>JANXHW010000002.1:101763190-106763190 GCA_026170595.1 Plestiodon gilberti rubricaudatus | reverse complement strand
AGAGTTACACAGGATTGGGCTGTTACTTTCAGGTAAAGACATTTAAGATAACTGCTCATAGCTTGAGGTTCAGATCCAGCTCTAGTCACACATATTGCATGTGATTAGTGGAACTCAAGCCACGTTCCCATCGCTGTTAAGAAATACATCCATCAAGTTTAGTGTGGTCGACGTCAACATTACACATTGAACTCCCTTTCTGGATCGTGGCAACAGTATCTAATGAATCATATAATGATGAAGCAAATATCAAAATCAAAAACATTTGCTTCATCTATCACAGCATTTCCCATCAATCAATATTCTCAAGATCAATATCTTGAATTAACAGCAGCTATACAGTACAAATCTTAATGAAAACAGGTGCTTTCCATATCTGTATTCCATGAATTATGTCTATTGTTATTCCTCTGCTCAGTCTGTTATTGTACATTACTAGAGAACTATAGGTTCTCTTAAAGGAATTTGTTCTATTCGTTCGTCTCTTGAGCTCTGTAGTTTTCTTCAACTTGCACGAAGGGTTGAAAATATGGCTGGAACCAGTCAAAACCTGATTTACTCGGCCATCAGCAGAGCACTTCTAGGAAAATGCATGCTTACTCATCTATAAAAGTCTAAAAGCAATCAAGTCATTAGGGTCACTTGACTTGCAAATGATGGAGCTTAGTACATAGCCATTCTACAATAGAAACAGACTTTTTCAGCTCTGAGCAATCTCATCCCCAACTCTTTCACTGCCACATGTAGAGCAACTCCTATATTTTGCACTTGCAAGGAAGTAAAGGAAACACTAGATGACAGGCGTCACTAGGGTTGGTGACACCCGGGGTGAGTTCTCATGGTGTCATCCCCATAGACCTCGTCCCATACTAGACCACACGATATGAAGGTCTCCTGGGAAGTGTGATCCCTGCGCAAGTCATGGTGGGGTTTGGGGAAAACCCATTTTCTACTAGTGGTGCATTTTCGCACAACCAGTAACATCCCATTTTCTACCAGTGAATAGAATAGAAAATCATTTTGCTGTCTCCCTTCCCTGGAGTGACGCCCGGCATGGTCCCGTCCCCCTCAGTGACGCCCCTGGTTGAGCTGCTATTTGGAGACTTCTTGTGATACAAACACCTCAGAAATTATATAGCAATGAACAGGACAATCTTCAGTCTTGTATAACCTTCAAGCAAGTTGCCTTAAGCTTACTGTCTTCATTGTTGGCAAAGTGCAGTCTGAAGTATGATTGCAGAATGTGTATAGTTACATCAATAGACAGGGGCCCAAGGTAAAGTTGGCATCTGAGAGTATGCTGCCCCCTCTCAACCTGGCTTTGTATGCAAAGAAATGTTGTTGGGAGGCCGTGAAGCATAAATAGCTGCTTTGAAGCATTTTCTATAGATCTTAAGTTAAAGTGGATGTTGGGTCCCTTCCGAAAGTGAGAGCACAATCTCTTCACAACACAAAGGTTTCTCTTCAAGTCCTCTGCATTCTCTTGGACTCAATTTCCATGGTAACCGGGCAGCAAGCATTCACTCTTTGAGTGTATTTTATGCACTCAAGAAGATGCAAATATTTCTGTATAATATTCAAAATGAAGGGGGGGGGAGGAGGACTTTGCATAAGATGTCTTTGGTGTGGCCAGTTCTAGTGGTGGGCCTACTTCCTTGCCTTGCTCCTTTCTACTTCCATCTTTTGCCAGGGCTGGCATCCTGGGGTGGCACAGCTGGGCCCTGATCAAGGGCCCACATGCATAGGAAATCCCACCTGGCCAGGCCAATTCTACCCAGTACCTGTAAAAAAGGTAGAGGCAACCCCTGACAATTAAGACCAGTCGTGTCCAACTCTAGGGTGTGGTGCTCATCCCCATTTCAAAGCCGAAGAGCCAGCGCTGTCCGAAGACGCCTCCGTGGTCATGTGGCCGGCATGACTCTCCTTGCCGCAGCGCGTAGCATGCGGCTGGAACAAGGAGCGCTGTTTACCTTCCCGCAAGCGGTACCTATTTATCTACTCGCATTAACATGCTTTGGAACTGCTAGGTTGGCAGGAGCTGGCCAAGCAACGAGAGCTCACCTCATCGCGGATTCAAACTGCCGACCTTTCGACCGACAGCTCATGGTTCAGCGGTTTAACCCACTGCGCCACTGTAGTCTGGTACAATTCTACCCAGTACCTGTAGGCATGAGTTGGTTAAGAAACTTCCACTGTCACTGTATTCAATACCCCCATCTACAAATGGAAGCCTCCTCTAGAGCAGTGTTCTTCAACCTTGGGGTTGTGACTCCAATGGGGTTGCGAAGCCTTATTTGTTGGGGTCACGGCAACTTACAGGAACCAAAATGGCTGGCAGGCTTCCATGGCTGCAGAAGTGAATCTGAAACCTGCTGATCAAAAAGTCTCCTCAACCCGAGACTTTGCAGGCAATCACTAGCAGGGAGTCTCCTGCCTGTTGTTTTCGCTTCTCTGAACGGCTGCGAGAGTGAGGGGGCGGGGCCGCTTCGTTCGTCTGTGTAAGGGAGGCTCGGATTTCAGCAGCACTTACAGCTCCGCCCCCCCCTGTAGTGACGCTAGTGCAGGCAATCTCGTTGATAGGCATGGGTGCTGGAGGTGGGGCCTGACCTTACAAAGATGGCCCAGCCTTGCACAGTGGAGATTGTGTGCAGGATTTGTTTTTAATCAGCAGGACCTTTTTTCCGATCACCCTACAGGGCGGGGTGGTGGTGGATCAGGTTCCTGGAGGGAGGCAGGGTCAATGGTGGGTCCCCAGTCTCATTATTTATTGGGGGGGGTCACAGCACAAAAAAGGTTGAAGACCACTGCCCTAGAGGCCCTGCATTGTCATGGAGCCTCCAAGAGAAATACCCATGGACTGTTGGGGGTGGCAGGAGGAGACATTGCTGCAACCTGTAAGCTGGGGGGAAGCAGGAGAGCCCAATGTGCCATTGGGTGTTCCAATGCAGGGCTTTGCCTCAGCAACACTGCTGCCAGAGGCAAAAATTACTTGTCTGGAATTTTCTAACTAACTTTGCACCATCCAATTCTGGCAACTATCCAAGAGAATAAAATTCTGGTCAGGCTAGGACAATCCTGGCTGTGTGACAATGTAATTGGTATTGGGAATTGATATTAGCATTTGCATGGAGAAGGTAGGAGGGGCAGGCAGGCAAGCCAAGACACTGACTATACCAGGGGAGTCAAACATGTTTCATACAGCGGGCTGGATAGCGTTCATGTCGCCTGCTGAGGGCAGGAAGTGACATCATTAAGCAGGAAGTGACATCATTAACAAGTGGTGACCAGAAATAAGCCCTTTGTTCTCACTTAGGAACTCACTAGCTACAAATAACAGAAGAGAAAATATGCAAATCTTGATCATATTTTCAAGATATGAGACAGCCCAAATCAGGCAGGCTGCCCTTTCAGCAGTGCTGCTTCTGCAGAGGCATCATTTCACAGCTCAGGAACTGAACTGAGAGGAGGTGCTCTGTGAAGTGATGCCTCAGCAGAAGCAGCACTGCTGAAAGGACAGCCCACGTGATAATTGGGCTCTCCCAGTGCCTTGGCAGCATCTCCTTTGTCCCTCTCTCAACCCTCTTGTTCTGCCCGTTCTCCCTGTACTGTTCTTTGCCTTCTGAGACCTCTTTCTGTCTCTCCTCTTAGCGCCACGGCAGAAACAGTACTGATGAAAGAACAGCACTGGTAGATTCAATTATCATGCAGGCTGCCCTTTCAGCAGTGACATCTTGGTAGAAGCAGCACTGCTAAAAGTGCAGTATGCATGATAATTGGGCTATCCCAGCACTTCCCTTTCAGCAGTGCCGTTTCCATGCATTATTTTGCAGCTCAGCCACAGCAATATTGTAGCCTTCATATTCAGAGATGACAATATTCTGCTGATTCTCACTGTTCCATCCAGTTTTAGATACATTCACTCTATGTTCTTTTTTTAGTAGCATGTACTCCAATCCCCCTACCTTGACCTGGAGGCTTCATTCTAACATTAGGGGAATATAAACACCAGTATACGATGCTTGTCTTCAAATGATCCTGTTGTGTGTATGTTTTCCTTTGATACTTTGTCTCTATCAATAGCTGTTATTTGTTTCTGTGTGATCATAGTCAAAATGTACTCTGCTGTCACAATCTAACACCTATCCTCACATGGATGAACTGAAATGTTTACATCCTTATATCTAAGGGTGGGTCCCAAACTGGAGGCGTCCTGTCAGCTTTCCTCCAGAAGTTAGTTTTTCAAATGCACAGAGAGAAATATTTCTTCCTTCCTCATAAGGCCACACAATGAAATTGATTGGCAGTTGGTTCAGGGCACATGAGTATTTTTTCACGCACTGCATAATTAGCATATGGAATGCACTCACAGTATGTGGTTGTGGCCGCTGACTTATGGCACAACCCTATCCTTGCACTGTGCCGGCGTTAGCTGTCGCAAACATGCTGGAAAGCACGTTGCAACAGTGCAGGAAGTAGGCCCTTCAGCACAAAGGCCTGCACCACCCCACCAGCACCAGTGCAGGCTGTGATGCGTGCTGGAACAGGTAAGCTCCCGCCAGGCAGCACAGGGCGGACTTGCACCAGCAATTTAGCTCATGCAGGTCTAAGTAGACCCGTTGCTGCACCTGGGGCTTTCCCCAGGGAAAGGGGATGAATGTCCCTTTACCTCAAGGAGACCTTCGACCTGCTGATTCCCACGCTGGATACAGCATGGGCCGCACAGCCTGGCTGCATCGGTGTGGGATAGGATTGGGTTGTCAGGCTGCAATCCTATACACACTTTCCTGGGAGTAAGCCCCATTGAACACAATGGGGCTTCCTTCTGTGTAGACATGCATAGGAATGTACTGTTAGATGACTTTAAAATGGTAGTAGACAAATTTATGGAGATCAAGTCTATCAGTAGTTAATAATAATAATAATAATAATAATAATAATAATAATAAATAAATAAATAAACAAATAAAAGGAATTTACATAGTTCCATCCATGTGCAGGCGGCTTTGCTAAACAGAACCTCCAGGTTCAGAGACAGCATTCTTGTAAGTACTAGTTGCGTAGATGATGCACTTGGCTAATTCTAGGCCATGAATTTCCTGCTTCATTTATGAAACAGAAGAACGGTATGAAGAATGGGAGAAACCCTGCTTCCTCATAACACCCAAACCAGAGGCAGGCTTACCAGATCGTCGCCGGGACGGGAGCGGTCTACCCTTAAGGGGGTGGGGCGTGATGCGTTCTGACCCCCCACGCCCCGCCCCCTTAAGGGTAGACCGCTCCCGTCCCGGCGACGATCTGGAAAGCCTGACCAGAGGTAACTCAGTAGGTTAAGGGGAATATAAGGGCAGTAGGTTAAGGTCTAGTGGTTGAGCTGCCGCCTGGCCCGAAGAACAGCTGGGATGAGATCAGTTCGAGATGGCCGTAAATTGCTGACAAGCTGCCAACAAGCTGAGATATTTCAGCAGACAAGCTGAGATAGCCTGCGCCGACCCTCTGTGGGACAGAGGAGTCGCTGTCGGACAAACTCAGAAAGTCTTGTGCAGCCAGGGAGATACTACACCAACCACAGTTGAAGGGAAACATCTGGAGAATGAAAAAGGGTTCTATGCAAATAGGACATTTATTGTAAAATCCCTACAGGGGTTTAGAAAAGTCTGCCTATGTAAACCACCTTGAATAAAGTCCGAGGAGAAATCTGAATACAGAAAGGCGGTATATAAATACAGATATTATTGTTATTCCTCATAATACCCAAACCAGAGGTGATAGGCAGAGGTTAAGGGGACAGACAAAGCAAGCTCTCCTTCACATAATGCATCGTTCACATACCGAATTCATTGCCACGAGAGCTGGGGATGGCTTTAGATTGGTGTTAGAAACATTCATGGCAGATAGGAGGCTGTCAGTCATATCAATGACTATGCGGTGTGATAGCTAAATGGAACAGCCACATTCAGAGGCCAGACACTCCTTAATAATGCTTATCTTACAGGGTTGTTATAAGGGTTACATCAAGGTAATAATACCTGTGAAAAGATCTGCACACTACTAAAGCACTACTACACAAATGCCAGGTCTGCTTCAGCCAACTGATGTATGTATGTTCAGTGCCCAAGCGGACAAAAAACACCAGTTACTTCTTTAGAAGTACCGTATTGTCCCGAGTATAAGACGCACCTGATTATAAGACGCACCCTTAAAGTTTGGTGCTATTAAAAAAAATTAATTAAATCACTGGCATTAAATTGCAACAGCCTGATTATAAGACGCACCCCTAGTTTAAAAACTTAAATTAGGAGAAAAAAGTGAGTCTTATACTCAGACCAATACGGTATTATTAGAGGGTACGTTTTTTTTTTTTTCTCCAAAAGACAGGCCTCTGTAAATCCAGGCTGTCTTGGGTGCACTGTGGAGAGCAAGTTATAACCAAAGCAGTTAAATCAGGATGGGTGATTACTTTTAAAAGAAACAATATGCAAAACTTCAAGCTTGTGAATATATTTCCAGATTCAAATGAAATACTGTACAACTCAGGATGCCAGGATAAAATATTGAAGAATTTAGGGACAATTCTTCCTTCATACTTTACAGACACTATGGATTAATGAAAATCTCAAAATGGCAAACATTCACACTCGTTCTTTGATTGATTATTCACAATTGATTATTCACAATCATTCTCATTTTTTGCTGATTCACAATGATTCACAATCATTGATTATTCACAATCATTCTCATTTTTCATAGCTCTTCAACAGCCTTACAAGTTATATTTCAAGCAATTCCTTACTTTTAGTATGGCACCGACATTCCCACAAGATGGCAGTATGCCTATGCAATCTTTTAAGACACATTTTATTTTCACCAGTTTGAGACTTATTTCTTACACAGTTGTAGAGTAATTCTATGCAGGTTTACTCTGGGGTATGTTCCATTGGAATTGGAGCTAACTCCCAGGTATGTTTGCATGGGGTTGCAGCTTCGGTTAGTATCATGGGTCATGCTGTACGATAATAGTTTTGTATTGCTGGCAGAGACCAAAATTGAGCACGGAGGTAACAAGATGGATTGAAGCATGCCTAATTCTGTACTAGGTTGTGACCAAAGCATGTAAATTAAGAGCCAAAGTGAGAACCAGGATGGTGTCGTGCAGTGATTCCCAAACTTTTTCGACCTGCGGCTCCCTTGACCATTGGTGGCCATTGCCCGCGGATCCCCATTACATTATGTTGATGCCTGCCAATTGGCATTGCACTGTTTTCTGAGATGATTCCGTGGCACTCCGTAGCTCCCCCAGCTGTTATCTGCGGCTCCCCTGGGAGCCACGCCTCCCAGTTTGGGAACCAGTGGTTTGGGAGTTGGACTTAGACCTGGAAGATCCAGGTTCAAATCCCCGCTCAGCCATGAAGCTTCCTGGGTGACCTTGGGCCAGTCACTATCTCTCAGCCTCACCTATCTCATAGGGTTGTTGTGAGAACAAAAGGAGGGAAGGAACTATGTACACCACCCTGAGCACCTTGGAGGAAGGGCGGTATAAAAAGGTGAAAAATAAATATATAAATCCGTAGGCAGCAATTAACAGTACTATAGTCATACATACAAACATGTTCATGGATATAGTAAAAAAAAAAAAGGAACAGGAGTCAAATGCAAGACAAGTATGATGATTATTCACAATCATTGTAACTAGTGATAATCCCAAAGCAACAAGACACTTGTTCGTTGAAAATGCTTTGGTTGTCTTTCTCAAGGTATTGACAACTCTCATGTGCATTTGAATTGTACAACGGAGGTATGATCAATAAAGCCTTAGCAGAACCATAATGATTGTGCCTTGTAATCATTCTAATTCAGATATAAACACTTGTCTTGGACTATGATGCAGATTAAAATAAAAGGTGCAGAAGAGAGCGACCAAAATTATTAGTGGGCTGGGGCATCTCCCTTATGAGGAAAGGCTACAGCATTTGGGGCTCTTCAGTCTAGAAAAAAGGCGGCTGAGGGGGAACATGATTGAGACGTATAAAATTATGCATGGGATGGAGAGTATGGATTCTTCTTTTCCCTCTCACACAACACTAGAACTAGGGGACATCCACTAAAATTGAGTAGAGGGAGTATTAAAACAGACAAAAGAAAATATTTCTTTACCCAGCATGTAACTGGTTTGTAGAACTCCTTGCTACAGGATGTGGTGATGGCATCTGGCCTTAAGATGGCTTTAAGAGGGGATTGGACAGATTTATGGAGGAAAAGTCCATCACAGCTTACAAGTCATGATGGGGATAAGCAAACAACCTCCTGGTTAGAGGAGTAGGTTTTCTCTGAATGCCAGGTGCAAGGGAGTGGCAACAGGATACAGATATCTTGTTGTCCTGTGTGCTCCCTTAGGCATCTGGTAGGGCCACCGTGTGATACAGGAACAGAGGCGTCGCTCCGGTAGGGGCGGGGCCATACGTTTCGCTCCGTCCTAGTCCCTTTACCGAGCGAGCAGGAGGCGGCCCCGCCCCCTCACTGTCGGAGTCATTCCCGTGCGGAGAAAGCAGCAGGCAAGAGACCCTGCCTGCTGCTTTCTCCACACGGGAATGGCTCTGACAGTGAGGGGGCGGGGCTGCCTCCTGCTCGCTCGGTAAAGGGACTAGGACGGAGCGAAACGTACGGCCCCGCCCCTACCGGAGCGACGCCTTTGTACAGGATGCTGGACTAGATGGGCCTTTGGCCTGATCCAGCAGGGCTCTTCTTATGTTCTTAACGACCCATCTTGTTCACCACTATGAATCCTGAATAGTAGTTAACACCTAAATGCAGCATCACAACTGGAGATGCTACAGGTTAAACTGGATCCTCCTGCATGAAAAGTATATCCTCTGTTGATCCAACAGGGTTCTCCCCAACAGAAGAGCCATAAAGATAATTTGATTCTATAGTTGTAGGTTTCCAAGCTGTGTTGTTGCTGCCATCTGCCCCTAATTGAGAAAGCTTGAGGCTTGAAGTTCTTTAACTGGAAACTAATGTTCAAAAATATTTGAAATACACCTCATTTTCTAGTTTCACCACTTAAATTTGAGTGTGATTTTTTCATTTCAGACATCAACATCCGAGTGCTTTAATCTTGATGAAATGCCTTGACCTTTTGAGCAGGCATCAAATATGAAATCTCATAAACAGTCAGTTGTCAAACACAAAATACCATTATATCTCATCTATCAAAAGCTGTGTGAGATCAACTGCCAAGTATCATCATCATATACATTATAATCTATCATCATTTACTATTTATAACATATATCAGTGGTTCCCAAACTGGGAGGCGCGGCTCCCAGGGGAGCTGCATTTACTAGCCAGGGGAGCCGTGGAGTGCCACGGAATCCTCTCAGAAAACAGTGCAATGCCAATTAACAGGATCTACACAATGTAAAGGGGAGCCGTGGCCAATGGTTGCCAATGGTCAAGGGAGCCACAGTTCGAAAAAGCTTGAGAAACACTGCCATATATTCTCACTATGCTATATATAGCAAAGGAGACCTGTTGTTCAGTCGTCAAGTCGTGTCCGACCCTTCGTGATCCCATGAGCCATATCCCGCCAGGCCTTCCTGTCCTCCACTATCTTCCTGAGTTCGCTCATTTTCATGTTCGTTGCATCGGTGATGCTGTCTAACCATCTCATCCTTTGCCTTCCCCTTGTTGTTACCAGTGTTGCAAAAACGCACTACTGGTAGAAAATGGGTTTAATTTTTTCCTTGTCAGTCTTGTTGGAAAATTATCACGGGAAGAGATTACAAGCTTAAAATACAGAGAGACATTGGTGAGGAAATATGAGTACAATCGGGCCTTTTTATCCACTGGGAATCTGTTCCCGGAACCACAGTGGATTAAAAAAAACACACCAGTGTTCCAGTATATGAAAACTGGGGTGGGGAGCGGTGCCACATTACCTCTTTTCCAGCATCTTCGGCGCTTCCCTTCTCCTGAGTTTGTTTAAACTGACTGGAAAAAAAAGAAAAAAAGGAAAACCACTACTGGAAGCAACCTGTAGATGGTGTCAGAGACTCCCGGTTGCAATTTTTTCTTTTTTCAGCAGTTTAAACACACTGGGAAGTGGCTGGGAAGCTCCCGACAGATTCCCGATTGCATTTTTTTTTTTATTTTTCAGTGGTTTGGACGCACACGGGAAGTGGGAAGTGGCTGGCAGACCCCTCGACAATGCTGAAAAAAGAGGTCATGTGGCGCGGTTGGACTCCCTCTTCCACAGTTTTGCCACCTGTGTTGAATCAAATTCATGGGTGGAAGAACTGTGGATAAAAAGGTTCGACTGTATTGGGAGCAAAAAAAACCCTGATTTCAGTTAATCATTTTATGCTTAAACAGAAACCACAACCTTTTAATTAGAATGACATTTCATGTGGATTGGTTTCTCTTCCTGCAGCTTATAAAACAATAGACAATCAAAGCATGTTATGATTGTGCAGCTTTTTAGGTTCTTGTAAAATTATATCTTCAGATTTTGAATAGCAAAAAATGCAATCACATTAGGAGGAAGTGATTTAATTTGTAGCCATTGTGGTTAAATGTGAGAAAGATCGTGCATTAGAACAAAGTGTGGGATCAAACAATTTTCATGTCATTTCCAGCTCTATAAGTGGCAGGAACCAGATACATCTGCAGCCATAATCTGTCTTCAAATCAATGTCCCTACTCTTCAGTATTTGTATCAGTATAATTCACTAGGGCAGGGTTTCTCAGCCTTTCTTTCCTGGTGTACCACCTGACATGGTCAAATTATCCGAAATACCACCGGTGCCATTTTTGTAAATAAATAAATAAATAAATAAATAGAGACTGATTCACACTATAAATAGTAATATATGTAGGCTTAATGACTCAGTAAGGCAGGTGCCTTTATTAATAATATTATTAATGACTTGAGATGCTTTTTGTTATTTTGTTATTAATCAGATGCTTGAGACTGGGTCATGAACAGCAATTTCATACCCCCTCCCCTTCATACCTCTCTCTCTCCCCCCCTCTCTCCTCCTTCCGCCTTTCTCTTTCATACCCCCGTTCTCTCCCCTCTTTCATACCCCCTTCTCTTCCCTCTCTCTTTCTCTCCCCCTCTTTTTCTTTCCCTCCCCTCTCTCTTTCATACCCCCTCTCTCTTCCCCCACACTCATTCTTACCCCCTCTCTCCTCCTTCCTTCATCTGTCACATTTTCTTTCATTTCTCCTCTTCTCCTCTGCCACTTTCTTAACCCCTTTCCCTAGTAAGAGGGAACTCAGCAACTCAGCACAGTGAAATCACAGCGCAGCGATTGGGAGGGGGCGCA
Source organism: Plestiodon gilberti rubricaudatus (assembly GCA_026170595.1). Taxonomy (NCBI): domain Eukaryota; kingdom Metazoa; phylum Chordata; class Lepidosauria; order Squamata; family Scincidae; genus Plestiodon; species Plestiodon gilberti. The sequence continues at coordinate 106,751,866 of JANXHW010000002.1, read as the reverse complement.
ATTTTTGGACTTGCTTTAAAAAGTGGCCTAAAGCCAAAGGAGTAGAAAGGCAGGTGGCCGAGGGGGTGACACATGTGGCACCTCCCAGTGCGTGGCACCTGGTGCGGGTCGCATTCGCCGCACTAATGGAGTGATGCCTATGGTTCAGCCCCTGCCTTCACGTGATTGAAGTTTGTCAAACAACGAACATGGGAAGTGATCCTCTCCACATTCAGTGTTTGTCACATACTGCTGACAAATCACAGGGAATGTGGGGGCAGGGTGCATGCATTATCATAAGGGTGTGCATTGATTTCATGGGGTATGAAAGTTGAACCAAATGGTGCCCATTTGGTTCCATTTTTATTTACCCCCACATCTAATAAAGACACGGGGCAAGGAATTGCCCCCATCTCCACTCACCTCCCCAAGTCAAACAGCCATGCTGCCCCACCTCAAGAGATTACAATCTAGCACTCTTCTTGCTTACCAACCTTACCTTACTCCTTCCTGGCCCGCATTGCCCTGCTATGCTGTGATCACAGGTACCTCCTAACAAATACCCATGGGTATCACAGTATAAAAAGATAATGGTGACCCCTGACAATTAAATCCAGTCATGTCCGACTCTAGGGTGTGGTGCTCATCCCCATTTCAAAGTCGAAGAGCCAGCGTTGTCCGAAGATGCCTCCGTGGTTATGTGTCCGGCATGACTCTCCTTGCCGCAGCGTGTAGCATGCGGCTGGAACACGGAGCGCTGTTTACCTTCCCGCAAGCGTTTATCTACTCACATTAACATGCTTTGGAACTGCTAGGCCGGCAGGAGCTGGCCAAGCAACGAGAGCTCACCCCGTCGCAGATTCGAACTGCCGACCTTTCGATCGACAGCTCATGGTTCAGTGGTTTAACCCACTGCGCCACCCGCTGTCCTCTATCACAGTATAGAGTAGGCCAAAAAAAATCCGCCCGCCTAGGCCAATTTGGCAGGGGCATAAAAACTTCTTATTTGGCCCCAAAGCAACCAGCAAATCCCAAATTGTGAAGATGGAATATTGATCACAAATTCAGAAGCGTCGCCTGGTGGGGCGGAAGGGCTCCGGGGGGGCGGGGGCGGGAGGCTCCTTAAGTTTCGTGGGGTTTTTTGTCTTTTTTTGGGTTTTTAAAAGCTTTTTAGGGGTTTTTTAGCACTAGCGCGGGGCTTGTAATCTTTAGTGTATGCTTTGCGCCACTTATCTGGATTCTAGGAGCCTCCAGCGACTATCTACTCCAGCAACGATCTCTTCTGGAGCGCAGATCGCTCTTCTGCTCCGGGCGCGAACTCTGTAAAGCGCTCCTGGGCGCTTTGCAGAGTTCACGCATGCGCAGACCGTCGATTGGAAACTTCGTCGCCAAAGTTTCCAATTGACGGTCTGCGCATGCGTGAACTCTGCAAAGTGCTCCTGGGCGCTTTACAGAGTTCGCGCCCGGAGCAGAGGAGCGATCTGCGCCCCGGAAGAGATCGTCGCTGGAGTAGATCGTCGCTGGAGGCTCCTAGAATCCAGATAAGTGGCGCAAAGCATACACTAAAGATTACAAGCCCCGCGCTAGTGCTAACCCCCCCAAAAGCTTTTAAAAGAAGGAAAAAACACAAAAATTAGCATTAATTATGCTAATTAGCTTGGGGCGTCAGGGTTTTCCGCCCCAGTAGCAGGGCGCCTGGCTACCCCTCTGTACAAATTGTTACCATGCCTAGGCAAGATTACACTGCTGAAATGGAATGTTCTGCCAAAAATGTTATTTTTCCTTATGAATATAGCACTTTAGAGTGATGCAAAACTTTATGAAAAACTGGTAAAATAAAATTGCTGAATTTATGGGGGAGCTAGGAATCTACAACAGCAAAAACTGGATGTAGGGTAGCTTTCCCTAATATAACTTTATTAAACACATCTAAACTTGGTGTAATATCCGATTACTCTTAAATAAGATTGAACAATGCAAGCCAAATAGGAAGAAATAGAAATTCTCTTTTCCAGTTTATTATGGTTCCAGGATAAAATAAAGAATTATGACACTTTTTCTATTCCCTTGATACTCAAATGAAAGTATGGCATCAAATTAAAGATAAATTCTGTCTGGGTTTATATTCATTAGGATCTGTATTCTACAAAAAGCAATTCACTTCGATGGACTTGTTAGAAGATGTCTCATTCTGGTTGTGTTTTAATCTTTCTCAAACAAGATTATAGGAGGATGAAAGAAGGAATTTTGACAGATAGGTTAATTGAGAAATGGATTTTATTTGTTTGAACATCTTTAAGGAATATATCTCTGTGTACTTTACTCTCTTTATAATAAGTTTTAGTATAAGATTAACAGCCCAATCCTATCAGCAAGATATGCCAGGAGATGTTCACCAGCGTAACAACAGCCCCATGGTAAAAAGTCTGCCCATTGGCAGATGCGCCATGGGTGCCAGTGCAACAGTGGTGCAATGCTGCACTTGCGTAACTCAGACTCTGGCAAAACTCTTCCAGTTGAGAATAACTATAGGCCCATTGAGGAGGAGACTAGAATATGAGAGGGGCTTGGGCTGGACAAGGAGAAGTTGGCATGTACCATATACTGAGCACCCCTCAGGTGACAGACATGCTCCTAATGCTAAAAAAACAACAACAACACTGCACCAACAAGAGATCTGGTGTAGGAAGGAGTAAACCCATAGGGAACAGTGGGGAAGGGAAAAACACCAGGAAATCTAATCTCCTACTATCCCCACCATGCCCACTTTTCTAAAACAGAGCATAGGATAAAGCAGAGCCAGAAGGAGGGTGGAGCGCGTGGCTCACCCGAGCCAGGCACTGCGTTTGAAGGAACTGCTGGTTACACTGGTAGTGTAAATTGGATAGGATTGTGCTGTCAATTATGCTCCCCCCCCCCTCAGCAATTTAATTATTTGATTTTGCCTGTAAACCACTTTGTGAACTTTTTTGGCTGAAAAGTGGTATATAAATATCAACAATATCATAAGAACATAAGAAGAGCCCTGCTGGATCAGGCCAAAGGCCCATCTAGTCCAGCTTCCTGTATCACACAGTGGCCCCACCAGATGCCTCAGGGAGCAATGATGATGATGATGATGATGATGATAATCTCAGCACTCAAATTAGAGAACACAGCCTATGCACTCCCGCGGCTGAGGGAGTGCCAGTCGTCGCCTCCCTCGCCCATCACCTCCGGAGCAGCTGCAGCAGGAGCGAGAGAGCGAGCGAAGGACAGAGGTGGTCACGGAGTGAGCGCCCTGGAGGACCTAGGACCCGCCTCTCTGTCCTTTGCTATCGCGCTCCTGCTCCTCCTCCTCCGAGTGGAACCGGAGGGGGGGCGCCCGGAGGGGGGCGCAAATCGCACGCGCCAAAGAGCACCAAAAAAAAATCCTTGAGCCAGGCGCTGAAAGCGCCTGTTACGCCCCTGGGATAAAGACTACACAACACAGCCAACCATAGCACAGCAATCCGAATATATAAGCCCCTGCCGAGGAGACTACAGCTCAGATGATAAGTCGCGCAGCACAGAGCTATGCATCTCTGGCCTCTTGTCGCTCATGCTTAGAGCACACAAAGGGGAACTTTCTACATGGGAACGATAGTGAAAGGTCACTTGGCACATACTTTGCACAAACAACCTCTTGTCCCTCACAACATGCAAAACAATATTTTGTTAACACTTTTCTTTACTGAATTCATTTTGCAGGTATTCTGCCCCAGGAGGACTCCACAGACAGGCACCCTAGAGGAACCTTTGCCTCACCACCCCAACAGGGGAAGCAAGGACGATGCACCCCCACATAGGTAACCCAAGAAGGTTGAGGAATCCCATGCCACCATACATTGGTGCTGTATCTCTTTCTCATGTCTCTACCTCCTACCCCCAATACTGACCCTTCAGGATTGTCAAAAGTGTCTTTGCTACACACTGTGTTGCCTAACCGTCCCTTCCTTTAGGAGAAATAATAGCAAGGAGTGTCTGCTCTTCCTTAATGAATGCCACAGACTACAACCATTGGTACTGCTGACCAAACACTCATCATACCCAACATAGTGAGGGTGAAACATTGAGATTTTAATTTTGTTTTAAATTTCTGTACAGTCTTAAACCCGAAATAAATGGAACCCTTTGCACTCATCAGAATTCTTTTTTTTCTATGACTGCACCATTGCCACATAAGGTGGAGCAGTCATGTTCCACAGAGTTCCATTGCAGCCCCCCAGGAGAAAGGTAATGTTTCAAGCCCACCATGTGTTTGCCGCCAACAGGGCATCACTGCATCTACATTCTGGTGGCATCACTCTCCCTCACAAACACCAAGTACGTATCACAATCCAGAGAACATGTGTTTGTGATGCTGTTGTCAAGTCCTTTTTACTCTCTCTGTGTTCCTTCTTGTGGTGGTGGTGGTGGTACAGTATCAATGCGGGGTTGGCACGGAGTCCGGATAAGGATTCGGTCATTAGATATGCAGGTCAGGGGTATCACTAGGGTTGGTGACACCCAAGGCAATATCCCTTGGCGTCACCCCTTTGAACCTCCTCCCATACCAGGCCATACAATATGGAGGCCTCCTGGGAAATACGATCCCATGTGAGTCGCGGCGGGGATCAGGAAAAATTTAAACCCATTTTCAACCAGTAGTGCATTTTTGCAACACTGGTAACAAATAGAAAATAAAGTCATTTTGGTGTTGCCCCTCCCTGGGGTGACACCCGGGGCAGTCTGCCCCCCTGCTGGTGCCCCTGATGCAGGTCATGGATTATGTTGTTCTGCATTTTGATATAACTAAGGTATGATATTAAAAGAAAACAAACCCTGATTTTTCTGTCCTCTTCTCAATTTGTCTACTGGTAATTAATCAGTCAGCAAGGAGTTCATATTGCAATGTATGATTAGATCTTCTTCTGCAAGTTCAATTAAAATTCTAATTGGATCCTTTAAAGGGGCTTTTTGTTCTCTGTTTGGGGCTCAAATAGTTTTCACCATCATTTCCTTGGTTGAAAATTTTCTTTCAAATTTACATACTGTATGTCCCTGCATGATCTTGATTCATGCTGTGAAGATCATAAAACATATGGCTACTTCTTTAGTTTTAGAAATGACAGAAACCATATGTAATTGGCTGTAGCATTTTTTTTTCTCTAGGAAATGTTTCTGCACATTTTTGCCAGTTGAAAATATACTCTGTTTGCACGTGTGTGTGTGCACGTGCATGCGTGCACAGAGCCAGCCTTAGGAGCTATGGGGTCCAATTGGAAAACATTTTTGTGGAGTGCCAGGTTCACAGCCAACGTCTGCAGAAGCTTAGAAATATAAAGTCTATAATAATTTTATTTATATCTCTATGGTAGAATAGAAAGAAATCAAAATGTGCACTTAAAAAGTGCATGCAACTCAATGGACCTAAGGGATCTAAGCACATTTTAACATTGCAAACGTGTAAGCCCACTCAGTAGCGTCACTGCACGCACATCACCCGATGGCAGGGGTGCACGCACTGCCTCCCGTGGCCCCCCATGGCCCCCCACTCCAGAGAAGCCGGAGAAGGACTTACCCCCCCCCCCCGCTCCAAGGGTCCTCCTTCTCTGGCGGTCCAGGGCCTTCTGACGAGGCCCAATGCATTAATATGTATTTTTTTTAGCTTTTTCGCGCATGCGCAGACCGTTCCTGAGGGCAAGGGCTGCCCTTTTGCCCTTAGAAACAACCAGCACATGCGTGAAAACGCTAAAAAGAAATCATGTATTAACGCATTGAGCCTCGTCAGAAGGCCCTGGGCCGGCAGCCGGGGCTGGCGATCCGAGGCCTTCTCCTGGCCTCGGAGCCTCCAGAGGATGACGCGCGGGGGTGCACACGTCTCCCTTTGCGCGCGTCACCCTCCAGCGGCCCGCCCCCCCGCCACAGCCCAGCGACACATGTGCTACGAGTAAAAAAACAAAATGTGTAGATTACCTTTGAAAAGCACCCTAATGCAGGGGCCCCTTAGGCACGGGGCCCAATTGGGAGCAATTATTTATTTAAAGAATTTTTACCCCGCCTTTCTCCCGATAAGGGCAATCAAGGTGGCTCCAATTGGTCCAATTGGCTTAAAGCCAGCCCATATGTATGTATGTATGTATGTGTGTGTGTGTGTGTGTGTGTGTGCACGGACAGAATGCAAAAAGGAAATTTATGGTTACAGTTAATATTCTCCTGCACATTATGTAAGGTTATGATGAGACAATGATATGAAATGCTGTTCAAGAATTCAGTTCAAAGGACTTCCTTTTAACAGTTGGGATAACAGAACACCGGAACCCCAGGAAAGTATCCAACATCAAAGAAGTCCACAGCTTGAAGCCTGGCCTGCACATTTGGCTCAAGTTGGCTCTTCACAGCAGTTGTAATTATTTATTAATTTCTTCTCCCCTCCAGGAACTGCTGCTTTGCAGAGCGGATTCAAAACTGCAGCTTTTCGCAGAAACAACCGCAGGAGATGAATGACGAAAGTATCTCCCCCCCTCCCCCCCCTCTCACTCTCACACACAAATCACTTTAGTAACCTAAAATATTGGAAAAATGGCTTTGAAAAGAATATTTTTACACAACTCTTCTACATTGTGTAGAATACAAATGATTCTACCCTGCATCTTCCATAAACTGGTGGATTGTTTTTGAAAAACAGAAAAAAAATAAAGAAAAGGTAACCGCCTAAAACATTAATTTTAAAACAGTGACAGTGCAATGTCTATGAAGCATCCGAAAAAAGGGGGATGTAGGCAAAGCATAGGGGAAAGAACAGGGCATTAATTACAATAGCACACCCACCCCAGGATATAAGCCTCTGGCAATGGATGAGAAGATGTGCGGATGAGAAGATGTGTGGCTGTGGCACTGGTGGCTGCTCTGGCACCCGGGGGCCATCGTGACATCACCCACAAAAGCGGAAGTAATTGGCAGTGACATGACGACATCACCGCCATTACTTCCGAGTTATGAGGCAGATCAAGTATGGTCACGAATTGCTCTGGCCCCCCCCCTTTTTTTTTTTTTTGGCTTTTTTCCCTTCTTCTTCAAAGAAAGTGATCTGTCGCTCGGAGCAGCTTGTGACCAGATTGGAGGCAGCGATGAGGAGGTGGTGGCAAAAAAGGTAGGTGCCTTGAGACCGCGATGTAGCTGCCCGTCACCCCTTTCTCCGCCACCACCTCCTGCCTGGTCTCCCCAACCCTCCTGGTCAACGTCCCCCCCCCCAGCCGAGGAGCAAGGGGGCGGCGAGAAGCCACATCGTGAAGCCAAAGTGCTTCGATCACATTGATTGTTACTTCCTTGGAGATATACCTGTATTTATATTCCATAAACTATAGCTGTAATCATGGACTTGCCCGACAGCACCATTCCAGTCAGGCCTGCCTGCTTATGCCAATGTTGCAATGCATTCTGGACTATTGTTGAATCAATGGACGCTGTTCGCTCTGACCTCATCAGTAATATTGATTATTTTAGGGGTTTGGGAAAGTGAACACACAAAGAACATCCTTTACTGCATCCTCAAATAATCTATCAATCAATCAATCCCAATGCTAGAAACACAACTGGTTCCACAACTGGAAACAGACCAATCAGCCAGCTTCACTCCTTCATCATTGGATGCCTTGGAGTTGGATGGTCAGGACAGTCCCCTCTGGGATACATGGATGTACAGGGCAAGACAGGACACAACAAAGCCAATGACTGGCCCATGCAGTGCTCCTTCTGATAAGTCCATGTGCTCCAGCCTCCTAGTCAGGTGTGCCTTGGAAGGAAGTTACTTGAATCAGCATATAAGCTGCCATATCTCCAAAACTAGAGCTGATAGGGCAAAACTGATGCCATTTTGGAATCAGCGCCCCAAATATACACAAGAATAGCTCTAAGGAACCAAAATGTGTGTTGGGTTGTGTAATACATACCACCCATAGATGCCTTCTGGCGGGGCTTGAAAACATTTCTTTTTACACAAGCCCTCAGAAGTTACCGCCCAGCCTAACATTTTGGAGGTCCAGCCCTCTCTCATAAGAGCTTTTTACTGTTGCTTTTATTCCTCTCTGTTTTAGTCCTGTTTTTTATTGTATTAATGTTAATGTCCCCCTTTAGTGTGAGTATTATCTGGAGGGAGACTGGCGCAACTGTTGCTTTCCCTTTGGGCGTTCACACCTTGTCTCAACCCGGAGATCTTCTCTCGCCAACCCCTGGTTTTACCCACCAACTCCTGGAAAGGTGGTCAAGACAGCCAAATTGCTCTGCTTATCCCAGGCTAGAAAGCCTTTAAGGTGGAGTTTGCATTTTAAGCCCAAGGGATCACCAGCCTGCATCCCCCAGCCAGCCTGCTGAGATCAGTTCTGACTCCCCCTCTCACTCTTAGGGTGCACACTGCACCCCTAATCCTACTGCCAGTCCCACACTATACCTGTTAGGAGTGGCCAAGCTGGCTAAAGAAACACCACACCTCAAGGTAACAGTCTGGGGGGGGGGGGAGAAACTTCCCTCCAAAAAACTGCCAATCAGGTGAGAAGCAAAAAATGCCTACCCAACCCCCCCCCCCCCCATAGGACAGCAGGTTAACCTCAGACTATCCCAAGCATGGGTGGGTTGGGACGCAAAGCCTCCCAAGCTCAGGTTAGCTAGAGGCTTGTGCAGCAAAAACACTGTCCAAGCTCCACCCCAAAGGCCCAGCACACCAATCAGGTGCAGCCCTTCCCTGCCTTGTACAGGACAGGGCTGGGCCAAGGAAGCCCTTACCTGAACCGGCAGAGTGGTTGCATTTGTTGTATATTCAACAAACATATTGTTGAATAATTGAAATATATTCAACAAATATACATATTATTCAACAAATGTATATTATCCATGTCAGTGTTTAAGAATGTGTTCAAAATGATGAATTATGGAGGTTCTCAAATCAATGTTTGCTAAAGAAAACGGTGTCTTCAAAAAAAAACGGTGTCTTCAAAAATAAAAACTGAGCACTGAATAAAAATTAGGCAGGAGGCTGGATTATCTGCTCTTCTGAGTGGTTTAACGCAGAGATTTAATTCAGATTGTCTAGTATTTTCAAACTGTCATAAAAATGCAAACCCAAGATGGGAAGTCTGCCAAAGCAGAGTTGTCACAAATATGAAACCCAAACATGTATGGGTTTTGGTTTTGTTGTTTTTCTAGAGAAGTTACTGAAGCTCATATTTCCTGGCACAGGAATAAGAGTCTGGGGAGCTCATAATGCTCCTCTCAGGCCTAGACCAAACATGCAGTGATTCCATGGGAAAATACATCCATGAGTCACATTTGTAGGTTTCAGTTCATATGGGATTTGCAACCACATGTTCACTGCTATCCAGAGCTTGTGTGCTAATCCCTCCTCTGGCACTGCCAATGCCAATCATCCTTTGGCAGACTTCCAGTTTCAGCACTTGCCAACTGAAAAGGGTGGGAGCTTCCCCCTGAGAGTTTGCCCTTCTGAGGGCAGGAGATCTCCTGCTCTTGCCTGTGAGAGGGATTCACGTGCTTTTTGTTTTTTGTGCCAGCATCATGCATAGGGCTGTCCCACTCGCGCAGGAGGAGGCTGTTGGCCACTCTTTGGGGCTTCCAAGCAAGCAGGCATAGGATTGTGCCCCCAGGCATAGGATTGTGCCCCCAAGCAGGCACAATCCCTCCCACCCCCATTCACACCCACCCTCCAGCAAGCAGACATAGTTCAATTTCATCCTCCTTCCCTGCCTTACTCTTGTTCATGCCCTGCTGCTATGCAATTTAGATTGCAATCCTATACACACTTTCTTGGTTGTAAGCTCCATTGAACACAATGGCACTTACCTCTGAGTAGGCATGCATTGGATGCTCATGATAGGATCATCTCCTTGATTTGAGCAGTCATCTCACTGATTTGAGCCGTCCTCTCCTGGTTGGAATGGGGAGGGGGAGATGACAGCCAAGGACAAATGAAGTTGGGGGCAGGAAAGATGTCATCACTTCTCACTATCTTTGCCATTGAACAAAATGGGACTTACTTCTGAGTAGGTATACATAAATAGATGCCACCTTCTCCCCACTCCCCAGCAGGAAGAGGATCGTAGCAAGAGAGCGCTCCATTGTCCGTCCTCTCCCCCTCCGATCCCAACCAGATAGAGCAAAAGGCACTTTTGCTGCTATCTTTCCTATTTGCCATAAGCAAGGATGAGAGACAGTTGCCCTTTGAGTCCCTTCTCTGTATACCAGGTGCCTCTTGCCCTTTTACATATCTTACATTGCCCTCCAATACATATCCTGAATTAATTCTGTATGCCTTATCCAAATACAACTCCTTCCAATCTATTTGTAAAGATTTTGCCAGAATTACCGTATTGTCCTGTGTATAAAATGCACTCCCCCCCCAATTTAACTTTTTAAACTAGGGGTGCGTTGTATACTCGCACCGTTGCAAAAATAAAATGGTGAGAACTTGCAGGGCTTTGCAGCTCCGAGATGCAGTGGGCTCCTTCTCTCTGCCCTTTTCTTTGTAAAAACGTGTGTGTGTGTGTGTGTGTGTGTGTGTGCGCGCGTGCGTGCGTGCGCGCGCGCACACACACACACACACACACACACACACACACACACACACACACACACACACACACACACACACACACACACACGTGCGCACCCCTCTCTCTCCTGGGTACAGGCTGTAATCCTTTCCAGGCTGCAAAAAGTTGTTAATTTTCATTCTCTGCTCAGCTGGGTTTTGTATCCTCTTGTAAAGCAAGATCACATACACTTTCATCCCACCCTCCCCAGGCAATGAATGGTTTAGGCTGCAATCCTGTGCACACTTTCCTGAGAGTAAGCTCCATTGAGAACAGTGGGACTTGCTTCTGAGCAGACATGCACAGGATTGCACTGTTCATTTAAATCACTGGCATATATTTAATGCCAGTGATTAATTAAAGTTTTTTTAATAGCACCAAACTTTAAGGGTGCAACTTATAATCAGGTGTGTCTTATACTCGGGACAATACGGTATGTAGCATTCTATCTCTTGTATCTTCTGCTTGCTGTTCTGGAATCGCACGAAACCATAGGAAGCTCTGTTTTCTCTCTTATTCAGCCAGCGCAAGCATATCTTGGATCTTACAACTCTGTTTCCAGACCTATCACTTTATCTTCCTGTGTTTTCATCTTGATATTTGTCCCTTGTAGATCGCCTTTCATTTCTTTCACAGCTGCATCTAGCTGGTACAATTCTTGTTTCAGCTCTACCTTCATCTTCTTTAGTTCTTCCTGCGAAATTCCCAATTTTGCATCAAATTTCTGTTCCCATCTTTTAAAGTATTCTTCCAGCTGTTCTGCTGGTCTTTCTGTTCCAGGCGACTTTGGAGGAGATTTTCTTTCCAAGCCTTAGAACAGACCTGGGCACTGGACGTCCCCAGGGCCACATCCAGCCCTTTGGCTGACCCTGACCAGCTCTCATGAGGTTTAAAGGAAGATACTGAGCAGCTAAGGTAAAATGCCCCTCACGGCATGCCCCCCCCCCCCCCGGCCATTCTCTTACCTTAATTAGCTGCTCCGTGTCTTCCTTTAACAGACGCTATAAGCAACATGCAAGGAAGATACGGAGCAGCAAATTAAGGTAAGAGAATGGCCGAGGGGGGGGGGGCGGGTGTGCGGGCACTGCAGAGGGGGCCTATTTGTTCAGCCTATTGATCCGGCCCTCCACAACACTTCCAGTTTCTCATGTGGAAAATTGCCCACCCCTGCTTTCAGAAGAACCCTAACTAACTAACTAACTAATCCAATTAATTAGCTAATTAAATATTTTTCTGTTGGGGGTACTTAAGAAAATTTGACCATTCCAGGGGGTACATCTGGCGACAAAGATTGGGAAACACTATTCAAAGGCAGCGGTTCCCAACCTTTGTTGTCAGGTGCACCCCCTGGCATGGTCAAATGTTCTTAAGTACCCTGGCAGAAAAATTAGCTAATTGGATCATGTAATTAATAAGTTAATTAATGAATTACTTAAGCAATTAATAATTAAGAACCTCCGACATATAGTGCCCAGGGCATTTTGTCCTGAATCCTCCCCCTCCACTTTAGAATCCTCCCCCCCTACTTCCCCATCTGTTCCATGCATGCATCAAGTCCAATCCACTCCTGTGCCATGCAGAGTGAATAACATGGCCGTTGATCTCTGGCGTCCATAGCAACCAGGGGGAGCACAGCATCCATAGCAACATAGCTGTGTAAGTGAAAATACCCACAGGACACCCTGTGCATCAGCCACCTGCTGTAGAAGAGAGCAGCCCCAGCACAACACACACACATCCAGGCCAATGCCCATGCCCGATGCCAGCCACACCGCCATCTCCCCTGCAGCAGGTGTTGCCACCCCCATGCCACCGTGAGGCTGCACATGGGAATCATGGGGGAGGGGAGAAAGGTAAGGAACATAGGGGGGCTCACAGGCTCACACGCTGGCCATGTGCTTGTGGCTGCAGCTGCCACGCTGAGCTCTGGCACCACACCCCCGGCCTGCAGCTGACCCCACAGCAGGAGGCATGGCCGGCCCCACAATCAGGGCAGCATGGAGGAGCCAGTTGGTCTCTACCTGGGCAGCAACCTGGGCTCACTGTTCAGTCACACCCCGCAGCTCCTCAGTCACACCCTGCATGATGGCAGCCAGGAGATTTGCTTGGCCTGCCTGGCTTGTCTCCATGGCTGCCTGCAACAAATGCCTGGTCTCTTTGCGAGCCTGCTCCATAGCCCCCCAGACCTCCATTACAGAGCCAGGGACCGCTGGCATAGGGCCATGGTGCAGGGTCCCCCTAGCGACTGGGCAGCCTCTGCACCCCCTGCCGCCGCATCCGCGGCAACATGGACCAGCCCCTTGTGTGGATCCTCCAGATTGTTGGGTGGCAGTTCCTCCTTCAGCGGAGAGCAGGGGGGCTTGTCCAGTGGTGGTGGGGGTGTGGCCTGGGTGACTGGATGGCGGCTGGTGGTCGTACAACAGGACCTGTGGATGGCAAAGGGTGAGACCCGAAGGCCCACTGCCCCCACCCCCCAATTGAAGGCTAGAGTCCCACCTGCTGGCAGATTGCCAGTGGCCCCCGGCTCAGGTGAGGCAGGTCTTCCTGCTGGTCCAGCAGCTGCTGTCTGCCCCTGGAGCATGCCTGGGAGGGAGACAGTGCATGGTCAGGGTATGGGAGGTCCAAGGCGCCACCCAGTGACCCCCCACAACAGCACAGATCTTCTGCCATGTCCCGGCCAGGCCACTCTATCAAGCCGATAGGACCCATTGTTACTTCTGCTTGCTACCAAATGCAATCTCATGCACATTCACGTACTTTGGGAAGGAGATTACCAAACTCCTGCAGCAATACAAAGTGTCTGCAACATTATATAATTGTAAATACTATACTTGTTGGATATCTGCATTTTAATTGCATCGGAGCATCAACCTTTTTGCTGGCTTCATGTTATCCATATGGAAACAACACGGACATTAGCCTGCTTATTGGTCAGGAAGGGCAGCATAGGTAGGCAATAGTGAGCATCCCCACACAAAGCAACACATTTCCAAATTATTTCAGAAGGATATATAGGAAGACTATGGGTAATATATTGCCGGGGGGCAGGGGGGAGTGTTTGGATACAAAGGCAATGAACATGCCTACGGATGAATGAAACAATTAAGATCTCTAAGCAAGCAGAATAAAGATACTTATACCAGTTCTGCCACTGACATACCAAAATGATGGCACAAGAACTCCTGCTGGTGGTTCATGTAGTGCCTTCCCAACAGGCCTACATCAGTGCTCCCTGACAATGGGCTCCTCATGACTTTTTTATATATATGCATACAATGCCTAATAATTAGAGCTGTTTGAAAATGGTTTTTTTTTTAATGTGTTGAATTAAAATGCAAAAATGTGGCGTTTTGTGTTTTTATTCACAGGTGTGAATTCTTAATCATCAACATCAGGTTTAATATCATTACATTGCAGTCTTCAGTGCTTAAAAAACACACACCATATTATGGTGTTGTGTTTTTATTCAGTCAACAAAAATAAACACCTCTACTAATAATAGCTATTAATGTATTTGCACCCCCTTTAATTACTAAGAAAGGAAAAACATGTTAGAGGAAAAAACCAAATAAACTGGGCATCCCAGTTGCAGGTGTTGTACCTTGAAGAACTACCTAGTGCAGAGGTTCTCAACCTGTGGTACGGGTACCCCTAGGGGTACGCGGACATCTTGCTGGGGTATGCCAAGCCCTGCCCCTTATCTGCCCATCAGCAGCTAATTAAGTGTTAATTAACATGGATTTTAAATTGAAATTATTTTCAGAGCCCTTCTGTCTCTCCGATTTTGGGCTTATTTTTGTACTTTGGAAAAGTACAAGTGGGGGAGGGAGGAGCCTGCCCCCCCTCTCTTTCTCTCTCTGTTAAATAAGGCATTTTTTCACATTTAAAATTGTTTTAGTACTTTTTATCTAACAATTACCTAATTACTCAGGTAATTAATCCAATTAGCAGTTAATTAGCAGGGGGTACTTCAGAAAATTGGACCATGATAGGGGATTCCCGGGCCTCCAAAGGTTGAGAACCCCTGACCTAGTGCTTTTCAAGAGGAGATAAACAGGTGTAAAAAGTATCTATACCGTTCCTTCTAGGTGCCGAGTCCTTGCCAGTCCCTCTAGCGGCCCACAGGGGTCCCCCATCATCCCACAGAGGTAGTTAGACATCACACATGGGTGTGGGTGGGACATGGCTAAGGCATAGGTACGCTGGGAAAACCAAATAAGAGAATTACCAGTCCAGTGAGCTGCTGCATACAAGTCCTTTTATTTGTGCCCCAGTGAAGCGACACACAGAAAGACCCTGAGTGCATCTTCAGGGCTCCAGTTCTTTTGAGGAGCAGGCACCAATGATTCTTTTTTGCAGCCCCTCCCCTTCACCTTGCATCCTCTCAATGACTGTCTGCCAGGTCACTTTCTCATTTCCAAAGTGAGTTGTTGTATATACTCACCTTTCAGAAATATTCTTTAAAGCTCTCTGCACAAAGAGCAACCTTGGAATGCCAAATGTTTTCTGCACTCAATTTTGCCTTGGTATGTCATTTTTCCTCCAATCAATCTAGTCACTAAAAACTGATGCCAAGACAGGATGTTCTTTATAGCTGGCGACTGAACAGCTTCAAAGAAACGTCCTTCCACTATACAGTGGTAACAACCCGATTTCTTCCGACTTACATAGGCTGCTGAAGATCTGCCCATCATATTGTTGACATGGAACATAAGCAGGATGCTGGCAGCCCGTTTGTCTTCAGAAAGGTTCTGCGCATGCGCAAAAAAGGAATAAAAGGTGCATCGACGCGTCGGACCTTCTCAGAAGGCCCTGACCGCCAAACTGGGCGGTCGCTCTCTGAGGAGGGCTTGTCCGAAGCCGGTGACGCGCCGAGTGGGCGTGCTGCTTCCAGGGGGCGCGGCAGCCGGGCTCTGGTGCCGCGCCGCGCTGCGCAGCCCTGAGCCCAGCTGCCGCACCCCCCAGAAGCTCGGCGCCTGGGGTGGAGCACACCAGCTCCCCCCACCATAGGACACCACTGGTCCTAGACTCACAAGCACACTGCATTCATGCCAAGGAGGAAAAAAGGCACTAAAAACATGTTGCCAACTGGACTGCATACGAGACCGAGGATAGAGAGGATTTGTGGGTCAGTGATCCGAGTTGCCGAACACCAGGATTACCTATCTATATCTGCAGAGGTGGATTTAATGGTCATAGAGATGGGAGGGAAGGGTGCCAAGGCACAGCCCTCTCCTATTGCAAAGGTGGGGAGAAAGGCAAAAAAAGGGCTTGAAAGCAAACTCAGGCAGTAGCTGCTCTTTCTAATGAGTGAAACAAGGCGAAGGAGCAGGGGCTGTTTTCCCAGCAGAGGGGAATCCGATGCAAGGTGTCTTAGCCAATGCTTGAGTAGCTGTACTTGGCTGGTGCTAGGGAAAGAGACTTTTCAGTTGTGCTCAGAGAATGGAAGCAGGGAGACGAGATTCAGGTGGGAAAGGAGGCGAGCAGTCCGTTACCTGTCCTGGAAGCCAACTGGCACAGCAGTGTTTGGGTAGCGGATGGAGCGAGGGTGCTTGATGCAGCATCAGCACGCGAAACAAATGAATGAGAAACGTACACATGGCTAGAATCCAAGTGTGACCCAATATACTTTACAAATAACAGCTTGAACAAATGGATTCTGTGATTAAGTACAAATGTTCTTTAAGATTCCTACATCATAACAAGCAGGATGTCTGTTTACTGCTGTGAGAGAAGTCCGAGGGTTCCTCTTGCTAGGATGTGGCCTTGTCTGCCTTATAATGTTTTATGAACAGAGTTGCATTTCCTGCCAAGTCCTGAAAGGTGATCAAGCCTGTTACTATGAATTGGGCAGCCCAACCCTGCCTAAGGATCTGCTGGGAGGCCGAGGCCACCCGGCGGATCCCGTGTACCGCCGCAGGCAGCCTCCCGCTCAGCAGAAAGTCTCCTTGTGGAAGGGAACACTCGTCCCCTTCCCCAAGTGTAAAGGGCTCTGGGGCCGATTGTCCTCCTCATATTTCCGCCAGCGAAATAGCTGGCGGAAGTCGGAGGAGGCCGTGTAACAGCACAGCCGAGCGGCAGGGGTCAGGATTCAGCTGAGGCCCCTGCCGTTTGCCACCAAACCATGCCCCCCATTGGCTGGATCCTTATCTGGGTCCTCCGGCAGGCGGGCGAGGGCTCCGTCGGCGGAGTAGGGACAGCCAGCCTTCCCTGCTCGAGTTGTCGGAAAAGTGTCTTACATGCTTAGGGCAGCAGAACACTCATTCCGCCACCCTAATTTACATCAGGATTGCGCTGACACTTTTATAAATCCTGGCAGCTTCCGAGTTCCAGAGACTTCAGGTCCTTGTTTCTAACCTATATAATTGAGCTCCATCTTATGTCTTCCTACAGATCTTGGCCTATTCCAGAGAGTGAAACACATCAGCTCAGCCCCTGACCTTATCCAGCTAAGACTAGTTGTGTGCTTAAATTTTGAGCTTCAATTTGCTATGGGGGGGGGGAGAGAGAGAGTGGGAGATGGCAGGCAAACTGCCTTCATTATTTGTACAGTGCTCGATGCCCGTTCACATCCATAATTTCCCGGATGTGTTGCTGTTTCTATAGGACTTTTGCTTTATGATTCCAACTAATCAGGATCTTGTAGTAAAAATGATGGTGGCATCATATCATGTAACCCAGGGGTGGCCACCTTTCAATATGAATGCTCCTGGCCCTTCAATGGTTGTATAGGTGAGGGCATTTTAGCAGGTGCAGCTGCTTTAGCAGCGCCATCAACAATTGCAGCTGTCAAGATTCTGTTTTCTACACAACTCTTAAGAATGCAGAGGCCCTAATGATGGAAGGTTGGCCACCCCTGATGTAACCAAGCAGACCTGAATAAGTGACAGCATGGAGGGCAAACAAAATCTTCTCATAGCTTTTAGTATGAATAGGGGACTGGAGCTCTGCATTAAAGCGCCCTTGTATCCAGACACCCCCCCCCCCCGGTTTCCCATTCTAGGAATATTTAAGGTATCCAGGCTGCACCACTGTGCCGCCACGCCACCCCACCACCCGCAGCTCTAATTTTCTGCTGAGTCAGATCAGGCAAAGAGACTCCCTGGGCTCCAGAGCCATTGCTTATAGCAGGGGTGGCCAAACTGCGGCTCCTGAGCCACATGCAACTCTTTGACATATAACGTGCGGCTCTCAGAAATGTTGCATCACAATTTTTGCATCACAATTAATATAAAAAGGTAAAGAAAGTTTCAAGTTTTATAATTATTTACCAAGTAGAAACCGAGAGTCCACTGGATTAAAACATAAGGTTAATGTTCATGGCATGTAAATATATTTAAAAGCTTCTTAAATATTGCAGCTCTCAAACATCTCTTACGACTCTCAAATATCTGAGGTTTATCATATGTGGCTCTTACATTAAGCAAGTTTGGCTACACCTGGCTTATAGCATCCCATTAACAGCAAAGCAAGGCAGATGGAAGACATCTGCATTCAGATGCACATGTCATCCATTCATTCTTTATTATCTATGGAATGTGCAATCAGAGAGGTGTTCTTCTAGTCCTTGCAAGGTGGGTATAGATGACAAGAGGGCGTCAGTTCAACTGACTTGGTAATAGAGACATGGTTCTTTTCCCCCCATGATTCTTGCCCTCTTATGAAAAATTTCACCCTCACAAAGAAGGTCATTGGAAGGAGCAGAGTGCAGATAGGTGAAAAGCGTGTTTGCTTATGCAGTTCCCTTGGCTTTAGTGCTGAACTAAAGGCCAGCGGGTGGCGCAGCGGGTTAAACTGCTGAACCATGAGCTGTCGATCGAAAGGTCGGCAGTTCGATTCCCGCGATGGGGTGAGCGCTCGTTGCTTGGCCAGCTCCTGCCAACCTAGCAGTTCCAAAGCATGTCAATGCGAGTAGATAAATAGGTACCGCTTGCGGGAAGGTAAACAGCACTTCGTGTTCCAGCTGCATGCTACGCGCTGCGGCAAGGAGAGTCATGCCGGCCACATGACCACGGAGGCGTCTTCGGACAACGCTGGCTCTTCGGCTTTGAAATGGAGATGAGCACCACACCCTAGAGTCGGACACGACTGGACTTAATTGTCAGGGGATACCTTTACCTTTTTAAAGCCCTCTGCAGATGTGTAGAACTATGGAGACTCTCCATGGTTTCACAACACCAGTGAAACCCATGCAAGTGAGCCTTGCTCCTGCTACCCTATAGTTATTCTCTCCTGGGAGAGCGTTTGTCTGCAGCAACGAATGCTGTTTTACAGGGAGAGATATTCCCTGTGAATGAGGATGCTGGGCATCCAGCATCCCTAAATCACGAAGATCTCTCTCCCCGTCTGTGGGACCCTGCCAGCCAGGTGGTCTGCAAAGCCTCTGTTCATTCAGGGGGGTGTCACCCAAGTCTTCAGCCCCCACTGGAGGTCTTCCAACTAGGCTTGGCGCACAGAGGTGGGGAAGGGCCCACCCACCCTGCCACATACAGTTTGGCTGTGAAATCCCAGTAATCAGCAATGACGTGATGATGTGTGGCATCATTGTGTCCACCGTCAAACTACTTCTAGGTTGGTCCGTGGTGCCTTGAGCTTTGCCGCACTGGTCCGGTCTCCCAACGGTTGGGAACGACTGCTTTAAATGAATCTTCCTTCACGTGTCTCAGCTTTTATAGTCTCTCTCACCTCTACCCCCCCCCCACACACACAACTTCTATGAAAGTAGCTCAGTAATTTAACACAGAGTCCTTAGAGAAGCTTTCAAGTCATCAAGTAGGGCTGCAGCACCATGCAGATTCCAAACAGAATGTGTTCTTATAAACAATAGCCCCCCCAAAAAAAAACATTTAGATGCAGCATTAAGGTATAACATGAGTAATTGATGCCCCCCCACCTTCCACAGACTGCTTGAGATCTGTGTGCCCTGAGGGGAGGAAAGAAGAGGTGCCCAGGCCAGAGGGAACTCATAACACCGGCTCCTATGGAGTCCAGCACTGGCTTGAGTATTTTATTGTTGTATTGCAATTTTTAAAATGTTGTAAGCTACCTGTGGGGGTGGGGCTTTTAGAGTTAGAAAGGCAAATAAAAAACTATAATTTCAATGCACAGATCAACTGTGTACACAAGCAGAGGCGTCGCTGGAGCGCGGCGAGGAGGGCGGACCGCCTTGGGGGCAACACGCGCAAAGGGTGACGCGCGGTCCTGCGCACGCACCTGCACGTCGCGCGTGTCACCTCTCGCTCCAGGAGGAGGCCTCAGAGCGTCCGCCCTCGGCGGAGCTCCAAGGCCTTCTGAGGGAGGCCGATGCGCGACGTCATATTTATAAGGTTTTTGTTCCTGCACAGAACGTTTGAGGGCAAATTCGCCCTCAGAAACGTACTGCGCATGCGCGAAAATCTTATAAATATGACGTCACGCATCGGGCCTCCCTCAGAAGACCTAAGACAGCCAGCCGGCAAGAATGTCTCCGGAGCCAGCAGCAGCGGAGCCTCCGCTGCTGCCGGCTCCGGAGACATTCTCTCCGGCCGGCTGTCGCAGCGGCACGGGCGGTCATTAGGGGTCATTAGGGCTACAGGCGCGCGCCCTAGTGACTCCACTGTACACAAGCCAAAGTTCCACCATGCATGCTGTACTTCTGCCTTTTGAATTGTGTAAATCAGCCCTCAGACACTTTACTTATTGCGGATAGTTGTTAAAATTAGTTGTGTGTACACATAAATAGTTGTGTAAAATTAGTTCTACACAGTAGAATCACAGGGCCACATTGAATTTTTCCTGATATCAGCCCATTTCTTATAATCCATTTTAAGCCAGGGTAGTTTTTTTCTCTCTTCATTTTTTCCTCTCTCTTCATTTTGTTCTTCATAGAAAAACAGTGAAGTTTTTTTTGACAAATGATGAGATTTCAAACAAGTCTATCTGCAGCAGAGATTATTTTCATAGAAGCAAAGCACAAGGGCAGCCTTGCCATTTAAATTCTGGTGAAGGCCTGTGATTATCTTTTTTCTACTTGAACATGTTTGATTAATTATGTCAGCGGCTGCTTTTGTCTCAATTCGTGACAAAGGAGGTTGAACTAAATGCAGTGCATATCTATTCTTTTGTCATCTTAAAGGCATAGACAGTTGTGGGATTTTCACTGGCAGACCAGAGACCACACATTTCAGTTATCTGCACTGCAACATTAATACTCTGGAATGTTAAGATTGCCCCCCCTTTTTTTTTAAAGGGAGATGTGGAGAGAAATTGCACTCTTCTGTCCTATGTAATCAGCACGCTTGGAGTGGGATCTGTCAATCTAGACACAGGTATTAATACAATTTATTATAACCAAAGTTTTGCTCTTTTCTCTGGTGTGTGGATAAGAACCAATCTAATATATTGCATTTTTTTTAAAAAAAGAAGAACATACTATTCGCCAGCCTGCCAGTGTAGAACAGTCCAAACCTATGGGCTCTAAGCACTGGCGGAACTAGTGTCCCACCAGTGGAGACTGCCTTATGGCAGTTGCAAAAAAAGGCACTCCGACAGTGCGCATTCAGTGGTTCAAGCACGTGATCCCGTTCCCTTCCAACTATTGTAGGACCCAGTGCCTCCAGTCACCTTCTCCAGTTGGACAAAGGGTTTAAAACCCCTACTCCATTATGGGCTACTTCACCTTCCATTCTACCTCAGGAGCTCACCCATCCAGCTAAAATATAACAGCTTTCAAGAGATCTTTGAAAAGAAACATGGGCATTTGCCCCATTGACTTATAAACCTGGGGGCAAGGTACCATTTGGCCAGATGTACAGAATTTATCAGCTAGAACTGGCCACACTATGGACGTACCTTTAAAGAAGAATTTGGACATGGGGTCAGGAAGTCACAATTCCAGTTCACAGGGCATATTAGTTGCCCACTCTTCTGCACTAGTTAGAAGCCATGTGGAATACTGCATCCAGTTCTGTGCACCACATTATGAGCAGCAAGTAGACAAACCAAGTTCAGAGGAGGGCAACTAAGATGTTGGAGGACCTGGAAACCAAATCCTGTAATAAGGAACAGTTAGAAGAGCTTGGTATGTTTAGCCTGGAGAAGAGAAGATCAAGAGGAGACATGACTTCAAGTATCTCAAAGGCTGTTACGCAGAAGGGGAGAACTTGTTCTGTGTGGCTCCTGAGAGCAGGACTAGAACCAATGCTTGAAACTACAAGAGAAGTAGTAGCTAAGGTGGACATGAGGAAGCATTTCCTAATTGCAAGAGTGGTCTGGCACTGGAACACTTGGCATTGTGCAGTAGTGGGCTTTCCCTTGTGGGAGGTGATCAAGTGGAGGCTGGCCAGCCACTGCTGGTCAGGGCTGTTGTACTAGTTGACTGCACTGACCAAGGACTAGATGACTGAAGGGGCAGGAGGTCTGGCTCAGTACATAGAGCGGCCGTCTCATATGCCTTAGGATCTCCAGGACAGCAGTTCGGGACAGTTGGAAGTCTGTCGGAGAGCTGCCGGCATGCCACTGATAAGCTGCAGAGCCTCTGTGAGGGAGAGAAGCTGCAGCTGCACTTGAGAGGCAAGGTTACCTGTCAGTTGATGTGTGATGAGACGGATGCCAGTGAGAAGCTGGACTGTGAAAGAAACCATCTAGAATGAAGGGTTCTACAAAAGAACATATTATTGTATTGTAAAAACCCCTCAGGGTTTAGGAAGCCTGCCTGTGTAAACCGCCTTTGAACTAAAGTCAAAGGAGAAATTCAATGACCAAAGAAAAGGTGGTATATAAATACTGATTATTATTATTTTCAACTCCAATATTCTGCGATTCTATAATTCTGGAAAACTAGGGTAACTATACAGTTTTGCTACAATCTGGCTGATACCAACACTGGGAGACATGCCAGCACTAATATCAACATGAAACAGATACTGGGTAATTTTTTTTTAATCGACTTCAACATTTTGGATAAACAATCATTATTTTAAAATGGAGGCTTCATAACCTTCTGATTGAGCTCTGCAAACAGCTCTAAAGTCTGCAGGCTCACATGCTGGGACTGCAATCCTATATGCACTTACCTGAGTGTAAGCCTCACTGAGCACAGTAGGAATTATATTTGAACAAACATGTATAGCACTGCAAGTTATTCAAAGTACAGGATAGATGAGAAAAAGCAATCGAGAATTTTTCTAGCATTCCCCTGGTCATATATACACCAGATCTAGCCTTGTTATTGCAATAACTAATCCTGGCAGGATCATCTGCCCTGAAGATGTATGAATATTTTAGAACCAATTGTGCTTCTATAATAATTAAAAAGTGTGGCTTGCAGCCCAGAAGTCCCCACCCACTGCCAGTGATATTTTTGTTGTAGCCCAACCACCAGCTGAACTCCCTGTCAGTTTGCTGTCCTGTTGCCATCTTAAATGAGACAGGAGCACCCTGATCACTGATGCTCATTTAATGATTTGTTTGCCTAGAGGGTTCTAAAATTTGATGTCCAGATTGTTAAACTGGCTGTCAACTGAAACAGATGCAGGGCCGGCTGGATCAATTGCTCCCAATTGGGAGCCACGCCTAAGGGGTCCCCAGGCTAAGGTAATCTAGTCTCTCTTGTCAAATATACACAGCACCACATTGGAACATACATTCACCACCACCTTGCAACACCACATTTCAGGTTTATATATTGTAAGCCTATATTCAGACTCAAGTACAAAGTTTTACATACATAAATCTAGATTAGGACCTACGAAGACATATGAGATGTATACACTGCACTCACAAAATCGATGTGTCAAGTTAGTTACTTTTGACAGTAATAATGTGATGCTTGCCGAATGCCTCACAAGCCGCAGTTTGGCCACCCCTGTTATACACTAAAAGAGCCACATGTGGCTCCGGAGCTGCAATTTGGCCACCCCTGGTATATGGCCTGCATGAGCTGGCAGCTTGAGAGCAAACAGAAGTCAAGATGGAGCTTTGAGAGCTCCAGAAAGAGCACTGTCCATAGTTCACATTATGTTCAATTGACATATGTAGACTTTAAGAAAAATAGTTCAGAAACGCAGAGCTAAGGCCAGCTCTTGTTGGCAGTTGGAGCTGCCTTAAGATGTGCCACTTGGCATGAGTTCACAGATACTCAAGGTCCTTTCCATAGTTGCATGAATACGACAGAATCATTCAGTAATATAATATAAAATCAAGTTAAAAAAATCACTGGTAGAGTGGGGGTGTGTGCGACTTGTCTGTCTCATTCACCAGGGGAGACTCGGAACACAGTCCTATGCTTGTCTACTCAGAATCCCCATTGTCTACTCAGAGGCAAGTCCCATTGTCTTCAATGGGGCTTACTCTCAGGAAACTGCATAGGATTGCAGCCTTACAAGACAGCTACTTTTGGGGACCCAGAAAAGCTGTAGCCAGTTCGAATGCATTGACCACCTCTTTCAAAATGGCTTCTCACCTGGTGCCACTGAGGTTTGGCTGGAGAACACAGACAGAGAAAGGTGGCTGCCGTCTGGAGAGTTTCAGAACTTTTATCTCTCTACTAATAAATGCTCCAATTTATGGTATAATTTCCCATCCCACACGCCCCAACTGTGCTTGGCACTCCAGTATTGCCAGCAACCCCCAGACTTGCGTAACAGTCTGATTAGGGAGTTAGTCATCCTTATCATCATTATAACAGGGTCCTTGGAAAGTCATTGATGTTGATATTTTCCATATGTTGCATTTGGGATTTACTCTCTTTCCTCACATGCAGACTTTGAGGGCTTCACTCAAAAGTGAGAAGTTTATAGATTTCACAGCCCAATCCTATGGACCTTGTATGACAGCAGAACTTCCAATCCGCTATTGTAAAAAGCCTGGCAACAGCGTAAACATCGTGGCAACAGCATAAACGTCGTGCTGCTGTAGCATACGATGGAGCTGCTGGCAAAAACCAGCCAGTGGCTCCCCGTGTGCACCAGAACTGCCTGGACACTGACGGAGCAGGTAGGTCAGCAGTGTGGGTGGTTCATGGGTTGTTTTTGGGCAGGGTGGGGGAGGAACCAGGAGTGGGGTGGGGGAGGGATAGATCCCAGCAGATTGCCACCTCCACAGCATGCAGCACACACTCCATTGGTGTGGCTGCATGCTATGGAGTGGCAAGGGATTGGGCTGTAACTCATGTTGATTCTACCTTGGCTTGTAAAACTCAAAGTGATGGTTGCAATGGTATTCCATTTCTCAAGGGCCAATTTAGATGCAGGACTGATTTAATGAGCCAACAAAAGTACAGCAATACAATTTGCTACTTGCTTTCTCACTTCCACATTCATAGGGCCTTGCACTGGCAAATTATCTATCTGTACCGATATATTTTCATTAGATACACGAATTATCCTTGTACGTACAACTTTTTTTTTTTGAGCCACTTAACCATTATCTGCTGTTGAGTGCTGATCAATTCCAGTGAATCTTCAAACATCTGTTTGGAACAGAGTTTGGTTCATCACATTTTCAAGTTATTTGTCTCCGTCTCTTTGGCCTCTTATTAAAACATTGCAGCAGGGGTGCTGCCTCAACCAAAATAGTACAGGGTCTCTGCATATATTTAAATATCTAGATGTGATAGAGCAGGGGCGGGGAACCTTTTCCCTGGCGAGGACCATTTTAAGTATTAGAAATTTGCTTGAGGGCAATTTTTATTTATTTAATTAATTTTTGCCCCCGCCCATCAGCCTCCGGAGGCTCCGCGCTCACCGTCCGAAGCCGCCGCCGGGTCCGCGCGTCACCTCCAGCGTACCATGCCGATGAGGGCAAGAGCTTGCCCTCATCGGCGTGGTACGCATGTGCGAAATGGCCAATGGCCTTGTGAGAAGGGGTTGAGGCAGCAGCCAGGGAGGACATGCAAAGGACACCTCCCGGCCTCCGGAGGTGACGCGTGGACCTGGCAGAGCCTCCAGGGGCCAGTTGGGCGGCCTCTCGGCAATCTCTCCAGGGGCCGGACCGGATGGCCTCGGGGGCCTGATCCAGCCCTGGGGCCGGAGGTTCCCCACCGCTGTGATAGAGGCTTGTTTTACAAGCAATAGTGTAGTGGTACATTTTAAAGTGCAGGAGCCCATCACACACACACACACACACACACAACTGTGTCAGCACCACCCCTGGAGAGGTGAATGCCATTGCGCCTCAACAGGGCTGGTGAATTATAAGAAATATCAGGGCGAGCTCACCTTGTGCTGAGCAATGTCAACATGGCACAGGTGAATTGCCTTATGTCAAACTCTGCGTGGCAGCCCATCGGATCAGAGGATAACAATCCCCGGAATCCAACCCCTGACTGTGCCGATACACTTAGTGATCTGCAACCTTAGCAACCTGCAACCTCAAGGACAAAGAAGTCCTCTGAGGGGAACATTGCAGAACACCTACGATTCCTCGGTCTCACCCCACCCCTGAACACATTGCAGTCAGTGGGCTGCCGGCATTTTCCTGCCTCCTCCCAGTGCAGAGGGGGTAGCAAGGCAAGCAGAGGCGGCGTGTGATATGTGCCACCCACATTGTTTTCCTCAGGTATTTGTGTTCCCCAATCTTTATGATCTTTAACTTTCCTTTCAACTCCCAACTGTCACTTTCTAACGTAACTGTCACTTTTCATTGGCTAGCTAGAACCTTCCTTCTATCTAAATCAGTTCTCTTCAGAACTGCTAGTAATATTCCACAGCAAATACATAGCTGATCATGTGATTGAAAATTTATGTAATTAGTCTGCATTAAATTTGGTGCCGGCTCCAAGTTCATATATTTAGGAAAGGATTGTTTTACACTTTTTAGTGCGTTTTCCTTCTTTCTCTCTCTCCCTGCGCAATCCTGCCTAAAGTTCCACGGGTGGCCCTAGACCTGCCCGCAGGATCCTATGCTCGCTCTGGACCACTTGGAGAGCCCCTCGAGGGAAGGGGACGTTCATCCTTTCCCCCGGTGTAGAGCTGGGAGCCCTCAATGGGCCTCCATGGATTTCCGTCAGCTCAAGATCTAGCAAAAGTCCAAGGCGGGCGTGTAATGGCTGCTGAGCCTGGAAATGGGGTGGGGATGTAGCAGCTGACATCCCTGCCCCCTCCCAAGCCAGCTCAGCCAACTATCGACATCCCTAGCCGCCCGGCTTGCCCTCGCACCTGCCCGCGGGAGACTTACCTTCGACAGCGACCGAGTCACTTTGTCGGTGGAGTGAGGGCTGCTGGCCTCTGTGCTGGCGGCCCTTACTCTAGAGTCATCACAAACGTGCTTTACGGCATGTTTGCGACAGTTTAGACTGGCGGAGCGCGCACTCTGCCGGTCTAAAGTTAGTGACAGCGCAAGTCGCACTATTGCTTTAAGGTGGCATGGCCATTGAGTTTTTTTTAATGTTAATGGAGAGATGATGCCTCACACAATTGTCCCCATCACAGGAGATGGAGTCTGCCTGTTTTGGTCCCTCTCCTATCTCATGTAGGACACTCACCTAATGGGGATAGGGAGGTGCATGAGCTCATCATGAGACACATGGTGGACAACTGAGGTGTGCTACATTTAAATAGTTCATTGCAATCAAAGGAAAGTTTATTGGAGTCAAAATGTATTTAAAGTACTTACATCCCCATAGTGAAGTACGGGCATCTCTCTCTCTCATATATATATATATATATATATATATATATATATATATATATATATGACAGAAGTATGCCAGAGCCCTGCCTCCCCCATAGGAACTACTGTGGCACAGACAGCAAAGAGTTAACAATACTAGAACTGCTAGAAATCCCAGCACCTAGACTTTAAGTCCTCTTGTGCCATGTGCACAAAAACCACACACTCCCAAGGGATACTTTTTTTTATTACAGCAGAGCAAGGGAAGGAAGATGGCTCCCTTGGGAGAGGGCAGCCATGTGAAATAAACACAGAAGTCCCTTTA
Organism: Plestiodon gilberti rubricaudatus; assembly: GCA_026170595.1. Classification (NCBI taxonomy): domain Eukaryota; kingdom Metazoa; phylum Chordata; class Lepidosauria; order Squamata; family Scincidae; genus Plestiodon; species Plestiodon gilberti. Next base: position 106,724,371 of record JANXHW010000002.1, on the reverse strand, counting down.
TGGCAAGAATTCAGGTTCCTGTGGGAGAGTTGACCAGTGAGAACTTTTCCCAGGGGAGGGACAGGGATGAGTCACAAGGGGAGCATCAACAGCACTCAGGCAGACAAGTCAGGGTGTTGGGAGCCATTGCCCAATGATGCAGTTGGGCAACCAGTGATGTAGACTCGAGTCTATTGACTCGGACTCAAGTTGCATCGATGACTTGACCCAGCAATTGTAAAAGACTCTGCTTGATACTTGGAACCTTTTACGACAAGTTGAATTTTACTCAGTTTAAACCCGTTTTCCCCATTAAATAGATAAGGACTCGCAACCAAAGACTTTGGGGCAAAGACTTGAGACTGGGAACCAGAGACTTGATCCACATCCCTGCAGGCAACACAAGGTTGAGTCCGGCCTCATTCTCTGCCCCTTCTCTCATCACTATGTCTCGCTCTCATCTGCCTCTCCAACCCCATGTCTCTCTGCCTCTTGGACCACCTTTATCAGACTTTTGATGTTCCCCAACATTTGTTCCAACCTTTATCTCGGACCACCTTTATCAGGTACTACCCTGGCCTCTCATTAGGGGAAAGACAGCAGCCGATATCTCACCAGCCACTCTGCTGCTATCCACTCCATCTCCGAGACCAGCACTTAGGGGGTGGTATCACTGCCGAGCACCACAGCAACCAGCTCCTAGCCGTGTAATCAGGCTCCACCTCACACTCCTGGCAACTTCTGAAAACCAGAACCTGCAGCGAGTCAAATCCACTGGTTTGGAACCTGCGGAAAGGAAGGCCCACTGTACTGCAATTAACAGCAATATAAATATATCAATAGCTATTATTCAGCACTGTAGGCACATATAAGAAAGCCCCATTACCAGTGAGCATCGGTCTACAAGTGTGCTGCACCCCATGGCCACAGGAGTTATCCATTGCTGAATCCGTGCTCCCAGTAACCCAATGGGTATAAGCATGGTATCTGTCCCGTTTACCTTCTTGATACTAACACTGGTCAGATGCGATGAAAAAAAGGCATTTGCTTTACCTGTTAATACACTTAATGCTTCAGAATCCAAAGAGAACCATTGCAATACACATATGGACCAACCAAATGCTTCCATGCAATATAGGGTTCCTATTACAACAGCCCACCCATGTAGCCAAGCATACCCACACCTTGTGCCCTTTGCATCATTACTGGCACCTGCCACACTGTAGCCCCAGTGGCACAACCTTGCACATTAAAATCCACCCAGTTCTCCTGCAGGGCAAATCCAGACACCTGCCAAGCCAGCTATGGGTCAGTCACCAGTGGCGTCGCTGCGCCCGGAGCAGGTTGGTGTGGGGGGCCCCCCGGCGCCCCCGTAAGTTTTTTATGGTTTTTTTTACTGTTTTCGGGGGGGGGGGTTAAGTGTTAACAGGGCATGTGTTCATGTATGTATGCTTTCCCCCCACTTATCTTGAATATGGAAGGCTTCCAGCGATGATTTTCTTCCTGCGCCGGGCACATTCTTCTCCCTGCGCCCGGTGCGAACTCCGTAAAGCGCCCAGCAGCGCTTTCCCGAGTTTGCGCAGGCGCAGAACGTCAACTGGAAACTTCGTCGTTCTGCGCATGCACAAGTCTTCCAGACACCCAAAAATAGTAAAAAAACATATAAAAATACATAAAACCCCGAAATCTAAGGAGCCCCGCCCCACCCCACCCCCAGAGCCCTGCGCCCTGGGCCCCCCCGCCCCATATCAGGCGACGCCTCAGTCAGTCACATTTGGGCTTGAATTATCACAAACCAGCTAAACCTAACCCAAAAAGGCAGAACTGCCACCACCTCTCTGCCAGTCTTGGACCAGGAGATGGCTCAACCCTCTAGGCATCCCAACTTCCCTGAGGAGAAAGAAGCCTCAGAACTCCCTGCCCTCCAGAGTACTGGCAACAGTAACTTTATGATCAACATTGGATTTAGTTGAAATTGAACCAAACCATCCCAGCAAGAGCTACACAATACTATAAGTTATTAAGAATACAACAAAATTAAGACTCTTATAATACTGAATTGGGATTAGAGACCCAAGCAGAATAGAAAACAACAGAACTAAACTCTTAAGCACTTACAGGTTAATCTCACCTGACAGCATCTCACCTCTGCATACCACTAACTCAGCAGTTCAACTAACTGACCTGGAACAGAATGAAGCTAGAAAACAAAAACCACATGCCAGGGAAGGTCTTTTATACCTGAGGAAGCTACCTTCTGGAAACTTCTAGCCAATCAGGAGGTTCCGGACCTTCATGAATAATTAGGATGATGCAACCTGCACTGGCTGTTACACCTGGTACAGCAACCAAGATGGCTCAGCCAATCAGAACTCACAGGCTGAGGAAAGTAGGTTCAAGAGAATGACATCAGGCCTGTCCAGGAGCAATTGCCCCCCCCTCCCTTATTGAATTACACAACTGAGGCACACCTGCAGTTATGGTCTAGGACAGGTGCTTGGCCTTGGGAAGATGAAGATGAAAAATTTTGTAATTAGTAGCTTGTTCTCATGCACCCAGAGACCCAGCTTTGCTTTCACACAAGATGGAGTCTCGCAACACAGGATTTAACAAATCTGACACACTTGCCTTAGCTGTCATTATGCTGCCTTCCCTGCCCCCACCCCACAGCTTTATATACCATTGCAAGTGGTTTGAGACCAATGAGGTGTTTCCCCACTGCACTGAAGCCCAAGGAGTCAGAGGATGGTATAGGCCTTGGGAGCAGATAGGCTCCTTTTCTTTCCCCTGAGGAAAGGTAAGAAACAACTAGGGCAGTGGTTCCCAAACTGGGAGGCGCGGCTCCCAGGGGAGCTGCAGGTACCAGCCAGGGGAGCCGCGGAGTGCCACGGAATCCTCTCAAAAAACAGTGCAATGTCAATTGGTAGGCATCAACATAATATAATGGGGGGCTGCAGCCAATAATCACCAATGGTCAAGGGAGCTGCAGGTCAAAACAGTTTGGGAAACACTGAACTAGGGTGAGGAGAAGTGATCCCTCTCTACTAACAAAGAGATGAGAAGTGTGATCCAGTCAAAGTGTTTATTTGACAAAGATGGAGAAAACAGAGAGGCATCTGAAAGGGAAACACACAAATGGGGTTGCCAACCATTTTATCTCAGCAGGGCTTGTTGTGTCCCTTTTGCAAGTTATCCAACAGACAGCCAAGTAGCAGTGAGGTCTGGCTATACCAGTTAATTCACTGTCTGTCATAGCAACAGGGGACTATCTGGAACAAGTAGGTTAGCAACCCCACAATGGAATAGCTGGGCTCATACTGGTTACTGTTGCCAGGAATGCAGCAGGTTTCCTTTGTGGTCTGCATGACTGGGCATGTGGTGGAGGGTCCTGAGCCCTCTTCCCCTGTTGAACAGCTGCCTGTGGAGAGCAAAGAGAAACACAGAGCAGAGCATAATATTATAGACAGTAGCATTGGCAACATGTGGTGTCTGGTTTTGAGTGCATACTCGGTGTTTGTGAGGGAGAGTGCTGCACATATAAGAGTGCCAGGTTGGCGGTGAGAGCATGGTTGCCTGAAAGCATAACCTTCTCTTCCCCCCCCCCCCATAGAAGGCTGCCATGGAGCTCTGTGAGAAATGGCTGTTCTGCCCCATGTGGCAATGCTGCAGTGCTGAAAAAAACAAAAGGGCTCCAGATGAGCGTTTGGTCAGCAATGGCAACAGTTGGAGTATCTGGAATTCCTAGAGAGAGAGCAGACGCTTGCAGCTGTTGAAACAGGAAAGGATGCTTAGGTAACCAGTGTATAACAATAGCGGAGGGTCAGTATTGGGGGGGGGGGAAGAAGTATTAAAGTATCTTGCCATGAATGTTAGGGCAGGAGGTTGCTTGTGCAAAGTGCCCCCTTGGTGTGCCAAGTGCTCTTTCTCCATAGTTCCTATCATTAAGGTTACCAGATTCATACTGGCTTGCTTCTGAGTAGACATGCCTCGGATTGTGCTCTATGGGTTTAACAAGCTTAACATGCCTAGGATTGTGCTCTAAGGTTTTAACAAGCTACACCTGCCCACATGCCTTCTCCTAAAGGTCTAGCACTCTGTCCCGGTTTGGATCTGATAAGCCTACCTATCACCATGGTTCTAGTGTGTGCTAAGTATACACAACATGGGGCCAGAGATGCGCATCTCCATGACATGTGCCAGCTCATTTGAGTTCTGGTCTCCCTGGCAGGGGCTTTAGTAGTGAGGTCAGGGTGCTGCGATCGGCAGCCAAATGAAATCTGAATCCTCTTGCTGCGCTGTAGGAAAGTGCATGGGACAGAGGGGGTGCCGGGAGTTGAACGGATTTATTTATTTTTCCTTCTCTGCTGTTTCCATGGATTTTTTTAAAAAAAATTCCGGCTCTAGCTCTGATGGCAGTGTAGTGTTTTGCTGACATCTGGGGTGTTAGTGAAGGGGGTGCTAGTCTCACCAGATTTACTCAGAAGTAAATCCCACTGTGTTCAGTAGGACTTACTCCCAGGTAAATTTGCACAGAATTGTAGCCTTAATGGCCTGGGTTGTGCTCTCTTAGGAGACACCTGGCACCACATACACGTATATGCGCCCACATTGCACTGCATGCTTCAGATGAAGAGGTTGTCAGGCAACACCCATGTAATTATAAACTAAGATTTTTTGGGGGGAGAGGAGTGCATACCCATACCAGTTAATTCACCTCCGTATGTTTTCTTACCAAAGAACCCTGCCTGAGATCTCATCCATGTGCATCGCTAACGATTTTCTTCTTCTTGCTTTATTTCATATTGCTCTAAAACAGCCTGTCCTAACTGACTTCCAGACCAGGGGTGTGTTAATCAAGTGACCATAACAGGTTTGTCATGCTTTTAATTTCACAAGAATTGGGTTTTACTTCTTAAGGAGTAGCTACAGCTCGGCAACATTTACGAGCTTGGATTAGCAGTTATTGGAGCGGACATGGAAAGAAAGCTTGGACAGTTTAATGCAAATGTGTGCGCACACAAACAATGTTGTTTTAACAGCATCGCCACTATCTCTCCCAAAAGTGGCATGGCCTAGCCTTTTTGGGTTGGCCACATTTTTCTAGGCCCGCTTCAAAAAACAAATGGAAAATCAACAATATCCTCATAACTACTAGAAATGTGTATGACTCAAGCTTTGCCTAACAGCCACACATGCTTCCAGGAAGCCCACATACAGGTCATGAAAGCAATAGCCCTCCCCTGTTGGTGCCTCTGCAACTGGTGTCCAGTAACATACAGTACTGCCTCTGGCCATGGAGGTTCCATATGGTTTGTTAATTTATATCTTACATTTCTACAGCGAAAGTGTACTAAAGGCAACATACATTAAAAATGAAGCGATACATGGAGTGGGGTGCTATCAATATGCTGATGACACCCAGCTCCATCTCTCCTTTCCACCTGATTCCAGGGTGGCTGTTGAGGTTCTGGAGCGCTGCCTGGAGGCAGTGGGGACCTGGATGAGGGCTAATAAGCTGAAACTAAACCCGGACAAGACAGGTTCTCCTGGTCCGGAAATCCACGATGCAGGCGCTAGAGTATCGTCCTGCTCTGAAGGGGGTTGCACTCCCTCTAAAGGAGCAGGTCCGCAGCTTGGGGGGTCTGCCTGGATCCGCAGCTGCTCCTGGATTCCCAGGTGGCGGCTGTGGCCAGGGGGGCCTTTGCCCAGCTTCGGTTGGTGCGCCAGCTGCGACCGTACTTGGATCGTGCAGACCTGACCACGGTGATCCATGCCACGGTGACATCGCGATTAGATTATTGTAACGCGCTCTACGTGGGGCTGCCCTTGAAGACGGTTCAGAAACTGCAATTAATGCAGAATGCGGCGGCCCGTGTGGTTACTGGGGGTAGGCGGTTCGACTCTGTCGGGCCGCTTCTTCAGCTGCTGCAGTGGCTGCCAATTCGTTTCCGGGCCCAATTCAAGGTGCTGGTTTTGACCTTTAAAGCCCTATACGGCCTGGGGCCAGGATATCTGAGAGACCGCCTACTTCCATATATTCCGGCTCGTCTCCTTAGGTCATCAGAGAAGGCCCTTTTGAGGGTACTGTCGCCCAATGAGGTGCGAGGGGCGGCGGCCAGAAATAGGGCCTTCTCAGTAGTGGCACCAACCCTATGGAATTCCCTCCCTCTTGATTTACGTACTGCTCCCTCCCTGGAGACCTTCCGGCAAGGCCTGAAAACTTTCCTGTTTAAGGAGGCCTTCTGAGTCCTTGCCTTTTTTAACATCCTGCACAGGTGGAGTGCTGCTGCTTTTTTATGCTTCTGTTTTAATTGTAATTTGATGTGTTTTTATTAATTTTAGATGATGTTTTTACTAGCTTTTGTGGATTGTTTTTATTGTTTTAAATGTGATTATTTGTTGTATTTGTATCCCATGTTGTAAGCCGCCTTGGGTCCCTTCCGGGAGAAAGGCGGGGTAAAAATATTGTAAATAAATAAAATAAATACACATGTGTTAATAATTAGGCTTACCAGAATTTCCAAGTTCTATACTCCCCCCCCCCCAATTAATTAATTAATTAATTAAAATATTTTTTAAAAAGAAAATTCTGGGTGCAAAGCGCAAAAAATCAAAGGACGAGCAGAATTTATATGTCTATGTTTATTTTTAATTAAATTAATTTACTTGCCTGTCCTGCCGCCGCCACTCTGCCACTGCCGCCGCCACTCTGCCACTGTCTTTGGTGCCAGCTGTGGCCGCCACCACTGCCTCTGGAGCCTGGCCGGCTGCATCCAAGCCAGCCAGGACTCCTGCCTCCGCTGAAGCTGCCGCTGCCGCTTCCAAGTGCAAAAAGGCACCTTTTTTCCCGGCGGCGCCATCTTGGATCTTGTGAGATCCAAGATGGCGCCGCCGGAAAAAAGGTGCCTTTTTGCACTTGGAAGCGGTGGTAGTGGTGGCTTCACCGGGCCAAGAAAGCCTGGGACCAGAACCCGGGACAGTCCCGGGCATTCTGGGATTGATGGTAAGCCTATTAATAATTAACACACAATAAAGCAAAGCAAAAAGAATTCTAATGAGGCCACTTAAAGATAGGGGGGGAAAACCTCACCTAAACCAAGAGATACCTTGTTTCGTGGCCATTCAGCCGACATTGGTAACAGCCAGTGATACAACTGTCTTCTGTGAAATTATATAATCCCTTTTGGGTATCGAAGCTGGTGGCCATCATCACCACATTTTTTGTGGCAGTGAATAAATGAAATCTGAGTTGGGTGAGAAAAGAACTTTCTTTTACCTGTCCTGAATGTACTGTCTGTCAATTTAATTGGATGACTCAGGGTAAAACCAGACAAGAGATTCACTGCATTCTGACTTTGGGGATCCCATTTGAGTGAGTTAACTGTCTGGTTCCCTTGTTATGTGTGCCTCTACCTTTCTGTATTCTCGTGCATGATCTGACTGTTTCTGAGCCATTCACTGTAAACAATAGTCCCACTGCTTTGCCTCCGACAATATGAAATTGTTATGGTACCAGCAGGTAAGGTGCACCAAAGTTTACTGAAAGTGCTCCAGAAGCAAACAGGTGTGTTTTTTTTTTAAAGCTGGGGCTCAGTTAATTAGCTCATTCACTCTTAATCTACACAGGTGAGATTCTACCACTAACCTGCACACACAGTGAACCCAAAGGAGAAGAGCAAAGGAGTGAGGAAGAGAGTAGAAATCATTGGAAGGAAGAGCAAAGAGGGAAAACATAGCAGGAGAAGAGATGGTGGATGTTGGGCTTCCCAGAGAAAACTGGGAGAAGAAAGAGAAGGTTTTAGTGTGGAGAGAGGGGGGGGAGAGACTCAGGGGGGATTAGTAGGGAGGAAAGGGGCAGGGTACAGACAGTTCAGACTGTGGCAGAAGGCCGTGGCTGGGAATGATTTTCTGTAGGCTGAACCAAAGGCAACACAGGCAGGGGTGAGCCTAAGAACAGGCCATGAAAGCATTTCGCCCACTTGCGGTGTGGGATCTAATCTTTCCCATGGCACTGAACAAACTCTCTTTGGCTGATACCAGGGCCTGTCTGAGATGAATTTTATCAGAGGATAGAAAGTTTCTTTTGGGTCCCTTCTCAACGGGGGAGGGGCAAAACTGGGCAGGGGGAGGGCAGCAACGGCCGGAAACATCTCCCAAGCCCAGGTCTACCAGTCTTCCTGATGCAGCACCCAGGTCTACTTGTCTGATAGACCTGCCCTACCGGTTGGCCCAGCCTCCGTCTTTCACTCTTGATGAGGTCAGATGAGATCCCAGGAAATGTCTGGGGCCCCTCCTTTGGCTCCCGGGCCTCTTTTTGACACTGGGCCTGGGTACAATTTACCCCCATGGGCCATGGCTGACGCTCCAGACCTTCAGAGGAACTGTTGCATTGGTCAAGGGTGTTGGTTTGGTAAAGGAGGCCAAACAAATTCCTCTTGGGTCTTAACCATCATCCGAGCTGTTTCATTGCCCTTGGCTCCATAGAAAACTATGCGGTTTCATGGGCTCCACCAAGCATTTCAGAGTGATTGCGTCAATCGCTCAGGTCATTTCCTCATTCCAGAAGCAGACTGGGGTGGTATATGATATACCCTAGTCTGCTATGTCTGATGTGCAAATACCAGAAGGAATATTGGCAGTTTCAAAATGTGATATTTTCCTTCAAGGTTCTTGGTTATGATCGGTCACAGAATGTACATAAATCAGTCTAGTTCATTATACAAGCAGTGTCTTCCTATGACTCATTGATTTGCTTGGAATCGAGGTAGCCCTGTGAAAGTTGTGTGCTTCAGGGAGATAGTCCTGATTTACTGCCTTCTGTTGCACTTGCAATATTAATTAGGCTAAAAAAAGAGCTTGTTTTGTGATTGATGGGAACTGGTTGACAGCCATGGAACACGCTTTGTACACAAAGGTGATTTTTCCCAAACGGGCCATTAGTTTCAGTGATCCTCCTCTAATGGTACCCGCCAATTAGGTTATAAGAATTTCAAGAAAGAAAACACGAACACAGATTTTCTTCCAGGTTTGTGGTTGTTTTTTGGATTGTCTTGGGGTCATAGAAATTCATGAAGTTCAAATTAAGCTAATATTGCACTAGAAAAAGTGAAGGATGTTATCACAGAGGTGGGCAATGTATTTGTTTTGTCAGTCTGAGCTGGCACATATTTACCGCATAATCAAAAGCTTGGGCTGCAATCCTAAACACAGGCTGAGCGCCGAAGAATAGATGCTTTCAACTGTGGTGCTGGAGAAGACTCCTGAGAGTCCCTTGGACTGCTAGGAGATCAAATCAGTCAATCCTAAATGGAAATCAACCCTGACTGTTCCCTGGAAGGACAGGTACTGAGGCTGAAACTCAAATATTTTGGCCACCTAATGCGAAGAGAGGACTCTCTGGAGAAGACTCTGATGCTGGGAAAGACTGAAGGCAAAAGGAGAAGGGGAAGGCAAAGGATGAGATGGTTAGACAGCATCACCGATGCAACGAACATGAAAATGAGCAAACTCAGGAAGATAGTGGAGGACAGGAAGGCCTGGCGGGATGTGGTTCATGGGATCACAAAGGGTCGGACACAATGACTGAACAACAACAACAAAGTCTCATTGAAAGTAGTGAGACTTAACAACCCAATCCTATTCCCTGCCACCGGCGCCAATGCAGTCTTGCCAAAAAGGTGCGTGCTGCATCTTATGGTGGGGTGGGTGATTGGACAGTCTGCAGGAGGTAAGTGAAACCATTTTGCACTTACTTCCTGGTAGGTTCCTTCTCCCCTGCCTCCTCCCGACCCCAAAGCACCCCTGTTCCTTCTTCCCCCTTCCTGCCCATGGCCCACCTCCGCCACTGACTTAACGGTGTCTGGGCTCCAGGGAAGTCGCTGTTGCTTGGCCACCACCACTCGCTGTTTGTGGCAGTGGCGAGGCTGCACTCTATGGCATGTTGCAAACTGCTGTAAAGCACGCTACACCACCAGTTCTGGTGGTGTGGCATTTTCATAGGATTGGGCTGTAACTTCTGAGTAAACATGCATAGGATTGCACTCCTACTGAATTCAGTAGGAGACTCTACCCCAGTGTTTCCCAAACGTTTTCGACCTTTGGCTCCCTTGACCCTTGGCGACCCTTGGCTCCCCATTGCATTATGTTGAGGTCTGCCAAATTGGCATTGCACTGTTTTCTGAGAGGATTCCGTAGCACTCCGCGGCTCCCCTGGCTGGTTTCCACGGCTCCCCTGGAAGCCATGTCTTCCAGCTTGGGAACCACTGCTCTACCCCTTTATGCAGGGACATGCCATAGTCCAATGAAACAGACGTTGACAAAATTAGGCAATTTGTTTTTTAAAAATCTGAACTAAGAATATTTTTGTTTATCCATAGTATGTTTGTTTTCTCCTTCAAATAAAATAAAAACTGGGGTCCGTGTATTTTGAGTCTTTTCCCATGAAAGGAGAAAAGTTGCTTGGGAAGGGTGACTTTGGGAAAAATGGCCTGCAGGGAAACGGTTAAGCATTCCCTCCTCTGTCACTGTTTCCCTGAAATTCAGAGCCCCACAAGACTGCATTACAGTTTTTTTAAAAGACCATTGGAAGACACATCGCATCGTGACTCTTGAGCATCGATCTAGTTTGATCCTATGTCACACAGAAGATGTTAGTTTCAAGCAATTGCACATGGCTGTGTAAGCTGACAGGAAACAAATTATAAAAGCAAGTCAATAGTTGGCTAACTTGTATGCTAGAACAGCGGCCCCCAACCTTCGTGGTGCCGGGGACCAGCATCGCGAAGGTTTTTTGTTTCACGGACCGGGGGGGGGGGCCGCCGACGCCACAACCCCACGTGACCTGGACGTGATGTCAGCTGCACGCGCCCAGCGCAGCTCCAATCACACACACACCGCCAGTTTAGTAGCTATTTCGGAGCCGTTCGCGCTCCAGGGCGGGCGGGCGGGCGGGCGGGCGGGCCGAACGGTGAAGCGGAGGCGACACATCGCACAGGCAAGTATGCCCCTTTGCCGCCACGTCCGGCCCCCACCCTGGGGCCCACCACCCCAACCCCGACGATGCTTCTGGCCGGGCGGCCTGGTCCTGAACGGGCCATGGACCGGTACCGGGCCATGGCCCGGTGGTTGGGGACCCCTGTACTAGAATATTTGAGGAGGTGACATTTGCAGAATAGCCTTTTGGTAAGAGGCAGCTCCGAAAGGCAGGTGAGGGACAATGCCTCCTGCTTCTCCGTCTCTCCCAGCCAACCACCAGACAGAACAGAGGCCTGGAACTTTAAATCCTCCCCCTCACAAACCAGTCTGTGAAGTCAAAAGCCCCCAACAGGCCAATGATTATAGTTAGGTGGCACTTTCCTATCTCTATGTTGGCATTTCTTCCAGCGTGTCCATTCCCTTTGGTGTTTTCAGAGTTCCAATGGCCAGTTGAGGCAACAGTTTCTCGATAAGCTTATCAGAAGAATCACTTTTCAAATAATTCATATCTTATTTCCCGTATTTAGAGGTGGGAGAAAATGGTTTTTTTTTTTTTTTTTTGGGCAGATTTCGGTGTTTACCGGTAACTAAAACAAAATAGCAGAAAGTGGTGTTATATGTGCTAAAAAATTTCCCATGTTTATCCATTGTAACCGCTTTAAAAGTGTACTAGGTAGGTGATATAGGTTGTACAGTGTCAGCAGATGAAGAATGATGAAAAAATTACATGGTTTGATTTTTATTTATTTATTCAGCTTTTTTTTTTTAGCAATAAGCGGTGTTATGTGTTTCATTATCACCATATTCTCCTGCCCCTACCCATATTAAATCATTATCAATCTGAGGGAGATGCATTATTCTTTGGTTATATTTGCAATTGACCTTGTGCCCCACCCACCCACTGCCCAATTGCATTTCTTCAGATATTTTCCCCAGTGATATATCCCACCAACCCTTGTAGAACTGCAGTCTCGCTTTCCTTTAGCATGACTGAAGGCTTGCATCCTTGTTCCTCCTACATTGTACTTTTTAAATTGGTTGTTCCAGAATTGTTTGTTCTGTAGCTTCCAGAGGGGTAGCCTTGTTAACCTGCAACAGCAAAACCAACACAGAATATACTGTATGTTCTTTGTTTTAAAGATGTCAAAGGAGTTCTTGTTGTTCAGCAGGTGTCATTTGCAGGGTTGCAGTCTGGAAGAGGGTCAAGGAAGAGGTGTCATTTGCAGGGTTGCAGTCTGGAAGAGGGTTGCAGTCTGCTGGGTCACTCTGAAACCAGACATTGTATGTGCACAGTGTCGGGGTACAGGCAATATCCTTCTGGACAGAAAGAGTTGAGACTCTGAGCATACCATTGTAGGAGAGAACTTCATGAGCTCACCAGTGGCCCAGTTGGTCACAGTTCAGGGACTTGGGGCAGCCTGGGCTAGGTTCAAAACTGTCAGCCTAATTCTCTAGCACAGTGGTGGCCAACCTTTCAACATGAATGCTGGCCCTTTAAATGGTTGCATAGGTGAGGACATTTCAGCAGGTGCAGCTGCTTTAGCAGCACCATCAGCACTTGCAGCTGCCAAGATTCTGTCTTCTATACAACTCTTAAGAACACAGTAGCCCCAATGGTGGAAGGTTGGCCACCCCTGCTCTAGCATCAAAATAACAATGACTAGTTTCTGAGTAACTAAAGAAGTAAAGGTGGATGATCTCGAACATCGTAGACAATGTTTCTTTTGGAACTAGCTATTTGTCACCACATGCTTCCTGCTCACACCACTAGAACTGAATGCACTCACGTTACTATCATCCTTTTGAAGTCTCTTTTCTTTAAACGTTGTTCAGCCAAGAAAGGCTCTTTTGTATGGTAAATGTTAGGGCTGCAACACAGCATAGAGAGAAGCTGAATTCCACTGAATTCCCAACCTACAAGACTCTGAAGTGGCTTCTGAAAGACTTCAGTGCCTGGTATAATTTTTAACATAATCACATATTTCAACACAACGCTGAAAAGCAAACCCAGCTCCCTAATGGCAAAAGGCATTTTCTTTCTTGCAGTCTGAGAGTTATTATACTGTATTACTAACCGGGTAGAATGTTCCAAGTTTAGCATTTGAATCTCCACATTTTGCAGTCCCAGATGAACAAAGAACAAAATCTATGTGCTTTTTTTCCTCACTATGGTTTACTCTGATTCAGTTACTCCCAGGCAGTTAAACTTGCTTTTGTTCTCAGTCTTAACATATTTAAAATGTGCCACAACACAAGTAGGATTCTGTATTCTCAGCCATGTAGTAATTCTGGGCACGTATGCTTTTAATCAGTGCTTGATATCAAGAGATGTACAATCATGTGGTCCTCGTGTGAGGAGTTTATTCTGAGAATTCTTTCTAGTCAACAGAAGAGGAGAGAGTCCTTGAACCTTATGACTGAAGAGGGATATTGTGTGGTTTTGGCTGCATCAGAAAGTCTCCTCCAAATTCTCTCTGGATTTTGCAGTTTTGAATTACCTGCTCTTGTTTCCAAAGTGGAACTGATGCATTAGGAATTCTCCATTTTTCTTGGATAGAAATTTTCAAACTGTGCTCCAGCAAACATTGGGGTTCCACAGAAGCTTGGCATGGGTTCCTTAGTAAGAAGATCATTAACAGCAGACCAACTTCACTGAATGACAGCTGGATCACTGTTCCGGATCATCCCTCTGCAATGTACAGTTTAGGGGAGCATTGGGATGTGTTCTCTGAGAGGGGGTACAACGTTTCTTTTGGGCCCCTTCTCAAAGGGGGAGGGGGCAAAACAGAATGGGGGAGGGCAGCAATAGCTAGAAAAGTCTTCAGAGCCCAGGTCTACCAGGCTTTCCGATGTGGTGCCCAGGTCTACCCGCCCAGTAGACCTGGCCCGGCCACCATCTTTCATTCCCCATGAGGCCAGCTGAGATCCTGGGAAATTTCTGGGGTCCCTCCTTTAGCTCCTGGGCCCCCTTTTTGATGCTGGGCTCAGGTACAATTTATCCCCTTTACCCCCCTCTCATGGGCCCTGCTTTACAGCACAATCCTACGCATGTCTACTCAGAAGCAAGTAAGTCCCATTGTGTTTAGTGGGGTTTACTCCCAGGAAAGTGTGTATAGCAGGGGTTCCCAATGTTCAGAGGCCCGCGTACCACCTATGCCGGCCTCCAGCTACCCCACATACACCCTGGTTTCCTCTGGGGGGCAGCGAGGGATTTCTCTTTGAGGGAGGCAAACCCGTGCCGCAACCCGGAAAAGAAGGATACAGGCCTGCACTGTCCCAGGTAGCTCCTCCTACTTGTTCTCCTGGGTGCTGCCACCTTGGATCTCACGAAATCTCACAAGATCCAAGATGGTAGCACCCAATAGAATAGGTAGGAGGAGCTACCGGGGATAGTCCAGGCCTGTAGCCTTCTTTTCCCAAAGGGTATGCGTACCACAGGTTCGGAACGCCTGGTGGCCACCCTATGCATGTTTCTGAATCCTTTGCAACACAGAGGGATACCATAGAGCAGCGGTGGGGAACCTCCGGCCCGCGGGCTGTTTCCGGCCCCCGGGGCGATCAGACCCGTGTGAGACCAGACCCGAGTCTGTCAGGTCCGGCCTGCGCGAGACCAGGCTCCGAAGGCCCCGCGCTCACCTTGGCGACGACTCCCTCTGAACCCGGCAGTTCTGTACATGCGCAGAACGCCGCTAAGGCCAAGAGAGGGCAAGATTGCTCTACTTTGGCCTCAGAGGCGTTCTGCGCATGTACAGAACCGCCGGTTTCAGAAGGAGAAGTCACCGAGGTGAGTGCGGGGCCGGCGGTGGCGGCGGCCTGGAGCCTGAAGGTAAGGAGAGCGATGGGGGGGCTCCGGAGGCTCCGGAGGCCCCGCGCTCACCTCGGCGGCGACTCCTTCTGAAACCGGCGGTTCTATACATGTGCAGAACACCAAGAGATGGCAAGATTGCCATCTCTTGGCCTCAGCGGCGTTCTGCACATGTACAGAACCGCCGATTTCAGAAGGTGGAGGCGCTGAGGTGAGCGCGGAGCTGCTGTCGCTGGCGGTGGCCCGGAACCTGGAAGGTAAGGAGAGCGATGGGGGGGATCTAATGGCCGGCCCACAACAAATTTTCCCCATGGAAAAATGGCCCTCCACCGCAAATAGGTTCCCCACCCTTGCCATAGAGTGAGTTTGTACCTTGTCAGATAAACCTTAGTAAAAGATAAGGATTCTTAGAAGAACCAAGTTTTAAAAGTGAAACACTGTCCCTATCATTTATAGCTCCTCCTGCAGGAGGTTGAAGGAAGCATAACATTTTTCGGCTCAATCCATCCTTCTCTCACCTTTAACGTCGTCACCTGCTGTATCATTCTATTTCTTGATGCTTTTAAAAGGGTTTTTTTTCCTCTCCCTGAATATTTCAGCAAGGGGCAACGCATTGACACCAGGCTAAGAGACATGATGTAACGTTGTAACTTGTACACACACCAGAGCATTTTTCTTAGGGTGTGAGTACTAATATGGTGTGAGCCAGTGGGTGGCACAGTGGGTTAAACCACTGAACCATGAGCTGTTGATCGAAAGGTCGGCAGTTCGAATCCGTGCGATGGCTCCTGCCAACCTAGCAGTTTGAAAGCAAGAAATTGCAAGTAGATTAATAGGTACCGCGTCAGCGGGACAGTAACAGCGTTCCATGCGCCTCGGTGTTGAGTCATGCTGGCCACATGACCATGGAAACGTCTTCGGACAACGCTGGCTCTTCGGCTTTGAAACGGAGATGAGCACCGCTCCCTAGAGTCGGACACGACTGGACTTAATTGTCAAGGGATACCTTTACCTTACTAATATGGTGTATAGAACAATATATCATGTCCCCTGAAGTAAACCTCTCCGAGTACAACAATGCTTACTTCCAGGTCTGTACGCATGACAGCTGCCTAAGGGAAAGCACATAACTTTCAGGATGCTTTAACGTCTGTGTAATTGTGTACCTGATTACCGAATTCAAACTTGCCAGCCAATCCACACTTATGTGAACATACAGTACGATGGTGCCAATACTGCAGTATAAGTGCTTGTTGTGTAGGCAAGTTGTTCCAGCAAAGAGTGGTGGAAAGCAGTTTAAGGGTTGTGTTTGTGCAACTAGTCAGAACATTGAATTCTGTAGATAAGAGTTCTAAAGGGAAGCACATTTTTTATCTTGCTTTATGCAACTTGCTGTGAGGATGCTCCAGAGCTTTTAAGAGCATGTGTTTATGTGAATTGCCTTTGACGTTGCATTCTCTTGGATCACTTGCAAAGTGCTGAGATTAATAGACCCACAGCTGGCACTTGCTGGGCTTCTTTCTGTTTCTTTCTTTCGTCTATTTGGTTCCATTTCCAGTTCACAGGAAACAAAGATTTGCTGTTACAGTGACACTTTTCCTTGCTGTTTGCACTCGCTTCAACGATTGCTTCCCATTTAGCTTGGTGGCAAAAGCAAAATGCTGTTGCAACCCAGAGGGATCCCACGAAACGGCTCCAGGGCAGCTAGAAAAGAGTTTGCATTTTCTACCAGTTACTGCTCTGCAGTAGTTCTGCACAGTACTTGGAAAGAAAGTATGGTTTGGGAAAGGCATTGCAACTTGGAGGAAAGGACTCCACGCCATCTACTGGTAATCTATTATCCAATAGTACAAGGGTGGCCAAACTTGTTTAACGTAAGAGTCACATATGATAAACTTTAGGTGTTTGAGAGCCACAAGAGAGATGTTTGAGAGCTGCAATACTGTGGACCCTCACTATCCGCGAGGGGTCCATTCTGGACCACCACCCCCGTGGATAGCGAGGATCCATGGATACTGGAGTACATGTTAAAATCCCTGAGAAAAGGGGGGAAAAGGTAAACACACTTAAAAAAAACTTTTTAGCAGCAAATTGCACCATTTCCAAGCCTCTGCAAGGCTTCACAATGCATTGTGGGACAAGGGTGGGAGGGGTGAAGTGTCATCGTGCAACCCAGAAGTGGGTCATTAAGCTTGCTGAAGCCCTGCAGAGGTTTGGAAATGGTGCAGTTTACTGCTAAAAGTTAATGCCAATGCTCCCCCCCCCTGTGTTTTTTATCCTTTTTTATTTTCTCAAGGATTTTAATGTGGACCCTGCAGATCTGGGACCCACGGTAAGTCGAATCTGTGAATCCCAAATCCGCAGATAGAAAGGGCCCACTGAATTTAAGAAGCATTTAAATTCTTAAATATATTTACTTACCATGAACACGGACGTTTCATCCTGTGGACCTTCGGTTTATATCCAGTAAATAATTATAAAGCTTGAAATTTTGTTTATTTACCTTTTATATTAATTGTGATGCAAAAAGGAGCTCAGCCAACATGTTTCTGCGAGCCACACATTATATGTCAAAAAGCTGCAAGTGGCTCAAGAGCTGTGGTTTGGCCACCCCTGCAATAGTTTATAATCTAAGAGCCCAATCCTATCCCCCACCAGCCCAGAGTGTGCAGCACTGCTGACAGAGTGCGCACTGTATGCTATGAGCTGGGGGGGGGGGGACCAGATAGCCCAGAAGAGGTAAGTAAAAAAAAACTTACCTCTCCATAGGCCTCTTGGTCTCCAGTGGGGGTCTTTGGACTTATTTTCAACCAATGGTCCGCAGGTGTGCTGAGGGAATTTGGGGGAGGGTCATTTATTATTAGTAGGTAGATTGAGGGATATGAGCCCTCCACTGGCAGTGCAGTGTGTCTTGTCAATTGTCAGAAAACTGATGGTGTGCCTTTGCAATTTTAGTGTCTTGTCAGTGTGCCGTGTGATGGAAAAGGTTGAAAATTGCTGCTCTAACTGGTCCGCACCAGTGAGCAGACCCCTTCACTGCACTGCATCACGACTTGTCGCAACACTGCCTCCAGATGTTCAGCAATGATGTCATCACCGAACGTCCAGGTTATCTAGCTCCATGTTAACATGGAGCTTGGCTGGAAGGTGTGCGGTCGCGCACCTTAGCAAGAACACTGCCTATAAGCTGCTCCACTCTTATTTGTTTTCCACATACAAATTAGTACAGATCCAGCTCTGAAATTCATATTTCTGAAAGCTCTGTAGATTGATATCAAATGTAATACCGTATTGGTCTGAGTATAAGACTCACTTTTTTCTCCTAATTTAAGTTTTTAAACTAGGGGTGCGTCTTATAATCAGGCTGTTGCAATTTAATGCCGGTAATTTAATTAAATTTTTATAATAGCACCATACTTTAAGGGTGCGTCTTATAATCAGGTGCGTCTTATACTCGGGACAATACGGGGTATTTATCTGCCTAACCCCACTCCACCCACATTATCTGTATTTAGTTAGAGACTCTGGCACCTCCTGCAGAGAGGAGTGTTGCCTCAGACTGCTGCTGTAGGCAAAATGTTCCATCGCCAAGGAAAATTATTATTGCTAATCTCTATTTGGAGGCCTGAACAGACTGATTGTTAGACCACCTACATGTACAATGGCCACTGTGTACTTCTTATTTGTGTGTGATGAAGACTCATGTGGTGTTTCACATGAAAACGGTCTCCCGAAAAACAGAATGCCAAGTGAAGCATAGTTAAAAAAGTTCTGCAATTTATTTTGAAAGATAAATAAAAATTTCTCTTTCCTGAAGGACCAGAGGCGACTACCTGCATAATTTAAAAAGCTACAAAAATAAGATTCAAAACAGTGACACATTAAAAGAGTTAAAAAATTAACATGTAATAAAATCAGGGAAGGCTTGATAAAATGTAGAGCTATTTACCAGTAGATGCTTCCTAAAGGAAAAAAAGAGAGGGAGCAGAGCAAATATCCTATGGGGTGGAGATAAACGGGGAGTACATTCCTTCTGGCTTCGAAAGTCAAGAGACGCAAAAGAGGGCCTCCCTGGAAGACCTCGGGGCATGGTAGATACATGTGAGGGGAGGTGGTATTTCAGGTATTCTGGTCCCAAGCTGTTTAAGGCTTTAAAGTTCATCAGCAATACCTTGAATTGCACCTAGAAGCAGACTGGCAGCCAGTGCAGCTGAAACAGGAGCAGGACGTGATATTCTCACAGCTGCAAAAACCTCCAGTGAGGGAAATCCCACTACTGCACAATGCAGACAGACTGTTCCAGTGCTGGACAGCTCTCACAGTTAAGAAATGCTTCCTCCATATTGACCCTAAATCTATTTCCTGTACTTTTAACACATTGATTCTAGTTCTACCCTCAGGAGTCACAGGGAACTTGGTTTCCAGACCCCTTACCATCGTATGTAGGGTTACCATATTTTGAGGGACCCAAACCGGGGGGGCCCTATTTTTCCCCCACCATTTTTTTTATTTTTATATTCTGGCTGTGTCGCTGCTTTTTTTAAAAAAGTGTTTTTGTGTGATTTTTGTTTGCCTTTTTTGCGGCTCCTCCTGCGGCGCTGCTACTGTCCTTGTTGTCGTCCTCATCGTCACTGCCAGTTTTCATGGTCAGACTGCCATGCCTTCCAGCCGGTGGCGGCCAGGGCTCCCTGCACGCTCACCGTGCGCCTGCGCAGCTGGACGCTTCGGACTTGCCGGTTCCCCGCTGGGAATTGAACGAGTCTGAAGCTTCCAGCCCCACCGTGCATCATGAGTCTGAAGCTTCCAGCCTGCGCAAGCGTCTCAAAGAGGCCCGGTCATGGCGCCAAGACTCCCGCGGTTTGCCTGGGACAATCCCAGTATCCCGGGGCAGCCAGGCCATCCGGGACGGGGGCTGGGATGCCCCCCAGGATACCGGGATGGTCCCGGAAAATCCAGGATGTCTGGTAAACCTAATCTTATGGCCCAATCCTATTGAGGGCCTACATTAGTGAATTTCGCAATTCACTGCTGTAAGTCCTGGGCCAGCATTGTAAAAGCCACACTGCTGTCATGTCCTGCAGACCACTAGTGCAAACAGCTGGAGGGCCCCATGCACATACCAATAGTCCACCCAGCCCACACCACAGCAGGTAAGGTAGCAGCAGGGAACGTTGGGGGAGGATTGGGGTGGGAGTGGGCTTAACTGGGGGTGTGAGGGGAGGGTCTCGGCAGCAGCGGCACATGCCAAAATTATATCCCTGTTTTCCTGGCCTGACATGCCCCCGAGACTCCTCAAACTTGCAGCAGCTAATAGCTGGTGTAAGACCTGGAGACCTTGGAGACAGCCAGGTGGCTTATGGGGAGGTAAGGGTTTTTTTTTTTAAAACTCCTGGGCAATCTGGTCATAAGAACATAAGAAGAGCCCTGCTGGATCAGGCCAAAGGCTCATCTAGTCCAGCTTCCTGTATCACACAGTGGCCCCACCAGATGCCTCAGGGAGCACACATCAGTGGTCACCACCCCTCCCCACCACTATAGCATGTAGTCATGCTGTCAGCTCTGCTGCATTGTGCATGCTGGTGGGGGATAGGACGAGGCTGTTGGTTGCCCTCCTCTGAGCCCATTCCAGCTTATCAACATCCTCCTTAAAATGTTGCAGTATTTGACGTGATGTCTGACTAATGCAGAATAGAGTGGAACTATTACTTTTCATGATCTGGACTCGATACCTCTGCTAATGCAATGCAATGCATTCCTATTTCTTGCACCTGTGTCACATTGCTGGCTCATGTTCGACTTGTGAACGTTTGTGGCCCACTTGTGAACATTTGTGGTCCACCAAAACATGCAGATCGTTTTCACAGATGCTGCTGCCAAGCCAGGTTTCCTCCATCCTGTACTTTTTACTTTCTTTTCCCCTCGTGATGGATTTTATATTTCTCTCCACTGAACTTCATTTCTTTGGTATACGGGCCCAAAGAGCAATCCTGAATTTTGAGATTTGGTATTCCAGGGTGTTAGCTCCTCCCCTCCCAGCTTTGTGCTGTCTCCAAATTTGATAAGCATACCCTCTATTCCCTCATCCCTCCTTCATGGATCATTGCCTTGTTGTGGCGAAGGGGCTTGCGTAACTCAATGAAGCCATGAGCTATGCCGTGCAGGGCCACCCAAGACGGACAGGTCATAGCGGAGAGTTCTGACTAAAAGTGATCCACTGGAGAAGGAAATGGCAACCCACTCCAGTAACCTTGCCAAGAAAATCCCATGAACAGTACCAAAAGGCTAAAAGATATGACGCCAGAAGATGAGCCCCTCAGGTCGGAAGGTGTCCAATA
The DNA here is from genome assembly GCA_026170595.1 of Plestiodon gilberti rubricaudatus. Taxonomy (NCBI): domain Eukaryota; kingdom Metazoa; phylum Chordata; class Lepidosauria; order Squamata; family Scincidae; genus Plestiodon; species Plestiodon gilberti. The sequence goes on along the minus strand of JANXHW010000002.1, from coordinate 106,703,278 downwards.
GGACAGGAAGGCCTGGCGGGATATGGTTCATGGGATCACGAAGGGTCGGACACAACTTAACGACTGAACTACAAATTCCCTCATCCAGTCATATAAGAACATAAGAAGAGCCCTGCTGGATCAGGCCAAAAGCCCATCTAGTCCAGCTTCCTGTATCACACAGTGGCCCCACCGGATGCCTCAGGGAGCACAAGACAACAAGATAACAAGATAACATATATAAAAATATTGAGTAGCACAAGGCTCAATGTAGGGCCCTGTGACATTCCACTTGACAAGCCTCCCCAGGTGGGTGTGGAGCCATTTATTAGCACTTATCGAGAATGGTTGTTCATCTCTGAGCTCCCTAACAGTCGTACCATCTAGCCCCCATTTTATCCATAAGGATATCATGACAGATTTTGTACAATGCTTGGCTGAAATCTAGGTACGCTATATTCACGGTGCTGTTTCCACAGTCTACCAGACTAGTCACTCTATAAAAGAAGGAGATTATTCTAGCACGACTTGTTCTTGACAAAGCGATGCTGGCTCCTAGAAATCTTGAAGTTGCAGACGTTGGCAGTGTGACCCTGCTTCCTGGATTCCCCTTCCCCCCCTTTTTTAAAGATAGGGACAACAATTGCTTCTCTTCAGGCCTCTGGCATCTCTTTAGAGGTTCTCAAATGGACCTTAATAACTAGGAATATAGATTTTTTTATTTTTTTTTTAGGAATATAGATTTTTTTATTTTAAAATTACTCACTACCAATAACCCTAATAACTAGGACCCTAATAACTAGGCTTACCATATTTACAGTTTTCTTAACCGGGACACACACACCCAACAATTAAATAAATAAAAATATTTGGGGGGGGGGCGCGAAGTTATTTGTTACCCAAAATTAATTAATTAAAATAGACTTTCTTGCCTGTCCCTCATCGTGCCCTTCCTCCATTGCCACCGCCATTGCCGCCATTGCCACCTCCATTGCCACCACCATTGCCACCGCCCATCGTCGCCACCATTGTTGCCCGCCTTGCTGCCATTTTTGCCCACCATGCCGTGCCTGCCTTGCCTTGCCGCTGCCGTGCCTTGCCGGCCTTGCCGCCGCTGTGCCTTGCCTTGCCGCTGCCATTTTTAAAATGTAGAAACTTACTTACCCTCATGCCCTCATGAGATTTGGGCGCCGACATGTTGGATTTCGTGAGATTTCGCAATCCGAGATGCCAGTGCCCGGGTAAATGTCTACATTTTTAAAATGGCGGCGGCAAAGGCTTGCCAACCGGCCTGGAAAACGTTCCGGGACCCGAGCCCGGATTCTGGTACGGTCCCAGAAATTCTGGGATGGATGGCAAGCCTACTAATAACTATAAGTCATGCCCCCCCCCTCAACCCTTTGAAACAAGCAGCTTTATAAAAGAATCATTTGAAAAGAACCTTTTTCTGAATGTCAGGCTGCAGTTTCCACAGTGACACATTTCCAAATTACCTACCAGATCTTCAGTCTTCAGCTCCATCAGCTGAATAGCTAGAGGGGAAATAGATCTGCAATGGAAGCCACGATGTTATTCACAGCATTTACCTTGCATTGCAACAACAACAGTATTGCTATTTGCCTCTCGCACGTTTGAAGCAGTGGCACCCAGGCTCATGCAGCTGTAACTGGGAATGTTTTGCAAACAGCTGTTTCATCTTTTATTCACTGACTAGTCAGCGAAAAATGAGATAAAACAGAGCAGTCTGCATCTGTGACACAAAGAGGAGTAATGCACCTTCCTGGAAACAACTACTGAGGCAGTTTTGTAGACCTCACGCAACGCCCACTTTCTCCAAATGTTAAATTATTACCAGAGTCCCTGATGGTCTGCCAAACCGAGCAGCAGATTGTAAATGAAATGGATACAGGTGACACCTGTGTCTGCAAATCTTTAGGCATTTGAAATATTTTCAGGGGGGGGGGGGAGAGGAAATGTCGTGCTTTATTTGGTGGAAAAACATGCAACTCAGATCCTGGCTAGAGTTGCCCCTTCTTGCCAGCACAAATATACACAGATAGTGAGAGATCACAGGTTCTGTGATGACCTGATCCGTTACTAAAGGCCATTTCGCACATTATGAGGCAGTACACTTGAGATTGCCATGAGAAGTGCACTCGAGCCAAAGTCCCTCCTGAATCCCTGATGTGTCAGTATATCAGCAAAATGTTGGATATAGAGATGCCTTATCCACAGTTCCTGTTCATTTCAATGAGGCATCCACAGAAGAACTTCCCATAGATTCCCCCCCCCCCCATGTTAGTTAGTGGGATGAGTGTACCATTTGGGTTATCCCAGGTGCTGAAATGTCTTGAGGGCCATCCTGTGCAAGAAGCATCCGCATGTGATTCTGACAGCTTGAAGCTTTGCTTTACACTCTCTTACACTCAGTGTGGCCATGTATAGGATTGTGTTAACCTATCGTTATTTTAATAACTATGCGTGTACAGGTTGATTACCCCTTATCCAGACATCCAAAATCCAGACTATTCTGAAATCCAGACATTTTGGGGGCTATGACTTTAAAAAAAAAAAAAAAACAACCTTTTCCAGCACCTGGCTGGCATAGCACAAGGCAAGCTGGGGCACAACATTATTAAAAATATTGTATAAATTTACTTTCAGGTTATGTGTATAAGGTGTATATGAGACATAAATTAATTTTGTGTTTAGACTTGGGTCCCATCCCCAAGATATCTCATTATCATGTTATGCAAATACTCCAAAATCCAGGCAACTTCCCATCCCAAGCAGTCCAAATAAGGGATACTCAATCTGTAACACATTATCTTTGATGCCATTTTGCACCCGTCTCCTGCACCCAGGGCAGGTTCCCCTATTTAAACATGCTAGTTAAAGCTACTGTTGCAACTGTTGGTATATCTGAAAACCGGCACAATAGCAAATATTTCAAGGTGCTAGATATGCACTACTTAAATGTTGCACGGCTGTGTGTACTGCAGACTCTGCATCCCACATTCCAGCCCTCCCTTCAGGGTTGTCCCCTGTGCAGGGGCATCCTGGGACACTTCCTGTACACAGCACTAAATCAAAGCTGGGGGAAATTAGGGTAAGGTGTTAATTGACACCAGCCAATTTTTAGCCCTGTTTGTTTGCAGGACATTCAGATGATGCTAGATGCAATTCAATGTGCAGATCTCACAGCGGTCTGAAGCAGAGCTGCTTATATTGCATGCACCAGGTTTGACCGAGGTGCCTGGAACAGGGGTTCTCAACCTGCGGTACGGGTACCCTAGGACCTCTTGCTGGGGGTACACCAAGCCCTGCCCCTTATCTGCCCCATCAGCAGCTAATTAAGTGTTAATTAACATGGATTTTAAGTTGTAATTATTTTTGGAGCCCTTCTGTCTCTCTGATTTTGGTTTTGGGCTTATTTTTGTACTTTGGAAAATGTACTTTGGTGGGATGGGGGAGGGAGGAGCTGATTTTGGGAAGTGTGACTTGGAGAAAAAAGAGATCCTTGCTTTGTGTGTGTGTGTGTGTGTGTGTGTGTGAGAGAGAGAGAGAGAGAGAGAGAGAGAGAGAGAGAGAGAGAGATTATTTAATGATTAATTACCTAATTAATTAACTGATTAATCCAATTCATTAGCAGGGGGTACTTCAAAAAATTGGACCATGATAAGGGGTACCCGGGCCTCCAAAGGTTGAGAACTCCTGACCTAGAAAGTGAATCCAGACAGGCATATGGCAGGCTTGCAACTTGAACAAAGAAGAGACCTTATCTCATCAGTTTTTTTTAATGCTCTCATTTGCTTGATCATTGTAAACAACTCTTTCTGTTTCTAATTCTGTTAGGGACCCTTATGTCTATCTTTAGATGTATGTCATCTGTGAGAGGGGGAATAAGAACTAGGCACACTACCACCACCAGTTGAGCAATGCTGTTCTGCCCAAGCTTAGCGGAACTAAAAATACCTTGTTTGGCCCCAAGGGCCATAGCAAAAATGGAAGCTACTGTTCTTTTGAAGGGAACTATTTTCTGAACTGACACGTAGTCCGTAGAATAATTAGAATAGCAAATGCAGCTTGAAACCACTAAGGACTATTTTGTAAATTAAACCAAAAGACATCGGATACAAGCATCGTTCCAGTGATCTCATCAGAACCTGTTTAAATTGCATCTTTGGGTCTCTTTTCCAGCATTTAGAGATCCTCATAGATAGGTACCAAAACCAGAAACTAAACAGTTTGTTTGAGTTAGTTGAAGTGTCAGTAATGGGGGGGGGGGCAGACATGAGACAAATATGCAGCATCAATGTGTTGAAGCTTGGGATTCCCTCCCCTCCCTTGTGGGTTGTATTGTCCTTCTTGCTCCCCCTGTTCAGGTGGTGAAGTGGAGGTTCTGCTTGGGTTCTGCTTGTATGGAGTCCTTCTGGGCAGAGTATCTGTCATAAGAATTCTGAAAAGAAGAATGTAAACCACATGCCTTGCCATACATGTTGTGAGGGACAATAGTTTTTTTTTTTTTTTTTGTGCCAAGTGCTCCCTTTTGTGTGCAAAGGGAATTCTCCATACTTCTCCATAATTCCCATTGCCACCGTTCTATTAGCAATTGCAAAAGGAAGGGATGGTTAGGCAACACAGTTGACAGCAAACTCACATTTGAGTTTGAGTGAAGTTGCAGCTGGGTATGGAGGGAAAAGGTCAGGAAGGAAAGGCATTGGGATGTTGCCAGAAATGTCCTTCCTCCTTCCTGCCTGAAGTCCTATGAAATCAGTAGCAAAGAGGAGCTGTGTGAGCACAAGCTTTGCAGTTAGTGGCAGTGGGGTGATGGTGGGAGGACTGCCTGCAGTAAGTCTCATCTCTGCCTACATAGTCATGGACATCACCACAACATCACAAGGAGTGCCAGAATTTAATAGGCACTGATGCCAGAGGTGTAACCAGGGTTTGCGTCACACAGTACGAGAGCTCATCACGCCTGGTGCAAAGCCTTGACTAGATCAATATGAAGAAGATAACTGCAGAACGACAACTGCACTATGAAGGGAAACATCTTGGGAAATGGAGAGTTCTATGAGTTTCTCTCATAGAATAACATTGTAAAAACCCCAATTTAAAAAAGAAAAAAAGGATTTATGGTCTATGTAAACTGCCTTGAGTCTATGAGAAAGGCAGTACATAAATATGAAAATAAATAAAAAAATAAATGATTTTATCCTTTTGTCCTAATATTGCCAAATGTGGAACACCCTCTGTATAGGTTTTGCTAAATGATAGATGTTACATACCGCACAATGTTAGAAAAGAGTCCATTCCACATTTGTCTAACGCAGGGGTTCTCAAGCAGTGGTACTAGTACCAACATTGTTACTTTGGCCAATAGCTGGTGGTACTCATACTGCCAGACCACCGGAAGCCCGCTCTGACATGGCACTTTTGGCGGTGCATTTTTGCTCCCAAGAGGCTCTGAGTCTCTTTGGAATACTGAGAAGGGCCCTCTCACCAGCCCAGAGCTTTCTACCTGCGTTTTCTGGCCTCCAAAAGCCTGAAGACCCTGAACGTAGCTGGCAATGATGTCATTGCCAGTCACTTCCGGTGGTACGCAGCAGGAGAATGGTGCCAGAGGCGGAACACGGCCAGGAAGGGGTTGAGAACCCCTAACGGGAGCTTCCTTCACATGGATTTTTGGTTGTGACTGCCACACATATTGCATTTTTTTTAATAGAAACAAACTCTGACTGCAACAGCTCTTGCAAGACATTTGTTCCATCACTGCCAAGTGGCGACTGCTCCTCTGAGAAGGAGGCTTCAGGAACACGTTCTGAAGTGGTGCCATCAGTCTTACGCTACAGATTAGCAGTGGGAAAGAGGAGTGCTAGAGCGCAATGATGGAAAAAGGTTTCTTCGGGCAAGATCACTTCATCCCATTCAGAGAGAACTTGCATGTACTTCCACCAGCCCTTGAACTCTATGATGTGATCCACCCCCAGCCTTCGACACACAGAGAGGGCAGTATTACCAATATCATTTTTGAAGCAACTTCTGGCTCCTTTGTAACTGAGCTATCTTACGTATCTGAGGGAGGCTGATTTATATGCTTTGGCGGCCAATTTATGTCTCGCCACTCTGCCGAAAAATAAGGCAGACAAAACTTTAATCCTCCCCCCCCCCTTTCTGTGTGTTATTTTCCTCAGAAATTTGAATTCTCCTTTTTGCAACTAAAGCACTCTCCTGATTTCATGGAGGTTAATTAAGCGCTTCTTGTCCATTGGGAAATTGCAGTAGATTGCCAGAAATCTGTCCAGCTGTTTTTGCCGTCCTGGGAAATTCTCTTTTCTTCACAAAGAGGCTGTGGCAGGACACTCTGTTCTCATAGGAAAGTACTGCTAGAGGTTGTTAAGGCCAGGAGGGCTCAAACCTGTACAGGCCATTTTCTTCACTGACAAGTCAGTCAGTCAGTCAGTCAGAAACCTTTATTGGCATTAAAGACAGGAACAATCAACACACATTACATATAACAAAAAAACCAACCCAACATCGGACTGCAGTCTAGGGGCTAATAACGTCATAGATATGTCTGATCCACAGGATGAAACAATTGTACAAACAAAGGCTGCAACCCTTTCCATTGTGTCTTCCTCCTCCGCCGATAAGATGTTTTGCAGTATCTCCTGATCGGCTAAACCCCGTAGCTTGGCTATTACTGGGACTAGATGTAATATATGGGATGCATTGTGGAGTGAGCAATATAAGAATGTATGTGAGAGGGTCTCTACACAATTCATACCACACGGGCAATATCTCTCGGACATTGGGATTCCATTACAGGGCCATTCAGAGGAATTTTATCAGGAGGTACAGAGTTTCTTTTGGGCCCCTTCCCTACATATGAATTTGGCTCCTGGGCCCCCCTTTTGACCCATTTTTTGCCCTGGGCCCAGGTACAAATTACCCCCTTAACCTCCCCTCTCAGAGGCCCTGTTCCATTATATCTTCCCTGTAGCAAAGCAGACGGAAAGGCATTACATCTTGCTAAGGAGAGAGCTTGCCTTGACAATTCTGGGGATATAAGTATGGGGCCATTTTGCCTAGGGTAAATGAAATGTGGAATTTTAGCGGGAAACAGGAGGTACAAACTTTACTACCACAGCTCCTGGAATTCAATATCTAAGACTTAAGTCTTGATTTATCTTGATTTCGCTCAAACACTTATCTCCCTATATTTATAGAATGGGGTGTCCTCCATTTTTCTCATATTGTCTGGCCATCCTCCCAAGAAGGTTACAAAGGTAAAGAAGAGTTTGACATGGAAGGGTCTCTTCTTTGCCCCTCCCCTGTACAATTTATTAGCAAATCCACAACAGAGGTTACTTCATAAGAACATAAGAACATAAGAAGAGCCCTGCTGGATCAGGCCAAAAGCCCATCTAGTCCAGCTTCCTGTATCACACAGTGGCCCCACCAGATGCCTCAGGGAGCACACAGCCAACAAGATAAATCCTGTTTCCTGCTGCCACTCCCCTGCACCTGGCACAGAGAAAACCTACTTCTAAAACCAGGAGGTTGCTTATGGCTTGTAACCTGTGATGGTCTTTTCCTCCATGAATGCCCTTTTAAAGGCATCTAGGCCAGGTGCCATCAACACATCCTGTGGCAAGGAGTTCCACAGATGAATTACACGCTGGAGTGTGGAAAGGCTAACCCATCCTTCAGCAAACCAATGGAAGGAGAACACAAAAGTTTATCCTCCTCAAGGACAAGAACTTGAAATCGAGAATGAATTGAAGTATTCAAAAGGAATACTTTTATGAAAAATAACCACATGCTGAGATTTTGTTTCCACAAAACGTTGTCAATTTATTTGCAAACAACTTGAGTCTGGATATTTGTAAAAATGCCTATGAGAGTGAAAATTTATGCAGTACAAAAATTGACTCTTCGTAGGGTATTCTGCTTAGTAAACATAGCTATTTTATCTATTCATTCTCCTCCTGTGATCTGCGCTAATAGGAACTAATAAAGGAACATCTTTGACAGTGCTCTTTTCCATGCACGATGGGCTTGTATGGATATCTGAAAGTCACAAATCATAGTAAGCACAGCAGATATTTATTTATTTATTTATTTAATAGATTTCTACCCCGCCTTTCTCCCAATAAGGGCAATCAAGGCGGCTTACAGTTAAGACCATTGGCGTCACTAGATGCGTGTCACCCCAAGGCGGGGGGCACGCATCACCCCCCTGCCCTGGGGTGACCCCCCAAACACCCCCCCCCAAAGCACGGCTGAGTACTTGCCCTGCTGGCTCTTCTCTTTGGCCGGCTCGTCCTCTGCTCCAGGGCCTTCTGAGAAAGGCCCAATGGCTCAAAACGTGAAGATTTACGTTTTTCGCGCATGCGCAGTACATTTTCTGAGGGCGAAGGGCTGGTCATTTGCCCTCAGAAATGTACTGCGCATGCGCGAAAAACGTAAAACTTCACGTTTTGAGCCATTGGGCCTTTCTCAGAAGGCCCTGGAGTGCCGGCCAGGCCGGACGTTCTGAGGCCGGCTCCCCGGCCTTGGAGCCGAGGGTGACGCGCGTCACGGAGGTGACACGCGGGGGTGCGCACGTCACCCCCTTTGCGAGCGTCGGCCCCCCGGCGGCCCGCCCCGCCCGCCATGCTACAGTGACGCCCATGGATATGACTTTAGTACAGACCCTCCAGTCAAAACTATGAATCTTCATGCTCTTATCTGTCTGCTTCTCTGTCTACGTGTCAAATTATTCTACCACCCTTTTCTGAAGAATAAAAAATAACCAATGGACCAAGCACGATGATATGCTGCTGCTGACAGCCATGCTTGTTTTCCTTGAAACACTTTTGTTCCCCATGAAACCTATACTTCAGTGCACACAGAGATAATTCACTTCATTGGAACGACTATGCGGCTTTCAATGAAATGTTTTAATGTCCCTCCACGGCAGTCTCTTCAACATGGCTACAAGAATTAACAGTGCATTTAGGCTCATGGGGTTCAAACTGTTTACCTTGGAGCCGTCCCCCAAAAATTAAATGGAGCTAACTCTGAAACAAATGGCTTTTTGAGCCGTTGGAGGCTAAAATGCATCGCCCAAGAGGCATATAAGTAGCAAATGGTACTTTGAGTGTGCAAATTTATTTATTTATTTAAAGAATTTATATGCCGCCTTTCTCCCGGCAAGGGCACTCAAGGCGGCTTACAACATTGCAGACATTGCAACATTGCAAACAGGAAATGCAAAGTGCTTCACATGTACCTGTATATGTATCTTGATGTCATCCTTACACCAATCCTGTATAGTAAGTATTGTTGCATTCTTGAGCAGTGAGAAGTTCCAGAAGTTCAGTGGAACCCGGACTCAGGATTTCTTTGGAGTAGAGACCACTGGAGGCTTACAGTGTCTTTGAAATATTTGCTTTCTTTACAAATGCAGATGTCCACCGCTTAATGACAGATCGCTTAACGACGATCTGGATATATGACGGAGGTCCCCAGTAAAAAAAGAGCAAAGGATTTAAAAAGAGGCATCTTTTAAAATCCCCAGCTCTTCAGCTGTTTCACACTAGATAAGGGCTTTAAGGCCCCAGGAGGCCGGGGAGGGCGTTTTCCACCCTCCCCCGCCCCCCTGGGGCCATTTTCAGCCCTGCGTGGCGTCACCCAGGGCATGGCTTCTGGGTGATGTCATGTGGTGGGGCGGGGTTTCACCAGGGGGGATCATCTTGGGTTGTCACCCCCGGTAGGGGGCAGCATCCCTACACCACTGCTTGATGATATGATGATAATTTGCGGTCTAGTGATATTTTTCCGCGTCCTGTCTGCACTGGGTGCCTCAAAGGTAAGTGTCACCACTTGGAGGACAGGAGGAACCACCTTACTCCTTGGCCCCTCCTCTCGGGTAGATATATTTGAGAGTTCTAAGGTCTCTGATGGAGGCTTCAATTCATGGAGTTTCTTAGGCCACTAACAAAGGTTAACCCTCTTGCGTCCATTCCCAATTAAACTGGCCAGGTATTGCCTCAGAGCCTGGCTTTATTGCCACGCTCATTCACAATATCAAATCCCAATTTCATAACAGTATTATTATCTCCATATTGCAGCTGGGGACCTGAGGCTGCAAGGAAGTGGCTTCCCTAAGGCCACCTAGTGATGTAATAGTGGAGGTGTTATATTTGAGCGGTGGAAGTCTTGATCTGCCATATAATCACAACACTACACCAACTCTCTATTTTATGTAGCTCATTTTACATGACTGTTTTTTAAGGACGGTTCAGTTGCCTATTGGGCATGTGGGGACCACTGGAAGCCCATTTAAAAGTGTTGTATGCAGAGCCCTGCCTATAGTGGTCTGATCCTATGTTGCCACCAACATAAAGACCTTGATGAGAGGAAGAGAGAGGCTTGTGCTGGGAGATGAATTCCCTCGGGGAATTCCTCTGCCGGGGGCTTGGCCGCTTCTGACTAGGCCAACAGCGGTGTTCTTTGCACATGCGCACAACACCGCTGAGGGCAAGAAGCTTCAAGCGGCGTTGCGCGCATGCGCAAAGAATGTCACTTTTGGCCTAGTCAGAAGCAGCCTAGCCGCCAGTCGAGGAAGACACGTCGTCACCTTCTCCCGGCTCAGACTGGCTGGCAGCAGGGGGTGACGCGGCGGCCCGGTGGGTGATGCGGCGGCAGTGGGGTGTGACGCGGGGGTGAGGGGTGTGATGCACCTATCTCCTGCTGGGGTTGACGCGCCACCCAGTGACGCCACTGCCTAAATGGATAATTGGTATGATGGGTGGGTGGAAGTAGATCTGTTGAAAGAGGACTGTGTACTGAAGACATTTTATTTAGCACAGAAATATCATGCAAAGAGCCTGTTTGATTCACATATATTACAACTTTCAGCATTCTCGGAAATGAAAACAGAGCCTAGCCAAGTGTTGGTTCAAGTGTTGGTGTATGAGGTTTTAGCCTTTGTTGTGGCAGTCCCAGTGTTTCACAGCATCTGAATATCCTAAAAAGTACTCTTAACGTTGGCTGATTCCCACAATCATTTCCCTCCCACAAAATGACTTTTAAGCAGTTCCCTTGTGGTGGGGAGCTGCACACAATCCATTCTGGGGTGTGTTTCAGTCCTGCTGGTGTTTGCTGGTTGGGTGGCTGAGCAGCTGAGCCCGTTTTTATGGCTCATATTACTCATTCCTGCACCCCATGTCGTGTTCTTAACAGTATGCCGTATGCGTTCTGTAATTATTAAGCGGAGTCAGAATGAAACAAGAAACAACGGAACATGCATTCTTGAATTGGGGGAGAGCAGCATAAGGAACGGATTGTCAGATGCAGTGGTTTTGAAAGAGCAAGAACCTTCTTCATGCATATTGATGAACACGCTGCCCCCTCCTTTCCTTTTCATCCCCCAAAGTGCAAATCGCCAACACTGATTATTACACAGCTTTGTTTTATTTATTTATTTTTCATATTTTTATACCGCTCTTCCTCCAAGGAGCTCAGGGTGGTGTATGTGGATCCTGCCCTCCTTTTGTCCTCACAACAACCCTGTGAGGTAGGTGAGGCTGAGCGATAGTGACTGGCCCAAGGTCACCCAGGAAGCTTTGTAACTGAGCTGGGATTTGAACCTGGAACTACAGAACCACTACACCATCCTGGCTCTCTTTTAAACATTCTTCATTAGGAAGTGGATGAGGAAGAAGGGAGGGGGGCCAGGAATCAACAAGGGGAAAGTGAATACAAGAGCAGTACAAACGTGGGAGGGGGTATTTAGGTGAAAGCGTGGGGAGGGGGAGGAAGGGGATCCCAGCACAGTGAGTGTCAAAGTCTGCAATCCTATGCACGTTTACTTGGGAAGAAGCCCCAGTGAACACAATAGGATTTATTTGTGAGTGAATATGCACAAAATGGGGGGGGGGGGTGTACATGTCTGTTAACTGTGTGCATGTCACCCTTCAGTCATTGAGGGCAAATCTATGGCAAGTCATCAATGATCAATGCTGATTATCTACATATGGAGTCCAAATTCACAAGTAAGCAGGGGTGTCACTAGATTTGGTGACACCCGGGGCAAACAATGTGGAGGCCTCCTGGGAAATGCAATCCACACATGAGTTGCAGCAGGGATCAGGAAAAATTTAAACCCATATTCTACTGGTGGTGCGTTCTCACACCACCGGTAACAAATAGAATAGAAAGTCATTTTGATGTCACCCCGGGGCTTTCCGCCCCTCCCCCCTTCAGTGATACCCCTGCAAGTAAGCGTTTTCATGTCTTCTTATATACATGCCAGTTCCACTCTTCCCCCCCTCCTGAAGAAGTACATTTAATAGAGTACAAATGCAATGAAAAAAACTGAGAGTAATCTATGACTCCATCAGACAAGGAATTATTCTAGACTGCAACAGTATGTCCATTTTTTGTTAACTTATGTCACTCTGAGGGCTGGCTTTGACACAAACCATCACCTGAGTATCAGAATTAATTAAAGTGGCTGACTCATTACTCTGATGTGCATAGTGTGATTGGAAGTGGTTGTTCAAGCAAGACAATCATTAGCCAGAGCAGAGGATTGTCTCTTTTCTGTGGGCTGATTAGAAATGTCTGGTGTGGGTTGGTGCAGGGAAACACTGTGGGGCGACGGAAAAAATGTAGAGGTCCAGAGGTGAACAAGAGTTTGGAGAGGAATGGCTCAAAGTAATGTAAAAGCAAGAAAATGCAGCGGTTTGGTGCACAAAGGAGCCCAGTTTTTTTTTTAACTCTTTTAAACTCCCTATCGCCCCCTGGTGACTCGAATTGCAACTCAGCCAAAAAGGGGTCAAGTCATGAGTCGGGTCTGAGTCAGTTGCTCGTGGGACCCGAGTCAAGTCTGAGTCAAGTCGTAGCAGTGATTTAAGTCGGACTTGAGAATGAGACCTGCGACTCAAGTCCCCAACTCTGCTGAAGCCTTAGAAGGGTGGGGAATAAATTGGGCCAGGACAACCCTCCTGGAAATGTGAGGAAACTTTGCTAGGTGAAAAATGCTGAATGGCTATCACTGAGCAGTTTTGTTGTTTTTTAACCCCATTTTCCCTTACAAAAGTCTGAGGAAGGTATTTCTGGTATCTAAACAGTGGTATTTTAGGTGAAGGAATCCTTTTTCATCAATGCAAAATTTCCATTAAGGGCCCGATCCTATCCAACTTTCCAGTGCTAATGCAGCCGCAATGCAATCCCGATGTAAGGGAACAAATGCTCTCTTACCTTGAGGCTGTAGTATCACTTACCTTAGTGTCACCTGGTGCAACTGCCATTCATCGCTTGGTGACCTGGAAGCAATTGGCGGTGATGCAATGATGTCACTGCATCACCACCAATTACTTCCATGTCATCGAGCTACGCGGGACACAAAGAAGTGACTCAGTCAAGTCGGCTGAGCTCGGAGCCTCTGAGCCTGTCTGACTTGGGGTGGCCAAAGTCTCCTCAGAACCTGGCCAAGTCGCTTCTTCCTATCCTCGTGAGCATAGCTTGCAAGAACAGGAAGCGACTTGGCTTTGCACGGCCAGAGACCACTGAGCCTGAGCAGCACGTTGGGCTGTGGTGGGCTTCTCCACCATGGTATCATCCCCTCAATGGGTGTCACCCATTTGTAGTGGAAGAAGATCCAGAAGACTGGCAGAAGCCAAATGTGGTGTCAGCAGTGGACCCTTGTTGACAGATCCGGGCAGCGAGGAGTTAACTGATGAAGACTTGGACTTTGACAGGACTTTGACAGGACTGGGCAGCAAGGGGTCAACACCCAGGACTGCGTGGGTGGAGGCACACCTACCGCCCACGCAGGCCCCACAGGTGTTACCAATAGTTAGGACTTTGAATTGAAGTGATTGCAGCCCCTCAGCTTTGATCTATGATGGACTAATGAAGGCTTTTAGTATAAAAGGAGTTATCTTGCTGAGGTCTGATCCTAGCTTGCTGAGGACTGGTCTCTCTTGCTGAGGGATGACGGAACGCTAGCTTGCTGAAGGACTTCACTGATTTCGCCAGAGGACGGGACGCTGCTGCCACGCCGACGGAGAAAGGAGCTGGAGGAGCTGCTGGACACTCTGCAAAGCTGAAGGACTGGTGAGCTTGGACCAGAGACTGGAGAAATCCGACAGAGAAAGGAGAAAACTCTGCTGCCAAAAGAGACTGGTTTGGGGGATTTTTGGAGGGAGAATGTTGTTTCTGTTTGCAATACAGTGCTAAGCAGAAGGGTTTCTGCTTTGGGATAATTTATGGTGTTGGAGATAAGGGTTGCTTGTAAAGCAATAAATTTTGGTTAATTGTCCATCCTGGTTCAGTTTCCTTTTTTGCACACAGCGTTCTAACTATTTGAGAAGGGAGAGGTGTTGATCAGTTGAAGCGGGCATTTAAGGGAGACAATTTCAGATAGAAATTGTATTAAAAGGGAGTGGGGTGACTCCCAATTGGAATTGAATTAAATAATTTAAAACCATTTGGTACCCGGAGTGGGGTAACTAAGTCTAATTATTTAAAGGGAACAAACTTGCTCCTAGAAGGAGAAGTTGGGTCAAGACACCAGTGCGGCCCACCTCCAAACCCCTCTAGTGACACCCCTGTCTTGAGGAGACCTCCATGACTGCCCCTCCACTGCGGGACGCAGCGCACACACCCAATTGGCACAGCTGCATGAGCGCTGGAAGGGTGGATAGGATTGGACCCTAAGACTTCTAATCTCTTTAAATCACTTACTCTGGATCACTTACTCTGTGTCTTTTTGGGATGAGTCACCCCAGTTCTGGGTCTACGTGCAGAGAGCCTTTTGGCCCAGTCAGTTCAGGCTCTGATGATGTGACAGTATCAGGAGGAAAGACATCTGAACAGTTCAGGAGCAGATCTGGGGAAACTGTCAACAGCTCAAACCATCTAAATGTATGAGCAACAGATTTTGATGTTCTTGTCACTTATTTTTAAACTGGCTGTTGAGGAAGGTGTTGGTAGCTGAGTGAGTGGGAAAAATTGTTTGGATTTGGATTTTACAGAAGCGAGGGTGACTTTGGAACAAACGACACATCATGTTAAGCACGTACTTTGCCCCTGTATAATTGCAGTTCTCATTGTAAATAACAGCCATTGTGGGGGGTAGCCTACTCAGTATTGGAATTGCAGTAAGGGGGGCAGGGGAATGGTTAAGCCTTCCCATTACATTGTCATCCAATGAAAACCATCTTATTAAAGCTGCCAGTGGCACCAATGGCAGTTTTCCTCCCTTTCAATGGCAACTTTTGTCAGGACCATAGTATGAGGGGAAAGGGTTAACCCCTCTCCCTCTGTGCCATCATGGTTCCAATCCTGATTTCCCCCACTGTCTATTTACGATGAAAAAATAAATAGAGCTAAACTGCGTGTGCGTGTGTGTGTGTGTGTGCACGCGCTTCAGTCTGACCTCCATAACTTGGAACTCCCTAGCCAAATGGAGTCCCCCTGCTATGGATCAAGACTTGCCTAGTACTCTGCAATACGCATGCACACGCATGTGCAAATGTATGTATGTGCACGCGCGCGCGCGCACACACACACACACACACACACACACACACACACACACACACGAGTCCCAGGCAGGCAGCATAAACAGGAGATTGATCAAACCCATAGGATTACCAGTGCATGTGGGTAGCCAGGTTTTAATCTGGATTTTAGCCATTGCACCTGGTGTCCCTTTAGTCTTATCAGCTGGCCTGAATTGACAGCTTTCTGTTTCCCAAGTCAGCTTTTAGCTACTCTGGAAGGTGGCTTAGAGGGGGAAATGCTCAAGTTTATACACTGTGCAAAAGAACCCACTTGCCAAGTCTGTGTTTGGGGAGAAAACATGCCTGGGATTAAACTGACCTGTTACTAGGCCTGGCCCAATTAGATGTTCAGACTAGGTAAGCGGGATCTGCTAGACGCCTTGAGGTGGTGCAGCAGTGTGTGTGTGTGTGTGTGTGTGTCTAGCAGCAGCAGTGCCGCACATGTATGTTGCTGCCTTTTGTGGGCCAGAGGAGTGATGCTACTGAGGAGGAGTGTTTGCTGCAGCTCCAGTAGCTGTCGCTCCTGCCTGCCTCTTCATCTGCTCAGTGTGTCAGGCACAGCATAGCAGCAGGGACTTGGGCTAAGCCTTGCCACACCTGGGCTGTGGAGTGCGTGGTCAGCCTGAAGACGAGAGGAGGTGATGGCAGTGGCATAAGAACATAAGAAGAGCCCTGCTGGATCAGGCCAAAAGCCCATCTAGTCCAGCTTCCTGTATCACACAGTGGCCCCACCAGATGCCTCAGGGATCACTAAGGGGGCATCGCTAAGGGGGGTGCTGTGCCCCCGGCCTCATCCCAAGGGGGTAAGCCAGTGTCATAAGAGTTGGGATGTGACATTTTATGGGTATGATGCTTGAGCAAAGAACAGCCAGACACGTATTCTGCTCAGTGCTCCCACTTTATTCTTGGATTCTTGGCCACTTCCCTGTTTTGATCACCTACCTCTCCTCTACACCAGCTGTGTCTCCTTCCCCCTTTAACTGGCTTATGGTTAGGGTGACCATATACCGTATTGGTCTGAGTATAAGACTCACTTTTTTCTCCTAATTTAAGTTTTTAAACTAGGGGTGCGTCTTATAATCAGGCTGTTGCAATTTAATGCCAGTGATTTGATTGATTTTTTTAATAGCGCCAAACTTTAAGGGTGCGTCTTATAATCAGGTGCGTCTTATACTCGGGACAATACGGTAATTGATATCCCAAATCATATCCCATATCCCACAAACCAAGACACTGGTTGCTCCCCCCTTCCCTCCCTCGCCAAACATTCCACAAAAAGTGAGTGGCGATTCCAGTTCGAAAGGCGAGTGTGGATCTCCCCTATGTCTACATGACACCTCTTCCACTCCGTTTTAAAACTGCTATAAATTGCATGTATTATTTGCCCACCATCCCCTCCCTCCCTCCATTTTTGTCTTTTGTGTTGTTGAACAACCAGCCTGAAGAAGAGTTCTGGGAAACAGTTGCATTGCTAGCCTGCCCCGAGGGGGGGGGGGCTGATGACACGTTTTGTGTCATCACCCTGCCCCCTGCACACCCGGAAGGCTGTATTTCAAGCCTTCTAGGACTCAGGGTAGGCGGGAGGGCCAGAAAAATGTGCTGTTTTTGGCATGCTTATGCTCCACGGCTACAAACTCAGTCCTCTGGCCACCGAGTGCTAAAATCCTGCCGTAATTCCTTCTTGCAAGGAGACCGTGGTTGTCACCCAGGGGCATTGCATCCCCCCTGCCCCCCCTTTAACGACGCCTCTGCTGGGAAATCCAAAAACTTACTAATTACTTTGTAACATTTTATTTACACACAAAGATGCAACTGCAAACCCTTGGCCAGCGTTGCTAGGAATGTTCGTGTACATAGTGTGCATATGTAGAGGTGGTTTAGAATGAACTGACTTTCTTAAAATGTCACTACCACCTTTGGCTATCTTAAACCTAAACTTGCTCGAGCTTGAGCAGTTCATCAGTAAAGGCAGCTTCTCGTACATTCATGCCAAAACAAACAAGTTCATAAGCTTTTACAGAATAACTTTTTGGTAACTTTCCTCTACCATAACTAGCTTAATTGTAGAAAGGGAAAATAGGTGAACAATAATCTGCATTTTGTTGGCTGTGTTTTATCCCATGGCAGAGAGAAATGTAGAAAACCCCCAAAAAATCCATTAAAGACATGAAACCAGCCAGAAGCTCTGAAATATTTGTTGTTATAATGATGTATTTGTTCTTGCAGATGCTCAGACTGAAAAAATATTGCCTTTCATCTCTGAATGTCTCTATTCCTTAATGTGGTGGTGTTGTTAGCACTGAAATATGTCTAAATATCCCAGTTTATTTGTCTCTATGCTACAAAACTGTGGGGAAAAAAAAACACCGAACAGAGTATTTTTTCCAATGTGATTTTAATAGCCTATGCTAATGTAATGTGCACTCAGACAGGATGAAAGGCTCTGAACTGCAAGTTTGCATGGCCAATGTATTTATCTCAAATTTGCATTATTACTATTTCATATTGTACTTTAATATTTACATGACACCACAGAAAAATGGAACCCAAGATACTTCAATCTAAATTTTGCTGAAGAGTAGAACATAATAATTATATAATATAATGTAATATAATAGTAATAACATATAACAGGGGTGGCCAAACTTGCTTAATGTAAGAGCCACATATGATAAATTTCAGATGTTTGAAAGCTGAATATTTAAGAAACATTTAAATTCTTAAATATGGTATATTTACTCACCATAAACATTAAACTTATGTTTTAATCCAGTGGACTGGATTTATGGCTGATTTTCAGCAGCTAGCACTGGTAGAACACTAGTTCCTCCAACGGGGCAGTCAATAGGATTGGGCTGCCCGTTTTATGGGCAGTTTGGAAAAGCTCTTTTGCATCTGCTCACTCTGTCTCTGCTGATTCCAGATGCCTATGATGACATGGTTGTGTATAAAAATGGTTGTGTATTCCACCAGGGACTTCTCATGGCTGGGGGCTTCTTTGCTCAGGCTACTTTATTGAAGGTTTGTGGTAGAAGTATTTACAGTAGCAACTGGAAACTATGGTTAGGAACATAAGAACATTAGAAGAGCCCTGCTGGATCAGGCCAAAGGCCCATCTAGTCCAGCTTCCTGTATCACACAGTGGCCCCACCAGATGCCTCAGGGAGCACACAGCCAACAAGATAACCTGTTTCCTGTTGTCACTCCCTTGCTACTGGCACAGAGAGAACCTACTTCTAAAGCCACGAGGTTGCTTATGGCTTGTAACCTGTGATGGTCTTTTCCTCCATGAATCTATCCAAACCCCTTTTAAAGGCATCTAGGCCAGGTGCCATCACCACATCCTGTGGCAAGGAGTTCCACAGATGAATTACACGCTGGGTAAAGAAATATTTTCTTTTGTCCGTTCTAACCCTCCACTCAATTTTAGTGCATATCCCCTGGTTCTGGTGTTGTGAGAGAGGCATGTTTTCTCCCCAAACAAAGACTTGGCAAATGGGTTCTTTTGCACAGTGTATAAACTCCATCCCATGCATAATTTTATACGTCTCAATCATGTCCCCCCTCAGGTGCCTTTTTTCTAGACTGAAAGCCCCAGACGCTGTAGCCTTTCCCAGTGATGGGGACTCGAGTCAAATGACTCGACTCGCAAGTGTGACTTAGCCACTTTTTCCCTGACTCGTACTCGTACTCGTGACCCACTGACTCGCACTCGCGACCCACGGGACTCGTACTTGACTTGCACTCATGGGGGTAACGACTTGCCATTTCCAAGTCATTTTCCTTTAATGGCCAGCATCAACACAGGCAGGCAGAGGCAGGCAGGCAGGCGCAGTGGAGACCTCGGAGGAGGAGGGCAGCAGGGAGGAAGGGTTTTCAAGGGGGTGGGAAAACAAGCCTGGCTCTGAGTTCCCCCCCCTTTTGTTGCTGTCTGTTTGCCATTGGCCACAACTCCGAGCGCGAGGGGTGGGGAGGAGTGAGGGAAGGCGAAGCTGCCGCAGCAGTTCCTCCTCATTGACCAAAACTCCGAGCCCAAGGGATGCTCGGCTCAGCAAGGGGAAGGTGCAGGGAGGGAATAATAAATGGTTTGAATGTAGACACGCTTGTTTTTCCCAAACCAGATGGGTGGTGACAAGACTGAGAGATGAGGGAAAGGGCATAGGGGGAGCCAAGTGGGTGCATTAAAAGTCTCAGAGGTCCCCACACACACCCCACACACAGACACACGCACACCCCATTTTCAGGGGAAAAAGCCATTTTCCCCAAAGTAACTCGGCTCGTGACTTGTGACTCGTGGTTTCTGGCCTTACTTGTACTCGACTCGCACTCGTGCAAAAATGACTCGCACTTGACTCGTACTTGCCCAAAAATTTTGACACTGACTTGCACTCGGACTCGCACTCTTGCAAAAATGACTCGCACTCGCACTCACACTCGTGACCTAGTTACTTAGATACATCCCTGGCCTTTCCTCATAAGGGAGGTGCTCCAGCCCCACGAATCATTCTGGTCGCTCTTTTCTGCACCTTTTCCAATTCAACTATATCCTTTTTGAGGTGTGGTGACCAGAACTGGACACAATACTCCAGATGTGGCCTTACCATCGATTTGTACAATGCCATAATGATATTGGCCATTTTATTTTCAATCCCTTTTTTAATGATCCCGAGCATGGAATTGGCCTTCTTCACAGCCGCCGCACACTGGGTCGACATTTTCATCGACCTGTCCACCAGCACCCCAAGATCTCTCTCTTGATCCGTCACAGACAACTCAGAACCCATTAGCGTATATGTTAAATTTTGGGTTCTTGCCCCAATGTGCATCACTTTGTACTTACTTACATTGAAGCGCATCTGCCATTTTGCTGCCCATTCTCCCAGTTTGGAGAGATCCTTCTGGAGCTCTTCACAATCCCTGCTGGTCTTCACCACCCGGAAAAGTTTAGTGTTATCCGCAAACTTGGCCACCTCGCTGCTTATCCCCGACTCCAGGTCATTTATGAATAAGTTGAAAAGCACCGGTCCCAAGACTTGAATCTTCTCTTCCCATGCTAAAATGGTGGCAATCATGATCATTGCCTTTAAGTCTGCACTGCAGTCCTAAACATATTTACTTGGGAATGTCCTACTGAAATTAGTGTGATTCCAAGTAGCCAAACATTGGATCTTGGTAGCTACATGTTTGCAGGCGCAATCTCACCCAAAGTTAAAATGGCAGAGCACATTCACAATGACTTGAGAGTAAGGCCGGCTGGTGTGGAGGCCGGCCACCCTCACTCTGCCGCCGGATTGTCCCCACGGCCAGTGGAGAAGGTAAGTAATACCCCGGCGGGCACGGGGGAGGTCCAGCGAGGGAGGGTGGCCATTGGCCGAGCTGGCCCGAGGGGCAGGGATGGCGGCCTCCATATCGCCGTCTCCTTCCCGGGCTGGCTCCACCATTACACGGCCTCCTCCAACTTCCACCAGCTAAATAGCTGGCAGAAATCCGAGGCCCATTGGGGTCTCCCCGTGTTACACTGGGGGAAGGGAACAAATGTCCCCTTCCCCCGAGGAGACCTTGGGGAATAGGGATAGGCCTGGGGTGTGCATCAAAGTTGATGCATTCAGTGAAAGATGACTTGCAAAATGGAGCCCATCTTTCTGTTTTACCAAATCTAAGAAGATTTAGAAGAGAATAAAATGTATAATTAATATACAACAGAACACCGCAACAAGGCGCACTCTCAAGTATCTGCGAACAAGATACATTCCTTTCAAAAATGTCCTTTCTGTTGATGTTCTTATGTATAATATTGTATGTTTTGAATGGGTTTGCTTGCCAGAAAATAACAGCTGTGAAGTCGTAGTGTGTTTTATTATTTATATAGATACTCTACTGTTACACAGAGGTCCCAATGGCATCCCCTTCAAATTGCTAATGAGGTCTACACTTGCGTAACCTCAGTAAGATTAAAGCATATGTTGTTCTCCGAGCATTCACTGAGTCTGATAGTGTAAGCCAGCGGTTTTCAACCTTTTTCATCTCACGACGCACTGACAAGGTGCTAAAATTGTCAAGGCACACCATCCGTTTTTGGACAGTTGAGAAGGTACACCACACTGCTGGTGGGGGGGCCCTCACATCCCCTGATGGCCCTACTGACCCTCCCCCAAACTCCCGCGGTACACCTGCAGACCATTCGCAGTACACCAATGTGCCACAGCACACTTGTTGAAAATGGCTGCTAGTCTAAGCGAAGGAAACATGTCATTTGAGAAACAGAGGAGGATTTTCCTGGGCTCATGTGCACCCAATGAGTGCCATGTTGGGAGCCCTGTGATAATGCAGGGGTAGGGTTGCCAACTGCGACTGAAGTTATTCCTGGAGATTTTTTCCCCACAACATAACATACAGCGCAATCCTATCCAACTTACACCACCAGTGTAACCAGTGGTGCAGCGAGAACGGGAGGCCCCAGAAGGGAAAGGGGATTCAAATCCCCTCCAAAGGGGGATTCAAAGGGGATTTAAAGCTCCCCTCCCCTCCAAAGCCTCCTGCCCTGCCCTCCCCCGCTGGTTACACTGGTGGTGTAAATTGGATAGGATTGCGTTGATAGAGTAGTATGTTGCTTCTCTGAGGCTCCCTGCTGGCCCAGGCTGCCGAGCTGATAAGCTGGGCTGCTGCGGGGCAGGGTGAAACAGTGTCGTCTAATCATGGCGGTCCTGTTAAAATCTCCAGGATTGCTTTAATAGTCACCTGGAGATTAATGCTACTATAGCAATCCTGGAGAGTTTGCAACCCTATGCAGGAGACTCTGGGGGAAGTTCCCATTATAGATGAAGGTGCTGGGCACAGGGGTGTATTATCCATAAGGCTGATTAGGCTTCAGCCAAGGGGCCCCGCAGGAATAGGGGTCCGTGTCGCCCATCAATGTGTTTATATGTCTACGCATATATTTTTCCCTTTTGGTAACAAACTGTTCTGGTGAGCGTGCTTTCTCTGCCCTCAAATGTGTGAACAACTATTTACGCTCTAGGCTGAAAGTTGAAAAACTAAACAGTCTAGCTCTGTCGCACAGGGAATCGTCTGTGCTTCGGAAAACCAATTTCAGTCCTGTTCTTGATCAGTTTGTTGACCGAATGACGAGGAAATTTTTTAATGGCAGATTGTTTTTTGTATGAGCTCATCGTGAAAAGAATTTTAAAATTGACTATACTTTATCAATACGTAATAATCAGTAAATGTCCTTTCGCTGTATATTGTTAAATTTTCTATTTGATAATCATTTGTTGTCAGCTGTAGTGGGGTGAAAGATTGAAGTGCTCGAGGGGGCCTGAAATACCTGAAAGCTTAGGGGTTAATAATATATCCCTGACTGGGCATGAGCAGCATAAGTCTCTTGGCCAATTCGCACCACATTTTACACACACACACACACACACCGCCCCAAAAGTGACTTGCTTCGATAGCCCAGTGCAGAGGCTCCAGAACCCTGGTTCCGACACTGCAGATATGATCTGCTCCTCAGGAAGAACTATCCACCAATGCAATGCACGCACAAAATGAAGCGATACTCGGTTATATTCCAGAGCATGCTGCAATGCTGCAATGCAATACTGTTGTGCCATGCAACTTTGTGATGTTACAGTTGCAGTGTTAGGCAGTGGCCTGGTACTGAATGTTGCCTGGTAGTTAGGATGGGCTTCCCAAGTCCTGGATTCAGACCCATGAACTCCTGAAACAAACACTGCTTGCTTCCTATCAGGCCTTTTTTTTCCCCCTCAGGCGACCACCTGAACGAAAGGGAAGATTCTCTCCCAGCCTCTCCTTTGTCAAAAACCGCAGCAGGACACACAATCATTAGAATCCCGCATGGCAAGCAACTGTGATGCCTGTGTTAATAAAAACAGGCAAGCAGGAATCCATGGGCTGAAAAGCCTCTCCGGAATGGCAGGGTATGTTTGTTCAGAAGTGTCTTTGTATTCCACACTGCAGAGGAAGTTTGATTAAAGCCATTTTCTTTGCCCGTGGTGTACTGGAGCTGAAGTGAGCATATTTGAAAGAGACGTCTAAAAATTGTTCCTCTTTTGTCCTTCCCAGCAGCAAATTCTCACCCCCATTCCTGTTTTAAGCCATCATTTAACAAACATATTGAAAATGAAAAACCCACCCCTTCTACCCGAAGCTGCTCTTACCTCCCACACTCGCCATGCCATGCTATAATTAGTACAAACACGGGAAATATAAATAATTTTCCTCTGCAAATGTGGGCCCCACTTCCAATGCACTCCCGCAGCAGCAATTCATGAAGTCATTTTCTTCTGGGGGGTCTTACTGTGCAGCCATCCACATTTCTCCATAATCACACTGCTTGGTCTTCTGGTAACGAAGGCAACCCGCCCTGCGGCATAACGAAGGTGGGAAACAAAATAAGCATGCTTCTGTACTTTCTAACGAAGCAAGAACCTGGCACAGAGCTGGGAAGATTTTAGGCAGCTACAATGTACTGCCTCCGTTATATCAGATTTGAGGACATCTTCACATGCTCCATTACTTGAACATTAGAGGCCTGTAGCCTTGACAATTTTAGCCTTGGCTTCTTAACATAGAACCATAGAGTTGGAAGGGACCCACAAGGCAGTAGCGTCACTAGGCGCGCGCCGCCCCATAAGAAGAGCCCTGCTGGATCAGGCCAAAGGCCCATCTAGTCCAGCTTCCTGTATCACACAGTGGCCCCACCAGATGCCTCAGGGAGCACAAGACAACAAGATAACCTGTATCCTGTTGCCACTTCCTTGCACCTGGCACAGAGAAAACCTACTTCTAAAGCCAGGAGGTTGCTTATGGCTTGTAAACTGTGAGGGACTTTTCCTCCATGAATCTATCCAATCCCCTTTTAAAGGCATCCCTAATGAATGCACCCGTACAACACAATTGCAAATGACAATTACAAATGCTGTTCATGCTTTACATGTGTACTTCACGCGTGTTCATGCTTCAAGCATGTACACCTACAACCATCTGTGAGTCAGTTCTGATGTGGGGGGGGGCACCTGAACCATTAACTCTTTGGGCACTTTTCCATCAAGACAAGATGGACCTCACGGACTGTCTCTCTCAAGATGGTGCTGTCGATTTGCTCATTTTCACTTCCACTCCTTTCTGTTACTTGTGCCCGTTTTTGCTGTTGTTTCTTTCGGTGGCTAGCTTGGATGCTGCTGCCAGTGGTTTCCATGGCAACAGTTCCAGCAACAGCAACAATGCACAGATTCACACACCTCCCTCTGTTCTCCAGTGAGGGGAAAAAATGCTTGCATTGAAGTCAATATCTGCAGGTAGTTCAGTAGCTGGTATTTTTCTAAACTACAGATCACTTAATGCTCAGTATTGCAATGCCTGGCACCGAATTTTCTTCCAGTCTTAATGGCTTAATTCTTTGTTGCTGCATTGTGTCATGCTTTCATTAATTCCCCACACAGAGTTTTCATTGCACACGTCCTGTTGTAAAAGATCATGGTGAAGGATTCTTATTAAATCCGTTCCCATCTTCTGCTTCTAGGTAGGATTCTTCCCTCTGTCTTCCTTAAGAGAGCTATGTCCCATTTTGCTGGACAAACCTAGTCCAATCTACAACCCTGATGTGCAAAAGTGTTTCAGTGTATGATACTAAAGTTCCATTGACCAGTAGAACAAAATATACTTCTCTCAGTGCATTTAAACTTAAACTGAGTTGTAAATTGGATCCCTGTCTCTACAAGATTCAGGTGTAAGTCTTCTCAGAGGCGTCACTCCAGTAGGGGTGGTACCGTAAGTTTCGCCCCGTCTTAGTCCCGTATACCAAGCCGGCAGGAGGTGGCCCCGGCCCCTCACTGTTGGAGCCATTCCCGTGCGGAGAAAGCAATGGGCAGAGAGTCTCTTGCCTGCTGCTTTCTCAGCACGGGAATGGCTCCAACGCAAGGGGGCAGGGCCGCCTCCTGCCAGCTTGGTAAACGGAACTAGGACAGGGCAAAACTTATGGTACCGCCCCTACCAGAGCGACGCCTCTGAGTCTTCTGCTAAAGGGCCAGTTCAGACAGTACTTGAGAGCCCAATCCTATGCATGTCTGCTCAGAATTAAGTACCATTATAGTCAATGGAGTTTAGTCCCAGGTACATGTGGATAGGATTGCAGCCACAGTAACCCAGTTAGCCCACTGTGATTAGAAGTGTGCATGATGCATGCACATCCTGCCCCCCCCCGGCACTCAATTTCTTTATTTGCATTGGCGCAGCTGGTTTAAAACACCCCCACCCCACGATGAATGAAACTGGTCTGGGCTCCAAGGGAGGGGCCAGGATGTACACTCGCCACAAGCACACACCTCTTTAATTGTGTGGGACCCTTGGATAGGAGGGTATCATCTTAACTGGCCCCCAAAGTTGCTCCTAAAGAAAGGTAAAGGTGACCCCTAACAATTAAGTCCAGTCGTGTCCGACTCTAGGGTGTGGTGCTCATCCCCATTTCAAAGCCGAAGAGCCAGCGTTGTCCAAAGACGCCTCCGTGGTCATGTGGCCAGCATGACTCTCCTTGCCGCAGCGCGTAGCATGCGGCTGGAACATGCTCCTACCTGCACTGAAAAAGTACTCAGATTTTTTTTATCTGGAACAACTCAGAAATCTCCCTCTCTATGAATGCTCATTTCTGAGATCCTGTCACATTGTAGTGTGACCAAGACATAGAAAACAGATTTGATCCAGCTGATTCTTAAAGTCACCAGGACACAGCTGGAAAGGAGCAAAATCTCCTCCCTGCAGACAGACCAATAATCACCGAGGGCATGTTTAGCCCTCATCCCACTGGTGTTGCTGAGTGCATGCACTGACACCCCTTCCCAACGATAGTGCACCGACCTTTGCTAGAACCCGTGTAACATTTCTCCCATTGTCCCTTCCCACTGCATACAGTTATAAGCAGTTACAATTAGTCTGTATTGTGTGCCAGAAGCTGAAATATGTATACACTCCCTCCAAGTCTACACAAACTACATGAACTCTTGACAATAACCGAGGAGATGAACATCCAGTAATTGTTTCTTTATGTTGCGCAGATTATAGTAATTATGTTGTATATGCTTTACTGTTTATTTCTGTGCTTGGAGGGTTTAAGTACAGCGTACAGGGCAGTATATATTATCTGCTCACGATCTTCTGACACAGTCTTGTACAGACTTCAGCGACACAGGATGAGCTCGAGGAGTTCGGCTTGCCTTTCATTGCTGCAAAGATACAACAGTGGTTGTTTTGTTAGATTGTGCTGAGCAAACTTCACAACCGTAGGGCTTGGAAATAAGGAGCAGAAATGCCTACAATATGGAACATGACAGTTTTATTTCTGGGAAGGAAAAAAAATAGGGACCATGATGGGGAGATTTACTGCTCAATGCTATCCCCCACCATGTTATAGCATGCAGCTGCACCAATGGAGGCTGTGCTGCATGCTATGGTGTGTGTGTGGGGGGGGGGGGATAGCCTGCCTTAACCCCTGGTAGGCTGCCCAACTACCTATAGGTCACCTTGGACATATTCCAGCTATTTTGGTGGTGTATATCTGAGAAAAGCCAGGGGGCGGGGAGTGCCGAAAAATGGGGGATAAGATTCCTCCCAGATAAGTGGATACAGCCCAATCCTGTCGCGTAGAACCATTTACAACAGCAAAATGTAAAATGTCATTATGAGGTATTTGTGGCAAACAATCAGTGTACTGGGTGTAATATTGGTTTATCCCCACTTTGATATTTTTAATGGTCATCTGAGAATATATGTATTGTATTTTTTTTTTAAACTATTTATAGCTGTTAGGAACCAGCTAGTGGGGCGTTCATACTTTATGATGATTGATCAATCAAAAGCATTTGACAAAGTTACCTTGGAAACTCCTGTTCGATAAAAAGTGCCTGAATATGACAAGGAAAATACCTTTTTTTTCCAAAACAAAACTCATCAAGACAGAAATAAAAACACATGAAAGGAATAAAATAAAAGCACTTGAAAGGAACGCTGAATTG
The DNA here is from genome assembly GCA_026170595.1 of Plestiodon gilberti rubricaudatus. Classification (NCBI taxonomy): domain Eukaryota; kingdom Metazoa; phylum Chordata; class Lepidosauria; order Squamata; family Scincidae; genus Plestiodon; species Plestiodon gilberti. The sequence continues at coordinate 106,675,707 of JANXHW010000002.1, read as the reverse complement.
TGCCCCTAGTTTGGAGTCTGTTTTTCTTCTTTGGAGTTAAGCCTTTGGGGAGCTTTGATCATTCAGACGTGGTCAGACAAATTGGCTATTTCTGTTGCTGAATTTGCTCCAAGCATGTAGTGTAATTAACTTTCTGCAAAGTTGGGGAAAAAAAAATCATATGCATCAGTTTTAGCTACGTTAATAGAAGAGACCAGCAAAAAAAAAAAATCATGGAGAGGTTTATTTTGGTCCCATTTCTGCACTAATAGTTTTGTAGTGCTTTTTGAACATGCAAAGTGCTTTATATGTATTATCTTGTACAATAATCCTACAAGGTAACAGCCCACTGTGAACAGGGGCTTACAGTGGTGGATTCCGTGATGGTAAATCTCTGGTACAAAAGCTGTGCTGCTCTTGTGCATGCCCAGGTAGAGGGCCCCACACACGCGATAGTGACTCGTAGATGTCCTACCAGAGCAAGTAGGTTGGTGGTGGAGGCAGTTCATGGGCAGATCGGGAGCAGTTTGGGGAGGGACTTTACCAGTCAGGGGGAGGGGCAGGGGCAGGATGGGGAGGATCAGCTGTGCACGATGAGATCCTATCCCCCTTTTCCCACCTTGAACCACCTCCTGAGTCTCCTTGGATTTACGCCACCTAAATAGCTGGCATAAGTCTAAGGAGGTCCACTGGTGGCCAAGCAGCCTACAGAGAGGTGAGTAACAAAGATTTTTACTTACCTCTTCTCAGTCATCTGTTCATCTCTCCATTGCATACAGCTCTGTCAGCAGCAATGCCTACTATGGGCTGGTGTGGGATAGGATTGGGTGCCAAGTATTATTAACTCCATATTGCAGCTGAAACTGAAGCAAGACTTGCCTATGGTCACCGAGGGACAATTTGTGGAACTTAGCCAGTACACGACACTACTACTCATTTCCAAGGACATCAATGGGATTATCCAATTTTACTGTCATACTAACCCTGTTTGGCTGAGAGTTGGTGACTAAGCCAAGGAGTTTTATAAAATGGCAGATTTAAACCCAGCTCCCCTGCTTTCCAAGTCCAGTTCTATACCCACTAAACAATACTGTCTATTATTCTATAGTCAGTTCTCCTTATCTCTTTGGCGTCTTTAGGATCAGGTGACATGCTGTGGGCCAGTTTGGAGCCAAACGGAGGCAAGGTTAGCGTGTGGGCCCTACTTGCGACTCACTTCTGCACTGGACCGCGAGCCACCAAGTGGGTCATGACCCATGGTTTGAGAAATGCTGGCCTAGGCCATGTACAGGAAGCCAACTCTTCCTGCACTATGCTACAAGACTGTAGCATAGCACAGAACAGAGAGGTGCATTCCCACATTGCCTAGACAACTGTGCAATGTTCACTCTCTTCCAACAACAATTTCCTTCTCCCTGCTCCACTTCCTCCCTCACTGCAGAGGGATGTATCATGACTGCAAATAGCCACAGGAAAGAATTTGAAAAAGATACGTTATGGTGCTTTTTCAGGGCATGTCCATACCCAGCAAACCCTCATTTCAGATTGAATTTTCTTCAAGCCAATACTACAGCCAGTCCCCAATTCATATGCATCTTCCAGGGTCACAACCTTTATTTTGCACCAGTGGCATCACTGAAACAGCTAATTGGAAGAGGATTGTGGAATTTAGAGTTTCCCTGGAACTTGGGTTCCTATACAGTTATTCTGCCTTGACCCACTAAAGGCAAGCTGATATGATCAGAATTTAAGAAAGATTTTTTTAAAAAGATATTTATGTATTTATACATATACATCCGGGGCCCAATCCTATCCAACTTTCCAGGCGGTCAGCTCTGCACACCAGCATGTGAAGGACAACTGCCAGCACCAATGAATATGCACAGGAGGTGGGAGAGAACGGGGCAGGGGTGGAATGGGGTAGCGATAGGAGTGGATCGGAACTAGAAAGAGGTGCTTTCAGCAGCAGCATTGCATGATAAAACCTAACCCTCTTCCTGTCCTTGATCCACCTTCCTAGGTCCCACAAGCATTGCTGATTTGGAGGTATCTTTTTTTCCCTCTGAAATGCTTCCTGTCAGACTCCTGCTCTTGTCCGTTCTGGCTTCATATAACAACAACAACAACCAATAACCAATATCCAATAAATAATTTATATACCGCCTTTTCTTTGGTCATTGGATTTCTCCTCTCCCTTTAATTCAAAGGCAGTTATGCATCTGTTTGAGTATGTACCGTATTTTTCGCTCCATAAGACGCACTTCCCCCCCCCAAAAAAATAGGGGGGGAAGCCTGCGTCTTATGGAGAGAATCCCCTAAAAAGAGAAAAAAATACTTACCGGGGCTTCGGGGAGGCCTGTGCGACCCTCTGCAGGCCTCCCCGATCTTCATTTCGGCGCTAAATGACTATTTTCGGCCATTTCCGGTTTTCCGGAAATGGCTGAAAATAGACATTTAGCGCCGAAATGAAGATCGGGGAGGCCTGCAGAGGGTCGCGCAGGCCTCCCCGAAGCCCCAGTAAGTATTTTTTCCTTTTTTAACTCCAAACCTTTTTTCCCCTATTTTTTTGCTCCATAGGATGCATGCGTCCTATGGTCCGATGTGTCCTATGGAGTGAAACATGTGATGTTATGTCTCTTAATTCCTACATGGAACTGTAGAGATTTGTCCCACACAACCGCTGATTTTAGAATGAATTACTGCTTAGGGGACCTCTCTTTATTCCCTTCAGACTTACACGTAATCGAATGTCCCCTGGGCTTACTATTGCAGTTTGTTCCTTGCTTTGGATTCCCAAGTTCTAAAGTTTAGAAGGACAAATGCTGTGTTCTGTGGAAGAAAAAAAGATGAAACCATGGTGTGTTTCCATCCAAAAGGGGAACTGTATATTGCACTAGTATATAGCACTTGCAACTGCTGCATCCTGTCTTTTCGGTTCACAACCTGGATGCACCCAGAGAGGAACCAGCTTTCATTAGTGAGCAATCAACTGTCTCTCTATGCAGTTCCCTCTTGTTTTGACCTTGGTGCTCTGGGACAGAGCTAATCTCTCTTCTGTTATTTTAACAATTTTGCTGCAAGGGAAAATTTGAGTGTCGAAGGAACAAGTTTCACATGGCTCCTGTTGCTAAGGAAACGGCTGCCTTCACCTTTTCTCATATGTAGCTTCAATTTTTTGCGATCCGTTCACATGAACTGACCAAGAAAGAATTTGTATGTGTGTGTGTGTGGGGGGACAAGTCCTTGGCTCAAGTCTCAAAGTAATGTGCCTCAGTTTTGTTGTGAGAATAAAATGAGAGGGTGGAAGAAAGAACTATGCATGTCACTCCTTGGAGCAATGGTCGGGGAAAAATTCAATAACGTACAGCAAATCCTCACTTAAAGTCATTTCTTTATAAGTCGTTTCATTTTAAAGTTGTTTTTAAAAAGTTGGTTTCCAGCCGGGGCCACTGTCTGTGTGGAGTTTGAATGCTCTCCTCATGTCTGCATGGGTTTTCTCTGGCCTGGAAAGCTCACATTTATTTCAACATTTAATATTAGAAGTGTTTGGGGTCTTTATTTAGAAGTTTGGTGATGTTTTTGTGACCAGAAATGTGCCGTAAACTCTTGTTTATGTATATCAATTAGCCTACGGTAAAATTGGTTTCGTGATAAGTCATTTCGCTTAAAGTTGCCATTTCCAAGAACCTATCGACAACTTTGCTGTCTACACATCCCAGAAACAAGGCATGAGTGCATTATACACAGGCTCAGTCCAAGACCTCCTGACATCTGAAGCCATGTGGCAAATGCTGCCTCCCCCCTTACCTGATGCTATGCCAGCCTCTGCTTCTCCTACTCCCAGGACTGGAAAAGGAAGAGGGAGATGGAGTAGAAGAGGAAGTGTGAAGGAGCGGAGCCCATTATTGTCCTCTCGTTCAAACTTCATCTTCCACTCCATCTTCCTCTTCCTTTTCCAATCCAGGGAGTGGAAGGAGGAGCAATGGAGGTAAGTGGGCAGATGGAGATGTGCACCTCCTGCCAATCTGCTGCCTGAGGCAACCAACTCAGTTAGCCTCATGGATGGGCCAGCCCTAGATGCACATAAAGAACATGCTGACTGTAAATAAATAGAAGATATTGTACTGCTGAGTGCACTGAAAGAAGACAGAAACTACAGGCACTTCTCATTTTACATGTGTTTGATGTAGATCAGGGGTTCTCAACCAGAGGTTCTTCGGCTGACTGGTGGTGGTATTTAGACTGCCGGACCTCTGCTCCAATGCGGCACTTTTAGCGCCACGTTTTCGCTCCTGAGAGGCTCCTGCCTTTGGCCAAGTCTCTCAGGAATATTGAGATAGGCCCTCCCACTTGCCCAGAGCCTCCTACCTGCATTTTCTGGCCTCCAAAAACCGGAATATCATCACCAGTCACTTCCGGTGATGCACAGCAGGAGAATGGCGCCAGAGATGGTGCATGGCCGGGAAAGGATTGAGAACCCCTGATGTAGATGTTTTTGGAAGAACACACTTGTTTAATAATTAATACCAAAACTAATTTATGCTCACAATTTTTTTGTAATAACGTGGTCAAACTTGTGGAGTTTGAATAAAAAATTACGTGGTTTTTTTTTTTAGATACATGCTGCTTTTCAAAAATGTAACCCCATGTAAAACAAGTGGTACCTATTCTCCAAAAGGCCATGAATTCAGGATGCATTATAAAAGACAGGATAACTAATACTCCGCCTGCCTCTTCCTTTAGTACTGTACAGCCCTTGTTGTTCCATGGTATTGCCACCAGTGATATGCTCCCAGTTATCATCATTATCCTGAAAGGGCCCTGGCAAAAGTAGCATACAGCAGACCCCCAATGTATGCAAAGGTTCCGTTCCAGACAACCTTATGTAAGTCAAGTTTTACATACGTAAGTCATACCTGCCCCTTCCTCTGCTCTTTTAACTTCCTCCACAAGTCCTCCCATGAAGGAAGGAGGAGAGAAGGGCCAGGAGAGAAACCTGGGGGAACATATGGCATGTGCTTTCCCCATATGGGACCCACCTCCAATGTGCATGAACACAAAGCCCCCTGGAGGAAGCTGGCAGAACAGGATCAGTGCAAAGAAAATGGGAGGGGAGAATGGGGAAGATGGTGCAGCTCGTTATGGGGTTGCTTTGCCTCCCACCTTCTTGGCTCTCTCCTTTGCTCTCTTGTCTTTCTGTCCCTCCCACCAGCATGCACCAGTGGCGTAGCTAGACTGGAGCGGAGGCAAGTAGTTCTGCAAGACTCTGTTACACTGGAGTCAACGGCCCCTCCCCCTTGCTGTTGGAGCCATTCTGGCAGCAATGGCAACACACAGAACACTCCCCTGTCACTGCTGGAATGGCTCCAACAGCAAAGGGGAGGGGCCGCTGACTCCGGTGTAACGGAGTCTTGCAGAACTACTTGCCTCTGCTCCAGTCTAGTTTCACCTCTGGCACACACTAACCTTGGTGTCTCCGTTGCACAGAGCTATAGAGCCGGCCAGGGAAACACAAGCAGGAGAAGAAGCAAAATCAGATGAGCTCCATGCCCGTCTGCTGGCACAGAGGATAAGGGTGCTGCAAAGCCACCCAGAAGAGGCTCTTCCTCTTTAATGGCATTTTGTTCGAGCAGGAATCCAGTTTTTAAAAAAATCATTTGGAAAAACTGAAGGGCAGGCAATGTAAAGATTTCAAATCATCACCTGGGAAATGTCATTACTCAGAGTAGGCCTCTTTTCGCTTCCTTCCACATAAGGAAGTCTGCCCCCCCCCCCGGAAGCTTCCTTCCACATTCCTCGGCTATCTCACCTTTGCCTCAAATTTTTACTTTTGGTAATATTCCCAGCAACTCTGTTGACAAGTCTGAATTATTCTTTTGTCAAGTGAAAACTCGAACGTACTGCAAACCATCAAATGTGATCACATCAGAGAAAACATTTATGCAGGTGTGCGCTTAGCATAACTATTCTAAAACTGGGTTTTAAGAAAAATGTGTGAGTCATTTTACCCTTATGAATAGCTACCATCAGGGGTACCATTAGAGAGACCTCAAATCTTGGTACGGTATTTCTTGGCATCTGCATCCAATTACTGAATTTGAATTGAGCATTAGTAACCTCATTAGGTGTATTAGAAAAGGCTAATTCATGCCGGACTAAGACAGTGCGTGACAGAGCATGACTGGCTTCATATCTTCGCTGACACAGGTCAGTGCAGAAAACTTTTAATGTTGAATCAAGAAAATTATCTTTCATCTCAATGGGACCAGTAGCGGAGTAGTCATGGCTGGATGCGACGTCTCTGGGCACGCCCCCGAGGAACCTCATCTGGAACCAAACGTCCCTCGGGGGTTGGGCGGGAGGGTGGGGGCTAAAACAAATGGCCACGCTGAGGCGGCAGACGGCTTCTCCTGCCATCTCCAAGCTGTTCCACCACCTTTGCTGCTGCAGCCGCCTGTAGCACCACTGCCTTCTCTACCGTCCCCGCCACCATCTTCTCATAACCACTGCCATTTTGTCTCCCCCCACTGCCGGTAAGACGCCCCCCCCCCCTGCATGCCACCCGGGACAGTCTGCCCCCCCCCCCCCGTTTCTACGCTACTGAATCGGGCTTGTGCCATTGAGATGGAAGCTCCTCAGTGAAGCTTCCTGGACTGTGCCCAGGGCAGACCCAAGACCCCCTGACACCTGAGGTGGCATGTCAAATGCTGCCACCCTTACCCAATGATGTGCCATCCATGTCAGACACTGTAACCTATCCCCCCTCCCAGGGCACAAGCCCTGACACGGGACTGCTTGATTCTCTACCAGCTAAGGAGCTGGTGGAGAACTGAGTAGCCCCACATTGTGGCAGCTGGGGGTTTACCCGGGGTCAGTGGGAAAATGCCCACTTACCCCGAATAGAACTCCAGCCCCTCCCTTCCCTGAATAGGATTCAGTGTGGGCCGCACAGCCCACTCTGAATCGCCTACGCCGGGGGAGGATAGGATTGGGCTGCCCATTAAAAATTAGGAAAAAACACACACACCAAAGCAAATATAAAGGAGGTAAAACTAAGATTTCAAGAGGCTGCTGCTGTGATTCATTTTAATTAATCACCTGCTTACATATACACTGTATACATATACAGTAATGATGAACTGCTTTGCAGGAGTATTCCAGTGAAAGAAATGGTACTACTACAGTCTTTGGCACCCTTTCAAAAGCACTGTCTGAATCGGGGGCCTTCGCTCTACTTCATCATAAGCAGGGCCCATGAGAGGGGGGTAAAGGGGGTAAATTATACCCAGAACCAGGGTCAAAAAGGGGGCCCAAGAACCAAAAGAGGGGCGCCAGAAATTTCCTGGGATCACAGCTGGCATCATGGAGAGTGAAAGACAGAGGCCGGGCCAACCGGGAGCCCAGGTCTACCAGGTGGCAGTGGCAGGGGCGGCAACCCGCCGGGGATGACGCGTGCCAGAGGGTGACGCGTGTCACCCCGCGCATCACCCCCACTTCCACCGGCTACGCGCGTCACCCTCCAAGGCCGGGAGAAGGTCTCGGAGCGTCCTCCCCGGCCAGCAGTCCGGTCCCTTCTGACAAGGCCCTATGCGGCGTTTTTTTCGCATTTTTGCGCATGTGTACAAGCTTCTGAGGTAAATAGGGCAGCCTCTTGCCCTCAGAAGCATTGTGCGCAAGTGCGAAAATGCGAAAAAAATGTTGCATAGGGCCTCGTCAGAAGGGGCTGGACCGCCGGCTGGGGAGGACGCGCAGAGGCCTTCTCCTGTACTCGGTGGGTGATGCGCGGAGCCAGTGGTAGTGGGGGTGACTCTTCAGCGCCGCCTTTGGCATTGCCGCAATTTTTGGGGGGTGCACGGGGGTCATGGGGTGACGCCGCTGGCAGGGGGATGGGCAGAGGGTGACGCACGCCCCCGCCTAGGGTGACACGCACCCTAGTGACGCCACTGCCAGGTGGGTAGACCTGGGTGCTGTATCGAGAAGCCTGGTAGACTTGGGCTCCGGAGGCTTTTCCAGTCATTGTTGCCCTCCCCCTTTGAGAAGGGGCCCAAAAGAAAATTTGTACCCCCTGATAAAATTCCTCTCAGAGGCCCTGATCATAAGGCTCCCACTGGATTTTTAACTCCCCACCCATAATTATGTCTGTATTCAATCAAAAGAAAAATGGATCATCTATTTAAAAGCTCCTATCCCTCACTCTGATCGTTGCTACATGTGAATACAGCAGTATCATAATGGATGTAAAGTCAGACAATTACATCCTGTTACATACCTAGTGTTCTAAGTATCAGATAATGTATCTCAGATGCTAGCTTCACATGGCAGCAATGTAAAAGCAAAATAATTCAATCATGACTTTCATGTGGTTAAAAAGCTTATAGGAATTTCATCCTACTAGGAATGGGCTAATGGCAGTATCCTCTAGGTATCTGTTTTGAGATCTACAGAAATTGAGTTCTGTTCTCGTTGGGAATTTGCATTTTGCTTCTGAGGTTTTGCAAACAAGCTGGAGCACTGAAACCTTTGCTTATGCCTTCTATTTCGAACAGCTTTCAGAAGAAGAGTAATGTTGCTTGTTTTGATCATTTTTCCTTTGCCGGCTCCAGACTTTCCTTCGGTCGTTGGTAGACTTTTCATGAAGATAATATAGCAAAATCCAGGAATCATGGTCAGTGGGCAGGGCTGCCTGTTTAATTTGACCTCGAGGACCCCCAAAAGCCAAGCAACACTTTTGGAAGGGTGGCAGAAGACTTCCCAGCTGATCCCCCCCCCCCCAGTTACTATCTTTGTGACACTTCATCCAACTGTTGTCAGCTTCCTTGTGTAAGAATTTAATTTTGACGTTTTTGCAATACAGGTTGAGTATCCCTTATCCGGACTGCTTAGGATGGGAAGCTGTCTGGATTTTGGATTTGACTGGATTTTGGAATATTTGCATAAACATAATGAGATAACTTGGGGATGGGACCCAAGTCTCTAAACACAAAATTGATTTATGTCTCATATATACACCTTATACACATAGCCTGAAGGTAATTTTACACAATATTTTAATAATTTTGTGCCCCAGCATACCTTGCACTATGCGAGCCAGGTGCTGGAATTTTTTTTTTTAAGTCATAGCCCCCAAAATGTTTGGATTTTGGAATAGTCTGGATTTCGGATGTCCAGATAAGGGGTAATCAACCTGTAGTTTGTATCCTCAATTAGCATTCTGAAATCAGAGGTCGCATCAGCCTTTTCCCAAACACCTAATATGCAGTTAATACTAATAGTTAATATTAACACCTAATAATAGTTAATAAATGGATCACCATTTCTAAATCTAAATTGATCTACTTCTAATAATAATACAAATCTGTTTCATGCCCAATATTTTTGAGATAACCTAATACCGGTACTACTCCAGTAATAACATCTATTTCACATGCCTTAATTTTGGATAAGAAAGAAGTTGATATATGAAAATAGTACAATCAGAAACAGTTATGATGAACTTCTTTGGGTAATGAGTAATCTGTTAATCTGAGATATCATAGTTTTCCAAGAACCTTGGAATTGAAACAATCAATCTCTTTTTGAATAATTGTTGTTGTTGTTGTTGTTCAGTCGTTAAGTCGTGTCCGACCCTTCGTGATCCCATGAACCATATCCCGCCAGGCCTTCCTGTCCTCCACTATCCTCCACTATCTTCCTGAGTTCGCTCATATTCATGTTTGTTGCATCGATGATGCTGTCTAACCATCTCATCCTTGGCCTTCCCCTTTTGCCTTCAATCTTTCCCAGCATCAGAATAATAATTTGAATAATTGGAAACCACTTATTGACTTTTTGAGAGAGAGAGAGAGAGAGAGAGAGAGAGAGAGAGAGAGAGAGAGAGAGAGAGAGAGAGAGAGAGAGAAATGAAGTGGTGACTTGTGGTTTTAATGAATAGAATCTTGGAGTTATTTTGGCTCAGTTGGATATTATAAGTAGATAATAATGTGCTAGTTGGATTTATTGCTTCACGCTTGCTGTAACCTTTCGATATGATATGTTTTGTTTTAATATTATACTAATAAAATATAAATATATAACAACAAAAAAAGAGTTTAACCCTGCTTTTCCGGAAGCTATTCTCTGCCACTGTATAGCTCTCCATGCCATTCTAGAGCTCTCCGCTCTCTGTCAATTACAATAGTAGTGCCCCAGAATGCCTTGCTAAAGCTGTTCGCGCCATTCTGAAGCTATCCACAGCCATTCTGAAGCTCTCTGTCTGCGCCATTCTGAAGCTATTTTGGCCATTGTAAAGGTATTTGCTGCTGGTATTCCTGTCCAGGTTAGGTACCCTTCCCCCTAGCCCCATTGATTACATAAGATCCATGACTCTGTATCCGTGGATTCGGTATCTGCTGGGTTTTCGAGGGTCCTAACCCCGCGGATACCGAGAATTGACTGTATATTTTATTGAGTAATGTTAGAGGGACTGCTGATCAACCCTGTATGTTTCACATATATAGAAGAAAACACATTTGTATTTTTAACGGAGCTTGGATATTCCTTCTTTAATATAGTCATGTTACTGCGCTCTCTCACTCACTCTGTCTCCAAAATACAGATAAATATCAGGAAATATAGAGTGTGAAAGGCAAATGCAGGAAAGTAATAATATTTTAACAGGATTGCTGTGAGTGGTACAAAAATGTATTTGCATTTGAAATTAGAATTGCATAAGGCAGTTCTCTGACTTTTGTTAATACCCATTAGATCAGGGAAATGACTAGCTGCAATTATGGTATTAAAGTGCTGATGGAAAGGTAGTGGTCGTGGAGGAGAAAAGAGGATTACTTTATTTTTTAAAGCTTTTATAAGGCCATTAATGACTGAGGTGCCATTTGGAGGTGGGCAGTTACATGTCAGTCATTATTGATGGTGCCCAAGTTCAGAAATGGATGGATTCAGGAAGTAACTTCTCCTAACTTATTACAAGCCGAACCCCGTCAGAAGTCAGGCCCAGCTCATAATGAGCTTACCCTGCTGCCCACTCTACCTATAAAGATGCTTCCTTCCCTTTCCCACACAAACCCAACAGGAAACTGTTTTGGTGGAAGAACGTTCTGTGGGCTCTCCATTAGACCTTTAGTGCTACCATGGCAGCATCGCAGGCACAAAGATCCATGAAGGATATAATAGTTCCCTTAGTACAGACAAACCCAGAATGTCAAGATCTATGGAAACTATATCTCCAAAATGCCATAAGTCTAACAGAGGCCCCCACAACAAGGCCTACCTATTGAGAAGCTATATCAGCACAACCAGGTACGTTTGGGAGGAAGGGAAGGAGACAGTAGTAGAGGGACTTCACAAAGAGGAGTTGAGGTGGGAAGGTTCAACATAATTAGGAGAGACATAACCTTAATTCAGGCCCGAGTCCTATCAAGCTCCATTTACTTGAACTCATTCCAAGTCAATCCTGGGGGACGTGACTTGGAATGACTTGTGATTATTCCTCTAGAGCAGGGGTTCTCAACCTGTGGTACGGGTACCCCTAGGGGTACACGGACCTCTTGCTGGGGGTACGCCAAGCCCTGCCCCTTATCTGCCCCATCAGCAGCTAATTAAGTGTTAATTAACATGGATTTTAAATTGTAATTATTTTCAAAGCCCTTCTGTCTCTCTGATTTTGGTTTTGGGCTTATTTTTATACTTTGGAAAATGTACTTTGGTGGGGTGGGGGAGGTAGGAGCTGATTTTGGGAAGTGTGACTTGGAGAAAAAAAGATATCTTTGCATCTCTCTCTCTCTCTCTCTCTCTCTCTCTCTCTCTCTCTCTCTCACACACACACACACACACACACACACACACACTTAGAGTTAAAAAGACTTTTTTCACATTCAAAATTGCTTTAGTACTTTTTAATTTAACAATTAATTAACCCCTGCTAACTGGGCAAGAGGCACTTTTTCAATTGGTGCTCCTCTTATATTTAGCAGGGGGAGAGTAACTGCCCCCCTTTCACCCCAGCACAGTGTCTTTTCTGGTGGCTGTTTGCTGGTGTTCTTCTGCATATTTTTTAGATTGTGAGCCCTTTTGGGACAGGGAGCCATTTAATCATTTGATTTTTGTCTGTAAACCGCTTTGTGAACTTTTTGTTGAAAAGCGGTATATAAATAAATACTGTTGTTGTTAATTACCTAATTAATTAATTGATTAATTAGCATGGGTACTTCAGAAAATTGGACCGTGATAGGGGGTACCCGGGCCTCCAAAGGTTGAGAACCCCTGCTCTAGAGAACATCTTCCTTTGGATATAAATATATACATGTATACTTACCTCCAGGTAAGCCCCAGAAGTGGCAACGGATCAATGGACAGCTAGCACACCGGGAATGCTGATGCAAAGCTCTTTATGTCACTTTTGCAACAGCATACACCAGTGGAACATGTGTTCCACCAGTGCAGCCCTTGCATAGGATTGTGCCATAAGTGCAGTACAGTAAGATCCTTGAATACTGGTAAAGGTACTGTCCGACTCTAGGGTGTGGTGCTCATCTCCGTCTCTAAGGCTAAAGAGATAAAGACGCTGTCCAAAGATGCTTCTGTGGTCATGTGGTCATGAGTAATGGAACTCTGTTACCTTCCCGCCACAGCGGTACCTATTTATCTACTTGCAGTTTCTTGCTTTTGAACTGCTAGGTTGGCAGGAGCTGAGACGGGAGCTCACTCCGTCACGTGGCACTCGGGTCTTGCTACCGACCTTCCATTCCGCAGTTCAATGTCTTAACCACTAAGCCACCGTGGCCCCATACTGGTAGCTCTCGATTTCAGTAGTGTCGTATGATGGGGGGCCCTGTGGCACAGGGCCCCAGGCGCCAAGTGGGCGCGCTGATTCGGGGGTGCCGACGCTCACGCCCGGGAAAAAGCAGCTTCAGCGCCAGCTGCCTGCCGGCCTGCTGCACTGAGTTGCGGCTGCTGCAGGCGCCCTACCGGCGCGCACCCCGGCCCTATGGCTGCGGCGGGCGGCTTTCGACTCCGAAGTGAGGCCAAGGCATCCTCGTCGGTCGAGGCGACGCGTGCGCGCCCAGCGTCACGCTGGCCAGTCACGCGCGCGTTGCCTCGACGACGATGCCTCGGCCTCACTTCGGAGTCGAAAGCCGCCCGCCGCAGCCATAGGGCTGGGGCGCGCGCCGGTAGGGCGCCTGCAGCAGCCGCGACTCAGAGCGGCAGGCCAGCAGGCAGCTGGCGTTGAAGCTGCTTTTTAATGTGAGGCACCTCGGCTCTCGTCGGCGCGACTCCAACCCGACGGCTGTTTCTGCACATGCGAAGAAGCAGCCGTCGGGTTCAAGGAGTCGTGCGAGGTGAGTGTGCGTGGGGCTGGCGGGGCCACCGCCGCCCAGAGGCTGAAAAAGGTAAGTGTGGTGTGGAAGCGGCGCCGGGGGGGGGGGTGTTCCTGCCCAGGGGGAGGGTAAATAAATAAATAAATAAATAGGTGAATTGTCCCCCCCCAATCGCGGCGCTGCCTTTGGCGCTGCCAGGGGGTGGGAAAGGGGCACCAATTCATGGATGTGCCCCCTATAGGTTCAGGGCTAGGGACGCCACTGCTCGATTTACAGTCTTAAAATTTGAAATAGCACAATTTGCAAAGACCGGAAGTCTAATTTATGTGGTCAATTAGCTGCTAATTAGTTGCTAAAGAGAAAACCCATTAGACGGTGGCAGCTTCCTGTGGAGAGGATTTCTTCTAAAGCCAGAAGATTTAAAAAAAGACAAAGAACATGCTTTCACAGAGGCTTCATGTCTTGTAAAATTCCTTCTGTATCTAAATTTACATTAGGTACATTCCTCTATCTATCATGGTCATATTTTAAAAGACAGGAAGCATTAGCAATGCCATTCAGATATCCAGAGTAGTGTAGGCAATTATATGTCAAACCACTGAAAAATGAAATTGAAAAATGTAATGTTCAAACTCTTAAAGGAGGCCAACCAACATCCTAAAAGTGATAAAAATAATAATACGTTACTGGTATTTGCATGTTAAAAGTGGGCAGCCTTGCAAAATCTGTTGTACAAGGATAACAAAGAAGATGTGGGTGAATGTTACTCTTAAAAAAAAACTTTCAAGGTCACTTTCAAGATCAGAGGTCACCACATGGTTATGCTACTTTAAAGGAAATGGTTGCAGCTCAGAAAATAATGAACCAATGTTGACATAGTATACACCAAAATTAAATTAAAGAGCTGGGTTACAAAGCATAAAATGACCTTCTTCCCCTTTGTCACATTTAGCAATGCATGGATCACCAGATTTGAATTTCCAGTGGCAGCCTGGAACACACATTTTAGCTTCATTCACTAACAGTGCAATCCTGTGGTCTAGGTACATTGGTGCTGGACTTCAGTGCCGGCAAGTGTTGCAAACATGCCGTAAAGCACATTTGCGACTACTTGAGAGGAGGAGGCACCGACACCAAGGCCTGTGCCGCCTCCCTGCCAAGTGGCAGAAGACCCTGCACCGTGGAGCTGTTGTGCCACTCCAAGAGGCGGAGGGTCTGGGGGAGGGCAGGGAGGGGGAGGGTGGGGGTGGGTGGATCAGGCCTGGGAGGGGGTGGGACTGGTATCCATGTCAGATGCCGTACTCTATCCTCCCTCCCAGGCCACAAGCCCCGACACGGGGCTTCTTGATTCTCTGCCAGCTAAATGCCCGCTTACCCTGAGTAGACCTCCAGCCTGTCCCTTCCCCAGATAGGATTCAGCATGGGCTCTGCAGCCCACGCTGAATCGCTTACGCCAGGGAGGGATAGGATTGGGCTGTAACGTATGTATTAATTCATACTCTGTCTTTCTTTTGCAACAGAAAAATCAAATCAGATAACACTATCAAAACAATAAGAAAATAATGAGACAAGTTTCAAAATTGTATTTCCAAATCATATGGAAAACTGAAAGTTGACAAGAAACTGTGTTGACAAGGAGTCTGAAAATGGTTAATGTTAGTATCTATTTGTCAAAAACGTGATGTCTATAATGTCCTATAGAGAGTGATAATGTTTAAGGGTTGCCTGTGACTTCAAGGGAAATAAGGTCTCATAAAAAGGGAAGATCAGAAATGAATGGCACTTAATTTTTTTCTGGTGCTTATTTAGCCTGTCAGTCAATGAGTAAAGGAAGTGCAAGTTCTGCTGAGGATATGTTAATAAATATACTTGATTACATTAATATTCATTTTGCTGCTCCAACCTGAAAACAAAGTTTAAAACATTAGCCAAGGTGCCTTATAGGACCTATAAGGCACACAGGACTCTATCTTGACACTGAATTGAGCCCAGAGCAAATATGCAGAAACCCATGTGGAAATGAGCATTTTCCAAGGAAAAACTGCAAGTTTGGACGCAAAACCCTTGTGAGTTTCCTTATGCATGTGTTATTTTGGCACGGAATTAAGCCAAATATATTTTTCCCTTTTTATTCTTGACTCTTCCACATGGGTTTTGAATGTATGTTTGCAAGACTCATGTGATGGTCATTATCTGTGAGTTTTGAGTGTCCGGAGGAGGCAAGACAGCATCTTTCAGCCCAGTCTTATCTAAAGGAAGTGCCGGAGGAATGCATGTTCCACCACCAGTTCAGGCTGCCACAAAGCAACCATAAAGCAGTACCAGCCTATATTAGGCAGGATCGTGCCGTAATACGGATAACATTGGACAACAAATTTTAACGAAGGTCATGCCCCCATCCCCCCAAGATTAAATTAGTCATTTCTTATAGATTTTGAGGTGCTGAACACGAATAAGACAATGAAAATGCAAAATTGGCTACGGTTTGTGATAGATCCACAAAAGATAGTTTCATAGACATGTACTAGTAAATGCCTGACAGCACTTACAACACCTATGTGCGCAATGCGGACTGCTTCTCCTAAACTAAAGCAAATTGACAGAATGTATTGTCATTTTTGTTTTCAGCAGGTCAAAATTGGTAAAGAGTAGCTCTTTTTATTTCAAGGCCAATTCTGCATTGTCTTGTGTAATCAGTGTCTTGCCCTTGATAAAGGGATGGTGGTCTTTGGGGGGGGGCGGGTTATGAGAAAACTCTGAGACTGAGAGAGTTCTAGTGTTGGGAAGGTGATGAGTCGCAGCATGGTCCAGCACGTCTTTTTAGAGGTACATTCCATTGTATTCAGTGGAGCCTGTTCCCAAGGGAAGGTTTGCAAGATTACAGCTTAGAGCCAGGGCCTCCCAGATTGGCAGCTTTCACCTGGCCAGGCCACGTGGTCTGGCATCAGTGCACTTCTGACCTACTCAGACTGGGAGTAGCTGTCCAAGGTACTTGTCAGCCCTGCAGCTTGAGATCCTTTTTAACTGCAGATGCTGCAGACCTTCAGCATGCGCCCAGGGTAGATGAAGGGCTGATAGTTTTAAACTAGGTTTAGCAGCACATGTAAAGGGACAGTTCAGATGAAACACATGCACACACACACAAAAGCACAATTGAACAAACTCCCCAGAAGTGATGGGCGGGACTAGGACACATGCTGTGAGCCTGTGTGTCTTTTATTCATGACACCAGCTTGGGAATAAAAAATACTAACATGCCCTAAGGCTGTAATTCTATGCATGCTTTCCTGGAAGTTTTCCCATTGGCCACAATGAGACGTATTTCTAAGTCGACAGGCATAGGCTTGCACTGGGACAGCTCAATCCTACTTAACTACCCCTGCGCTGATGAAGCTGCGCCAACTGATGCACACTGCATCCTGCAGGTGAGTTTCAGGCCCCAGAGTTCTCCTCCAGCTGAGGAAACATTTGTTCCCTTGCCCGGGGGTAAGCCTCTGCTGCCTGCATGAGTCTACTTGGATCTGTGCCAGCTACTTTTCTGGTGCAAGTCTGGGTGGACCCAGGAAAGCAGATTGAGGGAAGGAAGAGGAATGGAATATCTGTGGCGCAGCTGCTGCTGATACCACCCCATTCCTGGCCTTGATCTGCCCCCTCCATGACCCCTCTCCTCCCCATTCCACCCTTCCCCTTTCCACCCCCACGCCTGCTGTTTGCAGTACAGCTCCTAAAATGGCCACGTTGGTGCACTGTGCATGTCGCAATTTTTTTTTCATAACAATGGACTGTGTTCCGCTGTCATAAGCTCCTCTGGATAGAACTGGGTCATAGGAGAGCCAAAGGCTTTGGGGAAGCTGGAAAGGGTGGAGCTGGAGAAACAAACATTGTATATAGGAATATAATGAGAAAGAGGGTCAGAAAAACTGGATGGAGGCAAGGATAAAGAGTCTGAGATGTGCAATGCCTTCAAGGAAAGAAGGCAGAAAGCAAATGTAGGGATTTCAAATGAAGCATCCAATGGTCTAAGCCAGTGATTCCAAAAGTGCGTGTACCCAGCAAGCTCACTGGGGCATTGCGGGATGTCCCTGGTGGCCCCTCCTACCGGGTCCCCAGGGCACCGCCATCTTGGATCGCATGAAATCTTGTGAGATTTGGGCGCAGCCATCTTGGATCAGTCGAGATTTCACATGATCCAATCTGGCGGTGCCCAGCTGAGCCGAGAAGAAGAGGCTGCGGGAGTGCCGTAAGTCCGGTAAGTTTGGGAACCACTGATCTAAGCAATGAAAGAGATGATGACTTTTCACTCTGTAGTTTTGGATAGAGGCAAAAGGAAAAAGAATGATCCCTGTTAGTCCAGTGGTGCTTCTGATTTTGGTTTCTTCACCTATTTCAGAACTGGGCATTCAAGCCTTTTTTTTTTTTTTTCCAGAAAAGCATTTATAGCCTGGAATGAGTAATGGAAAATGAAATGTGCGCATGTGTGTGACTTGCTATATTAGACCCAGTTAGCCCCATGGACCCTGTGATTTTTATTGCTCTACTTATTTCAGAAATTGGTATTCTGACTCCTTCTTGAAGAAGAATTATTTATAGTCTGGAACAAGTACTGGAACATTTGGACTTTTTGTGGCTTCCTATATTATTCCAAATTAGTCCAATAGGCCCTGTGATTTAGGTTACTCTGTCCAGCTCAGAGGTGGGTATTCCATCCCTTTGTTCCCCCCCCCAGAAAACCATTTGTATATTGGATCGTGGACTTTGGGGTAGTTTTGTGACTTGCTATCTCACACCCATTTTAGTCCAAACAATGCTGTATTTTTGGTTGCTCCACCTATTTTGAAAGTTGGTGAACCGATAGCCCAATCCAACCTACAGTATATCCCTGTGAGGTGGTGCCGCAGTGCCGGCATGACTTTCGCTGCATCCTGTGTGTGTGGGGATTTTGGCCGTTGGAGGTCTTGAGAGGCTTGGCAAAAGGCAGGAGCCCCTTGGGAGCAAAAACATGCTGCCGAAAGCACCACATCAGTGCAGAGTTACGGTGGTCTGGTAGTTCGAGTACCACCAGCACTTGGCCAAAGTACCACTGGTAGTACTAGTACCACTGCTTGAAAACCCCTGATCTAGTGACCATGTTGCATTTAAACCAAAAGCAGCTGTATTTGAAGATAAAAGTAAGGGGGCTATTTAATTTCCCTGTCTTCACAAAGGAAGTGAACCCAAAAGCAGCTGCAGCAGAGATGTTATTTACTGTTATTCATGGAGCATAACTTGCCATTGGCAACAGCAGCAACCTCTTCACTCTCTGACAGCATGTAAAAGTCTCTGCCATTTCAACATCCCCGAGCAAAATAGCAACGGATGTTTTTATTCTTAGTTTCACAGCTGTTCTCCGAAAGATGCTTTTGTTATTGTACCATACTTGGTGACGTGGACATGAGGACAGAGTGTTTCAAATATGACCTTTTTCCTATGAAGAGAGAGAGGCTATGTAGAAAAAACATGTGTATGCCATCATATGCAAAGGGTGGGTTGAGGGATGATTTTGTTTGCCAGCTTCAGATCAGCGATATCATATAAGGGTGCCAAGTATAATAATAATAATAATAATAATAATAATAATAATAATAATAATAATAATACCAACACCAGTATTTATATACTGCCTTTCTTGGTCATCGGATTTCTCCTCCGACTTTAATTCAAGGTGGTTTACACAGGCAGGCAATCCTAAACCAAGTGTTTTTAAATGTTCTAGTCTTTCATAGAGCGCTTCTTTCCAGGTGTTTTCCTTTCACGGTCTGGCCTATCTCTGGCATTCACCTCCCACACGTTGACTGACAGGCAACTTCCCCTCACAGAGTGCCAGCTGCAGCTTTCTCTCTCTCACAGAGAGGCTTCTGTAGCTTGTCAGCAGTGACAGCTCTTCGACTGCACACGGATTCTTCCAGGAGTCTCGAACTGCCAACCTTGATCTTCAGGTGTATGAGGCTGCAACTCTACCGACTGAGCCAGACCTCCTGCCAAATCAGCTACTGCTCATATTTTTTTTCAGCTTCAAAGTTTTCTTGTTGGGAAAGTGAATTCACTGATCACTTATTAAGGTGGAACCCCTTCAGTTTCAATGGGGATTCTCTTGATGTCAGCAGTGAACCCCCTGTGAAGAGTAAAGGTACAACGTGTGATCATCTCAGTCGAAACACCCACCTTGAAATGCCACTCAGCACCCAGCTAAATTAGTGTTTGGCCAGAAGTACCAATGGTTGGCGTCTGTGGCATTCACCAACGAACACTCCCTGCTCTTAGCTATCAAAAAAGGGATGGTTAGGCAACACAGTTTATAGCAAAGACATATTTGGCAATCCTAGACAATCCATGTTTATGACTGGGGGGGGATAATTACATCTGAAGGAGGGTCAGGATATGGTGTGTGTGCCAACTCCCCTTTGTCCTGCCCTTGTGCTACCGCAGTATCATTATAAATGGCATCTTAGCTAACTCATCATAGTGGACTTGATTATTCTGAGTACAGGTGGACCCCCGTATCCACTGGGGATATGTTCCAGGCCCCTCCGTGGATATTTGAAACCGTGGATAAGAGCGAACACCCCCTCCATGGTTTCCTGAGGGCCCCCCCACCCTACCTCCCCTGCAGGCAGGCATGCGTGCCCCCCAGCTCTTATTTTTCTTTCAGCAAGCTTTGTTTCTTCCTTAAAACAAACAGAGAAACAGCCTCCATTGCAGGCAAGTAGAACGAGACTAAGTCCTAGAGAGGCTCTGCAAGGTTTCTGTTAACCTTTCAGAGCCTCTCTAGGACTTAGTCTCATTCTACTTGCCTGCAATAAGCAGCCAGAGGCTGCTTCTCCTGTTTGTTTAAGGAAGAAACGAAGCTTACTGGGGAAAAAAGTAAAAGCCTGGGGGGTCCCCACAATCCGTGGATAACTGAAACCATGGATAGCGAATCCGTGGATATGGGGGCCCACCTGTATTCTGGATTATAGGTGTAATCACGCATTGTTATTGTTATTATTATTGTTATTGTTATTATTAATAATATTTATATACTGTTTTTCAACAAAAAGGTTCACAAAGTGGTTTACAGAGAAAATCAAATAACGAAATGGCTACTCAGTGTAGTGCAGAATGCGGAAGATCCCCCCCCCCCCGAGGAGCACTGCTGGTGTCTGTGGTGGCTCCTCGCCTTGACAGGTCTAGGGAATATGGGGTTAACTCCAGAGCCTTTGCTTACCATGGGTATGGCATACAGCTGTAACTTAGAAATGATAATGAGGGCCTTGGAGATAAAAATGAGAGAGCCTGCACTAGGTGGATTAGCAAATGGGCTGGCTAGCTAAATAAGGACTGCTATAAGAACTGCTAGAGCTCTCTCACCCAAGAGCTCCTGAGAACCATGGTGTGGCTACTACAGAGAAGCAACTGCCCAGAGAAGTGGGGAAGGACAGTCAAACCTCTGCAACAGGCAAGCTACCTGGGTGCTGGTGTCCTGTGGGGTGTTCTGCAGAACTAGGGCTACTGGGGAAACTACTGCTAATCACCCTAAAGTGGGAATACACCTCCAAGCATTTAAACAGGGAATTTTCTGGAACACATAGACCTATGTCAGTTGCTCAAGAATGTGGCTATCTAGGACTGAGGCCTTAACTGGGGGGCCTGAGGTTTGTGCTGAAGCTGGAAATGTACAACTATATCTTGAATGTGTGTACAGTACTTTTAATCCAACGTCTTAAATGTTCAATCATGTTACAAATGGACATACCCACAAGCAGAATGCCAAACAATGTGAGTTAAGCTATTTTGATATCACTTGCATGGCAAGACTATTGAGCAATAGATGATGATCCAATCTAGAGGAGATGGTTCAGAACCTGCTCTAATTTTTGGAAATGGTGGCTGTTTATCTCCCCAGTGTGTGCAGTGCCTGCCACATTCTGGCCCTGTCTCCAAGATTGTGCTTTTATGAGAGCACACCCAGGGGCTGGTTATAGCCACAGTCCATTTGTTTCCTTTGAATGGTTTTCATGTAGCTATTTCCCTCTTCAATGTTGTTGGTTTTTTGCATCATTCTGTGGGTGGAAAAGTACTTCATTATATGACTTTTTGAATTAAAAAGACCCTCCTTATAATTGTCATGATTTTTCTGAAATGTGACTTTTCTTCCAGTGGTGTTAGAAATGATTTTGTTCTCAACCAAGTCTAGAAATTGCTTGCATAAACAAATAATGAGGACTAGAACTGGCTTTTTAACAAATGGCTTTTAACAAATGTAAATATAGGTGACCCACTGGGGCTATTTGTTAATTGTTTTAATTACTTGTGTTTAATCATTTTTAATGTGTATATATGTATTAACGTTTTTAATCTGTAAACCACCTTGATTGCCCTTGTTGGGAGAAAGACGGGGTAGAAATTATTTAAATAAATAATAACTGCAGAAGTCGCCTGCAGCTTCTTTATTGGAGCTCTGCAGTGCTGGGCCTGTGGAAACCATGACATGGGCACCAACTGGTCACGTGAATGCCTCTTGGTTTGTTTCTAAGAGAGCTTTATTGTTCTCCTAGGAAAATGCATCTGCCTCAGCTGGGAAAACAATTTTCTTTCTCGCCGAGTCTTCCTACATCACAAAAGACTAAAAGCCAGTTTCACCCATTCATCATAGGTTTCCAATGGTGGTTAGCAAATATTAGAGGATGAGAAATTAAAGCAAAGGGATGTACCTGGAGAAAGGCAGAGACACCACTTCAGATTTCATTGAAGTCCTATAACAAAGTTATATAATATAAAATGTTGTATGCATCCGCTGGACTGCACAGTATGTATTTCAGAGTAAGTATGCCCTGGAAACACACTGATAAGCTGCAGGGGCTGGGTAGGAAGAGTCTTCAGCATGGAACAGCTAGCCTTATGTCATTCACACTCTCTCCATTTCTGTTTCCAGTTCCCAATTTTGGTTTCTTTCTTTCCATTATCTTTCCTCTCTCTCTCTCCCTCCCCCTCTCCCTCTAGCAGAGATCATGCTCTCCACTACATTTCCTATTTTATTTTATTAAAGGTTATTGCAAATAAAGGTTTTTCCCCTGTTGCTTTCAGGGCAGCGTTCCAGTGGACAGCAACACCTCTGTGGGGAGACATTCTCTCTCTTTATCACTTAGACTTTTCAAAATGCAAATAGTTTTTGGGTTTATCTGCTCCTTTAGGAGTTGCACAGCAGAATTCCAAACATGTACAAATCGCTGACGTTTGAGGAATACCCAGTAACCTCCATCTTTTTGTGTGGATTGTCTCACTTTAATCACTTTGATTACAATGCTATCGGTGTGGGGCTGGAATTTGGACTGCCTACATTCCACTACCATTTGATTTTAAAGGAACTCCCTAGATTTTTCCCTACTAATTTTTCCCAAGGCTGTGTCCTTCTGTCTGCGCACTCTAGTTTTGCGTGGTAGCAAGGAAGACTACCTTTCTCCTGTTCATTATCAAGTAACAAAGGTGAGATGAGGAGCAGGGACGCAAGTGCCAGTAGCTAACCTCTAGACCAGCGAGTCTCAACGTCGTTCTTCTCACGGCACACTGACCTCTATGGTCTTTGCTTCTGGTGATGTCATGTCTGACTTTCAGGAGACTCTTCTGGGTTCTGCGGCTCTGTTTCTAGGGCAACTGTCCATAGTAATGAACTGTCTGTCCCTCTTCGTCTGCCGCATCCTTAAAGTGTGCTCCTTGGAGCACAGCAGAGGAAGAGGGACAGACAATCCATTACTACAGACAGTTGCCCTAGAAACAGAGCCAAGGAACCCAGAATAAATTCAGTGGTTTTCAACCGCTGTGCTCCAAACTCCCGCAGCACACCTGTGGACCTTTCGCAGCACACCAATATGCTGTAGCACACCAGTTGAAAATCTGCTCTGGGCACTGTGCCTATCTCATCCTCCATCTTCCCTTACAGTTGACTAGAGGCCTAGTATGCTTGAGGAACCATCACATTAGATTGTGAGCCCTTTTTGGGAATGAGAGCCATTTAGTTATTTGATTTGCTCTGTAAACCACTGTCCCAGAAAATCCCTGGTCTGGTCCCTTTAAGAGGCCTAGCCCCACTCTGGGCTGATTAGTTCCCCTTTTCCCACTCACAGGTTTAGCAGTCCAAGTCCAAAAGCCAGTCCGAGGTCAGAAAGCCGGTCAGGGAGGGTCCTCAAGCCAGTCCAGAAGTCAGTCACAGTAAATCCACAAGCCGGTCCAGAAGTCAATCAGCACAGCTAAGTCAGTCTTTCTCCTTACTGCAACCCACCCCCTTCCTTCCTCCAGGTGCTGCTTTTATACCTGATGACCTCTAGGGGCTGCACCTGAGTAGCCTGCCTGCTGCTGAAGCCTGGGTTTTAACCCCTTATACTCTAGGCCTATGAAGAACCACTGCTAACACCACACTGCTAACACCACACCCTATCTCCTCGGGGGAAGTCTTCCGCATTTTCCAATACAACCACTCTGAACTTTTTGTTGAAAAGCAGTATATAAATATTCTTCATCATCACATGGGATCTGAAAGATGTGAAGAGGCATCTGGACTATCAGTGTTCAGAGATGCACATAGGCTAGCTGCTGGTTAACTAGGAATGCCCAGTAGGACTGCTGGGTATGACTGACCAGTCCAACAGTATAGCTTTGCACCTGCACAATACTAACCAGTGCATGGATTGCAGAAGAAGCCTGGCCCCATTGCTTTTTTGCTGGCCATTCTAGTTACTTTTCTTTTTTTAGAAGGTGACAGGGAGGTCATGACTGACTGAAACTGAGAGGAGCCCAGGAACAGGGCTTGTGAATTTCATTAAGGGTCCCTCTACCTCCCCCCATTCCAACTATGGTGCTGAATCGCGTGCCCCTCTATGGTCACTGCCTTCCTGTGATGCAGACTTGAGTCTATTGACTTGGACTCAAGTCACATCAATAACTTGACTTTGATTTGACTCGGCGATTGTGAAAGACTCGACTCGAGACTTAGAGTCTTCTATGACATGTCTAATTCAGGTTTAAACCTGTTTTTCCCCATTAAATTGATAGGGACTTGCAACTTGCAACCAAAGACTCGGGACTTGGGGGCAAAGACTTGGAATCTGACTCGAGACTTGGAGTCAGAGACTTGATCCACATCCCTGCTGCCTCCCATTACTTCCCTGTAAAGCCACGGGGCGGGGGCTCCCCCTAGGTCCCTGCTCAGTGGCAGTAGCTGCTTCCTAAATGCCACACTCCTTAGCAAGGTGCAACCAGGGACGCTTATTGAACAATCCTGATCTTTCATTTTAGAAACTCTTGATACGTTTTCAAGGAACCTTATGCTGTGCAGAATATAGTTTGAAAACCATCATACTTGCGCTTATTTATTCAGTATGGCTTCTTAGAATTCTGCAGAGTTTCTGCTTATTGCTTTGCACTACACTATGATCATCGATCTGAAACCTTGCATGCCATTTGAATAAAAGGGATTAATAATATGTACGAAGGTGCAGATGTGGGGGGAGGGATACTTTGAGAAATATCTAATGCTTGCTCACCAGTTGTACTGATGTGTGGGAGTCAATTTACCATGCGAACTCAAGATGTCTAATGGATTGCAAAGAATCTCCACAGCACCATCTACTGATTCTTCCTCAAGAATCATGCACCTTCAATAGTATTTTTGTTCTTTGCCTCCTTAAACTAATGTAACATATCTCACATTTTTTTCTCACTCTCCTTATTTTTCTTTTCTAAAGCACTCTCTTAATATTTACATTGAGGCATACCAAAACGTTACATTACAAAAAGTTCCTCCTTCCAAAACAGTCAGAATATTTGCAGATTCTTCTTATCTAGTTATCAGTACGAAGCTCAATAAATGCCATTATAAATCCATGAGTGTATACCAGAACTAAAACTGTCCTTGGAATCAGTTCAGCCCTGTGGAATTAAGACCTCCAACCATACAACAATCATATGCCTGTCTACTCAGAAATACTGGTAAGTATCACTGAATTCAGTGGGGCTTACTCTCAGGTATTATAATTTATTATTATTATTATTATTATTATTATTATTATTATTATTATTATTATTATTATTATTTAAAGAATTTGTATCCCGCCTTTCTCCCAGCAAGGGTACTCAAGGCGGCTTACAACATTAAAATAAACATGTACGTTAAAATAATTAATAACAAATAATTAAAACAATTAAAATAAACAACCCCAGTGGGTCACCTGTATTTATATTTGTTAAAAGCCATTTGTTAAAAAGCCACCATGTCAGACATCGAAAGCTAACCTAAATAAAAACGCCTTAAGTGTGATGGTAGCCCAAGTAATGTTGATGCATTTTCAAATGTTCTTGTTTCCTTTGTCAACAGAAGTGACCTTCCTACCACTAATTAAAATAACAATAATTTGCAGTACAGACATCAAACTTGCAAGCTGAACCACAATAATGTCTGTTCTTGAGTGGGGTCCTTCATCAATTGGGTTCTTCATCAGAAGAATGCCAAGATGTTTTTCTACCTACTACTACATCACTTTTCAACAACTCTCAAAGCAGTTTACATAATAAAGGCATAAGCATTAGAAGAAAGTTTCGTGCCCCAAAGGGGCTCATAATCTTTAAAAAAAGTCACAAAGGAGACAGTGGCAGAGGTGTACACCTATATTTGACACAGCAACGTAAAAGCAATACTGAAAAGTGAAACAACCAAACATTAAATCATGATCCTTTTAAAAATGAAAAGCAATCTGAGGAGCTCGGTTCAGTCTCATTACTTATTTCAGGTGCATAGATTTCAGGTATTTGTCTTCAGAGTATTTGTTTTAAAAATTTGTACTCCAAGTTTCTCCTATTACCAGCCCAATCCTGTGTAAAGATACGTGGCTGGCCTAAAGGGCCAGCTGCTGTATCCTAAGCCCATTGCGGGCTGCCCTGGGGCCGCTATGCTGCACCTTGGGTGAAGGGGATGTTTGTCTCCTTCCCTGGATGTAAGCGAGCCTGGGGCCTGCCTGGGCCTCTTTGAATGCACACCAGGTCCACCTGGCGTACATTTGGGGAGGCTGTGTAAGGGTGGTGTAGGCCGGGAAGGGGCCTAGAATATCGCTGCTGATATCCATGCCCCCTCCCGGTCTGGCCAATGGCCCCCCTCCCTCGCTGCCCCGTCCTGCCCTCCCACTGACTGGCACAGGACTTACCTGTGGCAGCCGGAATCAGGTAAGTTATGCAGCAGTGTGAACGGTACCAGCCTCTGCGCCAGTGCCGCTTACACCCAAGTTGTTGAAAAAGTGATATGGCACTTTTACAGTGCTTTAGAGCGGTGGAGTGGGCGCTCCACCGCTCTAAAGTTATGCAGGATTGCGCAATAGGGAACTCAAAGTGGCTTACAACAAAACATCAGTTCAAATCATACAAGAAAAAACAAAAGTCAAACAGAAACAGCAAAACAATTTAAAGCAAACAGGATCAAAACCAAATCACCTAAATCAAGAGAGCCTAGGAAATACCAGGTAAAAGGGCCGGGTCTTTAGCCTCCAGTGCAAAATTGGCAGGGAGGAGGCCAGGCTGACATTACGTGGTAGGGAATTCTGGGGAGTGGGAGCCACCGTCCTCTCATGTGGCACTGCCAGCCTAGCCTCAGAAGTTCATGGAAAAGCAAGAGAACCTCTCCCAGACTTTAACAGGTAATTGCTGTGTTGGTTAAGAGTGTGTGTGTGTGTGTGTGTGTGTGTGTGTGTGTGTGTGTGTGTGTTGGGGGGGCAGGCTGCTACTCCTGCTGCAAATGAGTGCAGAGATTTCCAGGGATGTGGATCAAGTCTCTGGGTCCAAGTCTCAAGTCAACTCCCAAGTCTTTGGTTGCGAGTTCCTATCTATTTAATGGGGGAAATGGATTTAAACCTAAATAAAATTCGACTTGTCATAAAAGGCTTCAAGTCTCGAGTCGAGTCTTTTACAAGCGCCGAGTCAAGTAACTGATGTGACTTGAGTCCGACTCCGACTCGTTTGAGTCAATAGACTCAAGTCTACATCACTGGTGATTTCAAAGCTCACTGAGGGGCTCACTCCCAGCCTGTAGCCCCAGTTCAGTCTACAGAGATTCACAACTCTGCCACATTTTTTTCAAGTGGTCCAAACCTTGGGATCCTTCTTGCTGCTTTTCCTTTTTCCCCCAACTCTCCTCCTCTTCCTCTCCCTTCTACTGCAAGACACACACAGCCCCAGTTCTTGAGTGCTGGTTCTCCTTGGGTAGCACTTCCGATCTACATCCCTTTTCTCCATCTTTTCTCCTCTGCTTGCACCATCATTCCTTTCTGAATGATGCTTTTTTATTTCTGATTCCCCTTCCCTGCACTTGTAGTATTATCCCCACAGTACATTTCTTGTTGTTGCACCTCCACCCTCGCCTCCCTCCTTCCTTATGTGCTGAACCACTGAGCTGTGCCATTGGCCATTGCACACAGTTGCAGCACATACATAATAGATTTCCCCCATGTGCTCATGTTGTGCATGTTCTGAATAGCACACCCGGCAACAGCTGAAACAACAGATGCAAAACATGATCATCAAGTCTTGCTCTGCTCACGCCCTGGGTAGCTGCATTTTGTACCTACTGAAGTTTCTGAATAGCCTACCAGGACAGCCTCCCGTCGAGTGTATCACAGTCATCCAATTGTGAGGTGACTAAGACTTGGGTTCCCATGGCCAGATCCATGTGACACAGAAACTGTCATCATAGTTGCCATAGCAGCCAATGTTCAGCAAAGGCATACTGGCCCACAGCTCCCATCTGGACACCCAGGAGCAAAGACAGGTCCAGGAACAACCCTAAACTTTTGACTTCAGCGGAAATGCAACCTCATCGAAAACAGGCTGGACCACTGTTGCCAAGTTGGCAGGTCTCCTGAGCCAGCTCTGTTGTCCATATTTAATATCACTGTGTTTGTCCCCATCCAACCAAAACAGCACCCCAAATCACAGGAAGAACCTCTCCCAAGTGCTGCTTTAGACAAACACTATAAGTGTGGTGGTAGGTAGGGGTGAGAGCAGGACTGCAGAGCACATCTGTCAGGGGCAGGGCTTGTCAGCATGGTCCCAACACGGTGTTGTAACTAGGACAGCCAGAATGGTGTAGTGGTTCTGGAGTTGGACTTAGACCTGGAAGAAGATCCAGGTTCAAATCCCCACTCAGCCATGAAGCTTCCTGGGTAACTTTGGCCAGTCACTATCGCTCAGCCTCGCCTACCTCACAGGGTTATTGTGAGGACAAAAGGCGGGAAGGAATAATAATAATAACAACCAGTATTTATATACCACCTTTTCTTTGGTCATCGGATTTCTCCTTTGACTTTAATTCAAAGCTGGTTTACACAGGCAGGCTTTCTAAACCCCAAGGGGTTTTTACAATACAATATGTTCCAATCTTTCATAGAATCCTCATCACGCTTCAACTGACAGACAACCTTGACTCCCACTCAAAGTGCAGCCGCAGCTTCTCTCCCCCACAGAGGTTCTGCAGCTTATCAGTGGCGTGCTAGCAGGTTTCCGACAGACTTCCAGCCGTCCCAAACTGCCGTCCTTGAGATCTTCAGGAATATGTGACGGCCGCTCTACCAACTGAGCCACACCTCCTGCCTATGTACCCCACCCTTGGAGGAAAGGTAGCATAAACTTGTGAAAAATAAAATAAACTATGGAGATGGCTACAAACCTCTGAATAGGACTTCTGGCAATGCCAAGTCAAAATTCCAAGCAAAGGACCCCATAAGGGTTTACTGGGCGATATTCCTATGGATAAATAAGACATTCAAAATAAAGTTCCAGGCTGATCATATGAATAACCAAAGAGTGGGCTTTCATTCTATTAGACCTACTACTTTCGTCTGTGCAGTGTGTGGCAAAAGAGATATGGACTAACTAATAGGTGTCGCTTTTTGCTTGAACAGACTCAAATGCCACCTCACTGGCTGTAGTGGAAGAAGATCCAGAAGACTGGCAGGAGCCAAATGTGGTGTCAGCAGTGGACCCTTGTTGACAGATCCGGGCAGCAAGGAGTTAACAGATGAAGACTTGGGACTTTGACAGGACTAGGCAGCAAGGGGTCAACACCCAGGACTGTGTGGGTGGAAGCACACCTGAAAGCAATTGGGCGTGGCCCACAGGTGTTGCTACTAATTAGGAAGAAGCTGGGACTTTGAGTGCAATGGGTGTGGCTCGCAGCTGCACCCAATTAGCACTAATTGGAACTTAAGGATATAAAAGCAGCAAGATTGCAGCAGGACTCTCATCCTGGCTTGCTGAGTGCTCTCACTGCAGTCTCATCTCATTTTGCTGAAGGACTTTGCCAGAGGATGGGACGCTACTGCCATGCCGGACTTCTGGAGGGACAACACCCAGCTGGAGGACGCTGTGCTGTGGGAGGAGGAAGAAACCAGCCTGCTGCCTGCCTGGACGCCAGCTGAAAGAGCCCGGTTTGAGAGTGACTTGTTGGGAGAAGGAAGACAGCAGAGGCTGTCTTCTTTCTGTGGACTGAGTTACAGAGGGATTGCTTTGCTTTTGGGAGATTTATGGTGTTAGGGTTGCTATAAAGCAGTTAATTGTTTGTCCAGAGTTCAGCTCTCGTTTTTGCACATAACATCCTAACTATT
Organism: Plestiodon gilberti rubricaudatus; assembly: GCA_026170595.1. Classification (NCBI taxonomy): domain Eukaryota; kingdom Metazoa; phylum Chordata; class Lepidosauria; order Squamata; family Scincidae; genus Plestiodon; species Plestiodon gilberti. Next base: position 106,645,760 of record JANXHW010000002.1, on the reverse strand, counting down.
TGGGAAAGGAGAGGTGTTGGTCAGTTGAATAGGGCATTTAAGGAAGACAATTTCAGATAGAAATTGTATTAAAAGGGAGTGGGGTGACGCACAATTGGAATTGAATTAAACAATTTAAGACAATTTGGTACCCAGGGTGGGGTAACTAAGTCTAATTATTTAAAGGGAACAAAATTACTCCTAGAAGGAGAAGTTGGCTCAAGACATTGGCAGAACAGTGCTCATTACATCCAGAGAAGCTGTAAACCAGGGAAGCTGTAAGCCAGTGACCCATCCAAGAGGTCCACATCACATAGCGCTGTTTGTGAAACTCATGATTAACCAAAGTTTTCTATGTCGTCATGACACAGCAAGTTTTCATCTCTGATAAGCACTGAATGCTGACACAGGCATGGGGCAGTTTATTTATTACCATATTTATATACAGGGGCCCTCCTGCTACCCACGGACCTGCTATCCGTGGATAGCAGATGGGCTCCCTGTGCGAGGGGGGCAGGAGACCTCAGAATACCGCAGAGTTCTCCCCTATTTGCGGAGTTTGCCCCTATCCATTTTCACATATCTGTGAGCGGACCTGGAATGTATCCCCGCAGATACAGGGGCTCTACTTTACTGCCTTTCTCATGGATTCAAGGCAGTTTACACATGACATGCAGGCTGACCATAAACCCCATTTTTAATGGGATTTTTACAACTGTTGTTCCTTGAGAGAGACTCATTGAACCTTCCCTTTCTCCAGATGTTTCCCCTTCATAGTGCAATCGTCATCCTGGCTGTACAGCTCTTGTGCTTTCCAAGCTGCCAGAGGCAGCTGCAAATCAAGCCTCAGACCGGTTCTCAAGATGTTGCCTGTTTCTTGCCAGCTGACTCCTCTGCAGTCCTTCACACTCCTCCGCAGAGATCTCTCATCAGTCATCCTCCCATTTAGTCTCCCATCGGTCAACCCATCCAAGGCAATGGATCCTGCTTAGCTTTTTCAGGTGACAACTCAACCTCTAGACCAAACCTCCTGCCCAAATGCAGTTGCCCAGGGCAACTACCCTTCTTGTGGCCCACTCAAGCTCCCTGTGGTGCGAGCAGCATCACTGATCATGTGATACAGGCAAACTCACAGTGGGAGCAATTGGTCCAATTGGCTTAAAGTTGGCCTTGATTTAAACTGTCCTGCAGTTAACCTCCATGAAACAGGCAGATAGTTCAAAAGAACATAGGTATCAACAAATATCAACGTTTGCTAATACGAAGTTAATTAATATGGCTAATAACTCCTTCTCAAAACGACCGAATCACTGTACAAGACTACATCATATGTGATGTTCCAGGTAAATTACAACACCAACAAGTTCTTTAATCAGTCCCCTAGTATAAAGGTGTTATGGTGGCTAAGCCCATGTTTGTTAAATTAATCATAATTTGAGGTCCATCGATATTGCTATAGTACAGGGGTGGCCAAACTGCAGCTCCCAAGCCACATGAGGCTCTTTGACATATAATGTGCAGCTCTCATTTATTGACTGAGCTCCTTTTTGCATCACAATTAATATAAAAGGTAAATAAGAATTTTTCAAGCTTTATAATTATTTACCAGCTATACCACTGGATTAAAACATAAGTTTAATGTTCATGGTGAATAAATATATTTAAGCATTTAAATGCTTCTTAAATATTGTGGCTCTCAAACATCTGAAGCTTATCTCATGTGGCTCTTCCAAGTTTGGCCAGCCCTGCTATAGTAGTTAAAGCCATTTTCCATTGATGATGTAAGATAGAGCAACCAGCAAGTCCCTGTCCCCCTGAAAGGTGTTGTTGGCCGCTCCATTGCCAATGCAGAGGTGAAAGAAGTATGGAGAAAGGGGCCATAGAATGGCTGACAGACCACTTCAAGAGAAGGTAGGAGTTAAGGCTCCAACTCACAATTCCTCAGTTCTACCTCTAAGGTGACCTCCAGGAAAAGAAATTGCTCCCCAGAAAGTGGAACGTTCCATAAAATGTAGCAAATGCACAAAATAATTCTGGGTTACAGAATCATAATAAAACAGTTGCCCAACCCTTTAAAAAAAGTGCTGCGTTGCTTAACCGTTTGTTAAAAAGCTCCTTTTGTCCAGAAATATAATACCTAAAATTTGAGGTTCTGAGCACAGGTCTGTATTTAAATGTCTGAATGGACTGAGTCCGGGGGGGGGGGGGGGAGAACTAGTGATGTAGACTTGAGTCTATTGACTCTGACTCAAGTCGCATCAATGACTCAACTCGGACTTGACTCGGCAGTTGTGAAAGACTCGACTTGAGACTTGGAGCCTTTTACAACAAGTCGAATTTTATTCAGGTTTAAAACTGTTTTCCCCATTAAATAGATAGGGACTTGCAACCAAAGACTCTGGACTTGGGGGCAGGGACTTGCAACCAAAGACTCTGGACTTGGGGGCAAAGACTTGGGAAGTGACTCGAGACTTGGACCCAGAGACTTGGGACATGACTTGAGACTTGGACTCGAGACTTGATCCACATCCCTGGCAAGAAACTTAAGGAGTCTCAAATGAAGCGGTGTGGATTGGCCGAGCCCCCCAACCCCTCCCCCCTTGGAAATGGGGATGGGAATGTGAGGGCAAGCACAATGTGGGGCAAGAGTCCTAATGTGAATTAACTTTATTATAAATGGTACTGATTAAACTGAATCGGGAAGCAAAGCTGCTCTCGGTTACCAGCTTGGCTCCTGCGAGAACAAGATAAGCGCCACTCCACTGCAATTTCAGAGGGTGTGCTTATTATTTTGCATAATCATAATAGATCTATTATCTCCATTTTCAATTGTATGGAAACAATGAACAGCTACAGAAGCCTACCTACTTTCTCGCCCAGAGCCAAGCTAATACACATTGATTCAACACCAGCAGAGGTTGTTTCACATAATCATTATATCACTGCAACAACAAAAACTGCAACGAGCATAATTTGTCTTATTATATAATAACTTTCCATCTTAGAACAAGTCCATGCTAGGTTTCTTCCCTCCCCTGTGCCCATAGCACGTGAGGCTCAAGCCCAGGAGTAGGAGTCAAATGTATGTGCTAGGACTGCCTCTTATGGTCTCCACCTACACATCCGTAGGCAAACCTTTCAAGGCTTTTCCCTCGATTTGCAATTGCTAAACAAGACATAATGAGTTTCAGGTGATATAGACTGGTTGACAGCTTTTTCTAGTCTTTCTTCTTCTTCAGCCATCTCCTGTCTCTCTGTCCATTTGTCGGTCTGTCTGTCCCATTTGTAACTCACCTGTCTTTCATTTGTTTTCTGTGTTTATATAGTGACTTTCTCCACATCAGAATTTCTCATCAGATTTATTCAAGGCGGTTTACATAGGCAGGCTATCCTAGACTGGATAAAGGTCTTTACAATATTGTTTTATTCATATATAGAACCTTTTTCATTATCCAGATTTTTCCCTGATACGGTGTGGTCATCTCTCTTGCTGCGCTTTCATGCCTTCCGAGCTTCCGCAAATAGCTACAAATCAAGTGAGACAGGATCTCAAGTTGTTGTTGCTTTTTTTTTTTTGCCGACTGACAGCATTCCATTCTGCCCTCTCACCACATCAGTGACTCCTCTCTTTATTATATTATAAATTATATATATATTATAAACACACACACTCTGAGGGTTATCACAGCTTGACTGCGACTTCCGGTCTCCCATCTAGGCACAGCCAAGCTTACAGCGCAATAATCCTAACCAACTTTCCAGCGCCGATGTAGCCATGCCAACAGGGTGCACACTGCATTTTGCAGTGCAGAGGCAATCGTGGAGGCCTCTTCAAGGTGAGGGAACATTTGTTCCCTTATCTTGGGGCTGCATTGCGGCTGCACCGGCACAGGAAAGTTGGTTAGAATTGCACTGTTAATCCCATTCAGCTTCTTCAGGCAGGCAGCTCAACCACCAGATCCCACCTCCTGCCCATTATCCCACTTTATCTTCACAACCAACCCAATGATGCAGGATTATCTAAAAGAGAATGACTGACTGAGTAGGAAGGGGAAGTCAGGAGTCCATCTTCCTACAAGAGGACACTGGCTCTTGTGGTGCTGTTGCAAAGCTAAACTAATCCAAAGAAGAAGATTCCAAGCTTCAGGATCAACACTGCACAAAAGGCACAGTTTGGAGTCAACCATCAACAATGTCTCTTGGTTGGCTCTTGCTGTCTTGATGATAAATTCACGAGGGCACACACTTACCCCTCCTTCAAGTAGCCCAAGGCAGCATACATGTTTTTTCCTCTTAAGAACATAAGAAGTGCCTTGTTGGATCAGGCCAAAGGCCCATCTAGTCCAGCTTCCTGTATCTCACAGTGGCCCTACCAGATGCCTCCGAGAGCACACAGCCAACAAGATAACCTGTTTCCTGTTGTCACTCCCTTGCACCTGGCACAGAGAAAACCTACTTCTAAAGCCAGGAGGTGGCTTATGGTTTGTAACCTATGATGGTCTTTTCCTCCATGAATCTATCCAACCCCCCTTTAAAGGCATCTAGGCCAGGTGCCATCACCACATCCTGTGGCAAGGAGTTCCACAGATTAATTACATGCTGGGTGAAGAACGAAATCTTCACACTAAGAAGGAATGTGAACCCAGATCCACGACCAATATATATATATATATGAGCCAGCGGGTGGCGCAGTGGGTTAAACCACTGAACCATGAGCTGTTGATCGAAAGGTCGGCAGTTCGATTCCGCGCAACGGCTCCTGCCAACCTAGCAGTTTGAAAGCAAGAAATTGCAAGTAGATTAATAGGTACCGCGTCAGCGGGACGGTAACAGCGTTCCATGTGCCTCGGTGTTGAGTCATGCCAGCCACATGACCATGGAAACGTCTTCGGACAGCGCTGGCTCTTCAGCTTTGAAACGGAGATGAGCACCACTCCCTAGAGTCGGACACGACTGGACTCAAGGGATAGCTTTACTAATATATATATATATATATAAAGCAAAATGTGGTCAATGGAGATGCATAAGGAGTGCAGGATTTCCGCAAGACTGGAAAACTAACTTGGTGCTGTTTATGCAAAATACTAAGCAATTTTAATTACTCTGTTCTCAGAGGTACGTGATAAATTTCATTTTTGTGAACTCTTCCCCTTTTTTTCCTGGAACAATTACATCTTATATTACTCACATGGGTAATTTTATTACCATCTTATCCATGGCTCTTTTGCTTGCACATTATAAGAACTCCTCACTGAGAGCTGGGATAAGTGTCATGGCGAAGAGTGTAAACTGGGAAGTCCCCAGTCCATACCACTACTGCCATTATCTCACTAGAGAGACACCTTTAGTGTCTACTGTCTACACACGCGTGTGCACACTCACCTGCATTATGGAAGTCATCAGCAGTGTCCCTGGTAACCGGTGCGCAGGCACGGAGCCTGGCAACTCGGACGTAATATGGCAGTGATGCAACGTCGTCATCATGTTGTCATGTGACCACCAGTTGCTTCCAGATTGCCAGGATTTGGAGCCAAACAGAGCCAAGGGCGGGCAGGAGGGCCCTTCAAACAAACAAACAAACAAACAAGCAAACAAACGCTGAAACGGAGCCCTGTTTGCCACTCTTTGGCCGCTTCAGGCTGTCACATTAAAGGGGTGGGGGGGGTGGGGATATGATTTAACCTAATTCGGACTCTTGTTCATATGGTATTTCAGGAATAGGGTTGGAAGAGCTTCATCTAGAGCAGTGGTTCCCAAACAACTTTAGGAGACAGTGGACCACTGAAACGCTGTGGACCACATCCAACCTCCCCCACCCCACCCCCCTGCACACAAAAAATACAATTAAATTTGTAATATTTAGAGAAGATTTATTAACAGCGCAATCCTATCCAACTTACACCACTGGTGTAACCAGTGGCGCAGCGAGAACGGGAGGCCCCAGAACGGAAAGGGGATTCAAATCCCCTCCAAAGGGGGATTCAAAGGGGATTTAAATCCCCCCTCCAAAGCCTCCCACTCTGCCCTCCCCGGCTTTTTATACCGGTGGTGTAAGTTGGATAGGATCGCGCTCTGTGTGTGTGCATAACCCAGAGCACATGGAGGTTGCCATCTTACCAGCATTCTTATTTGGTAGTAAGTCCAAATGAACTCACCACAATGCCAAAACAAATTTGCTCTCAAAATATTGCTAATATTGATGTTCCTCAATATTTCCCAGCTGTTCTCTGGCTGCTCCAAATATTCTGTAAGTAATTGATATTTGCCTGTGATGCCCAAAGGTTTTTGCTATCAACATTTGATATTAGACAATTTATATTTTGCCGTATTTCATTGCTGACATGCAATGGCATATAGTATTTGACAGTACTGGCAGCTGATATGCAATGGTGTATCATACTTTCTATCTCCAGGCAATCTTTTGCATATCAACATTTGCCAAGCAACCTTTGCACATTTCTGGGGCTCATTTTCGGATACATGATGCTCAGTTAACATGGGAAAGTGCTGGACTTCACATGATCTAACAGCATGTCCAACCTAGAACACAGTCAGCATTCATTCCTTTGTGGCTGCACATTGCAGAGGAAGATCATAGTGGGAAGCAAAATGTCTTTCAGCTGTTCTACTCATTGCAGAACCCTTGATTCCAAAGAACCCTGGTTTCCCTGGAAAACAGTTAGCAAACCATCCGTACACTATATTTGATAGTATTTGATGGTTGGCATACACAATGGTATATAACTAAATGCAACAAGTGATAAATAACACGCAGTGATCCTTTGTGGACACGTGATCCTTTGTGGACGGTGGACACGTTACAGGATTTCATGTATTTTGAAGGATGCTAAATCAAAACCATCAAGAGATGCCAATAAGCGTTAAGCATTTGAATTTCCATTTTTTTTAGTTGAACATTTTGATTGTTTTTTTCCCTTCCAAAACTTTTCATTCCGAATTGTGGGTGTTGAATATCGAGACATCATTGGATTGTTTCGTTCCAGAATTTATTGGTTTTCAAACAACAGATAAAGCAAACAATAATCCAAAGAATCTTACTCCTTCCCACCCTCCAGACTTCACCAATGAGATACATTTCTATCTAATATTCTTGTACAAAGTACTAAACCGGCCCCTCATCCCCTGGCAAATGAAGGAATAAAAAATAACAGAAAAATAGGAAAGGAAGGGGAGGAATGAAAATGAAAAAAAGAGACAGAGAAATTAAAAAAATTAAAAATCCATTTGCAAGACAATGTTTTTTATATATATATATATATATATATATATATATATATATATATATATTATTTTTCCTTTAGAGAACAGATGGGTTTTGTAGATCAAAGAACTCAAGGAAGTTCCCCATTTCTCTTGAGATGACACTGCTAATGTTACCCTCATTCATGCTAACATTTCTTTGGCTGCCTGATCTATTCAATCCAATCTCCACTGCTCAGTTTGCAGAGAAGCAACAACACCAGACATTATACTACTTGCTGAAAGGAATCAAGGTCTCTTGCCAACAGTCATGCTCCACACCACAGGGATGTGTCCGACCTAGAGCAATAGGTACAGAATATGGGCCTAAAATGCACAGAGACGACTGCCAAAGGGTGTCTCAGCAGCAGCAGTCACTCCAGCTCTAACATCGGACTGTAACCAGAGATTCATGATGATCTTTTCCCACACTAACAGCCCTAACAACACTTGTGTGGTGGTTGTCGGCCCCAAACATTTTGCTTTGCTGCTGCTGCTACTCTTGGAAGAAAAAAACAAAACACTGGAGTTCTGCGCACTCCGGCTAGCAGCAGCCCTGGGGGGGGGGGTCTCTCTCTCCTTCCTTCCCAGCCCCGCTCCCTGAGATCCGTGTCAAAGGGAAGACGCGCGGGATTAAACTTGGTGCCTTCGGCCGGCGTACACAGCATGAGCTCTACCGCCAAGCGGTGTCTGTGGCAGCGCCGGTAAGCAGCTACTCCCGGTTGCAAAGGCTGCGCGGGGTGGGCGGTGTTGCCTTTTTGGAGCAGGATTGCGGCGCCATCCTCCCCAGATCCGAGAGGGGGCGCCCTGAGAGACAGTGCCAACCAACCCCACCCCCAAGGTGCGTGTGTTGTGTAGAAGCATTTCCAGAGCGCGAAGTGTGTTCGCAGCAGCAGCAGCAACAACAGCGAGGAACAGCCTCCTCCTTCCCCAGGCGAGCGGCGTCTCGTGGGAACAGCGGCGGTCTTCACTTTCTTCGTTCTGGGCAGGAGGAACGGTCGGCGCCTTCTGCCTGCAGGAGCCGGCATGGGCTTCCCCCGGCGAGCTGGAGCCCCGCTCTGCTGCTTCTCCCGCTCATCTGTTGCGCGGAGGCGAGGAAGCCCCCGGAGCTGCAGCCCTACGGGGGGAGCCTGAGAGGCGGGGGCGCGAGAGAGGCGTCGAGAGGAGGCAGCTCCAGGGCTGGAGCAGCTCCGGAGCAGACGGCAGCAGCAGTGCGGACTGGTCAAGGTGCCGCAGGAGCTCCGGGGGGTCCACCGACCTCCTCCTCGCGCGGATTTGCCAAGGAGGGGGGCGCGGGCGCCGGGAAAATGCAGCTGCTTCGCCGAGCCTGGCTCTCGATCTCACGCCCAGTAAGTTCTTCTGCCTCCTTTTGACCTCCGACTCGGAGCCGGCGCGGGGTGGGGAGGCGGGGTGGGGGGACACGAGGAGGAGAGTTTCGTCTATTGCCTCCCAAGAAGGATGCTCTCGGCTTATCTTAGCAGCTCCGTATAACTTTTGCTCCCGAAGAAGCAACGACGAGAGAGACTTTAGCCAGGTACCCTAGGAAGGGGGCTCTCTCCAAGGGAAGAGGCGGGCGGGCGGGCGGGCGGCAATGAAGACGATGATAATTCCAGCGTCATCTCATCAGCCCTGTATATGGTGCTTCACAGGCAAACACAAGCAGACCAAATTATAACAGAGGAAAACAGCAGCTCCCTTGTCCAGAGGAACTTCCAGCCTAAATTCCCACTAGGAAACAACAGAAGGGGGCAAGAGTAGCTTCTGGGGTGGACTTTGGGGCAGCAAATGCAAATGGTTACTCTCACCTGGGAGTAAAGATTTTCAGTGCTGAACCCGAGAAGGGGGAAGAGATGAAGGTGCTCCTGAGCAGCGGCAGAGTGCATTCCCCTCACCACTGAGTAAAGCCCCCTCAGCTCGTTCAGGGATTGAGGGCCAAACGACACATTACCACAATGTGTAGTTCCATGACTTCCAGCCCCTCTGTCTGTCTGTGTGTGTGTGCGCGCGCATGCGCGCATACAAGGCAGCTTGGATCCCCATTTCCCAGAAACTGAGCACTAATTTCAGGTGAAAACTCTTCCCTCTTAGAATTTAGCATATGGTATTTTCATACCCTCTCCCTTCGGACTTCACTTTAAACGTTTACTGTGTGTTTTTTAAAAAAATATTGCTGGAGATAAGTGTGCCAGTTGAAGGCAGGGAGACTATAGGAGCGCCAAGTGTAAGGAAGAAGTGGCGATTTGGGTAATTGGGGGGGCTCAAACAGAATTCTCTGTGAGAAGCAAGGCTCCAGGACACTGTTGTCTTGGATATCTTAGATAGGAAGGCTAGCTTGCCCTTACTGTTGTTAGAGGCTACAGGAGGGTCATGTGATGTCACACATTACAGCAAAAGATGGGTGTTCTGTCCCGTCCCCCTTGTTTCTTCCTGAAGTTCATTGCGTTATTTCTGTTGTTAGGGAAAACATGCAGTGAACACAGGCCCTGGGGGCTTCACTTTCAAACATGTCAATGTCTTTTAAGCCCAAGAAGTGACACCACTTATTTATAGTACTGCTAGTGAGAACAGTTTATTCCCATTTCTCAGACGGGGGATTGAGGTTGGCAGACAACCATGATTTTTCACAAGGCCAAGAACTGGTTCATGCATTGCAAGTACACTGTACACCACTTGATCTTTTGTCATTTCATTGCTCGGCACTTGCTACGATTCTTAGCTGTATGTGTTGGGCTCTCTCCACAGTGTTTATATGTTGGAGTAGAAACGAGATGATGTGAATATCTCATTGACAGTTATTAATCTATATTATTGAGACCGGCATCTCTTCACCGGTGTGTGTGTGTGTGTGTGTGTGTGTGTATATAGCAAGTGTGAATTGGTCCCAAGCCCGTATTTGAATGGAAATTTGAGCCTGTTTCAAGTCTCACATAATCCAAAGAACCATGAAGTACTTTGCTGTTAACTTAGAAAACTGGTTTGCCATTGCTGGTCATGAGCAGGAGTACCAAAAATGTTATAAAATCATTGCCACGTTCCTATGGGTTGCCAGCCCTCACCCCAACGATTCTGCTTTCTTTCTTTTTTCTTCTTTTTTTTTCATTTTAGCTACAGCACTGCCTAACGGATTCGGAGACATCAGTGCCGTAACTGTTAGGCAGGAGAGTTGCACAATCCTCCAAAGTGTTGTGTAGGATCACAGCCTTTGCTTGCTGTTCCTGTTTACCTGGCAACATTGGCCTAGAGAAGGATGAGAAACCGGGGCTAGGAATACTCCCATATTATGGTACAAAACTAAGCATTCATCTGAATTGGCTTGAGAGACAATGAGCTGATCTGAGACAGCAACACAGCATTACCACGCTGTAAACATGCATTGAAATCAGGACAAGGAATTTTGGAGAAGTGAGGGCCCCATGCAAGGTTCTCAGAGGGATACAGGTAACAAACGAAGCATCACTAGGAGCATCACCATATTGCAGTCACCTGTTGATCTTTGTGTTTTACTTCTTTGACTGACAGCTTGCTTTGGACAACAAATGAGGTTCAAATAAATAAATAAGGCTCCAATCATCCCTGCTCAGTCTATGTGGGTCTAGATCTGGGTCTGCCTCAGTCACCTGTACAGTGGGATTCGTACACTGTACAGTGGGATTCGTACGGGGGGGGGGCAAAAGTGGCATTTGGGGGAGGAGATCCATTTTGGTAAGAACTCCTCCCCCCACTGCAGCTTCACTCTGTTGTCCAAATGCTCTCCTCTTCCCCCCCCCCCCCTTGGTTAGACACAGGGGAAGTGAGCCTTAGCAGGGAGAAAAGTCCCTGGAGGGGTGGCTGTCGAAAGCACAGCTGCCACTTTTCTTTTAAATCTGGCCTGTCACTACGGACACTCTTGATGTGTGTTGGGGCAGATCTGCATTTAAAGAAATGGGCCTGCTACCATCGCATATAGTTTGAGCCTGTTGCTGAGGGTTATCCTGAAGCTCTTAGTGGCTGTGAACTGGAGGAAAGGCAGCATAGTCATGTGGGAACAGATGAGAGGGTTTCTTTTTTAAAATAATTTTTTTTAAAAAGGACTCTTTCTGATGTTTTCCCCAGCTCCTCATATGGATCTTTTTTTTTCTCCCTGTGACTTTTAACCAAGATTGCTGTTAAACATCTTTTATTTCCCCCAGTTCTGAAAAAAAATAATAATCTAAATTGACTTGGAACAACTAAACGTGCCACAAATCTTCTGTGGAATCTTGTAGCATCCAGTCCCACAGAACTATCCTTTTTTGTTTTGCCTGTTGTTAAACCCCAAACTGCTACAGAAACCCTGCCAAGGCCGAAAGGGAGCCAGGCAAGAGATAGAAGTACGAGGGTGGTTGTGGTGAAGGACTGTGGTGAAAGGAGCAATAGAGACTGACTTATATGGTAAACCGAGCGGCTGGAAGAATTCGTCTGTTCACTGCATGCACTTTTGCAAGCAGCTCAATTGGCTGGCAATGTTGGAGGCACTGTGATCATTCTGATTATTGTAGCTGATGCTCTGGGAAATTGGATAACCCTGGACAAGATACACTTCAGAATAGCAGAACTATAGAAAGTACTATTGGGCAGGGTTGGGTTGCCGACAATTCACCTTTGTCGGCGAACCTTCTCCTGGCCATCGCTCCGAGTGGGCTATTGTGGCCATGCCGCTGGCAGGCTGTTTGTGACGGCTGTAAAGCACTCTCTGCCATCGGAATGCGAGAATTTACTCCCTTTACCCCCTGGAATTTACCCCCCCCCCCGTTGATCAGGACCTCTTTTCTGCTGGCATTTCAGAAGGGCGTTATGGTCTTTTTATTTAGTTTAGCCTTTGCTTGAGTAGTTGTTTAATTTTTTAAAATCTGCTTCTTTGTTATATCTCTTTCTCCTCTTGTTTTGATTTGATTTGAGTTTACTGTTTATATTGTGGGGTTTAACCTTCTAAGCCAGGGGTTCTCAACCTGTGGTACGAGTACCCCTAGGGGTATGTGGACCAATGGCGGGGGTACACCAGAGCCTGCCCCTTATCGGCATTAATTACTGTATTTTTTGCTCCATAAGACGCACTTACCCCCCCCCCCAAAAAAAACAGGGGGAAATGTCTGTGCGGCTTATGGAGCATAGTTTAAAAAACGTGTTAAAAATGACTTGCTTAAACAACTTACGTGGTTGGTTTTCCGCAGCTCCAATCTTCTTCCTGCATCCCCTAGTCAGCAGCTCGAAAACGCGAGCCTCCCAGACGCTGCACGCGACCAGGAGGCTCTCCGCAAACATCGCAGCAACTGCGATGTTTGCGGAGAGTTGGCAGTCGCGTCTAGCGCTTGCGCAACATTCCCAGGCGCTGAATGCGACCAGGAAGCTCTCCGCAAACATCGCACTTGCTGCAGTGTTTGCGGAGAGCCTCCTGGTCGCGTCCAGCGCATGGGAACTTTGTGCAAGCACTAGACGTGACCAGGAAGCTCTGCGCAAACATAGATGTTGCTGCGATGTTTGCAGAGAGCCTCCTGGTCGCATCCAGCACCTGGGAATGTTGCGCAAACATCGCAGCTGCTGCGATGTTTGCGGAGAGCCTCCTGGTCGCGTGCAGCGCCTGGGAGGCTCGCGTCTTCGAGCTGCTGACTAGGGGACACGGGAAGAAGATTGGAGCTGCAGAAAGCCAACCAGGTAAGTTGTTTAAGCAAGTCATTTTTTTAATTTCCCCTATTTTTCACTCCAAAATACACATCTGTCTAATGGTCTGATGCGTCTTATGGAGCGAAAAATACGGTACTTGTTAATTAGAACTTAAATGCAATCCCGTCTGTCTGTCTGTCTGTCTGTCTGTCTCTCTCTCTCTCTCTCACTTTGATCTTTGTAGATCAAAGGCTACAAGGATCACTTCCGGGTTCGTAGCTCAGGAGCATGCTCAGAAGGACACTGCTGCAGCCTCCTGGCTTCTGGGCAAGAGGGAGCTGATCCACCTGCCGCCCCCATTGCCACCCCATTCCATCCTCCCCCTGCAATGATGTTGCAGCCCTCTGACACCTGCTCTGGTCTTCTGTCCTCCCTGGCTACTGTCTTGTTCCCCAAAGTCAGGATTTGATTCTTGGGAAAAGAGAACTGGCAAGGAGAGTGGAGGATACTGGGGGGAATTGGGCTGCTGGGGTGTTCAAACCAAACACTCAAAAAATCTGTAATGATTTTTCTAGCATTCAACTTGAGCTCTTCAGCAGTCTGATTTATGAGGTGGTCAAGGAGCCCACCCCTAGGCAATTTGTATGTGCTGGTGAAAGCAAGGTAAAACTTCTAAGTGAAGTGTTTCCCAAACTTTTTCGACCTGTGGCTACCTTGATCGTTGGCGATCATTGGCCACGGCTCCCTATGACATTATGTTAATGCCTGCCAATTGGCGTTGCACTATTTTCCGAGAGGATTCCGTGGCACTCCGTGGCTCCCCAGGCTGGCTTCTGTGGCTCCCCTGGGAGCTGCACCTCCCAGTTTGGAGACCGCTGCTCTACAGTGATTTGATGGGAGAACCTGCATCTACTGAACTGAGTTGCCCTGTATTCAGGGAAAGCAGTCCTTCCGAGCACGGTCATTGCAAAAAGACCTGCAGTGGATATTGTACATAACATGAGACGTTCTTTCTGCTGCCCGTCTCTAACCCAATGCAGTTTAACCACTGCCAGGTCCCCACACACTGTTCTGACTCACTAGCCAACTCCCCAAACATGTCAACGTTCATCAGCTCCTCCAGTCAGCTCCCTCCTCCAGAAATATCGTACACGACCAAGGAAAGAGCAGTTCTGCTTCACTCACGCAGTCTGAGACGAGCAAATAATCTCGCAGCTCGTCTGTTCACTTTCCATCACATGGAGTCGCCCGGCAGAGGCGGTGGCTGTCAGTGCTACCAGAAGCCCTGCCTCAAAACCCCTGTCTATGACTCTCTTCATCCCACCCTCTGGGCAAGGGAAGAGGCTGGCAGTGCTGCACCTGGCCATTTGTGTGTGTGTGTGTGTGTTTTGCTTGAGAGGAGGAGGAGATCTTTGGCTTATCTTGATTTCCTTGTCTCCACTGCTTTGTCATTGTGAGGGTGAATGAGCAGTCAGGGCTCTTTCCTTGGGTGGGCTGGATAGAGAAAGGGTCACATTTGTCAAGATACAAATTCAGCACCTTCCATCCTGGAAAAATAATTCATCCATCATCATCATCATCATCATCATCATCATCAGTGGTGTCACAGCCCCCCAGACGTTTTGACTGGGATTTTTGGGTCTTCACTAGTTCGAACTCTACTCAAGAGTTTAAGAACTGGTGAGATATCGCCGTATAATGTGTGATGTTCCAAGTAGTGCGGCTCGTTGCAGTTGTTCAACTGTTTACCTTGTCAGTGCCTACACAGTATTAACCAGAAATTTCTTAAGGGCCTTGGGGATTGCGCCTAGTGCACCAATGACAATAGGGGTGGTGGTTGTTTACTTTCCCCAAAGGCGCTATATTTCAATTTCCAGGTCTGGAAATTCTTGGGTAGTCATCTGGCAACCCGGGCACAAGTTTTATAGGACACCATTTAGTTTTTCTGCTTGCAAAATCTGTCATACAAGACAATGCCGATGCCACACAGAAGCGCTGTCGGGGTAGGAGCGGGGGGGCTGTGGGCCCCAAGGCGGCGGGCTCCAGTCCTCTGTCTCGGCACGGGTCAATCCGTCCTGGTGTTGGGCCCTCCCACCCGCCCTGGAGGAGTTTGGCTTCAAAAAGGAAGCAAAACGGTGGGTGGGGTGATTGGAGCCCCACGCACGCGCAAAACTGATGTCACGCCCGGTGTCATGTGGGGGCGTTGTGGCGGTGCCCCCCCCACGTAGGGGTGTAGTTCTGTTACTGATGCCACAAAAACTTTGTTTCCTATACAGACACAGTTTTTGCAGCATTGTCTCGTATGATAGCTTTTGCAAGTACAAAAACTAAATGGCGTCCTATAAAACGTGTGCCCGGGTTTCCAGATGTCTACCCAAGATTTTACTCTTCCTTTAGGCATGCCCTAACAGAATGTGAAGAGAGAACTCTCCCACCTCAACATTCCTACGGGACTTATGGTTAGGCTTACTAGATCCATACCAGGACAGAGTGCTGGACCTTTAGGAGAAGGAATGTGGGCAGGTGTAGCTTATTAAACTCTTAGAGCACAATCCTAGACATGTCTGCCCACATTCCTTCTCCTAAAGTTCTAGCACTCTGTCCCAGTATGGATCTGGTAAGCCTACTTACCGTCAGGGTCTGTATCAAACAAGCAATGAGGGCTGCCTACTGCTGGATCTAGTGGTCCATTTCTGGAGACAGAGACTGATGCTTGTCACCTGCGGTTCTTCACAAACGTCTCCTAGGGCCAGTCACAGAGGCCTCCTAAAAGTAAGTGAACATTTGTTCCCTTACCCTGGGACTGCATTGTGGCTACATCAGCGCTGGGAAGGTGGATAGGATTGGTCCCTAGTCATGGTCCAAACACTGGCCTGACCCAAGTCCAGTGGTAATTACTGGGGCTTGTACCTGATGGATTGCAGCCTGCAGGAGTCATTTGGCAGGTTACGGCATGCAAGTTCATAAGGAAACATTGCCAGGACTTTTTACCACTGTTCTGAAGAATACAATGAAAAGAAACCTTTGCAGTTAGAGGAGCATCAATTAATAATCCGTCGTGAAAAAATTAAAAACTAGCATGCCACCCTTGTTGTTTTCTACACACGAATCAGTCGGCATGCCCTTTAATTTCAAAAGGCTTAGACTTAGGACTTCAAGTTCATACTATCAGTCAGTGCCCCTGTCAAGAAAGCTAGAAATTTGGATTGTGTTTTAAACTCCATTTTGACAGGCCAGGACCGATTTTGAGCAACTGGAAAATTGCTGAGTCATGCTGCACTGAGGAGTACCAGGCTGGCCACTTGTATGTTATCTTTACTGATACTTGGTTTTGAGGAGAAGAACTGAGAGCTAATTATTAGACGATGGGTTACAGCTGCAGCTGAAAATTTCCTTTTAGGAGGGGGTGAGTGAGGGATGCGTCAGCCAATGACATTATTGTTCTGGAAGGTTCAAGAAACCCAGGCTCTGGACTGGCCAGGACAGGGTGACGGTAGCCTTTCAGGTATATAGCTCTGATGAGAAGCTCTATCAGGGTCTGTCTGTCCTTTCATATTCCTACAGGAGTTGCTGGTGGCAATGTTGTAGGAGGGCTGGTCCACCTCTTGCTCAAGTGCTACTCTGCAGGTGAGAGAGAGTCTAGTAAGACTTGGGAGCTAAATGTTTATTATTTGCTGCAAATAATTGTGCTTGTAACTTTAAATATTAAGTTCTCTATAACCTAAATCTTATTCTATTTTAAATGTGTGAACCTTACAGTTGTATTGTTTGTTGGAAGGCATTGATTCACCTAAATCCAGTCTTGACTAATTTGGCCACATTACTGGCTTTGGAAATTTGACCAAGTGTTTTAATTGGTTCTGACCAAACTCCACTCTTAGGAGTTACTTTTGTTCCCTTTAACAATTCCCTCTGAAATGCTTTCCAAATGCCCTCTTAGGCTGATTAGTACCTCTCTCTTCTCAAATAGTTATAATGCTGCGTGCAAAAAAGACTACTTTACTCCAGACAGGCAATTAACAAAATTTATTGCTTTACAAGCAACCCTTACACCCATACATTCTTCCCAAAGCAGAAACCCTCTGCAAAGCAGTCCACCCAACAGAAATAGTCTCCCTCCAAAAATTCCCCCAAACCAGTCTTTTTCAGCAAGTGTCCAGCTGAGTTTTCTCCACGGCTGGTGGTAAAATTCCTCTGGCTCCTTTCTCCAGTCCAAGGTCCTTAGCTCTGTAGTCAATCCAGCAGAGGTTTCCCATCTGAGCAGGATCATCGTTGCTCAGCAATCCAGCAGCATGTCCCCATGGCGAGCTGGCGAAGTGCCTTACTGCTCCTACTGGTGCTGCTTTTATACTCTTAAGCCCCAATCAACTCTTCATTGATTGTAGCTGTGGGCTTGCAATCACTGCCCTCATTACCCACAGCTGTGAAAGTCCTAATTAGTGCTAATTGAGTGCAGCTTCGAGCCACACCCACTGAACTCAAAGTCCCAGCTTCTTCCTAATTATCAGCAACACCTGTCAGCCACACCCAATTACTTTCAGGTGTGCTTCCACCCACACAGTCCTGGGTGTTAACCCCTTGCTGTCCAGTCCTGTCAGAAGTTCTGTCAAAGTCCAAGTCTTCATCTGTTAACTCCTTGCTGCCTGGATCTATCAACAAGGGTCTACTGCAAATTTGACCCCCCCCCCGCGAATTTACTGCAAATTTGACCCCCCCGCGAATTTACAGGGCCCACCCACCGCTCACTCGCCCGCCCACCCACCCACCGCTTGCTCAGCTCCCTCCTGCCCACCCACCCCTCTCCGAGCCCCCTCCCTCCACTCTCCAACTTACCAGGCTCCGGACCGCCGCCTTCCCGCGCTGCCTCCTTTTCAAAGCGGCCTTTCTGTACCTGCACAGATCGCCGCTGGGCTCAGCGGTGATCTGTGCAGGTACAGAAAGGCCGCTTTCATAAGAAGGAGTAGGCACCGAGTTGACGCGTCACCTCGGAGCCTCCTCCTTTTAAAATCGGCGTTCCTGGACCTGCGCAGTGTGCAGCTGAGGCCAAGATTGCCCTCTTGGCCGGCATCGTGCTCTGCGCAGGTCCAGGAAGGCCGATTTTAAAAGGAAGCGGTGCGGGAAGGCGGCGGCAGCAGCGGGCGGCGGCGGAGCCTCCTGTCGCGGGCCGGATCGGGCTGGTCCAGTGAGGGCCCCACCTAGCTTTAAGAGAATTTTTAAAAAGTGATCTAGAAATAAATAAATAAATTACAAGTAAAGTGCTCAGCTGCTTGCAGGGTAAATAGCAGCTATCTTGCAAACTGCAGGAGCCCAGCTCTTTGAAGGGCAAGTAGTAGCTACTTATCTGATTTTTGAAAGCCTCGGGGCTTGTGGTAATTACTTATCTGATCTTTCCATCACCTGGGACCGACCAGAAATCAGCTTGCGACCCACCAAGTGGGTCCCGACCCACAGTTTGAGAAACACTGCAGTACACAAATTAAAGGAGTTATTTATACAACCTATATGTGGGGGTGTTTGTTTTTGTTGATAACCACATAAAAACACAAAACACCACCTTTTCAACCTCTTCAAACCGAAAAAAAAATCCCACAAAACAGCACACTTCCAAACCGAATTGGAACCAAATTACTAACACTCTACTGGTTGTGGAAAGCATCTTGTTGAAATGGGATTACTTTTCTAGTTAGAAATAATTGTATAGTTCGTCGTTTTTGCATTGAAGACTGCAATGTAATGATATTAAACCTGATATTGATGCTTAAGAATTTGTACCTGTGAATAAAAACACAAAATGCCACATTTTGCATTTTAATTCAACAGATTTTCAAACACAGACACACCCATTTTCAAACACCTGTACCTATGCGAAACGTACTGAACAAAACCCACTGGTAGTGAAGGTCACTAGTTTTAGATGACTCCTTAAAAATGTTTAGAGACAAATTCATATATATGGCTAGGCCTATCCAGCAGTGATGTAGACTTGAGTCTATTGACTCGGACTCAAGTCGCGTCAATGACTTGACTTGCACTTGACTCGGCGATTGTAAAAGACTTGACTTGAGACTTGGAGTCTTTTATGATAAGTCGAATTTTATTCAGATTTAAATCCATTTTCCCCATTAAATAGATATAGGGACTTGCAACCAAAGACTTGGGACTTGACTTGAGACTTGGACCTGGAGACTTGGGACTTGACTCGAGACTTGGAGTCAGAGACTTGATCCACATCCCTGCTATCCATGGCTATTAATCAGGCATCTCCAGGATCAGATGCATTCTACCCCTGAATGCAAGATATTGAGCACAAGCCATGGGGGGAGTCTGTCGCTGTCATGGTATGTCTGCTTAGGTGCTCCCCAGAGGTATCTGGCTGGCTTGAGTTAGCAATAGAAGGTCAACCTCGCTGTACCTGCATCTGATCCAGAAAGGCAGTTTTTCTCCTGACTATTTGCGACACCCTCCAGTCAGGTTTGGCAGGCTTTCCTTCCCCTCTCCTTGCCTGTTGAGACCCACTAGCAGCTTGAGCACCTGCCTTGAAACTGGGCTGGAAGCAGCAAGGCTCCTCTGACAACCACAAATGAACAATGATGATCATGGGGAAAGAGCTGTTAGCCCTGGAGCTGCCCTCCATTTCAGCAAGTGTTGTTGAACATGCCGTGATGCCTTGGCCTGCAGATTTATATTTAAAAAAAGATGCTGCTGAAGTTGCAATATTGGAAGAGAGAAGGCTTGGAGGTTATGGAAATCGGTGGTGGGAGAAATTATTTGGACGACAGATCTGACTAACTTTACTATTTATATTGCGTATCTTTTCGTTTATGATTGTTTAACTTAACTGCTACTGGATTAAATATGTTTGTTTCCAATTAGAGAGTGAGGTTTATTTTTTTGCTGCAATATCTCTTCTCGGTGTTTGTGACCTCCTAATGCAAGAGTTCCCAAATTCTTTTGCTTAATCGTATTTTAAAGGTCCAATACTCGCAGAAGCATGCCTACCTCAAAAGCAGAGATACAACTCTTAGTTCTGCAGTGTTGTGCTGATGTCTCCCATGGACATGGGGGGGGGGGTTTGCTCCTGGAAGAGCAGACCCAAAGCACAGCATTCAAGCAGGTTAATGGAGAACAGACTTCTCACAATTTTCCCTGTTGTGTCAGGATTTTCACATCACACTTTTTTTTTACCCAGGGACCATTTAGAAGATACATTTATCATCCAGCCAGCCCCATGTGATGATGGGCAGGTGTGCTGTCCCAGCCCTAGTGAAGAACAGACCAAAGGAAAATGTTTCTTCACCCAGCGTGTAATTAATCTGTGGAACTCCTTGCCCCAGGATGTGGTGATGGCACTTGGCCTAGATGCCTTTGAAAGGGGGTTGGACAGATTCATGGAGGATAGGTCAACCACAAGTTACAAGCCATAAGCAACTTCCTGGTTGTAGGAGTAGGTTTTCTCTATATGCCAGGTGCAAGGGAGTGGCAACGGGATACAGGTATCTTGTTGTCTTGTGTGCTCCCTGAGGCATCTGGTGGGGCCACTGTGAGATACAGGAAGCTGGACTAGATGGGCCTGTGGCCGGATCCAGCAGGGCTCTTCTTATGTTCTTAAGAAAGCAAGCTTTGTTGGGTGCCGGGAGAGGCTTGCCATTGTTGGCGCCATGGCTAACCACCTGATCTGTTTTCCTTTTGTCCTGCCCCTAAGTAAGTTGTAGGGGCCTTGGGGCAGTGAGCAGGGGAGGTGGCTGGAGACAGAGGGGGCTTGGCACACCCACAGCCATGTTCTCTGCCACTAGTGCTGCTTTCCCTCTGCCCCATGGTGATCTTCTCCGTGCCTTGCATCGGGGGGAAAGAGGAGGAAGCAATGGAGCCAGTTGGGCCTTTGTGAGTAATTCCTTCATTCGGTCATGCATTCTCTGTTGGAATGTGTGAGGTTGCCTTCGTTTCTGTTTATGCCTGACCTTTTCTTTGGCACATTTGGGTGGGACGGTGACAAAATCATAGTCTTTCCTGCAGTGGTTCCCAAATTGGGAGGCGTGGCTCCCAAGGGAGCGGTAAAAATCAGCCAGGGTAGCTGTGGAGTGCCATGGAGTCTTCTCGGAAAACAGTGCAATGCCAACAATTCATTTCATTTGCTTTTGTTTTTCCCCATTTTTTCATTTTCCATTGGTTTCAGTGGGAGACCCAGCTGCTCTTCTGCAGCATGTTACCCTGCCATTTCACTGGAAAATAAGAAAGTATTTTCAGGCATTCTATTCACCAAGGCAATTGATCTGCCAGAATTCAGACTGATTGGGAAAAGGTCCTCATTTTATATCCTGAGCCTAATTTCAGTGTGTTCCACCTTGGCATGAAAATTTCAGGCACCCTACAACCTTTTCAAAGGATCTGGCCTGTCAACTTTCAGAGAGACAGGACAAAGACGCCTCATTTTATATGCAGTGAAAAAGGCCCAGCAATTCCACTGCTCCCCCTCCTCCCCTCTCTTTGGCCTTATTGTGACTTATATACAGTGTGCAGGCATTCAAAATCTCCTTAGGGCTCATATAAAGATAAATGAAATTTTTATGAAATGAAGACAGAATGGATTTGCATTTGTTTTCATTCGTTTTGATTTTCTGCTAATGTTCAATGCAAAATGAATTAAAACAAATGGAACACATTTGTTTTCATTCCCACTTGTTTTAAAACAAATCCACATGTCTAGCAGAAGCTGCTTTCTCTAGCAGGCTGCGATGGCTCCTGCCTATAATGTAAAGCATTTCTGGAGACAAGCAGTGCAGGAGGTACAGACTGGCCTTCACAAATGTAGCTTTGCTGCCGTTGGTGGAAGTACCAAGGAAAAAAAGAGTTTATGGGAATAGATCTGAGATTTTACTTTATCCCTCCTCTGCACCTGGGGTTTCCTTTATAAAGCTTTCAGAATTATCTCCATCACTGCTCCCGAAAAGAATGGTTGCTAAGCACCCTCTCATCTTGGCTATACCATATTACCTGTTGCCAGTACCTTCTTGCTCCTGTAAGTCAAGGTGTTAGAGCACTGTTCTTCAACCTTGGGGTCAGGACCTCAATGGGGTCTCCAAGCCTCATTTGTGGGGTTGCGGCAACTTACAGGAACCAAAATGGCTGCTGGGGCCTAATGCTGGGGGGCAGTGAGGAACTTGCTGGGGGGAGGCTTCCATAGGGATTTCACCCCCTCCCTGTTTTGATTTGGGGTGAGTGAGAGTGAGAGAACTGTGGCTTGGCTCTCCTGTTCTGGAACGACCCTGCCACAGGTGGTGCGGGCCAGGCGAGCTCAGCAGGATGAGGCTGCCGGTGCTGTGGTGGGGAGTTGGTGGATCTGATCTCGGGAGGGGGGCAGGATCAATGGTGGCTCCCCAGCCTCCTACTTTATTTTATTTATTGGGGTTGTGGCATGAAAAAAAGTTGAATACCACTTTGTTAAGAGGATCACTTGCTCACTAGACACTGACAGAAGGGCTGACCCAAAGTCTTCTGCTCTCCCCAGATGGTGCACCACACAATCTGAGAGCAACGCTCCAAGATCCTTGACTCAGAATCTTACAGAAGATGTTGGAAGGGTGCGCCTCTCAATGTGGGTGGGAGTTGTGACTCTCCATCTTTGACAGTATTGTCAGGGATCTCTGGGTGCATGTTGTCTTAACAAAGTTTCATTGGTTGTTATATTAGATGTTGCTCCAAACAAAATTCTTGCATTGCTTGTGGCAGGCTGCTTTGGGTCAGATATGAGAGCAGCTTCACTCAATATTGACTCTGTGTGTCAAAAGCTCTGAGATCCTGCTCCAGCTTTGCAGCCCAATTGTTGAAGGGCTGGTGCACATGCTGATGGTGCTCTTTGAGGACAGAGGCTGGGATCTCAATGCCTGTGCTTAAGGCCTCCTTTGCCTTAGGCAGCACTTAAGCATCTGAAATAATCCTACTGAGAAGAGACTGAAAGGATCAGAGTACCTAGCCTGGAGGAAAGAAGATTAAGGGGGCTATCATGAAACATGATAACGGTACTCCCATACTGTACTAAAAAAACCCACCTTCCATAGGTAAAATCTATGCAAAGATCTTGCATAGGGGAAAAATTGGCACATGGACAGTAGCATCCCCTGATTAGCAGAGTGGAGGAAAGAACAGCTCATTCATAGCAGAGCCGAGTTACACAAAGTTCTATATAGACATACTGCAAAACAAAAGCAAGCGAAGCAACTGGTCATGGCCACTTGAGAAGGGAGACATAAAACTTGGTCTAGTGACAGCTGACGACGACTCTGTCCAGTTACAAAAGTTACTCTGTTCTCCACTCATGCTGTTTTGTAGAAATAACTTTGGGCATCCTGACATATAGATGGCAGCTTTTCAGTTTTAGTTCAGAAATCATCCCAGGACCCAATTGACTCATGTCCAGGAGACCCAATGTCTTCTAATCCAGTCTTCTTCTTTTTTAAAAAGTCCTCTGGTTTGAAAGCACTGAGAGAAATGATGAACAGGCTCACATAAGCCTAGCTGTAACATTTTAAAGTGTTTGCTCCATAGATGGATTGTAGCATATTTGATCTAATGTTGCTCAATCCCAGCCTGGGCTCCATATTCCGAGAGCATTTTTGGCAAGCCCACTTCTGGTCAATCAAACAAGTGCTGCCTGATCGACAAAAACAAAATTACTATGTGGATACATTTGAGAAAAATTACTGCAGTTCTCATCCAGTGAAATATTATTTAATAGTAAATTGGTTTGACATACAATCTAAGACTTTCATGGCCGACACTGTTAGTATTGCAGTAAGAACTATTCAGGCTTGTTGGCCACGGTCTATTAAGAACTTCATCCCCTGATGTTTTGCCCACAACTATCAGGGATGTATCTAGGTAACTAGGTCGTGAGTGCGAGTACAATCATTTTTGCACGAGTACGAGTCCAAGTACGAGTCAATGCCCAAAATTTTGAGCGAGTACGAGTCAAGTATGGATCCTTTTGTGCACGAGTACGAGTCAAGTGCGCATAATTTTTCCCCGAGTACGAGTCGAGTGCAAGTAATGCCAAAAACCATGAGTCACAAGTCAAGTCACTTTGTGGCAAATGGCTTTTTTCCCCCCTGAAAATGGGGTGGGTGGGTGTCTGTGTGGGGTGTGTGTCTGTGTGCCTCTGAGGCTTTTAAAGCACCCATTTGGCTTCCCCTATGCCCTTCCCCTCACCTCTCAGTCTTGTCATCACCCATCTGGTTTGGGAAAAACAAGTGTGTCTACATTCAAACCATTTATTATTCCCTCCCTGCCCCCTCCCCTTGCTGAGCTGAGCACCCCTTGGGCTTGGAATTTTGGCCAAGGAGGAGGAACCGCTGCGGCAGCTTCGCCTTCCCTCACTCCTCCCCACCCCTCACGCTCGAAGTTGTGGCCAATGGCGAACAGACAGCAAAAAAAGGGAAAAACTCCGAGCCAGGCTTGTTTTCCCACCCCCTTGAAAACCCTCCCTTTCTGCTGCCCTCCTCCTCCGAGGTCTCCACTGCGCCTGCCTGCCTGTCTGTGTTGATGCCAGCCATTAAAGGAAAATGACTCGGAAATGGCAAGTCGTGGGTCGCGAGTGCGAGTCAGTGGGTCACGAGTACAAGTACGAGTCAGGGAAAAAGTGGCTAACAGCGCAATCCGACTTAACTTTTGTGCCAGTTTAGCCAGTGGCACAGCGAGAACGGGAGGCCCCAGAACGGAAAAGGGATTCAAATCCCGTTTGAATTCCTCTTTTGGAGGGGATTTGAATCCCTTTTCCATTCTGGGACCTCCCATTCTTGCTGTGCCACTGGTTAAACCGGCACAAAAGTTAAGTCGGATTGCGCTGTAAGTCACACTTGCGAGTCGAGTCATTTGACTCAAGTCCCCATCACTGACAACTATGGCAGGCATTTTCAAAGGACTGGAAGTGAGAACCACAAGCCGTCTGCCTCACCCCAGAGCAACTGTCAATAACTGTCCAATAATCTTCTATTTGTTCACCGTGTGTTCCTTATAGGCGTTTTTCTCAACCAGGTTATTTTCCTGTTCTGAATTCCTGGATCTATACTGGTAGCCAAGCATTGTTTGTATCTCGATTGCTTCCCTGTAAATTCTGAGAGTGGTATTGGGTAGTCGTAGACAATACTTGTGCATGTTGGAATTTATTTGCCTGGGCTGATCAGCCGCAGCTGATTTGTCAACCTGTAACAACCGACAGTGCCTCTCATGTGTGTTTTTTTTAACCCTGGTGTGTTTATGTTCTTTCTCATGGTGCCTATGTACACTTGACCGCAACTACATGCCTACCATAGTTGTGTGTGAAATGTCGGGGAATGAAGTTCTTAATAGACCGTGGCCAGCAAACCTGCTTACTGCAATGCTAGTAAATTGATTTGTTTGGGAGAAGACCATTTGGGGCCGTTTCAGGCTCTGATCTATCCAGCTGATCCTTGTGTGCATGGTTGAGTGGGCACATGCCCCTAAAGTTACAGATTTTCCTGGACACTTGATTCACATAGTTCTTCATCCTCAAAAAGAAAGGTTTGCAATAATTGCATCCTTTGTATGTCCTGCGTGTCACTTTAGGTGGATCACCTTAGGTGGTGAACTGAGGCATGCACCTGCTGCTCCACTGTGTAAAACAGGGGTGGCCAACCTTCCACCACTAGGGCCTCTGCGTTCTTAAGAGTTGTGTAGAAGACAGAATCTTGGCAGCTGCAAGTGCTGATGGTGCTGCTAAAGCAGCTGCACCTGCTGAAATGCCCTCACCTATTCTGCCATTAAAGTGCCAGGAGCATTCATGTTGAAAGGTTGGCCATCCCTAGTGTAAAAGAATTGGTTGGCAGTTACGCAGGTGTCTGAATGGGGTTATACATGCCATCAAAAGACTTGTTAGCAGACTTAAAATTGTGGTAATTTTAGTGGGACATGTGCAATAATGCAAACTGAGATCTCTTGTGTATCATGCTAACACTGTCATGAGATCAAGAATGAGAAAACTGAACTGAAAGGAAGGGTTGATGTTGAGTATCACTAAGGGGCTGAGGAAAGTGAGTTGTATCTTAGGATTAAACTAGAACTAGATGTGACATTGAACCAGATATGACACTGAACACACATGCTAAACTTCAGAGGTGGTTTTTTTTCTAAAAGGGAAATAGCACAGGGGGGTTGATGACAAAATGGGCTGAAGTCACAGTGAGGGGTGGAGTTGGGGACAGGTAGAGCGACTTTACTACTCTGCTACAGTTCTGATCCAAATCCCTTCCTGACCCCATTGTCCCTATGTGCTATTTTTAATAGAAAAGAGCTTCCATTGAAAGCCCTTGAAATGCACAGTGAGATGATTTGCAGTTGAATGGTATCCTACTTTGCCTTATTGCAAGCCAAACACAGCCCATCCAACAGGAATGTGGCCCTTTTCAAGCTAGAGCAGGGGTGGCCAACCTTCTACCATTGGGGCCTCTGTGTTCGTTGTGTAGAAGCCAGAATCTTGGTAGCTGCAATTGCTGATGGTGCTGCTAAAGCAGCTGCACCTGCTGAAATGTCCTCACTTAATACAACCATTAAAGGGCCAGGACTCCAGGAGCATTCATGTTGAATGGTTGGCCATCCCTGAAATGAGAAACCTTCGTTTTTCCTGCCTATTTAGAACTGTGAAAGAATGGAGGTTGTCAAGCATCTGATAATCCACAATACATGGCTTGAGGGCTGCATTTGGTTTGTGGATTACAAATTGTCCAATCAGGCAATATGCAAAAATAAAAACTATGTGTAAACTGCTCTGAGAAGCACAAAAGCCATCATATAGTGCACAAGCTACGTATTCACATTTGTGGCTCACATCCTGAATGTGTGACACCAGCCACAACAAGGCAGAAAGAGCTGCAAAAATAAACAGGGAAGCTTTCACACATTGACAAGTGTCACTCAAACTGAAGGCATACAATCATTTAAAGTCAGCATTTATCCAACATATTAATTACTGATCAGAATTACAAACATTCAATACACAAATGACACAATGCTATGGTGTTTTTTTTTTCTTGGAAATGCCATTGCACACAAAGTGCTGTTTGAAAAATAATTTCCATTTCATGAGTTAAAACAGCAAGGCACAATGGCAGATTAATCTGAGTGCAAAGGCCAGGGGTGGGTCATGGGAAACCGATGTTTGGAAGGAGAGGAGAAGACAGCGTTGCCCTTATCGGCCCGAGTTCTAAGTAACTTGGCAATGCAGCCAGTAGTAATGCTCCTATAGGAATGATTTCCAGCAGATGGAACTCCTTTTGTGGAAAAAGAAAATTGATTCTGAACCGAACACCTGAATGCTGCAGATGCCAGAGCAAGTCTGTTTATAGGCATCATAAAATGTTAACTCTGTTACTAGAAAGGAAATGGGGGGGGGGGGGGAGAGATACTTTGAAGAAGCAGGCTTCCTAGGAAATAGCAGTTGATGGATTCATCAACTCTGCATTCCCAGAATGAGGCACTTGCCACTAGGCAAGGCAGAATACCACTGGACTGCAATCCTCGCTCCATGCATTTATAAAGGAAACTGTAAGATGAGCAAAATCTTCCCAGAAAATATTAGCCTTCCTTCTGAAATACTATACAGTACCTTTAATCCTTTTTCCATCATGATGATTTATATGCCCAATTCTTTTAAAGTACAGAACACTACAAACTTCACCAAATTCTATACAGTTACAGATTAGGACTGTGTGTTTGGTGTATTTGCATATTTGGTATCTTTGATTTTCTGAGATATGATAGAGTTTGAAAGCCATTGCAATTTACTAAATACAGATATAGGCTTTGGTATCAAATACTGGAACCAAACCTTTGATACGCTGTGGTTTAGGTGTAGGCTTACCAGATCTCCAACCGGGACAGAGTGCTAGACCTTTAGGAGAAGGAATGTGGGCAGGTGTAGCTTGTTAAACCTTAGAGCACAATCCTAGGCATGTCTACTCGGAAGCAAGCCCCACTGAACACAATGCTCAGAGAGGCAGTGAGTCTCTGAATACCCATTGCCGTTGGGGAAAATCTTGTGGAACTTAGTTCCCCAGAAGCACTGGGAAGTTTGGTTTGGTTGCTGTTGTAAATCCAAGGCTGTTGGTCGGCTGTAGCAGGGCTTTTACTTCTGCTTTGCCCTACCTAAGAACCTGTGCTTCAGCTGTGTTTTCCTTCTGACTGAGCCCTGGTTATTTCAGGTGAACAGACAAAGGAATGTGTTTCCAGTGTCCTTCCCACTGTCCTCTCTCCAGCCAGCACCTGCAGTTTTGGGGGGTAGCAGCATTAAAAATGCATCATTCTCTTCCCTTCCCCAAACCTAGACTTACCAGATCTCCAACGGGGACAGAGTGCTAGACCTTTAGGAGAAGGAGTGTGGGCAGGTGTAGCTTGTTAAACCTTGGAGCACAATCCTAGGCATGTCTACTCAGAAACAAGCCCCATTGTGTTCAGTGGGGCTTGCTTCCGAGTAGACATGCCTAGGATTGTGCTCTAAGGTTTACAAGCTACACCTGCCCACACTCCTTCTCCTAAAGGTCTAGCACTCTGTCCCCGTTGGAGATCTGGTAAGCCTACCCATGAGGGGAGTGACCTTTAAGAGGACTCGAGCTCATGTCACTGCTGCAGCCTCCAGATCTGCAAGCAATTCCTTTTAGACATTTTAATTTACTGTAACCTTTCTGCAATTGAAGCATACAGAGTATCATTTTGAAAAACACTAGGAGTGTGGCACTGAGTGGCGGGAGAAGGAAACTGGCTTGCCTGCTTTAATGCTCAAAGGTATTTTTCTCTGCCGTGAGCATGAACGTCTGTAGAAAATACAGGACTGTACAATGAAACCTACCATACATTTGGGCATAAATGATGGTGTCCTGTAGTTCCATTAAGCTTTTCTTCTTCCTGTTGATGGTTTGCCTGTAGACTGGCCAACTTGCTTGTTGCATTTGCAGAAAAGGGAGGTCATGTTTGTGGCTTGGGTTTGTTTAATCCATAAACTGCCCTATTTTTGGTAACATGGGGAGTTCAGCCAACAGTCTCCAGTAGCAAGAGACACAGCGCAATCCAACTTAACTTTTGTGCCGGTTTAACCAGCGGCGCCTTCAATTGAAGGCAAAAGGAGAAGGGGAAGGCAAAGGATGAGATGGTTAGACAGCATCACCGATGCAACGAACATGAAAATGAGTGAACTCAGGAAGATAGGGGAGGACAGGAAGGCCATGGTTCCATGGCCATGAAGGGATATGGTTCACAGGGATCACGAAGGGTCGGACACGACTTAACGACTGAACAACAACAACAACCAGCAGTGCAGCGAGAACGGGAGGCCCCAGAATGGAAAAGGGATTCAAATGCCCTTTCCAAGTCGAATTTTATTCAAGTTTAAACCCATGTTCCCCATTAAACAGATAGGGACTCGCAACTCACAACCAAAGACTCGGGACTTGGGGGCAAAGACTTGGGACTTGACTTGAGACTTGGACCCAGAGACGTGATCCACATCCCTGGTAAGGACACAGTATGGTGATGGGCACCACTATTGGTGGCTTTATTTGCCATGGCTCCTTGAACAGCACAGTTTAACGCTCCATTAAAAAAAATCCATGGCAGTGGTGACTTTGGCTGCAGTGATGGGTGACCAGGCCACTAAAATGTCCCCTTGTGCTGGAAACCTGAATGGAGACGAAGACACTTTCAGTGCTCTGAATGTAGAGACAACCTGACTTTTAAGAACTGCATTATTTGCATTTTGAACTGTGCTTTCATTCTACTGTTGCTTAAGGGTATATTTCTTTATCTTTTTTAACTAAGCAGTGGGAAAAGCTCCAGAAGACAATGCAAGATCCTCCAATGCATTTTTTTTTTAATTACAGAAGGCCAAATCCATGATTAAACCATGTTCCAAGCCTAATTTTTATATGCATTATTCAGACTAGCCCAGCCAGCTTGCCCTTTTCCTGTTGGATTGTGCTTCTTCTCAACATTAGATCAGCAAAAGTGTCAGGCAACTTAATCTCAGAAATGCACTGAGATGGGAAATAACCTTAAGTGAGAACTTCCAAAAAAGGTGGCCATCAGGTCCTCTGATGACAGATCTGCTAGTCAAAAATTGTATTTCTCTAAGAAGACCCACAACTCAATCCTATGCACGCTTACTTGGAAGTAACTCCCACTCTGTTCAACAGGAATTACTCTCAGGTAAGTGTACATCAGGCCAGCGGGTGGCGCAGCGGGTTAAACCGCTGAACCATAAGCTGTCGAGCGAAAGGTTGGCAGTTCGAATCCGCGACGGGGTGAGCTCTTGTTGCTTTGCCAGCTCCTGCCAACCTAGCAGTTCCAAAGCATGTCAATGCGAGTAGATAAATAGGTACCACTTGCGGGAAGGTAAACAGTGCTCCGTGTTCCAGCTGCATGCTACGCGCTGCGGCAAGGAGAGTCATGCCGGCCACATGACCACGGAGGCGTCTTCGGACAACGCTGGCTCTTCGGCTTTGAAATGGGGATGAGCACCACACCCTAGATTCGGACACGACTGGACTTAATTGTCAGGGGATACCTTTACCTAAGTGTACATCAAGTTACAACCCTAGCTGTCTTTCAGCGCAATCCTAACCAACATTCCAGCGCTGGTGTAGCCACGCCAACTGGGCGCACACTGTATTTTACAGTGCAGGGGCAGTCATGGAGGCCTCTTCAAGGTGAGGGAACATTTGTTCCCTTATCTCGGGCCTGCATTGCGTCTGCACCGGTGCTAGAAAATTGGTTAGGATTGCGCTGTTAGTCTCTTCCTGCGCTAAAATGCTGCACTGTCCTGTATGTGTTGTAGCTTGAGTGTGTGACGGAGGGGTTTCTGCAGTGCTGTTCACTAGCTATGTACTGTGAATTTCCATGTGCTTCACTTACAGTCCTGGGCAGGCAGACAAGCTTATCAAAACTCTAGAGGACACTATATATGAACGATGGGCTGTGTTTGGCTTCATGGATCACCAAGTAGTGCAGTGGAGCATAGCTTCCTGGTGCATGCACTGGAATGAAATGGGCACAGTCATCTTTGTTCAAGGAGATACAATTGTGATTAGGTGGAGGTGCTGAAGCTGCCTTCTTTTGCAACTGTTGACAGATATAATTCATCTTGTCCCCTTGCACCAGAGCCTTGCTGTGATTTCTTGGCTACTTATTCAGATCGGTATCACAAATGCAGTTGTGTAACTCCTCCTCTGCAGTCTTCTGAAGAAACACAACAGTTGCAACATGGTTGAATAAAGCCTTTAGTGGCACCGTTCCTCCTCAGCCATGAAAATCACTGGGTGGCCGCTGACTCCCTCAGCCTGTCCTAGCTCACAGGGCCGGTTTTAAAATGCCATTATGGGATCTTTGTAGGAAGAATGGTATGCAAATACAGTACAGTAGGACCCTCCCTTGGTCCCTCCCTCCGCGGATATCGGAATCCTGCGGATGGGTGCGAACGCTATGTTCTGTGCCCCCCCTGCACCCATTACCTTATTTACGTTGCTCTCACTGGCACCAAGCAAGCGCTGGTCTTGTTTAAACCAAGCGCTATAAGCAGCCTGCTGCGTATAGCACAGCTTGTGACTCAGTAGAGCCAGCGACCTCAGTGCTAGAGAGGGTCAGACGTTCAGGAACTTCTTGTTAATGTCGGGGCCTCTCTAGCACTGAAGCTGCTGGCTTTACTGAGTCACAAGCTGTGCTATAAGGCTGCTGCTTATAGCGCTTGGTTTAAACAAGACCAGCGCTTGCTTGGCGCCATCGAGAGCAACGTAAATAAGGTCATGGGCACGGGGGGGGGGGATTCGGCATCCGTGAATAAGTTAATCTGCTGATGCTGACTCTGCAGATATTCCCCCCCCCCCCCGGTATAGGGAATTCACATTCTCTTTTGCCAGTAGAAGGCTGCTTACATGGTCTTGCTTAATTTCCTTTGGGTGTTGCCACTGCTTGCCGCTTATGTTCAGGTGGTGGTCAGTGCACTTTTCAGATGAAAATGTGTTCTGTGCCAGCATCCGACCTACACAATCGTTTCTTTGAATAAGGTTATCTGACCGCTGGTCCCATGAAACTCCCGGTGTCAGGTTGGAATAGGCAGCAGTGGTGAAACAAGGGTGGAGCGAAGGCAAGTAGTTCTGCAAGACTCCATTACACTGGAGTCAGCGGCCCCTCCCCCTTGCTGTTGGAGCCATTCCAGCAGCAACAAGCAGCAAGGAGTGTCCTGCATGTTGCCTTTGCTGCCAGAATGGCTCGAAGAGCAAGGGGGAGGGGCCGCTGACTCTAGTGTAACGGAGTCTTGCAGAACTACTTGCCTTCGCTCCACCCTTGTTATGCCTCTGATAGGCAGTCTTCCTGTTTGTTATAAATTCTTTTCCAGCTGATGTCCTCCTTTTCCCTCAAGTCATGCAGGAGTGTTTATAGCCTTTTTCGGTTTTGGACTGTTCTTGAACAGAGTCTGGATGGATCACAGAGGAAGACAAAAGTGACTACAGATTAATTGGTGCTGGAAAAGATCTTAACTCTCACCTCCTTGACAAATATTCCCTCGGGATTTTCAAAGACCTCCTGTGAAGGAAACTCAACCATGTCCGTAGACGACATGTGTGAATATAGCTGCTCGTACAGCCAAAAGCATTCCTCCTCCTCCTCAACCAAAGCTATCTTTTCTTGCTAAAATCTGTTGCTGCTTGTGACTCACAATGACAAAGGAAAATAGTTCTTGCGTACTGTTTTTTTTTTTACTGCAGCCTTGCAAAGCTTTGAAGCCCTCTGCCTTCCCTCTCCTCCACGTTCCATGGTTTCAGTTCTTTCATCTGTATCATGGATGCAACATATCTTAAGGTCAAAAGAAGGTCGTAAACCTTTATCTGCAAAAGAGTAGCTAGCCTATGGCAATTTGTTGCCAACATGCTCACGTTTTTCTGCCTTACAACTATTGCATAGGATAGAAACAATGCGTTGTGCGGGAATCTTTTTATTAAGTGGGTGAACTGTCCCTTCCCCCATCTCATCATGAAGTAACCCAGTGTTCTTAAAAGGAACAGGAACAAGTATTTAAGTAGCATTTGGAACACCACCTTATATTACCACTATGGAAGACATTTGTATTCCAAAGGAGTGGTGTGGTCAGTAATATTTTATTTATTTGCAAAAAACCCCCACAATTCATTTCTCATGAGGAATAGCTTCAAACCTAATGAATAGCTTCAAGGCTTGAGGGGCTTAGTTATGTGACCCAGCCTTCACCTGCCCCCCCCCCACTACCTGTCATCGACAGACTGGGAGGAGGGAAACACCAGAAAAAAAGACGGTCAAACATTTATCTCCCTATATTTAGACAAGCTTGCAAACCGGCTCAACTGTTTGCAGGGCAATTAGCAGCTATCTGATTTTTGAATAGCCTCGGGGCTTGAAGCAATTAGGGACCCACCAGAAATCAGGTCGCGACCCACCAAGTGGGTCCCGATCCACAGTTTGAGAAACACTGTGCTAATGTACTGGTTCTCAAACATTCCCTCCCTACAACCCACATACTGCGCGGAGCTCGTTAAGTTGGAAGTTTTGGTGGTGACTTGATGCCATGTGATATGATGTCATTGTGTCACCGCCAAAACGTTCAGGTTGTTGAGCTTGTGTGTGTGAGAGAGAGAGAGAGAGAGAGAGAGAGAGAGAGCGAACAGCCAGCCAGCCGCTTGAGCCTCTGCTCAGTGGTCTTCAGCCTCTCCGGTCTCATCACATCATGTTCTTGCTGAGAACATGATGCGTCAAAGCATTTGACCCAGCTGCTCTGCTTCTAGAGAGGTGGTCAGGGTAGATACTAGGCAGAAGGTCCTAGGAGGTCAAGGGGCAGAAGAAGCAGAAGCCTGTGGAAGCATTGAAAGAGGAAGTAGTCTAGGAGGCTATGGGAAAGAGGGCCAGAGGCTGAGAGGGGAAGAGAAATTGGGAGGGAAAATAAGCAAAGAAGAGAGTTGCATGTGGTCAGGAACCTGCAAAGTAAGGAATGCTGAAGTTCACATATTGATTTGAAATAACCCATCACATCTGTGGCTAAGGCTTCTAGTTAGGTGTTGAAATGTTTGGCAATCACGTGGGATGGGAGTCATCTCTCTCTGTGGCGTAGGACAGATGTTGATGTTTCCATTTGAAAGGTTAAGGGTCAGTGAATGTTTTGTTCTCAATTTAGGAGTACAACTGGGACCACTTGGGAAGAACGTAATAAGTTGGGAACCAAAACATTCCATGCTGGTTTACAAGCTGAAATCTCAACATCTGATATCTGTGTGATGCATTAACTAAAAGATTTAAGAGTGATAAACATACACTAGTGTATCATGCCTGCTTGGTGTATGTTTTGTAGACTATAAGATTGGCAAGCTAATGGTTCATTCATGTTTTTGCATAGTAAACCAACATAAGAAAAGCCCTGCTGGATCAGGCCAAGGGTCTATCTAGTCCAGCTTCCTGTATCTCACGGTGGCCCCACCAGACGCTTCAGGTAGCACACAAGACAACAAGATACCTGTATTGTGTTGCCACTCCCTTGCACCTGGCATACAGAGCAAATGTACTTCTAAAACCAGGAAGTTGTACATAAATTTTGTATAATCTTTTGTAACCTTTTGTAAGTGGTTGGAGTTGCCAAATGACGATCGTTCACCAAATTCTTCCATTTCACAAGTAGTGAGTGGATGTGGCTTAACTGCTTTAGCTGACCTGGGCCAATCTTCAGCTTTGGCTACTTCCCATCACCTGTTCATGTTGGAATTTTGGATGCAACGCCGCCTGCAGGACTATGGAGGGGGCAGTATACTGTCCAGACACTTGAGACCTCTTACCTGCCCTCCATGAACATTGCAGGAAGTGTTGTCCTTAATACTATTCCCTTTCTCCACAACTTCTCTCTTCCTTCCACACCATCGAAGCAGGAGGCTGTGCTCTGCCTGGGCTCTGTATCCCATTGTCATACAATCCCAATGGATTTGGTCCAGTCGTCTTGCCCTAAACTATCGACAGGATGGTCCCCTGTCCAGCAGTGGCCCGGCCAATATCGTAGCCCAAACTTATAACAGACACCACCCCCACCTGCCCGCAATAAAATCCTTCAAACAGCACTGCAGATTGCAAAGGAATAAGTCAGCGGCCCCTCCCCTTTGCTGTTGGAGCCATTCCAGCAGCGACAGGGGAGTGTCCTGCGTGTTGCCATTGCCGCCAGAATGGCTCCAACAGCAAGGGGGAGGGGCCGTTGACTCCGGTGTAACAGAGTCTTGCAGAACTACTTGCCTCCGCTCCAGTCTAGCTACGCCACTGCATCTGACAAG
Organism: Plestiodon gilberti rubricaudatus; assembly: GCA_026170595.1. NCBI lineage: Eukaryota > Metazoa > Chordata > Lepidosauria > Squamata > Scincidae > Plestiodon > Plestiodon gilberti. The sequence goes on along the minus strand of JANXHW010000002.1, from coordinate 106,610,571 downwards.
TGTACTTTGTAGCCCCAAAATGACCAGGGCAAGAATTGATGGGTGTGAAATATATACTCCACAACTCTCCCATGTCCCAATTAAATTTGCACCTGATTTTGTCAATGGCAGCTGCCTTTGAAGCATTTCTCCACGCCCTTTTTAACGTGTCTGACCGGAGGATAACTGCCTCTGGTATTAGGGAGCTGATGACATCCAAATACTGCCTCATCAGATGACGAAATGTGGAGCCAGCCACTTTCCCCAAGTCATTTTCACCTAGGTGAATGAAAATAACCTGCGGAGGCGTTCCACAGCCCAGATCTTTGCATGCTACTGACAAAAGCGGATCCCACAACACGCCCCTCTTGCCAATCCAGGTAACATTGGCTTATTTATTTATTTATAGAATTTATACCCCGCCTTTCTCCCACAAGGGCAACCAAGGCGGCTTACAATAAAAACATTAAAATACATATAAAATCAAGAATTAAAACAATTAAAACTGTTAAAACAAACAGCTGGGACTTATCTTCCCAGACTCAACTGGATTCTGTTACTTGAGCTCCTTGCTCTCTTGAATACCAAGAAAACAGTGGAGTAGTTGCAGATCAAAACATGGGTCAGCGTCTGTAGGCTGGGGAGCCTTGGAATAAAGTGAAACACAAACAGCACTTCAGAAACCACAACATGAACAACCACCCTCACAGCCTAAGATAATGCTTGAAGATGGCAGAATGCCAATGCCTTTTACAGTCTCCTCGCTCAAGCCCATCTGCTGCTGCTGCAGTAGCTGACCCGATGCAAAATGAGTGAAACCCAACGTCTGTTGGCGCTTGCCCCAGTTGCACCCATGCTTTTATTTGAGATGGACCCAAACTGACAGGGTGTTAAAGGAGATCCATCCTGATGCTGACGATGCACCCCTATGTCATGCCCTGCAACTGCAAAAAGCCACTTAATAGCCACCACTGGGCACAGAGTAGCCCACTCCATTCTGCGCAGCACAATACACCCATCTCTCCCCTTTGGATCAGTCTTGGCAATACAAAGGGTGAGAGTCACCTGTTGCTTGACCAGACCGAGACAGATTACTACATGGCTCAGCAGGAGTCCCTGCGCCTACTAATACATGGCAATTCCCCCACCCCAAATGTCCCCAACAATGCCATGCATGCTAATAGACAGTGTGGGTGGAACTAAAATGTTGACGAAGGTTGCAGTCCACTCCTCCAGTATCATAGCCATCAGTGGCTACCACTTTTCAGGATGTTCCCACACCGAACCCTCCCAACATCTGCCTAATTCTAAAATTGGATGTATTATACCACCCTTCCTCCAAGGAGCTCAGGGTGGTGTACGTAGTTCTTTCCTGCCTTTTGTCCTCACAACAACCCTGTGAGGTAGGTGAGGCTAAGAGATGACAACTGGCCCAAGGTTACTCAGGAAGCTTCATGACTGAGCGGGGATTTGAACCTGGATCATCGAGGTCGAAGTCCAACTCCTGAACCACTACGCCATCCTGGCTGTTGCTCTGCTGGTGCCATGCAAGCCCATCTGGAATTGCATCAAGTGCTCTGGAGGAATGGGCTAAATATCTCCAAGACTGACCTTCTGCCTCTAAAACTAAAAGCCTTGAATTGACCACTCGTTCCAGGCATACTTAACCTGCATCCTAGGAGCCATCAAAGCCTCTGTGGCCGTATGTGCTTCTCTGCACCAAGGCGCCACAGCTCTTGGGGCCTCACCTCTGGTTCTTTGTTTACCTCAGGTGCAAACGCCTTGAATTGCTCTACCTGTGAGTGAGACAGAGCATCCTCAGTGCCATTCTCCAGCCCTGGTCCAGCCTTGCAACAAACAGGAAGTTGTACCTCAGACAGCACAACACAAAGACCCTCACCAAGTGCGTAATCCTCCGTGAGCGAGATGTCTGTGTTAACAGGTACAACAGTACCAGAAGTGGACAGTTGAGTGACGAAACTCTTCAGTATAGATGAATAGTCACTAATGGGGGGGGGGGGAATCTCCAGAAAGTTTAGAGCACCCACCAGCGCAATGGCCACCCAGTTGGCTGGCCCTTTTGGGGCACACCAGCAACCTCTAAAGCAGAGTTTCTCAAAGTTCTCCCCACGAGTTTGGGAAATTGTAAGTCCTTGTGAGGACAGGCCAGCTGCAGGATTGCGCCGCCGATGGGAAAAAGGGTCTTTTTTAACTTACTGGGGGTCGCACCTACCCTCTGGAGGGTGCAGGGGCCACAGCCCCCTCTGCATGCTTCCCTGCGCTTCACATCAGCTCCCTTTAGCCATTGACACCCACTTCCGGTTTCGGACGAAAACCAGAAGTGGGTCTCGTTCGCTTCAGGGAGCCGATCTGAAGCACAGGGAGGCCCACAGAGGGGGCCGCACCCCCCGCATCCTCCAGAGGGCCAGCGTGATCCCCAGTAAGTAAAAACAGGACCCTTTTTTCACGGTGGCAGGACCACCCCCCTTAAGTGTGTAGCGACTGCATCTGTTTCTTGTGGTGGGTTGTGACCCACCACTTATTGCCTAAGGAAAAACTCCAAATCTTTCAGACCTTGCAGCATCCGAATACACCTGTAATTCTGCCTCCATCAATTGTACAGTACTTCCCTCCAAAAAGACACACACCCCCCCCCATTCAACTCCTGTGAAAATACCCACCATACTTCCAAATCTTCACTCATTGCCCTGGGGATCCAAATCTTATGATGTGACTTCTTGATCCCTGACACAAAGCATGCAAAGTTCAGGGGCACGGCTGTTTCTTTGAAGCGGCTTCCATGTCGGCTTCCTGGCCTGTGATCACTCTTCTAAGCTATCCCTCAAACACTGCAATTTCTCCAAAGGAAGCTGGAAACAAAGCAGGAACTGGGGTGGGGACAGAGGTGTGTTTCGTAGGTGGGAAGGGAGCGATTATCTGTGGCAGCAGCAGCTCCGCCAATATCCTATCCCCTTCCATGCCTCGATCCACCTACCTGGGCCCACTCAAAGTTGTGCCAGCAACAGAGCTGGCACAGGACCAAGTAAACGTATCGGGGAAGTGGTGGTTTATCCCAAGGTAAGGCAAGAAATGTTCCCTTACCTCGAGGAGGCCTCTGGGGCTCCCCCCCCCCCCCGTAGGATACAAATGCATTGGCGAGTGTGTGGGATTTGGTGTATCTTCTCCACACTGTGAAGTGCGTTAATTTTTATGAATTTTTGCAAGTAGTCTCTCTTTTTTTCCTTCTTGCAACATATTGACATTTAAGTGGCATTGAACCTTAAGCCTTATTGTAAAAAAAAAAAATGAAGTTGACGTGAAAGGTAGAGTAGATCACAGAACAAAGACTAAAAACAGTTCTCTGTCTGTCTGTCTGTCTGTCTGTCTGTCTGTCTGTCTCTGTCTCTCTCTCTCTCTCTCTCTCTCTCTCTCTCTCTCTCTATCTATCTATCTATCTATCTATCTATTTATCTATCTATCTTATCTATCTATCTATCTATCTTTGCCATCTTTGCCTTTGTCTCTTTCAGCAGTAATTCTACATGCAATGCAAATAAAAATTCTAAGCCATGTACTTTAACTGTATGCATAATAAGACATTTAAGTAATTTGAACTTCATGGAGATACATTTCAGGAAAAGGAATGCTGTAAAAATGTATAGTCAGGAAGGATTTGTAGAGACGATTCTGATTTGGCATGTAGACCGTTCTCAGTGTTGTAGGAAGAGTGTAGTGCAAAGTGGTTACTATATGATTTGACACCATGACTTTCATGGGACTGTAAAACAAGTACGTTAAATGGAGCTCCCCACAGTCACGTCCGGGTTGCACCCAGACCCACGACCCCCTCCCTTGGCCCTTGCACGATGCATTTTGGGGGCAATGGAGAGGGTTCTGGGCCTCGGCGTGACCCAGAAGTGGCTGCGGGGAGCTCCAGAGACTGTCCTGCAGAGGGCGTGGTTTTCCGCGCAAAGGTAAGAAAACGCTTTCCCCTCCTTTTAAAAAACTTTTGTACATAGTTTAAATGCGGACCCCACCACCTGTGGTTCCACGTTATCCGTGGGGGGTCCGGAACGGATCCCCTGCGGATAATGAGGGTCTACCTGTATGTTCTTGCATGGTCAAAACGTAATGTGTCAAAGTAAGATGGTCAGTAGCTGTTGGCATCATCTCAACATCATTTTTTCAACCAACTTGAAAAATTGCAATTGACCATCTCCATACTCACCTAGTCCAGGTACACTTTTATGTATTCGAGGACATAAGCTAAAGAAATGAGGGGCTGCTGGTATCATGTGACAAAGCATATTGTGCAAAAATGGTCTCTTATTGGTTAGCAAATATATGATAATTATATGTTTAATGCCATGTCTCGTTTGCCCCCCCCCCTAATTTTTTCACTTCCTTTTCTGTCCAAAATGCCCTCTGTGTTTGTCTCCAGCATGACCCCCAGAGGTAGACTTCACCTGAACATAGCAGTTCCAGTTAGATATTCTGGCTAATAGCTACCAATATACCTGTCACTCATAAAGATGGCATGTTTACTTTAGCAGGCTTACTTAATTTTGTTTAGTGTGGTTTTTACGTTTTGTACACCACCATTAAATGTATATGCATCATGATATCATCAGGTACACTTTTTTATTGTGAGCCCTTTTGGGACAGGGAGCCATTTAATCATTTCATTTTGTCTGTAAACTGCTTTGTGAACTTTTTGTTGAAAAGCGGTAGATAAATACTGTTAATAATAATAATAATAATAATAATAATAATAATAATGATGATGATGATGATGATCTTGCAAGTAAATAAATTGACCAATTAATAAAAATGTGAGAGTATTAAAACCCCTTCCCTTATGTTTATATTTGGTGGTCTAATAATCCTAGCAATAATGGGATGGGTCCACTAGACACTGTGGATCTTACTGGCCAGAAAGAGTGGTCAGAAAATATGGCTGCCAGTTTGAATGTTAGCAGGGTTAGTTGGTTTATCAAAAAATCATGGCAGATTTTTGGTGTTGCTCCTGCAGACATGGGTCAGCCTTCTGGTGTGTTAACCAGACGTGGAAAGGTGAATTGCACAAGGTATTGCTTGATTGGTTTATGTGAACATGCTAAGAACTGCAACTTTAAGCAATCTTAGCACCCAACTGCACCTGTTATAAAGCAGCTCCGGGGGGGGGGGGCACTGATCCAGATTGAAACTACGGCATGGGGACAGGGACTTTAACCCTTGCCTGGATCCTGTCGTCGTCATCGTTTATATACCGCTTTTCAACACAAAGCGGTTTACAGACAAAAATCAAATGATTAAGAACATAAGAACATAAGAAGAGCCCTGCTGGATCAGGCCAAAAGCCCATCTAGTCCAGCTTCCTGTGTCACACAGTGGCCCCACCAGATGCCTCAGGGAGCACACAAGACAACAAGATACCTGTGTCCAGTCGCCACTCCCTTGCACCTGGCACAGAGAAAACCCACTTCTAAAACCAGGAGGTTGCTTATGGCTTGTAACCTGTGATGGTCTTTTCCTCCATGAATCTGTCCAAACCCCTTTTAAAGGCATCTAGGCCAGGTGCCATCACCACATCCTGTGGCAAGGAGTTCCACAGATGAATTACACGCTGGGTAAAGAAATATTTTATTTTGTCTGTTCTAACTCTCCCTCCACTCAATTTTAGTGCATGTCCCCTGGTTCTGGTGTTGTGCGAGAGGGAGAAGAATTTCCCTCTATCCACTCTCTCCATCCTATGCATCATTTTATATGTCTCAATCATGTCCCCCCTCAGGCGCCTTTTTTCCAGACTGAAAAGCCCCAGACGCTGTAGCCTTTCCTCATAAGGGAGGTGCCCCAGCCCACGAATCAATCTGGTCGCTCTTTTCTGCACCTTTTCCAATTCAACTATATCCTTTTTGAGGTGTGGTGACCAGAACTGGACACAATACTCCAGATGTGGCCTTACCATCGATTTGTACAAAATGGCTCCCTGTCCCCAAAGGGCTCACAGTCTAAAAAAGATGCAGAACACCACCAGCAAACAGCCACCAGAAAAGACACTGAAAGGGTGAAAGGGGGGCAGTTATAATAAGAGGAGCACCAATTGAAAAAGTGCCTCTTGCCCAGTTAGCAGGGGACTGTTTAGGAGGGAAAAACAAACGCACAGTTATCAAGCATATGTTTTATGTACCATGTAGTTTGACTCTGAGTTTTTACAATGACGGAGGCAGCAGGAAACAGGTTATCTTGTTGGCTGTGTGCTCCCTGAGGCATCTGGTGGGGCCACTGTGTGATACAGGAAGCTGGACTAGATGGGCCTTTGGCCTGATCCAGCAGGGCTCTTCTTATGTTCTTATGTACTCATACTGAGTGGGAGCAATGACGGAGGCAGCAGCAACCCTGTCTCTTGCTTGCTCTCAGTCACGCAAAGGGCTGTCGCTCTGAGAGCAGAACGGCAAACCCCACAGCATTCCCAGATCCTTGCCAGGCGCTCATCTTCTGTTCGGCATCTGGACCAGCTTCATTGCTGTGTTATTTTTACCATTGTGTGTATTGTTTGGACTTTTACATTGTATCGTCGTTTTTTACTCTATTTTTGTAAATCACTTTGAATTGTTTTTTCTTCAGAAAAGTGGGATATCAATTGTTTTTTTTTTTTATAATAATGGTAGTGGACTCAAATATTATTATTATTATTATTATTATTATTATTATTATTATTATTATTATTAATCCCTGCTCACGTGGGTGCCAGAGGGTCCCTGTGTCTTTAAATCATAATGTGGGAAGCTGCCCTCAGAAAAAGGTATCTGCAAACAGCTGGCCAGTATTTGCAAGTGAAGGTGCCAACTCCTTGCATTACATTAATTGCATTTGCCAGCAGGATCTGCAGAAGCTTGGTGAGGAGAGGATAACTGCATTCCCAAAATAATACATATTCATCACGAGGACAATTATTTGATCCTGTTTATGATGGCGATGGTTTCCGTCACTATAGAAACCATTATTCCATGATTCCTGAATCCGGATTCAATGAGATTTGTGAGGAGAGTCTGCAACAGTTACTTATTTTCTATTTAATGTGGCACATCCATCTTAAAAAAAGGGGGGGGGTCGTAAGTCAAGGAACTTTGCCTTGCTTTGACAAACATGTAACTGTTTCCGCCTCAATGTTGAAGGCATACATCTGCCGGTTTTCAATTGATTTGAATTTTATTATTGGTGTTGTACTGATATTTGCTAGCTGCTTTGCGGACCTTGGTGATTGTGGAGAAATGGGATTTCAATAGTAAAAGTAAAGAGACCAATAAAATATAGAAGGCGTGTTAGGAACATTTTATTCTACTACTAAGAGCCTAATCTTATCCCCTGCCACTTCTGCCAAGCAGCTGCATTGATTGCACTGCATGCAATGGTGAAGGGTGACCAGATGGCCTGGGAGAGGTAAGTAAAAATATTTACTTACCTCTCCGCAGGTTGCCTGGCCATCAGCGGGTCACCTTGGACCTGTGCCGGATATTTTGCTGGCGTAACTCCAAGGATTGGCAGAGGGCATGTCGGGCTGGGAAAATGGGCATGTCATCCCAGTATGTGCTGCTGCTGCTGCCACAATCCATGCCTCCTGCCCACTTTGTTCCCCTCCCCAGTCCTCTCCCTCCTGTCCTCGAATTGCCCCCTCCACCACCTTACCTGCTCCAGCATGGTGCCTGGGAGTTGCTGCCATGTGTGCGGGGCCTCTGGCTGTTTGTGCCGGTGGCCCCCAAATGCATAGCAGCTGCGCATCTTTCACAAATTGCTGTGGCACTTACGGCAGCGGACTGGGAGTTCCGCCGCCGTGAGAGCCCAGTAGGATTGGGCCATAGACAATTGGAGAAAACATAAGTATCTGGATCCTGGGCCTTGCCCTTGTTCCTCTGAGCAGCAAAACGGCACTTTTTCACATAGAGGTACCCTGCAAATGGAAACTCCCCCCCCCCCGGAAGAAAATAGTAGTTGTAGGGGAAGGAGATTGGGACCATGAGTGGGGGGAACAAAGGGCTAAAGCCCCCCCCTCTACACTGTGTCCCGATCCAGATCACCCACCTGCTGTTTAATATAGGAAAGTTAAGCATGTCAGAGCCGACAACACATTTCAAGTCTAACATGTGGTTTGGTACTATGGATTTTCTGCTGTGAATCCATCCATCATGGGCTTCACACATGTCTGCAAGAAATGAGTTGTTCTGGCTGCCTGGTGAGGGGAAAGAACTAATTTTTACAGTACAGTGTACTTCTAAGGTGCCTGCGGCCAAGAGGCTGAAGCTCAATGGCTGAGCACTTGTTTTGCATGCAGGAGGGCCAAAGTTTCTTCCCCAGCATCTCCACCTGAAGGTACCTGAGTCGGCAGTGCTGAGAAGGCTCCTGCCTGAGACCTTGACCTGCACAGCAAGGCTGAATTGACAGGAATACTGGGCTGGATGGCTCAGTGGTCTGACTTGGTTGTTAGGCAGTTCCATAGGTCTAGATTAGGGGTTCTCAACCAACGGTACTTCGGCCTACTGCTGGTGGCACTTGGACCATTGGAACCCCGCTCCAATGCGGCGCTTTCAGCAGTAAATTTTCGCTCCCGAGAGGCTCCTGTTTTTGGCTGAGCCTCTCGAGAACGCTGAGAAGGGCCCTCCCACCCATCCAGAGCCTCCTACCTGCATTTTCTGGCCTCTGAAAACCCGGAAGTAACTGGCGGTGATGTCATCGCCAGTCACTTCCGGTGGTACGCAGCAGGAGAGTGGCGCCGGAAATGGTACTCAGCTGGGAAGGGGTTGAGAACCCCTGGTCTAGATGCATTTCCACGATCTGCAACTATGAAAATAAGATTTCGACATAGGCCTTAGGCTTTCCCCCATGTAGTCTTAGCAACTCAAGGAATAGAAAGAGGCTATGGAGGTGAAGTTTCTCTTTTTACAACCAACATTTTGCTGTGTCAGAAAGTCATTCTTAACAATGCGCCTTTAGGATGAGCTGAAGGAAGGGGGAACCCTTCTTTGTTTCCAGTTTGCTCACAAAAAGACATTCAGACTTCAGAGTTTGCTAGCCAGGCTTTGCACTATTATGGAACAATTATTAGTAAATAACTCTACTAAAAAAGTTATCAGGAGAGAATGAGGTCCTGAATGAGGTCCTGAATAGGGTTTGACTATAGATAGAAATGGAAAGTTATGTATTGTTTAAACTTATTTTCTGTATTATTTTAAACTATGTATTTTAATTTTTGTTGTAAGCCGCTTTGAGCATTTGCCTGCGGCATAGGATAAGGAGGGATATAATTTTTTAAAATAAATAAATAAATAAATAAATAAAGCAGGCTCATTACACTAAAGATATGTCCCGGCTGCTCTGGAGGCCTATAAGGCCAAAGTTGTCTCTCAAGCTTTATATGGTGTCCCGATCTGGTTCAAGGATTCAGACCTTGCCACGGAGCGTATCCAATCTAATTTCCTCAGGAAAATTTTGGGTATGCCGCATTGTGTTCCGTACTCAGCTCTGTGCCTTGAAACTGGTCTTATAAGGCTGAATACATTGGCGTGGCTAAGATTTGCCAAATTTTGGCTGGGTATTCTTTTTAAAGCGACAAGTGATAGCCTGGTTTACCACCTACTATCAGACACATCTTTGCCTTGTGGGGTTTCTAGTCTGCTTACAAAGCTAAAAATGATGGGGCTTGACAGTGAGACGCTAGGCATGATGGGGTTAGCTGCAGCATTTAGAACTATTAGGGAGAGAACTCTTGACATTGAGCGTCAAGAGTTAATCAGTGATGATGATGGGATGGACGGTGCAATGGCAAGCAGTGAACAGTAAAAATGGATTACAAATTTTTATCATGGAATATTAATGGAGCTAATGCTCCGCAAAAAAGAAAAAGAGTATTCCATTATTTGAAAAAACTTAATCAAGATGTGATTTGCCTTCAAGAAACCCATATAAAAAAAAGGAGATACAAAATTTTTGATTCAGAAAAATTTGGGAGAAGAATTTTTTTCAACAAACATTAAGAAGAAGAATGGGGTGGTTTTATATGTTAAAAAATATTTGAAGCCAGAATTAATATTTACAGATGATAAAGGAAGAGGAGTGGCAGTGGAAGTAACATTAGATGGGATAAAAACATTAATACTGGGGGTGTACACACCACATCATGATTTTAAAGATTAAGATTCAAATGAAACCGGAAACTTTTCTGTTGGGTATGTGGGATGATCATGTAGGCGAAAAATTTCAAATTTTGTTTTTATATATGATAGCTGCGGCAAGAATTTTATATGCATAATATTGGAAGAATTCGGAGATACCTTCGTTGGAAGATTGGTGGCTGAAAGTTTTGGATTATGCCGAAATGGACAAACTTACAATTTTAATTAAGGAAAAGTTAGTTAACCTTTTCGTGAATAATTGGAAACCATTTATAGATTTTTTAAGAGAGAGAGAGAGAGGAACGATGTGATGATATGTGGATTTAATGAATAGATTGGGGGTGTTATTTTGGCTTAGTTGGAAATTATATATAGAAAATAGTGAATAGTATGCTAGTAGGATGTGACGCTTTGTGCTTGCTATAATTTTATGAATTATGTATTGTTTTTATGTTATTATATCAATAAAATATAAATATACTTTAAAAAAAAAAGAGTTAATCAGTGCAGCTGATACAACGTGTTCTCCGTTGCATCTCCATCTGCCTATAATGTTTGGGAAGCTGTCAACTTATCTATATCAGTTGCATAACCCACAGCTAAGAAGGGCTTTTATGCTGGCAAGGTGCAACGCTCTCCCTTCTGCCCTTTTATGGGGACGGTACAAAGGAATACCTGTTTCAGCAAGGCTCTGTTCATGTGGCATAAAGTGTGTGGAGACATCTGAACATATATTTTTATCATGCTCATGCACGAGTCTTTCCGTCAGAAACACCTTAACTTGATACTGGCATGTTTTCAGGGCTGGATGGAGGCAGATATTCTCCGAGCCCTTCTGTCAACAGAAGATGATGGGAGACTTGATAACGTTGCAACTTTTGCTTCTTTGGTGGTGGCTACTCGGGAAATGAGTTTTGATATATAGATTCATAGTGGGACAGTTTGGGGAGAATTTTTTTTGCAGGACTGTGGTTGTTGTCATTGGATGTGTTGGGGGATTTTTGGTTGTTTGTTTATGTTTGTCTGTTTTTTGATGTGTTTATGCCAATAAAGGTATCTATTCTATTCTATTCTCACTAAAGCAGCAATTTTCAACCACTGTACCGCAGCACGTTGGTGTGCGTGAATGGTCTGCAGGTGTGCCGTGGGAGTTTGGAGGAAGGTCATTTATTAGTAGGGCCTTTGGGGGATGTGAGCCTCCCACCAGCAGCACGGTGTGCCTTGTCAATTGTAAAAAAACAACAACCAATGGTGTGCCTTGACAATTTTAGTGCCTTGTCAGTGTGCCATGAGATGAAAAAGGTTGAAAATCGCTGCACTAAAGTCTTATATTGCAATAAAGATTCCTCACCTTTGTGATGGCACCTGAGAGCATCCCAGCAAGGAGAGGAAACAAATGAAAGACACTGTTGGTTGGAGTGAAAACAGACCACAGTTTAAGTAGTTGCAGCTTAGCAGAGATCAGGTATATCGCAGGGAAAGGATCAGTGGTGGTCAGAACAGCAGCCCAGCTGTTGCACAGTAACAGTAATTGCTGTAATTGCGCAGTAATTGCTGTAATTGCGCTTTTTTTGGTACAATTGTAATTGTAAAAAACAGTAATCGTGCAGTAATTGCTGGGGAGGAAGGAAAGCTGAGACCACTGACTGCTGTTGCTGTTTTCTTGACCCTCCCTACCGCCCCCGGGGCCAGGTGACCTCCCATCCCATGCATGCAGCCCAGTAACACCCTACTGATTTTTGATTTTTGGTTTCTAATGACAAGGTTATACAGGGGTTATACATTCCCAGTTTACCTCCTACACTGACAGCGCAATCCTGTGTAATCCGCCGCATCCTATGCAGGTTCAGGGCTGCCCCGGGACAGCCCTGGTGCACCTTGAGGGAAGGGGACGATTGTCCCCTTCCCCGGGTGTAAGCGGCGGGAGGCCCAATGGGCCTCCTCAAATGTACGTGAGCTCCGGATCTTGCATACATTCATGCCAACCGTGTAAGGCCATGCTGGGCCTGGAGAGGGCTTGGGTTATGGCAGATCTCGCCACCGATATCCCCGCCCTCTCCAGGCCCCGGGGCGGCCTATGGCTGCCCTCCCTGTCCGCCCAATCTGCCTTCCCCCTGCCCCGGACAGGGTAGGACTTACCTGCTCCGGTAAGTGCAGGGCCGGGCAGGAGCCCGGGTAAGGGCTACCGTCCTCTGCGTCGGGGGTCCTTACTGGCCGGGTACCGTAAACGTGCTTTACAGCGCATTTACGATACCCTGCGCCGGGGGAGCGCGCACTCCCCCAGCACAGTGCTACCCAGGATTGTGCTGCCCATCCTGCCCAATGCCTGGCTGCCTGTAAGTGAATGAAAACAAGAGGTTGTGACAACTGACAATTGAGCAGCATAGGGCAAAAACCCCAGCACCATATGCCAATCAGTGCTGGGTTGTTGTTTTTTAGTCTTTGTCATATGCTGCTCAATTCCTTCCTAAAACTCCTTCCCAGCTCCATCAACCAGTGGCTAGGAGATGTTCACAACAAGTAATCCCAGTGATATGGATTAGGAAAATGAGGTAAGGGTCCGGAGGCTCGGAGGGCAAGCTGGCAGGAGCAGACTGGCCAGTGCCCAAGAGCTGGCAACTCAAGCCCTGCCATGGGAAAACATTGAATTGACCACCATAAGTCAAGTATTTCCAGGTGGTGCATGCTGCCTGGCCTAAATAATAATAATAAAAGACTTAAATAAGTCTTTTTCTTGGAGAGTTAACAGCGCAATCCGACTTAACCTTTGTGCTGGTTTAACCAGCGGTGCAGCGAGAACGGGAGGCCCCAGAACGGAAAAGGGATTCAAATCCCCTTTGAATTCCTCTTTTGGAGGGAATTTGAATCCCTTTTCCGTTCTGGGGGCCTCCCGTTCTCGCTGCGCCGCTGGTTAAACCAGTACAAAAGTTAAGTCGGATTGCGCTGTAAATCCTTGATTTACATCCCCTTGATTTAAATTGGTCCATCCTTGGGTGCTGTACATATTGCTTCACCGTTCCCTGTTGAAGAGGGCTCACAATTAATTGCCAACGGCAGTTTTATGAAAGAAAGTGAAGCAATATTGCAGATTCTGATGTTGAGCTGCACCCTGGGCAAGGAGTGAATGACAATGTGGCGGAATGTATGCAGAAGTCGCCCTCCTTTTGATAACATCAGACAGATAATGGAGAGAGAGAGCCTGTTAAGGCCTTCAGACTGGAACACTGAATGTTTATTTAGCGGACAGCTGGGCTGATTCTGCCAAAAACTTTAAAGAGGCGTTTCAATTTGTCTTTTCTAAAATGGAAAAAATCTGCTCTCGTGAAAAGGTGTTTAACATAAAACAGCAATAGTGGTTTATTGGCCACAAAAGGTAATTATCAGTTCAAGGGAGAAATACTGTATTCCCATCTATAGACTGCAAAATTGAGTTTTGTTGGTTTTAATTGAAGTAACTGCAAATATACTCTATATATGGATCTTTGTGAATTTAATTTAAACTTTCCACAACACATGTTTTTAAATGAAATGCCTCATTAAAACCAGGGTCACCCATATCCCATGCCTGTGTGCATGTTAGAAATGAATGTCTTTGTGCCAGTGGAAAAAGGCACCCCGTTCTCCCCGCCATAAGTGACGTTCTGCCGGCATTCCTCCTTCCTATGCTGGGGGAGTGAGCAGTGCCAGCCTCCACGCCGGTGCCGCTTACTCCCGTGTCACCGCAAAAGTGCTTTATGACACTTTTGCAAAGCTTTTAGGCCGGCGGAGCAAGAGCACCGCCGGTCTAAAGTTACATAGGATTGCGCTGTTGGTCACTGTAAATGCAACTTTTGTTGATGCATGATCCGCTCTTTCGATCTATTTTGTCATGTTTGCACTCTCTCTGTGCTATTCTAAAGGCAAAAATCCCCCCATGTTGATTTTGCATATGGCATGGTGATTCAAGCTGTTTTGGTGCGGTGTGTGTGTGAGAGAGAGAGGGAGGGGGGTCCATTCCCAATGGTGTTAATGAGAGTCCCATTTGCAGCAATTTCAAGCTTTAAAAAGCATTGCAAGCAGCATTTGCAAGGGGGAAAAAAGACCGAGTTCCACTTTTCAACGTTTTCTGGGCTTTGCTAGTGCTCTGGTCGCTAACTCGCCGACCCATCCCAGCATCGGGGCCCACAGTTTGAGAAGCGCTGTCTTAAGCATTCCTGGTAACAACAAATATCCATGCTGTATCCAGAACCAAATATTACCTGCAGCTTAAGCTAATCGTTTAGGTCTGTTACCTAATAATATGTAACACTCAGAGCCCAGTAGTACCAAAGACAATGGGAAGGAATTTTGTTGATGGCTTCATGCCTGTTACCTAGAATGTGTAATGATGAAGACCTTTGTTCAGTGTTCATGAGCCATGGCTAGAAGAGGTTGTGGCAAAAATGAACAAAGTAATGTTTAGTCAGAGAGTAGCTTGCATATGCTATGATGTGGGAGTGTACAAGGTTAAGATTCTTCAACATGGCTGTTCCCTTCAGTTCACCATACCCATCAGCCTAACACTGGTGTGGTGTGGTGTGGTGTGGTGTGGTGTGGTGTGGTGTGGTGTGTGTGTGTGTGTGTGTGTGTGTGTGTGTGTGTGTGTGTGTGTGTGTGTGTGTGTAATAGTGGTAAAAGGTGTAGTTCATTGTTCCATGAATGTGTCACTTCATTGCCGTCTCTGTTTTCCCGAAGCAGTCTGTTCCTGTTGTGGAGATATCCTGATCTTGCCAAATTCTTGTTCTGCAACAAGAAAGACATATATTATATTTTTATATTAAGAATATGTAGTATATACCGCTTTTCGACGGAGTAGTTCACAAGGCAGTTTACATAGAAAAAAATCAATAGATGGTTCCCTGTCTCCAAAGGGCTCACAATCTAAAAAAAAAAAAAAAATACAGAAGAGACACCAGCAACAGCCACTGGAAAAGACGCCATGCTGGGGTGAAGAGGGACTGACTGGAACATGTACCCTCACAACCTGCATTGGGATGGTGCCTGGAGCAGATACCATTTTGATTTTTGCATTCCAGGAGACTTAGGAATCTTGTCCCGATAAAATGTGCAAATAAGAGCTGGTTCATAAATGCAGGCACATCGCATCATTTCTCTACCCTTGATGATGGTCTGCAGGGCATGTGAACTGGCTTCATTTAAAAGCACCATGTGAGGTGCTATGAAAGTTTCATCTGTTTCATCTGTGACAGTTGCAAAGGCCTGTTTTGGGTTGCCAATTCTTGTAATAAAAAATGCTGGTATTTGGGCAGGGCGCAAGGGTGGGTGGGACTCAGGGTGGAGCCAAAGGAGGCAGAGAGTGCAACTGTATTTTAATGAGCCCAGAGGTGGAGCTCAACCAGTTGGACCGACTGATCAAGGAACAGAACCCAGGACAAAAGCTGACAGTTTACCAAAGCTGTACAACTTTAAAAAAAAAAAAAAACTGGCTGAGACAGGGGGAAAAAAAAACCCTGACTCAACTGTCCAGGCCGGTTAGCATTCCTGTGGTCCATTCAATACATGCAAGTCATCATTTGATCGTGTTGCAGTATTCAAGCTGTAAACGTGCAAGTACGTGTGAAGCAGTCTAGAGTTACATGAATATTCGAGTAACCCAGTGGTTCCCAAACTGGGAGGCGTGGCTCCCAGGGGAGCCGTGGAAACCAGCCAGGGGAGCTGCGGAGTGCCACGGAATCCTCTCGGAATACAGTGCAATGCCAATTGGGAGGCATCAGCATAATGTAATGGGGAGTCGTGGCCAAGGGTTGCCAATGGTCAAGGGAGCCGCGGATCAAAAAAGTTTGGGAAACACTAGAGTAACCTATTGCTACAGCAGATTGGGGACCTCATAACAGTCGCAAGCTAAGTCAGGTTGCTGACGTACCACCAGTACGGAGGCGATGTGGGCAAAGGCAGAGGACAGCCTCCTCCCCCCATTCTGCAGACTCCACACCCACAGGCGGAGAATAGTTGAAGCTAAGGAGTTCTTAGGAAGCTGCTTTTCCTTGTTACCTTTTATCTGAGCACCAAAGGCAATTTTTAAAGAGTTCATCTCCCTCTAAAATCGCCAACCCTCTAGAATGCTAATCGCAGCAAGGGATAGCTTGGAGAGGTTTCTCTGTGCTTGTCTAGAAATGCAAGACTGTGCATTGCAGCAAAAATAAAATAAAAAATGTTGCCAGCAACTCAGAAATTCAACTGGAGCGAACAGCCAAATCCTTTGATCCTTTCTTGTTAAGAGAAGCCCTGAAAATGCCAAAGGTGACTAGACTACCCCATTATTTTGCTTGCTATCTGTGCTTAAGGAGGAGTGGGTGGAAGCAGAGATCCAGGTCTTCCACAGCAGGAGTGGTGACGTTGTCATCAGGTTATTCTTTTTTTTAAAGGACTTTAGAACAGAAGAAGCCTCAGGCCCAGTGAAGGATCAATTTGCCTAGGGGCAGACATTGATGTCTAGGCCATCATCTTTCCCAGCGGCTGTCTGAGAGACAGTATGGAGCTCATGTTACATTAAGGCAGTGGTTCCCAAACTGGGAGGCGTGACTCCCAGGGGAGCCGCGGATACCAGCCAGGGGAGCCGCGGAGTGCCACAGAACCCTCTTGGAATACAGTGCAATGCCAATTGGTAGGCAACATAATGTAATGGGGAGCCGCGGCCAATGGTCACTAATGGTCAAGGGAGCCGCAAGTCAAAAAAGTTTGGGAAACACTGCATTAAGGCTACAATCCTGTGCAAATTCACCTGAGAGTGAGGGCTCAATCCTGCCCAGCCACAATGCCTAGGGCAGTGATGGCGAACGCGTGGCACGCGTGCCGCTGCCGGCACGCTGAGCCGTTTCTGTGGGCACGCCGCGCCGGCCGGCCGGTCACCCCTAAGGACAGAGAGTGCCACCGGACTCCAGAGCGCCCCGCTCTCAGCTGGGAGGCGGGCGCTCTCAGCTGAGAGCGCCCGCCTCCCAGTTGAGAGTGCGACCTGCCTGCCTGCCACAGGCGGGGGCGGGTCTAGCTCGCTCCTTCTCCTCCTCCTCCTCGGCAGCCTCCTCTGTGGCTGGGCTGGGCAGGGGGAGGCGGGGCCGGGGGAGGCTCTCCTCCTCCTCCTCCTCCCCCACCCGCCCTTAGCCGGAAGTCACCTCCTCCTTCTTTCCGCTAAGGGCGGGTGGAGGAGGAGGAGTGAGGATTCCCACCCCGGCTGGTTGGCTGCGGAGGTGCGGCGCGGCCGGGCCCCGGCGCTGCTGCTGCTGCTGCCGCCGCCGCCTTGGCTGCCTGGCTGCCCGCCCTTCCAGTTCCAGGAGGAGCGTCCCGGCGGCAACGTGGTAGCAGGCAGATGAAACTCCTTGCACGTGGGAAAGGAGCAGCTGCAGGTAAGCCGACGGGAGGCGGGCGGGGGGCACCCAGGGGGGTGGGCGGGTGGGCCGGGGGACACCCGGAGCAGGGTCCCTGAGGGTGCACCCCCCAAAAAAAATCGCTCAAAAGGCGCTAAATTCGTTATTCAGGTTTAATTGCAGTGTTGGCACTTTGAGTAAGCTGCGCCAGCAGGACAGTCTGCACTATCCTGTCTGCACCAGCGCAGGCCCTAGCACAAGCACGTGCCGGAGCAGGTAGGAGCCGCCCAGAGCGGTGCAGGGATGGGGGGGAGCGCATTACGGGGGCATAACAGGGCGGGGGGAGGATGGATTGGGTGGGATCGGCAGCAGTGGCGTAATCAAAATCCTATCCCCCTTCCCTGGCCTTTTGTCCCTACATGGGCCTCCTGGATTTATGCCAGCTAAATAGCTGGTGTGTGTCCAAGGAGACCCGTTGGGGACACTGGGGCTTTACTCGGAGGAAGGGGACGAATGTTTTCCAAGTTAAGACTAAAATGATCCGGGCTAATAGTCTATGGTAGAATAAAACAGTTTTTACCTGACATTTCGCCAGCTACTGTGGCAGGCATTCTCAAAGATTTGGGAAGTACACGAAGTAGCCCTCCAGTGCAACCGTCAGCGGACAGCAGCAGACCATGCGGGGGTGGAGAGGTAAATATATATTTTTTACTTACCCACCTCCACTCCCTCATGGTCTCCAATTCAGACCTGCGCCAGCTCTTTGGCACAAGTTCAAGTATTTATTTATTCATTTATTTATTTTAAAAAAATTAGAGGGAATTTAGAGTAGAGGGAAGGAGACATGTCAGGGACAAAAGGAGAACAGGATATCGGCAGAGCCATTGCCGCTGATACCTGCCCCTGACGTGCCCCTCGGAGGTCCCGATCTCCTTCCTGTTTCACCTGCGTTCTTTCCCATTGGCTCCACACACACCCTACTGGTGAGGGCAAAGGGCTATCCCTGCCTCTTGTAACAGCGGTTGGAAAATAGTCACCGGCAGTGCACTCCACACATCGTCATCAGCCATTTTACAACAGCAGAATTCTGTTCTTCTGTCGTAAATCCCTCTGCACACTGGCCTGAACCTAGTATGTTAATCTGGTATGTGAGTAGTGTTTTCGAAGTTGCAGTGAATGAATTCTGTGTGTGGTATGCACCTGCAGTGTCTCCTGGAGCATGGGATTATCTAGGGTATTGCGCTAGTTACTAGATTACTTTTCAATTAAATTAGCTGATTTAGCATAGTAGTAGTATTGAGAAATCTATCAAGTTGGACTGGAGAGTTTCTCTAGAAGACAGAGTTCCTTGAAAATTTGCCCTTTTCACAATTTTTTGTAACAGGTTTCGAGTGCCATCTGGAATAATTTATTTAATGATTTGTGTATTGTGCGAAGTTGTTTTAACCATCTGTAAAGCTGGAAAAATCCATATAATATTTGAAAGAAAATGCCAAAAAGTTGTCATTAAAATTCTGGCACTGACCAACTGCTAAGAGAGAGACTTTTAATTAATATAGCAAACCAAACAAGCAATTTTCTACCTTTAGGAAAAAGGAAGTGTGGGTTTTGCCCAGACTTAAATGAAACCATGTGGAGAAAAGAGACAGAGGGCAAGATGCATGCAGTGCTGAGCAGTTAATGACTCACACTCCACTCTGCCCTTCAGCTGGAAGATATGGGCATTTACGGGGGGGGGGGGGGGAATGGCAGCCTCCTCACTCCATCGACTCAAGATTAGGAAGCCCAGAGAGAAAGAGGTTGCCTTGAGAAAGTTCCTCTCCCAGATTAACAGAGAATCCCAAAATCTGGAGGTTCCAACTTTAAAACCAACCAGTAGCAAAAATTTAAAACTAAAGTTCTCACTTAAAACTAGCCGCTAGCCCGATGGTCTGAGAGGTATGGCAAACCGGTGCTCCCTCCCGAGTGAACTTATATCAGGCAGGTGAAAGCAGTAAAAACTACAAGAAGTTTAAATAACAAATGTAGTTTCTTGACAGGATTAAAAGCCATGTTCAACATTTCAATTGACATCTGCGATCACCTTCAGGCAGTTCAGGGTGGAGATTAATGCCTTGTCAACAATCAGCTAGAGGCATTAATCTCCACCCTGAACTGCCTGTTAGCTCTTTTCTCACCTGAAGATGATCGCAGATGTCGATCGAAACGTTGTGTTTATTTTAATAAATTAAATAAATCTTTTTGAACATGGCTTTTAATCCTGTCAAGAAACTACGTTTGTTATTTATAATAGCTGGCCATGAAAGTTTCAGATCTATTTTACAAGAAGTTTATTAAAAAATGGAGGAATCAAAGCAATGTAATGCAAGAGGTAAACGTGAGGCATGGATCACTTGGCAAAAGGAGAAAGGGGGGCCATTGGTGAGGTTGACAAAGGCGTGAAGATACAAGCTGAAAACAACAAATCCTTAATGTGGCTGCGTACTTTCTCTACCCTAGTAATGTTACTTCAGAGCTCTGATCCCTACACTCGCATTAGTGAGGGCATACCTTTTGTGAAAGCAACAACTGCTTTCAACAACAAACTAGGGCAACACTCACAAGCATCCTTGTGTGTGACCTTTAAAAAAAAAGCCTAGTGTTGATGATGTCATGCGTCCATCTGATTGGATGATTTATGACCACCTGGACAAAGTTATTTAATAATATATAATATAATGGCAGGAGGTGTGGCCTGGAGGTTTGAGCCGGTGCCCTGCCTGAAGAAACTAAGCAGGGTCGACCTCGGTTCCTGCTTGGATGGGAGACGGAAGCTGCTGACGAACCTCGCAAAGACACTGAGAAGGCATCTTGAGAGGGTGGAATGCGGAGGAGTCAGCTAGAGAGAGAACATCTAAGACAACCATCCGAGGGTGAACTGTGGTGAACTGTGAAGCTTGGAAGTGCAAAGCACAAGCCAGAAGGAGGGCTGCACTCGGAAGGGAAAACATATCGAGCATGGAAGGTTCTATATAGGAATAGAACAATATTGGAAAGACCCTTATCAGGTCTAAAGATAGCCTGCCTATGTAAACCGCCTTGAATAAATCTGATGAGAAATCTGATGATGAGAAAGGTGGTATATAAATACATAAAATAAATAAATAAAAATAAATGTAATAATATACAGTATTTATACCACCTTTCTGGTCATTGGATTTCTCCTCCGACTTTAATTCAAGGCGGTGTACATGGGCAGACTGTTCTAAACCCCAAAGGGTTTTTACAACATAATAACGTTCTAATCTTTCATAGAACCTTTCATTCGAGATGTTACTTTCACAGTCCAGCTCTCTCTCTCTTTCTCTCTCTCTCTCTCTCTCTCTCTCTCTCTCTCTCACTCACTCTGGTGTTCGCCTCAGCACGCTTCAGCTTCAGCTGCTTCAGCTGCAGCTCCACTCCCCAACAGGGCTCTGCAGCTTATCAGCTCGGCGTGCCAGCAGCTCTCCAACAGACTTCCGGCCGTCTTGAACTGCTGTCCTGCAGACCTTCAGGCATTTGTGAGAGACGAATGCTCTACCAACTGAGCCAGAACTTTACCATCTGTAAAGTTGGAAAAATCCATATAATACCTGAAAGAAAATGTCAAAAGTTAAAATTCATTGAATGTCATTAAAATTCATGAAATGTCATTAAAATTATGGCGCTAACCAGCTGCTAAAGGAGATATACTTTTAATTTTAATTAATATAGCAAATGAAACGTACCAAACTTCCTGTTGTAATTTGTAGTTCTCCTTATGTGGAGCCCCAAACTAGGGTTATATAAGCCTGCTGGAAAAATCCTCCAAGCTGTGCAATTATTTTTAAATATAAACATTGTGTTATACTTTTCTTAATGATCAACTTTTCACATTTTTGAAAATATCTGAGTTTTAAAACCCAACTGTTCAGATTTAAGAATCTTAGGACCCAATTTTGTCTGCACACTGCTTCACCATCCATCATACTCTGAGCCAGACCTGTAAAGGTGGGAGAGGAGGGGACACAGCACATCCCACCAGTGCAGCAAGCCCGGGAACAATGCTGGTGGCCCCCCCCCCACAGCAACAAGGGTCCAGATTGGATGCTGTCGTCGGTTGTAGTGTTGGTCCCACAATAGCCCAGTGAACAAGCTGCACATGTGTGGCGGTCACCCAGTGAACTAGTAACACCACACAGTTGCTGCTACGGTATCAGTCCCGCTCTCATGGAAGTAAGAACACAGGCAAAGCCACCCAAGGCGCGCTGTCCCCCATGGACCACGTTCCCAGACACACCTGCCTGGGAGCAAGCCTCCCGGCCCACACTGCTCCCCACCCTTGAGGACCAAGCTGACTTTAGAATACATGGCTTAAGAGACCAGTGAAGATCCATGGCTGCCAAGACCCATGGCTGCCATGCCCACAGATGGGCTGCCAGAGCAGTGCCTACGTAGTCGCCATCCACTAGACACCATTACGCCCACATAGTTGTCCTGTGCGTCAGCTGCATGCTGCAGGTCAGCCTGCCAATGACCCCACATATGGCATTAACGCCCTGGCATATGCCATGCTGGGGCACATGCCAGCACACTGCCAAGCCACCTGTAGCAAGCATTGCCACATCCATGCCACAATAACGCTGCACATAGGATTCATGGGGAGAAGCCGAGGAGGGGAGGGACAGGAGAACAAGAGAGAGGCAAGGAAAGAAATAGGAATCAAACAGAAAAAGATTTTGTCAGCAAGCCTGTTCCACTAGTTTCAAAGATCTGGAAGGAACAGAGGAATGGGTGCGAGATAGCTGGAATTAGATTACCAGAAACAATTTATTATTTTTAAGAATGGGAACCAAGAGAAGAGAATGGGCCATACAGGATACCTCCCATCCCCAAATATTTCGATTCCAAAAGGCTAAACCTTTTTGGCAAGTGAGCTCAAGAAGTCCAAAGTCTGAGATGGTATCACCCTAATGTGCCCTGTAACACATACAGAGAGAGATATAGCACATCTCTCTCCCTACGGGGGAGCAAAGCGGGATACAATTATGATGATGATGATGATTGATTGTAGTCTTGCCTCTAGTCTACCTTGTCTGGGATCAAGCAGAGTGCAATGCTAGAGAGGCAGACAAGAAGCCATAGTCAGGTCTGAGGGTTCTTATGCTCTGCTACTAGAGCGCGAGATAATTCCACTACGGTACTAGGGTATTTGAGTCCTGGACAACTGTGTCCTGGTCATTGGCATCCCTGGACATTCTGAGAGCCAGAATGGTGTAGTGGTTCTGGTGTTGGACTTAGACCTGGAGTATATATATATATACCGCCTTTCTTGGTCATTGAATTTCTCCTCCGACTTTAATCCAAGGCGGTGTATATGGGCAGGCTGTTCTAACCCCCCCCCCTTGGTTTTTTTTACAATATATAAATGTCCAATCTTTCATGAACGGCTACTTTCCAGGTGGTATCCTTTTTACAGTCTGGGTTTTTTTCTGCTGGCTGGCGCCTCCCACACTCGACCGACGCAGCTGGAAGCTCTTATCTCTCCTCCCGGATTTTTGTCGGTGGTGTGTCTTGAACTTGTCAAGTTCACTAGTCTTCGGGCTACACACACACACACACACACACACACACACACACACACACACACACACACACACGGGACACAAATGTCCAGGATACCAAAAAAAAAGGAAGCAAGTGTCCAATGACTGGGACGCATTTGGCCGGAATACAGTTGTCCAGGATATAACAGTCTTATCACCTTCCACCTACCTGTGCTGCAAGTTGGCCACCCATGGTCCAAGGATTATATCTACTGTTTGATGGTTGTGTTTCTCACTCTGACTCATGTTTGACTTTTTCTTCATATAAAGACTATGTGAAATTGGCTGTTTTCCTATACTACGGTCATTGTTTAGGCTCTTTGGATGCCTCCTGTCCATTTTGTTCATCTGATTAAATTGGCTGACTTGTATGCTTATAATACCGGAATATTTATAGAGCACTTTTCAATGGGAAGCCATTCCCCAGGTGGTTTACAACAATTTAAAAATACAAATAAAGACAACACACACGAAATAGAATAGCAATGCAACTCAACAGATAACACCAAACAAGTGCTAACAAATACTCTGTTAACAATACTTTCATTGAATGAAAGAGTGATTGCATTCGTCGTCTTGCTGCTAAACACAAACACGGCTATTTCTGTGGAATTTGGCTGCTATAGCAATACTGTCCTCACTGTGCTGTTTTCTAGGGATGTACAACTAATGGATGCTTTTTTTTCTTTTTCTTCAATTGCAGAGAGACATGATTAGGGTGGTGTAAACTATGGCCCAGTTCTATTACAAGAGAAGTGTCAACGCCCCTTACCGAGACCGCATCCCTCTCCGCATTGTACGAGCTGAGTCCGAACTCTCGCCAGCTGAGAAAGCCTATTTGAATGCCGTGGAAAAGGGAGATTATGCCAGTGTGAAGCAAGCTCTGGAGGAAGCAGAAATTTATTTCAAGATCAACATTAATTGCATTGACCCCCTCGGACGAACTGCTCTCCTTATTGCAATAGAGAACGAGAACCTGGAGCTCATAGAGCTGCTCTTAAGCTTTAATGTGTACGTCGGGGACGCCCTGCTGCACGCCATAAGGAAAGAGGTTGTCGGGGCTGTGGAGCTGCTGCTAAACCACAAGAAGCCCAGCGGGGAAAAACAGGTACCTGGGGACGTTTCGCATTCTAGCTTGCCAGGTAGTGTCCAGATTGGGGGGGGGGGGGAAGAGAGGACTCTTACAATGCAATCCTGTCTAGATTTCGACCGGTGGAGCGATTGTTCCACCGGTCGAGGGTGTCGCAAACGTGCCGTGTTTGCGGCACCCTGGGAGTAAGCGGCACTGGTGTGTGTCTCTGGAGTTAACCTGTCCCAATGCGGTTCAGATCCACCTGAACAATGTGGGGAGCTGCTTGTATGAATGGCTTATCTTGTGGTGCCCCATCCACACTGTTGCGTTGTGAGAGGTGAATGTATCTGAAAACCGGGAGATAAGAGGAATGTGGGTTCCTCTTTGTACAGGGCAACCCAACCCCACAGAACTCCTCAGTCGCTGATGAAGACATTAAACTGGGAGAGGTCCTTTCCGCTCGTCCCAGGGTAGTACATAAGAACATAAGAAGAGCCCTGCTGGATCAGGCCAAAAGCCCATCTAGTCCAGCTTCCTATGTCACACAGTGGCCCCACCAGATGCCTCAGGGAGCACACGAGACAACAAGATACCTGTGTCCAGTCGCCACTCCCTTGCACCTGGCACAGAGAAAACCCACTTCTAAAAAACAAAACAAAACAAAACAAAACCAGGAGGTTGCTTATGGCTTGTAACCTGTGATGGTCTTTTCCTCCATGAATTTGTCCAAACCCCTTTTAAAGGCATCTAGGCCAGGTGCCATCACCACATCCTGTGGCAAGGAGTTCCACAGATGAATCACACGCTGGGTAAAGAAATATTTTCTTTTGTCTGTTCTAACTCTCCCTCCACTCAATTTTAGTGGATGTCCCCTAGTTCTGGTGTTGTGCGAGAGGGAGAAGAATTTCCCTCTATCCACTCTCTCCATCCCATGCATAATTTTATAAGTCTCAATCATGTCCCCCCTCAGGCGCCTTTTTTCTAGGCTGAAAAGCCCCAGACGCTGTAGTCTTTCCTCGTAAGGGAGGTGCTCCAGCCCACAAATCATTCTGGTCGCTCTTTTCTGCACCTTTTCCAATTCAACTATATCCTTTTTGAGGTATGGTGACCAGAACTGGACACAATACTCCAGATGTGGCCTTACCATCGATTTGTACAAAGGCATAAGGATATTGGCCGTTTTATTCTCAATCCCCTTTTTAATGATCCCGAGCATGGAATTGGCCTTCTTCACAGCCGCAGCACACTGGGTCGACACTTTCATCGACCTGTCCACCAGCACCCCAAGATCTCTCTCTTCATCCGTCACAGACAACTCAGAACCCATTAGTGTATATGTGAAATTTTGGTTTCTTGCCCCAATGTGCATCACTTTGCACTTACTTACATTGAAGCGCATCTGCCATTTTGCTGCCCATTCTCCCAGTTTGGAGAGATCCTTCTGGAGCTCTTCACAATCCCTGCTGGTCTTTACCACCCGGAAAAGTTTAGTGTCATCCGCAAACTTGGCCACCTCACTGCCTATCCCCAAGTCCAGGTCATTTATGAATAAGTTGAAAAGCACCGGTCCCAAGACCGATCCTTGGGGCACACCGCTTTTCACCTCTCGCCATTGTGAAAATTGCCCATTGACTCCCACTCGCTGTTTCCTGGTCTTCAACCAGTTCCTAATCCACAAGAGGACCTGCCCTCTTATTCCCTGACTGTGGAGTTTTCTCAGGAGCCTTTCATGAGGGACCGTGTCAAACGCCTTCTGAAAATCCAGATATATAATATCCACGGGTTCGCTCGCATCCACATGCCTGTTGACCTTTTCAAAAAATTCTAACAGGTTTGTGAGGCAAGACTTCCCCTTGCAGAAGCCATGCTGACTCTCCCTCAGCAGAGCTTGTTCTTCTATGTGTTTTAAGATTTTATCCTTAATGAGACTTTCCACCATCTTCCCTGGAACAGAGGTTAGGCTGACCGGCCTATAGTTTCCCGGGTCCCCCCTCCTTCCTTTTTTAAAGATTGGCGTGACATTAGCTATCCTCCAATCCTCTGGCACAGTGGCCGTTTTAAGGGACAAGTTGCATATTTGGGTCTAGAGGTAAGCAACTTCATTCTTGAGTTCCTTCAGAACTCTTGGGTGGATGCCATCCGGGCCTGGTGATTTATTGATCTTTATTTTGTCAATTAAGTCTGAGACGTCTTCTCTTTTAACCTCTATTTGACTTAATTCTTTAGTCAGGGGAGACCGTTCCGGCAGCGGTATTTGCCCGAGGTCTTCTGCCGTGAAGACAGATGCAAAGAACTCATTTAATTTCTCTGCAGTCTCCAAGTCCCCTTTTATCACCCCTTTCTCTCCCTCACCATCCAGCGGACCCACCGTTTCCCTGGCAGGTTTCCTGCTTCTAACATATTTGAAGAAGCTTTTATTATTCCCTTTTATGTTGCCTGCCATACGTTCCTCAAAGTCTTTCTTGGCCTCCCGTATCATCTTTTTACATTTCTTTTGCCACAGTTTGTGCTCCTGTTTATTTTCCTCATTAGGGCTAGACTTCCATTTACGGAAGGAAGCTTCCTTGCCTTTTATAGCCTCCTTAACTGTGCTTGTTAGCCATGCCGGCATCCTCCTGGACTTGGTCGAGCCCTTCCTCCTTTGTGGGATACACTCCCGCTGGGCCTCTATGACTGTTGTTTTAAACAGCCTCCATGCACTCTGGAGCGATTGGACTCCTTTTACCTTCCCTTTCAGCTTTTTCTTAACTAGTCTTCTCATTTTGGGGAAGTCTGCCCTTCGGAAGTCAAGGGTTTTCGTGTCAGATTTGCTCGGCACTCTCCCTCCGACATGCATGGCGAAACAGATCGCAGCATGGTCACTGTTCCCCAACGGTTCGGTAACATTTACCTCCCTGACCAGATCTTGAGTGCCACACAATATCAAGTCCAGAGTCACCTGTCCTCTGGTCGGTTCCGTGACAAGCTGCTCTAAGGCACAGTCATTTAACATATCCAGAAATCCAGTCTCTCTTTCATGACCTGAGCATGAATTGACCCAGTCGATGTGAGGATAATTGAAGTCCCCCATGACTACAACCCTGTCTCTCGTTGACACCTCCCTGATTTGCTTCCTTATTTTAATATATTATTATTAAATATTATTATTTAATAAATATTATTATTAAATAAATATTATTATTATTATTATTATTATTATTAACAGTATGTGTATACCGCTTTTCAACAAAAAGTTCACAAAGCGGTTTACAGACAAAATCAAATGATGAAATGGCTCCCTGTCCCAAAAGGTCTCACAATCTAAAAAAGATGCAGAAGAACACCAGCAAACAGACACCAGAAACGACACTGTGCTGGGGTGAAAGGGGGGGCAGTTACCCTCCCCCTGCTAAATATAAGAGGAGCACCAATTGAAAAAGTGCCTCTTGCCCAGTTAGCAGGGGATAAATACATCGTTACTTCCTCTTTAAAAAGTGGAACCAAATAAACACCACACCTCCTGAGTTTCACTAAATTTAAGGAACAAATTTTCCTTGTGAGAATAGCAAGGTGCTGCAGAGAAGGGCATCAAGATAATGTGGAAGGAAGCCATGCATCATCCCTTGACAACCACTACAAGAGTTCTTAAGGCTGTTTCTCTTTGTTCTTATGAGTGCAGCTGGCTCATTAATCTGTGCGCAACAGTGAGTCAAAGAGAGAGGATGGTTGAGTCATACAGACCCTAACTAAGGTACTCTTTCACAGGCACTCAGAACCTTGGAAGATTCTAACTTTTCCCCCCTAGTCCTTATTGCTTAAGCTGAGACATAAGCCTAGAAATATGTCTCTGATGTGTGATCAAAGGTTCCTAGAACAAAAAGCCATTAAAACAAAGCCCCAAAGAATGGTTTTTAAAATCTCAGGACTTCTGCTCACATGGAGGGGGGGAGCTGGAGGGATATGAATCTTGGTGACAAAGGCGCACTTCGGATCCTATCCCCAATTTTTCAACCTGCCCCACACCCTTCCACGTGGACTAGCGCCAGTTATAGAGCTGGGAGTAGATCCAGCGGATTGGCATGGGTTTACCCTGCGGCAAGGGTAAATATTCCCTTACCCCCAGGAGGCCTCCAGAGCCAAAACTCCCCCATGGGATTCAGCAGGCGCCATGTTGGCGTAGCTGTATTGCCATGCAGGATTGGGCTGTAAACGTCTGTAATTGCAGTATTGCAACCTGCTCAGGCAGAAAGCAGGACTGTGGCTGGTCAGCTCTCCTGGCCCTTTAAATGGTTATATAAAGGTAAAGGTGACCCCTGACAATTAAGTCCAGTCGTGTCCGACTCTAGGGTGTGGTGCTCCTCCCCATTTCAAAGCCGAAGAGCCAGCGTTGTCCGAAGACGCCTCCGTGGTCGTGTGGCCGGCATGACTCTCCTTGCCGCAGCGCGTAGCATGCAGCTGGAACATGGAGCGCTGTTTACCTTCCCGCAAGCGGTACTTATTTATCTACTCGCATTAACATGCTTTGGAACTGCTAGGTTGGCAGGAGCTGGCCAAGCAATGAGAGCTCACCCCGTCGCGGATTCTAACTGCCGACCTTTCGATCGACAGCTCATGGTTCAGCGGTTTAACCCACTGCGCCACCCGCTGGCCCAAAATGGTTATATAGGTGAGGGCATTTCAGCAGGTGCAGCTGCTTTAGCAGCACCACCAGCAATTGCAGCTGCCAAGATTCTGTCTTCTATATAACTCTTAAGAACGCAGAGGCCCTAATGGTGGAAGTTTGGCCACCCCTACTTTAGAGCATCTAGGAGCCTCCACCTGCCCAGGCCCACATACACGTCTCTGCTCCTACTTCTGCTTAGAGGGCTCTTTCCAAGGATCAGCTGCTTACTGGACAGCTGCTGAGAGCTGAAGACCCTTAGGGCCCTGCTGCAATCCTTGAAACAACCTCTGTGCCCATAGCCCTTGTGAGGTGGCGTCAGAGCTAGGCTTACCATCGTCCCGGAATCGACGCTGGCTTTGGCCTAGAACAGACCCAAGCCGCTCCCAAGGGTGCACTGCGGCTGTCCGATGGGCTTCCGGAACTTCCGGTAAAGGACATGACAGAAGCTGGAGCCCCGTTGGCTAGCCGCATCGATTACCATCGATTCCGGGACGATGGTAAGCCTAGGCAGAGCAGCTCTCTCAGCTCCGTCACCTCCTCTCTCCCAACACATCTGCCACTGCAGATCTTTTAAGGAGGTTTATTCAAGTAGGAGAGGGTCCATGGGGAAGTTTGTTGAGGGCCCCCTGAAACCTGGAACACATCCTGTCTGCTTAGTTTTCAAGGGTTGCCGTTCTTGGACAGGAGTGGGCTGCCGATACGCTACAATGAGGTGTGGGAAGAGGAAC
This sequence comes from Plestiodon gilberti rubricaudatus, assembly GCA_026170595.1. Taxonomy (NCBI): domain Eukaryota; kingdom Metazoa; phylum Chordata; class Lepidosauria; order Squamata; family Scincidae; genus Plestiodon; species Plestiodon gilberti. Next base: position 106,581,038 of record JANXHW010000002.1, on the reverse strand, counting down.
AGGTCCAGGCCACCAGTGAGCCCCAAGGTATCATGTTAGCAGAAGCTAATCACCTCCCTTGGCTGTCCCACACTTGCTCAAAACTTCCACCATCACCAAGTGTCTGCCCCCTCCTTTGCTCCTAGCCACCCAATGCTCAAAAGGCAGAGGGCGGGACCTGAGACTGGATAGAAGGAGTAAAGTGATTAGCCAATCACGTCTCCACACCTCTCTTCTGGTCCCCATTCTCACTTTCTTCCTTCTCAAAAGCAGCGTGGGCAGCTGGCAGTAGGAACCAGAAGGTGAAGGAGCAATAAGGCAGTGGACAAGGAGAAGGAGGGGGGCATGAACAGCCGTTGCTGCTGAAGAGGCAACAAAAGTAAAAAAAAGGAGGGGAAGGGGTTTGGGGCAGGAAGAAGAGATCAGTGACCACTGCTGCCACTGAGGAAGCAGCAAAATTAAAATGGGGGGCACGGGGAGGGGGGTTGGTGAGCAGAGTGTGCTAAGTGAAAAAGAAAAGAGAGGGAAGTTTGGCGTGGCACCTCACCCCCAGGCTCAGGCTTCACAGGAGCTTGGGCCAGATTTGAGAAGAGGGATTTTGCATGGAGAACAGCCTGCCGTACTTCACCCAGCACAGCAGTGACGACATGGGAGAGAAACAGATGTTTATACTGGAGCCATTCTATGCTCCCTTTTCCCTGCAACTTTAGGGTGCAGCTTTACTTATTGAGAGAAAGCTGGGTGGGGTCTGGTAGCTGACAGTGTGGCCAAAAGAGGACGTTAAGGTGCAGGCGTGTCACTAGTGACACTCGGGGTGAGATCTCATGGTGTTGCCCCCATGAACCTCCTCCCATACCAGACCAAACGATGTGGAGGCCTCCTGGGAAATGCGATCCCCGCACGAGTCATGACTCGGATTGGGAAAAACCCGTTTTCTACCAGTGATGCGTTTTCACACCACTGGTAACAAATAGAATAGAAAGTCATTTTGGTGTCACCCCTCCCTGGGGTGACACCTGGGATGGTATGCCCCCTGCCCCCTCTAGTGACGCCCCTGTTAAGGTGTTAAACAGATCTTAGGTTGCATCAAATACACTTCTTCTTTATATAATAGTAAGAGATCCTACAAGTATTGCATGTACATTAGTAAATGTGTGTTGTTGTTGTTCAGTCGTTAAGTCGTGTCCGACCCTTCGTGATCCCATGAACCATATCCCGCCAGGCCTTCCTGTCCTCCACTATCTTCCTGAGTTCGCTCATTTTCATGTTCGTTGCATCGGTGATGCTGTCTAACCATCTCATCCTTTGCCTTCCCCTTCTCCTTTTGCCTTCAATTTTTCCCAGCATCAGAGTCTTCTCCAGAGAGTCCTCTCTTCGCATTAGGTGGCCAAAATATTTGAGTTTCAGCCTTAGTATCTGTCCTTCCAGGGAACAGTCAGGGTTGATTTCAAATGTGTGTATATACATGTATTTGTGTGGCCTGAGACATACTATATATCTGTGTGTATGTATATAGTATGTATTTGTGTGGCCTGAGACCCCACACCCTTCCACACATCAGAGACATACTATATCCTCAGCACCCTGAAATCACGTGCAAGAGAAATTATGTGTAAAAGATAACAAAACAATGTAATGTTCTGTAATTTTCTTGTCTGCCTCAGTCCTGTTGCTGTTCTTAATATATTTAAATGAGCAGAACACTGAAGCGTCTGGAGGTCTTTTATAACACATACAATATCATTTAATTATACTATCTTGTTCTCATTGCAGATTCAGTGGAGAATGATGAGTAAAAACATATAATTGATTTCTGCAATTGCATAACAAGAGCTGCATAGTGTATTGTGAAAGCATTCCATGTATCATCTCTTTTTGCTATTGTCTGCATTGCCATGCAGTCTGAGCGAAGTGGAAGAATAGATTTTCCCTTTCAGTGTTTTAAAAAACACACCCAAAAACCCTCTTCCTCCTGTGGTGGAGTTAATGGCAGAAGTCTGTGTGGCCTCTGATCAGCTTTTACTTTAGTAAAATTTAATTTTACTAATTTTAGAATTAGATCATTGAGATAAAAGGTCCTCATGCCTCTTTTTTTTTTTTTTTGGCATGATCTCAAACTCCTATAATAATTCTGCCTAAGCAGCACCTCAAAAAAATCCATGAAGATGGCTACCAAAACCGCAATATTTGTGAAGCATTTTGCTCTGAAGCTACAGGCAGGGCTGTATGTCTGTCATCACAATCCTATCCATGTCTACTCAGAAGTAAGTCCCATTGTATTCAATGGGGCTTACTCCTAGGAAAGTGTGCATAGGATTGCAGCCTGTATCAAATTCAACTCCCTTAGACTTTCCCTCTGAAGTTTAAGAAACCAGAGGGGGAGGGCTGAGTAAGATTTCTGATGGTCAGAGGGGGAGAGTTTCAGCCCCATAGAGCTCCTTACCCCCTTCCTCGCGACAAACAAAACCTACATGAATTATGGTAAATAACAAAACATTTCAAAATAAATTGTGCGTAAGATAAATTATGCAAATGTGTTCAATTATGCACTGCACAAACTTGAGAGTTTCCTGGGACACCATTAGGATTATTTGATGCAGAATGTTTCACTTTTTTAACTGCAAAGGCATTCACCTTCTCTTTCACAAAGCAAGTGCAGATAATGACTCTTCCCATTGATTTCAGTGGAAGTGTTCAACTTGTATTTAAATCTCTCCCGTTGTCGCACCTGCCCACCGCTGTTTGGTTTGGTTGTCGCACCTGCCCACCTGCCTTTGGCCGAGCCTCTCAGGAACGCTGAGAAGGGTCCTCCCATCCGCCCAGAGCCTCCTACCTGCGTTTTCTGGCCTCCCAAAACCTGAAAACCCAGAAGTAACTGGCAATGATGTCATCGCCAGTCACGTCCGGTGGTACACAGCAAGAGAGTGGCGCCGGAGGTGGTACTTGGCTTGGAAGGGGTTGAGAAACCCTGGGCTAGAGCATCAAGCCCCTGCCCTCTGACCTGCAGCGCACAGTGGCTTTCTGATGCACCAGGGCAGTACAGTAGACGCAAAGTACCACACCTGTTTCTCCTTCTCCCTTCTGCCCTGGATTTGGGGGGACAAAATGGAAGAGGAATTGGGGGAGAGTGATGGCGAGGTGCTCTAGCTCAGTGTTTCCCACACGTTTTTGGCCTGCGACTCCCTTGACCATTGGCGACCATTGGTTCCAAGAGGATTCTGTGGCACTCCGCGGCTCCCCTGGAAGCCACGCCTCCCAGTTTGGGAACCCCTGCTCTAGCTTATCTATTGGCTCTGAAAGACAGGCAGATCATTAACTCATTGAAGCTGCTCCTCAGTCAAGATGAGGAAAAGAGGACAGTGTCATAACGCCCCAAAGTGTAAAGTGGACCATAGACACTCCAGTGGGAGAATGGCACTCCAAAGATATACTGTGTCACATCCGCTGCTGTTGAATCTCTTTGTACGCTGAACAGTGCAGAAGGGATGCTTTGCTCTGAGCAGGAAGAATGACTTGCAGGAAAACGGAAGAAAAGAATTGTACAAGCTGGTCATAGTTCCCTTTGTACACATTCCTTTGTATGTGGAAGGTCGTCACATCTTCTAAGCAAGAGACAAAGAATCTTGTCTTGTCCGCGGTAACTTCAAAATAACTTCAGTCACCCTTCAGGCATCCGCAGTGTCGGCTTTATTTTGCAAATTAACTATGGCTGATGTAAATGTATAATGCCCCCTTGCATGAACTACTGATAAGTCTCTAACAGTGCAAGTCTATGTATATCTACTCATTGAGTACAGTGGGTGATGCATGGGTGCGTCATCCAACAGTGTGTGTGTGTGGAGGGGGCGATCAGGAGGCCTGCCAAAGATAAATAAAAATATTTTCTCCTTACCTCTGCATAGGCCTCCTGGTGGCCTATGGGTCTCCTCGGACCTACTCCAGCTATATAGCTGGTGTTCGTCCAAGGAGACAAAAGGGGCAGGGCAGGTTCAAAAAGAGGGGATAGGATCGTGGCGCACGCTGGTGCTGTCAGGATCCTCCTCATCCTGAAACTCCCCCTGCCTTCCCCCTCCCAGTGGCGTAGGAATGGGGGGCGGTTCGCCCCTGGGCAGAACGCAGGGGGGTGCATGACCACCACTACGGGCAGCAATTTGGCGGCAGCAGCGGCAGTGGTGCAGAGTCTTTTCGCACCACTTTTTCGATACATCAGTGGCCTCTGCGGCGGCTGCGAGCCTCGCAGCACTGCTGCTGTGGCTTCTGGAGGGCGGGGGAGGTGTTTCCAGCCCTCCCGCCCTGAGGTGACATTTTCAGCCAGTGACATGTCGCTGACGTCACCTGGAGGCGAGGCTTCCAGCCGACATCACCCCCTGGGGCGTGGCTTCCGCCAGGGGGGGTCAACATGGCCTGCGGCCCCCAGGTAGGGGCGGTGTTACAATGCCACTGTACCCTCCCCACCCATGACACACCCCTGTTGCCGACTTACCAGAGTCAGTGCAGACCAGGCTCTGCAGCAGTAGGGGTGTGAAGCTGCAGCTGCTTTGTGGTGGTGGCGCCGGAAACCAGCCCAGCAGTGGCATGATGTCCGGCCATCGTTGGACCTTTTATGACAGCGGAACACTCGTTCTGCTGTCATAAAAGGTCCATCAGATTGGGCCACCAAATTATCCCTGACAAATTTTGGGCTTAGCTCTACTGTATTTTTCAGGGAGTCTTTGCCTCTGATGCATATATGAATGCTCTCTCCTAATGTTAATGTTAATGTTAATGCGAGTAGATAAATAGGTACCGCTTGCGGGAAGGTAAAACAGCGCTCCGTGTTCCAGCTGCATGCTACGCGCTGCGGCAAGGAGAGTCATGCCAGCCACATGACCACGAAGGCATCTTCGGACAACGCTGGCTCTTCGGCTTTGAAATGGGGATGAGCACCACACCCTAGAGTCAGACACGACTGGACTTAATTGTCAGGGGTCACCTTTACACCTAATGTTCTAAAATTGCAGTGTACGACAGAGTCATATACAGGCAGACGTAACATCTTGTCAAGCAAATGTACGTTGTAGCCAGCCCGGTTCCAACAAGTAACTTTCTGAACCATTGTATTATGAGAATAATGTTGAGAGAGTAGGAGAAGGGAAAATTGCTGGTTATGCTTGCATCCTTGGCAAATGCAAGCGGGGGGGGGGGTGGGGATTAAAGGAGGGAATAGGTGATGGATTAAATTGTGGTACCTGTGTGATTGAGTGTTCCTGTGTTGGGTGTTCCTGTCAGTTGATTCCTGCCTATTGTTGATCAAGCGTGGTTGCAAAGGAAATTGTCTTCAACTCACTTTTGTGATTGGTGGGTAGTTGTATAGACCCTATGAAGTCAGTGGAAATGATTGCACGTACTTTCTAAACATTGTGAGTGGGTTGCTAAGTTTCTGCTGCATAGGTGCTGACTAGCCTTGCAAAGGTGGAAGTCCTGGAGCTGCAGAGGTCCTCTTACCTAGACCATAGGATTGGATGCCTGACAGGCTATTTATAAACACAGTACGAATTGGTAAAAGATAGTAAATTCCTATGGTTGATATTTCCCTCCCACCCACACATGTCGGACACTACAAGACCTTCTCATAGTTCCATCCATTTGTTGCTTTTGCACTATCAATCACATGTGGAACTTCAACAATCCATTCACTCTGCAATGTGAGAATCTCAGACTAAAGAGGCAATCTGCAAATACCCTTAATCCTGAACTTGCCATTTCACCGATCTTCAGGTTTGCAAGGCAGCGGCTCTACCGACTGAGCCAGACCCCTCTGCCCTACCTATTAAATAGGTACAATACAAGGCTATGTTTGAAGACTTGTGTGTGGCTGACCAGTGCACATCACTGCTGTGATCATATCGTTGCATTGAATGCCTTCAAGTTCTAAGGTATCTGGAGTGCTTTAAAATAAAATCAGTGTTTACCAGGAACAAGATCTGTTGCATGTGCTCACCTGCTCCTTGCGTCCCGTGTGCTACTCTGTATTCAGTCCACATTTACGGCATGAATTAGATTATCATTATAGCTGTGCAGCAGCTGGGGCCCTGTTTATTGCATGATTGTGAATTCTGCTCAGCTCCTCCGGATTGAGTGGGGCTCTTTGTGACAATAATTCGCAGTGGTCAAGGCGGAAAGGTCAGTTCTGTCACTTGCATTATGCTTTCTTCTTTGTGAGCTGCATGGGCTGTTTAAGCACAAGCAATAAAGGAGAATAACAAGATTTAACTGGACAGTGGCAAAAGAATTTACCCAGGTACCTCCAAAATGCATGTTTTTCCTTTACCATATGTCTCGGAGATTATCTGTTATACGGGACATATACAGTGAACCCTTTTTATCTGTGGATTCGGGACCCGCGAATTTGACTCACCACCGTTTCAACAGTGAAACAGAGGGTCCACCGTTTCAACAGTGAAAAAAAAGTAAAAAATCGCAAGGGGGGGTTACCTTATCAATGCAAACCACTCCATGTTCTTGCTTTAACAAAGGGGTGGGGAACCTATTTGGGGTGGGGGGCCATTTTCCCATGGGGAAAATTGGCTGCGGGCCGGCCTTGAGGCCGGCCGAAATTCCCCCCCCCACCGCAAATTTGACCCCCTCCGTGAATTTACAGGACCCACCCATCCACCGCTCGCTTTCGCTCAGCTCCCTCCCACCCACCGCTCTCTCTCGCTCAGCTCCCTCCCACCCACCGCTCGCTCTCGCTCAGCCCCCTCCCACCCACCCACCGCTCGCTCTCGCTCAGCCCCCTCCCTCCCACTCCCCTGCACCGCCGATCCGCTTCGTACAACTCTCAAGTGAGAAACTTGCCTGGAAGTTGAGCTGCCACTTTCTGCGGGTGCATGAGAGCAGCCTCTGCTGCCGGCCGCTGCACCAGCCTTCGCAGCTGCCATTACCTGCTGATAAAGCCGTCGCCGCCGTCCCCGTCGCAGGTCTGGAAGAGGCGCTTCATCCTCTCCTCCTTGCCCGTGCTGGAAGTGTCACTGCTGCTGCTCCTGGTGGTGCTCACGCTCACCTTCACCACCACGGCCGGGGCGGCCGCTGCCGCCATCATGCGCTCTCTCCAGAGCAGGAGGGAAGAGAGAGGAGGAAGCGGCAGCAACTCCAGCCCCAGCCCCCGAGTTCTTCGGGGCCCGCGGCGCGGCCCCACACAATCCGGCTTTCCCGGCCCTGCCGCCGGCCGCGCATGCAAGGCGCGAGCAGCTGCACAATGCAAACAAGGGGGTGGAGAAGCAGATGCTTCGCCTCCTCTCGCGCACGAATTCAGCGCGTGCCACCTCGTGCGCCAATCAGCGGCATCCCTGGTGTCGGTGCGCGCCTTGGCTGGAGCAGCCACGCTCAGGCACGTTGTTTGGGAGAAGCCAGGGAAGGAAGCGGTGTGGGAAGGCGGCGGCAGCGGCGGGCGGTGGCGGAGCCTCCGGTCATGGGCCGGATCGGGCTGGTCCAGTGAGGGCCGGACCGGATCGTCCCGCGGGCCGGATCCGTCCCGCGGGCCGGGTCCGGCCCGTGGGCCGGGTCCGTCCCGCGGGCCGGGTCCGGCCCGCGGGCCGGAGGTTCCCCACCCCTGCTTTAACATGACGAAATCACGCTCCGGAAGGCTCTTCCGGGTCACGTGACTCCTCCCCGCCCCCTCCCAAGGTCACCCTAGAATGCATTTTTCCTTTTTTCATTTTCACTGTTGAAACGTGGATCCTCCCTTCCCTGGGGGGGGGCAGAACGGATCCCCCCCGGATAGCGATGTCTGACTGTATTAGGGCTATGGTGTTCTTCTGGGTCGGTTGGCCAAGCTGGAGCTTGGGGGCACTGTTTTGCTGTGGTTCCACTCCTCCTTGGCTGATATTTCCCAGATGGTGATGCTGGGGGTTGCCTATTCAGCACCCTGGCTTTTACAGTGTGGGGTGCCACAGGGCTGTTTTTCCTGTCCCCCCCCCCCATGCTTTTCAGCACTACATGAAACCGCTGGGAGAGATCATCTGGGAATTTGGAGTAGGGTGTCACCAATATGCTGATGGCACCCAACTCTATCTCTCCTTGCCATCTCACTTCAGTGAAGCTGTGGCAGTCCTGTAGTGCTGTCTGGAGGCGGTTGGAGTTTGGATGAGGACCAGTAGACTGAGATTGAACCAGAAAAAGACAGAAGTCCTTCTGTTCAGGAAATCTTCGATGCAGGTACTGAGCCATCTGCCCACTCTGAATGGGGTTGCACTCCCTCTGCAGTAATGGGTGTGCAGTTTGGGGGTGCTCCTGGATTCGCGGCTCTCCCTGGAAAGCCAGGTGGCAGCTGTAGCAAGCGGTGCATTTACCCAGCTTTGGCTGGTAGACCATCTGCGGTGGTACTTGCGTCTATCATACGTGGCCATGGTGGTCTGTGCCTAAGTGACTTCAAGACTGAATTACTGTAACGTGTTCTACATGGGGCTGCCCTTGAAGAAAGTTCGGAAGCTGCAATTAGTGCAGAATGCGGCAGCCTGGGTGGTTACCGGAGCTAGGTGGTTTGATTCTGTTGGACCACTGCTTCGGCAACTACGCTGGCTGCCCATTCATTTCTGGGCCCAACTTGAAGTGCTGCTGGTACTGACCTTTAAAGCCCTTCATGGTTTGGGACCACGTCATCTGAGGGACCATACATTCTGGCCTGCTCTCTTAGGTCATCTGAGGGGGCTCTCCTGCAAGTGCTGCCTCTGTCCCAAGTCAGAAGGATGGCGGCGCAAGGACAAGCCTTCTCTGTTGTGGTGCCACAATTATGGAATTCCCTGCCTGGGGAATTAAGAACTATCCCCACCCTCCTGGCTTTTTGGCAAGGGTTCAAAATGTTTCATCAGGCAATGGGTTGGTATCTGCCCAACCCAATTGAATATATGATGGTCAATTTTGCTGCTTTACTCTGGTCTAACTAGCCGACCCCCCAATTGTATTGTGTGGTGTTGTTGTTGTTTTGGCATTATGGTTTTTATTATTTTATTTGTTTTATATATTGTAAGTTTATTGTTTTGATGAAACTTTGTAAGCTGCCTTGGGCATTTGCTTCGGCATGGGAAAGGCGGGATATATTATTTTTTTAAATAAATCTAGTTTGACCCTTTCTCAGAAGCCCAGTAATGTGGTGGAATTCATCTCGGAACAGACCTGGACTGGACTCTAAGGTTGACATGTACCCTTGGGAGTATATCCCTTGGGAGTAGATCCGATTGAACCCAGTGGAATTTATTTCTACCTTATAACAGGCGCCTGTTAAAGCAGCATGCATCCTCCACTCTCTCGGTTCTCCTCTCAATGAGAAAGCGGAGTCCGATGCTGTTCAAGGGCAGCGTGAGTTCCAGGAACTGTGAAGGCAGGTGGCAGGACTTGGACTGGGAAGTCACGTCCCTATTATCCAAGGTGATACTAATACTCTTACCAAGGATTTATTTGCTGACATGCTAAATGGGGTGGATCATAGTCACATATGTATGTTGTTATTAATGATAAATCACTAGTGTGTGATTAAAAATATGCTCTAAGGCAGGTGTTCCCAACCTGTGGTACTAGTACCACCAGTGGTACTTCGGCCGACTGCTGGTGGTACCCGGACCAGTGGAACCCCACTCTGACGTGGTGCTTTTGGTGGTGCATTTTTGCTCCCAAGAAGCTCCTGCCCTTAGCCGAGCCTCTCAGGAACACTGAAAAGGGCTCTCCGACCTGCCCAGAGCCTCCTCCCTGCATTTTCTGGCCTCTGAAAACCTGGAAGTAACTGGTGATGATCTCATCGCCAGTCACTTCTGGTGGTACTCAGAAGGAGAGTGGCGCCAGAGGTAGTACTCGGCCAGGAAGGGGTTGGGAACCCCTGTTCTAATGGTTTTTTCCTCTTTCATTTTATGACCCAATTATGTTTTGTTTGTTGTGTAGAGGGAAGTGCCCTAGGTATGTCTTAGTCTATGCCCTTTTCCAAAAATGCATACTGTATTACATTCACTGCTTAGTGTAACTGGGTGTGCTTTTCAGAACATGTGTGACATGCGCACACAAAGGAAGTCTATTGTGTGCATTGGAACCATGATGTAGTTGGGGAAGAAACATTCTGATTTGAGAATGGCCAGGATGGTGTAAAGGTTAGGGAGTTGGACTTAGACCTGGAAGATCCAGGTTCCAAACCCTGCTCAGCCATGAAGCTTCCTGGGTGACCTTGGGCCAGTCACTATCTCTCAGCCTGACCTGCCTCCCAGGGTTGTTGTGAGGACAAAACAAGCGGAAGAAAAATGTACCAGTACCTGAGAGGAAGGGCGGTATTAAAAAATGTGAAAAATAGTAAAGACTAAGTAAATTTGGCCATCTCAAGATCAGTGTTAACTGAATTAGGGTCATGAAACATCATGTCTGTGAGGAGTTTTGGTGTTTCGGTGTTTCATATCAATGCACTCCAGAGAAGTGAAAACCTTTTAAAATAGTAAGGCAAGGATTTGGGAGCTGACATGATGAAAGCTACAGATCCACTGGGAAGTTCAGTGCAGAGTCTCCACTGAAATTAATGAAAACCTTGCAAAAGTATCCGTGTGAAGCTTCCATTTATTTCAGCAGAGCTTACACAGGAGACATTCCAATTTGTGTCCATAGGGTTTTAGCAGGCAAGTGTGTGGGGGTTTTTTTGCAAGTGATCATTATTGGCTTTACTCGGTATTGGATAAATGCGAATGATGTGAATTACAAACTTTGTGTCGTTTGATGGTCTCTAGAAAACATAAACATGAAATACTGCAATTGCTTGAGAGCAAAATAAGCAGTTTTGGAGTTAATGAACCCTGAACAGGAGCCAATAATTGAGCTTTTTGCCATGCAGCACTGTAGGATTTCCAGTATAATTTCAGCTACCCCTATGGTAGCCTTAGGTTAAGGCAGTAACACAGTAGCACACAATAATGTAGTTGTACCAGACAGTAGAAGAAGAATGACAAACTGAATACCCTGAGAAAAGAACAGAGCCAGGTGTTGCTGTTCCACGGTGGTGGTCTGTTCTTTTATCTCTTGCCTTTTCAGGTGAACATTAAGACAGCAATTTTCAACCAGTGTGCTGGTTTGCATTGGTCTGCTGTGAACAGTCCGCCGGTGTGCTGTGGGAGTTTGGGGGGCGGGTCATTTCTTAATAGGGCCATTGGGGGATGTGAGCCGTCTACCGGCAGCGTGGTGTGCCTTGCCAATTGTCAAACAACTGATGGTGTGCCTTGACAATTTTAGTGCCTTGTCAGCGTGCTGTGAGAGTTGGCATCAGGGGTCAGCCCGATTGGGCACTTGAGGACCTAGCTGGCCGATGCTTGATGTCCCCCTGAGCTGGCAAACACCGGCAGCCTGAGTTGCTCAGGGGAGCAATTTGGGCTGTCACTGCTTTCTCCCACCTGCAAGCGAGCTTCCTTGGGAGCCCTAGTAATGAGGGGCCTCTCAGGAAGTTCATTTGCTGGAGGGCAGGAGAGGAGAGATAATAGGACAACTTGCTCTGTCGTCACCTCTCCTCACCAGCCACCTGGACGCTCCTCCCTCAGCGCAAAGGGAGGAACATGACACCAACACTGGCTACTGCTCTGAGTAGATGGTATTAGTGGCTCCCATCCCCTAGACCAGTGTGTCCCATACTTTTTCAACCCACGGCTCCCTTGACCATTGGCGACCATTTGCCCCAGCTCCCATTACATTATGTTGACGCCTGCCAATTGGCATTGCACTGTTTTTCGCGAGGATTAAGTGGCACTCTGCGGCTCCCCTAGCTGGCTTCCATGGCTCCCCTGGGAGCCGCGCCTCCCACTTTGGGAACCACTGGCCTAGACTTCTTAAAAGCAATGGCTGTTGGAGGCACATGGGTGACATATGAACCCTGTTCCCAATCCTCCTATGGGTGTTGCTGCCTCACCAGGTCTGCCTTAATAACCTTGGTGAACTCCCTCCTCCCCGATAAGCAGCCAGGCTTATGAACAGAAACTAGCTGTGTTCCATTTCTGTGAGTGGGCTTCCTCACCTAGGCTGATGTCCAACATCTTTGTGGCTCCTGGTTCTGGGCACATAAGATTTACTGTTTGTTGTCTTTTCCTCTGGATTTTTCCATCTTGCAGAGGTGATTCTGGCCCAAGATGTTGTGTTGCCTAAGATGGAAAATCTAAGTGCTACCTCTTTCCTACTAATTAACATGGAACTCAATCCACTGGGAAATTCTCCTGCACAAGCCCCACCAAAATGCCTGGGAGCCATGCAAGAGTGTTTCCATGTTCTTGCACAGAAGAACTTGCCATGCGGTTATGCCCCACAAGTCATATTTGTCGTACCATTCATACCCTTAATGGCATCCCAAATCTGCTACCAGGGAAAGTCACTTCACCTTCACTTAGGCCTGTACAAGTTGTGACCCATCAAGCCAAACAAGCCATATATGGCAGCCCACCAGAGGTTCCATAAATCTCCTATTTTGGCTGCCTGCCTAGGCCTGCAAATATGGAGGGGGGCAGCAGGATTATAGAGCACCTGGCAGACCACAGTACATGGCTGGTGGGCTGTGTTCAGCTTGGTGGCTTCCAAGTTTATGTAGGCCTGCTTTACCTCATAATAGCGCCGGCCGGCCTCAGCAATAGGATGCCAGATGCCTTTTTTGTTGCCAACACGCTGTCGTCTTTTTCGGCTGTATAATATATCTTTTGTCATTTGAACTGGGCACTGCTCAAAACATTGTATTCAGGTATTAGACTAGAAACTTGTCATTATGGCAATCACTTCATATTTGCACCACTAGAATCTGATGTAAAAGCAGTACCGGTGTGTTATGAATATTTGCTCCCAAAATGTCCTGACTCCCTTCTGCACTGTATGTACTGATAGGGGAAAAAAAAAAAAAGCTCACACTTCCTTTTTATTTCTCTCAGCATTAAGGAAGAATTGTCAGCAAAATTACCAGAAGAAAGGAACTGATTCCAGGCTCTTTATATTACGATAGTGGGAGAATAAGTGTAAAGTAATTTCTTGGCTTTCATGGCAATGATTGTTGCCCGGATCCAGACTTGCTGGGGTGGGTCGGCAATGGGGAGGCTGTGGAGGATGCGGCACGGCTCAAGCTGAAGGCCACCAGGTGCCACCAAGCCACAGGCACACCTGGTGGTGCTGGCACACTTGTTCAGGCACCGGGCAGCAGCCGGTCCTCTCTGGTTGCCAGCAGCTCTCATGCCTGGAGGGCATTTGGCATCTGCAGTGCTGGTTTGGCTAGCCATGTGCTTGACAAAAGAAGTGCCCCTACCATTACCAGTGATCGTGATTAGCGAGAGGGATGAGCAGCACCCCCAAGAGGGAAGGCAATGGGAGAAGCAGAAAGATGCCTGGTTAAAAGGTAAAGGTGACCCCTGACAATTAAGTCCAGTCGTGTCCGACTCTAGGGTGTGGTGCTCATCCCCATTTCAAAGCCGAAAAGCCAGCGTTGTCCGAAGACGCCTCCGTGGTCATGTGGCCGGCATGACTCTCCTTGCCGCAGCGCGTAGCATGTGGCTGGAACACGGAGCGCTGTTTACCTTCCCGCAAGCGGTACCTATTTATCTACTCGCATTAACATGCTTTGGAACTGCTAGGTTGGCAGGAGCTGGCCAAGCAACGAGAGCTCACCCCGTCGCGGATTCGAACTGCCGACCTTTCGATCGACAGCTTATGGTTCAGCGGTTTAACCCACTGCACCACCCTTTAAGACCCAGTGGGGCTAGATTAGAGAGGGAGGGTGGAACAGGAAGTGGGCAGTGGGTACAACTTGAACCACCTTCAAAAGCAGCTTGAGAGGCCAAGGATGAGGGCAGCATAGTGCAGTCTATGATCGGAATAAGTATAAGGCAGTTCCTTATACAAGTTTCCAGCACCTAAGAAGGCTGTGTAGGGAGTCTTCAAAACCTGAGGAATCTCAGTGGAAGGGGGCTGCTGGGATTTCCCCAAAACAAAGGAGGAGTTTCATAAGTTCACATAAACTTTTGCCCTTCCCAACAACCAGCAGCAACAGATAATGCAAATTTAACAAATCTATGAAATGTGGTTAATTTGTATGGCATACACAAGTAATTCAACTCAGAATTTCATCCCCCCCCCCCAGAGAAACTGTGGATTATTTGGCACAGAATTCTGAGTTTAAGTGCAACCTATTTGTTGTGATTAGAGTTTATAAGATCACACACACCACCAATCAATCATCTAAAGGAATTTCAAGACAGTTATACTTAACTACAGAGATGAATCTGGCAATTACATACCATCAAAAAGAGGCACCGTCAGAAGACTTGGGGTTAGACTAGCTAAAATTTTACAGGGGCATATTTCATACATTGTAGATGATAAGACCCAGACTTCATGAAGGTGCCTTATTTGAATTGGTTCTTGTTACTGAGTTTCAAGTAGAACTAATGTAATATCATCGTTTTTACTTTTCTCCCCCAGGTGCCACCCATACTTCTGGATAAACAATTCTCAGAATTTACGCCAGATATTACACCCATTATCCTGGCTGCCCATACAAACAATTACGAGATCATAAAACTTTTAGTACAGAAAGGTGTTTCTGTCCCCAGGCCGCACGAGGTCCGCTGCAACTGTGTGGAGTGTGTTTCCAGTACAGATGTGGACAGCCTTCGTCATTCCCGATCCAGGCTAAATATCTACAAAGCTCTTGCAAGCCCATCCTTAATTGCCCTGTCAAGCGAGGATCCTTTTCTTACGGCTTTTCAACTAAGTTGGGAACTCCAGGAACTGAGCAAAGTGGAAAATGAGTTTAAATCAGAGTACGAGGAACTGTCACAACAATGCAAACAGTTTGCAAAAGACCTCTTGGATCAAACACGGAGTTCCAGGGAACTGGAAATTATTCTTAACTACAGAGATGATAACAGCCTAATAGAAGAGCAGAGTGGTAACGATCTGGCAAGACTGAAACTGGCAATTAAGTACCGCCAGAAAGAGGTGAGTGTGCAGGTGAATATTTCAGATGATTTAGTTGTAATAATGTCTGAGATAATAGTTGGGAATAGATAATATACAGTTCAAAAGAGGAAAATGGATGTGGAGGTCTTTTGTTCTACATTGTCTCGTTTTTAAATTGATTGAACAGGATTTTCAGGTTATTAGGATATAGACATCAGAAACTGAAACACTGCAGTATATTACTGAGCCAGCAGTAGAGCTGACTGTTTTGTCACTTGAAAGAGACATTAGTGGATTGGTCTGACATCAAATTATTTGGAAAGATAGGGGTGTTAACTGCTTAAACTTCATCCATAAGCAACAATGTGAGTTAACTTCAAACAATTGATTAATCTAAATATGAACGCACCTTCTTGATGACAACAATAATCAAATAAGTGAAGATCCACAATCTGACCATGGGCTTTACTTTGAATAAAAATTCAGACTATGGAGGTTACTTAAAATGGTTCTATCCTTTATTCCTCTTGGACCAGCCACAATGGTCCAGTAATTCTCTGAGAACAAAATGACTTTCGAATGGCAAGCTTGGCTTGTAAAAACAGGTTTCCTGGATGATGGGTAATAGGAATAATGGATTGAATCCAAAGAACCACAACTGGAATGCAATAGTTGCTGCTGTGCAAAGGTGTCGCTCCGGTAGGGGCGGGGCCATAAGTGTCGCTCCGTCGTAGTCCCGTTTACCGAGTGAGGAGGAGGCGGCCCCGCCCCCTCACTGTCGGAGCCATTCCCCTGCGGAGAAAACAGCAGGCAGGGTCTCTTGCCTGCTGCTTTCTCCGCAGGGGAATGGCTCCGACAGTGAGGGGGCGGGGCCGCCTCCTGCTCGCTCGGTAAACGGGACTACGACGAGTGAAACTTACGGCTCGCTCCTACCGGAGCAACGCCTCTGCTGCTGTGGCAGGGGCATCACTAGGGGGGGTCCCGCAGACTGCACCGAGTGACACCCCAGGGAGGGGTGACACCAAAATGACTTTCTATTCTGTTAAATACTATATTTGTTACTGGTGGTGTGAATTTATGTATGCATCTAGGACAGTGATGGCGAACCATTTGGGCTTCCTTGGTGTGTCAACACTTTTGAAAACGCCTAACTTGACTCTGCTGGTGTGTCCCCCCCCCCCACTTTTAATAGTACTTTGACTATTGCTACTTTTAATAGTAATTTAGAATTGAACTGAACTGAAAACAACTATAGAACACATTGCATTTTATTTAACATCAGTGACTTTTTTGTTGCTCAGTTTTACTAGACCTGCAAGGGCAACAGTATTGAACAAGTCCGCCAGTTTAAATACTTGGGCATCACATTCCATTACAGGCACTCTTGGGCTTTTCATCGCCGCTCCATTTCTAATTTGGCCAAACTCTCATCTTCAGGAGTTGCGAGATTTTATTTTACTCTGGGCAACAGATATGTCCCGGCTGCTCTGGAAGCCTATAAGGCCAAAGTTGTCTCTCAAGCTTTATATGGTGTCCCGATCTGGTTCAAGGATTCAGACCTTGCCACGGAACGTATCCAATCTAATTTCCTCAGGAAAATTTTGGGTATGCCACGTTGTGTTCCGTACTCAGCTCTGTGCCTTGAAACCGGTCTTATAAGGCTGAATACATTGGCGTGGCTAAGATTTGCCAAATTCTGGCTGGGCATTCTTTTTAAAGCAACAAGTGATAGCCTGATTTACCACCTACTATCAGACACATCTTTGCCTTGTGGGGTTTCTACTCTGCTTACAAAGCTAAAATCGATGGGGCTTGACAGTGAGATGCTAGGCATGATGGGGTTAGCTGCAGCATTTAGAACTATTAAGGAGAGAACTCTCGACATCGAGCACCAAGAGTTAATCAGTGCAGCTGATACAACGTGTTCTCCATTGCATCTCCATCTGCCTATAAAGTTTGGGAAGCTGTCAACTTATCTATATCAGTTGCATAACCCACAGCTAAGAAGGGCTTTTATGCTGGCAAGGTGTAACGCTCTCCCTTCTGCCCTTTTATGGGGGCGGTACAAAGGAATACCTGTTTCAGCAAGGCTCTGTTCATGTGGCATGAAGTGTGTGGAGACATCTGAGCATATCTTTTTATCATGCTCTCTGCACGAGTCTTTCCATCAGAAACACCTTAATTCGATACTGACGTGTTTTCAGGGCTGGATTGAGGCGGATATTCTCCGAGCCCTTCTGTCAACAGAAGATGATGGGAGACTTGATGATGTTGCAACTTTTGCTTCTGTGGTGGTGGCTACTCGGGAAATGAGTTTTGATGTATAGATTAATTGTGGGACAGTTTGGGGAGAAATTCTCTGCAAGATTGGTTGTTGTCATTGGATCTGTTGGGGGATTTTTTGGGTTGTTTGTTTATGTTTGTCTGTTTGATGTGTTTATGCCAATAAAGGTATCTATCTATCTATCTACTAGATAATAATTTGAAAGAGGTCTGCCAAAATCTCTGCCCTAAACATTCAAGACAAGCCTGTAAAATGTTTCCAAAAATGTAAGGTGTGTCAGGGCCCTGGGGGAAACAATGGCGTGTCACCCAAAATGACCCCGCGTCACCAGTGACACGCGTGTCACAGGTTCGCCATCACGGATCTAGGACTTCCGTGGGCTTGATTGAGTTTGAGTGTGTCCTTCAGGAGCACACAAAAGGCTTGATTGCACCCCAGTCAGAGGTATTCCTGAGGGGCAAAAGGCGTGGCAGGGTGTGTGCTGTACCCATGTTCAGGTGTTGATGGGAGAAGCTTCTTGGCCTAGGAATCTGAAAAGATTATCCTGGAGGCCTGACCACTAGGCAGTTGGAACGCCATTTATTATGCAGCAGGACTTGTGCTTGCAGCGAAATTTGCAAGACCTAGAGCAGTGGTTCCCAACCTGGGTGTCGTGACCCCCAAGGGGGTTGCAAAGCAGTTTCTGGGAGGTTGTGGAATGTCAGCTGGATGGCCACCCCCACTGCAGAGAAAGAAGTGTCTGATGCTCTCTCGGGGATTATTTGCTCACCTTGTGTTACTTTCTGCTTGCCCTTTAGCATCTCTGATAATTATTAGCTCACTCCTCCCGCCCCCCCAAATGGGGCTGCTTATGAGTAAAACTTTAAACATGTGATTTATTCCTGCTTACTGACATCGCTTCCAGCTCTGCTGGCACAATGACATCACTTCTGGCCCTAGGTTTTAGGGGGGCCCGACAGATTGTCATTTTACAAAAGGGGGTTCTGGTGCTAAAAAGGTTAAGACCTAGAGGAGACACCCCTTCAGAGTGAAGCCCTGCCTAGCTCCTAAGATTGTCAGCTGGAATTAGGATCGATTGCACACATGCTGAAGAAAAAAAGAGGATGTTGGCAACAAGCCCCATTCTTTTTTGGGTTACTAGCAACATGTAATAACTTTATCTGGGGTTCACTGCTCTTCACCATGTTGTCGGCACAAAGAAAATGATGTTTCTGACAGCTACTCCTAGAAAAATCAATATGCCAGTAGACAGACAGCAGCAAAGGAGACAGAGGGAATTGGCTCACCTGTTTGGGGGGATTAGCATGTGTCAAGTTGGAAACAAAAATCATGGTGAGGAAGAAATAGGAGTTGAAGCTTTGATGAAATTTCTTAAGGAAAATAAGCATGGCTCATATTTCAAGAAGTAGAAAAAACAGGAAGGACTTTCAGAGCTATTGGTAACATAAAAACAATACCTACTAACAAATCCACAGACTTTTTTTAAATGGAATGTATATCAGAGAGTTGAATTTAAAACCTCAAATGTCCCCATGCTTTTCATGCTAAGGGTGGTACCTGTAGATCCTCTCTCTCTCTCTCACTCACTCACACACACACACACACACACACACACACACACACACACACACACACACACACGAGGGAGAGAGAGAGAGAGAGAGAGAGAGAGAGAGAGAGCGCAATCCTATCCAACTTACACCACTGGTGTAACCCAGCGGTGCAGCGAGAACGGGAGGCCCCAAAATGGAAAGGGAATTCAAATCCTCTCCAAAGGGGGATTCAAAGGGGATTTGAATCCCCTTTCCATACTAGGGCCTTCCGTTCTCGCTGCGCTGCTGGGTTACGCCAGTGTTGTAAGTTGGATAGGATTGCGCTGACAGAGAGAGAGAGGAGAGATATCTGTATAAGAGGCAGGAAGCAAACGGAGGGAAATGAGAGAGAGCTGTAGTTAAGGCCAGCAGTGGCATCAGTGGAAGTTTTCTTCCTGGGCCAAATAGCAGCTGTGGGGACCTTGATCTGAATCAGCAACATGGTGGGAGCAAAGGTTTACAAATCTCCTCCTCCTACACCACAGTATCCATCTGCAACTCCCTCCCCCCCGCCTCTCTCCTCAGCTGCTATTTCTGAGTAAAAGCTGAGTAATGGGCTTTCTGTAGCTTATACTTGGGAATTGGACGACAAAAGACGAACTTTTAAGTCAATATCATATGGTACAACTAACACTACAAGATTGGTTTTGAACTTGGGGGGGGGGGGGAAGAGAGAGAACTGAATTTGTTTATTTATGTTTAGTGTTCTCTCATTGTGCCCATGCTGACCTAACTCCAAATTGAGCTAAGGAGAGTGTGACCATCACGATTATTTTTTCCCACCTGAATCCCTTGACATGCTAACTGAGAGAACTCCAGTATAGTACTGCCTTATATGGGTCATATACTGGTAGACTGCCAGTTGGGACTGGGTCATAAGTTAACTGCTGGATTGCATTCCAGATGTTTTTTCTTTGCTTTTTCTGCCGATTTTACTCTGTATTTGATTCTATTTTTATTTTTAATTATATTGATTGTAAGTCGCCTTGCATGATAAAGAGGGGAGATTTAAATGTTTTTACTAAATAGATTGGTTGCAGAAAATTGCTAGCAGATCAAATGGCTCCTGGCGATTCAAGTGACGATGACATATCAGCAATTCTAGACGGGCGGCTTAGGATATCTGTGAGGAAGTAGGCGGGAAAAGCCTTGTGCCCCTTTGGCCTCAAGTGAAGGGAAGGGAGTTGTTCCCACCCTGTTCCTTTGTTTTCAGACTCCTGGCTCTCTTTAACACGGAACACGGAGCGCTGTTTACCTTCCCGCAAGCGGTAACTATTTATCTACTCACATTAACATGCTTTGGAACTGCTAGGTTGGCAGGAGCTGGCCAAGCAACGAGAGCTCACCCCGTCACGGATTCGAACTGCCGACCTTTCGATCTACAGTTCATGGTTCAGCGGTTTAACCCCTATTAAAAGAAGAAAAAAAACATGTCCAGAAGGGACTTCCAGTTGCACTTGCAAGTCGCTTCCGGTTGTTTTTGTTTTTATAAGCACTTTGCAGCTTTAGAAAGTGGCGTGAGAAGCAGGGAGCGGGTGACAGGCTGGCGCGGTTGCTCAATCAGGTATGGTGGCGCCTCCCCCTGCCCCCCAGTGGAATCCCTCCTCCATGGATGGCCATCCATGGACAGTCAAAACCACGGATGGCTAATCTGCGGATAAGGAGGGCCCACTGTATGTGACTCTCAAATATAGAATCACATATAGAGATGCCCATGTCTTGCTGCCCTCTCCCCACAGGCATCTGTCTTTTTCTTCCTCTCCCTTAGTCATGGACTCCACTTCAGAAGCATCAAAGGTGGTGGGGTGGGGGGCAGCAACCGCGCTGCGGCAAAAAAGGTGTGGGGGACAGCAGCGAAAAAGGCACGAGCAGTTTGGCCAACCTGAAATCTTGGAAGCTTATTGAGCGACAACGTCATATCTGACGGGGGGCATTTTCGTTCACGCGTCCCCTCCCACAGGGCGTAGGTACATCACAGCTCTACTCCTGCACCTGGGGGCTTTTGCTAACTGACGTGCCCCAATCACCATAGTCCCAATTCTCCAAAAAAACCAGGATGAAGTATTGATAGCTTGTTAAGTTTCTGCACTTCAGAATCAGTGCAAGTCTTCAGGAAAGGCTGGCCTATGAGGCAAAAGGGAAAAGGTGGCCGTTATCAATAGCTGGCAGGCCTGACAAATTAAAAATTGCATTTTTGTGCTGCTTAGGAAGAGAGGAAACTACAAGCCCTTATGACAGCTATGAAAAGGGTTTATTTTCATAAATCTCTTCTTAGAAGCTTCTAGAAACAACACCATGTCCTTAGAGAGAATGACTAACAAGATATAATTTTGGTAATGACTTGTTGCAAGACTCTATTCTAACTCCTCCAGTTTATGTCAAATTGAAACTTAGCAGGCACTTTGGGAATCCCGAAGTAGATACTGCAGTGTGTCAAAACATGGTGCACATGGTTGTACCGCCTGTGCATACATGCATCTACTCTACAATGGAAGGCAGTTCTGTTATTATTTATGGAACTTCCTTGGCAGCTGCTTCAGTTGATATTTTCACTGAGCTATCCACCATGATCCCAAGGTGTCTTTCCTACCCTGTTTCCCTGAAAATAAGACCTCCCCCGAAGTAAGACCTACTGTCATTTTTGCGTGATTTTTGCTGGCACTCATAAATATAATACCTCCCCTGAAAACAAGACCTAGCTAGGATCATCAGCTAGATGGATGCGACCCCCGCCCCCGGCACTTACTTTGACCGATTTAAGCTTCATTCTTTCCCGAGGGTGCAAGGCTCTGCAAGGCCTGGAAGGCCTGCACTTGAGTCTCCTCCACCATAGAGACGACGTGCTAGAGAGACTCTGCAAGGTTGCAGTCTCCTTGCAGGCCTTGCTGGCCTCTCTAGCACGTTATCTCTATGGTGGAGGACTCAAGTGCAGGCCTTGCAGAGCCTTGCACCCTCGGGAAAGAAGGAAACCTTAATCGGTCAAAGTAAGTGCCAGGGGGGCATGGGGGGTGCCGGGGGGTTTGCGCTACAGGTTGGGAAAATAAGACCTACTGCATTTTTGGAGCCAACATTAATATAAGACACTGTCTTATTTTCGGAGAAACACGGTAATTAGCAGAAGCGTACAGCAGCTGACATGATGACAGGCACCAGGGGCAAAGCAGGACTCTGATCCATTCATTTCCGGGTTCGGAGCAGGGAGTGCCGCATGCTCTGAGGCAAGCGGGAGGGCTTGCGCTGTGCCAGTGCAGTGATAAAGAAGGATTGCGCTAACGGATTATTTGGGTTTTCAGTATCCTGAATCATTTGGAACAGTCTGCAAATGTGTCCAGTTCATTGCTCAGTCCCACCTCCAGATCATTAATAAAAGTGTCAAAAAGCACCGTATGCATCCATAGGGGGGCCAACTGATGATTTCTCCCGTTGTGATAACTGCTGATTAGAGATGCCGTCAAAGTTTTCCAGGCTTGGATTCAGAGAATCTCGGGACTTGGAAAATGCTCCCCGAATGACAGGTGGGCTTACAGAGAGTTCTGAGCTCAGAGCAGTTCACTTCCCCGCTCTGTCAGATCCTCTTTTACATACTGCTTCCAACAGCAGTGAGAAGCAGCAGCAGCAGCAGAAGCTTTTTTTCATTGCCACTCCCCTTGCTCAGACTGACACAGTAAAGAGCAGTGCACCAACAAGGGGCCTCCTCGTTCCGGTTTGTAAATGGGGACTAGGACGGGGCACAACTTACGGTACCGCCTCTACCGTGGAAACGCCTCGGGGGGGGCAGCCTTCATCACAAGAGAACCATAGGAGAATATGCTGCTGGCCACTTCCCCCCTCTACAATCCTAGCCCTCTCCTCTTGAAGTTTTGTTTTGTTTTGTTTTAAAGGGTTCTTTGGTATCTTAGAATGACCTAGAATGAACTGGTTAGTGAAATGAATTTCCCTTTGCTGCGAGGGTAGGCTACACTGCCTCCCCAAGTTACGGACGGCTGCATTGGCCCTTTTGCACAGGCGCAGTGTGTCCTTCAGTGGTCCTTCACTGGGCCAGCAAGAACATTTTAACTTAAGTACGTTTCAGCCTAAGGCCAGCGGGTGGCGCAGTGGGTTAAACCGCTGAACCATGAGCTGTCAATCGAAAGGTTGGCAGTTCGAATCCGCGACGGGGTGAGCTCTCGTTGCTTGGCCAGCTCCTGCCAACCCAGCAGTTCCAAAGCATGTTAATGTGAGTAGATAAATAGGTACCGCTTGCGGGAAGGTAAACAGTGCTCCGTGTTCCAGCCGCATGCTACGCGCTGCGGCAAGGAGAGTCATGACCACATGACCACGGAGGCGTCTTCGGACAACGCTGGCTCTTCGGCTTTGAAATGTGGATGAGCACCACACCCTAGAGTCGGGCACGACTGGATTTAATTGTCAGGGGTCACCTTTACCTTTTACGTTTCAGCCTAAGTACAGACCACCTGTACCTAAGTAGGGGTCTTGGTGTACACCTCTGTATATTTGCAATTTAAGACCCAACATTGCCTTGCTCGTTTGCTACTTTAAATTGCCACCTTGCTGCTGACAGCAGTGTGTGTTAATTTACTGAGGACGTGGGCCAATGCTCTTTTTATTCCACAGAAGCTTGAAGAGAAAAGAATGTTGTGTAGGAGAGATAATAATATTTAATTACCAGAGAAATGTATTCATTAAAGCCGGAGACTCATCTAAATCGCTAACCTCAAGGGCTGCATTAGCATCCTCTTTATGGTTCGCCAAAAGCCCACAACTCAGTTTACCAAAGATTTGGCACTAAGCCGAGCTAAAAACACAATCCAAGGGGGAAATGGTTTGACATCCTATTAATTTAATAAAAGCCTAAATGGTGAAAATGCCACACAGCTTGACCGCTTATCTTCTGTCCTTCAGAGAGAGAGAGAGTATTGAGAACAAATATTAAAATGCTCACAAACAGACTGCTTGAACATATTTTCCGAATGCTACAATACGTAGTTAGCTGAAACGGGATTGTTGCTTTTGGTCTGCCATCAGAAATCCACAGAGATGCAAACTGTCTCGTCAGTCCCATGCTGCTCCCCACAATTGTCTGATGCTGCCCCTAAATTACCGGTAATTTCAGCATGAATAAGGTATGATCCTTAGATTCTCTTAGCTTAGATCCTCAAGTGTGTGCTTGAGGACAAAAACACCTGCTTTAGAGTCTCCTGATCAAACTCTCATTTGTCTAATCAATCGAGGTCAAAATAAGGCCTGACTAGGGCAGAAAATCTTTAAGCAAATGATTGCAATACAATTGTCACCTACATCAAAATGCTAAGAAATGCGTGCTCTCCGACTGATCAAAACCTAACCTTTGGAAATTTCGTCTCACCCTTTTTTAATGGTGATTAACGTGCTTTTCACTTCTGTAGGAAACTCAATATCTCTGGAAAAGAACTGAGAAAGAATGTATTCAAGTTCTGTAATATGAAAGAGGACATCTTAAGCTTTACATTTATATTTTAGGGTTATGTATAAGTTATGGTGTACCGTAGCCAAAATACATTGTGATCTTGTTTAAAAAAAATGCAGTGTCAAAGTTTGTGCATAGTTAGTTTTATGTACCAAGTGTCTAAATCAAACGTTTTATAGTACGTTTTCATGAACGTTTTGGTATATAAAACATAAACCTGGGTATTTTTCATGTGTACAATATACCTTGGATGCTAATTCTGTTAGCCTGCCTTCTAGCCAGAGCAGGCCCAATATATTTTGCTGCTTGAGGCAAAAGACAAGATGGCACCCTGAGGCTATGTCGCCAAGTCAGCTGTGGCACACGGGCTCTCTCAGAACATGTCATTAGTGCAGGCAGGGTTGTTACTAACTCTTAAAAAGATCCAAGGCTTCAGTTTTTCTCCACGGAGGTCAGGGTTCCTCCCCACTTTATTCTCGCAGCAATTCTCTAAGGTAGGTTATGCTGAAAGTTGGTGACCAGGCCAAGGTAATCCAGTGAGCTTCATAGCTAAGTAGGGATTTGAACCCAAGTCCCCCAGGTCCTAGTCTAATAGCCCAATCCTATCCTTCCCCCCCCCCTTGCCAATGTGTCCGCTCCCAAAAGGCTTATCCTGCAGGGAGGGGCAGATCAGGCTTGGGAAAGGTAAGGGGAAATGTTTTCCCTTACTTCCCCGTAAGCCTCCTGCTCACCAATGGGTCTCTTCAGACCTGCGCCAACTCTTGAGCTAGGGCAAGTCCAAGGAAGCCCCAGCTAGTCCCCTGAGTGGACTGAGGAATGCATCAAAGTACACAGTACTGTTTATTGCAACCTTGTCTGTTAGGGGAACTGTCCCTTACGCTGGTAACCTACCAGTAACCGCCTTTGGTGGTTCTGTTCCCCAACTTGTGCCATTTCTCAGTTGGAATGTAGGCAAAAGCTTTGCATGTGAACACTCTAATGTGCCTCACGCTTGGCCTAGAATGATCCATGCTACAGTTCTAACAGAGTGCTGTCAATGGCCTTCGATGCCAGTCTGTTCTGTAGGTACTTCACTCCCATATTTGTGAGATAGTCCAGCATCTAGTAACATCTGGTAATCTCGACTAAAGTACAGTTCTTGCTCTGTGCTACTGCATTTTGTTCTGGGCGTATGGCACAGTCATCTGGTGCTCAATGCCTTGTTCCTTCAGAAGGACTTCTACCTCCTTCCCTGCGTATTCTCTTCTGTGATCTGTGTGTAACGTTTGCAGCGTTCTCTGGAACTTGTTGCGGACTGCTGCCTCTTGCCGTTGTCCACGCATCTCACTTTTCTGTTTCAGAAGGGTGGTGACGCTGTATCTGGATAATTGTCAGTGAATGTGAGTAGGTCTCTGTTCCCCCCCACCTGGGGTGAGAGTTTTCATTGGTCCACATAGGTCACTGCTGACGACCTCCAAAGGTTGAGTAGTCTTGTCTCGACTGTCCTGTGGAAGTGGTGCATGTGTGGCTTTTGCCTTTATACAATATGTGCACTTCATGGTTGTGTGACATGATGACATCTTCAGGTCTTCAGTTAGGTTCTGCTTTACAATCTTTCTCATAGTCTCTGGGTGCCTGTAACCTAGGCGTCTGTGCCACAAGAGGATGGGCTTCTTGTGTTGAGCTTGAGTGCTGAGTCCAGCTTTGTTGGTGTACAAGTCTATAGAGGTGGTCATTCACAATTCCTCTGGCTATAATCTCTAAGGTCGATGAAATTGTCGACCCAGTGTGCGGCGGCTGTGAAGAAGGCCAATTCCATGCTCGGGTTCATTAAAAAAGGGATTGAGAATAAAACGGCCAATATCATTATGCCTTTGTACAAATCGATGGTAAGGCCACATCTGGAGTATTGTGTCCAGTTCTAGTCACCACACCTCAAAAAGGATATAGTTGAATTGGAAAAGGTGCAGAAAAGAGCAACCAGAATGATTCGTGGGCTGGAGCACCTCCCTTATGAGGAAAGGCTACAGCGTTTGGGGCTTTTCAGTCTAGAAAGAAGGCACCTGATGGGGGACATGATTGAGACATATAAAATTATGCATGGGATGGAGAGAGTGGATAGAGGGAAATTCTTCTCCCTCTTGCACAACACCAGAACCAGGGGACATGCACTAAAATTGAGTGGAGGGAGAGTTAGAACGGACAAAAGTAAATATTTCTTTACCCAGCGTGTAATTCATCCGTGGAACTCCTTGCCACAGGATGTGGTGATGGCACCTGGCCTAGATGCCTTTAAAAGGGGGTTGGACAGATTCATGGAGGAAAAGACCATCACAGGTTACAAGCCATGATGGGGATAAGCAACCTCCTGATTTTAGAAGTAGGTTTTCTCTGTGCCAGGTGCAGGGGAGTGACAGCAGGAAATAGGTTGTCTTGTTGGCTGTGTGCTCCCTGAGGCATCTGGTGGGGCCACTGTGAGATACAGGAAGCTGGACTAAATGGGCCTTTGGCCTGATCCAGCAGGGCTCTTCTTATGTTCTCTGTCCCCTTCTTACTCTCACGTTGGCGCCCTTAGAATTGCACGGTGAGGCTCTTGCTAGTGAGGAACTTCACTAATAATAGAAGGCTTGTATCTAGGTCTGTGATACATAAGATATCTTTCACGAGGAAAATCCGGTTCTTTACATCAAGGTCAATTCTGTGAAAAATCCCAGGTTGCTGGTCATATGGCTCATTGCCCCTGAATCAATGTACTATCCATGCGCTGTGCTGTCCTGGGTCAAGCAACCTGTCAAGCAACCATCGCACCCATTAACTGCAGACTTGCCTGCTGCTGCTGCCTTCACTGTTTCTCTTGGCTTTTGGTGCTTGTTTTCTCAATTCAGCTTGCTGGATTGAGCAGTCCTTCTTCAGATGTTCAGCTTTCTTGCATCTAAAACATGCTCTAGTTTTCCTTTTATGCCTTGTGACCTCATCTGTCTTGTGGGCGGTTGCTGATTTTTCACTGTCTTCGCTCCCTTGAATGTCCTTTCTGTGCCTGAACTCATCCACCAGCTTGCCTTTAATGTATTCCACTGTCAGCTCTGACTCTGGTTTAGTCTCTAGGGCAGGGGATCTCAAAATCTCTTCAGCACCATGCTGTGACCCACCTCATCTCCCATGGTGGGTCGCAGCACCAGAATGACTTACCGGTATGGTAAGTGGCCCACTGTACAGGCTTCTGTGGACCTCAGAATGGCCCACAGAAGCCTCGGAAAGCCACCGGAAGTGGCTTTTTGAGGCTTCTGCGGGCCGTTCTGAGGCCCGCAGAGGCCTATGCAATGGGTCGCTTTCCTGGCATGACCTGGAAGAGGCCTCCCTGCCCTCCCAGTAAGTCATTCAACTTCCGGAATGGCTCCGATTTGGAGCCAAATGGGAGCAAGGGAGGATAGGAGGGCCCAACCTGCGACCCACCCTGTGTGGCCTCCGTGACCCACCAAGTGGGTTGTGAGCCACACTGTGAGAAACCCTGCTCTAGGGCATTGATGAGGATGCCATGGGACTCCAGGAAGCTGCCCAGTAATGGTGTCCCTACACAGTTGTCTTTCATTTCTTCTCCAAGTCCACATCGCTGTTCCACATTATCTAACATGGCATTTATTGACGTGATAGCAGGTAATAGAGTGATTGTGAGGAGGGAATCTGGTTCATCTACTATTTACTGACCTGGATTATTATTTTTTAATTGAGAACTTTTATAGAGTGAATGTGTTGGTTATGATTAATATGGGAAGTGTTTCAGAAATGAAAAGCACCATATTACAGAAGTGTTAATTATTATGTTGTTAGATATTATTTTAATTAACAGACTTCGGCACTGCTGTGTCTGCAGTCCCGTCGATAATGTTGATTTCTCACTAGTTCTTCCCCTCTATCACCCTATACCTTATTTTGGCATCTTGTCTCTCCATGAAGTCTATTACTCATTCTCAAAACTTTGGTCCTAAATGAATTCTCTGCCTTCACAGAAGTCCCCAAGGACTTTTCAGTGTTTGTCACTGTATCTCTATGTTTGTCTTAGAAGAGACACAATTGCCTTAACTGCGAAAAAGTGGGGTTTCCAAAAACGACATTCACCATGCTACATCAAAACATCGTGAAGGTGGCATGAGTGAGCCATAAGCAAAGCGACCTTTCTCTGGTTGACTGCCTAAAGCAGACGGCAGATATCTGAGATGTTTTGGATCAGTGATTTCAGAATTTTAAATCGGCAGCCTAAAGCCCAAACTACACATGATACTGACAGACCCCCATCATTAAGCATGGGTCTGACCCATGTACTTGTAAAACAGGTACTTAACAGGATGTGGTGATGGCACCTGGCCTAGATGCCTTTAAAAGGGGTTTGGATAGATTCATGGAGGAAAAGACCATCACAGGTTACAAGCCATAAGCAACCTCCTGGTCTTAGTAATAGATTATCTCTGTATGCAGAAGCATCGTCGGGGTTGGGGCGGCGGACGTGGCTGCGAAGGGGCGCACTTACCTCCGGGATGCTTTCCTCTGCCGTGTTCGTCCTGGTGTTGGGCCCTCCCACCCACCCTGGAGCTTGAACCGCTCCAAAATAGGTACTAAAATGGTGGGGGGGGGTGATTGGAGCCGCGCTGGGCGCACGCTCCAACCTGACGTCACGCCCGGGTCACGTGGGGGGGTGACGTTGGTGTCCCACCCCCCGAAGATCGCCACTGTCAGTATGCCAGGTGCAAGGGAGTGGCAACAGGATACAGGTATCTTGTTGCCTTGTGTGCTCCCTGAGGCATTTGGTGGGCCACTGTGAGATACAGGAAGCTGGACTAGATGGGCCTGTGGCCTGATCCAGCAGGGCTCTTCTTATGAAAGGGCCAAGGGGGTGTGCAGGAGATGTTGACTCTCCCCCCCCCCATTGCTGTCACTCATATTGCCACAGTTATCTCCAAAGGTTAGAGCCATGGGTGGAAAACCCACAGGAGAGTCCATCTTCCCACATTCTGTGCCCCACACTGGCCTTTTAAATTGCACCACTACCCCCTGCTTTACACAAGAATGAGGAACATTTTCATTTAAAATCTGTCTCAGTCACATGATTGGCCAGTGACCTCATGGCTGAGGGAGAATTTGTACCTGGGTCTGCTTGGTCCTGGTCTGGCATTCTAACTGCTATACCACAACTGGCTTTCTAACATTCGAGTGGTGCAATGAAAGGCAATAAATAATTCTGAATGCAATATTGGCATATGATTATATACTGGAACTGCCGTATATTGGTAGCATAATACATACACACTTTTTTGTCTCAGCCACTCCCCTAATGGCTTCCTATTATTTATCCCAGATGAATAATGTTGGAGATGGGCAGCTTTCGGCTGTTTGGACACTGGGGGGGGGGGGAGTGTATAGCCTGGTCACCTGAGAGACCTTCTTTACTTTGACCTCTCTGTGTGGCCCCTGACCTATTTCCTCCTTCTTCATGCTCTTTCTCACTCTCTTACTATCCTGACTCCAAACAGGAAGGTTGTGTGCCATGTGGGCTCTGATGCCCAGCGGCCATCTTCCAAACATACCTCATGCAGGGGGCTCCAGCTCTAGGGGGGCTCCGTCTTAAGTTAGAAGTGATCCTCTGATCTAAATCAGATGCTGTCTATATGAGCTGAACCGTGAGTAAACTTCTTCTTTTTGCAACTTAACTCTGACTGTATAGGATTGCAGCCTTAAATGTTGTTTATATTGTCAGAGGGGCTGCTTTGTGTGTGTGTGCGTGTGTGTTTGTGTGTTTGTTTTCCATCAGATTGGTTCTTGTAAATGAGATTCTAAACTGCCCTGTAGAACTAATATTAAACACATTCGTATTTAGAAGTACTCGCTCTAAAATGAAGACAAATTGGAAAAATTCCATTAGAATCACAGTGAGTTGTCTGTCAAAATGAATAAGCAGTGACTATTTCTTAGAACGGTGCCGTGGATGACTCATTGCAGTGGCAGCAACAGGGGCCTTTAGGTTTGTTCAAACACTCAAGAATGTCACTGTTTTATTTCCTAGCAAATAAATGTACCGTTCACCTTTAATGCAGCAATACCTATCAGAGATGGCTGAAGCCTTTCCCTGCTCTGTGAATCTCATTGGCATCTGCTTGCCTTGTATTAAGTCAGAAATGATCCAATTTCATCCTCCCAAATCTGGAAGAAATTGGATCGCTTTCTGAGCCAGCACGAGGCTCAGAAAACAATCGCCAAGCTACCAGCCCCCTGCTCCCCAAAACACCAGCCCCACCAAACATACTCTCCACTACTCTTTACTTACTCAGGGAGTAGCAACAGGATACAGGTATCTTGTTCACTGGTGTCGCTGGAGGTGGGGCGGAAAGCTACGGAAAGTCCCTGCGCGTTGCTTTCTCTCCGCCGACGGGCTCCTACGACAAGGGAGCGGGGCGCCTCGTACCAGAGAGTAACGGTGGGGCGGAAAGCTGCAGAACTTAGCTTTCCGCCCCACCTCCAGCGACGCCAGTGATCTTGTTGTCTTGTGTGCTCCCTGAGGCATCTGGTGGAGCCACTGTGAGATACAGGAAGCTGGACTAGATAGGCCTTTGGCTTGATCCAGCAGGGCTCTTCTTATGTTATTATTCAGCAGCAGGAACAGAAGCAGCATACAGGAGGTGGGCCAGCACCAAGAGGCGGATGGTGACAGTGCACAGGGACTGGGGAAGATTTTTCCTTCTGCTTTGTCACCCTGACAAACTGCTCCTCAGCACATCAAGAAGAAAAGCACAGTGGTCATAAAGGGTTGGAGTCTTCCCGAGGACTGCTTCCATTGTGGTGGTGGCTGGTGATGTGGTAAAAGTTTGGAATGGGGGGGAGGGGTTTGAAATGGTCTCCACTCTCTGAGGTTATTCCAACCGAGGCCCAAATACCTCTCATGTTTGGGCCTGGTTTAGGATGGGCTCACCCTGTTGCCTCCTTGCCATCCTCTTTCCCACAAAATGCCCCTGGTGGAAGCAAAACTGGGGTGACTGACCACAGAGCCTTCGGGTCCAATCCTATCCAACTTTCCAGTATCGATGCAGCTGGACACCAGTGGGTTGTGCTCTGCATTCGGGGGGGGGGGGGAGTTACAGAGGCCTCCTCAAGGTAAGGGAACATTTGTTCCCTTATCTCAGGGCTGCATTGCAACTGCATCAGTGCCGGAAAGTTGGATAGGATTGGGCCCTTCATAATGTCCTAAAATACTGCTACGTAGTATCCAGACATCAGGAACCATGGGATATCTAGTTCCCAAGGCTCCTGTTATACCAGGAGTCCTGAGAACCACATTTCCCAGTGTTCCAGGGAAATGTTATTACTTGCATGCCCCGCTACCCACCACTATGACTTTCTCCTCTTCCTTGGCTGCCAAGGTGAGGTGGGGCAGAATGCAACATACCTGGAGCCCCACACACAAACCTCATTCTTCTTACCTTGACGACCTCCATCTGTCGCTAATTCCTCCCACTTACTCCTAACAGACAGATGGAGGGAGGAGGTGGTGATGGACAGAGGTGTGGGGCAGCCCTGCCTCCTCTTCTTCTCGCCTGCCTGGCCTCCTACCAGGCAGTGTTATTTGTGTAGGTACCAAATTCTGGGAACAAACAAGGAAGCCGATCACCGCCATGCTTTGCTTGTGAAGTCCCAGAGGCATGTGGCTGGCCACTGTTGGAGACACAACACTGGGCTTAATAGACCTTGGTCTCATCTTGCAGTTGTTCATGTGGAGAAAAAACGTGTTGTATATGAACAAACTCTGAGTTATTTTGCTAATAGGTTGAAGTGTTTCTGCTGAAGCAAATTAACAGCTTGTGTTGGTAGTGTAGATAATCACAAAAGGCCACATTAAACAATGAGCTTGTGTACAACACTTCTGACATGTGTATGCAATTAATAGTGTTGAATATCAGGGAAAGACAGAGCAGCGAACAAGTGTCAATGATCACGCCTATCTGAAACATTAGCGTTATTTGAAAAAGACTTCAAAAATATTTTATAATAGCCACGATGTGGTGTAGCTGACTGAATGCGAAGTTTAAAGGGAAAACAAAGAAGATGCACTGGTTGTGTGGTGGAATTGCTCACTGGACGTGGCAGTACTGCTATTGATTCAAATGAAAGACTTCTTGACATTTTTTTTTAGATTTAATAGACTCCAGCAGTTCCACATGTGACACTTTGGCTCCTTTTCTCCAACTATCTTCTGTGCTCTTCTCCCCCTTTTCATCTTCTTTGCTCTGCAGTTTGTTGTGTAATATGCTTGGATGTTTAATACCTGCATTCAATCTATTTGTACTTTTTTTTAAAAAAAGAGTCAGATTGCTGCTAGGGCCCTCTGGGAAGATCAGTGCTTGGTACCTGGGATTTATTGGGAGAAGGCTCTAAGAGTTTGCTTTCTGTTTGCATTGACTCATAAAATAAGCACATGAGAGAAGGGTATAAACAAGAAAGGCATGTTTTATGTCCATAGTTAATGCATAGGTGGAAGGCTCTTGATTATTTCCAGAGCTTCATTTGTGAAGTGAGAGGAGCTAAGGCTCAGACTTTTCTGAACACGCTCTCTGACTGGGAAGACTTCCCCTTAATCTCAGGTGTGTAGAGAGTTAGACAAGTCAAGTTGCTGTGGCTCCAATCCACAACTCCACTGCAATGCTCAGTACTGTTAGACACTCAGTACTGATGCCCACCTCTCTGCCAGCCATTTGAGACTTGGCAAACCCCAGGCATGTCATAAGATCATAAGAAGATCTCCCTCTGTTCCCAGTCTGGCATGTTCAGTGCACTATGAAGAGACACTCCAGTGGTAATTGTAATTGCAACGCCTTTATTTTTAGTGGCCCTTGGGGAAACTACATTTCCCAGGGGTTATGGGAATCTTTCTTCCTAGCATGTTTCCAATGCAGTAGACATAGAACAATGGGAGACATCAAAAGTGAGTGCTCTGTACATGTTGTTTAAAAGAAGGAGGAGGAAATTGAGGAATGGGGAGGGGTGTGTGAGTGACAGACAGACAGACAGACAGACAGACAGACAGACAGACAGACAGACAGTTCTCAAGCTCAGAACATAAGCCGGTGATTTCCAATTTTTTTCCAAAGTAGTTAGACTTATTTTCTGAGCTGATCAGATATGACTCCGAATTGCTGTTTGGGATCAGATGTGACTCGAATTGCTGTTCGCAAAAACCGGAAGCACCTGAAGATCGCCGTTTTGCAGTGATCCGAAGATCATGGAGGCCTGCAGAGGGTCGCACAGGCCTCCCCGAAGCTCCCCCAAGCCCCAGTAAGTGCCGCAACGGTGGTTTCGGTGGCGGTATCGGCGGTGGTGGTGGCGATCCCCTGGATTGCCGTCGCTGCTGGCTCCGCCCCTGCAAACACTCAAAGTTCTCCCCGCCTCGCGGGGAGAACTTTGAGAAACGCTGGTCTAGTGTTTGGAATAAACTACCTGTTCTTCAGCAGGAACTAAACTTGGTGGATATTTGGCGCCTCCTAAAGGAAAACTATTATAATTTTCTCTCACATTCTCATAACAATCTGTTAAACTAGGCATCTTTCTTGTTTCTAAAACATTAGTTGCACATTCTTGTGACTACATAATAGTGTCTCTTCCCTCTAGTCCTAGACCCTTGTTGAGACAGGGATTTAATATTTCTTAATGATTCAGCATTTTTCTCAGATGTAAGATGAGCTTACTAATTTCTTCACACAATAATGGGACTCCCAAGTATGTCCGATGCTATACTATGGGACACAGCTAACGTATTCATGAGGGGTAGAATTATTCCCTTTGCTTCCCACAAGCGGAAAATCCAAAATGAAGAAGAACTCTCCCTCAAGATAAAGGCAAAGAAACTTTTCAAACAATATGCCTCTACTCCTTTCCAAGAAACCTTTCACAATTTGCTTAGAGCTAAGTATTAGTTGAATTCATTGTATTTTATGCAGGCGGAATTTTCTTTAATTCGCGCTCGTCAACGATCCTGGGAGTCTGGACAGTCAATTATTAGCATTGTGTTGTCGTCATTAAAAAAAAAAGTTTGTATGGCGCAGCGGGTTAAACCGCTGAACCATAAGCTGTCGATCGAAAGGTCGGCAGTTCGATTCCCGCGACGGGGTGAGCTCTCGTTGCTTGGCCAGCTCCTGCCAACCTAGCAGTTCCAAAGCATGTCAATGCAAGTAGATAAATAGGTACCGCTTGCGGCAAGGTAAACAGCGCTCCGTGTTCCAGCTGTATGTTACGCGCTGCGGCAAGGAGAGTCATGCCGGCCACATGACCACGGAGGCGTCTTCGGACAACGCTGGCTCTTCGGCTTTGAAATGGGGATGAGCACCACACCCTAGAGTCGGACATGACTGGACTTAATTGTCAGGGGTCACCTTTACCTTTTTTTAATCCAAGATGATACTGGTAATCTACACACTGATCCCGAGGACATTAACAACCAGTTCTGTCTCTACTACTCCCGGCTGTATCACAATGCTTCAGGTCCTTCAGAAGCTGCAGTGGGCTCTTTTTGGAGACAATCTCCATCTAAATATTGTCTTAGTGATTCAGGGTCCATGCTTACTAAATTTAAAATTGAAGGGGGGGGGGGTTATGACCATTGTCATTCAGTTCTTAAAAGCACCAAACGTCTTAACGTTTCACTCCGGAATTTGCACGGAGCTTTTTCAGAAGTGTGGATCCAAGGCATTCACCACCCTTTCACAGCTTCTGACTGGAGAGTTCTTGTAGAGCATGCAGATGCTCATGTTGCCCCTTTCCTTTGCCGAGTCCCTGATACAGTGCTCCACTAGCCTGGTAAGGACACAAGTAAATGTGTCAATTACACATCCCAACAGAAAATTTTCCTGGTATCAGGAAATCACAGATACAGATTTTCCTGGTTAGACCTATACTTCGGTATATTTGGGGCGTTGATTCCAAAAATGGCATCAGTTTTGCCCTATCATCTCTAGTTTTGGAGATTCCGTTTTTGGAATCAGCGTCCCAAATATATCCGGCACCAAAATGTGTGTTGTGTTGTGTTATTATAGACCAATTTCACTTCTGAAGACAGATGTAAAAGTGTTTACTTCATTCTTGGCAGCACATCTCCAAAAGGCTTTGCCCTCCCTGATACATGTCTCTCAAGTAGTATTTATATGTAATAGACAAGGTGCAGCTAATTTACGTTTATTATTGAATTCGATTTCATTCTCTTTCTCAAAATTAGATCCAGCAGCAGGAGAATGAAATCAAATCCAATCATTTGGTGCCCGTCTCAATATACCAAGCTTTGGCTTGCCAGAGCACTGGGGAGGGCCAAGTGTCTTATTCTCTCTCACTGGATGGATTTATTCCCTCCTGATTGTCATCTGTGGTTATCTGAATTGCTTGTGCTGGCTACATTTAAAAGGACATTATGCAGAAGCAGACAAAGGGAAGAAGATGGTTTAGGACTCATTCTTAGAATTAACTTCCTCCTAACTGGTGGTTTTGTTTTTGTAGAGCTTATACACTTCATTGTCTATACTCATACGATATAGATTGGTACCTACTTCACTTCCCCTCCCTAATCTTTCCCTTTGTATTCTTTTTGTATTTGTTTATATAGTGGACCCTTTTTATTCACGGGTTTGGGACCCGCGGATTTGACTCAACGCGGGTCCCGGATCCACGAAGGTCCGCCGAAAAAAGTATTTAAAAAGAAAAGAAAAAAAGCCTCAAAATCGCCGTTTTACCTAAAGCCAAACTGCTGTGTGTTTCAAGCATCCACGGCTTCTGCAGCCTTAGCAACACACTTCTGGGTCGCGCAAAGGCTCTTCCCCCGCCTCCCAGCCTTGTCCCAGACTCCACCCTGGAACAAGGCTGGGAAAGGGGGGGGGGGAGAGCCTTCACGCTTCCCAAAGCAGGAAGTGGATATGTGAATTCTACTGTTTGAAGAAAACAAAACCCACACACACTGTGGCTTAATTGCTGCATTTGCTGACACTATCACCTATCTCGTGCACATATTTATTTAAATTACCGGTACATACAGTATTATGAATAAATTAATTTATTTATTGGCGCAGGTGGTACTTCAGAAAATTTGACTGTGATGGGTGGTAGATCTGGTGACAAAGGTTGGGAACCTCTGTTCTGTGTGATGCATGTAAGCCATAGATGACGTGTATTAGGTGGGAAAGATCTGACGATTCTTTTTCTTTTGCTTTAGTTTGTTGCCCAACCAAACTGCCAGCAGCTCCTTGCCTCTCGTTGGTATGACGAATTTCCAGGCTGGAGGAGGCGCCACTGGGCTGTGAAGATGTTGACTTGCGTCATCATTGGATTCCTTTTCCCTGTGTTCTCTGTCTGCTACCTGATAGCTCCCAAGAGCCCACTGGGGCTGTTCATCAGGAAGCCATTCATCAAATTTATCTGCCATACTGCATCCTACTTGACTTTCTTGTTCCTTCTGCTACT
Source organism: Plestiodon gilberti rubricaudatus (assembly GCA_026170595.1). Lineage (NCBI taxonomy): Eukaryota > Metazoa > Chordata > Lepidosauria > Squamata > Scincidae > Plestiodon > Plestiodon gilberti. The sequence continues at coordinate 106,544,356 of JANXHW010000002.1, read as the reverse complement.
CGCCTCTCAACACATTGACAGGTCAGATCTGAACATGCAGGGACCTCCGCCAACCATCGTCGAGTGGATGATATTACCGTGGGTCCTGGGTAAATGTATTAGTAACGAACATACAGTTGAATTGTGCTGCTCTTTAGTAATTGGCTGGCATCACTCAAACAGAAATACGGAGCAGGGCATTAGAAGTGATGAAAATTGTCTTCTCAGAGTACATGTTGGGTATCTTTTATCCGGACTGCTTGGGACGGGAAGTTGTCTGGATTTCGGATTTGTCTAGGTTTCTGAATATTTGCATAAATATAATGAGACATCTTGGGGATGGGACCCAATTCTAAATATGAAATTCATTTATGTCTCATGCACCTTATAAACATAGCCTGAAGGTACCGTATTTTTCGCTCCATAGGACGCATCGGACCATAGGACGCATGCATCCTATGGAGCAAAAAATAGGGGAAAAAAGGTTTTTTAAATAAAAATAAAAATAATAAAAAATGTAAGCAAAATACACTTACCGGGGCTTCAGGGAGGCCTGCAGAAGCTCCTGCAGGCCTTCCCGATCTTCATTTCGTCAAAAAAACGGCCATTTTCAGCCACTTCCTGTTTTGACGAAAACCGGAAGTGGCCGAAAATGGCCGTTTTTTGATGAAATGAAGATCGGGAAGGCCTGCAGAGGCTCGTGCAGGCCTCCCCAATCTTCATTTCGGCAAAAAACGGCCATTTTCGGCCACTTCCGGTTTTCGTCAAAACAGGAAGTGGCCAAAAATGGCCGTTTTTTGACGAAATGAAGATTGGGGAGGCCTGCACGAGCCTCTGCAGGCCTCCCTGAAGCCCCGGTAAGTATTTTTTCTTTACTTTTTTATTATTCGCTCCATAAGACGCAGGCTTTTTTCCCCCTATTGTTTTGGGGGACAAAAGTGCGTCTTATGGAGCGAAAAATACGGTAATTTTATGCAATATTTTAATAATTTTATGCCCCAGCATGCTTTGCACTGTGCCAACCAGGTGCTGGGAAAATGTGTTGTTTTTTAAGTCATAGTACCAAAAATGTCGATTTCGGAATAGTCTGGATTTCGGATGTCCGGATAAGGGGTAATCAACCTGTATTATTATTTATTGAATTTCTATCCCGCCTTTCTCCCCCCATAGGGGAACCCAAAGCAGCTTCCAAAAAAGTGGATCAGTGGACCATCCAAAATCCATCTAGGCAAAATCAGATAATTCAAATAAACATCATCGTGTTTTGTTTTTAAATAGTGGAAGGTATAGTGGAAGTGATTAAATGTGTACTTTTTTTTCCTTTATCCATGCTGCTAAATAATGTTTTCTGTAACAACACATATGTCTGAAATATCATGAATGTCAGCAATCAGATCCATTGATATCCACAGAAGCATTTTGTGAATGTCCCAAAACTCAGACACAATGGTTAATGTTGAGAATCACCTTAAAAAAAATAAATTCAGAATTTGGTTCTGTTTTTTCCAATAAGCAGAAACCTACTCCAGTGAGCACTTACATTCACAACATTTGTCTGGAACTGAGAAGAAAAAAAAAACCCAACTACTTGTTTGTAGAGCAAGTTTTAGAAATTGGTAACAAATTCTGAAAGTCCCACCTTCTTAAAGGGGGAAAATGCACAGTTTATATTATCATGCTTTATTTTCCCTGACCTGAAAATATTTCCCTGAAAATACTTTATTTTTCACGTTTTTATACCGCCCTTCCTCCATGGAGCTCAGGGTGGTGTACATAGTCCTTCCCTGTGAGGTAGGTGAGGCTGATAGCGACTGGTCCAAAGTCACCCAGGAAGCTTCGTGGCTGAGCGGGGATTTGAACCTGGATCTTCCAGGTCTAAGTCCAACACCAGAACCACTTCACTTTGCCCACCCAGGTGCTTCTTCAAGACTGGCTGGACGGAGCATACTGAGCATGCTTCACCTGATCTGTTTTGAAGAAGAGGAGGCAGTGGCAGTAGAGTGATTCCTGGTTCCATTACCACCACTGCATCCTTCAGCTCGCAGCATACTTCCCTTGGCCTGTTTTGAAGACGTAGCAAGGCAGAGAGGAAGAAGGTGGTAGCCGTGGCACAGTGACACTTTGTTGTAATCATTCCTCTGGAATTGTGATTGGAAAAGGATTGCAGCATTCCCTTGCTTTCTCCCCTGTAGTAAGCGGGGGGAAGTTCACCCATGTGCCAGGCTAGAAGGGGGTGCCGAGTGAGGCCCAGCCAAGATGGCAGTAGAAGCAACAACAGCCGTGGTCTTCTAGCCTGGCTTCCGCTACCTCTTTGTGTTTCAGCAGCCTCGCGATCTGGCTGCCGCCCCCTTCCTTTTCCTTTGGAGGCTCTCGTTGAACCTCCAGGGGAGAAGGAATGGGGGAGGCGGCGGCCAGATCGTGAACCTGCCACTGCTGCCTCCGCTGGGAGAACCTGGAAGTGACATCACAGTATCACTGCCCTCGGTGCCACTGCCCCTGGCAATGGCACTGCCTTCAGGGCCACCACCACGTTTGCTTTTGTGGCAGTGGTGCTGAAGGAAGAGGTGGGTTGATGTTGCTCTGATCCTCTTCTTGTTTACTGTCCGTGAGTGAGGAGAGAATGAGAGCACAGGGTGAAGTAGCTGGGTGGGTAGTGTGCCGGGCGAAGGCAGTGGGCAGGTGTGGGTTGCTGGGCACCCCTGCCAGTTCATCATCTCCCCCAGCTGCTGCTTGAAGCAGCCACTTCATCCAGCCTCATGGGGTGGACGGGTCCTGCTGACATTCATTTTTACAGAAAGAAGTCGCACCACAGAGCTACATATCCCAGGATTCCCTGAGGAAGAGGGCACAATAAACCAGTTGAGTCTGTGGTATAGAAGCACCCTTTGGGGGCAACTATTTCCATACTTTGATTTCATTTTACTTTTTATTTTAACCTCTGCCTACAAGCTTAAGACCGGTGAACCCTCGATTTAACAGACCTTGAAAAGGACAGATGTTTTCTGCTCCATTTAAAACTAGTCAAATATGTTTGGGGCAGGCATGGCTCCTGTGACTTCAATGCATTTGGATTTAACAGACTTTCAGCATTATCGGACACCCCTTCCCCCCTATTAGCCTGTTAAATGCCAGGTTCATGCTTTTATAGCCATTCAGAAATCTGGAGAAAGAGCAGGGGAGGCAGTGATGGACTTAACTGCATACCCAGAAGCCACACAGTATGCTGTTAAGCAGATTCCCACAGGCTCCCAGTCATCTGAATCCACCCTTCAACTCAGTGGAAAGCAATACCATATGGCACAATTAACCTTCCTTGAAGTTAATTAGCAGGAACCAAATATTCAATAAATATTTTGCTCCAGCCAGAACTGTTTTACAAACCTACCAGCACTTGCCACCAAAAAATATAAAAAGTTGATTATCAAGCTATTTAAAGTAGCATCTCCACTATTGCACAAAAAATGGAAATACTTCTAGATTTTCAAAAGCAGGGTTTTATTATTATTATTATTATTGTTATTATTATTATTATTATTATTATTATTATTATTATTAATCACAACAACGATAATAACAATAACAATACTATTATTATATACCGCTTTTCAACCAGAGTAGTTCACAAAACGGTTTACATAGTAAAATGAATCAAATGGTTCCCTGTCCCCAAATGGCTCACATGCGGGGGGGGGGGGGCGGAATGCAGAAGAGACACCATAAATAGCCACTGGAAAAGAGGCCATGCTGGGGTGAAGAGGGACAGTTGCTCTCCCCCTGCTAAATATAAGAAGGCACCGCTTTAAAAGGTGGCTTTTTGCCCAGTTAGCAGGGGTAGGATCACAGGTTTTAGAATGCAAAGGAAGAATAACTAGCTCTCTGTATTGTAAACCTCTACGCTTCCAGGAAGTTATAAATTCTTCTCCCTAGACTGAGTACTGTATGTACTCTCTACTCAGTTATTTCAGGCTGGTCACACATTTCATCAGATAATTGGAGTTTATGGTCAGGAGAGGGACAGGTCTTGTCATTTTCCAACCACTGCACTTAAAATGGAAGCAAAATCAAAACGATCAGGTTCTCCTACCCTGTTGCGGCCAATTCACCCAGTCTTCCAGTATTAGTCTCTACATGCAATGAAACACAGAACTAAGCATGCAGCTCACTCACATATACACCTCACTGCATACGGAATATTTTCTATGAACACTCGTATTTCACTGTATGCCCACCTGCATTCTCTGTCTGCTGTAAAAAAAACAACAGGTGAGTAGATTTGCATTTGTGTATGAATATACTGCATCACATGTTATAGGAGCTGAGTCAGAACACAGGTTCATCTGGCCCAACATTTTCTACTCTGACTGGCAGCAGACTCTCTTCGGCAAAGGAGGTTGTTACCAGCCCTGTTGCCTGAAGTCCTTTTAACTGAGGATGTTGGAAATAGAACCTGAGCCCTTCTGTACGCAAAGGCACTGCTATGTATTGCTCCATACAAAACGGTCTACATTTCTATACGTGTTTACACCTATGTCTCATTGCACGTACAGCAGTTCATGCCAGGGGGCAGTGTGAACTGACCTCTCAATTGTATTCTAACAGCGCAATCCTATGTAAGGATCCGGCCGGTGACCCAGGGCCGTTTGCCGGATCCTGTGCCTGAGACTGCCCATCGTCTGGCGGGCCAGAGGTCTACTCGGGGAAGGGGATGCTCGTCCCCTTCCCCAGGTGTAAACCGGGGCCGGCCCGATAGGCCTCCTCGGATTTCCGCCAGCTAAATAGCTGGCAGAAGTCGGAGGAGGCCGTGTAACAGCCTAGCCGGCCCGGCGGAGACAGGGATATGGTGGGAGCCATCCCCCGCCTCCTCCCAGGCCAGCTAGTCCAATGGCCCACCTCCCATGCCTGCCGGACTGCCCATGTGGCCAGCAGTGGGAGAGCTTACCTTCCTCCGGTGGCCCTGTCCTCGGTCCTGCGAGAGAGTGAGGGAGGATGGCTTTACACCGGCCTCCCTTACTCCCAGGGCATTGTGAACGTGCTTTACTGCACATTTGCAATGTCTTGGAATGGTGGAGTGCTCGCCCCACCATTCCGAAGGTCCCCAGGTTTGCACCCTTAGTCAGTGGTTCCCAAACTTTGCATCGCAACGCCTTAGAGCGTTGCAGCGCACTCACAGGGATACCACGGGGTGTCCCCGGTGGCCCCTCCTACCTGCTCTGCTGGGTGTCGCCATCTTGGATCGTGCAAAATCTCGTGAGATCCATGAGACTGACACTAATTTGCGTGCCGCCATCTTGGATCTCATGAGATTCGCAAGATTTGGGTGCCGCCATCTTGATTCTCATGGGATTTTGTGTGATCCAAGATGGCAGCACCCAGGACAGTAGGGAAGAAGAGGCTGCAAGGGCTCTGTGAACCAGGTAAGTTTGGGAACCACTGTTCTAAGTGTTAACATCACTTTGGCTAGGAGGCACCTCACACAGATCCTGCCTGGTATTGGCAAGAATGGATGCTGAGCAGGGCCAGCTTTAAGCCAATCGGACCAATTGCTCCCAATTGGGCCCCATGCTTAAGGGCCCCCTGCAATAGGGTAATCTACTCTTGTCTTGTCAAATACACATGATAACACATTGCAACATACAGGTAATGGCACATTGCAGGTTTATGTATTGTAGGCCTATATTCAGACGCAATTATTTCAGTTTGACATACATAAATATAGATAATTAGGACCTACAAATACAGACGTATTAGATGTATACCCTGCACTCACACAAATAATATGTCCAGTGTGTTACTTTTGACAGTAATAATGTGGTGTTGTATCTCTTGAGATTCTATAGGCCTTGGCTGTGAGCCTGGGGCCCTGTAAAAAATGTTTCCAATTGGGCCCCACAGCTCTTGCCTGCTCTGATGCTGAGGAGGGAGGGAGGCTCATAAGTGAAGTGCTGAGTGAGAAGGAGGCAGTGAGCCATCAGGCAAAGGCCCAGGGGGAAAGAGTGTTCATCATAGGCAAGAAAAGACGGTTGCCACTGAGCTGAGGAGAAAGGATTCTGAGGTGAAGACAACATAAAGAACAAGGGAAGACTACAGTGATTTGAGGGAAGGTGGAGCTCATAAAAAACAAAAGAAACTGGGTAAAAACACTGCAGAGAGCCAAAAGACAAGCGAACTTGAGTGTGTGTTGAACAGGTATCAATTAAACCAACCTCTGCACATTGTCAGATACTCAGTGTATAAGAACTATACCAGTTGCAGTAAAAGATTAAAAAAAATACATCTTCAGTAGACTCGCACTTATATTTACCGTGATCAGTTTTCCTTTTTTATTTGTCACCAAGGGCTTCTAAAATCTGTAATGGAATCATTGTATTCAAAGATGAAGCGTAGACTAGCAGAGATCAAAATCTCATGATTGTAAATCTACACGACAGTGTCCTGTCAGCTGAAAACTGGAGATAACCTCACCAAAGTAGCAGATGACTCCATGTCTACTGTAATTCTAGAGAGAGAAAAGGGCTAACACGAAACATTTTTTTTAAAATACGAAACCAGGAGTATTGCAGTTTGCTGCAGAAGGGGATTTTCTTTTTTTACCAACCAATCCTGACATTAACAATTACATTAAGTGGTTCACTTTGCTGTGCAAAATCCTAGACTGTTTCTAGGACACAAAAAGCAGAGGTGACGCAGAAGCGCACAATCTACATTTAAGCCGGAGACGCAACGACCTTGTTGTGGTGCATTGCATTGCATCCACACGCGACTTGAAAATCTCGATGTGTCTTCTATTTTGTCAGATCGCACCATAATCCAGGAGAGCTGCTCTCTCCTGCGTTGCGGTGCGAGCTACTTTAAGTTGGAAAAAATGAACTTCAGCCAATGAGAGGCCACATTTGGTGCTGTAGGAGCAGGACACGGAGCAATGCATTGGCCAATCAGAATTGAGTCTCTATTCTGATTGGCTGAGAGCTCTGTAACAGAGCAAGGGGGCGGGGCAGGATGTCTTACACTTCTCCGGCGTCCTTCAGTGTAGACGTTGTGGTGCGGTGCGACACATCGGCTGCTCTCGCATCGCACTGGAACGCAATGCACCCCAACGTAGGCGGTGTGTCACAGGCTTTAGGATGTGGTTTGAGCAAAGGAATTTAGAAAGTATTTTAAATGTTTGATGGAGTCGTTTTTAAAAGGATGGCAGAAAAGTTACATTTTAATAGGAAACCTAGGAATCGGCTAATAGGATTAGCCAGCATTGACAAAGACAAAAACTACCCTGAATTTCCCTATTCAATATGAGTGGGGAAGGAGTGCTGAATTGCATCTGATTAGCTCCTTGAATAGCCTCTTTGAATTGCCCTAGTGCCAGTACTTTTCTCAAAGGGGGAAGGCTTTAATGACTTCCTTTCTGAATTGTCTAATATCAGTTTCTTTTTCTGTGAGGGAGGAGCCTGTAATTAATGATTTCCTTTTCCTTTTACTATTTTAATGGTGCGATAACACTATTCCATGCTACAAAAATAAAATTTTAAAAATGAGTGAACATGGAATTAATAAAAATGAATATAAGCTCTTTTTTTGTCATTGATATGCATTAGAGCAGCATTTCTCAACCGGTGGTACGCAAGGGGGGGGGGTGTCCGGTGGTATGCGCGGCACCCACAGACACCTGCCGCCCAGCAACAAGACCACAACAAACAGTGATAGGAGGCTCGGCAGGCAGAGCTCCAGCGCGTGGTTTTTGCGTGCTTGAAAAAGCCCTTCTGCCTGCCCTGAGCCTCTTACCGCTGTTCATCGCATCTGGCCTGACGTCATTGCCAGTTACTTCCAGTGGTACGCCGAATAAGTGGAGCCTTGAGAGGTGGTGCGTCAGGGGACAGACCTTTAGAAACACTGCATTAGAGTGATGATTCCATGCACAAATGTACCATAGGCTCCCCCAATGGTGGAGAAAGGTGGGATAAAAATTCTATTATTATTATTATTATTATTATTATTATTATTATTGATGATGATGATAATGATAATGATAATAAATACCCTGAAGCAAAAGAAAGGCAAACATTCTCCATTTTACTTTGTTTCCTCTTGCACTGCAGCTCTGGTAGGATTTTTGTGCCTTTAAAAGATGTTATGACAGACAAACATTGAAATGAAACTATTCTGCTTATTGACTCCCACAAAGAAAAGTTGCACTGTTCTATTGAATTTCTTCCTCTCAATTTTCTGGACCCCTGCCAGAAAAAAAAATATATCACTTCCCTAATATAACCATCTTAATTGCAGGGAAGGAGAATAGAGTGGCTGAATTGTGCTATCGGATAATTGAGCTATGCTACGTCAACTTTGAGGCTGAATTCACAGAAGGATAAAATTGTAATTTAGGCTGCAATCTTATGCACACTTACCCGGGAGTAAGCCCCATTGAATTCAACTGCACTTACTTCTGAATAGACATATATAGGATTGGGCTGTTAATGGCCAGTTCCCTATATATATATATATATATATATATATATATATATATATATATATATATATATATATATATATATATATATATATATATATATAAATGAATGTTCTTGTTTCGCGATCTGCGATCCAAGGCTTCAGGTTCTGTCACGATGCGGGCATCTTTTTCTTGCAAAGCTACAATGCCTTTAACAGCTGCATGGCACAACTAACAGGAGACGCCTGTTTCCAGGGACGGTGGAAGGTTATCCGCTGCTCCATGCTGCTGCGCACACTCCACCCACCATGTGGAAGGCAGCAAGCCTGCCTTCTACCTCCTTACCTTTCTCCTTCTTCTCTGGATGCCAGGCTTGATGCCTTCTGATTTGATTCCTGCTCACTTTGAGCAAGTGGGCTGCACCTGCCTTTTGGTACCATCAGCACGCCTCTAGTAGAGGCATTCCATGGTGAACTGTTGCCTGAATTCACCTCTTCATTCTGCTGCCTCCTGACAAATTCTGCCACCCATCCCTCCAGCGCATGCATGTGCGCGCGCGCGCGCGCGCACACACACACACACACACACACAGAGCACCCACCATCGATGGCGAACATGCTGCCACCATGTGCCTGGAGACCCTATCCTCTCCTCAGTCACTCAGAGGAATAAATTGAGCCTTGAGAGGTGGTACGTCAGGCGACAGACCTTTAATGCAGTGGAAACACTGCATTAGAGTGATGATTCCATGCACAAATGTACCATAGGCTCCTCCAATGGCAGAGAAAGGTGGGATAAAAGTTCCCTCCAATGATGACATTTCGTACTGCCACTTCTTTCATAGTCAGTGAAGGGAATGCTTGGAGCTTTCCCGGCATTCCCTCCACCAGCCACTAGAAGAAGATGTGGCAGCACTGGACAGTGAAGGAAGTAAGCCACCCCACCCCTCTGAGCTCCACTTACCTCTGACAACAGTAACTTGCCTCCAACGACTACACTTCTAGTGTCCCACATTCTAGGAACTTCTGCTAGCACCCAGGAAGAGGACGGGGCCAGCTGCCAGGCGGTAAGCCAGGGGAGGTGGCAGGTGGGTGTGGGCTACAGGGCACCTGCCAGTTCACCACCTCCTCCAGTCCACCACTTAAGGAAAAGTTTTCAACTGGCCTCATGGTTGGGCCAACCTTGACCTCTAGGGTCGGAAAAATTCACTGGTGGAATTTCTTTCTGCGAGGAAGCTGTCACAGTCGAACTCCTGCCAAAACCAAAAAGATGGTGTCCCCCAACCTACTCTACCTTCTGGACATTCTTGAAGTACAACTGCCCACTTTTAATAAACTGATGCCTGAAAGATGGGAAGAATATGCATTTTGGAAGATACAAGTACAAAGAAGTTGCATTTTGATGCTCAATTAGCACTTTCTGCAGCTCTTCGGTTTACTTTAAAGAAACCATTGATACTTTGAACTATAACGGCATTTAAGTTGTCAGGTGTATTCTTTAAGAGCTCAACATTGGAATGGAATTACTACATCATCCTCTCTCCGGGATGGTTTTATTGCTTTAAAAGACGATCCACATGCTCCCCCGGAACCGTTTGTTTCAAGCATATGTCAGGCTTGACGCAAAACTTCTGAGCAGTTTAAAATACATTCTGAATTATGCAAGCAACGCTACCTGCATGCATGAAACCTGAGAAGTGTTTGCAATTAGTCATTTCCCAGAAATGAGTGCGTGAGAAAGCAGTTATGACTACTGTGGTGCAGAAATATGTCGTTCATATGCTTTTCAACTATTGTAAAACATCTCTTTTCCAACTGATTTTTTTTTTGCATTGCATGTCATTTCCCTCAAGTGCTGTTCAAACAGCATGTGAGCACCCTGAGAGAAAAGAAAATGGTAAAGTGCACTCGCTCGATTTTAGGTCGTGTCGCGTAAAGCGGTTCATTAGTGGAAAATAAAAGTTTTAAAGACGATGATCCATTTAAGTCAGCATTCACAGCCTGCTGACTTCACAGTAGTCCTACTGACGCGACCACTGAGCTCCATTCAACAGCTAGAATAACAGTTCTTGTGGGGCTTGTGCAGGAGAACTTCCCTGCAGGAGAACTGCCCATGGATTATGCCTTAATTATTTTGGAAACATGATCAAATGCAAAAAAAATAATGCCAGATGTGGATAAAATAATCATAATGTTTATTACTGTTGTGTTTTCAAGCATGCTTAAATTGGTTTTTTTTAATGTTTGCAGGATTCATCTGGGGTGAAATTAAACAAATGTGGGATGGTGGACTACAGGATTATATCCATGACTGGTGGAATCTGATGGATTTTGTAATGAACTCATTATATCTGGCAACGATTTCTCTGAAAATTGTCGCATTTTCAAAGGTAATTAACATATACCTACATTTTGTTAATATATCAGATACTCAGAGTTTCTTTTTAGATTATGATTCTGTTGCCTTTCTGGTCCCGTTGATTAATATGTTGTCAATGCAATGAGTGGTAACTTTGCAGAGAAGGCGTTTTCTTAAACGGACGTACAGGCTGGGTATCCCTTTTCCAGACTGTTTGGGATGGGAACCTGTCTGGATTTTGGATTTGTCTGGATTTTGGAATATTTGCAATAAATATAATGAGATATCTTGGGGATGGAGTCCAAGTCTAAACATGAAATTCATTTATGTCTCATATACACCTGGAGGCAAAAGCAACTCAGGGCGGGGGGGGGGGGGATCATGTGTACCATAGCAGGTAAGAGTAGAATGGCTTTGTACTGTACTTGTGGCACACTTGCCAAAATGATTGGCTACAGGGCTGTCCCATCCCTGATGTGAATGAGCCGATTCACATCAGGTGGTGAAGCAGAGGAGCGGCGAACTGACTTCAATTTGTAGTTTTTAATGATGGATTATTTTGTATTGATTTTGATATGTTAGCTGCCTTGCAGGGACGTGCACTGCGGGGGTAACAGGTGAGGCAGGTCCGCCCCGCTGTAGTCTGCAGAAAATAGCCGCAACCTTATTGCGCACATGTGCCATCCACTTTATTTATTTTATTTTTCACATTTTTATACTGCCCTTCCTCCAAGGAGCTCAGAGTGGTGTACATATTTCCTCCTTCCTTTTGTCCTCACAACAACCCTGTGAGGTAGGTGGGGCTGAGAGATAGTGACTGGCCCAAGGTCACCCAGGAAGCTTCATGGCTGAGCAGGGATTTGAACCTGGATCTTCCAGGTCTAAGTCCGACTCCCAAACCACTACACCATCCTGGCTTACTTTCACCCAAGTAAGCACACACACACACAATCTCAGTGTTAGGTTGCGGCTGTTTTCTGCGGACTACGGCAGGGTAGTCCTACTCCACCTGCTGCCCCGCGCCGCACGTCCCTGGTGGCCTTGGGTGGCCATAATGTGGGAGAAAGTGGGACACGAACCCATTAAAAAGAAATAACTCTGGAGATTCCTGCCCCAGGTTGGGTGAACTATCTAAGAAGTTTTCAGCAACAGAAAACAAGACCAATGTTTTGATAAGACTGGGAACATTAAAGGGGAAAGGAAAGGTCTATAAATCACTTGGCTGTCACTAACGTTGCTGCAAGTTAAATTTCAATGCAAATTTAGATTATCCTTCCCAGACTGAAAATCAGAGGAAATTCAAGGGAAGCCAAAATATTGTCTATAAGTAAGTGCAGGAGAAAATGTTGATAACAGAATAAAAAGCACATAACACCACTTTGTGCTAAAAGAAATCTGCATAAAATAAAATCATGTAATTGTGCATCACTCTTCATCTGCTAACACTGTACAACCTATACCACCTACCTAGTACACTTTTAAAATGGTTACAATTGATAAAAACGGGATATCATCATGAGAGAGGAAAACAGTCCTCTCCCCATTTTTTCCACATTTTATACTACACAAATTTACAATATTATGAACCAGTAGAGCTCAAGTTATGAAGGAAAAGGGGTGTGATGGTGTACTATAATAAAATTCTTATCTGACCCCTGACTTTCCCAGTCATAGACAAATCATGTCCACTCTATGGCATTCAAAAACAGTAATGGGGGTGTGGTAAGGGCTATGGACCACCTCTAGTCCCCATAATCCACTGGTTCCCAACCTGGGGGTCAGGACCCCCAAGGGGGTCACAAAGTGGTTTCTGGGGGGGTCGCAGGATGTCAACTGGATGGCCACACCCAAGATGGCAGCTCACTCCTCCCCACTCACTGCAGAGAAAGAAGTGCCTGATGCTCTCTTGGGGCTTGTTTTACCTTGTGTTACTTTCTGCTTGTCTTTTAGCATCTCTGTTAATATTAAGCTACTCCCACCTCCAAACGAGGCTGCATATGAGTACAACTTTAAAAATGTGATTTATGTGTGTGATTTATTAAACAGTGTAATTTATTTTTAAAAAATCACTTCCTGCTTAATGACATCACTTCCGGCTCTAGGTGTTAGGGGGGTCCCGACAGATTGTCATTCTACAGAAGGGGGTCCCAGTGCTAAAAAGGTTGGCAACCACTGCCATAATCCAAGCACTGAATTCCTCTGCCCCACCTCTCCTAATCTAAAATGTCTCAGACACTCTACCCTGTCGTTGTAAGGAATAAAAGACCCTCTTGTTTTGGGGACCCTTTTATGTCCACTTATTAGCTCTGTGGTATCCTTTTCTGAACCTGGGGAACCAGGACTGCACACAAGATCTGAATTTATTCTCAGAGGAGGGTGAAATAGCCATGGCAAAAGCCAAAGCCAGCGATTTGTTCCGTGAAGGAGGACGGTTTTACGGCACCCAGAAAATAAAAGCAATGGCAAGGCAGAAATAGTTTTGGTGTGGGGGAAAGGACAAACCTCATTCATGTGACCTCACTCTTTTGTTTTCAGTATAGTGGGCTGCTCCCAAGACAGAGCTGGGATATGTGGCACCCAACCCTGGTGGCTGAGGCACTGTTTGCTATTGCAAACATCTTTAGCTCTCTGCGCCTGATCTCGTTATTCACGGCAAATTCTCACCTGGGACCACTACAGATCTCTCTTGGAAGGATGTTACTGGACATATTAAAGTTTCTGTTCATCTACTGTCTTGTGCTGCTAGCTTTTGCAAATGGACTGAACCAGCTGTATTTCTATTACGAAACAAATGAAGCCGACAGATGCAAAGGCATACGATGCGAAAAGCAAAACAACGCATTTTCCACGTAAGTCGGCTCATGCCGAAGCTAAGCTGCTTTGGAAACTTTTTTGTGGTTGTTGAACACTGGTATATAAATATTCTAAATGGTAGGGATAGTAATATGGTGCATGTTTTTATATTCCAGAGTATTTTATTGATCTGTACACAAGGATAGGCCATCCAGATGTTCTGCCCAAGGCTCCCCCTGACCCGCCACCACTAAATGCAAATGTGCACCCCCTCATCCCCCCCAAAAAAAACCTGGGCAATAGAAAAGGTTCCTCACTGCATACCATTGCCATTATTTTTCCCAAAAACAAGAAGTCTCACATCCCCCCCCCCCAATTAAAATCCTGTCCTAGACAGGATTGGGCTGTAAGGCATGGTCCACTTCAAAAGTGTATTTGTGAGACCATAAAGTCCATTTGTGATTATTTTTTATAAGATATGCCTTACTGCGCAATCCTAACTTACTTTCCAGTGCAGGTGTAGCTGCAATGCAGCCCCAAGGTAAAGGAACAAATGTTCCCTCACCTTGAAGAGGCCTCCATGACTGTCCCTGCACTGCAAAATGCAGCGTGTGCCCTGTTGGCACGGCTACACTGGCGCTGGGAAGTTGGTTAGGATTGCACTGTTAGACAGAGTCCCAAGCTTGCCATCTCATTTTCCAGTGGGGAACTGTTTGCATCAAGCAGCCTCACACAAAGAACTGGAAAATTAAATTGACAGAGGGAATATTTATCTTGTAGTCATCATTTTTCACTTGGAGATAACTTTAATAGCCTTGTCTGGCATGCTTTATTATCTCTAAGATTAGCATTAACATGAGAAGCTGCTATCAGAGTATTTTTTATGTTCAAGGCCCACTGATCTTAGCTACTTCAGATGGCCTGAAAAGTGAATTCTAAAGCCATTTTCACAATTGATGCTTAAAACCGTTTTTTACATTTTCTAGATGTACATAGATTTAAAAACAACACAGATCCTATTCACAGTTTTACAAATATACACAATTTGAAAAGAAAAAAGGAGGTGTGAGGGAAAGAGGAAAGCAAGCAGGTACCAAAACTGTCAAATCACATAATAATTCAAATGGAAAACCTATACAGGGAGGCCCCCCCCCCGCTATCCACGGATTCACTTATCCACAGATAGAAGATCCCCCCGCGTGTACGGTGGGCCCTCAGAAAACCGCAAAGGGGGCATTTGCCCCTATCCGCGGTTTTCACATATCCACGGGGGACACCTGGAACATATTCCCCGCGGATACGGGGGCCCTACTGTACTGGCTAGAAAGTGTGTTCCATTTAAAAATGGATTCTTTCCTGCTTCCCATACTGGAGCAGCAACACTCACCAATGAAGCATTCCAGGCTAAAAGGCCTTCCTCTAAGCCTCATTTGCAAACACTCTCTACATCCACATTCTGCAGCTTGCCGTTTGCTCAAAGACTCAAGTGGAAAGAGAAAACGGATCCAACTCTAATATTTATTCCTGTAGCTCTGTGGACATTGTACAGATCTGCACATGAAATATTTTGTCTCGCTGGGTCCTTAAGTACTTTATAAAATCTGCTGAAAGGTTAAAGCTCCTACACTTTTCCCACATGTGCCTTGGTCAACAAGAACTTGATTCCACAGGGACCAGTATCAGATGTTTAGATTGAAGTCCAAACCAGAGCAAATAGCTTGTGCTTCTTTCATTCTGACATAACATTTGAGGCTGGGCTTGTGGATCTCAGTGCAATGAGAACTCCAGGCCAGACATAGTTGCTGGCGAACTTCACCAGGCTCAAAAATAAGCTTTGGACATTTGTAAATGTTTGTTTTGAAGGAAAGAGAAGCACTTCAAGTGCCAGAATTCTTTTCCAGCGTGACTCCGTCCTTGTCCTCCGAAAGCCTCTTCCACTACAGCAGGGCTTTGCAAGGGAGCATGATTTTCTCTTGTGCCAATCCATGCTGGGATCCCAGTACAAACATAGCCTGGGAACCCGGAATCTGTTACACTGGGCAACAAATTTTGTCATGCCCCCCCAGATTAAATTGGTTATTTCTTATAGATTTTGAGGTGCTGAACATGAATATGACAATGAAAATGCAAAATTGGCTACTGTTTGTGAGAGATCCGCAATAGATAGTTCCATAGACATGTTCTGGTAAATTCTCAACGGCACTTTCAACACCTAGTTATGCAATTCGAACTGCTTCTCCTACACTAGAGCCAATCAACAGATTTTATTGTCATTTTTGTTTTCAGCACGTAGAATTTAGTAAAGATTAGCTGTTTTCATTTCAGGGCCAATTGTGTTATATTGCCCAGTGTTATATTTAAATACCTCATTTGCGGCACAATCCTATGCAACTGTTAGACCAGCAGAGCAGCACTCCGCCTGTCTAAGGTGTTGCAAATGTGCCACAAAGTACATTTGTGGCACCCGGTGAGTAGGCAGTGCCGGCGCCAAAACCGGCGCCACTCTACTCGCCCCAGATGAAGTGGAGTGACCGCCAGGGAAGGTTAGTTTCCCGTCGGGCAGCGGTGGAGCAGGGGGAGGGCGGAACGGGATGTTCCAGGAGGGGACCAGGCCCGGGAATGGGGAGGGATCGGTGATATACATCTCCCTTCCCAGGCCTGGCTGCCATTACACAGCCCACTCGAATGTGCGCCACCAAAATAGCTGGCACACATTCAAGTAGACCCATCGGGGTGGCTGGGGCTCTACTTCGGGTAAAGAGATGCCCTTCCCCTGAGGAGTGCTCAAACCGCACCAGTGCTGGGTCCTATTTAGTTAGGATGCAGCACAGACTCTACACCCACACTGTAGCCTAGCTAGACAGAATTGGGCTGCCCATGTTTTATGTCAATGGTTTTGATCACCATTTTGGTAGGGATATATATCTCTGTTTTCTGTAACGTGGATGGGCCTTTGGCCTGA
This sequence comes from Plestiodon gilberti rubricaudatus, assembly GCA_026170595.1. NCBI lineage: Eukaryota > Metazoa > Chordata > Lepidosauria > Squamata > Scincidae > Plestiodon > Plestiodon gilberti. Next base: position 106,527,821 of record JANXHW010000002.1, on the reverse strand, counting down.
TCCAGCAGGGCTCTTCTTATGTTCTTATGCTGTATACTTTGGCTGCACCTGCAGGGTGATCCAGGCTGGAATATTCTTGTAACAATGGTTCTTTTCTCTTTCCCCCCCCCCCAGTTTATTTGAAACCCTCCAGTCATTATTTTGGTCCGTCTTTGGACTCATCAATCTGTACGTGACCAATGTGAAAGCACGGCATGAATTCACCGAGTTCGTGGGGGCCACCATGTTTGGTACTTACAACGTCATCTCTCTGGTCGTCCTGCTCAACATGCTGATAGCCATGATGAACAATTCCTACCAGCTGATTGCCGTCAGTTCCCGGTTTTGCTTTTTGCTTGTTTGGAAAGGGAATGCCTGTCAGTTGACCGACATTCCAGCTTTTTGAAAATAAATAACAAATGCACATAAGGCCGTGAGCTACCCTATGAACGTTTGTCTGCTGAGGGAAGGGATAAGAATGTATCAAATGGAAACGAAGTTAGGCCCTCTTGTATAAGTTCTAGGTGCCTCTAAAGAAGCTGAAATTGGTCACCAAAACATGCCAGCAGATCTAGCTTTCTGTAGACATGAATAAGGCTGGCTTCATACACTATTGTGTATACACACACACTGTGACAAGTAAAACCCAGCACTCACAGTGTTCAGGAACAAAAGGAACCCACCTTTCTACCTACTTTTCTAAGTAAAAATTGTGCCCAGCTGAGATTGCCAGCTTGTAAAGCACGCTAAATTATACTGAAGCTTGCTCTTCCTAGCTATTCCTCTACTTTTAAGCCCCACCGTCTCTGCTCTACATTAAATGCTCTTTGCCCTCCTCAACCATTGTTGTTGTTGTTCAGTCGTTAAGTCGTGTCCGACCCTTCGTGATCCCATGAACCATATCCTGCCAGGCCTTCCTGTCCTCCACTATCTTCCTGAGTTCGCTCATTTTCATGTTCGTTGCATCGGTGATGCTGTCTAACCATCTCATCCTTTGCCTTCCCCTTCTCCTTTTGCCTTCAGTCTTTCCCAGCATCAGAGTCTTCTCCAGAGAGTCCTCTCTTCGTATTAGGTGGCCAAAATATTTGAACTTCAGCCTCAGTACCTGTCCTTCCAGGGAACAGTCAGGGTTGATTTCAATTTCTACTTATAACTTTGTTCTTTATTGTATGAACAAGATGGATTATATTCTATCTGTGTCTCGATTGCTTTTGCTTGCTAGGCAGGAGGGTGAGGGTACCCCCTCCAGCATGTACCATTGATGATGCACGCTGGGGGGAGTGCGTGCACATGCACACTGAGGGGAATGAGCTGCAGAATTAGAGAGAGGTAGCCTACCTCTGCTTACCAGCACATGTGATCATGGGCTAAACTACACTTTGTGATAAAAGTGTAACATGGCCCAGTTGTCTTTTTAAAAGTAGGATGGATGGGCAAAATTGTGGGGGAGGGGACCTTAGCACAGTGCCCCCTCCCTAGCTCCAATCCTGATCATGGTCCCTGTGCATTCTATTCTGCATTCCCAATCACTGGAAAAGGAAAAGGTCATAAAAACCTTTGCCCCCTAATTCAAATCTTATAGCTTCTAGAGGTTTGTTCTGGAAACTGCAAAGTGGAATTACATGTAGCCATACAGTAGTATTGGTAATGGACATGACTTCTTCATAGCAACTATCATTGGTTTAAAATAAATCACATTTTCCCTTTATTTGTCATTACTGTCTAGTCTAGTGTGTTGAAGAGATTTAAGGATTAAATGTGAGGGTCCAAAATGCTTCCTCACTGGGGAGCACTTGTTGCACGCATGATGAAAGTTTGTTATCACGAAAGAGTGTGATTTGTAATAAATCCGATAATGCTCTAGATCAGTGGTTCTCAAAGTGGCGCGACCCACCATTGAGAACAAAAATCGTCCCCTGCCCCCTTAAGGGGTGGGGACAGCATGGCGGCGGTGCAAAAGTGCCCCAAAACGCGGAAACTGGAAGTGCCTGAAATTTGCCAGGTTTTTGCGATCCAAAGATTGGGGAGGCCCGAGGATTGGGGAAGCCTGTGGAGGGTTGCACAGGCCTCCCCAAAGCCCCCCCAAGCCTCGTTAAGGCAAAACCCGGCATTTTCGAGGGCGTTTTACCAATGCCGGTGGCGATCCCTGGGATCGCTGCCGCCGCTGGCCCCACTCCCGCAAACACTCAGAGTTCTCTCCGCCTCGCGGGGAGAACTTTGAAAACCACTGCTCTAGATCAAGTTGGATTTAATTGTTGAGCAAACCAAACATTTCCTTTTGTCTTGTCAGTTTTAAGGTGTTTTTTTTATTGTTTCCTGTGTTCAGGATCATGCAGACATTGAGTGGAAGTTTGCTAGAACAAAACTTTGGATGAGTTACTTTGAAGAAGGGGGGACTCTGCCCACTCCCTTCAACATGATACCAAGTCCAAAGTCTCTCTGGTACCTAATCAGATGGCTGTGGAGACAACTGCGCAGGAAAAAAATCAGGAGGAAACCCGAAAGCTTTGGAACAATAGGGGTAAGCAATAAATTGCCATTTTTCTCCCTCTTCTATCTTATTTTCTGAACAGGTTTTATCCATGATTGAAAGAGATCTAGATAATCTAAAAGGGATCTAGATAATTTGTTTCATCCAGGACACCCTGCAGCTAAAACTCCCAACTCCTATCCGGGGTTGGGCCAGCGCATGTTGGGGTTTACGACAGCAAAACAGAGTTCCACTGTCGTAAAATGTTTTACAGCGGTGTGTACAGCACACCGCCAGCAGCCATTTTGAGCACACTGCCACAACCAGCACATAAAAGTGTAATGGCAGCAGGGCCAGAGCAGGGTGGCGATGGGGAGGAATGGTGTCATCCCAAGCAGGGCAGAGGATATAATTCAAAATGGCTGAAAGAGCAAAGTGATGCAAGTCAAGGTATTGCTGTATTGTATATACCACAGCATCCAGCTAGTGCAGTGGTTCCCAAAGTGGGAGACGCGGCTCCCAGGGGAGCTGCAGAAACCAGCCAGGGGAGCCGCAGAGTGCCACGGAATCCTCTCGGAAAACAGTGCGATGCCAATTGGCAGGCATCAACATAATGTAATGGGGAGCCACAGCCAATGGTCAAGGGAGCCGCAGGTTGAAAAAGTTTGGGAAACACTGAGCTAGTGTATCGGTAGGCAGATTTTAGCCTTGTCCGTTCTTTTTTTTTTTCTTTTTTTCAGCCACCGTGCTAGGGCATACCACCACTGCAATGTGGTGACTTGGAACACAACCAATCAAACCACCAATCAGTGGTGGCCTGAGGCACAGCCAGTTACAAAATTGCAGCACAGGGTAGAGACAGTCACAATTGCCTGACGTTGTGAGGACCAGCCTCAGCAACAAGTCCACATTTGTTTATACAGATCAAGATTGCAAGAAACCAGATTGCAAGAAATACATTCTGATGCATTGATATTCACACTCTTCTATAGATATTTTGATACTGTCTTTTTTATATAAACCTAATGGACACAGAACCATGTAAGTGATTTTGGCCATTGTGGACATTTCTGCTCATCAGCCACAGATTGTTTTTTTATATATATATATATATATATATATATATATATATATATATATATATATATATATATATATATATATATATATATATATATATATATATATATATATATATATATATAGTGTTCCTGCCAACTTATATGATTTATCCTCCTTTTCCAGAGGCGGGCAGCTGATAATTTGAGAAGGCACCACCAGTATCAGGTAACTAAACATTTTCTTTTTCTGTTTTGTTTGAACTGGGAACCAGGAGGAACTGGACATTTTCACTTAGACTAGGGTTTGCACAGTAATCTGGCAGATCCAGTCTCTAAAATGGATATTTTAGTGCCACTGTTTGAAACAGTTATAAGAACCTAAGAAGAGCCCTGCTGGATTAGGCCAAAGGCCCATCTAATCCAGCTCCCTGTGTCTCACAGTGGCCCCACCAGATGCCTCAGGGAGCACACAAGACAACAAGATACCTGTATTCTGTTGCCACTCCCTTGCATCTGGTATTAAGAAATAGCCTACTACTAAAACCAGGAGATTGCTTATATCCATTAAGACTTGTAACCTGAGATGGACTTTTCCTCCATAAATCTGTCCAATACCTTTTTAAAGGCATCTAGGCCAGGTGCCATCACCACATCCTGTGGCAAGGAGTTGCACAGCATAATTACACGCTGGGTAAAGAAATATTTCCTTTTGTCTGCCCCAAGTGTCCCACCACTCAATTTTAGTGGATGTCCTCTGGTTCTGGTGTTTGTACCCTGCTTCTGGTGTTACGTCAAACCCACCTTTTGTCTGGCTTTCCATCAGATCAAGAATTATTGCAACTAAATGTGTAAATCTTGTGTAATCTAGCCCACGATTTAGAAATGGGAATGTATAGCCAAATGTACATCTGAATGGTACGTCCCATTGAAATGGAACGTATAATGTTTTAGCCCATTAGTTCCCAAACTGGGAGGCGTGGCTCCCAGGGGATCCGCGGAAACCAGCCAGGGGAGCCACAGAGTGCCACAGAATCCTCTTGGAAAACAGTGCAATGCCAATTGGCAGGCATCAACATGATGTAATGAGGAGCCATGGCCAATGGTTGCCAGTGTTCAAGGGAGCCGCAGGTTGAAAAAGTTTGGGAAACTCTCCATGACGTAGACCAACCCCCAGTTCCAGTATGGTTGAACCTGCTCTCTAAGGCTGCAATCCTATACACCAGTGTTTACCAAACTGTGAGGTGTGGCTCCAAAGGGAGCCACGGCGTACTCACAGAGGAGTCGCAGGATGTCCCTGGCGTCCTCTTCCTGGGCATCACCATCTTGGATCTTGCAAGATTTTGCAGGAATAGCGCAAGATCTTGCGAGAATAGCATTTCGCAAGAATAGTGTGAGATCTCGTACGATCCAAGATGGTGCCGTCCAGGAAGTGGACGCCATGGAAAAATGGAGTTGTGAGATCAGTAAGTTTGGGAACCGCTGCTATAAAACTTTCCTGGGAGTATGCCCCATTGAACACAATGGGACCTACTTCTGAATAGACACACCTAGGATTGTGCTCAGTGGCGTCGCTCCCGTCAAGTGACGGGAGCGGGGCGCTACGAGGTGACGCGTGCAAGGGGTGACGCACACACGCACGTGACGTGTCACCTCTTGCGCGCGTCGCCCCCGAAGACGTCCCCGGAGCCGGCTTCCCCGGCCGACGCGCCAGGGCCTTCTGAGGAAGGCCCGCTGCACGAACATTATTTATAACGTTTTTAGCTCATGCGCAGACCGTTCTTGAGGGAAAAGGGCTGCCCTTTTCCCTCAGGAACGGTCTGCGCATGCACTAAAAAACGTTATAAATAACGTTCGCGCAGCGGGCCTTCCTCAGAAGGCCCCGGGCAGCCGGCCGGGGAAGATGTCCCCGAGCTGGCTGCAAAAATTAAGGGGGCGCCCGGGCCAGCGGCCCAGAGCAGCGCCTCGTCGGGCGCCCCCCCAAATCGCGCAGCGGCCTTTGGCCGCGCCGAAGATTTGTAAGAGGGGGGCATAGGGGGAGGCGTCACTAGGGTGATGCGTGCGCCCCGCTATGGGGCGACGCGCGCCCTACTGACGCCACTGATTGTGCTGTAAGTCTGCTCCTCAGTTGCCAGCTCCTCCACACTATCATTTGAGTTGTACTTTTCTGTAGTGACATAAATTAAAAGCCAAAGTAGAATCTAATCTCTGGTTCGCTAAATGTCATTCTGCACGGCTGGAAGTGCCGACATAATCGGGCTGTTCTTTCTCTTTCAGGAGGTCATGAAAAACCTGGTTAAGAGATACGTGGCAGCAATGATAAGAGATGCTAAAACTGAAGAAGGGCTGACTGAAGAGAATTTTAAGGTGATTGCTCTTATGGCGTAATAACAGTGGATGAGAGCACCACAGAGCTTCAAGTGAAAAATACCTCTAAAGTTATTTTCGGCTGGGATTTGAGAACACAGTCAAGTGTAGAGTCATTTACACATAAAAGCATACATTTATGGGCATTTAAAGCAATGACCTTCAATTGTGTGTTTCTCAATACAATAGAAAAACATTTAGGAATATGTAATTTATTTAGAAATAATGGCAGTTTGTGCCATTTAATGGGTGCAGAGTTGCATCCAGAAGCTGCACCTACGCAGGAAATTGGGGTGGGGAGTGGCTCATGTGAAAAATCCAAATGTCACACCATCCTTCTACTAATTAATTTGGGACACAATCCACTGGAAAGTGCCCCTGTTCAAGGCCTTTTGCAATGAAAGGGACCTGTGCACAGTAGCGTAGTACCCTTGTGCACTTGCACAGGAGCATTTATGTTCTGCTGTCGTAAAATGTTTTTAGCTATTTTGAGCACGCTGCCTCAACCGGCGGCAGTGCGGGGAGTGCCACCAGACAGGCACAGGGAAGTGTGATGGCAGCGGGGGCGGAATGGGGAAGGGAGGAAGAGTACCAGGGGTCATCCTGGGCATAGGTCGAGGAGGGAGGCAGACCAGTGGCGGTATCGGTGGCACTCGTGTGTGCGGATATCCTAACCCCATTCGTCTCCTTTACCGCTGCCATTACATGCTTCAGACTTAATGCCTGCTAAACAGCAGGTGTAGATATGAGGAGACCCATGGCAGTGGTGGAAGCTTTCCCCAGGGTAAGCAAACAAAAGTTCACTTACCCCAACGACTGCCCCTCCTCCCGTGGATACAGTGTGCGCTCTGTTGGCACAGTTGCAATGGCAGGGGGATTTGGGTAAGATTGGACTGTCTGTTAACAAATAATGAAGGTTTACTCCACACAGTATGACCTTTATTTGTACTTTAATTTGGACATAGATGAGGCAAATGAAGACTACAACACAAAGCCCAATCCTATCCCCAGCCACTCTGGAGGCAGACACAGTATGCTGTGGTGTGTGTGTGTGTGTGTGTGTGTGTGTGTGTGTGTGTGTGTGTGTGTGTGAGAGAGAGAGAGAGAGAGAGAGAGAGAGAGAGAGAGAGAGAGGTGATCAGGGAAAATATTTTTCCCTTACCTCTCCGTAGGCCTCCTGATGGCCTATGGTCTCCTCAGACCTACACTAGCTATATAGCTGGCGTAAGACCAAAGGGAGAAAAGGGGAGGGACTGGTCAAAAAAGAGAGGGTAGAATCCTGGTGCACACATGGACAAGGAGACCAGAGAAGATGTGCAGCTAGCAAGGTACACAGCTGCCATGTCCACAGACAGACGGGCAGCGCACTGCCCATACATGCTACCACACACTGAACATTGCCACACCCACACAGGTCACAGAGCACCACAACTGGCCACAGCCAGAGGAGGGCGGAAGAGACAAGCACACCACAAAAGTGGCATAACAGGTTTGCCAGGAACAGGCAAGCATCTCAGACTGGCACATGTCTAGGGAGCAGGCCCACACACCCCTATCTTGTGCATCAGTCCCCATGCTGAAGATGGGTTCGCCAACAACCCTGGGGGGAGGCAGACCTGTCCTGGTCTGGCCTGTCAGCACCCTGGCAGACACCATGTCCTGGCCCATGCCAACACATTGCCGAGTCACCCACAGCATGTGTTGTCACTCCAACACATATTATTATTCAATGTCTATATGACCTTTAAAATCAAATGCTTTCTTGTTACGCAGAATTGTTTAACATCAACTTTCTTTGACTTTTTTTGAATATATGTTTATTAAATTTATATACGAATATGTAAACTATATAAATATTTCAGAATATACAGCAAATAGTTGAAGCAATAAGTCCTAATAACATACAGTTCTATTACTACCTAAACACCTACGTCACAGGGTTGTTGTGAGGACAAAAAAAAAAGGAGGTGAGGAAATATGTACACCACTCTGAGCTCCTTGGAGGAAGGGCGGTATAAAAATGTGAAAAATAAAAATAAATAAATAAATAAATGTAATAACAAAATAAACATAATATATCTCCGACAACATCTTAACATTTTAATTTCTCCCTCTTCCAATAATTTAATTTATTCTCTTCAACTCTATTCATCAAATCCCAAAATCATTAATTCATTATTCTCTCTCATATGCAGAAAGTCAATGAGTGATTTCCAATTATTCATGAAATCATCTACTGACTTATCTTTCACTAAATTTGTCCATTTCTCCAAACCCCAAAGGTTTTATCCACCATTCTTCAATCGCAGGTATTTCTGTGTATTTCCAGTATTGCGTGTAAAGTATTCTCGCTGCACTCGTCATGTGAGAAAATAAGACTACAATATTTTTATCCAACTGTTCATCCATCATACCCAACAAAAAAGTTTCACTTTCTTCTACTTTTTTTAGGAATTAAAGCAAGATATTTCCAGTTTTCGGTTCGAAGTCCTGGGTTTGTTAAAAGGCAACAAGCTGTCTAATGTACAGTCCTCAAAAATCAGCAGAGAATCTTCTTCTTTGCCAGAATCCGATGAAGGAAGCGAAAATGGGGGCAATGAGAAAGTGAAGAAGAAACCTCTTAGCCTTTTTGACGTGACGTCTATGATTCACCCCAAAGCCGTTGTGAGGGCCACTGAATCACACAGCCTGAGCAACGGGTCAATAATTATGGCATCTGATTACACGAAGGAAAAACAAAAGAAAGTGAATTTTGTGACGGAGTCAAAGAAGTTTGGATTCTTTCACAGACAATCGAAAAACAATGTGACGGAGCAAAATACAAATAAAATCTACTCAATTTCTGAAGAAGTTTCCCGCAAACAAGCAGAAGAACGCCATGAAAAAGACACTAAACTGGAAGAGAAAGCATTGGTCATGAACTCTGAATTTAACAGCCAGGGTCTTACTGAAGAATGCACAGCTACGCAAGCTAAAAATGAGACTTGGGATCCTAAGTATGATGAGACTGCTTCTTCTGAAATGAAGAAGAGCCAAATATTGCATTCTGATCCACCCACACCAAAGGATGTGCTGGACAGTGAGAAAGATCTTAGTAGTGACTCTAGTGCAAAACAAGAGACCGTTATTCAGGGCAGTTACATAACAACAAGGTTGTGATGAGTGCAGGCAGAGAACTACACAATTATATACATATATACAGCAAATTGCTTTGGCAGGGGGATGTTCCAAAGTAAACAGAACATGAGAATGACAGCGTTCAGAAACCGCGGGACAAGAACTTGTAATATATCATTCAATGAAGGATAGGAAATAGAAAAGTCTGCCATTTTGTAGCCTGCTTTAGCTTTCACAATTTCTTTTACATTTTTTTATTAAATGGGAGCATCTTGTATTCTTGTACTGTTGCAATAATCCACAGAAACTTTTTAGCTATCTTTTTCAATTTGAAAAATGCAATTTATCTCCTGTGATAGTTAATGCCTATAGTAAATATTTTTCTATGCAAATAAACGTAGCTTAACAAAGGTGTGAGCTTTTATGAACTTTTTTTTAAGGATCCTTAAGGATGAGGGTGGACATATACCTCTTGTGCATTTTCATAATTTAAACTAGTTCAGTGGTTCCCAAACATTTTAGCACTGGGACCACTTTTTCAAATGAACACTTTATTGCAACCCACCTAGTTTTACGAGGCTTTAAAAAAAGGTGATTAGAAAGAACTAATATATTGATTTATTTACAAGTAATATTTATTTATTTGCAAATAAACCTCAATCCATTTCTCCTAATGAGGCAGCCCTAATGAATAGCCTCAAGGCTTGAGGGGCTTAGTTATGTGACCCAGCCTTCACCTGCCCCCACTACCTGTCATTGACAGACTTGGGGGAAAGACGCACTAGAAAAAAGACCCTCAAACATTTCTCTCCCTATATTTACGCAAGCTTTGCAGGGCAATTAGCAGCTATCTGATTTTTGAAGAGCCTCAGGGCTTGAGGCAATTACTTATCTGATCTTTCCATGTTTTCATTGGAGGCCCACCAGAAATCAGGTCGTGACCCACTAAGTGGCTCCTGACCCACAGTTTGAGAAACACTGAACTAGTTATTTAATCAGTTACAAATAACATTTGAAACAAATACCAAATGAATTTATTGAAAACTGGTAATACCTGTAATTTATTAGTAATTAATCATTTTGGTAATTCCATGAGACAACCCCATTAGCTATGACTACTTTCCCAAATTGCCTCATTTGTCCATATTTTTCCCTATAGCTAAAAGAAAATGTGATCATGTTTACTGGGAGATTCCAAGGCAGGCCAACCTTGTTTGTGTACCTTGCAAATTAGGTTGATACAGCAACAACACATTCCCAAACAAGGTCCCAAAAGTTACTAGCCCTCAGAAGTGTTTACTGGATTGTCCGAGCTCATGGCAGCAATTATGCCTTTGTGTGTCTGCAGCTGCAGCTGGACCAAAAGAAAAAAGAACAACTTTCTATCAAGTTTCCCTTCCTGATCACCTGGAAGCAGTTCTGACTCGCCACAGGCAACCAAGTGGCTATTGACAAGCCTGGATAACTGTGTACCCTTTCAACTTGGGAAGAGTCTTGATTTACTTCTGCTTTCAAAATTCCAATATATTTGGTTAGTTATCACAACACTACTTAGGGGTAATCCTATTGATGTACATTGTACCCCTTGATGTACTTTGACAATCATGTTAAACATTTTAAGTCAAATCTGGACAGTTTCCTTACAGAGATTTCTGTGGCCTCCTCTCTGACCGTTTGCACAACAAATATGTTGGCTTTCAAATGTTGGCTATTAATCTAAGAGTATTTTCATAAGTAATGAGTGATTTACTGTCAGCCACATTTTAAAAATTAAACAGTCTGTTTATTTCCTATCGGTGATGATTGGTCTATATATTATGAAAAGCAGCATCAAATATACATTCACTTTTTAATATTTCCTCTAGCAAACTGACCATTCCAATTTGTGTTTGTTGTGTTTGGAAGATGTTAGCAGGTGGAGTGAGGGGCGTCTGGAGCCAGGAGCATCGATGATGGAAATGCTAGCATTGGCTAACTGGGGGGCGCTCACACCGTCGGCTGTGGTGGATAACCGCCCTGCCCTGGTAAGCCAAGTGACCATGTTGCTGGAGTTTAGGGCTCCATGTTTCTCCATGGTAGCTTTGAGTCACCATTGCTTGATGGGCTTCCCTTCCTGGTCTTCCTTCACATGGGTCTATCAGATTCCTCGCTGGCGCAATCTTCACTGGACCCACTATAACTCTTCCTGTCCTTCTTGGAACTGTTTGGGAAGTGGAAACATACAAGGATAATATGACCATATATGAGATGACGGGCTCTGTTGGCGGACTGGGTGACATCAGAGGTCAAGGGGTTTGCTCAAGGGGTTTCCTTGCTCTAGCCCTAGTTTTGATGTTGGTAAGGGGTGCCACAATGGCATATGCTGGGTTGTAAGGGGCTTCCAGAAGTGCATCCTTCGGCACTTCCCATTTAAGGTTAAGGGGTGCTGGATTGTCCAAGCTCACGGCAGCAATTATGCTGCCGCTCAAAAAGGGTAATTGTTTCCTTACATGTCTTGTGGCTGAAGGAGGCTTCCATTTCAAGGGGTCTGTTGTGCTAGAAACCAAGTTGAGGCTTGTGCTTCCTGGTGGGGCTACCACACAAGATCTTAATGGACTGGGGCAGCTGTTTACATCAGCCCTTCTGTGCCACCTCTGTCATTCCTTAGGTATTATGCAGCAGTTCACATCTATTTCTCACCCGCAAACAGATGGATTATTGAGATTATGCTCTGCAAGGTCACCCAGGACCATCCATCCAAGTGGGACCTGACTCTAGACACCATCCTGTTTTGTATCCAGGAGACCTGCCAGGCCTCCACAGGATTTGCACCCTGAGCTCCTTTATGGATGACAGCCCTTTGGTCTTGCTTCCCTTTTGAAGGATGCCTGGGTTACCCCCAAGGGGCCCTGTCCCCTACCAGCTGGTGCCTCCCTTATCCCCAGCTGCAAGAACAACTTGAGACGGCCAAGGCCTTGACCAATCAGCATCTGAAACAGGCCCAGACCAGTGGAAATGCTATTATAATCAGGCTAGGTGAGACCATCTCCTGGAGGGGGGAGACAGTGTGCTGGTTCAGGGTGCCCTGTTTCCAGGACAAATGACCATGCCCTGAGTTGGTCTGTTCCTGGTGATGAGGGTGCTGGGATCCTACAATTATGAAGAGTGGGGCAGGCCCCAGCCAGCCTAGCAGTGGGTGATCCATCTTTTTATTGATTTTATTTTATTTCTGTATATACCGCCTTTCTCATCATCACCAGAGTTCTCATCAGATGTTTATTCAAGGTGGCTTACATAGGCAGGCTGTTCTAGACCCAATAAGGATCTATGTAATATTGTTCTATTCATATATAGAACCTTCCATTCTCCAGGTGTTTCCTTTGCATGGTGTGGTTATCTCTCTATGCACAGCTTCTGCCTGTTCGAAGCTTCCACAGATAGCTGTAATCAAGTGAGGGAGGACCACAAGTGGATTTCGTTCTTTGTTGACTGACTTCTCAACATTCCAATGTTCCAATTCCATTCTCTCACCACGACCGATCAGCGACTCCTCCCTCTCACAGAGGGTTATTACAGCTTGTCAGTGACTTCCGGTCAGTCTCCTGTCCAGCAGGATCTGAGCTAAATCCTATTTAGCTTCTAAATTCCATTTAAGCAGGAAAGGCAGCTCAATCATCAGACCACACCTCCTGCCCATATCAACCATTTGAAGAAATGGTACGAACCCCTGGCAGTCCAGGCCCCCCAACACATCCTGGCAGAATTGATGATCAACCCCAAGGTTGCCAGGAGTGGTTGGATCACAAAGGAGATACCCCTGTCCAAGGCCGACAGGCCCAATTGTGAACCCTCTTCTCCTGCTACCCTTGGAGCTTTTTGCTGACACCCAGATATATCAAATGGCATATATCAAATGTAACCACAGCCCAAAAAAGTGGCCATGCTAGAGACCTTTCCAATCTTGTGGATGAAATGCCAACTATGACAGTTCCTAAGGATGACTGGTTACTACAGTCAATGTATCTCGGGCTTCGACACACAGGCAAACCCGCTGATTTACTTCGTGGTCCCCCCAGTCAAACCCTCGGGCGGACAGAGAACGGATGTCTCTGATGCTTCTGCCTCCTGGGACACCTGTGTGGTCCACCAGGAACTCATCAAGCAGGTACAGTGGCAAGCAGGTACCATTGTCCATGCATAGCACCTTTGACTTCCTCCCGAATTTGTGGGTGACAGCTGCAACCAATTCTTGTAATTCCTCTGGCATCTCATCCTTTTCCTTAAATTGATAGGCAATGGCATATCTGGAAAAGTAATCTATAAAGGTTAAGGCATCATGATTTCTGCCTGTTAATTTGGTTTGCATGGGCCCACAGATACCATTGTGAATCAAATCTAGGGAGTGCTTTGCCTTCCTCTCACTCTGTTTAGGGAGAGGAGGTCTCTGGTTGTTGCCTTTGCTTCAATGCAGCACACACATTTGCTTTTGCTACTGCAACACACTATTTCCAGTCCTCTCACTAATTCCCCCTTCTCACGTTTGTGTATGGCATGAATGTCTCTGTGCCCCATCCTTCTGTGCCGCAAATGCAAGCATTTACTGTAAATCAGGGGTGCACAACATACGGCCCGCGAGCCGCATGCAGACCACCTGACGATTTCCCGTGGCCCGCGAAGAAATCGGGGATCCAAGAGAGCGGGCGCTTTCTTGGATCCCCAAGTTCTTCGCGGGCCACGGGAAATCCTCCGTGCCCGCTCCTTTTTGTTTCTCCATTGCCTTTCTTATAAGCTCTTTATTATTCTGCTCTTGTGCGCGGCTCCAGGCGGCGCCAGGAGACTCCAGGGGTGGCGCTTTGATCGCCGCCAATCAGCTGTGTCTCCTGGCGTTCAGCCAGGAGCTGAATGAGCCGCGCGCGCGCGCATTGGCCCTGGAGGAGGCTAAATAGCGTGAAGCAAGGGAGTGAAGGCAGGGCTCTTCGGCTTGCTGTTCGGTGGATTTTACAGTACGCTGAATTTTATAGATTTAACAGCAAACAACAGTTCGCTGGCTGTTCGCTAGCAATCTCTTGACCCCTCTTCTGCTTGGAACGAGGAAGCCCGCGCTAAAGTCCTAAAAAACAGAGGCTGGAAGAAGCGGAGCTCGACGTTGTGCCCTCCGGGCGACAGCGAAAAGCACCGCTGAACCCTCCTCTTTCGATGCTCCCCCTCCCCGCCAGTAGCAGCAAGTCGCCGCTGCGTCTCCTGCCGCGGCTGCCCAAGGCTGCCCATAAAATCTCCCGTTATCGCTTCCCAAGTCGAGATCGGTTTCGCTTGTATTTCTTTGTGGTGGTGCAGCCCTTAAAAACAGTCCGAGGAGAGAGACGTCTCTGAACGGGTAAAGTGACTCTTCTAAAGGAGACTCCTTCAACGGGCCCAGAAGCCCGAAAGCCACCGCTCTCCTCCCTTCCTGAACTCTACCCCACCATCCAGAGCACACGTTACCTTTTTAAACAGGTATATGACAAGTAAATTCAGCAGCAGGTGAAGAATTCCCCGCAATTTACCGAGAAGCTTCATCTCCTGACTCTCTGGCGGTCACGCAGCTTTTATTTAATTTAATTTTATTTATTGTGATGTGCTGCTTTTTGCAAATGTACTGTCCTTTGAATTTGAACCAGATTTCTGGCTTTCACAGTGCGTTGTGCTTTTTAAAATTTTAAGTGGGGCATGACTGGTGGGGAGGGGGGTTTTGCTTGCAAAGAAATCAGGCTTGTTGTGATTTTTGTAATGTGCTGCTTTTTGTAACTGTACTGTCCTTTGAGTTTGAACCAAATTTCTGGCTTGCAAAGCGCGTTGTGCTTTTTAAAATTTTAAGTGGGGCATGACTGGTGGGGAGGGGGGGTTTTGCTTGCAGGACTCCCCTTCTATGCTTCTGCGGTCTGTTATGTTTGGGTTTTTTGCTGCTTGATTCTCCGCTGTTGTTGCAAGTCTGGCTTGTAGGTCTATAAGTGGGTCTCTGGTCGATTGTTTTGCTCCTCGTGAGTTGATATGGTTTTAAAAAAGAGAATTTTTTTAAATATGTTGCTTTTCGTGATATTTTCTGGCCCATGGACACGCCCCCTGTGATGTCACTTCCTGAGGAAGTGACATCATGGTTCCTGGACACGCCCCCCCGTGCGGCCCCGGAGAAGTTTGGCCTGTTCATTTCGGCCCCCACCTACTTCCAAGTTGTGCACCCCTGCTGTAAATGCATTTACATGCATTGCTGGCCTGTTCTCTCTGGCAGTTTGTGCTCACAATCTCTTGCATATAGTTCTCCAACATATGCTATAGTACAGGCATCTCCATCAAAGTTCACAAAAACATCCAATTTAGCTAGCCTGGAAACATTCAGTAAGGTTTCCCAAAAGAAAAATTTCTGTTTGCACAATTGCTCCACCTGCTGGTGAACAGCAGTATAGCTTCGCCCATGCCAATGCCTTGTATTGTTACTGGCGGTTCACTTCCCAGCAACAACACAACCCCTTGTCGTGTTTAGCAAGCTGGGTAGCTCCTGCATCCCCATCACAGCTTTACTTAATTTTTTATTTAATTTTTGAGTTAAAAACCCACATATTTCCGGGTAAGACTACGTCGTTTATAAATTCTTTATTACAAAGACAAGATGTTTAGGCTATAAGAAAAAGGGGAAACAGATGTGGAATATGAGCAGCCCAGTCAATAGCTGATCAGAAGCAAAGCTTCAGATTTCCCACTATGACAAGAACATAAGTAATGGTCCATCGAATCCAGCTTTCTGTTTCCAACAGATGTGGGGCAATGTTGTTTATCTCCAGCATAGGGTAGATATAGAGGTATACTGCCTCTGAACTTGAAGTAGTTGCTGTAATGTTTGATAGCACTCCACGGCTTTCAAATCTAGTCGTGCATTTGTGGTCATCTGGGAGTCTTGTCCTGCTTGTGTTTTAGCCACTTTTGAAAAATCCAATTCCAAAACCTTTATTGGCATCTTACATGTATACACATACATTAACATAGACGTAAACATAAACAAACATACATACATGAACCTTAAACAAATCTTGGTCAATATTCTAAAACTTTATACATTAAAATATTATAACACCTCATAAATTAATAAAAATCTATACTGTAGAAACACGCTTTTCTCTCCTCTTAAGTATAGCACTCAGATAATAGGCCACCTTTTCTGTTAGCTCCACTTCAGTCCCCCCCAAGGATAAACCGAACCTTATCAGGGTCAGCACAACCTGTTTTCTTAATCAAAAGGTCCTCAAGGTAAACCCTGCGCAGGTCTGAATAGAAAGGGCAGTACAAAATAATGTGCTGCACTGACTCCACCCCCCCCCCCAACAGAGCAGGTACAAGTCCTACTTTCAAGAGGAATACCCCTAAATCTACCAGAAGTCACAGCTGAAGGAAAAACATTGTTTCTGGCCAGGGAAAATGCCCTGCGCTCACTGGGGCATTTCAGAATTAACAGATATTCTGCCATTTGTCCATAGCTGACCGCAAGATGTAACGAGAGAGGGGAACAGGTTTTATCAGCATCTCCCCACAACTCTTGCTGATCTATGTCTTGCAGTCTAGTTTTAATCTGATGAAATGCCTGCTCCAAGGTACAATTTCCCAGGCTTTCCAGACCTAACCCAACACTCTTAATTTTCTTTTCTAAGAGCCAAAGTTATTTAGATGAAACCGAGTCAGATACAAGATATGGAAGCAAACCATATCATGAGTTTGAACCAAATTTCTGGCTTGCAAAGCGCGTTGTGCTTTTTAAAATTTTAAGTGGGGCATGACTGGTGGGGAGGGGGGGGTTGCTTGCAGGACTCCCCTTCTATGCTTCTGCGGTCTGTTATGTTTGGGTTTTTTGCTGCTTGATTCTCCGCTGTTGTTGCAAGTCTGGCTTGTAGGTCTATAAGTGGGTCTCTGGTCGATTGTTTTGCTCCTCGTGAGTTGATATGGTTTTAAAAAAGAGAATTTTTTAAAATATGTTGCTTTTCGTGATATTTTCTGGCCCATGGACACGCCCCCTGTGATGGTCCTATAATAAACAATGAGCCAGTATTTAAAGAATCGCAGCCAAGCCACTAGATCCAGCCGACACATCCCTGCTTCCAAACAAAGGGTGGCATAAGGGACACATCCTGGTAGGCCAAGGATTTTACGTAGGAACATCCCCTGAATCTGTTCCAGGGAATCATCCCATGCCCTCATCCAAATTGGTATTCCAAATAACACTGAGGGGATAATCTTAGCCTTAAAGATCTTAAGAGCACCTGGTATAAAAGAATTCCCTTTACAGTAGAAAAAGCATACAATGGACTTAGCTGTATTATAGGCAGTGTTGCTAATTAATCTACGCTGGGGGATCCATGATTAGAGGAACAATAGTTGCTACATTATATGACTTTTGGATAATTTAAAAAAAACATTTGTATTATCTCCTACACCACAGGGGTATCAAATTAGCCCTTTAAAAGTGCATTTTTAAAACATAATATTTTATTAGGACAGAGTTACATGGTACCTTTGGAGATAAGGTAAAGGTAAAGGTGACCCCTGACAATTAAGTCCAGTCATGTCCGACTCTAGGGTGTGGTGCTCATCCCCATTTCAAAGCGAAAGAGCCAGCATTGTCCGAAGACGCCTCCGTGGTCATGTGGCCGGCATGACTCTCCTTGCCGCAGCGCATAGCATGCAGCTGGAACACGGAGCGCTGTTTACCTTCCCGCAAGCGGTAACTATTTATCTACTCACATTAACATGCTTTGGAACTGCTAGGTTGGCAGGAGCTGGCCAAGCAACGAGAGCTCACCCCGTCGTGGATTCGAACTGCCGACCTTTCGATCAACAGCTCATGGTTCAGCGGTTTAACCCACTGCGCCACCCACTGGCCTACCTTTGGAGATACCCAATCACAAAAGGGGTGACAGAATATGCACGGAGTGGGGGGGCACTTGGGAATTGGATTCTGATATGAATGAATGGATATAATGAGCACCTTACCAAAGCTACAAAGACAAGGATGAGTTAAACAGTACTGGTCCTTTGTCACCTTGCAAACAGGAGAGTGAAGTAATTGACTCTTGGCTGAGACCTTAAAATCGGGGAGGCAAGTAGAGTGGGAGCAGGATTTGAATAAGCTACTGCAAAATTAGCCCCAGTTCATATACTTGCTGGGAACAATCAAAGAAGGGAGGAGTAGCACAAGGCCAAGAGAAAAAAAAAAGCTTTTTTTCTGAAGCCGGAAAGATTGAAGGCAAAAGGAGAAGGGGACGGCAAAGGATGAGATGGTTAGACAGCATCACCGATGCAATGAACATGAAAATGAGCGAACTCAGGAAGATAGTGGAGGACAGGAAGGCCTGGCGGGATATGGTTCATGGGATCACGAAGGGTCGGACACGACTTAACGACTGAACAACAACAACAAACTAACAGTTCACTGGACATTTGTCTCACGTTTTTCTTCTTTCCAGCTCTCCTTTCTCCAAATTTCCCAGCTCAGACAATACATCGTAGTGCACTTTCAAGGCAGAAGCAGCTTTTTTACGGCAAAAGCAGGTGGACCGTTTGTGCTGCAATGGCTCTCCGTTTCCAGGGAACTTCTCAGGTCCTCAGGATATTGGCCTATGCTCAGCACATCGGTAAGCTAGTTTCCTAATTACTAAAACACCGAGGATCACATTTTCCTGTCTCACTGCAATATGCCTTATACATTATTATTTTTTTTTGCAAAAAAAAATCCACTTTGATTTTAGAGAAAACTGAAAAAAGCAATACTGTATCAACATTTGCCACTTGTGATCATCTGACAGCAAATTTATTTTAAGGTGGCAATGCCATACCCCCAAAACCAGATGTGATAGGGCAAAACCAATGTCATTTTTGGAATCAGCACCCCAAATTCATTTAAAACCACCATACATTTTGGAAAATCTTTTTTTGACCCTCAAATTTGCAGGCCTGTATAATTTACATCCATACATCCATACACACACACACACACACACACACACACACACACACACACACACAGAGAGAGAGAGAGAGAGAGAGAGAGAGAGAGAGAGAGAGAGAGAGAGAGAGAGAGTCGTTTGTGAAGTGTAGCATGTTGTCAGTCATATAATGTGGTTTACCAGGTACTTGACTCCAGTAGCGTAACGGGGGGGGGGGGGGATTGTCTTCGCTGCCGGAGTGGCTCCAATTGTTCCTGTCCAGTTTTAAAGTGGAAACTTTTCCCTTTTTTCTTCTTTTAACAGGCTTCTAGTCAAGCTAGGCCTGGCTCCATTTTTTGACTTATGGGTGAACCCTTTCCATTTGGAATTACAAGTTTGCTGAAAGTGCATTCTTGACTCCCCCTTTCCTGTTGGTGAAAAGGACAAAGGAGATGGATGCAGGAAGAGTGTGTACCCAGATAACAGGCCCCTATGTGAAAACATCCATAACTCATGTCATAAGGGGGCACGCTTTGGCTTTGCCTGAGAAATCCTGTTACAGGAACATCACACAGACCCTCGTCCTGTTTGTTAGGGTTAGCTAAAGACAAAGGACGCATTCCAAGGGGAGGAGGGATTTTGCTTGGGTTTTGTCTCTAATGGCACGTAAGCTGTTTGTCCTATTGTAATTTTGGATTGTACCTCCCTTCATGAATATGTAAATAATGGACTATAAAGGATGCTTCCATTTTCTTATTCGTTGCCCAGCCTATCCATTCGCAAGGGCTGGGTCCATGCATGTAAAATTGATATTAAACAATCCTTGGAATCTCCTCTCTATGTTTATTCAATCTTTCGGGTATTCACTCAGCCCCTAGGAGAAAAAGCTGCCTAGCGGCAACACAATGGCAAGTGGGAGGGGCCACTTTGCAATTCTGTGTAACACCGTGAAGCACTTACGTAACCCCCCCCCCCAGTTACGCAGACTCTACCTGCCTGTTTCACATTCCTAGACAGACAGAAAAAAGCAGGCAGTTCACTGAGACCTCAGCGACCATCATATGTGGCTAGTGGTCTGCTTTGTGGTGGTGGGTCCAAAGTTGTTTAGGCGATTCATCCTCACAACAGCCCTACGGAGAAGATTCCTGCTGCTCCCATTTTCTACAGATGGCAAAGCTAAGGCCCCGAAAGTGCCATTTTCTCAAATTGCCAGTCAGTAGGCGGTGGGCTCATTATAGCTGAGGTCTCCCATGTCCAAGGCCCACCCCCCACCCCTGTGGAAACAGTTTTCAGTGACAAGATGTGCTGCTTCTGTAGCAACAGAAAGAGAAGACAGCCATTTCTGGGAAATATAAAGAGAAAAATGAAACTGTAAGAAAATATGCAATGTATACTTAGGCAGAAACAGATCCAAATAATTCAAATTTAGCTTTTGTTTTGAACAATTGTTTTGTCAAAGGAAGCCATCAGGACAGAGAGTTCTGTCTTTCTTCTTTGAAGAAAAATTCCGGGTACAGTCTCAGCTGTAAAGTAATTACCACACCTTCTTAATATCCAGTTCCAAACATTTGCACTGTGGTGAGGTATTACTACATGATTGCCATTTGTAGCGTTGAAAGAAAAGCGGCCTTATTTTAGCTGCCTTTTGCTGCTTTTAATACGTCCAATTAGAGCAGTTCAATTAACTCCTGGGGAAATGTAGCGCACCGTGATCCAACTTCTGAATACAGCTAAGTGCAAAATACTTAACTTGTCAATAAGAGAGTGAATATTTTCCTTTCCCATCTGTAATTCCCTAAAAGCAGGTAATTTTTCTAGTGTGGAGGCATGCTGTGGAAACAAACATGGGCGAGGAGCCCTCCAAACTGAAAATGCCACAGTGCACCACACAAATGGCAATGGTAATTACGTTGGCGGCAGGTGGCCACCAGCATAGAAGAATGTGCTTTCATGCTTGCCCTCCAACACAACACCATCAGAAATCCGTTTCTAACGGAAAAAACACCACCCCGAACCCAGATGTGAGTTGCTCCTTCACTCTCACACTTTTTCACCTGTAGTAGCAGAAGAGTCAAGCTGTACATTTTCACAAAGCTCTTGTGGATTTCATGAATTACTGCCAGATCTAATTCACGTCATGAAAATTTCTACCAGCAGGCGCCCAAGCGTAGAATAGCACTTGCCTTCTTCCCAGCTGCAGATAGGTAACTGCAGCCAGTTCCCCATGATGAATCCCTGCCCGGTACTCCAACCACATGTACAGGGGGGAAGCCAGGCAAGTTAGCCCCGCCCACATATTCATATGGGCGGAGCAGCATTCACAACACTCTTTGTGGATTTCATGAATTACTGCCAGATCTAATTCATGAAATGAACATTTTTGGCAGCCAGGGGGTGCGGCTGGTGCGGGGCACACCAGGTGACACCAATTTGGAGGGTGACACCACAGCCACTGCACCGTCCAGGCTCAGCAGTCTTCTTTGACCACTCCAAGCCGCTTCTTTGTGTTCTCACGAAGTTCTTGACTCACCCGTTTTTGGCCGCTTCTCTCCTGCCTTCGTGTCTCACCAAACTGGAAGTAACTCGTGGTAACGTGATGACATCATCATGTCACTGCAAATTAATTCTGGTTTAGCAATTCCTTCCAGGTCCTGCACCGGGTGACACCAAGTTAAGCGATGCCTTTGCTGCCAGCAGCTGAATTTGGGGACCAAAAATGTTGACATGCTGTGAATTAATCCCATGACAGAAATGGATGCATGTACTAATCACTCTGGGTTTGGCTACGCAGCTCAGTAATGCCTGAAATAAATAATAGAAGAGGACATGCATTCAAAAGAAAGTGAATTTCTTTCATTTAAACCTAATGCAGGTTAGGGGGCAGGTTAACAGAGAGCTACAACTTTTGAAACAACTCAGCTTGTTACTACAGGGGCAGGAGAGGGCCATAGCATTAGTAATATATGGTGATTCTGTTAGCATTGTTATAATTATTACACTGTTTTTTTCATATTTTATCCTCCCAATAATCCTGTTAGGTGGGACAGCCTGAGAAATTGTGACTGGTTCAATCAGCATCATGGATGACTAGGGTCTTTGAAGTCAGACACCCCCCCTCTGCCCAGTCTAAACTCAACCCATGATCAATTTCAGCACTTCCTCATGTGTTGTGGTATGTATTATTTATATCCATGTCTCTATTACACATATGCCACCTTTCTGTCAAAGCAACTGTAGAAGTTTGCTACAGGAAGTCCTCACTTAACGTCCTTGATAGGTTCTTGGAAACTGTGACTTTAGGCGAAATGATATATAAGGAAACCAATTTTACCATTGGCTAATTGATACAGTATAAGTTGTTTTTCGTTGGGGTAGCTATCCTGGTCAGGAATTGCACCAGTGGATAACTTCGGAATGGCACGAATAGGAATGGCGCGAATAGCTTCAGAATGGTGCAGATACCTATAGAATGGCACGGATAGCTTTAGAATGGCCATGCAAGGCATTCTGGGGTGCTACCTGTAATTGACTAGTGTAATTGACTAGTCAATTAGAATGGTTGCGGATAACTTCAGAATGGCATGGATAGCATTGGCCCTGACGGGGAATTGATTTTCTTTCCCTTAACGAAATGCCATTGTACGAAACGACCTTAATTGAGGACTTCCTATATTTAGATTATTAGGAAAAAATAATTATAAAAAATGAAAATAAAACAGTTGCAAGTACAGAATGATGTCTCTTAAAAAAACAAAAAAAACAAACCAGAACTGGAGGTCCAGTCTATTCCCAGTCTGTTTCTTTATTGCTTCATTTTGCTTAATTTAAAAAAATGTAATTTTAGTTAATGCTTTGGCTATTACAGTTGCTGCTAATGATCATACTTGACTCTAGTCTGTGAGTTGCAGACCCTCCCAAGAGGCTTGATGTTTTGTCTCAGGATTTTCTCTCTCCTCAAAGGTCCCTTGTGTTGCACCAGAGCGTTTATCCCTCTTGTGAATGCTGGAGATTCTTTCTGCCTTTATTGATCATCTCACATGGTATATTTTGCAGATAGTCCACATAGTCTGTTATATTAGGAGGATCAGTAGCTCTCCCCAGTCTTCCATTGGATCTAGCGGTCCCCTCATTGCAGTGATGGGGACTCGAGTCAAATGACTCGACTCGCAAGTGTGACTTAGCCACTTTTTCCCTGACTCGTACTCGTACTTGTACTCGTGACCCACTGACTCACACTCGCACTCGTGACCCACGGGACTCGTACTTGACTTGCACTCGTGGGGGTAACGACTTGCCATTTCCAAGTCATTTTCCTTTAATGGCCGGCATCAACGCAGGCAGGCAGGCAGGCGCAGTGGAGACCTCGGAGGAGGAGGGCAGCAGGGAGAAAGGGTTTTCAAGGGGGTGGGAAAGCAAGCCTGGCTCTGAGCCCCCCCCCCCTTTTGTTGCTGTCTGTTTGCATTGGCCACAACTCCGAGCGCGAGGGGTGGGGAGGAGTGAGGGAAGGCGAAGCTGCTGCAGCAGTTCCTCCTCATTGACCAAAACTCCGAGCCCAAGGGATGCTTGGCTCAGCAAGGGGAAGGTGCTCAGAGGTCCCCACACACACCCCACACACAGACACACACACACCCCATTTTCAGGGGAAAAGCCATTTTCCCCAAAGTGACTCGACTCGTGACTTGTGACTCGTGGTTTCTGGCCTTACTCGTACTCGACTCGCACTCGTGCAAAAATGACTCGCACTTGACTCGTACTTGCCCAAAAATGTTGACACTGACTTGCACTCGGACTCGCACTCTTGCAAAAATGACTCGTACTTGCACTCGCACTCGTGACCTAGTTACTTAGATACATCCCTGCCTCATTGTGACCATAAAAGAGTTCAAATGGGCATTCCTGTGGCACTTCTTGGTAAGCAACCAGAATGTCGGGCAAATGCAATCTCCCAATCCTTTGTTCTCACAAAGGTCCTTGCCATTCTTCATAAGATTGCATTACTTTCAGCATCGTATTTGATGCTTTCTAACTTTGAACGATTGACCTATAGGCATCAATTACGGTATATATGAGAACATTTGGAAACTGTTCCTTGATTTAAACACAGTTAGGATTATTGCAAACATTCCTCTCTCTCCCTCCCTCCCTCCCTCTCTCTCTCTCTCTCTCTCTCTCTCTCTCTCTCTCTCTCTCTCTCTCTCTCTCTCTCTCTCTCTCTTAGTATGCGGGATTGATGTTACTTACCAAATGTACAACTTATGATCTATACCCTCCTTTCACATACTGTATTATTCCCTCTTTTGTTTGTTTGTCTCTCCCTTTTTTCTTCTTTCTTGTTTCCTTTCCTTTTTATTTGTTATAGTTGGTTTTTCTTTATATTTTGTAGACAATGGTCACAATTTTGTTGATTGGTTATTAGTATACACTAAATGAAAATAAAGTTAAAAAAATACTTTCAACATAGCATGGAGTGCTATGGAGTGCACTCCATGGAGTGCATAGCATGAAGTGCATAACTTCCTATCCTGAGGAATAATTTAATTCTGTATTGTTTTGGGACAGGAAGTTTACGTTCTCTCATGCATTGCTATACGATCTCCTTAGAGACTATCTATATCATCTCTCCTCCTGACAAAAATGACATCTGAACAACATCTTGTGGCTCACTATCAGCTTGAGCTAAAAAAATTCTTTGGAATGTCTCAATGCTTCATTTTAGCGTTTATAAACACGTTCCCTGAAATGTTTTCTTCAGCAAGCAAGCCTACTGGGTCTGCATACCATGGTTCTTTGGATACTGCAACACTCTCCCCTCTGCTAGCTGTTGCCATGGCATCAGCAGCTTCTCCACCCTCAAACAAGGCCTGTTTGCTGCCATGTGAGCCCAGTAACAGGCTTCATTTCTCTGGATAGATCATCGTTACTTATCAAAGTAAGAGCTGCCAAAGCATCACATGCACCCACCTCCGAGGCAACCACTCCATTCCTTATAAGTAGGCTTACAGAATTTTTAATTATTTATTTATTTTTGCACAATTAAGTAATTACAATTACAATTGTAATACAATTAATTAATTACAATTAATTACAATTAATTAACTTGCCTGTCCTGTCCCGCCGCCACCATTCTGCCGCCGCCATTCTGCCATCATCTTCACCACCAGTTGCGGCTGTGGCTGCGGCTGCCACCATCATCGTCCCCCCCGTCGTCATCATTGTCCTCTGCCGCAGCCACAGCCGCAGCCGCCACCTCTAGAGCCTGGCCGGCAGTACCTGAGCTGGCCAGGACTCCTGCCCCACCCCTGAAGCCTCCACCACTTTGAAAATGTTTAAAAGTGTACCTTTTTTCCTGTTAGCCATTTTGGATCTCACGAAATCTCGCGAGATCCAAGGTGGTGGCGCCCAAGTCTTGTGAGGGCACATGTTCCCTCGCGAGATTTGGGCACCACCATCTTAGATCTTGGTAAGTTATTAAAATTTTTAAAAGCGGCAGCGGCTGAGGCTTCATTTGGGACCGACCCAGGACCGGAGCCCAGAAACCAGGGCGGTCCGGAGTTTTCTGGGACGGATGGCAAGCCTACTTATAAGTAACAGGAATTATCACTATAGGGAAAATAAATGAACCCCCTTCCCAAGTCCTTAAGTTCCATTTGCTTATTTTGGTATAATTTGTGTTGGTTGTATGCAGTGTGATTGAAACAGGGTCACCTCTGCTCCTGAGTCTCTCCGGACAAAAACATTTTGATTAACCTTTTCACCGATGCCATATGATCACCTTCAATCCTCTCAGGGGCTTTTCCACACATAGGAGGCATTGGCACTGGTCTTCTCACAAACCCTAACCCAGTGCCCATGAGGGGAGGGGTAAAGGGGGGTAAATTGTACCCAGGCCCAGGGTCAAAAAGGGGGCCCAAGAGCCAAAGGAGGGGACCCAGAAATTTCCTGGGATCTCAGCTAGCCTCAAGGAGAGTGAAAGATAGTGACAGACTGGGCCAACTGGAAGGCCAGGTCTACCTAGTGGGTAGACCCGAGCGACACATCAGGAAACCTGGTAGACCTGGGCTCCAGAGGCTTTTCTGCCCAATGCTGCCCTCCCTTGCCCCATTTTGCCCCCTCCCCATTTGGGAAGGGGCCCAAGAGAAACTTCGTGCCCCTTAATAAAATTCCTCTCAGAGGCCCTGCCCTAACCAACGTTTTCTCTGAAAGGTACACCACTGGCTTTCTATTCTAGATGAAGTTTAGCTTTCTAACAGGTACTGGAGTATTTTGTTTATTTAGCTCTGGGCAAAATGGTTTTATGTGGCCCAGTTTATGACAATTGAAACATATTTTGTACATAGAGGCTCCTGAAATGATTTAAAAGATGGTGGCCTCTCCTGAGAGCTCCACTGAAGGGTTTCACTGCAAATATAGAACTGTTCCAACCCTACTATCTCCCGCAATGTTGTAGCATGCAGGTGCGCCATGGAGGTGTGCACTGCATGCTGTGGTGGAGGCTGATCAGGAAGCCTGCAAGAAAATATTTTCTCTTACCTGTGCATAGGTCCCCAATTCCCTATGGGTCTTCTCGGACCTAGGCCTGCTATATAATTGGCATAAGTCTAAGGAGAGTTGGGGCAGGGCAGGCCAAAAAAGGGATAAGATCCAGCGTGTGCGACTGCCACCAGATCCACCCCCTCTCTCCCCTGACACCCCCCAGTTCCTCCCCTGAAATGCTCCATTACTCCCCTTCCCTGTCCACTGCCCACCCCCACCACCAACATACCACCTCTGGTAGTGACTCCAGTAGTGTGTGTGTGTGGTTGCCAGTCTTCACGTTGGCAGCCCCATTGTGTACATCAATGCTGCATCCACAGCACTGACAGAGAGGACTTCAGCTGACAGAACACTAGTTCAGCGAAAGGCAGCCATAAGATTGGGGCCTTAGTTAATGATGTCCTCCTCTTTAGTGTTTACTTGGCTGCCCTCTAGCCACCTATTTAGTCATCTGTCAAGGCGGCATCATCCCAACTGACTATGTGTCTCCTCAGGTTTCCTTTTCAACCCTCTTAACTCTTGTCTGCTATGTTCAGCAGTCAGACCAAAACTTTGTCTGACCTTCTCCTTAAAAACAGTTCAAAATCTAGAGGCGTATCCAGTCTCATCTCCAAATAGTCATCTCCCAAATTCTCACTTATTTGAGATCTAACATATATCATCCTGTCCTCACCAGCTATTTTGAAATCTTTACAAGCTCTCTCAAAACTTATAAACAAATTCTCCACATCATCGCCCTTTTTTAGATACTTAGGAAATCTCTTCTGATCATGAGGGGATGTTTCCACACTGGTGGCCTAATTCTGCCTTGGTGCGAAGTTCTTCCATTCTCAGCATATGTAATCCTAATTCATGCTGTCTCTGGGCTGCCCTTTTCCTCTTTGCCATTTTTCTCTGCTCAGCTCTTCCTCTCTCCGCTCTTTCTGTTTCCATAGCAGAGGTGTAGCTAGGTCATTTGACACCCAGGGCCCATAAATTTTTGACAGAAACCCCCCCCCCATGCGAAAAAAAATATTTTCAGTAAAAATCATGACATGAAATGAATCATAACGGCCAGAAAATAAATACTACATAAGGCAATTGTGTTTTCCAGTTCCGGTTTTTTGGCTATAAACTTTTGATAGTACACAGATAATTTGATATGGATTGTTCCATTACATTCTGCAGTGGAATGTGCATCGAATGATATATAACCAAGGTTTCAACAATTTTGGCCACTATTGTCACCCACCAGAAGCCTGGCCCCCCAGCCCCCCCCCCAGCTACGCTACTGTTCCATAGGTCTTTCTTTCCCTGCCACGGCTCTTTCCTCTTCTTCCTGTGGCAGCCTAGCCATCCTTATTCATTCTTTTATCTTCCATTTTGCTTATGTTTCTGCCCACAATATTGCAGCAACCTCTGATCCATCTCCTGTTTCACCAACTACTTCAGAGGTTCCCTCGTGCTCTTTCACACTTTCTGTAGGCATATCACAAAGCTTTTTTTATCTTAGAATTTTTTTTTTATACGATATTAAATAGATCCCCTATGATGTTTACTAGCTAAATCCTGCCACTCTGGGCACCACTATGTGACAGGTTACCTTCGAATGAGGGCAAGATGTATGTGTGAATGCAAAAGGTGACTACTTGGCAGAGTAACACATTTTATACAATGTTGTGTTGATGGTTCTTTTCTGTGAGTTTGTCGGGTGGTGAAGAACCATAACTAGGTACAGCGATACCTCGACTTTCATCCACGACTTTCATCGCTTTGCTCTTTCAGCCATTTGCAATTATAACCACATTTCAAATTTCGCCCACCTGCTTTCCTCTTTCGTCCAAATGTTTTATCCAACCTTCCACAACGTTCGTTGACGTTCTTATGTTTTCAAAGAAGTAAAAACGGGAAAACTGGTCACGTTAAAAAGTTCTTTATATTAAAAGAAGGTTAAAAACTAAAAGATTAAAACCATACAAGATTAAAAACTGAAAGTTTAAAACCATACACTAAAACACAGAACTGCTACGTTTCACTCAAATCTTTGCGCATCCTCAGGCAGTACAAAGAAAACAAAGCCCTTCTGGCTGTGAAGATGTTACAAACACAGGGCAAGAGATCTCATAAAAAAGGAACCAGGCAGCACCCCACCCACCTACAACAAACCTACTTCCACCCAGGTGCTTCTAATTTGAGGGGGGGAAACAGAGAAAAAGGGATCCAGAAGCAACACTAGAGAATGACCCTGCAAAGACTCCATTCTGAATTTATAGCTGTCAGGGTTCTTTTACACAAAATGGGTGTCCAAATTTTATCAATGTGTGTTAATTCTTGTGTTTATTTTTTATTTCTGGTTATTTAGGTCCCGCACGCATTCGCATGTGTTATATAGTTAGTTATTTACGTTTTTCGCCAGCCAAAATAAATGTGCATGCTAACTAAGGCTATGCTTTGACATTAATCCATTTTTTTTTCCATACTCCGGTCCCTAACTGGACGAAAGTGAGTCAATATTGCTGCCTGTACCATATTAGGAACAGAGGGCAGGAGGAGACCAACTTTTCAAGGGCAGAAGGAGACCAACTTTTGAAAGACTAACAGCACAACCCCCTGCATATCAATTCAAAAGTAAGTCCCATTGTGTTCAAAGGGGCTTACTCCCAGGATTGCAGCCTAACATTCAACGTTTATGATCTCCTTAACAAGGGGACAGATGTTTTATTTGATTCTGTGTCTTCAAGCCTAACACAGCTTTCCTGCTTTGTATTTAGGCACAGATAACGTTGGCTTAAGAAGTTACAGCTTGACTGCTGAAATGAGTCAGAGGGTTAGCAATACAAAAAGTATAATCCAGATCCTTTCCTTTGTGATGATAACGCAAAGATTGGAAAGCAAGAAATTGCAAGTAGATAAATAAGTACCACTGCAGTGGGAAGGTAACAGCGTTCTGTTAGTCATGCCGGCCACATAACCACAGAACCGTCTTCAGACAGCGCTGGTTCTTCAGCCATAGAAACGGAGATTAGCACTGCACCCTAGAGTTGGATACAACTGGCTTTCGAGCAGGGGATACCTTTACCTTTACTATATTATAACTTAGATCAGGGGTGGGGAACCTCCGGCCCACGGGCCGGATCCGACTGCGGGTTGATCCGGTCTGGCCCCTGTGGGACCCGACCGATCCGGCCCGCGGGACCAGAGGCTCCGCCACCGCCCGCCTAGTCCCTTTAAAATCGGCCTATCTGCAGCTGCGCAGATCGCCGTTGAGGCCGAGAGGGCGATCTCTCGGCCTCAACTGCGATCTGCGCAGCTGCAGAAAGGCCGCTTTCAGAAGGAGAAGGTGCCGAGGTGACGTCGGCACCTTCTCCTTCTGAACCTGGCCTTTCTGCAGCTGCGCAGATCGCCGTTGAGGCCGAGAGGGCAATTTCTCGGCCTCAATGGCGATCTGCGCAGCTGCAGAAAGGCCAATTTAAACTAGAGGTAACGTGGGAAGGCGGCGGCGGCAGTTGCCGCTGCCACCGCCACCACCATCATCATCATCATCATCATCACCACCGCCGCCGCCGCCCGGAGCCTCAGGTAAGCGGCCATGGGTGGGTGGGAGGGAGAGAGAGTGGTCCGTGGGTGGGAGGGTGGGAGGGAGGGAGTGGTAAATTCGCGGGGGGGTGTCAAATTTGCGGTGGGGGGGCAAAAATTTCAGCCGCCCGCAGCCAATTTTGCCAATGGGGAAATGGCCCCCCACCGCAAATAGGTTCCCCACCCCTGACTTAGATCATGACAGTTTATTCTATCCACTTTTTCTAGACACAGAGCCCGTTGGGGGCATAGGCGTCGCCAGATGTGGGGCCCTGGGGCGGTGGGCCCCAGGGCGCAAGGGCGCAGAGGCTCCTGGGGGGGCGGGAGGCTCTGGGGGAGAGCGATTTTTTTGCCGCTTTTTTTCGCCAGGGACGTTCTGGGCATGCGCAAACTACTCCCTGGAGCGTCCCTGGAGATGCCGTGGGTTTGCGCATGCGCAAACTACGAAGATTGCTTCTGGGGGCGGTACAGAGTCCCGGGCCGGTTGCACAGAAGCTGCGCGCCCGGGAGCAGGCTTAAAATCGTCGTGGGAGCAACTAAATACAAATTAAGTGCCGGTAAAAGCATACATACTTAGAAAAAAACCCAGTTCTAGGCTTAAAATCGCCAAAAATCGGCGAAAAAAGCGGTGAAAACTAATTAGCATAAATTATGCTAATTAGTTTGGGGGCGTCGAGGATGCCGCCCCCCCTGCCAGACCCCACTGGGGACGGCTCTGGTTGGGGGGACAATTCATTTTGAAAACAAAATTCAGTCAACGGGCCTTGCTATCGTAGGGGCTCTTTTTTAAAAAAAAAATGGACAAAATTACATGCTTTTTCCACTAGAGGTCTCCAGAGTAAGTATTACGTGGTTAAATTGTGAGGACAACACAAGACATTTTATGTGAATTGGTTGACATATGGGAAAAGTATCTAAATGATTTAAAAAACTGAATCAGAATACAGTTAGTTTGTCTCTGTTTCCGTACCTGTTTCCTGCTACTTTGGATAAAAATGTGAAATTTCTGGAGAGCTATACACTTCACTCCATTGCTTGAAAATGGCAGTGCATGCTAAGTATGCAAAGAAATCGTTTATTACAATTACTAACATTGCTTAGAAAGGACACTGACGTTATTTAAGTCCTGTATAAGTAAATTAAGCCCTGCTAAGTAAATTAAAATCTTGTACCAAAATCAGCATCAGCAGCTACATGTCCAGAATGGAGGAGACCTGGCTTGGCATCAGCACATGTGACTAGGATCTAGGTCAGGAATTTCGGGGGCCCTCCAGCACTTCAATCTTCACTCTTGCTATAGAGTGGGTTCCTCTCACTCTATAGCAGTGCTTCTCAATTATTTTCTTTCATGCCCCCCCTAGGAAGAAGAAAAAATTTCGCGCCCCCCCGCAATAGTTAGTGTATGCTTAGCGCCACTTAAAGGGGCTCTGTAAAGGGGGGCGCGGGGCTTGCAATAGTTAATATATGCGTGTATGCTTTGTATAGGAGCCTCCAGCGACGATCTACTTCACCGACTATCTCTTCCGGGGAGCAGATCGTTCCTCTGCTCCCCGGCGCGAACTCTGTAACGCGCCTAGGAGCGCTCTGCAGAGTTCACGCTGTGAATCACGCATGCGCAAGACGACGATTGGCAACATCGTCGTCTTGCGCATGCGTGAACTCTGCAAAGCGCTCCTAGGCGCGTTACAGAGTTCGCGCCGGGAAGCAGAGGAACGATCTGCTCCCTGGAAGCAGATCCCGGTGAAGTAGATCGTCGCTGGAGGCTCCTATACTCTAGTTAAGTGACGCAAAGCATACACGCATACACTAACTATTGCAAGCCCCGTGCCCCCCTTTACGGAGCCTCGCGCCCCCCCTGGGGGGCGCGCCCCACTATTTGAGAACCGCTGCTCTATAGAGACTTGTCCCTGGGCCCCTGTCCCTGCAGGGCCCCTAGGCTGAAGCCTAGTCAGCCTAATGAATAATGCACCCCTGATCTAGGTGTAGAATCTAAGGGAATACTGTATCATAAACAGAGGCACAGAGTTCAGATCACAAGAAGTAATTGTTATAGTTACAGTATTTACTAAGAACATTTGTTTCAAGAAAAGAGTTCACAAAATGGGTCGACATAGCAAAATAAATAAATAAATTTAAACGGGACGGGATGTTGTCCCGTCCCATCCCCCAAAGGCTCAGAATCTTAAAAAAATGCAGGAAAAACACCATCAAATAGCCCCTAGAAAAGATACTATGGTGGGGAGCATAGTTGTTCTCCCCCTGCTAAATATGAGGGCACCACTTTCCATTCCATTCTGCAATAGTCAGACAGACCTCACTTAGCATACGGTGTCCATGTTCTGGGCAACAAGGACACTGACAAGCTAGAAGCGGGTTCAGATAAGATGCTTGAGGGATCTGAACACCATGTCCAGTAAAGGTTAAAAGAGCTTGGTTTGCCTAGCCAGGAAACAAGAAGGTTAAGGGGAGATCAGATGTGCATCTTCAAAGATATGAAGGACTGTTACACAGAAAGAGGACTTATTTCTGTGGTTCCTGAGGGTAGGCCAGAGCCAATGGGTTGAAACTACAGGGAAGTAGATTTAGGTTCAGTATGTGGAAGAATTTCCTAACAGCAGTTTGGCACTTAGAACCATCTGCCTTGTGAAGGTTTTCAAGCGGACACAGGATGGCCAACTGTCAGGGATGCTGTGGCTGTTGCCTGCACTGAGGTTTGGACTAGATAGCCTCTAAGAACCCTCCCAACTCTAATATTCTATGGAAATCTTAAAGCCTTATGGACTGGCCAGGTCAGGCAATGGCAGAAGGCCCACGGACTCTGAGGACACATTTGACCAATCCCTGTTGCCCTTGGCAGCTGCTGGTGCAAGTTGCTCCCCTGAGCAATTCACACTGTTGCCACTTCTTCCCACCCTCCCTATCTGCAATTGGGCTTCCTCAGTGGTTCCTCCAAAGAAGCCTTTTCTGGAGTCCCAACCATATCTCTCCAAGTGACTCTACTCCCCCTGGACGACCCTCTTCCCTCAACATGCCCCTGGGGTGCTAAGGGATGGGAGTGCAGAGACCTCTCTTCTTTACCATTCTGGGTGTCAAGGAAGGTAAAGGAAAAAAAATCTCTTGCTGCTTCTTTCTCAGTGTTGCCAGGGTGCTGAGAGAAAGACAATCAGCTCAATCTGCTGCCTTTTTACTTTCCTGGCTATCCAGTTCAGGCTGCCCTCTTTTTACCTTCCCAGTAATCCAAACAGGTAGAAGGGACTGATTGGGGATTGAGATGGAGGATGCCCATGCTACCTTCTCTGTCCACCCCAGATACACATACATCCGGTCCTATGTACTACCCACAGGAAACAATGGGAGTAAAATCTGTAAGAATGTGGAGGGAGAGTATCCTTCTGCCCACCTACCTGCTCAGTAAGTGATGGGGAAGGGAAACTGAAGGGAGACAAAAAGCAATCGGAGAATCCAAAGTATACACACTCTCTAAGGCTTCTAAGAGGAATGAATGAAGAAGTGGAAGCAGTACTACAGCACTGTACTACAGCGGTGAAAGCCACTTTCAAATGGAGGTAGTGTATGGCTTGCTGAGAGATGGAGACAAATGGTGTAATCCAGTGCAAGTTTGCACGGCCAACCTAAATGGCTGGCTGCTGCATCTTGCGCAGATTGCGGCCCACACTGGCCTGGGCCGGACTCACCTCAGGGGAAGGGGACGTTCAACTCCTTCCCCTGGTGTAAGCAGCACAGGCCCCAATGGGCCTCCTCGGATGCTCGTCAGCTCTGAAGTTGGCGTGTGTCTGGGGAGGCTGTGTAAGGCTGGCCTGGGCTGGGAAGGGGCATAGGATATTGGCGCAACTCAGCACCAATATCCCCGCCCCCTCCCAGCCCGGGCCAGCCAATGGCCCCCTACCTCATCGCCCATGCCCACCATCCCCTCCCCCTCCTCTACTCACCTGCGGTGGTCGGCATGGAGTCGGTCCCGCGACTGAGTGAGCGGTGCCAGCCTTCGTGCCAGTGCCGCTTACTCTCAAGGAGCTGCAAACATGCTTTACAGCACGTTTGTGACTCCTTAAGCCAGCGGAGCAAGCACTAGATAGGCAGGATTGGGCTGTTAGTTGTCACAGATATGGTGCCCATGACATTCTGGAACCTGAGATGGGCCACCAAATGTTGCCTGCCCACCATCGCCTCACCTGCCTTCTTTGCTTGCAGCGTGAAGAGTTGTGTTGAAGTTCTGCTCCTCATCAACAGACCACATTGTATTTGAAAAGGAGAGGGGACAGCAGTAGAAGAGGAGGCCTTGAGGCAAGGAGTGGAGAGTGATGGTTAAGATCAGGGGTGCCAAACCCATTTCGTATAGTGGACTGAAGAGCATTCATGGTGCCTGCTGCAGGCCGGAAGTGACATCATTATTAAGCAGAAAGTGATGTTGTTAAGCAGATGATGGCCAGAAATAAGCACTTTGTTCTCACATAGAAACTAATTAGCTGCAAATGACAGAAGAGAAATGTGCAAATCTTGATCATATTTTCAAGAGATGAGAGAGCCATATCATGCTGGGAGAGCCCAATTATTATGCGGGCCGCCCTTTCAGCAGTGCCACTTCTGCTGCAGCGTCACTTCATAGCTCAGCAGCTGAAAGGTGGTCTGCAAAGTGATGCCTTGGCAGAAGTGGTGCTGCTGAAATGGCAGCCTGTGTGATAAATGGGCTCTCCCAGCACCTCGGCAGTGTCTCACTCTCTCGCCCCTCTTGATCTACCCCACCCAGAGCATTCCTTGCCTTCTGAGGCCTCCTTCCGTCTTCCCTCCCAGAGCCTCTGCAGAAGTGGTGCTGCTGAAAAGGAGGTTCTGGGAGAGCCCAATTATAAGGGGGGGGCAGATAGAGCTTCCAGGGGCCACATCTGGCTCATAGGCCTTACATTTAACACACCTGATTTGGATTGTCTCACACACTCCTTATTCCCAGTCTTCCTTTTCAAATCAATCACAGCACCCTGAGGAGGAGAAAGAAGAGTCAGAGTGGCTCTTGGTGCTTCAGGTTGGGTGACAGTGAGCAGATGAGATCTCATCTGCTGTTTGGGAGAACGAGTTTGTTCTTTTGAGTTTTGAGTGAAGAATGGGACTCGCTCCATACATTCCAATTAAATCCTACAAATGCTGCCATAAAGAATACTCTGGGTTTTTCTTTAGCAACCTAATTTCTTTCAAGAATTAACACATTGCATGGCTGTACTAGAAGGAAAACCAGCAACCTTTGGGGAAACGTTATTCTTGTCGTCAACATGTATTTTTGTAAACAAGACAAGAGACAACAAGGGCTCACAAAGTGCCCTTGTGTTTCACACTGCTGCCGGACTGATTAAAACCATCTGATGTTGCTGTTTCTTGGAGGGTGGTTCGAAGTCTCAGGTTGATATATTTTCCCCTCCCACTTCGCTGTAGCATGTATATAAGTGTAGAGCTCTCAGAAGCCTTTTGCCAGTTCTTGTTCTTAGACTAGCCAAGAACAACAGAGAGAAAAGACGATGGGGCTCCTTTGGTTTGCCACAATTGCCATTTGTTTCCTGTCAGCTTTTCATCCAGCAGACTCTTCCTCTGCTGCTCATTATGACAAGATCTTGACCCACAGTCGGATCAGGGCACGTGATCAAGGGTAAGTCTGGTTTTTGTCTAAACTGTCTGATGTGGTGCTGCTTTAAGCTAAATGTCCTCCCACCACCCAAGCTATTGTTTTGGCTTAGGAAGAATGTTCCAAAGAGAGGTATATTTGAATATGTTCTTATAAGCATACTTGCGACTACATTCCTAAACCAGTCTTTGTAAGTAAATAAATAAATAAATAGGCAAGATGATTGAAATGTTTTAATTGGATAAATTAGATGACCTTTAAAAAGTTATATATCTAAGAAGAAAACGTACAGCGTGTCTTTGCACATGCTTGAGACTTAAATTCTGCAAGAGCTCATCTTGGGCATTGTTCCTTGATGCCAAGGCTCAATCCTGGAACATATGAAGTAAGAGCAGATGCATGTGCGAGTATATATTTTTTCACCATTGAGTCAGTAAGGCTCCCCACACATCAGGGGCTAGGGTGAAAGGATTCCAGAGCCGAGGGTGGTGTTACACACAAATGTGAGTCCTGCCATCAAGTTTTTGAGAAATCAAACACTTTATTGTTTAATAGTCCAGACTACATTAACGTTATGTGGTCAATGAATCACCCTCTAAATCTATGGTGCGCTCAGACAGGGTATAATATGAAGTCCTTTTTCTTTTTTCCTCATTTCGAACAAGCAGTTCCTGATTTTCTATAAACTCTGAATGCTCCGTCCAAACGTTTGACTAGGTGAGGCGTTTCAGCACCTCTGAGACATTCTGCTCAGTTCAAAATAGTATGTTTGAATACTCTGATTCAATCTAAACAAATTGCACATTCATACTGCACTTAGTACTATTGTTTGAAGGTGTAGCAACAAAAGCATAGAGCAGTACATGCAACAGATACTTCTTCTGCATATACCCCACTGAAGTGAATGGGAATAGAGTACATGCTCTTGGACACTTTCCATTCATTTCAGTGGGGCTTACAAAGAATAAGTTCTTGATGGAGTGTACCTATACTGTGGAATGGGTTTAATCTCTGAAGATACTTTTTTCCCAGTCAAAAGAAGGATGTATTATTTCTACCCAGATGGTTGTGGTGTTTTTGTTTTTCATTGAGTTATTTATGTATTTATTTTTCACATTTTTATACCGCCCTTCCTCCAAGGAGCTCAGAGTGGTGTACGTATTTCCTCCCCTCCTTTTTGTCCTCACAACGACCCTGTGAGGTAGGTGAGGCTGAGAGATAGTGACTGGCCCAAGGTCACCCAGGAAGCTTCATGGCTGAGTGGGGATTTGAACCTGGATCTTCCAGGTCTACATCCAACACTGAAACTACTATACTACCCTGGCTCTAATAGTTATGGGATCACTGTTATGATAATGTAGAACACCGCAGAGCAGTGATTAAGACCATGTCCAGTTTTCGTCCGAAAACTGAAAGTGGTCATAATCACCGCTGAGTGGCGATCTACAGTGTGGAGAGGGGGGGGTGCAGGCCTCCCCACACCTTCCGGAGGGATGCAGGACCCCTTGTAAGTGCAAAAACTACTTTTTTTCCTGGCGGCAGCAATCCCTGGGATCGCCACCGCACCACCGTCCCCGCCTCCACAAACACTCAAAATTCTCTCCACCTCACAGGGGAACTTTGAGAACCACTGGTCTAGGCCATCATCACCATTGCCATACTGCCTGAAAGGGTGTATTTAGTTCATGTCACATTAAGGCTCAAATACTGTGCATATTTACCTAGGAGTAAATTTGTATTGTATTGAACACAGTGTGACCTACTACTTTGTAAACATGCATAGCCTGGTACTATGTCAGTCGCAATACCTTTTATATTTATTTTGGATATAACACATTTTTCTATTTATATTCATTTGATTTAAAATGATGGCAACCCACTCCAGTTTGGGATGAAGTGGGCTAGATATTAAAATGAAAGATAGTAATAAATATAAGTGGCAGGAGAAGAAGACACCACTGAAGAAATTTAAAGTTGATGTTATTGTTTGTTGGTTATAGGCTTTAATGGGGTGTGACTATGGGAAGGTTCATGATGAGCTCCTGCTCCTTAAAATATACAGTAGGGCCCCTGTATCCGCAGGGATATGTTCCAGGCCCCCCCCACAGATACATGAAAACCATGGATAGGGGCGAACACCCCCTCTGTGGTTTTCTGAGGTAGTGAGGGCCCCCTGTACCACTAATCCACTGGACACAGGGCTAAAGTGGCATGAAAGCAACATTAGGTCCTGGGGGGGTTCCCTGGTCTCCTAGCTGGTGAGGAGGATGAGGGCTTTTTCCCTTAATTACCCCAAAAAATTACAGAATGCCTCAGAGCAGAGCTGTTGGTGCAGAACAATGGATATTTAGACTGGAGACAAACACAAGAAAGTTGACAGTGGACCGGCAGAGGCATCAGTGCTTGGGGCTTACACACTCATTCTTTCATCCCATTATTGTTTGTGGCAAAATAAGTTTTGAAGATTCTTTAAATGCACTACAAAACCTGGAAAATCTGTGAGCAGAGGATACCTGGAACATGAGCATGGTCACTGAGTATGCTCATTACAGGCAACTATGGGTCTAACATACTGCCTTCATTTCTGGGGGGAAAAAACGAAGACTTGAGGAACTGATGAGACCTGGCTCCTGTAAGAAGAAAGTTTTTACGTTGTTGTCCACTATCAACAATAATCAAACCCAGGGCCTCTGAGAGGGAGGTTAAGGGGGTACAATCGTACCCGGGCAACATGTCCAGAAATGGGTCAGAAAGGGGGCCCAGAGCAAAAAAAGGGGGCCCAGGAGCCAAATTCACATGAAGGGAAGGTGCCCAAAAGAAACTTTGTACCCCAGATAAAGTTCCTCTGAGTGGCCCTGATCAAACCATTGCAGGTAGTAAAATCTACAGGGGTAGAACCAGCATAGGTGACAGTAGGAAGGTTAGAAATACCAAGCAGGTTACAGGCAAGATTAGCCTCTGGAAACAGGGATCAGTCAAGCCAGTGGTCATTTGTAACTAGACCACTGTATATTGTTAGGGCTCAGTCCTATCCAACTTTCCAGCACTGATGCAGCTGTGCCAATGGGGCGTGCGCTGCATCCTGCAGTAAGGGGACAGTCACGGAGGCCTCTTCAAGGTCAGGGAACATTTGTTCTCTTACCTCGGGGCTGCATTGCGACTGCATCGGTGCTGGAAAGTTGGCTAGGATTGGGCCCTTAGACTCCCACCCTGAGAGTAGTCTCTAGCAATTTTCTTAGTAGGAAAAATGTTGCAGGCCTTTTCTGTGAAGAAAACCTTCAATTGATTTGCATGGTGTCCCTTGGACTTTAATCAAACTGCCATTGCAGTTAGTCAAATATCCGTTTAAAAATTAGAAATACAGTACAGAGGACGGTTTTATGTTGATCTTTTTCTTCTTCTCCCCCCAGCCCAAATGTCTGTGCTCTTCAGCAAGTGATGGGAACCAACAAGAAATATTTCAGCACATGCAGGAATTGGTACCAGGGGGCCATCTGTGGGAAGAAAGCGTAAGTCCTGTTTTTCCTGAATAATAAAAATGTGTAGTGCAAATGGCGCCGACATGAAGCTCTTGTGCCACAACCTGGGTGGGAGTTAGCCAGCTGGCAGAGCAAGGAGCACTCCTGCCAGTACTACTGCCTGCTCTCTGACTCAGGCGGCTAGAGCAGGGGTTCTCAACCTCTTACCTGTGGTGCACCACCTCCAGCGCCAATCTCCCACCGCATACCACCAGACATAAGTGCTGATGACGTCATCGGCACTTACAGGTGGGCCCCCATATCCACTGATCCACTATTCAGTTTCAGTTATACACGGATCGTGGGGACAACCCCCCCCCCCCCGGCTTTTAATTTTTTCCCCAGTAAGCTTCGTTGGACATGGACATGGATTAGGCAGGCTGAGAGTCAAAAATGTAACTAGTTTATTAACAGTCCAAAAGAAAAGGAATTAAACAAAATAGGGAAAGGGGGGGGGTAGAAAAGATTCAAGCAGGCTGATGGAAAACGCTTGACTTGGCAAGATGGACATAAAGCAGAGTTTCATCAAATGGATATAGTAACCAATAATGCCCAGCAGATGGAGCCAGGTGCGACTCAAGAGCACAGCCCCCCAGACCCCATTTGCCCTTGTGCTAACTGGTAAAGCTTGCAAGCTGACCTGGTTTAGAAAAAGAAAACCAATGAAAACAAAATTAATTCCCTGAATGCCTCTAGCTAGAAATATGATTTCTATTCTAGCTACTTACATCTGTCGAAGGAATCCTTGGTTCTTGCACTTACTGGAGAGGTGGGGGCCTGCTTTGTCCTAGCATTATGGTTCTCATATCCAATCAGCAGAAAAGCACACCCAAGTTTCCTGTGCTTGAGCTTAAAAAACCTGGGTCTGATGTAATCATTACCTGATTGGAGGAGTGGAACCCACCTGGTTTCTCCATCCCACCCCGTTTACTTAGATGGACAGATTTCCTGCCCAATTGACAAACTCCTGTCTATCTTGGAGGAGGGGTAGCTATTCCAGACAGGAAGAAGGCCCCCAATCCACAAAGACATGCTCACTACCCATGAAGTTTCAAACAGACAAGGGACAAAGGCTGCTTGCCAGCAATATTTTAGGCTGCTGAACCTGCACAGGAGCTTCTAGGGTGTTAGGAGTTTCTGAAAATAAGGGAAACTAGACAAGAAGAGGGGGGAAGAAAGAGTGAGACAGGGCGATATGCCCTTGGTGCATACCTTAAGGGGTGCCAGCGTGCCTATCCCTTCAAATGCCAGGTAGACCTGTCCTACTCTGTGGGGAATCTCAAGGCAGAGGCCTGGTCTATCCACTGCTTTGAATTCTGGGTGGACCTGGCCTCCCCAGAGGATTTCGAGGTGGAGGCCAGGTCTGCCCATGGCTTCAAGCAGCCAAGGGCAGGGCAGTGAGAGCAATCTGGCACTAGGTACCGGGGACAGGGAGGTACACTGGGGTTGAACAGGACAGTCATCATGAGTTATTTGGTAGATCTCCACTGCCACCCCCAAGGCACGGAAGCCGGACAGAAAGAGGCCACCTTGAAAACCCTCTCAGAGGCCAGACAGATAATCAGTACAAATGAAAAGGAGCTCATGAAAGGACTGAATAAAGAAGGCAAACTAACAGAAATGGGGAGGTGATGCAAGGGATAGAAAAGCAAAACTCATCGCAAACATGAGAACAAAGCCTGACCAAGTTGGGTGGTCAGCAAAAAGTGGGCACAAAGTTTATAAATGACAAATGGAAAACAAAATAAAGTCTTTGAGCACAAATTGCTGGATACTTTCCTATCCTAGCCACTCACATTATCCAAGAGAAGGGGATTGGCTGTCCAAGCCGTGAGCACATGCCAATCTCAGTAGGAGGGATGGCCAGAAACCTCGTTCGAGGGAAATCCAGTCATGAAGACACCCAGTCCACATAATTCTTGTCTGGGATTTCACGTAATGGTGCTGAAGTAAAAAAAAGGACAAGGGCTACTGCAGGAGGATGTCTCAGCCGCATCACAGAAGCTTCTAAGGGGTTAGAAGTGTCCAAACATAGAAGAAAAATAAGCCCAAAAAAAGGGGGGGGGAAAATCCAGACTTTTCACCACAGGAGCACTGTTTCAATTTGAGGGAACATTTTTTTCCACATTTTTATACCACCCGCCTGGGCTACACTGTACGCATTTGCATTCCATGTGCGTCTGGGATCGACTTTTGCTGCGTTTGCGTTACGTTCGGCCAATCAGAGCCCGTTGTTTGACCTGGGAGGCAGGACATCAGACGCACACGGAACGCGAACGCGTACCGTGTAGCCCAAGGTTTCCTCCAAGGAGCTCAGGGTGGTGTACATGGTTCCTCCCCTCCTTTTGTCCTCACAACAACCCTGTGAGGTAGGTGAGGCTGAGAGATAGTGACTGGCCCAAGATCACCCAGGAAGCTGAGTGGGGATTTGAACCTGAATCTTCCAAGTCTAAGTCCGACTCCCAAACCACTACACCATCCTGGCTCTCAGAATGTATTGCATATACATAATGTACTGCAGCCAGTGAGATGATTCTTACGTGGCTGCCAAATCTGTCACCCTCCCCACAAATACAGAAACAAAACCCCCAATTCAAACAAGTGAACTACAGGAGTTTCTGCAATACAAAGACATTAAAAACAGGATGCCAGGCAGTGAGTAGCACTCCTGTGCTGTAAAGATGAGGGTAAGGCTTGGGATGAATGAGCAAGAAATAGAGCACAGGACTTTGCTTTGTCTTCTCCAGCTTCACCATCTTTATGTGGGGAAACAGAATGGGAATGGGGTGAGCTCCTGTCCTGATGGAGAACCAACAAGATGGGAGCATAAACTCATTTCTTTCAAGAGGGGGAGTTAGATGAGGGAGAAAGCTGAGCTGATTATATGCTGTTTTCCCTCAGATTTTTTTTCCACCTAGTGAAGACTTACACTTGGCTTGAGGTTGAGATTTCTGTATGTATGTGCATACGGGCAGCACACTTAGCCAAACAGAAAGATATTGAGGGCCTAGTTTTTTTCCATGGACGTCTGCAAAGACTGGGGATTCCAACCACCTCTTGGAACCAATCCTTCCCCCAAGCATCCCCCACACTTCTCATATATGTGACACATTGACTTTCCAATTGCGCTGAACCGTGAGGGAACATATGGCTTTGTGTATTCAAAGCCAAATGCTGGCTAGACATGAATCCCTCGAGTCTCCCAGAGGAAGTGTGCTGTGTGTTTAAAGGAACATGATAATCTAAAATACACTCAAAGAACATTTTAGCTGTGGCCATTACACATTGGCAATTTTTCTAGCTCATCTGTGTTAAATTTGTGTCAACCTGAGGGTTTTTCCCCCCTACTGGATATGATGATTAAGAAAGAAAAAAAAAGAAGGCAGCGCTGCTTACAGTTCTCTTCTTCCT
The DNA here is from genome assembly GCA_026170595.1 of Plestiodon gilberti rubricaudatus. Lineage (NCBI taxonomy): Eukaryota > Metazoa > Chordata > Lepidosauria > Squamata > Scincidae > Plestiodon > Plestiodon gilberti. The sequence continues at coordinate 106,485,264 of JANXHW010000002.1, read as the reverse complement.
TCCCCCACCCCCATAACCAGAATCAAAGGCATGTAGGAATTTGGTCTGCTCTCTTTTTTGTCCCATGACAAATTATCTTAAAGATACAGAAGCAGAAAATGCATGCTAATTTCTCTATTCTGTCATGAAGTCCACCATTTTGTTCTATCAGTATTAGGAAAGCAAGCTGATAGCACAATACAGTTGGACCTTTTTATCCACTGGGGTTCTGTTCCTGGAACCACAGTGGATAAGAAAATCAGTGTTATGTGAAATCCGGGGGGGGGGCGGTGTTGGGAGCGGTGCCACATTACCTCTTTTTCAGCATCTTCGGTGCTTCCCTCCTCCTGAGTTTGTTTAAACTGACTGAAAAAAACAAAAGCCACTACTGGAAGCAATCTGTAAATGGCGCCAGAGACTCCTGGCTGTATTTTTCAGTAGTTTGGACACGGGCAGGAGGCTGGAAGTGGCTGGCAGGCCCCCGACAACGCTGAAAAAAAGAGGTAATGTAGTCTGGTTGGACTCCCTCTTCCACAGTTTTGCCATCCGTGTTGAGTCAAATCTGTGGATAAAAAAAAAAACTGTGGATAAAAAGGTCCGACTGTAGTTATGTCCAAAGAGCTTTTCCTTCATATCAGTAGCCCTCTTCAGTTCAGTCTTCTCTAAAATCTGTGTGCTAGCCCCACCCTCTGGCCTGGGGTTCGAATCCCAGGGAGAAAATCTTCGACATTCAGTGTTTGTCTTACAGACAAGCGTGTGAATACAGAGAAAGGCGATTGGGCACATAGTTGGTGGGGGTGGGGCTATCGTGCTTGTTCTTGAGAAGCCATTCATGGGTTCTGCCTCCACAGGAGAGGGAATAATTGAAGAGCACTTATCTGCTCTTTGAGAAGACCCATAGTCCAAGTGGCCTGCCTGCCTTTTGGGTGGATTAGATGGCTGAATGTTTACTCCCACTATAACTAATGCATTGTGAGCTTGGCCAAACTCCACATTACTGATTCGGAAGGGAGCCATACTGTCCTTTGCAATGGAGCCTGTGAGCTGCTTTGAAATCCTAGGAGTAAGAATCCTTGGCCAGCCTTTCCTGAACATGGCTGCTGCCTCTGCCTCTTCCGTTTGCTCTTGTACTGTGTACTGAGTCTAAGGATGGTTCCAACCATATATCTCCTCCTGGGGCGCAAAGTCATCGAACAGAGGTCAAGCTAAGGCTGGGGCATCAATGGCAGATGGTCTTCACTTTATCTTCTAAGACTGCTATTAAAAGCATAAACCAGTATTTCATGGTCACACACACACACACGCACGCACGCACGCACGCACGCACGCACGCACGTGTGTGTGTGTGTGTGTGTGTGTGTGTGTGTGTGTGTGTGTGTAGCCCATACTACAGAGTTATTTACTCTTTATACATGATGGTAAAACCAGAAATGTCTTAACCAAAGAGAATTTAAGATATCTCTCCCTCCCCCCTCAACTAACTTGTCTTCCAACACTTTCCCAGCATTCCTGGAGCAAGCGAACCGCTTGCTGAGACGCCTCTACTGCTGAGCATGTTGTGGCTGGAAGGGGTGGGGCCAGATGGGGGAGGCAGGATTGGGCTTTTATTGAAGGAAGAACTAACAGGCAAATGACGCGGACAGCCTCTCTCCCTTCTTGCTGGCACCTCCAAAACCACCAATCAGGTGCTGCGATTTTCATACTGGCCAGTGAGGCACAAAACAGGCACGCGACACTGGCACCCCCTTATCACCCCCTTAAGTCTGGCACCTGGGACAGACCGCCCACCCCACCCCCTTGATACGCTACTGTGTCTCCTAAAACAATAGTTCTCAACCTGGGGGTCGCAAAGCATGGGGGGTCACAGTTTAGTTCTGGGGGGGTCACAGGATGTTGGCTGAATGGCCACCCCCCAGTGCAGAGAAAGAACTGTCTGATGCTCTCTTGGGGCTTGTTTGCTCACCTTGTGTTACTTTCTGCTTGCTCTTTAACATCTTTGTTAATATTAGCTCACTTCTCCCCCCTCCCCAATGGGGCTGCCTGTGAGTACAACCTTAAAAATCTGATTTATTCATGCTTACTGACATCACTTACAGTCCTGGTGGTACAATATCACTTCCTGTTTAATGACATCACTTCCAGCCCTAGGTCTTAGAGGGATCTCGACAGATTGTCATTCTTCAAAAGGGGGTCCCATTGCTAAAAAGGTTGGGAACCACAGTGTTAGATCAATAGCTTATCTAAGCCATTCAACCTTGATATTCAGTCATCGCTGAATAGCATTGTTACTCCAGCCCAAATCTCTGAGGTCTCAGGCAGACAGGTTACCTGAGATTTCTTAATATGGATGCAATATTAAGGATTGAATTGTAAGAAATGGCACTTTAAGGGTTAAACGGTCTCCTTGAAGAAGTTGTTTTCAACTTTCATTGAGAAAACAGGGGGTTACATACCCTCTACTTCTGAACAACGCTGCGCAGCTGCTACTCTTGAGTAAAATTAAACCTGTGGTTACACGCTTGCACTTTCTACATCATGTGTAACTTGGCCCTGAGGTGGGAACAAATTGGGGAAGTAAAACGATCCTATATTGATATTCTGCAGAACGGTCTTATATGAATGCTGCCCTGGCTACATGAAGATGGATGGCGAGCGAGGATGCCCTGCAGGTAACATTATAGGGCTACATGCCCAGAGACACAACTTGTTCTCTGCTTTTTCTTTCTTTTTTTTACAAAAGAGGAGAGTGTGTGGTAGGGAGAGAGGAGGAGAAAAATTGTGAGTGTTTAATACAATGTTGTGAAGCATTACTTTCAGGAAGACTCACAAGTTTGTTTATTTTTCACATTTTTTTACCGCCCTTCCTCCAAGGAGCACAGAGGTGTTGTGCATGGTTCCTTTCCTCCTTTGTCCTCACAACAACCCTGTGAGGTAGGTTTAGACTGAGAGACAGTGACTGGCCCAAAGTAAGCCACCCAGAAGAAACTTCATGGCTGAGGGGGGATTTGAACCTGTATCTTCCAGGTCTAAGGACCCAATCCTATTCAACTTTCCAGCGCCGATGCAGCTGTGCCAACAGGGCTTGCACTGCATCCTGCTGTGGAGGGGCAGTCATGGAGGCCTCCTCAAGGTAAGGGAACATTTACAAAAGGGAACATTTGTTCCCTTACCTAGGGGCTGCATTCAGGCTGCATCAGCGCTGGAAAGTTGAATAGGATTGGGCCCTAACTCCAACACCAGAACCATTACGCCATCCTGGCTCATAAGTTATAACTAGTCACTTGTTTTCTTGTTTTTTAAGACCATGAGAGCAATGTACTCAAGTGAGTGGTGTAATATGAAAACCAGAAACTACTAAACAGAAATACATTTTGGAGCTTCCCCAAGTAGACCAGTCATGTGTGAATTGGCTATTAGTAATTTTCGCTAGCCTTCCAAGCAAACTGAAGGATTCCTTTCCTTTGAAGATCCTTTGAGCTTAGCTACTTACGTTTATACAAGTTTGGCACATGCTAAATTTGGGGCACTGGAATCAACAGTTTAGTTCAATAAATACCATTAATTCCACATAATTTCTACAAGATGAAATGCTAATAACTGGGGGGGGGGGGAGAGAGAGAGAGACAGATTGAGAGCGAGAGAGAGAGCATTTTATCTCAAACACAGTGTGCAGTGTGCTTGTTTTTGGTATATTTCAGTTGCTCCCATAGACCATGTCTACGGCACGTTGGGCATTGTGGGAGCTACCTCCACTCAAAGATACTCTGACATGTCGAAACTGAGAGAAGAAATTGAGGGTGACGGATCTTACACATTCTTTGCACCAAGCAACGAAGCCTGGGACCTCCTGGATCGTGTAACTATATTAATATGGATTTTTTAAAAAATGTTATGACCAAATGACTGTTTCCTAGCGGTTAGAAAAACTTTGGCAGGCTTTCAAATATATGGGAAGAACCTGGAGAAAATCTGGTCTCCAGTGACCCTGTGAGTCAACTTTATCACAGTAATTAAAACTTGCTGGGCTGTTGTTGTGGGGGGGGGGGGGAACTTTCCTAATGGGCCAAATACTATTGGAAATTGTGGGCTTCCTTCCAAAATGGCTTCCCAAGCAGCTGGAGTTTAATCCCCTTACCCCTGCATAAGCCTCTTGGCCCGCTCGGTCTCCTTGGACCTATGCTAGCAATTTCGCTAGTGTAAATCCAAGGAGAGAAAAGGGGGAGAAAAGGGGGAGAAAAGGGGCGAGGAGGCTGCAGGGAAGGGGGATAGGATCCGACACGGACCTTTCATGATGGATCCTCCCCTCTCACGGCCTCCCCACCTCGTTACACCCCTCCCCACCCTCATTACGCCCTCCCTCCGCCTTCCTGCCCACTCACCTTTCCCGGCACGTGTCCGGCGGTCCTCCAGAAAATGGAGGCTTTCCCACCAGCATCCCAGGCAGCACACTTATCGGGGCACTGTTGGGGAGGCCAGCGCGAGAGGTGCGCCACCATCGGGTGGCGTGCATAGGATTGGGCTGTGAGACAGAGAGGACAAAGGTGAAGGGGCAGAAGTGGCCCCGATACTAGAACAGTGAGGATGTGGACCAGAAAGAGTGATTGGTGACAAATTGTGCCTAAAGGCCATTTTGTTGCAAGTGGGGTTTGAGAAAAGGTCTGTAGAAGCAGAAGAAGCTGGCTGGTTGGCTGTGGAGAAAGCTGTTCTTTGAAAGAGGGAAAAACATGGACAACTGAACATGAGAAAGACATTCAAGAAAGTGGTGTGCCATTCTACAGTATAGGAATGGCATAATGGAAATTCTCTCGCTGGAAAGACTAGAAAACTGAAGCTGGTGGTGAAGTCGGTATTTTTGATTGTCAGAGCGAATATGTGCATTCTAAACTTATTTCATTTTATGGCAGAGAAATCTGCTGCCTGGAAGAATGTCTCTCCAAAGTCTAAATCTTTCTCCCCAGGAAATCCACAGTGGCCTGATTGAAAATGTTAACATCGAACTGTACAATGCCCTCCATAATCACATGGTAAACAAGCGAATGCTGACAAAGGATCTCAAGAACGGCCTGACTCTGGTGTCTATGTACAATGACCAAACTCTGCATATAAATCATTATCCCAATGGTGTAAGTTTCTTCACATAGCTTTCCTTATATAGTACTTGAACAGTCGCTAGCCTAGTGGAGAGGATATTATAGTATGTAGTATCTAATATATGTCATGTACTTTATAAAAATTGCTTTGGAAAGAGTCGTAAACTTCTACTTGCAAGACTGAATTTATTTTTGTAAGCATTAGAATTCTCAAAGCTAATAATGCATGACACATCAAATCTTTCTCTGCTTTTAAAAGCAAGCAACTCAGAAATAATTATTCTTACCATCCATTCCGGTACATGGCATGGAATTTTGCATGCATATGCTAAGCAACTGAAAATTAGGAAGGCCTTGTTTTGCTTGCGAAATGTGTGCTAGTTGAATTCTTTCCAGAACATTTTATAGCAGACATTGCACGTCTTGTAAACAAGTTTGAAGATTGAAAATGTAGAAATATATAAAGCAGTGGTTGCCAACAGTCAAAGACAGGGAGCCAACCTTATAGCAAGTTTCGTGCTTAACATTCTGTGGCAACATTCTTTAAACATAGGTTGTTACTGTTAACTGTGCCAGAATCATCCATGGCAACCAGATTGCCACAAATGGCGTTGTTCATGTGGTTGACCGTGTGCTGACCCCAGTTGGAAATACCATTCAAGACTTCATTGAAGCAGAGGATGACCTCTCATCTCTCAGAGTAAGTTTTCTATCTTCTTTGTAGTTATGAAGCCTTACACTTGTAGTTGCTTCCTGAAATGTCAGAAGAGGATATTATTATATTATTTGAACATCTCGCTATGCCGCAGCTCCCTTCGGAGCCGTGCCTCACAGTTTGGGAACCACTTCCTTAGTCCCGTCCCCAACTGGGTACCCCTGCCTCCTTCCTCCCTCTATCAATATATAGACTCCAAGCCCTGTGGGGCAGGGAGCAGTCTTCTCACTCTATGCAAAACGCCATGTATGCCAATGAGGGTATATCATTATTGTTTTTTAAATAATAGTCACCTTTAAAAGTAGTAACTACCTGTAGTATCAATGTGTTTGTCAGATGCTTTTAATAAGAACACCTCTTTCATTCTTAGGCTGCTGCCTTTACAACAGATGTGATGGAAACTCTTGGGAAACCTGGGCATTATACACTCTTTGCTCCTACCAATGAAGCTTTCGAGAAACTTCCACGTGGAATTTTGGAAAGGATCATGGGCGACAAGGTGGCTTCTGAAGGTATTTCCATATGTTTGTTTAATTAATTAATTAATTAATTAATTAATTAATTCCGTTTTTATACCGCCCTTCCTCCAAGGAGCTCAGGGTGGTGTACATACTTTCTCCCCACCTTTTCTCCTGACAACAACCCCTGTGAGGTAGGTGAGGCTGAGAGATAGTGACTGACCCAAGGTCACCCAGGAAATGTCATGGCTGAGCGGGGATTTGAACCTGGATCTTCCAGGTCTAAGTCCAACTCCAGAACCACTACACCATCCTGGCTCTCAAATTGCTGTCAACGGAATCAAAGTTTAACCAATTTCACAGCTAGTGAAAAGTCAAGTGGTGCCTCCCACAAAGTACACATTTCATTACAATCGGCTGCTTCTATCAGACCACTTGCCATAAACAGGAGTGACAAAAGACCCTGGTAAATGATGTCCTACTTCAGGGACAGTAATGCGATTGGATCACCAACTCCAACATTTATTATAGATATTCCAAAAATTTTGAAGAGTATCGGTGTACTTATGTAATATGCCAGTGGTTCCCAAACTGTGCGTCATGATGCCTTAGAGCTTTGCGGCATAGTCACAGGGGCGTCGTGAGATGTCCCCAGTAGCTCCTCCTACCTGTTTTCCTGGGCGCCGCCATCTTGGATTTCGCGAGATTTCACGAGATCCAAGATGATGGCACCCAGGAGAACAGGTAGGAAGAGATACCGGGGGCGTCGTGAGCCTGGAAGTGGAGGCTGCGGGACGTCATGAGCCAGATAAGTTTGGGAACCACTGCCATATGTGGTCGGTATTCTAGCTGCTGAAAATAAGCTTCAGTTTACTTGCACAGACAAGCATTTTCTTTTTGCGAAGATAGTAGCAGCAATTAAAAGTTAATCTTGACTAAGCCTCTGGTTATGAAAGCATGTTACGTTCTGCCTTGAGTGTTACAGCACACTTCCATATAAATAGTGTAACCACTGAGCATAAGAAGCCGACATGATTCATCAGAAGTCTCCACTGACTGTGCTCTCATAAATGAAAAGTTTTTTTATATATTTAAATATTCTTCATGCTGCTCAAATGGCATAATTTGTACCCTATAAACATTTACTTTCATGAAAAGAAAAGTCCCATCAGAATCATTAGTGTCTGTAAGTGCTACAGCTAACATCTGTCCTGCTCGTTATGAAAAAGAAATGGTTGATGTATACAGAATGTAGGAGTGAAACTTGCCTTTGCTTCATATTACAAGAAAAAAAATTCAAAGAAAAAGAAAGAAAGGGTAAAATGAGTAACACTTAGCATTAGCAACAGGATGTCTGGAAATGATCATTAGAAACCATGTGACCAACAGCCCAATCCTATGGTTACCCCCCTCATCAATGCAGTGATACCCAAATGGCTACTGCTGCATCCTCTGGAGGGGAGCAGTCGTGGAGGTTTCCTCTGGAGCATGAAGCCTCTGCAGCATGAAGGGGTCTACAAGGAACTGTGCTAATCAAATCATTGGCACAGGTCTGTGTGGACCCAGGCCATGGGATCAGGTCTGGGAAGGAGGCTAGGATTCGGCAGCTGCTGCCACCACCACTAGGTCGCTGCTGCCACTAGGATTCGGCAGCCGCTGCTGCCACTGCCTGGAGACGATCCTCCCTCCACCTGTCTCTGTCGCCGCCTCGGTCCACCTTCCCCTGCCCCACCAACTTACCTGCTTCAGCAGGTCTCAATGGGGACTTCCTGCTGGGCATCACGCTCCGGCATCACACGCCTCCACCCACTGCTGGAGTGTCCTCTGCGACTGCTGTAAGGCAGTTAACACTGGCGGAATGCATATTCTGCCAGTGTTAAAGCCCAATAAGATTGGGCTGCGAGTCCCCCACAGACAATCTTTCTCAGCCTGTCAGTATAAGTAGGGTTACCATAGTCCTGGAATCGAGCACCGCTGCAGCCTGCAAAAGACACGAGCCTCTCCCAGAAGTGCACCGCGGCAGGCCAATGCAAGCTGCGGTTTCCGGCACTTCCAGTAAACGAGACGACCATGTTGGCACAGTGCACTTCTGGGAGAGGCTCCTGTCTTTTACACTCCACAACTTATTTTAGTCTACCGTTATGTCATAATGTAAAATAGCATTCCACCTCCACTCCTTCTATGAAAGTAAAGTGACCATCTTTTACACAAGGTCTACAAACCATCCAGCAGGCTGTTCTCGTGAACAGACTGTTATGTGAACGGGAGCTTTGCAAGAGCACCAAAGTGAATCATATCACAAACATGGAGAAATGAGAGTATATTTGCACGCGCGTGCACACACACAAACACACACACACACACACACACACACACACACACACACACACACACACACACACACACACAGGGCAACCCTAACACATAATTAGGAGCCAATGGAAAAACTAGACAGAAGGACTTTGCCACCATTTATAAAACCTGCACAGTACTGTGAATGTGTACAGGCTACAGCCGCTTGCCAAATGTTGTTGTGTGAATGAACACAAGCTGCAAGCCTTCCCTAAAGGCTAACAAGGCCCTGGATTATTTACCTGAGCATCAGGGTAGACTTCTTTTAAAGTAGCTACAGATTTGGTAGCGTTCCAGTTGGCTTTGATTTTGGTAACGTTTCAGTTGGCTGAAGATTGGCAGAAAAAAAGCTGAAAATGCTTCCAACCTTGCCTGTCCCTCCAGTAACACCTTCTTTGCAGCATGCCAAGTGAAAGCAACCTTACAAGAAGGAAATTCTCCACAGGTCTGCTAGACCAATTACCCCGCTTGGCATCCAGACAAAAAAGAACGGGAGTTCCATGCTGGAGTCGGTAGGTGTGGTTGAGGACAAAATTGATTCTACAGCCTTGACCACAGTAATAATAGCTGACTACTGGGGCTAGCTAGATCAATAGTTGTTATACTTCGCATGAGTTCTTTCATTTCAGTGCTTGTAAATTGCCTTGAACAGAAAAACAGAAACGCAATGCATACATTTTGGTGGCAAACTAGCTTTTCACAGGTAATACATAAATCAGGCCTAAGACAGGATGTTCTATTGTAAATACTATTTTTGCCCCATTAGGTAATTAGACTTGAGTCCATGTGAAGTAGTATCATTCATTTGTATCTGTTGACTGGTTTTCAAAAGAAATTCTGAAGTCTTAGGAGGCAAGGCGGCAGTGTGCGTCAGTATCCTATACGTCAGGGTGATCATTTGATTACTAGGACAAGAGAGCACCATGTGCAACGGAACCTGCCTCTTCTGGGAGACAAAGTATACATTTTGTATCATATTGGAAGAGTCTTGTTCAGTATTTGATTTTAGTGGTGACTTCTAGTTTCACTAAAGGGAACATTCACCCCATGCCCACTAGATCATAAAATTATGACTACAGACATAAAAACTTTTTTTAATACTTGCTAGGATCAAACACATGCCATGATTCCTTTCATGTATACAGTAGAAAGGAATGTATATAGGGCAAGACGTCTGGCTCAGCTGGTAGAGCAATCGTCTCATAAATGTCTGAAGATCTGAAGGATGGCAGTTTGAGACGACCGGAAGTGTCGGTGTCTGTCAGAGAGCTGCTGGCACGCCGAGCTGATGAGTTGCACAGCCTCTGTGGGGGAGTGGAACTGCAGCTGCAGCACTTGAGTGGCAGTCAAGGTTGCCCTGTCAGCTGAAGCATGGTGAGGTGAACGCCAGAGAGAGAGAGAGCTGGACTGTGAAAGAAATATCTCGAATGAAGGGTTCTATGAAAGATTAGAACGTTATTATATTGTAAAAACCCTTTGGGGTTTAGAACAGCCTGCCCACGTACACCACCTTGAATTAAAGTCGGAGGAGAAATCCAATGACCAAGAAAGGCGGTATATAAATACTGTATATTATTATTATTATTATATTAGAACATAGTACATAATAGTAGAACACAGGTGCTACTAATGTGAAAATCATGTTGCTTGTTTCTACATACCTAGGAGAGTTGCAAGTTCCATTCCCATGTGGAAATATATCAGATACTCTGGTATGCCATCTCTAAGTTTCCTGTGGATGATAAAAGAAAAAAAATACATTTGTTGCATATAATGGCATAGCATTTCTCAAAAGATATCAGGTTATTGCAATACTGTAATACATAGCCATGACATCTCAGGCTATTCAGTTTCATCTGAGTATCTGAACATTGGTCTCTTTTTTTTTCCCCTCTCTGCCCTCTTCAGCTCTGGTTAAGTTCCACATTTTGAATACTCTTCAGTGCTCTGAAGCTATCATGGGTGGTGCTGTCTTTGAGACCTTAGAAGGCAATACAGTTGAAATTGGCTGTGATGGCGAAAGCTTGACTATCAATGGAGTCAAAATGGTAAACCGAAAAGACATTGTGACAAGCAATGGTGTCATCCATCTCATAGATCAAGTGCTGGTTCCTAACTCCGGTGAGTAACACATGGCTAGCTTCCAATCTCATGCACTTCCTCTAGTAGTACTAACCACTAAGCTAGACCAGCTAGGTCTATATTGATAAAATATAACTTTGACAAATGCGAGTTGGTGAAATGACAATTTTGAAGCAAGAACTCACATCTCGTTGCCCATTTCTTTCTCAATTGCAGCTAAGCAGGTTATTGAACTTGCTGGTCCTCAACAAGCCACCTTCAAAGACTTGGTGGCTCAGCTTGGCTTGGCCAGTACTCTAAGGCCAGAAGAAGAATACACCCTACTAGCTCCAGTGAATGGAGCTTTTTCTGGTAGGTACAACAAACGAAATTTGTGGCGATAAAAAAATATACTTTTTTCCGTTTGAACAACTTTGTAAGAAATAGTCCTTGAAGAAAACAATTTGAAATCACTGGATAGCGATAGCTGAACTGATCTATAGTAGTGCTTTTAGTGATACTAAAATCATGACAGACCTACCGTGCAATTCTGTGCATGTTTACTCAGAAGTAAGTACGTTATAATATGCACTCTAAGAGTATGCATCTTACAATAGCACACTCACACTTCTGAGTAATCATGCACAGAATTGCGCAGTAAATATGCACAGGATTTCAACTCTAGATGCTCAAAATGTGATGGTGGCTCTGAGCAGGCAAACCATATCCTCCCATATAAGACTACTTCCATTGCTTGATCACATATTATTTTCCAGTGTAGCAAAGGAACCTCCACTAATGGCGTCACAGGGCAAGACATCCCCAGAGAGTTACTCTGTGCAGGTGGCTCACTGATGTTTTGACTTACTGATGTCACATTGGACAAGTAAGAGGAGAAATTCTCACACATGCACGCATACACACATGCACACCCCAAGATGAGCCCAAATGAACCGTCACCACTTCAGCCTCTTAGGACAGCAGCTAGGGAAAAGATGCCACAAGTGGTTCACCCAGACTCCAGACAAGCCATATTATGGAAGATGTTCTCTGGGCAAGGCTGCCCCTAGTAAAAGTGAGAAAGAGGGAGAGCCTTATTCACAGCATTTTGTACCACATTTTGTATGTAGGGCACTTCGAACTTGGAAGTGCCCTAGATACAAAAATGCAGGTGTGGGGCTGATCTTGGCTAAGAACTCTCTCTCTCTCTCTCTCTCTCTCTCTCTCTCTCTCTCTCTCTCTCTCTCTCATCTCCTTGCCACCACTAACAGAAGCAGCATCTTTGTTGAAAGATTGAGGGGCAGTGATAATGAGGAGTGCTCCCTCCATACACTACAGACACCCTTTCCCATTACCTGCACTCCCTCTAAGGGGTCCATGCCAGTGCGCGGACCTCTTTTGCAGCTGCTCGGTGTTGTGACTCGTCACAATGCTGCCTCCGGACATTTGGCGATGACGTCATCACGTCATCACTGAACTTCTGGGTTGCCAAGCTCCACACTGCGCAGAGCTCAGCTGGGAGGTGGGCGTGGCTGCACTGCCACGCACCTTACAGGGAACAATGCCCATCAGCCTTGTGATGTGGTAATGGGTCAGTTCAGATTAACATCCTCTGACTACCAGCTCCTTGCTCAATCATACAAGTGTATTGCATGCCCCACCCTCACTGGCACCACCAGTGCATCACCACATAGTCACTGGTCCTCAACAAACCTCAAAGACTTGGTGGCTCAGTTTGGCTTGGCCACCTCTCTAGGGCCAGAAGAAGAATACACCCTACCAGCTCCACTGAATGGAGCTTCAGAAGAGTAAAATGTCCAAATTGTGCCTAAACCAATGGTTTACAAGTAGTACTATTTGAATACAGCATTAGTATTTAAAACACATGAATAGGCTGGCACAATTCTGGGACCTGCTTCCCCATATGATTATATGGCAGGGCATGGGATATGCCTCATCACACAATGGGCCAGTGTTTGGGCGGCATTTGTCCAAATGGACACCTTCTAATAGCAATTTGTGGGTCTAAAAGGCATGGAGGAGGTCAAACAACATCATAGTTATGTTATATACATCATATACCATGATAGAAAATCTGATTTAGGCATTGACTTCTATCTAAATTGTTAGATGATACCATGAATATGGACCAGCGGCTCCTCAAAGTGATCTTGCAGAATCACATTTTGAAAGTGAAAGTTGGCCTCAATGAACTCTACAATGGGCAATTCTTGGAGACTTTGGGAGGAAAGAAACTCAGAGTATTTGTGTATCGTACAGTAAGTAAAATTTAAAATTTTGGACAGCATTTGTGATAGCAATAGAGTACAACAAACTGTATCTGTTCAAATTGTGAGTGGTGTCCTATCCAAGTTAATCTTGATAATCTGAAACATTTACATCCTGAGCGTGCCTACTAAAAAGAAAGGCCCAGTAAATTGAATGGAACTTACTCATAGGGAAATGTGTACAGGATTGCAGCTGTGGCTTATTAAAAAACCCAAAATTATAAGGATCAACCAGGCAGCAAATCTAGTGTTTTAACTACAATGATCTCCAGCAATTTTACAGTCAAATGAGTGAGTGTGCTAACAAGGGGTGCTAACCCTCAAAGATTGGCCTGGAGTCCCCATCAATTGCCAGTCATCAATGACTCCTAAAAATGATCCTAGAGATTTGAACGGGGTCTCCAGGAATTCTCAAAACTACATGCTGCTGACAAAAAATCTCCAGGAGTGGCAAAAAAATCTCCCAAGAGTGGCTTCAGTCAGAATTAAAAACTCTATTGCTCACTCAGAATCTGGCAAGTACAGTAGGGCCCCGGTATCCACGGGGATCTGTTCCAGGTCCCCCCTTGCGGATACCTGAGAACCATGGATAGGGGCATCCCCCGTGTGACCACGGCCATTATTTTACATTAGAAGGTGATCTGTGTCTTCCTTGAAACAAACGCTAAGCATAAGCATGCTGCTTATAGTGCTGAAGCCGGCTGAGTGCTTGAGAGGATCAATCGTGGAACAGGAAGCAGGAACTGAAACTGAGGCATCAAACAAGTGACAAGACACCTACCTAAACAAGTGATTGTTTGAATGGAGGCTTGGGCATCAGAATGATGCTTTAGTTTACCAGACATATAGATATAACTTCTCTTCACCATTATCTCTCAAGTCATTTGTCTTTATTTTTTATCGCCAGGCAGTGTGTATTGAGAATTCGTGCATGGTCAGAGGAAGCAAAGAGGGAAGGAATGGATTTTTCCATGTTTTCCAGCAGATCATCAAACCAGCAGAAAAAACTCTGCATGAAACGTTGAGATCCGATAAACGATTCAGGTTTGCCAAGATTTTTAACTCTGCCAAAATGACACAGAAAGAGGAGATCTGGGTTCTGTCACACTATGAGATAAGTAGAGGTGGAAGAAAATGGTTTTATTTTTTCTCAGATTGCAGTGTTTAACCAAAATGAAATAGCAGAAAGCAGTGTTATATGTTTTTATTCCATCCCCCCCCCTCCCATTTTTATCAATTGTAACTGCTTTAACAGTGCAATCCTCACCAACTTTCCAGCGCTGGTGCAGCTGCAATGTAGCCCCGAGGTAAGGGAACAAATGTTCACTCACCTTGAAGAAGCCTCCATGACTGCCCCTGCATGGCAAAATGCAGTGTGCGCCCTATTGGCACGGCTATGCTGGTGCTGGAAGAGTTGGTTAGGATTGCGCTGTAAAAGTGTATTAGGTATGAGCTGTCGATCGAAAGGTCGGCAGTTCGAATCCGCAACGGGGTGAACTCTCGAATCCGCAACGGGGTGAGCTTGGCCAGCTCCTGCCAACCTAGCAGTTCCAAAGCATGTTAATGCGAGTAGATAAAGAGGTACCGCTTGCAGGAAGGTAAACAACGCTCCATATCCAGCTGCATGCTACACGCTGCGGCAAGGAGAGTCATGCCGGCCACATGACCACGGAGGCATCTTCGGACTACACTGGCTCTTCGGCTTTGAAATGGGGATGAGCACCACACCCTAGAGTCGGATACGACTGGACTTAATTGTCAGGGGTCACCTTTTTTTATACCTTGTACAGTGTCAGCAGATGAAGACTGACACACAATTACATGGTTCTATTTTATTTTTGCAGGATTTTTTTTTAGCAGGAAACGGTGTTATGTGTTTTTATTTCGTTATCACCATTTTATCCTTCCCCTAGAGATGTGTTATGTACATTGAATGTGCCTAAGGCTACAATCCTATAACACTCTCCTGGAGTAGGCTCCATTGAACATAATGGGGCTTACTTCTGAATAGGCTTACTTCTGAATAGACATGCATAGGATTGTCCTGTAAGTGAATAATCAGTTAGATATTATACATAGTTAAAATATTCGGGTTTAAGTACCATGGTCATATGTTAAAAACATCTATCCAGAGTCGTATTTAGGGTGGAGCGGAGGGAGCAATGGCTCCAGGCGGCAACTCAGGCTGGGGCGGAACGCGAGTTACCCGCCCTCCGCTCACCCGCCCTGTCTCATCCACCGTGTAGCTAGAACTTCCAGCTACACGGCGGGCAATACAGGGCAGCGGGAGGCCGCCCAACCGGCCCCCGGAGGCTCCGCGAGACTCCGGAGGCCGGGAGAGAGCGTCCGCCTGTCATGCCAGCTCGGCCTATACTGCCCAGGCCTTAGCCGGCAATTTTGCACATGCGTACAACGTATCACTGTTGTACGCATGTGCAAAATCGCCAGCTAGGCCTGGGCAGTATAGGCCGAGCCGGCATGATGGGCGGACGCTCTCTCCCGGCCTCTGGACTCGCGCGGACCTGGAGAGAGAAGTAAGCCGGGAGGGAGGCGGGCGGCGGGCACCCGGGGGTAGGGCGGGCAGGGCAGTTATGCTGCCCGGAGCTAGGGGAGTGTTGGCCCCCCTCAGGGCGGCCAACACCCCTAGCTCCGGGCGGCATAACCGCTAGCCTCGCCTCTGCATCCATCTTCCAACATTTTGTCCTGTATGCTCTGGACTTCCTCAGGGAATGTGTGAGAAACCTCACATAGAGCTGAGGTTTGCAGAGGAGACTGCATTAAATAATGCATTTCTGATAGCTTAATGGGCACCCAAAAGCTGTGAAATGCAATTGAATTCCACCCACCAATTCTTAAAGATAGAACTAATCAGCTCTATGTGGGAACCTCAGCTTTATGTGAGCTGAGGTCTCTCACAGTCCCTGAGGAAGTCCAGAGCATACTGGACGAAATGTTGGAAGAGGGATGCTTTTAACATACAGCCATGGTCCATAAACTCAGATATTTAACTGTGTATTTTTCGTCCGGCCATGAAAATTTGAGAACCTTAGGTATCACTTTGTGGCTGGTTATGTTGAGTCTGCTGTTCTATTGTATCGATTAATTTTACGTACTGTGTTTGTTAGTCAGTGGAGTAACGGAATGCGAAGTAATGAACCCAGCTCTGTGTGTGTGTGTGTGTGTGTGTGTGTGTGTGTGTGTCCCCTTTGGCGCTTGCTTGTAAGATTGCCACCAGCAGATGATTGACTGAGTGCTAGTAGGCTGTCAGATGATTGACGAGTGTTAGTAGGTGCACAAAATTTAGGGCATATCTACCCTACAGATTTAAGCTTAATTACACTGTGTAACAAAAATTTGAACAATTTCATGTTTAGCTGAATATTTTGATGTATCTTTTTTCGTTATCACCATTTGGATGCGAGGATTTTACAAATGCTGCTCTTTTTGGCATAGCATCAATAGTTCAGCCACAATTTACGCTACTCGGGGAGAGCCTACAACCTATTGTCACGGCCATGTTTACCCTGGTGTAAAGGACAATGACAGTGCTTCAATACCAACACAAAATTTAAGATAACTAAAAAAGTTTTGATGATGCAAAAAAAAAATCCTGAGAGTACAATTGGAATCAGGGCCTCTGAACTGTCTAAGAAACATTTAGAAACAAACATAAACAATGTTTGTGTTACACAGTGTTATCGTTCCCTTTCTCAGGAACTTCTGGGAACTGTAGCTTTGTGACCAGGGCTAGATTCACAGGATTCATATGACCCTCACCAAATGTCTTCTGATTCTCTGGCAAAAACCATGGCAATTTAAGTGCTCTAAAACTGATTACAATGTTTATAATGTGGATTTACTCTTACTTTACGGGTGCACTCTCTACTAGCGCAATCCTATCCAACTTACACCACCGGTGTAACCCAGCAGTGCAGCGAGAACGGGAGGCCCCAGAACGGAATGGGGATTCAAATCACCTTTGAATCCCCCTTTGGAGAGGATTTGAATCCCCTTTCCATTCTGGGGCCTCCCGTTCTCGCTGCACCTCTGGATTACACCAATGGTGTAAGTTGGATAGGATACAGCTGAGTTACACCGGTGGTGTAAGTTGGATAGGATTGCGCTGTACCACTTTTTGCGTGTATGCAAATTCATCTTATGTCCTAATGCTCATATGTTCACAGCAACATTGACTGGTTGTTGTTTGTTTTTCTTATCAGTACATTCCTCAGCCTTGTGGAAGCTGCAGACTTGGAAGAGGTTCTGTCCCAACCTGGTTCCTGGACTTTGTTTGTCCCAACCAATGAGGCCTTCAAAGGATTAACTGATCAAGAGAAACGGACCCTGATAAGTAAGTAGGTCATAGAAGAGAGGAGAGCAAGCTCAGACCATGAATTATTTTATTTCTTTCCATGCTAGTCTCGGCAACCTGTGATTTCTCTTGTCCACCTTGGATTCTAAATGCATAGTCTTTAGGATTGGAAAGAGAAGAAACTCTTTATTACAAAAGCAAGATGTTACAAGTAACTTTACGTTTCACCCCTGACATTCGGGGCATCATCAGAAGATTAACACTGTTGGAAAGACACTCAATATATACTCATACTACTCAATCTAATTGACATCAGGTGTCCTAACAGTGACCCAGATGTAATTAGCGTCAGCTGTCAGTGGTGACGATACTTCTACCAGGCATTAAACAGGCATCCTAACTTGATCAAACTCTCTTTGAGATTTGTTTTTACATGAGAGTTTGATCAAGTTAGGATGCCTGTTTAATGCCTGGTAGAAGTATCATCACCACTGACAGCTGACGCTAATTACATCTGGGTCACTGTTAGGACACCTGATGTCAATTAGATTGAGTAGTATGAGTATATATTGAGTGTCTTTCCAACAGTGTTAATCTTCTGATGATGCCCCGAATGTCAGGGGTGAAACGTAAAGTTACTTGTAACATTTTGCTTTTGTAATAAAGAGTTTGGAAACGATGTAGTCTTACCCGGAAATATGTGGGTTTTTAACTCAAAAATTTTAGAGTTTATTTTTAGTTTATTTACTAAAAAAAATATTGAACATGATACCCAGAATACAAAGTGATGAAAAACTGGGGGGGGGGGGGTTTACAAAAAAAAAAAACAATGCAAAAGATTGCCATAAGTACATCACTGTACTATGCAGAGCACAAATGCATTCAATCCATTTATTGCAAGATCCAATTGGATTTTGCCATCATTTGCGCTCCGCATAGTGCTGTGATGCACTAACTACCATTTCTTGCATTGCTTGACTTTCATATTTTTAATTCCCTCCATTCTCTATACAAAGTAATTTATAGATCATAAATCTTCATAAAAACAAATGCAAAACAATAATATATAGCAGCTATGTCTTATAATTATAACAATTATAATCACATCATGGCCAAAAAAAAAAAAAAAGACCAAGGATAGACTCTGCCTGGTGCCAAAAAAGAAAATGGTGTCACCAATGCCATGCTTCAGGAGGGAGTTCCATACTTTGAGGGGCCACCACTGAAAAGGTCCTCTCTCCAGTCACTGCTAAGTTACTTCTGATGGCAGAGGCATTTGTAGAAAGACCTGGAAAGATTATCTTACCAGTACGTGTTGTGCAGGTCACCTACTCGCTTAGGTGACCATGCCATACCTCTGACAAAGGGGACTCTGGCCAACAAAGCTTCTGCCATACTACTTTTATTAGTTAAGACACCACAAGACTCTTTGCTGTTTCTTTTTTTTATTTGTGATGGCGGTTACAAGTTGATGCACAAATCATTCTAAGAGATCAGTGCTTTAGCTTTGCCTTTCAAGACGCATTTTCTCTCCCTTCCTGCCAACTCCTGAAGCCAGTTTCTGGGTTGGGGGGGTCAAGAAGCATTGGAAACATATAGCTTTCTCCAAACCAGGAGGTTTAGGGCGCAGGCGGCCCTGAGAGTTGTGGGGCAATGCACAAAACATGGCGGACATTTATCCCACCATACATATACACACCCACACATACACCTGAGGCCTTGCTACACCTGAGGCAAAAGCTCCCCAGAATGCAGAGTATGGAAGCAGGAGAAGTGACTCTCATCTCCTCTGTGTGGCAGGCCCTTAACTTTTCATAGCAGGCCCTTAGCTTTTCAGATACAGAGAAAGCCAGGCCTCTGATTTCTGAGTACTGGCCATGTTTTCCCCTGTCCTCTAAAGCAGGGGTTCTCAACCAGTTGTATTAGTACCACCAGTGGTACTTTGGCCGACTGCTGGTGGTACTCAGACTGCCGGATCACCAGAACCCCGTTCCAATGCGGTGCTTTTGGTGGTGCGTTTTCGCTCCCAAGATGCTCCTGCCTTTGGCTGAGCCTCTCAGGAATGCTGAGAAGGTTCCTCCCACCCGTCCAGAGCCTCCTACCTGTATTTTCTGGCCTCCGAAAACCTGAAAACCTGGAAGTAACTGATGATGATGTCATCACCAGTCACTTCCAGTGCTACGCAGCAGGAGAGTGGCGCCAGAAGTGGTACTCCACTGGGAAGGGGTTGAGAACCCCTGCTCTAAAGGTTTACACACACCACAAGTCCTGCAAGTCCAAGATACATGGAGGCAATGCTTTCTTCCATTGCGACCTGTTGAGCTACGCAGGTTGCCATCAGGAAGACTGTTGAGGCAAGAACGCAACTTGGCCCTCATCTCTTGACAGTGGGGCCACCAGTGTCTATGGCATGGGGGGCAGGTTTTCTTCACATTTCAACTGTGTCCTTGGCTCATTTGGGGCCAGTTTAGCCATTTCTTCAGCATTATGCAAGTCCTAGGAAAGCTATCGCGTGTTCACTCAATGACTATGGGAAATGCAGCGTTTGAAAACTCCTGATTACATGACTAATGCATCATGTTTTGTACACTTTGATAATGTTCAAAGCAGGCTACTGTCCCCTATGATGAGATATGTGCAACACCATGCAATATCTAGCTAATTGTTTTGGGTTATTCGCAGATTACTCTCTATAGAATTGTGACCTCTATCACCAGAGGCAACAGCTCTGGAACTGTTTATATTTTCACATTTCCCAGAGTGAAAGAATTGCTGATCTTGTCAGAGGAGGTTCCTGACCCCCAACTTCAGACTCTGATTCACTTCTTGAGCATGTAAAGCAATCAACTTGCATTTTGGGGTTGTTATACTGAGATGTGGTGAATGATAAGCAGATAATCTCTAGCATGTGCCAATGGTGACATGATACTGGGTTTTTGATCACCATTGATCCAACAAGGTTAATGCCTTTGTTTTTCTTCCCCAGGAAACCCAAATGCTCTCAAGAATATTTTGCTTTATCACTTGACTCGAGGAGTTTTCCTTGGAAATGGATTTGAACCTGGTGTGACCAACGTTATTAAGACTATCCAAGGAGACAAACTGTACTTGAAAGTGGTGCGTAGTCAGAGCTGCCTTTCGCCATTTTACATCCTTTAATTGTTGGGCAGCCCAATCCTACCTAACTTTCCCATTACTGATGCAGCAGCGCCAGCGCGGGCAACACTGCATCCTTTGAGGAAATGCAGGAGGTGGGAGATCTCCACAAGGTCAGGGGACATTTGTCCCCTTGCCGCAGGGAAAGCTCCAACCCCCGCAGTGGGTCTACTCGGACCTGTGCCTGCCATTTGGCTGGCGCAAGTCCAAGTGGATCCATGTCGGCAGATCAGGTCCGGAAAAGGGGTTAGGATATGGTGTGAGCCAGCACCGCCAGTCCCACCCCCTCCCACATCAAATCCGCCCACCCCAGTCGCTGCCTGAAACCTGTGCTACCCCGCCCTTCCTCTGCCCCTCTGCTGCTCAGCGCAGCACTCACCTGTACCGGCGCACTTTGCTCCCTGCAATGGCACCGGCGAAAAGGCGCAGGCCTTCCCACTGGTGCTGCTTTCAGGCATACCATTGCAAACTGCTTTACAGCAGTTTTGTGACAGCAGAGCACACACTCTGCTGGCACACGCACAGAGCATAAGATTGTGCCATAAGGCATTTACAGCTTTGTTCATTAAGGAAACAAACAAACAAAAAACTCTGCCCAATTATTATTATGCACAAAGCAGCGTTATGTATCCTCTGAACATCCTAGTGGAGCATCGTAAACCTCAATATGCACAAAAACCCTGCAAGAACTGCTGGTCTTATCAAAACATTTGTTTCCCCTTTGGCAAACCATACATGACATTTCTTGTATGGTTTGCCGGAAGTGGAAAACCATTCATTCCATGATGGGGGTTGGAAATTCCATTATACTGTATAAAATAGTATACATTATGAAAACAATAACTCCAATGGTATGAAAATGTCCTTTTCATCTTTTTTGAATTTAATCTTTAGGTAAATGATGAGCTTCTGGTGAATGAACTGAAGTCAAAAGAATCTGATCTCATTGCGACTAATGGAGTTATTCATGTCATAGACAAGCTTCTGTATCCTGCAGGTAGGTAGTGGATTATTGTAATGTATTGGTGAGTGTGTTGCTACAGGAGGATAACAAGCAAGTAGCTACCAAAAACCATTTACCATGTCACTGCTGCAGTATACAGTACGTTGCAATTAAAAGGGTAGCTGGTTTTCTGTAACATCTGGCCACATGGTTTTATTTTTTTTACCTCTCCTTCACACTCTGGTGGCTCATGCAGGGGTGGGGGGTAGGACATAGTCCTTGTCTAGGTCATGGGTTCTCAACCTGTGGTACGCATACCCCTAGGGGTTACGCGGACGAGTGGCTGGGGGTATGCCAGAGCCTGCCTTTTATCAGTTGCAATCTGACTCTAGGTGGTAAAAGAAGGGAGAGGGACGTGCCATGGAGGGCACGAGGAGGAAGCAAAGGCAGAGAACAAATGGACGACATTGTGTAGCTTGAATGGCCAGCACAACCCAGTGCAACCTGATCGTGAAGCTCTGAAGTCCCTCTCCCCCTCAATTGCTACTGAATAGCTGAGTACTACTGTATATTCCACCCCACCACCCACTCCACAACGGATCAGAAATTTGAGGAAGCAAGGATATGGGCAACATTGCCTGAGTGTGCTGTCCACATGCTACTGACAACCTAATTCATTTATGTTTTCCTGCACACTAAACAATCCTGGCCCAATCCTAATGGACGCTTGTAGCGGCGGATCTTGCAATCCGCCACCATTAGTGCCACTTCAGCGTCACGAAGGCTGCAGTGCCATTGCACTGCCATTGTTTTGCTCTGCAGTGCAGAGCAGAAGCTGCAGGCACAAATGGCTGAAGGCTCCGTATGCACACCTGTGGCTCCCAGACACCACACTGGAGCTGGTAAGGTGGCGGAGGGGTGGTTTGGGGGTGGATTGGGTCAGGGACTGGGGTGGATCTCTGCAACAGTAGCACATGCCAGGAATCTATCCCCGTTTCCCGGCCTAGACCCCCCCCCCCCGAGGCTTCTCAGACTTATGCCAGCTAAATAGCTGGTATAGGTCTGAGAGGACCCATTGGCGACTAGGCAACCTACCAGGGGTAAGCAAAAGATATTTTTACTTACTTCTCCCCAGCCTTCTGGTCACCCCACCACCACTGGATACAACATGCTCTCTGGCAGCACAGCTGTATCGCGCAGGATGGTGGGGGATAGGAGTGGGCCAAAATTTTATATGAAGCAAATGATCGACTGTGTAACCACATGTTGTTACGATCACCAGTGTCAGACAAATGCCCTGAATGCATGTCAGAGCAGAGCAGCAGGGCACAGAGTCTCCAGTATGAGTGGATTAATTCAGATAGCTCCTTATCTAATATTTTTTCCCATGCTAAATCATCCTGGATTTAAGGATCAAAACACTTTGAAAGCCTGATATTTATGCTGATGTTATGTTTATGTTTATACATACATTTCCTGAATAATGTATGAACAGAAACATGCATACACATGTCTATATATGTATAAATAGCATAATGTAATATAGACATAAATGATGTTTTGCCTGCACTGTGAAAATGTATATTTGTGCTTCCCCCTTCTCCATTTTGCACCCCAGGGATGGTGCCACAAGGGGGTGGGGGTTATGCTGCGGACCTATGCTCCTGCTTGGGGCACGTTCTCTTCTAAGGGTTCACTGCTGACCCCTGCCATTGCCCAGTAAGCTGAGGGATTGTTACCAGAAAATGATAATGAAGCACATCAGACCACCCAGCCTTCTTCTCTGGGTGGTATTAACAATTCCTGGATGTTCTGTCCCCAGTGCAGCAGGGGTGAGAGGACATCTGGCTATTGGTAATGGTGCAGGATGGTCTATAATATAGACCAATATAATATTTTATTTAATGATTAATTTGCTAATTGATTGATTGATTAATCCAATTAATTAGCAATTAGTTAGCAGGGGGGTACTTCAGAAAATTGGACCGTGATAGGGGGTACCCGGGCCTCCAAAGGTTGAGAACCCCTGGTCTATATATTGCAACATTGCTCTGCACAGGCTCCCTATATGCCTTTCCATTGCATTCTGGGCCCATGGGCATGTTTACTGGGAGGCAGTGGGGAGCAGCACAGCAGCAGCAGCAGCAGGCCATCCTCTTCTTCCCACGGTGTCATTTTTATTTATTTCTCTGATGTCTTCCCCTCCCCCCTGCAGCATTAGCAGCAGGGAATCCAGAAATAGGGAAACAGTGCCATGGAAAGATGTTGGGGTGTTTGCTGTTGCTGCCCATCACCACCTAGGAAGTCAGCCAGGGGGGCCCAGAACCCAGTGGAGAGGCGGCCTACTGGGAGGTGGCGGGGAGTTCTCTCTCTCTCTGTGCCACTGCTGTGGCTCCAGGCAGTGTGAAGGACCTCTCACAACTGCTGTGGTGGCAGCTAGTGTATTTATGTGTGTACATACACTTTGAAATGAGGACGAGGCACACCATTGGTAGGGCACCACAGAGTTTTTGCCCCATGCCCCTCTAGAAGCTGGTGCTGAAACTGCCCCATTCCTTTCACTGCCAGTGATTCAGATATAAAGAAGAGCCAACACACTTGCCGAGTCTGACATTTGAACAAACCAGACTGTTGCAGGATTATCTTGATGGGAGCAATACAGTGGATTTAAATAAGCAGGAGTTACAAATGACTGACATTCATGTTCTTGAGAGTACTCATTGCTGATTTTATTTGTATTGTAGATTTGCCTGTTGGAAACGATGAGCTCCTCACAATTCTCAAAAAATTGATCAAATACATTCAGATTAAGGTATGAACACTTGATTCTGTTTTGAGAGCTACATATGACCAGGTCCAAGCCACGTTGGTGGGTTTATTTCCTTCTTTCCATAACCCTGAATTCAGAAGTCTCTCCAGGACCCTTGACAAACTGCCCTCCATGTGTCTGCTTCTACCTGATTGGGCCCCACGGGAATCCTGTGTGGGGCCCCTGGGTGATGGCACAGTGGGGCCCCAGAGTGGCCCTACTGTTCCATCATCACTACAAAGAGGGCTTCTCTGTGGGCAGAGAGGTAGCCTCAGGGAACAGCAGTGGGCCTTTCTGAGGGAGCTAGGCCCTCAGCAGTTGCCCAGCAACGCCATCAGTTCTCCCAATATGCCTCATATCATGTGTGTCCCAGAGCAGGTGTACCCCAGAGCAGGAAAACAGTGGCAGCAAAGGGAAGAGGAAAAGAAGGCTTTGAAAGAGGGTCCACCCACTGTCCAATTCCTGACATCTCCCTCCCTATGCAAGAAACATTGTCCCTTTGCATACTTTGCCCTTGAGACGATAGGCTTTGCTTGAACCACCTTAAATAGACAGCAGGAAGCTGATCTCACCAGCAAAATCTTGGTGACATGGTAGTTTAGAAGTTATTTCTGTGCGGCTTTTTGCATCTTTGGATGTCAAAAGCAAAGAAAGTAGTGCCTAGTGGAATGAGGAGAACCAAGCCGCCAAGAAAGAGAAAAATTGTTCTGCCACAAGGTGCTCTAGCGTGGACGCAGCAGGGTGGAGCCAGAATTGCATGACAGAAAGTATGAGGAGTGCAATATACAGTCAATTCTCGATATCCACAGGGGTTAGGTTCCTGGAAAACCCAGCGGATACTGAATCCGCGGATAAAGAATAATTTTGCACAGGAAGATTATTTGCTAGTTTTTGACAGCAGTACCTTAAAGGGAACTTTTTGAATCCAGCAATCTCTGCTCTACTTTCTTATCACCTCTGATCCCATCTTGGCCATACAATCATGATATCATGCTTTGTAACATTGTACGGCTGCTGTGGATATTAGCCCTTCTTAGCATTTCTGGGCTGCTGCAGTTCATTTAAGATTAGGGCATTAAGCACCCATCTAGCATTTCCACCTTGAATAGTTGTAAAAGTGAATTATTTTTCCTAGTTTTCCATACATCACACTAGATTTCCCTTGTCTTTCTACTTTCCCAGTATGTCCGTGGCAGCACATTCAAAGAGATTCCAGTGACATTTTACAGTAAGTAACATAACATGGATAATCAATGTATTGTTTTTAGTTTGTTTGGAACTACATGGGGGTATCTCATTGGCTAACCTGGATTATGAGGACTGCCAAATAACTATCAGGTAGCGATAGGTACTATTGCATATGTCACAGAATGATAATCTGATGAAAGTAGGTGATGCCTATGAGTGCCCCAAGCTCCTTTTAATAAAATAATTTCAGTTACTGTGCAATCCTATACATGTTTATTGTGAATTAAGTCCCACTATGTGCAATGGGGCTTACTCCCAGTGGGTTTAGGCTTGCAGCCTTAGTCTTCCAGATGCAACTGGACTGGACTCTTTTAATCTATGAAAAGTCAAAGACACTCAAACAGCTCAATCCTATGCAAGATTGGGCTGTTCTACGCACTGCTTTGTGACAGCAGAAGACACTTCTACTGTCACAAAATGGCTGCTGATGTTGGTGGCCATTTTGAGAGCTCTGCTGCATGAGGTGGCAACGCTTCTAGTCTGTTGCTTGAGCTGCCTACACCTGGCACAGCAGGTAAGGCAGCAGCCTGGGCGGGAAGGGGCAAAACAGGGCGGGAAGGGGTGAAACAGGACAGGGAGGGGGGGGAGGACCAGCGGGCAGGGAGGCTGTGAGAGGGGGTGGATCCAATGGCGATGATAAGCCTCCCGCCCTTTTCTCTCATCAGACTTGCACCAGCAAAATCGCTGGCACAGGTCTGAGAGACCCGTTGTGGTGTGGGGGGCATATGGAGGGGTAAGAGTATTTAAATCCCCTTTCCCTTCTGAAGTCTCTTGATCTGTCCCTCTCTACTGGATACAGTGCACTCGTTTTTGGTGCAGTTGCACCAGCGGGGGGGGGGAGGATAGGATTGGGCTCAAAATCAATGAAAGCATTGAATGTGGGCAGGATCATGCCTTTCATCTGTATAATTATCTGTACCATGGCTCAAGCCATTCTGCTGCCTGAAGCGAAGGATGAGATGATGCTCCCCCCCCTGCTGCCTCCGATATAAAATCAACCGCATAAAGTTCAAAGTTGGATGATGCTCTGTTACTTTATTTTGCACAAACCGAAAGTATCAAACAAGCTTTTGAGTTCTACAAAACTCATTAGACAGATGGTAAGCAAAAGGATGCAGGGAGGGGGGCCATTGTGAAATCTAAAGAAGTCGTTCAGATGTTTTCTTGCAGGCCTTGGAAGGACAAGGCTGTTTCAACATACACAAGACTGTCAGACATAAGAAGGAAGCAAAACATGACTAACCCTGCTCCTTCTGGAACTAGTAACTCTGTAAGTTAACTTGCCGCTAAGTTAACTTGCCTGCTTCCGAAGGAAAGGGAAGGCTTAACTTGCCTGCTTCCGAAGGAAAGGGAAGGGAGAAAAGGCTCACCGCCTTTTAACCCTGCAACTGAAGAACAATCGGCCTCCTACTGGGATCCTTTAATAAGCAAAACAGTCAGGCCCTCTCTCAGTCACAAGCTCCTTCAGCTTTCTACAATACTGCAAGAAATGGCACTAGGGCAGTGGTTCCCAAAGTGGGAGGCGCGGCTCCCAGGGAAGCCAGGGAAACCAGCCAGGGGAGCCGCGGAGTGCCATGGAATCCTCTCGGAAAACAGTGCAATGCCAATTGGCAGGCATCAACATAATGTAATGGGGAGCCGTGGCCAATGGTCGCCAATAGTCAAGGGAGCTGCAGGTTGAAAAGGTTTGGGAAACACTGCACTAGGGCTTCCCGCTCTTGCCAGCAACGTCAGGACAGCCTGACTCTGCTCAGGGACTCATGTGATATCATAGGCTCTTCGCACGGCCCAGTTCAAGGTTGCCACAACAAAGGGAGGAAAGGGGTGTCTGTGTGTGTGTGTCTGTGTCTGTGTGTCTGTGTGTGTGTGTGTGTCTGTGTGTGTGTTTACTGCATACATGTTCTCCCAGCTGCCTCTCTTGCTCAACCTGGAACCCGCCAATTTCACTTAGGCAGTGGGGAAGCCAATCTCTCAGGCTAGGACAGGAAGAGGGCGACAAGCTCAGCCAGCTACTGCTTTGGCTGCCCTCCTTTCTTGGTCGTTCAGAGGGATGATGTGCCCAGGCCCAGCTGAAAGTTGGGTCCACCACCACCAGTAGCTAGGCAGCAAAAAGGAGGAAACAGAGGAACATCTGAGATGTGAGCCAGCAGAACAGCAGCTTTTGCAACAGCAACCCGCTTCTCAGTCTCAGGGAATGTAACGCCGGCTCCCACTCTGCCCCCACCCACTGCTTGTGCAGAGCCGTAAGCAAGCAGGCATGTAAGCTGGCTCCTGTTCTCTAAGGGTGGGGCAGGGCTGCAAATAAGCTGCCTAGAATGCTGAAGGGCGCCAGAAGCAGCTGAATGATGATGAAATGAGGTTAACGCAAAGGCCGCTTAGCCTACTCTGCCGCTGGTGTGAGGGTTCATCTCTCTTCATCCTAAGGCCAGCCCTGGTATCATCTGAAGATACAGCTATTGTGCTAATTATGATAGAGCAATACTAACAGCTTGAGATTGGGTTATCGCTAGTAATAATGTCAATTTAATGTCCGTGCATCTCTCTCTCCTTTGTGAGAAAGCAAGTTGCTCTTAGCGTAGGCTTTCACGGCTCTGCGGCTACATGGGGTAGCTGTTGCAGAGTAGCCGTTGCGTGAGGTTACTGTCACAACTGAGGCTGTCAAATAACGGTCAGGTAATCGGTGTACTACTGTATTTGACATGGGGCAGTCACTAGAACTGAAAGCCAGCCTGGGCTTCCCAAGTGCATTGGTTGAATTCAATTTCTTTACAGTCTTGTTTCCATAAAGCCAGCGGGCTTCCCAGTGCCATTAAGGAAGGTGTTTTATTACATAATTGCTTGCTCTTTTCCATTTTCTCTGCTTTTTCAGCCACCAAAATTATTACTAAAGTTGTGGATCCCAAGATTAAAGTAATTGAGAACACCTTTGAGCCCATCATCCAAAAAGAAGGTAACCGTGGGTCATCTTGATCACGAATGACCACAAATATAACAGGATGGGTTTCATTAGAACACCTCGAAAATATCTGCAGTTCCTTGGAACGGCAAAAATAAAGACCACAATATGTTGGAACTGTGGAAAAAATAAATAATCACGACCACAGTTGCCTGTGAAATTTCATATAATGTAAAATTTCATGATGTGGGGGGACCTATCCCTGCTCCATTTGAAGGACAGCCACTGGACATTTGAAATCTGTTTCAAATCTGCTTGAAGTCTGTTTTAATTTCAGGCTCATCCTGAATGGAGAGCCTGTGCAGCATTGCATTGGAAACACGAGGCTGAGAAGTCTCTCCCCCACCCCTAACTTGCAATCCCTCCTCGTTGCTGCCACTTTGCCCCATTTCATGGAAGCAAAATGAGCAACAGGAATTGCTCATAGCTAGAGGTGTTTGTTGTTGTTGAATACGATACGATTATAGCCTAAGCCTTACTGAACACGATGGGCTTACTTCTGAGTAAAATAAATAACACCATTTTCAAACACCTCTACTCACAACAAACATTGACCACAGTCTTAAGGCCTGGAAGCTGCTGCCAGTAACCCAGGCTGCTCAGTGTCCTCAAGGGCCGCATGTTAGTGTGTTTCCTTCCCATGCACCTAAATGCTGCTGCACGTGTTTGAGACAGTGTCCAAGGAATGCTTTCCATGCTTATTCCATGCTTCCTGGAATATCTGGGCACTATTTGGCATGTAGCCATGTCACTCGGGAAGCAAAATGCAGAAAGGTTTAAAATTGATGTGCTTTCCTGAAATTCAAGATATTTCTGGTGCCATTTTCTGAACAAAGTACAAAACAATGGGAGACGCACAGTCCATATAATGGGAAAATTATAGAAGTCATCGTTGTCATCAGTGCATAGGCTGCTGCAGGAAGTTTAGAGCAGATCAACATATAGGCGCCGCTTGCATATTCTGTCTTTTATAGATCTCTTTTCAATTCCTCGATAGTAAACTGATGATCGTGTTTATAGTTTAAAAGACAAAGGAAGCACCATATATCTCACTAACATGACTTTGGCTTCAAGGAAACGGTCTCAAGGCCAGATCTTTAGAGGGAGGCAAGCATCATTAAGTTCAGTGAAAGGGTTTAATAAGTGCTTAACCCGCTTTTGTTGATGTCATTCATGCATTCTGTTAATTCATTAAGTAAGTAAAGAAACAGCCCGATCCTAACTATGATCAGGCCGGTGTGCAGAGGGATTTATGACAGCAGAACAGAGACCCAAGGTCATACAATGGCTGCCAACGATGCACAGAGTGCGCTGCTAGTGGCCATTTTCTGAGTGCTGTCGCAAGAGGTGGCAGCACCGGGGTAGCCCTCTGCCCCCGCTGGTGCCAGTGGGGGGACTCAGGGGGAACAGGGCAGAACGGGGAGGAGATCGAGACCTCTGGAGGGATGTCAGGGACAGGCGGGGGTCAGGTACTGGTGGCAATGGCTCAGCTGATATCCTGTCCTCCATTTCACCCCTGATACACCTCCTTCCCTCCACTGGAACATGCGTCAACTGGCACAGGTCTGAGTAGACCCATTGGAGACCATGCGGGAGTTGAGGTAGGTAAGTAAAAGACATTTTTACTTACCTCTCTGCCCCCCACATGGTCTCCAGCTGCCTACAGGATGCAGTGGAGCCCATGCTGGTGCTGCTGTAGCCTGGCAGCATTTATTTCGGATTGGGCTGTAAATGTAATAACTATCATATTTGTTTCTGTACAGTGACCAATACTATTAAATTCAAAGGCAACAGAAATGTGGCCGTAGCAGCAAGAAGGCAAATGCATCATCTTTCCATTCCATTTCAGGAGCCTTCAAGGCAGCTTAGTACCGTCATAAAATCGCGAATAAACCAAAGTAGTCTATGACTATGAGAATGTGTGTTTTA
This sequence comes from Plestiodon gilberti rubricaudatus, assembly GCA_026170595.1. Taxonomy (NCBI): domain Eukaryota; kingdom Metazoa; phylum Chordata; class Lepidosauria; order Squamata; family Scincidae; genus Plestiodon; species Plestiodon gilberti. Next base: position 106,454,968 of record JANXHW010000002.1, on the reverse strand, counting down.
TAAACATAATGGTATGAAGAATTCAGTCTCCGTTTTTCTGACAGATGTTTTAGTAATTGTTTATCACGGAACCGTCAACTAAAACAACAAAAGTAGTTTGATAGTACCACAGTCTGGAAAGAAGACTAGTAAAGACGATTTGCATGACAGTCACACTAGAAATAAATTGGATCAACGTGGCCAGATAATTTTTGAAAGGCTCTTCTTTCATGAGATTTTTAAAAATGTGGATCTCATGTTATATCAAAACTGCAAAAAAAAACCCCGCATGCCAGAGAACCTAGAGCAGTTCTCCAGAGTTCCTGGTCTTCATTTGAGCTGGAGGCGGGGAGGCCTGTCCATGTACTTCTTCGTGATGCTATTGCAATAGCAGCTGCCTTTTTCAAGAATATACCGTTCATGTTAGTTTCTATATAATCACTATATGATTATAAGCATATAGTGATTACATATATAATCACTATATGGCCTAGATGCCTTTAAAAGGGGTTTGGACAGATTCATGGAGGAAAAGACCATCACAGGTTACAAGCCATAAGCAACCTCCTGGTTTTAGACGTGGGTTTTCTCTGTGCCAGGTGCAAGGGAGTGGCGACTGGACACAGGTATCTTGTTGTCTTGTGTGCTCCCTGAGGCATCTGGTGGGGCCACTGTGTGACACAGGAAGCTGGATGGGCTTTTGGCCTGATCCAGCAGGGCTCTTCTTATGTTCTTATGTTTATGTTCTTATATAGTGATCATCATGACATATCTATTGAATTCAAAATGGCAGCAACAACAAGAGGGCAAAGGCCCACTCTGAACCTTCCTGAACATGTAAACCAACACCCTTCATTTCCCAGAAACTCATACTTCTCCAGTCCCATACAAAGCTAAGACATGCTCGAGTTGCACTGATATACTGTATACTGGTATATCATTTATCATCACACATATATCAATAACTCCCTGTATCAATAATCTGGCATGCCAGCCCCAAATCTTTTTCTCTCAACTATTCGTGACAGTGTCACAAAATGCATTATTCTAAACATAGTCCGGTTCTGGTTATCATCAGACGAACCCTGAATATTAGGCATTACTTTTTCATAGTATTTTTAACCCTGATATTTTGAAAATCCCATACCAGTATCTTTTCATATTTATAACACGCTGTCCAATTTTGAAATGATACTTTGCAGTGCCAACTATTACTAAATTCACCAAAGTGATTGAAAGGGAACCAGAATTTAAGCTGGTCAGGGAAGGCGAGACAGTGACTAAAGTGATCCATGGAGGTGAATATGACTTATGGCCTGGATGTTACTAACCAGAATGTTTTGGCAGAGGCAATTCACAACTCCAGTTCCCATTTCTTTGCAAGGCAGGGATTCTACTAGCTGCTGCATTTGCTTCTAGCATGTGGGATTTTGATGCATTGCACCACCATATTTCATTGTTAAACTTTTTGCCTCCTGTTTTCTTCTTATTAATGCCAATGAAAGAAACCATACATCACTTATATCTTTTTTTAAATCTTGCATGCTGAATTGCTGCCCCCATTGATGTTATTCTCACACCTGTATTGAAGAGATGAAATGTGGAAAAGCAATTTTGCCAACTCTCTCACTTTCTTCATGTTCCAATATATTTAGCATGGGCTTGAGAACCACTGAAGCTCTAGAGGCTTTTTATTGTTGCCATTAGAGTTGTGAACAAAAGCCGAAGTGAAAACCAACTTCCAGTGTCTCCAAAGTTTCAATAAAGAAAGAACCCGAGTTTTAATAAATGATGGAAATGTTTGGTTTTGGCAAAATTGATATGCTTGGAAATGAAAATTTGCCCTCTTCTTCAAGGCCTTGTAGCATATATGTAGAAATTGGGCAAATATACTTGACTCTTCTTACTATGTCTAATAGCCATTTTCTTGGCTCATGTGCTGAAATTAAGATCCTTTGGCTGTTTAACTTTGGCATGAACCAGGGATGTCATTTGGGGGGGGGATCGCCCTGGGTGTCACCCCAGGGAAGGGTGACACCAAAATAACTTTCTATTCTATTTGTTACCGGTGTTTCGAAAATGGGTTTTCCCCAATCCCCGCTGTGACTTGCACGGTGATCACATTTCCCAGGAGGCCTCCACATCATGTGGTCTGGTATGGGAGGAGGACCTTGAGGGTGACACCATGAGATCTCGCCCCGGGTGCCACCAGCCCTAGCGATACCCGTGGCATGAACTACCAATCAATCCAGTAACTCGTCCATTATTTTGTCTCTGACTTTTAAAAACATCTTTATAGAGCCTATAATTAAAACATACACGAGAATAATTGATGGCCATCCTGTGGAAGTGACTGAAAAAGAAATAACCGAAGAAAGAATTATTCAAGGTAAGCCACATCGAGAATATGTGCTGTGTGATAACTATTTTCCTTTGGAGTCCAATTCTGATGCTGCTCTGTTTCATTGGTTGCTGGTGATGCTGTCCTGCCAAGGCTCTTCATAGATTGACTATTCAAGCTTAGAGCCTAAGCTTTATGCTTCTGGACCAGCCCATCCACAAAGCAAATGAGCCTGTTCGCACCAGGTGGCAGATTAGGGCTGGAGGAGAGAGGCCTGTCACCTTCCCCTGCTCTATCGCCGTGGACAGAGCCAGCCTCCTAACCAGCCTCTTCCTATATGTGGCTCTTTAATCAAAAAAGCAGGAAAAGCCAAACATGCTGGGAGCAATCCTAGCATGCTCCATATTTCCTGATTTGATTAAAAAAGGAAGGAGCCACATAAGGGGTGAGGGAGATGGGGGGCTAGTGGTATTGGGGGGGGCAGTAGTGCTATCGGGCTGCCTGAAGCCACTGGCCCTGGGAAGCTTGAATAAATAAGCTGAAATATGCTAGGAGAGTCTCATTTCCTCCTCATTTGTCAAATCTGCTATGTCCACAACCGTCAGCATTGCTTGCCATCTCCTGCACCATTTATTTGTTTGTTTAACTGTATTGTGCCTTCTCAGATCACATAACCATGTCCTGGTGAAGCTGGAGGAATGTTGCTATTTTAGTCAGCTACAGCACATCACTTCTTGCCTTTCATTTGTCTTCACAAACCAACTTTGTTGGAATCTGTCAGCCCAATCCTGATAGGATTGCCTGTTACAACAGCGGGACACTGTTCTGCTGTTGTAAAATGGTTTTTGGCAGTATGTGCAATGTGCCGCCGGTGGCCATTTTGGGAGCGCCTCCGCAAACAGCGGCAGAGATCCGCTCCCACAGCCGGCTACCTCCGGCAGGGCAGATAAGACAGCGGCGGGGCTGAGTGCGTGTGGAATGGGGTGGGAGAGGATCAGGGGGTGTCTGGGCAGGAACAGGTGGGCGTGAGACAGAACAGGGGAGGAAGGGGTGGATCTTGGAGGTACAGGTTTGCGCTGTTCCTTACCCTGTTTCCTCTCCCTTACTCTCCTTGGTTCAGTGCTGGCAAAATACCGTATTGGTCTGAGTATAAGACTCACTTTTTTCTCCTAATTTAAGTTTTTAAACTAGGGGTGTGTCTTATAATCAGGCGGTTGCAATAATGCCAGTGATTTAATTAAATTTTTTTGATAGCACCAAACTTTAAGGGTGCGTCTTATGATCAGGTGCGTCTTATACTCGGGACAATACGGTAGTTGGTGCAGATCGAAGGAGACCAATTGGGGTAGCAGTGGCTTACCCCCCAAGGTAAGGGAACAAAAGTTCCCTTACCTTGAGGAGACCTCTGGACTGCCCCCCGCTGGATGCAGCGCATGCTCCACTAGTGTGGCTACATCGGCGGGGGGGGGGATTTAGTTAGGATTGGGCTGTAAGTCTACCACACCAATCAGCACTACCTCATGTGTCACAGAACATCAAAGGTCTGTAGTGGGGCCTTTTGGCTATACAGAAAAAATTCAGAAGGAATTTATTTTGACTACAGTCTCACTGAAATGTTTTTGCTTCAGGTCCTGAAGTGAAATATACACGGATCACTACAGGAGGTGGGGTAGATACTGAAGAGACCCTTAAGAAATTGCTAGAAGAAGGTTAGTATTCAACAGGTCAAAGGCCTGCAGTGAATTCTGCTCAATAAAGTATTGCCTGTGAATGATACATAATCAATATGTTAATGGTTACACATGCTGGTTACATTTGCATATGCTGCCATTGGGCCTCCCTCAGGATGTGTTTTTGTGATCTGCCTCCAATTCAGTACAGGAAGTCCTCACTTCACGCCGCAGATAGGTTCTTTGAAACTGCGACGTTATGTAAAAACAAAGTATAATAAAACAAATGCTTACCGGTGGCTCAGTGACGCTCCTGGGGGGCTCTGGCAGGCTGCAGAAGCCGCTTCTGGGACCGTGACTCACTTCCTAAGCTTTCTTCACACCTCAGAATGCCTTGCAAGGCATTCTGGGGCGAGAATAAGATCAGTAAGTAGGTCGCGACCTGGAAGTAGCTGCAGCTTCAGCGACAACGTTAAAACGAAACGATGGATACCGAAGCGACGGTAAGTGAGGATGACCTGTACATGTTCCGTTAATACTTGAATTGTTGTTTGAGTGTAATTGCCAGTATATATTGTACATCAGGAACATACTGCAACCAGCACTTTATTTTAATGAAAGCCACATGCTTATTATGCGAATAGATATTGCACAATGATGAAGTATCCTTGTTGAATGTGATGCAATGTTCCCACATCAATCAATTTCATGCCATAAACGTGTGTCCTATCAGAGGTTACCAAGGTGACCAAACTAATTGAAGGTGATGGTCATTTACTTGAAGATGAAGAAATCAAAAGACTCCTCCAGGGAGGTTAGTGTTTTTGAGTCAACTAACCTCGTCATAACGAGCTCTGGGAAATGACAAATTGCTCTTGTAACATTTTAAAGACTGACTTAATTAAGCAATAATCTACAGAAGAAAGAATGGAGCGTGAAATGTTGACCTTTGAACATTCTGTTTATCTCCGCATACGTGTTATGGAGAAAACAACAACAAATGTTTCTGTATATGTCTGTTCAGTCTTTAAAAAGTTTTTTTTTTCCAAAGTCAAGTGAGCACTGAAGATTTGTTTCTGTTATAAATATTTATTGACAAAGAAATTCTCAACACTGAAGATATATATTTATAAAGTGCTGGAAAAAAAATCCAAATCTAGTATACTTTTGCATTGTTCCGTTTAAAAAAAAAAAAGTGAATGTTCATTGCTCACAACTTAACAATAAAAGGCATGTTTATTCGTTTGAAATGACTGTAGGTGCTATGAGTTATACCTTTAGTTGTTTTAATTCTTTTTTCAAAAGTACAGTACAGTGCACTCATCTTTATACTGAACAGCTGAACAGAAATTGATTTCAGTTTACAAATCGGGTGATTCCTCAAGGCTCAATATTCGTAGGATGAACAATTATTGCCAGGAGTCTAGTGCCATAATGAACTGATGCCATTGGCCAACCAAACCCAAGTCATCAAGGCAATGTTGAGCAGTAGCGTCGCGACGACGCACAACACCCCAGAGCGGGGGGCGCGCGTCGCCCTTAAGGGAGAGGCTCCACCCCCACGCGTGACGTCACGCGTAGGAGCGGAGCGCCCTCCCTGCTCCGTTTTCGGCTCATTTTGGAGCCGAACGGACACCGGGGAGGGCGGGCGGGCCTGCCTCCAACAGAAAACTGTAAGTGGGGGGGATCGCGCGTCACCCCTATACGCGCGACACCCCCCGGCGGCCCGCTTCCCCCTGTTGACGCCAGTGATGTTGAGTACAACCACAGCAGCAGCAGCAGCAGCATGTTCTATGATCAGATGTGACATAGTAGTATCCTGCAAAATGGTTACATGGCACAGAGGCTGTGTGCAGAGGAGGAACGGTTGCAATGAACTGGGGAATGATTCATACATGTGGCTTTCTGAAAACGTTATAGGTTGTATCGCGGGGACGTGCGGTGCAGGGGCCAGAGGTGAGGCAACCCCGCCCCCGCCTGCTCTACCGAAAATCGCCACACCCGACCTTTGAAGTGCACTCACGCGCTGCCCGCTGCACTTGAGTAGAGGGCGGTGCCGGTACGCTTGCTTACTTCAAAAGTTGGCTGCGGCAATTTTTGGTAGAGTAGGAAGGGGCGGGGTTGCCTCCCCTGTGATGGAGGCACCGCACGTCCCTGTTGTATCCCAAAGATTACATCAAGTAGTACACTGACTACAACCAAAGATGACTTTGAAATGAATTGGGAACATTTATTAAAAATGTCCGTGTGGGTTCCTTCCAACTCTATGATTTTTCATTAATGTCCAAAGGTTCTCTCTATAAGAATAGTCTGCAGAAGGAGACTGGACCTTGTCAGAGGAACTGGACCTTTAAATACAACATTTTGATTATCACAGAGCCAACCATTTTGACTCTGTGATAGTCCCATGTGCTTGGGAGTTGGAAGTAATGCCATTCAGTACAGTGGCATAGCCTGGGGGGGCGGTGGTGTAAGTAGCGCAAGACGCTGCAACACATGTGTAAGTGGCCCCTACCACTTGCAATCGGAGCCATTTGGGGAGTGTCGCTGCACTGCGTGTTGCCATCACTCCCTGGAATGGCTCTGACGGCGAGTGGGAGGGGTCGCTTACAGTCGCATTGCAGCATCTTGCACTGCTTACAGCACCGCACCCCCTCTGGCTACGCTACTGATTCAGTGGATTTTCAACTAACAACAGATTTAGTAAAATGCAGCTGCTATAATTGCCTATCATAGGATGCTGCTATAGTTACCCCAGTGTCATGACATCCTTGTATGCTGCTTATTGCCTAGTACCCAGCCATAGGTAGGATGTGGTTATCTGCGTTGTCTGCTGATAGCATTTGAGCATGATAAACCACCAGCTGGTATAAGTGGGGAGCACTGTATTGCCTGGAATGATGATCCATCTATTCTCTCCTCTCTGTAACACTCTTCTCTTCACCAAGAAATAACCTGAAGAAACTGAAATGCAACATTAAACACTTCACACCTATTGAAAATTGTTCACCAGCCTGGAATTTTTTTTGCTTGTTATGTAGATCAGAACTAACTACAATAGCAAGAAGTGAAGGGAAAAAAGAATTCAAGTTGGGTTTGGATATTTTTGGGGGGGCAAAGTTTCATATACTGTGGAGTATATATGGAGTAATCCTAACTCCATACCCCAAACCACATATTTTGTTCTTCTCCAGTTGAACTGAGTCCACATCACTTTAGCTTCTGTTATTATTAATAAAGTGACAAGTTTGGAAACCAGTAAGGTGAATCACGGCCAACCAGCTCGTCATTGGACAAGATCTTGAAATCACCCTGCTCCTAATTTGGCAGAAGTATGTTGAATTGCGCATAATTCAACAGAAAAGCTTCACCTACATATGAATTGAATAGAGAGACTAGAGCACGCATTCTTTTTGTCTGTACAGGGGGGCCCACTATCCGTGGATCCGCTATCTGCAGATTCATTTATCCACGAGTCATGGGGACCCCAGCCCTCCACACGGGGGGGGGGGTGGCCCCTCATAAAACTGCAGAGGGCCCTATCCATAGTGTTTATATATCCGCGGCGGGTCTGGAATCTATCCCCTGCGGATACGGGGATCCTACTGTATTGAAAACTGATTCTTGTGCGTAACAGGGTGATTACAGATATGTAGGCGGGTAAGAAGGACCAGCCATGACTTATAGTCATGAATATGTTAAAGCGCCAACTGCAGTCATTGTTGGAGCATTTGTCATACATCCTGAAAGGCTGCGAAATCCATTGAATTCTTTTTTTCCTGCGTCGTGCTATTGTGAGGTTTCTGTGTTTGCCTTTATTGTTTTCTTCAAGTTGTATTATTTTCCCTTGTTTTTTTCCCCCAGCCCCTTTTCCTTCAGAGACACATACAATACTTTTAAAGACTCAGATAGTGCAACCCCACCCCCACACCCCCATAAATGCAGTAATGGCATTAGCAGAACATAGGTATTTGGACAGCATCCAGAGTTTTCTCATTTCCAATCCAAAATGTATAAAGCACATGGAACAAAATTATTCCATTGTCACAAGAAGTTCTTTGCAAATTGTGAGCCACCCTATACAGTGACTGCAATGCAACCCAGCAAAACTGGATGCTGGTTGTATATTTTGCTGGAGCATGCCAGGTGTGTTTCGAGGCAATGCTTGGCTACTAGTCCTTTAAGAAAAACAACCCCAAACCCCCCACAACACCTCTATATATAACCCCTAAGAAAACCTCCAGGAATGTGTCTATGGTATTCTGAATACAGCTGCACCCATTCACAACTCTTCAAGAGGAAACCTTTCAAGCCTGGATTCCTTTCCTAGCAAAAATGTTACCCACCACTTAACCGGTGATTGTTTTTAATGCTTATCATAGCTGGATCTGAGTACACCAAGGTTACTAAAGTAATTGAGAGAGAGCCACAGATTATCGAAACAGAAATAAAGAAAATTCATCTGGAAGGTTAGTTATGCAGTAACGTGGAACCATTCTTTTATGTCATATTTGGTATAGATGGCGTTGTATATTGTCTTGCAAGGAAATCGGATGGGGGGTTAGAGCAAATGAAGGCATATTTTTTTTATCCAACATTTATTTTCATTCTTAGATGTGTATGTAGCACATTGTATGAAATGGCTTTGATTTAATAGAATGTTCTGCTCATCAAATGGAAGTAGCAGTACCTTGTTCATATACCTTGTTACCTAGTAGTACATATACCTAGCATGTACATGTTCTGTACCTAGCATTGTTCTGTACCATACAATCTTGTTCAGAGTAGCTGTGCTTTGTTCATATACAACTTACGGCCTATTCAGGATTGGGCTGGTGCATGGAGTGGTTTATGACAGCAGAACACAGTTCTGTTGTTGTAAAATGGATTTTGCGCATGTGCCGCCAGCAGCCATTTTAGGAGCACTGCCACAAACAGCAACAGCACAGAAGGACCACCACCGGACCCAGACAAGTACGTCTGATGGTGGCGAGGGGTAGGTGGAACAGGGAGGGGAGACGGCATGATGGAGAGGGGTGGGGAGGGGTAGATCAAGGCAGAGAAGGGGGCAGTATCAGTGGCAGTGCCACTGCCGATATCCTATCCCCTTCTCAGCCTTGAAATGCCTTCCCAGATCCACTCAGACTTGTGCCAGCACAGATCTGAATAGACCCATGCAGGCGGCGGAGGCATATACACTGCAATGTTCCCTTACCCAGAGGAGACTTCCACGGCATGAAACTCCCACATGGGATGCAGTATGCGCCCCATTGGTACAGCTGCATTGGCACAGGGCGGTTTAGGTAGGATTGGGCCACCCATAATCGAAGAGCATGAATGGTCAGACCATTTATCTGTTTCAAAGACAAGCACAGTACAAGGAATAAACAGAGGTTCCAGTGATTTCATTCCATGGCTCATGGCACAATCCTACCCTATCCCTGCATTGGCACAGTGCACACTGCACTGGAGCTTGTTTTGCGATGGCATAGCAGTTGCCTGGGCCGGCACAAAGGCCCATGCTGGTCTGTGCACGCTGGCAGAAGGAGCGGTGCATGCTAGAACAGGTAAGATCCATGCTAAGCAGCATGGAGGTAGAACGGGGCAGAGAAGGGTGGAACGGGGTGAGGGATGGGCACCGATGAGGGCAGGGGGTCGGTGGATTGGACCTGGGGTGGGATCGGCGGTGCTGGCGCACGCTACATTCTATCCCCCTTCTCAGGCCTGACCTGCCTACATGGATTGACTCGGACTTGTTCCAGTGATTTAGCTGGCGTGGGTCCAAGTAGACCTATTGCCATGATTGGGACTTTCCCCAGGGCTTTCCCTGGGGCACATTTGTCCCCTTACTTCGAGGAGACGTCCAGCCTGTAAAATTCCTGTAATTGTCATTGCATCACCGACAATTACTTCTAGCTCTAAAACACACACTCAGTGGTTTTCTGTCACTGTGGACTTGACAGCGTAGGAAAGCAGCCAAGTGTGTGTATTTTTCTTCTCGCGAAGGTGCGCGAGGCCAAGCCTTTGCTTGGAAACCTCCAGTTTGCCCCGGAGGCTTCCAAGCTCAAAGTCTTGGCCTCGCACACCTATGCAAGCTCCGTGAGGCGCGTCACCCCCCCTCCCGGCATGTCACACTGGTCTGCACCCCCCAGTGGTGCACCCACAGCTGGGAAGAGTGGGCAGTGGATTGATAGAACACATCAGCAAGGGCAGAACTTGCTGACACACTCCCGATTGGACTGTAGCCCAAACACTGTCCGCAATTACTATTATGTACAACCAGAGATGATGTCTGTCACCTGCTTTACTGATAACTGTGATTGAATTGTTCATGTTGAATGTAGAATGTAAAGGATTTGCTCAAGTTATCATGCACAAAGTTCATGCCAAATGACTATTTGAACCAGGTCCTACTTGGACAAAATTCATACCTGCAATATTTTGGATCCCATTTTGGATCTCCAGAATAGCTCTTCCAGTACATAATAGAATATTCATTGCAGAAATCGAAGCAGACCGAAAACATTGTAGCAGGTAACTGGTATGAGTGTGTAAAGAATATCTGAAATTCTCACAATGCCATCACATATTCTAGATTATTTAAAAAAAAAAAACTCAAATCCTTGAGTGGGTATTTTGGCCTGCATCTTTTCCATTCATTTCAGCTTTCCATTAAACTTACATTTCTCCTAGCCTAGTGGACAATTTTACCTTTACAGGGTTGCTGTAAGGACATCATCAGGCTAGTAGGTGCTCTGAACACTTAACACATGTTTATTGTTTGTTTGTCTGTTTGTTCATTGGCTGGAGACCTCCCCTTAGATCACCACTTACCACAAACGTGGTCAGAATCCAAAGAATTGCTCAATTAGTTCCATGTGTCCAAGATGTGGGTGGTTATATTGCTTGAATGGCAGACCCTCATGCCAGATGGAAAACCAGTTTTGAAAGAGGGGAGGAAATCTGTCCAAGAAAGGAGTAAAATATCCTATTAGACAAGTAAAAGTGCTTGTTCATGCTTCAAGTTGCTTTTCAAATCCCAGTCCATCACTTCAAATGCATGCTCTGACTTAGAGCTCACAGAGCTTGAAAACCTATGTCTGGGTGGTAGCACCCTTGGTATGAGCTCGGGTGATTAAATTGCTCCATTGGCTCTGTGAAATGATTCTTACTTTTCTATAAAGTACCATGACAGAAAGAAAGCTAGGTGGAACCTAAATGGGACTTGCATGGGGATCGTATTTCCCAGGAGGCCTCCACATCGTGTGGTCTGGTATGGGAGGAGGATCATGGAGGTAACACCATGAGATCTCGGGCCGGTGTCACCAACTCTAGTGACACCCCTGTTCCCACCTACAATCTGAAGTGACTCCAATACATGCTTACCATCTCAGTGAGAACTAGACATCCCCCACCCAAAAAAGAGATGCCATTGAACTACGCCAGTGTTTTTCAAACTGGGTCGGAACCCACTTGGTGGGTTGTGAGATGATTTCTGGTGTGCCCCTAATTGCCTCAAGCCCTGCGGCTATTTAAAAATCAGATAGCTGCTAATTGCCCTTCAAAGAACTGAGCTCCTGCAGTTTGCAAGCTTGTGTAAATATAGGGAGATAAATGTTTGAGTATCTTTTTTCTGGTGTGCTTTTTCCAAGTCTGTCAATGACAGGTAGTAAGGGCAGACGAAGGCTGGGTCACATAACTAAGCCCCTCAAGCCTTGAGGCTATCAATTAGAGCTACCTCATTACGAGAAATGGATTGAGGGGTTTTTTTTTTTTTGCAAATAAATAAATAAAACATTATTTGTAAATAAATAATTATTTATTTCTATATCACCTTTTTTAAGTCTCATAAAGCTAGGTGGGTCCCAACAGAGTGTCATTTAAAAGGAACCACTGAACTAAGCTGTATTTGAGCACTTCTAAGTACAGCTCCTGTTTTAATTGGCATGGTGAGGATTGTCCCTCTTGTCATTGCATGTTAGTAAACAACATAAGAAATGAATTAGAACTTGTACAATATATCCTTAAAAATGTTAGGCTATATATCTGAAATAGAGCGTTGTTGCTGTTGTCCTGAGTCTCCAGTGGAATAATAGTGAACATCACCAAAATAAGTTATCTACTTTAAAATCTTCCCACCTGGTAGATGCCAGTGTTTGCTACCATTCTACTTCAAATGGTGATGAGAAATTATGTACAATTTTTTAGATTGTGAGTCATTTTGGGACAGGGTGCCAATTAATCATTTGATTCTGTTTGTAAACCGCTTTGTGAATTTTTGATTGAAAAGCGGTATATAAATACTGTTAATAATAAATAATAATAATTAATACAATGTTTAAATTTTTTTAGAAACACCAAGGAGAGTACAGACACCCAAAAGGACAAAAGGTAAGTACATTCGAACAGGGTTTAATTGAAAATAATACACACACGATCTGGTGCAAAGTAAGCTGGAGAATTTGTCATGTGCTGTCTACTTTTCAAAGGCCAATAGCGTGAGACTTAGAGAAAATGGCAGAAATATGTGAACATTGGTTCCCTTGAAACTTGAACTTCGAGCATTTATTTATTTAATTGATTGCTGATTGAATGACTCCTTTCCTGCGTTCCTTTCCTTCAGAGAGGTGCCCAAGGAAGCTTCAAACAGAATAAAATACACTGACTAAACGTAAATAAAACCACAGAAAAATGACAGAGGCAACCAAACCAGCAGTGGGGGCACCAGAAATAACCTGGCAGAAGTGGGAGGAGAGTGGAGCGCGTGGAGCAGCTGATCCAGGCGCAGGCGGAACTACCGGTCTCGCTGGGGCGCGGAGCAGCTGCTCGAGGCGGACCTACAGGTCTCGTCAGGGCACGGCGTTTGTCCTGGCGTGGTGTTCGGCCCTCCCGCCCTCCCTGGAGCCCATACGGCTCCAAAATAGGTAGGAAACCGGCAGGGGGCAGGGTCGGTGACGCGCTGGGCGCGTCACGTCACCTAGGCCCCGCCCCTTCCTCCGGGCGCCGGGAGGCCTAGCTACGCCTCTGTTAAACCTGGCGAGTGAAACGTTACATGGAGCAACAGAGTCCTTAGCCAACCACAGAGATGGCACTGCTCTTTCCTCCTGAGGGAGGACATTCCATGACTTGAGACACCCATGGAGTAAGAGAAGAGACACCCATGGAGTAAGAGAAGAACTATCAGAGAGACACGGGGTTCCTAATACTGTGATTTCCTCATAAGGCAGGGAGGGAGGGAGCATCAACAGACGAGAACCTTTCTCCCACCCACTAGTCACACGCTAATTTTCTATGTGAAGGGATGTGGGATTTATTTTTCCTCTTGAGGGAGCATTCAATATTTCAATCTTTACCGCTGCCCACGGCATCTGAAGTGTTACAATCCCGGTTTTTCAAATTCCATGTGAGCAGCCGTTTGGCTGTATGATGACTGCATTTGTAACCCTGGATTGACCTCAGAATAGCCACAGGGTCCTTATTCACAATGCTAGAGTTGGTGGTTTTATGATTGTGTTACAGTAGTTGCAACACTTGATAACATTTTGAATTGCTTCCTCTCCCGCCCCCCCTCTGCGAACAGTAACAGGGAGAAGAACAAGGCTCGTCCGTCCAGCTAAAAAGGGGCCAAATCCACAGAAAGAGAACTGAAAAATCAAGACTTTGATTAAAATGTTGCCCAAACTAGAAGAGCTGCAAGGGAAAACATTGTTATGCATAACTGAACCACATGCTCTCGCTAACAATCGTGCATGCCCTCCACTGCTCCATGAAAGCACATAGGAGTAGACGTGGTTCTAAGCACTGAGTCGATTAACTCAGAATGTATCAATTTTGAATGAATCAGAACTAAATTATGTCAGGATTCAATTACATCCCATCAGGAAGTAAAGAACAATCTTAAGTAACTAACAGCACAATCCTATACATGTCTACTCAAAAGTAAGCCACATTGGGTTCAATTGGGCTTTGAGTAAGTTGAGTAATTGGGCTTTCGATCTCAATGGGGAAACCTGCTTCTGGGTAGACATGCTGAAACAGCTCTTGTAACTATGTTTAGGATTGCAACCTAAATCTAAGAAACTGCACGCTATATAAAACTACAACTTTAAGTTCAGCAAAACAATACTATTACAGGATTGTATGAATTTGGGAAAAGTTGTAAATGTCATTATGGTGCTGACGATATTACCTTAAACATTCACAATTACCTTAAACATTCACAATAAACGTTATTCAACAGCATAGAAGCTTCACAGCATCAATTCATAAAAGGTTTGCCATGAAACGTGATAGAATTGCTTTTCCTGAATTCTCCAAAAATAACCATCTCAAAATAGACATGTTCAGGAACATTATTTGGACTAGTTTCATTTTTAGCTAAGGGTTTATCTAAGATTTCAAACTAAAATGCAGTTCCACGTCACAGATTGACTTCCGTCCAGATTGAATCCTACATGGATTCAAATCACGGTTGATTTGCTTCAAAATTAAGGATGCTTTCTTTAGATCTAATCGGCACTGTGGCTTTAAGATCAACTGTCAAATAGGTTGTGAGATGGCGCCAATTAGTAATTAGATGCATGCCTCAGCTATGTAGCTGTGCGTGCTTTTAGTAGTGTTCCTGTGGGTGTAGACCTGCCTATACGCATTCCCTTGGAAGAAGCCTGTGAAAGAATAGGCGAAGCGTCATTTTCTACCTTATCAGGACCGTGGTCAGACAGCCTGAAAGCTGGCCACAAAAACCTTGGAGACTATTTAAGAATGCTTCCCATTACACATTTTGTATCTGAGTAGGAATTACATGCACCTTTCAGTTGATAACAGCATAATTAATTTTAAATGCATGCATTCCATCCAAATGGAAGCAGGGTTCAGAACCTTTCTCCACGACACTTCCATGTATTTTGCTGAGGGAAATGATGGGCTCATTCGAACACTATTTTTAAACCCAGACCGGCCCCACGTGTTTTGCTGTGTGCTCTCGCGGCATGCACACTTCTTGGCCCTCTCTTTGTATCCCCTGTTTCAAAAAAATCCCTAATTGCATGGGGAGAGGTTATTTCTCCACTCCCCTACATTCTCACTCTCACTCTCACTCTCACTCTCACTCTCACTCTCACTCTCACTCTCACTCTCACTCTCACTCTCACTCTCACTCTCAGTTAGGGAGATTTTTAAAGGCAAGGGCTGGGACATGCGCACGCAATGAGCATACTCGACAATTGATGTATGGGGCCTTTCAGGCATTACAAATATTGTCCAAGCCAGCCCGCTGTTTTTAGACAGATCTTCGTTCTCCCCTAGAGCATTTTGTACCCAGGTATCTATAGCTGCGAACAAGATACAAAAATACAAGGTACAACACAGGGTTCTTGGTTCTATTGATTTCAACAGAACCGGCTTTTAAGCATGCTGCTTATTAGTGGTTACCACTGTTTCCTGTGGCACTAAATCAGTATAAAAATGGCTTATTTAGTTTATAGATTTGACTCTCTGGCTCAAATAGTGTGCTTATTGATACATGCAGTAGTTCCTGCTGAACTTCTCCAACAGCGCGATCCTATGCATGTTTACTTGGAAATAAGCCCCCTGTGTTCAATGGGGGCTTTTTTGCTATTCATTTAAGCCTGTGCTGAGCAATTTAGATGAATCTAACATTAAATAAATAAGTAAATAAATAAATAAACATACCCCCACTATAGCAGTTACTTACAGGATACAATCCAAGGGTTTATTAAACAGTCCTAAAAATAGAAAACTTATCTGAACCCCAAATTCTAAAAAAAATGTATGGCTCAAAGAAATGCAAGCAAAAGGTTATTTCTCTCTGGGAATAAATAGGGACTTGGTTTGAAATGTTTGTATCAAAAATGCTTTGCTAATTTTCTGTATTCATGTGGGTTTGTTTGTAAATTATCATTTTTTTTCTAACTAATTTGCTTTTTCCGCCATATCTGTGTGTCAGCTATGCAAGAATCCTTGTGAAAAGGAATAACACAATCTCATCACGTGCCTTAATTTGATGTAAAAGAATTATGGTGTGCCTTTCTAATATTTCTGTTTTGAAACAAATATTCATTAAAAAAAATTGGCTGAATATGAAGTTTTTTATTTGTAATACATTCAATGGAGGAAAATAAGTTGTAGAATCGCTCAGGCATTATTGCCTGCGACGTGTAGGACAGTGGTTCTTCCTGGAACTCAGATGTTCCTCAGAAATGTATCAGATGTATTTATTATTTTATTTATCCAGGTATTTATATCCCACTTTTCTACCTCTGAAGAGGCCCCCAAGGTGGCTTACAGCATTTTAAAAAGTACAATACAATAATAAAATAAAATGATAAAACTCTCAGGTCAGTGCTGGTCTCTGTAGGAGCCAGTGTTATAAGCTCCCACTGGCCTGGCCAAGTCTTCCTCTTTCTTAAGCAATCTTAAGCAATAAGATTCCTCCAAGGGCAATAATAACTGGCACTTTCCCCTGAAAATACAGCTTGTCAGTCTCCACTTATCTCCCCTGCAGTGTGCTGCAATCACAGGCCATGTTGGGTGATGGGCCATGATGAGGTCCAATAGGCTTGTTAGCATCCTGCAGAACTGAGTGTGTGTACCCTACATCACACTTTAGACTTCTGGGGTTCTGTAGCAGTCACACTATCAGACCAATCCTAACTAAATCCCCACACGATGATGCAGCAGCGCTGGCGCGGGCTGCACTACATTCCACAGGGAAACCTGGCTTGCTGGAGGTCTCCTCGGGGTAAGGGGACATTTGTCCCCTTGCCCCATGGCAAGCCCCAGCAGCGGCAATGGGTCAACTTAGACCTGCACCAGCGATATCGATGACGCAAGTCTGTGTTGATCTGTATTGGTGGATCAGGCCTGGGAAAGGGGACAGGATACAGCACACATTGCTGCTGCCGATCGTGCCTCCATCCTGGGCTTGATCCGCCCAACCCCCGCCCCATTCAACCCCCTGTCCACCCTCCCCACACCCCGTTCTGCCCCCCTGCACAGGCTTACCTGCTTTGGTGGGTGCCCCTGCGCTCTCCAGCACACACGGGAAGTGTTCAGTCTTCCCGCTGGTGTGCCTTGAGATAGCACTGTCGCAAAGCATTTTATACATCATCAGTCGATGGCCTTTAAGCCACATCATAAATTCTGATCTGCGTTGGCTCTACCGTGTTTTGTTTGTTGTAATTTTTAATTTATTTTTCACATTTTCCCATAACCAGATGGGTTTCATTTTCCCTTCACAACCACCACAATGACGACTGGTTTATTGAGCTTCATGGCTGAGCAGGGCTTTGAAGTTCAATGTCCTGCCTTCTGGCACAAGTTTCTTACCATTACACCACACCGGCTCTCATTCTTGTTTCACATTTTAATGTGACATATCTCTAAGAGAGCACACTTGTTCCTCAGCTCCAAATGATAACCTTGTCCCGCCTCTGCATCAAACCAAATAAGTCCCTGCAGGCAATGGCTGTAGGTTAACTGCACCTTAGATTTTATCTCATTGTACAGTCCAGACCCTGATACATCTGTAGATAAGATATGTAGCATCAGTCGATGACCTAGAAGCCAGGGCCCATGAGAGGGGTGTAAAGGGGATAAATTGTCAGGGTCAGAAAGGACCAGGGTCAGAAAGGGAGCCAAAGGAGGACCCCCAGAAAAATTTCCTGGGATCTCAGCTGAAATCATGGAGAGTGAAAGACGGTGGCCAACCGGAAGGCCAGATCAGGAAGCCTGGTAGACCTGGGCTCCGGAGACTTTTCCAGCCGTTGCTGCCCTCCACTGCCCCATTTTGTCCCCTCCCGCTTTGGTAAGGTGCCAAAGAGAAACTTCGTGCCCCCTGATAAAATTCCTCTCAGAAGCCCTGCTAGAAGCCTTAATGATAACTGAGACCTACGAAATGATTTTAAGCAGATGTCTAAAATCAAAGCAAAATCACCGCCCTGTTCTGAACACTTTCAGGAGAAAAATCTGAGTACACTTGTACACTCAGTACACTGAACACACTGAGTACACAGAGTGAAGTGGCAACTCTCATTCCAATGGCATGTATTTGTTTATATGAGATTTTCTTCTCTGCCTTCCCAATTCCAAGGAGCAAACTGTCAAGACGGCTTTCGGACTCAACATCAAATAACAAAAGTAATCAGTCAATAACAACCAGAACCCTGCAGAAGATGAACCAAGAAACAGCCAACAAGAAATCCAATATTGATAAGCACAGTGACAAATATTTTCTAGTACTCTAGAACCAAGACACAAACCCAGAACACTCAGAAATCAGGCTGGATCTTGGGAATGCTGGGAACGCTTGGAAGCAGTAGCAAGCGGGGAGGTGGGGGCCCCTCGGCGACAAAGCAGGCGGCGGGGGTGTCAATCCCGCCATTTCGGCGGCAGAAAGAGCAGGTGGCAGCAGCGGAGACGGTGATTGTTTTGGCCCATCTGCCCACCCTGCACCTCTGAAGGGGTGTTTGGCGGCGGTGACGTCACTTCTGGTGGTGACGTCACCGGGGGCCGCACAGTGGCGCCTCTCCTTGGAAGACACAGGGGAGACGCTCACAGACACCATTTGCAATAAGAGAGTTGTGGTGGAGAGGCAGGTGTTGAGCCCCCTTTCCTTGTTGTGTGACTGTTCCAGCAGTGTGTATCAGGAAAGCCCTTCCTTCTTCAGTGTGATGTTGTTTACTCCTTATTTATATCTGTTGACATAATAACCTGGTGGCCCTGATGGATATGGCCCTGATGGATGATCTCTGTCACTATGGTTCAACAGGGATCATTTTACTGATCTCACCACTGAACATTTTACTGATCTCACTGAACATATTCCTCCAATTGCCTCCAATTATTTCTTTCTGTAAGATTGCAGAGAGTAGAATTGGTGGCTTGGTCTTCTGTCCTTTGGAAGCTATTCTATGGTCTTCAGGAGTTGATTTCATGCACCTACAAAGTCACCAACAATCATATTAATGTCTATTCATTTCATTGACAGCAAGTGAGAAGAAAGACAGGGAAGAAAAAATGTGAAGTTCACACGTCTTATTTATAGCTCTAATGCATGGTCTTAATCAACACTGGTTAAGTTCATTCCTCAAGAGAAAATGCAGTCTTAACATATATTCAAATTGTTTTCCATAAAAATAAACCAAAGGCATGTCTCTAAAGGCCATGGGAAAAGTCACCAGACCTCTAACTAGACAAAAATGATCCAAGATGCACACTGAAGCCAAAGCAACCTCTTTCTGATCCTCAGTCCAGTAGTGGCCCTATGGGATGCAATACGCCCTGCTCCTGGGGACGCGGCATCATCCTTGCACGCCGCCATGGCGTGGAAACACCCCCGGTGCTTTTTGGCTCCTTTTTGGAGCCAAATGGTGCCGGGGCGGGTGGGAGGGCCAAACTTGAAGAGGCGCCAACGCGGGACGGAGCACCGGATCTGGAGGCAGGTACACCCCACGCGACCCGCCACTTGGGGCCCACCGCCCCCACTGTAACAACGCCTCTGCCTCAGTCCACATCCAGGCAAGACAATAGTATAGTCCAGTGATTTTTAACTGGTGTGCTGTGGCACATTGGTGTGAGGTGAAAGGTCCGCAGGTGTGCTGCGTGAGTTTGGAGCACAGCAGTTGAAAATAGGTGAAAAGCTATTTCAGGTTCTACAAGTCTGTTTTTAGGGCAACTGTCTGTAGTAATGAATTGTCTGTCCATCTTCCTCTCTATCTCTAGAAAGAAACAGAGCTACAGAACCCAAAAGAGTCTCCCGGAAGCGGGAAGTTCCAAAGAAGAGAAGAGAAAAGAAGCCGTGGAGGCTTACCCCCAGTTAAAAACTATTGTTCCATTACCCAGAGGAGACCTCCACAACTGCCCCCCCCCCGTAGGATGCAGCAGTAGCCATTTTGGTGCTGCCACATCAGTGGAGGGGGAAAAGAATAGGATTGGGCTGTTAGGCTTATCCCACCTTTACATGTGAAAAATATTGCTATTGCATCCAATCTGGTCCTTGCAAAAATCCTGACTTCTTGTGACACAATTTGCAAACAAGCCAGGATATCAAATCAGAATTGAAACTGGGCTGTGGTAGTGGCATGAGTCAATGGTTAAATCATGATTAATCACTTTTATATCTATTGTTTTGCACAAAAGAGGAAATTTGGAACGTCATTAACCAGTTGCTGGTGTTTTTCACAATCCTGGCCTTTCCTTTGTTCTCTTCACTTTGCCCTCAATAACCTGACCCACAGATCATTGTGGGAAAGTATGATCTCACTCAGTAGTGTCTTATCACTCAACAGAGGAGGGGCTAGGGTCCGGTGCACACAGTGCCCATGAAATTTTTGCACCCCCTCAAGTCTTCACAAACTCATTACGTATAATATTAACTATGATAATTAATTAAATTAATTAATTAATTAATAATCCCAAAACATTCATGTAACATTTCATCTCCCCCCCCAGACCCTTACAGTACACACTAATAAAAATGGGTCCCCCTATGGAGAAGAAAGGTGTAATATAAATTCAATAAATAATCATTATTATTAAATGGCACCCCCCCTATGGCAACCCCCCAAGGTCTGGCACCCGGGGGCCCTAGGCCCCCTTTAGCTATGCCACTGTCACTCAACATATGTACTAGACTTAGGGTTCAATCCTATCCAACTTTCCAGCGCTGATGCAACCATGCCAACATGGCATGAGCTGCATCCTGGTGGCGGGGGGGTGGGCAGTCACGTAGGCCTCCTCAAGGTAAGGGAGCATTTATTCCCTTAACTTGGGACTGCATTTCAGCTGCATCAGTGCTGGAAAGTTGAATAGGATTGAACCCACAGTGCTGCTGAAAGGGCTCTCAAGTCATGCAACAATAAGCATTTTTTAATGCAATGGTCCGCAATGGTCATGATGCATTGACTCAGAGAAGCCATGCAGTTTAGGTTGTCAAACTGTTGCCATCCAGTATTATCCCTCTTGTACACTTGTCTTTTTTAGACCTGGCAGGATGATTTTTCGGAAAGGAATCATAGTGCCAACCTCACCCCTTTGCACTTGACACCTTGCATTTAAAAAAAAAAAAAAGATTCATTTGTTTATTCCTTTCTTTTGGGAACCGAAACAAAATTGTTTCTTTGTAAAATACGTTTAATTTTTGTAGTACCAAGAAGGAGCAAAGAGCTGGGGAGGTTGGCAGCAGGGGCTTCACCCTGTAACACTGAGCTGTGGAGAAGCTTGCAAGGCAGCGACAGTGCAAAGGAGACAATCCCACTTTGTACAGTACAGGTTGAGTATCCCTCATTTGGACTGCTTGGGACGGGATGTTTGGATTTCAGATTTGTCTGGATTTTGGAATATTTGCATAAACATAATGAGATATCTTGGGTATGGGACCCAAATCTAAACACGAAATTCATTAATGTCTCATAGACACCTTATAGCCCAAAGGTAATTTTATACAATATTTTTAGTAATTGTGTGCCCCAGCATGCCTTGCGCTATGCCAGCCAGGTGCTGGAAAAGATTTTTTTCTTTAAAGACATGGCCCCAAAATGTCTGGATTTCGGATGTGCGGATAAGGGGTTATCAACCTGTATGGGATGCAGCTCGGTTACGTTTGCCCAGTGGCTTTGAAAGGGCAGCACCAGCATATATCAATAGCTAGCTGCTAGAAGCAATGTGTCAATGTGCCTAATTCTATGCCTTCCATGCACCCAGCATCATGCACATGTATACACAAGCATCACACATCGGAGCAATTAAAAAGTTTTTCAGGCAACACCTTTGCTTGGTGTCCAATTCACAAGCTAGGTTTGACCTGATGATATGGAGCATGATCAATGGAGGAATGGCAATGATCAATCCTACAATCCAATCCTAACTACATCCAGGACCAGTGGGGAAATTTCAGCTGCTTGAGGTCTCCTCAGGGTAAGGGAACATTTGTCTCCTTGCCCCAGGATAAGCCTCAGCAACCGCAACAGGTCAACTCAGTCAACTGGCGCAAGTCCGCATTGATCCGTGTCGATTCATCAGGCACGGGAAGGGGGAATAGGACACAGCATGTGCCAGTGCTATCAATCCAGCCCCCCTCCTAGGCTCAATCCACCCACCCCCACCCCATCACCACCCTCCCTCTGCCCCACTCCACCCCTTCTCGTCCTCCTTGCACCCTCTCCCCGTCCCTGCACTGGGCTTACCTGCTCTGGTGGGCGTCCCTGCAGCTTCTGGCGCCAACAAGGAGGCTACGGCCTTCCCACCAGCGCAAGGCCCTGCACTGTATGGTGCTTTTGTGACAGCGCACGCCAGCGGCAACTAATTGTTCTTTGCTACCAGCTCATGGCAAGGACAAGAGTTCAAGTAATCTGTGTGGCTGGGTTTGTTGCAAGTCTTCCCCCTTTCTGCTCTCTAGCCATTCCTATGATGCCTCAGGCCCTGCTGTAAACTCAGGGAAGGCTGACAATGAGGTTAGGAGAGCAATACTTAGGAGAGAGGCCAAAGTCAAAGCCAACCATATCAGCCACGGAGCAGCCACTGGGCTGAAATCAGCAGACAAATACATCAAATGTTTTGCTGCTGTTTTTGTTTTTAAAGTTCTATGTTTTGTGAGTGTTCCAATGCAAATAGGGCCAAAGGATTGTGTGGGTTTGGGGTTTCCCATGAAAATCCTACTAGGAAGTTTGCATTATCCCTCGGCTACCGTGAAGCCCAAAGCATCAGCTTTTGCAATACAAGTGACAAAAGGTTTCATTTTTCTCTCTCTTCCCCTGCCCCTGTATTCCTTACATAATGTTTATGTAATAACATGATATTTTTGGCATCTTTTTTATATAAATCATGATTTCTGTTTATAACAAATTTAGTAAGGAAGTAACTGGTGAGGCAGTTTGGTAGGCCAGGCAGCGACCACGGCACTGTGTGACATGTGCAGAGGGAAAGCAATTTGCCCTGTTCCCTTTAGCGACACGGTCGTGAAGGCAGGAGGTGTATTAGCACACAGTTGCTAACAGGGCAGTCTGTGGGCTGCAGCACCCCACTTTCTCTTCCCTAAAAGGGGGGGATTGCTCTCCTGCCTTGATTGCCATTCAGGAACTGCACTTTTTGGAACAATACGTACAGCTTGTCTTTGTGAGACAAGTTCATAAATGTAGTTTGAAGCAATGACTTCCAGGATACATCGTCACTTTACTGCCTTTATATATTGTAAATAATACCCTGTAAATGTCGGAGTATTGCTGGTGTTTCAAGTACAATTTATTCCAGATGTGTATTGTTGTAAGAAGAAGGATCCACCTGTAGATATGTAGATCCGCCTAAACACTTTTTAAAATTGGTCTTCACAATGTGATGGGAGAAAAACAAAGTGAGTTTGATTCAGCTGTGGCTTCTGATTTAATTCCTGCTCTTTTGGCACAGATTCACCTTCCAGTGGTAAGACTTTCTCCCTTGGAATAAAGCAAATTGTGAGCAGTGATATTATAGAAAAGTTTAAAGTGCAGGAGCTCGTCATGACAGTCCCATCCCCCTAACCACACTCCATTAAGACTGACAACAGCAAAATGACCTTTAAATTTTCTGTTATGTCGTTTTTGAAATTTAGAATACCTCCTTTAAAGAGCTTGCTCATTTCATCCCAAACTCTTGGACTGGGTTGCAATAGTTTAAAAAACAAATGTGCAAAAATTGAAAAATGGGATTTTTTTAAAAAAAATAAAGGGTATAAATATAAAATGTAAATATATGAAGTCAGAATTTAAATATGAATTTCATGCTGGTCTGTAACCATAATAAAGACCAAGTAAGTAAGTAATATGAATTTAATTGTGAAGTCAAAAGTAAGCCCCATTGAGTTCAATGAGACCTAAGTGAGCATAGGAGGGCTAGGTTGTGCATGTTTACTCAAAAGTAAGTTCCACTCTGTTCAATATGACTTACCTCCTAGGTAAATTTGCAGAGGATTGTACCCTCAATGAAACATGAGCTCCATACTGCCTCTCAGATTGCCCCTGGAAAAGATGATGGCCTAGACCAGTGGTGTCAAACTCATTTCATACAGTGGGCTGAAGAGCATTCATGGTGCCTGCTGAGGGTCGGGAGTGACATCATTAAGCAGATGATGGCCAGAAATAAGCACTTTGGTCTCATGTAGGAACTCATTAGTTGCAAATATTGATCATATTTTCAAGATATGGGAGAGCCCAATTATCATGCAGCTGTACCTTATTAGCTGTGCCACTTCTGCCGATGCATCATTTCACACCTCAGGTGCTCTATGAAGTGACGCCTCTGCAAAAGCAATGCTGCTGAAAGGGTGGCCTGAGTGATAATTGGACTCGCCCAGTGCCTCAGCAGCATCTCCCACTCTCACTCCTCTTGTTCTGTCCCTTCCCCCACAGCGTTCCTTGCTTTCTGAGGCCTCCTTCCATCCCTCCCTCCCAGAGCCTCAGCAGAAGTGGCGCTGTTGAAAGGGTGGCACTCAGAGAGCCTAGTTAACATGTGGGACGGATAAAAAGGTTCCGTGGGCCAGATCTGGCCCACAGGCCTTATGTTTGACACACTGGTCTAGACATTAACATAGTAAATTTGTGGTGCGTATTCCTCGCAGTAAACTGCACAACTTTTGGTTACAGCTAATCTAAATACTGGGGGTGTGAATCTTTTATCCACAACAAAACTTCCATCCATCTCTAGACATGGACAACTAGCTATGTGGCCCCACAACATGGGGCCACAGCAAACTTTCATCCAGTCAGTTCAGTGGGTTCAGGTTGAGAATTGCTAGGCTTGCCATACGTCCCGGAATGCCCGGGACGATCCCAAATTTCAGGCTCGCCTCCCGGCATCCCGGGAGGTATGGGCGCGATCCCAGATCGCCGCCGCCGCCATGTTTAAAATACAGTTACTTACCCGGGCGCCGGCATGTTGGCTCGCGCAATCTCACGAGAGCCAAGATGTCGGCGCCCAAATCCTGTGAGGGCTAGTATAAAACAAGCGGGACTTTAGGATTACAAAGTCTGCACTGTTCATCTGCCTCTCTTTCTTTTGTTATGTGAAACACAGGAGCAAGATTTGCTTTTTACATATTCCCCCACTTTGCATTCCTGGGCAGGCTTATAATGTCAATGGATGGGTTGCCTTTGAATCTGCACCAACATTTGCCACCACCTTGGTAGTGGGATCTGTACATCGCGACAACATTGAACTGAACGTTTCCACCCCATCATCACGTTTTACTAAGATGAGGTATGATGCTAGGGCAGTATTATTGCTGTCTCATTGTAATGTGTCAAACATTTTAACAAAGATAATGGGATGTGTCTGGCTGGAAGAGGAGTGAACTGGTTCTTTTGTGTGTTATTGGTGGGAAATGGACAGCTTGTTTCAGTCATCAAGAAGGGAGAAATTCCCCATATGACCAGCTTTGCTTCCGATTTTAAGCACATGCGCCCAGCCCACATGGATGTAGCTTTAAGAGTCACATTAGCTGTGCATGTGCAAATACCATGCTATTAATGCCTGCTTTCCACCAGAGGCTCATTTTGTAGGTTAAAACTAGATGATGGATGGATGACCACCCCCAGTTGAGACAAGGATGCATGTGGAGTGGGAGGTTTACTCTCCCCCCCCCGCCCATGAAATTTTTAAAGGCAAAAATTGGCCCCAGAAGTGACAACTAATTTATTCCTCCTTTCTTTGTATGCTTGATTTAAAACACTGGAAAAACTGACAAAAGCAAAATATAAAATGAAATAGTTGCCAAGTTTCCTGTCCATGCATTTTACATGCCCTCGTTAACTAGACTGTGTATGAGACTGATCATGGTGCCACAATTCTTTGCAAGATGCATGTTATATAAAGTCCAAATCTCAAGTCAAATTTCAAGTCTTTGCCCCCAAGTCCTGAGTCTTTGGTTGCAAGTCCCTATCTTTTTAATGGGGAAAATGGGGTTAAACCTGAATAAAATTCGACTTGTCATAAAAGGCTCCAAGTCTCGAGTCGAGTCGTTCGAGTCTTTTACAATTGCCAAATCAAGTCTGAGTAGAGTCATTGACGTTGACTCGAGTCCAACTCGAGTCCGAGTCAATAGACTCAAGTCTACATCACCGGTGCCTTCCCCAGAGAAATGTGAGGCAGGCAAAAGAGGCCTCTGCTTCCAGGACCCTAGCTAAGGTAGGGAAGGGAAAGGGGGGCTAACTAAGCTGCAAAGGGAAAAAAAAGTCTTTTGAAAACAAACAGAGCTAGGCAGGAGCCAAGCAGAGAAACTTCTAACCTGCAGTCAGGCAAGGTCTGTGTGGGAAGCAGAGGGAGAGCCCCTCCCCTTGGAGCCTTTTGGATCACATCACCCTTCAAGCTGCCAAGAGAAGGAGGAGCTTCCCACAAGCAAAGACTAAGCCATCCTGGAACCACTGGGAAGGTCTTTCAACATGTGTGCACATTGTCCCAAAAAATCCCTGGTCTGGTCCCTTTAAGAGGCCTAGCCCCGCTCTGGGCTGATTAGTTCCCCTTTTTCCACTCACAGGTTTAGCAGTCCAAGTCCAAATATCAAAGTCCAAAAGCCAGTCCAAGGTCAGAAAGCCAGTCAGGGTTCTCAAGCCAGTCCACATTCAAAGCCAAAGCAGGTTCCTCAAGCCAGTCCAGAAGTCAGTCAAGGTAAGTCCAGAAGTTAGTCAGAGTCAGTCCAGAAGTCAGTCAGCACAGCTAAGTCAGCCTTTCTCCTCCAAACCTTTCTCCTTACTGCAACCCACACCTTTCCTTCCTCCAGGTGCTGCTTTTATACCTGATGACCTCTAGTGGCTGCACCTGAGTAGCCTGCCTGCTGCTGAAGCCTGGGTTTTAACCCCTTATACTCTAGGCCTATGAGGAACCACTGCTAACACCACATCCTATCTCCTCGGGGAAGTCTTCTGAATTTTCCAATACATGCATACATACACAAGCGCATACACACACACACACAAATAGAGAAAAATACAAATGTTACAGCTTGACTTTTTCTGCAGCTCTGCACTTCATGGATAGGATGATTTTCCTCTGGCTGAGATCTCCACTGTAAGTCTCTCTCTCCCCTCCACCAACTTCAAGCAGCATACATACAATGTATATTTAGGGTTGCCAACTGACCAGAAAAAAAAAACCTGGTCTATTTTGGTCTTGTGGCTTTAATAGCAGTTTGACTTGCAGAAAGCCAACTCCTGAAGTCAACATGGCACGGAGAGGAATATTATCGGCTGCTAATTCCTCCAGATCGTACCACTGTTAAAGGTGTAGGTATAGAGGCTGGTTTGGAAGTTGGCAACCCTACGTATATTTGTGCTGTAACTCATAAAATGGGCATAACAAAACAGAGAGAAGCGGTCCAGGACAGAAGCACTCAGCTCCAGCCCTGCTGAACTCTGGAGGATACAGATAATTACATACTGTATGCAAACTGCCAGATGCTTGATATCAAAAAATTGCTTAAAAAAAAATAAAAGCAAACACCCCCGTGTTCTTTGCTTCAAACCCCCCCCCCCCAATCCGGCCTTTCCCCCTTCCCTCTCAGAGACGGGATTGGCTTTATTGCCTCGATCAGCAGCTAAGGCTACAGACTTTGTTTGTTGTGCGTAACATCACAAAGCATTCCTTCGGAATTAAATCCTTTGTTCCGTGAATTGCTTTTTAAGGCAACTTTTATTTGTTTAATGAGTGAATCCATCAATTGCAACCCTTTTTAACTGACTAAAAAGTCACCCTCAATTAACTTGACAACATTTTTACGTTAACTATTTTAATATAACACAACTGCAGATGGCAAGCATTGCCATGGGAGAGGCAAGCCTCCTTCAATCACATACAGGAGGCAATATCTCGTCCAAGACGTTGCCTGCTCCAATGTAGACATCTAAAACAGAAAGAAATGATGCCATTTTCTTCAAAACTATTACATTAGTCTTTTGCAGATTGATGCAGATTTAATGAACGAATCAGTTTTGCATAATTGTCTAGGATTTTTATACTTGGGTAATAGTCCTGTTTCCCCTTGGAATTATCATAACTCACGATCACCTCTCATGGTTTATGTTCAAGCTGTAGTCACTGTACATTCCCATTGTTTAAATGCTTGCAGGCAGGTTATTTAGTAACAACTTTTCTATTAATAAAATGCCCAAAGCAGTGAATAACATTTGAAAGTAAATAGAACACTATAAGAAAAACAGTATAAAAATGGAATATCGCTGCCATCCTATGCACACTTACCTGGAAGTAAGTCCCTCTGAACTCAATGGGACTTACTTCTGAGTAGACATGCATAGGATTGTGCTGTAAGCCATTAAGAGCCTAATCCTATCCTTCCCTCCACCAGCTGGTGCGGCACCCACACCAAAAACAGGTGCACTGTATCCACGGGAGGGAGGATCGGGAGGCTTCAGCAGGGAAAGGGGATTTTAAGCCCCTCCTCGGAACTGTGCTAGCAATTTTATTAACGCAAGTTCAAGAAGAGAAAGGGGGCAGGGAGGTTGCTACTGGAGGGGAAAGTATCCAGTGCACGCCTTTGGTGCCAGATCCACCCCTTTTGCAGCCTCCACTCCCGTGACAGCCCCTCCCCACCCCGCTTTGTCCCCGCCCCCACCATTGCCTTACCTGCTCCGGCGACAGTCCTGGAGTGCTACCGTCTCATGCAGCAGCACTCCTAAAATGGCTGCCAACAGAGCGCTGTGCACTTCATCGGCAGCCATTTTGCGACAACGGACGTGCCTTCCACTGTCACAAAGGGCTCTGTGCGCCAGCTCAATCCTCAATAGGATTGGTCCGTAAAAATAGTTTCTTGCAAACATGAATGTGAGCATAGTCCACATGATGAGCATAGCTAATAGAAAATGGGCCTCTGTGCTCACTCATCTATAGAGAAGTGGGAAAGTGATCATGGTTGCAGCTGGCCAAATGTTGCTTCCTCCATGGGTTCTCTCTACAAAGTCAAAACTTTGATGTAGAGCTTAACTTCTAGTGCATTTTCAGACATTTGTTATTTGTACATAGTTAATAAGTTATTGAAGGGGATCCAAATGTCTTTTCCTTCAGCTTCCACATCTGGTATGGGGAAATATAAGAAGTGGTTGTTGCTGGGAAAATGTGGGCTCCCCTTCCACATACACATACATGCTCACACTAGGGGGTTTGTGCACCAAATGGAATATGACTGTACAAGTGTCACCAGCACTCTTTGTTCAGCATTTGCAACATTTTTTGGTACAATTCACTTGTTTACTTATTGTATTTATGAGCTGCCTTTTCACTAAAAACAAAAAAAGGTGCCTGACACAATGTACCATGGAAACAAAATACTAAACATACAACTGAGGTTCAAAACATTTGTTTGGGAGATGCATTTTTTTTCCTATTTTTGGTTTGACCATCATTTGCTTTGTTGTTGTTCTTTGTTTAATTTGGTTTCATTCATTTAATTTATTGTTTCATTTATTTTTCCCTTTCATATTTTGTTTTCAGGGCTCTTTTTCAAACAACAGTGTACTCTTGCGTTGACATTTGACTTGGGACCAGAGTGCCAGGACTCAGCGGCTTCCTTGTAGTGGCCACTGAATTAACCCTACGCACCTTGAGGCAGTCACATCACACTGCACATGCCTAAAACTTAGAACTGGTCCTTAGAACTCTGTCCTAGAGGTTCAGTCTGGAACAAACAGTGAAGGGCGTTTGCGCTCTTCCTTCAACTCCAGACCAGAGCTCTGGGGAGCAACCAGGGCTATTTTGCATTAATCATATTTCCAGACATTTGTTATTTGTACATAGTAATAGCACAATCCTATCAAGGGCCTAAGCAGCTGACGCAGGGAAGGGGCAGGGCAGGGGCTGGGGTGGCAAGCAACTTGTGCTACTGGCTGGCTCGCACCTCAGGGTTGGCTGACTGCTGCCTGGCAGATCGGCTCCTCCAGGCTGGCTGGCACAGGACAGTTGCGGGGGCCAGGGCTGGCATTTTAAGCAGAGGGTTGGTGCCACTGGCACAACTGAGGACATCCTTGTCTCCCCCCCCCCCCTACAAGGCCATGGGCCAGGTGGATGAGGCTGCCAGAAACAGCAGTAGAGCAGCAAGAGGGGGGTGAGCAGAAGGGTGGCCCAAGTGCCATTGCTGCCCAGTCCAACCATTGGAGCCCTATGCAGAAGCAGCAGCATCAGGTCTCGCCACCCACAAGTCACAGAGGAGGAGGTGGTGGCTGAAAGCAGAGGAGCAGGTGAGCCGTGTGAACAGTAGCCATGGCTCAAGCCATCCTGGCAGCACCAGAGGAATGCATGCCAGGGGTAGTGCCACTGCGAGTGCATCCCAGCCCTTGGCTGTTGTCACAACAGGCCTCATTCCTATCCCCCCCCCAGGTTTGAGAGTGGGTGCTGCCCAGGGTTTGGGGTCAGGTCAATGCCATGCTATTTGCCAGGCCATATGCAACCTGCAACCAGGCCGTTTGGACCTGAACGTTGCCATTAGTGGGCAGCCAGGGGGGTGAGGATGGATGAGGACACTGCTCTAGCCCCCCTCCACCTTCTGTTCACAAGTTCAGCATCAAGTCCCTGCATCCAGTGGCTGCGAAGGAAGGTCCAGGTGGCCCTGGGCCAGCAACAGGTTGTACTAGAATGCCTCATTTTTCTGGAGGGGCACACCCTGGCCACCCACCAGACCCTTCAGGCCCAGCAGGTGGTGGCCATCAAGGCCCTGGAGTAGGATGGCACATCAGCCCGGGTGGGCATCATTCTGGCACTAATAGACTACCTCCTGGCATGTCGGCAATGAAATAGGCATCATGGCCAGGGCATCATGGCCATGCTGGAGATCACCCTCATCATGGAGCCCTGTTGCATCCTGCTCCCCTAATTCCATGACCCTTGCCTTCTGAGGCCTCCTTCCATCTCTCCCTCCCAGAGCCTCAGAGGGCGGCACTCAGACAGCCCAATTATCACATGGGCCGGATAATGAATAAAGAACTTCTGCGGGCTGCGTCCAGCCTGTTGACCTTATGTTTGACATCCCTAGCCTAAAAATTCCAAGAGCCTACCATAAGATTATCCATATTAATCTTGACTCACTGCTGTCAGCCTTTCAACAGGATTTAACTACACAGGAAAAATTGTGTCTTAGTTTATTATGGGAAAAGGTCAACGTCTTACAAATGGATGTTCTTCCCCGTATATGCAATATTTTGAGAGGCATTTTTATTCATATTCCTATATCATATTTCCACAGGCTGGAAAGACTAATGAGCAAATTTCTCTGGTCAGAAGGACAGCCTCAATTTTCTTGGGCAACAATGCAACTTCTACTGAGACTGGGAGGTTTTAGTCTTCCCAATTTAACACTCGGCCACAGGGTCTATCTTCTTTCATCCACTTTGCACTGGTCTATGCGGATCTCTCATTTGTCCCTCAGGTCATTTGGGCCCCTCTTGAAACATTTTTGGGCCCCTTTTGGACAGGTTTTGGCCCTGGAACCGTGTTCCATAACCTAACTACCATCAGAGCAGTTTGGATAGTGCTGAGCTACCAATTTAATTTCTGCCCTCCTCTCATGAAGGGTTGATCATTTGGTGGAACCCTACAGTAAAAGTTGGGAGCAAACCCTTCTCTAGCCTACGTGAACCTCTAAACTTGTGGCTTTGAAACTTGATTTCTTCTCCTTTGCTACTCTTCAACAGAAATTCTCACTTCCAGCATCTGCTAGCTGGCAGTATATACACAACTGACATATGCATTAAATATATTATTTAGATCCCCATCCCAGTGCAGCTTCTGAGACCACTTCCCCCCCCCCATTTTGCATTCCCTAAGTTCTTTGCATCTTTCTCAAGATTTGGACCTCTTCTCTACAGATATTGGTGATCTTTATTGGTTCCAGATTCAAATAGTCTAAGAAAAACACCACTGGTAACAGTTTTGCTTCTAGAGAAGGGTGTTCAACCCTGCTACACCACACCTTCCTGGCCCAGTGTTGATGGCCCCCACATATGCCAGAGAAGGGTAGACCAGCACTGGCATGGAACAGCCCAGGGCCCCCAACTCAGAACGGCACCCACAACTGAAATGATGGGAGGAAGGGAGGCAATATTTTTTTTGCTGTAGTTTATTAGCCCCATGTGTGTGTGTCATGCACTTTCACAATAAATCATGTCTGGACACATAGAAGAGGGTAACATATTGTGAATTCTCTATAATGAAAAAAGAAAGGCAAATTGCTGGCCAAATTGCTGGCCAAGAGAAAGATTCATGGCTCTCTTACCACAAGCCAAACTTTTTTTTTCCACGATTGGTTTGCTGAAGTCAAAAGAAACTGACAAAATAAATAACCGTTCTGTGTCTTTACCACTAGAATTACCACTCATGCTTACATTCATGTTGGCATAGCCGTTGACCAGTTGCAAGCATTTGATTTTTTCAAGGTGCAAGAGAAAGATTAGTGTTGGTTTCTATAATTAGTTTTTCAAGGCTATTTCCAGTGCAAAGAATAACTAGCAGTTGACCTACACTCTTCAGACCAATTCTTTGTGATTAGAACTGATTTGGGTTTCATCAATGTTGATGAAACTTGATGTAGTCGAAGTTGTTTTGCCTAATTTAAAGTCATCACTTGCAAAGCCCATTCACAACTCCCTTCCAACAGCTGAATTCACTCATGTTTCAGTGAATGGTAAATTTGCATGTAAAAGCATTAGCAACATCCAAGGGCCAAAGTAAGGGTTGCCATTCATATGGCTAAAACACCTATGGCTAAAAACACTTCATTTTGGGGGGGGGGTGTTTTATTTGTTTGTTTTTTTGCTTGTTTGTTTGAGATTCCAAACTAGTAGCTCAGCTGCTGTGATGTCATGGCATGAGGACGTGATTGAAATGCTTGCAAGAAAGCTTCTTCATAAAAAAATACAAAAGTGGCAAATTTTACCGTATTTAAAATCTCTACATGATTGTTGTTGTTCAGTCGTTAAGTCGTGTCCGACCCTTCGTGATCCCATGAACCATATCCCGCCAGGCCTTCCTGTCCTCCACTATCTTCCTGAGTTCGCTCATTTTCATGTTCGTTGCATCGGTGATGCTGTCTAACCATCTCATTCTTTGCCTTCCCCTTCTCCTTTTGCCTTCAATTTTTCCCAGCATCAGAGTCTTCTCCAGAGAGTCCTCTCTTCGCATTAGGTGGCCAAAATATTTGAGTTTCAGCCTTAGTATCTGTCCTTCCAGGGAACAGTCAGGGTTGATTTCATTTAGGATTGACTGATTTGATCTCCTAGCAGTCCAAGGGACTCTCAGGAGTCTTCTCCAGCACCACAGTTCGAAAGCATCTATTCTTCGGCGCTCAGCCTTCCTTATGGTCCAACTCTCGCAACCATACATTGCTACTGGGAACACCGTCGCCCTGACTATGCGAACTTTTGTTGGCATGGTGATATCTCTGCTTTTTATTATGCTGTCTAAGTTTGCCATAGCTTTCCTTCCAAGGAGTAAGCGTCTTTTAATTTCATGGCTGCTGTCTCCGTCTGCAGTGAAAAGTAAAATCTGTTACTGCTTCCATTTCTGCCCCTTCTATTTGCCAGGAATTGATGGGCCCAGATGCCATGATCTTAGTTTTATTAATGTTGAGTTTCAAGCCAACTTTTGCACTCTCCTCTTTCACCATCATCAAGAGGCTCTTTAGTTCTTCTTCACTTTCTGCCATTAGGGTGGTATCGTCTGCATATCTGAGGTTGTTGATATTTCTCCCGGCAATCTTGATTCGGCTTGCGATTCATTCAGCCTCTACATGATGTATACAGTCTATGTTTGTGTTGGGCTTTGGATGATATGAGAGCAACTTTATAAATTCAGTAAAATCAGGGGTTAAATCCTTTGCTAGATTGTACCAATTCAGGCTGCAAGTGGTGGTGAGGGGTTCACATGCCTGAGCTCTTCTCAAGAAAAAGCTTTTTGTATGTATTATGTTGAAGGAAGCCATTCTGGAGTCCACCTATTTTTGTGTTATTCATGGAAAGAGATGGACTCATCCTCCCTTTCCCACAGTTTCTGTAAGGCGTGATGTTTCTCAGTGGGTTCTACATGTCACACAATGAGATTGATACACGTTCTGTGTTTTTT
Source organism: Plestiodon gilberti rubricaudatus (assembly GCA_026170595.1). NCBI lineage: Eukaryota > Metazoa > Chordata > Lepidosauria > Squamata > Scincidae > Plestiodon > Plestiodon gilberti. The sequence goes on along the minus strand of JANXHW010000002.1, from coordinate 106,420,873 downwards.
TTTAAAGGACGTTTTTACATAAGTGGCAATTATTTAGTGTAATGTGATAAATGCAATTTATAGTGACACCTCCACAATCTTCATGGAACAAAAAAAAAAAAGCCCTTTAATTTTACAAACTGCTTTGCCAGTTGGAAAAAAAAGACATGCTGTGCTAATGCCCTTCAATAGGCTCTCCTCTCAGTGTTTCTGTTTACTCAAGGTTACTCATTATCCATATTTTGCTGCCAGAAGTTTTCATAGATTGTCCTTGAGACTTCAAGGGCAAACTGCATAATTGAGAAGATAGGCAAGAGGGTCACAACATGCCCCTCTAGGTACTTTACAGACCAATCCTATCCTCTGCTAGCCCAAATAGTGCAGCGTTGCTGACGCAGCTTCCACTGCATCTTGTGGGCCGGCTGAGGACCAGGATGGCTGGGAGAGGTAAGTAAAGAAAATTACTTGCCTGGTCCCCTATGTGTTTCCTCAGATCTACTGCTAGGAGATCAAATCGGTCAATCCTAAATGAAATAAGCCTGACTGTTCCCTGGAAGGACAGGTACTGAGGCTGAAACTCAAATATTTTGGCCACCTAATGCGAAGAGAGGACTCTCTGGAGAAGACTCTGATGCTGGGAAAGATTGAAGGCAAAAGGAGAAGGGGAAGGCAAAGGATGAGATGGTTAGACAGCATCACCGATGCAACGAACATGAAAATGAGCGAACTCAGGAAGATAGTGGAGGACAGGAAGGCCTGGCGGGATGTGGTTCATGGGATCACGAAGGGTCGGACACGACTTCACGACTGAACAACAACAACTCTTTTGCTGGTGTGGCTCTGATGAGCCTCTGAGGGTAGGTCTGGGCCGGGATGGGAGGGTTAGGATCCGGCATGTGCTAATGCTGCTAAGATCCTCCCCATCCTGCCCTGAACCACCCTGATCTGCCCCCGCCACCACCCAACAACCACTGATGGAGGGTCTGTGGAGCACTACTGACAGTGTGCTCTGGCAGTCCTTACACTGGCAGAAGCAGTCTGCAGAATGGCGGAGAGGCCATTGTGATGGCAGCCCACAGAATATGCTGATGTCCATCAACTTATCCCATGGGTAGGATTGGGCCATAAAATGTAGTTATGCAATAATAAAGAAAGTTGAAAGCATTTCTGGACACTGGGTGAAATCAATTTCCTGCTATAATAAAGCTTTTTGAGATTAATCCTGAGGTTGGAGGTGTGAAACTTTTCCTTTGTTTTACAAGAGTTGTTTTTCCCAAACTCAGAAGTGTCTATGTCCAGGACATCTTGCTCTATTTTGAACAGGTTAAGATGTGTCAGTCCTGGTCAGCGTGTAATTCAGCGTGTAATTCATCTGTGGTCAGCGTGTAATTCATCTGTGGAACATCTGTGGAACTCCTTGCCACAGGATGTGGTGATGGCACCTGGCCTAGATGCCTTTAAAAGGGGTTTGGACAGATTCATGGAGGAAAAGACCATCACAGGTTACAAGCCATAAGCAACCTCCTGGTTTTAGAAGTAGGTTTTCTTTGTGCCAGGTGTAAGGGAGTGGCGACAGGATACAAGTATCTTGTTGTCTTGTGCTCCCTGAAGCATCGGGTGGGGCCACTGTGTGATACAGGAAGTTGAACTAGATGGGCCTTTGGCCTGATCCAGCAGGGCTCTTCTTATGTTCTTATGTGGTCCCCCTTCTCATACAGTTCTGTTTAACCAACCCTGCAGGTACTATTTCAGGGGCTACGTTTGCCTATTTTTCTTTCGTGGCGTAGTCACTTAGCCATATTTATTACACTGAACACCACATATTTGTGGTACCCACCAGACAGAACAGCCAAAGAGCCCAGATGCTATTATTTATTCGGCATTCTGTACACCATCCTGCTTTCTACAAAACTGGTGAAATAAACATTGGGGAACCTGAGCTTTCCAGCAACCGCCCACAGCAATGGAGGAAGACACCCAACATTTGTTTTTAGTAGGCAAGCGGTAGTCGATTTCCAAAATAATTGCCAATGCCACCTAGGCAAAATTGCTTCCAGACATTTGAGTATGCTGCCACTGTGTGTAAGGAGCTAGCTTCCTTCTATGCCTATGTTTCCACTTGGTTTAACTAAAAAGAAAACTTTCTAAGTGCGCTTGGAAGCGGTGTTGTTATCAGCACTTAGATGTTTAGAACCCCAGCTGTAGAAAAAGAAGTAGGCATAACAGGTTCTATTTCGTTGCAAAAACCTCAGTGGTTCTCAAACGTTTTAGCACCGGGACCCACTTTTTAAAATGACACTCTATCAGGACCCACCTAGCCTTAGGAGACTTTAAAAAAATGTGATCTATAAATAAATTTACAAGTAAAGAGCTCAGCTGCTTGTAGGGTAATTAGCAGCCAGCTATCTTGCAAGAGCCTCTTGATGAGAGTGAAAGAGGAGAGTGCAAAAGTTGGCTTGAAACTCAACATTAATAAAACTAAGATCATGGCATCTGGTCCCATCAATTCCTGGCAAATAGAAGGGGCAGAAATGGAAGCAGTAACAGATTTTACTTTTTTGGGTTCCAAGATCACTGCAGACGGAGACAGCAGCCATGAAATTAAAAGACGCTTACTCCTTGGAAGGAAAGCTATGGCAAATTTAGATAGCATAATAAAAAGCAGAGATATCACCATGCCAACAAAAGTTCGTATAGTCAGGGCGATGGTGTTCCCAGTAGCAATGTGTGGTTGCGAGAGTTGGACCATAAGGAAGGCTGAGCGCTGAAGAATAGATGCTTTCGAACTGTGGTGCTGGAGAAGACTCCTGAGAGTCCCTTGGACTGCTAGGAGATCAAATCAGTCAATCCTAAATGAAATCAACCCTGACTGTTCCCTGGAAGGACAGGTACTGAGGCTGAAACTCAAATATTTTGGCCACCTAATGCGAAGAGAGGACTCTCTGGAGAAAACTCTGATGCTTTCTCTGATGCTCTGGGAAAGATTGAAGGCAAAAGGAGAAGGGGAAGGCAAAGGATGAGATGGTTAGACAGCATCACTGATGCAACGAACATGAAAATGAGCGAACTCAGGAAGACAGTGGAGGACAGGAAGGCCTGGCGGGATATGGTTCATGGGATCATGAAGGGTCGGACACGACTTAACAACTGAATAACAACAACAGCCTTACGAGACTTTAAAAAAATGTGATCTATAAATAAATTTACAAGTAAAGAGCTCAGCTGCTTGTAGGGTAATTAGCAGCCAGCTATCTTGCAAACTGCAGGAGCTCAGCTCTTTGCAGGGAAATTAGTAGCTATCTGATTTTTGAATAGCTTCAGGGCTTGTGGCAATTACTTATCTGATCTTTCCATCACCAGGGACCCACCAGAAATCAGGTCGCAAGTCCCGACCCACAGTTTGAGAAACACTGCTCTATGCTGTTTATGAAGGAAATACTGTAAGGGTCAGCCCATCCATCCACACGGCCAACTGAAGCTGTCACCTCATGCAGCAGAATGGTGGGGGGTTGCCCATCTCTGCCCCCCTACTTTCCTCCACTGCTCCTCCTCCTTCCACCCTTGGATTGAAAAAGGAAGAGGGGGACAGAGTGGAAGAAGACACATGGACAGGAGGAGAGGGCTGAGCCTAGAACATTGGAGAGTGGGAGGAGCATCATTGGCTAAGGAGGGCAGCATTTGGCACGGCCCTGTCTGTCATCTCAATACACATAATGTTGCTTTAATGTTGTTCTTGCAGCTTCAGCCACTTCCAGTTCCTGCCGTTTCTGCGCCCTAGAATGCCTTGTGCTCTAAGTGCTATTCAGCCTGCCTGCACTGAAAACAATCAAGCCCTCCAGCCCCAGCCACTCCCAGCCCCAGCACTAAAAATTAAGTCCTCCAGCTACTTCGCTGAAAACAATTAAGCCCTCCAGCACCAGCAACACCAGCAACACCACTTATCACTCCACTCCAACCTGAGGCAACACCAGGCCCCTCAGGAATTTCTTGTGACACTCCCACCCTCACCTTCTGTGATGACCAAGCTGCTTCTCTGCCCCTCAGCAATCTTGGTCAGGACCCAGACTCACCTTTACCCATCACCAGTGATGAGGATTAAGCCTCCCTCCCCATACCACCCACCTGAGTGATCAGGACCCACTCACATAACAACCTAAGAAGAGCCCTGCTGGATCAGGCCAAAAGGCCCATCTAGTCCAGCATCCTGTACCACACAGTGGCCCTACCAGATGCCTCAGGGAGTACACAGCCAACAAGAGAACCTGTTTCCTGTTGTCATTCCCTTGCACCTGGCACAGAGAACTCACCTTTACCCATCACCAGTGATGAGGATTAAGCCTCCCTCCCCATACCACCCACCTGAGTGATCAGGACCCACTCACATAACAACCTAAGAAGAGCCCTGCTGGATCAGGCCAAAAGGCCCATCTAGTCCAGCATCCTGTATCACACAGTGGCCCCACCAGATGCCTCAGGGAGTACACAGCTAACAAGAGAACCTGTTTCCTGTTGTCATTCCCTTGCACCTGGCACAGAGAACTCACCTTTACTCATCACCAGTGATGAGGATTAAGCCTCCTTCCCCATACCACCCACCACCACTACGACCATTATTACTCCCTGATGCATTATTATACTGTTGTTATTTTATTATAGTAAACATTATTTCAATGTTTAATATTAGAAGTGTTTGGAGTCTTTATTTAGAAGTTTGGTGATGTTTTTGTGACCAGAAATATGCCGTAGGAACCACACTCTTGTTTATGTGTGTTCGCCTATGATAAAATTGGTTCTGTTAAAAGTTGTTTCACTTAAAGTTGCAGTTTCCAGGAACCTATCTACAACTTTGAGGACTTCCTGTACACTGCTTTCTAGAGCTGAGATATATACAAGAAGTGAAAGGAGGAACCGCAAATTCCATGACAGAGGCTTGAAATTATGAATGGTTTCATCTGAACCAAACAATGAGTTCATCATCATCATGCTGTTTGTTATTTCTGTGTATCTTGTTTTTATCAGTATAAGGAAAATGAATTAGTGAGTCATGGGAGACAACAATAATTTGGCTTGTGGTTTTCTGTCTTCATCCAAGGAGAATTATAAGCCAAAACAAAATACTGTCATTTTCTGCTGAAGTAGCTGGAAACTGTCGCTTCTTGCATGTTTAATATAGCGTGTTGCCTGACACACTGTTTTGTTTTTTCCCTTTTATTTGGAATGCATGATGCATGCATTACACATGTGTGTACACACGAATATATGGCAGTGGATGTTTGCCAAGAAAGCACAACCCAGGTAAGTAAGTGGGACTGATGGCAAGAGGCCTCAGATCCTGGAGGCCTAGAGGAAGGCCATACACTTAACTAGGCTTACCATTCGTCCCGGTTTCGCCGGGACAGTCCCGGAAATCGGACCCGATTCCCAGTCGTGTCCCGGGGGACGAATGGGCGCCGCCATCTTTTTTTTTTAATTTCAAACTTACCGGGCAGCATCTTGGGTCACGAAATCTCGCGTGATCCAAGATGTCGGCACCCAAATCTCGTGAGGGCATGATGCCCTCACGAGATTTGGGCGCCGACATCTTGGATCACGCGAGATTTCGTGACCCAAGATGCTGCCCGGGAAGTTTGAAATTTAAAAAAAAGATGGCGGCGCAGCGAGCGGGTGCTTCTCCCGGTCGTCAGCGCCACCGGGAGAAGCACAGTGCTTGCCCGCGTTGCGCGAGCCTGCTGGAGGCTCGCGCTGGCCGGGCAAGCAGGCTGTGCTTCTCCAGTCTCCCAGCGGCTCCATGCGGTGCCGCTGGGAGACCGGAGAAGCACAGCCTGCTTGCCCGGCCAGCGCGAGCCTCGAGCAGGCTCGCGCAACACAGGCAAGAAGCAGGCTGTGCTTCTCCCGGTGCCGCTGGTCTCGCAGCGGCACCGGGAGAAGCACAGCCTGCTTTTTGCCTGTGTTGCGCGAGCTCCAGGGCTCGCGCAATGCAGGCGAGCAGGCTGTGCTTCTCCCGGTGCCGCTGCGAGACCAGCGGCACCGGGAGAAGCACAGCCTGCTTCTTACCTTGTGTTCTCCAGGGCTGCGCAACGCAGGCGAGCAGGCTGTGCTTCTCCCGGTGCCGCTGGTCTCGCAGCGGCACCGGGAGAAGCACAGCCTACTTCTTGCCTTGCTTTGCCTTGCCGCGGCCCCAGCCTGCTTGCCGCGGCCCCAGCAGCAGCAGCAGCAGCGACCACGGACCAGTGACCAGCAGCGACCAGGTAAGCTTATTTTTAAATTATATATTTTTAATAGAAATATTAATTATTTATTTAAAAATTTCGGCCGCGCTTTGCGCGGCATGAGGGGGCGCTTCACGCCCCCTTTACTTTATTAATTAATTATTTTAAATGGATTATTGATTTTAAAAAATGCGGCTGTGCTTTGCGCAGCATGAGGGGGCGCTTCGCGCCCCCTTTACTTTATTAATTAATTATTTTAAATGGATTATTGATTTTTAAAAAATGCGGACGCGCTTCGCGCGGCATGAGGGGGCGCTTCGCGCCCCCTTTCTTTTACATTTTATTCATTAAAAGGGTTTCTTATTTTTGGATTAATGCTTTGTTGCGAGTTTTATTGGCTTTTTTATTGGCTTTTATTGGCTTTTTATTCGTTGTGCTTGAGAATGGCTTTTTAGTTGTGATTCTGAATGGGACTTTGGCCTTCGTTTGGGCTGCTTAGGATTGATTTTCGGTGTGCTTTAGAGTGGCTTTTTCCTTCTGGAGGGGACTTTGGCCTTCGTTTGCCCTGTTTACGATTGCTTTTTGGTTTACGATTGGTTGCGGTTCTTTGGCCTTGCTTTTTCGTTGCTTTCACATTAATTAATTAATTAATTAATTAATTAATTAATTAATTTCCTCGGGGGGGTATGGGGGGGGTGTCCCGGTTTGAAGTTTGAAAAATATGGTAAGCCTACACTTAACTGACAGAGCAAGCACCCCCTGCCACACTATCAACCCTTGACGGAAGCCTTGCCTTGTTGCCGTGAAACAGTTCAGGATGGCTGTGAGTTAGCCCAAAGGCCCTGAAAGGAATTACAAAACATAGTCTTAAGAGAGAGAGAGAGAGAGAGAGAGAGAGAGAGAGAGAGAGAGAGAGAGAGAGAGAGAGAGATCTCCCCATAGAATCTTTATTCCATTTTGAAAATTTGACATGGCCATGGGTTCCAGCTCAAAGAGAATCAGAGAAGCTGGAACAACAAACAAAGGACTGAGCACGTTCTTATACCTATACATTTTACATATTCATGAATGGTGGGCACAGGTTAAGTTACATTCAAAGAAATGAAGCTGAAAGCTGAATGATGACAAAAAGCCCCCCTCCCTTCCAAAGAGGTCTATGTGACAACTTCTTAGCTTCCATTCTCAGGAGAGGCCAAAGTGGGGGGCCCCTTATCTTGCATGTTACGTTCTCCTTTGTCCTTTGTCAACAACAGGAAAAGGGGAGTTAAGAATGTGCTGAGGTAGCTAGAAAGGATGAGAGTGGAAAACTTACAAACTCTTATGGCCCATGGTTCAAGATGGCGAGAGGCCTAACTAGCCTGCAGCAACAGCCTGACTCTTTTTCCTTCGAAATTTCCATGAGTGGCTGCACCTTACTTGCACAGCACATTTGTCACTGTGAACACATCCTGGAAGCTTCAGAAAGAAGCTTCAGAAAGAAAGAAGCTTCAGAAAGAAAAGCGAAAGAAAGAAAGAAAGAAAGAAAGAAAGAAAGAAAGAAAGAAAGAAAGAAAGAAAGAAAGAAAGAAAGAAAGAAAGAAGAGTCCAAAACTAAATATCCCTTATAGATGTCTCTTCTCTGCTTAAAGACTTCCAACAATGGAGCATCTACCATCTACTGAGGCAGAGTATTCCACTGCCAAATGGTTCTTACTGTCAGGAAGTTCTTTCTAATGTTTAATCAAAATCTTCATTGTTATTAAACCCATTTGTTGAAATTTGTCCTGGTCCTCCTGCATTGCTTAGCAACCAAGAACACATCGGCTCTCTCTTCCACATGACAGCCTATGAGCCTCAGGTTATGTTCCCACCACTGGAACAGGAACTGAGATGCAGGGCAGCCAGTTGAATGCCATGGTGCTCAGCAGTGATGTCACTGCCAAGCACCAGCTGAACAGGGCAGCAAGGAAGGGGCTGGGGAGCCGGCAAGGTCCCAGCTGTCAGTGCTGGGCCTGACAAGAGTTTGCCTTAAGGATTCTAAGAAAGGCAGCCAGATCAGCACCCTTTCCCCATGCCTGGACTGTGATATTCTCTCTCTTCCTCCTTCTCCTCCCAGTATATTGCTCCACATCCCTTTTAATATGGAACTTCCCTGTTGGGTGATGACAAGGACACCCTGATGATTACAGAGCCCCTCAGATATTTGTAGACAGTTGTTGTTGTTGTTGTTGTTGTTGTTGTTGAATTTATATCCTGCTTCTTTTCCCCATGGGGGAGTGGGAAGCTGTCAACTGTCTCTTCTCCAAACTAACCATGCCCAACTTCTTCAACCTTTCCTCATGGTCTCCAGCCCACTCACCCTCCTAGTCACCCCTACTGGACCCATTCCAGTTTGTCAATATCCCTCTTAAACTGTGGTGCCCAGAACTAGACACAATATTCCAAGGGGGGGGGGTCTGCTTAAAGCATAATAAGCTGTACCGTTACTTCTCACAATCTGGGCACTATACGTCTGTTAATGCAGCCTAGAATCACTTGCCTTCTTTGGTGCCATATCACAACTTCTTGTCTGCTAAAATACCCAGTTCTTTTTTACAAGTACAACTATTTGCTCAGGCAAATAGCCCCAATCTTATAAGGTCAATGCTCGCTACCCGCGCACTCTGTTCCCACGGATTTACTTATCCGCAGGGAACAAGAGTGCCACTTACCTCACACCATTCACGGTCTGTTCTCAGCTATCCGCAGACATATGAAGCTATCCACAGCATCTGCAGCCATTCTGAAGCTATTCGGAGCCATTCTGAAGCTATCCACAGTGGCCATTTGCTATCCATGGTGGCCATTTTGCATCTTTTTGAAGTTTTTGGAAGCTATCCGCAGCCATTTGGAAGGTATTCTGAAGGGCTGGGGTCATCACGTCAAAAAGGGGTGCCAATTTGATTTCCCCCCTAACCTCATTTCCACATAGGAACAATGCTTTGGTATCTGTGGATTCACTATCCACTGAATTTTCCAGGAAAATCCCCTCAGGTACTCAGAATTGACTGTATATGTACTTCTGATTTTTCCTACTCAAATGCAGAACTTTGCATTTTATTCCTGTTGCTATTCATTTATTTGTGTTTTCCCAGTATTCCATCCTGGCAAGATAATCTTAGATCCTGTTCCTGCCCTCTTATTAGCTTTCCCTCCCAATCTGGTTTCATATGCAAATTTGATGAGCATCCCCTCTACTCCAAGTCATTTATGAAGATATTGAACAACACTTGGCTCAAGACAACTCACCAAATCAATAAGATAGATTCCTAATAGTGGGGGGCCACCACTGGAACGAGTGTTCTTATGGCGGGATGCGCTTTATGGCTGTCATGAATGGCCTGCCAACAGCATGCAAAGCAGCATGCTACTGGTCCGCCAGTGGCAAGGCCAAAGTGGCCCCATGTGGAGGACAGGAGAAAGTCCACCGGCCCAGGTTGGTGAGCGGGTGAGGCAGAATGGGAGGGAGGGTAGAATAGGACAGCGATGAAAGCAGGGAGGAGGGTGGATGAGGTCAGGGAAGGGGGTGGGTTTGTCAGCTGCAATGGCCACTAAATCCAACCCCCCTCCCTTTAAAGACCTAATCCCATGGCCTGGGTTCCTCATGGTTCTGCTCCAGTGATTTCTCTGGCGCAGGTCTGAGTAGACCCCTCTGTGCAGGGCCTCTGGGAGGGGGGGTTAAGGGGGTCATTTGTACCTGGGCCCAGGGCGAAAAATGGGTCAAAAAGGGGGCCCTGGAGCAAAAAGGGGGGCCCAGGCTGCCTCCCCCCGGCAGAATGCAGCACAAGCTTCCAAATATGATTACAAGGGCAATAAAGGTCTAAAAGGCAATTCAGGACTTCATTATAACGAATGTTCTTTGTCTTTAAGCATGTCTAAAGCAAAAACATTTTTCTGATGCTTCAGTTCCAGATCCAACGCATCGTCACATTCTCAAAGGACCAACCACACAGCATACTTCATCTGCTGCTGAGTTAGACAAAAATTTGGAAACAGCTGTCATGTAGTTATTTACTCTTTGAATCCTAAAGGATTATCTTTTAAATTATGTCTTGACAAGTGACAGTTGCCCAAACAACATGCCTGCAGTTTATTAAAATGCAGTATGGTCAACACACAGAATATTCCTGCTGAACAGAATTACCTCATGCAACAAAAATCCTTGCTCTAGTACAAACCTGAGGCTCTATGAAGGACTAGAAACCAGCAGCTGAAGATTAAGAGCAGAGTGCAACAAGTTGCTGGACGAGACCAGATGTATTACATAGATCTCCTGGAAGGAAAAATGAATGGCTCTGCAATTGGATTGTGATATACATTCAGAACATCATGCAAATTGCCATCGTTTGCATAAATCTGTCTGCACAAGCTGCAAAGCCACATTATACAATCTTGAACTTTTTTTAGTTAGATAAAGGGAGAATTTGCTCCTGCAACAAGGGATGGGAAGTGCATCTTGAATGTCATTTTCCAGGCCATGGTTATTATGCCTGGCAAGGAAAAAAAATGCTATTCTGGAGCCAATGGAGGAAAAAAAAAACTCCTTTATTTACTCTCATGATGACTCGTGTGAACTTAGATGTGAAAGAACGGATAATTTGCACCACTGCAAGGCCATTGCATGACAACTGAACAAAATTGTTCTTAAAATCATCCACTGTAAAGCCACCAGAATGGGGAACAAAGAATTTTAAATCTTCCACAGTGCCCTCCTGTACCCTATTCTTTGGCCATGGCTGAGCCCACCACTGGCTAAAATAAAGCCTGAAACCAGAAGTGTCCGAGTGGATTTGTAGTTCCACTTACAGATTCACGTCCTCCTGCCAAAAGGACACACAACTGAAACACTCCCAAAAAATCCAGCACGTAACCTCCAAGTCTTCTGTTATGCTCCTGTTCAAACAAACTGGTGGTGCTGGGATCTTAACCCCTTGTACAGCATAACAGAGATGCCACGAAAAGGCCTGCCTTAGTGTAACACTTGGAAAGCGAAAGTAAGATGACCCACCAAGTCCTACAGAACATGACCTTTTCCCCCTAATCTAGTTCTGTTAATCCTAGCTAAAAAGGCCACAATTTTGTCTGCTGGGAACGGAGTCAGCTGATTAACTGTGTCAACTTCAATGTCCCAAAGGATGATCTTGCAAAATCTTCTGGGTTTGTTTTTTTTTACATTAGAAAAGGCACACCCAGCAGTTCTGCAAGATTGGAAAACTGCCACATGAGCATTTCACATTACTGTCATTCACCAAGCCCAGGAAAGAGAAAAGCATCAAGGAAAAGGTGTTTTTGGACACCAAGTCCGATCACCTCCTAACTACCCAATCCAATATAGTTCTAAAAAAAACCCCAAAACTGCACATGAAATGGAACATCCTATCCCACTGGTCAATATAAAAAGGTTCCTCAAAATAAAATCCAGGAAGTTCAAGGTTCTTAGGGTAAAAAGGTGGGAGGCAAAGTGTAGACGTACAGCCCAACCCTATCTGCACAGTATGCAGGTGTGGAGACATCTGCATTGTCCCCTGCTAACTGGGCAAGAGGCACTTTTGGTGCTCCTCTTATATTTAGCAGGGGCAGTGGCATCACTCTAGGTGGGGCGGAAAGCTAAGTTCTGCAGCGTTCCGCCCCACCGTTACTCTCCGGCATGAGGTGTCCCGCCCCCTCGTTGTCGGAGCCTGTCGGTGGATCGAAGGCAACGTGCAGGAGAGTCCCACAATGTTGCCTTCTCTCCACTGATGGGCTCCTACGACGAGGGGGCGGGGCACCTCGTACCGGAGAATAACGGTGGGGGCGGAACGCTGCAGAACTTAGCTTTCCGCCCCACCTAGAGCGATGCCACTGAGCAGGGGGAGAGTAACTGCCCCCCTTTCACCAGTGGCGTTCTAACATGGGGGGAGCTGGTGTGCTACACCCCAGGCGCCGAGTGGGCGCGGCCCGTTTGCCCTCAGAAAGGTTCTGCGCATGCGCAAAACCCATATAAAAGCCGTCGACGCGTTCGGCCTTCTCATAAAGCCCTCGACCGCCGAACTGGGCGGTCGTTCTAAGGAGGGCTTATCCCCGGCCTCGGAGCAGAGTCTCCGGAGGTCGGGGACGCGCCAAGTGGGTTGGAGCCCCGAGCCCGGCTGCTTGGAGGGGAGCTCCAACCCCCCCCCCAGGCGCAGGGAGGGCTGGGAACACCACTGCCTTTCACCCCAGCACAGTGTCTTTCTGGTGGTGGTTTGCTGGTGGTGTTCTGCATCTTTTTTAGATTGTGAGCCCTTTTGGGGAGCCATTTCATCATTTGATTTTGTCTGTAAACCGCCTTGTGAACTTTTGTTGAAAAGCGGTATATAAATACTGTTCATCATCATCATCATCATCATCATCATCATCATCATCATCTGCATAAGGCACCAGAAGGGGGTCGATCCATCATAAGGAAATCTGGGAATTAGCCACACTGGGCTGAAAACCCAGTTGCTACTGCCAGTGAAAAAGGCCCTGCCATTTTCGGAGAACTCGCACAATTTGTATAGCAAGATATGGAGCCCGTTCCACTTTGCCCGTAGAGGGTTCTGTCATCAGAGACCAAAGAGCAATAGAGACTGCCCTGGCATCCAGTGCCAGAGCAGGATACAGTAGGAAAGTGAGTTTCTAGCTTTCAGGTCTGAGTTGGGTCTGGGGCAAATATGGCCCCTAGAGCACCTGACCTGATGCATTTTTTGGTGCATCTAAAACAGGGGTTCTCAACCTCTTCCCAGCTGAGTACCACATCCAGTGACACTCTCCTGCTGAGCACCACCAGAAGTCACTGGCGATGACATCATCACCAGTTACTTCAGGGTTTTCAGGGGTTTGGAGGCCAGAAAAACACAGGTGGGAGCTTCTGGGTGGGTGGGACGGCCCTTCTCAGTGTTCCCAAGAGGTTTGGCTAAAGGCAGGAGCCTCTAGGGAGCAAAAACATGGCACTGAAAGCGCTGCATCGGGGCAGGGTTCGGTGGTCCAGTGGTCTGAGTACCACCAGCAGTCGACCAAAGTACTACTGGTGGTACGAGTACCACTGGCTGAGAACCCCTGGTCTACATTAAAGCGGGTAGTTCTATGTCTGGATATTTGGCAGCCTTGGGCTTTGAGACTGGGGTTATGTTGATTCTGTTATGTCGATTCTGCTTGTGATTCCATGTGTAGAAGATGTTCGGGGGATGGGGTTGAGATTCTCCTAGGTTGCCTGAGAGTTGGCAGCCAATCTCTCCTGTGATTCTTTCGACTTTAAGGAAGGCCTTTGGGACCCTTTGTTATTTTCACACTGAGGAGTCAAATCCATGGGTGGAAAAACCGTGGATAGAAAGGTCCGACTGTATCTGCTTGGGCACTTTGGAGGGCAGACATCCGTTGGGTCCAAAACAGGGTGAAACTGAAGTTAAGGTGGTCCAAAACTGACCAGAAAAGGCATGGCCAGTGCTGAACAGAGTGAAGGATTCATCCAAGTGTGGGTGTTACGGGAATACCTGAGGGAGTGGAATGATGCTCCTGGGCTCCTCTTTGTGCATAATGATGGAGCCTCTTTGACTCAGTTCCAGTTTTGGTCTGTGGTCAGTAAGGGTCTAACTGGAATGGGGTTATCCCCCTTGGAATTTGGCCATTCATTCTGGTGTGACCATAGCTTCAGCTGCAAAGGGCTTGGGTCACAAGGCAATCCAGCAGATTGAACATAAGAACATAAGAAGATCCCTGCTGGATCAGGCCAAAAGCCCATCTAGTCCAGCTTCCTGTATCACACAGTGGCCCCACCAGATGCCTCAGGGAGCACACAGCCAACAAGATAACCTGTTTCCTGCTGCCACTCCCCTGCACCTGGCACAGAGAAAACCTACTTCTAAAACCAGGAGGTTGCTTATGGCTTGTAACCTGTGATGGTCTTTTCCTCCATGAATCTGTCCAAACCCCTTTTAAAGGCATCAAGGCCAGGTGCCATCACCACATCCCATGGTAAGGAGTTCCACAGATGAATTACATGCTGGGTGAAGAAATATTTTCTTTTGTCTGTTTTAATACTCCCTCCACTCAATTTGAGTGGATGTCCCCTAGTTCTAGTGTTGTGTGAGAGGGAAAAGAACTTCTCTCTATCCACTCTCTCCATCCCATGCATAATTTTCTACATCTCAATCATGTCCCCCCTCAGGCGCCTTTTTTCTAGACTGAAAAGCCCCAAACGCTGTAGCCTTTCCTCATAAGGGAGGTGCTCCAGCCCACGAATCATTCTGGTCACCAGACGCGTCCTAATATGGGGGGTTCAGGTGCGCAGCGCCCCCAGCGCGCTGCTTCCAGGGGACGCGCGCCCCCCCAGGACCTGCCTTTGGTCCGGCGAGCCGCGGCAGCAGCAGCAGGAGGAGGTGGAGGCGGAGGCGGAGGCGGGGAGTGTTGTGCGCAAGCGAGCGCTCGCTCACGCACAACACTCCCCACCTCCGCCTCCTCCTCCTCCTGCTGCTGCTGCTGCTGCTGCTGCTGCTGCTGCTGCTGCCGCGGCCCGCTGGACCGAACAGAGCAGGGGAGTGACAACAGAGCAGGCGGAGGTGGGGAGGTGCGCGAGTGCTCGCGCGCGCCTGCCCGCCTCTCCTTTCCCCTTCCCGGCTTCGTCATTCAGCGGCCCAGCTAGAGGCGCGAGCTGCTCGCGCCCCAGCTGGGCCGCTGACCAATGAAGCCGGGAAGGGGAAAGAAAAGGTGGGCAGGCGCGCGCGAGCGCTCGTGGGGGCGCTCGGTCCCCGCCCCCCACCCCAGGCGCCGGGAGGGCGCAGAACGCCACTGCTGGTCGCTCTTTTCTGCACCTTTTCCAATTCAACTATATCCTTTTTGATTGGAAAGTGGAAGCAGAGGCGTCGCTACGGTGGGGGCGGTACCATAAGTTCCGCGCCATCCTAGTCCCCATTTACTCCCCGGTATGAAGTGGCCCCGCCCCCTCGCCGTCGGAGCTATTCAGTGTAGCGAAGGCAACGGGCAGGAGATTCCCTGCCCGTTGCCTTCGCCGCACTGAATGGCTCCGATGGCAGGGGGCGGGACCACTTTGTACCGGGGAGTAGAACTGTGCAGAACTTACAGTACTGCCCCCACCGTAGCGACGCCTCTGGGTGGAAGTCTGGGGCCATCAAGTATTTTATACACCCAGAGAAGGACTTGCCATTGGAGTGGGTTCAATAAGGTGTGGGTCATGTGGTGGCTGATTATGGATTTTATTCTGCTTTACCCAGTGGGTGGCAGTGACATCGTTATAATGGGGCCAGGGGGAGCAAATGCCCCTGGGTGACAACTGCGGTCTCCTCGCGAGGAGGAGCCACGGTGGAATTTTTGAGCTCTGCTGCTGCTGCTTTTTTGCAGCCAGAGGGCTGTGTGAGCAGCTGTGGAACACAAACGTGCCGAAATCGGCATGTTTGTGCCGCCCTCCCACCCTCCCTGAGTCTTGGAAGGCTTCAAATGAAGCCTTCCTGGAGTGCAAGGGGCGGGGCGATGACGCGAAACACATCATAGCCCCCCCCCACGTGATCCAGCTAGCAATGCAACTGGTGGGTGGCAACTGGAGCATGCCAATGAGAGTGCTAATAGGGGGGGGGCACTCCATCATGTTGTGGGTCTGCAAGAGGGCCAGCTCCTGTAGTGTCCGCACCCAGCTGTCTCTTCCCGCTGCAAGAGCTACTCTGGCACAAAGAGCATGAAGGCAAAAACAATCTGGAATCCCAGCACCCAAGTCCTCTTATGCTACACAGACTTGTGAGAAATACTTTTTTGAATGCAGCAAACCAAGGGAAGCAAACTCAGCAGGTTTTTGAGAAGGGAAGGAAGATAGCTGCCTTGGGAGAGGGCAGCCATGTGAAATAAACACAAAAGTATCTCCGTGGCAAGAATTTGAGTCCCTGTGGGGGAGACCACCAGCTGGATGGAACCCACACGTGGGGATTCTGTCGATTGCCAACCATCCCAGCAAGGCTCTTGTTGTCCCCTTGCAAATTATCCAACAGACAGCAAAGGAGCAGAAGTCAGTGAGGTCTAGAGATGTCAGTGAGGCATGTGAGTTTGCAGAAAATATTGGAACCCAAAGAGTATTTTAAACATTTTCATAAAATTCCTCCAGACCGTGGGTTCTTGGGTCAGCAGAGCTTGTAGTGGCTTCGTCTATCTCTCTCCAGTCTTCCAGCCAGCGTAAATGGTTTACAGCAGGGGTTCTCAACCCCTTCCCAGCCACGTACCACCCTCCGGTGTCAATCTCCTGCTGTGTACCACGAGAAGTGACTGACGATGACGACATTGCCAGTTACTCTCAGGTTTTCAGAGGCCAGAAAACACAGGTAGGAGGCTCTTGGCGGGTGGGAGGTCCCTTCTCAGAGTTCCCGAGAGGCTCAGCCAAAGACAGGAGTCTCTTGGGAGCAAAAATGCGGCACCAAAAGCACCACATCAGAGCGGGGTTCTGGTGGTCTGGCAATCCGAGACCCATCAGCAGTCAGCCAAAGTACTACTGGTGGTACAAGTACCACTGGTTGAGAATCCCTGTTTTAGAGCATGTCTGCTCAGAAGTACCGGTAAGTCCCATTGTGTTCAGTGGGGCTTATTCCCAGGAAAGTGGCTATATAGGATTGTAGCCTACGTTTCTGGGGCAATTGATGAGGTCAGGTTGGGAGGCCTGAAGGAGACCAGCCAGCTCATAATGAGCAGCAAGCCCTACATATGGATTTGTCTGCAAAGAAGATGCTCAGCCAGATGCAATGAGCTACTTCCAAAGGAACAGAGCCAGTTGGCCAGCTTGTAGGCCCTGCACCTTCCATGCAACTTCGTATCAGTGGAATTAAACTTCTGATACGTGTGGCAAATGAGAGATGTAACGAGAGATACAGCGTTTGGCCCTGCCCTCTGTCCACCATACTTCTGGCTCAGTGTTGTGCTTGCAGTTGCAATAATCAAGATGGTTTCTGAAAATCTAAAGATCATGGACTCATGAGAGATGAGGGAGGAAAGTGCTATCACTGGCGTTGCTAGAGGTGGGGGCGGAATGGTAAGTCTTGCACAGTGGTAACCGCTCCGTCCCATGGTGGCCCCGCCCACTCGCCATCAGAACCAGTCGAGCAGCAAAGGCAACGCGCAGGAGACTTCCTGCGTGTTGACTTAGCGTTCTGCCCCACCTCTAGCAACGCCAGTGAGTGCTATCATATGAAATGTTTAAGTCATTACCTATTTTGTTGGACCAAGTATGTCTCTCTTTTTCCTTGACAGAGTACCTGGCAAGCAGAACTCTAGACACTTCAAACCTATCCAAAAGGAAGATTTTCCAGTCATGCTCTGAATGCAGTCCAATATGTAGAGCTGTGTGTCATAATTTTGCCACTTTGCCTTCCTCTCGTCCCCTCTCCCCCACCCCCAGTTATACAGGCAAACAGGAGGTAGGGATATTTGTGTCAGAAATTGTCTGATCTTGAAGGGCCAAGAAAACAATGAGCACAGTGCTGAGGAAGATGAGACAGGGATGCATTGATCAAATCAGAAAAATGAATAGGCTAATCTGCAGTGTGAGATCCATAAACTGCAAAGGTCTATGGCGCTCAAGTGAGATTTCTTCCTCAATTCCTCTTTTCCGCTCCCAATCCTAAAACATGGAAGCAAAAGGGAATGTTGTTTGACTGAAAGCCCAATCTTATCCTTCCCCCCCTGCAGATGCAGCCACACCAAAAAATGAGCACACTGTATTAGGCAAATCGAGAGTCTTCAGAGGGGAAAGGGGAATTGTTTTCCCCATACCTCTCGAAAAGCCTCGCGCTCCACAATGGGTCTGCGCCATTGGACCTGCGCCACAATGGACCTGCGCCAGCTCCTTAACTTATGTGAGTCTGAGGAGAAGAAGGGGGTGGGGAGGTTTGAAAAAGAGGGGATGGGATCCGGCGAGTGCCATTGCTGCCAGATCCACCCCCTCCTGCCACCTCCCCGCCTTGTTCCTCCCCCTTCCCACCCAGTTTCTCCCTCTCCCTGCCCGCCCACCCCACTGCTGCCTTACCTTGTCTGGTGGGTGTGGTCGGGCCTATCAGCAGGGTTTTGGCGCTGCCACCTCTAGTGGCAGCACTCACAAAATAGCTGCCAACAAAGCACTGTGCACTCTGTCGGCAGCCATTTTATGACAGCGGAACTCTGTTTTATGCTGTCGTGAACCCTTACAAACGATTCTGCATAGAATTGGGCTGTTAGGCTGGAATAACACATGTTTTATGGATCTAGCAATGGATATGTGAGTGGGGCTGCATGAATGCACATATGTGTCAAAAGTAGGAGGGATAAACGGTTCCCACGTTTGAAGTTCTCATCTATAAATGACGTCCAAGAAGATGGATCCGAACCCCACATATAAGTCTCTGGTGCTACTGTGTATTTATGTGAGAATGGGCTAGTTCAGATGATACTTACCAAATTGGCCCCAATAGGCCTACAATTTTGGTTGGTCTGCCTTACTTTCCAGTTCCTTTTTCTGGAAAACCATGTATAGCATGGAAAAAGTACTGGAATGCGGAAATTGGACATGTTTTGTGGCTTCTTATTTGACTCCCAACTAAATTGAGGCCCAATACATTCTGGCAGCACAAGGTGCTTTACAGTGGCGCGAAAGCCGGGCCGCTCTCATGCACTGCCACTGTTGTGTGTTGCCAGGCTGCTGCCACAAATGGTGAGAGGTGCAGCACACACAGCAGTGGCCCCAGGAGTTTCCACAGGTGCCAGTAAGTTGGCGTCAGTGTGGGCCATGGGCAGGGAAGGGGAGTAATGAGGCATTTGGGGCAAGGAACTGGGGGGCATGTCTGGAGAGGAAGGGGATGGATCTGGCAGCAGTCACGCATGCTAGATCTTATTCCCCATTTTTTTGCCTGCCCTGCCCCCTGGCTCTCCTTGGACATGCGCCAGCTATATAGCTGGCATAGGTCAGAGGATACCCATAGGTTAGTGGTTCGAGGCTTGGCTCCCAGGGGAGCCGCAGAAACAAACCGGGGGAGCTGTGAAGTGCCATGGAATCCTCTCAGAAAACAGTGCAATGTCAATTGGCAGGTGTCGACATGATGTAATGGGGAGCTGCGGCCAATGGTGAAGGGCGCTGCAGGTCGAAAAAGTTTGGGAAACACTGCCATAGGTGATCTGGAAGTCTACTGGGGGGCGATATTTTTACTTACCTCCTGCAGGCTGTCTAATCACCCCCACCATACCATGAAGCATAGCCTTTTTTGGCACAGCTGCATACCATACTGTGGTAGGGGGTAGGATTGGGCAGTGATGGTACTTGTGGATTTGCTTGGTCTGCCTAGCTCTGAAGTTGGCATTCCAGTCCCTTTCTCTGGAAAACCATTTATTGCCCAGAATGAATACCAGAACAATGAATTTGGGGGTGTTTTGTGGCCAATTAATTCAATGGGCCTTGTGGTTTTGGCTGAGAAGTTGGCATTCTGACTCCTTTTTTTCCAGAAAACTGTTTACAGCCTGGCACAAGTCTTCCAATGAGGAATCTGAGGACGTTTTGTGGCTCATTCTGTCATTCTCACCTAGTCTGTTTTTGTTTGTGAGTCTGGCTTTGTTTGATGCCTTTGGACCAGTCATTCCAATCTATTGTTTGTTAAAAATTCGATCTGGCTGGGAAAGGTTAATATAATTGTAATACTGCTTGATATTTCCAAAATATTGTTCTCAAGAGTCTCTAACACATCCCACTATTTGTTGCACAATAATGGATTATCAAATGTCTGCTCTGATTTGTTCCATTCTGGATGGGTTTTGGTTAGAAAGGGGTTGATAATAGCTCAATATTGGAATGCTTTCAAGCCTAAAATATTTTCTCATTGTGTCTCCAACACTGTTTTTTTGCATCCATTTAATTCAATGGCCCATTCTGTCCTATTCCGTTCCAGCTTTTTGCACTGTCCCTAGAACATTGTTTGCTTTATCAGCCAGGATTGAGGATGCCTGAGGCAGCATGCCAAATGCGGTCCCCCCACTCAATGATGTGCCAGCCTCTGCTCCCCCTGCCCTCCACTGTTCTAGCTCAGCATTCCCCCCCTCCACATTTCTTCTTCCTCTCTATTCTCCTCTTCTTTTTTCAATCCAGGAAATGAAAGGGTTAGGAGCAATGGAGGCAAGTACTGTAGATGGACAGAAGTGAGCACCCATCCCCAACCATCTTCTACCTGTTGCATCTGCTTCTGTTGGCCTCATGGATGGGCCAGCTGTCCAGAGCTAAGTCTCCTTGGTTTAGATGGGCTGTACTTTTCAAATTATTTCAAATGACCCAGGTCGGGGGGTCTCTACAGATTTCAGAGGCTTGTAATGCTGGAGAGGTGACAACATGAGGGCAGAGCTAGATCAATGTATTCAATGTAAAAATCAAGGTGTTCACACCTTGGAGGGGGTGTGCTCTTCTCCAACGGTAGGTTGAGCTGTAACTTATTGCTGGTGTACCATTGTTAGCAGTTTCTTTTGCTGGAGGGTCATTGCATAATGGCATTCGCAATCTGTTGTTGCGGTAAAGGTCTTACCAAATTGAACTCTGTTCAGGTGAACCAGACATCCTGTTCTTTGGGGAACTGCCCTGTGTCCTTGGAATGTCTCTCAAATTGGATCAAATATCCCAGTTCGTGGGTCCTACTCGTCTGTCTGCCTGTCTCCACCCACCCTCAGTAAACAGCCGCTTCCTGCTCCTAATGCACCTGCACCCACGTTCTCCTCCAGCTGCATAAGCATACTTCTTCCGACCCAGACATCATTCCTGAGGGGGAATGAGTGAGAGTGGTGAGGCTGTAAGTGAGGCCAAGAACGTACAGCGCAGGCACCAAGTGGAGCAGGTGCAGGCAATACAAGAGATCTCCAACCATCTGTATCCATGTGTTCTTGGACTGGATATGCTCAATGCATACTATGCACAAGCTATGATCTATGCATGGAGGCTGGAGTGGTGCCTGCCATCCTCCTCCTTCCCCTTCCACAAGTTGTGTATACACCTTGTTTGGAATTACTTGCACAGAGCTTATAGGCTATTATTATCTTTAATGCATGGAGTATGAATGCATGAAATTGAGGACCATCTAGCACAGGGGTGTCAAATTCATTTCATACAGTGGGCCGAATAGCATTCATGACACCTGCTGAGGGCCGGGAAGTGATGTCATTAAGCAGGAAGTGACTTCACGTCACGAAGCAGGTGATGACCAGAAATCATCACTTTTTTTTTTCGCTTAGGAACCCATTAGCTGCCAGAAGATAAAAATTAGCTGCCAGAAGATAATGACAGAAGTTAAAAATATGCAAATCTTGATCATCTTTTCAAGATATGGAAGAGTCCAATTGTCACGCGGGCTGCCCTTTCAGCAGTGACACCTCAGCACAGCTCAGCAGCTGAGAGCAGCTGATGGTGCTGATGGTGGGAGAGCCCAACCATCATATGGCCCGGATAAAGAGCTTCTGCGGGCCACATCCGGTCTGGGAGCCTTACGTTTGACACCCCTGAATTCTAGCATCTTCCGTAACCAGAAGCCTGACCCAGAGGAAGCTGAGCTGATTGCACTCTGCCATTTCAGCTTTGGAATGTTTGCGTAATGGGTTGTTTTACTACGAAAAGCTGTTCCTCCGCTCTTCGTTAGCAATTCACAAAGAAATGTTATTCATTTCCTATGGAGGGCCAAATATGTCTGGAAATTTCTGTCAGGAAAAGATAGTTAACATGCAAAGACTGTTTCAAGGACTAGATGCTTGATTACTTTTCCACCACAGAAGCCTAACTAGAGCATGTGGCGGCGTGGACAAGTTTCTCAGAGCTGCTGCTTGTAAGGTTTGGCTGTGCTCCCCCCAGTGAGCTCATTCCAACTGTGCAAAGTATTTGTCTCGTGTATTTCAGGAGACTATGAAGTCACTTTTGAACATGTCTGCACCAGCTTCTTTCCCCGAGATTAAAGAAGGACTCATTTCCCCTGGAAGTTCTGCGCAATGTCTGAAGAGCCACCACAGGAACACTAGAAATGCTAACTGGGAAGGAGTCCAGCAATAGGCTGCAGCTCTGCATCAGGGTAGATCAGCTTGGGGGTCTTCCCAGTCAGCGAACGATTCAGGAGTACAGCAAGACCTCACTTAAAGTTGTCAATAGGTTCTTGGAAACTGCGACTTTAAGCGAAACAACTTATAAAGAAAACAATTTTACCGTAGGCTAATTGATATACATAAACATGCATTTACGGCATATTTTTGGTCACAAAAACATCACCAAACTGCTAAAGAAAGACCCAAAGCACTGCTAATATTAAACTCTGAAATAAATGTGAGCTTTCCAGGCCAGAGAAAACTCATGCAGACTTGGGGAGAATGTTCAAACTCCACACAGACAGTGGCCCTGGCCGGAAATCGATTTTTTTTCCTCAACAACTTTAAAATGAAACAACTTATAATGAAATGATTTTAAGTGAGGACTTGCTGTATTTCTTTTGTGGGGAGTGGGGAGGTTTTCTTTTTTCTTTCTGTAAAAGAGTTGTGGCCATTGGGCTAAAGAAGAAACAGGCAGCCCGATTCTGCCTAAGATGCACCGGCTGGCCTAAATGACCAGCCGCTGCATCCTAAGAAGGATGCGGCCTGCGTCGGCGCAGCCAGGGCTCACCTCGGGGGAAGGGGACGTTCGTTCGGTGTAAGCCCCAGTGACCCCAATGGGACTCCTCGGATGTGCGTCAGTTTGGCAGTCTGCTGTCATAAAGGTTTTGTGCCACATGCCAGACGTGCAGTGCTCCCTCTGATAGGTCCATGTGCTACAGCCTCCCAGCCAGGTGTGCCTGTATGTGATGATGCAAGTTGTTAAATGCTGTATGACGTGCTCTTTGTTTCATGCGTCAGCTGGCTTACCAGAGAGCAGCTTTGTGGAGTGGCTAGTGTGGGTTCTGGACCCAACTCCCCCTCTTCTTTGTCCTGCCATGTGTGTTTCTGGCCAGTCATGCAAAAAGTGGGTACCTGACTGGGTGAAGTCAACCCCTTAGCCAGGCTTGCCTGGCTCCTAGACTGCGCCTTTGTGCAGTGAGCTACCAGCATCCTGCTTTGCCTGAGTGCTGTTGAGACCCCCTTGTGACTCATCCCAGTCCCTCCCCTGGCAAAAGGCTTGCTTCCAGCTGATACATTTCTCCACAAGGACTCAAAACGTTTGCCACGGAAAAAACTTGGTGTTTGGTTCACCTGGCTGCCCTCTTCTAAGGGGACTACCTTCCATGTGTTTCTCTGATGTAGTCAATAGTTCTTCGGCATCTGTGTTTGTGTATGTGGCATGGGGTGACTTGAGCCCTGGGGTGATGGGATTCCTGGTAGCTGTTTTTTTTTTTTTTTTTGCCTCCTTGCTCTCTGTGCCACACTAGCTCCTCTAGGGCCTGCTGTGGTGTGTGTGTGAGAGAGAGAGAGGGGGGGGGGGTGGCTGAGAGACAGTCCAATATATCCTCGTAGCTTGCTTGCCAGGTCTCTCTGGCCAAAGTCCAACAGTCTGTTCATTATGCCACATTGACTTTTTTTTTTCCAACAGCAGCATAATTGCCATAATAAAACAAAATATATATGAGAACAGGCACTAGTGGATATGAGTTGAAACAGTCTGAGATTCCCTGCAGAAACAAACATCATAACAACATCGTATCTAAAATCAAAGGAGTTCTATGCTTTTTTGCTGAAATGCTGGTGAAGATCAAACAAAGAAAATCTATTAAAATTCAAAGTGATGATATCTCTGAGCATGACCCTCGTTTATCTAAAGCCTCCTGTCAGTCAGCCACCTGCATTAACCTAGTGTGATGAATGCTCTGCTCCCAACCCAAGTTTGTTGCATTTTTTTTCTGTATTGTCAGACTCTTTAATATGTAGTGGGTCAGGAGTTGGATCCAGGTTCAAATCCCCACTCAGCCATGAAGCTTCCTGGGTGACCTTGGGCCAGTCACTATTTCTCAGCCTCGCCTACCTCACAGGGTTGTTGTGAGGACAAAAGGAGGGAAGGAAACATGTACACCACCCTGGGCTCCTTGGAGGAAGGGTGGTATAAAAACGTGAAACAAAATAAATAAATAATTTACACTCCCCCCAGAAGCTCCTGTGCAGGTTCAGCAGCCTAAAGCAAGCAGTCTTTGTTCTTTGTTTGAAAACAATGTTTCCATTATTCCCCAAAGATGTGTTGTTTGTGAATGTGGCTTTTCTTCCTGTCTGGAATGGCTACCCTCCGCTCCAGTAATAGCATGTGCTTAGCGACTGGACAGCCAAACCTTTCCATCTAGGTCAAGGGTGGGTGGGAAGGAGTGACCAGGTGGGTTCCACTCCTCCAATCAGGTAACATGATGACATCATCAAAGCAGATGCACATATTTCCTTGCCCACAGGAAGTGTTGTGCTGTTTCTGTCCGAGTGACCCATTTGTTGGAAGCTCAGAGAGGGGCACCCACTTGCTGACGCACAAGTGTTGCAAGAACTGGGGCTTCCTTGTACTACTTACATAATAGCTTAAGCTAAGGACCATCCACCTAGATTGCGTTAAAGGATTGCCTTATTTTCCTAGTTGCTGACTCCAGCCAGTGTGCAAACTTCCCCAGGCATTGGCGGTGGGAGCGGGGGGGCGGACTTGTGTCTGTTGGCTGTCTTTCTGAGTAGCATCCAAGCTCAGTCTGCTGGGTGTTAATGGTTACCGCATCCATTTCATCAGGCTCTGTTTTGTATCTGTCTCTCCGAGTCAGGCATTTTCCATCAGACTGCTTGAACTTTTCTAACCCCCTTCCCCCCCCTCCCCAATTCTGTTTTATTACTTTTCTTTTGAACTTTTAGTAAACTAGTTATATTTTTACACTTTGCCAGTCTAGTCCATGTTCACGGGTAATTCGGTGGATTGTGGAGCCTGACAAACGTCTGATGTAGTGGCCTTCCAGATGGATTTTTAGCCTATCTGGACATATGATAGACTAATCAGATGACTACTGGTTTGACTGGAATGCACACTGAATGTCCTCATATGGACAGAGAGCTGACTTTAAATTGGGTAGATCAGGCCAGAGAGTTTTCTTCAACAATACAGAGTATTGTGAGCCCTTCTGGAACAGTGAGCCATTTAATCATTTGATTTTTGTCTGTA
The DNA here is from genome assembly GCA_026170595.1 of Plestiodon gilberti rubricaudatus. Classification (NCBI taxonomy): domain Eukaryota; kingdom Metazoa; phylum Chordata; class Lepidosauria; order Squamata; family Scincidae; genus Plestiodon; species Plestiodon gilberti. The sequence goes on along the minus strand of JANXHW010000002.1, from coordinate 106,395,556 downwards.
AACCGCTTTGTGAATGTTTTTGTTAAAAAGCGGTATATAAATACTGTTGTTGTTGTTGTTGTTGTTGTTGTTTATAATAATAATAATAATAATAATAATAATAATAATAATAATAAGAAGAAGAAGAAGAAGAAGAAGAAGAAGAAGAAGAAGAAGAAGAAGTATTAAAATGAAACTCCATGAATTACTGGTAATACAATTGTCAAAGTGTGGAGAAGTTTCTTATATTTAAAATTCAATTTTCTCAAGATATCTACAGAAACCCATTGGCAATATCTACTTCTATATATGCCTAGATATGTCTATAGATTTCTTTTTTAAAAAGTTGAAAAATGTAAAGTCAATCTTGAATTCCATTCTTCGTCATTCTATATCATGAGAAGAAACCTCACAAGGAATGGGAAAGTAATTAGAGCTGTCCCCAGTGGCGTTGCTGGGGGTGGGTGGGTGGGTGGGATGCAGCACCGTAAGTGGTGCAAGGTACTGCACTGCGCCTTGCAAACTGGTGTAACACGGCCCCTCCCACTTGCCCCGGAGTCATAATTGGAGTGTAAGATGGTTGGTTGAATGTTAGTCACACTAAACATATTTTAATTCACATATCTGGGCATAATACAGCTGCTTGTGTTGCGTTTGGGATGTTTTTGGATTTTGAGTAAAATTTTATTTTCAATATATTGTCTTTTTATTCATTTCATTGTTTGATGCTGTAAACGGCGATACAATTCCAGGGATCCCTGGATGAAACGTCGTTTCGATCCTCTTCAGTCTGGTGTCTAACTAGGTTTCAGGACAGAAACCTTGGCTAATGACCTATCCTGGAAACTAAACAAGGAGAATGTGTCCCTGTTGGTTCTGCAGAACCTCTCAGCAGCCTTCAATTCCATCGATCATGCTATCCCTCTGAGGTGCCTCACTGAGCTGGGGCTGGGGGAGGGGGGGGCTTTTACAGAGACTCCAGTGATTCCTAGAGGAGAGGCTCCAGGAGGTCTGGTTCCAGAAAGTGGTGCCAGGGAACATCTGTTTGATGCCTTGGGCATTTGTTCTATTTTGTCCCCCATGCTTTTCAACATCTCCATGAAGCCACGGGGGGGGGGGGGAGATCAGCCAGAGATTTGGGGTTGAGTGTCATCATTATGTGAATGATACCCAGGTCCAACTCTTGTTTTCAATGTGAGATTGTAGAGGTCCTAAAATAAGAGGCTGGAGTCAGTGTTGGAAGAAAGAGGTCCACCTGGACAAGACAGAGGTGCTTTTAAGTGCAGAGAACTCTGAGCCAGGACCTGGATTATCAACCTGTTCTGTATGGATTTGTACTGCCCCTGAACGCTTGCCACTTGGGAGGGTCTTGGGCTGACCTTGCATCTAGCTACTGAGGTGCACCTTTAACTGGTCAACTGTGTCCTTTCTTGGAGCGATCGGACCAGGTGTGTCACCTACACTGATGACATCAAAATTGTAACACGCTTTACATGGAGCTGTCTATGAAGGCTGTTTAAAAATGAATATAGTTTAATACGTAATTAGAATGTAGTTGCTTCTGACTGATATGAGGGGCCATGATGACTCTGTCTCACACTGACTTCCTAAATGTTACTGAGCACCATTCAAAGTGTTGGTATAAAGCTCTATATGACTTTGGACCTAGATACTTGAAGCTCAAGCTCTCTCTCTCTCTCGCTCTCGCTCTCACTCTCACTCTCGCTCCCTCGCTCGTTCACTCTTGCTCTCTGCATGAAACTGCTCATCATGTGAGACGATCTCAGGGGCCTCCAGGGGTCTCCAGAAGAGGTGTGGTTGGTGGTTATTGATGCCAACATCTTCTCTGAGGTGGTACCTGGTCTCTGGAGTGCCCTCCCAGTAGAGTCAAGAACATCTTGAACCTTTCTCAGGATTGGAAAGGTGGAGTATTAAATCTTTGAAATAAGTTAAAAATAAACTGCCCTGAGGAGCCATGTGGTGAGGCACAGGTTTTAAAATATCAATCAATAAATGAGTTTCCTCGGTATGTATTTAATTTAGATTTAAAGTTAAAAGGATTCCCTCATCCCATCTCATTTTTAACATCCTACAAAATAACCCCGTTTGACAGATGGGGAACTACTTAGGCTGAGAGAGAAACGTGACTTGCCAAAGACAGTGAATCCCCTGACGTAGGTGGAGTTTGAAGCCAAACTTCTAGCCTCAGGCCAGACTCATCATTTGTATCGTATACAGTAGCTGAGGCTCAAAGAGCTGAAGTTCTCTTTCAGGGATTTTCTTGACTTGGACTATTTCATAGCTATTTCTGTGGTTTCGAGTGGAAAGGGTGTAATGGTACAGATGGCTAGACTTCATGCCCAGCAAGGTTTCCTCTGCCCTGCTGTTCCTGGTTTTCATAGTTGAATCACCCATTAGTGAATATGTTTTTCCTTTCATTTCTTTCAAAAGAAAAAAAAAATCATGACTAGCATTCAAGATGTAGCTGCTTATCTACCACCTCTTTCAAAGAGCTTTGTAACCATTTTACTACTACTACTACTACTACTACTACTACTACTACTACTACTACTACTACTACTACTACTACTACTACTGGAATATTTATATACAGTAAAAAGACTGCCTAGCAGTGATGTAGACTTGAGTCTATTGACTCAGTCTCAAGTTGGACTCAAGTCGTGTCATCATCATCATCATCATCATCATTTTCAATGACTTGACTCAGACTTGACTCGGCGATTGTAAAAGACTTGAAAGACTCGACTTGAGACTTGGAGGCTTTTACAACAAGTCGAATTTTATTCAGGTTTAAACCTGTTTCCCCCATTAAATAGATAGGGACACGCAACTCGCAACCAAAGACTCAGGACTCAGGGGCAAAGACTTGGAACTTGACTTGAGACTTGAACCCAGAGACTTGATCCACATCCCTACTGCCTAGTGGAAAATGTATTTGGCCTTCATCAGGAATCAAACATACATGCTTGCTGTTGAAGCTATGGTTGAAGAAAACTAGGCAACATTTGATTGATTGAGTGTCTGGAGGAACATCAAAGACAGCAACTGCATTTTGACATTCAATGATAAATAAATTTATTTAAAGAGATTAGTAAAGTTGAACTCTGAACCATTAAGGGATTAAGCAGGCCATTTTTTTAAAGCCAGGAAACATGTTTCACTTAAACTGAACAGACTACAAATGAGTCACATAATACTCCTGGTTTGACTTCACAGCCATTGGAAAGATTGCCAGATTGCTGGATAAGATTTTACATTCTCTTTCCTGTGGAGTGACAAGTCTGCATTGCAACACTGCAGGGGCCAACATCTTCTCCATTACTTTGCAATGAGTGTAGATGCTGCTTAATCCACAATAGCCATTCTAACAGCCCAATCCTACGTAAGATCCACCGCAGTACGCTAAGCATACTGTGCCAGATCCTGTGCGGGATCGAGCCTGTGCCAGTGGAGCTTGGATGTGCACAAACAAAATGGCTGGCGCAAATCCAGGGGAGTCCACGTAAGGTTGGCCAGGCCCAGGACAGGGGATAGGATATCGGCGGAGCGCACCGCCAACGTCCCTGGCCCCACCCTTGGTCTGGCCGGTCAATTGCCCCCTCCCCTGCCACCCCAGCCCACCCTCCTGCTGCCCAGCACAGGACCTACCTGTGTCTGGCGGCCCGGCCTCCATCCGCCAGTGGAGTGAGCTGCACTGGCCTCAGTACCAGCATCAGTTACTCTAGCAGTGCCACAAATGTGCCTTTTGGCACGTTTGCAACACTTTGCCCCAACGGAACTATAATTCCACTGGGGTAATGTTCAACAGGATTGCGCCGTAAGACTCTTGAAGCTGTGATGGTGCTTCCATAAAGACCCGTCCTGGGACAAGGGTGGGGTATGAGATAACGTTAATGAAATTTAAGGGTAACAACAACCAATGTTTCAGACAGGAACATTTGACAGAACTCTAATGGTGCAATCCTGTAGTTCTAGAAATGCCAGTCTGAACAGCATAGGATACAGCTACACCTGGACGGTTTGTAGTTGGTGCTTTCTCCCTCTTCTCAGAGACATACTCTTCCATTTCACCCTTATGTTTTTCCTCCTTCTTGGGTCTTGGGACCTTATCATGAACTCCCAGATTCAAATCTGGGGCCAGGACTATTGAAGAATCGGAAACTGTCTCGATACTAGCTCAATCTCCGGCTTCTTGCTGACAAAATTAAATTTATTCAGCCTATTCTGCTCCAGCAGATTGCCCAGTTTGGCCTTTAGGTCAGTCAATTCATCACAAACAGGTGCCAAAGGGCCACTCTTCTCACTGTATTGAATCTCCATTATCTCCTCTTTGTCATGTCTTGGTTGGTGATTGATTGATGTATTGTTCTCCTTTGCTGCAACAGGTTTCCCCAAGATGTTACCAGAGGGGGACCTTTGTGTCTTTAGTAATGCTCTGAGACCCAGCACCTTAAAAACACCAGTGCAGTTCCTCCAGCATAGTGCTAGTTCTTTCAACCTGGATTCCATTCCAGCATCACACCAACGTACCTCCAATGTCAGAGGAACTGCAGCCAGCACAGACTCCTAAATGGGGTGGAGACATGCATGGAAGGAGGTATTGTCAAATGTCTTTGCCACAAACTGGCTTGCCTAACCACCCCACTCTTTTTCAACGGCTAATAGCAGTGTGTGCTTTCTCTTGGTGACTCCAACCATTGCCACTACTGACCCAACAACCATTGCAGTCCTTTTGGTTTTCAGACCTGCATGAACCCCATGTTTCAAGTTCTCAGAGTTCCCAGTACAGTCCCCCCCCCTTCCAGGAGAGGGAAAGGAGATGCTCTCAGACAGCTGGTGTTAGGGCTGGGTAGATGTGCTGATTGGTTTGTTTCACATTGGGTCGGTTGTTGGGTTGACATCATGCCGTCACAGCAATGACCTCAGGCTGCCACACCATGATTTGTGGGCTGTGTCTGGGTTTACCTGGACACAGGCAGAGTTAGTGAGAGGGCTGCACCAGCCTGGAGTTGCCTGGGCTCTTGTTTCCCCCTTCCCCTTTGTGTTAGACGGGCTTAGGATATGATAGATGAATCCGCAATGGGGTGAGCTCTCGTTGCTTGGCTAGCTCCTGCCAACCTAGCAGTTCCAAAGCATGTTAATACGAGTAGATAAATAGGTACCGCTTGCGGGAAGGTAAACAGTGCTCCGTGTTCCAGCTGCATGCTATGTGCTGCGGCAAGGAGAGTCATGCCGACCACATGACCACAGAGGCGTCTTCGGACAACGCTGGCTCTTCGGCTTTGAAATGGGGATGAGCACCACACCCTAGAGTCGGACACGACTGGACTTAATTGTCAGGGGTCACCTTTACCTTACTTTACTAGCGAAAATGGCCCAACGTTGACATAGAATTGCACTGTCAGACACCTTAACTTGCTTGAGATAGTCCATCTGTATGGTTGTGAAGGTAAAAACTAAAGAATTGCAGGAACTAGGTGCCAGTACTAGGTAACCAGAGACAAGAATTGATTTTACCATGTGAAGAGGAATCTGTGTAATGATTGGGCATTTTACTGCTTGTTGCAGTGACCTTTTGCTTTGTATCACCAGTCTCCACACCCCAATATTTAATGACCAATTTTGCAAGCTGTCCCACATAATCTCACATAAAGCTGTCCCACATAATGTGTCCACATAATGTACATAACATTTTCATGCTCCTCCACCAGGTGGGACTTGTCAACCGTCAGAGCTAAAGCGGTCAGCTATGCCCCTTCCTGAATTGGAGGCTGAGAAGCAAATGGGTCTTGCTTGTCTCTCAGGCTAGACACCTCCAACACAACTTCTCAACAGCTTTGTGTCAAATGAGGCAGTATTCTCAGAATATAAGTCAAAAGTCATCACAAGTTGTTGTTTCCCCCTGTCTTGCCCTGCCATGTTACTTTATTCAACGCAACCACTTCTTACGCTGCACGAGTTATTCCTAAAGGTCTCACTGCAGAGACATTCTTGAAGCATGACTCTCTCTAAAGTCCTGGCTGAACTCCAGATTGGGTAAGTCAATTCTGCCAGTTGCAAATTGCCTCCTGGGCTTTCCATTGGGCATGTCATGATTCATGGTTAATTTGTACAGCCCTTGGGATCATGTTTCTGGCAGAGGGTGGCAACTGGATTCCACCATGGCTGTGTCACTCGCAGCGAGACATGAGAAGCACTTCCAAGAGGAAAGGTGAGATACTGAATGCTGTTTAAACGGTTTAAATGCCCCTGCAAACTGGGCAAAGAGGCACCTTTCAAAGTGGTGTCCTCTTATATTTAGCAGGGAGACAGAGCAACTGTCCCTCTTCACCCCAGCAGGACGTCTTTTCCAGTGGCTGTTGCAGGTCTCTCTTTTGTATTTGTTTTTTTAGATTGTGAGCCCTTTGGGGACAGGGAACCATTTATTGATTCATTTTAGTATGTAAACCGCATTGTGAACTATTCTTGTTGAAAGGTGGTATATAAATACCATATTTCTTCGATTCTAAGATGCACATTTTTTTCAAATTTAGCAATTCAAGAATCGAAGGTGTCTTTAGCGTCTTAGAATCGAAGGTGTCAAATTGCACCCCCAAAACGCTACCTCCTTACTTACCAGGGCTTCTGGGGGCTTTGGGGAGGCCTGCACAACCCTCTGCAGGCCTCCCCGATCTTCAGTTCAGTAAAAAAAACGGCGATTTTCGGCCATTTCCGGTTTTCACGAAAACCGGAAATGGCCGAAAACCGCCATTTTTCGCTGAACTGAAGATCGGGGAGACCTGCAGAAGGTCGCTCAGGCCTCCCTGAAGCTCCCCCAAGCCCCAGTAGCTCCCCCAAGCTCTGTAAAATCAGATTGCCAAAATGGAGCAGCAGGCAAGCCGGGGAGAGTTTGAAGGAAGGAGGTACGTCTTGCAATCAATGTTTTTTTTTTTCCCCTTGCTGATGTTCCTGAAATTAAGGTGCACCTTAGAATTAATGGCGCCTTAGACTCAAAGAAATACGGTATTCTTTTTTTAATATATATTTAATTTTATTATTAATAAACTACTAAACAAAACAAAACAATAAAACAAAACAATACAACATACTACGAAAGATTACAGCAAGCGCGAAGCAATAAATTCTACTTATATACTATTATATATTTAATATTTATATAAATATTCTTAACAAACAACAACAACAACAACAACAACAATAACTTCATGCTTTGCTTCAACTTCATCCTTCAATGTCTGTATGCCTCAAACCACCCTCATTGCTCAATGTTTATTGAGAGGACTTTCCCATCTGTTAGGTAGCTCTTGGTGTGCTAAGAACGACAGGAAACATGGCTGCCAACCTATTTTCTGAGATATGTCAATCATTCCAAGTACTGTATAGCCTCTTGGAATGATTGACATATCTCAGAAAATGCATTGGCAACAGAACCAGCCCTCCAATTGGCCCCCAAAATCCAGCAGCACTTGGGAGAGCGGGTAGCACGCTTACACACCACCCAACTTTGCAGTGACAGCTGCCCACCTCCTCCTGCCGTTTGAGAAAGAATGGCAGGGTGAGGCAGGAGCACTGGCGTCACTAGACGCGCGTCAACCTGGTGCGGGGATGCGCGTCACCCCCCCAGGGGCGCGACGTTATAGGCGCGGGGGGAGGGGGCCACCCGGCTCCACACACCCCACATCGCGTCGCCCCCCTCCGGACGCTCCGAGGCCGGCCCGGGAGCCTGCCTCGGAGCGTCCGACCCCGTCGGCGCGTCAATCCGGGTATTTTCCTGGCGGGACCCCTGGCGGGCCGCCAGGGGGTGACGCGCGTCATGGGGTGACGCGCGCACCCCCTCGCGCGTCACCTCCGTGACGCGTGTCGCCCTCCGGACGCTCCGAGGCCTTTTTGCCCTCAAAACAGGTCTGGGCATGTGCGAAAATCCGGGAAATACCCGGATTGACGCGCTGCCTGGGCCTTCTTTCAGAAGGCCCTGGAGCGCCGACGGGGTCGGACGCTCCGAGGCAGGCTCCCGGGCCGGCCTCGGAGCGTCCGGAGGGCGACGCGCGTCACGGAGGTGACGCGCGAGGGGGTGCGCGCGTCACCCCATGGCGCGCGTCACCCCCTGGCGGCCCGCCCCCCCCGTCATGCCCCAGTGACGCCCGTGGGCAGGAGCGAAGCAGAGTGGTGCTGTTTTCACGTGGCAGGTTCAGCTGGGGCAGGAGGGGGTGGCGGAGGGATGTACAGGGCGGCACCTGTTTTTCCTTTTTCTTCCTTTCTACCCGTGCACCCCCAAATGAAGCACACCAAATGAAGCACGCCAGACAGAGGCTTGAGTCAAAGGGCCACTTTATTGAATTACGTTACAGAATCTGTGGGCCCTAGTTGGGGGAAACGGAAACCCTGACGCAGTCTGGGGTAGGCGAAAAAACTGCTAGCCAACAGCCAATCAGGTTAGCAGCAAAAAAATCCTACCCGGCCCCCATAAAGAGCGACCAGCTAACCTCAGACTGGAATCAGGGTGGGCGGGCCTGAAGAAACGGCTTGGACTAGGGAGCCAGGCAAACGTGCGCCAGAGTCCTCAGCCCACCCCACCTCGGTAAGCCCTTCAGCCAATTCAGACTCTCCACGGCCCTGGCTTGCTCCTCGCTCTCGGTGGAGCTGAGGCACCCCCGCAGTTCCTGTGGGACACAACTGCACCTCTGCATTTTTGCATTGAACTGAGCAATCTCAGAACCCAGCCCCCAACTGGGGCATGGATGCTCCCCCAGCCAGAAGAATGCCAGGACCCCTGGAAGAGTCCTCAAATTAAGGGTTGACCCCAGGTGGGCACCTCTCCCGCCAGCTTCTCCTTCCACAGACCACCATGTCTAAGGGACACTCACTTCCATGATTCTGATCATCTGGATCATCGTGGGGACCTTTGATTGCAAAACAGGTCCCCACGACTGCTTGCTGACTCTTAAGGGAAATGGAGAAGAAAGAAGAGGAGAATGAGAGGAGGGAACCCCCTTTGAGGCTCTAGTGATGAGGGAGCCTAAGTGCTATGTACCAGGCTATGTACTCTCTTCTTCGAGCCAGACCAGCAGCTCTGCCAGCCCCAGACGACTCTCCAACCCCAACCAGCTGCCACTTCATGGAAGAAGACAATCAAGAGGGCCCCAAATTCACCAGGAGTCACGGGGCTCAACTGGGAGGAAAGCATCTTTGCCACCAGAGGGAAAGGTTCAATCACAATTTACCTTCCAAGGGGAGAACTTACCTTCAGAGGGGTGGTATGCATCATCATGCTGGGGTGGGGGGCTTCCCAGGACCCTCCTGAGCAGGATCAGGGATAAAAAAAAAACCAGAAGAAGTTACATCGTCATCAGGCGAATTGCCTCACTCGTGCTCTCTTCCTTAACCTACCCCTGACCCTCTCTATCTTTTTTGAACCCATTGACTCCACTCCTCTCTCTAAATCTCTCACTCATGCTTTCACTCTTTGTCTCACTCTCACAATCACCCTCCCATTCAACTGGTGAGTTTTCTCTGCTCTCCTCTTTACAAACAGGTGATGTCACAAAGGGTGGGCGTGGCTTCAGCCTCCCACCTCAACTGTCACCAACTGTCACCTGGGTAACAGAAGCTTCTTCAGAGCACCTCTTGCTCCATCCAGGCTCCTTCTCTCCATGCTTCTCACATGTCTGTTCTTCTAATAAACCTAAAGACCTTTGATTCACCTTGGTGTAGTAAAGCATCCACCAAGAGACTAGTCAGATCCAGGCCAGTGAGTTTTAGCAGGAAGTGGAAAGATTTTATTCCATTCCAGCCAAACTCTGGAGTGGACCATGAAAACTGGAATGGCTTCTGCAATTTATTCAAATCAAGAAAGGTACCAAAACACACCCCTCTTTGAACTGGTTGCCTTTGGGTGCAACATGGACATAAATTATAAAAAACAACTCCCTCTGGCCTTTAGATCTCTCATCCAGCAAGGAAGATGCTTTTATTTCCCCCACATTGGATCAGAAAGCTTCCATCTAGGGATGTGGGTTGTAGGTAGGTAGGCTTACCAGATTTTCCCGGTTCTAAACCGGGACAGCCCCCCCACACACAATTAATTAATTAATTAATTAATTAATTAATTAATGTAAGTAAATTTTTAAAATCTTTTTTGGGGGGGTGTGAAGTGTTCTTTTGCCGCCCAAAGGGCGGCTGGGATTTTTATTTATTTATTTATTTTAGCCCCCAGCAGCAACCCCCAGCCCCAGCATCCCCCCAGCCTCAGTAGCAACCCCCAGCCCCAGCAACCGCCCAGCCCCAACATCCAGCAGCCCCAGCAGCAGCAAGCAGCAAGCAGCAAATTTTAAACCTTACCTTTTTCTGGCAGTGGCCATCTTGGATATCACAAAATCTCACGAGATCCAAGATGGTGGCACCCAAATCTCATAAGGGCACATGAGGCAGTACTGTACTGCTTCATGCCCTCACGAGATTTGGGCGCCGCCATCTTGGATCTCACGAGATTTTGTGATATCCAAGATGGCTGCCGCCAGAAAAAAATGTAAATTTTAAAATGTTAAAAGCCTCCAAAGCAGCTGCGGGGCTTGCACCGGCCCGGAAATGTTCCGGGACAAATCCAGGACTCGAGCTTGGGTTCCAGGACTGTCCCGGAATTTCTGGTATGAATGGTAAGCATATAGCTAGGGCCGATGCTATCATTAGGCCGACTAAGGAAGCCTCCTAGGGCGCAGACCTCAGAGGGGTGCAGTACTGACCTTTGAGGGGCATAGTTTTATACAGATTAGGTTTTTTTTAACCCACATAAAAATGCAACTGACAATTTATATATACAGTGGAACCTTGGATTGCGAGCATAATTGGTTCCAGAAATGTGCTTGTAATCCAAAGCACTCGTATATCAAAGCAAATTTTCTCATAAGAAATAATGGAAACTCAGATGATTCGTTATTCTGCAAGAGATCTTTGTGTGTGTCTGCATTATCTCCTGGGCTCAGCTAATTAAGAAGCTGCCCTGCAGAGTACTCCTTTGCTCTTGCAAACTGTAGCTCACTTTGCAAAATCTGATATGCAAAACCTGAGCCTTGTTCTTCAGAGTAAATGTCTTTGCTAGAGGCAGATGGAGGAGGGGGAAAAACAGCTTGTTAATGAGGTCTGCAAGACAGAAGTTGCAAAGCAAAGCCTGAGCTGCTATTCTGCACAAACGGAGCCTCTAGCAGAGGGAGAACAAAGTGTTAATGAGCAGTTAATGAGGGCAGTTTGTTGCCCAGGAGACGCTATTGTTACTCTGCAAACACACAGAGAGATATCTTGGAGAACACAATGTACTGGTATTGCAAGGCATTGCTCGTTTATCAAGTCAAAATTTAGAGAACAATTTTGCTCATCTTGCAAAGCACTCGCAAACCAAGTTACTCGCAATCCAAGGTTTCACTAATTTAAAGAGAAATACCACAACAGTGCTATGGAATATCATTAATTATAAAGTCTTATGAAAAATTTATCTTACAGTTAAACCTTGACTAGGACACAAAAGAGGCTGGCACCAGCCCTGTTTGAAGCTGCACCTCACAGCCACATCCCCACAATGCATTCTCCAAGCAGAGTCGGGTTAAGATCCTGAGGCATGCAGGCTGAATGCTCATTGCGCCTCCTCTTCTTTCTCTTGGCACCCTATGTCAGAAGAATGTATTTCTCCATTTGAGCGTATGGTTTGCCAGTGTTGATGTGGTCGCCTTCAGGTGTGCAAACCACAGTAATTGCCCCCATTGCTCCAAGGCTGGTGTTAAACGTGATCGTTTTTATTATAATTTTTTTTATTATTATTATTGGTTCTGTATTATTGAATCACTCCCTTATATTCATGTAATTTACTGGCAACACACTTCTGCACTATTTTCCTTGAGCCTATATACGTCAATGGGGAATAACTTGGGCTAGGAACCTTTTTTTTCTCTCTCCAAAACTCAGGTCAAGACCACCACCAGACTTCATTCTGGACTCTGCTTAATATCGACAAGACATTTCATGCATGTCATGTACAGAGTTGATACAAAAAGGATGGTACAAAAGTAAAGCTGATTTATTCTTAAATGAACTGACATACCACAACCATTATGACATGAAAAGACAGAAAAACTGTCCAAGATTCACATGCACATTACAAATGTTCGATGTGGGCACTTGCATAGCTTCAATGGGGCGGGGGCAAACAGCCACGATCTCCTCCCAAGGAGACCGCACTCTTCATGAGGAGACCGTGGCTGTCACCTGGGGCATTTGCCCCCGAGGAAGGGCAGTATTGATGGTCAGATAGGGGGCATCCCAACATGAGCAGCCCAATCCTAACTAAATCCCCCTGTGCTGATGCAGCGACACAAGTGCGGGCTAGACTGTATCCCGCGGGGGAACTTAGCAGGCAGGATGTCTCCTCAGGGTAAAGGGACATATCACTGGCATAAGTCCAAGTTGATCTGCGTTAGTGGATCAAGCCCAGGAAGGGGGATAGGATACAGCCTCTTCAGAGATGCTGCCATCACTGCTGGTAGCCATGGTTCCAGCACAGATTCTAGTGTGTGTGGGGGGGGGGGTGGAACCATCCCCACATTTCACGATATTTACATACAGATTGTGAATGGCATTCCTGAATGAATCATTCCTGGTTCCAAATTGCTGAACAGTAAAGATCCAAGGAGTTGGAAGCTGCAAGAGAGCGGGAAAAGTATGCTGATGGCATCATCCAAAAGTGGCTAAGGGCCCATGCCCACCTGGCTAAGCCAATCCCTGCTCAACACACCATCAAGAGGTGGATGAAGAACACCATGGGCGACCAATCGCAGGGCTTTGCCCCAGGGCACCCAGGAACCTGGTGCTAGTACTGCTGTCTTCAGTACAGGCAACTCACTTGGCTCTTGTGGGACCATGCAAAAGCCTTTGCTATGTTTACTAGTTGGTTACTTTTACTACAGGTGACCCGTGACTATGTTGGCAGAGCTTGCAGAAGTGTTTGTTTCACAAATGCAACATCAGTGGAGGTGGGGTCTGTTGCAATTGTTGCAAGTCACAAGATCTGTTTTCATCTCCAGATTGCACAGAGTCTCTCTCTTCCCCAGCCTGTCTCTTTGGGCCTGGAGGAGTCCAAGAGGAAATGAAAACAGTACATGAGCTACAGTTTTATATTTGACAAAAGAGGCCCTTTCCTAGTTTGTGTGGGTTTAATCCTTGGCAAGAGGGAACCTGAAGCCACAACTTCTGCATGCCCACCACATGCCCCTTCATGCGCATCAAACGCATACAAAAACAAGAATGTGTCTTGCAAACTGGCATCAAGCACTCTTAATGCGATAGTACTATACAGTACTTCAGTTTTGCTTTGCTTCCGTGTCAACAATGGTGTGAGTGAACCTTGATTTCTGCAACTTAATTTTCTGTAACTTGATTTCTGTGACTATAAACCATAGCTAGGTTTATAGTTACAGAGTAGCTAGAGTAGTTCAGAGTAGCTAGAGTAGTCGAGGTCCTTCAGTGCAGAGCACCAAACATCCTTCAAACCATTAAAATTTGCCACTGACGATTCTGGATTGATTTAAACCCATGTTTTGAAAGATTTAACATCCATGTCAAGATTTAAAGCCCACTTCCAATTGTCTGAGCTCAACCGTAATAACAGTGGTTATTACTTTGAAACTCAGAAGGCTCTGATCATGGCTCTTGCCATGACATAGTTTTTATTTTCTGGGTTCCAGCCAATGACTCCCACAGCATGGAACAAAGAGTTCCTCCAATGATTTTTTTCCTGGCTTTTCCAGGCACTTCCTCAGTCATTTGTCTTTGCTAAAACTTGCTCACCACCTCAAAAAGTGAACGGGAAGAAATTCTTTGCAGAAGAAGGAAAGGGAAAGAGCCAAAGGAATTGAAATCACTGATGGTAAATAGAGCAATTGGCCAAATATTGGGTCAAGAAATTCAACCGATGACTTAAGGCTGAGCTACATTACACGCGTCGCGGAGCTTCTGACGTCATTTTTGAAGCAAGCGGAGCCGCTGCGACCTCCGCACTGCCGGCGCGTACCTCAAACTGGAATCCTACTTTTGAGGGGGCGGGCTCGCAGAGCTAGGGGGCGTATCACGGAGCTACTGCAGCCTACCAATCGTAGGAGACGGGGGGAGGGTGGCTGCATGCCAATCTGAACTACCTCCAATCACCTTCTTAAGAAGGCGGGACAACAGGAGGGACAACAGGCGGGAAGACACTCCCCTGCTCCAAGTGCGTAGGCAGAGGCAGAGGCGGCAGCAGAGCCTCTGCCTGTAATGTAGCTCAGCCCTTAGGTTGCAATCCTATATACACTGTAGTTCAGGCCGTTCCAGAGATGATGGAACAATTAATAGCCCTATCCTACCTAAATCTCTGTGCAGTGATTTAGCGGCACTGGTGTGGCTTTCACTGCATCCCATGAGGGATTTTTGACTGCTGGGGGTCTCCTCGGGGTAAGCCCCAGCAGCCTCAGAGGTATCCCCGGGGTAAGCCCTAGCAACTGCACCTTATGAGCCAGCCAAGGATAGGATTGGGCTGTAATTCCGTTTCAATTCAGACACTAACTTTTAAAAGTTGTTCAGTAATAAAGTCAGATCCTTTGAACTGGCATAGATACATTTCATACAGAATAATAGCAAACTCTTTTGGTTGCATTGTAACTCTATACAGTGATTGAACTGGTTATTTTTGAATGTTTTTGAAAGATTTTTCACAAACAAAATACATACATGATACAAAATTGGGAAAATAACAAATTAGTCCCGTTGAGTCCTTAGAGGTACGCCCGAAAGTAAATAGTTTAAAAAAAGGGCTTCCTCCAATTTTTCTGGAATTTTTTTGTGGAAATTAGACAGGTGAACCTATTTTTTAAAACAATTTTCAGAGTTCTAGGGTCACCCCACTGACCCCCCCCCCAGAGGAGCAAAGATCACTGTTTTTAGGGGAAATGAGGTGTAGGAATCGGTTGCAGGGCACCCCCTCCTCACTGAAATTAAAAATGAAACTCTGGCTTTTTTTTTCATGGCCAGGGCCCTGGCTTTTGAATGCACCTTGTTTGGAGCACCTCAGGTGCAGGGGAGCAGCTGTACACAGCTGTAAACAGGAGCAACATCAGGCGTTGCTCAAAGGACTCAACGGATCTTAATGAGTGGCAGAATTGACCTGTATAGACCTGAACTCACAACTAAAGCTGCATGATTTCAAGGATTTGAAGTTTGGATTTGAAGGATTATGTGTTTGTTTGAAATCTTGTGTTGTCAGGTCCATGCTTTACATAGGAATGAATGGACTAATTGGCTTAACCTTAAGTCCCATTGAGTGGCGAACGCAACGCCTGTGCTCCAGGTGTATGGAACACCTGGGAATTTTTCTGCAGGTGGTTTTCTCTACATGGGGGTCCCTTAGACATGTGGAACACACTGACATTTGGGAATTCTGGGAAAATCACACCGTGGGACCAAATGGGATTATAAAATTGCAAGCTGAGCACCTGATAGCCCAAGAGTAAGACCCACTGACTTTAGTGGGACCTAGTCTGAGGTATGCATGCTTAGGATTGCAGTCTGAGCCCCTTCTCTTTGCTGTTTAAGGGTTTGGTTCCAGTTCAGGTTCAAGACAAACAAAGGGTCCTGGGTTTTGTACGCTGAGATAACCCCCTTGGAATTATTTGGATTGAGGTTTGTTTATTAAACACCATCCATTACTACCACACACAGGGCTGGCTTTAGGGCAATTGGGTCAATTTTGCACAATCGGGCCCCGCGCTAGGGTTCCAGGGCTGCTCTGGATATGGGCCACCAGAGTCCTCAGCATTGCCGGCCAGCTGAAAATCGTTTGGGCCCTCCCGCCCTTGCATCCAATTGGCTGCAAAACACAGCCTACCGGAAGCAAGTGGCCGTGACACTGGAAGGGGGCGTGGTCTTCCGAGCACCGAGCATGCAGGTGGAGGGAAGCATGCAGCTGGACAAGCCATGGCTGCAGGTAATGGAGGCGAGGGATTGGGTGCGACTGAGGAGCTGGGGGGCATGGATGAGGAGCTGGGCCCCCAGAAAGCGCTGTCAATTGGGCCTCACAGCTCCTGAAGACAGCCCTGACCACACACATATTTTGTGGTGGTAACAGAGGCAGTGAAGTCTTCTCTGCTGCCTCTGTTCAGGCATTACCTGAGCAATCTCTGTGTATACAATGAATGCCTAGATCAGGGATGGGGAACCGGCGGCCCGCGGGCCGGATCCGGCCCCCGGAGAGATCCGGTCTGGCCCGCGCAAGCCTGGACCCAATTCTGTCGGGTCTGGCCCACGCGCGTGCTCAGAGCGGAGCCTCCGGAGCCTCGGGAGGCCCCGCGCGCGCTCACATCGCCAGACTTACTCTCAACCCGGCTGTTATAGACATGCGCAGAAACAGCCGGGTTGAGAAGAGGGTCACGCGAGATCACTCGACCTCTTCTCAACCCGGCTGTTTCTGCACATGTCTATTACAGCCGGGTTGAGAGTAAGTCCAGCGATGTGAGCACGCGGGGCCGCTGCCACCGTCGCCAATGGCGGCGGCGGCTGAAGAGAAGGTAAGGAGGAGAGCTTGGGGGGTGGGAATGGGAGGAGGAGAGCTTGGGGGTGGGGTGTGTGCGCGCGCGTGCGCTTGGGGGGCGCCTGTTTGCGGTGGAGGGGACACGGCCCGTGACCCATTTCCCCCATGGGGAAATGGCCCTCCACCGTAAATAGGTTCCCCACCCCTGGCCTAGATAGTAATCACCGCACCTCACCTCACCATCCATGCGTTCAAAGCTTACCTACACCTGAATGGTTGGTCATAGGGAGTATTCAAGAGCCCTGCTTTTTCAGGGTTTCTGACTATATATTGCATACCACAGTAGATACATTTGGCACATGCATTCATTTCCTAAACAAATGGTAATGAAAATGAACATAGTCCATTCGTTTTTATTTATTTTCCTTTTACATTTATTTTCGTAGAGACCTCCTACATTTTCGGATGCTTATATTTTAGGTATTTTCCACCCAAATTTCATAAAATGTTCAGAGGGTTGCGCCCTTAAGGTGTCATAGCTGGAAAAACTACAAGGAATCCATTTTAGAGGCAATTTTTAAAAGGTACATAAAATTATAAGATTTTCATTAATTTAAACGATAAGCAGCTTTTGTGCTGCTTGTAACCTCTCTGTTTCCCATCCTATAGGTATGAAATTCTACTGGTCCCTTCACATATTACTTCTGGCACAAAAAGTGTCTCATTTTATAGGCATTTTATGGGCATCCAGAGCACTGGTTGCATAGAGAAGTCAATTTCTTATTAAAACCTGTAAGGCTGATATAAATAGTTTCACATTGAGAAGGGCACAGTGCAAATGTAGCTGCAGTAAAAATCAGATTATTAGTTAAAGTTAGGCTTAGCCTAAAATTCAAATTCAGGTTAGATTTCAATGCAGTTAGCTATACTTGTGAGTTCAGATCTCAGCTCATTTTAAAATTTCAGGTTAAAAATCAAAGTGTAAGTTTAAACAAAGCTTATTCCAGGTATGCCTAAACTAAAATAGACATGTTTTAAATGTATTAGACATCAGGGATGGAGCCTGCTGCCTCCCAGTTGGAGGTTGGTCATGTAATGCGTGAAAAAGGGCATCTACATAGGCCAGCCAGCAGTTTTTCTTAGAAGTGAAGGCCAATCACAGAACGTAGTGACACCATTATTGTGGAAAACTATTCCTAAAATTTCCTGCCAGGGCAGCTCAGCTTTTATTTTCAAAAGGTGTGTTAAAAAATGGTAAGCAGGGGTATAGTTGAGAGGGAATGGACAGGGAGCGGAGCTCTACAACAGGAGTCATGGTATCATCAGCGGGGGGGGCACTCAAGTGAAGCATTCAAGTCTTCAAAAAATGTTCAAAGGACCTTAACTAAGAAGATGCATCAGGCTCAGCAGAAGGTAAACTGAGAAATTTGCTTAGGGCAGCGGTTCCTAAAGTGTGCCTTGGGGTGTTGCGATGCACTCCCAGGGGCATCGTAGGACCCGCGCAGGCTGAGCTGCTCGATAGCAGGATTGTGACGTAGAGAACCATGGAACTGCTGCGCATTGCATTTTGGGCCTGCCCTCACCTGTTTAGTGCCGATTTTCATGTCTTCTTAGGTCATGAAACACACAAGTAAGTGCTGGTGATGTCATCACATCACGCATCATTGTCACTTACCTCCGGGTTCTGCAACTGGCACCAGCAGAGAGAGGGCATTGCGAGGCCCGTAAATTTGGGAACCACTGACCTAGGGGCATATGCTAATGTCTAGGGCCATTTTCTTTCCCAAAGATACTATGTAGCATGTTATATTAAGGCATATACAAAGGTAAAGGTGACCCCTGACAATTAAGTTCAGTCATGTCTGACTCTAGGGTGTGGTGCTCATCCCCATTTCAAAGCTGAAGAGCCAGCGTTGTCCGAAGACGCCTCCGTCGTCATGTGGCTGGCATGACTCTCCTTGCCGCAGCACGTAGCATGCGGCTGGAACACGGAGCACTGTTTACCTTCCCGCAAGCGGTACCTATTTATCTACTCACATTAACATGCTTTGGAACTGCTAGGTTGGCAGGAGCTGGCCAAGCAACGAGAGCTCACCCCGTCGCAGATTCGAACTGCCGACATTTCGATTGACAGCTCATGGTTCAGTGGTTTAACCCTCTGCACCACCCACTGTAGCACCTTATTAAGGCATATAGCAGCTAGTAAACATGCATACCCCCAACACTCATATAAGCATTTTATACTTAATTGGGGTATTTTCAAATCCCATTTCTCAATGTTTCTGTTTTAAAACTATTGCAACTCAGTTCAAGAGTTTGGGATAAAATGAACTAGACATTTAAATGTATAAGTCTCAAAGCAGAAATAAGTGGCAGGAGGGGGGAAAAACACTATAATGAAAGAAAGTAACATTTACAAGACACAAGTTTTATGGGTGAAGTAGCCATGTAATTAAATATAAAATTCAAAGAACTCCAGGCACACACGTATAAGTTCTTCAAAAAGCACCACTCATAACAAGCAGCAAAACAATGAGTGCGGAGAAGTCCGATGTTTACAGGAACCGATGTTTTGTCTTATTTCCTAAGACATTATCTAGGTCAAGACAGCTTGGCTGTTGGGATGGCACTGAAAACCAACTGACAGAAACGGAACTTAAAGGGAAACAACAGGCAGAGCTTAACAGAGATCTTAAAGGAACATCAGACAGATTCAAAAGGCAAAACACATCTTATAAATCTTGCAACGAAAGCTTTCATGGCCAGCTACTAGACTAAAACGATACCAGGTATCAAGGTATCTAAAGCATCTGTCAGTACACTAATCTTATACGGATACAGAATTAACACGTATTGTTCCCTGTATATTTGTGCAATATGGGAAACCATATTTTGTCAATAAATGTTAATTCTTGTTGGCGGTTAATAAGATTTTGTGATCTTCTTTTACTAATCTCAATTGCTTCCAGATTCTGGCGCGTTCTGTTGTTCGAATCATTAGCTAGACATTTAGTCTCATTGAACAAAATACTATGGTATTTTGCAACATCTTCCCCTCCTCCCAGCGTCACTGGCGTCACTGCAGGGGGGGCGGAGCTCTAAGTTCCTCCGTGATCGGAGCCTCCGTTACACGGAGGAACGAAGCGCCCCGCCCCCGCGCCAGGGAGTCTCCTGCGCGTTGTTTTCACTGCTTTGACTGGTTCGGAAGGCGTGGGGGCGGGGCGCTTCGTTCCTCCGTGTAACGGAGGCTCCGATCACGGAGGAACTTAGAGCTCCGCCCCCCCTGCAGTGACGCCAGTGCCCAGCAGTCAATGGAAGCAGGACTGGCCATGCTCACTGGTGGTGAGGCCACCACCAGAGAGGAAGCTGGGAGGATATAACTGACAGTGCCAACCACAACCCAAAAGGAAGCACTGTGGGGAACAAGCTGTGGGGCAAAGCACCCTGGGTGGGGCCATGCGCACACAAGGATCCCAACATTGCTATCCTCCAATACCCTGGCACCAACCCTTCTGTGGATCTCGCAGCTCTTCATCTTCAGTCTATTGCAACGGACTGAGCTAGACTAGGATGACACCTGGCTGCCGGTTATATCATGCAGAGCCAAACTAATGCAAATAGTGCACCAGCAGCTGTTCAAGAAGAAACCACCCTCTGCAAATACATGACTAGTGAAAGTACATGATGAGCACCAGTGATGTAGACTTGAGTCTAATGACTTGGACTCGAGTTGGACTCAAGTCGCATCAAGGACTCGACTCGGACTTGACTCGGCAATTGTAAAAGACTTGAAAGACTTGACTCGAGACTTGGAACCTTTTACGACAAGTCGAATTTTATTCAGGTTTAAACCCATTTTCCCCATTAAATAGATAGGGACTCGCAACAAAAGACTTGGGGGCAAAGACTTGGGACTTGACTTGAGACTTGGACCCAGAGACTTGGGTTTGACTTGAGAGTTGGAGTCAGAGATTTGATCCATGTTACTTATGAGCACATACAGGTCCAGAGCAAGTCATGTCCATTATGAGAAATGCATTGTAACATTACTTTGTTAATGTGACCTAAATTTTACTGACACCATGTCTGCTTCTTCACTAGAGATCCCATGAACAGAATTGAACGTTGCTGTTCTGCTCTTGTTGCGATACATTTATGAAGAATGTATTAGAGTACGTCATTTTTTGAGTTGCTGATGCCCTGCCTCGTCCAACATGATATTATTCACTGGCAAAGAAAAACAGCAGAATTAGCTCATATTGAAAGACGACAGGAAGCTGCTGGCTCTCAAAATAGGATCCTCCTGGCTGATACATTAGTGTCAAAACAGGAACTGGAATTTATCTTTTTCTGCTTAAGTGATTGCTTTTGATTCTCAACTGCTGTATCTGGTTGGAGCCTATTTTGAAAGGCAATCAACGCACTGGCTGTGTATACAAACCACTTGTGTTGACCATAAGCCATGCTAACATATCAGTATGGTGTCCCACAGTTTAATCTTTCAAATCCAATTTAAACGTCTACTGATTCTCCCTCTTTATAAAATCTGGCTTTCAATTTCACATTCCTTGAAGACAGCCTTTGGATCTCCCAA
This sequence comes from Plestiodon gilberti rubricaudatus, assembly GCA_026170595.1. Taxonomy (NCBI): domain Eukaryota; kingdom Metazoa; phylum Chordata; class Lepidosauria; order Squamata; family Scincidae; genus Plestiodon; species Plestiodon gilberti. The sequence goes on along the minus strand of JANXHW010000002.1, from coordinate 106,374,422 downwards.
ATCAGTCTTTGTTGGATTTTGTATACTTCCTCTCTGCAGTTAATAACAGGTCTAGTGGGGGGGGGGAAGAGTGCTGATTTGTACCAGAGAATTGGCATGGGGTTAACCATCCTCCTCTCTGTCCTATGGCCTTGACCCAACATAGCCCTGCGACTACTTTTAGGAAAATAAAAAGATGCTGGGAGATCCAGTTGGCTAACATTTCTTTCTTGTAATTAATGTCACTGTATGAAATGTAGATCATTGTTGTCAATTCATAATTCATGTTAGAATATTCGCTGCGAAGGTTCACTCTGAGTAATAGCTTGCAGAAAGTGGTCCTCGGTTATTTAGGGTATAATTTGGAGAGTGATCAGTTTTGGGTTTTTTGCAAGTTCTGTCTGGTGGTTGCCACTTGCCATACATATAATCTCTGGGCAGAACCCCAACAGAATGTGCCTCTGAGTCAGAGAGAGAGAGAGGAATGATGTGATGATATGCGGATTTAATGAATAGAATGTGGGGGTTGTTTTGGCTTAGTTGGAAATTGTATGTAGAAAATAGTGAATAGTATGCTAGTAGGATGTATTGCTTCGCGCTTGCTATAACTTTATGAAATATGTATTGTTTTTTTATGTTTTAATATATCAATAAAATATAAATATATATATAAAAAAAAAAAGAATGTGCCTCTGAGTCCATGGCACTTCCCTCCTAGGATAAGAAGGAAGGATTTTAATTGCATTATATTAGATTAATTGCATCCTGCAAAGCCTGTTTAGCATTATCCATGTGCAAATCTCTCTCTCTCTCTCTCTCTCTCTCTCTCTCTCTCTCTCTCTCTCTCTCTCTCTCTCTCTCTCTCTCTCACACACACACACACACACACACACACACACACACACACACACACACACACCGAGTAATCAATTCACTTGTTAGGAAGGGTAGGAAGGATAAATAAGGGATAACCCCTCACACAAATCAACGTATTTCCCAAAGCTAATTAAGCAACCAAGGTTCTAGGAACACAATCCAATTAAGTCTAACGATGCCCCTGCCAGGATGGAAACATTTTTCCCAAACCCCATAAAAACTGGGTGTGCCAGAGTGGCTATGTGATTCAATAACGGTGCAATGACCACCTGTACCCCTGGTGATTGGAATCTAGTATACAAAAGCTTGAAAGGCTGTCTTCTGGAATGGTAACTATCATTATGCTTCTAGTTTCCTTACTTTTTTTTTTCTCCAAACCCTTCCCGTCTTCCCCATTTTAGCTTAGGAAAGGATAAAAGGATAGGAATTTCCCATCCTTAGTTGGATATTATATGTAGAAAATGGTGAATAGTATGCTAGTAGGATGTATTGCTTCGTGCTTGCTATAACTTTATGAAATATGTATTGTTATATGTTTTAATATATTAATAAAATATAAATATATATGAGGAATTTCCCATTCACACCTCCCCTCCAACCTATTCTTTCTGCATTTCCCCTTTGAATGCGCCCAATATGCATTCACTTGCATCCACCACTATAGGTACCCAATAACAAACATATTAGAAACTATCAGTGATGTAGACTTGAGTCTATTGACTCGAACTTGACTCAGCAATTTTAAAAGACTCAAAAGACTAGACTCAAGACTTGGAGCCTTTTATGACAAGTCAAAATTTATTCAGGTTTAAACCCGTTTTCCACATTAAATAGATAGGGACTCGCAACTCGCAACCAAAGACATGGGACTTGACTGGACCCAGAGACTTGGGGCTTGACTCGGAGACTTGATCCACATCCCTGGGAACTATTAAATCTTTATTGTATTTTATTTTTACATGGAAGGGGAATGTTTGTACATTGTCTTTTGGCATTTATTTTCTTTTAATACACCTACAGTCTTTTTAAGGAAGTTTCCTCTCTCCCAGTCTCTTCTTTTTTAGGGGGTTATTTGCCTTTTGCAGAATGTTAACTTGCAACCAGTCTGATCTTTTCATGACAGAGCTGTCTGTTCATTTTAGCTGTGCCTCTCTCAAGGAGGGGGCAGGGGTGGACTCTGTATACTTTTTGAGGGTTCCATGTATTCATGGATTTCCCAAATAAGCTCCCTTGATAACACCAACGCACAGAGGCTTCCTTACAGTGGGGGTGATTGGGTCGGTGGGCCCCAAGTGGCGGGTTGCGGGGGTGCACCTTCTGTCGGCTCTGTTGCCCCCCCCCCCGCCACCGGCAGCGGCTCCTCTTCACAGCCGTTTTTGGCTGCAAGTTCAGCCCTCCCACCCTCCCTGGTGCTGTTTGGCTCAAAAAAGGAGCCCAAAAGCGCCAGGGGCGTGTTTCCGCACTGCGGTGGTGCACAATGATGATGTCACACACCCCAGGGGCGGGCCATGTGGCATCCGTGGGGGGTGTTGCGGCGGCGGCCCCCTCCAGCGGGGTGTGTGTATAGGGCTGCCAATGCAGGCTGGAAATGTAATGTGAAAAGGTATATAAACCAAATCAACCATCCTTTGCTGTAGTCTCTACATGTCCTATCACTGTGTACAGACAGATAATAAAGCAACATATTTTGATAATGGTCCTGTTGGAGCATTTCATGTCTCCCCACTGCCAACCATGCACACATGCACTTATCAATAAAGACTGAAAGGCATCTCTATTGCCAAACATTATTTGATGAATGATTTAATTAATTTGTTAAAATATGTGTGATTAATCAACTGAAACGCCTTAATCATTTGACAGCGCGAACAGAAGGCAGTAGTTCCCTGGCAGAGAGCTTTTGTCAGGGGAAAGGAGATTGAATTGCCACCCTGACTGCTGGCTGGCATGTCGTTTGTTGTCGGATTTAATTGTTTCAGAAGTAATGGAAAGGGACGGGGTTTTTTCCCCAGAAGAGGAAGGGAATTGTAGAGATTTGTCAAATGTCTTTGGGCCAAATTACATGTTTACCATTTCTGACACACAGCCACATGTAATATTTGCCTGATAGCCATTTTGTCCGTTGCAGAGCATCCTTGGGGGGGGGGGGGTGGGGAGAGAGAGAATGGATGCTTAACAGAATGGATGCTCCAGTGCTGCTTTCCATCTGAAAATTCCCCCCTCACACTCCCCTGCAAGGTCTTTGCAAACACATGCCTGGAACTTTGGTGGGCAAAAGTCCACTGGGCAGGGGAAAGGTTCAATACCCCCTCCTTTATTTCCACTTCCACAATATGCAGTGCAGCAGAGAAGTAGCTTCAGGGTTTATGATACATTGTCAGAGCTTGATGAGGCTGAGACTACAAAACAGACAAGAAAGAGGACCAAGACCCCACTGCCAGTCCCACCAGAGACTGGAACCAAGGGGAATCAATATCACATGAAGGAAAGCCCAAAGCTGCCACCCCACAAGGAACCCCAAGGGACCACAGGATTGGGGGGGACCTGAGGCTTCCTGACTAGACCCCGATCCTAGCTGTAGCCCAATATGCTACACAGAATACACAGAAAGATAGTGCATGATTCGATAGTGCATGATTCCTGCCAGAATCAGTGGCATAGGAAGGGGGCGGGGGGTATGCCCCCGAGCAACAGGTCGGAGGCCCCCGGCCCAGGCAGCAAACGGGGTGTGTGCACAGAAAACGGCGGTAGCATTTTCTTTGCTGCCACAGACACGAAGGTGTTGCCCGCCCCGCCGCCCGGCTCCTCTGAGGCCTTTTCCGGCCCAAAAAAATGCTGCGTCAGTGCCTGCAGGGGCGGGGCTACTGACAGCACCGGGGGGTGGTGCATCACGGTCTCCCAGCCTCTGGCAGCAGGCAGCTTCCTTCCCCAGCCCCCCAGTAGATAACTACACCACTGGCCAGAATCATGGTGTCCATTTCAAGGCATTACATGGTTTCCAAGGGAGCATCAGGAGCATAAGCCTCTAGGAAAAGGCTAAACTTTAGTTTGTTGGAGCAACCATTCCCTCTCTGGCTTGTGCGAAGCCTCCTTTTGTTTGAAAATGCCATAATCAGACATCCATGTGGATGTGAATTTGGTCCTTCTCAGTGTCTGGACTAGGCAAGCCTTCTACTGAGATTGGCATGCCCCACCAACTGAGCGGCCAAACCTGTCTGCCAAGGTAAAAGAGTGGGATGGTGAAGCCAAGGGGCTTTCTCTCATTCAATCAGGCATCCCTATGACATCATCAAACCTAGTGTTTTGGTTACTTTTTCACTCCAAACCATATTCATTGGTTTAACTTTCTCTTAAGTTGCTTCCTGCTAAACATGCCTAGTTACTTCATCTAATTTGTTGACACTGTCTTTTGCATCCATCCAGCCAAGAGCAAGCACCTTCCACTTTTCTCTACCCCATTTCCCTCTTTTGTTTAATTCTTCTTCTTTGGATTTTTAATAAACTACAGTTATATTTTGATTTTTTGCCTTCTTAGACTGTATTCACGGATGATTCAGTGAGGTGTTACATCTACGCATCACTCTCAGGCACTACTGTGATTTGATTTTAAATAAGAATCCTTGCTTTTCCCGACAACTACAGGGAAAATATACAATGTACAATATACAATGTATAGTGTAAAATATACAAATTACCTTCACACTGAAAATCATGAGATCATAAACCTGACGGGCATCCCAATCCTATCCAGCACTGACGCAGCGGGGCTGCATGGCCCATGCTGTATCCAATGCTAGGATTGAGCAGGCTGGAGGTCTCCTTGGAGTAAGAGGACATTTTTCCTCTTACCCCGTGTCGAACCCCAGCCTGCTCAATGGGGCTACTCGGATCTGCACCAGCGAAATCACTGGCGCAGGCTCGAGAAGCTCCATGCAAGGCTTCCCATCCTGGGAGGGGTAATAGCAGTAGCGTCACTAGGACGCGCGTCACCCTGGGGCAGGGGGCGCGCGTCACCCTAGTGACGCTACGATATCGCGGTGCGGGGGGCGACCCGGCTCCCCCCCCCCGCGTCGCCCTCCGGACGCTAAGAGGCCGGCCCGGGAGCCGGCCTTGGAGCATCCGACCCCGTCAGCGCTCCAGACAGCGCGTCCATCCGGGTATTTTCCGGATTTTCGCGCATGCGCAGACCCGTTTTAAGGGCAAAATATACAAATTTTTGGCCTCAAAACGGGTCTGCGCATGCACGAAAATCCAGAAAATACTTGGATGGACGCGCTGCCTGGGCCTTCTTTCAGAAGGCCCTGGAGCGCCGACGGGGTCGGATGCTCCGAGGCCGGCTCCCGGGCCGGCCTCGGAGCGTCCGAAGGGTGTTGCGCGTTACGGAGGTGGCACGCGTGGGGTGCGCGCGTCACCCTGTGGCGCGCGTCACCCGGGGGCGCCCCGCCCCCCCCGCCACGCTCCAGCGATGCCCCTGGGAAATAGGATATGACGGAGGCCTTCTTCATCCATCTGTTACCCCTCCTAGACCCTCTCCACCCACTCCCCTCCCCATTATGCCCCCTCCCCACCCTCCCAATACCTAGGCTTGCCATCCATACCGGAAATTCCAGGCTAGTCCCAAAACCCGAGCTCGGGTCCCGGATTTGTCCTGGACTGTTTCTGGGCCGGTGCAAGCCTCTGCCGCTGCCGCCACCACCACCGCTTTTCTGAGACTCGAACTTTTAAAAGTTACCTTTTTTCTGTTGGTGGCCATCTTGGATCTGAATTGGACAAGCTGTGGATCAGGCATCCTTGGCTCTCTTGAGACATTTCCCCCTCCAGAAACCAGTCAGTCTCCTGCATAAGAAGCACTGGGTTGGCCTAAAAAAGGTAAAGGTGACCCCTGACAATTAAGTCCGTGTCCGACTCTAGGGTGTGGTGCTCAGCAAACCCTTTATGGCTACTTTGCCTCTCTTGACTCTTCCTTCTCAACTGGGAGCTCACTCAACTACTCCTCCTTCAGCACCTGCTCTAACGAAATGCTCTCCGTGGAAACAGCTGGGGAACGTTGGACAGCTGGGGAACCTGTGTCTCATGCACTGTGTTTCATGTGCAGCCCAATTGGCGGTGTGGTCTTTCTCCTTCTTTCTTCACTGTGAGTGGTTGTGCGTGAGTTTAGGTCTCTTTGACGTCTCTTTTTCACAGGTTAAGGTGAGGCCCCAGAGGTTAGTCCCAGGGCTCCTAACATACAGGAGCTGACACGGGAACTGCTCTAAGCCTCTTGGATGTCCAATAGTATCAAGAAAGAAAGGGCATCCTTGGAGGAACTGTAGCATCCAGTAGCGTAGCTAGAGGGGGGGGCGACACAGTAAGTACTGCATGGCACTACACAGCGGTGCAAAGTGGCCCCTCTCACTCGCTGTCAGAGCCATTCTGGCAGTAAAGGCAATGCTGACTCCACTGCCGAAATGGCCCCAAGGGCGAGTGGGAGGGACCACTTTGAACCACTATGCAGCGCCGTGCAGCACTTACTGTGCCACCGTCACTCCCCCCCCCCCCCCGTAGCTACGCTACTGGTAGCATCAGTTAAGAGTAATCACATGGCAGGAGATGAGTTCTCCTGCCATGTGATTGAAGTGCTTTAAAGTCTGTCGAGTGTCTCACTCACTGCCTATAGCCGCTGTTCCAGCCCCACGTCTTGGCTGGAATCCTTGGCTTCTTTTTCCCTCTTTACTGAGCTCACTGCTTCTTTTTTCATCCCCCCAGTAACTTGCAGCTCTCTTTTCCACTCTCTTTGGCCCTCTGGGCCAAACAAACTGCTTTATCCTGATGCTAAGATAACTTGATGTCTGTGTCCTATTCCCTCCTTCCCCCCCCCTCCTTCATGTGTAATTCCACATTTTCTCTCCTACTTTAGGCAATTTGATTTTTCTCTGCATTATGTTACCGCAGCAACAAATACTCTGTGTGTGAGCAAGATTTTACTGCGTATTTCTGTATTCTTGTTCCCTTCTTACCGTATTGCCATTTATCTCTTTCTCTCATCACTGTCCAATGGACATGCTTCAGTCACGGGCAGCCCAGTCCTATCCTGCACTGGTGCTGCATGGGCGCCAAGCACACACTGTATCCTGTGCTGGAGAGGAGCAGGCCTAAGGTCTCCTCGAGGTAAGTGGACATTTGTCCACTTACCCCGGGTAAAGCCCCAACCTGCACTATGGGGCAACTTGGATCTGTGCCAGCTATTTAGCTGGTAGAGAACCGAGAAGCCCCATGTCAAGGAAAAAGGCTCGGGAGGGTAGGCTTACCAGATCTCCAACCGGGCCAGAGTGCTAGACCTTTAGGAGAAGGAATGTGGGCAGGTGTAGCTTGCTAAGTCCTAGAGCACAATCCTAGGCATGTCTACTCAGAAGCAAGTCCCACTGAACACAATGGGGCTTGCTTCTGAGTAGACATCCCTAGGATTGTGCTCTAGGACTTAACAAGCTACACCTGCCCACATTCCTTCTCCTAAAGGTCTAGCACTCTGTCCCGGTTGGAGATCTGGTAAGCCTACGGGAGGGGAGATTGGATATGGCGCTCAGCAGCGGTGCCGGCCAAGGCAGTCTGTCAGTCTGTCAGTCTGCACTGACAATCTGTCATGAGGCAGTTGCAAATAGGCCCCCATATATTTGGTTCTCGCAGGTTACATGGCTCACCGCATGCCTGGAAGCACTCTCTCTCTCTCTCTCTCTCTCTCTCTCATTTCATTCCTATAAGGAACCCAGTCCTCACTCAAACCCACACCTATTGTGACACCACCCTTTGATAATCTGTTTCTGACTAAGGGAGATTCTCCTCCCCCCCATCCAGTGGCGTTCCTAGAGGGGGGCGGTACTGTAAGTTGTACATAGTTCTACTCAGCGTTACACGGTGGCCCTGCCTACTCGCTGTTGGAGCTGTTCTGAGCAGCAAAGGCAACGTGCAGGAAGTCTCCTCAACACGCAGGAAGTCTCCTGCACGTTACCTTTGCTGCTCAGAATGACTCTGACAGAGAGTGGGCGGGGCCACCATGTAACACTGAGTAGACCTTGCATAACTTACAGTACCCCCCCCTCTAGGAATGCCACTGCCCCAGTCTCCTCATATTAACAGTATATGAGGTATTAACAAGTATTTACAGTATATGCAATGAAGCATTTCTATGCAAGATGAATCAGGAAGGATAATGGTACTTTGAGTAACATATTTGTTGTGGTTTTGAGGGGAAGCAAACACACAGCAGAACAGATGCAAAGATGTGTTGTTACAAGAGCACTTCTCCCACACTTATTAAAAGAAAGTGGTATTTCTCAGATCAGAGGACACTATTTTCCTGTCCAATTTTTTTTTTCCGAGTCAATCCAGGCCAACTAAAATCCCTGAGTGTAGTCCCGCTGTTCTTTCAATTGATCTCGTATCAGAGCATCTCATAAGGGCAACAAGAACTGTGACTGTTAAATTCTGATGGGATCCATCAAAGGAGTCTTTCAAGCTCTGAGCTTGTCCAAGGCAATGTGGCAGAAATGCCTTTGATTAGTTCATCGTTGGCGCTCGCTCTCTCCTCTACGCCTGTTCTTTCATGTACTTTGGATGGATTTGCGTATGTTGGTTATTGGAAGAGATTACCAAAGGACAGGCAGGCAGAGTGTTTGTTCCCGTGTAACAAAAGCAAGATGCAAACCCAGAGTGCTCACATCCAAGGGGAAATATGCAGTCTGCCATATCATTATTATGTTTGTTCACACAGTCAGACAGAACCAGTTATTGACTGGTTTGTTTTATTCGGACATGGAGTCTTTCCCAAGGACCATGGTTTTGATGTTATAAGTATCATCGCAAAATGTTAGCTGATCCCACTAAAGCTACTTTTTGTAATCGAATGATGGTGATTTGAATTTCTGTTGTCCCTATGATGTTAAAAGTGCTCTTCAAGGTGTTTTGAAATTGTACTGAGGACACCAATCACCACTGGGATTACTTTGGTCTTCTTTTGCCACAACCTTTCAATTCCTATTTGTAACCCTTCTGCCCTTTTATGGGGGCGGTACAAAGGAATACCTGTTTCAGCAAGGCTCTGTTCATGTGACATGAAGTGTGTGGAGACATCTGAGCATATCTTTTTATCATGCTCTCTGCATGAGTCTTTCCGTCAGAAACACCTTAACTTGACACTGGCGTGTTTTCAGGGCTGGATGGAGGCAGATATTCTCCAAGCCCTTCTGTCAACAGAAGATGATGGGAGACTTGATAACGTTGCAACTTTTGCTTCTTTGGTGGTGGCTACTCGGGAAATGAGTTTTGATGTATAGATTCATAGTGGGACAGTTTGGGGAGAATTTTTTGCAGGACTGTGGTTGTTGGCATTGGATGTGTTGGGGAATTTTTGGTTGTTTGTTTATGTTTGTCTGTTTTTTGATGTGTTTATGCCAATAAAGGTATCCTATTCTATTCCTATTCCTATTTGTAAGTCCTTGTATTTTATTATTTTTTACATTTCTTTTGCTTCTACTCTATTGTCAACTGGTATTGCTGTATCAATTAGTTTGACTTGTTTTTCTTTCTTCTCGACTACAGTTATGTCTAGTGTATTATGATAAATGCTTATCTGTTTGTAGTCGGAAGTCCCATAATATTTTTGCATCTTCATTTTCAACAACTTTTTCTATTTTGTGGTCCCACATTATATAACAAAACGACGACAGCAACAACATTTTAAGCTTCTCCTTTTCCCAAGAAGCCAGGGGCTGATGTTACACCAGCACTTCTCTTTTGGAGGTATGAGCCCAAGTGACAAACATAATTGTAGAATTATCTGCCTATTTACCACTACTTACCATTAATAATTGGTAGCTATTCTTAAGGCCAAACTACATACCGTATTGGTCTGAATATAAGAATCACTTTTTTCTCCTAATTTAAGTTTTTAAACTAGGGGTGCGTCTTATAATCAGGCTGTTGCAATTTAATGCCAGTGATTTAATTTTTTTTTTTTTAATAGCACCAAACTTTAAGGGTGCGTCTTATAATTAGGTGCGTCTTATACTCGGGACAATACGGTATTATGATCAACATGCAAGTTGTTCCCTTGGTTTTTTTTTCTTTTTGTATGTATGTGTATATTAAATACCATGGAAAGGGGAGGCATGAAATGCTGCAAATCTGTCGTGGGAGTAATTTGTAGGTTTTTAAACGTGTAAAGAGTGTGCAAGGGAGCGCATGATAGAAGCTGGTGGGGAAGCTTTAACTCTTGTTAAAGTCCCCTCCCTGGCATGGTTTTGTGGTGTTCTTCACATACACCAATGCTTTATTTAACACCCACACACACACCCACACACACCCACACACCCACATCGACCCACACACACACACACACACACACACACACACACACACACACACACACACACAAGGGCCAACTTGCACATTGCTCATAACATGGATGAGCATGTTTTGACATCCAAAATAAGCATAGGCTGAGAGAAAATTATAATTAGATTCAAAATTAGAATTAGAATTAGATTCAGAATAATAGCAGCAACCCCCCCCCCCCAAAAAAACCCCTCAAACTGCTCCAAGTGTCAGGAAATGTAGGGTTCAGGCACTCAAAGTCTACCACCCAGAGAAACACCAAGAGGTTCCAGTAGTGACGGTGCTCCAACCGTCCCCCCCACATGCCAGAAGTGACATCAGCGGCACCATTTTTCATCACACAGAGGCGCAGGGCAGGCAGGAGGGCCAAACTCATCACCACCGCTGCCTGCTCGCACCGCCGAAACGGCCCAAATCACCGCGCCGCCACCCGCTTTGACACCCCCTGCCCACCTGCCGCCCAGGGTCCAACAGCGCCACCAGGGGCCCACCGCCCCCTGCCCAGCTCTGGCAGGTTCCAGGAGTCTGGGTTCCAGGAGTCTATGGTTCCAGGGTTTCAGGAGTCTATGGTAGGAAGAGAGAGCAAGGCTGACCTAGCCAGAAGGCTGACTGAAGCACCCACTTCAAGTGGTGAGTTCCCACTGTGTGCTCATCACTGCTCTGTCTGCCACTGCTACCCTCTGGCCCTGCTGTCAGAGATGTTTCCATCGGCTCTCCAATCCTCTTGTTTGCTGAAACCAAGTGAAGAAAAGGATGGGGGGGGCAACCCACCTCTCCCTCCAGCACTGCGGTGGAGCTCCAAGAAGAAACAGCAGGACAATCCCATTCAGCTTGTTCAGTTTCATGAGTGAGCAGAACACAGCCTTGCCTTGCCTGCCCAGAACACAAACGATGGCAAAAAAAAAAATGTAAAAAGATGATATGGGAGGCCAAGAAAGACATTGAGGAGCGTATGGCCAGAAACGTTAAAGGGAATAATAAAAGTTTCTTCAAATACGTTAGAAGCAGGAAACCTGTCAGAGAAGCGGTTGGCCCACTGGACAGTGAGGGAGGGAAAGGGATGATAAAAGGGGACTTGGAGATTGCAGAGAAATTAAATGAGTTCTTTGCATCTGTCTTCACGGCAGAAGACTTCAGGCAGATACTGCTGCCCGAACGGCCACTCCTGACTAAAGAATTAAGTGAAATAGAGGTTAAAAGAGAAGACATCTTAGACTTAATTGACAAATTAAAGATCAATAAGTCACCAGGTCCAGATGGCATTCACCCAAGAGTGCTTAATGATATCTTGACAAAAATATGCAACTTGTCCCTTAAAACAGCCACTGTGCCAGAGGATTGGAGGATAGCTAATGTCATGCCAATCTTTAAAAAAGGAAGGAGAGGGAACCCGGGAAACTACAGGCTGGTCAGCCTAACATCTGTTCCAGGGAAGATGGTGGCAAACCTCATCAAGGATAAAATCGTAAAACATATAGAAGAACAAGTTTTGCTGAGGGAGACTCAGCGCATGGCTTCTGCAAGGGTAAGTCTTGCCTCACAAACCTTTTAGAATTCTTTGAAAAAGTCAACAGGCATGTGGATGCGGGAGAACCCATGGATATTATATACCTGGATTTTCAGAAGGCGTTTGACACGGTCCCTCATCAAAGGCTCCTGAAAAAACTCCATAGTCCAACAGACAAAAGAAAATATTTCTTTACCCAGCGTGTAATTGGTTTGTGGAACTCCTTGCCACAGGATGTGGTGATGGCACCTGGCCTGGATACCTTTAAAAGGGGATTGGACAGATTATGGAGGAAACGTCCATCTCAGCTTACAAGCCATGATGGGGATAAGCAACCTCCTGGTTGTAGGACTAGGTTTTCTTTGTGCCAGATGCAAGGGAGCGGCAACAGGATACAGGTATCTTGTTGTCTTGTGTGCTCCCTGAGGCATCTGGTGGTGCCATTGTGTGATACAGGAAGCTGGACTAGATGGGCCTTTGGCCTGATCCAGCAGGACTCTTCTTATAGTGTTATGTTCTTAAGGTCAGGTCAGCTAGAAAGAGACAAAGACAGGGTTCAGTCATGCTGCCTTTCTCTTACCTGTAGCCAATGGCATCACTAGCGGGGCACGGGGTGTGTGTATGGACCGCATCAGGTGACACCCTCAGGGGAGGATATAACTAGTGGCCAAAATTGTGGAAACCTTTGGAAGATTTGTATTTATGAATACTACCATCAAGTTATATGTCATTGGAAAGGTGATGTAATGCAGAATGTAATGAAATAAACTATGTTTATTTAAATATCTGTATTCTGTCAAACGTTATGGCCAAATAACCAGAAAAAGAAAACAATTGCCATGTGTAACAAAAAGTGGATTTCTTTAACTCAAAACTGACCAATGAGATTGATTGTTCCGGGAGCCAATGAGGTGTTGTTATGACACAACATGGAACCATTAAGGTGTTAGTATGAGTCAGCTCTCATTTCTATGTATCAGAGCGAATACTAGAATTACAGTCCAATCCTAACCAACTTTCCAGCACCGATGCAGCCGCAATGCAGTCCTGAGACAAGGGAACAAATGTTCCTTTACCTTGAGGAGGCCTCTGTGATTGCCCCTCCCCACCGCAGAATGCATCATCATGCACCCCATTGGCATGGCTGCATCGGCGCTGTAAAGTTGGTTAGGATTGGTCTGCCATTCAGTTTTGTGAGTGTCATCAAGTTGGTCACTGGTTTTTTTGTTGGTTACTGATTTGTTGGGTGACTTGTACTGCTATATATTAAAATAAATAAATGGGGATGACACCATGAGTTTCTGCATCAGGTGACACCAACCCTGGTGAAACCACTGAGGTGACAAAATGAGCTCTCTCTCTCTCTCTCTCTCGCTCTCTCTCTCTCTCTCTCTCTCTCTCTCTCTCTCTCTCTCTCTCTCTCTCTCTCTCTCTCATTGGGTGACACAAACCCTAGTGACGCCTCTGCCTGTATTTTTCGGACTGCCTCCCGCATCTTACTGGTCTTTTTGGAAACAAAGAAGATGAGTGAAGCATCAGAAGGAGTAAGAGCTACAGGTAAGAGGAAAGGAAGAGCTCTGGATTTGCTCCTTCCCTAAGCAGCTGGTGGGTAAGGATGGGGCAGCGGCAACAACAATGGGAGTGGGCGCATGTGCACTAATACACACAAGGGGTGTGTTTGGAGGAACCTTGCCAGGGTGACAGATCTGCCCCAATTCCTGCAGCAGATCCACTCAGGCTGCTCCTAAGGGGGAGAATCAGTGTGTGTGTGTGTGTGTGTGTGTGTGTGTGTGTGTGTGTGTGTGTGTGTGTGTGTGTGTGTGTGTGTGTGTGTGTGTGTGTGTGTGTTAATTACCATTAAGGATTATTGGATTTGTTTTATGGACATTTGTGTTTGTAAGGTAATGAATTGTTATGTTTGTAAGGGACTCAATTTGGGCTACTAGAACAAGATGAAGAATTTAGTTTTGCATAATTCTTCATTTCTAACAGTAATACAATGTTATTGTGGTTACAGATGTAGACTTTTTTTACAAGATTTTTTTTTTAAAAAAAGTGGCAAAATGTGTGATTTGGCTCAGCACTTTCTATATAACAAGCCCTGCCTATAACGTTCCTCTAGGATTAATCATTTAGCACTTGGCGATGAATATGAGCTTCTAATTGAAAAAAGGCTTTCCTTTAATTTTCAAGTGGTAAACCTGCAACTACGATTTTCAATCAGCAACTGCTGGATATAATTTTTCTTCTTATTCTTTTGTGCCAAAACAGGATGCCATTGTGTTGATGCGAATCATGGCAAAAGAATACCCTGAAGTGCAAGTTTTGTTTTGTGACATTCTTGACAGAAAGCAACTTTAGAGCGATGACTACACAATACAATTACCCCCTTTTTTTTCTTTGTCCCACTTCATTCCAAATCCTCAGCTATGCTGAAGTTCCAGTTTAGCATCCCACTGCAGATAAATTTCCTAACAGCCCACTATAGCTGATATCTATCGTGGATAGAAAAATGAGGGGGGGGGGAAGCAACTGCAATACCATGTCTGCCAGTCCCACTCTGCTCAATGGACTTTTACCAGTGCGCTCCCAAAGACCCACCCTCCCACTGAAGGAGCAAATACTGTATGTGCAGTGAGATCCTCCCTATGTATAACATTTGTCACTGCAGGGGTTGGGGCTCACTGGTGTTCTCAGAGATGTTAGGAACACCTGCTCTTTTTATAACGTCTGTATGGGGCTAAGCAGGGATGTGGATCAAGTCGCTGACTCCAAGTCTCGAGTCAAGTCCCAAGTCTTTACCCCCAAGTCCCGAGTCTTTGGTTGCGAGTTGAGAGTCCCTAGCTATTTAATGGGGAAAACGGATTTAAACCTGAATAAAATTCAACTTGGCGTAAAAGGCTCCAAGTCTTGAGTTTAGTCTTTTGAGTCTTTTAAAATTGCTGAGTCAAGTTCGAGTCGAGTCATTGATGCGACGAGTCTGACTCAAGTCCAAGTCATTAGAGTCAAGTCTACATCACTGGGGCTAAGACAGACATTCAATTTCTGCTTGTGAGGTTCAAACCATTTGTGGAGATGGGTGCTCCTTGCAAAATGAGGGCCTGAAATGATGCAGGGACAATGGGCAAAATCTGCTGTTGTGCTTTCTGTTTATTGACCTGGGTCTCCCTCTAGGGAAGAAAACACCCAGTGCTACTGTGCTGAGCTAAGCTATGACCAAGTTAGACCTGACGGTTAGCCCAAGAGCATCATGCGCGTGCTGGTGAATCAACAGAGACCCGAGCAGTAAAGCCCACACAGGTAAGCCCATAGAGACCCGCCAAAGCAAGTAAGCCCATGCAGGCGTTGGAATGGACAAAGTGTTAGTCTTCTACATTGTTTTGTCATTCTTCACTTCGGAAGCCTTTCACCTTTAATTCTTAAGAAGTTGGGAGAGTATTCTGGGTTTTCCCAAAATATGTTCTCCCCAGATTTGAAGAAATGGCCATTCCTAAGATATTCATCAGAATTTGAGTCTCAGGAAGATTTTCCAAAAATTGGAAGAACTACCCCCCTGCAAATCTCTAAAGGTTAGAAAAAAGTCTAATGAGGAAAGCAGATTGACTACTTCTTATGTATATATGATATATTGATACTATACTATATTTTAAACAATTTTAATATTAAACAATATATTTAATTTCTAATATTCTATCTGTCTCTGAAAAGCAAAATATGGCACACCTGTAATTAACAAATATACAGCTAATAATGGGGACATTTTGAAACATCAGAATATTTAATTTGGAAAGGTTCAAATAACACTCACTCCCACAGAATTTCCAATCGAATTTTGTTCCTTAGTCCCTGGGGTTATGAAAATTCATATTTTGTATGCTGGAAAATTTTAATACTATAAACTGGAGGGATTTTTTTTTTTATCCTCCCTCGCCAAATTTGAGGAAACTTATTTTAAAAGTGGATTAGCATAACCACATGGGCAATCCTGGATTTTCAGTATCATGAAACATGAGTCTGGAAGACATTTTAAGTGTTACAAAAATTAAGAACATAAGAACGTAAGAACAGCCTTGCTGGATCAGGCCAAAAGCCCATCTAGTCCAGCTTCCTGTGTCACACAGTGGCCCCACCAGATGCCTCAGGGAGCACACAAGACAACAAGATACCTGTGTCCAGTCGCCACTCCCTTGCACCTGGCACAGAGAGGGATTAGGGATACCTTCCCCCTGACCCATTCCAAACACGGAACAGACAAAAATCACATATAGATGTCTGGTTTTGAAGATTAAAAAAAAAATAGAATAGTGACTTTCAGAGATCTGAAGATCTGAAAAATAGATTTTTTTAAAGGAAAATCCTTAGCAATGTTCAAAGGAAATTCGTTTGGAAAAAAATACCTTTGGAAATAATAATAATGTCCCTCTTGCTCCACTGGCAGACATGAGCATATTCCAATGATGACAGTTATTCAGTCAGGGGCAGCAAGGTTTCAGTTACTCTGTAAATTGCCCGAACAGAAGTTTAAGGAAGGCATCCCATCATTTTTACATGTCATTTATATACCATGTGCTTTGGCTTCCTTTGAGTGAGGTAAGTACTGTAAATTGATTTTCAGAAATAATCGGTGTGATTTGAGTCCCCTCAAACCCCTTGTAGCCAGGGAGTCCACATTTATCATCGCTTTCTTCAAGCTCTATTTGCAACAGCTGGAGAATGTTACCAAAGAGCTAAAACATCTGCAGAAATAACCCTTTCATTTTCTTTTCAGAAGACCAAGCAGTCAATCACAGGCAGAACACCAGAAGTCCTGCGATGTAGCAGGACACAACTATACTAAGAAAAAGGAGTGATTTGACATTAGTCTATTACTACTGTTATCATCACAACGATTTGGAGTTCTGCACTCCATAAGTATGATAAACTACTTCAGGCGTTCTCAACCCCTTTCCAGCCGAGTACAACCGTCTTGCTGTGTACCACCGGAAGTGACTGGTGATGACATCATCGCCAGTTACTTCCGGGTTTTCAGGTTTTCGGCGGTCAGAAAACGCAGGTAGGAGGCTCTGGGCGGGTGGGAGGGTCCTTCTCACCATTCCCAAGAGCCTCGGCCAAAGGCACGCCACCGAAAGCACCGCATCAGAGCGGGGTTCTGGTGGTCTGGCAGTCTAAGTACTACCAACAGACGGCCGAAGTACCACTGGTGATACTAGTACCACTGGTTGAGAACTCCTGCACTACATTATTCTGCTCATTTGTCTTTGCAATTATAAATGCAGTCCACGGCTAATGTCCCTCTCACCTCTTTCTTATAAATGAATTGTCCGAAAGCTGACTTGTTTAGAACCAGATGCTGTCACTGGAGCAAGAATGAGTCCTACAAAAGCCTATAAAACAAAGGTATTTTGGGACTCAACTAACAGCCCAATCCTATCTTTTTCCTTGCCACAGCATGCAGCCGTGCCAAAATGGGCTGTGCTGCATGCTATGGTGGGGAAGCCAATCAGGATGCTTGGAAAAGGTAAGGGAAAATATTTTTTCCTTACCCTTCTTTAAGCCTCGCAATCACCAATGGGTCTCGTCTGAAGAGACAAAGGGGGTGTATCAGCTGGCCCTGGGGGGCAGCAGCCTCTGTCAACATCCCCTCTGGCAGCAGCAATTGCACTTGGGTATTATTATTACCATTTTTTATGTCATTTCCTCATTTGTCTTTGGATAGTCTTTAAGATCTATTCCGGCTTGCATCAGGTGGCGTCCGTCCCCTCCCACCTTCAACACGCCCCTGACCCTCCCCTGATCTGCCCCAATCCTCCCACCCCGCCCCGTTCCTGACTTAGCAATGTCGGCAGGGCTCATCTTCACCACCACCATGCGCACGGTCCCCCCCACCACCACCATCTGCAGTGGCGGCCCAGAAGCACACAGCTCCACACACTTCCGGAATGGTGTTTACAACACCGTAAAGCATGTTTCACCGCCAGAATGCTAGTTCCAGTGGCAGAGCATGCAGTTAAGATGGGGCCATTAATGTTACTATATCTCATCATGTCTCCCAAATCAAATTTGTGGAGCGTTGCTGTCATCATCTCTCCCATTGCTACAATTCAATTCAGTGATAGCAAATAGGATAGTAAGTTAGTAGCAGTTTTGTTGATGGGCGTTGTCAGCAGGCTATTAGTAATAGGGTAGGGGGAAATTGGACCTTGTCCCACCTACCCCCCTTCCCAGAGTGCTCTTCAGACCCAACTAGTTACTGACCAGGGCTCTAGAAGGAAAAGATTATAATAAGGCATCCAAATATGTTTCACATAACGGTTGGCCTGACCGCTCCACCGTTCAAGGCCTCTAAAGTAAGGCACACTCGACTACATGCAATCCCAAATACTGAACTCAGGGCTGGTCAGCATCCAGCTGCTGGCCTCAAGTGAATCCCAGGGCCTCTCTGAATTCTTGTTACAGTTCTGAGAGTCTTAATTTCCAGTTAACAATTCAATGTATGGGGCTTTTGGCTTTACAGTTATGACTGTGGAGACAGCTTGACAGAAAAATGGCCATATGCCTAGGACAAGAAAGGGTTAGTATCCGGGGGGTGGGGGGGGAGAGAAGACATCCCTGTTCATTACGTTTCTCAAACCCTACGAATTATAAATCTGGGTTATGAATGTTCATGTGGGATTTTTCCACCAATAGTATTCCTCCTAAGAATATAGCAGTACAGAAATTCTGCTACTCTTCCTTGTCATTTCTGACATTTCAGTGCAAACTACAATATAGCCTCTTATGCGTAAGTGAGCAAAACCTTCTCTGTTAAGTCCAGTGCAATGAATGGGGAGGGGGGATATTTATTTACCGTATTGGTCTGAGTATAAGACTCACTTTTTTCTCCTAATTTAAGTTTTTAAACTAGGGGTGCGTCTTATAATCAGGCTGTTGCAATTTAATGCCAGTGATTTAATTAATTTTTTTTAATAGCACCAAACTTTAAGGGTGCGTCTTATAATCAGGTGCGTCTTATGCTCGGGAAATACGGTATTTTTCACATTTTTATACCACCCCTTCCTCCAAGGAGCTCAGGGCGGTGTACATGGTTCCTTCCTCCTTTTGTCCTCACAACAACCCTATGAGGTAGGTCAAGCTAAGAGATAGTGTCTGGCCCAGGGTCACCCAGGAAGCTTCACAGCTGAGTGGAGATTTGAACCTGGATCTTCCAGGTCTAAATTCAACTCCCAAACCACTGCACTAATACCCTGTAGTGCTCTTGTGCCCCTGCAGTTCATTTACTGTGGAAGTCCTGGAGCGCTGCCTGGAGGCGGTTGGGGTCTGGATGAGGGCTAATAGGTTGAGATTGAATCCAGAAAAGACAGAGGTCCTACTGGTCAGGAAAGCTTCCATGCAGGTACTGAGTCACCTGCCCGTTCTGAAGGGGGTTGCACTCCCCCTGCAGGAACGGGTGCGCAGCTTGGGAGTACTTCTGGATTCACGGCTCAACCTGGAAAGCCAGGTGGCGGCTGTGGCCAGGGGTGCGTTTGCCCAGCTTCTGCTGGTGCGCCAGTTGCGGCCGTACTTGAGTCGATCGGACCTGACCACGGTGGTCCACGCCTTAGTGACTTCAAGACTGGATTACTGTAATGCGCTCTACGTGGGGCTGCCCTTGAAGACAGTTCGGAAGCTGCAATTAGTGCAGAATGTGGCGGCCCGGGGGGTCGCTGGAGCTAGGCTGTTTGACTCTGTTGAGCCGCTGCTTCAGCGGCTGCACTGGCTGCCCATTCGTTTCCGAGCCCAATTCAAGGTACTGGTAATGACCTTTAAAGCCCTTCACGGTTTGGGTCCAGGATATCTGAGGGACCGCCTTCTCCCATACATTCTGGCCTGCTCTCTTAGGTCATCTGAGGGGGCTCTCCTGCGAGTGCCACCTCTATCACAACTTAGGGGAGTGGCAACACGTGGGCGAGCCTTCTCTGTTGTGGCGCCACAACTGTGGAACTCCCTGCCAGGGGATCTGAGAACCACCCCCTCTCTAATGACTTTTCGGTGAGGGCTCAAAACGTTTTTGTTTTGTCTAGCGTTTGGGTGATGGGTTGTCGTCTGCCTCCTGTGTCTCAAGATGCTCTGCCATGCTGCTTTTGTGCTCCATACTGTTGCCCCCCCAATGGATTTTATTGTTTTTAAATTAAGTATGTATTGTTTTAAACTTATTTCTGTATTTTAAACTATGTTTTTTAATTTTTGTTGTAAGCCGCCTTGGGCATTTGCCTCGGCATAGGATAAGGCGGGATATAAATTTTTTAAATAAAATAAATAAAATGTACAGGATTTTGCTGCAAAGTATACTGAGTTTTGTTGTTGTTGTTGTTGTTTTAGTGAATCTCCATTTCATGATTTGTCTCCAGTGTGACTGCAAAGTCATCACATGGAATTTCACATGGAACACATCCCCTCTGGCAGCAGCAATTGCACTTGGGTATTATTATTTCCATTCTTTTATGGCATTTCCTCATGTGTCTTTGGATAGTCTTTAAGATCTATTCCGGCTTCTGCATCCTCCACTTTCCTCATCTCAGATCTTCAAGACAACAAATGAATATCCCTTCGACAATTTGATAAAACATTGTTGAAACTAGAGATGTGTTGGCATTTCTGATGTAAAAGGAAATGGAAATGGTAACGCTTAATTTGTACTATTATTCTGAACATAAATGATCGTAATCTGTGGTCTGTAGTTAGAGTGAAAGGTAAAATAAAAGTGCAATTTTGGGAGAAGCAACATTAAACCTCAAAACCACTCTTTAGTGATTCACCAGCCTTCCATTCATTCATGTGATGACACAGAGGAAACCACAATGATTAAGACCATTGGTCAATCTAGTTCAATACTGTATTGTCTTCCTTGATTGACAGCAGCTCTCTCAGGTCTCCGGTAGGGGCTGAACCTGAAACTATTTTTTATTATTACCAGTGGTCACAGCTCATCAGATGTTTTGACTGGGATTTTTGGGTCTTCACTGGTTCAAACTCTACTCAAGAGTTTAAGAACTGGTGAGATATCGCCATATAGTGTTCGACATTCCTAGTAGTGCGGCTCGTTGCAGTTGTTCAACTGTTACCTTGTCAATGCCTATACAGTAATAGCCAGAAATTTCTTAATGGGGATTGCACCTAGTGCACCAATGACAATAGGGGTGGTTGTTTTCTTTTCCCAAAGGCACTGTACAGTATTTCAATTTCCAGGTCTTTGTATTTTGTGATCTTTCCCAATTGTTTCTCCTTGATTCGATTATCTCCTATTATTATTAATAATATTAATATTAACATTAATTAATATTAAACAATAAGCTATATTAATAATATTTATATACCACTTTTCAATAAAAAGTAGTTCACAAAGCAGTTTACATAGCAAAATAAATGGTTTCCTGTCCCCAAAGGGCTCACAGTCTAAAAAGAGGTGCAGGAAAAATGCCAGCAACAGCAAAGACGCCATGCTGGGGTAAAGAGAGACAGTTGCTGTCCTTGTGCTAAATATAAGGACAGCACTGTAAAAGGTGCCCCTTTGCCCAATGCATATTATGGGCACAATCCGATCCTACTTAGGCTGCCGTTGTAACCAGTGGCATAGCGAAAAGAGGAGGCCCCAGAACGGAAAGGGGATTCAAATCCCCTCCAAAAGGGGAATTCAAAGGGGATTTGAATCCCCTTTCCGTTCTGGAGCCTCCCGTTTTCGCTATGCCACTGGTTACAACGGCGGCCTAAGTAGGATTGGATTGCGCCCTGTCAGAGGAGTCACTGGAGCGAGGCGGGCAGGGCGGACCGCCTGGGAGTGACGCGTGCAAAAGGTGACAAGCGGTCCCGCGCGCGCACTCGTGCACGCACCCGCGCATCGCACACGTCACCTCCCTCTCCAGGAGAAGACCTCGGAGCATCCGCCCTGGGCGGAACTTCGAGGCCTTCTGAGGAGGCCCAATGCGCGACGTCATATTTATTAGGTTTTTCGCGCCTGCGCAGAACGTTTGAGGGCAAAAGATCAGCCCTTTGCCCTCAGAAACGTACTGCGCATGCACGAAAAACCTAATAAATATGACGTTGCGCATTGGGCCTCCTCAGAAGGCCCACGACAGCCGGCCGGAGAGGATGTCTCCGGAGCCAGCTGTCGCGGGGGTCATTAGGACGGCGCGCGCGCCCTCGGTTTAGGGCAGCGCGCGCCCTAGTGACGCCACTGCGCCCTGTGTCCTACTACTGAAATATGCCCTGACCATTGTATGCTTAGTGCCTAGTTCATGGATTTGCTGCCAACACCTTCCACATACTGAGACTCAGTTTCTCAGGATACACAGTAGTTACTGCAAAGTGAGACAAAAATGGAATTGGCAGAAGGTCTATACACCCTTTTCTGGTGTCGTATTGGGGTTTTCCAACCTCACGATGCTCTGCTCATAGTAATTAGAATCTAAAACACAGATTTGTGTAGGAATTTATTCGGTGTATCCAAAGGAAGAGGACTTGTAAGACATTCGAGAAAATAACCCAAGACGTAGCATGCTGTTTTCTCGTTGCGAAAAAGAATTATGTACATTTTAGAATACAAATGCATAAAAGTGTCAAAGGAATTATTTGAGTGGCTGAAATAATTGAGCACAGCAGAGCATTCTCGGTGTCGACAGAGCAATTTGTATCCGTTCTCGCCATAAACAAGGGCAGCAGCAGCAGTTCAAGGCAGCTGTTCTCTTGGGGCTACTGAACATCTGTAAAAGTGTCACATGTGCAAAAAGGATGCCATAAACATTTACTAGGCCTATTGAGCAAGAGAGGAATACTGATTTCATCACCGTCTTGAAGGCTGTTGCACATTAGGAACCTTAAGAACAATCTAATGGATACCCAAAGTCAATAGGCATAGCAGATACAATTCCTCCAAGGATGAATTTACAGTCATAGCGAGGAGAGTTTGGAAGGAAGTGCACATAGAAAGACATTTAAGTGAGCATTTCTCTATCAATTAGGGTTGAAAGAAGCAGGGCAGCACTTTCTGTAGTGGGTCTCATTGTGATGGTAGTGGATTCTAGTTCATGAAAACATATGCCACAATAAAACTATTATGGCACAATTCTGTCTACAAATAGACTGGCGGAGCGACTGCTCCGCAGGTCTAGGGTGTCGCAAACGTGCCATAAGGCATGTTTACAGCACCTGGAGAGTAAGTGGCGCCGGCTGAGAGGTTTGCGCTGCTCCTCCAGCACCACAGAACGTTGTTGCACCATGGCGGGAAGGTAAGTCCCAGGGCGGCAGGGGGAGGGTGGGATGGGGCTATTCTGGGAGGAGAGGATTGGGCCAAGGAAGGGGGAGGGATCAGCGGAGGCCTCCTCTGCCATATCCTGCTGATTCAGCAGGGCTGTAGCCTTTCTCTCCGGGTTGCGGCGCAAGCAGGTGAACTCGCCCGCCCGCGCCACAACCTGAAAAATAAGGCTACAGGCCTGTAGTGTAGGCCTGTAGCCTTATTTTTCGGGTTGCGGCGCAGGCGGGCAGGTCCTCCCATTCGCGCCGCAGCCCGGAGGGGGTATGCGGGGGGAGCCACTCAGGGGATATGTGGGGCAGTCGGAGGCCCGTGTAGGGGGTACGTGGGTCTCCGAACATTGGGAACCCCTGGTTTAGTGATAACCAGAAAAATCTTTTCTAATTCTAGTTCAGGCTATGCCTGGTGCAGTTACCCTTTTTACCTGGTCTATTTTTCTTTGTGTTTTATTTGACATTTTAAGGATATTTTAATGTTTGCATTGTGATTTATAGTTTTAAATGTAGTAATTTTTATGGGTCTGTAAGCCGCTTTGGGTACCCTTCAGGGAGAAAAGCAGAATACCAAACAAATAAGTAAATAAGTAAGTAAATAAATAATACTGGAATGGTAGTATTTCTTAGCAGTAGCGTCGCGACAACGCGCGACACCCCAGAGCGGGGGCGTGCGTCGCCCTTAAGGGAGAGGCTCCGCCCCCGCGCGTGACGTCACGCACAGGAGCGGAGCGTCCTCCCCGCTCCGTTTTCGGCTCATTTTGGAGCCGAACGGACACCGGGGAGGGAGGGCGGGCCCGCCTCCAACAGAAAACTGTAAGTGGGGGGGATCGCGTGTCACCCCTATACGCGTGACGCCCCCCAGCAGCCCACCCCCCCCGCTTCCCCCTGTCGACGCCAGTGTTCCTTAGCTAATCATTGAGATCATTTACTAGTACAAATAGTCGTTTACCTCGAACATAAGATATTTGATACCAACACCTGGCAATTGCCAGGGCTGTCCTTATGATGAAGTGAAGTGAGTTAAAACTGGTGTGTGGAGCGACACCCGTACTGAGGTAGTGAATTGTCCCTTTGCCCCGACCGGCAGTTCCTCAGTAGCAAGAACTCTAGTGCTGCTCCAGCCCATTGCCTGTTGGTCTTGCTGGCTACTCTGCGCATGTCTGAGCAAGTCTGCTGAGCGGCAGTGGGAAAAAAAGAGAGAGGCTGCTGGAGCTGTGAGAGCTGTTGACATGCCGCTGACAAGCTGCAGAAGCCTTGGTGGGAGAGAGAACTCTGTAGCTGGCACACTGAGTGGGAGGCAATGTTGTCGTCAAGTCAATGTGTGGGAGGCGAATGCCAGAGAGGAGACCAGACCGTGAAGGAAACCAAGATTAGAACATTTGTAATACCAGTATGTAAAAAACGCTTCGGTTTAGGTAGCCTGCCTATGTAAACCGCCTGGAATTAAAGTTGGAGGAGAAATCCAATGACCAGAGAAAGGCGGTATATAAATACTGGTATTATTATTATTATTATTATTATTATTATTATTATTATTATTATTATTATTATTATTATTTATTACCCCATTCATAGTTTGGGAATCTACATTAATCCCTAGGCAAATGCTGCATTTTAATTCCATGGCATACTCCAGGCTACATGTCAGCAATCAGCACAATGCAGCAGTAGTAACAATGGATGTGCACGAAACGTCATGGAACACAAGAAGAAAGAGCTACATCAAAGAGCCACGGATATCTTGAGCCCGAAAGTGTGAAATTCACACTCGCTTCCAAAGAGAAAATAGATTCCTGATTTTTTCTAAAGGCCAACAGCCTTTCCATATTGCCTTGCACTTTATTTGTTGCAAAACAGCTGTGGAAATAATTGCAAACATCCTTCCAGGAATTCATGCATGAGGCCCAGATATAGTCCTCTCCACCCTCATGTCCTTTTGATAGCTAGCACTGGGTGACTTTGATTAATAGGACTCGCTGAAAGCATGGCACTGGTAATCCAGCAGTACTTAGAGGTTGGCAAAGAGCAGAACTACAAGAAACATGGAGCTGGCGCCACTCCACGGTTTAGATTTAGAAAAGGAAGACATTAAGAAATCCAACATCATTTCTCTTACTCTACAAAAAGTAATTATCCTCTCTTTGGTATTACAGCAATAGTTTAGCAGTCAGACTTTGTTGTTGCAAATATACTGTAGATGACAGCTTGTATCCTAAGTTCATCTCTGCAAGTGGGAGGAACTTCAGTTTGTGTGGGCTGGGGGGTGGGCTTTACTTACAGTGCTATTCTGGGGATCCCCCAAATCTTTCCAGAGCAGGGGTTCTCAACCGGTGGTACATGTACCACCAGTGGTACTTTGGGGTACCTCTGGTGGTATTCGTACCACAGGACCCCCCTGTACCATGCAGGAACCCTGAAACCCCCGTAAAAATGTGGCAGTTTTGGTGCCGTGTTTTCGCTCCTGAGAGGCTCCTGCCTTTGGCCGAGCCTCTCAGGAGCGAAGAAAACAGCCAACCTGCCCACCATGAGCCTCTTACCGGCCTCTGGCGGTCTCCTGCACCAAAAAACTGGGCCGAAAACCCAGAAGTAAGCAACAATGACGTCATCATCACCGCTTACTTCCGGTGGTACTTGGTGTATCGGCGGCCATGAAGGTGATATGCCACACTGAGTAAGTTGAGAACCCCTGCTCTAGAGTAGACTATCCGTGGGCACAGAAGGATGCCGTACTGAGGAGGCAGTAGGGAAGTTCAGTTCAGCTATCGCAATGTGTCTACATTTTCCTGCCTCAAATAACATGCTGTTCCTGGGGGTTGGGTAATGCACAGCACCATGATATTATGTCATATGATGCATTACTGGGATGAGGGGTGGAATAAAATACTGGGTAATGGCAGATTTCTGTTTCTTGCGCCACCTTGAGAGCAAAGAATGCTACAGAGACAATGTTTCGAATATCGTCCTGGCATATTATGGAATATTGTCTTGACATCAGAAGGTAGTGAAGGCCCATTGCTCAAGTATCTAGCCTAGCCATTCCCAAGCTTTTTCATCTTCATCTCACTGACAAGGCGCTAAAATTGTCAAGGCACACCATCAGTTTTTGATAATTGACAAGGCACACTGCACTGCTGGCAGGAGGCTCCCATCCCCTACTGACCCTCCCCCCAAAATCCCACGGCACACCTGCAGATCATGTGCAGTGTCAGAGTGGTTGAAAATTGCTGATCTAGCCTATCAGTCTTAAATAGTCAAAGACAAACTTAACACAGCTTTAGTGGCAGTGGCGTTGCTCTAGGTGGGGCGGAACGCTAAGTTCCGCAGTGCTCTGACCCTCCGTTACTCACCGGCACAAGGCAGCCCTGCCCCCTCGCCTTCGGAGCCATTCTCCTGCGCATTGCCTTTGCCCAACTGAATGGCTCCGAAGGCGAGGGGGGCGGGGCCGCCTCATGCCGTTGAGTACCGAAGGGTCAGCGCGCTGCGGAACTTAGCATTCCGCCCCACCTAGAGCGACGCCACTGTTTAGTGGCTTACACACAGGGCCACAGAGAGGGTGGGGTTGCCAGGGATGATTCTCCAGGGCCCTGACATGAAATGGGGCCCCAAGTGGGGTTGCCACCTGGCCTTCAATGTTGTCTGGGGGCAAACATACCATACGAGAACAGAGCGGGAACATGTGTTTCCCAAATGCCCTGATGCACATCATGGTTGTCAAAGGAACTGGGATGCTTCACCCAGGAGCGGGGAGGATAGAGGAGGATCAGGCATGCAGGCACCAAAGGGCCCCTGTTAAAACGTTTTTCAGGGGCTCCCCGAACCTGCAGCCCTGTTTATACAAACTAAGTAAGTTTTCATTCCCGTTTTTAATTCACCCAGTAAGTTTGGAGATGTTGGTAAACCTCCTGAAATACATACAACTCAGAGAATGGCTAGAAATCCCTTGACAGAATTGAAAAGATTTATATATATATATATATATATAACGGATATATCTTGATTAAAATGATCTCTGAATTTATTTGTCCCTCCAATAAACTTAAGCAACATGCCAACATAATTTACTTCCTAAGGAATGTGTTTATTATTTATTGGTAAACTGTACTTTGCCCCTTGCGTTCCTTTCAAAAGAAAAAAAAAGACATTTATTAAAAGTTGAAATGTAAATAGGGCCGTATAACTATTTAAGGGGATGTTTCCTTGGTTTATTGATCTATTTCCGATTTTTAGATTTTTGTCTTCACTTCATGCTCTATGTGGCTTTAGGTGATCTAAGGACAATTGCAACCATTCCCAGACCTCATCTAGCCAAGATTCTGTGGGTGTTCTTCTGTCCTATGATTAATACGCTAGACATTTAGGTTTTGTGGCTGAGAATTCCTTTCCTTTATTTTGTGGGATAATTTTTCGTTTTCAATCAGTTATGTAATGATAAAAAAGGATACGATCATGGATAGGGACCAGATCAACTTGGCCATTCTTTAACTATAGCTAGAGTTTGCCCTCTATGAGAATCTGGATAAGAAATAGACAAAAAGGGGCTTAAAAGCTCAAAAATTATGAGTTAGATGACAACGAAAAATATTTCTATTCAGAATAATGCACATTGGGGGGGGGAATTATTTACTCTGTTCTGACACGCCAGTGATTTGCGGATAAATGTTTATCAACCACACTCTTCTGAAAGCTGGCAAGAAAAGAGAAAATGAAGACAAATAAACAGAAAATGGATGATGGCCCACTGAAGAGGATCTTCCTGCAGAAAAGCAGAGAGAATGAAGGACTGGGAGAATTCTAGGATCAAACTATCTGATATGTGGCATGACACTTTAGCTACAGCACATGTTATCATCCAAATCACTGAGGGTTATGAGCCCTGCCAGGGCATTTTTCTTTCGGTACTGTCTGTGGTCTTCACAGCTTGTTCTTTCGGTACTGTGGTCTTCACATCTTGTTCTTGGAAAGGCTTCTCCCAACGCAATCAGCAATGCCCACAGTGCACTTCTGCCATGGGCACTGGCGTCGCTGCAGGGGGGCGGAGCTCTAAGTTCCGCCGCGGTCCGACCCTCCGTTACACGGGTACACGAAGCGGCCCCACCCCCTCGCCTTCGGAGCCATTCAAGTCGGTGAAAGCAACGTACAGGGAGTCTCCTGCGTGTTGCTTTCGCCGCCTTGGCTTGAATGGTTCCGAAGGCGAGGGGGCGGGGCTGCTTCGTGCACCCGTGTAACGGAGGGTCGGACCGCGGCGGAACTTAGAGCTCCGCCCCCCTGCAGCGACGCCAGTGGCTATGGGGTTTGCAAGGGCACAGGGACCAGCCATCAGCTGGGCTCACATCAGTCACTGCAGGCTGTAGGAGGCTTCCCTTGGGAATTGGACAGCTGCCTGTGGGGAGCAAGGAGATACATGGAGTGTGGAACAAGGCATGGAGAGCAGTGGCATGAAGGCCCTCCCACGCGTGGGCAGCTGAGGTGAGGGAAACACATGGGGAGGGATCCTTATCTACGGACACAGTAACAACAGGTGTGATTGGGTTGAGTTTTTTTTATTGAACTGTATCCATGATGCAGCAGCATCTGAAAGAGAAGCACAAAATGGGTGCGGTTGCCAACCCTCCCCCTCCCCCAGCAGGGTTACTGTGCCATGGCAGGTTCTCCAACAGGCAGCCAACTCACAGGTGCCACTGCAGGAAGGCTGCACCATTTGTCCTGGAATGTGTAAAGCTACACATTCTCCTCACCTTGAGATCAGGTCAAAACCATGCACACAGTCATTCCCAGGCTGCACATATGGGGTAGATTTCACCGCCACCAGAAACACAGGATCAGGGTCGCATTTCCATCTTTTCTTTTCACCCAGCTGGGGGTCTGTTTGCCAACCGACAGCCCTCACCCTGAATTTCCCGAGGAGGGAGAAGGACAGGGAGCGTCTTGACCAACCTCCTTGCTTTGCTTCTCTTCCTCTCTCAGAGCCCAATCCTATCCTCCCCCCCACTCCGCCGATGCAGTGGTACCAAAATGGCAGTTGCTGCATCCTGTGCGGGGGGAGGTGGACCAGGAGGCTTCCGCAGGGTAAGGGATGTTTAATACTTTTACCCCTGTGTAACCCTCTTGACCCGCAATGGGTCTCCTCAGACCTACGCTAGCAATTTATTTTTCAAATTTTTATACCGCCCTTCCTCCAAGGAGCTCAGAGTGGTGTACATATTTCCTCCCCTCCTTTTTGTCCTCACAACAACCCTGTGAGGTAGATGGGGCTGAGAGATAGTGACTGGCCCAAGGTCACCCAGGAAGCTTCGTGGCTGAGCGGGGATTTGAACCTGGATCTTCCAGGTCTAAGTCTGACTCCCAAACCACTACACCATCCTGGCTCGCGTAACTCCAAG
Source organism: Plestiodon gilberti rubricaudatus (assembly GCA_026170595.1). Lineage (NCBI taxonomy): Eukaryota > Metazoa > Chordata > Lepidosauria > Squamata > Scincidae > Plestiodon > Plestiodon gilberti. The sequence goes on along the minus strand of JANXHW010000002.1, from coordinate 106,345,031 downwards.
GAGATAAAAGGGGTGGGGAAGCAGCAGGGATGGGGGATAGGATCTGGCACGGGCCATCTGGGACAGATCCTCCCCCTCCCACAGTCTCCCCACACTCCATTATACCCCCTTCCCTCCCCGTTCCGCCTTCCCCAGCCCTCCCCCACCTTCCCGCCGGCTTACCTTTCTCGGCACATGTCTGGGCATCTTCTGGCTCATCCGGGCAGAGGCCTTCCTGCCGATGTCCCCGGCAGCATGCTGGTCGGCGCGCTGTACCAGTACAATCATGGACAGGACGCACTCAAGCCTTCTCTGGGTATTGTGCAAGGCTGAGTAAGGCTTCAGAGACAGGAGACCAATTGTTCTATGGGTTAAAACACTAGTTTGAATCAAATCAAAGGATTTATTGAGGATTCATATGGATTAATATACCACTTGCGGGAAGGTAAACAGCGCTCCGTGTTCCAGCTGCATGCTATGCGCTGCGGCAAGGAGAGTCATGCCGGCCACATGACCATGGAGGCGTCTTTGGACAACGCTAGCTCTTCGGCTTTGAAATGGAGATGAGCACCAACACCCTAGAGTCAGACACGACTGGACTTAATTGTCAGGGGATACCTTTACCTTTACCTTTAATATGGAACAAGGAAAAAAACACAGAGATAATCAAATTCTATATTTGAGATAAAGAGGCAAACTTCAAAATACTGTACAATAAAAACAGAGTCTAATTTTCCTGACTTAAAGCCTCCACTTACAATTGCTGCATCCTCCTGACACTGGAGGGAAAGATCTGCCTAGGAGTTAACTCTTTCCTAGCTGGAGACCATCATGGCTGGCATTTTGCAAAACCTAACTCCCATCTTATATCTCCCACCCACAGACCTTGCTCTCTCAACCCAGCTTGGCAGCTTCCTTTTATCCCATGTTTGGGAGCCTAGCCCCCCTCCCCCAAGCTCAGATAGGCTGGTTTTAAATGAACCAGCACTCAAATTTCCCCCTTCCAAATCAGGTGAGCAACTGGACCAATTATAAGGTGGGTGGGAGCTAGGTTTCCATCAAGGCTATCGGTCTCTGGTGATACCAAGCAGACATGGGACTCCAATTTACACTTGTAAAAGGAAGGCTGTGTGTGATACCTGACCTAGAGCTTCTCAGGTCATCCTTAGTATACACAGAGCATTGCTCGGGGGGGGGGGGGAAATACAGTGGAACCTTGGTATCCTTAGGGGTTCCATTCCCAGCAATGCATTCTGGCACAAGCCTGAGCAAAGGGAGGGGGAGTTGTGCAACCCAGAAGATGCTTCCGGAGCGCATTTTTTTGGCCACCTAATGCGAAGAGAGGACTCTCTGGAGAAGACTCTGATGCTGGGAAAGACTGAAGGCAAAAGGAGAAGGGGAAGGCAAAGGATGAGATGGTTAGATAGCATCACTGATGCAATGAACATGAAAATGAGTGAACTCAGGAAGATAGTGGAGGACAGGAAGGCCTGGCGGGATATGGTTCATGGGATCACGAAGGGTTGGACACGACTTAACGACTGAACAACAACAACAACAACAACAACAACAACAACAACAACAAAGTCCTGGAAACAGCGGATTGCCAGCGAAAAGGTAAGGAATGCTATTTTTAACCTTTTTTCTTTCTTTTTTAAGGTTTTTACAGTGGCCCTCATATCAGCGAGTATCCGCGTTGAGACAAATCCTCAGATGCTCAAATTGCAGATACGGAGGGCCCACTATACTGAGTTTTCTTAGGAGAGAGGTGCTTGCTTATGACAGCTTCCAAATACTGTATGCCCACAATCAGCAATATCTTCTTCTATTCTCCCTACCTCTAATCCTTTTTATCACCAAGTCTGAGGACGGGTTTCTGTGAAATTCAAAAAGTAGCAGCTCATTGTTTTGCCATTTTTACTTTGCTGCAGCGTTTCTTTTCTCCAGAAAATCAGCGGATTCTCCAGAAAAACACACGAGCACGGTTGCACAGTCTAGCTGTTCCCAAGCCTATTATGTAATCTTTTGTATCTTCTCTATGTCTCCAGACTTTGTGGTTCACAGTAATATTTCTTGACTGCTGTAGGACAATGTCTATAGAATACCAGAAAGGCATGTGATCAGTGTTACACGGTGAGGTCAGATTCAGACTTTCCATCAGCAGTGTGGTGTCTCTGGAATAGCACTTCTCATGGACCGGGACACACAGAGCTATGAGGATTGTTAAAACCATTTCTACGTACCGTATTGTCCCGAGTATAAGACGCACCTGATTATAAGACGCACCCTTAAAGTTTGGTGCTATTAAAAAATTTAATTAAATCACTGGCATTAAATTTATACCAGTGATTTAACGAACAGTGCAATCATGTGCATGTCTACTCAGAAGCATGTCCCACTGTTCTCAATGGAGCTTACTCTCAGGAAAGTGTGCACAGGATTGCAGCCTAAACCATTCATTGCCTGGGGAGGGGGGATGAAAGTGTATGTGATCTTGCTTTACAAAAGGATACAAAACCCAGCAGACCAGAGAACGAAAATTAACAACTGATTACAGCCTGGAAAGGGGAGAGGTATGTGTGCTCTTGTTTTAACAAAGAAAAAGGACATACCATAAGCCCTGCAGGGCAGAGAAGGAGCCCACTGTATCTCTGCCATTATCTCCACTAAAAACAAACACATGCTCCGAAATCTCCTCTTAGCCTCGCTGCTTCTTCCAGCAATGTCCCATGCCATTCAAAGGCCCTCACTGCACAGCTGAGCAGCAGCAGTGAGTATTTTGCTGCCTTCTCTGCTGAGCCTGGGGGAGGGGCGGCTGCAAACCCAAATTGCAACAGCCTGATTATAAGACGCACCCCTAATTTAAAAACTTAAATTAGGAGAAAAAAGTGAGTCTTATACTCAGACCAATACGGTATTTCAAAGTATCCTAAGGTCTAGGCCAGGCGTTCCCAACCTGTGGTACGTGTAGTACATATTTGCTAGCATACATATTTGCTTCCACCCACACCGCAACCCGGGGGGAAAGGCTACAGCCCTGCCGAATCGGCAGGGCTGTAGCCTCTTTTTTCAGGTTGCGGCACAGGCGGTCAGGTCCTCCTGCTCACGCTGCAACCAGGGAAAAAAGGCTACACGCCACAACCTGGGAAAAATACGTTTTAAAGGGGGGTATGTGGGGGTACATGGGGAGGTTCTTGGGGGTACGTCTGGGGGTACGCAGGGCAACCGGAGGCCCTCATAGGGTACGCAGGCCTCCAAAGGTTGGGAACCCCTGGTCTAGGCCTGTGATACTGCTTATACTTCAGCACCCAGACCTGGCTCAGGAATGGAGGAGCAATCAGTAGGGACTGGAGAAAATGGTGATAACGAAATAAAAACACTGAAATCTGCTAAAACATAAAACCATTTTCTCCCACCTCAAGCAATCAGGAATCCATTCCAAGGAGCTCTCCCAATTCAAAGAGTGTCACGGTCTCAAACGTAAGTAAGTAAGGAACCTTTATTGGCATAAAAACAAAACAAAAACAAATGAATACGGTCTCAAATGCCTGTCCTATGTTCCAAGGCACATATATAGGTGTGGGAGCATTTGAACCCACTTCTGACATGAGTCCATCACAAGTGGTGATATTAGAGCAAATGAATTGAATCATGGTTGGACATGGGTGCAGAAATCCTTAAGGCTGAATGCACTCTATCTATGAGGAAGTGATTTTCAATGGTGACTACACCGCTGAGGGACAGTGGCGTACAGAAGTGTCACTAGGACGTGCGTCACCCCGAAGCAGGGGCCGCGCGTCACCCTAGTCACGCTCCGACAATGACGCAATTTTGAGGGGGGGCGACCCGGCTGCACCCTGCCCCGGGTGCCTCCCCCTGCCCCGCGTTGCCCTCCGGACGCTCCGAGGCCGGCCCGGGAGCCAGCCTCGGAGCGTCCGGCCCGGCCGGCACTCCAGGGCCTTCTGAAAGAAGGCCCATGCAGCACGTTAATACGGGTATTTTTACAATTTTCGTGCATGCGCAGAGACCGTTTTGAAGGCATCTTGCCCTCAAAACGGTCTGCGCATGCGCGAAAATTGTAAAAAAAATACCGTATTAACGCGCTGCATTGGCCTTCTTTCAAAAGGCCCTGGAGCGCCGGCGGGGTCGGACGCTCCGAGGCCGGCTCCCGGGCCGGCCTCGGAGCGTCCGAGGGTGACGCGCATCATGGAGGTGACGTGCGTCACCCTGTGGCGCGCGTCACCCGGGGGCGGCCCGCCCCCCTGCCATGCTCCAGCGACGCCTCTGGTGGCGTAGCTAAGGGGGGAATGGGGTACATGGCCCCGGGTTCCACTCCTTGGGGGTGTGACAGAAGCGATGGGGGAGCATCCAAGGACTGGTGCTATTGGTCAAACCGCTTGTGACGGCAGCTTCTGAGGGACAACCAGGGAGGCGACCAGGCCCTGTGGGCAGCAGTGAGGAGGAGCATGGGGGTGGGGCAAGCTGGAAGGGCGACCTACCCTACCCAGTGAGCCCCGACACAGCTACCGACTCCTCCTTGCCATCGCTCAACTTGAGACCCTCTCTGAGCAGTGTGGCCAACCACTATTTTTTTGCTTTTTTTCTTTGCAAAAAAAGTGATTGGCCATGCCACTCAGAGCATCTCTCAAGTCGAGCAACGGCGAGAAAAAGGTGGGCAGTGAGGAGGAGGCACAGCAGCAGCAAAACGGGTAAAAGGAGGGGGCAGCCATCACGATTGATTAGCTTCGGCCTCGATTGATTGCGGCGGCCGCCCCCTTCCTCCAAGGAGCAAGGGGCAGGCCAGCTGGACTGGAGCTGGGCCAGACCTACCCTTTTCACCACTGCTGCTGCTCCTCCCCACCGCTCGGATTGCGGGCCACTCTGAGTGGTCCGCAACCTGTAAGTAATGGTTGGTGATGTCACCACCGGCCATTACTTCCAGTTCTTGTGGTACCTGGGGGGTGGGTTGACATCATGAGTCACAGCCCTGGGTACCAGAAGACCCAGCTACGACACTGCTCAGGGAGAGTCTGAATCAGGCCACACCAGCTGCCTGTAAAACATGCTTTACTGGGATTCCAAGGAAACTGTCCTATAGTAATGAAGATACACTGCACTGAAGGACAATCAGAAGACATGGAGGTGATATAAGACATTATAGGCTTGGGAGCAGCTGGTTGTGTTTGTGGTTTTTGGGAGAAACTTATTTATTTGTGCTTGCTTTGAGCCAAAAGTGTGTGCAAGATTTTGTCCCAGGAGCTAATTTATTTGCAGAAGTTGCATTTAGAAAATAACAACAGGGATATCCCCAAACTGCAACAATAATGGGAGGGAGCAGCTGCATGCAGCTTCAAAGGCCCAGCAGTCCCAGAGACTTCCAATTACAGTGTGTAGATTTTCATCCTGTATGATGCCTCTGTAAAGAAAGCATGTGCAAAGGAGGAGATGGACAAATCATACAACCATACTTTGAGCAAATCGTTTTCTTGGCACTATGTGTAGATTTAGGGATAACTGTACTATAAATTACCCTTGGCTAACTGGGCAAAGAGGCACTTTTCAAAGTGTTGTCCTCTTATATTTAGCGGGGGGAGAACAACTGTCCCTCTTCACCCCAGCATGGCCTCTTTTCCAGTGGCTATTGAACTCCTGTTGAAAAGCGGTATTCATCATCATCATCATCATCATCATCATCATCATCATCATCATCATCATCGCCCCCTCTGCCACTTTTTGTCCTCTTGGAGACGTCTTCAGCCACAAGATTGGCCCACCTGCCCACCCGGGTGCTGTTTGGCTCTGAAATGGGCCTGAAAGTGAGGGGGGGTGTTTCACCCCACACCACTGCCGAATTTTGGCAGTGGCGCACGAAAATGACATCATGTCCCCCGGGGGGGCATGTGGTATCATGTGGGGGGTGTTGCATCAGCGGTCCCCCATGGGGGGTGTAGGAACGACGCTGGGAGGCATCAGGGGTCAGTCAGTTGAGCTCCTTGGGCTCCTGGGGACTCCAGGGGCCCCAGACCAGTTTCCAACCTGGCTGACCTCTGATGCTGCTCCTGTATCCAGGCCATATTTGCTCTGAAGTAAGCATCACTGCATCTAGTAGGAGTTACTCTGAGGATGTTTACTGTTACAGGGCACTGTTTGCAAAATGTATTGTGAATAGTGTTTTTGTATGAGCCCAATGTATATAAGAAAGAAAGAAAGAAAGAAAGAAAGAAAGAAAGAAAGAAAGAAAGAAAGAAAGAAAGAAAGAAAGAAAGAAAGAAAGAAAGAAAGAAAGAAAGAAATACTGTATTAGTGATGGCATAAACTCCCACCAGCTATGATGGCCTTGGTAGATCTGATGCTTCCATGTAGGCTCTGGGATACTGTTGTTGCTGCATATGTGAAAACGTTTCTAGTGACTTTTGACGGAAGCCAGAACAGCCCATCTGATTTTAAATGGCTATAAATGGGTCTGTAGTATTCTTACTTTAGGTTGCCATTGCAGGCTGGAATGAGTGGTCCATGTTATTCAGCAGGTTCACATTAACATTAATCAATCTAAGCATGATAGATTGATTGTTAATGTGAACCTGCTGAGTCGCACTCAGGCGGTAGCCAAATATCTCCACCTAATCTGGACTAGACGCATCTCTCATTGTAACTCTGTCCCTGTGTGAGTGAGTGATCAGGGGTTTAGACATTTTCTTATTTTATTTATTTTATTTTTTTGCTCGTTATAACTTTTTTTGTCATTTTATGCTATTCCATGTGTGTGTTTGGCAGTTTTTTGTTGGGTGGTCGGGTCTTCGGTATTTGCTTTGTATGGTTTTCTTATGCCATTAAAGGTTTTGAACTTGATTAATCAATCTGTTTCCTTAGAGTACTCTTTTAGACTTACAGGTGTCCCCTGCTTAATGATGGATGGCTTAATGATGATCCGGATATGTGACAGAGGTCCCCAGTAAAAAAGAGCAAAGGATTTAAAAAGATGCATCTTTTTAAATCCCCAGCTCTTCAGCTGTTTGGCTTTAGATAAGGGCTTTGAAGTTCAGCACTGAGGCTTTAAGCACAGCACTGAACTTCCTTCAAAGCCCTTATCTAAAGCCAAACAGCTAATGGGCAAGATAAGAGCATTGGATGTTTAACGCTGGGGCTTTAAGCACAGTGCTAAACTTCAATGCACAGCAAGACCCGCTTAATAATGGCTTCACTTTACAGCGGGGATTTCAGAACATATCCCCGTCGTTAAGCGGGTGACACCTGTATTTAGATCTTATAAGCTTATCTCTTACACAGATGCACACAATTCTTACCCAGATTCTACCAGTGACTTCTGCCTTCTCACATTAATCAGAACTGCAGGGTTGAAAAGGATATCCAGGGGGTACTTGAAGAAGAACCTGTCAAACGCCATCAGACTGATTAATTAACCTGCTTTAAAGACTTCTGTGAGGCCCATATATATGAAGGAATGTTGGGAACCGAGACGGTGAGAAATAATGCATCAAGGAATATATGTTTGGATATGTGCACTGCAGCACACTCTTCCTTCAGTATCTTCAAAGCCTGCTGAACTATTTGCCAGACAGACCCATAGTATAATTTTCCGTTGACAACTTCAGCAAGTTGCAGGGAGTGAATATGCTGACTGGTCAAAGTTTTGCATCTGTCTTAGACATATGTCTATACGTTGCACCGTATGTTATATCCTAGCACTTCACTTTTCTGTACTGTTTGAGTCACTTGGATACTACCTTTCAACTCCGTTTTTTATGTGGAAACCTAGGCTGCAAGGATCCCACATTGCTGGGGCCCATTAAATACAGCTGGAATGCGAGAAAGGCAAGACAGGGAGAAATATTGCCATAGCTGACTATTAAACATCATGTTAGTTAAAATGTACCCTGAGGGCTCAAGTAGTAAGAGGGGCCTCTTGGAGGCAGAGCTGCAAGTCACAGAAGGTGAAGGGATGTGAGGCTATTTAAATGTTGGCAGCAATACCACGGTCAGGGTGGTGGTGGTGTGGTAAGTGCTGCATGATGTTGCATGAAGGTGCAAAGTGGCCCACTTGCCATTGGAGCCAATCTGGCAGTGAAAACAGTGTTGTCTTTGCTGCCGGACCAGCTCTGTCGGTGAGTGGGAGGGTCCACTTTGCACCTCCGTGTAATGCTGTGCAGCACTTACTGCACTGCATGCACCACCACCCCCAGCTACGCTACTGGATGGAAAATAAGTGGTTCCATGGAAAAGACATCATTCTACTCAAGCTGTGATGAGAGTCTGCTGCCTTCAGTAAATTCAGCATTTGTTGCTTTGCATCCAGGTGTGTCACTAGGGTTGGTGACACCCAGAGTGAGATCTCATGGTGTCACCCTCATGGACCTCCTTCCATACCAGACCACATGATGTGGAGGCCTCCTGGGAAATGCAATCCCCACACACAAGTCACGGCGGGGATTGTGAAACTCCCATTTTCTACCAGTGGTGCATTTTCGCACCTCCAGAAGCAAATAGAATAGAAAGTCATTTTGGTGTCACCCCTTCCTGGGGTGATACCCAGGGCAGTCCACCCTGACTTCCCCCCCCCCAGTGATGCCCCTGTTTGCATCTACAGCCATCTTGCTTTGTAGTGGGGTGATTTGTGGTGTGCAACTGACAGTCAGAGCTGAATAACTATAAAAAGAGCCATTTGAGTGAAAAAGAACCAATTAAAATTATATTTTACTACGGAGTGTTTACTACTTTGGACTTCAGTGGCTTTGGACTTCTTCTTACAGCAGCTTCAGGGGGAAAAAGTCACAGTAAAATTCTCTGCAAGGAACAATATTCTATCACACATGTCTCCCGGGGATGCAAGCTGTTGACTTGGCAGAGACAGCCGAAGGAGAAAAAGGAAGCCAATGCGCCTCAACATGTTTTCTTGGACAGTAAATACGTTGAGGTCTGGGAAGTATCCAGACACCTGCATCTCACCACATACAAATCCAGTGTATTAAGCAAGATATTAACTAATGTTTCCAGAGACTTAATGAACCAGTCCACAAGACTTGTACACAAATTGGGGATCAGCAAGGCACACCCATCGAATCTTAAGAGATTCTGCTTCCACAGAATGAATGTGATCATATTTTTCATCTCTTCGTCCCCGAAACCCCTCCGCTCTGTGGTGCTGGAACCGTTGTAACTTTCTCTCTTATAACTTTCCTGGAACTCAAGGATTGCTTCTACACTAGCCCTTTTTTTCTAGAACTAGTACCATTAATTCACTCAGTTCTAATGAAGAAGCCAGACAATGGTGCTGCCAAATGATTGCATTTTTCCACGCTGTCTTCCCGTCTTTTAAAAGACCTGGCTTGCGGTAGTTCTCTTTAGCTCAACTTCAGCTTTCCTAAATGGACTGGCATATGGTCCATGAGACAGTAAGTGTCGTGTTGGTGCTCCCCCACCCTTCTGCATTGCTTGCCTTCAAGTCCTCACTGCACTGCCAGTCTGGCCCACCACTTTATCATTTGCAGCGGAAACCTTTGCATCTGCAGCTGCATTTGAAAAAGTCAGTGCACAGAAACATTTACTGATTTCAAAGTCACGGTTGGCTCTTCTCTGCTCACTGATGACTTGAAAGATATGCAGACAGGTCTCTTCCACCTTCCCTACCTTCTTGTTTCATGCAACCACACTTCTGCATGACGGAGAGATGGAGAAGGGCAAGGGCGGCTTGACAGCGTAGCTTAAGGGAAGGTGCTTCCACTGTAATCCTGGCCAATATCATTTTGCTTACAAATAAACTACTCGTTCTCAGGGGTGTCGCTAGGGTTGGTGACACCTGGGGCGAGATATCATGGTCTCGCCCTCATGGATCTCCTCCCATACTACACCACATAATGTGGAGGCCTCCTGGGAAATGTGATCCCTGTGTGAGTTGCGGAGGGATTGGGAAAAACCCATTTTCTACCAGCGGTGCATTTTCGCACCACCAGTAACAGATAGATAAGGAAACGTTTATGTCACCCGGTGCAGTCCGCACCCCACGCACCCTCCTAATGACGCCCCTGCTTGTTCACATTTCATCTTTGCAACAAAGTACAAATAAAAATTAAAAAACTATTCAAACAAATTGTTGTTGGATGGACATTTTTACTTAGAGACAGGAGACGGGAATATTGAGGCAGAGGGATGACATGAGGATATGGAAGGAGGAAACATAGAAGTAAACTGTTCTGTGCAGCAGCCTGAAATTGACCAGCGTGTTGCCTTTGTCACCCTGGAGGAAACAAATAAAAGCAAGGATTACCAGCAGCTTTTCTCAAGGCTTAAGGTGTTTTCAAAAGCCATGGGAAAATCCCCCTTGTGTAAATCCAATGTTGAGAGCAGGGAGCACGTCAAGAATAGAGAGAGTCTCTGTTTTTCTGCCCACAAATCCAAGGTGGATTTTTCTGCCTCCCATTTTTGCCTTTGCTGTGGGAGAGGGCATTACAGGATTTAAGGGGGATATAGCACCATTTGAAATTCAATGTGGATCCCCAGTGACAGATCTGCTTCCAGTTAACTGGGGAAGAACAACGTCTCAGCAGCCCTAAAAGGCCCAAGTGCCTCAGCACATGCTTTCTTGATTTTACTGATATTCCACACTGAGATTTCAGGGTGGTGGGTGGTGGGGAAGAGGGTGGATCAGGCCAGGGAGAGGGGTGGGATCGGAGGCCTCTGCAGAATCCTATCTCCCTTCCAGGGCTTGAAAGCCCAACATGGAGCTGCTCGGATTCGCACCAGCCATTTAGCTGGCGCACATCTGAATAGCCCCACAGAGGCTGCTGGGGCTCAACACGGGGGGTAAGGGAACAAATGTCCCTTTAACTCGAGGAGACCTCCAGCAGCTTCCAGCCCCATGCTGGATATAGTGGAGCCTGCCCCAGCACTGCTGGATCACAGCTCGGGGCTTTGACTAGGATTGGGCCCCCAAAGTAAGTCATTTACATTCTTCTTTCAGTCCACTTGTTTTTTCTCAACTCTGTATCCTCCATTCCACTCCCAGCTTCTTGTGTTCCTTCTGCTTCCCTTGAAATCCAGCCTGTTTGTGTGATCCTAGCAAGACAACCTAGCAGTTCCAAAGCATGTTAATGCGAGTAGATAAATAGGTACCGCTTGTGGGAAGGTAAACAGTGCTCTGTGTTCCAGCCGCATGCTACGCGCTGCGGCAAGGAGAGTCATGCCGGCCACATGAACACGGCGGCGTCTTCGGACAACGCTGGCTCTTCGGCTTTGAAATGGGGATGAGCACCACACCCTAGAGTCGGACACGACTGGACTTAATTGTCAGGGGTCACCTTTACCTTTACTAGCAAGACAAGAATCATCGTTTCCCTCCTCCAGTATCGATCTGGTTTGCCTTAAGAGTCTTCCACTTGATCTGGTTTCTCAGGGCTTGGGACAGGATGCAAAAGGTCGCCGCTTTGAGTTTCATTCCCAGTCTACTCTTGACCCCTTCTCAAGTTGACTTCTGAGAAAACTGCTGCTTATTACTCATTTTGATGGCAAGCAGATAAACAGATGAGCAGGCTTGTGCTTGCACACGTCGATATACAAATATGATGGGTTGCACTGTAGGTATTGCTAGGAGAAGAGGCTGGGGCTTCGCTGAATAGTGTTTTCCATCCTGTGTTTAATTTGGCCATCTTCATTGCATTGCACCAATCTTGGGAATCTGTCATACTCGAGTTGCAAAATGTTCCTACTACTGATAATTCCAGTATTTCAGCTCAGACCTGGCATGGTTTTTGCTTGGCTCTCACTCTATCTTGACCAGTTTTTCCTCTGAGACCATGGATGGCATGTTCTCTGGCAAAACACATGGGGTTCTATCCAGTTGTAAAACACTGGACCTTTTAGTCTCGTTAATAAAAAATAATGGGCTCTTGGGGCGATCCAAATTAGCACAGGATAAAACCGTTGATGCCTTTCATTCAGTGTTGATGCTGTCTGGCAAGAGGCCGGGCTGAAGAAAACGAGTCGTTCGGATGTGAATCACTGCCTGTATTTCCCCCAAAACATTTGATTAAAAAAGAATAACAGTCCGGCACAAAGGTCAGATGCAGAGGAAGGGAAAAGGAAAGACTCGACGTGATCAAGTTCAGCATTGAAGTTCTGGAAATCCTGGCTCCTAACGTCGGTTGGAGGAAACTTAAGGAAGTTGCTGCTGTGCTACCTAACTCACCTGGCTCAGTGTCCCAGCATGCCATGTCTTCCCTCTTATTCTGTCCATCACTCTTGTAGCCTCCCTCCTTAGGCTCCAAGATTTAATGGCAGAGGTGGGGTCCATTTCAGGTTTGGTGGGGTAAAGGCATATCAGAGGTGGGAGACTTTCAGCAAGGCTCAAAGATCTCCTCAGGTAGATTCAAGATTAAACTGTAAAAAAATCAGGGTGTATGAGCATTTATTTATTTACAGCAGGGGTTCTCAACTCCAGTGGTGCAGCATACCACCTCCCGGGCAGCTGCTGTGCTGCGTACCCCCAGAAGTAAGTGCCAATGATGTCATTGGCACTTACTTTCTGGTTTTTGATGCGCTGGAGGCCAGTAAAGGCAAGGTAAGGGGCACAGGCGGCCATCTTGGCAGTCAGGAGCCAGCATACGACTGACCGGCGGTCCACAGTTGTACGACAAACCCTCGGACAGTTTTCAAGATATTATCTGTCTCTGGGTAATTCTGCCACATTCCAGACACTCCACACCCTCTCATGTTGCCTTCACAGCACCTTCGCGAGGCCCGTCATCAGCTTCCGTCTCCCATCCAGGCGAGAACCAAGGTCGATCCTGCTTAGCTTCTTCACTGACTCAGCCTCCAGACCACACCTCCTGCACATTTGTTGTCATTTCTTGTACTTTGTGTGTGTGTGTGTGTGTGTGTGTGTGTGTGTGTGTGTGTGTGTGTGTGTGTGATGCATTATCAGATATTATTATCAGATATAAGAGATATTATTATCTCTTGTAGAATAAATACATGAGATCTGAAACAAGAAAGAGATCTGCAACCTACCCTCCCTAGGTTAAGCTTGCTGCTGGTCTTCAATCATTCAAGCCTGAATCTTCAATCATTCAAGCCTGATGGTGGTACATCACTGGTCAGTCAGCTGACCATCACTGCTTACAGATAAGGGTCAGAATTTCCTTCCCTTCCTGGACATCATATATTGTGGTAATCTGCCTCTCTCACATGCAGGGATTTACAGGTGGACAGCTGGAAGGCTGTCTGTTCCCTTGTTAGTGGGTGGGCCACAGGGTCAGTCCTTCTATGTCTGGTGTCACAGCTAGCTGGTATTCCTGTGCACTTCCACAGGCCAGAAGCCACCTTGAGTGGTCTACTCTTGCCATTCACTTGCCCAAAAATCACACAGAAGGCAAATATTCAAGTGATTTTTTAAAAAGTTACGATTTCACAATATTCTGAAAAATAGTTGGCATTTGTTCTAGAAATTATAACTAGATCTACCCCCCTGACCGCTCCCACCAAGTTTGTCAGCTTGTTCATTTCTGTTATTTGCACGCACCCATGCCCTGATGGACAGTGTTTGTAACCATTTCCGTTTTGAAACAAGCTCCATTTTTTGCTGCTGTTAAAAAACTAATAATCATTTCCACTGATTTCAAGTATGTTGTTCTTCAAAATCTAATAACAGGTGAGTGGTGTCCACTAATCTTAATTAATGCTACGGGTTGCATTCATTTCAGAATATGAACTGAATGAGGCCCATTAGGTTAATTTTTCATTTGTTATGAAACTAAGGGCCCAATACTATCCTTTCCCCTTCTGCTGATGCAGCCACACCAAAAATGAGCACACTGTATCCAGCAGTGCAGGGTGCGGGTGGAGGGTGGATCAGGAGGCTTTGGAGGGGAAAGGGGAATTATTTTCTCTTACCCCACCATAAGCCCGCTGGCTCCGCAATGGGTCTCCTTGGACCTGCACCAGCTCTGTAGCTGGCATAGGTCCGAGGAGAAGGGGCGGAGAGGCTGCTGACAGAGGGGGATAGGATCTGGTGCACACCATTGCTGCCGTATCCACCCCCTCCTGCAGCCTCCCCGCCCCCGTTCCTCCTCCTCCCTGCCCAGTTTCACCCTTTACATGCCTTACCTGCTCTGGCGGGTGCAGCGGGAACTGGCGACAGCTGTGGAGTGCTGCCACCTCTTGCAGCAACGCTCTCAAAATGGCTGCCACGGAGAGCTTTGCATGCTGTTGGCGGCCATTTTGTGACAGCAGAAGTGTCTTCCACACTGTTGCAACATGCTCCAGCTGGCAGCCCGATCCTGGAGAGGAATGGGCTGTAACGATATGAATGCCATATGGGTTTGAAGGAGGTCACTTTCATGATCCCATTTGTGACTCACTGGATTCATTTGGTGTGGGGGAGGCAGTGGAGCTTCTTCTAAGCAGCTGTTTCCCAGGAATCACCATTTTGTTATCTCAGAATTATCTGGGTGTTGTGTCATGCCAGGGCGTTCTTGGGGAAAATTGGGACTTTCTATTTTTTTTTTTGGCAGCCACAATGTTTCCCCTCAAAATTCCCCAGAACAATTTGGGGATGTTTCATTTGGGAAAACAAAATTATGGCAGTGCGAAGCCGCTGCCAAAATGAGTCCTGCTACCCTCATACACAGCAACACCCCCCCCCCCAAAAAAATGTTAAAACAAGGAAGAAATATGTAGAGAAGTAAAAGTCACGGGTATAAAAGCCATGTAGAAAACTTTAAAATCCAGCCGAATAGAAATAACAATCACTCGATCCTGTCAACAGTTATTGTTATTCTATTCGGCTGGATTTTAAAGTTTTCTACATGGCTTTTACACCCGTGACTTTTACTTCTCTACAAATTGTTGCTGGCCATGAGAGCTTCCATTCAAGAATAAGGAAGAAATAGATGTGAAAATGGGAACAAAACCAGATGAAATTCAGAGTAACATGAATGTGAGCATAATGAAATAACCATTAACAGTGCACATCTCTGCATATCTACACAGAAGGAAGTTCAATGACGCCTACTCTCAAGTAAGTGTCTCTGGCATTGCAGCCTAAACATGCAATGTCTTTATTAATGAAAATGAATGAAATCGTGGAATCACTTTTTTTCCTTGCACTCTCCCAATTAATTTGTCCCTCCGTTAAAGTTTTTGTCAAGACCATTTTCATAAGGATTTATTTTCAAAGTACAGTATTCAGACCTAACTGCTTCAAGTGACATCGATGTTTCAAATTT
Organism: Plestiodon gilberti rubricaudatus; assembly: GCA_026170595.1. NCBI lineage: Eukaryota > Metazoa > Chordata > Lepidosauria > Squamata > Scincidae > Plestiodon > Plestiodon gilberti. The sequence goes on along the minus strand of JANXHW010000002.1, from coordinate 106,329,816 downwards.
TTCTTGACCACAAGGACCAACATAAGAGGGTTTTTTTGAAATCCGGTGCTTTAATGTGTTTGGTTCTTCAAATTAAAGTTCACAGAAACCCCGTTTGTACTTCCATTAGTGTTTGCTTAACATTCCTGACATGTTAGCGTGCGCATGGAAACAACATGATTCTGAAAGGCTAATGTACATAGAAGCAACTACCTTTCCACAGATATTTCTCATCTGAAGAAAATATTTTTAAAGGAGGTTGTATAACCATGTACTTGTTTAATGTGGATTTTGTTGTGCCAAAATGATAGCCAAGTCACAATCTGGATATAATCATGCTACCTTTACGGCATCTGAGCAGTGAGAGAGTTTGCTGTTTCTCAGCTGGTGACTCAGAGCTTCCTTGTCACACAGTGATGTCATATTTGCTGTCCCTTCTTTGCTCCATTCCTCTAACATTAACTTACTAGGTGGTCCTTACTCAGCACACACACCTGCAGGCTCTGCCCTCCCCGCTTAATCTAGGGATAATAATATTTACCTACCTTATAGGTTTGTCACAAGGGGTTCTAACATAATGTGAACCCTCTAAATCAATGCTTCCCAAATGTTTTAGCACCACAACCCAAATTTTAAAATGACAATCTATTGCGACCCACTTTCGTCCTCCCATCCGGCGCAAAAGGGGCCCTGGCTCCAGCTCCTCTTGCTTTGCCATCTTCCCACTCCTATGCCCCACCCTCTCTCATAGCATGCCCGGAGTGAAATCAGCCATGTGCGGCTCGCCTGGCTGCCTCGGTGCCATGCTGGAGAGGTGGAATCTGGTACTCCCTGCATCGCCTGGTGTCAGGGGCCACACCTGACTACTGTGGCCGGCTTCATTGGTGGCCGTGGCAGCAGGGTAGCACCTGCCTTGCACCACAACAGCTGGCGTCCGTTCCACTCAACCTCGATCAAGTTTGCAACCCACCAAAAATCAGGTTGCAACCCACTGGTGGGTTGCGACCCACAGTTTGGGAACCACTGCTCTAAATCACTTTATACATTATTATTATTATTATTATTATTATTATTATTATTATTATTATTATTATTATTTTAGGTAAAGGTAAAGGTATCCCCTGACAATTAAGTCCAGTCGTGTCTGACTCTAGGGTGTGGTGCTCATGCCCATTTCAAAGCCGAAGAGCCAGCATTGTCCAAAGACGCCTCTGTGGTCATGTGGCCGGCATGACTCTCCTTGCCACAGCGCGTAGCATGCAGCTGGAACATGGAGCGCTGTTTACCTTCCCGCAAGCGGTACCTATTTATCTATTCGCATTGACATGCTTTGGAACTGCTAGGTTGGCAGGAGCTGGCCAAGCAACGGGCATTCACCCTGTCGCGGGAATCGAACTGCCGACCTTTCGATCAACAGCTTATGGTTCAGCGGTTTAACCCTGAACCCAATATTTTACTGGAAAGCAAATTCATTCTGATCGTAGCTGGTCTTTGCAGATAAGAAGCTTTGGCCTTGTCTTGCCTCATTGTGGTTCCAAATCCTGCACCTTCCCTATGGAGAACATGTTAAGTGAATTATCTCTGTTAATAAACAAAAGAGGTCCTTTGTCCAAAAACTGTAGTATATTATCAGGGCGTTCAAAGAAAGACAGGTAGTGTTTTTTTTCTAAGTGTTTGGTAAAAACATATCAAATAGTCGGAAAGCTCTTTCACAGTGTTGAGATGTGAAGGCGTATCTTGGCCATTCTCTCGTGATAAATGTTCTCCAGGGGTCACAGGGTGCCTTTCAGAGACTGGATGTTCCAAGATGTTTATAGGGAAAATGGGAAGAGTAACAAAAACAATAGGGGGAACATTATATCCTGTTTCTCCCCAAGCCCCCACCTTACCTGACTATCAGGTGACCTGGCTTTCAAACCCCAATGCAAGAAGAATGATTAGTAATCGTCAATGTCTCTTCAACTTTTCCAGTTTGCTCCGTTACTTGATCTTCTGCTAGGATGACTTGTTAACTTCATGCGTGTTTTTTGCAAACTGCTGCTGGCCTCAAGGACAAAATTCTTGTTGTCTACTATTTCCTCTCAAAAGCAACAAGCTGAAAATCATGGCACAGAGTAGTGTGGAAAGAAATACGGTAGGGTGAGAGGGAAAATATGGATGGGAAAATGATTTTTTAAATTTTATTTTTAGGTTTCCACATGTATAAAGTGCCTTCTGGCAAGCACCCAGTGTGATGATACTTGAGGGATACTCATGAAGTTCTAACCAGATCTCATTCCCTCTTGCAAATATATATAAAGAAATATAATTACTGTCTTATTACTTATTACTTGTCTTATTACCACAATTTGAGATCCTGAAGGGCTTTCCTGAAGGGCTTAGTGAGAAAAAATATTATTTTTACAGTACAGGTGGGCCCCCATATCCGCAGGGGATATGTTCCAGGCCCCTCCATGGATACTTGAAACCATGGATAAGAGCGAACACCCCCTCTATGGTTTCCTGAGGGCCCCCCCCCACCCTGCCTCCCCTGCAGGCAGGCATGCTTGCCCCCTCCAGCTCTTATTTTTCTTTCAGCAAGCTTTGTTTCTTCCTTAAAACAAACAGAGAAGCAGCCTCCATTGCAGGCAAGTAGAACGAGACTAAGTCCTAGAGAGGCTCTGCAAGGTTTCTGTCAAGCTCTGCAAGACAGGAGGAGGTGGTCTCATTCTACTTGCCTGTAATAAGCAGCCAGAGGCTGCTTCTCCTGTTTCTTTAAGGAAGAAACGAAGCTTAATGGGAAAAAAGTAAAAGCCTGGGGGGGTCCCCACAATCCGTGGATAACTGAAACCGTGGATAGTGAATCAGTGGATATGGGGGCCCACCTGTATATACTAGAGCAGGGGTTCTCAACCGGTGGTACGCGTACCACTAGTGGTATGCAGACCTCCGGCTGGTGGTACGCGGCCACCTGGCTGCCAAGATGGTGGCCACCAGGGAGCCCATACCACCTGCGCCAGAGCACTGGAACTAGCACCTCGAGCTCTGCAGAGCCCGCAGAGCTCGAGTGCACGGGTTTCCAGGCTGGGGAAAGGTGCTCCCGCCCACCCTCGGCCCTTAGCTTACCTTTGCAGGAAGTATGACATCATGCGGGGGGATCGGCACTGGAGGTGGTACGTGGCAGGTAAGAGGTTGAGAACGCTTGTACTAGAGAAACCTGTGTGTGTTAGTTGCTTCCCATTTTGCCAGACTTAGCATGGTATTTGGCCATGCCAAGGGAAGGTGGTTTCTTGGAACTCTGATTAAGTTCTGGAGCTATACTCCTGAAAAGTGAGGCCAGCTAAGTTGTAACTAGGAGTGTTCACATTATTTTCAGTCTGCCTGTTGTATTCCTAAACTATATTCTTATGTTTGTTGTTATCCTTTCCCCCTTTTTCTTTTTAATTAGTCTATATAATCTATATAGACTATATAATCAGGAGGTCTGGCTCAGTTGGTAGAGTTGCCGCCTCTTAAGCCCGAAGATTGGTGAACGGCCAGTTCAAGACACACCGCTGACAAAAAATTGTGAAAAAAGTATCTGTGAAGAGAGATAAGAGCTGCCAGCTGCGTCGGCCGAGTGTGGGAGGTGACGGCCAGGGAGAGGCCAGACTGCAAAGGATAACATCTGGAATCTGAGGCATCTGGTGGTGCCACTGTGTGACAGAGGAAGCTGGACTAGATGGGCCTTTGGCCTGATCAGCAGGGCTCTTCTTATGTTCTTATGAATGTAGTTGTCCATGAAAGATTGAACATTTATATATGATTGTAAAAAAATAAATAAATAATGGGGGGTTGGGAAAACCTGCCCATGTACAGGTTTTGGATTAAAGTCAGAGGAGAAATCCAATGACCAAGAAAGGCGGTATATTTCATTTTTATTTTTCACATTTTTATACCACCCTTCCTCCAAGGAGCTCAGAGTGGTGTACATATTTCCTCCCCTCCTTTTGTCCTCACAACAACTCTGTGAGGTAGGTGGGGCTGAGAGATAGTGACTGGCCCAAGGTCACCCAGGAAGCTTCGTGGCTGAGCGGGGATTTGAACCTGGATCTTCCAGGTCTAAGTCCGACTCCCAAACCACTACACCATCCACTACAGTATATAAATACTGTATATTATTATTATTATTATTATTATTATTATTATTATTATTATTATTATTATTATTCATCTACCTCCTTGCAGTATACTTGCTGGTTTGGGAAAATCCTGGTCCAGTCTAAGTCCAGTCCTTGACCACAGAAGTCACATATTGTTTTTATTTGCCAGTACCGGAGGAGGGAAGTTCTTGGTGGCTTGTGGGCTGTTTTCCTTCCCTAGGGACTGGGATGCCTGTAATTCCTCTGGTTCCCCTGACTGGGGAATTGACAGGAGGAGGTGGTAGAAGCTCTATCTGGCTGGGCTGGTGGTAGCCCAGGAGAATGGTCATTTTAACCAATTTCAAGCTATACATTGCTGAGAGGTGCTGCAGAGCTCAGGTAGAAGGGCAAGTGGCATTTCCCAAACCATTACAGATGCTCCTCACCCTGACACTGAATTGGAGGCAAGGCATCTGGGCATTTTGAAATGGAGTCCAGCACAAGGAAGAAGAACTATTGTGACTTCATTCCCCCTCCCCATGGCCCAGTAAGTTTTGGAGATGCTTACTAGATGATGGAAAGAGGATGGTGGTACACAATGGTGGTACACAGGAGAAATCTTCTCCATCTGCTGTGGGCAGGAGATGGAGGAGAGTTCTCCACTGCTGCCCCAGGTGAGCAAGCCAGGTAGGTTTTAGTAGTAGGTTGAGTGGGCGCTCAGGAACATCTGGATCTTCAGCCAGTGGCGTGCCAAACCTGTGATGTCACCTCTGATATTGGGTGAGGCATTTTTTTTAAGCTCCCACTTATAACAAATTTAGTGCAAGTTTCAAATAAACAACCTGCCCCTTGCAATGCTTGTGTTCTGTGGGGTTTTGTTGTTGTTTTGCACAAGGGAGCAATAAAAATGTGGTTTCCCCCAACTGCACTCTTAAGTGGTACAGTCCATTCTACCAGTTGTGGGACTCTACCAGCATATTCCCAAATCATTCTGCTGTACATATATAGGGCAGGCCTGTGCTAAAATGCTGAACAGGCAATTTGGTTTGCCAAGTAGAAATGGAAGGCCTTGTTTTGCCAAATGGAAAATCCACATGAAAACCAGAGTTTCTATATTTAGTGAAGCTGGAACTCAGTAGCTTTGGAGTTTCTGACTCCGGCCAAATCTGAGCTACATTTCATCTTTTATTTCCTTGGAAGCAAACCAAGAGTGGTTTTCAAGCGTAAATTTTTATTGTTGTTCGTAGACAAAGATTTTGTTTAATGAGGAGCACATACCTTACAATTAGGTGTCTTCGGAAACGTGTTCTGCTACCTTGGGTGTCACAAAACCCAAATGTACAAATACTGGCATCACATGATTTTCATGTAGACTGTTGGACAAATTGCTATCTTGCTGTTCATCAAATCATTCCTCTTACTGAAAAAAAAAATGTGATTTTTTTTCCCCCAGAGGATTTTCTTTGGTTAAATTAGGGTCAATTAGCACAAATGGATAGCACAAATTGCGGAGCATTAAGAATGGCACATGAACATAGAGTTGTGGATTCTAGACTTTTGGCCTCAATTCTGAGATTCACTTGTGCATTAGAGTTCTTCAGGCTTCAGGTTTCTCCTGGGGTTTGGTCTCTTTTAGGGCTAAATTGGATGTGACATTATTAGCATGTCATCATCTAGTTTTCAGTAGAAGGGTTTTTGAACGTAGCAGTTACATGGAGGCCCTATCTGAATTGGGACTGTGGCATGGAAGAAGGGGAGAAGAATGCCAAACTAGAACATTGCAGAGTGGCAGAGGCTGGCACATCATTGGGTAAGGGGCATGCGGCCTCAGGCACCAAGAGGTCTTGGGCCAGCCCTGGCCATGCACTCTCAAAAAGACTTTTCTACAACCATTATATAAAAAATTGATGGTATCTCTGGAACATCCCAAATACCTGTGGCATTGCTGGAGATGAAATGTACGCAATCCTATCCAACTTACACCACCAGTGTAACCAGCGGTGCAGCGAGAACGGGAGGCCCCAGAATGGAAAGGGGATTCAAATCCCCCCCAAAGGGGATTTAAATCTCCCCTCCCCTCCAAAGCCTCCCACCCTGCCCTCCCCCGCTGGTTACAATGGTGACAGAAGTTGGATAGGATTGCGCTGTTAAAGTTGTTTCATTTTAAAATTGTTGAGAAAAAAATCGATTCAAAAAATTGACAAAATTCCTCTGAGTGGCCCTGGGCTTGAGGCCTTGGTGGATGGAGGTCAAAGGGCATAAAGATGCTTTTTCTCAGGGCTGTTGAGGGCACACAGCACATGATGAGCGCCTTCATGGAGAGGCAGACTGCTGTAATGGAGGCTTACCTGTCCAGGCATGAACCTCCACAACCTGGAGAGGGGGAAACACTAGGAGATCATGTCATTAAGGGCCCGTGTAACTCCCCCCTTCTGAGAAGCCATTTGCCAGCACTTGTTTTGTGTGCATTTGTAATTAACTATTCTTGCATTGGAATGCAGAAAACACAGGGTTTAAAATTTATTTTGAAATGTTTAGTTTACCAACAGGTATCACAGCAGGAAGCTGTTTTAAAAATAAACCATGGCTTGTTCCAAGAAAACCATCTCTTTATTTGAGCCACTGATTAATCCGGCCCCTCAAGTAGCTGCAGAGAGCGTCTCTGATCTTTCTGACAGAAATTGTGTGGTTCCCTCAGTGCTGCCCCACCCTTGCCTGTCAACCCACCAGCTCCCTTCCCTGGTTCTGTTCGGGTCGGTCATCTTGGGTGACTCGCAATCACTTGGCTTGGGGAGAACACCGCCTCCTTGTTGAAAGAACAGAATGTGAAAAAAGAACTTCCCTATTAAAACGGAACCACCAGACAATCATGTATGCCTGTGGCTGGCATGTCTGTTGTTAACGGATTCACCAAACTGAAGCTGGACAATAATAGCAAGTTTCCACTCATTGACACACTGGTTATTGGAGAGAACATTACACATGCAGGTCTTAATAGTTTGCCAATGAGATATTTAAAGGCATTATGTAAACGTTTGGATTAGAGCAATGGTTACCCATTTTTTTTACTGTTGCGACCCACCTCGTCCTCCCGATGCTCTCTGTTGCACCACAAAGCATTACTGGAAGCCACTGGAGGCCGCGTTGGGGTCGCACAGGGCCCGCGATCCACTCCAAAGGCCTCAGTGGGCCCAGGATGCCTTGCAGAAACGACTGGAAGTTGCAAAGTAAACCAAAAGTTGCGGACACAAAACCGGAAGTCACTTTCAGATGACCAAGATGTCCTGGAGCCTGCGGAGGCCAATGGAGTGTGTTGTGGGCCTGGCGTGACCCGGAAGCAGTCTCTGGTGTAATGCTTTGCTACACAACAGAGAGCATTGGGCCCACTACACATTGGGCATGACCCACAGTTTGGGAAACACTAGACTAGAGCATCTGGAGTCATAGCTTTTCCTTAGAAAGATTTGTTTTTGAAAATTTCAAACAGGTGGAATGTGCATTTTTTACGGAACTTTCCTCTCTTTGCCCATGTTCCCCTTTCCCCATTGATAAACAGCCATGGCCTTGGTCCAGTCTCCAAAACTGGAAATACGGAGAAAGGCACAGGGGAACGCTTGCCCAGCTTCCATTCAGCTGAAATGAATTGTGCCTTTGCCACATGCCTATGGATTGAATTGTCATGTTGCCCATCGCTCCCTTCCCTGGTTGCTACCAAGGTAGATTGCCGTGGGTAACTGCAATCAACTGGCAGGCACCACCAATCAATTTCTAGGGAAACCTCCTGTTTGGAAGCAGAGAGGGGAGCCAAAAGGGAAGCCCCCTTTCTTAGTCCAAGAACAGAACTGAATAATGAGGGGAAAAAACATCTCTGTGAAAGCTCGAGTGGCAAATCACGTGATATGCCTGAACCGGGAGGTGTTCTGCCCTCAGAGAAGGGTAAGCCCTCAAGGAAACTCCCACCCCTTTTCAGTGGGCAAATGCTGCTGGGATACATGTAGATACAAGAAGTCTGCTGAAGGAAGATTGGATGAGCTGGAGGAGGGACATTTGCCACGAAGAAACCCCTGGATTGGAGTGAATGTGTGGTTGCAAATCCCCCCCCCCCGCATTGAAACTCATGAATGCATTTCCCCATGGAATAGCTGCACATCTGGGGGGGACTCAGCCATGGTCTCATGATGCAGCTGGAATCTCAGTGCTTCCCTGCCCTGGCTTTTCAGTTGTTGTTTCCCTTGGGTAATCTCCTAATTTCCCTATTATGCTAACGGCCTGCTCCCCCTCATCTCTTCTCTCTGCCATTACTCGCCCCTTCTCCTTGGAAAGATTTCCTCTTTCTCTGTTTCTACCTACAAGCCACTGATGCATACGACTTAGTTATGTGAGTGATTGAGAACATTGCATTGCGTTATTTTTATTGTAGTATTAAAAGTAGCGCAATGCAATATTCTCAATCACTCATACAACCACCAAGTCCTAACCATCAGTGGTATATTGTACTATTGTATTATTATATTATTGTATTGTACTATTTTATTGTACAGTACAATTTTATACTATTGGCAGCATAATCCAATGCCATGGCTTCCTCATGAGGAAGCTGCTTGATTCGCATTATGAGGTCGTGATGCCGTACCCCCAAAACTAGATGTGATAGGTCAAAACTGATGCCATTTTTGGAATCAGCACCCCAAATTCATATAAAACCACCATAAATTTTGAAAAAAACGTTTTTGGGGGCCCTCAAATTTGCATGCCTGTGTTTTCAAAAGTCTACTGTATATTGTTGCACTTATGTTCTTGCCTCCATCCTCATTTCATGCCAATCCATTGAGTTGGGCCATGAGCCACTGCACTTGGTCCTGGCACATGAAGTAGGTTTTCCCCATATGTACATGATACACACGTCTTAGAGCATGCCCTGGAAAACATGGTGGTTTCCCAGGACTCCCAGCAACCTGGTGTGAGCATTGCCTCTTGGTCTGATCCAGCAGGGTTCTTCTTAGGCTCCTAACCTGTAGCCGGTCCTGGAGGAGAGACAGAGATGACTGGAGACCTGGACAAGATTGGCTTGGGCAGTGTTTTTCTTTCCATTGACACTCATAATGTCACTTTCTCTGAACACTTTCTCTGAACACAGACCCAAACTCCCAAGCAGAGCAACATTAACAGAAGATCTGAGTGAGCTAAGACTCAGGGAGGGAAAGTGCAGGAATTACGGCTCCCTTTCCCCCTTCCCAGTGGGGGGATGAGTCAACTGATAGCAGAGGAGGGCAAGGCAAAGGGGAGGGGGGAACACTGCTCTATCCTGTTTGCTCACTTCCTGAGCTATTAGCACATGTTGAGCAATTGGTACATCCTGACCCTGGACATAGATCTTCAGTTTCCTGACTATTTGGGTGGGAGGTTGAGGAATGGAAAGGGAGCCGAGAGGATGTGGTGCTGGCTGCAGTGGGATGATGAGATGAAAGGCAGGGATCTGGAGGAACGTTGGGCACAGGAGACAGAAACACGACCAACGGAGTCAGCAGGAAAAGAGATGGGCTAGAAATCCAAACTCATGTGGACCTTTGTGGGGGCTCTGTGTGGGTTGTTGGCAAGAAGGGAAGGGAGGTTAAGGGACCGTGAGGTCAAATAGTGACTCTGGACTAGAAGCATGTGCTCTGACTTTCACTTGTGGATTCGAGCTAACCACCCACATTTGGGGTTGCAGGTGTCTACCTTTGCACTCATGCCTATTGTACAAGACAGCTCTGCATAGTGACATGTGTAGAACTGTATCTCTTTTGGAAAGGCATGAGATCCACTCTTGACAATAGAACCAGGTATACTTTATAGTGCACTTTAACAGCCCAATCCTGTCTAGGATTAAGACCATCAGAGCACCGCACTGCTGGTCTCAGGTGTTGCAAATGTGCCACAAGGCACGTTTGCATCACTGGGGGGGGGCGCTGGCAAAGAGGCCGGCACCGCTCTCCCCCAGCCATATCCCATGGAGCGCTCATAAAAGCAGGTACGTTCTCCTTCGGGCTGTGGAGAGGCGTGGGGAGGGCGGAATGGGGCATTCTGGGGGGTGGTATTGGTGGATCGGGTCCAGGCAGAGGGAGGGATTGTCGATCAGGCCAGTGGCAACCCACTTCTTCCCAGCGTCGTCGTAAGGGGAGGGGCCTTGGTGCCCAGGGCACAAAGTGGTGCCCACCAGGGCCCCAGGGCGCAGACCCCTGAAGGGGCGGAGTCGCGGGCTCAGTAGGGCGCAAACTCACTGTTTTGAGCACCGTCGTGACGTCTCGCTGGCTCTTCGCAGGAGGAACGGCCGCGTTTCAGCCCTCCTGCCCAACCTTGGCTCCGAACGGCTCCAAAATCAGGTGAAAACGCGGGGGGTTGTGTTCAGAGGCAGGGCATGACGTCACGCTGCTGCATCACGTGGGGCTGGCGCTGCGGGGGCGGGGCAGCGGTCCCCCATGTGGGGGCGTAGTGACGCTGCTGCTGCTTCCTCCAGTGCAGGGGTTCTCATAGTGGTTGGTTATGACCCACCACTTTCCCCGGAAGTAGGCGATATGCCCTTAAGGGGGGTGGCCAGCCTGAAAGTCAGCAGTGGCGCTCCAGGGTTGCACCCAACAGTGACACAGAAACGCTATTTTCAACTTACCTGGTTGCTCTGCCAGATCCCCGAAGGGTCGGGGGGGGGCCCGCTGCCACCTCTGCAGGCCTCCTCAAGACTCCAAATGGCTCCAACAGTGTCGTGAAGCCCACTTCCAGAGTGTTTTTGTGTTGGCGGTGAGCACGATCCTGGAGCGCTGCCTCTGACATCACCTCGCCCCCGCAAAGACTTACAGGGGAGTAAACTCCCCTGTAGGACTTTGAGAAACGCTCTGCTCTCATGCCACTGAAGGAAGGAGGAAAAAGCAAATGTTGCCGTTGCCCCTAGCTTCTCACCCATACTGGGGCAAATTCTACAGGGAGGCATGGTGATCTGGAGCTCTGCTCTTCCTGGGAACTTGAGACAGGGCGAGGGCAGAGGAAGGAGGTGGCACCAGAGAGCTCCAGGTAAGCCAGACTCTGGATTGCCACACTTCACCATCCTTGCCCACACCCAGCGAGGAGGAGGAGGACAAGGAGGCTACAGTGGCAGCAGTGTGAAGAAGGACAGCAGAATCGGGCTCTTGGAGGCATTGTCCAAGCTTACAGAGACTCCATGAATGTACAACATGTGTGCGTTCCCCCCTACCCCGGGCCGGAGTGATCTGCTGGTTCGAATGTTGTTCTGCCTTCCTTCCAAAAGATTGCTAGCAGATGACTAATTTCTGACTGCCTCTTTTCGATTCCAAGCCCCCATCCCAGCTGAGAGATTGGCAGGACTTCTCTCGGCCCTGAGAGCACCACACAGAACAGCAAACAGCTGTCTCTGCTCTTGTGCATTCTCAGTTGCATGGACGCTTCAGGGCAGCATTATGTGGCTTGATCACCTTGGGCATGTGCAGAAGGCAGGAGAGTGGAGGGGTGTGTGTGTGTGTGTGTGTGTGTGTGTGTGTGTGTGTGTGTGTGTGTGTGTGTGTGCATATAGCTTGGATGTGCATATCAGATCATCAGAGAGAGAGAGACAGAGAGAGAGAGAGAGAGAGACAGAGAGAGAGACAGAGAGCTTAATGCATTGTCTTGCAGATTTGTACATTCATACATATGCACAAAAGGGAGGGAAGAGGGACTCTGCAGGAGGCCGATAGTCTCCAACATTACTGTGTCCATGAGCTTCCATTGGAGAGCTCTCCCCCAGCTATTCTTCTTGGAAACAAGATTTTCCACAGCAATGCATCAGTCTTTGGATCCCTTTAAGAAACTTAACTTTTGGCAGTCGCAGCTGAAGTTACAGCGTGCAGTTATAAAGTACAGCATACAGATGTTAAACTTATGCACTGTCTGAAAGCATTATGGAAAATTTTACAATATCCTATATTGAAGTGAATGCATGTTGTAAAAAAAAAAAGTGGCTGATCTGAAACACTGTGCAATTCATTAAGGGATTAATCAGCTACACTTCTTTACAAGTATGCAGAGTCCCAAATTTTATGCGTTCATTCGCAGTGTTCTGCGAATTCTAAACAAATTTTGCCAAGGTACGGAGACTAATAGAAGACAAGCAAAAAAATGACTTCTGAGAGGGATTCTATTTTTTTTTCTCATGAACTTTTGGACCCAAACCTGGAATCTGGATTCAAAATAACCCACCCTCAAAAAAAAAAAAATCCCAAACAAACAAAAGAAAGTCATTTGTTCAAAATAAGTGTCTCAATAATCAGGTCTTCAGGAGATTATTTGGGAGGATGGTGAAGAAGGACCCACCCAACCTGAGAGGCAGAGAGATGTCTTCTTCCTTGGAGAAGGAGAGGTGGAACACCAGGTGCCAGGACAGAGCTCATTCTTCAGTCTGTGGTATGGTGAGAAAGATATTTCCCACACTCCCCTGGTCTCTTCTGTAGGAAGCTTCCCTATCCTGAGTCAGGCTGATATAGCACTGACCACTGCCTGCCAGTGGCTCTCCAGGGTTTCAAAGAGGGGCTTTCTCATCCCTACCTCAAGATACCACACATTGAACTCGGGACTCCTGCAAGCAGAGCAAGTGGTCTACCACTGAACTACAACCCCGCCTTCCACTGAGCTAAGAACATAAGAAGAGCCCTGCTGGATCAGCCCAAAGGCCCATCTTCTAGTCCAGCTTCCTGTATCTCACAGTGGCCCCACCAGATGCCTCAGGGAGCACACAAGACAACAAGATACCTTGCACCACTTCCTTGCACCTGGCAAAGAGAAAACCTACTCCTACAACCTGGAGGTTGCTTATCCCCATCATGGCTTGTAAGCTGTGATGGACTTTTCCTCCATAAATCCATCCAATTCCCTTTTAAAGGCATCCAGGCCAGGTGCCATCACCACATCCAGTGGCAAGGAGTTCCACAGATGAATTACATGCTGGGGTAATTGCCGACCAGTGCCCATATCCAAAGCTATGTGATCAGTGGCGGTTCAAGAGCAGGACATTGCCTATGGGGTCAGTCTAATGCTGTTGTTGATGTTTTACCCTTCAGCCCATTGCAGGGTTCCATTTCTGAAACAAGAAGTGTTGGGGTTCAGGGGTTCTTGGAAATCATCCCCTGTGGGCCGAAAGCCCCACCCCCAATCACAAATGTATGAAGGTTTGTTGTGGTAGTACTTCAGCCACCTTGCTCTCCTGCAGACGATCATTTTTTTCGCTGCTCTCCCACAAAAACACAAAAGCAATTGTGCCCAGAGGGGGCCGAAGACTGCCAAGTGGAAGCGGTCCGGAGGTGGGCTTTTCACATTTATTTATTTATCTAAAAAAATTATATCCCGCCTTTTCCTATGCCGAAGGCAAATGCCCAGGGTGGCTTTACATTTAAGGCAATGTAAGCCCCAGAAGGTCAGGGGTGACATGATTACATCATTACATCACCCCCGAACTCCCAGAATGCCGAGCTCCTCCAGATAAGCACCGCACTGGCTGGCACCCACCCCAGGGACACCTCTGGAACTCCTGAAATCGATTGTGGGAACACCACAGGAGGGGACAGCAGAATGACATGGGGCAGGTTGGGAGAGCTGGTAAAATAGGATAATAGGACAGATGATGAAGACACTAGGCAAACAAAACACATCCTCTTTTTATAGCATCCATAAAGATTCCTGTGCTGCTGCAGACAGGAATCCAAAATCTGACATTGGTTTTAATGTAGAAATTAATCCAAGCAATAAAACAGCATGATAAGATGGCTGTCTTGGCAAGGGGCTTTAGAGCGTCCTGGGCCTCTTCCAAAGCCCAGGAGGACTGACTGAGACTTTCCACTGGCTTCTGTGGCCTCTGGATCAAGCCCCCTGTAATTATAAAGCAATTGGCAGAACCAAGCTTGACATAGCTGCAAATTTTTCTCTTTGGTTCCCGCATTACTTAATGACAAAACAAGGCTTCTAAAAATGCTCTTTAAAGGACAAAGAAGCTGATCCTTTCTATTGCTGAATGTAGCAGAAATCAAGATTGCCCGCTCTTTCCAAGACGTGGTGCACCCCTCAATCAGCCCCAGGAATGGACGCTTAAGGGCTGGATTCTTTGCAGGGGCCTCTCCTTACATTGACCAAACGAAATGTTTACGAATCAGTCATGAAAAGACAGACTTAAAAACTTGCCTCGTCTTGTGGGGTAGATAGCAGCATGGCGGAAGATTTTCAGTGAGAAATGGCACAGGGAGGGGGGACTGTTTACCCCTACACTGTGATCCCTGAGCAGTTTTTGTTGTTGTTGTTGTTAAAAAGGCAGGGGAGACCCATTTCTGGTTTTAAGCCCATCTCTTAATGGGAAAGACATCATAACGTGCTGTTTAACTTTTTCTCAATTACTAGTATTTTTCTAGGACTGGCCTCCTTGCATTAGCCTACATTGTGGGAGGTTCTCTGAGAGCGTGATGACATTCTGCCTCTGCTAGTTGCTCTCCCCTCTCCCCAAGTAGAACGTTCCAAGTGCCACAGCATGGAAAGTGATCTAGCTATCTCACTGCAGCCACTTGGGGGGGGGGGGGAATCTGCAATGGGGGAATGAGTGGGGAAAGAGTTCAGTGCTACTTCTGTGCTGCTGCTCTCAAAGCTCCTCGTCGCAAACAAGCAAAACATGGTGCTAGGGCTTTGATACGTGCATTTGGGCCTGACCTCTAGTTCACTTCTTCATGGGCCAGTGGTATGTCTTCCCAAGGAACGAGTCCCTTCGATTTAAAAAGGGTCGGTTGACTCGTGTGAAGTACAAAATACAGAACAAATGTTCATAAAATCCACTCTTTTCTGGAGAAGAACAAACCTTGAAGGGTGGTCCTTCACATTTGCCCCTGATAAGATTTCTCTTCCTCTTTGAAACATGAAATGGGACCACTGGTTGTCTTTGAATGACTAGCCCTATGCAGGCATGATTGTACTAAGGGGAAAGAGCACAAGACAAACGTTGGGCACCAGCATCCCTGATCATGGGGAGGATCTCTCCACAAGTGCAGTATTTTTGGAGCACGTCAGTTTGGTGGCAGGACTTGCTGCTCCTCCCCCACTCTAAAGGCCGAAGCACACTGAGCGCGTCCCACGTGCATCTCAAACGGTGCGACAAACACAGCAAAACCTGGGCATTAGCCAAGGGAGGCATCAACGCTAACGTGCCTCCTGGCGGCTCCCGGCAGCAATTAGCGTTCCGGCTGGAGGCATGTCCCACTGCAAGAACGCGGGCACCGCTGGACGCACCGTGCGCGACGTGTGTGTTTCCTGTGTGTGTTTCGGCCAGTGTGTTTCGGCCTTAACGATGATGTCTGCAGGCTAAGCAGATACATACAGACATAGGCCTAACCCCAAAGTCAGTGCCTCTTTCCTCAGCCTGCTCCTCAGAGGAGGAAATCTGAGCCATGAGTCCGAGGAGTAAAGCAAGAGGCATAAAAATGTCATATATTAAAAGTTTCTTGGGTGCCTTTTTAATGTTATTTATCTATCTATCTCATTTGTTTGTATGCCACCTTTCAGCTTGAAGCCTCCCAAACTGGTTTACATACAATTAACACATACAACACAATCTATTCTTCTTCCCTTTTGTGCCACAGATGTCAGAGCAGCCCCTGGCTGCTGACTCTCCTTCTTTGCACAGCAGCTCTAAGCAGCACCCAGGCAAACCAGGTGTAGCCTGGGAGCCAGGCAAGACAGGTTGAGCCCAGCCAAAGGAGATGCCCTAACACAGGGGTTCTCAACCCCTTTCCGGCTGAGTACCACCTCTGGTGTCACTCTCCTGCTGCGTACCACCGGAAGTGACTGCCACCGGAAGTGACATCATCACCAGTTACTTCCGGGTTTTCAGGTTTTCGGAGGTCAGAAAACACAGGTAGGAGTTGGGGATAAATGACCTGGAGTTGGGGTTAAGCAGCGAGGTGGCCAAGTTTGTGGATGACACTAAACTTTTCCAGGTGGTGAAGACCAGCAGGGATTGTGAAGAGCTCCAGAAGGATCTCTCCAAACTGGGAGAATGGGCAGCAAAATGGCAGATGTGCTTCAATGTAATTAAGTGTAAAATGATGCAAGAAATCAAAACTTCACATATACGCTCAGGGGTTCTGAGCTGTCTGTGACGGATCAGGAGAGAGATCTTGGGGTGCTGGTGGACAGGTCGATGAAAGTGTCGACCCAGTGTGTGGCGGCTGTGAAGAAGGCAATTCCATGCTCGGGATCATTAAAAAAGGGATTGAGAATAAAACGGCCAATATCATTATGCCCTTGTACAAATCAATGGTAAGGCCACATTTGGAGTATTGCGTCCAGTTCTGGTCACCACACCTCAAAAAGGATATAGTTGAATTGGAAAAGGTGCAGAAAAGAGCGACCAAATGATTTGTGGGCTGGAACACCTCCCTTATGAGGAAAGGCTACAGCATTTGGGGCTTTTCAGTCTAGAAAAAAGGCGCCTGAGGGGGGACATGATTGAGACGTAGAACATTTTGCATGGGATGAAGAGAGTGGATAGAGGGAAATTCTTCTCCCTCTTGCACAACACCAGAACCAGAGGACATGCACTAAAATTGAGTGGAGGGAGAGTTAGAATGGACAAAAGAAAATATTTCTTTACCCAGCGTGTAATTCATCTGTGGAACTCCTTGCCACAGGATGTGGTGATGGCACCTGGCCCAGATGCCTTTAAAAGGGGTTTGGACAGATTCATGGAGGAAAAGACCATCACAGGTTACAAGCCATAAGCAACCTCCTGGCTTTAGAAGTACATTTTCTCTGTGCCAGGTGCAAGGGAGTGACAACAGGAAAAAGGTTATCTTGTTGGCTGTGTGCTCTCGGAGGCATCTGGTGGCGCCACTGTGAGATACAGGAAGCTGGACTGGATGGGCCTTTGGCCTGATCCAGCAAGGCTCTTCTTATGTTCTTATAGGAGGCTCTGGGCGGGTGGGAGGGCCCTTCTCAGCATCCCTCCCTTCTCAGAGAGGCTCAGCCAAAGAGCTGAGCTGTCAGAGCAGGGTTCCGGTAGTCCGGTGGGGTTCCCCTTGCATCTCTCCTCTGTTATGGCCTCGCTCTCTTTCCCTCCAGCTTGTTCCATTCCCAGAACGAGGACCAATAGAAATGGACAGAGAATGAAGAGCAGGGAGAAGCAGAGGTGGAAAGGGAGGAGAACAGAAGCCTGCACAGAGGTGGGGGCAAAACTAGGTTTGGGGATGACTAAGGGCCAAGAGGCAACAGGACCAGGGGAGAAGGAAGAGAGGGGTGCAGGAAGAAGCAGGCATAGCAGGAGGCCTGAAGGAGATACGGGACCACAGGCAGAGGAAAGGCATCCAAGAGGATGTGGCTGCAAGGGCAGAAGAAGCTCCATGTAACAAAATTGGAGGACGGGGGGGGGGGGGGACCTGTCAAAGAAATAAGCTTCAGAATAAACAGGGTTGCCAACAGAAGCCTCCACTGTACTGATTGCAAGGGGCTTGGCCACTTGGAGACACTGACAATGTCGTGTCCCAGTTCATACAGACCTGCCCCCTTGGGATGAGGCTGCACACAGCCCCCCTCAGATAATTGTAGATAGTTATCATGTCCCCCCTTAAACAAGTACCAGACAGTCATATCTTGCAGCAATTTTCGTTTAAAGCTGAAGAGATTGTGTGTTTGGTAACTTAGGCCAAACCAAATAGTATTCCACTCTTGCAAAGTAAGGTTAATCCATAAATCCCTAAAATATACCATTTCTCCATGTAAAAAAACCTCAGATCTAATACCATGGTACAAGTCTGGTAAGATTGAGCAAGTAGCCAAAAAGCATGCATTTAAGCCATTTTT
This sequence comes from Plestiodon gilberti rubricaudatus, assembly GCA_026170595.1. Classification (NCBI taxonomy): domain Eukaryota; kingdom Metazoa; phylum Chordata; class Lepidosauria; order Squamata; family Scincidae; genus Plestiodon; species Plestiodon gilberti. Next base: position 106,311,886 of record JANXHW010000002.1, on the reverse strand, counting down.
CCAATAATTGTAATAATGTAAATCATCAGGCCTCTGACTAATTAATTAATGGAGATAATAGGAAAACTCCTCATGACTTTCTAGCAAACGATTATAGGGCATAATCTGGCAGGGCCAGCTTTTAGGCCGATTGTGCCCAGTCGGGCCCCAAGCCTACGGGGGCCCTGTGCTAGGCTGATTGTGGTACTGGTTGACGCTGCCTGTGTCACCCTCAGGACAGGGTGACAAAATGGCCGAGCCTCCTGATGAGAGCGTGGAATCATTGTCAACTGCTCGTGAAAAGCTCTGGGCAGTCTTCGGCCCGCTCTGTGTTCTTGCTGACTGAGGTGACAAGCTGGGAACGCCACTGAATAGCTGGCCCGTGCAAGGCCTCCTGGGGGCCACCTGGCTGGGGGGGAGGGGAGAGAGAGAATTCACATCGGTGGCACGTGGCAGCACCTTTTCCTATATGTGCGAGGAAGGAAGAGGCAACTAGAATTCAGCTGGTAGGTGAACTGTTTGGAAGGAGGTGGGGAGTGAGTGAGGATCTTCTCACAATGTTTTGTGGTGAGTGTTTTTTGTTCTCACAGAAAACAAAACTTTCTGTCTTTCAGGAACTTGTCTGGTTCCTCTCTTGACTTGTTCACCATTGTGGCTGCAGATTCCAGTTTCCTATGGTCCACCAGCAGCGTACCTTTATTCATTAAAAAGCACTTTATGCAAAAACAAACCAAAAATGCCAATAATAATAAAAAGAAACCTTACAGCTTTACAGCCCAATCCTAACTAAATAACCTCGCCAAGGCGAGGGGCAGGGCCGCCTCGTGCCGGAGAGTAACGGAGGGTCAGCATGGTGCGGAACGTAGCGTTCCGCCCCACCTAGAGCGACGCCACTGAATGCAGCCACGCCAATGAAGCTCACGCCATATCCTGCGGGGGGGGGGTGTCTGTATCCTTGAGGGGGAAGTCCTCCTTCAGGTTTTATTGTTGTTGTTATATTGGGTTTTGCTCTCTGACTGCGGTGATGGCCCAGCTATGCAGAATGATGCGTCACATTTTGCTGCTGCCATAAAGCACACTGCTCCGCTGGAACATGCGTTCTGGTGGTGCTGTTGCTCAATAGGATTGATATGTATGTGGTATGATGATATGTGCTCACATGAAGATAAACATATGTAGCAGGCTTGTATAGGTCTATTTTGGGAACAAATTTCATTAGCTATTAGAGATATGAGTTCTTGAGATATACTTTTAACACCTTTGTGATATATTTTAGAGTACAGAGAATACCAGTATTTAATCTTGAATTAGTACACTATTGAGAACAGCAAGAATATTGATGGCAAAGAAGTGAAGAGAGATAAATGGATCTGATTTCAAAGCATGAGAAAAAAAAGGCATGGGACTTTTTTTAACTATGGTAAAATTAACTCATCTGATAAAATAGAGAAAATAAAATGAAGTACGGCAATTTTTCCCTAAATTGGAATATATTTGTAATATAGTGACACAAACCAGAATGAACCAATGGAATTATTGACATTTTACGATCGTATTTTTTCTTGTTCACTAAAATAGACTTTCTGTATAATACTGTATTGTTATTGAGATAGTTCAATTTGACCACCTGGCTCCAAAATCACAAGGAGAACATGGTTTGTAGATTGCAAGAGATACTGTTTTCAATGAATAAAACAAATGTTTAATTCTGTGGTTAATTGACACTTGGCCAATAATATTTTTCTAACGTTGGAGAAAATAATCTGATCCGCTATAAAGCCAAATTGTGATAAACTCAGGACGAAGTGTACCTCTCAGTGTACCTCTCAGTCTGTTTCCAAGTCGGAGAGTAAACAATTGTGCAATCATGTATTTTCCTGGCAGGCAGTGGCCAGGGAGAGACTGCAAAAGTAAACAGAGCCCCTTGCTGCAGTATCCATCGCTCAGCTAGCAAGAATCAATTCTCACCTAACCAACACAGGTGAAAAAACCGAATCGATCCTCTCTTCAGTCATAGATGTTTCACAGGGCCAGCATCAGAGGTTGACCAGGATGGGCATTGGCAAAGGGCCGAGGCACTCCTGGGGTTCACCTGGCTAACCCCCCAACCCCACCCCCAGTATCCATTTTAATGGTGGGCACTGCAGAATGACAGGCTCAGTCGCAGTGTTTCCCAAGCTTTTTCGACCTGCGGCTCCCTTGACCATTGGCGACCATTGGCCAATGCTCCTCCCCATTACATTACGTTGATGCCTCCCAATTGGCATTGAACTGTTTTCCGAGAGGATCCCGTAGCACTCTGCAGCTCCCCTGGCAGGTTTCCATGGCTCCCCTGGGAGCCACGCCTCCCAGTTTGGGAACCACTAGTCTAATGTGTCACTCTGTCACTGCCTTCCAGGCACGAGTGGCTAGGGAGTCGGGGAAGGGCTCATCATGAGATTTGTGTGTGATTCCTCCTTATCCCCATTCCACCTCTGCCCAGAAGGTCCATCAGGATCAAGCCTCACTAGTGGGGGGGGGGGGAGTGAGAAGGAGACAATGTCACATTCTCTCCTGCAATTCCTCCTTCTCTCACCCTTCAGCCCAGAAACCATCAGGGATGCAAAAGATCCATGGCAACAAGCATCTGCTTGTCTATCTGCTTGCCCAGTGGGTCGTCAAACAGCCAGGTAACCTGCGGACAAGAGAAAGGAGTGTGGAGAGTGTGCGGGAGGCTCCAAAAATAGCATACGCATGTGCACATTTGTGCATGCATAAGGGCTCTTCCCCATGATGTGCCCCAAGACCTGGGTCATGCTGGTGCCGTCCCTGATGGTTCACTCATTATTTAGCAACAGGAAAGAACCTCACCCCCATGATAAGTGTACTTGGGGCCAGTTGGGGATCCTTAGCAGCCAGCTCATATAACAGGGCCTTCTCTAGTTGGGTGACCACACTGACCAGGAGGCCTGGGCTCTTCCCTCCTCAGCAGCTTGCCTGCTGCTACAGCAACTGCCTCATGATGTCTGCCATCCACCATCATGCATGTTTGAGCCCATGTGTTTTGTGGATATCAAACGGATGCCAGCATGTAGGGGACCCTTCATTGTTCTGGAGTCCTCTGCCTCAATTTTAACATGCAATTCACAATTGAATGTTCAAGGAGGTTGATGAGGAAGCATTGCCAAATTTGAACCAAAATTAAAAGCATTGTTTGGGTAATCAGAGCATTGTTATTTATTTATTTATTTATTTATTTATTTTTCACATTTTTATACCGCCCTTCCTCCAAGGAGCTCAGAGTGGTGTACATATTTCCTCCCCTCCTTTTTGTCCTCACAACAACCCTGTGAGGTAGGTGGGGCTGAGAGATAGTGACTGGCCCAAGGTCACCCAGGAAGCTTCGTGGCTGAGCGGGGATTTGAACCTGGATCTTCCAGGTCTACGTCCGACTCCCAAACCACTACACCATCCTGGCTCTGGTTTGGAGATCCAAAACATTCGTCCATCTGCATACCTTTCTCCATACCTTTGACAATGCTTCCCACAAGTGACAGCGAAACATCAGGAGATAACTCTTTAGGAGATAACAGGGATGTGGACCAAGTCTCTGACTCCAAGTCCCGAGTCTCTGGTTGAGAGTCCCTATCTATTTAATGGGGAAATTGGGTTTAAACCTGAATAAAATTCGACTTGTCATAAAAGGCTCCAAGTCTCGAGTCAAATCTTTTACAATTGCGGAGTCAAGTCCGAGTCAAGTCATTGACGCGACTTGAGTCCAACTCAAGTCCGACTCAAGTCTACATCACTGGGAGATAACTCTTTTGGACTGTGGGTTGATTACCCGAACAATGCTTTTAATTTTGGTCCAGAATCTTCCAACCACGAAAGCCTAAGGATGTTTGTATTGCCAAATTTGTATGGGAAATATGCTGCTATATTAAGTGCCGTGTAGAACTACAGTTTTAATTCCACTTCCGGTTGATTTATGGAAGAGCAATGACTCTGCAGCGTTAAGAGGCCCCAGTGTGGAAGCAACAGAGGAGGCAGGGATTGCATCCTAAATTCAAAGCGAGAGCATGTATAGTGCAGGGAATGGCAAGGCGTCGCTGCTTCTGCTGCTCCGACATTCCTTGGCTTCCTAATGGCTTTGTTTTTTCCACTTGGCTAATAATAGAGCACATGGCATCCCACCTCCCGCTTTGCCATGTGTCTTGTTCTAAACACCCTAAAGGACATCTCCCTGCCAATCACAGTTCTAGTTAGCTTGCCATCTACTATGTTCATTCCAACAGAGTGACTGAGCAATCTGAATGCTTCCATATGTGAGTGACTTCACACACACACACACACACACACACACACACACACACACACAATGCCAATGCGGTTCAAGCTCCCTTTCGATGGCCTAACACAAAGAAAATATTGTAATTAAAAAAAAATTGATCAGTTTTAATAAGAACCAGCTGTGTTGCTCCACAATTCAGATCAAGAGTGGGTGACTAATTTGGGAATTTGTCATCATCAAAATATACAACAAACCTCACAGGCGCCTCTTGACAAGTGACTTGGAACCAGGATACACAGGGTCCTCAGGGCTCTCAAGCATAGTCGGGGACCCATGTTCACCACCTATACTGGTCCTGTATACACACTCAGTGACAGACCTGAATCCCCTTGCCACTCCCCTCCATGTTGATAGAACTAGCCAGTCATAATGACGTGTTCAGTATCATGGAGACAGACACAGCCAAGGCTTAATTTGGCTCTTCAGAATCTATGATGTCAACTGTTTCTCATGTAATCTTTCTAGCTCCCAAGCAGAATTTGAAGATGAGCCCAGACTCATCTGCTGATGTCTTCCAGCACTCAAATGAGCTAAATTACTGGCCTCAAAAATGGCCTGCAGGTATGTGACCATATTTCACCTACTGGCTAATGGCCAGACAATATGTTATGATAAACATGTAATGTGGCCCTTTGTATTTTGTTTAGATCAGCAATTTTCAACCTTTTTCATCTCACGGCACACTGACAAGGTACTAAAATTGTCAAGGCACACCATCAGTTTTTTTTTTTTTTTTACAATTGACAAGGCACATCCCACTGTTGGTGGGGGGCTCACATCCCACTGCTGGTGGGGGGCTCACATCCCCCAATGGCCCTACTGAGAAATGACCCTCCCCCAAACTCCTGCAGCACACCTGCGGACCATTGTGCCATGGCACAGTGGTAGAAAATTGCTGGTTTACATAGTACACTGGAAGGCGTCTGCAAGGGGCAAAATTGTGGTGGGGAGGGGGCTAAGAGGCTCTCAAAGGCGGGGCTTAAAAAAATAACACTAGCATGTGAGGATGCATGAGCTGGGTGGGAACCATGGTGGAGGCAAAGAGCTAAAGCCCCCCCCCCCCCCGCAATGGGATATTTCTCCATTTCAAATATATTCCTTTGGCACTGGAAGACAGAAAATATCCTATAAAAGACATTTCTTCTTTTGCCCTGGTGGCACTACAGTCTATGCACAAAGACCCCTCCCCAATTGTGGAGTGGCATTGGAATCAAAGGGCTCCAAAGGGGGCTCTGGATCAATACTGCCCAGATCTAATCTCTGTCCCAGTGTTCCATACCCTTCCAAGGTAATTGGTTCATAATTTTTCACCTTTATTGCTTTAAGTGTAGCTTAAGAGAACATATTTGAATACATTGGATATTTGAAATGGGAGACGTCCAGATGTCCATCATCGTTTTCCACGACATGTTTGCAAATTCATGCATCATTGGGTATTTGTCCTTTGTTTTGTAGTATTATATAAATCTTTGCTATTCAGAAATCACACATGCAAAATATATTTTTGTATGTCTGTGTGCTAATCATAGTCACCTCTCCTATCCAGCTGCGCCAAGTATAGATTAGATGGCCCTTGTGACAATCATAAAGTCACTTCCCCATTCCCCTACTCATCCACCCAGAGTTGGGGGCGGTGTGTGTGTGTGTGTGTGTGTGTGTGTGTGTCTTTGTAAGTATGACCATCCCTGTGCCCTCAAGGTCATCCCAAGGAGGAGGTCCAAGTCAGAGGGGCAGGGATAACACATCTTTTGTTCCTGCCACATCTAGGGGCAGATGGGAATACTTCAAGGGTGTCATTTTATTTCTGTTTGTTTCACAGAAATCACATATCCCTCCCCCTAGTCCAGTGTTTCCCAAACTTTTTTGACCCATGGCTCCCTTGACCATTGGCGACCCTTGACTGCGGCTCCCCATTACAATATGTTGATGCCTGCCAATTGGCATTGCACCATATTCCAAGAGGATTCTGTGGCACTCCGCGGCTCTCCTGGCTGGTATCCGCGGCTCCCCTGGGAGCCACGCCTCCCAGTTTGGGAACCACTGCCCTAGTCCTTTAAAATGTTTCTTCAGTTGCCCTGGATCTTCTGTCTTGTTACACTGTGGTCCTTTAAAGACAAAATTGAGGACAGGGTTTGCTGGTGCTGGGTGGGGTGACCTGGATGTGTCTCACCTCCCACTGATCTGCCCTCTGCCACTGCTTGGGGTTCCCTGCTCAGCCCCATGGCAGGATGGAAGCTTGGGGTCTTCTTAAGGCTCCTGCCAGTGCAGGCTAGGCCCAGCTCTTCCACTCAGGTAGGGCAGTGGAAGACGTTTCTCTGGGAAAAGTCTTGCCATCCTTTCTCCAGCTTTGCCTAACCCAGTTCTTCTATATCTCCCCTTTTCTTGCCTCCTCCTGGGGTCCTTCCTCCTCCTCCACGATCCCTGTCAACTTCTTTATCCTGTTTCCTCCTGTTTCACTCTTCCTTTCCCGCGTCTCCTTCTTTTGTGCCTCTATTTCCTCTCACTTCCTCTGTTCTCTGACTTCCCCCATCTCTGCTTCCCCCCCCTTTAAATACCAATGTGCTCTTCCCAGCTCCTCCCAGCTGAGATCACTGTCAAGGTGGTGGCATCTCCCCTAGGCACAGTGCAGGTTGATGACACCATTGCCCTGCTGATAGCTGAGCCACAGCCAGCTAACATGAATTATTGGTTAGTGCTAGTGGAACCCTCCCTCTTCCAAGGAAACTGAAGCCAGGTTTCTCCCAGCAGCAATTACTTCTAGTTTCAGAGTGCCACTGGAGGGGATTGCTAAAAATGTAGAGGGTTCTGCTCTTGCAGTGTTTAAAATCACCCCCGTCCTCTGCTGTGCAGAGATTCAGTAGCAAGCCCAATTTTGCACACAGGTCTGCCTTTATCACATTGACCATTACATGGGAAAAGAAGGGGAAGTGGTGATAGGGTATGATAGTGGTGATAGGGACAGAATGGGGAACCCATGCACAAGTGCACAACCCATGCACAAGTTACAAAACCAATTGGGGCTGAATCCTCTACAACTTTCCAGGGCTGATGCAGCCGCAACGCAGCCCCGAGTTAAGGGAACAAACGTTCCTTTACCTTGAGGAGGCCTTCGTGACTGCCCCCTTACTGCAGGATGCAGCGCACACCCCTTTGGCACAGCTGCATTGGTGCTGGAAAGTTGGATAGGATTGGGCCCCAAGTTTCCTTCCCAAGGATAACAGAGAAGTGTCTCTAGTGAAAAGAGTGACAGAAAAGATTCTGGAGAACTGCTGGCAGTGGAAACAGGGCTAGATGAAAGTTAAAGGCCTGATTCAGCTCAATCTAGCTTACATAAAATTCCCCTGTTACATCTCTGCACAATTTGTATTAGATGTGTAAATTACAAGTAACCAAATCCATATGACTCTTAGCAGTGCAGTCCTGACCTCTAGTGGACAAATCAATCATGAGGCAAAAATTCTTGTATTGCAATCCTGTGCATTGGGTCTGACTCCCAGGTAAGTGGGTATAGGATTGCAGCCTCATCAATCACATGGTAAGAGGCTTCATTCCAAATTCTCTCCGCTGTACTTTTTGTCCTGCAGAGCATTTTCAAGTAGCCCACCACCCATTTTCCTGTCAAGCACATGCAGTTCTTTCTGCAGGTCCTTGATGTTTCAAGAGAGTCTGTCAGCTATGCTCTTGCTTATTGGCTGGGAGAAGAAAGGGGTATTGTAAGTCGATCATTAGCTTCGTCTGACATTTCCACGTGCTCTTGACATAGTCGGGAGAAATATTAAGCACAATTCTACTCCCCTCCCCTTCTAGGAAGAGTGAGTAGAACCTCTTCCATTCCCAGGATCTTCCCTATCCAGTTTTGGAGCGGTTTTGAAGAAGCCCTGAGTAGTGAGGAGATAGGGTAGAGACAGCAGCAATGGGATGAAGGTGCCCACTACAGTTTAACCTCTGTATTGAAACCCCGGCTATATCTTCCTTTGTAATTGGATAGTTCTTGACTGCCCGTCCCTGACCCTAAATGGGTGCTTCTATTGTTTTGCATCCTACCAAGGGTGTGGTAGTTAGCTCTGGAGACCAGTTGCCTCACTTCACTAGTTGCTTCACTAGCATGGATCCCTTGATTGAATCTGGCCATGGTGAGGACAGCTAGGGTTGGGAACCCTTCTTTTGTGTCACTAATGTGATATTTGCTTCAGGTCAGGAAGCTCCCAGGATGTGGCTTCAAATGTGCTGTGCAAGCAAGGTGAGGCTGCTCATTGAATTTGCCCAGAAATGGACAGGCAAAGCTTCCAAGCTAGCCTGCTATGGGGGTGCTCTGACAAATTAGAAGCATGGCCTGATGGGATCTGAAGCGTCTTACTTAAAGTCAAATTACTGGCCAGGGTCGTGCTCTCCGTGGCAGGCACCCAGCGCTGCATACGCATGGATTCAATCAAATGTGTCATGCATCATGCATCTAAATAAAAGAAATAAAAGGGTTGTCAGGCAACACTTCTTGGGCAATTGAGCAATCTTAGCTCAATATGCCTATATCAGTGTTGCTATGGTTGCCACCAGATGAACAGAAGAACTTCAGGCTATTTCTAAAGCAACATTTATATGGGATAAGTATAGACAACATTAGGCCTGGGCATTTCTTCATTAGCATCGATAATTTTTAGTTCCAGTTTACAGACAGCTGTATGTTGGGCCCGCATAAAGCAGGGGTGGCCAAACCGCAGCTCACAAGCCACATGCGGCTCTTTGACATATAATGTGCGGCTCATGGAAATATGTAGGCTGAGCTTTTTTGCATCACAATTAATATAAAAGGTAAATAAGAAATTTTAAAGTTTTATAACTATTTACTGGGTATAAACTACTGAGAGGGGTCGCGGTGTGCACCTCACAACAAGCACACAGTTCTAAGAAATATATAGCAAATCCGCACTTCAAGTTGTCGGTAGGTTCTTCTTGGAAACTGCGACTTTACGCAAAATAGCTTATAATGAAACCAATTTTACCATTGGTTTTACTAAAATTGTACTAAAGTTTTACCAATTTTAGGCTAACTGATAAACGAAAACACTCCTATGGCATTTCCCCATCAACTTTAAAACGAAATGACTTTAAACAAAATGATTTTAAGTGAGGACTTGCTGTATTTTCAAACATAGCAGGCCAAGGGATAGAAGATAGCTACCTTGGGCAACACACGAGTCTCATCCATAAAATGATGAAAACCCCAGTGGTGTTGCTGGGGCATGGCGAGGTGGTGGTGCCCGGAGTGACGCGCAGGGAGGGAATGGCACGCCCGCTGCCCCCCCTCCACCCGGTGCTTCTTCATCCCATTCAGGACTTCTAGGGCAGGGGATTCTCGGCGGCACTTCCCTGGTTGCCGGCACTGTTTGTGTTCTAAAAGCATCCCCAAAAGGTGCCTGTCAAGCCCCTGTTTGAAGACCTGCAGAGAGGAACTCACCCCATCCCTCAGTAATCAATTCCATTGTTGAACCGCTCTTACTGTTAAGAATTTCTTCCTGATATCCAACCGAACTCTCCCCCTCCTGCAGTTGAAGCCTGTTCATCTCTCTGGAGCAGCAGAGAACAAACACTTGCCCTCTTCTATGTGACAGCCCTTCAGATATTTGAAGAGCACGATCATGTCCCCCCTCAGCAGCCTTCACTTCTCCTGGCTAAAAACACCGAGTTCCCTCAACCTTTCCTCATAGGGACTTGTTTCCCAGACCCCTGATCATCTTCATTGCCCTTCTCTGAACCTGTTCCAGTTTGGCTGCATCTTTCTTAGAGTGTAGTGCCCAAAATTGGACACAATACTCTACCTGAGGGCTGAACAGTGTGAAGTAAGATAGAACCACTGCTTCTCATTACAGTACTTGGAAGCTATCTTATTCCTGAGAATGAGAATTTGAATATTGCCAAGAAATTTGAGCTATAGCACAACTGTTAGGTATTATTATCAGGATAAAAACTCATGCTTCAAAATCTGATTTTTTTTAATCAAATCCTAAGTTTTTTTTTAGATTCAACACAATTTACAGACTGAGCCCAAGATCCCCTGATGTCTTAGAAGTACAGCGAGGTGCTCTCACAGTGTGTGAAGCACCCCACAAGTAGTAGGCTATCTTCCAGAACACCTCTCCATTTCTCCACATTTTCTTCTGCTCCATTCCCCACCCCTTGCCTTCTAAAAAATACAAGGAGCAGGATGAGCAGATGGCAAAGCTCCATCGAGTGAGGGAGACAGCAAACTAATGGCATGATGAGGTAGTCAGCAGAGGTGGCAGGTATTTTGCAGGGTGTGCAAAACCTAACCCTTTTGGAATCAAACCTCAGTCCCTTTGTGAAATGTGACTGCAACAACATAAATCATTCTATCAGGTAACACTGTTCACAAGTAAGGTTGTCAGCATTCCTTCTTTAAATGATCTCAGACAGTTTTGTGGCGTGCCAAACACCTGACTGTCTTCTGGCCCTTAAAGACACGGTATCCACAGGCTAAAGACAACCTTCCAGCTTGAAAGGTTAATCTTTTCCAGAAGGAAGACGGAATTCCACGCACAGTGGCATGTATTCAAAAAAACCACAAGGAGATTGTTTTTATCATTACCTTCAGAAAGAAAAGAGCACCATATGTGCATTGTCTAGTCCAACTATACAAGAATATACACTGTCAGATTCCTGTTAGATGCCTTAGTATCTCTTTCTATACTGTTAGATGCCTGAGGGAGGGATTTTGTGAAGACAAGAGCTGACAAGAGGAAAGGGGGCATCTCTTTCAGTCACAGACAACCTATGGAGTCATGAGTGGGTCATGTATGATTTATGATGGAGACTCTCTGGGGATGAATCAAAGGTATTTCGGTTTATTAAAAGAACAGACATGTGAGAAGGAGCCTGGATGGAACAAGAGGTGCTCTGAAGAAGCTTCTGTTGCTCAGGTGACAGTTGGTGACCGTTGAGGTGGGAGGCTGAAGCCACGCCCCCACCCCTTGTGACATCACCTGTTGCACCTGCCTGTTGTAAAGAGGAGAACAGAGAAAACTCACCAGTTGAGTGGGAGGGTGATTGCGAGAGTGAGACCAAGAGTGAAAGTGTGAGTGAGAGATTTAGAGAGAGGGGTGGAATCAATGGGTTCCAAAAATAATAGAGAGGGTCAGGGGTAGGTTCAGGGACTGAGTGAGACCATTTGCCTGTGGACAGTGTCTGAGGTCCCTGCAGCTCCTTCTGGGGTTTTTATCCCTGATCCTGCTCAGGGCGGTCCTGGGAAACCCCCCACCCTAGCAAGATGATGCATACCACTCCACTGAAGGTACGTTCTCCCTTTGGAAGGTAAATTGTGATTGAACCTTTCCCTCTGGTGGCAAAGATGCTTTCCTCCTGGTTGAGCCCTGTGGCTCCTGGTGAATTTGGGGCCCTCTTGATTGTCTTCTTCCATGAAGTGGCAGCTGGTTGGGGTTGGTGAGTCGTCTGGGGCTGGCAGAGCTGCTGGTCTGGCTCGAAGAAGACAGTACATAGCCTGGTACATAGCACAAGTTCCCTCATCACTAGAGCCTCAAAGGGGGTCACTCCTCTCATTCTCCTCTTCTTTCTTCTCCATTTCCCTTAAGAGTCAGCAAACAGTCGTGGGGACCTGTTTTGCAATCAAAGGTCCCCACGACGATCAAGGAAGTGAGTGTTCCTTAGACATGGTGGTCTGTGGAAGGAGAAGCTGGCGGGATAGGTGCCCACCTGGGGTCAACCCTTAATTTGAGGACTCTTCCAAGGGTCCTGGCATTCTTCTGGCTGGGGGAGCATCCATGCCCCAGTTGGGGGCCGGGTTCTGAGATTGCTCAATCCAATGCAAAAATGCAGAGGTGCTGTTGTGTCCCACAGGAACTTGCATGGGTGCCTCAGCTCCACCAAGAGCGAGGAGCTAGCTAGGACTGTGGAGAGTTGCAACAGTGTATGCCAACTGGCAAGCAGCCTCCCCCATGTTAATATAAATATCCCTTCTGCTGCAGAAGTTTGAATATTGTCCCCATCGTAAGGTTCCTGGGCTGACAAAGAGCTTGGACTGTCAATCGGTCACTGGTTCCAGCTGGGGCTGCCTAGAAGCACAGTTCCTGGAAGGGAGACATTTCCAGTTAGGCTCACTGGAGGCGTTTAAGGAGGGTGGAAGCGGCAGGATCCCCGGAGAGGGGAGGGAGGGGATCGCATCACATGTCTCCAGCTTCTCTACGAAGCGGGTTCCCTCTTCTGGGAACCCTCACTGGGCCTTGAATTGGACCCGCTGTGTTTGATAAGCACTTTGAATGTCATCTGAAAGTGGCGCGGGATCAGCAGCGTTGTATAATAGGGGGCCCTGGTGCGCTGCGGGCCTCCTCGTGTTGGACCACCCTGGTCTGGAAGAATAGATTCTAGGGGTCCCCAAAGGAACCTTCCAGAAGTGCCCTACTTCCTCAGTATTGCAACAAATCGCTCTTTGTGCAGCTCGCAGACGTTCTACATGCCCATGCGTGCACACATGCTGCAAGATGACTTGCGGCTTGTGGTGGAATTGAGAACTGAGCCATGCAACCACTTGGCTGGGGCAGTAGAGTATTTCACTTGGCTTGAATAACCAGGTTAGCTTTCCCGTTGGAAATGAAGCCAGGTCATTCGGGATGGTGGCGTGTGAAAGAAAGCGCATGTGGGATGATAGCTCCATCACGAGCCTGTGCAGTCCACATAAAAAATGTCGACACAGTTTAAACTATAGAGGTTGTGAGAATGGGCCACAGGTTTTGAAAGCCCATCCAGAGGCAGCTGCTTCTCCTCCTCGCCCTCAATTCACCGGGGAGTAATGGGGGGGGGGAATAAATAAATAAAACGTGAAAATTGCGTCCCCCCCAAATCGGGGAGTCTAGGGGAGGAGCAAAAGGGAGGGGGGCAAAAAATTGAGGGTGGCCCCCTAGTAAATTTTAGGCTAGCGACGCCACTGCGCGGGATGAAGGCAGTTGAAATCACTGAAATGTGTTTTACCTCTACAACTGGAAGCAGTCAGAAATATAATCCTGCCAGACATCTGGACAATTTTGGAAAGGGAGGATGACTGTCCCTCCTCTTCCTCCTCTTCCTCCTCGGTAACATCCTTTTCCAAGGAGCACACTCATTGGAGGGGTGATGGCAGTAGCGAAGACCGAAGAAGACAACTGCTCCTGGGACACGGTGTAGGAATCCAGTCTAAAACCCTGTCTCCATGACAACGCACCGCCTCGACTTCCTACCCGCTCGCATTGCTATAGCAACCTCCACGTCCCAATGCGCCTGCGCAAACGCGGCCAGCCCTGGAGGTGCTTGTTCTGGAACGGGCGAGGCGGATGTAATTCTTGCATGGAGTGGGGATTCGGGCGGTAGGTTCTGCTGCGGGCGTCTTGGGTCTTGGCTTTGGTTCCTCAGACGGGGAGGTGGTTCTTACAGGTATGGAAAGGGGCAGGCGTGCGTAGACAAGCCTTTTCTTTGCTCTTCGTTTTCTTTTCTTCTCCTGCTCTCCGCTTGAGCGGAGAACTGATTTAAGGTCACAGGGTTTTGAAGGCTCCCTCTGTGATTATTGTGCAAAAGGTGTTTTCCGTCATCATAGAACATAGAATATATATGATTGGCCCAAAGTCGCAGAATAAGCTTTTTTCTTCTTGTTGTGGTTGGTCAAGAATTTAAATCCAGGCGCCCCTTTCTCAGGAATGACACTTTGCCCCACCACCACCATCATAAGCATGCTTAATTGTAAAGTGAGCTAAGGGCTTGAGAAGAAGAAAAAATCCTGCTCTGGCCTGGATGCTCATAGTCCAAAAGGAACGGGGTCAGGGCAGCAGCAAGGGAGATTAAACGATGCAAAAGCTTTGTCAGAGTAGTCCTTGACATGTTAAAGGCTAATGCAATTTTTGACGGTTTTGTGAAGAGTCCAAGCTGTCAGACACATGAAGTGGTCACCTAAGTGGGTATACATCCTGAGCATCAATTCATGCTAAAAATGAAGACCTGTTCTATGATCCATTGAACTTGCTAGGTGCAGTTGTTGGAGTTAAACTCTGTTCAGCCCACCTAAGCGATAGGTGGAAACTGGAATTAGAAACTACTGTACTGTGTTTAGCTTAAAATGAAAATTTCTAGCTCTGGAACGTTCTTGCTGGTATATTATAGTATGTTATGCCTGAGATACTTGAGTAAACAGCAATCTGATAAGCAGTTAGCTTTCCTGGAGCCCTTTTACAAGTATGTGGAGTGATGGTGGGCGACAAGGTCTCATTTCTCCCTCTCGGAATAACGGAGATAATAATAGTAGTGTAGAATAACACTACTACAGATACTGCCCTTCATCACTCTTCTGTTGCCCCTCAGGCTGGCAACTGGGAGAGCCCCATGGCACCACCCAGGTAGTCAGATTTGTCCCAGGGACTGCCATTTGCTTGCTTTAGCACAGTGGTCCCCAACCTTTTTGGCACCAGAGACTGGTTTCATGGAAGAAAATTTTTCCAAGGACCGGTGGGTGGTGTGTGTGTGTGTGGGGGGGGTGATTTCAGGATCATTCTATTATTGTATAATGAAATAAATCATTTGATTTTTGTCTGTAAACCGCTTTGTGAACTTTTTTGTTGAAAAGCAGTATATAAATACTAATACTAATACTAATAACAATAACGAAATATATAACACACCATAAGTCAGAATCATTGGTGCCCTGAGCTTGTTTTCCATACACGAGTGAACATTGGAATTTTTGACATGTTTCAAGAAATATTTCAACACACCATAAGTCGGAATCAGTGGGAGCCCTGAGCTTGTTTTCCATATACAGTATGAGTGAACATTGGAATTTGACAAGAAATATTTCAACACACCATAAGGCAGAATATGTGGGAGCCCTGAGCTTGTTTTCCTGCAACTAGACGTTCCCATCTGGGGGTGATGGGAGACAGTGACACCCGAAGTGTGTTGCTTATGTCCAGTCTACTCCGTAATCTTGTTTTGGTTGCTGTCACTGCAGAAAACCCTGCTTCACAAAGATAAGATGTTGGAAATGGAAGCAGGCTTTTCAGTGCTTTTGTGGCAATCTCAGGATATTCCGCCTTGACTTTAATCCAGAAAGTATGGAGATTTGAAGTCGTCTCAAACATACTTTTAGGCCACTGTCATTTGTGATCTCAAGCAATTGATCCTCTTCTTGCATGGACAAAGTCGATTCACCTGGCTTATTTACAAACGGGTCGCGGATCCATTCTTTCCCAGTTCGGGGGTCTTTTGAGGTTGGGAAGTAATGCTCAAAGTCTTTTGAAAGTTGAGATAGGTGATCATGCACCAGCTGGGAGAAAGAAGGCCCTGGCTCAGTCTCTGTCAAAATCTCTGCTAATGTTTGAAACATGTAAAAATTCCAACGTTCACTCGTCGCCCCCATAATTCCAGATTGGCTTTAAATGCAGTCACTTTATCTGCCGACTTGAACACACTTGTCATTCTCCCCTGAAGTGACAGATTAAGTTCACTGAGCAGGTTGAATATGCCACACAAGTACGCACGTTTTGCGACCCATTCTGTGTCACTGAAATGCGCTGCCAGTGGTGACTGTTTTTCTAAAAGAAATCTCTGGAGCGGCTCTCGTAACTCAAAAACTCTGGACAGTGATCTACCTTTAGAAAGCCATCTCACTTCTGTGTATAAGAGAAGACGTGTGTGCTCTGCGTCCATCTCCTCACAGAGCTGTGCGAATAGACGTGAGTTAGGGGCATGTGCTTTAATGTGGTTGATCATTTTAATCACATTCTGCAGAACGCTGTTAAGTTCAGGTGACATTTTTCGGCTGGCCAGCATTTCTCTATGGATGACACAGTGCGTAGACTCACATTCAGAAGTGACCTCCTTGACCCGAGTAGTTAAACCAGAAAGCCGTCCAGTCATGGCAGCCGCTCCATCTGTGCATATACTGACACAAAATGACCAATTCGGTTTTCCTGACATGTAATCATTCAAAGACTTGAATAGTTCTGCAGCTGTGGTGTTGGTTGGCAACGAAAGTGCACATAACATATCCTCATCCTGAAAAATATATTGCACAAAAACAAGCATTGTTGCCTTGTTGTCAACATCAGTGGATTCATCAACCTGGATTGCATACCATGGTGACTCAATAATCCTCTCTAACAATTGTGCCTCAATATCCTCGGCTATTTCATCAATTCATCTAGTTACTGTGCTAGCCGAAAGAGGAACAGATGCCACCTTTTGAACTGCAGCCTCTCCTAAAAGTTCACGGCAAATGTCCTTAGCAGCAGGCAGGATCAACTCTTCACCAATGGTCAAGGGCTTCTTAGTTTTAGCAATGCGGTTAGCTACTAAGAATGATGCTCTCGGAGCAGACACATTTGAAGAAGTGGTGGCCTTCAGTAATTGCTTCTGTTCTTTGTGTTCACGTTCTTTTCTTTGGAAAAACTCCAAAGGTTTGCCTTTTAATGCAGGGTGCTTGGTGTCCATGTGGCGAAGCAGTTTTGAAGGTTTCATGGCTTCATTGGACAGCCGCTCGCCACATATTACACAAAGCGGGCTTGGAGAATGTGAATCACCAGATGCAATGAACCCATAAGTAGGACTCTTGGTATTTTCTTTTAAATGCAGCTTTCTTTTTGTTGGCAGTCTTAGATTCTTCTGGTGTTTCAGCGGGTCTTTCCCCCCTTTCAAAGAAGCTCTCCAGCGACGTTTGTTTTTTATTCATTTTGAATCTAATAATAACACACGCTAACGCACAATGGCAGAAAATGCACTGAGGCATAAAGCAAAACGCACAATGGCAGAAAATGCACTGAGGCAGAAAGCAAAACGCACAATGGCAGAAAATGCACTGAGGCAGAAAGCAAAATGCACAATGGCAGAAAATGCACTGAAGCAGAAGGCTAAACGCACAAAGGCAAAATGCACAATGGCAGAAAATGCACTGAAGCAGAAGGTTAAATGCACAATGGCAGAAAACGCACGGAGGCAGTGAAGAGATGGGGTCCCTAGCTGTGCCCTTTTCATGAACCCTGGGGGCGGGACATGGAATAGCACGGGAACCAATAAAATTTCATTGCAGAACTGCTCAGTTTTCCTCCCAAGCTCACTCAGCACCCCCCACCTTTGTCCCAGCGACCAATCACAGTGGACCAGCATTGGTTGCGAGGACGGGCTGAAGAGCTCCGATGTGCTAGGCTTCCGTTGTCTTACGTTCCATCACATACAGCATGTCTGGCAACACGCCAGATGCAGCAGACTGTACATACGAACGGAGCCGGTGTGCTTAAAGGCTGTTCCACACTACACGAAACCCAGTGCGGAGGCCTCTGCCTCTGTGCGCAGAGCTGGTCGGGAGGAGTGTCTTCCCGCCTGTTGTCCCTCCTGTTGTCCCGCCTTCTTAGAAATCTCAGTGGTGATTGGTTAAGCACAAATGCGGTCCGATACACGAGAGAAGAGAGAGAGGGGCAGGAAGGAGAGAAAACTAACATAACAATTTGTGCCGGGAATAGAATTCATCTTGTTAAGGAGAAATGGATCCATGAGAAATCGGAGACTCGAGTGAGTTTCGATTGATTGACAGCACCTTTCATCCCGCCCCTCTCATCCGATTGGTTGGCTGCAGTAGCCCCGCAGCAGCTCTGTGAACCCGCCCCTCAAAAGATGGGTTTCCAGCTAAAAGTAAGTGAGGGGGGGGGCTGTGGAGGGTACGGGGGGATTCTTCAACCGTGTATAACTGAAACCTCGGTTGAGGAATCAGTGGATACGCCCCCATAAGAACATAAGAAGAGCCCTGCTGGATCAGGCCAAAGGCCCATCTAGTCCAGCTTCCTGTATCACACAGTGGCCCCACCAGATGCCTCAGGGAGCACACAGCCAACAAGATATTTGTAACCTGTCGCCACTCCCTTGCACCTGGCACAAAGAAAACCTACTCCTACAACCAGGAGGTTGCTTATCCCCATCATGGCTTATAAGCTGTGATGAACTTTTCCTCCATAAATCTGTCCAATCCCCTTTTAAAGGCATCCAGGCCAGGTGCCATCACCACCTCCTGTGGCAAGGAGTTCCACAAACCAATTACACGCTGGGTAAAGAAATATTTTTTCTCTGTTTGAATACTCCCTCCACTCAATTTGAGTGGATGTCCCCTAGTTCTAGTGTTGTGCGAGAGGGAGAAGAATTTCCCTCTATCCACTCTCTCCATCCCATGCATAATTTTATACGTCTCAATCATGTCCCCCCTCAACCGCCTTTTTTCTAGACTGAAGAGCCCCAAACGCTGTAGCCTTTCCTCATAAGTAGGCTTACCATTCGTCCTGATTTCGCCGGGACAGTCCTGGGAATCGGGCCCTCACGAGATTTGGGCGCCGACATCTTGGATCACGCGAGATTTCGTGATCCAAGATGCTGCCCGGTAAGTTTAAATTTTTTTTTAAAAAAAGATGGCGGCGCGGCGAGCGGGTGTGCTTCTCCCGGTCTCCCAGCGGCTCCATGCGGTGCCACTGGGAGACCGGGCCAGCCTGCTTGCTTGCCCATGCGGCGCGAGCCTCCGGCAGGCTCGCGCAACGCGGGCAAGCAGGCTGTGCTTCTCCCGGTGCCTGCTTGCCGCGGCCCCAGCAGCAGCAGCAGCAGCAGCAGCGACCAGCGACGACCAGCAACCAGGTAAGCATATTTTTAATATATTTTTTAATATAAAGATTAATTATTTATTTAAAAATTTCGGCCGCGCTTTGCACCCCCTTTACTTAATTATTTATTTATTTAAAAATTTCGGGCGCGCTTCGCGCCCCCTTTCTTCTATAATTAATTCATTGAACTGATTTTTTATTTGGGTTTCTGGTTTGTGTTTGCATTTATGGTTGTTTTTTCTTTATTGCTTGTAGTTTGGGGTTGATTTCTCTTTGTTGCTAGTAGTTTGGGGTGCGTTTTTCTTTATTGCTTCTACTTTGTGGTTGGTTTCTCTTTTTTGCTTGTACTTTGTACTTTGTGGTGCGTTTTTCGTTGTGGATTGTAGTTTGGGGTTGGTTTTGGTTGTTTGTGCTTGGTTTTGCGTTGTGGTTTATGATTGGTTTTGGTTGTTTGTGCTTGGTTTTGTGTTGCTTTTACATTAATTAATTATTTACCTTGCTGGGGGGGGGAGGGTTATGGGGGGGGTCCCGGTTTGAAGTTTGAAAAATATGGTAAGCCTACTCATAAGGGAGATGCCCCAGCCCACTAATCATTTTGGTCGCTCTCTTCTGCACCTTTTCCAGTTCCACTATAGCCTTTTTGAGATGCGGAGACCAGAACTGGACGCAATACTCCAGATGCGGCCTTACCATCGATTTGTACAACGGCATAATGATATTGGCCGTTTTATTCTCAATCCCTTTTTTAATGATCCCGAGCATGGAATTGGCCTTCTTCACAGCCGCCGCACACTGGGTCGACACGTTCATCGACCTGTCCACCAGCACCCGAAGATCTCTCTCTCTTGATCCGTCACAGACAGCCTTCAGACAGCGTGCACACGCTGCCTCTCCCCAGCCCTCTTGCAGCTGGAACGAAGGGTGTGGCTTTGCAAGCTGTTTCTAGGCGGGAGAGGAGACTCTTCCCCCGCCCGTCCTGCGAGGCTTGTTTCTGCGTGCGCACGCTGAAACGAGCCGCGGCGCTCCTTCGGGCTACACAGGAGAACGGGAGAGGAGACTCCGGAAGAAAACGAGTCGGGCTGACAGCCTCGTAAAAGCCCCGCGCTGAAGCAGCTGACTCACAGCAGCTCATCAGATCGTCGCGTCTCTCGTGTGTCAATGATCGTCAGGCTCAGCGACCGATCTCTCCCGAGGCTGCTGCAGGGCCCTCCCACTCTCTTCCGGTCCGAACTTTCTTCGGGAGCCTCCGGACCGGAAGAGAGTAGGAGGGCCCTGCAGCAGCCTCGGGAGAGATCGATCGCTGAGCCTGACGATCATTGATACAGGAGAGACGCGACGATCTGATGAGCTGCTGTGAGTCAGCTGCTTCAGCGCGGGGCTTTTACGAGGCTGCCAGCTCGACTCGTTTTCTTCCGGAGTCTCCTCTCCCGTCCTCCTGTGTAGCCCGAAGGAGCGCCGCGGCTCGTTTTAGCGTGCGCACGCAGAAACAAGCCGCGGCGCTCCTTCGAGCTACACAGAGTCCTCTGGGCCTCGGTTACGGTGGCTGCGGCGGCCGCGGGGGGGCGGGGAGAAGGACAAAAGCTCGCGGTCCGGTGGTTAGTGCTCTCAAAGATCAGCTCCAGAGCTTGTCACGGTTGTTGTCTGGTGGTATTGCAGAAACATGCAGAGCACACAATGCTATGTCATGCAAAACATGGTTTAATCATGAACTGTGGTCTTGCACACTCATTGTATGTGAGTGGAGGAAGGTGTCTACTTCTGCTGGTGATTTTGAACAAGAGAGAGTTTGTCATAATGTCTGGATCTGGCAAATTCCAGCTTGTTCTAACCACAGTTTGCAACCAAATCAGGATTTGAAACTGAGAGTGAATATTGTGGCTTGTGAATGTCCTGCTAAACTATGAATAAACCATGGCTTTACATGATATCTGCATAATCTATTCTGAATTAGAGTCACAACGAGCCTGTGGATAGGCTAACAAGGGGAGTCATAGGAGTATAATATTATGCATTCTATAAGTAACTTTCAATACAGCCCTATGCATATTTACTCAGAAGTCACTCCGATTGTATTCAGAGGGGCAAGTAAGCATGTATAGGATTGCGGCCTTAGATAGTTGTCCTGGGATGCAGTGTAATTTATGTGAATATTGAATAGAGTTGTCAAAGAGTTAGGCAGGGTGATATTGCTTCCAGTCCTACACTTATATGAATTTGCTCTACATTTGAATATGTTGCTATAAATGAATTTCCGCAAGTGTTTGAGTTAAATGTATCAGTTTTTAGAAAAGCCTTTGGATGAAATTTGGCAAACATATTTTCCTCAGTTTTAAGTTTGGTGCAGATCTTTGCCATGGAATGTTTCCATGCTTCATCCTGGTAAATATGTATATTTCATTTGCTCCTATGAAATAACTAGTGCTGAGATGAGGCACATTCTGTTAATTTTTTTCTACTATTTGATAAACTTCCTTTTCCTTCTCCCATTAACTTTACAGTATTTTAAACATGGGCATGAACTTGTGACATTCTGCTTTCTGGGCTGAGGTCAAAACATTTCATTGGCTTTCCTTGTCACTGGGCTTCAGCAATCATGGTAAGATTTGTCTTTGTTGTATTTCACAATTCTTGCTCTTGAACTAATTAGCTTGGGGAGAAGAACTGATTAGCTTATCTGCTTTTTTCATCAGAGTCCTGACATTTTTTGCTGCTGTTTTGTTTTTTTGTTGTAATGTTTTGGTATTGTAATAAGCTTTTAAACTTTTGACTGGGAGCCAGTTTGAGTCTTAATAGGAGAGGCGCAAGATTTAGTGCTTTTAAAACAAATACAGTGAATAAGTAATAAAACAAACATGGAGTTATGGTTTCTCCAGATGGTAGTGAAACACATGCTTTGTCATTAGCAGAGGAGTTGGGTGTGCTCCTGTGCGTCAACAGCTTTTATTGAGATCTTTCTCAAAGTTCTTCCCTTTCCGAGTGAGCAAGACTTTCCTAGTGAGCAAGTGTGAAAAAGGGTTATTGTGCTGGTTATTGTGCAGTACGTTACAGTAAAATACATGTGAGTGCTGTAAAGCAGGGATTCTCAACCCCTTCCCAGCCGAGTACCACCTCTGTCACTACTATGTACCACCAGAAGTGACATCATCGCCAGTTACGTCCGGGTTTTCAGGTTTTAGAAGGCCAGAAAACGCAGGTAGGAGGCTCTGGGCTGGTGGGAGGGCCCTTCTCAGCGTTCCTGAGAGGCTCGGCCAAAGGCATATTCCCTATGATGTAGTACAGGAATCTAAGAAAGCTTTCTGTCATTCTTTCAGCATCAAGCTTTAGAACTTGCGTTGGATCGTGCTGAAGTAAGTAGTAACCATATTGTCTAAATTAGGTAATATTCTGTGGACGGTATTTATTTTTCACATTTTTATACCACTCATCCTACAGGGAGCTCAGGGTGGTGTATGTAGTTCCTCTCTTCCTTTTGTCCTCACAACAACTCTGTGAGGTAGGTGAGGCTAAGAGATAATGACTGACCCAAGGTCACCCAAGAAGCTTTATGGCTGAGCAGGGATTTGAACCTGGACCTTCCAGGTCTAAGTCCAACTCCCAAACCACTACACCATTCTGGCTCTCTCAGGATGGTACAGATGCTGTTATTTATATGTATGTATGACAGTTTCTTTAGCAGTATATCAGGAAAATCCACAATTTCAGATGCATTTCATTATGAGGATATACAGTCAATTCTCCGTATCGGTGGGGGTTAGGTTCTGGGTTAGCAGATACGGAATCCGCAGATGCAGAATTATTGATCCTACGGCAGAGGTTCTCAAACTGGTGTGTTGCGATGCCCCAGTCAGGAAGAATTGAGGGATGGCAATGTACAGTGACGAGCTACAGCACTCTCAGGATTGCACTGGAACCTGGAGGGAAAAGGTGGTTTTTTTACTCATGCCAGCCATCTGGAGGGTGCGGAGGGCACATGGACCCCTCTGCAGACCTCCCCGCACCCCAGATTAGCTTCCAAACGCGATTTAAATCTACTTCCTTTTTACTTCCTGGTTTTGGCGAAAACCTGGGAGTGCTGTTGCTGCTGTCGGGCCCCTCCTCAACGACTTACAGCAGCCCAAACTCTACACAAGAGTTTGGGAACCGCTGTCCTATGGGATCGATGGGGTTAGGGGGGAAATCAATTGGCACGAATACCTTTTGGATGTTGTGTCGGGTAACTGAAGGTGGGGCCAGTGGATGCTTTCTTACATTCCCGCTCTACCCATTCACTATACGCATGCAGGGAGAATGACTGAAAAGGAATTCACGGCACAATCCTGCGCAAGTTTGCGCGTCCAGCCCGAATGGCTGGCTGCTGCATCCTGCACAGATTGCTGGCAGCGCTGGCCGGGCTCACCTCAGGGGAAGGAGACATTCGTCCCCTTCCCCCGGTGTAAGCAGCGCGGGCCCTAATGGGTCTCCTCGAATGTGTGCCAGCTTTTTAACTGGCGCACAACCAAGGAGGCCGTGTAAGGCCAGCCCGGCCTGTGGAGGGGCTCGGGATATCGGCGCAACTCAGCGCCGATATCCCCAGCCCGTGCCAGCCAATGGCCCCTCCCTTGCAGCCCCTGCCTGCCCTCCCCCTGCCCCTGTGCCGACCAGCACGGGACGTACCTGCATCAGCTGGCGCAGGTCCGGATAGTCCGCAGAGTAAGCGGTGCCAGTTTCTGTGCTGGCGCCGCTTAATCTAAAGGAGCCGCAAACGTGCTTTACGACGCGTTTGCGATTCCTTAGGCAGCAAACGTGCTTTACGGCAGAATTGAGCTGTCAGTTAAGTATTTAAAGTAAACCCACACAAACCATTTTAATGCTGATGAGGCTCTTACAGATGCTCATGCATGTGTTTGGTATTTTTAGTATATCATTGAAAGCGCACGTCAGAAGCCACCCAAGCGAAAATATCTATCCAGTGGAAGGTAAGAAATATTTACTGCTCCTTATTTATCTTAGCTGGCAGTAATTGTTGTACACGTGCGAGTTGGTGGTTTTTTTTTCTCTTCGATTTTAGAAAATCGGTATTTCAAAAATTATATGAATTGTATCTAGAAGAATGTGATAAGGAGCCTGAAATAAAGGTAAGTGGAATCTATTTTAAATCCCCTTGTGGGAAAAGGATTACTTTTGAGGGGTTGGAAGGGTGATTAATAAGTGATTGGGCTCACGTGTTGAGAGTTTCCGCTGGATGAGGGATACTGAATGTTTCCCTCCATGTAGAAGATAATATAGGAAACTCTGCTTACAAGATAATAGCTCGGACTTGGGTGCTTATTTTTAATAGGATATTTCAGAATTGGGAGTATTCAGAGATACAGAGGATATGGAGAAGCTCTCTTGTAAAATGATCAAGGGACCATAATTTTCATGACTGTCATGAGAATGAAAAGTAGTGAATTCATTCTGATAAAGTAGTGTGTTCACATGATGAGGCATGGATTTGAGGGTTTTATTGTTAGTTCAGTAAAGGAGCAGAATTAAATGGTTTTGAGAGATTAACAGCGCAATCCCAGCGAGAACGGGAGGCCCCAGAACGGAAAAGGGATTCAAATCCCCTCCAAAAGAGGAATTCAAAGGGGATTTGAATCCCTTTTCCGTTCTGGGGCCTCCCATTCTCGCTGGGCCACTGGTTACACCGGCACAAAAGTTAAGTCAGATTGTGCTGTAAGACCAAGTAAATTCTGTGCATACTTACCTGATCTATTGAACTCAGTGGAACTTACTTCTGAGTAGACATGCCTTGGATTGCACTACATAAAACAGGACATAAGACAACATTTCGTACTTTGAGGGCCGCATGCAGACTTTGACATGGAACCTGGGGGCCACACAATGAATTTAAATAAATAAATAAATAATGACCAATGCACAAACAGAGCTGTAAGACCCACACTGGGATTTTTTTTTTTTACGATTGCAATACTAATTGAATAATAAAAAAGCAACTGAATGAGCACTGCACAGGCAGAGCTAAAGACCCACATGGGTATTTTTTAAAGATGAGTAGAGTAATTCCCCAGCATGCCCCGCCCGCCCTTGCTGATGAACGCCTTTCCGATCATCAGCTGGAACGCAGAGAATGCTGGGGCGACCTCTCCTGAGGCCGGCAGCCTGACCCACTCTCTTCCTGAGACTCAAGAAGAGAGTGGGTCAGGCTGGCAGACTCAGGAGATGTCGTGGCAGCATGCCCTGAGCTCTGGTTGAGAGCCTTTGTTGTGGGGGAGAGGGGCTCCAAGCGGTAGAGGGCCACAGAAGGAGGCTCCGGGGGCCGCGTGTTGGACCACCCTGACATAAGAAGTTCTGGAATGCTTATGTATTCTGAGAACACTCATAGAAGTGAAGATACAGGAATGTTGCTGAAGCTAAGGATGGCTGGGTCTGGTCAGTGTTTGGATGGGAGACCATGTATGCTGCTCTAAACTCCGTGAAAGAAAATCACAATATATACTTATTTGATACATGTATAGATCAGCTTTCCAGCATAAATGCTGCCCAAAGTGGTTTACATAAGAACATAAAAACAACATGCAAGTACAGTAAATAGCCCCAAACAAATTCAGCAGTATGAAGTCGTATGTTGGCTAAAATCATCATCAGCTGGAAACCTGAACATCTAAAACCACCCTTCAGAATAAAAGCATGAATTTTTAGAGAATGCTTTAAGCCAGGGGAAACAGATGCATAATAGTGTGATGCAGGGGTTCTCAACTGGTGGTACACGTACCACTAATGGTACTCCGGCAGATTGTAGGAGGTACGTGGACCGATGGTCTGCTGCAACCCTTCTCCGACGCGGTGCTTTTGGCTGGGTTTTTGCACCATGTTTTTGCTCCCGAGAGGCTCCTGCCTTTGGCCAAGGGAGTGCTGAGAAGTGCCCTGCTGATCATCCTACCTGTGTTTTTCTTGCTCCGAAAATGCAAAAACAACATCGCCAGTCATGTAATAAATGTTATAAGGGAGGTTGGTTTTTAGAGTTCCTCCTAAGAGGGCATGTTTGCAGCTAGTATTTGGCTGAGAGCACGTGGCTGTCATGGAAGGGGCTTGAGCTGCAGAGCTGTGACTAGCCAGAGAAGGGGCTTGCAACCTCATTTCCGTTCCAGTTCACTTTCTAGAAGGCAGCTTAGAGCCAGGGAGCTTGCAACCTGAACTCGCAAACACAATTGCAAGGAGGGGACTTTTAGTTGGGAGTTAGGCAAGAGGGGTGAACTGTAGAGTGTGTGATCGAATGGAAGCGTCTTGTAGCAACTCCAGAGACTATGGGTTGCATTCAAAGTTGTTTGCTCCAAATGAAGAGGAACTCTGGATGCTACCTATTGATTTTTTTCTTCTTCAAAAAATGAATAGTTTGGCTCAAGACTTGTAGTAGTTGGAACTGGCAGTACAAAGTGGTCCTTCACATTGGCCAGATGACCCAATTACGACAAAAAAGGTTGACTGTAACGAGTCATAGCTCATAGCGCTGTTAGTTGCACTATTCCTTATTTTCATGAGAGCTGCCCATTTTAAAGCAGAAGCTGAGACGAAATGTGAACTTGTTGGAGAAGCTGGTTATGCAAGAGACGTTGTCGTGCCTGGTTGTCAACCTGTATCCAGGAAATGAAGGTTATTCGCTTATGCTCCGAGGAAAAAATGGCTCAGGTTAGTCTTGAATAGCTATTGACCTCTTGCTATGATGCCTTGGTCTAAGCAACATGTAATATGCCAGTTTTCTGAAGTTTGTGCTACTTTTGTCTTCTGTTGAGAGAAATGCCTGATTGTGGAAAACACCATGATGTCTTTTCACATCATGCATATACTGTCTTTATCTACATGCAGAATTCCAGGAAGTTGTTCTTGCTGACTTTAAAAGAAGGGTCAGGACTGCCTTTCTCTACTTAGTTTTTTCTTTTAAATAATTTTTTTAACATGCCTTTGCACCGCTTGCAGCAGCTTGTATTGTATTAAAATTACAGCTTTATAAAGCAAACATATTTTTGCTTCTTTTAGCTAGAGTTCATACATTTCCAGAACAAGAATCATTGTGGAATCAACACTTGGAAAACAAATATATTGTTTGGTCTTAATGCAGATTCAGAAACCATTCGCCTTCCCTATGAAGAAGGAGAATTGCTTGAATATTTGGATGCAGAGGAGCTGCCCCCAATCTTAGTTGATCTTCTGGAAAAATCTCAGGTTTGAAAGACTTTGCGATAAGGTGGTAGTGGTGGTCCAGGGTTTTGATAGTAGTGACAGTATATTTATTGTACGTATTCAGGTGGTTCGCTGCACCTGCTTTCATCTGGAAGCCAGTTTGTAGAATTATGATGGCATTGTATGATGGCATGTATGTATCACTTTTAAGATATTTTTAAGTTCTTAAGGTGGTGGTGTGTTGAAAAACTGGCACTGTTCAATAGCGAGTCCATATTTGAAGGGCCTAGAACAGACCTGGGCATGGTATGGCCCCAGGGCCACATCTGGCCCATTGGCTGTCCCTGACCGACCCGCATGAGGTTTAAATGAAGACATAGAACAGCTAATTAAGGTAAAATCGTGCGCCCCCCCCCCCCCCGGCCATTCCTACTTTAATTAGCTGCTTCTTCCTTTAATTTAACAGACACTGTAAGCTGCATGCTGCTGCTTATAACGTCTGTTGCAAGGAAGACACGGAGCAGCAAATGAAAGTAAGAGAATGGCCGGGGTGTGTGTGTGTGTGTGTGTGTGGGCGCTGCGGAGGGGGCATTTAGCCTATTGGTCTGGCCCTCCATAACAGTCTGTTTCTCATGTGGCCCCTTAGGAAAATTAATTGCCCACCCCGGTCTAGAAGCATCGCATGGTTTTTGGAAAAGGGAAACAAAAATATGAACCCTTAAGTCTATGCATGGAAAGTATGATTCAGTTCTCAGAAATACAACCATTTTAACTTGGGTATATTAATTCAATTTGAAGAAAACCAGGGTATGTTGTTGTTGTTCAGTCATTAAGTCGTGTCTGACCCTTCGTGATCCCATGAACCATATCCCGCCAGGCCTTCCTGTCCTCCACTATCTTCCTGAGTTCGCTCATTTTCATGTTTGTTGCATCGGTGATGCTGTCTAACCATCTCATCCTTGGCCTTCCCCTTCTCCTTTTGCCTTCAATCTTTCCTAGCATCAGAGTCTTTTCCAGAGAGTCCTCTCTTCGCATTAGGTGGCCAAAATATTTGAGTTTCAGCCTTAGTACCTGTCCTTCCAGGGAACAGTCAGGGTTGATTTCATTTAGAATTGACTGATTTGATCTCCTAGCAGTCCAAGGGACTCTCAGGAGTCTTCTCCAGCACCACAGTTCAAAAGCATCTATTCTTCGGCGCTCAGCCTTCCTTATGGTCCAACTCTCGCAACCATACATTGCTACTGGGAACACCATCGCCCTGACTATGCGAACTTTTGTTGGCATGGTGATATCTCTGCTTTTTTTGAGTAAAATCCATAATGGCTTTATAGTTTATTTCTTTTTGAACAGATTAATATTTTCCACTGCGGATGTGTCATAACAGAAATACGTGACTATAGACAGTCTGGTAACCTGAAATCTCCAACATACCAAAGCAAGCACATTCTTTTGCGCCCAACAATGCAGGTATGCTATACACATTTTCCAAAATTGTTTTGGCTCTAGTTTTACAAAAAAAAAAAATTAAACCTGGCACAAATTTAGATGACCTCTATTTCATGAGTAATGAAAACCTACCTCCTTTTTCTAGACCTTGATTTGTGATGTGCATTCCATTACAAGCGACAACCACAAATGGACACAGGTAACAAATGCAGCAACATTAGATTGCCGAGTTGATTTCAGTAGGGTTACGATATTCCAACTTAGGCGTTTACCAATTAATGGTGCAGTGTGAATTTCCAACCCCAGAAGCGGCCAGCTTGCTCAGGGGCACATGGGGATTATGTGTAGGAGATATGTAGGCTTAAGGCTAATCTACACGACAGGCAGAGGCTCCGCCGTCGCCTCTGCCTGGCGCCTCCACGCTGGAAGCGGGGGAGTGTCTTCAAGCCTGTTGCCCCTCATGTTGTCCCGCCTTCCTAAGTTGCTGTGTTTGCTGTGTGGATGTAACCTCCAAGGTGACTGGTTGTCGTTCACATTGGCATTCAGCCACCCTCCCCCCCTCTCCTGTGATTGGTAGGCTGCAGCAGCTCCGCGAGCCACCTCCAAGCTCTGCCGTCACGCACCCTAAAAAATAGAACACTCGACTTGGAGTACGCGGCAGTGGGGCGGAGGTCCGGCGGCTCCGGCGGATCAAAAAACGCTCAGCGACGCTGTCGTGTAGATCAGCCTTTAGTTCTCACTGACATGGCAAGCCTGTGTCTGAGCTGTACCACTTCAGATTGCAGGTGGAGGGCTCAAAGAACTGAATGCTCTTTCATATAGCAAAGAAAAAGAAAGAAATCCATCTAAATAGAACACTGTGTGTGAGAAAGCGAGGCCCAAACCCTTGTCCTAGCAATCTAGTTTTCTATGGGCAAGATACTTTGGGGGGGGGGGGGATGGAGGAGCATTCAGTCATAGGGACCTCTGCCTAAAGCAGCAGAGTTCAGGCACAGATTGAGACATCTCACTGAGAACTAGTTCATAGTGAGTTGAAAGGCTAGTGCTACGTTGCATTTTCAGTGCTCCACAAATACTGGCTTGGCTTGCTAGCCAAACATGAGTCTGTCCCCCCCCCCCCCCACACACACACACACATCCCTACCTACCTTCCTAGGTAGCCAAAGTTTATTTCTATTAGCCAGTGGGAATATGCCCAGTTCTGGTTTTTCTCAACTCCTAGCCAGAGGCCCTTCAAAAAAATATGATATATTTATATATCCCCCCCCCCAAAAAAAAACACAGGCACAATTCTTCAACAATCTGCTAATAAGTAGTCTATTCTTTGCACCCTGGACACAGGTCTTCATTCATGCAAGCTCACCGTCAAGGAGCAATCAGTTTCCAACATCAGAGCTAAAAAGCCTAATAGAAAAGAAAATTACTCCAGACGTTTGTGCCAGCCCATGTTTCCTTCAGCAAGTCCTGGACAAAGCCATCTTTCTCCTTTTCCTCACCTTTAATTAGCTTTAATTGAACGATGCACAGGCTGAGAAAGTTGGTACAAAATGTATTTTTTCCCTTTTTTTTTTCTTTCTCGGGTGGGAAGAGGAATATTTGTGCATATATGCATGTGAATTTACTCAACTATGTTGAGGGTAATGATGAGAATGCGATTTAATAAACTATTAAATGCGATTCTTTGCATGTCTGCTCGAAAATAAAAACCTATATTCCCAAGCAGATGTGCATAGAATTGCAGCCTTATATCTTCTTGCCCTTTTTGGAAGACTTCTTTGTTTGTTTGTATTATAGGAAGACAAGCTCTTACTAGAAAGCCAACTTATATTAGCTACAGCAGAACCTTTGTGTCTGGATCCTTCAATTGCAGTAACCTGTACCACAAACAGACTGCTCTATAACAAACAGAAAATGAATACTCGCCCAATGAAAAGGTACTGGAAAGTGATAATTGCCGTTTCGTTATGTATTTTAAATTATGTATTTTAATCTGTTGTTAGCCGCCTTGGGCATTTGGCTCTGGCATAGGAAAAGGCGGGATATAATTTTTTAAATAAATAAATCTATCTGTGCTGGGATTTTATTAAAAAATATTTTTAGAATGGAACACATTTCTTTAAAGGGGGTTCATTCAGTTTCTATAACTGTTTGTTCCATTTCTTAAAAAATCCTGAACCTTTGCTACACAGTTCTCCAAGGGATTGGGGGTGGGGGGACACACCTTTTTAAAACTTGAATTACTTTTAAATGTTTTGCATTATTAAACAGTTAAAGTCAAACATACTTTTAAATGTTTTGCAATGATAAACAGTTACTTTAAAAACGAACTGCACAGCAGGCCCTAGAATTCCTTTAGTGAATAGTCTTTGAATGAGAGCTTGTACAAATGTGATCTACAGAGGTGTTCTTTCTAGTCACCTTCTCAATGTCTTGTAGGTGTTTCAAAAGATACACCAGGTCTTCTCTGAACCGACAGCAAGATGTGTCTCATTGCCCAACTCCACCACAACTGAAGTTGCTTGATTATTTGCAAAAACGAAAGGAGAGAAAAGGAGCCCAGCAGTATGATCTCAAAATTTCCAAAGCTGGAAATGTATGTGTATTTTTAAAAACGTAATAAACTTATTAAGTTTAGATAAACTTATTCTATTGGCTGTTGTTTCAGATAAACGTACAGCGCAATCCTCTCTAACTTTGGAGCAGTGGAGCTCACGCTCCGCCGCTCCAAAGCATCGCAGACTTCCTGTAAAGCACGTTTGCAATGACTCGGGAGTAAGCGAACTTGGGAGTAAGCAGCCCTCACTACCACCCTCCAGATCCCGTGGCTGCCAATGGTGGTACGTTCTGCACCGCTTGGTGCAGGGGTGGTGGGAGGGTGGGCAGGCGCAGCTGGGGGGATAACCATTGGCCGGCCCGGGCTGGGAGGGGGTGGGGATATCGGCAGTGCACTCCGCCAATATCCTCTGCCCATTCCCAGCCCGGGTCGGCCTTACCCGGTCTCCCTGAATGTACGACAAGCTTAGACCTGGTGTACATCCGAGGAGGCCCATAGGACCCTGGCAGGCTTATACCCGAGGAAGAAGATGAACGTCCCCTTCTCCTGATGTGCTCCTGGGATGCTGTAGGATACAGTAGCCAGTCCTTTAGGCAGGCTGCTTAGTTAGGCAGGATTGTGCTCTTGTTCTAGCTTGTGTCAGATAATTCTAATAGCTATTGTTTATGTTTGTTGTTGTTTTTGTTTTTTTGTTAGTGTGTAGATATGTGGAAACAGAATCCTTGCTATTTGAGTGCACCGGCTGAAGTGGATGTAAGTTTACAGCTTTCTAAAATGCAGCAACATCAGCAGAAACATCTTCAGTATTTGTCATTCACTTCTGAAAGGAAAGAAAATTATTAAACATGAATAAATTAACTAAATTTAGAAAGAACATTCTTAAAATGAAAACCTCTATATTAGAAATAAAATGAATGGCACTTTTTGGTAAGGTCTGTTAACATTAAAATTATGGTAGGAACCACTGATTATTTAAAATATTTACTGAAAGTAAATAAGGGCTAAATTAAAGAAGGCTAAAACCCCATTTCTTCCCAGCCCACAAGTGTACACATTTAACTCCTGTTGGGTATACTCACTTGGTTAAAAATGCCTTTTAATATCAAAATATGCCTACAAATTGGACTGAAAACCTGGGTCAAGTTTTTCATTCTTCCCCCAGGGTTTGTACATCCTCACATTTTGTTAGAATCATGGAACTATCATTCTAAAATACCGTAACTGGAGAAACTTTAATTGGCATCTTCTCTTGTTTTGTTAAATGCCAGTGTTATGGTCCTGTGCCCAACAAGGGTACACTAACCGATCTTATCCATCCCTCTTCACTCTCCAACACGCCCAGCCAAAACAGGGATGCACTCTCCCCCATTGTTCTATCCGTAGGTAGGATGCCACCACTCTAGTTATCTGCCAGGCCTTCAGTTCCAGAACAGACTGAAGTCCTTTAGGCATTTTCCAAATCCCTTTCTGACCCTGGGCTTCCTCTTAACTTCAGGTTACCCCCGTCTCAGAGCTATAACTTCATACACAGTAATGGGCTGAGTAGCTAGGTTGGATTTAGGTGAACACTGAGTTCCTTCACAAATTAAACCCCAAACAGGCCTATAGATGTAACTTAGTTTATTAGAACAACTTTGGATCCGATTAAACACTACTCAAGGAAGGCAATTAAACACTTGTCAGAGAATATACAAAGCACATACAATTTAAAACAAGAGGAAGAACAAACAAAACTAACTTCCCGAGCTTACTCACTCATCCAGACACCCATAAAGGGAATGAAGAGGGCCTCCTCCTCCCAACTCAAAAACTCCTTTATACCGCACCAGTAATTAACAGTCAATCCCCAAAGGCAAATCAGCTGAACCTTCTTTTCCCTCCCAGCTGATGAAGCAAATTCCCTCCCCTTGGTACAAGGATAGTTACAAACTCACAAGGATAGAATCAACCTGAAGCCTTCAATTTGCCTGTCCTTTACAGCCAGCATCATCAATATGTAACTTTTTAAAAATGCATTTGTACAATAGTCACCCTTGTCCACTTCTGTAGTTGCTTCATTGTAAATTAAGAACGTTACAGCAATTAGTAATGCCGTTATCCATTTCTCTCAGTTTAATTCACTGTGTTCTACTGTTTCTGAAGGTGGAAAAATATGCTAAAGTGGAAAAATCTCTTAAGGCTGATGATTCACAGCCAAGTGTCTGGCCAGTACACGTGAGTAATAATAGACCGTAAATTATCTTGTCTATAGATAAGAGACTTACTGTTCCAAAAGATGAGAACAATCAGGTCTTGAGTGTATTGTAACTAAGGGAAGATTCTAGGAATAGTAACAAGTTGTTACACAGAAAAAAAAAGGCACATGGAAAAAATAGTTGTTGCAGTTATTTGGACTTTTGAGTTTCTTTAGAGTGTAACTACATGATATGGAGGTGGAACTATGTAGATGTGGTTGATTGTGTGAATAGAACCAATTTACATTTGTAGTCTGTTCTGGGTTCACATCTCAATCTAGCCCATATCTATTTATTTTTTTATATATACTGACTTTCTCCGCCAACAGGAAGAACTCAAGATGGCTTTCAAGATTTAAAACAAATAAGCCACAATCAACAAATTAGAGCTGTCAAAACAAATGCCCCAAAAGCACACAATAATTAGCAGATGTATCTAGGCCCCTCTTCAGCAACTTAATCTCATTTTAGTCTGTGTTCAAGAAGCTTTTCAGAGATTGGCTGCTTGTTCAAGTATTTTTCTCTTTGATAGGAGATAAAAGACGATTATGTCTTTGAATGTGAAGTTGGCAGTCAGCTTCAGAAAACAAAACTGACAATTTTTCAGTCGCCGGGAAATCCATTGTATTATGGTAAAATACAAATGATTAAAAGTGATGAAGAGATGGAGAGCCCAGCAACTCCATCACAGTAAGTGGCGTTCATCTTAATTGGTTTTTTTTTGGGGGGGGGGATGTCTACAGTAAAATTGACACTTTTTAAAAACATGTTTCTGCTGATAAATGGAATATGATTTTTTTTCTTTCAAAAATTGGGGAAATGCTTCAAAAATGTAGTTGATTGGCATTTTGTTTGTTAATGGACAAACTATTGAAAGGAATACTCAGCACCAGGGACATCACTGGGGGAGGTGTGGAGGGCGGACTGCTCCAGGTGTCACCCCAGGGAGGGCTAACACCAGAATGACTTTCTATTTGTTATTGGTGGTGTGAAAACGCACCACTGGTTAAAAAAAGGGGGTTCCCGATCCCCTCCACGACTTGCACTGGGATCGCATTTCCCAGGAGGCCTCCACATCGTGTAGTCTGGCACAGGAGGAGCTCCGTGGGGGTGACACTATGAGACCACGCCCTGGGTGTCACCAACCCTAGCGACACCACTGCCCAGCGCAATCCTATGCATGTCAGCTCAGAAGTAAGCCCCACTGATTCCAGTGGGGCCTATTCCCAGTAAGTGTGTGTAGGATTTCAGTCAAAAGATCTAAATTTAAACAAAATTAAAGGTGGCTAAAGGTAGCCAACTGACTGAAAAGAATTTGACTGGTCATTTGTTCCAATATTACTTCAGCTTTAAAATCTTGAAACTGGCCTATATTAAAGTCAAGTGATGCAAATAATTGATCTTGGGTTTCTGTAACTTCTGAATCTCATAAACTTGTTCACACTGGGGGATTAAAAAGATGCTCCCCAGGTGATTTGAAACTTGCTGCCGCCAGTTGCCAGCTGTATTAGTTCTGACAGATGCTAAAGTTGGCCCAGGAATCCTGCTTCAACCTTCTCTGCGCTGCCCCCCCCCCCCACTCATTCAGTGGTAATTCTGGTTCTTGCAGCAACAGAGAGGAACAAGGAAGTGACTGCCATACAATTTCTATAAGGCTAAAAATATAGGGCTACATTCCTCAGGGCTTGATAGATGAGTGGATGGTGGGAGGAGTCAGGGTAGTAGATTGAAAAGCACGATCAAGTTGAGATGTTTTGAGAAAATAGCTTGAGGACTAGAGAGACTGAGACTTGAAATGGTTCCAACAGGGCTCTTGTAATGTTATCTTATGTTGAAGAAGCCTGCTGGCAGACCAGCTAGTCCAGCTTCATGCTTCCAACATTATCTGTCTAAATGCCTCTTGTACTTACAAGCATGACATAAAGGCAAAAAAGCCCTTTCCTTGTGGGTCATACCCAGCACCTGATATTCCAGTGTACACTGCTTCCGAACTTGGAGGTTCTATTTAGCGATCATGGCTAATTGCCATCAATAGCAGCATCAAGCTCATTTGGTCATTTGTAGTAATAAGAATATTTATATATGGCATTTCAAAAAAAGTAGTTCATAAAGCAGATTTACATAGATAAATAAATGGTTCCCAGTTCCCAAAGGGCTCAGTCTAAAAAAGTGTAAGTTTGTACATCACCTATTCTTGTCTTAACTTCATCTATAATTACCACATTTTGTTCTCTTTTAGTTTTTTGATTGGCTCAAAGTCAGAAGCAGAAAGGTAAGCCATTCATCAGTAATGTCATGATTCTACAGCTTTTATTTTCTTTAGCACTTAATGTTAAGTGTTCGAAAATATGCAGGTGATGGAGTTTGGGGGTGTTTTAATGTCAGGAGGTGAGGCTTATATGCGCTACATATCTGTCCCTTGGTTGCTTTCATTCTTAGCTGATGTTTCTTCCCTTGTCGCTACACTGCTCTTTACAAAAAGGCAGACTGCATTTCTGTAAAAAAAAAATCACACAAAAAATTCTTGAATTTTAAATAAAATCACAAAAGTGCAAAATAGAAGAATGTGCCAAATTTTGAACATATTTATACATTATAAAGATTTGCATAATGGAATCAAATCTGTACTGCACATAATTACACTTTAATTGCCTTTGAATTTAAACATAGTTTTGCTTTTCTGCCCCATGATCTGTTGATTGGAGGTTGATTGGAGGGAGCACAAGAAATAAATTATCTGCATTTTTTGGTTTTGTACCGAGATGGACACCCCTGCATTTAGTAAGTCTCTGATCTCACGAATGAATTATTTTTTAATGCCATGTTACAGAGTCGTCAACCAATATCAGGAGCTCGTTCAAAATGAAGCAAAGTGTCCAGTAAAGATGTTTCATAACTCCAGCGGATCAGTCCATCTAAATCAGCTTACTCCTGGGAAGGAAATTGAAGTAAGTTATTACGACGCCTTTGTACATCCAGTTTCAAAAATTGGAATAACTACACAAGAATTCCATTTAGTCTCTGTGTTCAGAATATGCACACTTGCTTTTTTGTGTATGTCCCCCTCAAATGAAGTATTTCCCTGTTACAAATTAAACGGCCAAACATATATTAAGCAATACAGGTCAGGGGGTGAAGCAACTTCCCTGTCTGCAGGTCAAGTTGGGTTGATTAGCCTCGTAGACCAACTAAGCCAGTCATTTCTTGAGTTTGGATACCAGAACCATGATGTAATGCAGAATTTTCACAGCACAGGAAGCTTGACCTGCCGAAGGACCTAAAGCTGACTGCTGAATGATTAACAGCTGGTTGACCAAGGAGTGACCCAGCGGAGAGATTTAAAAATGTTGACAGCAGTTGAGTTTATTGGCCAAGTGTTAATTTAGGCGCATAAAACATTCTTGTTGTTGTGTAACCGCTGTCCTGGTTGCTACTGAACACCATGCACATTTAAAGCAGTCCAATCAAATAGTTTTTCAGAACTTTACATTCAATTAGTAATTTCCCCTGCTTTACTTAAATTGGAGATGAGATGTCACTGATATCACTTTGTGTTGTTTTGTATTTGTTTGGTGGGGCTGCTCACATCGTTTTAACTATTTGTTTTTAATTATTTGTGTGTGTGTGTGTGTGTGTGTGTGTGTGTGTGTGTGTGTGTGTGTGTGTGTGTGTGTATTTTAATGTTTTTATTGTAAGCTGCCTTGAGTGCGGGGTATAAATTGAAAGGCGGGGTATAAATTCTTTAAATAATAAATAAATAATAGTTTAAAAGCCCAGTTAAAACTATGGGATAATGGTGTTGAATTCTGGTTTGTTCACCTGAAATAACTCACAGCTGAAATTCTTAGTTCAGACAAACAAACCAGAGCTACCCCCCCCCCCCAAAAGAACCTTGGCTCCTTGTGACATCTGTACAAACCCATTGTCTGTCTTTGGAACAAAATCGGTGTTTAAGAAATGATCTTTCTCTTCCTAGTCTGCCTGAATCCCACTGCTGAGGGAAGAGAACGATGGCATCAAATGTGGAATAGGTTGATCTAGGTTGACTTTGTTGTTTCCTTCTCTATTTTGTCAATATTTACTGTCAAAGCGTAGTGAGATTTACATCAGGCTTTCCTAGGAGAAGTAGATGGAATCCCACTCTTGTAACAATCAGTGCTCTGTTTCTTTTTTATATAGTAACATAGCTGGCACTGTTGATGGGGCTTTGTTGTTGTTTTTTAGCAACCTGAGAGTATATCAGGTTATATCCAGTCTTCAGTGCTAGGAAAAGGTGTGAAACACCGACCGCCTCCCATCAAACTACCTTCAAGTTCAGGAAGTAGCTCTTCAGGTAAATGTTTCTTAGTACTTCTCCTTCGTTTTGTTTATACCGTGTTTCCCCGAAAATAAGAGTGTCTTACATTAATTTTGGCTCCAAAAAATGCAGTAGGTCTTATTTTCAGGGAGGTGCAACCCCCCCGCAACCTGCCCGGCACTTACTTTGACTGATTAAAGCTTCATTCTTTCCCAAGGGTGGAAGGCCTGCACTTGAGTCCTCCACCATAGAGACGATGTGCTAGAGAGGCCAGCAAGGCCTGCAAGGAGTCTCTCTAGCATGTCGTCTCCATGGTGGATGACTCAAGTGCAGGCCTTGCAGGCCTTGTAGAGCCTTGCACCCTCGGAAAAGAATGAAGCTTAAATCAGTCAAGGTGCTGGGGAGGGGGGTCGCGTCCGTCTGCCTGATGATCCTAGCTAGGTCAGGGGAAGTCTTATTATTTATGAGTGCCATAAAAACTATTTATTAGTTCCAAGGGAGGTCTTATTATTTATGAGTGCCAGCAAAAATCATGCAAAAATGACGGTAGGTCTTACTTTCGGGGGCGGTCTTATTTTCAGGGAAACAGGGTAGAGAATTGATTATTTGATTCTAGAGAACTATTCATAAGAGTGACTTTGCAACTTTTTAATGTACTGTATATAATTTAGAATGTGCACATACATTTATATTTTGCCTCGCTTATCCTTTATATGCAGTTCTCTACATTAGTAATGGCCAACCTCATTACCCTAGGTCAGCGTTTCTCAAAGTCTTACAGGGAGTTTACTCCCCTGTGAGTCTTTGCGGGGGTGGGGCGATGACGGAGGCAGCGCTCCAGGATCGCGCCTGCCCCCAACCCCAAGACACTTTTTAAAACATACCTGGTTGTCCTGCCTGCTCCCCAAAGGGTCCGGGGTGGCTGCTGCAACCTCTGCAGGCCTCCCCAAGGCTCTAAACAGTAGCAATTGCGTCAAAAAGCCCACTTCCGGTTTTCTGCCAAAAGAACAAAGTGAGCTTTTCGACGCAATCGCTGCTGATTAGAGCCTTGGGGAGGCCTGCAGAGGTTGCAGAAGCCACCCTGGACCCTTTGGGGAGCTGGAAGGGC
This sequence comes from Plestiodon gilberti rubricaudatus, assembly GCA_026170595.1. Taxonomy (NCBI): domain Eukaryota; kingdom Metazoa; phylum Chordata; class Lepidosauria; order Squamata; family Scincidae; genus Plestiodon; species Plestiodon gilberti. The sequence goes on along the minus strand of JANXHW010000002.1, from coordinate 106,273,151 downwards.
AACCAGGTATGTTTTAAAAAGTGTTTTGGGGCAGGTGCAATCCTGGAGCGCCGCCCCCACATTGGAGCTGACCACCCCCTTAAAGGCCTTTCACACACTTCCAGAAAATGTCGTGGGTCGCAACGCACCACTTTGAGAACCCCTGGCCTAGGTGATAGGCTAAGTCTGCTCATGGACAGTTGTCTCCTTGGTCACATCATTATTGTACCCTTACCACAAACCATTTGACCAAGGAGATTTCACCGCACCCACCCACGGAAGAAGAGATTGGCAGGTGTCCCCTCCTCTTCCATGATGATCGTTTATGCTCCAAATCACAGGAAGGGGCTGCAAGAACTACAGCTACTCCCAGAGGTGTCACTGGAGCCTGGCGGGGGGGGGCTGACCGCCAGGGGGTGACGTGCACAACGGGGTGACGTGCGTCGCCCTCCGGACGCTCCAAGTCCGACCCGGGAGCCTGCCTCGGAGCGTCCGGCCCGGCCGGGTACTTTTACTGTTTTCGCGCATGCGCAGACCGTTTTGAGGGCAAGAGGGCAGGCCCTTGCCCTCAGAAACGGTCTCTGTGCATGCGCGAAAACAGTAAAAGTACCCGGATTGACGCATTGGGCCTTCTTTCAGAAGGCCCTGGAGCGCCGGCCGGGCCAGACGCTCCAAGGCCGGCTCCCGGGCCAGCCTTGGAGCGTGCGGATCGGCACAGTTCCGGGGCGGGGGGGGGGCACCCGGGGCAGGGTGCAGCCGGGTCGTCCACCCCAAAAAATGCGTCAATCCGGGTACTTTTACTGTTTTTGCGCATGCGCAGACCATTTTGAGGGCAAGAGGGCAGGCCCTTGCCCTCAGAAACGGTCACTGTGCATGCGCGAAAACAGTAAAAGTATCCGGATTGACGCATTGGGCCTTCTTTCAGAAGGCCCTGGAGCGCCGGCCGGGCCGGACGCTCCGAGGCCGGCTCCCGGGCCAGCCTCGGAGCGTGCGGATCGGCACAGTTCCGGGGCAGGGGGGCACCCAGGGCAGGGTGCAGACGGGTTCCCCCCCCCCCAAAAAAAAGCGCGGCGCGGCCTATGGCCGCGCCAATAGTTCCATTGGGGGACATAGTCCCTAGGGGGTCACTCGAGTGACGCGCGTCCTAGTGACTCCGCTGGCTATTCCTGCTGTAGACGAATGCAGGCAAAATTGGGTTACCAATTGCTGTAGATGGCAGTAGCAAAATTCACTACTTAAATGATGCGATTCTTGTACCGCGCACCTGACACGTTAGCACACTTTAGTGGGAAAAAAAGACTCTGCTGTTGGTTCTCAGAACTTAACAAGGGTTAATTGTGCTTTTCAGGGAACATTTTTAGTCCACAGCAGTCAAGTGGCCACCTGAAATCCCCCACTCCTCCTCCAAAGCCTCCCAGTGTGTCTCGGAAGCAGTCTCTGGATCTGAATCAGTTGAGCCTGCTCTCTCCGGCTGCCATGTCGCCTGCAAGCTCTTCACAAAGTGAGTCCCGCCCTAAATTCTCCATTAAGTCTTCATAGGCTTCTCGTGGTAAACTTCTTAAGCGACTGATTGGAAAACCTAAATGTCCAGCTTATCTTAAGTTGTATCTAAAGTTGTGCAGCACTTAAGGCAGGCCTCTTGTTGACTGTATGTACTTTGTTTGCTGTAACTGTATTTGTTTTTCTGTATAAATATATATGTATGCACCCTTTGTGTATACGTTTTGATCCGTTTTATGCAACCAATGTTGGTCTCTCTCTTTCTGGCACGGTCTGATAATTAATGTGACCATAGAAGCTTCCAAAGTGTAGCTTTTTCCACCAGTGTATCAATAGTGGCTCATTAAGATCAAGTTTCTTTTCAAGTACTTCAAGAAGCCAAAACCTTTTTTTTAAATGTCGTCAAATATGATGCAGTTGTATCTCTTTGTATGTGTATAACATGATCAGTCCCAAGGTGGCAGTACAATAAACTATAAATTGATTTTTTAAAACACTTCTACATTGTTTTACAAATCATTGCTGATGACAAAAGTGTGAGAATGATTTCGGCACAACAATGACATTTTAAGTGTTTTTTTTCCTGAGTTGAGTGACTGTCAAGTTGAATTTTTGGACAGCATTACTCAAGTGACGGCTGTAGATTTTAACTAGTGTTCAAAGTATTTGCATGTATTTTATATATGGATAAAAACACAGATTTATAAGGAGAGAGAATTCGTGGGTAGGTGTTTTTATTTTTAGACAATTATCTGCTTCAGTCTTGCTGCATGGTGTAGTCTTGCGGCTTGACTATGGCATAGTATTAAATTGTCTGGATGGCTCAAAAGGTGTCATTTTTCTGCCTTCCTGTTTTGCACAAAGAACCTGTATGGAAGCTTTCATCAATTTTCCAACAGTTTGATGCCCACAACACACACCCCCTTACCCTTCTTTTTATGTTGCTAGTATGAATTGCGTAAATCTGTTGCACAGAGTTGTTACTGTAAACAAGGCTTGGCTCACAGCTTCTGGACATTCACATTTCTTTCCTTTCTTTCTGCAGGACATGAAAGCTAAATATAACAAAAAACATAAAATGAAAACACCTCAAGAGCTTTTTGGGTTTTGTTTTTTTCATTCCATTGATATGATGTCTTCATGCCAAATTTTTACTTTAAACAATTTTTAAACAGGGGAAAAACGTCTATCTTGTGCCACAAGTACTGTTACTTTTCTTTCTTCCTTTTTATGATCAGGTCAAAAGTCAGGCAAATCAGTTATCTGGTTCCCAGTTATAATTGTTTTTCCCAATTTAGTCATCATCCATGTTTTTTGTTCGAACTGTTTTCCTTTCTGCTTCACTATTATGCCAGTCCACAGATGTTACATTATATGTGTTGGAGACAATAGTTTTTGAAAGCAAAAATGCTATGATTATATAAAGAAGTCCCTCAAACTGACATGAAGGAGTTCAGGGCAGGATCATGGCTTTAAATGTGTTGTCAGTGTTGGACCTAATTGAATATATACAGTTCAGGGTTTTCTTTGCAGCATTAAGCATATTGATTGTGGGTTTTGTCCTTTCTGCTGCATCTTTCCATCTTTTTAGTAGTAGTAATTATTAACACTTGGTAGCTCGCTCTTTTGGGTTGTGTGGGTTTTGGTTTTTTTTATAAACTGGAGCAAAATGTCAAACCTAAGTAAGATTCCATTTAGCCGTATTTTACAGATGGACTGGCCTTTTATAACAAACTGGCACCTTTTTATTTTTCTCAATGAGCAGGGTCTGGAACTCCTAAGCCATCTACTCCTACTCCAACCAACACCCCTTCATCGACCCCACACACTCCTGATGCTCAGAGCTCAACTCTGATTACCCATTCAGCCACCCCTACTCCCCAAGATTCAGGCTGCACCCCTCAGCCCACTTTGCTAACCCCGTTTGCTCAGCAGCAAATGTCTCTGAGCCAGGCACTGCCTGTAATGACCATTCCTCTTTCCACCATGGTAACGTCCGTTACTACAGGAACCTCTTCCAACCAGGTCATGACACACACCACTGGATTTAACTTCATCAATGTAGTGGGCTCTGTGTGGTAAGTTGGCTTCCCCGTACGGTACTTCATAGTTTTTCTTTTGCTTTCGTAGCATTATGCAGCTGATTGTGCTGTTCTGAGTGTGGGTGACGGTGGCCTTGAGAAGGGCTTGGTCGTTCCGCTGATTAAGTATATCAGCGAATATACCAGTGTATATTAAATATATCAGCGAATACCGGGTTCTGCTTTAAAAACACTAAAATAAGAGAAAAAAGGTAAAAAAAAATGTGGTTTTTTTACCTTTTAAATGCAAACCGATCCGTGTTTAACTCCAGAATGCATTGTAATGCATTCTGGGGTGACCTTGGGAGAGGGGAGGGGGAGGTCGTGCAACCCGGAAGATGTTTCCTGAGCACGATTTCATTCTGTTTAAGCAAGAACAAGGAACAGTTTGCATTTAAAAGGTAACCCCCCACCCCGGTTTTTTAACCTTTTTCTTTTCCAGCATTCAAACAGTGGACCCTTTGCGAATCCGGGATCCGCAGTGAGTCAAATCTGCGGATCTCGAAGCCGCGGATAGAAAGGGTCCACTGTATTTATATGCATTTTTTCCTAGATGAATAGTGAGGCCTAATAAAATCAGCTGAAGACTATACACTATATGCCAATAACTGAATAGTTTTGCTGTGAGTTGGATAGTACAGCTCTGCTGTTTCATGCTATTTTATGCCGTGGTGGTATAATTCGTTCTCGTTTCTTCCGTACAGTGGAGCGCAGACATTGATGAGTGGCTCAAACCCCGTCTTAGGGTGTAGCACTGGTGCAATAACCCCTGCAGGCATAAACCTGAGTGGCATGTTACCATCGGGAAGTGTTCCAAGTGCATTGCCTGCTGCTATGCAACCCACCACTCAGTCAGGTCAGTATGAAACTCCACCATGGTTGCGTGGGGATGGCAGTGATAGTGGTGATGCATGGTGGGAGACTGCTTTTGCTTTGAATGAAAGAGAATTGAATGACTGGTAATAAATTGTGCTCGGTGATAGGAATCTAGATGGTGTATTAGATTGACGGCATCTGTATTGGTGATCCTCAAGGTTTGGGTAGGGAGCTCTCTTATGCCAGGTGGGACTTAAAAGTTCTAAGTGTGTGACCAAGAGGTGCTTATGTACATGTGTGCTACTTTTGTCTTTCTCTGTATACTATTTTCTCTGCCCATTTCAAATCTTTATCTATTCCGTGGTTCAAGTTCCACAGAGTGGCACAATGTAGTTTATGGCAGACTCTTCTCCGTGTTCCCTTGCCTGCTGAGATTAGGCAAATGGTGACCAGAAAACATGGCTCCATGGTGGCACCCTATCTTTGGAATGCCACCTCTAGGTCTGTGCACCTGGAGCTCACCATTATAAGTTTAGCTGCAAGGTATAATAGACCTCATTAGCCTAGGCATCTTCATTAGCTCTATTGTTGTTTTCTCTGCTGCTGTTCCAGCACTGCTGTTCTGTTTAGTTTTTGTTCTGTTGCTGTTTTTATCTTCATTAGTATGTATTTATGAATCATAAAAACAACACAAGCTGCTTTGAAAATTATGATGAGGCAAGGCATAAATCTATTTTTAAAGTGGGCTTTGTACCACTCTTACTTACCCCCCCCCCCCGGGTGGAGGGGCAAAGACCTGAATAGCCACGTGGCCTGAGATACAGAAGGGCCAGATAGTTCTTTTATAATAGAGCACATTAATACTAAATGGACTTGGAACTTATAGAGTTTCTCTCTTTTCAGACTGCTTACATTGCATATATAGTTGGTATACTGATAGGTCAAAAATTGTCTGACCACCTGCTACTTGGCCACAGTCAGATATTGAGAAATATTCTGTGAAGCCTAGAATGTCACTGTACAGGTGGCAGCTTTCCTTTTCTTTTTTATTTCATGATTGTGTCATTTGTTGGCAAGGGCAAGACGGGCAGCACAATCCACCGTAACTTTCTAAAGTGTTGCAAATGTGCCGTAAAGCACATTTGCAACTACTTTCGAGTAAGGGCTACTGGCTCGAGGCCGACAGCCCTCACTCCGCTGCTGAATCGTCCCTGCAGCCGCCGGAGACAGGTAAGGGATGCACCGGCGGGGGCAGTCTGGGTGGTGAGGGAGAGCGGCGGTTGGCCAGTCTGGGAGGGGACGGGGATGGTAGCCGCCATATCCCGTTCCGGGCTGGCGCGGCCCTTTCACAGCCTCCTCGGACTTACGCCAGCTAAATAGCTGGCAGAAATCCAAGGAGGCCCATTCCAGAGTAGACCCCTGACCGATCATGATCGGCCCAGAACGGGGATAGGATCCAGCGGGCGGTCCTGGGCCATCCGCGGATCTTTAGTCAGGATTGGGCACTGAGTACTGTTTTTTGTCCCCTAGTCCTACAGCAGTTAAGGGTAAAGGTAGCAGTGTGTTGCAGAGCTTCTCCTACTAGCTATCTGTAATAAGAGTAAGCATCTCCAAACAAGAACATAAACAGCCGTGGGTGGCAAAGGTCACACCCAACACTCCATCTTGCTTGCTGCAGGAGCCAAGGAAGACCTCCTTCATGTGTTCTGCTTGTTTGTTTATTTTTTTTTCACATTTTTATACCGCCCTTCCTCCAAGGAGCTCAGAGTGGTGTACATATTTCCTCCCCTCCTTTTTGTCCTCCCAACAACCCTGTGAGGTAGGTGGGGCTGAGAGATAGTGACTGGCCCAAGGTCACCCAGGAAGCTTCGTGGCTGAGCGGGGATTTGAACCTGGATCTTCCAGGTCTAAGTCCGATTCCCAAACCACTACACCATCCTGGCTCCAGGAAAGTTTACTCTGTATACTATGTAAAGCTCCTGTAAGGGATTGCTCTTGGGTATAGATAGTTTAAGTTATTGTTTTGCAACAAGTCATACTAACTATGAAAACAAGTGAAATATCAGACCTATTTGATTATTAAAGGCTGCGTTTGTTTTTCACATTCTAACCCTAGGAGTGCTGGAGAGCTGTTTTGGTTTTTTTCCTCCTTCCAGCACGCTCAGGTCACGTTTTTCCTTCGCATTCTAGCTCACTTGCCACGCTAGCAATTTAAACTGCAAGCTCGAAGCTAGAAAAGATGGCGCACTCATGCACCAATTGGAAGGCTGTTTGGCTGCAAAGGAGTTTGGGAAATGTAGTACAAGGAACGAGGAAATGAGCAAACTTTTCAACAGAGGCTTATGTCTACAGGATTCATTTAAAACAGCTAAGGTGGCTTGCAGCAACACTTCGTCATCCGGCTCTTTTAAATAAATATTTAATGCCACCATTTTGTCGTTTTTAAAATGAGCCGCGCTAGAAGCATGCCAGAGGCATGCTAGAATCGTCACTTCCTGCTATCTCCGAGGTGAAAAACAAACTCAGCTCGGAGGTGAAAAACAAACACAGCCAAAGTATCTGTTTGACCTAGCAACGTTAAAGTGGACAATGAGACAATTTTGGAAAATCTGTAGTTTTTCTTGAAATTGGCAAGATAGGATCTTTGCTTTATACATTCTCATTGCATTATTATTTTTCAGCAATACTATTCTCCTTGTAATTTAGATGTAACTAACTATAAAACTATTTACATTATTTTCTACATTAATCTCAGCAGGTGGCCCTTTTGGTTTAAAAAATGCTCCAGGCCTTCATCCCTTGAATCTGCTACAGGTAATTGTATGGTGAGGTGCTTGGACCCGGTTTTCTATATTGATCTCTCGTGATGTGTGTAGTGTGGGTGTGAATGCAAAGGAGCCCTCCATCTCCTTGGATCAATAATGAAAAACATTCTACCTCTCGAAAATGTTTTTGATTTTGTGTAAGTGTCACATATGTGAATAGGAGCCTGTGTCATGCCATGTCACAGCAGTGTTTTCCAAACTCTGTGTCGCAACCTGATTTCTGGTGGGTTGCGACCAGAGCTTCCAGTGAAAACAGGGGTGATGGGAAGATCAGATAACTAATTTCCTCAAGCCCTGAGGCTATTCAAAAATCAGATAGGTGCTAATTTGCCTTCAAAGAGCTGAGCTCCTGCAGTTTGCAAGATAGCTGCTAATTGCACTGTAAAGAGCTGAGCTCCTGCAGTTTGCAAGCTTGTGTAAATATATGGAGGTAAATGTTTGAGCGTCTTTTTCTGGTGCGTTTTTTTCCAAGTCCGTCAATGACAGGTAGTGGGGGCAGGTGAAGGCTGGGTCACATAACTAACAGCCCAATCCTGCCTAACTATCCAGCAAGCGGCCCTGGCCGCCTGCCGGATCCTATCCCCATTCCCCAAGGTCTCCTCAAGCTATTCGGGGGAAGATGTTCGTCCCCTTCCCCCGGTGTAACGCCCCAGTGGGCCTCCGCAGGTTTCTGCCAGCTATTTAGCTGGTGCAAGTCCGAGGCTGAGTAATGGTGAATCCAGCCCGGGAAGGGGACAGGGATATGGCGGCCGGCCACCATCCCTGCCCCCATCAGGCCAGCTTGGCCAACAGCCAGCCTCCCTCACCGCCCGGACCACACCTGCCGGAGCTGCACTTACCTTCTCTGGTGGCCGTGGGGACAATCCGGTGACTGAGTGAGGGAGGGCGGCCTCCGCAATGGCCGCCCTTACTCACGGGTCATTGCAAACGTGCTTTACGGCAGGTTTTTAACTGCTTCGGGCAGCAGAGCGCTCGCTCCGCCACCCGATAGTTGTGCAGGATTGCACTCTAAGCCCCTCGAGGCTATTCATTAGGGCTGCCTTGTAACGAGAAATGGATCGAGTTTTTTTGTAAATAATGAAATAAAAATTTATTTCTAGATCCTTTTTTTTTTAAGTCTTGTAAAGCTAGGTGCGTCCTGATAGAATGTTGTTTTAAAAAGTGGGTCCCGATGCTAAAATGTTTGCGAACCACAGCACTACATCATTTGCTAGGTGTCAAGCCTCCGTGGAAGTTGTGCCTCATCCGGGTTGCCTGTGGTGGTCAGTGGTGAAGCAAGGTCATTCTGCACGTTATCCCAAGTATGGAAGGTCATCTCCAGCCATTATATTGGTACTAAACAGAAACAAACCCCACGACACTGCAAGCAGTACAGGATGCAAACCGGACACAAGTTTTAAAACCGAGGAAGGCTTTTGAACCAGACTCCCCAAGCCCAGCACCAATGAGTTCTGGTTATCTTTGAAGCCCCACAGCAGACTGTTCTGAGTTTCTAGCCATAATAATGAGCTGACCTTATTAATTCAGCAATTGTATTTTATGTTGCTTGCATAACTCAAGATCGATTTTATTTTTTCCCCCTATGATTAGTTTGTCTGGAGTCTTCTCAGCATCAGAAGCAGATTGCTGTTGAAGGGTAGTTATTCTTGAGAAATTGCTGGACCCCAAACAGCTCTTGACTTGAGTATCTGGTTCTCAGTATTGCCAAAGTGAACGCCACTTTCTTGTAGCAAATGGAGCTGTGGTGAAAAGATGTGTGGCGACTGGGTTACTTAATCATCTGGATGGAAGTTCATCTCTGTCTCCACAGAGGAGTGGAAAAATAAGGGACAGGAAGGTTTCTCAATGAAACACTGAGCAGAGAACAGTGAGGCTGAAACTGTTAGGAAAGTGTGTGTGTGTGTGTGTGTGTGTGTGTGTGTGTGTGTGTGTGTGTGTGTGTGTGTGTTAGTGTTACCCCTTCCCACACACTTGCTGTCTTTTTATTGCACACCCCTCTTCCCTGCTACTTTCCCCCCAGCTGGGATTCCAGGTACATATTTGCTATAACATCAGGGAAGACGGATGGGGAGAAGGGGTTGAAGAGAGAAGCAACAAGCCTGGCAAGGGTTAAGCAACGTGGGCCATGACTTCTTCATTGCAAGCTATGCTGTAGAATGAGTGGGTGTCACTGGATGGGCAATTTTTGTGGGCTGCATAAAGGGGGCTGTATCCAAAGTAGTACTAGGAGATGGAATTCTACGCTCATGAAGTTCCACCAAGTTTGTCCAGAAAAGTGTCGATAGCAGTTTTTTTTTCCCTCAATCTTTTTTTTTTCTTTGCCCCCAGCAGCATTTGTAGTGCTGATAGTTTCTTGGCAGCCAGCTCCTGCCGATCACCATTTTTGTCGCCTCATTCTGGAGAAGAAAATGGGCCACCAGGAATGCTATCAATGCTTCAAGTTCTGTTCAAGTTGCTGTTGGCCATAGAGGCATAGCAAAAAAAAATTTTTTTTTTAAAAGAAAAAGCCCTAACAACTGCTGTAAGCCCCCCCCTTCCATGAAGCTTAATTAATAATAATAATAGTTTAATAAATTGTTGATGTTCAGTGATGATTGCAAGCTGTTCCTTGTAGAAATGCAAGGTCGTTTGGATTTGTTTGTGTTTGGGCATATGAAAGGGCACGTTTGTATCCAAATGAAAGGGCATGTTTGTATTTGCTGCGAAGGGTGGTTGGTTTTCTTTTGGCTTTGGGTTCTCTCCTGCTTGTGAACTTGTCCTTGATGCACTAGTGTGTAGCCTGCTGGATTTTATTTTATTTTTAACTAGGGGAGGTAAGGAAAGGGTGCTGTGTGACTGTTCCTGCAGCAAAGGTCTGACTTTGACACACAATCTCTGAAAATCAACCACTTTAAAAAAAAAAATCAATCTTGGTTTTGTGAAATTGCAAATTGAAGTTACAAACCATGTGTCTGTCTATTCTTTTAGATAAATCTTTATATCTTCCTTTGTGCTCTTCACAGGAGAAGAGTACAAGCTGACCTGTGCTTCTTGTTTTTAAACTTGAACAGCTTCCAGGTGGCTCGTTGATTTTCAACCCTCCCCAGCAGCAACAGCAGCAGCTCTCCCAGTTTGTTTCAATGCAGCCTGCAACCTCTAGTCCTCAGCAACAGGGAGATCAGGTAGGCATAGCTGTAGGAACACATCCTCTGTACACCCTATCGTTATACTGCTGTGTATGTGAAAACATTGAAAATAAGACAGACAGAGCCAAAATCAAATGGAGTTGACCTCAGCAGAGAGCTGCGTTGATTCATGAACACATGAAACTGCATTGTACTGATTCAGACTGTTGGTCTATCTAGCCAACCACCATCTATTCTGACATGAAGTGGTTCTGAAGAAGAGGTATCTTCTGGCTCTGCTAACTGAGATCCTCCTTTGACTACAGAGTGAACCTAGGACCTTGTACATGTAAAGCAGGTGCTTGGCCCCAGAGCTATTCCTCTCTTCAGAAATTCTGAGCAGATGAAGCTGCCTTATGCTGACCCAGACCGTTTGAGTTCTCTTGCCCAATACCATCTAGTCTGACTGGCGGAGGCTCTCTAAGGTCTTAATCACAGGGTTTTTCCTAGCCTTGAAATTTTTTTAATGGAAGACAGTGATGATAGAACCGTGGAAAAAGCTGTAACACTGGGCATGGCCAATATTGTTTACTCCTAATCAGGAGGCTCCCAGGCTGTGGCTTTTGTTCACAGATTCAAATGTGCTGTGCAAGCAAGATGTGGCCATTAGTGGGGTTTTCCAAGAAACGAAAGCCAGGCGAGGCTTCTCCTAAGCCAGCTTGTTGGGGAGGGTGATTGCTCTGACAAATTCAAACTGTAGCTTTCCTTGACACCTGTGGGATCTAATTCTCTTGTCACCAGTCCAATTCCAAAGTACAAGTAGTTCCTCGTCATCTGCGGGAGATCCGTTCCGGAACCCCCTGCGGATGACGAGGAACTGCGGAAAGTGAAATCCGCGCTAAAACCCCTTTTAAAAAGAAAACCTTTTACCTTTTAGCGCTAAGCCGTGCTGTCTGCAGGGCTTCAGAATGCCCCAGAATGCTTCACTCTAGGGTCAAGGAAGGGGGTTGGGGACCTCGGCGTGACACGGAAGTGACCTTTGGCAGCGCTGGAGAGGGCCTTGGAGCCCTGCAGATGGCGCGGTTTAGTGCTAAAAGGTTAAAAAACTACTTTGAAAACTTTTTTCTTAAAGGGTTTTAGCACGGACTTGGCATTTGCAAATAGTCAAATCCGCGAATGCCGAGTCCACATATAACGCGGACCCACTGTATGATACTGGCCTGGGTTGTGCTCTCCTGTCTGGTACCCAGTGCTAAATACACATGTAATCAAGTGTGCCATGTGCCACACATCCAAATAAAAGAAAGGAAAAGGTTGTTGGGCAACAAACGTTAGGAGCATAAGCTTCTGTAGATTTCAGTCCACTTGGTCAGATGCTGAAATAGATCAAACAGCAGTAAGACGAGGGAGCTATTTAAATTTTGAAAGGTCATGTCTCCGTACTCCACCTGTAGTATGATATCAGAAAGGCATGGTGGCTACTAAGTCATAACAGCAGCATTACTACTCTGGCACTGATATCTCTGGGACACGTCTTCATAGACACTGCTTCATATTGATAGCTCAGAGTTGCTTGCGAGTTTGACCCACCTTTTTTTTCATAAAGCCTTTCTTAGATAGAAGGATGGGATGGGATGGGATGGGATGGGATGGGATGGGATGGGATGGGATGGGATGGGATGGGAGCGGAGCTGTCCTCCTTAGCTAATGTCATCTTAGTTCATGGCCATTCACTTGAATGGACCACAACAGAAGACACAGATGAATCATTTGCTCCTTACAAATTAGGAACCAGCTTGGGAATATGCACTATTTTAATCAATTACATGCTTGTAGCTATTGAAGCCTAATCATTAGGAAGTGTATTTTAAAAGGGGAATTAAATGCACTTAACCTTTTTTCAGCTTTTTGTTTTACTCTTTCTTGCCAGAGTTCTGAGCAAGGCTGCACGAATCAAGATGAGGCCTTATCTGCACAGCAAGCTGCTGTAGTTAACCTGAGTGGAGTAGGAAGCTTTATGCAGCCTCAGGCAGCAGGTATGTGTGTCTAAGAAGCATCCGCTTGGAGCGTTCCCCTTCAGATCTATTTTTTACCCACAAAAAAGCCATAGAGTAGCATGTCCTGGTACATACCCAAAAACTCTGCATTGTTGTTAACATATATCAACAGTGTTTGATATATGTCCATATATATATATGGACCAGTGGTGGCCATCTAGCTGACCACTGCTTATTAGCTTCCATGGTTTTCCTTTAGTGCAGTCTTGGAAGATGGGTACAAGGGCATTGTTTGTGTAACAATGTTAGCCCATGGGTGCACAATGGACTATTGTCCAATTGTGCACCCATGGGCTAACATTGTTAGACAATGGACTATGTGTCACATTGAACAAGAGTTAACATCCTGTTGTGTAAAGTTTCCAGAGATTTTGAAACTGTGTAGGAGGGAGGGACAAAATATCAAATCTAAGCTTTCTTTAGGAACATGGGATATGTTCTTTCTTTAGGAACATGGCATATGATTGGTAGTTAGAATTTAGCATTGTACAATTTGGTGTATTTATGACACTGTAGCATATAAATAAAAGGATTTGTAAATTCTCCTTCTGCTTTCTCCCTAGAAGGGAGCCAGACACCGAGCCTTAACAGAGCAGACCCTCAGATGTCCAGGGTGGGGACCACCCTGCACACCTACCTCACTGGAAACCATAGATCTGATAGCCCAGGAGGTAGCAGCTCCTTTTAAAGAGGATGCTAGAATTTCTCCAGGGGAGGGTTTGCCAAGGGGCCTAGTAGGCTTCAACATGCAAATGGGGCATGAAGGTCTTTGAGTCCATTTGGTCCCATAGCTGATCAAGAGGAAGGAAGACCACTTCAAGGGTTGGCTTCTGCAGAGATAGACTTAACATCTAGGCCAGTGGTCTTCAACCTTTTTTGTGCCACGACCCCAATAAATAAAGTTTAAGGCTGGGAACCCACCATTGATCCTGTCCCGTTCCTGGGACCCGACCCGCCCACCCTCCGCCCCTGTCGCCACCCCCTACCCTGGCACTGACAGCCTCGTCCTGCCAAGCTTGCCCAGCCCACACCACCAGCGGCAGGGTCATTCCGGAACAGGAGAGCCCAGCCACGGTTCTCCACCACCTCGAGGGAGGGGGATGAAATCCCTGTGGAAGCCCCCCCCAGCAGGTTCCCCACCCCCAGCACTAATCCCCAGCTGCCATTTTGGTTCCCATAAGTTGCCATGACCCCACAAATGAGACTTCACATCCCCATTGGGGTCCTGACTACAAAGCTAAAGAGCAGTGGTCTAGGCAATGTCACTCTTTCCTCCCTATACTGCTTAGAACTAGGGCAGAATGTGGGCAGGACAAATTTCCGCCCATAGCGGAAGTAGGAATTGATGTTGTGGACCAAGGAAGGGCTAAGCTAGACTCTGGCTGCCAAAGAATTACCCTTTCCTCTTCAGAAAGCACCATCTGCTGAGAATGCTGCCAACTCTGAGGTAGTGACTGCCAGAAAAACAGTTTAGATAGGAAGCAAAAAGAAAGGCCTTTCTCAAGGGCCCAAAGGGATGCCTGATGGCCCAGGTTTACCTGCCAGGTAGGGAAATGTAGTACTGGGGGCAGTGTGATTAGTAACAGTTAAACACCTGATGGGTGATGGGAATCCAAAGGGACCCTGTTGACCAGAAACAAGATGGAGCATAAGCTACCACTTGCTTTTGGATGGGTATTAGTAGCATAGAGTGCCGAGACCTTTAGGAGAAGGAATGTGGGCAGGTGTAGCTTAGGATTGTGCTCTAAGGGTTTAACAAGCTACACCTGCCCACATTCTTTCTCTTAAAGGTCTCGGTGGTGCTCTGTTCCGGTTTGGATCTGGTAAGGCTAGGTATTAGGATTATGGCCTAGGTCAAACCCCCTCCTGGAGAAATTCTAAAACTGTAGAATTCAAGGTCATCATAGGTCAGAAACCTTGGCATCACTGATTTGACCAAGCCCAGGTATTTTGATAACCCGTTTGTAGTTTCTTCCTTGCTACAAGAAAGATACTGTATTTGACAATCTAGCTCAGGTGGCCAACCTTCCACCATTAGGGCCTCTGCATTCTTAAGAGTTGTGTAGAAGACAGAATCTTGGCAGCTGCAAGTGCTGATGGTGCTGCTAAAGCTGCTGCGCCTGCTGAAATGCCCTCACCTATTATACAACCATTAAGGGTCCAGGAGCATTCATGTGGAAAGGTTGGCCACCCCTGTTCTAGCTGAATATGCTAAGCCTACTAGTCCTGCCCCTCAGGCTCCAACCAAATTGCTAAAGCAGGTCAAGTTAGGAATGAGCAGGTTGGGGTGGACCAGAAGTCTCATGGAAGCCACACCTGTTAAGTCTGATTTTGTCAGCAAGCCAGGGGCATCTGGCCACTTGGGAACCATGAGGAGGACATTGACCTTTCTCTGTCTGAACCTTCATCAGGACCATGTGAGGCATAGATCCTTTGGATGAGACTCAGCTAGCACAGCATTGATACCCTTTGCCAGGGAATCTCTGGTTTGTGAGAAAATGCTTGTTGTCTTTACATTGTGCAGCGATACAAAAGGATCTTGAAATGGCCTGGCTTCATTCTACCTACTGAACCAATATGCCTGCACGTTATCGGGGCCCTTCACATCAAGGGGATAGATATGTCCACCAGAAGAACCAGCTGGCTTCCTTGTGAAACGCAAGAGACCCAACTCCCCCTTACTGTGGGCTCCTTGGAAATGGAGACATGCCTGTTGGATTGCACTCAGCTTGAGGACATTGAGACTGGCTTTGCAAGGAACGGGGGCGAGGGGAGAGAACCACCCACAGTCTTTCCACCATACTTTCCAGCCCAACACCAGTTGTGCTAATGATTCTCAGGTAGTAGAATGTTACGTAATTGTCTGAGCCACCATACCAGGGAAGACTTGAGTCTCTTATGCAAGCTGTGGTGTGGCCATACTTGGAAGACTGTACAATTGTGGTCACCCTCAAAGAAGACATTGTAGATCAGAAGACTGGAGCACCTTCCCTACAAGGAAAAGAGCACTGGGGCTCTTGCATTTATTTATTTTTTTAAAAAGGTGACATAAGGAGATATTATAGGTACATAAAATTATGTATGGTGCGGAGAAAGTGGATAGAGTTCCCCCCCCTCTTAATAATACTAGAACAGAGTCATCCAATGAAACTGATTCAGGACAAAGGTGTGTTCAGGATGGTCCTTGCCTGTTTCTTTTTCTTGACAAAAAAGAGGCTACACCTCTGCTTGCCTGGCATGTGTTTGATAGCCCTTCTCTCTGGCAATCCATAGATTGCTTCTTGCACAAGCCTTTATTTTGCCATGGTTGTAGAGCACACGGAAACCAGGAATTTGTCTCTTAGGACCTCCTGGAACTCCAGGGAGTACCCAAGATGAACTGTCTCCCACAGCATTTTGCAGATGGCCTCCTTAACTGGGTTCAGGAGACCCCCCTGAATGCTGAAGTCAGCTACACTTCTTGGATCTCACTTTTTAGGGAATACATTCCAGATCCCTGATACTTATTCCCAAAGTTCCTAAAAGACTTAAAGGGCTTCTTGCAGGAGGAATGATGATGAGTATGGCTCTGTATGCTCCCCAAACAGGTAATTGCCTTCAACCTTTGCTGAGGTAAGAACAGACGTAGTAGCCAGCAGTTTGCCCCATGATTGGAGCCAAAGTGAAATAGCCTCCTGGATACTATAGGGTCTGTGCTGTGTAAGTTATTGTGTGCCTGCATGACTGATTCAAATAGGTCTTTTCCACAATTGCAGCATTTAATTCATTGACTGATAGAAAGGTTTGTAGACTGCCATTCAAGAAAATGTACCAGGTTAGCAAACCTATATTAAACAAATAATTATAGTAAAACACAAACAGGACTGAGTACAAACAGCAGCAATACATTATAATACCATAAATGTTCAGCAAAAAAAGTTTACCAGGTTAGAGGAGCTTGGGAGATGAGTGGTGGCCATCTAGCTGACCATTGCTTATTAGCTTCCATGGTTTTCCTTTAGTGCAGTCTTAATCTGTCTTTGGTACCTTCATGTAGGCAAGAGTCCTTAGCCAAAGATGCTGCTGCCTGATCACTAGATACCATTAATTCCCTCCAGTTGAAAGCAAAGTGAGTGATTTGTTCAGATGTGCCTTTGTCTGGTCAGCACCAAGCTGCTGTGATGATGTCTTAGAAGATGGGTACAAGGGCACAGACTTCTGGGGCTTGGGAGCTCATGGCAGGACTCTGCTGGAATAGGTTGTGTCTGAGCTGTAGGGTGGACATGAGCATGCATTTCATTTCTGCCAAGACAGGAAAGAAACATGGGGGAAAGAGACTTCGTCCTCTCATTCGGATGACTCTACCCTCCCTGGGTTTGATAGTTTGGTGATCCAGAGAGAGAGAGAGAGAGAGAGAGAGAGAGGTGTGAGCACGAGTCCGCACTGTATTGCAGCAACGGATGTTACCCTGTTTCTTTGTATGCCCTCTTGGATGGCTCGGGGAAAGTTTTGCATTTGACCACTCATCTGAGCTTGAAATGAGATTCTCTACTGTTCTCTGTGTTGAGAGTGTCTCTATGGAGTCCTGAGCCTGGATAGGTATAATTTCTGTGAGTGTTTGTGACCCCTGAGGGTTGGGGGAGGAGGGAAACGTGTTTCTGAGCCCAGCAAAATAAGGCTCCTCAGGCCATGATGAAGATAAGCAGTGGGATAGCAGTGTTGTGGTTGTCTGAAAGAGGGATGCTGATGTTTAGACTCTAAACATCAGCATCCCTCTTTCAGTGAACAGATGGCATTGGAGGGTCTGTTGGCAGAGACTGGCCTGTTGCACCATCTAAGCTGGACCGTGGACTGAGGAACACTGTAAAACTGGTCTTGATCCTGAACTGGCATCTCTGAAGCTGAGAAAGCATTGTCTTTTGAAGACCTAGCCACTGCCTACTCTTATTCTTTACCTGGTCTGTCAGGGAAGAATAAGTGGGTTAGAACCAGCTCTTTAGATCAGACAATACACTAGCTATTGTTTGCTACAGAGCAAGGTGAGAGACTGGCTCTGGAGAGGAAGTGCCTCCTAGTCCAGCTTCTGGCCAAGTTTTCAAAATAATCAGCCTCTTAATGGATTGAGAGGAGAGCCCATGCAAGGAAGGAGAAGCCCTGATTTTACTCAAAGAATAATTACAGTCATGCTCAGTTTGAGATAGGGGAAAAATGAACTTCAAAATTGAAAACATCATGGTAACAAAGGAAGGTTTTATTATCTGAATGTGGAAGCATTTTGTAGACTTCAGCATTATCATTCAAAAACAAAAGGAACTCACAAGATAAACATGCCTAGTATTTGAAGGGCAATATGTTTGCATATTAATATATTGTACATAGCAAAGCTGTGGTCCTGTGCACATTTAATTGAGGGCGAGCCTCAGTGAATTCACTGGAGGTTGCTTCTGCGTAAATATGCTGAGGAGCAGGCTGCATCTGTCAGTAACTATTGAGAAAATTAGCAATACTGAATGTACCTTTATTTTTATTTATATCTTGCTCTGTCTCAGTACTGTAAATAGCGTATTGGTCTGAGTATAAGACTCACTTTTTCTCCTAATTTAAGTTTTTAAACTAGGGGTGCGTCTTATAATCAGGCTGTTGCAATTTAATGCCAGTGATTTAATTAAATTTTTTTAATAGCACCAAACTTTAAGGGTGCGTCTTATAATCAGGTGCGTCTTATACTCGGGACAATACGGTACATCATTGAAAGTACTTGAATAAATAACTCAGTTTTTTTCCTTCTGATCAGTATTTGAAAGAATCTTAGCTTCTAAATGTTCTCAAGGTTCGGAGACTTCAGAAAATGGAAGGTTTACAAGATGCTTCTCTTTTCACAATTTTTTTTCCTGGATTCTTCGTTAGCATTTTCAGACATTCATCAGTTCATTTCGTGGCGCAGAAGATAGAAGGTATTGGAGGCAAGTGAAGAGTCAGGCACTTTGTCCTTGGAAATGGAGACATGTCTGTTGGATTGCACTCAGCTTGAGGACATTGAGGCTGGCTTTACAGGGAGAGAACACCCACAGTCTTTCCACCATGCCCCCCAGCCCAACACCAGTTGGAATATTTGACAGATTCTCTTCAAAAGAACATACTTCTAAAAACTAATTTTGGAAAACCAGTTTCAGGAATTCTAAAAGGCATTGAATTATTGGTCACTTTAGAAAGTCATAAATATTAGGATGTTCAGATATCCTGCACCAGATTTGAGGGGTGATAGAGATCATAACCCTCCTACTGCATGCCAAATTTCACAAAGATTAGATGGCAGGTTCAGATTTTGTGGCCAATAAAGTTGCAAGGCTTAGGTTTGTCCACTCATTCCATTATTTGTTAGAAACCACTTCATATACAGTTTGCTAGGAAATGCAGTAACTTCTATTCTGTGCTGTTCAAGATTTTACTCAAAGCTACCTTCCCTGATCCCTTTTGTTGCTCTTTGTCTGTCTTCCTTTCCTAACCCTCACCAGTTCCTTCCTGCTTTCCTCTTCCCATTTTTGTAGTGCTAGCTCAGTGCCCATCAAACATGGTTATTTCATAAGAAAATCACATCTGTGAATGACGGGACCACATCTGTGCAAGTCCACATGCCTGTGAGACTTGCAACCATACATTCACTGCAATGTGGAGGTTTCTTCGTGGTCAACCATCCTTTGGTAGATTTCCCGTGTCTGCATGTATTCCAGAAGCACCTGCCTGCCAAGTGGCAGGAGTTGCCCCTGAGGATACAGATATCTTGTCTTGTATGCTCCCTGAGGCATCTGGTGGGGTCACTATCCAGGAAGCTGGACTAGATGGGCCTTTGACCTGACCCAGCTGAACTCTTCTGATGTTCTTCTGAGGGCATATCATGGGATTTGCTACTCCAGCTTCCACAAGGAAGATTTTTCCTTCATTGTTCAGTTCTATTCATTAACCAAGATAAATTTGGCTCCTCTCTGAGCAGGGAGGCACCCCATCAATTGAGTGGTGGTGCCTGCCAGTTGATGGTGGTCACCCAGGATGACCTACCCCTGTTAGATGCAGGGAAGGGAGATGGGCAATGCTACTGACAATCACTTGGTGTGCAGCAAGCAGAATTCATTTCAGTTGAAGGACAGCTAGCCAAATGCACCCATGTCCTTCCCCCACATAGAAGTTGGAAAAAAAAATTCTAACAGTAGTTCTGGGAACCACAAGACGGAGGCTGTTTCTCAAAAAGGAACATGGGCAAAGGGAGAAAAAAAAGGGGGGGGTGAGAACCACACATTCCATGTTTGAGATTTTTATTAAAATTAAATGTTTCAAAGGAAAAGCTGTGCCCCAAGATGCCCCAGCCCAGCCATTCTCAACTTTTTTTTTTTTTTTTTTGGCTATAGCCCCCTAGGAGTTCTTCTCAGGGTCCAGGGCCCCTTCTCACTGTTTTCAGACTATGGCCTCCTTTAAATATGCCAGAGCTCATTTGAGCGTGTTGCTGTAGCCCACATGTTTATATAAACAAAACCTTAAATTGTCTCAATAATTAGCACGCAGATGTGTTATACTCTTCCCAGTAATGTGTGTGTCGGTGGGTGGAAAATTACTACTACAGCCCATTTTCAGTTTGATGAATCCATCTAACACACTAGCTACAGGTATAGTATATGATTGGCTGATCCAACTTAAATAGAACTTTCAGCTTACAACTGGTGTGTGTGTGTGTGTGTTGGTGTTGCAAGGAAGCCATAATATTTGTAGACAGCTTTTTACTCATTTGCCCCACAGGCAACCATGTACATACATCAAGATGGAATGATATTTTGAAATCATTTAAGTTTGTAAATATAGTATTTGTTTGAACTAATGGGTTTGTGAGCACTGTAGCAAGTCCTTTTTTTTTTTACAAAACCACTTTAAAAAAGTTTGTTTATGATGGTTTTATGCTTTTGATCACTTTATCCATTAGCTTATTCACTTCTGCGTGTCTCGTTCTTGCCCGGCTGATGCAGTCCTGAATTTTTGCTCCTGAAAGTGCACTTCCTCCTGCCAAGGACATATACAATTGAAAATGCCATTGACCTTTCAACACCACAATTTCATATTAACCACTTATTTTACAAGCACTGTTTTATTAGAGAGCCACACTCACCAGATAGCTACGTTGGTGGAATATGTGTGGGGAGGAACGGCATGCAAGAAACCGCTCTAGTGCCTGGCTAACCCCTAAGTCAGCAAGAACCCACTGCTCCCCACCACTGCCTGGCAAACCGTAGCCCATGTGGGACCACATCACAGGTTACCGTCTTCTTCCCCCAGTGCCATTTTACAAATCCCATACCTCTTTATCCCGTCACTGCATTGGGGGGGGGGGGGGAATCTAGCAATTGTTAAATAACAGTGGGGAAAGAGAGAGGGAGACCTGCTGCTGCCACCCGCTCCCCACTGGGTTGTGGTCTCCTGGCTGGCTTACCAGGAGGCAGTGGGGAAAGAGGCGTAAAGCAGGCCACTATATATTCTTCCCCTAATGCTATTTTTCAAATTCTGCCGCCACTGCTTTCCACCATTGCCTGGTGAGCAGCCAGGATGCAATGAGGCAATGCACCAAGAGGCAGTAGGTGACAGCGGTGAGCACAAGTCCCCCCTCCTTGCCACCCCTTCAACTACAGCAACCGTGGTGAAGGACAACTCTGGTCCATTCACTACCCAAAGGCTGGGCACCGGGGGGGGGGGGGGAAATAGCTAGTACAAGAGCCCTGCAGGGTCAGGCCAAAGCCCCAGCTAGTCCAGCTCCCTGTATCTCACACTGGCCCACTAGATGCCTCAGGGAGCACTCAATATATCCATATCCTGTTGCCACTGCCCTGCATCTGGCCTTTCAGAAATGGGCTACCTCTAAAACCCGGAGATTGCATGTAGTTATCATGGCTTCTAACCTGTAGTACATACACAGTACTCCCCCCATATCTGCTGGGGATATGTTCCAGGCCCCTCTGTGGATACTTGAAACCATGGATAGGAGCGAACACCCCCTCCATGGTTTCCTGAGGGGGGGCCCCGCCCTGCCTCCCCTGCGGGCAGGCGTGCGTGCCACCCCAACTCTTATTTTTCTTTCAGCAAGCTTTGTTTCTTCCTTAAAAACAGAGAAGCAGCCTCCATTGCAGGCAAGTAGAATAAGTCCTAGAGAAGCTCTGCAAGGTTTCTGTTAAACTTGCAGAACCTCTCTAGGACTGAGTCTCGTTCTACTTGCCTGAAATAAGCAGCCAGAGGCTGCTTCTCCTGCTTGTTTAAGGAAGAAATGAAGCTTACTGGGAAACAAGTAAAAGCCTGGAGGGGTCCCCGCGATCTGTGGATAACTGAAACCGTGGATAGCAAATCTGTGGATGTGGGGGCCCACCTGTACATCCTTTCTAGAGCATGGAGAAGCAATACTATTATGCCCCCAGAGCCCCCACCCAATAGCTGGAGCTCACACCGCACACACCATGCCTTACTCTTGTTGCATAATACAATTCCATGGACAATAAGGTGAGTTTTTTTTTAAGATTTAATACCTTGCCTTCCCAATCTGGGAAAAAGGAACCTCAAGTGCGGCATGAAGCAATACTTAAAACCGAGATGGAAACTAACACACAACCTACTAAAATAGTTATATACACAACTCAACCAATATTGTGTTGCATTCCTTACAGAACTGCAGCTTATGTACAAAAATATTTTTAATGAAAGTTTAAATATCAAAATATTGATATGGCTCCAACAGGTATAAGTTTTAAACAATACCTGGTTTATAAACAGAACACAGATTGCCTTCTTCATCAGTTACAATAGTTAGAGCTCCAGTTGCCAGATCTTCCTCTTCTGCAGTTGGGTCAACAATTACTAATGAACTTTTGGAGAGAGAGGGAGAGGGAGAGATAGAAAAAACAACAACAAACGGAGTGAGTTTTTGAAAAGGTACAAACATAATGTTGTCAAGGTATTGCATTTATGCAGCCCAGTAACAACGCTTATCACAGAAACCCGAGAGAATACTTATAACACAATCCTATACATGTTCACTCAGAAGTCAGTCCCACTGTCTTCAGTGAGGCTTACTCCTTAGTAAATATGTTTTGGATTGCTACTCTAATATCTCACTGAGGGACAGGACAGGACATGAGAACAGTACAAGGACGACATAAAAACTGCTGCTTTGCTCAGTCACATTTCCTGGAATCAGCGATGGGTAGCAGCTAAACCACTCCAATTGAAAACTGAAAGTTTAACTACAGCAGTACCTTGAGACTTTCATCCACGTGGCTTTGCTCTTTTGGCTGTTTTCAATTAGAACCACATTTCAAATTTTGTCCACCTGCTTTCTCCTTTCGTCCAATTTCATCCAACCTTCCATGATGTTCATTGACATTGTGTTTATTTTTCTTTTATTTCAGTTTATTTAGGTTTTGCATGCATTCGCAGGTGGTATATAGTTGTTTGCATTTTCGTGGCCAAAATAAATTTGCAAGCTCAATAAAGCTGTGCTTTGCCATTCATCCATTTTTGACTTTCGTCCATGCTCTGGTCCCTAACCAGACGAAAGTGCAAGGTGTTGCTGTACTAGATGAAAACTGAAGTGGTTGCAGGTGCCACAGTTGAATAGCAGTTAACTACTTAAGCGCTGGTGCAGCACAGTGGAAGTCAAGAACAGCTGTAGAACAGAGATTTCCTCAGTTCAAGTCTCACCTCTGCCATGGACTTGCTAGGTGGCCTTAAGGCATTTTTACCCAAGGAGTGTATATACGCAACAGGAGCTAAATGTGTACACCTGTGGGCTGGGAGGAAATGGGCAAGCCACTCCCACAGAGCCTCTGCCCCCCCCCATCCCATATCTGCAATAGGGGAATAATACCTTATTTATTTATTTTCTGGATTTATATACCGTATTTCTCATCAGATTTCTCATCAGATTTATTCAAGGCGATTTATTCAAGGCAGGCTATCCTAGAACTGATAAGGATCATTACAATATTGTTCTATTCATATATAGAACTTTTCCATACTGCACTGTCCGAGGCCATAAGCAGTTGCAATGGAAAAGATTAATTCACTATGGTAGAGGAAGTGCCCCATGTAACAAGCGGAGATTTTTTTTGAACTGGGGTGCTGGGGCATTTCAACCTGAGAATACCGTACTTCTTGTGCAATTATATTTTCTGCAGATGAGATATAAAACCTAACTTTTTCCCCCCCTCCAAAGAGGTAATCTAATCTGGCTCATTTTATCCTCAAACACAGATGTGTAAAAATGTCACACCACCATATCAATTAAATTTATTATTATTAACAGTATTTATATACCGCTTTTCAACAAAAAGTTCACAAAGCGGTTTACAGACAAAATCAAATGATTAAATGGCTCCCTGTCCCAAAAGGGCTCACAATATAGGTAGTTTCACTTTGAAAGATAGGTAGTTTCACTTTGTTCAGTCCAAGCTGTTTGAAAGAGATGCACCAGCAGTCGTGCACTATTATTCCTCTGGCAGCCCCTTTGTTTTCTCACCAACGTTAAACTTTAGTATTTAAACCTACTTACTCAAACAACACAAACGATGTAGCCACAGGTTGCTTTCTCATAGTCAAAGGAGTCTTCTCTTTCAGGTTAACTTCTGCTAAACCAGTTTCTTCATTTATAGTAACTGCAGGCAGTTGTACTGGAACAACACAAGCAAAGAGCAAGTAAGGGCCAGGGGTTGTCCTCTAAATAAAGCGAGATTCTTGCTGAGGAACGAACAAGGCAGGAGAGAGATGCAGACACTGGGAAGGAGCATAAGAGAGTGAAGGGAAAGTAGTACGCAGGACCATATGGGGGGTGGTGGTTTGGGGGGGTTGTTTTTTGTATTATACAGGGTGGGCCAAAAATAGGTATACAGTACTGATCAGGTCATAGTCAGTCTCTTAGGTGTCCTCCATCAACGTTGCAACATTCCTGGAATTGTCCTCGACACCGTGACACACAGCAACACAATAAAAAGAAATAATGAAAAATAAAAAATAAAATAAAGACCATGACCCAATCAGTACTGTATACCTACTTTTGGCCCACCCTCTATAAATTTCTACACCTACTTTCCATGCCGAAAGGCATGCTCAAGGCAGCATACATAAAGGAAATCAGCATAAATCAGCACCATAAAAGAATACATTACCTGGAAATACTTTACTCAAAGGGTTGTGCCCAACAAAAGTTAGTCATGGCTAAGCATCGTTAATGAGACAAGTTAGTTGTGACCAACTTAAGTCCCATTAATTTCCGATGGGACTTGCAGCCCAATCCTATGCATGTCTACTCAGTAGTAAGTACTTCCATTAGAGTCAGTGGGGCTTATTCCCAAGTATGGATAGGATTGCAGCCTTAGGGCCCAATCCTATCCAACTGTCCAGCACTGATGCGGCCACAATGCAGCCCCGAGGTAAGGGAACAAATGTTCCCTTACCTTGAGTAGGCTTCTGTGACTCCCCCCCCCCCTTGCAGGATGCAGCGCACGCCCCGTTGGCATGGCTGTATCAGCACTGGAAAGTAGGATAGGATTGGGCCCTCTGTCATTATAACTAACCCAAAACCCATTGAAAGCAAAGTTAAGGTAGAGGTTCAGGGAAACGTAAAAGGCCAAAAACCAACTCAGTGGCCAGCATGCAAAGACCTTAGCTATGATGTAGTGTGAAGAAGTGAAAAAGTCCCATGGACCATCCATGAGCTTTTTTTACTGGGAAAATCTCCACGCCGAGAAAGATGTGTTCATTCCCCCCGAAAGGTGACTTGATTTCTTCTCAATGAAGCATTTCTTCTCCATGAAGGCAGATGTATTCCAAAGGACAGCCGTGATCTCCCACTGCAAGGCACTGAAGTGTCTAGCCTCCAGTTTTTAGAGTTTCTGATGTTATGTTGATTGGAGGGGAGGGGAAAGGAGGGAAAGCACTCCAACTTCTGTTTTCATCAAGACACTGCTTTGCAAGAAGGAAGTTCTGGGATCCCTCATACCTCCCCTAACTACGCGTTAGGCCTCCTTAAGTTCACCCTTCAGAAACACTGAATGGTAGTAGCGTCTGACTTCTCACTAATTCTATGCCAAATGTGCAACTGTTCATGTAAGCTTGCAAATATAACGCAACCCAACTCACCATTCTTTAAAGCTGCTACAAATGCACACATGCAGGCATCTAGGAGGTTCCCATCATAGTCTAAGCATATAATATCACAGTACAGAACCCAAGCGAGCTAAGGAAATAAAACAGAGGATGTAAACACAGTCAGCTCTTTTTTCCTGCAGGTTCAGAACCCACAGATTTGACTAACCACGGGTTCCGAACCCGCGGAAGGAGGGCCTCAGAAGGCCTCCCGGAAGCTTCTGAAAGGCACTTCCAGGTTTTTTTAATTGCTCCCCCCCTCCCCAGGTTTCATTACCCAAGGATTTTGTTAACTATGGGGATCCTGTAATGGATCCCCATGGATAACAAGGGCCAAATGTACTGAAAAAACTTTGAAGGGCAGCACAACTAAAGCGAAACTTTTGAAACAACTGTGTAAGGCCACATATTTCTTCACATCTTTTTTCCACAGCCTACAACTGAAATCATCATACCACTAATTATTATTATTGTTTAGAATTTTTATGTACTGTACTGTACCGGTTTTCAACAAAAACCTTTACAAAGTGCTTTACATAAGAAAAGGAATGAGACATGCCTATGCTTAAATAAGAACATAAGATTTACCAGGAATATTCATTTTCTTTCTAACCTTTGATACACAAGCTGTACAGTTGATTAAAATACAGGTGTCACCCCATACCCATGGGGGACATGTTTCCACCAGTAGCGTACTTGACAGGGGGCAGAGGCGGACTGCCCTTGCAGCACTCAGGCGGTTTTCTGCCGTCTCCGTGAGAGGATGTGCAAAATGGGCCCACGCGCCCTCGGCTTCGTGTGGCTCGAAATCGAGTCATTCCAGAAGCAGGGTGGAGGTAGGAGGTTGACATTGTGATGTAGGGGGGCAACACAAGGCATCACACCATCACTCCACCCCGGGCAGCAGCCGGGCTGGTGAGGCCTCTGGTTCCCATTGCCACCGCAGATAGTAGCAAACCCTATACTTACTGTGGTGCCGTAAGGCTGTAGAATGGTTGCAGTTAGCTTCAGAACAGCTTTTAGCAAGGCATTCTGGGGCACTACAATTACTAGTGTAATTGACTAGAATGGCTGCAGATAGCTTCAGAATGGTGAGAGCTGTAGATGCAATGAATGGCCCCAGATGCAGTGAATACAGTACCTTTAAAATGGCCGCCATTATGCATTATAAATTCCAGATGCTGGCAGAATGGGGAAGCGCTACGGAGGGGGGGGGATTTGTGAACCACAGATAACTGAAACCACGGATATGAGGGAACAACTGTGCAATATCTGCAAATGTTTATTAACAAACAATGCTTAACCATAACAACTTGCATAAATGGCTATAAGGATCAATTGTTTTTGCAAATATTCTAATATACAGTATCTTAGTGCTTTTTGACAGTCATAACTGAAGTTATTCATTCTTATGTTTTTTTGTGCCAGTTATTATGCACCCAATGGTTTCATTGTTTATTAATGATTTTACTCATTGCTTGCATACAATGTTGTACATTTATTATGGAACTTTGTAAGCCGCCTTGGGCATATGCTTCCACATGGGAAAGGCGGGATATAAATTATTTAAATAATAGTCAACATTTGCAGATACTATACTTGAGACTGGTGTCATAATGCATTGGTATAAATCAGGGGTGGCCAACCTTCCACCATTAGGGCTACTGTGTTCTTAAGAGTTGTGTAGAAGACAGAATCTTGGCAGCTGCAAGTGCTGATGGTGCTACTAAAGCAGCTACACCTGCTGAAATGCCCTCACCAAGACAACCATTTAAAGGGCCAGCTTTCATGTTGAAAGGTTGGCCACCACTGGTATAAATGTTAGTTCCAGTATTTTGATATAAAAACAGAGTAGTTCATACAACGCCCTTCTTGTTGTGTTATTTTTTTTCAGTTCTGTGCTTTAAGCGGGTTTTTTTTAATTGAATTTACAACTGTTCTGTCACACATAGCTGTTGATTATATGACCCCTTGATAAAAGTGAACTTTTCCTTACCTTCCCATCTGCAATGCAAAGATCTTCTTTCAGTACTACCTGTGAACTAAAACAGCCATATGATTAAAAGGTAAATCCAGAGGATCTCACCATTCTATTGAAAACTTAAAGCATAATATGACTTACTTTTCAATCACATCTGCAATAAACTGGCTAGCTGCCTGAGCCTCTTCCCCTGGAGGTCCAGGCCGAAACCTTGATGAACAAAGTGGGGGGAGATCCACATTAGGAACTGAGGAGGAAAGAAATAATTTGGAATCAAGGTAAGAGATTTAATAGACGACATCTAGTACAGGGATGGCCAAACTGCAGCTCCTGAGCCATATGTGGCTCTTTGACGTATAATGTGCGGCTCTTGGAAATATGTTGGCTGAGCTCCTTTTTGTATCACAATTAATATAAAGGTAAATAAGACATTTTCAAGCTTTATAATTATTTACCAGGTATAAACTGAGAGTCCACTGGATTAAAACATAAGTTTAATGTTCATGGTGAGTAAATATATTTAAGAATATAAATGCTTCTTAAATATTGCGGCTCTCAAACATCTGAAGTTTATTGTACGTGGCTCTTGCATTAAGCAAGTTTGGCCACCCCTGATCTAGTACAACACCCATCCTTCAGTCTTATGTTATAGTCCTGTCCTTTTTTTTGGAAAAAAGCAAACTGATTAACAATTCACCTAATCCACATTAACATGATTCTTCTACCAGAACAACAGTCATGTATTTCTTAAGAATATAAGGAACATTTGTCAACTTTTAATGGAGGCTAAAATGAAGGACAACCCTAAACAAAAGAGACCGAAAAATGGAGTTGGGCATTTGACCACACAAGGAGGACAACTGACAGTCAAAGAAGTGGTCAAAGTCTTAACTTTATTAGAACAAAAAGAGATTTTGCCTTTCTCAGACTCTCCAACATTTCTCACTAACAGGCCCATAATTCTCCCAGCGCAACCTCCTAGCACCCATGTTAGGTAAATGTAATAATGACATTTAAGTAACTCTGGAAAAGAAGGTGGCCAAAAAAACCACCTCTTCATCAGTTAATGTGAAATCAATTAACTACTGCTAAGGTGATGGGTCAATGATACATTAAAATGCGGGTCATATGAGAAGGGAAACTGAATGTTGAAAACTAAAAACATGCTTTCAGAATCAGTGCAATGTTGTAAAAAGGGGGGGGGGGGAATTCTAAGCAAGTATTCTAACAGAATTATCCAGTCAAAAAAATGCTGTCATTGAAATGACTATAGCAACTTCAGAGAGCAAACGTGAGCAAACAAGCCTTACCAATATATCCCTTGTTACTGGAATCAGCAGGGGGTGCTGCAAATTCCTGCACGCAATGTTTTGAGGAGGGGAAAAAATGTTAAGAAGACGTTTAGAAATGGTCTCCCTGGAACTTTCCTTAAGCCTAACACAACTTAACACAACTTTGGGGGGTACCAGCATTTAACAGCAGTTTATTAATTATTTGAATGACAAATTTGGCACTAATGAGCAAACATCAAGAGAGTTATTTCTATGAAATCATGTTTATTAATGATCTAACAGAGACCCAATGAAAATACTTAATGGAAGCCTGTGCTGCCTTAAAACACACACACACACACACACACACACACACACACACACACAAAGTAGAGCCCCTTACAGTGCAATCCTGCCTAACTATAGGGCCTAGCACTCTGCCAGTCTAGAGTGTCATAAACGTGCCGTAAGCCACAGCCGCGTAACTCACCCATCTTCAGCCGCCACAGGTAAGTCAGAGGGTGGGACGGGCCGATGAGGGAGGGGGGCCATTAGTCGGTCCGAGCTGGGAGGGGGCATGGATATCGGCGGCGATATCCTAGGTCCCTTCCCAGTCCACGCCACCCTGCCACCACCTCTGCGAATGTATGCCAGGTCTAGACCTGGCGTGTATTCGAGGAGGCCCATAGGCCCCGAGCTCGCTTACACCTGAGGAAGGGGACGAATGTCCCCTTCACCCACAGTGCAGCCTAGCAGCCCCAGGGCAGGCCACAATCCTGATAGGATACAGCCTTTAGGCTGGCAGCGTACACTTACACAGGATTGCGCTGTTAATCTTTGCAACATCACACCATTTTCATTTTCAATTCTGCTCGTTTTTAGACAAGGAGAGAACTCCAAATTCTCCTGATGCAGGAAGGTATTTCTATTTACTATTCCACCTGTTCCCAAGAAGTTGAGGGCAGCTTAAAACATGCAGCATTTGAAGAAGAAGAAGCAGCAGCAGCAGCAAACAATTGCAAGTGCACAGTTGCCCCTACATGCTTCTCCTTGGCTATCAAATGCTACATACATAACTCCTGCCTCAGTGGGCAATTTCAACTGAAACATACAGAAGGATAAAAGGAGGCTCCATAGAGCCATGTTTGGCAGGGTATCCATTTTAAACAAAAGCTAAACTTAAAAACCCCAGTTCTGGATCTGAACGAAATACAGTACTTCTGCCTGCTGGGTGTGAGTGAGTTGAGTATGTTTGAGTGCGAGTCAGCCCCAGGCTTACCAGGCTACTCCCATCCACCATAGTTCTATGGATGGTGCTCTGCAGACACAATAGCAGTGGAACAGGAGGATTTCTTCATAGTTACCCCACCATTAAAAAAAACACAAATTAAAATGCTCTATATGCCACTATAATTTGCATGGGTTGCATGCTACCTACGGACAGTCAAGTCCAACATATTTGTACACCCTCCCACTTCAACATCTCAACTCTCCAGGGAAAGAAGGCATCAGGAAGGCACTGTATCAATCTGCTACTGCATTCAAGCAGGTCAGAAGAAACTCTGAAGAATTCTGTTTACAAACAGAATTCTGAGGTCCAAGTGGTTCTACAAAGACCACATAACCGAAAACTACATTCACTTAAAAAAAACCTGTTTGTAAACCTACCGCCTTTATGCCACATATCACCGTTGTGTTTCCTAGCTTCACAAGAGCAGAGCCATCTGCGGTAGTAATTGAACCTGGAAAGAGAAAAATGCCTCATAAAATCTAAACGTTCTACCTGTGAAAAGACCTTTACAGACCAAAGAGCCCAACACTGCTCATAGAATACAAAATGCTAGATGGATTAGAATTTATAATCATTAATTTAGACACTATCATGAAGTTTATGTCCCCAACATATTTGGGGATTAACCTTAGTGCAAATGTGGATAAATTGGAAAATATTAATTTTACGTAGCGGATATACTTACAAAATAATTAAAAATTTGTTAGCATTGACTATTTCTTGAATGGGAAAGTTTTTTGCAGTCAAGGGTACTATAGAGGTAGTCTCCGAGTTACGGATGTCTGACTTATGGACGTCCAAGCATATGGACAGCCAGGTCAGTGTTTTCACCCAAGCACCACCCGCCTGCTGGTTTTTGCACAGGTGCGACAGAGCTGGTTTGGGCGGTGAAAGGTGCTGTGGAAGAGGCACTGGAAGAAGAAGGAAGCTGTGGTCAGGCTTCCTCTGTCCAGGAAGAGATGCTGGGAGTCTCTAACAGTGGGTAAACTGAGCCAGAGGGCCAGAAACAGAGTTTCTAACAGTGTGTGTGTGTGGGGGGGGGGGATAAACAAGCCAGTACTATATGGATTTATGAATAGAATTGTACTGTTAGGGCAACTACGGTAGTACATTCAAAAATCTGTATGACCTTGAGTGTGTATGTGATATAAAATCCCATGGGATCCCTTCACTAGTTTTGTTAAGCTATCTTTGTGACTCTGTTAAGACGAGAGGACTATGAATTGACATGGAATTGATTCATATCAGTAAAAATTTGAATTGGAAAAAGTAGTAGCATGGAGATTTTCATGGCTTGTTGCAATTAGTGAAGAAGTACAATTTATGGGTTTTCCAGCCATGTATTTAAAATTGGAGAAATACAGATAGATAATTACAGAAAATTGCCAGAAGAAAATCCTTTCCTTAGCCGCAATTGCTGTAACGGTAGCAGAGTTGCGTTCTTTTAAAGGACTATCCAGCGCTGGCAAGCAATATTTCTAAAACGTCCGCTTACGTTTCGTTCCGCCCTTGGAACCTTCTCAAAGCATATAGAACAAACACGGCAAACAAGCTACCATTCTTCAATTTTAAATACATGGCTGGAAAACCCATAAATTGTATTTCTTCACTAACGGAAAAAGTAGCGTTTGACTGATACACATATGCTCCTCTAAAACATTAATATGCCAAATCCTGGAGTGCCAAGATGGCCAGACTGACTGACTACATTTATCTAAGGCAAGAAAAACAAAATAAGGCTACATTTCAGACTGTGTGGCCACCATTTATGACTTTCATTAGAAACAAGCACAATCTAAGTTTGCATTTATACAGAGCCTTTTTTGTCTTCTAAGATCTTGGTCCTTCCTCTACATTTATGTATCATTTTAATTTTATTTTTCACACTTTTATACCACCCTTCCTCCAAGGAGCTCAGGGTGGTGTACATGGTTCCTTCTCTCCTTTTGTCCTCACAACAGCCCTGTGAGGTAGGTGAGCCTGAGAGATAGTGACTGACCCATGGTCACCCAGGACGCTTCATGGCTGAGAGAGGATTTGAACCTGGATCTTCCAGGTCTTAAGTGTGTTTTGTATGTTTAGTGCTCATTATTTGCATTTTTTCCAAATTAAAAAAAAACACCAAACAAAAGCAACACTTAATGGCCAGATGATACTTGATCATTACCTTTCCAAAAATCTAAAGCTGCAATCCTAAACACGCTTACATGGGAGTAAGCCCCACTGCAATACAGTGAGAGTTACTTCTGAGTAAACATGCATAGGATTGTGTTGTAGGTGTGATTCAGAGTACCGAGTTTTTTTCTCTGAAAAATGTAAGTAGCAAAATGAAAGATCATACAGATAGGCACATGAAAATGGCACAATGCAACTCTACAATATCAAAAAGACAATCTCTACAAGTACAGTTAATGGGACTTCTTACCTATGTCATCAACACTGGCACAAGTTATTTTTTAAACTACTCTTTCTCATGTTGAAAAAAGAAACTGTTGATGAATCAATGCCTTTAGAGACAATCTCATATACAACACGTTAGAGGGATCTCTGGAAGATACCAGAGCCTTGATAGCTGTGGTCAGGCTTCCTCTATCCAGGAGTGGTTGCAGCCGGCGAAACGCAGTCAGTGCTACAAGCATCACTTGGGTCTCCAGTGCCAGAGCTGAATCAATGAGCATGCCCAGCCTGCAAACCTGGATCTTTCCGAGGGAGTGCAGCCCCGTCTAGAACAAGCCGACGACCACCATCTTTCTGAACAGACAAACCACCTAATGACAGTATCTCTGCCTTGTCAGGATTGAGCTTCTGTTTGTTGGCTTTCATCCAGTCCATTACTCATCCAAGACACTGGTTTAGCACTATTTCTCCAAAGTAGACAGAATACCACCATAGTTGATGGCAACAAATGTCACTGAGAGATCCAGGATAATTAACAGAGTTGCATTCTCTCTATCCTTCCTCTTGGCATATCACCTTTGCCTTCTCTTATGCTTCCTATGAAGCAAAACACTATTAATACTGAAGGCTTCCTCTCCACTCTGAAAGCTATCAGCAAGTGCTGTTGTATACTAAAGACTTACCTATGTTGACAGTTGTGGTCCTGAATTCACCAAGGTCTCTTCCATCAGGACGACAATTTTCTTTCTAAAAATATATAAATATTGTTAAGTCAGGCATATCCTACTAAAGTACAAAGATCTTGGACCCAATCCTATCCAACTTTCCAGCACTGATGCAGCCATGCCAACGGGGTGTGCACTGCATCCTGCGGGGGGGGGCAGTCACAAAGGCCTCCTCAAGGTAAGGGTTCCTTTACCTCGTTGCTGCATTGTGGCTGCATCGGCACTGGAAGATTGGATAGGATTGGGCCCCTTGTCAGCTTGCAAAAGAAGAGCTTAATTACACCAAATTCAAAGAACAAGCTGATGTGATGGTTAACTGAGGAGCAATTTTATTTTTGGTCAGATTTACTATTTTCTAGGTTTCAGGAACCTAGAGCACACTATACACCTGGTGCTAAAAACATGTCTACAGACCCCATTACTTCAGTGATGTTGAGCAAATATTAGGTTGCAATATTCAGTTGACTGACCGGTTTATCTTAGGCTGAAATCCTAAATGCACTGACTTGGGAGTACGTTCCATTGAACTGAATGGGACTTCTTTCCAAGTTGACATGCACAGGATTGCACTGTTAATCAGCTACAACTGTTCCATAATTACAAAGATGTTCCTAATTAAGTGGGCAGCAGCAAGCTTGCTCAGTCTGAAAGACGACACGTTTAATTCTGGGAAGCAGACTCCGCTATGGAAACCTTAATTTGCAAAACAAACAGATACACATAATTTAACTCTGAGCAAGAGTTAAACGACTGATTACAAGGGTAACCTTGGAATTTCATAGCTCTTCATCAAATAGATTTTCATCTACCGGGAATCAGCAAAAGAGAGACCCTTGCAATATATTTAACTTGTTGGCATTATCTAAACCACCAAGCAGAGAAATTTAATGTTAAGTGGACAAAAAAAAGTTGAGAACATCAAGCCTCAAAAGATCAATGCAACATTTTTAAACTGCTACAACTCAGTTATACATCACTGAATCAAATCAGAGCTAGTTCCACATGAGGAAGTTACTCCTTTTGCTTTTCACTGGAGATGTAATCGTTTTCACACAGCCCTAGCAGCATTGTGTTCTTGATGTAAAAGCAGGGGAGTTGTGAAATTGACTAAACCAGAAGTGCAAAGAGCTGCTGAACTAGTCGATTTCATTCCCAAGCAGTAATAAAAGATTTTCTGACATCATGTTAGTTTTATGCCCCCACATAACCGCTTCTACAAGAATTCTAATACATGATCGCCACCACAAAGGGCCAGTTCAAATAATCTTTACTAGATTTAAGCACAGTGGGGGAGTAAGATTGAGTCCTCATGGCTACAAAGAGTAGCGATTCTGGAAACGCATGAGTGTGTGTATATACACGAAAAATCCAATACACATAAGGTGTGAGTAGGCAGGTCTATTCCAATGCTCACAATGGACATTGCAATTTTAGGCCATCATGTATTGAATTTTAAGTGTGCACCCAATTCAGACAATAAGGCCAGGTGTGGATATCTCATTGGTGGAGGTGGAAGAGGGGTGCATGATGGGAAGACAATTTCACTCACTCATTGCTCAAAGCCGGGAAAAGGTTTTCTACTCCAGCCAAAAGAGGCTAGAAAATAAAAATGTCATTTGATTTGCAAAATTAGATCAAAAAGTCCTTGTAGCTCATTTTATGAAAAATACATAATCAGCAATATTTATATACAAAATCAAAAGATTATATTGTACTGTACTTACTAAGAATCTTCTGTAATACTCCAAAGGTTCCACAGTTCTGAAACAAATTTAAAATAAAGACTACAGTTGGACCTTTTTATCCATGGTTTTTTTTTATCCATGGATTTGACTCAACACAGATGGCAAAACTGTGGAAGAGGGAGTCCAACCACACTACATTACCTGTTTTTTCAGCGTTGTCGGGGGCCTGCCAGCCACTTCCAGCCTCCTGCGCGTGTCCAAACCGCTGAAAAATGCAGCTGGGACTCTCCGGCGCCATTTACAGGTTGCTTCCAGTAGTGGCTTGTTTTTTCAGTCAGTTTAAACAAACTCAGGAGGAGGGAAGTGGTGAAGATGCTGGAAAAAAGGTAACGTGGCAGGGGGCCCCACCATCTGAGGCCCCAAGTCAGAGGAGGGCATCACACTGTCCGTGGGGGGCGTGCAGAGCTTTCCACTCTGAGCAGATGGAGCGGAGCAAAGTCTGGCCCTCTCATTCACCCTCAGCCTTCATCTGGCTCCAAACTGGAGCCATTCCAGAAGCAGGTAGCAGGGCGATGATTCAGGGGCAGAGCAGGACAGCCCAGCTATGCTGCTGCCATGAAGACAAAAACCCTTCCCCATTGTTTATTCCCTAGCAACTGGTATTCAGAGGTACCCTGCCTCTGAACATGGAGGTTCCATTAGCTATATCATGATTAATAGGCTTATCCTCTATAAATCTGCCTAATCCCAAAGCCATCTAAGCCAGTGACCACCACCACATTTTGTTGTCAGAGAATTCCATAAGTCAAGTATGCGCTTATGGAAGTCTTTTGCAGCAGGCCAGAGGGAGGCACTTGGCACATGCTCTAAGCAATCGAACTATTATTACTACTTTGCGCATTCAAATTATTTATTGTTAACAGTATTTTTATACCGCTTTTCAACCAGTTAATAAAGCCGTTTACAGACAAAATCAAATCATTAAATGGCTCCCTGTCCCAAAAGGGCTCACAATCTAAAAAGATGCAGAACACCACCAGCAACAGTCACCAGAAAGACACTGTGCTGGGGAGAAAGGGGAGCAGTTGATCTCCCCCTGTTGAATAAAAAGAGAAGCACCAATTGAAAAAGTGCCTCCTGCCCAGTTAGCAGGGGATCAGATTGAGCGTGGTCTCAGAAAAAAAGGGTCATAGCAGAGCTCAGCCCTGCTAAACCAGGAGCAAAGTAACCACAGGAGCGCGCACGAACCACAAATGTTCATTACGAGCGAAGAAGTGACTGACTGACCCACCCACCCTCTCGGTCTCAGTGCTCACTTTGCACCTGCTATGGGACACAGCAAGTGTGCTGTTCGTACGTTTGACTGACACACACGTGCATGGTAACAGGATGGAGAGGGTCGAATTCCCAGAACTGACCGCGGGCGGGGAGAAACTCCAGGAGGGGGAGAGAAAAAGTGCTCCCCCAGGAGGAGACCTCTCACGAAAAGGGAGGAGCCACCGACCTGAACCCGCCCGCTGCCGCCATCGCTGCCGTCTGCCTTGCGGCGACTGTAACCGCCAGTCAAGCCTACGCCGCGCATAGAATTGGAAAGCTGAACTTCCGGTAAAAGCGGAAAGACGTCACACCTTTAGCGTAGAGAGCATAGAATGGAGGAGACTGTTAGTTTCATTGTCTAAGACGGGACTTCCTAGTAATTTTGTCGCCATTTTTTTTCTCTCCGACGAGATAAAAGTAACAGCTGCCCATAGGCAACAACAATGGAGAAATCCAGAAATGAAGAGTAGCTGTGTGTTGGTAGGGCAAAAGCGCCCTCTCTCCACCACCTTGCAAACAAGCGGTGGAAGCCAAGTGGGAGTTCGCGCTTGTTGTGGTCTTATATGATGTCTGAAAGTAAGAATCAGTTTGCAAACTGGCTTCCCCCCATCAGACAGCGTAAAATGAAGCTTCCAATCCTAGTCGACCCGGTAGCCAGACAGTGCGCGCGCTCTCCCAGGAAAGTGCAAAGGATTGCAGCCCACGAGTATCAGCACAATCCTCTGCTTGTCTACGCAGAAGTCCCATTTTCTTCAATGAGGTTTACTCTCAGGAAAGTGTGCATAGCCTAGGATTGCAGCCTATGTCTTTTATCTCTCGGAATCTATGGAAAAATCTGCACGGCCTTCCGCTCTAAACTCGAAATTGTTCTCAGGATAACGTGTGATTTGGGGTTTTAACCATAGAAACGTTATGGGGTAGAGCGAAACGGCTCAATTTGACGCCGGAAGTTCTGGCTATGTGTCACTCTAGGAGGCCACATCTATCACTATTCCTTCCGCCTCCGTGTCTCTTTTGGAGCTGCTGGCGGAACTTGAGCAGGGCAAGAAAGCACAGAGGTGGCTGCTGAGATGGAGGTGCTGTGGCTGGTCGAGGGGGTGGCAGCGCTGGTAGTCGCTGGCCTGTTCCTGGTGAGAGCGAGACGGAGCGGGAGCTCTGGTGACCTTAATCTTCCCCTTTGCCCATAGGATAAGCCTAAGGAGAAGGACAAGCCTCACGCCTACCCAGCTTGGCCCTCCTCCCCCTTCTTCCTTCTGGCGTTTGGTCAGGACGCACCCCTGGAACCTTCCCCAGTATATCGAGGATTAGGCCTTGGAACAAGTTAAAAGGGGCAAGGAAAGAACTGATCTTCCTTCACTGTTAAGTTAAATTAAGCAAAAGATAATTCTCTGTTGCCTGAAGACGTTTACAGCCTCAATGCAGTGTCCATGGCTTGTAACCCACCAATTTGAACGCAGCCCTTGAGCAGTGTATTCATTCCTGCCAGGTGCTTGACAATCCTGTTTGTGTAGTTCCAGGCAGATAGCAAAAACTTAGTTTATCAAAAATCCCTGATGGGTTACGTTCAACGTGACGGGCCACAGGTTTGGAGGCTTGATCTAAGTTCTACTGGTGTGCCTGTGTTACGACTGGAATCCTGAACGTGGGACTAAGTACCATTGAATTCAGCGGGGCTTGTTTCCAAATAGACATGCATAGCATTGCATTATACATTTTGTGCAATCTGTCCTTTGCAGTAGCAGGAGGCACTGATGCAGTTAAAAATGAGAGCCAGGATGGTATAGTGGTTTGGGTGTTGGACTTAAATCTGGAAGATCCTGGTTCAAATCCCTGCTCAGCCACGAAGCTTCCTGGGCGACCTTGAGCCAGTCACTATCTCTCAGCCTTACCTACCTTACAGGGTTGCTTTAAGGACAAGGGGAGGGAAGGAACCATTTACACCACCCTGGGCTCGTTGGAGGAAGGGTAGTATAAAAATGTGAAAAATAAATAAAATTGCCATAAGAGCTCAAACATGTAGTGTTGCAGTAACGTTTCATATGTTTTTGTGTTGTGCATTCTCAAAACGCATTTTCCCCAACTGAGGCACAACATTGGTTCCTTGGGTTGCTAACTGACGTGCCTTTGTTGAATTGCATTTGGTTATTCCTGATGGTTCATCTTCCTAGCCAGGATGGTGTAGTGGTTTGAGAGTCGGACGTAGACCTGGAAGATCCAGGTTCAAATCCCCACTCAGCTACGAAGCTTCCTGGGTGACCTTGGGTCAGTCACTATCTCTTAGCCCCACCTACCTCACAGGGTTGTTGTGAGGACAGAAAGGAGGGGAGGAAATATGTACACCACTCTGAGCTCCTTGGAGGAAGGGTGGTATAAAAATGTGAAAAATAAATAAATAAAATGATTTTTTTTAACCTGAAACTGCTGTTTGTGAATATTATATTATATGAACGTAACTCTTACGTTCAAATCTTCTTTCTCCTTCCTAGGCAGTTTTCATTGCACACATAACTGCAACAAAGATGCCAAACTTTAATAGACACGATGATGAAAAGTTCTTTCTGACTGCTGAAAACAAGAAGGAATTTGTGCCCAGCATCCATGACCCCCCAACATGTGAGCTTTCTGTTGTTGTGCCTTCATATAATGAGGAGGAACGGTGTAAGAATAAATCCTTATTTTTCTATATAACACTGTTTTATTATTTATCTTAGACATTTTTCATCAATACAGTTTTATTTAAACCAGATCTTGGTTTTGTGGTGCGTGTGTGTGTGTTTTTCCCCTGTACAGTACCATCAATGATGAATGAAGCTTTAGACTATCTAGAGAAGAGACAGGTATGAAAAATTCACATTCTTTTGCAGTATCCAGTATGTGGATATAAACATCACCTGCATTTTGCTGGTGTTCTGGTCCACGTAGTGGGAAAGGGTATGATGTCAGAGCAAATGCTCAAGTTTTGTTGTTGTTTTTGTAGAAGCAAGATCCTACATTTACATATGAGGTCATAGTGGTTGATGATGGCAGCAGAGATCAAACCACAAAGGTAGGAGACACATTTGTGCCATACAGTCTCTAATTATAATGTTGACCGTGCCCGTTTTTATTTGAAAAATCTTTTAGTCCTTGTTCTGGAAATATTTGAAAGCACGGTGGTGCTACTATGATATGAAGGCCCAGAACATGGAAGATAAACAAAGAGAATGTTTTCTATTTCTAGGCTTGCCATCGTCCCGGAATCGAGCCTGGCGTTGGCCTAGAGCGGACCCTAGCTGCTCCCAAGGGTGCACCGCGGCTGCCCAATGTGGGCCGTGGCTTCCGGTAAATGAGGCGACTGCGTAGGGCAGCCACGGTGCACCCTTGGGAGCGGCTCGGGTCCGCTCTAGGCCAACACCAGGCTCGATTCTGGGACGATGGTAAGCCTGTCTATTTCCAGATCTCATTATTATTCTGCTCATGATATTATTTTGAGGAGCAATTCACATTTGGGAATAACCCTGCCATAATAAATTTGATGTGCCCGACAAGATGAGACTAATTACTTATGACTAATGAGTTGCACCCAGACTTGCATATGTGAAACAACACTTGCACCGTATGTCCATAAAAGTGAAGCTAGTTATTTATTTAGAATAGATCTCTATTCACTTTCTGTGCATTTGTGCTCAAAGTGCCATATACAGTCAGTCCTCACTATCTGTGTGGGGGGGGGTCTTCTCTGGACACACACACAAACACACCTGGGTTTGCGCTAAAATCAGTTTTTTTAAAGATGCAAAAATGCGGGTTTTTTTTTTAACCTTTAGCAGCAAACCGTGCCGTTTCCAAGCCTCCAGAGGGCTTCTCTAAGCTTACTGACCCACTTCTGGGTTGCACGAAGGCTCTTCTTCCCCCCCCCCTTTCTTAGCCTTGTCCCAGGGTGCACTTCCAGATCTAAGTCCAACACCCAAACCACTACACCATCATGGCTCTTGTAACTTCCCATCTTTCATTTCGCATATGTTGCTGCTCTGTTTTAGTGTTTGTTTACTTATTTCACGCTCTTATTACTGGAGTTAGTCTGTACTGGTGGTTATCAAAGTGGCATTGTTCACTGTAAAAGATAGATGTGCAACAGATGCCTGAAATAATTCCTGTGTGTGTGTGTGTGTGTGTGTGTGTGTGTGTGTGTGTGTGTGTGTGTGTTTTAACGGAATGGTGCACGTTATGTGTGTTGGTTGCCAGAATTCCTGGAAACAGAAGCTCCCTGAAACGGCTCGATATTTCTGTTATGTGGCCGCTGCTCAGCCTTTTCTCTTTCGTTGTTCTTTTTCTCATTGTCAAAACACTCAATGTTCAACGAAACAGGCAATATGGGATTAAAAGCCATGTATTTTTCTTAAAAGGAACAAGAAAACTTTTAAAACAAGGCCCGATGTTGCAGCTTTTTTCTTAATCCAAACACATACCCGTTTTAAAAGTACACGAAGGAACAGCCAAAGTGACAGCCAAGATTAAAGTTTTTGTTTTAAAAGTTTTTATTGTTCCTTTTAAGAAAAATACATGGCTTTTAATCCCATATTGCCTGTTTCGTTGAACATCGTATCTGGCCATGAATCCTTTCACGCTACAAAACACACAATAGTTGGAATACTTTTCCCTTAATTATCAGTGTTGTTTTATTCTGCCCAGAATGTTTTTGTGAGGATAAGAGGTGCTCAAGGGGATAAGATTGTGAGGATAAGAGGATAAGAGGTGAGGATATTGAGCTCATAACTCAATATATAAATCCTGTACATCTAATATATGAATGCTAAAATATTAACTAGTAGGTGTTGTAAACCTGTTTTACATTGTGTTCCCAATCAAAGGGATTTTTGTTTTAACTGTAGTAGGAGCAAAATTAGGCTGAGAGTGAGCAGTTTGGCAAGGGGAAAAGGAAGGAAACCTCAGCTGTTTGCTGTGCTTCCTTTCTATCTCCCAAGCAGGTTCTGCATTCCAATATATTTAACTCAGATTTCATGTCATGAACATAAATGAGAAAAGAGAGTGGCATCAAAAAAGTTCCCTTTTTATTATTATTATTTTTCTCACTATGCTCTGTAGGTTGCACTGAAGTATACCCAAAAATACGGTAGTGACAAAGTGAGAGTTCTTACTTTGGTGAAGAATCGTGGAAAGGGGGGAGCCATCAGGATGGTATTAAACTTTAATCAATTTAATTTTTTGGAACCCAGATTGTTACTTTCGGGGGGGGGGGGGCAATTGGCCAGAGATGTCCTTCTTGTTTGGTTTGTGCTTTTGAGCATTTCAATTTAATTTTAAAATAGTAATTGAGGCCTGGGTACACTATATTCATCATGTTATTGGCAAATACAGTTAATTCTCGGTATCCACGGGGATTAGGTTCCTGGAAAACCCAGCAGATAGCAAATCCGTGGATATGGAATCTATGGGATCAATGGGGTTGGGGGGGGAACCAAATTGGCACGAATACCTTCAGAATGGCCACAGTGAGATTCAAAATGGCCGCTGAAGATGCTGGAATCGCTTTAGAATGGCCACGAATGCTGCAGATGGCTTCAGAATGGGCACAGATAGGCGAGAACAGACCGCGAATGGTGCGAGATAAGTTGCACTCTTCGTTCCAGTAGATAAGTGAATCCGCGGGAACGGAGTGTGCAGATACCGAGAATTGACTGTAGCTACATGAATTTCCATGTGAAGGACTTCCTGTATTGATCATTTTTATAAGATGGAATATATTTAACTGCCAGGCTTAAAACAAGTATAGCCAAGAAGCAGGATAGAAACGAAAAAGGAAATATATGCGTGTAAACATAATTTCAGGTTTAATGTGTGTACTAAGGCTTTCGTGGCCAGTGAAACTGGTAGTTTCAGGTTGTTTTACTATAGCCAACCAATTTTAGTTTTTTCAATGCATTGAGAATTATCTGTTTGGCAGGGGATGAATGTGTTTCCCAAAAGATAATCTTAAGAGGCGTCAGTGGTCCTCTGGCTTTCCAGCACTTGTGTCAGATGGCAATGCAACAATACGGTAACTACATATATAGTTACACCCCAATCTAGCAGGCTTCTGTGCACATCTGAATTGTAAACCCCGTTGAACAGGCTCAATACATTTCTATGTGGAGCTATTGATTATTGTCCATGACCACAAGTTGGGACTATGTCTCTTTGTGCTTCTCCAAATAACTGTTGATGCAGACTTTACATTCAGACTTTAAAATTTAATAATTCAATCCTCTATGAATTATTAGGTTAGTACATTTGGGAGTTGGTTCTGTCAAATTATTACTACATGTCTCTGAAAAAACATTCAGAGCAGCTTATAAAAATAAGAATGAAAACAATAACGAACATACATGGATCCAGAGTTGGATTCCTACCCCTTCTTCCCCACTGCAGCCTCTCCAAATTGCTTCTGAGGGTTGGGGGGACCTAGAACCTCATGGGACGTGCAGTGGAATGGAGAACTTGACCGATTTAGGTGGAGGCACCTTGCTCAAGCAGGAGCTCCATTTGCCCTATTTCATGCAATTATTCTCTCCCCCATACCTCAGAGCAGCTTTTTTTTGGGGGGGGGAGGTTACACAGTGGTAAGGAGGGGGCAGGGAAGTTATTTTGTGTAAAGTGAATTTGTACTTGCACTTCTCTGGATTCAATCCAATTTAAAAATAAAGCTAGCATATAAAATAGTGGCAATCAAACTTGAAAGCAGCTGTCATAAAAACTCCTTAAAAGCAGCAGCCAGATATTTTCCTTAAGAATAGTAGAACTATTCATGCGGGATGAAGAGCAGGACCTCTGATCTTGACCTTCAAGGTTCAGCAAGTTCTTATAGGACAAGTGGTGACTTCCTGTAGTTCCACAGCCAAATTTGCTCTTGTAAATATGAACATGTACTAATATAAGACCTTAAGTGGTTCACTTACCTGCAGGGTGTCTTCAGTTCAAGAGGGAAAAAAATACTGATGGCAGATGCTGATGGAGCCACGAAATTTGAAGATATTGAAAAAGTAGAAAAAGGTCTTGAGAATCTCCAGCCCTGGCCTGTGAGTTCAGATTTAGTCCCCTCTTCTTTGCTTCAGGTGGATTAATGTGTGGGTGGAATATGGTATATACCTACTTTAAAAAACATCTGGTTCATGTTTGCATGTCTTGTTAGCTAAGGCACTTGCATGTTCCATTGCAGGTGTGCTGCGTGTAGTCCTTTTCCTCTTAAAGTTTTGATATTCGCAACTAGAGAAGGTTGAGCACATTTATTTCTCACTGAAATCAGGGGGACTTGAGTGCACAGTTTTATCTGGTGGGCACCCATAAGAACATAAGAAGAGCCCTGCTGGATCAGGCCAAAGGTCCATCTAGTCCAGCTTCCTGTATCTCACAGTGGCCCCACCAGATGCCTCAGGGAGCACACAGCCAACAAGATAACCTGTTTCCTGCTGCCACTCCCCTGCACCTGGCACAGAGAAAACCTACTTCCAAAGCCAGGAGGTTGCTTATGGCTTGTAACCTGTGATGGTCTTTTCCTCCATGAATCTGTCCAAACCCCTTTTAAGGGCATCTAGGCCAGGTGCCATCACCACATCCTGTGGCAAGGAGCTCCACAGATGAATTACACGCTGGGTAAAGAAATATTTTCTTTTGTCCGTTCTAACTCTCCCTCCACCCAAAGTAGGATGGCATGTTCTGCGCTACGGTTTACAATTTTGATTTGCCGCCCAAAGAGGTTTGGGGCACTTTTTTCTTCCACCCATGAGACAGACGCTTGTCCTTGGCTCAGCATGTGGGTGGTCTTCCTAGTTTTCTTGTGCCCATGTTCTAGCTGAAGAGTAACACGTGAGAGCATCTCCATTCCATGCCAACATGATGTGATCAGCATCTCTTGCTTTCCTTTCTCTTACTGTCTGCCATGGCACTTGGAGTTGTCTCAAATTTTGTTTTTTGTCTATCAGTTCAGTTCACTTACAATGCCTACATAACCGCGCAATCCTGTGTAGAAACTACAGAGAGATGGGCAGCCCAATCCTGTGTAGGATACGGCGCCCGATCGTCCCCTTCTCCCAAGTTTTTCCCGGGCTGCTCCAGGGCAGCCCGGGAACCGGATAGGATACGGCACCCGGCCCTTTAGG
This sequence comes from Plestiodon gilberti rubricaudatus, assembly GCA_026170595.1. Lineage (NCBI taxonomy): Eukaryota > Metazoa > Chordata > Lepidosauria > Squamata > Scincidae > Plestiodon > Plestiodon gilberti. The sequence goes on along the minus strand of JANXHW010000002.1, from coordinate 106,228,841 downwards.
CCGGGCGCCGTATCCTACACAGGATTGGGTAGCCCTTCTCTCTGCTTTGTGAAACAGTAGTACGCTTGGTGCTTGACAAACTGGATCACTCATTTGAACCTTGCTCCATTCTATATTACTTTAAGAAATATCTCTTCTAACTAGTGTGTTTGGTCTTTTGGTACATGGCTAGATTTTAGTGGTTGGCTTCTGATTCTATTGGATGGATTAATTAAATGTCTTATTTAAAGATGTACAAAAGGTCTTTTAATCTGCAGGTGAGTTGCATGTAGGAAAATTAACTTGGGGAGGCCATCAGTTCTTTACGATTGGTTTGGTATATTTTGCTTAACAGGTATTAACACACATTTCCCCCCTAGGATCAGATGGCCATTGCCTGTGGCTCTCGAGCTCACTTAGAAAAAGACTCAATAGCACAGGTAAGCTTCCCTTTGCTACTCTTTCTCCTTCAAACTAGTGGTTCCTTGAAGGCAGAAGTAGTGGAGAACATGCCTTCCTTTTTGAGAAGTCAGCCCCTAATTCTCCTATAATTTGCATGATTCTTCAGAGGCTTCCAATAAAAGCAGGATGATAAATGGGTTGAACAAGGAGAATAATTCTCATTGACGAAGCACTCAGTTGAGTTCAAATATTCAAAAGATTCTAAATCTCCTAGAGGCTCCAAAAAATGTTGTGATAAAGTCCTGATCCAGTCACCTGTTTTGAATGCCCCTTTTTTATGGGATGAACTGATTTTCATTGGTCAACATCTGAAGCTGAAAACATAATATTCTCATTTACCACTAAGAAAGAATAGAAAAAATGATTTTGCGACTAGGACATTATGGGTATATCTTAAGAAATCTCTATCGTATTCGTATCAGAAAGGGTGGGTTACAAATGTACAGAATAACACACATTTTAAAATGAAATGAAACAAAGCCCTCTGTAAAGCCCTCTTTATGGTTTATTTTTTTTTTGTTCAGATTCTATGTTTTTATTAAAAAGAGAGACTTTTACGCAACTTCTGTAAAAAGAAAAGAACACAAAAATATAACAATATAAGCATGATATGACAATATAAGCATGATATGAAAAGTACACAATAGTACAGGTTGAATATCCCTTATCTGGACTACTTGGGACGGGACGTTGTCTGGATTTTGGGTTTGTCTGGATTTTGGAATATTTGCATAAATATAAGGTGATACCTTGGGGATGGGACCCACGTTTAAACACAAAATTCATTTATCTCATATTCACCTTATACAAATAGCCTGGAGGTAATTTTATACAATATTTTTTAATAATTTTGTGCCCCAGCATGCCTTGCACTATGCTGGCCAGGTGCTGGAAAAAATTTTTTAAGTCATAGCCCCAAAAATGTCTGGATCTTGGAATAGTCTGGATTTTGGATGTCCAGATAAGGGGTAATCAACCTGTATTGTGATACAATGTGATTTCATTTAAAACTCAGTGCAATCCCTGTGCATGTCTTCCCAGAAGCAAGCCCCATTGAGTTAAATGGGACTTATTCCTAGGTAAGTGTGTATAAGGCTGCAGCATTGGAGCCTAATCCTAGGCATGTCTACTCAGTTCTGAGTCGTCAATGGGGCTTACTCCCAGGTAAGTGAGGATAGGATTGTAGCCTCAGTCATATTACACTAACTGCTCTATCCTGCATAACTAGGCTTACCAGATCTCCAACCGGGACAGAGTGCTAGACTTTTAGGAGAAGGAATGTGGGCAGGTGTAGCTAGTTAAACCTTAGAGCACAATCCTAGGGATGTCTACTCAGAAGCAAGCCCCACTGAACACAATAGGGCTTGCTTCTGAGTAGACATGCCTAGGATTGTGCTCTAAGGTTTAACAAGCTACACCTGCCCACATTCCTTCTCCTAAAGGGCTACACTCTGCTCTGACTATACGAACTTTTGTTGGCATGGTGATATCTCTGCTTTTTATTATGCTACCTAAATTTGCCATAGCTTTCCTTCCAAGGAGTAAGCGTCTTTTAATTTCATGGCTGCTGTCTCCATCTGCAGTGATCTTGGAACCCCAAAAAGTAAAATCTGTTACTACTCAGAAGTAAGTCCCATTTTGTTCAGTGGGGCTTACTCCCAGGAAAGTGTGTATAGGATTGCAGCCTTGGTCTGCTAAAATCCACCACTTCAGTTTTACTGACCAGAACAACAATCATTTTTCTTTATCCTTGTTTTCTAATAAGTGTAAAATTTGTCCAAAAACAATTCTGGCAAGCTGTGTTAAATCACATCACCTGTGTATACCACTTGGGACTCCTCTTGATGGGAGGGAGCAATATGGGATATAAATATTTTAATAATACTTATACATGTAGAACTACAGCAAATGTTGTACATTAACTTCGAAACCCATATAGCTTCAGGAAGGACCGTGCAACTTTTGGGCAAGTTCGTTGAACATTTTTTGTTATTAACATGAACAGTTTCTTCCATACACAATACGTGACCAATATTTTTGCTTTCCCCTGCAGCGGTCTTACTTCCGGACAGTTCTCATGTATGGATTCCATTTTCTAGTATGGTTTCTTTGTGTTAAGGAAATTGGAGACACCCAGTGTGGTTTTAAACTATTAACTCGAGAGGCAGCTTCCCGGACTTTTTCAACTCTCCATATCGAGCGCTGGTAGGTGTTTTAAAAAAGGTTCTATTTTTAAAAAGGTACAATAACAAGTACAATGGGCCCTCCTTATCCGCAGATTGTCCACATAACCAGAAGTTGCTTCCAATCTGTTAATTAAGGTACTGTGGCGCAGCCCCCACCTCCCCATCGCAACCTGTGCATCCGCGGGGGTTCTGGGAACCCCTGCGGATACGTTAGGGCCCACTGTATACAAAACTAGGCACAGCCATGAAAACAGTACTAAAAACTATTGTTTTTAAAAGGTCTGGGAAGACAGAAAGTTCTTTACCTGGTGCCTGAGGGACAATAAGCTAGGTCCCAAGTCTAAATTAACCCAACTGTTGTTTTGTCTGGCTGAGGTGCAAAGACTGGGGACAGAATCTGCCGCTTCAGGATGATGGACGTGAAAAAGTTCCATGTGTCTGTGAAGAATATTTTCCAATCATTTTAAAGTTGTTTTGAGTTGAGTTCCGTAACTCCTTGATTCTGTGAATTGTGCCTTTGTACACAATATATACAAGTAGCAATTTACAAAGGACTGACATGCCTACATCCTTTTCATTTTATCATGAGACAAAGTAATGGTTGCTGCACATATGATCTTGTTATGTTTATTTGAATAACTGCTATGTTCAGAAAAAGTTTGGTCCTACAAATATATGTGAAAGGTTTGATGTGATTTCAATTTAGTACCAATAAGTATTCATTCTGTTGCAGGGCATTTGATGTAGAACTTCTTTATATAGCTCAGTGCTTTAAAATACCAATAGCAGAGGTTGCAGTCAATTGGACAGAAATTGAAGGTTAGTCTCTCTTTATGTTTTGTTTTGTTTTTCTCCATCAGGACTGTCACAGAAAATAGTAATTTGATTTATTTGGATTCCTCGTCAGTAAGCAGGGCATTTTTTCCTAACAGAAGAACATTATATACTATGTCCACAAACCCATCTAAGGGCTCAATCCTGTGTAACTCTTGCACCGGTGTTAACAGTAGATCCCCTGTTCTTATGCCAGTTATGCCCCTGTTCTTATGCCACTAGCACTTATGCCAGTGTAACTTGCCGTACGCCGACAGATGCAGGACAGACACCGGCTTAACCCTCCTCATACACCTCACATGTGCAGTTCAGATGTGGAACGGACACTGGCGCAACTCTGCCAGCATAGAGGGCATTCTGGGGGCATGCCCCCAGAATGCCCCCTGCGCCGGCGGAGTTGCGCCGACATCCGTTCCACATCCAAACTGTGCATGTGAGGTGTCTGAGGAGGGTTAAGCTGTCGTACGGCAAGTTACACTGGCATAAGTGCTCTTACACCGGGGGATCTAATGTTACACCAGTGCAAGAGTTACACAGGATTGGGCTGTAAGACAGTTATAAACCTGGTTCTGTTTTTGCTTTTCCCTGCAGTGGTCTTACTTCCGGAAACTATCAATGTCCTTCCCTCCCTCCACGGATCCTCTTGCATGCGCTCTCCTGGTTCTCGGCTCCCTAGTATGACTTATTGTACAAACTTTGCTTGAAGCAACATTTGGCTTAATTTCCCTTGCATTTCTTACTGCTTCTTTGCTCTCTGTAGGGACAGTGACTTTTGGGGGACCCTGCTGTGCTGTCGCTGGGCAGGAGTTCTCTTCCTTGTTCTCATCAGCAAATAAAGAGAACTGTGATGACTTTTCCTAGCTTAGCAGTATTTCCCTCTCTCCCGTACTGCTTAAAAATGAGCATGACTACGAAGTTATTCCAATCATGTTATTGAGCCTCAATTTTGCAAAAGCATTAGCTTATGTCCTACATTCTTCTTCCACAAACAGAAGGAACAGGTTCGTGCAAGAGGGGGGTGCAGTTTTTGCTGATCTCCTCTTAATTTTGCAGTTCTGCATTAACTATTTAAGTGTTCACTGTGTTTTACATCCAGAGACTCCCCTAAGGTGGCTTACGAAATCATAAAATAAATTCAATAACAAATTTACAAATTCATAGTAATACAGTGCAGAAAACAACAAAAAGAAGCAGCCGCCGTATCAAACAAAAAAATGAGTCCGCATGCCCCATCTTCCCAAGACTGAGATAAACATTAACATCATTAACCCTATCCAGATTGGGGATTTAGCACAGAGATAGGGGCTATTTAACCCTTCCATGTTATCTTCCTACAACCCCCCCCCCCCCCCAGTAGCTATTGCAAAAGTACCATTGTCAGAAATGGTACCTTTGTGGGTTAAATAGCTGCACCCAGGGGGGAAGGGCAATTTTTCATCAGAAAACGGCATAGAAATACAGGGTTAAATAGCCCCTCTCTCAATGCCTCATTCCTATTCTGGATCAGGGCCCTGTGCAGCTACTACTTTAGTGTAACAGCTGGCACATGACTCGATACTGCTGTGTTTCTCAGGTCTAGTTTGGCCCGTAGATTTTGATTTTGCTAAACTGCTGCTGGATAAAGAACTTAAGGCTATGTTGAATGTTCATGCCTAAAGAGAATGTGCATACCGTATTCTAGTATTAATCGAATGTAACATTGTAGTGTATGTGATTTCTGGAGATGTGCTATTTCTCTTCAGCTCTTTCCAGATATCAACACAGAAACTCAATCCCTCTATACATGTATACCTTATATAAATAAATATTTTTTCCTTGTTTCTAATAATCATAGGTTCTAAATTGGTTCCTTTCTGGAGTTGGTTGCAGATGGGCAGGGATCTTCTGTTTATACGACTGCGATATTTGACTGGTGCCTGGCAGCTTGAAAAAAGGAAAATTAATTAGGTTATTTGCACTCACCCAAATGGATTGTTTTGATATCAAAATTATGGTGAATTATTTCAGCAGTATGAAATATGGGCAAAGCTGAGTTGACTCTTCACTACTGTTCTGTGCTACATTTTGTGAATCTCTTCTTAAAGTTGCCAAGAACAGAGATGTCCTATGTAAGCCTTTTTGAATTTTTTTTAAGTTTTGCAAGGGGGGGGGAATCCGTCTTTTTACCTTTGGACATTTGTTTTCCATTTGCACAAAATACTTTTGGGACCCAAGAAAACATCTGGCAATAGCTAAAACATGTTAAAAAGCCCCATGGACTGCTGCTTTCAGTCGTGTCTGTCATTGCAACTATTGTCATTGCAACTGTTGTATATTTATGCACCAGATCAGACCAACATCTGTTGAATGCAGAGGGTATAATCTTTGTTGAAGTGGAAGGGGAATCTCTTGTGAGTGGGACAGTGCCAACGCTCTCAAGAAATCACTGGATTTGGACATTTCGTCTGTTTTCCTCAAAAGTTAAAACCGGCCACTTGAAGCTTCAAGAATTTCAGCATCGTTTTTCTAGAAGTATCATGGATTATGTGGACAAAATTAGACATTTTTAGGTTCTGTTGATGTTAGTGGAAGAGAGAGATGCACAAATTGAAATCGAAGGTGTAAAAGTGTTTAACCTTAGCTGGATTGCACCCACTGTGTATTGTGCACTAAAGTAATCTGTGAGATGGAAGATATGCCCAATAATGTAAATGAGCTTAAGACAAAGGGATGTTTGCGCAACAGACTGCAAAAAACAGGCATCCATTTTCTGCATTAAGTAGGACCGTGTCTTAAGCATTGAATGTAATGGACTTTCATTGACTACAACTGTAATTCCAATATCCTTCAGGTTATTTTATATATCTCTAAATTGTGGAACATTAAATTTAAAAAATGGTGCTGTCAAAACTGTTTGGAGATTTCTGATATTTTCAAAAGCACTTTAGACTTCGACTGCCATAATCACCGTGTGAATTGTTTGTTTCTTACATGTGAAAGCCATACAGAATATCTCATGTACCCCCAGCTGTACCAACAGAACGTTCTATGTTAAGGTAGAATACTGTAGTCACTAAGGCTTCAATCCTATACACACTTTTGTGAGAGTAAGGCCATTGAACATAATGGGGCTTACTTCTGAGTAGACAAGCACAGGTGTGTGCTGCAAGACTCGGAAGGAAGACCCATTGTATTCATTGGGGCTTACTCCCAGGAAAGTATGCACAGGATTGCAGCCTGAGCAATGAATTGGAAAACCCCAGTTAAAAGTTTGTCTCTGCCGTGAAGTCTCTTGGGGGCTTTAAGCCAGTCGCTCATTTTCAGCATGAGCAGCAGCATAAGCAGCATTCAGCCCTCCAGCAATATGGAGATAATTACACTACTGTATTGCTTACCTTAGGCCAGCGGGTGGCGCAGCGGGTTAAACCGCTGAACCATAAGCTGTTGATCGAAAGGTCGGCAGTTTGATTCCCGTGACGGGGTGAGCGCTCGTTGCTTGGCCAGCTCCTGCCAACCTAGCAGTTCCAAAGCATGTCAATGCGAGTAGATAAATAAGTACCGCTTGCAGGAAGGTAAACAGCGCTCCGTGTTCCAGCTGCATGCTACGCGCTGCGGCAAGGAGAGTCATGCCGGCCACATGACCATAGAGGCGTCTTCGGACAACGCTGGCTCTTCGGCTTTGAAATGGGGATGAGCACCACACCCTAGAGTCGGAAACGACTGGACTTAATTGTCAGGGGATACCTTTACCTTTTTATTGCTTACCTTACAGATTTGTTGTAAGGAGAACAACATAATACAGGTGGAGTGCTATGAACACTCAAGAGCACTATACAAATGCTAAGTATTATACTGTAATCGCAGAATTTCTTTCAAGATTATCTTAGCTTTTTTTATGTGGATAAAGATGTCTTGAAAATTCCCAGTCAATACATTCAGTTCTGTGTAAACGTTTTTGTCTCTGTAAAGTGTTTGCTACATTATTAGCCCCAGTACACAGAAAAGAGTAACCTTTCATTTCTGGATACATTGCATTATTCAGAGATTTCATCTGATTGTTTTCAATCTTGCTACCTTGCAAAGTTATTTTGAAAGTCTAACGAGTTCTAAAAAGGTAGGTAGTTATCTAGTCTTCTGAAACAGCAAATACTTGAAATAGTCCTTTTCTGGCACTTGCCATTCCCAGTCCCATCTTCGTCTCCCTCCGGCTCTTTTTGTACTGAGAGAGAGAATCAAATTCCTGATCTGTGTACCTGTTTGGGGAAACACACCCATTTGTACTGACTGTGCTTGTTCAACTGTAATAAGTCAATGGCAAAGCTCTTGTTGTTGTTGTTGTTCAGTCATTAAGTCGTGTCCGACCCTTCGTGATCCCATGAACCATATCCCGCCAGGCCTTCCTGTCCTCCACTATCTTCCTGAGTTCGCTCATTTTCATGTTCGTTGCATCGGTGATGCTGTCTAACCATCTTCTCCTTTGCCTTCCCCTTCTCCTTTTGCCTTCAATCTTTCCCAGTATCAGAGTCTTCTCCAGAGAGTCCGCATTAGGTGGTGGCCAAAATATTTGAGCTTCAGCCTCAGTACCTGTCCTTCCAGGGAACAGGCAGGGTTGATTTCATTTAGGATTGACTGATTTGATCTCCTAGCAGTCCAAGGGACTCTCAGGAGTCTTCTCCAGCACCACAGTTTGAAAGCATCTATTCTCTTGACACATGCTCAACTGGATGCAAAGCTCTTGACACATGCTCTCTTTCTGTTTGTAAGAACTGGGGTTCGGAAATACGCTCCACTCTGATCATCAAGGTTTGAGGCACATGCATAGCTACAGTGGGGCAAGGGGGGGGTTAAATGCCCCGAGTGACAGCCACGCTCTCCTTGCGAGGAGACCACAGCTGTTTGCCCCCTTGCCCCATTGTAGCTGTGCAAGTGCCCACATCGAACATTTGTAATGTGCATGTGAAACGTGGACAGTTTTTCTGTCTTTTGGTGGCATGACAGTTGTGGTATGTCAGTTTATTTAAGAATAAATCAGCTTTACTTTTGCACCGTCCTTTTGGAATAACCCTGTAGTTCCTGGAGATGTAATTTGTTCCTTGACCAGTAGATGGCAGCCATAGAACGTACTCAGACTGCTCTTGGCCATTGACTCAGTGGCAGCGGAATGTTGGTAAAGGAGTCAGAGGGCTCCAAGTAGCTGGGGAAAGAGGAACTTCTCTGGAAGGGGGAAGTGGGGCATTCGACACCTTGGGTGTAGCCCCTCCCACTGCAGAGGCAGGGTCGGACTCGAGCTTGGCTCCTCCCCGATGGGAGGGCGTCATCTCAACTCCCCAGTTTCCGGCCCTGCCTTTGCAGCGCTCGGTCGTGTTCTCTTGAGCCTAGCAAAATATTACTGATTGGTGTTACTATTCTCTCAACCTTCCAATTTTTCAACGAATTCTCTCCGCTCCATTTTTGTTTGCTTCTACTATGTCTGTGAAAATCCTTTCTGTTCCTTCTCATCGCTCCTGCTGTGTGTACAAATCCTTTCAGTTCCCTCTCGTCGCTGTCTACCCCTTTCCCTCATCCCGCTCTGTTAGTGTTTGTGTCCGTTTACTGTTAATCTCGCACCCTGCTGGGGCGAGAGATAACGATAGTATATGTTAGTCCTTGCCGCTCGCTGCGGAGGGAGAGGAGAAACAAACAGCCGATTGAGGCTGCGTTGCTAACGCACGAAGGCCTTTGAAGTCGCCCGTCGCGCAGAGAACTGAACGGAGGAGCGGACCTCCTGCAGGCCGCCTCCGCTCGAGTGTTGAAGTGAGCCGTTGGGCATGGGGTGATCTCCTGGAGACACGCCGCTGGCCCGTTACGTGCCCTGACGATCCGATCATCGAGGGGAGCAAATTGACCTGCCCATTGCGGTTAGGAGCTTCTTGAGGAGAGCTCTGAATCCCGCTTGTTTTTGTGGGTGCTGCGCTCAAGGAACAAACGTCTTTTCCCGCCTTTTCTCAACGGAGCTGCAGTGCATACTCTGAGGTAAACTATGACTGAACAAGAGGCTGGCGCGCCTCAGGAGACTGATCAGGGAACTGTTGGGGGGACAGCTGCGGCCAATACTACTGTTTTGTCTAATGATCTCAGGGACGAAATTGGTAAAATGATTGCCCAGGCACTCAAGGGAGTAGGAAAGGAGGCTGTTCCTAGTGGCTCTCGTCCTCATAGGAAGCAGGACAGGAGACAACGTTCCCTTTCTCCAGTTTCACTGTCTTCCTCTGAACCATACTATGACTATTCCTCTGAAGGTTCACCCCCACCCAAGAAAGCTAAACGCAAAGTGAGACATGTTGACCATCGTGGCAAAGTTCATGGTAAAAAAGCCTTGTATAAACGCAAACACCATGATTATGATTCCCACACCTTGCCTTCGTCAGTGGCTTCTTGCTCAGAGAGGGAGGAAGGCGAATTGTCGGGGGATCCTGATGAGTCAGAGGATCAGGGGGGGAAAGTTAACAGGCTATTTCCGATTGACATTTTTCCTCGCCTTCTCAATAAGGTCCTGAAATCCCTTGATCTCGTTCCTGAACGACAGTCAGAGGTTCCACAGGTAAAGAGTGGTGCCTCAGCTGTTTTTCCACAGGGTCCTACCAAGTCAAACATTTTGCCTTTTCCTGAATCCTTTCAAAAGGTTATGGATTTGGAATGGGCTTCCCCGGCTGTGAATAGACAACCATCCAAATTTTTTAACAAACTATACACCTTCTCTGACCAGGTCATGTCTTCGTTAAAGTGTCCAGTTGTGGATGCTCCCGTGGCAGCACTATCCACGTCAGCTGTGATACCATCAGAAGGGGAGGGGGGCCCGAAAGACCCCTGCGATAAAAGGGTGGAATCGGCACTGAAGCGAAATTTTGATTCCTCCTCCCAGGCATTAAGGCATTAAGAATGCCTCCCAGGCATTCTGTCGCCTCATCCGTAATGTCTAGAGCAGCGTAGTTGTGGGCCGAAGAGCTCGCTGCGACAGAACCAGATCTATCAAAAACCACTAAAAATTGTTTTAAAAAAGATTGCCTTAGCGTCTGCCTTTGCGGCGGATGCTTCCTATGATGCAATTCAGGTATCCTCCAGGGCCATGGCCTCGAGTGTAGTGGCTCGTAGGAATGTGTGGTTAAGACACTGGGAAGTGGACGTGGGGTCACAAGCTCGCCTGGCAGGTGTCCCTTTTCAAGGTGCTAGATTGTTTGGACAGGCATTGTCCAAACAATCTAGCAATTCTAGTAGAAAACAGAGATAAACGCAAGGTTTTGCCATCCAATCGCAAGGAGCCAGTTAAGGCTAAGCACCAGCACTCCTTTCGCCCCTTTAGGGGGGATTATAAATTCAGAGAGGGCAATAAATTTAAGGAACCTTGGAACAAGCCCAGGGTCTTCCCTAAAACCAGACAACAAGGTCGCTCGACACCTACGGGTTCGAAGGGTCATCGGGACCCTCGGACTCAATGACTCAGATCCAGGCCCCGTTCCAGGCGCTATTGGCGGCAGGTTATCAAAATTTTCGGCACAATGGCCGGCCGTCACGAGCGACTCCTGGATACTGGAGGTGGTATCTCGGGGCTATGCGTTGGAGTTCGACAGAAAGCCCCGGTCCAAGGTAATCAAGATACCATATTCCAAAGACCCCCAGAATCATCGGAGGAGGTTACAGGCGATATCGCATCTCCTCAAAATAAACGTGATAGAACCAATTCCCCGCCATCAGAGGAACACCGGGATTTATTCCATTTGGTTCCTGGTTCCAAAGAAAAATGGGGAATGGAGGGCCATCCTGAACCTCAGGTGGCTCAACAGGTTTATGCAAAAACGTCGTTTCCGGATGGAAACTTGAAGGTCCATAACAACGGCTCTCAAACGACAGGATTACTTGACGTCCATAGACCTGTCTGAGGCCTACCTCCACAGGAAGGGGCATCGCAAATTCCTCCGCTTTTGTTATGGGGGTCGCCACTACCAATATCAGGCTTTGCCTTTTGGCCTCACGGCGGCTCCGAGGGTCTTCACCAAGACCCTCGTAGCCCCCGTGGCTTTCCTGCGGCAGCACGGTGTGCATGTGTTCCCATATCTGGACGATATCCTAATCAGGTCGTCGTCCAGGGAAAGGGCTTTTCAGGACTTGAAATTGACCATGGACCTGTTGGAGAAACTGGGTTTCGTGATAAACAGGGCGAAGAGTTCCTTGATACCCTGCCAGAGGCTGGAACATCTGGGGTTGATAATCGACACCAGCTCTTTCCGTCTCAGTGTTTCACCGGGAAGGAGGGAGGCTCTTCAGACTGCCCTGTCCAATCTACTCTCCTCTCAATACCCAAGTGTAATGACCCTGGCCTCTGTGTTAGGTCAGATGGTGTCTTGTCAGGATCTGGTACCGTGGGCCAGATTTCACATGAGACCACTACAGGGAATGTTACGCCCATATCAGGATTATATAGAGAGGAAAATCCATCTCAGGGTTCTAGTGCCAAAGGAGGTAACGGACAGTTTTCAGTGGTGGCTGGACACCAACAGGTTGACTCGGGGGGTGAGCTTGGCGGTACCCGAACAAATTCTAGTCACCATGAACGCCAGCCTTTTGGGCTGGGGTGCCCACACGGAGGGCAGGCTCCTACAGGGAACCTGGTCGGAACAGGAAGCCAGGTTCAGTATAAACAGGTTAGAGCTCAGAGCTGTCCACCTTGCTTTGGCACAAATGCAGGATATGCTGATGGGGCGGCATGTACTTGTTCGCACAGACAATATGACAGCGAAGGCGTACATAAACCGCCAAGGGGGAACGAAGTCTCGGGCCCTACTCAAGGAAGCCACGTTACTGAGGATATGGGCGGAGAAGCATGTCCTCTCGTTGCAGGCCAAACATCTGGCCGGGAAGGACAACATTCCGGCAGACTGGCTAAGTCGTCGCGCCATGAAGGAATCGGAGTGGCAGCTGAACCCATCCATCTTTCAGCTGGTAGCGAACAGGTTTGGGACCCCGATAATAGATCTATTTGCCACACGGGACACAGCCCAGACAGAGAGGTTTCTGTCACGTTATCCCGGGGAAGGGGCAAAACAGCTAGATGCCTTAAGGGTAAAGTGGCCAACCGGTCTCTTGTATGCCTTCCCTCCCATTCCGTTGATTCCGAAGGTGTTACAAAAGATACGGACGGTGGGTGCGGAGGTTATTTTCATTGCACCAATTTGGCCGAGAAGACCGTGGTTTCCAACGCTACTGGATCTCTCGATTCAGCAACCGTGGCGGCTGCCACAGATCAGGGACCTCCTCGTACAAGGCCCTCTGTGTCATCTGCAACCCGACCTTTTTCAATTGACTGCATGGAGATTAAGCGGTCAGAATTGAAACGCTGTGGGTATTCGGATGAAGTGTTGGAGACTGTCTTGGCTTCTAGAAGAGCCTCCACTAGAAAGAGTTATGCAGCGACTTGGAAAAGATTTGCACTCTGGTGCAGAACGGAGGGGGTCCGGGCTTCAAAGCCTAAAATACAACATGTATTGGAGTTCTTACAGAGAGGCCTGTCACTGGGTCTCAGTACTAATACCCTTAAGAGGCAGGTGGCAGCTATCAACAGTGTCCTCACTGTGGGCTTGGGATCTGGTGTCTCTAGACATCCACATATTAGACGCTTCCTAAGAGGGGTTTCGATCATCAATCCACCTCCAGTCCATAGATGTCCCACCTGGGAACTCAATGTGGTTCTCTCTGCACTGACGGGACCTCCCTTTGAACCATTGGCTAAGGTGGCTCTTTGTGAAGTCACGCTTAAGACGTTGTTCCCGGTGGCCATAACGTCAGCCCGTAGGGTTTCAGAACTTGGGGCATTATCGGTTAACCCTAATCTCTGTATTTTTCATAGTGATAAAGTGGTGCTGAGACCGGACCCGGGTTTTCTACCTAAGGTCAACTCTGTTTTTCATAGGTCTCAAGAATTGATCTTACCCAATTTCTGCCCTAATCCAGTGCATAAAAGAGAAAAAACCTGGCACACCCTAGATGTACGCCGGTGTCTCCGTTTCTACATGCGCCGTACAGAACCGGTGCGCAAAACTGATGCCCTTTTTGTGATTTTTCATGGCCCTAGATGAAGGCTTCCACTTCGGCTTTGTCTAAGTGGTTAAAATGCGCCATAGCCGATGCCTATCAAGCAGGCGGGAAAATACCTCCTGCGGGGATTACAGCGCATTCTGTAAGGGGTGCCTCTACATCCGCTGCTTTCGAAGGTTTTAGTTCACTAGAAGAAATTTGTAGGGCGGCCACCTGGTCCTCTGTTCATACCTTCACGAAGCATTATAAGGTGGATGTGGCCGCATCGGCAGATGCCTCTATGGGTAGAAGGGTCTTAGGGAAGGTGGTCCCTGTCTGAGCGGATCTCCTGTCTCCCGCCCTTATTGTGGTGTACTGCTCTGATACATCACCCAAGGTGTCGAATGCCCCACTTCCCCCTTCCAGAGAAAATGGAATTCCTTACCTGGGAATATCCTGTTCTGGGAAGGGGAAGTGGGGCATTCGGCCCGCCGCTTCTGAACTGGAGCCTCGCTCAGACGAGAGTTTTCTTGAAGGTTTTCTGTTCCTTCTCTGAATCCTGTCTCATTTGAATGGCTACTTGCCTGTGTTGTTATATATGTACTGTTCATTGTTAACCTATCGTTTTGTGTTTCCTGTCACTGTCTCTGAGTCTCTCTCATAATCAGAGTTGTTGGCTAGGTGACCATGTTTCGATTGGTCAGGACGCTACCCAGCGTCAACTTTGGAGGGCGTTATCTGCTCATCAGTCCGGAACCTGGGGAGTTGAGGTGACGCCCTCCCATCGGGGAGGAGCCAAGCTCGAGTCCGACCCTGCCTCTGCAGTGGGAGGGGCTACACCCAAGGTGTCAAATGCCCCACTTCCCCTTCCCAGAACAGGATATTCCCAGGTAAGGAATTCCATTTTCTCTTCCACACCAGTAAGAAAGAAACGGCCAAGTGGGCTGATGGCAGCCATGTGTAAACTGACTGCCCCCAAAGTGTTCCACGGGCACCACATCATAGATAAATGCACGCACTACATGAGTTGGCCCATTTGCAAGTAGCATTAGCACCAGTGTGACCAGGGTTTCAAAACCTAAAAATTGGGACACAGCGTGCAGTGAAGGTACAGACGGAAGAGAAGAGGATTATGCTTCTATAAAGAATAACCAAAAAGCACAAAAATATCAAACAGCAAGCTTTTATGTCCTATAGTACTTTTCATCAAGTTAGAAGATGGTAAGCAAAAAAAAAACCAGGATGACCAAAATGGCTGCAGTTTGTAAAATCTAATAATGGAGTTTATCGTGTTTTCTACACTGAAGGGAAAAAAGTAACCTTGCTGCTAGCTGCTGCTGATAATGATGATGATACAGTTGAACAACTGCAACGAGCCACTCTACTAGGAAGATCGAACATTATACAGCAATATCTCACCAACTCTTAAACTCTTGGGTAGAGTTCGAACTAGTGAGCATCCAAATCCCAGTCTAAACATCTGGCGGACTGTGCACCACCACCACCACTAATAATAATAATTAAAACTCACCTTAACTTTTTATGTAAAAAAAATAGAAAACGAGGGGAAACATAGGATACATGCTTTCCATGAAAGCTAGGAGAGGGATAGCATCATACCTTTAAATTCCTAAAAATACAGGGGGAAGGAGGCTTTTCATTTTTTTTAATCTACCTTGATATGAGAGGATTGCCTTGTGTCTCCTCCAGCATGGACCTGTTGCTGCATCACCTGAATGTGGACCTGACTATCTACTGCTGTGACATTGTTTAGATTTTTTTTTAAGGGATCCAGTCGATCCTGTCTGCGAGGCTGGGGCACCTGATCTGCCACCACGTGACTTTTTGCCATGCACATGGAGGCGCCATCCGCTTGTCTCTCCTCCCGTCTCACTTCCTGTACTGAGTCACTGTGATGATGGGGGTTGTATGGTGATGGGGGTTGCAGGAGGTCTGGCTCAGTGGTAGAGCTGCCGCCTTGTAATGCCTGAATTGATTTGAGGACACCAGCTCGAGACAACCAGAAGTATCCAAGAGCTGTCAACATGGCTCTGACGATCTGCAGAAGCCCTCGCTCGGTGAGAGCGAGGAAAAGCTGTCAGCTGCACTCTGAGTGGGAGTCAAGAGTTGCCGTCAGCCAAGTGTGGGAGGCGAATACCAGAGATAAGCCAGGCCGTGGAGGAAACCATCTGGAATGAAGACGTGTGTAAAAAAAAAACCTTCTGGGGGTTAGAATTGCCTGCCTATGCCTGCCTTGAATTAAAGTCAGAGGAGAAATCCAATGACCAAGAAAGGCGGTATATATAATACTGGTATTTTATTATTTATAATAATAATAATAATAATAATATGTTCTTTTGCTAGACTGGCAGTCCTGCTGCCATCGCCCTTGCCTTGCTGCCCTGTGTGCATTCCTCTTACGTGAGTGTCTCTTGTGGAGGCACAGAGCCAGTCAGAAGTGCTGAGCAAGGGTGGGTGGAGGGAGGCAGACACACACAATGCCAGTGCCAAAGCAGGGTACAGGAGGCAAGGCAGCAGGGTTGGTGGGGTAAGCAAAACCAGGATATTTGACACATTTGAGGGAAACTCTTGAGACACAGGTCATCTCTCAAAAATCTGGGACATCCAGTCCCTCTTGTTAGCACATCAGCTATCAGTGGCTAACATAAATGGGCTGGCAGGCAGCAGAGGCAGATGAATGCATGTGAAGTAGTGTGGAACAGTTTACACGGAGGGCAAGCATTATACTTGTTGGCTTCCAAGTTGTCTCTTTCAGCCATAAGGAGGGTTTAGCCTTGTGAAGGCAGAGAAGCCTAGATCTCATTGAACCTGAATCTGGGCTCTACCTATGGCTATTGGGGGCTCATGTGACTAAGACTGGACTGCACATTTTCCTGATAGTGTAAGCCCCATTGAAGAACACAATGGACCCTACCTCACAGGGTTGTTGTGAGGACAAAAAGGAGGGGAGGAAATACGTACACCACACTGAGCTCCTTGGAGGAAGGGCGGTATAAAAATGTGAAAAATAAAAATAAAATAAAATAGCGTGTTAGAGAGAAGGCTAGGTAAGAACTCTTCTCCTTGGCATGCTGGTTTGTTATGTGCAGTGCTGGTTATTTGTTTGTTTGTTTTTTTGAGGGGGGGAGGTTATGGCATTCCATACAATGACTGCATAGGAAAGTCCGAATGCCCACCCAGGATGTGAGGCTGGTGGGGACTTGGGACAGAGACGTTTCCCCATTTTTGTCAGTAAGTTATGCAACCAGGTGCAAGGGAGTGACAACAGGAAACAGGTTATCTTGTTGTCTTGTGCTCCGAGGCATCTGGTGGGGCCACTGTGTGATACAGGAAGCTGGACTAGATGGGCTTTTGGCCTGATCCAGCAGGGCTCTTCTTATGTTCTTAACTTTCTGCCCTTTGATACCTATCTGATCCCTCCAATAAAACCCACCCACTTCCATCAAACCTTTGCTTTCTTTGCATAGAGCAGGGGTTCTCAACTAGTGGTACTAGTAGTACCACCTGTGATACTTCAGCCGACTGCTGGTGGTACTTGAGAATAGATGCTTTTGAACTGTGGTGCTGGAGAAGACTCCTGAGAGTCCCTTGGACTGCTAGGAGATCAAATCAGTCGATCCTAAATGAAATAAACCCTGACTGTTCCCTGGAAGGACAGGTACTAAGGCTGAAACTCAAATATTTTGGCCACCTAATGCGAAGAGAGGACTCTCTGGAGAAGACTCTGATGCTGGGAAAGATTGAAGGCAAAAGGAGAAGGGGAAGGCCAAGGATGAGATGGTTAGACAGCATCACCGATGCAACGAACATGAAAATGAGCGAACTCAGGAAGATAGTGGAGGACAGGAAGGCCTGGCGGGATATGGTTCATGGGATCACGAAGGGTCGGACACGACTTAACGACTGAACAACAACAACAACCACTGGAACCCCGCTCCGACGCAGCGCTTTTGGTGCCACGTTTTCACTCCCGAGAGGCTTCTGCCTTTGGCCAAGCCCCTCGGGAATGCTGAGAAGGGCCCTCCCACTTGCATTTTCTGGCCTCCAAAATCCTGAAAACCCAGATGTAACTGGGGATGATATCATTGACAGTCACTTCCAGTGGTACACAGCAGGTGAGTGACGCCGGAGGTGGTACTTGGCCAGGAAGTGGTTGAGAACCCCTGGCATAGAGCTATTTATTTACTTGATTTGTATCTCACTCTATATCCCATTGGCTCAGAGCTGCTTACACAGCATTTTTTGTCTAAACGTAAATAGTTCTGTCCCCAAAGGGTTCACAAAGACAATCATTAATACTACTACTACTAATAATAATAGTAATAATAAAAAATAATATTGGGGGAATTAAAAAAAGGCCAAATGAAATTTAAAAACAAACTGTGGGATCGGGTGCAGTAATTTCTTTCTCTTTCTGGCTGTTGCTTCTTTTGTGTTATAATTAGCAGCTGTCTTGTTTAAATTCCTATTTTGTTTTTATTCCAACTATACTTTTTTGTTGTAAATCACTTTTGGCCGCCTTTGGAAGGCAAAAAGGTGGTACAGTACATAATAAAACCAATTAAGTATACAAAGCTGATTTGTCTCTCTCCTGGCTCGTCTAGTACGTGCTTGCCTTGCCTTCCCGAACCCAGAGAAAGAAGGATCATACTGCGGGCTACCTCGTAGTAGAAGAACGATAACGTGCTGAAGTGGGGGGTGGTTTGCCTTATTATTACTTTCTTTCAAATAATTTTAACACCGACCTAACCAACCTCACAATGGGAACCAGGGCCATTCAGAGCAATTTTATCAGGGGGTACAAAGTTTCTTATGGGCCCCTTCCCTACATATGAATTTGGCTCCTGGGTCCCCCTTCTTTGCTCCAGGGACCCCCTTTTGACCCATTTTTTGCTCTGGGCCCGAATACAAATTACCCCCTTCCTTAACCCCCCTCTCAGAGAGGCCCCGATGGGAACGTCTGCTATTGCAGCCCTGAGTGAGCAGTGCCGGGTTTCGCTACTCCTGCCACAGTGGAAATGGCGCGGATGTGCCCCCCCCCCCGCTCCGGAGATTTTGCCACTCCTAAGATGGCCGCCTCCAGTCTCCGCTCCCTTCCTGGGTTGGCCTCTGCTTCGGCGGCCGCCGCCTCCCTCCTCTTCCCCCCCCCCAACGTCGCACAGTGATGAGCGAAGCAGCCCTCACTGCCACGTCTCTTCAGGGCAGCAGAAGCGTCGACCGCCGAGGGAAAAAAAAAAAAGAGAAGCAAACTCGGAGGGCCGCGCCGCGCCCCCTCCCCAGCCTGGCGGGCTCCCGGGAGCGGGCAGGCGGCTGCGGCAGCCGCTCATGGTGCTGCTGGAGAGGCGGTGAGTAGCTGTCCCTGCCCCTGCCTTCTCCTCCCTCCTTCCCTTCTCCACGGTGTGGTGGGGTGTGTGGCTGGGACTCGTCGGCAACGCAGCAAAGTATGGCCTGGTGGCTCGGCGGAGCAGGGGGAGGCCGCCCCCGGCCTGTACTGACTGCACGTTTCGCTTTCGTGTGGAGGCAAGGAAGGGAACCCTCTCCGTCGAGTTATCTCGACTTACTGCACTGTGCTCGGCTATTGGCCTTCTTTCCTCCTCACACCCCCTACGCCGTTTGGTGTAACAATTCAGGTCAGGACCCTGTTTCGTACTGTATCTCCCCGCCCGGTCTGTTTCCTTCTTGCCTTTTACCCCTTTCTCAATCTAGCAACTTTTCCTTCCAGGAGAATGGAGGAAGGAAAAGTACCTTCTACAGGAGTTAGGACGCCTCTTAAAGAAATCCTTTTCTCCCTCCCCCTGCAATACCCAAATCTTTGCTTTTCTTGGGTCAGAGTATGATGGCTGATGAAGTCCTAGGCTGACTGTGTTTGCTTATTCTTTTGAAGGCCATGGAGGCTTGTTTGCACTTCTTTTCTTCTCCAGAAATAGAAACCCAAACTTGCAAGATTTGGCTCCAGCTCTGAATCGGAGGCTTTTCAAGGGACCTCTTCATGATACCTAGAGACGGTTGCAGAATGGGTGGACCTTGGGTATCATCCTGTATGGCTGCTCATTGTTCTCTTTGTCAGAAGCTGGTAGCTTAACTAGTTAAATGTACTAGTCTAGTCGGCCACTGATGCTGAGCCCTTGATAGCTACGTAGTTGTGAGACTAGCCTGCAGTTCTCTACACGCTTACATGGGGGGGGACCCTATTTGAAGGGGGGTGCTTCTAATTTATTATTATTAACAGTATTTATATACTGCTTTCAACAAAAAGTTCACAAAGTGGTTTACTGACAAAAATCAAATGATTAAATGGCTCCCTGTCCCAAAAGGGCTCACAACCTAAAAATGATGCAGAAGAACACCAGCTACAGCCACCAGAAAAGAGACTATGCTGGAGTGAAAGGGGGGCAGTTACTCTCCCCCTGCTAAATATAAGAGGATCACCAATTGAAAAAGTGCCTCTTGCCCAGTTAGCAGGGGCAACTGGTTTAGCTTGCAGCAGTTGGTTAGTAGGGGTAACTAAACCGGTTATCAGGGCCAACTAATTTAGCCTGCAGCAATTGGGCAGGTTGTGTCCACTCAGCACAGTAAGACTCTTCTCTTTGCAGTTTGGAGTGCAACTTAACAGAGGAATTCAAATAAGCTGTTTCCACAGGTGGCCCCTTGGCAAAACAAATCTAGAAAAGAGCCGTTTAATCAAGCCAGTATCCTTCCCATCCACATAGACACTGACATGATTAATGCACCACCAGTGCTTTAATCTTAGTGTGCTTTGGCGCACACAAACGTGTGCATTTGTGACTTCCTGTATTGGTTTGGAATGGGCTTTGATTTGATCAATTATTATGCCCAAATTTTAGAACTTTGGGAGGGGGACATGTGTTTCAAGATCCAAAATAGAACTTTTCTTAGGTGCTTAAAATTTCACGTCACTCCTGCTCCTGACCATCAGGTGAGAAATTGGCTCCTGTTGCCTGTAGTCTGTTTAAGTTATCACTGCATGATGCATTAACACACAATGTTAATCGTAATGATTTGGAAGTACAGTAAATTGTTTTCTCAGAGGAATGAATTTCAAAGTACAGTAGCCCTTTTTAGGATTGCTGGTTTAGAGAAAAGCAAAGTTTTGTTAGATGCAGTTATCTAGTTTAAGTGACAATTCTCCCCACTATGACTGGGAAGCTACATTGCTTCCCAGTCCATGTCCATGCAGTCCATGTCTCCCCACTATGACAGTGGGGTCATGTCTCCCCACTATGACAGTGTAGGAAACTACACTGAACTATTTTGTGGTTGGTTTAACTTAGGAAGCAGCTCATGAATATTAGACTAAAATAGTTTTGGCTACCTAGGTGTGCATGTTTGGCTACCTAGGTGTGCATATCATGGATAACAGATATTGAATAATGAAAATTCTCGTTTTCTGTGGGGTAAGTTTCTGTTGTGTGTGAATAGCTTATTTTTCTGAAGTACTAGGAGACCAAGCTGGCATTTGGGGTGACTGAAGATTTTTTTTTTTTTGATGGGGAAACATACAGTGAGAAGAAGTAGCTTATCCCAATTTTTAAAATCTGCTTATGGAAAAACTGTAAAGAAGAATATATCCTGATGTGTCCTGCGTAACCAAAGTGGCACTTTGTTTTCCTTTTGTTCAACTTGTAAAGCACTTATGAACATATGAATGCTCAGCTTAATTCAGAGCCATCCGGAAGGAACCAGTGGCGCAGTTGTTTCTTCTTTTGAACAGATTCTGTGAGAATTTCCTTTGACATCTGTAAAGGATCAGAGCCTACACGTTCCCTTCTAAAAACTAGTGACAAATGAGGATTTGTACACAGCACTTCACCCTGTATCAACAATCATTTGTGTGATGAGTTCAGATCTCACCTCTGTTACATAACTGTGGAAGTTGGCACTTCTCAAGTATGTCCCAGCTTCTGAGCAACAACTTGACATGCATGTGTAGTGGGAACAGTCACACCAATGTTGGCAAGGTTCTGGTACTGTTTTTTCTAATCTGGATCTTTGGCTATTGCTCCAGTTGGTCAGAACAGCGCCTGTGAATATTGTACAGCAACAGAACCATGCCAGTCTCCAATCTCAGTTATGCCTTATTGTTCTACAATAAGCAGGTGTGCACATCTGCATGGCAGGAGTTCCACAGTGCAATTCTGTGCATGTTTGCTCAGAAGTAAGTCCCAGTAAGTGGGGCTTACACCCAGGTAAGCATGTGTCACATTGAAGACTTGGGCGACAATCCTATTCATACTTTCCTGGGAGTAAGCCCCATTGAGTGCAATGGGAATTACCCGGTACTTCTGAGTAGGCATGCATTGGAGTGCACTGTTAGTGGATGTAGGCTGCATACTTTGACATGAATGGGTCTTATAAGCAAGCATGATTAGGATCAGGCTACTGCTGTGTTTCATTAAATAACCAGATCTCAGCACTCTTTACAAAAAAGAAAAATGTTCATCAAACCACATTGTAAATGTCCAAAACAAGCCTTGTGACACTTTCACTTATTATACAAAATATTTAAAATAAATAAATATACACACACACATTCAGTATTAAAAAAAGTAGGAGGGAAATGTAGTGACATGAAATGACAAAAGGTTGTATCCTAACTAGTGTGAGTGCAATTGATGTTTCCCAAACCCTCTTCCCTACTACAGCTCCTGAAGGCTCCCTGCAAAGGCGGGGGGGGGGGGGGGTCGAGAGACCTTCAGGAAGAGTGGGGATCTGCAATTAAAGGGAATTGCCTCAAACTGGGTGTTGGCCTAGGGTTCAGTTTGGATAATCCATGTTTTTTTTGAGGATTGTCTGAATTGAGTTGTAGACAGAACGTGGGGAAAGAGGTCTGGGCGTAAGCTAGTGAATGAACCACAGATGTGTGTTTCCTTCTTCTGCACAACTCTCCGCTCTGTTCAGTTTAGCGCTAGTCACAGTTTGCTGTGACATCTGAGTCAGCAAGCTATGTTTAGTGCTTGCTTTCCAAATAAGAATTGGAAATCCATTTCAAACCATGATTTCTGATTTGATGGGTAAATGCTAACCATAGTTTTGCTAATTTGGACTTCATGGCAAACTACAGTTATCATGAAACAGGAAACTAAGAAGGAATCCATGAAACAAAGGGGGGGAGAGAATGTGCAGGTTTGCAACTTGGTCATGATCGATTAGAGCAGTAGTCCTCGTCACGAGCTGGGACTCAACTGCAAACCCCAACCCCCAACACAGGACCCACCTTCGAGAGCTCAGTGGGCAAGTGAATGGCTGCAGTTTCTGTTCTCTGCTTGCCACTGAGTGGGTAATCAGCATGCATGTCTCTTCTCTCATTCTGCCCCTTTTTTCTTCCAGGCCAATTGGAAAGAGAGGCAGGACAGAGAGTGGCATCGCAACAGTGGGTACTCTGTTTTGGAAGGGAGAGCAAAAAGAAACAAGGCAAGGGAGAGGGAGTGCTGTAGCAGGGGAAAGCTGGGAGGTGGAGGGGGGGGCTTTGAAGATTGGGAGGCTTCAAAGCACTCCTCCAGAGCTGAAGCGTCAAGCAGGATTTACCTGAGGTTGGTTTGCAGCTCACTTTTGGGTTCTAACCCACCTGTTGAAGACCTCTAGGTTAGCGGATTTTTGAAATTGGGTCACCATGCAGTGCTTACTTTCTTGGAAGTAGGTTTCACTCAATAGTACCACTGAGCACAGCGTGTGCCAGTGTGATACAATCTTCTCTCTACTGAAGTTCCCTGAGGCCTCCTGAAAAGCCGTTGCTGAGGCTTGAGCAATTGATTTGGCAATGGTGTTTGGCTCAATGCAGAGGGATGAGGGAGGTATACTCAGAAGCCACAAATGGGGGCTCTGCTAGTGTTTTTCCCCTACAGTTTCCAGGTATTTCCCCCTCCGCTGCAGCCACACACACCCCATCTTTGCCCAAAGTCCCTGACTGTCAGCCATGGCTTTTCATGGGGGCTCAGAAAGCTTCAGTAGGTAGGAGAGGGTAGGGAAGATGCTTCGTACTGGTGTACATTGAGTCAAGAGGATTCTGGATGCAATGTATGTAATGGGGATTACTCCTAGGTAAATGTGCAGAAGATTGCAATCTGTCTCCTGCTTTTTCAAGAGGTTGTCTCCCCCTAGTTAAATAAAAAAGCAAATACCCGTATATACCTTTTTGTTCCTATTAATATTTAAAACTTGGTTAGAAATCTTAATAATATGGTTTATTATATATATTGAATAGAACACATATGCATATAATAAATATAAAACATATGATAAAAGTTTATAACTTGGAAACTTTGAATGTGGACTAATTCATGTTTATATTTTTTTCAGATCATATTTTCAGATCATATTTTTCTATATACCTCCAAATGGTTGCCTTAATTTACTTTGCATAAAAGCTGATTCCATTGGTGACAGATTAGATAAATTATTTCTTTGACCCATTCCATGTTGTCAATACTCATGTAATAAAAACATATGAAACATCCCAATCCTATCCAGTGCTGGTGCAGCGGGGCCACATGGGATTGCCCAGGCTGGAGGTCTCCATGGGGTACCCCATGTCGAGCCCCAGCCTGCTCAATGGGGCTACTCGGATCTGCGCCAGCTAAGTCGCTGGCGCAGGCCCAATGAGCCCCGTGTAGGGTTTTCCGGCCTGAGAGGGGGGGATAGGATATGGTGGAGGCCTTCTCTGCTGATTCCCCTCCAAGGCACGATCCACCCACCCCCTGCCCCGTTACGCCCTCCCCCAGCCGTGTTCCACTCCCCGCACTACTTGGCACAGGGCTTACCTGTCCGGCAGCGCAGGCCTCTGCACTGGGCACTCCCAGTGTCTTTACGGTATGTAAGTGACATCCTGGGCCGGCGTAGAGGCCTCTACGCCGGCCCAGCCAGACAGTAGGATTGCGCCGAAAATGTCTTAATTTCCTTTTTTCTTCTTCTAATCCATGTCAAACATTTTAAATTCATATCAACAAATAATTGTTCTCTATTGTAACCAATTAGGCTGGGACTCCTTTGCAGGGTCATTGCTAATAAGGATATGTATGTAATATAATGTATGTACAAATTTGGAACTGCAAGCTCCCAATCCAGGTTAGCTTTCTAGGCCTAGGGGACATTTGAAAATGTACTCTGGTTCAGATAAGCTGATTGCTACCTTCTGTTATTTCCATATAGTAGTTTGAGAAATGCGTATTTGAAGAGCCTGGGAAAGAATCTTCAGGAAGGCCATCTTTTTCTCTAATGCAACTGTCCTAACCAGAATAAATGTAAATTCTACCACAAATTTGAATCCTTCTTACAGTTCAGTCCTATGGGCTGGAGCCACCAGCGAACTGCGCTTGACAGTGGCAGCAACTGCTGAACAAGCGCCTTAGAGCAGCAGCGTGTTGAGGGTGGGGGCGTAATCAGGGCGAGGAGGGAGTGTAACGGGGTAAGGAGGCTGTGGAAGGGGTGAATCTGGCGGCAGTGGCGTGCACTGGATCCTATCCCCCATTCCTGCACCCTCCCTGCCCCCTGTGAAATCACTGTCCTGCTCTCTGCGAAATCGCTAGCGCATGTCCGAGGAGACCCATTGTGTAATGGGACACTTGGGTAAGGGGATTTAAATCCCTTTCCTTGCTAAAGCCTCCGGATTCCCCCCCCCACACACACACACACTGGATACAGTGCACCCATTTTTGGCATGACTGCACCAGTGGGGGGGGGGGAGGATAGAATTGGGCTCTTAATTCTCTCCATCATTCTTTTTTTTTAATGCGATGCAATATGAATGCGATGCAAAATTGCAATATGCAGTATGCAATAATTGTATGACCAGAGAACTTTGTGTAATGAAATGAAATCTTTTTAATTTATCTTAGTGAGAGTAAAGAATTCATTGCAGCTGACATCCTGTTATTAGCAAACTCTTGAGTTATTTTTGACCCAGATCAAGGCGCTTAATTCACTTGTTGTTGAATAATAATTGCCAGGAGTACGGCAAGGCTGTATATTGTCACCCTGCTTATTTAACTTATATGCAGAGTACATTATGAGAAATGCAGGGCTGAATGAATCGCAAGCCGGAATCAAGATTGCCGGGAGAAATATCAACAACCTCAGATATGCAGACGATACCACCCTAATGGCAGAAAGTGAAGAACTAAAGAGCCTCGTGATGAGGGTGAAAGAGGAGAGTGCAAAAGTTGGCTTGAAACTCAACATTAATAAAACTAAGATCATGGCATCTGGTCCCATCAATTCCTGACAAATAGAAGGGGCAGAAATGGAAGCAGTAACAGATTTTTCTTTTTTGGGCTCCAAGATCACTGCAGACAGAGACAGCAGCCATGAAATTAAAAGACGCTTACTCCTTGGAAGGAAAGCTATGGCAAACTTAGATAGCATAATAAAAAGCAGAGATATCACCATGCCAACAAAAGTTCATATAGTTAGGGCGATGGTGTTCCCAGTAGCAATGTATGGTTGCGAGAGTTGGACTATAAGGAAGGCTGAGCGCCGAAGAATAGATGCTTTCGAACTGTGGTGCTGGAGAAGACTCCTGAGAGTCCCTTGGACTGCTAGGAGATCAAATCAGTCAATCCTAAATGAAATCAACCCTGACTGTTCCCTGGAAGGACAGGTACTGAGGCTGAAGCTCAAATATTTTGGCCACCTAATGCGAAGAGAGGACTCTCTGGAGAAGACTCTGATGCTGGGAAAGACTGAAGGCAAAAGGAGAAGGGGAAGGCAAAGGATGAGATGGTTAGACAGCATCACTGATGCAACGAACATGAAAATGAGCGAACTCAGGAAGATAGTGGAGGACAGGAAGGCCTGGTGGGATATGGTTCATGGGATCACGAAGGGTCGGACACGACTGAACAACAACAACAACACTTTAGAGTTGGTAATGGGACAAACTCATCTGGTGCCACACTCCAGCTAGATTTTTTAAATGGGTTTCCATCCGCTGTAGTTCTAGCATGTGGGTTATGATAACTCCGATAGATCCATCTCATAAAGTTCTTGCCCATCCCAAAGACTTGAAGAATATTCTATGTAAAGGATAATTTGACTTGGTCAAAAGCTTTTTTGAGTGTGTGTGTGTTTGAGCTTTTTTGAGTGTGTGTGTTTTTTAATCACTTTCTTTTATATTCGCCTTTAACTGCCTTCCTACAATACATCCTGATTGGTCTTCATTTTATT
The DNA here is from genome assembly GCA_026170595.1 of Plestiodon gilberti rubricaudatus. Classification (NCBI taxonomy): domain Eukaryota; kingdom Metazoa; phylum Chordata; class Lepidosauria; order Squamata; family Scincidae; genus Plestiodon; species Plestiodon gilberti. The sequence continues at coordinate 106,202,154 of JANXHW010000002.1, read as the reverse complement.
ATTATTATTGACAGTATTTATATACCGCTTTTCAACCAAAAGTTCACAAAGACAAAATCAAATAATTAAATGGCTCCCTGACCCAAAAGGGCTCACATCTAAAAAAGATGTGGAACTCCACCAGCAAACAGCCACCAGAAAAGAGTCTGTGCTGGGGTGAGGGGGGGGGAATTATTCTCCCCCTGCTAAATATAAGAGGAGCACCAATTAAAAAAGTGCCTCTTGCCCTTACATAAATATATTTATGTATTGTGTTATGTAACAAATTGTTGTTAATTTAAAATCTTGCTTTAATAATGAGATTGGATAATATGATTTACATCGGTCAGATCTTTCCCTACTTCATTTCAAAATGACACTATTTTTGCCATGTAACAAGGGGTGGCCAAACTTGCTTACTGGAAGAGCCACATACAATAAACTTCAGATGTTTGAGAGCTGTAAGAGAGATGTTTGAGAGCTGCAATATTTAAGAAGCATTTAAATTCTTAAATATATGAACATTAAACTTACGTTTTATTCCAGTGGACTCTCTGTTTATACCTGGTAAATAATTAGAAAGCTTGATCATTTCCTATTTACCCTTTAAATTAATTGTGATGCCGAAAGGAGGTCAGCCAGCATATTTCCGAGAGCTGCACATCACATGTCAAAGAGCCGCATGTGGCTCAGGAGCTGCAGTTTGGCCACCCCTGCCATATAATGATGGCAAGCTGTTCCTCAGCCAACATTCGCTCATGACCTGTGTCACAGATAAGCCTCCGCTGATATGTATATTCTCTGAAACGCTCCAGATAATCCAGCAGGACCAGGGAGTTGATTTTTCTTAAGCATCTTAATAACTGCATTAGCTCCTTCCTCCTAGATAGATGCCTGCAGAATCTCTCTCTGTGTGTATTTGAAATTCCAGGTATATTTACTCTAGAAGTCAAAAAAGGAGTAACAATTTGCTGATCAGTTCACATTGAGGCATATAGTGCTAGTGGAAGGATTTAAAAAAAAGTTGTAATTGTTTTTAGCACTAATATTATTTCCTTCTTTCTTTTTACATTCACCCGATGGATGAATCACTTTCCAGCTTTGCTACCAAACTGAAATAAGATTTGTCTTGCTTTTGTCTTTAAAATGTCTGGTTTTTCATCAACAGTCATAACATGTCTCATAGCACTTGAGAACCCTTTTCATTATGGGTTCTGTCTGTATATATCCAGGACCTGTATCTCAACAGCTTTCTGCTAATCCTTGTCTTAGTCTCATTTTTGTAACTTTTATAGATATAAATTGACCTCTCACAGAATTTTTCATTGTTTACCATAATTTCAGCTTCTCTTAAATTAAGGCCGAAATCCAATTCACACTTCCCTGGGAGTAAGCCCTGTTGAACACAGTGGGATTTCCTTTTTGGTACACATGCATAGAATTGCTCTGTACGTCTTAATTTTTAAGAAGGTCTTTATTTTCTCTTCCATGTTGACAATTCCCATCCTTTCTGCCAAAGGTTAATTGTCCACTCTCCATAATTCAGCTTTATGCCCATCTTCCTAACAAATATCAGTGACACAAGAACATGATCAGAAACGTGTTTGCACCCAGTCTCGCAAAGGTTGGTGGCTTAGTTAAAGCATTGCACCAAACTAGCTTGTGCTAACCGTAGGTTAGAATCGACATCGGCTTCCAAACAAGCAGGCAAACCATGGTTGAGAGCTACTGGTCTGCTTTTATTTGTCATTTGCCCAGCACAGATGATCAGTGTTCCACGTCACCCTGGGTAATCTTTTCTGTGTGGCAGTAGATTGCCTTGAGGAGATGGAGATGGTGTTATACCTCCTTTCACGTGTGGAGTGCTGAAGCTTGCACTGACTTGGTTGATGTACAGGGGTGTCTATGGGGCTTGCTCAGGAACATCTTCTATGATGTGATTCAACTTGGTGTGATAACATGGGAGTGGTACACGTACCATCGGTGGTACTTTGAGCGACTGCCGGTGGTACGCAGCAGGCTGCTCCTTATCTGGTTTTCTGATCTCCCACCTGACTTGCAATTCAGACCATCTCTGACTTGCTGGTCTTGCCTTTGGAACGCTGATCCCCCAAGGCCTCTTATCTGAACAGACAGTAATTAGCTGCTAGGATCTGTACTGTTCCGCATTTTTTTTTGCAAAGCTTTGCAATGCATTCTGGGGTAACCTGGGGAGGGAGGAGTAGCGCAACCTGGAGGAGCCCTCTTGAGCGTGATTTCAGCATGTTTACAGCAAGAAAACAGAGGTTTTCATTGAAAAGGTACACACACACACACACACACACACACACACACACACACATTTTTAACCTTTTTTTCTTTCTCCCAGTTGAAACGGTGGATCTGTGGAAAAAGAGGGTTCACTGTAATTAAATGTGGCTTTATCCTTCATTCATTTGATATGTCCTTTTTGTGCATGCTATGCTCTTTCCCCCCCCCCCCCTTTGGGGGGATTAATTTATAAGTGGAAGGAGTAGAAAATATTTGTTTTGCAACCTAACTTGCTGTACGTGCCAGGCAACCTGCATTTGCGTCCTCTGCTTCTGCTGCATTTGTGTTAGCAAGTTAGAACATGTTGACTTTAAACATCATTATAAACATAGCTTGTGGCCAAGAAATATGTTTTAAAGAGTGCGCTAATCGGATCGGTAGCCTGTATAAATCTCTGGAAAAACGCACACAATTATGGTGGACTTAATGCGCAAAAACTAGTTATTTTGGTCTAGGACAGAAGGGCTCTATGAGGCATTGAAGCTCTGGAAAACTCTGAAATAAGTGGGAATTGGAGAGAATAATTTGCAGAAAGAATACACAAGGAGAGGCAAATCTCTCAATTTATAAATTATTGGTTGCATATCGTTTTCCTTCTCGGAGACCCTCAGCTATATTCCTCTGCCCATTACGTTCCTGCTTGATATCTTCCTCCCATAGGAAAAGCTGTGGGAGGTAGCGGTGGCAAAAAGGCAAGGAAGAAAGTGCCCCGTTTTCCTGCCACTTCACTATTTCTGATTGTCCTGATTGGAAACTGCTTTTCCTGAGTTAAATGAAATGTCAGAACTAGCGTTTATCTGTTTACAAGTAACCTGTGGTTTGGGTAACCTGTAGTTTACAAGTAAGATTTGTTTTATTCAATACATAAGGATTTTATAGCATGTGTTAGCTAGGTTTGGGCTAGTCTTATCCCTGACCATCTTGGAGCAGTCATCTTTGTGCTGGGCAGGAGTGAGAGAGAGAGAGAGAGAGAGAGAGAGAACATCCCTCTGGTTGCTAGTGTCCCAGACTTTGCTTAACATTTTTCAATAAAACTGAGTACAGTACAGGCATGTGGCCCTCCCCCCGTCCACTGAATCAGTATCTGTGGTTTCAATTATTTGTGGTTCCCTGCAGCCTGAAAATATTAAATGGAGGACTCTCATCTCTCCTGAGAGAGAGATGAGGCATGAGTGCGACGGGTTTCAATGTGCATGCCATTGTACAAGTATGTTGTACAATGTATTTTATTATTTAATCTTATTGTGTGTAGTTTATCAAGTAATGTAAATGAAAACCAACTTATTTATAGGGTTTGCTATTATCTGTGGTTTCGAGTATCGCAGTAGGTCTTGGAACATATCACCCGTGGAACATACCACCCGTGGATACGAGGGGACACCTGTATGTACAATATGAACCATTAGGCCACAGCATGTGACCAAACTCGGCAGCAAACTTGATTACCCATAGGAGCTGCTATGTTTGTTTACATGCTGTGACCTTGGTCATTTACCGGTATTTATTTTTTGCATTGAGCATGGTGGTTGTGCGCCACTGCCCAGACCCACCCCCAAATTCCACCACCCACCTTCCCTACTGCCACTATCACATGTGCACCATTCCCCCCCCCCTCCCCAGCATGAACATCACCATCTTAACCGTCCTGCTTCTGTTTTGCTGCTGCTTCTTGTGAAGTGTATTGGTTAGGAAAATCCGAGGAGCTGAACTTCACTTCCAGCATTCTCTCTGCCAGCTACTTTACAAGAAGTGGTAGTGGGTGCGGAGGAGAGGATGAGACAGCTGGGTTGAGTGGCTGGATAGGCAGTGGGACATGGAAGTGGTGGGTGCAGGGCACCCCCACCTGTTTGTTTTCTCCCCCAGCCTGTTATTGAGGCACGTGGTTCAACTGGCCCTGCCGGAGAGTCTACAAAGCGTAGCAGAGAGAAATGCAAAAGCAACAGGAAGAAATAGAGAAGTGCATCAGACTTCACGGCTGACCTGTTGTAATAAATGAGATATATAAGCGTATCAAACCAATCTTTATATTGTAAGGCAGTATTTTTGCTGTACAGGTGTCCCCCTCTTAACAACGTTCTGCCTAACGACAGCCCGGATATACGATGGGCGGTCTCATATGTGGCCCATCGTTGGTCGCTTTCCTTACCTTTGGAAGTTTGAGGCCTCTCCAGAGGCCTGTTCTGGGTCATGCGCGTCTCCAGAGGCCTGTTCCTGACCTCTAAGGGCCTCGGAATGGCCTGCAGAGGCCTCCATAAGGCGCTTCCAATTTTCAAAGCAACTTCTGGTTTGCTTCCAAAAACCAGAAGTGCGTTACGGAGGCCTCTGTGGAGCAACCTGAGACCAGAGTAACCCTGAATTGCAAGACAGAGGGGAGATCGGAACACCAGATAAGGATCAGCCTGCTGCGTATCACCGACTTTGCACAAAGTACCACCGGTGGTACGCGTACCACAGGTTGGGAGCCTCTCTTGTAGACAATTGAACAGATTCACAAGGATACTATACAGTACCGGAAACAAAGCTATATAATGTCAATTGTGTTTATTCCTGCAACCATTTTTTCAACTTATTGCTCAGGATCTGTGAATGAAGTTTGACTGCATTCACTGTCAGAACAACTACTTTGATACACTTGTTTATTGGCCTCTGAGCAGTAGGTAGGCTTGAAATTTACAAGATAAGTAGCCACTATGGCCACATATGTATTCAAAAGTTCCTCTCGGGCATTTATGTGGGGTTATGTCTTCCGTCTTTTCCAAACCACGAGGGCGCAACTGTTCCTCATAGCTAGGAGATGTTACTATTGTGCTCAAATCAAGCTGCCTTGGCTACTCTCCGGAAGCAGACAGTTTAGAAGTTTGAGTGGTTTGACATTGGAGATGGTTTGGTTTTACTCACTCAAAGTTGCCAGGAACCGTGTGGTGTGAGGATTTGTATGAGTTTGCAGAAGTAGTGAATGATGTTTACTGTGCATACCATAGACAAAACCCAACATTCAAGTCCAAGATGTATTTCTGCACCTAAAAGGTGGTGCCATTTTCATAAGAAGAGCATCCAGGGCATCTGTTGCTTGTGAATTGCTGCTTGCCTTCTTCTGGTGGTGGCCTTTGACTTTGGTGACCAGTGCTCCTGCGTCTGCTGGCTTTTTGACCCGGCCCCAGTCAAGCTTTTCATCTCTCCTTTCAAATGACTGCTACGCAGACACTCTATTATAAACTTGGCAAGTGGAGTAAATCCATACAACATTAGAAAAACTAAAACCTCTAGTGTTGCAGGCCTTGCAGTCTGTGAGTGTGTCTGGGTGATATGAGACCTGTATCGGCCGCATCTGTAGCTACAACAGGCTAGTTGGTGGTTGATGCAGTTTGTACTTCCATGTGAGAAAATGAGCTGCTGATCAAAAATGAGCTGATGATTAACCATCATCTGCATAAATCTTTTTTCCCCTTTGTAACCTGTTGTGATGTATATTATAAATAGCAACCAAATTCTCATAAATTCTTGTAACAAATAGATTCAGATTTCTGTCTGGTTTTGAGTAAAACATATAGATATGCTTCATTGGAGACTTATTATCAGCAGTTCTTCTTGTTTGTTACTGTTAGTAGACCGCTAATTTTAAATCATTACATTTCAGAACTGGCCATCATGAATCTTCATTTTTGCCTTTCTAGCCACCTCTCTTATCTGTGCAAGGAAAGCAGCAATGGAAAATGGCATTTAAATATCAGAGGCCCTGACATATTAGTAGTAGTCCTTTGCCGTTATATATAAATGTTGAAAGAGCTCTCCAAAGCCACTTGTACTTCATTTTTGCAGGTGCTTCAGACATAATTCTGTTAACTATGTCAACTTTTTTTTTTAACTTCTCATTTGCAGAGCTGGAAAGTCTTTGGGGTTGTTATCTAGTTCTCGGGGCAAAGGCTGCCAGAGCTGGAAGAGGTGGTTTGGTTCCTGGTCATGCCCGGTGGAAGGAGGGGACCCAGCCGGCAGCAGCTAAGCCGTTCAGCTTTGCCTTCTCTCCAGACATTAGTTGGCGGGAACTGCGGCAACGGCACTGGTCTGAGAAACAGGTGATGGCAAAACCATGGGCTTAAATCTGGGAAGTGGGGATCTTGGGTTTTATTGCCTGGAGCAAAACGCTAGGACCTGGGCTTTTGATATTTGTTCTTGTCCTTAAATTTGGAAGTGACTTTGCCTGCCTGTACTTCGCGTCTAATTCTCCTCGGTATTACTTAAGACTGTTGGTGATCTTATTTTAGCATTGTATTTCAATGTAGCCTTCTCAGAGGGCAGTGATAATAAACGTTAAGCCTGCATGCGAGAACTGGTAACTTGTATCATCTTAGTGCCTATTTGTGATAATTGTATCCTCTTAATAGCCATCCCTTGTTCTTTCCAGTCCTGGAATGTCTAACTCGGTGGTTCTCAAACTTCTCAATCTCCAGAGCCCCTTACGCTCCTAAACAGAGTCTCAGGGAGCCCTGCCGGTGCATGCACAAAGTCTCGGGGAGCCCCAGAGCACTGGCGCATGCACAGAGTGGCGCAGTGCTGAGTAGAAGTTGGCCACTTGCAGTGTTTACGCCATCCAGCTATTTGCAATCTGTTGTCAAAACCAGAGTATGGGCTATGTCGAGAAGAACATGATTCCTCTCTGCCATTGCGATAGCTGTAGGACCCACATCATTTGACTGTGTAAATCAACATAAATGAACGTTCAGTGTAGCATAGTGGTTATGAAATTGTGGTCCAGCAAGCATCCAGTTCAAGCCTCTCCTCCGCCATGAGCTTACGAAGTGACCTGAGGCAAGATACTCTCTCTAGACTTCAGCCCGAGCTTCACATCTATTACTGTACCGGGATAATACCAGCCCACCTTATAGGATTTTTGTAAAGATATCTTGAGAATTGTATGTATCTTAATTGTATGTGAAACAATTAAGCCTTCTAAAGCTCCATGCTAAATATTATTCAGCTTATAACAGCATGAGGTACCTTTTTAGAATACTGAGCTCCACGAGTGGTTTTTCTTTGCAGGAATGGTAGTGCTATCAGCCTCTCTGCTCCTCCTATCACAGCCTTGATCACCCCAGAGCCTGTGCGACACTGCCGGATTCCTGAGCTGCCTGTGGACGGGAATCTTCTCTTTGAGTTTCTCTTTTTCATCTACCTACTGGTGGCCCTCTTTATTCAGTATATCAATATCTACAAGACTGTCTGGTGGTATCCCTACAACCATCCTGCCTCTTGCACATCGCTGGTGAGTCTCTGTCTTGGTGGCTACTTATGCCTTCTCGCCATTTGTTTGATTTAAGGATGTTTAAGCTTTATATGCCAATGATCTGAACCACAAATAAATATTACCTGGCAGCAATAAATAGTTTCCATGTTTTTACATAAAAGGAAATAGCAGGGGGGAGGGGGAATCAGCAAATGGGGGGAAAGGCTCTTGTATGAAAATTCCAGTTCTGGGGAAGTGGATTAAATTAGTACCTTATTCAGAGTGGACTGAAAACTGTCCAAGTTTCACATGCACATTACAAATGTGTCCCAGCATATCCTCGGATATCCATGACACCCTACTGGGATATTGGATCTGCCATGCCGGAAATTAAGATTTGCCAATGGAGCCCTGGCCTCCAAGATTTAACACCCTGTGACTTCTTTTTGTGGGGGTTCATCAAGGATGCTGCGTATCTGCCCCCACTACCACAACAACTGGACAATCTGAAACGACACATCTCCAATGCGGTGGAATCGATATCTGAGGATATGCTGGGACGCGTCTGGACAGAACTGGTCTACCGTCTTGACATCTGCCATGTCACCAATGGTGTCCACATCAAACATTTGTAATGTGCATGTGAAACGTGGACAGGTTTTCTATCTTTTCATGTCATGACGGTTGTGGTATGTCAGTTCATTTAAGAATAAAACAGCTTTACTTTTGCACCATCCTTTGGTAACCCTGTATTGTGTTCTGTCACTGACAAAGCTGTTTTCTCCAGTTATTTCTTTACAAAGAAAGCTGTCCTTCATAAGAGTGTCCTAAACTTAGTTTTAAGAGTGTTTGCATCAAGTTCAGGTTTCATTTTAAACCAGTTTATTTTTTTAAGAGAGAAATGTATTGCTAAAACTAAATTTGATCAGATTTTTTCAAAATCTTGTTTTTTTTAAAAAAAAAACTCCCTTGTTTTTTTTCTGGCAACAGTACCTTGGTTTTGGAAGCCAAGGAGCAAATACTGTAGTCCTTCAGATTAAGGCTACATGGCATACACAAATAAATCCAAATTCTACACCAATCTCTCTTTTGTGCCCTCCCCCCCCCCAATGCATGTCTTTGCATTGCATGGTCTCCTAAATGCAGATTTTAAAACAATTTTGAGCCAAGTGCTGAAGCTGTGGCGAATTGAGTGAAATCAATCAATGAAATCCAAACCAGACAGTCTCTCATTAGATTAGGTCTGGAGAGATGTGTATGTCTCCTTTTCAGTTGAGATGCATACAGCAAATAGTGGAAGGAAGCATGAGTCAAAGGCACACAGAACTACCATTCTAGCTCCTTGCAAGTGGCATTTGTGAACGTAGTGTGTGTGGTTTTTTCCTCTCCACCTCCCACTCTAATCAGTTCCTGTGTGCTTGAGATGCCCACATCTCTTCCCCATTTCTTTTGCGTACTTGGAATCCTCCACATTGTGTCCTGATTCTCCCCTGTAGGAACTTCCATCCTTCTACTATGTCAGCTCAGCAGCTCCTGCCTTTCTGGCCTTTCCTTTACCCTGCTGAATATCCTGTTCTTTTCTGCAGCATTTATCACAGTGATGCTGGCGCGGAGGCTGGTTTGGGCCCTCATCTCTGAGGTAATATTTTTCATGGCGATCTCAACCAAATCAATAACCCTGATGATGATGATGATGATTAAGAAGCTTTAAATGAGCTCAGAATGGGGTGTGGCTTGGTGGGTGTTCAAGCCTTGATCTCACAAGATAAAATGAATGTGCACATAATGGCAACCTACTTTTTTTTTTCTTCAGGCAAATGTCATGGCAAGTTGGGCTGTATCCCTGCTATCAGGGGCCCGGCTTTTAATATATACAGTATATACCGCCTTTCTCAGTCATTGGATTTCTCCTCTGACTTTAATCCAAGGCGGTGTACATGGGCAGGCTGTCCTAACCCCCCTTGGGGTTTTTTTACAATATATATATAAATGTCCAATCTTTCATGAACGGCTACTTTCCAGGTGGTATCCTTTTTACAGTCTGACAATTCTGCTGGCTGGGGCCTCCCACACTCGACCGACGCAGCTGGAAGCTTTTATCTCTCCTCCTGGAGGCTTTCACAGCTTTTTGCCGGCGGCGTGTCTCGAACTTATCAAGTTCATCGGTCTTCAGGCTTTGAAGGCAGCAGCTCTCCCCACTGAGTCAGACTCTTTTGCAGGGTTCTAGATTGTTTGGAGAGACCCATGCACAGGCATACACTATGCAGACATTCAACTGAATGTACATAGATTGGAGGCAGGTCCTGCTACTGTGAACTTGATCTTCTTCCCATCCCATGCTCACATTCAGTCACCCCGGATATGCTGTGAGAACAGGACTTCTGCACGTCCTCTTATTTGGTTAAGTGGACTGTTGTTGATGTAGGTGGGGTTATGGACTGCAAGATCAGCTGTGAAGGTTGGCAAGAGGGAGGGAGGGCTTTTTGGGGCCATTCACCTTCAGTGAAGATTGTTTAACAACAACAACAAAAAGTAGCTGATCAGCCCAGGGCAATTGCACCAGTGACATACTCTGGTTATAGCAACAGTGGGCAAAGATCAAGTGAACAACACTTGATTTCAGGCAGTGGTGTAGCAAGTGCAGGGTGGAGGGGCGGGCTGCCCCGAGCGCCACTTGCGGGAAGGGATGACAATCTCACGATCCGCATCTTCATCCCGCAACACACTTCCGTGAGGGGGGTTGGAGCAGCAAGTACGGTTCCATTTCAGCTTGTTTTTTTTTCTGAAGGGCCCTCCCAGCCCCTCTTGGCTCCAATTGGCTCCAAATCCCCTCAGTCGGAAGCAGTTGGCAGTGATGTGATGATGCAATGCCATCATCACATCACCGGCAAACTACTTGGGACACCGCTGATTTCAGTGCACTTAATAGTATTAACAGAGGCTGCGCCCTATTAGTATTAGCAAAGAGAAATTGGGTGGCTTGCAGTCAACGAAGTAAGGTGCAGTTCAGAGGTGAAGTTTCCCCTGGTGGCCAGGGGAAACTGGCCAAGTCTAATGTGTTTTAGAGCCTTCTAGGATGCGCACGGTGTCCTGCATCTGAACCGTGGCATCTGCAACTCAAACTGAGTTGGGCAGGGTGTCATTGCAATGGGAGGACAGGGAAAATGTCAACTTTAGTCGTACAGCATCTTCTGGTTATTTTGTATAAAGTGTTGGTTGACGAGAGACTGTTGCTTATAATTCTTGTTTAATCATGACAGCGTATGTCATCTTCATTTCCCCAACTGTCTGCTTTATACTAGTGGTAAGCAAACCCTTCACATACACCCTGGTGTGCACTAGCAGTAATTGGGGGAGGGGGGAACTAGATTAATGGTCTGTACATTAAATTGGCCCCGGTGTAGATTAGCCCTCCCCCTGTCCCGTTACCCTCTCCCTTCCTTTTTCCAAATTTACCTGATGGCATCAGGCAGTAGGAATTTCCATTGGGCAAGTATGCACAGCAGCATCTTGGACCACCAGGACTCATGTGAAACATCGATCTCTGGTAGAGGAAAGAGGGCATTCCTGACCTTTCAGGTTGCTCCTTCCATGCTGCTGGAGGCAGGGCCAGCTAACTTCATTGTCTCCTCTTCAGAGGGCCACCCAGCCCTGCAGGCTCATGCAAGGAAGCAGGGCTTTTCCTGAGCTCATTAGAGCTCAGCATTTTGGCTAGCTGTTTTCCAACCATTCTTTTCTTCTCCCTCCCCTGCCTCCCATGAGCACAGCTAGGGCCTTCTTCACAGGAGGGCGGGGGGTTGGGGGTTGGCGGTGCTCTATGGTTCCCCAGCCTCTGCATTTGATGGGGAGGGAGCATTTTTCAGCCGCACGAAAGTGCCACTGGGAGGCTGTAGGCCCCATTCCCACCACGTCCGTCATGGGAAGGCTTGCAGAGGTTGGAGCTGTGCCAAGACCCCTACCCTGCATGATGATTTTGGGGTTAGGTGGTCTTGGGCTAATCCCCCTCCCACATCTGGTGTCCAGTGTGCACTTGGTTGCATGGTGTTTGAGTGGTGGTGGTGGTGGGCTCTGACTCTGGGCTGCTATGTGAATTGGAGGAGGACTGCAAAGTGGATGGGCTGTGGCACCTTCTGCAACATTTGCGCTTAAAATGTTCACAGTAGTGGCACTATATACCCCTTGTGGCTACTATGGCCGTTGCAGAGAGAACCAGAAAGCGAACCCCCTCCCTGTCTGGTACCATTGCCTGGTGCCTTCCTAAGAAGCTCTTGTGAGACCACTCCCTCCCGATCCATGCCAGGAATCTGGGGTTGCCCTCATCTTCCACGAGGACAGGCAGGGGAAGAAGGAGATTGTCTGATGCTTTCCCCTTCATCAACACCCCCCCTCTCTAGGGGAATCTGTTGAGGGGGGCCTGCTCCTCAGAGGCTCCCTCACTCCCTAGAGGTCTCACCCCCCCCCCCCGCAAGTATGCCTGGTTTTCTGGTGCTGTGGAGAGGGACACAAGCCATATGTAGTCCTGCAGAGAAGGGCAGCTGTTGCTATGGCTTCTGATGCACACGAAACACAACCCACCTGGTCCGGGGGAGGAGGGAAGGGAGGCTGCTGCCTGTGCTCACTGGAGGAGGCCTGCAAATGTCCTCTCCCCGGCTGCTGCTGCAGCACAGATTTATTTCTCTGACTTAAAGCATATGCACTCTTGGTCCTGCCATGGAGGGCAACAGAGGAGTTTTGATTAGGAGGTAAGCTATAAATATTTTAAATAGTAAAAAATACATTTGTTGGGTACAGCAAAGAACTAGAAAGAACTTTCTTTCCCCTTGGCATTGAGAGCAATATGAGAGCAAGCTGCTCCTTCCCGGAAACCAAAGGGCTCTTGGAACATCTTGTGGCAGATGGGAGGAAAGACTGTGGGTCTTATGGTTCTCTGGGTTTGACTTTGCAGGCCTCTCAGGTTGGCGCCACATCAGTGATTCACTATACAGCGCTGATTTTGGCACGCCTGGTGCTGCTCACCCTGTGTGGATGGGTGCTGTGCTGGACTCTGCTCAACCTCTTCCGTAGCCATTCTGTCCTCAATCTCCTCTTCCTTGGCTACCCGTGAGTATCGTTCCATTTTATTCTGTGTATAACAGAGAAAAGCCCAAGAGCAATTGCATTTGCAGACATGCAAGGGATGTGCAGAACAGGCAGAGGAGGGGCTGGCATTAAAGCTACAACCTGAACAAGTCATTTTGGAGAGAATGGGAAGGAGGACAAAAATATTCGTCTCTAAAAAACATTCCATGTGATATAGATTTAGAATCTTTTTAAGCTATAGTATGTATCAGTAGTTCTCAAACTGGTGGGTCGCAACCGACCAGGAGAACCAGAATGTTGTCCCCTGCCACCCTAAGGGGCGGGGACAGCGCGACAATGGCGGTGGCACTCCCAGGGCTCGCACCGCCGGTGGGGGAAAGGTAATCTTTTTTTAAGTTACCAGCGTTCCTGGCAGCCCTCTGGAGGTTGTGGGGAGGTATGGGGGCCTCCCCACACTCCAGATCACCGCTCGAACGGGTTTGCGACCACTTCTGGTTTTTTGCTCTCCAGAGGGCCGTCAGGACCCCCAATATGTTTTAAAAGATCACTTTCCCCCCCAGCAGCGCTGTCCCCGCCCCCGCAAAGACTCCAAGTTCTCCCCTCCTCGTGGGGAGAACTTTGAGAAACCCTGGTATATATGGATCAGGGGATGCCCAGTCCATCAGCTTAATACCCAAGATATGAATGGTGGGGTGGCAGAGGGTAGGCATCAAGGTGGTTAGAAAGTGGATAATAGCAGAAGCCATCTGAATTCAGTGAAACTTGCACTGCTGCTGCTGAGCCTCAGAGGCCTGCAAATGTCTTCACTCTTCTCTTCACTCGGTCTGCTGAGCCCTGGGAGTTAAGCAGATGTTGCCACAGAAGGTATACAAGGGGAACAATCTGGGTGCAGAGAGAGTTGGACAACTCATCGGGTGGGGGATACAAGCCTCTGGCCCAGGAAGCTCCTTTCCAGTGTTCTTGGAGGGTTCCAGTTCCGCTCGCTCCAACCTCGTCCTGTCTCTCTCCTCCGCAGGTTCGGTGTCTACGTACCGCTGTGCTGCTTCCACCAAGACAGCAGAACGCAGCCTCTTCCAACAGACTGCAGCTATTTGGTGCAGGATCAGCTGGTGGATGCAGCTGGCGCCTCAGGAGCTGGCAGCCTTGTCAAGCCCAAAGACTTCCTCTCTCTTCTGAGAGAGTCCCTGAAAGAACAGTTCAACAACCCCATGCCCATCCCCACACACAGCTGCCCCTTGTCCCCAGACCTCATTCGCAATGAGGTGGAGTGCCTGAAAGCAGACTTCAACCGCCGAATCAAGGAGGTTCTCTTCAATTCCCTCTTCAGTGCCTACTACGTGGCATTCCTGCCTCTGTGCTTCGTGAAGGTAGCTGTTCCCTGATCCCTTGGCTGCTATTGCTGCTGGCACCACCCCACCTCCTCAATTTTGCCAGTGGATTGTTGGCACACTGGATTTCTGGTTAATTCCCCTTTTCTCTGTCTCCCCTTTTGGCAGCCTGGATGGAGGAGCGTGGCTGCATCTGGAGTGCACTAGTATTGCTCCTGATTGGCGGATAGGTATTGCCATATATGTAGTGCCCCTGTGGTTCCCCATGCCTCTTTCCATCCCATTTACTAACCCTGCCCTCTTTCCCAGACAACTAGATAGTGATGTCTCTCAATGTGCTATCAGTGGGCAATGCCAAGTTCAAATCCTGGTTTGCCAGAGTCTGGGGTGTGAATGCAAAGATTTCGAAACAATGCCCTTGGAGAATGGGAACAGTTGTGAAATCCAAATCTGAACTTGCCAGTCATCTGGATCGCTTCTGAGATTAAGTTGTACTGGGCTGGTGACTGTAAATGTGGAGATCTGATGCTTTCACGACCAATCCATTTTCTCTCTTGCCAGTCATAAGCTCTTCTTTGGATTTGTTACCCTGTTTCAGGGCCAGTATCCATGGGGTTTGCACGTACTCCAGAATGCTGAGCGGCTTGCACATTAGCAATTGGTCAAGGAGACGTGCAAATGTTTCGCATAGTGCATTGCCCTGTGCCGAGGAGAAAAGGACTCTGGGATTCCTTGTCTTGCTGGCCTAGCAGTTCATAGACAGTGTGTAGATGTATGGCTGTAGAGCACCCTCTTCTGCTCCTGAGATCTCTTGGGCAGTGTCACTAACCCCTCTCTGGTTTCTTGCAGAGCACCCAGTACTATGACATGCGCTGGTCCTGTGAACACCTCATCATGGTGTGGATCAATGCCTTTGTCATGCTTACCACACAGCTGCTTCCTCCCAAGTACTGCGACTTGCTACACAGATCCGCTGCCCACCTGGGCAAGTGGCAGAAGCTTGAACACGGTTCCTACAGTAATGCCCCCCAACACATGTGAGTGTGAGCTCATAACATTCTTTGTCAGGGATGGGGGGAAAAAAGCAAATGGAATCTCTGGACGTGTCTTATTTATATGTCCAGGTTGGTATTTATCAATGTGTTTGTTGTTTTGTGTATTTTTCCTTTACAGCATACACTTTTAGTGGGATTTTTATTTTTATTTTGGTAGTCTTAGCAGCCAGGTATTTTTCTCACTTGCCAAATGATATATATATTTTTAGATTGTGAACTCTGAGACGAAGAACTATTTTCATTTATTTTGCTATGTAAACAACTTTTTAAAAATAAAATAATAAAACTTTTTAAAAATAAAAAGTGGTGTATAAAAACGTTGAAGAATAAGGAGCTCTTATCCACAAATCTAGAAGGAAGGCAAGAATTTGGCTATTGTGAATAGGCATATCTGCTTTATTTCTGATTTAAATTACTGGTTAGACCAATCCTTCATATGTTTTCAGATATCACCCTCATCTTCATATATGCTTTATTTAAAATAGTTATATCCTGCTTTTTCTATGTAGAAATCTGCTTACAATGTAATCTAATCTCCACAATAAAAGTGGTTCATTAAGAACAAAATAAAACTACAGGAACATCAGGCCATATTAAAACCTACCTAAAATAAAAAAATATTTTTAAATTACAGCAAAAGCAGTGCAGGGAGAGTGCCAGATGGATCTTCTGGGGCAAGGAGTTCCACATCCTAGGATACTGCCCCAGAAAAGGTTCTCTGCCACACACCTCTGACAGCCCAATCCTGTGTAACTCTTGCACCAGTGTAACAGTAGATCCAGCGGTGTAAGAGCACTTATGCCAGTGTAATTTGTCGTACGCCGACAGACGCAGGATGGACACCGCACATGCGCAGTTGGATGCGGGACAGGCGCCGGTGCAACTCCGCCAGCACGGGCATTCAACTGCCCCTGGAATTCCCCCTGCGCCGGTGGAGTAACGCCGGCGTCCATCCCGTGTCTGAACTGTGCGGCATCCGAGGGGAGTCCATCCTGTGTTCGTTGGCGTATGGCAAGTTACACTGGCATAAGTGCTCTTACACCGGTGGATCTACTGTTACACCAGTGCAAGAGTTGCACAGGATTGGGCTGTGAAACTGGTGGTACACACAGGGGAGCCTCTCCAGATTACCTTAAAGTATGAGCAGGTTTGTATGCAGGGAGGCAGTATACTTAGCTTGTAATGCACCTATCAGGTTGGAAATGAGATGTGGCTGTTGAAAAACTAGGGTACTGTTTGCTCCATTCTTGGAGGATTCCTCAGGCACATATTCGCTTGTGCGTAAAAAGAATATTTTGTGTTTTAAAAACCTAAGTTGTCCAGAGAAAGACCTTAAATAGCAGCTCACCTGCTTAGTGGCCCAAAAATGTCAATTTCTCTGGAAAGAGGACTCTTGGTGTGTGGTTTGCATTACACACCATCTTTGATAAAGCTTATTGCAAATACGAGTGAAACGTTAGGGATAAAAACTCTTTTAGGACTGTGGCTATTTAACCCAGAAAACTCTAATTTTAATTGTAATATTTGTGCCGGTCACTTACCCTTAGGACTTGAAACAATTGTTACACAGTGTAATCAGAAAGATGCTTCCTGTTCATGGAATGAGTTTTTTTTAATCTAGTTATCAGATTAATAGGACTGCAAGACCAATGACAGGAACATATTTCAGTTATTGTTAGGAATATTTATATACTGCTTTTCAGCAAAAAAAAAAAGTCCGCAAAGCAGTTTACAGAGGAAGTTAAACAACTAACAGTGCAATCCTCACCAACTTTCCAGCGCTGGTGCAATTGCAAGGCAGCCCTAAGGCAAGGGAACAAATGTTCCCTCACCCTGAAGAGGCCTCCATGACTGCCCCTGCACTGCAAAATGCAGTGTGTGCCCTGTTGGCATGGCTACACCAGCGCTGGAAAGTTGGATGGGATTGCGCTGTAAATGGCCCCCTGTTCCAAAAGGGCTCACAATCTAAAAAAAATGCAGAAGAAACACCAGCACACAGCCACTGGAAAAGACACTGTGCTGGGGTGTAAAGAGAGACAGTTTTTCTCCCCCTGCTAAGTACAAGAGGAGCACCACTTGAAACAGTTTGTTATAATTGAGTAATGAAATTATAGCTTCATAAATTGAAATTAAGAATCTGCTAATATGAGAGGATTGACTATGGTGAAATATTAGGCTGATATGGATCAAAACAATTTGACTTAATTAGCCCAAGTGTTGAGCAAACAAGTTCCTGTGATCTGAGTAGCACTCATTTCTGAGTAAAGAGTCTTGGGATTGGGCCATTAACTGTGTTACCAAATATGTGGCAAGAGTTTCAAGATACAAGCAATTAATGGAGATAGCGTCTAAGGTTTTCATGGCCGGCAGAAATAATAAAGTTAAAATTTTCCGAGCTTAATTAATGGATAATAGCTTTTACTAATATCAGACCTTGTTGAATGTATAGTAATCCTGCCAAACAGCTGGTGATCAGGGAGTTTAATTTCATAACGGCACATTTGAGTACTGTACTTGTAGGTGCAAAGCGCAGGCTCAAATAAGGACTGAAAAGATATTTATTCTTTTAACCAGATACCATTACTTGATGAGCGATGCTCCTCCATTTATCAACTGCAACATTTCTTTTTCATTTTTCATCGGTTACTAGCTTGCAGATGTAGTGGATTAACCTTGGGGAGAAACATGTTTGTCTTCTGTAAAGTTTTCTAGTCAGTCCTTCTCCCCACACCTCACCCTTGATAGCTTTGGACCAACACGCCTCAAGCGTTGCAGACACTTTCTGGTGCCTGCACCGTTGTTTCCTCCTGATATCCAGCTACAACCCCCCCCACCACCACATTTTTAAGGTGCTTGCATGTATGACAGCAGTAACAGCTCTTACGCAGCCCATCAGGGCCAGACCAGCCATTAGGCTGACTGAAGCAGATGCTTTGAGTGGTGGGGGGGGAGGGGTCCAGTGAACAGAGAGCAAGCGGGAAGAGGATCGGGGCAGTGGCAGCCCGCCTCTTCCTCGAGCACCACCACTGCTACGGATTGCAGTGGTAGAGCTGCCAGAAGCAGCCCAGTTATCCTGTTTTGATCACTTGCTTTCACGGGTGATAAGAACAGAATCTCTCATCTCTGCTGCCTTCTCCTGCCCAATAAGAAGGCCAGGAAGGCAAGAAGAGGCGGCAGCTTAGCCCCCTCATGTCTACTTCCTCTTTACCTTTAGGTCAGTCGCCACCTCCTGCTTGCTCCACCCAGTCCTGTTGAAACCAACAGGAGGGACAGAGGATGCTGGGAGTGGTCCCAACATGCTGCATTCATACTGTTGGTTTCAGCAGGGCTGGCAGGAGCAAGCAGGAAGAGGTGGCAACAGATGGGGGACCAGAAGTAAGTAGGGGGAGGCATGAGGGAGAACATAAGAAGAGCCCTGCTGGATCAGGCCAAAGGCCCATCTAGTCCAGCTTCCTGTATCTCACAGTGGCCCCACCAGTTGCCTCAGGGTGGGAGCACACAAGACAACAAGATAACCTGTTTCCTGTTGTCACTCCCTTGCACCTGGCACAGAGAGAACCTACTTCTAAAACCAGGAGGTTGCTGGATCACTGGGAGGCTCTGGATCACTGCAACCCACTCCCTCTCCTTGCCCATCCAGCTACTTCCATAAGCAGACGGGCAGGTGAGGACAACGCAGCAACAGGGGTAATGGGGTACATGTGTGCAAGGTGTGCTTGAGCTTTTTTGTGTTTTTTGAGCTGTGTGTGTGTGTGTGTGTGTGTGTGTGTGTGTGTCAAATTGACCAGGGGCAGCAGATCTGCTCCAATTCAGGTGGCAAATCCATTTGAACTGCTCCTGCAGCCAGTTGTATGGTTGGGTCTCAGTGTACACTTTTTTTTTTATTTGACCTTTCAGGTTTAAAATCCTCCCAAGGTAGCCTATCCAAAACAAATCCATTAGAAGAGCAAAGGCAGTAGTTGCAATCAGAACTAAAATCAACCATTAACTCTTGGTGAAATAAAGTCTTTTGTGATCTCTTGCATCAGCCTTTTAAGCTGTCTCATGAGCACTATAGGGGATTTCTGATGATGCCACGAGTGTTACATGCGCGAAACGTCAAAAGTATGTTTTACCATCTCTGAAATTTATTATTTGTTGTAATAAATTTATCTACAACGACGGAGTTTCCCGGCAACATGCGGATTTTTAATTCGAGGATATGGTCGCGTCGTGAAAACCTACAAAAATATCTTTGTGACCTTTTTAAAAACTGCAAGGGAGATCAAAGTGCAAGAGCATGAGTTTTGCTCTTGGGGATTTCTTCCTGTCCTTTTCCTCCGGGGTGGGGGTGGGGGCTTCTCCATGCCTTTGCTTTCTCAAGGAAGATTGCTCACTATAATTTGTTATTTATTTATTTTGCAGCTGGTCTGAGAGCACAATATGGCCACAAGGGGTGCTGGTACGACATAGTCGATGCCTATACAAAGCAGTTGGGCCTTATAATGTAGCAGTGCCTTCAGATGTCTCCCATGCCCGCTTTTATGTAAGTACAGTGTGCAAACATGGGGATGTGATGGGGGGGGATCAGGGTATTCAGTACATCGCCCACTGGAAAATTGTTTGCTTCAGGAAAAATACTTGAATTCTCCTTTCAGAGAGGTGGGCATGTTTCGTTTTGTAGCAGCAGAAGCTTAGTCTGTGGCGCACACGTTCACCCCCTTTGCTCCGATACTCTGGCTATCAAGCCTTGCCTTCCCTACAATTATTTCAAACGGACACAACATGTAGGAGAGAACTTTGGCTCCACAGTACGCCAACGTATTCATTCATTTACCAGCCACACTTTCTCAACCCCTGCTCTGTTCAACTTTTACTCCATCGTCATTCTGAAGCCGAATCACTCCATGGAGCAAGCTTGAAGCTCATTTTCTGGATAACTACTGATGATTGATGAACGTGTAAGCCCCTTATGCCATGCAGCCAGTGACTGCCATGGATACCTATGTGCTTCTAGCTTTAATCCAGATCACACCACATGATCCATTGTCTATAGTCAGGCCCTAGGATACAGTCATATTTGTTATAGCTCACTGGACAGGAACTGGCACCTGCATTACTTACTCTGCTGCGTACCACCACTGCTGCCGGGATTGCTCCGC
This sequence comes from Plestiodon gilberti rubricaudatus, assembly GCA_026170595.1. NCBI lineage: Eukaryota > Metazoa > Chordata > Lepidosauria > Squamata > Scincidae > Plestiodon > Plestiodon gilberti. The sequence goes on along the minus strand of JANXHW010000002.1, from coordinate 106,182,041 downwards.
GCACCACCAGAAGTACGTCATCACCACTTACTTCCAGGTTTTGGACTCATGGAGCTCAGTAAAGGGTTGGTAAGACAGTTCGGGCGGGTGAGCTTTTCTCAGCACGCAAAACTCACACGCTTCACCTCCGCTTGCCAGCTGAGCCTCTTGCCGGTGCTTTACTGAGTTACGGCAGTCCATGTACCACCACTGGTTGGTCGAAGTACCACTGCTGGTACACATACCAGCGGTTGAGAACCCATGTACTACAGGACACATCCACAAGAGAAAAATGGCAGAAAACCACTGTCACTCACATCTCTCAGCTTCCACTCCAGTGTATTATCAATAACCTACAGCTCATCCTGGACAAGGACACTTCTTGCTCACAGACTTTGAGTGCTTACGGGCAGCCCCTTAATTTTGAAGGCTACTCGCTGCAAATGACTACATAACAGAGAGATAAACACAGGGACTAGACCCTGCCACAGAACCCAGTGCCAACTCTGTCCCTATATTTCCTTTGGCAGCACTGTGAGAAGACCCAGTAATGCCATCTATACAAGTTCATTTACTTGTATCCAATATGACATATGCTGTAATCTGCCAATTGCGCCTTTCTACTGTTTACATAGGATACAGGTCAGTCTTGATGCAAAAGAACAAATGGACACAAATCTGACAGCAGAAATGACAACATTCAGAAAACTGGAATATCTTAATTTATGGGGCATACTTTAAAGTGACAATTCTACGGTAGAAAAATTTTGAAGGGAGATTAGAGTGAGAATTAGTTGAATTAAATATATTAGAAGACTTGACACCATCAATGCAGTACAATAGAGGTTTTTTATTATCCTACCAAGTTAACCCCCTAATTATCACTAAATGCTAATTTGTAAAGAATTGTCAGTGTGCTTACCTTGTATATTTCTAAGCTTGTCCAAAGATCAGGCGTTTTGCTTTACTGTTTGCATTTTGAGTTTGCCATTTTCAACTCTGTGTGTGTGTGTGTGTGTGTGTGTGTGTGTGTGTGTGTGTGTGTGTGTGTGTGTGTGTGTGTGTGTGTGTGTGTGTGTGTGCGCGCGCGCGCACAAACACCCACCTACTAGGATTCAACTTCCAAAGTGGACTGTAGTCCACAAAAGCTCATGTTACCAAAAAAAATCATCTTTTAGGTACCGCAAGATGCTTATGTTAAATAAAATGACATCCTGAGGGACAAGCTGTGGGATATGACTTAGATACTAGTGTTAGGTGCCTCAATGGCTGGCTGACAAACCACACTCGGAGAGTACCTGTCAATGGCTCCTTGTCGTCCTGGAGAGAAGAAATGAGTGAGGTGCCTCAGGGCTCTGTCCTAGGCCTAGTATTCAATACTTTTATAAATGACTTGGATGAGGGAGTAGAGGAGATGCTCATCACATTTGCAGATGGTACTAAACTCAGAGGGGTAGCTAAAATCTAGAGGACAGAATCCAGGGTGATCTTGGCCGGATGGGAAAAATGCAAACAAATTCACTGTAACTGGAATAAATGCAACTGGGCAGGAGGGTGTGGTCCGGAGGTTGAGCTGTTGCCTTGCCTGAAAAAGTAGGATCGGCTGCTTGGATGGGAGACCAAGGACACTGGCATGTCTGTGCGGAGGAGTTGGCTGGCAAACAAACATAACATCCTTGAGAAGCCGGTCTGAAGCTTGGTTGCAGCTGCCTGCAAGAGCTTGGAAAATGCAAGCTGGCAGCCAAGATGACAACTGCACTATGAAGGGTAACACTTGGAGAAATTGAGGTTCTAGGAAATTGTCTCAAGGAATAATGCTTGTAAAAATCACATTGAAAAAATGGATGTTCAGCCTGTCTACATAGACAGGCTGAACATCCATTTTTACAATGTGATTTTTACAAGCATTATTGTAATGCTTGTAAGACTCAAACTGCCTTGAGTCTATTGAGCAAAGTGGTATTATAAGTATTGTAATAAATCTAGGTAGGAAAATACATGTGAAAATGATCAGCTAAACGCGAGTCAGCAGTGTGGTGCGGTGGCAAAGAAGGTAAACGCGATTCTAGGATGCATCAACAGAAATATAGTGTTGTGATCGAGAGAAGTAATGATACCACTTTATTTTCCTTTAGTCAGACCCCACCTGGAATATTGTGTCCAGTTCTGGGCACTGCAGATTCAGCAGGATATTGACAAGCTAGAGCAGGTCCAAAGAAAGGCCGTTCAAAATTCAGAAGAACAAAGTAACTGACGCTCAGACAACTTTCCTAGCATAGCCAAGCTAGTTAACGGAGTTTCTGCAATGGATGAAACTGCATTTTCTTGTTTTGAACAGACTGTATGTGTTCTGCCATGGTGCCATGCAGGTGTAGAATTTTAGAGCACAGAATTTGTCTTCTTGGGAATCTCTCATCTTTCTTTAAAAGGAAGGGTTTCTAGACCTTAGGGGTGAGAAGCCTTGCTTGAAAAAGCATGGTGTGAAATTTCATTTTTACTAGCAAAAATTATGCAAAATGAGCAAAGAACATGCACATTTGCCTAATTTGTTTCTTAAAATGTAGGCCCTCTGTAGGGATGGGGTTGTCCCTTTTGGTCCTCACAACGGCTTTGTAAGGCAGGTTAGGCTAAGAGAGGCTGATTGACTCAAGGTCACCTGAATGCTTTGTGACTGGGTGGAAGATTTGAGTTTAAGTCTCCCTGATTGATATCCAACAGCCTCATGTACCTTGCCACACAGGTTGCGAAATCCACCTTTGCTTGGAGATGAATGTTGTTTTCTTAAGACCAGAATATACAGGACTCTGCTTCTAAAGCCCTAAAGATAGGACCTAGCTCACTTCTCCGTTCAGTCAGCAGACTGTGACTGTGCCCTGGTCTGTATTGGCCGTATAGCCAGTTCAAACTGCAAGAGCGCACAAGGAAGTGTTAGTAATGGCTACTCCAAACAGGAAACAGGCAATATAGTTGTGTAGGTTACCCAACCATCAGGCCTAAAGTGTAAGTTTTTCTCCTTGGTCCATCATTCAACTAGTGTAGAGTTTAAGCTAGCTTTTTCAGTTTATATTCATTTTGAATATTTGAGTTGCTTTTCTACTAAAGTTCTAAGTAACAATTAATATACCCAGAAGGATTGTGCTGTAAATATATTGTCTTTGGCCTTGGATGCAGTAGGATGCAAAAATACAGTGAAATATATTTTGCTTCTGGCTGGGGCCTCTGTGGGTCTAGTTGTTGTGTCAGCCCTGAATTCCTTGTCTCCTGCACCAGACTTCAGTGTTCACGAAACTGTCTGCTTGTTTAATAGTAAACACAGTTTTTCTTTTGCAGTTTCTCTTCCACCGTCCATTACGGCTCCTCAACTTGCTGATCCTCATCGAAGGCAGCGTGGTCTGCTATCAGCTCTATTCCCTGCTACGCTCAGAGAAGTGGAATCATACACTCTCCATGGCCCTGATACTCTTCTGCAATTACTATGTCTTATTTAAACTCCTGCGGGACCGGATAGTATTAGGCAGGGCGTACTCGTATCCTCTCAACAGCTATGGGCTAAAAGCCCATTAATCAATTATTTGAGAAAGGGAAGGATATTTTCATACAGTTCTATTTTTTTTTCCTTTGCAACTGTTTATAAATATTTAAAAAAATATTTTATATTTTGTATACTACTGTTTTTTTGTGGGGTAGGGAAGGGCCCAGTGGCAATTAAATGTCGCTTTATAAACAAGGTGTTATTTTATATAAAGAAATCATTTGTGTATATACTGTATATCTACATATATCTATGTGAAGCAAGAGCATTGTATGTGTGGTCACTCCATCCACTGTGCACACACAGGAGTAGCTTGTGTGTCAGTATGACTTCACTTCCTTCAGCTGGAGAGTGCAGCAGCCATGGCTGTAGGCAGAGAATCTGCTTATATGCCTGTAAATACTAGACATCTAGCCATACCTGTGAGCAAAAATATGCTCATCTGATAAGTACCGTATTTTTCGCTCCATAAGACGCACTTCCCCCCCCCCAACAAAAATGTGTGTCTTATGGAGCGAAGTGTAAAAAAATGACTTGCTTAAACAAGTTTTCTGGCCACTTACCTGCTTGTTCTGCAGCTCTGTCCCGTGTTGCCGGCTGTCCCCAGTCAGAAGCTCGAAGACACGAGCCTCCAGGTCACGTCTAGCGCCTACGCAGAGTTCCCAGGCGCTGGATGCGACCTGGAGGCTCTGCGCAAAGATCCCAGTTGCTGCGATCTTTGTGGAGAACCTCCTGGTCGCATCCAGCGCCTGGGAAGCTCGCGTTTTCATGCTTCTGACTGGGGACAGCCAGCAACCCAGGACGGAGCTGCAGAACAACAAGCAGGTAAGCGGCTGGAAGTCATTTTTTATTTCCCCCTATTTTTCGTTCCAAAATACACATGTGTCCAATGGTCCAGTGCATCTTTTATAGAGCGGAAAATACAGTACTGTGATTCAATTCTGGGAAATGGTGCTGCCATTCAGTCTCAGAACTTGCATATGGAGCCAGTGCAAGCTGAGCATCATAGGTAGAAAAGGAGACTTCAGGTAAACAAATGGTAGGAATAGAAACATTTAAACAGTTGTCAGTTAGCCTTTCTACCTTTTGAAAGAAACAGCCAAATGGCCATTTGTACCTTTGGATGGTTAGCTTGCTGAAAAGAGCAAGGCAATGTCCTACATGGAGGGTTATGGATTCAAAACACTTTCCTCTTTGTGTGTATGCTGCATAAGGAATGTATTTCAAGTACTGTAGCTGATCTTAGCCCCTTCGCATTTAGGTTACCACATGACAGTGAAAACCTATGTCCCACTAATAAAAAGGGGAGGGAAATGACTACATACACTAGCTCTACCGAGAAGCCTAGTGCCTGGAAGAGAAAGAGGTACATGAAGAATTTCTACTGGAGCTAGTACAGCGGTTCACTCCCCCCCCCCCCCCCGGTATATAGAACTTTATGGTTTCTGTAAACTATTTGGGTAAGAGAAGCAACTCTAAGCATAGTCAGCAGCTGTGCCTGTACTTGCTAAGCCTCTGCCAAAATTATTTTTCCTTGTACAGGTACACAAATCCTTGGATCAAATTTTCTCACCCTTGCCTGCTATGTATAGATGCCTTTTGATGTGTTTTAAGAGTATCTACTTGGTGTCGCTAAAAGAAACAGTGTTAGCTAGCAAATGGTGTTATCCATGTGAGATAATGGTTTGCTTCAATGAAAATGAGCCAGGGCAAAAGCTAAGTCCAGTTTACTTATTGTTGCTGCTGTGCACAAAGGCAAGTGTTCCTTGCCTGCCCCTTAGAAATGGGGGGGGGAGGGAGGAAGTGAACCATCGACTATCACCTACCAGTTTTGCCTAATTCTCAATGTTTGCAGCATCTTTGTGAGCACTCTGTCAGCTTCAAACAGTATAGCATCTAACTTAACCCACAAAACAAGCCTTAAATTATTGTTCCTTACACAGTGAACATTCTGAGTTTATTTCAATAGAAAGTGGGGTATGACTAGAAAAGGCCTATTTCTCAAATCATAACCACAGACAGTAGAAAGGGCTTGGGCTGCTGCAGCAGCTGGTCCCATCACCCAAGAATGTCATAATAAATGGCTGGTTTTGCTGTTGCGGTAAGAAATTGCTCCAGCTTCAGACCAATGCGGAACAGCAGAGCTTCATCCCACCATTTTGCCATGATCTGAAAAGAAAGAAAAACAGCAGGATCCAGTGTAAGAAAGAATGCTGCAGTCATTGCAGGGGCAATGCCAAGGGAAGCTGCTGCAGGGATCTGCCCTTTGGAAGAAAGGGTGGTAGCTCATTGGTGTTCTATCTGGACCAAGCCCTGGATGAACGGGATACCTTAAGGAAGGCAGCAGAGTTCATGAAAAAGGGACTGTTTGCTTAAGGAAAACTGGGCCTCGTTGGAGGGAAACTGGCTCGTTTACAAAAGAACCGACTATAGATTGTGCAGGGTTATGTAGCAGTAGCAACCATTCCCTTCTTCTAAAGGCTAAGATGCCACACAGAGGTTATAATATGGGTAGATTCTACTCTGTAGAACATGGACACTTTCTCACTTGCTTCTCATGAAGAGCCATACCCTTACTGGGAGGGTCCCAATGACATAGTAGGAGGAATGCTAAAGGAGAGGAATTACAGTATGCCATCCATGAGTTGCCACCACTATCAGTAGATAACATGACATATAAAAGAGAAGGAAAATGCAACAGCTGTGGGCCTGTTTCCAGTATTGTCATTCCATACACTAGCTATTTATATTTATTTTTCACATTTTTATACCGCCCTTCCTCTAAGGAGCTCAGAGTGGTATACATATTTCCTCCCCTCCTTTTGTCCTCACAACAACCCTGTGAGGTAGGTGGGGCTGAGAGATAGTGACTGGCCCAAGGTCACCCAGGAAGCTTCGTGGCTGAGCAGGGATTTGAACCTGGATCTTCCAGGTCTAAGTCCGACTCCCAAACCACTACACCATCCTGGCATCACCATTTCACGGCTTGCCTATCAACATGTCTTGAGTACCTGTTCTTTTGCTTGAATCGCCACTGCCCTTGGTAAAGAAGCAGGGAGATGTTTACATAAGTTTCAGTAGGATCTCGCAGTAATATAAGACATGCCCAAGAAACAGTCCTTTGCCCCCCAGAAAATCCAAAAGTCTTTGGAATGTCACATGTTATCGTGGCCAGTAAGGGGCATTAGGTCATACTCTCATGGTGGCTGTGACATCAGAACAGTTAGGGTGGGAGACAATGTTGGTGGGTGAATTAATTTGAGCAGGAACTTGCAGCCTAATCCTATGCTAGCCTCCACCAGCAGTACTGGGCTCCGCACTGTCACAAATGTGCTATAAAGCACGTTGCAATGACATGGAGGCCAGTCCCGCCGGCATAGAGGCCAGTACCAGCAGGCCTCTGTCGGTGGGGGAGCAGTGCTTGCCACTGACAGGTAAGCTCTGCGCTGGCTGGCAGGGGGAGGGCAGCAGGGATGACACATTTAGGGGCGGGGAGGAGGACGGATCAGGCCCAGGAGGGAGGCGGGCTTGGCGGAGGCCTCCTCCGCCAAATCCTATCCCCCATTCTGGGCTTGAAAGCCCAACAGAGCTGCTTGGAGCTTCGCCGGCCATTTAGCTGGCGCGCCTCTGAGTAGCCCCATAGAGGCTGCTGGGACTTGACACGGGGGATGGGACAATCATTCCCTTCCCTCGAGGAGACCTCCAGCCCTGCGCTGGATACAGCAGAGCCTGCCCTGGCACCACTACATCCAAACACAGGGCTTTGGATAGGATTGGGCTGTCAGTCATGACTGCTCCGCCTCATTGCTCTTAACAGTAAGGCATAGGTTGAGGTAACCATTAAGAGGTAACTCTTAATGGCATAGTTTGGACTATAAGAAAAGAACTAAACTGCTGCTGACCCATCTTGGCAGTACATAATGTTTACCTGAAGGCTAATGGGAAGCCCTGAAACCGTGTATCCAACAGGAACCACCAGTGCTGGAATGCCCGTCAGGTTGGCCAGTTGCATGTATCTACCAAGAAGGATCAACTTATGTTAGTGGCTCTGCCAGAAGCATTCTGGGTTTCTTGATGTAGAGCAGCAGTTTTCAACCACTGTGCTGTGGCACATTGGTGTGCCGCGAATGGTCCACAGGTGTGCTGCAGGAGTTTGGGAGAGGGTCATTTATTAGTAGGGCTATTGGGGGATGTGAGTCCCCGCTGGCAGTGTGGTGTGCTTTGTCAATTGTCCAAAAACTAATAAGTGTGCCTTGACAATTTTAGCGCCTTGACAATGTGCTGTGAGATGAAAAAATATTTGAGAGTGTGAACCTATACCACTTTTCCTTTAGCTAATCAACAATCCTTAGTACCCGAAGGTCACCCTGGAAGACTACCCAGGTGGACCCGAGACCTCTGTCACCACATAAGAATGCCAGCCACCTTGGGTGGTTAACAGCTGCAGTGCAGCCAACACCATGTGTTAAAAACATATGAGCCACGCACACCCAAAGAAATATATATATAAAAAGTATCATTCAATCCCAAACAAAAACAAGTAACATATTTTATGAATCCAACAGGCCACAAGGTAGCATGGCTCACTTACTGCCACTGCCTGCAGATTCAGCTTTGGGGTGGGGTGGGGGGGGTGCATAGCTTAAAATCTTGGCCTAATTCCTCCCTCATTTCAGTAGTTCACAAATGGCATTTTGCTTTGAACAGCACAAAATCATCTCCTCACCTCATGGTCCGAAGGGTTGTCTGGGGATCGCTACATCCAGTCCGGAGATCTGTTTTTTGAATTTGTGGGGCCGGACATGCAGTACCTTGTAAAAATAATTATAAATAAATTAATTATTATTATTATTAATAATAATAAATGCAGTGATTGAAGTAATATGCTCTTCACTTGAGAAATACAGAAAGTTCTCACTTAAAGTGGTTGATAGGTTCTTGGAAGTGGCAACTTTAAGCAAAACGACTTATAACTTCCTGTTAACGTCGGAGCCTCTCTAACACTGAGGCTGCCAGCTCTACTGAAGACCTGCGCTGGCCCGTTTCGAGCCATTGGTGCTTTTGCGCCGCACTGGCTCATTTCGAGCCATTGGTGTGTTTGTGCATCAGTAAGGTAATGGCTGTGGGAAGGACCACGAGGGTGCGGGGAGGGAGCGCGCCCTCATCTGCGGGTTCCTGGTATCCACGGGGGGAGGGGGAGGAACCTATTCCCCGTGAATACTGGGGCACTACTATATATAAATACAGATATTATCATCAAGACATAATTATAATCAAAACAGCTCTAAGACAAGTGACGAAGTAAGCAGGTAGGATTCTGTCTCAAAAGTGGCTGGAAGGAGTGCCAGCTGTGGCACACGTCACTCTCTACGTCATCTGCTTGGAGTACACAGCTCAAGCCTATTGCTGAGAGCCCCTGGCAACAGCAACACACACATTTAATAAGGAAGCCATCCTTGCTCAGCCATGCAGCTACAGCTTCTTCAGAGCAAGGAATTTGGCCTGGCCAGCACTGAACAACACTTGCAATTCTCTGTTCCTAACCCTCATCAATTGTGCTACATACATATACAGGCATCAAGAGGTCAGGGAGATACAACGTCATGCCGCCACTACAGCCCTTAACAAGTTATCCCAAATACTGACAGCAGAAGATACCTGGAGTAAGGAGACAGTTCACATTTGCAAACATCTCTCGCAGAAAGGCCATGGTACGGCTGCGCTGCCGATTTGCCTGCAAACAGAAGAGGGAGTTCGGCCTCACAAGCTGGGTCTTGTCCCATCAAGGTATTAAAAGGTTAAAGAGCGGGAATCTCAGGTAAGTGTGCGCAAGTGGAGGGGGATGGGTTAACACATACAAGCAATCTTCCTCCCAACTACTGTACTTCCAGTCGGGGGGGAGGGAGCCAAACCTAAAACAACGAAGATTGTATCTTGCTATGATACTTGTGACAAGAAGAGACAGAGCAAGCCTTGAATTAACGAGAAAGATTCATGAGGTAAAAAAAGCAACCTGTATACAGACAATTCAGTTACTGCTCAGACACTATCAGGAAAATGCATCTACTTCTAGTACTCAGTGGGTTTCTGAAACATGAATTCAGGTTGCTATGAACACTACTGGGCCAGAAAGCTAATAAAGCGCTCGTATTCAAGCCCAACAGCAGAAAATAAGGTCTGGATCAAATCTCTGTTCCTTTTCTAGAAACTAGAAACATAGATAAGAATATAAGAGCCCTGCTGGATCAGGCCAAGGGCCCATCTAGTCCAGCTTCCTGTATCTCACAGTGGCCCCACCAGATGCCTCAGGGAGCACACAAGACAACAAAATACCTGTATCCTGTTGCCACCCCCCTTGCATCTGGCATTCAGAGATAGGCTACCTCTAAAAACCCGGAGGTTTGCATATAGTGATCATGGCTTGTAAGCTGTGATGGACTTTTCCTCCATAAATCTGTCCAATCACCTTTTAAAAAGGCACCTAGGCCAGGTGCCTCCTGCTAACCTAGCAGTTCCAAAGCATGTAAATGCGAGTAGATAAATAGGTACTGCTTGCAGGAAGGTAAACAGCGCTCCGTGTTCCAGCTGCATGCTACGCGCTGCGGCAAGGAGAGTCATGCCGGCCACATGACCACGGAGACGTCTTCAGACAACGCTGGCTCTTCGGCTTTGAAATGGAGATGAGCACCACACCCTAGAGTCAGACACGACTGGACTTAATTGTGAGGGGATACCTTTACCTTAGGCCAGGTGCAATTACCACATCCTGTGGCAAGGAGTTGCACAGATTACGCGCTGGGAGAAGAAATATTTCCTTTACTATAGAGCACTATACTATGGGTACTATAGAACACTTTTGATTGAGCAGTGGTAAGAGGCAATTGTTGAACAAATCAAACATACGTTTCTAGCAGAAAGAGCTATTAACCATTGGAACACAATATACATGTGACAGGATCTCTTTTTTTGTCAAAGTTTGGACACTGCCATGCCAAAGTGGACATGCTAAAAATGGTCACAGTGATCACACATGCTTATAATAGGGTACCCAGAGCTTCAATATCGGAGTGGCTGCACAGTGGTCCCTGGGCATGCCAAGTTCTAACCTGCTTTCCTTGATGGACTCAGGACTACAGTCCTCTTTCACATCCTTCCTACCCCCACCTTCTACCTGCAAAGGTGAGCTCAGTGACCTGCTGTGCTTTCTAACTCAAGCACTCCTCTCCCCTGCAACCCACTTTTCACCTTGATGTAATCCAGTGCTGTGAACTGAGAAGCTATTGCAAGATTCAAACGTGTCTCCAGATTCTGCAAAACAAAGGCATTTGGGGTCAATCTGAGAAGTGACAGCAAATAAAACCACTGGATGGCACAGCTAGAACAGACCTGAAGGCTCATTTATTGAGCCAAACATTTGTACCCTAACTTTCTGCCTCCAAAAAGGCTCCCAAGGCAGCTTACAACATTTTAAAAACAATAATAATTGTACAATGAAAACAGATCCCACCAACCCAGCTCTACAAACTGTAAGGAAAGACTATCGGAAGTGAATGAATGGCAACACAGATGGTGCTGACAGGAAGCACATGGCTTTCCTCTGACTATGGTCTGTGCTTCTGATGGGCTGCACCTCAAGACCACCAGGAAAAATGTATTTGGGAGGAAATTTGTGAGTCTGATTGGGGCTTTAAACTAGGCCACATGGGAGAGGGAGACGATTCCACAGCAGACACAACACTGACAGCTGGGAAAGAGAATGCAAGTGATGTAGAAGCAACTGGGACCGCGGCAATGGGAAACGCCAGTACAGGTTGAGTATCCCTTATCCGGACTGCTTGGGACGGGAAGTTGTCAGGATTTCAGATTTGTCTGGATTTCAGAATATTTGCATAAATATAATGAGATACCTTGGGAATGGGACCCAAGGCTAAACATGAACTTCATTTATGTCTCATATACACCTTATACACATAGCCTGAAGGTAATTCTATACAATATTTTTAACAATGTTGTGCCCCAGCATGCCTTGCACGTATGCCAGCCAGGTCCTGGGAAAAAGTTTTTTTTTTTAAGTCATAGCCCCCAAAATATCTGGATTTCGGATGTCCAAATAAAGGGGTAATCAACCTGTATCAGAGAGAAAATGCAGGAGAAACGGAATGGGGGCTCTATTTGAGGCTTCATGGGTCTCTTCTACAGCAACGTGCAAAGTTTTCTGGAACAAACAAAATGAACTAGAACTGCTGCTATGGGAAAGCAAGTATTGCTCAGTATACTGAAACCTGGTGGGGAGTTACCAGGCGTGCTTTTATAAATGTGTTTGCATGATGCACACATGGGTGAAAGCGATCTTGTGTGTTGGCAACTCTGTGTAGTGGCCAAAATGGTGTTGGAAGAGAAGACAGGGGCAACAACCTGCACCTCAAGCAGCTCAAAATGGGGGTTGAGGAAGGAGACAGAAAGAAGAGAAAGAGATTCCCCACTGGTAGTGTGGAAGAGGACTCCTTGCACATGCCTATTTTTGCAGAATACTAACTGATGCAAGTAAGGAAACCAACTATGAATCCGATCAGCCCTCCCTCCCCACCTCCCCCCCCCCCCCCACACACACTTACCATTTGCTGGAAGTAATGGTTGAAGTCAGGCTGCAAGAAATCCCTCATCTCACTAAGGATGCAGATGAGATGAGCCATTCGCAGCTCCTCTATCTCTGGCAGGGCCACATCGACCACTGAGGCACCTAAGCCCTCTAAGAATGCCACAGCTGAGCATTAGTAGCAGCACATGGGGGGGGGGGGAGAGAGAGAGAGAGAGATTTAACAGTCCAACAACATTCTCTGTATTTTTTTTTAATGTTCAGCAAACTTGGGATGAAGCCCATCACCTCCCAAGAGGCCATGGCTTCCACACCTGCACTTAAAAATGGTCTTTTGTAGTTACAATTATAGAATGGAGAAGTAATAAGGGCCAAATTTCAGGGAACACTTGTTCCGCTGAGCCCAATTAAGTGATCATCATGATGATCATGTGAAAATTACATCGCTGTCATCCATAGAGATCTTGAAAGGTAAACAAACTCCCAACATCTCAGGAAAAAAAAAATATGAGTATTTTGATTGTACTCTCAGTGCCCAATCCTATCCAGCTTTCCAAGCACCGATGCAGCCACAATCATTCCCTTCTGCCCCCACAGGAACTTGAACCCTTGCCACAGAGGAGCATGTGTGTTTGTCTCACATGGCTGCCCTTGTCCATGGTAGCTGTTTCTCTACCCTTGCTTTGCTCTGCTCAAAAAGATATTCCTTGGATGTGTGTGTTTGTGTGACTGGGATAAGGGGACCTGAACTTTGGGTGTGGAATTCCTAGCAAGACTTTGCTTTTGCTGCTGCCACAGTAGCTCCTGCAGGGAGTGGGCATGCTGTGACATCCTTCTGTTGTGTCGTGTGTGGTATCCTTCGGGCATCTCCCCATGTTTAGCAGTGGTTTTTTTTTTTTTTAATAGATCTCGGCTTTTAAACCTGAATAATTTCATTCTGTGAATGCTGGCCACAAATGTTTTAGTATGTATATTAGTGGTTCCTGTTGCTGTGTTGCCCATTCCTAGTGGCTGGCGGGGCTGCGTCCCCCTGGCGGTGGCTACTCATTGGCCCCGAGCCTGCCCTGCCCCCTGCTCGGTTCACCCTGGTAGCGTTTCTCTGGCCACTGGCATTGGGGCTGGGCAAATGTGGTGATTGGCTGCCTGGATGTCACACCGACAACATGCCAACATCGCACCAATGACAGGATGCTGTTCCATGGGTGACAGGCTGTGTTGAGGTTTCCATGATGGAAACACTGCTAATCGGCATTACTGTGAGGCATGAATATTGTTAATTTAGGTGTGTGTGTCCGAACTTAAAAACCATTTTATTAACGTTGGCTATCATCTTTTACGCATCTTTTTATACAGATGACATGATGCTCAAAATGAATTGGGAGTGAGATTTCTATTACCGGTACTTGGATTAATACATTAGTCTTTGCACCAGCAGGACACCTTGCTCGTTTCTGCTTGGAGTTACTGCCTTGCCAGTATGTACTCTACCTTTTTGGCAGATGCCTTGGATTTCCACATCACAAGCCTGGCAGGGAAGCAAAAACAAGAAGTCACTTTTCCAGAGCCACCATAAGGCTGTTTCCTCATCCCTGAAACCTGCCACATTCTCGTTCATGCAATCAAGACCACTCCAAGGGAACAGAGGGCTGTATCTCAAATTGAAGGTACGAGTCCAGAGCCTCACACACCTAACTTCCCTCAGCAAGAGATTTGAAGATAGGCGTGGTCAAGTCTGAATGAACGGTGCAACAGAGAGAAGGGGAGGCAAATAGGCACCTTAAAAAAAGTCCAGTCAATCCCCAGCTTCAAGCCCTTCAGATCAGGGCTCAGGACATCAGAGAGGGATGGTTTTGGCTGGCCTAATCCTGTAATAGATTAAAGATTAATCTAGATTAAGTAGATTAAACACACACACACACACACACACACACACACACACACACACACACACACACACACACACACACACACACACACAAAAGCCATAGAGTTCCACACAATAAGTGTGCATGAACGTGCTCCAGGGTTGGGAGTGAATGGGGAGCAAGCCTCACCGTATGGATACAGGGGATCTGGTCCAGCCACAATAGTATAAGCAATAGCAGCATCTGCCACAGAAGCACAGAGAGGACCTGGCCAACATAAAAGAAAAGACAGAAGACTACTAGGGCATTAAGGTGCAATGCAGTCGTCAACCTGATAGTCCTATGGCTTCCAAGAACGCCTGCATTTGTTTAACTATTTCTAACCCCTCATTATGGAAATAAAGCTTCTTCTATATATGTAGCAGAATGGACCACGTCACTGTCACTCCACACGGAAAGGGGTAAATCCAGGGACGTGTGGTGCAGACGCAGCAGGTGAGGCAGAACTGCACCATCATAGACCACAGAAAATATCTACAGCCTAACCCTGAGATTGTGTGCACATACCACCCGCTTTCTCGGGTGTAAAGATTGTGCATGCGCAATCACAGGGTTAGGCTGCGGCTTTTTTTCCGTGGACTACGATGGGGCGGTTCTGCCTCACCTGCTGCGCCTGCACGCCCCTGAGTAAATCACATTTTAAAGTGTTTTTGCATGAAAAAGAATACTCCCTGCAAGTTGAAAACAAGAACAGCGGACAAAGGTTTTCAGCCTGATGCGATAACTTTCTGACTGCAAGGAGGTTTTATGTGGGGGAGCATTAAAACACGATAGCCCCCACCTATAGTCTGAAGAGCTGTAGTCCTTTCTACTATCTCATTTTGCTGCATGCATTGACCAGACCTCCACTTAAAAGTAAGCTGAGGCTTCAGGGTTCAGGGATGCAGTTTCTACGCTATACAATAGCTCTCTCCGTCTCCTCCTCACCATTCACCTCCAACACCGACTCTCACTTGCCCACCTCTCTCCAAAAGTTCCAAAATTACAAAAACTCTGAAATTGTCAGGTTTAACACATCACTGTGCAAGTTTAGGCAAAAAAAATGAAAAAAAGCGACATGTAATACAATCTATAATAATGAGTGCTTTTAGCATAGTTTCTCCTTGCAAATGTAGATACATGGTGTCTCTCTCCCCCACACACACACACACACAAACGCCAAACCTCCCCCCCCCCGGTAGGTGAACACAGTCAAAACTGCAGAGATTGCCTTCTTACCAAGGCCTACAGTAGAATATGAGAGTGGGTGACAGCCAAAGCCGCTGATACGTCCAAATGTACCTTCAGATAGGACAAAGAGTAGTTAAAGACACAAAATTAAAGACACAAAGCAACAGAGACCCAAAATGCAATCCGAGGCACCAGTTCAGCCAGAAGTACTGGGTTACGCCAGGCTTTAGGTAGCAGCCTGTGAAAGAAAGAGCAACAAATCCAGTTCAGTCTCCCATGTACTCTCTCCGCTACACCGAAGTTACAACTGGTAACTTACACCGAAGTTACTTGAAACTTACAAGTAAGAAGGAGTCCGTCAAAGTGAGCAAAATGGTGTAATGATGAAATGGAGGATAGGAAAGAATTGTCAGTCTTTTAGCTAGGCCTATCACTGTGATTAACTATTCCTTGATGTACTGGTGTTACCTTCCCATTTCTCAGCAGTGGGGCATTTCAGTGCCGTCTCTTTTCCCATTCCCACAAGTAGGAAAATCCAGGACAGAGGCATCAGTAGGGTTTGCGTCACCCGGTCCAGGAGGTCAGCTCATCACCCCCATGCACCGGGTGAGGCATGATTGGAAGCTGAAACCGGAAGTGGCTTCCAGTTGCGTCTCAGACCTGTTCTGAGGTGCAGGGAGGCCTGCGGCCTACTCTACAGGCCTCAGAACAGGTCTGAGACACAATTGGAAGCCACTTCCGGTTTCAGCTTCCAATCGCGTCACCCCCTCCCTGGTGTGTCACCTGGTGCAGGCCGCACCCCAAGGGACGCCAGTGATCCAGGACTCTCAACCATGAAAATCAATTTTACCTTTCAGCCCCACTATGCCACAGAAGGAAGCAGGGATCCGCACAGAACCACCTCCATCTGTACCAATAGCCAGTGGACAAAGACCTAAAGAGAAATTGAGTGATGAGAAGCTTGGTTTAAAAATTTTAAAATAAGAGGTTCAAAAAGAAAGCCATCTAGCCCTGCAGTTCTTCCCCACAGCTTTAAAGTATGCCACTTCCTGATCCCATAAGCCACTGTTCTTCAACCTTGGGGTCGGGACACCAATGGGGTCTTGCGAAGCCTCAATTGTGGGGTCGCGGCAACTTACAGGAACCAAAATGGTCATGGGGGGGTAATGCGGGGGGGACCTGCTGGGGGGGGCTTCCACAGAGATTTCATTCATCTCCTCCCCTCCCTCTTTTGATTTGCTGGGGGAGCAGTCGGGAACCGCGGCTCTGCTTTCCTATTCCAGAATGCCCCCGCTGCTGGTGGTGCGGGCCACGCAAGCTTGGCAGGACGAGGCTACCAGTGTCGGGGTGGGGGGGTAGTGACAGGTGGGCGGGATCAATGGTGGGTCCCCAGCCTCATACTTTATTATTTATTTGGGGGGGGGGGTTGTGGCACAAAAAAGGTTGAAGACCGCTGCCATAAGCAAAGATCTTTGCAACTGCTATCCTTCGGCCACCTCCTAGATCTTCTCTGGAAGGTTTTCTTGTGTTTCCCCCCATTGCTTACCTGCAGCCACAGCTGCTGCTGACCCACTGGAGCTGCCACCAGTAAAATGCTGGGGGTTGTAGGGATTCCTAACTGTACCGTGGTATCTGAAATGCAGACCAAGAAGTGCTTTGAAGGCAATACTGCCAAGAGCGGAGGACACGGACAGAACTCAGCGTCCCGACACCACCGACAGGAGCCCAACATGTAACCCCTATTATCAGCAAACTAGACACGATGGAGGCAGACCTGTGTGTCAAAACTAGATCTATGGGATGCATGGGGTGGGGAGGGGGGAGAAAGGACAGCAAGGACAGGTGGTAGAGAGGAGCTGAACCCTTCATGCCGCTGCATCTTGCCTCCAAGCTACTGTATCCCAGCCATTCCCACACACAGCTGCATGCGCTGAAACCAAGAATATCCATTGCCCAGAGAAAAACCAGCTGAATGCAGCAGTTTCAGGATGAAAAACATGGGTGGTTGGCAAGTAAGTTCCCATTCACACTGTACTTTCGCGCCATGCTTTTATATAGATTTAGCGGGACCCAAACTGTCATGTCTAGCTTGACCCTGAACCAAACGACTCTCCCTTCCATCTACATGCAGAGAGGTATGCATAAATGTGTGTGTGCGATGCGCACACACGCGCACACACCGAGGAATATGGCCCCCGATTGCTTCACTACATGTCAAAAAGAAAAAAAGACAGCATAGTCCCAGTTGTGGAGAACTTTAAATACAGATTTAAATACACTGCCACCCCATGCGAAGAGCTGCCCCTCATACACAAGCAACATTCCCAAACTTACAGACTCAGCTGTGCATCGACAGGGAGATCAGTAACAGCAGGCATAAGCTGTTGGTCACAAACGTTTATCCACCAGAGGGGGAGCCACATTTGTTGGGGTTTTTTTGCTGGAACAAACTAAGGACTTTGTGACACCCTGAAGACTAACAAATGTACTGAGGTACAAGCAGTCACAAAATGTATTAGTATGAAGGTAGACATTTTGCCATTATTTGGTCCACTGTTATTGACCTTCTCACCGAGGAGCTCAAGTATTTCCCAGAACATGAAAAACCACTGTTTAATGAACACAAACTACGTTACCTGTTGGGGTTACAGCCAGTGGTTCCAATGCCCAACTCATGCATGTTTGAGACACCAATGATAATGGCACCAGCCTCCCGCAGCTTCCTCGTCACGGTGGCATCCTCAGTCTCTGGCTTTGTGCCCAGGTATTGTGTTCCTATTCGGTGATGATAGGGCACCTAACACACACACACACACACACACACGTACGTTATGATTCCTGACCAGCCAGGTCCAGCAGTCCCTTTCCCTAGGCAGAGGCGTCACTAGGGTTTGCATCACCCCAGTGGTGTCACTAGGGTTGATGTCACCTGCTGGTGTAACTCATGGTGTCACCCCCATTAACTTTATTTTAATATAGAACAGTACAGGTCACACAACAAATCAGTAAACAACAACAAAACAGTGGCCAACTTGAGGACACTCACACAACTGAATAGAGTTCTAGGATTAGCTCTGATACATAGAAATGAAAGCGGACATAGAAATGAGAGTTGACTCATACTAACACCTTATTAGGTCCATGCTGTGTCATAACACCTCAAGGGCTCTTGGAACAACTAGTCTCATTGGTCCAGTTTTGAGTTAAGGAAATCCACTTTTTGTTACATAAGTCAGTTGTGTTTTTTTACAGTTATTTGGCCATAATATTTGATAGAATACAGATAATTCAACACCATTTGTTTTATTACATTCTGCATTAAATTACCTTTCCAACGATATATACCTTTATGGTATTATTCATAAATACATTTCCAAAAGGTTTCCACAATTTTGGCCACTAGTGGTGTCACCACACACACATCCCTGAGGTTGTCACCCGGTGCAGTCTGCACCCCCCTAGTGACGCCACTGCCCCAGAGCAGTCCAAAGGAGTTGTCCCCAAGTCAGTTCCCATCTTCCCTATTGCAACAGCAACATATCAAGCACAACAGCACCTCCCTTCTAAATGGCAGCCTTAGTTAGTGCCAACAGTCAAGTTTAATAAGGTATATACCACTTTAAGCTCCTCCTTCAGGCACACGGGGATTCCATCCAGAAGAGAGAGGGGTTGCTTGCTTCTATAGCGAGCGGTAGAGGCCTCGGCCATCTGAACAGGGAGAGATGTTGAACATATATTGCTAAATATAACACTTGAAAAACACCACTTGAACAAAAGGGCAGGTCACAATACAGGTGGTCCCCAATATTCGCTGGGGATATGTTCCAGGCCCCTCCGTGGATACTTGAAACGGTGGATAAGAGCGAACACCCCCTCCATGGTTTCCTGAGGGCCTCCCCACCCTGCCTCCCCTGCAGGCAGGCATGCTTGCCCCCCCCCCAGCTCTTATTTTTCTTTCAACAAGCTTTGTTTCTTCCTTAAAACAAACAGAGAAGCAGCCTCGCCAGGGGCGTCCTCTGATGTGGTGCCCTGGGGCGGTGGGCCCCAGGGCGGGAGGTGGTGCGGGGGGGCGGGAGGCTCCGGAGGAGCTTTTTTCGGCGATTTTAAAGGGGTATTTTTAAAGTATGTATGCTTTGCGGCACTTAACTTTGGTATAGGAGCCTCCAGCGAAGCGATCGGCTCTCTCCCGCGACGACGTTCTCTTCCAGGGGCGCAGATCGGCGATCTGAGATCGCTCCTCTGCAGCCCCTGACCCGAACTGCTCATCGTAAGCTCATCGTTTGAGTTCGCGCATGCGCATAGCAAACAGCCATTCACGCATGCGTGAACTCAAACGATGAGCTTACGATGAGCAGTTCGGGTTAGGGGCTGCAGAGGAGCGATCTCAGATCGCCGATCTGCGCCCCTGGAAGAGAACGTCGCTGGAGAGAGCCGATCGCTTCGCTGGAGGCTCCTATACCAAAGTTAAGTGCCGCAAAGCATACACACTTTAAAAATACCCCTTTTGTAGGGTTAAAATGTAGGTAAAAATCGGCTGAAAAAATTAGCATAATTTATGCTAATTAGTTTTAGGGGGCGGGGCCGAGGACCGGGCCCCACCCGCAAAATCGGCTGGGTACGGCAGTGCAGCCTCCATTGCAGGCAAGTAGAACGAGACTAAGTCCTAGAGAGGCTCTGCAAGGTTTCTGTTAACCTTCCAGAGCCTCTCTAGTACTTAGTAGTCTCGTTCTACTTGCCTGTAATAATTCTCCTGTTTCTTTAAGGAAGAAACGAAGCTTACTGGGAAAAAAGTAAAAGCCTGGGGGGGTCCCCATGATCCGTGGATAACTGAAACCGTGGATAGCGAATCAGTGGATATGGGGGCCCACCTGTATTCACAACCTGACACCTCAATACGAGGAATTCAGCAGAGGTGACTTGGCCCTCCCTTCACCCTGGGTGGCTACCATTGAAATGAGGCCTTTTCCCAACAAAGAATCCCTTCCATTGATAGAAGTCTCCACATTACCTTGATTATTTCCTTCCTATCCCACTGAACAATTGCTCGGAGGGGAGGGCTGCATTTCTCAGTGTCTTCCAGTGCAGCAATAATGTTCTTGGCAACTTGAAGGGGAGTTACCTCTCCAGATCTAACAAATATGTGAAAGTCAAAGCAAGAATATTTTGGTCTCCACTTGCTCCCATTGTCAGGGCCAGGCTGGAGTGATAGATAACCGCATCCACATCCAGTGCTGAAGGGTGTGGTCTCCATCCCAGGCCCCCCCCCCCATGATTAAGCTGTCAGAGATAGCACCCTCAAATCCCTAAGAGCCCATTTCTGTTCTAGTCTGGGATTTTAATTTTTATTTTTGATCCACTATTTACACTGAATGAGGGGTGGGGTTTTAAAATTTTTTTCAAAAATGTGAGTACGTGGAGTTTTATAAAAACATTAATAGGCTGTTACTGAGAGTGCTTTGAGGAGACATATGTATGGGAACAAACAGAGCAAATAGCCAATGTGTCTGTTTTAAACGTGGACAGCCTGCCTAAAGTATATAGAAGGAAGGCAAACATAAGAAGAGCCCTGCTGGATCAGGCCAAAGGCCCATCTAGTCCAGCTTCCTGTATTACACAGTGGCCCCACCAGATGCCTCAGGGAGCACAAGACAACAAGATAACCTGTTTCCCGTTGACACTCCCCTGCACCTGGCACAGAGAAAACCCACTTCTAAAACCAGGAGGTTGCTTATGGCTTGTAACCTGTGATGGTCTTTTCCTCCATGAATCTGTCCAAACCCCTTTTAAAGGCATCTAGGCCAGGTGCCATCACCACATCCTGTGGCAAGGAGTTCCATACACGCTGGGTAAAGAAATATTTTCTTTTATCCGTTCTAACTCTCCCTCCACTCAATTTTAGTGCATGTCCCCTGGTTCTGGTGTTGTGCGAGAGGGAGAAGAATTTCCCTCTATCCACTCTCTCCATCCCATGCATAATTTTCTACGTCTCAATCATGTCCCCCCTCAGGTGCCTTTTTTCTAGACTGAAAAGCCCCAAATGCTGTAGGCTTTCCTCATAAGGGAGGTGCTCCAGTCCACGAATCATTCTGGTCGCTCTTTTCTGCACCTTTTCCAATTCAACTATATCCATTTTGAGGTGTGGTGACCAGAACTGGACACAATACTCCAGATGTGGCCTTACCATCAATTTGTACAAAGGCATAATGATATTGGCTGTTTTATTCTCAATCCCTTTTTTAATGATCCCGAGCATGGAATTGGCCTTCTTTACAGCCGCCACACACTGGGTCGACACTTTCATCGACCTGTCCACCAGCACCCCAAGATCTCTCTCTCTTGTCACAGACAACTCAGAGCCCATTAGCGTATATGTGAAATTTTGGTTTCTTGCCCCAATGTGCATCACTTTGCACTTACTTACATTGAAGCACATCTGCCATTTTGCTGCCCATTCTCCCAGTTTGGAGAGATCCTTCTGGAGCTCTTCACAATCCCTGCTGGTCTTCACCACCCGGAAAAGTTTAGTGTCATCCGAAAACTTGGCCACCTCGCTGCTTATCCCCAACTCTAGGTCATTTATGAATAAGTTGAAAAGCACCGGTCCCAAGACCGATCCTTGGGGCACACCGCTTTTCACCTCTTGCCATTGTGAAAATTGCCCATTGACTCCCACTCGCTGTTTCCTGGTCTTCAACCAGTTTCTAATCCACAAGAGAACCTGCCCTCTTATTCCCTGACAGTAGAGTTCTCTCAGAAGCCTTTCATGAGGGATGGTGTCAAACGCCTTCTGAAAATCCAGATATATAATATCCATGGGTTCGCTCGCATCCACATGCCTGTTGACCTTTTCAAAAAATTCTAACAGGTTTGTGAGGCAAGACTTCCCCTTGCAGAAGCCATGCTGACTGTCCCTCAGCAGAGCTTGTTCTTCTATGTGTTTTAAGATTTTATCTTTAATGAGACTTTCCACCATCTTCCCTGGAACAGATGTTAGGCTGACCGGCCTGTAGTTTCCCAGGTCCCCCCTCCTTCCTTTTTTAAAGATTGGCGTGACATTAGCTATCCTCCAATCCTCTGGCACAGTGGCCGTTTTAAGGGACAAGTTGCATATTTTAGTCAAGAGGTCAGCAACTTCATTCTTGAGTTCCTTCTGAACTCTTGGGTGGATGCCATCTGGGCCTGGCGATTTATTGATCTTTATTTTGCCAATTAAGTCTGAAATGTCTTCTCTTTTAACCTCTATTTGATTTAATTATTTAGTCAGGCGAGGCCGTTCAGGCAGTGGTATTTGCCCGAGGTCTTCTGCCGTGAAGACAGATGCAAAGAACTCGTTTAATTTCTCTGCAGTCTCCAAGTCCCCTTTTATCACCCCTTTCTCTCCCTCACCATCCAGCAGACCAACCATTTCCCTGGCAGGTTTCCTGCTTCTAACATATTTGAAGAAGCTTTTGTTGTTCCCTTTTATGTTGCCTGCCATACGTTCCTCGAAGTCTTGCTTGGCCTCCCGTATCATCTTTTTACATTTCTTTTGCCACAGTTTGTGCTTCTGTTTGTTAACGTCATTAGGGCAAGACTTCCATTTACGGAAGGAAGCTTCCTTGCCTTTTATAGCCTCTTTAACTGTGCTTGTTAGCCATGCCGGCACCCTCCTGGACTTGTCGAGCCCTTCCTCCTTTGTGGGATACACTCCCGCTGGGCCTCTATGACTGTTGTTTTAAACAGCCTCCATGCACTCTGGAGCGATTGGACTCTTTTTACCTTCCCTTTCAGCTTTTTTTTTAACTAGTCTCCTCATTTTGGAAAAGTCTGCCCTTCGCAAGTCAAGGGTTTTTGTGTCAGATTTGCTCGGCACTCTCCCTCCGACATGCATGGCGAAACAGATCGCAGCATGGTCACTGTTCCCCAACGGTTCGGTAACATTTACCTCCCTGACCAGATCTTGAGTGCCACACAATATCAAGTCCAGAGTCACCTGTCCTCTGGTCGGTTCCGTGACAAGCTGCTCTAAGGCACAGTCATTTAGCATATCCAGAAATCCAGTCTCTCTTTCATGACCAGAGCATGAGTTGACCCAGTCGATGTGAGGATAATTGAAGTCCCCCATGACTACAACCCTGTCTCTCATTGACATCTCCCTGATTTGCTTCCTCATTTCAAGATCCCCTTCAGGTTTTTGATCTGGAGGACGGTAGCATGCCCCTACTATTACATCACTCTTTGAGCCTAGTAATCTAACCCACAGTGATTCTATGGAGGAGTCAGAGCTCCCCTCCAGCTCTACACTGGTGGATACTACCCCCTCTTTGACATAGACGGCCACCCCACCTCCAACACGCCCCTCTCTGTCCCTCCTATAGAGTTTATATCCTGGGATTGCAGTATCCCACTGGTTCTCCGCATCCCACCAGGTTTCCGTTATACCTACTATATCAATATTTTCCCTAGCCACCAAACATTCCAGTTCTCCCATCTTTGCTCGTAGACTTCATGCATTTGCATAAAAGCACTTATATACCAGGTCCCCCAAGGAGGGCTGCGTGTTTGCACCTTTATGTTCTTATGAACAGAAACAGGAAACTAGCATTTGATCCTGAGGTAGTACATGTGTCATTTGAAGAGCAAGGGGAGAACAGAGCTCATTCCACAGTAGAAAACCCCATACTACTCTGTGGATACATCCATATGCGTCCTATGAATTATTCGAGATGTAGGAATAGAAGGAAAGTACAACAGACACATAGAACAAAAAGATCCTTAAAACACTCTCCGATATACTGTAAGTCTACTAAGAAGTCAGCCCCATTGAGTTTTATGGGACTTACTACAAGAGACTGCAATCCTATACATACATTAGAGTTTGTTTGGCTATGGAAGGAAGGGAGAAAGGAGAACTATAAAATGCAACCCACAGAAGCTTCAGTCTCTCATAGAAACTCTTTGTCACAGGATGGATGGGAGGATGACCCCCAAGAACACAGACAGCTTGACTGAACATTTAATTCCCTTACCGGTAGCCATTCAAATAATCTGATATCCCTTTGAAGCTGAAGGTACGGCGAGCAGAACGTGAGCTATGGAGAAAGAAGGAAAAGCTATGAACCAAGAGAGCACCACACTGGCAACGTGAAAGCAAGAGAGGGCTGATCAAGCCTTGCAAGGTGTAGTGTCTCTTTTCGCCTACATCTATAAACATCTGCCTTTGATTCAGTGCAGTCTTAACTGCATTATAGCCCCCCCTCCCGGCACCAACTTGATTGCGACCCACTTCCGATTTTCCAACAAAACCACGATCATGTCGGAGGGCTGTTCTGAGGTGCGGAGAGGCCTGCAGAAGGGTCCACAGGCTCCCCGCACTCCACGGAGGACCAGAACTCCCCTCAGGAAAGAAAAGCACTTTTTCCCGTGGCGGTGGCGGCGCGAACTTGGACGCGCCGAAAATAACACACACCCCATACGCGTGGGCCCCTGGGCAACTGCCCAGCGTGCCCAATGGTTAAGACGGCCCTGCTTTGATTGCTATTCACTTTCCACAGACTACAAGCTATGAGCACTTTTTAGTGGAAACTGCAGCTTCCTCTTCTTTTCCGTCACCTACTTGCCTTGTCTCCACCAGCCTCTTAAGAATCTCAGAGTCATTTCCAGGCTGTGAACTATCACGTTTTCCTTCCTCAGCAACCACTGGTATGAATGTGGGGTCTTCAACAATATGAAGGGAGCGCAGGACAGTCAAGTTGTTCACCCTGAAAAGAAGCACACGTAACTTCATGACAAAGGAAGAAAGTGTTGGTACGTCTGCCCACCACTAATTCATAATGGCACCAGTTATCTCTGTCACCTGTGGTTTTTCCTTCACCAACAACTCTTGTGGATTTTGCCAATGAAGACACCAATGAGATTATTCTATCAGAGAACACTGGTTTTTACACAAGTAGTTGTATGACTAAAGGCTGTCTAGAAAGTTGGGCCCAACAACCAACAGCACCCAACAAGGTCGGGAGAGTACAAAATCTTGAAAGGTTGTCTCAAGGCATCCTTTGACCACACAGACCATGAGGATCAAGTCAATCAGACCACTTCAGCTCCAGCACCCAGTCTCCACCCACCCTCCACAAGATGGAGCCTGCCTACCTGTGCTAAAAACAAATTCAAATACATGGCAAATTAATTCTGTACACAGAACATGTGTTGTTAGATTTGCATGATTACACCAGGATGCAATTGCAGAAAAAAAACCACGTAATTATGATCAGAACCATGGTGGGGTCAGTATTAAAGACTCCCTTTCACTGGGGTTTTGCCCTCTATCAGGTGTGCCCCAGTGCTATTTGTTTAAAAAGAACACACACAAACAGGCCAGCACATATACAGTATTTAATATAGCATGTGTTTTGGCCCCAAGCTTTGCCAGAGTAAAATCTACGCTACAACAGAGTCTGATAATTAAGAATGCACTGTTTGTCTCTCATCCTTTCCATTTTGCCCTGCTTGATGGAATGTGGGGCATGGTGCTGTTTGCTTCTACTCACAATGACACCTTTGAAAGTCAAGAGCTTATGCCTAGCATAGGCATTGCTAGGTGTCATTTGTTTGATAGACAGCACACACATTAAGGCAAATAAGCACAAGAAACTGCCCTTGAAGGTCTGTCTCTATCATGTCCCAGAAGAATCAGACAATACAGGGATTGGGAATGCAAAAATTCAGATCTCCAATTCAGCAGAGCTGGCAGTAAAATCAAATCAGGACCCCAGAGGAGATGAAACCATACATCAGCTCCTCCATCCATCTTTTAGGTGTGTGGCTCAGGGAAAATCCCCAGACTTGTAAACACTCCCTCCAGCATGCAATAGTAAATATTTCAGATTTGCGACAATTCAAGAACTAAAATAAAATAAAAAATACTTGCCTCATTAAAAGTGGCACTAAACAAAGTTGCCCAAAAATCTAGAAGAGAAAGATAAAAAAAATCAAAAAGTTTGCAATTCTAGTACAGTTCCAACGGATTTTTGCTTAGGTTCCCTACAGGTGTATACGATTTTAGATGTAAATCTGCTGTGGAAATGCACTCACCACATTTGGGGTACATGTACCACCTTCTCCCCAAACTGAACTAAGGGGAAACCTCAGCATAGACCAGTATTTGCACAGTATTGATTGGCCAACCCTTGTGGCAGTCATGAAACCATCTCCCTGCTTCTCAGGGCAGTTTTTAAAGGGTAAAAAAAATGGTATTGAAAAAAAAACTGTCAAACATTTGAGCAGAGAAACAAGCAAGGCCCTTGCAGGACCTTTGCAGGACATTATAGGTTTTAAGCCCTATAATGTTCAAGTCTGCACTCTTTTTATGTCCGTCCGTCCGTCTGTCCATAATGCACTCTATACAGGTCTACCTTTGAAGACTATCTGGTAAATACTATACAGTGGATACATTAATGCCACCACACCTCTATTCAGGGGTATGAGGTGTTTTACACACTTTATGCCCATTCAGAAACATCTGCATTTTCACTGGTCCCAGGCTCAATTCAAGGTGTTGGTTTTGACCTCAAAGTCCTACATAGGGAACAAGTTTCTCCCTTATGATCCTACAAGAAGATCTTCCACCTGCTTCATGCTCTGTTCTCTCAGGACGGAAATAAGGTTGTCATCTACCAGAAGGGAGGCCTTTTCTGTTTAGAGCTGTATAACATGCTTCCCAGGGAAATGTTCTCAGCTACTTGAAGGGAAAGTTGGGTACCCCAAAAAATAGTTTAATTTCAACAGATGTGTGCTAGAACCTTCTGGGCAATTAAGACATAGCGGGGGGGGGATTCTAATGTTTTGCCCCTGCTATGGCCCCAATCTGAATCCTTCCGCACGCAACCGGAATTAGTTTCCGGTCATGTTTTTTCTTCTTCTAACAGGCGTTTTACGCTATTACAATGTGGCACCGGAGAAAAAGAGTGGGCGGCAGGCCTACACAGGTCTTCAATACCCCTCGACACCCCCACCCGACTGAAGACTTGAGTATCCGCGTTTTTTTTGCATCCGCAGGGGTTCCAGGAACAGAACCCCCGCAGATTCGAAGGGCCCACCGTACTCAGGGTGTTCAGATACAGTAGCTTCATCACCACTGTTCCAGTCACATCCTGCAGAAATGGAAAGTCTTGCAGATCCCCTGGGGTACATCATGCTTCACAGAGAAATAGGAGATGGTGCATGGACAGGCATACAATCATGATTAACCAGGTTCGAGAGACTGGATACTCACAGTGTTGGCCAAGTGCACAAAAAGCTGTAGCAAGACGCCGGAGAGTCTGGGACACCACTAAGGGGGGGGGGGGAGAGAGAAAGAGAGAAATGAAGAATTTGTGAACAGGACTGCAGAGTCAGGACTGCTGCCATAACATCAAATCTCATTCAATGAAGGCCTGAAGCTCAATGCAGACAAGGCAAAGAAACTGTGGTAGTGGTTCTTCTGATAGTAATATTCAACCTAGTCTGGATGGGGTTGAACTCTCTCTATGCGCAGTCTGGTGACTGAGCATAGATCTGCTTTGTCACCGGGGGCCCAAGCTGAGGCTGGTGGGTCAGCTCTGAATACTTTATAATCTGTAGAATTTAATAATCACAAATTAATCGGTGGAACTCCTTGTCACAGGATGTGGTGATAGCACCTGACCTGGATTGCCTTTAAAAAGGGGATTGGACAGATTTATGGAGGAAACGTCCATCACAGGTTACAAGCCATGATGGGTATATGCAACCTCCTGGTTTGAGTAGCAGGCTATTTCTTAATGCCAGATGCAAGGGAGCGGCAACAGGATACAGGTATCTTGTCTTGAGTGCTCCCTGTGAGGCATCTGGTGGGGCCACTGTGAGATACAGGAAGCTGGACTAGATGGGCCTTTGGCCTGATCCAGCAGCAGGGCTCTTCTTTATGTTCTTCAGTGAGACTAGCCACAGTTATCGTATTCTGGTAACCTCTAGACTAGACTGCTGCAATTCATTATGCACGGGGTTGCCTTTGAATACTTATTTTGGAAACTTCAATTAGTATACAATACAGCTGTTAGGCTACAAACTGTGGCGAATGTGACTGCAGGAACATAGTCTAGCCTGGTCCCAGGGATATATTGCACCCCTGGGAAAAGGGCTAGCTAGAGTGATGAGATTACCCACCAGAACTTCTGTGTTCCTATCCTCTGCCAGTTCTGCTCCCCTTGCTCCCGCCTCCCCAATTGTTCATCTGATAAGCCCTGCCAAGCAGCAATAATACTGTAATCAGAAAAGAGAGAAGCAACAGGCTGAGCCAAATTGGGGAAGGGGTGATAAAGGAGGCATGTATCAGTCAGAGACAGCAAGCCAAGCCCCATCCCATGCACCCCTCCTGGGCCAAGCCATTGATCATAATCTTTACCTGTGTCTGCTGCCTCCCTGCCAGCAAGTACAGTACTGCGAAAATGCTCTTCCTCCTAAATTCCCCTCCCCCACTTTTTGAAGGCTACAATCCTATGTACACTTACAACAGGTACAGCAACCTTTGCCCCTGCTAACTGGGCAAAGAGGCACTTTATCAGTGGTGCTCCTCTTATATTTAGCAAGGGAAGAGTAACTGTCCCTCTTCACCCCAGTACACCACCTTTTCCAGTGTGGCTGTTGCTGGTGTCTCTTCTGCATCTTTTTAGATTGTGGGGACAGGGAATCATTTACTTATTTGATTTTGTCTGTAAACCACTGTGTGAACTTTTTTGTAGAAAAGCAACATATAAATATTCGTAATAATATTCTTAAGAATATTTATTCTTTATAAAGAATATACTTAAGAATACTTATTCTTAAGAATATTTACATAATATATTCTCAAACTGTGGGTCGGGACCCACTTGGTAGGTCGCGACCTGATTTCTGGTGGATCCCAGGTGATGAAAAGATCAGATAAGTGTAATTGCCACAAGCCCTGAGGCTATTCAAAAATCAGATAGCTGCTAATTGCCCTTCAAAGAGCTAAGCTCCTGCAGTTTGCAAGCTTGTGTAAATATAGGGAGATAAACGTTTGAGCGTGAAGCTACATGGGTCCCGATAGAGTGTCATTTTAAAAGTAGGTCCTAGTGCTAAAAAGTTTGAGCTGATATATTATATTATTCTTATATTATACAAGGATATTTATATTAAAGAACAGAGGAGTCTGTTTAGCAAAGTCATGAAACACAGCTATCTGTAAAATTATCATCATTAGCACAGTGTGTCTAGAAGTTTACTTAGATATACCGTGGTACCTACGCAAATTTAAAATAGCTGAGCCCGATTGTCTATGTTCTGGGTAACTGCAGTTCTTACATATCCAGGTTTGTGCACATACCGTATTTCTTCTATTCTAAGGCGCCATCAATTCTAAGGCGCACCTTTAATTTTGCTACCACCAGCAGGGAAAATAAAATTTCCCCAAGGATTTATGTGCAAATTGTACCCCCAAAATGCAGTTCTTACATATCCAGGTTTGTGCACATACCGTATTTCTTCTATTCTAAGGCGCCATCAATTCTAAGGCGCACCTTTAATTTTGCTACCACCAGCAGGGAAAATAAAATTTCCCCAAGGATTTATGTGCAAATTGTACCCCCTTCTTACTTATTACTGGGGCTTGTGGGGGCTTTGGGGAGGCCTGCGTGACCCTCTGCAGGCCTCCCCAATCTTCAGTTCCGCAAAAAACAGCTGTTTTGGCCATTTCTAGTTTTCGTGAAAATCGGAAGTGCCTGAAAATAGCCGTTTTTTGCTGAACTGAACATCAGGGAGGTCTGCGCGACCCTCTGCAGGCCTCCCTGATCTTCACTTTGGCAAAAAACGGCTATTTTCTGGCACTTCCGATTTTCACGATAACCAGAAATGGCCAAAACAGCTGTTTTTTTGCGGAACTGAAGATTGGGGAGGCCTGCAGAGGGTCGCACAGGCCTCCCCGAAGCACCCACCAGAACTTAAGTAAGAAGGTGGCATTTTGGGGGTGCAATGTGAACATCGATTCTAAGACACACACCCTGTTTTGAATTGGTAAATTTAGGAAAAATGTGCTTCTTAGAATCGAAGAAATACAGTATGTGTTATTTCAAGCCTCACCGTTATTATACATGCAACACTTGTTAACACCTGCAAATTAGCATGGCCCCTTCCTTAGTACACACAGAGATACTTGAGCCTTGCTCAAGGGTGGCATCAGATTTGATTTTTAGCCTTTGAGAATGCCCTCCACAGTTGAGGGCAAATCAGGCAATAAAATAGATCATGGTTTTTAAGCCTGAAATATTTTAATGTGAATTCAAGTATGTTCTCTGGTTTTCTTTTTCCCCTGAAGGTGGCTTATGCTGAGAAAGTGGTGCAAGCTTTTTATTTATACTGTACTTATCCTTTTAAGAAATACTCCTGACAACAGCTTCTACATTATAGGGTGCTACAGTATTCATGGATCATTGCCTTGTCGTGGCGAAGGGGCTTGCGTAACTCAATGAAGCCATGAGCTATGCCGTGCAGGGACACCCAAGACGGACAGGTCGTAGCAGAGAGTTCTGACTAAAAGTGATCCACTGGAGAAGGAAATGGCAACCCACTCCAGTAACCTTGCCAAGAAAATCCCATGAACAGTACCAAAAGGCTAAAAGATATGACGCCGGAAGATGAGCCCCTCAGGTCGGAAGGTGTCCAATATGCTACTGAGGAAGAGCGGAGGACTATTCCAAGTAGACCCAGAAAGAGTGAAGCGGTTGGGCCAAAGCCAATAGGACGTCCAACTGTGGATGTGTCTGAGGTTGAAAGGAAAATCCAATGCTGCAAGGAGCAATACTGCTTAGGAACATGGAATGTGAGGTCTATGAATCAAGGCAAGCTGGATGTGGTCAAAAATGAGATGATAAAATTGAACATTGACATCTTGGGAATCAGCAAACTAAAATGGACGGGCATGGGCGAATTTAAGTCAGGTGACCATCATATCTACTACTGTGGGCATGAATCCCTTAGAAGAAATGGAGTAGCCCTCATAGTCAATAAAAGAGTGGGAAAGGCAGTACTGGGGTGCAACCTCAAAAACGACAGAATGATTTCAGTTCGAATCCAAGGCAAACCATTCAACATTACAGTAATCCAAGTGTATGCCCCAACCACTGATGCCGAAGAAGATGAAGTTGACCGGTTCTATGAAGACCTACAACACCTTCTAGAACTAGCACCCAAAAAAGATGTCCTTTACATCATAGGAGACTGGAATGCTAAAGTAGGAAATCAAGAAATAAACGGAACAACAGGCAAGTTTGGCCTTGGAGCGCAAAATGAAGCAGGGCAAAGGCTAACGGAGTTCTGTCAAGAGAACACGCTGGTCATAGCAAACGCTCTTTTCCAACAACACAAGAGGCGACTCTACACATGGACATCACCAGATGGTCAATACCGAAACCAGATAGATTATGTGCTTTGCAGCCAAAGATGGAGAAGCTCTATACAGTCAGTAAAAACAAGACCTGGAGCTGACTGTGGCTCAGATCATGAGCTTCTTATTGCAAAATTCAGGCTTAAACTGAAGAATGTAGGGAACACCACTAGACCAGTCAGATATGACCTAAACCATATCCCTTATGAGTATACAGTGGAGGTGAAGAATAGATTTAGGGCATTAGACCTGGTAGACAGAGTGCCTGAAGAACTATGGACGGAAGTTCGTAACATTGTACAGGAGGCAGCAACTAAAACCATCCCAAAGAAAAAGAAATGCAAGAAAGCAAAGTGGCTGTCAGATGAGGCTTTACAAATAGCTGTGGAAAGAAGGAATGCAAAAAGCAAAGGTGAAAGGGAAAGATATAAACAACTGAATGCAGATTTCCAGAGAATAGCAAGGAGAGATAAGAAGGCCTTCTTAAATGAACATGCAAGGAAATCGAGGAAAACAACAGAATGGGGAGGACTAGAGATCTCTTCAAGAAAATTGGAGATATCAAGGGAACGTTTTGTGCAAAGATGGGCATGATAAAGGACAAAAAAGGCAGAGACCTAACAGAAGCAGAAGAGATTAAGAAGAGATGGCAAGAATACACAGAAGAACTATACAAGAAAGATCTTAATGTTCCTGATGACCACGCTGGTGTGGTCACTGACCCAGAGCCGGACATCCTAGAGAGTGAAGTCAAGTGGGCCTTAGGTAGCATCACTAACAACAAAGCTAGTGGAGATGATAATATCCCAGCTGAGCTACTTAAAATCCTAAATGATGATGCTGTGAAAGTGCTGCACTCAATATGCCAACACATTTGGAAAACTCAGCAGTGGCCAAAGGATTGGAAAAGGTCAGTTTACGTTCCAATTCCAAAGAAGGGCAGTGCCAAAGAGTGCTCAAACTATCGCACAATTGCACTCATATCACATGCTAGCAAGGTTATGCTCAAAATCCTACAAGCTAGGCTTCAGCAGTACGTGGACCGAGAACTACCGGACGTACAAGCTGGGTTTCGAAGAGGCAGAGGAACTAGAGATCAAATTGCCAACATGCGCTAGATCATGGAGAAAGCCCGAGAGTTCCAAAAAACCACCTACTTCTGCTTCATTGACTACGCAAAAGCCTTTGATTGTGTGGATCACAACAAACTGTGGCAAATTCTTAAAGAGATGGGGGTACCAGACCACCTTACCTGTCTCCTGAGAAACCTGTATGCGGGTCAAGAAGCAACAGTTCGGACCGGCCATGGAACAACCAACTGGTTCAAAATTGGGAAGGGAGTACGGCAAGGCTGTATATTGTCACCCTGCCTATTTAACTTATATGCAGAGTACATTATGAGAAATGCAGGGCTGAATGAATCGCAAGCCGGAATCAAGATTGCCGGGAGAAATATCAACAACCTCAGATATGCAGACGATACCACCCTAATGGCAGAAAGTGAAGAAGAACTAAAGAGCCTCTTGATGAGGGTGAAAGAGGAGAGTGCAAAAGCTGGCTTGAAACTCAACATTAATAAAACTAAGATCATGGCATCTGGTCCCATCAATTCCTGGCAAATAGAAGGGGCAGAAATGGAAGCAGTAACAGATTTTACTTTTCTGGGCTCCAAGATCACTGCAGACGGAGACAGCAGCCATGAAATTAAAAGACGCTTACTCCTTGGAAGGAAAGCTATGGCAAACTTAGACAGCATAATAAAAAGCAGAGATATCACCATGCCAACAAAAGTTCGCATAGTCAGGGCGATGGTGTTCCCAGTAGCAATGTATGGTTGCGAGAGTTGGACCATAAGGAAGGCTGAGCGCCGAAGAATAGATGCTTTCGAACTGTGGTGCTGGAGAAGACTCCTGAGAGTCCCTTGGACTGCTAGGAGATCAAATCAGTCAATCCTAAATGAAATCAACCCTGACTGTTCCCTGGAAGGACAGATACTAAGGCTGAAACTCAAATATTTTGGCCACCTAATGCGAAGAGAGGACTCTCTGGAGAAAACTCTGATGCTGGGAAAAATTGAAGGCAAAAGGAGAAGGGGAAGGCAAAGGATGAGATGGTTAGACAGCATCACCGATGCAACGAACATGAAAATGAGCGAACTCAGGAAGATAGTGGAGGACAGGAAGGCCTGGCGGGATATGGTTCATGGGATCACGAAGGGTCGGACACGACTTAACGACTGAAGAACAACAACAACAGTATTATCATTGATCTAAATTTTGCTCCTGGTATTATAAATAAGGGTATCTAATTTTTATTCTCACAACATCCGTGTGAAGTAGGTTAGGCTGGGAGATAGGATTGTCTGACAGTTCGTCATAACTCTTCTTCAGGCTAATGTTAAACAAAAAATGGGGGCAGGGTTGGGGAGGAAAAAAGTATTTACTAGAAAAAAAGAAAAATAAGCAGCGTGCAAGACGTTTTAAGAATGAAGTGGAGCTGTTATGCAGACTGAGGATTAGAAACAGGGATCAGGCATCCTCTTAAATCCAATCAGCTGGAGAAATGCCCATAAATAAAATTCACTGTTTTTGCAACTTGGGCGGCTTTCGTTTTTGTGTTTTCACTTTCTGTTGTGCCTTTAAAAAAAAAAAAGGCTTATCCAGAGTTAATTGTTCGTGCCACCACACAACCCCCATCTTTTCCCAAAAAAGTGAAGAGAAAGTGAACAGTGCGATTTCTAGAAGCATAAAAGAAACAGTAGCTGGCGATGCCAGCCTCCCATCTTCTCTAAACGACGTCATCACTTTTCGTGGTCGGCTTCGCAGGGGTGCGCTCAAAAGGTGGTCGCGACGAGTTTTCCTGCTACACCACCAGCCTCCGCGCAACACCATGTCGCAGTTGCCTTCCAAACGCACCGCAGCCCGCTATTCGAACTGCTTCACTCACCGCGTCTGCTGGCGGCTCCCCAGTGACTTCGCCCTGCCCAGGCTTTCGGCACCGAAAGGTGGTGCGCGAGTCCCCGGTGACACGCCGCACGAAAACCTGGTAGAGGAATAGGAGCGGCGCTCCTCCCAGCAGCACGACCAACGCCCAACTCTTTGCCTCTTCCATAACCCCAAGGAGAGCTTGGCAGGACTGCGTGCGTACCAACAAACCGCCCTGCCTGTCGTTTTCCTCTGTCCCTTTTATGGGAGGCGGAGTTTGGCCAGTGACAGGAGGAGAAGAGCAGGCAGAACCCTCCATTAGAGGGAAGGGAGGGGGGTCGCTGCCGTTTAAACAGGGGGAGCCGCACGTCGGCACATTCCGGAAGGGCGGCGGCTTCGGCTCCAGTTTGCAGTGAGAGAGACGCACCCGTCTCATGCAGTATACAGTATACGCAAAAGAAGTGTGGCTTGTTTGGGATTGCAGTCCTGACTAACCGCATGCTCCACGTGGGAGAAATCTGTGCGTGCTAAAGCTACTCCAAAGCAGCAAATCCCACGGAGCAATCCTATGCATGTTGACTCACAGAAGTCAGTCCCATGGTCTTTAGTTGAGCTGCTTATTCCCAGGTTAAATGTGCAGAGGCTTGCAGTTGCACCCCCCCAGGGAACAGTCGGAGGAGCCCACTTCTTCAAACGCAACGAAGCTCTCCGAAAGCTGAAAACACATGAACACTTTCCTTCGAGAGTAGACCCCCGTAACACAGTAGGAACTCACATGGAGTCAACAACACGCAGAGGTTTGCGCCGTGGTTACTCCAGAGGAATCTGCTGTCAGATTTTGATTGGGGAAGGGAAAACAAAACAGCCTGGTCTCTTGGAACTGGACAAAACGGCAGAGGGTAATGCAAAGCAGAATTTCGACTGATTTGCCCTTATGCTCCTAGCAAATGCTCAGTTATTGTTAACTTCTTCGGTCACCGCCGCCCTTGTTGGGGAGCCCGGGGTAGTTTAACATAGGCTTACCATATCCAAAGGGGCACAGGGTGCCTACACCTTTAACCATTGTAAAAAGAGGGAATTTGGGCAGGTGTAACTCATAATGGAAGGGTGCAACAAGCTGCACCTGCCCAAATTCCCTTTTTACAATGGTTAAAGGTGTAGGAACCCTGTCCCCCTTTGGATATGGTAAGCCTAGTTTAACATAACGCCGGTGTGTTGCCGATGAAAGAAATTCTCCCAATACAAACTTCTGATGATGCCCCTAATGAATGGCGTGAAACGTAAAGTCGTTCTTAACATCTGGTTTATGTAAATAAAAATATTTTATTAACGACGTAGTTTACCCGGAAATATGTGGATTTGTAACTCGGAGATTTGGGCACGTCGTGACAGTCTACAAATGTATCTCCCACATTTTCCATGTATCGGGTAGCTACGGGCGAGCCAGTAGAGAGAAAAACAGGCAAACTGGAACTGTGGCTTTTGAAAACAAGACACCGTACAAATCCTTAACTCGGAAACGATGCTCACACTAGTTTCAATAGGATTTATTATTATTTTCAGTGTTTGCATATATACAGTAGTCGAACGCACCGAGACAGCAGAATCAGCAAAGGCGGTACAAATTCTTTACACACTCCTCCCCACGCAACCGTGCGTCGCACACAATTCCCGCGCGTGTGCCATCGCACTGCTACAGGAGGAAGATGTCCTTGCCCAGATAAGCAGCAGCAACGACCAATCACCGCAGTGGCGGCCTTTCTAACCAACCAATGGCTCAATCCCTTTTGTGGCTTTCCTTCCGGGGTAGATTTGGAAAATATGGTGGTTCTCTAGACCGGTATTGGGAAACGCGCGGGCGGCAAGAAGTTGTTGTTTGGGGGGTTAGTTGGATTGAAAGGGAGCAGTTCGTGATGTCTCGCTTCTTCCAGACTCTCCGCAATAAATACAAATCCTGGCAAGAAGAAACAGACATTAACGAGAAAAATTTAAGCCAATGGGGGCTAACAGGTCAGTGGAACTGTCAGTTTGTGCCCTCTTAG
The DNA here is from genome assembly GCA_026170595.1 of Plestiodon gilberti rubricaudatus. Taxonomy (NCBI): domain Eukaryota; kingdom Metazoa; phylum Chordata; class Lepidosauria; order Squamata; family Scincidae; genus Plestiodon; species Plestiodon gilberti. The sequence continues at coordinate 106,145,477 of JANXHW010000002.1, read as the reverse complement.
ACTAAGCGTTTCAAAATACAGTTCCAGCGCAATCCGACTTAACTTTTGTGCCGGAGAACGGGAGGCCCCAGAACGGAAAAGCGATTAAAATCTCCTTTGAATTCCACTTTTGGAAGGGGATTTAATAAATCCCTTTTCCGTTCTGGGGCCTCTCGTTCTCGCTGCGCCGCTGGTTAAACCGACACAAAAGTTAAGTCGGATTGCGCTGTTCATAACTTTCCGAGTGACACTTTATTAAGTAGTTCAGAAGTTTTCTCGATTTCTGAGTTCATCATTTGCTGTGGGAATGGGGGACAACAAGAGCATCTCAGGGGAAAAAAAAACAAGTTTCTGTTTTGTTCCCTGCCCTGCCCAGAGAATTATAGAAGTTGTAATTTATTGAGATTGCTGAGATGCTTACTACAAAATTATTTAAAAATATATTGTATTCAGGCTATGTGTACAAAGGTGTACATGAGACACAAACGAATTTCATGTTTAGACTTGGGTCCCATCCCCAAGATATCTCATTACATTACATTATATTTATGCAAATATTCCCAAATCCAGATAAATTTGAAATCCAGACAAACTTCCCATCCCAAGCAGTCTGGATAAGACGTAGTAGACCTGTAAGATAAATAAGACCTGTGGTAGTCTAGTAGAAGAAGAATTTCTATATGTATTCTCACTTAAGTTAGGCATCGTAAACCATCCTGCCACCAGCTTTCTCACTTGAGGAATTATTGCTTTGCTATATGTCCAGGTTGTTGCAGTGAGGTAGCCTGGCAGACTTGGAGGCAGAACAAATGTTCAATTATTTTGTGAGCGTTTACTCATTTGGGATTTGTTCCATGATGGTTTTCTGCTTGAAAATGCAATCAAATGTTCAGAGAATAGAGATGCTCTCCTGCGGAAAATCAGTCAGGTCCTGCCCCTGTCTGTGTCAATCATCTTGTGGAGGAGTTCAGGTCTCCTATGAACACAACTCATTATCATGTGAATTCCCTATCGAGCATTAATTGAACTAGGTGGAAAATATTGAAATCATGGTTTGGGGTAGAAGGGAACCCGTCAACCGCATGAAAAAAAATAAATCATGGATGAAAAATGTCCACTTGAAATAGCAGTCAAACAACCCTAAAAACTCTTGAGAAAAATGTTTGCTTTAGCACTCAATTTGGTGTTGTCATGCATTTTAAAGACCCTTCCTCAGCAGCAGAACACTTCATAATGTTGCAATCTTGGAATGAGGCATGGAACCTCAGGTACCCTCAAAGACCCTACCCAGGGCTCCATTTCAGGTGTAGTGCCTCCACCAAGGCCCATCAGCCAGATCCCCCCCCCCCCAAAAAGGACCAGGTAGGAAGGGTGATGTTAATTCAGAGAGGAGGGACAACCCCTCTCCTTTTCTGTTGTTCCCCATTTTGAAAGGACTGAAAGCGCCTTCAGGCCTCCTGAGTGGTATGTTCATAGCATTCTAGCCCCCCTCCCCGGAGGTGGCACTCCCCCAATGGGAGGCGGCAGAAGTGACAGAAAGCTTAAGCAGAAAGTTGAGCTACTATGGAGAACTTCCAGCTTATTTATTTATTTCAAAGTTTTGTATCCTACACTTTCCCCTCCCGCTATGTATCCCACACTTTCCCACACTTGTATCCCACACTTTCCCCTCCCACACTTTCCCCTCCCACCCAGCCTGGTAGAGCAGTCTGTTATTTCCATGCAGCCTTATTCATGTACATTGTGTTCTCTCTCTCTCCCATTTTTAAGGCATTCATCTACGTTCCTATCAGATTGAAGGCATAAACTGGTTGACACGCTGCTATGGAACGTGGCACGGCTGCATCCTGGGTGATGAAATGGGTCTTGGAAAGACTTGCCAGGTGTACCACTCTCTCCTTCTTTAACAAACCTAGTATTAATCATTGCAGGAGAAAGATGGATGTGCATCACATTACTATTAATGACCCCGCAACATTTGCATCTTTTCCCATCTATTTCAGACTATTTCTCTGCTTGTTGTCTTACATGGGAAGCTTAATAAAAGGCCTTTTTTGATCATTTGCCCTCTGTCTGTCTTAAACAACTGGAAAGAGGAACTGGAAAGGTAAACTTTAGCAAATATTTGTAATATCTCAAAAAGACACAAAGATATTTAACATATATGTGCAAGTTTTAAAACTCTTAATATCGGTTGTTGGCTGAGGGCTTATAGTTTTTATATTTAAAAAAAACAAGTCTTGCAACTGGGGATGTTTCTAGACATTAGGGGTATTTTAATAAGTCTAGAAGTGATATGATAATCGCTGCACTATTATTTTGGTAGTCATATTGGACTTTTTAATTTTCATAAGCTGCCGTGTGTACCTGCATCATTCCCAATATCCATATACTAGAAATTGGACAGTCTTATTTCTCCTTTTTGATCATCAGGGTGAGAAGCAAGATAGCAAAGTGTGATTTAGGTACTTGACATAGCACAGAGCTGGTATAACAGTTTGTTAAATGTTTCAGGGCAACTTGCTGTAGTCAGAATATAGATATAGGGCTTGGCACAGTGTAAGAATTCAGAGGAAAAGGCAGGATAAAATGCAAATATCTAGGTCAATGGGGATGGTGGAAATGCAGCAGTTTGAGGCTGGTGCGAGTACAGAGATAGGACACTAAAAAGGAATGCCTGTGCCTGGGTTGCAGTGCTCTGTTTTGGAACAAAGCATTTCCATATGTCTATCGCTTCTGTTTAGAGCAGCGTGCTCTGTGTTTTGCTCACTATAATGATGTTGTTTTAAATTAAAACAGATTTTCTCCGTGCCTTTCTGTGGTGACATATTCAGGAGACAAGGAAGAAAGAGCTGAGCTGCAACAAGATTTGAAATCAAATCATGATTTCCACATTCTGCTGACTACCTATGAGGTACCTGACATTGTCTACAGTAGCAGACATAGACTGTAGAGAATTGTCAATCTGTTAATAGGAATGTACCCGACTATTCCCCTCCATTTCTGTCCCACTTCCAACTTAATTTGCCTTTGGCATAGTCACCTTTGTTTAGCCCCAGGTCTGTGAGAAAGTAGAGGGGTATGTGGGGGTAACTCTTAGCAAGAAAACATGAGTAGATGAAATAGACATGTTTCCATCAGAGAGCTGAAATTTCTCTGTGATAGAAATCCCCCCCCCCAAATTGGCTTTAAAGTGGCATTCTCCTATATATAGCAGGGGGAGATGGAGCAATTGTCCATCTTCTCTCCAGCACGGCATCTTTTCAGTGGCTGTTGCTGGTGCTTCTTTTGCATCTTCTTTAGATTGTGAGTCCTTTCGGGACAGGGAACCATTTATTGATTTACAGCGCAATCCTATCCAACTTACTCCACCAGTGTAACCAGTGGGGGAGGGCAGGAGAGGAGGGTAGATTTAAATCCCCTTTGAATCCCCCTTTGGAGGGAATTTGAATCCCCTTTCTGTTCTGGGGCCTTCCGTTCTGGGGCCTTCCTTTCTCGCTGCACCACTGGCTGCACCGGTGGAGTAAGTTGGATAGAATTGCACTGTTATTTATAGTAAGGTAAGCGACTTTGTGAACTATTTTTTTTGTTGAAAAGCGGTATATAAATATACTTAATACTGTAATATTAAACTGTCTATTCCATTATTCAGGGCGCAATCCTGTAAAAAAAAAAAGCCGGCGACGGAACACATTGCGAATGTGCCGTAAAGCACGTTCGCGACACCTTGGGAGTAAGGGAGGCCGGCACAAGGCTGGCCTCCCTCACTCCGCCACCGGATCTCCACGCAGATGGTAAACGCTCCATCGCTGGCCGCGTGGGCGGTCCAGCTGGGCAAGGGAGGGGGCCATTGGCCTAGCCGGCCCTGGAGGGGGTGGGGGATGGCGTCGGCCATATCCTTGTCCCCATCGGGCCGGCTATGTCATTACATGGCCTCCTCTACTTCCACCAGCTATTTAGCTGGCGGAAATCCAGGGAGGCCGATAGGGCTGGCCCGGGTTTACACCCGGGGAAGGGGACGAGCATCCCCTTCCCCGAGTAGACCTTTGGCCCGCTGGTCGACGGGCAACCCGTGCACAGGATCCGGCGGGCAACCCTGGGCCGCCGCTCAGATCTTTAGTCACGATTGTGCTGTCCGTAAATTAAGGACCAAGAAACAAGACAGATGGGGTGGGGATGGCATCTGTCCTCTGTGCAGAACCACAGGTATGACTGGAAGGTGACAGATGGGAGAAAGACAAGAGTTAAACCTACCTGTATGAGTACAATGCGCTGCTGTTTTTGGGATGGCGGATTTCCATCCTCTGAGTGTCATCAAAGGATGTAGGGGATGGAAGTTGCTCAAGATGGGTTCTGAGCCTGTGAAGAGCCTGTTCATGAGACACATTTAGAATGTTGTCTGATAATTTTATCATCTTCTTTATTAAGAAAAAAGAAAAAGTCTCATTTCCTCAAGTAGCTGGTTTTATATGATACTGAATCTTGTACCCGTGAGAGTAAAGGATGGGGAACAGCCTGGTGCACTGCCCAAACTCTCAACTTCAGACTCCACTTCTTCATTAATTCACTTCCTTTCTGGCAGCCACCAAGATGTGGGCCTCATTTGCTACAGTACTGCAGTCGTATGTGGATAACACTCCTTGTTTTCCTGCTTGTTTGCAGATGTGCCTCAAAGATGCAACATTTCTAAAACCGTGAGTACATTGGGTTTATAAATAGGGCAAAGGCACTTCCCCCATAGCATGTAATTTTCAGATCCGGTAATCTGTGCAACCTTCTGAGGCAGCATAGATCTTTTTTCTTAGGATTAACTTCCAGCAGCCAGGACTAAACGTGGAGTGAGTTTGTTTTAATGTTGATGGACCAAAGGTATTGGCTTTGTGTTGGTGGTGATGTTGGGGGGGGGGTATGTGGGGGGAGAGAGAGAGAGAGAGAGAGAGAGAGAGAGAGAGAGATGAAAAACCACTAATACTTTTTCTGGTTCATATTTTGCTTCCACTCACTGTGTGGGTAAGAGAGGGTACATGGAGGTGAATGTGGGCCTTCTCAACCACCCTGGAGATCACTACACCTTTCAAATGGAGAGTCTAAAGCAGGGTTTCTCAACCGGTGATACACGTACCACCAGTGGTACTCCGGATGCTCAGAGATGGTACGCAGACCGCCAGTCTGCCAGGACCCCGCTCTGAGCAGCTGTGTTTTTGCTCCTGAGAGGCTCTCGGGAGCGCTGCAAAGGGCCCTCTCGCTCGCCCTGACTGTCCTACTTACCTTTTCTGGCCAAAAACGTGGCTGAAGCCCAGAAGTAAGTGGCAATGACATCATTGCCACTTATTTCCGGTGTTACGCCGACAGAGGTGGGTCCTGGAGGTGGTATGCGGCCCTCAGCAGGTCGAGAACGCCTGATCTAAAGCTATTTCCCTAGGAAGTTGTGATCATGCACGGTACTGATGGCACACTTTGACAGGATGGCTGTATTCTTTTAAAAACTTCTTACTGTGGAGTAGTCCCATTGAATTTATTCTAGGTTAAGGCATTTTGAGATTATAGCCAAGCAAAATGAGTTTGTTCTAGGAGGTAGTTCCCTCACTGGCCATTTGAGAGCCAATGTGGTCCAGTGCTTAGGATAGTGGCCGGGGTATGGGAAGCTGGATGTTCAAATCCTTCCTCAACCAGGAACTTCTTCTTTGACATTAGGAAGTCATGCTGGATTTAAATTCCTTGTCTGTAAGACTAGGAATGGCAGTTCACAGAGGAGTTTTCAGAATTATTAATGAAATAAGAATTTAAAGGGCATAATAATGTACTGTCATCTATCTGCTGTTAGAATCTCTCAGTGACAAAAATGCTTCTTGCTCATCTAACTAGTGGTTGGTCTTCACCTATTTAGTAGGTGATGGCTACTAATATCTAATCTAAGCCCTGGAAATCTGTTTTGTGGGCCTCGTCTGTTACCACAGATGTTGGTTTGTTAGCTTAAGATTGCTGGTAATGCATGTTGCTAGTAGTAGGAGTCGACAGAATGGATTTTCTGCTTTAGATTATTCCTTTTTAAAGTTTAGGAAACTGCAGATAAAGTAGGAAAGAATCTAACTTGGAACCATTTCTATTGGTGTGCGTTTCAAGTGTCTGGGATTTGCACTGACATCTTCACAGCAATCTTCTTTTAACTTGAGATCAAATTGTGGACCCACATTGTGGAATTATTGGACAAGTTGATTAATTTTTTCATGAGATGTGACACTATTGTTTAACTTTTAACAAAGAACGTTGCCCTTTTCTGCGCTTTACTTATTCAAGTCTGGCAGGGAGAAGGTTTGTTTTGATCTTACATGTGTATCCCACTCTTCCTCCAAGGAGCTCAGGATAATGTATGTGGCTCCCCTTCCCCCATTGTATCCTCACAGCAACCACATGAGGTACGTTAGCCTGAAAGATAGTGGCTTAGGGTCACCCAGTAAGCTTCATGGCTGACTAGATTTCAGTTTTGGTCTCCCTGGTCATAGTCCAACAGAAGACTAGTAATAATCATTCTGTCCGCTCGGCCCAGTCGCTTCATGTTCTCGCCAGCGAGCGGCAAGCAGAGGCATGGGTGGTGTGATGTCACTCTCCTGCGGGTAACACCCAGTACGGACCACACCCCCTTGTGACACCATTGTTTTGTCCTTCCTCTTGTCCAGTTGTTCATGTTATGTTTCTAAGGCGAGTATTCTAAGCACAAGACAAGTTCCTAAGCAGAGTCTTAGAGACATGATGAGAACAACTGGACAAGAAGAAGAAAAGAGAGAGGGAGAGAGGGGCAGGAGTGTGTGGTCTAGTAGCTGAGCTGTCAACTTGCCAGAAGAAAAGCCAAGACGACACCAGCTCGAGACAACAAGCTGAGATAACCTGAGTTAACCCTTTGTGTGTGTGTGAGAGAGAGAAGTCGCTGTCGGGCAAGCTTGGAAGGCGTGTGTATGCAGCCAGAGAGATACCACACCGTTGAAGAGAAACAGCTGGAGAATGAAAAGGGTTCTATGCAACTAGATCATTATTGTAGAACATTATTGTAAAAAGCCCTACGGGGCTTTAGAAGAACCTGCCTATGTAAACCGCCTTGAATAAAGTCTGAGGAGAAATCAGACGACAAGAAAGGCAGTATATAAATACAGATTATTATTATTATTATCATCATCATTATCTGGTGTTCAGTGTTCAGCTGTCCGGATGCCCCTCATAGTTGTGGTCTCTATAATTTATCTGTGTTTTTTTCAGTTTCAGCTGGAGTTGTCTTGTTGTGGATGAAGCTCAAAGACTGAAGAATCAGGAGTCATTGCTTCATAAAACACTTTCTGAGGTAAAAGAACTGTAGAACTCTTTTGTTTCCCTGTTTCCTCTTTTGCTCTTTCTTTCCCTAGGGAGGAGCAGCTCCCTTTCTCCTCTCATCTCTATGCTGCCTTTCCTCCACCAGCCCTACATTTCTTAGATATGGTTGTGGGTCCCACACGGGGAACAAGGGAGGAAAATGGGCGATTCCCTCCCTCGCCCCTACAGCACCTGCGGGGAGGCCGAGACCTACTGCATCACCCTTTGGTTGCTGCCGCCGGGCTTTTCCATCACACCTGGTGGTGCGAAGACACAAATAAGAGAGAGAGGAGATCGCCAACCACTTAAATTGCAGCTTTTCCCCGCGGGAGGCTGCAATCATGCTACCTCCTTGCAGGCCAAAAAGGGAGGGAGGGTGATTTTCCACCCTCCCTCCCTTGTTTCACCTTTGTGCCTCCTTTGTTGGGCCCTTCATTTTAGCCTCTCTTTCTCTCTCATCTACCTCTGTTCTCTCCTCCTCCTGTCTGCTTTCCTGCCCGTCTCTCCCTCCTTGCTCCTTACCTGCTAGCCTGCTCTGCTTCCCTTAAGTCCTCTGCTCCCTGAAAACTCTGCCCTCTCTGGTTACAGAGGCCAGCTAGGGTCCCTCCCTCCAGCGAGGACATCACCACTGGGGCACACTAGATTGAAGCTGTGGACAAGCTTTGCCAATCAGGTTTGGGAGATGAGGACAGAGGCGGAGCTAACCTTTGTGGCAGCCCTGGCGTGGACCGTCAGAAGCCCCGCCCCCGCTGCGTCGTAGCGAAAAACGCCCCTCTGGCGTTTTTTGCTTAATTTAGCATCCTAGGTGGCCGGGTGGGTCATTCCTGCACGCAACATGGCCGTTTTTCGGCCACTGCCGCAGCACGATTGATGCACCTGCCAGCCGTTTTGTCACCCCCCACAGGCCACTCAGGAGCCCAACTCCAGCCACCGCCTCTGGATGAGGACACCCCTCCTCTGGGAGGAGATGCTGCAAAGCTTGACCTTGCTAATTAATAATAATAATAATATACAGTATTTATATACTGCCTTTCTTGGTCATTGGATTTCTCCTCCGACTTTAATCCAAGGTGGTTTACGTGGGCAGGCTGTCCTAACCCCCCTTGGGTTTTTTTTATAATATAGAAATGTCCAATCTGTCATGAACAGCTACATTTCCGGGTGCTATCCTTTTACAGTCTGACTATTTTGCTGGCTGGTGCCTCCCACACTCGACTGACGTAGCTGGAAGCTCTTATCTCTCCTCCTGGAGGCTTTCACAGCTTTTTGCCAACGAGCTTTTTGCTTACAAGACGGCAGCTTTCCCGACTGAGCCAGACCCTAATCCATGAGAAGGGGCTTATCTGAAGAGTAAAGGAATTTGAATTCTCTCAAGGAGTCCTGGAGAACAGAAATTCATAATAAGAATTTCACTTTTTCCCAGAAAATCCTCAAGTTTTAGCAACTTTTCTGGAAAAGAGGAGACAGTTCATAACTTTTGACCAGCCTCACTCCTAGACTTCCCCATCTGTGCAGTGAGGACAAAATGCAAACTAGTCTTAGAAGGGACCAGATCATGGCTCAGCCTTGCTTTGCCTCCTTTTATCCTCGCTGACTTGTCAGGAACTGGGTTTTAATACTAATGTGTGAGGACTCACAAACCACCCTCCAGCAGTGCCTGAAGTACATATTCTGAATCTCTTTCAGTTTTCAGCAGACTTCAACCTCCTGCTGACAGGTACACCCATTCAGAACAGCCTCCAAGAATTATATGCTCTGCTTGCTTTTATTGAACCGGACATATTCCCCAAGGAACAAGCAGAAGAATTTGTTCACTATTACGATGGAATTGAGAAGGAGAGTAAAGTAGGTAAGTAAACTGTCACACATACTCGCATATACAAATATTCACATACACATAAGAAAGGGTGCCTCTGAGCGTGTAAAGAGTGCCTGTCTCTTAAGTGCACTGTAATGGGGAGCCACGGCTAACGGCGAGGGAGGTCAAGGGAGCCGCGAGTCTAAAAAGTTTGGGAACCACTGCCTTACAGTATCCATACTTCTGTCTCAAGCCCAGCAAATATCTGACGCATCAGGAAGATTTTAAGAGAGTGAGCAGTTGCCCTGCCCGTACTTGAAATACAAGTCTTTTTCTCATTTCTTTTCTCTCTCGTATAGCCAAAGAACTGCACCGTCTGTTGCAGCCTTTCTTGCTAAGGAGAGTAAAGTCAGAAGTGGCGGCAGAACTCCCAAAGAAAGTAGAGGTGGTTCTCTACCATGGAATGTCAGCACTGCAGAGAAAATTTTATAAGGCTATTTTGATGAAAGACCTCGGTAAGCAGACCAGTGGAGGAGAAGGATTTGTGTTATCTTCCTTGTATCAATACCTAGAGAGACAAGATGGGGGGGAATGGAGGTGGGAGTAAACGGGGGGAGGACATGCAAGCGTTTCAGTTAAATGTGCTTCACTTATGGCGCAGTCCTGTAAAAGCCAGACCCATGCTGTATCCAGTGCTGGAGAGAAGTGGGCTGGGAGTCTCCTCGGCCTAAGGGGATATTCGTCCCTTTACCTGAGTAATACCCCAGCCTCTGATATGGGGCTACTCAGATCAGCGCCACCTAAATCGGTGATGCTGACCCAAGAAACCTGGGGCTGGAGGCCTAGAAGGGAGGATAGGATATGTTATTCAACAAGGGCACTGATCCCAACCCCCCTCCCAAGGCCGATCCGCCCCCACCCTCTCCCGCCCCGTTACGCCCCCTCCCCGCCCTCCTCCAGCCCCTGCTCCACCCGTTGCAGAATTTACCTGCTCCGTGTTGCAGAGTGTTGGTCTCTGTGGTGGAGGCCTACTCTCTGGGTGTCGTGAACGTGCTTTATGGCACGTTTCGTGACACTTGGCACTGGCGCTCCTGGCTGGTAGAATTGTGTTGTTAGTTATGGTAGGAAAGAGCATTAAGGTGTGGTGCCAAAGGCATTGTGTAAGTACAGACCGATTCAGACTATATTTATTCATTCAAAAGATTTATATACCGTTTTTCTGGTACTCAAAATGGTGTACAACATAGAAATAAAACATACAGAAGATAAAACATCTGCATAAAACATTATAATAAAACCATTAAAACAGTTAAAACTACTGTATATATATATAAACTATATATTAAACTATATACAAATGTTTTTTTAAAAAATATTTCTTTTATGTTTTAGATGCGTTTGAAAATGAAACAGGGAAGCAAGTTAAGCTCCAAAATGTCTTAATGCAACTCCGGAAATGCGTAGCTCACCCATATCTGTTCAGTGGTAAGAATGAGGAGCGGGAAGGATGCAGAGGCTCAGCAATTTGTCTGTCATGCAGAGCAGATCCCATGGCCGAAAATAGTGCGCGCTCCATCTCTGCTTGTGGTATCCCAGAATCTGGTTGCTGCTGAGACCAGAGGGGTTTGGTCAGGAGGAGAATGCCAGGTCCCTTTTGGGGTTTATTTAAGAGTGCTGGGGTACAACCGTGTGATCATGCTGGACTTTAGAATACTAAAGTAGAATACTAAAGTATTTAGAATAATACTGGACTTTAGAATACTAGGTACATGAGAATCACCTCTAAGTATGAGGTGATTCTCATGTACTTAAGCTAGTAGTGATACTTCTTGCTGAAACCTCTTTCCATTCTAGGAGTTGAACCAGAGCCCTTTGTCATTGGGGATCACCTCATTGAAGTCAGTGGGAAGTTGAGCTTATTGGACAAACTTCTTTCTTTCCTGTATGCTGGGTATGTTTTGTATTATTACGTCGCTCAGCGATTTTCAACGTTTTTCTTCTCACAGACTCACAGCACTCTGACCTCTATGGTCTTCTCTATGGTCTTGTGATGTTGCTTCCAGGAGACTCTTCCAGGTCCTTAGGAGCCGACAGAGGAAGAGGGATAGACAATTCATTACTACATACAGTTGCCCTAGAAACATTTGCCCTAGAAACATGTTTGGTGGTATAGATTGTATAAGCTGAAAAGTGTCAGCAGATGAAGAATGATGCAAAACTATATGGGGTTTTAATTTTTTTTTCACAGATTTTTTTTAGCAGAAAGCGGTATGTGTTTTTATTCTGTATTTACCATTTTCAAGCATCTCTACTTATGGGTATACAAAAAATGATCACAAACAGGTTCAAACTCCCCCTTTCAGGCAATATCTTTAAATGGCTGTCAGCCCAATCCTGACTATCTATCTTTGGGCAACCCAGGGCCGCCTGCCGGATCCTATCCTCCATTCGGGCCAATCAAGATCGTCCTGGAGGTCTACTCAGGGGAAGGAGACGTTCGGGTGAAGCAGCCCGGCCCCAATGGACCTCCTCGTTACACGAAAGTGTAACATGGACGTGTAACATCCGTGCCAGTCGGAATGGGATAGGGATATGGTGGCCGCCATCCTCATCCCCTCCTGGGTCGGCTCGGCCAATGGCCCCCCTCTCTCGCTGCCCAGACCACCCCCACGACTGCCGGGTGATCTCTTACCTCTTCCGGTGGCCGCTGGGGAGAACTGGTGGCAGAGTTCTGGCGGATTTAGCTCTGAGTTTCTGTCATTTCTTAGTCTAAATCAGAGGTTCTCAACCTGTGGTACAGGTACCCCTAGGGGTACGCGGACCAACGGCAGGGGGTACACCAGAGCCTGCCCCTTATCAGCATCAATCAGTAGTTAATTGCTTGTTAATTAGAACTTAAATGCAATCCTCCCTGTCTGTCTGTCTGCCTCACACACACACACACACACACACAGAGTTAAATAAGACATTTTTTCACATTTAGAATTGTTGTAGTGCTTTTTATTTAACGAATTAGCTAATTAATTAATTGATTAATCCAATTAATTGGCAATTAATTAGCATGGGGTACTTCAGAAAATTCGACCGTGATAGCGGGTACCCGGGCCTCCAACCTCCAAAGGTTGAGAACCCCTGGCCTAAATGTTAACATATAGCTATTTCCACAAAGACCATCTGTGCAAAATTTATTAAAGTTGTAGAATCAAGACAGGGAGTAGAATACTTCCAAGGTCTCAAAACGTCTGTCAATTTGTTTCTTCCTATCAAATGGCCATGGAATTGGGAATTCCTAGCTGAACTGTAAATTTCAATAATTTAAAATTAGTACTTTAATGGAATTGTGGCAAACATTGGGATGAATTCAAGCCTGGGATGCAAATATGTTAGAACGCTCCCTGATTGTGGTGGGTTACTTCATGTGACAGATACCAGCTTTAGCTAGGATGTTACTCATTTCAGCTTCTATAGGTGATGACCACCTTTTGATTTTAAATGTCTGTAGGTTTCACTTCGGCTGCACAGTGATTGCCTTACTATATCCTACACAGTAGGCAAATGTTGGTCCCTTCTTGCATGGTTTCCCAATAAGATGGGGTCAGATGTCTTTTGCTGTCATTCTCCCCTTTGGCAGAAATGCCTGGAATATATTATTCTACTTCTCCTAACTGTGAAGAAGTAACTTACACAGAATGAGGGAAAATATGAAAATGTGCCTTTTTATTCAGATTGCAGCATTTGAATCTTGCATGGCCTTCTCCTGGCAAAGTTCTGTTTGTGGTGTGTACCTACCGGTATGTAGTTGTTAATGGAGTTGCTGTGTGATGATGAGGCTGAACCCTTGATTGCCTTGCACCATAACTGCCCAGTCCTGTGCCAGTTTTCTTGGAAGTAGGTTCTGTTGAATTTAATGGAACATTTTCCCAAGTAAGAGTACATAGGACTGCAGCCTAATTCTGCCTTGGTTGCATGAGACAGAAAAATAAGCCGAGGTCAGAGGTTTCTGTTCTGTTCTTCTTCCAGTGGCCATCGTGTGTTGCTCTTTTCCCAGATGACTCAGATGCTGGATATCCTGCAGGACTATCTGGATTACAGAGGTGAGTGTCTGGGGGCAGCTGGCTTTCTTCTGGCAGGGGGTCTTTTTGGTTCCTGCAAGGGGATTCTTCAGCTGAGCCTTTTTACAGAGAAAGGCCTAAGGACAAGGCCTTTTCTAGTAGTTTACAAAAAAATAATAATCTTTAGGGCTTAATTTGAAACAGAATCCGCGTTCCGACAAATCTGGGATTTGGGGAAGTCCATCCATGTTACAGGATGGGACATCTAGGCTGCCAGGAACTCTGGCCATTGCTCACAGAGCTGTGTACAGGCCCTTATGGTGACATTTTCAGGTTGTGTATTGTGTCTTGACCTTTCGTAGAGGATGCCTCTGTTATAGCAAGACTACTGTTGCCATACTATGCTGGCTTGAACTAGCCTCTGTGCTTCAGGGTTACAACTTCCAGGCTTGTTTTCTAAGTCAGGCGGCAAGTTCCTACATGCTCGTCGTGATGCTGAATTCCGTCAGAAGTTTGAACTGTTGCTCTTGTACTGTGTTTTCAGGGGACATGGCTACAAATGGAAACAGAAGGATAAAGCTTTCATTTGGCAGTGTTTTTTGAGTGTGAAACAGCTCAATCTCTTTTTTTTTAAATACTGTATATGTGGCTTCCTATCCAGCAAGTGTGAAGCCTTCTTTTGATTGGTGCCTGTGACAATAAAAGAACTAAACTAAGCAACCTAACACAGTGGCCAGATTCTATAGTACTGTGCATTTCAGCATATGTTTGTTTGATGTTGCTTTTCAGAAGTGGTGCATGCCTTGGTTCCTGGGAGCAAATCAAACTGTTATAGTAGCTACTTTGTATGTTACAGTCATTGGAATAGTCAACACCCATCCCTCTTTAGCTTTTCCTGACTGTTTGCTTTTCTGCTCTGTTCTGTCTCCCAAGTAGCAAAGTACAGTTCAAAAACTCCAATCCAAGTGTACTAACCTTGACATGACTTCATTGAACCTGGTGTAAATATTGGAACATAACTGAGAGACAGAGTAGAGCAATCTCTGAATGAACACCAAACTTTCATAATGGTACTGTATAATGCAATATGGCATAATTAGGAAGGACCACGCAGGAGACTGACAGCACAATCCTAACCAACTTTCTAGCACCAGTGCAGCCGCAATGCAGCCCCAAGGTAAGGGAACAAATGTTCCCTCATCTTGAAGAGGCCTCCATGACTGCCACCGCACTGCAAAATGCAGTGTGCGCCCTGTTGGCACTGGAAAGTTGGTTAGGATTGCGTTGTAAATTGGGAAGAGCAAAGGAATGAGCATGGAAGAAGAGAAGCGACAGTCACTAGAACGTTCATCCCTCTTTGAATTTGAGACATTCAAAGGCTAGGACAGTAGACACTACAAGAGAGGGTGTCGTAGTTTTCCAAAGATATGTATGTTTTGAATGTCTGTGATACGCCCTTTAATTTTATTTATCTTTTAACTGAAAAGATTACAGCTATGAGCGTCTGGATGGGTCCGTCCGAGGCGAAGAGCGCCACCTTGCTATTAAGAAGTTTGGTCAGCAGCCCATTTTTGTCTTCCTCCTGAGCACCAGGGCAGGTGAGGCCAAGGATACAAGGGAGGAGGGACCTGGAATGGAGATGAGCTGCTCCCCAGTCTGTGAATATCCCTTTTATTCACTGATGATGAATAAAGATGGACACAAGATTATTTGAACTGAGTGCAGCTTTTCCTATCGAAATAGCCTAGAGATCATATAGTTTGAGTAACTCCAGATCACCTAGAGTGCTGTTTACAAAATTTTACGTTGCCGTGGAGCTAGAACTGGGGAGGGTGTGTGTGAGGAGAGATGCTGTGACAATGTATGTGTTTATGTGTGCAAACACTTAAATGCAGACAACTATAAATTCTACTTAGCGGTTGTTTGGGCTAGTGGTGGTGGTGGTTCTGTTGTACATTATACTGGGTATTCGGCTGTTGCTTTGAAAATTAGAAATGGGCTTTATCTTCATCTGAGCTGATCTCATGATTGGGCCTTCGCCTGTCCCACAGTCAATGAGGTGGCCCAATCTTTTGCTCTACCTGAGGGCTTCCCCATCTTTTACGCATAGCCTGACCCAAAAGGTTCTTTCATCCGCTCTTCATGTCCTGTCTCCTGTCTACATTATGCCAAAATAGTCCTTCATTTGCCTAATCCAGCAGAAAGGAACGTCACACGGCCCCAGACTCACCACACATAGACTTCTACAGAGGACTCCTGTATCTCTGCAGATACCTTCCTTTTGCCAGAGCCTAACTTAATAGATTCTGTTGTTTCCTTGCTCCTTGAACATTTTGTTGGATCGTTTCAGTTTCTAGCAACCGAAGATTCCCTAGGAAAGTAATGTGGCTCAACAAGTTGAAGTACAATATAGATCCAAGTTCATATTGACAGAACCAAGTTTATATTGACAGCTTAGGATGAATTGAGGGTTAGGCTTGAATTGGGGAGACTTTAAATCCCTGCTCAGCCATGAAGCTCACTGGGTAACTTGGACCCAGTCAATATTTCACTCCAACTTGATTCTCACATTGTTGTGGGGTAGACCAAAAATGGTATTTTGGTACTTCTGAAAGTTTTAAATGAACCTGCCAGGAAGGGAGGGAGGTCCTCTAGTTGTGGGACAGTTGTCAGGAATAGATGTATAAAACCGGTCATGCTTTAGCGGAATCATTTTTGAAATCAATTGTCAGAAATGGAAAACCAGAGACAATGGCAATTTCCAGGCCAACTTTGGGAGAGAAAACTAGAGATAGACTGACACCCAAAGTACACGTGACAGTGGCAGACTCTTATTTCAGTTGCATGAAATACGGAGGAGGGGGTCAATGTGAATAATAATTCAATATTTTTACACATATTGAAATGCTTTGTGCTTTTGAATTGAACCTGTCCTAGCCATTGAGATGGGATGGTCTATAAACCTAACTTAATGAAATGTAAAAATATGTAATATTCTGTCTTACCAAAAAACACCCCTGTGCATCACTATTCATCAGGTGGGCATCCCAATCACTCGAAATTTCTCGCACGGCGATGCAACAGCATCTGCTGTATCCTGCGAGGGAGTTTTGGTATGTTGAGGCCTTCCTAGCTGCCGCCATGGGTCAACTTCCTAGCTGCCGCCATGGGTGGCGGCTGTGGCCAAGGGGGCATTTACCCAGCTTCGGCTGGTGCACCAGCTGCAGCCGTACTTGAGTCTATCGAACCTGACCACGGTGGTCCACGCCTTAGTGACTTCAAGACTGGATTACTGTAACGCGCTCTACGTGGGGCTGCCCTAGAAGACGTTTCGGAAGCTGCAATTAGTGCAGAATGCGGCGGCCCGGGTGGTTGCTGGAGCTAGACGGTTTGACTCTGTTGAACCGCTGCTTCAGCGGCTGCACTGGCTGCCCATTCACTTCCGGGCCCAATTCAAGGTGCTGGTAATGACCTTTAAAGCCCTTTACGGTTTGGGTCCAGGATATCTGAGGGACCGCTTTCTCCCATACATTCCGGCCCGCTCTCTTAGGTCATCTGAGGGGGTTCTCCTGTGGGTGCCACCTCTATCGCAAGTTAGGGGAGTGGCAACACATGGGTGAGCCTTCTCTGGTGTGGCGCCACAACTGTGGAACTCCCTGCCAGGGGATCTGAGAACCACCCCCTCCCTCATGACCTTTCGGCGAGGGCTCAAAACGTTTCTGTTTCGTCTTGTGTTTGGGTGATGGGTTTCGTCTTGCGTTTTGGTGGTTGTCTGCCTCCAGTGCCTCAGTATGTTCTGCCCTGTTGTTTTTCTGCTTCACAGTATTACCCACCAGTGGATTTTATTGTTTTTTAATTTATTCTATGTACTGTTTTTAAATTACGTATTTTAACTGTTGTAAACCACCTTGGGCATTTGCCTCGGCATAGGAAAGGCGGGGTATAATTTTTTAAAATAAATAAATAAATAAACTTGCGATATCACTGGCGCAAGCCTGTGTTCACATGTGAAGGTGGATCAGGCCCAGGAAAGGGGTTAGGATGCGGCAGGCGCCTCTGCTGCCAAACCCACCCCCTTCCCAGACCCAGTCTGCCCTCCACCCTGCCCCATCTCCTCCCCATTCCATCCACCCTCCACCCTCCCTGCCTTCTGACCTCTGTGTGACCTTACCTGCAGCACCAGGCGTCCTCAGTCCGTCTTTGCACGGACCCAGCCACTCACTGCCTGCGGCGGTGGCCAGGCCACGTGCTCCGGCGGTCTTGCGTTTGCAGCTGCCGCAAAGGATTGGGCCATAATTTAGGCTGCAATCCTATATATGCTTACCTAGGAGTAAGTCCCATTAAAATTATTGGGGCTTACGTCTGAGTATACATGCCCAGGGTTGCACTGTAAGCATTTATTTTTCTGTCCTCCATTTGCATTTGGGTTGTGTGAAGAATAAATTTTCTGTTTGTTTCCTTTTTATTAATGGACAAATTAATGGCATCCTCTTTTATTTTCCAAGGTGGAGTTGGCATAAATCTAACTGCAGCCGACACCGTTATTTTTGTTGACAGTGACTTCAACCCACAAAATGACTTGCAAGCAGCAGCAAGAACCCACAGGATTGGCCAGAATAAGTAAGGAGTAAGAGAGACCTGGGGCGTAGGGAAGAAAGTGAAGGAAAACTGGGGATTAAAGGAAAAAGAGGGAGAGAGGTTTCAGCTGTTTATGCTATGGCAAAAGGCCATAGCTGGAGAGTGGTTCTCTGTAGCCTGTACCAAGGGTGAGCCCCTTAGTGGGCTGTGAAATCTCTTTACCCATTTGCAGTGAGGGAGTTGGTCTTTCCCACCAAATCTCTCTTCTTAACCGAAGTCCCAAGCCTCTGAAAGGAATTGGAAGAGGGGACCTTCATTGTTCTCAGAGTGGAGCAGTTAAAGAGGAGCAGTTCACTGGAGGCCTAAAGCTCTCAGGCCTTCCCTAAAACAGTTCAAGAGTAGACTGTGGAACTCCTTGCCACAGGATGTGGTGATGACACCTGGCCTAGATGCCTTTAAAAGGGGAATGGACAGATTTATGGAGGTAAAGTCTATCACAGGTTACAAGCCATGATGGGGATAAGCAACCTCCTGGTAATAGGCTATCTCTTAATGCTAGATGCAAGGGAATGGCGACAGGATACGGGTCTCTTGTTGTCCTGTGTGCTCCCTGAGGCATCTGGTGGGGCCACTGTGAGATACAGGAAGCTGGACTGGCTGGGCTTTTGGCCTGATCCAGCAGGGATCCAGCTGGTATGTTCTTAGACTAAATCCACTCATATATAGCACTCACATAGAAAGGAGGAAAAATACTGTAATAAGCACTTATAAGATCTTGTGGGAGTATCTGCATGAATGAGTTGGGAATAAATTGTGAACAGTCTGTGTTCCTGAAGGTTCTTGATTTGCATATTTTATCCACCTTTAAAATCTACCTGTTCCCACAAATGTTTATGCATGCTTTAGCCTCTTGTGCTGTCATGCAATCTTTTTATGTTTTACAAGGCCTGTAAAAATTATTCGTTTGATTGGGAGAGACACTGTAGAAGAAATAATCTACCGACGAGCAGCATCAAAGTTGCAGCTAACCGACGCCGTTATTGAAGGGGGGCAGTTTGCACTTGGAGCACAGAAAACACATGATGTGGCAGCAGATATTGAGGTAAGAGACAGGCCAAATGTGATTCACTGCAGCTTAAATTCCTGCGCAGAAGCTGTGTTGGAGCACACGGCCAGCCCCACCTCTTACAAAGTTGTGAACAGCAGCAAAGAAACTTCATTGTTTTTGCTATAATCAGGGGAGTCAGCAAATACAGTGGTAGCTATGAACTCTGGGTTTTAAGGCAAGGGTTTGAAATTGCAATTATGATTCAGTTTCTCTATGAATTTTGTAAGTTCTATCAAACCTCTATTTGTTACCGGTGGTGTGAAAATGCATCACTGGTAGAAAATGTTGTTTTTTTCCTGATCCCTGTCGTGACTTGCAAGGGAAATGCATTTCTCAGGAAGCCTCCACATCATGTGGTCTGGTATGGGAAGAGATCCATGAGGGTGACACCATGAGAGCTCGCCCTGGGTGTCACAAACCTTAGTGACACCCCTGCCTCAAGGAAACTCTAAAATGTATTGGAAGTGAATCCCCAGGAAATTGCGTAGCTGTTCCACCTGCCCCCAAGTTTATTCCCACTCTAATTACTTTTACCCCAAGAGTTGCACTGACCTCATTGTTGAGAAACATGCCCTCCTATGGATGTTTGCTGGTTTGCCCAACTGGTAACTGTAGGTTCTGATCTTTAACTCTGATCAAAATAGCTAGTGAGGGCAACTCAGTTGTAGGTCTGAATCTACAGCTTCTTTCATTACGACTACTGTGATTGCTCATAACTGGCGAGAAGGTTTCTGTACATTTATTTATGTAGCCCCAGCTGTGTGCATGATACTTGACTCAGAACGAGAATACAGTTCCTAGTCTCAAGGCGCTCACAATCTAAAAAGAGACACAAGGAAGATGCCAGAGGGAAGGGGAAGCAGGTGAAAAGAGGGAAACTATGTATGGTTATGTATGTTCTGAGGTTTTCGCAACCGGTACGTATCTTTGAATTAATAAAAGGAAGCATTTTCCAGGTTGTTCTGGTCGTTTTATTAAGTTAACAAGAGAACAAGGGGTTTTCCTAACGTTTCGCTCCTAAACCATGCATTATCAAAGGTGCAGCAACTTGCTGTCTGCTCTAGTTCTTCTTAGCACAAGTTGTTAACAACTAGGGTTTGATAATGCTTCTCATGGTTTAGGAGCGAAACGTTAGGACAACCCCTTGTTCTCTCGTTAACTTAATAAAACAACCAGAACAACATGGAAAATGCTTCCTTTTATTAATTCAAAGATATGTATGGTTATTTCATGTACATACTTGGGCTTAGCTTCAATATTATATGAGACAGCAGAGGCTTCAGAGATTTTTTTTTAAATTATATGACCTATTATATGAGGCCACTGGCTTCAGAGAAAAAGTGGAACTTTGAGGAGGAAATAGAAGGAAGAAAGAGGGGAACAGAAGAAGGAAAGCCGGGAATTGGGGAGGCAGTGATGGGTGAATGTGTCAATGATAAGTTGATAAGAAGTGTAATGAAGATGGGATTGATTGGGCGTTGTTTCCCCATGTTCAAATTCCTTCTGTTTACTCTTAACATACCCAGAAGTACAGCACTCTAGAACCCTTGGGGCGTGTGACGGTGAAGCTGTTCACCTACATCCTCACCTCTTTCATTTTTTTCAACAGCGGTGCACAATCCTGAAGTTTGGTTTGGACAAATTGTTGTCAGTGGAAGGAAGCACCATGTGTGATGTGGACCTGGAAAGTATCCTTGGAGAGACAAGAGAAGGAATGTGGTTAATGGATCCTGTGGGGACAATTGCAGAGGGAAATGAAGAGCAAAATTTAGGAAGTAGGTTGATGGCTCCAAAATAGATATAAATCTCTGCCCCAGGCAGCAGGGGGGCTGGGCACACTGCTGAAATGGAGTCCGTATGTCGGTGTGGTCCAACCTGTGGCCTGCGGGCCGCATGCGGACCCCGGAGACCTCTTCTGCTGTCTTCGGCTGTTCTCAGAGCCCCGCTCTCCGGCAACCTCTCCCAAGACTGCCTGCCGCGGGAGAGGTCGCCCCACCATGATTCACGCTCGGAAAGACGCTCAGCTCCTGATCGTCTTTCCAAGTGTCAGTGGAGCGTGGGCGGGGCATGCCGGGGAGAGTTTGTCGGCTGAAGCGCATGCCCCGAGCTCCAGCCAACGATCGGAAAAGCTGCTCTCGGCTCTGAGTGCCTTTCCGATCATCGGCTGGAGTGCGAGGCATGCGCTTCAGCAGCTGACAAAGCCGATGAACTCTCCCCGGCATGCCCTACCCACACTCCACTGACACTCGGAAAGACGCCTTTCCGAGCGTGAATCATGCTGGGGCGACCTCTCCCGAGGCAGGCAAGGAAACAGCAGGGAAAGAGAGAATGGCCACTAAAATTTTAATTTTTTATTTCATTTTATTATTACCCACATTTTTAAAATTATTATTAACATGTACCATGCATCACCAGATGACAGAAAATTGTATTTAGGGTCACGGTCAAAAAGGTTTGGGAACCACTGCGTTAAATCCTGTGCTATAAATACTGCCAAAGCTTGTGCACTGTAATTATTAATAATTAATTAATTAATAATTTAATTCATTGTGCGGCCCCTGGATTCCGTGTCGAAGTCTGCATGTGGCCCTCGAGGTACGAAAAGTTGGACCACCCTCTATGTGGTGGTATAGAGACATAGTCCAAGTCCATAGATGGTGGTGTGGAGACAGTATGGCACTGAATACCATTTGGGGACGGGGAACCTCAGGGGAGAGCTGTTGCTTTCATGTCCTCCTTGTAAGCTTTCCAACAGGCATATAGCTGGCTATCATGGCTATGGTTAGAAACAGGATGCTGAAGAGATGGACCTTCAGCCTTCTCTAATGCATTGTTTGGGTTTATTTCTCTGAGGTTGTGTTTCATCCACAAGTTTGGATCTTTTTAGTGGAGACTCAATGCCAAACGAGATGTGATGGGAAAATCATACTTGTCATGTGTGTTCCCCATTCTTCATGTATAACATGGAGCATGAGAGAGTCTTGCAGGGGGTTAGGTTTCTGGAAAACTCAGCAGATACCGAATCCACAGATACCAAAATCATTGATCCCATGGGATCAGTGGGGTTAGGAGGAAAATCAAAATTGGCACAAATACCTTCAGAATGGCCACGGATAGCTTCAGAGTGGTGCGGATGGCTTCAGAACGGCTGCGGATAAACGAATCTGCGGGAATGGAATGCGTGTATACTGAGAATTGACTGTATTCATGTTTCTATCCTTTCACCCACCTGGAGGTCTGCCTTCTAGTCAACTGCCTTCACGATGAGTTAGGAGGGAGAAAGGGGTGTGTGTGTCTTGAGATGAGACCTCCTTGCTTCACTTCTCCCCCTTTCTTAGCCACACACACACACATATATATATATATATATATATATATATATATATATATATATATATATATATATATATATATATATATATATATATATATATATATATATATATATATATATATATATATATATATATATATATTATTAGGATTAAAACAGAACAAGGAAAAAACGCACACCAGATGATTAAATTCTATACTTGAGAGATCAAGGGACAAAGTTCAAAATAAAGTAAAAACAGAATCTAACTAAGACTTCCCTGACTTAAATCCTCCACTTACAACTGCAGCATCCTCTTGGCACTGGAGGGAAAGATCTTCCTAGGAGTTGACTCTTTCCTAGCTGAGCAACATCATGGCTGGCATCTTGCAAAACCCATCTTGCTTTGGCTCTCTCACCCCTTTTTCTTCCAACACAGCTGAGCAGCTCTCTTTTACTCTGCTTTTGGGAGTCTAGCCCCCCCCCCCTCCCAGTTTCTGATAGGCTGGTTTTTAAGTTAACCAACATTCAGATTCCCCACTCCCCAGTCAATGATTGGTCAGGGGGGCTATTGTTCTCTGGTGATAGTGCAGTCATGGGACTCCAATTTACATTTGAAAGAGGAAGGCGTGCAGTGTTGTGTGATCTAGAGCTCCGGTGAAGAGAATGTGACAGGCTGTTTCCTACATCAGCCTCAGTATACACAGAGCGTTGTCCTTTGGGGGAAAAATAAGGAGTTTTCTTAGGGAAGGTGTGCTTGCTCACAACAAGCAGTTTGGTTTGAAATTCCTTCCCAAATGACCAAGTGAAAGGGAGAGGAGCTTAGTAGCCCCAAAGTACCTGTATATATTAGGGCAAGCTCCTAACCTTTAAGTGTGGGAAGCTGGAGCTGAAACACTGAACTAAAATCTCTGAGCTGTATCACTGCTGAACTGTTTGAGAGAGACTACTCCCAAAATGTCCCAGTTTAGTTGGAGAAACTATGTTGAGTTCTGGCAGAGCGCCAGGTTACCGGAGGGTAAACCAGGCTCAGGGGTTGAGAAACCGGAAGGGAGTGCTCCTAATTCTTGCAGACAGAGGCCCTGGCAAGCTAGGGGCAGGTGGCAGAAGAAGAACGACCAGATCAGAAATATCAGAACACCACAGCAGTTTTGGGTAATATTGAAGAAGAAAAATAGGGCTGTGAAGAGAGTCTGTGTTCTTAGCGTTTCAGGTATCTTGGCTTGGCAACGCCCATCTTGCTGCGTTGGCTCTCACCTCTTTTTCTTCCAACACAGCTGAGCAGCTCTCTTCTATCCTATTTTTGGGAGTCTGATAGGCTGGTTTGTGCCTTGCATAACTGGAATGACCTTTCTGAAATTTTGTTTTACCCATTGGTCAAATAGTATATGCTCTAATCTTTACCTGCCTTGTTTGGAGAGGGTAGTCCAGGTGCATTTATCAGTGTTGATAAAATGTTTGGGATTCCTTAAAAAGGTTTCTCAGTTATCCACGGTGAAAAGCAAACAGTACAAAAATTTAAAAACACACACAAAATCCCTGTGGACTGAACCTGTGAACTTCAGGAATTGTCACCTATGGTTTCTTTTGTGGGTGACCATTTATTTAAAGCATTTGTATCCCAATTTTTAGTCGACAAGGTTACCAGAGCAGCTTTCATGAAAGATGAGAAATCATTACAACAGACAAACAGGACAGGGTTGGGAAGAGAGATGCTTTGCTTGCCTCTTTCCTCCTCACATTTGCAGCACAAGCCTATGCTTACTCAGAAGTAAGTCCCATTGTGTTCAATGGGGCTTACTCCCAGGAAAGTGTGGATAGGATTGCAGCCTTGGTGTTTCTCTGGCCACTGTGAGGGAGGACACAGTTGACTATTGTAAGTAGTATTTTCTGTGCTTCAGAGAAGTTGTACATCTGATTCCCTCTGAAAAATAACTATTGGGAGGACTGTTGGGCAGAAGGACAGTAATTTTAGATAAAGGAAAAGAATAAAAAATAATGTGATCTTGTGCGACCTTTAAAGTCTTTGATTATGAGTGCTTCTACTAAAAGATTTACTAAACTGTTCTCTCATTTTGGTGCTGATCCATATTTTGTTAAGATCATGGGTAGGAAATGTGTAGTCCGGTTGCCTGATAAGAAGGCACAATTGGAGCAGTCATGTCTGTCCTGTGCTCCACACTAAAGAAAAGTGAAGCTTCTAGAAACTTAAGGGATGATTTCTTAAAACAAATGGTGCAGTTTTTTTAAGGTACAATTACTTGATGTTAATCAAAATCCTAGTTTATGACAGGTGGTTCATTCTGAGTTGTGTGTATGTGTTCCAGGCCACATGTACCTATATGAAGGCAAAGACTACTCCAAGGAACCTAGCCGAGAAGACCAGGAGGCCTTTGATCAACTGCTAGGGCTTCAGAAAGTTCTCCTTGAAGAGATCAGTCAAGAAGGAAGAGCTCTTCGAAATAAAGCAAATGTTAAGGAGGTAAAAAGTGTGATATTTCAACACTTTGGGTGGTTGGCTTGATGTGCCATTTATAACTGGTTCCTATGAATTCTGCGTTAAAAAAATATTAAAATAATCCCAGTTCTGGCAGTGTTTTCCAGTCAGCAAATGCTACGGAAATTAAGGCAGTTGTGCAAGGAATCTGGAGTGGTTTTGCTGGCCTGGCGTACTAGCAGTGAATGCAAGGGAGACACTGAGAAACAAAACATGGTTGGTAGGGAAATGCATGTTACTGTCCAGCTACTGGCTTCGGAGTCCTAGTACGTTCAACAGTTCCATGGACGTTTCATGAAAGCTGTCCTGTTACGCAATGACTGCTAGATTTTTGTGATCAATTACAAACCACCAGGACATAACTATACAGGCAGAGAAGGCAGAAATGTATGCCAGTGGGAGACCTAGGACTTCATTTGAGCTTTGGCTTGCTAGTGCTAAGCCCCAGCACCTACTGTGAATGCCATCTGAGTAGCTAAACTGCCACTACCACCACCAGCTCACATCTGGTAATAGGGAGAAACTCTTTTAGGTCTAAGGGTTTTTTTTTTTGAGGAATCTTGAGCTCCAGCAAACTTTTGTTTTTAGAAGCTGGGTGCTATGCTTGGAGGGGAAGATGGATCATTAGTGGGTAGCTGGATCTGCAGCCTAGTTAAGCTAAGTGCCTTGACTTAAGCAGTATATCACCGTGGACTCCAATAAGAATGAATTTGACTTAAATGATGCAATTACAGTAGGGTTCACGGGGGATACGTTCCAGCCCCCTCCCCCACGGATATGTGAAAATGGCGGATAGGAGCGAATGCCCCTCTGCAGTTTTCTGAGGGGGCCCCGTGTGCAGGTGGGGCTATCCATGGATAGCGGGGGCCCTCTGTACTGCAGTTTCACAAGGCTGTGGATTGGGCCAAGACCTCAGTGCTTCCTTGCAGGACTGAGAATTCAAATTTGTTATGTAACAGCCAAAGGACATTGTCTGCTGATAGTGCCTGTTTGCAGGCTTCTCCCCAGCCTAATGTAGAGTCCTTGAAAAGTTGACTAGATGGAAGAAACCCATGAAGGGCTTGAATTTCTTTCTTCACCAGGTTTTGGTCATGGATATTCAGATGGAACCCAGCAAGAAGAGATGCAAACTGAGCTCAGAAGAGCTGGAGGCTCGGCGGAGAAAACGGGAGGAGGCAGCGGCAAACAGGGCCAGGCTCAGGGAAGAAAAGAGACAGAAGAAGGCAGAAGCTGAATATGAGAAAAAGTAAGGCTCATTTATTTATTTATTTATTTATTTATTTATTTATTTATTTATTTATTTATTTATATACTGCCCTTCTTATCCTCAGATTGCTCTTCAGATATTATTCAAGGCGGTTTACATAGGCAGGCGTATCTAGATCCAGTAAGGATCTTTACAATATTGTTCTGTATAGAATACTACAATTCCAGCTGTTTGCCTCCATGGTGTAGTCATCTTCACTTAGCTGCTGAACACAAGCCTCAAGCTCTCCGCAGGACACCACAGATCATGCTGAACAGGGAAACCTTTTTCCAGTTGTCATCGCTCTGTCACTGACGTTCTCAGCATTCCAGTCCGTTCTCTCACCACGGCACACAACAGCGACTCCTCTCTGCCACCGAGGGTCATGATAGTTTATCAGTGACTTTCTGGTCTCCCTTCCAACACGAAAACGGGTTGTTTCCCTGCTTAGCTTCGGGCAATCTTCAGGCAATTCAACCTCGGGACCACATCTCCTTTGTAGACTTTATGGTGGCACAAGTAGTTTGGATGCTTCACAAATCTACCTAGTGCAGCAACGATGTGGAACGTGGGGCATGGAATTGTATCTGGTAGTACAGCTTCCAAGCTGCATTTACTTCTCTGTTACTCTGAATCCTCAGTTGAACATGGTTCCTAAAGGAAATTGTTTTCTAAACCATTTTTTTAAAATTGTCCAAAGCGCTGAAGAAGCATTTAGAATTCTTTTTGATGCTGTTTTGTTCTGTCTTTGGGCACCAGAAAACTGTCATGTATGCTCGGGAAAGCATGCATTTCAGTTGTTTAAAACCATGGATACTTTTGTTGTTGTGCATCCATAAATTGTGGCATATTAGAGTGTGATCAATATACAAAAAATATTTTATTTGAATGCTAGAAATACATTCCCTCTTAACTTGTCCTGAAGGTGCCCCAAACTCATTTGAACATACCGGTACTTCTGTATTGGTTAATTCTTGCTCGGATCCAAATTTGCAGCTGGCCTTAGTTTAAAGAAATAAAACCCAGAGTAAGTGCACTTGGCTCTCTCTCTTGCACACGTGCGCACACACACAGAGAGAGCACTTAGCTTTCTCTCTCTCTTGGGCACAGTGCTCGACTCTCTACTTGCCATGTGCGCAGCAGAGAAAGGACAAAATGCTGCAAGTGAAAGAGAAAGTGCTGTGCATGTGTGTAAAAGTGTGCTTTAACTCAAAGAAATCGAGACTTGCTGCACAAGTGAGTCACAGAGAACATTTATCTCTTTCCCTTTGCATTGGCTTACCAGATCGCCGCTGGGACGGGAGCGGTCTACTCTTAAGGGGGAGGGG
The DNA here is from genome assembly GCA_026170595.1 of Plestiodon gilberti rubricaudatus. NCBI lineage: Eukaryota > Metazoa > Chordata > Lepidosauria > Squamata > Scincidae > Plestiodon > Plestiodon gilberti. The sequence continues at coordinate 106,118,237 of JANXHW010000002.1, read as the reverse complement.
CGTGGGGGGCCAGAACGCGACGTGTTCTGGCCCCCCCACGCCCCTCCCCCTTAAGGGTAGACCGCTCCCATCCCGGCGGCGATCTGGTAAGCCTGCCTTTACACATATGCAAGAAGAGCTCTCCCACCATCCCACCACAAAGGTAAGCCACCCCTTAACGTTTGGGATCTTGCCCATGTCAGAGGGGGCCCCACTGGTGGGCATTTTGATGAGGGCATTCTCAAATATGGAGCCATCCCTGAGCTAAATATTTATTTGCTTTAATTCAGGATGGCCTGGTGGAAAACTAATAACTACAGTTCTTGCTGCCTTGAGTCAGAAGAGGAGGAGGAGGAGGAAGAGCAAGAAGAAGAGGGTAGGCTGGATGTGGATTTAGAGTACACAGACCCAGACCTGAGCTCCATCAATTATCTTATGGGTGATGTTACCCATCCCACTGCAGGAGAAGAGGACGCCATCATTGTGCACTGTGTAGGTAGGTGAAATAAATAACTTGCTAGAACACGACCTAGTTTTCATGTACTGGATTAGTTTGGGCTAAGATTTTTATTGACAGATAACTCTGTAATGAATCCTCTTTTGGCTGCTGCAGACTATGGAATTCTAGGGGATGTTTCAGTTATGCCTCTGGCTTGAGTGTACAGTACTGAGGTACTCTGAGTTGTGTATTACTAGGCTTACCACGTTCTGGCCCGCCTGCGCTCCGCCCCCTTAAGGGGAGATCGCTCCGTCCCGGTCGACGATCTGGTAAGGCTTACCAGATTGTCGCCCGGGACGGAGCGATCTCCCCTTAAGGGGGCGGAGCGTGGGGGGGCCAGAACGTGTTGCGTTCTGCCCCCCCCCGCGCTCCGCCCCCTTAAGGGGAGGTCGCTCCATCCTGGGTGACGATCTGGTAAGCCTATGTATTACACATATGAAAAGCCACTTTGTTAACTTTACCTGTGTAAGGTCTTGCTGCAAGGTATCAGTTGACTTGATAGTGTGTTCCTTTTTTTCCCCTGTTCTTAACATTTACCATCCCATTTCTTCTGGGGAGACTTTCATCTAAGAGGTACTCTGCCCTCTCACTGCTTAATTTTAAAATCGCACACAATATCTGCTTTTTATTTCTATAGCATTTTTTTTTACTTGCTTTGCGTTTTACAACTTTAACACGAAAAAGACAGGTCCCTGCCCCAAGGAATCTGCAGTCTGTTTTGCCAGCAGGAATGACGACAACGATAGAGGAGGGAAGGCATGGCAAGCTTTTTAAAGATAAAAGAACTAGAATCTTTGGAGACCCTTCTGCTCTTTCTAACTGCCTAAGAGGCTGTGATCAAAGGTGTAAAAACTGTGGCTGTTCTAGATGGGCTAAGGTGGTCGGTGTGGTGCATCGCAGAGTCGGGGCTTGTCCTTGAATTCTTCACCTTTCACGAGGCACTGTAGGATTAGTGCTCCTGCTCCTGCTGAGGCAACCTTCACGAAGAGGGAACATCAAAATTTATGAGACTAGTTCTCTGGTCAACCCTTGCAAGTTCATCTCTGTGAACTCTTCTCTCACTCACTTGTTTTTTCTACTTCCTACATAAAAATATCTTATGTGTAAATTTGCTTCAGATGACTCTGGACGTTGGGGGAAAGGAGGCTTATTCACAGCTTTGGAAAATCGCTCTGACCAACCAAGAAAAATATATGAGCAGGCTGGAAAGATGAAAGGTAAGCCAGATATGGGCAAAAAACTTCTGTAGTCTGGGCAGGTTCTAACTCTATCTTCAGCCTCAACTTCCCCTCTGCAATATGGAAACTAGCCTACCTTACAAGTTTGTTGTAAGGATTAGAGAGAGAATGAAGGGTGGAATGTTTTTGAACATTTCAAGTTGTTATGTAAATGCTAAGTATCACTATTAGTCTCATTATGTGTTGACATCTCAACACGTCCATGGAGAACTAGTAACCTACAGTCCATTGATAAGTAAATGCGGCTTGGAATGAATCACTAAATCACTGATCAAACCAGGATTGAGCCAGGATGGCGTAGTAGTTTGGGAGTTGGACTTAGACCTAGAACATCCAGGTTCAAATCCCCGCTCAGCCATGAAGCTTCCTGGGTCACCTTGGGCCAGTTGCTATCTCTCAGCTTCACCTACCTCACAGGGTTGTTGTGAGGACAAAAGGAGGGAAGGAACCATGTACACCACCCTGAGTTCTTGGGAGGAAGGGCAGTATAAAAATATGAAAAATAAATAAACCTGTAACTGTTCCATTCATTTCTTGAAAGGCGCTCTCTCTCTCTCTCTCTCTCTCTCTCTCCTCTTATGCTTTCTCTTATACATTTGATAGGAAAGCCTAGGTCCAGTTCAGGCACTCGAGAGGAGCACATACTCCACTTAAAATAAAAAGATCAATATATAGCAAAATAATTTTCTTTCCCCTATCCTGCTGCTTTTCTGCTCTGCTTCCCATTTGACGAAGATCAATATTATGCTAAACGTAATGTGGGAGAGAACCCCCCAAATGTAGAAATTAAACCACAACTGCCTCTTCCTCACCCCAGTTCTGTCCAGAATTAAGTGTGTTTTTCTACTCTTGTTAATTACTTTTACAGACCTGACATTGGGAGGAACCCTTTTATTCCCCATCGACGACAAGGAATCCAGAAACGAAGGACAAGACTTGGTAACTGTACAAAGAGCACTTTGCGCTCTCTCTCTCTCTCTCTCTCTCTCTCTCTCTCTCTCTCTCTCATTCTGAAGCAAGGCAGTGGGATTCTTATGCCTTGAATACAAGAGACAAATAAACCATATGTTTGAATAAGCTATGGGCCTCCTCTGCAGTCATACAATTTGAATTTTCCTAAGCCACAGCCTCGGAAGTATTTAGGGAGTGACTCCTAGCAGTCCTGTCAAGATTCTCTGATTCAAATTTCTTAGAATACCTTTACATAGGGTTACCAGATCGTCAACCGGGACGGAGCGATAGCCCCTTAAGGGGGAGGAGCGTGGGCGGGGTCGGTACCGGCCCTGCCCACGCTCCTCCCCCTTAAGGGGCTATCGCTCCGTCCCGGTTGACGATCTGGTAACCCTACCTTTACATTTTCAAGCAAACATGAAGACCAGAACACTAGATTCTTTTTTTTAAGATTATCAGGATTCTTCTAAACTTAATGCAGATGCATATCACTTCTTTTTATTTTTAAAAAACAGGAAGTAAAATGTTTCTATTCCATAAGCCATTCTAATGGTTAGTTTTCTACTTATGTGATTGGTTCTCAGTACATATAATTTCTTCTAGCTGGCCCTTATTGTCGCACAGCACCGAGACCGCTCCAACAACGTGTCTGCGATTAAGCTCCTTGCGTTGGAAAAAGGATTAAAGAAAATTTTTCTGGCAGCCAAGAAAAGGAATGGTAAGTGTGCCTGACCTGGGACCTGCTGAAATGACAGAAACATGATGCTTCTCATGTCACACACATTTATCTAAAGGTCCTGTTTAAGTAAGCTGAAAGGTACAGTTGAGACATTCCAGGTTGTGATATTTGTAGAATTCCTGGCATGGAATTATTGCAGGGGAATCGTGTTGGAAGCCTCTGTGTCGACAGCCCCCAAACAGTCTCTTTGTATGAAAGCCTCTCATACCTTCTACAGAACACCTGCTCTCTCCCTCTGCAGCCTCAGGCAGTTCTAAATCCTCCTCTCAGCCAACGCCTGGCTCCACATTGATAGTTGGCTTCTGCTTGAGTTAAGAATGCTGATAGTCCTCTTCCCTCTTCTCCTTACTCAGCGGAGCCTCCTGTTGAGAGGCCTTTCCAAATATGAGAGTCTTAGTTGTGAACTCGCACTGCTTCTTTGATTTGCATCATTTGTCTCTGTGGGTTTGTAAGACCTGATCCTCCTAGCAAGACCATACGAGGGAGAGAATAAGTAGCATAGTATCTGCCCCAATGCTTTCCAGCTGTCCTCTGTTTTGTGGAGAACATAGATCTCTCTCAGCCTGGTCCCTATCAACCTTTTAATAAGCGATATCATTTTGACGGGAGGGGTTGTTTGGTTTTCTCTGTGAAGCGTGTAAGTATTCTAAAAGCTTGACACACCTACACTAAAAATCAAACTGGATTTTCAGTTGGTTTAAATTTAAGTGGCTTCCTACCAAGGCATTCCAGGAACTGTAACTTCGGAGAAGACTGGAGATCTCAAGAGAACTTTCAGGTTCCACACTAAATTACAATTCCCAGAGTTCTTTGGGGCAGTGAGTATAATGTCTAAACTTGTCCTAGTTCCTCATTTGGTTTTAAATTGGTCATTTTCAGTGCCAGTAGCATTTAGAACCATTTCGAAGACGCTGTCGCTGCTAACACTAGAGCAGAGTGTGACCACAAGAGCCCTTTGCCTATGTGCATAGCAGAAAGCAGTTGAGGTGCATGAGTAAGAAAGGGTCTTTGGGACTGGAGGCTAATGAGTAAGAGAGGGTATTTGGGACTGGAGGCTAACCAGAATGAAACCCTCAGCTTCCAGTGGCCTCTACCTACCTAAGGTATAGTTTTATTTGTTCTCTGAAATTAGGAGTCATCCTCCTGTATCCGCGGGTTCCATATCCGCAATTTCAGTTATACATGGTTCTCAAATTCCTCCCTCCCCCCGATCGCACTCCCTTGTTCTGCCAGCACCTGGAAGATACAGTATAATAGCCATTCTGAAGCTATTGGCAGCCATTCTACAGCTCTAGTCAATTACACTAGTAGTGCCCCAGAATGCCTTGCAGCGCCATAGTAAGTATAGGGTTTGCTACTATCAACGGTTTCAGATATCTGCGGTGGCAGTGGGAACATACCCCCTGCGGATACAGGGGGACACCTGTACTACAAAATGTTTTTTTCTACCACTATTTTGTGGTATATCTGAATTATGACTCATCCAGCTTCTCTTTCTCTCTCAGCAAGTGTCCACCTGCCTCGCATTGGATATGCAACCAAAAGCTTTAATTGGTATGGAACGGAACGTCTCATCCGTAAATACTTGGCAACAAGAGGAATCCCAACATTTATGTATCCTTTTATATTTATGTATTGGCATATTTTTCAAAATAGCATGTCATATCTATAGAAGCAGAAGCTTATTTATTATTTACATTTATATCCGGCCGTTCACCATACTGTTCAAGGATGGCTCACAAAATCGTAACAATAAAGCAACAAAATTAATTAACTATAAAATAACATATAGTTCTTGAAGGGCTATGTTTGAAAATGCTCATGATAGACGAGTGAAACGTTGCATTGTTATGATTGTTTTTAATTTTTATGTGTTATTTTAAGTGTTGACGTGTTTTTTTTAATTCATATTTTAAACTTACAATTTTTACGTTGCACTTGGTTTCCTCGTTCTTCTTATTACCATTTTAAACTTTTTGCCATGGCTCCACACCCGTTTTTACCAGTAAATTCAAGAATTATTGCAGGCCATGAAAACCTCAAATCGTTTTTAAAATAATATAGCATAATTATAGCATGGTCTGTTCATACAGCAACAGGTCCTTAACTTTTCTCTTTAGATACTACTTCCCCCGGAATAAAGTATCACCTTCGCAAGCATCTACATCACCACCAACTTTGCAACCCTAAAATCTCCAACTGTTGAGCAGAAATTGACAGTTACAATGTGCAAGGCTCATTCCTGCTTCGTCTGCAGTCATTCAGCTGAATGGTTGTGAACGTTTGCTTGTTCCCTGTCTCCCTCCCTATAAACTGTATGTTTATAGATGAGTGTGCTTATTATGGAATGAGCTGTGATGTAGCAGACATTTTATCCAAAGTTTGATCGTGCATCTAGTTTTTAGGTCTGAAGCTGAAGTTCTGCATGATTGTCTGCAGAACTGACTTGCTCTTATTCCTTGCTTAAATATGTTTAGTTTTTTTCCTTAGCGTTATTTGCAAATGAAAGTGCATGTTTTAAAACAAATAAATACAATACTATTCTTTCTTTCTGACTCTTTGTATCAAAATACCTGGATTATACAGTCTTCTGCAGAAATGGGTGTCGGCTCTTGAGAAACAGAATGAGGATAGCTTTGTTAGTGGGGTGGGGGAGCATCATGCCCACTCTCTTAAACTGATTACAAACCAACCTCAAATCCCATTGAAATCCCTGGAAAAATTAAGTGCAACTGACTTTTTTTTCTGCAATAGGGCCACTCACTGCTAAGAACATTTTGTTTTTTAAAAAGTACTGTACAGGATGTGTGTGTGTGTGTGTGTGTGTGTGTGTGTGTGTGTGTGTGTGTGTGTGTATATAAATTAAAAATTAAAAATTAAATTTACATTAAAAGTCTAGGAGGTCCTTCTCTGTAATATAAGTCATATAGGTTGATTACCCCTTATCCGGACATCCGAAATCCAGACTATTCCGAAATCCAGACTTTTTGGGCTATGACTTGAAAAAAACCACACCTTTTTCCAGAACCTGGCTGGTATAGCGCAATGCATACTGGGGCACAAAATTATTAAAAAATATTGTATAAAATTTACCTTCAGGCTATGTGTATAAGGTGTATATGAGACATAAATGAATTTCATGTTTAGACTTGGGACCCCATCCTCAAGATATCTCATATTTATGCAAATATTCCAAAATCCAAACAACTTCCTGTCCCAAGAAGTCCGGATAAGGGATACTCAACCTGCATTGTGATGCCATGTTCTGCTTCATGAGGCTGCTGAGGGTATGCAGGGACACACTGGATGTTGTGATGTCACAACATGAAGCAAGTTCTACCAGTTGTTACAAATGGGGTGGACGGCGGGCTAGACACACGGTGGTTATTTCTGGAGGCAGCTGTCCATTTACTGTCGTATGCAACTGTACATGGCTGTTGGGAGAAAGAGTGCCCTTGTTTATATTTGCTGTTTTAGGAGGAGAGGGGAACCAAAGAACTGAAATAATCATCCCATAATGGACTGACATGAGTGCAATGCTTGGCTTTGAACTTACTTTGGCTATTAGAGTGAGCTGTCAGCATGGGGGGGGGGAACACTTTTATGCATCACTGATGACCCCGTTGTAGGTGTTTGTTACAGGTGCAACTGCATTCCACACATTGCCCACAATTGTGATGGGTGGGTGGGTGGATCTTGTTTCCCAGTGCCTAAATATTGAGTAAAAGGCAAATGAGAGATCTGTGGAACAGAAACACAGCCTTCAGGTATACCTTCTTGATCTCATATAACTACCGGTAAATATGCAATTACTGCACTGAAATAAACATCTGGGAAAAAGCCTGAGTCGTATCCTGTCCTGTCTACAAGGATTTGCTGCAAGATCTGAACGGTCCTTTGCTATTCTTGCTACTTCAGCTGGAGATACTAAACATGTAGACCTGGCATTGTGTAGTGTGCTCTACTACACAACTACTGTATTTATATACCTCCTCTCATGTTCTAATGCTGAACTTTCCTGAATGCTGAAAAGAAGGTTTGGGGCTGAGGCCTGGGGGGTCAAAGAAAGCCCTGGTAGTGTGGGGAGGACAGCAGAATAGGGGCAAAAGGGTGCTGTTTTGTGCCTAGTATAGGTAAAAAAAAGAGGAACATAGGAGGGGGGCAGATAAAGGCTCAAAATAACTTACTGAGCAGATATAGCCTTGTATCTGGATAGCATATAATCTATTATGTGCACAACTAGAACTGCTGCTTAGCAAGAACTTCAGCAAAACATAGATGAACATACATGATGGAAAAAAAAACCTAGGTCCCCTATTGTGAAATCATGCGAGATGGGGGGGGGGTTAACAGTTAACCTGTATGGCAACCTCCTGGTTGTAGGAGTAGTTTTTCTTTGTGCCAGGTGCAAGGGAGTGGCGACAGGATACAAGTATCTTGTTGTCTTGTGCTCCCTGAGGCATGTAGTGGGGCCACTGTGTGGGGCTGGACTAGATGGGCCCTTGGGCCTGATGCAGCAGGGCTCTTCTTATGTTCTTATGTTAGTTGTAGAGGTTGTGGCATTCTTCGGAATAATTTTGACTAGATAGATCTATGGATTTGGAGGAGGCTTAGAAGGAAGCAACATCCTACAGTTCTGGGATGAGGATGGGTTTCAGGGGCTGCTTCCAAGCCCTCCAACTTCTCAGGTTGTTGCTTGGAAGGCTAACCAGCTAAGTACATGTCTCAACCCCCAGGTTCCAGCTACTCAGACCACTGAATGTGCCAGAATTGGAGACCATGTGGTCCACCACTCGGCAAAAAGCTCAAGGGGGAGTCAAGCGAGTCCAGCTACCGGGAAAGGATCAAAAAATACATCTTTGTTGTAAATAATTGAGGGGCACAACTCCAGGCCCCTTAACATCCCTCTATAACCTGGCATGCCCTAATAATGCAATAACACTTGTTGCAGAGTCTTTTTTTATAAGGGGTTTTGCTCTAAACTGCTAAAATCGGTCAGTTAGAGGTGAAGGCATTTGCTGTTGATCACATTTGCCAAGCTGGATGTTTTGGAATATAATATGTTGATCATGATGTAATCGTTTGAATTCATACTTTGGACTTACACTCGGGTAAAACCTGGTCAGAATCGGCTGCATAATTCTTTCCCAACCCTCGCCTCGTAGAAGTCCGACCCTATAATGTTCAAAGCAAGTTCTTCTGCACACTTTCTAAGGGCGTGAAGTCCTACGAAAACACAGTCAAGCCAGGCCAAGGCAAGCGAAGGCGGGGCGGTGCCGCCGTCCTTCTGGGCACAGGAAGCGGAAAGCGCTGCTGCAGCTGGAGCTGCCTGTAGCTGCTTAGTTGAAGGCTGAAGCGAAAAGGAGGCTGGAGCTGTGGGGACTTGCCTGGTGCGTGGTTGCGCCTCCGTGCACCGGGAGCTGCAAAATGGGGCGATCGCGACGGAGAGGTCAGTTGCCTGCTTCCCTGGGGTCGCCTTTCCCTTCCCTGCGGGCTCCCTTCTCCTCTGGGTCTGGGATCATCTCCTAGACTCCTCGGCTTCTGTTCCTGAGGGCGCGGCTTCTACCGCGTCCAGCCAGCCGTACTCCTCTCTTTCGAGAGCACGGGGATCCAGCCTATTTTGCCTCGTCGTTGCTGGTGGCCGTGTTGCAACTGTGCTCCCTCTCTGCAGGCTTGGCTCGTATCCCGGAGCAAGAGACGGGCTGGCTGGGGACTCTTCGCTGTTGCTTGCCTCCTCCTTCACTCTGCACAGCTGATCGGGGGGCTTCCTTCCAGAACGCAGCCCGCCAGTGCCTCCAGCCCAGTTTTGCTGCTTATGATCGAGGGAGGGCACCGCTTGGGCTGGAAAGGGAGACTCAATCTGTCCGGTTTCTCCCTCCTCCGCCCCGTTGAGCTGAAGTCGTACAGAGGGAACGGGTTGTCTAGGGTGGCCTGCTAGATCAGCAAAGGTGGCCGCGTACGGTCTACTCCTGATGGCTTGGGGGTACGATACAAAAACGTGGTGAGGAGGGACTCCAGGATAAGGCAGACACATACCCCCCCATGCACATGTGTTCCTTTCCTTAAGTTATATGTGACTGACAATCTTCAATGTTTTTCGTTTAACAAATTGTCTTGAATTATATTTATTTTTCACATGTTTGTTGTATACTGCCCTTCCACCTGGGAGCTCAAGGTGGTGTACAGTTCCCCTCCCTTTGTCTTCACAACAACCCCGAGAGGTAGGTGAGGCTGAGAGAGTGTGACTGGCCTAAGGTCATGCAGGAAGCTTTGTGGCTGACTGGGGATTTGGTCCAAATCCAACTCCAGAACCACTACACCATCCTGGCTCTCAATAGAGGGAAAGGTACAGAAGAGCTGGGGACCTGTCTTTAAAGTACTGTATGTTCTCCTACAGAACGGAGCATGACTGGTTGCTCTCAGAATCTCAAAGCTTAAAATCCTAGATTTGTCAAGAGGAAATAATCCAGATTGGAAAAAATATACAGTAATTTGCACACAGCACTACAATGATAGTTGCAGTAGCTTTCACCATACCTCAACTTTCTAACAGCTATTTTCACTGAACTCTAGCGCTTTATGGGACTACTGGCTTGCCATTAACTAATTTTTTTAATTTAATTTAATTAACAGGCTGTTTTCCCCACAGGGAAAGATCAATAAATTGCTTTTTATGTGCAACCTGATCACATGCATGTGTACTCGGAAGCCATTCAATTCTGAGGCCCACCAGTACAGAACCCACAACGTTCTCAAATACAGGCACACTGGAATGTGATACACGCATGTACTTTTCATGCTATTATTTTTGTTATTTCCCATATAGGGTCCCCCAACAAGCCAAGCAGTGGCTTGAAATCTGGCAGCCTACAATGCATAGCCAACACTGAACTTCTGTCCCAGTTTGCAAGCAGCCTCCCAGCTGGACTAGCTCCAGGTAAAAGTAGCGAGCCTATTGTGATTAATTTTCCCCAACACTTTGTGATTGATTTTCCCCCAATCCAGGCATGATGTGATCATACCCATGGCCAGAACAGATCTGTGTGGTGCCACGTCTGGTGTAAAGGCAGGCTTGGCACAAGGGAAAATGGTGTCTTGAGGGGCCATGGACATTAAGCCACTCCTCCTGCTGCCGCTGCACATGTGCAGGACCACCCAGCACCAATCACCATCTCCTCTCTCCTCCCTCAACCCACTTTCTCTGTTTAGAAGCAGAGGCAGTGACGGTGGCAGGCTCACAGCAGTGCAAACTCTCTTCCCAGAAGGGGAGAGAGCCAACACCGCGACCTCCTTCTTCCTCTCTAAAGTAAGATTCTCGGAGAACATACTTTAAAGACTTGGTTGGATTAGCCTTCAGGTTGTACTGATGGGATGCCTTTAATTGGGAGTGTGTTGTTTAAATGTAGATTAAATCTGCCCCAGAAAAATTTATTGCATAGCTGTTGCCTAGAATTAGTGTTAATAGACTCTGTTCAGCTTTGTCTTGTTTTGTAAACTGGCCACATAAATGCTTTCATTTGAGAGAGAGAGATTCAGGTTGTGATGTGATCCTAGACACACCTACCTGGGAATAGCCCCCTTGAAATCAGTGGAACTTTCTTCTGAGTAGACATGCATAGGGTTGTGCTGCTAGATCCTTTTCTTCTAAAATCCTGAGGCAGAATAAGCTCCAGAGATGCTTTGTTAGAGCGCGCTCACTCACACTCACTCACTCACTCACTCACTCACACACACACACACACACACACACACACACACACACACACACACACGAGTCCTGTTAAACTAAGACTTGCAGATTTGTTGGGACAAAAACTGTCCCAGGCTAGGGCAGTCTGGGTCTAGGGCTTTGAGCAAATCCTGTCATTTCCCAGTAGAGGGCAGCAGTCGCACCATAGCCAGTCATTACAGTCGCAAGCTGTGGGGGAATATTGTCAATAATTGGCATGGTGGGTGTTGGTTTGCTTAGAGTGCATCACTGTGTAGAAAAGAGGCAGGAATGAGTACCTGAAGGTTTATAGAAGCATGTGCGAACAATGCTAGAATCTTACTTTAACAATACATCTGATGAAGTTTGCCGTAATCCATGAAAACTGTTGCTACAGTAAGTCTGTTATTTACTAGGCGCCACCACAAGTCTCATGGGCTTAATAATAAACGCCCAGAACACATCCTGACCAAGTTAACACCAGTAACCCTTATACAGTAGAGTAGATGTTTTGTTAAGCTTCCAGTTCTCTTTGTTCTTTAGAACTTGAACCAGGGTGGTGATAGCTGACTTTGCCACTGTGTGCCTGGACCCCTCTGGTGGAAGCCAGCACTATATGCCTTCCTTGATGTTCTGGGCTTGCTGCCAAAAGGTGGCATGCTTTTTCAAGCCTTCCTCAGCTCTTTCTTGCCTTCCCTCTTCTCCAGCAGTCTCTCTGCTGCCCTCCCTCCCCATCAGCCTTCAAAATTCATCAGCGTTCCTTTTACCCTGTTTTCAGCCTGGTTGCCCACCAATGCTCTGGTTAGGGTGATGGTTTCATAATGCCGTCACCTTGACCGTGGCAATGTGCCAGTGTTCTTCCTTCACATTTTAATTATGAGTGTTTACAGGCCACAGACACAGTGGACTCAAAAGAGACGGGCTTATTGTTGGCTTATTCATCACCCCTGCCACCTCCTCTGCTTCTGAATAAAGATCAGTTGGGGGAGAGGACCAGCATACCTTCATTGTTGTCCAGTCCCATGATAGCTCAGGAAAAACTTTTCTACAGAAGCAGATCTTGAGAAGAGGGAATGGTTTGGCGAGAGGAAGTGCATTCCTAACATATGAAGGGAAGTCTGTGCAGGCCGATGCAGTGGTGTCGCTAGCCCCGCCACCTGGGGCCAGGTGATGTCACGACGTCCCCCCATGTCGCGGTGTCAATGCCCCCTCGCGTTGGAAAGGCTCCATTTGGAGCCTAACGAAAGTGAGGGTGTGCGGGAGGGCCCAGCTTGCGCAGCACGTGGTTGCTCCTCCTGAGTAGACCATGTGTGTCGCCCTGGATGGTGGCCCCCCCACCCTATGGCAGCTACGCTACCTGGCCGATGGGAGTGTGAGAAGGCTACAATCCTATCCATGCTTATCTGGAAGTAAGGCCCATTGACGATAATTGGACTTACTTCTGAGTAATAGAATTGGGTTCTAAGAGGGTTTGTGACTTTATGCTGAGTAGAAGGAATGAAAACGGGTGCTAGGAGGACACAAGGGAGAAGTCAGACTTAAGTGTGATCCTAGTGACTGGAGGGTTTAGCAGACTCTCTGTGTTGGTTAATGAAGGCGGACACAGACCGAAGGGTGTTGGGGTAGACCAGGCTGAGGAAGAGACAAAGGTTTTAATAGTAGGTACCAAAAGGAAGGATGTTGCAGGATCAGTTGAAATAGGCAACCACTTGGTTGACAGAAGACAAAGGTTGTGAAATTGGGGGGACGGACGGACGGAAGGAAGGAATGAGAGGGCAGTGCCCCCAGTCGCTAGAAAGCGTAGGAGCTCTGCTTTTCCCATTTGAACTTGATATGCTTGTGAGGAAATGTTGGCTAAATAGTTACTGATGTAGAATTATTCGGAAGAAGGTGAAAGGACAAGGGTAGAAAACTGGCTTCCCTCCTTTGCCAGGAAAAGAGAGAGTGAAATTCACTCCACTCTTTTGTTTTAATTAAAAAGGAGAGGTAGGATGCTGTGTGTTGCCTGACACTTTCATGCTCCTTCTACACAAATAATTCTGTTAAGCATTTTTGTATATTTGAAGCACAGTGTGCAGGGTATATGTGCTGAAAAGCTAAATCCAATTGCACTTTCCTAGGGCCTGTATGCACAACAGAATCTGAGCCTGTGGTTGTCCCAGCAGACCATCTTCCTGTGGTTTTTTGGTGCGAATTTTCCTGCTTTCCAAGCAGGAAATGTGTTGGGTTCGTAGTGGACTAGTGGGCAGCTTGGTTTACAAGCTGTTCTCTGGCTGCCATTGAACATGGCAACTAAAGTGTGCCCCACCGTATTGTGTACAGGAGGAGAAGCAGAGTTGCAAAGAGGATCACAGGTTTCTTCGAGGAGAGCTTGAGGCAAGCCTGGACTTTTACAATCAAGGGAAAAAATAGTATCTTTGGGGAGAGGGATGTGTGTGTGTGTGTGTGTGTGTGTGTGTGTGTGTGTGTTTGCGTGTGTTTGCTGGTGTGTGTGATCTTTGTATCGGGGTGCTCCCAGTGCTTTATATCTAAACATAGAGGTGCCCAGCAACCACAACCTCTGACCTGGAGGCTCCCTCCCTTCGTCTCAAAAGTGAGATCACTGTTGTTCAGTGGTGAAAAAAGGACGTTCTCTGCTCATGCTCCAGGTTGCTCTTTTGCGTATTACTGCTTTTGTTTCAGGGCTTGAAGCTTGGCAATGAAAACATATTTCAGAGCTGAGCCCTGCCTTAAACTAAGCCCCACTTCACTTGCAAGGGCTGTATGCCTTGATGTGCCTGTTCCTTCAGTGCCTGTTTCTGTGTTGGGCTTGGTCCTAACCAGTGCACTAACAACGAACCCTTCTCCCTGTTCTAGGGACGCGAAATGCACCCTGTCCCAACTTGCATGCAGCTTTCTTGCCCGCAGCATTGCCATTTCCCTTTGCGCCTTTTTTTCCAGAGCCGAGTCTCCATAAAGTTGCTTCAGTCACCTTTTGAACTCTGGCATTCCATGCATGTTAAGTGTGCTGCGTTTTGCAATCTTGACTTACTTGCGTACTAAATTTGGATCCCGGCCTTCCAACGTTCAAGATGGCATACAAAATTAAAATTGGGACTCCAGAATTTTTTAAAATCCCAAGCTCCTCACCTAAAATAGAAACGGAAAAGCTTATACAGGTTGGTTACCCCTTATCCAGACATCTGAAATCCAGACATTTTGGGGGCTATGACTAAAAAAAAAGGTTTTCCAGCACCTGGCTGGCATAGCACAAGGCATGTTGGGGCACCAAATTATTCCAAATATTGTATAAAATGACCCTCAGGGTATGTATATAAGGTGTATACGAGACATAAATGAATTTCGTGTTTAGACTTGGGTCCCATCCCCAAGATATCTCATTACATTTATGCAAATCCAGACACATCCAAAATCCAGACAACTTCCTGTCCCAAGCAGTCCGGATAAGGGATACTCAACCTGTAATGAACAACAACAGTATTTGGTATGCTATAGTACTACTTTGATTAGGTGCAGCCGAACTAGGTGTGACTTAATCCTTTACGTTCAGATGTGTGCACGCAAAAATCTAAGGGTCAAGCCACCTGGAAACTGTGGCAGGTGCAGCTTTTCTAAACTTTGGCTGTCAAGCTGCACCTGCTGAAGTTTCTTCATCTGCAAAACTACTGTATGCATCTGCTGTCTTCCTTTGGGCACCTTAAGTACAGAGTGTTTGAATAGTCGTCACAAATGCAGGCTGAGAGTCGCCCCAGGGGAATATACCAATTGTTTGTGTTTAATAGAACAAGTCTCATTATGAGTTTCTCTTTGCCTAGGTTTATGTTGAAGATTAAGGGAGCTGCCCTTGCCTCCCTAGGACTGGAGGCCAAAATTGACTATTCTCTTGGATTTGTGGATGATCGATAATCTGAGCATACCCACCAGAGCTCTTCCTCTGAGGACTTAGTGGCTCTCTAGGGTGCAAGACGCGTGACTCTCCCTGCTGTTGCCTGGCTTCTCTTCTGCCATGGATACTGAGTCAACCTACTCTGGATATTCCCACTACTCAGGTCACTCCAAAAAAGCCCCGAGACAAGGGTATGGACACTCTCATTACAGCTTTGCTCTAGAAGCTGACCTATTCAAAAAGCCCCTGCTTCCTTCAGTTATGTGGTTAACCTTCTAGACTGCTTTAGACTGGGCTTGGCGAATATAGTGGAACTGCAAAGAGAGCTGTGGGAGAGGACATCAAAAGCTTTCTTTGGGGCTAATCAATGGGATGTTGTCTTTTCACTACTTTGCAGTGTTCTGAAACCCTTGCAGCCAGAGTCTTGTCATGTCCCTGCCTTCTTCCATCATATTATCAGTGCCTGCAACAGCCATCAACTATCAGGCATGTCTACAGTTAAAGTAACAAAGACTAACCTATTGCAATTTCCTATGGCATATCAAAGCAGGTCCCCCCCCCCCCGAAAAACCATTGTTGTCTCCGTTGCATATAGGCTAGTCTCCAGGGTGTAACATCGTCTGGACGTAAAGTGGTGGCCACAACTGTGGTTCATCATCATTTCCGACATCACACCAAACACTAGTTAGTACAAACCCACTTCCAACCACAGTTTGTGATTATGGTTTGCTGCCCACGGTTCTTCAACTCAAAAATCATGCTGAACCATAGTTGAGCTTCCTTGACCGTGGTTTGTTGTGATAGCTGAACTGAGTTATTGCCATACAGTTGCCTCTACTCCCCTGCTTTTTAATACTAAGGTTCATTTGTTTTAAAAGTGGGCCATGTATGTAAACAAACATGGTACTGTAGTTCCTCCTTGGAATGTCCCTCTCTTCGGTGTGTAACTCTTCCCTTTCAATCATCTTTTGTAGTGTAATTTAACTGTGTGTCATGTTTGGTTGATTTAAAAGATAACATTCTGATTAGATTGAAAAAGAGGGGGCCGTACTTTGTAGCTGCCAAAAACGTGCAGGGCTAACATGGAATGCTTGTATCCTCTTGCTTATGTATCCTCTTGCTATTCAGTGCTCTTGTTGGAAGTAGTGCAATTTCCTTTCCCAAAACTTCCACTTAATTGGAACCACTTTAATTAGTTTCATCCAAGCTCCTGGCATGCAAACAGTATAAGCTGCTTTCCCCCCACAGAATTCAACCTGATTGGGGATTTTTCTTGGGGCAGGAAATGAAGTTCCCACCTACCCTTTTAGTCTCTTTTTCTCCCCCCCCCCTGCTTACCCCACCATCCCACTCCCAAGAACAACCTTCTTAAGTTATGCCTGCAGTCTTGTATTGAGGAGAGAGGGGAAGTGAGAGTTTCTCTCCCATCCACAGAGCAACGCTACAGCCTGCCACACACACACACACACACACACACACACACACACACACACACACACACACACACCCTCGATTAAGCTTCAGCTGCTTCTGTTTGGGGGAAGGAGAGAAGCCAACGTTTTAGACTGTATCATCATGTAGTGTGCTGCATAACATGTGCTTGGCAAATTATGCCATGTTGGTTGTATGTCCCACTCTATGATCCTGAGAGAGGGCCTAGTGCAGCATTGATTTTCCCCCTCAGCCAATACAGGGAATGACATTATCCAGGTGGAGGTAGAAAACAGGCACTGGGCTTCCCTGGCTAGCCAGCACGACAGTTCACTGGTTTGGGGGGAATTCCAAAAGCATCATTATTTCCAGACAGGTCGGCCAAAGGGAGAGCATGATGGGAGGGCGTTTGTATGAATGGAGCTGTAGCGCAATTGCATGGGGAATGTTTGCTCATTGTTAAAGTAGCCATTTTGGACTTTTTGAAACTAGGAATTCAGGTCATTTTTTAGAAGGCTTTGCATTTTCTCTTGGCCATTGCATACATACCTGGATATAGGTGTGGCCAGACTTCTGGAATCTGTTTGTACAGAAAGGGAACAATTGCCTGCTTTTTCCAAGTCTTGTGGTTTTAAGACCTTTTTTTAATCTTTGAATGCTACTGAGCAACCTGTAGCTTGTATCCTAGGCTAACCACAGGGTTATCTCCACATCATGGGATCCCTTTAGAGGTGCCGCTGTAAGTGAGAACGTATTTAGCTCCTTGAACTATAGCTCTAGGACCTAGAGTCTAGGTAACTGTGTCTGGCCAGAAACACTGACTCACCAAGTGAAAGTGTGGGACTGTCAGGTAGCAGGTTTTTCTCCCGGCAGTTCTGAAGGAAAAAAACAACAACCCACAAAACTTCTCCTGCTTAGATGTGATCTGTTGCCATGACACACTTAATATTGTCAACCCAGGAGCTATATAACCTGTGTTGAGACAGACTCTTTGAGAACTTTGTTTTGTTTCTCCTGAAGTGGGTTCCTGTATTCTTTTAAGTGTTGAACTTTTGCAGTGTACTATAACTTACTATTGGCACCTGTATGTTCCCTTTCTTGAAAATGTTTTGAACCTTGAACAAGAGAGCCAGCCTGACTTTCCCCAGGCATTTAGAGCTCAGCAGCAACTTGCATGAGGCCAGTGGCAGTTAGACATGGGTAGATATGAGATCTTAAATCCGACTGAGACAAGAGAACAACAAAAATCTCTTTGGGAATTGGTGCAAGCTGCTGCTTCTGTTCTTGATCCTTATACTTACCAGCGTCCCGGAATCGAGGCCGGCTTCGGCCTAGAGCGGACCCGAGCCGCTCCCAAGTGTGCACCGCAGCTGCCCAACAGCGGTCGCGTCGTTGACCGGAAGCCCATTGGGCTGCCGCGGTGCACACCTGGGAGTGGCTCGGGTCCGCTCTAGGCCGAAGCCAGCCTCGATTCCGGGACGCTGGTAAGGCTACGTATACTCCCTCCCATTGCACTCCTAGGCTAGAAATCTGTTGACCAGATTTCAAAATATTTGGAGGATTTGCCACGTAGGGTCCAAGGCAGTAGTAGTTAGAGGTGGTGGAATATGCCTGGGGTAGTCTTGGGATGTTAATGAAACAGGATCTCCTCTGTTCTTCCCCCACTGAGAGGCTTCATCAGAAGCGAGGAGCCCTTCACTTCCTCAGTAATCCTCTTAAACATCCGCCTGGGGCATTGGGTTACTTTGTGGCCTCTTTCCCTCTCTTACTGTATTTGAGATGGCTTTGCTTGCCAAAAGGCCTGATTTGTGTTTGGCCTTGGCTGAAAAGATTTGGCCTTGGCTGAAAAGCTCATTTTCCTGTGTCATTTGCTGCTCGGGCTTATTGGGGATGACTTTTGCTGAACTATCAGCTTGTGAAACATCTTCTCCTTTTTTTGTTTGGAAAAGGAGCCGGGATAGGCACAAGTCTCCACGAAGCAAAGATGGTGGTCGGTCAGAGAAATCTGTCACTATTCAAACGCCGCCTGCAGAGCCGTTATTGGGGAACGATTCTTCTCGGACAGAGGAAGCTCAGGTAAGGAGTGAAGACGGTGGGAAAACAGAGATTGCAAGTGCAGGATTTTGCTGTGGTGAGTGAGAGTTTTTGCACGCTACTGCAGTGTCTATTGCTTCAAATAAGTTTTTTCATGGTGCTCCTGTTTCACATGTGGCAACCCGATGCTGTCATTTCAGTGTCGGGTGAAGTGAGGTACTTAACTCTTTGATATTCTTCCTGACACGCTTCTAATCTGACCCTTGTATGGCGACGGTAGTTTCAGTACTGCGTTGGAAGCATTAGAAGCTTACCAGCTGTTTGCTCCTACCTCAGTAAAGGTCACAGGCTTGAAATATTTAAATATGCTCAAAAGCTTCACACGGATGTTCTGGTGTCCGGTTGTAACCAGAGTTGTTTTGTAACCGGAGTTGGCACACAGAATGCCACTCTATAAATGGCAGATATGTCAAAAATACCTTTGACTGGACTGATTTGTTGTTGATAGAAGCTAAGGCCCACTAACTGCATGCCAAGATAACACAATTTATGCCATCACACTTGAGACCTCAGAGCTGATTCACACATGCATACTTTTGCCGTCCTTCACGCATTGGTTGTCAAACAAAAATTAGGCCTCTGAAGGCCACTTGCGGGCCGCTCCGGACCCACAATCAGTGTATCTGTAAGCCGCCTTGGGTCCCGTGGGGAGAAAGGCGGGATAGAAATATGGTAAATAAATATCTGCGTCTTTTGGCCTCCCCGGGCATCAGAATGGCCTACAGAGGTGTCAGAAAGCGACTTCTGGTTTCCAGACCCAACTTCTGAAGTCGCTTTCTGTCGCCTCTGTGGGACATTCTGAGGCCCGCAGAGGCCAATAGATGGCGTTACAGTGGATTGCAGGCCTGGAGTGGCCCGCAAGCGACCTCCGGAGGGCTCGTTTTTGTTTCTCATGGAAACGAAGAGCCCTGGGAAGGCCGTCATAAGAACATAAGAAGAGCCCTGCTGGATCAGGCCAAAAGCCCATCTAGTCCAGCTTCCTGTATCACACAGTGGCCCCACCAGATGCCTCAGGGAGCACACAGCCAACAAGATAACCTGTTTCCCGCTGCCACTCCCTTGCACCTGGCACAGAGAAAACCCACTTCTAAAACCAGGAGGTTGCTTATGGCTTGTAACCTGTGATTCCTCCATGAATCTGTCCAAACCCCTTTTAAAGGCATCTAGGCCAGGTGCCATCACCACATCCTGTGGCAAGGAGTTCCACAGATGAACTACACGCTGGGTAAAGAAATATTTTCTTTTGTCTGTTCTAACTCTCCCTCCACTCAATTTTAGTGCATGTCCCCTGGTTCTGGTGTTATGCGAGAGGGAGAAGAATTTCCCTCTATCCGCTCTCTCCATCCCATGCATAATTTTATACGTCTCAATCATGTCCCCCGTCGTATATGTGACCTGTCATAAAGAGGTAGGTTGCTAAGTGACGCACAACTGTACTTTCTTGAAGAATATAGCATGTAATGTGTATCAATTTCTCGTGTGTGTCTCCTGGGAAGTGATAATTTAGCTGTGGTTTTCAAGGACATACAATATGCACAGTTGTCATAGGTGACAACCTACATGTGGGCTGTATGAGATTTTCTAGAAGTATTTATTACATCCGTTAAATTTGGCACAAATGCAGTAATTAAATTCCTTTTGAGAAGCTTTGAGCTGAATCCAAGATGAGGTAGTAATTTTTAACCAGATTTGCCACTGGTCCAATAAAGTCTTACAAATTCACTTCTATAAATGTCCACTGAACTGTTTTTTTTTAATGGGGCTATTTGCCAACTGAATGTAAAGTTTTCATTCACCACACTATTTATGACTAATATAGCACTCTTATTGTACACTGTTCTTTTCAGTCTTTATCTTGTTTGTTCCAACAAGATGTGTGAGATAAATGACTCATCATGGATAGGGCACAGAAAGTGAATGACCCTTGATCCACCCAGTGAGTTGCTGGATGAACTGGGCTTGAGTTTGAAAGCAGCTTTACAAGGTTCAGTTCATTTGAACACACTGGCTCTCAAAAAAGTGAAATACATAGTGGAAAATGAGGTGAAATATAAAAATACATAGTGGAAAATAAAAATACATAGTGGAAAATGAAGTATCTTATTGCATGTTTACCAACTGAGCTGAATTGATTTTAAAATCAGACATGTTTCTTTGATTTTTCAAAACCCTTTTTGTGCTGTCAGTTGTAATCATGCATTTACATCTGTGCCTTTGGGCAAAACTTGCCAGTTTCTTCTCCATGTTCACCCTTCCCCCCCCCCAATAGCTTTTTCACTAGTTTGTCCTTAATGGCTAGGTAAACTGCAGGTAATTTGGTAGAAGCTTGAATTGTTAAACATATATGGAAACCCCAGCCTTTCTCAAGGTAAATCAGCAGGGCTGTTGCCTGCCTACCAGATAACTCCTATCTGCAAGTTTGTTGATATAACGCAGAATTCTTAAAGCTAATGAAGCATCATCCACTACGTGAAAGCTTTTGATCAATTCTCCCCACCCCTCACCGGGTCACGTAATATAAGATAGTGCAGCTTTTCTCAAAGTCCTCCCCTTGAGTTGGGGAGGTCATAAGAGTTGGCGGGGCAGCAGCGGTTCTCCCGGGATTGTACCGCCACCGGGGAAAAAGGTCCTTTTTTAAAACTTACTGAGGGTCACTCTGGCCCACTCTGGCCCTCCACTTCAGATCATCGCTCCAATGCGATTACGACCCACTTCTGATTTTTGTTCGGGGAAAAAAGACCTTTCTTCCCCAATGGCGATGCGATCCCGGGAGCGCCACTGCCGTCACCCTGCCCCCGCCAATACTTACAACTTCCCCACCTCGTGGGGAGAACTTTGAGAAACGCTGTCCTAGCGCCAAATGCAGGCGCTCTGGGACATCTTCTGCCATTCTGTCTAGTGCACAGCTTCTTTGAAAAATGGGTGTACATATTAACTGTCTGCTACTTTTACGTAGTACTTAAATATTTTCAATAAACAATGTTTTAGTCCTACACTATGTTTTCGTGCGCTTTAAGGCGCAAGATAGGGACTAGGTCCCAGGACAATTGAGTAATGGTTCCAGATGTGAACATTTTTTAACGTAAAATGTTTTCTTCACAAGATAATGCAGAGAGTAAAGGAGGGAAGCTTCCTGAGCTCCCAGCTGGGGTGCTTTATTTTTTTTTTTTTTTCACATTTTTATACCACCCTCCAAGGAGCTCAGAGTGGTGTACATATTTCCTCCCCTCCTTTTTGTCCTCACAACAACCCTGTGAGGTAGGTGGGGCTGAGAGATAGTGATTGGCCCAAGGTCACCCAGGAAGCTTCGTGGCTGAGCGGGGATTTGAACCTAGATCTTCCAGGTCTAAGTCCGACTCCCAAACCACTACACCATCCTGGCTGAGTGTTTAGCTGAGTGTTTAGCTGAGGATGCCTGGAAGTGTCCTAAGGAAAGGCAGGCGCCCTTTGCCTCGGGCCACCCCACTCAGTGTGGGAAGCCATCTGTGCCAGCTGCATTGTTTGCTCTGGTCCCTGTCAGTCATATGGACTCTACCTTTGTGATTGGGGGTCTGGAAGCACTGAATAAGCACTCTAACCTACAAAAAAGGGGCCATCCAAAGATGCCTTGACTAATAACAGCTAGTACAACTGAATGTTCTCCTTCTCCCTCCAGGATGATAACTGGGGTGAGACCACAACTGCCATCACGGGTACTTCCGAACATAGTGTATCCCAGGAGGACATTGCCAGGATCAGCAAGGACCTGGACGACAATGTTGGCTTGGACTGCAAACGCTACTTTGTCTTCACAGTGGCTACTATACTGGGACTTCTCATCTTTTTTACTCCAATTGCCTTTATTTTGCTCCCACAAATCCTCTGGAGAAGTGAGTTGGCGCCCTGTGGCACAGTCTGCGAGGGACTCTTTATCTCTGTGGCTTTCAAGCTCCTGATTCTCTTGATCGGGACCTGGGCGCTCTTCTTCCGCCAGCCCAAGGCTGACCTTCCAAGAGTCTTTGTGTTCCGCACCCTCATTTTGGTCCTTGTATTTCTGCTGGTGTTTTCTTACTGGCTCTTTTATGGTGTTCGCATTTTGGAGTCCAAAGACCTCGATTACCAGGGAATTGTACAGTTTGCCGTGTCGTTGGTGGACGCACTGCTCTTTGTTCACTATCTTGCTATTGTGGTGCTGGAGCTGCGGCAGCTGCAACCTATGTTTACGGTCAAGGTGGTTCGATCAACAGATGGAGAATCGCGTTATTATAGCTTGGGACACTTAAGGTAGGTCAGAGGCTCCAAGTGCTTGGGGAAACTTGGGCGGCTAGGACAGCAACACCCTCCTGATCTACTTCCTTTTTTTCTGCATTTAAAGAAGTATGAAAACTAACCTCACGCTAAACTCATCTTCCCCCCCCCCCAAATAAACGATCACTGACATTACAATAAAAAATGTTTCAAACAGTGCTCTAATCAACTCCACAACCATTTATTTGGTTTTAGAGGATCCCTGGAAGTCCCTTTTTTAATGTGTAAAATATGAGCTCCAAGCATATGTAGTACAGGTTGAGTATCCC
Source organism: Plestiodon gilberti rubricaudatus (assembly GCA_026170595.1). Lineage (NCBI taxonomy): Eukaryota > Metazoa > Chordata > Lepidosauria > Squamata > Scincidae > Plestiodon > Plestiodon gilberti. The sequence continues at coordinate 106,095,156 of JANXHW010000002.1, read as the reverse complement.
TTATCCAAAATTTCAAACACTGAAACTTTTTGAGCCTGGCATGTCTCCTGCAGGCGTGTGCTCAACAATAAAATGATTCCCCCTGTGGGGGTTGTCCCATGGCAGCTGTCCCATGGCAGCTCTCCTATTGCTATCAATAGGGTGCCCCCTGGCTTCCAGGGTGGGCGACTCCACTGAACCTGTGAAACATTTCCCCGTTCTGCCCTCTGAAGAGCTCACGTTCCCGCCTTTGCTCACAGGCGCTGCCTCGTTTCTCCGCCAACGAGGATCAAGGCCCTGGCATGTGCTGGGAGAAGGAAAGAGTGGTTGTGGCAGGCTATCCACTTCCTCATCCGGCAGCCAGGGGCAACCTGCACGAGAACCGGCTGGTCTTCCCGTTAAAGAGTTTCTGCCACTTGGCATGACTGAGGTTTGCACTGTGCCAGTGTCCTGTCTGTATTAGACTAAATACATCGGCTCTCTTCTAAACAAGAATTATAAAAACATTAAATTAAAAAGGCTTAGAAAGAGGTGAAATGCTGTCTGGTGGGGGGAAAAAAACCTTTCCGGAGAAAAAGGCGGTGTAAACTGGTGCAAACCAGCCCTTAATTCATTATGTATATACAAATATTCCAAAATCCAAAGCACTTCTGGCCCCAAGCATTTCGGATAAGGGTTACTCAAACTGTATTATCCTTAAGCATGTCCACCAGTTTAAAGGGGAATCTCCATGTATAATTAGTTTGTTTGGAGGTGATGGACCTTAAATCTGTATTTTCAAACATTTTTCAAGACACGAATCCGAAGGAATGAATCGTCGTTTTTAAATGTTTGTGTTTGGATCAACAGCTTGGAGCAGTGTCTTCATCCGATTAATTATTGAGCAATTTGAGAGACACTTACTTGAGGGCATTTTTTGAGCCCTTGGCAGAGATTTTAATATGAAAGCAGCCTCAGTGTTGTCTTTATTCCATTCAAGGAGAAGGGACAACCTCACTTCTAGGATCCAAGTCTTTACTGTTTGTGTGGACTTAGTCTCTAGTAGAGAGACTATTCCAACCATCACATATGGCAAATGGGTAAAAAGATGGGCCTGGTCTTTCTCTACTTGATATTTAGTCTGTGCTTTAAGTATTAATCCAGGTTTTGCTTTCTGTTCATGACGTCACAGCAAGTATGGGAGACCAACCAATTTTGGGTCCCCTTGGTAGACTGTCAGGTACCTGAACCAGGAAGTGTCTAAAACCAGACAGTTTAGAGGCACAGATAGCCTAGTGGCTGTGCCTCAGTGATGAATTGCCTAGAGCAGTGGTGGCCAACCTTTCAACATGAATGCTGGCCCTTTAAATGGTTGTATTAAGTGAGGACATTTCAGCAGGTGCAGCTGCTTTAGCAGCACCATCAGCACTTGCAGCTGCCAAGATTCTGTCTTCTGCACAACTCTTAAGAACACAGAGGCCCTAATGGTGCAAGGTTGGCCATCCCTGGCCTAGAGAGACAGAAGATGTGTAGCAAATTTGGGACTTTGTAGGTGGCACTGGTGTAGAATTAGCTCTTTAGGATCACCTCATTCCCAGCAGCCAAAGGATTCTGGGTTGTGGTGCTAGTATTCTGGCTCAAATTGCCTTCTATTCCCTCATTCAGCCAGAAGCCTCAGTGGTACTGAGAATATGGAATTGATGTTCAACTTCTGCAGAATCTGACATTTGAGTGTGTGTGAGGCCTAGTTCTGCTTACATTGCTAGTGATTCAGTGTCTGTCAAACAGCTTCCTTTGCTCTAATTGGTTTTTCTGTCCCACACATATTTGAAATCATTTTAATGCCCAGAATATTCTGATCCTCAATGTAGTGACCAACATCTTGATTCCACTGGCTTTTGGAAATATATGGCAGTCCTGCACCGGGTAACACAATGCTGAGGGGCATTTTAAAAAATGGCTTTCTAGTCTAATCTAGGTTTAAGCAGTCTCATTTAAAGAGAGAAATATAGGGCCCGTATCTTATGCGCACTTTACTTGAACGAATTCAACTACATGCTCTTGGGAAAACAAAATGGGAGGGAGGGAATTAAATGGTTCAGGTGATTCCACCTGCCATTCCACTTACTAAATACATGCCCCAGAGTGAGCCTGAGATTGGAGAATGAAGCTGCTGTGCCCTCAGTCATTCTCAGTTCCTGTGTGCCTCTCAAAGTTTTTAAAGAGACAGTATGTATGGAATTTTCAAGGTAATTTGGAGTAGATGCAATTGTAGCTTTACACAGCACCTCTGGAACGTAACCCTTGTGTAAGATGCGGGCCAACTTTAATGTCTTTGGTCTTAAGTTCATCTCTGCTGCCTTCATGTCCTGATCCCGGAGGCATCTGGTTGGCTGATATAGGAAATAAAATGCTGAATCTTTGGTCGATATTCAACAGGGCGTTTATATTTGTAGTGCTATTGTTTGTAGCTTTTGAACCCTTCTTTTCCCTAAAAGGAGATGAAAGGGAAGATTTTACCATGAAACCTGATGAGGCTAAGAGAGTGGTTTGCCCAAGATCATCTCTCGCTGTCAGGATTTGAACTTAGGCTTTATTTATTTATTTATTTATTTATTTATTTACAATATTTATATCCCGCCTTTCTCCCCAAAGGGACCCAAGGTGGCTTACAACAAAACAGAAAATACAAAAAATATATATAGTTAATTACTTTTTAAAACAGTAAAAAACAATTAACTAATAAAAACATCTAGAAATTGATTAAAAAAGATTACATTTAAAACAAGATCATAAAAACAGCAGCACCCCACCCGTAGCAGCAAGATGTTAAAAAAGGCAAAGGCTCAGAAGGCTTCTTTGAACAAGAAGGTTTTTAGGCTTCGCCGGAAAGTATCCAAGGAGGGAGCAGTTCGTAAGTCAAAGGGGAGGGAATTCCATAAGGTTGGTGCCACTACTGAGAAGGCCCTATTTCTGGCTGCCGCCCCTCGCACCTCCCTGGGCGACGGCACCCGCAAAAGGGCCTTCTCTGATGACCTAAGGAGACGAGCCGGACTATATAGAAGTAGGCGGTCTCTCAAATATCCTGGCCCCAAGCCATATAGGGCTTGAAAGGTCAAAACCAGCACTTTGAATTGAGCCCGGAAATGAATCGGCAGCCAGTACAGCTGTCGGAGGAGCAGCCCGGCAGCCTGGCAGAGTCAAACTGCCTACCTCCAGTGACCACACGGGCCGCCGCATTCTGTATTAATTGCAGTTTCCGAACAGTCTTCAAGGGCAGCCCCACGTAGAGCGCATTACAATAATCTAGTCGCGAGGTCACCGTGGTCAGGTCTGCACGGTCGCAGCTGGTGCACCAGCCGAAGCTGGGCAAAGGCCCCCCTGGCCATAGCCGCCACCTGGGAATCCAGGAGCAACTGGATTCCCCAAGCTGCGGACCTACTCCTTCAGAGGGTGTGCAACCCCATTCAGAGCAGGATGATACTCGAGTACCTGCATCGTGGATTTCCGAACCAGGAGAACCTCTGTCTTGTCCAGGTTTAGTTTCAGCTTATTAGCCCTCATCCAGGTCCCAACCGCCTCCAGGCAGCGCTCCAGAACCTCAACAGCCACCCTGGAATCAGGTGGAAAGGAGAGATAGAGCTGGTTGTCATCAGCATATTGATAGCACCCAACTCCAGCGGCTTCCCACCTTCGTCCTTAACTTTATCCACTGCATTTAAACAGTAGAGCAGCTTTGCTTAATTAATACACTGGACAACAAATTTTAACAAAGGACATGCCCCCAAGATTAAAATAGTAATTTCTTATAGATTTTGAGGTGCTGAACACGAATATGATAATGAAAATGCAAAATTGGCTACGGTTTCTGAGAGAACAGCAATAGATAGTTTCATAGACAGGTACTGGTAAATGCCCGGTGGCACTTACAACACCTATGTACACCTGCTTCTCCTAAACTGGAGCCAATCGACAGATTTTATTGTCATTTGTTTTCAGCACATCGAAATTAGTACAGATTAGCACTTTTCATTTCATACGCAAATTGTGTGTTGTCCAGTGATATAGGCAGGGTCTGGACTTCTCAATGATGTGCTGGTTTTGCCAGTGTCTTGACGTTGTGAAGAGGTGTGTGTGTTTCCTGTATTGTATAAAAAATGACACTCTTGCATCCTTTCTTCATGGTTGCATCTTAAATGTCTTAATTATTTTCATGCTTCGTTGTACAGCAAAGAGGTACTCATGGTAGTATCGGGCTGTCTCCCTTGAACCTGAGAATGTGATCTAATCTGTTCTCTGTTCTTGGGCAAGCAATGGACTTGGTGTGGAATAAACACCAGAGTGTGAACATGCAGCGGTGTCATTTTTGGAGCGAAGCACTTGAGACCTTTTAGGACCTTTTATGTTTGGGGTGCACAGAAATAGTGTAGTAATAAGGATTGCAACCTCTTAAAGACTGTGTTCCTCACAGTATTCTGTTCTTCCCGCACAGCGGTTCTCAAACGTTTCAGACTCCAGAGCCCTTTAAACTCCTAAAAGGAATCTTGGGGAACCCTGCCACCACAAGTGCAGAGTCTGGGGGAGCCCCAGACTGCTGGCGCATGTGGAGTGGGGCAGCGCAGGACAGATGGCGGCCACTTACGGCGTGCTCATGGAGCCCCTGAAAGGGCCTTGGGGAGCCCCCAGGCTTCTAGGAGCACACTTTGAGAAATGCTGTTCCAGCACAACCCTCATGGAAAGCAACCTCTTTAGAATTTGCAGCTTCCTGTAGCAGTTTGCAACAAATATTCTGGTAGGATGACGAGCTTTTCCTCCCTCGTGTTCTCATGGTGCCTGTATCCTGCTGAGCATTTGCAAAGAGCTGGCCTGAAGCAAGAGAGTTTCTTCAGATCTATGAAGCTGGAGTGCATGCTGAAGGAGACATGAAAGGCATGCTCCCTACTACCGTCTTATGACTCACTTTCAGCGCAATCCTACCCAACTTACGCCACCAGTGTAACCCAGCGGTGCAGCGAGAACGGGAGGCCCCAGAACGGAAGGGAGATTCAAATCCTATTCAAAGGGGATTTGAATCCCCTTTCCGTTCTGGGGCCTCCCATTCTCGCTGCACTGCTGGACCAGTGGCATAAGTTGGATAGGATTGCGCTGTTGAGAATATATGCATACTAACCAAGACCCACTGCAGTTTTAACCCACCCCACCCCCAGCTCAAGCTTGGCTTTTTTCTACTTTTCTACACAGTTGCTAAGCATACCGACCAGTGCATAGAATGCTGATTCAATGGTTTGTTTTTTCTCCTCCCTCCCCCCCTTCATTCAGGCTTGTTGTCCCCTTTTTTTAAATGCTAGTGCCTTGTTCCGTTTGTTCTTTTAAGTTGTGGAATGATCCTGAGAAGCACAGCAAGTATTAAAAGGTGCAGTGAGGCTTAAGTGCAGACTGCACTATAGCATGTAAGCAAATGCTGTGGTTGGAAATGGAGGATAAAAGCAGCAGAAAGGAAATCCACCTTAGTGTTTGAGTGAGAGGCAGAGTATTATGGCATGGAATTCCGTGGACCATAAAATGACCCTTAATCTTTAGAGCAGCAATTTTCAACTGGTGTGCTGTGGCACAAGGTCCGCAGGTGTGCTGCGGGAGTTTGGAGTACAGCGGTTGAAAATCATTGAAAAACTCTTCCAAGTTCTGCGGCTCTGTTTCTAGGGCAACTGTCTATAGTAACAAATTGTCTGTCCCTCTTCCTCCGCCGGCTCTAGCAGTGCAGAGCCAACAGAGGAAGAGGGACAATTTGTTACTACAGATGCCCTAGAAACAGAGCCTCAGAACCCGGAAGAGTCTCCCGGAAGTGACATCACAAGAGGCGAAGACCATAGAGAACACCATAGAGGTCAGTGTGCCGTGAGAAGAAAAACGTTGAAAATTGCTGCTTTAGAGCATTACGCTTTTCAGATTTACACCTGAACATAACAAGTATGTATAACATAGCTGGCTTGAGGCATAAATGAAAGGCAGGGTATATATTTTTTTCTAAAAGAAATCATTAATAAAATAATAAAGGTACACTCAAAAGTGAATCAGGATAGGCTACATTTGATGACAAATCCATGTTTCTCTCTGTACAGTTGAGTTGTTGTGCTTTACTATAATTCTTCACGAAACTTCAGAAAAGGTGGCCTTCGACAACCCCTCACCAATTATGCATGAGAAGAAGCTGTCTTTTTCTCCTCTGCATGCTCTTTCCCACCCTGCAGCCATGCTAGTCTAGACATCTCAAGAAAATGATAGGGTTTGAGAAATGCATAGTAATTATTGTTCTATAAACATGGGTGAAACATAGTCTCGGGTGCCTTCTTGATCTTGAAATCCCTTGATTTGGGAAAAACTCAGGGATGGTGTCGTCATCTGTCAGGTTACTTCTAAGGCAGTGGTTCTCAAACTGTGGGTCACGACCCACCATTGGAACCAAAAACTGCCCCTTGCCCCCTTAATTAAGGGGCGGGGACAGCATGGCAGCAGCGATCCCGGGGATCGCCGTCGCTGCAAGAGTGCCAAAACCGCCATTTTTGTCCTTACTAGGGTTTGGGGGGCTTCGGGGAGACCTGTGCAACCCTCTGCAGGTCTCCCCGAACTTCAGATTGCTGAAAAACCACAATTTTGGGGCACTTCCGGTTTTCGCGAAAACCAGAAGCGCCTGAAAATCACTGGTTCTCGGCGATCCAAAGATTGGGGAGGCCTGCAGAGGGATGTGCAGGCCTCCCCAAAGTCCCCCAAGCCCTGGTAAGAACAAAAACAGCAGTTTCGGGGGCATTTTTGGCAACGGCGATCCCCAGGATCGCCACCACTGCTGGCTCCGCCCCCGCAAACACTCAGAGTTCTCCCTGCCTCGCTGGGAGAACTTTGAGAAATGCTGTTCTAAGGGATGCGAGAATGTGAAGCCAAGGTGGCAGGTTTGCTGTTGGTTGTCCACTCTATCTTGATTGAAATGGTCAGATTTGTTTTGGGCATTTGACTGGTCAATTAGTGTCAAATAATGTTGAGTATTTTTAAATCATTGGTATTGGGCCAGTCTGACCCTTTTAAAATACATGGGGGAGGAACATGGGTGTGCCCATCTCATGGTGTGCTACCATGCCATCGCCTGATTGCATGTGTGGGTGGTTCATCCAACCCCCCACCCCCATGACTGAAATACTACTTTAAAGCCATTGCACATGGCTGAAAATACTGCTTTAAAGTAATATTTGAACTGCATGATGAGGGGCAGTTTTGACGGACTGCTCTTCCCCCTTGTAATTGTAGCTCCTAGTTCGGAGTATCATCTGAACCAAAACTCTTATGTATTTAGTTTAGTATATGTCTGCCCCGCCTTTCCTCCACTTACTTGAATGTGTTGATTTATTACAACAGCAAAGATACTTCAATCATCAACACGTTTGATATTCGTGCTAACGGCCAAAACAAATTAGTTAACTTTTTATTGTGAAATGAATTGCTAAATGTCATAACAGTGTTAGGCAAGGTTTCTGGAAGTGTGAATAATCCATTGAAGAGTTCTTTCATTCTAGAATTCCAGGGTCAACCCATGCTAACAACTTTTTTTTAAAAGCAGTTGAAAGGGTGACTTTTGTCACTGAACGACATCCCACCTAGCAACCCTCTGGATATATGACAGAGGTGGGATGTCATTGGTTCGCTTCCCTTCCCTTTCAATGTGAGGCGTTTTGAGAGGCTTTTTGGGGGGCACATGCTGGTCTAGAGGGCCTCCTGGCCTCTGAGGGCCTCAGAATGACCCGCAGAGGCCTCCATAAGGCATTTCTGTTTTTTGGAAGCAAACCGGAAGTGCCTTGGCCCGCAGACTGCGTGCGACCCCAAACAGGCCTCTCAAGGGGCCTGTACTGCACAAATGCTGTTAACAACGCCCCCCTTAATGACGGGATGCATCCCCGTTGTTAAGGGGGGACACCTGAACTTGTGTTCCTTCCTGTTTGGAGATGCCTGTAGCTATTGCGAGTGGCCACTATGACAAGCTTTGCTATGCTGCTTTGATTTGCCTCTGAGGGTTGCAGGGTTCGGGGCAAGCAGCCTCATTCTTGTCTTTGCTAACAAATGACACCATGATTAAATAAAGGAACTCTGCCACCTATATAACAGAATCCTTGGCTGTGGTCAAATAACTGGTGGTCGTTTGACAGTACAGATATACTGTACTTTAGTCTGGTTAGGGACCAGAGCATGTAAAAAAGTCAAAAATGGATGAATGTCAATGCATAGCCTTACTTAGCTTGCAAATTTATTTTGGCCAGCGAAAAACGTAAGTAGCTAACTACTGTATTTAATAGATGTAAATGCATGCAAAATCTAAATAAACAGAAATGAAAGAGAAATAAAGATAAGAACGTTGACAAATGTCGTGGAAGGTTGGATAAAATCGGACAAAAGAGGAAAGCACATGGACGAAATTTGAAATGTGGTTATACACAGGTTAGTTACCCCTTATCCGGACATCTGAAATCCAGACGTTTTGGGGCTATTTGGCTGGCATAGCACAGGGCATGCTGGGGCACAAAATTATTCAAAATATTGTATAAAATTACCCTCAGGTTATGTATATAAGTTGTTTATGAGACACAAATGAATTTCATGTTTAGACTTGTGTTTAGACATCCCCAAGATATCTCATTATATTTATGCAAATATTCCAAAATCCAGACTAATCCAAAATCTAGACAACTTCTTGTCCCAAGCAGTCTGGATAAGGGATACTCTACCTGTAATTGAAAAGGCTGAAAGAGCGAAGCGATAAAAGTCAAGATATTGCTGTATGTGACGGGTCAGTTGACTAGCAGTGCCAGCCCTACTTCCAGTAAATTTGGCATTTTGATTTGGCAACATTTGAAAACTTCATTCTGTAACCTGCCCTGTCATAAAGGCTCTGAGTAGGTAACAGTGACACACAGACCAAAAGTTTTTTTTACTTAGATGGCGACGCAAACCCAGAAGTGCTGCCGCCGTCACCGCAGAGTCGCAAAGACTTACAGCAACTTTTACCTCCACTTAAAGGTCGAAGATCACTGGTCTTGATTATAAACTGCCTTGAGTCCAATTGGAGATTGACATGGTATTTTTTTTTGAATAAAATAAACAAATGAAACTAAGAAGTGAAGGTTAAGGGAGACTTTAGCCAATAGTGATTTTGGAGTACTCGTGATGGAAGCATGTTGTTTGATGAGAATAACCACGGACTTAATTATCTGTTATTAAATGCCACGTGGGTGTGGTGGTGCCTGTTAGCTTAGATAGCTTTTTTGAAGAGGATTAGACTGATTCATGGAAGATAGGGTTACTGGCCATGATAGCAAAATGGAAGATCCATAAATGTACAGCATCTTAGCGGGGGGGAAAAATACCCAATGCATTTTGTGATAACGCAAAACTTGGTACAAACAGCAGCAGGCAGGCTGGCAAGAGGTCTGTGTGGACCAAGCAACACTAGAGGTGCCTAGACACTTGGGCATATGATAAAAAGAAAGTGGGAGGGCACCGACTATAGAAGTGCCAGGACTTTGCTGGCTTCTGGGCGCAGACCACTAAGCAAAGGCTCAGGCTGCAAGCTTTACAAAGTCATTTTGGTGTCACACACACACCCGATGCACCTGGTGCAGTCTGCACTGGCCGTACCCTCCTTGTGATGCTACTGAGTGCAACCCTGTTCAAAATAGGCCGATATGTCAATACCTGCATCATTAGGCTTATCATCGTCCCGGAATCGATGCTATCTTTGGCCTAGAGTGGACCCGAGCCGCTCCCAAAGGTGCACTGCGTCTGCTCAACGGGGTTCCTGCTTCTGTTGTGTCGTTGACCGGAAGTTCCGGAAGCCGGAAACCCATTGGATGGACGCAGTGCACCCTTGGGAGCAGTTCGGGTCCACTCTAGGCCGAAGCCTGCATCGATTCCGGGAAAATGGTAAGGCTATGCATCATGGATTTTCAACCCCTCCTTTGGTGTTGCTCCTGTCAGAGACCTGTCCTGTGGGCCGAGCTAGGACCCAATACTCCACTCGTGGAAGATGAGAGACCAAGGAGCAGTTTCTACCAGGCTGCGGCTGGTGGCGGTGGCGACTGTGGCCACCAGGCTGTGACTGCTCTCCTCTTTCCCCCACCCCCAGCCAAAGGCAGGGGGCGATGGCAAGGCCCTTTGCAGCTGCTTAGGAACTGGAGGAGTTGGGCCCTGTCTGACTCAGCAGCAGGCCAGGCTGGGACCCATGCTTGGTGCATGGCAATCATAGGCAATTGCGTATCAGAATGCTACAAGACCTACCCAAATTGAATTTTGCAAATGTTTTTGCAGTTGCAGATTGCAAAACTAATTGTCAGGAGTTTGTTGTGAGATGTAATGATGGTTACTTACATGCCGGTTTTAGTTTATATTGTGAATACTGTATAGCTTGAGAAATGTGCTGTCTTCCCAGTTTTTCAGATTCCTGGTTTTCTCATTGAGCTGATGGCATCTCTTTGTTGCCAGCTGGTGTTGGAGATGTGATCCCAGAAACAACAATTCCTGGAATCTTTGGTTGGGAGGGGACGGGACGTTAGAAACTTCCCTTAGTCCTCTCTCTGGAGCAAGGCTGACTTTACTTTTTCCCCCATTTGTTTTTTAAGAGAGTTGTAAGTATTTATTGGCCTTCCTTGGAGGGCACTCCTCTTTCTTGGGTCAATAGTTAATCATGGTGCCTTTTGTTCTTCTGCGGAGGTAGATTCTATGGGTTGTCTTCCAAACAGAATAGGAAGAAAGCAGCATTTTTACTTGCCAGATTTTTTTTTTCTTTTCAGTTGTGGTTATATAAAGCTAAAGGAAGGCTACAGCTTAGTAACAGAAGAAAGTGTAGCAAGAGTGTCTTTGCTTTTAGGACAAACAAAGCTGTTTGAGAGGACTGTGATGAGGACAAAGTTAAAACACCTCCACTCATGTTGTGGTCCTAAGCTAGATTTCTCCCCTCCACCCCTACCACATGACTACTATTTAGAGAGGAAAATAGGCATGGCAAGGTCAGTCATTAGCTTGTTGTCATAAGGTGTAGTTTGGCCATCTATGTCTCATGGCAGCTCAGAGTCTGTCCTCAAATCAGATTATGCAAATGCATGAATCTAGAAACATGTTTAAAGAGATTTTATCCAGCTCTTCAGGCCATATCCTCTCTCTGAGCCAGGAACAGATTTAAAACCTAAATAGAAAAGTATAATAATAAGTCAGCATTTGACAAACAGTATAAAATGGTAGCAGCAGAAAGAATGAAGACCAGATTAAAATATTGTATAATTGGGTTTCTGTAAATCTGGATGATTTTTGAAAATGGCTGGGGAAGAGGCAAGGAAAAACGAAGAGGGCATGGTGCGGGGGGGGGGACGGGGACGTGATCAAGTTGCCAGAGGAACTGGGATCTGATGGGTAAGGTCGGAGCTTGCACCTTCTGAATTTTCTAGCCTTTCAATAATTAACAAACATAAGTTGTTCAAAAAACTCCTGCAAGCAGGAGAACTGGTGGGGGTGGGGGGTGGGCATGTGTGTTTCAAAACCAGCGAGGCATTTGGGGCTAGCTAAATTAGTCTGGCTTGTACTACTTCAAATTGCTGGAGGAGGAGGTAATTTTTCTTTAATGCTCCCCCATGCAAAAACCAAACTTGAAGCCGTGTAAGAAAAATAACTAGCATATCAGGAAACAAGGGTCTCACTTTGATTTCATTCTCAGTGTTTTGATAGCTTTTTATTGCAAGGTTCCTCGCAGCCCAATCCTAACCAACTTTCCAGCGCCGATGCAGCCATGCCAACAGGTACATTCTGTGGTGGGGGGAGAGCAATCATCACGGAGGCCTCCTCAAGGTAAGGGAACGTCTGTATTGGCACTGAAAAGTTGGTTAGGATTGGGCTGTTAATGTAGAACATTCAAAACTGTGACCTCCCACCAGACTTGCAGTCTCTGAAGTGGTACCATCTCAACAATCTGCTACCTCATTCCCACGTTATTTTGCTGTATGCATATGCCAGGCATTAATATATGGGTTTTAAGATCTAAAATGATTTAGCTTTGCTAGGTCCTTCCCAGGAGGTGGTGTCTTTTAAATGTCCAAGGTCCAAACTGCAGCTGTTTGACCTTTCATCCCATTCTGTACTGATCTTCCCCTGCCTGTTTTGGCCAGCAGGATTCATGGTCTTTCAGAGGCAGGGGTGCATAAGGTGGAAGAATGGAGCAAGAGGCATAATGCTTTAAGCCTTCCTTTAATGTTGTGGGGCACTTCAACACCTATGCACAGTCTCCTCAAGACTGGAGAAATCTTGACACATTTCCCAGATCTGAGGAATGCATGATCTCCAGCTGAAGACTCAACAGTCCTCGTGGTGATTTGAAAAAGAAAAAAAAAATTACCCTGAGATAGATGAACTTTATTACAATCAGTGAAACGTATCTCTTGTAGCATAATGTGTGATATATCTTCACATAGAAAAGTAATAAATGAAATTGTACAATCTAAGAATTGGTAGCAAATCTGGATATAAGTTGGCTCAGTGGGGTAACAATCCCCGGCTGGTGTCCTGCTCCTATAAGTGCCAAATAATGTACAGTATACCCAGTTTTCAAACTACCAAAAAGCTATTTATGGACGGCCACCCAGGTTCCATTATAGAATAGGCACAGTTGTAGCCTGTCGTCCCGAAGATACTTGTGATCTGGCTTCAACAGTCTTTGCAAGGATCGTCTCCGAGTCCTCAACTCTTTGACTTTCTGGTGTTCCTGTAATGTGGTGCCAGTTCATTCCAGTTGCCTTCCCTGGAGTTCAAGCAATGTCGGTTTTCATTCAAATATAATTTCATCCCTTTGCTATAAAAACTGTTTATGTGGGGAATTAAGTTTGCCACTGGTGCTTGCAAAGCCGTATTTAACCAGCCCACACGGTGCCCAGTGCTTTAATGCTTTGTGAAAAGAAATGAGCTTTTATTGCTGGGTGAGTTTATTCAACTGTGTTCAAGATCTAAAAATATCAGAATGTGCCTTTTCATCCTCTTAGAAAGGTCAGTAGTTGTGTGAGCTTTTGAGTTTAGATCCTTCATCCCCCTCCCCCTTAGTAGGTGTGTTCTTGTTCTTCGGGCATCAATAGAAATGTTGGTTTTAATGTTTTAATGTTGAAGTGTTGCTTAGATTTCACCTTTTGTGTTAAAGACTGAGTGTAATGCTTAAACATATATTACTTGGAAAACTGGTATCCCTGTCCCCAAAGGGCTCACAATCTAAAAAAAGAAAATACAGAAGGGACATGAGCAACAGCCACTGGAAAAGACGCCATGCTGGGGTGAAGAGGAACAGTTGCTCTCCCCCTAAATATAAGACACCACTTTGAAAGGTGCCTCACTTTGCCCAGTTAGCCCACAGTACCACCTACTCAAAAAAGGTCAATAGCTATGCTGAGCAATCAAGGGAAGGCTTTTTCAAAAGTAGTCTCTTACCAGTGATGTAGACTTGAGTCTATTGACTTGGACTTGAGTCGGACTCAAGTCACATCAGTGACTTGTCTCGGCGATTGTAAAAGACTCTACTCGAGACGTGGAGCCTTTTACAAGAAGTCGAATTTTATTTAAGTTTAAACCCGTTTTCCCCATTAAATAGATAGGGACTCGCGACTCACAACCAAAGACTCGGGACTTGGGGGCAAAGACTTGGGACTTGTACCCAGAGACTTGAAACCTGACTCGAGACTTGGAGTCAGAGACTTGATCCACATCCCTGGCTCTTACTGTAGTCTCTTTTAGTACTGCTCTCTCCAAATTCACTATTTTCTCCATCCATGTGTAAGCAGCAGCGTCGCGACGACGCGCGTCACCCCAGAGCGGGGGCGCGCGTCGCCCTTAAGAGGGAGGCTCCGCCCCCGCGTGTGACGTCACGCGCAGGAGCAGAGCGCCCTCCCCGCTCCGTTTTCGGCTCATTTTGGAGCCAAACGGACACAGGGGAGGGCGGGCGGGCCCACCTTCCCTTCGAAAATGTAAGTAGGGGGAATCGCGCGTCACCCCTGTACGCGCGACGCCCCCCGGCGGCCCGCCCCCCCGCTTCCCCCCGTCGACGCCAGTGTGTGTAAGGAATATGTAAGACAACATGTCCATGACCAATGCTCCTCAGTGGTATGGTAATCTTGCTACAGTGTTTCATATGGAGTTGAAAGGAACTCCCTTATGAAACACCCTTGGAATGCTATATAAAACTACAAATGAAGGTGGAAAGAGAATACTGCTGGTTCAATTTGACAATTTCTCTTCAAGTTTTTGTCACTTGCAAACGTATGTTAGCTAAAGAATCTGCTTTGGGGTTAACGGTTAAGCATTTCATTTGAGTTGGCTGTTAACTTTTCACCTTAGTGCTGCTTCTGTTTGTTCTTCCTCGAGCCTGGTCACTAAGTAAAAGAAGGCTTTTGTTTCATCATTGGCAGTTGGTGGTTCGAGAAAGGCATTTGAAATAATGGCCAGTGGTCTTGCTATCTTTGTACAAACAGTGTGGGCTCTTGGTGTGCTGGCCTCGCAAACAGCCCAAGGTCAGAGGAGGTTCTGTAACCAAGCACTTTCCTAAGACCAGAAATTTGGGGCTGGGCTCATAATTATGCTAAAATGGATAGTAAAGCTTAACTGTGGAATTTTTGATTCCGTAGTCAAAACGTTTGAGCAGCAGAAACTTCCAGAGGGGCCATCATATTAGTCTGTGGCCCAACACAACATAGGCTTGTGTACCCTTAACAGATTTACTGTATTTCTTCAATTCTAAGAATCATGTTTTTTCCCAATTAAGCATTTCAAAAAATGGGGTGTGTCTTAGAATCGAAGGTCTCCAAAAAGCACCCCAAAATGCTATCTTCTTACTTACTGGGGCTTGGGGGAGCTTCAGGGAGACCCTCTGCAGGCCTCCCCGATCTTCGGCAAAACCCGGTGATTTTCAGCCATTTCCGGTTTTCGCGAAAACCAGAAATGGCCAAAAATCACTGTTTTTCGCCGAACTGAAGATCGGGGAGGCCTGCAGAGGGTTGCGCAGGCCTCCCTGAAGCTCCCCCAAGCCCAGGTAACGAAGGAAATGGCACTTTCTGGCAGGGCCAGAAATGCTATGCAAAGGCAGTGCACTCAGTCATCCTCAGCTGCAGGAGACATGCTGGGGAGAGTTGGTGCTGAGCGGGTAGATTCAATGAAGGGATGCGAGTCTTACAATCAATTTATATTTTTTTCCCCTGCTGGTGGTACTGAAAGTAAAGGTGCGCCTTAGAATCGATGGCGCCTTAGACTCGAAGAAATACGGTAATAAACAGTTGTGTTTCTTGGTTTCTGAACGGATGTTCTCAAAAGGATTATTAGCACCTGTTCGTTGTGCTCTTTGTTGTAAACATTACAGTTTCAAAACGCCTTCACAGCAGTCTCGAGCTTCACATTTCCCTTGAAAAACTCTTCTTTTCCTTGTGATTAGCTTCTACTTTTGAGCCCCTCAGAATGAATAAATATGGCCTTTCTCGACTCTTAGGCAGTGTGACTTGGTGACCAGCACTGCAGATACTCTGGCATGGATCGCTGTCCGTCTTGGAGATTTAAAGAAAGACTTACAGGATTATTTGACAGAGTAATGTCCCGACAAAGAAACCTTTTGGGATACGTCTGCTTGTATTAAACGTTCTAAAGCAGGGGTGGCCAAACTTGCTTAACGTAAGAGCCACATACGATAAACTTCAGATGTTTGACAGCTGCAATATTTAAGAAGCATTTAAATTCTTAAATATATTTACTCATCATGAACATTAAACTTATGTTTTAATCCAGTGGGTTCTTAGTTTATAGTAAAGGTATCCCCTGCTCGAAAGCCGGTGGTGTCAGACTGTAGGGTGCGGTGCTCATCGCCATTTCTGGCTGAAGAGCCAGCGCTGTCCGAAGATGCTTCTGTGGTCCTACCCGGTAAATAAGTATAAAGCTTGAAAAATTCTTATTTACCTTTTATATTAATTGTGATGCAAAAAGGAGCTCAGCCAACATATTTCCGAGAGCCGCATATTATACGTCAAAGAGCCGCATGTGGCTCAGGAGCCGCAGTTTGGCCACCCCTGTTCTAAAGCAAGGATGATGATAGGCATGTGGCAGATGTTTCATCCATTCATACACTAAACACGTGGAGGGGAAGCGGGTGTTAGCCCTCCAGCCCTGTCCCAACCCCTGCATGTTCAGCCAAATGTGTGAATTGGGGGGGGGGGGCATCTATTCATGTAAACTAAGCTTCCACGAGCTTGAGAACCTTGCCCAATTGGGTTTCCAATTGCATGGAAGATCTATACAGGTAAGATGTGTACAGTACATGCCTATGGAACCATCTTATGCATTTGGTTGGATTGGTAGATGTTGAGGGTAGGGGCAGAGCTGGCAGGTGCAGAATTAACTCTCAGAGTTCACTGAACATGGGGCAGGGGTGTGGAATGATCTGATGACCCCTGAAGAGGGTTGCCATGCCCATTGATGACTGCGCGTCAGGAAGAAATTTGGCAAAAGCGACTCCCATGATCATGATCGCAGAAGCAGTGGCTGCCAAGCTTTTTTCTCCCTGCCATGTTGTTGCGTCCAAATAGTAGCTGCCTCTACTATCCAAAGATTGGTTCTCTCAACCTCCTTGCTTACTGAGTTCACTGTGTGTATGTATGTATTACTTTGTGTAAATGACACAGGCGCAATGCAGCCCAGAGATAATGGAACAAATGTTCCCTTATCTTGAGGAGGCCTCCGTGCCTCCCCCCCCACTGCAGGATGCAGCGCACGCCCTGTTAGCATGACTGCATCAACGCTGGAATGTTGGATAGGATTGAGCCATTGGTTATGCTGACTTCCTTTGGTTATGTAGATGTTTTGAATTTCTTCCATACTCTTTGGAAAAATGACTGGAATCGTCTTTTAGCAACTGACTTGCAAGAACGTTCGCCTCCTATGTTTTTTATGGCAACAGGAAAAAAAGCATGGGGAGTGTCTGTTAATGAAATGAAGAACAAATTATCTTACTGAGTGTTGTTTTGAAACTTTCGGAGCTCACAACTTTGCAGCACTCTCGGCACCTAATAGTTTTGGTACAGCTGCAAGTACTATAGCTGCCACCTAGTCTGCCTCGTCATGCTCTGACATGACCTTTTTGCTGATTTCACCACAGAAGAAGCCAGGGTTTCATCCACAGTAGGAAAACGCTGATGCGTAGGGTAAACACAGAAGAAGCAAGTTGTTGCAATTTCGATTTGAGAGTTCATGACTGCTGCTAAGTTGTCCTTTTAAAATAAGCAAAAGCTTGGTTTTCGTTATACATGGTGCTGTAATTTGGCCAGCTTGCCTGCTTTGAATGGGCTTGAATTGATGAGTGGCCTCGGTCTTTGAGAAAAGAGCCTTAATAGTTCCTTAATGGTGGAGGATGCCTTTCTGAAGGCCTGGAATCTCTCTCCAGCCCTCAGAAGGCAAGAGGTAGCTAGAGGGAAGACCTCAGCTAGAGAGAGGAACTGAGAAACAGTTTAGAACAGGGATTCTCAACCTCTTCCTGGCTGAGTACCACTTCCAGCATCACTCTCCTGCTGCGTACCACCGGAAGTGACTATGACATAATCGCCAGTTACTTCCGGGTTTTTAGGTTTTTGGAGGCCAGAAAACGCAGGTAGGAGGCTCTGAGCGAGTGAGATGGCCCTTCTCAGCGTTCCTGAGAGGCTCGTCCAAAGGCAGGAGCCTCTCAGGAGCAAAAACATGCTGCCGAAAGTGCCGCATCAGAGAGGGGTTTCGGTGGTCCGGCTGTCCAAGTACCACCAGCAGTTGGCCGAAGTACCACTGGTGGTACAAGTACCACTGGTTGAGAACCTCTGGTTTAGAACAGCATTTCTCAACCAGAGGTACGTGAGGCGGGTGTCCAGTGGTACTCGCGGACACCCGCCACCCAGCAGCAAGATCGCAATAAACAGCGGTAGGAGGCTCGGCTTGGTGAGCAGTAACAAATATTATGCTCAATGCCATGTGTTCTTTGCAGCAGAAATTAGTCTGAGAGGGAGAGTTGATATGTTGTCAACTCTCTGGAACCGACAGCACAGGAATGACACACAAAATATCTGTATATACCCAATAACTTTGAGGGAAATGTTGTGTCCTGTTTTCCATTGACTTCATTCATTGTCAGTCTTCAAAAGGGGCTCGGCAACTTTCTTCATTGTCATCATTTCCCTTCTTTGTTCCCACTTGGTAAAGTTTGCTTGGATAAATGATGGCCTGTGTGGGAAAGGCAGGGTGTGTTCACTCGCTATTGTTGGACTGATGGTGGTTCCCATTACTTTATGGCTCGTAACATGCAGCTGGCATGGCTGAGCTACAAAGGGTGGTGCTCCTTCTTGATGTGGGCAGGAGCGTTTAGCAATGCAGCCTCAGGGATCTGTTTGAAGCATGTGCTCATTCTGCAAATTATTGTGACCTTTCTGGTTTGTGGTGTGTGTGTGTGTGTGTGTGTGTGTGTGTGTGTGTGTGTGTGTGTGTGTGTGTGCCATCCATGTGATTAAGACCTGCTCTTCTTTGTATGAAAAGCTGTCTCTTCTTTTAGTGCGCAGAGGAACAAGTCCAAAAAAGGGCCAGACGAGATGGGATGGCAGGAGACCTGTGGTTTTGTGCATGTTACCCAGTGCACGTAGCCCACAGGTGTACACATTGACTCCAGATGTGTATATACACCCTTGGGTACAAATGCCTTAAAAGCAGCCATGGGAGAGGGCCCCTCCCAGAATGGAGGCGGAGATATGGGGGAGAGGAAGCTATCTGTCTTCCTGACCTAAGTTGTCTCTTTTCCTGGAGATTCTGGGAGAGTTGAGTATACATGGTACCTGCATGTTTTTCCCAAAAGCAACTTCACAGAATAGCAGCTTCACAGAAGGGAACATTTAGTTTGGGGGAAATGCAAGGGCAGGGCTGCTCCAAAACCTCCTACGTACCAAATGCTCCCCCCCCCCCCGATAGTGCAACAAACTCTGCTCCTCTCCCACTCCTTGGATTAGAAAAGGAAGAGGAGGGAAGAGAAAGAGGAAGTGTGGAGGAAAGGCGCCTACCACTCTCCTGTCTTCTATACTTTCTTTTCTGTTCTCTACTTTTTCCAATCCAGGTGGGGGAAAGAGCAGTAGCGGTGGAGACGAGTGGGTGGACCCAGGTGCATGTCCCCCCAAGATCGGCCCAAGACCTCCTGGCACCTGAGGTGGCACACCAAATACTGCCTCCTGCCCCTTCCCCAATGATATGCCAGCCTCTGTTCCTCCCACTCTCCAATGTTCTAGCTCAGCAATTTCCTCCTCTCTACATTTCCTCTTCCTCTCTGCCCCCCTTTTCCTTTTCTAGTCCAGGGAGTGGGAGGAGACAGAAATCCCCCCCCCCAATTTACTGCTTGAGGCAACAGCTTCAGGGCACCCTGGTGTCCCCTGCTAGTCTCCTGCCAAAAGTGACTGCCTCCGTTGACCACATGAATGGGCCAGCTCTGGGCAAAGGAGAAGTTTGTTTTGTTTGTTTAAAGGCACTGCAGTCCTGACCTACTTCTCTCTACTGCCCCCCACAGAGCTGGATTTAAAAAGGGGGGGCTCTGATCATGAGATCTCCCACCTAATTTTTCTAGATTGATCTTTCCAACTGCATTAGGCGTAGGAAGAACTTCCCTAAATATCAAATTACAAGGGGGATATGTGGTGGTAAAAGTAATAGCAGAGAAATGGACTGAATTGTGCTTGTCTGTGTTTTTAAGGCAGCATCCAATGGTTTCAGCCCATTAAAGCAAAAGTTTGGAGTATGGGCACTGAATAAAAATAACATGAAAAGACTGAAATGACCACAATTTTTGGAGCAGATTGAACTAGAAGGGGCAAAAGTAAGAGAAACATGACCAAATTGGGACTTGACCCATCGCATTCTGTAGACTCAGTCTGAGCTAGTGACCATCCTCTCCTCTGGCAGTGGATATATCTTTATTTTAAACATATAGCCCTTCCTTATAATTGCAAGAAGTTGAACATTTGGTAACTGGACGAAAAGTGGTTGAAGTCTTTGAGGAGGGTTAGGAGGCTTATGAGAATCCCAGCAGGTGGGTGCTCTTCCTCAAATGATTACTCAGTGCCTAAAAGTATTGGAATTCCAAGACAAAGTTTGATGCTTGTCAGGAGTCAGCTTAACTGAATCAATGAATGTTTGGTGAGAAGTTGCAGGGCCCCAATATCATCTCTTCAGGCAGAATGAAGAAGCTCAGAGCTCTCTTTGTTTATGTGTTCTGGCATTGCAGTGCATGCGCCTTTCAAGATCCACAGCCCTAGTGTCACAAGGAAGAGTGGATTTGAGGTCAAATATACTTGCCAGTAGGCCAGCGGGTGGCGTAGTGGGTTAAACCGCTGAACCATAAGCTGTCGATCGAAAGGTCGGCAGTTCGATTCCCGCAATGGGGTAAGCGCTCGTTGCTTGGCCAGCTCCTGCCAACCTAGCAGTTCCAAAGCAATGCGAGTAGATAAATAGGTACCGCTTGCGGGAAGGTAAACAGAGCTCCGTGTTCCAGCTGCATGCTACGCGCTGCGGCAAGGAGAGTCATGCCGGCCACATGACCACGGAGGCGTCTTCGGACAACGCTGGCTCTTCGGCTTTGAAATGGAGATGAGCACCACACCCTAGAGTCGGACACGACTGGACTTAATTGTCAGGGGTCACCTTTACCTTTTATACTTGCCAGTGAACTCAGAGACTCTGAAAACTGTTCCCAAATAATGTTTTGTTTTCATTGGTGTATCTTTTAAAAAAAAAAATTCTTCCCATTTCTTTTTTCAGTATCCAGCGAGCTGCTCTAGTTGTCTTGGAAAATTATTATAGAGACTTTGCTGTCTACAACCCAACGTTGCTGTCGGCTTCCAAGGCACGTGCTGCGAAGCACATGGCGGGCCTGAAGGTCTACAATGTGGATGGTAAGTAGAAGGAGGGGAATTTGGTGGGACTGTTTGCAAGACTTTTGGTCTCATACTTACCCCCCCCCCCCTCTTCTCTACCTTGTCTTTGAGAACAGCAGTATCTGGCTGCAGCCCTCTCTTTCCTTGCTTGGATGGTCTTCCTGATAGGGACCTGCAGTCAGAGTTGAAGTTTCTATCTTGTTGTTCACATTCTGAAAGACGCATTGTGGCTTGTAGACACAGAGCATCTTCGTCTGATGTTAAAGTCCATGTATAAGTGAACCCGCCTAGACACAGCTAGATACACCTAGTTGGAACAGGGGTGCAACTCCTTGTATCAGGGCTAAGATTGTCAAACCTCTTTCATGTCTAAGGGTCTTAAAAATGATGTTCTATGACTGGGAGAGATTCAACAAGTATTGTTGTTCTTATTACTGTAAGCTTGATGATGACAGCTTGATTATTACTGTAGCTTTGTCACCAAAGTAGGGTAACTCTACTCCTGAAGTTGGGCAGAGTGGGGAGCACCACTTAGGGGGAGGTCTCTGTCAAGAAATAAAAAAAAAACAGCTTGCAACCCTAATCAGGATGCCTAGAAATCTACATGGTCACAAGTGCATTGGACGTCACATACTTCTCATACCAGTTTTCCTTCTTTCAGCACAGTGCCTCAAGGGGGGGGGGGGGGGGAAGGCCACACACTGTGTTCCCCTAGACCTTTTTATATCCCTCCCTCCTTCACACCCGCTGTAGGACCTTGCCACCCCACCCCACCCCCTTCACATAGGTTCTACTAAGAATGAGAGCTTATCTCATGACAGGACAGCCATGTTTGACCCTATTTGCCCTACTCTCCTATGAAGCTGGTCAAATTTTAACATCAAAAAGGGGCACACAGGTGAGGGGGACTGAAATGTCTTCCACCTTACCTCCCCATGCTCAATTGCTTCAGGCATTTTTTTCCTCCTGATTCTGCTATGAGATTTTTTTTTGCCCTGCAAAATCAATGCAGATTTTTCATCCTGGTGCAACATTTTTTCTACATGTGTTCCTTTGTGGAGAAAATATGGCCATGAATGTAGAATATGCCTAAAACCTGTCGAGCTCCGATCAGATTTCAAGACTTTCACATGAGTAAAGATCCAGAGTACATGGTGTTTTGTTTTGTTTTTACACACCGTGGCAGACAGACCAGAGTCTGGTCCTTTCTCCAGTAGTTGTGTCTGTATCTGAAAGTCTTCCTAAAAGAGTCAAAGGGCCAGTTCAGACATGATGCTTTTTCCTCACAAAAGAAGACCCATGAAGCAAGTGTTGCATTGGAATGGTGCACTGGTGTGGCTTTTGCATTCTGCCACAGTGATGTCGTCATGGATTTGTCCATGGGGACAAAAAGTGCTATATTGATCTCAGCCCCCAGAGGACCATAGCTCATGGGAATCACATGCTTTGCATGGTGAAGGTGCTGACTCTAACCCCTGTATCTCCACCCCAAAGACGTATTTCAGCTAGCAGAGCCACCACCAGGTGGCAGGGGCAGCACTAGACCAAGGCAGTTTCATATGTTTTAGAGCGGAACTACACTACACGCGTTGCGGAGCTTCTGACAGCATATCGGAAGCAAGCGGAGCAGCTGCGACCTCCGCAATGCCGGCGCGTACCTCAAGCTGGAAACCCATCTTTTGAGGGGGTGGGTTCGCGGAGCTACTGCAGCCTACCAATCGGAGGAGAGGGGGAGGAGAGTGGTTGCATGCCAATCAGAACTACCTCCAATCACCGTGGAGGTTATATTCCAAGGCTTATTCGGCCAATCGGAGCACGCTTGTTTAACCAATCACAGCTGCGCTTTCTTAAGAAGGCGGGACAGCAGGAGGGACAACAGGCGGGAAGACACTCCTTCCGAGCAGCTCTGCGTGCAGGGGCAGGGGCCTCCGCGTGTAATGTAGTTCCGGCCTTACTCCTCTATGAGCCATTTTGCATTACAGTGCTTATTTCTGTCTCAAAATGATCTTCTTCCGATTGACACATTTATTTTGTCACGTTTGCCAGTGCTTTGTGTTTGTCGTTGTCTCACGTCTCTTGATGTTCTTATTTTCTGTCTTGTCTTTTTTTCCTTTGAATCTCCCTCCCCATGTTTTCCCCACCTCCTTTCATGCTCCCTCTTTGTCTCGTTGCTGAATTGCCATGTGCTCCAGCTGCCCTTGTGGCCAAACTGAAAATGTATTTAGCCGATGGTAAGTAACCTCTTTGGCCGTGTGCATGTATGTGCGTGTCCTCTGTCTGTGTGTGTGTGTTTGTGTGCTTAGCATTGTTTTGTGTCATTTATAATTCTGTAGAATTATTATTTAAATGCGTATTAGTTGTTTAGGGTCTACATCTAGACTTCATTCCCCTATGCTGCTTTGAGCTGACCAAAAAAACTGGCCCTTTACTTCACAGCCACACCTTCACAGGGAATTCACGTGGTGGTAATGGACTCTGCTCCTTTTTGGAATTGGGGGGGGGGCATAGAAAACGTAGCTTTAGGGTTCTACACCGTGTTGGCAAATTAACTGGCACTGATGAATTCACCTCTGTTAAAAATAATAAGCGCACCTTTTCCTTTCCTGTCTCTTTGTGTCCTGCTTCTCCTTGAAGGGCCAGATAACAATGCTGCTGGACAGTCTCGGGCCATGATTGCTGCTGCGGCTCATCGCAGAGATTCTAGCCACAACGAACTCTATTATGAAGAAGCAGATCATGAGCGAAAGGTCAGAAAACGCCGGGCCAGGTGAGTCCCCTTTGTGGGCCAGTTGCAACAAGGGATGTGATTCTTCCTGGATCCCTCGTGGGCTCCCCTCCCGCCCCAGTCCAGTTTCTCTCTCTACTTCCACCCTCACTCCATATATAGAGTGTCCATTTAAATGGGGAAGAGACCGGGCAAAAGGCGATAACACCAGAGGTTCAGAGAGGCAGCTGCGTCCAGAGTAGAGTTCATGGCTCGGCTCAGACAGCTGACCTGGCAAATGATGGCACTCATTTGAGCACCCCTGGCCTGGACAAAAAATTTTCCTGGCAGACTGACCTCACAGCTGCTATAGCAAGTTTCCGAGCTGTGTCTGAGGAATGGATGAATGGTGAGACACAAGGCTGGAAGGGCAGGATAGAATTAGACATGGGAGAAGAATCTCTTCCTAGTTGTAGTGGAGAAAGCGGGGCATGTCGTTCCCTTGCCTTGGCCTGACCCTGCAATTAGACGCCCTTTCGGTCCCATGCTGATTTTGCTTTGCTATGAGACACAAATTGGTCACAAATTGAGGTGTCCGCAGAATTTAACATTCCTTTTTGCCACATCCAGAGGTGTGAATCCCACCTCAGTCCTGTGATGTCCACTGGACAATAGTTGCAAAAGGAGACAATTTCACAAAAAGCTTGCTGTGACTTCTCTGTGGCTGAAGAAAATGGATACTAGAATAGTTAAGGATTCGAGGACTCATCTGACCACTACTTAACCAATTTCACTTCCCTTTGCCCATCGTCAGAGCCTGGGGAAACTGGTAACGGCCTTAAGCAGTCTGAGTGGGCTGAATATTGGGAGGGGAACGGTTCATGGTCCGAAGTCTCAAAATGTTTCTCAAGGGACCTGTTTGACAGCATCAGTTGCCAGTACAACTAGGGAGGGGTTTACAGCCTGGTGAGGAAGCAGCACACATATAAGGTCCTGAGTTCCATTCCCAGCAAATTAAGTAGCAGAGCTGGGAAAGGTCCTCCACCCCCACCCACTACTCCACACACTGTGTTCCTAGTTCCAGGCAGGCAGAAAAAGCAGGGGAGGCCCTGAGGGGCTGTGTTTGGCTTGATAGGTCACACGTTGTACAGCTTTGCCTCATACTGAATTCTCCTCATGTGTGATCTACCGAATGCCTCGCCCTGTTCGTTTTTTCTACAAAGTTGGTTCCCCTTGCAGTGGGAGTGTGTGTGAGAGAAATTTCTATAACAAAGAACGTGATGTTCTGCAGCCCAAAACGTGCAAGTTGGATATCTGCATATGCCTTTAATTTGTTTAGAATATTTAGGACACAAATTGAGGTATCTATAGAATTTTAACATTCCTTTTTACCAAATCCAGAGGTGTGATTCAACCAAAGTTCAGAACTTTAGTCTCATTAATTTCAGCAGATGGTTAATTTTGTTGTTGTTGTCGTCGTCAGGGGTTCGAAGATGCTGGACTTTAGCAAAATCAACCCTGAATATTTTCACATAATTTCTCTTTTGACAGAACGGTATGAATTACAGGCAGCTGTTTTCCATTTCTGAGACTCCAGGCTCTCACATGAAAAGTGAATGTTATTATCTAAGAGCTCAAGATAGGACAGTGTAGTAGTTAAGAGACTAAGCGAGGACAGTGTAGTAATTGAGAGACTAAGCTATGAGTTGCAAACTCCCTGGTTTAGATATCCCCTTTACCGTGAACTCGCTACAGAAGGCTTTAGGCAAGCCACACTCCAGCCTCAACCTCCCACCTGCAAAATGAGGCTGAAAATACCAGCCTCCCAGACAAGTTTCTGTAATCTGTAAAGATTATGAAAATATCATGTCATTTGAAGCACTTTCCACATGTACACTTTCCATGTACATAAAAAGGTAAAGGTATCCCCTGACAATTAAGTCCAGTCGTGTCCGACTCTAGGGTGTGGTGCTCATCTCCATTTCAAAGCCGAAGAGCCAGCGTTGTCCGAAGACGCCTCCGTGGTCATGTGGCCGGCATGACTCTCCTTGCCGCAGCGCGTAGCATGCAGCTGGAACACGGAACGCTGTTTACCTTCCTGCAAGCGGTACCTATTTATCTACTCGCATTGACATGCTTTGGAACTGCTAGGTTGGCAGGAGCTGACCAAGCAACGAGCGCTCACCCCGTCGCGGGAATCGAACTGCCGACCTTTCAATCGATAGCTTATGGTTCAGCGGTTTAATACTCAGTATTAATTTGTATGAAACATACAGTATTATAGAACTGGTTCAGCGTAGTGGCAAAAAAAATGAACTGCAAATCAGGAAGTCCTTGGATCAAATTTCACCTCTACCGGGAACTCACTAGGCAAGCCACTCCCTCTCAACCTTGGCTCCCTAGCTGCAATGTGGGGTGATAATATAGGGTTATTCAAAAAGGATGGTGCAAAAGTCAAGCTAATTTATTCTTAAATGAACTGACATACCACAACCGTCATGACATGAAAAGATAGAAAAACTGTCCAAGTTTCAGATGCACTTTTACAAATGTTTGATGTGGGTGCCATTGGTGACACGGCAGACAGTTGCATAGCTGCGGGGGGTGGGGGGTCTACTGCCCCCGGTAGACAAGTGGGGGGCAACAAATCCACCACATTGGCAACAATTCAGCGGCGGAATGGCAGTGGCAAGTGATTTTGCGGTGCAAAGTGGCGCGAAAAAGGAGTTTGGAAGGTGTGGCAGGCATTGGAAACATCCTTGCGGGCAGGCGGTGATGAGAAAGGATGCCCCGCCCACCCCCAGTGGGTTTTCAGCAGTGGTGATGTCACGGGGTGGAGCAAGTGACGTAACTTCCGGAAGTGACGTTACGTGGGGGACACACATTTTTATGCCCCCCCCTCACGCAGGGCGTAGCTACGCCACTGACGGCAGATGTCAAGACGGTCGTCCAGTTCTGTCCAGACGTGTCCCAGCATATCCTCAGATATCAATTCCACCGCATTGGAGGTGTGTCGTTTCAAGTCGTCCAGTTGTTGTGGCAATGGGGTCAGATACACAGCATCCTTGATGAATCCCAACAAAAAGAAGTTGCCAAGTGTTTTTATCTGGCAATCGTGGAGGCCAGGACTCCAGTGGGAAATCCTCATTTCTGGCACGACCGATCCAACATCCGAGGATATGCTGGGACGCATTTGTAATGTGCATGTGAAACTTGGAATGTTTTTCTATCTTTTCATGTCATGACAGTTGTGGTATGTCAGTTCATTTAAGAATAAATCAGCTTGACTTTTGCACCATCCTTTTGAATAACCCTGTACTTGTCTTTACAGGGTGGTTGTAAGGACTGCATCCAGATGATAGTTGTGAAAGTACTTTGCACATCCAGTAAGTGTGATAGAGATGCTAGATAGCCATACCAGCTGTTGATGGCAATGCTGACTTTGATGTTCTTCACGTTTGTGACAACCAGTTACCAATGTCTCTGTAGTGTAGTAGTCCGTGCATATGGTTGCTCACAGTTCAGGACAGAGTAGTGGCACTATAGGACATGACAACATATAGCCCCATGTATCTGGAGATCAGTTTCATCCATAGAGACTCAGTGAGTAAAGTGGTGGTGTTTTCAAAACTGGGTTGTTTAGAGGCTGAATCTGCTAAGAGGTCTGTGCCAACCAAACACCTCATGGTGAAAGTTAACAGGAAGATGCACATTTTCTGTTTTAAGCTAGTAGCATGTCTTTTAGGGGCAGAAGAGAAAAAGCTTGGAGATTCTTGAAGAGGAGGGCATTAGTACATGAGGTTGATCAGCTGAGAGAGTTTTGCTTCAGCACTGAGATGCCGGAGGACTGGGGTTGGGTGGATCTGAGTCTAAGCCACTGTTTCATAGTCCTGCCTGCAGGCTGCTGTTCTGGAACTGAGTCATTTGTTTTTTTGGAAAGATACAATCATCAACCAGCAGGATTAGAAAGATTATTACTCCATCTCTGGTTTATCTCTATGCTTTGGATCATTTGTTCAGCCAGAGAGGCATGGACATTCCCTGAAGAAAGAACAAAGCCAGAACCAACTATTTTGCCATCCTGACAACATGCATACATAAAGAAATATTGTGGAGTCTGCTGTGTAGATGATGGGAAGTTCTACTCAGGGAAACACAAAACAGAAGCAAACTCTCAATTTGGGGTTTGCTTTTTTTTTAATTTGGGCCTTGAAATTATTTTCAATTAGGGCCTTGACTAATGTGAACTGGGCCTCCATGTGCTCATATGGAGGCTTTCTGCATGAGGGAGGGGAAAGGCTTGCGCTGTTCCTCTACCATGCTATTTCTCTGTACGCCCTTTCTCCAAACCTCTACTAGCTATATAAACTGCTGGCATCCCACGTTAACTTCCTCCTCTCTACGGTAATGGATTTTTTTTTCTGCCCAGCAACATGCTAAACACGGGTATTTCAGATAAAGAGGTTTCTTGAATTTAGTCCGTAACACTACCTTGCGATGTATGTAGAGCAATTTGGAGAAGTCACCAGATAAATCCTGGCCTGAACGAGAAGAGTTCCTGGAGAATTGCTTCTATTTTTTATCTATCGTGGGTGGAGTGGACCTTCCTATCACCTGTGGCTGATCTATATGCACATGCTGTCAGGCTGAGGAAAAGACTTACTGCTGGCTTTGTTCCTCTGCAAGGAACTTAGGAATGGAATTCTTAATGACCCGAGTGCCAAACTAGACATGGTGATGTCACTGTCTTACTTAACTGAGCAAATAGCAGCTGGGCGTGGGGGGTGAGTTAGGCCAAGAAAATGGCATTAGGGGAGATGATTCAACCTCCCCCTCCTAGTGCTGTCATCCAATTCAACTCTCACCAATCCACCCAGTAGCTTTCAAAATAAGCTAAGAAGCGGGGGATCCAGTCATAGATCTCCAATGTCTTTTCTACCTTGGTTCTAACTTTAAAGCTTTGTCATGTAGTGTGAATTATTTTTTTTAATGTTGTACAGCAACCACAAAGTTGTTAACCTAGCAAAAAGAATATGAAAATGGTTCTCTGTCCCAAAGGGGGCGCACATTCTAAAAAGAAATGTGAGAGAAACACCAGCAAACTAGGGTTGTCGTCAACCCGCCAGGACAGTGGTTCCCAAACTGGGAGGCGTGGCTCCCAGGGGAGCCGCGGATACCAGCCAGGGGAGCCGCGGAGTTCCATGGAATCCTCTTAAAAAAACAACAACAGTGCAATGCCAATTGGCAGGCATCAACATAATGTAATGGGGAGCCACGGCCAATGGTCACCAATGGTCAAGGGAGCCCCAGGTCGAAAACATTTAGGAAACACTGTGCTAGGAGTAGTCTGGAGTCTCCAAGAATCAGCATCAGTATCCAGATGACTACTGAAAGTGGTCCTGGAGATTTTAACAGGGCCTTCAGAAATTTCCAGCAATAGATTACATTGGAGGTTACATTACAAATCTCCAGAATGCACTTCAGAGTTGGCAACCCTACAAGCAACAGCCGTGGGATGGACACTATACTGGGATGAATAGGGACAGTTTATTTCCCCCTGCTAAATATGAGACCCACCACTGTAAAAGGTGCCTCTTAGACCAGATCTCCTTTTAAAATCTGCTCATCTTCCTTCTCTGTTTGCTTGCTGCACCTTGCTGCGGTAACTTGTAAGCCTTTTTTTGCACTTGCAAGGAAGAGGCCCAGGTTTGTTTGCTCAGGTGCACAAAACCTGCTCAGTAGGTAAAGGTAGCTGAATGTAGCCACTCGAGGAAAAATGCCTGGAGAGCAAGGAAAAGGTGCCCCACTCCAGTTACAGTTCCCTCCAACCGAACCAATGACTATAGAGACCACAGAACTCAAGATACTCTCTGCCAGTGGTAACTCTCAGTGTTGCCAGATGATCACTGTCAAGGAGCACCTGCCCCACCAGTACGGCCTGGAGCCATGGATTCACCCGTCCCAGCTGTCCTTCCGCCAACAACAAGCCTTCCCCTGACAAGAGGAGCCACTTTAAATCGTCCAGAGTGGCTCTGCAAGAACAAAAATGGCACCCCTGCTGCTATGGCAACAGGGGTGCCATATACCGTATTGGTCTGAGTATAAGACTCACTTTTTTCTCCTAATTTAAGTTTTTAAACTAGGGGTGCATCTTATAATCAGGCTGTTGCAATTTAATGCCAGTGATTTAATTAATTATTTTTAATAGCACCAAACTTTAAGGGTGCGTCTTATAATCAGGTGCGTCGTATACTCGGGACAATACAGTATTATGAGGGAGGTGGGAGAGGAAGCCTGCACAGGGTGCAGCCGGGGACTTAAAACTTCAGCTACAGCCAGTAATAAGGTGAACTGGGCACAAGCTGAGGGCTGGCCGGAGGTAGCACTGGGAGCTGGGCACAGCAGAGACCAGCCCAAGGAAGCCACCCTGCCCCTTGAAGGATGACAACCAGGGTGCGGGTGAACTCCCTTTCCTCCCCCCTCCAGACCGAAGCTGGAGGTGGACACTGAGGCTCTTTGTGGCCGCTCCCCTGTCTGGGTACTGCAACACCTGGGACCAATCATTGGGCTCCTCCCTGGCCCCCCCCCCTCTCAGAGCTTTGAACTCTCGTATTGGAGTAGGTGGAGGAGAAAAAATCTTATGCTGCAATCCTATGCACACTTATATCTGAGTAAACATGCATAGGATTTGCTGTAAGTCACCTCATTGGCTCACAGCAGTTCCAGAAAGTCACTTTACCTTGTCCCTCAGGTGAACGCTGTAGCCATGTTTCTAGCTGAATTCCCTTTTTTTTTCCCCCACTTCAGGCAGTAGTGAATTTAGGCATATCAGCAGTCTCTCATGCCTAGTGTATTTTACAGATCTGTTCTCCTCCTTCTCAGGAATTCTTCTAGATTGTAGTTACAGCTTCATCCTGTGCAGTGTTAAGTGTGCTTAAACCCTTTTGAAATTTATAGCCTTGGGCTGTAATTCTGTTTATATTTGGGTTGTATAAGCCGCCTTGGGTCCCTTCGGGGAGAAAGGCGGGATAAAAATACTATAAATAAAAAAATAATTGGGTTATCAAGGACTTTGAAGAAGGGCCTGGTTGTCCTGGAGCACCCAAACCCACGGCTGTCTAGCTAGCCAGGTAGAGATTTTAGGGATACTGTTGTAACCGGGGGGGGGGGGGGTGTTGGTGGTGCCTAGCAATCCCCAGACTAAAACAACAGGAGGGACACCAAGTCATAATTTTCGGAGCTTACATTGTATATATACTAACGCACAGAGTATGGTAAATAAGCAGGACAACCTTGAACTTCTAGCACGTGAAGGTAAGTTCAACTTGATAGGTATAACTGAAGCCTGGTGGGATGACTCCCATGGTTGGAATGTAGAAATGGAAGGATATCACTTGTTCCAAAATATTATTGTTGTTGTTATTATTATTATTATGGTGCTAATAATAATAATAATAAATAAATAATAATAATGGGACTTTTATTCAAGACGGTTTACTTAGGCAGGGTTTTTTCTAAACCCCTGTAGGGGGTTTTACAATAACGTCTATTCGCATAGAACCCTTTTCTACAGATGTTGCCTTTCATCAGTGTGGTATCTCTCTGGCTGCACAGCACACACCATTCCGAGCTTGTTCGACACAGTGCTCTTCAGCTTGTCGGCAGCTTCCGGTTCACTCAAGCTGGTCTCATCTAGCTGTTTCTTCGGGCTGCAGCAGCTCAACCACTAGACCACACCTCTTGCGCAGATGTCAGGGGGAGAGGGGGTAGCATTGTCAAGGAGGGCAATAGAAATTCTGGGTGTTCCAGGACAACCAGGTCCTTCTTCAAAGTCCTTGATCAGTTCCTCTGTGATGAACGTGGGGTGGTGGTATCCTGCCTGAGTGGCTCAGGGGAGGTGCGCTGCCACACCGATGGACTTGGGGAAGAAGCATAGGTATGGAACAGAGGCAATACCTAGCTTGGCAGCATAGCATGTGAAAGGCGTCTTGGTGTTGCAGTGGATCACAAGCTGAACATGAGTCAGCAGTGTGCTATAGCTGCAAAGAGGGCTGATGAGATTTTAGGTTGCGTTAGTAGAACCATAGGTTCCGAGTCACGAGAAGTAGTGGTTCCGCTGTACTCCACACTGGTCAGTCCTCATCTAGAGTACTGTGTCCAGTTCTGGGCACCACGCTTTAAGAAGGCTTCAGCCAAACTGGAGCAGGTTCAAAGAAAGGGAACAAGGATGATCAGGGGTCTGGAAAACAAGTCCTATGAGGAAACTCGGTATGTTTAGCCTGGAGAAGAGAAGTCTGAGGGGGACGTGGTAGCATTCTTCAGATACCTGATGGGCTGTCACATGGAAGAGAGCAAATATTTGTTCTCTGTCAGGGAGCTCCAGGACAGAAATCTCCCCTCCTGCCGCTTAAGCTCATTAGATCTAGAGCAGAATTAGATCTAATGAGCTTAAGCTGCAGGAGGGGAGATTTCAGTTAAATATTAGGAAGAAATCCTCAACGGTAAGAGTGGTTCAACAGTGGAGCTGATTATTGAGGGAAGGGGTGGGTTCTCCTGCACTAGAGGTCTTCAGGCAGAGGCTTTACAGGCACCTTTCGGAGATAGATGCTCTAGAGAGGATTTTCCTGATTCAAACAAGGGGTTGGACTAGATGGCCTTGAAGGACCCTCCTGCCTCTCGATTCTATAGTGAATATAAGCAGTGCCTTTTAAATGCTATTCAGATATTTTGGATGAGGTTGGCTATCAATAATTTAAAAGTGCTACTGTGGAGGGGGGGGGACAACCCCGCCCCTGGGTTGTGAATGCTTCATACAGAAGCTTGTGCTTTCCATTGCTGAATGCAACTCCTCTTCTGCGTCCTTGCTGTGCAGGCTTGTGGTTGCGGTTGAAGAATCTTTCACCCACATTAAGCGCCTCCAGGCAGAGGATCAGCAGAAAGCTCCAGGGGAAGTGATGGATCCGCGTGAGGCAGCTCAGGCCATCTTCCCGTCCATGGCAAGAGCCCTGCAGAAGTACCTCCACACAACCCGGCAGCAGCACTACCACACCATGGAGAGCATCCTGCAGCATCTGGCTTTCTGCATCACCAACAACATGACTCCAAAAGTATGGCACAGACAGAGCTTTCAGCGTGCCACAAAAGGCAGTAGAATCCAGCTGCTTGAGAATCTTGGCTTTCTTTTACGAGCAAAGTCGAACCAGTTTCTAGCCCAGGGGTGGCCAACCTTCCACAATTAGGGCCTCTGCGTTCTTAAGAGTTGTGTAGAAGACAGAATCTTGGGAGCTGCAAGTGCTGATGGTGCTGCTAAAGCAGCTGCACCTGCTGAAATGCCCTCACCTAGACAACCATTAATGGGCCAGGAGCATTCATGTTGAAAGGTTGGCCACCCCTGTTCTAGCCCATAAACAGGTGTACGCATTTAACTCCTGTTGCGTATATACACCCTTTGGTAAAAATGCCTTGATGGTTGCAAAGAGGTGCTTGAACATGCTTGACGCTGCCAATGCCTGGTAATACTCAGAAGCAGGAGTGGGAGGGGGGTTCGATAAGATTGTCAGCATGAGGTGAGGGGCACGTTGCTGTCCTTCAAACTCTTTGCCCCTCCCTATGGCTAGCAAAACTGAATAAATTATGCAAAATAGCAAAAGATTACAGCCATTCTTTCCCTCCCACTTGTTTCACGTGCAGAATTCTGCATTTCTGGGCAGAATTTTTATTGTGTTTAATCATAGAGTTCCCACAGTTCTGACATGAAGACAGACGTGAGGACACAAGAGTGCGTGTGCACTCTCACTAGCGGGGTGTGTGGAGCAGTGGGAATAGACATTTATAGCAGCCTTGTAAATAAAATGTTAGGGCGTAATTCCCCTGTCCCAATTGACTGAGCTCCCTGCTTCCCTTCCCACCCACATTCCTGCGCATGAAACATACCCTCAGGTATGTTTCTAAAGAATTGGGAGGGACCTCAAGGGGTAGCAAACATGAGCAAGGTGTTATTTTGTTACCAAAAGAGCTGGGAAGGCGAATTATTAATACACTGCATATTCTTCTTTAAAGGAACAAGGAGACCAGCCCTTACACTGTAACCTTCAGAGAGAATACAGCCAAAATGAAGTACAGCTCTATTTGATAGGAGGGATCTAGGATTAGATAACAGATCAGTGTAATGCAGAGAATCCCCCTCCCTCAAAGAAGATATTTGGGACCCAATCCTTTTTTTTAAATATATATTTATATTTTATTGATATATTAAAACATAAAAACAATACATATTTCATAAAGTTATAGCAAGCACGAAGCAATACATCCTACTAGCATACTATTCACTATTTTCTACATATAATATCCAACTAAGCCAAAATAACACCCACGTTCTATTCATTAAATTCGCATATCATCACATCGTTCTTCTCTCTCTCTCAAAAAATTGATAAATGGTTTCCAGTTATTGACGAAAAGGTTAATTGATTTTTCCTTAATTATTTGGGACCCAATCCTATCCAACTTCCCAGCGGCAATGCAGCCCCAAGATAAGGGAACAAACGTTCCCTTACATGGAGGAGGCCTCCATGAGTGCTTCCCCCCCCCACCGCAGGATGCAGCGCACGCCTCATTGGCACAGCTGCATCAGCGCTGGAAAGTTAGATAGGATTGGACCCTAATAGAGAGAGAGAGAGAGAGAGAGAGAGAGAGAGAGAGAGAGCTTCAATTCAATTATCATTTTATTATAAAAGAATAATAAATAATAATGTATTATTTAATAATAATAATGAGCCCTCGCCGAAAAGCCATGAGGGAGGGGGAAGATCTTAATTCCCCTGGTAGGGAGTTCCATAATTGTGATTCTTAACATTTTTGCACCCTGTTTCCCAACCTTAATGTTATCGTTACAACATTCACATCTTTATTCCATGTTCCGTAATGTGTACAAGCGGAAACCCTCAAGTCTTGAGTTATTCCTCAGTAGTTCAGCTGACTAGCATCTGCCTTGAGCCTTTCCAGGGGGTTGAGTATACATGTACACACTTAATTAGCTCTGCTCTTCATAACAGCGTGAGAATGTAAAGCAAGCTTGGCATAGAGTATATTGGCAGCTTCCTTGCCCCACCCCAGGGTTTGTATCAAATAAAATATAAATGGTATCGAGCAAGCACTTGAAAGCGAAACTTGTTCTTCCAGGTATGCAAGGTGAAGGGTTTAGCTACCAAAACACTGAATGGGAAGCTGCCTTTGTTTCCATGTAACAGCCATGATCTGCATGATCAAAGGTGATGGGGCCCTTTGGCAGAAAGAAGGCTGGAGCTGGGCAGGGAGAGATGAGCTTCTGACCTGGTGTGGAAAAGGTGACCTTCAGTCTGCATGCCAGAGCAGTTCATCCCACTGCGATGCTTTGATAGCACAGGTCTGCATACACTTTGCTTTCTTAAAAGCGAGACCTATTCTTGGATATATCTGGGGCGCCGATCCCAAAAACGGTATCTGTTTTGCCCTATTTGCCCTATTGTCTAGTTTTGCTGGTATGGCATTGCCACCTCATAATAAGGGGAGGACGGTAGAGCGACCGTCTCATATATGCCTGAAGATCTGAAGGACAGCAGTTCAAGACGGCCGGAAGTGTCGGTGTCTGTCGGAGAGCTGCCGGCACGCTGAGCTGATAAGTTGCAGAGCCTCTGTGGGGGAGTGGAACTTCAGCTGCAGCACTTGAGTGGCAGTCAAGGTTGCCTGTCAGCTGAAGCGTGGTGAGGCGAATGCCACAGAGAGAGAGAGAGCTGGACTGTGAAAGAAATATCTAGAATTTATTTATTTAATTTATTTATTTAAAGGATTTCTACCCTGCCTTTCTCCCAATAAGGGCAATCAAGGCCGCAATCAAGAATGAAGGGTTCTACGAAAGATTAGAACATTATTACATTGTAAAAACCCCTTGGGGTTTAGAAAGCCTGCCCATGAATTAAAGTCGGAAGAAAAATCCAATGACCAAAGAAAAGACGGTATATAAATACTGGTTTATTATTTTTTATTATTATTATAATGCGAGTCAAGCAGCTTCCTCGTGAGGAATCCGACGCCATGGCTTCCTCAAAAGGAAGCTGCTTGACTCGCGTTATGAGGTGGCGATGCTGTAATCCGTAAAACTAGACAGGGCAAAACTGATGCTGTTTTTGGAATCGGGGCCCCAAATTCGTATAAAACCACCATAAAAAAGTGGGGGGGGGGAATTGACTCTCAAATTTGCAGGCCTGTATAATTGCTCTGAAATACTGAGTTTTTCCTCTGCTATTCATGGTAAACAGCAAACAGCTTGGAAAGAGAACTGGATGAAATGACCAGCTAAAAGAGATACCTGTACTCAGATTGTAATTAATTATTTTAGATAGACACAATTCTGATTTGCAGTTCGGAGAGTGCCCAGGCTGGCTCCAAACCTCACTCTTTCTTTCTTGGTCTGTCTCTCTTTTCTCTAGGCCTTCTTGGAGCGTTACCTCAGCCCGGGGCCAACTCTACAGTACGACCGGGAACGCTGCTTCTCCAAGCATTGGACACTCGTTAGTGAGGAAGCGGTTACAAAAGGATTAAGGGATGGTGGTGTGTTTGTCCTCAAGTGCTTGGACTTCAGCCTTGTCATTAATGTGAAGAAAATTCCCTTCATCAAGCTCTCAGAGGAGTTCGTGGACCCCAAATTTCACAAGTTTGCCCTTCGCTTACAGTCTGAAACATCAGTCTAGGGGAGGGGGCATGAATATATGTGTGTGAATGAGGGGAGGGTATCTTCAGGCTTTTGGGTGTTCGGGATTTTTTTCTTCCCTTTTATGCTGGTTGAAATTGACAGGTGACAGACTAGGAATATTTTTACCATCTGCACTTTATTTGGAAAGAACGGGGAGCTTTTCTCTAGAACAGGGGTCTCCAAAGTTTTCCAGCCAAGTGTCTGGGGTTTGATGGACAGGCCTCCGGGGCCAGCGGCCCCGCCCCTTTCAGCCACATCGTTCCCGCATGAGCTGCCATTGGGGAGTTGCTCGCTAGCTGCGGCAGCCAATGGGGAACCACTTGCTGACCGCCACAGCATCCTGCTCCATTGCTCCACATTCCCAGGGAGGCAGGGGAAGCCCCGCGGATGGGCCAGAGGCCGCCGTTGGCCACACTGGCTGGCCTTCCACGGGCCGGATGAAATGGTCCCGCGGTTCGGATATGGCTTGCGGGCCGTAGTTTGGAGTCTCCTGCTCTAGAACATCCAAAGATCTGCTTGTGGATTGAGTAAGCGCGTTCATCAGGACTGAAATAGCAATTTGAGTTTGTGCACATTGCAGAGTTCTGTGAGCTAGTGAGGTGTTCTGCTTCGACCTGGCACCCTACTGTTAGATGAGATGGTGTATAGGTGCTGCTTTGCCCTCCCCCAGCCTGCTTCTGTATTCTCTGGCAAACTGTTTTTTGTGGAAACTCATTCCTTTGCTTCAAGTTGGTCAGCTATCTGTGTGACTCGAGCCAGACATTGCACCAAGCCATGGTACACAAGCAGACCAGGTTTAGAGCCGCTTGTCTTTACAGCTGCCTTGGTTTTGATCCCAGCACTTGGAGTAATAGGTTCACTTCTCCAGCTTCTGGAGGTCGTGCAGTAGCTGCTAACTATGTCTTGTCAGTAAAGACGTCCTGCCAAAACATAGTTACGTTTGCTTTATGTGTAGAGGGAGTTTGCAATTTAACCCGTTGGACAGCATCTGTTGGGAGGTGGGAAGGCAGTTCTGCTTCTTAAAGAAAGTTGTTTATGTATTTTGAGGAAAAATGTATCTACATCCATCTTAACAGAGGGGGTGGTACAGGTCTCGGGTTATTTCTTTCAGCAATCTTTATATTTGATCTGTTTGAATAGTTGCCCATTGTAGGTTTTGGAACTATTAAGGGGTTTTATCTTTCTTCAGGAGTGTTACCCCGACAGCTTTTTCCTTCTCCTTCCTATCCCCCCTCCCCCTTGTCATTCATTCCTGCTTTTTCCACTTGGCCTTTTGAAAAGGCAAAGGGCAGAGAGAAGAACAAGGAAGTGTGGTGGAGGTGCTCTGTAACCTCTCAGTTCCTTGTTCTGTTCTCCACACTTTTCCTTTTCAAAAGGTAGGAAGGAACAACAGGATGGGAGGAGTAGCAGGGGCAGGAATAGCAATAGCTGCCACCACCCCCATCAAATAAGAAGGGACAGCAACAGATTCTCAGGGAAGTGGGTACAAGACACCACCTTATGCCAATTCGTTGCCTGAGGTGATTGCCTCACCACAGCTCTGATTGACCCTGGCTGTCTTCTTTCAGCTTCCTACATCAGAGGTTTTTAACTTTTTGTGTCTCGTGGACCCCCAGAAGTATTTTAAACGGCTCGTGCCCCCCCCCCCAAAAAAAATATTAAATTTCAATCCTAGAGAAAATGTGTTCACTTCATGGAATTTAAAGAAATAAAAAAACTCGTGAAAAAAAATCAAGGAGATGACTGAAAACAAGTATTGTAGCCAGTAATAGCAATATATTATTGGCTGTTGTTGGCCCATCAGAAGTCAGGCCAAATTCAATTTTTTTTTAAATTGTCCTTGTCTAATCCAAAATAAAGTGTAGTGTATCAAGCAAAAAAAAAATAATAATTCTGGAAGCATCCAGAACACCCTCTTGAACCCATTTACAAACCTTCTAGGGCCCCACAGGTTAAGAATCTTTGTCCGACATCCGTCTGCTTAAGCATCTCTTTTCTTTCTTTGGGGGGGGGGGAGTGTGAGTGAGTGCACCATTTTTGTAAGCCTTCCAGATTTTGCCTTTTACTCCCTGTTGCAGAATAGTTGAGAAGAATATGAACTTTACCAGTCTGTCCAATTTTGTTCTGAAGAAGGGGGGCACGAATAGGAAGGTTTCTTCCTATTTAAAAGGGGTTCACATGTTCTCCCTGGGGAAGAAGAAATTAAACACTTTCTGGCCTTTTCCCCGCACCGCCCTATAGGAAAAAGGAATTTTGACTTTAGAGCAAGGGAATACTTTCAGCATTTAATCGCATTTGTGACCAAACTGTACTGAGCGTTCTGTTTCCAGAAGGCCTTGCCTTTTGGTTGTCATTGACAGCCAGCCAGTACTTGTGGTTGCCACCGATCTCTTCCCTTCCCCCTTGTTCCTGTCATGCACAGACATGCCACTTGGAACCAGTGAGAAAATCTCCCTTATTGTTTCCAGGTGTCTCCAAAGCTTGGTGTAAGTGAGAAACTGCCCCCCCCCCTTTCCCCAAGTTCTGAATGTGCCAGAGGACGTTTTGCTCAGAAGGGCAAATTCTGTCTTTCCAGAGATTCCATCAGTCCTCCAGTTTCTCTGTGGTATGTGGAAAGCTCTGTGAAGGGGAAAGGTTTCTCACTTCAGGCCACCTGGCAACTGCATTTGGGGGCCGTTGGTTGTTTCTTGGCCTTTTTACTGTGGAACTGTTTGCTGTCCTACACATTGGTTCCCAGGTTCTGCTCGCAGCTGCTCTCGATAGAGAAGGGTTTCTTTTTTTAAGAACAAAAACAAAGCTATTCAGAGCAGCGGCGTAAGCAGGGCGGAGCGCGCGGAGCAGCTGCTCCAGGCGCGGGCACGCCCACCAGGTCTCTTACCCATCGTCGCTTCGGCCGGCTTCTTATCGGCCCTCCCGCCCTCCATGGAGCCTGTACGGCTCCAAAATGAGAGTGAAACCGGCGGGGGGGGGGGGGTTAGGAGCCGTGCTGCGCACGCAGCTGCCTCCCTCCGTCCTCCTATTGGCTGCAGAGGGCGCACGCCCCACCCCCTTGCCCAGGCGCCCTTCGTGATCCTTGCGCCTCTGATTCTTTCAACAAATGATACCAGCCAGAGTATTCCAACAAGCTTATAATACACACATTACAGTCAATTCACGCTACCTGCGGGGGTTAGGTTCCTAGAAACCCCTGTGGGTCGCGAATTCAGATATAGAACCATTGATCCTATAGGATCAGTGGGGTTCCATGCAGGGGTTGGTGGTGCCTTACCTGCTGCCTCCGGAGGGTCCCTGCTGATCGCAGGCACCATTTTGACAATCCCTACTGCCGAAGGAAAGTGTCTGCAGGCTTTCTTAGGCAGCAGGGATCGCAGAAAGTGAGACACATCTCGCAAATGGCGTGAGGTCGTCTCACTTCTGCTGCTTGCGCATTCGTGAGTCACAAATTCGTGTATGGCGAGAATTGACTGTATTTAGTTCAGATATATATGCATAATAATGTTAAGTGCTAATAGTACTTGCCATATGTTTTTTCTCAGGTTTCACCTGTTCCGGTAATTAACAAAAGGAGACCATATTCTGCTTATACACACGCTCACGCGTGGCGAGGGTGTGTATTTTTTTCCATCCCGCAAATACCGAACACATGTCAACTTCATTAAAACCATCTGCCACTCTTCTCTCAGCTGTTTGTCCCAACTGGGAACCAGGCTGTTGTTCAGCATTTTGCCAGTACTCTAGGTGGCAATAAACAAAATTGCCAGCAAATGCATTTTTGTTTCTCACGGTGCCTTTTAAAGAACTGATTGACTTTGTATGATTTTATAAACACATTTCAGTTTATATTTCATTTCAACATGTTCCCCCATACGTTTTTTACAACATTCAGCTCCATCATATAAAAGTAGTTGATGTCAAGCCATGTCCTGTGTAATAACTGGCAGCGTATAGTACCAACATTTGGCAAAAAATTTCTCTCTGTGATGTGTTCAGCCCATTCTACACTTAGGACCCATTCTACACATGTAATTCTGATCGCTTTTAGTGAAACATCCATGCGATATTTCTGTAGTCAGGGGGCTTTTCCCTGATAGGAATGCTTTTATCTTCCAGGCGGTGTTTTAAAGGCCTATTTTAATCAGGCTGCTGGAATATTTGGGTATAAATCTGAATTGTATTAGGTGGGTTCTGCTGCATTTACCATGGCAGGTCCATGCCTGGAGCTGGATTTCCGAGATGAGCTCTCTTCTGCTGTGCTTATGGTCACAGAGGATAAAAGAGCTTTAAGTGAAAAGCCATCCCATCCTGGACACAGCCATGGAGTGTGAATAGAAGGCAGAGACTGACTTGCAGCCCATATCAACAAGATTGCACGTTTAAGCAAGAGCATAGCCCTTACTTAAATATGGCACCACAGGTGCTTACAAACGTAAGAGTCCAAGTTTGGAGTCTCATGCCATAAATGAGCTCTTTGCGTTATGTGGCCTTGTTAAGGAAGAGCTGAAGGGCTGTGACTTCTGCTGTCATGCTTGTCGTCATCCCCCCTCCCCCCAATTTGGCATTATATGATGAAGCCAAACTGTTTAAAGACTTACACAATATTGGGAGGGTATGCCAGGGAGAGATCATCTTAATGACCGATTCCTTTCCCCAGCTTCATCCAAGTGCTCTGAGTTTGTACTTAACGAGCATGTTTGTACTGTCCCAGTTTAACTGGAACATACCTGGTAGTTGGCTTTTTAAAAAAATCATTTTTATTGGAGGAGAAAGCAGCCCGCCCCTATCTGGTGCCTTCAAGGTTACATATCCACGTTCAAGAAACCACTGCACATCGTGCGGCCACTCTCTAAACATAAATTCCTGTCAAATGCTTTTGCCTGAAAGCATCCAGATTATACGGGAATGCTGGGTGAGCCCTGATGATGATGATCACATTTGGCTCCATTGATTTTGGAGGCAAAGACATCCTTGGAGTATATTTCAAGCGTGTGTTTCAAGCACCAGTGACATTTCCCTTCTCTCTTCCTTTCCCAGTTCCCTGAAATCTGGAGGTTATTTGCTCAGGGAATGTCTCCTTCCCTTCATCTTCTATGTACGTTTGCATGTTGAATGCCTGTGCACTGTGTAAAAAGTTATAAAAGAACCAAATAGAAGCAATGAAGGCTGCTATGGAGTTGGGAAGTTGCCTCCAGTCTGCCTCTCCCAGTTTAAAATGCTGTAATAGATCCTGACTCTTCTCTTGAAAGGAATTCCCACCAAATATGTGTGTAATTGAAAAGCTCTGGCCCGTTGTAATACCTTAGTTGCTTAAAACCCAAATGTGTGTGTGTGTGTGTGTGTGTGTGAGAGAGAGAGATATGACTTTCTCCAGAAGCGTCGGAATGCCTGAGGCGGGGGGGGAGGTGTCCTGAGGTGGGGGGGGAGGTGTCCACCCCGGGCAGCAAGCAGGGGGGCAACAGCCGCGCCGTACCAGTGGCAACAGGAAGGGAAAGCGCTGCAAAAACACGGCGTGAAAAAGTGCCCATCCACCCGACCCTCCGTTACTGTTTTGCCGCCACCGCCGGCATCATCGGGGCCAGGGGGATGACGTAGCTTCCAGTGGTGACGTCACGCCGCCCCCTCCCCCAGGCTGCCGTGTTGCCACTGGACCTCCCCCCTCTTTGTCTGTTTGCATTCCCTTGAATGCAAAAGTTGGCAGAATGGTTAGAGTTGGGGCTCCCATGTTGTCTTGTCTTCCTCCATCTGTCACAGGTTTTTCTTTGTGACTGTAGGCAAGTCACTTCTGGTTATCTGTTTCGTTTTTCTAATTGCCTCCTATTTCTTGTTTGTAACACAAAAGGCACACTGATTCTGCCTATACCACAGGGGTGTTTTGAGGTTGTAATTGATCCTTCTTAAACTGTTTTCAGGTCAACAACCGGAAGACCTGAAAAATGCCATATAGACATATGTGCCATACAGACAATAGCCCTAAAACGGTAAAGCTGAAGGTCGTTTTAGGGAAATAAAGTTGCAGGTTCTCGTTCAATGTCATGTAAACATTTTGGGCCAATTCATTCTAGGCCAATTTCGGATGTTACCACCATAGGCTTTTGTGTGATGGAATGCCAAACCAGTAACATCTGTACCCAGAAACCAGGATGTCCTGAGGGCAAGCAGCATTAGCATGAGGGGTAACCATACAAATCCGACAATTTAATCTGGTTCCTGGATGCAGCTGTTATGGGAGCAACATGGGGCCTAGCCATCCAAAAGTAGTTCCCACACTGTGACAGTAATGTAAAACTCTGCCCTTGTTGACTTGCACTGTGGAGATTTAGGTGCCTTCTTACCTAATATCAGCTGGTCAGTTTGCAGCCAATGACCTCACATTTCCCATTGCATTGCCCAGGCTGCCAAAAGATTGAACTGACATTTCTTTAATCACCAGCACAGTATAAATGAAAAGCTCTGCAAATGGGAGTGGCAATTTTCATGCATTCAAAGCGCTGTCGTTCAAGGAGTTGTTGAAAACTGGCTTGTGTTGCTTTACTACTGTTTCAAAAGGGGGAGGTCCCACCTGCTAGCATTTTCCTTCT
Organism: Plestiodon gilberti rubricaudatus; assembly: GCA_026170595.1. NCBI lineage: Eukaryota > Metazoa > Chordata > Lepidosauria > Squamata > Scincidae > Plestiodon > Plestiodon gilberti. The sequence goes on along the minus strand of JANXHW010000002.1, from coordinate 106,052,223 downwards.
ACAGCTCCCTTTGTACCTCCTCTGGACCACTTTGCTGACCAGCAGTGTGTGGGGGGAGGTGAAGTGGGGGGAGAACATGTGATGGCATGTGTGTGCATGCATCCATGGGAGGGGAGTGTACATCCAAGTGTGCCTACAGCTCTGAGTGTGTTCCTCTGTATAGTCGCGTGGTTGAGTCAGTAGCCATGCAAATAATGTTCCGCTTGAATTCATCCTTGTCTAAATAAATCAATGTGATTGCCCTCATCCTGTCTCTTTAAAACCCACACTTTGCCATAATTGCATTTGGAAGCAGAATTGTAGTGTGGCGGTGGACCCCTGTGCTGTTTTGGGGAAAACTGTGAGCTTTTGGCATACAAGAGGTTTGCCTGATCAGACTGGAGAGAGAGAAACTATTTTGTTCCATGTGCTGCTGAAGGCTGTTTTGCACATGTAACCATTTCCTGTACAGTTTGTACCGTACTATGTGTACATGAGAGTGCCCCCACTTCTACTTCACCGCATAGCACATACAGTGTTGAAAAACTGTGACCCGTTGTGACTTCCCACCACATGCAATACATGTGCTCATTACATGTAATAACATCCATTTCGGAGAGAGAGAGCATTGGGATTTGGACACACATCCCAATACGTGTCTCACAGCTGGGTCGTCTTTGCATGTAGACAGCACCTGTGTGAATGGGTGCCTTCGCATGGGGTGCCATTCATGCCAACACTGTGACTTTTGTGAATAGCAGCTGAATGACACCAGCCGTGGAAATCTGTGCAGCAGATATGTGGAGGTTACCTGTTAACACAAATAACATCCCCATGTGAGCTTGGCTTGCAGACCCATTCCCTGAGGTGATGGGGGGTGCACTGTGTCCCTGTCGCCAAACTCTAACCAGTGATACTACATGGACTCCCTCCCTTTCACATAAGTAGAGGTGTTTGAAAACGGTGTTACTTCTTTGAAATGTGTTGAATTAAAATGCAAAATATGGTGTTTTGTATTTGTATTCACAGGTGCAAATTCTTAAGCATCCATATCAGGTTTAATATCATTGCAGTCTTCAATGCTTTTTTAAACAAAATACCATCTTATGGTGTGTTGGGGTTTTATTCATCTATCAACAATGACAAAACACCTCTACACATAAGTTAGGATGATGAAATTTACACCTCACACTTCCACCTCTTTTAGGCTCATCATTTACATTAATCACATGGAAATAACTGCTTTGGGACTGAGGAAGAGCTCGCCCCGTTTGTCATTGGTGGCATAAATATGGTCACTGGTGCTACAGGTTGAGTATACCTTATCTGGACTGCTTGGGACGGGAAGTTGTCTGGATTTTGGAATATTTGTATAAATAGAATGAGATACCTTGGGGTTAGGATCCAAGTCTAAACACGAAATTCATTTGTCTCATATACACCTTATACACATAGCCTCAAGGCAATTTTATACAATATTTTTTAATGATTTTGTGCCCCAGCATGCCTTGCGCTATGCCAGCCAGATGCTGCAAAAAGTTATTTTTAAAAAGTCATAGTCCCCCAAATGTCTGGATTTTGGAATAGTCTGGATTTTGGATCTCCAGATAAGGGGTGTTGTTGTTGTTGTTGTTCAGTCGTTAAGTCGTGTCCGACCCTTCGTGATCCCATGAACCATATCCCGCCAGGCCTTCCTATCCTCCACTATCTTCCTGAGTTCGCTCATTTTCATGTTCGTTGCATCGGTGATGCTGTCTAACCATCTCATCCTTGGCCTTCCCCTTCTCCTTTTGCCTTCAGTCTTTCCCAGCATCAGAGTCTTCTCCAGAGAGTCCTCTCTTCGCATTAGGTGGCCAAAATATTTGAGTTTCAGCCTTAGTACCTGTCCTTCCAGGGAACAGTCAGGGTTGATTTCATTTAGGATTGACTGATTTGATCTCCTAGCAGTCCAAGGGACTCTCAGGAGTCTTCTCCAGCACCACAGTTCAAAAGCATCTATTCTTCGGCGCTCAGCCTTCCTTATGGTCCAGCTCTCGCAACCATACATTGCTACTGGGAACACCATCGCCCTGACTATACGAACCTTTGTTGGTATGGTGATATCTCTGCTTTTTATTATGCTATCTAAATTTGCCATAGCTTTCCTTCCAAGGAGTAAGCGTCTTTTAATTTCATGGCTGCTGTCTCCGTCTGCAGTGATCTTGGAACCCAAAAAAGTAAAATCTGTTACTGCTTCCATTTCTGCCCCTTCTATTTGCCAGGAATTGATGGGACCAGATGCCATGATCTTAGTTTTATTAATGTTGAGTTTCAAGCCAACTTTTGCACTCTCCTCTTTCACTCTCATCAAGAGGCTCTTTAGTTCTTCTTCACTTTCTGCCATTAGAGTGGTATCGTCTGCATATCTGAGGTTGTTGATGTTTCTCCCGGCAATCTTGATTCCGGCTTGCGATTCATTCAGCCCTGCATTTCTCATAATGTACTCTGCATATAAGTTAAATAGGCAGGGTGACAATATACAGCCTTGCCGTACTCCCTTCCCAATTTTGAACCAATCAGTTGATCCATGGCCGGTTCGAACTGTTGCTTCTTGACCCGCATACAGGTTTCTCAGGAGACAGGTAAGGTGGTCTGGTATCCCCATCTCTTTAAGAACTTGCCACAGCTTGTTGTGATCCACACAATCAAAGGCTTTTGCGTAGTCAATGAAGCAGAAGTAGGCGTTTTTTTGGAACTCTCGTGCTTTCTCCATGATCCAGCGCATGTTGGCAATTTGATCTCTAGTTCCTCTGCCTCTTCGAAACCCAGCTTGTACATCCGGTAGTTCTCGGTCCACGTACTGCTGAAGCCTAGCTTGTAGAATTTTGAGCATAACCTTGCTAGCATGTGAAATGAGTGCAATTGTGCGATAGTTTGAACACTCTTTGGCACTGCCCTTCTTTGGAATTGGAACGTAAACTGACCTTTTCCAATCCTTTGGCCACTGCTGAGTTTTCCAAATTTGTTGGCATATTGAGTGCAGCACTTTCACAGCATCATCATTTAGGATTTTAAGTAGCTCAGCTGGGATATTATCATCTCCGCTAGCTTTGTTGTTAGTAATGCTATCTAAGGCCCACTTGACTTCGCTCTCTAGGATGTCTGGCTCTGGGTCAGTGACCACACCAGCGTGGTCATCAGGAACATTAAGCTCTTTCTTGTATAGTTCTTCTGTGTATTCTTGCCATCTCTTCTTAATCTCTTCTGCTTCTGTCAGGTCTCTGCCTTTTTTATCCTTTATCATGCCCATCTTTGCACAAAATGTTCCCTTGATATCTCCAATTTTCTTGAAGAGATCTCTAGTCCTCCCCATTCTGTTGTTTTCCTCGATTTCCTTGCATTGTTCATTTAAGAAGGCCTTCTTATCTCTCCTTGCTATTCTCTGGAAATCTGCATTCAGTTGTTTATATCTTTCCCTTTCACATTTGCTTTTCGCATTCCTTCTTTCCACAGCTATTTGTAAAGCCTCATCTGACAGCCACTTTGCTTTCTTGCATTTCTTTTTCTTTGGGATGGTTTTAGTTGCTGCCTCCTGTACAATGTTACGAACTTCCGTCCATAGTTCTTCAGGCACTCTGTCTACCAGGTCTAGTGCCCTAAACCTATTCTTCACCTCCACTGTATACTCATAAGGGATATGGTTTAGGTCATATCTGACTGGTCTAGTGGTGTTCCCTACATTCTTCAATTTAAGCCTGAATTTTGCAATAAGAAGCTCATGATCTGAGCCACAGTCAGCTCCAGGTCTTGTTTTTACTGATTGTATAGAGCTTCTCCATCTTTGGCTGCAAAGCACATAATCTATCTGGTTTCGGTATTGACCATCTGGTGATGTCCAGGTGTAGAGTCGCCTCTTGTGTTGTTGGAAAAGAGTGTTTGCTATGACCAGCGTGTTCTCTTGACAGAACTCCGTTAGCCTTTGCCCTGCTTCATTTTGCGCTCCAAGGCCAAACTTGCCTGTTGTTCCGTTTATTTCTTGATTTCCTACTTTAGCATTCCAGTCTCCTATGATGTAAAGGACATCTTTTTTGGGTGCTAGTTCTAGAAGGTGTTGTAGGTCTTCATAGAACCGGTCAACTTCATCTTCTTCGGCATCAGTGGTTGGGGCATACACTTGGATTACTGTAATGTTGAATGGTTTGCCTTGGATTCGAACTGAAATCATTCTGTCGTTTTTGAGGTTGCACCCCAGTACTGCCTTTCCCACTCTTTTATTGACTATGAGGGCTACTCCATTTCTTCTAAGGGATTCATGCCCACAGTAGTAGATATGATGGTCACCTGAATTAAATTCGCCCATGCCCGTCCATTTTAGTTCGCTGATTCCCAAGATGTCAATGTTCAATCTTATCATCTCATCTTTGACCACATCCAGCTTGCCTTGATTCATAGACCTCACATTCCATGTTCCTAAGCAATATTGCTCCTTGCAGCATTGGATTTTCCTTTCAACCTCAGACACATCCACAGCTGGACGTCCTATTGGCTTTGGCCCAGCCGCTTCACTCTTTCTGGGTCTACTTGGAATAGTCCTCCGCTCTTCCTCAGTAGCATATTGGACACCTTCCGACCTGAGGGGCTCATCTTCCGGCGTCATATCTTGTAGCCTTTTGGAACTGTTCATGGGATTTTCTTGGCAAGGTTACTGGAGTGGGTTGCCATTTCCTTCTCCAGTGGATCACTTTTAGTCAGAACTCTCTGCTACGACCTGTCCGTCTTGGGTGTCCCTGCACGGCATAGCTCATGGCTTCATTGAGTTACGCAAGCCCCTTCGCCACGACAAGGCAATGATCCATGAAGGGGCAGATAAGGGGTAATCGACCTATATCGCTTTCACGTTACTTCAGGTGATCAAGAGCCAAGAGGAAACATGTGTATCATGTGATGCCCTGAGCATATCAACTGTATTCCTAGAATAGCTAACATGAAGTTATGGGCAGATACACGGGGCCTTCAATCATTTAGAATGTGCCCAAACATTGACTGTTATTGTTGTGACCAAGAGATGCACACCAATGGTGCTGCTTGTGGGTAGACTATGCCACACTCGGCTATTGTGGTCTGCCATTTTCATAGACCTGTGAATACTGTGAAGTATTTTTACTCTCATTGGTGCCTGTTACATTGTTTAATCCAGCATTCTTTCATATTGGGGGTGGGTATTACCTGCTGAACTCTTCTCTTTGATCACTGTGTACTGTTCAGCCTGTCAATTCTTTCTGCTCAAACCGTATTTACAATCTATTTTAGTCCCTTTTTTATGGACAGCTTCTCTGCACACGTAACTTTAATGTTCATGGTAATAAACACAGTGTGAAACCATGTTTTTGTTCTGATTGTAGATTGAAGTCAAGTTAAGTGGATTCTTGTTTGTCCTGTAACATTGACTGCACTGTGTGTGTCAAGCATCATCAAGTATTTGAAATGAAACTGGGGTTCTTACCTTTTAATAGCTGGTGGTTTTTTTTTAATTGGAACATTAAGACCATTTTACACTTTGCGTATTTTGTACAGTTAACTTGAAATAAAATGAAATTTGATTGTGGTGTGTGTTTGTGGTGTTAGCATTTTGTTCTGATTTTCATAATTGACCCCTTTGCCGAGCTCTTTCTTTGAGGAAAAAAAATGCATTGTGTTGGCTACAATGAACTGCAAGCAGCAGGGAAATGACTGCTAAAGCTGTTCCACAAACAAGCGAGAGGTAGCCAAGGGGGTCGCCCAGTGCTGTTGTGATAGGGAGGTTCTTTAGGCAAGTTCTCACAGTGTGAATAAGGCTTGGGTTTAGTTTCACATCTCACAATGACACTCTAGCTTAGGGGTGTATGTGTGTGTGTCTACAGCTCTTCCTTGAGCAGTAGATAATTTCCACTTACAGAAGGGGCACCTTTGGGTCCAATCTCTTTCTTCTTCTTGCTGCTGCTGCTCCTCATTTTATTTATTTATTTTAAAGATTTCTATACCGCTTTTCTAAAACTCATGGGTTGCCAGCTTTACCCATTAGGAACAGTGTTGTTACAGAAAAGCAAACTTCCTGCATTTTCACCAGGTGTGCAGAAGCTACATAGCAAAATAAATGAAAAGATTATTCCTGTTCCAAAGCTGCTCACAATCTTTTTAAAGACACCAGCATACAGCCACTGGGAGAGATGTTCTGGTTGGGTGAATAGGGAATTAGCTGTACCCCTGCTAAATACAAGATTGCCACTGACAAGTGCCCAGTTAGAAGAGGCAAATGCATGTGCTGTAAAATATTTGGAAGTCCTGTTATGGTGAATGCTGCTCCCTGGGATAATAAATTGCTCTGGTTTACAAAACCTACTAAAATAAACCTGGTAGATTCAAGTCCCCAAACTGGCTGATTGGTTGCATTATTATTATTATTATTATTATTATTTTGAATCTTCTGAGAGCCTTCGACTGTGGCTTATAGACTTTATCTTAGCAGCTGCTATGTTTCTGTCCTCTCCTATCATATTACAGAGTTAAGGCTCCTGTGGGTAGGAATTACTTCCTCCATTTTTGGTGTTCAAGTTGTCCTAATTTTGTTTGTTAAAACTTCCTACTCTGCCTTTTCAATTAAAAAATAAATAAATCTCACGATGACTGATATCATTTGAAAGAGCACTGCTAGAAGATCAAATCAGTCAATCCTAAATGAAATCAACCCTGAGTGTTCCCTGGAAGGACAGGTACTGAGGCTGAAACTCAAATATTTTGGCCACCTAATGCGAAGAGAGGACTCTCTGGAGAAGACTCTGATGCTGGGAAAGATTGAAGGCAAAAGGAGAAGGGGAAGGCAAAGGATGAGATGGTTAGACAGCCATCACCGATGCAACGAACATGAAAATGAGCGAACTCAATTGTCAAAATTAAACCATGTCCCACTAAACCTATACTGTATTTAGTTGACGATATTAAGGAAGCACCAGAAAAGAACAATTTCAAAGCCGATTCAAAGCATTCAGAGTAAAATATACACATGCATGGATTTACAAGCTCACAGGCAGGAGCAAATATGGTGGCACGTACAGTTTAAAAGAAAGTACACATGAACTGAGTGTATTGTGCAGGAAAGGCACTTTTCACTTAAGCTTCTGTGAACGCGCCGCTCAGGCACGGCTTCCTTGACTGCAGGATCGAAACAGACACGAGCACGTGGTTGTAGGCATTTTGGAACATGTAGGTCATTGAAGACGTAGGATTCCGTTCCAATCACTAATTACAGGAAGTGTCTCTGTGAAACAGTATCCAATCCCATCTATGCTCAAATAAAGGAACAACTCCTGGACAATTGTGAGCTGGAATTCTATTGCACCCTCTGGTGATGAGTATGGGACATTGCAGTGCATGAATTACGGTTGGAGGAACAGTACCTGGAGTCCTGAACTTCCTCACCTCTCCCTCCCGACATGGCCACACAGAGCCCTGCAGTGTCACTTCAGTGACCCTGTGTAAGACTTGTTCATAAAGATGGACAGAGGAGTAGGAAGAGAGAACAACACTTTCCTGGGCATGGCCTTGGACAGACAGGGGAGGACTGCTTCTGGGGTGTTGCAACTGGGAAACTACCATGTCCCCCATTTCTCCTCTGAAACTTTGCCTGATATGTCCCCCTCCAACTGGCATCTCCCCATCTCCAATTTGCTCCTCTTCAACTGGGTGGGTTCCTTTGCTGATGGGAGGGATGGTGGGGGAAACTGACAGTTCCCCTTCCCTTTCTTTTGTGAGTAGCCCATCCCTGACTAGCCCATCTCTGGCAGCACCTGTCCCAGTTGTGCTGCTTCCTTCCCACTAAAGGAGCCTGTGCCCTAGGCCTCTGAGCAGCTTTTTGAGGGTCCACAAAGAATCCACAAGGGTCCACAAAGTCGCTCCCAGCTACTGCATAAGCCTTTCATCCTCACCTTTAAAGCCTTCCATGACCATGGCCCCTTTAGCAATCCTAACCCTAACCTGCACAATGCCTCCATGATACAAGCTTCCTTGTCTACTTTAACCCCCTTCTCAAAGTCTACCTTTTTTGTGATGGCTTCGGTTTCACTTCCTATCCCTATGTTACACTGTAGCTCAGCGATTTTCAACCACTGTGCCGTGGCCCATTGGTGTGCCGCAAGTGGTCCACAGGTGTGCTGTGAGAGTTTGGGGGAGGGTCATTTATTAGCAGAGCCATTGGGGAATATGAGCCCCCTCCCAGCAGTGCGGTGTGCCTTGTCAATTGTCAAAAAAGTAATGGTGTGCCTTGACAATTTTAGCGCCTTGTCAGTGTGCCGTGAAAAAGGTTGAAAATCGCTGCACTAAATCGAAGTATGTGTACATTCCTTGTATCTACCCTCCTCCTCTTTGTCTGTTGTCTCCCTTGTGTCGCTTTTAGATTATGAGTCTTCAGTACAGGGACCTCTCTGTTTTTGTTTTGTTTTTTTCCACTCCATGTGAAGCACTGAGCACATAAACAGTGCTATATAAATAAGGATAATGATTGGGATAATCTATTAATTCTAACAATACAGCTAACGAGATAAGATGCTCATTGCAATTAAGAGAGTTATGATTTAGAGATTAAATAAGTGGTTCATAGGATTGGTCTCTTAAATATATGGTGTAAAGGTCCATCTCGATCCTTGCATGTTCTCTTGGAAGGTTGTTGGAGATCCGGCGCCTTGTAAAATACCATATAGCTCATGGATGCCTCCATGATTATTCCAAATGGTTTCTATCAATAAACAGACCTAAAAAGAGAGAGGTTTTTAGAGAGCAGTGATGCTAAGCATTCACCTTTTTTATTGATTTCAGTATGCCTTATGCCTGGTGACTACCTTTTTGGAAGCCAGAAAGGGAGTATTTTGGAAAAGGGTACAAATAAAAGGAAATAATGTAATGAGTCTCCAATGAGCCTTAGAAACAATGAGCCTTCAGAAGTTCTAATAAGTCAATGTCTTCCCTTTAGAGGTAGGACACTGTGAGAAATATAGATATCATGTCCAAATTTCAGACAGCCACATCCTAGTCGTCGTCATCGTCGTCATCATCATCGTCATCATCGTCGTCGTCGTCATCATCATCATCATCATCATCTTCAGTATTTATCTTCCCAGAAAGGACATCTTCTATCCAATCTTCCAATTCCTCAGCTGTGGGGAAATCATCATCATCCCTGATGTCCAGCCAGACACTGTCAGCCTGAAAGAAAAGGAAACATGGAGAGGAGCCAACCTAGTGTGAATGGTAGTAGCCCCATTTGTTTAAGCCTGAGTTTTCCCCAATCATGTATTAAGAGGGAGACTTGGCTGGGGGGACAGAGCAAAACCAGGATGGTGTAGTGGTTTGGGAGTTGGACTTAGACCTGGAAGATCCAGGTTCAAAGCCCCGCTCAGCCACGAAGCTTCCTGGGTGACCTTGGGCCAGTCACTATCTCTCAGCCCCACCTACCTCACAGGGTTGTTGTGAGGACAAAAAGGAGGGGAGGAAATATGTACACCACTCTGAGCTCCTTGGAGGAAGGGCGGTATAAAAATGTGAAAAATAAATAAAAATAAATAATACTAGAGAGGTGCTTGGTAGGGTGGAGTCCACATACAGATTGAGTATCCCTTATCCAGACTGCTTGGGACGAAATGTTGTCTGGATTTTGTAATAGTTGCATAAATATAATGAGACATCTTGGGGATGGAACCCAAGTCTAAACACGAAATTCAGTGATGTTTCATATACACCTTATACACATAGCCTGAAGGTCATTTTATACAATATTTAATGTTGTTCCCCAGCATGCCTTGCGCTATGCCAGCCAGGTACTGGAAAATGTTTTTTTTTTTTTTTAAGGTCATTGCCCCCAAAATGTCTGGATTACAGAATATTCTGGATTTCGGATGTCCAGATAAGGGGTAACCAACCTGTACCTTGTTGAAAGCGATAACTGTTTACAGGAGGACTCACCAAACTAGAAATAGCAGTCTCATATTTTAACAAGGGTCCCGCAAATGAAGGAGGACCTGCATCTATCTTCTGGATGGTGTAGTGGTTTGGGAGTTGGATTTAGACCTGGCAGATCCAGGTTCAAATCCTCACTCAGCCATGAAGCTTCCTGGGTGACCTTGGGCCAGTCACTCTCTCTCTCTCTCAGTCTCACCTACCTCACAGGGTTGTTGTGAGGACAAAAGGAGGGGAGGAACCATGTACACCACCCTGAGCTCCTTGGAGGAAGGGCGGTATAAAAATGTGAATAAATAAATAAATTTCCATCCAACATGGGGTGGGTGGGTGGGTGGGAGGTTAAGCTGGCACATATGCACACTTTCTAAAGCAGGGGGGGGAATGTACCATGGGGGGGAGGCTTTTGCCTTAAGACCCCACAAAAGTTGTAGCCACTACTGGACTGCTACAGCACTGCTTGTGAGCGAGTGCGCAGTTTTAAGGCGAATCTAACTCTACATCCTTGGATTTTTCGTTTCCTGCTCTCGCTTGAGATTTAGATAGCTCTTCCATGAACAAACAACGATTGCCTCTTCTTCCCGTTCTATTAAACAAATAAATTTCTTTCTCCAATGCCTTTCTTGAATTCACAGAGAAAGCTTCGGAGTTTTCACCCTGTCATCATGCCCCTCCTTCTCCTTCAACCCTTCCCCCCCCCCACCAGGAAGTGGGAACCTCTGTTCCTGTGGGTGGCTTATTCTTCCACTCCTTGTGCTCAAGGGCAAGGCTGTGTTTGTGGGCTAGGCTCTGAGGCGCTGACAGCAATAGAGAATGTTTGGGAGACACCTGCTGAACAGGTATAATACGGACGAAGGTATGTATAGCTTTCTCCAGGCAGCCAGGTCCATTGTGTCTTTGCCCCCGGTTTCTCCCCTAAGGCAGCTCACCGCCGTGGAAGAAGTTTGTTTGGTGGTAAATATGCAGGTGCTTGAATACAACGATGAAGGATTTCCATCCTCAAAGGGCAACAACTGATCTGAAAGTTCAATGCTGACATTTTCTGTGTGAGGTTTCGGGGAGATTAAGGCCTCCTTGAAAGTCCAAAAATGGACCAAAAACATTACAACAAAATGAGCAAGAGAAACACGATGGTTTTAATCACTACTCCAAGACTGTGTCCTTTAGCTATGATGGCAGAGGTTTGTTTTCTTGAGGTAGGGGTAGAACTACTGATGGCACCATCTGATCGGATCTTTAGGCTGGCGCAGTGTTTGTATGCAGGCCTAGGGTGTTGCAAACGTGCCATAAAGCACGTTTGCAGCACTCAGCGAGTAGGCGGTGCCGGCGAGAAGGCCTGTGCCGTTCCGCTGGTGCCGTCCTAGGAGCTCCATGCACCGGGGCAGGTATGTTCTGTACCGGGCGGCGCAGGGGCTGGGGAAGGGCAGGGAAGGGGCATATTGGGGCGGGGTAGGTGGAGAGGGGCAGATTAAGCCTGGGAGGGGGTGGGATCGGCAACTTTGTTGGATGCCATATCCTATCCTCCCTCCCAAGCCATTTCTGCCAACACGAGGCCTCTCGGTTCTCTGCCAGATAAAGAGTTGGCGGAGAACCGAGTAGTCCCATTGCGGCGACTGGGGATTTACCTGCAGTTAAGGGGACAAACATCCCCTTACTACAAGTAGACCTCCAGCCGCCACCTTCCCCAGATAGGATTCAGTGTGGCCCATGCTGCATGGCCCACGCCGGGGGAGAATGGGATTGGGCTGTGAGTAGCCATACCTGTAACCTGCAAGAAGTAAAGCATAAAGTAGCATGGCTACTAAAAACAGGGGTAGGCATATCTACATGTTTCAATAATAAAGCTGAGATGTAGTGGTTAGACATGCAATATCTAAATGTTTTTATCACTTCACAGACTTTATGTGACAAAGGAAAGCTTTATCCCCTCCCTGCCCACTACTGAACTTACTGTCTACTAGCATTCTAAGCTAGATCAGGATTAGTGACACAGCAGAGGTAAGGGGGAAGGGATTCTTCTGCAATGATTATCTCTTCTGATTTTACAACTCTTCTGCAATGATTATCTCTTTTCCCTCTTCAAAGCTAAGCAGAACGGAGCTTGGGCAGTAATTCCTGGAAGTTCCATCTATGCTGTTCCAGGGGGATACTTGGAAGAAGAGCAAGTTACAGATGCAAGCAAAAGAAAACAAAATGCAGTTTCTGGACATCCGGTCGGCTACAGGTCAATTTATCCTTCCATTCAATGGGTAGTGAGCTTGCTGATACTCACATCGGTGACATTGACCACTCCAATCTGTGGTTTGAAAAGGTCAATCTTGAATGTTTTTTCCCAGTACGTGATGAGCTGCAGCAGGAACAGAAAAGAAAAGCTTGTTTATGCACTAAGGTATTTCCCATTAATATGACATTCCAAGTAGAGGTGTACGGTAAATATCCAGGTGCCCAGGAGCCACTGAGAACTTCAATATCGAACTGAGCCGGGCAATTGGGGGTGCTGAAAGCAAGAGGGAAAGGCACAGGGTTCCCCTCTCCATTTTTGTAGGACTGAAGACCGTTGCTTCCTGTTTTCCACTGAATATTTTATTTCTGTTTCCTCTCTTTTTCTCCCTTGAGCCTTCCTTAAAAGCAGGTCTTAACCCATTGTTCCCCAAACTATTTTTGCCCTGCGGCTCCCTTGACCATTGGCAACCATTGGTCAAGGGAGCCTCTCCCCATTACATTACGTTGATGCCTGCCTATTGGCATTGTGCTGTTTTCCGAGAGGATTCTGTGGCACTCCGTGGCTCTCCTGGCTGGTTTCCGCTGCTCCCCTGGTAGCCACGCCTCCCAGTTTGGGAACCACTAGCTTAACCTGAGCACAGTGCTAGAGCCTGTTTCAATGCAAGGGCTCAACTCTGGAGATAATAGGAGCAGCCACTGGCGTCGCTGGAGGTGGGACTCCCTGTGCGTTGCCTTCGCCCCACTGAATGGCTCCGAAGGTGAGGGGGCGGGGCCGGGCCTCCTCATGCCGGTGAGTAACAGTCAGTGCGGTGCGGAACTTAGCGTTCCGCCCCACCTCCAGTGATGCCACTGGGAGCAGCAATAAGAAGAGTGACTATGGGCCTAAGCTTTAGGCTCCGAAGTCAGAGGCTACAATTTTCAGGTCGGTTTAAACCCTTGGTACCTCTCAGTTAAGCCCTGCTAGGGGGACAGCAAAAGACACCAATCAGAACAAGATCCCTCACGCCTCAGGTGTTTGTCTCTCCTTCCTCTGTACTGGCTCCAGGCTGTGCAAACTGGCTCCTCTCCACCCCTGATTCTAGATTTCCTAGAACAAATCCAGAAACACAGTGGGAGCTCTGCTATAGTCCTGCAGCATTTCTGGTTAGACTACGTGGCTCCTCTGCTGCTCCCCTTTGTTGGTTCTCTGAAGTAAGTAATCCGCCTTCAAAATAGAACATTTAGAACAATAGAATAGCGGCAAGATTGGCCCTCTCGCCCGCCCGGGCGCCGTTTGGCTCCAAAAAGAAGCCGGAAAGTGCCGTGTGTGTGTTTTCGCACAAAAATGACATCACGCCCCAAGGGGCGGGGCTTGTGGCGTCACGTGGGGGATGCCGCGTAGGAACATCACGGTATAGAAACTCTGGTTAATAGATGACAACAATCTCGCAGTTACTCACCAGAGGAAAGTCATCTGGATCAATCCACACAATGCTCAAGTCAGGATTGTCTGTGTTGTCTCTGGCAACCTGCTTCAAAATCTCCAGGAATTCAAAGCCATCTGAAATGATACTCTAATATAAATTCCTCTCATGCATATATGCCAGAAGAAAAACTCTGTTTTCACAGTCGTTGAGATAAGAATAGTATCCTATAAGCAACCACACTGACAGAAGAAGTAGTAGATTTAATTGCACACTTTAGGAGTTGGCAAGCCGCCGGAGTATATTCCTGCTACACAACTAGAGTGAACCCTTTCCCAGACTTTGCTAATTAATGCAATAATATCTGACTTAACTGGAGGGCCCTTCCTCTAGTTGGGATGGGCTATGGAAGGCCTGCAAGCCCTGTCCAGTCGCCTTGAAAACCCGACATGGGGCTGCTCAGAGTTGCGCCGGCCATTTAACTGGCGCACCTCCAATTATCCCATAGGGGCTGCTAGGGCTCAACATGGGGGAAGGAGACAATCATTCCCTTCCCTCAAGGAGACCTCCAGCCCTGTGCTGGATACAGTGGAGCAAGCCCCAGCGCTACTGCATCCCAGCACGGGGCTTTGGGCTGTGGGTTTAAAGCCTAGAGCTGGTTCTGTTTAATTGCATATGGGAAATGGCCCGTGTGGGTGGAAGTCGATCAAAAGGTCTCCCACCTGGGTCCTCTTCTTCAGCAAATGCCACAATGTGGATTCCATCCAAGTCATCCTCCTGTGGGGAAGAAAAATGTTACTGACGAGTCCAGAGATCTGAAGGAGAGTGGCTGGAAGTGGGGAGACAGATCTGCTAGAGGGAAACCGATAAAACAGCAGCCTCAGGTTGCCAAAGAGAGAAGCTGCACCTCCAGGATGCTTTATTCTTCACAGATGATCTCTCTTTTCCCCACGATCTCTGTCTCTGCCCAAATTCAAACTAACCGAAACTCCTCCGAGCAATTTCCCTGCCCATTCCCCAAATTCTGATGAGTGTGATATTCCAAAGGTTGGAGCGAGATTACAGGACATTAAAGACTATTTAAAGTGGCTTTGTTAAGGTTTTGATCACCCATCAATTTGTCAGGCAATACAATAGTGACAGGCCCATCTTAATCCAAGCAGTCACGTTCATAAGACAAGGCTCTTATGAATGTGAGATTAGTGTACACTGTTTGAAGCCTCCAGTCTGAGATGTCAGAATGAAAAGCCATAGGAGGGGGAGGTAAGAGGATATGTCAGGGGGTTTGTCTATAAAGACAAATAAAAAGGAAAGAGGACTTGAGAGAGCTTGATATTTAAAAAAAAAAATCTGGGGATGGTTTTCTTCTTAAAAGCCGCAAGGGTAGCAGTGAGGCCTTGGGTACTGGGCACAGTGAAAATGATATTGGCAAAGGCCATCTTAGTTGGCAGCCTGGCTGTTTATTGTGCACCTGCTATGAATGTCATCTTGGAATTATACCATGGAAAACCCTCATGTTCTTGGTCTTCCACCAATCCCAGCTTTCAATTTCAATTGGTATTAATGCAAGAGGAAAAAAAATTCCATCTAAATGCTAATTTCTTTCCCCTCTGAGCCCACAAGTGACAGAACCCCCATAAAATGAAGAGCTAAAAGATTAAGTGGAAAACATCATTTAGGAAAAAAAAATTGCAAGAATGAGGGTTTTGCTGGCTTCTGCAGGAGAATCAGATTTTCACAGGGGCGTTTGGAGCAGATTTACTACTGAAATCAGAGCAAAAATAGTCCGATGTCGTGTGCGGCTTGGTTGGTTTGTTTTTTCCTTGAGACAATTTCCAGCTGACTTAGCACATACACAATACCCAAGTCGATAACTCATTAAACAAGTGGCAAAGACTTTTCTCTCTGATGCAGTGGAAGAAACCTAGGCTTAATTTTCTCAGGATCTTCTACAGTGTACCAGAAATCACATGCTGCCATTCCACTCAGTGACCGGGGGGGGGGGGGGAGATAGGCCCTCTCTGCTCTTTGTGTGTTGAGAAGCTACTTTATAGAGAGTTGAAGCCCACTGCTCCCAGTGTCATCTACTCTGAGAGCAGCTCTAGAATGTTTCAGGCAGAGGGTCCTTCCCAGCGCTGCTACTTGAGTTCCTTTTAGGTGGAGTTGCCAACACTTGAACCCAGGCCCTTGTGCATGCAAAACATGTACCTTACCATTCCAGGCTCTCCCCTGCCTGCCCAGTACACTCCTAGGTGCCACAACTGTCACCAGAGGTGTTACTCGGGTTGGTGACACCTGGGGCAAGATCTCATGATGTCACTCCCATAGACCTCCTCCCATACCAGACCACAGAATGTAGAGGCCTCCTGGGAAATGCAATCTTCACGCAAGTCACGGCAGGGATCAGGAAAAAAACCATTTTCTACCAGTGGTACATTTTCTAACCATCGGTAACAAATAGAATAGTAAGTCATTTTGGTGTCAACCCTCCTTGGGGTGTCACCCAGTGTGGACCACACACCTCATGCCCACACGCCAAACCCTAGTGATGCCCTTGACTGTCACCATGTTTTGCCTGGCCCGCCCGCAGGCCAAGGCACCCTCCGAGGCCGCCGCCGGCTCCGTGTGTCACCCTGAGGTCGGGCCCGGGAGAGGACCTCGGCGCGTTGTCTTGGGCCGGCGGTTCGGCCTCTTCTGACAAGGCCCTCGTCAGCGTTTTCGCACATGTGCACAACACCGCTGAGGGCCTCGTCAGAAGAAGCCGAACCGCCGGCCGAAGACGACGCACCGAGGCCCTCTCCCGGCTTCAGCTCAGGGGGTGACTCGCGGAGCTGGCGGGAGCCTTGGAGAAGCCCTGTAGGGTGCTGTGCGGAGCCTCCGGAGATTCAGAGCCTCTGGTGGGGGGGGGGGCGCGCGTGCACGTGCCCACCCTCCCCGGCGGGGGGGGGTGACAGCGCCGGGGGGAATATAGTCCCGCCCCCCAAGTCCGGCCCCCCAGCAGCTTGAGGGGCAGTGAACTGGCCCCCTGCTAAAAATGTTTGAGGATCCCTGATCTAAACATACATTTCTGATCAGTCCTCTGTGGATCTGCACTCACTCCTGTTTGAATAGTCATACCAACTTTCAAACTGAATCAAGATAAGGACCAATGGGTTCTTTCTGGTTTATACCTGGTTTGTAAGCCATGGTTAAACTACAGCTCCCAGGTTTTTATGACATGCGGAACTGTGGTTTAACAACCTAGGATTCCTTTGCACTTGAGGTGAGGAGGAAAGGGGGGGGGGGAAGATTGTGTAAGGTCTCAACCCTCCTTTGGCTCATATTCCTGATGCAACAAACCATGGTTCGGGGGAATCATCTGAACCAGGTCAAAGAAACTTGACCCACATGCATATAAGCCTACACAAATCTTGCCTTTCTTGATTGTGTGGAAATCCTCTTTTGAGCTCTGTAGTAAACCCAGATACTTTCTCATTAGAACACTTCCTGAAGAAATTACCTTCCCTGTTGCACTTACCCAAGTCTCAAACATGTCTTCTGGACGCAACTTGCGCAGTGTGGCTCTGAAAAAGAGAGGAATGGAACTCCATTTTATAGACCAGTCTTTATTCTGTCTGATTGTAATTGTAAGCGTGTATAAAGTACAGTGGCGCAGTGGGTTAAACCACTGAACCATGAGCTGTTGACTGAAAGGCCGGCAGTTCGAATCCGCGCGACGGGGTGAGCTCTCATCGCTTGGCCCAGCTCCTACCAACCTAGCATTTCGAAAGCATGTTAATGTGGGTAGATAAATAGGTACCGCTTGCGGGAAGGTAAACAGCGTTCCGTACTGTCATGCTGGCCACATGACAACGGAAGCGTCTTCGGACAGCGCTGGCTCTTCGGCTTCGAAACGGGGATGAGCACCACACCCTAGAGTTGGACACGACTGGACTTAAATGTCAAGGGATACCATTACCTTTACCTTTATAAAGTAAACACATACTCAAAAGACTTGACCTTGGTCCTCTTGGTAAACCAGTTTCCACTCCTGATCCACCTACTGGCCATTCTCTTGCAAACACAGAGAGCGTAATTTTCCAACTGTGAGGAGCAGTAACTTGAAAGGGGTGACTGGCTCCTTTCAGGGCCAGGCACAACCTATGATGTTTTCTTTCTACCTACTTCCTACATACGGTGAAAAGGGTAACTTCCATGGAGACAGCTAGAGCCAGCACGTGATGGAAGCTTTATATAACCCAGGACCCAACCCTAGCCAACTTTCCAGCACTGATACAGCCACAATGCAGTCTTGAGGCAAGGGGACAAATGTTCCCTTACTTTGAGGAGGCCTCCATGACCGCCCCTGCCACCCCGCCAGGATGCAGTGCACACCCCGTTGGCGCAGCTGCATCAGCACTGGAAAGTTGGATAGGACTGAGCCCACAGACTCTTAAGCAACAACCACAATCCATGCAAATGTGGTAAGGGTGAACTGAACTTGTTTGTCAGTCAGCAGCCCTGCATTTTTTCACAAAATAAAAAGAAATATCGCAGGCTTCTCAGCTCTGAGCCTAGCTCCTCATTTTGAGTGACCAAATCTCTACTTCTCTTTTCACCCATGAACAAGTTGTCGGTGTGAGCTGTGCGAGAAAATAAGGATGTATAGGGTCGACCACCAACTGAAGTGGTCATTTCAGGCAGCAGATTGGTGGGGGGCTCCTATCTCGGTCCGCCTACTTGTTTCCATTGATCCTCCTCCTTTTCCACTCCTGGATTGGAAAAAAGGGGGACAGAGAGGAAGAGGAAATATGAACAGGAGGAAAGGACTGAGCTAGAACATTGGAGAGTGAGAGGAGCAGAGGCTGGCGCATCATCAGTGCTTCCGCACTGTGCTAACCTCCATTTACTCCCTGGCACGAGGCGGCCCCGCCCCCTTGCCGTCGGAGCCATTCAGTACGGCGAAGGTAACGCACAGGGAGTCTACTGCATGTTGCCTTCGCCGCACTGAATGGCTCCAATGGCGAGGGGGCGGGGCCGCCTCGTGCCGGGGAGTAAACGGAGGTCAGCGCGGTGTAGAACGTAGCGTTCCGCCCCACCTCCAGCGACACTACTAGGCATGCCGCTTCAGGCGTCAGGTGGTCTTGAACCAGTCCTGAGAAATGAGGCCTGTAAAAAACCCAGACTATTGACAGGCTCATCCAAATGTAATGACTCTTTACCGAGAGAGAAGAAATGCAACATTTTGGAATGATGGGCACCTAAATTTTATGCCAACGAAATTTGCCTGAACTATCAAAGGAGTGCTTCTGAATGCCGTTGCTCTGTACCTTTTGTGATCATTTACAAACTCCACCAGCTCCTCTTCTGTATGTGGCTTGTCAGGGACATGAACCGGATCATCCATAAATGGCTCATAGAAATCAACCTCATTTAGCTTCAGACCCAATTTCTTGGCAACCTATAAGAAACCAAAGTGACCACACTGGTGAATTATGGAAGTTTCTGTTGCTGAAAAACTTAGAGCCCTGCCCCGAATACTTTCTAGCGTTGAAAGAAACATCCAAACTGTAAACATGCTGAAAGTTCAACACAAGTCCGTAGTGCTGCTTCCTTTCGTAACAACAACAAGCCTTCCTTTCATTTGTTGCCTATGCTTATTCAGCAGCTTCTCTACCCCAGCAAAGCTGCTTTGAAAACTAGCACAGCAAAACTGAAGCTGGAGACGGAGCAGCCATGGTTGTTTAAAAAAAACGACAATGTGGACTTTCCTATCTATAAAACACGTACGGGTCATTCCATGTGAAATCAACCAATGCATGAAACCTTAATGTCATGGATTTTGTTCACTTTTGGTACATTTGTACCTTACCATGAGATATTTTTTTAAAAAAATTTTTTTGTCCTACTGTTTTTGAGATATTGAATTTTCAAAATTGCCTAAAAATGCCAAAATTCACTTGCCACCATACCTTCAAATGCCGTTTACAAGGAAACTGTGTAAGCTACCGACATGTGTCAGGTGTCATTTTCAAGCTAACGAATAGGGCTTTCATTCCATATACAACATGACACAATTGTAAATTCTCAAGAAATTCAAAAATATTCAAATAATATTTATTTTGAATTTTTGGAAAAACGGGATTTTTTAAAATTTTCAAAAAAATCACACTTAAAGGTATATGACTTGTAGCCAATCAATCAAAATTTCAAGGTGGTATCTCAATGGTATCATACAAAAATTAAATTGTCTTGTTGGCAGTGACAAGGAATAAGGAGGCTCATAATAAGCATGTGACAGAGTGAATATGAACTAAGGAGCTATAACCAATGGCTACTCCTGCATGTCCCCCTGAATGTTTCCTGGTATGCATTTCATCGTATGGTGCTTACTGGAGAATGGTCACGCTGCTTTGCCATGTAAGTCTGGTGTAATTGTCAAGCTCCTCAAACTGAATGATGCTGGGGGTTGTTTAAAGGCTAATTAGCAGCACTGCTGTTAATGCCTTCTAAGGCCTACAGGGGCACATCTATCCAAGTGTGGAGCATAGACGGTCATAGCACGTCAAAAGGGCTCAGCTGGCTCATACCTGGTTGGGTAAAGCTATGGGAGACACGAACGGAGGCTCAGCCATGAGCGGCAGGTTGAACGTAACTATTTATTCCAGATAAACCTTAACAGAAAACCAGACCCAGCTCATCCCCTGTCCCTTAGTTCTCTTCACTGGGTGACTAGATGATGGCCCTCCGGGTCTCCTCCGGGGGGGAGGGGGGGTTTGTAGCTTGGCCGGTGGCTCTTAGTGGGGCACGCTCCGTCTTCCAGGCAGGGCAGTGACATTTCCAGGTAGCCGTCCTAACTCACTTCCCCTGGGTCTCAGAGCAAAGGCAGGGAGGGGGTTGACATCACCTCTGCCTCCCCAGGATCTGGAGTCTCTCTTGCAGCCAGCCTCCAGCCAGCTCCTCTGGCTCTGGAAGAGCATCTGCTTCCCCTTCCATCATGGGTCTGCCTCTTATATGTTGGCCCTCATGGTTCCACCCCGGGGTGTGATCCTGCCAGTTTGCCAATGCGGGAGTCTGGCTCCTGACCCAACTTGCAAACCCTTAGGTGGGAATCCTGTGGGGACTTACGAGTGGGGCCTGCCGGAGTCTGCCTGGACTTACAACTCGCAGGGGAACGGTCCGGGTGAAACTGTGCTTGGATGGGGTGTACAAAAGTTACACACTATGTCCAGTAGGCTACTTTAGCCCTCATTAGCTGCAGCTCTTAGGACATGGTTCCAGATAGGTACTTACCCCTTTGTCAAAGGTGGCAAAGAACTTGACATAGGGCTGGAAATGTTCCGCTGCCTCCTCAAATGCTTTGTAATCTGAGGAGGAGAAAGAGAATTTTATTTCATGTGTGGTCTGCTTGAACTAAGATCCACACAAGCATGGTTGTCACCTTTTGAAAACTGAATCTAAACAATGCCACCCCTCCACAAACAAAACAAGAGTCAATCTGGAAACTAACTCCATCATGGCTATCTTTGCTGCTGCGTTTTGCCACCTTGACTTCTTTTCTCATAGGTAAAGTGGTAATGAAGCTGCTAAGATATCACTTTTATCCTAATACCCTGATCTGTAGGTACATCCACACAAAGCATTTTGTCTGAATGTGCAACTGCACAATGTCCTGATAGGCAAACCTGTATACTGTATCTTTTTTTTAATAACATCCAACTGAAAATCACAGGATCCTCTTTGAGCAACCTGCGTAGATTTCCCATTCCAATAACACGGTTGGTTATATTGCTCAAGAATATTGTTCAAAGTCGCCCTGGAAGTCAGAATTTTTCCACTCAAACATGTTAATGAGTTCTATAAATTGTTAAGTCCTCCCAGCTCACAGCCTGAATAACTCTAGTGGGGCCACCGTGAGATACAGGAAGCTGGACTAGATGGGTCCTTGGCCTGATCCAGCACCTGCAACATTGCAAGGGAACGTCTGTTCTGATTCTAGGTGAGTTGCTGCCTATTTCAATGCCACAGAGGTTATGGCAGAACAGTGGTTTTCAAATTGCAGGGCAGGCTCCCCTTGGGTGGCATTGGGAAACCTGAAGAGGGTGTGTGTGAGAAGATGAGAACTTCTATTGAAGGATAGGATCCTGAGCCAGGTGAAGCCAGTGGCGTCACAAGGAGGGTGCAGGGGTGCAGCCCACACTGGGTGTCACCTTTCGGGGTGTGACACCACACCACCCAAGCCTCCGCTTGGCGGCCCCCGCCTGCTCCGGGCTCAGCTGCCCCACACTCTCGCCAACGATCATGTTTTTGCCGCTTGCCGATGAGAACACAAAGGAACTGGGCCCCGAGCAGACTGGAGATCACCGAGTGGAGGTGGTCTGGAGGCAGGCTTTTTTGCATTAAAAGCAATGCAATCGCCTGGAAGGTTGGGGGGTGACGTGATTATGTCACCCCTGAAGTTTCGGAACACCAAGCTCCTCCAGATAAGCACAGCAATGGGTGGCACCTCCACCTCTTATATTGTGCTTTGTTTCACTAGCCAATACCTGCCTGAATGGCAAAAAACCCTCACAGACGGTCAAACTAGACATGACCGTAAATGCATTACTTCCACTTCTGTGTTTTAGCTCCTGGAAGGGGGCACCAAAATAGCCTAAAACCATTGCAAGAGGGGTAGGGGAGGGTTAGCACTTTGTCCCTGCTGCAGCTCCACTCCCCCCCCCCCCCAGCACGTACTATTTTTAATGGAAAAAAGCTTCAGTGCAAAGTAATGGACACTTTTTTCCCATTAATAATAGTGTGTGGGCAGAGAGGGCATCCAGTTTGACCTTGAGGCATATTAGATTTGCTTTGTTCTCATGAACGTGACTTGCTCTTCTGGTTTTACAAAGGGATCAGAGATGTCCTATTCTATTCCCCAAAAATGCCAATGTTGGACAGGGGTCCCCGGGCCATTATAAGTCGCCCCACTATATATTTCCCCACATTTAAGTGCATAACATTTTGAGGAACAAGACCTAAAATTTCCCCACCCTCCCTGTATATCTTCTTACTCCTCCAAGCTCTTAAAGGCCATCCCTGAAATCTTAAAGGAATCCTGAAGTCTTAAGTCCAAGAATGTGCTAGGTCGGAGTCATAAGAACATAAGAAGAGCCTTGCTGGATCAGACCAAAGGCCCATCTAGTCCAGCTTCCTGTATCTCACAGTGGCCCCACCAGATGCCTCAGGGAGCACACAAGACAACAAGATACCTGTATCCTGTTGTCACTCCCTTGCATCTGGTATTAAGAGATAGCCTACTACTAAAACCAGGAGATTGCTTATGGCTTGTAACCTGTGATGGCCTTTTCCTCCATGAATCTACACGCACGCACGCAGGCACGCACGCACAAGGCATCTAGGGCTTTAAAAGGGGTTTGGATAGATTCATGGAGGAAAAGACCTAGCCCATCTGGTCTGGCTGATCCTGAAACCTCAGTATCAGCACCGAGTACTCTGTACCAAAGAGCCATTGGGGTGGATGCTTCTCCCCAGGGCCCCCAACAAGCTCGCATTAGCACCAAGTCCAGCATTCCACTTCCCCCAACCATCAACCAGATGCCCCTGAAAGTCTAGAAGGAACAGATGAGGTCACCAAGGGAGGCTTTGTTGCGAGTGCCATCACCATTGGAAATACAGTGGGTAGCAACTCACGAAAGGGCCTGTACAGTCAGGGCTAACACATGCCTGAACATCATTTGGTTTCCCTGCACTTCATCAGCATGTACAGTAAGTCCTCACTTAAAGTCGTTTCATTTTAAAGTTGATGGAAAAATACCATAGGAACATTTATGTTTATCAATTAGTTTATGGTAAAATTGGTTTCATTATAAGTCGTTGTGCTTAAAGTTGCAGTTTCCAAGAAGAACCTATCAACAACTTTAAGTGAGGACTTGCTATACCTTTGATGGCTGGCAGCTGAATGTGTGAACTAACACTATTGAAAACCATTGCTTCTGAGGTGACATGAAAATTCTACCTCTGGTATTCTGATGATCCGTTCACACATGCAAGCAATCACTTAAGGCTTGTGCAGATGTTCAGTGGATGTATAGAAGGGAGAAAATCAGGATCATGCGCACTGTTCCTGCTTCTGACCTCCAAGCATCCACAAGTACTCAATCGTACATATGACTGTATACGTGAAAACTCTGTGAGGTTTGAAGTGGTAACAATGGGCACAAATCCCATTCACACACACTCCTCATATGCATTCACTTGAATAGAGCTTTAATGATGCAGTCATGTACCAAAGAACATGCAAGTGTGAATCTGGTTTCAGTATGCTCTTTTCTTTTCTTTTCCACTTTATGCCAGTGCTTCCCAAAGTGTGTGTCGCAGTTCCTTGGGGTGCCGTGGTGAACCCCCAGGCAGCGGCGGAACTTCAGTGGAGCACGTGGAGCAGGAGCTCCAGGCGCTCGGGTGGGCGGGGGGGGTGCGCGGAGCACTCACCGTTGGGAAGTGCCGCGCTGTGTCGGCCCTCCCTCCCTCCCTGGAGCCCTTCGGCTCCAAAATGAGTCCGAAACGGGCGGGGTGGGGGGCGCAAATTGGGCAGGGTGGGGCGCGTCGACGTGACGCGACGCAGGCCCCACCTCCACATGCCGGGCGCCGGGAGGGCGTCCGGCATTTCTGCCCCCAGGGGTGGCACAAGACACTCACTGCCTGAGTTGGTCGGCAGCAGGAACAGGACGTGACCGTGAAGATTGCAGAGCAAAGGTTTGACTTGGCGGGCAGAGATTCAAGTGCAACGTTTTCATCGCCTGAAAAGTCCACCAGCCCTGGGCCTCTTACCATGATTTGCAGGGTTGCGTCATGGTCCCAAACCCGGGAGTAATGGCAGCAACGTGATAACATCATCACACCATCGCCATCACTTCTGGGTGCCAAGCTCCGCGTCTGTGGCAGTAAGGGCACCATGTCTGCGGTGAGTTTGGGTAACATTGCTTTTTATGCTATCATGTTGAACGAGTTCAGTCAAAGAGAGACATAGAGATGTTTAAGGGATCTTTGTCTCTCCTGCTACAGATTTTGGACCAGCAATGACCACCTTCCCAGCCCCCTTCATCCATCCAGACTTAAGACTCCACTAACTAAACGCACGTTCTGAGTCTTCTCCTTTGAAGTAACCAATAAGTTTGATCTCCTCTTCGATGCGGTCAAAGGCCTCAAGCTCCAGTTTGCTGTTGATGATCTCCACTGGGTCCTCCATCAGCTGCCATGAAAAAGGAATTTGGTCAAGAACAACAACTTGTTTACAATACAGTGTGGCTGTATAAATGGGCGATCGTTCCATATATCATATCATCAATAAATGGGCAATCGTTCCATATATCATTTGGCACACTCCAAGGGATGTTCTTCCTATCCATACTTCCACAGAAGGTTAGGCTTCCTACCCCTATTTTCCCACTCAGGAACTATGGTGTAAGGCAAAAAAAAAAAAAAAAAAAAGGATCAGAAACCACTGTAAATTTACAACAAATGCAATAAACAAGCTGACAGGATTGGTGTTCCTTATTTATTAACCATGTCGGCAATGGGATTCTATTAAAAAAACCTTTCTCAAGGGAATTTTGCAATCTAAGAAGCAACTCAATACAGTTCCATGCAAGGAAACGTCTTTAGCTTGTATGGAATTATAAGGTTTTTCTTAGATTTCAAGTTTTCCTTGTGTTATGCATGCCCTGTTCCCCCCCCCCCCGCCGCCCATTTTTGCCTATTTTTATGCATTTTGGATACTTTTAACTCCCTAGGAGCTCCTATGCAAGTTCAGTTTGGAATGGCTACACCCCCTTTCAGGATTGGCTTAGCGACTGGGTAGCCTTCCTCTTCTGGCCCAGTATCGTGTTAGTTCTGAGTTGTTTGTAAATCAGAGTTGACAGATTTGCAGAAATACTATACGAAAGTCAAACTTGCAGCATGCATAAAAAAAGCTTTCCCGAACATTTCCCAATCCAAGCTTTTGGAACTTGGGTGAACTATGGAGGAAGGAAAAGAGCATGTTCTGGGATCGGGAATTTATTTGTGCTGTCCCATTTGCAATCCACAGTCGCAAATTGCCATCCTTCAGCTTCTCTGAAACCTCAGCTTCAGATTTCAAGAATTTCCTCTGTCCTTGTAGCTTATTGTTTTCCCTGGTGAGAGGGCTCCTCCTTGCTATCAGAAGAGAGAACATATATCTTCGCACAGTCTGAAGACAAGCATAAAAACTGGCACCCAGTGGAGCAGCTGCTCTTAGCCATTGCCCCCCCTCCCCCGCAGATGTAACAACATAACATAAAATATAAAAAGAAGATCAGTTTCCAACAGTGGCCGGCCAGAAATGGGGATGGGGGTTGAAGGCAACAGCAGCCCACCCTACTGTTTGTTCCCCAGCAACAAATATTCAGAGGCCTACTGCCATTTCTGGACATTTATCTATCATGACAGATAGACCTCACTGTCACTGTCCGCTGTCGCAAAGTGCTCCAGCCAGCAGCCCATAGGATTGGGCTGCCCGTCAATATGGGGCTAGATGAACTTAATATGACTTAGTATTATAAGTCTGACTTAATATAACACTGCTTCCGAGGGTGCCCACAGAAATAATATGGGGAAGGGACCACGACAAAGTCTAGTGGTGGCTGGGGAGCATGTGCACTTTGTGTGGCTCATGTGATAATGTGCACTGCTTCAATACATTTGTGCATTTTTGTGCATGCTTGCACATGCTTTGGACACATGAGCCTTCAGCAGTGAATAAAGGCAGTCACCCCCCCCCCAACCTATTTCAGTTGGCACAAATCACTATGCGCGCTAGCATTTTCTGGGAACTTGCAGGCAGAAAAACGCCTCCACACGTAAGCAGAGCGAATGTCCCTCACTTCTGAATAACCAGCAGGGTCTTCCTGATCCCACTGTAGAGACTGCTGCCCAAATGCAGACTGGCATCCCTAATACTGCTGCTCGGAAGGAGCAGATGAATACACTCCTTTACCAGCCTTTAACTATTCCAACTATAAGCATAAGAGTCATAAAATAGTAAATACCGGTATATTCTGGCTAGTACGAAAGTGGAAAATGTTAAGATTACGTGTTCGAAA
The DNA here is from genome assembly GCA_026170595.1 of Plestiodon gilberti rubricaudatus. Taxonomy (NCBI): domain Eukaryota; kingdom Metazoa; phylum Chordata; class Lepidosauria; order Squamata; family Scincidae; genus Plestiodon; species Plestiodon gilberti. Next base: position 106,025,555 of record JANXHW010000002.1, on the reverse strand, counting down.
AACAGCAAAAAAGAACCAGTATAGTAAAACAAACCCTTTTGTATTGTTCTTTCACTAGGAATAGTCTCAGGGATAATTCTAGACTTCCTGTTGACTAGTGTGGAGTACTTGAGTGCCTACATTTCCATGCACCAGAAAATGTTTTTGATACCTTTAACATTACGGGGAGGAGAAGCTCCCACACCCTGCCCTGTGCAGACACCCATGCCAGCTTCATACACTGATATACAGCAGAGGATGGGGTCCAATTTATTGGACAACGTAATGAATTTATAAGCCCAGACTTTGAATACACATACGTCTAAGAGGAATTCGACCACGACATCTGCTGCCATTTGTCCGTCATACTCAATGATGTGGTCCTCCTTAAAGACATACAGACTTCCTTCTTCATCCAAACCTATGGAAAGGATACAAAGATAACACCTGAATGCACAGTAATCCAGACCAATTTTGCTCTCTAGGTCGGACACAGTGGCATATCATCTCAAAGCATTGTGAGACTATATATATACCACTCAATGGCTAGCAGATGTGCTGAAAGCTATTGTTACATGCTCATGTTCCACTTCCCCAAATGGAGCAAGGAGTTCCAGGAATGCAGCACTATCTGGGGTCCCTCTGAATGTTTAATGTGTCTTTGTAATAGACCACGGGTGGGGAACGTCCGGCCCGTGAGGCTATTTGGTCCGGCCCCTCGGCGAAAACAAACTTTGAATGCACTTCGCGGCAGCCCGCAAAGAAACTGGGGCTGCCGCCGCATCGGCCTCCAGAGGCTCCACGCTCACCCTCCAAGGCCACCGCCGGCACCGCGCGTCACCCCCGGAGGCCGGGAGAGGGCCTCGGTGCGTCGTCCTCGGCCGGCAGCTCGGCCCCTTCTGACGAGGCCCTCGGCGGCGTTTTCGCACATGTGCACAACGCCGCTGAGGGCAAGAGAACAGCCTCTTGCCCTCAGCGGCGTTGTGCGCATGTGCGAAAGCAGCTGCTGCCCTGGGGCAAACGAAGCAGTTGTCGCCCTGGGGGCGCTGCTGGGAACGAGAGCGGGCGAAAAAAGCCCGAAAAATATGCTGTGGGTGCTGCTTCTCGCAGCAAAAATAAATAAATAAATAAATAAATAAATAAATAAATAAATAAATAAAATTCGCACAGCCTCTTGCCAGGTGCCACCATGTTTGATCTGAGATTTTGGTAGCCTACAAACAGAGTCTAACAGAGTTTAACAGACAAATTCTAATATTCAAGGAAGCATTGATTCAAGCCATACCTAGCCTGAATGCTATATCCTTGATTCATCCTTAATAAGAGAAGCCCAGCCCAAGTCCTTTTGGCGCCTGAGCAGAGCCTTGCCAGCCCCTCCCACCTGCAATTTTTCTTTCCTTTTCTTGCATGCAAAGTGCACTACACTCCCCCACACCAGATTTCCAGGGAAGCTCACCATATTGAGTTCTCCCCCCACATTTCTTCCTCCCCTTTCACCCCCCAGTGTGCAAAACATACCACAACCTTTTCCCCTGCAGTGCTCCTCTTCCCAGTAGCTTTCCCCACCCTGACCTACCCCTGTGTGGCTTCAACACGCCCTGTTCCCTACCTGCTCCTACCACTCTGCTGTTATAATAGAGCAGCAGGGCGGGGACAGGAAGAAGGAAACAGAGGGAGTAGTAGTAGCAGCTGCCTGGGGAGAAAGCAGCAGCAGCGATAGTGGAAAAGAATTGCTTCTTCTGGGTCCTAATGGGGGCTGTGGAGGCATCAGGATGCAGAGGTGACCGTGAAGGATTGGCACAGGGCAATTCCTGCCCCCATCTGCCACCTGAGCCAGTGTTCTCATCAGAGCTCATTGGCAGGCCGGCTCTGTCCTTAGAGATTACTTATGCACCACTTGCATAAAATGAATACCATCTCCAAATCCCCCAATAATCCCAGTTTACATTGTTATGAATTCACTAGGGGCCTTAGAGACAAGCCACCCTTAGAGAAAAGCCACTCCCTCTCAGCCTCAACCCCTATCCCCTCCACTGCAATATGAGAATACTTTACCAGATTGCATTTAAGATAGGATTATATCAAGATACTGGTAATACGTGTGAAGCGCTTTGAACACGCAAAAACGCTATACACATGCTAAATAATATCATGAATGTTAATATTTTGATGAGGAAGGCCTACAATGTAGACATAACACATCCAGGTAAAGTCACATTAAACACGTGTCACAGTCTGGTTTTGGCTTTTGTAATTACAGACACATAGGTACATTGTTGCATTATGTCTTCCTGCCTCAGTTAAAAGGACCAGCTGTTTTATCCTATCCATGACTACTACCTTTTCCTGTTACCGTTTTAATTGAAGCATTCTTAATAGAGGTATGGGTGAAGACTGCTTACATCAGATTTGCTTTGGGAGGGGGAAGTGCATGATTGCTGTGCATCCTTTGAAGCAGGGGCACCAGTGGGAGGGGGGGTGCCCCAGGTGTCACCCCAGGGAGGGGTGACACCAAGATGACTTTCTATTCTATATGTTACCGGTGGTGTGAAAATGCACCACTGGTAGAAAATGTTTTCCCGATCCCCACTGTGACTCGCATGGGGATTGCATTTCTCAGGAGGCCTGTACATCATGTGATCTGGTATGGGAGGAGATCCGTGGGGGTGACACCATGAGATCTTGCCCCCGGGTGTTACCAACCCTAGTGACATCCCTGCTTGGAAGGATGACGGCTTGGAACACAACACCTGAAGAGACTCAAAACAATGTGAAAGAAGAATTGCTTGATGAGAAATAGCTGGGACGTGTTCCAGCTGCATGCTATGCACTGCGGCAAGGAGAGTCATGCCGGCCACATGACCACGGAGGCGTCTTCGGACAACGCTGGCTCTTTGGCTTTGAAATGGAGATGAGCACTACACCCTAGAGTCGGACACGACTGGACTTAATTGTCAGGGGATACCTTTACCTTACTAAGATCTCTTTTAATATTGGGGTGTTGACACACAAGGAAACGTGACCTATGTGTAGGCCCCTGTAGAGTTAGCAGATATGGAATTGAGCGAGGGCCAGCTGGGTAAGGGGATGAGCCTAAGACAGTCAGAGAAGTTACTGCCCAATACTAGAAAAAAATGCTATTCCTCAACTGACATCAAAAGGGGCGATAAAAACAGCAGGCAAGGTCTAAGCCACAGAGAAGTCTTCCAGCGGCAACAAGGAATACGGTCATGGTGCACTGCAAGCTTCTCGGCCGTACGTTCGTACCTGCTTCAAGACAGGCTGGCCCCTAGGCTTGTGTGCAAAGGAATGAGTATGACTAAGGGGAATTGCTTCAATTAATGCTGACTGCTAGTCTCATGCTATTTTGGATGGCAATAATAGAAAAAAAAGATTTCCCAGCTTCATTTAAATCGATTGTACCTATTACTGCACAAAAGTTTAGTAAAATCAATTAACTGCTACTTGAAGTGTGGTTCCTGCACTCCCTCTCTAAAAGACCCCTTTGATGCACGATTTGCCAAAATCCAGCCCCTTGGAAGTCTGAGTCCAGCCACCAAACTTCAGGCTGAATCAATTGCTGGTGTCTCTTCAGCATCTTTTTTAGATCGTCCCTTTTGGGGGCAGGGGACCATTTATTGGTTTATTTTGCTATGTAAACTGCTTTGTTAGCTACTTTTTCTTGAAAAGCGGGATATAAAATATTCTTATTAATTACGGTAATAATTATTATTAACTATGCATATCACCAGACTTTGGGGAACTGGCATGCTGAAACTTGGCCTTTGGCTCCGGCTACTCTTCAGTAGCAGGGAGTTCCAGAGCTGGGAGGCAGCCAGAAACCTTGCTTCTGTGCAGCCCTTGTCCAAACTGGATGTGTGGATGGAACAGTCGAGAACGTTTGCTCATATACATGCGAGATCATAATGGAGGGAGATGGTAGACACTCACACAGGTAGGAGCCAAGCCATTTAGGACTTTAGGAACCAGAACTCTGAATTGTGCTAGGAAATTCTATGGAGCCAGTACAGTTTCAGGTGCCAAACTACACATTACAAAAAATGTGTAACATTGCCCAATTATTGGTGCAATCCTATCCAGTGCCGCCCGCTGGGGTCGCATGTTGCAAACGTGCTGGAAAGCACGTTTGTGACTACTCTGGTGTAGGTGGTGCCAGCAGGAAGGGCTTTGCCATCTCGTCGGTGCCAGTAGAGGTCCAACATGCGCCGGAGCAGGTAAGTCCCACTCCAAGTGGCGTGGGGATGGGGGGAGGGTGTGGGGGTGGGGTGGGGATTAACAGGGGTGGGGAGGGCAGCATGGGGGGAGGATCAGGCCCGGGGGTCAAGATCGGCAGAGGAGGCCTCCGCTATATCCTATCCCCCGTCCCAGGCCTGAGAGCCCAACACACGGCTTCTCTGACCTGCACCAGCTATTTAGCTGGCACAGATCCGAGAAGCCCCATTGAGCAGGCTGGGTCTCTACATGGGGTAAGAGGACAAATGTCCTCTTCCCCCATGGAGACCTGCAGCCTGCTCAATTCCAGCACCAGATACAGCATGGGCCGTGTGGCCCCACTGCACCAGCGCTGGATAAGATTGTGCTGTATGTGTGTTTTAAGTAGTGGTAGGGGGAAAGGACAAAGCTATGGCAGGGGGCTTTCCCCCACTGCACCCCCCACCCTTTGCCCCCACTGCAGTTCAGATCCTGATCATGCCCCCTCCTGCCTGTGCACTATTTTGTATGTGGGGGGGGGGGAGCTTCAGTTCCATGGAACCTGTAGGTTGGCCCTAACCCACCTCTGCTTGAAGTCAGGCTTTTTTTTTTAACCCAGCCAAATCTTCCCAATCGTCTTGTCTTCAAGACTGTTCAAACTGTCTTTTGTTCTAGTCCACTGCCCTTTTTTCAGCAGTGACTGCCCAACCATTGGAGGATTCCAAAGGTATGAACAAGTGCCAGGCACTTGTGTGGACCACCCTGTGTGGATGCTGGGATCTCAGTCAGAATGTTGATGCTGTCAAGAGCAGTATTGTTGGGCATATGGCAATCTAACACACCAGAGAATGCCTCACGTGCCCCAGTACTGTTGGCATCCACACAGGCTCTTTAGTGTCCATTTAGTAACACATCATTGGTTTTTTGGCCAGTTTTGTTGGAGCTGACATCTTGTCCCTGTAGTACAAGGGGTGGCCAAACTGCGGCTTGCAAGCCACATGACGGCTCTTTGACATAGAATGTGCGGCTTGCTGAAATATGTTGGCTGAGCTCCTTTTTGCATCACAATGAATAGAAAAGGTAAATAATTTTTTTTCAAGCTTTATAATTATTTACCGGGTATAAACTGAGAGTTCACTGGATTAAAACATACATTAAAACATGGAGGAAAAGACCATCACAGGTTACAAGCCATAAGCAACCTCCTGGTTTTAGAAGTAGGTTTTCTTTGTGCCAGGTGCAAGGGAGTGGCAGCAGGAAACAAGTTATCTTGTTGGCTGTGTGCTCCCTGAGGCATCTGGTGGGGCCACTGTGTGATACAGGAAGCTGGACTAGATGGGCCTTTGGCCTGATCCTTTGGCCTGATCCAGCAAGGCTCTTCTTATGTTCTTATATTCTTATTTAATGTTCATGGTGAGTAAATACATTTACGAATTTATTCTTAAATACTGCGGCTCTCAATCATCTCTCTTATGGCTCTCAAACATCTGAAGCTTAGCGTATGTGGCTCTTATGTTAAGCAAGTTTGGCCACCCCTGCTATACCATGTACAAAATGGCACAACACTGGCTGTTCTATGAATAGTAATTTAGCTTTGGCTGGCAAAAATGTGATGCTGGAATCTTTCCCCACTCCAGCCCAGCCCGGCCATGCATTCACTACCTTAGGGATTGTAAATAGATGGAACTTACCCAGCTTTTTGGCAAGTTTGGCATCTTTCTTGGAATCCACTAAACCAAAGCCAACGCCTTTCTCCTCCAGGACCTGTGCAGCGAGCTGAAAGAAAACCCAGGCAGGGATATAAGTTGATTCTGTCTGGCTTTTTCACTTTCCAGCATAGAGATACTATGCGTGGCCTGACCAACTTTAGCTCAAAGTGGTTGATGGCCTGATCTTTTTAGCCTCTCTCCCGATTAAGGTATTCTATGTTTCTAACCATTTCACTTGTTTGTACCTGTCCCAGTCCTTCTGAAAGGAGATGATAATATGGGCACTCAGACCACCAGGCCTTCTTTGATGGAGAAGACAGTACTGTGATTTTGCTGGCTAATTATTGTGAATGAGGGTATGATTTTGCCCTAAGTGACTTGGGATGCCAATCAAACATTTGACAAAATAACCATAATGTGTTTAGATGTTCCTTTGAATTGGCAGTGTACCTGCTAGGTCTGAGCCAGCATGTGGCAGATTGTGTGAGAAACAGCAGTTTTTTGTGGCGGGGGGGGGGGGAGTTGAAATGGCTGTGGGTGGTCTCTCTCTCTGGGGATTTGATGTGGGGGGCAGTGGATCTAAGCCTGTGGAATGCCTCTTTGCCTCTAGTTATGCTGTGCTTGTATATGTAAAAATATACTAATTACAAAAATTCCACAAGTTTCCTGTCCTAAAACAGGTACTTTCTCATTCAAAAGGAAAAATTCACACCTGTATCAAGAGGCACTTTTTCAATTGGTGCTCCTCTGATATTTAGCAGGGGGAGAGTAACTGCCCCATTTCACCCCCGCACAGTGTATTTTCTGGTGGCTGTTTGCTGGTGGTGGTTCTGCATTTTTTTTTAGATTGTGAGCCCTTTTGGGACAGGGAGCCATTTAATCATTTGATTTTGTCTGTAAACTGCTTTGTGAACTTTTTGTTGAAAAGCGGTATATAAATACTGTTGTTAATAATAATAATAATAATAATAATAATAATAATAATAATAATAATAATAATAATATTCCCAGAGATTATTAGCATAGGTGCCTATGCAGTACCAGGTGTCTCCCTCTTGTTTAGTTAGATGTGTACTGCAATTCAGAGATGTCTGAGTAATGGACACAGTCAAGATTGTCAATGTGAAACCCCAAGAGGTTGCTACACCTTTGGCACAGAAGGGAGAATTTTGTCAGGTGCATATTTTTTTTAATTGACTTTACTAAGCATCCTTTTAAAAAAAATTGACTTTACTAAGCATCCTTTAAGGCCAGCGGGTGACGCAGTGGGTTAAACCACTGAACCATGAGCTGTTGATTGAAAGGTCGGTAGTTAGAATCCGCGACGGGGTGAGCTCTCGTTGCTTGGCCAGCTCCTGCCAACCCAGCAGTTCCAAAGCATGTTAATGCGAGTAGATAAATAGGTACTGCTTGCGGGAAGGTAAACAGCGCTCCGTGTTCCAGCTGCATGCTACGCACTGCAGCAAGGAGATTCATGCCGGCCACATGACCACGGAGGCGTCTTTGGACAATGCTGGCTCTTCGGCTTTGAAATGGGGATGAGCACCACGCCCTAGAGTCGGACACGACTGGACTTAATTGTCAGGGGTCACCTTTACCTTTACCTAAGCATCCTTTACAAAAGACATAAACTGTATCCAAGGCTGAAAGCCTATACACACTTTTCTGGGAGTAAGCCCCAGTGAAAACAACTGTATAGGATTGTGCTGCAAGTAATATAGAAGGAAGAACAAGCTATGTACAGTATCTCATCTGTCCCATCCTTAAGATAAGGATATCTTAAATCATTTTTTTCAGAAACTTACAGTGGCATCCCTTCAATAATCTATGTTCTCAAAATGAAACCTATATATCCATATCTATGTCTTTCATAATAATACCATATGCTAAGGGAATATGACCCAGGTGCATTTTTTTCCCAGCCACTGCATCTGTGCAACAGGAGAGGAGCTCTCTCAGGGCTCAGACTGTGGGTGACTGTGCAGAAGACGTGAGCGCTCTTGCAAACACCAGACACCTCTTTGCAAAGAAGCGTAACACTCCTACAACTGAAAAGACTGCCTCTTCTGCCTGCAATAAGTACATGCAGTGGCATCGCTAGAGGTGTGCAGGGGGTGCAGATCACACCAGGTGACATCCTCGAGGGGTGACACCGCTAGTGGCCAAAATTGTGGAAACCTTTTGGAAAATGTGTATTTATGAATAATACCATAAAGTTATATATCTTTGGAAAGAAAATTTAATGCAGAATTAATGAAATAAACCGTGTTGGATTATCTGTATTCTATCAAAAGTTATGACCAAAATAACCAGAAAAAGAAAACACAGCTGCCTTATGTAACAAAAAGTGGATTTCCCTCAAAACTGACCAATGAGACTGATTGTTCCGAGAGCCAATGAGGTGTTGTTATGACACAACATCGAACCAATAAGGTGTTAGTATGAGTCAGCTCTCATTTCTATGTATCAGAGCTAATACTAGAACACTTCTTCCAGCCTGGGAACAACTTGGGAGAAGGGGACGATTGTCCCCTTCCTCCGGTGTCAGCAGAAGTAGGCCCAAAGGGCCTTCTCGAATGTTGGTGCAACAGGGGCCTGGAGAGAGCTTTGGCTACCGGTAGGCTTACCAGATCTCCAACCGGGACAGAGTGCTAGACCTTTAGGAGAAGGAAGGTGGGCAGGTGTAGCTTGTTAAACCTTAGAGTACAATCCTAGGCATGTTTACTTAGAAGCAAGCCCCCCTGAACACAATGGGGCTTGCTTCTGAGTAGACATGCCTAGGATTGTGCTTCAAGGTTTAACAAGCTACACCTGCCCACACTCCTTCTCCTAAAGGTCTAGCACTCTGTCCCGGTTGGAGATCTGGAAAGCCTAGCTACTGGTGATCTTGGCCCCTGGTATCCCCGCACCCACCAGGCCCTGGGCGGCCTATGGCTGCCTTCCCTTGCCGCCTGGTCTGCCCTCCCGCTGCCCCGACCGGCGTAGAACCTACCTGGTCCGCCGGCGGGCGCAGGGCCGGGGAGACAGCTGAGCATGCAGCACAGGCCACAGCGCTGGCGCTGCTTGCTCTCTGGGTGTCGTGCAAGTGCTTTACAGCACTTGCGCGATACCTTGCCTCGGGGCACCACGTGCTGCCCCGGGGCTTTGTCTACACAGGATCGCGTTCTTCAGTTGTGTGAGTGTCATCAAGTTGGCCACTGGTTTTTTTGTTGGTTATTGATTTCTTGGGTGACCTGTAATGTTATATATTAAAATAAATAAAGTTAATGGGGGTGACATCACTGAGCACATGCCCATCTTTACATCCAGAAAATGTGAGCATAAATTCAGAGTTTGAAGCAAGCTACTGTCTTGACACAGGCCAGGACATCTTCCTAGAACAGCGGCTGCAAAACGGTGCTGGCTCACCCAGTTAGCTTGCTTTCAGCTCTTCATTGTGTAAAGATGACACACCTAATCCTGGAACGAAAGGCTACAGGTTCATGTCAAGCGGAGAAGGAGGAAAAGCAAGGCCTGCTGTGCTGCACCAGAAAGTGTCTGCTTGGTTCCTCTGTTTTCCAGCCACTCCCATTTCAGCAGCATCTGGTTTCAGATTGCAAACTTTTCTACTTGTGCTGAAAAGTACTTAGAAAACTAGAGGATGCCATTCACTTTGAGGAATCTCTTCTTGTGTCAAGTGTGTTACATTAGAATTACGTTTCTGCAGACGCCTCACAGCTACCGTCCCAGCTCAGGTACCCAGACACAGTGCTGGTGCCAGGTTACTGGGGGATGGTGGGGCACCACCATGCACTGGGGACCCCAATGCCCCCCCTTGCAAACTGCTGGGTGATGCATTTGGCACTACCGCTGCCGCCAGCACTGAGGGTTCCGTGATCATCCTGGCCAGGTGGGCCCTCAGCCAGGACCCAACCTCTGACGCAATTCCTCTACAACAGCAATCTTCAACCAGTGCAAAAGGTCTGCAGGTGTGCCGCAGGAGTTTGGCGCACAGCGGTTGAAAATCGCTGAAAATCTCTTCTGGGTTCTGCGGCTCTGCTTTTACAGTAACTGTCTGTAGTAACGAATTGTCTGCCCCCCCCCAGTGGAGGAAGAGGGACAGACAATTTGCTACTACAGACAGTTGCCCTAGAAACAACTGAACCGCAGAACCCGGAAGAGTCTCCTGGAAGTGACATCACAAGAGGCAAAGACCATAGAGAAGACCATAGAGGTCAGTGTGCTGTGAGAAGAAAAACACTGAAAATCGCTGCTCTACAAACACACCACACACACAATGGCGTCGCTCCCGTCAAGCGACGGGAGCGGGCCGCCACGGGGTGACGCACGCAAAGGGGTGACGCGCGCACCCCCATGCACGTCACCTCTGTGACGTGCATCGCCCTCTGGACGCTCCGAGGCCGGCCCGGGAGATGGCCTCGGAGCGTCCAGCCCGGTCCGCGCTCCCCAATGCGTCAATACGGGTACTTTTACTTGTTTTGCGCATGCACAGAGACCAAACCGGTCTGCGCATGCGCGAAACAAGTAAAAGTACCCGTATTGACGCATTGGGCCTTCATTCAGAAGGCCCTGGAGCGCCGGTCGGGCCGGATGCTCCGAGGCCGGCTCCCGGGCCTGCCTCGGAGCGTCTGGAGGGCGACGCAAAGGGGCGGGGGGGCACCTGGGGCAGGGTGCAGCCGGGTCGCCCCCCCAAAAAAATCGCGGCGCGGCCATAGGCCACGCCGATAAGTATACTGTGGGGGCATAGTCGGGGGCGTCACTAGGGTGACGTGCGCCCCCCCACCTTGGGGTGACGCACGTCCTAGTGACGCCTCTGCACACACAGTAGACATATGTACACAATATGATACTGCTTTTATACAGTAATTGCTGTCATGGATTCCACCACTCTCCAAATATCCTATTTTGTGATAATATGGTGATAAGAACACTTGGTTAGCTATCTTTAGACATCCACAGACTTACATCCCCAGGGTTCCCTGAGGAGAGGTTCTGATCAGTTTCACTGATCAGTATGTATAGATATACACTGTAGTATAGATAGGGCACTGTGTGGTGTGACAGGAGTGTGATATTCATCAGTACTTTTTCTGTCCTCTTGGCGTGCTATTTGAAAAGTACCGTATTTCTTCGAGTCTAAGGCGCCATCGATTCTAAGGCGCACCTTTACTTTCAGTACCACCAGCAGGGGGGAAAAAATCCATCGATTGTAAGACTCACCTCCCTTCATTGAATCTACCCGCTCAGCACCAACTCTCCCCAGCATGTCTCCTGCAGCTGAGGATGACTGAGTGCACTGCCTTTGCATAGCATTTCTGGCCCTGCCAGAAAGTGTCATTTCCTTCGTTACCTGGGTTTGGGGAAGCTTCAGGGAGGCCTGCGCAACCCTCTGCAGGCCTCCCTGATCTTCAGTTCGGTGAAAAACAGCGATTTTTGGCCATTTCTGGTTTTTGTGAAAACCGAAAATGGCTGAAAATCACCGTTTTTTGCCGAACTGAAGATCGGGGAGGCCTGCAGAGGGTCACGCAGGTCTCCCTGAAGCTCCCCCAAGCCACAGTAAGTAAGAATATAGCATTTTGGGGTGCTTTTTGGAGACCTTCGATTCTAAGACGCACCCCATTTTTTGAAATGCTTAATTGGGAAAAAACATGCGTCTTAGAATTGAAGAAATACAGTATATTGTTCCAAGTCTACATTTGTGTATGTAGTACTAGCTCTGCTTTGCCATAATTGTCACTATCTCTTGTGTCTGGTCAAGTTTTGAAAATGTGGCATCCTTTCCTGCCTGCAGAATGTGGTAACAGTGCTCATTTGGTTGTGTGGTTATGTTTTTTCATTGCCAGAAATACATGTTCCAACACCTTTCAAGCCAGCATTCCCACCTGGGCCCCAAAGTATAGTGAAACTCATGTACAGGAATTGCAGGAAACACATTGAAAGCGGCATCGCAACTTGACGGAATTTGAAAAAACAACAACACTCTTTCAAATTAACTCTTGTGAGAATTTCAGATGGTGCTAGAAGGCTATGCCACTCTTTTGACTGAAGACTTTTGGACATGTGCCTTTAAATGGCTGCTGCTACACCTCTTCATTCAGAAGTAAAATTATACAGGACATACAATGGCTGCTCTGTTTGGAATGCCTGAACAACTGAATATGAGAATATGAGCTTTATGAGTAGAAGCGAAGCTCTTGCAACTGAAAAGAAATCCTGGTTGTTGTGTGCTGACAAACTAAGGCCCAAGATTCCTTTATCCTCCAGCACTTGTTGAGATTCTGGTGCTAGTGTGGCAAAATGAAATGAATTTTATTCTTGCTGTCGTTGTTGCTTTCACACAGTTGTGACCTTATAGAAAGATGTTGAATTTTGTCAGATGTTAAAAAAAGTACTTGGTTGTGTGAATAATTCTCTGTATTTTCCCTGTCATGTTGTTTGTTTGTTTGTTTGTTTGTTTTGTGGTCTGTCTGGGGATCATTATAAGTTTTATAACTTTTCATTGCCAGTGTATTTTATTATTATTATTATTATTATTATTATTATTATTAACCACCACCACAATAATATTTATATACTACTTTTTTAAAAAAGTTGTTCACAAAGCAGTTTGTATAGCAAAATAAATCAATAAATGATTCCCTGTCCGCAAAGGGCTCACAATCTAAAAATATGCAGAAGAGACACCAGCAACAGCCACTGGAAAAGACTCCATGCTGGGTGAAGAAAGAAGGACAGTTGCTTTCCTCCTGGTAAATATAGGAGGACACCACTCAGACTAAAAGGTCCTCTTTGCCCAGTTAGCAGGGGTTGAGTAGAGTGGCAGGAACTCTTAAAAAATGAGAAGACTGATTTTAACACAATGCAGGCTTTATTGCTGAGTGTCCTTCTCAGCAGATAGTCAAAAACAGACTGTCCATTCCTTTTCAGAATCCTCCCTACCCCATCTGCCCAATTTAAGTCCTGGAATGGACTTCTAGTCATTGTCCAACCCAGGGCGATCCTAATATTAGTCTGGATCATGGAAGGGGGCTCACTCACGAACACAACGGTTCTGCTTGATATTGCGGCCCACAGCCCACACTACACCAGATCTCTGTCCCTGGGCTTGTTGAACTGTTGCACAATCACACCGCTTCAGTAGATGTGCAGCATACTTTAAATCTTTGCTATAAATAGCCTGCAGCTGAGTGTGCTGGGAAAGGACCAGGAGGCTGAAGGAGATAACAAATGCCAGCCACGAAGCTGGCTGTGTGTGTGTGTGTGTGTGTGTGTGTGTGTGTGTGTCAGTGCCCCCCACCCCCACAGCAATCTAGGTCTTTGCTGAAATGTTAGATGTAGGGCAAGAATGGTTAGATTATGACCGATAACTTTGTACACGGTAACTGGGTGGCCTAGAAAATGACACAGCCTCAATCTTAACACATACAATGGCATCTAGCGAAAGGGGCTAAGCCAGTGTTTCCCAAACTTTTTCGACCTGCGGCTCCCTTGCCTTGACTATTGGCGACCAATGGCCACGGCTCCCCATTACATTATGTTGATGCCTGCCAATTGGCATTGCACTGTTTTCTGAGAGGATTCCGTGGCACTCCGTGGCTCCCCTGGCTGGCTTCCACGGTTCCCCTGGGAGCCACGCCTCCCAGTTTGGGAACCACTGGAAGCCATCAACCATTATATAATGCTTTCTGACATGAAGATGGATAATTGTGATAGGGAAGCAGAATGTGTGAATGGCTGACACAGGCTGTAATCTCATGTCTACTTTCCTGGGAGTAAGCCCCACTTACATCTGAGTAAACGTGCATAAGATTGCACTGACAGATGTCTTAGGGCACTTGGACATGCATTGGCCATTCTGTGTTCTATATTTTTGGAATGGGAAGAACTCCATACCATGCCTACAAATGTGATTTCAGAGCTTACGTCTGGCTTGTTCCAGTTGCACATCGAAAGGTCAAGTGCCACTCTGACTTGTTAAGTGCATTATGGGAAATGATTGAAGCGCTTGATCTGATATATGTGGTATAGCGCACCAGCCAGCCATATGAAAAATCACAGATGTTGTAATAAGCTGTTGCTGTGTTGTTGTTTTTTTAACAGGAAGCTAATACACTTAATATATTAATTTGTGTATACAAAACTGTTCTGCAAATCAGAGTGCACTGTGATGGCTTAATTAGGTATGCAACTTTATGTTGGTTGATTTGTTTGTACCTTTTGATTCTTGAGAAAAGCTTGAGAGGCAGCAACATAAACCTGGAACACAATGGCTGTTTGGTTCCCTTTCATATGTCATGAGGAGTCTTTGTCCTTCTGCAAAATAGTGAAAATATGCTTGCCTTGATATATTTTATGCTCCATCCCAGCTCCCGTCTGTCTGCCCCTTAACCTTGACACATTACCTTTCTTCAGCCTAAGCAGTTTCCATCTGAGCCATCTAATCTCGGAGAGTTCAACGACCCCTTTAGATATTATTGCTTTTACTTTTCCTTAGCTTTGGTGATTTTTCTTTTTAAATTGATTTTTTAATGCCTTCTGTATTGTGCGTACAACTACTAACTGTTATTCTGTGTTTTAAAAAGTCTATCTATCTATCTATCTATCTATCTATCTATCTATCTATCTATCTATCTATCTATCTATCTATCTATCGTTCTGCCCTTATTGCTTTTCTCCCACTGCTGCATGCATCCCTGTACCTCTGGCAGCTTTTGAAATAAACAAATACAATCTTGCCCATACAAAGTTTTGTAACATGTATAATTTTCTTAAGTATTGATTGCTGCTGGCTCTTGCATTTTTGGCTTTTAATATGTTATTTTTTTAGATCGTCTTATGTTTTTGGAGATTTTAATGTTTATACATTAAACAACCAAACCACCATTGTGTCCCAGGTTTATGTTGCCCCCTCACAAGCTTTTTTTTCAGGAATCATAAGGTCTAGAGTAGGGGTTCTCAACCCCTTCCCAGCCAAGTACCACCTCCGGCGCCACTCTTCTGCTGCGTACCACTGGAAGTGAGGCCGGATTCACACTACATGAATCCAGGCGCGGATGCCTCTGCCTCTGCCTCTGCCTACGCGCTTGGAGCTGGGGAGTGTCTTCCCACCTGTTGTCCCTCCTGCTGTCCCGCCTTCTTAAGAAAGCGCAGCTTACAGATTGGAAGTAGTTCTGATTGACATGCAACCACTCTCCCCCCCCTCTCATCCGATTGGTGGCTGCAGTAGCTCCGCGAACCCGCCCCCAAGCTTCTCGAACCCACCCCCTCAAAAGATGGGTTTCCCTATCTTGTACAAGGGAGAGCGCAGTTGCTCCGCTTGCTTCCGAAATGCTGTCAAAGAGCTCCGCGCATCTCCGTAACGCACCGGGATTCGTGTAGTGTGAATCCAGCCTGACTGGCGATGACATCATCGCCAGTTACTTTTACTTCTTTCTTTTCAGTTTTCGGAGACCAGAAAACGCAGGTAGGAGGCTCTGGGCAGGTGGGAGGGCCCTTTTCAGTGTTCCCTAAAGGCTCGGCCAAAAGCATGAGCCCCTTGGGAGCAAAAACGCACTACCAAAAGCGCTGCATCGGAGCAGGGTTCTGGTGGTCCGGCGGCAGTCCATCCCTTTAAGAGTTGGTAAGCAAGCTCTTTTCCCAGCTCTGTTGCCAACCACAACAACAGAGGATACCATTTACTAATGTTTACTGTAACGTGTTTCTGATTACCCCTCCTCCTGTCTTATCTTGTGTTTGTGCTTGCCTGTAGAATCCTGTTAACAGGCAGCTGGCAAAGTAATGTCCAACTTGATGTTACACTGGAGGCATGTGAACAGTCTTCCAAAGTCTTTTTGTTTTTAATTTAATTTTATTTATTTTAACTGAAAAGCAGCCACACTGTACTGCTGGTCTGATTGGAGGGTGATGGTCAAGACCCTGCCCCCCCTGGCAAAATCAAGCAAAATCATCCCCCTGCAAGGAAAAAGAAATGGAGATCCCCCATATCTTCCCCCCCAAGGGTGGGAAATTAGCTGGCAGAGGCAACAGTGAGTGGGAAAAAGGTAGGAAGGGTGAGCTTGAAGCTGTCCTTCCCTCCTCTAGCCTTCCCTCCATGACTGCATGGCTCCCTGCGCTGCTGCAAAGCACTTTAAGGTGCTTTTGCAGCAGCCAGTACCAGGAGAGCACGCGTTCTGCTGGCGCGCCCTTTAGTTAGGATTGGGTTGTATATCCTTAATGCAAAGTTACTAACTGCTAACTGCTAACTAACTCTTAACTGCAAGGAGACTATCTGTCTCCTGTCTGTATGGCTGAGATTTGTAGCATGAACCTATGCATACTTACTCAAAAATAAACACCACTCAGCTGAATGGAACAATGCCCAAGTCAGTGTGCATAGAATTGCAACACTAGGCTGAAATCCTGCAACACTTTCTCCAGTCCAGACGCCAATGGAATCCTCAGGTTCTCTTAACATATTCATAATGGGGTGCAGGAACAAGCCCTTAGGAAGGGCTCCAGAGTTCAACATGACCTCCTTATTAGTTCACAGGGCTGGAGATGCTTGTTGGCTTAAGGTCGCTAAAATTAGGAATCCTCAGTCCAGTTAAAAATATGATCCAGCCCATCTATATGAAACCTTTTGTGCAGCATCCAAAGAGCCAATCTATGTGCAGAGCAGCCCACCATTGTGAGTTCCAGATGCCTGCAGGCGACATTCCTGGAGCATGAGCTGAGATATCTTCCACCTGCTGGTGGAGAGGTAACCAGAGAAGGGACTCTCTGGGGGAGATTTGGCAGTCATGTGTGCCTTCCTGATAATAGAAAAAAGCAAAATATATGTGGAGTGGGTTTCGTCCCCAGCCCTTGATTTTGGCACCTTACAGAAAGCAAGTTGTCACAAACCACTAGGAATCTCATCGCAGCAAGCTAGCAATACCTTGAGACACGCCAGCCTCTTAGTGTCAAAGTACACATTACATGGAATGGGTAACATGGAATAGTGGTTATACTTTTGTTTTTTTAAATAGCAGCTGCAGGACCACAAACCAGAGCGGAACTGTGGCAGGGTGTAGGAGGGCTTTAAGACTTTGCCCCACTGTGGTTCTGATCCCAATCATGCCCCCCACCATATGCTACACACACACACACACACACACACACACACACACACACACACACACACACACACACACACCCCTTCCACTGAAAGCCAGTACTCCTCTGGTTGCTATTTAAGAAAATCAAAAATCAAAATTATCTTTTGCAGTCTGTGCAACATGTGTTTCGACCCGATTATTTCTGTGGTCTGGTGTGGACATTAATTTATTTTTATTTATTTTAAAATATTTATATCCCACTTTTCCATAAAACGGGATGCCCAGGCAGCTAACAATACAGACATATCAACTTCCCTTTTTTAACAGAGTTGAAAACCAGATTTTGAGGGAGAGAAATGACACAGGGCTTGTGGAGGGTTAGGGTGGGTGCCCTGACTTATCAAATGCTATTCTCCCTAGGCTATTCTCCCTAGGCTTTTAGGGTGCTGCTGGTGATTTAAATGTATATAGACTGAGGCTCGTCTGGCTAGCACTTATCTCATGGTCTGACCGCATCATTCACCATCCAAGAGGTTACGTCTATGTATAGCATAGTCCCCCAAATGGCTATGGCAGGGAGAGGTCCTTTTCCTCCTCTGACCATGTGCTTGTCTTGTTTTTGGGACATCAGCATCTACTCCTGTGTTCCTTCCAAGACAGCAACTGCAAGGAGACTATTGTGAGGTATAAGACAATGGGAAAACGATAACTCAGGCAGGGTGGCTTCTCCGTGCGTCCTTATTCTGAGAGCACAAGTAGCTGTGGGAATATTGTCTCCAGCTAGGAATCTGTCACCTGTCTTTTTGCCTATGGTTTTATATTGCTGGTGTTATGCAAGGAGCAATGGCCCCTTTCCCTGGGTAAAACCGGACATGCCCCTAAATCCACATTTAAGAGGCCTGCTTAAAAAAGGTAAAGGTATCCCCTGACAATTAAGTCCAGTCATGTCCGTCTCTAGGGTGTGGTGCTCATCCCCATTTCAAAGCCGAAGAGCCAGCGTTGTCCAAAGACGTCTCTGTGGTCATGTGGCCGGCATGACTCTCCTTGCCGCAGTGTGTAGCATGCGGCTGGAACACGGAATGCTGTTTACCTTCCCGCAAGCGGTACCTATTTATCTACTCGCATTAACATGCTTTGGAACTGCTAGGTTGGCAGGAGCTGGCCAAGCACGAGAGCTCACCCCGTCGCGGGAATCGAACTGCCGACCTTTCAATCGACAGCTTATGGTTCAGCGGTTTAACCCACTGCGCCACCACTCAGACAACCAGAGGGGGCTGATCCTGTTTGGGACCACAGAACTCAGGGAGGTGGAAGTTAACCCTTCCCCCTCACGAGGCTTTCCCATCCTCCCTAGGCTAAAGTCGCTTGCCTCACTTTGGGGGCAAACAGTCACTTGAAACGTTGATTGAGTAGGAAAGCTGCACAAAGGGAAAGAGCCCCTTCGCTGTTTGCCATGTTCTCAATCAGGATCCCCAGGGCTCTTTTTAATGAGAAAGGAGTCGCTTCTAGCAGGGGTGTCATTAGGTTTGGTGACACCCGGGGTGAGATCTTATGGTGTAAGATCTCCACCCTCATGGACCTCCTCTCATACCAGACCACACGATGTGGAGGCCTCCTGGGAAATGCGATCACTGTCTGCGCGAGTCGTGGCGGGGATCAGGAAAATTCCATTTTCTACCAGTGGTGTGTGTTTGTTACCACTGGTAACAAATAGAATAGAAAGTCATTTTGGTGTCACCTCTCCCTGGGGTGTCACCCGGTGCGGTCCACACACCCCGCACACCCTAGTGACGCCCCTGGATTCTGATGGTAAGCATGCTTCTGAAAAGCTCATGAATGGTGTAGCATAGCAACTAAGAGACAACACTGGAAATCAGGACTCCTCTGGTTTGCATCTCAACTCTAACATGAACTCCCTAGTGGCCTTAGGCAAGCCCCTCATTCTTAGCCTCCCCAGCTGCAACATAGGTATTGTATTACTCACTGACCTTATAGGTTGCTTTGAGGACATCAAGGTAATACGGGTAAAGTACTTTGTGCAGTGTGAAAGTCCTAGCAAAATGTTAAGTGTTGTTAGGGGTACATCTCGTTTGACCCTGAGTCTGGCTTTTTCTGAGAACTCAGGATGTCAAAGGTGACCTTCCTGCCCCCCCCCCCAATCTCCTCTAGAGATGTCCCTTCCCCCTACAATGCCTTTATATTCAGTTGCAACTATATTTCATTTTGCTCATTAGTACGAGAACAACCCTCTCATCGCTGAGTTATTTTCTTGGCTCAGAAGAGATGTTTACAATAAAAACATGAATGACAGGCTGCAAAGAGATCTTTAGGCATGCCCGGCTTAAACAAAGAACAAGGAATCTGGTTCTGGCATGGACTATAGGCTTTTAAGTAATGGAAGGTTTCTTCAGCTTAGTTTAATAAAGGCATCCCTGTTAGCATTCGTGATGGGACAGACGAGTGGTTTCAAGTCTGGAATGTCAACAGAAGAACTACTTTGATTTAAAAAAAAAAAGATGATCAGGAAAGTTAGTTCCGAGTTCCATTTGGAACTGCTAGTCCCTATGAACATTCCGGAGAACTGAGCAAGCTTAGATTTCTGGTCTGCTGAATCTCCCTGATGTTTTTCACTTTGGGTTAAAGGAGGGAAAAAAACCATAGTGGTTAAATCCAGAGGCGGATCCTCCTTCTGACAACATGTATCATTTTGGGGAGGTTGATTGCCAAGAAACTTCTAAACCGGAGCGCCGCGGTTCAGATTTGTTTGCAAGTCTGCATTCATACATTTTCTCCAATGCAGATTTTGAAGTGCACTATTTCTTGATTGATTATTGTTTCCTCCCAGTGGATCCCAGGGGCGCCATGCCCATGCCCGTGCAGAGCTGACAGTGGCAGAGAAACATATGCATGCAAAGTCCAGCCTCACTTACCTCCAGAACCATCTCGGTCATCTGAAAACGCCTCTGAGAGGTTTTGTCGGAAGCCACCGGCTCATGAAGCAACACAGCAAGCATGTCATACTTCTTCAAGGCCTGCTTGTAGTTCTTCTCACTCAGATCAGTGACACGATCTTTCCCATCGTAAGTAGGAAAGTCCAGTCCTTCTTCTGCCCTGCAGCAGGTAGTAAGCACATCAAAAACAGCCAGAAGCCAGAAAGCTGTCTTCATTGGGAAAACCATTTTGAGGAGTCTTTGCTTCTTTACTTGGGGGGAGGAGTCCAAAAGAAAAGGCTGCAGAAATGAAGCTTCCTGGGCGCCAGTTTGATCCCCTCAGCTTTCCTATGGATCCAGTAGATCGACTGAGGCCACTGGGAAGCAGCCCCAGCAATCCTTGTTTGAAGACAAAGGCAAAAAGACAGACAGGAGAAGCTGGGAGACCAAACCCTGGATACCTTACATAGCTTGGCCCGGCTCTGGTGTCATTAAGAACTCCATTTTTAGGAAGCAGTTGTTTCAAGCTATAAATAGACCCTGCAATGAATTAAAAAGGACAGATATGACACGATTGAGGGACTTTGCTGGCACTCGGCATCATCTCGAAGAGAGAATGGGAGCAGCAGAGGGTGGGGAGCGCAGGAACACACAGCAAGGACTCCCTTGTAAAGAAAACAGAGGCATCTGTTCGAGTTTTAGAGCAGGGCGAGCAACTACTGGGACTTCGGGGAGTATCTTTTCTGAAAATATTTTGCTTCATTCTTACTTCTACAGCTTTTTTTTTAGGGATTTCCCAACCTTCGAGTGTGGCTTAAAAGAGACCTTTTTATGATCTTCATTCTCATTCACCCCATGGAAGAGAATCAAACCCCCAAATTAGAAGCATCTACTAAGTGGGGAATTTGCTCTTTCTTGTGGGACTTGATGTTGCTTTTCGTTCAGTTATGGGCCAAACAGTATTTATTTATTTATTTATTTACTTACTTACTTACTTACTTACTTACTTACTTACTTACTTACTTACTTACTTACTTACTTACTTACTTACTGTGGGCTTTCAAGTGGCTCACAGTTTACAAAATACAGGGCCCGGCCAATCCTATCCAACTTTCCAGCACCGGTGCAGCTGTGCCAACGAGGCGTGCACTGCATCCTACGGTGGGGAGACAGTCACGGAGGCCTTCTCAAGGTAAGGGAACATTTGTTCCATTACCTCGGGGCTGCATTACAGCTGCATCAGTGCTGGAAAGTTGGTTAGGACTGGGCCCACAATTTTTTTTTTTTTAAGATGTAAAATCTGTAAAAATGCAATATTTATTTATTTACCAAAAATGAACAGTATGCATTCTGTGGGTCATAGTCTATGACCCACATAATGCAAACACATACTGTTCATTTGTGTGTGAAGTCTGGCCATTCCAGTACAACCAAGAGACATGGCTGTCTGACTTATGGCCCAATCCTATCCCTTGCCAGCCCAGTTCATGCAGTACCACTGACACAGCATGCGCTGCATGCTATGGGGTGTGTGTGTGACCAGACGTCCTGGGAGAGGTAAGTAAAAATCTTCTTTACTTACCTCCTCGTAGGCTGCCTGGGCTCCAATGGGTCTCCTCAGACCTATGCCAGCTATTTAGCTGGCTTAAGTCCAAGGAGAAGTGGGGCATTGGGCCAGGAAAAGAAGGGTAAGATCTTGGCATGCACTGTTGCTGCCAATATCCCCCCCCCCACCTCTCTGGCTGACTTACCAGTGGCAGAGCAGGACAGAGGAGGTTCAGTGGGTCGCTGTTGCCCACGTGTGGCCTCCGGCCACTTGTGCGAACTGCCACAGCCCACAGAACGACGGAGCAACTTTTCCACTGATGTTCCGGGACTTGCGCTGATGGTTCGCGAGATCCGTCAGTGTAAGCCCTGGATAGGATTGGGCTGTTAGTGTCTGGTTTCTCCTTGTTCCCTACAATTTAGAAGGTTGGATTTCATGTGCACCTGAACCCTATCTCTTTTCTGTACAAAACCACTGCTTTACCCATTTTTCTCCAAGCAGTGGGAGGTCGTCAGTTCCCCACTCCGTCCACACCTATTTTAGGCATCTGCGTTATGCCGCTGTGCCCCCATTGTTTTGTACGAGGTTGGCAGCAGTTCTAAGTCTTTACACGGGTCTTCTGATGTCAATGCTGCCTGCAGGACTCTGGAGGGCAGTGTATTATCCAGATGCCTAAAGGCTGAGCTACATTACAGGCAGAGGCTCTGCTGCCGCCTCTCTGCCTACGCGCTTGGAGCGGGGGAGTGTCTTCCCGCCTGTTGTCCCTCCTGTTGTCCCGCCTTCTTAAGAAGGTGATTGGAGGTAGTTCAGATTGGCATGCAGCCACCCTCCCCCCCTCTCCTACGATTGGTAGGCTGCAGTAGCTCCGCGATACGCCCCCTAGCTCTGCGAGCCCGCCCCCTCAAAAGTAGGATTCCAGTTTTAGGTACACGCCGGCAGTGCGGAGGTCGCAGCGGCTCCGCTTGCTTCAAAAATGACGTCAGAAGCTCCGCAACGCATGTAATGTAGCTCAGCCTTAAGACCCCTTACCTTGTCTTCTGTGGTACTTATAGGAGCTCTCTCTCTCTCTCTCTCTCTCTCTCTCTCTCTCTCTCTCTCTCTCTCTCTCTCTCTCTCTCTCTCTCTCTGTGACTATTGAGGGGGCAGCATCCAGGCTCCTGAGCTCTATTCCTGTATGGCAGGCAGCCATTGCTGAAGAACATCCCCTTACTTCCACGCAAAGAGAAGAGCATGATGCAGGGTTCTCTGTTCCCCAAGTTGTAGAAACTTCTGATACCTCAGAAGACATATATGACTGTAAACTGTGAGTAAGGTATTTTCTTTTGAAAACCAAACTGCGTCTGGTCCTGTGTGTTTATTGATAACAGCAAACTAGCTGGGCGGCAGAAATGTTCTTCTGCTGACTGCTCTGGTATTAGACTCCCCCCTTTTTCCAACAACTTCTAGTTTTAATTATTGTCTTATTGATTCACAGTCCATATTTACAAAATTTAAAATAGAGGTTTAATGACTGTGTCAGTCAGATTTTAAAAGCACCAAACGTTGTTACGTTTCACTCCGGACTTGCACGGAGCTTCTTCAGAAGTATGATGCAATTCATATTTCTGAAGAAGCTCCGTGTGCAAGTCTGGAGTGAAACGTAAAGACGTTTGGTGCTTTTAAAAACTGACTGACACAGTCATTAAACCCCTATTTTAAATTTTGTAACTTCTAGTTTGTCTATGAATCTGAAGTGTGCGAGGAAAAGTGAGGACACTTTTATAGAACCAGTCTTCCTTTGACTATCAGAACAAAGGAAAACGTTTTGTCATGAGTATAGACCACTTTCCAGGGGCTGCTTTACTATATTCCCAAGTGGGAATGGGGTATGTGTCATTCTGGTTTTTTATTTCAGGGGCAAACATGTCAAAGGCTGGCCCTATTTTTTATTTTTGAAACTGTCAACTCTGGAAAAATCAAGTCTGCATAAGGTTTTTTCTTTAATGTTCTTGGTATTGTAGGACAGTATTATAATGAGATATTTTTACCTCATACAAGAATTTTAATCTTTTACCTCATACGAGAATCATACAAAAATCTTCAAGAAACTTTTACCTCATACAAGAATCTTAATGGGTTGGTTCAACAGCATAGATTCAATTCATCTGCTGCTATTTATTCTTTTTCATGTGTCCCATCTTCTAGACACAACACAAATCTCCATATCTCACTCCTAAAAATGAAGCCTGGTGGATATGCTCAAAATGGCTGTTTCTCATTTATGTTCCCGCCTTTCATCCCTGGCCTCATAGCAGTTTAGGGTAAAAAGAAGCAAGTCATTCATGCTTATATTTCATGACTTATTCCATAGATTCCGGATGATTTGATCTTGTAAAGGGAAAAAAAGGCAAGAAACAAGGAAGAAGGTGTAATTGCTTCTGTCTGTCACTAGATAGAGATATTGTGCAAAACATCTCTAGTCAACCACTCAAGCTACAGAACACTCTTAATTTTCAGCAGGGTCTGTTTCTTCAGCTAAGGAAGGCTTTTGCATGTTCAAGGCAATTCATCCTCAGAAGAGAATCCATTCCACATTTCAGCTGCCTGCATGGTGAACTGGCATTTTCATTGCTCCATCAGAGACCCCAAATCAGCTTTGCAATATGGCCAGGTGTAAGGCACACTGATGTCTCATAACAAGATTATGTTATTTGGTTATGAGGATAGTTTATACAAAAGAAAAATTAAGGCTGCAATTCTATACACACTTACTTGGGACTGTAAGTCCAAGTGAAGTCAACTTCACTTGTTACTGTGTAGACATGCATAGGATTTGGCTGAAAAGAAACTTAACTCAAAATAATAAGTATCTAGCTTTTTTTTACTGGGGTACTATCTTTTCACATTCTGGCAAGTGGTCTAAATGTTGCTAACAAGATTAAATTGACAGCCATAGGAATTAAGAAGGCCACTAATAATCAGAGCACCACATTAGTTTTTTCCAGTCATCAGAACTGGAGGCAAATGTATGAGCTCAAGCAATGTAAATGGATCTTGAGAAGTGTGAAACAGGACGCCTTCAAATCAACGCTCACTTGCGCCATAAACTCACTAAGCGACCTTAGGCAAGACATTCTTTCAGCCTCAAGGCCTCCCTCCCCCAGTTCGCAATACCATGATGATAATAATGTTCAATCATTGTACATATTTGTTATGGGAATTACTCAGCTATTGTATGTGAAGTACTTTGAACATTCGTAACACATGCTTATTATTACAGTTGGTCCTTTGTATCCACGGGGGTTCCATTCCCGGAACCCCCATGGATGCGAAAATCTGCGGATGCTCAAGTGCACAGTTAGGTGAGGGTGGGGGGGTGAGGGGCGGAGGTGGCACCACTGTACCTTATTGAAAAGGTGCACGGACCTGCTGTACGCTCCTTCCCTCTGGCGCTGAGTTGCAATAGTGTAAAATGCTTGTTAGAAGGAAAAAAACACACGACCGGAAGCAACTTACACTATTACAATGCGGCATTGGAGGGAAGGAGTAGGCGCACCTCTTCAATAAGGTACAGTGGCACCACCCCCGGCCCCAGTGGGTTCCCTCCCTCTGCAGATGGCCATCCGCGGATAGTCAAATCCATGGATGGCAAATCTGTGGATAAGGAGGGCCCACTGTATTATCGTCATCAGTGACCTGAAAAATTAAACTGAGGTTTCTTTTTTGCAAGAAATCTCTGGCTTTCTAAATGATACTTTTGGAGACTCGATGGTAAATGATTAACAGCCCAATCATATATTTACGCCCCCCACAGCTGCGCCAAAACAGCTCATGCTGCATCCTGCAAGGGGGGGGCAGTCCTGGAAATCTCCTCTGGGAAAGGGAGCATTTGTTCTTTTGCCTGGGAGTAAGCAAACAATTGTTACCTTACCTGGGGGTAAGCCTCTGTGGCACAGAAGGCTCTATTCAGACCTTTGTCAGCAAAATCGTTGACGCAGGTCTGCGTGGACCCAGGCCGTGGGATTTGGTTTGGGAGGAGGATTAGGATTTGGTGGCCACTATTGCTGAACCCGCACCCATCCCAGACCTGGGTCTGCCCTCCTCCCCTCCCCATTCTGCCCACCCCCTGCCCCATCTCACTTCTCCTGCCAACTTACCTGAGTTGGCGGTCCAGTCCAGTGCCATCACTGTGTATGAGGCCACTGCAGCCTCCCCACCGGCACTCTGGCAGCATATGGTTTCGTGCGCTGCCAGGGACCCTTTTGCAAGTGCCATAAGGAGGTCGCTGCTGGTGGAACGCTCAATCTGCCAACGTTAGGACGCAATCCTGTAAAAAGATCCGGCGACGGAATGAGCGTTCTGTCGCCAGAAGACGTCACGAACATGCTGTAAAGCACGTTCATGATGACTCGGGAGTAAGGGAGGCCAGCGCAAGGCTGGCCTC
This sequence comes from Plestiodon gilberti rubricaudatus, assembly GCA_026170595.1. Taxonomy (NCBI): domain Eukaryota; kingdom Metazoa; phylum Chordata; class Lepidosauria; order Squamata; family Scincidae; genus Plestiodon; species Plestiodon gilberti. The sequence goes on along the minus strand of JANXHW010000002.1, from coordinate 105,999,681 downwards.
CCTCACTCTGGGCCGGATCTCCATGCGGACGGTGACGGAAGGTAAGCGTTCCGTCGCCGGCTGCATGGGTAGTCCGGCCAGGCGAGGAAGGGGGGGCCATTGGCCTAGCCGGGGATGGCGTCAACCATATCTCCGTCCCCGCCGGGCCGGCTACACCCTTACACGGCCTCCTCTACTTCCACCAGCTATTTAGCTGGCGGAAATCTGAAGAGGCCGATAGGGCCAGTCCGGGTTTACACTCGGGGAAGGGGACGAGCCTCCCCTTCCCCGAGTAGACCTCCGGCCCATCAGTCGATGGGCAGCCCACTTCACCTATCATGTCCCACCTCAGCCATCTTTGCGGGGTGTCAGTGGAGGCATCAAAGCATAGTGGAAAACTCATGCTGTCACTAGCCACTAAAGTACATGTGACACAGCAGGCAGGCCCCTGAGAGGAGGGTTAAGGGGGTACTATCATACCTGGGCCCAGGGCCAAAAATGGGTCAAAAAGGGGGTCCAGGAGCAAAAAGGGGGTCTCAGGAGCCAAATTTACATGAAGGGAAGGGGCCCAAAAGAAACTTTGTACCCCCTGATAAAATTCCTCTGAGTGGCCCTGGACACAGGAGCGGCAAGACTGACCTCTTAACATAATTTTATTTCACTAAAATGCACTGTGTTGGGACCTTTGTATTAGGGTTGTGGTTCTGGGGTGGGGATTTAACCCTTTCTCCTTGCTGTTTCCTTGACCCCAAAAAGCTGATATTAATCATGGAGGGAGAAAAAAAGTCAGGCACTTCTATTGATTGGTCCTGTGTTTTTTCTCTCCATGACTAATAATACTGTTTGGGGAGTTGTGTGTGTGTGTGTGTGTGTGTGTGTGTGTGTGTGTGTGTGAGAGAGAGAGAGAGAGAGAGAGAGAGAGAGAGAGAGAGAGAGATTTCAGTCAGAGAAATGGAAGAGGAAAGGAAGGGTTATTTATTTATTTATTTATTTATTTATTTAATGGATTTATTTTTAACCCCGTTTTTCTCAGGGTGGCTTACAATTACACTGTGTAACAAAATTCGAACAATTTCGTGTTTAGCTGAATGTTTTGATATATCTTTATTCATGTTGGTACGAGGATTTCAAAAATGTCGTTATTTTTGGCATAGCATCAATAGTTCAGCCACAATTTACGCTACTCGGGGAGAGCTTACAACCTCTTGTCGGGGCCATGTTTACCCTGGTGCAAAGGCAAACGACAGTGTATCCGTTCCAACACAACATTTAAGATAACTAAAAAAAAGTTTTGATGATACCAACAACAACAACCCCCCCCCCCCCGAGTACCGTTGGAATCAGCGCCTCTAAATGGTATAACATTTAAAAATAAACATGAACAATTTTTGTGTTACACAGCGTTATTTTAAACAACGGACAGCAATAAATAAAACAATAAACAGCGCAATCCTAACCCACTTTCCAGCGCCAGAGTAGCCGTGCCAACAGGGCACACACGTGCAGGGGCAGTCATGGAGGCCTCTTCAAGGTGAGGGAACATTTGTCCCCTTACCTCGACACACACACACACACACACACACACACACACACACACACACACACACACACACACACACACACACCTTTGTCCAGTGTGATGGCTCCATTCCAAGTCAGGGGCCTCACAGTGGCTTTTAGTGAAAGAAAATGCTATTGGGAGAGGAGAGCCAATCACAGGTCTCCTGCCTTATGTGTATTCTGGCCCTTGTAGCAGATGACAGACTCAGTGCTGCAGAATCCGCTTCCCCTGTTCTCCTGTCAGGAGCTTCTGCCTTTGCTCAGGCACCATTTCATCTTGATGCTTTCTCCTGATTACCAGCTGAGCCCAATTCATAGCCTGGCTGCGTGGTCCTTCAGGGACCCTGAACACCACTGTTGCTTGCTAGTGCTTTAAAAACCACAAAGATTCAGAGGAAGCCTCTTTGAAATGCCTTCCTCGGATACACTGCCTCAGCAAGTTGGTGGGGGTGGGGGGCTACCTAATGCCCCTTCACACATGGGATACTTCCAACACGGAGACCACCGTGCTGAAGGAAAACATTGTACATGGTCATATGTAAAGCGCACTGCAATCGCTCATTTTGCTTGAAGTACGTAGCATTATACCTATCTATCCGCTGCCAAATCTGCCTAATAAACCAAAAAGGAGGAGGAAATGGCAATTTCCAACAAGTCAAAAACCACTGAGGAATCACCCAAATGGGGGCAGCAATCATCACAATGTGACAGATCCGTTATATGCGACATATTGTGATGTTAGATATATTAGATATGTTAGATCTCTGTCAGGCAGTGATATAGGAAATATAATATGTAATTCAACCTTCCTGAATTATGGCTACAACATGTGTCAACAGGATAACAGATAGAAGGATAATGGATTAACTGAAACCATCAAACAGAAGAATATACCCTTCGTGTAACTTCTGCACAGGGAGGCATTCTAATAGCCCGTTTGAATGTTTCCGTTAGTCATAAGTGGGGATGATTTTTTTTTAAGGTCCATAATCACAGCACTGGGATTAAATTATTATGATCAAGTGTTGTACTTTCCACTGGTTTCTTACTGTGTGAGATTTGAAATGCAGGTTTTCCCAAATATTAAGCCATCAGAGCTAGACTGACACAGGGAGAGGGGGGTTGTTTAAAAGTCACGTCTGCAAAGGTGTGTGTGTGTGTGTGTGTGTGTGTGTGTGTGTGTGTGTGTGTGTGTGAGAGAGAGAGAGAGAGAGAGAGAGAGAGAGAGAGAGAGAGAGAGAGAGAGAGAGAGAGAGATGCACACCTGCAAAGGTCTCTGTGTGTGATGCACATAAAAGCAGTACGGTAGCCGCTAGCCGGGGGGGGGGGGGGCGGCGGCCGGGAGGTGCAGTAAGTGCTACATGGTGTTACACAGAGGTGCAAAGTGACCCCTTCCCTCCCTTCACTGGGGGAAGGGGCATGGGGGTGACGTGCTGACCTCCCACCCAGGGTGACGCAAACCCTAGTGACGCCTCTGGTTGACAACATGAACATCCAAAACATTTGAAATGAACTGGTGACATTATGAAGAACAATTGACCACAGTAGCTCACTCCTAACATTTTGTGTATGCTGGAGTCTAAAAAACAGGGCTTCATGTCTCCCAAAAGTTCCTCCTCCTGCCTGTAGAATTTGCTGTATCAAACATTGCATAAATCACATTATTATATGGATACTTTCTTTTTAGTAATAATTGTGAAAATGTTCTGTTGTGTCCTAAAACGATTTTCTGAACTGCAATTCCTCTCAAGCCATAAGAAGCATCCCATGGGTAACTTCCTTTTCCCATGAAGCAGATGGTACCAATCATCATAATACAATATTGAATTTCTATCGATTTAATATAAATATTGACTGCCAACTTTCCACCATCGTTGTATACCACTGTATCCAGCTAAGAAATAGAACTAGCACTAGCCTTCAAACAAAAACTAAGATGAGGGTGTCATTTTAGCTTTCTTTATCCCTTCCCCCATTCTCACACTCCCCTCTGTGCCATTGTGTACCTTGTTCTAGAGTAGACTGTAAGCCTCGCTGGACAAGGGTCCTCATACATTGTACAGCAATATGTACACAGATTATACTACATACTACATAAACAAATACAGTGGGTCCTTCTTATCCGCGGGGATCCGTTCCTGGATCTCCCGCGGATAAGGCAAATCTGCGGATGTTTAAATCTGTGGTCCGGCCCTTTAAAAAGTAAAAAATGGTTTTAAAAGCTTGCTTTTACCTTCACATGCCGAACCGCTACATTTTCAGGCTTTAATAAGGTTTTAGAAGGGGAAATCGCACTCCCGAAGCCTCTTCCAGGTCACGTGACCCCCCCCTCCCCCTCTCCCAATGTTGCCCCAGAATGCATTGCAATGCATTCTGGGTGAGCCTGGGTGAAGGGAGGGGGGAGTCGCGAGACCAGGAAGTGACCTCATGGGCAGGATTTCCCCTTCTAAAGAATATCAAAGCCTGAAAATGGAGTGCTTTGGAGTACGAAGCTAAAAGCAAGCTTTTTTACCCTTTTAAAACTTTTCCCCCGGTTCCCTTGCCATCCATAGGCATCCGCGGATGGTCAAATCCATGGATGTGAAACCCACGGATGGCAAGGGGCTCTTGTAATAATATCGTATGAATTCACTAAAAAATCTTACCCTGGAATACCACTGGGATAACATTAAGAATCCTCTCCCCACCATCCAATGCAGCCAACACTACCTGAGTGCATGCTGCATGCTACAGTAGGAGGGTCGACTAGACGGGCTGAGAGAGGTAAATACAGTAGGGTCCCGTTATTCATGTGTTTGACATCTGCGGATTTTACGTTCCACAGAAGCTGGGGTGCAACCCCACAAATAATGGGGTGCCACCCACTGTCTCAATTACTCAGCGGGGCCCCCTTCTGGAGGCCCCTCCTCCATAGGCCTCTGTGGGCCTCCAAAAGCTGCTCCAAAGCAACCAGAAGTCACTTTTTACTTATTTATTTTACTTATCTCTCCATAGGCTGCCTGGCCATCAATGGGTCTCCTTGGACCTACGTGAACTATTTTGCTGGCTTAAGTCCAAGGAGAGGCAGTGGGTATGTTGGGCTGGAAAAATGGGGATACGAACCCTGCAATCTATGCCGCCACTGAGATCCCCAGTTTTTTTTTTAACTTATTCTCTTTTTTGTAGACCGCCCCAACCAAATCCAATAAGAAATGTGCAAGAGGCTAAGGAAAACATTCTGATGCAATGCTAAGATGTTTTCAATTGAGCCTTATTGTAATATTAGGGACGAAACATCTAAAGTGATCATAACAATATCCTCTTTGAAAATCCAATTTTTCTAAATTCTTAATCTCACAAATTCTGAATCTTATCACAAATTCTTAATCAGATCATTAATCTCTCTCTCAAAAAGGTAATGTGGCACAATTACTTATGTGAGTGGCACAAAAGGCCTTACTTGCCAATCAATACTAGCACTGGACAGAAAGTTAAATGTCTTAAATTCAATTGCCCAATTAAGTTTAAAATATCTATTTTAGTGGGAAAGCTGTTATACTGAGGGATGAGTAGAAAGCTCAGATCAATATCTAGTATCTTACTTACATCCCAATCCTACCTAACCCCCCCACCCGCACACGGTGATGCAGTGGTGCTGGTGCGGCCTCCGCTGCGTCCCGCAGGGGAGGGGAGTTTTGGCTGCTAGCGGCCTCCTCGGGTAAGGGGACATTTGTCCTCTGAGTCTTGCCCCGGGGTAAGCCCCAGCAGCCACTATGGGTTAACTAAGACCTGCGCCAGCAATATCACTAGTGCAAGTCTGCGTTGACCTATGCAGGCAGATCAGGCCTGGGATGGGGGTTTGGATTCGGTGGGCACCTCCACCGCTGAACCTGTCCCCCACCCGTGCCTGATCCGCCCATCCCCTGCCCCATCTCCTCCCACCACCTGTGCCAGGCTTACCTGCTCTGGCAGACTTCCTGACATCTGCCAGCCAGCACACATGGGCATGCTTGTGCTGCTGCAAAACACTTTACGGCTACTCTGCGGCAGCCAGCGCCAGTGGAACATGCATTCCGCCAGTGCTAGTTTTCGATAGGATTGGGTTGGCAATCTCCTCCTCACTTGAATGAGATCCCTGGATGATAAAACAGCATCTGAACTCGGTTTCTTGATTTTCCTGGGGCTCCCTGTGACTGTGTCTTGTCGCCTCGAATGGCTCCTCAGACCATGCTAGGTCAGGTGGCATCACTGACTGAAAGCTGCTGTTAAGATCCTTAAAAGATACTATTGTTTTCCTTGGCTTGTTTTTCCTACCCAATATGGATAGACTCAGTTGTTTCGTTTTTCTTATCAATCGTACATTTTTCGGGTATTTAACCTGAAAAAATGACTTGGTTCTGATGGATGTTGACTGTGAAAGCCTGAGCCAATCTTAAGTTTGTTTATTTAAAATATTTGCACTGTAGTACGCTCAGGTGGTGCCCGCTACATTATTTTTATTTTTACACATTAGATGTCCTGTCTTGCAAGGGGTTCACAGTCTTAAAGAAAAAGAAATGGTTTGTGAGATTAGAAGAGGCCAAATAAACTAAAAAAATGACATTAAAAATACAATTTTTCTTCTCCCTTTCACAGGATCATTGGATGTTTCTCCATTGTGATAGGGGAGGAGCACAGTCCACACTTATTAAAGAGGCACCAACAAGTGAAGGTGGCAATAGTGGTCCTTCGTCCTGCTATTTTAATTTTCTCCTCCTCATTGGGTCATTGGTGTTTCTATGGTGTTTCACTTCTTTGATAAATTCCCTCTTTTTCTAATTTAGATGTTCTCTCTGCCAGCTACTGATCATTACAACTGCTAGATAAATCATTCTGGGGTATCTGTATGAATGTGTCCAAAGTATGTGTCTACCTCATTATGGATCCTTTCTTTTATAAGTAGCATTAGATCCAAGGAACACCTATTCAATTTTGCTGCCAATTAAATGTAAACACAGAGTAATCCTAAAAGTTTATTTCTGTAAAAGATTTATATCCTGCCAATTCAGAGCTCAAGGCAACTCAAGTTCTTAGGTTCCTTCCTTATTTGGGCAACCCAGTCCACTGTAACTCCCCATATGGCGATGGAGCCAGGGATGTGGATCAAGTCTCTGACTCCAAGTCTCAAGTCAAGTCCCAAGTCTCTGGGTCCAAATTCTCAAGTCAAGTCCCAAGTCTTTGCCCCCAAGTCTTTGGTTGCGAGTTGTGAGTCCCTATCTATTTAATGGGGAAAGTGGGTTTAAATCTGAATAAAATTGGACTTGTCATAAAAGGCTCCAAGTCTTGAGTCGAGTCTTTTGAGTCTTTTACAATTGCCAAGTCAAGTCCAAGTCAAGTTATTGATGCGACTTGAGTCCAAGTCAAGTCCAAGTCAATAGACTCAAGTCTACATCACTGGATGCAGCAGCACTAATGTGGCGCCCGCTGCTGTATCCCGCAGAGGTGTTTTGGCATGTTGAGGCCTCCTCAGGGGAAGGGAACATTTGTTTCCTTCCCCTGGGGTAAGCCCCTGCTGCCACCATGGGTCAACTGCCCCCGCTGCCACCATGGGTCAACCCGGACCCACACCAGTGATATCACTGGTGCAAGTCCACGTTAAACTGTGAAAGTGGATCAGGCCCAGAAAGGGGGCTAGGATTCTGTGGGCACCGCTTTCACTGAACCCTGCTGTGGTTGAATAGTTGTTAGAATGCAGTCCTGTGAGCTAGCCAGTGTGGGTTCAAACCCCACCTCTTTGTTTGTTTCTGGCCAATCGTGCAAAAAGTGAGTGCGATGGTTATTACAGCAAGCCTCTGACTGGGCTTGAACTTGTCTCGCATAGTTCCCAACCTGTCATGGGATTCCAGCACACTGGCTTCCTGAGAGCTGTTGGGACTCAACTTGTGGCTCATCCCAGTTCCACCCCTGGAAAAACACCTTATTGCAGTTGTGAAAAACACTGCAACAGCACGCAAAGTCGTGCACTGTTGGAGCACCAATAGGAAGGCCAGAGTCTTCCCGTATGCATCAGAGGAACCTCCTGGACACGCTGAGGCAGGTAGGATGGCGGGGGAATCAGGACAGGGAGGGTGGAGCAGGGGCTGGCAGAACAAGGCGGCGATGGGGCTGGGGAAGGCAGAAGAGGGTGGTGACGGGGGTGGGGGAGGGCAGATCAGGTCTGGGAAGAGGGCAGGTTCGGCGGCAATGGTGGCCGCCAAATCCAAGCCCCCTTCCTGGACCCAATCCTGTGGTGCTGGTCCACACAGACCTGCACCAGTGAATTTGCTAGTGCAGGTCCAAGTAGACCCCCCACGCTTTGGAGGCTTAGAGAAAATCTCAACTGTCCCCCCTGCAGGATGTAGCGATAGCCATTTTGGCGTTGCTGCATCGGTGAGAGGAGGGAAGGAGTAGGATTGGGCTGTGTGTGTTTGTGTTAATGTTTTATATCTTTATATATTGGCTGATTAGTTGTTTGATAAGAAAAGCACTCTGAATATGTGAAAAGTACCTTTCCTTCAAGTCATCACAGGTGTCTAGAAATAGAGGGGGGCAAGGGAGTGAGCTGCTTGTCTAGGAGACCTAGAAAGCATTTTGGAATATTGTTCTGCTATTATTTTCCTTTAGTTGTTATATTGTAACATTGCAATCCAATGTCCCAGTGCCTCTAGCTGCACTGATGTCCAAATGCTACTCAGAATGGCATTTCCAGAGTACAGAATTGGGCTGCTCATCTTTCAACTGTTATATTTGTATTGTTTTAATTTATCTTGTTAGCTTGTAGTAGAAAGGGAAGATAGATAACCATCTTTTACGTTAAATAATAAATCAAATAGAGATTTTTTTTGTCACATGGGAGAAATTGTATTAGTAAGAAGCTGTCACAATAAAAGATACAATCCAATAAAAGATGTGATGTTGGAAGTAAATACGCTTTCTCTCCAGCTTTAGCGGGACAATTTTGTGGAGTATGAATGTTACGGAGATCACACTAAGCCCTAGTCAAGAAGCCACCGAAGAAGACGCAAAGTTGATTTGTGTCTTTTGATATGAACATTGCCTAAACCTTTTAATTCATTGGAGTGAATGTATAGATATTACCATTTGAGGCTTTAAACAATGTTCTTTTAAAAATACAGTATTAAGTGTGATGTAGCAGATGATCTACGGACATCTTGTAAGAAGTGTGTGATTTGTATATGCAGTATTTATATGCTAATCCTCTGTGAATGTACATTGAGGGCACTATATTTTATAATTTTTATTATCATAATCATCATTATTATTAACAATAACAATAACGACGACGACGATGACGACGACGACGATGATGATGGAACAGCACACATTTTATGGAAATATCTGTGAATATCCCAGGTCCTTGGGAAGGACCTGGTATTCAACAGGCCAAATCCAGCCACCAACATCTGGTGGTCTGTGTACAAGAAGAACCATAATACACAGTAGTACAGAAGCACGGTATCGTCTTATTTTGGATCATTTATTCTCAGAAACAACACAGCAATGATCAGTGTCTTTATACTATGTTACTGGCTATTATAGACTAATAGCCCAATCGAATCCTATCCCGGGGGGCTGCACTGCCCACACACCGTATTCAGCGGGGGAAGGGAAGGGGCTGGAGGTCTCCTGGAGTAAAGTGACTGTACCCTTACCCCGGGTAAGGCCCCAGACAGCCCTACAGGGCTTCCTCGGATCCGCGCTAGCTATTTAGTTGGCGCAAGTCCGGGAGGCCTGTGTAAAGAAAAAAGGCCCAGGAAGGGGGATAGGATTTGGCATGCGCCAGCACCACCGATCCTTCCCCCCTCCCGGGCCTGAATATTGTGAAGAAGAAATGGCCATGTTTTACTAAGAAATCCGAGGGGCAAAAGAATGAGAACTGTCAAAACTAACTCCTAGCAAACTTGGTGTGTAAAATGAATTACAAAATCACCCAAATACAGTGAAATAGAAGCAGCAGGTTTAGGAGGGAAAACAATCAATTTTGCTGTCTGCATATTGATTTTCAATTTATGGCTAGACCTCCATGAGGAAATAGACACATTTTGCAGAACAGAAGAGGGAAACTGGATAGAAAAATGCAACTAAATATCATATGCATAAAAATGATACTGTAATTCAAATGAAGAAATGAGGGAACAAAAATGAATAATATAAAAAGAAAAAGAAGAAGAGGACATAATAACCTTAAGGAACAACAGCAACAGAAGAAAATAAAGAAAAAGAAGGAAACATTAACAGAAATTCTATTAATAAGATAAGACTGAAAACAAGGAAGAGCAGAACCAGTAAAGCCTAAAGAGTGAAGGGACGACAAATACACAGCATGATCCATGGTACTGAATACAGAAGACAGATCCAGAAGAAGAGGAATAGGGAAAAAAACACGGTATAATCTCCTGCACGTGCTGCCTCTGACTCAGGTTAGGGGGATGGCGGCACGAGGGTGAGCCCCCTCTGTAGTGGCGCCACCACAGTTATGGAACTCCCTTCTGGGGGATTTAAGAACTATTTATTTATTTATTTATTTATTTACTTACTTACTTACTTACTTACTTACTTACTTACTTACTTACTTACTTACTTACTTTTATTTTCACATTTTTATACCACCCTTCCTCCAAGGAACTCAGGGTAGTGTACCGGTACATAGTTCCTCCCCTCCTTTTGTCCTCACAACAACCTGTGAGATCAGTGAGGCTGAGAGAGAGAGAGAGACTGGCCCAAGGTCACCCAGGAAGCTTCATGGCTGAGCGGAGATTTGAACTGGATCTTCCAGGGCTAAGTCCAACTCCCGAATCACTACACCATCCTGGCTCTCCCTTCCCTGACAGCTTTTTGGCAAGGGCTAAAAACATTTTTATTTCGTTTAGCTTTTAATTAATAGTTTTAGAGTTGGGCCTCTGGTTCCTGCACATTGTATATTATTTGCTGCTCTTTTTGTTTTTCCGCAGATGCTACTTATCATTTCATGCCTGGGTATATATGCTAACTAGATTATGCAGACCCCCAACTATTTTTATATACAGTATTGTATGTTTTAATTGGGTTTTTTTATGGGCAGGTTGTGAGTCGCCTTGGGCATTTGCTTTGGAAAGGGAAAGGCAGGGTATAAATTCTTAAAATAAATAAATATTATTAATAATAATATTTATATACCACTTTTCAACAAAAAAAGTTCACAAAATGGTTTACAGAGAAAATCAAACTAAATGTCTCCCTGTCCCAAAAGGGCTCACAATCTAAAAAAGATGCAGAAGAAACACCAGCAAACAGTCACTAGAAAATATACTGTGAAAAGGGAAAGTTACTTCTCCTCTGCTAACTATAAGAGGAGGACCACTTGAAAAAGTGCCTCTTTGCCCGGTTAGCAACAAACAAACAAAACCTTTGGTAAGCACAGTTCCAGTAGGATGAAGAAGATGGACAACAGATTGAAAAGGACTGCGAAGAGAGTTAGACAGAAGAAAGGTAAGACACTGAGAACAATAATGCTGCAATAATTTAAAATGGATAAAAGAGTGATCTGTAAGAGAAAAAAACATTAAGCAGCAAGCAGAACTTACAGGATCTAACATATGTTAGAGTGTGTTAGAGAACCAGAATGAAGAACATAAGCATCATAAACAACATAAATGTCAAGAGTAGCCAGAAAAACCTGAACGGAATCATCATCAAGAGAATAAATATGATTACTTAAGTTGCCAAGGCCAAAACTGGGAAGCTGAGAGAAGAGTTAACCCAAAATCAGTCTGAAAGTAACAATGAATAAGAGTTGGGAGGGCACTGAACAACAGCAACCAGGACTGGCTCATCCATGAGGCCAACTGAAGCAGTCGCCTCAGGCAGCAGATTGGCAGAGGGTGCTCACTTCTGTCCCCCACCCCCTGGGAGGAGCAGAGATTTTCAGAACTTCAGATTTTTTCGATGGCTTTTGAAGACCTGCTGGCTTTGCTGTGCTCTCAGGACTGCTGAAAATCGAAATGGGAGGGCTCTTGGCATTGGAGGTTTTGTGCTACTTTTTTACAGTGTGCAAGAAGGCAGCGTGGCTATTGATTCGTTATTATGACACATTTTAAGGCATGCTGCTTCAATTTTTGGTTATTGAAAATATTTACATCCCGCCTTTCCCCTCCCACATGCTTAATTTTACTGTGAGCCACCTGAAAACAAAAAGAGGCAGACAAGTTTTAAAATAATAAACTTCAACGCTTGTAATGAAGCGACAGGAATAAGAGGAATGACAGCACAATACTATGCATGTCTACGTAGAAGTAAGTTTGATTGTGTTCAAAGGTGCTTTCTCCCAGGAATGTGTGCATAAGATTGCAGTCGGGCAACCCAATCCTGTCTACGTTCAAGATGCACTCCGCCGGTCTATGGTATTGCAAACATGCCGTAAAGCACATTTGTAACACCCTCGGAGTAAGCGGTGCTGGTGTTGAGGCCAGCGCCACTCTCCCCAGCCCAGATCCAGAGCTGCACCCACCAGGGAAGGCAAATTCCCTGCCAGGCGGCTGAGGAACATGGGGAGGGCAGAACAGGGCATTCCAGGAGTGTGTGCAATTGGTCGGCCTGGCCTGGGGGATTGTTGGAGGCCTCCTCTGCCATATCCTATCTTCCTACTCAGGCCAGGCCACTGTTACACGGGGCTCTCAAATGTGCACCAGCAAAATAGCTGGTACACATTTGAGTAGACCCATAGGCTGGGGGCTCTACTCGGGGTACGGGGACAAATGTCGCCTACACCCACGCTGCAGCCTGGCTACACAGGATTGCACTGTTAGTTTCATGTTGTAAGAGGAAGAAGGCTATAGATTCAGCGGGCTGGGCATGTGGCCTGGAGTGTGCAGTGAAGCATTTGGGACTCTCACATCCAGTTCTTCAGTGTGGGCTGACATTCTACTGCACCACCAAACCAGTTCTCAGAACAGCCTTTCCTTCCCGTGCTGTGGTTCAGGGGAGGTGCGGCATGCTGCAAGCAAGGCGGGCGGCTTCCCACAATCCTTTTGCGTGCAGCAAGTGCCTACACTGGAACAAGCATGAAGAAGTGGTCACTGTTCGAGGGAGGATCTGTGACCTAGATGAAGAGCCTCTTCTTCTGTCCTTTCTGATGTTCTTCCTCCATCCTCCTGGTACAGCTCCGGACTCTTTCAAAGACCCTACGAGAAATCCTTGGCGCGGGCAGGTTAGACTGAAGCACGGCTGTCATCCGGCCAAGGCAACAATCAATTCGGTGCTCTACTGCGCGGGGGCAGGTTTTGTTTTTGGACTTGAAGATGGATGCATAAAGTGAAAGAAATTAATGGTTATTCTTTGATAGCAAAATAGAGGAGCCCTCTTAGGTAAATGTCTACGGTTTTGTGCATCTTGTGTCTTTCTTTGCTACACGGGTACATATGGTCTCAATTGGTGTGGAGTGAAAGAAGCAGCCCTGTTTTCTGGGTCCCCTGTGCTCAGGTCTATGTTTGTGTACTGGGAGAGTTAATGAGAAGCGACTGCTATTCTTTCCCTCTGTTCTCCGATCCCATCTGTTCAAACAAAAGGCTGAACGGGAGAGAGAGCTGAGACCCTGCTGGTCAAGAGGGGAGGGATAATAACACATATCCTTGGGCTACATTTCAGCACATGCAACCCTTTCATGCTGCACTATGGCTTTTATGCAGCAAGAGAAAGAACCATCTCGATACAGATAATTTTATTTTATTTTTTGGGGAAAAAAAATTAAAAAAGGCATTGGACCTGGAAGACACATCATTGCTTTCCTTCGTTGCAGTATGCATAAACTGGAGGGAAAGAGAGAGCAAGCATTTGTAGGATCATATCAGAAGCAACGACAATAAACACACAAACCTAATTCACAAAAACGTAGATCTGTTTAAAACTTAGGCTATCCTGCCCAACTGGTTCATGGTTGATGTGACATTGTTTTTGCTGTTATGCCATCAATGTATGTGGCAATTCACTGAAAACAGAAGCAAAAAAAAAAAAAAAACCAGGTCCCTGCCCCCAAGACTTTACAATCTGAATGTCAACAGTAGAAGAGACAGCAAAGAGAGGAAGGATAAGGTAAGAGTGACAGCTGAACAGATTCGTTCAGTGGTATGACTGTCATTCAAACTGTGAAATGGGAAGGAAGCCAGATTCACACCAGGACTGAGGGGCCCTTGCGATGAGGTCCTTTTTTATGTTACATCTGTTTTTACCCTTCATGTTCAGGCGAGGCCGCTAGACTGTCAGCACTGATGTTTGAAGTAGACAATGTGATGCAGAAAAGACTTCTAAAATGGCAGGTAAGGACTATCAAGCAAATCAGGAAGGCAAGCAGAGTACAGTGGATAGTTTCTCAGGAAAACGTAGGAGAATATTATCATAATATGAGGAATTGTCAGCCACATTCTCAGGGTTGGCCCATGCATGAGGTCTACTGAAGCAGTCGCCTCAGGCAGCGAATTGGTGGGGGGCGCGCCCAACTCTGTCCACCTACTTGCCTCCACTTCTCCTCTTTCTCCTTCCACTCCCTGAATTGGAAAAGGACGCGGGAGACAGAGAGAAATTGTGGAGGGGAGGCAGGGGCGTCGTTACGGTGGTGGTGGTGGGGTTTGGGGCAGTGGGCCACAAGCGGCGGGTCGTGGGGGGTGTACCTGCCTCCAGATCCGGTGCTCCGTCCCACATTGGCTCCTCTTCAAGTTTGGCCCTCCCGCCCGCCCAGGCACTGTTTGGCTCCAAAAAGGAGCCAAAAAGCACTGGTGGTGTGTGTGTTTCCATGCCGCAGCGGTGTGCAAGGATGATGCCACGCCCCCAGGGGTGGGGCATATTGTGTCCCGTGGGGGTGTTGTGGTGGTGGCCCCCTCCCACGGGGGGTTGTAGGGCCACTACTGAGGGGAGGAGAGAGCTAAGCTAGAACGTTGGAGAGCGGGAGGAGCAGAGACTGGCACATAGTCCGGTAAGGGGGGGGCAGCATTTGGCATACCGCCTCAGGCGTCAGGAGATCTTGGGCCGGCTCTGCACATTCTACCTTTACTCACCTTTACTTGATCGACCTACATTCAGGGTATAATATTGTCCAGCAACACACACTTCTTACACCAGAAAAGCTGCTAAACACTCAAGGCTGCTTCACACATTTTTTTCCCTACATGATGTTGACCTCTGTGGGAAAATACAACTTTACTAAAATGAGTGGTATTGGGAGTATGTTTCATGGTCTACTTGCTGGAAAAGCTCAGAACTCAGATTTCAGATGTGAATACTGCAAATACGTTGCAGTGAAACCGAAGAGCTCCAACCAGTTAAACTCCAAGCAGTTCAAGAAAGCCAGTAAGACTAAAAGCTGTGAACAAATACGTCGGTGTGCGTCGTGTCCCAGAGTAGCCGACATGTCAATTCTGATTGGCCCAATGCGTTGCTCCCGCCCCCACAACACCAAATGCAGCCTCTCATTGGCCAAAGGTCGTTCTGGTGCATTCCAACTTGAATAAATTGAACTTCAGCCAATGAGAGGCTGCATTCGGTGTTGTGGGGGCAGGGCGGGAGCAACGCGTTGGGCCAATCAGAATCGACTCCAGGACACGACACAGTGAGACGCATGTAGTGTGTTGGCACCTTAAAGGTCCAAGCAGGGGTGGCATCAGAGGTCAGTCAGGTCAGGCACTGGCCAAGGGTCCATGCCCATCAGAGGGCCCAGGTTGACCCCTGGATCTTCAGTGCTAATGCAGTGATGGGACCCAATTTACCATCAGGAGGTGTCTGAGGGGCACCATAGGGGCCTAATTGCATGGCTTTGTTGGCACCACTGAGTCCAAGCATTATGCACTGAGAAGAACACAACCATACAGAGATCTTCGGCGGTTACTTCACACATGCTCAGAGATCTCAGTGCATCCTAAAGCACTTTGTCAGGGGGGAAAAAAGGAATGTTGAATGTTTATTCAACAAGCAGTAGCCAATGTGTTCACACAATGTGATGTTCACACAAGACACATTTTGTCCATTTGAAGAGACTCTAATAAAGAGTGGAAGCTTTCAAGGCCAGCATTTTTTTTTTTACAAGAAATAGGAAATACGGGTTTAGATGCCATGTAAAAAATTGTATTTTAAAGCAGTTAAAAACAATCCAGAAGAGACTCTGTTCGACTTGGGCCGACAAATGTGTTGTGTGAACCAGGTGATCATGTATCTAGCTAGTACAGACTCCTATGTCATCTGCCCACCCCACCCCTTTGGCCTGCCGCCCACCAAGCCACTTCAGTTGGCTCTCTGATGATCCATACTGGGAAGAGGATCGGGGGCAGCAGTGGCCCTCCTCTTCCTCCATCACTGCAAATGAACATGGTGGTGGAGCTTCAAGCAGCAGCAGTAAGCAGGGCAATCCTGCTCTGACTGCTCGCTTCCACAAGCAATCAGAACAAGATCACTCAGCTCTGTCTCTTTCTTGCCCACCCAGCAAGATCAGGTGGGCAAGAAGGAAAAGGAAGCCTCCCCCCCCCACGCCTCGTTCCTCTTCCCTACAGGTCCATCCCTACCTCCTGCTGCTTGCTCTGTCCTGTCCTGTTGAAACAAACTGGATGAGTGGGACATGCTGGGAGCACTCAGCATGCTCTGCCCATCCTATTTGTTTCAAACAGGGCTTGCAGGAGCAAGAGGGAGTTGGTGGGGATGGACCTGTAGGTAACAGGAAGGGTGGGGCCTGGATCACCATCCTCTTGTCTTGTCTCCTTCTTCTTGCCCACTTGGATGCTTTCCTAAGCAGCCAGGCAAGTGAGGAGGAGGAGGAGGAGGCAGTGAGGAGGAGGAGGCAGTGTGGTCATAGTCGGTGGTGGTGGGGCATGCATGTGTGTCCATGTGCTCATGAGGTTTTGTTTTCTCTAGGGAGGGGTAGTGGATCTGCCCCAATTCAGGCAGTAGGTCCACTCAAGGTACTCCTGCACACAATCACTATAGAACAGTCAATATGAAAACAGCAATAGTCAGAAGTTATTTTAACACACACACACACACACACACACACACACACACACACACACACACACACACACACACACACACACACCCCTCTACCTAAGAATGCCTGCTGGAAAAAGTGAGTTTTAGCTGCCTCTCTTAAGATAAGCAAATTTTCTTGGACGACAGATCTATCCGTCATGGAAAACAAGTTGACCAATGGCTACTAGTCGTGATGGCTGTGCGCTGCCCCCAAGTTCAGTGTGAACATATAAAGTTCAAGTCCCTCCCATGTCCCGCCCACATCCGACCCTGCTCTCCTCCCCATTTTGGCCTCTTCGCTGGAGGGGTTGCACCAGCATCAGGGCTGTGTTGCGGTTATGATGGCGTGGCAATTCCTTGCTGTTGCGCCGCCATCCATCATTGGCGGAGGCCGGGGCTTCTATACTGGTGGGCTGTTGTTGCGCCAGCACACATGGTGGTATGCTGGTGTGTCTTGTGGATAGGATTGGGCTTTTAGAAATGTATCGCATAAGTTGGCACATGGTCATCGTTTCAGATTTGATGACACATTAAAAAGTTGTGAAGGAAGATGTAGACCTCTACTATGCAGATTCAGAGTCCTTTGCTTTCCATCCATTCCCTCCTACCTCCCCCTCCCCCACTTTCATATAGCTACTGTCAGCATCATGCCAAACCGCTCCCGTGAACATTGCACACACTCGCTTTTTGCAAGGACTGTTACAGTAGAGGTGGGGGTGGAAATGGCACTGAGAATCCAGAGCAACAGGGAAGCACTATGGGAAAGGGCCTCTTGGCAGTTAGAGAAGGCATAATGACTTCTGGGAGGAAATCGTGCCTGTGTGCCATTAGTTTAATGCCTGCTAATGTTGTCGTCTTTGTTTTAAATGCATTGCAGAACTCAGGGGATGCTAAAAATTAAACTAAAAAGAGAGAAAAAGCACTTCCTGAAATACAATAGGGAAAAATTAGGCTGAAATGGTTCCTCACTGTTTGTAGTTCCCTATTCAATTTGGAGGTGCATTTGAAAACTGAATGAGCCTGAGACACTGGAATGTGAGAAGTTATACACCCCTAAATAGCTTTTTGAATGCCCAGTCATATGTCTAGAAAACTAGCAAGAAGTGAATCCTTACAGGCGACCCAGATGCTGATCTCTGATCCAAAAGATGCTCTCCGCTTGGGCAACGCAATTATAACACCAAGAAGGAACTGGGATGTGAACATCTCTGCACCCCACATCGTTTGTTTTGGACCAACCCAACACGTATATCAGTGTGACGGGAGTGGGCCCAACTCCATGTTTCACTCTGGTGCGTAATAACCCTCTCAAGGGGGGATGTCCCCAGAAACAAAGGAAGGTGAACATTTATAGAGTGGAATGATTTATTTGAATGGGGTAGAACGGGGTGGGGGGTGGCAGCTGTAGGACACCACTGATTCATTAGTACAGTGGTCTTCAACCTTTTTCGTGCCATGACCCTAAATAAATAAATAAATAAATAAAGTATGAGACTGGGGACCCACCCTTGATCCCACCCCCCTCCCAGGACCCCCAAAAGGGTTCATCCTGCTCCTACCGCACCATGACTTACCTACCCATCCTGCAGCTGCTTTTCAAACAAGAAAAATACAGCAGGAGAACCAGTCACAGAGCTGCCTCCTAACATCTAGTATTTTGGCCCTCAGATGGACAGCGCAATCCTATCCAACTTACACCATTGGTGTAGTCCAGCGGTGCAGCGAGAAGGGGAGGCCCCAGAACGGAAAGATGATTCAAATCCCCTCCAAAGCAGGATTCAAAGGAGATTTAAATCTCCCCTCCCCTCCAAAACCTCCCACCCTGCCCTCCCCTGCTGGTTACACCGGTGGTGTAAGTTGAATAGGATTGCGCCGGGAGTCATCTGAGGGTCACACTGCCTTTGAAATCAGATCTGGTCCTGTTCTGATGGATACACAGCTGGTGTTGCCTGACAACCTTTTTATTTCTTTACCTGAACTCAAGATGCATGACAGCCAGGTTTGCATACACATGTCTGTGGTGCTTTGTGCCTGCAAGGAGAGCATGACCCAGGCCAGTACTGTGACTTTAAAGCTGGACTGACCCACCGGTGCTGCGTGAAGCATCCCCATTCTAGCCACTACCGAAGAACCACTGTGCCAAGCCGGCACCCAGGGCTGGGAACTGACTGCTCCGTTCTCTTTCCAGCCTTTTTTCCCTGCTTCCCTTCCTTGAGTGCAATCAAGAAACTGGTGCTGCAGCATCCGCTGAGCAGACGCACCACCTGAGCATAAAGCACATGCCGGGCAGCTATCCTTTTTGTGGGCTGTCTCGCAATGCGCCCCTTGAGAGAGCAGCTTGGACAATCTTGCCCTGCTTCCCTCCCTTCCAACTAGCTATGGTGACAGTTGAGCCTCTGGGTTTGCTTTTCAAACCCTTTCTGCCTTTTGCACCCCACTTGCCACCCAGGAGATTGCTAGGTCTTGGCAGCAACCTAGCCCTGCAATTGCTGCAAGGCTTCGCACCTGAGACAACAAAAAGGAAGAAGTAAACTTGGTCCTTGGTTTGAGTGTTGTGTATGCATGTATATAAATTCAGTAAACTCTTTTTCCTTCCTCCCCCAGCTCTCCTCGTCTGCCTTCCCTCTACAGCAAAACACACACACACACACACACAACACACAACACACACACACACACACACACACACACACACACACACACACACACACACACACACACACACACAAACGGTTTTCCAGGCCTAGTAATCCTAGGGCAGTGATGGCGAACTGGGCTCGGTGTGTCAAAAATTCAGAACTTGACTCTGCTGGTGTGTCATTCCCCCCACCCCCCCGAACATAAGAGAAACAATTCTTCTCGTTCCCGTGAACGAAAACTGCGAATATGGGGGACCCTTTAAAAATTGTTTTAAAAAGTAAAAATAAGTCAGAAAAAACCTTCCCTACCATTGTGCGGCAAAACCACGCTGTTTGCAGGCCTGAAGGGCAGTCTTCTGCGCTCCTGGAAGCTACTTCTGGGTCCCCCTTTGCCCTGGCTCGCCCATCGCGATGTGTTCTGGGGCAAGCCAGGGCGTGGGAGCACAGAAGACTACCCTGCAAACAGCACCATTTTGCCGCATGATGGTAGGGAAGGTTTTTTCTGACTTTTAAAAATGTTTTTTAAAGGGTCCGCCCTACCCGCAGCCTCCACGGATACCGAGATCCTGTAGTTGTTGCCAGGTGTTGGTGAACGCTCGTGTGTCACCCTAAGCATTGTGGCATGTCACCTTTGACACGTGTGTCATAGGTTCGCCATCACTGTCCTAGGGAATCCTTCTGATTTTCTTACTTCCCTTTCTCCCCTTTGTGGCACTACCGTGTGCCCCTTTTTTCTCTTGTAACCATGGGCGTCACTGGGGCGTGGCGGGGGGGCGGGCCGCCAGGGGGTGACGCGCGTCATGGGGTGACGCGCGCACCCCCTCGCGCGTCCCCTCCGTGACGCGTGTCGCCCTCCGGACGCTCCGAGGCCGGCCCGGGAGCTGGCCTCGGAGCGTCCGACCCCGTCGGCGCTCCAGGGCCTTCTGAACGAAGGCCCAGGCAGCGCGTCAATCCGGGTATTTTCCGGATTTTCGCGCATGCGCAGACCCGTTTTGAGGGCTTTTTGCCCCCGCGCCTATAACGTCGCGCCCCTGGGGGGGGTGACGCGCGTCCCCGCACCAGGGTGACGCGTGTCTAGTGACGCCACTGCTTGTAACACTTTCTTCCTTCTTTCCTCTACATAGGAACTGCTAATGTCTTTTAGGGCCTAGTCATATGTGAATGGCTAAATAACATTGCGTTATTTCTTATTCCCTGCAATTGTATTATTATCACCCCCCACAATAAAGTCCTTGTGGTTGCACCTTCCCTCTCTCCTCCCTCTTTCTTCTATGCTTAACCATTAGAGCCAGGCCATCTTGCTCATGGTCCCTGCCAGGGCCAGGGCCTCTGGGAGGAATTTTATCAGGGGGTACGAAGTTTCTTTTGGGCCCATTCTCACCCCAAAATGGGCCAGGGAGGGTGGTAATGGGGTGGGGGTGGGGCAGGAGCAAAACAGGGCAGGGGGCGGGGAGGGCAGCAACAGCCAGAAAACTCATCAGAGCCCAGACCTACTGGGCTTCCTGATGCAGAGCCCAGATCTACCTGCCTGGTAGCAGACATGACGGACCCCCTGCCTGCGCTCGGCGCGTGGGGGCGGGGCCTGCGTCGCGTCATGTCGACGCGCGCCCCGCCTGTTTTGGACTCATTTTGGAGCCGAACGGGCTCCAGGGAGGGAGGGAGGGCCGATACAGCGCGGCGCTTCCCGACGGTGAGTGCTCCACGCGCCCCCCCCCGAAGTTCCGCCGCTGCCTGGTAGACCTGGCCTACCAGTCGGAGTCTGCCTTCCTTTTCACCTGCAGGTCCAGATCTAGTCCAGGTGAGATTGGAAAATGTTCTGGGCCCCCTCCTTTGGCTCCTGGGCCCCCTTTTTGTCCCCGGGCCAGAGTACAATTTACCCACTATACCCCGCTCTCAGGGTCCCTGGTCCCTGCACACGCAATAGCTTTCCCCCATGTGCACATGTTACGTTTGTTCTCAAAAGCACACTGGGTTTGGGGAAAAAATTATTGGGATTAAAATACTGCTCATTAGAGCAAAGGATCTCATCAGTTTAAAATCCTGAGACAGATAATTTTAGGAAGGAAATTGTCGGATGCATTTTTTTTTCTGCCTATTTAAGAGGATTTGTCTCCCCAGTTGTATTTTCAACCCTCTGGAACGATCAAATCAAGTGAGGGAGTGGATACCAGACTAAAGTGGATTTATGCTAAAGACCTACGAAGCTGAGCTCTTCTTGCAGAAAGATGTGCTTGAAAAGAGTTTTCCTTTGGTATTCAAAGTCTATCAGGATGTTCTATTAAGGGGAGAAAGGCTTTCTCCCATAGGGCAGGTTTACTGTTTAGCCAATATATGTTCCAGGATGAAGGAATGGGAGGAGGGTGGAAAACTGGCTAACAGAAGCGATGTTTTCCAGGATCCCAATGCAGTTTTGATTTCGGTCCTTCTGTCTACCGGTGATGTTTCTATTGCAGGGGATGATCCCTGTTTTTGGGGTAGAGCTGGCTGGGGGCTGGAGTGACTCATGTTTTCATTCTCCCATCAGCACAAATATGATGCTGTGCTTTTCTTTTCTGCAATGTGGCCTCCTGGCTGCCTCCCTCCTCTCTCCACTCCTTCATTTCCCAGAGGAGGTGACAGACGGTCCTGTAATTTGGTTGCATGCGCTCGACTGAAGCAACACCTGCCTCCCTCCCAAAGGGACCCAAAGGGGCTCATCCCAAACCAATGAAGAGCCAAAGACAAATCTGATGCCCACATACAGACTTTTCTTTTGAGCAGGAGAAATGCAGAAGAAAAAGAAAGAAAGAAAGAAAGAAAGAAAGAAAGAAAGAAAGAAAGAAAGAAAGAAAGAAAATGTGCTTCATATTTAAATAACAATGTATTGACACAAGAGGAGTCACAATAACTGGGTTTCCGACTGTATAGGCGGAGAAAGAGGAAGAAGGGAAAGCAGAATAGACGTAAAACCTTGAAGGAGCAAGAAGGGTACACTGAAATAGACAGACGACGAGATAATTTCAAATATTTATTCATAGCAATATACTATGAAAAAAGCCTCTTGTCACTGTAGCTCCCAAATGAAACCTAAAGAGGTCGTTTCGTTCCCTCGTTAGCAAGAATGAGAGGAATGCATCAAAAGGCCGTTGAAATCCTGTTCAGTGTTTCCCCAAACTGTCCCCGGAACCTTGCTGAATTATTCATCCCCGCAATCCCGTACAGCCCTCCTTTGGGGAGAAAGCAGTTAAGATATTTATGAATGAATAACGCTGGACAGTGCTTATAACTGAAAGTGTGCCCTATTTATGAATGGCCTATGTCCCTTTGCAGGAGAGAGCATTAACAATATAACTTGACATCCAAGGGATGCTACTCAAAATGGTGAAATGCCTTGACTTGTTTTGTCTTAAACTAATTTAGTAATCGGCAATAGAGCATCTCAAAAGTGCTGAACTGTTCAAGGCATTCAATGACTTTTGGTAAACCTACTCATGGCTGGTGCAGCGTAGTGGCTGGTAAAGGTCTGGTTGTTCAGAACTTGAAGGTCGCTTGAGAGAAGTATCACTCAGAGTAGGGGCATACCCTCATCCCACTTTTATCTTTGGTAAAGAGACTTGGCAGGTTTTTTTTATTGTTCCCCAAACCTGCAAAACCTGTTTGACCAGAGGTGACCATCGGAAAAAAGAGATATGAGTGTTACATCATAGGAAGTAGTGATGCTTCTCCTAATGAACTTTCAAAACTTCTAAAAACAATAAGCTAGGAAACCCCTGGTTCAGAACTTGCAGAACACACAAGCCAAGATCACTCATCGTCAGCGACCTCATCTTTGCAAAATGAAGGTTTTATGACCTACCTTGCAGGCTTGTTGTAACGATTATTGAAATAATGGTCATGAAGCACTATAAGCTCTTGGGCAGCCCAATCCTATCCGGCCGCTAGGCTGGCATAGGACAACTGTGCCAGCCCAGGACTGTTGCAAAAGCTGCCATAAGGCAGTTGCGCCAGCCCCAGGCTGGCACAGAAGCCTACGCCGGCCCCTGTGGGCTGGATCCGGATGGCGTGCAGTGCAGGTAAGATGCGGCTAGGCCATGCAGCACAGGGGTGGGGGAGGGAGTTCCGGGGCAGGGGGAGGGCAGGAGTTGGCAGATCGGGCCCAGGAGGGGGCGGGATTAGCGGCAGCAGTCTTCGAATCCCCTTCACAAGCCTGTTTCTCCCGACATGAGCATAGCTGGATTGATGAGCACAGTGTTGGATAGGATTGTGTTGTAAGGCTGCAATCCTATGCACACTTACCTGGGAGTAACCCCATTGGGACTTAAAAGGGGACTTACTTCTGAGTAGACATGCATAGGATCAAGCTGTAAAGTGCTTCACAAAGGCATAGTAATATAACATAAACAAATCATATATTATTTTGAAATAATCAAGACATTTCCTGAATCATGCGAATTGTTTACATGCCACCAGCTTTGAGCACTGTTTTCTGAAGTCACAGTGCCAACCGAAGTCCAAACTGACTCACATTGTAAAGATGTAATAAATGAATGCATTCATTAATTCCACCCATCCATCCAATGGTTTTAACTCTTACTGCATTTGCATACAATGTTACAATTCTTCTGCCTTTTTTATTTAAACCCTCAACTTCTGTATCCTATCCCTGTAAGTCGAAACTCCTGGAAAGAAGCACACTGAAGACAATACAGTTTAACAGTATGAATAATGGGAACCCATCAGAATACATCTTGTGCTGGGTATAACAATAAGCTGGGTATGGCTTAAAATGGATACAGCCCACGTTGTCATACTAACAGATCAGGGTCTGCGCCTGTGTGTGTGTATAAGGTGCTTTGTTACATAGGGTTGTTAACTGCACTGGCTTATCCATTAATCTAAGTAAACTATAGACAAGGGCTACAGCCTGCAGCCAAATGAAAACTCAGCCTCCTGCAACTTTTCTGAAACCTTCCATGGTGGTCAGTGTTGTTCATCTGCTCCTAAGATGAAGATAAAATAAGAAATGTCTTATATCTTATCTTTTGCATCTTATCTCTTATATCTTACCTTTTTTCTGGCAGGGATCCTGTCCCTTTAACTGTGGCATGACCAGTGAACATTCAGACAGTGAAACCTTTGCCCAACATTGCATCTTCACAAAAAAAGCTGTCCTTTAATTTAGACCGGAAGCTTTCATGGCTGGATATAATAGTAGAGGACACAAGTATTATGGGTTTGCATATATTTTAATATATAAATCACAGGAGGTTACTGATAAAGCAAATAAAATCCCTAACTGGGCACAGGTAATAGTAAGCACACTAGAGATCTTCTGTCAGAATCAGCAAAGTCCAGGGTTGAAAGGGACCGATGTTTCGTCTTAATCTTAAGACATCTTCTGGGTGGTGACAGCTTGGCTGTAAGGATGGTACTGAGGACCAACTGACAAAACTTAAAGTACTTAAAGGATGGTACTGAGGACCAACTGACAAAATGGAACTTTAAAGAAAATACCAGTTAGAGCTAAACAGTAATCTTAAAGGGACATAGGCAGATTCATAAGACAAAAAGTTTAAAGGCTGAAAAGAGCGCGGGAAAACCAAGAGCTGATTTGAAATGGAACCGGGAGCTACTGTAATTGGAAGCGGAACTCCAATCGGAAGCGGCTGACAATTTGACAGAGGATGACCTCCGTTGTTGATTGTTTTCTTTTATTTCTGTATCTGTCAAACGGACCTTATGAATAATAGGAAACCAAATTTCATTGATAAATGAAAGATCTTGCTGTCTGTTAAACGGACAGATCTCTCATGCTCCGATATCTTCGTATTTATAGATCTTTTGGTCATACCAATGTAACAGTATGCCTTGCTTACAGTGTGCTTTGCTCCTGTGGTCGTTGTTACATCGGTATGACCAAAAGATCTATAAATACGAGGATATCGGAGCATGAGATATCTGTCCGTTTGAAACATTCAGAGCAATCTTCAATTGCTGAACATGCTTTAAGCACAGGACATACGATCTTGTTTGAAAGCACGAAATGTCTGATAAATGACAGCAACACCAGAACACTCCGGAATTTGGAAGCAGTGGAAATAAGCAAAAGACACACAGGAGACCTGATTAGCCCCATGAGGCTATAGAGCCAGGATGGTGTAGTGGTTTGGGAGTTGGACTTAGACCTGGAAGATCTAGGTTCAAACCCCCGCTCAGCCACGAAGCTTCCTGGGTGACCTTGGGCCAGTCACTGTCTCTCAGTCTCACCTACCTCACAGGGTTGTTGTGAGGACAAAAGGGAGGAGCTATGTACATCACCACCTTGGAGGAAGGGCGGTATAAAAATGTGAAAAATACATAGTTGTGGACCCATGGGTTCAGTGGTTGCCTGCTCTCAGGAGACGTTCCTCCTGATCCTCTCATTCGTCTTCCTAGTTCTTTAGCTCCCACTGCTCTGTGAAGGGCACTCAAGTCTCAGCCCTGACTTCTCTCTTTCTGTTCTTTATCTCATCTCCAGTCATCAGACTGCCATCCCTTCCACCGCCACACACCGATTACAGAGGCTGTGTTTCTTGTCTTTCAGCCTCAGTGCTCCCTATCATTTTTTTCCCCCTGGCCATCAATATTTTCATCCTTCGCTCTTCTCAGTAGAATTGCAGCTGGGGTATGATATTTGATGTCCCTCTTTCTGTGCCTGCACTAATCTTCAAGCCAAATCTAGTCATGTCTTTCTTTATGGTATGGTCAAAATATTCCTTTTCTTTTTGAACTCCTCTGAAACTGAACTGAGCATCTCATTTTGTATGACAATACAGTATATTATTTTCTGATCTTTCTGTCTCACACCTTGAGCTCCCCACCCACTCATTTTTCTTGCACACAGACTATGTCTCTCCTGTTTGCTTCCATTTCACGTTGAACATGAGTTGCTTCCTCTTCCCTTTAAGAGTATCCGTGGCCTCGGACTTCCTGACTTTCTCTACTCTCCTTTTCACACTCCTCACTTTCCGTATATATCAGGTAAAAATATTATGGCTTTATATATATTGTTTTGCAGTCTCCCTCCTCTCCCTTGTCCCTCTGGTTGAACTCTACTGATGGATAGGACTTTTTAGCGCACATGGTAAATGGCACACACTGCTGCACAACGCATGCCGCTGCTATGGCTCCTAAGGCCTTCTAGTCTGAAGTATGACTCTCCACAGTTCTACAGCACACGTCACTTGATCATCCTTACAATGCAAGGGCTCTTTAAGACAGACCACTGTCCCCCCGTTGGAGGTGGAACAGTGAGAAGGGTAGTGGTTTGTCTTATTTTATTTATTTATTTAAAGAATTTATACCCCGCCTTTCTCCCAACAAGGGCACTCAAGGCGGCACCATCTTAAGATCACCTAGTACGTTTGTGGCTGAGGTGAGATTGGAATCAAGGCAGCAGTGTCGCTCGCCGAACCCACACCCAGTGCGGAGCTTCCTGCATGGAGACGCCGCGGTTCAGAATTAGGTGGGCAGTGACGTGATGATGATGTTGCCATGTCATCACATCACCGCCAATTACTTCTGGAGTGGCTCAATTTTGAGCCAAGCGGATGCAAGGGTGGGCGGGCCCTTCCAGCGATGTACGATCGTTGACTGTGATGGATTCACACACCCCTGGAGTGGCGCGTCACTCCCCATATGGAGCGCCCGGTGCGGACCGCACCAGTTGCACCCCGTAGCGACACGGCTGAATCAAGGACTTTCTGATTCCTGGATCACATTCTGAGGTACAACACAATTAATATGGATGATGAAATCAGTGCCCTGCAGTTCATCCAGCATGCCCTCACTAACTCAGAGTGTTTATTGAGCCTGGGCCGGATTGCACACGTGTCTTCAGGTTCAGCTGCCTGGGCTAAGAGGCACCTTTTAAAGTGGTGGCTCTTTTACATTTAGCAGGGGGACAGCAGAGACGTCGCTACGGTGGGGGCAGTACCGTAAGTTGTGCCCCGTCCTAGTCCCTGTTTACAAGCCGGCACGAGGCGGCCCCAACCCCCTCGCCGTCGTACCCGTTCCATGTGGAGAAGGCAGCGGGCAGGGAGTCTCCTGCCTGCTGCCTTCTCTGCACAGAATGGCTTCGACGGTGAGGGGGCGGGGCCGCCTCGTGCCAGCTTGTAAACGGGGACTAGGACGGGGCGCAAGTTACGGTACTGCTCCCACCGTAACAACGCCTCTGGGGGACAGCAACTGTCGACCACTCAGATCACCCCGTGCAGGGGCCTCTTGCTCGTGTTTCTTTTGCATCTTTGTTAGATTGTGTGTTGAAAAGTAGCATCATAAAAGTAGCATCATACGACCATACTACCAATAAAAGCAGCAGCCAAAGAGCCCACTTTATTCAATACGGCTGTCAACCTGTTACGTTTTCAAACAAACAAGTATTTACCCCAAATAGGACAAAAAAAATCTCTAAGTGACCAAAGGGATCGACAAATATTTATATATTTTGGAAAATGGGGGTCGGGGGAGGAAGAAAGAAGGCAATTTAGAAACTATAGTACAGTACTGTATTGACACAGGACTGTTCATAGTGCTAGATATCTACACGTGTAACATAATGGGGGCATTCCACATCCTGTGTAGAAACCACCAGAAATGAGGTTCCTGGACAAATATCATTCATTTTGATGGACTTGAAAAAGGGAGATCCTCTTGATAAATGTGACCTGAACACCTTTGTGTATTTTTTGCTTCTTGTTTTACCTTATTGAAAGATCAAATTTTTAAAAAATTGGAAAAACCAGCTTTATTTGATACTTTTATTTATATGCAAAACAGCGCACCATCCATGAGAGATATGAAAACCGCTTCTGATAGAAACCAGATTTCTCTATTTTCACTACAAAATATTGCCTTGTACAAAGCAACACACACACCAAAAAACCCTGAAAAAGACTAAAATCTTTGGATAACAGATGTGTTTTTTTCTCTCTCTAAAACATATTTCTTGTTTTAAGAGATTCACAGCAAAAGAGCATGAAACATTTTCTGTTTGTAAATTTTTTTTGGTTGTCAAAAAGGAAAGTAGTCTGTTTTTCCTTAAAAAGAAAACAAGTCTGTAAAAAACCACACACATACACACACACGCACACTCACAAACTGACAGACAGAGAAACAAAAACTACTTCCCTTAGAAATGGTTTGCAAAATACTTTTTAGACAGAATTACAGATCAGAATAACAACACATTAAAAAAACACCTTCAAGTGAAGTGCTAATATTTTGATTCCACACACAAAATAAAGAAAAATTCTTGAAGACAAGGTCTGAATATATAAAATATGCTTAGAAACAGGGAAGAAGTGCAATAAAACTGGAGCAAAATGAAGCCCACAATCTGGTTCCCAACAAACACTTCCAAAGTCAGACAAATATTCCACAGAAGAAGAAAATGTAAACACTCGACTATAGAAAACCAGTTGGCACAAAGTCTTTTAAACGCAAAATCTTCACCACTCTCAAAAATTAAAAAATAGTCTTGGGGAAAAAATAGTCTACTTCTCCTAGCATAAATTAAAAAATAAATAGTTCTCTTGAACTGCACTCCTGGGCGACACGTTTAAGGTTACAAGTAAATGAGATATCGATATAGATTTTTTTTTTTGGGATGTAGAGAAAGGGGCACTTGACTGTCCGGTTTAGAAAAAGGAAAGAAGAATCCCACCTTCTACAAAGGATGTCTCTTCTTTGAGGCGACCGATGGCTCCAGCAGGGCGCAGGCGAGGGGGCCTGGCAAGCAGACCCCAACCCATTCCAACCCCCGTAGGGGAACTGTTGCCTCCTCCGTTCTATTTCAAGCTTCTTATTATTTAGGGCCCGATTCAGGAAAGCCCTTTAAGGCACGAGCTTAAAGCCAAGGAATCTCCCACCAAGCTTCCGTCGAGTTCTTAAATACTTTGCTGAATTGGGACCCTACGGCGGGAAATCTTTTGGGCTGGTGGTAGGGGGCTAGGGCTAAGGTGAATGAGACTGGCCCGGGCTGCCCGTCTTACCGAGGAAGGGAAGGGAGCCTCAGTGGGCGACACCTGGGACCTCCTGCAGGGGCAGCGTGTTTCGGAGCGGACCAAGTGGTCTAGAGAGAGACACTCGGCCACTCCGGCAGTGCCCTCCGAAGACCCTGGAGCCTCTTCCGCCCCCGCCTCCCCCCTCCAGCGTCCCCCCGGGGGGCCTTGGCTGCCACCCCTGCCGAGGGGGAAGGTCTGCTGCCCTAGACGTCGAGCACATGGTTGAGATAGGAGATGTAGCAGATGGCCAGGCGCAGGATCTCGATCTTGGAGAGCTTCTTGTCCGGCGGCAGCGTGGGCAGCAGCTTGCGCAGCTCGGCGAAGGCCAGGTTGAAGGCCTCGACGCGGATGCGCTCCCGCGTGGCGTGGGCCGAACGGTACTTGGCCGTGGCCCGGCGGCGCCGCCGCTTCTCCTCGCGGCTCAGCGGCTGCTGCGGGTGAGCCGCCTGGTGGTGGTGGTGGCCTCCTCCTCCGCCCCCGCCCAGCCCCTCGCCGTCGGGCGCCTCCAAGTCCGAGGCGCAGCAGCTCCGCAGCCCTTTGGCCTCCAGAGACTCCGGGTCCGACGGCGCCGACGACGGATGGTCTGAGTCCACCGCCTGGTCAGGGCTGAGCATCATCTGCCGGGAGGGGGAGCAAAAGAAGGCACCGTCAGCTCAGCAAGCAGCCCGGCCCGCGACTCTCCGCCCCACCCGGAACCTCCCTCGACGGCGGGGCGGGGCGGGGACTGATGGGCCAGGCGGACGACGAGCCCAGCCGACCGCAGCCTTTTCCAAAGGGCAGGACAGAGCGTCGCGTGCCTGCCCTGCAGACAGACCGGCTCGTCCTTTTTTTGCATGCAGGGGGCGGGAAGGGGGCGTGTGGCGGGCCTCGCTTCGGAACGTGAGAACGACTGTCAGCAGCAGCCCAGTGTCAGTAAGTAACACAACAAGCAAACAACAGAAGCGTGACCAGAAGAGCGCTTGTTGCAAGAAGTGAGCCTGAACAGGCCTGAGGACGAGCCCGGGCCCGGGTGCAGCTGCTGCCTTTCCCCGTGAGTGGGACGCGGCGGAGTCCATGACACGTCACTTTGGTTAGCGGGTTCGAAGGTGCTCAGTCTTCCGTTACTATCCCCATATATTACAGGAGCGAAAGAGAGACTTGCTTGCCTGAGAGGCCATGGCAGAGGCGAGAAGCTAACCGAGGGCCCCACCTTTTCAGTATTATTATGGTTCTTATACACAGCCCGCCAGATGTTGGTGGCTGGATTTGGCCTGTTAAATATCTGGTCATTCTCAAGGACCTACATCATCATCATCATCATCATCATCATCATCATCATCTATTATTATTATTATTATTATTATTATTATTATTATTATTATTATTATTATTATTATTATTATTATTATTATTATTATTGCTACTGCTACGTGTAAATCACTATTATAGATACCAGTCTAGCAGCAGAAATACTCCAGCACTGTCCAGAGAGGACTGGGCAGCGTCCCCCCCCCTTCTGCTCAAATTGTTCTTGTTGGGGTTCGGGTTCTAATCTACATCCACCGAAGTTTGTTAGAGGGGAAACATTGACATAAAACTTTTTTTAAAGTATTTTGATGGGCTCTACTACTCCGGACTATGTGGTAATTCTTTATTAGCGATCTAGAGTTATCTCTCTTAAAAAAAGTTCTTTAAAAGGCTCGAATCGGATTTTTTTTTTGGGGGGGGTTGTTTTAAAAATCCAGACCGCTGTGGCCGTGCTGCCCCCATAAAATCGGAGCCCGTCGCTACTACAAGTGACACTCTTGGTGTTTATGCCTAGGAAGTTGAAACAGCGACGAGCGTGTGCCACTGCAGGAATCCAGAGTTGACATGGACAGAGCAAGTAGGAGGGAAGCGGAACGGACGCGTTGCAGCGCAGCCCCCCTGGACAGGGGAACTCACGAGGTTGGCTCCGACCTAGACAAGGGTGGGGGGGGGAGGAGGCGGGGAGCTCTCATGAGTCCTGCACTCCCTGAAGGTTTCGCTCTCCACAGGAGACAGAGGACTGAGGTGTAGGCTCCTGCTCCTCAGACAAGAAGCGATGTTCAGATCTCGTGTGAAAAAAAAAAACCGCCCTACTACTACGTGACAATGATCTGACAACCCACAGATCTGACACAACAAGATTTCTGCTGTCGAGGGAGCCGACTTCCTCACATGAAGTGAGATGTTGAGGATGGTAGAGAATCCAGTTCCTTCTCCCTAATGTAGGACTGAGGCCTTCCTGGCAAGCAGGCTCAGGGTGGGATGTGTCGGACGTTAACATGGATGTCAACACATTGCAAGGGCGCCAGGGGAGTTCGTATGTAGCCTGCCCCCCCCCCTTTCAATGATGTTGAAACACCACTGATGGAACACACCAGTGATTGAGGTGGTTTTTATGCCTGGTTTGACCAGGAAGGCAGACAAGGGTTGCGGAGGTGCTGCGCCTCGGACAGAAGAGGCGCCCGACGGCGAGGGGCTGGGCGGGGGCGGGGGAAGAACGGGGAACAAGCAGCCCCCTGCTACGGGACCCACAGCTCCTCGTCGGCTGCCTCTTTTCCGGCGGGGTGCCGCTTTCCTAGGCAACTCCCCTCCAGTTCCAGTTTTGCCCGATGAGCCGCCTCCGCTCCGGAGATCCCTGGATCCAGAGACCCCTGGAGCTGCAGGGTTGTTGCAAGGACGCGCCGCGCGTGTCTGCTTCTGAATGCCCTTCGCCGCCCCGTCCTCAAAAACAAACCCATATTAAGACGCGCCTCTCTCCAAAGCAAATTGAATCATCTCCTTGCAGCCTCCCAGGGCACCATCTGTCAGGAAGGCACTGCAACCCCGGCCCGGGAGGAACGAACGAACTTCCATGGACACGCCGGCTTATAGTAAAACAATACAGCAGGCCACGAGAGAATAACCTTGGAGACGTGGCTGGCCTGGGCAGCGGGGTGGGGGTGGTGAGGAGAGAAGGCGAGGGAAAGGGCGGCCGCGGGAGGGGAAGAAGAACACCCCAGACCCGGGAGGGGCCAATAGCCAGGGGGAAGAGGGGAAGTTCCTGAGAAGAAGCAGCGGGACCACCAGAGAATAGAATACCACCGAGAAATAATAACAATAACAACATGGTATTCGAGGTTTTACGAATAGAAGCGCGGCGCCTTCGTTTGACGAAAGCTCTGTAGCAAATCCAGAATCTAAACTAACGATTTTCGCTCGGGGCTGCTTCATCCCAAACGCATTCAGACGAACGAAAACGATTCTAAAGTTGCCAAAAGGTGAGCGGCCATCCACAGTAGCAAGACATGTAAAGAAACTGCCCTAGAAACCCACGAGAGAATCTCCCCCACACAGAACGTGTTATATGGCAACTAATGAGAGGCAACTAACGTGTGCTGGTTCTCTAATTCCCGGGGGTTTACCCCGGGCGAGGTGGAAGGTGGCAAGGCGCAAGACAAACCCAGGGAAGGGGGGGGCATGTTCCTCCCTCCCCAGAAGTTGCTACCTATTTTTAAAGACAGATATCGTTGCTAAGATAAGAATGGTCGCGCGGAAGAACAATCCAGACGAAAATAACATTCCACTAACGGGAAGATTTTCGAACCGGCGTGAAAGCGGGAGGGTTTGCTTTGATCGAAATAATACAGTATTTCCTGGCGGAAATCTCGTAAGAATTTACAGTACCTCAACGTTCGATTTGGAACACTTTGGAACACAGTTTGGGGGTGAAAGTTCTCAGGAAGCCGGCCTTGCCTGACTCTTCACTTGGAACGGAAAGGGCCCTTTGATTTCAGTGGAATTTCACCTCCTTAGATTCCCCGCCACCGAATATTGCTGTCTTCCCAGAACAGAGACTCCTAGACCTTTTTATAAACCTCTTTTACATGTATGCATATATGTTTGCATACATACATACATACATGTCCACACATGCACTAATAATAATAACAACAGTAATAATTAATAATAATAGTAATAGTAATAATTCTGACTATCTACATAAGGCAGTATTCTGTTCTGTTTCGTTTCTGCGGAATGTTGCCAATCTCACCTGTACAGGATAACATTTTAGAGAAATTTACCTTGCGGGAGTCTTTGCCACAATCTTTCTTTAAATGCCTCCGATCCTTTCTGCGGCTCAAATAAAATTCCAGAAGAGGAACATCTTAGTCTTAAAAATAAAACAATAAAAAGGACAGAGAGAAGGAGAAAGAGAGAGAAAGATCCACATATAATCAATGCTCGTTTAAAAATCTCTAGAAGTAGGTGCGAGTCGTGTTCATAGCCGCGGAGATCGAGAAATGGAGGAGGGAGGCATAATTGTCAACAAACGTACTTCTAGGAGACATAAAATACATTAGAAAAACATTTTCCTATCTTTTTTTTTTTCAGGAAAAAAGCCCTGCAGTTCTATGATACGGTCTGTAATATATCACACTTAATTGTGCTGGTGTTTTAGAATGATGCTAAAAATCCTCCTCCTCCTCCTCCCCCTCCTCTTGCCAGATCTCTACAAATAACAAAAGAGATGGAGCGATAAAGGACGGCCGAGGTGAGAGGAGGCAGATCGGGGTTCTCTCCACGGGCCAAGCAAATCAATAAAAGCCGCTGGAAGAACTCCTCGGTCCTGGGGAGAATGCGGGCCTCGGCTTCGATGTCACTCAGGAGTCAGACCGCTTTGCCGCGAGAAAAGCTTTTGTTTAGACGACCCCTCCTTTGCTCGACTTTCTCGTGGGCGGGGTCCACAACCCCGGAACGACTCTCCCTATCTCGTTTCGTCTCTTCTGGGAACTGGGAAGGAGCCACGCCGGCTTCCCGTGCCTTTTGACTTCGCAGCCCATCAAGATCCGATCCGCATCGCCCAACACCTCTGGAAGCCCACGAACGAGAGAGGGCCAAAGGATGCTGTGCTGGGCCTCTCCAGCAGAGAAAAACACGGGAGAGCAAGCGAGCGACGCGCTGGCGCGGGCGGGTGGGATGCGACTGGATTCCCTCCTGGTTCCAGTGGGTTTATTCTAGAGAAGCTGCGAGATATAAAGGAGCAGGAGAGCAACGGGGAGGGGTCGGCGGCATCTCTCTCTCCCCCCCCCCCAAGTTGCTACCCAGTAGACAATCCCATTGGACGGCAAGAGAGGCGAGATGCAAGTCGCTTAATTGAACTTGACATCTGTCACCATGTGGGAGTTTCACAGCCCAAATATTGTCAGGCAGCAGCTCAGACTCTCCCTCCATCCACGCCACGGATTATTCTAGCAGAATGGGAGAGAAGGAAGCGCCCATTCCTCCCGACCCCTGTCCTGTCCTCCAGGGCGAATTCACACATGCACGTTCCTCACGCCGTGTCTGTAACAGCAGTGGATGACTCCTGAGTGTGAAACCGTCACCACTACAGGCAGAGCTTTCACATTACCCAATTCAGGAGTGAGCTGATTCCAGTCATTTCGAAGAAGAAAATACAGTAGAATCCTGTCTGTGAACCACCCAGATGTATTAAATGGACACAACTCTGACATGGGAGTGGAATAACTAAAAGGCAGCTCATCGCTCTGACTCATCATGTCCTACCTTTATTTGCTGTCTTTCAAGGTGTGCTATGAACGGAAAAGTGGGGTACAAATATTTGAAATGTAATCTAGCCCTGGAATATATCCTTTATACAGTATTTATCCTTTATACTGTATTTATCTAGGGGTATTGGTTAATTCCATTTTCCATTGTTTATACATTTCTTAACTACTGCAACCCAGCCACTCTAAGGGTTTGAGGTGAAATGAGTTCGATCTTTAAAGGAAGTATAATCAGTTTCAAAGTTGAAATAAGTGGTGAGAGAAGAAAACACTCTAATGAAAACATTGAATGTTGGTGTTTTTAGGTTGTTGTACAGTGGGCCTTCAGTATCCGCGAGGAATTGGTTCTGGGACCACCGCGGATACAAAAATCTGTGGATGCGGAAGTTGTGCCGCAATGCCTTATGGAATTGAGCAAAGGGTGCCTCTGGAGGCCACTTCTGGGTTGTGCCGGGCAGTGGCGATTCTAGGGGGGCTGCCGACGCCATGCCCCCACGTGACCCGGGCGTGACGTCAGCTGCACGAGCGCGCCCGGCGCGGCTCCAATTACACCCCCTGCCGTTTTACTTACTATTTTGGAGCCGTATGAGCTCCAGAGCGGGCGGGAGGGTCCAACGCCAAGATGACCGAGGCGGAGGAAACGCATCCCGGAGGCAAGTACGCCCCTTCGCCGCCACATCCGGCCCCTGCCCTGGGACCCCCACCCCCCGCCCAAACCCCGACGATGCTTCTGGTGCTGGGCTCTATGGGCATTCCATTGGCCTCTGCGGGTCCCAGGACACCGGAAGTTATGGATGTGAAACCGGAAGTCACTTCTGATTGCTTCCGCAAGGTGCCCTGGGGCCCATGGAGGCCAATGGAATGCATCACAGGCCCAGTATGACCCAGAAGTGGCCTCCAGAGGCACCCCTCGCTTGATCCACAGATGGTGAAATCCACGGATACGGGACCTGTGAATGCACCCCCTTTTCTTTGTAAGAATTTCCTTTCAAGGTAATTTCCTTTTTTCCTCCTTCTGTCTAAAAACTGCTGACAATATGCCCCCAAAGACTAAAACCTGTATAGACTTTTGGGGGCATTGCTATGAGAGGTGTTATGAATTTGAAGCTCCTGAATTTCAAAAATTTACCATTGGACATAATTCAGAGAAAACAGAAATGCCTTCATTCAGCAGGATTGGGGATTGGGGATACAGCCTGTTCTGAATGAGGCTGGACTCCCTCCAAAGTGTGGAAAGGCATCTATATGTCTGCAGGGCCACAGCCTGGGGATGCTTCTGGGCTTGGCTTGGCTCCTTCCTTGGTCACACAGCCTGATTAGGCTTTTGCAGTGCACCCCTCGCAAAGTGCATTCTCGGGGCTGGCCCATCCATGAGGTGATGGATGGTAGTGCTTGATAGACACAGGGCCTCTTCACCACTGTCACTGTGCCTATTCTGGCCTGAGTCATGTTTGCCTGGGATGCATCCAGCACCATGTTCACGTGTAGACAAACGTGTCAGGCAACAGGTCAAAGATTGTGGCAATAGAGCTGGAGGAGGAAGGCAGAGGAGGATGGGGGGGGCGGGGGGGGGAAGGAAGTCCAGCCAGCATAGAGCTCATGCCAATAAAGCAAAAAAAGGGGGGGAGGATTTGGGCATGTGTGCCTGTGTTGTCCACTGCGTAGTGCTGGAGGGTGCACATGTGCTAGCACACACGGTTGCTGGCAGCAGGCAGAAAGCGACAGAACTTGGGGAGTGGGGCGACACATCAACCACAGTTTCAAATGGCAAATATACGTCTTGTGCCACCTTTAGGCGTTCTGAAACTACAGCTAGTGCAAAATGCTGCTGACAGGCAGCTGGAGGCCTGTTATTTGGGGCATTTGGACTCCATTGCCTTTTCAGTACAGTATATCGGTAGAAGTATTTTACCTGTAATGTAAAATGACATTATGTAATGTCAAGATTGTAAGGAGACATTTGGGTTTCCTTACAACAATTCTACAATGATAGGTTCAGTGGAAAGGTAGCCCAAAATTATCCAGTGACTCACGCATGGATTCGAACCTGGGAATCCTTGGTCTGACTTTAGCCACTGTACAACACTTACAGCGCAATCCTATCCAACTTACATCACCGGTGTAACCAGCCAGCGGTGCAGCGAGAACGGGAGGCCCCAGAATGGAAAGGGGATTCACAGAAGCGTCGCTCCGGTAGGGGCAGGGCTGTAAGTATCGCTGCGGTTACAGTCGCTTTACCGAGCGAGGAGGAGGCAGCCCCGCCCCCTCACTGTCCGAGCCAGTCCCCTGCGGAGAAAGTAGCAGGCAAGAGACCCTGCCTGCTGCTTTCTCCGTAGGCGAATGGCTTGGACAGTGAGGGGGCGGGGCTGCCTCCTCCTCGCTCGGTAAAGCGACTGTAACCACAGCGATACTTACAGCCCCGCCCCTACCGGAGCGATGCCTCTGGGGATTCAAATCCCCTCCGAAGGGGGATTCAAAGGGGATTTAAATCTCCCCTCTCTCCAAAGCCTCCCACCCTGCCCTCCCCCGCTGGTTACACCACTGGTGTAAGTTGGATAGGATTGCGCTGTATCTCAGCACTGTGTTTGTTAGAACTGTTGGAAGTTAGTGGGGATTGTGGCAATTTTGCACTTTGATCATTTTGCATGGATCTTCTTTCTTTCTTTCTTTCTTTCTTTCTTTCTTTCTTTCTTTCTTTCTTTCTTTCTTTCTTTCTTTCTTTCTTTCTTTCTTTCTTTCTTTCTCTCTCATTGCACTAGCTACCTAAAATGAAGTTACTACATTCCTTCTGCTCTGGCACTTCTTCTGGGGGTGATAGGACTTAAAATGGACTCACAAACCTTGCCAGTTTTTATGCCAGTATCTCAGGCCAAAGGGGGTTGCCAGTTTCATATATCCAAATCCAACTGAGAAAAGTCATCTAGCCATAATAGGAGTCATCTGGGACTAACATCGTCAAGCACTTGCTTCCAATTTACAACACTGGGGACTTTTGCTGGGGTCACCATTTCCCCCTCATCTAAGCTTATGTTAGTGCTGTAATCTGGCATTAGATCTGACGATGTGGAGTTTTAGAAATGTGTAAATTTAGAATCACTCAGGTTCTAAAAGTGCCTTTTTAATTCAAACCCCTACATTTATTCACATGGCTCTCTTAGTATGGTTTACAATCAAATCACGACAAAAGATCTTTCACAAGATCTTCTAACCAGAGAGTCTGAATATGAGAGTTGTTCCTTGTCTGGAACAAGGGAGACCCTGATTGCGTAGGGGAAAACCTGCACATTGACAGATTGTATGCCTGGAGGGTGGAAGCAGGCATAATGAGGCAATCTTTCTTCCCCCCCCCCCCCCCGCATTCAGCCTCAGTGGTTGGAAGACCATGTGAAAAGGACTAGTCCTTTGAAGATGACTAAAAATATTATCAAACTAGCTTGGTACTTAGCCTTCTTATTGAAAGTATAATAACCAGTTTCGTTTGTCCAGTTTTGATCTAAATGAAGTAGGGCAGAATCTTCAAGACCTTAAATGGCATGATCATAGAAAGTTAGAATTGGACCTTGGAGCAGTAGCGTAGGATGGGATGGGGCGGGGGGGGAGACTGCCCCCGGGCAGCAGGCGGGGGGCATCATCAAACTGGAGGCGGGGGCATCATACTGGCACTGGTGATCTGGGCGGCAGCGGCACGGCTCAGAGGAGCTTGCAGACGGCTCCTGCCGTCTCCGCGCCGCATTTGATTTGGCCTCCTCCCTCCCACCCACCCAACCCCCGAGGGACGTTTGGCTCCACTTGGGGGTGGGCAGGGGCATCATTGCATGCTGCGGCCCCACCTCCTATGCCGCTGCCTTGGAGGGCATTTAATCGAATTCCTTGCTCAGTGCAGGCAACTGCTACAGGATCCCTGCAGAGTAGCCAGCTCCTGCATGAAAACTTCATGACAGGGAGCCCACTACTGCATGAGGTAGACTGTTCCAGTGCCAGGCAGCTCTTATAGTTAGGAACTTCTTCTTTTGGTCTAATCTAAATCTACTTCCCACTGGTTCTAGTCCTAGTACTGCTTTACATATGTGAATGTTTGGACTAGAGCAGGGGTTGGCAACTTACATCTTGGCCGCCAGCTGAAGTCATTTGGCCCGCCAGCCAAAGTCCGGCCTGTGCGGAGTTTGGTTTGGGAGGCTTTGCCTCCCACCCAAGTTGCTGCGTGCCGGATGGGGAATGGCAGAGCCGCCTGCCTGGGCGACTCTGCCATTCCTCATTGGGTGTGCTGCGACTTGGGCAGGAGGCAAAGCCTCCCAAGCTGAGCTCCGCGTGGGTCACTTCCGGGTGCTCAGCAACCCGGAAGTTCGGTGGTGATACAATGACGTCACCGGCAAACGTCTGGCCCCTTTAAAGAAAAAGGTTGCTGACCCCTGGACTAGAGCATGTTGGGACATAGCTTTTCCTTTGAGACATTTTTTTTTTAAATCTCAAACATGTGGAATGCAGCTTTTTACCCACTTCTGTCCCTTTCCCCTTGAAAAAAGGCCTCGGTCTTGTTGTGGTCCCCAGAACTTTACGTATGAGGGAAAGACATAGGGGTGTGCTTGGTCATTCTGCTGAAATTAATTGTGCATTTGCCACACACCCAGTGATTAGCCTCCCATGTTGCCAGTGGGTTTCCTTCCCTGGTTTTCATGGGGTAGGTCGTCTTGGGTGACCAGAAATCAACTGGCAGGCACTGCTAATCAATTTATGGGGGACCTCCCTGCTCACGAGCAGAGAGGGGAGCCACATTTTTTTAAGGTGTGATTTGGACCTCTTCCACAGGGATATCATGGGAGACTTTGTCAAATGTTTTGCTGAAATCCAGATGTACTATGTCCATGACGTTCTCAAGCTGTACCAGACTATCAAAGAAAAAGATGAGATTAGTCTGGCATGACTTGTTCTTGACAAATCCATATGGTGGCTCAAGGATATGACCACCTCATTTTCTAAATACTCACAAACGTTTTGTGTAATAATCTGTTCCAGGATCTTTCAGGGTATTAACATCAGGATGTCTGCAGTTTCCTGGATCTTCCCTCCCCCCCCCTTTTAAATAAGGTCAATATTTGCTCATATACAGTAATTTATCTGATTCTGGGGACTTAAATTCATTTAATGTAACTAGGAGTTCCCTTACCATCTCTTTACCTACCTTGAATCATAATGCCCCCAGTTATTCATTAGTGCTACAAAAAGGTTGGGCCATTTTTCCCTTGTGGTAGAAGACAGATGCAAAATAAGAATGATGATGATGGTGATAGATGCATATTTATATACCGTACTGCTTTTTAACAACAACAAAAAGTTCACAAAGTGGTTTGCATAGCAAAATAAAATCAATAAATGGTTCCTTCTCCCCAAAGGGCTCACAGTCTAACAAAAGATGCAGAAGAGACACCAGCAACAGCCACTGGAAAAGAATCCAGAATGGGGAGGAGATAGGGCGGGGGTGGGCAGATCGGGCTCGGGAGGGGGGCAGGTTGGTCGGCAGCACACGAATCCCGAATCCCTTCCCGGGCCTGATCCGCCAGCACGGATCAAATGTCCCCTTACCCTGAGGAGACCTCCAGCAGCTGAAAATCCCCTGTGGGATGCAGCGAAGCTCACGCTGACTCTGCTGCAGCCTCACACGGGGATTTAGTTAGGATTGGGTTGACATTCAATCCCCTCATTTCTGTTACCTAGCCCTGTGTGCGAGCTCCAGTTGCAAGCTCATACTGTATGGGATTCCAAAAAGACTTACAGGAGTTCCCTGAACAGGTTAGCAAAGAAACTAGAAGCAAGAGCCAGAGCATCTGAGTTTTTTTGACTGAAAGCCTAGAAGGGTCCTCAGAAGGGAACCTTGTATCTATTGCTAAAAAGGAGGGTTGTCATCTAGAACCCTCAGAAAGGAGGGTTGTCATCTAGAACCCTCAGAAAGGCATGCTGTAAAACAGGGCTTCTCAAAGTATGAGTAGTGGGTCGTGGCCCGATGCCAAGGTGGATCACCAGTTCCCCCTCCCCCCCACCCGCCCTTGCCTCCGTTTGGCTCCAAATTGGAGCCAAACATAAGCAACCGGAGGCCACTTCTGGGTCATGACTCACCTTCTGCAGCTGCTCCCCCATCATGCTGGGCCCAGGACGGCCTCCAGAGGCCTCCATAGGCCTTGGAAGGCCTCTGGAAAGTGACTTCCGGGTCACTTCCGGTTTCACCGATGCAACTTTGGCTGAGCCTCTAGGGTTAGAAGGGCCCTCCAACCCACCCAGAGCTTCCTACCTGCGTTTTCTGGCCTCCAAAAACCTGAAAACCCAGAAGTAACTGGTGATGATGTTATCGGCAGTCACTTCCGGTAGTACACAGCAGGAGAGTGGCAGGGAAGGGGTTGAAAACCTCTGTCCTAGACTGTCCCTCAGGGAAGTCCTTCTTTGCCACAGCTCCTTCTCTTCTTGTTTTTGGTTTTAAAGGATAGCTTTCTCCTCCCACTCGCTTGTGGCAAGTAGGAGAGAAAGGCACAAAAGTGGAGATTGTTTGAACTGCAACTGTGAGAATCTGTACATTGCATTGGCTCATGATGGAGAGAAGTGATGTGCCTGCCACTCA
The DNA here is from genome assembly GCA_026170595.1 of Plestiodon gilberti rubricaudatus. Classification (NCBI taxonomy): domain Eukaryota; kingdom Metazoa; phylum Chordata; class Lepidosauria; order Squamata; family Scincidae; genus Plestiodon; species Plestiodon gilberti. Next base: position 105,958,322 of record JANXHW010000002.1, on the reverse strand, counting down.
AGAGAGGGGAAGGTTAGGCGGTTCATGTGAAGGGCTGTGCCTGGAGTGGCTCACTGTAGCTTGAGCTTTGTCTGGAAAAGGAGATGTTGGCTTATCTTGGGCCTCCAATGAAAAGGTACCAAAAAAATAGAAAAAAGCTTCACATGTTCACAACCGCTACGGCAGTCGCCAAACTAGAAGTGCGCTGCTTTCAGAAGGGTGACCCATCACACATCTGGCACATGCACTCCCAATATGTAGATTGTACATGACCGGGGAGAGGTTACAGGGCTTGTTTTTCCCATGCACACAAATATTCACGTAAAATCAGTACACGTGGAATGTGCAGTTTTTCACCATATTCCCCTTCCTTTGGCCATGTACCCTGTTGAGAAGCTCCCTGTCCTCATTCTTGTTGTGGTTCCCCAAATCTTGCACATCTAGCTGGGACACGTCTAGCTCCTAGCCACTCAGACAGAGTGGGCTACCATTGGACCACTATCCCGTGATTCTCCCATAGCATCCCGTATCCGTACGCTACGGAACCGCCCAACCGTCCTGTAGCCTCCCGTATTTTGTAGCGTCAGGGTTTCCATGGATACTGGCAAATTTACTTGGAGGGCTCCACCGCCATGGTTGTTCAGGGCCATCTTTCCTCCTCCCCCTTTGTGCTGGATGGGCTTAGGACATGACAGATGTTGTTCAGACATTGCACTCTGCTTGGGCATCGGATTGCACCATTAGATCTGGGAAACAGAGTTTACATCAAATGTGATGAAGATGGCAAATTCAGCGATTGTACATGCAAACAAATGGAACACTCAGGTCCTATTCCGTTGCGACTAATCAAGGACCACTTAACAGAAACTGATGACATCTTTCTTTTTCTGACACAGCCCAAAACGTCAAATGCACAAGTACTATCTGAACATTCAAGTTCACCCACAGAGTTGTCTTGTAAGACACGTAATCATGTTACTAAAATAGTCAATTGTTCTAGTTCAGGTATTCAGAAGCCTCTGAGATTTATTTAGCAATGAATGAATGATCAACACAACAGTGCAATGCCCAACAGTGCAATTTCATGTAGTCATTTCTTTAAACAAAAAGGAAGACTAGTGTCATGATATGGTTCGTTCACTACGTGGCGCTGGACTTAGATGTATCAAGGATGGAGTCAGGTGTTTCCAGTTTGCTATTCTCTCGGACAATAAAGTTGGACTCTCAGCATACTGAACCTCATACAGAGGTACGACCTCTGGCTTTCTCAAAATACAGGTAGTCCTCACCGTTGTTTCGGTATACGTCGTTTTGTTTTAACGTCATAGCTGAAGTTGCAGCAGCTGCTTCCAGGTCGTGACGCACTTCCTGGTCTTATTCTCATCCCAGAATGCCTTGCAAGGCATTCTGAGGCACGAAGAAAGCCTAGGAAGTGACTCACGGTCCCAGAAGCGGCTTCTGCAGCCTGCCAGAAGAAGACCTTCCAAGGGAGGGAGGAAATCCTGTTAAATGAGTAGATGGCAACCTGCACATGCCTAACTGACTCTGCTCCTTGACTGTGTCATTCACTCTCAGCTGGGCTCCCATAATGGATACGTAGACATGGACAGCCAGCGGTGAAGTGAAAATGTTTGAGGCACAGCAGGAAGAGCAGGGGCTGCCATGAGTTCCTCAAGTTTTCTTCCAGCCCCAGGACTTTAGGCACTGGGGTTGCGCTACAACATTTAGTTACAAGCCCTGCTCGTTCTTGCAAAGCAGGTGGTCATATGCCTATCAGTTTTGAAATGGAGCCACCACCCAATAGGGTCGCAGTATCTCCATACTCCAAGGGCTCCTGTCCCAAACGCTCTCCATGTTCACAGAAAGCTTGGGAGCCCCCACTGCCAACAGCCCCTGAAACCCCACTCCCCAGCTCTCCCTGCAAAGAGTGTCTGCAGTAGCAAGTGTGAGCAGCAAGTTTGAGTGTGACCAGAACTGTACACAGTAGTCCAAATGTGGCTGCATCATAGATTTGATGTGCCTTATAACCCCCTTTGAACCCATCTCCCACTCTTGCATTTATGACTACTAACCTAACATGGAATAGGAGAACTCTAAAGTGTAGCAAGTTTAGTTTAGGTGAACTTGGGATACCTTCCAGTTCTGGGACTGAGTGAGGGCTAGGGCTCTCAGATCCAGCTAACCTTGATTATAGCAAGGACTCTAGGAGGAAACATCTTGGATAAGAGCCAGAATCTGGAGAGAGTAGTGGCAGACTGTACAGTGTGTCTCCTCCCTTCTTTGATGTACAGCAATCTCTCCAATAGTGTGGGGGATGCGTTCTCCAAGAACCAAACGCTGTGCAAAAGGATACTATAGGATACACATTAATTTAACAAGCAGGAAACAGGTGCTGATTGGCCCAGAATGCATGGCTCCCATTGGTTAGAATGGCTGTCAATCATGTTGGGACAAAGAGTTCTGTAACAAATCAGCACTAAAGGAACAAACGTCCCCTTACCTTGAGGAGGCCTCCATGACTGCCCACTACCACTGCAGGAGGCAGTGTGCGTCCCATTGGCATGGCTGCATCAGCGCTGGAAAGTTGGATAGGATCGGGCCCTGTGTTCTCCAAGGAATGCCTGTATGACCAGGATGGTGGAGTGGTTTGGGAGTCGGACTTAGACCTGGAAGATCCAGGTTCAAATCCCCGCTCAGCCACGAAGCTTCCTGGGTGACCTTGGGCCAGTCACTATCTCTCAGCCCCACCAACCTCACAGGGTTGTTGTGAGGACAAAGGAGGGGAGGAAATATGTACACCACTCTGAGCTCCTTGGAGGAAGGGTGTATAAAATGTGAAAAAATATAATAAATAAAATAAAATGTACACATGAACCCTAATAGAGACTGAGCTACACTATGCACTTATGGGGATTCACACAATCACTTTATGCACCCAGCAATCCAGAAAAAGTAATGCAACAAGATTATGTCAGCGTGGTTTGGGCTGTATTTATAATCCAATATCCCCCACTAGCTGCAGTAAGGATTTCTGGATAATTGTAACAGCTTCTGACATGAAAGCTTCTCCTATTTCATGACATTTCCCCTATAACATCTAAATGTATCAGAACACTGTTAGTGTAGAAAGGAGGCATCATATTAGCATAGCATCTTATCAGAACTAGCTCCTTTGTCCCCGAAGGGTTTCTTTATTCATGGGCTTGTTTACTCTCTTCCTCATTAGATTGGTGAACCTTTTGTTGACATATCCGTTTGTTCAGCTATGTACTAGAATGGGATCTTTTGAAGGCACTGACATCTGCTTCATTCCTAAGGAATCCAGCTGTGAAAGCAACAATAATCATGCTTGCAGGGAAATCAGTGAAGGTAAGATGATATAAAGGGGCTGTTTTTTTTTTTTTTTAAACATTGTTCAGGACCATGCTTTCTGGTTTTTCAAAGTCTTCATTTGAATAACATGATTTGATCACTAACAAATGATGTTAATTCATTGATGTCAATCAATACAGCAGAACATCACTAACCTTTTGGCTGGGCAGTATACGCCCAGCAGCTGGATGGGAGAAGGCTGTGAAACATGTTTGCCAGGGACAGGGGGAGCCGTAACCTACGTCTTGTGTTGGATGCAGCACTGTTGACTTGGATGAAGACGTATATATACTGTATATATAGCCCAATAGTCTCTCCCCCCCCCCCCCATAGCATGCAGCTACGCTACATGCTATGGTGGTGGTGGTGGTGGGGACGATCAGGAGGTTTGGGAGGGGAAGGGGAAAATATTTTTCCTTACCCCTAAGTAAGCCCCATGAATGCCAATGGGTCTCCTTGGACCTGCGCCCATTCCTTAGCTGGCGCAAGTCCAAGGAGACAAAGGGGTCACGTTGGCTCTCTCTGGAGGGGATAGCTGTCCTCTTACCTCGTGTCAAACCCCAGCTTGCTCAATGGAGCTACTCGGAGCTGCGCTGCACAGCATTGGGCTTACCTGCTCCAGTGGGCGTCCTCTGCCGTGCTGGTGCGTGTGGGAAGGCATGGCCTTCCCACCAGCGCTGCTAACAGGTGTGCGGTCACAAAGTGCTTTCCGGCACTTTTACAACAGCTAATGCCGGTGGAGCGTGTACTTTGCCAGCGCTAACAAAGGATAGGATTGGTTCAAATGTTGTTAGTGTACACATCAGAGGTACCTTCAACCTTGGCTTCCCTCACCAACTCAATCAAGAGCTGTACGGACATTGAGGCCCAGGTTTCCTGAGCAATCAAGATACTCTCTACTGCAGGAGTTCTCAACCCCAGCGGTATGGCGTACCATCTTCTAGGCTGCTGCTGGGCCACCTTGTAGCACTGGAAGTAAGTGCCGATGATGTAATAGGCACTTACTTTCGGGTTTTCGCCGTGCTGGAGCCCTGTAAAGATAAGTTAAGGGGCAAGGGCAGGGGGGGGGGAGGAGGAGGCTTTCCTGAGCCTGGAAACCCGCATGCTCGAGATCTGCAGGCTCTGCAGAGCTTGAGCCACCAGTTCCAGGGCTCCAGCATGGGACGGCGTGGACTCCCTGGCGGGTGCCATCTTAACAGCCAGGGACCCACATGCCACCAGCCAGTGGTCCGCGTACCACTAGTGGTACATGTACCACCAGTTGAGAACATCTGCTCTACTGCATCCTTTGCAGGGTGCTCAACAACAGAGGCAGATGAACAGCAGATGGACCAATGAGGGCCATCAAGGACCAAGAGAAGGGTCCCTGGTGAGTTTGCCCTACAATAGCCTTCATATATCCCTATGAGAAATTTGGTTGTAGGAAGCTGGGTCACAGACCCTCATGCTCATTGTTGGCTGTCCACTGTTCATCATCTGTCTTTTTCCTGTTGTTGCTTCTGCCATTCATGATTGCTCAATGACTTGCTGGTGCTGTGTCAAGCACCTCCATTCCCTCTGCTACTCAAGAACCACTGTACCAGCCAACACCCAGGAGAAGGTATTAGACCACTCTCACCTCTCTTCCAACCTTTCTTCCCTCTTCTCTGCAACCAAGTGCTACCACAAGCTGCCATTCAAGCAACCTCTGAGCTGCCCCTCAACAAACCCTTTCTCTGGGAAAGCCATCTTGGCTCCCTTGCCTTCCTTCCTTCCTTGGAACCCACTAAAGGCCATTGATTAGCCTTCCTTGGTTTATTTTCAAGTCCTTTGGAGCACGCACTACATCCGGGGGGGGGGGGGGTGGCTACCAGACTGCCCAGAAGAGGTAAACTTTTTCTTACCTGCTTCCCCATAGGCTGCCTGGCCTCCAATGAATCTCATTTGACCTACGCCAGGTATTTTTGCTGGTGTAAGTTCAAGGAGATTCAGAGGGCAGTTCAGGGCAGGGAAAAGGGGATAGGATCTTGGCATGCACCACTGCCACCAAGATCCTCCCCCTCCCACCCCGACATCAGCTCCTGCCTGTCCCACTTCCTATCCCGAACCACCCATGATCGTCCTTCAAACCGCTCCTCATCGCCACCCAACCTGCTCCGGTGGGGCATCTGGGATCTGCTGTTGTGCGCATGGGGCCTCCAGCCATTTGCACAAGAGGCCCTGAAGCGCACAACGGCAGTGCAGCTTTCACACTGCCATTTGCGGCTTACAGTGGCAGATCATGAGATTGGGTTGTTTGTCTTCCTGTATGTTTCCTTTTTCCTTCAAAGCAGCCATGGTGGGGGGGGGGGCATCCATATGTTTTTCTCAGAAGAATAAAAAAAACAGTTTTTAGAAAATGCCAGCTTCATGATTTAGACCAGGAAAATGGTGCATGAAAATGGGTTCATCACTCGTCCCTCAATGCCACAGACCCAGCCCAATTGCCCTGTCCCCTCTGCAGCTGTTTTGGCTCTCAGTTGCTGGTTTACATATGGCACTTGATCATACATTAATTGCAACCATTCCTGATTTCAACTATCACAGTAATCTGGCTTCCCTTGGAAATCTTGGCTGGACCGTCTAATGCAAATTGCTGGCTTATCCGTAATTGGAAATCCACTTGAATTGGAATAAAATACATGTGTTTGTCATTCTTAAATATCTGTTGGAAGAAAAAATGAATAGCTGTGCCACTGTAACATCTGCATTCCAGTGGCTCTGGGCAAGCATCGGTGTTCATGAATAGCCTTAATATTCATGCTGTGAACCTGTTCCTTGCTCCATTTGCAAGGGATCCTCCTATTCTACTATCATTTACTGCTACCCACCACTATGGCCCTATCCAAGGTGCCTATCCTTGCTCTTTAGTTGTGACTGGCAAACAGATAGCAGCGCGCTCTGCTTTCCAGCAACTACATAAACACAGAACAGAACTGTATTGTTCTGTACATGCATTCTCTTTGTTTGGGCAGGACGTCTGGCTCAGCTGGTAGAGCGACCGTTTCATATATGCCTGAAGATCTGAAGGACGGCAGTTCAAGACGGCTGGAAGTGTCTGTGTCTGTTGGAGAGCTGCCGGAACGCTGAGCTGATAAGCTTGCAGAGCCTCTGTGGGGGAGTGGAACTGCAGCTGCAGCACTTGAGTGGCAGTCAAGGTTGCCTGTCAGCTGAAGCGTGGTGAGGCAAACGTCAGAGAGAGAGAGAGAGAGAGAGAGAGAGAGAGAGATGGACTGTGAAAAAAACATCTAGAATGAAGGATTCTACGAAATATTAGAACATTATTGCACTGTAAAAACCCCTTGGGGTTTAGAAAGTCTGCCCATGTAAACCACCTTTGAATTAAAGTCAGAGAACTCCGATGACCAAAGAAAAGGCGGTATATAAATACTGGTGGTTGTTTATTATTATTATTATTATTATTATTATTATTATTATTATTATTATTATTATTATTATTTGTCTTGCAGCCTTAAAAAACCAGTGGAAAATGCTTGTTGCGTTTCTCTATCTGGGAATGCATAGTGACGTAAATAATTTGAGGACGGGCCACTGTGGAAGCACATTGCCCTCATTTTGTTCAAATGCCCAACATCCTCTTCACGATTGGACTTTGGGAAACCCAGGTCTGCTAGTTTGTAGCAAAAGCTGATTAACACAGACATGTGATACAGGGCCGGCTGAAACTATTGGGCTGTTTTGCAGCCCAATAATGTGGGCTGCAAAATGTCTGCCAGCCCCGCCTCCAAATGAGCACCTGTTACCTGGCCCCTTCCTCTGTGGTTCTTTAATCAAAACAGGAAATGTGAAACACACTGGGATTGCTTCCAGGGCGCTCCACATTTCCTGCTTAGTTTAAAGAGCTCATGCAGAGGAGGAAACAATCTTGCTCCTTCCTCCACAAAGGCTCTTTAAACAAAATGCAGAATATGCTGAGAGCCATCCCAGCGTGTTCCACATTTGCTGTTTTGAAAAAACAGCAGAGGAAGGGAGCCAGGTAAGTGATCAGAATCACATTCTCAGAGTGCAATGATCTGGCCCTCTGTCTTCTCACCTTGTCAGTTCCTCCACCAGGCTCTTTAAACAATGTTGTTTAAAGTGTCCGGTGGAGGAAGGAGCAAGATAAGGGAGCCAGCTTGCTGCGTTCCAAAGATTGGAACACAGCAATCTCACTCCTTCCCCTGCGCGGACTTTTTAAATGAAGCAGGAAATGCAGAGCATGCTGGGAGTGATCCCAGCGTGCTCTGCATTTCCTGCTTTGGTTAAAGAGCCCACGTGAAGGATGGGGCAGGTAAGGAGGCTGGCTTCATTTGCGGAAGACTGAAGGGAGGTGGCAGGCATCAATTTGCCGCCCCCTCATCTGCCGCTGATGTGAATGGCATCGGTCACTTCATGGCTGGGTCAGCCCTGATGTGATGTACCTCTTACCCGAAGCAATTGTTCTACTTAAAAACTCTGGATAATAATAGTAAAAATGATAATAATGTACTAAGTGATATTTAAATTGATAAACATACTAATGTTTGTCTTTAAACAATAAGAAAGGTGGCCAGTCTACCTGAAACAAGGGCAAGGTCAGGTGCCTAAATCAGCATTCCCCCCCCCCCCCCCAGTGTAAGTATGTATCATTTGCAGTGTGAAGTTCAGGGTGTGAGGGGGCTGGGCTTCCTATGCAGGAGAAAAAAATGGTTTGACACCTGTTTTTCGTGACATCTCTGTCAGTGCAGTCCTAGGCATGTTTATTCAGGAGTAAGTCCCATTGAGTTCAATGGAACCTACTCCCAGATAAGTGTGTATAGAACTGCCACCAAGAGGTAGGATACAGTGCACATTCAAACACTCTAGACCAGGGGTTCTCAACCCCTTCCCAGCCGAGTACCACCTCCAGCACCACTCTCCTGCTGCATACCACCGGAAGTGACTGGCGATGACATCATCGCCAGTTAGTTCTGAGTTTTCAGGTTTTCAGAGACCAGGAAATGCAGGTAGGAGGGCCCTTCTCAGCATTCCCAAGAGGCTCAGCCAAACGGCTCTTGGGAGCGAAATCACGCCACCAAAAGCGCCACGTCGGAATGGGGTTCTGGTGGTCTGAGTACCATCAGCAGTCAGCCAAAGTACCACTGGTGGTACTAGTACCACTGGTTGAGAACCCCTGCTCTAGACCTTCAAACACTAGTCTAGAGCTTTCTGGGCAATTTTTGTTTTGTTCAGCAAACAGGCAATTGTTACTCTTGCGTGAGATCCATCCAGACCTATTTTGGCTAGGTAACCTTTCTGTTGTGGGGAAGCCACATTTTCTCAGCACTCAATGTCTGCTATTTCGTGATCGTAAGAAGTAAGAGCTGCCCTGTGGCAAGTACGCCTGTTGCATTAGTGGGAGCTGTGTGAACATAGTACACTAGAGCAACAATTGCCTATTTGTTGAGCAAAACAAAAATTGCCCATTGCATTGATGGTATTGCACATAAGTTCAAGTGCCTGTGAAAGCACTTGTGGTAAGCAACAGCAAGCCGCTTCCCTCTGTGCTGTTCTGTGATAGTTTCACGAACAATCTGTTTCTTTGTACCATTCAGGCATTTGGAATGGCATATATTTCTGCATACTTGCAGACCTTTTCATACAACAAACGTGTGAAAATGAACACATGACGTGGGGTAGATCTTTCCCCTCCAACTGTTGATTCTACGCAGCTTTATTGTGTGGCGTTTACTTATCATGATCATTTTCAGAGACAGTTGCATGAGGAGAGGATTCACCTATGGCAGGCTGGCTCCCTTGTTTGGTTTTTTCTTTCAACAAAAATTGAAAAAAGTAATCTCAAAGTACTCTCAGAAACAATTCACCTTAGGGAAGCAGCGCACCTCTCTACTCCAGCCGCTTGGCAATATGACATCATCATCATCAAGCACTGGTTCAACTCTTGTCCCTCTCATACGTGCTGGCAGAGCCAGGAGACCCAAACTGGCTCCTGTAGCAAAAGGAGGCATTGCTGGGAAAGGCCAGGGGATTTTAGTATGGAGGGAAGGCAGGAGGAATGGAGAGGCAGGACGGAGAAGATGAAACCGAACAGGAAGGGTGGAGACAGGTGCGACCAGGACAAAGGGAGCGGGTGAGGCAAGAGGCAAAGGGACAGGAGGGGTCCGCAGAGGCTGGGCAGAGAGAGAGAGAGAGAGAGAGAGAGGAGAGAGAGAGAGAGAGAGAGAGAGAGAGAGGCAGGCAGGCAGGCAGGCAGGCAGGCAGCGCAGGCAGGCAGACAGGCAAGGAGCAGTAGCAAGAAAGTTGGAGGAGGATGAAGAGGGTTGGTGAAGGAAGAAAGGGGGTCCAGCAGATGGGGGAAGATGTGGTCCCTTCAGAATGGGAACTAGGGAGAAGAAAAGAAGATCAGGGGGAGGGCAGAAGGCACAAGGCAAGGAAGGGGCCAGACGAGGAAAGACTGAGGTGAGCCCCTGATCCTGGGACACAGCTGGTCACTGAGGAGGGGCTATAGGGCTGTAGTATATAGTATAGCCCCTGCCTCCAAGAGCCCCCACATATTTGCAAGCTTTCACAGCCCCAAGCAAGCACAACCCCCAAGCCCACTTGGGATCCAGTGGCAGAATATAGCAGGCCCAGGCACCAAGCCCTTATCCATGGCAGAGGCAGAGTTCCCTCTGAAGGGCTACAGTGAGGAAACCCTAGGAGGCTGGACGCCTGGCTTCGAAGGAGGAGGGAGTGTCTCTGCCCTTTCCCCAGAGACTGTAAAACTAACCCGGCAAATAAATCCCACAGACTCACTGCTCAGGGTGGGTGTGGGTGGATCGGGGCAGAGAACGGGGCCTCAAGGTGGTGTGGCAGGGTCACTTCTGCAACTGATGATAACTGATGGGTATCAGCAGCGATGATGATGCATGTACATTTTGCCGGGTCTGAATTAGGAGTGGTCTCCTCTTCTGCATGCAAGAGGAGGAGGAAAACCTCTTCTAAGATGACTGCCACCTGCGGCTTTTGTAAGTCCTTGAATTAAAAATAATCTTTTTTTAAAAATTGCTGTCTGATTAATTGAAGACACATTTTTAAATTTGTTCTGCCAGTGGTGTAGCTTTGGGGGGGGGGGGTCTAATTTCTTGGACTCTATGGGTAAGCTGCTTGACTGTTTTGGCGTTTGTTTTTATTCTAGCTGGTAATGTGTCTGATGGTTGAGGACACTATTGTTTTTTGAGTTTTCCATTTTGTTTTGGTACTGTTTTTATGGAATTTCATGCCATGTTTATTTATATTGTTAGTCACTTTGCGCACCTCTCTACTGGGCGGGGAAAGACGTATAAATATTTTAAATGAATAAATAAGGTTTTGAATTCATTCACTGATTTGACTTAACATTGCAGCTGCTATTAGTATTATTATTGCTGTTGCTGCTGCTGTTATGCCTAAACTACGAGGCATCGTAAAATGTATATTTAACACATATCAAGAAGCCTGTCTGTGCAGGCATACACTCTATTAAACAAACTGTCTGGCAATATTTAATTCCTCCCAATGATTTGCGCTTCAAAGGAATATGTGAGAGGCGGCTCACCTGAATCCTGCAACTCTGTCAAGTTTTGTTAAGTATTTTGTCTGTGTCCTCATGACACGTGATGATCCGGAGGTGTAGTGGGGCAAGCTGCTTTCTTCTGGTAAACTGGGCTGGAAGATTAAAAGCCGAGCTAAGAAAGTCACGATTGAAAGCGTTTGAGCGCACGATCTCTGCCCTGAAAACAGTGCCACAGAACACAGCAAATGTGTGTTCGGTTCAAATCCATTACACTTTAGGATGTCTGTCTGGTTTCCCCCAAAGGATCATGCAGCTTAGGTCAGAATGAGGTGTCTAAAAGGAAATTACACATACGCTATATTCCCAAAGCTGCCAGGGGCATTTAATTTTGTTTGTAGCTCCCTTTTTTCCGGCTTTCATCTGCCTTGTGTACTTCTATCCTAATATTTCTCTACAGCTTTTCCTTTTTTCTTTCCTTCATTCCTTCCTTTTGTGTATTTGTTCACCTCTCTCTCTCTCTCTCTCTCTCTCTCTCTCTCTCTCTCTCTCTCTCTCTCTCTCTCTCCCCCCCCCCCCCCACTGATTCTCTCCCTCAGTCTCTGGAGACAGGCCTAGTGGACTGGCTGCCATCTGCTGCCTGTTTTGTGTGTATGTGCAGTTTGGTTTTTTTTTTTTAATGCGGTTGAGATCAGATGGCTTCTAATCGATCGTCATGGTATCCATGGTTACCAGGGTGACAGAGTTGTTGGGAGAGAGACCAGCCCCAGGCCTACAGCTGACAGACGCTTTCTACTACGCGAGGAATAAAGAGAAATCAAAATTCTTCCATCAAATTTTATACATTTACATCTTCCCCAGACCTGGAAAATACAGACATGGAATCATGACAGTGGCAAAGAGTGTAAAATAGAAGGACCGTCATGGGTCTAGGAAATGGAGGCTGGCTTTTCCAACAAAAAGAGAGACAGAAGGGAACAGCGATTTGGGGGCAAAAGAGCGTCTCTGAGTTGTTCCTAACCTCTTGGAAGGTTTCTGTTAATTCTTTACAACAAACAGTGAGCCTTTTCATTCCTCTCAAATGAAAAGAATCTTAAAATAAGCAGAGAAAGACTATTGATGTTGAGAGAAAAGAAATCCCACACTTCCTCCTTGTTTTTTTACTACTAGTAAATTGTTCATAACGTAGACAAGAGGGAGTTCCTCCATTAATCTTTGTACTCTGATATCCCTGCAGCGGTGCCTGGATGCCAATGGCAGCTTCCCTTCTGCAACAAACAGACAGCATCCAGGGGGACTATGGCATTCAAGGGCGCATGTGCACATTGCTGTCCCCTGCTTGCAGGTGGCTCACTCTTGGTGAGTGCTCTGGAAGAGATAGCCATGGCAGCCAAAGCTCCTGCTGTTTTCAGCTGCCCACTGTCATTCCTTCTGGACTGCTGTCCAGGCTGTCCAGGAGGAGAGCAATCTAAAAATGGGTAGGCAGCAGTGGCTGAAGCTTCTGCTGGTCCCTTCTGGATTGCTGGTCCCTTCTGGACCATCCCTTCTGGATTGCTCTCTATCCTTGGGTTGGGAATGATCTGGAAGTGGGTGGCGGCGGCAGTGGCTCAAACTCCTGCTAGCCATGAGCCAGAACCTGGAGAGCAATCAAGACGTGGTGGAAGGGATGGTGATAGTGGTGCTGAATCTCCTGCTAGCGCATGGCCTGATTGTTCTCCAGAGCTTGGAAAGCAACTGGGAAGGGTGAGCAGCCCAGTGTGAGCAATTGGGAAGGGTGGCAACCTCAGGTTTTGGGATGCATTTGACCTGGCAAAGCCCCAGAGAACAGCCATATATTTGGTGTGGCAGGAATAACAGCAAAGCATAACTTTTGGTGCATGATGACTGTACATGTGCTGTAGTGGCAAACCAATCCCTCCAGAGCATTCAGGCAATACTGTAATAGTATAGTGGAGTTGACAGCTAAGAGTTACTCAAGCCTTTTTGCAATGAAATCCTGCCATGAAGAAAAGAGAGGGCTGCTTGATTTCTAGACAATTTCATAAAAGCCTGCAGCGTTTATATATCTTACCACAATCCAGCCAAATTTAAGCAGTTTGAAATCCCATTGGTTTCAGTGGGGGAGCTAAGCATGGACTTAAATCACTGGGATTTGATTGCATCCTAACCACTGGCTAAAAATGTTAGGCATTTAAATTTGCTGGCCTTCCTATTTATTTATTTGTGTATACATTTATGTATTTGTTTGCATGTCTCTTTAATAGAAGCCAGATCACCCAGAGGCAATTCCCTCTTCTCTGATTCTCTCAGCAGGAGTTTTTTCATGCACTTGTCAATCAGGTTTTGACAGGCACATTCAATAAGTACAGCAAGTCCTCACTTAAAGTTGTCAATAGGTTCTTCTTGGAAACTGCGACTTAAAGCGAAACGACTTAGAACGAAACCCATTTTATCATAGGCTAATTGATACGTAAACGTTCCAGTGGCATTTTCCCATCAACTTTAAAACGTAATGACTTTAAATGAAATGACTTTAAGTGAGGACTTGCTGTAATATAGAATATCTGCCTCTTTTCCACCATCCTGAAACCTCAACTCTCCTTTTCTCACAGGGTGCACAACAGCAGCAGGAGGTCCTGAATTCCTGGAGCCACATAAAAGAACTTCTGCCATATGGAAGCTTATGCTTATGAATGCGGTTTACCAGTGAATGGATCTTTTACAGAGAATGGTTCCTCTTTACAAGGTCACACCTCTTAGCAGAGGAGAAGGTGGACGTTTCCTGAAGCTCAGCTGCCACACTAGCGCCTTCCCTCCCTTGGTTGAAATTCAGCAACTGAGTCATCCCTGAACCCTACCAATTCTCAGAGAGGGAAAAAGTTTACTGCACATTTAAGTTTTTAATTCATTTAAATATCTGCATGTTTCAAAATTACCTATTGTCGAATTTTGAGTTGTCGTTAAACATAAAACCCCACCATGTGGCAAAATCAGGCCAGACTGGGCATTGGGCAGGGTGCGAATTTGGGCTACTGCTAAAAGATAGCAAATTGCCAATTATTTTTAGTGCATTATTATAGTTCTACTATTTAGATTTTCTGCCTTGGATACCAAAATATCTCGGACCATTTCCGTGGTTAGACCATGTGAAACAAAGCTACAGGGCAAAGCTGAACAGGGCTGGCCTAGTAATGAGGCTGAATGGAAGGCTTGCTTCGAGAAGTGAGTTGGGGAGGGGTTGAACTTACAAGGGGTGCCATACACCCCATGTCTGCCTATCACCCACAGAGCTACTTCGGACAGCTCTCCAATCTTCTTTCAGCTATCTGAGAGTGGGCGGGAAGAGGATTGGGGTAACAGCAGCACATGTTCTTCAGTTCAGTTCAGAAACTGAGAAGGGGCCCAAAAGAAACTTTGTACCCCCTGATAAAATTCCTCTCAGAGGACCTGCCACCACTGCCTCCTTAGCCTCCTCTTCGCCGGATGGGCAAGGCAATCTGCCCCCCCATCCCCACCCCCTTACTCTGAGCTCCAGTGCCAACGCCTTCCTCCATGCCACCCTATTTATTTGAAAGAGGATGGTATGGAGGAAGGAGGTGGCACTGGCACTCAAAGGTAACTGGTTGGGTGCAGATAACCTCACCCTCCTTGCCCACCTTTGTGAGAAGACAGCGGTGGAAGTAGTGGCCACAGTGGTGCACACACACCGAGTTTTGACCAGTCCTGCTTCTGAGTTTGCAAGATCTTTGGTGTCTTAATATGTCTAATCAAAGCTACACAACTTCTTCAAGCCATTGTGCCACTGCTAGTAGTCATTCCACATTATAGTTTTTCCATATCATCCTGAACACAAGCGTACAACTGCGCATAGAAAATAAGCACTGTTTGCTTGTGTGACTGGATTTTAATTGTAAGGCAGGCATGTGGTACAGTCCTCAAGGAACTATGCCACCTCTAGTTGGGCTGACTTCAGTCTTTCTCGATCTACATTTTTTTACTAGAGCTTCTGTTGCTAGCCAACGTATTTTAAATGTACAATGCAAGTGCATATACAGTACAGAATCCCTTAACAGTTCAGACATATATAATCTGTATTTGGTGGTCCAGTCATGCACTTTTGCTTAAAAAGATAAGACCCTTTTCCAGATCAGATTGAGGTCCACTTAGCAAAGTGTTCTTTGGAAGACTCTCAAGGAGGTCAGTAGTCCAGGGGTGGCCTGAAGTCCCAGCAGGAGGGGGGCACGCTAGAACTATATAATCCTTCCCAATATCTAGAACTTTTGCCTCTGTTGGAAATGGGTAGCGTTCAGCTGCAGGACACTGGGGGGGGGGGCAGTGTGCCGTCTGGTCACCTAAAGACCTTTACCTGGATAGTCCTCTCTGTGGTCCCTGGAAGGGGTGTGGCCCCTGACCCTATGTCGTTCTCCTCCTTCTTAGTCTCACTCTTCTTCTTCTCTGACTGCCAACCTGGGAGGATGTGCAATGCCTGGGCTCGGCTGCCCAGCGGCCATCTTCCAGCATACCTCATGCAGGGCGTGCCAGCTGTAGGGGCACACCATCCTAAATTAGAGTAACCTCTGGACTTAGCCAGATGCTGTATATATGAACTGGAACTGCGAGTAAACCCTTTCTTCTGCAACTTTAACCAGCCTATGCCTCGTGTGTTTATTTAGCTAACTATAGCAGTCTGCCTGGGTGTAAGAGGGGAAAATCTCCGGATTAGAAGTAAGAGGGAGGGTTCTGCTGCTTACTCTGCTCCCCTCCTGTGACAGAAAAGCCAATAGTCTCATTATCAAGTGGGTTGGACAAATCAGGGGAAGCACCAGCATCATTACATCTCAAAGAAACTGGGTGGATGAACGCAACAGAAGTAATATAGTCATTGGTGACTAATACTGTCCCCAGTTGTTGTCCACATAGAGGAGAAAAGAATCAAATCCCTTATCTCCCTCATAAGGGAGTGGCGACTGGACACAGGTATCTTGTTGTCTCGTGTGCTCCCTGGGGCATCTGGTGGGGCCACTGTGTGACACAGGAAGCTGGACTAGATGGGCTTTTGGCCTGATCCAGCAGGGCTCTTCTTATGTTCTTATGTTCTTATCTTACACCAAAAATGTCTGTCATTGTGACAGGGCAGAGTAGGAGGGCCCATATTTTGCATAGACTTCTGGGGGGACATTCTGGAATAGGGGCTGATCTTGCCCCTCCAACTGTTCCAGCTTGTAGCCCACTCATTTTGTCCCACAGAATTTGGAGGAACCACTGAGAATCAACCTTGCAACCATCCACATCATAGCCTTATTCCTCCGAAGCCTCAGATTCTATTTCTTGGACATACAAAAGTGTGTGATGAAGCAAAGGAACCTAGAAACTTTCTTTTTTAATTTATCATACCCTTTTTTGGTATAAAATGGGCTAAATGTTAATCTCAGGCTAGCTATATAAACTGTTTACATTTATAGGGCTTTTCTTGTAGAAATGAGGCATTGCATTAATTTCAGGTGAATCTATTCTGTCGGTCTGCCAGTTCTGTTGCAGGTGTGTTTACCCAACGTAGGTGAACAAAAGATGCCATTTGTCCATGTCACCGCAGTGAAGAAAACACTGCACCAGCTCATACTGTCTCTTGTAAATTGAGTTTGTCAGTGCTCAGCCACAGAGGCGGGCGAAACACCATGTAATGCCATCCCCTCTCCTGGGAGAAGCAAACTAGTTTAAGCCACCTCCTAATGGGATCAAGAAACAAAGGAGCGTGAATGAAGAGCTAATTGCATTCATAAAGACACTCACAAAGGAATCGAAGGCACTTCTGGCCTCCCTCCCTCCAGATTCATATAAATAAGCAAATATGAATTAAGAATTACTGAAGGTTAAACGTTGTCAGGGCAGTCATGGCCGGCGCACATTTGAAAGATTACGGGATTTCTCTTGCTTCAGTCAGGACAAGTTTGATTTCTTGTTGTTGTTTATTCGTTCCATCACTTCCGACTCTTCATGAACCAGCCCACACCAAAGCTTCCTGTTGACCGTCGCCACCCCCAGCTCCCCCAAGGTCGAGTCCATCACCTCCAGAATATCATCATGCCTTTGGTTGGCACCTCTTTTGCCTTCCACTTTCCCTAGCATTCTTAGAAGCCCTTGATTACTAGACTTTTTTTTTTACATCTATCATTCAAAACTGTGGACATGGAGTATATTCACAATAGGAGAAGTAAGTATGTCAGTTAAGCCATATCTCCAGCACGATGCAGGATGGTGGTATTCCACCTTCACATACTTCAAGGATCCTTAGACTGGTGATGGGGTTGAGGACAATGCTTAAATGGGGGGAGGAGGGCATGTTCAAGGCAGAGGAAAGGCCGTGTTCTGCCAAGCTAAAGGCTTGAGCACTGCATATATGTCATGATTCAGTTACAACCATTCAGCAGTAATCACTTTACCATCAAGGCTTACGTTCCTGCAGCTTGGCCACTCTCCTTCCTACTTATCAGGCCTGAGGTTGCTAATTGCTTTAAGAAGGGAAACAGGCTCCGCTGTCAATGTGATGGTATTCAACCCGAATATTATTCAATGTGGCTTAAGGAGACCCAGTTAGAGCTTCAACTCTACTGGAAGAAAATGTGTATGTTCAATGTCATCAGCTCAAAAGGAGAGAAGCTCCTGTCAGGAAAGAAAGATGGTAAGTACTGCTAAGCTATTTCCATTTTTTCAGTTCTGCAGTTTTAAGAGCCTTGTTAAGTTTTGGGGTGCTCTTGGTCCTAGCTATGAACCTGGATGTCCAGGTGACAGCTGTGACTTGGAGCACCTTTAGCCAGTGTAGGCTATTGCACAATCCGATCCTTTTTTGGACCAGGTGGACCTGGCTATGGTTACCTATACTCTGGTGACATCAAGACTCTTATGGAGACAATCCGGAAACACCAATTGGCACTCCATGACCAGCTGCACCTTCCTTGGTCAGCCTTTTTAAACCAGTAGATAAAGCCACATCATAGGAGTGTCCTGACTTTGAAGCAAGTCACATGGGGGAAATCTATTGTGTTTGCATGGACCAAGTGCAGTGGCTCATGGCACAGCTCAGTGGAATGGCCTGAAATGAGGAGGGAGGCAAGGTGAAAGGTGTGACAATAGGTAGCTTTCATTGTGTGGATAAGATGACAATAACTGGGGAGGGAATCCAAAGTGAAATGCAATGTGGCATACACAATGATGACTCACACAACTAGGCCCTAAACATCAGCAGTTTCTAGGTAGAAGGAAAGAGAAAAAGAAAACTCTTACAAGGAGAAGGGGGTATGCACATTGGAACAAACAGAGGAGGAGAGAAAGGAGGGGGTAGAATGTAAGGAAAACAAGAGAATTACCCAGGGGGGGATAGGGGCTGTAAAAGTTTTACAGTAAAACCAGGGGGGGGGGGGAGTGGTCGCGGGCAAGGAGGGGGAGAATAGGAAAGACGGGGCAGAATGAGAATGTACAGAGAGGCACCACGATTCGAGCTGTGGCGCAAGAGTGTGGCTGTGTTTGCTTTCAGCAGGAAGTGGAGAAAGGCTCGACATCAACAACCCTACACAAGAATCATGCACCTGAAGGATAAGTAAGCTAAACTAAAACTAACCTAAGCTAGCCAGATGAGATGTGGCTAGCTTCCAGCAAAGCTCCTTTTGGTATGAAGATTGCTAATCTCAAACTATCCTTCCTTCTTTCCCTCCCTTCCCAGAAACAGAATTACCCCTTTTCTGCTTAATAACAAACACTTAGACCTCGCTCGCTCTCTTTCTCTCCCTATGCAACTATGGAGTTCCTGTAAATAAAGTACAGTACTGTATTTCATTATGACCTCATGCCTGCCTAGAAGTCTCCCAAACCCTGCCGTGTAAACAAGGTTATGGGTCCAGGCTCCAGCACAAAGGAAGAAACAGAATCTAAGAAATAAATACAGGTGGGCCCCCATATCCGCTGGGGATATGTTCCAGGCCCCTCCGTGGATACTTGAAACCGTGGATAAGAGCGAACACCCCCTCCATGGTTTCCTGAGGGCCCCCACCCACCCTGCCTCCCCTGCAGGCAGGCATGCTTACCCCCCCCCCCCCCAGCTCTTATTTTTCTTTCAGCAAGCTTTGTTTCTTCCTTAAAACAAACAGAGAAGCAGCCTCCATTGCAGGCAAGTAGAACGAGACTAAGTCCTAGAGAGGCTCTGCAAGGTTTCTGTTAACCTTGCAGAGCCTCTCTAGTACTTAGTCTCATTCTACTTGCCTGTAATAAGCAGCCAGAGGCTGCTTCTCCTGTTTCTTTAAGGAAGAAACAAAGCTTACTGGGGAAAAAGTAAAAGCCTGGGGGTCCCCACGATCCGTGGATAACTGAAACAGTGGATAGAGAATCAGTGGATATGGGGGCCCACCTGTACTGTACAGTATATCACTGAAGCGATTTAGTAAGGAAAGGGTTAAAGCAAACAGGATGGCTGCTCAACAACCAGATTGGAGAACTTCAATCCCAAAATTTACCAACATGAATTATGACCAGCTTCAGAATGAAAGTGCTGATGATGGAAGATGACTTGCTGGAAGTTCTGGAAAGCACAAGATAAAAAGAATCGACTTCCTCAAGCTGTGGATGATTCCCAGTTAATTCATATACAAAAAGGAAAACAGCCCAAGAAATGTGGGAGAATCTAAGGGATTTGCATGCCAGAAACAGTCTCCCAGACAAGATTCATTTACTAAAGGAATTGTTCTCTCTGAGACTGAATGAAGAGGACCATAGTTATGATCACATTAATTGTATGTTGGAAGTTATTGATAAACTTGCTGGGTGTGGAAAGGAGGTCTCTGAGGAAGACCAAATTGCATGGCTGTTAGTGAGCTTTCCAAATTCATTTGGACTATTTATAAATGGAATCAAGGCAAATCGAGACCCAAGTTTGAAACAAGCTGTGGGGTCCATGCTGGTCATAATAAGGACCCCCCCTTTTAGCCGAGAAAGCCGCCCGGTCATTGGTACCTCCTGGTTTCCCCCCGCACTTAGTGGCCTCAGACCGGGCATGGAAGGGGGTTAAGTTATCCAAGTTCCTTCTCCTGGCCCCAGGCTCTTCTTGTTGTGGTCTACCACCTCATGAGCCTCCTCATCGGCTAAGGTGGGGCATTTTGTAGCGTTTCTGGGCCTATAGATTCCACCCTTTCCTCCTTCCTTGGTTCCGCCCCCACTCCCATCCATACCCACCTCTCCCCTCTCCATCGTGGCAGGTGACCTTAAAGGAGCTGCCCTCCCTTTGGGTTGTGCCCGGCCAGGTGGGTGCCCGGCTGGCCTCTTGCCAACCATCGCTGTTGCCCTGCCCCCTTCCACTCGCTGGCCGCACATGCTTCTGCCGGCCGGCCCGGGGGGCACCCCCGTACGGCCTGCGGATTGTCTATGGGGCGTGGTCAGCCGCATCCAACTCACCCCGCCCAGCGATCAGAAGGTGGAGGGCCCCGGCCATGTCAGGAGTGGCCCCAGCGTCCAGGGAGCTTCCGACCGGTAAGTCGGAACACAAGCCATAGCAACTTTTAATGCAGAGACAGAAAGAAGGAACAAGAAGAGCTTGCAGAGCAAAGGATCAAACTTCTGTGTTCAGAAGAAGCCAGAGGTCTGTGTCTCTAAGCAAACAGAAATCAGTTGCCATGATGACTACTGAGCCAGCAGATCAGCTCCCAAGTCTATTGTGTGTTTCCATTGTAAAACGGTGGGCATGGGCCACTTGAAGAAACAATGCCCACGCCTTATCAACCAGTAAAGAATTCAGATAAGGCAGTTCAACAGAGAGGAAACTAGGAATGATTCAAGTGTTAGTTCCAGCATTAAGCACAGAAACTTTAATGTAAAGGAAAAAGATTCCAACACTACATGGTGCATTGATTCAGGAGCCTCCACTCACATGACAAATAATAACTTTTTCAAGCAAGTATTCACCAACGAAAATAGAACTGTCTATGTTGCTGATGGGAAACTGGTAGAGGTAGTAGTGGGCAGAGGCCATCAAGCGCTATACTGCAATATGTCAGCAAGCAGCAGAACTGCAGAAACCGAAGGAGCTCTATATTTGCTTGAGATGAAAGACAATTTATTGACTAACGCAAAATGGATTCACTGTCAAATAAGAGGCAATCTCTGCACTATAACACAGGATGGCATACTGTATGCAAGAGGCTTTGAGCACAACAGTGTATTTGAACTAGAGACGGCCAGAATGAACAAACCAACAATGCAAAGGCATGTTCAAACCGTGCATGTTTGCATCTATGACACAAAAGAATGAGTGTCGTACATGAACATGAGGAGGGGAATTTTGCAAGAGGCCTGGAAGTGGCGCCTTGCAATAACAAAGGGGAATGTGTGTGCTGCAGGTGCTTTGCCCAGACAACAGTGGAGAGTATCCATAGGTGTACCTGAGACAGCAAGCCTCTCGGGAATGCTGAGAAGGGCCTTCCCACCTGCCCAAGGCCTCCTACTTGCATTTTCTGGCCTCCAAAATCCTGAAAATCCAGATGTAACTGGTGATGATGTCATTGCTAGTCACTTCCGGTGGTACACAGCAGGTGAGTGGCGCCAGAGGTGGTACTTGGCCAGGAAGTGGTTGAGAACCCCTGGCATAGTGCACCAGGCTATAATGCCCTATACCCCCGAGCAGAATGGAGTTGCAGAGAGGTCCTTAATGGCAATGGTGAAATGCATGCTGCTAGGCGCAAAGCAACCTGAAAAACAGTGGAAAGAAGTGGTCATGACAGCCCTCTGTCTACAGAATAGGCTACTCACCAAGGCCACCAGCAGAACACCATATGAATCATGGCATGGACAAAAGCCAAGTATGACACTAAGGAACAGATGAAACCGGAAGTGGGTTGCGGTCGCGATCTGGAGCCTTTTTGAGGTGCAGGGAGACCTGCAGAGGGGTCCGCAGGCTCCCTGCACCCCCTGGCAAGACCCCTGGGTATAGCCAAAAAACCACTTTTCCCCCGGCAGCGGCATCACGATCCCAGGTGCCATCGCCGCCATCCTGACGCCGCAGCCGAATCCACTTCCCTTAAGGGGAAATACGCTATCTCCCTCCGGACCTTGGGGTCACGACCCCAAGGTTGAAGATCACTGACAGCGCAATCCTATCCAACTTACATCACCAGTGTAACCAGCGGTGCAGCAAGAATGGGAGGCTCCAGAACGGAAAGGGGATTCAAATTCCCTTTCAATCCCCCTTTGGAGGGGATTTGAATCCCCTTTCCATTCTGGGACCTCCCGTTCTCGTTGTACTGCTGGTTACACTGGTGGTGTAAGTTGGATAGGATTGCGCTGTTAGGGCAGCTACGTGATCCCAAACCACACCCTTACTTATCTTACAGCCCAAACCTACCTAACTCCCTGCGTGGCGATACAGCTGCACCAGTTTCAGGCTGCAAAGGCCTCCTTGAGGTACAGGAACATTTGTTCCCTTGCTCCAGAGCAAGCCCTTGCCGCCCTGCTGGGTCTACTCAAGTCTGAGTGGACCCAAGTTGGGGGATCGAGGCTGAGAGGAGAGATAGGATGTTAGCAGTGCTGCCGCCGCCAATACCGCCCTCTTCCCGTCCTCAATCCGCCCTCCTCCCTGTCTCCATCCCCGCCCCACTCCTCCTCCTCCCTGCCCCATTCTGCCCACCTTGCTTTCCTCTTGCCCCCTGCTCTGCCTTACTAGCTCCAGTGGGGGCAACGGCGTCCAGCAACGGACTGTCAGGTCTGCTGGTGGTGGCACTCACAAAATGGCTGCTGGCAACGTACTGCATGCTCCATCCACAGCCATTTTACAACAGCAGAACACTGTTCCGCTGTTGTAAAATGCCCCTTGCGCCAGCCCAATCTTATGTAGAATTGGGCCGCTGGGCCCTAGGTTCCTCATTCTCTCCTTTGTTGTACTCTCACTAGGTCGAATGCAGTCTCCTATGCAGAAGAAGACAGAGGTGCAAAGTAGGAGTTGAGCAGTTCCATCTACTTAAGAATTTTGCCTACTTAAGAATCTCATTCTAACAGCTTTCGGTTGTCTTTCTTGCTGAATCACTTTTAATTATTGCTTAGATGAAGCTCACTCTATTAGTTTTTGCACCTCTTGCCAAAACCCGAAATTGGTTTCCGTCAGTTCTCATTTCTCATTGAAAAATGCCCTTTTCTTTTTACCCCTACATCCACTCCCTTCTCCTCTTGTATAATTAGAGTATTCTCCAGTAGGCACTTAGCTGATTTTTAATGTCACTAAAACTTCATTTGCAAATTTGTTAGGAACTCTTTAAGAAAAACAGATGATTAAATAGGTACACTCTTCATTTACATATTAATCAGTCCCTATACCCTGCTAATTAACATCAGGACTGCTTGTCTGCAGATTTTCTGGATTCCAGCTTATTGCCTTTTTTTTTTGCAAAGGACATTTCTTCTTCTAAGAACATATTTATTTAATTATTCCAATATTTGTAAACACATAATAGTAAATAAACTTCCTTTTCAGTAAAACCATTTCAAAGGCTTACAAAATAAAAAACGAAATTGAACATAAACAACTAAAACTTTGTTTTATAACAAATAGCAAATAAAAATATAGCAAATGAAAAACACCACATCAGTTCTCAATAATACATGACAAAATAAAAACACATCACAATAGCAGAGCTAAAAGCCATGTGTGCACAAATAAAATGTATGTAGAATAAAAATGCCTTGAATTTCTGCTTAAAGCAGGGAAAGAGGGTGTTGGAGGAAGCTCGGTGCTTGTGGTGCAACCACCAAAAAGGCATTGTTGTGAGATTGGAATCTGATGTTGTGAATGAGTGTGGCACTAGAGCCAGGCCCTGGGGCAATGCTTAGCCAGGGTGCCTAGAATGGAAAGGAGAGGGTTAACAATTGTTAATGGTCCAAGAAGTTCCTTGAATAGAAGTTTCCATCAAGGACCCTCAGGACTCTCAAGTACGTCTGTGTGAGAGGAGGGGCTAAGACAGTGTTTCCCAAACTTTTTCAACTTGCGGCTCCCTTGACCATTGGCGACCATTGGCATTATGTTGATGCCTGCTAATTGGCATTGCACTGTTTTTCAAGAGGATTCCGTGGCACTCCGTGGCTCCCCTGGCTGGTTTCCGTGGCTCCCCTGGGAGCCACGCCTCCCAGTTTGGGAACCACTGGGCTAAGACTAAAGGTGATTGCTGCTGTCACTGCTTTGGCTGAATCAGTATGATGGAGGTAAAGTCAGAGATGGGCAGCAACATATCAGAGTTTCTAGCAAATCCTAGACAACTGAAGGTTCGTTTTCAAACCTTTAAACCTCAGTGCATGTTGGTACTGGGGCTGCATTTACCTGGGAGTAAGTCCCATTATTGAACTCAATGAGACTTACTTCTAAATAGACTAGGACTGTGCTGCTGTTCGTTACATGCAAGAGAAAAATCTTCTCAGTAAGCTGGCCGACTTGTGTCCAGGTTGTACCATTTCAGACTGCAGAACGGATCCTCGTGTGACTGAAGGCTCCTCCTTACAAACAAAACTCCTTTGCACACAGAAATCTAACACGCCAGAGAGGAGGCTAGGCTGGAACCTCTGTCCCTGAGATATTTTCTATGAGCAGGAATTTTTCTGTGGTATGGAGAGGAGTATCCAAATATGTGAGCAATCTCAATACCTGCAGTCGGAATCTGAGAGAAAGCTCAGTGCCCTTTTGGGCAAGTTCCTCAATCTATGAACATGCCCAGATTTGGCTCTTTCAAATCAGTAGCCTGGAACCAGTGTGTGAGACTGACCAAATAAATCCCTTGATCCAGGGATGTGGATCAAGTCTCTGACTCCAAGTCTCGAGTCAAGTCCCAAGTCTCTGGGTCCAAATTCTCAAGTCAAGTCCCAAGTCTTTGCCCCCAAGTCCCAAGTCTTTGGTTGCAAGTTGCGAGTCCCTATTTAATGGGGAAAGCGCGTTTAAACCTGAATAAAATTCGACTTGTCGTAAAAGGCTCCAAGTCTCGAGTAAAGTCTTTCGAGTCTTTTACAATCGCCGAGTCAAGTCTGAGTCAAGTCATTGACACTACTTGAGTCCGACTCGAGTCCGAGTCAACAGACTCAAGTCTACATCACTGCCTTGATCCGAGAATCTTCCTTCCAGACCTCTGCAGGCCACAGGCACAATACAGAATTTCTCCGTCTGTCACTACCTCCACCCCCCCCCTTTTCAAGGCAAGGATCCATGCAGCTCCCCAGGGACCTTTTTTCTAGACCTTCCCAGCAGCTGCAATTCTGTCTTTGCTTTTGCAGCCACTTCCTTTGGCTGGGCATGTGCTCAGGTGGTTCCGGGCTCCAGCAGCAACTCACTGCCAATCTCCATAACTAACACCTGCTTGGCTCAAAGTACGATCTGTCACTTAGCCCACCAGCTGGCCTATTCTAGGCCCAAGCCGTACACAAGAGGCCCAAAGCATCTTTGCACTCACTCCACACAGTTCAATGGCTGCTGCACTTCTGGACAAACCGTTTTCTGCTAACTTTCCATCTGTCCTCTGTTTAGATGTCCAAGATCCCAAGTCACATCTTGCCTGGCGAATCCGGGATTTGGTTTCTCTCTTCTCGGCTTCATGCATCTGTCTTCGCCATGCACTGTGCCAGCTTTTTAATGTTTTGAAAATGGGATTGATGTATGATGAGACCCTAAACATGGAAACCAAAAACATTCTGTTTACACACACAGCCTCTTATCTTCTTCACAAAGCCACATATCTCAAGGTCTAGCGGCGTCACTCCGTGCCTGCAACCCTGGTTCAGGCTACAGATAACTGCAACACCATGGCCTCTTGGGCTGCATCTGGAACCTTAGCATTTCCTTGCTTCTCTCTCTTCTCTGGCTCCTCTCTTCCCTCTACTGCAGTGGTTCCCAACCCTTAGGAGACCGTGGACCACTGAAGCAAAAATTGGAATCGTTATGGACCACATCCAAAAAACCCACCCCCAAAAATACAATTAAATTTGTAATAATTAGAGAAGATTTATAAGGTCTTGTACTTATCTTTATATGTAAATTACAGTATTGTGTAATATTTTGTATTGTGATTTAAAAAAAAGGAAATTAAAACTTAAAACTTAATGGGGTACGTATCTTACAGCGCAATCCTAACCAACTTTCCAGCACTGGTGCAGCCGCAAGGGAGCGAAGATTGCTTTCCTGGGGGAAGAGGGTTCTTGATTAAGAGGTGGTTCAGTGGATGATGGACTGGTGGCATACAAGAGAGAAGGGTACCCAGCAAGTGCTGGAGCTTCAGGGGAAGAAGGAGAAGAAGGGAGAATGGTTGGAAAGAAAGCGAGCAGTTTTCTGACAACTGTCCTGGGATCTGGGCGCTGGCTAGTTTGGTGGGGGTGCTTGACATAGCACTTATGGGTAGCTGAGCAATTCACAAGCGTGGGTGACAGCAAGCACAGGAACGGCAAACATCCATGTGAGGGGGTCTGTGACCTAACTTTTTATAAACCAGATTCCCCTAGGAAAGCATGCAGACTTATTTGTGCTGCTAAGAACCTTGTTTGTTCCAAGTCAGGAAGCTCCCATAATGTGGCATTCGTTTACGGGTTCAACATTTGCTGACCAAAGCATGGCGTGGCTGGTCATGAAATTCTCCAAAAGAAACAAAAGGCAAAGCTTCTTGAATGAATGAATGAAAGAAACCTTTATTAGCATAAAGACAAACATACATAGATAAACAACAAGCAAACAACATAAAGCACAGACTAATCCATACACATAGAGTAGTATCCAAAGGCAATCATAATAGGTGGATACCACCAGCACATAACAACTGCAATGGACCATCTCTAGATAGTAAGATATAGTAAGGATTCCATTCGCCATCTATAGCCATATTAATCTATGTCATATGAAGGAGAGATCACTTCGACGTTTTATTAATAAATCCAGTTAGTTTGTTGTTTGAGTCGTGCGTAATTCATCGTCACCAGCCATGTCAGAGAATGTGTCCCAGAGAATACTTACCTGGGAGTAAGTTCCAATCAATGGAGCGTACTTCTGCATGGACACACACGTTTTTCTAATCTTTGATCAGAGAACACATCCCTTTGCTATTCTGAACTTCTACTTGGGAATGAAACCTTGTTTTTGGAAGCATTTTTTTTCAAATGTTTCTCCTTTGCTTTGCATCTTATCAGAATGCTCTTAGCTAGAAGGGAGGGAGGTAGCTGCTACAGCAGGTGTGCCTGAGCCCTCATCTAAAGAGAGCAGGCCCCCATATCCACTGATTCGCTATCCACGGTTTCAGTTATCCACGGATCGTGGGGACCCCTCCAGGCTTTTACTTTTTCCCAGTAAGCTTAGTTTCTTCCTTAAAGAAACAGGAGAAGCAGCCTCTGGCTGCTTATTACAGGCAAGTAGAATGAGACTAAGTACTAGAGAGGCTCTGCAAGGTTAACAGAAACCTTGCAGAGCCTCTCTAGGACTTAGTCTTGTTCTACTTGCCTGGAATGGAGGCTGCTTCTCTGTTTGTTTTAAGGAAGAAACAAAGCTTGCTGAAAGAAAAATAAGAGATGGGGGGGCAAGCATGCCTGGCTGCAGGGGATGCAGGGGGGGCCCCTCAGGAAACCATGGAGGGGGTGTTCGCTCTTATCCACGGTTTCAAGTATCCACGGAGGGGCCTGGAACATATCCCCAGCGGATATGGGGGCCCACCTGTACTTGTTTTCCTTCACTAAGCTAGCTGGTTCATCTCACTTTCTTCTGAGAGGAAAATGATTAGAGCACTACTGGCCTCTGAAGATGACCTCTAGAGTTTCGGCACAGCTGAAGTAATTCTGGCCAAAGCTCTCAGAGTTCCACAGTCAGGAATTTCATGACTCCAGATTTCCAACCTGCTATTCCAGGTGAAAAATCCAAGGATCCTCAAAGTTTCTCCCCTGAACCATCCAATTCAGTCCCATTGTACTACAGTATTTCCAGTGTTCTTCAATAGTATCCTAAAAAATGAATGGACCAAACTGGTCAAGCCTAGAGCTTCCAGCAAGCTGACCAAAAAGACATCAGGGAGAGTATAAATACCTCTTTCAATCAGGGGTGTCAAACATAAGGCCTGTGGGCTGGATCTGGCCCACAGAAGCTTTTTATCCAGCCCACATGTTAATTGGGCTCTCCCAGTGCTGCCTTTTCAGCAGCACCGCTTCTGCCGAAGCTCTGGGAGAGAGAGACAGAAGGAGGCTTCAGAAGGCAAGGAACGATATGGGAGAAGGGGCAGACCAAGAGGGGTGAGAGAGGGAGATGCTGTCGAGTTGCTGGGAGAACCCAATTATTTATCATGCAGGCCACCCTTTCAGCAGCGCCGCTTCTGCCAAGGCATCATCACCTTGCAGAGCAACTGAGCCACAAAGTGATGCCTCAGCAGAAGCAGCATGGCTGTGTACTTGTATGTATATCCACGAGAGACACATGCTCACTAAGCTTGTGGGGCTGCAGCGACGGTGGTGTTTCTTTTTCCTGTAAGACCCTATTCTGTGCATGGTCCCACCACCACAATAGCCACCCACAGGAAATGTTTTCTTCCTGCTGTGCTGCCACTGTACATAAAATGCTCTTTCATCATTACTCTTTGGCCACTCTGAAAATGATTTTTGTGGTCCTGTCCCCTGCAATCACCCAAAGGCCAGGCTGAGTGTGTTAGTTACCAGGCTCAGGGGAACTCAGCTGCATCTTTTCACACCTCTGCTTCCCTCATCCCTCCTAAAGCATCTTTTGCCTCATCAACACAATTCAGTCTAATAAATGCAATCGTTAAAGGCACTGGAGATGCACTCAAACTCCTGCTTTCACGGAGCCTCAGGTGCTAAGCCCAATGAACCAGTGCGAAATGCCAAACCCTTTTAGAATGTCAGGCGCTGAATTTATACCCTACAGCAAATTTATGACATAGTCAGGAATGAAGTATGTTAATATTATTGAAGCACGCATGTTCGCTTTGCTCATGAAACTCGACTGATGGTTGCTCTGGGCCCTGGATTAAATCAATGGATGGTCCTACATAGCTGGTAAAGAGAATTTTGCTCATTCACCAGTGATGTAGACTTGAGTCTATTGACTTGGATTCGAGTGGGACTCAAGTCGCATCAATGACTTGTCTTGGACTTAACAATTGTAAAAGACTCGAAACTCAACTCGAGACTTGGAGCCTTTTACAACAAGTTGAATTTTATTCGGGTTTAAACCGGTTTTCCCCATTAAATAGATAGGGACTCGCAACCAAAGACTCAGAACTTGGAGGCAAAGACTTGGGACTTGACTTGAGACTTGGAGTCAGAGACTTGATCCACATCCCTGTCATTCACAGTAAGCACTTTCCATGTGAAGCAAAAACAAGAGTCTCGCGACAACTTAGTTGTGAATACATTTATTGTAGCATAAGCTTTTAAGGACTGCAGCCCACTGAATCAGATGCTCAGTCGGTCTATCCTCAGTTGACAGGTATGCGTGGTATGTGCATGTGCATACACACATACCTCCACACGTTTTGGAGATAACGAATTATAAACAGAGAGGTCAAATGGCCGTGACACGCAAAAGGTATCAACGGTGCCAGTTCAGTGTAAGGCTTAAATGTACTGTATATATGATAGACACAGTTGCTTTTTCGTGGCCATTTGATCTCTCTCTTTGCAACATGTTTATATATCTCTGCCAACTGAGGATAACATTTCCGATGAAGTGGAGTGTAGTCCGCGATAGTTAGGGCAGGAGGTTTGGCTCAGTCAGGAGAGCTGCAGCCTTACATGCCTGTCGATCAAGGCCAAGGATGGCAGTTCGAGACTCCGTCGCCGCTGACAAAAGCTGCAAAAGCCCTCTGTGTGTGTGGGTGTGTGTGTGTGTGAGAGAGAGAGCGCGCTGTAGCTGGTACTCTGTGAGGGGGAGTTGCCTGTCAGTCAATGCATGTGAGGGGAATGCCAGAGAGAGGCCAGACCGTGAAAGGAAACGCCTGGAAAGAAGCGTCCTACGAAAGATTAGGACATTTATTGTATTGTAAAAACCGTCTGGTTTAGAATTGCCTGCCTATTGTAAACCGCCTTGAATTAAAGTCAAAGGAGAAATCCAATTACAAGAAAGGTGTTATATAAATACTACTACTAATAATGTTTTGCCACAATAACTGCAATTCTGTGCATATCTACACAGAAGTCCCACTGAGTTCAATAAGGATTGCCTAATGATCCAATCCATGGATACTGGCGTAATGTCTGTCACATCTGAAGCCTGTCCTGGCAACATCACACCGATAGCTCAACAATGCCAGCACAACAAGGGCGAAATACCAAGCCTGTCCTGGCAAAGCGACATTGCTGCATTCTTCTCAGTGTTCTCCTGGGAGGTCCCCCCCCCCCAATGGCCCACCGCTGCCTAGTCTCTGTAGCCTGGGATGGTGGCAGCAGTTAAAACCTACCAAAGTTCTCCCCTATTCAGCTGTTGACTCAGAAAAGGAAAGTGGGGAACAGGAAGAGCTGATGTGTGCTAACCTCTAAGTCAGGGATGCAACCCATGGAAACTCTTTATCCGGCCTCCGTGATAATTGGGCTCTCCACGTACTGCCCTTTCAGCAGTGCCACTTCTGCTAAGGCTTTGGGAGGGAGAGATTGAAGGAGGTCTCAGAAGGCAAGGAATGCTACAGGGTAAGGGGCAGACCAAGAGGGATAAGAGAAGGAGACATTGCTGAGGCATTGGGAGAGCCCAATTATCAAGCGGGCCGCCCTTTCAGCAGTGCCGCTTCTGCTGAGGTGTCACTTCGCAGACCACTTCGCAGAGCTGAGAAGCTGCTGAGCTGCGAAGTGATGCTGCTGCAGAAGCGGCATTGCTGAAAGGACAGCCCAGATGATAATCAGGCTCTCCCATATCTTGAAAATAGGACCAAGGTTTTCACATTTTTCTCTTCTGTCATTTGCAGCTAATGAGTTTCTATGTGAGAACAAAGTGCTTATTTCTGGCCATCATCTGCTTAATGACATCACTTCCTGCTTAATGATGTCACTTCCAGCCCTCTGCAGGTGCCATGAAAGCTATTTGGCCCACTGTATGAAACGAGTTTGACACCCCTGCTCTAAGTGCTGTGCTACTCCCTCCATCATCCTGCTTTCCCTTGGACCCTTTCCTTGACAGTCCCACTGGAAAAAACAGAAATTACTTGTGAGTAGACATGCATAGACTTGCACTGCAAATTTGTTAACTTTTAAGGGGCCACAAGACACTTTGTTCTTTTTGGTGCAATATACTAACATGGCTATCCCCTGAATGTTTTCTACGTTTGAATGGGAGCCTAATGATTGGGTGAATTAAGAAGAGATAGAGATTATGCATTTGCCAGAATCAACCATTTGTCTGGTGATGGGGGTTTGAAAGAGTAACACTCCCCACCCCAACATAAAAATGAGCTTAAGTTCTTAAGGGCCCCTGGTGAAACAAAGCAGATTAAAATATGTCACTTTTTTTAAAAAAAAAATGTTAATTCTCAGTGTGCTCCCAAATGATTTCATAAGGGGATTAAAAACACTCTTTGGAACATTACACAATGTTCTTTGTAACTGTCCTACATAACATTACACCAAATTACACAGGATTTTAAAATAATGCATATCAATTTTAATTCATTATTATAGGATACCAAAGAAGCCAGATGTATGACAAAAGTGGATATTCTGAAATTCTATACCATAATTGTCCCACAATGGAAACTGTTCTAAATTTACAGGATGGGACCTTTGGCAGTGTCACAATTATTTTTTGTAAATATCTTGCTAAGCAATGTAAAAACTTCAAAATACTTTCCACTATAATTCCCAACCTGCAGCAATTCCAGTGATGCAATATATTATACTCCACATCACCAAAAAAATACTGCTTCTAATTTCTACAAATATAGGCCATTAACAATCTCATCCTCCGTGGTGGGTTGCGATGCCAGAATGACTCACCAGGATGGCGTGGAGGCCACTTTGGGGTTGTACCAGGCTGGCAACCCACTCTACTGGCCTCTGCGGGTCTCAGAATGGCTTGCAGAAGCCTCGGAAAGCCACTTCCAGATTTTGGAAGCAAACCAGCTTTCTAAAAACAGGAAGTGGCATTCCGAGGCTTTTACAAGCCATTCTGAGGCCTGCAGAGGCCAGTAGAGTGGGTTGCTAGCCTGGCGCGACCCAGAAGAGACCTCCCCACACTCCCGGTGATTAATTCAGCTTCCAGAACGGCTCTAATTTGGAACCAAACCAGAGCAAGTGCAGGTGGGAGGGACCCACCTCAGCATCGGGCTGCGACCGACCCACACTTTGAGAAGCCCTGACCTAAGGGATGTCCTGAGTTACGGACAGCCATGCTGGCGCATTTGCACTGTCTCAGTCCATCCATTCCAGTGCTTCCTGCAGGCGCAGTAGCACAGCGCCGCAAGAGCCTGCTGTTTCAATTATGGATCGCCACATCAGCGCTTTCGTGCAGGTGCAGTCCGTCTGTTCCAACTTACGTTGGTTCTGGAACGGAACTAGGATGTAAGTTGGGGACTTAGCAGATACAGGTTGAATATCCCTTATCTCATCTGGACTGCTTGGGATGGGAAGTTGTCTGGATTTCAGAATGTTTGCATAAATAATGAGATATTTTGGGGATGGGACCCAGGTCTAAACACAAAATTCATTTATGTCTCATATACACCATATACACATAGCCTGAAGGGCATTTTATACAATATTTTAAATAATTTTATGCTCCAGCATGCCTTGCGCTATGCCAGCCAGGTGCTGGGAAAAGTTTTTTTTTATAATAGCCCCCAAAATGTCTGGATTTTGAAATAATTCTGGATTTTGGATGTCCAGATAAGGGATAATCAGCCTGTATAGCAAATTTCTGGAATTCTGAAGAAATATGCTATCATGAGAGCTGGTGTGACAAAGTGGCTAAAAAAAATGGAGCCACAATTCAGGAAGTACCTGGTTGAAATCTTACCTCTGTCATGGACTCACTGGGTGGTTTTAGGTAAGCTACTGTCTCTTAGCTTCAATCCCTGAACTATCCTGCAGAAGACCTGTACATTTTATTTTTTAAAAAAATAATAATAATACCCCACTACCTTTCTCATTATTGATCCAAACAAAAATACACAGGAAAATAACAAATCAAAATCACAAAATCGCAACACATCAAACAAAAAGGGGGAGGAGAATAGGCTATATACACTCGCAAATAAAAAGCCCATCGGTCAGCTTTGAATAACAGTTTCCTCTCACACCCAGTCTCCATCCCCTTTCTGAAGCAGGGTTTACGGCGCCATCCTGCGTAAGAAAAACAGCTCATCTTTCGGAACAGTACCAGACACGCTGTGACTCTTCCGGCTTGTCTGGTATCAGTGCTGACACTGACACCAGACAAGACCGAAGAGTCACAGCGTGTCTGGTACTGTTCCGAAAAGAGCTCCGTTTGAAATTAGCGGCGGGCAGCGTTCACTGACACAGAAGCCACTTCCTCTTTTGTTACCTGGCTTATTCCTTGCGATATTTCCATAGACTGAAGTGCTCCGCTTCCGGGTTGATGTGGAATAATTCCATTGGGATATTCCGCAGGGGCTGAAGGGAAAACTGCCTATAAACACCGGAGGTTGTTGACTTAGCTGTGATTGGTCAGCAATCCGTATGTCTTTCCCCCCAAAGTAGCAGGTGCTCTTTCTAACTCAGGGCTTGTTTCCTGGGAACAATGCGTGTGTCTTAATAGTTAAAAACGCAACGTGCTTCTTGCATGCCAGCCAAAGAGCCCCAGGCTTCTGCATGCAAATAAACACTGGAAATGGGCTGGAAGCCTGGGAGAGAGAGAGAGAGAGAGAGAGAGAGAGAGAGTGGGGGGGGGGTTATTTACATTCAGTGACCTTTGCTGAACCCGTGGGTGGTCTTGTACCGCCTTGAGTGCCCTCAGGAGAAAGGCGGGGTATAAATTCTTTAAATAAATAAATAATACAGGGGGATTGGGGGCTAGAAATCCAATTCATTGCATTGCAATCCTATACACACTTATGATCTGAGACTGAGAGTAAGTTAAGTACCACTGATCTCAATGGGGCTTACTTCTGAGTAGACATGCATAGGATTGCTCTGTCAATCTCACCTCTAATCAGCAATAACAAAAAGTAAACTCTCATAAGTTATTGATATGATAGCTATACAGCCCCATCCTTCCCTGTAATATGGGGCTTTAAAGAACCTCTACGTCGTTCAGTTTCCTGAGTTGCAAGAGCAGGCAGTCTTCCTGTCTTCTGTGCTACCTTTTGTTTCTGGGTAGACATGCTTCTTGCCCAATGACAGCTACGCTACAGGGCAACTGTTCCTTTCTCCGCACGAGAGAGAGAGAGAGAGACGTGGCGTTATCAGCAGAGAGCAGCGACTGCCGGCTTTAGGCAATGGAAGTGTAATTCTAGCCCTGCTGTATGCGAGTGAGTCCTTCCCTTTCGGACATGCGCACTCCCGCCTTCTGAGTTGTCGCTCTTCACCTATCAGGCATTCCTGCTCTGCTGCTCCGCTCCGCTTAGCCCGGTGCTGGTGAGAGGGATGCGCTTCCCCTTAGAAGAAGAAGAAGAAGAAGAAGGGCTGCTGCTGTTGTTACAGCCGCCGCCACCGCGGCCTCGGGCCTCATCATGGAGGTGGAAGAGGCCTTCCCTCTGGTGGGCCAGATGGGGCCTTTCCAGCTCTGGCTCTGCGTCTTGCTCGCCGCGCTGCTCCAGGTGAGGATGAAGGGCCGCTGGGAGGCAAGCAGGCACCCCTCCCTCCTCTCCTCTGGGTGGGGATGAGATCTGTGGGCCCTGGCTAGAAAGGGAGGGGGCGGGCCATTGTCGCCGCCCCCACCCAGGGAGTTTGTTTGCCCCTAGAACGAAGCAGCAGCGTCTGGAGAGCTCAGTACTGAAGTGATTAACCTGTGTCTAGGGCCTAGGCTGTACCTCTTTAGTCTGCAGGTGGGGATTTGAGTGATGGAATGCTTTTCTCTCTCTCTCTTCAAAAAAAGGCTAGGCTAGAATCTTTCTCCCTGATAGGGGGAAGCAGGTTTCAGGAAGATGAGGAGGAGAAGTTAAGGACTGCCTTAGGTAACACAGCAGTGGGAAAGTGATTTAGAAGTAGTCTATCTCTGAATGCCAGATGCAAGGCAGTGGCAACAGGATACAGGTATCTTGTTGTCTTGAGTGCTCCCAGAGGCATCTGGTGGGCCACTGTGAGATACTGTACATGAGGCTGGACTAGATGGGCCCTTGGCCTGATCCAGCAGGACTGTTCTTGCGTTCGTATGGTTCAGCTCTCAGGCAAGTCACATCTCTGTCTCCCCATCTGCAACGTGGGGATAATAATGCAGGGTAAGGATTGCTGGAACGATGTATGTGAAGTACGTTGAATGCTGTAAAGATTATATAAATGCAAAGGAGGAGGATTATAGTTCGTGGTACCCAAGTTCATCACCTAGAATCCTGACAACCAGTGATGTGGGTTGGAAAGTTTTCCACGATTGATTTTCTGTGGAAAACTTTTCGTTTCCATAAAAATACATTGTTTTATAAAATGAATTGGTAACGTAACGAATGGATATTATACCAAATTGGTCAGTTTCAAAGTTGTAATTAACTTTTTTTTTAGATTATGACCTCGCATTGCATCCATATACTGTATTCAGTCAACGTGTAGCTGGGGAGTGAGATTGTAGCTGGTGATCCTGCACCCAAGTATACATTCACCCTGCCCCAACTTACAAGCGTTCAAGTGGAGAGTGGACGTGGATGCTACACACTCACGTATGCATATACTGTACAGGAATACCTTGCACTTTTGTCTGGTTCAGAACCAGAGCATGCATGAAAGTCAAAAATGGACGAACGTCAAAGCATAGCCTAGAGATAATTTTTTTTAAAAAAGACTAGGCTGTCTGTGCTAAGGAGTGACTTACATGCAGAAAAGAGAAGCAGTTCAGTGTAACGCTGACATACACTCAGAGCCTGCTGGAATCCTTCCTGCACAAGCTTCTACCAGACACCATTATGAAAGGCAGCTGAGAGCACGTTCTCACGCAGGTGCACATAACGGTGGCGGTCTCCTGGCAGCACGAGGCTACCTACCTCAGCCGTGGGGATAGCCGTGGGAATTGGTAGATGTGCATGCTCAACTGGCCCCTGCTCTATTTGCTTTCCCACCTTCTGCCTCCGGCAGCCGTATGCTTGTCCGCATGCGGTCCGTATGCTCCCTTACTCTAAAGGAGGTGCAAACGTGCCATAAGGCACGTTTGCAACAGCTTCTGGCGCCGGAGCACTTGCTTCGGCGCTGGAAGTTTGGGCTGGATCTTGCTATCAGTGTGCTTTGATATTTTTTTTTCCTAATCCGATATTTCATTTCAATTTGGGCTATTGGGAAGACTTCTGGGACGTTTATACAACAAGTCAAGTTTATTAGGTTAAATAGCACATTGCCATACACCTATAGAATTAAAATTTGAAAACACATTGAAACAAAATTTGCCATACACCTATGAAGTTGAACTTATACACACAATAAAACAGACGTTTATACAGCATATAAGATTTAACATGACATCTGATATTGCTGTTGCTTAATAAATATGTCAAATATGTTAAATCAGCTCCCAGTCAATTTCAAGCAGTGGATTTTTTTTTCTGATTCAAACATTTCCAGAAAATCCACATCGTTGCCTGCAATGGTCCTGTAAGGTGAGTTTATGGCTCAGCTGACGTTTGAACCAGGTACTTCATGATTCATGGTCTAGCATGGTCTCCTTACCATGTGCCCTGGGTTTGAGTGACTCAAGTTAGAGAGATTAGCACTTGGAATTCTGTGTTTATAAGACAGCACAAGTGGTTAATTCAATTAACCACTGAACTAAATTTCAGCTTCCAAAATATTTTATGCATTGGTTCTTTCGACTTGCTTAAGGACAAATACACACAAGGTATGGGTGAGGATTTCTCTCTTTTTAAAAATTCTGTGTCATATTTTTGTGTTCAGCTAAATGAATTTCTTATTCTTCCATGTCGTTTGTTACATTCGGGTAAGTTGACTGATGTGTTAACTGAAGTGGAAGGTCTTGGAGGTATTCTCTGTGTTCTGTAGAAAGCACACAAGCATACTTCAGCAATGAACCTCCCTTTGCAAATAATTCCAAGTCATTCTATATTTACTCAACCAGGGCATAACACCTACAGATGGATCCTAGGAATGTTTACTTGCCACCATTGAGTCCAGTGGGACTTTTTAGGAAGTAAGTATTCCTAGGCTTGCATCCTTTGCTGAAGTGAATGATATTAATAGTATAGTTTTTCAGGTTTTCATGGTCGGCAGATATAAAATGGTTAAATGTTTTCGGGCTATGTGGCCATGGTCTTAAAATGGAGTTCAAATAGATACCCAACTCCTTCGCAGAGAGCTTCTTCAAGAGGGTGATTAGCATGTGAACAGACCACACACTAAAGTCTCAGATAACATGTGTGGTCTGTTCACATGCTAATCATCCTCTTGAAGAAGCTCTCTGCGAAGGATGAGCAAAATGTTGGGTATCTATTTTTGAACTCCATTTTAAGACCTGACCACATAGCTTGAATTTTTTTAACCATTTGATATTAATAGCGTTCAGTGGCATTCCGACGCAACACCCCCACGTGACGCCACAAGCCCTGCCCCTGGGGGCCTGACATAATTTTTTGCGCGGCACCGCCGCAAACACACACACACACACCAGCGCTTTTCGAGGCATTTTGGAGCCGAATGGCTCCAGGGTGGGTGGGTGGGCCGATTTCGCCGGCGGAGTGGTGAAAAAGAAGAAAAAAGTGTTGGAGGGAGCAACCCGGCGGTGGTGACTCCAGAGGCAAGTACACCCCTGCCACCCTGGGGCCCCCCACCCCCCTAACAACGCCTCTGATAGTGTTGAACTAGCTAGAAGCTCTGCATGTGTGGAAGCAGGCCCTCATGTTCTTTCTCCAGTTGGGTGGGAATTGCATGTCCAGTCAGACCCTGTACGCATAGTTTCTTTTTCCAATGCAACACAGATCTGTGCACATGGAGATCTTTAAAAAAAAAAAGTTAACATTTTACTCATCTGCTTTTGGGAGGTAGAGGCAGGGATAGGCAGCATCATATCGCGCAGTCGACACTTGGGAAAATTACTGGGCTTAGTGGCAGACACTGGCAGTCTGACAAGACTTTAAATAACTTTTTACAAAAACATTTTAAGAACTCATGAAATGATGTGAACATGTGATGGAAAATGTGTCACTCGTCACTGTATGCCACAGGCACACAATGTGTCATAGGCACTGAGCACTAGCTAACAGTGGTACAAAACATTTGCATAGCCACATTCCTGTAGTACCGTGGCCATTAAAGAGTTAAACCTTAGAGCCTTCTAGACTCTAGCCTTAGACTATTCTTTCTTTTAGTTTCTAGCTTAGTTGTGTTCTGCCCTACAATGAAGGAGCGGGCTTGTTTGATTGCAATGAACACTGACTCAGGGTTATTTCTTCTGGAACATGGGGCCCGATACAAAAGCGGTGATGAGGAAATCTAGCTATGGTATGCTCTGGAAAAATTGAGGAGTTTGATCCAGAAAAAGAAGGTTGGTAGCAATATATTGAAAGACTGGGCCACTGTTTTCTAGCAAATGAAGTTACAGATTAGAAAACAGAATGCATTTCATCATGATATTTGTGGCATTAAAACATACTCCCTTTTAAGAAGAAGCCAGGAAACAAAAGTCTAGCAGATCTGCAAAAGGCCTTAACAGGACATTATACTCCAAAGACAAACATTATTGTGGAACATTTGAAGTTCCGTAATAAGAGAAAGAGAGTCTGCCTCAGAATATGTAGTGAGCTCGAAAAGCTAATTGAGCACTGCTCATTTAGTTACGTCCTGAATGATATGTTGAAAGATAGCTTTGTTTGTGGAATAAATGAGAAAATTCAAAGGCAGTTGTTGCCAGAAGGAAACCTGAACTGGGCAAAAACTGGGCAACTAGCAACAGCTATGGAAGCTGCAATGAGGAACTTAGAGGATTTGCATTTAGATAAGAAAACAACAGAGGGCTTGCTACCTAGAGCAAGAGAAGGAGGAAGGGACAGAGGAGGTTGTCCACACTGTGTTTAATTAATATGAGAAAAGGTGGAGCTCTGCAACCAGTATTCCCCCTAAAGGCTGATTCACACTAGCCCTTCCGTGCACGTTTGCTCTACTCTAGCGTCTGTACGTGAGTCTAGCAGTTCTCTGAACGTTTGCCCACCTTCTTGAAGAAAGCGCAGCTGTGATTGGGTGAAGAGAAATGCGCTTCTCTGATTGGTGAGCTGCCTAGCACCGGGAGCATAAACGCTAGCTTAAACGCGAGTGCAGCAAAAAGATAAACCGAAACCATCTCTCCTGGCTGCGTCGTAAGCTCATGCTGCGTCTGACGCAAGCATGAAAAACGCACGAAAAGACCAAACGTTAAGCCAAAACGTGCACGGAAAGGGCTAGTGTGAATCAGCCTTAAGGCAGAGGTTCCCAAACGTTTTGACTGTTTGCGGGGGGGGGGGGGGTGGCGGCGATGGTGCCGTCAGCGGGGGAAAAAGGTTTTGGTTTTTTTTAGCCCTACCTGGAGGTCTTAGTGGGCCTCCGCAGGGTATCCCTCCGCAGGCTCACCTGAGTTTCTGCACCTGTGTTTCTGCACCTGTGTTTCTGCAGGAGTCACTGACCTGGGCATGCCTTTTGATTGGATGGAGGCAAGCCCAGAATAGTGACTGGTACAGAAATACAATGGACAGCCTCATTGGAGAATGGGTAACTGTACTAAACAATCCAGTCATACCTGATACAACGCAGTTACCCACCTTTTTAGGAGGCTGTTTAGAAGGAGACAAGGACAGAGCAGTGAGTCAAGCAGGCACTCCCAGTTTCAGGTGGGTGCTTTGGGTTCAGAGGAGTCTTTAATATATTTCTTATTTCAGCGTAAGTTTTAGAATTGCTACTGTAATGAAAGGAGTGGTGCTAACAATGTTGGGAAGGGGATATGGATAAAAATGTCCAAAATGTGCTCCAAATGATTGTTTGTTTGCTGACAAGGGAGGACAAAAAATGAAATTATGAGAATATAAAACCAGGGCCACTCTGAGGTACAAAGTTCCTCAAGGGGTACAAAGTTTCTTTTGGGCCCCTTCCCTTCATGCGAATTTGGCCCCTGGGCCCCCTTTTTTTTGTTCTTGGGCCCCTTTTTTGAACATTTTTAACCCTGGGCCCAGGTAGGATTGTACCCCCTTAACCCCCCTCTCAGAGGCCCTGTATAAAACTGGGCTGGTGTAGGGTGGGGGAGAGGAAAATGCATGATTTTAGCATGTACTTTAGAATGCAAGTGCTGTGTTGTGATGATGATGATGATGAATATGTATGAATTATATGCACGGTATGAATTAACGGTGGAAATAACCTTTCTGCAGCTGAAGTATTAAAAAGGTTGATAGACCTGAAATATTGGTGATCTGATCTGAAAGGCAGACAACCTTTGAGTTATGGTGTAGGTGTGCCAACAAACCTGGCCATTCAAATGCCTGGATGTTGCTGTTCGTTCCGGTATTGAACTTGATTCTGCTTCTTCTTGTTTCAGCTCTACGTAGCCAGTGAAGCGATCCTCATTGCACTAGTAGGAGCAACACCTCCTTACCGCTGGGATCTTGAAGGGATCTCAGCAAATCGAAGCCATAGTAACGAGACGGCTAGTGAAGACAGAGGTTTTGGAAAGTGGCTCCTGACAGCCAATGGAAGTGAAGTTCATAAGCATATCCATTTTAGTAGCAACTTTACATCGATAGCCTCTGAGGTAATAAAACAATAGGATTTTTCTGACAATCCTGGATACACTTGATTCCTTAAATTAGTGTTGTTATTTATTAATAGTATGTGATGATGTCCATTTGATATCGGGTGGTCATCTAAAAAGGGCTATTCATATCCTGCTGTGTGATGGTTGTCTTACTGAACTCCTCTGTTTCTGAAAAGCAATAGAAAACTTATATGTGCTTGAAGCGGGTTTGGAATAAGGGAGCCGATTTGTTAACGTTCTGCAAAAAGAACCATGCTCTTTTTGCTAGGTACATAAGTGGCATGATGTTTCAGTAATTTCCTGCATGTAGCATAGCCTGCTTCCTTGCAAAGTCAGTCTTGCAGCATATTTGACATATTGCCTACAGCATATTGCCTAGATCAGTGGTCCCCAAACCTACCAGTGCTGCGACCCACCTTGCCCCCCCCCACTTCTGGGTCATGACTCACCTGTAGAAGCTGCTCCGATGTTGCATCAGAGGCCTCTGCGGGCCTCAGAAACACCTCCAGACATGACCGGAAGTCATTTTTGCAAAACTGGAAGTGACCTGGAAGTCGCTCCTGGAGGCCTTCTGAGGCCCGCAGAGGCCTCTGGAGGCAGTCCTGGGCCCAGCGCAACACAGGAGTAGCTTCTACGGGTGTCACGACCCAGAAGTGGCCTGCACCGGCGTCCGGAAGTCTCCAATTTGGAACCAGCCATACGCAAGGAAGAGTGGGAGGGCCCAACAGCGTCCCCCACCGCACATCGGGCCACTGCAACCCACAGTTTGGGAAACGCTGGCCTAGATGTTCCATATTTCAAAGACTTTGGTGTAATTGTATGAAAGTATAGTTGAAATTAATGCAAGTAAGCCATTACCACGTTTGATACTGCAGATAATTGGTATTTAATAGCCTGAGGTCGTAATTTTAAACACACTAATGTAAATAAGGTTTTTCTATACAGCACACTGAACTCGGTGGGATTTCTTTCTGTGTAAACCTATATGGTATTTCATTAACTCAAATAACATTGGCATGATTTATGTACTCATAATTATTTGAAGGCGATCTTGCAGAGTATGACATTTTATGCTGCAAGTATGCTTTAAAGGTACTTGTTTTAATACTCCTGTTTAAGATTTCTTTCTGCACGTGGTGTACAGGCAAGTATAAAATGTGCCAGAGAGATAGAAATC
Source organism: Plestiodon gilberti rubricaudatus (assembly GCA_026170595.1). Taxonomy (NCBI): domain Eukaryota; kingdom Metazoa; phylum Chordata; class Lepidosauria; order Squamata; family Scincidae; genus Plestiodon; species Plestiodon gilberti. The sequence continues at coordinate 105,916,409 of JANXHW010000002.1, read as the reverse complement.
AATAATGTGAACATACCAATACCATTCATCTTGCTTTGCCATGCATTTCACTTTCTCTAGTAGTTAGTATTAACTTTTGGGTGCCCAGTCTGTATCATGATGCCTAGAATGTATTAATAATGGTGGCTTTTGAATGTTTTCTATTGATAATTTTGTATTTTAAGAAGCTCTTATTCCTCCGGATTCTGCCTTAATGTTACTTTTTCTCCCCCTAGTGGTTTTTAATTGGCAACACATCATACAAGATCAGTGCTGCCAGTTCGTTTTTCTTCAGTGGTGTGTTTGTTGGAGTGATTACTTTTGGCCAACTCTCAGATCGTTTTGGACGGAAGAAAGTCTATCTTGTAGGTAAGTTGTGGCTGAAAGACCTCTGTCTTTTTCAGCTTTCTTCACAGTGTGCGGTGGCGAAGGGAAAGTCTGAAGAAAGCCCCATGCGGCAGAATTGTATTCCATCTTCTTTCCTGCTCTTTTAAAGGAGTACCCTGGATTGGAGTGCTTCACCATTCAGAGACTCAAGAACCTAGGACTGGGAATCGCCTCCAAAAATACGTGGAAAAAGAAACCTATGGAGTGTTGTCAACTTCCTCTGGGGTTGTGGAGGCTCTTGTACATAGGGAGAAGTATAGAGTTCATGAATATTCTTTCTCACACAAGACTCTGTAAATAGATTTTATTTGGGACCTGTCAAATTGCCCGATTAGGGGTTGAGAGTATGCAGAGTTCACTCTTGTATCGAATTGGCTAGTGACTGTAAAGTCTTCTCTGCTGTGGGATTTTGCCTCTTCTGTAAGCATGTGTGCCTCTTTTGCTCCATAAGGTCTCACTGCCGTTTTATTGTGGTCCTTTCTGGTCTAGATTGTATAAGACTAATCCAGACCAGAAAGGACCTTGGGAGACAACTGGTGAGCTCATGCCTTGCTTGAAAGGCCTTTTTCTTGCAGTACTTTAATTCTAACCTATTTATCTAAAGCTGGTAGCTGAATAGCTGTTACTCAAGTATTCTGTGTATACTGTACATTTATGACTCTTTGGAACAGTTTCATTCCTCCTTCACACCTATGCAGCTCTTCAAGGTAGCTCGCAATAAATAATACAGGCCTGCAGATTTGAGGGTGAAAACAACTTTTTTTTTTCAAAATTAGGGGTGTTGATTCCAAAAATGGCATCGTTTTTGCCCTATCATGTCTAGTTTTGGGGGTATGGCATCGCCACCTCGTAATGTGAGTCAAGCAGCTTCCTCGTGAGGAGCCCATGGTGTTGGATTCCTCGCAAGGAAGCTGCCTGCCTCGCATTATGAGGTGGCAATGCTGCACCCCCTAAACTAGACGTGATAGGACAAAACCGATGCCATTTTTGGGATCAGCATCCCTAATATACCCAAGAGTAGGCCTCACTTTTAAGAAAGCAAAATGTGTGCAGGCCTGTGTGATTAAAGCAGGGGTGGCCAACCTTTCAACATGAATGCTCCTGGCCCTTTAATGGTTGTACAGGTGAGGGCATTTCAGCAGGTGCAGCTACTTTAGCAACACCATCAGCAATTGCAGCTGCCAAGATTCTGTCTTCTACACAACTCTTAAGAACGCAGAGGCCCTAATGGTGGGAGGTTGGCCATCCATGAATTAAAGCAGTGACTTGAATTAATCCTCTCACTGCTGGTTCCTTCAAACAGGTCTACTCTGTTGTATGAAGGTTCTCATGGCTCGTCGTGATTTGCAGCGAGATCGGAAATATGGGTAAAAAAAGGGGCGGGAAGCTGATTGTTTAATTGATCCCAGAACTGTCAGTTTCCTCTGTGACCGAGAGTAGCCTTTGCCTTACTGTCTTCCTAAGTAAAGCAGGATCACAGACAGTAAGGCAAAGGCTACTCTCGGTCACAGAGGAAACTGACAGTTCTGGGATCAATTAAACAATCAGCTTCCCGCCCCTTTTTTTGCAGCTCGTCTCTGTTTAAATCTAGCCTACTTTCTCCTGTAGGTATCGGAACATCTACTGGTGTATATCCAGTTTTGCTTGAAAAAAACCCTGGAGCGGGGAGAAACGTCGCAGGAGGACTGTGGGTTTATTTTTTATCTTTTATATCTGCTTGATAATCCTTGTGCGTCTTCTCTCTTCGGTACGCTGAAGACTTTCTGCGCTAAGAGGAATTTCTCCAGACGTTTGGTGAATAGTAAACTTTATTTTTCTCTTCAACAAAATATTATATGGCTTTTTTACCCATATTTCCGATCTCACTGCAAATCAGGTCTACTCTGGTTCCTTCAAACAGGTCTACTCTCTCTCTCATCTGGTATCCTCTTTCAGTAGTGCCCCCTGCAATGGCTGCCAGAAAAACCTGGCAACAATTGACACGGTGGGGGGCTTCATTGCCCCACACATTCTGCTGCATCTTCCTCTCTGCAATTGATCCAAGTGATGGAAAGGATTTGAGGGGACAAGGTGACAACGCCCCTGCCCAGGTGTTCTGGCTGTTGTTGCTTGTTCTTAAAGCTTTGGCAGGACCAATATAAATAGCAAGTGTGCTGCCTGCAAATGGTCGCCAGGAAAGATTTGCAGCTGACAATTATTAAAATTAGGTAGTTGTTGCTCAATACGAGGCAGCTTAAAGATATAGTTTGTTTTGGAGTAACTCAAAGGATAGAACACTATTTTGTGCCAGAGGCGGAGCTGGGCAGGGGGCCTTGGGCCCCCGGTGGTGCTGTCGGTCCCTGGGCCCCCGGTGGCGCTGTCGGGCCCTGGGTGGCAGGCGGGCGGTGTGTGTGTCAAAGTGGGTGGCAGCCCAGCAATTCGGGCTCTTTCGGCGGTGCGAGCAAGCAGCGACAGCGACAAGTTTGCCTCTCCCACCCGCCTTGCACCTCCATGCAATGAAAAACGGCGGTGGCGACGTTATTTCTGGCGCGGGGGGGTGGGCGGTTGGAGCGCCGCCACTGATTTTGTCAAGTGTGTGCTTGTTTTTCTCCACAAGGTAAACCTGACAAGATGTTTTACAGTAACTTGAACAAAAACTCACTGTACTATCAATTTTCTTTCTCATAGACTATTACATGTGCTTTGTTGGTGTGAGCAGCAGACATCAGTGTCATCTAAAGCAGCATTAAAAGATTTCGTTGTGTATTTAAAAAAATACAGTATCTCTTAGGAAGCATTCTAAAGCAAAATCTTGTGCTTGCCTTCCAGGTTTTGCCCTTGACATCCTGTTTGCTGTTGCTAATGGATTCTCCCCTTCGTATGAGTTCTTTGCAGTCTCTCGCTTCTTGGTGGGAGTAATGAATGGTGGGATGTCTCTGGTGGCCTTTGTCCTACTGAATGAATGTGTGGGCACTGCGTATTGGGCTTTGGCAGGTACAGCTTTTAAATAATGTATCTTTATATGTATTAAAGTCTTCACACATCTCTAGTAGCCCATCCAAATTTAGATTCAGTGAATCTTGAGGCTGCTTCATATGTTATGAAATTGGTAGGTGCACCAAAATGCACCCCATGTAGTGTTAACCCATAATTTTTTGGGGCAGCTCATCTTGTGAAACTTAACGTGTGAAAATTCCAAACAGTAGTACTGGACTTGAAGATCTGTTCAGAGTTGATTTCAAATGAATGGCTGAATGAAAGAAAGCTGTGCAGTGATGGATGAAACTACTAGAAATATCAGCTTGATGATTTCTGCCAGGGAACGTCTTGTACGGTGTCCTCTTATGTAAACTTTTTGTCTAGTTTTAATGACAGAAGTAGCACTCGGAGATTGTTGTTCAGGATAAATGGTTGTAAGAGAAGGGCCACACACCGCAATATTTATAAGAAACAGAAAGTTTCATGTCTAGTACATGCGTGATCAACATTTTGAGTATTTTAATAGTCTGCATTGAAACCACCATATACGGTAAATGGGTTTAGCATGTCCTTGTTTTTTCTCCCCAATTCTTAGATTTTCCTGAGGGGAAAAAACTTCGTTGAATCAAAACGCATTGAGTATCGCCTTGGCATCATTTTTGCACCAAATGGTCTCCCCCGTCAGCACCTTTTCATGACAAAATGGCTACCAGCCTTTAAAAATAAGCAGCTGCCCACAATCCTTTATGGTGTAACTGGAATTCAGCATGCTCCAGTGCTGGTTAAATGTGGTACAGAAAAGGCCAGGGAATATTCTTTTTTCCTCTTAATAGACCCAACATCCAAGCTCTGTCTTTGCATCTTTGGTCACATAGTCTTCTTTGTCCTTATGTTCTGTTAAAGTGCCTGTATTAGTAGGCAGTGTTGTTGATCAGTAACACCTTTTGTTTTCTGTCTGCCCTATCTTAGGATCAATTGGTGGCCTTTTCTTTGCTGTGGGAATTGCCCAGTACGCTTTGTTAGGCTATCTCATTCGCTCTTGGAGGATGCTCGCAGTTGTGGTTAACCTGGAGGGAATGGTCGTCTTCCTACTATCTCTGTAAGTTTCTGATCTTAAAATTGTTCTGGTGATATTTGTGAAAAGATGTGGGAATCGCTTGTTACTGGATAGGATCACTAATGATCGCTCTCTCTTGCACTTTTGACGTGCAGTCCCCAGAACCGACCACAAGACTCAAGGTGTGATCCATCTGGGGAGTGTGGAGTATGCTTTCTACCATCTCTAACATTTTAGTCTCTTGCTGCTCTCTCCTTACTCGCTTCGTTCTGATAGAATCTACTGACCTCTGATCATCCAAGTTAGCTGCTCCGTGTCTCTGTGTTTCATAATAAGATAAAAACTGCAGGTACCTTGATAGTTTGCTTTACCCTGATGTAGCCGCTACTTAGAGGTAGGCTTACCAAATTTTCCGGCACCCCCGAGGGGGGCGGAAGTGATATCACGGGGGCGGGTCAAAGAACCGTGACGTCACTTCCACTGGAAGTGATGTCACAGGGGTGTGGCCTGCTGGCACAACCGGAAGTGATGTCATAAAGGGCCGTTTCTGGCCAGACACGCCCCCCCCGTGACATCAAAGGGGCCGTGAAATCCCCATAAAAGCAACATATTTAAATAAATATTTTATTTACATTTTTATTCATTTTTCTGTTCGCTGGGCACCTCTGAGCATGTGCAGAGTGCCTTTGCCCTGACAAGCGTCTTCTCCATCCCAGCCCAGAAGCTTGGACTGCCCCCACGCTGCTGCCCCATAGAAAAATGACAGATTGGCAGGCAGCAACCCAACAGATGAAGCACATAGAGGAAACACCATTCATCCCAAGTTCCATACTCACACAAGGACTCTTACTCCTACACACTCCACACACAGGTGCAGGAAGCTCCACAGTCTTGACCCAGGAAAAGGACTGCACGGCACCCAAGCACCTTGCAACAGTTGACGCACATAAGCTGCCACCCAGGAGCAGAGCATGAACACACACAGCAGGACAGCACCAGTCTATGTAGCACACATAAGCAATATGGTATGGGGAGAAATGACATAGACAGAATATTGTCTAGAGCACAGGACATGATCCAGCCGGTTTAAGAATGTTTCAGTCCTGTTGATTTCAAGAAGAAAAGCAAACCAAACAATTGCTTTTAATTCTTTTTAACTTTTAAAAACACTTGTCAACAGCCCAACGCAGGGCACCCTTACTTGGAAGTTTAATTAAACTCCAAGGGACTTGCTTGCAAGCAAATGTGCTTAATATCTAAACTTGCATGTGCTGAAATCAATATGAAAAGATCCATGCACATTGCAAGAAATAAATGCACTGGATTACTGTATACTGGATGTAAAAGAAAATTGATTGTGGGTGAAGGTCATAAAATTCCTGAGTGCTTGGAAAAGAAACAGTCTTTCTTCTGCAACATCTCTAAAATTAAAAAAAAAACCTCCTCTTATCAAAATCACATCTACAACTGCACATAGGTCATTAATTTTGCTCTTGACTACTGGTTTAAATTTTAAACTAGTGCTTCTTTATAGGAATATAGATTTTTTTTTTTAGGAATATAGATTTTTTTTATTTTAAAATTACTCACTACCAATTACTTTACACACCCATGTGCAAAAAAAAAAAGTGCTTCTTTATAGGGCAAGCAACCTAGTCTTCGTCCCAGCTGGGATACTTCATGCACAAGAAAGCACCCGAAAGCGGCGTTTTTTTACCTTGCCGGGGCTTTGGGGGTGTGCAGGGAGGCCCGCACCCCCCCGAAGCTTCGGCAAGGTAAAAAATGTCGCTTTCGGGTGCTTTCTGGTGCATGAAGAGTCCCAACTGGGACGAAGATGCAGCACATTAGCGCTGCAGCGGGGGAAGTCCTGGCCGGCCAGGACGAAGACAAGGCTGACCGGGAGCCCAGGGTGGCGGCACCGGTACCGGGACAATCCTGGTCAAATTTGGGAATATGGTAAGCCTACTTAGAGGTAGCCTTTGGAGCTTCCTAAAGGTACATAGCTATTAGGACGAAGACAGAGATCACAGCAGGTTTTTTTATCTGCAGTTAGCTATTTTTTACAACTTATATACAGTACATGTATACCATGTATGGTAAGTTGATCAGCACTCAGTCAGACCCCTCCCCCTGTACATCAGATTGGTTGCCCGCCTGTATGTATGTTTGTATAAATGTTCAGGCTTTAACTTACCAACAAAGGGAGTTGATGTATGAAATATGTATTGCAAATCTTCAGCTGTTCAGCAGTGTTGAGAAACTGTTTATTATTTATGCCCGCATTATCTTTATCTGTACCCATGGCACTTTACATAGTATAATAGGACAAGTCCCTGCTCCCAGATAATTTGATAATGGATGTAGCTGAAAACAAGGAAGAACGTTTTGCCATTTACCTTGAAAAGGGGTTTAGCTGGGTTTTTTTTAATGCAAATTCAATCTTAGAAAAGCTCCAAGCAGTAATAAAAAAAAATGGTGATATTGTCAATAACGTTGAAACTTTTTTAATCAGAGAAGCCAGGCTGTCTTTGGGGAGAACACTGGTGCAAATTAGTCTTCAGTTGTGCATTGGTGCAGGAAGGCTTGACTAGTAATGCATAACCTCTGATCACCATGTGACTCCTAGTACAAGATCCATGCAACCTGTGTTGACTTTCCATTGAAAATACTCGCCAAAACAAATGGCCATTTGACTGAAAATAATAGATGCTGGCTGTAAAGTGATCTAACTAACTTTTAAGAAGTTGCTCACCTTAGTTTAAAGGGACATCATAGATGGAGGGCACCCAAGAGTGTCCACAAGCCAATAGCATCCCTTGCTAAATGTAAGTGACATGCAGGCCCTATCACAGTTTCAGGTACTTCTGTACAGTTCAGACTTGTATTGGAATAAGCAGTCATAACTTCACAGTTTGAAAATCTTTCCAGTCTTGTGGTTGCGGAAAAGTTTGAAAAATTAATGGAAAGAAATACTTTGGCTCAATGTCAAATACTGTAATTGTATGTTTAATTCCTGTGGTTTCTAAATGAAGATTCCAACCCCCCCCCCATCCCACCCCCTGAGCTAAACAACTTATTTTAATGTTGTTCACACATTATAAACCGAGTTAAATGCAGGTGTAAACAATTTTATTAGATCAAAATATTGGGGGAAAGGTTAGGATTTTTTTTAAAAAATGAAGAAACATATCAAATCCAGATTTCTGAATTAGGTACTGTAAAAATGCAACAAGTTCACCAACAAGCTTAGCGCCTATTATGTTAATTTCATTATATGCATGTTTTAAATTTTATGCAGTTGACGTATGTCAGTTTGCAAAGTCACTCCTCTCTTGCTTTCACCAGTGGTGATGGTTGAGGCGGTTTGCTACCTGAAAGCACTGCATGGTGATAGAGGGAGGAGGGGAATTGCCACCATTATCTTTAGGCAACAGGAGGAGGTGGTGGAGCCAGCCCTGTGTAAGTACATGATTGCTGACTGGACGGTATCCTGCTGACCTCAGCAGCCTGCATTATAACAACTATGTGTTTGCATAGTGCTGGTCCCAGCATGCCTGCTCCAGTGCCAGTGGCATAGCCAGGTAATCGGGATCCTGGGCGATTTGGCGATTGGACGCCCGGGCAGCGTCATGACATCATGTGACGGTATGACATAACTTCCGGGTCCTGTGCACTCCTCTTGGTGTTTTCGGCGGCTTCGCTCCAAATGAAGCAATGCTGCCAAAAACACTAAGAGGCACGTGGCAGCCCCCCCCCGGCGAGCGCCCCCCCAGTACTGCTGCCCAGGGCGGGCCACCCTAGCCACCCCACACTAAGTACACCACTATCCAGTGCCTAAAAGTAAGGGTGGGAATTCCCCTACCCGCTTGATTCCTGTGCAGTAGATGTTGACAGTTTCGCCAAGCAAGCGTCTCACTGGCTTTCACAATACTTTCTCAACTGCTGTGTTAGGTTTGTGTTGCACATTCAAAATTATTTGTAATATTGTCATAAACCAGTTGCATGCAATACAGAGTTGTGTACTATGCATGTACCTACACAATTGGCCTTGTTTGTTCTGTGTGAAACAGTAAAGATTAATGTTATCTTGTATAAAACATGTTTGCAATATGTCATACTTGACCAGCAAGACCCGTCTTGAATTGTAAAGTGGTCCTAATACTGTACTCATGAACTGTTCTTGTATTTCAGATTTGTTCCTGAATCACCTCGTTGGTTATATTCGCAAGGCCGGCTGAGCGAAGCTGAAGATTCCCTCTATCTCATTGCAAAGAGGAACCGCAAGCCAAAGTGTACCTTTTCACTTAAGCTCCCAGCTGAAAGAAGTCACAAGGAGGCTGCTAGTGTTCTGGACCTCTTTCGGTACAAGATCCTTCTGGGACGTACTCTGATCATGATGTTCATCTGGTACGTGCGCTACTTGTTGGACCTGATTTTGAAAGTGCTGCTACGGTAGCGTCACTGAGATGGAGCCAGATAGGCATGTTGGGACTTCTGGGTTGTTGTTGTTGTTTTTCGTGTTCTTCATTATTACAGACCCTTTATAAAAGCAGCTTGGTCTTGATTACTTAGATCATACTGTCTTCTCTTTCCATCCTGAAGCCACTTAATTAAAAAAAACAACAACAACTTGGTATTGTTGATTCCTTTAATCCAGGAATCTGAATTAGAGCATTATGATTGCTTTGGGAAACACTAGCGTTACACTGGTGTTTTCCATAGCACACGCTAAAGCATGGAAGTAATGCATTTCTCCACACGGTTTGGGGAACCTGAGGCCATTGCCACACATTATGGTTGATGTGGAAAGAACACCGGTGTAACGGCAATATTTCCAGCAGCAGTATTGACATGTAATTCTTCCCTTCGTTGTAGCTCTCTTTTTCCTCTGTGGCTTTTCAGAGCTGCTCAGACCACAGAATACTATCATTGTCTGGCTTACATAACAATGATGGATCGGGGACACATTTTTTATATATACAGGGGTGTCATAAGAACATAAGAAGAGCCCCCCTGGTTTTAGTAGTAGGCTATCTGAATGCCAGATGCAAGGGAGTGGCAACAGGATACAGGTATCTTGTTGTCTTGTGTGCTCCCTGAGGCATTTGGTGGGACCACTGTGAGATACAGGAAACTGGACTAGATGGGCCTTTGGCCTGATCCAGACTGTGCACTAGATACTGGATAAGAGGATTTAACTGTCCTGTTTGGATCTCTCTCTCATCATGCATTGATTTATTTTTCACATTTTTATACCACCATTCTTCCAAGGAGCTCAGAGTGGTGTACATGGTTCCTCCCCTCCTTATGTCCTCACAACAACCCTGTGAGGCTGAGAGATAGTGACTGGCCCAAGATCACCCAGGAAGCTTTGTGGCTGAGCAGGGATTTGAATCTGGACCTTCTAGGTCTACGTCCAACTTCCAAACCGCTACACCAGTGGTTCTCAAAGTGGTGGGTCGCGATCCACCATTGAGCCCATAAACTGTTCCCTGCCCCCTTAAGGGGCAGCGACAGCATGGTGGCAGCGATTCCAGGGTTCGCCGTCATTGGGGGAAAAAGTGCCCGAAAACGGGTTTCTGTCGCTTACCGGGGCTTGGGGGGGGGGTGCAGGGAGGCCTGTGCGATCCTCTGCAGAACTCCCTGATCTGCAGATCCCTGAAAAACGGCAATTTTAGACTACTTCCAGTTTTCACGATCTGAAGATTGGGGAGGCCTGCAGAGAGTCACACAGGCCTCCCTGCACCCCCCCCCCCAAGTCTCGGTAAGCGACGGAAACCCATTTTGGGGCACTTTTTTCGTGGTGGCATCAATCCCTGGGATCGCCACCACTGGCCCTGCCCCCACAAGCACTCAAAGTTACTTTGAGAAATAGTGCACTACACCATCCTGGCTCTCAATTGCGCTGATCTAGGGGAGCAGTAGCGTAGCTCACGTTGTGCCAGCCGCCCCCTCGTGACACTGATGTCACTCACCCCGCCCCCTCGTGACGTCAGCCGGAGCCAAACATCCCTCAGGGGTTGGGCGAGAGGGAGGGGGCCAAATCAAACGCGGCATGGAGACGACAGTAGCCATTTGCAGGCTCCTCCAAGCCGGGCCGGCGCCGGTATGATTCCCCCCTGCCTCCAGTTTGATGCCCCCTGCTGCCCAGGGGCAGTCGGCCCCCCCACCACATCCCATCCTACATTACTGTAGGGGAAGAAGCAGCCCTGGTCCGTGAGTCCCATCCTTTGACATACATAATGCAGTTATGGTTTCTGAATAGGTGGATGTTGCACTGCATGTTGCACTTTTTTTCTTCCTACAGGTTTGTATGCAGCTTGGTATATTATGGTCTTACTCTCAATGCGGGTAATCTGGGCGGCAGCATCTATGCTAACCTGGCCCTTTCTGGGCTAATAGAGATTCCTGCATACCCTCTTTGCATCTACTTGATTAACCAGAAATGGTGAGTGTTGGCTGGTAGAGAGCCTTTGTCCTTGTCATCAGTTCTCTAGTCTGGTAATTTTTGTAATAGGGTTCTTTTGTTGTTTTAAAATACTGCTGATTCCAGCTCTTTCTTTTGGGATAGAAAATGATGAGTTCTCTTCATGTTGTGAGGAGCTTGCAGTTTGCATAATAATCTTCATGAAAAGATGAATATGGTGATTCAGGTTGATTATCCATTATCCAGACATCCAAAATCCAGACGTTTTTGAGGCAAAAAAAAAAAAAAAACTTTTTCCAGCACCTGGTTGGCATAGTGCAAGGCATGTTGGGGCACAAAATTATTAAAAATATTATATAAAATTACCTTCAGGCTATGTGTATAAGGTGTGTATATGAGACATAAATGAATTTCGTGTTTAGATTCATAATCAGCATAAGAATCTGAATTAGTAAAGGGTTGCTGTAGGATACAAATATTTTGGCATTCTGACAGTTCTCTGTGTTTGATTTCTAGTTCTATCTGAAAAGCAGGAGGAAAATGCCACATGCATAAAGAGTAATAGACTTGTTCTACTCAAGCCGTGTATTGAGAACAAATCTTGTTGTTGTTTTTCTCGGTGTGTTGCATTTTCATCCTTATTCTTTTTGGTTCATCAGGTTTGGCCGAAAGCGGACACTTGCAACATTTTTGTCACTGGGAGGATTGGCCTCCCTTCTTATCATGTTTCTTCCAGAGAAGAAAGGTAAGCATGTTTTTCCTTTTTTAAAAAAACTTTTGAAGAAGTCTGCCACAGGTTCATTTCTTGTGGCTCGAAGTCTTCTGATCAGTAGTGTATCTGTCAGACTGTTGAATGTCACTTGATCACTCCGCCACAAACATAAACTCTTCAGGTGATTGTCTGATTGGACATTGTTTCTGTTTGAAAATGTTGTCGTCTGCCGTTCAGTTAAATGATCCCCACGGTTGCTTACACAAGCCAGCAGCCTCTAGTCCTCCAGCTAATGGCAGAGGGTTCAATTCTGTAGTCCCAGAGCAACTAGCAGTTGTATCATCGTGTTCTTCCTGACAGGAAAGCAAACACTCTGCAGCTGCTCCTTCTCTGGTTGATGGCTGGGGCCAGACCTGTCTTCTGTTGCCATGGTTTTCTTCCTGAACGGGAAGGAGTGCAACTTCCACCACAAACCCCAAAGGCCCACCTCACATGCTACACGACCTTTACAAGGATTGTGTTTTCTTCCACAGCCACTGGAGTGTTTGCGATTGTGAACAGCCGTTCATTGTCTTTACTGGGGAAACTGACTATCAGTTCAGCATTTAACATTGTTTATATCTACACGTCAGAACTTTATCCTACAGTGATCAGGTAAGTCTAGTTGAGTTGGTGGTGGTGGTGTCTGTTGTACATATATGACTGACTGTCCCTTCTCGGGGGAGAAGGGGCCATTAAATTAATGTTCATAATCCTCCAGTTTCAGGGCGAGTTACAGTAAATTTCCATGGATAGGAGACTTTGTCCATGCAGGGCTTGTTGATGGAAATGTGTCTTCTCTCTAGTCCTTTTAAAATACAAAATGGCAATCTTTGTTTAGCCAAAGGATGCACGTCCCATAGGGAACATGCAGTGTGTTGAATCTGCCTGAAATTTAGTGTCATGTGTTAGTGCTGCCTTTTCAAAGCCTGTGGAGAAGCAATAGTGAGTTATTTATTTATTTAAATAATTTATACCCCGCCTTTCTCCCAGCAAGGGCACTCAAGGCAGTTAGTTGTTGCCATTCAAAACCCATCTGGAATGGATCTATTCTTAATTAAGAAGAACATCGTGAAGGAGTCCTATCAAAGTCTTGGTACCTGTGAGAATTACAGTGTAATCTTATGCATGTTTACTCAGAAGTAAGTTTCACTGTATTCAGTGGGGTTTATGTCCAGGTAAGTGTGTATAGGATTACAGCCTCAAGATTACAGCCTCAGTGCATAGTGTGTTGAACTGGGTGGATGGGGGACGGACAACGGGATGACACACCCAGGTGAATAGCCTAAAGACTTGTCTGAGACTTTGGACCAGTCTGAAACTTTGGACCAGTCTCAGACTAACCCACCTGACAAGGTGGTTCTGAGGATAAAGTGAGGTGACACCCTATAAATAAATATCCTCCATTGCCAGATATAGGCAGTTGTACTAGGGTAATCTCAGTAATGTCTATTTGCCCTTTTGGATGTAGAAACATATTTTTAAACCTAAGTTAGTTGGGGGAAAAATAATGTATCATGTACATGCCTCTGTGTTTTCCTTATAGGAATGTTGGAATGGGAGCCTGCTCCATGTTCTCCCGAGTCGGTGGGATGATTGCTCCTTTTGTTCCGGCTCTGGTTTGTCTCAATTCTTACTTTACTTCTTCCCTAGACCACAGTACTTCCAAAGAAAGTGAATAAATTATGTATGGATCAGCATAATATTGTTTGTCTGGAAGGGGAAAAGTGTTGCTGACTTTTTTTTAAAGACATAACAGAGTAAAGAGTTGGAGTGGGGAGGAGGAATTGATTGTGACTCTCTTAAATTCACTAATCTGGAAAACTGCAAGGTATGACAGTTTGCTCTCAAGTTTGCCATGTATACATGACTTCATCCAGCATAAACATGTTTCAGGTGGAGAAGATAGAACATGTGGCTTTTGCTAGCTACTGCAGGTTTGAAGAGTTTCTAGAAGGCACCGTGTTTTTCTGAGTGATCACAACCAGTGGAAAATCTCACAAATATCAAGATGTTTTTCTCTGCCTCTGAAGAAGACATGCTAAAACATGTTGGGCATTTTGGATGTTCTTCAGTAGATCTTATGTTCGGAAGATCTTTTCCGGGCGTTTCAGCGTATTTTGTGTGTGTTTGGTGCTCTCTTGTTCTTTGCTTGACGAGTCTTTAGCGCAGGGGTTGCCAACCTTCCACCATTAGGGCCTCTATGTTCTTAAAAGTTGTGTAGAAGACAGAAACTTGGCAGCTGCAATTGCTGATGGTGCTGCTAAAGCAGTTGCACCTGCTGAAATGCCCTCATCTATACAACCATTAAAGGGCCAGGAGCATTCATGTTGAAAGGTCAGCCACCCCTGCTTTAGGCTATTTAGGGTCTCTTCGGGGAGAAAGGCAGGATAAAAATACTGCAAATAAATAAATATTCCAGGCTACGGGGGGGGGGGGTGTCTTCTGAATAAACATGAACGTGTGAACTGCCTAAACCTGCAGATGAGTTGGCATTTGGTGGATTTGGCTACCTGGAACTGATAGATTTGCTTTAAAATAGAGGGACCTTGCATGCTTTGGAAGGAGTCAGACTATTTGAATTTTTAAAATGTCTAAGGCTGCAATCCTGTATATAGTTGGGAGTTAGGCCCATTGAACTTAATGGGACTTACTTCTGAGTAGACATGCATAGGATTGTGCTGTAAGCCACCCTTCCTAGACAGTCCAGGCACAGTCTGCATGCATAATAGATTGCACCAAGTGCCTTTAAGCAGTTGGCTCCTCTCACTAGGGTCTGGGGGTCCAATCCTGTCTACCTCATTCACCATGAGTAAATCCTCAGCTAGCACTTGCTCTCAGAAGAGCCGGTTTTAATGTTGTGCGACCCCGTGGAAGATAGATAAGAAATGAAAAGGAATATTGAGGAGAGGAACTTTCAACTTTGCACACATAACAGAAGGCAGTTTTGATTGTGGTGGGCCATCCACAAAAGGCAGGACCAGTTCATTGTGTACATGTTTCCCTCTTGAGGATAGAATCATAGAGTTGGAAAGGACCTATAAGATAATTGAATCCAACCTCCTGCCAGTGCAGCTTGTCCACAGCTACAATGTCCCCAATAGGTTGCTATTCAGCCTCAGACCGCCAACGATGAAGAGTCTACCACCTTCTGAAGCAGACTGTTCCACTGCTGAAGGAAGTTCTTCCTAACATTTAATCGAAATCTCCCTTGTTGTAATTTAAACCCATTTGTCCAGGTCTTACCCTCCAGAGAAACCAAAAACAAATCCACTCTTATCTCTTCCACATGACAATGTTTCATATATTTATAGGTAGTTATCATGTCCCCTCATAACTGTCTTGTTTCCAAACTAAACAACCTGAACTCCTTCAACCTGTCTTCATAGGACATGGTTTCCAGTCCAGGGATGTCCTGTGCGGGCGCAGCAGGTGAGGTAACCCTGCCCCTTCGGAGTTCCCAGTAAAGTGCTGCAGCCTAACCAGGGGATTGCATGCATGCGCAATCCCCTGGTTAGGCTGCAGCACTTTAACAGGAACTATGAGGGGGTGGGGTTGCCTCACCTGCTGCGCCCGCACAGGACATCCCTACTTCAGTCCCCTCACCATCCTAGCCACCCTCTTCTGGACCCACTCCAGTTTATCAGTAATAGAGTTGATATGGAAGTGGTATGCCCTACCCAGTATAGTTCTGGACCAGTTCACATTGCCAACTAGTGTGTTGTAAATACAGTATGTGAGTTGTAAATGTGTGAGAAGGTCCGTGTAGAGTTCATTTAGGCCGTCATTCTGTTGTGTGTGATTCATTCATCACATTTCTAATCTGTCACTGACCCTACACGTGCTTTGCCACTGCAGAACAGCTGGAAAACAATTGAATGTGCAAAAACATCCTAACCCAGAATTAGGATAAGTATGAAAATGTAACTTCAGCTCACACCACTGCTCTATTACTAATATTTTCTTAATTTTTACAGAAATCCGTGCAATGGTCTCTGCCATATGTTGTGTTTGGAGTGACGGGTCTGTTGTCCGGCCTTCTGAGTCTGTTGTTGCCAGAAACCCTGAATAGCCCACTGCTAGAGACAATATCTGATCTACAGGTTTCCTCATATCGGAGGCTGGGGGATGAAGCCATGTCACTGCAGGCACTAGAAGGCTCACGGGTATGTGTATCGTAATCCTTTTGAAAACAGCTGTCGAAGTTGAATAGGAAACCTTGTCTCCAATTCGAGTTGTATCGTTAGGTAATCATAGCTTCTGATGCCTGGCCTCCAAGAAAAGATGAAGTATCTTGTCATGCCTTTTTGAATACTCTTAAGAACTTCTGGCTGAAATTATGGTTGAGTAAATCTGAGCTCTCGTCTGTGCTGAACCCTCTTTCTCGAGGAATCTGAGCTGTCCCAGGCAGTCGCTGAAAGACTTTGACATCCAGGAAATCTTCATATCAGACAGGAGGCCGAGTCTACTTGGTTAACTTCCATGGAAAAAGGACCTCTCGGCTCATAGATCAACTGAGAAGAGGGGGCACCAGCAGCTGGAGAATCACAGTTCTTGGGTTGAAAGAGGCCTGAAATCATTCAGTTCCCCAGCTGGGGAATCAGGAGTGGATAGAGTGGGGGCATCTCTTCTTGTTCTTTGGGAGCTGGAGAATGGAACAATTCTTGGGCTCTTTCCCACTGGGTCCCCATGCTGGCAGAGATGGTACATCTCCTTGCCACCAGGGGGTTGGGATTTGGAGTGTGTGTGTATGTACACACGCACGCACACCCAACTAGCAGCAAGGAGATGCAGCCCAACTGCACAAGGGGGACTGGACCTCTCCTCTGAATCTCTGTGGCAATCTACTGAGTGGCTGCAGCCAGCAGGTCTCCTTCTGAACAGTCCCCTATCTAGTAATAGAAGTGGTCCACATAGCACTACTTGTCCTATGCCTCCCCTCCCTGCCAGCAACCAGGGACAAGGATATTGATCCCAACAATGGAGGAAATATAGGTGAGTAGCAGCAGGCTTGGCCCCCACCTTGTGGAAAGCCATCACCATGGCGATATTGGAGCGGGACAACAAAGGGGACGCCACTGACACTGGGCAGGTTGAATTTTTACCTTGCTAGGCCAGGTATACAAAATGATGGACCAGATGATAGGAAAGAGACTACAGGAGGGCCTGGAATTGGCTCAGGTGGCATTCTGTCACTTGCCTGCTCTGTGTGTGCATTGTAAAAGTCACTGACCATGAACTTCAGGGATCTGTAAGGAGTGGAGGAGAATAATATTTATTTTATTTATTTTTCACATTTTTATACCACCCTCCAAGGAGCACAGAGTGGTGTACATATTTCCTCCCCTCCTTTTGTCCTCACAACAACCCTGTGAGGTAGGTGGGGCTGAGAGATAGTGACTGGCCCAAGGTCACCCAGGAAGCTTCGTGGCTGAGCGGGGATTTGAACCTGGATCTTCCAGGTCTAAGTCCGACTCCCAAACCACTACACCATCTGTACTTACCTGCAGTCAATCTGCAATGCTTGTTTCATGTAACTTTGGCCAGGTTGTTTAATTTGTAATAATAGTAGTAACATTTTTACAGTACTTCAGATTGTTCGAAGCATATGTCCTTCCAGTAATTCCTACCACAACCTTGTAAGTTAGCGTAGTAGAATTGCAGATTGCAGTGGATATATTGCAGATGGACTAAGACTGGGTTGTAATAGTTTGCTACCTTTGTCTTTGGTTTTCCATCCATATATTGGAGAAAACGCCTTTCAAACAGATCAGTTGTTTGATCTCCAGGAACTTTTGAGGAATTTTAGGGACTTTGAATTTTAGAAGGAAATTATAACTTTTGGGAGGGAATTGGAGCTTTTGGGTTTTTAGAACTTTGAACGCTTAGAGCTTTTAGAATTTTTAAACTTCAGGAGCTTGAGGAATTTTAGGGACTTTGAATTTTAGAATTTACAAGATTTTTTAGAGTCTTTAGAACTCCTTGGAGTTTTATAGAATCTGTGGACCTTAAGAGTTTTGCAACCTCTAAGAACAGTGTAATTTCTAACGGACCGTGGCTATAATACCCGAATAGTCCTATATCCAAATGAGATCAGTTGTGTTTGTGAAGTACTGAAGTCAACATTTGCTGAAGGGTATCTCTGACATCAGGATCTCATTTTTCTTTTAGTCAGACCAAGATAGTTCCACTGAAAGTGGAAGTGAAGATGAAGAGTTCTATGATGCTGATGAAGAGACCCACATGATTAAGTGATGGATAAAGCACCTCTGTTAAATGTGTTTTTGAAGTGTCAAATCCATCTGCACAAATGTTTAAAAGCCAGAAGCAACTGATGAGCAGAAGAAATGCAAACAGTACTATTGCGTCTGCTTTTTGGAGAAAAGTAGCACATTATTCAGAGCTGTTGTAGTTGGATGACTGCATATTACCAATAATTGCTCTGGCAGCTGAAGACCATTCCTGATTTTGGTGCAAATAAGAAATTTGCTGGCCACACATGTTGGGATGCCAGTTATGAATCCTAAGAATGAACTCTGTGTGTAGCCACATGTCTCCTGCATGTGTTCAAATGTCGTCCTTTGAGGTGGGCTTTTTTCCCTTGTTTGTTGGGATTGTCTTAATAGTTAAGCTTGGATTTGTTTTTGTTTTTTTAATCCTGGTGAAACTTGACTGTAGAGAGGCGTTATTGACCATACGGTGAGAGCAAACATCTTGAAATATTGCAAGGTATAACAGTTGTAGTGTGAATGTAATTTGTGCTTGTTCTGTGAATTTTAATCTAGAGGTGGTACAGAAATAGTGGATGAGGTGTTCTGTAGAACACAGCAAGACTGCAGAGAGTGGGAGACCACTATAATTGGACCTAAAAAGCAGTGGAGTCACAGTAATGGTACACCTACAACTCAGTTTTTTTTAAAGTTCATCTTGATCCTTCATATAAGAGCCCTGATGTTTACCCTACTGTCTCCCTACCTTTGGGTATTGTTACTCTGTATTTTCTGTGAGATATATATAATTTCGGGCGATAGCTTCATTGGGATGGCACTACTCAGCCAGGGCTTAGTCTGTTTTACACTATTCTTGCCATTACAAAAAAGGTAGGAGTTGCAGACTTGCCAATGAACTTGAAGGAAAGTATAAGTGTTCGAACCATCCATAGTTGCTTGCTGCTTTGTTTGTGGTCGAAGGAATACAGTCTTTTGTTTACACGGAACCTTTTTTCTTTTTCCAGAACTGTGTGTGACTATATGCACAGCTGCAGACAATAATCCTTCGTCCTCCTTAGAAGGAAAGAGGATGCTTAGAATGGAGGTATTTGAGTAGCACAGTAATCTGTGTGGTACAATCTTCCTCCATGCTTCCCAGTGAATTGGATATAGTCGGTTCTTGGTATCTGCAGGGATTAGGTTCCTGGAAACCCCCATGGGTAGCGAGCCATTGATCCTATGGGATCAATAGGGTTAGGTTCAGGGGGTTGGGGGGGTACCTTACCGGAAGCTTTCCGGCCATTTCAAAGGGCTCTGCACTGGTCGTGGGTGTCATTTTGCAGAGCCCTGCTGCCTCCAGAAGGGCTCTGCTGCATTCAGGAAGCCAGCAGAGACTTTCCAGAGGCAGCAGGGATCGCAGAAAGTGAGACACACCTCGCGAATGGATGCTTGCCTTCACTGAAAAGGTTCTACAAGGCCCTTCTAATGTGTCTGGGTTAAAGTGAAAATTTATTCACGCTGGATTTATATTCAGACCAATCTTCATAGGACCAATGGTTTTGAGGCCATTCTAAATGTCGAGGCCTTGAGGACATGTCTTCTACTACTGTTGCAACCCAGCATTTTGTGTCTAATGGTGTTTTTATATTCACAAACAAGGACATAAGAAGACAACTGGTCATTTCACTTGGTTTCTCAGTTATTGCAGAGGATCCAGGTGTGCTTTGTGTGGAGAATGTGCTTTGTGATCCAGAATGCTTTGTGTGCAGGGAAATCACATTTTTCCTAGCCATTGCAAAGATGACAACTTTCTTCCTGCTCAGACTTGGTTCCAGTTGTGGGAACTGGGCTGAGGTTGGGCACCGAACAACTAGTGACCAGGAACATTCCTCTTCCACATAATTTTTGACAGTAACATTTTTATTTTTCTTAAATTTTGTGCGTAGTTCTTATCTATATTCCCCCCCCCCCCGCTAAAACATACATATGCACTGGAAGGGGAAGGAACAGGAGATCCTCAGTGCAAGAAGGAAAGGGGGACTAAAGAACACTACTCTTGGAAGAGCAGATCTATGAACACTGTCCCTTTTAAAAAGGGGGGAAAGGCCAGTCAAGCCTGAAACTGCAGATCTTAAAAAGCCTTCAATCAATAACATTCTTTTCCTCTTCCTGTCCCCAACCAGTTTGTAAGAAAGTGCTATACTGATTGAAGGGCAAAAAAACACTTTGGAAACGTCTGCACATCTGAATCAGCTTCATTGGGAGCATGGTGGTCCCAGAGGGGAAAAAAAAAAGGCCAGCAGAAAGGGGACAACTTGCTGGACTGGAGATTCAGAATGTAGCTCAAAAGGAGGGCCGAATCTCCTAGCAGAGAAACTATGGTTGCTTTTTTTGCCTTGACTGTGATTACTGCCATGACTTACTTTCTCATTCTGACTTCAGTGCCTTTTATAAAACAAGGATCCTAAGGCACCAGTCCTGTGCATGCTTGCTAGGGGTCCATCCCATTGAAATGAATGGGTATTGCTTCTGAGCAAGTCCTTGCATAGGATCGTGCCATAAGACTGTGTCTTTGCTGAAACGATAAAGTGAACAAAAACACTTGTTTGAGTATAAATGAGAATCTAGGCTTGCAGGCTTCCTAGTTGGGTTTTTTCAAACAAGTCCTCTTGTGATATTCATTCATCCTTTGACCCTTTCCTCATCTGTTAAAACAGGCAGTAAATCTAAAGAAGCCCTTGGTAGCCTAGAATAGATTTAAACATGTAACCGGCCCTTGTAACATTGGTAAATCATTTTTACTGAAGTAGTAAGGTTACTGTTGATTGCTTCAAAATCTTAAAATTAATACTTTGCTGCAGTTAATTGTGGGGGGGGGGGGGAAATCCATTTTTTTTTTTTTTGGTCACATAATGTGTGTTTAATAGATTCCTGACAGGGCATTGCTGTTTATGACAGCACCACGCTAAATCTTGGGCCAGTGGTGAACTGACACAGTGGAAATGGAATGCCTTCCCTAGAGGAACAGAGAAAAATGCTTTGACAGAAGGTGGCAGGGTGAGAAAGCAGGAAAGCAGCCTGTTCACATGTGTGCAGTTTTTGGCTGCACCAGGGACCAACTCAACAAGACCTTTCTACTAGGAGCACATGCCTGTTTGGCATGAATGTACAGTTGCCCCTTGTCTTGCGCACAGTTGACTTGCACGAATTCAACAACATGTGCTCAGGGGGAAAAACAGAGAACAACAACAATTTACATAGTGCTGGCGATTCCCCCCCACATTCTGTTTACTAAATGCCCCGGAGGGAGCCTGAAACCAGAGAGTGAATCTGCTCTTGCCTCAGTTGGTCTGAGTTCCCACTGGTCTCTCATAGTTCTTAAAGAGAGAGTACACATTTTCAGATGTAAGGAATTTTCAAGGAAATTTTGAGTGTATCTGATTTTAGTGTTATGCTCTGTCTCTGGAACGTAACCTTCTTGTTAGACAAGGGGCAGAGTACAAGCCAGACATGGTGTGGAGTACGGTCACCCCTTGTCTTACGTGAGGGTTACACTCTAGAGTCAGAGCGTAATGCTGAAATTGTGTATACTCAAAATTACCTTAAATTCCTTACATCCGAAAATGCGTACTCTCTTAGAACTATGAGAGACCGGCGGGAACTGAGACCAATTGAGGGAAGAGCAGAGTTGTTATTGTGTGAGCATAGGGGAGAAGCACTTTAAACCTTGCTTACTGAATAACTGAATTCATCATTACAGAGTAGTCTTTAAGAAATCTATGAGAGGCTTAGGAACTTCTGCTCTTTCACTGGCTGACCTGTCGTCTAGGAAAGGCTGGTTCTTAAACTAATTCACCTGTGCCTTTGTCATAACTTCTGCTGAGACACTGACTTTCCAGGAAAAACATCCCATTTGTTGTCCCTGTAGCCTTTGGCTTTGCTAGCTGATTTTAACCCTGAGATGTCTTCTAACTGCCATGATCTTGACTTTGTATATGTTGAACAATTTAAAACTTTATAAGCTCTGATAGAGGTAAAGTGTTGTCCATGTTTGAATTTATAGATCTGCCATGATAGTCTAGTCCCTGACCATAAGTCCTGTAGGAATTTTGAGGTGGACTGGTTCTCTTTATATCCTGTTAGGGCCTGTCTAAAGGAAGGGTAAAAATCTTGGGTAGACTACATCTGGCAACCCGAACCCGGGTACAGGTTTTATAGGACACCATTTAGTTTTTGTATTTGCAAAAGCTGTCCTGCAAGACGATGCCGCAAAAACTTTGTTTCATGTACAGAGACAAAGCTTTTGCGGCATCGGCATCATCTTGTATGGCAGCTTTTGCAAGTATATAAAACTTGTGCCCAGGTTGCCAGATATCTACCCAAGATTTTACTCTTCCTTTAGGCATGCCCTAACAGGATCTGAAAAGAGAACTAGTCCACCTCAAAATTCCTACGGGACTTATGGTCAGGGTCTATATGATATGTTTTGTGACGGACACAAAAAAGCTGCTGTAGAGTCCCATTGAATTGTTATTACTCTAAAAAAAAACCTCTAATGCCAGCTGTCTCTGCATCTAGTACTGTACTTGTGCGAATCATCCCTCACCAAGGCATGTTTTGCAGAAATGGAAGAATTATTTTTCAGCATAAGCACTTTAATGTCCCTTAAATGACTTGTTGCTTTAGAGATGGTGCCTAGCCAAAGATGTGAAAGTAGCGGTTTAGAAGAATGTATAGTATTTCTTGTGTGTGGAAATTTGATATACATACTATTTAATGGTTGGCAAATCGGAAGCAAGATGTTTGCTTTGTAATTGCAAGTTATAGGCCTGGCTATGGAGGTGAAGATTAAACTATTGAAAACATGGCTTTCCAGGATTGGATCTAATGGGTTTGAGAAGTGTGTGCATTGGCATGTCCAGCCTTTGACTAAAAGGTAAACTCATTTAGGGGATCTCTTGTTGCTAAGGGAACATTAACCACATGCTACTTTTGTTAAGATATGTTATCTCCATGTTGGGGTGTGTCTTACCATTTTTACTTTTATTAATTGAAAGATCTATCCAAACGTTTTATGTTGAAGCAATTTAAAAAAAACTTGGTGCACAAAAGTTATGAGTTGCAAGTGTTTATTTTCCACATTTTTATACCTTCCTTCCTCCAAAGAGCTCAGGGTGGTGTACAAGGTTCCCTTCCTCCTTTTGTCCTCATAACAACCATAAGAACATAAGAAGAGCCCTGCTGGATCAGGCCAAAGGCCCATCTAGTCCAGCTTCCTGTATCACACAGTGGCCCCACCAGATGCCTCAGGGAGCACAAGACAACAAGATAACCTGTTTCCTGCTGCCCTGATAACCTGTTTCACTCCCCTGCACCTGGCACAGAGAAAACCCACTTCTAAAACCAGGAGGTTGCTTATGGCTTGTAACTTGTGATGGTCTTTTCCTCCATGAATCTGTCCAAACCCCTTTTAAAGGCATCTAGGCCAGGTGCCATCACCACATCCTGTGGCAAGGAGTTCCACAGATGAATTACACGCTGGGTAAAGAAATATTTTCTTTTATCCGTTCTAACTCTCCCTCCGCTCAATTTTAGTGCATGTCCCCTGGTTCTGGTGTTGTGCGAGAGGGAGAAGAATTTCCCTCTATCCACTCTCTCCATCCCATGCATAATTTTATACGTCTCAATCATGTCCCCCCTCAGGCGCCTTTTTTCTAGACTGAAAAGCCCCAGACGCTGTAGCCTTTCCTTATAAGGGAGGTGCTCCCGCCCACGAATCAATCTGGTCGCTCTTTTCTGCACCTTTTCCAATTCAACTATATCCTTTTTGAGGTGTGGTGACCAGAACTGAACACAATACTCCAGATGTGGCCTTACCATCGATTTGTACAAAGGCAGAATGATATTGGCCGTTTTATTCTCAATCCCTTTTTTAATGATCCCGAGCATGGAATTGGCCTTCTTCACAGCCGCCGCACACTGGGTCGACACTTTCATCGACCTGTCCACCAGCACCCCAACATCTCTCTCTTGATCCGTCACAGACAACTCAGAACCCATGAGCGTATATGTGAAATTTTGGTTTCTTGCCCCAATGTGCATCACTTTGCACTTACTTACATTGAAGCGCATCTGCCATTTTGCTGCCCATTCTCCCAGGTGGGGTATAATTTTTTTAAATAAATAATGATCTTTAGACCTTCTGTATGATATTCATAATACATTCTTAAGTTGATTCATTTAGGATCACTTTCTAAAGAGGATTCAACTTCCAAATAAAGAGGTGACACCTTGAATTCAGCCAGGTTTGGCTTTGGCCAAGTACCTACATGGCTAGGCTGACCTCTGGACCCTCACAGGGGTGGCAGTGATAGTGCCCACTGTACTACTAGGTGACAAAGGGTGCTTTGGGGGCCCGTCCAGTGCAGATCTTGCTCCACGGCCCCCAGCACCTGGTGCCAGCACTTCGAAATAAAGAAGCGTGCTCAGAACTGCAGCCGGAGAATTTCTGACCCTTGCCTGCCTTGGGCAGGACATTGCCAATGTAAAGCTGTAAAACTGCCTCTAATTTATACAATTTGTAGAATGTATGGTTGAATAACTTTGTGCCTTTTCTTCTCCTCCCACTTCAAACCCCCCCCCCCAATAAAAGACAAGGTCAGCTGCATTGTTGCCTACTTGAGTCTTTAATGCTGATTTATCCATTTGCCTGCTTGCAAGTACAAGGAGTGATTTGCTTGAGAGCAAATATTTATGCCTGCCCCTACGAGGAATGACAAGGTGGAAAGTGGTTCTGTTTCGAATGGCATTATCCCAGAAGGGGAAGCTAGAGCTGTCAGTGTGAATCAATACCTTTCCCTAGATGTGTAGTAAGTGGCTGCTAACAATATATCCTGGAGCTGGGAGAATGGAGAATCAATTCGCATCAGCCTCTTGTGGGGGGGGGGAAGGGGTAGATGAATACTGAAGGACTAGCAACACATTTGAAAATATAACTTGGAACTTGCTAGTATGCATTGGTACTTAGCTCCTCATGCTCCATGTAGTATTTAATCTGATGCCACCATCCAAATGATGGAGACCAGGCCCGGGGGGGGGGGGCTGTCTGATAAAAGCAGGCATTCTTACTTAAAAATCACAGTAGTGCCCATGAACAATCGGACGTGACAACCCACTGAATTACCCATGAACACAGACTAGTCAGGCAAAGAGTTGGAATATACCCAGTATATTATTACCAACCCAAAAGAAAAAGGAATTAAACAAAATGGGGAAAGGGGGTAGAAAGGGGGTAGAAAAGTACAACAAGCAGGCTGATGTAAAATACCTACACTTGGCTGGAGGGACACAAAAGATTGTTTGACCAAACTGGATGCAATAACTAGTAACTCCCAGAAGAGGGAGCTGGGAATCTACTCAACTGGTGAAGTTTCAAGGTTGGCTCCAACTAAAATGGGACCCCCCCCCCAACACACAAAAATTCTCTAAACACATCCATCTAAAATAAAGTCCCTATGGCTATCTACTTCTGTTGTCCTAAGGAACTCAGTCCCTGTGCTTACTGGAGAGTAAGTAGATGTGCCTTCCACAAATTAGCTGCTAGCAGATCTGACAAAATGCAACCAAGCATCCCTGTGCATGATCTTAAGAAACCTAGGTTTGCATATGTCATGGGACTACGTGATTGGATGAGAGAAAACACCTGTCCTCTTCATCCCTCTCTTTGGGTCTGGCTGCCCAATCGCTGGGCACATGCCAATTTCAGTAGGAGGCTTGTGTAGAAGCTATTGTCTCTGGGGGAAGCCCAGACATAGAGAAGGACCAATATACATCTGGCCACATGACTACAGGTGGGCCCCCATATCCACTGATTCGCTATCCACGGTTTCAGTTATCCACAGATCGTGAGGACCCCCCCCCCCCCCAGGCTTTTACTTTTTTCCCAGTAAGCTTAGTTTCTTCCTTAAAGAAACAGGAGAAGCAGCCTCTGGCTGCTTATTACAGGCAAGTAGAACGAGACTAAGTACTAGAGAGGCTCTGCAAGGTTAACAGAAACCTTGCAGAGCCTCTCTAGGACTTGGTCTTGTTCTACTTGCCTGTAATGGAGGCTGCTTCTCTGTTTGTTTTAAGGAAGAAACAAAGCTTGCTGAAAGAAAAATAAGAGCTGGGGGGGGGGCAAGCATGCCTTCCTGCAGGTGAGGCAGGGTGGGAGGACCCTCAGGAAACCATGGAGGGGGTGTTCGCTCTTATCCACGGTTTCAAGTATCCACGGAGGGGCCTGGAACATATCCCCAGCGGATATGGGGGCCCACCTGTATTTGGGAATGATGTTTTCAAACAAAGGTCAAAGACTACTGCAGGACAATGTCCCAGGCTACACAGAAACTTCTGAAGGATTAGAAGTGTCCAAAAATAAAAGAAAAATAGGTTTAAAATGGGGTGGTGGTGGTGAGGAGGGAAACGGCATTCATCACAACATGTAATTTTATTCACAACATGTAATTCTATCAAAGAACTCATGGCTACATAAACACTGCAACATGCCACACACGTACATTACCTACAAGTGTGCACAAAAGCGTGCACCACTGGACATCGGTGTACGCCACAACATACCACATTTGTCACAGCACTTCCCATGTGACAAACCTGCCACAGCAGGCAGCAGAATGCCATACGCAAACAGTACAGCAGCATGAAAATACACTGCAACATGTTAGGCTCATGTTACAAACTCAAATGCCACATGCAAAACACACGCCATGATCACATAATGCAGTCATACACAAACATATGCAGCATTACATTATAGTTTGTAAGCGTGTGTTTAAAAAATCACACAGCTACAACTCCCTTTCTCCATCAAAAATACACATTGCTGCACATTAAGGACACATTAATCTGTCCGGACATATCTTGCAAATTATGTATTAGTAGTTTAAAAAAGGGGAACTTTGACATCTCATAACTTTTTTTCAGAAGGCCAGTGGAAGGGGAGGTCCTTGTGATATCCTGGAATTATTGACATAAGCTAAATTGCCTAAACAAAGATTGTAAACAGTCTGACATCTGATTCAAAAGCAAAAGTTTAAAAACGCTATTAGTCAGCCATTTTAAATTGGCTTTTTTTCTAACAACTGGTTAAATTATTCCTGTCACAAGGAAGACTCTCCATGCCAAATTGCATAGGAATCAGACAAACTGTCTTGATTTTATGATAAAATATTCAGACTTTATAAGTCTTTATACAGGCACACCTGTGCCTGCATAATTATTTTAAAACTCAGTTATGAAACAATTTGTACAAACAACCTGAAAAAGGAACCTGGTCTGTCAACAACTGAAGGAAAATAAGATGTCTATCTTAACTGCATTGTAACGGTCAGTACAGAGTTGTTATGTTTTGAACTCAATGATACTGATATTTTACATTTACTGGACCAAAACTAGTTCTTGATTCAATATTGTTTTTTAAGCCACAACACCTTTCATTTTATACCACACAACCCATACAGGATGAGGATATGATTTCAGTAAAATCCAACCTTAATCACTGGGAGCCATTTTGTTTTTTTTAATTAACTCTACCCTGTTAGGGATGTGAGGCACCTCTCATCAAATTTCATAACCTACATGATCTGACAAACAAATTGACACTACTGTATTTCTTCAATTCTAAGACGCATGTTTTTTCCCAATTAAGCATTTCAGAAAATGGGGTGCGTCTTAGAATTGAAGGTCTCCAAAAAGCACACCCAAATGCTATCTTCTTACTTACTGGGGCTTGGGGGAGCTTCAGGGAGGCCTGCGCAACCCTCTGCAGGCCTCCCCGATCTTCAGTTCGGCAAAAAACGGTGATTTTCAGCCATTTCTGGTTTTCGCGAAAACCAGAAATGGCCAAAAATCGCTGTTTTTCGCTGAACTGAAGATCAGGGAGGCCTGCAGAGGGTTGCGCAGGCCTCCCTGAAGCTCCCCCCAAGACCAGGTAACGAAGGAAATGACACTTTCTGGCGGGGCCAGAAATGCTATGCAAAGGCAGTGCACTCAGTCATCCTCAGCTGCAGGAGACATGCTGGGGAGAGTTGGTGCTGAGCGGGTAGATTCAATGAAGGGAGGTGAGTCTTACAATCGATGGATTTTTTTTCCCCTGCTGGTGGTACTGAAAGTAAAGGTGCGCCTTAGAATCGATGGCGCCTTAGACTCAAAGAAATACGGTATTTCTGTGTTCCTTCCTATGACTGTCAGTTCTGTAAGCGATGTTTTGTATTTTCTGGTCCATCCCCCCCAAACCACCACCACCTGGGCTCTGAGACCAGAAGATGCCTGGCTGTAGGGAAAAAAGGGAGAGGAGCATTTGCAAGGGACAATTGGCAGGCGTGAGGATATTTAACCATTTCTCTTTTATTTGTTTGTTTATAAGATTTATATGCCGCTTTTTCAATGCTCAAAGTGGTGTACAACAATAAAATTCCAGTATCACATGATTCATAAAAACATTAAATCAAATGTGAGGTGGGTAAAAACCAATCAAAACATCATTAAATAAAACTAATCAGCACAAACGACAGTTCTCAGTATATACCCAAAGTTCTCACCTGCAAGGCCCACAGCTCATCCCTGCATTCATATTAACTAGCAAACCCATGTTTAGGAGATTTGTTGTTTTATTTGTCAGTGTTAATGACAATCCTGCTGAAACAGGTTTATTTATTTATATATGCTATTATTTCAAGATTGCTGTTGTGTTGTTCTTGCTTTTCTGGCAGGTTTTTTTTTCTTTTCCTGTTAAATAATTGGAAGCAGTAGGAGCCTTGCTCACAACTGCATAATTTTTACAATCCAAGCAAGGTTAACACAAGGCACAGAGGACTTGATACATTTATTTTGCAATGTAAATTACTCTGTTGGAGAAAAGCAGCTATAATTATTTTTTTACTTTTGGAGTTTAGTTTTCAGTTTTATAAATTCTTCACACAAATATATACCGATAACAATTCCAAACATACATAACTTGTAAAATATACTTCTTCTTTTTTACTGTCTGCCTGGAACTTAAAAAATAGAGGTGCTGTTGGACACCTGGTAGGCTGCATTTGGTTTGGTTGGTCACAAAAGCTGTGCAGGCCCGGCCTAGTTACTCTCTTTCAGCAAAGGGGCAATGATGGCCGGCTCTCTAAACAGACAAGGAGGCAGAGGACTGTGTGACAGGTTAAAGGCTGAATGGAGCAAAATGTCCACTGAAGTACACCTCAGCTGAAAGAGCAGAGGAAGGAGCCTGAAAAAACAGTGCCTCCTCTTCCTCCCCCCTCCTCCCCCTCACCATTTAAATGAACAAAACAGCAGTATTTATTTCTTAATAGGAAAGATGAGAATGAAGATATTGGAGTTAAGAAATGTCCATACATTTTGTCTAGGTGGAAATATTCCTCCCAGTCAGGGAGTAGTTAGCAACTCACTGTGAGGCAGATACTAAAGTCAAACCATTTATTTATTTATTTATTTATTTATTTTTCACATTTTTATACCGCCCTTCCTCCAAGGAGCTCAGAGTGGCGTACATATTTCCTCCCCTCCTTTTGTCCTCACAACAACCCTGTGAGGTAGGTGGGGCTGATAGATAGTGACTGGCCCAAGATCACCCAGGAAGCTTCGTGGCTGAGTGGGGATTTGAACCTGGATCTTCCAGGTCTACGTCCGACTCCCAAACCACTACACCATCCTGGCTCACAAAATTTATCAGTTTTTGAGCAACTGTGGGGAGAAAGGCTAAGTTGGGGGTCGTTGCATGTGGGTGGGAAGTAGGTAGGCCTTAGAGCCAGGCAGGCAGTTGGCTACTTGCTTGGCTGCAACCCGTCAAATGGCCCTCACTGGCCCTCACTAACTCCAACCTGACCTCACTGACTCCAACCTGACAGTGAGGGCCTGGGCCTGAGCCAGGAAAGCAGGACACTTATAAGATGTATCCCCTCCCCCCAGGGCATGATTTGAAGGCATGTAGTGCAGTGTATGTAGTGCAGTGATTTGAAGGCATGTAGTGAAAGCCAGGATGGTGTAGTGGTTTGGGAGTCGGACTTAGACCTGGAAGATCCAGGTTCAAATCCCCGCTCAGCCACGGAGCTTCCTGGGTGACCTTGGGCCAGTCACTATCTCTCAGCCCCACCTACCTCACAGGGTTGTTGTGAGGACAAAAAGGAGGG
Source organism: Plestiodon gilberti rubricaudatus (assembly GCA_026170595.1). Taxonomy (NCBI): domain Eukaryota; kingdom Metazoa; phylum Chordata; class Lepidosauria; order Squamata; family Scincidae; genus Plestiodon; species Plestiodon gilberti. The sequence continues at coordinate 105,886,444 of JANXHW010000002.1, read as the reverse complement.
GAGGAAATATGTACACCACTCTGAACTCCTTGGAGGAAGGGTGGTATAAAAATGTGAAAAATAAAATAAATAAGGTTTGGGTGTTGTCCACCATGCCTGGATGGGAGAACCCTCTGCATGGCACTTTGAGTTTCATCAGGGGGAAAAGGCAAATATAATTAGGCTTACCATCCGTACCGGTTTTTCCGGGACAGTCCCGGGAATCGGCCACAATTCCCGGTTTTGTCCCGGCCCGGTTCCGGAGGGATCGCCGCCGCTGCCATCTTCTTTTTTTTAAAAATTTACCCGGGCGCCGGCAGCATCTTGGATCATGAAATCTCGCGTGATCCAAGATGTCGGCACCCAAATCTCGATGCCCTCGCGAGATTTGGGTGCCGACATCTTGGATCACGCGAGATTTCATGATCCAAGATACTGCCAGCGCCCGGGTAAATTTAAAAAAAGAAGATGGTGCGGCGGCGGCGAGCAGGTGTCGTCCGCCCGCTCTCTCACCGGCACGGAGCCAGTGAGGGAGCGGGCGAACGACAGCCTGCTTGCCCGCGTGGCGCAAGTCTCTGGAGGCTCGTGCCGCGCGGGTAAGCAGGCTGTTTTTCACCCGGTCTCCCAGCGGCTCCGTGCGGTGCCGCTGGGAGACCGGGCCAGCCTGCTTGCCCGCGCAGCGCAAGCCTCTGGAGGAGGCCGGGGAGCAGCAGCAGAAGGAGGAGGCCGGGGAGCAGCAGCAGCGGAGGGGAGCAGCAAAGAAGGTAAGGTAATTTATGTATTTAATTTTTAATAATTAGATAATTAAAAATTTCGGGCGCGCTTTGCGCGGCATAAGGGGTGCTTTGCGCCCCTTTAGAAATTTAACTTTTTAAATAATTAGATAATTAGAAATTCCGGCCGCGCTTTGCGCGGCAAAAGGAATTTGCGCCCCTTTACAGTGATTTTATTCTACTTGTTTTATTCTACTTGTATTTCATTAACGTTTTAATGTTACATTTTAAATTGTTTAATTAATTGAATGTGGGGGGGGACTGTGGGGGGGGTGTCACGGTTTGTGGTTGCCAAATTATGGTAACCCTAAATATAATAAATGTCATTAATAAATAGGGTAGGTGAAGAGAGGATTTGGCAGCTTTTCTTGAATTGGAAGAATGCCAAAAACAAAAAAACAAACCAGCATCATTGTGCGCCTTAGCAGACATTCCAGAGGGTCAAACAGGGCTTCTTCCTTGCAGGGGTGAGGCATGGTTTCTCTTTCTAATCAAGATCACGCTAATAGGGACATTGATTGGAATGGAAGACAGAGCACTGCAAAGCATCTGTGTATCATCTTCTTCTAAAGTAGGCTTACCATTCGTACTGGTTTGGCCAGGACAGTTGTAGTTTCCGACCACCGTCCCGGGCGTCCCCGGAAACCAGCAGTGTCCCAGCCTTTCCCGGCCGCTAGCTGCGTCCTCCGCCACCAGTTACTGGCATGCAACTCTAAATAAAAATAAAAAATTCTCATAAGAAGAAATCAACCTTATGGTGCTTGAAACTGACGTATTGGTAACTATCTATTTGTTGTTGTTGTTCAGTCATTAAGTCGTGTCCGACCCTTCGTGATCCCATGAACCATATCCCGCCAGGCCTTCCTGTCCTTCACTATCTTCTATCTATCTATAGGACAGGCTTATTATGTGTGGGGAAAAAAACCAACAGCAGAGACACAGTTGATGTGGCTGTTGAGTATTGATCTAATAGGATCAGAAGCAATGGAGAAACAGTTCAGCACATGACCATGCTGCTGTCACAATGAGTTAGCAGCAACAACGCAAAGCATTTCTGTTTCCAGGCCTCTACCCCTTAATCAATTCAATCATTTTTTTTTTTTTAAAAATGCACAAAACATCTCCAAAATAGCCGGGACTAGCACGTTTATTTGACATTCCTATTTACATAATGTAGTTCAAGGTCTCTGGGAGAAGGCATTAAATGGAAACAGTCAATGCTGTTTGGAATGATTTCTGACTTCCCTGGGGTCACGCCCAGTAGTAGTTCAACAGCACAGACTATAGTATTTGATTTTCTCTGTAAACCGCTTTGTGACCTTTTTTTGTTGAAAAGCGGTATATAAATACTACTACTACTACTACTACTACTACTACTACTACTACTACTAATAATAATAATAATAATAATAATAATAATAATGCTTGAAAATCACATGGCTCTCTGTAACTGAATGCATCTCTGGAACGAAGGGGGCAGGACGCTGCAAATGAAGGTACAGGTAGGCCCCCATATCCACTGATTCGCTATCCACGGTTTCAGTTATCCACGGATCGTGGGGACCCCCCCAGGCTTTTACTTTTTCCCCAGTAAGCTTTGTTTCTTCCTTAAAGAAACAGGAGAAGCAGCCTTTGGCTGCTTATTACAGGCAAGTAGAACGAGACTAAGTATTAGAGAGGCTCTGCAAGGTTAACAGAAACCTTGCAGAGCCTCTCTAGGACTTAGTCTCGTTCTACTTGCCTGCAATGGAGGCTGCTTCTCTGTTTGTTTTAAGGAAGAAACAAAGCTTGCTGAAAGAAAAATAAGAGCTGGGGGGCAAGCATGCCTGTCTGCAGGGGAGGCAGGGTGGGGGGGCCTCAGGAAACCATGGAGGGGGTGTTCGTTCTTATCCATGGTTTCTGGTATCCACGGAGGGGCCTGGAACATATCCCCAGCGGATATGGGGGCCCACCTGTAATTTAGCCAGAGGCTCAAAATTCAGCACCCTCATAATTTAAAGAGGAGTTTAAAATCAAAAGACTTGAGGGTAATATATTTGAGTAGGTGGGTGAAAATGAGCTGTCAGGGGACTACTTGGAGTAAGCGCTTAAAGTGACTTCTCTGCTTTTGTGAAGACATCTCCCTGCCCAAATTAAAAATATATATAGCTAGGATGACTTTAGGAAAACTGCTCTCTCCCTGCCTAACCTACCTTACGAGGATGTTGCAAAGCTGAAATGGGTTTATAATCTCCTGTATGCCACCCTAAGGCTGCATGGTTCTCTAATTTGCTCTCTCCCCAAAACATTTACACAGCAGAGGCATTTGAGGCCGGAAGGCTGACACCATAGCAGGTGGCTGCCTAGCTAGCATGCCAATATTGTGGCGCTGGCCTGGCCTGTAGCAATGCCTATAAACGCTGCTGTTTCTCACAACACAAGGAGAGGGGAGGCAACAACAAAAGGAGAATGCAGTGTGTGCTGGTACCCTGTGAAAATGCCATCTTGTCCGGTCCCCCACCCTGCTGCAAATAGAATAGGTTGCCCAACTCTCAGCGTCCTCAGGCAGGGAGAGTTCAACAGCTGGGAAGACTGGGGAGTTTGCAGCGATGAGGCTGTCATGGTGATGGCATGGCAATGGAAATCAAGTGGTGTTGTCTCAGGACAGTGCCTCAGGACAGTGTTCAGTCGAGTGCCTGTGACCTCCCTTTCAATACCAGTGCCAGATTGCTCAGGGCCATGGGGCAAAGCTTGCACTGGGGTCCGCATGATGATACATTGGGCAATATAGCTGCCTCCAGTACTGAGGTTTCAGGGGCCAGCCAGGCCTCATGGACCCACAGCCAGTGCCCTGCCTAGCGAACCTTTAACGTCACACATAAAACATGACCTAGATTTGGATGGTTGGCTGAAGGGTTGGAACCTAAGGAGAAGGGCTTAGCAGACATCTGTGTTTCCCAAATGTTTTCGACCTGCGACTCCCTTGACCATTGGCTCCCCATTGCATTATGTTGATGCCTGCCAATCAGAGGCATCGCTACGGTGGGGGCAGTACTGTAATTTTCGAGCCATCCTAGTTCCCGTTTACACCCCGATACGAGGCGGCCCCGCCCCCTCGCCGTCGCAGCCATTCAGTGTGGTGAAGGCAATGGGCAGGAGACTCCCTGCCCATTGCCTTCGCCGCACTGAATGGCTGCGATGGCGAGGGCGAGGGGGTGGGGCCACTTCATAATGGAGAGTAAATGGGGACTAGGACGGGGTGGAACTTACAGTACCGCCCCCCCCCCACTGTAGCGACGCCTCTGCTGCCAATTGGCATTGCACTGTTTTCTGAGAGGATTCCGTGGCTCCCCTGGCTGGTTTCCATGGCTCCCCTGGGAGCCATGCCTCCCAGTTTGGCAACCACTTAGCTTTATGAGCTGGGAGTTTATTTATTGTTAAATTTATTGTTTTCAATGGATTCTCTACACATTGGGCCCCTATAGATACAGCCATGTCATCCACATAATGCTGTCTCATGAGCCAAAAATTAAGGAGTGAGCAAGGGACACCAACAGAGTAGTTCACTCCAGGTGACTTTGACAACTGAAGCAAGAACGTTGGTGTGTGCCCCTGTCCTAATGCCTTCTGCAGACATTAGTGCCTGCCAGTCTCTTGTGGTGCTGTAAGGCGAAACAAGGAAGAGATTATCCATGCAATATGCGGCAGAGGAGGCCCAGCCCAAGTGAATCTCTGGCCTTGTGTGTAGTAGGGGGGAGTGAACTTTTCACAGGCTCTCGCTGCCACATGTCCCTGCCCGTGACGCAACCTTTTGCAAAAGGCCACCCGCTCTTGTTCGATTGATGGAGGGCCCAATCAATTGTTTCCCCTTCCCGAAACAACTTGTGTTCTACGTGTGCTTGATTGGGCAGCTGGCAGCTACCAAGAGGCGGCTTAGTGTGTGTTTACAGTCAAGAAAGCAGAGCAAACTGCAGGCAGGGCCCATGTGGTGTGGCATTTACAGTCAATACAGCAAGAGAGAGAGAGAGAGAGAGAAAGGAGAGATAAGGGAGGTGTGTGGACTGCAACTCCAAAGTGTGTAAACATAGCCAAAGAGTTGCAGGGGGAAAGGGGTGGGTTGAAATGTAATATTTCAGAACGGATCTGAGGAAGAGTTTTGTTGCACAGGGCAAAGTTTGTGGCAATTAGAACTTTCTGAGCCGTTAGCATGGCAGGGAAAGTCTTCTGGTTTGTAACCAATGATTGGGGCTTTCTAAATCTCTCCATCCACATATGCGAGAATTGCCATTAAAAAAATAAAAATAAATGTAGACAACTAAACGACGTTTGGGAAAAGAACCAGGAATGGTCTTAAGTGCCAAGTTGCGGGTGAAAGTTACTATGCAAAACACAAAGAAGTTTTGCTTCCCTTCTTGTCCATTTGCAGGGAAAACAGGTATTTTTGAGGCGCCAAACAAGTAAAGTCACAGCTGAAAATCCTGGGATTGTTGCTCTGCATCAAAATAGTACAGACAAGCCTTTCCTTGTCTTTGGAGATACTGTACCTACAATACAAGCCTTGACCAGACCATGAAGACGCTTACAGAAGAGGCTGTAGAACAATATGTCCAGAATAAGGTAAGAGCATCTCTCTCTCTCTCTCTCTCTCTCTCTCTCTCTCTCTCTCTCTCTCTGTGTGTGTGTGTGTGTGTGTGTGTGTGTGTGTGTGTGTGTGTTGTTTTCTAAAGGTTCAAAGTATAGGAGTGGATGCTATTCCCCATCTCTTGGTGGAACTCTCCAGAGAATGAGTTCTTTAGTTGGAGACCCATAAAGTCATAGGATAAAATATGAAGCTTCCTAAGCTTTTCCATATTTGATCTTATTAATGTGCTCGGTATATTACCAAGTGGCAAAATGTCATGAACGAGCCAAAGAGTCTAACATGAGAATTGCACCTGCCATGGTATGGCTAATAGGTATCCCATTTTAGAGGATATATGCTATCATCCTGCATTATGAATAAATGCAAGGAGATAAATAGCAATTCTGGATTCAGATTACAGTGCATGCAGATGCTTCCATGGCAGAGGGTCGCATTTGAATCCATTTGGGGAGATAAGAAGGGTTAGAACAGTGGTTGTTCATATTTCCTACTTCTAGGATGCTCTTTTCACACTGCCTTCTTCTGAAAAGACCCTGAAAACTTGTAGAGCAGTGGTTCTCAACCAGTAGTACTAGTTGGTACTTCGACCAACTGCTGGTGGTACTCGAACTGCCGGACCACCGGAACTCTGCTTCGACATGGTGCTTTCGGCGGCATGTTTTTGCTTCCAAGGGGCTCCTGCCTTTGTCCAAGCCTCTCGGGAATGCTGAGAAGGGCCCTCCCTCCTGCCCAGGGTATCCTACCTGCGTTTTCTGGCCTCCAAAAACCTGAAAACCCAGAAGTAACTGGCGATGTCATCGCCAGTCACTTCAGGTGGTACGGAGAAGGCGAGTGATGCCGGAGGTGGTACTCAGCTGGGAAGGGGTTGAGAACCCCTGTTGTAGAAGGGTTCTTGGTCATCTTTAGAGGGCACATTTTGTTCACATGGAGAACTGACCAGGTATGTTAGGCCTCAGTGTCCTCCCCATGTGAGCTAAAAGTATTTAACTGTGTTATATGGCTGTGCATTGCAGAACAGCATCCCCGGTAGTGGCTTCAGGAAGACTTTTTACCAAATCACTGAGGGCCAAATTAGGGGTGACATTGGGAGATTTGTGATTGGATGATCCCATGCTCTTTTGAAAAGGTAAATGCAGCTGTGACTGGCAGGGGGAGCTGGGAAAGGAGACCTGGATTCGTAGTGCAGTGCTGGTGTGTGGGGGGGGGGATTTACCCTCCATCCTGATGGATCACAGTTCCAATGAAAATACAGGCACCATGCTTCCCTCACCCCCAGGGAAGAGAAATATTTATCTATGCTACCTTCTCTAAGTTTGTGTTCTAAGTTTCTGTTTCTTTGTGCCCCCTGGTCAAGCAAAAAAAAAAAAAAGTAACAGAAACCCACAAAAGGTGCAAAACTCTTTATTCCATGTGATATTGCATCATGTCCCAATATACTGTATTTAGGGTATGAAAACCTCTTTGTTGGTTGAGGGTGGGGGGACAAATTCACTGTGTTCACCAGTAAGTTACAGTGCAAAACACTTGCTGACAGCTAGACCTTGCAGTGTAGTTTACTAAAGAGCATAGTAATTTTTTCTTTCTCTCATGAAGAGTTTTCGTGCTCCAAATATGTTGGATTTTGATGCATTGGCCCATAGATTTCAGCATTTTGTGTCTTGGGGGGGGGCTATGTTACATTTGGTTTGTGAATTGTTGCAGCCCTGCTTCTGTTCACTTTCAGATATTTTGTCACCAGATGCCAGACTGGCAGCCAATCAGAATGCTCCTGTTTCATACATGCTTGCACACACACACACACACACACACACACACACACACACACACACACACACACACCACAAGTCATGTGTATGCACACATTCCAGGGAGTGCCTGGTTCAGTGGCTCCATTTGGCTAACTTCTGACATATGATTTGGGGCTATTTGCAGCAGTATTATGGACGTGGTGTGTTTTGTCTGCAGGTGGATCTGCGGCACCGCATGGTGTCCAAGACTGTGGATAAAGTGCAGAAAATCATACAGCAACTAACCTCAGAAATTAGCAAGAAGGACTCCCGTTTCCAGGCCATCAGCTGCTCTGGCATCCATAATGAAAATGTGAAGGTAACAGCAAAGGATCCTTGCCTTGGCTTGTGTGCAAACTGCATAAATGATTCTGGGTCCCACTCCTGCTGGAAAGATGCTGCTCTCGTCACAGACTCCAAGAGTTGGCGTCTCTGGCTTCTTCCGCTGTCATAGTGTGGCAATTCGGGGCATAAACCTCCCTTAACACCTCATCATTGACTCTCCTAATAGCACTCAAAGCAGTGTCAGCTGAACATTCAAGTATAACTAAAGTGCATAAGTTCCTTCTCTACGTGCTTCTCTCTTCCCCCACATAAGTTCTAAAGCGGGCTTTTGGCTGACTGGGGTAGGCCTGAAAAGAGAAGTGTGTCTCACTTCACCAATCTGACCAGGGCTGGCATCAGAGATTGGCCAGGTGGAGCACTGACAGGGCCCACTGGAATGTATTAACCCCTGATCCCTCAGTGGCAGTGCCCAACATACCATCAGAGGGTGAGTAGGGGGTTTCATGGGAGGCCCAGTAGGCCCCTGGCATTGGCACATCAGTCCCCAGCAACTTGGCATTGGCATTGAATATGATGGGGGAGAATGCAGAGATGCCCTGATGAGTGTGTTGGGGGCTCATGAAAGTGGGCACCCTCTGAATGAGCACAAGAAAACCATTGGTGTTCCACTGATGTAACTGTTGCTCATGTATTCAAAGCCATACAGTTGTAGTTGCATGTGGTATCACCATTAGTGGTGGTAATCAGGCACATTCTGTTACAGAAATTAATACCCAATGTAGTATAGTATTAGTGGTAATCGGCTGAATATAGGGTACTTTGTAGCCATTAGTGGTACATGAGCACCTTTAGCCATGGAAATGCTCTCCCGTGTACTGGAATAGTTATGATGATGCTTGGTTGCACTGTATATGAACTCCTGGCAGAAGTTAAAAATGGCAACTTATACGGGCTGTAACTTGGCACTACCCAGCTGTGTGTGAAGCCATTACCTGTATGTTGCTTGAGATCCCTTGTGGGGAAGTAGAGACTTCATCACGTCTTGCCTGGATGGCAGGCTGAGGGAGTCCAAGACCCTCAGAGGCCCCAAAATTTGAGTGATGTGAGGCCAAAGAATAGTGATGCTATTTCCCCCTGTTTTTCAGCAGTCTTCAATTCTCTCTTCAGTTCTAAAGTTGGGTTCTGATGTTTACTGAACAATCTCTTGCAGGATACATATTGTAGAAGCTGGAGAGTATCTGGCTGCCATCACAAGCTTTATTTCAGAGATCTTATCTCTGCATCCTACATGCTCTTGAGCGCATTGTTCCTGCTCATCTGCATGGACTGTAGGCAGCTGGGGTGGAAGAGAGGTGGGGAAAACATGGGACTGGCATAGCAGGCCGAATTCACTCATGGGCAGAAATCAAGTCAATGCAGTGTTGTTTTTCCTTCTTCTAGAAAGGCGACTGATTTAATCTGTGCTGCTCCCCACTTTGAAGAAGCCCTGCCTCCAGGGCTGAATAATTGATATAGATCTTCTTGCATTTAACCCTACTTAGCAATTGCTTTGACACTGAATGCATTTTTTAGCTAGCTAACAAAACCACTTTTTCTGTCTATGTTCTGTCTACTTGCTTTCCTTATTACTTCTCTCAGGATCAGCCAGCCTTACTGGCTAAGTGGTCAGCTCTGCTTCAGGGGAAGCGCACATTCCACCCATCCATCCAGGTACAATCACCTTGCATAGATTCTACCCATCTATCTTCCCTCGTGCTTGCTTCCTCCCCCCCCCCCAGATTGCCCCCATTAGCAGCCCTTAGTCATCTCTCATTCACCCAAACCTTTCTGGGATATGCTAAAGCATATCCTGTTCCTAATTTGCTTGCCTACTGAGAACTCCTATTTGGAGGATGCTTTGCATTTTGGAATTCTGCTTGTCAGTCTGGGCTGTACATAATTTGGTTGGCCTGTTGTTATCCGTGATCTTCTCGTACACAGGATTTGTCATCTGTACCACATGCACACAGGATTTCCTGTACTAAAACTAAAGGAGCAGTGAGCCTTCTTTGCAGATGCCCAATATGAACAACCAATTGGGGCATGTCCTTCTGTAGTCTTTGGCCTCCAGGAGGCTGTTCATGCCTTACACAGAGAGGGGGGGGGCTGGGGGGATGGTGTGCCCATGGGTGACAGCCGTGGTCTCCTTGCGAGGAGGAGCCGGGGCAGGATTTTCATGCTCCATGACTGCTTTTTTGCAGCCGGCGGGCTGCATTTGCACCCACGGAGCAAAAACGCATTGAAATCGGCACTTTTTTGCCGCCCCCCCCCCCCGCCCGCCCTGTGTCCTGGAAGGCTTCAAATGAAGACTTCCAGGAGTGCAGGGGGCGGGGTGATGACGCATAGTTACACGACTGCATGACATTTTCCCACATACTGCCATCAGGGCCTTGTTCCCAATCACAGCTGTTTCCTTTGGATTGCATTGATGTAGTTGCTTTGTGCATGAGGTGGGTCCGGTTTGCACATGCCCCTGAGTGTTATGGCCCAGTGCTGCTACTGTATGCAATGCAACATGTGAACTGAAGTTGGTGTGATGGAGTCATTTTTGCACATTCCTTTTCGATTTCCTGTTGGTGACTTAACAGAAAACCTCATGCAGCATTTTGTGATGATGATCAAAATCTGCAGATTACAGGCATGCTACTCCAGCACTAAGGGCACTGCTTTAGGATGTAGAGTATGTAACAGTACAATCTATTGGTTGCTCTTTGGAAATGGAAACAGCTGGTGCCATAGAGGCCCTTCTTGAAAACACTTTCCTGTGAAAAAAATGCTTGATTATTTAAAAATATATATTTTTTGAAAAAAAATGCAAAAATACCTACACAGCAACACACATAATACATACAAATGCTCAAACATGACAACGACCAATGTAAAGTTCACCTGTTCTTATATTTCATACCTATCATATCTAAATCATTAGAAAATTAACATTTCCTTCGTACTATTTTTAATATACCAGTATTTAAATATTTAAATAACGTACTACTAAATTTAATGAAAAAGGTTTGTACTTATTGATGTCCATCTGATATTCCACACCCATATAATTCTCATATGGATGCCAGACCTAATCAAAAACAGGTACGCATAAAGTTCCCCTACAATTGTGTAATAAGCAGCTTAATTGTTGTTGCTGCAATAAACCAAGTTTTAACCAACCAATGATTAACAGTTGACAGATTTAAACTTAGAAGCAAGCGATAATGATTTTTGCTGTACTGAGGACATTACTTAGAAGGTTCCTACATTCAGCAGGAACAATACCCTTTAATTCAATAACATATTTAAAGGCACAGCTGTGAAAACATAAGCAATCATTTCATTGATCACACTGATAACGCCATCCCAATATTTCTTAATTGCCTCACACTTCCACTGAAAGGTAAAGTGAAATTACATGGTCCTGAGATCAATGTGGAGCTACTCCTCAGTTTAGTACTTTCTTCTTGGTAGGTCAAACATTTCCCATCTGTTATTGCATCTATGAATCATGTAACATCACTTTGTCTCCACAATATAGTATTCCCAAACAATTTATGTATCGTATAATGCAAGAATGATATTGAAATTGATATGTGGGCTAATTAGTTTTCTATACTCATTCCATACTTCTAATTCTGCACCAATCACCATTTTAGATCTTAACATGGCGGTATTTCTTTCCTTGGCCTTATATAATACCAAGGTAATACATTAACGGTCCAGTCCTGTCTAACTTTGTGCCCTGCGATGCAGCGCCGGTGCAGCCTCCGCCACATCCAGGGTGCAAAGCAGGCAGGTGGGAGGTCACCTGGGAGAACAGAAAATTTGCACTGCCTACTCGCCGGATGACGCAAATGTGCCTTATGGCACATTTGCGACACCCTAGAACGGTGGAGTGGTACTGCGCCGGACGCCGGTCTACAGTTTAGAGAGGATTGCGCCGTAAGAGGGATATCAGAACAGTCTTGCTCAAAAAGCTACCATTTCTTATTTTTAGAAGCATTTAGCTATTGAGCTAAATATGGTTGCATTCAGTTACAGATTAGATTGTGCAACATTTTTTTAACTTCCAGTGTTCAAGATTTGCTCCAGTGTAATTATGTTCCATTAATAAATCATATTGAAACAGATTTAAAGAGATGGAGTAACCTGCAAATGTCATGGAGGGACAGAATATTTGTTTTAAAAATGAATGTTATTCTTCGACTGTTGCTTATATTTTGATAAATTAATATTCCCTTATAGAAGTAGTTCTATATTTCCTTAATAATTAAAGTATTATTCTCCTTATTCCCATTCCCTTTGGCACTTTGAATACATGGCAAAAAAAATGTTGACCTTTGTTGTGGGAACACAACAAAAATCAAGAATTAAACTGAATGTTCAGCAGCAAGGTGGCCTAAAAGTTCCAAAACTGTGCTGTAGCCTGTCTTTTGGACATCTGCTTTCATATCAGAACCCTTGTCTGGTTCATTGGCCCCACGCCTTCGGCACATCACTTACAAAGTAAGCATCATGCGCACCTCCAGCAGGAAATCCCTGTTAATCGTTCTTTCTCCAATTTCTCACCTGCAGCTCTGTTTCTTGCTTCTCGGGGAAGTGGCAACTGTGTTCCGCAAAACATAGCTTTTGTAGCTAAATCCTGCCTGTTGGGTGTCTCTCAGCCTATCTGACTATGGGAGGATTCCAGCACTGGCTCCAGGTTTTGGAGGAACCTCAGCAAAAAATCCTCCATGGGCTCCATCCTGTGGGGATGTCCCCGCTAAGGCTCAAAGCTTACCTGTGGAGCATACCTTTTGAATGGAATGGAAGAGGAGGTGGCAAAAGAGCAACTCTTTCAGCTAAAAGAGTTGCTCTGCCACCTATGGGCACACACTGGCTATGGGCACTAAATGGCTATGGGCACTAAAGGGGCCTCAGGGATTGGGCTCTTCTAAGGCAGTGATCTAGCAATGCTGGCCCTGAACGATTATATTCTATTAGACAGGGATGTAGTGCCAGACACTCCCAGCCATGGGAAAAAGCAGCTGATAATCAGTTGAGAGGGGAAAGGCAGGGCCAGGGCCAGTCTTTATAGCTGAGCCTCAGGGTGGAAGTTGGTCAGTCGGTCAAGAAGGAGAATAGAAGACCAGATTGGAAGGCTGGTCAGGAGGGTGGAAGATGAACAGGAGGGGCAGTGGCGTCGCCAGGTGCTCCCGTGGTTGGGGCCGCCCCCCCGATGCCCCCCAATAAAACTGTCAAAAAAATTAGGTTTCGGTTTCGAAACCTATTTTTGACAGGTTTTTGGGTTTTTTTAAAAAATGTTTTCCAGTGGATTTAAGTGTTAAAACGTGTATGTGAAAGTGTATGTGTGCTTTCCCGGCACTTATCGTTAATATGGGGCGTTCCAGGACGTTCCAGCGACGATCTTCTTCCTGCGCCCGGGCACAGCTTCTCCCTGCGCCCGGGCGCGGACTCCATAACGCCCCCAGCAGCGGTTTCCGGAGTTTGCGCATGCGCAGAACCACGGAGTTTCCAGGGACGTTCTGCGCATGCGCAAACTCCGGAAAGCGCTGCTGGGGACGTTACGGAGTCCGCGCCCGGGCGCAGGGAGAAGCTGTACCTGGGTGCAGGAAGAAGATCGTCGCTGGAACGTCCTGGAAGCGCCCCATATTACAGATAAGTGCTGGGAAAGCACACATACACTTTCACATACACGTTTTAACACTTAAATCCACCGGAAAACATTAAAAAAGGGGGAAAATGCAAAAAAAAAAAATTAAGGAGGCCCGCGCCCCCCCAGAGCCTCAGCGCCCCTATGCCCTGGGGCCCACTGCCCCACCGGCCCATATCAGCCGACGCCTCTGAGGAGGGGCTACGAGGAAGTCAAAGAAAACAAGAAGGACGAAAGGTGGATTGGAGGGACTGGTGGAGGGACAGACTACTGGGAGGACCCGGACTTGCCTAAGAGAGACCTGGTAGAGGGGAGAACGGGCAAAGGCATAACCAGGGTCGTTAGCGGGAACTACTCATCTGAGCCATCTCCTAGCTTGGGGCAGGCCAGGGGCCAGTCAGCCTTGCCCTGTCCAAAACCTGGGGAGGCTACAGTGTGTGTCAGCAGGTGTCTTGGGAACTTTGATACTCCTGACGACCTTATCTCGGATTATTCCCAAGGTGGGGAGCCTCCAGCCGACCTTTGGCTTCAAAGCTTTTGTGAAAGACCAGCGGAGAGGTCAGGAGGACTCACCTTTTTCTGTTGTTGTTGTACCTATTGTCCAATAAATCCTAAGTTGATTTGGCCAGGAGCTTGTCTGATTTCCTGCTGTGACCCCTGCCATGGCATTCCAAACCGCCCTGGGGGTAGACCTGACCCCCTGGGAAGAGGATGGGAAGATGAAAGGGGGCTACAAGTTCTTTTACACCTCCATACTCCTGTTTGTTGAGCCCAACTCCCATTACCCAGACCTCTTTCCTGTGGCCATAGAGTAAAATATGAACTATTTCTCTGGAATTTGCAAGCTTTTGGACACCTGTTGCTGACTTGTGTATTCACCTCATATATGTATGGGTGCTAGAATGAGAATTATTCCATATCTAGGCAACTTAGAATGTAACTTTTATTTATTTTCCATGATCTATCTGACTTTGCTTGTGACTGACGCTAATAACGCTTTTCTTTAGTTGGACTGGGGTGGGGAAGGGCAGTTTGACAGAAGTGCTTTGGCAAGTCAAGGATCTTTTCACCTGTGCAGTCTAGCTACACAAGCATCCTGCCTATGCAAACCGGGATGGGGGTTATGAAAGGAGTAAACAAGCTGATTCACTTCCTGAGGGGACAGGAGTCAGTTAGCAGTTGCCTTAGTCCTGATCAGAAGTAACCAAGGGATGTGGATCAAGTCTCTGACTCCAAGTCTTGAGTCAAGTCCCAAGTCTCTGGGTCCAAGTCTCAAGTCAAGTCCCAAGTCTTTGCCCCCAAGTCCCGAGTCTTTAGTTGCGAATCCCTATCTATTTAATGGGGAAAACAGGTTTAAACCTGAATAAAATTGAACTTGTTGTAAATGGCTCCAAGTCTCGAGTCGAGTCTTTCGAGTTTTTTACAATCGCCAAGTCAAGTCCGAGTCAAGTCAGTGATGCGACTTGAGTCCGACTCAAGTCCGAGTCAGTAGACTCAAGTCCACATCACTGGAAGTAACTGCTAGGAGAGCTTATTGGAGTGTTGCAGTAGGTCATCATCAATAAGCTGACGACACCCAGCTTTGCTTCTCCTTTTCATCTGAACAAGATGTGGCAGACCCCTGAATATTTTTCTAAATCAGTAATGGACTAGATGACGGTGAATAAACTGAAAATCCGGTACAAGACAGATCGTATCCAGTGGGCAGCCCTGGCACCAGTGAAGACCCACCTTGAATGAGATCACCTTTCCCCAGAATTCATCATTTCAGAGTCGTCTTGAAGCTGGCTCTCTTCCTGCATGTCAGATGGAGTCTGTTTATCAGCTGTGGCTGATTTAACAACCACACCCCTTCTTGGGAGAGAAGGTTGTGACCACTCTTGTGGATGCCCTGGTACCCTCCTGATGATACTGGTCCTTTCTTCTCCTTTTCAGATTTGCTTGTTTTGTTCTCAGTATTTCCTGTTCAAATCTGTCTGAATTTGTGTAGGTCTTAGCGCCCGGCCTGCTCCTCATCACTGTCCCCTTGCTTGGCCTGACCGGGTACAAAGAGCATCAGATCCGGCACTGGCGTTACTACACTGCGCATGGAGCAAAGCTCCTGTCTCCTGTCAGGGACCCAGAGGAGCTGCAGCAGTGGCTTGAGGTGGAGCAGTTCTCCAAGAGCCTCCAGCAGTGGCATGAGGCAGATGTGAACATTGAGGGCGACCTTGTGCCTGCCAAAGTCCTTGCTGTCTTCCGAGAACTTGTGGAGAAATCAATCATATCTTGCAATCTCACAGGTGAGTTTACTATGGAACATGCAGAAGGCTTGCGTTGTTGTTGTTTTTTATTGGGGGGGGGGTCTTTAGCAATCTTTCTACAATCAAAGATAGGTACTCATGGCTCCCCACACATCTAATAGGGTTGGCTCAAAACCTCCTGGTGCCTGAGAAGGAGCATTACATTGCTTCCCCTTTTACCCAGGGTGCTCCAACTGCCATCTCTGCTGCTTTTAATTTCTCTCCATGGATTTGAAAAGGAAGAGGGGAATGAAGCAAAAGCGGAAGTGTGGACCATTCCACACCCATCCTCCAGTCACCTACCTACCTCATGTACTTATTGGTCTTTCCTTCTAAACCTGTACTGCTTGGTGTGTTCTGACAGGGCACTTATTGGAAGGGAGTCCTGTGTGGCTTCCTGCTGCTTTAGGATGGAGTAAAGGTGGGAAGACAGTCATGTGAACTTACAAGCCCAGTTGATCTGCACCCCAGGTTTTTTGGTAGAAGCCGTCTAGATGTTTCAGCATGTAGGAACAAGAAGTAGCTGCAGCTGGCCACTGAATACCACAGACAGGCTATCCAAGGGACAAAGCTATATTCGACAATCCATATTGTAGGAATAAGTCATCCCACTCTACCGCTGTTCCTAGCGACGGCACCAAAGAGTCAATCGCTGCTTCACTTCAAGACTCCTTCGAGGACCTGAAGACCACACTCTTTAGACTATGGCCATCTCATCTCCCCACCATATCAATTAAGACTCTACGTTTTAGGGTCCATGTTGCTGTGTGGTTCTGGGGTACAGTAGTTCACTAGATTATTATCCAGACTTGCCTCGTGTGTTGCAGAGCCTGAGATGATTCCAGTGAGGTCTTAATGTGGAGGAATGAGCTTCCCTAGTGTCATTGACAGAGACAGCAGAGGAGTGGAGTGTTAAGTTACTCTGACCATGTTAAGATATACAAAGGAAGCTGCCTTATACTGAGTCAGATCATTGGTCCATTTAGCTTAGTATTGTTGACACTGATTAGCAGTGGCTCTCTAGGGTTTCAAACAGAAATTTTTCTTTGCCCTTCCTGGAGATACCAGGGATTGACCCAGGACTCATGCAAAGCAGGTGTTCAACTCCTGAGCTGTGGTGCATCCACACACCACCACCCCAATGCCATCCCCAGAGTTGCTGGTTCTGTAGGCCAACCTCCAGTGACAATGTCTTTTTGATATCTTTTCCCATAGACAAAGTCAGCATTTTAGAAGGCTCCAGCTCAGTGGTCCGTGTTGCTGTTGAGACATCTGAATTCCAGGTGGAGATTGAGCTGGCTCCAACGATTGAGATCCCAACTTGTTGGCCTCAGAAAATCAAGTGGCCCCGATGCTTCAAGCGCTGGCCTTGCCAGGACAAAGTGCAATGTGTTAAGGTACCAGGCTGAGGTTGACCTTGGAGACTGTTTCACCCAAAGAGGATCTTGCAAAACGGAGCACGTGAAGGGAGAAAACAGCAGGATTTACACTATAAGAATTTTTAAGAAACTCAGCTAATGTTATGCATGCATGCATTGCATTCCCTGATTTCTTTTTGTCCTCTTCAAGAAAAAGAGATGAAACTTTGCAAGCACATCTGTAAACAGGGAAGCAAAATGGGAGTCATATATGAGTTTCAAATGTAGGGATAACAAATGTACACCGTCCTATAACAGCACCAGGAAGGACATCATTCCATCAGCTATTAGTAAGTTTCAGTAAGATCGCCACTCCCGGATTCCTTTTTAAGGCTCCGACAAATTAGACAGTGTCTTCTCTCCTATTTTCTCATGCTGCTGCCAAAGCCATCCCACATTCCTTCTCCCCATCGGTGAACTACTTAAAAACTATGAGGCGCAGTCATTTATGGAGCTCTCTCTTTCACAGGAGACTCACCAAAGCCCAAGTCTGAGCATTCCTTCTAGAAATCCTGCTTGTAATGGATTAAGCATGTATATAGTATAAGGTGTATATTGTATATCATTTAGCATGTTTTGCAATATTTTAATTTTACATTTTGTGCTTTCATATCCGTTTCAGAGTATTACTACCCACCCCAGACCTTTAGGATGGGGTGGACTAATTTAATTACTTAAAATAATCAATAGCAGTGTAGCTCCTAGTGAGATGCTTGAATAGTTTCTGAGCTTTGCTGCCAGGCTCTGGGCTGTCCTCTGCCTTCTTCCCTGCAGAACTTGTGTTCTGCTTCTTTCTTGCAGTCTTTTGGGTTTGACCTCCTGGCCTCTTCCAATTACCACTGGCAGCTGAGCTTCTCGCGGGCTGAGCACATACTGATGGAGGGACTTGATGAGGATGGCGGTTGCCGCATGATGTGCTTCCGGGTTATGAGGCAGATGAAGGAGGATGTCTGGTGTGCAGGAAGTAAGCCCATCCTCTCCTCCTTTCACCTGCAGGTAGGTACAGCCAACAAGAGCAGTGAGGCTGGAAAAGGGAGAATGATTTCTAGGCCTGTGTTGCAGAATTGGCTACTTCACATTTAATTAGTGCCCATGGCTTGCTAGGAGCTCTGAAAAACATGGGGAGAGTGCAGTTTCATATGAAAGTTCCTGGCACTGTATATCAGACGGTTGGCTTGTCTAAACCCCTGCTGTCGACCACAGTGTTCTCAAATGTTTCAGTCAGATATCTTTCCCAGCCCTACTAATCAGCAGAAGCATAACAAGGGTGGAGCGAAGGCAAGTAGTTTTGCAAGACTCCATTACACTGGAGTCAGCGGCCCCTCCCCCTTGCTGTTGGAGCCATTCTGGCAGCAAAGGCAACACGCAGGACACTCCCCTGTTGCTGCTGGAATGGCTCCAACAGCAAGGGGGAGGGGCCGCTGACTCTGGTGTAACGGAGTCTTGCAGAACTACTTGCCTTCGCTCCACCCTTGTTTCACCTCTGCTAATCAGAGACTGAGACTCAACCTTCAGGTCTTCTGCATGCAAAGCAGCCCCTTCTAAGAGGCTCTGCCTAAGGCGCTACCAGCACTGTGTCACGTAGGACTTATTTATTTATAATCTATACACAGTCCAAAGTAGTCCAGTGGATGCTTTAATTAATGGATATGGTCTTTGGGACAAGTGAACTGGGGAAGTTTGCCTACTATGTGTGTCTGGGCCTTATTAGCAAAAAACCAAAGGTGCTTAAAACTGCATTAACGCTAAGCTGAAAGTTAAGACCAGGGATTTATCCCATAATACTTAGAAGTATTTAACCCGTTTGTTCACTTTACCTCACTCACAAGTCCTAATGATATCCATTGTTCTTAAACTGTGGTCGAGGCACTCGGGTAGTATTCATGAATGCCCCCTCTAAGCCTGCCCCTGCCTGCCACCCACCACACTCAGGGTATTTATTTGAAGAGACAAATGCGATACTCAGGGAGAGATCTTCTCCATGATTCAGGATGTTGGGCATCCAGCCTTCTCCATCATAGGAAGAATCTCTCCTCATCAAGTACAGTTTTGATCTCTTTAGACAGATGCTGTCAGTGTGGTGGAGCAGGGATTTCGTGCATATCCACACAGGGGGAGGATGTAGATCCAGTATGTGTGGACATGGACCTTATATATCTGGGTGTCAGCGTCTATGGTTTCAGGATGATGCAGTGTTGAATAAAGTAGGTTACAGTGTTACTATTTGGTAAAAAGAGTGTGAGAGCACCCCCAGCCCCTTAGAAAGAGAGTAGGTTGGGACTCCCCAATTTGGGGTTTTCTCACGTCTCTGGAGCCCTTGCCTTGCCTCCCACTGCCGCTTCCGATCTATGCAACTCCTTTGCTTCCATCCTTCTCATTCAGGCAGGTGGGCATAACTTGGAGGCGGAGCTCTCAGGAGGCGGAGTCAAGGGGTCCAGTCCATTGAACGTTTTGGTACACCCAAGAGCAGAACCCAGCAGTTTTTAGCAGGACTAAGGGAGGTCAGAGTTCTATACAGAAACCGTCTATTCACCCAAGGCATTCAGCTTAAAAAATATGGCTGGGGCAATTGAGCAGGAAACTGGCTGTATCCCTTGTTTTTCTATAAACTAGTCCCAAACAAATCCAGCCAGGCCATTGTTTTCTTTTGACCCAACCCTACCTTCTTCCAGGCATACAGGGTTTAAGGCTTCAGGTCCAACAACAAATGCAGTAGGAGGAAGAGAAATAGCAAGTGGCAACTTCTTTTTCTTTGCTACGCCCTCCACTCCAGTGATGTAAACTTGAGTCTATTGACTCGGACTTGAGTCAGACTCAAGTCGCGTCAATGACTTGACTTGGACTTGACTCGGTGATTGTAAAAGTCTCGAAAGACTCGACTCGAGACTTGGAGACTTTTCCAACAAGTCCAATTTTATTCAAGTTTAAACCCGTTTTCCCTGTTAAATAGATAGGGACTCACAACCAAAGACTCGGGACTTGGGGGCAAAGACGTGGGACTTGACTTGAGACTTGAATCCATAGACTTGGGACTTGACTCAAGACTTGGAGTCAGAGACTTGATCCACATCCCTGCTCCACTCTCACCAGCAAGCAACTGAAGGGCTTCTGCATAGTGGTGTTCCACGGGAAAGTAATGCTGTTTATAAAAAAAAAAACAAAAGCCTTGTCACTTGATTTGAACAGATCCCATGAAGCACCTTCACTCCCCAACTGCACTTACTGCACTGTCGCGGGGTCCGCATTATTCTAAACAATCTCGACTTCTTTCTGTGTCTTTTGAAGATGGTGCTCTTTTGGACCTGTGAGAAGTATCCTCTCTCCAAGGACTGGCGCTGCTTCCGCATAGGCTTCCTTCGAATGATCCGGAAGCTGCACAAATGTGTGAGCCAGCATTTCCTGAAGCACTACTTCATCAAGGGTACCAACCTGCTGAAGTACACCAACACCAATGACCTGGACGCGTTGGCAAGCAAACTGGCTGTCTTCTTGGAGAACCCTACGCTTCCCTAAGACTGAGAAGGTTGGGAAAAAAGGGTTCTGACCCACTTTTGTGGCCTTCCTTAGGTCCAAACTACATGCTAATTTGGGAGTTTCTTAGAGCTGTGGGTGTGTGTGTGCCCAAAGTGGCATGTAACTGTGACAGAGTAAAGGGCCTTATCACTACCCTGCTAAGGTTCTGGTCTCAATCATGTTCCCCCCCACCCCTGGCAGACCATTTTTATCAGAAAGGAAGCTTCCCTTGAACACTTATCCAAGCTGTACTGATTGAAATAGTAGATGGAAGGCACGTGATCGGGATTTGCGCTGGAGTGGGGGGAAGTACTAAAGGCCTCCTAGCCCCATTATCTGTTTGCACCATTTCAAGTGCTCCCCCAGTGATATTGTTTAAAACAAAAGATCCCAAGCCAAACTAGCATGTTTAATGGTGATGTTCCTCTGTCTCATTGTTTGTGGTTATCCTTTCAGGTGATGATTAGTGATTACAGAAGCAAATGGAGATAGCACACGGAAACTCTTTGACGCTCTGCCCCCATGATTTATTTGCTTCAGACGCACCTTTTTTCCCCTGGAACCAGCCAGGCTCTTTCAGAACTCCCAAGGACAGAAAGAAGATGTGTTGGGTGCTGGAGAATGGGCGGGGGGGGAGGGGGGTTGTCATATTTAGAGCTTTCTTGTTGCTAAGGCAACTGAATTTGTTTCTGTCCATCAGCAAAATGGGTTAGTATATAGAGGAGATTGGTGCAAAATGTATTACACTGTTTAACTGTGATTGAAAACATTTTGAGAAATTTGGGGGGAGGGGTGTCTGTGAAGACTGTCTCATAAGTCTTAATCTGTTTGTAAATGCATCTTATTGTTTAGGTGAGAAATGCTAAATATTCCAGTTGCAAAGAGTTTTGGCTTTCACTCCAATTGGTCACTTCCTCCTCTTATTGTCTTCCCTTCCAGTGTTACTTCTCATGTTAGGTTTTTCAGACACAAGCTGACAAGTCCTGGCTGAATGCATGTGCAACAAGAAAGAATACATGCTAGTGATAATAAATAAATGCAGTAAAGCATAACGTACAACCTATTCCAAGGCAGACTAGATCACTTCCAAAATCCTGCAATTTATGAACCTGTAAGGTAACCATGGGCATGTACTATATGGGGTCTAGTCAGACATGCCTCTGTAAGCATGCAATGTGGCCCAATGGGTGAGGTGAGTTCTTGATTTTTTTAAATAGCGCCCGGGGGGCGGGGGGGCGGCTGCGAAACAGAGCAGAACTGAAGCAGGGAAGTGGATAGCTTTAGGATTTTGTCCCTGCAGCAATTTTGCTCCCAATCTTCCCTCACACATACTATTTTAAACAGAAAAAACCCTTCCATTGAAAGCCAAAGGACATTTGTTTCCTGTTTAAAATAGTATGTGGGGAACACTGTCAGGAGTGAAACAGGTGTGTGTGTGTGTGTGTGTGTGTGTGTGTGTGTGTGTGTGTGTGTGTGTGTGTTTGGAGCACTCCTCGGGGGGAAGGGGGGCATTCATCCCTGTCATGATTCCACTCTGTTTCACAGGGCCCCTGGGCCACTATATAAAAAACCAACAATTCACCCACCAGGTCACATTGAGCGCTTAGAGGCTCATCTAACTGTGCCCTTGGTCATTCAGATTTGTGTTTGCAGGTAAAGATAAGAAAGCCAACTCCTGTCTGAAAAATGGAGTAGACCTCAGTATTTTTCACCTGTTGTGCAAGGTGTGTGTGTGTGTGTGAATACAGACTCCCCATGCTGGCCACTGCTACCTCTGCTTGTGCCAAGTTACTACTAGTTCCCCTGCAGTGGAGCTCAGAAGAGATTATTTCTGTGAAGGGATTGGGACTAATTGCTTTTTTTTTTTCTGAATAGCAGGCCAAATTGTTGGCCCTTAATATCTAGGTGTTCCTATTTGCGAGGGACCCAGAACATCTTTTAAAAGTTAACAGTGCAGATGGGCACACACCACACTGGCCACACAAATTCTCTTTTTAAAAACAAACAGTAGCAGCTTTAGCATTTGGGAGGGAAGGGAGAGGAATAGAGGTGAAGAAATATAATGCTGTTTTCATGTTTAATAGAACGCATACTAGAATAAAATGTTTTTATTCCAAATAGTCTCTGAAGAGTGTGAGACACTTTCAGTACATATGCAGGGCTGCTTAGACAAAGGAAGCAAACAGTGTTTGAAAATCTCCCCCTTCGTGTTCTGGAAATATAAAGTCCAGTCTCCAGTGCTATTATAAAACACAGTTATGAGAGGGCTTCTGGACATCAGACACAGTCTTGAAAGCCATCATGTGGGAAAGGATTTGTCTATTTGCAAGACAAATATGTCAAGCTGCTTTTGAATTCTCAGCACACCCATGTCTTGAATGGGCAGAGCTTTAAATTTTACCTATATGCATGGGCTTGGGGGATGCCATTTCAGTATTTTGCTTAGGTTGCTAAATTATCAAAAGGGGGGTCTGGAAAAAAGTGTGAGGGTTCGGGGGTCCCGGCGGTCTGAATACCACCAGAGTTACCAAAATGTTCCCCTGGTGTGTTACACATACCACAGGTTGAAAACCCTTGTACTAAAAGCTTTGTCAGGCATTCTAGTAAATTCCAGAAAAAACGGTTATGGCGTCATCCTACCAGTTGGTGGCAGTCTCTCTGCATTATTGACTTAAAAAGAGTTCATAGATCTGACTGAAGTGGACCATCCCTTCACAAAAGCTTGAGCTGAAATAAACTGGTTAATTTCTAAATTGCTATGAGACTCTTCTGTTTTTTGCTGCAAAAGACTAATGTGACCACCACTCCAGAAATTATTGGTCTAGGTGCCCTGAGACATTATATAAACGCAGATACACTTTCAATGCTCCTGCTACTGACATAAAGCAATAAAACTGAATTTAAAATACAAATTTTAAAAGGGACCAGAAGGGATGCCCCCCCCCCCAATCCAGTGGTGGACTCCGGAAAGCAAAAAGAGTCTCTGGCCTTCTGGTGGTCACCAGTGTGTGACAAAACAAGCCTCGGTGGAATAAAGGCATGGCTTGTACAAATTATGCCGACTTTATAAGTTTGAAGACATGTCTTCACGTTGCCTCTGGCAACCTCCTCCTCCACCTCCATCCCTTGTCTTCCCACTGCTGGTGCACTTTTCTTTCTGCCACTCCTCCCCTACCTAGCCTTCTATTTGTGAAGCTGACGGTACGGCCCTTCCACCTGTACTTTACATGCAAAAGAGTTTGATGCTTGAGCTACACAGTCTGTAAACTCGAAGAGAGATGCTGTTTCATGGTTAAGCCTATCAGTGAAAATGTACCTCCTCCCAGGTAGAAACTCAATCCTGCTTTCTGTGATGGGTTTCCCTCCAGGCATTTCTTCTCTAGATAAAATTACCAATGCCTCAACAGCAGTATAAAGCTTTACACTGCCCCCTTCCCTTGGTGGTACTGGTACACTTACAGCCCAATCCTGTTTAGCTAGGCAGCAGCGCAGGCATAGAGCTTGTGCTGCATCCAATCCAGGTAGGACTCAGCACCGGCACGGTTGGAGCACTCCTCGGGGGAAGGGGAAATTTGTCCCCTTACCTCAAGTAGAGCCCCAGCCGCCCAGATGGGTCTACTCGAATGTGTGCCAGCTATTGTGCTGATGCACATTTAGTGGGCCATGTAACGGCAGCCATGCCCTGGAAGGGGGATAGGATTTTGGCAGAGCCGCGGCCGCCGTTCCCTCACCCTTCCCTGGCCTGGCCGACCAATCCCCCCTCCCGGAATGCCCCGTTACACCCTCCCCTCCACCACCTGGTGGGGAACTTTCCTTCCCTGGCGGGCACTCCAATGCATCTGGGATGGGCGGAGCGACGCTGTCCTCTGCGCCGGTGACACCTACTTGCCAGGTGCCGCAAATGTGCTTTGCGGCATATTTGTGACACCCTAGACCAGAGGAGCAGTGCTCTGCCAGTGTACGAGTTACACAGGATTGCACCACTAGCGCTACCACTGCCACCAGGATTGAGGGTTCAAATGGGTTCTCTGATGATGTGTGTGAGTCAGGTGCCTGGCTTTTCTGATTCCTGATGGCATCCTTCCAAAGGTGACACACATGTATCCATAGGTAAGTGGGGGAGGGAGCCAATGTGGGTGAACGGGAATGAACAGCAGTGAGCAGTGGGGAAACGTCAGGGCAGAGAGAGAGGGAGGGAGAGAGAGAGAGAGAGAAGCAGTTGGTTGAAGGCTGAAGCCACCTTGAGGGTGCAAGGCCTCTCTGGAAATCTAATGTGGGCTGGAGAACCTGCTGCCTGGTAGGCATGCCTCTTTGCCTCTGTTTGTGCTCTTGAATAGTTGAAAAAAAAAGCATGACACAGTTCCCATAAGTTTCCATGCTCCCTCTCTCACCCAGAGGAAACCAAACCCAAATACCGCTGTATTGCAGCACCTAGTATGTGTGTGTTATTCATCTCTGTAATCCCAGAGTGACATCAATAATTTGAGAGCCTGCTCACATGGCCAGGTTTGTAAGTTAAGAATATAGATTGAGAAAATGCACGTCAAGTTCTGCTGGTGTGGAGGGGACTGTGGGCTATTTTCCCTGGAGCCCAACTTAGAAATTTCCCTGTGCTTGTTATACAGCTGCCAGAAATATGCACAATTCACATGGGTTGACCCAAAAAATAATTATTATTTTGCTACAAGCAAAATTCTGCCCACGCTCATAAGCTCTGCATTCTAACCACTCCCATTTGGTTGTGTGAATTGGTCTTGAGAGCAGGTGAGGTGCCCAGAAACATGACAATGGTTGAGCTAGCGAAAGGGGTTGGCCAGGTTGGGCACTAGTTAACTGCCTATGCCTGTCAGAGGGCCCATTATGAGCAGAAGTGACAGTGCCCAATGTGCCATAAGGGGTGCCAGGGGCACTCAGTTCTGGCCTTTTCCCAGGATCCCCAGAAAGCTTGTGCCTACGCTACCAGCAGTAGTACTTTCTTCAAAGACTTACTTTGATTATCTTTTGCTATGCAAGAACTCTAAAACCCATCAATGCTCAGTGGCGTTCCCAGCCCTCCCGGCGCCTGGTGGGGCGGGGGTTGGAGCACCCCCCCAAGCAGCCGGGCTCGGGGCTGAGCGCCCACTCGGTTCGTCCCCGGCCTCCGGAGGCTCCGCTCCGAGGCCGGGGATAAGCCCTCCTTAGAGCGACCGCCCAGTTCGGCGGTCGAGGGCTTTATGAGAAGGCCGAACGCGTCGACTGCGTTTATATGGGTTTTGCGCATGCGCAGAACCTTTCTGAGGGCAAACGGGCTGCAACGTACAGTACCGCCCCCCCCTTCCAGGAACATCTCTGTTCTGAGCAGACATGCATAGGATTGTGCTGTAAGTCTAGCAAAAAGAGAGAGACTCGTTTAATAATTTTCCTGAGCGAGTTATGAACAGTTCACAACTGTCTGCCTCTTCCTGGGGAGGATCTGTTATTTGGCCACAAGGGCATCATAACCAGTAAGGGTGAGCAGCTTGTCATATACAGCCTGCTCCTTCGCCGGCCAGCCACACTTATCTGTTGTTGCCTCCTTGGCAACACACACCAGCTCCTTGCTGAGAACATCCTGTACCCACCGATTTGAGTTTGCATATCAGTAATGGCTTTGTCTGGTATGTTCTTCAGTCTGGCAGCCCCAGACACTCTCTCTTAAACAAGCATGTCAGAGGCTTTATTGTTCCAGATAAGTTGGGTAGAAACTTTCCATAATAAATAACCAGATCTTACAAAGAGACTGGTATATATTCCTGGGCATGATTCCCTCCTTTTAGCTACCGTTTTTTTTCTGTTTGCAAGATGACCCAAAGATGTTGTTCATTCTTCAAAAGTCACCTTTTATTTGTTATTTATCTAAAATATTTCTACCACACCTTTCCACAAAACAGGTTCAAGGCAACTTTTTTTTTCTATTTCATCATCACTTTTAAAGTCTTTTTCACTTTTAAGGTTGAGTCTCTACCCAAATAAGAGCCCCTGTTTTAGGTCTTAGGGCACAATTGTTGTATGTAAACAAACAAAATATGTAGATTACCTTTGAAAAGGGAATAGTTATGAAACCACTTGTTTTAGTGACTGTGGAAAAGATTGAGTAAAAATTTTGATTTTTTGTTTGTTTGTTTGTTTAGAGGCTCGGCCTTTGGCCGAGTCTCTCGGGAATGCTGAGAAGGGCCCTCACACCCGCCCAGAGCCTCCTATCTGCATTTTCTGGCCTCTGAAACCCCGGAGGTAACTGGCGATGATGTCATCACCAGTCACTTCCGGTGGTACGCAGCAGGAGAGTGACGCCAGAGGTGATAGCTGGGAAGGGGTTGAGAACCCCTGTTCTACAGCTAGATGTCCCTACCACTAACCTGGTATGTCATCTGCAGCTTATGTGGGGACTGTTACCTGAAGGATTCTACCTGGCAGCAGGATATCAGGTAACTTACAAAATGATGCTTCTTACTGACCACTACAGGCAACAGCAAACTTGAAGATAGGTGTTAGCTGATACATTCCTAAATTTCCCACCTCCCCCCAAAAACCTGGCTTGCTGGATTTTTGGAATCTGTTCTACATTCAAAAGAGAAAGCAAAATCACATGTCATGATTAGAACTGGGGGATGTAAACAGTAGTTTTAATTTTTATTTTTCAATTCCAGTTTAATGGGAGTCACCTTGGGAGTCCTAGTAGGAAGAAGAAAGGTACTGTCGATTACAAATGTAAATACAGTAGGGCCCCCATATTCACGGGGGATACGTTCCAGGCCCCCCCCCACGGATATGTGAAAACTGTGGATGAAGCGAATGCCCCCTCTGCAGTTTTCTGAGGGCCCCCCTGCCCCCCGCACACAGGGGCAGGGGGCCACCCGCTATCCGCGGATACGTGAATCCATGGATAGCGGATCCGCAGATAGCAGGGGGACTCTGTATGAACAAATAAGTGAATATTATAGGGAGGGTACATGTTGGAGAGATTTATTGTACATTATGGACTCTCATGACCACATGATGGCAATAAAAGCTCCTTTCGGAATAGGAAGTCTTAGATTGTCGACTCCAAACTACAGTATAAAGGATGTTTAACTCCACAGACTTCAAGGCTGAGGGATGGCCAGGGAGAGCACAGTCAAACAGAGCAAACGGATGATACCACAGGCTAGTTAAATATAACTGTAAATATAATCAGCCTGGTTTATAAATTCAAACATTTTAGAAAAAAGATGAACATTTATATTCCATACGCATTAAAAAGTCCTGCACTTAAAGTCTCCACGAGGCCTGCAAGTTTTACATATTACAAATTAAAGGCCTTCAGCAGCTGAAGCATCTACGCACAAATGAGTGTTGCAAGACATCACCAAGGTAAGGAAGTCACAGGTCTGTGGGTTAACAATGCTGCTGAGCTTTGGTTGTGCACAGACAAGAAGAATCCACGGTGCTCTTACCACCTCTCAAAACCAGCACACTGGAGCACAGTCAGCAGTTGAAGCTGAAAAGGGGGGGGGAGTGCCCCAACCCCCAATGTCTGATTCAGCCAAATCCTGACTCTTCACCCCCCTCTTCCACACCCTACTAATGGATTGCTTAGTTTAAAGCAGGGGTTCTCAACAGCCTCAGTTTCTTCCCACCCTTGAACTGACCCAGCACTGGAACCACCGGAGAATGGGAAGATTGGGGGACTTACTGTGAATTCCGCTGCTCAGTGGTTTCATGCAGGATCAGCATACCTGCCCTGGAAGTCTGAGGCCGGAACTACACTGCCCTGCTGCTGGCGCGGAGGACCCTGCCCCTGCCCCCACGCGCAGAGCTGGCCAGAAGGAGTGTCTTCCCGCCGGTTGTCCCTCCTGCTGTCCCGCCTTCTTATGAAGGTGATTGGAGGTAGTTCTGATTGGCATGCAGCCGCTCTCCCCCCCTCTCATCCGATTGGTAGGCTGCAGTAGCTCCGCGAACCCGCCCCCGCTTTGCGAAGCCCGCCCCCTCAAAAGATGAGGGGATGCCATCTTTCCAGCCTTTCCAGCCTCGCACCTGCTCCGCTTGCCTCCGAAATGCTGTCAGAAGCTCCGCTACCTACGCGCCGGCAGCAGTGCAGTGTGGTTCCGGCCTGAGGCTGTAGGAATTGTCTGGGGCAGGTAGTGTCTTCAATGCATTGCTCCAGCACAGGTACTTCGAGTGGCATCTTTGGATGGATCTATTTGCTATGTGCCAGGGAGGGGCTGTTTGAGGCTTGACAGTCTGGGGATTGTGGGAGCCTCTCCCCTCCCAAGAAGATTTGGATCAGCTGACCCTGCTTACCCAGGAGGGAGGAGCTTCCCTCCCAGGAGGGGTTCTCCGGTGCCACTTTCCTGCTGTGTACCGCCGGAAGTGACTGGTGATGAAGTAATCAATTACTTTGGGGTTTTCAGGTTTTCGGAGGCTCTGGACAGGTGTGAGGGCCCTTCTCAGTGTTCCCAAGAGGCTCGGCCAAATGCAAGAGCCTCTCAAAAAAGAACACCCCCTCCCCCCGAAAGCGTCACGTCAGAGCGGGGATTCGGCAGTCCGAGTACCACCGGCAGTCGGCCAAAATACCACTGGTGGTACTAGTATCACTGGTTGAGAACCCCTGGTTTAAAGTTCCAGCCCACCCTCCTCTCTGCTCAAAGCCTTAAAGCCAGAGAACACTGTTCTTTGCAGGCTGCCTGAGAAGACAGCTCAGCCTTGTTCAACTGCAGTTGCTTCAGGATGTGGCTCTCTGTGCGCAGGGACCGCCTCTTCCATTTGCAAAACAAACAGCACTGTGTTATGTCAAGCAGCTTGACATACAAGCTGCTTTGGGTGTTCTGGTCTGTGGGCAGAAAACCTCCACTTGCAGCATGCTCTGTTCCAGGTCTGGAGCTCAATATGAACAGGCCAGCGCTGCAAGTACCCTCCAGAAACAATCTTCCATATCCAGGTAAAATAACAACAAGAGTGTACCAAGCTCTAGGAAACAGTCAGAGCCAGGTGTTGCTCCATCACAATACACCTGCAAGTCCATCTAGACCTGAAACTTGATTCCCTGGAACTTTGCAAACCATCAGGCAGAGGGTGCTCTGAACACCTCTCTGTCCTTTGCACAATACCTGTGCAAGCCCAGACTGGCAACAGAAGCAAAGGGAAGGATATAGCGGGACTGTTACCCAGTTTCCATTCTTAAAAGTGCAGGACAGAAGAACACACCTTTCAATGCATCTTTAAAAACTCAAACAAAGCAAAACAAAAGGTTCACACAACGGGGAGGAACTCCTTGGAGCTCTCTGGTACGTTTCATAAAATGTTGCTGGATGAGCACAATTGCACAAAGATTGTAAAACAGGACACTAAATAATGGTTTCAAATAGAAAGTTCATAAGATAGGGGTTGGAGAGTGGGCATGACTTTTAGCCCAATCCTATCCTTTTCCCTGCCATAGCATGCAGCTGCGCCAAAACAGTTTGCGCTGCATACTGGGGGGGGGGGGAGGCTTGGGAAGGGAAAGGGAAAATATTTCCCTTCAGCTGGCACAAGTCCAAGGGGATGGGGGGCATGTCGACATGACAAAGGGGGCATGTTGGTTCACTCCAGAGGGGATAGCACCTGTTGCAAGTCACCCGCACCAGGTGCCACCCCCTCCTGCCTCTGGCCCCTCGCCCTCCCCTTTTTACACCCCGATCCTCCCACCCCGCCTGCCCCATTCACCCCGCCGACTTACTGAAGTCGGCACACCTTCTTGCCACCGCTGCACGCAGGGTCCTCCCCGCAGGGCTGGAAGCGTCTGGAATGCGTTCCATGATGCCGCAAATGGTCAACCACCGCCAGAATACTAGTTGCAGCCAGTGGTGTTCCTGGAGGGGGTGCAGCACTATAAGTGGTGCAAGGTGCTGCACTGCACCTTGCAAACTGGTGTAACCCTTGCAACACCCTCCGACCTACCCCCGGAGCCATTCCAGCAGTGAAGGCAATGTTTATCTTTCCTGTTCCTGTTGTGGTCTGTTGTGTCTGGGCACACACCTTCCCCCCCAAAATAGAACAGTAGCACTAACAGTTCTCACATGCAGTCATTCAGCTACTGTACCGCTATTCTCGTTATTCACAGGTCTTCATTAATAAATGTGACGATTTTAGAAAAGGGAAAATAGAGGAGAGCAGATGGATGCCAATAACGCGTGAACCTCCTTTGAACACTGAGTGAACAAAGTGTGTAAATCTAAACATCCCACCTGGAAGTGCCCTGACTGCAGGGCTAGCCCCCCATTGGTGGGGGGCACCCATCTCTGTCCATCTACCTGCCTCCACTGTTCCTCTTTCTCCTTTCTCTCCCTGAATTGGAAAAGGAAGAGGGGAACAGAGAGGAAATGTGGACGTGAGGAGAGGAGAGTCTTGGGCAAGCCCTGCCTGCTTGATCGGTTAGGGCAGGGGTCTCCAAACTTTCAGCTGCCAGGGCCACAGCACTCAGTCTGGGATTGAGTGAGACAGATATAGAAAATAATAATATATAATGTTGACATAATTCATTCTAAGAAGTAAAATTCATTGTACATATACATGTACATGTAAAATTACACTGTAATGTACATCATTCATTCTAAGAAGTAATAAGTTAAAATTATTCATGTCTATAGGCCGCGGTCTATAAATAGGCTTACAAGATTTTCCAGGACCCCGAGGGGGGCGGAAGTAACATCACGTGGGCGGGTCAAGGAACCATGATGTCACAGGGGGCGTGTCTGCCCGGCATAACCGGAAGTGATGTCACAAAGGGTTGTGTCTGGTCAGACATGCCCCCTGTGACATCTCAAGGGATGAAAAAACTCTGGAAAAGCAACATGTTTAAATAAATAAATATTTTACTTACATTTTAATTAATTAATAATTATTATTAATAATCAACATTTAAAGCTACATTTAAAGCAACATATGACACCCCCATACCCTCAATACACAACTGTAATAATAAAATACACCCCCTAAAAATGAAATAAATAAGAAAACAACATTTAAAAAAGGGAGGAAAATAAAAGCTCTCAAACATCTGACGTTTATCATATGTGCCTGCTTACATGGGTGCAGACGGCGCGATCAGGCTCCGGCAAGGGCTTATACTGACTCTCACCTCCCCCCCAACACACGTTACTCTCTCACCTCCCCCCATTGCACATCTTGAAAAATGGGCTTCCCCCCCTCTGTGCCACCTCCTCCTCCTCTCCGTTTCCCCCCCTAACTTTGTTTTGCCGCTGATTATGCCACCGCTGCCACCTCCCCTCTGTTCTTCATCCCGGCTGCTCTTCATCCCTTCCCAGCAGCAGGCGCACAAGACAGGCTCCTCTTCCAAGCCCATCATCCTTCACACTGTTTGCACCGCCGCCACCGCTGCGACGGCGTCTTCATCCTGCTTGCTTGCCCCCAGGCGGCCTGGGCCTTTCCTGGACCGGCGGCTGCATCGCAGCGGGCTGGAAATCTTCTGAGACTGGCTGGAGCGTTCCACCCGGCCAAGGCTCCTCAGAGTTCCAGCCTGCTGCAATGTAGCCAGCAGGCTGGGAAAGGCCGGGACAGTCGGGCCTGGCCGGGATGGCGGGCGCCAAACCGGGAATATCCTGGCAAGTTCCGGGACACTGGTAAGCTTACTCTTAAAGTTGAGGGATCAGCCTTAGAATAGGCTTGTGCCTGGATTCAAACCCTAGACTTGGGACCAGAGGGAGGTCAGGTAAGGATTCAGCCTGTCTGCTACCACCCATTAATCTCTGAAGAAAGGAAAAAAAACTGCAAAAAGACTGTCCTCCAGGTCAGCAAGAAATTATCTGAACAGCAAGAATAGGCCACAGCAGATCGTGGGGTAGTCCCTGACCCCATAAAGGCTTCTAGCTCAGGCTTGCTCCCTGGTCAGAGAAACAAGGAGAATCCTCTGCTGTTGTGCTTCTTTGTTGTGGGGTGCTTGCCTTCGTAGCTCTAGAAAATTACTCTGTCACTAACCTGTATAGTATTTCCAAGAATTCAAAGACCAAAACATCCACCTGGTAGTGTAGAGAACATTTGTTCCCTTACCTGAAGGTATGTCTCCGAGGCTGGGATGGATCTACTCAAACCTGTGATAGTGAAATTGCTGGCGCAAGTCCGCATGGACCTGAACCACAGGATCAGGTCCAGGAAGGGGGTTTGGAATTGGTGGCTGCTGCTGTCACTAATCCTGACCCCTTCGTGGACCCAATTTGCCCACCTCAAACTTAGAGAGGGTCTTTTGTTGCATACTCAAAATGTACATTGGGTTTTTCAACCCCTTCCCCCTATCAGCCTCCAAAACAGACCTCAGAGAACAACCCCCGCCCCCCTTGCAGCCAGGGCTGGCTTATCTGAGCACTCCTGCTGATGACCTCATTGCTTGTGGTCCGGGAGAAATCCAGATGCTGCCCTGCAACCCAAGCCCCCCTGGGTAAGACCCTAGTGATGGGCCTGTCCAATATCAGAGGGAGGGATCTTGTGAAGACAAGAGCTGACAAGAGGAAAGGGGGCATCTCTTTCAGTCACAGACAACCTATGGAGTCATGAGTGGGTCATGTATGATTTAGGATGGAGACTCTCTGGGGATGAATCAGATGTCTTTTGGTTTATTAGAGGAACAGATATGTGAGGAGCATGGAGAGAAGGAGGCTGGATGGAACAAGAGGGGCCACAAAGCTCCGAAGAAGCTTCTGTTGCCCAGGTGGCAGTTGGTGACTGTTGAGGTGGGAGGCTGAAGCCACGCCCCCACCCCTTATGACATCACCTGTTGCACAGGTATAAAGGAGAGCAGAGAAAACTCACCAGTTGAATGGGAGAGTGAGAGGGGTGGAGTCAATGAGCTCAAAAAAGATAGAGAGGGTCAGAGGTAGGTTCAGGGAGAAAGCACGAGTGAGACCATTCGCCTGATGACGGTGTAAGTCTGAGTTCCCTGCAGCTCCTTCTGTGTTTTTTATCCCTGATCCTGCTCAGGAGGGTCCTGGGTAGGCTTACCATATCTTCAACCGGGACAGAGTGCTAGACCTTTAGGAGAAGGAATGTGGGCAGGTGTCGCTTGTTAAGTCCTAGAGCACAATCCTAGGCATGTCTACTCAGAAGCAAGCCCCACTGAACACAATGGGGCTTGCTTCTGAGTAGACATGCCTAGGATTGTGCTCTAGGACTTAACAAGCTGCACCTGCCCACATTCCTTCTCCTAAAGGTCTAGCACTCTGTCCCGGTTGGAGATATGGTAAGCCTAGTCCTGGGAAACCCCCCACCCCAGCAAGATGATGTATACCACCCCTCTGAATGTAAGTTCTCCCCTTGGAAGGTAAATTGTGATTGAACCTTTCAAGTTGTAGCACCGGAAAAAAAGGTGAGAATTTTCACTTTAAAAACAGTGGAGGCTTCCACTGGGCCCGGAAAGTCTGGGATCGATCCAGGACCAGAGCCTGGAACCCAGAACGGTCCTGGCATTTCCGGGACGGATGGTAAGCCTAGTGATGGTGGTTGGGAACAGCCTGTTCCAAACAGGGGGAGAAGAGGAAGGAATGGAGAGGCTGCATGGAATTATAATGCCCCTGCAGGTGGGCTGGATGTTGCCCATAGATAGGCCATAGTTTTAAAAACCCTGGTCTAGTGAGAAACAAGCCCAGGTGCAAAGAAGTGGCGACTGGACACAGGTATCTTGTTGTCTTGTGTGCCCCCTGAGCATCTGGTGGGGCCACTGTGTGATACAGGAAGCTGGACTAGATGGGCCTTTGGCCTGATCCAGCAGGGCTCTTCTTATATTCTTATGTTCACTCCTGCTTCCCATTGTTCCAGCCAATGAAGAAAGTCACAGCTATGATTGACATGTGAGGGAAGTGTTATGGGCTGCTTTGTTTCTGTAGTAAACTGACCACTACATGGACATGGTTAAATTTAGAACCTCTTATTATTATGGGCTGGATGAAGACTCTGCCTTTTCTGGTTGTTTTCCATTTCTAGCCTGGATTATTCCAGCAATAAACAGCCTGGTTTTGATCTCCATAGAAAATGAGTAGGAGTTTTTGTTTTATTTTTTAATGTGATCCTAAATATGGTTCTTTCCCTCTTAAGGAAGAGGGAAGGAAAAGAAGAAAAATGCGCGTGCGCGCACACACACACACACACACACACACACACACACACACACACACACACACAGAGAGTCTTGGAGCTTTGTTCTGGCTCTTTTGAGAGGGGAAGTAGCAACTATATGTGCTACCAACTTCTGTGCTCTGCCTAGATTTTCAGCTTCCTGGAGTCTTTACCTGTCTTCTAAAACTTAGTGATTTTAATGGAAAGAAAATCTTGTGCTCTCCCTCCTGTGAGTTTCTGATTTTTCAAAAGGCCACTAGAGTAAAAGCCAGAACGGTATGAGAGTTCAGCTCTGTTCCGGGTTTTACACACCATCCTTCTTTCAAGTGCCTGAAAAAAGTCTGTAGATATAGTACCAACCCCCCCTTCCTTCCTAGGGAATGGGTAACCCCATGATCCTGATCCCCCGCCCCACTCCTTCACCCTCCCCTAACCCCAGGTCACAATCATGATCCTGACCCCTATGATGCTACCACTGTTTGAGGGTTTATATACTGTATTATCTCAATCTTTATAACAGTCTTGTGGCTTTAAGGTAGGCTCCTCCTCATATTGCAGATGATGGTGACTGAGGCTACTAGCATGCCCAAGGCCACCCACTCATGGTAGAGATGTGAGGTCATGGCAGAGATGTGAGTTGAAGCAGCGGCTTCACAGCCTGGCAGAGGCGTCGCTCCGGTAGGGGCGGGGCTGTAAGTATTGCTGCGGTCATAGTCTCTTTACCGAGCGAGGAGGAGGCAGCCCCGCCCCCTCACTGTCCGAGCCAGTCCCCTACGGAGAAACCGGCAGGGAAGAGACCCTGCCTGCTGCTTTCTCCGTAGGGGACTGGCTCGGACAGTGAGGGGGCGGGGCTGCCTCCTCCTCGCTCGGTAAAGAGACTATGACCGCAGTGATACTTACAGCCCCGCCCCTACCGGAGCGACGCTTCTGCAGCCTGGTCTCATATATACATATATAAACTCGGGTCTTGAGTATAGCTAAATTAATCAGGACAATGAAAGAATCACACACATCCCAAGTAAACTCCTACAGCATCACTGTCACTTCTATTTCCTTATACAAGAAATACTTGTAACACTTTTTTTGAATGAAGAACTGGGGCTGGTTCACCAAACCTTCCTGCACACCTAAAAGAACTCTGCTCCTTGTAGTTGCGTATTAAAATACGGTAAATCATAAGTCAATATTGCATGATGATCTTCCATTTCCTTCCACTTGCATATTATTTAATAATAATTAATAACAATGTATGGTCCTGGCATTTTCTTCATCAATCAATGGTGTTATATTATATAATCTGTTGGCAAGGGGGTTGTAACCCTAGCCACACTCAGGGCCAGCCCAGGACATTCTGCTGCCTGGAGCAAAGGATAAGTTGGCACTCCCTCCCTCCGCCTGGGTACAAAACCAACATAAACTGTTTTTGTTCACTGCTTAGTTCAATGGCAATGACTGTTTTCGTTCACAAGAAGAAATCTCCACAATTCAAAGGAGGAGGATACTTTTAGTTTGTTCTAAATAAAATATCAAAGAGCAAGGCTTGCGTTTTACAGAACTCTTCATGAAGCCAATGGTTAGCACATGCTGCAGGGGCCCCAACAGGCTGCAATTTGTCAAATACAGGGCCCCCCTGTATCCGCAGATTCCTCATCCGCGGTTGCAGTTATCCACAGTTGAGGAATCCCCCCCCGCACCCTCCACAGCCCCCCCCCCCAGCACTTACTTTTAGGAGAACGTTTTTTTCTTCAAAAGTTCTGAGTGTGCAGCTTCTTTGCAGGGACTTTTGAAGAAAAAAATGGAGGTTTCTCCTCTAAAAGTAAGTGCCTGGGAGGGCTGTGGAGGGCACAGGGGGGTCCCGCCCGCCCCCAAGGCACTTACTTTTAGGAGGAACCTCCGTTTTTTCCTTCAAAATTCCTGAGTGTGTAGCTTCATTGCAAGCCTGATCAACAAGACTTAGGTTGCTGAGACTCTAGCTAGCACCTAATTCTTGTTGGTCAGGCCTGCAAAGAAGCTACACACTCGGAACTTTTGAAGAAAAAAAACTGAGGTTTCTCCTAAAAGTAAGTGCCTGGGGGGGGGCTGTGGAGGGTATGGGGGGCGCACCGGCCCACGGGGGGGCCAGCCCACGGGGGCGCGGGGGCCCTCTGAAAACCGCGGAGGGGGCGTTTGCCCCTTTCCGTGGTTTCAGGTATCCACGGTGGGGGCTGGAACATATACGCGGATACGGCGGCCCCCCTGTATTGTCCTTTACTTGAATACTCAGAACAGCCCTGAATGGTATGAGATGCTTTCAATACACAGGAATGCAGGTTTTTTAAAAAAACAAGAACTTTTGACTGAGATTTATTCTGCATATTCTTGATTTAACCATGATGAAATTGCACTCTGGAAGCTTCTTCCGGGTCGCGCGACTCACCCTCTCTCTCCCAAAATAGCTCCAGAATGCATTATAATGTATTCCCAGATCCTTGCTATCGGGGGGGCGGGGCGGGGAAGGACAGAATGTGTATGACTTTGTTCACATCTCCTTTGTGCACAAACATTTTGCCAAAACATAGTTGTTTCTATGCAGCCCTTTCTCTCCCTTCTAAACACTTGTGTCAATTATAACAGAACGAAAACTGTTATGGCCAGCTAAAATGTAACAGGAGTGAAACATCTTCAGTGGGATTATGGCCATACAAAAATACAGTCTAAAAATGTTTTTAAAATGTATAACTTTAAATTAGCTTTATAAGTCTCTTTAAAATGCAATGTATGCAATAAAAATCCTTTAATGCAGTGTTTATCAAACTGTGGGTCGGGACCCACTTGGTGGGTCGCGACCTGATTTCTGGTGGGACCTGATTTCTGGTAGGTGATGGAAAGATCAGATAAGTAATTGCCACAAGCCCTGAGGCTATTCAAAAATTAGATAGCTACTAATTGCTGAGCTCCTGCAGTTTGCAAGATAGCTGCTAATTACCCTGCAAGCAGCTGAGCTCTTTACTTGTAAATAAATAAATATATTTATTTATTTCTAGATCACTTTTTTAAGTCTCATAAAACTAGGTGGGTTCTGATAGAGTGTCATTTTAAAAAGTGGGTCCCGGTGTTAAAAAGTTTGAGAACCACTGCTTTAAAGGCTTTTTCAAAATACAATAAAAACTATTTAAAACAAACGGCATGACGTTTCATTCATTCTCTATGACTATCTTCAGATGCCAGCAAAGCCTGACAGACAGATAGATGGTAGAAAGCACTGATCCTGTCATTGGTTGAAAGGAAGTTTTGGCTCGCATTATTCTGTCCAATTAACACCGGAACCAAAGACGTTCAGGATGACCGCTAGTGACCAGTGGCGTTCCCAGCCCTCCCGGCGCCTGGGGGGGCAGGGTTGGAGCGCCCCCCCAAGTAGCCGGGCTCGGGGCTGAGCACCCACTCCGTGTGTCCCCGGCCTCCGGAGGCTGCGCTCCGAAGGCTGGGGATAAGCCCTCCTTAAAGCGACCGCCCCGTTCGGCGGTCGAGAGCTTTATGAAGAAGCCGACCGCGTCGCTGGCTTTTATAGCGTTCGGCTTCTTCATAAAGCTCTCGACCGCCGAACGGGGCGGTCGCTTTAAGGAGGGCTTATCCCCAGCCTTTGGAGCGCAGCCTCCGGAGGCTGGGGACACGCGGAGTGGGCGCACTGCTTCGGAGGGGCGCGCCAGCCGGGCTCTGGTGCCGCGCAGCCCCGAGCCCGGCTGCCGCGCCCCTCGCCCACTCAGCGCCTGGAGGGGAGCACACCTGCTCTCCCCATATAAGAACGCCTCTGCTAGTGACCTAACCCTGCACTCATCCTATTACTGCCCCTAGTGGTCTCCCGTATTATTGCACCCTTATTTATTGCAGGAGTCCAAATCCTGTTAATCAGAGACAGTTCCTGTTTGCGGTTGAGGACCCGCTTCCCGTGTTTAAAAATTTCTATAGCTTCCAAGCTAAGTCTTGTTTTATAATTGTTTTATAGTTTCACCAAACTTAATACAATGCCCAGTGTCCATCATATGCTCCTATCCATCTTCCACATGCGACAGCCTACAAGCTCTCTGGTGCTCCTTTACCCTGGTAGAGATAAAACGCTTGGTAGTTTACCTATATATACCTGTCCACAACTGTAGGTACCTATATATACCTGTCCACAACTGCATGGTACCCGGTAAAACCCTGTTGTGGTTAATGGTGGCCTGGGGTCCTTGGGGTTCCTTAACAGCTGAGAAATCTTTTGTGTAGGTTTAAAGATTGTTTTAATATTATGCTTACGCATCACCCAACAGACAAAATTGGAAGGGTGCAGACTGTTGGGGCCATAATCCCGCTGAAGATGTTTCACTCCTGTTACACTTGTGTCAATCCTTCCTTGAATGTAAAAAAAAGAAAAAAGGCAGATGGCATTCCCCACCCCTCCACTCCTTCTGTAGACTAACTCTAAATGGCATTTCTGAGTGTTGATTGCCAATTTAGGCTTAACGTGTCTAACTCTGAGATGTTTGGGGTATAACAGACAGTCACTTGAGTTATTGCTCAAACAGGCCCTTTGCCAGACAAGGGTCCTTCAAATGACCTCTAGCTCCAAGGGACAAAAGAACTACAGTCTTTGCATATTCATTGAATAACATGCATTTGACAATTTGACAATAACATGCGTTTGAAGTGGGGGGGGAAGGAATCCCTATCTGCTAACAAAGAGACAAGAAGTATGATCAGGTCAAAAGTTTTCGTTGAACTGTATAGAGCAGCATCTGAAAGAGGAACACACAGGTGGTGTTGCCCATGATCTTCTCCCAGCAAGGCTGTTGCCCCCCTGTTGCAAGTCATCCAACAGACAGCCAAGTAACAAGTGTTAGCGAGGTCTGGCTGCACCAGTCTGGTTGACTGTCTGCTATGGTGTCTGTTACGGCAGACAGGCAAGCTGTAGGCTTCCTTTGCACGGCGCCTCTGCCTGTGGGACAGCTACCAATGGGAAAATACAGGGGGAATTGCTGTCTTTTACGCAGCCTCATTTGGTGCAGCTGCATACAAGGGGAAATACAAGGGATGTAACTACAAAGACTTGAGAAAAGCATCAGTCACGCCTGTTCTCTGGATTGAGATGCGTACTTGGTGTTTGTGATAGTGGTGCCACCAGAGTGTGCTCACCACGACCTGTGCTCTGTTGGGGGCGAGAGCATGGTGACTTGGACATTACCTTTCCCTGTGCTGGGGGGGGGGCGCTGCAGAGAAACTCTGCAGGGGACCACTGTTCAGCCCCCTGTGGCAATGGTGCAGTCCTGAAAAACAAAAGATGAGTGTTTGATCACCAGAGAAGCAATGGCTGGAGTCCCTGGCATTCATCGAGTAGACATTCCTTGCTCTTAGCTGTTGCAAAAAGAAGGGATATTTAGGCAACATAGTTGATAGCAGAGACGCGTGATAGTTCTGAAGGGTCAGAATGAGGAGGGCATAGAGACATGAGATGTAGCATCAATGTGTGGTGGCATGGAATTACCTCCCCCAACCTTCGCTTACCTGTGTGGGGTGCATTGTGCTTGCTCCCTCTTTTGGGGTGGTGAGGTAGAGATTCCAGTTGGGTGTTTGTGTGTGGAGTCCTTCTGAGGCTGAGAACCTGCAATAAGAATTCTGAGAAGACAAGAGGGGCAGCCCAATCCTGCCTAAGTATTCGGCTGGCGACCCAGGGTGCCTGTTGGATCCTATCCCCATTTCCTGGGGTCTCCTTGGTCTCCTCTAACAGGGAGTAGCATGGGGAGGCCCCAATGGGTCTCCTTGGATTTCCACCAGCTATTTCACTGGCGGAAGTCAGAGGAGGCCATGTAATGGCGGCAGCGGCGTAAGCAGGGCGGAGCGCGTGGAGCAGCTGCTCCAGGCACGAGCGTGCGGCGCAGCTGCTCCAGACGCGGGCTCACCCGCCGGGTCTCTTACCGGTCATCGTCTCAGCCTGCGTCTGATCGGCCCGCCCGCCCGCCCTGAAGCCCGTTTAGCTCCAAAATGAGAGTGAAACCGGCAGGAAGGGGCGGGTTAGGAGCTATGCTGTGCACGCAGCTGCCTCCCTGCGCCCTGCTATTGGCTGCAGAGGGTGCACGCCCCGCCCCCTTGCCCTGGCGCCCTTCGAGATCCTTGCGCCTCTGAATGGCGGATGCAGCCCGGGAAGGGGATGGGGATATGGCGGCCGCCATCCCTGCCTGCCAGGCCGGCTCGGCAAATGGCCCCCCTCCCTCGCCGCCCGAACTGCCCCCACTGGGGATCACTTACTATCTCCAGCGGCTGCGCGGATGATCCGGTGGCGGACTGAGGGGGGCCGGCCTCCATACATCTTATGCCAGCTCTGTTGTTGGCGTAGCATTATTCTGGTGTTGGGGGCGTGTCTGTCAGGTGAGGGACACTGGGGATATGGCATCTGTCAACTCCTCCTTGTACACCCCTCCTTGTACCACCCATGTCTCTCTCCACGTCCCTCCCGCGTGACACCCCGATCTCCTCCCCATTTTGGCCTCTTGACTGGTGAAGTTGCACCAGTGTCCAAGCTATGTTGGCACAACCTTCTTTGTGCCAGCATCTGTGCTGCATCCATACTTCTACACCAGTGCAGTCATTGTTCATTGTAGTATATGTGGAGATACATTGGCATATCTAGAGTATAGGATTGACTATTGGGCCCTACTGCTGCCGGAACTAGCGTTCTGGCAGCGGTACGCAGTTTATGGTGTCGCAAATGCCAATCTGGAAGCACATGGAGCTTGCTGCCTCACACCAGCCAGCCGCCTCACACCACACCAGCCAACCAGGAAGCCAGCTGCCACCTCACAGGGTGGGGAGGACCCCACGCACAATGGTGGTGAAGAGGAGTCCCGCCAATGCCGGTAAGTCTACGAGGTGGGCAGAACAGGGCAGGCGGGGTGGGCGGATCGGTACGGATTGTGGGGAAGGGCTGGGGGCATGTCGGAGGTGGAAGGGAATGGCACCTGACGTGAGTGCCTTGTGCCAGATGCTATCCCCTCCGGTGCCAGCCGACACGCCCCTTCTGTCTTCTTGGACTTGCACTGGCGCAGGTCCGAGGAGACCCATGGAAGGGCTTATGGAGGATTAAGGGAAAATATTTTCCTTTCCCAGTCCCAAGCCTCCCGATTGCCCCCACCCCCAGCATGCAGCGCAGCCCAATTTGGTGCAGCTGCATGCTATGGTGGGGAAAAGGATAGGATTGTGCTGTTATTGTAGGATATTGTGTCCCTTTCAGGAGCCACTGGGCCCCAGCATCTGTCATGTGCCAGTGTGATTATTAGAAATGTCCACATCACTGTTGTCATCTGTTGTGTTTACGACTACAAGGTTCCATAGTAAATTTCCATACAGGGAAGAAAGCCAACTTAGGTATTTTCCACGACTCATCCAATTGTCCTTGCCTTATTTTCAGGGCTAGTATATGACTCTACAGCTGTCTTTGCTTTTCATGAGCTCAGAGCACCATTATGAGCACCATTAGCACAACAGCCCTGAGAGGTCAAGTAGGCTGAGAATTTTGGGTCAGTTCATACGTCTCCACCATAGGAGCTGCTGTTTCTACTCTGCTCTCACAAGTAGAGTGGACCCTTTCTATCCGCGGATTCTGGACCCACGGATTTGTCTCACTGTGGGTCCCGGACCCGCGGGGGTCCACCGTGAAAAGAAAACAAGGGGGGAAATGTGGTTTTTTAATCTTTTAGCAGCAAACCGCGCCATTCTGAAGCCTGTGCAGGGCTTCCGGAAGCTTAACGACCCACTTCCAGGTGGAGTGATGGCTCTTCCCCCCCTCCCAGCCTTGTCCCAAAATGCATCCTTTTTTTTTCTTTTTACAGCGTTTTAGAATGGACCCCAGTATCTGCGGATCCTCGCTATCCGCAAGGGGGG
Organism: Plestiodon gilberti rubricaudatus; assembly: GCA_026170595.1. Classification (NCBI taxonomy): domain Eukaryota; kingdom Metazoa; phylum Chordata; class Lepidosauria; order Squamata; family Scincidae; genus Plestiodon; species Plestiodon gilberti. The sequence goes on along the minus strand of JANXHW010000002.1, from coordinate 105,844,113 downwards.
GTCTGGAACAGATCCCCCACCCCGGATAGCAAAGGCCAACTGTAATGTGGGGGAGTAATGTGAGGCAGGACAGACTGTCTAATGTGGGGCAGGGCTGTCTGCAGAATTACTTCCCACACCATCAGCAGTCCCCTGCACCAGAGACCAGCAAACCCAGTATAGAAAATAACTATAAATTGATGCTGACCACATGAACACTTTCTTCAAACAGCAGAGTGGAAGCAGCCGACTCCCATAGTGGAAACGTATGAACTCACTTGAACTCACAGCTTCATTTACACCACTTTGAGCTATAAGTGAGTCATCGAGGGGTGAGGCCGACTGGTGGACCAGGCAAAGCAGAACGCGGAGCAAGCAACATGACAGGCTTATTTTGAATTTCAACCCTTCCAGGTGTCACTGAGTTTGGTATTCAAGCTGAGCTGCCAGAAAAACCCTCCAATGATCATCCATGGAATTCTTCTCGAATAAAACTGATTTTACTTTCCAGACCTGCATTTGGTGTTGAAGACGATGCAAGAGAAGGCTGGGGTTGCCTCTGGCTAGGTTTGTCAGATCAGTCAGCTGAAGAAACGCAATTGCCTTTACTCCCTCCCTGGCCCTGGAGTCTACCCGGCCTCCAGACTTGCATACTGAATCCCTGCCACTGTGGGGTGATCAAGGTGAGCGGAGAAATCTCTGCTCTTACGTACAGGTGGTAGAGGGAGCTGCAATCAACACAGTGCAAATGGACAGGCACCCCAGGCAGGGGCTACTGACAGTGCTTTTTGCATGGTGCTGATTGTGGCTCCTTCCACCCACTGAATGTAAGAGCAGATATTCCCCGCTTATTTTAATCATGCTGCAACAGTAGGTTGTGATGTAGCTGTTGTGGGAATTAAGCGTCTAATGTTTGCGAGGGGGTAGGTGCTAAAGTCAGGGTGAGAACAGGTGGGAGGAGCAGCTGTTGTCCTGTCTCCTGCTACAATGGGAGCAGTACAGGTAATTGCGTTTCTCCAGCTGATTGATCTACCCCTGGCCAGTTACACAGAGACATAGTGCAGCTTTTTCAGCGAAAGTGCCAAGAGCTACTCAGGGCACCTCTTGATTGGTCCCCCAACCTTCTCTCCCTCTTTGTAATTGACCTATGGGAGGCCGAGCTGCTGGCTGGGCAGCCTGGGACATGCCTTCCCTTCTCCATCTCATTGCCTTGATGCCTTGATGATGAACACTCCTGCACTCTGACTTGGGCAGCCCTAAAGGACTGGCCACAGCATCCTAGTCAGGATGCAGGCCACGCCGGCACAGCCCAGGCTCATCTTGGGGGGGAAGGGGACATTTGTTTTGTTTTGAATCTCATTGCTTCCAGCCAGGTGTCACTGAGTTTGGTATTTGAGCTGCCAGAAAAACTCTCCAATGATCATCCATGCCCAATGGGTCTCCATGCACGCCAGCTCTTTAGCTGGCGCGTGTCCAGGGAGGCCATGTTAGGCCGGCCCAGCCTGAGAAGGGATGTTGGATATTGGCCCCCTCCCTCGCCACCCCTGCCCACCCTCCCCACGCCCTCCCGCCACCAGGTGCAGCACTCACCTGCGTCCAGTGGCATGGAGGCCCTCCGGCAGCAGTGTGAGTGGTGCTGACCTCTGCACCAGCACCGCTTACACTAGAGAAGCCGCAAAAGTGCTTTATGGCACTTATGCGACTCTTTAGGTTGGCGGAGCGCTCACTCCACAGGCCTATATTTGCGCAGGATTGTGCACACAGTTACATAAATATACAGCTCATTATCTTAACAAGCACATCTTTTTTTGGCCAGGATCTTTTCCGTGAACAAAGCACAGCAGTGCCATTAGCGGTCTCCCTGGAGGGCCTCGTTTGCATACTGAGCCGCCTGATTTGATCATGAGTGCGCCTTACCTCAGCACTGCCTTCAGCTTCCTACCTCCCCAACATGTTTTTTAGGATTTAAACCTTTGCTGGATGGCCGTTTTTTCACTGGTTCTGACATGAGAGCGAACGAAACCCTGTAATGCGGGCAAGTAGCAGGAATATGTGCATGCAGGCAGAGAGGCGCACAGCTGCCGACAGAGTCAGCATGTTTGTGTAGCTGGAAGGAGCTGGAGAAGCTCAGCTGCAGTTGCTCGCTCCCCACTGGCTCCAATGCTGTTGGGGCAGCTGCAGCAGCCCTTGTTTGTGTAGCCTGCCTGAAAGCGGCAGGAGGCAGCAACAAACAGGAAAGGATCCTGCTCTAAGTCCCTTCCCTTCAGACCAAGAAGTGGTCTCTTTCCTGCTTGAAAGGGAAATCTTGCGTGGACAGATGCAGGGAAGCCTACGTAGGCCATTAGCATCCCGCTCTCCCAGCTGGTGAGGAGAAGAGGGCTCTGGGACACCAGCTTCTGTGTTGGCTGCTTCTTCCAGGCGGCTTCAGCCTTCAGTCTGGGAGGCTGCCCAGCCGCTAGAGTAGAGGAACATTTCATGCACGGCCAGCAGCCATCATCAGCAAAGGTCATCACCGTGCCTTATACAACTCCATGTGATTTTGTCCAACTTAAAACACACACACACACACACACACACACACACACACACACACACACACACACACACACACACACACACACACACACACACACACACACACACACACGTCCAAAGAAGAACTATTTAGACAAGGCAGGCACAAATACCCCCAAATAAATTACCTTACTTGCTGGCCTTTTTGTAGGCAGCTGATGAGAGAATGCAGTACGGTATATGGAACAGAAGGCTTTAGAACAGATGCAGGGAAGGTTTGGCACCTATAGACAATGGATAGGGGAATGAGGAGGGCTCCTAGCTGCATGGCTTTGCTACTTCCTGATGGCCCTCTTCATGGCTTAAGCCGGTTCCTTCCATAGCTCTAGAACAGATCGTGAGAAGGAGCCATTAGCCAAGAAGCTCTCTGATAAACTCTCATGATGAACTTGTCAGAATGCCTTAAGCAAGTCTCACTCACCAGCTCATCTGTATAATATTTGTACAGCATTATTATTATTATTAATAAGAATAAGAATAAGAATTTTGCTGTCACAGAATGAAGTTATAATACCATGACATGGAAATAAATCTATAAAATCCTGGAATTATGAATGCCTCAGGGGGTTATGAATTATGAATGCCTCAGTATGTCATTATTTCCTACCCCGGTCTCCCATTCAAAAGTGGTTGGGGCCTCAAGAGCAGAAGGCAGGGCTTCACCCTCGGAAAACAGAACTGGCCCTTGACAGTAGTCTACCCCAGAGCGGGAAGTGCCTGGCTGCGACCTTCTGTCTCCATCCTCTTGCCTAAAGTATAAGCTCGACAATTTAAGAACCCAACTACTGTAAGCTGCCTTCAACAAGGAACAAACTATACAGCACAATCCTAACCAACTTTCCAGCGCCAGTGCAGCCGCAATGCAGCCCCGAGATAAAGGAACAAATGTTCCCTCACCTTGAAGAGGCGTCCATGACTGCCCCTGCGCTGCAAAATGCAGTGTGCGCCCTGTTGGCACGGCTGCATTGGCACTGGAAAGTTGGTTAGGATTGCACTCTCAATCATTACAAAAGTAAATAGCCATGGCTTGCTTGCAGCGATGGCACTGATGTCATGCGTAGTTTGATCCTGGGTAGTGCGTGTGCTCTTTGGTGGCGAAGACACAGTCTGCTGGCATGAGGTAAGAAGGGGGCAGGCGGTGGGAGGGATGGGGAAGGATGGGGAGGAACCGGGGAGTTTCTGAGGGGGAGGGAGGGAGGCAGAACAGGGAAGGGAGGGGTGGGATCGGCGGCACAAATGTGCGGCCAGATCCTATCCCTCTCCCTTTCCGCCACCATTACACTACTTCGTTCTGTGCCAGCAAAATAGCTGGTGCAGAACCGAGGAGGCATATAGGGAAAGCAAAGCCTTTCTGCAGGGTCAGGGAACAAAAGTTCCTTGACCCTGAGGAGACCTCTGCTACTGCCCCCCCTCACCATAGGATGCAGTGCACACCTCCTTGGAGTGCATGCATCGATGGGGGGATTTAGTTAGGATTGGGGCCTTAGCCACACGGGCAGAGCAATCCTGCCTAACCATCTGGTGAGTGGCCCAGGCTGCCCGCCGGATCCTATTCTTGCTCCGGGCCGATCTCGATCGGCCCGGAGGTCTGCTCAGGGGAAGGGGATGTTTGTCCCCTTCCCCCGGTGTAGTGCAGCCTGGGCCCAATGGGCCTCCTCGGATTTCCACCAGAAGTAAGAGGAGGCCGTGTAAAGGCCGCGCCGACCCAGGAGGGGATGAGGATATGGCGGCCGCCATCCCTGCCCCCTCCCGGGCCAGATCCACCAACCCCTGGCCTCTCTCGTCGCCCAGATTGCCCCTGTGCCCGCTAGGGGATCTCTTATCTCCTCTGGTGGCCGTGTGGGCGATCCGACGGTAGAGTAAGGGCTGCCAGTCTCACGCCGGCAGCCCTTACTCACGAATCGTCGCGAACGTGCTTTACGGCATGTTTGCGACGGCTTGTGGTGGGCGGAGCACTCGCTCTGCCGCCGGATTGTTAGTTAGGATTGCGCCGTAACACTCAAGAGCTGAGAAGAATCAGTTCAGAGATCATCATAATGGCCAGGTATGATCTTGGGCTGAACTCAAACGAAGGACTGTAGGTGATGTCACAAGTCAACTGAGGGTCAAACTAAATGATACGTTCAACATGTAATTGACTCTCCTGTGCTTGTTTTTTATTCAGAAATAGTGGCCATGAAAGGGGGGGGGGGGACCTAGATCAAATGGGTAGAAACTGCAAGAGAGAAGATTCCGGTTGGACATCAGGAAGAAATTCTTGATGGTAAGGGCAGTTTGACAGTAGAACAGATTGCAGAGGGAGGTGGTGGATTCTCCCTCACTGGAGATTTTCAAGCAGAGGCTCAACAGACACCTGCTGGAGATGCTCTAGGAGGATTTCCTGCTACTGTCAGGGGGTTGGACTTGTGTGTACCTTCCAGCTCTATGATCTATGAAAAATTGGAAAGATATAAGTGGAGTTTCACTAATTATTTGAATCTTCCTTTGTAATGTGCATAGTACTAACCGATCTAGCTTTAAATTCAATCACAATCCCCAAGTTAAGACAATGCGTGTTTTTTTTTTCTAAGAGGCTTGATTAATCCTATTAGTGGCAACTTTCAAGTTCAGTTGCAGACAATAGCTTCTGAAAAAAAAATTAGACTTCAACAGGAAGTGGGATTTGTCTGATTAAACTATAGATTTTGATTAGACAACAGAGTTCAATAGAAACATCTACCATTCTGTAAGCCTTTCAGCAAACTGAAAACCTCTTGCCAAGGACAGTCCGGTCACAGGACTACAGGCCTTGTATATCAAATATCATCTAGATCCTTACTCCTACATTCCCTCATTTTGTTTTTCCTCTCTCTGTGGTTCACCCCACCAAGCTCCAACAGTAAAGCCCGAGCTACATTGTCCATGTCCACATTCCGTGCGTGTCTGGTGTCCCGCCCCCAGGTCAAACAACAGGCTCTGATGGGCTGGATGTAGCGCGGACGCAGCAAAAGTCGAGCCCAGCTCGACTTTTGCTGCGTCCGCGCTACGTCCGGCCAATCAGAGCCTGTTGTTTGACCTGGGGGCGGGACACCAGACACGCACGGAACGCGGACGCGACGCGGCTGTGGACAATGTAGCTCGGGCTTAAGACTTCCACTTGGGCGAATTCTAGAAGGCTGGAACATCATTGTTGGTATTATGGGTGGGCTGGCCAAGATCTGCAGAGCATTGCGCCAGCGTGTATACTGTGTCTGTCAATGGAACTGAGGCTACAATGATGAGAGGATAATTATGCTGGTGCCAGTGCCCAAGAGCATACACCATATCCAATGCTGCTCAGACTACTGTTTCAGAAGGATAGGATTGCACCATAACTTCCTTTGGCTATAAACCAACATGTGCATGATCTCAGGTTGTGCTGATTTGGAACGTCCATCGATGCAACAAAAAATTTAATTACACAAGATGGGAACATCAAAACAGTTGAAGCTTTGTCTGACAAAAAAATGTGGACAATACGTACTGAAGTTGTTATTACTTAAGATGTTTACAAGACGGGCGATTTCAGACATCTTTTGATCTGGGGAAAAATACAGAAACTGTACTGGAAAGAACATCATAATAATAAATCAAGAAAACAACGGACAGCCCAATCCTGTCTACAATTTAAACTGGTGAAGCGCTGCTCCACTGGTCTAGGGTGTTGCAAACGTGCCATAAACCAAGTTTGGGGCGCAGTGGTGTAGCTGGCATTTTTCCAAGGGGGCCGTGGGCAGGATGACGCATCTTCACCCCACCTGCCTGCCCCGCCAGGAGCGGGACCGGAGCCAAAAGGTTCCGGTCCATTCCGGTGGCAGGGCGAAGATGCATCGTCCCTCCCATGGCCTCCTTGGAAAAATGCCAGCTACACCACTGTTGTGGCACCCTGGGAGTAAGCAGCACTGATGCTGAGGCCGGCATCACTCTCCCCAGGGTGAATTTGGAGCTGTGCCTGCCAGGGAAGATAGGTTCCCTGCCAAGCGACACAGGGGCATGGGGAGGGCAGAACGGGGCATTCTGGGTGGGGGGGGTAGGATTGATCGGCCAGACCCGGGCAGGGGGAGGGATCGGAGGAGGCCTCCTCCACTAAATCCTATCCCCCTTCCCAGGTCTGGCTACCATTACACGGGTCTCCCGGATTTGCACCAGCAAAATCCAAGATTTGCACCAGCAAAACTGCACCAGCAAAATAGTTCCCGCCCAGCTGTCTGCTCTGCGCTCTGAATGCAGCAGAGGTTGCACCAGCCCCACTGCATGTCAGGGCGCAGAATTAGACAGGATTGCACTGTTAATCAGAATCAGATCTTATTTGACTCGCAGCGCAATCCTGTGTAACCTTGCACCGGTGTAACAGCAGATGCACCAGTGTAAGTGCAACAAGTGCAAGGTGAACTTGTTCTGAATATTTGGTGTTTACTTTTCTGTTTGTATTATGGGGAAAAATCAACAACATATATTTTGAAAAGTAAATAGAAAAAATGTTCTTATTCCCTGACAAAGCAGCAGACCAACCTGGTGTGTGAGTCAGTGGTTTGTGTGAGAGAATATCTGGCTTTATATCGTTGCGGTTCTCTCATCATGTCTCTTTGGCTAAGAAACCTTTGTTTATTGATGTGATGTCTGGAAAGTTCCCATGGATGGTAGGTTATTAGAGAAGGTCAAACATGTTATTTGCTAGGAAGGGCTTGTCACAGAAATCGTACACATTGGTGCAATATGTTGTTGTTTCCGTCCGAAGCACAGCCCCAATTTCAGCAACATTAGAGCCACTTATACAAATGTCTGGTTATGTGTGTCCTCCTGTGCCCTTTGGCATCATAGCAACGAAAGGGACATCACTTATTATCTGCTGCAACTCAAAAATGGCCGCTGGGTGCTCCCTGAAACAATGGTTCTTTATTAAATCAGATTTTCTTGGCAGGAGAACCGGAGAGGCCAGTGCTAACAACGCCCTCTCTGCAAATGACAGTGGCAGTGGCACCCACCTACTGTATTGTCGACATTAGCCAGGCAAACTATTCAGTGCCAGTTAGAGACTCCAGGCCTCTGCTAGGCAGCTAGAATCACCTGCTCCACCTCCTGTATTGCACCCAAGGACAGTCTTTGATATATTTCTGGTTGAGTCTGTAGAAACAGTGGCATCATGAAAGAAAGTCAGGATCGAAAAGTCGTGGTCAGCAGCGTTGGGTGCCATTGGAAGCTGACTATTGCTCAAACCACAATATTCAGATAAAATACAAAAGATTTTCTTTCTTTAAAAACCAGGCGTTGTGTTGCGATTGCTGTACAGAATGGGGATCCTTGTGTCAGAGGACACAAGTTGTTTGTTTCCTGGGACAGAACTGGTGACACAACTCTTTCCCCCTCTCCCCTGCACTTGCCTGCCCGTGAACTTGATTGACGTTTCTAAAAAAATCAGCTCTTCAGATTTCAGAAAAATCAGCTCTTCAGATGTGCACGTCTCTTCCTTCCGGAGGGATGTACTCATCTAGCCATATTTTGCAGAGCAGCAGAACGTTGGCCCTCTTAGCACCCTCCCATACCTGTCTAATATGTGAATATTTCCATTTCGTTTTTGACAAATTTGGGGGAAGTTCTGTAAACCACCCATTCACCCCAAATTTTGGTAGAGCATATTTATGACCAAGCAAAGAAGTATTGGACTCAGATTCATAAACAGATTGAGTTGATTTTAAAGATTAAGGTTCAAATGAAACCGGAAACCTTTTTGTTGGGTATGAGGGATGATCATGTAGGCGAAAAATTTCAAACTTTGTTCTTATATATGATAGCTGCGGCAAGAATTTTATATGCACAATATTGGAAGAATTTGGAGATACCTTCGCTGGAAGATTGGTGGCTGAAAGTTTTGGATTATGCTGAAATGGATAAACTTACAATTTTAATTAAGGAAAAGTCAGTTAACCTTTTCGAGAATAACTGGAAACCATTTATCGATTTTTTAAGAGAGAGAGAGAAGAACGATGTGATGATATGCGGATTTAATGAATAGAATGTGGGTGTTATTTTGGCTTAGTTGGATATTATATGTAGAAAATGGTGAATAGTATGCTAGTAGGATGTATTGCTTCGTGCTTGCTATAACTTTATGAAATATGTATTGTTTTTATGTTTTAATATATTAATAAAATATAAATATATATATATAAAAAAATGACCAGTCTTACTTTTTTTTAAAAGAAGGGTGCAAGTATGCATGTGTGCATGTGTGTAAAATAGTGTTTCCCAGAATTGCTTCCCTCTTTAGCAGAGCAGCCAGGGAGAAAAGACTTGCATGTTAAACACTTGCATATTAGCTTAGCTTAAAGCTCAAAGCATTTTTACAAGTGATTATATGAAGATTGTGAGGGAGGGGGGAGAGGATTATCAGCACTTTTATTTATTATTCTACAAATAAACAAAATATGCAAACCAAAGTGTCGATCGATATGCAACACATATGTGCAGTTCTGAACATCTTGGGCAGCCAGATCCACCGTAGTGATCTGGCGATGGAACGAGTATTCCATCAGGAAGCCATCACAAAGTGCCATAAGGCATGTTTGTGACGACTCGCGAGTAAGGGAGGCCGGTGCAAGGCCGGCCACCCTCACTCTGTCGTCGGGACATCTATTCGGCCGCCGGAGGAAGGTAAGGCTCAAGCGGCGACTGCATGGGCAGTCCGGGCGGCAAGGGAGGGGGGCTATTGGCCAAGCCGGCCCAGGAGGGGGAAGGGATGGTGTTCACCATATCCCCATCCCTGCCGGGCCGGCTCTGCCGTTACATGGCCTTCTCCTACTTCTGCCAGCTATTTAGCTGGCGGAAATCCGAGGAGGCCGATTGGGCCTACCCTGGTTTATACCCGGGGATGGGGACAAATGGAATGTCCCCTTCGCCAAGTAGACCTCCGGCCCGCAGCATCGTGGCCCGAAACGGGGATAGGATCTGGCGGGCGGTCCTGGGCCGCCGGCCGGATCCTTACGGTGAATTTCACCCTTAATCTGACCATGCCACAATTGGTAAAACAGAATAAAAAGCTGAAGCGAATCAATGTTTATGGAAAGTACAGTACATTTGAATTACACACCAATTTAAATCCACAGTCCAAATTCAGGCAATGCCTTCTTTAGGACCAACCAAATTTAAAAAGCAACAGCACCTATAACTGTGAGCTGTTTAGTACTAATTTAAGCACCACAATTAAAACAGCCCTAATAATATAGGCTGCTCCAGGTCTCTTTCCCAACGGCAGTCATCACAGCAGCTGGCCTGTATTGTCTCTGAAGGAGTGATGGGTTTTGCATTTCCAAAAATAGAAAGCTGAATGTTTATGAATTCTGCTCCCTGCATTTATACAAGTGAAAACAGAACAGTAGCTAATGGCGCCCCACATGACTACTTCTCCCAGAATGGGGTCTCTTTATGCAAGTATGTTTTTTCCCATATAAAAATAAATAGAAAGTGAATGAAAGAAAATACTACACAGAAAATACCAGACCGCAACCGCTTGACAGCAATGGAATCTGAATACTCTGTACAAACTGACTCAACAAAGACTGGAGATTCCAGAGACAAGTGTGGAAGGAGCAACCCAAGTTGTCCTTAAAGAAGAAGAACCAAACTCCTAAGATGCTAGCTATTTTTCTTTACATTTTGAATAGGTCTTTCATAACATAGCAGGCTCTCATTTTTGTTGAAAACAGCTGATTTCTTGGAAATCAATAACACATGCCTACAAGTGTTGAAGTGTTAACTGGCCTAGATTAAAGCTGAGCTTTTAGCAAAACTGAGCAACAGCTCCATGACAGAGACAACGAAAAGCTTTTATTTTTATTTTTTTAACTATGAAACTTGTGGTTCTCAGAATCCTTCTTAGGGTCAAACTTCTCGCGGTTACTTTAAGCATGTGCTTTGCAAGGGTGTGGTTGTCCTAGGCAGCAGTGGGAGTTTTTTTTCCTCAGCAAATAGCAGCTGCAACAGGGACCAGGGCTCGGAATGCCAAGGCGGGGGGGGGGGCGGTCTGCCCCTTGGCGGCGTGGGGGTTGCAAAAAAGACGCGAGTGGGCAGCGGCGAAAAAAGGCGCGTGCTGTTTGGCCCGCCTGTCCAGAACCTTGAAAAGCTTTGAGCAGCCATGGTGGTGGCGACATCACCTCCGGCTGGGGGGCGGCATGTTCGCGGCCCCCCTCCCGCCAGGTCACTGATACCCAGCCAGGTAAAGACACCCTCCCATTCCCTAGTCCCAGTCTATTGGTATCCCAATCCAGCTGGTATTCAAAAAATGTTTTTAATTTGCCTGCGCTTGCAAACATGCTCAAAGTAACGTATTTCATGTTTCATTTTGGAAATGGTGGCCACTGATGTGTTAGTGACCCCTTTCCTGAAGTCACAGATACATGAAGGGTTCTGGCTGCATGTACCATGTTTGGGTGTCCACGCACTGAAGGACTCACTCTCCCCTGAAATCATTTCAGCTGTACTATGAATATTCAGAGTGCATTTTGTGCACTTCTATGGTGTTGCTGGGATTTGGGGGAACAAGCAAAGAGAGCTAAACCATTATCTTGTCCATTTCCTATCCCGCTTCTTGGCTGGATCTTCTATCATCCTAGAATACTCCTTAGACGGAATGCATTGGATCACTTTCTCCAGCTTATAAGAACCTAAGAAGAGCCCTGCTGGATCGGACCAAAGACCCATCTAGTCCAGCTTCCTGTATCTGACAGTGGCCCCACCAGATACCTCAGGGAGCACACAGACCACAAGATACCTGTTTCCTGTTGCCACTCCCTTGCACCTGGCACCTGTGCCAGCTCCAGTGAACAGCCCGTCAAGTCCAGGTAGAGAATATGATTCTGTGGCTGAACAAGAGAGCGGTATGTGACCACTGGAGCAGGTGGCAAGAATGATTGATAATTCATGTGTTATAACTTATGTGTCTGTCTTGCTGCACAAAGAAAGACAAAAACTGGCAGGTGGTGAGCGAGAAATAGGCCCCAGGCCCTATCAGGGGGCTTAATGTAGGACAAAGTTCCCCATTTATGTCAGATCCTGAGTACATGAGAGCTATTAGCTCCACCAGTGGCCTCTTTAATCTAAGACATGGTGAACACATACAGTATGTGGCTTTCATTTGCTGGCTTGATGGAGTCCACTCATAAGAACATTGTCCCATTCAGTTGAGTTCTTGTCCTTTCTTCCAAGACTTCCAGTCATGCATCAGACAACAGGAAGCGGAAGAAAGGTATTTATTCTGTGACTGGATCATGTGTATTCTGGGAACAGAACTGAATGTTGCTGACACTATGCTCTCAATATTTTGATGTGCAATCAGAGAGTACAAGACGAAGGCACTGGTGGGATAAGAGCTATCTCTAGTGAGCAACCACTTTCTGTTCTAGCAGTATTGATGAGCAACACTCTATGAAGGTATAGAACAGAGTTTCCCAACCTGTAGTATGCTTACCAGTAGTGGTATGCAGACCACCAGCTGGTGGTACACTGGCACTCGGGCAGCAAGATGGTGGCCACCATTGCAGCCGCACCGCGCCACGCCACGCCAGAGCCCTGCAATGACAGTAGGCAGTCCCAGGCAGCCGGCAGAGCTTGAGTGTGCAGGTTTCCCGCGCACCCTGACCTCCTTACCTCCCTGACCTCATTATCGTTGTTTTCAGGGCTCCGCCGTGGTTGAAAACCCGGAAGTAAGTGCTGATGATGTCATCACCAGTGGTGCCAATGAAGTGCCGATGATGTCATCGCCAGTTACTTCCAGTGGTATGTGGTGGTATGTGGCATGAGGGCGACCCCGGAGGTAACAGTGAGACATTGGACTAGCCAAAATTTGCCTCCCAGAGGCTAAGAGCTTTGTTTGGTTTAAGTCGCACTCCCTCAGTCCCAAAATAGTGAGTAGCTCATGGCCAATCCTCCAAAATGGGTGCTTTCTGCTTCTTGTTACAGTAAGTAGAGCCACACACCTGGGTGATATGTCATTAAAGGTAAAGGTAAAGGTGACCCCTGACAATTAAGTCCAGTCTTGTCCGACTCTAGGGTGTGGTGCTCATCCCCATTTCAAAGCCGAAGAGCCAGCGTTGTCCGAAGACGCCTCCGTGGTCATTAACTGTAAGAGGAAAAGAACACCATCATTTCTGTTCTGCAGGCAAATGCTGACATCTTGTTCTTTTTGGCCCGATCCTATCCGTGCAGTATGCCGTCGTGGCAGCCTCTCCACTGGTCTACAGCGTGTTGCTGCCGGTGCAAGGCCCAGAAGGCTGTGAGCTGCTGGCACTGCCCCACAGATCGGTCACTGGCACAATTTTGCTGGTGGTGGTGGTGGATCGAGGTAGGGATTGGACCAGGCCGAGGGTGGGTTGGGGGCAGGACAGGTTGGATTTCAGTGGCAATGGTGCTCACCATATCTGGCACAGAACACCCCCAGAAGGCTCCTCAAGGCTACGCCAGCAAAAGAGTTGGAGTAGCTTTCAGGAGTCCCATAGGGACCAGGCAGCAGCCAAGGATATAAGTTAAAATTTTCTTTACTTACCTCTCCCAACTGGCATGGTCCCCAGACCCCAGCCAGCCCTCAGGGTGCAGTGGATGTTGCATCAGTGGTGCCAGGATACGATTGGGCTGTTGAACACCTTTGATTACATTGGAAATGATCCATGGCTAAAGCAACAATACGCATGAACAAATGTGGTCGAGGAACTAGAATGCTGAATTTGGATCTATGGGACCCGAGTTGAGGTCCACTTTTTCCAGGGTCTCCCCAGTTCACTTTGGCCCCCTTCCTTCCCCGTTTCTGTTCTCCAAGTGTGCAATGAGAATCAACATACCTTGTCTCGTAATTCTATTGTTGAGACACCATACAGGATGTGACACCAAACACCATACAGGCTGTGACACACACTCGCACGTTGGAAAAAAGGAACTATATAACAAGAGCAAAGTGTAAGGTCCTCTTGTCTCCTCTTATAGGAAAACAAGAATTCTCAAGCTACAGATTCCAAATGAAGAGGGTTTTGAACTCCAAGTGGCCGTTTCCAGGCAACAGGGAGATCTCTATGCTTACATTGTCAAAGGCAAGTGAGTGATGGAAACTGCTGCTTAATACACCACTCTCTCCCGTGTGCTAAAGACTCCAGAGATCTTGGGGAGCTTCCACCACAGCAGGCTGATTCATTGTGTAGATGACCACCACTTAATCACTCCACTTGACTGGGCTGCAATTCTGTAAATTCACATTTAAGGTAAAAAGGTAAAGGTGACCCCTGACAATTAAGTCCAGTCATGTCCGACTCTAGGATGTGGTGCTCATCCCCATTTCAAAGCCGAAGAGCCAGCGTTGTCCGAAGACGCCTCCGTGGTCATGTGGCCAGCATGACTCTCCTTGCCGCAGCGCGTGGCATGCAGCTGGAACACGGAGCGCTGTTTACCTTCCCGCAAGCGGTACCTATTTATCTACTCGCATTAACATGCTTTGGAACTGCTAGGTTGGCAGGAGCTGGCCAAGCAACGAGAGCTCACCCCGTCGCGGATTCGAACTGCCGACCTTTCGATCGACAGCTCAAGGTTCAATGGTTTAACCCACTGCACCACCCGCTGGCCATAAATTCACATTTACTTAGCAGCAAATCATACTGATTGCAAAGGCACTCATTCTGACGCAAATAAGCTGAGGATTGTGCTGTTGGCTCTTAGGGCCTTATTGGATTCTATTGGGTTTTGTAAGCCTCTTGGTCCATGCTACACTAGTTCCTTTTGTGGTGAAGCAGCCAAGGTGCAGAATGCATGAAGAATGGGCACTGTTGTTCCCACAGGTCCCAGCATGGTTCCCCCTCTTCACAACAACCCAGTGATTCTTTTTCCCCATGCCTGGTTATAGAAATATTTCCATTGGATATGTGAGAACAACCGCAGGGCTGGGGCTAAGGGGTGGTGCAATACCCCTGGGTGACAGCTGCGGTCTCCTTGCGAGGAGGAGCCATGGTGGGAGTTTTGTGCTCCGCAGCTGGGGTGTTTTTTTTGTGTGTTTTTTTTGTTTTTGTTTTGTTTTGTTTTGTTTTGTTTTGCAGCCGGAGGGCTGCGTTTGCAGCCATGGAGCATTATCACGCTGAAAATGGTGTGTTTTTCTGTCCCTCCCACGGGGGGCGGGGCGCTCATCACGCATCACAGGGCGCTCATCACAAAACGTGTCATTCCCCCCCCCCCCCAGGCAGGCCAGCAACACTACTGCTTTCCAGCACTGATACAGCCATGTCAATGGGGCATGCGCTGCATCCTGCAATGGGTGGTAGTCACAGAGACCTCCTCCAGGTAAGGGAACTTTGTTCCCTTTCCTCTGGGCTGCACTGAGACTGCAGACCAGCAGTGGCACTGGAAAGTTGGATAAGATTGGGCCCTCAATGTTCTAACTCTTTTTTAAAACTGTTCAGGTCAGCATACGCAGCATACGCAAGCGGAAACGTGTAATAGTATGCGTGGAATGTGTGTGTGAACGCACTCAAGCCGTGAACCTTAGTGCACGAAAGAGAGAACCCTACCTCATTTGTTAATGTTCAGAGGCGTTGCTACACCCCCCATGGGGGGCCCGTCGACACGACCCTCCCATGTGATGGCACAAGCCCCACTCCCTGAGAGTGTGACATCACTTTCACTGCGCCGCCGCCCAAAATTAGGCGGCGCGGCACAAAAGCACCACCCCCACCCCGGCGTTTTCGGTCATTTTTCGGCTGTACATAGCCCAGGAGGGTGGGAGGGCCAATCTTCCCACCCTTCCAGGTTCTATACGGCCTAAAAACAGCCCAAAAAACGCAGGGGGTGCTTTTGCGCCACTTGACATCCCCGCCACCTGAAGGGGAGCTGCCCCCCCCCAAACGATGCCTCTGCTAATGTAATGGGTGTGTGACTCTGCCTCTCTTCCTTGGGATCTACTCCACTGTTCCATCCAACTCTGGTCCTGGCTTTGGGAGTCACACTTCAGCTGCTTTGTACTGGATTCATCTGCCTGCAGGCCCCAGCGCTGCTGACTGCTTCTTACAAAAAATGAACCATCTGTTCCCTAGATGTGTCCATTTTGCCATGTCCCAACTTCAGGATTGATTGTGGTGTGTTCTAGAACTCCAGGGCATCAAGGACACAGGAACAAGTGTGAACATTAACATTTAACACCACGGTCATTTGTGGCTATGTATGGCTTGAAAAAATGTTCAGGCAGCAGCAGCAGCAGCAGCAGCAGCAGCAGCAGCAGCATCACTGATAAAATGAGACCAGATTACTATTTAACAAGCCTGGAATGCATGGGATCAGGAAATGGTGTTTCTTACAACCGAAAATGTGACTTGTAACACATTTCAATTCACTTATTAAAGAATCGCTCATACAATATATCACAAAATATTTAAACAGATTAAAGTGAATAAACAACTGATAACTATTACCGTTAATCAAATAACCTAGTAAGTCAACAAACTGGTCCTAATGTGCTTTCACTTGTAGCATTTGTAATGGTTTTTCTTTACCAGTATATTCTGTTGTGTTTGTCTTTCTACTTTTAGCCTGTTTAAAGGTACATTGTATGCACCCTAAGTGTGACTCAAGCCAGGGTTATAACGTGAAATAGGCTGGACGATCCCATCAAATACAGTTGTGCTCTTTACTGTATATGTGAATTTGCTACCCGCGAATTCGCTAATCTGCAAGGGGCAGAATTGCTACCTACCTCTCCGTATCCGTGGTCTGCTCTCGCTGTCTGCGATCTCATCGGGGCCACTGTTCTCAGGGGTGTGTAATTAGTGTTTTTTCACAGGTTTCCACATTGCTTTGGGAACAAATTTCCCTTCCTTGCTGCATTTACTGTAAAAGGTAATCTTTCTCTTCTGGAGTCGCTGTGTGTGTTTCCTGTTGAATGCCATTTGCAACACAATGGGAACTGTTTGTGCTCTCTCTGGGTTTCCAGGATACTGTACAATACCTTTTTATACTTGCATAGTGTTGTTAGGAATAATAATTAATTTGCTAGAGTTAGGAATTGTTCCATAACAAAGAGCCAATGTGGTATACTGGGTGCTGCCCCCGCTATCACATGGCCCAAAGACTTCAAGGTAAGATTCAGATTCCCAAAGTTCATATAGTGCATGGCGAAGAGGGTCCTCTGGAACCCATAGGCTCAATTATTTGGTATCCACTAATTCGGTATCCACTAGGTTTTCCAGGAACCTAACTTTAGCGGATAACGAGAACTGACTGTATCGGGGAAGAAAGGTAACGATTCTCTGTGAGAATTGAGGATAAAGCTGCCTGTCACACACCTTCACTAATTATACACAACTGGAGAAGTGGTAAGGCTACGGAGGCTGTTCAGGCCAGACACTACTCATACTAGCTGACCTCAGGCAGAATTATTATAGAATTATGATATTTATTACCTATGACGCTACTTGCTTAAGACATAATGCCTTTTAAGTGTCAATGCTCAAGGCATAAAGATGGACTTTGAGATGTACGATTTTACTTCTTTGAGGAAAAGGGGATGCTCTTGGGGCCAAAACAGACGTCATGAAGCCATGTGGGAGCTCTCCTGGATCTCCCAACTTGTTCTTACCTTTTTAAGCAGCTGAGCTGTGGGAGATCTGGTTTTGATCAGAACAGAAATGCTGGGAAGGCAAGAGGGTTTTGTTTTGTTTTTAAGTGGAAAAAAAAAAGTTGGGATTCTGATAATGGAGCTCTTTTTGGTCTGTAGAAATCATGCAGTCAGGTCGCCACACTTGCTCCTGTTATAGAAGGTATCAGCGGCATCACTAGGGAGGTGCGGACCGCCCCAGATGACACCCTCGGGGGGGGGGGTGACACCACTAGTGGCGAAAACTGTGGAAAATTTGTATTTATGAATAATACCATCATGTTATATATCATTTGATGCGTACTTTCATGAAGAATGCAATGAAATAAGTCATTTTGTATTATGGCCAAATAACCAGTAAAATAAAGCACAACTGCCTTTAAAGAGCCAGGATGGTGTAATGGTTTGGGCGTCGGACTTAGACCTGGAAGATCCAGGTTCAAAACCCTGCTCAGCCACAAAGCTTCCTGGGTGACCTTGGGCCAGTCACTATCTCTCAGCCCCACCTACCTCACAGGGTTGTTGTGAGGACAAAAAAAAGGAGGGGAGGAAATATGTACACCACTCTGAGCTCCTTGGAGGAAGGGCGGTATAAAAATGTGAAAAATAAATAAATAAATAAAGTAATAAAGTAATAAAGCAAAATAAAGCACAAAAAGTGGATTTGTGGAAGTGGATTTGTACTCACATCTTACGACCTCATTTTATCTTTCCAGAGGACTTGGAGGATCAGTGCAAACATGCGCATGTGGACCCGAGAGGGGCAGCACAGGGCTTTGCCTGAGGCCTCTCAAGATCTGGCATCAGCATTGCATCCAATCCCAGTCATCTTACTTGGGCACTTGCCCCAGGCAGGGATTCTGTAAATCTCACATGTATAAATTCACACAATTCAAAGTGACACACCTTCCAGAGGCGTCACTAGGGCTTGTGTCACCCAGTGACATTTTTGTGGAAGTGGATATTTGTGGAAGTGGACATTTTTGCATAACCCAAATGAGAAACATACGGGACTGCCCGGATGAGGTCTTACTTGTGTAGCCACATTGCACCCCCAGTTTGGCACATACATACTCATTTCATAATACGTAGATTTGTGTGTGCAGGCATGATAGAGTAAGCAGCCTGCTTTCGCCACAAGATTAGTCTGAATTTTGAAAAGAATCACATTGCTGGCAAATGGCCTGGAAAGCTGAATGATGGCCATGAACTGGATTGACCAGTCTTGAGAGAATTGCTTATAACAAAGACCTCACGTGCTTCCCCCATTTGCGTACAACATGCACAGCAAGCGGCCAACCTGAAGTTGCTCTGGGGCAGGAAATCTAAAAAAGTAGCTAGCCATGGATACCTGAATGGCTCTTATAAATGGCTTTTTATAAAGGTTTAGCAGTGTAACAGCAGCTCAATTATCCACACGCCGAATATAAACTCTGTCATCAGGAATGCCTACAGAAGTCTCCCAGGGAAGAGACCGAGTCTTTGTTTATACAGCTACTATATGTTGTTAGGCATTTTGGAAGAATTCCCCTATGCCCAATGGTTCCTTGAGGGCTTTCTCAAGCTATTGTTCTTAGCTCAAAAAAAAAAATGCCCTGCCCTTCATCTGTTCATGGGGATGGAGGGGAAATACCTTTCCTTCAGGTTTGCTTACTTGTTGTGCAAGTACGCGAATGTTAAATGGGGAAAGCAAGTGAGGTCTTTCCTCCTGAAAGTACTGCAACTGTTAGTTGTTGCAGGTGTTCCAGAGGCTGTTGCTCAAAGAAGTGTGTCTCTTGCAGTAAAATGAAATTATTTTCCCTCAGCATTCAAACCCCAATCAGTGGGTGCTGGCAAAAGGGAGCCTCTTTTCTGCCCTCCTCCACCCCAACCAGGGGCGTGCCAAGGGAAGTGTGGGGAATGTGGGCCGCACCAGGCGCCACCCTTAGGGGAAGTGCCACTGCAGTTGGTGGCCCTGGCCCACTCCGAGACCAGTCACCTCGTGCACTCCCGCCGATGAACATGGTTTTGCTGCTGGCCAGTGAGAACATGAGGCGCCGAAGGGTTCCAGAGCAGGCCGAAGCCTGCCAGGGGGGGGGGGGCACTAAGACTGGCATTACAATTTGAGCCGGACTGGCTGAGGCGCTGAGCAAAGGGGCCCACATGTGCAATGGGGGGAGCGTCGCAAGCTGGCTCCACCCACATATACATGTGAGCGAAGCGGTATTCCTTTCAATGTGTACCTTTAGATGCACTGCTAATCCCATTTTGATCTGGCATAACCAAAACTGTGCCAGCTGAGAGTAAATGAAGAGAGGGGAGATGAAGACCCTTGGACACACAGAGATAGTTTAATATATGTTAATTTACAAGTAGGAGCAGGTCTGCTGCCAAGCTCTCTGGAAACCTTTGCACGTTTTCCACCCTCTCCTCATTCCATCATCTTTAGGACAAACAGTTCCAAATGCTTTAAGGTGCGCAGCAGCAACGCCCAATGATCGGTATTTGCCAGGGATTTGGAAATGGTAATTGCATCCCCTTGCCACTCCTTTTCTGCTTTTCTCTGCAGTTTTCTCTCAGCTCAATTAATTTCATTCTCTCTGACAAATCTGGCAGGGTGGTTAGTAATTAAATAAATTGCCAGTTTCCAAGGAAGGGAAGAAGTACAAGAACCAGCTACGAGAGACTACTGTTCACTGATACACTCTTAAGCTTGTGGATCCATAGCATTACGGTACTGGCAGGCATTCTATCCCCTTTCCAAGCAGAAATGAAACTTTTCTTGAAATGTACATGCACGGATGGGGAAAAAGAGTACTCATTTAATTTCTACTTGTCAGCTGCTTAAGACACTGCTGTAAAAAATTTAAAGGCAGAAGAGACCTCTTAGGAAAGGCGTTGACAACTCTAATGCCAGGATTGGGCTCCACTGACATAATGGAACCTGCAGAATCTCAGAGACTAATAGGATGATGATTGAAGACAAAATTAAAACAAAATATTTACCCAGTGTGTAATTAGTTTGTGGAACTCCTTGCCACAGGATGTGGTGATGGCACCTGGCCTAGAGGCCTTTAAAAGGGGATTGGACAGATTTATGGAGGAAACGTCCATCACAGGTTACAAGCCATGATGGGGATAAGCAACCTCCTGGTTTTAGAAGTAGGCTATCTGTCAATGACAGATGCAAGGAAGTGGCAACAGGATACAGGTATCTTGTTGTCTTGTGTGCTCCCTGAAGCATCTGGGAACCTCTGTGAGATGCAGGAAGCTGGACTAGATGGGCCTTTGGCCTGATCCAGCAGGGCTCTTCTTATGTTCTAATGTTCTTATATTCTCAATGGAAGGCAACATCAGGCTGAATCCCAGAACCTATTACAACACACACTTGGGAGCAGGTGTCCACAATTTTGGTCATCAGGCTCACCTGGGTGAGTGAGCTGGTGCCCTTTGGGAAGGGTGGTGAGCAAACTTTGGCTGCCCTACAACGGAGTTGCCTTGGATGCCTCCACGGTGCATATCCAAGCCCCAGGCTTTCCTCTCGTGTGCCAGAAGGGACACATGGTAGGGAAGGGGGGGGGTAACCGCCGTTGTGTGTTGGTGCGGAAAACCACCCAACAATTTTGAAATGATGCTTTGAAGCCAGCCACTTTTAGGAGCCAGTTTGGAAGAAGATATTTATTGTGCCAGTGACTAAAGGGATCTTCTCCTCTGGTGCATTTTTGGATCTCACCACCTTGCTTCCTGTGCAGATGCTTAGAAGCACTCTTATTATTACCACTACTTCCTGTCTTCCAGACCTGAGTCACAACACTGAACAGAGGGCTCTACTCTTGTACAGTAAGTCCTCGCTTACTGTTGTTTCGCTATCCGTCGTTTTGCTTTAACATCGTCCTCAGTGGCTGCAGCTACTTCTGGGTCACGCTGGGCTCGCGATCCACTTCTTGATCCTATTTGTGCCCCAGAATGCCTTGCAGGTAGCTTCTGCAAAGCATTCTGGGGCGAGAACAAAGCCAAGGAAGCAGGTCACGGTTCTGCGCAACCCAGAAGCGGCTTTGCTGCGTGCACCGAGCCTGTTTGAGCCCCCTCCCCCTGGAGCATCACTGAGCCCGCCGGTGAAAAGCAGGTTCATTATACTTTGTTTCACTTAACATCGCAGTTTTCAGGAACTTATCTACGACTTAAAGTGAGGACTTGCTCTGCCCTGGGATGCCCTGGCTCAGTCTAATCATGAAAGAAAGACGAGAAAGGCTAAGGGAGGGAGAAGATACAGCCCCCAGCCCAGGTACATATCCTGTAACATTCTACAGAGAAAAACAGGGACACGCTTGCAACTTTCCTATTCTCACCAGGGGTATCATTGGAAGGTAGCAGAGCTCCAGGACGTCTCTTACAGCAAGAGCATTGACATCATCAGCAGGAGCACTCAGGTGCTGACTTTGAAACTTTTTTTTAAAAAGACCTTAGCAGAGAAAAGGCATCAGGCTCAGCAGGAGACAAATGGAGAAATTTGCCTAGGGGTATATGTTCATGTCTAGGGCATCATCTTTCCCAAAGGAGAGACTGCATGTACCGTAGCTCATGTACATCAAGGCTATAATCCAGTGGTTCCCAAACTGGGAGGCGCCGCTCCCAGGAGAGCCGCGGAAACCAGCCAGGGGAGCCGTGGAGTGCCATGGAATCCTCTCGGAAAACAGTGCAATGCCTATTGGCAGGCATCAACATAATGTAATGGGAAGCCGCAGCCAATGATCACCAATGGTCAAGGCTCGACTCAAGACTTGAGTCTCGACTCAAGACTTGGAGCCTTTTACGACAAGTCAAATTTTATTCAGGTTTATTCAGGTTTAAACCTGTTTTCCCCATTAAATAGATAGGGACTCGCAACTTGCAACCAAAGACTTGGGACTTGGGGGCAAAGACTTGAAACTTGACTCGAGACTTAGAGTCAGAGACTTGATCCACATCCCTGACAGGTTGAAGGAGTTGGGCATGTTTAGTTTGGAGAACAAAGGGTTAAGAGGGGTCATGATAATTATCTATAAATATCCAAGGGTCTATCGTGTGGAAGAGGGAGTGGATTTGTTCTTAGTTACTTCAGAGAGTAGAACAAGGACAAATGGGTTTACATTACAAAAAGGGAGATTTTGATTAAACACTAGAAACAACTTCCTGATGCTACGAACTGTTAGGCAGCAGAACAGTCTGCCTTGGAAGGTGATAGATTCTCCACGGTTGTTTGTCTCCCAGCATAAATCATCCACCACGGTGACCAAGTCAGTTCCCATCCCAAGAACTGGCCAAAAGTCAGACTTAAATGTGCCCAGATAATCACAGCCCAATCCCCCCCCCCGATGCAGCCACGCCACTGCGGGGGGGGGGGAGTCCCGCAGCCCGTATCCTGCGGGGGGGGGGGAGTCCCGGAGACCTCTGCAAGGTAAGGGAACATTTGTTCCCTTACCTCGGGGTAAGCCTCTGCTTCCCTGATAGATCTACTCAAACCTGCAACTCCGAATAGACCCGGGGAGGTGAATCGAGGCCAAGAAAGGGGATAGCATATTGGCGGAGCCACTACCACCAATAATCATCCCCATTCCTCCTTCAAAACATCTCCTTTCTGCCCCAGTCCCTGCCCCATTCTTCCCCCTCACTGCCCCATTCCACCCACCTACCACCCACACCACACCAACTTACTGGCGCTGGGGCATCCAGGATGTTGCGCGGTCGCTGCCGCTTGCCATTTCCAATGGTGGCCTGGTTGCTTGCGACAGTGCATTGTGTTTTGCAATGGTGGGAAGGCCCCTATGCCACCAGAACACGGGTTCCGACGGCGCAGTGGCCTGTTAGGATTGATTGGGCCCTCAGTCTCATCTCGGAAAACCTGGAGCTGGGATTCCACCATTCTTCCAAGCACCGACCTTATTCCAAAAAGAGATATTTGACACATGGTGATGGTTGTTAAAAATCAGAGGGATTCAGCAATGGTCATACCACCCCCTCCTTTAACACAGGTGGTACGTACCTCTCCCTTAAGGAGGCATCAATCATCTCTGATGGCCTTGTGTCAAAGGCCATGTGATCTAATCAGTCTGGACAGCCAAGAGTTGAGCACACAGGCGGTTGGTCACCAGGATCCAAGTATCCTGTTCGTGTCCTTAGGTTGAATAAGACTGAATGAATTCCCAAAAACCTGACAAACAGGTGCTCTGAGAACCCCCAGGGTGACTACAGTACTGTTGGAATCTAAATTGGAAGAGATGTGAAAGATGTTATCATCTTGTGTATAGAGCTTTTTTTTTTCTTCACTGAATAACCACAACCAACAGGCTTCTACATCTGGGATTGCGAAAAGTGTTTTCAGGACAAAAGGTCCAAGCAATGTCAGAAGCAGAACATGGTTTCCAGCTTCCATGGAAAGTGACCTGGTGTCACCTGTGCCACAAACATGGCTGCACTATCAGAGAAGAACCCCTTGAACCAAGCCTGGGCCTTGGCAAGTGCTTTATCACGCTGCTATCTCCCAAATTATATTGGTGCAAGCTGCAGTGGCCAACTTGCAAAGACACTAGCACTAGGCGACTAGACTTCAGATGCCTTTGAAATAGGCTCTGTTTCTCCAGAGATCACCTGGTGTTACTAGCATTGGCATTCTCACTGCATGGTCATTCACAATGTTGGCATTACAACCAGGTAGAGTGCCCCTGTCTCTGAGCTCTCTGAGATATTATCCCAGTGTGTGACATGATTGTTTAGGCTGGGAGAACAGGCTGGATTTGCTAAGACAAGAGCCTCTCTTAATGGAATCTGATGTGGTTAAAAAAAAAAAAAGGCAGAAACAAACAAAAAACACCTGGCAACTCACTAAGTCATAAAACAGTTGGGAAGCCAGTGAGCTTTTCATTAGCTAAATAGCAAATTTCTCTGTTCAAAGGGAAACTCGCTTAGGACAAAACTACACATGATATTCGACTCATTGTTTTCCTCTAGAGGCGTTTCTATGGTAGAGGCCCTACCGTAAGTTGCGCCCCGTCCTAGTACCATGTTTACAAACCGGAACGAGGAGGCCCCACTCCCTCGCCGGCGGAGCCATTCTGTGCTGTGAAGGTGACGAGCAGGGAGTCTCCTACCCGTTCGTCTTCGCAGCGCGGAATGGCTCCGCCGGCGAGGAGGCAGGGTCTCCTCGTTCCGGTTTGTAAACATGGTACTAGGACGGGGCGCAACTTACGGTAGGGCCCCTACCATAGAAACGCCTCTGTCTACACCAGGGGTTCTCAACCCCTTCTGGGCCGAGTACCACCTCCGGCGCCACTCTCCTGCTGCGTACCACCGGAAGTGACTGGCGATGACATCATCGCCAGTTACTTCCGAGTTTTCAGGGTTTTCGGAGGCCAGAAGACTCTGGGTGGTAAGGAGGGCCCTTCTCAGCTTTTCCGAGAGACTCGGCCAAAAGTAGGTGTGTTTCCTTGCATTTCAATGCAAAAGCAGTGGAAAGAGAAAGTGTTCAACACCAACACCACCACCCCCAACATAGTACACTCCCAAACTGAAGTTCTCCTCCCCAATAATTGTTAAAGGACTGCTTCTGATCGACTTCTGCATTAAGCCCATCTTCTAACAACGGTTTCAATGTTCATATGTAGTTTGGTCCTTAACAGTTGATACAGAATCAATGACTATGGGGTAATTGCATAGCAAATATTTTGTGAAACTTCCAAATAATGTTCTTTTGACTCTTTATTTTCATTCAAACGTGCCCCCTCATAAATTAGATATTTGGAATGTAAAATAGTAGAAATGACCCACTCTACCAGTAAACCATTTTGTCAGGGGTAGATCAGACTAAAAATAAAGCGTTTTCCTAGGCAACAGGGGGGAGATTTAGAAGATCAGGAGGTCAAACAGAAGGCACCGCCAGCTTAGTGTTGCATGAAAGAGCTACTTACAAGAGGGACAGGTTTCAAGTTCATATGTAAAATTTACAAAGAACCTCATGCCAGCTTTGGATGTATGTATACATCCTGGATGCTTGTGTGCGTAAATTTTCATGCTTGCTAGAGAAAGTAAAAAATAGAGACCTAGAATGAAAGGAAAAACAGATATTTAAAAACCAGCACCTTTTTTGTGATTAAACTGAATCAACGACCAGCAGCAAGGTCGCTGACTGCTGGGAGCATGAATCTGATGCTGTGGTCCCCGATGGTGGAGGCCTTCGTGTTGCTGCCTGTCTGCTCTGGGAAATTCAGCAAATGAATTTCTAATCTGTGAACGCTTTCAAGCTAAACTTAGCTGGAACTGCCCTGAACTGCACGGAAGCAGAACTAGCGACCTGAACAAGCAGCAGCGGCCTCTTGAGAATTGCCTAGCAACAGGGAGAGCGGAGAGAGACACTTCAGATTTCTGCCCAGCCCTTTTGGAACAATCGGCTATAAATATAGCAGGCAGAACCTCAGGCAAAGCCTCAAGTGAAGTGATCCACCACCAGCAGCAGCACTGAGATTTCACAACAAACAATGAGATAGTGGGATGAGAGGAGAGGGGGAAGAGGGCAGCCAAAGGCGCTCAGAAATGCCGGAGAGCCCCCCCCCCCCAGCTCTGGGTAGCAGCAGAGTTCTTCAGCGACTCACAAACTCTCTAACAAAGAACCTGGGATGTCTCTTCTAGTTACGAATGTACTTTGGGTTTAAGAAATTGGCGAAGGGTTTCACGGTTTGTCACCATCTCAGATCTGTCTTTCGGGCTTCAACCGTGTCAATTAAAAACAAACAAAAGTTAAAAAAAAAAAAACCTTTACGTTTTGCCAGGGCGTGGACAGTGGACAGCTTCAGGGCAAAACGTAAAGGTTTTTTACTTTTGTTTGTTTTTAATTGACACGGTTGAAGCCCGAAAGACGGATTTGTTTAGAAATTAGGGTTCAATCTTCCCCTGCCCTTCTCTTCCATAAAAGTACTGTAGTGTCTACTGTTTCATGTACAGTTTCCATTATTCTGTCATAGTTTTATTTTTGTTCATCCTGATCCTTAAAAAGCATTTCAAGTACGGCATACATACAAGAACAGAAGAGAAATGTGTTTCCCAACGTCTGGAGAGCAGGAGACCTTTTTTGATGTTTAGGGATCCAGCATGACCCCTTACAGCCCAATCCTATCTAACTCCTCCCCCCCCCAGCCAACGCAAAGCCCGCCATCAGAATGCACACTGCATCCTGGGGGGGGGGGGCTGTCCCAGAGGTCTCCTCCAGGTAAGGGAACATTTGTTCCCTTGCCCGGGGGTAAGTCTCGGCTGCCCCGATGGGTCTACTTGGATCTGTGCCAGCGATTTTGCTGGCACAAGTCCCGAGTGGACCTGGGAAAGTTTATCGAGACCGGGAAGTGGGATAGGATATCAGTGGCACTGCCGCCACCGATAGCACCCCCTTCCTGGCCTTGACCCCCTCCCCGCCCAATTCCACCTGTGCTGACTTATCAGCGACGGGGCTGTTTGGGAGGCCAGTGGCATGTGTGGCCACGACTGCTTGCTGCTTGCAGTGGCAGGCCAGCTGTGCGGAATGGGAGGTCGCACGTTGCGACTGCCGTGAAGCATGCTGCACCCTCGGAGCATGAGTTCTGGGGGTGCAGCAGGCCCATAGGACTGGGCCCTTAGCCACTGCTTTTGGTGCACCTCAGAGCCAGATTAAACAAACATGAGGGTCCTAAAAGAAATCCTATGTCAATCCGCATTCCTAATGCCATATAGACATACACATCAGTGCAATGCGTAAACTGGGAGCTTGACTCTGCTCCATGTTGATAAATGATAAGACTAACAGCACAATCCTGTGTAACCTTGCACCGGTGTAACAGTAGATGCACCGGTGTAACAACAGATGCACTGGCGTAAGTGCACTTACACTTGTGCATCTACTGTTACACCGATCAATACACAGGATTGCACTGTGTGTGAGAGGTCAGTGCCTCTCATTGCTGCGCTGCTTGCTCACAACCAGTTATATACCCAATCACTAGGACTAGGAGGAAGGAACAATTCCAAGCAGCTTATTTGTGTGTGTGTGTGGGGGGGGGGTTTAATTAGACTGCAAGGCCTTAGGCACATACGTAACTGGGCTAACCCCTGATAACTGGGCAAAAGGCACTTTTTCAATTGCTGCTCCTCGGGGGAGAGTAACTGCCCCCCTTTCACCCCAGCACAGTGTCTTTTCTGGTGCCTGTTTGCTGGTGGTGTTCTGCATCTTTTTTAGATTGTTAGCCCTTTTGGGACAGGGAGCCATTTAATCATTTGATTCTGTCTGTAAACTGCTTTGTGAACTTTTTGTTGAAAAGCGGTATATAAATACTGATGATGATGATAATGACCAGGGCTCTGGATCTGATCGCTCCTGAGCGTCCTCGACCAAGCCGCAGAGTCAGAGCGGCCCCTTGGTTTACTGAGGAGCTGCGGACGATGAAGCGGCAAGGTAGATGTCTAGAGCGACGGTGGCGGAAAACTTGTGCTGACTCCGACCGGGCACGGGCTAGAGCTCACTTCAGAGCCTATTCCGTGGTGGTGGCGGCAGCTAAGAAGGCTTTCTTTTCTGCTGGCATCGCGTCTGCGGAGAACCGTCCAGCTGAGCTTTTCCGTGTGGTTCGGGGCCTGCTCCATCTGGCCCCCCCAGTAGATGGGGTGGAACACACGGTGGCTCGCTGTGATGAGTTTGCAAAGCACTTCGTGGACAAAGTCGATCGGATTTGGCATGACTTGGACGCCGCGTTAGCAGTATCTAATGATGTCCCTGAGGCACCTATCTGTTCTCCTTCCTGGGATTCTTTTCAGCTTGTAGACGTTTTTATTCAGGACTGCTTTTAATGTCTGACATGGTGGGCTGACTTTTTATATATGTAAATGCTGGTGACCCATTGGGGTTGTTTTTAATCTCAAGTGTTTTTAATTATTTTAATGTGTTTAATTAATTGTTTTAAAGTTGTTTATTGTTTTAAAGTGTTTATATGTATTTTAATATGTTGTAAGCCGCCTTGAGTGCCTTCGGGAGAAAGGCGGGCTACAAATTCTTTAAATAAAATAAAATAAAATAAAATAAAATAAAATAAAATAATAATAATAATAATAATAATAATAATAATAATAATAATAATAATGGTGTACTCCATATATTTTAGGGAATTGCCTGACATTTCTTTATGTATTGTATAATTTTTTAAAGCCTTAAAATATGTACTAAAGTTAAACGAATGAAACTAATGTCTGCTGCGGGTAACCATGGGTGACTCACAATTCAGTCCTTACACACGGCATGGAAAAGGTTGAAAGAGCAGCTGGGCTACAAGAGGCCACCAAGGGCCTGTGTCAGTGTTTTGCTTCTCTCACAGTAGTTCAAAAGTATGCAGGATGAATGATACAGGTAAACACACATTCTCGGTCTACAGGCTATCGGATAACAGGAACTGAAAGACAAAGCTGAAAAAAAGATCAAAGGAGCTAGCAGCCATTTCACATTCTGCCCACCCAGAGGGTTGTCAGAGAAACAATAACTGTCTGGTAACTTTCACTAGCAGTCTCCACTTGCCAGGTCTATTCCCTACTGGAATAACACCGGTAGTTGCTAATCTGTTGCTGAGCTACATTAACAGCCCGATCCTGCCCAACATTAGGTCGGTGGAGCTCTTGCCCTGCCAGCCCAGGGTGTCATAAACATGTCATAAGGCATGCTTTCGATACCTTGGGAGTAAGCGGCGCCGGCGCAGAGGCCGGCACTGCGTACTCCAACGGCCTCCAGACACCGCACCAGCCGACCCAGGTAAGACCTACGCCAGTCGTGGGAAGAGCAGGCTGGGGGTGGCAGGGGGTGGGGCCATTGGTCGGCCTGGCTCGGGAGGTGGGCAAGGATATCGGTGGCGCACTCCGCCATATCTTCGTCCCCTTCCCAGGCCAGGTTGACCTTACACGGCCTCCCTGATGAACGTCCCCTTCCCCCAAGGCAGAGGGGTACCCAGCCGATTTGGGGTGTGGGGCCGGGTCCTCGCCGCCCCCCATAAAACTAATTAGCATGATTTATGCTAATTAGTTTTTCCCGCTTTTTTCGCCGATTTTCGGCGATTTTAAGCCTAAAACTGGGGTTTAAAACTGGGCCCAAGGTGAGCCTCAGCTGCAGTAGTGCGGGCCGCAACCCAACTAGGATGCAGCGGCTGGCCATTTCCGCCGGCCGCTGCATCTTAGGCAGGATTGTCTGCTACGGTCAGCAGTGATTTTATATACAACAAGTCCTCACTTAAAGTTAAGCAAAACGACTTGTAAGGAAACCAATTTTACCATAGGCTAATTGATATACACAAACAAGAGTTTACGGCATATTTCTGGTCACAAAAACATCACCAAACTTCTAAATAAAGACCCAAAACACTTCTATTACTAAACATTGAAATAACTGTGAGCTTTCCGGGCCAGAGAAAACCCATGCAGACATGGGGAGAACGTTCAAACTCCACACAGACAGTGGCCCTTGAGAAGAGGCTCAGAGAGCCGATTCAAGTGGCTTGGTGGGTGGCAGACTGAAGAGGGGGCAGAGGGCAGAAGGCGCAGGGCCTGAGACAACTCTGTTAGTTCACTGCAGTGCTTACCATAATCCACCGCTCAAAGAGGCTGCTTCATTCAGTCGCATGGCTGTGCCAGCCTTGTGCAGTTGGCACACCATTAACCATTTTGCTGAACAGCAACATTACCGTATTTCTCAAGAAGCAGTGCATGGAAGACACATTCCTTCATCATGAATGATATTTGAGCATCTTTCTTCACCCTTTGCAATGAAACAGGGTAGACTGGCTGTAGCCCTCTAGCTCCTAGAATATCCCTCCTAGGCCAAGACCCTCCATGAGACTTCACTACACCATCCTGGATCTGTTTCTTGAGAGCCAGGATGGTGTAGTGGTTTGAAAGTTGGACTTAGACCTGGAAGATCCAAGTTCAAATCCTCACTCTGCCACGAAGCTTCCTGAGTAACCTTGAGCTATCTCTCAGCCTCATCTACCTCGCAGGGTTGTTGTGAGGACAGCTGGAGGGGAGGAACTATGTACACCACCCTGAGCTTTATAAACATGTGAAAAATCATAATAAAATAATTTGGTGCTACTGCCATTTATGCAAAAAACACCAGACTATTGTCACTCCTTTGCAACTTTTTCCATCTGCATGTGGGAAAAATTCTGCTGATGAATGTGTGAGTGTATGTTGTACAGTTGTTTTTATAGAGATAAAGCCCAGCTCAAGGCTGTAATTCTAGCGGCACATTCATAACATGAAATACCCCTCATTGTTCTGGGAATTGTCGCTCTTTATTCCCATGAGCTACAAGCATCAGATATGGGCGGGTGGGGTGTGTGTGTGTGTGTGTGTGTGTGTGTGTGTGTGTGAGAGAGAGAGAGAGAGAGAGAGCATTTTATGACTCAGGCACTTGTGTTTATAGATTTCAAATGGCCTGTTGCTTTTCAACGTGGTTGGGCTTCTAACTAAAATAAGAAATGACTTTAAAAACTCTTGCCACTCACTTTTAAACTGACCTGTGGCCATATGTAGGAGGGACAGGGAGGGTAAGGCTCCGTCTTTTTTTTTTTAATATCCCTTTTTTCTCCCAGAACATTTTTTAGTTTCCACACACACAAACATATGCCTTCATTGTAGCAATTTTGCCTTTCAATCTAAATAGAACCAGAATGAACCAGATGGAAACCTTGGAAAACTTGCTGTTATTTGCATGCTAGGTAAATCTAGATCAGCTTGGTATGTAAACACTCAAAAAGGCACACGTTAAAAAAAAGATGTACTAAAACTGTATTTGTAGGCATACCGGTGTTATTAACTCCTTAAACAATTATTAGTATTACCGGGGGGGGGGGGGATGATTTAGTACAATTACAGCACAAGCCTATGCATGCCTACTCAGACATACTGTACATCCCATTGATTTCAGTGGGATTTACTCAAAAGTAAGTATGTATAGGATTGCAGCCTTACTGTTGTTGTTGTTGTTGTTGTTGTTGTTGTTGTTGTTGTTGTTGTTGTTGTTGTTGTTGTTGTTGTTGTTCAACCACCTATTATAGAAGCCAGTTCCCAACATTCTGTCACAGTTGAGTGTGACCAAGAGACAGAAATGGGGAGAGGGTTATATGTGCATATGAAGTGACAGGGTTGTGTGCTGTGTATGTGTGTACAGAACTCTCAGGAATAATAGACTACTGTATATCAAAGCTTGAAGCTTTCAAAAGCCTGCCAAACAAACACTGGAGAAACAATGCCTGTTCCATACAGGTGCAATACATCAAAGTAACACCATAGTCCATCTTCCCAGAATGCTATTCATCCCACTAGTCCAGCAGAACAAGACTTGGAATAGCCTGCAAGCAGAGTCCTCGGAAATGTTGGCTAGGATCAAAAGCTGGGTCCAAACACTACAGGATGCAGACAGGAGACAGGTTGATTTTTGATAACTAGGGCCAAGAACATATTTAGCTCATTCTCAGAGCCGCTTTAAGCCAATTGGACCAATTGCACCCAATTGGGCCCTGCGCCTAAGGGACCCCATGCTAGGGTGGTTTTGTTACTATTTACTTTTCAAAGGTAATCTACACATAATCTACACATTCAAATCCCCGCTCAGCCACGAAGCTTCCTGGGTGACCTTGGGCCAATCACTATCTCTCAGCCCCACCTACCTCACAGGGTTGTTGTGAGGACAAAAAGGAGGGGAGGAAACATGTACACCACTCTGAGCTCCTTGGAGGAAGGGCGGTATAAAAATGTGAAAAATAATAAATAATAAATAAAATATTCTCCTCCTCAGTCCCACATTTAACAAACACGACTCTTCTGATAATTGAACCTCCAATCCCTGGCACTGTTTCTCATTTTGGCACTTTCTCCTTGATTGCTCCTTATGCATGGAACTCCCTTTCTTTAAATATTCGGCAGAGCTCCTCTTTGTCTCATTGCAAGAAATTATTAAAAACTCAAATTTTCTTTCTTGCTTTTTTTTTTCCCTTTGTGTATGATTTGGCTTCTGCTTCTCCTAAGCCCTAGGCTGAGTATTGTTTTCTTACTTTCTCAGTTTAGGCTCAGTTTCCCCTTTCTCCCCCTCTCCTTTTGTGTCCAATTTTTGGTGTGTGAGTCTGCAGGCAAGGACTTGTGTTTTCTATTCTTGGACAGTACCAAGTGCCTGTGACGTGTTTTTATAAATAGCAAATGATAATGATGAGGTGCGAGCCTAGTTGAGAGGGAACAGCTTCCTCATTTAAAAGGGAGATTTTCCCCTCCTCTAGTTCTGTGAAAGCACTGAGGGCAGTAATGCCCAGTTTGTGTACCAGGGCACTCTGCTGTGCCACAAGAGACATGCTTAGCATTTGTATTGGACTTTCTGGGTGTACAAAGCACTTCACATCATGTATTAGCTTGATGCAATCCTTACAACAAGCTTGTAGGGCAGTGGTTCCCAAACTTACTGTGATCGTGGCGCCCTTAGTGCCGCAGTAATTCTTTCACAGTGGTGAAAGCCCAGCGACTCGGAAGAGTTCGGCAGAGATGACATGATGATGTCATCACGTCACCGCCAAACTCTTCTGGGTTGCTGAGCTCCCCGCCGGATCAGGGACGTTTCTACAGTGGGGGCGATACTGTAAGTTGTGCCCCGTCCTAGTCCCCATTTACAACTCGAAATGAGGAGGCCCTGCCCCCTCGCCGTCGGAACCATTCCGGGCGGCGAAAGCAACGGGCAGGGAGTCTCCTGCCCGTTGCTTTTGCCACCCAGAATGGCTCTGATGGTGAGGGGGCTGGGCCTATTCGTTTCGGGTTGTAAATGGGGACTAGGATGGGGCTCAACTTACAGTACCGCCCCACCGTGGAAATGCCTCTGCGCCAGATTGCCAAGCTCTGCACCAGGTGGCATCCCTGCTGGTGGTGCTGCTGCCTGACGGCACCCCTACAGTTCCATTGCTGTGGAGCCTGCATGCAGCCGGAATTTCCAGAAAAATCCCACAGTTGATGCTAAGATGCACAGTTTGGGAACCACTAGGTATTATTATCCAGATATTGCAGCTGAAGCTGAAAGGAAGCGTCTTGCCTAAGACTACCTAGTGAGGTTGTGACTGAGGGCTGATTTGGACAATCTCTTTGCCTACTGCGGGTGGCACAGTGGGTTAAACCGCTGAACCATGAGCTGTCGATCGAAAGATCGGCAGTTCGAATCTGCGACGGGGTGAGCTCTCGTTGCTTGGCCAGCTCCTGCCAACCTAGCAGTTCCAAAGCATATTAATGCGAGTAGATAAATAGGTAGCGCTTGCGGGAAGGTAAACAGCGCTCCGTATTCCAGCCACATGCTACGCGCTGCAGCAAGGAGAGTCATGCCGGCCACATGACCACGGAGGCGTCTTTGGACAACGCTGGCTCTTCGGCTTTGAAATGGGGATGAGCACCACACCCTAGAGCAGTGGTGAAACAAGGGTGGAGCGAAGGCAAGTAGTTCTCCAAGACTCCGTTACACTGGAGTCAGCGGTCCCTCCACCTTGTTGTTGGAGCCATTCCAGCAGCAACAGGGGAGTGTCCTGCGTGTTGCCTTTGCTGCCAGAATGTCTCCAATAGCAAGGAGGAGGGGCCGCTGACTCCAGTGTAACGGAGTCTTGCAGAACTACTTGCCTTCGCTCCACCCTTGTTATGCCTCTGCCCTAGAGTCGGACACGACTGAACTTAATTGTCAGGGGTCACCTTTACCTTTACCTTTGCCTACTGAACCAGGCCCATGTGATGACAGACATGAGCACTCATAGGTGTGTCCATCTTGGTCCCTCCTGCCTTTGAAGGGACTTTTTTTTTAAACATGTGTGGGGTCCATTCTTCTGAATTGCCCACCACATGTGCAGCCAACCTCGTTGAAAGTAGTTCAGGGCAGTGGTTCCTAAGTCTGTTAGCACTGGGTCACAGTTTTTAAAACAACACTCTATTGGGACCCTCCTAGCTTTACGAGGCTTTAAAAAAGGTGATCTAGGTAGAAATAATATTTTATTTATTTATTTACAAGTAATATCTCATTCATTCATTTGCAAAAAGTCAATCCATTTCTCGTAATGAGGCAGCCATAATGAATAGCCTCAAGGCTTGGGTGGCTTAGTTATGTGACCCAACCTTCACCTGCCCCCACTACCTGTCATTTACAGACTTGGGGGAAAAAAAGACTTCAGAAAAAAGATGCTCAAACATTTATCTTCCTATATTTACACAAGCTTGCAAACTGCTGGAGCTCAACTGTCTGCAGGGCAATTAGCAGCTATCTTGCAAACTGCAGGAGCTCAGCTCCTGTGTTGTCATTGGAGGCTCGGTGGAACCCACCAAAAATCAGGTCATGACCTACCAAGTGGGTCCCGACCCACAGTTTGAGAAACACTGGTTTAGATATTGGAAGAATTCGGAGATACCTTCGCTGGAAGATTGGTGGCTGAAAGTTTTGGACTATGCTGAAATGGATAAACTTACAATTTTAATTAAGGAAAAGTCAGTTAACCTTTTCGTAAATAACTGGAAACTATTTATCGATTTTTTAAGAGAGAGAGAGAGAGAGAGAGAGAGAGAGAGAGAGAGAGAGAGAGAGAGAGAGAGAACGATGTGATGATATGCGTATTTAATAAATAGTGTGTGGGTGTTATTTTGGCTTAGTTGGATATTATATGTAGAAAATAGTGAATAGTACGCTAGTAGGATGTATTGCTTCGTACTTGCTATAACTATGAAATATGTATTGTTTTTATGTTTTACTGTATCAATTAAATATAAATATATGGAAAAAAAGAGAAACACTGGTTTAGGGTGAACCACTCCCACGCATAATTTTTACAAGTCCCCCAGCGACAGGGAAAGGACCAGGATATGCACACCCGTGAGTATGCAGTGCCTGTCAACAAGTGAGGTCAGTTCAGCGGATAAAATATCATCTGAATGAGCCTAGAGGCAATATTTGAATCAAGGAAGTCATGATTCATGACTCAGTCACTTTGTCATTACGCTACACCAGCTCTCCTTAATTTATTAGTATGAATTACCTAATAAAAGGCTCCTCTGAGTCCAAAGCACAAAAAGGGAGGCTGCACATTGGATCGCTCTGATTCACTGCTCTGCAGGGGCGTCACTAGGGGGTGCGTGGGTGGACAACACCGGGTGACACCCCAGGGAGGGGTGACGACAAGATGGCTTTCTATTCTATTCTACTCTCAGTTGTTACCGGTGGTGTGAAAACACACCAGTGGTAGAAGATGAGTTTTTTAATGGTTCTGACTGTGATTTAAGTAAAGGGACTATATATGTTGGCATGCACAAGGCTCCAGATGCCTCCCCCTGGCATCTCCAGTTGAAAAGGATCTCAAGTAGCTGCAGTGGGAAAGACCATTGCAGTAGGTAAGGTTATTTCCCTTGTAGGCATGCCCTGTCCTGTGTTGTAGTCATGTTTCCTAGAAGTAGGAACCTGTTGGCGTAAAATTACTTAACAGATGCTGTGATCTGTTGTTGGATAAGGCAGGAGCGCAGGCGCTGGGATTGAGAAGGCTTTGTTTTTTGTTAGGAGGCTTGAATTTGGGGGATTGCAGTAGGGCTTCCGTTCCTTCTGTCTGCTGGAGTCTAGCTAGTCAGTGACCAGTTTGGTGGCTGCTCAGTGTTATTCCCCCCCCCCCATTGAATGCTGGTGTCTCTTAGGGGGGTTGATAGGGTTTATGTCACTACTACTGCCATTACAGTCAGTGATATATGGGAATTACTATTTATGAATAACAGTACAAAAACATTCTGGAACCTAAGGAATCTGTATGGGGTCTGGTACAGGAGGAGGTCCATGGGGGTAACACCATGAGATCTCGTCCCGGGTGCGGAAAACCCTAGTGACACCTCCCTTGCCCTAGCCTTGCCCCTTTCCAGCCAAGCCTCCTGACCAGGGGCTCCTGATTGGGTGGGGTCCTGTGGGGCATGGGTCCCTAACCATACAAGGGCCCCCTTGTGGATGGATCCATTCCATTGGTTGCAACAGTTGCAAGAGCTGCGACAGTCCAGAAATTTGTATTTAAAAATATAGAGTTGAGCCATGACTCTCTATTTTCCTATCTCAATACAGTATGTGACTCGGAGTTGCATATTGAGATGAGAATTTTTCTGAATACAAAGTTGAACACTGCCACAGCTGGCTTAGCAGCCAATGGGCTTTCTCCCAGCGGAAGAGGGAAGTGCCTGCTCACACACATTCTCCTACCCACTCCCCACCCACTAATTGGGCTCTTCCGTGCAGCCCCTGGGGAGGGGAGGAGTTGTATGTATACCAGTCAAAGCAGTAAGCTAGGGGGAAGGAGAGGAAAGCTGGGCCATAGAGTGTTCATGTACGTGTGTGTGTGTGTGTGTGTGTGTGTGTGTGTGTGTGTACTTTGCATGCGCATAAGGGCCCTGATTCGGGCATTGCTGCAGGACCCAGCACAACTTGCCATCAGCCCTGAGAAAAGACCAAGTGGTTGCTTCTTTAAGAATCCTTTTTCTAAATGATCTATGGACCGCAGTAATTTTGCAAATCAAAGTGGTGCTGGCACACTAATTTACGGCCTACCAAATGTATGATTCAGCAAAGGGCACTAGTCTTTTACTTAATTGGAGATAAGCAAGTCAGAATTTATTATTGTTTAGAACTGCCATGACATGCTGGAATAAAGTGCAAAATGGAAGAAATTCTATTTCTAATGGCCTAGTCCTATCCCTGGGTCACACCGGTGGCGTATGTCCATGGATGCTGGTGCAACGATGCACCCGCTGGTGCAGAAGGCCGGCCGCTGATGGGCGCACCATAGACAATGCAACCCCCATCTGCAGTCTGAAGTCCAGAAACAGGTAGAACCCCCCCA
The DNA here is from genome assembly GCA_026170595.1 of Plestiodon gilberti rubricaudatus. Lineage (NCBI taxonomy): Eukaryota > Metazoa > Chordata > Lepidosauria > Squamata > Scincidae > Plestiodon > Plestiodon gilberti. Next base: position 105,807,054 of record JANXHW010000002.1, on the reverse strand, counting down.
GTGTGAACAAAACCTTGGAGGTGCCATTTGGGAGAATTGGTGCCTCTACAGACATGGCGTAAATGTGGCTATCCTGACTGTTCTGATAGCAGCGACACTGTCATGCTCTGCTGCTGTTAATTTATTTTATTTATTTTTCACATTTTTATACCGCCCTTCCTCCAAGGAGCTCAGAGTGGTGTACATATTTCCTCCCCTCCTTTTTGTCCTCACAACAACCCTGTGAGGTAGGTGGGGCTGAGAGATAGTGACTGGCCCAAGGTCACCCAGGAAGCTTCGTGGCTGAGCCTGGATCTTCCAGGTCCGACTCCCAAACCACTACACCATCCTGGCTCCACGATCCAGTGGTTAACACTGTTATATAGCATCTCTGTGTATGAGCCCCATCCAACTGAGATGATGAGGCTCTATTTCATGTGTGAGGCTAGTGTTGTTAACTGGCCAGGAAAAAAACCCTGACCTGGCCTACTCCTGGGCCTTTGCTATGTGGAGAAATCAGCAGGTAACTCTTCATGCCTTGGAGCTGAACATTATCGCAAGCTAATTGTAGCAGATCCAACTACTACGGCATGGGTTGACAGGAGGTGTGGCCTGGAGGTTGAGCTGTTGCCCTGCCTGAAGATAGCTAAGCAGGTTCAGCCTGGTCTTTGCTTGGAAAGGGACTGCTGCTGCTCACGGATCTTGCGAAGGCACTCTGCGTGTGAGGAATGCATAGGAGTCAGCTGGCAAGATGGATAACCCCTTGAGAACTGACTGAGAGAGACCTGCGACTGCTGCAAAAAGCTTGGAAGGCAGAAGCACAGCCAGGACATGGCTGCACTCTGAAAGGAAACATCTGGGAATTGAGGGTTCTATGATTCTCATAGAACCATACTTAAAATTTACTTGTTACTTGTTTATAATTGCCTGCCTATGTAAACAACAACCTGGGCATCCCAATCCTGCTTAAGGATTGCTTAAGGAGCACTTAATCCCGTGCTCCACCATGGGCAGCTTCCCCCGCGGCGGAAAGTCTCCTCGGGGAAGGGGACGCTCATCCCCTTCCCTGAGTGTAAAGGGCGCTGTGGCCGATTGGCCTCCTCAGAATTCCACCAGCTAGTTTGCTGGCGGAAGTCAGAGAAGGCCGTGTAATGGCTCAGCCACCCGACGGGGAACAGGATTCGGCCAAGGCCGATCCCCGCCGTTTGCTGCCAATCCCCCCCCCTGCTGGATCCTTACCTGGGTCTGGCGGCGGGCGGGAGATGGTCTGGCCCGGGTGGCGGAGTAGGGGAGGCCGGCCTTGCGCCGGCCTTCCCTGCTCGTGAGTCGTCGTGAAAGTGCTTTACAGCACTTTCGCGACGGCTTAGGTCGGTGGAACGCTCATTACGCCGCCCTAGAATATGACTGGATTGCGCTGTGAGTCTGTAAAGAAAAGGCAGTATATAAATACCATAAACCAACAAACAAAGAAATAAATAAAAAGATGGTCAGAGATGGAGAGGGTTGAAATATTACAGTACTCTGGAGCTCCAGATTGTTATCCTGGTACTCCATAGGTACCTGTCCTTGCCCACAGTATGTTTCTTTCTTTTGTTTTCCTGGTGGTTTTGTATTGCTTTGGAATAGTATGATAGTATCAAGTTTTCCTCTAATGAAATCAGAGGCTTATCTCTTCAGGTAATCTCATTAAACCCTCTAGGCAAGCCAGCAGGGGGTGTGAGAGCTATAATTACAGCTGTAAGGTCGATGGCAATGCAGTTGCACATAATCACTTCATGTTATTTGTGTCCTCCATAAGCAAATTACCCTTTGAAAAACACAAATTGTTCTTATTGCCTTTGAACCTAATTTATGTAGGTTATCTACCAGACCTTATTTCAGCTCCAGACTTTCTGCTGCCTAAGTTTTGTACATTATACATTTTTCCACTCTAAAGACCCTAAAGATCTTCAGGTAGAATTTCTGACGCAATTAAGGACAAACAGAGCCGGCCTTAGGAGCGGTGGGGCCCAATAATTGGAAACATTTTTGGGGGGGGGCAGGGCCCCAGGTTCACAGCCAAGGTATGTAGAATCTTAGAGATATAAATAAAATGTATTATTACTTTATACCTCTATGGTAGAATGGAAAGCAATCACAATGTGTGCTTAAAAAGTACATTGTGAGTTAATGCCGGACCAAATGAATCTAAGCATATTTGAATACAAAAAATTGCATGCGTGTAAACCTACAAGTAAACAAACAAAATGTGTAGATTACCTTTGAAAAGTAAATAGTTACAAAACCACTTGTTTTAGTGACTGTGGATTTAGTAAAAGTATGTGTTGTGTGTATTTGACAAGTCTAGAGTGAGCAAATTACCCTAGCACGGGGGGCCCTTAAGTGAAGGGGTCCAGTTGGGAGCAATTGGTCCATTTGGCTTCAAGCCGGCCCTGAGGACACACACACAAAAAGTCTTTCTGGATCTTCTGTGCTCCTTTGTTTTTCTGGTTTGTTGAAAGCTTCTGAATCAGATTGTCAATGTTACTTACAGCACAATCCTGTGTAACTGTAGGCCGGTGGAACGAGAACTCTGCCGACCTAGGGTGTCGTAAACGTGTTTGTAAAGCACGTTTACAGCACCCGGAGAGTAAGCAGGTCCTGCGTGGCGGCCGGCACCGTTCTCTCCGCTGCTGTCCCGGACCTGCACCAACCGCCGCAGGTGAGTGTTGCGCTGGACGGTGCAGGGGGTGTGGGGAGGGCGAGTAGGGGTGGCAAGGTAGGGGTCCATTGGCCGACCCGGGTTGGGCAGCAGGGCCGGCCTTACACGGCCTCCCCAATTGTGCACCAGCTCCAGAGATGGCGTGCATCTGAGGAGGCCCATTTGCAGCCCGCGCCGCTTACAGCCCCTGGCGCTTACGGAGAAGAGGATGAATGTCTCCCTCTCCTGAGGTGCACCTGGGCTGCGCCAGGGTAGGCCGCAATGGGCCTATGATACAGTGGCCGGCCCTTTCAGCCAGCCACGTATACTTACACAGGAGTGGGCTGCCCGTATAAGGTAGAAGTTGGCACAGTATGTCTGTATTTATCCTATATTCCACCACGCAAGGCCTCTGGTTAACTTTGATTTATTTAGTTCATTGTGTTTATGAACACATCATAATTCATTATGTTCATTGTGTTTATGAACACATTTCTATATAAAATACTCAAAGTGGCTAATCATTTTTGATTAGATTTTGTGGGGTGTGTGTGTGGGTTTTTCCCCCTTTCCCATGGTTTCAGAAACCAAGTTTCTTATGGCTTTTAAAAAATTCCATCCCTAGCTCTGACATCAGTGTTGTAGTGTTTTTTTTGCTGATGTTTGGGGTGTATTCGTCTTCTGGAGGGGGCTTGAGATAAAGCATGTATCGACGCCTCTTCCCTCCCACGTTTCCACCATTTGGGGGTTTACCCCAGCAGCTGTTGTGTGCTGGCGTCGGACATACATTGGCGCACAGCATTATGTCAGCGTCTTTGGCACACCCATGGACAGAACTGTGGCTACAATAGCAAGATTGTTGTTGCACTGGCATAGCTGTCATCATTGCTCCGGCATCTGAGGGCATATGCCAAGCCTCATGCCACACCAGTCTCAGACTGGCGTTTCAGAAGTATAGGATTGCACCATATACTGTACTTTTAAAATGTCAGTGCAAAGTAGAAACTTCTTGCATTTTGATAAATTCGACAGTGTTAGCAGTGGTCAGCTATTTTCATCTCTAACCTTCTGAATTCTGGTTTCCAAGTGACTCATTTGAAATTTGTCTGTTGTTTCTAGTACTGTATCTGCAGAGGCATCATTAAGGTTTGCGTCACCCGGTGCGAGAGCTCATCGTCACCGGGTTCTTGTCTAGATGAGAATAGAACACCAGTTTGAACCTATGGCGGAGCGGAGGGAGAATTATACAGTAGCCCTCTTTCTAGCTCTCGCTCCGGTGCGCGCATCCTCCAGGCCCCCATAGTAAACATTCAGTACTAGACATGCCGTAGTTGAAACGTTCCAACAATTAGGTAAGAGAACGACATTCAGTAGGTAGCTGGTGCAGTACGACTGGCGTTTATGTACACCCGAGATTCGAGCGCACACAGTATCTCGTCCAGAATGGAAAATTTTGTTTTGCTTTGGATCAGTGGAAGGTGGGCGACCTCCAGCCCAGTCCTCCATGTGCACGTGCAATGGCACACACACCGGAGTACGAATGAAGCTGATGGGGCACTCCCGAAGCAAGCTACCCGCGATCTTTACACTGCCTGAAGGGCAAGATCCCCGCCCTTCCACCGCCAGCTCCGCCCGCTGAGGGTGGGACTTGGGCAGTAGCTTTATGCTGCAGGAAGGGGCGCTTGTTCGGCCACTCTGCCTGGGCTCAGTCAGGTAGCAGTCGTAGAGCCACCCTTCGAGGAACGCCGAGTGTTCCGCTGCCGGCCTCTTTGCTTGCTCGCAACGCACACGTGGCAGCCGTTCTTCGTTCGGTCTGCTGCTCGCTCCGGAAAGAAAGATCTGAAGGGCCTTGGGAGCTATGGGCAAAGGGGTAAGGATAAGACCGGGGACTCAGCGCCGCTTGCCAGGGAGAGAGGGCGCGCCTCTTTGGCGCCTTCTCAGCCAGTCTGCTTTGTCCGCGCCTTGGCTGTGCTAGATCGCGCCCGCTGCGAGGCAGCGGCGGCGGCGGCAGCGTGGCCAATAGAACGAGCGCGGTTTCCTTCGCCTCCTGCCGCCCGACGGTGCGGTAGTCTTCCTTCTGCATGGGCGGGACGTCCCGGCAGCGGGGGGGGGGCTACTTGTTGGAGCGACCACGGGTGGGGCGCTGCGAGGCCCTCCTCTGGCCACTGACTTCCAGGCTGTAGGGGAGGGAACCGGCCACCTGGGACTGGCGTGGGGAGGGTCGGGAGGAGGAGATATGTGCGTCAGAAGCGAGGTAGTGGAATCTGGACTCGGTACTTTCCCCTGGGGGGGGGGGAAACAGGGAGGGGGAAAGCAGAAGCTTCCTGGTAGAGGCGGAACCAGATGGCGCCGCAGGGCGGGTAATTCCTTCCCCCTGGCAGGTCATGCTGTGTAAATTAGCAAGTGGAGCAGGAAGCTTCAAGTCACGGGTGGGCGTGGGTCGGATGCCCTCCAAAGTGAGGGAAAAAGCCGCGGTGATACCATCACTCTTTCCTTGGCATAGTTTCAACTTGTAGGCATGCTCACGAGCCTGTGATTCAAACTGGCACTGCACAGCAGGGAGGCTTAGCGCTCATGTACCAAATGATCCAATCTAAATAATGGGCAGAATTGCGGTGATAGAACTCTCTGCTCAGCACGCTTCAAGTTAGGGGTGTTTTTTGAAAGCTTCCCCACGTTTCATCTATCCCTGCAAGTAGTAAACTCCCGCATTAGCAATAGGGGGCTGGGACTTCAGTTGAAGGTCTTCCTCTAATAATCCTTTGGTTTATTCCATGCAGAACATCTGGGAGATGGTGTTCAAAAATGACCCCATTGTAGCGGCACATCAGAAATCGCCCGACCACATCATTTTGCCGAATGTGTAGGCCGCCTTTGATTGTCATACTGTAGGAATGTGAATAAATCTCCTTGGGGTGTGTGGTGAGCCGACCCTGCAGTGTTGCTAGTAGGGAGTTGGGCTAAGTGCTACCTGTTAAGTTCCTCTCGCTTCCCTTTTACCTGGCTTGTGGTTCAGCTTTCTCTAGCCTGTGGTGTAAATTGCTCATTTCAGGTGGTATGGAAGCAGGTTGGTGTTGGAGACTTGCAGCTGAAGTCTCTGGATTCCATAAAGCCTGACTGCTTGCTTTTTCAGTGGAGGATTTTTATGGAAAGAATAAAGATGGTGCACTTTCCCTTTATTGTCTGGAGAAGGTAGCCATCTCCCTGGCAATAACCAGAGTTACAAGATTTTTTTCCCCCACATTTTTATACCACCCTTTCTCCAAGGACACTCTTTGAGGTCCAGTTTGACGTTGGTTTTTAAACCAGCAGAAAGGAAGGTGAATTGCCCGTGTCAATCCAACGTCGATGGGAGGACTATAGATTAGGATTTTAAAATATTGGAGAACAGCTTCTGTGCCTGATGGCCAGTTGTGAGTGGCTTCAGACTGCAGAGTAGTGGTTTCCATGGAATACTTGTGCCTTTGGCTGGCGGTGTATCTTGTTGTCTGGCCCTCTCAGCTTGTCAGTTCTGTGCTCCTTGTCATGGTGAAAATGTACTTGCCTTCCCCACTCCTAAAATGAATTGAACAGAGGACATTGCCGGGGGTGTCTAGAGATTCTGTACTTGGAGCAACAGCTGAAATGTAGAAAAATTATCCTAAAGCAATGGAGAAAAGAGAAATTATCCTAAAGTAAAGGAGTAAACTATTTGAATCTGAACAGTCTCCCAGCATGTATCTTGTTACATTGTAATCCTTCTCTTCCTCCAAGAAATTCAGGGCAGTGAACATAGTTCTCTTTCCCATGTTATCCTTGCAAAAACTCTGAAATTAATTTGACTGGAGGATTGTTCCTGGCTCAAGCACTCAGGAAACCTTGCAGCTGAAATCTTGCAGATTTGAATTTGCTTTTCTTCTCTCCCCCCCCTCCCCCGGTCTAACTTTCCTAACGCTGCACCATGCTGGCTCTCATGTTAGCATGGAAAAATGTGAATCTAGTTGTATTTCAACATCATATGTTCTTTAACGGCTTAATTTGAATGCAGAATAGTTTTCTTTCTTATTTAGAGACCTCGGGGGAGCACGTTCTGAATGATAATTGTTAATTAGATTTACTTATTAAGCAGGGCAAGTGGGAACAAGAGAAGCTATTGCATAATTTGGGAAAATTACTAGGTTGTAACTTCCTGCAGCTTGGTGCAATGTAGTAATTTAGATCTAGGTGTGCTGTGTAACTGTTACTGAATGTACGCTACCCATTGTAGTGGCTTTCAAGTTGGCGCTTCAGGGCACTAGACAGTCATGCCCTTCATGAAATTGAGCCCTGCCCAAGATCTCTCTTCACTAATAGCACCAACTGGTGGTTGAGCAGATTAAAGTAGCGTAGCTACAAGCAAGGTGTAGTACAAATGCCTTATCAAATGCAAGTAACATATCACTTAGTTTTAGGTTGCCTGCATCAGCGTTTCCTGAGAATAGAAGCTATGTTTCCTGGGAATAGTTTTGTCTAACTTTCCTATAATTGCAGTTCATAGCAACAGAGGAATTCTGTATATTTAAGATTGGACAAGAGGGTTGATAGCGCCAAGCAAGCTCTGAACATGTTTCCCCAGAAGTAAGCACCACTGAGTCCACTGGGATTTACCTCCCTATAAGCTTATTTAGAATGCCCTTGCTACATCTGGCGGCTCACACCGGCTATATGCTGTTCTGAAATACGCTAATGACCAAGGAGGTGGGCAGGACAGGCCTGATCATGCTTCTGTTAGCTGCTTGTAGGAAGGTGTCTGACGATAAATGGCTGGCGAAATCACAGTGCAGAGGTTTGCCTGAGACAATTTTGGCACATTCACAAGCTGTTCCAAAGCTAGCGCTATAACTTGTCTGTATGTTTGCAGTTGGCAGTTTCCCAGGAAAAACTAGTTTAGGACAGGGTGCTGATGGTAAGCATCAGTTTGAACTGGCTTTTACCAGTAACTGCTGGTTTTTGCTAATTCAAGAGCATTTGCAGCAATGTAGCTGTAACCTTTTTAATTATAACAAAAGCTGAAGAGCTTGAGTTGGAATCTGCCTGTTGTTGCCTTGGCTGTGTTTAAAACAAACAAAGCAGAGATTCTGCCATCTGGGAATTCTCCTTGCTAACACTGACTTTGTCAAGCAAGCTGCGGAGACAGCTCAACTTCAGAAGAGCTGATTTTAGATGAGACAGGCCATTGCACCGATTCAAATGAGCAGATTTCAACATGAGAAAAATGGAAATTTACTGGAACCTGCTCTGTTGCTTTTTGACTGACCACCTTTGCATTGGGTGCTTATGTAACCCAATGCTGTAGCTCCAAGGCATTACCCGCTCATGCCAAATTCTTCTTGATGCCAATAGGGCCCCTCCACCGCAATGGGGGCTGTAGGGCCTGTAATGCTTCCTTCACTATGACACTGTCAAGCTTTGAGAGCTGCATGAAGTGTTTGACTCTCCGTCCTAGGCTGGCTAGTGTTGGCCAGACAAGCAACTTGATGCTGGTGGAACTTAAAAGTTCCATTGTACTAATGTAGCCCTTTTATTCACTCCAAACTCTATCTCAGAGGAATTGGATTAGATATATATTTTGCATTTATGGGATTCTGCAGAAAACAATTGGTATGCATGAATATTAAAATGAAAAGAAACCTTCTGGTAGCAGCCAGGATGGTGTAGTGGTTTGGGAGTTGGACTTAGACCTGGAAGATCCAGGTTCAAATCCCCACTCATCCACGAAGCTTCCTGGGTGACCTTGGGCCAGTCACTATCTCTCAGACCCACCTACCTCACAGGGTTGTTGTGAGGACAAAAAGGAGGGGAGGAAATATGTACACCACTCTGAGCTCCTTGGAGGAAGGGTGATATAAAAATGTGAAAATAAATTGAATAAATGATGATCAAGGCCTTCTCAAGCTTCCAGTCTATACTGGCAGGCTTTCTTGTCCAGGGGTAAACTTTTCTTTTGCCTTGCCAGAAATTGAAATGATCTCAGATGTTTGTTTCACATGCCACACACACAGGTGGTTGCATAGGAATAGTTTTATGCTGTGGATTAGTTCAAATGAGCAATGGGTACAGGTTTAAATTGGAAAACTAGGTAATCTGAGGCAGCCTTCTTGCCTCACCTCCACTTATGGGAGACTGCAAAATTATTGTTCTGATCTTTGTAACACACAGCTTCGGAAATGGTGCTGGATTCCTCCTGTAGTCTAGATCAGTTTGGTTCCAGTGTGAAATGTGATAGCAAAAGGAAAAAAAACCCATAATTTGAAGAACATCCAGCACAGTTTATCATTCTGTGAACCTAGATCACTTTGGATTCTGAGCCTAGGCAACTTTGGAATTGATGTCCTTCAAAGTACTGTACAACATCAGATTTTGTTTCCCTGCAGGGGCCTGGATAAGTGGGCGTGTGGGTGTTTTTAACACATTTATAAAAAGGTAAAGGTATCCCCTGACAATTAAGTCCAGTCGTGTCCGACTCTAGGGTGTGGTGCTCATCTCCATTTCAAAGCCAAAGAGCCAACGTTGTCTGAAGACGCCTCTGTGGTCATGTGGCCGGCATGACTCTCCTTGCCGCAGCGCGTAGCATGCAGCTGGAACACGGAGCGCTGTTTACCTTCCCACAAGCGGTACCTATTTATCTACTCGCATTGACATGCTTTGGAACTGCTAGGTTGGCAGGAGCTGGCCAAGCAACGAGCGCTCACCCCGTCGCGGGAATCGAACTGCCGACCTTTCGATCGACAGTTTATGGTTCAACGGTTTAACCCGCTGCGCCACCCGCTGGCCTAACACATTTATACTTGGTTCTAAATACATTGGTAGTAGGCTGCTATTAAATGCTTATAACTGCTGTATTTAGAATTTCTTTTTCACTTAAGGATAAGGGAGGCATTAAATCGTCATTCCATTCTGGATCCGGTATAGCAACCTCACTGTTCCCTTGTGTAGCAACACACAAGTTGTTTTCCTCTTCTGCATGAATAAATGAATTGCACCAAAGGCATTTGTGCCATCAGTTGTATCTAAGCCTTAGGCCGGAACTACACTACACGCAGAGGCCTCTGCCCCTGCCTACGCGCTTGGAGCTGGGGGAGTGTCTTCCCGCCTGTTGTCCCTCCTGCTGTCCCGCCTTCTTAAGAAAGTGCAGCTGTGATTGGGTAAACACAAGGGCGCTCTGATTGGCCGAAAACCACCAGGAAAACTTGCAGCTCTGTTATTTTACAGCGGGGCCGTCGCCAGTCTACTTTTATGCGTTGCCGGTTTTTACTTTTTAACAACTCTACCCTATGCATCTTTACGTAGTTGCAAAGGCAGCCAAGACAAAATCACCCACAAGCTTCACATGTTTCTCTCTATTTCGTTTTAACACACACATTGAGGGGTTTCGGGTACTGCTCAAGAGCAGTTGTAAGCAATATTTTGCTTTCAATCCATAATTGGTCTGCAGTGGAAATATTGTTCTGCTCTGCCTGTGCACAGAGAACACCGAAATGCTTCCCCCCACACACACACTCACAAATCTCTCTGATTGTTCCTACTCTTTCTTGTTACAATTAATCCTCTTGGAATAAACCTCCACGGTGACAGGAGTTTGGGCTGTTTGGAGTATTTCCCACCATTCTGGTTTTCTCTCTCCTCGTCCTGTGTTTTCCTCTGGGAATAAGCCTTGGAATATAACCTCCACGGTGATTGGAGGTAGTTCTGATTGGCATGCAACCACTCTCCTCCCCCTCTCCTCCAATTGGTAGGCTGCAGTAGCTCCGCGAACCCGCCCCCTCAAAAGATGGGTTTCCAGCTTGAGGTACGTGCCGGCATTGCGGAGATCGCAACTGCTCCGCTTGCTTCCGAAATGCTGTCAGAATCTCCGCAACGCGTGTAGTGTAGTTCCAGCTTTATTCTGCATAGGAGTCTATGTCACTTTTAGCTTGACTGATTCAGTGGTCTGTAATTTGGTCACCACTGACCCTTCTCTGAGTCCATTTTGCATCCAAGAGAACTTGGTGGACTTGGGTGAGTGTCTTGGCATGCTTAAGTTTGGAGTACGCAAAAGTAGTGAGTGATAGGATTAAGGATGTGACTCTCAGATGTATTTTCCCACAGAAGAGCTGTGCATTTCGTTTGGGCCTGAGAGAATGGCAGACTGAGGGCTTTGTGCAGTGTTTTCCAAACTTTTTCGACCTGTGGCTCCCTTGGCCATTGGAAACCATTGGCCGCAGCTCCCCATGACAATTGGCATTGCACTGTTTTCCGAGAGGATTCCGTGGCACTCCGCGGCTCCCCTGGCAGCCATGCCTCCCAGTGTGGGAACCACTGGACTAAGGAGGAGGAGATGTTTAAGGTTTTGCTGCTGAGAGGCCTTCTCAGCAGAAGGCCGGGGATATTGGCCCCAGACAAGCTGATGAAGGTCTGGGTTTACTGTCGTGTCATTCGTTGTGATGGGAAGTGTGCACATGGCTGATATGCAGCAGCGTCGCCCTTAAGGGGGAGGCTCCGCCCCCGCGCGTGACGTCACGCGCAGGAGCAGAGCGCCCTCCCTGCTCCGTTTTTGGCTCATTTTGGAGCCAAACGGACGCAAGGGAGGGAGGGAGGGCCCGCCTTCACTTCAAAAATGTAAGTGGGGGGAATCGCGCGTCACCCCTGTACGCGCGACGCCCCCCGGCGGCCCGCCCCCCCGCTTCCCCCCGTCGACGCCAGTGCTGATATGCCAAAAATACGGTGTATGCCGGACCTTTGAGGAGGGAGGGAGGGAGGGAGGGGGGGTCTGCCTGCATGCATCCTCAGTGGGTGTTGGCATGCCTCTTTCTTTCTCTCTTACATACATTATATACCTGTATGTAAAAAAAAAAAAAATCAAATCTCCACACTACACTACTTAAGATATACCAGACTTAGGAGGGAACAAACAGCACAATGGTGTTGGGAGAGTGTCATAATGATCCATGTGAGCTGAGGGAGGAGTGTCCTATCTAAGTGGATATAAAGGCCCTGAAAAATCTTTCCCAAAAGATTGGGAAAAACCATTTTTTCCGAGTCTTTTTGTTTTCAATTTTTCTAGTAGAAAAAGGGAAAGTCGGGGGGGGGGGAGAGAATTAAAAAAAACGCATGACAATTTTCTCTTCTAGAAAAATGAATGAGTGCTTTTAAGGCAGGGTGTTTCTAATCTCTGTATAATGTAAATGTATAAAACTCAGATGCAAGATACACTTCTGCGCTTGGAGGGCACCTTCATCACAAGAGAAGCGCTTGGGGCCTTCTTGCTTTTCAATTGTTGGCTGCCTTCCTCTGCTGATCTTTTGACCTGGAGTTAGAGGGAGAAGATAGTAGAAGTAATTACCATACCTTAATCTGATGTCCTCCTGATTTAGACCCTGTGAGCAACCTGTTTAGGCCAGAGATCGCATCTCCCCTTAAAGCCCTGAGACACTATTTCCCCCCCCCCCCCTTATGTGGAACATAAAAGAAGGTCAAAAGACTGCAATAGGCCTGCTGTGGGTAGCAAAGCTTCACAAGTCAAACTTGCCAGTTTGGGTGTAACCTGCCTCCTGGTTCCTGAGGCCCAGGCTAGAGACAGGCATTCTTTGTTTTGGAGAGCTGGAAAGTTTCAAAGATGGATTGTTGCTTCCACTGTCCCCTCGTGGTGTTGCAAGCTCAGTTTTATTATTTCTTCTGGTTTTTGATAGAGCTGTCTGGAAAAGAGACTTTTCGAAGTCCAGATAAACACTCTTTTGCTGATACTATGTTGATGGTTTAAACCTTGTATTTTCTCCTATTTTTCCCAGCTGGCCCTAGGGTATAGCAACTGCAGCTCCATCTCTAACTCTGAGTTTGTTTGAATAGTAAGGCATTCAGTTACTATTACAGTATTACTCTGGGTTATTAATAAACTGGGTTTATTGTTTGAATAATAGTAAGGCACTTACTCACTAACAGTGCAGTCCTGTCTAACTTCCCCCACCGGTGCAGCTAGCAGTGTAGCGAGAACGGGAGGCTCCAGAACAGAAAGGGGATTCAAATCCCATTCAAATTTAAATCCCCCTTCCCTCCAAAGCCTCCCGCCCTGCACCCCCCCCCCCCACTGGTTACACTGGTGGGGGAAGTTGGATAGTATTGCGCTGTAAATGTCATAATTACAGGAAGCTCTCACTTAACGTTGTAGATAGGTTCCTGGAAACTGCGATGTTAATTAAAACAACGTATAACGAACCACTTTTCATCATTGGGCTCAGTGATGCTCCAGAGGGCTCTGGCGGGCATGCTGCAAAGCCGCTTCTGGGTTCCTTAGCTTTGTTCTCACCTCGGAATGCCTTGCGGAAGTTACCTGCAAGGCATTCTGGGGCATAAATAGGACCAGGAAGTGGGTCGCGAGCCTGGCACAACCTGGAAGTAGCTGCAGCCACAGAGACGGCGTTAAAGCGAACGACTGTTAGTGAAACGACGGTAATCGAGAACTTGCTGTATAGCAACCAGTACAATTTTAAACACTGTTTTTACATAATTTTATATGAACCACTTTATTATATTTTTATACCGCCCATCCTCCAAGGAGCTCAGGGTGATGTACATAGTTCCTTCCCTCCTTTTGTCCTTGCAACCACCCTGGGTGGCAGGTGAGGCTCAGGGACAGTGACTGGCCCAAGGTCACTCAGGAAACTTCATGGCTGAGTGGGCATGTTCCAGATCTAAGTCCAACTCCAGAACCACTACACCATTTTGGCTATGTGGACTACTCTGAACTTTTTTTGTTAAAGAGATACAGGTGGGCCCCCATATCCACTGATTCGCTATCCACGGTTTCAGTTATCCACGGATTGTGCCCCCCCCAGGCTTTTACTTTTTTTCCCAGTAAGCTTTGTTTCTTCCTTAAAGAAATAGGAGAAGCGGCCTCTGACTGCTTATTACAGGCAAGTAGAATGAGACTAAGTACTAGAGAGGCTCTGCAAGGTTAACAGAAACCTTGCAGAGCCTCTCTAGGACTTAGTCTCGTTCTACTTGCCTGCAATGGAGGCTGCTTCTCTGTTTGTTTTAAGGAAGAAACAAAGCTTACTGAAAGAAAAATAAGAGCTGGGGGGGGGGCAAGCATGCCTGCCTGCAGGGGAGGGAGGGTGGGGGGCCCCCTCAGGAAACCATGGAGGGGGTGTTCGCTCTTATCCACGGTTTCAAGTATCCACGGAGGGGCCTGGAACATATCCCCAGCGGATATGGGGGCCCACCTGTATACAAATATTCTTAATAATTTAGTTATGTATTTGATGTTTGTAACGTAGTAAAGTCAGTTTAGAACTGATAAGGAAACAAGTATTGCATATACTGTGTTGCATGTGCGTGTTTAGATAACTACGGGCTCCCCCTCTCCAGCATTTCGGGAGATCTTGCATCTCTAGCTCATGTCCCCATGCTTCCGCCCCAGCAACCAAATCAAGCCAACCTCTGCCAGGGAAGTGTGTCCCTGTTACCTGTCTGTGCCTCCTTGGGGGAAGCCCACTTCATGCTTTGGAAACACATAGCACTGTGACCGTATCAGTTCATGGAAATGGATATTGTGGCCCCATATAAGGAATTGAAGGCCTGTGGAAAAGAGAAGCTTGTCGGAGTAGCTGATCTTTCCCTGAAATGGTCAAGGGACAGAAGCAGTCACTGCCTGACTTTGTTCTCGGCTTTAACTTCTGGAACTCCTTGAGTTAGCTTTATAAGCACACAGTAGTAGTCCTGCATTTATGCCACGGGCCATGTTTGTGCTAGTATCTCCATGCCTGAAAATGTCACCAAAGTGGCAAAATGGGGTCGGGAGAATCCTGTATCCTGCTCTGAACTCCTTGGAAGAAAGGTGGAATAGAATGATGCCTTTATAATAACTACAGCAGCTGTGGCCTTTGGCCCTTGAGTAGTATGCTTGCAATGTTGCAATATTTTAGGACATCAGCCTTAGGCAAGGTATAGTAAATGGGGGGGGGGATTTATGTGGATGAAACCCAAACATCAGTTTTGCAATATTTTTAATTGGGTCCAACTGAAAGCCATTTAGTAGTGAACTAAACAGTACCCACAGATTCCACAGAACCTTTCCTCAGGCTAGTTTTGTTGCTTGTGTTTTTATTGCAGGTACAGGGGCATGACACAGTACTAGGGATTAGTCTGGTTTTCTCTATAATATGTGACAGTCTTAAGATGGTGATTCAAGAAGCTCTTTGCAGACCTTGTGCCTAGTGCAAAGGATCCTTGGTTGCCCCAAGGGCTACTGAGCCAAACAATGGCAGCTTTTTCTTTTGAAAAGATATATCTTCAGCACTAAATGGAGCATAAGGTTTTCTTCTAAAGCAGAGATCCTAGATAAAGAGGAATGTGAGCCTTAGGGGGTTGGACCTCCGAGGAGTATTTCTACCAATGGGAGAAAATACCATTTGTACATGGGGGTGGTGATGCAACATTCCCTCCGCACTGACTCAACCCTGGACATCAAATGTCTAAGAGTTGTTTGGCCTTTGAGGCATTAAATTAATGGTGTACCGTATATGTGCAAAAGCCAAGAACAAATTCTATTGATACAGTATGGTATTGTGTGCCACTGGTGTATAAGCTTGTAATGATTCTCCATAGCCGTATAGGCAGATTAAGCAGGTTCTCTTGTATAGATCCTGCGCAAGATGCAAGCCATGTTGACTTATCCCAGTTGGTGAAAGGTTACCACAAGCTTGTGGGGGGGAGAAAGGAGTTCATTTCACATGACTTGCCTTATGATTATAACCATTGGTTTACATCTCATGTTGAGGCTGCCCACAGTAATGGCTCCAGCTCTCTCTCTCTTGAGATGTTTTAATGATGTCACTGTAATAGCAGGACAGATTCCCAGGGGCTCTGTTTTATATACTCCCGCTTTTATCATGTTCAAATTGGAAGAGTTTAGAGAACATGGAGAACACTCTATTCTTCTCCTCCCCAACAGCCATGTCCCCAGTAGCTTGACGTTTTTCTGGTCTTGCATTTGAGATATAGCACAACTACTGCTTGGCTGTGCAAGTCTCCAAAATAGGGAAGTTCTCTTAGCACTTGTTCAGGGAGCAACCCAGGCACCTGAGCAATAGGGTGGCTGACAGCCCTCCAGATCTGCAGCTGTGGGGCAGAAAGCTAGCTTACAAGGATCAATCTCAGAAAAAAATAGGAGCATTGCTGCATGATAAGTGCACGTGTTTGACTGTATTGTGGTACTGTACTGTATATGTCATGGGTAGAGGTGTGTGTATTTGTTAAGCAATAAAAACAAGTCTCATTTCATACTTTTTTCATAATACCTTTGTATATTTAGGGCATTAGAAGCCTTTGGGCATGAATTTAAATCGTGACATAAAGCAAACACACACCACCACACTTTGCATTTTAATTCAACACATTTCCAAACACCTCTAGTCATGGGGTGTCAACACCACCCTGCATTCAATATGTATGACAGTGCATTTCTTTGCCCCTTTTTTGAGATGGAAGGGCCATGGGAATCTCATGTTCAACTGTAGGTCTGTATGCCCAATCAACATGTTGCATTGTGCTTGAATGGCAGGCCTTGCATTAAAAAAAACCACCAGATAACAAAGAACTTGCCCTGTTAACAAATCAATATGACACATTCCTTAATATCCAGGGGCTTGCATTATCTGTATTGCAACAACTGCTGTATTGCGAGAAAAGGAATTCCACGTCTTTGTTCACTGGCTTGGACGTGCTGGTGTTTGGAAAGAAGCTCTACAGTGGTCAAAATATACTAAGCATGTATTGCTTTGTAAATAGAAATATCCATGACCTCTAATATATGACTTTGCCAAGTATCTGAATAATCTCAGTGGATGCGTGCTGTTTTGGTTTATATTGGCTCACCCTTTCTTCTCCCCCTGCAGCCATAGTTGCTGTTTTTGCCTTTCTCTAAAGCTCGAGGGAATCTACAGCTGATCCGTTTGGCCTGCAGTGTCCTGGCTCCTATCCCTGCTCAGGTTTACACTTCTTGGCGCCCCCAGTGTATTAATCAGGAGTGAATGGATTGTGAAGCCTCGCCCTTGTTGCCTTATGTCCACTACTCTTACCTGTAATGGATTTGAGTGGATGTTGGAAAAAGTGGGTTCATGTTGCTCAAATCCTGACAGTTCCCAAGCTACAGTATATCTAAACCAAACATCCATGAAAACCTACACTCAAACCAGGAAATATGTCTTGGGCTGCAGCTCTGATAGGAGTTGGTCTTCAGCAGCAGTTGGCTGGCCGTGATGTGTGAGTTGTGGCACTCTTAACTCACGAGGAGGAGGAAGATTTTGGGGTTGTTGGGAATGTGAATTTGACTGCAGGAGGAGGGGGAGGCACAGTGCTAAAATGTGCAAGCCGCTTTTGAAATTGGGAGTGGAGGGGGGAGGGAAGGAGAATATGAAAAGAATACTGCCCTGTTCATGATTCATAAGTTACACTTCCTTTTGAGCTGGAAAAGGAAGAGGCAATGAAATCCACCCTGGACCAAGCAGTCTCTGGTATGCTTATCTGGTGTTAATCTAAGATTTTTTTTCCTTTTCAATTGTGTTTAAAGCAAGAGGCTAGAGGAGCTGTAGTTGGGGTAACAATTATAGGCTTTTCTGAAAATTGGCCTGTGCTAGATTTGTGGTGTTCCATGACTCCTTTTTTAAACAGAAAAAGGAGGGGGGTGAGGTGGAAACAGTACAGCGAACAGAACGTAAAGAATGTTGAGCATTTTCTGCACAGATAAGAGGCAAAGAACAAAAGTTTCATTCCACTTATTAAAAACCGCCTGCGGTGTTCTTCCAAACGTTGCACAGCCTTGTGAGCGCTGTGGAAGTATGAGGAAAATAAATATTCTTTGCTTCTCTAGTGACGTAGAATTTTAGATGTTTTGTAGGAGAAATACCAAGGGAAGGAAAACAAAGCATATGAACGTCCTACAGTTCTGGTCACAAGCAGCTGGCCTCTGTTTGCCCTAAAATTGGGTTTTATCGGTTGTAGTGAATGCCAAAGGGTTTAGTGCTGGCATGTCAAAACAGAGCAATTCCAGCTTTTATCCTGAGATCATTGAATATTCCACCATTAATGTGGCCGTCACTCATTCTTGTTGGTTTGGTTTTTTTAAAAAAAAAATAAAGCCTGGTTTAGTTTATCTAGTTAAGCAGCAAGTATAACATAGAATTTTGTTTTTCCTCAACATTGCCTGTTGGCTGCAAACACAGTTCTTCAACTCTCCAGGATTCCTCTTTGAAGTGTTTACTTAAGAAATCAGCCCTGGAACCATTCGGGGAATTGTATCCTGTATTTATAAAATTGGATATCTCTGTATATAGCATTGCTTTTCAACTGGTAGTACGTGTACCACTGGTGGTACTTTGCAATATGGCAGGTGGTACTTGTGTGTGAAGTGCTGTCATGGGAACCAAATAGGCCTGCTCTGCCTGACCCAGCCCCACCAGAAGTGGCGCTGGCCACCTGCCAAGGCAGCAGTAAGTGCAGTTGTGTGATAGCCCAGACTTTGCTCTTTAAAAGAGAGGCAGATTGGGAAAGGAGGGTGCAGAGCTGAGGAGAGATCAGGAGGCAGCAGTAACTGGAGAAGCCTCTCCCTTGCTGCAGGAATGACTGTGGTGAGCCAACCAGACCTGCACACAGCCACCATGTCTGGAGGCAGTGGTTCTTGCGCGCAAAAAAAAAAAAAAAGTTAAAAAGCCCTGTTGTGTTGCCATCTCTGGAGTTTAAAAAAGTGGCAAGGGTAGAGATGAATTTCAGGTAGTTGGCATGACTTTCCGCAATTCCCCTTGCACCCAAACAGCAAACGTTCTCTCTGGGCAAGGGTTGCACATGCATGCTTATTCATGCTGTTGGAGAATATCCTGTGTAGCTTTCCTGCTACCACTCTTGCATGGATTCCCCTGCTTGCCTGTAAACCCAAGTGCCTCCCAGTTCCTGCCTCCCACCCTTGACTGCTTGGGAGGCTGCACTGGGCGTGTTTCTCAACCTAGTTTCCTCATGTCGCCCTTTCAGCAGGCACTTTGGGGACAAAGTGCAG
Source organism: Plestiodon gilberti rubricaudatus (assembly GCA_026170595.1). NCBI lineage: Eukaryota > Metazoa > Chordata > Lepidosauria > Squamata > Scincidae > Plestiodon > Plestiodon gilberti. The sequence continues at coordinate 105,788,353 of JANXHW010000002.1, read as the reverse complement.
CCTTCACGTTTGTCCCCGTAATGACTGTGGGGATTCAGGTAAAGCTTCCCCTCAGCTCAGTTTCTACACCAAAGTGATTCCCTAAGAGAGAAAGAAGAGGGGCGAAGTTGTTGTAAAGCCTCTGGGCAATTCCTCTCATGTTTCCTGTTAGCCGTACCAACAGAGCAGTGATTTTTCAACTTTCTTCATCTCACGGCACACTGACAAGGCAGTAAAATTGTCAAGGCACACCATTTTTTGATAATTGACAAGGCACGCCGTGCTGCCAGCAGGTGGATTGCATCCTCCTATAGCCCTATTAATAAATGACCCTCTCTCAAACTCCCACAGCACACCTGCGGACCATTCACGGCACACCAATGTGCCGTGGCACACTGGTTGAAAATCGCTGCAGTAGAGGGTGAGGTAAAGCAGAGAGAGTACTACCTAGGTCAGTGATGGCCAACCATTTGGGCTTGGTGTGTCAAAGATTTTGAAAATGCCTAACTTGACTCTGCTGGTGTGTCGCCCCCCCCTCCCCGAACGTTTAATAGTACTTTGACTATTGCTACTTTTAATAGTAATTTTGAATTGAACTGAACTGAAAACAACTATAGAACACATTGCATTTTATTTAACATCAATTAGTGACCTTTTTTGTTGCTGAGTTTTACTAGAGAATAATTTGAAAGAGGTCTGCCAAAATCCCTGCCCTAAATGATTAAGACAACCCTGTAACGCTTTTGCAAAAATATAAGGTGTGTTGGGGCCCTGGGGGAAACACTGGTGTGTCACCCAAAATGACCTCGCGTGTCACCAGTGACACGCGTGTCATAGGTTCGCCATCAGGGACCTAGGTCAAGGGAGAACAGGCAGGCCGTGGGAAGGCCTGCTGAAGATTGGGGAAATCAGCCAAAGCAACCCTCCCAACCCAAAGCAAGCCCTAGTGGTTGGTTTAGTAAAGTTCACCTAGTACCCCTAGCTCTGACTACTTCTCAAACTGTGCAGGCATGAACCTCGAAACAAAAGGACAATGGTTAGCCCTGCATGACCTACTTCTGTAACTGTTGAAGAGCCCTGGCTTAGAGGGTTCTTGTGGGGAAAGTTCTCTCAGGCATTTTGCCTGTTATGATGGACTGTGAAGTTTGGAGCAAAGGCTTCAGTTGACTTGGTGCAGGCTCTGACATTACCAGGGTCAAGTCCATGAAAATGTCTGCTTCCTTACCCCCCTCCCCCCCTGTAGAGCTGTGGTTCCTAAACTGCGCCACGGCAGGGGCGCTGCGGGATGCTCACTGCCTGAGCCTTTGCTTGGAGTCTGTGGTTCAGCCCACTCCGTGTTGTCGTCTCTCGGCGGTGAGAATACAAAGCGACACTAAAGACAGACTCGTTGCAGCGGGCAAAGCTTTGTGTGCGAATGTGGTGTTACCTGAAAAGCCCGCCCGCCCAGAGCCTCTGTCCATAGTCTTCAGGGTTACTTTGTGTTCTCGCAACCCGAACGTAATTGGCTGTGACGTGATGACATCATCGCCAATTACTGCTTAGGTCCTCTCCCTTTCTAATACCCAAAGTGGGGACGCTGCAAAGGGCAGCTGGAGGGGCTATGCAGGAAAGGGGGAGCTGGGAAAGGGGTTAGCACACTTGTTCAAATAGTTAATATCCTTTCACCCTGTTCCATGGATTCTCATGGGTGGAGGTGGAATGTATGCTACTGCATGCAGGAATATTTACACAATCTGAAAAGGGATCTGAAAAGTGGTCCTCAAATGCTAAATAAGTCCACGAGAGGAAGTCCAAATTCAAAAAGGTCGAATGATTCAGTTTGTAAAGGGACTTTTTAAGATTGCTTTTTCTTCCCTCTTAGTCCATTCATGAAATCAAGAGTATTGCAAAAGGCGTATAACTGTTCCATGACGTAGCAGCACGAAATGGATGAAGCGGCATGAATTTGTTAAATGCTGTGGTACATCTTGTATGAAACATTTTCAGAAACCACCACATTCTTCACAAAATGAGACGTTCGGAATATCGGTTTCTAAAAGAGCTGTTTTACAGTGCACCCATGATTCCTTGGGTTGCAGCCAGAGTGTAACGGTCTATGAGGGCAAAGGGGAGGCTCCCTATGCAAGACATTGGTGAAGGTGAAAGAATTGCGGTTGTGCCGGCTCAGTCTAGACTTCACATTCAACCATAACATGCGCTGACTGTAGTGTAGAACCCAAACGGAGATTTGAGCTTCTAAAAATGTAAGAGAGGCAAATCAAAGTGAAGGCAGACAAATAGCATTAAATCTTCCAACCTCTCAGCTGCCTAAAGTCACTCCTGTCTCTTGGGTTCATGAGCCTCTGGAGGTGGAGCAATGGCCATAACTGTGGCATGTAAATCTGGACATCATGCTAGATCAGTAGTTTCCAACCTTTTTAGCACCGGGACTCCCTTTTGTAAAATAACAATCTGCTGGGGACCCCCCCCCCAGGACCGGAAGTGATGTCACTAAGCAGGAAGTGATGTCATTGCTTTTAATAAGTTACACTGTTTAAAAATGTGATTTTAAAGGTGTGATTTATTAAAGTTGTACTCATAAGCAGCCCCATGGAGGGGGAGGGGAAGGGGGAGTGAGCTAATATTAACAGAGATGCTAAAAAGCAAGCATAACACAAGGTGAGCAAACAAGCCCCAAGAGAGCATCAGACACTACTTTCTCTGCAGTGGGAGGGGGGAGGACTGAGCTGCCATTTTGGGTGTGGGCATCCAGCCAAGATCCCGTGACCCCCCCCCCCAGAAACTGCTTTGCGACCCCCTTGGGGGTCCCAACCCCCAGGTTGGAAACCACTGTGCTAAATTTTAGGTAAGATCCCTGAATTGAGCCATTGCATTTTATTCTGCTGGAGATGACTTCTACAGAGGTTGTTTCTGGATTCATAGTACGTGACCAGGACATTGGGTGGGTCAATCAACAATACATGCCAGGGGAGACTTTCTTTGGCACCTTATTTTAATTGAACGAGACTTTTAGCTGGAGTCTCTCTTATTCCTTGTTGGTGTATACCCTGTTTTCCCTAAAATAAGACCTCCCCCGAAAGTAAGACCTATCGTCATTTTTTGCGTGATTTTTGCTGGCACTCATAAATATAAGACCTCCCCTGAAAATAAGACCTAGCTAGGATCATCAGCCAGATGGACGCGACCCCCCCTGCACCCCTGCAACCCCCCAGCACTTACTTTGACCGATTTAAGCTTCATTCTTTCCCAAGGGTGCAAGGCTCTGGAAGGCCTGCACTCGAGTCCTCCACCATGGAGACAACGTGCTAGAGAGACTGCAAGGTTGCAGCCTCCTTGCAGGCCTTTCTAGCACGTCGTCTCTGGTGGAGGACTCAAGTGCAGACCTTCCAGGCCTTGCACCCTAAGGAAAGAATGAAGCTTTAATCGGTCAAAGTAAGTGCCGGGGGGGGGGGGGTCATGCCACAGGTTGGGAAAATAAGACCTCCCTGAAAATAAGACCTACTACACTTTTTGGAGCCAAAATTAATATAAGACACTGTCTTATTTTGGGGGGAACACGGTATATGTCATTCTGTTGTGTTTTGCTGTAAGCCACTTAGAGAGCCTTGCTGTGGAACACTTTATAAAAACAAATATGCTATATGGCATGCTATTATGAATGCAAAGATAAGTGGCATCAAACAGTCTTGATTCTGTTGTATTGTGAGTCTTGGTGTCTGGGATTTCTTACCTGGACGGCTACATCTTGTTTAGTTTGGAGGAGGTTCCATAGCTCAGGTGGAACATGTACTTTACAATAACAGGGTTGATCACCACCATGTCCATTTACAGGCTATCTAGTAGTAGATCTGGGAATAACCTCTCCATAAGGCCAGGAAGAACCACCAGTTAGAATTTGACAGTATTGAGCTGGGTGGCTCAATGACCACCTGCACACGACAGCTCTTATATATCATATCTCTGCTATCTTGTAGATGGGACGGGACAAGTATGAGCCTGCAGCTACATCTGAGCATGGAGCCAAGAAGAAAAAGGCGAAGAAAGAAAGGGATATGGATGAACTGAAAAAGGAAGTTTCACTGGTAAGAACAAGTTTTTGGACTTCATTATAAAAAAAAAAAATCAACTTGTGAAGTAACATTTGGTATATAGAGTTGTCAAATATTTTTCCTGTCAGACTTGCCAAAGATTCTCTCCTAAATTTCAGCCTCTTGTTTCGCTGCCAGTTGTACACCTCTTATCTTTTCTTCCTTTCCCTCATTCTCCTGCATTTTTGGGGAGATGAAACAAAAATGGCACCTAGGATTATTGTAGTTATTTGTGACTGCTGTGTTGTTGCTGGCTTACCGGGGGGGGGGGGGTATCCATGGGGGATAGGTTCCTGCCCCCTCCGCGGATACTGGAATTCACAGATGGGGGGGAACGCTATCCCTGCGGCCCCCTGCACCCCCCGTGCCCATTACCTTAATTAAGGCTCCAACGCTGGAGCGAAACCTGCACATCTCTTCCTTTTTAAACAAACAACAAGCTGGCTCCTTACACAGTGCAGGCAAGCAGCCTGTATACTAGAGAGGCTCCCAATGTTAAATAGGAAGTGGGAAGCACTTTCCAAAAAAAACGCTTTTCAGAAAATGCACTTCGAATGTCGGAATTTTTTTACTAATTCAAACCAAGGTCCGTCAATCTTGTCCAACAGGTGCTTCTGAGAAACTCAGGAGCAGGGAAGGCAACTGGTAAGAAGTACGTTTACTGCCTCTGAACATGGAGGTTCTGAGACTATTAGACAGATTCATGGAGGAAGTTTATCTCTCCTTCCTCTTAAACGGAGGGCCGGAAAAAAAAATGCTACCCACTTTGCTGTATCAGGACAAAAGTCCAGCATTTTGATTTATAGCAGCAGCCAACCAGATCCCTTTGAAAGTATATAAAAAGGACAGTGAAAGAGATTGCATTCCTAGCATCTGATGCAGCCTCTGATCTAGGAGGTTCGTGCAGCCTCTGATCTAGGAGGTTCTGTTTAGTTATGTCTAATAACCATAGATAGACCCATGCTTTGTGATCTTCAAATTGTGGCTGGCCTTTGCTAGTCAGTCATTATTTTCTGCTAGCCAGCTGTGCAGTCCAGTCCCACCATGATCCCAGAATAATATGTGCATTTACCAAAATAGGTACCAGTTTCATCAGTGAATGAAGTTTTACAGTTGGCCCTTGCTATCCGCAGGGGATCTGTTACGGATTCCCTCCCTCGCACGGATAACGAGGATCCCCAGATACCGGGGTCCATGCCAAAAACCCTGTTAAAAGGAAAAAAAAAGCCCCCAAATCGCCATTTGTACCTTTTTAGCCAAATCGCACCGTTGACCCCCCACGGATCCAGGACATGCGGTAAATCAAATCTGCGGATCCCCATTCCACAGATAGAAAGGGTCCACTGTATATATAAAAGCCAGGTTTTATCTACTAAGTAACGCTGTTGGGGGCATTATGGGAGAATTAAAATGGCTCCAGCTCTGAGAAGAGTCCTTCTGGCAACTAATTCTACCATGGCGCTGAGAGAAGTACTGTTGCCACCCAGTAAGCTTGCCAGGAATGGGTGGACAGGCAAGCTACCAAGGGGCAATTTGTTCAGGACTCCATCAAACCCAAAGCCAGCCATAGAGGTACATAAGTGGGCACTGGGTCATAAAACGCATTCTGTATAGGGTGCGAGAGCCAGCCCTGCCCCTGCATGCAGAGCTAACATGCCCAAGACCTCTTTGAACCAGACCAAAGTATTTTCTGTCTGTCTTAAACCTTGGGTACGGGCGTCCCTCAGCATCTGTGGTCTCGGCATCCGTGGATTTCACCGTTCATGGATGCTGAGCCCAGATGCCTCCAGAGGCCTCTTCTGCGTTGTGCCAGGTCTGCAACCGCCTCCGTGGGCCTCAGGAGCGTGACCTCCAATGCGACCGGTTCCAGTTGCATCGGAAAAGCATTCTGAGGCCCATGGAGGCAGTTGTGGGCCTAGTGCGATGTGGAAGAGGTCTCTGGGGGCCTCCAGAGGCCCCCCCTCAAAGGATCCAGTGAGTTATTGGGCATTTGGTGCTGTGTTTCAGCACCTGTGGTTTTTGGTATCTGCCAAGGGGTCAGAACCAATCCCCCACGGATACCGAGGGACGACTGTACTATCTTTCTTCTCTAAAAGGCATGCAAGGTAGATTAAAATACAGTGCAAGTCTCAACACTGAAATCATCAATTATGAGAGTTGGGGAAGGGCTTGCACATACAAACTGAGATTGAAATCATTTCTTGGGCCAAGGCTGCCCAGTTGATTCTTGGAGAGCAGGAATTTAAAGTCAGATTCAAGTCAAACTGGCTCATAGACGTGTATTTGCTGTCTGCTGGAAATCTGAAAAGGGTATGTATTCTTCTGGTTTCTTCAGGACTTTGTACAATAAGCATGCATATTCAGTAAGGCCAAGTAGGCATTGTCTGGCTTGAGTCTAGCAGCAGAGCTCCTGGTTATGAAATTATTCTGACGTTCTGGTAATACACAATGTGTCTCTTTTAGCTGTTGAACGCTTTTCAGCTACAGTAACGGTTCACAAACATGGTCACGCTGACAGTACTCTTGAGTGCCTGGATCGTGTCTCACTAATCTCTTTGATTCTGCAGGACGACCACAAACTTAGCCTTGATGAACTTCATCGGAAATATGGAACAGACCTCAGCAGGGTATGTAGACCAACATGGGGTTCCTTTCTGATTTGGTCCCTTTGTGCTGTATCTTATCTACAGTTGAGAAAAGTGCTAATGTAGTAGACTTGTACAGAGCTGAACTGACCCATTCAAAAGTGGAGGCTGGCTCCCTTACATTCCTGGCTTCGGAGTCTTGGTCAGGGGTACGTGCCCTGCTGTGAGATGCCAGTTAGCCATGGTACAATTTCAAGTGGCTGACCACCCCCTTATGCTCTTCCAACCTCGCTCTAAATGGCCCATGGCTCAAAATGGCTCAAAAACATGGGGTTGGAGTGGTCACACACTTGAAATGGAGCATATAATGTAAGCTTGAAAAAAAGATGTGCAGCCTTTAATTTAGCTGATTTGACTAATCCAGCAATTTTTAAAACATTTGTACTTATTAAAAAAAAAAACAGGTGGCAGCATCACCATAGAAGAGGCATTCTTCCTTCTCTCACACAAGGAGGGAATTCCTCTCCTAAGATGGTGCTTGCTGTGAGACACACATGTAGTACTCTTCCCCACACACACACACACACTGCTTTTTTTCTTAAACTATTAATCACATATTTGACTTAATTGGCTGACTAAAATCTATTTAATCTGATGACCGTCCTATTTGAACATTTTAAAATAGAGGAGTTTTATCCCACATAGAGAATGCATCTTTAGAAAAGATCAGCATGAAAAAGCTGTGTATGTGTGTTTAATGGCTGCTTACAAAAACAAGCCCATTGCTGCATAGTTTGAGGATAGCCCTTCTGAATGGGGCACAGCCACAGCATCCTCTAAGCATGGACCTCCTAACTGAATTTTTCTCTTTTCCCCTCTTAGGGACTGTCTACTGCACGGGCTGCAGAGATCTTGGCTCGCGATGGCCCCAACGCTCTCACCCCACCTCCAACAACCCCAGAATGGGTTAAATTTTGCCGACAACTATTTGGGGGTTTCTCCCTTTTGCTGTGGATTGGAGCTCTTCTTTGTTTTTTGGCATATGGTATTCAACATGCAACAGGGGACGAGCCAAATAATGACAATGTACGTAAATATGTTGTGGAGAGAGAAATGGAGAAGTCTTGTGTGTAGCTACAGGATTACACCAACTTGTGTCTAAACTATATATGAGGTATAAGAGAAGGCAACTCTGATTTGCCTTGGCTTGGCTTCACTGTTCTCAAATGTCCAAAGCACTTCAGCTATAGCTGATGAGACTTGTCAAATGTAGGAGTTGCGTATCTTTCATCACCCCAGACCACTGAGATCTTTCTTGTGATGTCCCCAGTGCGCTAAGGCTGCCATCTCCAGAATTGATCCATTTCTCCACCAGGATCTATCTTTGTTTCAGACGTCTTTACTAAGTTTGACTTTACTAAGGGGGTTCACCAATGGAACTTTGCATTAGCACTGACCCCCTCCTCCTCGTTTTGACCTGGAAAATGCTTTGTTCTTTTTTTCATTCCTTCCACCACCATAAAGTCCGTGAGGGCTGCTAGCGGTGATCTTCCCTCACACTGCACATAACATTTTATGATGCTGGCTTCACTGCTTGGAAACTGGTAGCTTTGATGCTCAGTGGCATCGCTACGCCACCACCCCGTGACGTCGCCACCGGAAGTGACGCCACCGCTGCTTCAACTCCTGTCAAGGCGCAGGGCAGGCTGAACCAGTTGCCTTCTCTGCCGCCCACTCTTCCCGTTGGCAAAACGGCACGATTGTCGCCGCCGCCACCCACTTTGTCACCACCACCTCGCTTGTCGCCCGGGGGCCTCACGCCCCCCCCCCACCTGGCGACACTTCTGTTGATGCTCAAAACTGATCAAATGTATGTTGTCTGCTTGCAGTTGTATCTGGGTGTTGTGTTGTCTGCTGTCGTCATCATAACTGGCTGTTTCTCTTACTACCAAGAAGCAAAGAGTTCAAAGATCATGGAGTCTTTCAAAAACATGGTGCCCCAGGTATTTTTGTTTGTTTGTTTGTTTCTGTTACTTGCCTTGGGCCGCAATCCTATGCACACTTTCCTGGGAGTAAGCTATTGAACACAATGGGACTTACTTCTGAGTAGACACGCATAGGATTGTGTTGCCAGTCTCCAGGCACAAGTGGGTAAAGGAGCTGATCATGTTGCCAGATGTCAAGTTGAAAGCAGCATCTTCCTCTTGCAGCAAGCCCTGGTGATCCGAAACGGGGAGAAGTTGAGTATCAATGCCGAAGGAGTGGTAGTTGGAGACCTAGTGGAGGTGAAGGGAGGAGACAGAATCCCAGCTGATCTGAGGATCATCTCTGCCCATGGTTGTAAGGTATGTGTGTGCCAGGAGTAAGGGACTGAAAAACAAGCCAACGTACAAAAAAAGAGCCTGCATTGCAACCGGGGCTGATTCCTTGCAACCTTTTTTGTACTTCCTCCAACATGTTTTCTTGCATAGGTGGACAACTCTTCCCTCACTGGTGAATCAGAGCCTCAGACCAGGTCTCCAGACTTCACAAATGAAAACCCACTAGAGACGAGAAATATTGCTTTCTTCTCTACCAACTGTGTTGAAGGTAAACGCCACTTGCAGTGTTTGATGGGATCAGCCAGTGAAGCACTGAAGTGCTGAGTTTTTGCAGCGATGGATACTATGGAAGATGGGGAGAATGGGCAGGGCACCTCCTCTGTCAACACAGTGCAGCTGGCAGGTGATCATTCGCACACCCCAAACAGCACACAGTTGCTTGTGTTCTCAGTCTGAAGATTGTCATTTGTTTAGGGAGGAGGTGCTTGATGGTTTGGGGAACTTACGTTCTAGCCACGGCTCAGCCAGACTGAGTATAAACACACATCTGCTCTAGAAGCCCCTGCTAATGTTGCAGCCACACCTCTTAGAGCTTCTGTGCAAGGAAGAAGAGGCAGCAGCCAGGGTCTGCTCAGTTATCGACAGCACAAGAGGAGAAAAACTGATTTTGTTAGTATGTAAAACTGCTTTGAGAGGCCTTGGCAAAGAAAGGTGGCATGCCAATAAATTGTAGGGTGCAGAATTTTGCCATTCAGAGTTTTGGTGGGTGGTGCAGCGTAGAGTGAATGTACAACTGTGTGCGCGGTGGGTGGGTGGGGGAGAGAAACATACATAGCTAATTGCCAGATGCTTTAATCACTAAAGCAGTGATCGTCAACCTTTACCTGAGGGTAAAGGTCACTGTAAGTCTTTGCAATTTGGTGAGGATGGCGGCAACAACACTTCTGGGATCACGCCACTGCTGGCGGGGGGAAAAAGTGGTTTTCACTGGGGGTCTTGCCAGGCCTTTTCCCCCGGCGGCGGCAGCACAAACCCAGCAGTGCCATTGTCACTGTCCTGACATCGCAGCCAAGTCGCCACTCCCCTTAAGGGGAAATGGACTTTCTCTCGCCGGAACTTGGGGTCACGACCTCCGGGTTGAAGATCCCTGTTCTAAAGCAATCGGCAGTGGTGCCCCTCTCACATTCTGCTCCATTTGGAGCAGTAGCTCTAAAGACAAAGAGCAAGGAAATTGTAGAGGCGCGTAAGCAAGACTGGGGTAAAAATGAGCTGTGTTGTAGAAAATGCAAGCTGAAGTATCTTTGAGCTGTAGGACTAGGAAGTACCTCAAAGGACCTGCCTGTTTATTCTGAAGTTCAGTACCTTCTACAGATTGACCTATATTTGCCTACATTCTGAACTTGGCTAAAGTACATGGCCTTGCTAAAACTCTTGTCATTGTTTCCAGGCACTGCCCGCGGGATTGTCATTAATACTGGAGATCGTACTGTCATGGGTCGCATTGCCACCTTGGCCTCTGGACTGGAAGGGGGCCGGACACCCATTGCAGTGGAGATTGAGCACTTTATCCACCTCATCACGGGTGTGGCCGTGTTTCTTGGCGTTTCCTTCTTCATCCTTTCGCTGATCCTCGAGTACACTTGGCTAGAGGCTGTTATCTTTCTTATTGGCATCATTGTTGCCAATGTTCCCGAGGGTCTGCTTGCCACTGTTACGGTACGTTGATGCAGATACTGCATAGTAAAAGAGGAGTTGCGGTATAGAGGCTGGTGTACTGCCTGCTGGTATGCGCTTGCCTCCTCCTTTTAGCAGAGTTGTGTGAGGAGGCAGGATTTTCATGCGTCCAAGCTTCCATCTCTGTTGTTCTCTAGGTATGTCTGACGCTAACGGCTAAGCGCATGGCCCGTAAGAATTGTCTTGTGAAGAATCTGGAAGCGGTGGAAACTCTGGGTTCCACATCCACCATCTGCTCTGACAAAACAGGCACCCTGACTCAGAACCGGATGACAGTCGCCCACATGTGGTTTGATAACCAGATTCATGAGGCTGACACGACAGAAAACCAGAGCGGTAAGATGGCCGTTCTTCCTTACGGGCCCCCAAAAGAGCTAGTGAGCTGCCGCCTAAATCCCTTGCATGAAATCATTGTTCAGTTCCCAGCGTAGTTGAGGAAAACACATGAATAGTTCTTCAAAACCTGACTGGCAGGCTTTGAAGGGGCATTCTTGACTGCAACATCACAAGAAAGTCGGGAATCCAGTTTTCTTTACTATGTCAGCAAAGCTCACTTGTTCCTGTTGGATGAAACAATCAAAAGTACAGTAGTTCCGTTTCTTGGGGGGGTGGGGTGGAAGGAGGCACCACGCTGTCACTTGATGGCCACAAGGAAGGGGTGAAGAGCTAGCAGTAAGTCTGCCTGCGCTGCTTCTGTTTGCAACACCATCCACCCTTGGCTCTTTGTGCTTGAGCAGCCCTGTGTCATTCCTGCCCCTTTAGGGACTGTAGCAGAGATGGAGAGAGACAGAGCAAATGGGTATCTTTTCTGCCTAGCACCACCACCCTTTATAACGGAGAATTCTGTGCTCTTTATTGTGCAAAGGGGATGGGAATAGCTGGCTGCCTTTCCAATTTCTCTCTTTCCTCCCCCCCCCCCCCCAGTGAAATGAGAAATGTAACTTGCTGTCTCTATTGTTTAGACTACAGGAAACATGCCAAGTAGGCCAGATAGACAAAACTAAAAAACCAAACTCTTGTTTCCATATTCTGGGGGGTGGGTGGGATCCAGTTTGCAACTGTATTGTAGTCTGAATAGTTTTTGTTAATAAAGGAACAATTCCCTGAGGCTATTCAAAATTCAGATAGCTGCTAATGACCCTTCAAAGAACTCAGCTCCTGCATTTTGTCAAGATAGCTGCTAATTGCCCTGCAAACAGCAGAGCTCCTGCAGTTTTCAAGGAGCTGAGCTGCAGTTTGTGAACTTGTGTAAGTATAGGGAGATAAATGTTTCCCTTTTTTGGTGTATTTTTTCCAAGTCTGTCAATTACGGGTAGTGGGGGCAGCTGGGTCACATAACTAAGCCCCTCAAGCCTTGAGGCCAATCATTAGGGTTGCCTCATTGCAAGAAATAGCTTAAGTGATGATTTGGTTTTTTTTAAAATACTTTCTAGATCACCTGTTTTAAAGTCTCATAAAGCTAGGTGGGTCCTGACAGAGTGTCATTTTAAAAAGTGGGTCCCAGTGCTAAAACATTTGAGAACCACTAATGGAAGCCCTTCTGGGATGAGAATCTTAAAATGGTGGTTGTCAGTCTGCAAATAGCTTTCTCAAACTTGTGCCTAGTGTGAAAGTTCTTAGGCAGCAAGCCATGGCTATGCTCCCTTCAAAAACAGAAAAAAGCCAACTGTTGTTCAGAACGGTCTCTGCATCAAATATTCAGGAGTCCTGAATGTAGCTGCTTCAGTTTCTGGCGTATGCCAGGAGTGCATCTGAGTCTGCATTTATTTCCGTATGGTGTGGGCTGTCCATAACTGTCAGCGAGCACTGGATTTCAGAGACTCTTGCACATTCAGAGGTGTGGATTCATGCTAGTATAAACCACAGGAAAACTTGAGTAAATCAAATCCATCTGTGAATGGAACAAAAATGACCTTCCTGCTTCCCCTGCTCCCTCCTCCCAAGGTGCCTCTTTTGACAAGACGTCAGCCACGTGGACTGCACTAGCCAGGATTGCAGGACTTTGCAACCGTGCTGTGTTTCAGGCTAGCCAAGACAACGTTCCCATTCTGAAGGTGAGTTGATCCACTTCCTGGCTTAGTTTCAGTAGTTGCTAACCTGCCTCCTGGGTTTTGACCTCGTATGTGAAAAGCACTGCAAAAAAGAGAGCCATTTGGGAAATGATGGAGGTTCTGCAGATCAGCCTTTCTGGTGTCTGAAGGATGAAGCCAACAGCCTGACTGTATTTCCAAACTGAGCAATCAACAGGGATTCCTTGACTGTCTGCATGCAGCTGGGGGGGGGGGGGGGAAGCACACTGAAGGACTCCATCAACTTCACAATCAGAAAAAAAATAGTAGAAACTGACAGAAAGGTACAAAAATGTTTGTTCCAAGGATAATTCAATAAGTTATCCCTGTGTTTTGAGCAGACCTGTACAACTTGCAACCCACCAAGCCTAATGTGGTCAACGAGCAATGTACAGTAAGGCCCCCGTATCCGTGGGAAATACATTCCAGGCGGATATCCACGGATAGGGGCAAACTCCTCCAGTTTTCTGAGGGCCCGCCATCCACGGATAAGTGAATCCACGGATAGTGGGGGGGGGGGCTGTATAATGTCTTGCCAGGCATTTGATGCCTACTGCTGTGTTTTACAGTGTAAAACTCTGCTCAGTCACTTATCAAGTGTGAGTTGGTCTGAACTGTTAGCTAGGGCTTTGTACTGTGTCTTATTCTGCAGAACATTACATTTGTTCCCTGAGAATGGTTAAGTTCAAAATGCATGATGAAATATACTTTTTGCATTTTTGTGAGTTTTCTCTGTGGCATACCAAGGCGGGGGGGGGGGGGCAGCAATAAGAGGGTGCATGCCTGTTGCTCTGAGTGCTGGTTCGAATGCGAGCCCAGGGCTACCCATCACTAAATATCTGGTGTACCTGGCCTCCTCATCTCGAGGCAGAGGCCAGGTCTAGCCTTTGCGTCAAACAGCCAGTAGCCCTGGCCTCCGTGTGTGTGTGTGGGGGGGGGAATCTCCATGCAGAGGCCAAGTCTACTGTTGCTTCAAGTAGCCAAGAGCAGTGGGAGTGGTCTGCCCCAGGTGTCAAATATGTAGGCACGCCACTGGGTTTTATCATGAATATTTTTCTGCCCAAATTGATTCCAACTTCACAGGATTAACAGCCATGTAGAAATATTTGTTTACAAACATCTACAACATTAACACGTAAGAAACGGTTTGAGCAAGAAAGGAAGATCATTAGAGTCCCTGATGGTGAATGGCTATAGTTCATCGCAAATCAACAGAAGCTGGTTTCTGCAGTGCAAAAGACGTATTAAAAAACAGGACACCACAACAAAAGAAAAAGAGGAAGAGAGCTGGTTGTTCTTACCCTTTGTCACCACCACGGATAAAATCGCACGGGTATTTAAACATTTTAATGTCAAAACCATATTCAAGCCCACTAAAAAAAATCTCACAATTGTTACAAAATCCCAAAGACCCCCGCTGTCAAATCCAGGGGTGTACAGCGTACCGTGCGAATGTGCAAGAAATTACATTGGAACAACTAAGTGCTCAATCAACATGAGGTTGAAAGAACATATTACAGCTGTTAAATATAAACGTCCAGAACATTCAGCCCTAGTGGAACACTCAATGAACACAGGACATACCATCAAGTTTGAAAATACGAGGAGTTTAATTCATGAATCAAGCCTGAGGCTAAGACTTCATTATGAAGCGATTGAGATAAGAACAAACATTTAAATTTAATTAACAGACAGCAAGAGCTCTCGTTTGTAGACAACATCTGGCTTCCCATCCTGAATAAAATGAAAACTGCTCGGACGAACAAAGACCCTTGAGTCGGATGGACTGGGGTTAACCATCTTTCTCCAACCGACGCTTCGCTCTGCTACATAAGCCAGCCTAGTACATCAAGAGGCTAACATCTCTACCAACTCTGTTGCCTAATACCTGAGGAGGTCCACAATGTGTGGACGAAACGTTGTATCCTATAGATTAGTGTTTTTAAACTGTTTCTTACGTGTTAACGTTGTAGACATAAGTAAACATAAATATTTCTACGTGGCTGTTAATCCTGTGAAGTTGGAATCAATTTGTATTGTTTCTGGCCATGAAAGCTACAGAATTTCCTTTTATTGCATAAAAGAGCAGCCTATCTTGCGTTACTGCATAAAATGGGGGAATGTGCCCATTGAGAAGTTGTATTTATGTGGAGAGGAAAAGAGGATTCACTTCAAAGGGCTTCAGATATTTATTGTTAAACCATTTTGTTTTCTTTGCTAGAGGTCAGTAGCAGGTGATGCATCTGAATCTGCTCTCCTGAAGTGCATTGAACTTTGCTGTGGGTCTGTCAGGGATATGAGGGACAAGAACCCCAAGGTGGTGGAGATACCATTCAACTCAACCAACAAATACCAAGTAAGAACAAACCTTGCAAGAAATGCCTGGTGTGTTTAATGGAAATGGTAGTTGCAGCTTCCTTTAGGTTGGGCTCTGTTGGTCCTATGGCATACCAGTCTGCTGCCTAGGGGATTGTGGGGGCCAACCTTAAAAAATTGCAGAGTGCATGCCAAATAGTAAATGAAGCATGGTTCAAAAAAGTAGTTTTCTAATAGTGTGTAAACTTTCCCCCAAATGCAGCTGTCCATCCACAAGAATTCAAACCCATCAGAGTCGCGGCATCTGCTTGTGATGAAAGGTGCTCCAGAGAGAATCCTGGATCGTTGCAGCACCATCTTGATGCATGGGAAGGAGCAGCCCCTTGATGAGGAGGCCAAAGATGCATTCCAAAACGCCTACCTTGAATTGGGAGGCCTAGGAGAGAGAGTGCTGGGTAAGGCATGCTGGTGGATTTTCAGTAATGGACATACTTACTTGCCCAGTATAGCCAAGAGATTACCTTAAGTGCTTGCAAATGGGTTTGGATAAAGTGGAGTGGTGCATGCTAACTTTTCATAGGCTATAACAGTGCTTCTCAAAGTGTGGGTCGCGACCCACTTGGTGGGTCGTGGGCCCGATGGTGAGGTGGATCGCCAAGTTGGGCCCGCCCTTGCCTCAGTTTAGCTCCAAATTAGAGCAACCGGAAGCCACTTCCAGGTTGCGACTCTCTTCCGGAAGTGCTCCCACGTCATGTCAGGCCTGGGACGGCCTCTGGAGGCCTCTGTGGGCCTTAGAACGGCTCTGAAAGTGACCTCCGGGTTACTTCCGGTTTCACGAACACAACTTCCAGAGGCCTTCCTGAGGCCCGCGGAGGCCGTCCCAGGCCTGGCGCAATGTGGGAGCACCATCAAGAAGTGAATCGCAACCCACCACCGGAGGACAAGGTGAGTCGTAGCTTGGGTACGTTTTTGAGAACCGTTGAGCTCAAACTTTTTAAAGACATATTTGGCTTTGTTTCCTGTAAGTTTATATGCCTGCTTACAGTCTTGGAACAGGAGAGAGTGAGAGCCTGCATCTGACTGCAATATTTTCTACTCTTATTAGCACTTTTTAGCTGCTTATTGCTTGAACAAGCGGTAGCCTTGGCTGAATAATACTTCTTCTCTGGCTACTCAGCTGGCCAAACCAAATATGCCAAGGTAGTTGGGCAACTTAGGAATTAAAATAGCTGGGCTGAGCACCAGTTCCCCATGTATGGCAGCCTGGCAAGTCATTTGAATTTGTTTGGATTTGTTACAGGGTTTTGCCACATGTCCCTGCCGGACGAACAGTTCCCTGAAGGTTTCCAGTTTGACACCGATGAAGTTAACTTCCCAGTGGAGAATCTCTGTTTCGTTGGGTTGATTTCCATGATTGACCCACCTCGTGCTGCTGTGCCTGATGCCGTTGGCAAATGCCGAAGTGCTGGAATAAAGGTCGAACTGCTTCCCCAACCACACTCCTCCAAACATAAATCTGAGTACTCTTGTAAACACAGCTCCCAAAAGCACAGAGAAAGGGCTGTATTTGAGAGCTATTTGCATGCCAAAGGAGACAGGAGAAGGTGGAGGACTACGCAAATCTGTAAATTGTTTTTATGGCTTCCTTTGCGGGTGGGAGGGGGGGAGAGGGAGGGAGGGAAAATGTCACTATGATGCTTCTGTCTCCTAAAACTACAGCAACACCAGCTCCTTTGTCTTAGCACAGGGGCAAACACAGTTTTAATCTGACCTGTGGCCACAGAACTAACGATGCATTGTTGGCCTTGCAGGTTATTATGGTGACGGGCGACCATCCGATCACAGCCAAAGCTATTGCCAAGGGAGTTGGCATAATCTCTGAGGGAAATGAGACTGTCGAAGATATTGCTCTTCGCCTCAACATTCCTGTCAGCGAGGTCAACCCCAGGTACTGAGCAGCAGAAATGGACTGTAGAGTTTGTTGGGGGAGGGAGGGGAGCCTGGCAGTTGCCTCTTAAAATTCCAGCATTTAACATCAAATGGGGCCTGTGTTGGGTATGATGTGAAGGTGCGTGGTAAACAATGCTGGCTGAAAACCTGGGAGTAAAGCAAGAGCTCCATCTTACATTGCTTGCGTTTATGTTTGAATTTTGGATGTTGTAAGGCACCCGGAGTACGGTTGGAGATAACATTTTAAAATTAAACTTTGTTGCTTTATTGCGGGGGAGGGGGAGATTTTCTTCATGGGCATTTTGGAGCAAGAATTAGAATGACTTTCTAGAGTGCTCAAGCCTTCCTCTTCTAAATGGCAGGGATGCCAAAGCCTGTGTGATTCATGGCTCTGACCTGAAGGATATGACTGGTGAGCAACTGGATGATATTCTGAGATACCACACAGAAATAGTCTTTGCCAGAACGTCTCCTCAGCAGAAGCTTATCATTGTGGAAGGCTGTCAACGACAGGTATGTGGAGGGAGCCCCATGATGTGGCTTCATCGGTTCACTGTAACCTGCAGTGTTCAATTAGTCGGGTCAGCCGCGGGCCTGGGGTGGGAACCACCTGGGGCAGGGCTTGCCTGGGGAGCCCGGTTTTCCAGAAGTCCAGGGGTGATGTGATGTCGTAATCGCATCACCCCTAACCTTCTGGGCTCTCATATGCAGCCTTTGGACCACCCCCACTCTGCAATCTTTGGCCCTCTCCGCGAGCAGTCGCCCTCCCACTCTCGCTGAAGCACAGCGAAAACACACTGTTCAGTGAGAGCAGGAGGCGGCTGCACCCAGAGAGAGCCAAAGATAGCCAAGCAGGGGCTCAGGCGGTGTGCGGTGACCCCCCCCCCCCCCGTGGTGGCACCCGGGGTGGCCCGCACATCCCTGAGTCGGGTGCAGTGTGTGCTCGTTCAACCGCCCCGCCCCCACAGGATCTCTAGCCACTATTTGCTGGAACCATTACCAGCCACTACTGGTTTCCTGATGCAATAGTCTTTAGGAGAAGGAAAGAAGCCATTTCAGGCTGTGCTTGAGATACTTTGCATAAACATAGGCTAGGAACTGACGTTCCTTTTTCTGTCCCTCCTCTTTGTTTCAGGGTGCTATAGTAGCTGTCACAGGTGACGGTGTGAATGACTCCCCTGCTTTAAAAAAGGCAGACATCGGTGTCGCTATGGGTATTGCTGGGTCTGATGTCTCCAAACAGGCAGCTGACATGATTCTGCTGGATGACAACTTTGCCTCTATTGTTACTGGGGTTGAAGAGGGTGAGTTTCTTGTTTGTGTTGGCCAGTTTGGTGGTATTTCCAATATCCTGTCTTCCCCCCCCCCCATAAAATTTCAGATTGTGGCTACTGGGGAACCAATCAAGTGTAGCCAGCAGCCCAAGATTTGGAGTTTCCGTTACCCAAATGTTGTTGTTTAAGTAAAACTTTTTTCACATGCTTTAGCTCAGGGGCGGGGAACCTTTTCCCTGGCGAGGGCTGTTTTAAATATTAGAAATTTGCTTGAGGGCCGGCCGTAAGGCCGGACACCATTTTTATTTAATTAATTTTTGCTCCCGCCCCCCCCATCGGCCTCTGGAGGCTCCGCGCTCACCGTCCGAAGCCGCCGCCGGATCCATGTGTCACCTCCGGCGTACCATGCCGATGAGGGCAAGAGCTTGCCCTCATCGGCGTGGTACACATGTGCGAAATGGCCAACGGCCTGGTGAGAAGGGGTCGAGGCGGCGGCCGGGGAGGACATGCAAAGGCCCTCTCCTGGCCTCTGGAGGTGACGCGCGGACCCGGCGGAGCCTCCAGAGGCCGGTTGGGCGGCCTCCCGGCAATCTCTCCAGGGGCCGGACCGGATGGCCTCGGGGGCCTGATCCAGCCCTGGGGCCGGAGGTTCCCCACCGCTGCTTTAGCTCATATATGTTCTGCTATGCTATGGTGACTTCTTCCCTTTCCAAATCAATATGAAAGAGAACCTGAATATTCTTCCCTCCCCTTTTTCCCCCTCTCTCAGGCCGTCTGATTTTTGATAACCTGAAGAAGTCAATCGCTTACACCTTGACCAGTAACATTCCTGAGATTACTCCTTTCCTGATCTTCATTATCGCCAACATCCCCCTGCCGCTGGGAACGGTTACCATCCTGTGCATTGACTTGGGCACTGACATGGTTAGTGAGAAAGCAATGGAGACAGATTTTTATCTTTATGACTAGATTCCCTTCTGCAGTCAGAAGCCTAACGGAAATTTCTGAGTCATGGACCTATATTGCACCTGTATTCTTTTTCTTCTTTCTTAAAAGCATGGACAATACATGTTCATGCAAGAAACATAGCCTATGACAGTGGGCCCCAATCTCTCCCCTGATCTCACCTGATTCTCTCGCACCGGGCCTGGGATGCACTCCATAGGCCTCGGAACACCTCCGGCAGCGACCTGAAGTCAGTTCCGCTAAACAGGAAGTGCCTTCTAGAGGTGTTCTGAGTGCGTCCCGGGCCCAGCGCATCCCGGGAGTGGCCTCCAATTGCATCCGGAGGGCTCCAATTTGGAACCAACCAGACGCAAGGATGGGTGGGCGGGCCTAACTCCACAACCCACTGCGCATCGGGCTGTGACTCACCAAGTGGGTCACAACCCAGTTTGGGAAGTGCAGGCCTGTGAAGTAGTGTCTAAGACCTGTTTCCCACTCTAAAGGTTCCTGCAATTTCTCTGGCATATGAGCAAGCAGAAAGTGACATCATGAAGAGACAGCCCAGAAACCCCAAGACAGACAAACTGGTAAATGAAAGACTGATCAGCATGGCTTACGGTCAGATCGGTAAGTGTACCCTTTCTCTCTGATGAATGGACTATGCACCTTTGATCATGTGTTGAGATTGCCCAAAATTTGTGCTCACCACTGACTCTACTACTTCAGGGGGAGGGGTGACATTATTTTTTTGATATTAGAGTTTTGGAGGCACTCTTGGTACCTCCTGCAAGGAAATTCACTCTCCTCCTTCTCTCTTTGGGGGGCAACCTTGTCATGTTGAGCCTGGATGTATAGAGAACAGCAAAATGTCCTGGTTTTTTTTTCCCCCAGTGATTGTGGCTCAGCACAGTATCGGGGAGATCTAAAGGCTCTTGTTGGGCTCTAGTAAAAATGCGCTCACCAGTGGGGAGCTATTGTGGACCCCTAGTATGCAGTAGATGTTGTTATGCATATTATAGAACTTCAAAGTCCCCTGGTGTGAATTCGTAGTAGCATTGGCGTCCTTCTTTTTTGAAGAACAACCATGTTACTCAAATTGGTTGGGTTGGGCTTTAAAGCAGAGACTGCCTAGGAACAGTTGAAGTGGAGGGAAAGGGAGCTTAGAAATGAGGGGTCTGAAGGGGGTGAGGAAGTAGGCAGGATGGAGAATGACCCCAATAAAGCAGCAGAAGCAGCATGCGGAGTTTCCTGATGGAGAAAGAGCTTGTGCTTCTCTGCATGAGGGAGATGTGCAGTATCCTTGTTAGAATGCAGAGGGCTTGGGATGTGGGCTATATATCCCATTTCCTTTGTGTCATTTCCTGCCATATGAGAGAGCGCCCTGAGGTGCTGGAATTGGTGAGTCAAAGGCAAAGGAAGGAGAGGCCTAGGAAACGGAAGAGGCATCGTCAAAGTGAGGGATCAAGTAGAAAAAGGGAGCTGGAGAAATCCACATACCTGGCTTAGGAAAAAGGGGGGGCTTGTCAGTTGATTGCTGGAAGACAGTTGGCTAGGCAAGGAAGATAATGTAGGGGGGTGCTAAACCTAGCAGTATTGAAGGAATCAGCTGGAGTTTGGAAGGTGTGCATCATGGCTACAGAGCTGGTGGAGCACAACAGAAATGGGGAAGTAGCTGATCTTAATGCTGTAGCTCAGTACAAATCTAGCTGCAGCTTCTATGAGCCTAGAGACTGAGTTAAGAATATAAAAAGAGCCCTGCTGGATTAGGCCAAAGGCCCATCTAGTCCAGCTCCCTGTGTCTCACAGTGGCCCCACCAGATGCCTCGGGGAGCACACAAGACAACAAGATACCTGTATCCTGTTGCCACTCCCTTGCACCTGGCATTCAAAGATAGCCTACTACTAAAACTAGGAGGTTGCATATACCCATCATGGCTTGTAACCTGTGATGGACTTTTCTTCCATATATCTATCCAATCCCCTTTTAAAGGCATTCAGGCCAGGTGCCATCACAATATCCTGTGCTAAAGAGTTCCACACATTAATTACTTGCTTAGTAAAGAACTATTTCCTCTTGTCTGTTCTAACTCTCCCACCACTCAATTTTAGCGATTCCCCCCCCCCCCCGGTTCTGGTGTTGTGCGAGAGGGAAAAGAACATCCCTCTATCCATTCCACACATAATTTTCTACACCTCTCATGTCACTCGCTCATCTTACTCACTGACTCAGGTGCCTTTTGAGTTGACACAACAGTCCTCCCTTATGATGGGCTAAAACGTAGAGGCTACTTGAATCTGTGTGTGGCTTTTTTAAAATCCTAAAATGCCTACTATCAGCTGCCCAAGGTGATGTAAGCGTCTTTCCATCTTCCATTTTTGTTCAGGAATGATCCAAGCACTGGGAGGCTTCTTCACTTACTTCGTGATCCTTGCAGAGAATGGTTTCTTACCTTCCTCCTTGCTGGGGATTAGAGTGGCCTGGGATGACCGGTGGGTTAATGATGTGGAGGACAGCTATGGACAGCAATGGGTAAGTGTCCCAATAGCCCAGGACAGTGGTCTTCAACCTTTCTTTGTGCCACGACCCCCCCCCAATAAAGTATGAGGCTGGGGATACATCATAGATCCCCCTACCAGGACCCAATCTGCCCATCTCCCACCCCTGTCCTCACTCCCACCCCAGCACCCTTGTCTCCCCCGAGCTCGTCTGGCCCGCACCACCAGTGGCGGGGTCATTCCAGAACAAGAGAGCCAAGCCGCGGTTCCCCCCCCCAGCAAATCGAAAGAGGGAGGGCCCTGTGGAAGCCTCCCCCAGTAGGTTCCCCACCACCCCCCAGCAGCCATTTTGATTCCCGTAAGTTGCCACGATCCCCACAAATGGCCCCCACTGGGGTCCCAACCCCACGGTGACCCCATTGGGGTCCCAACCCCATGGTTGAAGACCAGTGGCCTAGGAGGTGCTGTTGCAAGATACGCTGGATCCATTTGTGGTGACTTTCTGTGACCGTGGGCTTGGAAGAAGCAAGTATGGAAACAAACTCCTTTTTTCTTTTCTTCTCTCCCTGCCTCTTTCCTAAATATTTCAGACCTACGAGCAGAGGAAAATTGTGGAATTCACTTGTCACACTTCCTTCTTTGTCAGCATTGTGGTGGTGCAGTGGGCTGACCTGGTTATCTGTAAGACCCGTAGGAATTCAGTCTTCCAACAGGGAATGAAGTGAGTACCAGAGTCTTAACCCCTCCTAAATAGCTGAGCCTTCTAGGAGGAATCAAAGTAGTCCGCTGGAAATGAGAATAGTGAGGTGTTGCAGGTGTGTATGCCAGTAGATGAATGGACTCTATTTTGGAAATGGTGCGTTCAAGACCTTTTCTGTAAACAAAAGCTGGGTAGGATGAAAGTCGCATACAGTGGATCCTTCCTAACCGTGGGTTTGGGATCCGCAGATTTGTCTCACCGCGGATCCTGGACCCATGAGGAGGGTCCATGTTAAAGACTGTAAAAAAAAATGGGGGAGTGGTTTTTTTTTTTAACCTTTTACAGTGAAAACACTGTGTATTCTTGCTTAAACTTACTGAATTCACGCTCTGGAAGGTCTCCCCAGAATGCATTGCAGTGCTTGCTACTGGTGTGTACTGGGCTGGAAACTGTTGTGCTCCATTGCCCTTGTACTGAAGTGGGCGTGAATGGCTAGGAATGCTGAGCCCAGAAGGAGAGAGCTGGTGGTCGATCAGGGTCCCCCTTTCTTTTAAATGGGCAACTTGTGCTTCCTGGCTGGCATGCTGTTGGCTGTGGCTAGCTAGAGACAGTATGCTTAGATTCCATCGGACATAGAAAACATACTGTGAGCAACTTTGTGGAAAGCTGTTTAAAAAAAAAAAAAACACAGATGAGCCCAACAGGTTGTGTGAGGAACCAGGGATGCAGAGGGAAGTCATCATTCCTGTGACTAATGTTCCTTTCCTTTCCCAGGAACAAGATCCTAATATTTGGTCTCTTTGAAGAGACTGCCCTGGCTGCCTTCCTCTCTTACTGTCCTGGAATGGATGTGGCCTTGAGGATGTATCCTCTCAAGTAAGCAGTAAATCCAGTTGATTTTGACTCTCTTGAAACTGCTAATGATTAAAACCTTGCTGCTGCTGCTGCTGCTGCAGCAGCAGATTACAGCGTAATCTCGACCATTCTTAATTACTTGAATTGGTCTAGACAAAGGGTCTCCAAAGTTTTCTGGCTGAGGGCTGGATGGGTTTGATGGACAGGCCTCTGGGGCCAGTGGCCCCGTCCCTTCCGGCCATGACATTCCCACGTCATTCCCTCATGAGCGGCCAGTGGGGAGCCTTTCACTGGCCGCCGCAGCCTCCCACTCTGTCACCCACATTCCCAGGGAGGTGGGGGGAGCCCTGTGGGCAGGCCAGAGGCCACCGTGTGCTGCACTGGCCGACCTTCCGCGGGCCGGATTAAATCATCCCATGGGCCGGATGTGGCCCGTGGGCTGTAGTTTGGAGACCCCTGGTCTAGACTCATTCTAAATGGCACTGAGCAGTTGCCAACCCCCAGCTATGCCACTACAACTGCATCTTTTCCCTTGCAGACCAACCTGGTGGTTCTGTGCCTTCCCCTACTCTCTTCTCATCTTTGTGTATGATGAAGTAAGAAAACTCATCCTCAGACGCAACCCTGGAGGTACGTTTGTTGTTCTACTACAGTATTGTTGAATGATCTATGTGTATTGTGGTGGTCTAGCCATCCACCTAGTATCCAGTGCTCCATTGTGGTAGGGGTTAGAATTGGGTGTCACGTGAATCCTGCTATCTTATTTCAAAGCTTTGCTGAAAAGGAGAAAAATAGTCATGGTGATGGTTCTGTGACCTGGGTCTTAGTCATGGTTGGTCAATATTGGCATTGCCCAGAGACATGACATGGAGGAGAAAGTTTTATACAATCCATGTTTTGTGCAATTGTGTGCTAGTACAGTATGTTCTCCAGCATTTCATAGAGCAGTTACTTTACACGTGACGTATTAAGGGCTTGTGTCTGACTTGAGAAAATAGGAAATGAAGAAAATCTGTGGATTTGATGAAAAAGAATAAATTTAAAAGAATTTGAGGGGGAGGTTATGGTGGATAAAGGTGGAGAGATAATTTGGAAAGATTGGACGCTATTGTAAGATGGAGATTGATTGAGTATTGGTGTTTGTTTTTTTATGGTTTTTTTTTTTTGGCTTTGTGTTAAGGGAGGGATATTGTAAAGATATGTTGTTTACTTCTCTGGATTTCTTTTTTTCTATTCTATAAATAAATAAAATGAGAAAATAGGAAATGCAACCTTATGTCTGTGTGTTTCTCTCTCTCCTTCCCCCCCCCCCCTTTCAATATAGGCTGGGTGGAAAAGGAAACCTACTACTAAAGTACTGCTGGTCCACGTTTGGTTTGACATTTCTCCACTGTGTGCACTTCTGGAATGCAGGACGAAGAAAAGATGGAAGTAGAGGGAGCTAGAAGAAGCATGGCATGGAGAGGGAGGGGAGTGTCCAGCATAGCGCTAGGGATTGGGGTGAAAGATGGATACGCTTTTAATGTGCCTTTTTGTTTTTGTAAGGAAGTGGAATAAGATTTTATATCTGGACTTTTACAATAAAGATGGATCGTAAGAGAATGTTTGTGTCATTGCTCATGGTGATGCAGGTGCATATACAAAACTGCTGTCGTAGTGGGTACTTGTGGCGGAGCAAGCCGCAGGAATTTGGTAAGCCAGGATGGTGTAGTGGTTCAGCAGTTGGGACTTAAATCTGGAAGATCCAGGTTTGAATCCCCGCTCAGCTACAAAGCTCCTTGGGTGACCACTATCTCTCTGCCTCACCTACCTCACAGGGTTGTTGTGAGGACAAAAGGAGGGGAGGAACTATGTACTACGCCAGCCTGAGCTCCTTAGAGGAAGGGCGGTATAAAAATGTGAAATAAAGGCAGAGTTTGCTTTCACAAGGTAAATTGCAACCAGACTTGCAGAGGGTGACTGGCTTTGCAAACGTTTGTATTTCTAGAAGAAAAGGGAGTTAAAGGTTTGCTTAGAGATGTACGGACTGGTAGAAGCCTCAGAAGCTTAGGCTGCCACCCTATGTATGCCTTAGAGTTAGGCCCCTTTGAAGTAATGGGACCTCTTTCTGAGTAAACATGTATAGGCTGTACTGTTAGTGACTGGCCCATGACAGCAGCTGAAGAGCCAGTAGGATGACCCTGTGACACAGTGTGGCCTAACTTGGTCATGTGCATAAGATAGCACAGGCATTTAGCAATGAGCGATACTACCCACGCTCTCTTTAAGTATTTGGCCTTCCAAGTACAGCGTGTTAGCACCTTCAGGAGGTGCTCTTTGAACCAGACACCAGTGGAAACCCTAAGGAGATTAACTCTACCAGCTTCCTTCTTAAACATGACATTTCCCTCCATGAACCTCATGGTTGGGCTGAAAGGGGCGGCCAATCAAGACGGAAGGGAGGACTTGAATTGGGTCATCACTGGTCTGAGCTCCCTAGTTCTCATATGATGAAATGGGTGTCTGTGGTTAAGCTGACTAATCAACTTCAAGCAGTGCCTTCTCTGCTACAAAACACCTCCTACCAATAATACTTGGTCCTGAATACTGGCCACCAGACTAATGTTGCACATAGCAAGAGTACAATGTATAGTTTGGTCCCTGTTGCATCTTGCTGTTTTGTTTAACAATCCTTTCCCATTGTACCTGGACTTTGGAAAGATCCATTGGCTACTGGTCTTCCAGAAGCAGAATTTAAAATGCTGGCGACGATCCACTTTAGAAATTTGGTTGGGGGTGATCATGAGAGAGCCTTCTCTGTGGTAGCTGCTAAGATGTTGAACTGCCTGCCCTAGAAGATCCGTGTGGCTCCTTACCTGCCTTTCAGCACTAGCTGAAAACCTGGGTATTTTCTCCGGGTTTGGAGCTTTATATGCTGGCTTCCTGTGGTGGTTCTGTTGCAATTGATTAAAAAAAAATATTTGATGATTGTTTCCTTTTGGTCTGTCTTTTGCATAGACTGGTGGGACAAAAATCTCTTAAATAGCCCACATTCAACCCTCTGGCAGTGATGCCTGCTGTCTAGTTAATTTAAATTCCTTTGCCCAATTGTCTTGAGCAGACTTTTTCAGGCAGGGCTGAGGCAGGCTGATAATTATTAGCAAGTACTCTCATTCATTTAAGGTTAAATGCAAGCCAACTTGCTCTCATCTGTCCTTTTGGACTCTGTGCAATAGCCATCTTACAGTAGATGGAATTCCTCTTCTTGGAATCTAATCTTTCCTCTGCCAGGAAAGATCTAGGTTGAATGACTATGCACACTAGGCTTGAGTTTCAAACTTGCCTTGACCTCTTCAGGCTTTTGTCTTATGTTTTTGTGTGGGTATTTTAATTGTTTTAAAAGGGTACTGTAAGTAAACTAGATACCTCTTTTATTAGTAAAATATTTATTTAAGATATCTTACCCTGCTTTTCCAGCCCAATGGACAGCACCAAATATACATACTCAAATGTTATTACCAAAATTACTACAGTGCTCAAAAAATACAATTAGCAGTATTGTCCAAATCAACACAACAATAGTTAAATATTCAAATACCCCTCAAGTCAGTCATAATGGCTGCTTTTGCTTGTGGCTGGCCATTTTCTTTCCCTGCTTGTTGTGATGCTTCCTCGCAGGTAGTTCATGAGCACAAACCACCACTTCAGTAAGTGTACTTAAAGAACACAGATTTCACAGTTCATAACATTAGTACAGTATCTAGCTAAAAATGCATCGGGCTCCTTGATTTAAACATAATACCTGACATTTGTCGTCTGTAGGAAGTTTCTGTTTTAGCTTATGCCAGCACCCAGGCAATTGAGTAGGTGTCTGCTGACCAAGCAATTTCTCTCTCTCTCTCTCAAGTGACATGAGAGAGAGAGAGAGAGAGAGAGAGAGAGAGAGAGAGGATCAGGCCTGATCCTTGGAATTCGCCTTACCAAATGGAGTAATAAATGGTGTTCCAGCATTAACTTCTCGCATTAGAGCCCAGTCATGTGCAGTTGTTTTTGTTCTCAAACATGCTTTGTACTGCATTGGGTCTCTGGATATTTATGTAGTTTCCACTAGAAAATTAACATTCTTAATTGCTTCTCCTTACTCCTGAGCAAACATGTATAAGAGGGGACTGCAAGATTTAGGCTGATTATACTCATTTTCTGGGAATAAGCCCCACTGAACACAATGGAACTTCTGAGTAGACGTGCCTAGGATTGTGGTGTAAGTCAGTTTTGTATTGCTGACCTTTAACATACAGGTATGTTTCTGAAATCCTGAATAGGTTAAGTGTCTGAGTAGGTTAATAGCACAATCCTGTATAACTCTTGCACTGGTGTAACAGTAGATCCATCAGTGTAAGTGCACTTATGCCAGTGTAACTTGCCGTACGCCAATGGATGCAGGACGGACATCGGTGTAACCCCCTCAGACACCACACATGTGCAGTTCAGACGTGGGACGGATTCCGCTGCAATTCCACCGGCCCAGGGGGCATTCTGGGGGCATTCAGACACCCCTGGAATGCCCCCTGTGCTGGCAGAGTTGCGCTGGCATCCGTCCTGCGTCCTTACTGCACGTGTATGGCATCGGGGGTTACGCCGGTGTCCGTCCTGTGTCCATCAGCGTACAAGTTGCACTGGCATAGATACACTTACACCAGTGGATCTACTGTTACACCAGTGCAAGAGTTACACAGGATTGGGCTGTGTCATGCATGTAAAATAAATTCTGCAACAAGAAAAACTGGATTCTGTGACCCATTTAAATTGTGTAAATTTGCACAAAACTTGTTTTGTACAACTGCTGCTCCTGGAAATCTACTGCAAATCTTAATGTCCCTGTCCTGGATTTCTGGATTTTACCGGACATAGGCCTGAAAGTAGGTGAGTGTATCTTAGAATCATAGATTTGGAAGTGCACTTCAAGGCCATCTAGCTCAGCTCTCTGCTTGAAGCAGGAAAATCTTTAAGAACAAGGAACTTCAAATGAAATGTGACACTTTCAGGATGAGCCCAATACAGTACTAATATCTGCATATTGCAGAGAAACTGGTTCATTTTAAATGTCTGTAACCCATTCACCATTGTCAAGGTGGCTGTTTCTCACCTGAAGTCAGATATGCTTGTAACCCAAGTTCCAAAAAGTAAAATTACAAATTGGCTGGCCATAGCTCTCTGACTTTGGGAGACAGTCACTGTATTTCCCTCTATTGTTTGCCTTCCTATGGGGAGCTTTAGAGCATCGCCATCCTTACAGATGGAAAACAAACATGCTTGTGTACCTGTTACTGTACTTCTCCCCACCTCAATTTTCACATTGCTGAAAGCTCTTCTTTCCCTGCTTGCAGATGTATTCATTTTTTCCCCTGCAATAGATCATCTTGCACTGGTCTCTGAGGACCAAATTAGATGTGCCAAGGGAGATCTGTGCCACTAAAAAAACAAAACATTTTTAAGGCAGCTGCAAAGGAGGGCACATTGCTCCCCCTGCATGATTTTTCCAAATTTAAATACCCTAAGCTGCTTTTCATCCCTCAGGGGAAAAGATGGGGACATGCTTCCCAAGGGGGAAGGGGTGGTGGATTTGAACTAGTAAACAGGGAAGGATAACAAAATTTCTTCCCCCTGTCCTGCAACCCTGACTTGAATCTCTCTCATTCCGCACCTCGGCCAGAGGCGTCGCCTGATATGGTGCAGTGGGGCGGTGGGCCCCAGGGCGTAGGGGCGCAGAGGCTCGGGGGGGCGGGCCGCAGGCCTCCTAAAATCTCGGTTTTTCCCCCCTTTTTTCCCCTTTTTTGGGCGATTTTAAATGTAAAAACGGGAAGTTTAAGGTGTATGTATGCTTTGCGGGCACTTAACTTGAATATGGGGCGTTCCAGCGACGTTCCAGCGACGATCTTCTTCTGCACCCGGGCACAGCTTCTCCCTGTGCCCAGGCGCGGACTCTGTACCACCCCCAGCAGCGCTTTCCGGAGTTTGCGCATGCCCAGAACGTCCCTGGAAACTCCGTGGGTCTGTGCATGCGCAAACTCCGGAAACCGCTGCTGGGGGCGGTACAGAGTCTGCACCCCCATCCCCGATAGATACTATTCAGTTTTGTTTGTTTTTTAAATGAGAGATCATGTTTAAAGTTCATTAATGGGAAGCTTTAAAAGCTGAACTAAACAAATGCAAGCCAGCAAGCAAGACTCTTAGGTAAGTCCAGAAAATAATATACAGCCACTTTACCCGCTAATCAGTCTGTAGAATGGTCCCCTTTAAAGCATATTTAAAAACTCAGATGAGAGATAGATGCAAGTGTGGGTGGTCAATCCGCCATCCTGCATCAGAAGCGAGATCCTGTTTAAAGTGAATGGAATGTTTAATCTCTCAACTTGGGGGCTAATATTTATTTATTTACCGGTATTTAAAAAAATTATATCCTGTCTTTTCCTATGCCGAAAGGCGGCTTAAATTTAAACAATACATAACCATACATAAACAACTTTAAAAACAATAAAATCCACTGGGGGGTTGACAGTATGGAGCAGAGAAGCAGCTTGGCAGAACATCTTGAGACACAGGAGGCAGACCACGACCCATCACCCAAACGCTAGACGAAACAAAAATGTTTTGAGCCCTCGCCGAAAAGTCATGAGGGAGGGGCGGTTCTCAGATCCCCTGGCAGGGAGTTCCACAGTCGTGGCGCCACAACAGAGAAGGCTCGCCCACGTGTTGCCACTCCCCTAACTTGCAATAATATGGGCAATGTGTTATCTTTGAACTGGTCCTGCACGAGACGTGTGTGTGCTCACGTCCTGGCTTT
Organism: Plestiodon gilberti rubricaudatus; assembly: GCA_026170595.1. NCBI lineage: Eukaryota > Metazoa > Chordata > Lepidosauria > Squamata > Scincidae > Plestiodon > Plestiodon gilberti. The sequence continues at coordinate 105,758,218 of JANXHW010000002.1, read as the reverse complement.
TTAAACTAGGTTTTGCAGTGCATGCAAATAGGGGGTTTGGGTTCACTGTCCCCTGCATTCCATTTTTAAGAAGTCGGGGAAGGGGCCAGGATGTGAGCCTACACATTTGGCTGGGAGGGGAGATATAAGCCAAACTAGGCCCTGATTGTCCTTGGCATAGAATGACTGCAGCTGAAACATGCTCAGCAAGCGCAAGGTTTACTATCTCATTGGACAGGATGGAAGGAATGCATGTTGTTTCCATGGGCACGCACGTACTGTACGTGGGTGCATACGTACAACTTCTACAGAGCTGTGGAAGTGACAAACAGCCCAGTTCTATCCTTCTCCCCCACTGGTGCAGCCAGTGGGGGAGGGCAGAATGGGAGGCTTTGGAAGGAAAGGGGGATTTAAATCCCCTTTCCCTTCCAAAGCCTCTCGTTCTGCCCTTCCCCACTGGCTGGCTGCACCAGTGGGGGGAGAAGGATAGAACTGGGCTGTAAAACTTGGAAGAGTTACCTGCACCCTCACAAAATTAGGGAAAGCAAAGGTATCCCCAGCTTCTCCCTACAAGGCAAGGTTGGGACAGTGTTTTACCAGTGACAGAAAGAGGGGCAGTTGGAGTATGTGGGAGAAGAGAGACTGTGAGAGAGCAAGAGAAGACAAAAGACAGCTGCAACCCAATGGAAACAGGTGGAAGATAAAAAATAAAAAATAAAAAACCACACACAAACAAAAACCCGTGCTCCGTGTTTTAAACAGAGCTCTTAAACAAGCACCTCTGTGAGTGCTCCCTCAGCCGCCATCTCACGAGCCCTTTGGAATCTTAAATTCTTTTGCCCTTGTCTTTGTATAATTGCAAAGCAGGAAACCAGGCAGCTGATCTCCGCTGGGTCACTCTTGCCCACATGCTCACAGGCAAGCCTTTGTTCCCCCAGGGCAGACAAAGAGCTCTGTTCTTTCTTTACCTCAGCCAAAGCGGTTCATTGACGTGCCCTAAGAGTACATTTTAGAAGAATAAATCAATTATGGATCAGATGACTTGGCCTCTGGCTCCACACCTCCTTCCCCCACGAAGCGCGCACGCTCCTCGGGCGGGCTGCATGCTGGGCTGGTAAGTAACAGATACCAGTGCTGACCTCCTCAGAGGGATGCAAAGCCAAGGCCTATCAATTCTTGTTATCGCTAAGCTGAGCAGGCGCTGCTGTTGCCTGCTCAGGGTTGCAGCCAGAGGCAGGTGACCCGCATTGAGCTGATGATGCTATATTCCCTTTCAGTTGTTTTGTGTGTCAAGCTCCAGCCATATAAAATGTTAATCTGAGTGAAGGAAACGGCCTGTCTTACCGGCGCATCGAGTTTCTTCCCAATCTCAGCAGGCAAATAGGTGGGTCTACAGTAGCCTATAATGTGCTAAAGCAAGGCCGATCGCCTGGGGAGCTCTTCGGGTTGTGGGGGCTGCAGCTCCATGAGGAGTGTACTGTTGTGTTGCAAGTGGCTGTACAGAGAGAACTGTGGTGTATTTGGTGAGCAGAGGGCTTCTAAACTGGCTCTTGTTTGTGGAGGGCTAAGGTAGCTGCTGCTAAAGTAGGAAATCAAGAAATAAACGGAACAACAGGCAAGTTTGGCCTTGGAGCGCAAAATGAAGCAGGGCAAAGGCTAACGGAGTTCTGTCAAGTAAGAGAACACTCTGGTCATAGCAAACACTCTTTTCCAACAACACAAGCGGCGACTCTACACATGGACATCACCAGATGGTCAGTACCGAAACCAGATAGATTATGTGCTTTGCAGCCAAAGATGGAGAAGCTCTATATACAGTCAGTAAAAACAAGACCTGGAGCTGACTTCGCATAGTCAGGGCGATGGTGTTCCCAGTAGCAATGTATGGTTGCGAGAGTTGGACCATAAGGAAGGCTGAGCGCCGAAGAATAGATGCTTTCGAATTGTGGTGCTGGAGAAGACTCCTGAGAGTCCCTTGGACTGCTAGGAGATCAAATCAGTCAATCCTAAATGAAATCAACCCTGACTGTTCCCTGGAAGGACAGATACTGAGGCTGAAGCTCAAATATTTTGGCCACCTAATGCGAAGAGAGGACTCTCTGGAGAAGACTCTGATGCTGGGAAAGACTGAAGGCAAAAGGAGAAGGGAAAGGCAAAGGATGAGATGGTTAGACAGCATCACCGATGCAACGAACATGAAAATGAGCGGACTCAGGAAGATAGTGGAGGACAGGAAGGCCTGGCGGGATATGGTTCATGGGATCTTGAAGGGTCGGACACGACTTAACGACTGAACAACAACAAGGTAGCTGCAGTGGCTCAGTGGTTAAGATGCTGAACTGCAGACCGGAAGGTAGACAGGACAGCAGTTCGAGACCCAAGTGCCACGTGACGGTGTGAGCTGCCGTCTTCGGCCCCAGCTCCTGCCAGCCTAGCAGTTCAAAAGCAAGAAATTGCAAGTAGGTTAAAAGGTACTGTCTCAGCTGGAAGGTAACAGTGTTCCGTGCGCCTCAGCGTTGAGTCACACCGGCCACATGACCAAGGAAGCGTCTTCGGACATCGCTGGCTCTTCAACTTTGAAATGGAGATGAGCACTGCCCCTAAAGTCAGTAACGATTGGCGTTCGAGCAAGGGGAACCTTTACCTTTAAGGTAGCACTGCATCTCAGCTTCTCAGAAATAAGGCCCCAGTGAAGATTCACTCCTACATTTGGCCTTTGGGGCTTCATCTTTAAAACCTTGGAGTTGTACAATGGAGAGCAGATAAGCTGTCAGGTAGGAATTCCTCTAGTCAAACGTACCTCATCCATAAACTTGCAACATGACTTTAGGCAAGCCACCGTTCTCAGCCTCATACTGGCCTACCTTACAGGGCTGTTGTAAGGATGACTGAGATAACGTCAGTGAAACATGTGAGCAGCAGACACATTTGCTACACAAATACTAAGCATTACCTCCTTGTCCTTTTGGTTTTCTACCCAAGCTATTCCTGCTCCTGCAGGTTGTATTAGCAGAGACGTTGTTTACAGGCATTGATCCTCAATGGGACTTATTTGCTTTCAGTACAGCTCTGCTGCTCTAGAGACTACCCTCCTCTTCTCCATGCAGGGAAAATAATGAATGATGAAGTGAAGCTGGAGCCAACACCCTCCAAGCTCTTAAAGGGACATCATTGTTTATTACAGTTCTGTCAGTTTTGGCATTGCTACTGGTTGCCATTAATTGGAATAACAGGGAGAGGGCCCCTGACCCCTGCCTTGCTTCACTTACCTCTCTCCCTCAGCATCCAGTGCCGCTACCACCTCCTCCAATAGCCGCAGAGAGAATACTGGGCTCTCTTAGTGTTCCCTCCACTGGCCATTAGAGGAGGAGGCGGCAGCAGCAGTGGTGGCGGCAGTGCTGAACGCCAGGGCCCATGAGAGAGGGGTAAAGGGGGTAAATTGTGCCCAGGGTCAAAAAGGAGGCCCAGGAGTCAAAGAAGGGGCCCCAGAAACGTCCTGGGATCTTAGCTGGCCTCATGGAGAGTGAAAGACGGAGGCTTGGCCAACCAGGAGGCCAGATCTATTGGGCGGGTAGACCAGGGCGCTATATCAGGAAGCCTGGTAGACCTGGGCTCCGGAGACTTTTCTGGCCATTGCTGCCCTCCCCTGTCCTGTTTTGCCCCCTCCCTCTTTGAGAAGGGGTCCAATAGAAACTTTGTACCCCCTGATAAAATTCCTCTCAGAGGCTCTGCTGAACGCTGAATGGAGGATGGGGAGGACTTGCCTCTCTCCCTTGGTGTCCAGTGCCATCGCCACTGCCATGCTGGCCATTAGAGGAGGAGTCAGAGGCGTCGCTCCGGTAGGGGCGGGGCCATAAGTTTCGCTCCGTCTTAGTCCCGTTTACCAAGCGAGCAGGTGGTGGCCCCACCCCCTCACTGTCGGAGCCATTCCCATGCGGAGAAAGCAGCAGGCAAGAGACCCTGCCTGCTGCTTTCTCCGCACGGGAATGGCTCCGACAGTGAGGGGGCGGGGCCGCCTCCTGCTCGCTTGGTAAACGGGACTAAGATGGAGCGAAACGTACAGCCCCGTCCCTACTGGAGCAACGCCTCTGGGAGGAGTAGGTGGTGGCAGGGCAGCAAGGGAGAAGGTAAACCCTCTGGTCTGAACACCATGGAGGCGGCAGGCTGGGGGAGGCAGTGGGTGTGCATGGGTACCCAGCGGCGTCGCTGGAGGGGGTGCAGAGCAGTAAGTGGTGCAACACGCTGCTACACAGGGGTATGTGGCCCTGCCCCCTCGCCTTCCTGGCAGCGACGACAACGCGCAGGCACTCATGGAACTAAACAGAGCCTTCTGTGTGTTAGCCGTCGCTGCCTGGCTTTGGGTGTGTTTTGCGGCAGAGAAATCACCTTTACTAGAAGTTATTCTTGCAGACAACCTTTTATTTTCTTGCAGAAAATGTACAACCAGTGGAATATACTCTCTTCCTTAGGAAAATTCAATCTATGGGTCTTTCTGTGGAGTTTCTGGGCTCTATACCTCCTTTTAATGCAATTCATATGGTACTGACCAGGCTATATGATATCAGTAGGCAGGAGCGATTTGCTGAGGCAATGAGGGTTTGTTCTCCTTTAGCTTTCCAACTACCATTACTATATGTTTGCAAACTGAGGTATTTGTTGTACCTCATTGAGAACCCACAGGCGCGACAGGCTCTCACGTTGGCATGATGTAATGTTCTTCCCTCAAATGTTCTAAAAAAGCCCGCTCGGAGAGCTTTAGAGCTTCTACTGATCGTAGGAGTGATGGTCAGTGTATTTGTAATAGGGGAACTATAGAAGATCTATCCCATATTCTTTCACATTGCCCTATCTATGATGATTTGCGTCAGATCCATTTATACCCCCATTTTTCAGCATACAAATTCAGATGAATCCTGCATTTAGCAATTATTGGCTTCAGAATCCCGCATTTTTGTTAAATATATTGCCGAGTATCTTCCATTAGTTGTTAAACGATGACAAATTGCATTCAGTATTGCCCTCTGACTGGAGACTCCGTTGCCTCTATGGTGCTTGCCCCCTTCCAGCATTGCCTTTGCCGAGGACCAGCACCAGAAAGGTGATACGCACCCCAAACACACCCTGCTCCTTTTGTTTCTCACTTCCCTGGCCACTGTCATTGGTATATTTTCAGCCTGCATCTTATATTTGATGACAACCTTATTATATGATACACAACAACCTTATTGTTTCTTTTTCTTTCTTTTTTTAGATGCATGATATGTGACATGTTGGCATACACACGTATGTGGCACTGGGTGCCCGCTCGGAGAGCAGGCCACCACTGTGGCTTTAAGGCTGGGCAGGTGGCAAGAGACCTTAGATCCCACTGACTAGGCCATACTTTTAATTTGTCCATTGAATCGCCTCCCTCCCACCCAACTCTGGCAGGCTGGCTAGAAGCTTTGCCTGGCTTTCGTTCCTGGGAAAATGCCAACAGCAGCCACACCTTGCTTGCACAGCACATTTGACCCGGTGAACAAAAACCACATCCTGGGAGCTTCCTGACTTGCAGTCAACAAAGTGACACAAAAGAAGGCTCACAACCCTAGCTTCCCTCTCACCATGGCCAGACTCAATCAAGGGATCCATGCTAGTGAAGCAACTAGTGAAGTTGCTTCACTAGTGAGGCAACTGGTCTCCAGAGCTAGCTACTGCATCCTTGGTAAGGTGCAAAACAATAAAAGCACCCATTTAGGGCCAGGGATGGGCAATCAAGAGCCATCCAATCACAAAGGAAGGTTTCTTGATTAACTCGCCTCACAAAACATCCCAATATGTTTCTATGGGAAGAAAAAGTTTAAAAAGATGGGTCACAGGACCCCCACATTTCTTCATTCATCATTCCTCGTTTTGCTGCGTTGCTGTTGGTCTTGTCAGTGCGATGTGAAGGACCACCCAGCAGACCTCCAGACCCGCTTGAAGTGGTTTTCTGTGGCCTGGATAGGGGCTGCATCATCATTTGTAACTTCCAAGGCACTAGTTTCATTACAAGAAGGCAGGGGGAGGGGGGAATGGAAAATATTGTAGACTGATCTTGGGAAACAATAAAACAAAATCCCTATTAGAATACAAGACACAGGTTTTATGGGTGAAGTAGCCATGTAATTAAATATAAATACAACCAATTACATGGCTACTTCACCCATAAAACCTGTGTCTTGTATTCTAGTAGCTGGCCATGAAAGCTTTCGTTCTATGATAAAATCTTTATAAAAATCTTTATAAAAGCAGCAAGTGGCAGAATAAAAAGTATTTCCCCACTCAGTCTGCCCACAGAGATTTGATCCCCTGCTCCCTCCAAATTATGGGTTGCTGCTTTGTGAACTATTTTTTGTTGAAAAGTGGCATGCGTTGGTGTTAAGAATAGTTAATCTATGAGCCTACAGCACACTCTTGGCTGCATGGACAGTCTGCACCAGGATAGACTTGGAGCTGCCATCCATTCATTCAGGCACTGAATGGAAAACGTCCTTGGTGACAGCGACGTCACTGGGTGGCGCATCACCCCTGGTGGGAGGTTGGCGCATCACCCCCATCTGCTGTCACCGCATCACCCCCACCCCACCCCACTGCTGCCGTGTCACCCCACCCCACCCCACTGCTGCACAGTCCCTCATGAAAGGCTCCTGAGAAAACTCCACAGTCAGGGAATAAGAGGGCAGGTCCTCTTGTGGATTAGGAACTGGTTGAAGACCAGGAAACAGCGAGTGGGAGTCAATGGGCAATTTTCACAATGGCGAGAGGTGAAAAGCGGAGTGCCCCAAGGATCGGTCTTGGGACCGGTGCTTTTCAACTTATTCATAAATGACCTGGAGTTGGGGATAGGCAGCGAGGTGGCCAAGTTTGCAGATGATACTAAACTTTTCCGGGTGGTGAAGGCCAGCAGGGATTGTGAAGAGCTCCAGAAGGATCTCTCCAAACTGGGAGAATGGGCAGCAAAATGGCAGATGTGCTTCAATGTAAGTAAGTGCAAAGTGATGCACATTGCGGCAAGAAACCAAAATTTCACATATACACTAATGGGTTCTGAGTTGTCTGTGACGGATCAAGAGAGAGATCTTGGGGTGCTGGTGGACAGGTCGATGAAAGTGTCGACCCAGTGTGTGGCGGCTGTGAAGAAGGCCAATTCCATGCTCGGGATCATTAAAAAAGGGATTGAGAATAAAACGGCCAATATCATTATGCCTTTGTACAAATCAATGGTAAGGCCACATCTGGAGTATTGTGTCCAGTTCTGGTCACCACACCTCAAAAAGGATATAGTTGAATTGGAAAAGGTGCAGAAAAGAGCGACCAGAATGATTTGTGGGCTGGAGCACTTACCTTATGAGGAAAGGCTACAGCATCTGGGGCTTTTCAGCCTAGAAAAAAGGTGCCTGAGGGGGGACATGATTGAGACGTATAAAATTATGCATGGGATGGAGAGAGTGGATAGAGGGAAATTCTTCTCCCTCTTGCACAACACCAGAACCAGGGTACATGCACTAAAATTGAGTGGAGGGAGAGTTAGAACGGACAAAAGTAAATATTTCTTTACCCAGCGTGTAATTCATCTGTGGAACTCCTTGCCACAGGATGTGGTGATGGCACCTGGCCTAGATGCCTTTAAAAGGGGTTTGGACAGATTCATGGAGGAAAAGACCATCACAGGTTACAAGCCATAAGCAACCTCCTGGTTTTAGAAGTGGGTTTTCTCTGTGCCAGGTGCAAGGGAGTGTCAACGGGAAACAGGTTATCTTGTTGTCTTGTGCTCCCTGAGGCAGCTGGTGGGGCCACTGTGTGATACAGGAAGCTGGACTAGATGGGCTTTTGGCCTGATCCAGCAGGGCTCTTCTTATGTTCTTATGTTCTTATTGGGCCTCGTCTGAAGGCCCCGGACCGCCGGCTGGGGTGGATGCTCCGAGGCCTTCTCCTGGCCTCGGAGCCTCCGGAGGGTGCCGCGCGGGGGTGCGCGCACGTCACCCCTTGGCACGCGTCACCCCCCAGCGGCCTGCCCCCCCGCCATGCTCCAGTGACGCGTATGGCGCCGGGAGGTGGTACTCAGCTGGGAAGGGGTTGAGAACCCCTACTGTAGTCCATTTATGCTTATGCCTCAATGCATCTGTTTAGTCTTTAATGTGCCACAAGACTCTTTGTTTTCACTGCAACAGATTTACTGTCGCTGCAACATGGCTACCCCACTGCAAGGTGAGATGAAGCCTTCCTGCCTGCCAACTCATTATCCCACTGCTAGAACCTCATTTAACCCAGGAAGTAGTTGCCAAGGCTCTTCCCAATCTAACCTCATTTTTCTACTTTTTGCTGTAAATACTTTTTTTACTTTGTTTCCATCCATCCTTTGTGTTGTTTAATAGGCTGCAGTGTGTAACTGACCAGCGCTAAACATGGGGCTCCTTTGCTCTTACTGGACCAAAGTGACACAAACTTGGAGCCCCTGACTGACCAGACAATCCCACCATCCAAGAGATCAGGGCACACAAGTCCAGGCGGTAATGGAGGCCCACTGGCCTCTTAGGAAATCTGGCAGGATATAGTGGTATGGGGCAGGTGAAGTCACCTGTCCTCCAACTAAGGGAAACACAAGAATACGGTAGGTGATCAACCCACTCCTGTGCTACATTAATATGCCAGGGGGAAAAAACCAAGGAGCATTAGGTATCCCTGTGGGTGGTAGTTTGGAAGGTACGACTTCTGGGCAAAAGAGTTCTTCTGAATAAGATGAAATATCCACCTCATCCAGCATTCATTTTTGCTGCAGTGACCAACCAGACGCATCTCAAAAACCTCGCAGAGCCAGGATAGAGAGGGAAAAGTAAGACGAGAAGACAGTGGGCATGCTGGTGGAGCCACCTTGAGAGCCACTGCCAAAGACTGTGGCAGCAGACATGGAGGAGGAAGCCACCATTGCTGCACCCTGAAGATTCCTACCACTATCCTGCTGCTGCCTCTGCTCCATCACCCTGGGGATTTCCTGCCAGTGCTACATCCTCCCATTTCCAGGGGTTACCTTACCACTACCTTCCGACTGCCACCACCCTCTTCCTCCTCTTGTCACTGCCCTCGGAGTTGCTGTCACCATCCCATTGCTACTGTCTCCTGTCTTCCTCCTCCATCTGTTCCTCTATACTGGTCAGGGTTTGCTTTGGGGGGGGGGGAGAAAGTGGCAGTGGAGGGTGTGTGCCAATAGGCACAAATAAATAAATGGGGGGGTCGGTGGTGGAATTCAACTCTGGTCTCAGGCACTAGTCCAACTTAAGTCATGCCTGGACGTAATGCCTTTTCAGATTTCAGCTGGGGGGAGGGCAAAATTATCAGCAAGGTTTAAAGGACTCCCCACCCAGCCTTCTAAATTGCACCCTTGGGAAGGGGTAGTCTGGGCCCAACTCTGACCAATGGACTAAAAGTTTTGTACACTGCTTTTTAAAGATACACTTTTTTAAAAAAGGATCTTTATACACCAGCATCATCCTCACTCACTGCAGTTCTTCTCTTGGGGGGAACAAGAAAGGAGTTAGCCTTAAAAAAAAAAGTAACTCTTTTCACATTGCCTGTGCTGAATGCCAGTTTAAACTGAACAGGATCACCACCCCGCCCCACCATGTTTTCCATTCATAATTTTTTTATATAGGAGTGAGAGAGCATTGTGAAAGAAGAATTCCTATGCTGAATCAGAACAAAAGTCCATCTAGATTTTGCATTCTAGACAGCAGGGACTAGGCAACTTCCCCAGGGAAGCAAGCTCATCAGCAGGACAGGATGGAGAGAGACGCTCTCTGACCCCAGCTCCTGGTAATCAGAAGTGTGCTGCCTCCGTACTGGAGGTTGTCCTCTTACTTCCATAGCCTTTTCTTCTAAATGTTAACAATTTTAGCCTTAAACACAGTACAGTGGACCCCTGCTATCCGCGGATCCTGCATCCGCGGATTTGTCTCAACGTGGATACGGGGATCACAATAAAAACCTTTATAAAAAGTTTAAAATATTGTTGTAATTCATTCATTACATTTGTGTTGATTATTGTTGCATGTACATGGATGACGTGCCTTGTGGTTGTTTTTCTTATTCTCTTTCAGAACATTGTAATAACAAGTTCATTTTCATCCATGTACAAAAAATGGCATCGCTGGCAACTTTTCTTCATTGTGTTTGTGCTTTTCACACAAACGTGTTGCTTCATTCCCAAATTACAATGTGAAACCAAGCTCAGATTTTATATTGTGTGACCCAATATCTCCTGGTTAAATTCACACAGTTGAGGCCAGTAGCGATGTGACTGCTGTGAACAAACTATTCTTGGTGTTTCATGGGCCCTCCTGCATTTTTAAGGGCAAAGTCCTGATGAGCCGGCATTCACTGATAGCAAGAATGAGAACTGCTGAAAGTAAAGCTGGCCGCCCTCCAAACCCAACTAACAAGCTCCTTATCCCAAGCATGTGAGGCACCGCATTGTTAGGAATATACTGTAGTGTGTTTGTTCATAGTGAGATGGAGGCATCCATAATCACTTCAATGAGCCAGAGCACACACGATGGGTCGCTATGGAGATGCTGCCAAAAATGCCATCCCCATGGCAACATATTCCCATTCCAACCACGATATCTACATGTGCTCCCTACCTACATGGATTTGTATCCTTAGACGGGCAGCCCAATTCTAACCAGGCCACGCAGCCCACACTGCTTCATATCCCAGAAAGCAGTAGGCTGAAGGTCTCCTAGAGGCAGACCTTTACCCTGGGTAAAGCCCCAGCCTGCGCAATGGCGCTACTCTGATCTGCGCAAGTAGCTGATGCAGAACCGAGAAGCCTTGTGTCATACTTTCAAGCCTGGGAGGGGGGATAGGATTCGGCTTGCACTAGCGCCACCGATCCTGCCCCCCTCCTGGGCCAGATCCACCCTATCTCCATTCTCCCCTGCCCCATTACACTTCCTCCCAGAGGCGTCACTAGACGCGTGTCACCCCAGAGCGGGGCTCGCGCGTCACCCTAATGACACCTTCCCCCGACACACCCCCTTTTAAAATAGGCCGCGCTGCGATTCTCATGATCCATAGGCTGTGCTGCGATTGGGGGGGGGCGCCCGACGGGGCTGTCGCTCCGGTCGCCCGACGGGCTGTCGCTCCGGGCGTCCCTTCAATGGTTGCAGCCGGCTCGGGGACGTCTTCCCCAGCCGGCTGCCCGGGGCCTTCTGAGGAAGGCCCACTGCGTGAACGTTATTTATAACGTTCTTTTGCACATGCGCAGACTGTTGCTGAGGGAAAAGGGCACCCTTCTGCTTGCATCACCCTGGGGCGCTCCGCCCCGCTCGCCACGCTACAGTGATGCCTCTGCTTCCTCCCCACCCTCCCCCAGCCCAGCCCCCGCGCCGCTTGGAGCAGCTCTTACCTGCTCCAGTGCACAGTAATCAGTAATCACCTTCCAGCTGATGCCACTTACACCCAGGTCATCACGAAGTGCTTTACGGTGCATTTGCGACAGTCAGCACTGGCGATTACAGCACTGGCGCTGATGAAGTTTAGGATTAGGCTGTGAGTCTCCACACCCTCCCAGCATGGGTGCCAAGAATGCCTGAGTGGGTGCATGGAGACTTGTCGAATAATGGGTCTGTTTCGCATCGGGTGGCTCCGTGGGCGGGAGGTGCGGAAGGAAGCTTGGTGAGTGCAGTACTGTCTTTCCACCACTTGTGTAGTGTGAGTAGTTAAGACCGTTGCTTTGCTGGGGTTGGGATGGGGGAATTGGGAAAGCAAGGTCTCCGGGTAGTGCCGGTGTCAGGTTATGCCCCAGGGCAAGGCCCTGCAGTGGACTCCTTCAAGCTTACCACTGATGGGTAATGGCAGTGGCCAGAGGCTCCTCCCATCTTCTCCATTGATGAATGAGGGAATCTGTGGTGGCTGACCAGTACTTTGGGGGGGGGAGGTCAGGGGATTTCCTCAGTCAGGTGGGACCTCTGATAGGCATGGATCCCAGCCAGTCCCCGACCTGGCTGACCTCTGACACTGCCCCTGACTCCTGGGTGGTAGTCAGGAAGGAAGTAGCCAGGAAGGAATTTTGAAGGAAGATGTGTTATGTATCCAGGTGAGGGGGCGGACCAGGGGCTCCAACATTGACCATGATGGGTAGAGATAAATATGGTGATGGAAACTGAGCACCACTGAGCACTCAAAAATGTCTTGCAGGTTGATGATGAGGCATTAATGAGCACTTCTTGTGTACGGTTGTCCAACCAATTGTGAATCCATCTAACGGTTGCCTCATCTAGCCCATATTTTACTAGCTTGCTAATCAAGATGTCATGGGGAACTTTGTTGAATCAAGATGTTGTGGGGACCTTGTTGAATTACATGCACAGCATTCCCACCATGCACTAAGCTAGTAACCCGATCAAAAGAAGCGATGAGATTTTGTCTGGCAAATCCATGTTAGCTTCTAGCAATCACTGCATTGATATCCAGATGTGTACAGACTGACTGTTTAATAAGTTGTCCTAATATGTTTCCTGGTGAAGCCAGTCTGATGGGTCTGTAATTTCCTGGGTCATCGTCCTCTCCCTTTTTGAAGATTGGGGCAACATTAGCCCATCACCATTTTTTTGGCACCTCCCCCATCTTCCAGGATTTCTCAAAGATAAATTGATGGGGGTTGTGGCATGCTTTTGTGGGGGGGAATGGTGAAAGTGACCTGAGAGTGTTCTGTTTGTGAAACTGGAGCAACTATTTTCAACCACTGTGCCAAAGCACATTGGTGTGCAACGAATGGTCTGCAGGTGTGCCGTGGGAGTTTGGGGGAGGGTCATTTATTGATAGGGCCATTGGGGTATGTGAGCCCTTGGCTGGCAGTGCAGTGTACCTTGTCAATTGTCAAAAAAACTGATGGTGTGCCTTGACAATTTTAGCACCTTCTCAGCGTGCCATGAGATGAAAAAGGTTGAAAATTGCTGTGCTGGAGATTTGATGATGATGATGATGATGATTTATCTGATGTAAATATGAGACTGACACTGAAAATCCAGAGTTAGCAAAAATGCCTATTGTGTCTTTAATGATGCTTTCCAACAATTTGCCCAGAACTCAGCTAACCAGTCTGTAATTTCCAAGGTCTCCCCAGCCTCTTCCTTAAAAATCAGGTTGCATTGACTATTTCCTAATCCTCTAGTAAAGGTTTTAGTGACAAATTTCATATTTTTGCGAAGCAAACAATTTCATGTTTGAGTTTACTCTTGGGTGGATGTATACCAACCCTGGTGACCTGTTAATTTTTAATTTGTCACTTAGCACTACCACCAGCCAACTCTATTTAACTCAATTCCTCAGGTCCTCTTCCGGAAAAAGATTGGTTCAGACATGGCTATCTGTCCAACATTTTGCAGTGAAGATCAATGTGAAGAATTTATTTAGCTTCTCTGCAGTCTACCTATTCTCTTCTGGCAGCTAAGAGTCCAATTGCCTTCTTGAGCTTGTTTCCTGTTTCTTATGTATTTTTAAAAAAATTATTGCTGGTGAATACCTTTAGTGGTATGCTTCTCCACATTACTGTATTATTTTTTATCAGCCTTATTTATTATTTATTTTTATTTTTCACATTTTTATACCGCCCTTCCTCCAAGGAGCTCAGAGTGGTGTACATATTTCCTCCCCTCCTTATCAACATACACTTGTTTTGCCAGAGTTTGTGTTCTGTTTTTGGGTTTTGGTTTTGTCATTTGGGCAATACTTCTGTTTTCTAGAGGAAGTTACCTTACCTTTTATACTGTAACTATTTTGACTTTCCTCATTAACCATACTAACATCCTCATTAATGGCCTATTAAGCCATTCTCATGATCTGCTGCCGTACGTCCAGGACCGGTGTCATAAAAGCCACGGCACTGTAATGGGCTATGGGACCACCAGTGCAAACAGCTGGAGACCCTGCACACACACCAGTGGCGCACCCAGCCTGCGCCAGAGCAGCAAGGTGGTGGCAGGAGCAATTCAGGGGAGGATTGGGGTAGGGAATGAGTTGAACTGGGGTGGTTTGGGGGCAGAAGGGGGTGGATCTCAGTGGCAGTAGTGCATATCAAGATCCTGTCGCCCTTTTCCCAGCCCGATAAGCTCCTCAGACGTATGCAAGCTGAATAGCTAAATAGCTGGCATAGGTATAAGGAGACCCATTGGCAGCCAGGAGGTTTATGGGGAGGTAAGAAAAAAAGATGTTTACTTATCTCCCCCCAGCTGTCTTGTCACCTCCCACTATAGCAGGGGTCCTCAAACTACGTCCCGCAGGCCGGATCCAGACCACCAACGTTATTTGCCCAGACCACCTGCCCTGACTGTATTACATCACCGTCATCCCCCGCTTGCTGCCCGATACTTAATTGCTCGCCCAGCCCGCTGCTTCGAGTCCTCTTCGGTGGCTCAGCCGCTCCTGAATAACGCAGGCCAAGGCAAGGCTAAAGCGGCACATGCACAGAACGCCGCTTGAAGCCTTGCCCCCAGAAGGGCCAATCAGAGGACAAGGCTTCAAGCGGCATTCTGCACATGTGCCGCTTTAGCCTTGCCTTGGCCTGCGTTATTCAAGAGTGGCTGAGCCACCGAAGAGGACTCAGAAGCAGCGAGCCGGGTGAGCAATTAAGTACCGGGGGGGCAAGCGGGGGGATGACAAGACAAGTGGGGGTGGTGGTGATGCGGCAAGCACTATAGTCCCACCCCCAACTATAGTCCCGCCTTCCAAGTCCGCCCCCCCAGCAGTTTGAGGGGCAGTGAACTGGCCCCCTGCCGAAAACGTTTGAAGACCCCTGCACTATAGCATGCAGCGTTTGCTCCATCAGTGGCACTGCATGCTATGGGCTGGCAGGGGATAGGATTGGGCTGTTATCTTCTTTCTTCAGCTAAAATGTACAGCATTATGCACCCATAGGATTGAGCTGAAAGTGTCACAAAGCTCTTAATTGTTCTTGTCATTGTCTAAATGAGAGGCGGGGAAGAAGAGGGGAGGGAAGAGGTTTCACATTTCTACGTAAAATGTACAAAGCCACAATAAAATATGAATAACACAAGATGTAGAAAGAAGTAAAAAAAGAAAAAGAAAAAATAGATTAGAAAAAATGTAGAAGTAGTTTATAATTGTAGAATGTGGGGTGAGGGGACTATACATATACATGCATGCAAATGCTCAGACACTTTCCGTTATGTATAATAGAAAATAACTGAGCATTTCATGGTCACCCTTCCTTCCATTCCTGAATGGATCCCCATTTGTCATGGTTTCTACAGATGCTAAAGAGAATGTGAGCTAAGGCCATGTAATAAACCATTCAGACTAGGGAGTGATTGTTTGGAGACCAGTGTTCATCTAAAGCCCAATCTTAGAGTTACCCTGCACTGCTAGAACTTGCGTTTCGGTAGCACAGGATGCTTAGCCAGGCCACTGTTGCTCACTGCTGGGCCGCTGCTATAAACAAACCACCACACAGCATGTGCAGCAGCAGGTTCTGAAGCCTCCAGAGGCACTGGTAAGTTGGCGGGAGAGGCGAATCATGGGTGAGGAGAGGGCAGGGCAGGGGCACTTTGGGGACGGATTGGGGAGTGAAGGGGAAAGGCGGGGTGGATCTCGGTGGCACCAGTGTGCAGCAGATCCTATCCCCTCTCTCCCAGGCCACCCGGCCCTTTTTCTCTCCTTGGACATATGCCAGCAAAATGTAGGTCCAAGGAGACCCATATGCGCTTGGGCAGCCTACTGGGGGGTAAGTAAAAAATGCCTTCTGCTGGCTGTCCAATCACCCCCCCCACCCCACCATTGGATGCATCGTGCGCTCCATCAGAGCGGCTACGTCAGTGTCAATCATTGGGGATAGGATTAGGCAGCTAGTCACTTGCCCAGATTATTCATCAGGAGGCAGCTGTGACTGAAAGTTCCACATGCATAGGCACTGCACAGTCAATCCAATGATCCCTTATTGACTTGGTTTTTAAATCTGCAATTCTAATCCAAACAAAATCCATTATGAAACTCTCTAATTGAATTCTGTAGGGCTAGGATTCAACCCCAAGAAAAGCACCCCAAGAAGCCGTCCTAAGCACCTTCAATGGCTATTACGGATATTTTCCCTACCTTCCTTCTTATCCTTGTTTTCTTTACAAGTCAGCAAATGTTTGCCTGCTGCCTTGGATCTGACAATATCCACAACCCAACCTGAGATGAAGGGACAAAGACGGGAGGAGCAGGGCTGACATCAGATGTTGACTAAACTGGGCACTAGCCAACCTGACAAGAATAACTCCCTCAGTCTTCCAAGTACTTCAGCCAATGTTGGCACAAGTTGGCTGAAAGATGTGTTGCCATTGCTCCTGTCATCCCCCCCCCCCACTTTACAAATGGAAACATCCCCCAGAGGTCCTTCTGCTATTATGGAACTTCTAGGGCAGGGTTTCTCAACCCCTTCTCAGTTGAGTACCACTTCCGGTGCCACTCTCCTGCTGCGTACCACCAGAAGTGACTGGAGGTTACATCATGGCTGGTTACTCCTGGGTTTTTGGAGGCCAAAAATCACAGGTAGAAGGCTCTGGGAGGATGGGAGGGTCCTTCTCAGTGTTCCCAAGAGGCTCGGCCAAAGGTAGGAGCCTCTCAGGAGCAAAAATGCACCGCCGAAAGCACCGCATCGGAGGGGGGTTCCAGTGGTCCAGCAGTCCGAGTACCACCAGCAGTTGGCCAAAGTACCACTGGTGTTACTAGTACCACTGATTGGGAACCCCTGCTGTAGGGGATGCTCCCATTGGCCAGTGAGGAGGAGGAGCTGTTGCCTGCCACTGCTGGTAAACGTGGGGGGGGGGGCAATCCAGGACTTCCAGCAACCTGGTGCTGGTACTGGCAGGGCAAGTGCAAGTTTGCTTTAAAAGTCCAAAATGGCCCTTGTTAGCCAAGTACCTTCTGATAAGAAAATTGCTCTATATGCAAAGAGTCATTTTCATCTGGTTTTTCTAATGGTTGCTTTTATGGGAGTCTAACCAGGTTACTCAATCAGGCACAAGGAGTGGCAAAGTATAGACAGACCCACAGCAAAGAAAAGCTGTGCGGTACAAACAAGCGTTTTTTCTCCTATTGTCCAGAAAACTCTCTCCTCACCTACGGAGCACCCGATGACCAAACACTAAGGATATGATGAGTAATTAAGCCTTGTTGTTAATAATTACCCTTTGAATTCTTTATTCAGATTCGCTCCAGAGGACTGTACTGCAAGCACTGAACATACACGAGATATAGCAGTCTGGAGAAAGCTGGTGCACATCAGGCCATTAACTTTTCAGCATGTTCCGCTCCAGTGTCTCAAGTGCTGAATCTGAGACTAGAGAACCTGAGTTCAAGGTACGAGAATGACTGAGGTGCAATGACCAGAGCCAGGATGGTATAGTGGTTCGGAAGTTGGACTTAGACCTGGAAGATTCAGGTTCAAATCCCGGCTCAGCCATGAAGCTTCCTGGGTGATACGTTGGGCCAGTCACTATCTCTCAGCCTCACCTACCTGACAAGGTTGCTGCAAGGACAAAAAGAGGGGAGGAACTATATACACCACCCTGAGTTCCTTGGAGGAAGGGCAGTATAAAAATGTGGAAAATAAAAATAAAATAAAGACTATCCTTGGACAAGGAAACCCAGACGTAAATCCCCAATGAGCTATAAAGTTCCTTTCTCTCAGCACCCAACTCAGCGATTTTCAACCAGTGTGCCACGGCATATTGGTGTGCCATGCAGAGACAACGGGCGCCCTACCGGCGCCAGGGCGCATGGGGCGGGGCCTGTGTCGCGTCATGTCGACGTGCCCTCGCGTCACGTTGACGCGCCCCCCCCCCGCCCATTTTTCGCTCATTTCGGAGCCGAACCGGCTCCAGGGAGGGTGGGAGGGCCAAGACAACGCGGCGCTTCCGAATGGTGAGTTCCCCCAGCGCGCCCACCGTGAGTTCCCCCAGCACGCCACCTGCCCGCGAGCGCCTGGAGCTCCTGATCCACGCGCTCCACCGTAGTTCCGCTGCTGGTGCCATGAATGGTCTGCAGGTGTGCTGCGGGAGTCTGGGGGAGAGTCGTTTACGGTATTAGTAGGGCCATTGAGGGATGTGAGCCTCCCACCAGCAGCACGGTGTGCCTTGTCAATTGTAAAAAAAACAACTAAAACTGACGGTGTGCCTTGAAAATTATAGCGCCTTGTCAGTGTGCCATGAGATGAAAAAGGCTGAACATCACTGACCCAACTAAATGTGGTGGGACATGTTTGTCATTGTATTCCCACACACAAAGCAGGCCATGGGAATCCAAATTCAACATCAAAAGGGATGAGAGTGAGAGTGAGAGATCTCTTTTCTCTCCTCTACCTGACCTTCCTGTGGTCCTTCCTCTAGGCCCGTGGAGCCCAGCTCTGATTCCAGAAGTGAGCTGCCTGGTATGATGAGAGAAAAGTGAATGAAGTGATGGAACATGGCAAAATAATGGGTGGGGGAATCAACTCCCCCCCATCCACACACATTTGTTGAAAAACCTCACAGAAGCAGGCTGCTTTATATATGAACAAGGCAGACACATGAATAAACAAACATCCCCCCAGAGGCGTTTCTGCGGTAGGGGCGGTACCGTAAGTTGTGCCCCATCCTAGTACCATGTTTACAAACCGGAACAAAGAGGCCCCGCCCCCTCGCATCAGAGCCATTCCACACAGCGAAGGCAACGGGCAGGAGACTCCCTGCCCGTCGCCTTCACTGCGTGGAATGGCTCCGACGGCGAGGGGGTGGGGCCTCCTCGTTCCGGTTTGTAAACATGGTACTAGGACGGGGCACAACTTACGGTACTGCCCCTACCGCAGAAACGCCTCTGCATCCCCCCACCTCCTGTCAGGTCTGGTCTGGCCCTCAGTTGAACTTACTTGACAGGGTTGTTGTGAACATTAAAAAGTTGCTTGAAGTTCCTTGGGGAAAAGGTGGGAACCAAATCCCTGTCTACTGTTGTGAGATATTGAGCCAAAGTCGAGAGAACAACTTTCCCCCTCTGTTCTCTGGGACATTTGACACTGAATTCAAAATGTAGAAAGCAGCACTAGGAAAAAAGAGATGCCCAGGAGTGTGCAGCAATCTCCGGTCAGGCTCCAGCTCCAATTTGGACTGTGCTGCTACCCAAGCTGCCCCCCAAATCCCCCCACTCATTCAAATAGCTTTAGTATTTATGAGGGTTTCTTCAGCACAGTGAGGCCTGTGCTGCTGTGAACCACTTTGCCACTTCCATGTCATCTTCTCATCCTTAGGCTTGGTGTCCCTTCCTCTGCTTGCCTACAACTACAGCCTTCAAGGAGGGGGCCCAAATAAGGCAGCACTGTAGGTGAGCTTCTCCAACCAGGGACGTGCAGAGTGGGTGAGGCAGGTGAGGCAACCCATCCCTCATATTTCCCGGTAAAGCACGGGGGATTGTGTGCACTACCCACTTACACGAGTGCTAGCAGGTGGCACACATGCGCAATCCCCTGGTTAGGCTGTGTGCTTTACCGGGAACTACGAGGGGGCGGGTTGCCTCACTTGCTGTGCCCGCACCACACGGCCCTGTCTCTCACCCACCCTCAAGCACAGATAGGGCTCTTTGTGGACAACCATGCAAACAAGGACCACCCAATCACACCGCCATTGCAGCTCCTCTCTGCAGTCCTAAGCACATTTCTGAGAACAGGTGAACAAGATTTTGATGAACAAGTTTTCCATGCCAGAGGTGGAAAGAACCAGCAGGTGGAAATCACATTCTTAGATGGGACTGCTTTTCTTTTAATAACATACTGGATGTTGTGACAATCCTTTGCCCTGGGGTAAACTGGCAGCAATCTCATTGTGTTCCTGGAAGGGTCTACTAGAGATCTTTCTGCAAATTCAGGATCATAGATACGCAGTGAAATGCCCCCACATTTATCAATTTGAAAGACTGAAGGCAAGCCCTTGTAAAAAGACTGGAATTTCCCCAGCCACCCACCCGACTGCTGATCTAATCTTAGACTCTGCAAAAGAGCTGCTTATAGTTCTCCATTGTGCTATTCCTGGACATCACAATGGAAGTACATTTGCTTATCAAGAGTCGAACCAGCCAGCCTACACAAGAGGACAGCCAGTGAAAGTTTTATGGTGAAAAGTCTCCTAATCCTAGAATAGGCCAAGGTTTCACCTGCCCCAAGGCTGTCTCACTAGCACCGCATGGGAGACGGTTCTGTCGCCCAAGGTCAACTTGCATTCCAACGAACCGCCACTGACCTGACATCATTCTCCTCCCCTCCCTTGTTAATGTGTATGGAAGTCTGAGAAATTTCCACAATCTTAGAAGCAATGCATGGGTACAACCCCTGCCCCTTAGATGACGATGGGTCATTTTTTTCCCTGAGCATTGTGGAATTTTTGTTGCAGCGATAAGTGCTAATAAGCTGATATCTGGGCAATACCCTGACAAAGGGTTTAAAAACAGTTTCTGCTTCCAACAGAAACATGAAGACGTCCTTGCACAGGAGCATTGGAGACGGTCCTTGCACAGAGACAGTCCTTGCACGGGAACACTGGAAGGAGAATTCCTGTAAACCCTAAAGAATGTGCAAGAGTTTTTGTGTGCACTTATTCAAGTAGAGATAGAAAGAGCTGATACTTAGGAATGCAGCACTTGCTGTTCCTTCGCAATGTACTTTGGCCCAGTTAGCTACAATGAGGATTTGATCTTTGACCCAATGCTGAAGATAAAGGTATGCGCCAGCCCATTCAATTGGATCTTTTAGAGGGATGCAAGCAATATTCCGTGGAACTATTTTCACTTTTTAGTGTGAAAAGGAGAGTTCATTTCAAGTAGGGAGGCAACACATCTTTCTGTACTTTTTGTACTTTATGATCACATCACCAGGCAGGTGAATGTTTAACTTCTGAAGGAACATTACCTTTCAGAGACCAAAGCTGCTAGGTTAATCAGTTTCCACACCACATAAAAGTCACAGATGACAGGAAGCGCTGTAAAGTGTGCACCTTTGCAGGTGTTTAGAACCTTTGCTGGCCTTGAGGAGAGGCATTTGGCTTTCAGCTGGTAGATGGAACGTGGTTTTGCTACTTGAGTAACAATGATCTCAGTTCTGTGTTCCAGTGCACAATTCCCAGGCTGGAAGAGAAGGACCAAGGCTGGCTGGCTGGCTGTTCTAACTACTGAACTTAAATTATTCACTAGTGTACATCTACCATGTTCCCTGCAGGTGCCCAAGGGGGGGAAGAGGTACATCAAATGTATTAATGTTAGCCATAGATCAGCATGACAAGCAAGACTTTAGTTCTTAACAACATTTTATTAGATAGCCAAACAAATTTCTCTTCTAGGATACTTTCCTTATTCATAGGCACTCGCATTCTCGCACGGAGTGGGCCAGACGTTCCAGTATCAAGTAGTGGGGATGTAGCTTTAAAGGACTTCCTCCAGGGGGAAGCAGGGCACCGATGCTTCCTCTTTTGTGGGGAAGTTATCCAGAAGATCTCCTTTTAGCAGTCTCTACTCTTTCTTGTATCCTCTTCCCAGGCCGGGGGCGGTCGAAGATGCGTAGCTCTTCCCACCCTTCCAAGGTTGGATGATCCCGACGGGGCAGGTTCCTTGGATGGTCTGTCTGGGAGCGAGTGGTCTGGTTCAGCCTCTCTCTTCCTCCTCCTCCTTTCTCTCCTCTCATGAGGGGTTTTATCTCCTTCCTGTAGGCAGAGGGTGTAGCCTGCTTTACTGCACCTGGGTGTTCTTCTACAGCTGAGCCTTTTGGTCGGGCTCTGCTGGTGTAACCACTCGACTCCTGCAGGTACTTAGTGCCTGGGGCTTGGCTTGCCTTCTCAGGATGGCCTGGCTTACAACTAGACAGTTCGTTTGTTCAGCAGGATCATTCATAGGAGTCTTTTATGGCAACGTGGAAAATTACCTTTTGAATCAATCAATCAATCAATCAATCAATCAATCAATCAATCAACCAATCAAAGACTAGCCCAGTTGAATCTAATTTCTGAATCTCTCTGTGTCAAAAGTTCAGATTGAAAATGGCGTTTCGGTAATTTTCGATCCGAACTCTTGAGACAGAGAGATTCAGAAATTGATACAATGGGGATAGACTGGAGGATGGTTGCCATTTTGGTCCATACGAGCATGGAAGCCAACTTTTTTCTTCAAAGTATGCAGAAGCAGCAACCGGGGCTTGGACCCCTCTTGCACGTATTTTGAAGGTTAAAGTACGGTTGATCCATATGGGTTCCCATCATAACTGTCACCATACACATGTATCTTTGTATACAGGAATCGCTACTAGGCACAAAAAAATATTCAGTGGCGTCGCTCCAGTAGGGGCGGGGCTGTAAGTATCGCTCCATCCTAGACCCTTTACCGAGCAAGCAGGAGGCGGCCCCGCCCCCTCACTGTCGGAGCCTTTCCCCTGCGGAGAAAGCAGCAGGCAGGGTCTCTTGCCTGCTGCTTTCTCCGCACGGGAATGGCTCCGACAGTGAGGGGGCGGGGCCGCCTCCTGCTCGCTCGGTAAAGGGACTAGGACGGAATGATACTTACAGCCCCGCCCCTACCAGAGCGACGCCACTGAAAATATTGTATGAATCAGCCTTGAGATAGACCAGTGAGACCATTTATCAGGCTCTGACTGTGATAGAGAGAGAGAACAAGCCTTCATAGAACTGGAACAAGAGCTCTGTGAAATTCACTGATGCCACCAGACAATGTTTCCATGAAAAGTACTTTTACTAACTTAAGCTAAAATTGACAACACAATCCTAAGCGGGGCCGGCGCTGCAGCCTCAGTGCCAGCCTAGGGTGTTGCAAATGTGCCATAAAGCATGTTTGCATCACCCAGAAAGTAGGCGGCGCCAAGGCCTGGGAGGGGGGAGGGATCAACGTTTTCATCGGACACTATATCCTATCCTCACTCCCAGGCCTCCAGCCCCAGCATGGGGCTTCTCAGGCCAGCGCCGCCGAAATAGGTGGCGCTGATCTGAGTAGCCCCATAGCTGAGGCTGGGCATTACTCCAATGAGACCTCAAGCCCATTCCTCTCCAGCACTGGATAGGGCACAGGCCTGGCGCCCACGTTGTAATGGTGCTGGATAGGATTATGCTGCCCGTGCTTGGAAAATGCCATCTTCCATCTAATGGGCAGCTTTACAATTATAGTTAATAAATAACAGACAAGTATTTTAGAACAATACTTCCCACTAGACTGAGGGCCAAACAGCTATGGAAAATATTTAATAGCTTTTACAGATATAATAAAATTCATTACTGTTAAAATAGAAAGTGCTTTAAAGCAGGAAAATATCACATTCCTTCACAAGATGGACAGCTGCATGACCTTGGTTATGCCCAGATCCCTGGAGCTCTGATCTTCCCTATCTTCCATTACAACTTCCTTCCATTTGCAAACCCCACATGGATCATTTAGCTCTAGGAAAGACACATTTTAACATAGGGATCAGCAAGTGGTTGCCCTGGGCTGCATCTGACTCCTGACTGATGTTGGCCCACCCAGTTGCCAACCCAACGTAAGTCCTATGCAGACCTTAATAAAACATGGATACAACAGTGCACTCTAAAACCACACCCCAGATAGATGTGCTTGTAAGCCCCGCCCCTGCCTGACCTTGAGTATAACATTTGTCTGCAGTGACGGATGCTGTACTCTGGGAGAGATCTTCCCCATGATTAGGGATGCTGGGTACCACCCTGTCTCCTTGAGCACTGAGTTTGTCGCCACAGACAAACGCTGTACTTGTGGGTGGTTGGGGGGGGGCAGAACTTACAGAAGTGAGAGTGGGGTTTTTGAGTGTCCTCTCATGCTTTAATGAAACACACACCCCAAAAAAACACCCATGTTTTAATAATATCTTCATAGAGTTTTAAGGTCATTGGATTTCCTAATGCTCAGACTCTGAGGAACAGAGGTTGGACTATGTCAGAATAGGTGGTGGAACCTGGGACCGCTTGATGTTCTTTGAAGAAAGAGATCTCAAGCTTCTCCTTCACAAGATGGACAGCTGCATGACCTACTGAATTCTACCGAAGAATTATCACCATCTTTCTCATTCCTGACAGCAAGTCACTGACACTGATTGTGACACTGGAAACATAGATGGCATCAAAAGTCTGACAAGTTAAGTGCTAAGGCCTCAAGCCCATCCAAGGGCTGACCATTCTAGGTCAACACCCTTGAGCAGGGCTGGCCCAACCATGATGCAAATGATGTGGTTCACTTTGAATGGCGGGTGGTGGTGGAGTGACTGACTCAGGGTGCCCTATGGAGCTGCTTTCCTACGCACTCACCCCACTCCTTCCTCGTGCAGCCCCTTTAAACATATCAGGAAGTGTGAGGAAGGAGTGAAGTGCGTGGGACAGGAAGCAGATCATTGCTGCCCATGCCAGGAAAGGTTGCGTGGGCAGTGGCAATTCGCTCCCCTATCCACTCACCTCACTCCTTCCTTGCAGTCTCTTTAAATAAAACAGGAAGTGCAGGACACGCTGGGAGCTCCCAGCACAACCAGCACTTCCTGTTTTGTAGAAAAGGATAGCAAGGGAAGGAGAAAGATAAGTGGATATTCTTCCTGGGTTATTTGTGTGTGTGTGGGGGGTGGTACACTGGCAGCACTAGCCAGAGGCGTAACAAGGGTGGAGCGAAGGCAAGTAGTTCTGCACTCCGTTACACTGGAGTCAGCGGCCCCTCCCCCTTGCTGTTGGAGCCATTCTGGCAGCAAAGGCAACACGCTCCACCCTTCGCTCCACCCTTGTTTCACCACTGGCACTAGCACCAGCAGTAGTGAGTCAGGTGGCAGATCCGGTTGGGGCATCATCCCTGCCCCATAGCCTTGCAGTACTAGTCCTGAAATATCCTTCCTTCCGCAGAATCCCTGGGAGTGAGGAGCTAAAACCCTGAAATCAGGTCAAACTGTGAGACCTGGCAGCTCTAACTCTAAAGGAGGGTGGTGGAGGAAGACTAGAGGACCAGCAGCTCTGCATTTGTCAGCAATTTACTTTGGGAGGGACGGCTCCTTCTGAGAGCTAGTGCACTTTCACACAGAAGTGGGGGATGCAGAAGTGAGAGTAACTTGTGGTCTGCTTTCCATGCTCCAGTGAAATACCGTATTGTCCCGAGTATAAGACGCACCTGATTATAAGATGCACCCTTAAAGTTTGGTGCTATTAAATTTTTTTAATTAAATCACTGGCATTAAATTGCAACAGCCTGATTATAAGACGCACCCCTAGTTTAAAAACTTAAATTAGGAGAAAAAAGTGAGTCTTATACTCAGACCAATACAGTATTTATCACCTCTTACACATTAACCAAGTTTCCAGTTCTTACAATCTATAAACTGAACACCTTAACAGACAAGAACAATTTAAACCAAGCGGGCTTTAGGCTGCTGAGTTTTTAACAAAAAGGTTGTGCTGATTCTGCTGTGAATTTTATGGCTTGATGTTTCGTTTAGGGGGCTGCATTTATATTTTGTTGTGTTTTGCTGATTTTTCATCCTATCTAACCATTATCAGAAGCTGTTTCAAGTTTTGAGAAGCGTGCACTCCAATCCTACACTTAAAAAGACATGCTGACAAGGTCCGTAGACTTAGTTGTTCCTACCTCTGCCTAGGATTGAGCAGCTAACCATTTTAAAATAAGTAAATGTCACTAGGAGAGTTGCATGTGACCACCAGCCAGTTTATGGTGGGCTGCATTGCCCCTTTTATTGTAGGGTTGGTGATAAGCTCCCCTAGCAGGGTCTTATCAGGCTGACAGTGCCACCCAGTCTATGCCCTCCAAACCAGATGATTATTATGTTTAAATCTGGGGCTGGTTGAGTTTAAATCTGGGGCTGGTTTGCGAGTGAGCCCTTTCAGGAGCAGCGAGTGGCCTCACGGGAACGAAGTGGCTCACGGGGACAAAGTGGCAAGATAAAAAAAGACACAGCGAGTTAAGCAGCTGGGCGAGGAGAGGGTAAGCAAGGAGAAGGTAAGTGAACTCTCTCAATTGTGCAGCTTTGTCTAACTTTAATTTACCATTAACTGTAAAGGACTTGGTTAAAGCTACCTTAAGCTACCTTAAACTTAAGATAGAACTAAGCCTAGCTAGGAACTAAGCCTAGCTTAAGTAGAACTAAATATAACCTGAGGAGGGGGATTGTAAGGTCCAGTAGCTAGGACACAGGCACAGAAGCTAGGTGGGAAATTAAATAGATTCAAAACACAAACAAGCACCTATCTAAAAGACAGGGGCAGAAACTGGACAAGCCTGGGAGCTGGTTCTAAAGAAAATTGCAGTCCAAATCTAAACAGGTCTACTCTGAGTAGATTCTACAGCTGATTCTAAAGAGAATTGCAGTCCAAATCTAAACAGGTCTACTCTGAGTAAAACCAGTGTTTACTCGAGAGTAAAAAGCCCAGGGCAGAGACCTGAGTCTACTTTAGAGTAGGAGCCTAAAACAAAACAAGAGGAGGCTAAAAGAAGGGGAGAAAGCAAGCTAAACTGCACCTTAAGCAGAGTTAAACTTAAGCAGAATTTAAAACCTACAGTTTAAAACATACAGACCGCATGGTATAGAAGGCCACATGGTAAATTAGGGTGACTCAGAAACCATAGCAACACACATTCCTGCCAGCTGAGTAGGTCAGATGTAAATTGAGGCAGCAGCAGGAACAATAGCAACAGGAATTTCCTGCCAGTAAACCACATCAGGCCCTGCCCCCCTTAGAGGCCAGTCTTTTCAAACTTTCAGGTAGGCAGGGGGAGGAGCTACACAACAGTTTAAATCTGGGGCTGGTTTGCGAGTGAGCCCTTTCAGGAGCAGCGAGTGGCCTCACGGGAACGAAGTGGCTCACGGGGACAAAGTGGCAAGATAAAAAAAGACACAGCGAGTTCAGCAGCGGGGCGAGGAAGCCAGGCCCCACACACTGCCCGGCACGTCCCTTGAAGAGAGGAGAGCGGAAGAGAGGAGAGCTCCAACAACCTTGAAGAGAGGAGAGCTCCAATAACATTAAGGTACCCAAACTGTTTTAAACCCATAACTTACAAAAAAAGCTATGCAGTCAGACAGCCAGCAGAAGGGTGGGGGCTATCCAGTGTTTTGCACTGAGTGTCACATGTATGACTATCTGCCTCTTGGGCACATGTCATGGGTGTGTGCTCGGTGCGAAGAGCTCCAGGCTCTCAGGGAACGGGTTCGCTCCCTTGAAGCCACGGTTGCTGACCTGGAGAAGCAGAGACAGGTAGAGAGGAACCAGGGTGAGACTTCTAGGGACGTGGAGGCATCGTCCTACCCTCAGTTGGCCAGCACTTCAGCTGCCAGGGAAGGGAGTCTCAGGGCTGGAGGACATTGCTCTGGAAAAGAGGGAAACAATCCCACAGTGGGGACCCCTTCTTCAGGTGATGGGCCCGTATCCAGTCGCACTATGGATACTCCTCTGGGGAGAGGGGGAAGGGGGCTTCTTGTTGTGGGTGACTCTATAGTCAGGAACATAGAAAGGGGGGTCTGTGACGGATGTGAGGACCGCACGGTGACTTGCCTACCTGGTGCGAAGGTTGCGGACATCACCTCTCGTCTAGATAGGCTGGTAGAGAGTGCTGGGGAGGAGGTAGCGGTTGTGGTGCATGTTGGCACCAACGACGTGGGGAAATGTAGCCGGGCGGTCCTGGAGGCCAAATTTAGGTTGCTAGGTAGGAAGCTCAAATCCAGGACCCCAAAGGTGGCGTTCTCAGAAGTGCTACCTGTTCCACGCGCAGGGACAGCTAGGCAGGCGGAGCTCAGGGGTCTCAATGCGTGGATGAGACACTGGTGTGAGGAGGAGGGGTTTAAGTTTGTTAGGCACTGGGGAACGTTTTGGGACAAGCCGGGCCTGTACAAGAGGGACGGGCTTCACTTGAACCAAAACGGAACCAGACTGCTGGCGCGTAACATTAAGAAGGTGGCAGAGCAGCTTTTAAACTGACTCCTGGGGGAAAGCCGACAGGAGCCGAGGGGCATCCGGTTCGGGACTCCTCATTCCTCGGGAATGAGGGTGCAGAGGATGGGGAACAATCAAGTAATAACAGAATAAGAATTGGGAGTGGTAGCGTGATGGGACATGACAGCCAGTCTAGCAAAACAGAAGGCTGCAGGAATAAAGGGGCAAACATGCAGCCCTTCTTGGGGGACCAGGTATATAAGTGCTTTTATGCAAATGCCCGAAGTCTACGGGCAAAGATGGGAGAACTGGAATGTTTGGTGGCTAGGGAAAACATTGACATAGTAGGTATAACAGAAACCTGGTGGAATGCGGAGAACCAGTGGGATACTGCAATTCCAGGATATAAACTCTATAGGAGGGACAGAGAGGGGCGTGTTGGAGGTGGGGTGGCCATCTATGTCAAAGAGGGGGTAGAATCCACCAGAGTAGAGCTGGAGGGGGGCTCTGACTCCTCCGTAGAATCACTGTGGGTTAGATTACCAGGCTCCAAGAGTGATGTAATAGTAGGGGCATGCTACCGTCCTCCAGATCAAAAACCTGAAGGGGACCTTGAAATAAGGAAGCAAATCAGGGAGGTGTCAACGAGAGACAGGGTTGTAGTCATGGGGGACTTCAATTATCCTCACATCGACTGGGTCAATTCATGCTCAGGTCATGAAAGAGAGACTGGATTTCTGGATATGTTAAATGACTGTGCCTTAGAGCAGCTTGTCACGGAACCGACCAGAGGACAGGTGACTCTGGACTTGATATTGTGTGGCACTCAAGATCTGGTCAGGGAGGTAAATGTTACCGAACCGTTGGGGAACAGTGACCATGCTGCGATCTGTTTCGCCATGCATGTCGGAGGGAGAGTGCCGAGCAAATCTGACACGAAAACCCTTGACTTCCGAAGGGCAGACTTCCCCAAAATGAGAAGACTAGTTAAGAAAAAGCTGAAAGGGAAGGTAAAAGGAGTCCAATCGCTCCAGAGTGCATGGAGGCTGTTTAAAACAACAGTCGTAGAGGCCCAGCGGGAGTGTATCCCACAAAGGAGGAAGGGCTCGACCAAGTCCAGGAGGATGCCGGCATGGCTAACAAGCACAGTTAAGGAGGCTATAAAAGGCAAGGAAGCTTCCTTCCGTAAATGGAAGTCTTGCCCTAATGAGGAAAATAAACAGGAGCACAAACTGTGGCAAAAGAAATGTAAAAAGATGATACGGGAGGCCAAGAAAGACTTTGAGGAACGTATGGCAGGCAACATAAAAGGGAATAATAAAAGCTTCTTCAAATATGTTAGAAGCAGGAAACCTGCCAGGGAAACGGTGGGTCCGCTGGATGGTGAGGGAGAGAAAGGGGTGATAAAAGGGGACTTGGAGACTGCAGAGAAATTAAATGAGTTCTTTGCATCTGTCTTCACGGCAGAAGACCTCGGGCAAATACCGCTGCCGGAACGGTCTCCCCTGACTAAAGAATTAAGTCAAATAGAGGTTAAAAGAGAAGACGTCTCAGACTTAATTGACAAAATAAAGATCAATAAATCACCAGGCCCGGATGGCATCCACCCAAGAGTTCTGAAGGAACTCAAGAATGAAGTTGCTGACCTCTTGACCAAAATATGCAACTTGTCCCTTAAAACGGCCACTGTGCCAGAGGATTGGAGGATAGCTAATGTCACGCCAATCTTTAAAAAAGGAAGGAGGGGGGACCCGGGGAACTACAGGCCGGTCAGCCTAACATCTGTTCCAGGGAAGATGGTGGAAAGTCTCATTAAGGATAAAATCTTAAAATACATAGAAGAACAAGCTCTGCTGAGGGAGAGTCAGCATGGCTTCTGCAAGGGGAAGTCTTGCCTCACAAACCTGTTAGAATTTTTTGAAAAGGTCAACAGGCATGTGGATGCGAGCGAACCCGTGGATATTATATATCTGGATTTTCAGAAGGCGTTTGACACGGTCCCTCATGAAAGGCTCCTGCGAAAACTCCACAGTCAGGGAATAAGAGGGCAGGTCCTCTTGTGGATTAGGAACTGGTTGAAGACCAGGAAACAGCGAGTGGGAGTCAATGGGCAATTTTCACAATGGCGAGAGGTGAAAAGCGGTGTGCCCCAAGGATCGGTCTTGGGACCGGTGCTTTTCAACTTATTCATAAATGACCTGGACTTGGGGATAGGCAGTGAGGTGGCCAAGTTTGCGGATGACACTAAACTTTTCCGGGTGGTAAAGACCAGCAGGGATTGTGAAGAGCTCCAGAAGGATCTCTCCAAACTGGGAGAATGGGCAGCAAAATGGCAGATGCGCTTCAATGTAAGTAAGTGCAAAGTGATGCACATTGGGGCAAGAAACCAAAATTTCACATATACGCTAATGGGTTCTGAGTTGTCTGTGACGGATCAAGAGAGAGATCTTGGGGTCCTGGTGGACAGGTCGATGAAAGTGTCGACCCAGTGTGCGGCGGCTGTGAAGAAGGCCAATTCCATGCTCGGGATCATTAAAAAGGGGATTGAGAATAAAACGGCCAATATCATTATGCCTTTGTACAAATCGATGGTAAGGCCACATCTGGAGTATTGTGTCCAGTTCTGGTCACCATACCTCAAAAAGGATATAGCTGAATTGGAAAAGGTGCAGAAAAGAGCGACCAGAATGATTAGTGGGCTGGAGCACCTCCCTTACGAGGAAAGGCTACAGCGTCTGGGGCTTTTCAGCCTAGAAAAAAGGCGCCTGAGGGGGGACATGATTGAGACTTATAAAATTATGCATGGGATGGAGAGAGTGGATAGAGGGAAATTCTTCTCCCTCTCGCACAACACCAGAACCAGGGGACACGCACTAAAATTGAGTGGAGGGAGAGTTAGAACAGACAAAAGAAAATATTTCTTTACCCAGCGTGTGATTCATCTGTGGAACTCCTTGCCACAGGATGTGGTGATGGCACCTGGCCTAGATGCCTTTAAAAGGGGTTTGGACAAATTCATGGAGGAAAAGACCATCACAGGTTACAAGCCATAAGCAACCTCCTGGTTTTAGAAGTGGGTTTTCTCTGTGCCAGGTGCAAGGGAGTGGCGACTGGACACAGGTATCTTGTTGTCTCGTGTGCTCCCTGAGGCATCTGGTGGGGCCACTGTGTGACACAGGAAGCTGGACTAGATGGGCTTTTGGCCTGATCCAGCAGGGCTCTTCTTATGTTCTTATGTTCTTATGCTTGTGTCAGGGTTTCTGATCTTCCAACGTCATGACAACAACCACAATATAGCCACTGCAGATAGCAAATTATCCATGAACATGGATTTATACATATAATCTTGCATTGTATATGGGCCAGTCAACAACAGCCTCTGATGTGCCTCCACAAAATGTGTAGGAAAACAGGCCACACACTATACAGCTGTACCCCCGTATCCGTGGGGAATAGGTTCCGGCTCTCACCACAGCTAAATGAAACTACGGAAAAGGAATGAACCCTATCCCCAAGCTTCACCCCCGTGCCCATTACCTCTGTTTATCTTCACAGAGCTTCATAAGTCACTGTGTTTCTTGCATGAACAAAACACAGCATGCTGCTTATAGCAATGAAGCAGACAAGCAGCCTGAATGCTAGAGAGGCACAGTTAACAGGAAGCAGGAAGCATGCTGCTTATAGCGTTTTGTTCAAGCAAGAAACACGCTGACTTGGTGCCAGCTCTATGAAGATAAACCAAGGTAATGGGCGCACGAGGCCACGTCAAACTGAGGATAAGCGGATCCGCGGGTAGTGGATCCACGGGTAGTGGATCCACAGATCCGGGGGTAA
Organism: Plestiodon gilberti rubricaudatus; assembly: GCA_026170595.1. Taxonomy (NCBI): domain Eukaryota; kingdom Metazoa; phylum Chordata; class Lepidosauria; order Squamata; family Scincidae; genus Plestiodon; species Plestiodon gilberti. Next base: position 105,726,449 of record JANXHW010000002.1, on the reverse strand, counting down.
GCGGTACAAAAAACTAGAGGCAGACTAGGGATGGTGGAAGAGGAGGGGGTTGGTTAATAAGAAGGTTCCACAGACTTCCTATCTATAAAACATATTCTCACACACAGCACCAAAAAAGTAATCTCTCATTTTTATCTGGAATCTCAAATTTCACCAAAAAAACAACAACCCTGTAACTATAGTCATTATTTGCTTGCCATCTCCATTGTGCTTTCAGTGATGGGTAAATCAACTATAAGACAGCCATCCGATCTATACTTTCCTGGGAGTAAGCACCACTGAACACAATGGGACTTACTTCTGCGTAGACATGCATAAGCTTGTGCTCTCAATGAAGTGGGTGGGGGTACTTGAAAGTATGCCTAGGATTATGCAACACATGTACTATTTTCTCCTGCTATCTGCTAGCGAGACAGTGTGCGCGCACAGTTATGCACATTCATCTTGGGGTGGCATGAGGCTGAGACATGCCTTGGGGCAGGAGAATGAACCAGCAGAACGTCTGGTGTCTTCTAGCCTTTCTTCAACCCCGCCAGAGGATTCACCTGTGCAAGCCCCAGATGCTGAACTTCAGGCATGCTAAATATTGCTGGCCAGTCAACAACGACCACAACAAACAACCAATGGAGGGAGGAAATGCAGCCTCCCCCCCCCCCCGTGTATCAAATGCTGCTGCTCAGGGTGAAGGGCATGTGGCCTGAGTTGGGCTCTGACTCAGCTGCTAATCTGGGAGGACTCAGGACAGAGATGGCATTGTTGTTGTTCAAAGGACTCAGGCACTATCAGGCTGGCTGAGATCTACCTTCAGCAAAGAACAGAAGGGCTTCTTCCCAGTTTGGTATAGTATAAGGTAATTGCAAAGGAGCAAGCAGGTCACTTGCAGGGTGACCACTGGTGAGAGGTTGAATATTCAAGGCATCTGCTTCATCTCACCTTGCAGTGGGGTAGCCATGTTGCAGCGACAGTAAATCTGTTGCAGTGAAAACAAAGAGTCTTGTGGCACATTAAAGACTAAACAGTCTTTATGCATTGAGGCATAAGCATAAATGGACTACAGTAGGGGTTCTCAACCCCTTCCCAGCTGAGTACCACCTCCCGGCGCCATACGCGTCACTGGAGCATGGCGGGGGGGCAGGCCGCTGGGGGGTGACGCGTGCCAAGGGGTGACGTGCGCGCACCCCCGCGCGGCACCCTCCGGAGGCTCCGAGGCCAGGAGAAGGCCTCGGAGCATCCACCCCAGCCGGCGGTCCGGGGCCTTCTGACGAGGCCCAATAAGAACATAAGAACATAAGAAGAGCCCTGCTGGATCAGGCCAAAAGCCCATCTAGTCCAGCTTCCTGTATCACACAGTGGCCACACCAGATGCCTCAGGGAGCACAAGACAACAAGATAACCTGTTTCCCGTTGACACTCCCTTGCACCTGGCACAGAGAAAACCCACTTCTAAAACCAGGAGGTTGTTTATGGCTTGTAACCTGTGATGGTCTTTTCCTCCATGAATCTGTCCAAACCCCTTTTAAAGGCATCTAGGCCAGGTGCCATCACCACATCCTGTGGCAAGGAGTTCCACAGATGAATTACACGCTGGGTAAAGAAATATTTTCTTTTGTCTGTTCTAACTCTCCCTCCACTCAATTTTAGTGCATGTCCCCTGGTTCTGGTATTGTGCGAGAGGGAGAAGAATTTCCCTCTATCCACTCTCTCCATCCCATGCATAATTTTATAAGTCTCAATCATGTCCCCCCTCAGGCGCCTTTTTTCTAGGCTGAAAAGCCCCAGATGCTGTAGCCTTTCCTCATAAGGGAGGTGCTCCAGCCCACGAATCATTCTGGTCGTTCTTTTCTGCACCTTTTCCAATTCAACTATATCCTTTTTGAGGTGTGGTGACCAGAACTGGACACAATACTCCAGATGTGGCCTTACCATCGATTTGTACAAAGGCATAATGATATTGGCCGTTTTATTCTCAATCCCTTTTTTAATGATCCCGAGCCTGGAATTGGCCTTCTTCACAGCCGCCGCACACTGGGTCGACACTTCCATCGACCTGTCCACCAACACCCCAAGATCTCTCTCTTGATCCGTCACAGACAACTCAGAACCCATTAGCGTATATGTGAAATTTTGGTTTCTTGCCCCAATGTGCATCACTTTGCACTTACTTACATTGAAGCGCATCTGCCATTTTGCTGCCCATTCTCCCAATTTCGAGAGATCCTTCTGGAGCTCTTCACAATCCCTGCTGGTCTTCACCACCTGGAAAAGTTTAGTGTCATCTGCAAACTTGGCCACATCACTGCCTATCCCCAACTCCAGGTCATTTATGAATAAGTTGAAAAGCACCGGTCCCAAGACCGATCCTTGGGGCACACCGCTTTTCACCTCTCGCCATTGTGAAAATTGCCCATTGACTCCCACTCGCTGTTTCCTGGTCTTCAACCAGTTCCTAACCCACAAGAGGACCTGCCCTCTTATTCCCTGACTGTGGAGTTTTCTCAGGAGCCTTTCATGAGGGACTGTGTCAAACGCCTTCTGAAAATCCAGATATATAATATCCACGGGTTCGCTCGCATCCACATGCCTGTTGACCTTTTCGAAAAATTCTAACAGGTTTGTGAGGCAAGACTTCCCCTTGCAGAAGCCATGCTGACTCTCCCTCAGCAGAGCTTGTTCTTCTATGTATTTTAAGATTTTATCCTTAATGAGACTTTCCACCATCTCCCTGGAACAGATGTTAGGCTGACCGGCCTGTAGTTTCCCGGGTCCCCCCTCCTTCCTTTTTTAAAGATGGGCGTGACATTAGCTATCCTCCAATCCTCTGGCACAGTGGCCATTTTAAGGGCGTCAATGCGTCAATATGTCATTTATTAGGTTTTTGGGGCATGCGCAGAACGTTTCTGAGGGCAAAAGGGCAGCCCTTGCCCTCAGAAACGTTGCGCACATGCACGAAAAAGCTAAAAGTTCACGTATTGACGCATTCGGGCCTGGTCAGAAGGCCCCAGACAGCCAGCGGGGGAGGATGTTTGGAGCCGGCAGCGGCAGCGGCACAGCAAATTTTTGGGGTGTGTGCACGGGGGCTCATTAGGGTGACATGCGCCGATGTCACCCTAGGGCAGGGGTGACGCGCACGCCCCCGCTCCAGGGTGACGCTCACCCTAGTGACGCCACGGCGGCACCACTTTCCTGCTGCGTACCACCAGAAGTGACTGACGATGACATCATCATCAGTTGTTTCTGGGTTTTCAGGTTTTTGGAGGCCAGAAAACGCAAGTCGGAGGCTCTGGTCGGATGAGAGGGCCCTTCTCAGCCAAAGGCAGGAGCTTCCTGGGAGCAAAAACGCACCACCTAAAGCACTGAGTTGGAGTGGGGTTCCAGGGTTCTGGTGATCTGAGTACCATCAGCAGTCGGCCGAAGTCCCACTGGTGGTACTAGTACAACTAGTTGAGAATCCCTGGACTAGAGCCCACTGTGTCAGGTGCATGAAGTGTTATTCTCCGTTGGCAGATAAATATATGAACTAGTAGAATGTATCAGTAAGTTTGATCCTGTTCGTTTAAGCCTCAGTCATAACACAGCAAAACTAGGAAGATTGGGTCATCGCCTGTTACTTCTATTGCAAACAGTCTCTGTGCTTCTTGCAACCATTTGAGCTTTGCACAGAAATGTCTAGACTACCGCTTGCATTTCATGATACTTTGCATCATACGCATTTACATTTCCCCCTCTATACCCAGGTATGTACCACTCTAGATTCACCACTCTATGAATACCACTCTAGATTCACTGGACGATCTGTTAATATAATATGCAACTTGAAGCCCAACCCTATTGAAGGATTACACCAGTGGAACATGCATTCAGCCGGTGTAAACTCCTTTACAGCCATTGCAAATGCAACTAGGCCAGTGCGCGCGGGATGGCCACTGCCGCAAATGGCAAGCAGCCAGCTCCGTGCACTGATGGACGCCCACTGGAGGACATGAGCCCGCGCAGGAGGTTGGAGGGAGGCAGGGAGGGGGTTGAACGGGGTAGGGACTGGACGAAATGGGGGAGGAGGCAGGTGTAATGAGGTAGTGATGAGGGCGGGGAGCAAGGTGTATCAAGTCCAGGAGGGGGTGGGATCGGCGGCAATGCACGCTGAATCTCAAGCCCTTTCCCAGGCCTGCTCCGTCTTCACAGAGCAATGTGGACTTGCGCCAAAGTTGCCCCATAGTGGCTGCTGGGGCTTACCCCGGGGCAAGGGGACAAATGTTCCCTTATCCTGAGGAGACCTCCAGCAGCCAAAAATTCCCCGTGGGATGCAGCAGAAGCTGTGCTAGTGCCGCTGCACTGCCGCATGGGGATTTAAGTTAGAATTGGGCTGATAGTCCTATGCATGTGTATTTGAACGTACTTCCTCTGCATACGATTGTATCCTTGGATTGCCATGTGTTTATTTTAAATAGATAATTGAGTTACTAGAATTACAGAAGAAGATAAATAAATTGAGCAATGGCGTAGCCACTCCTCTGGGGGGTGAGGCCGCGGCCCGTGGCACGACACCGCCCCCCGACGCTGACGCCGCTCAGAACGCAAGCCAAAAGGCTCACCGAACGCTCAGGCCACACAGCATGTGTCTTTTTCACCAATGCCCGCCCACTCGTGTCTGTTTCGCTGCTGCGCAGTTGTCACCCCCTCCCACTGGCCGCCTGGGGGCGTACCGCCCCACCCTCCCCCATCGCTTCCTCCGCTACTGAAATTGCGCAATTATTTCCATAGAAAATGATAAATTAAAATAAAGATAAAGTAACCCCTTCAATGGTTTGGTGCTGTAAATTTATTTATTTATTTATTTATTTATTTATTTATTTATTTATTTATTTATTTATAAAAAAAATTATACCCTGCCTTTTCCTATGCCAAGGCAAATGCCCAAGGCGGCTTACAACAGTTAAAATACATAATTTAAAAACAATACATAAAATAAATTAAAAACAATAAAATCCATTGGGGGGGGGTAACAATGTGGAACGAAAAACAGCAAGGCAGAACATACTGAGACACTGGAGGCAGACAACCACCCATCACCCAAACGCAAGACGAAACAGAAACGTTTTGAGCCCACGCCAAAAAGTCATGAGGGAGGGGGTTGTTCTCAAATCCCCTGGTAAGGAGTTCCACAATTGTGGCGCCACAACAGAGAAGGCTCGCCTTCTCAGTAGAGAAGTCTACTGAGTTCAAAATAGAAATAAATGTCAGAAGAAGAAATGTCTTCCTCTAATGAAGAAACATAAAATTGACTTTAGTTGTTGTTGCTGTGTACTCTTTGTGGGGCTTGATTATGGGGACATGACGATGGGAGGTGTTGTGATGAACTCCTGTGCTTCAAAATATACTATTAAAACTACTTGTTTACTGGCCATATCTCAGCAGTAAAGAGCAATATATTGAGCCTCACCTGGATCTCTCAGGAAACACATTATCTTCTTATTGAGTAATCCCAGCAGATATTGGCCAGGATCCAAACAGAATCCTAGAAGTAGCCATGATTCTAGTCCCATGAACCTAGGAGCCTGAAAAGCAGTTTGCTTGGCACCTTGTTTGTAGAGTGGGTGGGGAAATCAGCTGCTCAATGGGGGAAATCCACAAATTTGGGGGGATTGCAAGCCCCTCCTGTGAGCCTTAGCAGCAATTTGGATCCTTAAGTTAGTTCTAAGCCTTTATGCAGTTAAGACTGAGTTGGCCCAGTGCCTGTCATTCCGTTGTGAGCACAAGGGCTAGCTAGCTTGCCATTTTAGAGCTCGATGCGGTAGGCATGCCTCAGCTTGAACAAGTCCCATATTTTGAAACGTTCCTTTGCTGACGCTTGCAGACAATGGAGATGTTGCTCAGCAGAGACAACAGGGGCATCTGGCCTGCACAGAAACCATCTCATATATTGCAATAAAGAAATGGCATCAATAATGGATGTGATCAAACGAGGTGCGCTGAAGTGCACAAGGAGCCGTAGCAACTTCACCCAATAAGCCAGGTGAACAAAAGGGCTATTTATAGAGGCCGACACAGTCATCTCGGCATGTTGAAAACTCCAGCTCAGGCTGGCTTCTTAACAGAAACAGAATTAGCAACCATTACAGAGGGGAAAAAAATAGGAGCAAGCAAGTAAAAGCATGAACAATTCACTGCTGGAGGTAATGTAGCTTTGGAGCCAGGACTGGCTGGAGTCAGCAATAACCGCATTATGGAAGAGATTGAAAGGTTAATAGGCAACCAGCTGACACTGAGAGAGAACAATTAGAAAGGTTAAGGGGCTTAATATTAGATTAATGACTGCCTGGAGCAGAAAAGCGGATTCCAGGAAAAATTAGCATTGTGCAGAGTCTTTCTCTTCAAGGACACGTCTGCCCTACAGGCTACCTCTCTTCTCTCACGTGAAATTTTGGGTCACATTGCTTATAGCACAGTTGTATTGATCACCCTCCTCTCTTTCCATTATTATTATTATTATTATTATTATTATTATTATTATTATTAAATACATAAAACTCAGTCAACAGCTGGAAATATCACTGACTGGCATTTTGATACGTATCAACTAAATATCAACTAAATATAAATATCAACTAAATATAATAATAAATATTATTATTATTAAGAATACTTACATAACGCTTTTCAACAAAAAGTCGTTCACAAAGCAGTTTACATAAACAAAAAATAAATCAATAAATGGTTCCCTGTCCCCAAAAGGCTCCCAGGCTAAAAAGAGATGCAGAAGAGGCAACAGCCACTGGAAAAGATGCCACGCTGGGGTGAAGAGGGACAGTTGCTCCCCCCTGCTAAATATATGAGGAGGACACCACTTGAAAAGGTGCTTCTTTGCCCAGTTCGTAGGGGTTGCTCCCAATAAGGATGCTTCAGACCAGTGGTTCTCAAACTTTTTAGCACCGGGACCCACATTTTAAAAGGACACCCACCTAACTACCTGTCATTGACAGACTTGGAAAAACACATACACACACAAAGATGCTCGAACATTTCTCACCCTATATTTACGCAAGCTTGCAAATTGCAGGAGCTCAGCTGTTTGCTGGGTAATTAGCAGCTATCTTGCAAACTGTGGGAGCTCAGCTCTTTGAAGGGCAATTAGCAGCTATCTGATTTTTGAATAGCCTCAGGGCTTATGGCAATTACTTATCTGATCTTTCCATCACCTGGGATCCACCAGAAATGGATCCTGACCCAGAAATGGATCCTGACTTTCCATCATCCTGGGATCCACCAGAGGTCCTGACTCACCAAGTGGGTCCTGACCCACAGTTTGAAAAACACTGCTCCAGACTGATGTTGCCTGCAACACTAAAAAGAAGACAGAGCAAATGTTTGTATTTTCTGACCTGTGTGGTATCTTACCCACTCCTACTGGTCACGTGGTATATGCCAGGGGTGGCCAAACTGTGACTCCTGAACCACATGCAGCTCTTTGACGTATAAATGTGCGGCTCTCGGAAATATGTTGACTGAGCTCCTTTTTGCATCATGATTAATATATAAAAGGTAAATAAGACATTTTCAAGCTTTATAATTATTGACCAGGTATAAACTGAGAGTCAACTGGATTAAAACATAAATGTAATGTTCATGGTGAGTAAATATATTTAAGAATTTAAATGCTTCTTAAATATTACGGCTCTCAAACATCTGAAGTTTATCGTAAGTGGCTCTTACATTAAGCAAGTTTGGCCACTCCTGGTATATGCACTCTGGCAGCAGAAATTAGGAACATGACGGATGGAGGAAATTGACCAGTCCTGAAGCCCAACCGGATCTGCCAGCTAACACCGCCCCGATCCACCGCCCCTGACTTGCCCGTCACTGCTGCACTGCACATGCCCCTTCAAAAAATCAGGAAAGAAAAACACAACCTCTGACCTTGCTCCTTGCTGCATGATCTTATTCAACTGAACAGGAAACGTGGGTCCATGCCTTTCATCATTTGATTTTGTCTGCAAACCGCTTTGTGAACTTTTTGTTGAAAAGCAGTATATAAATACTGTTAATAATAATTAATAATAATAATTAATAATAATTAATTAATAATAATAATAATTTATTAATTTATTAATAATAAATTAATAATAATAATAAATATAATAATAAATAATAAATAAATAATAATAAATAATAATTCCACTGCTCATGGAAGAAGCATGGTGAGAGGGTAGGGAAGTGGATCGATGCAGCTCTGCCCAAAGTGAGCGAGGAGCAGACTGCTGCTCCCCCACCACTTGCCGCTCAACACCAACTACGTCATCCACTTCATGGATGGGCTGGCCCTGCCTGAAGCTTTACAGCCCAATCCAACGTAAATCCCTGCGTGGTGATGCGGAGGTGCCGGCGCAGGCTACACTGCATCGCACAGTGGATTTTTGGCTGCTGGAGGTCTCCTTGGGGTAAGAGGACCATTGTCCCTTGCCTCGCGAGCCGCAACGGGTCAACTCAGACCTGCACCAGCGATATCACTTCGGCATTGGCTGCATTAACAGCACAATCCTGTGTAACTTTGCACCGGTGTAACAGTAGATGCACCGGTGTAAGTGCACTTATGCCAGTGTAAGTAGTGCACTTACACTGGTGCATCTGCTGTTACACCAGTGCATCTACTGTTAGGTAAAGGTAAAGGTGACCCCTGACAATTAAGTCCAGTCGTGTCCAACTCTAGGGTGTGGTGCTCATCCCCATTTCAAAGCCGAAGAGCCAGCGTTGTCTGAAGACGCCTCCGTGGTCATGAGGCCGGCATGACTCTCCTTGCCGCAGCGCGTAGCATGCAGCTGGAACACGGAGCGCTGTTTACCTTCCCGCAAGCGGTACCTATTTATCTACTCACATTAACATGCTTTGGAACTGCTAGGTTGGCAAGAGCTGGCCAAGCAACGAGAGCTCACCCCGTTGCGGATTCGAACTGCCGACCTTTCGATCGACAGCTCATGGTTCAGCGGTTTAACCCACTGCGCCACCCGCTGGTATCTACTGTTACACCGGTGCAAAGTTACACAGGATTGCGCTGTAAGGAATCGGACAAGTGTTACACTCGGTAAAACCAGGCTCTCCCTTGCAGAAGTTGAGCAATGGAGACCTTGGACGAACAGGGTGGAGAAGACACCGCATCTGAGGATCAGGCAGAAGCAGCAAAGTCTTGAATTTCCCAGGGAGCTGCTGCAGGTGAACTGGGAAATGAGCAACAAGTGCACTGAGATCTTCAACTATCTAAAACTCTCATGGCCAGCAATTATATCCAAAGATTTATAAACGGGATTAAACGCCATGTATCTCCAGGAGAAAAATTATTGTTTTAACCTTTCAACTTGTTTTTAAAACATTAATAATTTTTCTCCTGGAGATACATGGCTTTTAATCCCGTTTATAAATCTTTGAGTATAAGACCTTCAACTGTCTCCAGGATGGGGACTTTCAAGCATGGGGTGCGTACTTGGAGAGGGCAGTGGCCAGCCAGGGTTGAGCCTTGGTCAATATAACCAGCAGGCTTGGAGAATTAACACAGGAAGGGTCCCAGGACATAAGGATGCTGGTTGGGGCAGTTGAGGGCACACAGCACATGAGTGTCTTCATGGAGAGGCAGACTGCTGTGGTGGAGGTTTACCTGTCCAGGCATGAACCTCCACAATCTGAGGGGGGGAGAAACACTAGGATATTCCATCACGGAGGGGCTACGTGACCCCCTTCTCTGACCTCATTTGTCAGCGCTTGTTTCATGTGCGTTTGTAAAAAGCTGTGGATGCATTGGAACAGGGCACTTCTTTCATCTATCTTTTTTCATTGGAATGTAGTCAACGCACCATTTAAAATGTATTTTCGAATGTTTATTAACAGGGAACAGGGCAGTACACTGGTTTAAAAATAAAGCCTTGCTCATTCCAAACAACCCATCTCTTTATTTGAGTCACTAATAAATCCAGTCCCTCACTGCTGAAATAGCTGCAGACAGTGTCTCTGGTCTTTTTTGGCAGTCTCCTCGTGCGCTCAGCCTCTCAAGCAAGCTCTGAGCACAGCATGTTTCATTGTCCATCTCAGCAGTGGACGACTCTGGGTCCAGCAGAACCTTGCCCTGAGAGAGGCAGAAATTGTGTAGGATGTCACCACTATTATTTATTTATTTATTTAAAGAATTTATACCCCGCCTTTCTTCTCCCAGCAAGGGCACTCAAGGCGGCTTACAATAAAAAGACTGGAACCAGCTGTTTGTCACAGTCTACTCTTTCACCGTTCCTTCAGTTGTCCAAGAGCCCTCTCCACCAACATCCTGCACTGGCTCAGAAGTGTTCCTGCTCTGGGATGTGGGGTGATGGGTAGAGGATCATAAACCACAGTTGCAGGAGGTAGGTGACATTCTTGATGATCACAGGTGGGATAACGACCCCTTTGATCTCCTCAGTCACATTGGGTGGCCAAGTGCCCTCCTCCATCCTCTTGAATGGGGGGGGGACGGGGGGGACATCACAGGATTCTGGCATCATGGCATGGCATCTGCCAGGTGATTGGCAGCACAGGAGGAGGGACCAGCACTGGTTTTTCCAAATGGCTTCTTGGAATGGAGGGACCAAATGGTTTTTTGCCATTAAAAACCTGGATTGCAATGAGCATTTGGTCACAAATCCAACATGGGTTGATACATAGATGCATTTTGCCACAGACCAACTGTATGTACGGTGCGGCCTAACAGTGTGATCTAGGGCAGCCACTTTCAACCTTTTTTGGGCTACTCCCCTTAGGAGTTCTCAGGTTCCAGAACCACCCTGTCCAACAAGGCTCCCCTGCTCACAGTTTTCAGACTGTGACCCCCTTCAAATATGCCAGAGCTCCCCGGGGTGTGTGTGTCATATGGGTCGTGTTGAGAATGGCTAGGCTAGGGTATGTTTCCTCTCAAATTAATTCATTAGGACTTACTCTCAGGAGATATGCATACTGCAACATTTTGTTGCAGGCACTCTATTTGTATATACCAATCAGGGACGTGCGGTGCGATGCGGTGCGGTGCGGGGTGACAGGTGAGGCAGAACCACCCTGTCGCGGTCCGCAGAAAATAGCCACAGCCTAACCCTGAGATTGTGCACGCATGCCACCTGCTTTCACCCGAGTAAGCAGGTGGTGCAAAGGCGGCTGAAGCTATGTTCCCAGACTATGGCGGGGCAGTTCTGCCTCACCTGCTGCCTCCGCACCGCATGTCCCTGATTGGTATATACAAATGAAGTGCCCACAACAAAATGTTGCAGTATGCATACCTCCTGTGAGTAAGTCCTAATGAATTACGAATTAGGACACTGCACATCCCTGATACCAATATTAGACTCAGGTAATTGAATAAATGTTAAAGTGTAAGAGCTGGTCATGGCACCCTCCATAGCCCATACCCCATAAAGACTACAAAAGAAAATCAACTTTTACATTCCTTCATTAGTATTTTTTTCTCCTGCTTCTTATTTCTCCTTTGAAACTTATCATATTACCTTTAAGGATGTGGCTCATTTCATCCCAAAGCCTTGGAGTGAGTTGCAATCGTTTACAATGTATAAAAATTGAAAAAGGATAAGATATTTTCCAAATAAATATAAAGATAACCCTTGGGAGAAGCAAAAGCCTAGATAAGGGGTTCTCAACCGGTGGTATGCATACCACTAGAGGTACGTGGATCGCTTGTTTGGTGGTACGTGGTGGAGCCCTGGCAGCAAAGATGATGGCCGCCAGGGCGCCTGTACCACACTGCGGCTTGATCTCTGCAGGCTCTGCAGAGCTCAAGCAGCTGTTTCCCAGGGCTAAGGAAAGGCCCGCCCACCCGCCTTAGTCCTCTGCAGCAGTCCTCTGCACTTAGTCCCCTCTGGCGCAGTGGGAACACAGAAGTAAGTGCTGATGACATCATTGGCACTTACGTTCAGTGGTAGGTGGTAAACCACCAGGTAGGTGGTACGCCGCTCCACCAACTTTGAGAACACCTCCTGGCCTAGATGTTAACATGCTCCTAGGCAAAATTCTCATTTTGCCTCCTGCTGAGCCTGATGTAGCTTCTGCTGCTGAGGTCATTCGAAAAAAAAAAAAGCTTCAAAGGAAGCACTTGAGCACTCCTGCTGATGAGGCTGCCACGTCTGCTGCAGATGTCCCAACGCTCTCCCTGCCCCGTCTCAATTACACCCGTGGTAATGCGATATGACGCCAGTCCAAATGAAGATACCGGTAGTGGTTTCTACATAGTCAGGGCTGCCAAAGTATGCAAAAATATGTAAGTTTGTAAATCAAAATAAAAGGTAATGATAAAACCGAGCATGCTCCGTTTCGCCCAGAAATCTTGGAATGTCGAGGTGTCCATTGGAAAAAAAAAAACAAGAGCAGAAGAGAGGGTCAGGACAGGGCCAGGAAGAGGGTATTTATTGATTGACCCTCTTGAGTCTTAGGCATTAGGGTTGGGGAGAGTCAACATTTTGTTGCAGAAATATGCAACAAAATATGTTGCAGTTCTCTCTTGGAGAGAAGTAAAAGTAGAATCTACATGTACCCCAGTCCTGTGGAAATCCAGTTGCTGAATTTAACTTTCAAAGACATAGCACAGAAAATGTCACCTGTAGAATTTGTGAAAAATCTCTACATGCTCCCAATCCTTACACTGAATTTCTTTAGATTTCTCATAATGCAGCATCTATTATTTTCTATTTTGTGTCTATACTACAAAACGTGAAAAAGGGCTTCAGCTAACCAACAACAGGAAAACAGTGCCACCAGCTGGCCAAGGTAGGCATTGTTGAATTCTTCTTACTCCTTAGCATAATCCTTTATACCAGAAGGACCCCTAGTGAACTTTTAAATTAATATACATACACCATTCAGAATAACCCTAAATGTAATTCCACAGGTAGCCATCGTAACAAACTGAAGATTTTGTTTGACACAGCACAGGTAGTCAAAAACAGTCAGCCAGGTTCCTGGCTTTTTCCTGCACTGTAAAAACACAAGCAACCCCTAACAAGAAGTGAAACTGGATAAACGTCATGCCACACAGACAAGAGGGATCTCTCCAAATTTACTAATTCTTGAATGAGAGAACATGATCCTGTTTCCCACCTAATGACAGCATAGAATTTTCTTTTTTTTAACATCACTTGCAGCTTTTATCCATTTGGATGCATCTAAGTGAACCTGGTGCCTCGTGCAGGAGAGTAACGGTGGGGCGGAAAGCTGCAGAACTTAGCTTTCCGCCCCACCTCGAGCAGCAACGCCAGTGCTGCAGAGCACATGCCTTTCAAGCTTGCCCAACAGCGACTCCTCTCTCACACAGAGGGTTAACACAGGTTATCTTGCTTGTCAGCAACTTCCGGTTGTCTCGACCTGGTCTTGTCTTAGCTTTTCTTCAGGCTAGCTCAACCACTAGACCACACCTCCTGCCCAGTACAGGGGCAGGCCACCGGCATCAGCAAACCAATCCGCAATTCCATGTGTGCCCAGCACTGACTGAAATGCTCCCTCCCCTGCCTCACCACCACCTCCCAAGGATGACACAGAATATGGGCTTTCCCCTCCCCTCCACTTCCCCCTGATTCCCCTGCAGTGGCCACTGGTGGTTTCTGCCAGAGAACCACCTCACTGACCACTGCCGATTCTCTGACTTCTACTAGTTTGATTTACAGCCCAATCCTGCATAAAATCTGCCACAGCGCGCTGGATCGGACCCGGAAAGGGACGTTTGTCTCTTTCCCCTGGGGAGAGCCCCAACAGCCCCTATGGGCCTCCTCCGCTGTGGAGGCTGTGTAAGGCCAGCCAGGCCCACAGGACGGAAGCTAGGATATCGGCGGAGCGCTCCACCAACGTCCACACCCCCATCCCTGGCCTGGCCGGCTAATTGCCCCCCTCCCCTGCCACCCCGGCCCACCCTCCCCACACCCTCCCGCTGCATTACCTGCATTGGGCGGCATGGCGGCATGACCCGACTTACCTGCGCTGGGCGGCATGGCCTCTGTCTTCCGACGGAGTGAGTGGTGCCAACCTCAGCGCCATCACCACTTACTCCCTGGGTGATGCAAATGTACATTTGCAGCACACTGCGCCAGCAGAGCCATCACTCCACCGGCGCAATTCTACACAGGATTGCGCTGTTAGTTGAGCTACCCAATAGAACTGCTGGATTATGAACAGAACTGAGCTGGAATAATCTGCTGTTTACTGTAAGCATTTTTGACCACATCGAAAGGATTTTTGACCACATCGAAATCTCCCCACCAACGCTTTTAGGTATTAGCATGAAAAGTATTCATCTGTTCAGGAAGCAACTTTGAATTGTCATTTTTTGCCCTGGGTGATGTCCACACGTAGCCAAGCTGACTGGTTATGTAGCATCAGAATATCATCACATACAGTCCATGATCCTCAGTTGCCTGGCACAAAAAAAAAAAAAGGAAATAATACCTAATTCCAAAAGCTGAAGCTCAGAGTGAAAACATGTAGGTGCAAAGTCTTCTATTTCTGTTGACAATAGACATGAGGAACCAGAGGCGTTTCTACGGTAGGGGCGGTACTGCAAGTTGCGCCCCGTCCTAGTCCCCGTTTACAACTCAGAACTAGGAGACCCCACCCCCTCGCTGTCGGAGCCATTCTGCGCTGCAAAGGCGACGGGCTGGACTCCCTGCCTGTCGCCTTCGGAGCACGGAATGGCTCCGACAGTGAGGGAGCAGGGCCTCCTCGTTCCGAGTTGTAAACGGGGACTAGGACGGGGCGCAACTTACAGTATCGCCCCTACCGTAGAAACGCCTCTGTGAGGAACTGCTTGTAATCCTACAAACAAGATATTTGCTCAACTAAGGATACTTCCTTTTATACTATTAAGCCACAATGCTATACTGACACCATGCCAGTCTGAGTGGCCTATGCGCATATGTCCTCGGACACTGGCACCCTGGTTAGTGCTCCTGGTTAGAGATCCCTCACACCAGTGTTGAGGGAAGTGTGTGCATGTCAGTACACTTGTCGTCCTAGAGCACATGTGGTAACAAGTGGGACTACATAAAACCTGCTGCTAACGGCAGAGCTCTGAGAAGAACTTCAGCCCAATCCTGACCAAATTTCCAGCGCTGATGCAGCCGCAATGCAGTCCTGAGATAGGGGAACAAGCACTCCCTTACCTTGAAAAGGCCTCCATGACTGCCCCCCTTACCACAGGATGCAGTGCACACTCCATTGGCACAGCTGCATCGGTGCTGGAAAGTTAGTTAGGATCTGGCTGTTGGCCATTAACTATGGTGGATTGAAAGGGCTATCCCTGGACTAAGGGGAAATGAGTCAGATCCACACAGCAGACGGAGGCTATTTTCAGTCTCGCCCTCCCCACTTCCGGTTGCTCAGCTGAAAAGAGAAGTGTCTTTGTGGGATGGTTTCTTCTGCCCACAGAGTCTGACTCATTCAGCGATCACTACTAACACTCAAATTCACGGCAGCCAGTTTCGGGTTTCTTGCCCATTGGGAAAAAGAACAGCCCAGTAGGGTTTTTTCTTTCACGTCACTGTTGCCAGCCAAGAAAGGAGGAAAACTGGATCATGTCTTTCTGACCAGTCCCACCCCTGCCTCCCAAAAGCCGTTTTGGCTGCTAGCCCATGAACGTGTCTGCTATGCACAAGGGATGAAGTGGACAGAGCTGGCAATGAGGAATCACTTCTACCACAGTGCTAGTTGACCGGCTAGCTTCCTCTGTACTAATTGTGAGGTGTTGAGGAGAAGGTTTAGCCGGCCCTAGGTAACAGATAGGCAGCAGTTGCCAGAGAGCGGCAAAAGTGGCTGAGGGACATTGCTATGGATACAGGAGGGCTTGTTTGATCAGAGCACCTTCTGAGGACACCTTTGAACCTTTCTAAGCACTCTCCACCCCCATTTCTAGCCTGGCCAATTTGCCACCAGCCAACACCAGCCTGTGCTGAGTCTGCTCAAGATGACTACTGCCACAAGTCTGAGGTAAGCCTACCACCCACTCAGCTCACCTAGCTGAGGAAGAAGAGGAAAGGTTATGGCAAGGAGTGCTGCTGAACCAGCCAGCAATGGAAAAGCAGTCAGCAGCAGCAGCAGCCAATCCTGGGCAAGGCCATGCCCATGTTGCATGTGTTTGAAGGAGGGGATTAGGTTCCTAAGGCACAAACCAAATTTTGTGGGGAAATACATCCATGAGTCACATCAGTAAGTCGACCAACATTCACTGTAAGGCGAACGCTGTGCTAGTCCCTCCTCCGGTGGGACCATGGCCCATCGCAGTCATGCCTACTGTTGTGTCTGCAAGCCAACTGGGTTCTTTCCAAGCCCCATGTGGCCTAGCTTAGCCTGTTAAAGCTTCCTTTGCAAGAGTTGCCCCACCTCTACTGACTTTAGGATTGAGAGCAGAGGACTATTTTCAGCCACCACCTCTCAATGAAACAATGTTGTCCTATGACTAGATTAGCCATCAGAAGGACCAAGGGCTACTGCTCACCCTCCCAGTTAGTACACCATGGCAAGAAAAACTCAGACTTGCTCTAGGTGGACATTAACAATTCACTACTTTACTCTGGCAGTCTCTCTAGCATGCCGCCCACTTCTACCTTCCCTTCCCTGTGGGTGCCTTGGTTTTTAAGCCTGGGAGCAAAGCCTGTGTTTTATTTTCAGTCAATAGTGCAATTGGTATGTATAGACACCAAGTACTTCAGTCCAAATTTTTAACCTGAGGGAACGCTTTGGCCAAGTGTGATCTCAACAGGAAATGGAAGCTGTCGCTCTTTTCCTCTCATGCGTGGAGGAGAGGGGAGAAGGAGCACATGAGCTTGCAGCTTTCTGGGGCTTGTTTTCATTGTGAGAAATCATTCCTGTTGGAAAATGCTACAGTGGTGTATTGTTGCATCTGCCCCAACAGGGGGCAGTAAGGCTGCTTAGTGTTGGGAGACAAGGTGTTCTCTCTTTTCTATTCTCAAGTAATGCATGCTCTTTGGTTACCCAGTGTGCTGTTCTTAGGCCTTGCAGGAGGTCTGGCTCAGTTGGTAGAGTTGCCATGTCCTAAGCCTGAAGATCAGTGAAAGGCAGTTTGAGACACGTCGCTGACAAAAAGCTGTGAGAACCCTCAGTGAGGAGAGATAAAAGCTGCCAGCTGTGTTGGCCAAGCGCGGGAGGCGACAGCCAGTGAGAGGCCAGACTGCAAAGGACTGCAAACCATCTGGAATGTAGTTGTTCATGAAAGATTGAACATTTATATATAATTGTAAACACACACACCCCATGGGGGGGGGGGGTTGGGAAAGTCTGCCCATGTAAACCGCCTTGGATTAAAGTCAGAGGAGAAATCCAATGACCAAGAAAGGCAGTATATAAATACAGTGCTGGATATTATTATTATTATTATTATTATTATTATTATTATTATTATTATTATTATTATTGTAGTTCTTATTGTTATTACTTCTTTCTGCGCTCTCTCTCTCTCTCTCTCTCTCTCTCTCTCTAAGAGAAAACATGTACCAGAAGCTAGACAGATTAGCTGGAGAGGATCCACTTCCAGGGCTGCATCAAGACCTCTTGACGCCTGAGCCGACATGCCGAATGCTTTCCTCCTCACCAGATGATGTGCCAGCCTCTGCACCTCCCACTCTCCAAAGTTTTGGCTCAGCACTCTCTTCCTTTCCACATATTCCTCTTCCCCTCTTCCTTTTCCAATCCAGGGAGTGGAAGGAGAAGGAGGAGGAGCAGTGGAGGCAAGCAGGGGGACAGAAGTGGCCCCACACACACACACACACACCCTAATCTGCTGTCTGAGGCAACTGTGGCCTCACCGATGGGCCAGCCTCATCCACTTCCATCCTTTCCTACAAAGATGTGTTTTCCTTCAATAAGCATCCAGGATGGTGTAGTGGTTTGGGAGTCGGACTTAGACCTGGAAGATCTAGGTTCAAATCCCCGCTCAGCCACAAAGCTTCCTGGGTGACCTTGGGCCAGTCACTGTCTCTCAGTCTCACCCACCTCAAAGAGTCCTTGTGAGGATATAATGGTACAACTCCTGCCCCACAATAGTGTCCTAAATCCTAAGCCAGGATGGTGTAGTGGTTTGGGAGTCGGACTTAGACCTGGAAGATCCAGGTTCAAATCTCCGCTCAGCCACGAAGCTTCCTGGGTGACCTTGGGCCAGTCACTATCTCTCAGCCCCACCTACCTCACAGGGTTGTTGTGAGGACAAAAAGGAGGGGAGGAAATATGTACACTACTCTGAGCTCCTTGGAGGAAGGGCGGTATAAAAATGTGAAAAATAAATAAATAAATAAATAAATAAAACTATCTTTGACTTTTGAATACAAGCCTCATGCAACGCTTCCTATCTGGACTTTCCTGCACAAAGTGTTTTTTCGTGTTTTATCTGTGCTGGCACCTGCTACATCTGAACCCTGCCTCTACATAACCGCATGAGCACACACTACCCTCTGGCCTGTGACTGAGAGCATCTGGAACTTAGTGCTGAGCAGCTGCCTGTGAAGGAAGATTGTGGGCCGTTTTCTTGGCACCGAGTCGAGTGTAACCCAGAAGTGGAGCAGATATCCTAGAGACCTAAGCGGTGAATTAAAATATCCTCAATACAATTGTTTGACAAATCATCTGACAAATGACAAACTGAATGGGAAGGCAGATCAGTGTCTTGAAGTTTGATAGGCTGCTTTTACCACAGTTCTCTGGAATCTCAATGAAGGGCCCTGCAATATGCATGAGTCACTGGGTATCAAATCCAGGCCATGTTCACATACTTGGTTATGTCTGTTCAGTTGATGCACTATAAATCCTTAATGTTCTTTACCTCTGGCACTGTTGTTGGTCAAGGAGACCAGGGATGGCCTGGTGAGACCTTCACACTTGCCCTCTCTCAAGCACAGTCTGGAGTGACGACAGGAAGCTAAAGCTCACCTGTTTTAGAAACAACAACAACCCCCCCCCCTCAGTCCAAAGATAATTCCTACAACCACCAGGTCAGTAGACATCTGGAAATGAAAACCTAGAGTATTTAGGAATAAGGGAACGATCTAGCTGCCATCTCTTTGGATAATCTGAAGGAATTGTTGCTGTCATTCAGGTGGTAGAGTTCAAAAACATTTTAGAGTACAAAAGCCATATTCTAGTAATATTTTGGTTAGCACCAACCAAAATGATGCAAACTTTTCAGCAGCTAACTTTTGTTTTCCAGTCAGAACTCTTCATCAAGCTCATGTACTCCCCTCTCCTCCAGTAAGGCATTTGACCAGGTTCCCCACAACATCCTGGTGGACAAGCTGGTGGGATAAGGGCAAGATGATGCTACTGTCAGGTGGTTCCAAAACTGTATGCAAAGAAACAATATTTATGGGATTTTCAGCCATGTAAAATTTTTAAGGTTGAAGAAATAAAGATATGCTTTACTATCTACCGGCTTGCTGCCGTGTTTTTGTTCTTGTTTGCTTTTGAAAAAGTCCCGAGTGTGGGAAGAAATGTAAAGCAGAAGATCTAAGGCTTTTTGTGCTTGACTGTTTTGGATAAACCTCAAAAGCGTCTGCCCACAATACTGGTGGTGTATGTGGTTAAAGAGGAATTTCTCCAGGCAAGTTGATGAACATATATCTTTATTTCTTCAACCTTAAAATTTTTACATGGCTGAAAATCCCATAAATATTGTTTCTTTGCATATTGTAACAAGCCATGAAAACCTTCATGGTTCCATAACTGGCTGACGAACCATACCCAGAGAGTGCTTGCTGGTGGTTTCTGGTAAATGACAAGTGGGGTGCTTCAGGTGCAAGTCTTGGGTCTGGGGTTGTTCAATATCTTTAGAAATGAATTGGATGAGGGAGGAGTAGAGGGGATGCTCATCAAATTTGCAGGTAACACCAAACTGGGAAGGATAGCTAATACCCTAGACCAGGGGTTCTCAACCTTTGAAGGCCTGGGTACCCCCTATCATGGTCCGATTTTCTGAAGTACCCCTGCTAATTAATTGCTAATTAATTGGATTAATCAATTAATTAATTCGCTAATCATTTAAAATTAAAAAGTATTAAAACAATTTTAAATGTGAAAAAAATGTCTTATTTAACTCTGTGTGTGTGTGTGTGTGTGTGTGTGTGTGTGTGTGTGTGTGTGTGTGTGTATGCAGAGCAGTTTGAATTTAAAAATATTTGGCTTGCTGACACTCAGCTGATCCGGGGAGATAAGGAGCAGCCTCTCGCATACCCCCGCCAGTGGGAGGCCGAGCTGGGAGCTTGGGGGCGGGGCATTTTTTTTAAAAAATAAAATAAACCTCTAGTCCCCAACAATCAGCTCATCTTACCTGATAAAGGGAAGCCTCTTGTGTACCCCCGCCTGATGGTCCACATACCCCTAGGGGTACCCGTACCACAGGTTGAGAACCCCTGCCCTAGACCACACACCATGCTGCTGGTGGGAGGCTCACATCCCTCAGTGGCCCTACTAATAGATGACCCTCCCCCAAATTCCCGCGGGATACCTGCAGACCATTCGCTGCACACCAATGTGCCACAGCACACTGGTTGAAAATCGCTGCTCTACACTATACAGAGAATGTGTGTCTGTATCCCCTTCAGGGAAGACAAGGTTGCTGCCTCTCATGTTCACAGCAAAAGCAGAAGTAATACTACTTCCCATCTGAAAGCCAAAAGCATTCACGTCCACACCAAGAACAGTAAAATAAAAGGCCATCCAGAATTCTGTTTTTAAAATCCTTAATTTATTTTATCACAAGATAACACTGGACATCATGAAATTGGCCCTGAAATGAAAAGAGCTAATCTTTAGACCCCTGCTAAGGAGCACTTTTTCAATTGGGGCTTCTCTTATATTTAGCAGGGGGAGAGTAACTGCCCCCCTTTCACCCCAGCACAGTGTCTTTTCTGGTGGCTGTTTTCTGGTGGTCTTCTGCATCTTTTTTAGATTGTGAGCCCTTTTGGGACAGGGATCCATTGAATCATTTGATTTTGTCTGTAAACCGCTTTGTGAACTTTTTGTTGAAAAGTGGTATATAAATACTGTTAATAATAATCATCTTTACTAATTTCGACGTGCTGAAAACACTGCATTTTCATTGAATTGCATTTTCATTGACACATGCGTGTTCAGCACCTCAAAATCTATAAGAAATTACTAATTTAATCTTGGAGGCATGGCCTTTGATGTCCAGTGTAATACATGTGAAATACTCTGCACATTAAAAAAGATGTACAAATATATATTATATTAAGAATATTAATATACTGCTTTTCAAGAGTAGTCACAAAGCAGTTTATATAGAAATAAATCAATAAATGGTTCCCTGTCCCCAAAGTGTTCATACTCTAAAAAAAATACAAGAGAGACACCAGCAACAGTCACTGGAAAAGACGCCATGCTGAAGAGGGATAGTTGCTCTCCCCCTACTAAATATGAGGATACCATTTTAAGAGGTTCCTCTTTGCCCAGTTAGAAGGGATGTATTAGTATTTCTAAGTATTAGTATGTTTACTATCATTTGATTATTATAGAATATGGCAGTGGTTTCCCAAACTGGGAGGTGCGCCTCCCAGGAGAGCTGCGGAAACCAGCCAGGGGAGCCGCAGAGTGCCACAAAATCCTCTTGGAAAACAGTGCAATGCCAATTGACAGATATCAGCATAGTGTAATAAGGAAGCCACGGCCAATGGTCGCCAATGGTCAAGGGAGCCGCAGGGCGAAAAGGTTTGGGAAACACTAGAATACGGAGTTTTATTACAGTGCATTTTGAAAATGATTCTTGTTAGGATACAAATCTTGATTTTGCAACTGGGCTTTTGTCCGACGCTGGTAGGGAAGGGGGAAAAGATGACAGCAATAAGGAAAGAGAACCAAGTTGAGGGACAGGGGTCTATACACGATGAACCTTTTGCTCAGCCCTTCACAGCAAATGCACAGTAGAAACACTTCATTACATTTTCATCTAGACATGAGAACTAGAACCCTGACATTGAAACATGGAATTCTGATGATACCAAAATATTCTGCATTATGAAGAGAGCATTTTATTAGACACTTTGACCACAAAGATCCTGAGAACCCACAAATAAAAGGTGTCAGCTACAGTACAATATTTTACGGACAACATAATTGTAGATTAGTGCATATCTACAATTAGTTTGTCTGTAATTCTTGGCACTATTCAGATCTTTGTGAAGAATGTAGCTTGTCGCTGTTCTTTTGTCTTGTTTTCTTGCTTTCTTGTTGGAGCTTTCACACGGAAACTGAACTTCAGATGGCATAATAGAAGAGTTTCCGTTGGGGATCTCAATAGCACCAGTTTCTTCCATTACTATTCACCAACTTCTAACAGCTTAGTCTTGTTCCAAAGATCTAAAAACGTGTAAAATGTTTTTTAAAAGTCCCATCAGCAAATATCTATCCACCTTCAAAGCTTCAGTGCAAAAAGCGAAGTGTATCACTTGGGTGAGGAGAAAATGAATACTGCTGGGCCAATACTAAAGAAGAGGCACAAACGCACCCACATAAAAGCAGCGCAAAGGCAAAACCGGCCCACAGTACAGGAATTCTCCCGTTGGCTTTGACGTTGGCTTCGTTCAGCTTTCGGGTGTAGTCGCTTCTGCAACAGAAACCAACACTAATGTATAAACTGAAGCTTATGCCACAATTGTGCTTGAGGTTACACTAGACATTACAAAGCAGCTGCATGTCGCAGTGTTCCAAAAGGGTTACTTTTAAAATGAAAAGTAGTCAAAATACGTTTGGAGGAGCAGTGGAGGGGTGCTAAATGTTTTGCCACAGACCATTTTTCTACCCCCAGCTGCATTTTCTCCCACAGGGCAACTCAATACAGGAAACCATCTCTTTTCCACCATGGTTGCAGCAGGAGAGGAGAGAGAGAGCAACACCTGCTTCTTTTCCCTGGCTGGGACTGACTGTCAACCATCTTCTTCACTCTGAGAGCTGTGCCCACCTGCAGCCATTCCACCTGGCTATTAATAGAGGAAGAGATTTCCCCCCCCCCCCACTGAGCACTAAGGAGTTTGTGAATATTTTGAATCAATGTTTGGCACCAGTCAGTTCTGGCATGCATGAGGGCAAAACAGCTGAAACTTAAAGTAGAAGAGAAGGAGCTGTTGTTGGTTCTGCTGAACTTGCTCTAGAGCAAGGTGCAAACCTTGCTCTAGAAGGAGCTTCACTCCCTTGAAAGAGTAAGGGCAAATTATTGGGACCGTTCCTAGATCAAAGCATCTCCGCTGGATCTCCAAGGTCGTTGGATCTCCAAGGTCGCTGGATCTCCAAGTTGACATTGATGGCTATGAGTGCCTCTTACCATCTTAACCTAGTTTGCAAGCTACCACAGTAGCTACAGCAAGCAGAGCTGACTTCGCTTACATGTTCCTTAGAGCGCAATCCTAAAGATCGGGAGGCCGGTCAAGGCCGTCCGCCCAATCCAGTGCTCCGCCACGGGCTGCCTGCCTACGCTCGTCCCCTTCCCTCAGTGTAACGGCGGCTGGGGCCAGTAGGTCTCCTTGGATTTCCGCCAGCTATTTTGCTGGCGGAAATCGGAGGAGGCCGTGTAACAGCCCAGACGCCCTACGGAGCCCGGCGGGGACCGGGACATGGCGGACACCATGTCACCGCCCCTGCCTGGGATAGCTGGACCTATGGCCCCCCTCCCGGCTCCGCCGTCCCTCCCCCCGTCCGACCCACCTGCCCACCAGATCCACGCTTACCTGGATCCAGTGGCGAGTCGAGACCTTGGTCAGCGGAGCAGGGCAGGCTAGCCTTGCACCGGCCTGCCCTGCTCTAAAGTAGTCCGCATAAGTGCTTTATGGCATGTTTGCGACTACTCCGGGCTGTTCCAGGTGGCGGATCGCTAGGTCCACCACCCGGAACTTAGGTTGGATTGGGCTGCCCGTTTCCAGATTAGACTACTGCAGTGCTCTCTGCAGTCCGATAAATGCTTTAGAGCAGTGGTTCTCAAACTGTGGGTTGAGACCCACCACTGAGAACCAAAGCTGTCCCCTGCCCCCTTAAGGGGCGGGGACAGCATGGCGGCAGCGATCCCAGGGATCGCCGCTGCCGCGGCTGAAAAATTGGGTTTTTCGGCCGAAAAAACTGGAAGCGTGCGAAATTCAGCGACTTTCAATGATCCGAAGATCAGGGAGGCCTGCAGAGGGTCTGCAGGGCACAGGCCTCCCCAAAGCCCCTCCCCCAGCCCCAGTATATCCAAAAACGGTGGTTTCGGGCACTTTTTCGGCCCCACCCCCGCAAACTCTCAGAGTTCTTCCCGCCTTGCGCGGAGAACTTTGAGAACCACTGCTTTAGAGGCAATACAGTCAGTTCTCTTTATATGCAAATTCGCTCTCTATGAATTTGTTTATCTGTGAGGGGCAGAATTGTCACCTATCTCTCCATAACTGCAGTCTGTTCTCTGTTCTCACCATTTGCGATCTCGTCGGGACCACGGGTGTGTACTTAGCTTTTTTTCACGGGTCTCCATGTTGCTGTGGGAGCAAATTTCCCAGCCTTGCTACATTTACTGTAAAAGGTAATCTCTCTCTTCTGGAGTAGCTGTGTGTGTGTGTGTGTGTGTGTGTGTGTGTGTGTGTGTGTGTGTGTGTGTGTGTGTGCTTGTGCTCTCTCTGGGCTTCCAGGATACTGTACAATACCTTTTATATTTGCGTAATGTTGTTAGGAAGGAATACTAATTAATTTGCTAGAGTTAGGAATTGTTCCATAACAAAGAGCCAATGTGGTATACTGGGTGCTGCCCCTGCTATCACCTGGCCCAAAGACTTCAAGGTAAAATTCAGGTTCACAAGGTTCATATAGTGTATGGCAGAGGGTCCCCTGGAACCTAACCCCATTTTTCCCATAGACACAATGATTCGGTATCCGCTAATTCAGTATCCACTTGGTTTTCCAGGAACCTAACCCTAGCGGATAATGAGAACTGACTGTACATAGATAACAATTTGTGATGGAAATGTCAATGGAGTGCCAGCAATCCAGCTTCTGCCAACCCAACTAGATTTATAAAGACATACACACACACACCGCTCCCCAAATCTCTCACCTTCTGTGCTGGAAGGTGTTTTTATAGTCTCCAATTCAGGATCTGCTTCACAAGGAGGTTGAATTTCATCTGGATGCCCCTCGGAAACGCCTGAGAAATAAAGAAACAAACAGTAACCTACTTGCAAAAGACCCAAAACATATTACCAAAGTGAAAAGTTGTCCTACAAGAAAGTCCTTCTTTCTCTATTCTATTTATTTCAGCACATGCAACGCTTCCTTCCATCTTCAGCTACTTTGCCAGTTGCCGCCGTAGCTACAGCAAGCAGATTTGGCCTCACTTAGATGTTTTCTTTAGTTACTTCCAGACTAGATTGCTGCAGTGTTCTCTGCAATCCCTGAGAAATGTTTTAGAGCACTGTTCTCTTGGGGCCAGGAACCCAATGGCTTTGAATCTCAAAGCCTCATTTGTGGGGTTGCGGCAACTTACAGGAACCAAAATGGCAGCTGGGGGTAATGCTGGGAGGTGGGAAACCTGCTGGGGTGGGGCTTTCACAGGGATTCCATCCCCCTCCTCCCCCTCCCTCTTTCATTTGCTTGCAGGGCAGTGGAGAACCGCGGCTTGGCTCTCCTGTTCCGGAATGACCCTGCCACCGGTGGTGCGGGCTCGATAGGATGAGGCTGCCAGGGTGGGGGTTGGTGACAGGGGCAGGGTGTAGGCGGATCAGGTCCCGGGAGGGGGTGGGATCAATGGTGGGTCTCCAACCTCATACTTCATTTATTTATTTATTTATTTATTGGGGGGGGTCATGGCACGAAAAAGGTTGAAGACCACTGTTTTAGAGGCAACACATATGTGAGGAATGAGGGTGTTTTTGATGGAAATGTCAATGGAGTGCCAGAAATCCAGCTTCTGCCAACCCAACTAGATTTATAAAGACATACACACACACACCGCTCCCAAAATCTCTTACCTTCTGTGCTGGATGTTTTTATAATCTCCAATTCAGGACCTGCTTCACGATGAAGCAGAATTTCACCTGAATGCCCCTCAGAAACGCCTGAGAAATAAAGAGACAAACAGTAACTACAGTAAGCTATTTGCAAAAGACCAAAAACATATTACCAAAGTGAAAAGTTATCCTACAAGCATGTGCTTCTCTCTCTATTTCTATTTATTACATCACATGCAACTGTACTAATGTTGCGGTGCAGGACTCAATGTATAACAAACAAGGAATAGTGTCCCCGGAGCACAGTGCCTGAGGACCGATTGCAGGAGATACAAACATCTTCACATGCTTGCCCTGAGCAGGGCGTTAGACTGGATGACCTCCAAGGCCCTTCCAACCTGAACATTCCCACAAAGTGTAAAACGTATTGGCAGAGGAGTAAACAGTAGGAAAGCAAGAGCAGTTGTGCAGTGGCTTCCCTGGCAGACTGTGGCCAAAATGTGCTGCTGGCACATGAATGTTCCACTACACGCCTTTGGCTAGTGGGGTACTACAAGGGTCCGCCATCGTGTCCGCTGTTCTCTTTACCATCTCCATGAAACTGCACCAAAAGGTATGAGTTTCACTATGCTGATAACATAGTGAATATCACTATGGATATCAATATGCAGGATATCAATATGCTGATCACACGCATTTCTCCCTTTCAGTCCCAGTGCTTATCAAGGAGTTGGCGGATACCTTGAACGAGTGTTTTGCACTAGTCAATTCTGGCAGGGATGAGGGCGAAAAAGCTCACATTTAATCCAGAAGAGGTGGAGAGGTTGTTGGTTCTATTGATTGGGATATTGGTGCAGATCTTGCTGTAGAAGGAGCTGCACTCCCTTGAAGGGGCAAGTGCACATGTTTGGGGCTGTGCCTCATTCCAACATTGTCACTGGATCTCGAAGGTGACATTGATGGCTAAGAGTGCCTTTTAGTATCTTCAACTAGTTGCCACCTTAGCTACAGTGGCATATCTTGCCTCACTTACATGTTCCTTAGTTTCTTCCAGACTGGATTACTGCAGTGCTCTTTGCAATCCTTGAGAAATGTTTTAGAGGAAAAAGTGGGATGTTTTTGAGGCAAATGCCAATGGAGTGTCAGAGATCCTGCTACAGCCAGCCCAACCAGATTTATAAAGGCATCCACCAGTTCTCCACCCAAACCCCTCACCTTCTCTACTGGATGTGTTTACTAATTCATTTTCAGGATCTGCTTTACGAAAAGGCTCAGTTTCATCTGGATGCCTCTCAGGAATGTCTAAGAAATAAAGAGACAAACAGTAACCTACTTGCAAGAAACCCAAAACATATTAGCAAAGTGAAAAGTTGCATCTTTCTCTATTTCTACTTATTTCATCACAAGCAACTTATGTTTGGTGCAGGACCACATGTATACAAACAAGGAACAGTGGCCCTGCAGCAACAATGCCTGAGGATTGAATGCAGGAGAGGTAAACATCTTCACATGCCTGTACTCAACAGAGTGCTGGTCTGGATTACCTCCAAGGTCCCTTGCAACTTGAACATTTTATGATGTTAAATGTGTAAAATATATACGAGGGGTTGATGACTCACAGGGTGCAAAACATTATATGTTCACAGGGAAACATT
Source organism: Plestiodon gilberti rubricaudatus (assembly GCA_026170595.1). Classification (NCBI taxonomy): domain Eukaryota; kingdom Metazoa; phylum Chordata; class Lepidosauria; order Squamata; family Scincidae; genus Plestiodon; species Plestiodon gilberti. The sequence goes on along the minus strand of JANXHW010000002.1, from coordinate 105,698,818 downwards.
ATTGGTACAGGTGTGTGTTGCTTAACGATGGGGATACATTCTCCGATTCCTGTCATTAAGCGAATCTGTCATTGTGCAAACCCAGCCCTCCAGAGCCTCTGGAGGCCTCTTCTGGGTCGTGCCAGGCTCATAATTTACCCCAATGGCCTCCATGGGCCTCAGAATTGTCCACAGAAGCATCAGAAAGCAACTTCCAGTTTTACGGGAAGTTGCTTTCTAACGCTTCTGTGGGCCATTCCGAGGCCTGCAAAGGCCATTAGAGTGGATTACGGGCCTGGCACGACCCAGAAGAGGCCTCCAGAGGCTCCGAAGGGCTGGATTTCTGTAACAACAGAAATTCATGGAGGGTGTTTATGAGCTATCATATATGCAGCCCGTCACTATGCGGTAAGTCATTAACCGGCACACACCTGTAATGAAAAAGCTGTTTCACATTGCCTCCAATTCTGTAATATGAATTCAACATACTATATACTGTACATGTGAAAAACACTATGTATTAATAGATATCATGAAGTTTAACTACCATCTTCAGTTGAAAACAATGAGCATTGATAATTTTGGTTCCGCCATTGCCCAGTCCCCTCATTGCGCGCCAGTGCAGAGGCGCCAGGAAGGCCACCTCATGATTGGCCAGATTAAAAGGGGGAGGAGGAGCAGTGCTGCATGGTTCAGGCAGCGCTGAAGCTTACCGGGCAATTACGTGGGGTCCGTTGACCCCCTCCCACCCACCCTTCTTACAGTCTGAGACTAGCTTGTTGCCCTTTATGGGAGCCGGGGCGGAATTTTTTTCTGTCAGTCAGATTGACATGGAACTGGCAGTATTTTTGCCTACCCCAGACTGGAGCTTTGGGCGGTGTGATTTTTCATAGGTTGTCACTGTGGTTACCTTCCCTTAGTTGGTCACTTTAGGCAGGTGTCGTGCGGGACAGGTAGACAGGAGTTTTACACCTTGGTGTTCATTCTGAAGTTAGCAAAGTCAGGGAGTGAGCCAGAACCACTCAGATTATGCTTGTCTGGCTCGGTGAGGCTGGCTGGTAAGCCCCCTGACTGGAATAGGCAAGGATTACCAATAGGCTTGGCCTGTAAGAATCTATGCTGTCCAGCTGCCATGACCCCTCGGAGCTGACTGTGATAAGCTCACTCGGTCTCTAACTGAGCATAGTTTTGGGTCAGGTGGTTATGCCCGTTGTTTACCTGGGGAAGGAAGACGGTTACTGCCATTTCCTCCAACATAGTGCCCACATGTTAGGTTTACCTGCTGCAGGTATTTTGTGTTAAACAAGTTCAATAAAGTGGCCCATTTAAACCCAAGCCTCTGTCTTGCGTGCTCATTGGGGGTGCGTGGGTTTCTTTGAAGTTACACAGCAATTCAGAGGAGCCCAAATAGGACTGGGACCATAGCGCACGTGGAGAGCTCAAAGCAGAGGGTAAATGAGAGGTAGACCTTGCCTCCACAAGGGACCTTTTTTCCCCCACCATTCCCGGACCTTATATAGAAAATCTTGGTATGGATAAAGAGGGATGGACTTAATATATGCAGTATGAATTAGTGAAAATCTGTCTAGCAAAAAAAATACTTATAAAGAGGAAAGTGTGTAATTATAAAACACAAATTATAAGGCTGACACACAGCCACGATGTTCAAAATGCTGCAATTCGCTTGCATTCGCATCGCTGATTGGTTTATCTATCACCCACAAGGTCCTATTGGCGGCAATTGTGAGCCCATTTTAAAGTGAATAACTTATTATCGTATAGTGAACCTTGTTTTACTATGACAGTCCATTGTGAAGTGATTTGATCGTAAAGTGAACGACTGCAAAGTGGGAGGTCCACTGTATTTGCATATTCCATGGCAACAAACTCACAGATGTCTCATGGATAAGGAAACCCACATGGGGTTTGCATTCAAACAGCAGTTGGGCCTCAGTTGGCACACCTTTTCTCTCTCCCCTCCCCGATCTGCCTCTGCCCCCCCCCCCACACACACAAGAACATAAGTAAGGCCCAAGGGCCATGAGATGTAAGAGATGCAACAGATCTGTGACACGTCTATGCAAAACTCAAATACACACATGATAAGATTAAAATCTGAATGGATAGAATCAAATTTGCTAATATACTACATTCTAGTTCAGCAAATTCACACTAGAGCAGTGGTTCCCAAACTTTTTTGACTCGCAGCTCCCTTGACCTCCCTCGCCGTTAGCTGTGACTCCCCATTACAGTGCATGGAAGAAACAGGCACTCTTTACATGCTCAGAGGCACCCTTTCTTATATGTATGTGTATAACCTCTGCACTAGAGTCATGATATGTAAAAGAACAGTTCAGGTCAAATTCAGTGGCACTGCCCCGTGTTCTGGGTTGCCTCTTCTCTTGGAATACAGTGCTCTCTTTCAGAGCTGTGCCAGGACTCGTGACGTCCATTCACCCCAGCAGAGGTGAAACAAGGGTGGAGCGAAGGCAAGTAGTTCTGCAAGACTCAGTTACACCGGAGTCAGCGGCCCCTCCCCTTTGCTGTTGGAGCCATTCCAGCAGCAACAGGGGAGTGTCCTGCGTGTTGCCTTTGCTGCCAGAATGGCTCCAACAGCAAGGGGGAGGGGCCGCTGACTCCAGTGTAACGGAGTCTTGCAGAACTACTTGCCTTCGCTCCACCCTTGTTATGCCTCTGCACCCCAGCCTTGCTTCTTTTGTACAACTCTTTTCCTGACCTGCTTTCCGGAATATGGAGTATTCCACAGTTTGATCACAGTTTTACAAGACTCCACATTGATCCTTGAGAGGCAAAGCCTTAGATGTGTCACTTTAAGAAACTGTCCTTTGACTGTCTATGCCTGAAGAAAAGCTCTGCATAACACAAAAGCTCATGGCCAAAATAAAAGGTATTGCCTCACTTGTTCGGTGTGCCTTGCTCTGTGGGACCACCAGGGCTACTAACCTGAAAAAAGACACAGTGCCATGCACTGGCGTCACTGCAGGGGGGGCGGAGCTCTAAGTTCTGCCGCGGTCAGACCCTCCGTTACACAGGAGCACGAAGCGCCCCCCCCCATGCCTTGCTTTCACTGACTTGAATGGCTCCGAAGGCGCGGGGCACTTCGTGCTCCCGTGTAACAGAGGGTCTGACCGCGGCGGAACTTAGAGCTCCGCCCCCTCTGCAGTGACGCCAGTGGTGCCATGTAGCATGTACAAAGCAGCTCAGAAGGGACAGACATACCTCTTCCTTTCCGCTGGTCGAACCAATAACAAATTAGGCCAATTGCGACGATGGATACTATGAAAATTGGAATCACTGTCGCTGTAGTAATTCTATTTCTTTCCAGATTAGCAGCTCCTTAAAAACAATGGTGAAAACATTATTTTTTAAAAGTCTGATCTCAATTTGGCCAGAGGTCTGCATGCACAGAATGCAAGATGCACAGAAAAGTATCTTTAAAAAAAAAAAAACAGACAACAAAATACTCAACCCCACAAGAGACAAATGAGTCAGACCTTTGCTGTATTTCCAAAATTAACAATGGGATAAATCATAAGTCGAGGTGGGAGAAAATGGTTTTATTTTTTCACAGATTTCGGTGTTTAAACCAAAATGAAATAGCAGAAAGCAGTATTATCTGTTACAGAGTTAAAAACAACAAGTTTTTTTGTTTGTTTGTTTGTTTTTAACTCTGTAATCTGTTCTGGCTGTGAAGACCTAAAGACCTACAGTGTTATATGTTTCAATTCCATTTTTTCCCATTTTTATCCATTGTAACCACTTTAAAAGTGTACTAGGTAGATGGCATAGGTTGTACAGTGTCAGCAGATGAAGAATGACACAAAATTACCTGGTTTTATTTTATATATTTTACATGGTTTTGCAGATTTTTTTTTAGCAGAAAGCGGTGTTATGTGTTTTTATCTTATCACCATTTTCTCCTGCCCCTAATCATAAGGTCTTTAGACTTTTGACGTCTACAATCTACTTTTAACCACAGCCTATATAACATGCAACCTAATTTAATTTTTTCAATGAGTATGTCCTTTTTCCTTCCCATTCCACATCAAAAAGTGTGGGGAACAACATACTAGTCCCATACAACGCCAATTACTCAGAATTTTATGTATAGGAAGGAGAGGAAAGAAGAGGAACGGAAGGGGCTTGATTCCAGCGGACTACGCTTCCTTGCGGCCGTTCACACTTTGTCCTGGGTTGCCCTGGGGTCTTCAGCAGGTTCACACAGATGTCCTTTGAAGGCTCCTGGCCGGAGAGCCCTAGAAGGAAGTTGCTGCTGCTGCTCCCCTATTGCTCAGTGTCCAGGTAGGAACTGGACCCATGTTGTGAGCGAATAGCTTGGCGATTCCCCCGAGGAGATACTTGTGCGTGGGGGTGTTTAGCTCACTCTCTTCTATCCCAGTGTCGTCCTTCCTTTCTCCCTCGGCAGTCTCTCTCCAGCTTGTTCCGCCTTTCCCATCATTTTTCCAGTCCTCTTCCTTGTCCCGTCCTGCCTGTTTCACCACCTTCCAACTTGCCCCCTGCCTCTTCCCAAGCTATACCTTTCCTCTGTCCAGCTGCCAGGCTTTCAGCTCTCTCAGCTTTGTCCTTTCCCTTTGTGCCGTCGTCTCTTTCTGCTCTGTCTTTCCCCAGCATCTCCTTCTTCTCCCCACGTTGCCTGTTTCTCACCCTTTTGTATCTTCGCACTCCCCATCCCAATCAAGGAAACCTTGGCCACCTGCATTGCTGGCCGGGTATTGTGGGACTTTCCTACCCAGAGGTGACATCACCGCCAGGTAGAAGCCTCGGCAGCCTTGAATAATGGTCGCTTTCCCTGGCTGATCTCCATATCACATCCCACAGGCAGTGGCGTAGCCAGAAGAGGGGCGGTGCTGTAAGTAGCGCATGATGCTGCAACACGCGTGTAAGCGGCCCCTCCCACTCACCACTGGAGCCATTCGGGGAGTGATGCTGTGCAGCAGGGAGTGCGCTGCATGTTGCCATCGCTCCCCAGAATGGCTCCAACAGTGAGTGGGAGGGGCCGCTTACACGCATCTTGCACTACTTACACGCATCTTGCGCTACTTACAGCACCACCGCCCCCCTCTGGCTACGCTACTGCCCACAGGAAGACATGACACTTAAATAAATACAGAAACAATATCCTCATCACGTAGATGCACCCTCACTTTCTTCTGCCTTGTTTTCTCTTCCCTCATCTTTCACTCTCTCTCTCTCTTTTTTCCTAATTAAGCAAATGCAATGGCAAACACTGGTGTCACTCACCTTAGATCAGGCTGCAACCCATTGTGGGTCCTGATCAACTAGTTGATGAAGACCAACGGAATAAATGATTGCTTGTTAATTGCACAATTCAACCCAAACACTTACCTACTGAGCCGCAATTCATTAAATTGATGGCATTCTTGACACTGGAACGGGAGACATCAATTATGCATATGATATTCTCAGAAAGGACTGTATTCTTTGGAAGTTTGACAGTGGAGTGCTCTTGAGTGCTACTGACATTTCTGATTTCATTCATGTTGGTGTAATCCCAACGGTACGACCGAGGTAACTCATACTGGGCCACTGACGTACAGTTTACAAGGATGCCATCATCGTCAATTGTGCAGGTTAAATTAGGCGCTGGTGGAGGTTCTGGGGAGGAGAAAACAGAAATCTAAGTTACCCAATAGGATTACATGACTTATAGCTCAGGTTCTCTTATTTTCTCCTCTCACCTTGTGCTGGGCAAGTATAGGATTCAAACTATGTTATGGTGATGTCATGGCAGCCCCAGCATAATTACTGTGTACACTATAAGACTGTCTAGTCCAGTGTTCCCCAAACATTTCCCCACTGCGACCCACCTCGTTCTCCTATGGTGGGTTGCAACCTGATGCTCCAGGTTACGCTGTCTGGGAGTCTCTGGAGGCCGCTCCCGGGTTGCTCCAGGCCTGGGACACACTCCATTGGCCTCTGCGGGCCTCGGAACGCCCCCGGAAGTGGTCACTTCCAGGGGAGTTCTGAGGTCCGTGGTGGCCAATGGAGTGAGTCCCAGGCCCAGAGCAACCCAGGAGCGGCCTCCAATTGTCTTTGTAGACGAAGATAGCACGGGCAGCGCGGTCATAGTCAAAAGTGAAAGTAGCGATCCAGCCGATACAAACAATGACGACTTTATCCGGATAGACTGGATATCCGGATATCCAGTCTATCCGGATAAAATCGTCATTGTTTGTATCGGCTGGATCGCTACTTTCACTTTTGACTATGACCGCGCTGCCCGTGCTATCTTCGTTTACAAAGATTATTGCTGGTTATAATAGTTTCCGCTCAAAAATGAGGCCACCAATTGTGTCCGGAGGGCTCCAATTTGGAGCCAAATGGATGGAAGGGTGGGAAGGAGGGCCCAACTTCGTGACCCACAGTTTGGAAAATGTTAGTCTAGTAGTCCAATAAATGAAAACATACCAAATGAAGTTGTTATATTTCTCTCTTACACACACAGACACAGACACAGACACAGACACCAAAAGTATTTGAACCACAGTTACCTGCTGGGATTGTCGTCGGCCACCTGATTTGACCAGGTCAGAGGGCAAGCAAGGATGCTCAGGTGGTGCTAAAACATCCAATCAAATAGGCCAATCATATAACTAGGGTAATCAAGGTCAAGCCCATGTATGCTTGGGGTGATCTGGTTCTGTCAGAGGAATCTATGCATGACCTTCCTCACTGTGATGAGAGAGGTGTAATAGCATCTAGAAAGCTGAGGCTTTGAGTAAGGAGAGTTAGGGAGCAATGAGCTAAGAGGCGTGAATGAATTATTTTGCTTTTACATTTGCCTGTATATTTGCTAAGATTTGCACCTTGGTACTGTACTTCCACCTCCAAGACATTTTCCAAACCTCCTTGTTTTATTCTTTCCTCATTATATTATCCGCACCCTTTTTTGTGTTTTAATAAACTATTTCATGTTTTAACTCTTCATCTGCCTGTCATCAGTTAAACTCGATCAGTATTTTGCCCCAGTCCTGCAGGATCCTTAGCTATACTGTACGTATACACTATTGGATAGGTTTTGGGGAAATCACAAAAGGTTTTGGCTTTTGAGGACAGTCTCGCTTGGCCTGCCTTTGTCCTTGGTGTGGCAGCAGGGTCTACTGTTTTGGTCCCCACCCCCCATCACTACACACAGTTTTAATTAGTATTAGTTCTATCAGTAAGGTGGAAGATGATCAAGGAGTTTTTGTATTCTTTGTTTAAATTTCAACTACACGTTTTCTAGCTACCATTAAAAACATTACAGTGGGCCCTCGGTATCCGTGGGGGGTCCGTTCCCAGAACCCCCGCGGATACTGAAATCTACGTATAGTGAAATTGCTATCGTGGATACGGGGCCACTATACAAACCTTTTAAAAAGAAACAAAAGTAGCATTTCTTACCTTTTCCCTTGCAAACCACTCCATTCGCAGGGCTTTAGAAAGGGAAATCTCACTCCGGAAGCCTCTTCCGGGTCGCACTTCTCCCTCCCTTTGCCCAGGCTTGCCTCAGAATGCATTGCGCAGTGCATTCTGGGGTGAGCCTTCTGCAATGCATTCTGGGGAAGGGAGGGGGAGTCATGCGACCCAGAAGCGCAAATTCCCTTTCTAAAGTCCTGCAAACAGATCAGTTTGCCAGCGAAAAGGTAAGAAATGCTATTTTAACTTTTTTTCCCTTTTTTAAAGGTTTTTACACTGGCCCCCATATCCGCGCGAGCATCCACGTTGAGACAAATCTGCGGATGCTCAAATTGCCGATACGGCCCACTATACTCCGGTTACCAAGAAAACACATGGAACAGAAAGTCCCATCTGCAAGACAGTTCACATCTGCAAGACAGTTCACTAGCAAAAGCGAACAAGCACTTCAATAGGAATTAACCCAAGAAAGCAGACTGAAGATCAGGCTACAGTTAATTACATTATAGTGCCAGAGAAAGATCTCTCCTTGATATACTGTACAAAAATGCTGAAGATGCAACTTTACACGCTATTTGCCTTAGGGCACACAAGTGCATATTTTGCTGTTTGTGATGGGAGAGTTCTACGAAATGCAAAAGGTTGAGCCATCTTTAAACTATCTTTCGGTCTAATAAAATATATTATCTCACCGGTTTTGTGCTTCTATTTATATATTGGTACATCCCCTAGTACTTCAGATTTCACAGGTTAAGCAAGCCTCCTTAGGCTCAACAGTCCTCCTCATTATAGCAGAAGAGAAACAGCTTTATTTTACAAATACTGGGAGGGAGTTTAGAAGGCTAGGTTAAAGCTAAGTTTCACAGTATAATTTTTTTTTAAAAAATCCCACTTCTCTTTTTCCCCCAAGCAGTAATTCAAAATGGACACACACTTACTCTTAAACAAAAAACAAAAAACCCAAGTCTTGTGGCACCATGAACATGAAGTGAGAGTTTATGTTAACATAAACATGTCTTTAAGGTGCTACAAGACTGTTGTTTTTGCTGCAGCAGACTGACACAACACAACTATCTCTCTGGCTGTTGCTACCAATATTGAGACAAGCTGTAGAAGAGAAATAATAGTCTCTTTCTTATAGTCTTATCTTATATTCAGTATCAGAATCAGAATCAGAAATCCTTTATTGGCATAAAGGATTCACACCATAAAAACAACAACAGGACCCACACAGCTTAGCAGTCTAACAAGGACCTAACTTACAGCCCAATCCAACTTAAAGATCGGGCAAGCGGCTGAGGCTGTCCGCCCGATCCAGTGCTCTGCCGCGGGCTGCCTGCTGCAGTCTACTCGAGGAAGGGGACGCTCGTCCCCTTCCCCGAGTGTAACGGCGGCTGGGGCCGGTAGGTCTCCTCAGATTTCCGCCAGCTATTCTGCATAAGCAGCCTGCACTATCTACTTGAAGCACCATCTCCAGCAGGAAGTGATCACTCTGGGTACACAAACCAACCCTAAAGTCTTGTACATAGGGCAAGATGGAAGGAGGGACCACAATATAATCAACCACACTAGACCCTCTGGGGGAAGCAAAGGTACATTCCCCTGAGTGGAAAATAATGGGCTACCATTAAGCCACGTTTTTTGGAAGTGGGCACAACATTTCATCATTTGGAGGCCTGCCATATTATGCAACTTATCCTTAGATTGCCTTTCCCATTCCAGAAAGTCTGGAAGGGGGGCACAACAGAGTATATACCTAAGGCTTGTTGAAACAGGGTACCTCCAGTGCCGACCCTAGAATTCATGTCACCTCGTAGAATGTGAAAGGCAGATGGAAATTTCCCTTCCAGTTCCTCCGTAAAGGAGGATATAAGATTCCACTGAAGAATCGAGTCCTTATTAATCAAACCTGGGGGCAGACATACATTTACCAGAATCAGCAAGGTATTTCCCAAATTCAGCTTAACAACTAGAGTGTTGGAACTCACACACATCGAAGTAACTAGCTCCGCTTGGATATTAAGAGCGCAATCCTGCACTAAAATCGGCCGGCAGAACGAGCGTTCCACCGGCTGAAGTGCCGTAAAGCACTTTCGCGACGACTCACGAGCAGGGAAGGCAGGCGCAAGGCCGGCCTGCCCTGCTTCGCCGTCCGGATCGTCTCCCACCCGCAGGTAAGGATCCAGCCGACGGGGGGGGGGGGGCAATAGGCCCAGCCACTCTGGGAGGGGGCGGGATATTCACGGCTTCCTCCGACTTCCGCCAGCAAAATAGCTGGCGGAATTCCAAGGAGACCGATCGACCCCAGCCAAAGTTACACCCAGGGAAGGGGACGAGCATCCCCTTCCCCGAGTAGACTTACTGCTGTGGCCTGCCTGCGGCGGAGAGCAGGATCCGAAAGGCGGCCTCAGCTGCCTACCCGATCTTTAGAACAGGATTGGGCTGCCCGTTTCACAAAAAATTAAGAGACCACTAGACAGTCGGCCTCTGGAGCTGTTTTTTTGGGCAGGTTATAAAAAGGTCCTAAAACCATCAAGATGAGGTATAGATTGAGTCCAGGTCTCTTGAAGAAAGACGGCGTCAAAAGATTTCAGGTAGCTCAAAAAATCAGCATCTTTAGATATTCAGTATCTGATAGTCTGAAATATACGCAACAAAACTTAGTTGGAGGTTACTATTAATCCTGCATATTGCTACTTACCAAATGTTTTCAGGCACAAATATGTGGGCTGGTATTCTCTGTCAACTAGGGCTTCTGCCTCGTATTTTCCGTCATCTATCTGTGATATATTCCTGATAGTCAAAATGCCAGAAACTGGGTCAATTGTTGCTCTGTTTACCAAAGGAGAATAGTAATAGGGGGCATCAACCCATTCAGCTACTTTTTTTGTTATATTCACTTTTTTCTTCCAGATAATTTCCGATAGCTTGCCATGAAATACTGGCTGCAAAATGATGTCTTCTCCTTTAATGCCATTTATATAACGGGTACAATCTATAGCCAAAGAAACACAAACACTGTAAAATAAGCAATCATATTCTAAACTGGGGTTTCTTGTATTTCATTGAAACGTTTGGGAGCAATGTGAACCACAACAGAGGACGCACACACACAACAGCAGCAACTAACACCCACGCAACTCTTGTACTAAGCCCAGCCAGCCCACTAGATGTGGCGAAGCAACGGGCAGCCCAATCCGCCCTGCACTCCGATGCAGCACCGCCAGGGTAGGTTCCGCTACATCCAGCACGGGGTTGGAGGTCTCCTCTTCCCCTTCCCCCATGCTGAGCCCCAGCAGCCCCTATGGGGTTACTCAGAGGCGCACCAGCAACATGGCTGGCGCAGCTCCGAACACCCCTGTGTTCAGCATTCAAGCCCAGGACGGGGGATAGGATTCTCCACTGAGCCCATCCCCCTCTCGGGGCCTGATCCATCCTCCCCACCCTCTCTCTGCCCCGGAACACCTCCTCCCCACCTCCCCACTGCCCTCCCCACCTGACGGCGTGGAGTTTACCTGCCTCCAGCGGGCGCAGTACCTTCTCTGGCGGAGGCCTGCCAGCACTGGTCTCCACACCGGCGGGACAGGCCTCTGCGCTGTCGGAACGTGCTTTACGGTATGATTGGGCTCTGACTCAGAGGATTGGGCTCTGACTCAGGTGGACTGACACTGGTGATGCCCCATGCCCACAGCCCCATTATTCCATTAGCCAGCTGGTCGCCCCCTCTCTTACCAGGCTGCCTCACGTCCTCCTTCATCTTTACCTTCAAACGGTAAAGAGGAAGAGGAGTGCCAACAGCACTATTCCAGATTCAAATAAGGGGAGGGAAACACTACACTACAGAGGGAAACATTGGTGCACTCCATGGGAGATGGGAAGAGAACCATGGATGGCAGCTCACCTGACTGCCTCAGGTGCTGAGGGCTTGGGCCAGGGCTGGCACCAAAGTCACCTGGAGCATATTACTCCAAGAACTGGCGATATGTGGCTGCAAAAGGGGAGGCCACAATCCAGAAGGTGGGCAAAAGGGCGCCCAGGGCATGGCAGCATGCAGCACACACACACCCGGCGCTCCGAACCCAGAAATGAGTGGCGATGAAGTCACCGCCCACTACTTCCAGAGTTGGGTGATGAGCCTCAACATAATGGAAAGAAGCCTGGCGCCGACCGGGAGGACTTTCCCCAGTGCATGTTTTTCATGTTTTTTGCGCATTGCAGCTCTCCTTGACAAGCCTCCTGCCGCTACTTGGAGGCTCATGCTGGGGCGAAATTGCACGGTTTGCACCCCCTTTAGCAGAGCGCCCTTGGCAGGTGCCCCTCAGGCTCCACCATCGTTACACCCCTGCCACAATCCCTGCATGTTTTCTGCCAGCCTGTTTGGTAGGAGAACTGGAAGTCACTCTCATGACAAACACTGGGGAGGAATCTGTGAGAAATCTGGAACAGCGCGTTCAGATTCAGTCACCAGTGGATGATGGACACCCGTGTGGAAGAAAGTTAAATTCAATGAGAAAGGGCTTCAAGAAAGGCCACGACGACGATTACAGCAACAACGAACCTACACTGCAAACAGCAATGAAAGGGGACCGGTTGTGTAGTTTATAAAAGAATAAAACTCAGCGCAGATACAGTAGCTCTTTTCAAAGCCAGTGCAGTACAGGACCTGGAGACCAGCCTAAAGCTGTAGTCCTATTCACACTTTCCTGGGAGTAAGCTCCACTGAGTACAATGGGACTTCTGAATAGACATGCATAGGATTGTGCTGTTATATGCAGCCAACTGGGAGAAACCAGTCTCTCAGTCAGGGACAGCCTTAGGAGATGCAGGGCCCAATTTGAAACATTTTTTGCGGGGGCCCAGGTTCACAGCCAAGGTCTGTAGAATCTTAGAGAGATAAATAATTTTTTTTGTAGACTTTATATCTCTATGGTAGAATGGAAAACAATCAAAATGTGCGCTTAAAAAGTGCATGTGAGTTAATGGACCAAATGGATCATTTTAAAATTGCAAACATGTAAACAAGCAAAATGTGTAGATTACCTTTTAAAAGGAAATAGTTACACATGATAAGATAAAATGTTGCAATGTGTTGTGTGTATTTGACATGACTAGAGTAGATTAACCTAGCACAGGGGCCCTTAGGCACAGGGCCCAATTGGTCCAATTGGCTTAAAGCCGGCCCTGCTCTCAGTTATGTCTCCCAGGATCCTCCTTACAGATGGTCGGGGGGGGGCTCACTGCTGTCTAAAAAGGATACCACCTTTCTCCCTATCCATGAGTCTGCAATCATTGGGTCACCCTGGGTCAGTTGCCTGTCTCTCCTACCTCATAGGAACACACACCAAAGAATCCTGTACTGTAACACTAGGAAGACTAACACATTTATTGTAACATAAGCTTTCATAGCCTCCTAGAGTCCATTTTGTCAGAGGCATGAAGTGTTATCCTCAGTTCACAGATCCCCACACAGGCAGACACAGAAAGAGAGGAAAAACCCACATGTGTGAAAGAGCTCTTGAATGCAGGAGGTAGAGAGTTGGAGAAAGTTATTACTGAAGGTTTAAAACTAGGGAGATAAGGGGCGCGACGATTCAGTCTAGCAGAAACAAGACAGTCGTCCTGGCTCTGTAAACTTAATTAACACGTAGTAAGGCAGGAACACTCACTAGATCCTAGGCTATTAGAGCTTCAGTGAGTGAAGCCAGACCTGTGAATGATGGGACCAAATGCCCACAAGTGACAGAACGCGAGAGCTCGTTGTGACTATATCCTCGATTACCCCAGAGCAGCTGGGGAGGGGCGCAACTACGACCCCCCCCTTGCGCACCCTGGAGAAAAGGCACAGCCATAAGGGCTGGGTCGCCCCCGGGCGCTTAGCCAAAGAAACGCGCCCAAGAAGGCGGTCGTGCCAAGCCTTGCAAAGAGACCTGCAGCGAAGGCGAGATGCGGCTGTTGCCTTTCTGAGCCGGTGGTGCGCTTCGCAACTTTCCTCGCCTAGGGAGAACTGAACCCACCCACCCCCCGGACGTAGCTGGGCTCGGTTTTCGGTGTCCTTCCGGGCGGGCGACCACCAACTCGGAGAAGAGAGCCAGCGGCCGCGGCACCAAGAGACTGGGCCACCAGGCTCGCCTTTGCGGAAGCAAGAGAGACCAGCGGTCTGGCTGGGCGGGGTGGGGAGAAGATCGAGGGGGTCTCCTTACCCTCCGAGTTGCAGAGCACCGCCGGTGCCACCACCAGCAAAAGCAGCGGCGGCGGCAGCAGCCTCCCGTCGCCTCCCCACATGGTCGCACTAGGTGGAGGAGGAGGACCCCCCTCGCTTGCCCCTAGCCAGCCTCCAGCAGCGGACGTCCGGCGACGGGGAGCGAAAGCGAAACTGCTCATTCGCGACATTCTCCTCGCCACCCCCTCTTCCTTCTGCTTCGGGCCGCTATTTAAGAGCCCAGCAAACAGCCACAGGCGTCGTCAGCCCTGCTGGACTCGCCGCTCTTCCCCACGTGCGCCTTCCACGTCGGACCGACCAGTCCTCGCTCTCTCCCTGCTTAGTGGCTTCCTCGTTCATGAGGATGGCCCGGGCCAGCTCCCCTCTCAAACTCAGCCAACAGCAGGAAAAATGCAACAGGCAAAGCCAAGTGGGCTGGGCGCAGCTTTGGAATGTGCCTCGCTCGGGAGCTCCCCAGCGTCTTCAGCAGGTGAAAACCTGGCGCGTTTCACCGGCCTTTGCTACATTGTTAGGATCTGTTTGTTTATGCCAGGGGTGGCCAAACTGTGGCTCCTGAGCCACATTATATGTCAAAGATAGATACGGCTCTTTGACATATAATGTGCTGCTCTCAAAAATACTGTATGTTAAGAACATAAGAAGAGCCCTGCTGGATCAGGCCAAAAGCCCATCTAGTCCAGCTTCCTGTATCACACAGTGGCCCCACCAGATGCCTCAGGGAGCACAAGACAACAAGATAACCTGTTTCCCGTTGACACTCCCCTGCACCTGGCACAATATGTTGGCTGAGCTCCTTTTTGCATCACAATTAATATAAAAGGTAAATAAGAAATTTTCAAGCGTTATTATCATTTACCAGGTATACACTGGAGAGTCCACTGGATTAAAACATAACTTTAATGTTCATGGTGAGTAAACATATTTAAGAATTTAAGTGCTTCTTTAATTTTGTGGCTATCAAATATCTCACCTACGGCTCTCAAACATCTGAAGTTTATTGTATGTGGCAACTAAGTTTGGCCACCACGTCCACACCCCTGATTTATGCTTTCAGGTTTGTCACTTAAGTTTGTCATTTCTTACTTTATTTTTGTATTGGCTTGTTTGAATCATGAGGTAAGCCGCTGACTTGAAACTGGGAAGGGAGAAAGATGGGCTAGAAATATTAAAATGATAGTTGTACTCATGCTAAAAAGAGATGCAACTTTAATAACTGTATGTAATTGTTTATTAATCCCCCCTGATATTTGAAATGCACTAGAGATTGTTCATTAAATGATCATTACACATTGTTTTTGCCAGTTGCATTTTTGCTTTTTATTTTTATTATTTTCTCTAGAAAGTGCAAAACTTCAATATACAAAAATCTTGATGATGAATATGTACAGTATACTGTATAATATATAAACATTCCATAGTGTAATATGAATACATATTTATTCAAATATATGGATAAATATACACAGTTCCAAATAGCCACTTTTGAAAAAATATTTAAAAAGAATTCTAGACCAGGGGTTCTCAACTTTTGGAGGCCTCGGTACCCCCTATCACAGTCCAATTTTCTGAAGTATCCCCTGCTAATTAATTGCTAATTAATTGGATTAATCAATTAGTTAATTAATTATTTAAAAATAAAAAGTATTAAAACAATTTTAAATGTCTTATTGAACTCTCTCTCTCTCTCTCTGTGTGTGTGTGTGTGTGTGTGTGTGTGTGTGTGTGTGTGTGTGTGTGTGTGTGTGTGTAAGATCCAACATAAAATCAGAGACAGAAGGGGGGATTGCATTTTCTCAACTACAAAAAAATACACTACACAGATGGGAGAGAAGGAAAACAACCCAAACAAACAGAGAGCTTGATCTCATGTTAGTGCAAAAAGAAACATGCCAAGATCTCTTTTTTTTTCTCCAAGCCATCTTTTCCCTCTCCTCCTTTCCAAAATCAGCTCCTCCCTCCTCCACCCCACCCAGTTTCTTATCTGTTAGTATCTGAGAGAAGCAGACACTCCAGAAGCAGGCAATCCTTATCATGTTGCAAGGAACCCTCAGGTCCCCTTCTGCTGCTCTGAAGTGAAAATGAAAGTGAAACTGCAGAGCAGTTTGAATTTAAAAATACTTGGCTCACCTGGAGCTTGGGGGTGGAGCAATTTAAAATAATTAAAAAAACCTCTGGTTACCCACAATCAGCTGATCTTAGCTGATAAGGGGAAGCTTCTCGAATACCCCTAGGGCACACGAACCACAGGTTGAGAACCCCTGTTCTAGAATATTTTAACCTACGAATATTCAAAGTCCCATCATATTTAGTACGTACTCAATTTACAGTACAATCTTATGCATGTTTACTCAGAAGTAAGTCCCACTGTGTTCACTGGGCTTACCCCCAGGAAAGCATGCATAGGATTGCAGTCTTAACGCTACTCCATACTTTGAAACAAGGAATAAACAGACAACCATAGTTGCACCCAACTTCAAATCCCGACTCCTTACTCTGCTATGATCACATTTGTCCTGTTGCATGTTTCTTACAGGGACTTGCAGTCACTCACCTGTCATCCTCCAATGAAAATAGCCTCAGCCTCTGATTGCACATATGCTGCACCCAGTTTCTAAGGAGTTGCGCGATCAGAGGAGAGTCTGAGCTCTCACTGCCGCATCTCTAGTCTCTCCCTGTATAGTAACAGGCAGGTGCATGCTTGTTACTGTACAGGGAGAGACTAGAGGCGCGGCAGTAAGAGCTCAGCTTCCTCTCTGATTGCGCACATGCTGTGGCTTCCAGGTAGCATCCCAGAATGCCTTGCGGCGCCACAGCCAATGCCTCCCCAGCCCGTCACTAGTTTCTTACCACTCTGTTTCTCAGTATCATACCACCTTTTGTATACATGTTTGTCTTTATTGGTAAATTACACTCTGCCCAAAGGCAGAGGTGGTTTACTAGTTTTAAATCTGGAGACCTTCAGACTGCAAGTACATGAGGCCTGCCCAAGACCTCATAGTGCCTGTGGCGGTGTGCCAAATGCTACCACCCTTGCCTGGTGATGTGCCAGCATCTGCACCTCCCACTCCTGGATTGGATAAGGAAGGGGGGGTGGAGTGGAAGAAAAAATGTGAAGGACAGTGGTAGACTAGAAGCCGTGATCTTCAACCTTTTTCGTGCCATGACCCACCAAAATAAATAAATAAAAGTATGAGGCTGGGGACCCACCTTTGATTCTGCCCCTCCCAATCTGCCCCTGTTGCCATCCCTTGCCCTGGCACCAGCAGCCTCATCCTGCACCACCAGCGGCGGGGTCATTCCAGGAGAGCTGAGTCGTGGTTCCCTACCGCCCCGCCCCAGCAAATTGAAAGAGAGAGGGGATTAAATCCCGGTGGAAGCCACCCCAGCAGGTTTCCCACCACTGCCACCCCAGCATTTCCCCCCAGTTCCCATAAATTTGGTTCCTGTAAGTTGTCATGACAAACGAGGCTTCGTGACCCCATTGGGGTCCCGACCCCAAGGTTGAAGAACAGTGGACTAGTCGCTAGACTAGAGCATTGGAGATGTTCTGGCCCACCACTGTCCACACATCCTCTTGTGTTCTGTCCCCTTTTTCCTTTTCCAGTCCAGGGAGCTGAAGGAGAAACAGAGGAGGCAGGTGGCAGGTGCCCCAAAGTGATATTTGCCTCTAATGCAAATTCAAGTGATGAAGCAAGGGACTTTTTTCCCGTTTTCCTCCTCAAACAGGTTTCAAGACCAGTGCTCCAGTAAACAACATAAAAGGGAGCTGAAAACGGGTAATGCTAAGGACAGAGAGTGAAAGACCATGGAGGCAGGCTGGAGGGAGAACCAGCATGGGGGCCTTGAGACCAGGATCTCTGCAGGCCACTGAAGATTCAGAATGCCTACGATTGCATCTAGTGCAGTCTATGCGTCTCAGGCAACAGTGCTGTACTAACAGGGCAAATTTTGGCTGTGTATCATCAGGACACCTGGCCCTTGAACTAAATTGAGCCTAATCTTAAATATATTACTAATGTTTCTGGCAAACCTAAGAAACAGCTTCCCAGCAGCCTGGCAAATTAATTCAGAAGACACAATGTGCAATTTGGACAAAGATGTTCTTCTGTTCATTTGCAGCAATTACCTGTGCCCTTGTCTCAGCAACTTTGTCCCGTCCGTCTTTGAAACGGAGACAGTAAACAGTGTTTTGACTGTTCGCCAGACCGTTGTGATGTGAAACTTTGATTCATCCGTGTTTGCGTGCTGCAGTCTGAACAGAGAGGTTATTGAAACATCCTCTGTTACAACATCCCCCTTTCATCAGAAAACAATACTTGAAACTCCTCCTACCAGCTGATTCCTCTGACTGATCTCTTTTCTTTCCATGTGAATGTTGCAACAGGGGAAGAGGTGACTGTCCCAATTTTTATCCTCATAACCTCAACAACCATTGATGATTAACCAAGGCAAAAAAAATAACCTGAGAAGCAAGCTAGTCGTGAATTCACAGCCATCCCCTCTGGAACTATCATCATCCACTGCAGGCTGCAGCATTGGAGAATCTAGCAGGAAAGATGGTGGAAAGTCCCAGCAGGTGGTGCCTCTTGGGGTTCATGGTACAACTGCTTTTCATCCTTGCTGGTGCAGGTAAGGAAGGAAGGTGCTGGCAGAATGTCAAAAGTGGAGGGCCAGGAAGGACCTGACAATTGTGTATATTGGTAGTGGTTTCAATAACTAACAGATACGAACCTTTGAATTCCAGGACCCCTGAACAGGTTGCAGCGAGGCAGGTCTGCTCAACTTGCAGCCTTCCAGGCTCAACAAGGACAACCAGCCAGTTGCTGCAGCTAGGCAGGTGCTCAATAATCCCCCTGTTTCTGTAGTCTCAAGTAGGCAGCAAAATGACGAGTCTCCTCTAGCCCCTGGATGGTAGGCTGCTGTAGTAAAGTCTGGGCTATAGCAAAATCAGGGAGGTAGACACAGCCCTTTTCTATTCTGTATGTTAACCATGACCTTCATTCATGAAGTTCCAAAGGACTTTCAAGAACAGAAAGAGTGTAAGTTCAATGCTGGAAATGCTTCGCACTCCCTGGGTCCACCAATCCATGTGTGGTGAAGGTGCTACAAGATAGATACTGCATTACTGCAAGTCATAAGAGTCAGAAATTAGACTGTGGACCGTAACCCCATGTTCCATCTTTTGTTGGTGTTATTTCAGATCTTAGAGGGTAAGATAATCTCTTATCACAGATATGTTACTGGCTGTGAAAATCGTTTGGGTGCAGCGCTGGGAAAGTGTTTACCTTTCCTCCCTCCCCAAATGCAGACCGGCTACTGAAAACATTGGTCATTGCAAGTGGACAAATTGATTGACATAGTTCATCAAATCCGGATCATCCCAAGGGACAAATTTAGCTGAGGAATGGACTTTATTAATTACTTGAATATGCATTGTGATTATACTGTATTAACCTGGAAGGAAATCTATTTTTGTAACTCTTACGTTTATTGAAAAAAAACAAAAGAAATATGTTACTTTCACAACTGAAAATAGTAATTATAAATAGGAAGATCTGAGGAGACCTACCGGCCCCGGCCCCTGCACTCCCTGAAGTCTTCATCTTGGTCAGGCATTTTCCATCAGCCTGTTTATTGTATTCTTTCTACCCTCCCCCCTTTGATTTAATTCCTTTTCATTAGGATTTTTTTTAATAAACCAGTTACCTTTTGACCCCTTGCCTGCCTAGTCCATGTTCACAGGTAATTCTGTGGGTTGTCTGTCATGTCACCATTCCTCATGGTGCTACTGTGATTTAATAATTTCTAATAAGAACTTCTGTGGGGTTGTGCTCTCCTGGGAGGGTGTTTTTTTCCAGATGGCCTCCCCCTCTGCCTGGTCTCTGAAGCCTGGGATGCTGGCAGCAGATAGAACTACCAGTTTCCCCCATTCAGCTGCTGATCCAGGAGAAAGAGAAAATGGAGTACAGGAAGGGGTGTTTGAGTGCTAACCACTAGGCCTAACTTCCTTTGGTCAGCCTCCTACTTCCTTGGCTACCTTTTCCCAAACAAATCCAAAGTCAAAATGGCTCCTCTCCAGTCAACTGTCTGAGAACTACAGCTACTTTCCATGTGCATGATAAAATACATGGGATGTGAGGAACCACATAAGAACATAAGAAGAGCCCTGCTGGATCAGGCCAAAGGCCCATCTAGTCCAGCTTCCTGTATTACACAGTGGCCCCACCAGATGCCTCAGGGAGCACAAGACAACAAGATACTTGTATCCTGTCGCCACTCCCTTGCACCTGGCACAACCTACTCCTACAACCAGGAGGTTGCTTATCCCCATCATGGCTTGTAAGCTGTGATGGACTTTTCCTCCATAAATTTGTCCAATCCCCTTTTAAAGGCATCCAGGCCAGGTGCTGTCACCACCTCCTGTGGCAAGGAGTTCCACAAACCAATTAGTATGCAAGCAGTGGGAACTGATCCTTGGTGTTCAAAGCCCTCTTTAATAATAACATACAGGCCATGTTCCATCCTACAAGAAGATAGCAGCTGGCTCTGGTTCCTTTCCCAAATCTCATTTCAGGGCCTGAAAGGCTTATGAGAAGCCAAGCATGCACGGACTTCCAGTCTGCAAGCCTACTGCGGGGTACTAATCTCCGAGTCCAGTTTCTTCTATTCACATCTTCAAATTCCAGCTGTGGACAGTTACTTTCAATAAGCGATGACATCCGGAACTCCAGCTTCAATGCCAGCTTGGGAACTAAAATTATCATCCATGGTTTCAGGTACAAATTTACAAAAGTGGACAGTTTGCACCTGGGAAATATTTGAGTTCCCACTAACTTTATCAAGGAGTTTGGCTGGTCATTTCTGATCATGGCCTGGTCTCAACGGAAGCAAATGGACACTTTTAAATTTGCCTAAATGTATTTATTTCTCAAAATATTTATATCCTGCAGTTTCCTGTCCTGTTAAATTTAAACGGATAATGCAAACAAGATAATCCATTCAGGAAGAAATGGCCCTTCTCCCTGCCATTCTTCTTGTAAGCTTCCAAATCCAGAGCCATTTGACTCACTGAGGTGAGGCTCATCTGACCAACAGCCCAATCCTATCCAACTTACACCACCGGTGTAACCAGCGGTGCAGCGAGAACGGGAGGCCCCAGAACAGAAAGGGGATTCAAATTCCCTTTGAATCCCCCTTTGGAGGGGATTTGAATCCCCTTTCTGTTCTGGGGCCTGCCGTTCTCACTGCTCCGCTGGTTACACCGGTGGTGTAAGTTGGATAGGATTGCGCTGCAAGTGTCTTTTGCTTTGTGGACTTTCAAACTAGTCTAAAGAGTACCGGTAGTTCAAAAGGCATAGTCTGAACTAACTAGATATTTCCGATTACAAGATCAGTCACGCTCCATTCATAATTTGGAATATAAAATATGTCAAGCTAGCCCACAGTTTAGAAACATTAGTGTTTTCACTAAGAGAAGCAATTTGTACTCGCAGTGAAAGAAATGCAGGAGGCAGAAGTATCTCCAGTCCTAGAACCTTTTCACCAGGTCGTGTTGGCTTTTCTTCAATGGTTAACTGGGAAATATAGTCTCTTTACCTGCCATAAAAACTAAATTAGATGTGACTTTAAACATACCCTGCGTGTTTGGTTTGATTTTTTTTTTTTTTGTAAATAGCAGCTAGGGGAAGTCCAACCTGGGTCAAAGGGCAATGATTCTTTGGGGATACAAAGGCAATAAACACACCGGTAGGTGAAGATTTATTAAAGCAAGATATGAACAACTGCAAGTCATCAAAGCAGATTTATCAATATAGTACAAACAGGATGAGCAATGTTTATGCCACTTCTGTTGCCCCAGGAACACCCCCAAGCGTGCCTTCCTCCATCTGTACAACAGATGGACTCCCAACAACAGCCAATAGGGTGCATAACTCTACTTACACCAAGATGTCCCCTCTATGAGTGTCTCAGGGGGGGTTAAATAGCTTGAAGCTACATGCCTACTGTCACATACAAAATGGCTTCTTCTTACACCGCATGTGCCTCCCAGTCCCAAGTGTTCTGCCCTTCCTTGGGCTAGTGCCCAGAGTATCCCAAGATATGATGAACAACCTTCTTGATAAGCACTGACCGCTAACTGGTGGTGCCAAAAAGCTACATGAACTCAACAATTCTCATAATAGTCGATGGAGCTTACTTTCGGGTAATTGTAGATAGGACTGCAGGCTGTGTCTTTACGTAGGGACACAGACTGCATTCCTATCCACACTTGCCTGAGAGTGTGTAAGTAGAGATACAATCATATTAACCAAGCCTCAAAAAAGCAGACTGATGAACATTTGAGTGCCCTTGCTGGGAGAAAGGCGGGGTATAAATTCTATAAATAAATAAATAAACAAACAAACAAACTTGTGTAGAAGACCACTAACTCTTGGAAATACAAAGGTCTTCTGCTGATGTTGCCGCTACAGACTGTCACATGGGAGGAGATGGATTTTTCCCTTTGTTTGCTTTGTAGTCCTTATCTGGACTCCTCCCCCCCCCCATGCCTGCTGCTGTCATGCGAATAAAGATATACATAACAAACAAAACATAACAAACACCTGAATAAAAACATTAAAATCAAACCATTTTGAGCCAGTTGCTAGTTTTTCTGTCTAGGGTTTTGGTTCTGGTTCAGGTGCAAGCTTCTCTAATGTTTCCAATGTCAAAATTTAGGATATTCCAAAGCCCTGGGTTCTCTAACTTCTTTCAACTCTGAGTCTCTTTCATTTCACCTCTGGTTTTGCATCATTGCCTCTCTGCCTGCAGAATGTGTTTCTTTATGACTGCCACTGATAAGGGTGGGAGGTAGTTAGAGGCACTGAACTGCACAAAAAGCTGTCTGAGATCAGGCTTCGCTTTTAACTATGTGGGGACTTCCACCTGTCATGGTTAGTAAATTTTGAAAGTCAACTGGTTTGCTCAATGTCAAACTTTGTGGACTAGGCCTCACTCACTCTTCCATTTTAAGAGAAAGTCACCTCACGCATTCACTTCTGTCTGTCTCCTCAGGGCACTAGGCACAAAACCCTCCTGGATAAATGGGCTAATTTCATCCTTGCTGCAGGCAGCCCAAGTCAATGTGATTGCTGTTGACTGGGTGAATGGAGCTACCGCAGCCTATCATACTGCCGTGGAAAATGTCACAAAGTTGGCACTGGAAATATCCAGTATAATCCGGAAGTTGCTGGTAGGTGAAAATGTACTTTGAGGTTTGGCCATTTGGCTAAAACACAGGAGGCGGCATTGAATCCAAGACAGCTGAGGCAGTTTCTTCCTCTTTGCTGGTGAAACAAACAAACAAATTAAATGGGGTTTTTACTCAGTACACAGGATCATCATGCATTAAGTACTTTCCCAGATGAACAGGTGTGGCGCCTGGGGGTACTCTTCCTTGCTTTTGGCTAGGTAGGTGGCGGCAGTGGCCCAGAGAGTGCCTTTTCAAGCCACACTATTGTGACAGCTTCACACTTTTTTTAGGGAGAAAGAATCTTGTCACACTGATCCAGGGATGTGGATCAAGTCTCTGACTCCAAGTCTCAAGTCAAGTTCCAAGTCTTTGCCCCCAAGTCCCGAGTCTTTGGTTGTGAGTTGCGGGTCACTGACGTTTCCCCCATCTATTTAATGGGGGACCTTTCCCCCATCTATTTAATAGGGGAAACGGGTTTAAACCTAAATAAAATTCAGCTTGTCGTAAAAGGCTCCAAGTCTCAAGTCGAGTCTTTCGAGTCTTTTAAAATCGCCAAGTCAAGTCCAAGTCAAGTCATTGATGCAACTTGAGTCCGACTCGAGTCCAAGTCAATACACTCTAGTCTACATCACTGCACTGATCCATGCTTTTGTAACCTCTAGGGTGGACTGCTGCCATATGCTCTAGATGGGACCGCCCTTGAAGACAACTCAGAAGTTATAGAATGTGCAAAATGTCGCTTTTAACCTCCTGTTGGATAGGAGGAGACATAGGAGGAGACAGAAGCTGATTTGGCTGATTTGGCAAGAGTTGCACAGGCTGCCAGACTTTCTTCTGGTTTGGATTCAAGGTGCTGGTACCTTGAGAAACCTACATACATCCCCCTGTTCCATGTGCTTTCACTATGGGAGGTAAAAACACCAGTTATATGAGCACAGTTTAAGGTAGTGAAATGTTCTTCCAGATGAGGTATGAACTGGCTCCTCTCTCATTTCTTTCCAAAAAGGTGCAAAACATTCTTATTATTCCGGAGGGATGTTAAGATTTGCTGTTGCTAAGATAAGATTTCCCTGCTAAGATTTGCTGTTGCTGTAATTTTTATGCTTTTCCCCTGCTTCATTACTTATAGCACAATCCTATGCATGTCTACTCAGAAGTAAGTCCCTTGGGCATTTGCCTCGGCATAGGATAAGGCGGGATATAAATGTTTTAAATAATAAAAATAATAATTGTGTTCAATGGGGCTCACTCCCAGGAAAGTGTGCACAGGATTGTAGCTTTACAGCGTAATCCTAAGTAAGTACTGTATATGCGGCCGGCTTGTGTAAGTATATGCGTCCAGCCTATCTTCAGGGGAGGGCAACTGCACATTGAGAACACTGACGTTATCCAGCCAGTAGGTTACCAGAGCATGGATGACTGTGGCCAGGCTATTGCAGTCCAGGAAAAGTCACAGTTGGCATATATATCAGCTGAAGCTGGTAGAAGGTGTTCTGTGTCACAGAGACCACTTGGGCCTCTATTGCTATGTAAAAGGACTCCAAAGGTGGCCCTGATCCTTCAGGGGAAGTGCAGCCTCATCCAGAACAGGACCAACCAACCACCACCAACATTGCTATCTTAGCAGGATTCAGCTTCTTTTAATTGGCCGGCCTCATCCACTCCATTATCTGTTCCAGGCAGTGGCTCAGCTCTTCCATGGCTTCTGCTGAGTTTAGAGAAAGATAAAGTTGGGTGTCACCAGCACATTGATGGCAAACGTCTACTCAAGATATTATAAGAGCCACTGGCACTTAGTTTTGCTGGTTTGTATAGTGAAAAAGAGGACATTTCAGCAGATGCAGCTCTTCTTACCGCTGCATAATAAGCTCTCTCTGTCAAGAGAGAAAACTCAAGGTTTAACTTTACAGGAACCCTGCTAGCCTCCTCTGCAGCTGGTCACCCTACTCTTGTGCAAAACAAGTCAAAATGCTGCCATCCGCAAACTTCTTGTTTTCTCCTTATCATATCAGTTTGTTCTGTATTACCCAACAATCTCCCCAGGTGGCAAGATTTATTCCACTTTCTTAACATTTTCATACTGCATTTGATTGATCCCACCAAGCCTATATCTTTCATTAGCAAACCACATGTGTCAGTGGGGCAGCAGGTCAGGAACAATCCAGGCTGCCACATCCCTGTTTTTAAAGCATCCTTCGTTTTGGCCTTGCTTCTCACTCAGAGCAGAACAATCACATGAAAAGGGCTGTTAACCGTGTGCCGCCATTGACTGAGGTGAGGGGGATGGCGGCGCGGAATAGGGCCTTCTCGGCAGTGGCGCCCCCCAATTATGGAATTCCCTCCCCCTGGAATTAAGAACGGCTCCCTCTTTAGAGACCTTTTGGCGGGGCCTTAAGACATTTTTATTTAGGGAAGCATTCGATGTCTGACATGGTGGGCTGGCTTTTTAACAAATGACTTCTTAACTAATGTTTTTTTAACAAGTAAATACAGGTTGACCCACTGGGGTTGTTTGTTTTTAGTTGTTTTAATTGTTTTTAATTACTTGTTTTTAATTTATTTTAATGTATATGTATTTTAATGTTTTGTAAGCCGCCTTGAGTGCCCTCACTGGGAGAAAGGCGGGATATAAATTCTTTAAATAAATAAATAAATAAATACCTTGAAGCTAAATGTAATCTGTCTTGAACTTCACGAACAAGTTGCTAGGAGAAATGTTTCCTGAAGTGTGTTTTGAGAAGGAAATACTGAACTCACCGGAATATTCCTGTCTATTTGATTCTTCAGGCTTTGGGAGTGCCAAAGACATCCATCCACCTTATTGGAGTGAGCCTGGGAGCCCATGTTGGGGGCCTTGTTGGCCATTTCTATGAAGGTCGCCTGGGAAGGATTACTGGTAAGGAACACAACTCGCCTAACAGCACAATCCTATGCGTGTCTGCTCAAAAGGAAGTTTTATTGAATTCAGTGGGACTTGCTCTCAGGAAAATGTGTATAGGATTGCAGCGTTATGGCATAATCCTATGCATGTCTACTCAGAACTAAGTCCCACTGAGTTCAGGTCAATAATAATAATAATAATAATAATAATAATAATAATAATAATAATACTGTGCTGTTCCAATTTCCAGCGTAAAGAAGGAGACAGCAATGAGGGCCAAAGGGGCTCATGGGAGAATTTCAACATGGTTGACAAAGATCCCAAGAGGGCATTCTAACTTATAGCATAGACAAAAATCCAAATCTCCTATAGTCATGATGTCCTTAAGATAGGATGGATGCTATCAGAGGCGTCGCTCCGGTAGGGGCGGGGCTGTAAGTATCGCTGCGGTCATAGTCTCTTTACCGAGCGAGGAGGAGGCAGCCTGCTGCTTTCTCCGTAGGGGACTGGCTCAGACAGTGAGGGGGCAGGGCTGCCTCCTCCTCGCTCGGTAAAGAGACTATGACCGCAGCGATACTTACAGCCCCGCCCCTACCGGAGCGACGCTTCTGGATGCTATAGTATGTCTACACTATTTTTATCGTGTTCCAGGTCTGGATCCTGCAGGACCCAAGTACACCAGAGCCAGCCATGAAGAGCGCCTTGACCCTGGAGATGCTCTCTTTGTGGAAGCTATTCACACAGATGCAGACAGTAAGCTGGTCCTATCTCGTCCAGCCGTATTAGGCTTCCTTCCCTCTTGTTTGCCCTCCCCTGTCCAATGTTGCAACCCGGAGAAGTGCATGCTGTGGACTTTCTGGAGATTCTGTCCCCACTTGACTTCCTTATTGCCCAATCCTAAGGGACCTTTACGCTGCCGGAACAAGCATTCCAGCAACGTAAATCCCATTATAGCTGTCGCAAACATGACAGCACCAGCACAGGCTTAGTTTGCAGGCTTAAAAATGGTGAAGTCTTGGGCAGTGGCATCGTCAGCAGTGGGGGTCTTGGGGCAGTGGGCCCCCGGGCAGCAAGATCAGGCTGCAGGCGGGCAGGGGGTGCAACGGTGGCCGGCGGCAGCGCGGATCATCCTGATGGCCGGGGCGAGCGAGACAGCCTTCATCCGTGTTGCCCTCCCACCCAACCTGCACCTCCGAGTGAACGATAACGGCTGCTGCCGTTACATCACCTCCGGTGCGGTGGGGGCGGTCATAGGAACGCTACTGGTCTTGGGGCCCTTGGGATTGGTCAACCTGTCAGTCAAATCCTTTGCACCATTCTAGGAATGTTGGCCCATTTGGTATTGCTTAATAAAGTTGGGAGGGGGGGAGTATGTGGTTGTCTCCATTTCTTTGCATTGAACATTGATAGAATCTGGCCAGAGGAGCCTTGTGGTCAGGCAGATTTGAAGCTATGGAGGCGATTGTGGCTGTTGCTATACTATGTATGTGTGTCTGTTAGCCGTCATAGCTAAATGGAGCCTTCAGATTCAGAGGCCGTATTCCTTTGAATGCCAGGTGTTTGGGGACAAACAACAGGAAAAGCTGTTGCCTTCACACCCTGTTTGGGGGCTTCCTGGAAGCATCTGACAGGCCACTGCTAGAAACAGGATGTTGGGAGTAGATGATGCCAAACTAATCATGTTGCTAAATGTGTGGATTGTGCTACTGTTTTTGGTTTTTTTAAATTGAAATAGCAGCTGCAAGAGTTCAATTAGGATTGAGACCATGGCATATGGGGAGGGGGTATTTATTAACCCTTTGCCCCCATACCTTGGTCCCAGCACAAATCCAGGTGCTGGTACCCCAGGAGGGAAGCTGGGCATGATTTTCCATAGGACCACGTCATCAAGGAAAAGGGCTAAATACCCACCCACCCCACGCACCACCATTCTGATCTCACACCGGTGGCTGCTATTTTAATTAAAACAAAAACAGAAGCACAAATGACATGTTCAGCAGCTGTAGTTTCTGCCAAATCTGATCAACTCTTCCAAATGGCTGCAGTGTTCTAAACATGAGAGAGAGAGGGGGGGGCAATTCTAACTCAGGTCGTCTTTCAGATTTTGGTATCCGGATACCTGTTGGCCACATCGATTACTACATCAACGGAGGCAGAGATCAGCCCGGATGTCCCCGTTTCATCTCGTCTGGTGAGGATGGCTTATGGCTTATTACCAGAAGCTACTTTTCAGTGTCATTTATCTCTCCTGGCCACTTATCAGTGTCACTTTTCTAAGTAATGGGATACATTAAATTAGAATGTCCTCCTATAGTCTTATATCAGTGTGGTAATATTGGCTTTCATAGCAGGCAACCAAGGGTTCCAGTAAAGTATCCTCAGTCACAGGTTAAGATTGCTAACCACCACCCTTTATTGCATGGCCTAACAGGGATACAGAATATCTTATTTTATTTTTATTTTCACATTTTTATACCACCCTTCCTCCAAGGAGCTCAGGATGGTGTACATGGTTCCTCCCCTCCTTTTGTCCTCACAACAACCCTGTGAGGTAGGTGAGGCTGATGGATAGTGACTGGCCCAAGGTCACCCAGGAAGCTTCATGGCTGAGTGGGGATTTGAACCTGGATCTTCCAGGTTTAAGTCCAACTCCAGAACCACTATACCATCCTGGCTCTCTTCCTTTTCCTCTTGTGATAGCACAGCAGCAAACAAGGTGGGGGGTCAGATGTGAAAAGTCCTCATCCTAACCAGGGATAGCCCAACCGGATCTTTCACCTAATGCAGAGTTTCTCAACTAGTGGTACTAGTACCACCAGTAGTATTCAGTGCTGGTGGTATTCGGATCGCTGGACCACCAGAACCCTGCACCGATGTGGTGCTTTCAGCGGTGTATTTTAGTTCCTGAGAGGCTCCTGCCTTTGGCTGAGCCTCTCGGGAAAGCCGAGAAGGGCCCTCCGACTCACCCCGAGCCTCCTACCTGCGTTTTCTGGCCTCCAAAAACCTGGAAACCCGGAAGTAACCAGTGATGATGTCACCACCAGTCATTTCTGGTGGTATGCAGCAGGAAAGTGGCGGTGGAGGTGGTACTTGGCTGGGAAGGGGTTGAGAACCCCTGGCCTAATGCCACCCCTGACCTGCTACCACTGTGTGCCCCACCAAAAAAAAAAAAAGCAGAAAGACAAATGTAGCTTCTTACCTTGCTCCTTCTCGTGCAAACCTTTTCAACACAACTGGAAGTGCAGGTCATGCTGGGAATTCCCACTGTGTCCTGCATTTTCTGTTTTATTTAAAGGGACCATAAAGAAGTGGGTAGGGAAGAAACATGATGTTTCCCGCTCACTTTTAGCTGGAAATGTCAACCTGAAATTAGCTTAGAATTGTTCCTGGTGTTCCTTAGAATTGTTCCTAGCTTAGAATTGTTCCTGTTCCAATTAGGTCTCTAGAAACATCATTAGTATATATTCACAATCTTAGTTTTGTTCATCAAGAATAACTGGCGTCTCTCTATTTCTGTGTGCTAGAGTGCTAGACACTGGCGTCACTACGGGGGGGGGGCGGAGCTGTAAGTTCTTCCGTGATCGGAGCCTCCGTTACACAGAAGAACGAAGCGCCCCGCCCCCGCGCCTTCCGACCCAGTCAAAGCGGTGAATGCGCGTTGTTTTCACCACTTTGAATGGGTCGGAAGGTGCGGGGGCGGGGCGCTTTGTTCTTCCGTGTAACGGAGGCTCCGATCACGGAAGAACTTACAGCTCCACCCCCCCTGTAGTGACACCAGTGGTGCTAGAGTGTGCTGCCCCATGATCTCGAGTTTTCTATTTCTGTCTCTTCTACAGGCTATAACTATCTGATCTGTGATCACATGAGGGCTGTGCATTTCTACATTAGTGCCTTGGAGGAGGACTCCTGCCCCATGATGGCGTTCCCTTGCTCTAGTTATACTGATTTCTTGGCTGGGCTCTGCTTAAACTGCGTTAATCCTTTTTTGCTCTCCTGTCCCAGAATAGGTATGTTTCTTCTTTCAAATTAACCCAATCATATGAATCACACTGGCGTCGCTGCAGGAGGGGGTGGAGCTCTAAGTTCTGCCGAGGCTCCGACCCTCCGTTACACCGGAGCACGAAGCGGCCCCACCCCCTCGCCCTCGGAACCATTCAAGGCGGTGAAAGCAGCGCCAATGATGAGACATACACAGCAAGTCCTCACTTAAAGTTCTTCTTGGAAACTGCGACTTTAAGTGGAACGACTTACAATGAAACCAATTTTACCATAAGCTAATTGATAAACATATAAGTTCCTATGGCATTTTCCCATCAACTTTAAAATGACTTTACACAAAATGACTTTAAGCGAGGACTTGCCGGACACAGGTATCTAGGTAGAATTTTGTTAGAAATTGTGATTCTAAGAAATGTCAAGTCTACTTGCATGATGAAAAGTGAAATTATAGTTTCACTTGTGGTTCTTACAAATCCTATTAGAATGTCTGTACGAGTAGGAAATTAATAGGATTGCTGACCCCACATCTGAATAATGACAAGATAGGTAGCTGGCTGATATGCATTCATTCCTCCTAGCTCACTTCAAAAAGTCTTGAAAAGAATGAACATTAATTGGTCCAAGAGTTCCTAATTTATACAAATCAAAAATAATACCAGTACATTTTTGTCAGGGAAGAGGACCTGGGGAAAAAGCAACTTGACTAAGGGGAATAGTGCCTAATAGTTAGTGCACCTGCACCCCTTCCTACTCCCCTCTTTCCCTTTACTGGACCAGCAACTGAATGGGGGGAACCTTTGTAGTTTTTATTTGCTGCCACCATCCCAGGCTACAGAGACCAGGCCGGGGGGGGGGGGGGCTGGAAAAAACCTTCCTCCCAGGACAGAACTAAACCCCAGGGGTTCTTATTAAAAAATCGAACCCATACTGCAGGGTGAAGAGATGTGACAACCCACTGAATTACCCAATAACATGGACTTGGCAGACAACGGGTAAAATGTATCTAGTTTATTAAAGTCCAAAAGAAAAGGAATTAAACAAAATGGGGGGAAAGGTGGGTAATAAAAGTACAAGCCAGCTGATAGAAAACACCTGAGGCTTGGCTAGAAAGCACACACCAGAATTCTGAGGCTTTCTTGGCCATCGTTATCCCTAAAAACAAAGGCTTCCATGTTTTCCTTTGGTAATTTCCATGGTAATTTTAATAAAGATGACATATTCTCCAACGTTTCATCCACCAATGTGGCAGACATCATCAGGGAAATCGCAGAGATAGAAGTGTAAACACCTCTATCTCTGCAATCTCCCTGATGATGTCTGCCACATTGGTGAATGAAACGTTGGAGAATATGTCATCTTTATTAAAATTACCATGACCGGAAAACCCAGAAGAAGCCTTTGTTTTTAGTCACACACCAGAAGCTTGTTCAAATGGATACAGTAACCAATAACACCCAGCAGGTGTAGCTAAAATGCTTCTCAAAAACACAGCCTGCAGACACCCCCACATCTCTATATTAAACCCAGTGAAGTTGGCAGGAATAAAAATAGAAAACAAAGCAAGATAAATTAATTCCCTGATCGCCACTAGCTATAAATGGTCCCTGCGCTTGCAACTTCCATTTGTCCCAAGAATCCTCGGTCCTTGCACTTACTCTTCAGTAAGTGGGTGTCTTCTGGGTGCAAGTATTAGATTCCCCTACAGCAGACCAACAGAAAATCACAACAAGCTTCCTGGAGCTTGGACCAAAATATCTTTGGTTTGATGTTGTCATCAACTTACCGGATTGGAGGAGTGGAGCCCACATGGCTTCTCCATCCCATCCTTTTACCTATATAGACAGGTTTCGCTGCCCAATGGAAAGGCAGCTCTTATTGCTGGGCAGAATACCTTCTGCAGACAGGACGAATCCACATCTACATGTGGGTGGGGGATAATGGAACTTCAAACAAAGGACAAACACTGCTCGCCAACAGCTTGTTAGACTGCTGAACCTGCATTGAAGCTTCTGGAGAGTTAGAAGTGTCCAAAAATAGGAGGGAAACAGGACAGACAAAAAATAGGAGGGAAACAGGACATTCATCACATTTTAAATGGGATAATCATTCAGTTCTGCAAGCTAGCTGAATGTTAATTGCAATCACAAGTTCCTCAAACATGTTTTTTAAAGCTCCACTGTGGCAGGAGTTAAGGCCAGCAGGAGTTAAGGCCAGTGGGTGGCGCAGTGGGTTAAACCGCTGAACCATGAGCTGTCGATCGAAAGGTCAGCAGTTCGAATCCGCGACGGGGTGCTATAGTACTTATATTTATTCTTGCCCTTGAATCCAGTCACTAGTTAATTAAGCCAGAATTCTTAAGAATAAACTGGGTTCAAATCCAGTATATCCAAGAAACTCAAGGGTGACCTTAGCCAGTCACTAACTTTCAGTCTAACTACTTTGTAGGGCTGTGATCAAATGGGCGAAAGCCCATAGACATTACCCTGAGCTGGTAGAAGGACGGATGGGGAGAGAAAAAAATGGCAAATGGGAGAGAGAAAATAGCAACAGTTTCAACTTCAGTAACAAACCAACTTTATTCCCTTTTCCCACTCATTGCTCCCTGATAAAATAATGAAAAATAAGGTGCAAGAATGAAATGATAGCTAGAGCTAATTTTGCTTTATGCTGTAGGTTTGGATTTTGCTTTTTGTTAACAGAAACTAACAACAACCTGTTCAAAGATGATGACACTATATCCGTGTAAATGATGAGTGTAATCCAGTGTCTGAAAAGTTCTGTGTACTTTAAGCTAAAGAAAGATATTCTACTCCCATATTCTTCCAAGAGATATTCTTCCAATTCTGTGGCTTGTATGAATTATGCACAAAGAGGAAATAAGCAAATCAATGCTAATTTCACCTTACATTTTGCATCTGTTAGCCATAGGGAGGAGCCAAGAGTTAAGCTAGAAACCAAAGGTCACCCCTGAACATTATTGGGTATCTTACTCAACCTCTCCGCCCACATCTTGAATTTTATCACACTCACACATTTTCAGGCCTTTTCTTCACAAACATAAATGTTTGCGACGTGCTCTGTTTTTAAATGAAGACTGAGATTTTCAAGAAACTGAATTCACAAACAGCATGTTCACATTGTATTTGCACGAGAATCACAGCATATATGCAGCCCTGGCATGCTATGTACTCTTACACCATTGGGTGTCTTCTGCATTATGTTCTGTTTTCATTTTAGGGCTCTTGGACAATGGAGGAGTCAACATGGAAAAACTGCCCACAGAGGTAAAAGTTTATTTGGCCACTGCTGCAACTGCACCTTATTGTGGTGAGTAGCTCTTGATACAGGTTGATTACCCCTTATCTGGACATCTGAAATCCAGACTATTCCAAAATCCAGACTGCATTCAGTATCTGGTTCCCTGCCAATGCTGCAATCACAGATCAGCCATGAACTAAATTAACATTTAACCACAGAGACGAGTGAAATCCAGAGACGGTGCTCAGGAATGCAGTGATCTTGGCAGAGGCAAAGCAGTGGAGGCGTGATTGTTCAGTCTCTCTCACACACACAGCGCGCACAGAAAGAAAAAGAGCATGCATGAGAATACAGAAAATCAGAGTCACATGTAACGTGACAACCAGATGGTTAGTCAACTCAAGTGATACCTTGTAAGTAGAGACATAATTTAATATCATGTCTAGTTTGACCCTTGATTACTGAAGCTGGGTGTGTGTGAATTGACTCCACTGAAAAACATTGTGTATAAGATGATGGGAGAAGGTAGGAAAGTTCTGTGTGTAGTTCTAGATCACACATGCTACAATCAGTAAGTCGTGAATAAGCATGTGTAAACAGTGCCACATTTACAGTTGGTGAGGCCCTAAGCCAGTGTTTCCCAAACATTTTTGACCTGCAGCTCCCTTGACCATTGGCGACCATTGGCCATGGCTCCCATTAAAACATTATGTTGATGCCTGCCAATTGGCATTGAACTGTTTCCCAAGAGGATTCCGTGGCACTCCGTGACTCCCCTAGCTGGTTTCTGGGAGCCACATCTCCCAGTTTGGGAACCACTGCCCTAAGCTATAAAAAGCTCATAGGCCCCTTGTTAAAAAAAAATACAGCAGAAGTTCTCACAAAACTCGAAAACATATACTGTATGCCTTTTAAACTTAGCAATTCTAGGCCAAGGTAGTTGCCATTGTTTGGTGAAACAAAGGTTTCATTGTCTCCCCTAAAAGCTAGCCCACATTCTGCTAAAGTGTGTATCACTGCATTGCACCGCCATCTGAAATTCTTTGAGGCCCGTGCGGATTGTCAGCCCAATCCATACTAAGAGTGTTCCTGCGCCGTAAGCAGTCGCGAACATGCCATAAAGCACGTTCGCAACTACTTTCGAGCAGGGAAGGCCGGCGGAACGGCCGGCCTCCCTTGCTCCGATGACGGAGCGCCCCGGCCACTGCTGGACCCGGCAGGTAAGGATCCAGCAGGCGGGAGGACGGTTCGCCGGGCGGTGGAGGGTGGCCATTGGCCCAGGCGGCCCAGGAGGGGGCAGGGGATGGTCTTCGGCCTCCTCTACTTCCGGCAGCAAAATAGCTGGCGGAAATCTGAGGAGGCCAGTAGGACCTAGCCCCGGCTACACTTGGGGAAGGAGACGAGCGTCTCCTTCCCTAAGTAGACCTCCCACCCGGCAGCCACGCTGGCTGCCGGTGCACAGGATCCAGCGGGCAGCCATGGACCGCTGGCCGGATCCTAGTCAGGATTGCGCTGTGTGAGGCCCTAAGTTGTAGCTTGTTTAGCTTATGCCTAAATCCGGCACTGTGTGTAAACCAGCTCTGAGAGTATATGAAAAGTATCCTGTATCGTAGGCTGTGTCAGCTCCTTATGCGATGCACCAAACAGATTATTCATTACTAGTGAGGAGACCAGTGTCATAGATTTGCTCTTCCTATAAGAATCTTGCTGAACACTGGCGTCGTTGAAGGTGGGGCGGAGCTCTAAGTTCCGCCGCGGTCTGACCCTCTGTTACCCGGGAGCACGAAGCGCCCCCGCCCCCTCGCCTTCGGAGCCATTCAAGTCGGTAAAAGCGTTAACGGAGGGTCAGACCGCGGCGGAACTTAGAGCTCCGCCCCCCTGCAGTGATGCCAGTGCTGCTGAAGGGTCATAAGCCGCATGGTAGGTTTCGGGTGGTCTTACAAAAAGAGCATCAGCAATCTTCTGTGAATGCTGGAGTCTGAGGATATCCTGTGTGCAGTGCCCAGAGTGTGCTTGCCCTTTTGCCTAGTGTACCACAGCCTGGTGGAATTCCACTTGCAGCAGACGAGGACGTTGGATACCAAGATTGAGATAACCTTCCTCAGCAACAGCAACTCTTCCTTCAGCACTAGCATCAACATGTGAGTAACAGTAGAAAACTCCAGTATGCCTCTATAGTTCTCTCTCCTCCACTATCTTTGCTACAATATTTCCAATTAATTATCTGTACAAAACTTAACTACGATGATAGCACATAGGACCCAATATACTATATTCATTTTCAAAGAGATCTAGTAAGAGCTAATATTGTGAAGATGTGAGTGCCTGTGGATTTACAGCTGCAGAAATTTATGCATTTATTATTATTATTATTATTATTATTATTATATTAATAATAATAAATTATTAATACAGTGGGTCCTCGGTATCCACGGGGGATTGGTTCCAGTCCCGTCCCCCCCGTGGATACCCAAATCCACAGATGTTGAAGGCCCCAATGCCTGCAATGACTTACCAGGTCCAGCGAGAGTTGCCTCCGGAGGCCACTTTCAGGTCGTGCTGGGCCCACAACTCACTCCATTGGCCTTCGTGGGCCTCAGAAGGCCTCTTAGAAGCAACCAGAAGTGGCAGACGTGAAACTGGAAGTAATCTAGAAGTCACTTCCAGTCGCTTACAAGTGGTGTTCTGAGGCCCATAGAGGGGGTTGCGGGGCCAGCACAACCCGGAAGCGACCTCTGCAGGTACCTCTTGCTCCTCCACAGATGTCGAAATCCGCAAATGCTGAGCCTGCGAATAAGGAGGACCCACTGTAAATATTTATATACCACTTTTCAACGAAAAGTAGTTCACAAAGCGGTTTACATAGCAAAACAAGTCAGTAAATGGCTCCCTGTCCCCAAAGGACTCGCAGTCTAAAAAGAGATGCAGAAGAGACACCAGCAACAGCCATTGGAAAGACTTCATCCTGGGGTGAAGAGGGACAGTTGTTCTCCCCCTGCTAAATATAAGAGGACACCACTTTAAAAGGTGCTGTCTTTGCCCAAATAGCAAGGGTAACAATTTCATTCCAACTTCACAGGACTAACAGCCATGTAGAAATATTTATGTTTTCAAACGTCTACAACGTTAACATGTAAGAAGAAGTTTAAAAACACTAATCTATAGGATACAACGTTTCGTCCACACACTGCGGACCTCCTCAGATATCAGGCAACAGAGTTGGTAGAGATGTTAGCCTCTTGATGTACTAGGCTGGCTTATGTAGCAGAGCGAAGCATCGGTTGAAGAAAGACGGTTGACCCCAGTCCATCCAACTCAGGGGCACTGGCGTCGCTGGAGGTGGGGCGGAAAGCTACGTTCTGCAGCTTTCCGCCCCACCGTTACTCTCCGGTACGAGGCGCCCCACCCCCTCGTCGTAGGAGCCCGTCAGCAGAGAGAAAGCAACACGCAAGGACTCTCCTGCGTGTTGCTTTCTCTCTGCTGACGGGCTTCTATGACGAGGGGGCGGGGCGCCTCGTACTGGAGAGTAACGGTGGGGCGGAAAGCTGCAGAACGTAGCTTTCCGCTCCACCTCCAGCGACGCCAGTGCTCGGCGGGTAGCTGGTCTTTGTTCGTCCAAGCAGTTTTCATTTTATTCAGGATGGGAAGCCAGATGTTGTCTACGAATGAGAGCTCTTGCTGTCTGTTAATTAAATTTAAATGTTTGTTCTTTCTTATCTCAATCGCTTCATAATGAAGTCTTAGCCTCAGGCTTGATTCATGAATTAAACTCCTCGTATTTTCAAACTTGATGGTATGTCCTGTGTTCATTGAGTGTTCTGCTAGGGCTGAATGTTCTGGACGTTTATATTTAACAGCTGTAATATGTTCTTTCAACCTCATGTTGATTGAGCGCTTAGTTGTTCCAATGTAATTTCTTTCACGTTCACACGGTACGCTGTACACTCCTGGGTTTGACAGCAGCAGGGGTCTGGGGTCTTTGGGAGTCTGCTTTCTGTAGCAGTTGAGACTTTTTCGTGGACTTGAATATGGTTTTGACATTAAAATGTTTAAATACCCATGCGATTTTATCCGTGGTGCCTTTGACAAAGGGTAAGAACAGCCAGCTCTCTTCCTCTTTTTCTCCTGATGCTGAATGGCTATAGTTCATCACAAATGTACAGAAGCTGGTCTCTGCAGTGCAAAAGACGCATTAAAAAAAACAGGACACCACAACAAAAGAAAAAGAGGAAGAGAGCAGTGAATCCTGTGAAGTTGGAATCAATTTGTATAGTTTCTGGCCATGAAAGCTACAGAATTTTTCTGACCCTTCATAAAAGAGCAGCCTATCTTAAGTTACTGCATAAAATGGGGGAATGTGCCCATTGAGAAGTTGTATTTATGTGGAGAGGAAAAGAGGATTCACTTCAAAGGGCTTCAGATATTTATTGTTAAACCATCTTGTTTCCTTTGCTAGAGGTCAGTAGCAGGTGATGCATCTGAATCTGCTCTCCTGAAGTGCATTGAACTTTGTTGTGGGTCTGTCGGGGATCTGAGGGACAAGAAGCCCAAGGTGGTGGAGATACCAATGGAATCCATTTGTATCGTTTCCGACCATAAAAGCTTCAGAACCTTACTAACAATTTCATGTTTAGTGAAATGTTGCAGAATTTGACAGTTTATTGCAGGAGGGGAAAAAAGTAGTTGTCGTCCCAGGAGTCACACCAGCTGAGAAGCTTGTGCAAGTGCTAAGATCAAGTTCTGTGTTCATCTAGTGTCAGTGTCTAATTTGTGTGGCTGAATGAAAAGCTGAGAAGCATCTGCAACTGCTTATGAATCGCCCCTTTTGCTTTCCCCATGCTGTCTAGTCCAGGGGTTCTCAACCTGTGGTACGGGTAACCCTAGGGGTATTATGCAGACCTCTTGCTGGGGGTATGCCAAGCTCTGCCCCTTATCTGCCCCATCAGCAGCAAATTAAGTGTTAATTAATATGGATTTTAAATTGTAATTATTTTTGGAGCCCTTCTGTCTCTCTGGTTTTGGTTTTGGGCTTATTTTTGTACTTTGAAAAATGTACTTTGGTGGGGTGGGAGAGGGAGAAGCTGATTTTGGGAAGTGTGACTTGGAGTGAGAAAAAAAGAGATCCTTGCATGTCTGTCTGTCTGTCTCACTCTCACACTCACAGAGTTAAATAAGACATTTTTTCACATTTAAAATTGTTTTAGTACTTTTTATTTAACGATTAATTACCTTATTAATTAATTCTGATTCATCTTCAGTACCATCCTCGCAGCCTTGCTGTAACCACCTTGACAAAGACCTCGGCTAGGAGGTTGAAACGTCGGTCTCTAACAAATAATACATGGCTTTCAAACCCATAATACCTGTGTCCTCAATTAATTAATTGATTAATCCAATTAATAAGCAGTTAATTAGCAGGAGGTACTTCAGAAAATTGGACCGTGATAGGGGGTACCCGGGCCTCCAAAGGTTGAGAACCCCTGGCCTAGTCCCTTTCCAATACAACTTTTCTCCAGAGACTCCACTGTCCAAGGACTTCTCCCCACTCCCACTGTTTGATCCGTACAAATTATCACCACCATGCACGTTTCCTGGGTGCCATGACAAAATCTGCAACAAGTCAATAAAGATTTCTTGGCCAAACAAAGCTGCAAATTTCTCCTGCACAAGAAGGTCTTTCTGTTTACCTACATCCCTTGTTTGGCTTCCCAGACCCAAGCAGCAGGCCATGGGCAAAGGCCTGCTGACTCACTCTGCCCCCTTGTGCCAGATAGAGAGAGTGATGCTACAGTACCGCCCCAAGATCTGGAGGAGGAAAAAGAACGATGAGGCCCCTATTGTTGGCCAGTTCTGTATGGCTTCCTTGCCAGTAGATACAAGGTAAGCAAGACGCTTGTTTCTGAACTCCTTCTCTAGCAAGGGAGTTTGAGCAAAGGTTCTTGCCTTTGGTTTTACGAGTGTTTGGGGACCAATGAAGATGGTTAATTTAAAGGGGATTTTTTTTCCTTTCGTTGGAGCTCCTTTCAAAGGACAAATGATGCACACACAGGGCAAAATCTTCAATTAATAGTTTTTATATGGTCTTTATATTTCTTTAGACTCCTTCCATCTTTAGCCCCATCCAGTCCCGAGACACTCAGCAGGTTACAATAAATTTATACACTAACACAGGGTTTTTCTTGTCACCTGATGTACCACTTCTCAGGTTCGAGGTCACTTGCAGACCTCAGAACACTTCTCTGAAGTCAGTTCTGATTTACAGGTTAAACCAGAAGTGACTTCGGTGAAGAGTTCTGAGACCACGGAGGCCTATGGAGGGAGTTGCGGGCCCAGCACAATGCGGAAGAGGCCTCTGGGCTCGGCATCTGTGAGTGGTGAAATCCATGGATGCCGAGCCCGCAGATAGCGAGGTATGCCTGTAGTGCTTTCTGAATGTGCACAGAGCTTTTCCTATGTTATCCTGGTGTAGTCCTTACAACAACCCTGTAAGGTAAGTATTGTTATTCCCATATTGCAGTTGGGGGGCTGAGGCTGAGAGGGAGCAGCTTGCCTAAGACCACCTAGTGAGTTCATGGCGGAGGTCAGACTCAAACTGGGTAAGCCCTCTATGCAGTTTAGTCTCTTCGCTGCTGTGGTATACCAGCACACATAAAGCAGGGTGGCTGATATGTTGATACGTACCCTGTTCCCCCGAAAATAAGACCGGGTCTTATATTAATTTTGGCTCCAAAAAAATGCAGTAGGTCTTATTTTCAGGGTATGTCTTATTTTTTTAATGTACCGGTACAACAATTTACATTTATCCAAATGCAATCATGTCATCTTCTTCTGGAACATCGTCATAACTCTCCAAACCCCGCATTCCGGCCTGAATTTCTTGCGACTCCATTGCCTGTAGAACCATTGGCCCAATCTCTCATGTCCAGCAATAGAGCAGGCGAGTAATGGTAGGTGAGCTCCAAATTACCGGTAGGTCTTATTTTCAGGGTAGGTCTTATTTTCAGGGAAACAGGTATGTCACTGGGGTACCTGAGGTGAGTTCTGGTTGCTGACTCAGACCTCCTCCATTGACTGTGAATTTAGTAATATGACATTTATTTAATAGGACTCATGATTGGCTTTGTGGCTTCCCTTAACTCTACCTGACTCTTCTGCAGTGAGAAGATGTTCTGCCTGTCTCAGCAGCTGGTCCTGACAAGAAACAACCCTCTGCCCCATGGCCTGGCCCTTGCC
Organism: Plestiodon gilberti rubricaudatus; assembly: GCA_026170595.1. Lineage (NCBI taxonomy): Eukaryota > Metazoa > Chordata > Lepidosauria > Squamata > Scincidae > Plestiodon > Plestiodon gilberti. Next base: position 105,658,555 of record JANXHW010000002.1, on the reverse strand, counting down.
TGTGATTAGCGCAACTTTGCCTGGTGGATGCAGGACCCTCAAGGTGAAGGCAAACCATATATTCTCAAGAGCTATAGAAGTGGTTTTGCTGTCCTGCAAACAAATGCCTGGGAAATGAGCGTTCAAAACACTTCCACCCCTCTTCAGAATGTGTTTGTCTTTATTTGAAGCAACACTCTTTTTGCAATATGGGAGAACACGATTGAAGCACCTTCACGACTGAAGCACCTTCATTCCAAACTGACCTATTCCTCTCAAGGGTCACAATTTGAAAATAAGGTCGTGACAGTTGCAGCAGAAGCTGGCAGTCCATGATTGGCCGTCCCTCCCCAATGATGTCATCAAGAGCCTCCTTTCACTCGCGCAACAGTTTTTTCGCAGAACACTTTAAAAACAGTTTTCCTGCTTTTAATGATTAAGGCAACAAATGAACAGATTACTATATAAACTTTCACACAGTGCCTTCAAAATTTAAAAAGAAAAAAAAAGACTGACCGCATGAGGGAACGAGACTGAGAGCATTCCGTTTGTTAGTATACATGCCTGCCATTTGTGTTGTGAAGCTGTGCTCAGGATCAGAACTACTGATGCTCTGTGGACTCCCTTTCTCAGTTATGTCTGTCTTCAACCTTCAGCCAGACAGTGCTGGCACCAGGTTACTGGGGTCATGGCAGGAGTGTCAATAGGGCTAGTTACACCCAGGGCGAAATCTCATGGTGTCACCCCCCTGAACCTCCACCTGTACCAGACCACAAGATGTGGAGGCCTTCTGGGAAATGCAATCCCCGCGTGAGTCGCGGCAGGGATTGGGAAAAACCCATTTTCTACCAACGGTGCGTTTTCGCGCCACTGGTAACAGAGAATAGAAAGTCACTTTGGTGTCACCCCTCCCTGGGGTGTCACCTGGTGCATTCCGGGATGCCCCATGATGCCCCTGGGCCATGGGGCAAAGCACTGCAGTGAGCCTTTTGTAGTGTCCCAGTCTTCCCCTGATGATGCACTGGGCGCTACCACTGACAGCTGAATGTCACCCATTTTTATGCTACAATAACAGGCTCCAAACTAGAAACGAGGATGCAGAAAAGCCCTTGACTGGCATGAGGGTAGTTGTTTCAGGCTCACATTTTTGTTTGGTAGCTCCTTGAGTGTCCCTTTTTCTCCCCACCCCCAAAACGGATGCTTTTGGCACTAAAAAAAAAAAGTAAGGGGGAGAAGGGCAGAGTGGTAGCAATACATCTGCGTAAGACAACTAAACTGACAACAGTACATTGATGGGAGCAAGAGTTCATAGCGAGCCTGTCTGGAGAGGAAAAGGAATATGTCACAGCAGCGATCCTGCCAAACTCATCTCTTTTTTTCCATTATTCTTGTCTATGTCTTTGGGAGAACTTCTGAACAGAACTTCTGAAAAGTATATATATACACACTCTAAATCCTGCTTAAAGCCACTTTCTAGTATCTTCTAGAATCTAGAACCAAGGACGGTTGATGGTTTCTCTCTTTAAAAACATAATCCCAAGGCTTTTTTCAGAGTGAACGTCTTGAACAATGAAAGGGCTAAGAACCACGATCAACTCTGATGTGACTGTGTTGTCTGTCTCACAAGGCTCCGGTGCATATAGAATCATGGAAGGCCAGGAATAAAATGACACCTAGCCAACTCAACTCCATCTACCCACCAATCATATCAGGCTCTACAAATCAAGCAACAGAGTCCAGACCAAAATAGAAACAAAAGAAGAGCCCTGCTGGATCAGGTCAAGGGCCCATCTAGTCCAGCTTCCTATATCTCACAGTGGCCCACCAGACAACAATATACGTAGATGAATGATCCTAGAATTGTATGTACAGTTGTCCCTCAGTATCCGCGAGGGGATTGGTTCCACACACCCTTGCGAATACCGTGAATCTACGGGTACTGGGATCCAGCACCATGTGCCAAAAATGTACTCACCAGGGGGCTTCCGGAGACCCCTTCTCTGTCGCGCCGGGCCTGCAACCCCTTCCATAGGCCTCCACAGGCCTCAGAATGCCTGTTCGAAGCAACTGGAAGTGACCCACGCTAAACCGGAAGTCACTTCCAGTCACTTCAGAGAGGCTTTCTGAGGCCCGTAGAGGCCTACGGAGGGAGTTTCAGGGCCAGTACAATGTGGAAGGGGCCTGTCGGGTGCTGGACTCCAGTACCATGTTATTTGCGGGTTGCGACCGGCGCAATGCGGGAGGAGCAGCTCAGCATCTGCGGATTGTGAAATCCGTGGATACCAAACCCGTGAATAACAAGGAATGACCTGTATACTGTTTACAAACAATTAAAAGGTTTTGAAACGAAGAAGGCTATCCAAGCCATTTATTGATAATAGCAGAAAGAAGAGTGAGGATGCATGCTGAAGAAATGTGTTAAAAGTAAATTAAAAATGGATAGGCCAATGTGCGTTCTATCCTCTGATCATGTCAGTATCAAAAGGTCTGTTTTGAAGCTTTGGCATATAATGATACTCTGGGCTGTCATGGAAACCTATTATAACATGCAAGTACACTAAAAACATTGAGAATTTGTTCATAAGAAGGGGAAGCAATTAGAAAGCAAAACTTCACTGGTGAAGGGGATCAAATTGTCATATAGGAAAATTGTCCATAGGGAAGCTATATATTCTGTAAATAAACTCATAATCTAACTGTTCATAAATCCAATTAATAATAGAAAATATATTCTGTGAGATTGTGCCAGAAGTAGTACATCTTTGCGATCCATACAATAAAATGCGCTTGTAATAAATTACATGTCTTTTAACATTACCGTCATGTTAGTGGAGATGTCTTTTGACGTTGACATTTTTTTCTTTATATTGTCTTCTGTAAAGTAGGTTTGAGTGTTCTTAACAAAAAAAAGCAGGATACAAATAAATCATCACTCGGTGTAACAAAGCAATTAAAACTTTAAAAAGATCACTGCAGATCACATCTGGAATGTAACAATAAAATAAGAGCTCTGCTTGGCAGGGTCCCATTCTATCTAAGATTTGTCTGACAGTTGAAGGGGGGGCAGTGTTCTCAGTGTTCTGCTGAGAAGTTAGATGAGCCTTAAGGTGAGCAGCCAGATACCTCAAGGATTGAATGAAAAATGCTACATCTTGGGGCCCAATCCTATCCAACTTTCCAGTGCTGATGCAGCCGTGCCAATGGGGCATGCACTGCATTCTGCAGAGGGGGACCAGTCACGGAGCAGTCATTTGTTCCCTTACCTTGGGGCTGCATCGGCACTGGAAAATTGGATAGGATTGGGCCCTTAAGCCCTGAGTGGTGCAGGTGCAGTAACATTTTAGATATACTTCACACGTTAGTGTCACTAATATTATTGAGCAGGCTCCGCTGCAACAAAGCTGGCTTGTAGCAACAACTAAAGCCCTCAGCCCTTTCATTGCCCAAAACTGGAATCAGATTTCACTAACAGCGCAATCCAATGGAATTATTGGGCGGAGGAACGAGCGCTCCGCTGCCCGAAACCGTCGCGAATGTGCCGTAAAGCACGTTCGCAACAACTCGGGAATAAGGGCAGCCAGCGCAGAGGCCAGCTATCCTCACTCCAGCGCCAGGTCTTCCCTGTGGCCACCGGAGGAGGTAAGTCCAGCTTCAGCAGGGGCAGTTTGGGCAGCGAGGAGGGAGCGGGGATGGCGGCCACCATATCCCCTTCTCCCTCCTGGCTGGCACAGCCTTAAGGCTGGGCTACATTGTCGACGGCTGCGTTCCGTGTGCGTCTGTTGTCCAGCCCCCAGGTCAAACAGCAGGCTCTGATTGGCCGGACGTAGCACGGACGCAGCAAAAGTCGAGGCCACCTCGACTTTTGCTGCGTCCGCGCTACGTCCGGCCAATCAGAGCCTGCTGTTTGACCTGGGGGCGGGACAACAGACGCACACGGAACGCAGCCGCGACACAGCCTTCGACAATGTAGCTCGGGCTTGAAAGCCCAACACACACCACGTGAATTCCGGCGCGTCCCAGACACCTGAGGAGCTTTGTTGAGCTACGCGGAGGTGTCTGGTTACCATTGCGGAAGCGAGTGGAGCAGCTGCGCTCTCCCGAGTTCTGGCACGAGCGAAAATGATTCTGGCCATGTTTGAGGGGGCGGGTTTACGGAGCTACTGCACTCAGCCAATCAGACAAGAGGGCGGGATGAAAGGGGGTGTCAATCAATCAAACCTCACTTGAGTCTCCGATTTCTCTTGGATCCATTTTTCCTTCTCACAAAAGTTAGCAAGATGAATTCTATTCCCGGCACAAACTGTTTTGTAAGTTTTCTCTCCTTCCTGCCCCTCTCTCTCTTCTCTCGTGTATCGGACCACACTTGTGCTTCACCAATCACCGCTGCGCTTTCTAAGAAGGCGGGACAACAGGAGGGACTATTCACTGGAAGACACTCCTACAGACGAGTTCAGTGTGCGGAGGCAAGCGGCCAGGCACCAACGCTCGCTCGCCTCCGCCGCACCAGAGCTCATGCGGTGTGTGTCACCCTTTACACGGCCTCCTCTTTCGCCAGCTAAATAGCTGGTGGAAATCCCTGTTCAACATCGGGGGAAGGGGATGACCGTCCACTTTCCCTGAGTAGACCTCCAGGCCTCTCCAGAGCAGCCATGAACAGGGATAGGATCCGGCGGACAACCCAGGGTCACTCACCGGATAGTTAGTTAGGATTGGGCTGTAACTTATATAACCTTAATACTTTATATTGTGTACAAGAGAATAGAGTTCAGACGTTATTAAATACCCAAAGGCGACTAAAATCTGTGGAGAGATAAAACATCTTGTTTATTTGGAAAAGTCTACAATGGTACAAAATATCTCCCAAACTGGGGGGGGAAAAGCACATGCTCAGTTCCTGATCCTGCCCACGCTCGCTGTCAGAAATAACTACTTTAAAAAACAAAACATAAACAAGGATTTTGTGATCCTGTTATAATGAGAACATGTTGGTATTTTGCGATGTGACAGCCCAAAAAGACAGCAAATAGCTTAGATTCCAGTTCTCTCCTTGCTCTAAATTAGAGAGGATGTCTTAGAACAGCGATTTTCAACCTTTTTCATTGCACAGCACACTGGCAAGGCACTAAAATTGTCAAGGCACACCATCAGGTTTTTTTACAATTGACAAGGCACACCACACTGCCAGCGTGGGGCTCAGATCCTCCAATGGCCCTACTAATAAATGAGTCTCTCCCAAACTCCCGCAGCACACCAATGTACCATGGCACTGTGGTTGAAAATCGCAGTAAGACTGAGTCTGCAAAATCAGACCCAGACCAAACCAAGGTCCAAAGCAGTGTCCAAATTCCACCCCTCCCTTTTGGAAAGCATGGACATAAGTACCTTGCACCCCATTATTATCTCCTTCACCATCTGCCTCTTGTTGAAAAAAACATAGTTCCATTTCCAGGATCCTCCCTAGCTGACCAGTTTTGAAAAAGCAGTGAAGGAGAAAAAGAGGCAGAAGGACGCAGCAGTGATGCATTTATAGTTCTCTTCCTGAGATCTCCCTCCTGCAAGGATAACAATTGAGGGCAGTTGCCCCTACATCTCCCTCCAGTTCCGCTGCTATGATCTTCAGCAGTGATGCTGGAGGAGGAAGTAAGTTGCTTCCCCTTCTCACTTGCTGACCACAGACAGTGGTTGAGAATCGCAGTGAGACGAGGATGGGAGTGAGAAGAGGATGGGACAGCAGCAGGGTTGGGCAGCCAGCAAGCTGGGGAGGGTGGGCAGGCATGGGGTGCAGACACCCCACCACCACCAGTTTGCCACCTCTAGCCCATCACTCAAAGCAGTCACTTCACCTGGCCTTGTGGATGAGTCCAAGAAATTGTGATGTATTTCTAGATCTTTGTGGTTATGAGGAGACAGGCACAGACCCCATGCTTCACACTCTCCGGTTCGTCAAGGGAAGATCGAAGTGCAGCATGGCACCCTGACCCACGTGCCATTCCTATGTCCCAGTCTGGGCCCTGGAGGTTGATTCACTGCCACCAGAGATGGATTGGGGCTCCACCTCAAACTGTTCCTCCAACTGCAGGGGGTCAATCAACCCATTGCCACCTCTAGTTGCGTTCGCGCAACACTAATAAGAAGTGGGGTAAAAAAAAAAAAAGCTTCCCCCATTTTTTCTGCAATTTTTCTGTGGAAAGTAGAAAGATGAAACTTTTTTTCTGAACTTTTTTCAGAGTGTTGGGGTCACCCCGTTTAACCTAGGCATCCCTCCATGCTGCAGCCCATTGCCAGACCAGGAACCAGCTCTCAGGTAAGGGGATCACCAAGCACAGCCGCATAAGGGAAGTGAAAGAGGAACTGGGGTGGGGAGGGAAAGACAAACATGCCAATAAAATTTGCGAGCACGGTAATAAAAATAATTTCTAACTAAAAGTTTGAAATTAACAGTCACTTGTAAAATGCCCCCCCCCCAATATCAAATATTTCAAATCAAATACTTGTGGCCATGAGGAACATCTCTGAGATATTTATTCAGATGTACTTTTGATGTACTTTTTAGAGTACATTTCTAAAAAGTACATCAGTACTAATCAGATGTACTTTCTAGGTTTGCTCACATTCACAGCCCAATCCAGATGAAAACTCTGGTGCCGGAATGAGCGTTTCGACACCGGGAGTAGTCGCAAACATGCCATAAAGCACGTTTGTGACTACTCTAGAGCAGAGAAGGCCGACGCAGAGGCCGGCCTCCCCTGCTCCGACAACGGAGCTCCCGACGGCCGATGGACCCGGGTAGGACCCGGGTGGGGGGGCAGATCGCAGGGTGGGGGAGGGTGGCCATTGGCCCAGGCAGCCCGGGAGGGGCACGGGACGGCCTTCGACCGTATCCTGACCCCCACCCGGGTGCCAGGGCCTTTACACGGCCTCCTCTTACTTCCGCCAGCAAAATAGCTGGTGGAAATCCGAGGAGGCCAATAAGGCCTGCCCCAGTTTACACTCGGGGAAGGGGACGAGCATCTCCTTCCCAGAGAGTAGACCTCCCGCCCCGCCGCATGGTGATCCGCGGTGTGCACAGGATCCAGTGGGCGGCCCTGGGGCCGCCGGCCGGATCCTAGTTAGGATTGCGCTGTCAGTCAAGCCATATAGTAAGCTTCTTGATGGACAGTTTTGTTATCCAAATGTCAGTGTTGTTAATACTTTCAAAACAAGAGTTCTGACTTCACCTCCCCCCACCTTTGTTTTGCTAAACCGTTTCTTGGCTGAAACAGGCACAGAGATCCGTTCATAGGAATCTATGAGGCTTCGTGGCTCATTCCACCACTTCCAGGTACTACAGTGTGTGACTCATGATTTTGGTTGGTTCACTTGTCAAGATGGTTTTCCTGCACCTTCTCTCGGCAAAACATGGTGAAAATGTGGAGACTTTTTGTGGACTCGGATAGCAGTTCTAGCACACATGGGAGAAAATGCTCACACAAAACAGGGTCTGGAGCCAACCCAGAGGTTCTGCCTCTTCCTCATCAGAACCAGGGCTGTTCTAGCACTAAACACTCAAAACCATACATTTTAGAACTAAAACCAAGCCAAACCAACACAAAGCAGGGAGGTTCCAAACCAAAAATCCGAAAATAAGTAGGAGAATTTACAGGCAAGACAGAATTCTTCTTTCTTGTTGCTGGGCAGAGACCCCAAGCTTGTGGCATTAGAGAGCAGTACCGCAGCTCTTCGCATGAATCAATGGTGGGTCAGCCCAGTGCCAGTGGACAAAATTCACAAAACCAATTCTGGGACACATCTGAAGCACTCTCTTTCTAAAGACTGCTTCGGCAGATGTCATAATGCTGCGTGAAGGTACGGAAAGATGACCAAGCGAGCACTTCAGATGTAAGAAGCTGCCTTATAATGAGACAGACCCAGCCCTGCTCCAGTCCAACTTTCCCCTTTTTTTCTTTGGTGTGCTCTGTGTGTCAAGCCCTAAAACCATGAAGGGGCATTTCCTCCCACCTCCTCTCTGCTAACAGCAGCTCTCCTCCTCTTCCTCTTCCTCTTCCTCCTCACCACCACCACCACCACTGCACAATTTCTGATTCCTCCCTGCTCCGAGCCTCCCTCTGCCTTTTGAAAAGGAAGAAGGCGGGGCCAGAAACCCGAAGGAAATGATAGATACATGGCTGGGTAGAGTGACCAGATCTCTATTCCTTCCTTCTGGTCCCACGCTTTGCCTTTTCAGCACAGGGCAGCCAGGAGTGGGCCTGCCAAATCACACCAGCTTTTGTCGACGGTAAGTGTGGGGAACTGCGGTGGCTTAGTGGTTAAGATGCTGAACTGCAGACCAGAAGGTCAGTAGGACAGCAGTTCGAGACCTGAGTGCCGCGTGACAGAGTGAGCTCCCATCTCCTGTCCCAGCTCCTGCCAACCTAGCAGTTCGAAAGCAAGAAATTGCAAGTAGGTTAATAGGTACCACCTCGGCAGGAACGTAACAGCGTTCTGTTAGTCATGCCGGCCACATGACCACGGAAGCGTCTTCGGACAGCGCTGGCTCTTTGGCCTTAGAAACGGAGATGAGCACTGCACCCTAGAGTCGGACATGACTGGCTTTCGAGCAGGGGATACCTGGTAAGAGGTGGGGAGAGCTGGTAAGGCGATATAGTCTCTACCAATGTGCTGCTGTAGTGGATGCAGAGGCTCATCCACAGACCACTCCTGGTAAGACCTTTAATCTGCCTAGTTTGATACTTTCTACAGTACTTTGGCTGGATGCAGTTCCCCAAGGTCTCAGGGGGAGAAAGATCTATCCCAGCCTTGCTACCTGAGATCCTTTTAACGGGGATGCCAGGCCAAAGGCCCATCTAGTCCAGCTTTCTGTACCTCACAGTGGCCCCACCAGATGCCTCCGAGAGCACACAGACAAGAAGATAACCTGTTTCCTGCTGCCACTCCCCTGCACCTGGCACAGAGAAAACCTACTTCTAAAACCAGGAGGTTGCTTATGGCTTGTAACCTGTGATGGTCTTTTCCTCCATGAATCTATCCAAACCCCTTGTAAAGGCATCTAGGCCAGGTGCCATCACCACACCCTGTGGCAAGGAGTTCCACAGGTGGTCAAAACAGATGAGAGGCGCAGGATCCATGATGACACTCTCCCAATGTGTCTATTTTTAATCAACAGTTGCCCCCTGCCTCAAATTGGATGGAGCAATGGCACAGAGGTGGGCAGAGTTTCCCCCATTTCCCCCCACACCATTTCCTCAACATAAGCTGCTGGTTTCAACACTAATAACATAGGGAGGGTCAATTTGGATCAGGAAAACAATATGGACAAAGGGTTCGCCCCCCCCCCACCCCATGCCATAGCCCCCTGACGCAGTTTGTGGAGCCTTACAGCAGCTTTTAACCAAAAATAGAAAGTATCAGAAATCCAGTCACAGACCTCTTGCAATTTACCTTTTCAGCCCTGAAGCTGAAAACCCCAGGAGCATATTCCTCCAGGGCTTCAAAGACTCCACAATGCATATTTTAAAATGCAATGGAGGGCATTGGGGAGCATATAAAATATTAGAACAAGAAAACACACTGACAAGATACACGTTTTCATGCACAGATATGGTCCTTTGTGGGTGAATGTACAACATGAGAATTGGCCGTCACTCAAAACAAGCCCCCCCCCCCCTCCCTAGTCTGGCAGTTTCTGCCCTATATATCTTCAGACTGAGATTCTGGTAGCAGCTGCATAATCTTTTTCTTCCAGTCCTGCAGTGTGTTAGATATAGGACTGCTTGCTCTACCACTTAGCTACATCATATTGGTTTTTCCAGCTTCCTTGAATGGCCCTGGCCTTCCACTTGGTTCATATCCACATTTTGTAGCTCCTACACCATATTGCCAGAGCCACCAGGTATATACAGTGGAGTCACATTATACACACATTTAACTTACATCAGGGTTTCTCAACCTTTGGGAGCCCGCGTACCCCCAAAGTCCAAGTACCACCGGACCCCCAAAAAGTGCACCGCCCCCCCAAGTGATTTTTTTCTCCCATTTTTCCCAGGCTGCGGCACATCCAGGTGGCTTCTCCAATTCGGCAGGGCTGTAGCTTCACCATCCGGGTTGCAGAGCGAACGGGAGAAGCTGCCCGGACGTGCCGCAGCCAAAAATGGGGAAATTGCCTCTGATAGCTTCCCTTACCTTGTCTCCCGGCCGCCTCCATCTTGAATCTCACGAAAATCTCGCGAGATTCAAGATAGCGGTAGCCAAATCTCGTACCACCGGACCCCCAAAAAGTGCACCGCCCCCCCAAGTGATTTTTTCCCCATTTTTCCCAGGCTGCGGCGCATCCAGGCGGCTTCTCCAATTCGGCAGGGCTGTAGCTTCACCATCCGGGTTGCAGAGCGAGCGGGAGAAGCTGCCCGGACGTGCCGCAGCCCGGGAAAAATGGGGAAATTGCCTCTGATAGCTTCCCTTACCTTGTCTCCCGGCCGCCTCCATCTTGAATCTCACGAAAATCTCGCGAGATTCAAGATGGCGGTGGCCAAATCTTGTAAGGTCATATGAGGCATGAGAGACTGACTCATGTGCCCTTCTGAGATTTGGCCGCCACCATCTTGAATCTTGCGAGATTTTCGCGAGATTCAAGATGGAGGCAGCCGGGAGACAAGACAAGGGAAGCTACTGGGGACAATTTCCCAATTTTCCGCTCCCCTTATCAGCTGCTGATCGCAGCAGCTGATAACGGGGACCATCTCGCGTACCCCCAACTTGCGATCCGCATACCCCTGGGGGTACGCATACCACAGGTTGAGAACCGCTGACTTACATGAATTCAAGTATGTGCGCTCAGCAGAGAGAGAGAGAAAGAGAGAGAGAGAGAGAGAGAGAGAGAGAGAGAACAATTTAAATAGTGTGGGCAATTCCCTGCGTCATTCCACTCAATGAGTGTATGCCCTGGAGCGAGCATGAAATGGGAGACGTGAATCTGCAGTTCCCTCAGTCAGTCTCAGTTCCCACGTGCCTCTCATAGTGTTTCAGAGCACATATTGACTACATATAGTAATTTTGACTAAACGCGATTTTCACCTTATGTGCTGACTTTAGAACCTAACCCCCGCAGAAGATACAACTCCACTGTACTATTGGGTATATATGGAGTATATAACATATACAGTATATGTTAATCCCCACCAGTAGGGGGAGCTGTAACCTATCTTGTTGCTAGTTTAAAGGCTTTTAGGTTGCTCTCTCCTCTCCTACTTTGACTCTCATTAGTTTCTTTTTCCTGTCTTGTTTTTTTCTGCCTATGTATAACAATGGCTGCAGTTCTTTCTTTGTGGTAGTAAAGTTCTTAGCAAACCTCAGCTTTATGCTGTGTTGGAATGAATTATTGATTCCCTCAGCTCTGCCAACAACATTAACCTTCTGCAGCGGGAAGGGTAAGCCAGATATCTAGGCTATGACTTCTATCTGTCCAAACCTTCATTTCAGATCAGCCAGGGCTTAGCAAGTACCTCTTCGTCAACTAACACAGAAAGTAAGGAGAGATTCCCTCTTACTGTGTTTTGTAACAAGAGAAAACTAACAGACCCTCAGCCGAGGGCAAATTCCATTGACTAGCTATGCCTTTAACTTTTCAAGTTGTTTAATGCACCTAATAACAGAACCATGTGACAAGTGTTCAAGAATAGGGACACATAGAAATAGGTGGTGCCACTAATCTGCAAGCTGTGGGAACAGTGTGTCCCACCATCACACTTCAGTCTCATGCATGTACTTCAGGTGTGTCATGCTGGTGCCAATGTAGTACACGTGTTGACACACAAACAACAAGCACCATTCTGATCAGGCGTGAGTGACCACAGAGTTGTGTGTAGGACTTCATGATTCCATTATTGTTCTCTATAGTTCTGGGGTCTGAGTAGGAGCCAGAGGGGCTCGTCCTTTTGTGATGGCTTCTTGGCGACTAGTCCTCGGGAGGCTTCCAGAAGCTGCAGAAAGGAAAAACAGATGGTTATCTTATGGTAGCTGTTTGTTTGTACCTATGTGCCCAGTAATTCCAGAGGAAAACACAGGTACTGGTGGGATCCACAGTCCAAGAAACTGCTTTCCTCTTACTAGTTTGCAAGGTCTCAATAATTTCTTTCACAGACTGACAGACCAAAATGTTCAAAACCAGTCCTTCCCTTCAAAATCAACCCATGTATTACGAGCCTCTCTATGGTGCAATATTCTTAAGAGAGTTTTGTACCTTGGAAGCTACTGGAACTGTGGCCAAAGAGGTTTGGAATATAAGCTCTTGGCTTTACGTAGCCTTGACATAGGTTTTCATGGTAATCATACAGTACAGTGTAGTTTCATTCTCTAACCATAACCCCATTTGGAAAGATCTGCAGAACTATTGGGCTGCAGAGAAGGGAAATATGGGCTCCTTGAAGAGACAGATTCTGGGAATTTGCCCATCTTCCCTCACAGGCAGTTGGTCTTGAGGGATTTGGAGTGAACCATCACTCAGGTGTTGTTGTTTTTTAAAAGTCTTATCAGGAAGCCATCTGTTACCTGTGTCTGTTTATTGAGGGTTTATTGAGAGATTGAGGGTCATCATTATTAAATATTATCATCATCATCAGTGGTGTCACAGCCTACTAGATGTTTGGACTGCGGTTTTTAGGTTCTCACCAGTTTGAACTCTACCCAAGAGTTTAAGAAGTGGCGAGATAGCGCCATATAATGTTCAATGTTCCAAGTGGTGTGGCTCATTCCAGTTGTTCAACTGTTATCCTGTCAATACCTACGTTGGCCAGATATTTCTTAAGGAACTTTGGGATTGGGCCTAGTGCACCAATGACAATAGGGGTGATGGTGGTTTACTTTTCCCAAAGGCACTGTATTTCAATTTCCAGGTCTTTATATTTTGCGATCTTTTCCAATTGTTTCTTCTCGATTTGATTATCTCCTGGAATGGCCACATCAATAAGCATCACTTGTTTCTTCTTGACCAGTTACCGTATTGTCCCGAGTATAAGACGCACCTGATTATAAGACGCACCTTTAAAGTTTGGTGCTATTAAAAAAATGTAATTAAATCACTGGCATTATTGCAACAGCCTGATTATAAGATGCACCCCTAGTTTAAAAACTTAAATTAGGAGAAAAAAGTGAGTCTTATACTCAGACCAATACGGTATATCTGGCGTGTTGGGTTCCAAGTTTTTATCTGTCTGGATTTTGAAGTCCCACAAGATTTTGACCTGCTCATGTTCTACCACCTTTTCGGGCACGTGCTCCCACCATGTCTTTACTGATGTTATTCCATATTTCTTGCACAAATTCCAGTGGAGCATAGCAGCGACTTTATTGTGGCATCGTTGGTAATCATTCTGTGCGACTTTGCTGCACCCACTTATAATTCGATCAAGCGTTCATCTTTTTCTTTACAAAGCCTACACTTGGCATCATTTGAGATCTTTTCCACTTTGTGACAGCACCTCTACAGTTCCATCGCTGTAGAGCCTGCACACAGCCAGAATTTCCAGAAAATTCCTGTGGTGCCCCTCTGAGTTTGCCCTGGGGTGCCGTGGCGCACAGTTTGGGAACTACTGACTTAAGGTCTGCAGAGGAGGCTATGCTGTATGTGGTTCCACTAGGCTGCTATTGACAAGAAAACTCCCAAACATATAGCATTAAATGATATGCTTAAAGTCATGTATAGTTTGACCCTAAGCTGAAGAGGTCAAGAAAACATAAGCTAGGAGCAGAGCTAGCAGAGGCTATGGTCTGGGTTATTATTATTGCAAATATTTAAGGAAGCTCCCCAGAGCTTGGTTAGAGAAACTCCAGACCTCCACTGCTTCTTTTTCCTCCAAGGCCCCCAAAAACATAATTGGGCTTCTTCGGGACATTTACTTTGCTCTGTGCAAGTGATAATGGATGTACAGGGCTTAGACTAAAAAAGGACAAAAATGGTCAAAACCCTCTCCAGTGCCAGCATCTTTTTTTTTCCCCTGCTCTGAACTGTAGAAGAAGAATTGTTGAGGGAAATGTTTGCTTTGCATTTCTCCTGAGCATTATGAACTAGGCAAATTTATATCCTGAATCAGGTAAGTACAAGGCTCAGTGGCATCTTTCATTGAAAGCATTTGCGTACATTATCAGACATTCTTGCAACAGTTTTGTGAGATAGGCTTTGCACCATCTTAGCCACGACACGACACAAGAATGATATACTGCAAGAATGACAGAACCTTGAATCAGTGGCGTACCTACAGTGGTGCGGGTGGTGTGGACCGCACCAGGTGACACCCTCGGGGGGGGGGTTTGACACCACTAGTGGCAAAAATTGTGAAAACTTTGTCTTTATGAATAATATCATCATGTTATATAGCATTCAATGCGTATGTACATCCAGAATGCAGTGAATTATCTGTATGCTATCAAACATTATGGCCAAATAACCAGAAACAGAAAACACATCTGCCTTATGTAACAAAAAGTGGATTTCCTTAACTCAAAACAGACCAATGAGATTTTTCTGAGAGCCAAGTTGGTTACTGATTTTTTGGGTGACCTGTACAGTTATATATTAAAATAAATAAAGTTAGTGGGGGGTGACCTGTACAGTTATATATTAAAATAAATAAAGTTAATGGGGGTGACACCATGAGTTACCAGGCCGGGTGACACCAACCTTAGTGACAGCAGTGACCAGGAGTAATCTGTAGAAATGCATATAGTCCTGCCTGATGGGCATCTTTTGTAAAACCTAGCTCAGCCCAAACTTGTTTCTCCCTATTCACCTCTGGGATCCATCATGGGGGTGACACGCTGAGCTCTCACACCGGGTGACGCAAACCCTAGTGATGCCTCTGTTTAGGCTGCAAACATACATTTAGGCTGTGCGTATAATATATTGCAATTTAAAGGTGTAATTTTGATTATGCGGGAGGTGGGGCAATGACGCGGAGCAGGGCAATGATGCGTTGCCGCGTCCACTGCTTGGGAGGAGGCCCATCATGGGGGTGATGCACTGACCTCCCACAACGGGTGACGCAAACCCTAGGAACGCCCCTGCCTTAAATATTTCACAAGTCACTCAGTCTTTGGTGGCATGATATCATCGGTTGCCCAGTCTGACTGGACTAAGTTACTTCTACCAACGATCTCAAATTTGAAGTGAAGCCACCAAGAGGCTGATTGTTTCACAGATAGGCCAGATCCTTTCTCTGCTTCAGTGAGCAGATGGGTGACTTGTTACTGTTCCCGAAACCCATCTCTTAATCTGAGCCTGGAGTTTCCAGTGCTCAGTTTGAAAAACTTGTATCCTAGAGCTCAGCCCAAGAAACTATGAATGGAGAGATTTTGAATGGAGAATACAGTGAGAATACACTGTACATTGTATACAGTGAGAATACAGTGAGAATACAGTGAGAATACACTGATTTTGAATGGAGAATACAGAATACAGAGAATACAGAATGGAGAATACAGCGACTCTGCACAGCTCCCTCTTGGGAGCATCGCACAAACCCTGAGCCTTTTCAGAGCCCATTATTCCTATTCTACAAGGAAATAGAGGGATATAGGAATGGGTTTACCTATCTGATGTTGGAAAAGGGGGTCTAAAATACAATCCTATGCATGTCTACATAGAAGTAAGCCCCACTGAGTTCAGTGGGACTTATCCGTAGGTACGTGTGTATAGGATTGCAGCCTTGGAGCCCAATCCTATCCAGGCCTTATGCTGCCGGATCTCACAATCCACCAGCGTCAAGTCAGGGCCACGGGGGGGGGGGGGGGACACAGCTGCTCCGTTGTTCTGCAGTCCACTAGTGATGGTGCAGGAGCCAGTAAGTGCCAGTCCGGAAGCAGTGGGCCGCAGAACCTCTGCCAGAGCAGGTAAGGTGGCACCGGGGTGGATTGGGGCAGGGATCAGGGCAGGCTGGGGGCGGGGACTAGCAGCCACACATGCTAGATCTTCATGGACCGGACCGGCCCTGGCCCCAGAAGGCTCTTCAGACTTATGCCAGCTGGCATAGGTCTGAGGAGACCCATTGGGGATTAAGCAACCTACAGACAGATAAGTACAATTTTTCTTTACTTACCTCTCCTGGGTTGTCTAGTCCCCAGCCAGCCCAAAGCATTCAGCGCACGCTCCATCGGCGGCACTGTATGCTCTAGGCAGGCCCTGGATAGGATTGGGCTGTAAATCAAGCAGAATTATATAGCGGAACAACCTTCTTGTAATTGCTCCCCACCCTGCTGGCTTGCTGCTAACAATAAAATAGGAACAGAGGCAGTAAAACGATTTCAAAGGAAAATAGTTTACTTACAATTCATAAGCATGTACATCTCTGTGAGTAGTACAGGTCCTAGACTTTGGAATAGGGAATCCTAGGGCTATTCCCTTTTGCATACATGTGTGAGACCTCATGGTATGGTGGACTCCATGCCGGCAGGCAGAGCTCATTGGGGAGAGCTGAAAATCACATTGGAAGATCGGGAGGAGAGAGAGGGAGGAAGGAAGCCAGAGAGGGACACAACCCCTCAAGTGAAAGAGAACAAGAATAATGGTCTGAGACAAGTAGCCTCTGAGTCATCTGCCTCCTGATAATACACTGCCCCCTAGTCAGAGGCGGTGGCTGGAGAGGGCGGGGGGCGGGGGCCCCAGGTGACACGTGGGGGGCTCCGGGTGGCATGCAGGGGGTGAAAAACCGAGCAGCTGGGGTGGAAATCGCTCTGTTTTGTCAGCGGGAGGAGCGGGCGGCAGCAGCAGAGAGGGCGATTGGTTTGGCCCACCCTCCTGCCCTGCACCTCTGAATCCATGTTGAGCAGCTGCGCCGGCAACGTCACTCCCAGCAGTGACATCACCGGGGGCCACTTTAGCTATGCCTCTGCCCCATGTGTCCTGAAGATGGTGTTATACCTATTTTCCAACATCCGACAGTCACCGCTTACAGGGGACCATAATATGTCATTCAAGCAGTTAGGCTGATCTAGCCAGATCACTTCACAACCAGAGATTAATTTTCAGGTTCCTAAAAGCACCAGAATTGGCTTCAGATGGCAACACTAAAGCCTTGAAGCTTCCAAATAAACAATTCACTGGACCTGATTTTTCCCTGCATGTTCCAACTGATTTTTGTGCACTCTCTGTGAGATATGCGACCATACTGGGTCCCCAAAATCAGGTCCCACATACTTAGCACCAGGAGCAGAAGCGGAACGAGGTGAAAGGGCACCCAAGGCAGCATGCGCCCCCCCCCCCGCACTCCGAACCCAGAAGTGAGTGGCAATGACGTCACCGCCCACTCACTTCCGGAGTCAGAGGCCCGACGCAAGCCTCAACATAACGGTAAGAAACCTGGGCCGGCCAGGAGGGCTTTCCCCAGCATGCGTTTTTCGCGCGCTGCAGCTTTCCCCAACACACCAAGCCTCCTGCCGCTACTTGGAGGCTCGCACTGTGGAGAAATTGCAACCCCTTCGGCGGAGTGCTCGGGGCAGGTGCCCCTCAGGCTCCGCCATCATTGCACCCCTGACCGCCTCAACGTTCTGAGCATTCTGAGCATTACACCGCCTCAATGTTCTGAGCATCCTCACATCCTGCAAGGAAAACTAACACAATGGTGTGCACCTCATGCTGGGCACATCAGTCACCACCTCACAGCACACACTGTTGTGTTTCCTTCCACAGGCACAAAGAGTACTTACTTACACAGAGTGAGGTGTGCCCATGTTAGAAGTGCCCTCTCACTTCATATACTCCCCTTCGCTCACATAGTCCATAAAAGACCCTGTCATCTCAGCAAAATCTTCCAATACAAGACTGGTAGAGTCCTCACCAGACAGGTCACTGTCAGGCCGAGTTTTCCTGGGAGGGGCAGGAAGAGGCAAAGTGCAAGGGGCCATCGGAGCTGCCTGGTCAAAGGTGGGTGAATGGCATAAGGACACCGATGGCTTTTCACATTCTCCTAGTTCTTTCTCCACCTCAGTGTCTGGAGAGGTGGGCACCAGGAGATGGTAGATGCTGGGCAGACGGATGTCAAACCGCAGACCAAACTTAGCAAACAGCTTTTCGTTCACGGCATACAGCTTCTCCGATATGTCGTGGCCAAGGAGGACCGAGAAGAGACGGGCAATGTAGCGCTCCTTTGCCAGGAGCAAGTACAGCTTTTTCCTTTGCCAGGTGATGAAACTGCAGTCAGTCTCTGCTGTCAGTGTTACCTGCCAAGGGAAGGAGAGCAAAGGTGCTATTACAGCTCAGACGTTTCTACTGCAGTGTCACAACGTAGCCATCTACCTGACGTTTCATTGAGATATAGATTGAGTATCCCTAATCCGGATTGCTTGGGACGGGAAGTTGTCTGGATTTCGGATTTGTCTGGATTTCAGAATATTTGCATATATATAATGAGACATCTTGGGGATGGGACCCAAGTCTAAACACGAAATTCATTTATGTCTCATATACACTTTATACATATAGCCTGAAGGTAATTTTATACAATATTTTTTAATATTTTTTGTGACCCAGCTTGCCTTGCACTATGACAGCCAAGTGCTGTAAAAAGTTGTTGTTTTTTAAGTCATTGTCCCAAAAACGTCTGGATTTCAGCATAGTCTGGATTTCAGATGTCCGGATAAGGGGTCATCAACTTGTACTACTGTTAGCAGAAAACAGTATGAGAATTTCAAACCAGTGAATAAGAGGACATTCCTGCTGTTTTTAAATCCTAATCCACAGTAAGGCCAAGGAAAGGTAAAGGAGGAGGTAAACTCCAAGGCAGCAGAAGCAAGATGGACAAAGGTGGTGTAAGAGTACTGATGGGATCAAGAATAGCTGTTTAATTCAGGGGGTAATTTTTAATGGAAAGGAGGGGGGGTTCTAGGCAGGGCTGGTCTATCCATGAGGCTAGCTGATGCAGGTTGCATAAGTGGTAGATTGCAAATGGTCCAAGGGGGTGGCAGATTCAGCGTAACTATTCCTGCCCCTGCTGCTGCTTCCCCATCCTAGAATCTTCCAAGCCTATGATGAAACCTTGCAGCAAGGTTAAGGAGGAGCAGCATAACAGACATTAAAAAAAATAGCCAACAGAGAAATGGTCAAGCACCACCCTCTGTTCATGCCTGCACCTTCCCAAACCTGCTATCGCTCTCCAAAAAGGCTGTTATGGTACTGTATAATGTTGAGAGGAAAGGATGGTGTAGTGGTTTGGGAGTTGGACTTAGACCTGGAAGATCCAGGTTCAAATCCCCGCTCAGCCACGAAGCTTCCTGGGTGACCTTGGGCCAGTCACTATCTCTCAGCCCCACCTACCTCACAGGGTTGTTGTGAGGACAAAAAGGAGGGGAGGAAATATGTACACCACTCTGAGCTCCTTGGAGGAAGGGTGGTATAAAAATGTGAAAAATAAAATAAAATAAATATAATGTGTGTGTTAGGCATTTCATCTTCTTATTTTCAGTGTTTTAACATGTTCTTATTTTGTTGAGATCAAACTAAGCTTCAATTGAGATATTAAATAACAACAACCTGTTGTGAGTTGTGGCGTATGTTATTTCCTTATGTACCAGCTTTTTGTACATCATGCCTTTATGATGTTGCTACTAAACAATTACTCTTTTTTTCCCATGAAAATGCATACAGTCGCCTTTATTTTAAAATATATTATTGTAAATACCGGTACTTGCGCATTTGCTCTGCTGCTGCAGCTACTTTGCACTGAGATCGAGTACACATCCATCAGCAAGTAACTGTGACTATCACTGCTAATTGGTAAAGGGAGAGTGATATTTTGCCTCAATACCTGACAACAGGCAAAATGTGGGAGGGATACTCAACAGAGTTGCAGCAGGACTTACGATGGCTCACACCAGTGACACCACAACATTTGCTTATTTTTTTTTAAAGAGAAGTAGAAAGATGGGAAGGACAGTGAGAGTAGGATTACAATTTATACTGTGATAGACATCTACCAGTTTATAGTAGAATACCGTGTTTCCCTGAAAATAAGACCTCCCCCGAAAGTAAGACCTAGCATCATTCTTTCCCCCCCCCCCCCCCGTCATTTTTGCAGGCACTCATAAATATAAGACCTCCCTCCTGAAAATAAGACCTGCTGCATTGGGGGGGGGATTAATATAAGACTGTCTTATTTTCGGGAAAATGGTACAATTGTGGTATAGACGTACTGTACTCTCACTCTCTATGTCTCCTTCTCACTCTGTCTTCTATTCCATAGTAGTTTAACCATAATGTCTAGAGAAAAAAACTGGGGTTTTTTTTTCTCAGTGAGTACAATTTGGCTGTTAAATATATATGCCACACTTCACAAACTGGAGTGAGTAAACGAGATGCTGGCATGTGGATATTACAAGAGCTGGGCCAAGACATGCTAGGGGCCTCCCTGCGTCCAAGTCTCTTTGGCCAAGGACCAAGGAATGGTTATTTGGGAAGTAGAACATGGACGAGTGACACGGCATGTCCTTGGGCTGGATATTTAATGCTGCTGCCCTGCAAGCAGCTGCTTTGGCCTTATTGCACACAGGAGCCAGAATATGAGAACTTGTCTGAGCCAAGCCTGACAGACTCCAGGGAACAGTCATCCAGTTTTTCCAAGCAGCCTTTTCTAGCCTATTAGTCTAGACAGTGGCGTCTTTAGCCCTCAAGACGCCTGGGGCTAGGGGGGCGGGGGCTGGCCAAGCGCCCCCGGACGTGACGTATGACGTCACGTGACGTCAAACGATGCTGTCGCTCAGGCCTCGAAAGCTGGAGCGCCGCACCGCGCTCCAGCTTTCGAGTACGAGGAGCGAGAAAGCGTCATCGTCGTCTAGGGCCTAGACTCGAAAGCTGGAGTGCCCGCCCGCAGCCATAGTGGGCGGGCGGCGCTCCAGCTTTCAAGTCCGAGGTGAGTGACTCTAGGCAACGAGGTGAGCGACTCTAGACAACGCGACTCTAGGCAACGCACACAGTGTGCGCCTGCAGCCACAGGGTCTGGGCACGCGCTGCGTGCGTTGCCTCGGTGATGACGACACTGTCGCTCACCTCGGACTCGAAAGTCGTCATCTCACACAGCTCATGGGAGGTGAGTGCCCCCCGGAAGCTGGGCGCCTGGGGCCCTGGACATCAGGGCCCCCTACGTTACTACGCTACTGAGTCTAGAGCAAGGTAATTGGTATAAGTTTTTCCTAATTAAATCAAAACCAAAACCAAACTAAAATTAATTGTTGCTATAAATGTCAAACTTAATAAACAACCCCTCTCTATTTAGGGCAGCAAGAGAGGGGCCTTCTTGAAACATGACTAACAGCGCAATCCTATCCAACTTACACCACCCGTGTAACCAGCGGGGGAGGGCAGGGCGGGAGGCTTTGGAGGGGAGGGGAGGGGAGATTTAAATCCCCTTTGAATCCCGCTTTGGAGGGGATTTGAATCCCCTTTCCGTTCTGGGGCCTCCCGTTCTGGGGCCTCCCGTTCTCACTGCACCGCTGGTTACACCGGTGGTGTAAGTTGGATAGGATTGCGCTGCAAGTCTGATAAATAATGTAGTTGTCTTTTGGAACCGTGACTTGTGAAATCTCAACCAGTTTGCGCACGGCCAAACAAGTCGTGCAACAATCATGTATATATGTCCCCTCATCTTTTTTTTTTCTTTCTTTAATCAATACCAGCCTTGGAGAACTGTAAGTTTGAGTGGAGAAATGGTTGGGGTACAAAGAAGAATTGTTTAACCCTCAGTAGGTTTTCATGCTCGATTTCCCCACACACACACACACTTTTCTTCCTGCAGGGGAAAAAAATTAAGATATATTTTCCTCTGCATGGGGAAAAAGCATTTCCAAAGAGAGTGACTGTAACGAAAGTCTGTCTGAAATTTGTGGGTTTATTCTCATTTTTGATTTGGTTTTCTGGTTCTTGGTTTGGCCTGTCAGCTATGGCGTTTGAGAGTTGCCTTAACTCCAATAGCCATGATTTGCAGTTTTGGGTGTCTGCTGACTATCCTTTATCAGCATGAGAGTTTGGACGGCCTTGAGTCTCCAGTTAGTATCTGCACCTGCAAGGCATCACAAGATCATATTCTAGAGGGAGGGGAAGGAGTACGTAATTTCAAATTCATCTTTCTGGGACCTATGATTGGCCAAAGAAATAGGTCACTTCCCTGACCCCCAAAAATGTATTTAAGTTATGCAAAGGACCAGTATTCTCTCTCGTCTCTCGCTCTTCTTTCGTTTGTTCTTCAACGTGTGAGTATTCTGTGCAACCTCTGTAGCCATGGAATCCACCTGCAGATTCATGTAGTTCAGAAATGGCTCTCAATCTGTGCTAGGCTGAGAGCAGCCTTTATTCTATTCTGGTTAGTTCCTTTTAGGGAAAGTATTTAGCTATGGAAGTTAGTTTTGTTGTTTTCTATGTCCTGTTTGTGTGTATTGACTGTTATGCCTTTACTGTGCAACTTCAGTTGCTCACAACCTTCTATGCTCTGCATAGTCTAACCAAAAGAATAAATGTTATATGTTTCTTATCAGAGTGTGGTTCATTGAACTAAGCAGCTAAATCCAAGAAGCCTTACGCTGGGTCACACGCTACCCCCCTTGTTTCTGTTGTTCAGGGTCACTAGCTGCCTTGGTCAGGGAGTCCAGTTGTCCCATTCCCCTTATGCACTCTGTACCCCTGTCGGCATCTGGGAGCTGGCTGGGGTAGGAGGATCTTACCCAGATGGTGGCAGTCTACCGTTTAATTAGAGCAACCCCTGTGGTCCAGGAGTTGTATCTAATGTTCTTTCTCTCACTCCTTGGCTAGGAGTTGTGTTCTCTAGAAGATAAGAGTGGCTGAGGGGCTCATTCTCGGGGGTGCTGGCCTTGGCTTGTGCTAGACCTGGCTGGGGTGACCGCCTGAAGCTCTCTAAATCTTCGCCCCCCCATAATCTCTCTTTGTGACAGTGACTTTGGGTGGAAAAACAGTAGGAGGGGAAAGGGTTAAGGAGCCACACACACACACACACACACACACACACACACACACACACACACACACACACACACACACACACACACACTATTCCTCCATTCAATCTTGAAACTTTTCAAGACTGTTTTTGGTTGTTGTTGTTTTTAAAGGTCAGGGAAAAGATAAACATGACTGTCACATATCTAGTTTGAACCTGAGCCGGAGGCCATGTGAGGGACAGCAACAAAACAACATAGAAACAATCAAAAAGTAGTGGGGGTCTCTGCAAAAGTTTGAATTCAACTGAACCTGGACATCACTGGCATCTTTACCTTTGAAGCCAGCTGAGACTCTGAAGTATCTTGGACCAGTCCCCCAGCTCTGTCATCGCCTTTCTTCCTAAAACTGGGCACCATATCTCTGCACTCCTTACTTTCCCCTTATCTCTTGTAACACTGTCATTCCTGAACGGATTTGTTCTATGAAGGTGTTAGCATCAGAGATAACTGCTTAACACTCCCTGCAGGAATAAATGCTTCCCATTTGTCCGAACGGTGACCTGCCACTGTATGTTCTGTTTTAAAACTTCCTGCAAACATGACCGTCTGTCTCACCGCAGATCATGCTCCATACAAGACATTCTTGCAGCAGGGTCTCCCCCTGTTCAAATTCCGATTTGGCATTCTTGGGAGTAAGCCCCACTGAATGCGGTGAGACTTATTTCTGAGAAAACAGGCATAGGATCGTGCTGCACAGACACGTATTTTCTGACACAGCCCAATCTTTCACTGTGTGTTGTCCAGTGATGTTAAAATTACTAGCACATTCATTTGTAAGCCTTACAGTAATGACAGTGTAACCCTTAAAATGAACAACGTTGCAATAATTTTCCTCAATCATCCGGAATTGTCTCCAAAATGACAAAGAAGTGACACTATCCAGGGTTGTTTCCATACTAAAGCCCTGTTGCACAGCTACAGCATTGCAAGGGCAATAACAACAGAGGTTCCAGACAGGATGGGGCTGCCAGAGACAGAAGAAAAGCAGGACCGGCCTCCTTAGCCCAATTGGACCGATTTGGCTGAATCAGGCCCCATACTGTGGGCCCCCACACTGTGGCGGAGGGTGGGCTGCCCGCAGCCGGCACTTCTCATGGAGGCAAGCCTCCATGAGGCTGGTGTGGCAAGCAGAGCTTTAGTTGGGCCCTCCTGCCAGCTCCTGTGTCCAGATGGCTTGAAAAAAATCGGGCCTCCTGGAAGCAGTTGACCGCAGTTGATCATTGCGTCACCGCCACCTACTTCCGGGGCGCCTTGCGCCATCAGCCCCACTGCAGCTCGTCTTGGTGAGTGGGGGGCCGCAGCAGCTGGGGCCCCCGCAAACGGATGCTTTGCATCGGGCCCCGTGGCTCCTAAGTCCGGCCCTGGGAGAGGGGGAGCAGGCAGCTAAGGTTCCTGAGAGAGCAGGCAAAGGAACAAACATGACTTGGAAAAAGCTTCTGTTTTTCTTTTCTTTCTTTTTTTAGCACTGATTTTCTTTTCTTTTTTATTTTTCTTTATTGATCTTTTCAAAAAATTACAAAAGAAAGGAAACACAAACTTCAAACAAACAAGAGTAGATGAACCCAGGCTCAAGGTAAGACTGAAAAAACACAGAAAGACTGGGGTGATCATCATCATTGCTATACTTCAGGCAACACTGATCCTAATATTTCAGGGGGGAAAAAAACATTTTGTTGTGTTTTCCTTGTGTTTTGATTTCTAATGTCCACTTGGTGTCCATTTATTCTCTTTTAGCCACCAACAGTCTTGTATACTACAAATCAGAAAGACAGGTGATACGAGCATAGACCCAGAAGCATATAAAATATTTTCTGCCCTCTTTCTACTTTCAGGTAGATATTGTGTCTGCTAAACAGTAGCTGAGAGTCTCTTTCAGACGGAACTAATTTATGGCCTGATCACATGCTCTGTGCAAACATGTTGCTGGAATCCCATGGGGACAGAAGTTGGGGGGGGGGGAGCGATTTGGAGGATAGAAACACTGGATGAGAAAAGAGTCAAGTTATTGTTCAGCCACGAAGCTTCCTGGGTGACCTTGGGCCAGTCACTATCTCTCAGCCCCACCTACCTCACAGGGTTGTTGTGAGGACAAAAAGGAGGGGAGGAAATATGTACACCACTCTGAGCTCCTTGGAGGAAGGGTGGTATAAAAATGTGAAAAATAAATAAATAAATAAATAAATAAATAATAAGAACAAGCACAGATCCCTTTTGGCTACACAGAACGGCTTGTGTGATTCCTTAGATTCCAGCCTCAGTTATATGCTTCTAAGCAGGAAAAGTAAATAAATAAATAAAAGGTGCACAAAACTGTCAGGCAGCTATTAAGTTTGGCAAGGTTACCTGAAATGTTCCCTCTTCCGAAGGCCTCAGTGATTCCCACTCCGGGGAATCCAGGAACTGATATGGGAAGATATAATGGAGAAATTGTCCATCTTGACTTACTCTAACCCTACAGCAGGGGGGTGGGGAAAAAAATACCTTTAAACAGATTTTAATTATTTTTTTAAAAAAATCATGCCTTCTAATTAATCTTTTTCAAGACAAATTCCATTAACCAAATAACGATAAAAAGTAATAATGTTACCTTTAGAAATATACAGTATATCCACAAAATAGCACAAACACCTCTAAAAGCAGCAAAACAGATATACCTAACCTAAAGCATGGTGGTCACATTTACTACATATTAAACATTGGGGCAAATAAAACTTTTAGCCTTGTGCCTAGTGCCTAAACCCATAGAACTGGGGAGCGAAGTGAGTAGCCCTGGGGAGAACATTCCAGAGTCACGTTAAAGACCTTTCCCCACTGTCTACCTCTGATGGCAGAGGACAGCCAGGGAAGGGTGTCTGATGATGAGCATATTTGTGTTGGAGCAGGCAGTCCTCTAGATACAGATAGCACCACTGCTAATCTAGTGTGAACATTTTTTTTCTGGTATGAGAGATACAGTAGCTGTAGTAGGCATCTATGGTAAACGGTGGGCCTTTTTATACAATGCAGTGAGAGAGCCGTTGTAGCAAAGAGCTCTACACAATTTATGCAACACATACGCACAACAGGCAGGGAAGCAGACAGACAGCTGAGCCCGTACCAGAACAGGTGGCCAGGCACTGCGCCCCTCCCCCATCTATGAACTGACCACTATGGCCCATGAAAGGGGGGTAAAAGGGGTAAATTGTACCTGGGCTCAGGGTCAAAAAGGTGGCCCGGGAGCCAAAGGAGGGAGTCCAGAAATTTCCTGGGATCTCAGCTGGCCTCATGGAGAGTGAAAGATGGAGGCTGGGCCAACCAGCGCCCTGTCTCCCCACATCAGCCCCCCCCCACCGAGCTACTTCAATTGCGGTCTAAGGACCGCAAGCAAGCAAGAAGAGGATTGGATAGCCAATTGAAGTAGCTCGGTGGGGGGGGGGGGGCTGATGTGGGGAGACAGGGCACCTCTTGCTGGCCCTGCCTGAACCATTCATCTTGAGTACAGACGCCAATTCAATGTACCAGTCACACAGAAAGGTTTACAAGTCAATGGTGCATGCAAAACAGCAACATGTGCTTTTGACAAATGGTTCGGGCAACCAGCTGGCCACGGACATAGCTATATAAGTTGGTCTTCAGTTTACCTGTGCCAAATCCTGACTTAAAAATCACCTGATAAACATGGCCATTTAAAGAGATTATCTAAAAGAGAACACACACATGGATCACATGCAGAGAATATCGTATGTTAACCATTCAGGACAAATACTGCACGTCTTATTCCTCCAGCCATTTAGGAAGAATGTGACAGTTTTTCTTTGCTTTGTGGGGGCTACCTGGAGTGCATGTGGAAAAACCTCTGCCCCACAAAAGCAGAGGAGTAAAGCTCCTGGTGGAAAGCAAGTCTCCCTGGGGTGCTCCCAGAGATGGGGTGCTCCAAATGAGAGGACCTTCTCCCTAGTCCCCACCCACCTCATTTTAGATTGCTGGGGCACTCTGAAAAGTCATGCTGAGTTTTAAAAGATAAGCACCAGCACTGTTAATTCTGCTCAGAAGCAGCCTGAAAGCTAGTGCAGCTGAGATATATATACCGTATTGGTCTGAGTATAAGACTCACTTTTTTCTCCTAATTTAAGTTTTTAAACTAGGGGTGCGTCTTATAATCAGGCTGTTGCAATTTAATGCCAGTGATTTAATTAAAATTTTTTACTAGCACCAAACTTTAAGGGTGCGTCTTATAATCAGGTGCATCTTATACTCGGGACAATACGGTATATAATGAGATATATTCCCAGCATCTGGATCCAGTTAGCTATCTAGCAGCTGTTATTTTGCACAAACTGCAGTTTCCCAGCAGTCTTCAAAGGCAGCCCTACATGCAATACATCACAACAATCGAATCTGGGGGTTGCCAGAGCATGGATAGCAGAGGAACACTGGTTACTCTGAGATGGTATGCAAGATCTGAGCACCTTGAGATTTACTATCTTCTTGTCTGTCTCATGTTAAAAAAGAAGAACCCTGAAGACAGTGATGTAGACTTGAGTCTATTGACTCGTACTCAAGTCTGACTCAAGTCGCATAATGACTTGACTCAGCGATTGTAAAAGACTCGAAAGACTCGACTCGAGACTTGGAGCCTTTTACGACAAGTTGAATTTTATTCAGGTTTAAACCCATTTTCCCCATTAAATAGATAGGGACTCGCAACTCACAACAAAAGACTCAGAACTTGGGGGGGGGGGCAAAGACTTGGGACTTGACTCGAGACTTGGAGACAAAGATCCACATCCCTGCCTGAAGCCACTTTTAACAAAACTAGTAATGTACCAGATCCTAGTGTATTCATTACTACTACTACTACTACTACTACTACTACTACTACTACTACTACTACTATGGTACTAATTATGATTATAAAAATTTATATACTACCTTTCAACAAAAAAATTCACAGCACAATTTACATAGTAAAATAAATATTGTTGTTGTTGTTGTTCAGTCGTTAAGTCGTGTCCGACCCTTCGTGATCCCATGAACCATATCCCGCCAGGCCTTCCTGTCCTCCACTATCTTCCTGAGTTCGCTCATTTTCATGTTTGTTGCATCGGTGATGCTGTCTAACCATCTCATCCTTGGCCTTCCCCTTCTCCTTTTGCCTTCAATCTGGAGAAGGAAATGGCAACCCACTCCAGTAACCTTGCCAAGAAAATCCCATGAACAGTACCAAAATAAATATTTACTTCACAAAAGTTGCTTTCAGGTATTTCGGGCCCCCTCCATCTTTCACCCCACTAAAGCTGACAACAAATTATTATCAAATAAAAAAAAATTAACAATATACAGTGAAATGACATTTACTGATTATTATGTCGCTGACTGCGATCCATAACCGGATATTCTGGGACATTGATGGGTGATGTGGGCCCCAGTCCCTGCAGGGCCCCTAGGCTGAAGCCTAGTCAGCCTTATGGATAATATATCCCTGAGTGAGACACACACACACACACACTTTTTCTATTGTAATGGCTGTCGATCGAAAGGTCGGCAGTTCGAATCCGTGAGGGGGTGAGCTCTCGTTGTTTGGCCAGCTCCTGCCAACCTAGCAGTTACAAAGCATGTGGATGCGAGTAGGTAAATAGGTACCGCTTGCGGGAAGGTAAACAGCACTCCGTGTTCCAGCCACATGCTACGCGCTGCGGCAAGGAGAGTCATGCTGGCCACATGACCACAGAGGCGACTTCGGACAACGCTGGCTCTTCGGCTTTGAAATGGGGATGAGCACCACACCCTAGAGTCGGACACGACTGGACTTAATTGTCAGGGGTCACCTTTACCTTTACCTACTGACTGATTTGCTATAAGCTGCTCAAGGAGTCTTGTAGGTTAAGGAACAGAGCACAAAGCCTTTAAATGAATAAAGATTGTCAAGAGGAGGCAAGACCTACCTGCCAGACAGCAAGAATGACAGATGATCAATTGATGTCTTGCCCTCCACAGCATAGGTCTGGTCTTTGGTCAGCGGCAGGACCTGTTCTTCACAACACTTGACAATTTCTTTGTAGATCTGGAGGGGCACGCGCAGAGGCTGGCAAACTTGCTTGTAGAGCAGGTCAAATTCTTCAGAAAAGGTATGTTTACGGAACTGGTAAGCTAGGTGAGCGATTTGCAGCACACAGATGAACACTAAAAGCATGTTCCAAGTGAAGATGTCTAGTCCACAAGCATCCAGCCAGCCCCAAAGGGCAAAGCAGAGGAAGCCAACGGCCAAGAAGCCAAATATGTAGATGCAGCCAAAGGTTCCACTTCCTCCCATGTATCCCAGCAAGAAAATGCAACCAGCAAGTTGATAGGGTGCTCCTTCTGGATTGTGTTTCCAATCCACACACAAAGTAGGATGGAAAATGATCCGGTCCAAAAGGGTGCTGTTGGCACTCATTTTCGTCTCTCTGAACCTCCACACCCGTTTGCCTTGAAAATTCTATTGAAACACACAAGCGACACCAATTTCTTGGACTGGAGCTAGACAGCTGCTCCCCCTCTACTGAGATATTAGAGGAACATTTTTGAAATTATGAGTGCGTTTGCGCAGAACACACACACACACACCAGCAATCCCTTCCCAGAGAGTATAGGAGCAAATGACTTCCTGCGTGCTCCAGTTGGAGTAGTCTGTGACCCTGCATCCACCCGTAGAGAGAGCACCCGCAATTCAGTCCTGGAGAGGAAGCGGCCTTTTCGTTTGAGAACGCTTTGGAAAAACAGAGCTGGAAAGAGTATCTGTGACTTGCTCACTCCCCAGCCCAGTAAGAAGTGAAAATAGACACAGGGAAAGAGCAGCAGGGAGGGCAAAGGGGGCGGGGAAGAGTGAAGCAGAGGGTACTTGTGTTTAATTTGGAATGTATAGCACTGGGCAACGGAAAGAAGAGAGAGAGACCCCAACTGGATACCATGTTTGGAATTGAAATCCAAGAAGCAAAGGCCGTGAGGGGAAGAGAGGCCAGGCAGGCACACACCACTTAACATAACTCGGAGAACTAGATTACACACAGTATTGTTTGTGCATGTGTCCCTGGGTTTGCGATCTGTTCCGAGAGGCTGGTTGAGATGTGATCTCTCTCACATCACAACACACACACACGCACAAGCACACGCGATTGCCTCCA
The DNA here is from genome assembly GCA_026170595.1 of Plestiodon gilberti rubricaudatus. Classification (NCBI taxonomy): domain Eukaryota; kingdom Metazoa; phylum Chordata; class Lepidosauria; order Squamata; family Scincidae; genus Plestiodon; species Plestiodon gilberti. The sequence continues at coordinate 105,628,451 of JANXHW010000002.1, read as the reverse complement.
GCCTGAAATGCAGGCAGTACAAACAAGCTGAGGTGGCAAAGAGAGATTACAAACTGGATTTTGTACGTACGTTCAAATGGCTACGCAGCACAGTATTCCAAAGAAAGTACTGACAGTCGGGACATTTAAAATTAGACTGTCAGTACTGGATTAGAGTTTGGTGGTACAAGCAATGATGCAATATGTGCTGCAGCAAACTTTGTAAATGATGCACAGAGATGACTGGAGCGGGCAACAAAGGAACTGTACTTTATCTGCACAATTCTTACAGCAATACATTAATATAGCTGCTTCTTTTTATTATATTATAATTATCTATATACTGCTTTTCAACAATAAAGTTCACAAAGTTTTTTTTGTTGAAAAGTTCACAAAGACGACATCAAACAAAGTTCACAAAGATAAAATCAGATAAAGTTCTAGCTGAAGCCAGCAATGGGGCCCGAAAGAACGAAACTCTAATTCCTGTGGTGTGTCTCATTTAAGTTTTTGTAGTATGCTGCCATAAATCATTAGTGAAGAAACTGATAATACAAATAGACCCTGATTTTTCTCCCCAGTTTTGTTGCATCACTTTATCTGTTACTATGAAAATTTAATATACTGTGCAGTGTTTCTCAAACATTTTTGACCTGCAGCTCCCTTGACCATTGGTGATGACCATTGGCCGTGGCTCCCCATTACATTATGTTGATGCCTGCCAATTGGCCTTGCACTGTTTTCCAAAAGGATTCTGTGGCACTCCGTGGCTCCCCTGGCTGGTTTCCGGGAGCTGTGCCTCTCAGTTTGGGAACCACTGGTATAGTGTGTTGGCCTTGGTGTTAAGAGAATGGGTTCAAATTCTCGATGATCCACAAAACCAACAGGTGCCCTTGGGCCAGTTACCTTCAACCTATTTCACAGTGTTGTTGTGAGGCTAAAATTACAAGCATGGAACCACGTCCTGAGCTCCTTTGAGGAAGTGTGAGAGTAAAGAGAAAAGTAACAATAATTGAATATGCAACTAAATTCACAGAATAAGTGTAATAACCACAAGAGTGTATTATTATGTGATATTTTATTATATTCTATATTTTAAATGCTCCCTTTCCATCAAAGAGCTCAGCATACATTGTCCATTCTTTAGGCTTCTGTTCCTTGCCTCGTGTTCCCCCAAATGGCTTTCCTCCACACAGTCACATGTGGAACATCTGTTCCGTGTTTTAGTAACAAGCATTACACAAGAGATGAAAAAAGTAGGATTTTCCACGTTTCACATTCTACTAGCAATCTTAAAACCACCACTGTCGCAGGTCTGATGGTGGCCTGGAAAGAGAAAGGGAGTGATGAGTGATCTGGGGAGAATTAAGGTGCCTCACCAGGCAGGTCTCCAGTGTTGGGGACTTGAGTCACATGACTCGCCATCAAGTCTGACTCAAGTTGCACCAGCGACTCGACTTCGACTCAACTCAAACCCCAGGACCCACTGACTCAGACTTGGCTCAGGATTCGAACCCTTTTTGGCCAAGTTGCGTTTTGAGTCCCTATTCTTTTACTTACTGGCCGCCGTAAACCCGGACGTAGCATTGCGACACTGCAAAGAGTTGGAGAGCCAGGCAAACACAGCAGAGGCTTGAGTTGAGAGGGAGGGGTTTTCGAGAGGGTGGGGGTGTGAGGGGGCAAGGGAGGGCAAGGCTTTAGCGTTTTGGCCGTGACTCCAAGCACAAGGCTGGATAAGGGGCCGTGGAAATATATATATAGGACGCTCTCAGCGTTTTCCCTGCTCCTCTTTTGTCTCGTCGTCAGGGGTGGCAGTTAGGAGGGAAACATCAGGGGGGAGTTTACAGCCTTGCCAGTGCCACCCCCCCACACACACACACACCAGCACACCACCCACCTGTTTTCCCCATTAGATAGGGACTCATGACACACGACCAAAGACTTGGGACTTGACTCGAGACTTGGAGTCAGACTTATCCACATTCCTGCCAGACTCTCAAAAGAAGCCTGGCTATAGCAACCCAGGTTCAGCTTGGTCCAAGGTTTACCGGTACTTTGCTTTCATTCATCTGTAGATTTCATTCATAAGTTCAAATCCATTTGTGAAATTCCTCTCCTCAGTGTTTCTAAGTCTTGACACCGAGAGGGACATCATTGTATGTGCATGATACTGGTAAAGGAAGCTGCAGTTGTTGGAATTATCCCTTGTAGGCAGGTGGTTGAGCTGCTGCCTGCCTGAGGATAGCTAAGACAAGCCCAGCTCGGTCGTGCCCTGGATGGGAGACGACCGGAAGTTGCCGACAAGCTGAGATAACATGTGTTAACCCTCTGTGAAGAGAGAGGAGTCGCTGTCGGGCAAGCTCGGAAGGTGTGTGCTGTGCTGCTAGAGAGATAACCAAACCGTTGAAGGGAAACATCTGGAGAATGAAAAGGGTTCTATGCAAATCGAACATTATTGTAAAAAAAAAAAAAAACACCTATGGGGGTTTAGAAGAGCCTGCCTAGTAAACTACCTTGAATAAAGTCTGAGGAGAAATCTGATAACCAGAAAAGTGGTATATAAATACAGATTATTATATACATAGCCTAACCTAAAATAAGTTTCATATTAATAAGCAAAAATGGGGAGCAACAGGTTGGCTGTGGTTAAAATGCATTTAAATCAGAATTTACAAGCAATGGAGCAAAAAAAAAAAAGATGTCTGCTAATAGTAAAAGAGTTAACTTACTGGGGTTACTTTTGGTTCAGTATATACAAGATTGCATGCCAAGACATCAAATAAGCTTTGGAAGAGGTTAGCTCTCAGAATTGAAGGCTTATAAGTTAAAACTGTCTGCCTGAGCCTCCAACTCAACTGTCCTCAGTCTACTCTGGGCCTCGTTACAACAATAACACAATACAATGAGGCCTGGAGTGGGCCAAAGACAGCAGAGCAGAGGTTCGGGCAACAGACTTTTCCCAAACCAACCAGAGGCTGTCAAACTACCTTCCTGAGGTTGCCTCAAGGTGTAGCACTTGCTACTGACACCTGCAATGCAACATAATACAAAAAAAAAAAAAGTTGTATGCCCAGAAGCAGGGCAGGGAGTGTCAGGCAGCTAAAGCTGTGGAGGGGATAACTCTGTTGTGACTCTGCAATTCCCCGAGATAGGACTCCTACTTGCATGTTGGGTGAATGTCACTCATTCCTCCCCTGCCTACGAGGCGCTCTGTCGTCTTCCTGCCATTGTTGATACAGCCCCAACTTCTTTGGAGTAAGTTGCTCACTTTTACTTTTTTACATGTAAGAGATGTGGCTGCGATAAACTGGCCAAGACTCAGCCCAGTCTGCCCAACACAGGACAGAGCAACTGCTGCAGCAGCCACCTCTTCTCATCTACTTGTGCTGGGCGACATGGCTGCTACTTTTGGCAGTAGTTCACAGATGCAGCATTGGGCTGTGCTGCAATGGGCAGTTAAAGAATCTAGGGGCACTCTCACACACACACACACACACACACACACCCAACTTCCTGTTCCAGCACCACTTAGTTGGCAAGGGGTGCTGGGCCAGGAATCAGTGGGCAGGCATATACTGTGCAGGCAGATCAGGGCTTGGAGCGGGCCTGAGGACAAGATGCCCACCTTCAACACTGGCCTTGTGCTCAGGAGTAAGGGCGAAAACTTGTTTTTTTTTTCCCCTCAAGGAAGGCAAATACATTTTCCCTGTTTCCCAAAACCTTATTTTGGCTCGATGCTTGCTTATGATGATCATCAAGTAATGTTAACGTGATGAAAAATTGATCAGTTTCTGTTTAATCAATTTGAACACAATGGCGCTTTACTTCTGAGAAGACTTTACAGGATTGTGCGGTTAATTTCAAGCTTATAAAAGCTAACAGAAGTATTTTTGGCTTTACATGGATTCTGGTGAAGTCCTATAAATGCTACTCATATATTGGATAATAAAATAAGAAGCTGGTTTAGGTTGAAAATATTTTACTCCAGAGAAAACCATGAAAAATAAATTCGTTCTCAACAATTATTATTAATATATTATTTTGTTTTAGATCCCTTTTTTTTGGGGGGGGGGTTTGTTGTCTAGTACAGAGGTTCCCAACCTGTGGTACACATACCACCGGTAGTACTTTGAGCAACTGCCAGTGGTACGTGACAGGCTGGTTTTCCAATCTCAGGTCTGACTTGCAATTCAAAGCATCTCTGTCTTGCTAGTTTCACCTTTAGAACGCTGATCCCTCAAGGTCTCTTATCTGGACAGGCAGTAATTAGCAATCTGCTGCTTGGAGATCTCTTATCTGCTGCTCCTGATCTGTCAGCTGCTTCTGCTCCTTATCTCCCATCTATACTGTTTTCTATTGCTTCCTGTATATACACCACTGACCCACTAGGTGGCACAGGCAAGAGGGAAAGACCAAAGCAGGCAAGCGTTTTATTTCCTGTTTCTTTTCTTTCTTTTTTGTTGTATTTGAGCAAGCTGCTCAAATTGCTGTATTTGAACTGTCTCTGAGCAAGGTGCTGCTCATATTTGTAGAGATTCAAATAAATAGGCATGAATAAGGAATTGGGGCCGGGGAGAAATGAAAACATAACTGTCTTGGGAAAAGATAGGCCAAAAAACCAGAGAGTCTGAAAACTGAGGATGCATGATATTCTCCTCCTGAACTGAAGCCTACACTGCTCTTTTTGGACAAGCTTCCAAAGCAGGAAACGGATTTGTGAGTGCTACTGTTTGAAAAACACACACACCACAATGGCTTATTTGCTGACACTATCACCTATCTAGTGCACATATTTATTTAAATTAAATATTATAAAATTTATATTTATATATAAATATGTATTATATAAATAATAAATTTATTTATTTATTGGTGCAGATGGTACTTTAGACAATTTGACTGTGACAGTCAACAAAGGTTGGAAACCTCTGGTCTAGTAAAGCTAGGTGGGTCCCAATAGACCAGTGATGGCGAACCTATGACATGCGTGTCACAGGTGACACACGAGGTCATTTTGGGTGACACGCCAGCGTTTCCCCCCCGGGGCCCCAACACACCTTATATTTTTGCAAAAGTGTTACAGGCTTGTCTTAAACATTTAGGGCAGGGATTTTGGCAGATCTTTCAAATTATTATCTAGTAAAACTCAGCAGCCCAAAAGTCACTAATTGATGTTAAATAAAATGCAACGTGTTCTATAGTTGTTTTCAGTTCAGTTCAAAATTACTATTAAAAGTAGCAATAGTCAAAGTACTATTAAAAGTTTTTTTTGGGGGGGGGGGTGCGACACACCAGCAGAGTCAAGTTAGGCATTTTTAAAAAATTTGACACACCAAGCCCAAATGGTTCGCCATCACTGCAAGACTCACTTTAAAAAGTGAGTCGCAGAAATAAAACGTTTGGGAAGCACTATTCTAGACGTGCCTTGCCACCTTCTACTGCCTTGCCACCATCTCACAGAAGTCAGGTTTTTTTGTGCTCGAATGACAACTTAAAAATCTTTATTAAGGACAACTCTCATATTACTGCATAGCCTGCATACTGCAATGGAAACAGCAAATGAGACAGTTTCTTTGCTGTGATTTTAGAAATCCATCATAAATATATTTTCAATAAATTCATCTCTAATAGAAAGCAAAAATACACTATTCAAACAGTCATGGAAGCTGAGTCCCCAAACTAGTCGTCCAACAGCAAATCACCTAGAAAAAAAGGGAGAGAAAAAACCCAGTAAGCAGCAGTTTTGATTATATTGTACAGTATATACCTTGTCTGTTAACAGTCATGCTCTTCCACCACCAACAACATTGGAAAGTGAAACACTTTAGTAATAATTGGAGATCTAAAGATTAAACATGCCTTTTTGCACAATGCCTTGTGATCTGACATACATTAGTATTATTCATATCTCTAACAACAAGTTTGAGGACTTGCTTTGGTATCACAGACTTGGAAGTGTCACTTAGCTATGTTGACTTTGAAGACTTTCCTTGACATCTGGACTTAAAACTATTAATACCATCTAATCCAGACACTGGACTGAAGGAAGTACCATTTTATAGCCAAAGTATTTCTACCCAGATGCTACAGCCTCCTTTAGGTATCTTGTTCCATATTCTGAAATAGTGTTTTATTTAGCAATATCTACCTCTTGGCCACGGAGGCTTAGTGGTTAAGACGCTGAACTGCAGACCGGAAGGTCGGTAGGACAGCAGTTCAAGACCTGAGAGCCGCGTGATGGAGTGAGCTCCCAGCTCCTGTCCCAGCTCCTGCCAGCCTAGTAGTTCGAAAGCAAGAAATTGCAAGTAGATAAACAGGTACTGCTGGGGTGGGAAGATAACAGCGTTCTGTTAGTCATGCTGGCCACATGACCACAGAAGAGTCTTCGGACAGAGCTGGCTCTTCGGTCTTAGAAACGGAGATGAGCACCGCACCCTATAGTCGGACACGACTGGCTTCGAGCAGGGGATACCTTTACCTTACTTTAAGGTAAAGGTAAAGGTGACCCCTGACAATTAAGTCCAGTCGTGTCCGACTCTAGGGTGTGGTGCTCATCCCCATTTCAAAGCCGAAGAGCCAGCGTTGTCCGAAGACGCCTCCGTGGTCATGTGGCCGGCATGACTCTCCTTGCCGCAGCGCGTAGCATGCGGCTGGAACACGGAGCGCTGTTTACCTTCCCGCAAGCGGTACCTATTTATCTACTCACATTAGCATGCTTTGGAACTGCTAGGTTGGCAGGAGCTGGCCAAGCAACGAGAGCTCACCCCGTCGCGGATTCGAACTGCTGACCTTTCGATCAACAGCTCATGGTTCAGCAGTTTAACCCACTGCGCCACCCGCTGGCCTTTACCTTACTTTACAACCTGGCAATTGTACAGGAATCCAAAGAATTACAAATCCAAGAATTACAGCTATCCAAGTCTTGCTATGGCAGGAGCGGTCAAGGATGCAAAGGCGGCACCACTGGCATTCTTGTGGTGCTCTGAACGTGGGGCGTCAGGCTGAGTGTTAAAGTGGTGAGCTGGTTGCACTTGAGACTACGATGGGCTGTGCAGGGTCCAAGAGCTTTTACCTTGGTCAATAGTTGGTCAAATACTGATGTTGGAATTCTAAGCAACGTAATAGAAAAGCCCCTCATCTCAGAACAGTTGTAAGCAGTCTGGAAACTTGGTTCCACAGGCATAATGAAGGAGACAATAAAATGCAAGAAGAGCTGCTTCAAGCATTTGATACTTCATTGAACTATAAGGCAGGGAGATAAGAAGATGCCATTCCAACCTGACATGCCAAACAATTTCCTGGTAGCAAAGAAAATATTTAATCAGTTGGGAAGTTTAGCATGGATATTGTAGTTTCACTGAAAAGCATCTCCATGAAAGAATAGCTGAAGTTGACACCAACAAATCCATATATGAAATTAACAAGGTCATTTGCTTTCTACCTCACCATACAGTCATCAGGGAGAATAAGGCCACAACAAAATTGCGTTGCAACATTTCTTCCCATGGAAGGAGGTGTCCCTCACACTCTTATTGCTTATGGACTGGATAAAATACAATGTATAATTAACCAATTAATGTTCAGAAATCACTACCAAAAGATGAGATGATGGTCACTGGTTTAGGTGGTTTAAAATGGAATAGGACAAATTTATAGGAGGTTTATCAACAGCTATTATATTATTAGCCATCCTAGCTAAATGGCATTTCCAAGTCCAGAGGCAATATTTCTTGCTGGGGACAAACAAGGGATGACGGGTGCCTTCATGCCCTCCTTCCCAGAGGCATCTGGCTGGCCACCATTGCAAATGAAAGGCTGAAACATACAGACCCATGGTCTGATCCAACAGGGCTCTCATGTTCTTAAAGTGTATACTTAGAAGCATAAAGTATGAAAGCAACAAATATAGGTATGCCCTCGTTATTCTCAGGTTCTGCTTCCATGGATCTCTGTATCTGCGGATGCAGCCTGCAAATAATGGGGTACAGGAGTCCACCATTTGCAGTAGAGCAGTATTTCTCAAAGTTTTCCCTATGAGTAGGGGAAAACTTTGAGTGCTTGTGGGGGCAGGGCGATGGCAGCGGCAGCAACCTGAGGATTGCGCCACTGCCAGGGACAAAAGGGTATTTTGAGTGTTACCGGGGGTCTGGTAAGTCTAAAAAACCCTCCGTCCTCCAGAGGGGAGCGGGGGGGGACACACCCCCAGCAGGCCTCCCCAAGCCTCCGAATGGCTAGTGGAGGTGAATAAAGCCCACTTCCGGTTTTCGGGGAAACCAGGAAGTAAAATGGAAGTGGGCTTTAATCGCCTCCAGGAGCTGTTCGGAGGCTTGGAGAGGCCTGCTGGGGGGGCAGGGGGGCCTGCACCCTCCAGAGGATGGCCCTACCCCTGGTAAGTCTAAAAACACCCCTATTGTCCCCGGCAGCAGCAGTGCAGTACCCAGATTGCTGCCGCCGGCATTGCAGGTCGCCACTCCTGTGACCTGCCCCTTCTACAAGCAGTAGAGGAACAAAGGAGAGGAACAAAGCATTCAATCTTTGTAACAGTAAAAAAAATGGTGTCAAAATAAAAAGTAACTTTAAAAATTTACTCAATTGTGCAAATGGGAGGGGGAGAAAGTAGGGGGAGGCAATACAGGCTATGTCACAAACTGACATCCTCAAACCTCCCACAGCCACTTTCCACACTATACTCACAAATGCAGTGGTGGTGCTTGCTGGGGAAGAACAGCAAATCCCCAATTCAAGTGCGTGGGTTGAGTTCTGCAATTCTCAGCAGACACACCCACTGAAGCAACGTTACCTAGACAGTGCCCAAGAAAACAGTACCAGTGCCAAGGACTCGAACACCATTTGGTTGATGGTTTGTTAGTTTCTTACCTCTGTGCCCCAATGTATACCTTGGGTTGGAGGTGCATAACATAGAGTAGCGGTTCTCAAACCCTCCTCCACCATGACCCACCCCAGACGTGGGCCTCCGCAGGCCTCAGAAAGCAACCAGGAGTAAGTTCCGCAAACCCGGTAGTAAACCGGAAGTCACTTTCCAGTTGCTTCTGGAGGCCTTCTGAGGCCTGCAAAGGTAGGTAGATGGAGCGGCAGGATACAGGAGCAGCAGGACAAGGTGTGGGCGGAGGGGCCCGCCCAACTCACGACCCACAGTTTGAGAAGTGCTGGCATAGAGACAAGAGTAACTCATCTCATTGTCTACCCAGGAAACTTCTAGTTTTACACTAGAATGTATCTTTTTCTCCCACCTAGGGTGGAAGTGAGAGTTGCCAATAGAAATCAGTAACAAGAGAGCATTTCCACCACCATCCTGAAAACCAACATAACTGTGAAAGGTAATCCGTCTACCTACCACACATTCATATCTATGATTCGTCTTGTTCATATCTTAAAGCCCAGGGCTCTCATGCACTCCTTGTGAGCTTCAATTAGATGACCACAGTGTTCTTCACCTTTTTCAATGATGCTATAAAATAAGATTTCACTATGAAGTTATTTCACAAGTTGGTTGGCTTGATCATTGCTGAGGGACTGGACTTGTATTCTTTACAATGACTCTTCAGTGTCCAGCTGTACACGCTGTGTGTTCTCATGCTCCGTGCTGCCTTTCCTCAGAAGGGATGAATATGGTTGTCATAGGCTCCGTTTAGAGCACAAAGTGGGCTAAGCTTGGCAAAGGTTGCTCCAATTGCTTTAGGCAAAAGTAGCTACTATGTCACTGCAAGCTGTTCAGAAGCAGGTTGGGCAGTGATGTTTGCGCTTTTAATTTGGGTAGACATCGGGCAACCTGAGCACAAGTTTTATAGGGTGCCATTTAGCTTTTGTACTTGCAAAAGCTGTCACACAAGACGATGCCAATGCCACAAAACCATGTACAGAAACAAAGGTTTTGCAAGTACAAAAGCTAAAAGGCATCATATAAAACTTGTGCCCAGGTTGCCAGATGTCTACCCAAGATTTTACTCTTCCTTTAAGCATGCGCTAACATGATCTGAAGAACTCGTCCACCTCAAAAGTTCCTACGGGACTTATGGTCAGGGTCTATATCATTACCGGCCAAGAGAAGCAGCCAAACACCAGGAGGAGGAAGTTCCGCAATCATGATTCTCACACGTGACATGACCAACTACTCCAGCCAAGTCCACGCGAACTTAGGCCCACTCGGGGCGAGCGAAAGCAGGAAAAGGACGGGCAATAGCTGCTGCGGGTTGGGGCTTCACAGCAACCCCAGAAGAAGGGCCTCGCGCGCACTTACACGCGCCTTTGCTCCCACGCGTGTCCCAGAACAGCGGCTCGACTTTCCATTATTATATTATTACCCACCAGGCGTCGCGAGCCTGCTTGGTCTCGGGGCAGGCGCAGCAGGGTTTCAGGGACGGCGGCGGCGTTGGCTGCTTCTCTGCAGCCCCAGAGGGACTCTGGAGCCCCGAAACATCGCAGGAAGCCAGGCTCGACATCGCTATCAATTGCGCATGCGCAAAACCAACGCGCTCAGCGTCCCGCCGGAACTTCGCTCCCGGGTTTGCAGTTAGACAAGAATTACTAGAGTAACATACCCATTGTCTAATTACAGCTTTTCCTGGTTGGTTTTCATCACATAACAACGCAATGAAGAAATTCTGGATTTTAACGTCGCTGTCATTGACATTAGGCAGCGCAGCACAGCGTTCAGCAAGAAACAAAGAGGAGCAGCGGCGACAGGAGCTTCTGCTCTGTCTAATTCATGGGGGGGGGGGGAAATACCAGTTTTCACAAGAAATACGTCGTAAGTTAGAGCAGGAGCTCTTGCTGCCGAATGGACACGATGCTGCCCAATCACAGCCGGGTTAATTCTTCACTGTTTTCTGTGGACAACTCCCGCCCCAGGGAAGTTTTTAAAATAGCGTTCAAAGCCAAACTCCCTAGCTTTTCCGAAGAAGTCCCGCTGATTTCGGTGGGACTTGCAGCTGCTTCCATATAAGCTGCTGGTAAAGGACTACAGCCTAGCAGATATTAAAAAGTACTATTTCTATAGCCTTCAACCTTGGCCCAAGGCTCACTTTTAATGCCAAATTGCAATATAGGACCTACTTTTTTAAGCTCTATATGTACCTGTTTTTCTCCTTTAGAGCTTTGCTTTTCAGGATGACAAGTGGTACTTAGCCCCACTGTCACAGAGACTGTGCAACACTGCTCTGCCCGCCCTGGTCTAACCCTGCGGGAAGTGTGCAGCAGTACACTGGTAGCCAGGAATGGCAATGAGGCAGCCTGGCCCTTCAATAAAGGTATAAAGGTAAAGGTATCCCCTGACAATTAAGTCCAGTTGTGTCCGACTCTAGGGTGTGGTGCTCATCTCCATTTCAAAGCCGAAGAGCCAGCGTTGTCCGAAGACGCCTCCGTGGTCATGTGGCTGGCATGACTCTGCTTGCCGCAGCACGTAGCATGCTGCTGGAACACGGAGCGCTGTTTACCTTCCCGCAAGCGGTACCTATTTATCTACTCGCATTAACATGCTTTGGAACTGCTAGGTTGGCAGGAGCTGGCCAAGCAACGAGCGCTCACCCCGTCGCGGAAGAGTGCAAAGGAGAAGAGAGATTAGGAGGAGGCGGAAACCAGAGAAGGCTCCCTCTCCCGGCAGGGACAATTGTGAGGCAGGCCACCCAATTCTGTGCACAGGTGGCAGTGGCACTTCAAAAAGTGGCACTCTGGAAAAGTAGTACTCAGAGAAATGGAACTTGCAAAAGAAAGGAAGAAAATTCCTGGTGTTAATAAGGCACTCCCCATTCATTCCTAACAAATTCCATGCCAGTGCAAAGCAAAACAAACAAAGGCCCTAGATTAATTATGGCACAATCATTCACAACCAATATCAGCATCTATATAATCAGCATCTATATATCTATATTCACAATATCAGCATCTATATATCTATATTCACAACCAATATCAGCATCTATATATAACACTTCTGAATTTTCATTATTATGTTGTAAGGATTATAACAACCCTGCAAGATAAACTAACATCCTTATGTTTCAGACAGGGAGGAGGAACTGAGGCAGAATCTGTATTGCTCAAGGCCATCTACTAAGGCTGAAAACTGCAATCCTATTATAATCCTATTATATATAAGTGTGTATAGGATTCCTATACACACTTACGTGGGAGTAAGTCAAACTGAACTCAGTTGGGCTTACTTCTGAGGAGACATGCATGATGGGATTGTGCTGCAAGTGAGTTCGTAGTAGAGGCAACATTTGAAATGGGAAAGGCTGGCTGCAACCCGTTAAATGGGAGCAAACCCCACTGAACATTGATTGTGAAATTCCCATCTGTTTTGAATACATACGGAAGGGAAAGCTGAGCAACAATAATTTCCCTTTCTAGGTTTAGTGGGGCTCTTGCCTTGCGACAACGTCGCTGTCACAAAAATTTCCTCACAAGCAAACAACAGACAATTTCGATACTACCCAACTGATTTTTAGTCTTTTCACTCCTTCCCCGCATTGGCAGTAAGTGACAGTCCCCGCCCTTTGGGGCGTGGCCTCCCCTACATTGAAGAGCGTTTTGTTTCAGGTGTGCAAATAGGACCCCGCCCACTACCGGCTCGGTTCCAGCGTTTCCATGGGAACGGCATCAGTCTGGGTTTCCTCAGAAGGCGGGGAGATCGAGGTGGCGCAAGGATGAGTCGCTCGGTGGTGGTGGCGGCGGCCCGGCCAGTTTCGGCTTCTGGAGTCCGGTATCGCAAGACTACCGTCCCCAGCCGGGCCTTCGACTTTATCTATGGTAACTTGGGGAGTCTAGGGCTGTCCACCAGCAGAGCTTTAAGAAAGGAAAAAAGGAGGGGGTTAAGTGGAGTCCCCTGCTGGTGCGAAATGGTACTGGCTAGCGAGAGGGCGACGGGAATCCAGTCCTTCTAAGCAAGACATAAAATCTTAGTGGGTGGGTACATTCGCTTCTGCCCGGGGGAGGAGAAAAGTTGTTGCTGCCCAGTCGTAGCTACACTAATATCCTGGATTTGTCCGTGTTTTCTATGAGAAAATGCAGCTTTGGGAGAAGGGAGGAAGAAATGGAGTTTAAATATGGAAATTGGCTGTTTTGTATGTGTGTGTCGTTTGTGTGTATATAAAACTTTTACGTATACTAACACTCTCTGTGTGACTTACGATTTTAAATATATGGCCTGTCGTATGAGCTCAAATTACTTCTGCTCTAACATTGAACATTTTTTTTACTCTTAATACAATAGAGATAAAAGTCTATGCTTCATATACAGCAATATAGTCTATATTCTGTATAATATTAATATATATAGCTTCAAGTCTATATTGCTTCATATACAGCAATATAAATTGTCATCCATCCACTTGACTTTCATTGCTTTGCTCTTTTTCAGCTGTTTTCAGCTATAACCACATTTCAAATTTTGTCCACCTGCTTTCGTCTGATTTCACCCAACCTTCCAAGATGTTCGTTGACGATGTTCTTATATGTTTATTTTTATTTTATTTCTGTTTGTTTAGGTTTTGCATGCATTTGCATGTGTAGTTAATTATTTGCATTTTTCGCCTGCCAAAATAAATTTGCAAGCTAAATAAGGCTATGCTTTGACATTCATCCATTTTTTTTTTACTTTCCATGCTCTTGTCCCTAACCAGATGAAAGTGCAAGATATTGCTGTAAACTGAAAGGAATGACTGACACAAGTGGTTTTAGACCTTTTTCCCCCTGTCTTAGGAGAAAGTGAAAAAATGGCCACAGCTATTAATGGAGAAAGTTAGGGTTTCAGTGTAGCTGCACTGAGTACTAGTGTCATCCTTGTCCCCTGTCAACATAAGATGGTAGCTGAGATGGAAGTGAATGTGCTTTCTCACAGAAAACATACTTAATATGAATACTGTATCTTTATTTTACAAACCCAATACATCTGCATGCAAGTCAATGGGGAATGTAGCTTCTGAGTGCCCTGGAGTGTTGGATTTGGGGTGTATATAGGGTTAATTTATTTAACTAGATTGACCTTTTCTTCAACCTAAGGGTGTCTTGAACTGAAGGGATGATTTTTGGCTGAAGAACCAAATGCATATAATAATATACAGTATTTATATACCGCCTTTCTTGGTCATTGGATTTCTCCTCCGACTTTAATCCAAGGTGGTGTACATGGGCAGGCTGTCCTAACCCCCCTTAGGGGGGTTTACAATATATAAATGTCCAATCTTTCATGAACGGATACATTCCAGGTGGTATCCTTTTGCAGCCTGGCTTTTTTTTCTGCTGACTGGCGCCTTTTTGTCGGCGGCATGTCTTGAACTTGTCAAGTTCACTACTCTTCGGGCTTACAAGACGGCAGCTCTCCCGACTGAGCCAGACTCTTCTGCCCTGTTGGAGATATCAGCCGCATCTCCAACACGCAATACTAATTGTGGACTATATTGGAGATCTGTCATCAACTGCAAGTCACTCTCTTGCAGTTCTCATCCCTACCTGCAATGTAGGAATAATGGACTGTATTTGCATTTTAAAAATTAAGCTCTCCAGAAAAATATAAAGTCTTCTTGTGAGACAATGCCTGAGACAGAAAAAACATAAGCTCTGTCTTTGCTGTTACCTTTTGTTTCTGGGCGGACGCTGGATTTCTATGCTGAAATCCTGGATTTCTCCATTGTTTTCTATGGTGAACTCTCTTGAGAGAAAAATATAACTTTTAGTGTAAAACTAGAAGTTTCGTGTACTGAAATGAATTAATCTTAATGAGTAACTCATGGATAATTTAGTGAGATGAGTTACTGTTAACCCAAAGTATATATGGTAAGAAAATACCAGTGTAGCCATCCAGGAAGTAGTATGCGAGTCCTCGCTACTCCATTCACATGTCCAAGCAGTGTCTGTCATATCCTAAGCCAATTCAATGCAAAAAAGAAGGGAGAAACAAGAGCCCAAATAACTCTACAGAAGTACACCCCGGCCAATAACTCCATAGCATTCATGGAAACACTGACACCACCCACCAGTCTCAAGCTGGCAGCCTGACCATGATTCCATAGAATCGGAAAATGTGAGAGTTGGAAGGGACCTTGGCCCTGAAAAAGAGGACCGCTCATCATCTTTATTGTCCTCTTCTGAACTCGTAACAGCTTATCAATGTCCTTCTTAAAATGTGGTCCCCAAAATGATGTAATATTTCAAGTGAGGTTCGACTAATGCAGAATAGAATGGAACTATTACTTCTCATGATCTGAACTCTATCCCCAAACTGCATTTGCTTTTTTGTGTGTGTGCAACGGCATAACACTATTGGGTTTGTGGTCCACTTAACATGCCCAGATCCTTTTTACACATGGTGCTGCCAAGCTCAGTGTCCTGCATCCCAGACTTGTCTCTGATATTTTTGTACCTACATGTAGAACTTTGCATTTGTCCCTGTTGAACTTCATTTTATGTATTTGTTTAAAATATTTATACTCCCCCTCCCCCCTGTCAGCTTATAACAATTAATTAAATTACAATAAAAGATCACAATGAAATAAAGCATAAAAAATAAAATACCTCAGTCAATAACAATACAGACAGCCATGTTACAGAGATGATGATAATAAAAGGCATTTCGAAACCCTACAAAAACATCAGCCAGTAGCAACAAACAATAGGCAAAACAAAATAGTAACCAAAGCACAGCAAAACAGAAACAAACAAAACTAAGGCAGGAAGGCTAAACTAAAAAGAAAACATTTTAACCAGTGCCAGAAGGCCAACAGGGAGGGCACGTATTTCAATTGAACCAGGTGGGAGTTCCATAATAGTGGCGCCCCGCTAACACAGAGATGGTCCTACCCCTAGTTGCCACCAGCCTGGCTTCAGCCAAGGGTGACACATGTAAGGTCCTCTATGGGGATGATCCAGCTCATATGGAAATAGTAGGTTCTTCACATACCACGACCTGGCCCCAAGCTGTAAAGGGCTTTCTAGGTCAACACCAAACCTTTGAATTGTGCCCAGAAATAAACTAGCAGCAAGTGCAGCCACACGAGCAGCAGTTTGACAAAGTTGAACTGCTGAGCCCCCAAGACCACACGGACCTCTGCGTTCTGCAGTAACTGCACTTTCTGGACAGTCTTCAAGGGTAGCACCACAATAGTCAAGTCTGGATGTCTTGAAGGCCCAACCCTACCAAAAACCCAAATCGCCCAGCAAGCTGAACCAGCACACAAACACTGCAGCCCTACAACAACTCTTCCCACCATCTCTGGCCACCAAAACAAGGAAGAAGGAAGTAGGGGAAGGGGGGGAGAGAGAGGAAAAGAGACCTGTCTTGGGCCTGACTCCCACTCTGGCCCAACACTTCCTACCCTAATATCCTACCCTTCATCCCACTCTCACCCAGACTCCAAAGAGTGACACAGGGCAAGCCCTTGGCCTTCCCCAACAGAACAGTCATCTTTGGTGTTGCCCCCTTTGGTAGTGACCCACTATGGGACAGCCTCAGGAAGAAATACTCTTGTCCCTATAATTTGCTACGTTCAGGGGAGGGGGCGGGTTTTCCTGCTGAAATCATGGCAGATGCATTTCTTGGACTTAGATAGTCAGATTGGGGTCAGGTTCAAATTCTGTGTAGAAAGCCACAAGAGTGGGGAACAGCAATGCAATTTCTTAATATTACGCAGCAGCAGCAGCAGCAGCAGCAACACAACCTGCACAAATGATGAAATGGGGGAAAACACTGTCTGCCCCTATTTGGACTCAAATACTTCACTGTCCCTTACAGTTCAAAGGCTGTTATATGGACACTCAAACAAGCAGGGCAATTGCCCATGAGCGGGTGGCGCAGCAGGTTAAACCGCTGAACCATAAGCTATCGATCAAAAGGTCGGCAGTTGGGTGGCTGGGCCCAGGAAGGGGGAGGGGTCCTCGGTGGTACGCTCTGCCGAATTCTATCCCCCTTCCCAGGCCTGACTGGCGTTACACAGGCCTTCTGGATTTGTACCGGTCTTTTTGCCAGCACACATCCAAGGAGACCCATTGGGGTGGCTGGGCCGTTACTTGGGGTAAAGGGACAAACATTTCTTTACCCCGAGGAGGCCTCTGCCTGTGCTAGCCTAATCCTGGATCAGCACAAACACTCTGAATACTGAATAGCATCCCGTTAACGTTTTTCAAATACTCGCAGTAACCCTTGCCTGTTTTAATTTCTGTCTTCTGATTAGATTATGTCCTAACACTCACCCTAAAAAACATGTGCTTGATCTGGCTGATCTTAATACCATAATTATTTCTCAATATTAAATCTACCGTACTTGGGCAATCTGCTAGAGCAGGGGAGGGGAACCTCCGGCCATCAGCTCCAGCCCCCGGGGAGATTGCTGGGAGGCCGCCCAACCGGCCCCGGAGGCTCTGCCGGGTCCGCGCAGAGCCTCCGGAGGCCGGGAGAGGGCCTCCGCACGTCCTCTCAGGCCGCCGGCTCGGCCCATTCTGAGCAGGCTCGCGATTTTGCACATGCGTACAAGGCCGATGAGGGCAGCTTGCCCTCATCGGTCTTGTACACATGTGCAAAATCGCCGACGAGGGCCTGCTCAGAACGGGCCGAGTCGGCGAGCGGGGAGGACGTGCAAAGGCCCTCTCCCGGCCTCCGGAGGCTTCGGACGGTGAGCGCGGAGCCTCCGGAGGCCGATGGGGGGGCGGGGGACCCTAAATTAAATAATCTTAAAATGGCGGCCGGCCCGCGAACAAAATTTAAATATTTAAACGGCCCTCGGCGGGGAAAATGTTCCCCACCCCTGTGCTAGAGCATGCAGTGGTGAACCAGCTCCTTGTTTTGGAACTGACATTTCCCTAATCTTAGGGCTGGGCTTAGGAGCTGCGGGGCCCAATTAGACACATCCCCACAGGGCCTTAACCTGTTGGTGACCACGGCTTTTGTCTTTTAAGCCTTTGGGTGATGCCTTTCGCTGTAACCCATTGGCTTCTCTTCTGGCCTCGTCTTACTGGTCCTCTGGGGAGGGAGTTTTCTGGACTGGTGTAAACTGGATTTCTTCCACGTTATCAGCAAGAGAAGTTGTGAGTCAGTCCCACTTTCTCAGCCACCCCTCGCCCATCTTCTGACTTTGCTGAACTCCCAAAGAGTTTTGCAATATCAGTCTCTCAAGATCTGCCAGTTTCCTTTTATCTCTTCCTCTTCCGTCCTCCTTGTAGTCTAGAAAAGTATTTCTGGCATAGCCTCACCCACACACCCTCACCCGCACACACAGGCACCCTACAACACTACATTTCTGCAGAACTACTGGTTAACAGAGAAATCCAGGAATTCAGGGTTCACAACAATGGTGGCACTATGAATGTCATAACATTAAGTCTACAGTCAATGAAACGGTTTCTATTTGTTTAAATGTTTTTAGATCCAATATATACCCTATCAAGTGAAAGAGACCATGCACAAGCAACTGTCCAGGCTCACCTAATGCATGATGAAATGGTAGGTGCCAGTGGGGCGTGTACTGCATCCCACCGGGGGGGGGGTGTAGTCACAGAGGCCTCCTCAAGGTAAGGGAATGTTTGTTCCCTTACCTCGCGGCTGCATCAGCGCTGGGACGTTGGATAGGATTGGTCCCAAAGGGTCTGAAAGAACTGTTTCAGGTTTTAATCACCTACCATCTCATTTCTGAGAAAACACACTTGTGACTAAGAACCAAAATCTGAAATCTACTTTTTAAAGGAAGTAAGAACTTTAATATGCATTAAGGTTTTCATGGCTGGCAAAAATTCTCAAGGACAAAACACCGGGATTAAAAGCCATGACATAATTAAAATCTAATGTTAAAACAAAATAAAAACTCCATTTAAAACTTTAAAAATTAAAAACAGATCTTAGATGGGAGACGTTTCAATCATCTTTTGACTATCTTGCTGTGCCTGTTTGCCTGAGGAAGATCGTCAAAAGATCTTCGCCCATCTAAGATCTGTTTTTAATTTTTAAAGTTTTAAACAGAGTTTTTATTTTGTTTTAACATTAGATTTTAATTGTGTCATGGCTTTTAATCCCGGTGTTTTGTCCTTGAGAAGTAAGAAATTTATAAGCACGGTATTGTTTGTACTGTGGCAAATTCTTAAAGAGATGGGGGTACCAGACCATCTTACCTGTCTCCTGAGAAACCTGTATGCGGGTCAAGAAGCAACAGTTCGAACCAGCCATGGAACAACTGATTGGTTCAAAATTGGGAAGGGAGTACGGCAAGGCTGTATATTGTCACCCTGCTTATTTAACTTATATGCAGAGTACATTATGAGAAATGCAGGGCTGAATGAATCGCAAGCCGGAATCAAGATTGCTGGGAGAAACATCAACAACCTCCGATATGCAGACGATACCACCCTAATGGCAGAAAGTGAAGAAGAACTAAAGGGCCTCTTGATGAGAGTGAAAGAGGAGAGTGCCAAAGTTGGCTTGAAACTCAACATTAATAAAACTAAGATCATGGCATCTGGTCCCATCAATTCCTGGCAAATAGAAGGGGCAGAAATGGAAGCAGTAACAGATTTTACTTTTTTGGGTTCCAAGATCACTGCAGACGGAGACAGCAGCCATGAAATTAAAAGACGCTTACTCCTTGGAAGGAAAGCTATGGCAAATTTAGATAGCATAGTAAAAAGCAGAGATATCACCATACCAACAAAAGTTCGTATAGTCAGGGCGATGGTGTTTCCAGTAGCAATGTATGGTTGCGAGAGTTGGACCATAAGGAAGGCTGAGCGCCGAAGAATAGATGCTTTTGAACTGTGGTGCTGGAGAAGACTCCTGAGAGTCCCTTGGACTGCTAGGAGATCAAATCAGTCAATCCTAAATGAAATCAAGCCTGACTGTTCCCTGGAAGGACAGGTACTAAGGCTGAAACTCAAATATTTTGGCCACCTAATGCGAAGAGAGGACCCTGATGCTGGGAAAGATTGAAGGCAAAAGGAGAAGGGGAAGGCAAAGGATGAGATGGTTAGACAGCATCACCGATGCAACGAACATGAAAATGAGCGAACTCAGGAAGATAGTGGAGGATAGGAAGGCCTGGCGGGATATGGTTCATGGGATCACGAAGGGTCGGACACGACTTAACAACTGAACAACAACAATCGTTTGTACATTCCTGCACATACTCCTACTGGTCCACTGATTTAGATGCTGACATGAAATAATTTATACAGCAAAGGGGGCCATCCTTTTTAGCATTTAGGGTCACGCTGCTAATATATTATCTGTATTGTATATAAAATGGTTACGTAAAGATTGTGGCAGAATTACATGTACCGGTAATTTGAATGCTGCTAGTTAATGCCTAGCCATAGCTATTGACCCATGATGCATTTTCTTTTGTGATGCTGTTTTTGGAAGTTATAGGATCTTGTGAAGATGCTCATTAGTTAGGTTTTGGTTTATATTAAGTCTTAGCAGTCAGTGTGTTTATGTGTGCTATCAGAGAGAGAATTCTGTTTCCAGAAGTAGTTGCTTATATGCGATTTTAGGTTTTCATGGTCCACAATAATTCTTGAATTTACTGGAAAAAACAGGTGTAGAGTCAGGGCACACAAGTTTTTTAAAATAGTATCAATAAAAACAAGGAGACTAAGTGCAACTTGAAGATTGTAGTTTAAAATATAGATTAAAAACACACACACACACACACACATTAACACGTAAAATAACACCGTAAAAAAACAAAACCATGAAATAAACACTGCAACGTTTCGCTCGTCTGTCACAAGCATTATCAAGCATAGCCCTCATGTAGAGGGGAGATGTTGGTCGAAATGAGCGACGTTTCGAAACGTTGTAGTGTTTATTTGATGGTTTTAATTTTTAACAGTGTTATTTTACATGTTAATGTGTGTGTGTGTTTAATATTATATATTTTAAACTACAATCTTCAAGTTGCACTTAATCTCCTCGTTTTTATTGATACTATTTTAAAACTTTTTTGTGCCATGGCTCTACACCCGTTTTTTCCCATTAAATTCAAGAGTTGCTTATATCTTGGAAATTATTACACAACCCAACAAAATTTTTTTTTTCTGGTGCTTCAGAAGTTAGACCTATACTTGGTTATGTTGGAGGCGCTGATTCAAAAAATGGCATCAGTTTTGCCCTATCAGTTTTGGAGATACGGCCAGTAGCGTAGCCTGGCCAGTGCCGGGGTGGGTGGGTGCTTCAATTGAAGCCTTCTGGGAGTGCAGGGTGTGGGGTGATGACGGGGAAACATGTCATCCCCCTGCCCCCCCCGGAGCACACTAGCAACGCCACTGGATATGGCATAGGCACATATGCTAATTCAAGCAGCTACCTCATGATGAAGCCGATGCCATGGCTTCGTCACAAGGAAGTTGCTTGAATGAAGTTTTCATTTTTTACGTTTTAATTTTAAACGGTGTTATTTTAGGAAGTTGTGTGACAAAGCTGACGCCATGGCTTCGTCACAAGGAAGTTGCTCCAAAACTGATAGGGCAAAACTCATCCCATTATCAGCGCCCCCATTATACCCAAGTATAGGTCTAACTTCCGAAGCACCAGAAAAAAAAATCTTTTTTTGTTGGGCTGTGACTATGCTATATCTCCAAAACTAGGGCTGATAGGGCAAAACTGATGCCATTTTTTGAATCAGTGCCCCAAATATACCCAAGAATAGGTCTAATTTTTAAGGCACCAAAATGTGTGTTGGGTTATGTTGTTATAAGTCCTCTCTCATTAGTGGAGTCTTGTAGCTATGTGAACGATTTAAGAGTATATGTGTTTCTATCAGCTGCTCAAAAATTAGCCTCCAGGCCTTGGAATTTTCTCCCTCCTAAGTGGTCTGAAAGCTCTAGCGTATTCAAAAAATTGACCTGTTACTCGAAATATGTCCTTGAGTCTGCTAGGTCTGGCTATGATGTTGTTCGCTGCATGTTTACACACAATATTTGTCTTTCCTATCTTTCATATGAAAAAGAGAAGGATTCCAGTGTTTAAATCTATGTTCAGTAACCTGATTCATTATCCACCATGCTCTATGCAACTTGAAGAAAAAAATCCTGTTCCCCCATTCATTGACAAAGGATGGAGAGGAAGAGAACAGCGCCTTCAAGCTTTTCAGTCACTAGCCGCGTAAGTTACCTTATATTGCAGGTGTCCCCCAACCGCAGGTCTGCGGCCCGGTACCGGTCTGTGGCCCGTCCGGGACCGGGCCGCCCCGCCAGAAGCGTCGTTGGGGTTGAGGAGGTGGCGGCGGGAGGGCGCACATGCCTGTTGGATGCGTCACGTCTCCTCCGCCTGGCTTTGGGCCCTCCCACCTGCCCTGGAGCCAGAATGGCTCCAAAATAGTAAGAAAACCGGCAGGGGGGGGATTGGAGCCGCGCTGGGCGCGCACAGCAGACATCACGCCCAGGTCCCGTGGGGGCGTGGCGTCGGCGCCCTCTCCGGTCCGTGAAAGAAACATTTTCCTTGATGCTAGTCCCCGACACCACGAAGGTTGGGGGCCACTGTTCTATTGGATAAATGTGAGTGTGTTTTTTGGCTGATTTAGGTTTGCCTTGAAAATGATTCAAGCATATAGTGAAATACTGTATGTCAGCTCATTAACCACTTACAGCACAATCCTAGGCATGTCTACTCAGAAGTAAGTCCCATTGTGTTCAATGTGGCTTACTCCCATAAAAGTGCTTTATAGCGTTGCAGCCTCAGTATGGTGTCAGAAGGTTGTGTAATAACCTCCCTTACGGAAGTGTCGTTAGGGGGGCGGGGGGTCCCAGGGCGACGGTTGGGTCCCAACCCACAGAAATTGGGTCCCAACCCACAGTTTGAGAAACGCTGCTCTAAGGCGAAACCTAGAATAAGTTCTGAATGTTGAGTCAATCTTTCTCTGAAATGTGATGTCATATACAGTAATTAACTTTGCATCTTGCCTTTTCATTATAGATCTCAGCCCTCACTTCAGATTCCAAGAATTGAGTATGAAGATGCTGAAGTTAGTGGAAGAAATCGCTGGAAATATTTTGAACGGTAAGGACTGCACAGAGCTAATCACATTCAGTTCAAAGATACTCTGTTAGCATAACCAAATGCACAAGTGTTGACAAAATACATGGGAAGGGCAGATTCTTTCATGTCCACCCTACAGGGAAGAAAAGTGAGATAAAAATCGAATAAATAATAATAATCTTCCTAAAGCACCAAAGAAGATATCACTCCTAGTTTCCATGGTTTTGTTCCAGGTGCTTTGGATGTGTCTGCAATGGCAATTTCTTACTCTCCTGTTTCAAATGATAAAAACTGGGAGCATACAGTTTTTTTAGGGATTCCTAAACTAAAAGTTGTATCTTCTTTGGTGCTTTTGGAATATGAAAGAATCTGTTCTTCTCATGAAGGATGCACTAGAATTTTAGACAGTGTTGCTTCTCTGCTTATGAGAGCCCTGCTTGTTGCCTAGAATGGGTTCTCAACCCCTGGCTGGCCACAAACCACCTTTGGCAGCCTCCTCAGGCCATATACCACCGGAAGTAAGTGGTGATGATGTCGTAGCCACTTACTTTCGGGTTCTCAGCCATGTTTTCAGCTGGAAAAGAGAGGTAGGAGGTTCTGAGCGGGTGGGACGACCATTTTATTTATTTATTTATTTATTTACAATATTTCTATCCCGCCTTTCTCCCCAAAGGGACCCAAGGCGGCTTACACAAAAATAAAATACAAAAATACAAAAAATACAAATACAGTAATTACTTTTTAAACAGCAAAAAAAGTTAATAAAAACATCTAAAATTGATTAAAAAATTACATTTAAAACAAGATCATAAAAACAGCAGCACCCCACCCGTACCAGCAAGATGTTAAAAAGGCAAAGGCTCAGAAGGCTTCTTTGAACAAGAAGGTTTTTAGGCCTCGCCGGAAAGTGTCCAAGGAGGGAGCAGTTCGTAAGTCAAAGGGGAGGGAATTCCATAAGGTTGGTGCCACTACTGAGAAGGCCCTATTTCTGGCTGCCGCCCCTCACACCTCCCTGGGCGACGGCACCCGCAAAAGGGCCTTCTCTGATGATCTAAGGAGACGGGCCGGACTATATAGAAGTAGGTGGTCTCTCAAATATCCTGGCCCCAAGCCGTATAGGACTTTAAAGGTCAAAACCAGCACTTTAAATTGGGCCCGGAAACGAATCGGCAGCCAGTGCAGCTGTCGGAGGAGCGGCCCGACAGAGTCGAACCGCCTACCTCCAGTGACCACACAGGCCGCCGCATTCTGCACTAATTGCAGTTTCCGAACCGTCTTCCAAGGGCAGCCCCACGTAGAGCGCGTTACAATAATCTAGTTGCGACGTCACCGTGGCATGGATCACCGTGGTCAGGTCTGCACGATCCAGGTACGGTCGCAGCACCCCCTCCATCAATTTTCAGCGCTCCTGAAGGGCTTGGCAAAAGGCAGGAGACTCTCGAGGGCGACAGTGCGGCTTTGAAGAAGCCACGTCGGAGCGAGGTTCCAGCAGACCAGCGGTCCTTGTACCACCTCTGGTCAGTCGGAGTACCACTGCTGGTACGTGTACCACCGGTTGAGAACCCCTGGCCTAGCACTCTTGAGGACATCAACAGGGTACACTGCCCTATGCTTCTTAGAGGAAGGGCAGAATAGAAATGCAAAATAAATAAGAAATCCAATCTTGTGTCTAATTAGTTTGGTCCTAAGGCCCTTGTTAGTATGTTACGTGATATGGAGACAGTCTGCCTGTTTTCAGCTTAATTTTAATGTGGTTTCTTTTCCACATGGTGACTTGACGATGTCAGTATTTGCTATTCGCTATATGAGGGTGCAGGTTATCCTGATGGGCCCTCTTCTGACCTCTTGGGGACCCTTTCAAATAAATGTTCATCATTCCAAAATACGATGGGGTAGACTTTGGCTTAGTTCAGATGGTCCTCAAAGCCATAGTCTGGAGTAGTGGTTCTCAAACTCCGGGACCCACTTTTTAAAATGACACTCTATCGGGACCCACCTAGCTTTACGAGACGCACAAACTTTCATCTCCCTATATTTACACAAGCTTGCAAACTGCAGGAGCTCAGCTGTTTGCAGGGTAATTAACAGCTATCTGATTTTTGAATAGGGCTTATGGCAATTACTTATCTGATCTTTCCATCACCTGGGACCCACCAGAAATCAGGTCGCGACCCACCAAGTGGGTCCCGACTCACAGTTTGAGAAACACTGGTCTGGAGGATTGAAGCAAGCCCCAACCTTTTTGCTTTCCACCCCCTTGATACTTTCCTCTTTAGTGCTAGCTGTAGCTTGCTGTGACATCCAAATAAGCATCCAAATAAGCAAATGATGGTTAGTGCTTGCTGTCCAAACCAGAATCAGAAACCACAGGACGAAGTGAGTTTTTGATTCTAGCTTGTAAGGCAAGCACTAACTATAATTTGCTGATTTGGATGTCATAGCAAACCATGATTGGCACTGAAGAAGAACAAGAGAGGCCATTGTAAAGTGAATAACTTATTGTATAGTGAACCTTGTTTTACTATGGAGAGTCCATTGTAAAGTCCGTTTGATTATAAAGTGAACCCATTGTATAGTGAGGGTCCACTGTATATTAATTAAGGTATCATAGATGTTTTTAAAAACCAAAATATGATAATAGTGACTATAGGAAGTACAGGAAGGACTACAGGAAACTTAACCGCATCTCATTCAACGTTGTTTCGTTTTAACGTCCATGAGAAAAACATCTTAATAATTTAAAACAAATCTGGTTGGCTGCCCAATATTGGAAGGCTTGAGAGTGTTTATGCCATCTACTGGATGCTGGAAAAACTGCAGCCTCCCCTGCCAAAACTCTCATTCATAGTCAGAGTGTTTGGGGGGGGAGCTCTGTAGAGAGTCTAAAGGCTGAGCTACATTACACGCAGAGGCTCTGCTGCCGCCTCTGCCTACACGCTTGGAGTGGGGGAGTGTCTTCCTACCTGTTGTCCCTCCTGTTGTCCCGCCTTCTTATGAAGGTGATTGGAGGTAGTTCTGATTGGCATGCAGCTACTCTCCCCCCCCCTCTCCTACGATTGGTAGGCTGCAGTAGCTCCGCGAACCGCTCCCTAGCTCTGTGAACACGCCCCCTCAAAAGTAGGATTCCAGCTTGAGGTACGCGCTGGCAGTGCAGAGATCGCAGCGGCTCCGCTTGCTTCAAAAATGATGTCAGAAGCTCCGCGACGCGTGTAATGTAGCTCAGCCTTAAGGTAGAGAGTCTAAGGAAGGAAAGGGAGCTGGTGCTGAGCAAAATCCTGGCAGCAGCCAGGAGAGAGACAGAGAGAAATGTGTTGAGAGAACAGGGTGCGCGACGGAAACTAGCTTGACTTGTGTTCTTGCAAGTGCCCGAGAGCAAACACTCGTGCCAGCTGCCGTCTCCCTGGAAAAGTTGAACTGGCTGGCCAAGAGAGCCCAATTGGGTGGGCATCTCAGCAAGTCGAGTGAGGGGGAAGTGAGGACTTGCTGTATTGTTTGTGAAGTAGCTGAAAAGTATCAGTTAGGTACTGAAGAGTGGTAATATACTTGCTAAGAAACATACAGCCTTGGAGAGCTTTACTAACTGATGGTTTGCTTCCCTGGGTTATCCTAAACACACTTTTCTGTCTTTGCAGGCCTTTCCTTCCATTTCACAAGCCAATTCCACTGAATGTTGTGTATGCAATGTCAAAGTAAGTAGCAATTGGCAGGAACAGACTATCACAGGCCTCAGGTGGTGTTCCATTGATTCTCAGGGGACTGATTTCTCTAACAATGAAGTGGTATTGAAAAGCCAAGGAACAGCATCTTTCACCGGAGAGCTGGTTGAGGGTGAAGAAATGCAGAATAGATCTCCCAATCCTCACCATCATGACATGCAGTGAAGTTGAACAAGAAAAAGGGAACAGAATTGTATGGCATTCCCTCTGCATGTGGATGCTGTGCCTGCACTAGGATGGGTCATACTTGCTTACACAAGTATGTAGAGCATGAATGCACATTCGCTAAAATTGCACATGGAAGTCAAAGGAACTCAAAGACTGGCTTTCTCCAGGCCCAAATGTTATCAAATGTAGTTGATGCTCCCCAGTGCTCATCTCAGAAGCGGCTGGCAAAGTTAGTAATATGATGTACTAGGCATGATGGGAAGAGCTTCTCAGGTTTAATCCTCAGCATCTGCAGTGAAAAGGATATTGGAAAGCGGAACTGGGAGGGCAGAACGGGAGGGGGGATTGGGCAGCCGGACCTGGGAAGGGGGAGGGATCCTTGGTGGTGCACTTCGCCAAATCCTGTCCCCCTTCCTGGTCCTGGCCAGCGTTACACGAGCCTCCCAGATTCGCGCCTGCAATTTTGCATGCTCACATCTGAGGAGACCATTGGGGTTGTTACTCAGGGTAAAGGGACATTTGTTCCTTTACCCTGAGGAAGCCTCCTGGCCCGATCCTGGTTATGATCCAGCACAGCGTACCTTTGCACTCTGCGGCGGTCCTAGACAGGATTGGGCTGTGAAACCTCACCTTGTGGGATGTAATTCCAGAGCCCATATGATACAGAGCTTCCTCTGGGCAAAGGTGGAGTTCCATCATCACAATGGACCATAGAATTTGTATAACAGACATAAATAGTGTGGTGTAATACCTAGAGCTGGTTTATGACTGGCGATCTGGGTTCAAACGTCTGCTTGACCATCAAGCAAACTAGGTGTTCTCAGGCTAATTTTTCTCTCTCAGCCTAATCTACCTCATAGGATTGTTGCAAGGATAAAAAGGGGAAGACCACGTGTGCCACTCTGAGCTCCTTGGAGGAATGGTGGGATAAACATGTAAAAAATAGGTCAAAATCAAAATGGTGGTCTGAGATGAATGTAATTTTATTTACGGTAATTTGAAATCTGTTGAAAACATTTTTGAGAGCTACTGTCTGGGTCTTATTTGACTTTTAGGCCTGAGCCGTACATCCATCAAGGGCTACCCAGAGATAAACCAGCCTATCTTATTTCACGCACAGTGGGGACACAGACGGATTACCGGGATGGTGAAGCTCAGACAGATCCTTATAGCCCTGAATACGTGGTGCCTCCCGGTTCGATACCAGAACTGCTGACTCTTGCCACACTATCTTGGGGTGAGTTGAGCAAAGCGCTGGCGATTATATGAGAAGCACAGGACCAGTTTTCTGTACGTTTTGTTCCTGGATGTGATGCTGCGTTGCTATATTTTTAGGTTCCATATAAGAAAAGATCTTGGTTCATTCCCAGATCTAATACCTAATCCTTTGGTTATATATCCCACTTTAACACTTAAAACATTACAGTATTCCTTAAAAAAATAACCTGCTGAACCTCATACGTGTTGATTTTCCCCCCTGCACTTTGAAGGGCGGGGACTTCCGGCAACTCAGGCAGAAGTGGAGGTGATTGAACGAGCCCGAGAGAAGCGTGCGTGGGAGGCGACCCTTCCTCCGCTGAACGATGCTGCACATGTTGCGAAGAGGAGGAGAATGATGGAAGAAATGGAGAGAAAAGAGTGGGCCTTTCGGGAGGAAGAAATAGAAGAGTAAGTGCTCAGTTTTTGTACCTTCCTGTGTTCTTACTCTTGGTCGCATGGAATCTACCAACTCGGCTGTGATACAAGCAGCAAGAGAAATGTCTTGTTTGTGAAAAGCAGGGGGGAGATGGCCGGGTGCCCCAGCTCTCACTTGCCAGGAAGCCATGCCTCTGTCCTGTCCCTTACCCTTAAGGCTGAAACACACCGGGCGCGTCCTGCGCACGTTGCAGCCGGCTGCCCCAGCGTTCTTGCAGTGGGACTTGCCTCCAGCTGGAACGCCAAGGGCCACCCGGAGGAACATTCGCGTTGACACCTCCCTTGGCCAATTCCTAGGTTTTGCCACGTTTGTCGCGCCATACGCAACACACGTGGGACGCGCTTGGCGTGTTTCAGCCTTTATAGTTGGCCAGCACAGATTTGCTTTAATGTCTTTGATTCTGAAGGGCTGAATCCTCCTTAGGTTGTATCCTCCTAAGAGCCACTGCTACAGCAAAAAGGCTTATAGGAATGGGCCTCGATTTGAAGACGGGCCTAGATAGTATGATGCACCAATCTTAATACCATTAAATTCTGGGCTACCACACCCCTGAGTCTCACTTCACAGGCCCCAGCTTACCAGGTGGCCCCCAAACTAAGCCCATTGGCTGCTGTGAAAGTTGTAGCAGCAGCCCCCTGCAGAGTCAGATTGTCCCATATGGGCATGGCTCATGTTCACCAAGGACCTGCATGTGGTGCTGTCCCCCCCCCCCCTTGCTGGTTTATTTATCCAGGTATTTATTTATATCTCCACTTTTATACCTCTGAAGAGGTGCCCAAGGTAGCTTACAAGATTTCAAAAAGTGCACAGTAAGGCCAATGCTGGTCTCTATAGGAGCCAGTGTTCTAAGCTGCCTCTGGCCTGAGCACGTCGTCTTCTTTCCTCCCATCAGGACATGAAGGTCTTAAGCAGTCTCCGGAAGGATGGGGGAGGGTAGTTCCCAAAGCAGTTTACATAGCAAAAGAAAGCTATCTAAGAATGCCCCTACCATTATGGGATGGGGCCATAGCACAGTGGTAGAGAGCATATGCTTGCATGCACAAAGTCCCAGGCATCTCCAGGTAGGACTGGGAAAGATCCCTGTTTGGACAGGCACTGCCATTGCATATGGGACGGCCACGGTACTGATGTAGATGGATCAGTTGTCTGGTTCAGTATAAGACAGTTTCCTATGTTTTCCTAAGAAATGAAAAGGTGGTCTCCTGGCTCCGGTGGACTTGCAGTCTAAAAAGGGACACAAATATGAATGTTTCTGTGACGACTGGGGGAGGGGGTAAACTTAATACTACACCATTATTCAGTTGCACTAAATATGATGGCAGCTGAGCAGACCCATGTGTTAAAATCAGGTCTGCCACTCAATCCATATAAAGTGCTGGCGGGGGGGGGGGGGGAGATTTACAGGTGGGAAAGGAGGAGGCTGAACCCTTTCTTTGCCCATGCATTTAAGCTCTGAAACTGCTGTGCCCAGTTGGTTTTTTTTTTCCAGAGGGCTCCAAAATTTGAACTACTAATCAATGCCAAAAAAAAAAAAAAGACTGTGGACAGGAGCAGCTTAGGAAGGGTAAAAAGTACAGGCAGGAGAAGGGCTCCTCTTGCTCCTGCTCAGGCTATCATTTCAGTCCCTCCCTTCCCCAAATTCACACCACTTCACATAGATTCATGTCTAAGTTTGAGTCTTAAGTTCCTCTTTAATGGATAGGTGTGGCTGGGACAGGGGCCTTAGATCAAATTATTTCAAGTCTGTAAAGTGTCCACTTTCCCAAGAATCTCAGAGTATGACATTCAGTCCTGTCTTTAGTATGACATTCAAGAAGGTCTTTAACTGATCTTAGGGGAGAGGGGGCTATGGACATGTTCCCTAGAAAATGGTAGGCAGTTCTCTGATATTCAGCGTTCTCCAAGTGTGCAGCTTCTCATAGACTGCAGCCTTCATGAAGGGATTCGGGCAGCTGCTGAATTCTTCAGTCTGACGTCCTAATGCGAGGAATATCCTTTCTCTGCAGCGGGGATAAAAATGAGGATGATAAGGAATAGAGTTGGGGTCAATTCCAGGTTGTATCTAGATTTTGACACAAGTCAAAATCAAAGTTAAAAGGATGGATATGTGTAAAAAAATATTTTTGTTTAGAGGGCCAGATCTTGCCTGTGGGTAACCAGTTCACCATTGCTGCCATAGGAAATACAAGTTGTTCTTAAAGTCTGTTTTCTAAATCCTGATTGTGCAAGAAACGTGATTTCATCTAATCACGTACAAACCATTTGTGATACTGTCGTCATCTTAGTACACTTTAGAATGTGGTTCGTTCTACTCCGGCTATAATCCTATGCACTCTTCCTTGGGAGCAGTCTTTAGTGGACTTTACTTTTGAGGAAGCATAGGATCAGGCTGCATCTCTTATTTTTAGCTTCTTGGTATTCCCCCTGATTTCCGGAATACTCTTGTTCAGGTGGAGGGGGAGTGAGAGTGCATCTGTAAGCTCTGCCCTATGCCAACGTGCCCTCAAAGCCCAGCTCCCACACATACAGGGTTTGTCTGCTGCTCTTTGACATATAGTGTGCGACTCGCATAAATATGGAATTGGCTGAGCTCCTTTTTGCATCATAATTAATATAAAAGGTAAATAAGAAATTTCCAAGCTTTATAATTATTTATCAGGTAAACTGACAGTCCACTGGATTAAAATGTAAGCTTAATGTTCATGGTAAGTAAATATATTTAAGAATTTAAATGCTTCTTAAATATTGTGGCTCTCAAACATCTCTCTTGTGGCTCTCAAACATCTGAAGTTTATCGTATGTGGCTTTTATGTTAAGCAAGTTTGGCCACCCCTGGCATAGACAAATACTGTTCCCAGGAAAACTTTCTTCTCATGAACTGGAATGCTGTACCTGTGAAGGATTGGGGGGGTAGAAGGGTTTGGGGAGTATGTTGGCATGGGAGCCAGGCTTGCTGGTGTGCTCTTGCTCCCCCCGATTATGTGGATGCTCTCCACATGAACCCAATGTCCGCACAGGGCTTTAGTAATTCCGATAGGTAGGACAAGGATGGCTTTAACGTTTGGGACCTGTTGGACATTCTTCTTTATGTGTTTGCTTTTCTTGCCTTGAAGATTGCAAGAAGTTAGACTAGAACTTTTAAAGGCACTGCTTAGAAATCGGGAAGAGAATCGCAACGAGCTGGATATCAGTCGCTTGGATGCTCACTGGTTTAATCTTATGCGACAAAAAGAAGAGAAAGTGAAGAAGTGTCAACATGAACATATAAAAGGTAACATAGAGGAGAAAACCTCATCTATACCCTGATCACCATCTGTTAAACAGGCACACATAGCCTTGACTTTCTCTCTGACTCATCTCCCTCCTTTGCCTCCCAGATTGAATCTGTTGCCAAATCATGTTGCTTCTGTCTTTACAACATTATAAAAAATATATGACCCTTTCCCCCCCCCCCTCTCTCTCTCCCATTAGCAGAAACTCTGCTCCATGCTCTGGTTATTCCTCACCTTGACTACTGCAACCTTCCCCTTTCTGGTCTCACTTCAGTTTCCTCACCTTTTATCCATCACTCTGCTGGGGGAAAAAAATCATTCACCTCATTGCTGTGACCATGTGATGGCCCTCCTTAAATCCCTGCATTGTCCTGCTGTCTTCTTCCAGATTCTACACAAGCTTCTTGTCCTTACCTTGCCCTTCTCGTCCATCTGCCCTTATATCCAAACACAACCTTCTGTGACCTTTGTGTCTGCAGGGGGAGCAGGTTGTTCCTAGCAAGTAGCCCAAGCAACTTTGCCGATAGTAACAAATTGACCAAGATAATTTTATGAGTACCTACCATGAGGCCATCTTCTGCAATATGTGTTTAGGATCTTTTCTGATAATTCATTCCAAGATTTCCCCATGTTTCTTTAGCATCAAGGTCCAAACCAAATGTGCAGCTATTCTGTGGGAAAATAGATCTGTGAGTTTAAACCTATGTGGGATTTGCGACCGCATGTTCACTGTAATCCAGGGCTTTCTTCAGGCAAAAGCTGTGGTAGTCTCACCTCTGGCACTGCGGCAGTGCCGCTGCGAATCATCATTCGGCAGACTTGTTATGTCTGCATGTTTCCCAGCAGCATTTGCCAGCCAAGACAGTTTGCCCTTCTGGGGGGGGGGTAAAATCTCCTGCTCTCGCCAGTGGGATTCACATGCTGTTTTCTGTGCCAATGTGCACAGGGCTGACCCACTTAAGCAGGAGCAAGCTGCTGGCCATTCCTTGGAGCTTCCGAGCAAGTGGACATAGGATTGTGCCCTGAAGCAGGCACCGTCC
Organism: Plestiodon gilberti rubricaudatus; assembly: GCA_026170595.1. Classification (NCBI taxonomy): domain Eukaryota; kingdom Metazoa; phylum Chordata; class Lepidosauria; order Squamata; family Scincidae; genus Plestiodon; species Plestiodon gilberti. Next base: position 105,595,608 of record JANXHW010000002.1, on the reverse strand, counting down.
CATCCCCCACACCCATTCACACCCACACTCAGACAGACAAAGATATTTGAATTTCATCATCCTTCCCTGCCACATTCTTGTTTGTTCTCCACTGCTACACAACTTGGGTTGCAGTCCTATGCACACTTTCCTGGGACTGAGGTTCTAATCCTATCCAACCTTCCAGCGCTTTCCATCAGGGCATGCGCTGCATCCTGCAGTGTGTGTGGGGGGGAGAGAGTCCCGGAGGCCTCCTCACTGTAAGGCAGTGCTTCTCAATTATTTTTTGTCATGCCCCCCCTAGGAGGTTTGGCCCCCCTGATTTTGGGTTTGGGCTTATTTTTGTAATTTGGAAAATGTACTTTGGTGGGGTGTTTTAAAATTGTTTTAGTACTTTTTATTTAACTATTAATTACCTAATTAATTGATTGATTAATCCAATTAATTAGCAGTTAATTAGCAGGGGGTACTTCAGAAAATTGGACCGTGATGGGGGTACCGGGCCTCCAAAGGTTGAGAACCCCTGGTCTAGACCTATCAAACTCATGGATATTAAGAACCATGTGGGGTTTGCAACTATATGTTCAAAAACCCACATGGAAGGCTCCAAACTCATGGATTAAGAGGGAGATACATGGGAAAGAGATACTTGGATATTCTGTGGCACAAAACCCACAGGATAAGGAATCTCATGTGAGTATTGCTTCCTAATGTGTGCTTATTCCATGAAAAATGCCCATTATCACATAGATTTCTGCACATGTGGTTTGGACCTAAGTTTCAATTGCACTTCCACTAAACGTTCATATATGTGCCTAGCTCACCCCAGTTTTTCCAGCAACGTTGTGAAACATGTTGCAGTGAACCTCTGGATTTGACTGGAGTTAAATCCCTTTTTAGCAATCAGACGAATAATAGCCAAAGGAAAAAATGTTGAAGGAAAACTGGAGAGAAGAAATGTAATCAAGGACTACACTGACTATGAATCACAGCCATATGCTCCTCTGTCAAGAATTGGGTACTTTCCGGACAATCATGCAGATCGCTACAAAGTGAAGAACCACTTTCTCAACACTTATGATGGTAAGTCATATTAAGAAAATCTTGAAACACATTTCCGCCCTTCCCATATGTGCTATACAGGTTTTTCTTTTCAATTAATAAAAAGGCAGTTGTGTGATGTATGCCTCATATGCAATGGCAATAGTAAGGTCCCCATCTCTGAAACCAAAAGAGAAGCTATTATGGACCGGGTGTGCTCTGTCTGTTTTGGAGCCTTGCTGCCTGGCAAGGCTCATTAAATCCAGTTGCTTCTTTTAAACATAACACTGGACAACAAATTTTAACCAAGCTCATGCCCCCAAGGTTAAAAGAGTCATTTCTTATAGATTTTGAGGTGCTGAACACAAATATGACAATGAAAATGCAAAATTGGCTACGATTTGTGAGAGATCCACAATAGATAGTTCCATAGACATGTACTGGTAAATGCCCGATGGCACTTACAACACCCATATACGCAATGCAGCCTGCTTCTCCTAAACTAGAGCCAATCAACAAATTTTATTGCCATTTTCATTTTCAGCACATCGAAATGAGTAAAGCTTAGCTCTTTCCATTTCAGGGCCAATTTCGTGTTGTCCGGTGTAATTCAAACCTCTCCCTTCTCACCCCATGCTCTCATTCTGCATTTTTTTAGGATTACTTGAGCTGGAAGCATCTCTCCCTGACACTGTCACCCAGCCCCAAACGGAAGCTCCAAAACCCAGGAGCACCACCACTAAGGATGGGTTTATTAAACGATCTGCTAGACTCGAAATGGAACTGGCACAAGTTTACCAGGTATTCTGATAACGTGAGATCATTTCAGCTCTTCCTGCCTGAGTTCTACGTATTTCCTGAACAATTCACTACTTTGCTTGCCAACGTTAGCCAATGCTAGGCAAGAAAACCAGAGGCTAAGGACAATCCATGTCAGATGTTTTATTTGGAGGTTGATATTTGAGCATAACCATTGCTTGGTTGCCTTGCATCATCTTTTTGTCTTCATCCCATCTTTATTTTTTTTTCTCACTGGGCAATTGAGAAAGGAATACAACTAGTTCCTCCCCTTTCTTTTCTAGCTGATTAACAGCACAATCCTGTCTACTTCCAAGGCTGGCGGAGCACACGCTCTGCCGGTCTAGGATGTTCACAAACGTGCCATAAAGTACATTTGCAGCACCCTAGGAGTAAGTGGTGCCAGCACCAAGGCTCTCTCCACCCTGGATTCAACGCTGTGCCTGCTGGGGAAGGTATGTTCCCCACCGGGTGACGGAGGGGCGTGGGGAGGGCGGAATGGGACGTTCTGGAGGATGGGATTGGTCAGCTGGGCCCGGGCAGGGGGATGGATGGTCGGTGGTCTCCTCTACCAAATGATATCCCCCTCCCTAGGCCTGGCTGCCGTTACACAGGGCTTTCAAATGTGCACCAGAAAAATAGTTGGTGCACATTCGAGTAGACCCACTGGGGCGGCTGGGGCTCTACTCAAGGTAAGGGGACAAATATTTCCTTCCCCCAAAGAGAGTTCCAGCCGCGCCAGCACTGGCTCCTATCTAGATAGGATGTAGCATGGGCTCTATGCCCGCGCCGCAGCCTAGCTAGACAGGATTGGGCTGTAAGACAACATCTGAAATGGCTAATTCCAATGCAAAACACAGATCAGAAATGTTAAATGTTTTTGACACCTGCAGCAAAATTTGGAGTAAATAAAAGAAGGGAATGATGAGATACTGATTCGGTCAGCTTGTTAGAGCTTATTTCCTTGAATGCCACTAACTACCGTGCTTCCCCGAAAATAAGACAGTGTCTTATATTAATTTTGGCTCCAAAAAATGCAGTAGGTCTTATTTTCAGGGAGGTCTTATTATCCCCCCCTGGCACCCCCGCAACCCCACTCACCCCGGCACTTACTTTGACCGATTAAAGCTTCATTCTTTCCCGAGGGTGCAAGACTCTGCAAGGCCTGGAAGGCCTGCACTTGAGTCCTCCACCATAGAGAAGACTTGCTAGAGAGACTGAAAGGTTGCAGCCTCCTTGCAGGCCTTGCTGGCCTCTCTAGCACATCGTCTCTATGGTGGAAGACTCAAGTGCAGGCCTTCCAGAGCCTTGCACCCTCAGGAAAGAATGAAGCTTAAATTGGTCAAAGTAAGTGCTGGGGGGGGGGTCGTGTCCGTCTGGCTGATGATCCTAGCTAGGTCTTATTTTCAGGGGATGTCTTATATTTATGAGTGCTAGCAAAAATTACGCAAAAATGATGGTAGGTCTGTCTTTCTTTCGGGGGAGGTCTTATTTTCAGGGAAACAGGGCAGGAAAATGTGAATTCATTTTCAGAATGAATGTAAGCCAAACACAATGAGGCCCATTTGCTTTGGTATTCCTGCAAGGGTGGAAAGGCAGGGTATACGTTCTTCAGATGGATGGATTTCCATGCAACATAATATGCAAGAAACAGACAAGTACAGATAGACTTATTTTCCTGATCCTCATTTGTTACCAATTAACTTTCATTGTACTTGGTTTTCACCACTAACAGGAGTTGCGATGAGCAGCCACCTCCTGGTGGATGCCATCTTGAATGCCATCCAACATGTAATACAGTGTTGTCCCAAAGCAGTGAAGGTAAAAACACAAAAGATTGCTGTAATGAAAAAAAAATGGCAGCTACCAGCATGGGCAGGAGGTGACACTGTGTCGGCTCAGGTGGCAGCAAAATCCAAGTTAAAAATAAAATGTTTTGATTTTAAAATAAATACACGCGCACAAACAAATGGGGTTCCAAAACAAATTGGGACACTCCAAATGAATCCCTAAATAAACAGTGCAGTAACCCAATGGTGCCAAATCAAATTCAAAGCTAAGTCATGAAGGTTTATGTATTTAAAAATTATATACTGCGCTCGTCAACTATATCAGTGCAGTGTGCAAAAATGAAAGTAAAGTAGGTTCTGAATTTTTTTTAATATGCACACCCGTATTATACTTCCTTTCAGATACTTCAAGACAAGAAGAATCAAATGATGGAGCCAAAGAAGCCACTTCGTTTCCTTCAGAAGATAGCGAAAGCAATTGGTCGTCCTGCCACTCCAACATTGGAAGCACCATCACTAGTAGGTGGCATTTGGGGGCAGTTCTTGGCAGAAATATACTGCTGCTTAATATGTCATACAAATAATAGACCAACAGGAGAGGGTTCTCGATATTTCATCTAGAACCCAATGCCTTTTACAATCCAGTTCCCTGGCAGAGGAAGGGGGGCATTCCTAACTACATGGGGGGGAATGCCCTCACACCAGCATGAGGTAGGGTCAACTGTTGAAAAACACCTTCTCCTCGGGTTGTTGTACACTGAAAGGAACTTTGCTAGGCCCTCCTTTTCCACACTGGAAAACTGTGTCCATCTGTTAAAACAGGATATACCGGTAAGTTAAATATCACCTCTAATTCAAAAACTGAGTGCATTTAGTTTGCTTTTTCACATCACAGTTGAATGGATCACATCCATTTTCAGTCAAATGAGAGTGATTGCTATAAAAACCAGAGTTTGCTATAAAATCAGTTGAAGATATTTGCTGTCCAATGTTTTTATAGAGAAGATGTGAATACTGTAGATCTGTTTTGAAGCTGAATATCTGATATTTTTCAGTGCCGTGCTTACAAACCGCCTTCCACTCTTCCATTTCTAGGTCCCTTTTCTCCTATCGCATAAGAGTTTCTTTTTAACCCATACTCCTTTTTCATATTCTCTGTGCATTCCCACATAGTGGAGTTTTGTGCATTGGAAACTTATAGAGTTTTGTCAAGCATTCTGTTCTTGTCCTTCAGCACACGCTGAATGGCTCAAGGGCAGAGAACACACACACACTCACAATTCCTTTTTGACCATCTTCTCAGCAGCAACTCTAGGAACTCTTTTGGCTTGCCTTTTCCCTCCTTTGTTGTTTACTAAGAAAGACACTTGTACCTTAGGTTGTTTTTTTTTAAGTTTTTAGTAGTTCGTTCTTTCAAAACATAAAAAGGGTTATCCATTAGTATTGCCCCACCATGCCATAATGGCAAGCAGGTTCATCTTTAAAAGGAATTCAAGTCCGTATATGCTAAATGTGAGCTGTACTCATGAAATCTAGGAAATGCCGGGTACATAGATTGTTTTTTCTTGTGCCTTTTCTTGAGCGTCCACCAACAAAAACCTGACTGTGACAAATTTATTTTGTTGTCATTTGCAGATAGAGGAAGAGAAAGAACTAGCTGTGATTACACTGCAGAAGTTAATCCGTGGCAGAGCTATCCAAAACATGGTATTTTCTTTTTCTCTATGGTAGCCAAATGTCTAGTGGTATGCTCTATGTCAGGGGTTCTCAACCCCTTTCTGGCCGAGTACCACCTCTGGCACCTCTCTCCTGCTGCATACCACCAGAAGTGACTGGCGATGACATCATCACCAGTTACTTCCAGGTTTTCGGAGGCCAGAAAATGCAGGTAGGAGGCTCTGGGAGGGCCCTTCTCAGGGTTCCTGAGAGGCTCGGCCAAAGGCAGAGCGGGGTTCACACTGCCAAAATCGCCACGTCGGAGCAGGGTTCCGGTGGTCTGAGTACCACCAGCAGTCAGCAGTCTATATGATAGAGTTCTGCTTCTTTCCCCCGACCTCATATAGTTCCCCCGACCTGCATAGTTCATATTGGCAAGTAAAAGATTCACTTCTGTGCCCAGGCCCGGTGTCAACACATAGTTTCTTTGTGCAGCTTACCTGCCCATGGGTTCCACAAAGCAGGTGTGGGCCTGGCCACCATTTTTTTTTCCATAATCCCTCTGAAGTAGCTTTAGCCTTGCTTAATGCAGGAAATCAAATGGTGACCTTCTACAAACTGGGACGACTCTCTTTCCCCAAAATGCCTCCAAGACACTGCATCAGGGAATGTTGAGGGGGAAACAATATATTGACCAGAGACTGTTGAGAAGAGTTGTGTCTCACCTTGTTGGCAGCATCAGGAGTTGGCTGGATTGGGCACTATCCAAAGGTCCAGGGCTTCCTGAGGGCCCCCACAGCCCACCACTAATAATTGTTTTACCTCATGTCCTGACCTGCCAACGCTTCCTCAGCTCACGCTGTTAGAACAGATAGTTACAGTTCCCACAAACCAATGGAGAAGCTAAATGGGATGAGAGGAGGACGCCCCCCCCTCCCCCCCAAAAAGGCAAGGAAGAGAGGATTTTTTTTCTCTACGATATATTTCTAGATTCACTCTACTCAATATTTGGGCAGAGTTCTCTGTTTGGAGCTTATACATTGAATCTGAAGTACAATTATATAGATTTGGGGAGTGGGAAGAGAGAAACCATCAGCAAAGATTATGCACTGGAATTCATCTGCATCCCAAGCAACAAGTTTTTCTAGAGATGTGATTTTTGAACTTAAAGCAGACCATATCAACATTTCAAAGTCATAGTGCCTTGATCAATCTGAAGAAGAGCACCTCAATTCCTTCTCAGTCACTTCTTCATCTTGGAGTATTCTCGACACTTCCTTTCCAAACAAACATCGATCCATGACCTGGCACTCCTTCAATCATTTCCCAGGCCTATCACTGTTGAAACTCTTGGGGATTATGTTTTTGCCATGGTATTGCCATGGGCAAGGCTCCATTCCAGACCAGGCCTTCTGCTGGGGTTTAGTTTCAGAACATTAATGGCCCGAACCCAGAAGTATCGGTTCCACACCTATTGGGGAATAATCCCCACTCAAGGGAGTTTACTTCTGAGTTGACATGCACAGGCTTGTGCGGTAACTCATGTGATGTGAGAAACAACAAGCAGTGTCAGAGAAATAATTCAAATGTATATGATCTTTAAAAAGGGATAATAAGGTCTGGAGGAAGAGAACATTCAGTGTGATTTTATTTTCTTTCATTGATTTTTTTTACGTCTTCACTTTTGAAAAAAGATGTTTGAAGGGAAGGAAAAGCGACTGGAACTGATCCGGGAGTTACGCACCACTCATGCTCTCCAGGAGGACGGGCAACTCTTGAAGAAGGCTGAGAAGCAAGTGACATTGGCCTTGCAACGGCAACGAGATCTCCACGAACACAAGGTTTGGCTGTAGACATAGTGGTAGTCATTCCTGAGGGCTCATCCTATCCATCTTTCTAGCGCTTATGCAGCCGTCCCAAAGGGCGTGCGCTGCAACTTGCGGTGGGGAGGCCTCCTCAAGGTAAGGGAATGTTTGTTTCCTTACCTTGGGGCTACATTGCGACTGTATCAGCACTGAAAAGTTGGATAGGATTGGACCCTCAGTTAATTTGCTCGCCCCTCGTTCTATGTTGTGCCCTCTGTCTTCTACAAAAAGATACGTTACACAAGCTGAGGGTGGAAGAGGGCTCCAGTATCGTGGCGAACATTTGGCCATCTGAGGGGAGGAGTGAAAGAACACGGCCCCCCCAATACAAGAACTTCCAGGTTTAGTGATGTGCACTGTGGCTAGAAGGCTAAAATTGGATGGGTCTTCGTGCCTTTTCAGCCAGTGAATCCTTGGGTGGCTTTGGGTAAATCATTGCCTCTCCACATCAGTTCTATATCTGTGAGGTTGGACTATTAACCCTCACAGGGTTGTCATGAGGCTAAGGTTTGTGAAATACTTTGTAAATTAAAAGCCCCATAGAAAATATGAATACTATCAAAACATGGCGTTAGGCCCAAGGACTTGCCCTTTCCCCACATCATACCACTCCTCCGAGCCTGGTGACTGAAGAAAATGCTACCAACCATGCAAAGAGCAGCCTTCACCACTGAATGACATGGCGCCTGGCATTTTTACAAATTTAAAGCGCCACAAAACACATCTTTGAATAATCATTCCTGTTTCTTCCTAGCCCAGGGGCAGATGACTGTAAATGCAAGTTCTGTCAGGAGAACCAAGTCATTTTCATGACTCCAAAACTAAAGTGGGAAAACCTAGAATACAACTTGAAAGTTGAGTCCTGGGACTGAGTTCTAGTACTGAAGGTCCATTCCTTCACCCAGCATGTAATTAATCTGTGGAGCTCCTTGCCACAGGACATTGTGATGGCACCTGGCCTAGATGCCTTTAAAAGGGGGTTGGACAGATTCATGGAGGAAAAGTCCATCACAAGTTACAAGCCATAAGCAACTTCCTGGTTTTAGAAGTAGGTTATCTGTGTATGCCAGATGCAAAGGAGTGGCAACAGGATACAGGTATCTTGTTGTCTTGTGTGCTTCCTGAGACATCTGGTGGAGCCACTGTGAGATGCAGGAAGCTGGACTAGATGGGCCTTTGGCCTGATCCAGCAGGGCTCTTCGTATGTTCTTATGTTTCTGTGAAAGACAGAATAGCCGCTCATCTTTTAAAACCAAGTATAATTCTTCTCGTCTTGCTTTTAGCTGTCTCTCATGGAAAAGCATCTGGCTCGGGTGGAAGGGAGGGCCCTGGCAAACATGTTGGACTTCCTTTCCAAAGAGCTAATTAGGCTTCAGGAAGAGCGGAGGATCCACGCTTTCGCCATGCTAGCGGAAAGGCAGCGCCGAATGCGGGAAGCAGAGGAGAGCGGACGCCGCCAGGTGGAAGAGAGGCGTCGACGTGAAGAGGATGAGATCTTTAAACAGGCATGTTGGGGATGCGCGACCACAGGTCTTAAGGGGGCACCAGGCCTGGTGTTACCACACTTGTTCATTGACACATGTAATCGCGCTCATATGTCTGTTCAATCATGCGTGTTCTAGGGACCTTTGATCATTGACTCGTAGTGTAAAGCCAAGGAGACAGAGAGACTCAAATAAAGATGCAAAAATAGGACTGTATATTGTATACAATAGGACTGTATATTGTATAGATACGTTTACAATTAAGGGACATGAGAATGGAACCAAATTAGATGATCAGTGGCTCAAATGTTGAATATTGTATTTACAGTAAAATTTATTTTAAAAATGGCACTAGACTTAACAAGCACTGGTTTCTAGGAAAGCGTGTGCATGAGAGAGATAATGTTGCTTAGCGCCTTGGTAGAGGAGGGGAAGAGTGGAGATGCAAAGTAGAAAGACATTTAAATGGTCTATATGGAGATTAGATTGTTTAGCCAGGGGCAAAACAGACCTTTGGGAAAATAAGACTCTAGGGTGGCTGAGAGAGGAATTCTATGAGGCCAGTCCTATCCCTGCCAGCCCATAACATGCAGCACTGCTGACGGAGCATGTGCTGCATGCTATGGGTGGGAAGGAAACAAGACAGCCCAGGAGAGGTAGGTAAAAATCCTTTGCACTGCCGGACCAGGACTTACAGTAGTGGATTGAAAAATCCACCGCCATAAGCCCCAGATAGGATTGGGGCCTAAGCGTGGAGCAAGCTGGAGCTCATGTCATGGTGCGGAGATAAGCAGTCACTTAATTTTTTTCCCCATAAAGTGGGGGTGGGGGAGAGAAGGCACAGGAGGGAGAGTATATCTGGTTTGGATTTGATGTGTTCCTACATCAATCTTTGGACAATGACACATAAATCTGGCTTGCATTCCATGCATTTCTAGCACTGACCAAAGACATGCACTGAAGCACCCCGAAACAAATAAGGATGCTAACTTGGTTAAGTTTGCTCTAGATATTTTCACAATCCTATCCAGCACCAGTGCAGCATGGGCGCCAAGCCCACACTGTATCCTGTGCTGGAGAGGAGCAGGCTGGGGGTCTCCTTGGAGTAAGGGGATATTTGTCCCCTTACCCCGAGTAAAGCCCCTGCGCCCGCAAAGGGGCTACTTGGGTCCACCATTTTGCTGATGCTGACCCGAGAAGCCCCGTGTAAGCCAAGAAGCTCCAAGAGGGAGCATAGGATACAGCATGCGCCGAGGCTGATGATTCCCTCCACTCTCCTGGGCCCAATCCGCCCTGTTACACCCCCTCCCCCCCAGCCCCCGTGTCACTCACAGTGGCCTTACTTGCTCCGGCGCCAGGGGCTTGAATGCAGCACCGGCAGGATAGCACAGGCCTTCCTGCTGGTGCCACCTGCTTGCAGGGTGCCACCTTGGGCAGCACTGCGGCGCTGAGGCCACAGCACTGGCACCGGCTGAAGATAGGATTGCGCCTTGAGTCACCTGTGATAGTTGTTTGTCTGGTATTGGTAGATTTTTTCCCCTGTAGGGGAGTTGAAAGGCAGAAACTCTAACTGTGATGGGAGTGGACACGTCTCTCAAAGATGGGGCATAGGTGGTGTCTCTCAGTGAGTAGGGATAGTACTCAGCTTTGTAGTCATATTTTCTTACTTCAGTTGTTTGAAATGTACCCACATCCAGATTCTTCTTAGCAGAAAATGCATCTAGACTTCCCCTTCCACACATGTGAGTCAACTCAGGCTCCCATCAGTTAGCCATAAAAGATCTACACGCAAAGATCCGTTGTCTAAAAATAAGCATTGACACACAATAGGTTCTCAACGCAACCCCCACACAATTGAGCTGTGCAGGCACAAAAATGAGCTCTTAGTCTTAAAATGTCAATTTGTGAGAACCTCCTCAGTTTGGTATAAATGGCTCATGCCTCACTTGTTGCAATGGAAAAAGCACCAATTTACATTATCAGCTACAAATATTTTGCCTTTGGGTTTTTTTCCCAGGTTGTTAGGGTGCACCAGAGCACAGTGGATTCCTACCTGGAAGATATTATCTTGAATAGCACGGAGACTACAGCTGATGAACAAGCCAGAGAAGAGATTCAGAGAGTGGCTGTGGAAATCAACAACATTGCTTATGAAATGGAAAATCGGTATGGATGCAGCATGCATTAAGTGAAAACAGCAGCATGCATAAATGAAAACAAAGAATCTTCTGATACTTTAAACTGAGCCAGTGCCAGGTTGCACCAAGACCTGAGGGGGGCACAGAAACTCTGGGGACCCTGTGCATGGGCACCTCCTTGTCCCTGGAACCCTCCCGTCTCCATTTCCCCCTGGAACCCTCCATCCTCCCTATCCCCTGACTTATCTGCCTGCTGCTGGTGGTGGCAGAGGGCGGGCCATGGCAGTTCCTTCCCTTTTCCACCCTGAAAGAGTGGAAGAGGGGAAGGTGCCCCACCTGTCCTGGCTTATTCCTTGGATAGGAAAAGGAAGAGGGGGACAGGGAGGAAGGGGAAACATGTAGGGGAGGAGAGTGCTGAGCTCAAACATTGGGGAGGGGGAGGAGCAGAGGCTGGCACATCAGATGGAGGGGCGCATTCTGCATGCCTTCTGACGCATTAAGAGGTCTTGGGCTGGCCCTGAGTCTGGTTATGTGGAAATTAATATTGCACTGTTAGCACTGGATGGATCAGGGCTTGTTTGTGTGGTGCTCAAACGAAAATTCCTTTTTTCTAATTGCCTGGGAGGTCCACGTGTCTCACTCGCTTGACCAGCATGTTCACAAGTAAGAACGTATCTCACATATAGCTCTTGATGTAAATTGGAAAGAGCAAAGAAACTGGAAAGGGAAAGGAGGTGAAAACAAAGACAAAAAGCAACCTTTTAAAACATGTGATTTGCTCCACAGCCGAACTTATCTGCAGTCCGAGGAGATTGTGGCAGAGCTGGTTTACAACTTCCTGATCCCCGAGGTGCAGAAAATGGCCATTAAGGAGAAAGGTGAGAAATCTGAACACTTTAAACATTCCTGAAGTCTTCAGAATGCTCTTCATTCTGCCATAGGGAGATGGGTTAAATTTATTCAAGTAGGAACATTAGTGACACAGTAAGCCTGTGTCAGATGGTTCTAGCAGAGACTTTTGCATGTGATATTTTTTTGTCCCACCCTTTTTCCATGATGAAGCTCAAAACAGCGTACATAGGGTTCCCAGACAGTCATCTAGCCAGAACCCTGACCAGAGCTAGACCTGCTTCCCTTTAGCAAGGTGCTCTCATAACATGCCGTGAAACCTTATCCAAACTAAACTCGTACTCCTAAACTAAACTCCTTACTGCCAAACCGAAAAATCTCTACACTACCTTCATTTTACCTCTCTGTGGCCTTCAACACTGTTGATCACTCTTTCTTGTTGGACTCCTTCTTCTCTTCCTTCTCGTCTAATTGTCCTGTCAGTGTTTCTGTAGGGGGACGTTCTTCATCTGTTTTCCCTCTCCTTGTCACAGTCTCTCAGGGTTCTGTTCTTGACTCCCCTGTTCTTTCTCTACGTGCTGCCGCTGGGTAGTCTCATCCAATCCTATGGCTTTCAGTACCACCTGTATGCTGATGACACCCAGCTATACCTCTCTATACCAGAACCTTTCTCCTGCCACCGAATTCCACATCTTCAACTATCTGGCATTTCTGTGAGGATGTTTCATTGTCATCTCAATACATCCAAGACATTGACAAAGATCTAAGTAAAACGGGCATCATAGCCATGTATTTTCAAAAAATAAAGATTTGAATAAAACAAATTAAAAAGACTGCTTGTATTCTGTTTCAACAAGGCAGGCAAAAAAAAATCCATTAAAATCCGAAGTCTGATATTGTTAACACTCCAACGTTTCGTTTCCAAATCCCGGAAACATCGTCTAGGGAACAATCTAAAAGATTGAAAGATACATCCTTCATAGGATACATCCTTCAATCTTTTAGATTGTTCCCTAGACGATGTTTCCGGGATTTGGAAACGAAACGTTGGAGTGTTAACAATATCAGACTTCGGATTTTAATGGATTTTTTTTTTGCCTGCCTTGTTGAAATAGAATATAAGCAGTCTTTTTAATTTGTTTTATTCAAGTCTTTATTTTTTGAAAATACATGGCTATGATGCCCGTTTTACTTAGATCTTTGTCAATAATTGCTGGCCATGACAGCTTCCGTGCAAGAAACATCCAAGACAAAACGTCTCGTTTTCCCTCTGAAGCCTTCCTCTCCTCAAGCTCTCCCTATTCATGAACAATGTCCCCATTCATTCTGTTGCGCAAACTGAAAGCCTTGGCTTTATTTTTGACTTCTTCCCCTCCTTCATTCCCTGTCTCAAGTCTGTCACAAAATGATATTGCTTCTCCATCTATAACGGTGCAAAAATATGACCCTTACTTTCTGCTCTAGTCCTCATGTCTTGAGTGCTACAGCGTTCTCTTTTCATCTTCTGTTGTCTCGCCTCAAACCCAGCCTTTTGCCACCAAAATCATTCACCTCTCTCATTGCTCTGATCACATCATGCCCCTCCTTAATTCCCTACACTGGCCATGGGTACAAGCAATTTTGTTGACATCAGAGGGCGTCCATTTTTCTGTCGACTGCAACTCCTTGGTACTCTGATTTTCAGGAGACGCATTTCCTGAGACAAAAGAACTGGGGTGGGGGACACTTCAAAAGCTCTGGGGCAGCTCTTTCTGTCTCAGCCAACATTTCAAATTACATATTTATCATTGCTTTGTGAGAGATGGGACTTTGTCTCAGGAGGCACAACATCTGGCTTTCCAAGCACCAGGAACCATCACTTGTCTTGCCTTCAACTGATTTGGTAGCTAGCATGCTTTCAAAGTTGTTGTTTTTTAATGGGAGAATTTATTTTGCTGGACCTAATTTTTTTGCTGCATTCAAACTGAGTTGCTTCAAGTCAAAACCATAACAGCACTTTCAATTGACCAGAAAATGTTTCATTCTGATGTCAACTTTGCTGATTATAACACAACCCAACACACATTTTGGTGCCTTAAACGTTAGACCTATTCTTGGGTATTTGGGGGGCACTGATTCCGAAAGTGGCATCTGTTTTGCCCTGTCAGCTCTAATTTTCAGATACGGCATAGCCACCTTTTATGCGGATTCAAGCAGCTTCCTAATGAGGAAGCCATAGCGTCAGCTTCCTCACGAGGAAGCTAGTTGAATCGGCATATAAGGTGACTATACCGTATCTCCAAACCTAGAGCTGATAGGACAAAATTGATGTCATTTTTGGAATCAGAGCCTCAAATATACCCAAGAATAGGTCTAACTTCTGAAGCACCAGAGAAAAACGTAGGACCAGAAAACCTGAGGTAAAAACCTTTTTACCTCCAGGACCAGAAAAATCTTTTTTTTTTTTTTTTTTGGTTGGGCTGTGTAATCAGTGGTATTCTAAATGGAAAAGCAGAATTCCTTTTAGAATTCCTTTTAGTCGCTCAGCCAACTTGTAGTTCTTCAACTGGATAAGAAGTGGCACTTAAAAGATGTGTTCTCAGGGGGCTTTGTTACCGGAAAGCAGTTTGTTCTTGACATTCTCTTTGTTGGCCTCCATCAGATTTCTTTCTTTGTCTCTCCCCCCAGTAAGGCAGTCCCAGAGAAAGCACATTTACGCAGCTCATCAGATCATCCATGGGAATACAGAGACAGCAATAGCAGAGCTCTTTTCCACAGAGATCCAGCTGGCAGCAGCTAGCGGGACTCAAGTAGAAAATGTGCCTCTGGCAACAACTGCAGGACAAGAAGCTGCTGAGCCACCTCAGACAGAGCTTTCGGAGGACTCGCCCGTTGCCCCAGCTGACCAAGCTCAGCCTGAAAAGCCACCTGGAGAAAGTCTTGAGTCTGCCAGGCCTTCACTTAGTGAGGAAACAGAAAAAAAATAAGGTATGTTTAGAATTGTGTTCTTTCCAGGCTTGCAGTACTGCTAGTCCTCAGGGTTGCTTTTACTCTCAAGTGTGGCGGAAACAGCCCGCGCACACCTTCTCTGCCCTGAAGACAAATTCCTCAGGAGACAGTGTAGGTGTGTTCAAGCCACTTCCCTGACATGTTAGAATGTGTCTCTGGCTTCAACTTCGGCACTTGTTGAGTGCTGGGGGAGGGCTGGGCAAATATTGTTCTTTGGGGAGAAGAAGCCACAGCTGGACTCATTGATCTTATAGGTCCCTTCCAATTCAACGCTTCTTGTGCACTCCGTTCACTATTCCAGGCCAGGCTGTGTGTGCCTCTGCCAAATGATATCCACTAGATGTAGGTCCTTTCTCTGTAGTGCTGCCAACCCTGTGGAATGCCATCTCCTGAGAAGCCTGCCAGGCACCCCACCCCCACACCCCCACTATACAATTTCAAAAAACCCTTTGGGTTTAATTGACCTAGGTTTTTTTAAAAAATCTATGCTGGCCTCTGCTTCCTTTGGCTGCCTATATTTTTATATACTGTTTTGAGAATTTTTCCTGTTTTTTATTGCTATATTTAGTTTGTTTTGCTCGATTGTTTTAATATTTGTTATTTACTTTTGGTTTTGATAAGACAGGCAGCCCAATCCTACCTAACTTTTCCCGCACTCACGTGTCATCATCCAGACCTTACTTTTTTCTAGGATTTGACTGAGCCAGGGCTCTCTAGGCTCAGCTGTGGAAGATACAAAGGACTTGCACAGGAAGGAAAAAAGTGAGGAGAGCAGAAGGCAACAGAAACTATAGGATCTCTCCACTTATTAGCACAGCCAGCTATCTTTGGTCTCTCCTCCCAAGCTGGCTCCTAGAAAAACTGGTTGGCCCCCAAGTTCTGCAAAATATTTCACACCCCTGCCAATAAATAAATGTGTGTCGCTTAAGATGGTGCATGAGATAACTGAACTCCTTTTGTTGATGTGCTTCCCTCTCTCAAGCATTCATAAACTACTCTAAGTAATCTACTGTGTTCTCTTGGTCAGACTATCCTGGAAATACTTGGAAGACAGAAACGCTAGCAAAATGTGGGCCTGGAAGAATGCACGCAGCCCTCTCCTGCAGTCTTCAGTGGGGGGGGGGGGTTGTCACAAAAGTCATCTATTAGTTCTATGTGTAAAGAAATAAAGCTAGACTATCAGGAATCGTGAACGCTTGTTTTCTGTAAGGCCATCTTAACAGGGTCCGGTTACTTTTATATAACGTGGAAGCATCGTAGAGATGTTCCTTCAGTCCTTTATTATGCTCTTTATATATATATATTTTTACTGTTTTACCTGCCTGGCCCAAATTCATTCAGGAGGGGCAGGTTGCCACACTTCCCAGACTGTCACATTTTGCTACTTTTTGCTCTTTAAGATTTAGGCACACTTTATTACTCTGGAGGAATGGCTTTCCCAAGGCAAGCCTTTTTGTGTCTTAAGTTTCCAGGCTTTGAGTGGTGGCAGTGAAGAGACTACCAGTCCAATCCCAGTCTGACGAGTAAGAGTGGACTGGAGGAGTATGGGAGATGTCACCACTAGCTGCTAGGCACAGCAGCCATTTGAGCAGGGGTCCCTTCCCCTTCTACTTCTGCCAAAAGGTGTCATTTACAGCCCAGTACTATCCAGGATTGGGCTGTCAGGGGCAGAACTTTGACAGTGGAAGTGTCTTCTGCTGTCGTAAAATGGCTGCTCTGTCAGTGGCCATTTTAGGAGTGCTGCTGCAAGAGGCAGCAGCACTCCGACCCTGCTGATAGACCCCGCCGTGCCTACCTGAGGTTAGGCAGCAGTGGGGAGGGGGTAAAACTGTGCAGGGAGGTTGCGGGAAGGGGTGGATCCAGCAGTGATGGTGCTTGCCGGATCCTATCTTTTAACAGCCTCCCCGCCCCTTTCTTTTCCTTGGACTAGTACCACCTAAAGAGCTGGTGCAGGTCCCAGGAGACCCACTGCAGAGCAAGAAGCTTACGGAGGGTAAGGGGAATTCCCCTTTCCCCTCCAAAGTCTCCCAATCTGCCCTCCCACCGGTGGGGGTGGGGTGTAGGATTGGGCTCTTAGGCTGGTCGTATAGGGGAGGAGTTTAAGTAGCTAAGTAGAATGTTGAAAACCAGGACCTTCAAGGTAACATTTTGAGAAATGCTTCCTGTTCCGCATGCAGATACAGTGAGACAGGCAGAGCAGAGGAGTCTCAATAAATGGATGTGACAGTAGTGTGCGTGTGTGTGTGTGGGGGGAAGGAACGTTTAACTTTGTTAGGCACCGGCGAACACTTTGGGATAAACCAACCAAAAGGCTTCACATGAACCTAAATGGAGTGAGATTGCAGGCCTTTAATATTATAAAGTTCAGCGAACACTATAAAAATGACCCCTAGGGATAGCTGGGCACCAGCAGGTTCAGGACAAACAATGACTAAACGATGAGCATGTTAAAATGTTCCAATAATCTAAATCAGTATTTTTCAACCTTTTTCATCTCATGGCACACTGACGAAACGCTAAAATTGTCAAGGCACATCATCAGTTTTTTGACAATTGACAAGGCACACCATGCTGCTGGTGGGGGGCTCATATCCCGCAATGGCCCTACTAATAATTGACCCTTCCAAAACTTCCGTGGTATACCTGTGGACCATTTGTGGCACACTGGTTGAAAATTGCTGATCTAAATGAATATAGAGTAGACCTTGTAAACAGTAGGACATGACAACTGGTCAAAGAGATCAAAGGGCTAGAGAGGATGATGCAAAAGACATGTGGAGAGAGATGCAATGTATGCATGTTTAATGCTAGAAGTTTCCATGCCAAGACCAGGAAGCTGAGATTCTTGGTACTAAATGAGACTATACTGTAAATACGGTGGGCATAACAGGAACCTAGTGGAATGGGAAAAGTCAGCACAATAAGATTATCCCGCAGTATAAACTCTATAGAAGGAACAAGGAGGGGCATACTGAGGGTGGTGTAGTTCTGTATGTCAAAGAGGGCATAGAGTCCAAAAAAATGGATTTTGTTGCCTTTCTCTTGTGGGAGGAATGTACTTGGGGCCTGGGTCAGAGAAGGAAGGGGAGGGCGTTGATGCCACCATTGTGAGCACATGGGGGCATATGAAGTATAGGAGGATGGGCAATGGGAGTTTGGCGTACCAGGCTATCTGACTCCATTCCAATGTTCAACCTGTACATAAATAAAGCAAACACGCCATAAGCTTCCAAGTGCATTCCCTCTCTTCCCAATGGAGGCAAAACTCAGGTAAAACTGAGTCCCTGGAACCTTTCACTGCGTGGGGAAGCGGGGTGCCAGCATCAACCCTGGTGTTGAAAGTGGGATAGTGTTTTCTGTCACTGAGCATAGCAAATGAAGCCGTTCCAAACCAGCAGCTTAAAGCCAACATGGAGCCATGCTGCAGCAGCAGAAAAGGAGACCTCCAAGCCAGCATGAGCTGCTTGGAACAAAACCAACAACGTAAAGCCCACTTGGAATCTCATCAAAAGGAAATGAGAGCTCTGTTAGCTCAGCCCCTACCAAGGATCAAACCTGGCCCAGAAGCCCAGCTGCAGCTTGTCCAGTCAGGAGTGGCTGTGGAGATCCATGAGTCAGACGAGCAGCTAAAGGGGCTTTTGCAGCACTGTAAAGGTTTGCAGTCAGTGCTAGAGAACCACAAGATCCTCACCACCTGTCCAGGAGTCTGCTAGCAGTAGTGAGAGTGCAAAGCTGGAAAGCAAACAAAAAACGGGCAGCTGGAGAAAGCACAGGCCGTGCTGGGAGCAAGTGCCATAGAGCCAGAAAAGCTGTAGCTTGAAGGTGAAGAGATGCTGCTTGTGGACCTCTCTACTCCATGAGTGTCTTTGGAAGAGAAAGTGCAGGAAGATTTGCTGGAAGCATATGGGACAGAAGGGAATACAGCCTTTGGACCCATAGAAGAGGAAACAAACATTCCTTATGGGTCTTGTTGCCCCATGTTGCCCTTCTTCCCCAAAGGCCAGAAGACTGCAAATTAAGGGGGCGAAGGATACTAGAAAAACCTATCTGCCTCCATTGGAGATTGGGGTGGTGGATAGTTGGGAAATTCAGCCTGCTCTGCGTTGCCCTACCCACACGTCTCTCTCTCTCTCTCTCTCTCTCTCTCTCTCTCTCTCTCTCTCTCTCTCTCTCTCTGTGAACTGTATGTTTTTAATTAAGTTTGTTAACATACAATTCTGAGCCTCAAGACACTGTACTATTATTAATAGACCATTTCAATGCATACATTTAAATATTATCAATTCAATACTGAATAATTCAGCAAGTATTTCAATTCATTACCACCCAATCCAACTTCGTTTAATCCTGCTCTTAATTTTACTCCAGTATTAGAGGAAAAAAAGGCTACGTACCTCTACATTTTAAGTATCTGTAATTTTGCCATCTCTATACAGGATAATATGTTAACTTTAAACACCTAATAGTACTCTAGCACTTGTTTTCACAATGTTTTAAATGACAGGACTTCCTTCTTTGTCCAATGTAGAGCAATTAGTCATCTTGCTGCTATTGGTACATTAAATTTATTCATATTCCTCTGCTTTCAATAACCCCAAATTATGTTTCACATCCAGCAGAATTATTATTCCTACCTTTTTCATGAGCTTATTTTTATCCATATGTTAGACACTGTCAATTTTTTTAAATAAATTACATCCACAGCAAAATAAAACAAGCCTTTATGGTTAAAAAAAGTTTAAATAAATAAAATAAATAAAATAAATACCAACATACCAGGAGTTCATAGTAATGTTCAACTCAGTTAATGCACAGTGATAATTTCAGACACCAGATCCTAGCATATTTTCCAAAATATCTTCACCAAAATCTTTGCTCCATTTAGCACAACAGCTAAACGCTATCTGCAAAATTTATATTTGTTATCGTATGCAATTTGGAAAGAACACCTTAGTTTGACCTCTTAAGATACTTCCATTGATAAAATTAAAAATACTGATCATGAGGAAACTGTTTTCTATTCTTTTATCATTGTAACGGAATCCTCATTCGTATTTAGTTTGTTCTCTGCTACTAACTGTTTCCGTCGGCTAAACAAAATAAGATTCCAATTATTAACCAAAGTGTGTCCAAACTTTTCAGCATAAAGGATTCCCAGGATGATTTTCTGGACAGAGTTTTGCCTGACTATTCCAAACCATTAATACTGATTTAACTACTATATTATTAATATGTCTTTTGCTTGATCCTTTCCACCATATATATTTCAAAGGTGTTCCAATTCCTTGTAGTTCATATAGGATTGACACATTGCTTTCTTCCCACCTAATCCATTGCATTACGGACTGTAGTTGTGTTAAGAACATAAGAACATAAGAAGAGCCGCCCATCTAGTCCAGCTTCCTGTATCACACAGTGGCCCCACCAGATGCCTCAGGGAGCACACAAGACAACAAGATAACCTGTTTCTCGTTGACACTCCCTTGCTCCTGGCACAGAGAAAACCCACTTCTAAAACCAGGAGGTTGCTTATGGCTTGTAACCTGTGATGGTCTTTTCCTCCATGAATCTGTCCAAACCCCTTTTAAAGGCATCTAGGCCAGGTGCCATCACCACATCCTGTGGCAAGGAGTTCCACAGATGAATAACACGCTGGGTAAAGAAATATTTTCTTTTGTCTGTTCTAACTCTCCCTCCACTCAATTTTAGTGCATGTCCCCTAGTTCTGGTGTTGTGCGAGAGGGAGAAGAATTTCCCTCTATCCACTCTCTCCATCCCATGCATAATTTTATAAGTCTCAATCATGTCCCCCCTCAGGCGCCTTTTTTCTAGGCTGAAAAGCCCCAGACGCTGTAGCCTTCCCTCATAAGGGAGGTGCTCCAGCCCACGAATCATTCTGGTCGCTCTTTTCTGCACCTTTTTCCAATTCAACTATATCCTTTTTGAGGTGTGGTGACCAGAACTGGACACAATACTCCAGATGTGGCCTTACCATCGATTTGTACAAAGGCATAATGATATTGGCTGTTTTATTCTCAATCCCTTTTTTAATGATCCCGAGCATGGAATTGGCCTTCTTCACAGCCGCCGCACACTGGGTCGACACTTTCATCGACCTGTCCACCAGCACCCCAAGATCTCTCTCTTGCTCCGTCACAGACAACAACATTGCAAATTTGGAAATCCAAACTCTCTACTTTTTTTATTCTTAAAACAGAATTTTCACTGCTATTCTCTTTTCCATTTGAACTAAATTGTTGCAATATGTTCTTTTTTTTAACTGAAAATCCATAAACTGAGCTGAAATTAAAAAAAACTTGAAATGAAATGAAGAGGAGCCTTTTTTTGCAATATAATTTTTTTTATTGAAGCAGTAGTCACATGACCTTGCATCTAGCCTTTTAGGATAGTAACAGAATGGATCTGGCCAGTCATCTGACCTGAAAAAGATTTTTTTTTTTTTTGCGCAAACAGACATCACGTTTAATACATACATTATCCAGGACTGAAACCCAGCTCAGAGATAGCAACGTGCCGATTTGTTGGAGGAAACAGCCTCACAAGACGTGGTTATGATAAACTCTTCACACCATCACTAAGTATCATTACTCAGGGGCTCAATTAAGGGAAGTACGGTATATGAACTGTCTTAGCATGTCCCGCCAGTGAATAAGAAAGTAGGGGCATCTTTATGAAGATTATTCTGAAAGGGCTCCTTCCTCATTCCACCAAATCAAACGGCTTGGAAGAAGACAGAAGCTGGTATCTCTTGGAAACACACAGAATAATACAGACCATTTAAGAAAACATGCTAGTTCCCTGTGTTTTTAGTATTATAAAGATTCAAAACCACCTTTTGAATCTGGAAAAGTTCTGGAAATACAGTTCTGGAAAAAGGTGAATGGTAGAAGATAGATTAAGGGAGGTGATGGACAGAAATGGGCAGAGTTTTGAAATAAAGACCACACACTTTGAATTTTTAAATTTCATGTCCAGACTAACCTACTTTTTATTTAATGCAAATTACAGTACCAGTTAACTATTTCCGAACCAAGTCACACAGAACAAAATGTATTTACAAAGGAGCAGAAGGGAGAAGGTAAAATAATAAAACATTAAGCATACTTTCCACAAAAGAATTTATATTTAAAATGAAAAAAAAATCAGTCACAGAGGCATTCAAGTAGTAATAACGTTATATAGATTTTGCTTCTTCTTTGAATCAAGACAGCTCTGCATGTGTATGCAATAGTTTGTATACGACCCACAGTCCATTTTTAAGATTTCTGCTTTTAAGATGGAAGTGATCACACTAATTGTGTGTACAAGCCCAAGTGATCTATCAGCAACATAGTAACAAACGCAAATTTTACAGGCAAGTATATTATTTATATATATAAACTCTTTATTTATATATATAAATTGTTCTGAAAAAACCGAGAACGAACAACACAAGGAAGGAAGATACGTATCTCAAGCTAACCCTCTAGGTACTAGTCTTAATATGCCTTTTCATGTTGTTTTTATTGCCTTCTTGCAAAACGAAGCAAGAAATTTGAGCAGGTTTGGCTAAATCCCCTGTAGAAATATTAGAAATTCTCAGGCTCTCTTGATGCTTACATCTGAAAAAATGCAGATCCTGCGCAAGATACTAAACTGTGCTTTTCATTACTGGCTTAGACCTCCAGTGACTGAGATTTCTAATGGAGAAACGTTTATTGGTTAACCTTTCTTTGAAAGCGTTACTAGTCCAGGAGTTAGTATTTCAAATTACCGTTAATTACAGACATCCACCATTACTTGGCTTATTAATAAAAGGAAGTATGTTCAAGTTCAAGCATCAGCCACATTTGTTTAGGACATTCTCTTTTTGTTTGTTTTCTTTTCTTAAGGAAGGTACTTAGAAATTAAGATAACCAGTGTCTTGATTGACATTCAGTTGGGGGACGCAGAGAATATCATTAATGCCATCCCAGGGACATGCACAGTTGCAATGCAGACAAAGAACAGATCATCGAGAGACCATACGGTACTTCATTTAAAAGCAAGCCACAAAAATAAAATTCTGAGTAGACTGTCAGAAACCAAATGCTATCACTGACCTTTGTGTCACCAGAAAAAGTGCAGCCTCTGCCTTACTGGAATGAACACAAGATGGTTACAAAACAAAACAAAAACAAAACAAAACCAGCAACCTTTGGTTTGATTAAAAAGTTCAGCATTTTGCCACTGAAGACAATCTCATGTGGAATACTAACATAGTAGAACACACAAGTGAGCTAAGTTTTAAAAGCAAGGCCTTCGTGCTGGGCACAAGAAATTAAGGTCAACTTCAAAATTATTTTCGTAAGAAAATAACACTTCGGAGGTGGGGTGTCTGGGAGAGGAAGGGCAAGAGGTGTTCTACAGCTTCAGACCCTCAAATACCACAGATTAATCTCTGACCAATCAGGCTTGCAAGATTTCTTGCAAGGGTGGGGTGGGGTGTTGATCCTGATTCCTGGCCAACTGCCATTACAGCCTCTTCTTTGCAAAGCCCAATCCTGCTTCTACAGGAACACAGAGACTAAGCCAAAGCTGCTAGAAGCTGGTGTCTAAAAGAACTCTTGACAAACATACTGGGTATAGACGAGCAAAATGTAAACTTGCCACTTAGATGCCAAGAGAGCAACGTAAAAATGAAACCGGTCACTGCTATTCTTAGGAAGAGAAGGAAATTTTTAAATACCTACAACGAAGCCATGGTTCGAAATGAAATGAATGCATTGAATGCATGGATTCTAAATGCAGTTTCTTTTAATTATGCTGCTGACCATGGAATTGCTGAAGAAAGGGAAGCAACGATATTTCCATGTGGGAGACATCCATTACAAAGAGTGGAAAAAAATTTAAAAAAATCATGGAAGCAAAGGCACTCCAAACTATATAGATATACTATACATCGCTAGAGTTATTGTTATAATAATAATAATAATACAGGCCGGTTATCTACTGTACAGAGTTAGAACTATATGGCTTTAAAAAGCTCGTCTACATTTTGTCTGAATATTAAAACAGAATAACTGCCCTGAATGGTAACTTTTTGCTCATTAACAGCAGTTCCTGGGTCCACATATTTACATACAAAGCAATAAAACTCAAAATGTTTAAAACAACTAAATGTACAAACTTGAATTTGGTGAGGAGCTTTTGTCAGTTTATTTACAAAAATGTTATTGAAACTTACTGGATCTAAATTTGTATAAAACTTTGTTTGCAGACCCGCCATGATCCTTGAGAAAATAAAAACCATCAGGATTCCAGTTTATACACACACACACACACACACACACACACACACACACACACACACACACACACACACACACACACACACACACACACACACGTACACTACAATTTCAAAAAGAATTAAAGCTTTTAATTCTTCTCCCTTGCTAGCTTTGAACTAAAAAAACAACAACCAGTAATGCAAATCCTAAGGTACCCTCTCTCTCTTCTGTGCTCGACTGTCCTGCTGTCATGACTAAAATGGACCCCTCTGCAATTGCCCTGCTTGCTCAAGTGTCTTGTGAACAATGATCATGAAAGCTGTATACACAAGATAGAAGACACTTACAGATTCATTTCCTGTAGTAAGATCCCCTTCCAAGCCTCTCATTTATCACAGGTTCTTTTATAGTAAACATGGAGAATCTGAACCAAGATAGTTCCCAGACACATGGCTTTCGAAGCCATTTTAAAAACAACTTAAGTGAATGCTTTTTCCAGTCGTCCTGTCTTTTAGGCAGGCAATAACCCTCTTTCTGGCAGTCACCCTGAATCAGATATTAGGAGGGATTGCTCTTCACCTCTGAACGCCTTCACATCTAGGGAGTAAAGATGGGGCCTGGGAGAAAAGGAGGAGGTCCCAAGTCCACAAGGCCCCTCTTGCCCTCAAGTAGTCACATTCGCATACTCTTGGCTATGCTTGAGCCAAAACAGTTAATCTTATTTCAAAAGATTCACCGGTGAAGTAGACTCCAAGAAGCACCAAAATGACTGAAGTTCAGTTGAATAAATGTAAGGCCTAGGTGGATACGTTTCTTAAATCGAAGAGGAAGCCACTCAAAAGATCCTGTTTCTGTCACTGCATGAGCAATGGCATCCCCATTCACAACCTCACTAAATATTGCTTTAAATTTCAATAACAGAGACACTGACCTTTTTGCCACTACAAGAATAATCAGGATAGACACAAGAAACAGGTATATGTGCTTCAGTCAGATCGATTATGGATTAAAAAACAAAAACAAAAAGCAGCATTGTATCTATGTATATATTTATGTATCTGTATATATGTACACACACACACACACACACACACACACACACACACACACGCCTGTTATATACATACACATACACACACTTAGCTTTCTATAACTGAGCAGGTGCAAGTAAACTGATTTGTCTACTTTATTAATAGTCTACCATTGTGAAAGAATCACGACAGCAACTGCTGAAGAGCAATAAATAAAGATTAGAATGGAAGAGATTGAAAAGATGGAAGTTAAATACAACTTCTAGGCCTGGACTAAAAATGATGTGTAAAATAATGTAGCAATTTGAAATCTCTAACCGCAATGAAAATATCATGTCCATTCACATTATAATCCCCGACATCCTTTCCTATCTGTTTCTTCAGAAAAGAGTCCAGTGGAGAGTCAAAAAATGGGGTAGAGATAAGGCGTAGAAGTGCCTTTACACTGGCGTCCAAGCCCTTTTCTGCACCTGGAGGAATCTGTACACCTGCTCTTATCGGCTGAAGAATGCAAGTGACTGGCTATGGTCTCTTGTGCTTTACAGATCTCCTTTAATGTTCAGCTCCAACAAGCTGAGGTGAGGGAAATGAGCATCTGTAACTCAAGCTGATGGTCTGTGTGTATATATATATGTAACATACATATCTGTAGGATTCTCCAATGCTAGAATGAAATCAAGATCTGCCTCGAACTGCTCCTAAATTTAATCACAAAGCAACAGCCCTCCCCTACCCCACCCCAATTCCCTTTGGCAATTCAGCGTATTTTAGCACCTCACCTTGTCCTTCCTCTTCCCCTCCTCCCAACCCAAAGACAGTGAAGGTCTTCAGCATATGATATTCAAGATGAACAGTGCCTGCTAAGCTCCCGACCAAATTCAAGTTGTGCATTACATCACAAGTTGTGAAACTTCACTTAAAAATACAAGGCTTTAAAAAAAGGAGCTTCAGCAGAATTAGGGTTTTCCTTCTAGTTGTGGTGGAGGGGGCATGAGACAAGATTCCTGATTCTGAAGTACATGACAGCAATTGTTTGAAATTAAAAGATTGTCACGGGAAGAGACACTGGTATGTTCTATTGCTCCGTTTCCCCTCTTCCCACCCCACCTATTTCCCTGCCCCAAAGAGCCCACAGAGTGAGGATACAATGAAATTGGTTGTATTTATAGATATTTTACAAGGTTAAATAAGAACAACAATAATAAAAAAATCGAACACTATAATGAACAGGGTTTTCTTTCCTCTTTTTAAAATTTTCTTTCCAAATGCGACCAGTGTTGCTGAGCGAGACTCAAATTACTGGTGATTGTTCCTGTACAGGTTGCTGCTTGTGACCAGTTCAGGTGGAGTTGGAAGCTGATGCTGAAGCTACGTTATTGGTCTGAACTCTGTCTCCTGCGTTAGCATCTGCAAACAGAACACAAAAAAGTGAAGCAGGTTTCAGATTGGCAACTTGCAGATTTGTGGCAAGTCTATTCCACCTCTTGATTCGGTGAGAAATTGTGCATCTTTCCAAGGAGGCCTGCTTGGCACCTGGAGAGCCAAACTAAAGCCAAACTACTAAAGAGCCAAACGACTAAAAAGGTATAGTGCTCACAGAGTTTTTCAGCTGCAGTTGGATCTGTCCCACCACAAGTCACACTTGTGGAGAGCAGTAATAAACTCTAATGCTAAGCATGAGTTTCACATATCACACTTGTCTGACTGATATGAGCACAGCTAGTAGTTTGTGATATACCTTCCCAATGTTCCAAGAGGGGCCAGGCAGAGCGGAGAAAGGAATGAAGGCAACATGTTATGCCTGGCTTTATAGGGCACTTCCTCAGGTAAAGCATATTTGAGCCATAAAACCAATCTGAGTTTTCAGTCTCATACAAGCTAAAATTACTAAACTTAATGTATCAAATAACCTACGTCCCAATCCTATCACGCAGAGCCCTTTGTGACAGCGGAAGGCACTTCCGCTGTCGCAAAATGGCCACCAACAGCATGAGGAGCATGTCAACAGTGGCCATTTTGGGAGCACTGTTGCACAAGGCCGCAGCGCTTCCAATCCACCAGCAGATTGCCATACACCCGCCAGAGCAGGTAAGGCAGCAGTGGGGGAGGGGAGAGGAGGCTGCAAGAGGGTCTGGATCTGGTGGTGATGGCGTGTGTTGGATCCTACTCCCTTTCCAGCAACCTCCCCACCCCCTTTCTCACCTTGGACTTGCACCAGCGATTTCGGTGGTACAGGCCTAAGGAGACCCATTGCAGATTGGTTGGCTTACATAGGTGTAAGGGGATTTAAATCCCCTTTCACTTCTGAAGTCTCCCAATTTCCCCCCCCCCCTTTGCTGGATACAGCGCATCCATTTTTGGCGTGACTGCACTGGGGGGGGGGGGAGAGATAAGATTGGACTCTTAGTCTCTCATAGCAAAAAAATTTTTTTAACAAATATCATTAGCATTTAACTTGACAAATACTAGGGGCATAATACGTCCAGGCTAGGATGTGGGAAAATTAGATATTGAGAGCATGCTATGCTTCTTCCATCTGTGTGAATAAATTCTTTCACCTTCTTCCTGGATTCAGAGTTCTGTGCACTTGTTACATGTAATGCTGAATTCAGGCAGAGGGGAGAATTCATGTACACAAGGAGAAAAATGCTATCCTGTGACCCATTCCCAAATCCTTTTTTTTTTTTTTTTAGTGAACCAGGCTAAGACAATTTTAACAATAGGTGGAGAAAGAAAAGGGTATTTTGTGAAATGTGTACTCTGCCAAGAGTGAGCAGTCTAATTAATTCTTGATGTGCCTCGATGACAATTTTATGTTCCAGGAAAGTAGAAGGAACATGGGGACTGGTCACTGGCGTCGCTGCGGGGGGGGGGGGGGCGGAGCTCTAAGTTCCGCCAAGGCTCTGACCCTCCGTTACACCGGAGCGCGAAGCGGCCCCACCCCCTCGCCTTTGGAACCATTCAAGGCGGTGAAAGCAGCTCATTTTAGACCTCATCCTCATCCAATGGGAAGGAATTGGTTGATGAAGTAAAGGCTGAGGGAGCCTTAGGTGTGGAAGGGGGAAAGAGGTAGCCCACCAGAGTAACCTAGAAGGTTAAAATGCCAAAACGTGTCACAGTGTGCAATATACCATAATTAAATCACCATACACTAATAATTCACAAACATGTTACTATCATAGTGGCAAGTCAAGAAAAAGATAAAAGGGGTTTAAAAAGATAAAACATGTCAGACTCCATAATGCTTCATTGAACTTCCTTAGCATCTAAATCAACCTGTTACATTTTAAGATCCATACATTCCATTAAAATGAACCTTTTGGTGGGCTTTAGATTCTTGAACATAGTAGATCCATCAAATAGTTTTTAGAGTTCTAAATAATAGTTTATTAGTTTTAGATGCCAGATATATGTGTATCTTCTTGTATACAGTGGGACCTTTCTATCCGCGGATCCGGAATTTGCGGATTTGACTTACTGCAGCTCCCGGATCCATAGGGTCCACCTTCGGAATGCTATAAAAAGGAGAGGAAAAAAGCCCCCCAGTCCCTGTTTGTATCGCTGCGCAGTCAAACCGCGCTGTTTCCAAGCCTCCGCAGGGCTTCTGCAAACTGATTGACCCACTTCCGGGTCACGTGCTCTCCTCCCAGCCTTGCCCCAGGATGCATTCTGGGGAGAGCCTGGGAGGAGAGAAGAGCCTTCATGCGACCTGGAAGTGGGTCGTTCAGCTTGCAGAAGCCCTGCGGAGGCTTGGAAACAGCATGGTTTGACCACGCAAAGGTACAAATGGGGATTGGGGAGCTTTTTTCTTCCTTTATATAGCGTCCTGAAGGTGGACCCCAGTATCCACGGATTCTCTGTATCTGTGTGTGTGTGTGTGGGGTCCGGAACAGAACCCCCGTGAATACTGAGGTCCCACTGAATGCTAGAAATGGAAATTCATTCACTACACTAAAATCTGCATATAAACCTACACACATTTATGAACTTTCTAGGCTGGACCCAAAGTTTTTGAGAATCTGCCGGCACAATTTCCATCCCTCTGTCTTCTTCTAAGGCAGTAGAAGAATCTTGTTTTGGTCTGCAACTGAATAGGCAACAAGATTGCTAAAAGTCATTAGTTTCTGTCCAGAGGGACAGAGA
This sequence comes from Plestiodon gilberti rubricaudatus, assembly GCA_026170595.1. NCBI lineage: Eukaryota > Metazoa > Chordata > Lepidosauria > Squamata > Scincidae > Plestiodon > Plestiodon gilberti. Next base: position 105,566,574 of record JANXHW010000002.1, on the reverse strand, counting down.
TTGTGACTGAAGCTAGCAGGTTCACAGTTATCTGTGTGCCTAATAATCAGTTTATTTCACACTGCAGTCAACTTGATAAGAAAAATGGTAGTGAGCCATGACATTTATTTACTTCTGGGTAGCTCAGTTTAAAATTATAGCTACTGTGGTCTTCCAAATCAAAAGAAGGCCAGAGGTCTGAATGAAAAGTTCATTCCATCTCCGCATCTTAGAAATAATTTTCTGGCTATTTTTCTCACCATTTTTCACATCCCATTCTATTTGTCAGCGATGGAATGTTTGGTTTAATCACACAAATCTCCATCACCAATTGAAAAATAATTTATTGGTGATTTTTATTTCCAATCTAGAACACAGCAAAGGTATTTCAGACACTAACAGTCTAATCCTAGCCGGACCTTCTGCTGATGGAACTCGTGTGCCATCAGGGGAAGGTTGAGGTCACTTGGGCAGTAGCTGCGGCAACAGCACGCAGAGTGGGGTCGCCACTGCGAATGGCTGGTGATCCTGCGCATGTGCCAAATGAAGCCTGGTGAGTGGCTTGATCGCTATTACTCGCCTTGAGATTCAAGGAGGAGACTCTTTAAAGCGCGTCAGAGGGGAGAGGCAAACTTCTGGCTGACATGATAATGCGGGGGGGGGGGGGCGGCTTACAGCAGGATCCTGGGAGGGTTTCTTACAGCCATAACGACTGATCAAGTACTTCTGACCCAGCAAAAAAGAAAAGCCACCAAGCCCTTTTGCGCCAGTTTGGTGCTGGGGGAGGGGGCCTTTTGTGTATGTTGTTCTTAAACCCCAAGAATGAGTCTCGTCCTCCGTCTAACACTCCTCAAAGCTGTGAACCCTCCCCACGCTCCTACCTGAATCCTGAAGGGACTTTACGTGGTTCGTGTCATTTTCCTATGTTGGCTATGGCAGCGGAACTCGTGATTTGCTGCTGTAAACCCTAGGCCGGTGCCACAAAAGCTATGCGGCTGTCATGTGAATCATGACATAATTGGTCACCAGTGCAAATGGCTGGAGGCCTCGCGTCAGCAACAGAGGCTCACCCAGCCTGCTCCGGAGCAGGTAAGGTGCAGTGGGGGTGCATCTTGGTGGCAGCGACACACACCAAGGTTCTATCTCTCTTTTCCCAGCCCAAGATGCCCCTTGAGTCTCCTCAGATTTACGTCAGCTAACTACCTGGTGTAGGTCCAAGGAGACCCATTGCACCCAGGCGGCTTAAGGTAAAGGTGACCCCTGACAATTAAGTCCAGTCGTGTCCGACTCTAGGGTGTGCTGCTCATCCCCATTTCAAAGCCGAAGAGCCAGCATTGTTCGAAGACGCCTCCGTGGTCATGTGGCCGGCATGACTCTCCTTGCCGCAGCGCGTAGCATGCAGCTGGAACACAGAGCGCTGTTTACCTTCCCGCAAGCGGTAAATAAAATAAAATAAAAAAGATTTTTACGTACCTCTCTTGGGCTGTCTGGTCGTCCCACCACCATTACAGCACGTGCTCCGTCAGCACCGCTGCATTGCACAAGGCTGGTGGAGGACAGGATTGGGCTGTTAATGAGTCTAGGTCAGTGTTTCCCAAACATTTTCGACCTGTGGCTCCCCTGACCATTGGCAACCCTTGGCTCCCCATTACATTATGTTGAGGCCTGCCAAATTGGCATTGCACTGTTTTCCGAGAGGATTCCGTGGTACTCCACTGCTCCTCTGGCTAGTTTCCGTGGCTCCCTTGGGAGCCATGCCTCCCAGTTTTGGGAACCACTGGCCTAGGTGATTACTCATACAAAGATGCTGTGCTGCCAATGAGCCACAGCCCCTCCCAATACCAATTCTGGTTTTATCAGGCACTCTTCAATTCAAAATCTAACATGATCCAATCCTGGCCAGCAGATACCAAAGAAAGTCTGATAATTAAAGTAGAGGTTACTTTTCATATTTGACTTGACAGGGGTATTGCACTGTTATGCATGTAGGACTGCAATACTTTATGTATTTTCTCAATGAATACTCATATCTATACAAACAAAGGAAAAAGAGTTCATTAAGGTTTGTATTATACTTCCTCTTTCACCTCACACAGTGCAGTATGGAAAACCTCCTGAGATGGCACGTGGGACTTCAATATGGTACCAAAGTCAATATATATCCAGTAATCATGTTTCCTTGGCATTTTGACTTGCCTGCCTCAGAAAAGCAGTAATTAATGATGTGACATTTTTATGTAAGTGTTGCCAGGCATTAACAACACGGAAACAGAAGAAGAATGCTTCTGTTCATGATACACATCTGCAAACCTGCCAAGATATGTGTGCAATGCATACGGATCCCCAGCATATGAAAAATGGTCTCCTCTTTAATGTTCCATATAGAGTTTTGACTGAGAAGAATTGAGTAGCACTTGCTTAAAAAGATGAAGAGTTTGCATTGAGGGTGAAGTGTCAGCATCTGTCAAGGAAGATTGTTAAGGGAAGAAGTGATGTTCCAAGGATAAGAGTTGGTCTGTGAATGGCTCACCTGAGGCTGCTGGAGCATTTGTAGGAGTAGAAGCAGCTGCTTGATTCCGGGCATGAGCAGGTATGAGGGTTGAAGCCAGAGATGGATTACTTGACAGTTCTAGAAGGGAAGAAAGGATGTTTATAGCCAAATCATAGCGAGCCTTTGCCAGCTGATATCCTATTAAACATAACCATGAAAAAAAGGGGGGGAGGCGCTTACTCAAGTCATCAGTACAGGTGGGCCCCCATATCTGCTGGTGATATGTTCCAGGCCCCTCCATAGATACTTGAAACCGTGGATAAGAGCGAACACCCCCTCCATGGTTTCCTGAGGGCCCCCCACCCTGCCTCCCCAGCAGGCAGGCATGCTTGCCCCCCCCAGCTCTTATTTTTCTTTCAGCAAGCTTTGTTTCTTCCCTAAAACAAACAGAGAAGCAGCCTCCATTGCAGGCAAGTAGAACGAGACTAAGTCCTAGAGAGGCTCTGCAAGGTTTCTGTTAACTTTGCAGAGCCTCTCTAGTACTTAGTCTCGTTCTACTTGCCTGTAATAACTTCTCCTGTTTCTTTAAGGAAGAAACGAAGCTTAATGGGGAAAAAGTAAAAGCCTGGGGGGGGGGGTCCCCACGATCCGTGGATAACTGAAACCGTGGATAGCGAATCAGTGGATATGGGGGCCCACCTGTACTTTCTTTCGCACAACCTTGTTAAAAATGGATGTAGAAGATTGTGATATTCCTTCCCACAGAAAGGAAATTATCCTCCTGCCGGCATCACGTCAGTTGGAAACTGATAACTTTTTCCTCCAAGGATATGTCAGCACATATTATCAGATCACATTTCTTATTTCGGCATGTCCTCCTTTGTATTAATCATCATATGCTTATTTGTGTGTTTGTTTTCTGCTCCTGTAATGGTGAGCTAATTTTTAAAAAATGCTAGAGTACATAACATACGCAATTCCACCAACACACACAACGATAATTTTGAGGAGAATTGGTGCAAAAACATCCATAGGAATGTACATCCAAAGCGGCTGAAAAGCTAAGGAGAGGAGCAAACCAATGAGGATAGCACCACAAATCAATAACAGCAACAGAATCTAGCAAGTTGGAATCTGTCCCTTATCCCAGAGGTTCTCAAGTTGTCCTGCTTCACGGCACCCTTGGTGCCGCGGGGCCCAATCCTAACCAACTTTCTAGTGCTCATGCAGCCATGCCAATGGGGTGTGTTCTGCAGTGGGAGGGGCAGTCCTGGAGGCCTCCTCAAGGTAAGGGAACATTTATTCCCTTACCTTGGGGCTGCATCGGTGCTGGAACGTTGGATAGGATTGGGCCCGCAGTAATTTTTTAACAGCGCCCCTAGGCCAAAAGAAAGACCTTGAAATACCTGTTTCCCGCAAAAATTTAAAAATATCCCACAGCGTCCCTGTGAGTTATCCTGATGGAGAGCATCAGCTTGAAATACATTGGGACTGCTACATGATTCTTAAGATATGTCTCCTGCTGCTGCTGAATTTGGCAAGCTCAGTCTACCTCTTCACCCCATAAAATAAATCAGCTTTAGTATCCATGCTATCCTCAAGCAAGAGTGCAAAAAATGAGCTGATGCAGTCATACCCTGAGAATGTGGGTTATAAAAGCATATTTTCACTGCATAATGATTTCTCATGATTGCATTCTTAGCCTCAGTGTTCCAGTTCAAAGTATTAACCCTTCCTAATTTAAACCTGCATTAATACCACATACCACGCCACAGGAAATTACTATTAGTTCAGTTTTAGTTACATGTTCATAGTGTGATTGCATATAACATATTTAGAAATTAAAACTTTCTAGTTTTGTGTCAAAAAGAGAATAAAACTCTAGTGGAAATGTAATTTCGAACTGAATTGTTAGCATCTAAATATTTGTATATATTTTGCTTTTCATTTTTTCAAAACATTAAAATATGAAATCTTTATCATGTACTAGATCCCCAAACATTTAAGTATACCAAAAAGGACAATAACTCAGTGTTATAGAATTTAAGCTGTTTGAAACACGCCAAATGGAATTGTAGGTTGCTGCTTTGTGTCCGTTTTGCCCTGCAATATTCTGAAGCATTTTGCAAAATATCTCTTCATACAGTCTGCCTTCCCATTCATTCTTCTTTGCTATTTCTGCATTTAAGAATCTCTTTATTATCTATACTAGCTCTCAAACTGCCTACAAATTGGGTTAAGTAGTCTACCTTTGCTCATAAAATCATAGACTTGACTCCTCAGTAAGTTCAGGTGCTTGAGTTGCAATCTAATCACCAAGGCAAAGAATCATGGAACTAGAAGGGTTGGTTTACCTCAAGACGGTATTTCATCTCAGTTTCTGGATTTCGGAATTCTCCTTCTCACTTGCCTTGCTCAACAACAAGAAAAAATCACTAACTCTGAATTTAACTTTCACTTTTAGGTTGCCAAGACATAGGCTTACCATCGTCCCGGAATTGATGCTGGCTTCGGCCTAGAGCGGACCCGAGCCGCTCCCAAGGGTGCACTGCGGCTGCCCAACGGGGTTCCTGCTTCTGTCACATCGTTGACTGGAAGTTCCGGAAGCCCATTGGACAGACGCAGTGCACCTTTGGGAGCAGCTCGGGTCTGCTCTAGGCCGAAGCCAGCGTCGATTCCGGGATGATGGTAAGGCTACCAAGGCAAAGAGCATACAAGTTCAGGTTGAGGTTTTTGTTGTTGCTGGATTTAAAATAAGTACTGTACTGGTGAGTGACTCTGACCCTTTCAAGACATCTTGAATAGACAACTGTAGAATCCTTGAAAACATGTGCTATGCAACTGCTCTGTCTCCGACCTCTCCACAATTGTATACCCCAGTGTTTCTCAAAGTTCTCCCTAAGAGTAGGGAAGAACTTTGAGTGTTTGTGGGGGTGGGGTGATGGTGGTGGCACTCCTGAGATCATGCCGCCAGCGGGAAAAGGGTGTGTCTTTTTTTACTTACTGAGGGTTGTATTTTGTTCTTGCTGGTCCTTGACCATACAAATAAATGATGATGATGAGTGTGGGGGACATGGCCACCCCGTGGACCTCCCCAAGCCTCAAATTGACTCCCTGAGGCGATTGAAGCCCACTTCCAGTTTACTTCCTGGTTTTGCTGAAAACCAGAAGTGGGCTTCAATTGCCATGGAGAGCTGATCTGAGGCTTAGGGAGGCCCATGGGGGGTGCCCCCCGCACCCTCTGGAGGGCGGTGCAACTCCCGATAAGTAAAACAAGACCTCCTTTTTCCCAGCGGCAGCAAGAGGTCACCGACATCACCGCACCAAGTGGGTCACGACCCATACTTTGAGAAGCCCCGCTCTAGCAATACACAGCACAGCAGGAAAAGCCTCAAGAAAATGGGAAAGAAAAAAGGGTGTCCTTTCCTGAAACACCCTCCCCGGCATGTCCTGAACATACTACAAAGCATCACTACATCACATACAAGATAGCAACAGCCTTGAACAGGAGTGCTCCTCTAAAAGGCTGGGAATACACTGCAACGTTTTGTTATACATTCTGCTAGTTTCATCTATGATCAAGCAGGAACTGAGCTTCCCTGTAATGGTTATGACTCTAACACAGATAACAGCATGTAAACAATATGGATGCTAATATACATCACAGAATCTCAACACTGAGGTTGCAATCCTATACACACTCATCTTGGAGGAAGTCCTACTGAACCCATAGGACTTACATCTGAATAGACATGCATAGGATTGCACTATAGCAGCATTTCCCAAACTATGGGTTTTGACCTATCGCTGGGTCGCGACCCAATGTGTGGTGGGTCGCAACCCGATGCTCAATACTTTGCCCGCAAAGCACTTCTGGGAACCTCTGGAGGCAGCTTTTGGGTTGCTCTGGGCCCACAACCCATTCCACTGGCCTCTGCAGGCCTCAGAATGCCTCCCTGAAGCAACTTCTGGTTTACTTCCGGTTTGCATCCGCCACTTCCAGTCGCTTCCAGGTGGCGTTCAGCAGGAAAAGCATTGAGCATCGGGCCGTGACCCACTGTGGATGACAAGGTGGATTGCGGTGTTCAAAAGTTTGGGAACATTTTCATCCATCCCTTCCGACTTCACTACCTGAGATGGTGCCATACTTGTGGCAGACAACCCTTTTTGGCACACAGTCTTCTTTAATGTTCCCAGAATACCTTGAGTGGTGAAGTTAAAGAGTGCAGGTTTCTCTCGCCCATTCGGTAGTTTGATGTTTGGGTCCCGTAATTCATCAAAGAAAGAGTGTGCACATGCTTCCAGCGGAGTCAGGCGTGCAGTGGGGGTGTATTCCAGCAGACGGCTACATAGTGCTATTGCTTCTGGTGGAGTGCGTGGCCGGAAGACCTATGACGAAACAAGAGGGATAGTCTGTGAATACTTCTCTTTACTGTTGTTGTTGATGGGTAGCGAGTCTGGGAATGAAACCTTCCCAAGTAGGAATTATACTGGGTTTTACTATAGATTAATCAACCTTCTAAGGCTGAAAAGGTTAATTGCAAAGGAATTTGCTGTACTAAAGTGAAGTTACAAGGCCATTGGAAAAAATATGAGACAGAGCTGAGAAACACTTTAGGAAAAAAGGAAACAATTCATTCAAATGTGCAGTCAGTCATGCATATGGGTTGGAGGAGGGAGAAAAGCAAATGAGCAGGAGTTTCTGAAGACAAAAAGTTGAAAGATCTCTACTTTTAAGTACTAAGCTGATTTTTTCCCCAAGGCTAGGCAGACAGATTGGATGACACTGATCAGGTCTCTCAGTTAAAAGTTTTGGTTGATTCTTCAATTATACATGGAAAATAATTAATTAAGACATTTTGTCCACTTTTGGCACACAGGAGTAGTTGGAGTAATCTAGCGGGCTCAGTACCCTTCATCAGACACCTGCTTCACTGGTTATACATCAAACAGGTTATAGAAGACATTCTTCAAACTTCTGGTTTCTACTCTTCACAAGTAGTCTTGTCACTGGAGTTGCATTCCATCTAAGTTTCCCTTCTTTCTCTCAACACACATTTCACATTCTTTTTTCACAACACACACACACAACTACTACTACTACTACTACTACTACTACTACTACTACTACTGACACACACAACTAGGAATGTAGCTGAGGAGCAGCAGGGTGGAGAGCAGCAGCACGGCTTTACCTACAGCGGGAGCTGTGACACTATCAGCAGTAGCCTTCAGATTCTGCCTTTGAAACTTTTTCCAAAAGGACCTTCATTGTGTACTTCATTTTACTTCCAAGGGACACATGCAACAGAAGTACAGGTATCCCCTGCTTAATGATGGGGATGCGTTCCCTGAAACCCATCATAAAGTGATATTGTCATTATGTGAGTTCAGCACCGGGCCCCACACACCTTTTAAAGCTGCATCGCGCTGGGTGGTCCTCCTCCCCCCTGGAAACCTTACGCACCTTTTTAAGTTGTTGCATCACTCCAGGCCAGTAACCCCCTCCATAGGCCTCCACGGGCCTCCGAACACTTCTCTGAAGCAACAGGACGCGACTTCCAGTTTACTTCCGGGTCCAGGTCCTCCACTTACTGTTGCTTCAGAGAAGTGTTCTGAGGCCCTATGGAGGAGGTTGCTAGCCCAGTGCAATGCGGCAGACCTGCCTTTTTGCTGCCAAAGACAGCATCAGGGTTATCAACTTACACAGGCTTGGATGTAGCAATTTTAAAAGGTGCATGGGGTTTCGGGGGGGGGGGGATGACTGCCGTCATATATCCAGGTGGTCATTAGGCAGTTTGTCATTAAGTAGGGGATACCTGTATGTGGAACTTACTTTTGAGTAAACATAAATTCTAATATACATTTATTAGGGATTTTTTTAACTCACTTTTCAATTATTATAATTTGTTTTAAACTACTGTAACCCACTCCAATAGTTTTGGATAAAATATACTTTATTTAAAAGGTGTAATTCAATAAGCGTCAAAGTAGAAATATATATGTGGCAGACGACATTTAAAGTTATAATTTTTGGTTTATAGTCTTCATGGGGTGTGGCTACAGGGGTGTCACAACCAGCTCCTGCACTTCAAAATGTTCCACTATACCACTGTATACAACCCACAAGCAACTTTCTCAATCTGTTTCTTTCAGCTAACATTCATGCAGAATTCAGGTCATAGGACAATGTATATTTTAAATCCTGAGAACCTAACTCACAACAGGAATAGTGTATGCTTCATGCAAAATTAGCTGCAACTTGCACAAACAGATTTTTTTTAAAGAGGCATTTAATCTTAAGGAATCTTCTTCAGGAATTTCCTAATCACCAGGGTCAAACTACATGGTGTTAAGAACTGTAGCAAATACCACTTTTAGGGTTAAATAGCCACCGCATAGAGGGTGGTTTTCAGCAGGAAAATAGCATGGAGGTAGAGGATTGAATACCTTTTACCTCTGTACTGCAGCCCTGATCCAAACTGCAGCCCCACAAGATTGCTATGCATGAGTAAACTTAACTCTGTAATGACAAACTGATTCTTTTAATGTCATGTGTATTTTGGCTCTAACGGGGTTGGATTTCATCAAGAGTCCTGAGTTAATACAGAACACTAGCTTAACATACAACTCCAAATCCAAAAGCTAAGAATTGAGAGCCAGAATTGAGTTGGGCAATCCAACAACAATATAAGGAAAAATGTTCAGCTCTGGTGGCTAGACAATGTTGAAAGAAACTTACAGAATTACTGAAAGAAACCAAACTGTTGCTTGTGTCTATGCCTAAAGCAACTGTGGGTTTAACTCTAAAAAGGTAAAGGTGACCCCTGACAATTAAGTCCAGTCGTGTCCGACTCTAGCGTGTGGTGCTCATCCCCATTTCAAAGCCGAAGAGCCAGCGTTGTCCGAAGCCGCCTCCATGGTCATGTGGCCGGCATGACTCTCCTTGCCGCAGCGCGTAGCATGCAGCTGGAACACGGAGCGCTGTTTACCTTCCCGCAAGCGGTACCTATTTATCTACTCGCATTAACATGCTTTGGAACTGCTAGGTTGGCAGGAGCTGGCCAAGCAACGAGAGCTCATCCCGTCATGGATTCTAACTGCCAACCTTTCGATCGACAGCTCATGGTTCAGCGGTTTAACCCACTGCGCCACCTGCTGGCCTGGGTTTAACTCTAGGAAGAAGTAATAAGATGCAATGCCATAGTTATTCTAGAACAGAGGTTATCAACCTATGGCACGCGTACCCCTAGGGGTACGCCAAGGACTGGCCATTATCTGCCCCATTAACACTTAATTAAGTGCCCCATTAACACTTAATTAAGTGTTAATTAAGTTTTTTTTTTTCTGGATTTTTTCCAGAGCCAGAGAGCTCCCTTGTGCTTTCTTCCATGACTAATCTATCCGATCTACAGCTGACTGTCGTGTTAATTTATGCACATACATAAGTTGAGCAGAGGGTGCTGTGCTCCACGCTCCTGCCTCCCAGCTCTCCTCCTAATGAATGCAGCTCCTGCTGCAGGATGAGTGTTTTTACTTTGTTAACACAGAGACAGACATCACTTGGGTAAGTTTGGGGGTTGAGTTTGGGGGGTTGTACTTGGGATTTATGTTTTTTACTTTGGAAACTGTATGGTGGGGTGGGGTGGGGTGGGGAGGGGAAAGAGTTCAGTTGGGGGGGTTGTACTTGGGATTTATGTTTTTTGTGCATTTTTGTGCGTTTTGTTCATGTGTCTTATTGCTGTGTGTTTTTTAAAAGAGATCCTGGCATTTGTGTGTATTTTTGTGCAATTTATGTAAATTAGCTAATTATGTAAATTGGCTAATTATGCTAATTAGCTGGGGGTACTCCAAAATTTTTGACCTTCATTGGGGGTACCTGGGCCTCCAAAGGTTGAGAACCCCTGTTCTAGAAGGAATCCCTTAGGCTGTCAACAGACATAATATTGGCCCTCTCCTACTCACCTCACTTTCACAAAAGAGGCGACACCTCTCCTCTCCCAGCAGAAAAGAGTGCTGCACTGCTCTGACCAGCCCACATTGCTATAATTGTTACCAAGAGCCCAATCCTATCCTTCACCATGTCAAAAAGGCACTGCATGCTAGGGGGGGGGGGGGGACGGACCTGAAGGCAAACAGGAGGCAAGTAAAAAACATTTTTACCTACCTCAATGTAAGCCCTCAGGCCGCCTATGGGTTTCCTTGGACAGCCATTTTGATGGTGTATGTCCGAGGAGAGAAAACGGGCAAAGTTTTAAAAAGAGGGGATAAGATCTGGCATACATGACTGCCTTTGGATCCACCCCCTCCGCCCCTCACCTGGTTCCTCTCCCAATATGCCCAGTTCTCCCCCCCCCTGCGCGCGCCAACTTACTGGCGCCAGAGGATCCAGAAGGGCCGCTGCCACGCAACTGGTGGGACTGGCCTGGTAGCGTACAACAGTGTTTTGCAACACTGTAAGTCGAGCTGCACTGCCAGAACACAGGTTCCAGCAGTACAGTCCGATGTTAGCCATACTTCTCCTTACTCTTTAAGGCAGAGGTTCCCAAAGTGGGAGGAGCGACTCCCAAGTGCATCATGGAATGCAGCCAGGGGCGTTGCGTTAGTCTTTTAATTGCCATATATTCTTGCTTGCAAGAGAGACATTTAGGCAAAAACAAAGACCAGGAAAACCTGCCTCTTCACATCGGTCACTCTAAAGTTCACTTCAAGAGACTTCAGGTTTGCAGCCAGCACCACATTTTGTTTTTAACAGCAGTGAGCAGAGAGCCTTGCTTATCTTCATCAAAGAACAATTAACAACTCAACAGATAAGATAAGCACTTTGAGATTCACTGCAGCTTGCGGCTCCCTGCAAACAAACAAGTGCTGGAGGCAGCATTCCATTTATTGCAGGTTTGCAAATTGGTAAAATATTTTCTTGCTGCTGAATGTTTTTAAGAAAGCTTTAAAGACTTTGATTTCTCACTCTGAGATTAAGAGAGGTAGAAGAGACATAAGTAAGTTGCTTGCTGTTGAGTGAGCTGTAGAAATGTCTAGGTAAAGGTAAAAGGTATCCCTTGACAATTAAGTCCAGTCGTGTCCAACTCTAGGGAGCGGTGCTCATCTCCGTTTCAAAGCCGAAGAGCCAGCGCTGTCCGAAGACGTTTCCATGGTCATGTGGCCGGCATGACTCAACACCGAGGCGCATGGAATGCTGTTACCGTCCCGCTGACGCGGTACCTATTAATCTACTTGCAATTTCTTGCTTTCGAACTGCTAGGTTGGCAGAAGCCATCGCACGGATTCGAACTGCCGACCTTTCGATCGACAGCTCATGGTTCAGTGGTTTAACCCACTGTGCCACCCTTGTTTAATTAAGCCACCCTTGTTCAATTAAGCCAGAGGAAGGAGGCAGCAGCTGCTATGTTTGTTTGGTTGATTAATTATTAGGATCTTTCTCCTTCCTCCTTTTTGATCCACCTCTAAGTTAGTTTCCCACTCTATTTGCTGGGACAACCCCCCCCCCTCCCATTGGAGACTGCTGGGCAGTATAAGAATCTTTTTTTCATCTTGCAAAGATGCTACATCTTTTTTTCATCTTGCAAAGATGCTACCTAAAGGAGCTTTCTCTCATGCAACTGGGGTGGGGCATGACCAATGAAAAGAAATGACCTCCCTCCCATGCTTTGATGTTTCTCTGGCCATGAATAGGACTAACACAGACTACATCAGTGAACAACCCCCTCCCTCATGACTTTTCGGCGGGGGCTTAAAACGTTTCTGTTTCGTCTTGCGTTTGGGTGATGGGTTGTTGTCTGCCCCCAGTGCCTCAGTATGTTCTGCCTTGTTGTTCTGCTCTACAATGTCACCTCCCAGTGGATTTTATTGTTTTTTAACTTACTTTATGTATTGTTTTTAAATTATGTACTTGTTGTAAGCCGCCTTGGCATAGGAAAAGGTGGGGTATAATTTTTTTAAATAAATAAATAAATCAGTGCCCTCTACCAGGTAGACACCCCAGGCCTGCCAAGGGAGGGAGGGCAGCATCCCAACCCCACCCTGTGCACTCCTGACTTAGCTGCTGCTCAGCAGAAGCATGGAAAATCCACTTTAGAGCTCGTTTTGGGAATATACATATACATATTAGAAAGGGTGCCTCTGAGCATGTAAAGAGTGCCTGTCTCTTCAGTGCACTTTAATGGGGAGCCACGGCTAACGGCAAGGGAGGTCAAGGGAGGCGCGAGTCCAAAACGTTTGGGAACCACTGCTTTAAGGGTAGAACAGGTTCCCTTGGAAATCATATTCTCAGCCTGCATTTGACACAGTAACGTGTCCCCACCTATACCTGACATCATTATTCCCCAACTGTGCTTATTTCCAGTCCCAGAACTTAGCACGGGGAGAAAGGCTAAACAATGCCCTGGGACATTGTAGGACAAAATTTGTAGGACAAAAATATAAGCACTCCCCCTTCCAATTCTCTGCTGTAAAAATGAGGTTAGGAACCCCATGTATGCCCAGATCCTTCTTTTATCCCAAGGAATAAGCACTGTGGTAAGGCATAACAGTGTCATTTCCTGGGCTAGGAGGAGTGTTGGGACTTTGTTGCAGCTGTCTCTCATAGTTCCTTTAGTCTATGACAAAGGAGCAATGGTAGGGCCATGACATTTCATTCCAGTTGGAATGAACTGTGAGGAATTACTGTTGCAGCAATTCTAGCTGGGAGACAGTTGTACTTGTGCTCTGGAACACTTCTTGGAGGACAATGGGGGCAGACAAAGAAAGCAGGGAGATGAAGAGGAGGCAAAATACAAATGACTAAGTAGTCAAAGCCTTCACAACACTGTTTAGAAATGTGCTTGACCCGAGTAATCTGTGAAATAATCTGGATTTTTATATTTGCCGTTGATAATTTGAGATTGCTGCTTTTTAAAAGTTTATTTTACTGTTTTTATGCTGTAGCTATATTTTATATTACTACTTTGATGGTCCCATTAGGGACAAAAAGGTTGGCTACAAGTTTATTTATTTATTTATTATTATTATTATTATTATTATTATTATTATTATTATTATTATTATTATTATTATTATTATTATTATTATTATTATTATTATTATTATTATTATTATTATTATTATTATTATTATTATTATTATTATTATTATTATTATTATTATTAACTAGTATGACTAGTTATAAATTGCTATAGCTATTCCAGAAGTAAAAATTACTAGTCACAATGTAGAGCTGGTTTATCTTGCTTCCCTTGCTGGAGACAGGTTTAACAACGTTTCTGCTGTGTTTTTGAAGAACACGTATCTTAGGAAGCTTTGTTTACATTACTCTGGACAAGAAATTTCAACAAAGGCCATGCCCCCAAGATTAAATTAGTCATTTCTTATAGATGTTGCGGTGCTGAACACGAATATGACAATGAAAATGCAAAACTGGCTACAGTTAGTTTGTGAGTGATCTGCAATAGATAATTCCATAGACATGTACAGTATTGGTAAATGTCCGATGGCACTTGCAACACCTATGTATGCAATGTGGACTGCTTCTCCTAAACCAGAGCCAATCGACAGATTTTATTGCCATTTTCGTTTTCAGCACATCAAAATTAGTAAAGATTAGCTCTTCTCATTTCAGGGCCAATTTCGCATTGTTCAGTGTTATAAGCTGAGGCTAGCCGCAAAACTCTTGCAGGGGGACAGACTAAAATGTATTTTCCAACCCAAACTCCATAGCAAGTTATGAAGCTAGAGACGTAGAAGTGCACATGAATCTTTGGAATATCTTGCTGAAGACGCAAGTTAGCATATGAAAACAAATGGAACCTGACTAGGTATGAGACGGAACCTAGAATTCCACGTAGGGCTCACTGGGAACATGTGACCGGGCAATTCTATTTTATATTAAGAAAGGTCGCTCATGACGAGTTACTTATTCAGAGCATAGCTGCTGGCCTTGGTTGAGTGTGAATTTTAAGTTGCCATCCACAATCCACTGAGCATAAGCACAACTACTAAAGCCAATAGGAAAGCTCTAAACTCAGTAGGTTATGGCTGCAACTTGAGTAACTATGACAGTAGTCTTCACCCATTTCAAACCAAGAACACACCTTTAACTCCAAACTTTCAACACAGAATAAAATTTTAATATTTTTAAAGGTGCATCTTTCTCCTTTTCTCTAAATTTCTATTTTCCCTTCCTTACTGCCCTATCTCCCCCATGTCACTTACAAAAACAAACCATCAACAATAAAAAATGGCACTTTAACTGGAAACAATGCTGCATGTGCAATCTACCTTGTCTACTTCTCCCAGTTATGAGACACGGTCCACTTGTTGAAGGGGAAATTAAATTTTAAAAAAATCCACTCATTGGTTCGAGATTTTTAAAAAGTTCTCTAACAGGCCAGTCCTATCTCCTGCCGGCCCAGAGCATGCAGCACCACTGACATAGCTCACACTGTATGCTATGGGCCGGCAGGAGACCAGACAGCCCAGGAGAGATAAGAAATGAACATTTTTATTTACCTCCCCGTAGGCTGCCTGGCCCCCAATGGGTGTCCTCAGACCTATGCCAGCTCTTTAGCTGGCATAAATCTGAGGAGGGCTCCGGGGGTATGTCTGGGAAGGGGGGGGATAAGATCTGGCATGCACAACTGCCACCAAGATCCTGCCCAGTCTTCTCCCTGCACTGATCCACCCTGACCCTCCCCCCCCGATCCACCCCCGTCACCAACTTACCAGTGGTAGCAGAGGTTCTGCTGGCCGGTGTCACCTATGTGCAGCCTACAGGGCCTTGCACCAGTGGCAGTGGCCAGCAGAACAGCAGAGCGCCTACTGCAACAGCAGCCCGAGCCATACAATGGCGGATCACAAGATCCACCAGCGTAAAACCCGGATTAGATTGGGTCCTATTTTTTTTATTCTAAATATTCTTGGAAAGGACACTGTATCGAAAATTCAATCCCACGTTCACAGATGGGTAGAAATCCATTAAAAACCAACATTTGTCTAAATATGAGGAACCCAAATCTTATCCCAAAATTTATTCAACGAAAACAAACACTCACACCATCTCCAAATATTAAATTTGATGTAAGTCAGTGGAAGTACAATCACAGGGGAAAATGCATGGAAGTCATTTGGTTCCTTTAAATTAAAAACTGTTGATGTTGAACTTTTTTCCATTACTGTCTTTAGGTGAACTGTGGAAAATTTCATTTTCCTGGACTTGTCTGGAAGACTAACAGTACTACGGTAACTCAAGAACCTCCCCCTATTCTATGCGTAACCAGCAGCTATTCACACTTCATATCTCTTGTAATGCACCATAGCATACATTCAAGCAACTCCAGAGCAGGCTTTTGTGGAGATCAGACTGTCCTTTGTCTGTGGGGGGTTGAAATGAGATAACATATTTCAATAATAAAATTAAAGCAGCCAAGTCCTGGCCCATCCTCACATGACTAGTAGCTAAAAACGGATGGTTTAAAAATGGATAGTTGGTTATTAAGCTATCATCTTTACATTCTCGTTCCAGGAGAGACAATATTTAGCTAATGTATGGCTGTTTGGTGTCAACATTTTCACCCTCATTTTTGCCTTTCCTCCTCCAACAATAAGCCTGATGATATGAATATATATACATATATATTTATATGTACATACCCGTACTCCTGAGGTGAAATGTCCTGTTCCTGACGAGTCCTAAAGAGGATAATGCAGTGAAATAATCCAAACAGGGGGAGTCAATCCAAAAGAATAGTCCAGCAAGGAAAAAATATATCCAATATTATAAGAAATCCATGGTGATGGGGAAATATTAAATGTTTTAAACAATTAGAACCTTTAAACATCAGTCCCCATAGCAGCAAGTCCAGCTCCAAAATTTGATAAGGCATAGTATAGAAACATTTTCTTTTAAATGCATGTTCCAATGCCAATGACTGTACTAAAACGTAATGAAAAGGTGAAATCAGAGTCAATGTAGAAGTTAAATTATGTTGAACTTTCAAGAAGTAAACTGAAGTCCTCCACCCTGTCCTGGAGACAGATGTCCATCGACATGGGACACGCTCTCATGCATAGACGACATAGTTTTATCTCTGTCCCAAAGGCACAAGGTGAAAAGTGTTCTTGAAACCAAACATGCAATAAAGTTTTAAGTTTCATTTCTAAGATGGCTGCTTTAAAAATTTTATAAGCTATGAATCAGGCCGCCGCGGATTATTCTTCATTTTGGATTGACTTCCCCGCCAATGGATTTTTAAGAAGGTTAACTTTTGGGCGCTGATATTTCATTAGGATACTTCAGGAACTGGATGTGACACGCCAGGAGTGCTGTGAAGATCTTAACTTTTCCTCCCTTTATTGTGGTTTCCTTTCTTATGCCCTTGTGCTCTTTTAAATGTGGGAGGGGGGTGGAGAGGAGAGATATGACTTTTTATTTTGTAAAAACATATTGATAACGAAACAAACAAACGGTATTGTTTAACTCTTCTTACTGCAACCTGTTCTGTCGCCTTATTCACCCACCAAGAACTACACGATATGCAACAACAACAAACATTAAAAGCAAGGAACTGTCACAGTTACAGGTCAAAAAAAGTCAATAATACGTTCTCCAACACTTAAGCACAATGGGGCGCATCACAAGCCAGGGATGGTTTCAGCGTTCTATTGTGCCTAGGTGCAAAAGGATAGGCGGCAGACTTTGCTGTTAGCTGTGAACTGTCCTCACTATTATGTTTTCAGGAGAACAGTTAACTGTCCTTAATGTAGTTTTCAGTGAGGGAATTGCTTGAGTAAATAATCCGCGGATTCTTTTTTAGTCTGCGGACTAAAATTTAGCACTCGGTCTAAAAACCGGCCCGTCACAGTGAAATCTATGACAATCTAAAACAGTCTTGGCAAAGGAAAGGAAAAGTTAAGAGCACAAAAGAGAATGCAATTGGGCAGACTAACCTTTAGTATGCAGACTAAATACGGCCAGATAAAATGCAGGAAAGCCAAAAGCAGAAAATAAAGACTAACACAAAAACATGTGAACTCTGATAGAAGCTTTCACTGGAACGTTTAAATATTACCTTACTTGTTCACGAATACACATTATCATCACAAACCATCACTATTTTCAGAGGACTTGCTCTGCGTAGCTTTAATACTTTGATACAAGATGGTGTATATATGAACATACATATGCATATATCAAATAAAGGCTTTGTATGACAAATCTTGAAAAGAATAAACACTTGCAGCTACTGAAAATACATTTCTCAAACATCAATTTACTAGTTAGGTTGCCGACTTTCTGCTGTATGCCCGATCATATTTTGCAGCATTTAGCACTAATTCCTTGGGGAAAAAATAACAAAGAAAAACAGTGAGAGCATTAAGTCTCACAATTTAGGAGGTATGAACTACAATTTTCTGAAGTTAGAATCCCTCTCCCAGATCACTCCAAAATTCAGGAAATTTCAACAAAAAAATGGGTTTGGTTGCTGTGTGAGATGCCAGCCCTCCCAGCCACTGACACCAAATGCATGGCATAAAGCAGAGGCTCCCAACCTGTGGTACGCGTACCACCAGTGGTACTTTGTGCAAATGCTGGTGATGCGCAGCAGGTTGGCCCTTATCTGGTTTTCCGATCTCCCCTCTATCTTGCAATTCCGTGTTGCCCCCACCCCTCCAGGCCTCTTCTCTGGGACAGCAGTAACCAGCTGCTAGGAGGTCTCTTATCTACTGATCTCTCTCTCAGCTGCTTCTGCTCCTTATCCCCATCTGTACAGTTCCCTATTGCTTCCTGTATATACAGCATTGAACCACTAGGTGGCATAGGCAAGAAGGAGCAGGCAAGCCTTTTATTTCCTTTCTTTTATTTCTATTTTATTGCTGTATTTGAGCAAGCTGCTCAAATTGCTATATTTGAGCTGTATCTGAGCAAGCTGCTGCTCATGCTGCTCATATTTATAGAGATTCAAATCCAAAGGCATGAATGGGACGCGGGGGGGGGGGGGGAGCAATGAAACATAACTGTCCTGGGGAAAGATAGGCCAAAAAACAGAGAGACTGAAAACTGAGGATGCATGATATTCTACTCCTGCAGTGAAGGCTTTAAATCTGGTCTTTTGGATAAGCTTCCAAAGCAGGAACTAGATCTGTGAATACTAGTTTTGAGGGGGAGGAACCCCACAGTGGCTTACTTGCTGTATTTGCTGACACTATCACCTATCTAGTGCACATATTTATTTAAATTAATTATAAATAATCTCATTTATTGGCATATTGGTGGTACTTCAGAAAATTTGACTGTGACAGATGGTAACCTGGTGATAAAGTTTGGGAACCTCTGGCATAAAGGACATCGCCCCAAAAGGGGCAGAGCTTGTGACATCACGCCCCGAAAGGGCAGGGCTTGTGACATCACAGGGGGTATCATAGCGATGGCCCTGTAGCGACGCCTCTGATGCACATCTTGTAATGCCTGCCAAATGTGTGTACCAAAGCCTCTGACCTTTGTCCCTGGCCTAAAGGAAGAGCAGATGAGGAAGCAATTCAGATATAAGTAGGTCCCCTGCTATCTGAGATGTGCTACCAATGGGACCAGAAAACACTCTGGTGGTGGGCATGAAGCCAAGGGGCAACACTCTTTATTGAAATACATTATGTCTTAAGACGGTACTTTCTATAACTATATCTGATTCGTACATGGAGATAAGTCTTGATCAGGTCTATGGAAACTAGAATGCCTGTTTACGCTTGGTGGTATGATGCAATGGTTCTCAAAGCTCCCCCCCTCAGAGTAGGGGAGAACGTTGAGTGCTTGCAGGTTTCTTTGTCGCTTACCAGGCATCATGCTGCCCTCCAGAGGGTGAGAGGGGGCCACCCCATGGTTCGAATCAGCCCCCTGAAGCGATTGAGGCCCACTTCCAGTTTTCTGACAAAAACCGGAAGTGGGCCTCAATCACTTCAGGGGGCTGTTTGGAATCGCAGGGAGGTCCACAGAGGGATCCGCAGGCTCCTCACACCCTCCAAAGGGCAGCGCGACCCCTGGTATGTGACAAAGATACCCTTTTGTCCCTGGCGGCGGCGCAATCCCGGGATCGCTGCTGCCACCATCGCAGGCCGCCACTCCCCTGAAGGGGGGTAGCGACCTGCCTCTTCTCAAAGTGGTGGCCTGCGACCCACCACTTTGAGAACCACTGGTGTGATAGATGGATTTCAGTGTTAATATCCTGGAATGTATCTTGGGCAGGAACTTATTCAGTCAATTCAAGTTCAGAATCATTCCTACATCCATATGCTTTTTAGGTAATATATATACATATAGACACTGCATCACCTTCAACCTGACTGGGGAGCAATCAAACCTTTGTGTCCTCCTGGAAGGACACACCTTAACTCAACCAAGCCCAGGGGAGGCCTAGTTGCACTCAGGATACGTTCCAGACACTATTGTTCACCCAGGAATGTCTTTGATTTGTCTTATCCCTGCTCTGGAAGCAGAACTTTGCCATCTTTCCTGCCAAGTAAAGGTGTCTATGCTGTCGGTTTCTGCAGTCTCTCCCACAGAGACTCCCTCCATTTTATGGTGCTTTCTTCCCCACTGAAAGTGTCCATGCTGTCCAGCTTTAGTAAGACTTGTCCTGCCCTGGAAAGCCTCTTGCTTCAGTAGCCACCCTCACCTTTCCTTGCCCAAAGCTACTTTCCTTGCCCAGTAAGGGACATCATCTTGACTACATTTTTCCTTTTCCCCAGAACCTGAAATCTTACTCTTGCTCCATAGAAGGGCACGATGCTCCAGTCTACCCAGCGGATTAAGGGCAGGTAACAGCTCTCTCCCTTCTAAGACTCACAACAACTCTTCCCCCTCCTAAATGCCTCTATTCCTCCATGCTCATTTTAAACTTCCTGCTAATTTTCTCCTCTTTCATTGGGTTAGCCTCGGCAGAGGAAACTCAGCACAGCTAGCAGTCTGACTAGTACACTTGCTCATTCTTTCGATCTAAACAGAGCTACAGTATTTGGGGGAAAAAATAATTACCCACAACTACTTAAAATTCTGTGTAACTGATCTCTCACGTAAACATGCTTTTTCCCTTGTTTTTCTATATTGCTTAATAATTTTTTAAAAAAACATTTGGTCTCATGGTTACTCATAGCCTAATCAGAGAGACTTTAAGGTTGTGCACTCTGCTTTCCAGTCAACAATCTTAAAACTGTCAGACACTGCAGTTTTTGACCTCTCGCTGTATATCACTAATTCCCCCAATTTGAATTTAATTCTGGGCCAAACAGATCTGGGTCTGAGTGTGTTTCTGTGCACGCGCGTGTACAAGGGTATGAATCGACATGAGCACCTGTGAATGAGCAGTGTTGTAAATAAAAGCCCTGAAGACTGTAGTTGATGCTTCAAAACCTAACTGCATCCTCTCTTGCTTGTCACAAGTATCCTTAGGTCTGCCTTTTTGTCTGCTGGTATGACTGCGTTTGATAGCAGGACTGCCACTGAAGCTGCTCCATGATGGTTCGAGAAAGGTTGACTGCCGAATAATTTATACTGATCCACTCATTCTTCCATACTTTCTCAAACAACTTTGGAAGAGGCAAGGTTAGAGATGGAGGCAACTTTTGGAAAGATGACCTATGCACCCTAGGGCAGTGGTTCCCAAACGTTTTAGCACTGGAATCCACTTTTTTAAATGGAATTCTACCGGGACCCACATTAGCTATACGAGACTTTTAAAAAAGGATATCTAGAAGGAAATAATTTTTATTTATTTAAAAGTAATATTTTTATTTATTTACAAAAAATCCATTTCTAACAACAAGGCAGTCCTAATGAATAACCTCAAGGCTTGAAGGACTTAGTTCAGCCTTCACCTGCCCCCACTACCCGTCACTGACGGAGCTGGAAAAAATTCAGCAGAAAAAAGATACTCAAACATAAGGTAAAGGTATCCCCTGACAATTAAGTCCAGTCGTGTCCGACTCTAGGGTGTGGTGCTCATCTCCATTTCAAAGCCGAAGAGCCAGCGTTGTCCGAAGACGCCTCCGTGGTCATGTGGCCGGCGTGACTCTCCTTGCCGCAGCGCGTAGCATGCAGCTGGAACACGGAGCGCTGTTTACCCTCCCACAAGCGGTTCCTATTTATCTATCTCCCTATATTTACACAAGCTTGCATTTTTGAATAGCCTCAGGGCTTGAGGCAATTAGTTATCTGATCTTTCTATCACCTGTATTTTCATTGAAGGCTCTGCTCGTGATCCACGAGAAATTGGGTTGCGACTCACGGAAATGCTGCCCTAGGGTGTTGGTGATGTGAAAGCCTGTTCTGTCAGTTGTAATGTACAGCAGGGTCTTGGCTAATACATCTGTGAGAACAAACTGTCCAGCGTGGGAGCAAACAGGATCTTGCGCTGGATCTACTCTGGGAACAGCAACTGCTACAAGGGAATCTGTGGTCTCTTTCCTGCTTGTGCCTGGACCTGCCTCTAGAAGTGGCATGTGTGCAATTTTTTCTTTCACTTATACATATTTTTGTGCAGGGATTTGCAGCAGGAATGGTTATGGGGCTTATTCTGATCTTATTCAGATCAGATTTCTGAATTTACTGAGACTAGATTCCAAGGAATATATTCAAGACCAAGAGTAAGTTACTAATATGACAATAGCTTTAAATGAAATGGAGATTCATCTGAAAAATTGAGTAACTTTTTCTGAACTCCAGAATGAAGAGAATGGAATCTCTCTTCTTTTGTCCAAGGCGGATTTCATGGATTCAAATGACAAGAAATCTTCGTCTAAAGTGCAAGATGAGATACGTTGTCTCTATTTGCACTGCAATTCATAGCTTACCTTATATATTTCAAAACCACAGGCATATCATCATCAATTACATTTTTATTCTACTCTTCTCCCAAGGAACTCAGGATGTTAAATGCCTTCAGCGTACCAATTTGTGCTTGTGAGAGAAGATGAGCATCACAAAACAGCTCTTGGTACCAAGCTTGGAACTGATCAGACCTGATCATAGTAGCCCAAGCACTGGTGACAATGAGGCTGGATTACTGTAACACACATTATGTGGGCCTGCCTTTGAAGACTGCTCAGAAACTGCAATCAGTGCAAAACGCAGTCGCCTGTGTAGCGATGGAGGCAAGGTAGTCTGACTCTGTCCGACTGCTTCTCCATCTGCACTGGCTGTTGATTTGTTGCTGGGTTCAATTGAAAGTGCCGGTCTTTACGACCTAAGGCCAAGGTATCTCAAGGACTACCTTCTTCCATATGAGATGACCTGCCCCTGAAGTTACTGGGGGTGGTGGTGGTCTTCTATGGGTGCCATCAGTCTCTGAGGCTCGACTGGTGGCAACGAGAAGGAAGGTCTTCTCCGTAGTAGCACCACAACTGTGGGATTTTCTACCTATTAGCCTTTTGGCAGGGTCTTAACTCTTTGATTATCATCTTGACAGCTTGTTAGGTTTTTTGCTTATAGTTATTTTATTGCTTATCACTATTGCCTGGTGTTCTTACACAGATTGTATTTTATATTGATTAACTTATGAGTATGCCTGCTGCAACACAAGTGCACATAATCTAAAACCAAAGAAAGCATGCTTTTTCTTAAATTAAATCTGCATTATTTTGATTTCTTTAACCAGCCCAAATCCAAAATTAGGCTAAGTAGCAATCTGCTGCTCAGCACCCCAAAAGCAGGATAGTACTGGAATACTGCACACACAAATATTTTAGGGAACGATGCTGGAAATGTTTTGTGGACAAGCATTTAGGAGAAGATCTGTACATTCTGTATTTCGTCCAAAATGTCATTTACAAACAGGTTTGTGGCTGGAGCAAGGAAGAAGTCTGTACACATCATGTCTTGTGTATTCACATTCTGCATTCCCTTGCTCAGTATGCTTCACAAACAATGTATACTGATTCCATGTATGCAAGGATATAAGTGTGCACACTCACCATATATATTCATGTGTAAGTCTAAAAATTTACCTTAAAACTGACCCTGAAAACCTGGGTCGACTTATACACTTCTAAGAATAGCTGCTGGGGGGGGGGGGGAGAGACTGGGCTGAGAAGGACGACGCATGGGGGTGGGTTTAAAAAAAAGAGCTATTTTACCTTGTTCTGAAGCAGCACAGAAATGGAGCTATTCTCCAAATAGGAAGAAAGAAAAGTGAAGGAGCTTACGGGAGTTGTAATCTTTGTGAGGACTGCTGCTATGGAAGTATGGTACTGTACTCTTCAAAAAGCCTATAACCCCCATAAGCTCCTTCGCCTCTCTTTTTTCCTGTTTGGAGAATTTCTGTTGCTGCATCAGAATAATCACTGGTCGTTTTCAAGAATTCAAAGAAATTCATACACCCCTAAGTTTTGATCTCTATTTATCCATGGGTCATAGCAAATGCCGTGACTTTTGGCTTAAAAATTGCCCTCGTGGACTTATCCATGAGATCGACTTATACTCAAATATATATATGGCATATTCTCTTCATGTTCTCTTCCTGTTTGTTTTTATTTAACCAGGATCCCAACTGGGGGGGGGGGGGAGATTGGTTAATTAAGCACTTGCCAAGAAAGCCAGCCCTGGAGCAGAAGAGGTTCTTCACTTGAGATAAACGTATTTAGCAAAAACACTACAACACTATTGAACAGCAGCGTCAAGTAAGGCTGTTGCAGGCAACATCCCTGAGCAAGACCAACTTGTTACTATGTTAGATGGCTGCATGAGAATAGTCTACATCGGGGTCGGGAACCTTTTTATATGGGAAGGCCACAATTTATTTATCTTTTATATACAATTCATTGTTACAGTTATTTCCCTAAAAAGCTCCCAGGCCTATGATGCAAGTCACTGGGCGGTTGCCAGTTACCAAGTTGCTACTGACAGGAAAGAATAAAAAGTTACCGAGTTTGGCGTTATGCCATGAAATAAAAGGTGGATTTAGTATTTGCAATTTAATAGAAATGTGTCGCATGCAGCCTTAAGACTGCAGGTTCCCCATCTCTGATCTGCATACTACTTGAATCGATTCTTAAAATTCCCACTGGCTGAACATGGTTCAAAAGATGACATTGTTCCCTTATACCCACCACACCCTGCAAATGTTTTCCTTAACCCTGTGCAGACCCTTCCAATTTTAAACAATTGGAAGAACACCAGTCACAACCATGAACAAATGATGAGAGAATTCCAACAGAGCACAAGGAGACTCAGGTTTTCAAATCTTGCAAAGGCACAATTAGTCAAAGGCTCAGAATGTGGCTTCTAGTAGCTAGGGCAAGAGTTTCTCTCACTGTAGTTTGGCTAGCTACTCTTTGTTTCATGTCCCAAAGCTTTGAATATGTCTGGTCTTGTACTATAGCAGGGGCCAAACTGTGGCTCTTGAGCCACATGTGGCTATTTGATGTATAATGTGCAGCTCCTGGAAATATGTTGGCTGAAATAGATCAAAAGCTATTATGACCGGCTACAATGTACCACGTTCGAAGCATGTTCATCAGGATTATAGTCATAAAAACACCAAAAAAAGCTTAAAAACGTTCAGAACATGTACTGTTAAAAGTATGACTTTGCAAGTCCTTTTAAAATCACGTATGTGTAATAAAATACTTCAAAAGTCTTCCTTAAAAATACAGCAACAACATTTTAAAAACATATCCAGCATAACGTTTCATTCATTCAGCCATGAACTTTGTCAAATGCAATCAAGCCCAGGCAGGAAGATGGTGAAACCATCGCAGTCCTGCTGCTATTTTTGAAGATGTTTTTGGCACGCATTTTTTCTACAGACCAATCAACACCGGAAACCGACATCTACAATGTTGTTAATGGTCTGACCTTATTCGAACCTGCTCACTGCCTCTAGTGGCCACCCTTTTTATTGCATTCCTATTATACTTTTATTTATTGCTGGGGTCCAGATTCTATTAATCATGGACCACTCCTGCTTACGGTTCAAGCCCACCCAGACAGGGCGATATTTGAACAACGCCTCCAATCATCATCCCATTCAGAAAAATTCAGTAATGAATTCCTGCGATGGTTTCACCATCTTCCTGCCTGCTTGGGCTTGATTGCATTTTACAAAGTTCATGGCTGAATGAACGAAACATTATGCTGGATACGTTTTTAAAATGTTTTTATTGTATTTAAGGAAGACTTTTAAAGTATTTTATTACACATACATGATTTTAAAAGGACTTACAAAGTCATACTTTTAACAATACATGTTCTGAACATTAAGCTTTTTTGTGTTTTATGACTATAATCCCAATGAACATGCTTCGAACGTGGTATATGTTGGCTGAGCTTCTTTTTGCATCACAATTAATATAAAAGGTAAATAAGAAATTTTCAAGCTTTATATTTACCCAATATAAAACAGTGTCCACTGGATTAAAACATAAGTTTAATGTTCATGACAAGTACAGTAAAATTTAAGAATTTAAATGCTTCTTAAATATTGTGAAACTCAAATATCTGAAGTTTATTATATGTGGCTCTTACATTAAGCAAGTTTGGCCACCCCTGTACTGTAGCCATTTTATTACATCAAACATTTGTAGCCATCATGGTTTCAAAGAAAATATTTCAGTCTGAACCAAGGGTAACCTAAAAGGATAGAGGTGAATGGCATTAAAATAAGGTCTGTACATGGTTTAAAAAAAATGAAAGAGTATTTTAAAACTCCCTACATCTAGTACAAAGATAACTTAGTACGAAACTGCTGCATTTATAAGATAATTTTGACACATCTACATCTTCTACTGAACCAATTCAAATGCTGCAGTGTCTTAGCTGCTGATATTTCTTTTTGCTGTGTTACTTGAATTAAAATATTTTTAAACTGCAATATTTGATATTTTTACAGACATGAAAAAATACTCCAAGAACCACAAATAATGCTGTCTTGGAAACACCATTCAATTAAATATATTTCTTTTTTCTAACAAATCATGAACAAAGACATAAAACTATTAAAATACACAAAGATTTGATGGAAAGAGTAAAATATGTTCTACGAAGTTACTTATAAGATTGTGAAGCTATAAAGAAGTCATCTCAAGTAGAACTAGTACCAGTAATCATTTAGAATAGTCCAAAAGACTATATAACGATCTTGCACAAGAAGACATTGAACTATTTCTTGAGAAATGGCATAAGGACATTAAGAACCAAACTAGATATACATTAAGCCACAATGCTGAACTTGCATCACCTAGTGATGACTTTGGCAATTAGCTGGAAGGGGGGGAATGCATAAAACATTGCCCTTCCCATAGTGCTAGAAACATATCCCCTATGTAGCAGGGATCACGTCCAGGATGGCTGCAAAATGCCTAGCACTGTGTGTTATGACTCATGGCAAACAGGTCCACCACAGGGCAACCCCAGTCATGGACTGCAGACTGGCAGATCTCAATGTTGAGGCACCATTTGTGGGTTTCCACTTTGTCTTCTGCCCTGCTGAGGGCATCTGCTAAATTGTTGGAAACTCCAGCTAGTAGAGGTGATGTGAAGGAGTTGAACATACTAATCCTAAATCATGCATGCAAAGGAACGAAGGATTTTTGATATGCCACCATTTATGCAGTGCAAGGCTGTTGTACTGTCTGTTATAATCTGTACTACAGCAATACTTCCCATAATGCTGCTTCCTTTAGTGCTGTTTCACTACAGCACTCTTTGTTGGCTGCGACTGACAGCTGTTGTAGCTAATGGGAGCACTGCATTCTGGGTAGCATAGGATGAATCGGTGCCAGTTTCCTACCTCATACTTCCTCAGTGTCTCCAGTTTCATGCAGTGCTCGACTTTTGGGGACTATATCCTCCATGCTATTACTGCTGTACATGACAAATATAGTAAGGAGGATCTCAGTGTTTTGAAGATGACTATCAGCTCAGAACACCGTGCGAGCTTTCCTCTGTTGTGGTGATCAAGTCCCACTGATTTTGAGGGAGCTGCAGTGAGTTCTTCATCCCTGCATTAACATGTTGGTGGTTATTGTTCTGGATGATGTGTCAGGATGGAAGGAGACGCCTTTGAAAAGTCTGGTAGAGCCCACCACTGCAGGAAATGTAGGATTCGGTCCAACAGAATTAGCAGTTTGTGTTAGCAATGTAACTGAGGCCTGAATGCTAAACAAGAACCATTCTTGTGGAGACCTTATGTGAAGATGTGCCAAGACAAGAATTGCCATGGTAGATGTCATATGACCTAAAAGTAGTTATATCTGATCTTCAGATTAGGACAGTGATCTTTGGAAATCCAGGAGGAAAGTGTTCAATGTAAACTACAAAGTAAAGATACTTCCAACGTTGTGGATGTACTGCAATGTGAAAGTAGATATTCTCTAAGTCAATGACTATGAACCACACATCTTTGTAGAGAAATGTCAAGGTGTTTAGTACAGATATCATATGGAATTTCTTGATTTGGATGAAAATGCTGACATCTTGTGGGTCTAAAATATGATACAGACAACAGCTTCTCTTCAATACTGGTCTGAGGTCCCAAACTGTTGCAAGCGAAAATCTCCGAGATAAACAGTACTACTGAGATGGAGTGAAATGCCCCACCCTCAGAAACCTGATTAATTCCATCGAAATCAGATTTCTTCTTGTTTAACTAAATCCATAGTAGCCTTAATTTAGCTTGAAATTCTGATACTGTTCATATGGTGAACAGTAGGTATTAGAGAGGAACAGTCACAGCCAATACCATAGCTGAGCTTTGAAGTTTGAACTATGAAACGTTCTATGAAGTTTGAACTATGAACTATGAAACGAGATAAAGTCTGAGACCAATGAGGCATAAAGAAAGAACAAATGCCAAGATATGCTAGGGTCAAAAATCATAGCTTGGTATTAAATCCCAGACTATCTGTAAGTAGAGAGGTATGTATCCAGTCTTGAGCTAGATATTGAAAAGGTGAAGTGTCCATCCAGTGAGGCTTAGGTGTCAATTGTAGTCTGACAAAGGTTTTGTACTACCTCTAAATCATGAGCAGCTACTGAGGCTGGCATGCCAAAGTGTTGATCTGTCCATGCTGAAGGAAACTGCAGGTTGGTATCAAAGCTCGGAACAGTTGAAACATGAGAGGTAAATACTTTAGTATTAGCTAGATACCAAGCTGTTCATATTGAGGAAGCCTGGTATGGAGACCATTGCTAGATATCAAGGCTGAGAATGCTCAGAAGTGAGAAGCTAAATACCAAGATCAAAAGCTAGGTACCAAGGGTTGAACTGTCCATATCAAAAGGAACCTGGTACAGAGACTGTAATTCAGTACTGAAACTTTGGGGTGCTTGTCACATGAGATATAGATGCTGAGGTATGAACTAGGTGCCAAGGTTATGAGCTGCCCATGTCAATAAAGTCAGCATGGAGACTATTGCTCAGTATTGAGTGGAAGGGGCTTTTATGAATCTGAAGGATACTGAAGCTAGAGTTAGTTACAAAGTTGTCAAACCATCCATACTCAAGAGGTGAAGTACAAAGACAAAGCTTGGTATCAAAGCTTTGAGTGCTTGTAAAATGAAATTTTTGACAACACTGTTTTTCACCTTGAGAAGACATTGGTGTTCAGGCAGACAGCTAGTTTGGTCACAACAGACTTGATGGCAAAAACTGGCCGACAGCTTGCTTGAGTGTGAGAGCCCAAACCCCTTCCAAGACGGAGCAACTTTTGAGAGGTCCCAATACAGAAAGCCTATGCAGCCCAGCCTAGTCCACATTTTAATGATCACCACTGACAAAAGATGCTGCTGCTAGGAAGGAAGAGCATTCCAGGAGTTGGGACTCAACATTTGCTTCCCTCGTGGGCAAAGCCTCAGAAACTCAATCAAATTCAGGACTTAGCACTTTTTTCTTTATTTTAGATTTATAAATGTCATCCTTGAGTTCACTTGGTCTCTTTTAATGCCCCAAATCATTTTTTTTTCTTTTAAAGATAGTAAGTTATTTGGGGACAAAACTATTACTAACATGGAGGAGAAAAAATATGGTAAGCCTTTCTGAGCCCGTGGGATATAAACTGAAACAACAACATTTCAGCTAAAAACAGAAACAAGAAACATTAAAAGAAACCAGCTTTTTAAGACTGTTTAAAAAGTCTACTAATCCTATTCAAATTGCAAAAAGAGTACCTTTTAAACATTTTAAAAGTATTTTAAAAAGTTGTAACCTGGTAGCAAAAAAGTACAATGATGAAGCCTGGTCATATTTCTCAGGATAATGAGTTCTACAGGGCAGGCACCAAAACTATGAAAATCTTGTTCCATACCCTCACACTTCTAACCTTGGTATTAATCAAAATTGTATTCTTTAGCAACATGCCATTGCATCATCAAACACATTTGTATGACTAACATTAAAACAAAAATGATCAAAATCTGCAAGAGAGGTTTTTACATCTCTTGTTGCATCTATTGTGGCAAATGAGCCCTCTAACTACTGTACAATAAGAGGGGGAACGTGGTGCAAGTCCCCACCTACTTTTGAGGATAAGATGAGCAGGGCCCAGCCTATTCAGAGTTTTAGAGGCACAATTGTGATATCTTGAATTGGGCCTGAAAGATGAAAAGTAGCCCATGTAGGTGCCTTAAAACCAAATGCTGTGTCTTTTCTGCAGCCATCCTTGTGAGTAGGCAGGCCGCAGTATTCTTTACCAGCTAAACCTTCCAAACCATTTTTGATGGCAACCTAATACAGCATGATTGAAGGACAGTTATGATATCTTGAACGGAGAGCATAAGAGAGACAGCCAGCTCATCAGCAGAAGATAGTGAAAAGAACTCCTGCTTACTGCTACCACTAAACTTCAGGAGCTCTTCCAGGGAGGATGAAATTCTAACACATACAGGGAACCTCATTGTCTCAAGTTACTCAATCGTCCAACTAGTAACACTTCTATCTGTGGGAGGGCAAAGCGTGGGGTAATTTTTAAAATACAATACATCTTGTCTGAGCACCTGTCTGGAGGAGGACAAATACACTGAATATGAATTCAAAGAACATGCCACAACACCTGGACCAGATGAAAATGAAAAATAAGAGTTTAGGGTCATCAGTGTATTGACGACAGCACATTTTAAATGCTTCTATCTAGCTTTTCTAACCACCACGTGTATAGATATTAAAGAACAAGCAAGAACCTTGAGGAAACCCATGAGTAAATACCATGCGGTAGCATAGCAGTCACCAAATACCACCCTCAATGTTGGTCAAATAGGTAGGGAGTAGAATTTTAGGGGCATGGTACCTCCGACTCCCAAACCACTTTTATCAGCCTAAAAGAATTTGACGGTCAACTGTGTCAAAAGCTACTGAAAAGCCTGGAAGCACAGTCATACTCTGCTTGTAAGATTTCAGATACAACCAACCAGAGTGACAAAAACAGATTCCATTCTAAACGCTGGCCTAAGAATCCAGATTCATAT
The DNA here is from genome assembly GCA_026170595.1 of Plestiodon gilberti rubricaudatus. Taxonomy (NCBI): domain Eukaryota; kingdom Metazoa; phylum Chordata; class Lepidosauria; order Squamata; family Scincidae; genus Plestiodon; species Plestiodon gilberti. Next base: position 105,535,645 of record JANXHW010000002.1, on the reverse strand, counting down.
GGGTCAACAAAATCAGTACAATCCAGACGTTACTGGAGCTACAACCTCATAGACCACTCAACCACTTTGTCCAGAAATAGTAAAGTAGACACTGGCTGATAAGTTCCCTGGGCCTAAATATATTTTCTTAGCACAGGGCAATCAAAGCCTCCTTTAAGACTTCAATCATTACCCCCTTCCTACTAATGCTCAGCTCAGTTAACCAGAACAGTAAGGAACAAGCCCAATTTATAATGGAGTGGCTCACTCCAATGCCGCTTTGAGTTTCACAAACATTGCTCAATACAAGGAAGGGGTCTGCAGAGTAAACTTTCCCATTAATTCCCCAGTCCTTCCTTCCAGTGACCACATGGAAGATATCTGCTGAAAGGCTACAGTGGCACCAACACTATTTCTACCCATTGTGATGGTGTTAAAAGGAACACAACTGTAAAACTCTTAAGAGGTGGGTGGTTAAATGGCTGCTTCAGCAGGGCTAGTTGCTGCACTGCTTCTCCCTACTTTTAATCTAGCACAGCTCATGGCATACCCCTCTAATGTCATTTGGTGGATAGATCAAATGTAGCAAATCTAGATGAAGGAAGTATACAATCAAGTGATGGGGAAGATTACTCTAGATGGGGCCCTAATCTCTGTCCCTATTGGTGTGATCTGCATCCAAGCATTTATTTTTTTTGGGGGGGGGGGGAGACTGGTGAGCTGAAGTCAAAGCCTGGCAATCTTTCAGCAGCAAGTTTACTACAACTTCTTGTGGACCTCCCCTTCCTGCCACTCGCATGGCCCTTTCCATGTGGAGCTGATGGCACTTGATGGGCCATCTGTTCATTATGGGTACAGGGGAAATTCCTCAGCATTACAATCAGTCTTATGTCACTGTGTACTTTGCATCTCATTCCTGAATACCTCAGGTGAAGTAAACACTACTTTGGGTGCATCTAACCCACTCCCCCCTTCTTTTAAGGTTTTAAAAGTGATTTCAGCATCACTGGGGTTAAAATGACCCTACCAACTAGGAGGGAAGTTTCTTTCCAAGCAGGAACATATTCAGGTCAACTGGCCTAGTTTGGCCTCCTGGGGAAGAAGCAATTCAGTCTAAATTGACCTATTACACCAAAGGAGAAATATATGTTGCAAACACCACAAGGAAAAATGGTACCACCATACAAAAGTTCCTTTGGTTACATGGCTGAAGAAGCAAACAAAACAAAACAAAAAACCATGCAGTACACAAAGCTCAACATAGCAGTAATATTTCCATTTTTGAATTGCATTTTTACTCTGGAAAAAAACCCCAAATTAGATTCAAAATTCATTAGGCACAGTTTCCTTATTGAGATAAACAAACAGAACTGAATTGCACTGGATTTCACATATTTTTCTTCTTAGTTAAGAGCTAGAACATTTCAGATTAGCAGATAATATCCTTCAAGAAAGAGGAGGCTCTGAACCCTTTATATTTACACTAGATTCCCCAGAGCACACACTACCATGTACTATTGTACTGATCATGACTCTACAAATCCCATTGTACAAACAAGCACCTGCAAAAATGTGGGCGTGACAATTCCTCCCCCCCCCCAATTCTCCACCTGCAACTCCTGTGCCCCTCCAGAGTGACTCTTTGGTAACTGCTCCAGGAGGTCTTCATGTGGAAAAAGGAAATTGTGCTCCATCCCTTGTGACTAAACATGCCTTCTGCTTGTACAGTGAGATCTTTGGATTCATGTCAAAGTATTCTAGATATATTATCTGCCAGAATGCATGCATACCAGGCAGTATAAAAAAAATAAATCTAAATTCTAGATATGGACAAATAATGCATATTAATTTATGGGGTCTATTGATTAATGCAGTGTCTCCCTTCTGTTAATGTGTGAAAATTAATGTATGGGCCTCAGTGCTATGTCTGTATTAATATTTCTCTACCCCTAATCCCCACGGCATTTACTCCAGACAGACTCACCTTAGTCCACGGATGTGCCTTAATCTGAGGAAATTTAAATTCAGTGTAGTTTGGATTCATTTCTCTAATTTGTTCTCTGGTTGGGGTTCCGAGGACCTAAAGAAAAGGAATGAAACTATTAACACATTGCTGCAAGACAGTTATTGTATCTATCAGTAATAATAAGTGGTATATACATATTCTTAACAGCAACAAAATAGGAAGTACAGTTATGGCAAAACACAGAGAGAGCTGCATTCTACCAAGTCAAACCGCTAATTCACCTAACTTAACATTGCCTATATTGACTGAAACCAGCTCCCCAGAGTTTCAGTCAGGAGTCTTTCCCAGCTCTACTTGGAGAACTCAATGGCTGAACTCATTCTTCCTGCCATGTGCAGGAGCGCAGAAGGGCTCATCTGTCTTGGTGCGTCCTTTACCTGCTCTCCGCAGGCTGCTGGTCTTCCACGCATCACACTTTATATGTGCGTGACGAGTCAGGACCCTTCATGAAGGGCTGAGTCTGCAAGGAGGCCACTGAGAAAGTACTGTAGAATCCAAATTGGCGACTGAGGAAAGGATTATCTTGGAACAAGCTGGTGACCCTGTGCAGAAGGCAAGGTCAGTCTGGGGATTCCAGGGAGCCCCTATCCCCCGAGCAAGACCCTGAACATCTAAACCTGCCTGCCCAGGAGTGAGGATGCCAGAGGAGCTTATCAGGTGCCAGAGACTGAGTCACCCTGGAAGTTGGAACCACTGGAGAACTTCAAAGGGGAGTCAGGATGGATGGGAGGCTCTTAAGATACTGAAGGCATAATCTCAAACAGTTCCAATCAGAAAGAGGATGAATAGGTGCCTAAAGAAACCAGAGTGGTTCCACAAGGAGCATTCTGAAGAATTGGCACATAAGAGGGGTATGTGTAGGAAGTGGATGAGCAAATTGACCAAGGTGAATACAAGCGTATCGTAGGAAGAGAGTCAGGAGGGCTAAAGCTCAGAATGAGCTTAGGTTAGTGAGGCAGATTAAGAAAAACAAGAGTTTTATGGTTATGGTCAGTGCAGAAGGAAGAAAAAGCAAGTGGTATGTCCACTGCGTGGGGAAGATGGTAAAATGCAAATGGGTGTTGGAGAGAAGGTGGAACTGCTCAATCCCTACTTTGCTTCTGTCTTCTCCTGCAAATGAAACTGTGTCGAGTCTAGTGAGAATAGAACAAAGGAGGGAATGAGGAAACTATGACCTAAGGTAGGGAAGGCTATGGTTTGGGAATTTGCTCTAAATCTGTTTGGGACCAGATGAGCTGCATCCTATGGTGCTCAAAGAATTGGTGAACATTACTGAGTATAAAATTATGGGGAACATTGTCAAAAACCTTACTGAAGCCCAGGTTATGTCCATAGCATCCTTCCAATCTACTGAGCTAGTCACTCTATCATACAAGAAAATAAGGTGTGTCTGACAAGACTATGCTGGAAATTGTTCCAACATTTAATTGAAATCTCCCTTGTAAATTAACACATTTGTCCTGGTCCTATCCTCCAGATCAACAATCTGCTCTATCTTCCAAATGAAAACCATTCAGGTATTTGTAGACAGTTATGTCACATCTTACCATCTAGTTTTTGCCCAACTCCTTCAACCTGCCATCACAGGTCATGGTCACTAGCCCCCTCATCCTATAGTCACCCTCTTTTGAATCCCCCTCCAGCTTATTAATATCCCACTTAAACTGTGCCTAGAACTGGGCACAAAATTTCAGGTGGGGACTAACTAAAGCAGAATACAGCCATACCATTACTTCTCGCAATCTCGACACTATACTTCTGTTGATGGGGTGTAGAATTGCATTTGACTTCTTTTCCGACTCACAATTTGTCATCCACTAAAAATGCCCAGATTTTTACTAGTAGTACAGCCCAGACAAGTATCCCCAATCTTATATATATGCTCCTGATCTTCCTACCCAAATGCATACCTCTACATTTATGCCTGTTGAAGCTCATCTGCATTTGCCTAACGTTCCATCCTGTCTAAATCCTGTTCTTGTCCTCTGGGGCTTTCGCTACCCCTCCCAGTTTAGTGTGGCCTGCAAATTTAATGAGCACCCCCCTCTACTCCCTCTTCCAAGTCATTTATAAAAGTACTGAACACCACTAGCAAGAAGAAAATGGAATTCTTACCTGTAAATTTCCTATTCTGGGAAGAGGAAGGGTAACATTTATCATTCTAATTAGAGGTGAAATACAGTCTCCTCAGAAATGGAACAAGAAAGTTATTGCCAAGAGAATATTAAGCGTGTGATGTCTTTGACTTCACAAGCTCATCTCTTGCCATCTACCCACGAGCTTCAATATCACTGCTGTTGATTTTGAGTTGAACCAAGAGTAGTAATACAGCAAGTGCTGTGAAAGTTAATGTTCTCTCCCTTGGGACACTAAAAGGATGGTATCCACGCTTTTTGTTGACTATCTCAAACTGCCTGGTCATAATTAAAAGTTCAATATCATATTTACCTTTGACTAAACATAAGTAACATCAAAATTACCATTATTGTGTTTGTGTGTCAAATGATGTCCAACAACAATTCCATACCTTGATTATTTCCACCAACTGATCCACACCGCTGTCACCTGGGAAAATTGGTTGTCCTAGTAATAGTTCTGCCAATACACAGCCTGCTGACCAAACATCTGAAGAAAATAAGGGGGGGGGGAATCATTGGGAGCATTAAGGATTATAGACAACCACCTACATTTATTTCCACAGAATTCAGGTCAGGAGCCAAATGAAATAAGATTTTTAAACTAGTGAACAGCAGCACAATAATCAAATCTTACTTCACCAAGGAAGTTACAGAGCTATTCCATACTTCACTGCAGAGAAACAGTAACACAGCGTTACACCAATATATAGTGAACCCTCGATTTCACAGACCTCAATTTAACAGACTTTGGAAATGATGGATGTTTTCAGTTTCATTAAAAACGAGTCATATATGTTTTGCACATGCGTGTCTCCACTGACTTCAACGCATTTGGACTTAGAATTTGGCATTAACAAACACCCCTTCCCCCCATTAGTCCATTAAATCAAGGATTCACTGTACGGTACGCACACATATGGCAACTTGTGTGAAACTATACACAAACGCAACAATATAGTGGATAAAGTTTCCAACTGAAAAAAAGACAAGATCATATGGGTGCACATCAAACCTGTACAAATCCAAGGGTTACAATGAATCTGAGGGTCATTAACAGATTTTTCCAGATTCCAGAATTTAATGTAATTCAAAGTCAGCAAGGTTAAGAGTTCTGCAACCAACACTAATGATTCAGATGAAAGCGTCCTTGCAACGGAATAGCCCATATGGACTCCAAGGTCCCTTCCAAATCTAACATTCTATGTTACTATAACTAACACTGCTCTAGCCATCTGCAAGAGTCTTGGATTCCACAGTTATTATGTTGCAATATGAAGGGCACCTCCTTGTGAAATTTGCAGACAACACTTTTCAGAAGGTAGAGAAAGCAGTAAGGGAAATAGCATGAGTAGGAACAGCAGGTAGTCAGGGGAGCACTTTTCTAATTACCTCCATCCCTGAACCTCCATTTGCCCCATGGACTGTGCCAGGCCCACTCTAGCTACAAGATGCCGGACCAGCGCATCAGGATCCTGAGGGAAGATTACCAGGAGGAGTATCATCTACTCAGAGCACATGTTGGGTTTGGTCTTTTGCATAGTAAGTGAAGGGGGTGCTCTGTGAACCCCGTTAACGTTTGGAGCCTCTTTAGCACCGAGGCTGCTTGCTAGAATCATTCAGGCTCTGTGCTATAAGCAGCATGCTGCTGCTTATAGCATTCTGTTTAACAAGACGTTTAAGGAAGAAATAAAGGTAAGGGGCATAGGGATGCGGATCCCGGATCTACGGATACAGGGGGGGGGGGGCTGTAGATAGAGGATAGACTAACGTTACAAAAACTACTCTCATGAGCTTGACAGCAACAGAATGAAATGCAACAATTGACAAAACAATTGATGCTCACAGGAAAGAACTACCAAAAAGTACCAATACAAAATGGTAAAGAATTGTCCAGGCAACAGCATTTTAAACACCCACATCATGTGAGCAGTAAATGTTTAACAGCCTCATGTACTATGACCACTTGCAACTTATCCATCCACACCTTCCTTGGGATGTTCAGTTCCAACCCTCTTTCTCTGCAGCCAACGCTCACTCAAGACACTACGACAGCAGTAGCATGCAAGCCTTCCGTTTCCCTATGTGTTTTCATTTTGAGTAGGGAGACTAACATGTTAGTAGTGATGAAGAAACAAGGCTGAGAGAGGGTAAATGCACGGAGGGATACAAAAGTGGGGGGAGATTAGCACTGGATTATGTTTCAATCATAGGGTACACACATGTCAGCAAGAGAAAGGAGGAGGCAAGTCCTGCCTTTATGACTAAAGAACACATAGGATTTGTCTTGTTGAACAGGTTGACCCCGTTTAAAAGTTAGTTAATTAAGCCTTCAGAATTAACAGACAAAGCAGAGTAAGCCTGCAAGTTTGATGTCCCAATACACTTACTGGTTTTACCATGTTCAGCATGCACAAGATTGCATGTGGTAGTATAAGATATGCTATGCAAGATATCCCCTTCATGGATCATTGCCTTGTCGTGGCGAAGGGGCTTGCGTAACTCAATGAAGCCATGAGCTATGCCGTGCAGGGACACCCAAGACGGACAGGTCGTAGCAGAGAGTTCTGACTAAAAGTGATCCACTGGAGAAGGAAATGGCAACCCACTCCAGTAACCTTGCCAAGAAAATCCCATGAACAGTACCAAAAAGGCTAAAAGATATGACGCCGGAAGATGAGCCCCTCAGGTTGGAAGGTGTCCAATATGCTACTGAGGAAGAGCTATTCCAAGTAGACTATTCCAAGTAGACCCAGAAAGGATGAAGCGGTTGGGCCAAAGCCAATAGGACGTTCAGCTGTGGTTGTGTCCGAGGTTGAAAGGAAAATCCAATGCTGCAAGGAGCAATACTGCTTAGGAACATGGAATGTGAGGTCTATGAATCAAGGCAAGCTGGATGTGGTCAAAAATGAGATAAGATTGAACATTGACATCTTGGGAATAAGCAAACTAAAATGGACGGGCATGGGCGAATTTAAGTCAGGTGACCATCATATCTACTACTGTGGGCATGAATCCCTTATAAGAAATGGAGTAGCCCTCATAGTCAATAAAAGAGTGGGAAAGGCAGTACTGGGGTGCAACCTCAAAAACGACAGAATGATTTCAGTTCGAATCCAAGGCAAACCATTCAACATTACAGTAATCCAAGCGTATGCCCCAACCACTGATGCCGAAGAAGATGAAGTTGACCGGTTCTATGAAGACCTACAACACCTTCTAGAACTAGCACCCCAAAAAAATGTCCTTTACATCATAGGAGACTGGAATGCTAAAGTAGGAAATCAAGAAATAAACGGAACAACAGGCAAGTTTGGCCTTGGAGCGCAAAATGAAGCAGGGCAAAGGCTAACGGAGTTCTGTCAAGAGAACACGCTGGTCATAGCAAACACTCTTTTCCAACAACACAAGCGGCGACTCTACACATGGACATCACCAGATGGTCAATACCAAAACCAGATAGATTATGTGCTTTGCAGCCAAAGATGGAGAAGCTCTATACAGTCAGTAAAAACAAGACCTGGAGCTGACTGTGGCTCAGATCATGAGCTTCTTATTGCAAAATTCAGGCTTAAACTGAAGAATGTAGGGAACACCACTAGACCAGTCAGATATGACCTAAACCATATCCCTTATGAGTATACAGTGGAGGTGAAGAATAGATTTAGGGCATTAGACCTGGTAGACAGAGTGCCTGAAGAACTATGGACGGAAGTTCGTAACATTGTACAGGAGGCAGCAACTAAAACCATCCCAAAGAAAAAGAAATGCAAGAAAGCAAAGTGGCTGTCAGATGAGGCTTTACAAATAGCTGTGGAAAGAAGGAATGCGAAAAGCAAGGGTGAAAGGGAAAGATATAAACAACTGAATGCAGATTTCCAGAGAACAGCAAGGAGAGATAAGAAGGCCTTCTTAAATGAACAATGCAAGGAAATCGAGGAAAACAACAGAATGGGGAGGACTAGAGATCTCTTCAAGAAAATTGGAGATATCAAGGGAACGTTTTGTGCAAAGATGGGCATGATAAAGGATAAAAAAAGGCAGGGACCTAACAGAAGCAGAAGAGATTAAGAAGAGATGGCAAGAATACACAGAAGAACTATACAAGAAAGATCTTAATGTTCCTGATGACCACGCTGGTGTGGTCACTGACCCAGAGCCGGACATCCTAGAGTGAAGTCAAGTGGGCCTTAGGTAGCATTACTAACAACAAAGCTAGTGGAGATGATAATATCCCAGCTGAGCTACTTAAAAACCTAAATGATGATGCTGTGAAAGTGCTGCACTCAATATGCCAACAAATTTGGAAAACTCAGAAGTGGCCAAAGGATTGGAAAAGGTCAGTTTACGTTCCAATTCCAAAGAAGGGCAGTGCCAAAGAGTGTTCAAACTACCGTACAATTGCACTCATTTCACATGCTAGCAAGGTTATGCTCAAAATCCTACAAGCTAGGCTTCAGCAGTACGTGGACCGAGAACTACCGGATGTAAAAGCTGGGTTTCAAAGAGGCAGAGGAACTAGAGATCAAATTGCCAACATGCGCTGGATCATGGAGAAAGCACGAGAGTTGCAGGTGAATTTATAAGGACTGAAGATTTTTTTAATCACAGAATATGTCTACAAAATGTACCCTTCAAATGTGTGATGACAGTATAAATATCACACATTCACAGCCCAATCCTACCCAACCATGGCGTTGGCTTCCTCACAAGGGAGCTGCTTGAGTTAGCATATAAGGTGGCTATGCCGCATCTCCAAAACTAGAGCTGGTAGGGCAAAACGGATGCCATTTTTGGAATCAGCACCCCAAATATTCCCAAGAAGAGGTCTAACTTTTAAAGCACCAAAATGTGTGTTGGGTTGTGTATTCTACCTCATATGCTGTTTATATTTATTATGATCCTGTATAACAGCCTCCCAGCCTGCTTGTTCTTGCGACATTTAACTTTGGGAGGGGAGCTTTGAAAGGCAGCAGTTTAAGAACTGTAGGTGTGAACATCTCCTTCTGCAGGTGCTGTACCTTTAGACGATGTATTTTACTTTGGAGAAGTAGTTTCTCCAAATCATAGGATATTGGTGTGAAATTTCTTAACTGCAGCAAAAATACTTATTGCAAAATATTGACACTGCTCTAATTTATGACTGAGAAAATGATTCTTTAACATCTGGAATGTTGCCGTGATAGCCAGAGTATTATAGGTTGCATGATGAAAAACAGTACTCAGTTTTGAAAAACGTAATCTCCACATGTGATTTACATGAATACTCATTTTGCTCAGGATATAAATTGCTTCCTAAGGAATGTTGGCAATTAAGACACGCATGCCTCCTAATTAGAGATGTGGACAGGTAAGACTGCTGCAGAATAAGCCTTGTATCCATAATATTTAATTTCTATCATTCTCTGGCTGCACGTGCAGCATGTATTTTGCCCTTTCCCAATTCCACTGATGTAACAACGGGCTTGGAATTTGGGAAGGGGTGAGTAAACAAGAAGGATGCTTCTGTTGTAGCCTGTACAGTGTTTCTATAGGACTTTAACTGCAATTCTACCTAACTTCCGGGCGGCGGACCTAGCATCCACCGCCCGGAATAGTCGTAAATGTGCCGCAAGGCACGTTTGGCGACTACTTTAGAGCCGGGAAGGCCAGCGCAAGGCCGGCCTTCCCAGCTCCGCCGGCGGAGGACTTGGGCAACCGGACACAAGAAAGGTAGGATCTGGCAGACGCCTCAGTCGGTTGGCGGACGGGGGGGTGAGGGACGGTGGAGCCAGGAGGGCGGCCATAGGCCCAGCCGTCCTGAATGGGGACATGGCGTCCGCCATATCCCGGTCTCCGCCAGGCTCCGGAGGGCGGCTGGGCCGTTATTGGCAGAAATCCGAGGAGACCTACCAGCCCCAGCCACCGTTATACTCGGGGAAGATGACAAGAGTCCCCTTCCTCGAGTAGACTATCTGCCGTGGGCTGCCTGCTGCAGGCAGTCCGCAGCGAAGCACTGGATTGGGCTGTAAGTGAATGATAAAGCAATAGGCATATTCATGTCATACTGTACAGGCTAATATACTGATCTAGCATTGATTTTTGTAGTTGCATCTAGAGCAGGGGTTCTCAACGTACTCAGTGCAGCGTACCATCTACATGGCCACTGCCACCCCGAGTACCACCAGAAGCAAGCGGCAATGACGTCATCGCCGCTTCCTTCTGGGTTTTGAGTCCAGTTTTTGGTGTTGGAAGCCGCCGGACGCTGCGCAGGAGGCCGGTAAGAGGCTCTGGGTGGGCTGTTTCCTTCGCTCCCGAGAGGCTCGGTCAAAGGCAGGAGCCTCTCGGGAGCAAAAACGCAGGGCCAAAAGCGCCACGTTTTCACAGGGTTTCAGCAGGGTTCAGGGGGGCGCGATCCGAGTATCACCAGAGGTACCCAAAACGTATGCATACCACCGGTTGAGAACCATTGATCTAAGTCCCGGAGAAACCACTATCTTATAAAACAACTATACAAAAGATCTGACATCTTCCCTCAGCAAGGAGGGTAGTTGGTCTCCAACTCTGGTCTTGGCAATGATTCCAAAACTCAGATACTAAAAAGCTGCTGCGTCCAAGTCCCCCAAAGAAGACTGTTGATCAAATGGCACAATCTCCTGGGTGACTGACATAGTTGGTGTTGGGAATGAAGGTTTCAGTGAGGCTGTTGGGGTAAGAAAAGCAGGATGTGTCAAATTCACAGAGGTTTGACCTAAAACAGTAGGCCCTGGGACTGAAGATAATAGCTTAGAAAGGCCACGTAGAGGTCAAAGTAGAGAAAGACGGGAGGAGACTCAAATTGGGACTCAATAAGCAGGGGTGGTTTAGCTATTCTTTTCCTCCTTCAGTGAATAGCCAAATAAACCAGGAAATGACTGGAATAAATTGAGACATTCATATTCAAGAAGGTAACCAAATTACAATTGCTTTCTGCAAGAAATGGCCTGCTATTCTAAACAACTAGAGTAACTATTCTAAAGAAAATTGTTTCAGCTCATGTATTCTCTAGTATTCAATTTTAATCACACCAAACAATAATATTTTTTAGAAGAAACACAAACATACCTATACTGGAGGTATAATCAGTGGCTCCAAAGATCAACTCCGGTGCCCTATAGTACCGAGAGCAGATGTAAGAAACATTAGGCTCTCCGCGAACCAGTTGTTTTGCACTAGACACAAGGAAACAAAGAAGATAGGTACAGTACTTCTGTTAGAAAAATAACCACAGTACACTTAACGTACACGTGCTTGTTTTAAGATTTCATTTGCAACTCTTCATTATACATCAATCACATAGTACTCTCTCACTTCCCCAGACTCTGGGAAAGCACAGAGTCTTTAGGGATCAAAAGCAACAAGTATTGCACCAATGCAATATCATGATTTGTGGAAGATAGACTGATATAAATCATATTTAAAACTAATTTAGAATCAAGTTCTGTTTGTAATTCAGATATTAATACTAAACAAAAGTGTGTAATCACTGCTTGCTCCAACCATAAAAACACACTGATTTACAACTAAAGAGACTCATCTTGGAACATATAACAATATTTACATATGAACAATGCTGAGCAAGGCCATCACTTGCAGAACAAGTTCGCATAATTTTTCAAAACACAAACACTGTTTACCCACGAGATAGGAAGTAAATGTTCATGTTTGGCTGGTAAGAAGAATAAAATATTTATAATTCAAGAACTGAGCAAGCCTCAGAGAAGATAGCCAAAGGACATACAGAGACCGTTCAGATGGGCTCTGCGGATTTTTCTGGTGTCATTTTGAGACTGGGGCTCAATCCCTGTAATGAACTGCCAGGCCTAGGCCTCCTATAACAAGCCCATAAATATAAAATGGGGGGGGGAGGGCGGGAGGGAAGCCAACCACTCTTTGGCAGTGATAGAAGTGGAGGGGAATTCTCCTCTACCACCATTGCACACACTGTCATCCAGCCGAACTCTTTCAAGTACAGTACTCCCCCCATATCCGCTGGGGATATGTTCCAGGCCCCTCCGTGGATACTTGAAACCGTGGATAAGAGCGAACACCCCCCTCCATGGTTTCCTGAGGGTCCCCCACCCTACCTTTCCCTGCAGGCAGGCATGCGTGCCCCCCTCAGCTCTTTTTTTTTTTTCATCAAGCTTTGTTTCTTCCTTAAAACAAACACAGAAGCAGCCTCCCCTGCAGGCAAGTAGAACGAGATTAAGTCCTAGAGAGGTTTGCAGAGCTTCTCTAGGACTTAGTCTCGTTCTACTTGCCTGCAATAAGCAGCCAGAGGCTGCTTCTCCTGTTTGTTTAAAGGAAGAAACAAAGTTTACTGGGGAAAAAGTAAAAGCCTGGGGGGGGTCCCCACTATCCATGGATAACTGAAACCATGGATAGCGAATCCGTGGATATGGGGGCCCACCTGTAGATAGAGATTTTTTACATTCTGGACAGAGAGGATGGGAGTTCAACCCACTGATCCCCACTGTGATAAGTTTGTACAACATTTTGCAGATAAAATTGCTTGCATTTGCTTCAATTTGGATGCCACATTTCGAGAATCTGTTTCAGCTGTCACTAGAAGTCCATCTACTCAGTTTTTGATTAAAGAACAAGTACTGTTACAATGAGATAAAATCAGAATTAAAATTGAGGTTAAAAAACTATCTTCAATTCAGATGATGGGGGAGAAAAGACAAGTCAGAAGCCACATCCTATGGAACATCCACACCTAGTCCTCTAGTACCTACAGAGGAGGCATGACAGGCTCCTAAAAAGCCAGAGCTCCAGAATTTCTGAGAGCTGTTCTGCATCGGTGCAGCTGCCAATAGTTGGAATGCATTGAAACCACAAAGAAAAGAGCTTCATTTCTTCTGTAGAATTACCAAGAAGGTTTTTTAAAAAGTTCTGGAGTCCTTTTTTCATTTCAGTTCAAGAAAAGTTCAATAAGAAATGTCCTCATTTAAAAGCTGTTTCATTATAAGTTGTTTTGTTTTAAAGTTGCTGAGGGGGGGGGGAAATCGATTCTCGGCTGGGGCCACCATCTGTGTGGAGTTTCAACTTTCTTCCCATGTCTGTGTGGGTTTTCTCTGGCCTAGAAAGCTCACATTTATTTCAATGTTTGATATTAGAAGTGTTTTGGGTCTTATTTAGAAATTTGGTGATGTTTTTGTGACCAGATATATGCTGTAAACTCTTGTTTATGTATATAAGTTAGCCTATGGTCAAAATGGTTTCGTTATAAGTTGTTTCGCTTCAAGTTGCAGTTCCCAAGAATTAACAACTTGCTGTATTATGTTTACCACATGGTCTCCAGGATACCCACATTAGTCCGTTATCTCCTCTCTCAATTCAATAGGATGAAAACAACAAAGCTCTCAAGCAGTCGACTCTTTCAAACCTGAAACCTCCCACCATAGTAACCAGATCAGACTTCCATACCACTAAAGCCTGGTAAATTTTGGTAAACGGAGTTGAAATTCCCTTCATTACCATGATAAATCAGTATAAATATCACTGCGCAAAAATTACATTCTCACAGTTACAGTAAAATACAGTAGGTTTTTTCAGGTTGTCAGAGAAACTTACCTCCCAAAATCACAAAGTTTTAGGACAGCTGTGTCAGGGTCCAGCAAAAGGTTCTGTGGTTTTATATCCCGATGGCATATTCCAAAGGAATGGATATAGGCTAAACTTCGAAATAGCTGATACATGTATAACTAGAATATAAAGAAATGACAATGTGCACCATCAGCAGGCAGGAAGTTTCACACTCAAATGCCTTCTACAATAGTAGACAACTAAAAATACATCTAATGTGGCTAAAAGTGGGAAGTGTGGTCCTGAGGTTGAACTTCCCGAAGACTGCCTGAAACTAAGCAGGAGCAGCCCATTTTGTGCTGGTAAAAAATGGCACCCCTGTTGCTAGGACGATGGGGCACCATGTACTGTGAGACAAGAGGCAAGGGTAGGAGAAGGAGCCTGCACAGAGTACAGCCGGGGACTTAAAATCCCGGCTGCAGCCTGTGATGAGGAGGCAAATGGAGCTCAAGCTGAGGTTGTGCTGGGAGCCAGATGCAGCAGAGACAACCCCAATGACTATGTACATTCCTCCCCACAACCATCCATGAATGCCCATATACCGTATTTTTCGCTCCATAAGACGCACTTCCACCCCCAAAAAATAGGGGGGGAAGCGTGCGTCTTATGGAGCGAAGATTTTTAAAAAGTTAGAAAATACTTGCCGGGGCTTCGGGGAGGCCTGCGCGACCCTCTGCAGGCCTCCCTGATCTTCGTTTTGGCGCTGAATGGCCATTTTCGGCCATTTCCGGAAAACCGGAAATGGCCACTTAGTGCCAAAACGAAGATCGGGGAGGCCTGCAGAGGGTCGCGCAGGCCTCCCCAAAGCCCCCAGAAGCCCCAGTAAGTTAAAACCTTTTCCCCCCCTATTTTTAGCTCCATGGGATGCATGCGTCCTATGGTGCGATGCGTCCTATGGAGCGAAAAATACGGTAAGTAAAATGCCATGTGTGTACAATCCCTGATTAGACAGCATAAACCAACTGTCAAGGGGTGAACATCCTCACGGGTGGAATCAAATACACCACACATGGAGGTGCTCTGCTCACGCATAGTACTTTTCAGCTTCCCCTTTCAGTAGCAGTTCCCCAAAAAGGTGCCACCACCTCTCACATTATGAGGCCCTCCAAAGCAGCACCACATGAGGGATTGCCACTAGGAGGAAATCTTTTTGCCCCCATGCATAAGTGGAATGCTCATGCACAGAGGAACTGGGACTCTGTCCTATATCTGAATTCTCTAGTAACCCCCCAAACAAGCCCACTTCTTAATTCACTTTACCTACCTTCACAAATATCATGGGGAGTGTCTGCTTGGCCCGACTATAGTGTCTGGCGACTCTGTATACTGTTTCAGGAACATAGTCCAGGACCAAATTAAGGTATACCTCATCTTTCTAGAAGAGGGAGAAAAACGAGAGAACAGAGTAAAGAAAATATGGAAGCCACAAGTACAAAAATCTAGGGTAGTTGGTGGGTTTTTAACTGAGTCACAATATGCATGGAATAAATTCGTATACTGTATATTCAAGGAGAATAATACAACACGTCCTCAGAGTAGTTTCATTTAGTCGTTCCGTTTTAAAGTTGATGGGAAAACGCCATAGGAATGTTTACATTTATCAATTAGCCTATGGTAAAATTGGTTTCATTGTAAGTCATTTCACTTAAAGTCACAGTTTCCAAGAAGAACCTATCAACAACTTTAAATGAGGACTTGCTGCATACCAGAATTGTTTTATTTCTTGCATTGGACAAGTCATGTCTACAAATGCTACATCATGCTAAGTAAGACTTGTTCTTCCCAGTACAAACTAGGCCAGACAAATAATGCGATAACCTTGACTCATATTTCAACACGGTGAAACAAGCAGCTTTTAAAAAGCACCTATTTAAAAAAAAAACATGATTATATCATTTTCGCAACTACTAGGTTAAAAAAAAAAGAGGGTTGAGAGGAAGAGCCTGAAAGAAAGGGGTGCTGAACAAAAACTTTCTGTGACAACATGCTTCGCAGAAATTAGTCACTGTGAAGCATAGTGTCCAAGCACTAGAAATAAAGAAACTAACATTTACAAAATATATTCTAAAAAAAGACAAGGGTGCATAACGACTGCCATTTGCAGTTATATTTGACCCAAAAAGACTAAACTGTGAATAAAATATTTAATATATAAAGTAGATTTCTATAGGGATTCTATATGCATGATCATTTCTAACAGACACATATACACTTAAGAACATAAGAAGAGCCCTGCTGGACCAGGACAAAAGTCCATCTAAATCCAGCTTCCCGTATATCGCAGTGGCCCCACCAGATGTCTCAGGGAGCACACAAGACAACAAGATACCTGTATTCTGTTGCCACTCCCTTGCACCTGGCATACAGGGAAAACCTACTCCTCCAACCAGGAGGTTGCTTATAGCTTGTAACTTGTGATGGACTTCTCCTCCATGAATCTGTCCAGCCCCCTTTTAAAGGCATCTAGGCCAGGTGCCATCACCACATCCTGTGGCAAGGAGTTCCACAGAATAATTACACACTGGGTGAAGAAATATTTTCTTTTGTCTGTTCTAACTCTCCATCCACTCAATTTTAGTGCATGTTCCCTGGTTCTGGTGTTGAGAGGGAGAGGGAAAAGAACTTCTCTCTATCTACTCTCTCCATCCCATGCATAGTTTTATACATTTCAATCATGTCGTCGTCCCCACACACACACACACACACGTGTGTATGTGTTTTCAGTCCCCATCACAAAGTCAATATTGTTTTGAGAGGCACATACTTTCAGGGCAGGTATCAGTGGTTGGCTTGATTGGCCAACTGCTTAGACACCAGCAGGAACCTCTGACCATAATCTCTTTGTACATTTGCAGCTGTACAGGGGAGGGACGAGGTGAAGTGCATTAGTTCCTTCCCAGTTACAATATGTCTTCCGAAATGATGCTGGCACAGTTGAGTCTTGCAGTCAATAGCAGGTTCTGCCACCTGCACCCTTGCTTTCTCTCTTTTTTTTTGCTAAGTCTTCCTACAATCATGCATTCTTTGCCACTGTTCATTCACTCATCTGCCCTTTAACTCCAGAGCCAGCAAAATGGATTGTGGAAAGAAGCAACAGTGAGGAGGACGACAAGCAAGGGCCAAAAGCCCTCTTCCTGCTGATCTATCTACTCATCCACTGCCATCCCATGGACCCAAGAAGTTTCCATCCTACATGCTGTTTCAACTTACCTTCTCTCCACTGGAGTAAAAGAAATAGCGCAATCTGACAATGTTACAATGATCGAGCTTTCTCATGATTTGAAGCTCTCGATTCTGAAAGAAGAGAACAGTATTTGAAAGGACATTTTCGAAAGGCACACAATCTTGTACGATTTCACAAAAGCTCAAACATTAGAAATAAGATATTTAGGCAGACTGATAAGCAATTACTTGCAGAACACATTTTGCTCCGACTTCTACTGAAAGAACAAAACTGTCTACACTGAGACAGAGTAGCTTCATTTGCATCTAAGCAGCCTAATGCAAGTACTAAAGATAATTTAATATGGATTCGTTGTTACCAAAGTGGAAGCATTTAAATCACCACAAAAAGGCCAATTTAAGTCAAAATTTCCTATTTTGTAACTACTGAACCACCATACATAACAATTGCCTGCTACCACCATTAACACATTCTAAAGGCCTCCAGATAATGCTTTGGTTGTTAAATTCCAACACTGTCCACCCCACCCCTAAATTCAGTAAACTGTGGGAGACCCTGAGAATGCCCCCATCCTGAAGCATGCTCTATCACCTGTCTTTGTTCCCTTACGTTCTCTCTCACACCATCTCTCTTGCACGTGTTACTGTTTGTCTGCAGACCTAATTGAAAGAGGATGTTGGGCATGCACTAAAATCTTACCCGTGCAGCATTCCATGAACCTAGTTTCCTTCTGAAATCAAGACTTCAGCAGTTACATGTGCAGAATCAGCGTATCAGCACGTCTACCCATGACACACATCTCTGGCGTGCTAATGCTGTATACATGGTAAGGTTGTCTGATTAAAACGAGACACCAGTCATGTGAAATGCCACATGCGTTCACTTCTTATGAATGGCCGACACTGTGTTTAAGTCAGAATTCTCTCCCCACTATTCTCTGTCTCTTCTCTGGCCTAATTTAAATGTGACACCAGGTATGTCCAAAACACAGACATGTAGCATTCCACATGCCCAGTATCTTTTTTTAAACCAGTCGCCTTGCTTGCATGTGCTGCATTAAAGTGCCAGAGGTCTCTGGCCTGAGCGGAACCATGCTGACTTGTTAACACTGCGAGTTTTAAAGTGACATCAGCATATGGGAAGCAGCTGAATAAGATTTTTGTGCATACCCAGCACTGCTTTCATTCAGACCCCTGTGCCTCTCCTGTAATCCTTTTCTGCACACTGGCAAGCCTGATTCCGGCTCTTCCTCCTCCCAGACAGTTCACAGTGAGGCTTCACTGCTACAAGCACAATACAAGTGTACAAATAAAATTCAAAAATTTTAGTCATGCAACCCACAATGCTTTTCCACGCTAGAATTATCTCTACTTAGAGTAAAGGGCAGACAGGCAAATACCGTGAAATTACCAGATTTCTATTTGACTCTCTCTGTAAACAAGAACTAAGCAAGATCACAAACTCGGACAGGACCTAGAACTTTCCAGAGGCAAGGTAGTACCGGGCAGAACCGGGCATATTTGTCCATGATATGAAAAGTAAATAGCTATGCTGTTTGGCTGACGGAATCAACTTCATAATTTTAGAATTGAACACACTGCAGTTCTCTTCATATGGTTAGAAGACATAAAACAGGAATACAAGATCACAGAGATGGGCTCAGTGGATGGTCCTGGTGAAATACATGACGGCATCTATAATGGGCTTGCCCTTATCTCCATTTGCAGCCCACGATAACACACTATACCTATTGTGTCACATACTGTGCTCAACTTCAAAGACAGATTTCCCCCCCCCCCCATGGTTCACATTATCTTACACCATAGGTGGCCAACCCACAGCACGGGTGCCACTTAGTGGCAAGCCGAGCCTTTTGAAGTGGCACACACTGCCATTCCTGTTCGAGCTGAGCGCTGAAGTCCCTCTCTTTCTCAACCCCAGCACACCTTTCCAAGCCTGTGGCACTAGAGGAGGTCTCTGCACCCCACTGCGCCTTATTCGTCTTGTGCTGCCACTGTGCTTTAAATATTTTCATTACCTTAGATTTTTATTCATGGTATTTATTTATTTATTTAAGTGGCACGCTCAAGATTATCTACATAAAATGTGGCACATGGCGTGCCACGGGTTGGCCACCACTGTCTTACACAATAAGCAGTTAATGTGCTGGAAGATTCTGCTTTTAGATATTGTAAACACAAGAACTGAAATGTGGAAAAACAAATCTGCTTTTTAAAAACCATAATTTGCATCTATCCTTTTAATTTTTCACTAACAGCTATTAACTATCTTGACTGCAAGTACAGAAGAAGCATTAGGAGGACATGCCTTTTTCCTAGTCTTCCAATACATGTTTATGATTAAAGTAAGAAATCTATGAAGTGTACAGGACGGGACCTAGGAGTTACTGAGCTGTGGTACAACTGTTACACCTTGCATTGGACCATGGAACACAACCCACAAGCGCACCGCAGAACCTCACATCAACGTTGCAAAAAGCAATGTAATGAAGCTTTTTTGGGAATAGTCATCCAGCTTTTCTACTACCCGATGAGGTTGATGCAAACTTCTTCCCCTGTTCCATTGTATGAAGAACATGCTCTCTTGCGTTCCTGTTCCTGTTAACACATAGCAGGAACAAAAATCTGTTGTATGATGCACATTGTGTTGGACCATGGACATCTGAGGGCATCACAGACCTGTTAACATGGTCCAACACGTGCGTCATAGAACAGATTTTTGTTCCTGCTACGTTACATTGTTTTTTGCAATGTTGATGTGAGGTTCTGTGGTGCACTTGTGGGTTCCCAACTCCTCCCCCACAGAATCAGTGGGCAGAAAAGCAAGCAGAAAGCAGCAGTGAGGAAGAGGAAGAGCAACAGCTGCAGACATCTGCCTACTTGCCTATCCGTCAGGGTAGGAGCGCAGGTTGGGCCCAGTGGCCCAATCCCTCAACACTACACAGAGGGTAGGTCAGCAATGGTGACCACTCCTCACCACTCATCCACAAGAATGGGTGGGGAAACCAATGAGTAAGAAGGAGGAGCAGTAAGGAGGAGGAGCAGAGCTCAGTGCCAGTCCATTCATGAGGCCAACTAAACAGATGGGGCAGCATTTAGCATGCCACCACAGGCATCAGGAGGTCTTGGGCAGACCTTGGCAGGATCTTTCCAGAATATTGGCGACTTGGTGGTTAACCAAAAGATGCCAATTTCAATGCCACCTTGGTTCTCTGTTAGACCAAATGGTTAGCAAACATTTAATAGATGAGCAAACCAAGTTAAAAAAGATTGGAGATAGACTTCACTTTCACCCCAAAATGATGACTTTTTAATAAGAAGTTAAAAAATGAAAGAAAAGGAATCACCCTTCGTGAAGCCCTTTACATAATCTACCACTACATTTCTGTACAATTTATTGCTTTGTCTCTCCAGATTGGAAGGTCACAGGAGTAGTCATTATTTTCCGTGCATACTATCAGTTCCATCCTGACAGCACAGAGCTTGAAAATTACTGGTTTACTGCTGTATTGCCTTCAGACGCATCTATACACACTTCTTGAGCGAAGACAATTTGAGAACAGCACTAACTATAGCTAACCTATATTTTGCTTTCTAGGAAGCTTATAAAACCTTAGAAAGTGTGGCATGGCATGTGTGTAATGCATCTCACTTTACGCTTCAGTTCACAATACAAGCAAGGCTAAGGGGGAAAAGAGCAGGAACGGAAAGTACTACAGAAAGGAGAAGCTCTTTTGTTAGTGTTTTTTATTTTGGAACATTAAAACTCTGTTCAATGACCTCCATTCTGTGGCTACTGGGCAGACGGTCAGGTCTAATCTCTCTAGAGCAGCCTTGCAATAAGCCCACACTAGTTACTAGCCTGCAAGAAAAATTACTAGCCTGCCTTATAGACAGGACTGTAAAGGTGGATCCACACCACACGCGTTTCAGCGCGTATGCTTCCGGTGTCCCGCCTCCAGGTTCAAACAACGGGCTCCAATTGGCTGAGCACAAACGCCGGCAAAGTGAAGTTGGACTCCACTTTGCTGCCGTTCATGCTCAGCCAATCAGAGCCAGTTGTTTGAACCTGGAGGCGGGACACCGGAAGCATACGCTCCGAAAAACGTGAGGTGTGGATCTGCCTTAAAAGTGCAGCCTGAGTCAAAAGGGGTTCAAGTCCAACCCATAGAACTTTAAGCTCTCAACAAGCCTTTGACACTTGGCCCTTAACAGTGGCTTCACAGCACACTGCCCTCTTTATAACCCCAAATCCCCACCATGTAGCAACGATAATGATAAAGAACATTTATATACCACTTTTCAACAAAAAAAATTAAGGTAGTTTACACAGCGAGACTAATAAGAAAAAGAAGTAAGACAGTACCCTGCTCCAAAGGAGCTCACAATCTTCACACAAAAGCGAGAGACAAACTCCAGCAACATCCACTGGAGAGTTGCTGTGCTAAGTTGAAAAGGGACAGTCGCTGCCAGGAGCAAAATGAGCAAATGACACGTTTGGGAAGATATATGTAAAAGGTACATGCGACACTACAACTGTAGTGACACCTATGAATCCCAGAACATACTGAATTAGATGCGCAGGTTCAAGTGGAACATGGAGGAGAAAATCAATGAGATATCACTCCTGGTTACAAGAATATAAGCTTATATTCAAGATGGTCCAAGATGGCTCAAATTAAAAAATATTGTGTTGCTCAAAGAGACAGGAAATATGGGATTTTCAGCTATTTATCCGTTTTGAGAAAAATAAAACTTTCAAACGTACCAGATGTTTCAGCGTTTCTTTCTTTGAAGCACGTACCCCTTCAGACACAATACACGGAACTTCAAAGTACAGGCAGAAGTAAAAGTCTTAATTTCTTGTTGCCAATGTTTCCTCCTTTTCTCAGGACTTTGTCAAGGCAAAACACAGCAATGAATTGCTGTTAGATGACAAACTACCTGGCTACAATACCACCGGTCTTTAATAGGTTTGCTGGAAAGCGCGGGAACCGTTAATTGGAGCGCGTTAATTCCCGCGCTTTCCAGCAAGGGAGCAAGAGCGAGCGGTCTGTGGGCAGGCAGGCGAGCGGTGGGTGGGAGCGGTAAATTTGCGGGGGAGTCAAATTCGCGGTGGGGGGCCAAAAAATTTGACAGCCGGCCCGCAGCCAATTTTCCCCATGGGAAAATGGCCCCCCACCGCAAATAGGTTCCCCACCCCTAACTTAATGGAAACACCTAGGCTGGATAATACATGGCCAAAGTGAAACTGAGGTAGCATTGGTGTTCTAAGGCTGCATGTGATGTGCATGCAGCTTCACAACAATCCATACACATAATTATGACAGTCACTTGCTCACTCATTGCCCTGGTGGCTTTCCCTCTCCTTTGTCCTGTCCTGCCTGCCATGTCTCCTATCTTGCATCCTCTCCTCTGCCCCCTTCCCAAACCTAAATCCAGTGCAAAGTGTTTAAGCTGTTTTGCTGACCACTTCCTCCCCACTCAAGCCAATAGGAGGAGGCAAGTCAAGCAGCAATTGGAGCAGGTTTGCTAAGGAGGATTCCAGCAGTACATGCTCATCTGCTTAAAGAGTAGAGCAAGTCCAGGCGATAGGGTGCAGCTCAGCCCAGCATCAACAACCAAGTGAGGACAGTGACAAGAGGTTGCCAGTTTGCATAATAGAGTCACAGACATCACCTTCAGCTGCATTTACTTGGCATGGCATTAAGCCCATTAAACACAGCAGGGCTTGCTTCTGAGTAAACCCATATATGTACCCACAACCTCGCCCATTAAAAATGTATCTATTCTGTTCATTCTTAATTTTTTTAAAGAATCAACATGGAAAATTTTTAGACCATCTTAAATCCAACTTTTTAAACCTATAGTATCTATTAAAAAGATAGAAGTCAAGGCTGCAAACCTATATGCACTTTACAAGACCACTGTAGGTGAAACTTACTTCTGAGTCAAAATGCATAAGCTCAGGCTGCCTGCTTATTATCTTACCAAGAAAGAATGAAGAGACAATGCAACTTTTTCTTTTTCTTGTTTTTTATAATTACACAGTCACTTATCAACCCCTGATCCTTTCTTCTCAATTTTTTTCCTACTCCACCATGCTTTCAGCTTTGGGGCACTAAAAGCTGTAACTTCCAGTATAGTGTGAATATATTTGCTGTATGAAGGTGAACTGAGTGCAGCCTGGGTGTCCCACCTTCAAATTAATCCATAGCCTCCTGAATTGGAATGCACCTTTCCATCGTTACGACTGGCACACACCCAACCATTACTCCGATATTGGTCCACATAGCAAAATTCATCCTTCATATGATAGGATCTGTGTTGAAGCCCAATGCTGGTAAGGAAGCAGCCATTTTAAAGAACTAGAGGGGCAAACCAGGCATCTTTTTTTAGCAAGTGGAGAGATTATCACAGGAACATGGGTTTTGAATTGACAACTCTGAGATGGCAATATCAACTTGAATATATAACTGACCTCTGGCATCTTCCTTTTTTTTCACTTCAGAAAATATGAGTAGAAACCAACATGGGTTTCCTGGACAAGAGCTCTATGGAAGCCTTCTCCAGCAAGGCTGATACAGTACTTCTTACAACAATTAGAGATCCTCCTCCTGACAAGATGGTTTTCATGGAGGAATAAATATGAATTCTCCTGCATACACCTTCATTTCTCCTTACGAGTATGAGGGTGAGGGCCCAGAGGTCTGATGTGTTGTGAAGTCATTCTTCCCTGAAAGGTGGTCGTCTATTGCTGAATATCAACAATGTTGGGACAGCTTCAAGAGGGAGTAAAAAGAGTTGCATCAGTAGTCTGAGAAATTATGAGTAAGGTTTTCCCTCTAATCATTGATGATGCTTCCCCATCTAGGTATACAGCTTTTGGACTTGGGGAGCAATCCCTGGTCTTGTTGGTATCTGAAACACTTCCTATTATCCTAAAACTATTTTAGAGATGCTTTCTGCTCTGGGAGAATCACATCTAAAGAACAAGAAGTGACTTTGGCCATGGCAGGAAGGTGAGTGTCATTTATTTTGAGTAAGTGTGTCCCTCTTAGCTATGCTTGTCTATAATCCACTATGTGCTTAACTGTAACAATTTGTTATCTTGCCCACTTGGATCAGTTCAGTGTACAATCAGACTAATAAACTTTGCAGCCAGGACTTCCCATTTCTACCTGCTGTAACCACATATGAAACACAAGGGACCCAACACATCTTATTCAGAAAATTCTCCATTATCCAAGATTTGTGTAGGGGGAGCGAACACATCCCTTGCTATAAAACAGTACATGAGTTTTAGTTTCTCTGGGAGTGTCACAAAGCCCGGACCACTGTAACCTGATGTGGTCGGTTTATCTTAAGAATGGGGTACTAGGACCTGTACGCCCACCTAAACGTCTGCTTGCTATATAGTCCATTTGCACCGAGACCAACTGGAGTGATGCCCGTGGGAATTCAAAAGGAGTCCCTTGGCAGATAAGAGGTAAGTTTTAAAAAAGTCATCATTGGTCTTATTTCTTTTTCATGTTGTCTACCTAGATGCAGCACATAGCTGCCAAAGGTCCAAAAACTACAGTATGTGGCTGGTTGCATTTCAGAAGCCTTTTGAAAATACTGGAGAACAAAGGAACCTACAAGGTTTTGGGGACACTGCCAGGATAATATCTTGAAGTACACACATGAAGAAACATATTTCCTTGAGGAATATTATAATTGTCAGTTTAGATGACTTTTTTTCTTCAATTTGTGTTAAATGCCAACTTTGGTTTCCTGAAAAGAATCAATTTTCCTTTTTAATTTCATATTGTGCCTTGTTTTTAAATTCACTGCCTACAGACACATCATTATCAAGCACATGTACCAGGCTGATTCAAATTCTAGGCAACTCTCAGGTTCTTTTTAGAATAAGACTTTAAGGCATTCTAGCAATCTGAACAATTACATGGTAGAGGCCTTACTGAATCTTTGTAGGTTTCTGCATCTGTGCATTTTGAGAAGCAGACAGGGGTGCTGGTGCCAGAACTCAGCGATGCCCAGATGCTGAGGAGGCCTAGGATGGAGAAACAAACCCAGCCCTTGCAGGAGCCTCTGACATCAACCAAAAGCCTGCAGTAACCACAGTGCAGAAGGGACAGCTAGAGGTTACTTCTGCACACATTCCTCTCCAGGAGCCTTGAGTGATCTCACCATCCCATATTTGGAACCCTGTCCCTGCTTACAGAACCTGCTCCAGAACCTCCTTCATGGTCCCTAGAACCCCAAGAGCAATAACAGGAGTGGATCAGAGCCAAGGTCCAGAACCAATGGTGGAATGCCTGGCTGCCCAAGAACTCACTTCTCATGGGTCTATTCAAAAAGAGGAGGGAATAAGCACAGGTACGCTGTCAATAGAAAGGTTGGCAGTTCGAATCAGCTCAAATCTCGCCACTCGGCCCAGCTCCTGCCAACCTAGCAGTTCGAAAGCATGTTAATACGATTAGATAACTAGGCACTGCTTGTGGGAAGGTAAACAGCGCTCCATGTTCCAGCCGCACGCTACACGCTGCGGCAAGGAGAGTCATGCCGGCCACATGACCACGGAGGCGTCTTCGGACAACGCTGGCTCTTTGGCTTTGAAATGGGGATGAGCACCGCACCCTAGAGTTGGACATGACTGGACCTAAATGTCAAGGGGTACCTTTGCCTTATAGGCAACCCATCAGAACCCAACTAAGCTCAGGAAGGGATGGAATTCCTGCTCTTCTCCCAAGTTCTTCAGTTTCAGCTAGGTACTTGCTGGTGCAACAAGTTCCTCTAAAGCCAGTTCCTAGGTCTCTGCTCTAGCCTTCCGCTATTCTTCCCTCCCTTTGCTCTTTTGCCATCTGTCCCAGTTGCAGGTTTCCACTCTCCAATTACAGCCTGCAGGGGTGGCATCCACCTATTTGGGATGAATCCTCAGTACCCTTGACAGTGGTAGCACCCAATGTACATCATGAGACCCAGTGCAGGACTTTGCCCCAGGGCCCCCAGCAACCTGGCACTAGCATTGCCAGCCTGCCATTCTGTTCTATCACTCCTGCTTTCCACCACAGCTCCTGCCCCGACCTCAACATCCAAACCAGAATCACATCTTGAATTACACACAACCCACTTTGCTTTCCTTAGACAGTTAGGAAGGGCAGGACAGGATGTTAGGGGAAAAAAAACCTCTGCATTCCCTCCATAATGTGACATACCCAAATTAGCATCACTACGGCATTTGGTGTCAACAGGTCTAGAGTGTTCTGCATCATCAAGTAACTGGCAACTCTTTGGGGCAGCCTGAGGATATTCCCACTATTGTATCTTCCTGCATCTATAAATCAGAGCAATGCAATCTCTGATCTGAACAGTTGCCATGGATCTCACAGGAACTAGATGCCTGAGAGCAGAAGGCTGTAGTAGAAGCTGCCTTCCATCAATGTTGTTAAGATCCAAAGGTATTACCTATGCCATATATCCACCAGCAAGGAAGATAAAAATCAGTGATGCTTTTTAAAAAAAAACATTTTTAAGCTAAACGATGGTTTAAAAAATAATCTTGATTTCTTAAATATTCAATCATGGCAAGCTTGATGTTTAAAACACTTCAAGTGTTCAATGAATACTGAACTTAAAACAAGAAGTCTACAATTATAGCCTCTTGAACCTGAATTCATTCATATGACCCAGTATCAAACATAATGAGTGCGGGCCCAGGCTCCAGAAAAGGCAGTCCTATATCTCATCAGCATTATCTCACCATCAAGTCCCCCTTATACTTCTTAACTACCTAGGTCCTCCTATTTGACCAACTTTCAAATAAGGACACTAGCTACCAACCAACAACTGGGCACTTGGTCTGAAATTAAGCAGCTTTGCTCAGTGTCTCTGCAGGGGTTCAAACATGAGAGAGGCAGAAATCTGTGTTCTGAAATAAGGAAACCATTTGTGGGACTTGTAACTTCTAGCTGATCTCTTAATACAACTTGACACAGCCATAAATAGAGGAATCAAGAATCAAACTATTTTTCAAGAGCAGTAAAAAAATTGTTAAGTGTATCCTCCTGTGAATTACACAGGTTCTACTTAGTTCCAAATCAATATATTTTAAGACTGTCTTAATATATATATATATATATTCCTATTCTTAAAACTATATTTTAAGAATATATATCAGACTGTCACTATGTAGTTTTGTTTACCAAATATCTTAAGTACAGATTGGAAGCTTGATTAATCTACTTTCTCTAAAGCCCCAACGAACAAAATTGCATATTTACATATTAATATACCCCTGAATGATTCAATGTTTCTTGAAAAGCAGTAATCTTCATGATAAAAATGAAATAGCTAAACAAGCAACATTTCAGACCAGCTACAATTTCAAAAGCAACACATTTTCAAATCGGGATTTCAACTTCCTTCCTACCCATTCTGCACAAAATTACTGTCATAATAACACTGGAATATCAATGCACTCAATACATCTCAGTGAAGAATAAATCAGCAAGGAACGGTAGATGACAAAAGTTAAATATTGAGAATACTCTGTTTTTCACTCCGCATTTCTCACCTTAAATCGCTTGTCTTGCAGAACTTTCTTAATGGCCACCAGCTCTCCTGAATCACAGAGTTTGGCTTGATACACAACACCAAAAGATCCATTTCCTATCACCTTAGTATCTGTGTAACTGACTTCTTGAGGCCTGTCTGGACCCTGTCCAGGAGTTGCTACCACTGTGGTCACTTTGCTGCCATCTTTGTCTCCTGCAAGATCAAAAACAGTGAGGTAGTTAGTATGGGTAAAGACATTAAATCTACATTAGAGCAACACAATATACAAGGCGCATTACATTGCTCATATAGAAACATATATTGCGGGAAATGTCTTCCTTTAGTCTTTTACAGAAATTTCCTTTTCTTCACCGAAAGGGAGATGGCAGTACTAACATCCGTATGAAATCTAACCTGACTTGTACATACCATTTTTTACTTTGTTCAAGAGAGTATTGCTCTACTTCTGACTATTTTACTAGAACTGAAATAAATCTTTACTATTTGGCTACCTAATAATGTCCCAACGTTAGACGAGCATCCTCCAAGGTGTCATCCAAGGTATTCTTACCAGTGAACCTTTGGATGGAGGCTCCTGCTGCTGCCCAAAGACAGGAGGGCAGGAGGCACATTATATCCACTATAATAAAATTTGCCATCTTTACACAGATAAAAACATTCATATCTGGCTCTCCATTTATCTTCTTTCCTCCTAAGATAGCAAAAGCTTGAGGTTGAATTCCCAAGCACTGACAACAGTAGAGGACAGAATAAGATCTTACATGCTTATATTTGGCTGCATAGCTCCAAGTTTCAGGCTTCCTTGCTTACTGGTTTGTAGTATTCATTCCGTGAGAGTATTATGGACAGCTATGAAAATATTTGGAACTTAACTGATTACACTCATTCCAGGAAAGGCATTTTCTCTCGCTCTTAAACAAGCAAATCACTGAAAAGGTGATTGGATAGCTATCCAATTGGCCCTTTGTATCCGAGGGGGTTCGGGAACCGCGGATACAAAAAACCGCCTTGAAAGAAATCAGCTGCGGGGGAGAGGGAGATGGGGGACGGGCGGCATCACAGTACCGTGTTTTAGCAGCGCGCCGCCCTGCTGCCCGCTCCTGGACAAGTACTGAAATGGCAGTAAATAATTTTTTTAACCCGATTCAGCGACTTTCTGTCGCAACGTAAAACCAGAATAAAATCAATACCAACTCATAACTGATGTATCTGAATAGATACTCCTAGATAAGCATGTACAGGATTGCGGCCTTAGTATACATTTTTTAAGGCAGCATCTAAGGACCTATCACGTATTATATTATTCATTTATTACAGAAATTGACGCCACATGGATGTTCTGGTTCAACAAGTTCACTTTCTCATTCCTTCATGGAATCATCGACCTCTGCAAGCATGAGAATCTACTGGATACTTTCATATCACATGTGCAGGCCCTCAACGTCTCCATTACCTTCCAAATGATTAGTTATGAATTCAAAACCAATCCTATAAAATTTTGTATTTGATCAAACACAAACATAAAAGCCCAAGTTCTCACTCCAGTTGCTGAGACCATCAGGAACAGGTTTATAGTTCTTTACTTCCTGCCGTAAACAGAGACAACTATAGAGAAAAGCAAAGAGTTGTACTGAGGGACAACTAAAATCTTCCGTTCCAGCTATCCAGTCTAAACACAAAACTATTGTGACAAGTATAAATCATTTGAAGATAAACCTAACTACCAAACAAAAATATAAAAGTTGTAGAAATAAGTTGTAGAAATAAACAGTTATTAGAACTAACTCCTGTATACCAAATCTCAGAGTTAAAAACAAGCATCATACCGGGAAAACTCAGTTGTATACACACTTTTATTTCAAAATATAAAGATGTTTAAAAAAACTTTACGTTTCGCCTCAAACACTTGAGGCATCCTCAGAAGTAACAGAAACACTAGCAGCCAACTACTACTATATTAAGCATCTCTGTAGACTCAGGCGTTTGCATTCACGTCCACCAGAGGAGGTGAGTCGGGATCCAGCAGGGGGCGGTTCGACAGGCGAGGGGGGCCACTGGCCTAGCCGGCGTTGGCCATATCCCCGTTCCCATCAGGCCGGCTAGGCCATTACACGGCCTCCTCTACTTCCACCAGCTATTTAGCTGGTGGAAATTCAAGGAGGCCCATTGGGCCGGCCCCAGTTTACACCTGGGGGAAGGGGATCCCCTTCCCCAAGTAGACCTCCGGCTCACCGGTCGATGGGCAGCCCGGGCTCAGGATCCGGCGGACGGCCCTGGGCCGCCAGCCAGATCCTTAGGATTGCGCTGCCTGAATTATTAACTTTCATATTAGATATGAAACATATGTACATATTAACTTTCATTCTAATACCTTGGTCTTCAAAGTATCATATTACAAATGCACTTCTCATTTCTCCTCCTCTATTTGAAAACAGGTGAGAGGGCTGAGCAGTTATACAAACTTCAAACAGAATTACGGTATATTGTAAATGTACATATTGCACTAGAATACAATTTGCATATTCCCTGCTCCCCTAAAAACCTTAAGCTGAGGGACCTGATGTCTTCTTGGGGACAGAGCAGTTACCACCGAGTCTGGTTTAGCTGGATTCCTTGTACAAGAACTGTGGCTTGAGGGATCAGAAGAACTGGAGATTGCCTGTATTTCTACTCCTTGCATATGACAGGAAAAGACTTCTTGTCCCTGCTATCTACCAGAAATGGGTTCAGCTGTTTTCCTAATAGCCAACTTCCTAGCTAAGAAGTTACGTTTTGTTTTTATTTCATTTCAGAGCAAGGGTTCCAAGTGGCAGAGCCAAAGGTTGGCCCTAGCTACATCAGAACACAGGGATCTGGCTATAGTGTGCATGGCGCCGAGAGTAGCATCAGCCAGGAAAGGTACTGTAATAGAGGCAGGTATCACATTAACAGCGCAATCCTGTGTAACCTTGCACCAGTGTAAGTGCACTTATGCCAGTGTAATTGCACTTACACCGGTGCATCTGCTGTTACACCAGTGAAAGGTTACATAGGATTGCGCTGTAAATTACCTTTATTCTTTGTTTTAAGCACTCTAAAGTCATCAGGTTAGGGGCAGTAACCAGAACATTGGCCTAGAGATACGGTAGATACTGCAGAAGATATTTAGAGTAGTATGTTGCAATGAAGCTTCCGTACAGGGTTGTCTCATCATACCAATTATCATGGTCACCGAACAGCTTTTATTCCATGGTGTTGATAACAGATGATGCAAGCACTACAATGATGGCATTTACCTTAGGTACCTGCATGTTCGTCATCACATCCTCATATAGAGGAAGTAAAAAAAAAATGCTCAAAATGACAATGAAACTTTTTGTATTTTGAAATACAAAGAGAGTACTCCTTCAAGAGAAAACTGGGAGAGGATAGAAAGGGAACAATCTACAGATGGACCCCAGTATCCGCTGGGGATATGTTCCAGGCCCCTCCGTGGATACTTGAAACCGTGGATAAGAGCGAACACCCCCTCCATGGTTTCCTGAGGGCCCCTCACCCTACCTACCCTGCAGGCAGGCATGCGTGCCCCCCAGCTCTTATTTTTCTTTCAGCAAGCTTTGTTTCTTCCTTAAAACAAACAGAAGCAGCCTCCATTGCAGGCAAGTAGAACGAGACTAAGTCCTAGAGAGGCTCTGCAAGGTTTCTGTTAACCTTGCAGAGCCTCTCTAGGACTTAGTCTCGTTCTACTTGCCTGCAATAAGCAACCAGAGGCTGCTTCTCCTGTTTTTTAAGAAACAAAGCTTACTGGGAAAAAAGTAAAAGCCTGGGGGGGGTCCCCACAATCCGTGGATAACAAACCGTGGATAGCGAATCCGTGGATATGGGGGCCCACCTGTATTCAGTCAGAGAGACATTTGAGAAAAACCAACTAATTCCAGGAAAATTAGTGCTGTTATTGGTGGAAGGATCACAAGGAGGAAGCCCAAGAAGATATGGTGATGGCTGCTAGCTTAGATGGCTTTAAAAGGAGATTAGAAAAATTCATGGAAGTATACTGTATCAATGGCTACCAGTCATGATGGCTATATGTTACCTCCAGATTCAGAGACAGTATTATTCTGAATACTAGTTCCAGGAGAGCAACAGAAGGAGAGGTTATGCAGTGGTGTGCAAACCACGCATGCCTTAGGAAGCATATTGAGAAGAAGTGGGGGCACAAGCACCATTTTCATCAATCCTTTCTGTTGAAAGTCAAGGCACAGCAGGATAAAGCAAGATCTTGAAATTGAACCACGAAGATGGTATCACCAGGAAAGGATTGGTTTCTTGGGCCACAGCCAACACTACTATCATGAAGGACTACTGGCAAGATATAGGTTGCACCTCAAAGGAATGTGTTTGGCACGAGTCTTGCAAACCTTATCATGAAGGTTCTAAACTACCGGAAAACAAAGGGAGAAGTAGGCAAAAATTCAGAACAGGGAAGCCTGTCAGGAGATGGTGCTCATGCTTTCAATGTCTACGTACTAACATACACAGTATCGGAAATCCTAATAATCCTTGAAATCCTAATAAAGGAAGGCAAATATGATCAATAGGTATCATAGAAATATAGTGGGATGGGACCCATGAGTGGAATTTAGGACTTGAAAAGTACAAATTCTTCAAAAGGAAAAGAACCAACAGAAAGGGAGAGGGATTTGCATATCAAGAATGTATACACCTGCACAGAAATCCAGGAAGCCAAGCACAGAATCCCTGTCCAAAGTGTCTGAGTAGGAACAAAAGGAGAGAGAGGAAGAATGATACTATCATGGGAGACTACTACAGATTGAGAAGCACCAAACGTTCTGATGGGAGCCCGACAATTCCCCCCCCTCAATATGCCAAGGACCCATACCATATACAGTATATAATAAATTTTCATAGGCACACAGCACATCAGACCATGAAAACTAACATTCCTCACTATGTTAAGTGGAATATATACACTATTTTTATCAACACAATGGACATGTTAAGTTTAACAGAACTGTACTGCAATTGCACCAGCACAGCCAACAGCACTGCAAGCAGGTTCTATTGTTGCAATACAGGAATTTCTACAACTCTCAGAAGGCATTTGACACAGTCCCTCACCAAAGGCTCCTGAGAAAACTCAGTCAGGTAATAAAAAGACCACTCCGCTTATGGATCAGGAACTGGGTGAGAAAAGGAACCAGAGATTGGGTGCAAATGGACAATTTTCACAATGGAGAGGAGTAAAAAGTGGCGTGCCCCAAGGATCAGTCTTGGGACCGACACTTTTCAACCTGTTCACAAGTGACCTGGAAGTGGGGGTAAGCAGCGAGGTGGT
Organism: Plestiodon gilberti rubricaudatus; assembly: GCA_026170595.1. NCBI lineage: Eukaryota > Metazoa > Chordata > Lepidosauria > Squamata > Scincidae > Plestiodon > Plestiodon gilberti. The sequence goes on along the minus strand of JANXHW010000002.1, from coordinate 105,502,779 downwards.
CAAGGCTGCAGATGACACTAAACTTTCCTGGGTAGCGGTATAGAATGGATTGCGAAGAGCTCCCAAAAGATTTCTCCAAACTCGGTGGAATAGGCAGCAAAATGGCAGATGCACTTCAGTGTCAGTAAGTGTAAAGTGATGCACTTTGGGGCAAGAAATCAACGTTTTACATATATGTGGATGGGTTCTGAGATGTCTGTGACAGATCAGAAGATAGATCTTGGGCACTGGCAGACAGCTCAATGGAAGTGTCAACCCAGTGCATGGTGGCAGCAAAAAAGGCCAATTCCATGCTTGGGATCATTAAAGGGATTGAGAATGAAATGGCCAATATTATTGTGTCTTTGTACAAATTGAAGGCAAGGCCACATCCAGAGTACTGTGACCAGTTCTGGTCACCACATCTGAAAAAGGATATAGTGGAACTGGAAGAGGTGCAGAAGAGAGCGACAAAAATAATTCATGAGCTGGGGCACTTCCCTTACAAGGGAAGGCTGCAGAGTTTGGGGCTCTTTAGTCACAACATGATGGGCAGCCCAATCCTGCCTAAGGATCTGGCAGGAGGCCCGCCAGATCCCATGCTTCGCTGCGGGCAGGCACCTGCGCGGCAGAAAGTCTACTCGGGGAAGGGGACACTGGCAGAAATCTGAGGAGGCCATGTAACGGCCCAGCCGCATGGCGGGGAACAGGGTTCAGTCAAAGCCGTTCCCTGCCCCCTCCCGCAGCGGCTGGGCCTATGGCCACCCTCCATTTGTCCCCAATACGCCCCCCCCCCCGCCTGCTGGATCCTTACCTGGGTCCAGCAGCGGTCCTTCGGGCGCTTGGCCGGCAAAGCAGGGGAGGCCGGCCTTGCGCTAGCCTTCACTGCTCGAGTCATCGCAAATGTGCCTTACGGCACGTTTGCAATGGCTTCGGCCGGTGGAAAGCTCATTCCGCCGACTGTCGCAGTGGTAGGATCGCACTGTTAGACATAAAATTATGCATGGGATGGAGATAGTGAAGTTCTAGTTACTGTCTGAGATGAGAACCAAGGGACATTCACTAAAATTGACCGGCAGGAGAACTAGGACAAAAGAAAATATTTCTTTACCCAATGTGTAATTAATCTGTGACACCTGCCCTAGATGCCTTTAATGTGGAATGGACAGATGTATGGAGGAAAGGTCCATCACAGATGACTAGTCATGACAACTGTATGCAACCTCCAGGTTTTAAAGGTAGCTTATCTCTGAATGCCAGGTGCAAGGGAGTGGCAACAGGATACAGGTATCTTGTTGTTTTGTGTGCTCCCATCTGGTGGGCTGCTGTGAGATACAGGAAGCTGGACTAGCTGGGCCCTTGGCCTGATCCAGCAAGGCTCTTATGTTCTTATGACTTGTACTCATGTATTACGAGATTGTTTGCTTTTCTAAATATCAACTTTGCCTCCATGCTGCATCTCAAGCTACTTTTTTAAATTCAAAGGAATGTTAACAAGCAGTACAAAATGCAGTACGAGTTGAGTGTTGGGGGGAGAATTATGTGAGAATTGATCATCTCACATGATTCACTGCATTGTGGCTACCATGTGCTCAGCCTCTGAGAAAACATGACTACTCTAGCGTTTGAATCCTGTTTTTTAAAACTTGCCTGTTAAAATGTTGGGTAAAAGATCCAGGCCCTTGCAGTTAGCTCTATGCACACAAGGGGCACACAAGCCCAACCCCTCCCTCTCCCCCTTCCCCTTGCAACACAGCAGAGTTTTGAAACTGGATAAGAGGCTCAGGCTATGATGTTCAAGCAGCTAAGATGTTGAGCAAATGTACAAAAGGAGGTCAGTCATCCTACTGGACGTAGCCATGCCCACAGGTGTGCCTAAAGCACCTCTGGATTGTGACTGTAGTACACAGGAAATAATGGTATATATTTATACCTCTTAGAGCTACTCATTAAAGCTGCACAACGTGTACAATAAAAAATATGGAACACAGAATCAAATACCTTGCTGAAAGTCAGCGAAACTCACTGAAAGTAAATAACCTAGAATTCTAACAACTTGCTCCCTGCGCCTCGGCTCCTCTGAAGCCTAGTGCTTCTCTCTGCTTTTCCCTCCTCTCGCAGGCTCTGGTGAGGCTCAGTGTGTGCTTCTGGCTTTTTGAGTATTTTTGAGCAAGGGAACACGGGACAGGTGCAATCTGTGACATGGACTCCTTGAAACTGCGGATGGGAATGCTATTTGGAGGCAAACTGACGTGAACTCATATGCACACATATATAGTTGAATGCAAACATACTGCTTGTTATGGCAGGATAGAAACCCAGAAAGAATCTGAGCAGCAGGTGTAGGTAGCATGCATGGACTCGCCTCAGCCTGCTGCTTCACCCGTGCACTGTGGCAGCCGGGAGTGGGTGACTCGGTCTGTCCCTGGAGGAGGTGGCAGCACATAGCTTCCTTCAAAGACCTCTGTTAGCTAAGTGAGGCCAGCAGGGTGGTGGGCTGGCACCTGGAGGGACAATGACCCTGCCAGCTAGCCAGAAGGGCAGGCGCTTGTTCACCTGCCAGCTCGCTTCGCAAACATGAAACGGCTTTCTGGTGCTTTGAGAGGAGAAAGAGGAGAGGCGCCTTCACCTTGGTGCCGCTGCTGCTGCAAGTCTAACTCTGCTAATAATTGGAGGGTCAAAAAATCCTTGACTTGTCCTGCTGATGACTATCTTTCAGAAGCTGGAAGGAAGAACAAGGGAGTGAGCTATCCTCAAAACCCTTAACAGGAAAGAATTGGTCAAAGAAGCAAAGATGGCAGGGACCTTGGGTGAAATCAACCACATTGTCTTAGAATTTTCAGCATCAGCTAAGGGTGGTCCAGTGTCAGGAAAGCTGAATTTAATGGGCTCAGACAAAATAAGTCAGATCCCACAGAAGATCTTCTAAAAGAGAGAACAGTTCCTATAAGAAGAAAAGTTTGGAGGCATCTAAGGAAACCAGCTAGCTGGACAAAAAAAAAAATGTGAGAACTTGAAAAGCTCTCTCTTCTTAAAAAGAAGATCACTTATAGGACAGCATAGAAGGAGCCGAGGCTTGCGAGGAATGTCCAAAACAAGAAGTTGGGTCACAGAAGCAGACCTACTGCATGGAGAAGATGGGGGAAGTGGTACTAGGAGATGGAGAGAAAGCAGAGCTGCTCAGTTTTTATTCTGTATCTGTCTTCTCCTCAGTTTTTATTCTGTATCTGTCTTCTCCTACAAGGGAAAGGTGTCCCAACCCAACAACTGTTGCACTCATGAGGAGGGGGCTTGATCACTGGGCCTAGATCAACAAGATGAAGTTGAGCAGAGACAAATGTAATACCCTGCGCGCGCGCGCGCACGCACACACACACACACACACACACACACGGACGGACGGACGGACGGACGGACGGACGGACGGACGGACGGACGGACGGACATCTGTCCATTCCACATTAAAGGCATCTAGGACGGACGGACGGACGGACATCTGTCCATTCCACATTAAAGGCATCTAGGGCAGGTGTCACAGAAGGGTGAAAAGCCCTTCTGTAAGTTAGTTTTAGACAGGGACTAAAGATTTAGATGTTCTTAACCGTTTCCTTGATTGTGGCCTCAATCTACAGCAACACTGCACTGTGCCACGCAACAGGGCACTACACAGTCCACCACCATGCCACATCCCTCACGCTTCCAGAGTTTTGTTCCTTCTAGAAACACAGCAGCAAGCAGAAGGTGCAGTTTCAACTACTCCCACAGTGCCCAGCCTTGCAGAGTTCACAAGGGCTTGTGGATCTTGGACAGGAGTTATTGAAAATGCTTCTTCCAGCAATGCTAGCATCAACCGAAAAGCACTGCATGAAAAGCAAGTAGTTTGCAGATTCCAGGCTTGGCTGAGGAGAAAGAGCACGGTGATGCTTGTGCAATATGCAGCACAGCAACGCTGCCGTGGATCAGACTTCTAATCTTTAGCAATAAAAGCAGAATTATCTTGAATTATCTTTTTGCTTAACAGAGATCCATTACCAAAGCAATCAAACAGGATTTATATCCAATATTTAATTTCAACAGGCATGCTGATTGCAAGATACCTGAAAAGTAACAGAACTTCTAGAGTTGAGAAATCATGTATAAAATACCTATTTTAAAATCCCATTTTACCAATGATATGGAATAAATTTTTTAGCATTCCAAGGATAAGCAAATATAACCTATTATTATATATTACGGATCAAAGAAAGTGAATAATAGATTGATACTGATTACAGAAGGACTAAAAAAGAATTCAATCTATATTCAAGAATTCAAACAAATAAGGTAAGTACTAAAATGAATGAGATAATGGCTATGAAGTTATTTCTGAACTGAGTTCAAATGGAAAGTATCTTTGATTATGGTGTGTCAAAGTAAACATACTGACATTAAACATAAAACAGAGTCATTCACTGGCAGAAAATATTTAAATGGCTTCTCCACTGAAAACCCAGAAGTCAACTTCTATCTATACACTTCTATGTATAAACTTCTATCTATACAATGCATGTCATTCTGGCCTTTTGATAACTCTATGAAGAAACCAACATGACAGACTTCCTTCTTTCATTGTCACAACCCATCCACTGCAATATAGTTGCTGATCCTTCAGCAACCACTGGAGCAATCCCCCTCAGGGCTGAATTAGTACAGTAGTTATGTCTCCATAGAGAAGTCTCCTGCAGGTAGAGAACCACAAGGAGAGTAGAATAAAAACAAAAGCAGAGATACAAAATCTCTTCTCACTGCGTCCAGCTGCCAGAAATTCTTGTAGGTCCCCACTTGTGATCCAAATTTGTATTTTTCAATTTTTATTTTTCCAAACCAGTGCCCTGATTAACAAAGCTAGCTCCAAGTTGTATTCATGTCTATTATAATAGTTGCTATTCCTTCCCATTTCATATCATCTGGAAAACTTGATGGAACATTTTGTGCTCATTTAAATCCACAGGGTATATGGCCGGGGGAGGGGGGGAGGAGAGAGAGAAGAGAAGGGAGTGGGAGATGACTGTAGTTACTATTATTGCCATGCTTTCTTCAGCCTGTTCATCACATCCCTGACATGCTTTTTTCAACTTTTTATTTGCTTTGACTCTGACCCTTTTCTTGCAAGATCAGCAACCTCTCAATGTAAGACTGCTAAGGAAAGGTGGTATAGCACCTTCAGCAGTTTTCTTCTTCTGCACAACAGATCCCATATGCTTTCACATTGATTAGTCTGCAAGTTAACACTGGGTTAATTTATGAGCCAAGTGAACTAATGACACAGGACAGCGCTATACAAAAATGTTGCAAAAATTCATATCCAGTATACTAATGTCCATAAACAAGCACACAGCTTAAAAAGGAGATCAAATGTCAAAGTTCTTCCACCTCATGTCCCAAGTGCCCTATAGAACCCAACTTACAAACAACTAGGGGGTATATTACAATAATAATCTGTATTTATATATAGTTGGCCCCCATATCCATGACTTCAGCATCTACAGATTTGTCTCTTAAGAAAAAAGGTTAAAACGCAGTTTGCTTACCTTTTTGCTGCAAACCACTGCGTGATCTTCCTTATACTAGATGAAATTGTGCTCCAGAAGCCTCTTCCGGGTCGTGCAAATCCCCCTCCCACTCCCAAAATAGCTCCAGAATGCATTGCACCGATTGCCTTTCCAGTCCTCTACCTTATCCCCATTTGCCTCTTCCTTTCCCTTCTTCTCTCCAGCCTCTCTCCCCTCCTTGTGTTCAAAAAAGGCAATCAGAGAAGGATAGTGGGATAGAGAGTCCAGCAGAAGAAGGGCGAAGTACAAGTCCCTCATGAAACCACACAGTAATAACCAAAGAGTGAACCTGCTCTGTGGAGCAGTTCAGGCTCAGATTGACAGTGGGGTAAGAGCTGAGGAAGTGCTTTGTAGATCAGTAATGAATATACTGGCATATTCATGTGTACTCTAGATAAAAGACCCCTCCTTGAAAATCCTGGGGTGTACAGTGCAAATTTGTTCTTGTACATCTGCAATTTTTATGTCAAAATTGGTTCTAAAGCTGTGGATGGCATCACGTTCTTCAGTTGAAATTGGGCACAGCATCTGATATTCTATGTAAAGGCAGTCCAGTGTTTTGCCTATTAGGAGATTCATACAGAATTATTCTTTGCAGCATTAAAGAGATGACTGCTGCATATCAATGAACTGTTGCCATTTCTAGATATCACCAGACATTCAGAAGCCAGTAGGCGAACATTTTACCGGTAATTTACTAAGACACACTGCTACAGGTTTTAAAGAGACAATTCTTCCACAAAACGTTTTAAAGAAAGCTTACCGCGAGAATCAACTGAATTATAATGTATGACAAGACTCAATACTATCTCTACAGGCCTAAATCGAGACAATGTTCGTTACCGCAATACAGAGTTAAATAGCATAGTATTGCTAAGCTAGCACCACAATATTGAGTATTGTCCTTGCTTATCTTGTACGCTTTTAAGCTAACAAGGCCATACCTTTTGCATTTCCTCCTGCAACCAATTCTGCTGTTTTTCAATATTTTCTCTCTCTCTCACACACACACCTCTATTTTCTTAATGAGGATTTCACTTTATGCAACTGAAGTAAAATGGATACTTATGCTGAAAGTTTATACTACAACAAATGTGTTAGCCTTTAAAATGCCACTATACTCTTTATGGAATAATACTGTTATTCACTGTTTAACCTGCAAGGTAGAAGTTTAATTTGATCTGTTAACATATGGTATGTTCACTTTTTCAGTTCCAACTAGGAGTCTACAACAGTAAATAGACCAACACTAAATAGAAAATACGATTTCAGACTTTCATGGCCAGCAACAATTTTAAAATTAGAGTAACGGGTAAAAAGCCATGTCAATAGATCTAAGATATCAATAAGAACAAGCATACCAAGTAATTCCACGTAGAAGCAGCTGTATTGGTTAAACACCACACACAAAAACACATTTAAAACCAGGATAAAACCTGTAAATATCAATATCAGACATCTCATGTTTTAAATGTGTTTGTGTGTGGTGTTTTTAACCAATACAGCTGCTTCTACGCGGAAATACTTGGTATGCTTGTTCTTATTGATATCTTATATATCTATTGACATGGCTTTTTACCCATTAGACTCCATTTTAAAACTAAATAGAAATTTGATACCGATTAACTTGAACAGTGGCGTACCCAGCCGATTTTGCGGGTGGGGCCCGGTCCTCCCCGCCCCGCCCCAAAACTAATTAGCATAAACTATGCTAATTTTTTGCCAATTTTTTGGGCCGATTTTCGGCGATTTTCAGGGGTTTTTAAAGGGGGTTTTAAAGTATGTATGCTTTGCGGCACTTAACTTGTATAGGAGCCTCCAGCGAAGCGATCGGCTGACTCTCTCCAGCGACGACGTTCTCTTCCAGGGGCGCAGATCGGCGATCTGAGATCGCTCCTCTGCAGCCCATGACTCGAACTGCTCATCGTAAGCTCTTCCTTTGAGTTCGCGCATGCGCATAGCAAACAGCCATTCACGCATGCGTGAACTCAAAGGATGAGCTTACGATGAGCAGTTCGAGTCATGGGCTGCAGAGGAGCGATCTCAGATCGCCGATCTGCGCCCCTGGAAGAGAACGTCGTCGCTGGAGAGAGTCAGCCGATCGCTTCGCTGGAGGCTCCTATACAAGTTAAGTGCCGCAAAGCATACATACTTTAAAAACCCCTTTAAAAACCCCTGAAAATCGCCGAAAATCAGCCCTAAAAAGCGGGAAAAATTCAAATTTTTCCCGCTCTCCGGAGCCTCCCGCCCCCCCGCACCACCTCCCGCCCTTGCGCCCTGGGGCCCTCCGCACCAGGGCACCACTCAGCGTACGCCCCTGAACTTGAAAGCTTAGTTTAATGCTTTGTGACTCTTCAGCTGGTTCTAATATAAACATCATCCTAGGCTGCATTGTGAATTTTTCTTCTAATGGATCAACATGTCTACCTACAGTTTTGTTCTCTTGCCAATGTAGATGCCGACATGCAATATTGGCTCATGCTCATAAATCTGAATATGAAACTGGTAAGACCACCCAATCTGTTCTAAGCTATCTAGAAACAAATTGAGCCAAGAATATTTCTGAGGGTGATGCTTCATTAGAACAGTAGCACAGTCTAGCAGATACAACCCGAATAAAAAAAAAGCATCTGGGATCAGGTCTTCAATGGATTTCGAATAGCCATTCAGCCGGTTATACACTAACATATGTGTAAACTGACCAACAATACTAAAGTACATGGGCATTTATGACTTTAATTGATGTGCTGTACACATTTCTTTGCATGAATGACTAACTTTAGAACTTCATTTAGAAGTTTTGTATACCACCTTGTCAAAAAGGCAAGACAGTTTATATAATACAAAGATTAACATTACAAGTGTTCTTTTGTTTTTCTTCCAATTCTGTTACGTATACCTTAATTCTCCTTGATATGTTGTCTCTGTATGAAAGCTTCAGCGCTTTTGTCATATCAGCAATCACACAGCAATCCCCAACTCAAACATGATTACAAGCAGCTGTTATGCATTCCATGCAGCTAAATCAAAAGGTCTCTTAGCAACTGGCTCTTTCCCCTGACAATGTTATTCACATGTGCTGTGGCCCTTTGCCAATTCAGCAGCTCCTAAGGAGCCACATGTCCTGCACACACCAACATTCAGAGGCTGTACGAAACAGTAGCATCACAAGATAAACTGCAGTGGCAACCTATCAAGGTGACTGGTAATCAATATGCTGAGAACTCAAGGAAAAAAAACCAGGAATATCCATCCTTGCTGGGAAAGGATGACCCACAGGCAATTAAACAATGAAGAGACTGGTCAGAAATTTGCCCCTGTCTGACCATATTAACTCAGCTAATGTGCAGGACTTGGGAGTGGGGACAGTCTAAAATTGAGTACAGGTTGATTACCCCTTATCCAGATATCCGAAATCCAGACTATTGCAAAATCCAGACATTTTGGAGGCTTTTGTACCGCAAGGCATGCAGGGGCACAAAATTATTCAAAATATTGTATAAAATTACCGTCAGGCCATGTAAGGTATATGAGGCAAATGAATTTTGTGTCCGACTTGGGTCCCATTCCCAAGATCTCATATTTATGCAAATATTCCAAAATCCAGACAACGTCCCATCCCAAGCAGTCCAGATAAGGGATACTCAACCTGTACTATAAGCATTGCATCACTGAACTATGGTATTCAACTGAATCCAAACATATTTCAAGACTCGCGAGTACTTTATTTGTTTGCTCCTAATAAGTCCGACATTAGAAAGCAGACAAATTTATATCAGACACAACTGATGAAGACTAGCAATAGTTTTGCTACTGTTATTTCATCTTTCTATGCATTTTTTCTTACCACGCAATCCTGCTCTAAATTAGGATGGCGGAACGAGCATTCCACCGCCCTAAGCCATCGCGAAAGTGCCGTAAAGCACTTTCGTGACGACTCGTGAGCAGGGAAGGCCGGCGCAAGGCCAGCCTGCTCTGCCGCCCAGACCAGATCCCGCCTGCCGCCCAACCCAGGTGAGGATCCAGCGGAGGGGGAGCGGTCTGGGAGCAGACGGTGGGGGCCAATAGGCCCAGCCAATCGGGGAGGCGGTGGGGATTGGCCTTGGCCGAATCATGACCCCCGCCGATCGGCTGAGCCATTATACAGTCTCCTCCGACTTCTGCCAGCAAAACAGCTGGCGGAAATCTGAGGAGGCCTATCGACCCCAGCCGAGGTTACACTCGGGGAAGGGAACGAGCATCCCCTTCCCCGAGCAGACTTTCCGCCGCGGGCTGCCTGCTGCCCGCGGCGGAGATCAGGATCCAACGGGCGGCCTTGGCTGCCCGGCAGATCTTTAGAGCAGGATTGGGCTGTAAATACGTTAGCCACTTTGGATTCTTGTTTAAAAGAGTAAAATAAGAATAGAAATGCAAGTAAAAATATACACATTATCCAACAATTAAAACCTACAACTCTGCCCCATTAGGCAAGGGCTCGCCCATCCCTAGGCCACATTCCCATAGATGAGAATCTCTCCAATTTAAAATAAAGTATATACATATTTTCTACAAAAACGGTTTGCAAAACGTTTACTGCAAATTTATATTCACTATGATGGAGACACAATTCTGATTTGTAGCCAAAGAAATGCATACCTAGTTCCATGTCCACCACAAAGGAGATTTGCATGGCAAAAATCTTTTCAAAGTAGAAAGTTATTTTAATATGGCACAGAAGATGAAAATGCCAAAAGATTACACTAAGAAAGGAAAAATGGCTTGGACATAAGTAGCTCTTGAGGTCAAAGTCATTGTGTTTAATACTCCAGGCCTGGCTTCTTACTGCCTGGGTTGTGGTGGTGCAGGGTAGTACCAAAATCTCAGGGTTTGTTCAGAATGGTAGCCAGTGTCTAGAGGAGTCGACTGACCAGGCAAAGCACCAATCCTCCATACTTGCTCTGGATAGCAATAGCCTGGTGCAGTTCTTTGCCAGGACAGAAACCAGCAGGTACCTTAAACACGTGCACATGTTTTTACGTGGCAAACATGAAACGGGGAATTGGAAAGGGACAAAATTAGGCACTTGCTATTAGACAGAATATGTCTAGGAGGCAAAAAATGAAAAAAAAAAAAGCGACTTCCTTGACTGTTTCCCCATCCAGCAAGACTTGCATAGGCTGCTTCTCCAATGATCCATGGTTCACCTTCCAGTCAGAAAGGGATGGCTCCAACAACGTCCAGGTAAACAATGGAAGTGCTAGATCAAGGACAGATTCAAACTAGCCATCTCCATATAAGACAGGAAAACCGAGAGGCAGCCCCTCAAACCTCACCTTCACCACTGACAAGGTGAATAATAGACAGATGCAAACAGTGGCAGCATTAGCAGGTGCTCAGGTAGGGTTGCCCACCGAGAGCTCACAACATCCCACAGACCCGGCCAATCTGACTTATGGCTGCCACAACAGCAAAAAAGTGCGTTTTAAAAATGCACTGTAGTATCCTACAGTGACTCTTGCCTTTTTTTTAGCCACAAATCCCACAATAGCCAATGGAGTACACTCCCAGGGGCCCCTAGGGGCCCCTGGAACAATCCCTATTGGACACTGACAGGGAAAGGAGGAGAAAGACGCCCTGGGTACATCCTTCTCTCTTCCCAGTGACCACTAGATGCCAGGTTCCAGGTTCTTACCACCTGGAAGTATTGCAGGATGGGATGGGGAGAGGCTGGCCTACCTCCCACTACTCAGCAACCTTCCCCCATGTAAACTAAATCCAGGTGGCAGCTGTGGTCAAGAGTGCCTTTCCCTAGTTTTGGTTAGTGCATCAGCTGCAACACTACCTGGGATCAGAAGAGTTGACTTCGATTCATCATCTTATTACATCTAGGCTTGATTCCTGAAATGTATATGGGGATGCCCTCAAACTGCATCTTGAAAGGAACAATTTATATTGAATGAAGTAGCCTGGACATTGGTTGGGGTCAGACAAACAGCCCATTTTACAACTACTGTATAGTATACCAACTGCACTAGCCACTATCTGCTTCCCAGTTCAATTCAGTGTGTCATTTATATCCTTAGTTTAAAGCCCTACATGGTCAGGGTCAACATTACCCCAACCACCACCTACTTCTGCATAAACCTGCCCAGCCTTGCTTCTAAACAGGAAGGGCTGTGGCTCAGTGGTAGGACATCTGCTGTGCATGCAAAAGGTCCCAGGTTCAATCCCTGGCATCTCCAGGCAGGTCAGAGGAAAAAAAATCCTACTTGAACCCTTTGAGCTGCTGCCAGTCTGTGTTGACAATACTGACCTACATGTACCAACGGTCTGATTCAGTACTGTATAAGGAGCTGTCTATGATCCTATGCTTGCTAGATATGAAGAGACAGGTCCTTTCTGGTGGCAGCACCACACCTGTGGAACTCTTCCCCCAGGGAGATATGCCAGGTCCCTCTTTTGTTGTTATTTTTTTTTTAACTAGCAGTTGAAGACTTTTCACTTAACTTTAAGATGGAATTTTATTCGATCAGGAAAACTCATCTGTTCTTAGTCTGCTACTTTTAGTTGCATTTTTAATTTGTAAGATATACTTAATGTTCTGAATGTTGTGTTTTACTGTTTAACTGTTATTATAAGTTACCTTGTGTCTGTTCACACAGGATATAATTATGTAAATTATTATTATCATTATTATTATTATCAGTATTTATATACCGCTTTTCAACAAAAAGTTCAAAGCGGTTTACAAATAAAAATCAAATGATTAAATGGCTCCCTATCCCCAAAGGGCTCACAATCTAAAAAAGATGTAGAATACCATCAGCAAATATTCACCAGAAAAGAGACTGTGCTGGGGTGAAAGGGGGGCAGTTACTCTCCCCCTGCTAAATATAAGAGGGGCACCAACTGAAAAAAGTGCATCTTGCCCAGTTAGCAGGGAGTAATGCTGGTCCACAACTAATAGTCCAATCCCAGGTAACTGGGCAAACTTTTAAAGTGGTACCTTATATTTAGCATGGTGAGATTTCTTGGGACAGGAAACTCTTTTCTTCAATTCCTTTGCTATGTAAATCAATTTGTAAACTTAACAGCCATATATAAATACTCATTAAAAACAATATATCAAACGTGAGCCAGACTCCCCTACACCTGTAGGCCAAAGTTGCAAAATCAAATACAGAAAATCATAACACTCTGTCTCCAAAAATAGACAGCCAAGGCAGAAATTGCCTTTCATCCTCCTGAAAGCACAAACACATGAACACCACAAGCCCAAAGCAAAACCAATCCTATTCAGCTCCAACTCCCTGCTTAAAAAGGGAGGGCTCTGTATAGAATTCCATCTCTCAAAGGCAACATCTGCCAAGAAAAACCTAACTTTTAATACCCTGACTTCAGGTTGCAAAGCTATGATAGGATGGAAGACTAAACAACGCCACTTGAAAGAATGCCTTCATAAAATCCAAGGAATTCAGTGAGGGCTGGTTCTGTGTGTCCCGAGTAAAGAGGATGCTTCCCAACTGCACTTCAGACTAGTCTCCAGTCCTTCCTGCAAGAATCCAGAAATGTCCTTGACATGGACCACTAAAAATTATCATCAAGGCTATGGCAATAGATCCTGGCTGGCTGGGGGGGGGGGGGGGGGGCTGGGAATAGGATATTTGCAAACTAGCCATTGATCCCTACAAGCAGTTTAGAATCATTAGAAATAGTAGAACACAAGATATCTTTCACCCCATTTTTCAGAATTCTGTGTTGAACAGAATTAGATGTTTTGTTCTATACTTCCACAACTGTCCCAGGGAGACATATCACAACTAGTTAAAAGTTTTCTAGTTTTTAAACTAAATTTTTTTTCTCTTTTGTAACGGTTGGTTCTTGTATCCAGAACTTGTAATGAACATACTTCATTGCCCCTTCCAATATTGGCAGAGAGCCATCATATCAAGAAAAGCCATCAGATAGGAATGTGCCACAGATGTATAAAAACAAGGTACCATGAGTTGTTGATCGAAAGGTCAGCAGTTCGAATCCACGACGGGGTGAGCTCTCGTTGCTTGGCCAGCTCCTGCCAACCTAGCAGTTCCAAAGCATGTTAATGTGAGTAGATAAATAGGTACCGCTTGCGGCAAGGTAAACAGCGCTCCGTGTTCCAGCTGCATGCTACGCGCTGCGGCAAGGAGAGTCATGCCGGCCACATGACCACGGAGGTGTCTTCGGACAACGCTGGCTCTTCGGCTTTGAAATGGGGATGAGCACCACACCCTAGAGTTGGACACGACTGGACTTAATTGTCAGGGGTCATTTCATTGATTGATTTTACCCGAAATTAACTCTTTGTCACTTATGATTGCAAGTTGTTGCGAGTGTTAAAATATGGTTTAGTGTTAAAATATGGTGCTGTATTTTTAGGATAGTGTGTTTATAATATCAATTTATGTAGATATCCACATTTATTTACCGTATTTTTCGCTCCATAATACGCACTTTTCCCCCCCAAACAATAGGGGGGAAAAGCCTGCATCTTATGGAGCAAATAAGTAAAGAAAAAATACTTACCGGGGCTTCAGGGAGGCCTGCAGAGGCTCGTGCAGGCCTCCCCGATCTTCATTTCGTCAAAAAACGGCCATTTTCGGCCACTTCCTGTTTTGACGAAAACCGGAAGTGGCCGAAAATGGCCGGTTTTTGCCGAAATGAAGATTGGGGAGGCCTGCGCGATACTCTGCAGGCCTCCCTGAAGCCCCGGCAAGTGTATTTTGCTTACATTTTTTATTATTTTTATTTTTATTTTAAAAAAACCTTTTTTCCCTTATTTTTTGCTCCATAGGATGCATGCGTTCTATGGTCCGATGCGTCCTATGGAACGAAAAATACGGTAATATTTTCCTTCTGCAGGGCGTGATCTAACAATGGGTACAACAGGGGTTCTCAACCTGTGGTACGGGTACCCCAAGGGGTATGCTGACCTCTTGCTGGGGGTATGCCAAGCCCTGCCCCTTATTTATTTAAATTAAAGAATTTATACCCCACCTTTCTCCCAACAAGGGCAATCAAGGCAATCAGTTAAGCATTAATTAACATGGATTTCAAATTGTAATTATTTTCAGAGATCTTCTGTCTCTCTGATTTAGGTTTTGGGCTTATTTTTGTACTTTGGAAAATGTACTTTGGTGGGGTGGGGGAGGGAGGAGCCGATTTTGGGAAGTGTGACTTGGAGAAAAAAAAAGAGATCCTTGCACATTGCGCTCCCTCTCTCTCTCCCTCAGACTTTCTTCACATTTAAAATTGTGTTTTTACTTTTTTACTTAATGATTAATTACCTAATTAATTAATTGATTAATTCAATTAATTAGCAGTGGGTACTACAGAAAATTGGACCATGATAAGGGGATACCCGGTCAACACACTTTCAATGGTATTCCAATGGTTTTAAGGTAATTTTGGGGCGCTGATTCCAAATCTGGCATCATGAAAATGGGGTATGCCGATAGCATAAAAACGAGATGTGATACAGCAAATCTGAGATCAGATTTGGAATCAGCACCCGGAAATTAGTCTAAAACAGCTGCAAAAGTCCAGACCAGAAAAAAAATTGTAGACTAGTGTAAATTTGCTGTTTTTCATTGATTTTATCAAATGCAATATTGGTATCTCAAAAACCTGATGTGATAGACAAAAACTGATGCCAGATTTGGAATCAGCACCCCAAAATTAACTTAAAACCATTGGAATACCTTATGCCAGAAAAGGTGTGGTGACCAGTGTTTATTAATAGTTAGGTACGCAAGGAGAGTCATGCCGGCCACGTGACCACGGAGGCGTCTTCGGACAACGCTAGCTCTTCAGCTTTGAAATGGGGATGAGCATCACACTCTAGAGTCAGACACGACTGGACTTACCGTAATTGTCAGGGGTCACCTTTACCTTAGTACCAATGTACATTGCTGCTACCTCCTTGAAGCTTGTTTGCACTTCACAGAACATCATAAGCAAATACAAAATCTTGCAGTACCTTAAAGGCAAGCATATTTACTGTAGTATGCATAAGTTATCATAGACTACAGTTCAATTTGTCAGATTTGGGACAAACACCTCTCTTGGGATATTATAATCTAAAATGCCAAAAGGTGCAGATGGTTACAAGTGATGGATATGAACTGCAGTTGCACCTACTTAAGAGCTTCAGTTGGGGATGAGAATTAAAGGCCGTAACAGACCGCACGAATTTCGGCGCGTTCCAGACACCCGAGGAGCTTTGTCGAGCTGTGCGGAGGTGTCTGGTTACCATAGCGGAAGCGAGCGAAGCAGATGCGATCTTCCGATTTCCGGCACGATCGAAAATGTCTGACCCATGTTTGAGGGGGCGGCTTTGCGGAGGAAAGGTCGCTGGGGCACCAGACAGCTCACAGCAAGGCTTTCGGCCAATTGGAGCGCACTGTGCTTAGCTAATCACATCTGTGCTTTCTTAAGAAGGCGGGACAAAAGGAGGGACTACTTGCGGGAAGACACTCCTACAGACAAGCTCCGAGCGCGGAGGAGAGCGACCAGCCTCGCTCGCTCGCCTCGGCACCGTAATTCGTGCCATCTGTTACAGCCTTAAGTGGTTACGCCAAAGCCCACAAATTGTATCATGATTTGGTAACTAAACACAGAAACCAAAGATCAGCACAGCAATCATAAACCTGGAAGTGGAAATGCTCAAAGCACACAAATGCAAAACACACTAAACAATTCAAACACTAAGTGTAAAACACCATAGTTTCATCTGCCAACCTATTACAAAGGGAAACAAATTCTCAGGTAAAATGTCTGCAACCGAGAAACCATAATTACCAACAGTAATATATAGAATATAATACTGTATTGTCCCGAGTATATGACACACCTGATTATAAGACGCACCCTTAAAGTTTGGAGCTATTAAAAAAAATTAATTAAATCACTGGCATTAAATTGCAACAGCCTGATTATAAGACGCACCTCTAGTTTAAAAACTTAAATTAGGAGAAAAAAGTGAGTCATACTCAGACCAATACGGTAAATATCCACAATTGTGACTGTCAAAGAATACTGAAGAATGACATAAAGGTATGCAAAGATTGTAGAAATTCGTTCTGTAGATACAGGCGTCGAGACATAGTCCTATTTCAATAAGCCTCTCCTTCAGGTGCTATGTTTTAAACAAAGTCTAATAATATTTAAACATATATTATCAGGGTATCCTTCATAAATTCACACTCTATACAGTATATGTGGAACAATACACTGTCCCCTATTGATAGAGAGGAACTCACCTACTCAAATACTTTCTAATCAGGACTGAACATATGAAAGCACACACAAACCAAACATATGCAAAGAATATGTATGCAGAGAGAGTCTGTAGCTCCATAGCTAGTTGCAAACAGGTACCTTCATTTACTGGAACTCTCATCACTTACAGCGCAATCTGACTTAACTTTTAAGCCGGTTTAACCAGCGGCGCAGCAAGAACAGGAGACCCCAGAATGGAAAAGAGATTCAAATCCCCTCCAAAAGAGGAATTCAAAGGGGACTTGAATCCCTTTTCCGTTCTGGGGCCTCCCGTTCTCGCTGCGCCGCTAGTTAAACTGGCAAAAAAGTTAAGTCGGACTGCGCTATTAGTAGTCTATGCCAGGGGTTCTCAAACCCGTGCCGGTGCTGTACCACCTGTCGACAGCCTCTATCTCAGTACCACCGGAAGTAGGTGGTGAAGACATCATTGCCACCGACTACTGGGTTTTTGGACACTGGAGGCTGGAGAACACAGGTAAGAGGCTCTAGATGGGCGCTTGGAACATTTTAACCACTCCTGAGAGGCTTGGCCAAAGGCAGGAGCCTCATAGGAATGAAAACATGGGACCGAAAGCGTCACGTTTTCACGGGAGTCCTGGTGGTCCCAGTACCACCAGAGGTACCAAAAAGTACCACTGGTGGTAAGCGTACCACCGGTTGAGAACCCCTGGTCCAATATGCTACAAACCTTGAAACCAGGCTCCCACTACTTTGGTCACCACCTCTGCTATGGTGAGCAGGCTGGCACCCCGGCAAAGGTGGTGAGCAATTAAGTGGTTATTCAGTTCAAAAGCATTTACTGATATTAGACTTGTACCTGCATAATCTATCCAAACATTAGCTCAACCTCTCATTTCTTCTGAAGATGAAGGCTCACACCAGATATTACTACACAAATGGCAATTTCAACCCTGTTGCTGCAACAGCTAAGCGAGTTCCCCTCAAGAGAGTTTTTAAAAAAACCTTGTGTTAAAAAGGTACGTCATTATTCCCTAACGAAGAGTCAAATGAATGTGCAGATATTCCTGTACGACTTAAACATGAACCACTGACTGCCTCCTCAAAGATCTCATTTTTTAAAATTCCCCGTAAAGATGCATTTCAGATTTTCTACCATATGTTCTGAGATGTATTTCCTACATACAATAGCCCACATTTTAAAATACATATACCATGCAGGGCCACCACCAGGTTGTGCCAGGTTATGGGACAATACCCAGTTAAGGACCCTCTTGTGCACACGAAGCAGGGTTTCCTTCCTTCCCCTCTGGAGCAGCTTCAACGCTAGCAGCTCACCTCTCCTTTCTCCTCCCCTCCCTTGGCTTCCTCACACAGTTTCACTTATTTTCTCTCCGAGTCCTTCCTTGCACATACCATCCAGTATGCCATCTCCCCCTGCAACTGCCATTATAGAGGGGTAGGAGGAGAGTCCATGCAAGTCAACTCTCATGGGCACTTCCTCCTCCTTGCTCCCCAACAGCCAATTGAATTTGTTCTCAGGATAGGCCATTTGCATCATTGCTCCAAGATCAAGCAGCAGCTCAAACTGCTCATCAGAAAATATTCAGTCACACACTATTTCCATAGGGGATGCGACTCTACATCTTCCGATAGGAGTTGTTTTAGGCTGCCATGACTCGTATGCCTACAGGTTGGCCCTCAGTGGACTCAGGCCCTGCCCATGATACTGCCGCCGCTGTCCCCGCCCCTTAAAGGGGCTAACAAGAATCAGCAGTTCTCCTGGTAAGTTGTGACCCACCAGTTTGAGAACCACTGGTCTAAGACATTGCCCACATGGTAGAGGTAGACTGCTGCACAAACTGTAAAAGAAATTCTCTGTCAAATTCTTCCTATCTGTTAATTTAATGAAAATACATTGCTCCAAGATCAAGCAGCAGCTCAAACTGCTCATCAGAAAATATTCAGTCACACAGCAACTATTTCCATAGGGAACAAAAAGAAATTCTCGTGTCAAATTCTTCCTATCTGTAAATTTAATGAAAATACATGCAGATAATCCATCACTCTCTCGTTCCAGCGACGATCTTCTTCCTGCGCCCGGGCACAACTTCTCCCTGCGCGTGGGTGCAGACTCCGTAACGCCCCCAGCAGCGCTTTCCGGAGTTTGCACAGGCGCAGAACGTCCCTGGAAACTCCGTGGTTCTGCGCATGCGCAAACTCTGGAAACCGCTGCTGGGGGCGTTACGGAGTCCGCACCTGGGCGCAGGGAGAAGCTGTGCCCAGGCGCCGGAAGATCGTCGCTGGAACATCCTGGAACGCCCCATATTACAGATAAGTGCCGGGAAAGCACACAAACACATTAACATGCCGTTTTAACACGTAAAATCACCCGAAAATCATTAAAAAAAACCAAAAAAACCTGTCAAAAATAGGTTTCGAAACCAAAACGTAAAATTCTTGACAGTTTTATTGGGGGCGTCCCCAACCACGGGGGCGCCTGGCGACGCCACTGCTTCTTAGCTTAGGGACTGGGGTAAAAGATTAGAACATCCGTGTGCAACATCTTCCCTCCAACCCACATTTTTCCTTCTTTCCTCTCTCAGATGCATCAAATATCCATTCATATTGCAACCACCACCATAGGTATACAAGAATACACGTTAGGAACAATAGTACTTTATTATTAGTGAAAGGGTGTCCCCCCCCCATGTTATCTTTTGTACCTGTAGTTTAGAATAAAACTATCCTTTTGGAGTAAGCTCTCTTTCCCAGTCTATACTTTAGGGGGGGGGGGTGTTCTTTATTTCTGCATAATGCTAATTTTAAGCCCCAGTCTTAGATCATCATCAATGGTGCTGCTTTTACCTTAACTGCACTTTCTCAAAGTAGAGGAAGGACCAAATCATCCTGGGAGAAAACATTTATTAATTATTAATTCCCCACAGCAGCGCCCTTGGTAACAATACAATCTAACTCCCATACAAACAGTGGGAGAAAAAAAGCATCTCTGTACCATTTATACTGTATCACTGAAAAAAAATAAGTTCAAGTGACTGATTACATATTACTTCATCCTCTAATGAAGTCATGAACAAATTGGCAAGACTACAGACAAACTCCCTGCTGCAACTCCTGTTGACTGAAAATAAGATTATAACACCTAAAGCAATTTTCTAGAACAATGTTCACACATTTCAAGGAAAAAAATATGTTGGAGGGGACAAGTTCTACTCAATCACTATGCAAGTCTCATAATAGGAAATGTTAGCATCTAAAGCAGGGGTCGGCAACCTATGGCCACCACCAAAGACATCTGGCCCACATGGAGCTCAGTTTGGGAGGTGAAGCTGCCTGCCCAGTTTGCCACACAGCAGACAGGGCATGGCAGAGCCTGGGCAGGGGGCTCTGCCATGCCCTGTCCAGAGCGCAGTAAATTGGGCACGAGGCTTTGCCTCCCAAACCAAGCTCTCTACAGCAACAACGTGATGATGTCATCACCGAATGTCCGGCCCCTTTGCCCAAAAAGGTTGCCAACCCCCTGATCTAAAGGATTCACATCCATTGTAACAAGTACAGCATCAACTGGAATTCTGGTCCATTCTACAACATCTGTGGTGTCATTAATACAGGATCCAATCTGAGAGGCAAACAGAAGTAAAAATGAGCCACGATACAGGACAATGGTTCCAAGACCAAATGCGAACTAGATGGAACTGAAATGCTTTGCATTTTTCAATTTTCTTGGTTTTACAAGTCGAACACCGATTCCTAGAAATTAGTTGTGAAGTCCAAACGTACTACAATATATTCAGCATCGGCTGCTGTCAATATAGAAGAGTAATTTCAGAAGTCAGTAACTTAATTTGGGCACTTTCATCTACCAACAAATGGAGCATCAACCAGTTAGCTATTTTTTTTCAACTAGCTATGGAACATAGAGTGGCCAATATTATGGAACCCAGGTAAAAGGATTGTCGACTGTTTATTCTGTTATGCCTCCCTTTTCTCTCATGCTTTTGTATTTTGCTGGTTTATTTTGTTATTATTACTTTTTTGATATTTTGTCAGGTTATGCCAATAAAGGTTTATTGACTGATAGATAATTTTGGCACTCAACTGTTACCTCTGCTGATAAATCCCATTCAGTAATTTACAGCACGTCAACTTGATCAATATTATATTATTTCCCACATAACTTCTCCCCTCCCATATTAACACAAGCTGTTGCCTATACCAAGTCAGACCACAGTGCATCTTGTCTAGTATTGTTTACTGTGACTTGTTCTCAATGGTCTCAGGCACAGGTCCTTCCCATCCCCTACCTAATCTTTTTAACTGGAGATGCAAGGGATTTAAAGGCTGAGACACACCAAATGCGTCAGGGTGCATTGTGTCCAGCAGCGTCTGTGTGTGGCTCAAAAATCCCGGTGTCTCTTCTCTTCGACTGGAACACACAGGAATGCTGGAGAACTGCGTTCCTTGAACCATGTTTGACTTTTTCCACGTTCAGCCAATCAGAGGCAGTATTTGGAACTGTCTGGGCGGAACGCGGAGCAACGCGGCAGCCAATCATAGTTCAGGAGTTTTCGGAATCAAGTAATTCGAAGCAACTTTTTAGCCAATCCACAATCATTCAGTAGTCCCTGAAAATGGCCAAGAATCAAGTGTTGAGTTGGGGCTTCAACATCCATTTGTCTTGGAAGTACAGAAAAGACCTTGTTTATATGACATGACTCTGAGGGAATACAGGAACCTCAATGCAAGGCAAAAGGCATGGGAGGAAATCATTGAGACAATAAATATGACTGGTAAATTCACAATGTTTCTTCTAGTGCCATCCTACTCAGCTCCTCCACTGGTTCAACTTCTGTTCTTTTTTAGTTGGAAAGTGTTATGTGCGCCCTTCTCCAGCCTGGGTTCAACAGCACAAACTGAGCGCGTGCAGGATTGTAGCATTAGAATTGTTGTAAAATGCTGAGTGCGTGCATGCGAGCGAGAGAGGGTTAAGTTAAAATTTATTTTTTGAATGATGTGCCAGTAGGAATAAAATGACTTCATACTTACCAACTAAAAAATAAAATCACAAAATAGGATGTGTGTGTTGGGGGAGGGGAGATGCACTTCCTTCTTTCCTCCCTCCTTCTCTTAAACAAGTTCTTCTCCCCGCGCTCAGTGCCCCCCTCCACCGCAAGCGACCTATCATTGGAGACTAGCAAGTGACCAATCATTGCAAACCTGCAAAGACAGCTGTGCTCCTGTGTGCCTTGGGTGTGTTGCGGCACGTCAGCTGCTTCCGCAACGCACCGGGACGCAACACACCCGGACGCGTTTGGTGTGTCCCAGCCTTAACCTGGGATGTTTTGCATGCAAACATGCTCAAACACGGAGATATATGTCTTCCCTGCTGCAGCTCCCCCCCCCCACTTACAGTTCTGAATTTAGCGAAGTGAAATGTTAACAGCATTATCCTGTGCAAGTGTACTTAGAACCCAGTAACACACAATTCAATAGTAAAAAGGTAAAATAATTGAATAGGCTGGAAGGAGGGTCTCCGCATACTGCAACTCCACCAGCAACTTCAAGAACAATGTGCTCACATGCCCAATGAGAGAGTGGGGAAAACTAGGACAATGAATTGCACAGAGGATTTTGGGAGAAAGGCAAATAGAAACAAAGTACCCCGTCCAATTTTTCATGCACCAACCTGCTTTCCAAAACTCACAATTCGACCAAGGGAAGAGAGGTCACTACCACCTTCACTACCACCTCCGCACAGCTCGACAAAACTTCTCGGGCGTCTGGAACACACAGGAATTCGTGTAGTCTGTCATGGCCTTAAGTTGGGTTTCATATTGGAGCCTAGCTACTTTTGTAGCCAGATGTACCAAAGGCAAAATCCAAAATACCCAACCAACAATAAAAATCCTTCCACTCAGCTAAAGGCCGTGACAGACCGCACGAATTCTGGCGAATCCCGGCGCCGAGGTGAGAGAGAGCGCGAGGCTGGCCGCTCTCCTCCGCACTCTGAGCTTGTCTCTAGGAGTGTCTTCCCGCAAATAGTCCCTCCTTGGAATAAACCTCCACGGTGATTGGCTAACACTAAAGTTAACTTCCGATTGGCAGATAGCCACTCTCCTCCCCCTCTCATATGATTGGTGGCTGCAGTAGCTCTGCGAAGCTGCCCCCTCAAACATGGGCGATCGCATCTGCTCCGCTCACTTCCGCTATGGTAACCAGACACCTTCGCACAGCTCGACAAAACTTCTCGGGCGTCCGGAACACACAGGAATTCGTGTAGTCTGTCATGGCCTTAGGTTGTGTTTCGTATTGGAGCTTTAGTACATGAGTTTTGTGTTTTCTCTCTGGCATGTATACTAGCACTAGCAGTGGTGGGAGGGGAGAGATTAAAACTGCCCACTACTGGGGGAAGAGACAGGTTAGGGTTGATCCTACACACCCATTTTAGAAGCACCCCTGCGATTACTTTTTTCCTGTCAATCTACAGATTTGCGGCAGGTGAAACGGGCATTCATAGCCCAACTGCACCTCACGTCTTGCTTCACAAGCAACATCATTTGCCCAGTGCTGATTAAGGTCAGCAGAGCAGCAACACTACGATAGAGGGAATGGTGCTGGCACACACAGGAGAGCTGTACACACCTTGCACCCAAATCATGCAAAGGTTGGAGGACACCAGAACTAAGTATCCGGCCTGCTACCACCTTAGCACCAGCCCAGGTGTCACCCACAGATTCTCTCTTATGCCTAAATTACATGACCTTTGAAATATCCTAATTATAAATAATTATGACTCTACCTACCAATTAATGGCGTCGCCTGATATGGGACGGGGGCGGTGGGCCCCAGGGCGTAGGACACTGGGGGGGCGCGGACCTCCTTAGGTTTCGAAACCTTATTTTACCGTTTATTTTACTGTTTTCAGGGGGCTTTAAGTGTTAATGGGGCATGTGTTTGTGTATGTTTGCTTTTCCCCCACTTATCTTGAATATGGGACGCTTCCAGCGACGATCTTCTTCCTGCACTGGGCACATCTTCTCCCTGCGCCCGGCACGAACTCCATAAAGCGCCCAGCAGCGCTTTCCACAGTTTGCGCAGGCGCAGAACGTTAACTGGAGACTTCGTCGTTCTGCACTTGCGCGAACTGTGGAAGACTTGCGCATGCGCAGAACGACGAAGTTTCTTTAACACTTAAAACCCCCTGAAAACAGTAAAAAATGTAAAAAAAACTGTCAAAAATAGGTTTCGAAACCGAAACCTAAATATTTTGACAGTTTTATTGGGGGCGTCGGGGGGGGAGCCCCTACCACAGGGCGCCTGGCGACGCCACTGCTACTAATCATGGGGAATCTGGTGAAGGAATAAAGAGGCGAGTTCTCCCAGTTTTGAGGAAGAACAATAAAAGTAGTAGAGCAGAGAGTTAAAAAGAGTTCAGGGGGAAATGCCATTTAGGCAGAACAGAAGACTTTCTGACAGGATGCAATTAACATGGGTTGATTAAAAAATGATGAATTTAGGTGTGGTTTTTTTTTAGCTTCAGCTCTAGCAAATTTCTCTTTGAATAATCTTGCCTAAACGAAATTTGAACTCAATTTACCTGGAGATTTCTACCCTGCTTTTCTGTCCCCAGAGGAACTCTCAAGACAACTTACAATATACAAAAAATAAAAACACTAAATAATAAAACTTGAATTCAAACAGTGTATATTAAGGCAAACAGCTAATAGCTTAAAACTGATTTATGATCCTCTTGTGAATTTATGGAGGGTTGCTTTTCATTGTAAAGAAAGAAATGTGAGGAAAATGTTCTTGTCAGACATGATACACAGCACAAGTAGTTCATGTACTTGTATTGTAGCTTGATATATGCCAGGGATTGGCTAGACTTCAAGGGTATCATCCACCGATTCTTATGCCTAAATTACCCGATCTCTGCAATTGGCTAAGAAGCAATACTCTAATTATAAATATTTATGACTCTACCTACCTATCAACTAATTACTATGCACTTTTACCGTATTGTCCCGAGTATAAGACGCACCTGATTATAAGACACACCCTTAAAGTTTGGTGCTATTAAAAAAATTAAAGCACTGGCATTAAATTGCAACAGCCTGATTATAAGACGCACCCCTAGTTTAAAAACTTAAATTAGGAGAAAAAAGTGAGTCTTATACTCAGACCAATACGGTATTTAGAAAACCTCAATTACCGGTAGCTTGTTTTCTTGCTGTTTCAAACCCTGCTTTGGGGGAGCTGAAAATGAAAGAGTTGGAAAAGTGACCATCACAGGAACAGAAATAATGGGAATAAGTACCAACGGGTTTGTGCAGGATGGCAAAATGAAATGGAAGTCTGTGTAGAGATTTTAGAAGGGGAATCGCATGGTTTGATTGAAGAAAGAGGCAACAAGATTTTCATAGCAGAGGTTTGGCAAGAAGATCAAGTATGACAGATAAAGGCCAAAGAGAAGTTTCAATAGCTACCGGTAAGTCATGAGACAACCAGATTTTGCTTTTCCTCTTGTATGAGTGTGAATGCAGATATACACCATGCTCACTGATGGAGGCAGATCAAAAGAGAGAAGAACCACTAAACTATCTATGGTACAATAAGCATGTCTTAGAATTGCCTCATCAGCCATCAGCATCATCAACACACAGCTCATACAACTACTTACCTTATTGACTGGAAAGGACAACTACTCTGCCTCATGGCCCAATCAAAAGAGAAACGGAGCCAGGCTAGAGAGGGAGAGTCAGACATAAATGAGCCTGCACTCACAATACTTCCTAATTTGAGAAACAGAGTTCTATATATGAAGTAAAAGTTAGTGATGTTCATTCCATACAAGATGGAAACATCTTTCATTCAGTCACCCAAAATGACAAGAGTGTCAAGGAATCTTGTGTGTTAACCGACATTTTATATACTGCAATGATAATTACTATGGCCATCATCTAGAACAGGGGTGGCCAACCTTTCAACATGAATGCTCCTGGCCCTTTAATGGTTATCTAGGTGAGGGCATTTCAGCAGGTGCAGCTGCTTTAGCAGCACCATCGGCAATTGTAGCTGCCAAGAGCCTGTCTTTTACACAGCTCTTAAGAACGCAGAGGCCCTAATGGTGGAAGGTTGGCCACCACTGGTCTAGAAGATTTATTTAGTGTGCAGTGCAATGCACTGACACTCGTGATACACAACATGGAAATTAAATTGTTTCAAAGAGAGGCATTATGGATTTATATACTCTGAACATTACTATTATCTGACCGATTAAATGAAAGGTAGAATATGGCGCTTCTAATTTTCTTCAGTACATTTAACGTCTTGTATTAACCACCCTGTAATACGCAAATCAACAGCTTCCACATGTGAGTTTTGTCAGGATTAAAGTTCCCCTGGCCTGAGGTTATTATATATGATGATGTCCCACCTGCCATTTCTCTTAGCTTCATGGTTCCCAGTTTCTTGAGGATGCTGTGCACTGGCACTCAGGTTTGTGAAAAGCTTTTCTGCCACAGGCAGTATGCATGTTTTAACCACTTGTCAATCCTTGTTGCGCCAACTCCTATTCAGAATGATTTTTATATGGCAAACTGGAATTTTTTAATGTACTTCTTGCGATAATCTCATGTTTTGGCTCCTTATTTAGAAATGTTCTTACAAGCAACAAATGTATATATGTTTGCAGTTTTATTTTTGAGGACAAAAAGGAGGGGAGGAAATATGTACACCACTCTGAGCTCCTTGGAGGAAGGGTGGTATAAAAACGTGAAAAATAAATAAATAAAATAAATTTTACCTTATATCACGGATACCTGATATCACTGAGAAACTGAAGGACTTCTTGCCGTCATTAATGTATTCATTTAGTCATACAACAATTCAGAGATGACTCATTAATAGACTGCTAAAAGGTCACTATGTTTGGTTCTTGAAAAAAAATTGTGGAAAGGTTCAGGGATCAGTAACCCATCAACCATCAGTGAATTTGGGCATGAA
This sequence comes from Plestiodon gilberti rubricaudatus, assembly GCA_026170595.1. Classification (NCBI taxonomy): domain Eukaryota; kingdom Metazoa; phylum Chordata; class Lepidosauria; order Squamata; family Scincidae; genus Plestiodon; species Plestiodon gilberti. Next base: position 105,475,930 of record JANXHW010000002.1, on the reverse strand, counting down.
ATTGAATTCCATGGATTCCCAGATCTATTTTGTTATTTGACAAGCATCAGATTAACCAAAACTTCTCATGTGGACATTGTGACTTTGTACTATAATTATGCTTAACAATTCTGTGCACTGGGTCCTTGTATACTATAAAAAGTTAGAACTATGCTATAAAAAATAGTCTAATTAGGTTTCTTAAATATCTATTCTTGGCTAGATGACGAGCTTCATACAAGTATTTATGAAGATAAGAAAAGCTACATATCATGCAGAGAAGAATTGTGGTCCTTGCAAAATCACTGCTTTCTGTATTTAAACAAAACACAAAACAAAGCAAATTTAAACTAAATGGAACAATTAACTGATGAAGAGATAAAGGAGACCTAGAAAAGAAAGGGCTATCAGAAAATAAAGCCAAGATAAACTCACCCACAGGGAAATTGACAAGGCAAAAACAGCATGTAGATTGGAAAGGCATTGCAAGAACATGCTCTAGTGATCTATTCCTTTCAAAGAGCAAAAATTAAACACAAAGGGGAAAAGGTCAAAACATATTATGCTTTCACCAGCCTGAACAAGAGTCATTAGGCAAGCAAGAAGCTGCTATCCTAGTATTTAAGAGGCTGCCCATCCAAAAGGTGACCAACTTCTCCTGAAGCAAGACCCATGTCCCAGGATCCTCTTGACATACAGTATTGTATTCCCAGATCTGATGTCAAATGGATATGAATTATTGCTCTAGCTATAAGGTCATTTCCACATGGAGGAAAACCCAATTACTGACTGCCTGATGCACAAGCCAGTTAGCCAATGGATTTTTTATACCAATGTCACCTTAGCTTGCTTGAGCTTCAAACTTCTATGGATTCTAGATAAATGAGTCTAGAGATACAAAAAGAATTGAGAAATAACTAGCCTTAACAAGAGATGCAAAAAAAAAAAAAAACCACCCCACAAGTCTAGACTTATTAGGAGGTAAGGCCCAACACCATGCAAAATCTCCAGTACTAAAATGTGCCCATTGGTAATTGCATGATGCTCAATTAGGCTCGTTAGGGGACAGGCATTTGCAGAGGAGAATCAGGAGGGAAGGCTTCTACCCACACAATGTATCCCAGCTCTACCCCCGTGGTGAATCTCAAAACTGACTAGGAGGAAAAATAAGGTTGGGGGAGCAACTGGGGTGGAGTGGAGTCTCTCCAGCACATGCCACATACACTGGCCTGCATTGAAGTATAGACAGTAGCAACATCAAAACTGTATTATCTTCACAGTTCAACAATGCTAATGTTTCACAAGCACGAATGATAATCTAAGCATACAGCTATGAAGGCATAGAATTTGAACCCATAATTCCAGGTCTCCATAACTTATGACCCACTAAGCCAGGGGCTCAATAAAACACACCTTGCTTGTTGCCTGGAACTTCAAAAACAGGAGAGTTGCCAAGGCTTGGCAGCCACAATGCACTATGGCTTGGTCAGTCAAACCAAGGCTTCCTACAGTCCACTGTTCTCAAACCTTCAACTAGTTAAGTGATGGTTCTTATATTTAGCAAATGAGAGTAACTCTCTCTATTCATTCCAACACAATCTCTCTCCCACTGTTTTTTAGTGACTTTGCCGCATTTTTTTCTTCATGTTATGTGTTTTTCTATGAGCCCACTGGGGACAGGGAACCATCATCTCATTCCTTTTCCAATGTAACCTGCTTTGGAAACTTTCTTGCTGCAAAGTAGCATTTAATATCAAATTTTAGTATATGTCCAGCAGAAGCGAGCACAATATGCATAATAAAATAGATGTTTCAGAAGAGAATGAATAAATGCTGTCACATTTCTCACAGGCACCAGTAACCCTTAAGTCTATAGCAAACCCTTCACTGCCTCTTCACATAGAATTCCAAGCAAATGTCTTTGTGACTGAAGTCTTTAAAAAAAACATTTTTCAAAGTGCAATCAATTTAAAGTCTTGTCATAAATCCAATGCTCTAAAGAAACTAACCACACCAAAGTGCTTTATGGATACAAAATTATATCCATAACTCATTCTATTCTTTTTTTTCCAGAGTGTGAATAGAACAGATTTGAGACCGAGCAGGGATTTTCCAACATCATACACCTTTTGACCAACGAACTGAAAATTGTAAGTCCAGTTTGTTTCAGATATATGCAACACTGTCTAGAACGGAACAGAATCATAGGTCTCCTCTTTGAAAGGCTTCCCTCCCCCCCCACACACACACCCTGAGAATGTGAAAACTCATATTCTAAAAGAATGTTAACACCTTGCCTAAAAAATGCACATTATAGTAAGGATTTTTTAAAATTAACTTCATATTAAGGGGAACCTGAAGCATAGGTTTTACATCACTTCTTAAAGATTGTGGGAATAAAGGAAATCAATCTACAGATACATTCCCAACAAAAGCTACTGTACAAACCAGTATAACACACAAATATCTGACAGGATGTGCAAGTGTTGGGCACATCTTTCTCTCCATATGCGAGAAATGCAACATCTTTATCTGTAGTCTGCTTCAGAAGCATCACCATTCATAGGCCAAAGTATACTTTAGACAAAATGCAGTGAATAATGTCTTGATTTTTCTCCTAAAAATAGAAGCTACAGGGTAGGCCTGTTCAGGGGGGGGGAGGGGAAGGAGGGAGGGGAAAGAAAGGAAGCTGTGTTACACAGAGCCAGCAACAACCCAAGGCCTCACGGGTCTGGCACTTCTTAGAGTAGGATCCATATTAAAGAGATAAAATAATCACAGATTTCCATTAAGAAATACGGTGTTTAATTAAGAGAAGCACCTAAAGGAAGTGGGGGGGTTGAAATCAATACTCACTGCTAACTTTCATGCTGCCGAAGGCTGAAGGCTGCTGCACTGGTTTGCAGCTTTCTGCAAAAGAGGTGGTTCTGGGCCGCCCTGACATGGTTTCAATTTTTTATTTTTTTCCTCTCTTGCCAGATCAACTCCCCACTCCTCCTCCTCCTCTTCGTTTCCTTTCCCGATTCTTCCTCTCAGGTGGCGAAAGCGAACAAGGAAGCGTGTAACTCCAGCCCCACTCCCTCCTTTCAGAGTCTGTCCCCTTCTTCCTTCCCTTCGCTCTATAGTGAGAGGGCCATCATCCTCCCCTCTCCCATGAGCAGTAACAGCGCTGGGGCCTCCACCCAGCCCTGCACAATTGGCGCCCACCCCCTTGCCCCTTTCCCGATGCGGGGGTGGGGGGTGGGAAGGGAGCGAGAGGAGAGGCAAGCGCGCCGAGCCTTTTTCGCTGCTGCTGCTTTTTCCTTGGCAGGGAATCAGTCACATGAGGAGGCGACAGCAGGCTCCTTTTTTCCGGGGTGGGGGTGGCGGCGGCCAAGGGGTCTGGGGAGACTCAGTGAAGGGTCGGACTATTTTTCTCCCGGCGGAGGAAAAAGGTTCTCAGAAGGCCGCGAAAGATGTGGCGTCTGATTGCGAAGAGGATCCGACACCGGCAACAACGAAACCCGCGGGGCAGTGTGAGGAGGAGAGAAGCAAGGAGGATGGTACGTGGGGCGGCGGCGGCAGGCCGGCCGGCCGCAGGCAAGCAAGCTCGCTCGCTCCTCCTTTTCCCTCAGCCGCTCTGTCTCCTCAGCGCAGGGACGACTTGGGCCCGGCGCTCCTCCTCATAGTGCCCACAGGGCGGGCAAGTGGCGTCCGGAGAGGCGGCTCAGGCTGAGGGCGCTGCAGTGCGGTTGGCGGACGACGAGGGCGGCGGGGCGGGCCATGGCGCTGCTGCTGGCGGCTCCTCCTGTCTCTCCTCGGCCAGCTGCGGCGCTCGTAGTGGCGGCGGGTCGTGCTTGGCCCCTCCTTCTCCTCACCCGGGTTCCTTTGTCCGCTACAGCGGCTCCTTCCCTATTGACTGCTTCTTCGACGGCGGGTGCGGCTTCCTGGCGCTCTGCGCGCTGCTTACGCCTAGCCGCGCTTACAGTGGCCGACTAAACGTCCTCCACAAATGCTGAATCGAACGCCCCATTTCGCCGGAGCCGAATGGAATCGCTGCGCTCTCTCTCCACCTCTACGCCAAAAAAAAAAAAGCCGCACTAACGCTTACGCAATCCTGCTAAGCATCCTCCGTGAATGCCACCCGAGCGTCCGAATTCCGCCAGAACCGAACGCAATCGGAAGGCCAATCAAAGAGGATCGTCGCAAAAAAAACCTTCTCCTCGCCCTATATCGGGACCAATGGCCGATGGCGAAAGAAACGTTCACGCTATGTTTGCAGCCAATCACAGGAGAGATAAGAAAATAACCAACCTGCACACACCCCTCCCTCTTGGGATCCAATGACAAGCCTCTGCCCCAGAGTAGCGGCCAAGGCGGAGCCAATGGGGCAAACTGATGTATCCCATTTCATTGGGACGGACTTAAAGTGAAATGGGGTGGGACTTTGTTCAGGGGCAACTACGCCCTACCCATTTAGCCTAAGCACAGAAAGGAAAGAAAAAAGTCACAAGGGTTTTTGCCTGGTGGGCACGTCCCTGAAGGTGGAGCTACTGAACTAAGTATGTTGTGATTGGTGCTTTGCTCCTGAAGAGCTGTAGCATGATTGGATAACAGTGATAAGGCGGCCTGGAGCGCTAGCCAACTGTGTTTTCCGACTCAGTGCTCAGCCAATTCTCGACTGAAACGCGGACCTTTATTGGAGAAACCGTCGAGATGAGGGGCCGGGGCGCGCCCGAACATTTTAGCCTCTCCCGCGGCTTCCTGTGCTGGTCCCGCCTTTGAAGCACGCTGCAGTTCTCCCGTTTCTCCTCTGGTGGAGCCCCTCCCAGGCACTGCATAGTTTGAGGCCTGAGCTGCGGAAAGCGAGGGAGTTACGCGACTTGCCGTACGAGACCCGACCGAAGGTGGGGTTCACCATCCCTGCAATCTGTTTCCAGCCCCGGCCAGCCCTTCCCGCTCCCCCCCCAATAGTATTCAGAGGAACGCTGTACGCAGAGGTGCCCTTTTTGCCTATATCTACCTATATAATAGCAGCGGTACTATTTACCTATTGAGACTGACCTTACCTCCTTCGTGAATTTATCTAGCTTTTTAATAAAATTAGACCAAAAGGTATATCTAGTCACCTAACTCTATGGACATAAAAGCAGTCCTTCCCTGTTGTTCAGCTCCAACATCAGGTATTCAGAAGTATATTTATTATAAAATGTGTGCTCCACCATTCTCCTAAGATTCAAGGTAGTTTACAATAAAACAACTATAAAATATAATGATCAAAATACTAAAAAGAACAAACTGACAACATTATGGACAAAAAAACCAAGAAATCAGAGACAATAGTATCTCAAATATATCCAACACAAGGCAGTCCCAAAGACCTGCTGAAAGAAATCAGACTTACAATGCAATGCTGCGCAAGTATGCACAGCCGGCCTAAATGGCCAGCCGCTGCATCCTGTGTGCATTGCGGCTTGCACCAGTGCAGCCCAGGCTGACTTCGGGGGAAGGGAACATTCGTCCCCTTCCCCCAGTGTAAGCGGTGTGGGACTCCTTGGATGCACGCCAACTCTGAAGCTGGTGTGTTTCCAGGGGGGCTGTGACGGGGCATAGGATATCAGTGCAACCCAGCGCCGATATGATATCCCTGCCCCTGGCCCCCTCCCAGTCGGACCGACCAATGGCCCCCTCCCTCACTGCCCTTGCCAGCCCTCCCCACGCCCCCTGCACCAACTGGTGCAGCACTCACCAGCAGAGTAAACGGTGCTGGCCTCCGCACCGGTGCCGCTTACTCCTGGTGTGCTGAAAACGTGCCTGAATGCGACATCCTAGGCCGGCAGAGTGCTCGCTCTGATGGCCTATAGTTAGACAGGATTGGGCTGCTCCAATCCAATCCTATGCAGGTCTACTCAGACATAATGTGTTCAATGGGGCTTACTCCCAGGATAGTATGCATAGAATTGTAGCCTTAACCAACCACCAAAAGATCAGCTTCAAATCTGTCTGCAACATCTCACACAGCAGAGAATTCAGGGGAGGGGGGGGGGCAGACATTTCAGAGAACCTGCATACCCAGGATCAAGGCTGCATCCAAGAGTAATCAGAGCTCAACAGCCTGGATGCTTCTTCCACAATGGGCCTAGGATACAGCAGCCGGCTCTTTAGGCCGATCGAGAAGGCACGGTGCATGGAGGTAGCCGGCATTCGGCAGCCCTAACATTCCACTTGCACCAATAGGGTTGCGAATAGCGCCTGGACCCAGAAGAGACGTCTCGTGACGTCACTTCCGGGGCACAGCAAGCTCCTGTGCCTCAGGCGGCACAGGAGTTTGTTACGCTCCTGCATGAGACAGCACTCAGCTGGCCCTCACATCCATTTCTGGCAACATTTCTGGTCATAGCCATTTGTCATTTGTTCTCTGTGCTACTCTTGGCTGGTGTTTCTGTGGTTATGACTTCCCTTCTCAGCTCTGGCAAGAGTGAAGCTTCAGCAACCATAGCATCAGCATTTAGAGCAACTTTGAAAGAGACTTGGAACAAAAGAGGTCTGTAAAGTGGCGGAAGGGTTTAGACAGCTATAAACTAACACAAAAACATGACAATGCTACATACACGGACCTTATCTTGTCATGCCTGGATAATGGAACCACCAGCTCTTTCCCCTCACAGTCTCAGCGAGTGCGCTGGTGGGCTTCCTGGCTCCCCTCTGGATGGCCGGAGGAAGAAGAGAGCGAACGTCCAGGTAGGAACTTATTTTTGTTCCTCAGCAGGAATGACATCATCCTCTGATTGGAGGAGTTTGTGTTTGTCTCTCCCACCACCCAATTACTCTTATCCGATGTCCCAAGGCTTCATGATGGCAATGGGATGTGGCGATCTTCCTTGTTTTCTGCGTCCTGAAGGGAACTGTGCACTGGAGGCATTCCCATTTAAGAAGTAAAAGATAGACCAAGACATCCTGGATTCCAACACACACACCAAACAAAGGAGAAAAGGATAGGAAAAGGACCGCTTTGGGTCCCTTCGGGGAGAAAGGCGGGATAAAAATATTGTAAAAAAATAAAATAAAAATAGAAACACTAAGGCCCACACAGAAAATCACATCCTTGAATTTCAACCCATGTAAGATTTGCAACCACACATTCACTCCATTCCAGGGGCTTATCTGTGGGAAAAGCTGTGCTAGTCCCTCCTCCCTGTCAATAATCCATTGCTGTCTTCCTGTGTCTGCATGTATCCCAGCAGCACTTGCCTGCCAAAAGGGATAGAATTTCTCCCCAAAGGTTTGCCCTTCTGAGGCAGTACATTTCCTGGTCCTGCAAACCCTCCAAAGAACACAGTGCTATCTGGATATTATTGTGAGAGGGGGAAATGATGAAGAGCATCTGAAAATCCTGCAAACTGTACTGAAACCCTTAGAAGAGTATGGACTCTGAGCTAACCATGCAAAATGTGAATTTTTAAGGCATCAGTAACATATTGTGGGCACATTATAAATGCATGAGGCTTACAGATGTCTCCAGAGAAAATTAATGCAGTCCTGGAAGTCCCACAGCCTAAGGACGTGTCTCACCTTAGATCATTCCTTGGGTTTCTTAACTATTATAGTCAGCTGTGGTGCAACCTGGATTGCCAACTGATGCTGCCTGTGCGCAATTTTTTTTAAAGCAGCCACTTACTGTACTCCACCTGCAATTTTTTCAATTGTGGAAGTTCAGGACTTCCACATTCGATTTAAAAGGACCTCATGAATGAAGGAGCTCCTTTGTTAACTTTATGCAGTCCTTGTAAATCAAACGGGAAGTCCTGTGGCAGTGTCTGTGTGGCGTTGCTTGGTTGCTGGGTGACCGCCCCACATGTCGCTCAGTCGTAGGGCTGTCGTTGCGCCGCTACCATGGCCGTTGATGATGTCTGGGACGGGTGGTGTCATGGTTGCTGGGACCCTGGCTGTGTTGCTGGGCTGCCTGCACCCATGGGATGGGTCTTGGGCTCCGCTGTCTCCCCTTCTCCCCCACTCTTGCTGGCCAGGCTTGGGATATGCCGGAGTCCATGCAATATTAGTGTGGTGTCCAAATAGGATTGGGCCTTTAGTTTCTTGTTCAGTCTTACTATGCGTGGTTGGAGCACACTCCAGCTGGAAATGGTTGAAAAAGTGAACAGATTCCATTCACATCTCATGCTGATCTTCAGCTACTACAGGCAAACATGAGAGGTGATCTGCATTTGCATGGGTTATTGTCTTTTTGTATTCAATGTCATAAGTTGTCACCTGCCAGGAAAAGAGCCCAGCATTGCATTTGAGCTGCAGCCATAAATTTAAAAAACCCTTTCCGTCGATTCAGAATAGAAACTAGGGGCTGGTGGTCAGAGATGAGGGTGAATTTACTCCCATACAGATACTGACTGAATATCTTCACACCCTGCACTAGACTTACAGCACAATCCTATCCAACTTACACCACCGGTGTAACCAGCGGGGGAGGGCAGGGCAGAAGGCATTGGAGGGGAGGGGAGATTTGAATCCCCTTTCCTTTCTGGCGCCTCCCCTTCTCGCTGCACTGCTGGTTACACCAGTGGTGTAAGTTGGATGGGATTGTGCTGTTAGCCTCCTTGTCTATCTGTGCATAGTTATAGCCTGCTGTTGACAGAGATTTGGAGGTAAATGCTACTGGCCTTTCTTGGCAGTCAGGCACCATATGAGATAGAACTGCCCCTATTTCTTCTGATCTTTTTGACACAGCTTTATTGACTACCAGTATGTAAAGGACAATTTGAGAAAACTGCCACCCCCACAGCAACCTTTTTGGAATGACATGCAACTCCCAACCTGTGATCCAGTAATTGTGCAGTCCTGTGTCATTGAGTTCAGTGAGATTTATTCCCAGATAAGTGTGTACAGGATTGTAGCCTGAGCTTCCAGAAGGAACTCCTGATGTGTTTCTCCCTCCTAATAGATATTGTTACCTCTTGGCTGTTTTTTATTATTCTGATGCAAAACTTAAAAAACAATATTTTCTCCCACACTTTTGCCTTAATTGTGCTGAACTGAACTTTGATTTCCATTTGTGTCCTAACAACATTTTAACCGTGAATAAATTATTTCCTTAATTTTTGCATATTATGATTTTTTTCAGTTATGTTGCCACTAGATGGCAACATAGTCTATCAATTTTCAAAGCTCTCTTTAGAAAACCTACCTTAGATCAACACATTGTCATTCTTCCCAAAAGTCATCACTCTTGCTGAAATTTAGGTCTACAGCAGCATTCCCTGTTGCATTTCTTTTTATTTCAGTTTTGTTTCTCATTGTCCTGGTACTACCATAGCACAGGGATCTAGCATATGAGTTACATTAAAAAGGTTCCAGGTTTACTGTCTGGAAAATGAAATAGAAGGACTTCTCTTTACCCAAGACCTTGCAAGTGGACAGTACTGATCTATTCTAGATAGACCAATGGCCTGATTCAGTACAACATATACACATGAATGCTACATACATATATGCTTCCTTGTCTTCAATTGTGAGTTTGGTTTTCTTCCTTCTACATTTTTCACTATTTTTGCACTAACTTTAGAAAATTACTTGGCATTATAATCAAAGATAAAGAAATAAATCAACATAAGAGCAGTACAACATTTGGGCACTGGCAGTTGCCAAGACACTGCACATCATAGTTGTGCAAATTATTTACTACTCAATATGGGGAAAAAGGATTGCTCTCTAAAATATATGCAATAGTTAATAGTGATAGTATCTAAAAATAATATAAATTACAGAGGAAAAGGTTTTAAGGTTCTTACTTCCATCAGATTGGAATTAAGTTGCTAACAAAGAGCATGCATTTCTTGGGCAGCCCAATCCTATGTAGGATTGTGCGACAGTTGGAATAGAGTTCCACTGTCACAAAATGGCTGCCGACACAGTGCTCCGCGCTCTGTCAGCAGCCATTTTGGGCTCACTGCCGCAAGAGACACTTTTCAGCGCGGCTGCACCAGCGGGTGGTGGAAAGGATAGGATTGGGCTCTTAACCTTGCTACTGAAGAAAATACAAGAGATGTCCCGCAACAGAATATTGCAGTATGCACACCTTCCTGAAAGTACGGTAAGTCTTACTGGACTTCATGGGTAAACTCCATGGGTACTTCAAACTAAACACATCCCGACTCACACAGTTAGGTTGTAGAGCCTGGGTGGACGTTTTCGGCATTGAATAGCCACTTTTACCTCTTTCTATTCCAAATCTACCCAGCTCTGTTTATTTATCCCCCCCTCTGCTCCCAATTTTGCCAGCAATTTTGCAGTCCAAGGCTGCCATTCTATACACATTTACCTAGGAGTAAGTCCCATTGAACTAACTGGGGCTTGCTTCTAAGTAGGTATGCATTGGATTGTGCTGTTAGACTTAGCAAGTATTAAATCTGATATGGTATGTCATCATAACTTATAAGCCTCTTGGAATTGGATCTTCCTTTCAACTTTTTTTCTTCTGTTGGTCATACAGTCAGCCCTTGGTATCCATGGGGGTTCTGTTCCCGGAACCCCCGCAGATTCCAAAATCCACAGATAATCAAATTCGCTGTGGGCGGGGCCATGGGGAGGCGATACCACAGTACCTTATTTTTAAGCTTTGCTGTGGCCCACTACCCACTTCTTGCCTGTCACACCACTTTGTAAAGGTCAACAGTGCCTGGAAAAAGAAAAAAAAACACGACTAGAAGTGACTTCTGGTTGCACATGTGACCAGAAGCCACTTCTGGTCACTTTTTTTTTTTCTTTTTACAGGCACTTTGGACCTTTACATAGCGGTGCGAGAGGCACGAAGTGGCCGGTGGGCCGGCACGGTTGTTAAATCAGGTACTGTGGCGCCTCCCCCTGCCCCCAGTGGGAGTTCCTCTTCCGCAGATGATCATTTGTGGATATTTAAATCCGCCGATGGCCAATCTGAGGATGAGGGCCTATTGTATCTAGAGACAAATAGATCATTTTGTATTTTGATAGTTATCGTGCAGAATTATTAAGATTATTAAGTTGGTATGGAGGTTCTCATGGCTAGCTATTACTTGTAAAGAAATTGGAAGTATGGGTTTCTCAGCCATGTAATTAGTTGAAGAATAAAGTTTTAATACTAAAACATTAGTCCTGCTGACGTTTCACCCTGCACTTAGGGTTTCTTCAGAGCGAAGAACCTGGCACCAGCCAGTAGATGTTAACTGCCAGTAGAATGCCTGGAACGTTTAAAAAGCCTTGGTTCTATTTAGGAAAGGAAACCAAATTTTGTTCACATAAACTAGTTCTTGCTGACGATTGAAAGGATTAAAAGCTCTTCTTTGAGAAATTGCAATAGCCTCCAGATTTCTTCTCTGCCTGTCGTGCATTTCATTCAACAGTGAGTTTCTTTGAAGGCGATCGTGTGTCCCGTTTGAGCTGCGTGTGTAGCCACTGCAGATTTGTCCTCCTGCAACAGTCTGGTGGCTCTCGAGTGCTCCTGTAAACGGACCCTTATCAGTCTTTTGGTGTTACCCACATATGTTCTTGTACACTCGCCACAAGGAATCTCGTAAACTCCAGGATTTGACAGGGGAGGTCTTTTGTCCTTAGGGTTAGTTTATGTGAACAAAATTTGGTTTCCTTTCCTAAATAGAACCAAAGCTTTTTAAACGTTCCAGGCATTCTACTGGCAGTTAACATCTACTGGCTGGTGCCAGGTTCTTCGCTCTGAAGAAACCCTAAGTGCAGGGTGAAACGTCAGCAGGACTAATGTTTTAGTATTAAAACTTTATTCTTCAACTAATTACATGGCTGAGAAACCCATACTTCCAATTTCTTTACAAGACTATTAAGGATATGTTTTATGTGTTCCATTTAAAATATGGTGTTTATAATATAGATTGTAATGTTTGTGGCTGTGATTTTACTTGCATTTATATCTACTACAGTTTTTAACAAGAGCACTCTCCAAATTATCTTGTTCTATTTGCTACCATCACCTGATCACTTAGGGGATCAGGACTCTCTTTTAAAACTGGAAATCCTTAATAGGATCGCCAAGAGTATGTGGGGTATCCACTGACACTTGACAACAGAATCCTCTTTGAAATAGGGCAGCTTCCTAAAAGCAAGAGCCCTGCACGGATGGGTAGGACAAAGTATGAAACCAATCTTCAAACATTCTCTGATGGCAGTAAAAGGTAAATAATATTTATTAAAGAAAAACTAGAATGTATACAGGAACATTAAAGATCAGTATGGAAAGACAAATAAAAAGTGATGAATCAAAGCACTCCTGGCAGTTGATACACTAGAAAGCATACCTTGTTTTCATTATCATATTGTATTATGCTCTATATAGGATTTTAATGGTACCTGGGTAGATCATGTTAATGGTCTCAGAGAGCCCCTTCACTTGACTTGTGCTCTATTTGGAAGGATCTCAAGCGGCTGCTTTAACCAAGAATGCATGTCAAGCTTCATCTTGTCTGCAGGGTTCATCCTTTCTACAGTTCAAGGATCGAGTAAAGTAACTACCATCTGTATTCTTGTAAATGACACTGCAGGCATATCCATAGGTACGAACATTGAACATTTCCTCCACCCACAATTTAGTGGGTTGTTTATGGACTTGAGGGAAGGGAATCTTATATCTTTAAATAATTGCCCACACATTTATTTATTCTTAATAAAAAGGTAAGGGGAATGTGGGTTTAAGATGTGAAGAGGAAAGTTGTGGCAAGAGTGGCTTGTCAAGGTTGATAGGAATAGTATCACCCTGATATTTGGGAAGCACCAACTGCCCCCAAGCTTAAGTACCCATGGTTACAATCAACTAGATGTCTTCTTTTTTTCCCCCAAGAGAAAATCTCAATTCAAGGTGGAAGAGGAACAGCAAGACAACAGCTGGGAGGAAGGGAACTATGAAGCATTCAACCAAATGACCATTCATAGGATGAAATGACTTCCCCGTAAATGTACGCCCATTAAAAATAAATTAAGTATAATTTATTTATGGGCATTTGGTGTATTATGAGAGCTACTTGCTGTATTTTTCTTTTTAATAGATAGCTCAATGCCAGCCAGTGCAAACATTTGGGCTGAGCCTTCTTTCTGTCAATCAGGGATCCTGGTTCGTCCATGGTGACCCCATTCGTCAGAGCAGAGTACAGCTGTGTTCTTCCAGGTGCAGATTTTTGAGGTCTTTAATGGGTAGGTGTGTGAGTGATTTTGGGAATAACCTATCTGAGAAGGAAAACTTCCCACCACAGTTCTGGCAGGGGGAAAGCATTTCCCTGCCATCGTGTGTTATACTCCTGATCTTCCCAGACCTTTACACATAGATAGGCTTCAAATCCTCAATGAAGTTAACAACTGGCCGAGGCTTTCCATAAAAATTTGCACAGTAGCCCAGGTCCATACCACGTTCAGGATCTGTGTCAGTGCTGCAGCTGTCACTAGAGGAAGACAGGCTATGGTGACAGCAGGCCACCCCCCCAGAGAAGCTGCTGCCAGAGTCAGAATCAGGATAAAGGTGCTGGGAAGGAAGGGGCCCTAGTCCAGTGTGCCCCAGAAAATCCTTCCACTGAAGATGGAGGTTTCTGAGGCTGTCAGGATATGGTGTGGATACACAATCCTCCACTTGGTGCTCGTCGAACAACCAGCCATGCCTTTCTTTCCTTGAAGGTTCAGACAAGTTTTCAGCCTTGTACTGAAGCATTTTCTTAAGTGCCAGTGGGGACAGGTTGGGTGGCTGATGCAAAGATCTTCCGTCCTGGGCGTTGCTTGCTTCAGCCCAAGGACGTTCTCTTAATCCTTCTCTGAGGACAGTGTCGGAGCTTCTCTGCAGCTTGCTAGCTGTTTTGTTCACAATACACCAAGTGTCCGGGGCCATGAAACCAGGCAGGTGGGTGGGGATTTTCTTCTCCTGTCTTGTCTTATAGGGACTGAGCTTAGTAAAAGTGCTTGCCTGAATCTCCTGTGGCTGCCATACCATGTGCTTGTCATCCTCTGGACTTTGTGCCAGCCCCCTGGAAGAAATCGGAGAAACGGTAGTGTGGTTCAAACTCAACTCTTGCAAGATTTCTTGAAGTTTTTCATGGTTCGTCAGGCTGATCCCTGGGAACTGTTTTTCAGTCATAGGTTGCTGTGCTTCCCCATTCAGAGTGGAGAGACTATGTTGTTGTTGGGTGCCCATATTGCGTGTGGTGGTATATTGGGAGAGCCATTGATCTTTGGCACGTGAATTTGAAACGTTATAAGTATCCTTGGATTCATTCAATAGTCTGCACCTAGCAGTGATCTCTGATGGTGCGTTCTGTTGACTTCTACAGCCTAGCTCATCAATGCTGTCTTTTTTACGCAAGGATCCTGGACTGCACCGTGCATCTGAAAGCTTTAGATACTGCCATGACTTTAGTTCCTGGCCAGATGAAGAAAGATCTCTTGGTGTTACCACTGAAGAGCAATTGGATGCAGAGTGGCTCTGCAAGAAGTCAGAGGAATAAGGAACTGGGGAGCCAGCAGCATTGTAGCTGGGATCTACCTCTACAAGCCTCATCAGTTTCTCCTTAGCTTCGTTCATTTGCTCTTGGAGGCTTGCAATTGCTGTTTCTTTCTGTATTGAACAAAGCAAGGGAAATGTTTGGCAAGACAACGTCTGAGGATCTGACGGCAAAAAACAGACGTTAGGTCTGGTTTACACATGCCTCAGAATGATGTGGAAGAATTCTGAAGGGAATGGATAGCAGAGGGGAACTGTACTTTTCCATGTTCCACAGGCTAAAAAACAAAACCTTGTGCAAGTAGAAAACTAAACTGGTACAGTAGAAAACAGGATCTGACCTGTTCTCCCTCACATGCTAGTTTTATTTTGTTTTTACTTGCAGGGAGTGCATTTAACATAGGGGAGCATAAATAAGAGCATCTCCCACCTGCATCCTGAAGAGTTACAATCTGCTCTACCACCTCATTCTGTTACATATGTAGAACTGGCGTTAGCCTCTATCCTTCTCACAATGTAAGGCCTGACTCGTTTGATAATAAGGGGGAAAGAAACAAGACATAACACAGCTGTGCACAAGCACATGCATATGATCGAACTGCATGGATTTTTTTTCCTAAGTCATGTTTACTCAGAAGTAAGTCCCAATGAGTTTTATGGCACAATCTTATGCTTACTTTAGGCCGGCGCCAGCCTAGGGTGTCGCAAATGTGCTGTAAAGCACGTTTGCAACACTTGGAGAGTACGCGGCACCAGTGGGAAGGCCTGCGCCATCCCACCAACGCTGGAGCATGTAAGGCTGCTCCGAGTGGCGCAGGGGCTGGGGGAGGGTTGGGGCATTAGATAAAGATATGCTCTCGCTTTGGGGAAAACTGATGCTGCTTGAAAGACCAACTCTGTCTGCTTGCTATCCCATAATCGCCTACTGTTTTGGGAAAAAAGAACATATTACAAGACCAACATCAGTATTCTCCCAAAACAACTGACCTTGCAAAAGACTGTCCCCTGGAAATCCCACCACTCATAGACGTAAGGGAGCTGTGAGAATTGACATTGTGTTTTCTATTGGAGACTCAGACACAAACAGTTGCATGAGCATTGAGAAACTATACTGACTCGGGGGGAACAGTTCTTTCTACAGTGCTCAGTACATCAATGTCTTTTACCTCTGCAAGCAGTTGCACCATGGAATTCTTTTCCCCCAGCAACTGGTAGATCTCCTCATCAGTGTACATTGTAGAGTGAAAGTTCTTGCTGGAGCTGGTAAAATATTTGGCCATTTTGCCAATGTCATCTTTCTCTTTTTCAAAAGCCTTACATTGTCTGACCTGCTGAACATTAATGTATATATTATAAACCTAAAACCAGTTATATTAAAGAGACACAGATGAAGAGAGAAGAATAGAGGAAAAGAAAGAAACAAAAGGAGCCCCTTGAAGCTGCCCCATAAACCTAGACCTCCCTCTGCCCATGCAACTGAAGTAAAGCATTTTCATACTTTGAGCTAAAATAACATTTGAATCTCTCACTCTTTATGTGAATGTTTTTGTTGCCAATAAGGAAAAGCATGGGTAACGCAATGAGTATGCTAACTATAAGACATCAAGAGGGGCTCCAAGATGCCAGGCTCTTGCCCCTTGCTCCATTTGTCACCAGCATTCGGTTCCTACAAACCTGCTGGATTGAGCTCTGGTTGTCAAGGGTGCCAGTTGGGCTGCAATATCAATCAGCTTATCCCAAGGGCCAATCCTGGCACAACAAGCCCTATATTGCCCTGGCCTCTCGCACTTTGGTTTGAATATCTGATCAAATTGCTATTCTCGAGACTCCCTCCCTTTTCCTGACTGCTGCCAGACGGAGACTCTTGACTGACTTCAACCTCACTGACTTCAACCTCACACCTGCTTCTAGCCCTTCTAACATTGGTTTGCTCACTCTGGAACTTGGATCCTGATCTGTGCAGTGGTATCACTTTGGTTGGTGTCACCCCCATTAACTTTATTTTGATATATAGCAGTACAGGTCACTCAACAAAATCAGTAACCAACCTAAAACCAGTGGCCAACTTGATGACACTCACACAACTGAATAAGAGTTCTAGTATTAGCTCTAATACATAGAAATGAGAGCTGACTCATACTAGCACTTTATTGGTTCCATGCTGTGTCATAACAACACCTCATTGGCTCTTAGAACAGTCAGTCTCATTGGTCAGTTTTGAGTTAAGGGAATCCACTTTTTGTTACATAAGACAGTTGTGTTTTTTCCTTTGATAAAATAAGACAATTCAACACGGTTTGTTTTATTACATTCTGCATTAAATTACCTTTCTAATGATATATATCTTTATGGTATTATTCATAAGTACAAATTTTCCAAAAGGTTTCCACAATTTTGGCCATTAGTGGTGTCACCCATTCCTGAGGGTATCACCCGGTGCAGTCTGCACCCCTTGCACCCTCTAGTGATGCCGCTGCATCTGTGTCCATAGGAACAAAGGTTCTCAGGATTCCAGGAGGATTTGTTGCAAGGTTGAATCCAAATCAGTTGAGATAGGATCCTCCAAGCCATCAGTCTGAGAGCTTGCACAGTTAGTTCAGAAATCTGGATAAATAATTTGGACTCAGCAGGTCTGTGTAGAACAGTTCTCCTATTTCTATACTGTCCCAGGCTCATTCTCTAGAGTTTCAGGGGAAAGTTTTCTTCTAAGAGCGAAGTGAAAAGAAATTCCAAATAAATAACTGGGGTTGCTACTGTGTTACGCATATTTGAATTTAAGTTATTTTGTAGCCAAGACCATTTATAGCTCACTTTTTTCATGCGGGGTTTTTCAGAAAACATTTGAAATCTTTCTACCTCTCATTAAATCAACTTTCATACCTGGTTTCATACCTGTGGAATAAAGATCAAACAGGTTATTGTAGCCGTACAGACAAAGATTCCTCCAGAGGCAAATCCAAAGACCAGGCTGTGCCACAAGTGGAAAAACCGATTCACCATCAACGTAATTCCAGAAGAAAGAAAAATAATGATTATCCCAACAATGAGGGTCAGTGATTGATTGACTGGTGGACAGCTGACACCATCTGTCAGGCCAGCAAGGTAGGCCCCATACATCAACAGGATGCCCTGGGATCAAAAGAACAGGGACATAAAAGGGTTAATTCATGAGAAGGCATTTTACTATGCTTAAGGTGTGAAAACGTGCTTCTGACCTGGTCATCAGATCTCCTTGTCTACAATGCCAGATTCAAATACATATTTACAGCCCAATCCTACCTAACTCCCCAGGCAGCGATGCAGCGGAGCCAACGTTTGCAGGTCATTAAAAATCTCTGCAAGATATAGCAGGAAGCATTTGTCTGGAACACTTTCAGTCCTTTGTAGCACAGAGACGAGACCCTGAGACCAAACTATATGTTAAGAGGAACTTCCTTATGAAAGGGCCAAAGGGGCTATCCCAGTTCATACTCTTAACCACTTCATGAAACCAGCCTGAGATGAAAGAATACGCCTGCTTGCCAATTCCTTTTGGTCTTAATTAGCAGAAACATAACAGATACCAGATCAGATTTTAAACAAGTTTCATCCTATCAACTGTACATTGCCTCCTTCTCATGAAAAACTAACTAAATGCCTGCCAGAGTGAAACATGGAAGGGTGCAGAACCAGCCGAGCCCTTTACTCACAGTAGCAGTTGCAGCATTGTGGAGTAAAGGTCTTGTCAGCAGTGATGCTGTCATCAGGGCGGAACAAGAATGTGTGTTCTGTTCTGGCAACTCTCACCCAGACAGTGGGTGAATGCATTTCTGTACATCTTAAGCTTTGTTGTGTGTAAAATGGCGATTGAAGGAGTCACATGACCATATACGAAAGTACAGATAACTCGGGTATCTGTACCCATGTTCAAAAAGTGGAATGAAGAGCATCCCTAAGCTAACCAAGCACAATTCTTTCAGTCACCACATGAGAAAGAGAATGGTCCTCCTGTGATCATTCCTGATCCATGAAATGTGGGAATGAATTACATACCTTAAATCCCAGAAAGAGAATAAGCCAAAGATCAGAGTACAGAGATGTACAGAAGTACCCTCGGTTCACTGTACAAGTCAGGCCTTTCTCAGTCACCTAGCAGAGAACCGAAAACATATACAAAAGGTTACAGAACTCCCGCTTTTCAATCATGCTTTATTTCCAGTTCCCTACCCCATGACATATGTCTGAAATCCAAATTCACGTTAAAAAAAACTCAATACCTTTCCCTCAAAGATGCAAATAAATATGCTCCATGCTTAGTATTTCAAGTCCAGCCCTCCGGTCTGCACCTCCTCCTCCTCATCTTACCTTCAGAGTTGTATTAACGCTTTGAAGACACTGGACTGGGTCTGTAAAGATCCATATCAAGAGAAGGATAATATCAGCCAGAACTAACACTGCCACAATCACCAGCAGCTGGAAGTCTTTGATGATCTGTAATACAAATACTGTACTCAACATGCTTGCTTCATGAGGTGGCAAGATAGCAGCCCATCTTACCTGTGCACAAAGAAGAGTTTTCCTCAAACCTCACTCTGACAGGCAAGAATTGAGGGCCCAATCCTATCTGGATCTTACACTGGTGGATCTAGCAATCCATGTTCTGCTGTTCTGCGGGCTGTTGCCACCAGCGTACAAGCAACACCGGCCAGCAGAACTTCCACAGCCACTGGTACGTCGGCAGCAAGGGTGGATTGGGGGAGGGTCGGGCAAGTTCAGGTTGGGGAGTGGGCCAGGCCAGGGCAGTTGGGGGGAGAATGGAAGATCTTGGCAGCAGCCACACACACTTTCCCCTATCCCCTCTTTCCAGTCCAGACCAACCCTTTGATTCTCATCAGCAGGGACGTCACTAGGAGGGGGCAGGCCGCCCCATTGAGGGGATGAAAAGTCCACTGTGCCACCCAGGCTCAGCAGGCTTCCGGCCGCTCTGAGGGGTGTCACCCTTGCTCAGCCTCAGCTGCTCTGTGTTTTCGCAAGCTTATTTCTTGTTATATGTTCTTATGACAGAGGAGGCCTCAAAGGGACAAGAGACCACCAAAAAGACTATGAGCGCAATCCTACTTAAAGATTGGGCAGCCGGCCGAGGCCATCCATCCGATCCAGTTCTCCGCCGCGGGCTGTCTGCAGCAGGCAGCCCGCAGTGGAGAGTCTACTCGAAGAAGGGGACACTCATCCCCTTCCCCGAGTGTAACAGCATCTGGGACCGATAGGCCTTCTTGGATTTCCACCAGCTATTTTGCTGGCAGAAGTTGGAAGAGGCCGTGTAACGGCCCAGCCCCCCTCCGGAGCCCGGTGGAGACCGGGATATGGCAGACACCAAGTCTCTGCCCCCGCCTGGGATGGCTGGCCCTATGGGCGCCCTCCCGGCTCCGCTGTCCCTCCCCCCCCGTCCGCCGACTGACCAAGGCGTCTGCCGGATCCACACTTACCTGGGTCCGGCGGCCGCCTGAGTCCTCGGCCGGCGGAGCAGGGCAGGCTGGCCTTGTGTCGGCCTGCCCTGCTCTAAAGTAGTTGGCAAACGTGCTTTACGGCACGTTTGCGACTACTCCGGGCTATTCTGGGCGGCTGATCACTAGGTCCGCCGCCCGGAACTTAAGCTGGATTGTTCTTTAAAACTCTGTGTCTGCTTAATAAACCAATGTCATTTATTTATCTAACACATTTATACCTCCCTTTCCCCCCACCACATGTTCTTTCCACTTGTGATGCTTATCTAAAGCTTGCCTGTTATGTTGACAATGATGCTCTGAAGAAGAAAAAGGAAAAACAGTTCCTGTTCCTCTCATCCACACACCCCTTCTGATGTTAAAATTAGATCTACACTCTCTCCCTCTGTTATATTATATGAGTGATGGATGCCCTGTTTTTCCCCTATTCTTCGCCCATTCCTCTTTATTTTTGAAAACTCCCCCCCCCAAAAAAAACCCAACCCCAGAAGCTTCTGTGTTGGTTCAGCCACTTAAAAGCTGCTGGGATATCCTCCTTTGTCCCTTGTTTGAAATACCATTATCCCACAGCCATGTGCTCATTTAGATTTAGAGTCCTTCACATCTGGTATAGCTAAGCCTTCTACTGAGATTGGCATTTGATGTGCCTACTGATTGGGCAGCCAAGCTTGTCTGTCTAGGTAAAGGGGTGGGATAGAGTGGCTAGGTGGGTTCCACTCTTCCAATCCCATAGCTGTATGACATCATCAAACCTAGATTACTTACGTTCGAGCACAGAGATGCTCATGTATGTGTTTCTGCCAAATCTGCCGTGATATCTAATGTTGTTTTGCGGAAGGCACAACCACTTATTCTCCAGGTACTGGGATTCCTGGGATAATGTAAATAGCTAGCTTTAGGGACTGTATTTCAAAGTAGATGCATTCAGGAATTACTGTAATTTTGTTTTATTTGCTCTTTTTCACTCGAAGCCAGTCTGCAAACTTCACCAGTTTCAGTTTTACTCAGAATTGGAAATTTGTGTGCTTTGCTGGGCATTACTGGTTATTGTATCCATTTGATCAAGCTTTTTCTTTATGTCTATCTAACAGAGTTCAGGCATTTTCCATCAGACTGTTTGTACTTCCTCCCCCCCCCCCCCACTTTAATTCCTTTTCTTTTGGGTTTTTAATAAATTAGCTATATCTTTGTCTGCCTGGTCCATGTTCACTGATGTTGCAGTGGCTCATCATGTCTGATCGCTTGCAGGCACTATTGCAGTTTTTATTTTAAGTAACAATCACTGAAGCCTTTTGGGCCCTCCTGGAAGGGAGGTTTTTCCCAGATGGCCCTATTCTGCCTGGTCTCTGTAGCCTGGGATAGCGGCAGCAAATGTAACTTCCAACCTTCCCTCCCCCATTCAGCTACTGACCCAGTGAAAAGGGAAAGTGGAGAGCAGGAAGGCATATGTGAGCACTAACCACTTGGCACTACTCCCCTTGTTCAGCCTGCTTTCTCCTGGTACTTTCCCTGACAATACACGAATAGGACAAACGCAGAAACAAACAAATGTGGCTGCCCCTATCATGTCTAGTTTATCCCTAATACATTTTTCCTAAGCACAGTCTTGTATCTACTTAACTTCAAAGAGCTGAATGTACAGTATGAGAACTCACCACTCTCTTGTCTGGAACCTGCTGAGTGAACACTTTATACAACCGCCAGCTTTTTCCCAGGATAGGGCCAAAAACTAGGGACATCCCAATACATAGCAAGCAGATTCTCACCTGAGGAAGGGGGAAGAGGAGAAAGAGAGACAGAGAGCACTAAGACTAAGAATCATGATGTGAGGAATCTATTTTTTAAGCACTAAAATATAAATTTGACAAAAACAGCATAAAACAAATAAAACACCATCAAAGAAGTTACATCACCAATAATTTTTGTATCATATTTTCTTTAGGCATCACTATGTTCCAATATCATATAAAGACCAATTATTTGAAAAACTCTCCATTGTCTGTGTGGATCCTTACCAAAATTGTTTATAACAGGTATACCGTATTGACCTGAGTATAAGACTCACTTTTGTCCCCTAAGGCAAGTCTTTAAAGTAGGGGTGCAGCCTACAATCAAAGTCTAGGGTTTTCTGCCTAGAGGTTTCTGCAAAGCATCCCTTTTTCAAGCCTCTCGAAGTCTCTTTCAAAGGTAAAACACTTTTTTTTTTTAAAACTGCAAAAGCTGTGTTTTCAGCTCTTAATCACTTGCTAAATGGCCAGGATCTCTCTAGCAACCTCTAGCCTTAGAGGCATTTGAAAAAAATTAACCCTTAAGTTCCAGCCCCAGGACTCTGTGGAAACTAAGATATTTATTGATCCTGCCGTTTGAAAGTTGAGAGCAAGAGCTCCTGCATAGGCTTACCATATCCAAAGGGGGACAGAGTGCCAACCTTTAGGCTGCAATCCTATGCACACTTTCCTGGGAGTAAGCCCCATTGAATGCAATGGGACTTACTTCTTATTTATACATGCATAGGATTGTGCTGTTAACCATTGAAATTTGGGCAGGTGCAGCTCATCATCATGGAAGGGTGCAACAAGCTGCACCTGCCCAAATTCCAAAAGGTAGGCACTCTGTCCCCCTTTGGATCTGGGAAGGCTACTTATACTAGGGTGCCCAGATTCAATAAGGGACAGGGTGCCTATGCCTATAACTGTACTAAAGCTGTACTGTTTTACTATTCTACTAATGTGTATATTATCTTTAAGTTAAAAAAAAGTTAAAAATGTATTTTTAAAAAAATAGCACCAAACTTTAAGGGTGCGGCTTATAATCAGGAGCGTCCTATACTCGGGGCAATACGGTACTTATGCATCAGCATGAGCATACTGTATCAAACTGTGTGTTTCCATGCCTTTATGGATGGCAATTGAACAAAAGAGGTTCCCTGATTCTATGCTAACAGAATACAAGCAGACATCAACATGTTACTAACAATAGTCTTATTATTCTTACATATCCTTGCAGACAGCCTAACAAAACTACAATAGGATCCCCCCCAAAAAAATCATAATTTACAACACCTTTAATATGTTGCAGAGCCACATACTAATAATTAAAATTAATTATTAACTAGGGTCTGCAATCCCACCAAATATAGGACATTGTTCTTCTGTGAGTGTCACATCTCTAACATAAATCTGAAGGCATTCCAGACTGACATCTCAGATAATCCAGGTAGCGTTAATACCACCTATATACAATAATTTGTAAAAGCTCTCTTTGGAAGTTGGAAATGAATCTAGAAGATTCATTACAGATCTGTGTCCATCATTCATCACTAATATTAATAATAATGTGAAAGATCTGAGATCAGAATGTCCTTTAAAAAGGTGTGTGTGTGTGTGTGTGTGTGTGTGTGTGTGTGTGTGTGTGAGTGAGAGAGAGAGAGGATAAACTATTTTTTTAGATAAACTATAGAGGATGAGACTATTTGCCCCATGGAGAAAAGATGCAAATATCCCCTTACTCCAGTGCTACAGTCCTGATCTGATTTGGTGGAGGGGGTCTATCCTACTTCTGTATTAAATGGTTTTCAAAACTGAAGGAGATTCTCATCATGGATTTCCTGCATCATGTCGAGTTGCAGCCCGAGAGCACAGGAGACAATGACAGAAAAGCCCCTTATTTTGCAACTCACAGGGTTTTTGCTACCTTAGGTGATCTGAAATTTCACCACCACCATCTGCCCCCTTTTATGATGAACAGCAGGGCAAAGTCACTTTTACTAAATGATCAAGCGCTGATCAGGACAGGATGTTCTTATTTTCATTTTTAATGTCTGCCACTTCTTTATCCCCCCCCCCCTTTACAACTGGGCAGCCAAAGGAGATCTGCAATGTGTCAATTTACCCAGCTGACAAGTTGCTAAACTGCCTCTGCATGCCTCCTCTAAAGGTGCAGGCAGTGGCTCTCTCCCCAAGACATTTACAAAGCAGAGGCAAGTGCCCTCTAAGAGCATTTGGAGGCTCTGGTGGGGACACTTCATAAAGGAAAACTATTGGGGGGGGGGCTGCACCTGTTCATGTATATCTTTGGATCCCAGCTAATTTGCAATATAAATGTGCCCCAACAAATGCAATGCACAGTAGACGGCATATTTTCTTCTCCCAAATTGCTTTCATGCACCTGAACAAGCATCTCCATGGATGGTCTGGTTAATGGATTCTGTCTTTCAAGTCCAAAGAGATAAGCACTACTGTAAGTCAAGCCGCTGCCCAGGAGGGTCACTACATTTAGGTTGGGACTGGACATCTTCACAATCCTATAGCACACAAAAGAGTTAAAACATGAAGCAAGAGTTGTAGAAAAATGAGTTAGGCCAACAGATCAAGTCCTCACCCTTCCAACCCATGTCATAAGTTTTTAAGAAGAACATAAGAAGAGTCTTTCTGGATCAAACCCAAAGTTTGCATTACAGCTAAGAAACCCACAAGCAAGAAATGTAGGCAAATTACCCTCTCCCACCATGGTATTGGTATTCCAACTCCAAGGCACACTACCTCTGAATCTGGATTGAGCATCCAGCCATCATAACTGGTTGCCATTGATAGACTTCACCTCTGTGAATTTATCTAATTTCCTTTTAATATATAATATAATATACAGTATTTATATACCGCCTTTCTTGGTCATTGGATTTCTCCTCTGACTTTAATCCAAGGCGGTTTACATGGGCAGGCTTTCTCAACCCCCCTATTGGAGGTTTTTACAATCATATATAAATGTTCACTCTTTCAGGAACAACTACATTCCAGATGGTATCCTTTGCAGTCTGGCCTCTCCCTGGTCGTTGCCTCCCACACTCGGCCAACGCAGCTGGCAGCTCTTATCTCTCTTCACGGAGGCTTTTTTCACAGCTTTTTGTCAGCGGTGTGTCTCAAACTGGCCGTTCACCGATCTCCGGGCTTACGAGGCAGCAACTCTACCAACTGAGCCAGACCTCCTTTTAAAGTCATCTAAGCTAATGTCATTCAGGACACACTCTTTGCTCAATGTTTTAATATTCTGTTCTGCTCTTTTCATAACTCACTTTTCAAACTCCATTAAAAAAAAAAATATTTGATTGCTCAACAGAGTGGTGCCAAAACAATGAGGACTTAGAATAGTTTGCCTGGTTATTATCAAAGAGGGAAAAACATCACCACGATATGCACCTGGCCTTACCTATTCTTTCTGAAGTGAATTGTGAAGATGAGAAAGAAGAAACTGAGCAGGACTCCCCCAGTAAGGAAGACCCACACAATTCCCAAGAGGGCAGCCGAAGAGGCGGGGACGCTCCTACAACTGGTCTCAGAGGATGGCTGAGGGAAGATAAAAGATTAGAAACAATAAGAATAGCCTGCTCGGGCCTAAGCCCCTGTGACACCTGAGGCTGGAGGAGCAAGGTGATGCCCCACCCCAACTAAGTTAATTTGTGTACTATTGTGTAAGTTATAGCCAAAAAACCAGAACGAAAAAACAATTGCCTTATGTAGCATTTATTTTCTGGCCATTATTATTATTAATTTCATGTCATGACTATTACTGAAAATAATTTTTTTGTATTGGGGGGGTTGTCAAACATTTATGGGCCCTGGGTATCAAATGACCTAGCTACGCCCAACTTTTCCATCTTTTCCTTTTGGTACACAGAGTGCACCAATACCCCAAACTCCAGTTGGTTCCTCCCCTCAATGAGCACACCAAGACCTCCCCTATGCAACCCCTGCTGTGTTTCCTTCCTTCTAGCCCCCCACTTTCTTTTCTTCTTTCGCTTCCTCCTCCCATTCTAACTTTTTCTGGTGACTGCTGTTGCAGTTATCCTCATTACTTGGCTCCAATATTCCCTGGTGGTGGCTCTTCCACTGCTGCTCCCAGCCACCCATTCTACCTTTTGAAAAGACAGAGGGTGGGAATAAGACCAGAACAAGGGAGGAGTGGAGATATAATCGGCCAGAGTGATCACTTGATCCAGTCCCTGATCCCACCCCCTGTCTTCTCAGCAGAAGGGACAGCTGGGAGCAGGCTGAGAGGCAGGAGCAGTCATCTTGTGGCGGCACAGTGGCTTTTGCTGCCATTGGTGGTTACGTTTGGGGGCATGGGATGGCTGAGACAAAATAAGTACATTGGCTCAGGCAGCAGATTACCCATTTCCTCCCAGTCCACAGGTGTACACATTTAACAGCACAATCCTATCCAACTTACACCACCGGTGTAACCAGCGGTGGAGTGAGAACGGAAAGGGGATTCAAATCCCCTCCAAAGGGGGATTCAAAGGGGAGTTAAATCTCCCCTCCCCTCCAAAGTCTCCCGCCCTGCCCTCTGCCGCTGGTTACACCGGTGGTGTAAGTTGGGTAGGATTGAGCTGTAATTCCTGTTGCGATTATATACCCTTGGGTAAAAATGCCTTTTAAGAGGTAGTGATGGAATCACCACCCTAACATTACAAAGTTCCACTAGATATTCCACTAGATAGTGACTGACTAGAACATTCAAATGGTGCCATCTTTACTGCAAACAGCACTAGTGCATGAAGAACATTGTATTCAAAATTGTAACGCCTTCCTTATATTTACCACAATTGTTATAGTACAATTATAACAATTATAGTAGAAATCCCGCAGGGTCTTTGGCTGCTGTTCTTGGCTCTTGCAACCAGAGCTGTTGTCACACAGCTTGGAGTAATTGAATCCTGTCTCCACATCACATCCTAAGCCTTCATTCAACCACATTGTCTGGGCGGTGCCAGTTACGCTGCTGCAGAGGGCAAGTTGTCCCAAGAGGCCAGAGTTCAGGTATATCCAGTGTCAACCAGAATTACTTGAAACACATGTCTCTCTCCTGCAAGGGGGCCAGAGGGAGAGATCATAAGCAAAATGGTTACAGAAGCAATTATTTAACCATCACTCTCAGGGCTGGTTCAGACATAACAGAAAACCTGATTTCCCATTACATGAACATGGTTCTAACCTTCCTCAGCTCGTGCTCATCAACATTCTGGCCTATTTAAACTTTGGATCTGCAGCTCATGTGAAATTGGGAACTGAGGTTTAATGTGCACCTGGCCTCCTCCTTGCCAGTTGTTTGTGGAGACTAAAGACCTGGCTCTTTCACCACACATTTCAGGCAGCAACATTGACAGCTTTGTTTCAGAAGTTTACATCAACTTCTTTTTGGACTGTAGAGCAACTGGGTATCAGTACATCTCTTTCAGCATTAGTGGCTATTCAGAGACCAGCAGAAGAGGTTAATCCATGCTCAATATTTTTAAGTGTAATCATAAGGTGACCCACTGGTATTTGTTTGTTTTAATTGTTTTAATTATCTGTTCTAATTATTTTATTGCATTATATGTATTTTAATATGTTTTAATTTTGTAATCTGCCTCGATTGTCCTTATCGGGAGAAAGGCAGGATAAAAATTCTTTAAATAAAATAAAATAAATATTGCCAGCGCTGTCATTTCTGTGATGTTTTAGGGGTCTACAAAACCAATTTAAAACATTGTCTTTGAGGCACTTTTATATTCAGCTAATTCCCATTCAAGATATACAGTAGATGGAACAGGAAGTGGGTGATGTCACAGTTAAAAAGAAACAGAGACAGAATTGTAAGGTGTTTACAGCTCAGCAATTATGTGTATTATTTTGAAATGGGTATAGGTGTTTGATACGGCTCTAAAAAATTTTTTTCATAAGCTTGTATACAAATGTAACAGGATCTTAAATGGAGGGCCACAGCCATCCTCTCTTTCAGTCTCAAGGCAGCATGCATGGTTCTCTATACTTAGACATTTTGGTGGGGGCACCTGTGTCCCATGCCTGCCCATTTCCACTGGCTCCTCCCCTAGCTTGCCACCTGCATGAGTCCAGTTCTATCCTGTTCTTGTACTCTAGTCTAGTGCACAAGGAGAAAACTTACCGGTACCTCCCTCTCTTCCTTACAACACTCTCTGAAGTAGGTAAAGAAAGCGTAATCCATCTACCTTGTGGGAACCCATTCAGGCTGCCTGTAATGTGGACAAAAGGGGTAGATCCAGGAAACCCAGACCATCCATGTGCTGTAGCAGACGGAGCATGACTCAGACTGGGGAGACCCGGGTTCAAGCTCCTGATCAGTCATCAAATTTACTGGGGAACCTTAGAATACTCATTATCATTCTATGTAACCAACCTCACAGGGTTATTGTGAGCATAAAAGAGGATGGAGAGAACTATGCCTTTCCTGAGCAACTCAAGAGGGATTAAATATAATAAACACTTATATTGGACCCTTGCCCTGGTCCACAGTTACTTATTTGAGTGAGATAGGCACAACTTATTTGTTCTATTGACAGGGTCGGCCCATCCACAAGGTGAGTTGAAAACTGCCTCAGGCGGTGGAGGTAGCAAGTTGGTGGGGGTACCTAACCTAACCTGTGCCCCATGCCTGCCCACATCCGCCAGCTCCTCCCCTAGCCTGCCACCTCCATGAGTCCGGCTCCATCCTGTTCTTGTGCACTAGTCTAGTGCACAAGAAGATGGAGACAACTTACCACTACCTCCCTCTCTTCCAAACCTAGCACCACCACTTACCTAGTACCTGCTGGACTCGGAAAGGGCGGTGGCGGCAACAGTGCTAAACCCTGAGGAGGAAGGTAAGTCACAGGGGTGGAGCCAGGACCACTCTGAGGAATTTTATCAGGGGGTACAGTAACAAGGGGCCCTTCCTTGCATGTGAATTTGGCTCCTGGACGTCCTTTTTGACCCATTTGTACAATGTACCCCCTTAGGCCTAAGCTTAAACCCTCTCTCAGAAGAGGCCCTGGGTGGAGCAGCTGGCCTCCCTCCTCCAACACCAGTGCTGCTGCCTCCGCCGCTTCCTCTAGTGGCCAGCGGAGGGAATGCTGGGGAGCCCAGCTTTTTCTCTGTGACTCCCCTGGTGTTCCTCATACACGCTGTGAGCGCGCGGGGCTCACTGACTGCGGACAGGACACCCCAGCCAGCCAGCACGTGCCTTCGACAGTGAACGCTTGAGAGGTGTGCACGCGGGGGGGGGGGGGCAAGCAGCAGTTTGCATGGACTGCCTTTGCCTGTTGATTAGGATTAGCAGGGCTAGTTATATTTGTGGAAGCTCAACTTTCATTGGCACTCAGTCAGAGAAAGGAAAAGAAGTGCTCACAAGGAAGAGCCGTGCCCGGTATTGTAGATACGATTACTGAGGGGGGGGGGGTCTCTCGTCCCTCTTTCTTTCGCCTAGGAAATAGATGGGGGGGGGGTCCGCCGCGTGTTCTTTCCCACCCCTCCCTCTTGACGAGGCAGCCCAAGCAAGATTCAGCTCCCTTCCTCCCCTCTCCCTACCTGGATAGTGAAAAGCGGAGGGAGTGCTACGGTGCTCCCCAGTCGTTTCCCACGCCTACTGTGCCAGCGGCGCCACCTTCGGCGGTCGTCCGATTCGTCCTCTTCCCCCCCAAATCTCCCAGCAACGACCGGGCAAGTTCAGTGCAGGCGATTCATCGAGCCGAGCAATGAATTCGTGGGAAGGGAATCTGCGCTCTTTCTTGGAGACGCGAGCTGCAGCCCGACCAGGGAGGGCTTGATCTGAATGAGGGAGGGGAGGGAGGAGATGCTGCGGTCTTCTTCGACGTAAAACCGAGGCTCCTCAGACAGGCAGGAGGGAAGCTGTGTGAGGGGGAGTGGTTCAGGACATGCGAAAGGACAGAGCCTTAAACTCAAGCAGCAGCAAGCTTGTGCATCTGTCTCTTGCCAGCCCCACACCACACCATAAAGCTGATGCCGTAATCAGCCTGTTACTCTTGGTAGGTTTTGTTGCTACAGATTTATCTTAAAAAAAAAAAAAGCCTCCTTTCTGCTCTTATAAGAGAGGTGGCTAGCAATGATAAACATGATACAGTAAAAGCAGCAAAATCCAAATCCCACCCAGCTACAGCAGCCAGTTCAATTAATAGTGAGACCAAACCTGGTCAGCGTAAAAGAACCAACAACCCAGAAGAGCCAAAAAACAAAGAGAGAGAGAGTCGCAACAAAAACCAAAAGTAGAAGAGGTGGGTTTTCAACTACTTGCAAAACACTGGAAGTGAGAGGGTTAATCTGATGCATCCTCATGCTGGATGCCACTAGGGCAGTGTTTCCCAAACCTTTTCGACCTGTGGCTCCCTTGCCCATGGGCGACCATTGGCCACGGCTCCCCATTACGTTATGTTGATGCCTGCCAATTGGCATTGTACTGTTTTCCAAGAGGATTTCGTGGCACTCCACGGCTCCCCTGGCTGGTATCCGCGGATCCCCTGGGAGTCATGCCTCCCAGTTTGGGAACTGCTGCACTAGGGGAAAATATGGTGTGTTGCCTCCAAACAATCTTCCAAAAGATCCGCTATGATCATGAATTCTGGTGTCAGGACACCTGGCATTGGCCAGTACACGTGCAAAACCTAGTTTTCAAGGTTCACCACATTCTCCCTTGGGCTCTATTGCAAACTATATTTAACATTTAAACGAGGTTTGTTCCATTGTATTAAAAAGAAAAAAAAGGATCTTTTATTTTGTTGCGGAAGCTTTCATGGCCAGCGATCAGCACACAGTGTTTCACAACTACGGGTATAGACGCCATGTACAAATATTTACTTGAAGTTTAAATCTCCTTCGCTCCATTTGTGGGTCTCCCGGTTCAGGCAGCCACCAACGGACAGAAACAACCATTTAAATCCAAGCTCTGCAATGTCCCAACGTTTCGTTCCGTGAATCCAGAATATCCAATTTTCCAGCACTGATGCAGCTGTGATGGTGGAGGGGCAGTCACGGGGGCCGCAGGGGCAGTCAGGGGATCTTTTTATTTTTTGAAAGCATATTTAAAAAAAAGATTGAGAATATGTTCTTATCTCAGTTTATATGTCAGACTGTTTCACCTATTAGTCAGTCACTTTATTAGTAGGAAATGTGATCTGTTCCCTTCCGATACTGAGATGGCCAATCTACTGAAATATTTACAACTGTAAATTCTGCTCAATACAAGCAGATGTTCAGCTCAACTTCCTACTCGCACAACCCCACACATGGGAGACATTACTGAAGCTAGTAAATATCTCAGTTGTAGTAATTACTGAAATAGTTCAGTAAAATTGTTAATTCATTACTCCTTTCCCACACACTATATTTGAATTTCTTCTGTGTTGTCCAGAAGTCTGCTCACAGTCCTAAATACATGCACAGTCTCCTGGTTCTTTGATTTGTAAATAAGACACTCAGAAGAGCTTTTGGACCTGCCACGTGTAGCTCTGTAACTCACCGACCAAAAACCTCACAATGGAATATTTATAATGAAGAATATTTCAGAGTGTGCAAAACATATCACATGTATTATCTTGATGTAGTGCTTACAACTACCCTGTAAGGCATAGGTGGCCAACCCACAGCACAGGTGCCACTTAGTGGCACGCCGAGCCTTTTGAAGTGGCACGCACCACTGTTTCTGCCCAAGTCGAGCACTGAAGTCCCTCTCTCTCAGCCCCAGCACACCTTTTCAAGCCTGTGGCACTAGAGGAGGTCTCTGTACCCCACTGCGCCTCATTCTTCTTGCACTGTCACAGTGGTTTATTTTCATTAGCTTAGAAATATTTGTTTATTTAAGTGGCACGCTTAAGATTATCTACATAAAATGTGGCACATGGCCTGCCACGGCCACCACCACTGCTGTAAGGTAAAGCATTATTAACCCCCTACTTCAGCTGAGGCTGAGAGTGGCTTGACCAAGGCCAATTAGTGAGTTCATGGCAGCAGAGATTCACAGCGCAATCCTAACCAACTTTCCAGTGCTTGCCAACAAGACACACACTGCATTTTGCAGTGCAGGGGCAGTCATGGAGGCCTCTTCATGGTGAGGGAACATTTGTTCCCTTACCTTGGGGCTACACCGGTGCTGGAAAGTTGGTTAGGATTGCGCTATCAAATGGCAAAGTCCAGATTTACAGCTCAGGGCGCAATCCAAACCTACTTAGGCCGCCATTGAAACCAGCGGCCCAGTGAAAACAGGAGGCCCCAGAACTGAAAGGGGATTCAAATCCCCTCCAAAAGGGGAATTCAAAGGGTATTTGAATTCCCTTTCCATTCTGGGGCCTCCCATTTTCGCTGGGCCGCTGGTTACAACGGCAGCCTAAGTAGGTTTGGATTGCACCCTCAATCTCTTAATAAGTCCCATTTCCTCCCAGCCCACATGTGTACACATTTAACTCCTGTTGCATATATACACCCTTGGGTAAAAATGCAGTACACCAGCTCATGTTGTCAGTTGGATAGTCTCTCTCTCTCTCTCTCTCTCTCTCTCCTATGCCCCTAATAATCACAAGGCATTTAAGGAAAACCCTGCAGCCAATGAGACTCCAACAGCAAGCAATAATTCTAAGGTGTAAACTATATGTCCAGTACATTTGCCCTTTAAAAAAAAATGAAAGCAGCCTCAGAAGACTGCAGCTTTTAACAGAGGAGTGGTGAGAGTAAATAGATTTTAAATCTAATGGTGCAGTAACCTCTAAACCAGTGGTTCCTACACGTTTTAGCACCGGGACCCACTTTTTAAAATGACACTATATTATTATTTTTCACATTTTTATACCGCCCTTCCTCCAAGGAGCTCAGAGTGGTGTACATATTTCCTCCCCTTCTTTTTGTCCTCACAACAACCCTGTGAGGTAGGTGGGGCTGAGAGATAGTGACTGGCCCAAGGTCACCCAGGAAGCTTCGTGGTTGAGCGGGGATTTGAACCCACCTAGCTTTACGAGACTTTTAAAAAAGGTGATAGAAAAAAGAAACAATATCTTATTTACTTAAAGAAATATTACTTGTATTTGCATTTCTTGTAATGAGGTAGCCCTAGTGAATAGCATCAAGGCTTGAGGGGCTTAGTTATGTGACCCAGGGCCCAATCCTATCCAAATTTCCAGCACCAATGCAGCTGCAATGCAGCCCCGAGGTAAGGGAACAAACGTTCCCTTACCTTGAGGAGGCCTCCATGACTGTCCCCCACCACCACAGGATGCAGTGCAGTACACACATCCTGTTGTTGGCATGGCTGCATTGGTGCTGGAAGGTTGGATAGGATTGGGCCCCCAGCCTTCACCTGCCTCCACTACCTGTCATTGACGGACCTGGAAAAAAGCCACCATAAAAAAAGACCATTACACATTTATCTCCCTATATTTACACAAGCTTGCAAACTGCAGTTCAGCTCCTTGCTAACTGCAGGAGCTCAGCTGTTTGCAGGGCAATTAGCAACTATCTATTTTTGAATAGCATCAGGGCTTGAGGCAGTTATCTGATCTTTCCATTACGCGTGCTTTCATTGGAGGCTGTACAGGACCCACCAGAAATCGGGTCTCGACCCAGTATGAGAAGTGCTGCTCTAGGCTATATTGTGTCATACACTTGTAAGCAGCCACCGCTAGGTTTCCATTCAGTTCATCCTTTAAAAAAAATTCTTTAGCAACCAGGACCCAAGTATTCCCAGATCTTAGAAAAAGGCAATTGTTTTTAAAAGTGAGAAGGCATAAGACTGCTTCACCAAGCATGGGGAGGGCCAGGAAAGAGGAACTTCTCAGAGCATGGTATACAAGGCACTGCAGCAAATGCTGGGTCAGAGAAGCGGTACTTCAGGAACAGTGGCGGCATCCAGAGAATCAGAGGCGCGGGGTGCATTTTAAACATGCCGTCAAACCTTTTTAATTACTGCCACTGGCAAAGACAGACAGACAGGACAGGGCACCAGTTACATAGATGAAAGCCCTACCCACTCTTACAGACAGAAACTGTCAGCTGCTGGGTTATTTATAAGGCCAGCAGCTTGTAAATGGAAGGTTACAACCGCTAAGCTGGGGTCTCATGTTCTTCATCATGTAGCCTCACTCTGGGTTGCCATAGTCTAGGCAGGCTTGTTTGAAATTGGCTATGATGTCTGTATCATTCCGCCACACAGGACACAGGGAACATTTTTGAATCTGTATGGGTGGGGTGGGGGTAGAAGTTGGTGGAGGAGGAACAAACCCTTCTCTGATGCATCTCCATCTTGGCCACTCCACATCCTGTGGCTGCTCTCTGTAATCCAAAGTCAAAACCCAAAAGAAAAAACCCAAGAGAACTAGAACTCCTTCCTCTCTGCCACATGCTCACACTCGTCTATCAGCTGTTTTAAAAAGGTCATAAGCCTTGGAAGAGCCAGGTCAACTATTTGTTACTGCAAATAGTTACAAGCTATTTGTTACAAGCAAAGTGCCATCTTAAATAATCTTAAATTCTACTCCCTCACACAAGCACAGCATGGTTCTAACAACTGAGAGGCAGATGCAGGGTTTTAAAATAATTTTTGGTTTTAGTGCTCAAAAGGAACTTACAATTCATAATGAAATACTGTTTGGAACATTCTATATACATACTTAGCAAAGTGTAGTTTTACAAACATAAGGCACATTTAACAACTTGGTATAGCAAATACAAGGCACATAACTACATTTTACAAGTAAAAATGGGTGAAACCCCTTTATCAGAGTTCATTGTGCAATCAAGTGTGCTAAACAAGCAAGCAATGTAACTACATCATAAAGTTTCATAAACTTTCTAAGATGGGAATTCAAGCAAGGAAACACATCTCCCTGGTGCAATTAAGACACTAAAATAACTCTTTGAACTCAGTAACAAAAAAGCACTGTAAGGATTAAGTTTCATTACCCCCATAGGGTTAAGTTCCTCCCATTCATTGCCAGTAACTTGAATATAAATTAAAGAGGACCAGGATCTCCCCCTTGCCAAGCAATCCAATCAAGCTTTCAGAAAAGGATCAGAAAGACCATTCAGAGACTCATGAGAGAGTTCATGAATACCTTGCAGAGCATACTAAAATATTCAACAAGTCCCACAAATCCTGAACAAAGAGAAGCATAAACAGATTGGAAAGTGTATAAATTGTTTCCAGTCAAGTAGGTATTTTGTTCCTTAAAATGTTCCCCACTGATCTTAAAACATTGCACTTGCATTTAAGAAACACCCCATCTACTGTTCTTTGCTAAAGAGATGGAAGGAAAGAGGAAACAGCAGGAAAGATGGAATTGTTTATTCACACTCAACTTCAGCATTTTCTATCCTTAAATGCTGTGAAGAGATATTTTAAAAAAAATCAAACAATCCTTAACACTTATCTGGGAGTAATTCCCATTTCACTCAAAGAATGCTTTGGCAAAGCCTTAATGTCTGTGTGGGTAGTAAAGATTCAGAAGTAGAGACAATAGATGTGGTTAGTCTGATGGTTAAATCAGAATAATCTCACAGCTAGGGTCAGAAAGCAAAGCACATACTGTCCGTCTAGGCTTAAGTCCAAAGTTAAAGATACTGTATTCCTTTATTGCATTGAGTATTTTTAATCTCTCTGTCCTCGGTGGACACTAACAGCACAATCCTATTCATGTCTACTCAGAAGTATGTTCCATTTAATGGGGCTTACTCTCAGGTAAGTGTGTATATGCAGCCTAAGGGCCCAACTTTCCAACCTATCCAACTTTCCAGCACTGATGCAGCAACGTTTGTTCCCTTACCTCAGAGCTGCATTGCAGCTGCATCAGTGCTGGAATGTTGGAAAGGATTAGGTCCTAAGTTAAGTACTACAATATCTGTTTTCTTCTCTGTGTTAATGCTTATTCCTTAGCTCTCTTGATCACAGTGGCAGACCGGAACCTACCAGCAACTTGCAAGTAGGTGCCAGAAAATGCAGCAAAGAGCTCTGCAGCTAGAAAGAGCACCTGGTAGGGTGACAGCATACATCAAGCCATGCCCAAGATTCTATTCCATACAAGCACCACTGATGAAAACCAGATTCAGATGCTCTCCATGGAGAGCAAACAGGGGCTCAGCAGGACCGTGCTTGCTTAGTATCCACCACCGTCACGATGATTTATTGGCTTGCCATGCCTTCCCCCCCACCTCAGAGGATCAGCATTTGTCTGCAGGATCCAACTCTGAATGCAGGGAAGATTTTTCCTTGTAACTGACAACCTGAGCATTCCAAGATTGTTCAATCACAGGGGGGAAAAAACCCTCTCCACATTCAGCATTTGCCTCTGTAGGCAAATGCTATATGCAGGGAAAGCTGGGAATGGTGTGGCTAGCTACACACCGTCTCTGGATGTGGTTAGCAGCAGTGTTCCCTCTAAGGGAACTGCTGCACAGACCCCTTCCATGGTTGCGCAACAGCATCTCCAGACGTTCAGCAATGTCATACATCATCACCAGACTTCCAGGAAAGCTGAGCTCCGAGCTTCATGGAGCTCGGTTTCAAGCTGCACAGCTTAGAAAGAACACTGGTTAGCAGGCTTGAAACTCCTGAGCCCCTCATGCATTTGCTGTCCACAGAAAGCACAACACCTGAACACAGCTAAAGAAACACATTTACAAGAGGTCTTTCATAAATGAAGTGGTAAATGCTTAGTTTGGTGTTATGAAGAAAAACAAGCTGTTAAGTAATATTTATCCTCTCCCCCATCCCGCCCCAGCATTACTGAACTAGAATAGAGGGTTATATGAATAATAAAAAGAGGTCAGAGATATTGCTGTTAAAAATGTCAAAGGGAAAAGGTCAAATGCTTATTCATTGTGCTACAAAATAGAACAGCAATTTCTAACACTTCTAACATCTAGACTCAGATCAGCCTGCTAGAAATTTTCAGTAAAAATGAACAAATACTCCATATTATTCAAGAATCCACTAGCATCCATTCTACTAAATTGTATAGGCTCATGTTTCTTCACAGACTATTGTTATCTAAACAGAAAGTGTTCACTAGAGGCAGAAGATGACAACAAGAGGGCAGAAATGGAACTGGCTGCTGATCACTATGAGTGTCTCAAGGTTCTTTGAACAGCCGTCTTACAAGAGCAACAGAATTCCTTTCTCAGTGAATTGCTGTATGCATAAGGGTCTTTCCACATGATCCCTCCCCCCCCACTTATTTTTGTAGGAAATATCCTTCCTCAAGGTAGTGCTTCTATTGCAGAGATATTTTCCACCTTCCCTGTGCTGACCCCAGTATGGTATGTTCAGCCCTGGACAAATGCGAGTTCTGCAATGTAAGCACTGCCTTGAGGAAAAATATTTTGATCTTCCATAAAGAGTAATAGACAGATACACAGGAAAAAAACCCTGTTAATTGAAAAATGGAGACAGCTCCCTCAAATTAGCACATCTACTGCATGTAGAATTGTGCACACGTCAGATATTGCCACCAACATCCACAGCAATAGCTGACAACTCCCCACAGCAAAGAATTGTTACCTTCTAAAGTTTTTATTTTTTATCTTCTATAGAAACTAAGTGCTCCCTTTTGTATGTAATAGTATCTCCATCGCTGACAGAGAAGCATGGGAATGGCAAAGGTTTGGGTAACACAGCCCTGCGGGATCCCTACAAAAAGGAGAGAGAGATCCAAGGCCAAAGCAGAAGTCACAAAATGAGAAAAGACAATGGAGGGTATAAAGTAGATGATTTGGCAGTGACAGGAACGAGAGAGATGGAAGCACTGTTAAAACACATCTACTCTTAAGTTTTCAGACTTACAGCAATACCTTGCACTTTCATCTGGTTAGGGACCAGAGCATGGATGAAAGTAAAAAAAATATGAATGAATGAATGTCAAAGTATAGCCTTTTTGAGCTTGTAAATTTATTTTGACCAGCAAAAAAAAAAAAAAGTAAATAACCAATATAAACATGTGAATGCATAAAAAACCTAAACAAACCGAAATAAAAGAAAAAACATAAGAACTCCATGGATGGTTGGATGAAATCGGACAAAGAGGAAAGCACATGGAAGAAATTTGAAATATGGATATAATTGAAAATGGCTGAAAGAGCAAAGTGAGGAAAGTCAAGGTATTGCTGTATGTGTACAAGGCACTGTATTATGCCAATTGTTATTACTTATCTTAAATTGTATATTCTCTGAATAAAAATTGTCCACAATATTAAATGGAAATTCTTTGAATAATGATACCTGGTGTGTAAGAATTGAAATGTAAGCAAAGGATCAGTTTGACAATTTTGTGCCACAAGAACTTAAGAACTAATCTAAAAATGATACAGCAAGTCCTCGCTTAAAGTTGTTTCGTTTTAGTTTTAAAGTTGTTGAGAAAAAAATTCAATTCCTGGCCGGGGCCACTGTGTGTGGTTTGAACACTCTCCCCATGCCTGCATAGGTTTTCTGTGGCCTGGAAAGCTCACATTTATTTCAATGCTTAATATTAGAAGTGTTTTGGGTCTTTATTTAGAAGTTTGGTGATGTTTTTGTGACCAGAAATATGCCATAAACTCTTGTTTATATATAAATCAATTAGCCTATGATAACATTGGTTTCATTATAAGTCATTCCGCTTAAAGTTGCAGTTTCCAAGAACCTATCAACAACTTTAAGTGAGGATTTGCTGTACTTACCACAGGTACTGTTTAAGAACCACCCATGGGATCACTGCCATGGTATTGTTCAGAATGGGAAAAAAGTGTGGTGGTCTGGTCTGGTTTTTTGTTAGATTGAGAGCGAACCAAACAAAAGCAAAAAGCAGTTGATGGAAAGATGTCAGCAGCAGTTTCTCACGTGATCCCAACACAAAGGATCAAATATCACAGACACTCTTTCATGTTACCTTATCTTAAATCATCACAGAACACGAGATTTTGATTTCTGAGGTGATAGTAAAAAAGATGGCTACACTTCCCGCCTATGGTTAGCTATGCAAATGCACTCCCCAATTTCACAATAATGAGAGTCTAGATCACAAGGTAAAAGTATTGTTTAAATTTGGTCTTAGAATGAAGTGAAAGGGAACGTTCTTCTGGGAGGAGCACATCAGGAGAAACTGGTTAGGCTCAGGTGTTAAGCCCCCCCCCCACTATCTGCCCACAAAAATTCTTAGGGTGCAATCCAAACCTACTTAGGCCGCCATTGTAACCAGCAGCCCAGCGAAAACGGGAGGCCCCAGAAAGAAAGGGGATTAAAATCCCCTTTGAATTCCCCTTTCCGTTCTGGGGCCTCCTGTTTTCGCTGGGCCGCTGGTTACAATGGCGGCCTAAGTAGGTTTGGATTACGCCTTCAGTCACCTGCTTGGTGCAAAGGGGATGCTTATCCTTGGTGGTGGTAGCAATACTTTCTTTTTAAACTTTCTCACTGCAACTCTGCAGGCAGCAACAGCTTTGGCAGTGCTTGAAGTGCTGATAAGTGTTCTCAGCAGCCAGTACATGCCCGTCACCATTTTTTTCCCTTTAGAATATCTACAAAATGATCCTACCGCATACCATAGGATCATTTCCTAGTGCATCCTATTAGAAAAAGATAGTGACCAGCAGGAGCCGGCTGCCAAGAGCTTAAAGTGCCACTGAAGCTGCTACTGCCTCCAGATGCGCAGTGAAAAATGTAGAAAAGAGACAAGTCCTGCTACAGCCCCTCATTTGCCCATAAATTCACCGTCACCAACGGTGACCAGATAAATGGCTGCAAAGGGATTCATGTCTTTTCTTTTTTAAAACTTTTCACCACACCTTTGTGAGCAACAACAGCTTCAGCAGCACTTAGTAGCATTCTCAGCAGTTGGTTCCTACCTTCTTTTAGAAGTCTTCAGACAAGAGTAGGTTCACATATAAAGCACCACAGATAAAGTGTATTGGCAAAGTGCACTGATGCAACAGCTTTATTACAGAATGGAATAAAGCAGTAAGGTGGCACAAAATGTGTGGCAAAGCAATAAGAGTAGAAAGGCTTAGTTCTGTTTCTAGAACAGAATGCTAGTCATATGCAGTGAAACGAAAAAAGTATCAAAATTGAAGATATTTCTGTACTTTGAACTTGAACTGCTGTACTTTGCAGTTAAAAATAAATATGGAGAGACTAAGCACTTTCAGGGAAACAGCCACCTGTTCAAGTATGATAGATGCTGTTGTAACACTAGGGAACTCCCACCATGCACCCTCATATCATTACTGGTTTTAATCACAGTGACAAAGTTCAGAACAGTCTACTTCATATCCAGTCTCAGTAGTGAAGGGCTCTCAGTGCCCTTTAACAGGTCACTGATAGCAAGGAGACCTCCGACGCCTCTAACCAGACATACTTTTTTTGCAAGAGGTTCCATTGTCAGCTTCCCCATAAAAGATCATGCAGTCTCCTAGGAGCACAGTTCTAAGCAATTATTTGTTTGCTTAGACACTTTTTCCATGAGCAATAAGGTACTGCCAAGTCAAGGTAAGGTTTTTAGGACATCTCCTGCATAAGGGCATCAGGCACTGTTGATCCATGACTGCTTATCCAAGCATGATTTGCTTCTAGTCTTTTCCCTTCCTCCTTTTATCCCAGAAGAACCTTCTGCATCCTACGTGCAGCAACAATGGCTTCATCCTCTGAATCAGATTCACTCTGGGAAGTAGAACTCTGAGAGGCAGAACTGCAAGGCGAGGAGCACTCCGGGGAACAAAGGTAATGCATCAGGGGAAGGCGATACTTCCCACAGAAGTCAACAAATTTGATTTGCCGGACACAACAGTCAAAGTACACACCTACAGACAAAAGAAAGGCAGTGGTCAGACAGTCAATGTATTAAATACTGTATAAGTATACATATATCCTGCTTAAATAATCTAAGCAACCATCTTTCTGCACAAGACACTAACAACCAGACCAAACCAGCAGAGGATACTCCCTAAGGCACACCAAGTAATGTGCCAGTACACAGCTGAACCAATAATACCGCTTCTCTCTAGTGCTGTTTTTTTTTTTGGGGGGGGGGGCGGGTTAAAAAAAGGTGAAGAATTACTGACTGGCAGGTGTTGGAAACAAAACGCTGGACTTTGGTCTGATTCTGTAAGACAATCTGTAGCAGGCTGGAGTTAAAACAGCAAGTTTCTGTACAGAAAAGGAAGACATCTACCGTACTACATTCCAGGAAGGTCCCACCATTCTGATAAACAAGCAAGCATGAAAGCTACCTTTTGAAGGCTAGTTTGTTAAGATGAGTTTTTGCTATACCAACATGGATATATTTTATACTATCTTTTGTGTATTCTGTATATTGTTATGACTTAAAGCTAAATGACAAACACTGATTAATTTCCAGTGTGAAAACATTGAACTCGTTTCAATTTCAAATGTCTTGAAATAAACATTTAAAAAATCAACACACTGTACAATTACTAAGAGGACACACATTTGCCACCGAGGTAGTGCATAAAAGGTTACTAAGTCAAAGGGGGCCTGTCACAAAATCATAAAATATATCATACCTCCACACTTAGGGTTGGGACAATTGCTGGCCAGGTTCAAATATCGGATTAGATTCCCAGGGAGATCACTAGGAACATAGTGAACATTACGAGTCTTAATGGTGCGGCCAGCCAATTCCTGGAGACTTGGGGGATTGTAGGTCAAGTCACGGACAAATCGTACCACCAGCGGGTTCCCACGTAAACTCAGTTCTTCAAGGTGAATTAGATTGAGAATCTCCCGAGGAAGGTATGTCAGCAGGTTATTGTGGAGGCTAAGGGAGCGCAGGGAATGCAACCTGTGAACCAATATCAAGAAAACTAAGGTAGTCCTGTGTCATACCTTGAAACCTTCTTTCATCCCTCTTTCCCCTACGCTTTCCAATGGGAAGCCTCAAAGTGATTTACATCAACTCCTAGAGATTTCTTCCAAGAATGTCCACAAACAAAACAGAACTAGTATTTGTGCAAGAAAATACATTACAAAAGAAAGCTATTCAATGCAAGGAAAAAAAAACTCTCAAAAAAAGGTCCTACAAACTCTCAAAAGGTCCTACAGGAGTAGGGCTGATCTCATGTTTGGCAGGCAGCCAGTTCTGAAACTCCACTTTCAGGACCCAAATTTGCATTACCTTGACATGCAACCCAGTCAGTATGATTGCATAGAAATACCAAGGGTATTGGGATCACTATTTAATTTAGTTTATTAATTTAAGCTATGTTTCTGCATCAGGGTGACATGCATTCAAATACTGTATAGAGACACACAATGCATTAATGTAGGCAACATAAATGAAATCAGAATTATGGACAGATATACAAAATAGTAAAATGGTTAGAAATACTCACTGTGCCAACTGAGGAGGAATACTCTGTATCTTGTTATCGCACAGGACTAGGTAACTTAACAATGGCAGGTTTGCTAACTCCGGT
Organism: Plestiodon gilberti rubricaudatus; assembly: GCA_026170595.1. Taxonomy (NCBI): domain Eukaryota; kingdom Metazoa; phylum Chordata; class Lepidosauria; order Squamata; family Scincidae; genus Plestiodon; species Plestiodon gilberti. Next base: position 105,433,772 of record JANXHW010000002.1, on the reverse strand, counting down.
GGGATTGAAGTAATAAAATTCCCTCCAAGGTACAAAAATTCTAAACTATAAAATAAAATTGAAGAAATATAAATTATTTTTCTCAACTCAGCTTTATCTCAGGATGGTTTTTGCAGCACAATTTTGCAAATTTTGCACAACATGACACACAGGTACTGAGATTTAAATAATACATGCTAATAGCACAGGATCACACGCGGGTTGCTTCATGTGCACTGGCTTCTTTTGAAGGGTTGCAATGTTTGTTAGAAAGAGCCCTATGTGGTGGGGGGTTTTTTAAATCAAAAAAGTAATAGTGAATAGACTGTTGGTCAACCAGTTGAAACTGAACAAGGATAATAATAATAATAAACAATACCTTTTATTAGGGTTGAAAAAGAAAACCAATAAAGAATCTATGCAAAATGTTTGTTAAATTCTATACAGATTTTTATACCATTTCTAACTCAAATATTAAGGCAATACAAGGTGGGAAATTTTCAAGGTGGAAAGTAAAACGGACATTCAAAGTCTTAATCAGGCTAATGTATCTCTTCTGAATGATCTCAACAGAGGCGTTGCTCTGGTGGGGGCCGTACCGTAAGTTGCACCCCATCCTAGTCCCGTTTACAAGCTGGAAGGAGGCAGCCCCGCCCCCTCGCCGTCGGAGCCATTCTCCGCACGGAATGGCTCCGACAGCGAGGGGGCGGGGCCGCCTCCTGCCAGCTTGTAAACGGGACTAGGACGGGACGCAACTTACGGTATGGCCCCCACCAAAGCAACGTCTCTGGATCTCAATTAATGAAGGAGAAGAACAAATTAAGTTGTTCAAACCTGGAATAAGCATGTGGATGCATGGATTAACAAGTGTTATAAGTATAATTTAGTGGCCTCTTTTAGTGAAACTGACAGATACAATGCTACATATGGGGTTCCTGACACATGGTATTAAGCAAAAACAGTTCTAATCAGCAAGTAAGAGAAAGATTCTTCAAGTGCCAATTTCTTTCCTTAGTACAAACTACAAAATTTAAAGCATCAACATTGATCCACATAATTAAATACAGGGCCCTTTTATTAAATATTGGTTGAGACAACAAACATGACTTGGAAACTTAGAACTTAATTGTGAAGCTCTTCTGGAAGAATTAATGAAGTATTGAAATATATAGTTTTAAAAGAATCATTTTGTTATGTTGAGATAAGATAATCATGGAACCTTGTTATGGTTAAATATTCAATGCGTGTGTTTATAAATTTTTGCATTTTCCTTTCCCCCCCCCCCCAAGGTTTTGTTCTTCACAGAAACCTTAACCTTTATGCACAGAAAGCTAGAAGGGATCTTATTAACAAATGAACAGCTTGACATTAAAATTGGGAAAATACAGTGTTTTGCTGCAAAACCCACTTGTACCTCTGAATCCTAAACTGCAGAGGAAGAAAGAGGGCTTTTGATCTCATGTCCCAGAGGCATTTGGTGTTGGAAACAGAATTCTGAACTAGATGCACCTTTGGAGCAGATCCATTCTAGTCGTTACGAAAGACTAGATAAAACCATGAAGTTTACAAGATCTATCAACTGTTAAACATTTATAACTAAGAATAGAGCCTCCGTATTCACAGACCGTATATAACTCCAAATACCAATGGTTAGGCAAGCCAGATCTTTAGGACTAACCTAGTCAATGCTCTTTTTAATTTTTTTTTTAATTTAAAGAGTATGTCAATATAAACACATGATTCGCAACAAGCCAGAATTATTAAGTACATCAAGTCCTCATTTAAATTTGATAGGTTCTTCTTGGAAACTGCGACTTTAAGCGAAACAACTTACAGGTTGATTATCCCTTATCCAGACATCCGAAATTCAGACATTTTGGGGGCTATGACTTTTTGTAAAAAAATAAAAATAAATTTCAGCACCTGACTGGCATAGCGCAAGGCATGCTGGTTCACAAAATTATTAAAAATACTGTATAAAATTACCTTCAGGCTATGTGAATAATGTGTATATGAGACATTATTTAGACTTGGGTCCCATCCCCAAGATCTCATTTATACAAATATTCCAAAATCCAGACAACTTCCCAGTCCGGATAAAGGATACTCAACCTGTATAATGAAACAATTTTACCATATAGCTAATAATTGATAATCCTATGGCATTCTCCCACTAACTTTAAAACGAAACGACTTTAAGTGAGGACTTGCTGTAATACAAAACTACTAAGCCTTCTGGGAAAGCATGAACAATTACAGACAAAAATAAAGTTTGAAACACAGAAAGAGATTTGTACAGTACATATTATCCCAGCATATCATTCCAAAATGAACGATGAGATGTCTGTGGCTTTCGAGTGTCCCCTTCAAGAGTTAATATACGCGCTAAAAGGGCATCATGATCAGGTAGGTAGCGCGCTACACAGTCCGGCTCCACGTGGCCCCCGTGGCGCTCACCTGCTGAGTTCCTGGATGGCGGGGGGGATGCTGTGGAGGCGGTTGCTGCCCAGGCTGAGGCTCTGGAGCCGGCGCAGGCCCAAGACCGAAGCCGGAAGGTGGTTGAAGCGGTTGCCGCTGAGGTTGAGGACGCGCAAGGAGCGCCCAAGCGGGGCGCCCGCCAGGCCTTTGGGGAGGGAGCCCGGAGCGCCCAGCCGGTTGTTCTTGGCCAGCAGCGTGTGAAGCTGCGCCAGGCCCAACAGCTCCGGGCCCAGCGCCGACAGCCCCGTCCCGCTCACATCGAGCACTTCCAGCGCCGGGAACCAGCTCCCGAACTCCAACGGCAGCCCACCCGCCGGGGAGACCCACGACGGGGGCAGCACCAGGCGCCGCGAAGACGGCTCCACGCTCCCCCGCGCTCGCCACTCAGCGTCCGCTGGCTGGGCCTGGGCCTCGAATTCGACCTGTCCGAACTCTTCCGCCATCTCGGTTTGGAGAGAGCCCCGGAACCTGTGTATTCATTCGCTCTCAAGGAAAGAGTCCTTCTTTCGCCCCCGGCAAACTGAATAATGTATAACCAACTCGCCGTCTCTGCCTTGCTCCCTTTCAATTGTTCAGTACTAATACAGGTTCCCGACCGCCTTGCATGGGAAAGGGAAAGAGGCTCCTCCTTCCTACAGAGCTTTCTTTATGACTTATACAGCTTCCCGGGTAATCCTCCTGAAAGTGCCTCAGAAAGGACCCTGCGGAGGTTGGCCAAGGCCATGACCCAGTTCTCATAGAGGTGGTGTCCTCCTGGCTGTACCACTTTCTGATTGTAGGTTGGAGCCCACACGGTGGAGTGCTCTTCGGAAGAGCCTCTTCCATATGAATATATAAATATCCAGCCCTTAGTAAACGAGCATGTTAAGGAGACGGCTATGATAGAACCCTTCTGTCTGAAATGCCCGATTTTCTAGGTACAGAGGTGTTTACATTTTTTGGTACTCATCATGTCAGCCCCTGTCTGCAGTCTGAAGTGGTACGTTCCAAAAACCGCGTTATCATCTCAGACCTTGATCTATTCTAGTTTGTGCCAACCAACCAGCCAACCACCAAAGTCCTGGAAACGGGAGAAAGCGAGGGGAAATTAGGTTACAAGTCACTGTTACATAAAAACAAACGAGGATGAAATGTAGATGAAAATTTCCGGGGGTCTCTATCACAGACAAAATATTTATCAAAACCAGTACTGTGAGATGGAAAATTTTCCGCTACTATATTTTCCTTGAGAAAAATCCATTTCTAAAAATGCATTGTAATAATATTCATTAGAAACCAATGGCTAGAATACCAGTTAAATTGGGCATTTTCAAAATTGTAATTTTTATAGACGAGAATCCCTAATATATATACTAATATATATAAATAAAAATTTTGAGTGTGCTAAAATTAGTTCAGCATTTCGTTATTAAAATTTAAACAATGTGAAGTTATGCTATTGAGTTCTATCTTAAAATATTTGCAAGTAGTTCAAAATAAATTCCAAGTAAAGGTTTGAATTTGTATGAATATAACATTTAAGTAAAATACTTTGTTGCTTTTTTTTGTCCTAATAAAATTTTTGTTCAACTACTATTGGCTATTGGAAAAAAAAGTGAGATATTTATACAGGATATAAAAAACAATGTGGTGTACTTTTAAAGTTTTGTTTTCTAAATATGGTAAACATGCAAAATTGGATCCCACTTGAAAAATTTTCAGAAGTCTTAACCCACTTCGCTGAGTGGAAATTCTTGTCACAACTGAAAACTTTCTGAAATAAATATTGAAATAACACGTTCATTTCTTTTTATTCATTTGCAGGTTCTGTAGAATCACAGGAGATGGAATCCTCTCATCTGATTGCCACAGTCAGCATCCTGACAATCCATGTTATTTTATTTGCTCTGAAGTTATCTCATATTGTGTAACCAAGAGAGGGATGAGGATTTAATAAACGTTTCCCTAGAGAACAATACAGTGTGATCAGTCCTGCTCCTTCCAAGGAAAGTTATGTATCAGCTCCCTGATAAGGAATCTTTAAGGAAAAGAGGAGGAGACAGCAATCTCAGTGGTTCTCATATGCATTACAGAGAAGGTCATCCAGATTTCCTGAAAACATGCTGGAGAGGTCCCTTCTAATCAAACCTATCTGAATGCCCATGTTTTCCCCAAATGGGCTTTTTCCAAGATGCCCCCCCTCTGCCTGGTCTGTGTAGCTTGGGGTGGTGGCAGCAGTTAAAAACTATTGCAGTTCTTCTGTTCAGCTGCTGATTCAGTATAGGGGAAGGGGTGCGTGTGCGCTAACCACTGGAAACTACTCCCCTCAGTCAGCCTGCCTTCTCATGGGTCCTTTTCCCTGATGTGGCTGGCTTAGTGGTGGGAAACAGTACCTCGATAACCACTGTGTGAGCTGTGACAGAGGGTTTTTGGGTTTTGTGTGTTTGTGTGTGTTTTGCATTTCTTTGGCTTTGGGAGGCTGCTTCTCCCCAAAGGCACAAAAGATGTAGCATGGCAGTAAGCTGCTGCAGTTAAAGGCAAACAGTCTTTTTCTTTATTTCTAATGCCTTGGGATCAGCTGGATAGTGAGATTAGATAGGGATGCACTCTGTGCATGCTCATGTGTGGCAGCAAAACCGCATTAGAGGCTCCACCACCACCTAGAGGCCAGACTCAGAAAAACACCACTTCAGAACAGAATGATTCATTTGGAACTTGGAGATCAGAACAAATAGGTAATATTCAGAACTTCTGATTTACTTCTTAATTTTGCTACTGATTCTCAATGTGACCAGGGGCACATGCCTTTGTTACTACAACCTTTTTCCTTATATGGGAAATAAAGCTATAAGGACCAGGCGCAGAGAGAGACAAATACAAATATATTTTGCTAACTTTCCACATAAGCTTTGCAATAATCATTTATGCATATGGGGGGGGGGGGGGAGAATGACGACGACAGAGTACAGGGGAAGTCCAGAAACTGTAAAGCTAATTCTGCTTTAATTTTGTAAATAAAGAAAAACATATGGAACTCATTCGCTGGTATCTTATTCTTTCTCCCTCCATTCTTTGAAATAAGGACATTACCTCGAAACTACTAGTAAAAAGGTAAAGGTGGCCTCTGACGATTAAGTCCAATCGTGTCCGACTCTAGGGTGTGGTGCTCATCCCCATTTCAAAGCCAAAGAGCCAGCATTGTCCGAAGACGCCTCCGTGGTCATGTGGCCGGCATGACTCTCCTTGCCGCAGCGCGTAGCATGCAGCTGGAACACAGAGCGCTGTTTACCTTCCCACAAGCGGTACCTATTTATCTACTCACATTAACATGCTTTGGAACTGCTAGGTTGGCAGGAGCTGGCCAAGCAACGAGAGCTCACCCCGTCGCAGATTCGAACTGCCGACCTATAAATACTGTACACTAGAAACTGCAGGCATACAAAAATTAAAGTAGATTTTTTTGGTATTGTTTCTGGAAAAACTGGTATCCAATTTTTTCTTCTTCTTTGAGTTCTGTAGATCCCATAATAAATATTCCACAAAGAAGAGAGCTTGGAATGCTTGCAGTTCATTGCTGAACTAGAGTAACATACAGAGCAATATGCTTTGAATTCATCATTCATTAAATTGATTCAATGGCTCTTGACACTGGCCACATGGTTTCCATAAAACCAAAAGAATGGAATTGTAGGTGGCAGTACTGAATTTCTAGGAAAACAAACAAACAGCCCTTTCTCTTGATATAATACTGTTGATTGCCCTCAAATAAGGCACTGTCAGCACAATTCGACTTAACGTTTTTGCCGATGTAACCAGCGGCGCAGCAAGAACGGGAGGCCCCAGAACGGAAAAGGGATTCAAATTCCCTCCAAAAGAGGAATTCAAAGGATGCGTGCAAAGAATTCACAGCGTGCATGCAGTGTCTACAGGGCAAAACTGACATGAAATGTTGTCATGATGACCAACTTGCAGCACCAGCTTGGTTAAAGCACCTCACTGAGTTTTGACTTGATGGTATGAAGGGCAATCTCATCTTTCAGGAATTGTTGTGGTTTCCATTGCTCAGCATCATTCAGATGACTTGCTGGCGGTATAGCATCTCTAAGTGCTTCATATAAATGGACGGAGATTGTAAATGGCAGAGACCATGATCATCTCAGCCTGATTCTCAGGACTCTGAGATCCTATCTTTCTCACTGTCTTGCATGCAGGGACTTACCCTTAACAAAACTGTCACTGTGTACTTGTACAAGAGCTTCCCTTGCTCTTGACTTGACGCTATATACAGCAAGTCCTCAAAGTTGTCGATCTCTAAGTGAGGGCTTACTGTACATCTACGTTGATGTCATGCAACAGGTTGTAGCAACCTAAACGAGTTGATTCTGCTCCCTTAGCAGGCAGATGGACAGGGGAGCAACCATAAGACACTTAAACCAAGGCCTACGTTATGAGGGAATGCGGTTAAGGCTCTAATCCAAACCACTCTTAATAAGAATCCCGCATATTGTCAAGATAAGATTTGACCATTACAAGAGTTGGTCACTTACAATAATTTGCCTTACACATATCTTGGTAAAGTAGGACGCATACTGTATAAAGACCTTTTCCGGAGGGCAACTGGCATTCAGCCCCGGGATAACATCATTTTCAGTAAAGAAATTATGTCACTCTAAAGTTGCAATGTCATCTCCATTTGCTTGGGAGCAACTTTCCTTGAACTCAGTGATACTTACAGCGCAATCCTAACCAACTTTCCAGCGCCGGTGCAACCACAATGCAGCCCTGAGGTAAGGGAACAAATGTTCTCTCACCTTGAAGAGGCCTCCATGACTGCCCCTGGACTACAAAATACAGTGTGCACCCTGTTGCCATGGCTACACCTGCGCTGGAAAGTTGGTTAGGATTACGCTGTTAGGCCCAATCTAAATGATACAAGGCGCAATTCAATCCTACTTATGCCACCGTTATAACCAGTGGCGCAGCGAAAACGGGAGGCCCCAGAACAGAAAGGGGATTCAAATCCCCTCCAAAAGGGGAATTCAAAGGGGATTTGAATCCCCTTTTTGTTCTGGGGCCTCCCGTTTTCGCTGCGCCGCTGGTTACAACAGTGGCGTAAGTATGATCGGATTGCGCCCACACTCACTTTGTGGCGCAAAGTTGAGTTGATAATTTACATAATATATTTAGCTCCATTATCATGTGAGATTTCCTTCCTGTTCCAGCTCAACTCCCCACCCTCACCGCTACCTCAGTCTTGTGAGAAAATCATTGTATGGCACTTGTATTGTTAAGATCAGGTCTTACTTCTAAATAAACCCAGCCCAAAGAAACTTCTCCCAAGGATGGGATTGTTGTCTATCATTGTCTGATACAGAATTTCCACCTAGTACCTAATTTTCCCCTCAAGCAATTAACAAAAACACCAGCAAATGCTATTGACGTTTATTATACCATTGTGATACTGGGTCTCCTGATTTTATTGCCAATATTCCTGAACAGCATGGGACAGATCCGATCTCACACCAAGAAATGCAATGCATGCATGGGCTTATGTTCTCTTCTTACCCTACTTGGGGACTAGTTCTTCCCTTTCACTGCAGGGAAAATGATTTGTCAAAACGCTTTGGCTCAGAACTTGAAATCCCAGCTGAACATGTTCCCCTTTGGACATTATGGCACCCGTGCCACAATTAGAAGTGCCAGATATTTACATATCTGAGTGGCTGCAACATCCAAAATGGCTCCGAGAATACAGAGATTACCCAACCTATCCATTCAAAGGCACGGGTGAACATGACCGTATGCCAGACAAACATTTCTATGTCCTTCTATCGAATTTGCAGGATTGACCACTCCCACCATTTCCTTCTGAAGTGAACTTAAGAATCCCTTCCTTGAAGGAGTGATGCTTTTGAAGGACACTAGGGGAAGGACTGTAGCACAGTAGTACAGCACATGTTTTATATGCAGAAGGTTCTAGGTTCAATCCCTGGCATTTCCAGGTAGAGCTGGGAAACACCATCTGAAACTCTGAAGAGCTACTGCCAGTCAGTGTAGAAAATATGGACCACTGGTCTGACCTAGGATAAGGCAGCTTCCTATGTAGCCAAGGGCCTGTCCCTGTCTGCTAACATGCTAAATATCGGGCCTACACTCTTCTTTGAAAACTCTATTCATGTCATGCACAAACCATGATTGTTTCATATAAAAAATGCTGAGAGACCAAATCCAGAAGGGCCCCCAGTGATCTGGGTCCCCTTGGTGAGGCATCGATTTAACTGCTCAGATACATGTAGCTGTAATACAAAGCATGAACCCAAAGCACAGCAATTTTTCAGTAACTATAACAATATCATAAATCAAAGATACAAAAAGCTCAATTAAAAATCATTAATTAAAAAGAGCCATTATGAGAGTGTGATAAGAAAATATACTGTAGCACCTTTGCAAAGAGAGGGGGAAAGAAAATGAGGTCACTTGGAAGCCCACACTGTAGTGGGGCTAATCTGGCTTCTGGCAGGAAGAAGCATCTTGGTCTGAATTCACACACACACAATCAACCACTCTAGGGGGCCAGAGGCACATTTGATGGGAGCTGAATAAGAGCTAAGCTGATTGAAACAGGGTAAGGATAGAGTAGGGAGAAGAGAATGAAAACAGAAAGCCAGGTGTTAAGATGGGATGTCATGAGGTAAAGCAATATCCCATAGAACACATGCTTAGCCCCAGGTACTTCCTTCAGAATTCCTGTAGTTGCAAAAAAATTCCTTATACGCTGTCAGGGAAAATTCCCAAGAAACAGCAAACCACTCACTGGAACAGACTGCCCTATCAGACACAAACTCCTGCAGAGCCCTTTAAATGGCCATAGTTCCAAAATCTTCACTAATTCCCATCAGTGCAGCTCCTTTACCTCACTGTAAAAACCATAATAAAGGGTATTTTTCTTTTTAAATTTCAGACAAACCATTCTTTTCCTTGTCCCCCTCCCATTGCTACACCTTATAAATATCTGTGACTGGACAATCAATCCTAAACATGTTTGCATATTGAGATCAGCACTGAAGGAAGACTGGTGGTTGAGTAAGGCAACACACACTGCCTTTGGACATCTTTGTCGGTAAGTTCCCGTTATATCTCTTTGGTGGTCATTTGCTTGGTATTCTCAGATGTCTCCTAGAAAGAAAGACAGCATTTCAGAATATAAATCTTTAAAATAAATAAATGAATACATTCATTGTAACCTTCGTTAATCTTGGCAGTCAACAAAGTACAGACTTTAATGTACAAAGTACATTAGCCACAGAATCTTATAGCTCTTCAGCAGAATAAAATTATAGGAAGACTATACAGTCAGCAGGTATTCAAGGCCAAGCAACCCTCATAGTTTCCTTAATCTAACCTGATGCTTTTGCAACTCCTGGACATATCTGGCCAACTCCTCTTCAGTCAATTTATCTTCAGGCTGATGCCCCTTTGAAGACACTTTCTGGTTCTTACCTAGGAAATCGAGAAGCATTTACAACAGTCAGAGTCGGTAGGATACAATATTTACAGGACAATCCTATGCACACATACATGGGAGTAAATCTCACTGAACACAGTGGAGTTTACTTCTAAGCAAGCATCCACAGGTTTGCACAGAGATGAGTTTTAGGTAAAAACGATAGGAGAGAGTCATAGCAAGCGCTACCATACTATAGATACTATTGACTATAGGATCTTTCAGTGAGGCTGAATACCAGCAAAGAGGAAACAGATGGCAAGGAACCATCAACTCCCTTCTTTGAGAATTCATTTCTACCTCATATCAAGTAAAACACTTTTTTTCCATGTTGCACTCAACTATTAGAATTCAATGACTAAACTGATTAAAATAATGTTCATTAGTTCATAAAAAATTACTTAGGCCTCTTTACTAGACTCCTGCCATGAGTCATTAAAATCCAGGGTTCTCAGCACTGTATTACACACGTGACAAGCAAACGTCTTCAATCTATTAGCATTTACAGTATTTCCTGTGCCGTCCCAGAGCTGTTGCAAAAGTTGCTGTAAGGCAGTTGCGCCAGCTCCAGGCCGGCACAGACGGCTACACTGGCACCAGAGTGCCGGATCTGCGCAGCGGATGGCAAGGACCAGGTTTGTGCCACTTGGTGCAGAGGCGTTCGGGGGAGGGAGAGGGTGGGGAGGGGGCATTCTGGGGCAAGAGAGGGCAGCAACGGGGGCAACCCAGAACGGGGAGGGGGTGGCAGTGGCAGCGGCAGCAGCAGCGGTGCACGCTGAATCTTGTCCCCCTTCCCTGGCTGGTTTGTCCTACACGGGGGCTCCTGGATTTGCACGAGCGAAATAGCTGGCACAGATCCAAGGAGACCTGTTCGGATGGCTGGGGCTTTACCCGGGGTAAGGAAACAAATGTTCCCTTCCCCCAAGGTGACCTCCTGCTCGCCTCTTCGCGCCCTGGATGCAGCTTGGCTGCATCAGCCTCGCTGCATTGCAGAGCATAAAGTTAGGCAGGATTGGGCTTGAGGTCATTCATACAATTTTCCTGAACATTTAACTTCACGGACCTTTAGTTTCTACTCAAAGTTGCACTACAGCTTGCTTTCAGCTTGGAGCAATTGCTCACTACTTGCTACAGTCACTGAAAACTCTCCCTAGTGACTGCATACCAGAACCCATGGCAGTCTGCCATATTCTTGGATCAGGTTCTTTCATCAGCAGCTAGTGAGAAAGCTGAGTGGTCAGTGAGAGGCAAAGGACTGGTTTAAAGCATGACAAATGAAAGGTTTTATGCCTGGCAATCAGTTTTATGCCTGGCAAATCATTCGTGAGATTCAAAGATAGGCAGCAGAAACGGTTACGAGATTAAAGAAATTCACACTGAAAAAGCCTGGGATTCTTCACCATAAAAAGAGACCAAGAAGAGAGAACAGGATCAAAAGGACTTGACTCGCCCAACAATAGCTGCTATTTGAAAGGCAAAGAAGGAGCTGGGTTTTTGGCAATTCCACAGAACAGAACTAGAGGGCATTCAATTATGTTGAACAGAGGAACATTCAAAACTGATCAAGGAAACGGACCCCTGCAGACTGTGCAATTGGATGGTGGAGACCATTGTCACAACAAGACCAAGAATTCAACAGAATGCCAAGAACAGATTTTGGGAGTTGAAAACCTTGAGGATCAAAGCAGAAATATCTGCGGTTGTCATGGATGTGTAGCCATACTTTTAAATACAGTATATGCTATATTTCCAATCTCAACTCCTGCCACCCCTTACACCTCACCCACTTCCAATGGCAGAGCACAGATACAGACTACACTCAAGGCAGATTGTGAAGAGCTCCAAAAGGATCTCTCCAAACCAGGTGAATGGGCCAACAAGTGGCAGATGTGGGTCAATGTCTATCACAGTCAGATCACTGTCATTTCAAAAGACATGGATTGTAGCCTGTGGGAACTGCTAACACGTAGTAGTGGGCAGGGTTTGGATCAGAGATCGACGAGGTCAGACACTGTTAAAAAAATGAAGTCTCTAGGGGCTCCTCTTCAAAGAGACTTCATTTTTTAACAGTGTCTGACCTCGTCGATCTCTGATCCAAACCCTGCCCACTACTACGTGTTAGCAGTCCCCACAGGCTACAATCCATGTCTTTTCCAAAAACCTTTGGTAGGTCTTACAGGTCTATAATGTGACCTTCTCCTTGTCATGTGGTCATGTCTGTTAGTCTTCCAGAACTGCCTTCTGTAATTCCGGCAGCTCTTAATGCTGGTCTTCAGCACCACTTAACAAGGGCAAATACCCAGAGATGGGAAAATAAAACAAAACAAATAACTTATGGTTCTCTTGCTGATCCTTTCTTCCTGTTTTAAAACAGGTAATGGCTATCAGAAGGGGGTCTACCCCGTTGTAGTGCCTGCACAAAGATCTTACCTGTGATCTGCACAGCATTGTGACACTGAACAGAGCCCACAACCAAGAAATTCCAGGTGTTTCAGGGTATAACTCTTAGATTGATGGTGTGGGCAACATTCAATATAAGAACATAAGAACATAAGAACATAAGAAGAGCCCTGCTGGATCAGGCCAAAAGCCCATCTAGTCCAGCTTCCTGTATCACACAGTGGCCCCAACAGATGCCTCAGGGAGCACACAAGACAACAAGATACTTGTATCCTGTCGCCACTCCCTTGCACCTGGCACAAAGAAAACCTACTCCTACAACCAGGCGGTTGCTTATCCCCATCATGGCTTGTAAGATGTGATGGACTTTTCCTCCATAAATCTGTCCAATCCCTTTTTAAAGGCATCCAGGCCAGGTGCCATCACCACCTCCTGTGGTAAGGAGTTCCACAGACCAATTACATGCTGGGTAAAGAAATATTTTCTTTTGTCTGTTCTAACTCTCCCTCCACTCAATTTTAGTGCATGTCCCCTGGTTCTGGTGTTGTGCAAGAGGGAGAAGAATTTCCCTCTATCCACTCTCTCCATCCCATGCATAATTTTATAAGTCTCAATCATGTCCCCCCTCAGGTGCCTTTTTTCTAGGCTGAAAAGCCCCAGACACTGTAGCCTTTCCTCATAAGGGAGGTGCTCCAGCCCATGAATCATTCTGGTCGCTCTTTTCTGCACCTTTTCCAATTCAACTATATCCTTTTTGAGGTGTGGTGACCAGAACTGGACACAATACTCCAGATGTGGCCTTACCATCGATTTGTACAAAGGCATAATGATATTGGCCGTTTTATTCTCAATCCCTTTTTTAATGATCCCGAGCATGGAATATTCTCTTATTTCCTTTTTTTCAGACCAGCAATAAAAAATGTTAACATTTTATTGATCCTTGAGGGGACTCCACTGGTTATTTCTCTCCAATGAGGAAGTTTTCTTTGAAGCAAATCTTTTTGTCTTTTGCCCTTTACTAGTGTCTTAGTCATCTTATAATATAGATTCTGATATCAATATTTACCAGTCTGAGCAATACTTTCTTGTGTGATACTTTAATGAATGCTTTATGAAAATCCAATAAGAACTACTACTTTTTTCTTCTTCAGAAAACCAATTATTTTCTTATACAGGGGGCCAGTGGCGTCGCGACGACGCGCGACACCCCTGAGCGGGGGCGCGCGTCACCCTTAAGGGGGAGGCTCCGCCCCCGCGCGTGACGTCACGCGCAGGAGCGGAGCGCCCTCCCCGCTCCGTTTTCGGCTCATTTTGGAGCCAAACGGAGCGAAGGGTGGGCGGGTGGGCCCAGCTCAACGCAAAATTGTAAGTAAGGGGGCGTCGCGCGTCACCCCTGTACGCGCGACGCCCCCCGGCGGCCCGCCCCCCCGCTTCCCCCTGTCGACGCCAGTGCAGGGGGCCCCCAGAATCCACGGATCTGCTAATCCATGGTTGGCCAGGCCCCCCCCACGCCCCCACCTTTCTTATAGAGCTGGCGCCAAGCCCCTGCATTTCTTACTTAACCAAAACGCCATAAACAGCATGATGCTTATTGCGACGAAGCAGGCAAGCAGCCTGCATGCTAGAGAGGCTCTGTTAAACAGGAAGCAGGAAGCTCCTGTTTCCTGTTTAACAGAGCCTCTCTAGCATGCAGGCTGCTTGCCTGCTTCGTCGCAATAAGCATCATGCTGCTTATAATGTTTTTGTTAAGCATGAAACGCAGGGGCTTGGCACCAGCTCTATAAAGAAAAAAAAGGTAATGGGCTCACGGGGGAGGGTGGGGATTGTGTCCCTATTCACAGGCTCCCGGTATCTGGGGGGCAGGAACCTATCCCCCCGCGGATACCGGAGATACCGGGGCCCTACTGTATACAAGTTTAATCTGGCATGATCTACCTTTAGTGAAGCCGTGCTGTATTCCTCTCCTCTCCTTTCCAGTATTTCCATTCAGTGGTTGGAATGAAGGTCATTGACCCAACGTAACATTTCTTGCTCAGTTTCCTCCAATAAAAAGAGATCTTTCTAAAAGGATCCAGGATTTCTGTTATACGTACCATCACAGGTCATGGCAGTGCACACCCAGTTCCCACAGGCACAGACACAACGGTTACACTCCACCTGGGTCTCTGCTCCGTCTTCATATGTTTCATCTTCAAGAGCACATTCTGGAAAGAGGGCCAAGAAGGGAATTGAGGTTGAATGGACACTGAATGAATTGGTTTTAGAGTGCCACCCAATCATGCTCCAAATATGTAATGTGACAGCCACGCATTTACCTGACTTGTAACTTTGTTATTGCAATCTGTCAGTGCAGTGGATTTCCATTATGATGGTAACAGAAGTTTTTGACCTTATTTAAGAAGCTCCCTAGAAGCAGGGAGGCTTGTGACTTTCTGTACATTTGGCTAGTACAGAGGTTCCCAAACTGGGGCGTCACGACGCCACAATCGGGAATTGGTTGCTACCAGAGGGGTGGCAACATGCAGTGACGTGCAAAAGAAGCTCCCGGGATCACGCTAGCACAGGGGGAAAAAGGTTTTGGTTTTTTACTCACCAAGGTTTGTACCGGCCTCCGGACGGTGTGGGGGGCGCGTGATTAGCTTCCAAAGGCGATTTGAAGCTACTTCCAGTTTACTTCCTGGTTTCGACGAAAATCGGAAGTAGCTTTCAATCGCCTTTAGAAGCTAATCTGGGGTGCGGGGAGGCCCACAGAGGGGTCCATGCCCCCCACATCCTCTGGAGGGCCGGCACAACCCCTGGTGAGTTAAAAAAAAACTTTTTGCCCCCTGCGACAGCGCAATCCTGGGAGTTCTGTTGCTGTTGTCGGCCTCCCCCCTGCAATTACTTATAGCAGCGCAAACTCTTCATGAGAGTTTGGGAACCGCTGGCTAGTAGCATATTGTCAACGCCAGAGTGGAGCTAAAGATTAATTATTGTCAAGACACAATGGTGGATATCACTGGCGTCGACGGGGGGAAGCGGGGGGGCGGGCCGCCGGGGGGCGTCGCGCGTACAGGGGTGACGCGCGATTCCCCCCACTTACATTTTCGAAGGAAAGGTGGGCCCTCCCGCCCTCCCCTGTGTCCGTTTGGCTCCAAAATGAGCCGAAAACGGAGCGGGGAGGGTGCTCTGCTCCTGCGCGTGACGTCACGCGCGGGGGCGGAGCCTCCCTCTTAAGGGTGACGCGCGCCCCCGCTCTGGGGTGACGCGCGTCGTCGCGACGCTGCTGGTGGATATGGGCTGGATTCTGAAACTCGTGCTTGTAAAATCTCTACTTCTAGCGCTAGATCTCTCAATTCTTTTGGGGGCTCAACTCCATTCCTGCACAGGCAAAAAGCTCCTACTTTTTTCTGGTGGGTTGAAGGTTGGATTGAGGCACTTCAGGAATTCACTGAAGCTCAGCTTCCAGTCCGCATTTTCATCGGAGAGCTCGATGAGGGCATCCACGCAGAGTCCCCTGGAAAATATACAAAGGTACCATCACCAACACAGAAGTATCCAGCCTTCTGAGTGCATCACAGGGTACTTCCAGACTGAGGATATATGTTGCTCACCATCTGTTGCTTTTCTGTTCTTAGCCTCATGTAGAATAGCAACAATAGTTCACAAGCTAATGCAGTAATTGCAGGTTTGGGGTCTGTATTCGTCCCACTGTTTTCCTTCTGCACTGGAGCATAGAATGTACCCAGGTTATTTGTCTGTCCATCCCCCTGCTATTACTCTCCTCTCCCACTGCCCCCAGAGCCCCCCCCCATGCCAGCAGTGGGTATGCACAGAGAAACAAGGTACATTTGAGTTTCCCCTCCTCTTCTTAAAAGTTTAAATATGCTTCTAGCATAATTCCAGTGTAGTGCTCCCACCACCACACTGTTTTGTTTTTTTTTAAAAGGATTTTAGCATAATTCTGTTGAAGTGCTCGGCTTCCTAGTTTTGTATAGTTTGTAGCACAAATTTGGAGCACTCCCTTCTTTTGGAAAAGTGATGAGGATGTCCAGGATTGTGCTCTGTCCCCAAGGCAAAAACAAAAGTGGGAGGGTACTGTACAATGTTTCCAAATTACGGGTTTAGATGCCATGAGAAAAAGATATATACTTGCACTTTAATAATTCTCCGAAACCGTGGACGGATCTCCGTGTAGGCAGTGGGAGGGCATTGTTTAGCTGGGATTAGCAGCCTTACAATGAGAGCTTAAGGGCGCAATCCTATCTGGCTGCTAGGCCAGCACAGGACCTCTGTGGCCCAGGACTGTCACAAAAACTGCCATAAAGCAGTTGCACCAGCCCTAGGCTGGTACAGAGGCCTGCGTTGATCCCTGTGGGCTGTAACAAGACGGCATGCAGTCCAGATAAGCTGCAGCTGGGCTGCATGGCATAGGGGTGGGGGGAGGGAGTTCCAGGGGCGTTCCAGGGCAGGGGGTGGGCGGATTGGACCCAGGGAGCGGGGCAGGATCGGTGACAGCAGTGTACACCGTATCCTGTACTCCTTCCAGGTCCGTTTCTCCCGACACGGGCCTCCCGGACTTACGTCAGTTCAATAGCTGGTGTGGATCTGAGAGAACCCATTTGGGAGGCTGGGGCTTTACCTGGGGTAAGGGAACAAACGTTCCCTTACCTCGAGGAGACCTCCAACCCCGCCTACTCTGCTGAGGATCCAGCATTGCCAGCACCGGCATAGCTGGATTGCTGAGCAGAGCGTAGGATAGGATTGGGCTGCCCGTGTGTTTACTCAGAAGTAAATTTCATTGTGTTCAATGGGCCATATTCCCTTGAAAATGTACTTCGCATTGGAGCCTTTAATCAGCAAGGGTGTAGTAGTTTCAGACGGTGCTAATGATTTCCTGAAAAAAGGGCTTCATGCTCACCCCAAATCCACCCCCAGGATTGAATTGGTTAAGGCAAAAAGAGAAAGAAAAAAAAAGGTTCAGAAGCTGTCAGAAGCAGAGATGTCCTGGCTGCTGCTACAACATTCTTGCCTTCAGTAATCCCTCCTCATTAGATGCTGCCCCGGGCTCCTAAGCTAAAGCCCACAGCACTGTGCTAATTATTTCACTTATACGCCCTTAGGTGTTAATAATGTAAGAGGAGCAGAAAGATGTAGAACTGAGTGGGATTTCAGAGACCTCAGAGGTGCTCTTGTGAGTGCTTTAAAATCACTTTCGTTTTGTGGATGCAGGTTATGTTAGTTTTAAAAAGATAATGAAAGAAGGCATTGCATAAACATAAGAGCTGAAGTAGCATAGTGGATGTTGGACTGAACTGTGAATCAGGACTTCCCTGGTCAAATCTCAGGCCTGCCATAAAAAATCACTAATGAAGAAATGTGCTGTATCGTTTTAGTGGGGCATGGCTGTAGGATGTGTAGCTATGGGGGTGTAATGATAGTTCCTGCACTTCAGAATTTACCACAACAGCATTGGTCAAAGGTTCCTGGACAGATGTGTTGTGGGCTGTTACACAATTGCATGTACACATGTCCCCAGATCATCTGGGGTAACAAGAGTCTTGTTCCCCTGTATTCTTCTGCACCAAGCTACCTGAGCAATTTGTTGGTCTCTTGATTCACATAGGTGGTGATGTTGACAGCCGTCTCATTTTGCTCCACAAACTTCAGGAACTCACTGGAGTCCAAATGAGAATCCCCATCATCAAAATTCTATAAAAGAACAAAGCAACATACAGGAGAGGCTGAAAAAGCAGCACTTGTTTTCAAGTCCTTAGCTTATAAGTCAAGTCCACACACTCACCATACAAACTTCAAGACTGCACACTCTCTCTTCACATGTGCATGTCACTGCATGCAATTTAGGGTGTACACATCTACATACCAGGGACCTGCGGTGTGGGCATTTGTTCCATTACCTGGGGGTACCGTCTGGCGCTGGAACAGGTCTACATGGAGCTATGCCAGTGACTTTGCTGGTGCAAGTCCAAGTGGACCCAGGATGGTGGATCAAGGCCTGGAAGGGGGACAGGATATCAGCTGCGCCGCTGCAGCCAATACTACCCCTTTCCAGGTCTGCTGCCACAAGCGGTGAGTGATAGCAGCAGCAGCCTGCCAGTGGATCCTTAACGTCCCCCAGTGCAGGTAAGTCAGCGCAAGGGGTAGGAAGGAGGCTGAGAGGGGCGGAACGGGGAGGAGGCACAGCGGAATGGGGCCTCCCTGTTCCACCCTGTCTCCTCCCCGTTCCACCCCTCCCAGCCTCCTTCCTACCCCTCGTGATGACTTAAAAAAACTGGGGGACGTTAAAAATCCACTGGAAGGCTGCTGCTGCTTCACTCACCGCTTGTGGCAGCAGCCTGGCTGCTCCTGATGGCAGGTTGTGTTTGTGACCGCTGTAAAGTGCCTTATGCAGCAGGTACACCAGTTCCGGCGGCGTAAGGGCAGTCTAGGATTGTGTTGCCAGGATGCAATCCTATACAGTTACTTGGGAGTAAATCCCATTGAACCAGGATGGGAGCCAGGATGGTGTAGTGGTTTGGGAGTCGGACTTAGACCTGGAAGATCCAGGTTCAAATCCCCGCTCAGTCACAAAGCTTCCTGGGTGACCTTGGGCCAGTCACTATCTCTCAGCCCCACCTACCTCACAGGGTTGTTGTGAGGACAAAAGGAGGGGAGGAAATATGTACACCACTCTGAGCTCCTTGGAGGAAGGGCGGTATAAAAATGTGAAAAATAATAAAATAATAATAATAATTGAACTCAATGGAACTTGCTTCTGAGTGGACATGCATAGGATTGCACTATAAGGCACTTTACTCATAAGCCCAGTTCTCATAATTAGCATGAATGTAAGGACAATATTCCTTGCAATGTTTGTGAGTGTTCAGGCATTGTGGGGTAGTGACTGCAACTTTAATTGAGTATTGACTTCCCTATAACAAAGCCTAGGAAATAGAACGCTAATTAGAGATGCCACCGGAGACCAGATGTGAACTTTACCACTGGCTCCTGATATGCCATGATGAGGCATTCTCAGGAAAATAATTTAGTGTAGACAACCCCTTCACAGCAGTGGCGTTCCTACACCCCCGCCGATGTGACAACCCCCCCCCCACGTGATGCCACATGCTCTGCCCCTGGGGGGGCATGATATCATTTTTGCGCGCCGCTGCTGAAATTCGGCGGCAGCGTGGAGCAAAAACAACCCCCTGCACTTTCAGGCCCATTTCAGAGCTAAACGGCACCAGGGCGGGCAGGTGGGCGAATCTTGCGGCTGAAGAAATCTCCGCAAGGATGAAAAGCGGCAAGGGGGGACAGATACGGAGGCAAGTACACCCCCCTCCGCTTGGCACCCTGCCATCTTGGGCCTCCCCCCACAACGCCTCTGCTTCACAGATATCATTTAAAGTTCAAGGAATACAATATAATCAAATGCTTTACTAGAATCTAGACCAACTGTATCTGTTCCATTTCCTTAGAGAGCTACTTATCCTCCCAAAAGAGGATAATGGTTTAGTCTGGCATAGTCTGTCTTAAGTGAACCCATGTTGCCTTAGAATCCATTTGCTATTTTCTTCCAATGTTTTACTAAATGTTCCACTGAATCTTTATATGTCAAATGTCATAGTCATTTCTCTGTGCAAACTGTAATTGTGGAAATACATAAACCATTCTGAGGCCTTACTGGCTACTTTAATTCTCAAGTCCATGGCAAGATTTGAGGGCATTAAATTTACCTCTGGGGGGGGGGGTGTCTTGCTGGATGACACTGGTTCATGAATCATGCACAGGGCCTCAATGAAGGTTTTATTTGGGGAGGGAACGGAATCTGCTTGACCTCCTTGCTCCAAACTTCATCAGTCATTTCCATGGTAAGCTTGTGGGTTTTTTTCTATCTTCTTGTTATTTCTGTTTAGATCGTGTGAAAGACTGAATTCCACTTAATGTTTAGCATCTCTATATTTTCTGACCTATTTTCCAACTCCTCTCCCCATTCTTCTTAAGTTTCTCATGTTGTTGTTTTTTGTCTGCAACTATTAAGCTAACAGTGCAATTCTACTCAGAAGTAAGCTGAGTTACATAGGTCATACTCCCAGGTAAGTGTATACAGGCGTTCAGTGCCTTCATCTATTCTAAATGGAGGGTATATCATTGAACAGATCAGGCTGGAGTATATTATGCACTGATCAAGCACTGGAGGCTGGAGTATATTATGCACTGATCAAGTCTACTTTGTGGAGTAGATTAGAATCAGGATAATGATTATCTACAGATAAGTCCTAATCAACCACTCTGAGCTCCTTGGAGGAAGGGCGGTATAAAAATGTGAAAAATAAATAAAATAAAATAAAAATAAATAAAAAATAAACAAATTATCTCACTGCCGTCTTTGTCAGTCAAATATCTCTATTTCTCATTTCCTGTCATCTACAGTATACCTTGAAGTACTTGTCTAGGATTTCTGTGTAGTTGCTGCCTTTAGAGAACCAACCATCAGGGATTATCTCAGTTTCAAGCCACTGTATGACACGACGTCGAAGTTCATCTCGGTCAGTCTGGTAGCAGACAACTGTTGAGTGAAGAGAAAATGGAAACACTGGATCAGAAATGGTGGAAAAACACAAGAAGTTGACAGAGAAGGGAAAAGGGGATTTCCTAGAAGCACTGGCTTTCAAACTGCTAGGTTGGCAGGAGCTGGGGCTGAAGACAGTAGCTCACACCGTCACGTGTGACGCAGCACTCGGGTCTCGAACTGCTGTCCTGCCTATCTTCTGGTCTGTAGTTCAGCGTCTTAACCACTAAGCCACCGCAACGCCCTCGCTATGCAGATACACATGGGTACATACAATTGAACTCACTGCGACTTACTTCTGAACAAATATGCACAGGATCAGACTGTATAATGTCCTATTTCCCACACACACAAAACGTGAATGTTTCGGAAGACCAAAATCTAAATATTGTGCATTCTATTCTATCTATCTGGGGCTGGTTTGGACGATACTTTGTTTGCCAGCTCCTCTTTGCACAGTTGAGGGGCAAGCACATCATGAGTGCTCATGCCCTACCCGTTTCCAGGAATCCTGGGGGCTTTTTTGCTTAAATGCGGGGGAGGGGAGTTTGTTTGAATCTTAAAGTAGCATTAGCAGTGTGGACGAACAGCCACACTATTTGCAACAGGCCCAGGAAGTGGGCAGACTGTGCACTTTCACAACATGCGTGCCACACAAAAGCACAAAGAAGGGCCAATGGATGACATGTCATCCAAATCAGCCCATTCAGAGTTTTCAGATACCAATTGGTAGGCTTACCATATCGCCGACCGGGACGCTCCGCTTTGCCCTTAAGGGGCGGGGGGAGGGGAGGGAGTCAGAGCGCTCCTTAAGGGCAAAGCGGAGCGTCCCGGTCGGCGATATGGTAAGCCTACCAACTGGGAGCCCCCTTTTCTCAGCACGTACCAACTTCTGGCTCTCTAGAGACACTTGATTGGCCATTCTGACATAATATTCCACATTCTTTTCTTTTCTCACCAGGTATTCATGCCCATATTGAACAAATGTAACATAAGAAACAGCCTCCAGAATGACTGAGTGTGGCAAAGACATACTTACCTGGACTTGCAGCTGAGTTCTCAGGCTTTTTCTCTATTAACAGAAAGAAATGGGAAAATCTTAGTTTAATGGCATTTTGTGTCATGTTTTGTGATTTTACTGAATCACACCTCATGCCTCTTCCACCTGTGCAATCCCTCAAAAGTGAGAAGAGAGAATTACACTGGGCCTTCCTGCTATGCAGTTAACCAAAGTACTTGCAAAGTTTGGTTCATTGATGTAAGTAGTAGTACAGTGGCCCCTTGGGCATCTGTGGTCCCGGCATTTGTGGATTTCACCATCTGCGAATGCCGAGCTGGAGGCCTCCAGAGGCTTCTTCTGCGTCGCGCCAGGCCTGCAACTCCCTCCATGGGCCTCAAAACGCGTCTCCAACACAACCGGAAGTGACTTCTGGTAAATCAGAAATGACTTCCAGTCGCTTCTAATATCCATTCTGAGGCCCGCAGAGGCCTATGGAGACAGGCGTTTGTGGGCCCGGTGGGATGTGGAAGAGGCCTCGGGAGGCCCAGTTCAGCCTCCAGGAATCCAGCTGAGCTTCAGGGGATCATGCCCAGGTATGACTGCCTACAGCTGCTAAATTCTGCCTCCCAAATTATGCCCATTTCTGCTTCCTCCCCAGTTCCCTTATGACTGCAGTTTTTCACAAGAACAAGGAACCTGTCAATGAGGCTAGAGTTGGGCTGATATCATTCCCTCTAATGGGCATGGCCATCCCCTATATAATGACAACAAGATGATCGGCCCCTACTTGCCTTGTTGCCCTCTTCCAACCTCAGCTTTGGTGCTTGTTGTTGTTCAGTCGTTAAGTCGTGTCCGACCCTTCGTGATCCCATGAACCATATCCCGCCAGGCCTTCCTGTCCTCCACTATCTTCCTGAGTTCGCTCATTTTCATGTTCGTTGCATCGGTGATGCTGTCTAACCATCTCATCCTTTGCCTTCCCCTTCTCCTTTTGCCTTCAATCTTTCCCAGCATCAGAGTCTTCTCCAGAGAGTCCTCTCTTCGCATTAGGTGGCCAAAATATTTGAGTTTCAGCCTCAGTACCTGTCCTTCCAGGGAACAGTGGACGGGGCTGAGTGGACGGGGAGGGTGGTAAATTCATCTCTGAGGGACGGGGTGTTGCCGCTGCCTTTGAAGCAGGCGGTGGTGCGCCCCCTCCTGAAGAAACCCTCCTTGGATCCTACTATTTTGAATAACTTCCGGCCAGTCTCAAATATCCCGTTTCTGGGCAAGGTGATCGAGCGGGTAGTGGTGTCTCAGCTTCAGAGGGTCTTGGAGGAAGCTGATTATCTGGATCCATTCCAGTCTGGCTTCAGGCCGGGGTTTGGGACAGAGACGGCCTTGGTCGCCTTGGTGGATGACCTGCGCCGGGGACTGGACAGGGGGAGTGCGTCCCTGTTGGTCCTGCTGGACCTCTCGGCGGCTTTTGACACCATTGACCATGGTGTCCTTCTGGGTCGGTTGGCTGGGTTGGGGCTTGGAGGCACCGTTCTGAGGTGGTTCCGCTCCTTCCTGGCTGATAGATCCCAGAAGGTGGTGCTGGGGGATGCTTGTTCGGCACCCTTGCCCTTGAGGTGTGGGGTGCCGCAAGGGTCAATTCTATCCCCCATGCTGTTTAATATCTATATGAAGCCGCTGGGAGAGGTCATCCGGGGATTTGGGGTAGGGAGTCATCAGTATGCGGATGACACCCAGCTCTTTCTCTCCTTTCCACCTGACTCCAAGGGGGCGGTCGATGTCCTGAATCGTTGTCTGGAGGCAGTTGGGAGCTGGATGGGGGCGAACAAGCTGAAGTTAAATCCTGATAAGACAGAGGTTCTTCTGGTCCAGAAGTCTACGACTCAGGTACTGGATCATCGTCCTGCTCTGAATGGGGTTGTACTCCCTCTGAAGGAGCAGGTCCGCAGCTTGGGGGTTCTCCTGGATGCGCAGCTGCTCCTGGATTCCCAGGTGGCGGCTGTGGCCAGGGGGGCTTTTGCCCAGCTTCGGCTGGTGCGCCAGCTGCGACCGTACCTGGATCGTGCAGACCTGGCCACGGTGACCCATGCCCTAGTGACATCTAGACTAGATTACTGCAATGCGCTCTACGTGGGGCTGCCTTTGAAGACTGTTCGGAAACTGCAACTAGTGCAGAATGCGGCGGCCCGGGTGGTTGCCGGGGCCTGTCGGTTCGACTCAGTCGGACCGTTGCTTCGGCGGCTACACTGGCTGCCGGTTCGTTTCCGGGCACAATTCAAAGTGCTAGTTTTGACTTTTAAAGCCCTTTACGGCTCGGGTCCAGGGTATTTGAGGGACCGCCTCCTTCCTTATAATCCGACCCGTACTCTGAGGTCATCAGGGGGGGCCCTGTTGACCGTGCCGCCACTGACGGAGGTGAGGGGGATGGCAGCGCGGAATAGGGCCTTCTCGGCAGTGGCGCCCCAATTATGGAATTCCCTCCCCCTGGAATTAAGAACGGCTCCCTCCTTAGAGACCTTTCGGCGGGGCCTTAAGACATTTTTATTTAGATCAGCATTTGATGTCTGACATGGCGGGCTGGCTTTTTAACAAATCGCTTTTAACAAATGTAAAGTGGATGACCCACTGGGGCTGTTTGTTTTAATCGTTTTAATTGCTTTTAATTATTTTAATTCTTGATTTTAAATGTATTCATGTATTTTAATGTTTTATTGTAAGCCGCCTTGGTTGCCCTGGTGGGAGAAAGGCGGGGTAAAAATTCTATAAATAAATAAATAAACAAACAGTCAGGGTTGATTTCATTTAGGATTGACTGATTTGATCTCCTAGCGGTCCAAGGGACTCTCAGGAGTCTTCTCCAGCACCACAGTTCGAAAGCATCTATTCTTCGGCACTCAGCCTTCCTTATGGTCCAACTCTCGCAACCATACATTGCTACTGGGAACACCATCGCCCTGACTATACGAACTTTTGTTGGTATGGTGATATCTCTGCTTTTTATTATGCTGTCTAAGTGTGCCATAGCTTTCCTTCCAAGGAGTAAGCGTCTTTTAATTTCATGGCTGCTGTCTCCGTCTGCAGTGATCTTGGAGCCCAAAAAAGTGAAATCTGTTACTGCTTCCATTCTGCCCCTTCTATTTGCCAGGAATTGTTTGGACCAGATGCCATGATCTTAGTTTTATTAATGTTGAGTTTCAAGTCAACTTTTGCACTCTCCTCTTTCACTCTCATCAAGAGGCTCTTTAGTTCTTCTTCACTTTCTGCCATTAGGGTGGTATCGTCTGCATATCTGAGGTTGTTGATATTTCTCGCGGCAATCTTGATTCCGGCTTGCGATTCATTCAACCCTGCATTTCTCATAATGTACTCTGCATATAAGTTAAATAAGCAGGGTGACAATATACAGCCTTGCCGTACTCCCTTCCCAATTTTGAACCAATCGGTTGTTCCATGGCCGGTCCAAACTGTTGCTTCTTGACCCGCATACAGGTTTCTCAGGAGACAGGTAAGGTGGTCTGGTATCCCCATCTCTTTAAGAATTTGCCACAGTTTGTTGTGATCCACACAATCAAAGGCTTTTGCGTAGTCAATGAAGCAGAAGTAGGTGTTTTTTGGAACTCTTGTTCTTTCTCCATGATCCAGCGCATGTTTGGTGCACAGCTTTGGTGCTATCCCTGCACAAAGAACTACATACTTCCACAGCAAAGACTGGTTGAAATAAGCAATTTTGTGCCAAACTAAACTATGTGCCTTTGAAAAACCAAGGAAGAGATCCAGTGTTAATTTTCTCAGTGTTCCCAAGGTTCTAATGTATGGGGGGGGGGGGTTTGCTATCCACGAATCAACAATCTGCAGCAATCTGCGTGCAGGGGGGCCCCCTCAGAAAACCGCAGAGGGGACGTTCACCCCTATCCACGGTTTTCACGTATCCGCGGGGGGCGGTGGTGGAATATATTCCCCACAGATATGGTGGCCCCACTGTACTCTACAATCCATTTTACTAGAACAGCAGTTGTACCAAGGGTATTCCAACTTGAGCCGGGCTTACCTTTACAATGGCCATCATAGTCCACCTGGATCTTGGAGCCAGTGAGGCAAGCATCGCGATGTAGCTCACAGTGGTTCAAGTATGTCTTGCCATTGCTGCCACAAACGGGTCTCTTGTGAGGTTTGCATTTCTACAAACAAAGAAGCCAAATAAATGGGCTCAAGAGTGATGAGGGAAGGCTTGGAAGCACTCAGCTTCTTCCACGGCAGGCTTTGATCTTAGCAATCGCTGGAATCTATGTTGAAGTGCTGATCCATGGCTTACCTCAATGCACAGACAGGTTGGCTCACTCTTCTCTGTCACAGCACACTCTCGGCCAGCCCCACAGAAAACGTTGGCACAGATTTTGGACTTGCTCAGCGGCTCTTCCTAAGGGGCATACAGAGAAAAAGCAATAATTAAATACCAGCCACCTTCAGAAAAAGACAGTCCGTGATAGATTGCTTTGATATTTTAGGCATTAGTAGTATTAAATGCTACTATACCCTAATCATAACTACTGCTGGCATCAGGAACTTTATACTAGTATAATCCTATCACTAGTGTAGGGCCCCCCAAAATAGGCAGCATTAGGGATGTCTCAGGAGAGGAGTAAGACTTAGCTGGGAACCAAAGCTCCCTCAGACCTCAGTCACTCTGGGGACACTTAGGAGACACACCTACAGTTGTGAGCTCACAAACAGAGAGATCTAATAGGAGCAAAGAAGTTTGACATGAGAGTTTGGAAGAGAAAAGAGAGGGTGACTGTGTGAAAGTCAGCTGCTTTGTTTGTATGAACACAAACACCAGAACCAGGGAACATGCACTAAAATTGAGCGGATGGAGAGTCAGAAAAGAAAATATTTCTTCACCCAGCGTGTAATCTGTGGAACTCCTTGCCACAGGATGTGGTGATGGCACCTGGCCTAGATGCCTGTAAAATGGGATAGGATAGATTCATGGAGGAAAAGTCCATCACAAGTTACAAGCCATAAGCAACCACTTGGTTTTAGAAGTAGGTTTTCTCTGTGTGCCAGGTTCAAGGGAGTGGCAACAGGATACAGGTATCTTGTTGTCTTGTGTGCTCCCTGAGGCATAGGTGGGGCCACTGTGAGATACAGGAAGCTGGCCTAGATGGGCCTTTGGCCTGATCCAGCAGGGCTCTTCTTATGTTCTTATGGGACTTACAGGGTGTGTGCAGGGAGTCCAGAGATGACTGCTAGTGTATCTGTAGCTTCAAGTAACATGGACAATGGGACAAGTGTGGAAGTGTAATGGTGACCTGCAGGGTATGTGCCATGTTTGTTTTCCTACCCAAAGAGGATGATGAACTACACCTGTTGCAAGTGCCACCTAACCTCCCTGCTGGAGAAGGTGGGACTTCAAGCATGCTCTTGTATCCTGTGACTCATTAAGGGGGATGAAGAGTTCTTGGATAAGACAGAAGGGACTCTTCAAGAAGGGAGACAGAAGGAGGGGGCATTTGCTAAGGAAGAAGAAATCCTCATGGGATGTGTAGACATGTGATATTGAGGAACAAAAGAACAAGGAGGCATTCCACCCCAAGAAGGCATTGGAGCTGAGCAACCGATACCAAGCTTTCTCTGTGGAGAATAATATACACCCATCTGGTCAAGAATTGCCACCCAGAACAAAGGGAGGAAGACTCTCAGTTACCCATGGATGGGAGGAACCCAACTACCATCCCAAGGAAGAGGAGATGTGTGGTGGTGGTGGTGGAGGAGGAGATTCCCTACTGAGAGGGACAGAGGTAGTGGTATGCAGACCACACTTGTCGTCTTGGGAAGTGTGTTGCCTTCTTGGTGCATGTATCCAAGATGCGATGGAGACGTTGCTGAGACGCATCAAATCCAGTGACCAATAAGTTGGAGGCACAAGTGCTGTTTTCATCTCTCCTTCCTGTTAAAGGTCAAGGTACAGCAAGACAAAGCGAAATACTGGAATTGAACGGCTGGCTATGAAAATGGTGTCATCAGGAACAGTTTGGATTCTTACGCTACCAATGTGAAGGACTCCTGGCTAGAGATGAGTTGCACCTCATGGGGACTAGGAGGCCTGTATTTGACAGGAGCCTCACAAATCTCATTGGACAGGAGCCTTACAAACAAAGACAACTATAAACTAAATACAAAGAAGGAGGGAGACAAAAACACAGAACCAGGGAAGCTAGTAGGAGGTGATATCCATGGTAATCGGTATACTAATGCACACAGTATGGGAAACAAACAGGACAAACCTGAAATCCTAACCTGGGAAGGCATATATTATTTGATTGGCACTATGGAGATGTGGTGGGATGAAATATGGTGGAATATAGTATTTGAAGGGTATAACTTGTTCGCAAGGAACAGACCCAAAAGAAAGGGAGGTGGAGCTGCATTATATGTAAAGAATGTATACACCTGCACAGAAATCCAGGAAGCTGAGCATAAACGTCCATCTGAAAGTGTCTGGGTAAGAATTAAAGGTGAGAGGAATAATTGTGGGAGTCTTGTATAGATCACCTGGCTAGCCGAAGTCACTGATGATGCTTTCCTCAAACAGGTCAACAAACTTTCCAAGAGGAAAGCCACAGTACTAATGGGGACTTCAACAATCCTGACCTCTGCTGGAAGTTCAACTCGGCTAGAGAATTGAGGGTTGTGTGTGTTTCCAATGAATTCTTGCCTTGCTTTGTGTGGACCGCTTCATCATTCAGAAGGTGGACGTATGAACAAAGGTGTCTGCTACCCTGGTCTTAATCCTTACCAACAGGGAAGAATTGGCCAAAGAAGTGAGAATGGTGATATCAAGATATTTAAAATCTTTTAAATAAATAAAGTTAAAGGTAGTCAGGTCAGGTGTGTACCCTGGATTTCAGGAAAGCAGAGTTCAATGGCTTCAGAGGGAAATTAAGTCATATCCCTTGGCTGGAACTTCTAAAAGATTAAAAAAATGTCCAAGAAGGATTAGACGTCTGGTTCAGTTGTTAGAGCGTTCGTCTCTCACAAATGCCTGAAGATCTGCAAGACAAGTTCAAGACGGCCGGAAGTCTGTTGGAGAGCTGCTGGCACGCCAAGCTGATTAGCTGCAGATCCCTGTGGGGGAGTGGAGCTGCAGCTGAAGCAGCTGAAGCAGCTGAAGCTGAAGCGTGCTGAGGCGAACACCAGAGAGAGAGAGAGAGAGAGAGAGAGAGAGAGAGAGAGAGAGAGAGAGAGAGAGAGAGATGGACTGTGAAAGTAACATCTCGAATGAAGGGTTCTATGAAAGATTAGAACATTATTATATTGTAAAAACCCTTTGGGATTTAGAACAGCCTGCCTATGTACACCGCCTTGAATAAAGTCGGAGGAGAAATCCAATGACCAGAAAGGCAGTATATAAATACTGTTATTATTATTATTATTATTATTATTATTATTATTATTATTATTATTATTATTATTGAACAGCGGGATACTGAAGGCACAATCACAAAGAGTTCACATGAGCAGAAAACTTGAGAGATATCTAAGGAAACCAGTGTGACTGCACAAAGGGCTTTCTGAGAAGCTGAGAAGCTGAGAAGCAAGAAGATCATGTACATCTTCTTGTACAAGAATCTTCTTCTACAAGGACAGTTAAAAAGGAATACTACATAAATATAGCCCACACCTGCAGAGATGATGTCAGAAAGGTTAAAGTGTAAAGTGAGCAAAGGCTTGTGAGGGATGCTAAAACAACAAAAAGGTGTGTTTTTTCTGGCTATGAAGAAGGGGAAGGTCAAGGAAGTAATAGGCCTATGGTGCGGAGAAGATGATCAAGTAGTAACAGATGATGGACAGAAGGTGGAGCCGCTCAACTCTTATTTTTGCATCTGGCCTCCACAAGGGGAAGATAACCCAACCTAACAACAGTTGCGTTAATAAGGAAGGAGGTAAAGAGATGGTAAAGGAACACCTAGTTACTTTAAATGAATTCCAGACCAAGGACCAGGTGAACCACACCCCAGGGTACTGAAGGAACTTGTGGATGTAATATCAGAACCACTGTCTGTAATCTTTGAGACAAATCTTATTTGTCTATAATGATGTCCTGGAGAATGGGTGAGGTGCCCAAGGACTGGGGATGAGCAAATGTTGTCCCTATCTTTAAAAAAAAAAAAAGAAGGGGGGGGAGGAAGATCCAGGAAAATACAGACCAGAGAGCCTGACATCAATACCCAGAAATATTCTGGAACAGATTATTAAACAGAATGTCTGTGAGCACTTAGAAAATAATGGGGTGATTTCTAGGAGCCAGCATGAGTTTGTCAAGATAGAACAAGTTGCGCCACACTAATTCCATCTCCTTTTTTGATAGAGTGACTAGTCTAGTAGGTCATGGGAAAGCTGTGGACACAATATACTTAGATTTCAGCAAAGCATTTGACAAAGTCTCCCGTGATATTCTTGTTGATAAAATGGTAAAAATGTGGGCTAGATGCTAGGTGAGTTCAAAGTTGGTTGAACAACCAGTCCCAACGAGTGCTAATAAATGGCTCCACTTCAACCTGGAGACAGGTATCCCCCAGAGTGCAGAGTGGGGTACCACAGTGTTCAGTTTTATGCTGTTCAACATTTATATAAATGACCTGGACAAAGGAGTAAAAGGGATGCTTATCAAATCTGCAGATGACACAACACTGGGAGAGAAAGCTAACACCCTGGAAGATTGAATCAAAATCCAAATTTATCTTGACAAGTTCAATCACTGGGCCCATACCAACACGATGAATTTCAACAGAGACAAATGTAAAGTCCCGCAAGTAGGTACAAAATACCAGAAGCACAACTTCAGGATGGGGACTACCTGAAGGCTTACTTTTACTTGCCTCCCGTTTGCCTTTAGGTCAGCCACACACACACTATAGCGTGGCGGGGGATAGGATTGGGTTCTTAAGCCTGTGTCACACCGCAGGCGACTCGATGCAAAGCGGCGCGAAGTGGGAAGGAAATCTCATAGCCTTCGTGTCGCGTCACCCCGCAACACTTCTTCTATATACTGCAGCAGCACTCTGCACAACAGTCTTCTCGGACTGGTCGCTTGAATATGACTGGCTGTCCGCTTCCCTTCGCGTCCCACCCCACTGCACTGAACTCGCCTGCTGATTGGTCGAAGTTCAATATTTTCAACTCCTGTCGCATGGCTCCGCGTGCTCACGTGCACATCCATGCAGGACAGGAGACTGCAAAACACACCGCTCGCACGCACCCGCGTGGCGCTGCCTTCCAGCACTCTGCGTCGCCTGCAGTGTGTCACAGCCTTAATTGGACCATGAGCTGAACATTAGCCAGCAGTGTGATGCAGCTGCGCCAAAAAAAAAAAAAAAAAAAAAAGAAGAAGCTAATGCAATGCTGGGCTACATTAATAGAGGCATAGAGTTCACATCACGAGGAGCAATAGCTCCACTCTAATCTGCAATACGTAGTCATATTTCACTTGGAACGCAGCCTCCAGGTTTGGGCACAACATCTTAAGAAGGACACTGATAAGCTGGAGCAGGTTCAGAGGAAGATAATTAAGATGGCGAGGGGTCTGGAAACCAAGTTAACATCAGTTCAGCTGCTGAAGGTGCTGCTGCCATTTGGCAAGCTTAGTGCCAAAGAAAACTGATACAAAAAAGAGTTTGTTGTTACATATACACTGGAAAAGGTGGCATATGTATCACCAACCTGAGATGTTGCCTGTCTGCTCTATATTCCTCAAAGTAAAACTAAAGAAGGGGGAAGAACTGGGGGGGGGGGGAGGATGTTTAAACCTATAACAGGGTCCAAAAATGAAATCAACCAGGTTTTCAATTTGAACGTTCACCTGCTAAGGGCCCAATACCCTTCTTCCTATCAACCAGCACAGCATCACTGGTCTTCAGCCACTGCTATTTTCCTCGCAAAGTCTCTAGGATCTTTGAGAAGAAGTTCCTTCTTACTGTAAGTTAGAATTGGAAAGGCCTTGCAGGGCATCTAGTCCCCTTGCTCAGTGCAAGCATCTGATATAGCATCCCTGACAGGCAGCCATGCAGCCTTTGCTAGAAAAGCTCCAATGAGAGAGAGGTAGTCTGCTCCAGGACCAGACAGCTCTCACCATTAGGAAATTCTTCCTCATGCCTAGCCAAAATCTACTTCCCTGTAGCTTCAATCCATTGGTTGTAATGCTACCCTCAGAAGCCACAGAGAGCATGTCTTTCTTCTACATGATAGCACATCATATATTTGTTCTTATGAAATACATCTTCGCACAACACTTATTTAACTTACTGTAGTAGCGTAGCTACTGTGAGGTGGCTGGTGCGGTCTGCCCGAGTTCCGCTGCCCGACACTGCCCAAGGGGGTGCTCATGCCAGCCACTTCACTGCCATTTTGGTGGTGGCGGTGGGCCCATGATAAGCTGCCCTTCTCTGTCCAAAGGAGAAGGGCAGCGGCAGCTGGTCGTGGGCGATTCGCCACTGCCAGATCACGAGGAGTGGCGGCGGCAGTGGCGGGCTCACAATAAGCTGCCCTTCTCCCTCCAAAGGAGAAGGGCAGTCTGTCACGGGCGCCCCCGCTGCTGCTGCTCCACACAAACCAGCAGCCGCAGGGGAATGGCAAACCGGAAGTAATCAGGAGTGACATCATCACCACCAATTACTTCCGGTTCTTCTGGCACTTGGGGGGGGCCCTCCATCAGGAGTCACCGCCTCAGGCAGCTGAAGACCCAGCTATGCCTCTGACTTGCAGAATTCATTGCCACGAGATGTAGCGATGGTCACTGCTTTAGAGCCAAACTACACATTACAATAAATGTGTGTACTGTGTAGTCCTTTAAATGTTTTGGTTTTGTTAAAAATAACACACATGGAGGTGCATGTGGGGCAGGTAGGGGAGGTTTAATACTTTGTTCCTGCTGTGGTTTCAATCCATATTATACGTATCCATATTATACGTTCCCGCACACACAGTAAGTCTTTATTACTGAAGATAGCACATGGGGAGGGTGTATGATGATCCAAATTGGAACAATCATGGGGACAAAGTACTAAAGCCGTACTACCTCCTCCCCCGGTGTGGCTTTTGATCCTCATCACACAACAAAAGTAATAAAATGTTAACGGCCAGCAACACATTAATCATAGCATTATTTCGACCATTTAAAAAGGGGATTTGACACATTCATGGAAGCTAGGTCTAGCGAGGACTATTAGCCATAGAGCTAGGTGGAATCACCATATTAAGAGCCAGAGCTACTGAAAATACCCTGAATGCCAATTGCAGAGGGCAAACAATGGAGGGCTGATGTATTCGTGCTTCCTAGAAGCATCTGGCCAGACAGTGTTGGAAATAGGATTCTGGACTAAGTGAACCATTTGTCTGCTTCAGCAGGGCTCTACTTATGTTCTTAAGTCTACCTCCTGTCAGCGTAAGGATGTGTTCACTTTAAAACAGCACCTCAAGTGATGGGAAAAACCCATCATCTAGCTAGCCAGTTCTCTAGAGTCTCTAGAGTCTAGAGAACTGCTGCTAGAGATTATGGTTTTCAAGACTGGGATGTCTAAAGTCTAGCCATCCCAGTCTTGTTAGCACTGAGCCAAGTATGCTCTCCGTCTGGCTCTTTTCACAGGCAGCTCAAATGTGTAACTGAGGGAAACCAAACATCGAAAAGCTTTTATTAGGATACCCTGGTGAGAAGGAGGCACTTTGTAGAGAGTGTGCCTTGGCTGGAAAGTTCAGAGACATTCCAAACCTATGTGGGCAACTCTTTATGTTGCCCAAATTTATGTGGGCAAATAAATCCTTTAAGACAAGGACAGTCTTAAAGGATCCTCTAACTGAGGTGCAGACTTAGGCCTACTTCTCACTGAGGTGGTAAACCTGTATAATGGCTGTACCACTTCAGGGGGTTCACATGATGACTGGATGCAGAGGCGACAGGCGCCGGGAGGGCGCCTGGGCGTGTGGACAGTGTCGCGTCGACGAACACCCCCCCCACCCGTTTTGCTCTCATTTTGGAGCCAAACCGGCTCCAGGGAGGGCCCAGACATGACGCTGCTCTTCGGGAGAGGGTGAGTTCCCCCTCCCCGCAATCTTGCCGCCCGCCCGCGATTGAGCGCCTGGAGCTCCTGCTCCATGCGCTCCACCGTGGTTCCACCGCTGACTGGATGCTCTTCCATACAAAAACAAAAATCCTACACATAGAGTAGAGGACAAGCATGAAACAAAGAAGGCTAGGCTATAACAGAACCCTTCAGTCTAGCATCTTGTTTTCGATGAGCAGGAAGGTTTCCTTTTTGAGAGGAGCATGTGAGACCCCACCTGCAGTCTGAAGTGGTGTCAGTAGTACAGCTAGAGGTGGGGCCATTCTCTAAGTGGCGCAAGATGCTGCAACTCATCGTGTAAGTGGCCCCTTCCACTCGCCGTCGGAGCCATTCTGGGCAGCAACAGCAACGCACAGGAGACTCCGCTCGGTTCAGTAAGCGCCTGTGCGTTGCCGTCGCTGCCTAGAATGGCTCCGGCTAGTGGGCGGGGCTGCTTACACGGTGAGCTGCAGTATCTTGCGCCACTTAGTACACAGCCCCTCCTCTAGCTATGCTACTGAGCGGTGTAGCCCAGACACAGGTTTGCTACTTCAGTGAGGAGGAGAAGTAGCCCGGAGAAGCAGAGAAAATAGGAAAAGGTGATCTGTGCTCCCCAAGCAAGGTTTATAGCTGAAAGGCATTACCATAGCAACAGAAAATAAAAGGTGTGGTTTTCAAATAGGCAGTGAAGCTCTGAGTGCTAGGAGTTATTGCTGCTGAAAGAAGTGGTGGCTGTCTCCCAAAGCTGAGGGGGGGGCAGTTCTGGGGGGCATCCATGATCACGTCTGTTGTGAACAGGGGGACTTCCACTCCTCTCTTGCCCACATCTCGTCAAAAGTAGAGGCAGACTGGCAGTAACACACTACTTACCCATCTCCACAACAGTCTGAGCAAAGGAAAGAGGGGGGATGAGAATGGTGCTAGGTTTAAATTTAAGCACCTCACAAAGCGTTTGTATTAAAAGGCCAACTCTGTCAAACTTTTCCTTACATGTCACAAATTTTTCCACTGTTTTGGTTTTGGAGGCCAGCCAAAAAACATACTCCACCCACCTTACATAGACTTGGCTCTCACGCATTTTTGCTAACAGCTGCAAAATGGGGGAGGAAAGAGACCATGCCCATATTGAATCAGATCTTAAAACTCCAAGAGATTGGCCAATCACTGCGTAGCAGAGAGAGTTACAACAAGGCTATAGTGGTTGAAATCACCATTTTAAAAGCAGCAACAGCCTCCCTACAGGCTTGACGTGAGAGCCAGCAGAGCAGAAAACATTGCGCCCCGATTTTGTCAGTGGACTGGAATGCCCTTAAAAGAGACAAGGGAACAAATATGTACAAGGCAAGTAACAGTAACGTTCATCTCTGCTTCAGCAGCTTTTGAAACATTTCTATCGATCATAACATGTTTCACAAACAATAAATGCAGCTGAGACAACTCAACATGAAATAGATCAGAGTAGCTTCTATAAAAATATTAGAATATCACCGTCGGCCCTGCATCCTGCTACAGCCAAATATGAGGGCAGGTCCGAAAGCTGGACACTGTGGTGCTCAGCAGTGACACGTCACCGCTGAGTGGCAGATAACCAGACAGCAGGGGAGGGGCTAGGAGGCCCAGCAAGGCACCAGTGGGCGATACTTGGGCTATAGAGAGGTTGGGCTGGTATTGGTCCAGAAAGGGAGCTTGAGGGGGAAATGGCAGGGTGGGTGAAGAGGGAGAGGAGGATGCGGAGAAGGGATGGGGAGAAGAGAAAGAGGCAATGGGGCAGGGAGAAGGACAGATCGGGAATGGGGCAGTTTTGGCAAGCAGCAGCACACACTGAAATCTAACCCCCTTCTTCCCGTCCTCGATCCACCTTCCCAGGTCCATGTGGACTTGCACAAGGATATCACTGCTGCAGGTCTGTGTAGACCCGGCGGGCTGGCACAGGCATGACAAATGTTCACAAATGTTCCCTTACACTGACGCCTCTGGAGGTCGAAACTCCCCTGCAGGATGTAGCAGGCGCCATGTTGGCGCCGCTGCATCACCGCATGGGGAGTTAGGCTGTTTGTTTCTCAAACCACTGACTTCTGTGACCCTTTCCTTCGGTTACCTACCTCTGGGCTCCTCCTAGTTGACACTTAGTTTCTCCATTCCTAAGACCTCTTTTCATTTAGCTTTCCGTTCCCCCTACTGTCGTATACAACTATCTTTATGTGTGTGTGAGGGTTTTTCTCAGCAAGGCTAATTTTACTATTCAGTCCATAAAATGGACTGTTGCAAATATTCTACTGCTGGCAGCATCTCTCAGCAGACAGAATGTTTGTGAAGCTTCCATAGCATCACATCAGCTCTGCCAATAGATGCCAGAGCCTTCATCGCAACAGTACAATCTGTCTGCTAGTCTACAGGGGAGGGAATTAGTAGGAGTTGCAGCTGTGGTCAAGAGTGCCTTTGCACAGGTTTGACTGGTGTGCCAGCTGCAACTCTTCCTGGAGAAAACAGTCCTGACCACTGTCACATATGCAGTGATCACATCCAGGTTAGAATTTTGCACTGTGCTTCACATAGACTGGCTCTGAGTGTTCACAGAGTGTTCAAAATTGCAGAGTGTTCAAAATCTGCAAATGATACAGCCAGGTGGCTGTCGGGGTCTGTTCAGATCACATCACTCTGGTACTGTTTGAACTACATGGATTCCCAGACTTGCAGATCAGATCAGTTTGGCAAATGTAATTGTGGTGATCGGAACCCCTTCATCCTCACATTAAGAGTTCATGGTGTGTAACACGGTGCTGACAGCCCAGTCCTGTTGGGCTTCGCTGGCGGAACAAGTGTTCTGCCAGTAGTAACTACTGCAAAAGGGCCGTAAAGCACTTTCCGGTAGCACGCTCAGTAGCACGCTGGTGAGGCGGCCAGTGCCTTCCCGCCCACACATCAGCTCTTCTGCCACCCGCCAGAGCAGATAAGTCAGCGGGAGAGAGGAGAGGGAGGGTGGAACAGAGTGGGGAGGGGTGAAACCATGCAGGGAGGAGTGTAATGAGGGCAGGGAGGTTGCGAGTGGGGGTGGATCCGGTGGTGATAGCACGCACCAGATCCTATCCACCTTTCCTGCAGCCTCCCATCCCCTTTCTCTCCTTGGACTTGCAAGAGCAAAATTAAAAAATGACTGGTATCTACCCAATGTATCAGAAAAACTCTAGTGCTCCTATGACCCATTATTATCTTTTAGGTCAACCAGGTGTGCTCCTTTAAGGTTACCATCCTTGTATCACAGTAAAACCACAAGAGAACATAGAGACACATTTTCTGTGGTTACCCTTCAACTGTGGAATTCCTTTCCCCAGGAGATTTGCTAACGCCTGAGTCTGAACAAAGCCTGGGTCTGAACTTCATCCAGACAGGATATAAGACTTCCTTCTTTCAGCTAGCAATGGCTAGAGATGGAATGGTACTGGATGTGTGGTGGTGTGTGCACAGCTTCAATATTTGTTACATTTTGTTTATTTTATCTTGATGGCTTGTAATATGCATTTTAACATCATGGTACCTGCTCTGAGCCTTCAGGATGGAATAGGATAGAAATGTGCTAAATAAAATATTAATATGTTTTAGGCTTGAATACTTACTGGAGTTTCTTAGCATAAGCCACATTTATTTCAGCTAACCTTCTGCCAGATCAGCACTGGGCTGCTCAGCACTTTAAAATTACATTTTAAAGTGCTTTTACATTTTAGTGCTTTACATTTTAAAGAAATCTCTCCTTTCTTTTACTTTTACATTTCTCTCTGAAGAAAGCACAAGCTAATTACAAGCACTTTTACATTTCTCTCTAAAGAAATGTAAAAGTGCTTTACATTTTAAAGAAATCTCTCCTCCAAAGGCAACAATCTGAGAGGGTGAACAGTCCTCCACCAGAAAAGCTGCTTTGCTTTAGGATTAAAAACTGCTGTAGTACAGGAGTCACATTTTTAGGAAGAAAGACAGACAAAATTTGGCTCAGTCTGGAGCCCATTCTTGACTAACTCATGGGCGTTCCAGGGGAAAAAATGAAGTATCATTAATAAGAGTTCTGTGATTTTGGCAGGGGAGATTCCACAGGGTCTGGTTACAGACCCTTTTCTTCTATAATTATATTATTTATATACTGCTTTTCAACAGAGTAGTTCACAAAGCGGTTTACATAGACATAAATCAATATATGGTTCCCTGTCCCCAAAGGGTTCACACTCTAAAAATACAGAAGAGACACCAGCAACAGCCCCTGGAAAATACGTCCTGCTGGGGTGAAGAGGGACAGTTGCTCTCTCGCTGCAAAATATAAGAGGACACCACTTTAAAAGGTGCCTCTTTGCCCAGTTAGCAGGGGTGCAAATAAAGCAATTTACAGCGCAATCCAACTTAACTGTTGTGCTGGTTTAACCAGCGGCGCAACGGGAACGGGAGGCCCCAGAACAGAAAAGGGATTCAAATCCCCTCCAAAAGAGGAATTCAAAGGGGATTTGAATCCCTTTTCCATTCTGGGGCCTCCCGTTATCACTGCGCCACTGGTTAAACTGGCACAAACATTAAGTCGGATTGCGCTGTTACCGGTATTAATCAAAGGTGCCCTTGTTCACCCTCTTCCCCTGCCCTTCTCTCCCTGTGTCAATAAGTCCAAACTGTTCTGGAAGCAGAGGCGTCGCTCCGTTAGGGGCGGGGCCGTAAGTTTCGCTCCATCCTAGTCCCGTTTACCAAGCGAGCAGGAGGCGGCCCCACCCCCTCACTGTCGGAGCCATTCCCGTGCGGAGAAAGCAGCAGGCAGGACTTTCTCCACACGGGAATGGCTCCGACCGTGAGGGGGCGGGGCCGCCTCCAGCTCGCTTGGTAAACGGGACTAGGACGGAGCGAAACTTACGGCCCCGCCCCTACCGGAGAGATGCCTCTGTCTGGAAGGAGGTAAGAGTCCCACATGCTGACAAGAATGGCCTGTCACATATTCCAGCCTAACACTATGGAGGCTGCATCAGCACCTTCCTGCTAAATAAGTCAAAGAAATTCACACTGTAGCGAATTCTTTCTCTGCCACATACTGGATAGATTTTTCACAGACCAGCTAACACTAACTACTTTTTCTTTTTTTTCTTTTAAAAGAGGGGGATTTGCTAACACAAAAAAGTTAGAGAAATTTATGTTGGGGATTCACCTGTTGTGGAAAGTAATGTGGCTATTAGGACAATACTTGCCCATTCGATGTAAGGAGTTGCATTGGAACTCTGTCGCTAGTGGTTGTTGGTTACACAATATGTGCTGCAGCTCTGACTTTTAAGAAAAAAATCAGGACCTGTCTGCCATTGAGCCTTGGTGAAATTGCCAGGAGACTCCCTGCACGTTGCCTTCACTGCTCGGAATGGTTCCGACGGCAAGAGGGCAGGGCCACCATGTACCGCTGAGCAAACCTGTGCCTATAGTACCACCACCCCCTCTAGGAACGCTACTGGAAATTGCCAGCTCAGCAATCCTACACCCATCTGCCACCTTCATGGCTGCCTGACAGCTCTTCTGCCACCTCCGCGTTACGTGGTGGCTATCTTCTCACAGGCCAGCAAGGAAAAAGAAAGCAAGGGGGTCATAGAGTTGAAATGGACCTACAAGATCGCTACTGTAAATCCACCCCCACTAATGCAGGCTGTCCACATTCCCGATCCTTATAGAAGGCTATCCAGCCTCTGCTTAAAGACCTACCACCTTCCAAGGTAGACAGTTCCGTTGCCGAACAGTTTGTACCATCAAAAAGTTCTTCCTTGTTTAATCAAAATTTCCCATGCTTAATCCAATCCTTGTTTAATCCAAAATCTCAGTTTCTCCTGGTTGTAACCCTCCGGAGCAACTGAAAACAAATCCTGTTTGCCTTCATTTGCAATATGCTTGCATATTTGAAAAATAACAACAAATATTACAAAGACACCATAAGTCTCCAGTGCTCTCTCATCCAAAGAAAACTATACCCAGTAGGACTGCCTCTGGAACTTCTCATTGCTCAGAAGTTATGTAGCACTTAATACAGCACAATCATAGCACAGTTTTGAAAATCTTTACAAAGAGCCTTTTATTATGGGAGAACTGAGACAAAGAGATCTTAAGATACCTTTCTTTGGACCACCAAAAACAAACCACATGTAATCAGAGGCCAAGCTACAAGATGACGGAGGAGACACATGTAGTGTCTCCCACCACTTTTGATTTTACATTAATCCTGGCAAGGAAAGACTTGACTGGAGCAGCATCACAGTTGGAGACTGATGCCAGGTTGCTAGAAACCCTTGGGCAAAACTGTGCACTCAGCTCCATCTACCCCGCTGGCATGCTGGGTGCCACCAATACTGAGAGTAAAGTGGGCTTTTGATTGATGGGAATGGGCATCAGTCACTTTCTGACCTGGTCAACCCCTTATGCCAGGAATTCTCAATGTACTCAGCATGGCATACCACCTTCATGGCCGCCACCGCCAACTACCACTGGAAGTAGGTGGTGATGATGACGCCACCTCTTACTTCTGGGGTTTTGTCCCGTTTTTCAGTGCAGGGGATCACTGGACGCTGTGCAGGAGGTCGCAGGAGGTTCCAGGTAGACTGTTCACTCCCAAGAGGCTTGGTCATAGGTAGGAGCCTCCCGGGAGCGAAAACGCAGTGCCAAAAGTGCTGCGTTTTTGCAGGGGTTCGGGGGTCTTGGTGGGGTTCAGGGGTTCCCGGCGGTCCAAGTACCACCAGAGGTACCCAAAAGTACCACTGGCAGTACGTGTACCACCAGTTGAGAACCCCTGCCTTATGCCAGCCTTGGGTGGAGGGTATGCTTAAACCTTTCCCTG
This sequence comes from Plestiodon gilberti rubricaudatus, assembly GCA_026170595.1. Lineage (NCBI taxonomy): Eukaryota > Metazoa > Chordata > Lepidosauria > Squamata > Scincidae > Plestiodon > Plestiodon gilberti. The sequence continues at coordinate 105,392,957 of JANXHW010000002.1, read as the reverse complement.
CAGGCCTTTTGTCTGATCAAAATCACACACACATATCAGCAGCTTTCCCACTACTGTGGAAAAACACCAGGACCATGTATCCCTTTTCCCACAGGAGAAAAGCAGTTTGGAGGGATTTTACAGCGCAATCCTAACCAACTTTCCAGCACCGGTGCAGCCACAATGCAGCCTCGAGGTAAGGGAACAAATGTTCCCTCACCTTGAAGAGGGCTCCATGACTCCCCCCGCACTGCAAAATGCAGTGTGCACACTGTTGGCACAGCTGCATCGGCATTGGAAAGTTAGTTAGGATTGGGCTGTTGATTGGGCAAATGGCCCACGGGGAAAGGGCTGACTATCCTTCAGCTGAAGTAGTGGCAAAGCGGCTCAGGCAGGGCAAAGCAGCCTGCAAAACAACTTTGGTGACCTTGTCATTGAGGTGAAGGATGTGAGAGAGACGCATCTCAGGTTGGGAGAGGAACTACACCTCCACTGTCATGGTGACAAAGATGCAGCTCCTTTACAAAAGTTACCCAGATGTTCTGTGAGCTGTGATGCAGCTCCTTTACAAACGTTACCCAGACGTTCTGTGAGAGCTATGAGAGACCAGTGAGTTGTTAAAGATCAGCGCAAAGAAAGATCAGGGGAGATTCCCTCATGGGTTGGCCAGTGGTCAAGCGGCCAAATGCAAAGAGAAGGAAAAGAACTAAACGGAATGTGGAATCTTCATTCCCTTGGCATCCCTGAAAGGAGTGGAATCCAGCCCCACTTTTCTCCATTGCACCATGAGGTCTTTGCCTTGTACAGCCTCATCCTTGTACAGCCTTTGCCTTGTACAGCACTTGGAAAGCCTCATCAAGGATAAAATCGGAAAACATATAGAAGAACAAACTCTGCTGAGGGAGACTCAGCATGGCTTCTGCAAGGGTAAGTCTTGCCTCACAAACCTGTTAGAATTCTTTGAAAAAGTCAACAGGCATGTGGATGCGGGAGAACCCATGATTATATACCTGGATTTTCAGAAGGCATTTGACACAGTCCCTCATCAAAGGCTCCTGAAAAAACTCCATAGTCAGGGAATAAGGGGGCAGGTCCTCCTATGGATAAGGAACTGGTTGAAGACTAGAAACAGAGAGTGGGTGTCAATGGGCAATTTTCACAATGGCAAGAGGTGTAAAGCGGTGTGCCCCAAGGATCAGTCTTGGGAGCGGTGCTTTTCAACTTGTTCATAAATGACCTGGAGTTGGGGATAAGCAGCGAGGTGGTCAAGTTTGCGGACAACACTAAACTTTTCCGGGTGGTGAAGACCAGCAGGGATTGTGAAGAGCTCCAGAAGGATCTCTCCAAACTGGAAGAATGGGCAGCAAAATGGCAGATGTGCTTCAATGTAAGTAAGTGTAAAGTGATGCACATTGGGGCAAGAAATCAAAACTTCACATACACGCTCATGGGTTCTGAGCTGTCTGTGACGGATCAGGAGAGAGATCTTGGGGTACTGGTGGACAGGTCGATGAAAGTGTCGACCCAGTGTGCGGCGGCTGTGAAGAAGGCCAATTCCATGCTTGGGATCATTAAAAAAGGGATTGAGAATAAAACGGCCAATATTATTATGCCGTTGTACAAATCGATGGTAAGGCCGCATCTGGAGTATTGCGTCCAGTTCTGGTCTCCGCATCTCAAAAAGGATATAGTGGAACTGGAAAAGGTGCAGAAGAGAGCGACCAAAATGATTAGTGGGCTGGGGCATCTACCTTATGAGGAAAGGCTACAGCGTTTGGGGCTCTTCAGTCTAGAAAAAAGGCGGTTGAGGGGGGACATGATTGAGACGTATAAAATGATGCATAGGATGGAGAGAGTGGATAGAGAGAAGTTCTTTCCCCTCTCACACAACACTAGAACTAGGGGACATCCACTCAAATTGAGTGGAGGGAGGATTAATACAGACAAAAGAAAATATTTCTTTACCCAGCATGTAATTGGTCTGTGGAACTCCTTACCACAGGAGGTGGTGATGGCACCTGGCCTGGATGCCTTTAAAAAGGGATTGGACAGATTTATGGAGGAAAAGTCCATCACATCTTACAAGCCATGATGGGGATTAGCAACCGCCTGGTTGTAGGAGTAGGTTTTCTTTGTGCCAGGTGCAAGGGAGTGGCGACAGGATACAAGTATCTTGTTGTCTTGTGCTCCCTGAGGCATCTGGTGGGGCCACTGTGTGATACAGGAAGCTGGACTAGATGGGCCTTTGGCCTGATCCAGCAGGACTCTTCTTATGTTCTTATGTTCTTACTATCCAACTGACATTGGATACTGGACATTAGACATTGTACTGCATTTTTAAAGGTGCAGAAGAGAGCGACCAAAATGATTAGTGGGCTGGGGCATCTCCCTTATGACGAAAGGCTACAGGCATCTGGTGGGGCCACTGCGTGATACAGGAAGCTGGACTAGATGGGCCTTTGGCCTGATCCAGCAGGGCTCTTCTTATGTTCTTAATTCCATGCACGCTATGTAACTAACTAAACATTTTTCATCTCCTGAAAGGAAGTGCATTTGAGAAAGTATTACTACAGGCATATCTCGCTAATACGGCAGGTTTCCACCACCGTAAAGCAAATCACAGGCTTTTTTTTTTTTTACTTTTTCACAAAGTAAGAGGCTTACACTTGGGGGCCGTGTCTAATCAATAATTTCAATACGTAGTAGTACAATAGTATGGCGCAGCTTGTCTCGCTTGGTTCGGCTCGGACTCAGCTGATGTGCGCATCATTGCCACAAGAGCAAAGAGCCAAAAATAATAAAAATGAATATAATTGAAAAGCACCACATTAGCGAAGTGCCGTAAAGCGAGGTATTCCTGTATACCAGGGATTCTCAACCCCTTTGGCACCGCGTACCACCTCCAGGGCCACCTTCACACCACATACCACCAGAAGTAAGTGGCAATGATGTCATTGCCTCTTACTTCCAAGTTTTTGGCCACAACGGAGCCCTTTGGGGTTGCGACACACAAAAAGTTTGAAGACCACTGCTATACACAGTACTATATAGGAGAGGAAGCCCAAGGTGAGCCACTACCTCAACCCATCCCCAAATTCCACAACCCATCCTCTTACCCACACCAGTGTGCACGCACCATCATGCACTCCTCCCTGCATACATGCACAAGAGCGCATACCATGCACACATGCACATGCATATGAGTGCATACGCACGCACACGCACACACACAGAGCACTCCACTCACACATACTCTTGCTCCACTGCCATGTTTTGTAAATTGGCTTGGCTGGGAACAGAACCTCTCCACTTCCAGCATACACTCCGCGGACCAGAAACAACAGCAGGGCTGGAGGTTGAAGGAGGTGAGCCCACCGCATTCTCCTCTTTCATGTGAGGCAGGCAATGGGTCAGGGGAGGTGGTGGGTGGGTGGTACAAGGTATGGGGCACCCCCACCAGCTTGCAGCCTGCCCAACCCACTGCCTGAGGTAAAGGGTTCAACCAGCCTCATGACTGGGCCAGTTGTAGTAGACCTTGTCCTATATTATAAATTGTATCTTCTTTGTTAGCTTTGGTGATGAGGGATGACATGAACAGCTTTCCCACAGAAAATCAGGTATATTTGCTTTATTTACTTACTGAAGACCAAATTATGATGGTCCAGGATCAGATTTACTATCTGCATCTAATACAAAAGAAGGGAAAGAATGTTCACAGTGAAGAGGGCAGGAGGGCAGCCCACGAGGGTCCTCAGACTTTCATAATGCTCAGTCTGTTCTTCTGTCCAAAGCAGCTTGAGTTTATTTTCTTTAAATCACTTCCACATTTCCTAGCCATAATTACCAAATATTTTGTCTCTGACTTCACTTTCAGGAAGGCTGCTGCAACTCTCTCTGTGAATTGAGTCACCATTCCTTGATTTCTGGTGTGCACAATCTTTGATGCACAACATCATGTGCACAACAGTAAAATAATACTCTGTGAAGGAGAGGATCCCTGAAACGGGCTGCAGAAAGCAAGCAGGTGCCAGCCACAAAACTTGAGATTTGGAAGGAGACTTTTGAGGCCTTCTGTCGCTCACAGGCAGCCAAATCGCATTGTCTTCTTAAGCATCTATCGCTGCTTTGCTGTCACCAGTGAGAGATCTAACTTCGTTTCCACTAAAGGAATAAACTTTCCCTGAACGCAGACGCGAAGTTGTTCTTTGAACCCATATCATGAGTGCTTTGGCGGGACAAAATCAAAACTGCTGCTTGTTTTAAGCTGTTGGTTGCTCCACGGAAAAGGCAAACCCAATCCATTTCTCCCGCGGAGGTCCGGAGGATCCGTTATTCCCTCCCGATCCCGAGTTTCAGCCAATTCCCTGTTGGCTTCTTCGCCCCTCGACAGCAGCAGAGAGACCCTTCCGCTCGCCCCACTGGCAGCGGCAGCCCTCGCCGGAGGCCTTTGCCCTAGGAGTGGCCCCTGCCTGGAATTCAAGCGCGCTCCCTCCTCCCTCCCCCACCCCGCACTTCTGTCGACATCTGCAGGGCGCCTTTCCTACCAGGCTGCCTGTGCCAAGAGGCGGCCAGGGACGGCCCCTCCCTCCCTCCTTCCTTTCCACCCCTCGCATCTCTCCTACCTCCGCTCGGATCCCTGAGGCGATCCCTATCAGGACGATGAAGGCGGAGAGGCTCTTCCAGGACTGCGGAGGGAGAGAGAGAAAAGAGGGGCGTCAGTGTGTGCAGGAGAAAACTTCTTCGCGCGGGTCCCTCTCCGTCTCCCAACCCCACCGCGGGGCCCCGATCCCGACCCTCTGCAGCGCCCCCCCCCTCACCATCTTGCTGGCTTCTGCTGCAGCCGCCGGGGGGGGGGGCTTCAAAAGAAGGAGGCCGGCCGGGCTCCCTGCTTTCTTCTTCCTCCTCTCCGAGGAACGAGCGTGATCGTCGCGGATGCTGGAATGGAAAAGCGACTACTAGCTCCTCCCCGCCGCCCCTTGCAGCCCTCCTCCTCCTCCTCCTTTCTTCTATCCCACCCACTCCCACCCCATCTCAAGCCAGACAGGCCGAGGGGGGGGGTCGGCGCGGATGCTGGCGGGACGTCGCTCCAGGGCCGCTTCAAACGATGCTCGCGCCGACGGGTTTGACGATCAGGCGGAGGCAAGCGGAGAGCTGGACCAAGGAAAAGGAAGGCGAACTCCACTGCTGCTGCAGCTCGGACCGAACTGACTGGCGGAGCATGCAGACGCTCCTCCGCTCCGCTTGCCCTGAACAACGCGCAGGAAGCTTTGGAGAGCCTTTAGTGACAAGGAATGGCGGCAGCAGGCCCTCAAATTCGAATCAGCCGCCGTGTCCTTCTCTTCCTTCCCACCTCAGCACTCCTCGCTAGCCCTCTCTTAAATTGGGCTCGGCTTACTCGATGGCCCTCTCCTCTGGTCACCAGTCACCTTCCACATGCATGCTGAAAGCTCCAGCTTCCTTAAGCACATTTGTCCATCTGTCCACACCACCCCAGAGGCCCAACCCAACAGCCTCAGTTTGCTCAAACAATGTCAAGCCTTGCATGGACTCAGCTAGTCCCCAATAGCTCCAGCTTGGCTACTAAGCTTTGACAATTGTGCCAGGTTGGCTCCCTTACATCTGCTGCAATACCTAGCCCCCCCCCCCAAACATAGGCTGTCTCCTCCATTCTCTGATATTTGGACCCTATGTGACCCCCCCCAACCCACCCTCAATGCCCAGAGTGCTCCTGCCACACACATCTCCCTTTCCAGGTTGGTGGGGAGAGGAGAGATGGAGACGTACAGAGACACACACTTGCTCCCATGTGACAAGTGGTTGTACTGAAAGATGGGGGGGGGGGAATTGAACTACTCTTATTCTCTGCTCCCCATAGATACAGCAATACTGCAAAATTGGACTGAAGGAAGAAGGGAGACAGAGGATATCAGATGGCAAGATACTAGAGAGGTCATGGGTAGGACAACTTATGCCAGGTTTAAATATGATTCGCTGGGCATGAAACAAAAAGTTACTTGCATGGCATTTCATGCATCCAGCCAGCTTCATGTTTAAACTTGACCTTCAGGTGCTACATGTGCCTTGTAGCATGTCAGCATGGCACCTGTCCAGGCAATGGTTCCCTGGCATGCTAACATGGCATGTGCAGGTAAGTCAGCCTGGTTTGAACAAGATGCCAAGCACATGGAATGCTGCACAGGTACGTTTTTCTGACATAATAACTGACATCAGTCAGGTAAAATTAGGCCTCAGACTAGTTGCAGTCCCAATCCAGTAGCGTCGCTAGACCTAGAGCAACGCCACTGGATTGGGACTGCACGGAGTCTCCTGCGTGTTGCCTTCGCTTCACTGAATGGCTCCAACAACGAGGGGACGGGGCACCTCGTGCCGGAGAGTAAATGGAGGGTCAGAGCGGGGCGGAACTTAGCGTTCCGCCCCACCTAGAGCGACGCCACTGTCCCAATCCATTCTCAAGGTCTTTGGCTGCCCTGGCCTATCTCAATACCACCAAAGAAAGTATATTTCCAGCTGCCTACTTATGCCTAAACAATGGAGTCTTGTGACACCTTAAAAGAGTAGTGACAACTTTATTGTAGCATGAATGGAATACAGCCACTTCATATATGCGCGCGCACACACACACACACACACACACACACACACACACACACACACACACACACACGACTTGTTGTTAGGTCTTCCTAACAAGCCTAAAAGTATACAAAATATGCATGGTGACAGTTCACAGTTGGTGATAAAAGCCTTCTGGTAAGGCTAAGCTAATTAACTGTAATGTGATTTTTAAAATGTGCCTTGATTAAGACCTCCTGGTGTGATGGTGTTAAGGCTCGTTATAAATTCTACAGTAATTTGACTTATTTTTTTGCTCTTGATAACCCTTCACAGTTTTTCTGTTGGAGAGTTCTAACCTTAAGGTCTGCAGCAGAATGTCCTGGGAAACCCAAATGTTCTCCCACTGATTTCCCGATGTTGCCATTTCTGATGTCACATGTGTGTTCATTTATTTTTTGTGAAGAGACTAACCTGTTCTTCCTATGTCAACCCCTGCTAACTGGGCAAGAGGCACTTTTTAATTGGTGTTCCTCTTATATTTAGCAGGGGGAGAGTAACTGCCCCCCTTTCACCCCAGCACAGTGTATTTTCTGGTGACTGTTTGCTGGTGGTGTTCTGCATGTTTTTTAGATTGTGAGCCCTTCTGGGACAGGGAGCCATTTAATCATTTGATTTTATCTGTAAACCGCTTTGTGAACTTTTTGTTGAAAAGTGGTATATAAATACTATTAATAATTAATAAATAGAGAGCAGAAGAGCCCTGTTGGCTGATGAGAATTATAATTATAATTATAATATACAGTATTTATATACCGCTTTTCTTGGTCATTGGATTTCTCCTCTGACTTTAATTCAAGGCGGTGTACATGGGCTGGCTTTCTAAACCCCAAGGGGTTTTTACAATAAAATAATATTCTAATCTTTCGTAGAACCTTTAATTCTAGATGTTACTTTCACAGTCCAGCTCTCTCTCTCTCTCTCTCTCTCTCTCTCGCGCGCGCGCGCGCGCGCGCATTCGCCTCACCACACTTCAGCTGACAGGCAACCTTGACTGCCACTCAAGTGCTGCAGCTGCAGTTCCACTCCCCCACAGAGGCTCTGCAACTTATCAGCTCGGCGTGCCGGCAGCTCTCCGACAGACACAGACACTTCCGGCTGTCTTGAAGCGCCGTCCTTCAGATCTTCAGGCATTTATGAGACGATCGCTCTACCAACTGAGCCAGACGTCCTGCTGATATACATTCCTGGAAGATGATGGACAGCACAATCCTGCCTAACCTTAGAGCAGAGTAGCGTGCGCTCCACCACTCTAAAGCGTCACAAACGTGCTGTAAAGCACGTTTGTGATGACGTGGATGTAAGCGGTGCCTAGGTAAGGCCTAGGCCGTTCGGCACAGAGGCAGGAATGGCCGAGTCGAGACAGCGAGGGAGGGGGGGCCATTGGCCGGCCCGGGCTGGGAGAGGGCGTGGATATCGGCAGCGCGTTCCACCAATATTCTAAGCCCCTTTCCAGCCTGGGTTGGCCTTACATGGCCTCCCCAAATGTATGCCAGGTACATCCGAGGAGGCCCATAGGCCCCAGGCTTGCTGACACCCAGGGAAGGGGACGAATGTCCCCTTCTCCCGCGGGTGCTCCTGGGCTGCCCTGTGGCAGCCCGGGAATGGCATAGGATACAACAGGCAGCCCTTTAGGTCGGCCGTGTATCCTTACATAGGATTGCACTTCAAGTGAATGAGCCCCTGATATTATAGCTGATACTGTCAGGGTCAGTCCACTCATGAGGCCGGATGAAGCAGCTGCTTCAAGCACAAGCTAGAGAACTGAGGCCAGCTGGCCTGCCACCCATACAGCAGTTTACTCTGCTACCACTTTGCTGGCCCTGCCAAAGTAATAGCTATCAAAAACACAGTTTCGAAGCTGAGATGTCAGTGCACTGTAGCCATGGGTTCAGAAGATTTCCCCATAAACGGAGACAAAACGAACAACGAACTCCATGATGAAACCAGATTGGTGGGTATAGGTTGGATAGACCCTTAAAGAAGTGTCTGATCAGCAGGTGAGAGAAATCGGGGGTATTGTCTACTGCTGACGGAGGCGGAAATGGCTACAGAATGAACCCTTAGAAAAGAGTTTGCCAAGTTCATCAGCTTGTGATGGATGCCATATTGTATCATGCCCAGCATAGAGGCATCCCATGAAGTTGTTAGATGCTGCATAGACACAGAAGCATTTTCACTTCTCTAAATAGATTTCACATGTTGAGGATTTTCTTGAGCAGGCCAGGACATCCTTTAGCTCCCCCTTCGATGCCACCCAAAATTGGATCCTCCGCACTGTCAGTTTCAGCTGTTTGTATTTGTTCATGCAGTACATGGCTATTGTGTTGTTTGCTAGAATCCAAACTGCCTGGTCCTTCAATGTTGATAGGAAGGCTTTGAGGTTTCTGAAGATGGCCAGCAGCTGCTTGCATTGGAAAATGTACCTGAGACCTGAATACCAGCAGAAATCATATCTGTAAGAACCATGTGTAAATGTACCAAATCAACAACTGCTGTTGTGTATGCCATGCTGTTGTGTATGCCACAACTGCTGTTGTGTATGCTAGAATCCATTGGATCTGATGTACAGGTAGGCCCCCATATCCACTGATCCGCTATCCACAGTTTCAGTTATCCACGGATTGTGGGGACACTCCCCCCCCCAGGCTTTTACTTTTTTCCCAGTAAGCTTCGTTTCTTCCTTAAAGAAACAGGAGAAGCAGCCTCTGGCTGCTTATTGCAGGCAAGTAGACCAAGACCAAGTCCTAGAGAGGCTCTGCAAGAAACCTTAGCAGAAACCTTGCAGAGCCTCTCTAGGACTTAGTCTCGTTCTACTTGCCTGCAATGGAGGCTGCTTCTCTGTTTGTTTTAAGGAAGAAACAAAGCTTGCTGAATGAAAAATAAGAGCTGGGGGGGCACGCACGCCTGCCTGCAGGGGAGGCAGGGCGGGGGCCCCTCAGGAAACCATGGAGGGGGTGTTCGCTCCTATCCATGGTTTCAAGTATCCACGGAGAGGCCTGGAACATATCCCCAGTGGATATGGGGGGGGGGAGTACTGTACACGTTGATTTGGTGATGTTAGTGGTATTAATAGGCCCATAGTGAAGTCCAGGAGTTTTAGGAGTTGTTGCTTGTGTTCTGGCACTATAAGCCAATCATCCAGGTACGGGAAAATCATCATCCCTCAACAACAGAGAAATGCGGTATCCACAGTCATACACTTTATGTAGACCCTCAGTGCTACAGAGATGCCAAAGGGAAGCTCTTGCTATTGGAAGTGCTTGGTGCTAACCAGAAAGGGTAGAGCCCACAATGAAGTCAGGAAAACTAGCTCCTGTCAAACTCTTGCTGCTGCATTTTGCACTAGCTGACATTGTCAAACTCTCTTTCAAGGCAGCCTCACACCGGAAGAGTTGCAGATACAGTATCAATACAGTAACAATCTACACAGTAATATATTTGCACATTTTGCATAGTGTAGTCTGCTAATGCCAGTCGTGATTGGGAATACAGAGCTAAGCTGCACAGTGCTCTTTGGCACATAGATACTTCCAACGTCAAGGACATATCGTGATGTGGCAGTAGACGTCCTTTAAGTCTACGGTTGCAAACTAGGTGCTTTCATAGAGAAGCGTCAGTGTGTTCTGTATCAATATTGTATGCAATTTCCTGGTCTGGATGAAAGCATTGACATCCTGTATGTCTAAAACAGGACACAGAGACACAACCATCTCTCTTCAGTACTTTGAAGTACCTCAAGGTCCCAAAGTGTTTGAAGTGAAAATCTCTGAGATAAACGGTAGTATCGAGATGGAGTGAAAATGCTCCATTCTCAAAAAACCTGCTAAATTTCGTTGTCTTTTAGGCATATCAACTGTTCGCTACCGTTTTCTCTCTGTCTTGGCCTCTCTTGCTGTTCCCACTACAGGAAAGACAATGAAAGACAATGAAAGAATCCTTTTTTCTCTGACTCAGCTTGGGGAAATGGTGGCTGAAGACAATACAATAGTGAGAGTATGTGTGGGGGAGAGAATGCTGGGTTCCAGATGGAAAGCCTTAGGAGGATGGAGTTGACTCCTGTACCACATCACATATCCGTCCACTTCTTCCAAACATTTACCTTCATTTACGTAGTTCAAATGGAGTCACTGACACTTTGTTAACCGGGAGCAGGAAAATAGTGCTTCTTGTCATTTTCGAGGATCAATGAGGTTTATAAGGCAGGAACATGAAAGGGCCTTGATGCAAGGTCTTCCCTGACTTCAGTGAATCACTAGTGCCTGTATCCAATCTGACCCCTTTCAGGCTAGCTAATATTTATTTATTTGATTATTTACTCCTATTTTCAACCTGGGAAACCTCACCAGGTCCAGACTCGGTAAAGAATAATAGATTCATAGCTTCTTTTTTTGCATTCCTGTTACCTGGAACTAATTATTCTTGAACTGTACAATTAGGATATCCTATAAAGCTGCCTCTGGGCGAGAGTTAGGATAGACACTGGGACACTGGAATGTGTGGTTTATTCCATCCAGGCCAAGGTCACAGGTTTTGAAAGCAACTAGCCAGAGGTCCATTCAAAATATATTAGCATGCACAGTGAACCCAAAAAAATAAAGAACTCATTACTTAGTAATGCTATGAGGTCATTATATTTCCCTCCCAATGAAGAGTAAGCCAAAAAAAGTATTCATCTTAATGCTTTTATAGGAAGGCTCCTCTATAAGCTAAAAGAACCTAAAGGAATTCCTTTACAGCTGTTGTAAAAAAAAAAACTAACTGGCAATATGGAGATTATATGAGGATGGATTGCCAGTTTAGTATAGACAGAAAACCAAGCCTTTTAACAGTGTATAACAGGTAGAAATCAACAGGTAGAAGCTCGTTCTCACATGCAGTGTTCCTAATTACCTTTGAAAACAATTATACAAGAGTAATGCAGCTTCAACCCCTGTGTTTCTCTAATCGTGACAATATTTGTACTACATTCATATAAGAGAAAGAAAATTGGTACATGAAAGGAAATGCAATTGCACCCCCTTACAGTTCCATATGGTCTGGGCCAAAACAAGTGAATCTAAAGTGAGAAGAAGCAGCAGCAGGAAAACTTGCTTCTCTTCATCCTTGCACGACAGACAGTTTAGAGGCTCATGGGATGCTAATACCAACACAGATGTGATCTTCACAAGCTAGGTTGAAAAATTGTTGTGTACATTTTACAAGTTCAATGCAGGTTGCTTCAGAGTCGACCGAAGCTAAACAGCTAATAGAGGCACAGCCTCCTACATTCAAATAAAGGTTTGTCAGCCTGGTTTTCTTGTACAGGTTTAAAATGAGAAACTTTTGCCCTCTTTGAAATTTGGGACCTCTGATCTTTTAGAGCAGCAATTTTCAGTGTTTTTCTTCTCATGGTACGCTGACCTCTATGGTCTTCTCTATGGTCTTCGCTTGTTGCAATGTCACTTCTGACTTCCAGGAGACTCTTCTGGGTTATGCAGCTTTGTTTTTAGCAGGGCAGCTGTCCTAAAACAGGGACAGACAATTCATTACTACAGACAGTTGCCCTAAAAACAGAGCTGCAGAACGCAGAAGAGTTTTTCGGCAATTTTTAACCGTTGTACTCCGGCACACCCGCGGACCTTTTTCAGCACACCAATGTGCTGCGACACACCGGTTGAAAATCACTGCTTTAGAGGGTTTGTAAAATAGAAATGCCATGCCACTATGGGCCAAGTACAGAAGTTAGATGCAGCAGAAAAAGCTGCTCGACTTTCCCACTGAAATCAATATAAAGCTGTTCCAGTTGTGTGCTTTACTTGATAGCCTGTAAAATGAGAAACTTTTGCCCTGTACTATATATTTGAAAACTTTCAGATATGATGCCTTAAAGGAGTAGTAAAATACTGTACTTGAAAAATTCAACAAAAGGGGAAGGGAAACAGAGACATTGCAAGCAACACAAAAGCTGATGGTTATCTCATTCAAATCAACTGAAATCTTATACTTTTGTGCATCTTTTTTTTTTAAATTGCTTATAAAATGTGTTCCTGGTATCCAATCTTTTGGAAACTTTTCAGATATTATACCTTAAGAGAGTGATAAATACCTGAAATATTAATGGAATTTGGTGGAAAATGCCAAAGTCATAGACACTGGAAGATGTAGTGGTTCTTTATTGAAATCATTGTAAAGTAAATTGATTTTTCATTTGTTTACACACAAATCATGAGATTACTGCCAATATCCCATCTCAATGTAAACTTTGCAAAACTTCTCTGCTGTCAGCCATATTCATCTGAGACGGCAACAATTCATCATTTTTGGTGCTGCTGTGGTTTGTGTACTAAAAGTGCTGTTTGCACATTGGAAGGGGATTTTATACATGGCTTTTGAGGTGCTGTGAAAAATACATTTGTAATAGAGAACAAGAATGCAACAAGAGCAATTCCATGTCATCTGTACAAGCCGTTAATGTACAATCTGGTTGCACTATTCAACAAGCAATCATGACCAAGAAGAGAACAGCATGTCTTAAAGACAATACTGTATACTTGCAAGTCTTTTGATCACATTCTCATGGTTCGCTGCCAAATAAGATGAATTCAGCAGCAACTTGATCAGCAGAGTCTCCAGGGCAGAGAAGGGTGGAGAGAATATTAATCTTCCAGGAGCTGAGATCATGATCTCATCTATGGAACATGCAAGATACTCCCCCACCCTCCTTTTTAAAATCTTCCTCACTGGGGAATGGGTAGTACTGTGAAGAATCTGCATACTCCGAGTTAAGCCCATTGTGGCATTAGCTCTTGCTGCCACTTCGCAGTCTTCTCAGCTCAACCTTTTGCCCCTTGAGTTAAGAAGTTCTGACCTACTCAATCAACATCGGAATGCAATTCTCTTTGTCCTCCAACATGGCTCCTCCTGATATAATTACTGGCAGGTACAGGCTTCAAGAAGGATAGTTGTAGTCAATGTGAATGTGCTGAATATGTAAAGAAGGAACTTGTCTCTCTCTACAAGGTCTCTGGAAATTTTCCAAGAGCAAGGACCATTTTATTTATTTATGTATTTATTCACTAAATTGGTATCCTATTTTTCATGTAGGTCAATCAAAGTAGTTTACAACTTGCTGCAAGGAAGAGGAACAGGGGAATACTGTACTTATCCAAGAATAGTGGTGCAGATGCCATACCTGCAGATGCCCTGTGCGTGTTAGCATAGCTAGTTTACACGGCAAGGTTTGGGAGACTTCTGTCAAGATCACTTCAATACATGTAGTCATAAAGAAAATTTTCTTTATGAGAACTTCATACTTGAATAGGGAGAGAGATCCTACATGCTTGCTGTCTAGCTGGAAAGAGATTCTGAGGAGTCTGTCATTAGGTGCATCTGTCGTTGCTTGGACAACCACTAATGGCTGCCAGTCCGCACCCCACAATGCCTTGGGGCAACCCTGAGGCACCCCAGAATGCTTTGCTGGGGTTGAGAAAGCAGGAAGTAAGCAGCTAGCTGGTGAAAGTGCTCTGAAAGTATGTGAAGAGCCAGTTAGCCAGTTCAGCACAAGGAAGGATGGAAGGAAGCTAGCCCAGTGAGTTCGGCGAGACCACCATCGTATATGCGGTCACTCGTTCGCCGGAACATCATACACATACCTGTATGCCAAACTTCCTGGTAAGTTTTAATTCAAGAGTTTCACACTGGAGTCTCCCTTTGAAGTCACTTTGTTGAAGAATGGTGACATACAGGTTAACAGCAAAGTATCCTGGGTGACTGAATGGTTTTCTTACTGGTTTCTGAACACTGTCATATTTTACGTCAGATTTGTGTCCATTTATTCATTTGTGTACTGAACACAGATTGACCTGTTTTTATGTGCGGTGAGCGTTTCAGAACAGAATGAGAAGAAACCAGGCTCATCTTTGTGAGGTTGACTTTCCCTGTACTTTGGGGTCACAACTAGCACTCACAATATGCATGGACATGCTTTGACATTGATGATCCAGTACTTGCTACCACCAGCAACATGAGTTGGAAGCCATGCTACAAGCCTCCTTTCTCAGCTGGGGGAGCATGTCTGTCAATTATCTGACAGCCCTCCTGAACTGAGTTACGTGACAAGCGGGAGAGTGTCTCGCCTGGCATTCCAGGTTAGCTGTTCTCCTTCTCTTACACACATCTTCCATATAGAGACTTTCATCTGTGTTTCTGAATAATGTGGGTTGAAGGTAAAACAAAGATAAAGGTTTAGTGGAATTAAAAAGGAGTCAAAGGGAAAACAGGAAAACCAAACAGTCAAATTCTATACTTGATGTGAGAAGCAAGGGTCAAGAGCAAAATAAATCAGTTTCTTCCTGACTGATAAAGACTTACTGCGCAATCCTGTGCAGAATTAGGCCAGTGGAGCGAGCGTGGAGAGTAAGTGGCACAGGCGCTGAGGCTGGCACCGCTTACTGGGCCATCCTGCACGACCCACACACAGGACACAGGTCCTGCGCCAGGAGGGTGTGGGGAGGGAGGGCCAGGGTGGCAAGGGAAGGGGGTGATTGCCCGGCCCAGCCCAGGAGGGGCGGGGACATCAGCGGCGCACTCCGCTATATCCCCGCCCAGTTGTGCACAAGCTAAAGAGCTGGTGCGCATTTGAAGAGGCCTATTGGGACCTCCGGCGCTTACACCAGGGGAAGACGACGAACGTTCCCTACCCCCGAGGTGAGCCCCAGCCTCGCCAGCACAGGCCATATCCTGCCTAGGATGCAGCAGCCGCCCATTTCAGCAGGCCGCCACATCTTAGGCAGGATCGGGTTGTTAGAAATACACCTTGAGGAGCATCTCCTTCACTGGAGAGTCAAACTTCTTAGGAGTTAACCCTGTCTCAGCTGGACAGCACCAGCATCCCTCCTCACTTGGCTGGCATATCACCACTGAATCATCTGGTCAATTCCTTTTTATCCCTTTTGGGGAGGATAAGGTAAAGGTGACCCCTGACAATTAAGTCCAGTCATGTCCGACTCTAGGGTGTGCAGTGGCGTTTCTGACGTTAGGGCCCGACCGTAAGTCGTGCCCCATCCTAGTACCGTGTTCAGGAACCAGAGCGAGGAGGCCCCGCTCCGCTCAGGAGGGCCCCGCTCAGGAGACTCCCTGCCCGTTCGGCTTCGCTGTGCGAATGGCTCCGTCGGCGAGGGGGCGGGGCCTCCTCGCTCCGGTTCCTGAACGCGGTACTAGGACGAAGCACGACTTACTGTCGGGCCCCAACCTCAGAAATGCCACGGAGGGTGTGGTGCTCATCCCCATTTCAAAGCCGAAGAGCCAGCGTTGTCCGAAGACGCCTCCGTGGTCATGTGGCCGGCATGACTCTCCTTGCCACAGCGCGTAGCATGCAGCTGGAACACAGAGCGCTGTTTACCTTCCCGCAAGCGGTACCTATGCTTCGGAACTGCTAGGTTGGCAGGAGCTGGCCAAGCAACGAGAGCTCACCCCATCGCGGATTCGAACTGCCGACCTTTCGATGGACAGCTCATGGTTCAGCGGTTTAACCCACTGTGCCATCCGCTGGCCTCTTTGGGGAGGATACTTCCCCCCCAATTCTAATAGGTTGGTTTAAACTTGACAAACCCCCAAATTTCTCACTTCCAAGTCAGATGGGTGAACTTGGACCAGTGCAGAATGCGGACTGTTTTATCTTCATATCTGGGACCACCTGAAGACAACTCCTAGCCAACCCTCCTGCTGGGATCGGTATCCAGCTGTTCATGGGTACCCCTCACGCGCTTGACCAGGCCAGGGATAAATTACACAAGTGGTTGTAAATTTTCCAATCAGGTAATCTCATTACATCATCAAAGCTAGATGAGCTCTTGTACACAGCTGGATACTTTTTTTTAGCCAGGTTTGCAGTTGGAACCAGCTGCTGGTTCACAGAAAGTACACCAACTTACTCCCCAGTAAGTGCAGAAAGCCAACATTCCTAGGACAGTGTAAGTAGTTAGCAGTAGGGATTGTATTTCTAGCCAGACACATGTAGGCAATTCATAATTTTGCTTACTGTTTCCACATTAAGCCCTTTCTGCCAAACTTCCTTGGTAAAGCAACAAGTTGGGGATTTATTTTCTTTTTTTTCCATAAGTAACTACCTGGCTCCTCCTGCTGGGTATTACTAGTTACTGCATCCAATTTTTTGAAGTGAGCTCTCTGTGGCCAAAGTCGTTTTTCACCAGTTTACTTGTTGTATTTCTCTCCATCTTTTACTACCCATTTTGCGTAATTCCTTTCATTTTGGGTTTTTATAACCCAGTTGAGACCATTACTGCAATTTGGTTTTAAACAGAACTGCTAGTTTCTACACTCTGTTGGGAATATGCCCCCCCCCGCCTGATTTCATCAAGGTAGGATGGTGGCAGTGAATATAGCTACCAATCCCACCAACCCCCATTCAGCTGCTGGCCCAGTAAATTAGTTAAGAAGAGAGTAGAAAAGGGTGTGCTGAGCACTAACCACTAGGTCATGCCATGCAGGAACCTGAAACAGTTACATGGAGCAGCACCCTTGGAGGGGCAGGAAACAGATGAACCACCGGCCACCGCCCTCTCCAGCCTGCCTGCTGCTCCACTGGGGGATCTGATCCTCTTACAACTTGCTGACAGCGAGCAATGGCAGCCCCTTCTCCCTCCAGCTGCCATGGCTCCGAATAGTCTCTACCCACCCAATTGTAAGTGGTAATTTGGGACCTGCTGCCCCCTCCCCACACCAAATGTACAACATTGTAGCCTCCCTACTCTGTGCCACTTCTGCTTCTAATGAACGGAAGCAATGCATGCTGGGTTCTTCACTGATTCAGCGGGTCAGCAGCTAAGGGGGTGAGTGGGAACAGGAGATGGGACAACCCACTCAATTACCAGTGAACAGGCAGGCGCGAGTCAAAATACTGTATAATATCTATTAGTAAAACCCAAAAGAAGAAAACTGCACCTCTGGTAAGTAAACTAAAAGGCAGGAGGCACCAAGTGGGTGGGAGGGGGCAATTTGGAACCCTCCGGTAGCCCCCCGCCCTCTAGTCCTGCCCCCTTCCCTATCCAACGGGATTCAGTCCCAGGAAACTACGCATAGCATTGATGCCTACGTCACCAAGTACGGTACAGTCTGACGGGCAGTAGGCGTGATCGTTTGGTTGCTATGGTTTGGGCGAAGCCAGCACTTCCGGGTCAAAGGGCGCTCGGTGTTTGCCTGCGCTAGGAGCAGAGCGCTGTGGCCGAACAAGATGGCGGAGCCCTCTGCAGGACGACCGACCTCTAAGTACCGGCCGGCGCCTCTGGCCTCGTTGCCGCCACAGTTGGACCCAGCCGAGTACGATTCGTCGCCTGAGAAACGCCGCGCCGATGCCGAGCGCCTCGCTATCCGCGCCCGCCTGAAGCACCAGTACCTGCTGCAGCTCAACGATCCCCGGCGGACCCACCTCATCGTGAGTGCTGGCGAGGGGCGGGCGGGCCGCTGCTTCACCTTGAATGTCTCTGAGCGCCGCATATTCTGCATGCGCAGGACGAAGGGAGAAAGGAAGCTTTTCCTCGACTAGACCGCGTCAGGCCCAAGATGCAGGAGCGGCGGGGTTGAGTGCAGCTCTCAGCAAAGCCTCTTGGCGCTTTGGAAACAGCTGTGTGGTTAGCAGGCTGTTTCGTGGTGTCTGGTTTAAATGCGAAACAGCAGTCAGCACTCCCCTCCAGCATCCTTATCGGCGTAGAGTGCACTTCGTTGAAAGCATACACTTGTGTCCTCAGTTGGCTGGTGTGCGTCGGAGGACGCAGACGCGCGCAGAAATAATGTAAGCAATGAGAGATCTAATGGCTTTGAACAGTATGGCAGGCCTGTAACGCTTCTCTGTAAAGGCGAAACATGCAAGAGGAGAACACTGTGACCTGTTGGCAGCAGCAGTCCCTGCAGTAACATTGTATTTTGAGCTATGCCGTGCTGATTTAACATGTGTAACATAAAAGAAACTGATGATGTGGATTAAGCCAGGCTGGGCAGGAGAAGCAGTTTCTCTGGCTTGGGGCCATGAGAGAGGTGAAGTGAATAAAGAAGGCTAGCTTTTGTCATCTTGATTGCCTCTAGTCGTTGGCTCTTTTCACTTTGGATGCTCTTTCTTAGCCATATATGGGAGGGTCACATGGGTAGGGACTATCTTAAGTGTATTTAGCAAACACCTTGGGCCTAAAATGTGCAGTAGGTAAATGCACCAAGGAAAGAGGTGAGTTTGGTATGACCTTATAGGAGACAGAAATATTTACCCAGTGTGTAATTAAGCTGTGGATCACCTTGCCACAGGATGTTGTGGTGGTACCTGACCTAGATGCCTTTTAAAAGGAGATTGGACAGATTTATGGAAGAAAAGTCCATCGGGGGTTACGAGTCGTGGTGACTGTAGGCTACCTCTAAACCCAGAAGTTGCATATCTCTGAATGTCAGATGCAAAGGAGTGGCAACAGGATACACATATATTGTTCTCTTGTGTGCTCCCAGAGGCATCTGGTAGGCTGCTGTGAGGTACAGGAAACTGGACTAGATGGGCCCTTGACCGGATCTAGCAGGGCTCTTCTTATGAGCTGATTATTTTTCTTAATAGCTTTTATCATAACTGGCAGGTTTTCATTGCCTTCTCTCTTTGCTTTAGGATGATCCTGCCATGACTCGTTGGACCTATGCCAGACTCAATGTCTATCCTAATTTCCGAGTAAATCCTAAAACTTCCCTAATGGGTGCTGTTTTTGGAATAGGACCCATTCTTTTCTGGTGGTATGTCATCAAAAAGGAAAGGGTAAGGTTATTATACATCGCTTAAAGGGCTCCTTGGTATGAGTGTATGTGACTAGAGAATGGTATGGCATACGGAACAAGAATGCTTTGGATTTCCAGCAGGGAATGAGCAAACCATGTTCTAGTCTCTTACATCCCCCTTTATCTGTTCCACTTCATACTTGCCTCCTTTTGGAGTTAGAGTGGCATTTTATCTTCATAATAATCCTGTGAAGAAACATAGGTTCGAGATAGACCTTAGTTATTGAGCATGCCCAAACCCATTAGTTATTGAGCATGCCCAAACCCATTCACAGCAGTGCAGTGCAGTTAAGTTGTCATTATTATTAAGAATATTTATATATTGCTTTTCAATAAAAAGTAGTTCCCAAAGTGAATTACATAGCAAAATCAACATATGGTTTCCTGTCCCCAAAGGGCTCACAATCTTAAAAAAAAGATGCAGGAGAGACACTAGCAACAGCCCCTGGAAAAGATGCCATGCTGGGGTGAAAAGGGACAGTTGCTCTCCTCCTGCTAAATGAGAACACCACTTAAGATGCCTTTCTGTCCAGTTAGCAGGTCTATATAGTTGAGTACAGGCCAGCTTCAGTGGTTGACATAGTGAGACATTTGCTGGGGCCCCAAATACCAGCAGAAGGCCCACCATCAACAGGAACCCTCTGAAATTGCTGCACGACTGTGGAGGCATTTGGGAATATTGAGATCGTAGAGTGTTAGAGTTGGAAGGGACTTTGGAGGTCATCAAGTCCAACCCCCTGCTCAGTGTGGACCAGAGGTTTCCAATCTTTTTTGTCCACGTACCACCTCTGCAGCCTCCAGCGCAGCTGCATAACTCTGGAAGTAAGTGCCGATGATGTCATTGGCACACTTCCGGGTTCGCGGCTTCACCAGAGCAAGGAAAGCTGCAGGTTAAGAGACATGAGCAGGCAGGAGGGACCTTCACTGCACAGGAAGTCTGCCACTCGAGCTCTGTTGGCTTGGCAGAGCTTGAGCCGCTGCTTTTTGGGCTCCGGTGCGGTGCAGCATAGCTGACATGGTGTCCGCCATCTTGGCTGCCAGCAGCCCACGTGCCACCAGCCTGTGGTCCACGTACCACTAGTAGTACGTATACCACAGGTTGGGAACAGGTTGTACGTATACCACAGGTTGGGAACAGGTTGGACAATTCCTATAGCTTCCCTATCAGGTGGCCATCCAGTCTCTGCCTGAAAACCCTCTACTGGATGAGGCAGACTATTCCAGTGCCAAATAGCTCCCTCCATTAGGAAGTTCTCCTAATCTACTTTCCTAATATTAGCCTAAATCTTCCTGCTTCTGAGCATCCTGAAAGCTCACAATGAGATTAAGACTAAGAACGCATCCTAGTCCTGAGCTCCATGCTTGGGAGAAGGACAAGGGCTTGACATGAATGCAGGGCAGAACTTCGGAAACACTGAGAATCCCAAGTCCCTTCAAAGATCAGTGCAATGTCTGGTGAAGTTTTATATTCCTCTTGCTCTCCAGGCTCGGGAGCAATGGTTTTCAAAATGTATATCCCACTCTTCCCACAAAGGCTCGGGGGGCTTACAACACTCATGTACGTTTGAGGATCTGGAAAAACCTGGAATTTGCCCTTGGCTCTATAAAACTCTGCTTTGCCTACCAGCCACAATGCACCGATATGTAACATGGAGGGGTTCAATCTTCCTCCTAACTATAGTGTTTCTTTGTAACTAGGATCTACATCTCGCAAAACTTAAATGAAAAAAGCTTTCATGTGTATGCCATGAAAATCTGACATGAGAGCTATATTCCTGTATTTCTGATAATTAAAAAATCAAGGTTTAAAAATTGACACTTCCCCTAACTTTTTATCCATCTTGACTTTAACTGTTAACTATTTTGTCATTCTTTGAATAGCTAGAATAGTTTTCTAGGATCTCTATCATTGTTGTTAAGAATATTATATACCACTTTTCAACAAAAGTGGTTTACATAGCAAACTGTAAACCATCTAAAGAATTACTGTTCCCATCAATCTTTTTTCTTCTGAGAAAACTAAAAAGGGATTGTAAAGATAAACACTGAATGATAAATACTGTGAATGAAGTCAAAATTCAAATTGCAAATAGAGCACTCTCAAGTTTCAAGTACAAATTAAATATGCCAACTAACGATTTTCAGTATGAAGAGGCAAAACATTCTTAGCCTGGTGATGGCCTTTACATTTCACAGTTTTGCATATACTCTGGTGTTGACTCTGAGCTGTCCTGGGAGATGGCTTTTGTTGCAGTGTTTTACTCTTTCATGAAACAAGTGGTTTTAATTTAAATGTGTTTATGCTTCTGTTTTGGTACAGGATTATAAAGAGAAACTAAGACAGGAAGGAAAATATGAACGACCGTTCCATCTCTCCTATTGAGCCCTGACAACTCTGTGATGCTGCTGAAGGGCCTCTGCAACTTTAATTGGGGTGTGTGCATATGTATGTGTGGGTGCTCATCATTCAAAATAAATCTTATTAATTTAGAAAGTAGTTTCTTGTATTTTAAAGGCATTGTCTACAATCTGTTCTTGTCTTGAGACTATTGGGGTGCTATTGTCGTCTGTGCTGAGCAGGAGCTTGGGCTAGATCACCACAAAGGTTGATTTTGAAAAGACTTTGACATTTTCACAATTAATGGAGTGTGAGGTGGTGGTGGGGATGGATAGAGAAGGCAATAGAGGTGGGAGAGTCTGATGGAGGATAACTCATAGCAGATGCAGGAATATGGTCAACTGATTTACATAAACAGGTGGTGGTTTTAACACCCCCCCCCCAAAAAAAAAAAGAACTTTTAACGCAAGGTATGGAGAACTTGGCCAAAATTCACTCTCGGGGAGGATGCATTTGTTCCAGAAACAGTGTGTGAGAGATTCTTCTCTGCATGGATTGCTCCTTTCACTTGTTCCTGTAGAAAGATTTGTTTACTCCTTTTGGGAAAGAGCCTTTCCTGATCCTGCCTAACTTTGAAGATATAGTGTTAATAGCGCTCTGCTGAATTCAGTCAAGGTCAGCTTTTCTTTCCCTCACTCTGTATGTCAAGCCCATTTGTGTTGACAGTACAACAGCCATGAATCCACCGGGAAGATTTCAGTTTGGCCGCACAATTTAGAATTTTTTCATGAGTAAATGAAATATCAAAGGCTCTTCACAGTGATCAAAGCCTAGAAGCTGCAATTGGAGGGGGGGATGTGAGGGAGAGGGGGAGAGAGAGAAGGTGCAAAAAACTCATGCCAGGAAAGTGAGTTGCATAGTTGGGACCAAAGGCCCATCCAACATCAAGACCTTTGCAGGTCTGCTGATTCAAATTTTTATGGGTCAGGTATGCCAGAGGAATTTCAGCCCATACCAGCCCACATGGCCATATACTCTAAACCAGTGGTTCCCAACCTTTACTCGAAAGGAAGGGAACTGGTAAGTGCTTGCAGGGTGTGTGTGTGTGTGTGTGAGAGAGAGAGAGAGAGAGAGAGAGAGAGAGAGACTGGACAGGATAGGATAGGATGGTGGTCGCTGCTGAAAGAAAAAAGGGGCTTTGAACTCACCCAGCAATGGCAAGAGCCCCGGTTTTGAGGCGTCTCCAGCCACTGCTGCAGACGGGTAAGTTCACAATCCCTGTTTTTTTCTTGCGGCGGCAGGAACCCAGAAGTGCCGTTGCTGCCATCTTGCCCCCTGCTGGGTCGCCACACCCCTTAAGGGGGTAAACAGTGGTTCCCTCGCAACCCCCAGGTTGGGAATCACTGCTCTAAACTGCATAGCCTAAACTATTAGCTTCCTACAGTAAGCACTGGGTGGGGTGTTTAGGCTGGACACTCATGGCTCCATGTGCCACTTTTGCTTCCAGTGTCCCATTTGGAAAAGTGAAGGAAAGATGCTTCTCTATACTTCAAGCCACATCCCTGAAGCTGAAACTCAAGGATGTGACTCTCAGATGTATTTTCGCACGGAAGAGCTGTGCATTTCGTTTGGACTTGAGAGAATGGCAGACAGGACTTAGTGCAGTGTTTCCCAAACTTTTTCAACCTGCGGCTCCCTTGACCATTGGCTGTGGCTCCCCATTACATGTTGCTGATGCCTGCCAATTGGCATTGCACTGTTTTCCGAGAGGATTCCGTGGCACTCTGCAGCTCCCCTGGCTGGTTTCTGCAGCTCCCCTGGGAGCCACGCCTCCCAGTTTGGGAACCATTGGCTTAGTGGCACAGAAAAGGGGGCTACTAGAGGAATCCTCCCACAGCATCAATTGTTTGGAGCCAAGGGCAATTTGCCTCATCTTCCTGACCTTTTGGCTCAGATTTTCTCAAACAAGTTCTGGTGTGTATAGATATTACACCTCACTGCTGCTTTTTTCAACCGCGAAATATGACATTTGTAAGACAGATGTGGCTACAGCACTTCATGCTTCAGTTTTATTTTTAGCTGTTCATTGGGCATTTTAGAGATTGAACATAACTAAGGGTGCAAGTCATAGAGCCACTAACTTTCCAATGTACTCTTACCATGTACAAATTCCTACAACCTTTTATACCAGTCTGTTAAAAAAATATGATCTGCAATTATCAGATCAGGATGGGGGCATTCTGTATTTGAGAAATCCTCCCCCAAGGGGATGTAAATTGTTCATATTTTCTTATTTAGGCCTGAGATATACACTATCAGGGTCCTGGCGGCAGAGAAAGCAAACAGAACTTTTGCTGCTTTGTATAGGAGCCAATTCTACATGATGAGAGTCTTGCAGACTTGTCCAGGCAGAATATCACACAATGTTTTACTTGAATCATTAAGGTTAGTGGTAGTTATTTTATTTTTTACAGTTGCTCATCACTCTTGTCAGCTGCTCCGGAAATTCTGCATGTACAGTTAGTTGATCAAGGCAAAGTGGTCCCTTAACATCTTATGGTAGCAAGCAACGGAGAGAACACATGACGAAGCTCTTTACTTGCGCTTGGGATTAAAATGGCTCTTCAGGCCTTCCCAACATTTGTAGTAGTTCTTATCCAGACAGGTGCTCAGCCCCCATTTGGTGACAGCCAAGCTCAAAGAAGACTCAAACATGAAGGCCTGTTGGAAAAAATCACAGACATGTTTACTGAGAACAGGGGTGTGTGTGTGTGTGTGTGTGTGTGCGCGCGCGCGCGCGCCGGCGCCGCTATCTGCATTGCATTAAATCTGCGCACACACACATACAAGTTGCTTTTAATAGCTGGTTGCTGGACAGAATGTCATATGCCCTTGATTAAAATTCAAGGTGGTTGCTGGACAGAATGTCATATGGCAATTTTCATATGCAGATTTGTTAGTTTTATAGTATGTGTTTGCCATATGAATCTGCCTGATGTTTCTTTAAGGTCGCTGTAGAGTTCTGCCTGGTGTTTTCCTTTAAAGTTCCATTCTGTCGGTTGGTTTTCAGTGTCATCCTAACAGCCATGCTGTCACTACCTAGAAAATGTCTTGGGAATAAGACGAAACGTTGGTCAATTTTGCCTGTGTGATTACAAGAGATTACAGGGTTGCTATGTTTACAGCTTTTGGTAACCTGGATTAAATTGTTTTTAATCGCATTTTGGCTTTGGGATATTTTAATTTTTTAACGTGGCTCTAATACCCATAAATCCCATGAAAGTTTTCATTGTTAGAGCTCAAGCCATCAGGCAACATTAATATATCCCATTTCCTGCCAGGCAAATTGCTGCAAAGTAGAGCAGGTGGGAGGGCAAAAAAATGGGTTCTGGTTATACTGTAATCATATGGGACTGCTTTTTTATATGCAGTCCATTGTTGACTGGAACGTCATTATACTGCACATACCTGTAATCCAGACTTGTGATGGGTGGGACTGTCCCTTCTTCCCAAGCAGTTTTGGACAGTCACCCATCCCTGAAGCTCCCTAAATCTCACAGCATCCCTGTTATTACTGGCTACTTACAGTAGAAGCCATCTACTCACGATTATAAGGCTCCTTCTCTAGCTACCTAGATATGTTACTGTTCCAATCAGTCACAGTGGGTTACAAGTTAATCCCCTCTCTGTAGATCGCATCCTGTGAAAACCTAGGAGTGACTCGGTCACAGAACCCAATCCTATCTAACTTTCCAGCACCGATTCAGCTGTGCCAACAGGGCGAGTTCTGCATCCTGCAGTACAGTTGTAGTCATGGAGGCCTCCTCAAGGTAAGGGAAGGTTTATTCCCTTACCTCGGGACTGCATCAGCACTGGAAAGTTGGATAGGATTGGACCCCCTCAGGCTCTGGTTCTCTCCTTTAAAAAAAAATCTGCCACTTGGCTGAACCACTCCGTCACTTAGATTTGAGTTTCCATAGTATTTACGGTACCTTACCATTGTTCCCTCTGCAACTCTCTCTGGCTTCAGTTTGGTTGTGCTGGCCTTCTCAAAACATTCAGCATCTGGTCCATGAGGTGTCATCATGCTGTGCAGTGTGGCTCCTCCGGGAAGAAATCCCTGTTCTTTTGCCTCATAATTCCCTTTGATCAGGCCCATGAACTCACTCATGCAGTTCCCTGAGAACATAAAAAATGGGGTATATGCAGAGTTACTCTAAAGCTTGTTTACGATCTCATGAGAATTGATCAGTTAGTTTGTAGAGGGTCAAGGCTTTTCATGGGAATGAAGTTGTTTGAACTACAGTTGGACCTCTGTATCCACAGGGGTTCCCTTCCAGACCCCACACCCGCGGATATTGAAATCCACGTAAAGCAAAATCGCTTCAAGCGTGGATACAACAGTCACTGTAAACTTGGGGGGAAGGTTAAAAATAGCTTTCCTTACCTTTTTGGCTGGCAAACCACTCCATTTGCAGGGCTGTAGAGAGTGAAATCGCACTCTGTTCCTCAGTCTCGCCCCAATGCATTCTGGGGTGACCTGGGGGAAGTCGAGCGACCCAGAAGAGGCTATAAGAGCATGATTTCACTCTCTACAGTCCTGCAAATGGAGTGGTTTGCCATCCAAAAGGTTGTTGTTGTTCAGTCGTTAAGTCGTGTCCGACCCTTCGTGATCCCATGAACCATATCCCGCCAGGCCTTCCTGTCCTCCACTATCTTCCTGAGTTCGCTCATTTTCATGTTCGTTGCATCGGTGATGCTGTCTAACCATCTCATCCTTGGCCTTCCCCTTCTCCTTTTGCCTTCAATCTTTCCCAGCATCAGAGTCTTCTCCAGAGAGTCCTCTCTTCGCATTAGGTGGCCAAAATATTTGAGTTTCAGCCTTAGTACCTGTCCTTCCAGGGAACAGTCAGGCTTGATTTCATTTAGAATTGACTGATTTGATCTCCTAGCAGTCCAAGGGACTCTCAGGAGTCTTCTCCAGCACCACAGTTCGAAAGCATCTATTCTTCGACGCTCAGCCTTCCTTATGGTCCAACTCTCGCAACCATACATTGCTACTGGGAACACCATCGCCCTGACTATGCGAACTTTTGTTGGCATGGTGATATCTCTGCTTTTTATTATGCTGTCTAAGTTTGCCATAGCTTTCCTTCCAAGGAGTAAGCGTCTTTTAATTTCATGGCTGCTGTCTCCAAAAGGTAAGGAATGCTATTTAACTTCAGGTTTTTACAGTGACCCCTGTATCCACATTGAGGCAGATAGCAGGGGTCCACTGTACTTCAGATGCCATGAGATATAATGTCCCTTACTATTTAGTGGAGAACTGAAATCTTTGCACCAGGCATGGTGCAAAACCATTTCTCAGCTTAGTGCAGTATGACACACGTACTGTGGTAATAGGGTGGACGAAAAGTGTTGTTGGCCACCCCCCACCGGGGTGGGAATATAACAAAATCAGCAACTGCCACTCCAGGACTATTTGACTTTGCGGTCAAGACAGTGAAGATAGAAGGATCCTACAAACAGGGAGGAAAAAATGGACAGATTATTTAAAGAGAATTGTATTTTATCCAAAATTACCCCTGTGGTAGGAGTTCAACCACTAACAGTTTTCCACACAATGTGAGATGGTGGTGGCAGCAGGGCTTTTTCCTCGCCCACTTAAACTCTTTTCTGTCCTGCCTCCCTGGACAGCAACTCTAGCAGTGCTTGTAACTTTGATACCATCCTTGGCAGCAGTCTTCAGCCAGTCATACATTTCTGTTGGAAAGTAGGTACAATGCCACCTGCAGGACACTAGGGGGCAGTGTATTGTCCAAGAGGCAGATGACTCAGAGGCTACCTGTCCTGGACCTTTACTTTGTCCTGTTTGACCTGTGATGTCTCTACCTGGCTTCCTTCCTTCCCCCTAATTCTCCAAGCATGCAGACCTCTCTCCATCAGCTCTGACCAGCCACTTGGATTCCACCACGCCATGAGATCTCACATGCAGACAAAAAGGGAACAGCTCTAGGATTCCCTGTTCAAAAGTCTAGGATTTATACAGCCAACGGAGCTGTACATGCTTGTGAAGTGTAAGTAATGCAAAGGTTGAAACCTTTAACCTTTTTACTGTCTCTGCTCCTATTTTATCTTTAGCAGCAAACTAATGGGGGTTGGTGGGTAGCAGTTCCAAAATAGGGTCTTCCGCTACATGACCCTGCTTGACTTACAGCTCAATCCTAACTCCCCACACGGGGGAGTTTCAGCATGTTCAGGCCTCCTCAGGGGAAGGGAACATTTGTTCCCTTCCCCAAGGGTAAGTCCCTGCTGCTGCCTTGGACCAACTTAGACCTGTGCCGGCGATATCACCGATGCAAGTCTGCGTTGACTGGTGAAGGCAGATTGGGCCCGGGAAGGGGGTTAGGATGTGGCAGGTGCCACAGCCAGTGAACCTGCCCCCTTCCTGGACCCAATCTGCCCTCCTGCCACCCCGTCACCTCCCCATTCCACCCACCCCCTGCCCTCCCTCCCTCCCACCCCCTGATCAAAACTTACTGCGTGGTCGAAAGCTACAGAATTGATGACCATGAAATTGCTGAGGTTATATTTGTATGGGGTGTAGTTGCCATGCCAGGCTACAACATTGAATGGAGAGCATCCCTATAAGAGTAAAAGAGCACAGGTGTCTTCTCTGTGGAAAGTGTTTGATATCTGGGGAGATCAGAAAATATGTAGCATAGAGCCCAAACAGAAACTGCAAATGCTTTCCATTATATGACACATACATACACAAACCAGCATGCAGGTTTGTATATAACCTAGTCTCAGAGGTGAGATCCCCCAGCTGCATTTAGCACATTTCATCATAAAAGCAAACAGCCATCCCAGGTTCTAAAGCAGAGTATACTGTTTGCGGTGAGAATCTGTTCCACAGACAGGAATGTGCACTTTCCTCAAGATGGGTGTGAAGCATGGTTCAAGTGCATGGATGAGAGCTATGCACATATGCCTGTGGATGGTGCTTGCAGCATTTCCTTGTCAGCAGCTCTACAAAGCACGAGCGCACTCTCTTCCCCCCCCCCCCCAACATTTAGGTGGTTTGGTCTCAGAACTGTGGACTGGGCTACTGTGCTGCTTTTCAGCGTGTTACAATTGCCATCTATCTAGCAAGCCGTTCATGCTGGGAAAACACCTGATAAGCAACACCGCCACATGTTAGCTTATCCTCTTCACGGTTGAATAAGCCCTTTCAACTGGGCAGGGCTTCCATAAAGATCAAAAACATTTTCCAACTTTCTACCGAGAGAGGGGCTTCCCTCTGTGCTCCTCCAAAGCAAGCACTTCTGGTTGGGGGTGGTGGTGTCTCTCTGATCAGTTGATAGGCAGGACACAAATTTTCCAAAGTTGCTGGAGCCCTGGGTAATTGTCTGTAATTCATCCCATTCCAAGCCTGGAATGTTGAACAGACCTGGCTGTTGCTACTCACAGCTTCTCGGGCCCCCTCTGTATCCCTGATTCCTGCTTTTTCTGATCATGGGTGTCATGGGAGTGGACATCTAACCATGGAATACATAGGGTGATTTTTTTTTCTGATGAAAAAATGAAGCCCACCAGGCAGTTGTCTTGGGTTGTTCTCCTCATATGACCAGGCATAGCGCCTACTTCAATCTCTCCAGTGCCTCACACAACCAACCACCAGGATTTTATTTCACAGACTCTCCCTCACTTTGGAATTGTCAGGTCTGCTTCAAGAGGGCATGCTTAGAACTTGCCCATCTAATAGAAATAAGGAGAATAGAATTTCATAGAAGCTGCCTTAAGCTGAGTCAGACAATTGGTCCATCTAGCTGCCAACACTGACAGGCAGTGGTTTTCTAGGAAATTCTTCTTTGTCCAACCTTGGAGATGACAGGAACTTCCATGCTTTCCTCACTAAAAGAAAGCCAGTACTATGGCCTTCGTCCTGTACAGTTTCATTTGAATTTGTACTGTGTGTATAATGTCCAAATCCACAGTTACTCTTTAGAGAATGAAGAATTTCACCGAACAGATCATTCTAATTTCCCAACCTGTTGTGCTGCAAAGAGTTTGCCTTGATACTTGTTGATGACTGTGTAACCCTCAGCTACTTGACGATCTTCATACCAAGCAACTGGCACAAGGAAATCTCGTGGGTTAGCCAAGCCGTTGGCTCCTAGGAGAGAATGCAAGCAAGCACCAGGTCTTTGCAACCAATTAGGTATTTGAGTACTGGGGTTAGCAGTACTCTTGGATAGCATCAAAAGAGCTTCTCTATTCCAGATGAAAACATTCTGTGTTATATTGTCTATTTAGATTTTATTGCATAAAGCTTCTCACCTATGATCCATTTTGTGGAAGTCAGAGACTTTTAAGCAACAGAAAGAATCACACATACTTGCTCCTTCATTTACGTTTTCATGATATTCCATTTGACAAAGCTCTTATAGCTGGGGAGAGTCAGGCAAACTGTGGACCATGTCATATTTCTACCACAAAACTAGACTCAGCATTCAAAAACAAATCCCATAATGCCACACCTATCATGTTTGTTGTGATGCCATGATGCATGCTGGAAGCACAGAGCCACAAATAATGTGTAGCACATTATTGCGTGCTCCCTGAGACATCAGGTGGGGCACTGTGAGATACAGGAAGCTGGACTAGACGGGCCTTTGGCCTGATCCAGCAGGGCTCTTCTTATGTTTTTCACTCTCAAGACACATATGTGAGGCTTCCTCCCACTATAATGATGACTTCCGGTGACTATGATCCTGAAAGGATTCCTCTAAATAAGAATGCGAGACTTGCCCGGCAGCATCAGACCAAGGTCCATCTAGTTTAGCATTCTGTTTCCAACAGCAACCAATCAGATGGGTGTTCACAGGCAACACTTTGTCTCCTGCATCTAGTTTGTCTCCTGTATCTAGTATTTAAGCAGTGGTTCCCAACCTTTAGGACAGTGGTTCCCAAATTGGGAGGCGCGGCTCTCAGGGGAGCCACAGAAACCAGCCAGGGGAGCCGCGGAGTGCCACGGAATCCTCTTGGAAAACAGTGCAATGCCAATTGGCAGGCATCAATATAATGTAATGGGGAGCCGCGGCTAATGTTCGGCTATGGTCAAGGGAACCGCAGGTCAAAAAAGTTTAGGAAACACTGCTTTAGGAGACCATGGACCACTGAGGCAAAAATTGGAATTGTCATGGACCACATCCAACTCTCTCTCTCACACACACACACACACACACAATAAAATTTGTAATAATTAGAGAGGATTTATTAGGTCTGGTACTTACATTTATATGTACATTTGTGTATTTTGTACTGTGATTTTTAAAAAGAAAAAAATTAATGGGGTAGGTATCTTAATGCAATGTTTGTGCTTGCATTTGCTTCACTAGCTGTGAGATTCTTGGGTTGATACTGCTGTTCAAAGTGGGGGTTAGCACTTATTAAAATTACCGAAGACCTGTCTTTTTTTTCTTTTTGCAAGACCTAGCGGACCCCTTTTCAGATTCTCGCGCACCATCTATAGTCCATAGACCACTGGTTGGGAAACACTGATTTAAAGATTTGCAGTCTTTGAATAACCCATTTAACTATCATGGCTAAAAGCTAGCATCCCCCATGAATTTATCTAATACTTTTTAAAAGCCATCTCATCTAGTGGTCATTGCCACATCATGTGATAGATAATTCCATAAATTACGGTAACTAAGCATTGTGTTGAGAGGGATTTTCTTTGGCTTGTCCTGAACTTTCTGCCCATCCACTTCATGGGATAACATGGGAAATTGTGGGCACACACACATCTGAGGAACAATGTATTGAGGGTATTGGCAACAACACCGCACGTGCAAATCATTCATCAATAATTATTTGTTCTTCCTCCACCTTTAGTTTCGGTAACCTAAAACATAATTACAGCCCTGAAATATCTTTTTCTCTACTTTCCTGTTTTGATTTTACTGAACTTAGCCTGAACTCAAAAAGTTTGCTTGCGTGGTTTTTTTGGGGGGTGAGGGGGTTGGTCCTAATAAAAGGTACTACCGTAATGTGGTTTTTGGAAGTAATCATAGTAGCAGATCATTACCAATGGGTCCCAGATCAGGAAGCTCAAAATGTACTCCGTATAGTTCCAAGATATAACCCCGAGTTTCCCCAAACACTTCCACACTGAAACGCATTCCTTCCTGGGAGATAACACACAAAAACAAATATTAGGATTCACCTTTTGGATCAAAGATGGATTGGCACCTTTCAAGTGGCCTAAGTATATGTCCAGTCCCATTCACTGCAGTGAGATCTGACTGAGATCAGTGCAGAAGTACAATACGGATTTCCTACCCAGGACGTATCAAAATACAGTAAGACCACAAACATGATGCAGTGAGTGTTGTTTAAACTATAGCCTTGAAAGAAACTGGAGTCCGTCCCTGCATCATTCCAAAATGTTAGCCGCCCAAGCCAAAGATAAGAATTGTCTTGAGAGAAGAGCCTCACAACGCAATGCAATTGTTTCACAATGTACAACAGTGCAACCACACAATACTGTAGTAGAAGGTGTGTGGGTATATTTTAAAGAGGGAGAATGTGGTCGCGACAGCTCAAATAAGGGACGTGGGGCTTGCCACAATAACTTGGAAATAACATACTAAGACAGGGGTGGCCAACCGTTCAACATGAATGCTCCTGGCCCTTCAGTGGTTGTATAGGTGAGGACATTTCAGCAGGTGCAGCTGCTTTAGCAGCACCATCAGCACTTGCAGCTGCCAAGATTCTGTCTTCTACACAACTCTTAAGAACGCAGAGGCCTTAATGGTGGAAGGTTGGCCACCCCTGTACTAAGATCAACTGGAAGTTGCCTGGATCCCATGTTGCTCTAGAAATACAGTGTAGGACAGCCTAGCACCATGCTATGATGCAAAGAATTCCACGGATCACATCACCTCGGACGCTGCATTGTATGCCAGATGTCTTTTGCTTGCACTCATAAGTGAGCAAATTCTGCTTTGTTCAAGAAATCAAATTACATCATCATAGCCCAAATGTTTGGATACAAGGAAGTATGAGAGCTGGTCACAAAGCTGCATTGCATTTAAAGAAGCAAACATGCTAAAAGAAAGTTGGTTCTGACTGATCCAGGACAGACCTTTCTGCACATCATACAATTATATGATGGGGGGGACTGGGGGGGGAAGCCAATCAAAAATTGAGACAAGTTGCACATGATGACACAATCACAGCCTCTACTGTGACTTCAACCAACTAGAAATGACAATACGCAGCTTTCTTCCTTCATAGTCTTGCCTTGAGTCAGCAAGGGAAGTCTATGCACTGTGGTGTGGAAGCACATTCAGATGTGGATATGCATCAGAGTGCTGATCTCATTCTCGCTGGACTTGATGGTTCTGATATGAGTGAGGTTCCACATCCTTCTCTAAGACCAGCCTAGTGCAAACATCTCCACATAGGAATAGAATAAATTCATTATACTGCCTGAAGGACACTATTAGTGTAGTCTGGACTGCAAAGCAGCTGCAACGGTATAGGAAAAGCAAAGTATGAAGGGACTTCACGTGACCAATGATTGTGTACTAGGACCCTACAGGAGGCCCACAGCATAGACTACTAAGCCATAATAATACCATTAACCATAATAAAGAAGATCAGACACAACAAAGAAGCGGGGCAGGGGGTGTCCGAGCGCTATACTGGCCGGTGCTCACCTGAATGACACAGATCTCATTCGGTTCCACCAGCAATTTGCCAAACTCTGTAGTGATGAGCAGTTTTCCTTGCTGTGGTACTAAAGAAAAGAAGCACAAGCAGAATACTCTAAGGACTGAAGCACATCTGAGTTCTCCCCACTCTTTTTCACAGATTCATACATGATTTGATGTTTGTTTATTTAAAAGATTTATATACCACCTTTCCTATGTTCAAGGATCATAGGAAAGGTAGTGTTCCCTTCTCCTTTAACTCCCAGGATAGATTAGCTAGAGCTAATCCTCCCCTGACTTGGGGAGGTTCTTTTGCCTTCTTTTGCCCAGATGTGCTTTGGCTTTCTTACTTGAGCTTTCTAAGCAATGTTAACAAACTGTCCTTGGCATTGCATGGTTTGGGCAATTTGCTCACTCCTGTTATCTTCTTCTCACACGCTATAATCTGGATGTTCTAGATTATCACATGTCACACGTCTGGCTCAGTTGGTAGAGCGTTCGTCTCACAAATGCCTGAAGATCTGCAGGACAGCAGTTCAAGACGGCCAGAAGTCTGTTGGAGAGCTGCTTGCACGCCGAGCTGATAAGCTGCAGAGCCTCTGTGGGGGAGTGGAGCTGCAAGCTACAGTCTGTCTCAGCTGAAGCGTGCTGAGGCGAACATCAGAGAGAGAGAGAGAGAGAGAGAGCTGGACTGTGAAAGTAACATCTCGAATGAAGGGTTCTATGAAAGATTAGAACGTTATTATGTTGTAAAAACCCTTTGGGGTTTAGAACAGCCAGCCCATGTACACCTCCTTGAATAAAGTCGGAGGAGAAATCCAATGACCAGAAAGGCAGTATATAAATACTGTATATTATTATTATTATTATTATTATTATTATTATTATTATTATTATTAATAATAATAATAATAATAATAATAATAATAATAATAATAATATAGCACACTCCAGTGTACCTGGATTAATGTACAAGGAGGATAGTGCATTGGAGGAATAGGAAAGACGATTGGTATGTCCAGACTCCTGCTCCAGGACCGTGAACTGGGCTAGATGGTCTTTCCATACTTTATAGAGCGTGATTAGATTATCTAATTTTACTCTCTCCTGCTAGTCATGTCCGTATTAATATTCCAGCCTTAAAAACAGAGCAGTCCAGAAAGTATCAAAGTGTTAAAAGGTGAAAGTGGCAACTCACCAATCAAAAAGTCCCCATCTGAATTGTAAAAGCACCTATGGAAAAACAAGAGCAAGTGGCTGCTGATCTTACAAAATTTAAGGCACATAACATGTAACCCTGAAGATGCACTGTGGCATAGTGAACTAGGACTAGGGAAGGTAAAGGTAAAGGTATCCCTTGACAATTAAGTCCAGTCGTGTCCGACTCTAGGGAGCGATGCTCATCTCCGTTTCAAAGCCGAAGAGCCAGCGCTGACCGAAGACGTTTCCATGGTCATGTGGCCAGCATGACTCAACACCGAGGCGCATAGAACGCTGTTACCGTCCCGCTAACGCGGTACCTATTAATCTACTTGCAATTTCTTACTTTCGAACTGCTAGGTTGGCAGGAGCCGTTGCACGGATTCGAACTGCCGACCTTTCGATCGACAGCTCATGGTTCAGTGGTTTAACTCACTGCGCCACCCGCTGGCTCTAGGACTAGAGAAACCAAGGTGCAAATCCTCACTTAGCCATGAAACTCACTGGGTGACCACTATGCCTCACACTAACCTATCTCACAGGGTTGTTGTGGGGATAAAGGATGGCCCACGTACAGTATACTTCCCTGAGCTCCTTGAAGGAAGGGCAGGATAGAAATGTAATAGCTTGATTCTAAACTCACACTTTGAAAAAAGTCCAATGTTTTCAGTGAAACTTAAGTAAAGCTGCTAAGAAAATTCCACAACAAATGCCCCTGAAACCAGGAAGATGCAGTCTCTCATGTCATAGTTTTAGGAAAAGAGAGTACTATAAAGTGGGTCCTCCTTATCCACGGATTTGCCATCCGCGGAGGGAGGGAACCCACTGGGGGCAGGGCAGCGCCACTGTACTTTATTGAAGAGCTGCACAGGCCCACCATCCACTCCTTCCCTTTGGTGCCGCATTATAAGTGTAAAATGCCTGTTAGAAGGAAAAACACACAATTGGAAGTGACTTCCGGTTGCACGTACAACTGGAAGTCACTTCCAGTCGTGGTTTTTTTCTTCTAACAGGAATTTTACACTATTACAATGCGATGCCAAAGGAGCAGGTGGCAGGCCCACACAACTCTTCAATAAGGTACAGTGGTCCCGCCCCCCTCGACCCCCCACAACCACAGACTTGAGCATCCGTGGATTTTCACATCTGCGGGGGTTCCGGGAACAGAACCCCCGCAGATACAAAGGTCCAACTGTACCAGCTTGTCAATAAATGCTACAAGAGGAAGCCTGCCATAAAATGTTGTAAGCATACACATCTCCCTTGGGGTACATTCCACTGGACTTTGTGGGGCTTACTTCAGAGTCAACATGCCCTGGATCACACTGCAGGGGTTGGGGCATATTGTCTGAAGGAAGCGTGAGAATAAATTGCAGCTAAACCATCCTTGATGTCAGACAGATCTATGTTATTTATTATTATTATTTATTAATTTATATAGCACCATCAAAATTGTTGAGAAACCTTGATTGCCACATGACTCACAGACCTGTTGATCATGGAGGTATTACAGATGAAGATATGGATTGCAAGCCCATTCCGAGACTTTGGTTCACCAGATCCACATATAGTGTATAATCCCTATGGAAAGAAACATGCAAGTTTATCGTATGTTTATGGAATGAAACACACACGTTTGGAAAGTTACCTTAAACAGCAAGTTCTTATACAGGAGTGCCCTCTGGTTGGTCTCATCTTAATAACTTACAGTGACAAAGTCCAGCTTTCTCTGAGAGGCTGTCGGTATCTCAAAAGGTTTCCATCGTAGCTAGAATGAAATAGAGAAAAAAATATTGGGAAAAATTATTTTTTGTACAAATTACTATTTTAGTCATTATAATCTGCCTTGGTGGCCTCTTTAATAGCCTAGAAATGTTGAAATTAATAATTGTTCCATCTTCCAAGAACAGATAGTTCTATATCCCACTCCAAAGTCAAGATGGTTCCATAAAGGCTGCAATCCTATACATGCTTTCCTGAGAGAAAGCCCCACTGAAAATAATGGGACTTACTTCTGAGTATACATGCATAGGCTTGTGCTCTTACAGCCCAATCCTATGCATGTCTACTCAGAACTAAGTCTCATTATAGTCAATGGGGCTGCTTACTCCCGGGTAAGTGTGCATAGGATTGCAGCCTTACAGCACAATCCTGTCTAAATAATAGACCAGCAGAAAGCACTGCTCCACCGGTCTAGGGTGTCGTAAACGTGCCGAGTAAGCAGCGCATGTGACAAGGCCAGCGCTGCTCTCCCCACCCCAGACTGGAGCTGCGTCTGCCAGGGAAAGTATGTTTTCCACCAGTTGAGGCAGGGGGAGGGCGGAACGGGGCATTCCGGGGACGGATTTGCCCACCAGACCCGGGAGGGAGGAGGAATCATTGGCGGCACGCTCCACCAAATCCTATCCCCCTTCCTGGGCCTGTTGGGCCTTACACAGGGCTCCTGGGTTTGCACCAGCAAAATAGCTGGCACACATCCGAGAAGGCCCATTGGGGTTCTCCATTGAGTGCTCCAGCTCCACCAGTGCGGACCCAATCCTGGCTAGGATGCAGCGGCCACCTTAGGTGTGCCACCGCTGCATTCTAGACAGGATTGGGCTACCCATCTCTTCTTGTAGCCTTTGCTGAAGAATCACTTATATAGATTCAGTTGAAAGACATGCTAGGAGATAAGGAAATGGAAGATGAAGAGGAAATGTACAATACTATTTTTCCTTCTGGGCTTTAAAATTTAAATATGGTTTTAAGTTGTTTAAATTATTTAAAGTTAGCCTTTTGTAGTTAATGTCAAATGTAAATAATAATTTCTTAGTGATCCTCAGTGGGAACTGCAGATCAGATAAAAGGGTGGAGTATAACAGGTGGTGTTGCTGTAAGCATTGCTCACCACGGTTCTCTGGTACAAAGCTGCTTTGTGATTCCTTTGGGATGGAAGAAAACAAAATATCCACAGCAAACCAAGGCCAGAAGCCTTTTGGTTCCAAGGATTTGGGTCCAGGATATGGTGAAACACTTTCAGTCTCTCTGAGCTGAATTTGTACTTAATAAGAAACAGTGCAACGTAAAGATCGGAAATGAACAACAGACCTCTTATCACAGTCTCCTTGAAAATCTGTTTTCAAGAGGGGAAAAAATCCATCCCAGTATGCCGGCCTGTGCCAGATAGATCTCTGGGTGTGCAGGGCAGCAGGAACTGTTCACTTATTAATCAGCCACATGCAAGGTTTGGCAAAGCTTCTTTGTGGCTAACTACCCAGCTCTCTAAAGCCACCTGCGTCTTGCAAAGCTCAAATGACAAATTCCATTTTATTAAGCGAAAAGCCGTTTCTCCCACAATGGGCATGCATGTCTTTCTGAGCCATAGGATGCACTAAAATTTTACTCCAAAAGCTGAAGACAGCAATCAAAACGTGAAGAAAATGTGAAGCCGCTTTGGGTGCCCTTCGGGGAGAAAAGCAGGATACAAATTGAGTAAATAAATAAATAAAAATAATTTGAGGGAACTATTTGTGAGCCAAATCACAACTGTATTTGAAAACAAAAAGAAAAGAGAAAGTGGTCTAACAGATTTTTTTTTAAAGTGAGTCAAAACCTTCTCATGTGAGCCTAACAGCGCAATCCTGTGTAACCTAGCACCGGTGTAACAGTAGATGCACCTGTGTAAGTGCACTTGTGCCAGTGTAATTGCACTTACACTGGTGCATCTACTGTTACACTGGTGCAAGGTTACACAGGATTGCACTGTCAATAAGTAAATTAGGTTACAATCATATACACACTTATAAGGCAGTAAGTCCTATTGAACTCATAAGAACATAAGAAGAGCCCTGCTGGATCTAGTCCAGCTTCCTGTATCACACAGTGGCCCCACCAGATGCCTCAGGGAGCACAAGACAACAAGATAACCTGTTTCCCATTGACACTCCCTTACACCTGGCACAGAGAAAACCTACTTCTAAAACCAGGAGGTTGCTTATGGCTTGTAACCTGTGATGGTCTTTTCCTCCATGAATCTGTCCAAACCTGTTTCCCGTTGACACTCCCTTACACCTGGCACAGAGAAAACCTACTTCTAAAACCAGGAGGTTGCTTATGGCTTGTAACCTGTGATGGTCTTTTCCTCCATGAATCTGTCCAAACCCCTTTTAAAGGCATCTAGGCCAGGTGCCATCACCACATCCTGTGGCAAGGAGTTCCACAGATGAATTACACACTGGGTAAAAAAATATTTTCTTTTGTCTGTTCTAACTCTCCCTCCACTCAATTTTAGTGCATGTCCCCTGGTTCTGGTGTTGTGCGAGAGGGAGAAGAATTTCCCTCTATCCACTCTCTCCATCCCATGCATAATTTTATAAGTCTCAATCATGTCCCCCCTCAGGCGCCTTTTTTCTAGGCTGAAAAGCCCCAGACGCTGTAGCCTTTCCTCATAAGGGAGGTGCTCCAGCCCACGAATCATTCTGGTCGCTCTTTTCTGCACCTTTTCCATTGGGGCTTACTTCTGAGTAGACATGCCTAGGATTGTGCTGTTATTGAGTCTTTGTTTTGGGTTCTTCCTCTGTACAATATATCTTTATATTATAGTGTGATATAGTGTGTCACACTAGATATAGTGTGGCAGCAGCTGAAGTCACTGCTGCCACAAAAGAGAATAAGGCATAAAGATCCACGTATTACTTATTGTGACGTAAAAGACATGGCGAATACTATCAATAGAGAGCAAGATGAGGAAAGTTTGCACATGCCAGTAGATGGCAGATCTGGTTAGATGCAGCCAACTGGCACCAAGTGCTTCTGTGGGATTTATGTGAGTAAACTTCTAGCATGGGCCTTCCCATGATGAAAGGAGCCAAAGGTTTGATTTTAGCATGATTCCTTGCTATATCTTCTCATCGGATAGGATTACCTGATTGGGTTCAGGCTCTGTTTCATCCCAGTTATTTGTCAGAGATCCCTGATCCATAGGCTGAAAGGGCTTATGGCAAACAGAGGGCAGGATTCTATACAGCCAGCTATAGAGAAAACAAATGCAAAGATGTTACACGGAGAGAAAAATTGGAATACTCAAATGCTCCAGTAACATGCAGTGCTTCCATTGGCCTTTGAAGTACCGGTAAGTTACTTTAGAGTCTGTGGTGGGCCCCCTTAACCACAAAGCCAGAATCTGTGGTGAAACACACACACCCCTTCATCCTCCTAATAAAAAGCCCTCACCACATGAGTGTACCATGGTGTTGGCTTGGATAACTTCTCTATCTGTACTCTGCATGTCCTCAAGAAAGGCTTAATCTGGGATGCATATTGGTAGGCTTACCAGATCTCCAACCGGGACAGAGTGCTAGACCTTTAGGAGAAGGAATGTGGGCAGGTGTAGCTTGTTAACAGTAGCGTCGCCTGATATGGGGCGGTGGTGCGGTGGGCCCCAGGGCGGAGGGCGGAGGGCTCAGGGGGTGGGGCGGGGCTCCTCCGGTTTCAGGGGTTTTTTTTTTGTATTTTTCCACGGTTTTTTTTAACTATTTTCTTGGATTTTTAAGTCTTAACGGGGCATCTGTATGTATATGTATGCTTTCGCCTACTTATCTTGTAAATGTAAGGCTTCCAGCGACAATCTTCTTCCAGCTCCCGGGCGCTTCTTCTCCCAGCGCCCGGGCGCGAGCTCCGTAAAGGCACAGAAGGTCGGCTGGAACAGCTTCGTTGTTCTGCGCATGCGCAAGTCTTTCGCATGCGCAGAACAAAGCTGTTCCAGCCAATCTTCTGTGCCTTTACAGAGCTCGCGCCCGGGCGCTGGGAGAAGAAGCGCCTGGGAGCTGGAAGAAGATCGTCGCTGGAAGCCTTACATTTACAAGATAAGTGGGCGAAAGCATACATATACATACAGATGCCCCGTTAAGACTTAAAAATCCAAGAAAATAGTTTAAAAAACGCGGAAAAATAAAAAAAAACGTTTCAAAAAATAGGGGGGGCGCCGGGCAGGTGGGGGGGCGACCCCCTGCCCCATTTCAAGCGACGCCACTCCTTGTTAAACCTTAGAGCACAATCCTAGGCATGTCTACTCAGAAGCAAGCCCCACTGAACACAATAGAGCTTGCTTCTGAGTAGACATGCCTAGGATTGTGCTCTAAGGTTTAACAAGCTACACCTGCCCACATTCCTTCTCCTAAAGGGCTACACTCTGTCCCGGTTGGAGATCTGGTAAGCCTACATATTGGGCATGACAGAGACGTGTCTGATCCTAGTTTAGATGAAACAAAGGGTCAAACAGAAAACACTGCTGGGTTCTGCTGACATCTGTCTATTGGTCAAGTTCATCCAACCAAGGGGATGTCCAAGGCCAAGAGGAGGTTCAGTGGGCTGACCCCGGGTTTCCCACCTTTGGATGAGTCAATCAGAAGGATAAAATCTCAAGCCAGAAAAATCTCATAAAAACAAGTGGCTAGTTTAAACCAGGGTGCATTTTGTTTCAGCAAGTACAGGGAAAACTTGTATCTCATTGACACATCCTTCTCCAACAAGAGACAAGGGATCTGCAATGAAGTAGGTGCTTTCTAGGTAGGGCTTAGGTTTAGGTAGCTGGTTTTATTATAATAGTTTTATTATTTTTCATTTGCATCTAATCTCAAAACCTGTTCTTTCCATTCTTTTTTTTTTTTGGTCTTTTTAAATAATCTCTAGCTATTTTACAAGTTCCTTGCCCGTTTCTCTCTGACCAGACAGATTGCTCAAGACTAAAGCCTGTGACACACCGCCTGCATCAGCATGAGCTGCAGCGCGGTGCGGCCCAAGAGTAGCAGACGTGTCTCACCGCGACGCACCCTGTCTACACCTGACCTGTGGATTTTAGAAGTGTAAGATGTCCTGCCCTGCCCCCGCTCTCTGCTAGCCAATCAGAATTGAGTATTTTCAGACTCGATTCTGATTGGCCAATGCGTTGCTCTACATCCCGCCCCCACAGCACCGAAAGCGGCCTCTCATTGGCAGAAGTTCGATTTGTTCAACTTTGCTCACAACACAACGTAGCTCTCCTGCATGGCGGTGCGATCTGTAAAAAGACAAGACACTCCGAGATTTTCAAGCCGCACGCGGACGCTGCTCTACGCAACACACCGCAATGTCACACAGTATGTCACTGGCTTAACACTACACAGGACAAGTAGGAGTACAGAGTAGTGGGGTCAGCCAGGTTAGTTGGCTTCCCAGATTGCACTTCTAGCAACCAGCTTCCATGCTGAAGCAAGGAATGCTGGTAATTGAGTTCTCACCAGAAAAGAGGTGGGGTGAGGGAGGGCACCTCGTTTTGGCCTTTTCCCTTCCTGGTAGCAGCACTGACCCCTTTTTCAGATGGCTCCTAGGCTACCACCTGGGAGGTACTTGAAGGTGCATGGAAAGACCCAATGCACAACCGCATGCCTTGCTTATTCCCCACCCCTCAGAGCAGGCTGCAGCAGCCTCACCAGATCGTCACAAAGCCTTTGGGGGCGAGTCACACACATTTGCATGTAATATCCAGTTAGGTCCTCTGCCATTTTCTGATCAACTTAAATGTCAGCTCCACACCAGAAAAAAAAAATTACTTTAAATCAAATGACTGAGAACAGCTTCTGCTATGCAATTAGCAGCTTCCCTTCCTTCCCTCTACTACACAATATTGCCAAATGTCACTTCCTTTTTAGCTGCTACACCTGCTGCTAAAAGCCTCCCCTGCCAGCATCCACTTCCCAAGCTGAGTTACAGAAGAATAGTGCCAAGGCAGACGGGTTTTGAGCAAGACAGCAACAGGCCACTGAGGATTAGAAGGCAACTGGAGCATTGCCTTGTATTCCTCAGTGGCCTGTTGCTATCTTGCTCAAAATCCTGATGTGCTATTCGATATTGTGGTTGGGGTTGAGGAAGAAGCCATTTTTGGAGCATATTGGAGGAGTCTTCCTTACAGATCACCACCCAAGACATCTTTGCCTTGATGTGAATAAGTCTGTAGAGAAATAAAAGAGCTTTTCTGGGGAGGCAGGAAAATGTACAGTAATTGGATTTTGCATCATTAAAGTAGCCTAAGCAGATTCACCAAGAGCAAGCTCCTTCCAGAATGCTTCATTCCTACTTTCCTGCAGACATGGGCCTCTGGCTAAGCAATAGTTAATGTCTAAAAAAGAGTGGCCAGCATCAGTTTTGCCCTATCAGCTCTAGTTTTGGAGATAAGACATAGCTACCTTATGTGCCAATTCAAGCAGCTTCCTCGTAAGGAAGCTGACGCCATGGCTTACAACAGGGGTGGCCAACCTTCCACAATTAGGTTGCTATCTTGTTCAAAATCCTGATGTGCTATTCGATATTGTGGTTGGGGTTGAGGAAGAAGCCATTTTTGGATTACATTGGAAGAGTCTTCCTTACAGATCACCACCCAAGACATCTTTGCCTTGATGTGAATAAGTCTGTAGAGAAATCAAAGAGCTCTTAGAACCAAGATACGTTCCTTATAAATAGGCTTACCAGATCTCCAACCGGGACAGAGTGCTAGACCTTTAGGAGAAGGAATGTGGGCAGGTGTAGCTTGTTAAGTCCACCATCCCGCTACGTGCCCTCACTTGTAATGAATAGTTGTGGGAAAATTAATTACAATACCTTCTCCTGTTGGTGGATCGCGGGCAGGTGAATGCTGATCCAGAGAGCTGCTCAGCATACAAACCATATGGGCAGATCTGAGGATTATTCTAAACGAAAAGAGATTGTGAATTGTAAGAATTATGATATATACTCAAGTATACGTCGATCTCATGGATAAGTCGAGGGCAAGTTTTAAGCCAAAAATAATGGAATATGATACTATGATCCATGGATAGTCAAGAGTAAAACTTGTAAAGTAAAAGTCGAGAGTAAAACTTAGGGATGTATGAAATTCTTTGAATTCTTGAAAATGACCAGTGAAAGCTATTTTACCTTGTTCTGAAGCAGCACAGAAACAGAGCTATTCTCCAAACAGGAAGAAAGGTGAAGGAGCTTATGGGAGTTGTAATCTTTGTGAGGGTGGCTGCTATGGAAGTACAGTACTGTACTCACAAAGACTACAACTCCCATAAGCTCCTTCTCTTTTCTTCCTGTTTGGAGAATAGCTCCGTTTCTGTGCTGCTTCAGAACAAGGTAAAATAGCTCCTTTTTTTTTTTAACACACCCCTGTGTGTCCCACTTCTCAGCCCAGTCCCCCCCTCCCCACCAAGCAGCTGTTTTTAGAAGCCCCACACATGTATAAGTCGACCCAGGTTTTCAGGGTCAATTATAAGGCATAACGTTTTAGACTTACATGTTATACATGAGTATATAGGGTAAGTCTGGCCTTAAAGAGGCAAAATACATGAAGGAAACTTGAGAGTTCTGTCAGACTGGGCCATCTACTTTTTGACTGGCACCTTGAATTCTATTTTGGAACCCCTGTGGCTGTTGCCAGCACCGCCTCCTGAGCACCAAAAGCCCGGTCTGGAAACAGAACAAATACAGTGCCTGTAGTAGTGTCTAGAAGTTTACAGTCTGGGGCAGGTTAATGATAAAGGGGCCAATTCAGCAGCAATGACAGATATTTGCACTCTGCATTTGAAGTGCCTGAGAACCGCCTAATATGGGTTTTATGTAGGCCTCCTGGGTCCCTTCAGAGAACAAAGATAGATTACTCAGTGTCTTGCCCTAGTGACTTGGGTACTATTAGCTGTGTATTACCCAAAAATGTATATTAGAGCCACAACACATTTTTTTTTAATTTTGCCTTTGTTTAGAGTGTGGGGAATTTCAAGTGGAAACACTGTGGGACAGCTTTCCCCTCCTGAAGTAACCTTGGTCTAACCTGCCTCTCTAAGCCACTTTCTCTGCATATAGTAAAAATGTGTGTTTGCAAACTAAATGTGTGCTGGAAGTCACCACTGAGGACTGGGTCAGCAGGGATGTCTAACACAGCTGCTTCCTTCCTCAGGTCAGGCTCCAAATGTCACAAATACCTGTCCTTGTGGTAAGGCTCCCGGGCAGCGTGGATCTTCGGAACTGAATTCAT
Source organism: Plestiodon gilberti rubricaudatus (assembly GCA_026170595.1). Lineage (NCBI taxonomy): Eukaryota > Metazoa > Chordata > Lepidosauria > Squamata > Scincidae > Plestiodon > Plestiodon gilberti. The sequence continues at coordinate 105,348,250 of JANXHW010000002.1, read as the reverse complement.
TGCCAAATCCTGACAGGTACTGCAAAACCAAATAACATTGTGCCTAAATAAACCAATAATAAAGAGAGGTGCTGCTTTTTCAAAAGCTAGACTGTAGCTGGATAAGGATTTCAAAAATGGACTGCTTCAGTAAACTGCATTTAAAATGTGTTCCATGTGCTTCTCATTAAAGCAGGCCTGCTGCTGCACAACTTGCCAGGCAATGAGGCCTGTCGGTTGCTTAGCTCCTCCTTCTCCTTGTGATTTCTGAAGTCCCGGCTTAACTGAACGGCTTAAATGAAATGAACGGCTTAACAGCAGGGGCAGCATGTGCCTCTGCGCCTGAATCCACCACCCACTGCCACTTCTGCTCACATGCTCCTGCGCATGCCCCTTCTATATGGAGGGTGGGTGAGTGAATGAGAGGATGCGCATCCATCTCCCCCTGTTCTACAAAGATCGCTGCATGCAGCCTCCTTGGTCCACGCCTCTTCTGTTTGAAATGAACAGGTACAGGGCGGGGGATGCTGGGAACTCAAATGGTAATTTTTAGTAATGGGCTTCTGCTCATTACAAACAGAAGAGGGGCAGAGCGGAAAAGCTGCATGCAGCGATCTTTGTAAGTGCAGGGAAGGGGTAGAAAGGCGCCAGAGCACTTTTCCCTGCCTACTTGGTGCTCTGCCCGACTTGGAATTTTCCAGAACTCCGATGATGATGTACAACATCATTACTATGCATCCAGAAATGCCACAGGGCTCCGGCACGGCAGCCGAAGGAGTCTGCATGCCAGCACAGACCCCTTAGAGCAGTGGTTCCCAAATTGGGAGACGCAGCTCCCAGGGGAGCTGTAGAAACCAGCCAGGGGAGCCACAGAGTGCCACGGAATCCTCTCAAAACAGTGCAATGCCAATTGGCAGGCATCAACATAATGTAATGGGGAGCTGCGGCCAATGGTCGTCACTGGTCAAGGGAGCCGCAGGTCAAAAAAAGTTTGGGAAACACTGCCTTAGAGGGATTATTCCCAAGCAGTCACCAATGCAGAGGCGCTACCCATTCCTCATTCTGCTTAGCTTCAGCGAGGTGGCTACATTGTGTGCACTCACACCATGCGCTGATCCTAGCAGCAATATATTTGCAATTCTGCAAATACAGAGGAGGGGGAGGGAAGAAGGGGAGGATGAGTCATTATTTGTTAAATTAGTTTTCCATTGCAGCACAGGAAAGGCTGGGAGAGCAAAGTACAGATTTTGCACTGTTAAAGGGGCTAAAAAGGAACCAGCATATTTTCAACTGTGTAGACTGGAGTGAGAAAGTGTCAATTTGTTTAAAAAACAACACCTTTCTTATTAATTCAGATTCAAGTAAACTTTTATTGCTGTCTGATTGCAAGATGTCATCTTTTTTTCTTACGTTCTAAAAACCAGAATCATTTGCAGCATGTTTCAGCTCTTGCTTCTATTATTTCAAGAGTTTAGTGTGGCATCATCTGAACCTCCTCCCTGCAAGAAGCTCCACCTGCAGGGGGCTTGCAAAGCTCAACATAGCAGTCCAGATGCAAAGTATTGCATTGCAGTCTGTTTATTGGGCTCAATAAGAACAGAAATGGCTGGGGGAAAGAGTTGACAGCCCCACCCCACCCTGGGTTAACCTCATCCTTTTTCTTTAGCTCTGACCCTTGGGTTCTCCAATCAGCATCTCAAGTGGAGGCCCTCTGCCAACAGTCCAGGATAGGGCCTTGCAGGGTATCTTAGTCCTCAAGCCACCTGCTGAGTCACTATGTCTGCCAGGTCCTTCTGAGGGATGGGCGCCCAATCCCTGGACGGGATACTTCAATCTCAGCCAGACAGAAGCCAATCGCACTCAGGGCACTGGCTGGCAGTGGCAGTCCAAAGACAAGCTGCTTTGAGGTCTCTATTCTTCCTCCTGCTCTTCCTGGGCCCTGGCCGCCACAAATCCCCAGGCCTGGCTTGGTCACCCCCAGAGTGACTTAACCCCCTGCTGGTCCTCACACTCTTCCACAGCCCAGGAGGGATACTTCTGCCCCTTGACTTCCTTTCTTTTTCCTCCTAGTTCTCCTGTCTTCCTTTCTCTTCCCCTTCATTGATTTTCCCATCCTTGCTCCTCTCCCTTCCACCTAGCATCTCCGCTGCTGTTCTTTTCTCTGACCCCTTGCCAGGACAGTCCTTATATAGCTGGGAGGGGACCAATCCCATTCCCCCTTTGACCTATGGCTTGTTAGCTCAGTCAGCCAGTAGCCTGGAGTGGGAAACAGCCAGTGACATCACAAGTTGTCACGCTACCGACTGGCTAGCCCAGGCATGCTGCCGCCCAGCTGATTGACATAGTCACATGCCCTGCTGATCAATGGGGCAGTGCATGCTGTCACCCAGCCACTTGGTGGAGCCGTCTCTCCTCACCAGGCCAGCTGTCCAAGAAATTAAGTACTCATTTGCTTTATGCTACTGTGCACTGTAACATTTGATAGAGAATCATCCCTAAACTACACAGATCACGATGGATGGAGACACACCTAGAATACATAATCCAAGCTAATAATTACAGCAATACCTTGCACTTTTGTCTGGTTAGGGACCAGAGCATGGACAAAAGTAAAAAAAAATGGATGAATGGGGATGAATTTAGCTTATGAAGCCTTATTTAGCTTGCAAACTTATTTTGGCCGGTGAAAAACATAAATAGCTAACTATATAATACATGCAAATGTGTGCAAAACCTAAAGAAACAGAAATAAATATAGGAACATTGACAAACATCGTGGAAGGTTGGATGAAATTGGACAAAAGAGGAAAGCACGTGGACGAAATTTGAAATGTGGTTATAATTGAAAATGGCTGAAAGAGCAAAGTGATGAAAGTCAAATAGGTGAAAGTGAAGATATTCAGGCCTTCCCATTTTTGTTTTGCCTGCTCATTGTCCTATAGCCCTTAATGCAAATACTGTATATTAGCAACCATCAGGTAATAGTACTTCTTTGTTTTGCCACTTTTCAACAAAACAGGGCTAGGAAAGCCCAACACAGCACAAAAAAATTAAATCATGGTCATTGATTTGAATAAATAGGGTATATATAATTTCAGAAGTTCCAGAGGAATAAAAACTTTCGGGTACTGAAGCCATGTAAAGTGTTACGAATATGACTTGCTAATGTTGAGGCGGTTGGGGTCTGTTGTTGTTGTTCAGTCGTTAAGTCGTGTCCGACCCTTCGTGATCCCATGAACCATATCCCGCCAGGCCTTCCTGTCCTCCACTATCTTCCTGAGTTCGCTCATTTTCATGTTCGTTGCATCGGTGATGCTGTCTAACCATCTCATCCTTTGCCTTCCCCTTCTCCTGAGGGCTAATAGGTTGAGATTGAATCCAGAAAAGACAGAGGCCCTATTGGTCAGGAAAGCTTTGATGCCGGTACTGAGTCAGCTGCCCATTCTGAATGGGGTTGCACTCCCCCTGCAGGAACGGTTGCGCAGCTTGGGAGTACTTCTGGATTCGCAGCTCTCCCTGGAAAGCCAGGTGGCAGCTGTGGCCAGGGGTGTGTTTGCCCAGCTTCGGCTGGTGTGCCAGCTGCGGCCGTACTTGAGTCGACCAGACCTGATCACGGTGGTCCACGCTTTAGTGACTTCAAGACTGGATTACTGTAACACGCTCTACATGGGGCTGCCCTTGAAGACGGTTCAGAAGATGCAATTAGGGCAGAATGTGGCGGCCCGGGTGGTCACTGGAGCTAGGCAGTTTGACTCTGTTAAACCGCTGCTTCAGCGGCTGCACTGGCTGCCCATTTGTTTCTGGGCGTTTCCGAAATTCAAGGTGCTGGTAATGATCTTTAAAGCCCTCCTTCACGGTTCGAGTCCAGGATATCTGAGGGACCGCCTTCTCCCATACATTCCGGCCCGCTCTCTTAGGTCATCTGAGGGGGCTCTCCTGCGAGTGCCACCTCTATCGCAAGTTAGGGGAGTGGCAACACGTGGGCGAGCCTTCTCTGCTGTGGCGCCACAACTGTGGAACTCCCTGCCAGGGGATCTGAGAACCACCCCCTCCCTCATGACTTTTCGGCGAGGGCTCAAAACGTTTTTGTTTCGTCTAGCGTTTGGGTGATGGGTGATGGGTGATGCCTCCTGTGTCTCAAGATGCTCTGCCATGCTGCTTCTCTGCTCCATACTGTTGCCCCCACAGTGGATTTAATGGTTTTTAATTTTAGTTTATGTACAGTTATGTATTGTTTAATTTTATGTATTTTAATTTCTGTTGTAAGACGCCTTCAGCATAGGATAAATTTTAGGTGGGGTATAATTTTTTTTAAATAAATAAATAAATAAATAGTGTCACTGGCCAACTTATTCTAAGAATTTAGGAATCAATACCTACAGGAGTTACCACAAATGCACATTAGTCAAACGCCTCTGAAAGTCATTTTAGTAAAATTACTTACATTTTAGAAGGAATTTGGGCAGTCTGTTGATAAACAGCTCTGTTCCAGCAGTTCATATTGACACCAAAAAATCTCAGTTTGCCTATTGCTTTTGTGATTCTTACAGCTGTGTAACATTCCCATGAATTTTAGTTCCTTATACTAGCTATTAAGTGTATGAACTTGTCAACAATGCATGCATTATGTGGGCAAAAGCCCTAAATGAGTACATTTACGTACTTGGTCCTTTACACAAGTGGAACAAACAGGTCTCTATCCTGAAGGTTCACAATCTAAAAGAGACAGAGACAGGGAGGGAAGTCCTGTAGATACAGCAGGGAGCTGGATCCTTTCACTGGAAGTTGGATACTGGCATACAAACTATGACCTTTCAATAAACAGATTAGACAGCAGTCACAGAAAAACGCTTTTGAAGTTGGACCCCGTAGAGCGGAATATGATTAAGACAGCTCCTCAATAATGGTGCATATTGAATGCTCAATGTGCCACCCTGCTGATGGCTGCCTCTGAAGAACAAATGTGCTATTCTTTTACAAAACTTGTGAGGAATTCAGTGTTGGTCTACATATAAATTAGATAATGCAAAAGGAGGGAAAATGGTCTAAGGCTGCAATCCTATCCGAACTTTCCTGGCTGTGAGCAAGTCCCATTGAACTCAGTGGGGTTTATTTCTGAGTAGACATGCATAGAATTGTGCTGCAAGCATTTAATCAGGTGTGTATGTGTCTGTTCCATCTACGGAGGCACATCTCACCAACACATCACCCACACTAGGGGGACAAGAGCTCAATACTAGTTCCGCTGTCCATGTGGGGGTGTCTGACTTCCCAAACATTTTTCCCTTCTCAAAAATTGGAATCTGCCCTGAACTTACTATTTGCCCCACATGTACATTCAGTGGCAAACCCACATTTGCTTCCATAAGGAAGGCTGAGCGCCGAAGAATAGATGCTTTCGAACTGTGGTGCTGGAGAAGACTCCCGAGAGTCCCTTGGACTGCTAGGAGATCAAATCAGTCAATCCTAAATGAAATTAACCCTGACTGTTCCCTGGAAGGACAGGTACTGAGGCTGAAGCTCAAATATTTTGGCCACCTAATGCAAAGAGAGGACTCTCTGGATAAGACTCTGATGCTGGGAAAGACTGAAGGCAAAAGGAGAAGGGGAAGGCAAAGGATGAGATGGTTAGACAGCATCACCGATGCAACGAACATGAAAATGAGCAAACTCAGGAAGATAGTAGAGGACAGGAAGGCCTGGCGGGATATGGTTCATGGGATCACGAAGGGTTGGACACGATAACGACTGAACAACAACAACAAAAACAAGTAGCCCAAAATCATCAGCTGGTGAGAGCTGGTGTAGCACAGTGGCAAAGAGATGGCTGTGAATCAGGACTGTGGTATCTTTCCTCTGCCATGAGTTCTCATACAGTGGCCTTAGACAAGCCAATCCTTCACAGCCTCAGCTCCCCAGCAGCAAGATGGGGATAATAATGCTGTACAGCAGTGTTTCCAAAACCTTTTCAACCTGCGACTCCCTTGACCATTGGCCACGGCTCCCCATTGCATTATGTTGATGCCTGCCAATTGGCATTGCACTGTTTTCCGAGAGGATTCCGTGGCTCTCCGCGGCTCCCCTGGCTGGTTTCCACGGCTCCCCTGTGAGCCGCGCCTCCCAGTTTGGGAACCACTGCTGTACAGTGTTGTTATAAGGACTACCTCAATATAATAATGGGGATGAAGACGAGAAACCTCCACTTACATGTTATCAACTGTTATTTATCCCCCCCCCCAGCAAGGCTCCCATGTCTCGAGTCCCAGGATCCCTTTTATTTGAACTCAGCAATTACCCTTTGTGCAAAAGGAAATCATATTTATTGTGAAAATATCTCAGCTGGGCCTTTGTAAGTCATCTAAGTCAAGTAGCAGAGAGACAGGGAATACAGCAAGTCCTCAAAGTCATTTCGTTTAAAGTTGTTTAAAGTTGTTTCATTTTAAAGTTGATGGGGAAATGCCATAGGAACGTTTACTTTTATCCATTAAAAATTGGTTTAATTATAAGTCGTTTTGCTTAAAGTCGCAGTTTCCAAGACTATATCTATTGAAAAGCAATCTTGAACAGCTTGAAGACTGCTTGTTCAGCCTGGGATCTTTGGAGTTAACTGAAGGTATGCATGAGTAGAACAGAAGATGCTAAATCCGATTGGCTGATCAAGGAGCAGCCCCTGAACAGCAAGAGAGTGTGTGCTGGGGGAGGGGATGCCAAATACAGTATATAGACTAGCCATTACCAAGTCAAATCTTTGCAAAGGATTGTGACATCTTTCTTGCGAAATTTGCCAGAGTTGAGATCATCTGCAGTTAAAAAAAGGGATCACCACCACCACAAGTCTACCCCCCCCAAAAAAAAAGACCTGGCAGAATCTAAGAATGACTTAGGTTTAAAATGTTTCAGAGGACACAAGGCAAAAAACAAAAGAAAAACACAAGCGAGAGTTTAAAAATCTGCAATGAAATGAACAAGTCAATAAAAGAGGAATCTTCAGTCCAAGCCAAATGATGAGTTGGCCTCGTAGCAAAATACTTCTCTGGTGCACGCTTGTACTCAAAGCTCATGTGAACATGTGGTGCTTGTTATGTTTCAGACATGCACCCTGAAAGCATTTGCAGCCAGGGCTCCAAAAATGTTTTACAGCCCCCTCCCCCCCTGCAGATTGCAACATCCAGATCTACTAGTAAGAAAGTAACAATGTATCAGAGAGTAGCAATGGGGACAATTCTCAGCTTCTTCATTGAGAGAGTGATAGTTTACTTACCTTCAGTTCTGCCATTCTTTCCATGGTCCTCAACGCTACCAGGATAGTTGCAAAAACTAAACAAGATGTTTTGCCCAAATGATTGACAGTGAGTTTCAAGGATGAAGTATTCTTGTTGATTTTCTTGTGGCAGTAACCAGAGAGCGTAATAAAGGCAAACTCTCCACTCTGCAAGTGGCAAACTCTCCACTCTGCAAGTGAGAAAGTCCAGGGATATTTCAAAACTGTTTACTCAACGGAGCCTGGGTTTAATCAGAAACAGCCTCTCACTTCTGGGGACCAACCAAAGGATTGATCTTTGCAGACCATCTCAACGGGAAAAGATTTGGGAAGGGGAGGTGCAATTTATTCAGCAGTAATCTTATTTCAGGTAATATTATCAAGAGGCAATTGAACTGTAACCATGGAGAAATATAGAATCATTCACAATGTTAAAGAAATTTTAAGAAATGCTTAGCATTGTGTCAAAAATAATTAAAGCCATAAGATTAAAGCATGCATTTAAAACGATCAATTTTAGCACATTATTTTCCATGAAGTGACAAGGAAGCCATTTTAGTGAGGGGACCCTTTCTTCAAATGTAGGATGAAACGTGACAACTCTGCGATAACATAGCCAAACATTCTAACTGTTGGTTTACCTGTGTGAATAGACTGCTTGTACAGTTGACCAAAATGTACTTTTAATGTGAAATAATGTCAAAAGTTTGAAACATTAGATTTTAATTAAAGGTCAACTATTTTTATCAAGTCCTGAATGACATGTAGTTATAAGGCTGGACACAAACTGGTCAACTAAAGAGGAACTGCCTCCTTTCCTGACCCCATTCAAACTGCAGCTTGGTCACAATTCATTAACTTTGGTTCAGGCCATAGTAGGTCATAACAATATCATATTTTTTTAAAAAAAACCCGCCACATAAGTAAGGTAAAAGGTATCCCCTGCTCAAAAGCCAGTCGTGTCTGACTCTAGGGTCTGGAACCATGAACACATACAACTATCTACGATTTTAAAAGGGACAACACTGCAGGCGCCAGCTCACCTCTGTTTGTAAGGCCGAAGAGCCAGTGCTGTCCAAAGACGCTTCTGTGGTCATGTGTCCGGCATGACTAATGGAAAGCTGTTACCTTCCTGCTGCAGCGGTACCTATTTATCTACTTGCAATTTCTTGCTTTCGAACTGCTAGGTTGGCAGGAGCCCCACATAAGTAGGGACACACAAAAAATATATAGGGTAAATCAAATAACTTAAAAGTGAGACTAACAAAAATCTTGGTGTATCTTTGCAGCTGCAAAGGCAAGAGGCAAACTTTTCCTGTCGTTTCTATCAGGCAGGGATGTATCTAAGTCACTAGGTCACTAGTGCGAGTCATTTTTGCACGAGTGCGAGTCAGTGCCAAAACGTTTTGGGCGAGTGCAAGTCCTTTTTGCACGAGTGTGAGTCAAGTGCGAGTAAGGCCAAAAACAACGAGTCTAGTCACTTTGGGGAAAATTGCTTTTTTCCCCTGAAAAGAGAGAGAGTGTGTACCTCTGAGGCTTCTAAAGCACCCACATGTCTTCCCCTATGCCCTTCCCCTCACCTCTCAGTCTTGTCACCACCCATCTAGATTGGGAAAAACAAGCATACTCGTGTCCACATTCAAACCCGCGTGGAGCTGTATTGCTTTTCGCCTTCCCTCACCCCTCCCCTCACGCTCGGAGTTGTGGCCAATAGCGAACAGACGATGAGAAAAAGGAAAAAACTCCGAGCCAGGCTTGCTTTCCCAGACCCCTCCCACCCCACCCCCTCAAAAACCTGCGCGGAGCTGTATTTCTTCTCCCTGCCCTTCCCCTTGCCGGGTTAAGCATCCCTTGGGCTCAGAGTTTTGGCCAATGAGGAGGAACCGCTGCGGCAGCCTCACCTTCCCTCACCCCTCCCCTCAGAGTTGTGGCCAATGGTGAAAAAACACCAAGAAAAAAACAAAACTCAGAGCAAGGCTTGCCTTCCCTAGATTTTAGATTTTCAACCTAATTTTTACAAACCTTTTCCCATTTCCTTCATTTTGGCCAATTCTTGTTTGCTGAAATATTTTAAATATAGGGTCCCCTAAAGAGATTGCAATCAGTGGCACAGCCTCCTTTGGAAAATAAATAAAATGAACACTGGCATTTTTATTCCTTATAAATTTTTAATTTCTGAATTACTTTTCGAATCCCACTCAGCACATCGTCATTCTACTAGGAGTGGTAGTAAGACTTCAGAAATCTTTCAAGATGCATGAAAATATAGTGTATTCATTGCATTCTGTCCAGAAGATCTCTTATTTCCAAAGGAATAAAAAGCATCAAATCTCCAAAGAACGTGGGAAAAGTTCTTTCTTCAAAAGCAAAAGTATCTGAACAGTCTCGTTGATCTATGTGCTAGAGAACCTGATTTTGCTAAGCACAAGCATCCATAGCAGGAATGTTGCAGTAAAAGTGAGATATTTTCCAGTCTCTGGATGGTAAGTGAAGGTCAGTCGTAGTGAAGACTCTTCACAAAGGCACCTCCAAATCGCTTCCTCTCTGAAAAGCCAGGAATCTGTCAAAAGAGAACAGTTCTATATTAGAAATGACAACATAGTTTATTAATGCCAAGTAGGCAGCAATATCGCCTGCCAATTCATTGACTCCTTTACAGTGGTTCATTCTGTTATCATCCTTAATAACAGAGAGTTGTTATGTACATGGTATTGTCCAAAGACAGAAAGGCCAAATTAGGCTTCAAAATGATCTTGATAGGCTTGACCAGTGGGCCCAAACCAACACATCTGTTATTTGCTGTACTTGGAAATTATTATTATTATTATTAAACAGTATTTATATACCGCTTTTCAACAAAAAGTTCAAAGCGGTTTACAGACAAAAATCAAATGATTAAATGGCTCCCTGTCCCAATAGGGCTCACAATCTTAAAAAAAGATGCAGAACACCACCAGCAACAGCCACCAGAAAAGACACTGTGCTGGGGTGAAATAGCCTGTTAGTGTTAGCGGGGATTTGAACCTGGATCTTCCAGGTCTAAGTCCAACATCAGAACGACTACACCATCCTGGCTCTAATTAGCAACTAAACCTATATAGACCTAGAAAGGAGAATGCCCACATACCTGGTTACCATCTCGTAAAAAGTATCTCTTCTCAATGACCTATTCAAAATAAAAAGGAAGAACCTCAAAAGGTGCAATACATGTGCAATATAGTTTCATGAAACAGAGTCATCATCATATATACAGAAACATTATTCTCAAAGCACCAGCTCATTACACAGCTGAAAGCCACTTCCAAAGAAACCTTTGTGGCCATGTTTGTAACACCTTCTAGGAAATTTGTAATGAATCCTATACTAGGAGGTATGGTAAGTTTTGTTTCAATCCACATGGCATCATTGCCCAAGGTGGCTGGCTGGGTAAAAGGGAATTCAGACTGCACTGCAGACTGGCGTCCACGTTGTGGTGGGAAAGCCAAATGGGGACATGACAAGACTCCCAGCTACAGAAAGTTTGGAGACTGGGCCGGAGCCTTTCTGGTGGCCACCATCTGGGCTACAAATAGTCATTAGCTGCCTTCAAAAGGATGTTGCCTAGAACACTGAGCAGAGGATGCAAACTTCTTGCAAACCCCCCCCCCCCCCGAAGATGGTTTCCACAGGTGAAAGCGAAACGTTGGCATCAAATCCTACGTCTAGTTCGTGGCTCGAAAACTCAAGCAATGTTTTTAATTATGTTTCAGATTTGTCCAGCCACGAAAGCCTTAGTATGTTTGTAGCCCCTGCTTTGCTCGCTATCCATCATCCTAATGACTAGTCATTGTCCTTCCTGATCCCAAAAGGGCAATGATTACATGTGTCCTCTTCATCCCTGCTCCCATTTTGGACAAGGAGGAAATCGCCATATGCAGGGCTGGATGCAAGGTGTCTGCATGCAAGAATTTAGAAATTCAAGGGGGCGTTATGGTATCAAATTGACAGTGCAATCCTATGCACATTTCCTGTGAGTAAACCCCACTGAACACAGTGGGACTTACTTCTGAATAACCCTGCATAGGATAGGACTGTCAAGGAGATCAGTCTTGATTACAACTAATAATGGGTGTTGCACAGGAAATCTCTAATGAGTTAACAAAAACTTTGTAATTACTCTCTCATATTCTAAATTCATTCTATTGCTACTTATGAGTTCATGATGGTTTTGTAGAACTTACAAGTTGGACATGGTCAGCAATATTGGTTCACATATCTCTCTATCCTTAATAAATTATGTAAGTTGGTAATGTGAGTATAGCACAGTACTGCAGTTGAGACCTACAATTGTGACACTGGCCAAATTCAGATGCAATGCTAAAACTTTAGCTTAATGTTGCGAGAACATGTTGCATGCTTCCTCTTCCTCCTCCTCCTCCTCTTTCCCATGTTGGAGAAGAAGATTTAATGCTTATTTTGTGTTTCTCGTTGCATCCAAATTCAGGAAACTGTGGTTTGTTCAAATCATGAACATATCCTGGGGAAGCATCCAGTTACTTTTTGTCCAAAATAAACCACTTGTGGGTACTATCACTGGTTTGTGAACTAAGGATTGATTGATTCTGGTTTGCAGTCTTGATTCATGAATGAATTGTGGTTTGGGCAAACCACAGTTTCCTGAGAAAGGGGAGGGGAGTATACACAGGCTTGAGACTTGCTGCAGCACATTCCTGCAAGACCAAGCCATGGATTAACAGAATCCATGAAGGCAGCCAGAAAGTTTCAATATAGTAAACAGACTATAAGCAGCAAATGTATTAATTAGCAGATATACATATATGTATACTTGCATGTTTTATGCATGTGCTAGTGCTCACGCAAATACTGTATACACACAGGCTCATTTAAGTTAATGTTAGTGACAATTAAATTAAAAATTTAAGCAGTTTATTTCCCCACCCTAAGCCCAGGAAACTACCGGTATTTAACAAAAATGTGTATAGAACCTCTCTCTCACTGCCTACAATCAAGGTGGCTTACAAAATGTCAATAACATATTTTATTATTTGCATTAAGTGCTTTTATTGCGTTTTAAATCATTTCACTAGCTGCCTTGAGTGCAGATATACAACATATAAAAGAAAAAAATAAATACAGATGTCCCCCGGTTAATGACTGTTCATTTGAGGATGATCCGCATATACGACAGCAGTCCCCCAGTACAGTACCTTACAAAAAGGCACTGCTGCTTGCCACATGAGCCTGCTGCTGATAAAATGCAGGAAGAACTCACAGCCCTTTTAAAATTCTTTTTAACACGTCATTTTAAATCCCCAGCCCATCAGCTGTTTGATGTTTAACACCTAAGCATTAATCCAGCTCCAAACACCTGATGGACTAGGGATTTAAAAAGACTCGAGTACTTGCCATTCATTCCCTATTACAACTGCACTGTATTACATTACCGTACATTACGTAGGCTATACACGCTATACCAAGATCGACCACTAGATGGTGATGAAGACTCACTTAATGACTGATTCACTTTACAAGGCTGTATCCCTGTCCTTAAGGGGAGGGAGCCTGTATTGGTTTTTTTAAAACAGAAATAAGCAAGGGCAGCACTTTGAATGTGACAGTTAAAAGCAGTAGAAAAAGCCAACCACACACTGAGGGCCAAATCCTATCCGACTTTTCAGCCCTCATGTAGCCGTGTCAATGGGGTGTGTGTGTCATTCGGGGGGGGGCAGTCACGGAGGCCTCCTCAAAGTAAGTGCATGTTTGCTTAGTTCAGGGCTACATTGCGGCTGCATTGGCACTGGAAAATGGGATAGGGTTGGGCCCTGAGGCTGTTTGGTCCATCAAAAGCTCAAGTCAACAGGACAGTCTTTGCCTGAGACCTGAAATATTAGACCCAGCCCTGCTTAACCTCTTTCTGCTCCCCACTCCCGTCAACCTGCCCTGCTTGCTTAGAGTACTCTCATGGAACTGGTGTCTGCCTTATCATCTAACCGTGAACAGATTGTCTCTGTCTGGTCTCCTCACCTAGAGGAATTGGAATGGCTAAGCTTGAGCAACAAGGGGAATTCAATAAATGGCCTGTGCAATACAGATCAGGTAATACAAGTCGATGTCTTTCAAGTTCTATTATTCAATCAATCAATCAATCAATCAATCAACCTTTATTGGCATAACATAACAGAACATAACATAAAAAAGTATTAGTAATAATACATAACACAATAATCAGACAAAAATCAAAAGCAAGAGGATTTCTATTATTCTATGCCCCTAAAGTATTAGAAGTCTCACTTTAACTGAATGACTCACCTTATCAAAAAATCTACTCAGCTTGACAGCATTGGAAGAACCTGCAGCCAGATATCGAGGATTGGTGCAGTCCTGAAATACCAAAAGGTCAGTTTTCTTGGGGATGCAAAGAAACCACAGCAGTTGTGAAGCACAAAATACGAATCAATATAGAAGTTGCTGCATAGCAGCAATGTCTGCATACTTGGGCCCATTCACAAAAGACAGTTTTTCTATGCGGGTATCACATCCATTTAGGGACGCCACAAGTATAGGCTACACACACGCACACACCTATCTTTCCACAGCACCGATCGCTACTGTCCATTGTGCAGAGTCATAAGAGGAGCCTTGTGGCCCGATGTGTGGTGGGTCTTGACCCAATGCTCAATGCTTCTCCCGCAAAGCACTTTTGGGAGCCTCTGGAGGCCACTTCCAGGTCATGCGGGTCCCACAACCCACTCCATTGGCCTCTGCAGGCCTCAGAACGCCTCCAGGAAGTGACCAGAAACGACTTTCGGTTTATTTCCAGTTTGCGTCCACGATTTCTGGTCGCTTCCAGGAGGCGTTCTGAGGCCTGCAAAGGACAATGGAGTGGGTTGTGGGCCCAGCGCGACCTGGAAGCGGCCTCCAGAGGCTCCCAAAAGTGCTTTGCGGGAGAAGCATTGAGCATCGGGTTACGACCCACTACGGAGGATGAGGTGGGTCACGGCGCTCAAAGTTTGGGAACCACTGCTCTAGTGCATCCATCACCTTCCCTGCTTCACCTTTTCCTTCTCTTCCTGCATTCCACCTCTGTACCGCCCTGCCTGCCACTGCTCCTCGATCCCTCCCTTTGCCACCTCTCACTCTCCCCTCTCTCCGTTAGTCTTCCTCCTTTTGCTCTCTGTCCCAGCTGTGTCCAAGACTGCCAACAGCTGTGTTATGATCGGCGTCTTGGCAGTAGGGATCTCCAGGGTTGTGAAGATTGCTGGGCCGCGGGACCACAGGCCACACCCCTTTCATGCCACACCTTGGGTTTTTGGGGCTCACAGCCTCTTTAAAAACGTTGCCAATGCACAATAAAAACAAACTTCACCCAAGCTGGCAAAAAAGGTACAAGTACAAACCAGATTGATTTCTTCTGCACTGAAGTCCTCAGCAAGAAAAGCAATTCTGGTCAAGACATCATTGCGCTTGGTCTCTGGGATCTGGTCCAGTTTGGTCCCTATGACGAGCAGTGGAATTTGGTTGTCAGCAAATTGCTCACGGTCATAGTCCCTATGGTAATGAAAGGATGACACACATGCCGGTAAACAACAGCACGTACAGATCAACAGATACATTAGCGCTAATTGGAGGGGGGGTTCACCCATGTTGTTTTCCAGGGCTGCCGCATGCAACTGTGCACTGTATAGGGGCGCCACATCCAAGGGGGCACCAGTCAAATTGGAAGGAGGAGGAATGCCGGCGGAACATCACTTCTGGCAGGGAGGAAGGGATGCTTTTTTCTAACGTGCACAAAGGCACCGTACGGGCTAGCGGCAGCCCTGTCGTCTTCCTCTCCTTCGGCCAGTTTTTAGGGTCTCAATGCTAGTTCCATGGTAGCCTCAGTCTCCCACCCACTCAACCATAAATGGGGAATACAGTACTTTTTAAATAATCCATTAATATAAAGAGTTGAGTTTGAACTTTGTCTCCCATAAAGGCTGAAGGGCAAAATACCCCAAAAGTTAATCCTGGGCAAGATCTGATATAGCAGTAGTAGTTAGTTTTCAAAGTTCCCCCTGCAAGGTGGAGAGAACTGCGAGTGCTTGCAGGGGCAGGGACGGCACTCCCGAGGATTGCGCTACCGCCAGGGGAAAAAATGCTCTTTTTTTAAACTTACCAGCCTCCCCACACCCTCCGGAGGGCTGCCAGGACCCCCAGTAAGTTAAAAAAAGAGCACTTTCCCCCCGCCAGCAGCACAATCCCCGGGAGCGCCGTCACCGCTGTCACGCTAACCTTGCCCCTTAAGGGGGCAAGGGCCAACATCCAGTTCTCCTGGTGGGTTGTGACGCACCAGTTTGAGAACCGCTGTGATATAGTACAAAAGTGGATGGTGGAAAAATTACAGGAACAGAAAAGAGAGTCAATTATGGAGGAAGAGCCTGGAAGTGGAGGTTCAGCAAAACTTAATAATGATATCCTTTCACACAAGGAAATATGAAGATCCTCACTCAAAATGTCAATGGTCACTCTAAAAAACCATCCAGTTAAAAGACAAAAAATATATTATTTTTAAAACACTATTCGAGGCTGATATAGTCTTGCTACAGGAAACACAATTACCGCAAAAGAGCCAACCCCTGACTGGAAAAACAGATTAAGGGCCATTACTATAATGCTGTAATTAAGACAAAGGTAAAAGATGATCCCACTATTTATTTGTCTGGGTTAACCCTCAGAGATGAGGCAGCCCAGCTCAGAATGCCCCAGGCAGGATGCAGCAAGGCAGCAGGCACTGTACTGGGAATGGCTGCCACCGGAATGCGCTGCAGGATTTCACCCATTGCAAGAGAGTTTTGGCGGGGCTGCCTAAGCAATGGGAAAACCTGCCCAGCAAGGGGAGGGATCGGGGATTGAAGAGACTGCAATTAAGGCTTCAAAAGCCCATTTCCAAGCTAGTGATGAGGTAAAGGAGCCAGAAATGGAGGGCTCTGACAGACCCCCCCCCCCAAAAGGAGGAGGCTGCCTTGCTGCCCTGGGAGACTGCCCAATGAGGCAGTAGCAGCCTTACAATGCATCAGAGGTACACTCAAAATCAGAGGTGCATGCATGCCCCCCCTTTCTTATTCCACTTCCTCCTTCCTTTGCCTTGTGGAGCTGTTACTTTCCCCTCCCCCTTTTCGGGGCACCCATTTTTTCATTTTTTTTTTTACAGAAATGTCTGGACTGAGAAAGACCGACCCAGCGTCCACTCATGCCCGAGGGATATGGACTTTCCTGGTTCTCGAAAGTGGCTGTTAAGATACTTACCAGGATACTCTTATCCATGATTTCCCCCACTAGTCATTGACTCAAGAGAAGTCAAGGGTTGAGAAAAACTCTTGATTAATTTTTTTTTGGGGGGGGGGGATTATGGGCAAGTACACTAGCAATCATAGTGTACCTAACACATAGTATACCTAACATAGTGTTTACCTAACACCCCCCCACACACACACACTGATGCTGGAGCGCACTCTGCATCCTAGGGTGGGGGCAGTTGCAGATGTCTCCTCTGGTAGGGAACTTTTGTGCCATTGCCTTGAGGAAAGCCTCCGCTTTCCCTGTGAGTCTGCTCATTCCTGCACCATCTATTTTGCTGGCGCAGAACTAAGGAGTGTAATGGTGGTGGAAAAGGAGAGGGATAGGATCCGGCTGCACATGAGTGCTGCCGATTCCACCCCCTTCCACCTCCCTCCCTGCCCAGAAACTCCCCCATTCCGCCCACCGCCACTCACCTCGTGCCAACAGACAGAGTCTTCTCTGCCGGTCAGCGTGCCTGGCCATCAGTGATTGCACTGGCGGCCTCACTGCGCTTGCCAGCAGAAGGGACGTTCCTGCCAGCGGAATACTTCGTGTCCCGCTGGCAGCGGGAGGGATAGGATTGGGCTCTAAGTCGCCTACTTAAGTACAGGTTCAGTTCCAGGGGTTTGTACTTATACTTAACTTGAAACATCTGGTTCTTGACAGCTCAGCACTATTGCATCTGCACAAAAGCATCAAAGGACACATTGCGCCTGCGTGAAAGCACCAACACAGCCATCTGTAACTCAGATGTCTGTAAGTCAGGGAGCCAGTGTACTCTACAAACCCCATCAGGACAAGACAGTTTGGTTTATCCCAGTTTAACTAAACCTCAGGCATCAAAGTGACTGGGGACGTCTTACAGCAAAAGCAAGTAGTTATTGCTCCCACACCTGTGGCTCACTGCCATTATTTATATTTGAAGTATACAGTATGGATTTCACCCAGCCTGTAATGGCAAACTCCTCTGAGAGTTTGCCACCCACAATTTCACTAGCTGTTCATGAAAAGTCTACCAAGACAGAAAATTTGCTATGCAATATAGTGCAGCAAGATGACAGAAGAACAAAGACATGCTTCGTAGCACATGATTTAACACATTTCTTTCCCTTTCAGTCTTGCAATTTCTGTCACCCCTCTACCTCTACCTTATTCTCCCCAATGTTAAAATGCCCCTGCTGATAACAGAAAAAAAATGATCCCAAAAAGACGGAGACTGATGATCAAGCATTCTGAACACTCACCCATTTGTTACCACAACTCCAGATGGAACCACGTCTTTGTTGAGAGCTTCCAAAGACCATCGATACAAGTTCTGGGAGGACTTCTTGTTGGTTAAGTCATGCACTAAAATTATGCCTAAAAAAAAAATAAAGAGGGCCATTTGTGAATAAAATCACTTTGTCAAAACCCTAAAGTGGCCTGATCTCTGAGGAACAGGTCTTTTTGGTGGTGGTGCCTCATCTTTGGAATTCCCTTCTTTGGGATATCCCTTAAGCCCCTTCTCTTTCTGATTTTATGTTTGTAGTAAAAACTTACACATTTGTCAAGTTTCGTATTGCTAGTTGTGGAAAACAGTTCAACAATCCACCCAAAATTAACTGATAGGGAAAGTTTGGGAATTTATTATTATGACCAAGCTAACTCAAGAAGTTACGTGGGCTAGAAACCCAACTTTGTCATATTGATATTCAATCTGGTTCCCTTTGAAGCTGATTCTGTGTTTGTGCTGCCCTATTAACAAACTTTGATCCCCCAAGCAGAAATCACTGTGCCCAAGTCTGGGATACCTCCCTCTTAATCTTACTGCAAAAGTCCATGACCTGCACCGCTTATGGTTCTCAACTCCCCAGCCAAATGCCTAAAAGATTACGGCATATCTGGACTGCGTTGACTTTCCTCTGTGAAGAGTCATTATGTTCATGTTGAGAACAGGCTAAAAGCAGTTTGGCTTTCCTATTCACTCTTTTCTGCTCTCTTTCCCCCGTCTCTCCAGGATTGTGCCTTCTAGTTCATTGTGTAAATGTAAGCACTGTAGAAGCCGTCCACGTTGGAACTGAGCAAGAGTGAGAAAAAACCATTCTCTCTTTGAAAAAGTGCTTATTTCTGTTGATCTTTAGCCCCCTTTGGGCCTTGTCCCCTGTGCTAAACTAATGGTCCAAGTTAGGCTTCGGTGTTATTTTAGAGCCCACCCATGTTTAGAGACACAGGTTCACAGAAATGTGGCAACTCTGTGTACATTTCTTTACCTACAATCGTTCGTCTTACCCTTATTTTGAAAAAAGCGTGCTTATTAAATTTTATGTTAAAAAGGGGGAGCACATTATGCTGCAGACATGGTGGGTTCTTCAGATTCCTATGTATAACACATATGTGAGACATCAACACATATGTGCATAGAGACAGAGTGGTATTAAAGTCACAGGTCCAACTGGACAACAAACTGGTGTTTCCTGGCTTACAACTATGCAGATAAATAAACAGTAAAAAAAAAAAAAACCAAAACACATTTACAGCCACAAATTGGTTTCAGAAACGAGGGCAAAGCAAGCTTGCCTGGATTTGCATTATCTAGAAAAGTGAAGCATTTTCATTCTAGAAATGCAGCCAGTTGAAGAACTTTTCTCTCTTGCAACATTTCTGGAACATAATATGTAGGGAACCCTCTCCCAAACTACAAGTATTCCAAAGAATGAAAGCAGTGGAAACAGAACCAACAATATACATGTTACCATTAACTGAGTTGTAGAACACGATACGTGTGCTTTTCACACTGCTGGCACTGCCCACTGAGCCACCAACATCCCATAACTCAATGTAGTAGGTCTTCTCTTCTGGAGTTCCTTCCTTGTAGTCATGAATCTGACAATTAAAAAAGTACAAGCTGCAAGTAAATAGAACAAAACAATGCTGACTTCTACAGGAAGGTACATGGTTGCAAACTAACAGTCTCCACTATGGCATGCTATAATCCGGCCCCAGATTATTTTTAATTATTATTGGATTGGATTCAGACTTATGCTTGCACAAACTCAAGGGATCTTCCTTCACCCTCCTCCATATTGCAGCCCCCTAAGCTGTCTGAAAAGCCACTCATCATAGCAAGGAGACCCTTAGCGACAGCGTGGGACATGACGCGGGGATGGGGAGTTGCATGGGTGGGAGGATCCTCAGAAACTGGCCACAAACACCTTCCACAAACGGAAAGCCACTTATGAAAGGTGCTAGTGCCCAGTTCCCAGGGATGCCCTCCAGCTCCTGCACCCTCTTGTGCCACATCCCACACCTGAGGATTCCCCAATCCGTTTTTCAGGGACTGGAGGGGGCAGGGCAGATTTATTGTGCTCATACCATTGCATGGGAACAAATCTAGATCCAACTCATTATGTCTTATTTATAATGTGTTGAATAATTCTAGGTGCTGTACGACAAATAAAAACAACGACGACCCTGTCTGCAGGCTTCCCATCTAGGATAAAGACAGGGAATGTGGTGATGTGGGGAAGAAGCCAGGCACACAGCCCTGCATCTGACTTTCCTAAGCAGCTTCGATATCTCCCAAGAAACAGAAGGGATAGCAGGATTTCAATCAAAGACTTCCTGGTTCGTAGCTCACTCTGTATCTCACCAGCTCTCTACTGCAGGCTTCTGTAAAAGGAATAATTTCCATCAAACATGGGTCACACACACACACCCTTCTCCCAGACTGCAGGGCCCATCCAATCACCCCCTTTGTCAACTGGGAATCTTTCCATTCATCTAATCCACTCAGCGACCACTATAGGAAAAAAGATAGTCTAGAGAACTGTCTAGAGAACTGCATCCTATTGGCATACTGATGACCTATGCACACTCTCTCTGGTTGATTTCATTTACGCATTAAACAAAAGTTGTAAGAGAACACATCACTGAGGGACAGCACAGAGGAGCTCCCAAGGAAGAAAGCACAACTTCCCATCACCACGTTCGGAGTACCGTCGGAAAAATCAGCCCAAGTCACTATAATTCTGAACAGATTCAGACCTGTCCTTCAACCTCCTGCCAGAGTTTGCAGGCGGTCTGCCAACATTTGGTGATCCATCATGTCAAAAGTCTCTGCAAGGTCAGGTAAGTTCAACAGGGTAATATTACCCCCATCTACCTCCTGATCAAGATCATCTGTCACGGCAATTAAAGCTGCTTCTATTCGAGAGCAGACCAGAAGCTTGATTGAAAATGGGTTCAGGAAAGACAGATGCGTTAGAATAATGCTATTTATCAAGTGACTAATACTGCTCTCCATTGGAAATAAGTTTTTCTTTGCATTTATTTATAAATAGAGGGAGGATCATGTGACAAATAGAGTTATATAAAACATTTTGACAGGCACTTCCTTGGTCTGTCAAAGAAAAATCACGATGGAAAAGTAAAGATGTTTTGGCTACATGAGGCTGCTATCACAGAAAAGATTGATACAAAATGAGCACACAAGTTTTTCTGTAAGGGTATATGGCAGTGTGAGGAGTACGACAATAACTGGAATGCTGGCATCTAGGAAGGGAGTTAACAGTATTTGATATTTTAACCCAGAAAAACCGATTCCTAATCAGACATAGTTGCTCAGATCATTGCTAAACATCCCAGTTTTGGGAATATTTAGAACGCTCTCCCAGATTAGTATTCACTGACATTTATATAAAAGAGTGGGAACACCTATATACTGTAGTTGAGGCAGCGGTTCCCAAACGTTTTTGATTGGTGGCTCCCTTGACCTACTCATTTGGGCTACAATCCTATACATTTTATAGGGTGGAGGATTTTTCATGAGGATTCCGCGTCTCCCTGGCTGGTTTCCTTGGCTCCCTAGGGAGCCATGGCTCACAGTTTGGGAACCACTAAGTTAAAGAATAAAAACAACTATCGTGCTAAACACTGAACATTCTATTGCTCATAAAATTCAAATGACTCACCCAATTTGCCTGAAATTTGGGGTGGAGCAACTAAGTGGTAAGAGTCACTGACCAAATTTGTTGCAGATACTTTGAGAATTGACCAAGATATAGCAGTTGGAACGTGTGTGGCATGTTGCAATATTTGTGTGTACCATGCTGCTGCATGTTGAGGCACATATTTGTATGTGTAGTGTTGCATGTGGCATGCTGCAGGATGTTTGCATGTGAAGGAACATGTTGCAGCACATATTGGCTGTGTTATGCAGAGGCACACTGCATTACAAGCTAGTGTGCTACAGCACATGTTTGCAAATGACTTGTGTGGTTGTGTGTGGCATGCAGTGAGTGCTGCATCATGTGTTTGCATGTAGCAATGCAAATTTGTGAGTGCCATGCTCAATCATCCATCATCAATATTGTTGCAAATAAAGTGTTATTTAAGTCCAAATAATAAACAGTTTTCTCTCTATACTGGATAATGTCATCATTAGCCAAAAACAGAAGATATAGGGGGCCCCAGTATCTGCAGATCTGGAATCCGTGGATTCACTTATCCATGGATCCGCACCCCCCACACCCCTTACCTTTATATCTTGCTTAAACAAACAGTTCTTGCTTAAACAGAACGTTATAAGCAGCAGTGTGCTGCTTATAGCACAGAGCCAGAATGATTCTTAGCAAGGAGCCTTGGTGCTAGACAGGCTCCAAACGTTAACAGGAAGTGGAAAGTGCTTCCTGTTAACGTTCAGAGCCTCTCTAGCACCAAGGCTGCTTTGCTAGAATCATTCGGGCTCTGTGCTATAAGCAGCATGCTGTTGCTTATAACATTCTGTTTAAGCAAGAATTGTTTGTTTAAGCAAGAAATAAAGGTAAGGGGGGGCTGGGGCTGTTCACCCCATCCATGGTTTTTACATATCTGCAGGGAGGCCTGGAACATATCCCACACGGATATGGGTGTTGGAGGATGGGCAGCGTTTAGCTGCTGGACACTGGGGGGTGTGGTGTACTGCCTGGTCACATGTAAAGACCTCCTACTCTAATCCCTCTGTGTTCCAGGAAGGGGTGTGGCCCCTGACCTTTATTTCCTCCTTCTTGCCTCTCACTCAGTCTCTTCTTCTCTTGATGCCCACCGAGCAAGATGATGCCATCACTGCTCCTGCAGCCCAGCGGCCATCTTGCAGCCTAACCCCATGCAGTGAGCCCCAGCTCTAGGGGGGTTCTATCTTAAGTCTAGGATGTACCTCTGATTGATGGTCAGACGCTATGTATATATGCAAACTGAACTGTGAGTAAACTCTTCTTCCTTTTACAACTACAAAGCAATGCCTCGTGTGTATTCATTTAGCTAAGCAAAGCAGTCTGCCTGGGTGGAGGAGGGAACTCTGCTAATAAGTGGGAACGCACCTCCCAATATATGCCAGAGAGCATCTAATTACCCCATCAATGGGGGTCCAACTGTACAGTGTAAAACACTGTAAACTAGCAAATAATATTCAGATATTGATCTATGTCTCAATTTATCCTACCATAAATGATACCTATCTCTTTACATCCCAATTATGTGTTTACACTTTCCTAAACAGGCCTTGGTACTTTAGCTATTGTTAAATTTCATGGTTCATTTCTCATAATCTTTAAAACGCCAAATACTGCTAGTTTATAGTTTTACCTACCCGGACATCAACGGAGCAGCCCACAGTCCAAGATGGGTTTCCCAACATCTGATTGTGACACAACAGGTGAACAAGTGATGATTTCCCCACACCTGCAAGAAAATAAGCAAACTCTTCAAAGCAAAATGCAAGACGACTACTACCTCACACATGCGCGCACACATGCGCACACACACCAAGGACAGACAATTGAAAAAAGTTAATTACAGTTTTGAAACTGCCCAAATTGGTACTGGCACTCTATCTACTCATATTACCAGCTTATTTTCTAACACAATACACTTTCAGAAATAGAACATTTTCTGCAGAAAAGTATAATAGTGAAAAAATTCCCACCCCACATCATGGATCTCAGGTGAGTGCCTGAGCACCCTCCCTGGGTAAGAATTTATAAAACGGCAACATTAGAGTTACTCAGAAAAATGGGGGTGTGCATTTTATTGCACCCAAAATTAAAAGTTCATGTTACAGTACAAAATTTATTACAGCAAAAACATGTTTTTTACTGTCAGAGTGTTTTGAGGATTCAAGATTGACTATAGTACAGTATTGGAAAAGATGCAGCTTAAAATAAAACATTTTCTGCAAGTATGAATTTGAAATATGGTATCAGGCATTCCCATCAACCGAGCACAAGATTCTGAGATACTGTAGAATCCTCCTGCAAAAGTATGCGCGGAGACACACAGTGCAATCCTATCCAACTTACACCACCAGTGTAACCAGCGGTGCAGCGAGAACGGGAGGCCCCAGAATGGAAAGGGGATTCAAATCCCCTCCAAAGGAGGATTCAAAGGGGATTTAAATCTCCCTTCCCCTCCAAAGCCTCCTGCCCTGCCCTCCCCCCCCCCCACTGGTTACACCGGTGGTGTAAATTGGATAGGATTGGGCTAACAAGCAGTGCTGTTCTGGGAGGCATAGATTGGGGCTCATAAAGGCATGACACCTGAATGTCAAAAGTGTGCTTATCTTTCTGAATGCAACACCCTAAGCAGACTTATGGAGAAATAAATGTTATTGAGGTCAGTAGGATTTATTGATCAAGCTCAGGAGCAGGCTACTGCAATGTGATCTTGAACTACTGGGCTAGATCGGGAATACAGTCTTGTTCCCATACCTATGCACTCCCTCTCCTTCTTATCTCTTCTTTCGCACACTGGCAGGATCCTACCTTTCCAAAAACCAGTTCTAGATCATTCAAAATGTAATCCTCCACCGGCAGCCTGACATGGTACAGCCAGCTCCTCCATCTCTTTTAACTGTATGGATAGTAGTAACACTCACCTGAGTCGCCCAGCACCAACACCTTCACCCTTTCTAACGCAGCCATTTTCCGTGCACAGGGCAGCCGCTACCGCCGGTCAATAACTTCACGCCCACCCAATCCATCTGTGGGTTGCCTCTTCACCATAGACCAATGGTAGCTTAAACCGTACCATGATCTCCCTTTCCATTGGCCAATAATCACGCCACTCTTTTCTATTGCTGCTCAACGATTGGCTGTTGCACAGGAAGCAAAGACGTTTCAGAGATCCGAGCGGACTACCTTACGTGCCCTTAGAGGTCGACAAAACTAGAGTAACAATCCAATTGCTTGAAGCGAAGACTTCTTCCTCGTTCTGTTTTTTCCCCCTCCCTTCGGGGTGGAAGTGAGAACCGTCCATAGAAAACAATGAAGGCGTTTTGCAAGCCTGTGATTGATTAAGCATCAATATGTCGACCCAAAAACAAAAGGTAGCAGAGAAGACAGAGGTTCGTGATGATTTTGTGTGAAACGTGGGATTTTGAGTTATTTATTTTCAGAAATTTCTCTGCCGGTGCTATAATCTCATGTGTTCCAATTGTCCCCATATTCTGCCCCTATTTTGCCCTTTGGCGTTGCTTTTAATTTAAGAGATGTTTGGGATGTCTTTCTGAAAACGTTGATACCGTGTGTTGCATTAAAATACGCTTGATTTTCTTCCATTCTACTCTTTCTCTTCTTTACTGCTTATTTTTATTCAGCTAGTAAGCTAGTAACTTTATTCAGCTAGTAAGTGGTAGCCATTCTATAGTAAGAACACCATGTCTGTTGTGAGATTAAAGTTAAACACTGCATTTGAATATCCTGAACATTATCAACACAGGCTGCAATCCTTTGCACACTTTCCTGAGAGTAAACTCCATTGAACACAAAGGGACTACTTCTCAGTAAAGATGATGCATAGGATTGCACTAATAAAGGCTGATTCACACTAGCCCTTCCGTGCACTAATAAAGGCTGATTCACACTAGCCCTTCCGTGCACATTTGCTCTACTCTAGCGTCTGTACGTGCGTCTAGCAGTTCTCTGAACGTTTGCCCGCCTTCTTGAAGAAAGCGCAGCTGTGATTTGGTGAAGAGAAATGCGCTTCTCTGATTGGTGAGCTGCCTAGCACCGGGAGCATAAACGCTAGCTTAAACGCGAGCGCAGCAAAAAGATAAACCGAAACCATCTCTTCTGGCTGCGTCGTAAGCTCATGCTGCGTCTGACGCAAGCATGAAAAACGCACGAAAAGACCAAACGTTAAGCCAAAACGTGCACGGAAAGGGCTAGTGTGAATCAGCCTTGTCTGCTTTCCTCAATTGCTGCAGAGTCATGCATGTTTAATCCATGAAGCTGACTGAGGTGGCAATCATATACACACTTTCCTGGGAGTAAGCCCCACTGAACACAATGGGACTTACTTCTGAGTAGACCTGCCTAGGATTACATTGTGAAAGCAGTCACCTCCTCAGGCAGCAGCAGATTGGCAGGTAGCACCCACCACCTCCATCCGCCCACGGTAAGATGAGCCAGGAGATATTGGGCGAGAAGAACCAATTAATACAGTGTTCAGCAGACAAAGAAGGGCCTCTGCAACGTATCAAGGGGACTCAGGCTGTTGACCCTTGGTGTGAGAATAAGAGTGTTGTATATATGTATGCAGGATAAGTCTGTGTACATGTATGTACACAGGAACTGTGCTGCTAGGCAGCCCCAGCTGGAACCAGTGACTGATTGACAGTCCAAGTCCAGCCCAGGAACCTTACGATGGGGACAAGATCCAAGCCTCTGCAGCAGAAGGGATATTTGTATTAATGTGGGGGAGGCTGCTTGCCTATTGGCATACGCTGTTGCAACTCTCCATGGCCCTGGCTTGCTCCTCGCTCTTGGTGGAGCTGAGGCACCCATGCAAGTTCCTGTGGGACACAACAGCACCTCTGCATTTTTGCATTGGACTCAGCAATCTCAGAACTGGCATGAATGCTCCACCAGCCAGAAGAATGCCAGGACCCTTGGAAGAGTCCTTCCAAATTAAGGGTTGACCCCAGGTGGGCACCTCTCCCTCCAGCTCCACCTTTCACAGACCACCACGTCTAAGGGACACTTCCATCTGGATTGTTGTGGGGACTTTCATCAGTTGATCACAAAACAGGTCCCCACAACTGCTTGCCGACTCTTAAGGGAAATGGAGAAGAAAGAAGAGGCGAATAAGAACAGCCCTGCTGGATCAGGCCAAAAGCCCATCTAGTCCAGCTTCCTGTATCCCACAGTGGCCCCACCAGATGCCTCAGGGAGCACAAGACAACAAGATAACCTGTTTCCCGTTGTCACTCCCTTGCACCTGGCACAGAGAAAACCCACTTCTAAAACCAGGAGGTTGCTTATGGCTTGTAACCTGTGATGGTCTTTTCCTCCATGAATCTGTCCAAACCCCTTTTAAAGGCATCTAGGCCAGGTGCCATCACCACATCCTGTGGCAAGGAGTTCCACAAACCAATTACACGCTGGGTAAAGCAATATTTTCTTTTGTCTGTATTAATCCTCCCTCCACACAATTTGAGTGGATGTCCCCTAGTTCTAGTGTTGTGTGAGAGGGAAAAGAACTTCTCTCTATCCACTCTCTCCATCCCATGCATAATTTTATACGTCTCAATCATGTCCCCCCTCAACCGCCTTTTTTCTAGACTGAAGAGCCCCAAACGCTGTAGCCTTTCCTCATAAGGGAGATGCCCCAGCCCACTAATCATTTTGGTCGCTCTCTTCTGCACCTTTTCCAGTTCCACTATATCCTTTTTGAGATGCGGAGACCAGAACTGGACGCAATACTCCCGATGCGGCCTTACCATCGATTTGTACAAAGGCATAATGATATTGGCTGTTTTATTCTCAATCCCTTTTTAATG
Source organism: Plestiodon gilberti rubricaudatus (assembly GCA_026170595.1). Classification (NCBI taxonomy): domain Eukaryota; kingdom Metazoa; phylum Chordata; class Lepidosauria; order Squamata; family Scincidae; genus Plestiodon; species Plestiodon gilberti. The sequence continues at coordinate 105,320,900 of JANXHW010000002.1, read as the reverse complement.
ATCCCGAGCATGGAATTGGCCTTCTTCACAGCCACCGCACACTGGGTCAACACTTTCATCGACCTGTCCACCAGCACCCCAAGATCTCTCTCTTGATCCGTCACAGACAACTCAGAACCCATTAGCGTATATGTGAAATTTTGGTTTCTTGCCCCAATGTGCATCACTTTGCACTTACTTACATTGAAGCACATCTGCCATTTTGCTGCCCATTCTCCCAGTTTGGAGAGATCCTTCTGGAGCTCTTCACAATCCCTGCTGGTCTTCACCACCCGGAAAAGTTTAGTATCATCTGCAAACTTGGCCACCTCACTGCCTATCCCCAACTCCAGGTCATTTATGAATAAGTTGAAAAGCACCAGTCCCAAGACCGATCCTTGGGGCACACCGCTTTTCACCTCTCGCCATTGTGAAAATTGCCCATTGACTCCCACTCGCTGTTTCCTGGTCTTCAACCAGTTCCTAATCCACAAGAGGACCTGCCCTCTTATTCCCTGACTGTGGAGTTTTCTCAGGAGCCTTTCATGAGGGACTGTATCAAACGCCTTCTGAAAATCCAGAAAATATATAATATCCACGGGTTCGCTCGCATCCACATGCCTGTTGACCTTTTCAAAAAATTCTAACAGGTTTGTGAGGTAAGACTTCCCCTTGCAGAAGCCATGCTGACTCTCCCTCAGCAGAGCTTGTTCTTCTATGTATTTTAAGATTTTATCCTTAATGAGACTTTCCACCATCTTCCCTGGAACAGATGTTAGGCTGACCGGCCTGTAGTTTCCCGGGTCCCCCCTCCTTCCTTTTTTAAAGATTGGCGTGACATTAGCTATCCTCCAATCCTCTGGCACAGTGGCCATTTTAAGGGACAAGTTGCATATTTGGGTCAAGAGGTCAGCAACTTCATTCTTGAGTTCCTTCAGAACTCTTGGGTGGATGCCATCCGGGCCTGGTGATTTATTGATCTTTATTTTGTCAATTAAGTCTGAGACGTCTTCTCTTTTAACCTCTATTTGACTTAATTCTTTAGTCAGGGGAGGCCGTTCAGGCAACGGTATGTGCCCGAGGTCTTCTGCCGTGAAGACAGATGCAAAGAACTCATTTAATTTCTCTGCAGTCTCCAAGTCACCTTTTATCACCCCTTTCTCTCCCTCACCATCCAGCGGACCAACCGTTTCCCTGGCAGATTTCCTGCTTCTAACATATTTGAAGAAGCTTTTATTATTCCCTTTTATGTTCCTGCAATACATTCCTCAAAGTCTTTCTTGGTCTCCCGTATCATCTTTTTACATTTCTTTTGCCACAGTTTGTGCTCCTGTTTATTTTCCTCATTAGGGCAAGACTTCCATTTACGGAAGGAAGCTTCCTTGCCTTTTATAGCCTCTTTAACTGTGCTTTGTTAGCCATGCCAGCACCCTCCTGGACTTGTCGAGCCCTTCCTCCTTTGTGGGATGCACTCCTGCTGGGCCTCTATGACTGTTGTTTTAAACAGCCTCCATGCACTCTGGAGCGATTGGACTCTTTTTACCTTCCCTTTCAGCTTTTTTTTTTTAACTAGTCTCCTCATTTTGGGGAAGTCTGCCCTTCGGAAGTCAAAGGTTTTTGTGTCAGATTTGCTAGGCACTCTCCCCCCGACATGCATGGCAAAACAGATCACAGCATGGTCACTGTTCCCCAATGGTTCGGTAACATTTACCTCCCTGACCAGATCCTGAGTGCCACATGAGAGGAGGGAACCCCCTTTGAGGCTCTAGTGATGAGGGAGCCTAAGTGCTATGTACCAGGCTATGTACTCTCTTCTTCGAGCCAGACCAGCAGCTCTGCCAGCCCCAGACGACTCCCCAACCCCACCAGCTGCCATTTCATGGAAGAAGTCAATCAAGAGGGCCCCAAATTCACCAGGAGCCACAGGGCTCAACCAGGAGGAAAGCATTTTTGCCACCAGAGGGAGAAGTTCAATCACAATTTACCTTCCAAGGGGAGAGAACGTACCTTCAGTGGGGTGGTATGCATCATCTTGCTGGGGTGGGGGCTTCCCAGGACCCTCCTGAGCAGGGTCAGGGATAGAAACCCCAAAAGGAGCTGCGGGGAACTCAGACTCACACTGTCCCTGGGCGAATGGTCTCACTCGTGCTCTCTCCCTGAACCTGCCCCTGACCCTCTCTATCTTTTTGAACCCATTGACTTCACCCCCTCTCTAAATCTCTCTCTCTCTCACGCTTTCACTCTTCATCTCACTCTTGCAATCACCCTCCCATTCAACTGGTGAGTTTTCTCTGCTCTCCTCTATACCTGTGCAACAGGTGATGTCACAAAGGGTGGGGGTGTGGCTTCAGCCTCCCACCTCAATGGTCACCAACTGTCACCTGAGCAACAGAGGCTTCTTCAGAGCTTTGGTGGCCCTCTTGTTCCATCCAGGCTCCTTCTCTCCATGCTCCTCACATGTCTGTTCCTCTAATAAACTGAAAGACCTTTGATTCATCCCCAGAGTCTCCATCATAAAACATACACATGACCCACTCATGACTCTATAGGTTGTCTGTGACTGAAAGAGATGCCCCCTTTCCTCTTGTCAGCTCTTGTCTTCACAAGATCCCTTCCTATGATATTGGACAGGCCCGTCACTAGGGTCTTACCCAGGGGGGCTTGGGTTGCAGGGCAGCACCTGGATTTCTCCCGGACCACAAGCAATGAGGTCATCAGCAGGAGTGCTCAAATAAGCCAGCCCTGGCTGCAGGGGTGTGTGTGTCTCTGAGGTCTGTTTTGGAGGCTGATAGGGGGAAGGGGTTGAAAAACCCAATGTACATTTTGAGTATGCAACAAAAGACCCTCTCTAAGTTTGAGGTGGGCAAATTGGGTCCGCGAAGGGGTCAGGATTAGTGACAGCAGCAGCCACCAATTCCAACCCCCCTTCCTGGACCTGATCCTGTGGTTCAGGTCCATGCGAACCTGCGCCAGCAATTTCACTATCACAGGTTCGAGTAGATCCGTCCAGCCTCGGAGACATACCTTCAGGTAAGGGAACAAATGTTCCCTACACTACCAGGTGGATGTTTTGGTCCTTGAATTCTTAGAAATACTGTAAAGGTTAGTGACAGAGCAATTTTCTAGTGCTACGAAGGCAAGCACTCCACAACAAAGAAGCACAACAGCAGAGGATTCTCCTTGTTTCTCTGACCAGGGAGCAAGCCTGAGCTAGAAGCCTTTATGGCGTCAGGGATTATCCCACAATCTGCTGTGGCCTATTGCTGTTCAGATAATTTCTTGCTGACCTGGAGGACAGTCTTCTTGGTTCTTACTGTTTTTTTTTCCTTTCTCCAGAGCTTAGTGGGTGGTAGCAGACAGGCTAAGGCTGACCCCTCAACTTTAAATACACACAAGTGTCCCTATTTATTTTAATCTGTGAAATGTTGGAGAATACAATAACTTCATATTTTAGGCGGGGTGGTGCCGCCACTGGGGCTGAAATAATATTATTTCTGAGCCAATAATATTCTATACATACATACACATACATTAAATACATACATATACAAACAAACACGTACACTCACACATATATACATACACACTATACAATAACGTTCTATACGCCTCTTAGAATGTAGCAAAAATCTGTCTAGTGTTTAATTGCCTCTTCTAGCCCCTTCCCAGTTCAAATCCCATGCTCAGTTGTATGCCTTGAGTTCAATTGACTTGCATGCAGACGCGCTGCATTTTTCTATGTTTAAATCCCTTTTTTCATACGAAAGACGATCTGAATCCGCATGAACATCTCTTTGCGGCGATCTTTTTGTTGCGTGGGGACGGGAGAGAGAAAAGAAAGGCGGAGGCCCCAGAAGCTGGTCACTGACTGCGAGTCTATCATTTGTAGGTCTATGACTTGACTTTTGCCAGGAAACCGTCGCGTGGAAGTGACGCAAACGCGACGGTCTGAACCCGGCGTGACGCAAACTTGTGGAGCCGGCCGCTGTGTGGGGGGGTGAAAGAAGTTACCTCAGTTTCTCGCAGGTCAGTTTAACAGCTTCAGGTTTTGCGGCTGCTGGGATGGGAAGCGGAACTCATCCGAGCGGCTCTCCCTACTATCGCTGCTTCCTCTTGGCGCTTATTATGGACGACTTCTTCCCCCTTCTGGTGGGGTTTTTTCTTCACCGGAGGATGGTGCTCGCTGGGCAACTACCCTCGAGCTTTGTGGAAGCGGGTGACGCCGCCATGCCGCAAGGAATTGACCTCCACTTTCCCAGGCGACGTCCTCCTGACCCCTGGGCGGCACCCCTGAGGCCGCTCAGCGTGCAGGTGGGGAGTTCTCCTGAGTGACTGCGTCTCTAAAAACAACCGTCCATCGCAGCACAGAGGAAACTAGCGTGTCGGGGGGAGGCGGGAGGGGGCCTGGTTCAGCCTCCTCCCTGCCAGATTTGTTTCCTTTGTACAAGGAACTACAGGTTGATTACCCCTTATTATCTGGACATCTGAAATCCAGACATTTTGGGGGTTATGACTTAAAATTATCCAGCACCTGGCTGGCATACCGCAAGGCATGCTGGGACACAAAATTATTTAAAATACTGTATAAAATTACCTTCAGGCTATGTGTATAAGGTGTACAGATGAGACATAAATCAATTTTGTGTTTAGACTTGGGTCCCATCCCCAAGATATCTCATATTTATGCAAATATTCCGAAATCCAGACAAATCCAAAATCCAGACAACTTCCTGTCCCAAGCAGTCCGGATAAGGGATACTCAACCTGTATTTTTCTATGGAGAACAATTTCTGAGACATATTCAATCATATGGGCCCTCGTTTGCAGTCTGGTGGCACAGCCCAGGGTGTCGCAGCTTTGCCATCTCTGTGAGAAATAAACAGATAAAACTAGGTCTTAAGGCAAAGGAGATAAGATGGTGGTGGTGGTGGCCACAGCCATCTTTGTTACTCACATCTCCTCCTTTGCCTGTAAAGTAGAAAAGTCTGATTTTACACAAAGGGCTGAGCCAAGGTATTTGCATCTTAACTCTCTTGTGGCTCATTTAAAGGGGAAAGAAGTTTACTAGAGTAAACTAGAGTTCATTTCAATATTTCAGGGCTGCTTTGGGGGACCTAACTGTCTTACAGCAGTTATGTAGAAAAATGTGTATGCTCTGTAACAGGGCCTGTGCTGTAATGTAAGCGGTTTTCCATTTGTTTTTTTGTGTGAAAATTATTGCCTGAATTTGGCAACACATGGAAGATTACTGCAGTTACTTCTGTGACTGGAAAAATCACCAGAGCCTAGTGATTTTCATCTGTGTGTTTTTTCTTCAGTCCAGTGTTGCTGGGGTCCTGGGCAAAGCCTTGCACTGGGGCCCCCATGTTGCCTGCTGCTGCATTGGACTCAACTACTGGTACAGGGATAGGTCTACTGGTACAGGGGATGGGTGGGGCTACTGGTACAGGGATGGGGGTGGGGCTTCAGCCAGTTCCCAATGTGGCCACTCCCTGACATCACTCCTGGTTCAAACATTGCAGTGCTCATGCAAGTAAGTTACTTGCACATGTATTATTACAGAGCTTGGCCAGTTGTGGAAGCATCTGCCCTGGCTCTGAAGTGTGGCATAAGTGTTCTGTCGCTTGGGTCATTGGTTGTTGTTTTTCCATACTGTTCGCATCCTTGAAAAGATTGTTACGGTTTCCTTCTTGGGTCTAAGTAGATGTTTCTGCCAGGGCATGGTGAGAGAGCAGTCTGTGAGGGTTTGGAGAAAAGTACGGTATGTAAAAGCTCTGGAAAACTTCTTTTGTCTTCACTGAAATTGATCGTACTGGGTGGGGAAGAGGGGCTCTTTCCTGCGTGAACGTACAAGGTACTCCAGTGCATAAAACTAGTGCTAGAATGATTCTCTTCCTTCCCCCCCCCCCCATGGCAGAGCCATAGTAAACCCCATGCAAATCTGAACCAAATGCAACAGCCCTGGAACGACCATCGTATTTTCATGTTCCATGCCATGGAACAGAACTGTAACTGGTCTGACTGTTGTTTTAATTTCGAAGTGGAAGTTAATCTTATGTCATTTGGTGATGGTGTTCCCTAGTCCTGTGTTTCCCAAACTTTTTCGCCTTGCGGCCCCCTTGACCATTGGTGACTATTGGCCGTGGCTTCCCATTACACTATGTTGATGCCTGCCAATTGGCATTGCACAGTTTTCCAAGAGGATTCCATGGCACTACCCGTCTCCCCAGGTTGGTTTCTGCAGCTCCCGTGAGAGCTGCACCTCCCAGTTTTGGAACCACTGCCCTAGTCCATCAGTTCTCAAAGTGGTGGTTCACGACCCACCACGAGAACCAGATGCTGTCCCCTGCCACCTTAAGGGGTGGGGACAGCATGGTGGCGGCGACGATCCTGACAATCGCCACTGCCGGTAAAAGAAATGTTTAAAAATAGAATTTACACACTTACCGGGTGTGCTGGAGTGCTCCGGAGTGTGCAGCTTGCAGACCCCTATGTAGGCCTCCCCGAGCTTTAGATCGCTGCTCCGCGGTGATTGCAACCATTTCCAGATTCTGTCTGAAAATCGGAAGTGGTCATAATCGCCGCAGAGTGGCGATCTAAAGCTCAGGGAGGCCCATGGAGGTGTCTGCAGGCCTCTCTGTACCTTCTGGAGTGTTCCAGGATCGCCTCCGCCACTGCCCCTGCAAATACTCAAAGTTCTCCCCACCTTGCAGGGAGATTTTTTAGAACCATTGTTCTAGTTAATGATATTTCCATTAATCAAGGGCCCACAAAATCAGTCACTATGGCAACTCCTGTCCCCCAGTGATTGTCCCTTCTTTTGACTAACTTGACATTCTGAGTGTCTCCAACGAGCAGTTCAAAATTAAGATGCAAGATTCTGTCCCTATGTGCATGCTAGGCGACTGGAGGGTGGAGGTGTAGCATCAGCAGTGGGCACAAATAATAGTTAGCTATTAAGACTAGTGAAACTTGTAGAGCCTTGCTCTCAATTCAGAGTTCTTATAACTGATCCCTCTGCATGCATGTCTGTTGATATAACTGAGGTTAGGCATGCATAGCTCTGCCTAAGGACTTCATTGTGTTGTTAGTGAAACTTCAGTTCATTTAGAAGTAATATCTCAGTGGCAATACTGTACTTTTATTATCTCTGATACATACACTGTATTTTTTCACATTTCACATTGCCCTTCATTCAAAGAGCTTCTCTTCAGTTTAGCTTCATAAGAACCCTGTGAGGTAGGTTAGACTGAGGGAGAGTAATTGGCACAAGGTCAACCAGTAAGCTTCATGGATGAGGAGGAACTTGAACTTGGACCAAGAAATCCTCAGTCCAACACTTTAATGCAGGTGTTCCCAACCCGTGGTATGCGTACACCTTGAGATATGCAAACCGCAGACCAAGGGTATGTGAGAGACTGTCCCTTATCAGCTGCTGTGATCAGCAACTGATAAGGGACAGCTGCTAAAGGGGTTTTTTCAAGTTTGCGGCCTGGTCGGGTCCTCCCGCTCATGCCGCAACCTGGAGGGAAAGTATTTATATACCGCTTTTCAACAAAAAGTTCACAAAGCAGTTTACAGACAAATTCAAATGATTAAATGTCTCCCTGTCCCAAAAGGGCTCACAATCTAAAAAGATGCAGAACACCACCAGCAAACAGCCACCAGAAAAGAGACTGTGCTGGGGTGAAAGGGGGGCAGTTACACTTCCCTTGCTAAATATAAGAGGAGCACCAATTGAAAAAGTGCCTCTTGCCCAGTTACCAATTCAGTATTAATATAGCAGGGGTGGCCAAACATGCTTATTGTAAGAGCCACATACAATAAACTTCTAATGTTTGAGAGCCACAATATTTAAAAAGCATTTAAATTTTTAAATATATTATTCACCATGAGCATTAAACTTATAATCCAGTGGACTCTCAGTTTATAACTGGTAAATAATTATAATGCTTGAAAATTTCTTATTTACCTGTTATATTAATTGTGTTGCAAAAAAGGAGCTCAGCCAACATATTTCCAAGAACTGCATATTATATGTCAAACAGCCGCAGTTTGGCCACCCCTGTAATACAGCCAGGAGAAGGCTTTATTAATTAAAAGTACAGTTTTAGACACAGTCAAAATTCCCTGTGGCCCAGTCTTAATCTGCCAGTCATGTGATCTGTGCCAGGACAGCTCAAGCAACATCTTGTGCTTAACAAGTGAGGAAGAGCCGTTTTGCTCTGCAACCTGCCAGCGAAAGTCTCTTAGCAGTTGCTAACACCAAAGATTTGCCCTGAAAATCAGGGTTCTGATGCTGGCTAAACATTCTTTAAGCCAGTGGTCACACTATTAGGCTGAAGGCCTTAACTATACTTACTGAAATAATTATGTAGCCCTTCAACACAAGGTGCATTGCCCCTGGAACTGTGGCTTCATTTCCCCCCAAAGTATTATGGCTGATTCACATTACACGAATCCTGGCGCGTTACAGAGATGCGCAGAGCTCTTTGACAGCATTTCGGAAGCAAGCGGAGCAGCTGCAAGCTCTGCAATGCAGAAGCTGGAAAAATGGTTTCCCCTCATCTTTTGAGGGGGCGGGCTTCGCGGAGCTGGGGCGGGTTTGTGGAGCTACTGCAGCCTTCCAATCGGATGAGAGGGGGGAGAGTGGCTGCATGCCAATCAGAACTATCTCCAATCACCTTCATAAGAAGGCGGGACAGCAGGAGCGACAACAGGAGGGAAGATACTCCTTCCGGCCAGCTCTGTGCGCAGGGGCATCCGTGCCTGGATTCGTGTAGTGTGAATCAGCCCTTAGACTCACCCACTTATCCATCCATGCATCAAGCTGCCTTTAGTTTCAACCAAACCAGTTTTAAATCCAAGTTCTGACCAAAACCCAAGCTGAAATGGGTCCAGATAATATGATTCACCCAGGAAACCCTGGAGCTCGAATACCATCATGTGCTCAAGCACTTTGCCCCAAAATGAGGTGACATGGGTGATAGAGAGATCCAGTGATGACTTGTTTGACAAGAAAGGGGAGCACATTATGAGATTGGCAGCGCAATCCTGTGTAACTTATGCCAGTGTGACTTGCCGTACGCTGACGGACACAGGACGAAAACCAGCGTAACCCCCCTCGGACGCCGCACATGCGCAGTTCAGATGCAGGACAGATGCCAGTGCAACTCCACCGGTGCAGGGGGCATTCAGACACCCCCAGAATGTCCCCTGAGCCGATGGAGTTGCACTGGAGTCCGTCCTGCGTCTGAACTGCGCATGTGCGGCGTCTGAGGGGGGTTACGCTGGTTTTCGTCCTGTGTCCGTCAGCGTACGGCAAGTTACACTGGCATAAGTGCATTCACACCGTTGAATCTACTGTTAGGGTTACACAGGATTGCGCTGTGAGGGAGGCAATTAGATATTAATGGTAATTAGATGTTTGCTTGTCTCTGTGTGCTGGTGAGTTGCACATGTGCTACATTGCACATGCTGCTTCTCTAAATTTCAGCACATACAAATGTGTGCTTAGGCTACAATCCTGTACACACTTTCTTTCCTAGGAGTAAGTCCTTTTGAATTCAGTGAGACTTCTGAGTAGATATGCATAAGGTTGTGCTGTTAGGATCTCAATTGTCCACATTCATGTGAAAGAAGCAGCTTGTAAAAATGGAAATTCTTGAGTTATAATTACAATGGCTCGTCTTGGATCCTAAATGTCTGGTTTTTCTAAGTTTTGGGTGTCCAAGAACAAATCCACAGGCCCTTGCTTCATAGGTCTGTAGAGCAAATTTCCATGAGGATGGCTAGCAAAATCTGAGGCAGTAAAGTAGTTAACTGGCCTGGTATATGGTGCAGAGATGGATTGCAAATTATTGCCCTATTCAGATGTTACATTCTTCTGCACAAGAAACACATGGGGAAGGCACCAAGAGTGTGGCGGCAAGCCCAACCCCCATGCTGATGCGTACAGCCTTGCCTACAGCGTCAGCCACTATACTGTACCTGGAGAAAGATTCTTGTCATGAATGATGTGGAATGCGGTATTTGTTGCTGCAGATAAATGTTCTATGCGTGAGGGCAGAGCTTTGGGAGCATGTGGAGGTGGGGTGTGCTGGCATGCTCGTTCAGGGGACTGAAATTCCTATTCTTTTTTCACAAGCCCCCCTTGGGGGTATTCAGCTAGGCTCCGTCTGTGCTGCCTTCTCAGGAGATGCTGTGCTGACTGATGTGTCATTGCTCCACTTCTGGAAGAAATGGGAGATGTATTTCAGCTATTGGCTTTTCTCAGAATAAGGAGCATGGAGTGACAGGTAGCAGCCAGCCCCAATTTCAAATTACAGTAGCAAGCAGGCTTTTGCAGTTGGAGAGAGATGCAGGCAGGAGCCCTCCCCTCCTGCAGATGCAGGAGAGGAGAGAGAGACAGTGGTAGGTGCCCCCTCTCCCAAAGACAGGGATCAAGATGTGCCTTGAGATTGATGGAGTTAAAGTCGGTAGTAGCTACGGTATTTTTGGATTTTTTGGAATGATTTTTTGTCATCAAACCCCCCCCCCCCAGGCCTTCTATGCCTGTGGAGCTGTCCCTCCCTAAGCCTGGCACCCTAGTTGTTCCCAAGCAACTGCCTGGGTTGCATGCTTTTCCTAAATCCTTTTTAGCAACAAACTAAACCAAGCAACAACCTTGTGGTGCTGCCATGCCCTGAAGCCTGGCAAATCTAAACTTGTTTTGTTTTGCTGCCACCATTAAGCAAAACAAAAGGGAGAGTGCTGGTGGCTGAGCATGGGGTATTGGTTATAATAAGCACCACTTGAAAAAGTGCCATGGGGATTTGGCATCTATCTTCTCTCTCTGGGCCCTGGTAACATATCCTAAAGATTTTGCTGTTACAAGAGGCATGAATGAAAGGCAGATGCATTTACTGTTTTTAGTGGACTACTATATTTTCAGTTACTCCACAGAATTTTCACAATTCTGTGGGATAACATGTCTGCGGTATCATTCTATTTGTATTCTTGTCACAGAGACAAATAGCATCCTGAAGCACTGAAATTAACTTGTCACCTTCCAATTTTTGTGAAAATTGCATCATGCATTTCAGCATGATGAAAAATCTCAAGGTCTCCATCAGACACAAGCCCTTTGCAGTCACTGCATTCCTGTTTACATGGAATAAGTGGTGGGCAAGGGCACTGCTAGCTCCTAAAAAGATATGGGGCTGAGTGTGTTTCACTTTTGTAGCACCCTTCCAAGGAGGTCAGGGTGGCATATATGCCTCCCCTTTCATCTTTCCTTGCAATAACCCTCTGGAGTCAGCTGTTCTGAGAGTGGTGGAGTGGTGAGGGTTACCCAGTAAGCTTTGTAGCTGAGTATGGATATGAACCCAAATCTCCCTCATGTAATTTCAGCACTCTATAACAATTGTATCGCATTGTGCTTTTAATATGAGAACTCAATACTTCTATCATTCCATTTTTAGAAGACAAGAGTTCACACACAGAAAAAAATAGCTGTATTATTCATTTTAATTTTTCATTTTTTGTACAATAAGTCGATTTCTCTTCACAAAGCAAGGCAAACACCACCTGTCCCTTCCCCCTTTTCAATGCATACAAGAAAAATATACATTTAGCCACCAAACCTGCTACAATACAGAAGATTTGACCATAATGTGCATAATCTCCTCACCCAGGGGTATAGAAGATAATGTAAAATGCATTACCTGTGAAGATCCAGCAGCATTCAGGTTTTTAATCTGTTAAAAGCATATCCCAATAGCCTCAACTAAGGCACTATTGCCAGCATGGCTGAACTTGCAAGTAAAACCAGCCAGAAAAGAAGCCTCCCATTTAGGACGTCTGGCAGGACGTCTGGCTCAGTTGGTAGAGCGTTTGTCTCACAAATGCCTGAAGATCTGCAGGACAGCAGTTCAAGACGGCCGGAAGTCTGTCGGAGAGCTGCTGGCACGCTGAGCTGATAAGCTGCAGAGCCCTGTGGGGGAGTGGAGCAGCTGAAGCGTGCTGAGGCGAACGCGAGAGAGAGAGAGAGAGAGAGAGAGAGAGAGAGAGAGAGAGAGAGAGAGATGGACTGTGAAAGTAACATCTCGAATGAAGGGTTCTATGAAAGATTAGAACGTTATTATATTGTAAAAACCCCTTGGCTTTAGAAAGCCTGCCCATGTACACCGCCTTGAATAAAGTCGGAGGAGAAATCCAATGACCAGAAAGGCGGTATATAAATACTAAAAAAAAGAAAGAAAAGAAGCATCCTAGAATCATTTTTGCCTCATTCTGGATGCATGGCTGGCCTCCTGAGCTACTAGTCAGTAATCGGTATTAAAAAAGGATTTGGCAAAGTAGTATTCATGGGTCGCCGTAACAATAAAAGGGAGAGAGGAGCCATATGCACTGTTTTCAGCTCTTTGGAGGAAGACAGGATAAAAATGTAAAGCTTTCGCACAGGATAAAAATGTAAAGTAGGGGTGGCCAGCCTTTCAGCAAGAATGCTCCTGGCCCTTTAATGGTTGTACAGGTGAGGGCATTTCAGCAGGTGCAGCTGTTTTAGCAGCACCATCAGCACTTGCAGCTGCCAAGATTCTGTCTTCTACACAACTCTTAAGAACGCAGAGGCCCTAATGGTGGAAGGTTGGCCACCCCTGATGTAAAGCATTTGAGGCTGTGTGTTGTTAAAGAATCCCGCACAGGGCTCATGGGTAGCTCCCTGGCCAGTGCAGTAACTAATCCTTCCATGAGTTAAGTGCAGGTGGCCAAGGGGAGATGGTGAAGACAGTGGAACAGTGTTTTACAAAGCCCAGAACTACAAAAGGGACTTTGGGGTAGGGATGAGGCATGCAACAGAAGGAGGTCTGGCTGTATTTCTTAGAGGCCTTCTCTTGACCTGCAGTGTAGCTATATGCCCCAGAGGAATGCAATACTCACTAATCCCCTGGGCCTTTAGTTGGCTTCCCAGATTGCTCCGTGTTAGCAGTGTTCTTCCTGCCCCCGTGGCATGATGTTTCTTTTACTTTTTGTGTTGCATACAGGTTCCTCATCGCCCCTTCCCCTTTTATTGGGCTGCATAGATGAAGTCAGTCTTATGGTGTAGTGGTAAATTTTGCAGCACAGGAGCGCTATCACACATCCCATAGCCAAGCCACCCCTCCACTAAGGCAATACTACCAAAAATCAACTTTAAAATTTGTTACACGGACTCATGGTGTGTCCCAACCCAGTTAACATTTATCATAACATCTAGAACAGTAGAGTAACTGAAGTTAAAGGAGTTAATATTATTCCATCCGGATTCGCATTCTCAGATAAAAGGGCTATATATAAAAGGTACAGTTTCTCAGAAATGTGCTTAGATAAGGTTCATAAAGCATTTTTGAGGAAAAGGGGGTAAACTACTTTTAATACATTTTAATCATTTTCTTCCCTTATGTTTGTGTTGCAGTATACTTGATATGACAGACCCAGACGTTCTTACTGAAGTCCCAGCTGCTCTGAAGCGTCTTGCCAAGTACGTGGTACGTGGCTTTTATGGTACTGAACATGCTTTGGCCCTGGACATTCTGATTCGCAACCCATGTGTGAAAGAGGAGGACATGTTGGAGTTGCTGAAGTTTGATCGAAAGCAGCTGCGAGCTGTTCTCAATACTCTTAAAGGAGACAAGTTCATCAAATGCAGGATGAGAGTGGAAACAGCCCCAGATGGCAAAACCACCCGGCACAACTTCTACTTCATCAATTACCGCCTACTGGTCAATGTCGTGAAATATAAGCTAGATCACATGAGGAGGAGGATTGAGACAGATGAAAGAGACTCCACCAACCGGGCCTCCTTCAGATGTCCCATTTGTTTCAGCACCTTCACAGACTTGGAGGCAAATCAGTTGTTTGACACTATGACAGGTAAGGTGAGAATATTCAACCCGTGAACAGTCCTGTCAAATCAGTGTCATGTGAAGCTGTTCTAGCTAAAACGATCATCTCTCGTTCAGCATTTGAAATGGCAAAAAAATAGAACACACTATTGAAGTGTGTAGTGAATATGGTTCTGATACTCAAATATTTCTTGAAACAAGTACAGTCAGACCTTTTTATCCACTGGGGTTCTGTTCCTGGAACCACAGTGGATAAGAAAATCAGCATTATATGAAATCCGGGGGGGGGGGGGCGGTGTCGGTGCCACATTACCTTTTTTTCCAGCATCTTCGCCACTTCCCTCCTCCTGAGTTTGTTTAAACTGACTGAAAAAAAACAAAAGCCACTACTGGAAGCAACCTGTAAATGGCGCCAGAGACTCCCGGCTGCATTTTTCAGTGGTTTGGACACGCACAGGCGACTGGAAGTGGCTGGCAAACCCCCAACATTGCTGAAAAAAGAGGTAGTGTAGTGCGGTTGGACTCCCTCTTCCACAGTTTTGCCATCCGTGTTGAGTCAAATCCATGGATAAAAAACCGTGGATAAAAAGGTCCAACCCTTGTGGTGCTCTTAATGTCCTGTGAAAAGCTCTGGTGCCTGTCCAAATGATGATTATTGTAGTATATGTTTTTATCTTTATCCCCATTACCTGAACCAGTGTGAGAGTCAACCTAGAAATGTCCATAAGGAAGAATCAAATTAGCTGGCCAAATTATTTCTTTCCTATTCCACCATTGCCTGTCCTACAGGGAAGTTTGATACTGATGTGGGAACAAACCACATAATTCATCTGATCCACATGGTTCCCCTTAACAAATGATACCAGGGCAGCAAGGAACCAGACCACAGAGAAGCAGCTCCTACACCACTTTGGTAGCTTTGAAATGACTGTGAAAAATAGGATTACTTATGTGGAAAATTAATATGAAGATATTTCTAACAAATGAATGAACCAAAGGGAAAACGTTACAGAAACCATGTTAAACTTTGAGAGTTGCAACAGAAAGATAGAAAAGCGTGTGCTAGCCCAGACTTTCTTATGATAGTTTGTGTCCTGCCCACATTGTGGGGTGTCCTGCCGTGGGGGGGGGGGTGAGAGGGGAGGGGAAAAGGGGCAAAGGAGAGAAGCCTCTTCAGATGTTCAGGTTCTGTGTATGTAGCATGGTAGTACTGTGATCTGTCATCCTATCATGGTGGACATGGCTGAAGGTGGAGTTGCTCTACCTCTGCTGGGACAAGAGGGAGTTAATTTAAAAAAATCTGCAATCTATAAGCATATGAAAATAGGTTACAAGCTTCCCCCCATGTTCTCAAATATCCCTCCCCCCGTTGCACTCATGACTCTCCTTTCTTTGTTATAGGAAGCAGACAGCTGAACGCTAGACTCGTAACTGCTAGAGGAGGCAACAGTGATACCACTGACAGGAAGCGGAATCTAAAGTTCTCGCTGTCTGTCTGCTTCCTCTGATGTCCACTTCCTGTTAGCGGATACAGGGGATGCCTGTATATTTGAGAGAAGCTTGTTGGCTTGCTATTTTACCTTGAATCTTATTTCAGCTGTTGTCTGTCTCTCCCATGTTGCTTTTTCTCCACAGTAGTCTTGCATGTGGTGCCTTTGACCTTCAAGCGCAACCCTCTGTGCTTTTCATGCTGCGGAAGAATTTTTTTTTAAAAAAATGTTATACAGTATTTCTTTTCTTGGATTCAAACAATTGATGTGGGGTTTGGGGTAAATAGCAGGGAGGTTGAAGGAAATACCATAATAGATACAACTAGTTGAAAGGAAGATGTTGGAGATAACGCACAACTTCATATCAATTGAGGAAAATTGTAATAAAAAGTGACTCGTAATTGTAGGGCTAGAAAATCCAGAGTATTGGAACCATGCTCAAATGTTCAGTTCCTTTGCTTTGATCACACTATTTACTGTATACCGAAACTTGTATTGTAAATACATTAACTCTGATGGCAAGCTGGAGAAAAAGAGTTTAAAACAACTCCTCATTTACATGGAATGTTAGCAGCCTGGATTTCCCCAAGAAGTGCCCCCAAGTGCAAAGTCCTCTCAAGAAGCTTAGGATGGGCATTGCCTTTTTGAAAGAAATGCATCCTGTTGAAGGGGGGAAACCTCCCTTGCCTGAAGTATTAGGTACTGGAGACTAAACCGAGTAGAGGGTATGGATATTTTATTCCATAAAAGTTGAAGTGTCCCTATTTTCACAATGCAGGCCTCATCGCTAAGTAGACTCTTAATTCAAGCAGGTCAGTCGCTTCAGCTGGCCCTGTCCTCAGAGCAAATGACCTTTCCAAAGAACGCCAACATTAAAAAAACAGTAACAATGATAATTAAAAGCAAATTTAAATAAAACAGCAGAAACAGAGAGAGAACCCAGTTCAAATGGCTGAAAGATGGAATTATAAAAAATTCATGGAGACCTGGTGAAAAATTAATTAATTTCATTAATTATGGAAAACGACAACTTCAAATTGTTTGAAATACTGCAGTCCGAATACCAACCTCCTCTCAGCTGCACATGGGCAATATTTATAACTTCAACTTCAAGGTTGGTGTGTTCTAATTTTGGTCTAGAATACATCCTTAGCAGCTATGGAGGTCTCTGAATTCCTAAAAATGGTGCAAATGCTCCTCTGTTTCCATATATTTCTGTATGCATTTTATGAGGGCTGAGAAAGGCACTTCGCTAGAGGAACTGTGAGCAAGCTGGGCATTGGACATGGGCAGGACACTTGAAGCTTCTTTGTTGTCACCTCTATGAAGGGCATCAAAGATACTTCCCCGGATCACCAATTGCAGTCAATTCAAATTAAGATTATTTTGAGATTACGTTGAACCCCAGCTAAATTTTTGTCTACTCTAGGCTTACTTTGCACAATCTTTACTGGTGTTGTGCCTCAAAGGAAGGATCCTTCTTGCATATGTTAGGGACAAGCTACAATTAAGCAAATTTAAGTTTGTCCTCAACATAAGTCTGGAACCCTCTGTGCTGTATCTCATATTGGGCTACGCGTTAGCTGCATCATAGCAGTTAATGGAAAGGAAACAGACTGCAGATCCTGCAAGCCATGGCCATTACAAAGCATGTTTGTGTCACAAGCATTGAAATCTTCTCTGGCGCTGCAGTCAGAATATGGTGTTGCAGAATGCAGCCACACTGCAATTCAAGCAGTGGCCTTCTTGCCCAGCCCTGCCCTCTGCACGAAGCAAGAAACATGGAGCCCTCACTGATTGGGTGATTGGGAGAGGCATCTCTCCCTCAGCATTTTCTCTCCTGTTGTTGTACTAAGCTAGCCATTTGGAGCTCAGGCAACATTGCACCCATCCACCCACCCCTAGAGATAGTCTGAGATTAGCTGGAGGTCGGGTAGGATTTTTTTTTTTTGTCTCCACCTGATTGGCACGTGCCGGGGGGGGGGTTGCCTGCCCCAGACTGTCTCCTTTGGTAAGGTGCTGTATTAGCCATATTGGTCACTTCTGGCAGGTATAGTGTGGGACTGGGGGTAGGGGTAGGGATCTGGTATGCAAGGGCCAGAGGGGACGCCAGTACTAACTGCCCCCCTTTCACCCCAGCACAGTGTCTTTCTGGTGGCTGGTGGTGGTCTGCATTTTTGTTTGATTGTGAGCCCTTTTGGGACAGGGAGCCATTTTAATCACTTGATTTTGTCTGTAAACTGCTTTGTGAACTTTTTGTTGAAAAGCGGTATATAGATAACAATAATAATTAATACCCATCTCAAGAGGCTGTCTGGCCCGGGGATGTTGGCTGGCAACCCTTAAGGTTGGTAAAGTGTGCTCCCATTTTCCCCCTCCTTTTTTCTCTTTTTTTTTGGGGGGGGGGGAGATGGTTCAAGGGATGAAGGAGGGGTAGGGTGTTAATGCAAAATTGATATTTATGGGGAAATGTTCAACATACACACAAAAACCTCAAAATCAACTCTGAACAATGCTTTTCTTGTGGAGATAGGAACTCTTTCTCCTAACCTCATTCAGATATGGCTCTCTAGATGTGCTATGATGGTGACACACATGAGAATATAATACCTGTTGCAGGTGGTGAGTGAAAAGTGAGCAAAGACATTTTGGGGGTTAAATAATAAAGTCTTGCCTTTTAGAAGATGTTTGTGAGTTTGGTGGTCTCTGTTTAGGTTCTCTGCAGCTGAGATCTAACCAATGAATGTTTGAGCTAGGAATAATCTGCTCAGAGTTTTCAGTGCAAAGCACTTAGGCTGGGAAAGGTCAGGAAACAGACTGAAGATAATACAGAAGACAAAATCCATAAGGCAGCTTGCCGCGTCCCTGGCTGGGGCCGAAGGACCCCAGGGGGAAAGTGGCGCCTCGAACCGGTTGGGGTTTGATATATTTTACCTGAAGTGGGGTTGATAGATGTGGAGTAGACCAGACGGAGGCTGAGTCAATGCTGACTTCCTTTATTTAGTTTACAGACACCCCCTTGTCCCGTCCACTTGATCCTTCTCTGGAATTCACGCCACTCTGGCTGAAGGGGTTCAGAATAGCAGGGCACGGATGCTCTTCCAGGTTGGCTGGGACACTAGCGGAGGATGGTTGCTCTTCTTAAGGGAGCTGCAGCCTGTCTCGGGGCAAGGGCCCTCCTACCCAGTAGGGTCAGCGTCTTGGGTGTCCGGGTTGTTCCATGGTTCGAGGTCCAGGAGCCCGGGTCCAACAGGGACAACTGGCTTGGCAGCAGGGGGGTTGTAGCTCAGGCAGCAACGTCAGGCAAATCCCTCGTTCAATAGGCAAGACTCCCAGGGCTCTTCCCAACTCAGCCCATCTGGGCTGGTAAAGGTTAAGCAGAGAGTTAGCTTGAGGCCGAGATGTGCGGAGTCCAGCTCAGAAGATATGTGGGCCCAAGCGGCTCTGCAGAAGCTCCTGCCATTGCTGCTGTGGCGCCTTTTATGGCTCTTCCCAGGGTGGGTTGCCAGCTGACCCAGTTACACCCAGTGGGAATTACTGGGACGAGCGGACGGCTCCTGCAGTCACTCTCCCTCGTCCTAGGCCAACTGGCAATAACTTAGGTCCCGGAGAGGAGGATCCCTGCAAGGACTTAGTGTCTCATGGTCCGGGCTCCGGCCTTAACTTATGTCTTCCCGTGGGTAGCTGACCCAAGGTGCCACACAGCTTCTTAGAAATTCTTTGAAGAAAACAGATGAACTGTTTGGCTTGAATTTATGTATTGGGGAGATGGCCAGTTGGGAAATCAGCTGGCTTTCTTATGGAACACAAGCAGTGTTTTAAACTATATAATAAATGTTTGCCTATCCATCATCCTAGTGCCTAAATCAGGGACGCCAACATAAGGCCTGAAACCAATATCTAGCTGTCCAGAGCTTTTCATCTCACAGTTTCTAGGGACCACGGAACTGCGCAAGCCATGTGAAATGCCTTGGCAGTCTGGATGTGTGCCACAGGCCTCATGTTGCCAATCGCACCCTCGGGAAATTAAATTTTTTGGGAGAGAGGGTTGGGATTAAGTCTTACATTTGTGATGCAGGTATCCAGAAAGAAGTGCTTTTAAAAAAAAATCTGTGTTTGGGCCCTCCGAAAAGAGGATCATCAGTATTCATATATAAAATGCTGCCAGTTGTTTCTCTTTCAGTACTCAGCAGCTTCTCTCTTTCGTGTAGGAATTTTTCGGTGTACCTTTTGTGAGACTGAAGTGGAGGAAGATGAGTCGGCTATGCCTAAAAAAGATGCCCGAACCCTTGTGGCACGATTTAATGAACAGATAGAGCCAATCTATGAACTACTCCGTGAGACTGAGGATGTTAACCTCGCCTACGAGTTACTTGAACCTGAGCCTATGGAGATTCTTGCACTGAAGCAGAGGTGGGCAAGGGGTACTGAGCTCTCTGCACCTGGTATTGATGTATTTGTAGTCTTCTCAAAGTTCATTAAAAAAAATACATGGATGTGTTGGGACAGATCACTTGATCCTTTTCTTTCTCATAACTTCTCAGTTGAAGAACCTGTGTGCTATTAAGTTGCAGATAGAGGAGACAAACCACTACAGAATATAGAACTCAAACCTGCTGTGTGGCGTACCCAAGGATTAGTTACTCAGCCACGTGTACCTCAAAAGCACACTTGATTACTTGGGGCTTGTGGGCTCTGGCGTCCAGCCCACGTGTCATTGCAACTGCGAGGAGCTCTTGCAGCAAGGTGGGGGTCCCTTTGTCAGCAAGGTGATGACAGCATCGCCTAGCATCAGACTGGGAAGATGTCTCTCAGCTGACAGTGATAAGGAGGCAGGCAGGGCCTCAAAGGAAGTGGGGGGGATTTAGATCAGGGAAAGGAACGAGACGGGGAGAGAAGGAGATGGTCAGAAGCAGAGGACAAGAGGGAAGAAGGTGACAGGGAAAGAAGAGGAGGGAGAAACCCCAGGAAAAGGGAAGAGGAAGGATTTAACAAAGGGAATAAGCAGGAGCAGAGGTGGAAGAAACAGAGAAGAAGGGAACCTGGTCCCTTCCAGAGAATAAGCATGATTCAGGTTTTCCCACTTTCTCCCCTGGCTAACAAGAAGCATGGCGTCTTGAGTCTCACCAGGAAGGGCCCATGGAAGAGCCCCCCAAACACCCACCCCATTGGGTTGGGTAGAGACCCTTGGGCTTTTCTTGCTGGTGGCAGCCACACTACCAGTTCAATTTGGTCCGCCCTCCCTCAGCTTATTACCCCCCCCCCCCCCGCTGCCTAGGGCCAGCCTCGAAGAAGCTCCCTATGAAGTGGACCTTGAATCTGAATGAGTAGAACTGTGGATCCGAAGGGACTCAGTAAAAGACTATCTAATAACCTCTTTTTCTCTCTCTCCCCATACACACCCAAAGGGGAACTCTTCAAAAAGGAGTCAATAAATACTCACTAGCAGCATCTCCCTTGCCTCTCAGTATTCATTTTTCTCTTGCCTTCTGGGGAAGGAATGTCGTACACCTACCCTTACAATGTGGACATGCCCCCTTGGGATGACCCCCAGAGCTAACACTACAGGGCTGAGATTTGTACTATATTCTCTCCATCCCCAAGCTAGACTTGATTCCCTGGCGTTCCTTTTCAAAACTCTTATCTATTCCATGGAACAAACTACAGCTCTCCTTCCACTGAACTTATGAGCAACAAGACAAATGCCCAGCTTCTGGGGAAATGCTTGTAAGATGTAAGAATGTGAGCATAATGCATGACTTTGCTTTATCATGGGAAGGAGACTACTCCTTCCTGTAGTGTGTTCTGTGTCTCTGCTTGTATGTGACTTCATTAGGGTTAGTAGTGTAAATGTGACCATAGACATATTTTTCTTCTTCCTTCTTGAAACACTAGCCCCACTGTGCACTGATTTGGATGCAGAGAAGATTCTTTTAAATACTCCCCACGTGTCATGACACACATACCCACACCAGCTGCTATTTAAGAGCCAAATCATATATTTAAGATAACATGCAGTCCCAGGGTGTGGTCTGAGGGCACGTGGTACAGCCACTTTGCTAAGTTAAGCAGACCTGGGTCTGGTCAGGGCCTGAATGGGAGGCTACCCAGGAACCACATGGAAGAATATAAATATAAGATAAAAAATGCACCCATAATCAGTGGGAGTTGCCCAGTACTCAAACAAATCCTGCAGTAAGATGGTCTTGTCAAATTCCTTAGAGATATTGAAATGCTTATGAAGAGCCCAAAGTGTTTTGCAAATGTTAACAAAATAAACACAAAAGCACCTAGAACCCAATGACTTATTACCAGAAAAGCCTCTGACCATTAGCTCCTAATGTTGTTTTTCAAACTTCTGCTCAGTCTGTTCGTATAGACAAACTGTAAATATTAAATGGTCAAGTTTATAAGTAAAAGCATTACAATACTTTGTCCACTCTTTATAGATTACAGTAAATGGCTTGTGTATCACATAAGCAAGGCTGGTGTACACATGCTGGAGAATGAGGTACCTGTAATTGAATCTTGAGTTGGTAGAGTGTACTGTACTACTTTGAACTGCAGATGCTTTCCCCCATGTAAACCACTGCTTGTAAGTGGGGAGAGGAACTAACCCTCAGAAGAAAGGTGCTAACCTGCTCCTTGGCTATACTAGTTGTCTATTTGCAGTCAGTTGTGTGTGTTTTTTACACAGGGGAGCATTTCAAAATGCTATCCCACACATGCAATTTGAATTCATATTCATATGAATTCCATTCATATTCCATAATAGTTGGAATTATTTCAATGTTGTTGTAATATTTATTTTAGAATTCTGTGTGTTTTCTGATTCTATGCAGTAAGGAACGGGCCGCTGGTGCCATGGGGACTGGTGGTCTACCAAGCGGGCCGCACAGGGAAGCCTGGACTACAAAAGGCCCCTCTTATGAGGACTTGTATACCCAGAATGTCATCATCAACATGGAAGACCAGGAGGATCTGCATCAGCCATCAAATGATGGGAAGCCACCCAGGGAGAGGCCAGTTTGGCTGCGGGAGAGCACAGTGCAGGGAGCTTATGATCCTGATGAGGTCAAAGAAGGTAAGAAAGATAAAGGGCAGAGAGGTGTTGACCAGTTCAAAGTAACCCTCTGGACAGGGAAGAATGTGCTCCATATCCTGCTCAAGCAGGTCAGTTTCTTCTGTTCCTCTGTTCTAAATCCCCCCTTTCTTTCTTTTGAATGCCTTCAACATTCCGTAGGTTCTGGAAGCTCATAGGGCTATTTGTATGTTGTATTTTTAAACACAATTTTCCCCTTTAATTTGCAAACATATATCGTACTGCTATTCCTAGAGAGTCCCCTGAATATACAGAACTACTTTCTTTTGCGGCGTCCCTGTTTCACTCCCACAATGATCTGAACCATCTGAATTCATTCGAATGGATGATGCTGATTGGTTGCCTTTCCCATGTCTATTATGGAGCTCTGCTAGCCAGTTTTAGAGGTTTGTGTTAAGATCCCCGACCTGTAGTAATTCAGCTGTAGATTTGAATATGTATGTGCAGATCATCCGAGTGCATGACACACAGAATGCAGTAGACAATTAGCACCATCAGAGGCGTTCTAATATGGGGGGAGCAGGTGTGCTCCACCCCAGGTGCTGAGTGAGCGCGGGGCGCGGCAGCCGGGCTCGGGGCTGCGCAGAGCGGCGCGGCACCGGAGTCTGGCTGGCGCGCCCCTCTGAAGCAGTGCGCCCACTCGCCGCGTCCCCAGCCCGAGGATAAGCCCTCCTCAGAGCGACCGCCCAGTTCAGCGGTCGTGGGCTTTCTGAGAGGGCCGAACGCGTTGCGCCGGCTATTATAGGGTTTGCGCATGCGCAAAACCTTTAAAAGCCGGTGCGACGCGTTCGGCCCTCTCAGAAAGCCCTCGACCGCCGAACTGGGTGGTCGCTTTGAGGAGGGCTTGTCCCCGGCCGGGGATAAGCCCTCCTTAGAGCGATCGCCCAGTTCGGTGGTCAAGGGCTTTCTGAGAGGGCCGAGCGCGTCGCGCCGGCTTTTATAGGGTTTGAGCATGAGCAAAACCTTTCTGAGGGCAAACGGACCCGTTTGCCCTCAGAAAAGTTTTGCGCATGTGCAAACCCTATAATAGCCGGCGCGACGCGTTTGGCCCTCTCAGAAAGCCCTCAACCACCGAACTGGGCGGTCGCTCTAATGAGGGTTTGTCCCCAGCCTCCAGAGCGGAGCCTCCGGAGGCCGGGGACGCGGCGAGTGGGCGCTCAGCTCCGAGTCCGGCTGCTTGGGGGGGCGCTCCAACCAGGCGCCAGGAGGGCTGGGAACGAAGTAGATTTCAAAAGCCTAAAAACAAAGTAGATTTCAAAAGCCTGATTTCTTTTTTCCGCACATGAGTAGTGAGTTTATACTTCTAAGAACATATAAGTTGTCTGTTACCTAGCACTGGACACATTTATACTTGGAATATATAAAGCACATTTTAAAGTTGTCAGGTAGCCAGTATTGTTATCCCCATGTAGCATATGTGGGCCTGAAGCTGAGTGTTAATGGGTGAGGTGAGGTTCAACCTAGGACTTCCTGCTTCATAGCACAGTCTCTTAGTTAATGCATTAAACTCTTACAGGCTAAGAAAGGGATTACGACATGAGGAGCTTGCATAGAGCAGAGGTTTAGCCACCCTCCAGTGAGGTTTAATCCACAACCAATTAAACAATCTTACTACAGATCCTGACTGGGAATGAAAAAAAGACTTACAATGTCTTTTCCCACACATGTTGTTTTTCTATGAACAGAGAAGTTTCTCATGGGAGAGCATTCAGGTATGCATCTTCTCACACACCCCTGAACCTTGAAATGATAGCATTCAAGAAAAGGTGTGCCACTTTGCTCTGCTGCCTGAATAAACCAGCTTGTCTTTGCATGTGAAAAACTACCGTTATTGGGGAGAACCCTAGGCTAGAACCCTTCATGTTTGATAATTTTTTTGTATGGAAAACACTCCCCCCCCCCCCAGCAGCTTGCATAGCGTAGACTAGATGCAGGTTGACTTGAGAACTAGCAAATTATTCAGTAAATTTAAGAGGATCTCTACCCACCTCTATTGCACTTAGTGGTTATGTTAGATTAGAATATAGAGGTGGAGACTGTCAAGTAGGTATGTTGGATCCAGACCATTTGGGGCTTCATAAGTCATCGCCATCACCTGAGCTTAGTAGGCATTGCTGATGCTGGATAATTGATATATTGGTAGGCTGCCCATATCCAAAAAGGGACAGGGTGCCTATACCTTTAACCATTGGAATTTGGGCAGGTGCAGCTCATCATGGAAGGGTGCAACAAGCTACACCTGCCCAAATTCCCTCTTCTTACAATGGTTAAAGGTATAGGCACCCTGTCCCTTTTTGGATATGGTCAGCCTATATATTGGGGTCCTGATGAACCACCACAACGCAGCAATTGGCCGTGCTTATGCAAATGACAACCTGCGTTTTATTTTGATGAAGCGAGCAGCAGTTTTGGCTCCTAAAGGTGTTTATTACAAGAATTGTTTTCAGTATGTTCATTCCCTTCTTCTGTGCAACCTTGGTTGCAGTATCCCAGCAGTTTTTTTAAAAAATAAAATTGCTCACTTATTTTGTTTTCTTGTATGTCCATTGCAGGTGGTCAAGGCATGGACGTATTCCAAGAAGGGGAAGAGGGTCAAGCCACTCTAGACAATAATGAGGAGGTGATGCGTGCTCTGTTGATCCATGAAAAGAAAACCCCCTCTGCCTCTGTATTCGCCATAGGAGGGGCTGCTCAGTCCACCACTAATGCCAGTGACTCTGAGAGTGAAACAAGTGAATCAGATGAGGACTCCCCTCCCCGTGTGGCCACTTCAGCCACAACGCTTTACAGACTGACGGAAGATGATGATGATGATGAGTTTGAGGTGGTGACGGAGGACCCTACTGTCATGGTAGCAGGACGTCCATTTTCTTACAGTCAAGTGAACCAGCGGCCTGAGCTGGTGGCCCAGATGACTCCAGAGGAGAAAGAACTGTATATAACAATGGGTCAGCGTATGTTTGAGGACATGTTTGATTAGTTTTCTTCTGCCTGGCAACATTTATAGGAGACCTATAACTGGAAATTCTACAACAAAGCAAAATACTGAAATATATTTTCCCCTTCCCATTGAATTCAGTCATTGTTTAGATCCACTTAGAGCAGGGGTGGGGAACCTATTTGCGTTGGGGGGCCATTTCCCCATTGGGAAAATTGGCTGCGGGCCGGCCGTAAGGCCGCCCAACCCCCCCCCCCCCGCAAATTTGACACCCCCCCCCGCGAATCTACCGTTCTAAACCGCCCACCCACGGCCGCTTATCTGAGGCTCTGGGCGGCGGCGGCAATTGCCGCCGCCTTCCCGCGTCAGCTCCAGTTTAAATCGGCCTTTCTGCAGCTGCGCAGATCGCCGTTGAGGCCGAGAGGGCAATCTCTCGGCCTCAACAGCGATCTGCGCAGCTGCAGAAAGGCCGATTTCAGAAGGAGGAGGCGCCGAGGTGACGCGTCACCTTGGCGCCTCCTCCTTCTGAAAGCGGCCTTCCTGGACCTGCGGAAAGCGCCGCTCTGCGCAGGTCCAGAAAGTCCGCTTTTAAAGGGACTAGGCGGGCGGCGGAGCCTCCGGTCCTGCGGGCCGGAGGTTCCCCACCCCTGACTTAGAGAAACCCATGTGAGCTATCAACAGTCAGAAAAGAGGGAGCCAGCCAGTGTGTGAGAGAGCTTTCAGGGCAGTCCAGAACTACAGTGTCTCCCTCCCTACCTCTCTCCTTGTCAAATACACCTGCACATATAGCCAGCGGTTTTTAGTGTGCAAGTTTCCAGATCTCATTTGCACTTTTGTACTTAATAATTTTGGTTTGTTTGACCTGGGAAATCTGAATGCTCTTAGTTGGATTTTCTTTCTCAAAAGGGGGTTGTAGGAAGGCATTATCTTGATGATTCACTGGATTCTGCGAGTGATAGCTCCTCTGAAAATAATAACTGAAGACTGTTTTGCTTCAGAATTGCATACAGTCTCATTGTAGGTAATCCTCTCCTTGCAAGCATTGTGTTCCGGGGATTTGTATTTCTAGCAGCCAGACAAGCAGGATTTCTGTGTCACCCCCTTTTTCTTCTCATATTGATTAGAGAGTTTCTAGCCACAGAGAACATATAAGCAATCATGTTAACGAGTGAGTATTTAGGCACTGTGATGTTTGAAGATAATTTCTTGGAGAGAGAGGGGCAGTGGGGACAGGGAGACATCTTGGTAATTGCTGAACAGGAGGAAGGTGCCCCCTAGAACATCCTCCCTCAGAGCCTCAGTAAAGTGTCATTATACATTTTTTTAACAGTTCTCTAACAAGTCAGTGACTGTTCCTTTGCTTACATGAGTCAATTCCTATCCTTTCACATAATCATTTCACCTGTAATGCTGCAATTTTCATACGAGGAAAAGTAGTCTGACTTTAGTTCTCCCTCCTCCTCAAGAGGAATGATTTCTTATACTTTCTATTGGAATCGGTAGATGAGAAGCAGGTCAGAATCAAGCCTCATTTGGCTCCCAGAATTACTGAACCAAAACACTCAAACTGGTTTCTTTCCATGCTGTTGAATGAACAGAACTGTTGGATGTCCCCTGATTGACCTACCACAAGAGTACTGGGAATGCAATAGGACTGCCTTTCCCCATTCCTGGACTCTGTCCAAGCAGAGTGCATTAGTCTCTCATCCCAGCAGCTTTGGGGAAAAACAATATTTTAACACAAACTCAGAGGGTTTTATTGTTGTTGGTTTTTTTTAATTATGCAGAACTTTGTTGGATTCCAGTATTTAGTATGGCATAGTCTATTAAGTATTTTCACTAGTACCTACATGAGCAAACACAGTTTTGTACTGTTTTCTCTTTTTTAAAAATTGTTTTTATAAATCATTGTGCTTTTCTTATTTGGCATCAGAGTAGAGCAGAGTGATAAAAGGTGCCTCCAAAGCTTTAGTGTCTGCCACACGTGCTCTTTTAATTTAATGAGATAGGTCTTTGTATTGTCAAGCCATCATATGCCAACCATGTATATTTTGCTATGTTTCAGAGGTTTCCTTTTTGAATTTATTTTCAGAGCCTAAGTAGATAGTTGTCAACTGTGTGTGTGTGTGTGTGTGTGTGTGTGTGTGTGTGTGTGTGTGTGTCTACATTTCTTACTTTCATATTTAAATAAAAAGAAACAGATAGTATAATATTTCCATCTAAGACCAATGGTTTATTATCCACTAATATGCAGTTTGGAGTGAGTGAGTGAGTGTGTGTGTGTGTGAGAGAGAGAGAGAGAGAGAGAGATATTCCTAGATAATGCTACCTCATAATTTCCTTCATTGAAGGACACAGCTTTTCCTATGCCAGTGCCTGTCTCAGTAGACATTAGGTAATCTTGACCTGTCATAAGCAAAGCCCACATGAGCCAATGGATACTGAATATTTATCATTTCAAAATACAGTACATGAAGCCTGAAACAAAAATACAGTATTCTCTGTGTTTTGAGGCCAAATGTCCCTTGGATAACATTCCATACAGCACAATCCTGTGTAACCTTGTACACAAAAGTACACTTACACTGGTGCATCTGCTGTTATACCGGTGTAAGGTTACACAGGATTGCGCTGATAAATATGGTTAACTTAACTGTAAGGAAGTTAAAAATTTACCTCTCGGCAATCTTGGCTTCAGCGGCGCTGTGTGCAGGTCCAGGAAGGCCGCTTTTAAAATGAGTAGGCGGGCGGCGGCGGAGCCTCCGGTCCGGTCCCACGCGGGCTGGCCGGATCAGGCCCGCGGGCCGGAGGTTCCCCACGCCTGATTTAGACAAATTTCTATAAGCTGCTCTGAGCCCCAGTGGCATAGCTGGGTGGGCTCCAGATTGCTGTGCTCCACTTCTTGCCCACTGCAGCTGCTTACCAGGAGAGGAAGGTAAGGAGGTGGCTGCAGTAGCAGCTGCTTTTTTTTTTTTTCCTTACTCCATTGGTGCTGGAGGAAACTAGGGCTGCTGCTCACCTGATCCTCTTCCTCTTGGTCTCAGTGAGTGGGAAGAGGATTGGAGAGCTGACTAGGTAGCAGGCCAAAGGGGACAGTAGGCAGATGCGGCATGCAGGGCACCCCTTGTCAGTTTACTGCTTCCTCTCTACTCCCTACTCACATACCGCGGACAGGGGCGCCCACTGACGAAATAAGTGAGTTGGCTGGGAGGGCAGAACAGGGGGAGGGTGGGAGGGGTGATGGAGGTGAGAGGGGGCAGGAGGTGAATTGGAGGCGAGAGGGAGTGGCACCCAGGACAGGCGACTTGTGCTGGATGCTATCCCCTCTGAGCAGCCAACATGCCTCCTTTGACTCCTTGGACTTGCGCCAGCTAAAGAGATGGTGCAGGTCCAAGGTGACCTATTGGCGACCTGGGGGCTTATGGAGGGGTAAGGGAAAATATTTACTTTTTCCCCTCCCAAGACTCCCCGCCCCCCAGCATACAGTGCAGGCCATTGTGGTGCAGTTGCATGCTATGGCTAGGAAAAGGATAGGACTGGGCTGTGAGGAAGTTAAAAAGACCCTTCTCCATTTGCTATTTAAGCAAATGTTGCAGGCATTGTGCAAGAACCTGCCAATTCCAAGTCAAGCAGTTTTGAGAAATTGGAATGGAAGCAGCATGCAAATACCTCACCCACAGCTTCAAGCTGTGCACAGAATCTTCATAAGGCCAGAACAAATTGTTTCATTATCTAGCCTGACTTTTTGCAGTTTAATTTAAGCAGAAAACTCACCCAGCATTTCCAGAATGGCTGCTATAGAAGGAATGCTTTTAGAACATAAGAGTCAATCCTGATCGAAAGACAACTAAGGCTGCAATCCATAAATGGTTATCTGGGAAAAGGTCCCATTTAACTCAATGGGATTTACTTCTAATAGTTATGCATAGAATTGGGCTGTCAAGCTGAGAAAACATAATATATGGTGGTTGGTTACTTTCATTATTAAGAAAATAAGATTGGTCCATTTTATCTCCAGATCTGTAGGTTTTATAGGGCATGAATATTATACTCTCTTGTCATCCATGCTCAGCTGAGGGCCAAACTATACCCATCACTGGAGGGCGACCAGGGGAGGCGACAAGGCCCTGGGGTGGCAGCGAGGAAGCACAAGGGGGTGGGGGCAAGCTGGGGGGGCAACCTACCCAACCTGGTGAGTCCCATCACCGCTGCAGACGTCTCCTCGCTACCACTTGGCTTGAGAGCCACTCTGAGCGGTGCGGATGGCCACTTTTAAACTTTTTTCTTCACAAAAAAAGTGGTCAGCCACTCACAGTGGCTCTCAAGCCAAGCAGCAAGGAGGCGGCAGGCGGTGAGAAGACAGTGGCACAGAAGCAGAGAAAAGGGTAGGAGGAGGGGGTGGCTGCCACAATCAATCTACTATCCATCACAACGGCCGCCCCCTTCCTCCAAGGAACAAGGGGCAGGGCGGCTGGACTGGAGCTGGTCCAGACCTACCCTTTTTGTCACCGCTGCCACTCAGGTTGCAAGCTGCTCTGATCGGTCCGCAAGCTGCTCTGATCCAGCTACACCACTGCCCATCAAATGGTATCCAAAGGTGTCTTCCAATGGCAGAAATGCTCTTGCATGAGTAGAAGAATGTTGCACAAGATTGCTATGTGTTCAAGAATAGTTCTGCTAGCAGAAGATGCTATGCAACATGCTGCACAACCTTTTGTACAAGCTCATTGCACAGCCTCAGAAGGTCCTCTTCCCAGGGCTAGTCAAATACCTCCTCATGCAGCCTCAGGTGCCATGCCAAATACTGCCCCTCCCTCACCCAGTAATGTGCCAGCCTCTGCTCTTCCCACTCTCCAGTATTCAAGCTCAGCACTCTCCTCCCATCCACATTTCCTCTTCCTCTCAGACAGAGATGGACACACCCCACCAATCTGCTGCCTGATGCAACTACTTCAGTTGGCTTCATGGATGCTTTATGTGAGCACTTTTCTTTTGAAGTTTCTAAATTGCTGTACCTCCTTTATTTCTCAATAGATCTGCACTATACAGAGGGATGGTGGGTGTTGTCAGTTCTTCTATGCCAAATTTGACTGAAACAGTGTTCAATGACTGATACAATATACTGGTGGAATGCTGTTTTCCCCCCCCCCCCTCACCTTATATAGGCACTCTCATTGTGTACTCATGAGAGTACACAATGTAGCAGTACTCATGTAGCAGTACTAGCACAATGGCCTGTGCAATTAACGAGCACGTATGCACACCAATGTCCCTCAGACATATAGACACACTCAGTGATGAGCCTCCCATGATGACCATATCATTGGGATATGACCTACCTGCCTAAGGTCTGGTGCCTTTCTACTGTGTGCTATTTGGCCAGCTTTATTTTATCAGCTTTCTAGATCCCACCAATCTAGTTTGTGGTTTAGAATTCTGGTAGGAGGTGGATCCAGGAAAGTACCATCCCATTAGCCTAATGTCTGTCCCAGTAAATTGCCAGAGTTCATTATTAGGGATAGAAAACATATCTAAAAAAAGAGTCTCTGCTCCTGTGCATTTGTTTTGGTCAATTTTTCCTTCCTGCCAGTTGGAGTCTCCTGCCATGCATCACAATGTTCCCAGCTGCCTTAGCTTGTTAATTAAGAGGAGTTTGATTAGTGAAAGGACTAATCCACTGCCATCCTGTGCCATGCACCCTATGTGTCAGTTGATAAGACCCCTTCCCTGGGGGATTTTTTGTTGGATGAGTCCAGCATTATGGGGTATTTAACTTTCTGGACCTAACTTTTCACAAGCAGAGTGAGAACAAAGATAAAGAGGATGATTGCTGCTGGGGATATTTTCTTTGCAGGAGTTGCAAAAAAAAAAAAAAAAGTTCATGAGAAGAATACAAACTCACTGCACAATCCTAGCCATGTCTACTCAGAAGTAAGTCCCATTAAATTCAATGGGACTTACTTCCAGGAAACAGTAATTAGTATTGCAGCCTACAGTTCTGCCATTTCAGAGCAGTTGAGGAGGAGGCCACCATCCCTCTTGGCACATTAAATGCTTTCCTACTTTGTCCATAATCAAATATTTCTAAATATGTATATTTTCTACTACATCCTGTTGGAACAGAGCTGGAGGTGTGGCTTATGAGGGACGGTGAAAGTAGCTAAAACTGGAGCGGGTGCATATGAAGCGCTTTGAACACTCAAAGTATAACAAGTTTTATTAGGGACCCATGATTGGCAACAGTTCTTTATTAAAAATAAATTCAGTGCCAAACCAGGGCTTGCTTTTCCTTATGAATGGCTGTAGCCACTGATGCCTTTATAAATGTTCATACCTGCATTGCTTGGCACATACATAAGGAAAGCATTCCCAGGTTAATGATATTCTGTTAGCAATACAGTACATACGCTATATTCCCTCTAAGGCAGTGGTTCCCAAACTGGGAGGCGTGGCTTCCAGGGGAGCTGCGGAAACCAGCCCCAGAATCATCTCAGAAAACAGTGCATTGGCAGCCATCAACATCATGTAATGGGTAGCCGTTGCCAATGGTCAAGGGAGCCGCAGGTCAAAAAAGTTTGGGAAACACTGAAGAAATACAATGCCTCCAATGGCAGAAGCATAGGTGTTGTAATTGGTAGGCATTTGCCTACCCAGAAAACCATCTTGTCCCCCACTTCTCCCTAACTGGTAGAGTTCCATGGTGAGGGCAATTCCCAGCCACACAGCATGTCTTAGTTGCTGGTTGGAACGGAAGCAGAATGTACTAATTAAATAGTTTATGGGTAAATAGTTCACCCCTTTGCTGATAAACGTCTTGGTACATAACATACTTCCTAAATTCCAGCCAGACAAAATGGTTTCCTCCAGGTGTTACCAGGACTCAAGCAGAAGCTACTAAGTGGTATATTAGTGGGGGGGGGAGGGAGAGAGAGAAAGAAAGAACCACTTCCTCATAAACTTGTTGTGTTGGTACAGTCTCCTCAAGGAGGGAGAAGGACAAAAGCAGGAATGAGTTTCAGGCAACAAGGTAGAGAAGTGGAAGGCAAAGTCTTAGGCAAGGGAATAACATCCCAAATGGAAATTCCCAAAACTGTTCCATTGTAGCTGCAGTTCAATATTCCCCTCTTTCACTTCAGTTTACCCCCCCCCCCGCCTTAACAATCTGCTTTCCAGGCTAGGATATTATGGGGTCTTTATGGATATGGATATCTTCAGGGCAATCTGGGCTGCTGAATACAGAAGGTCTGGGAGGTAAGTGTGTCTATTGGGTTAGTTATTCCAGATTGAATAATTTGATATAGATTGATTTTCTCTCATCCTTTCAATGCATATTAATCTTCCTTTTCTGTTTCACACTAGTACTGCCTTTTCTTTTGCTAGGTTGAATATTATGAGCCTAGCGTTTTCTTATTTCATTTGTTGCATTACCTTGAACTGTGCTGAATAGCTCATTTATGTGGGCCATGTGAATTGTGTATTGAACTACTGTACTGTATTTCCCAAAGCATCTCTGAGAAAACATTGTATCTATGGTTGCCAGGTTTTTTCTCCTAGGACTCCTGCACTTTTAACTGCTGCATAATGGACAACAGGTGAAGCTTTTTTATTGCAAGAGGTGAAGCTTTTATTGCAACAGGTGAAGTTTTTTATGATTGCATATCTATGCTGTGAAAAAAATATTCTGTTGAAATATTGTCACCATATTGTCGCCCCTTGAACTGAAACTTTCACTTGCACAGGTCCTCCTTGTACAAAACAGAGGGCTATCCATGTTAATCTGTAGCAGCAAAAACAACAAGGAATTTTGTGACTCCCTAAAGCTGACCATGTTTACTGTAGTACAGTATAAGCTTTTGTGGACTAATTCACTTAATCAGACACATGAAGTTTTCTCCTAGATTGGCACGTATACCTGGGTATATAGTTAAGAGGAAAAAAGGTAAATAGTGGTCCCAAATGGCCAGAAAATTGCAGAAGGTATAGTCTGTGATGGTTTTATGTAAAGCTTAAATGTATCTAGAGATAAGCACAGTGACAATTCACAGCTGACGTAATGGATTAGAATCTAATTCTGTATCTGTCAGCATAGATAGAAGAATCATTTTACCTAACCATCATCCTAACCCTAACCCTAATAATTAGATAACAAGATGATACTTCTAGCTATGCTTACAGCCCAATCCTAAACATGTCTACTCAGAAGTAAGTCATCATAGTCATAGGGCTTGCTCCCAGGTAAGTGTGTTTAGGATTGCAGCCTTAGGGCGCAATCCTCTGTAATGTTAGAATGGCGGAGCGCGTGCTCCACCGTTCTAATGTCACAAACGTGCCATAAAGCACGTTCGCGACTACTCTGGAGTAAGGAAGGTCGGCCTCCCTCACTAAGTCATCATAGTCATAGGGCTTGCTCCCAGGTAAGTGTGCATGGGATTGCAGCCTTAGGGCGCAATCCTCCAAAATGTTAGAATGGCAGAGCGCGTGCTCTGCTGTTCTAATGTGTCACGAACGTGCCTTAAAGCAAGTTTGTGACTACTCTGGAGTAAGGAAGGTCGGCCTCCCTCCCTCCTTTGCCGGACCAGGACGCGGCTTCTGGTGGAAGGTAAAAGCTCCCGCCGGCGGCCATGTGGGCAGTCCGACAAGCGAGGGAAGGGGGCCATTAACTTAGTCAGCGTGGGAGGGAGTGGGGGATGGCGACTGCCATATCCCCATCCCTGCTGGGCCGGCTAGGTCGTTACATGGCCTCCTCTATAGCTGGCGGAAATCCGAGGAGGCCGATAGGGCCGGCCCTGGTTTACACCTGGGGAAGGGGATGAGCGTCCCCTTCCCCGAGTAGACCTCCGGCCCACCGGGCACCCTGGGCTCAGGATCCGGTGGGCGGCTCTGGGCCGCCCGCCGGATCCTTAGTCAGGATTGCGCTACCCGTTAATTAACCGAGTAACGTGGCAAGAAACCATTGTCTCA
Source organism: Plestiodon gilberti rubricaudatus (assembly GCA_026170595.1). NCBI lineage: Eukaryota > Metazoa > Chordata > Lepidosauria > Squamata > Scincidae > Plestiodon > Plestiodon gilberti. Next base: position 105,286,565 of record JANXHW010000002.1, on the reverse strand, counting down.
ATTCAAGCCTGAATATATAGAATAAAACCTCTTGAAATATTCCATACTGTTTCCCTCTTTTTTTAATGCAGTATTGTACTTGTGTGTATATAAGTCTGCCAACCTAGACTAAGACTTGATGCATCTGACAAAGTGGACACTAGTCCACAACCTTTTGCTACTGTAGATTTTGTAGTCTTCTATCTAAGGTGTCACAAGAGTAACATTTTTTTTTAAAAAAGCTTCCCCCATCCCCTACAAGACAAGAAGTTTTTTTAAAATTATTATTTGGGAGAGGAGATTTGCATTCTTTGTACCACCAAGAGATGGCAATACTTCTTTACAGTGTTCTCTAAGATGTCTTTTTAGCACAGGCAGTAACAAACGCCGATTGCAGAGACCAACAGATCCTAGACATGCTTACTAAAGTGTAACTATTACTTTTAGAATTTGCAGCCTGAGTGTTTGGTTGGGAAGCTTTAAGTATGGTAGGGAGAAGCTGCTCACTCAGAATTTACTTTCGCTTCCTAGAATAGAAACAAATTTTGTGTGGTGCAGCCAATGGCCTGCAGGGTGGGAGTCAGCTGGAAAGCGACAAGCGACGCGACTGCCGTTACCGGGCGAGCCACACTGCGGGCCGGCTTGGAAGTGTGCGCGTGCGCTCACGCAACCGTGCACTTAACCACAACTGCCGGCACTTTTTCTTTCAGCCATTTTTTCCAAGCGGAGGAGACAACGTCAAACACCAATTCCTCCTCCGCTGCAGCGTTTTACCCTCCCCCCCCCTCCACTCTCATGTTGGGTGGGGACTCGTAGCTAACTCGGAGCACCAGTTTTAGGCTTTTATGTAACTGGCTTCCCTAAGCTTGACGGCTTTATTTCCCAGCCTATCGGAGCCCCTTCTGAGTCGAAGACTTTCCCCTCTCGTTCGGTCTTTCGGCTCTTCCTGGACTCTTCCAATCCTAACCCATCCCGCTTTTACCTCACCGAGCAGACCGATTGGTTGTCAGAGGTATCATTCACCTCCTGCCCTCCCGCTACTAAGCGCCGCTCCACATTCGCACTGGCGCGCGCCGCGGGTGGGTCTGGAGGAGGAGCTGTTGGCGCCGCCTGTGATTTCAGCGCCTTGGAGAGCGGATGGAGGGAGCTGTCAGGGGTACTGCAGCAGCCAAAGCAGCGCGGCGGGCAGGGCGAGGAGAGGAGAGCTACCGTCCCCTCCGCTCTGCTCTGCTCACAGAGGGTCAAGCCATCTGCCATTGCGGCTGACCTGGAGCCAGCCTTGCAACTCCCGTCCCGGGGGCTTTCTTGGCAACAGGGCTTAACGAGGCTGTGACTAACAGGCACCCCCCTTGCGTCACTCAGTTAGGAGCAGCTGGTCGGGGCGTCGTTTTCCAAGCGCCGTTGTTTCTGCACTCCTTGCTGGATTGGTTTTGGGTCAGTCCAACAATGACCTGGTCCAAGATCTGGTCGGGAACCGCACTTTCGTTCAGGCCCTTGTGCCCCTAAGAGACTGATGGATGGTCAGGCTTGTGCTTGTGCCAATAAGTTATTTGCTTGCCAGAGGATCACTTGGCCTCTTGTTCCTGGATCTAAAGCAGATTTTCAAAGAGACTGATGAGATTAGAGACTTCGTGGTTCTATTTCCATCAAAAACCATGAGAGGTTATGATTAGCTCTTTCGAGCTCAACGGTCACTTCAGCACCCTTGCAGTTGGAAAAAAGGGGAGGCAGATCTGTCGGGATTGTCAGGGGTGGTTTGGCTATGAAGCACAGCCGGTTAATCTAAGCTTGCCGGAGAGAGAATATCGTTCGCCTCTAACAGTGAGAGTTAATTGGGTGTACGATGAGCGCTCTACTGAGGAAAGGTTGATTACTCACCCAAAATATCCTAAAAGCAAAGGGAAGATCAAGGAGAATCTGCAATTGCTGTACCATCCAAGCAAGTGAGAGAGATGTAGAAGGCAGAAGTGGATGTTTTTTTTTTCAAAAGAAAGAAAAGGGGGAGAGACTTCCTTCTCAAAATAATTATATATACTAAAATAAAATAACCTGCTATAGGAGAAGGCTTGGAAATTTTGTAATGTCAGTTACTTCAATACAGAAATATTTTTTCAGCAACATAGTGAGGTCATAGGCAAATGTATTTAGGCCAGTTTGAATGTTGGCTTGAATTCTAGTTACCAGTATTTTTTTTATAAAATTTTGATTGTTCAAGAATGACATCCTGTGATTACCTACAAAGCGATTAATAGCTTTTTGAATTCCAGTCCTTGGGTTTGCTGACTGTGGAGTTCTCCCTCCCCTTTTTAAAGTATCCCTTACTTTCTCTATTTTGATAAAATAAAGTCTACTTATACTTCAGTTGGTTATACGCTATCTTGAAACTTAATGCAAACCGCTTTATTGCTGCATCACTCATTAGAGAATTTGAGAGGTTGTTGTTGTTGTTGTTTGCTTGGCTAAATGTGAGCCTGCAATTTTTCCTCCCTGCAACGTCCTCAAGATTAAAAATGAAGAAATTTAATCTTCACAAAGTTTTGGATGGTTTAACTTCATCCCCTGGTGGAAGCAGCAGTGGTTCCAGTGGTGGCAGTGGGACTGGAGGTGGTTCTGTACACTCAGGAGGGACTGTGGGGACTCCCAGAGAGGAAATACAAGAGACTCTCACTTCAGACTATTTTCAGATATGCAAGGTAAGAGTAGATTTTTTTTCTTTAAAACTAGACTGCTATAGGCATTTAACATAAAAAGCTATGCCTGCAATCTTACCTGGGAGTAAGTTCCATTGAACTCGGTTGTACTTCTGTGTAGACATGCATAGGATTCTGCTGTAAGTGGGTAACTTGATATTCTGGCACTTAGTCTTTCATTTCATATTTGCTGTGATACTAAAAATTGGATCCAAATGATTTCTTTTGTTGTGCATTGTTATAAAGAGCAGAATTTGAGCATCAGCGGCCTGGTCCTGATGTGATAGCTCCAGATAATATAATATTTACAGTGTTTAGTCAGTGTATATGACTGAGGTGTCTGAGGTGCAACAGTAAGCACACTCATTTGAATGTGACATATTTTGGATTAGCGTGTTCGTCACAAATGTTGCTCATAATTTTATACATCCTTTTCATTCCTTAAAACACTGGTTCAAGCAAAGAATGTTCAAAGAACCTAATTTACCATTCTGAATGAAATATATTCACTTGTGGCCTAGCTGACAGCAGATATCAACTGTGATACCAATTAAAAATATTCTTGCAAACAAGACTGATAATTTAGTAAGAATGTTATTGGGATGTTAGACAGGCTTCATTTTACAGTTCCACCCATTCCCCCCCATAATAGTTATTTTAATTGCACAAAAATTATAGTATTTAGAAGTCCAGCATCATATTCATATGGTAATAAACTGCATATTAACAGTGTCAATTTTGGAAATGATCAAACATGATGGAAAATGTTTGGGATTCATCTTTGATTTGCTGACATAGGATTTTGAATTCTGAAGGAATTTTGCCTGTGAATAGTAAGAAGGTTTAAGTTTCCTAATGTTAAACATCCAAGGACTTTTGGTACAGCGAAAGGAAGCAAGAGTTCAGTCTTTTTCTTTCACTATGCTTCTACTAGGTTTGTAATCTATCCCAAATACTTGGATGCTGAATATGCTAAAATCAATTTGTATCTCAAACTCATAATCTAAGATAGAAAATAGTTCTTTGCTGTTGCATCTCACATGTAATACTTTAATCCTCTGTTATTGCTGCTGTACTGTGGTACTGTGAATTTCCTCACAGCATCAAAAGGATGTAAATAGGTACAAAGTTTAACTATGCAAAAATGGTTGCTATGCGTAAATGTTGCAGTAATGGGAAAAGGTCAGTACCCAATGCATCATGTTTTTCACATTCATTATCCAAAACTCCCATTAGTCTTGAGCAGAGGAGGAAACACATCTTGCTTCATTTGTTTCAGAGATCTTTATATTAACTCTTGCATAAATGGTGTTCACTGACACTTTGGATAAATTGATTTACTCCTTATTTGATTCAAAATTGCTGCAACTGTCCAATCAGTTTACCCTTGCTTGTGCCATGGTAAAGTTGACCCATTGGGTATTTCTACAGTAGCATAATTTAAGCATAACCAGTAACTTTTCCACATTGGTTTTGTACCAGTCCGTAAAAGAAATTAAATACACCGGTAAAGTATTATATTTTTAGTACAGACTCTGCTTTCAGAGCGACAAAATTAGAGCTGATCTGAACAGAGTTTAACATTAATAGCACACATTCATATGGCTCTTATGTAAGATCTAAGACATTTTTGCAGAGCACTTCATCCCACACTGCTTGTTAATCCACAGAACCAGTGAAGGTTAGGCAGTGTGCATTGATGGATTTCCACTTGGGAAATGGAGAAAAGCACCTGCCTAAAGTTCTCCAGCAGGCAGGACTTACTACTGATGGTTTTTTGTTTTGTTTTGTTTTTTGGTTAAAAAACCACCAATTGGTGTAAACTAGTGGCCTTTTCCCTGTCCCTTTCTCCTAGAGTAGTTTCTGAAACTGTTTAGTGAAGAAGTAAAGTGCTAGATTCTTGGGTCATATTCTCAAACTTGGAGAAGTTCTAATGTTGCCATCTTTATACTTAAAACATTTCTGTGTAAGCTTGACATTTTGATGATCATCTACAGAGTAAGGTGTGTTTTTTGTTCAAATGTCTAGTTGCAAGATATTCATATATCTAGTTGCAAGAAACATTAAATAAGATTTGTAAAAGGTGCCTTACTAAATGAATTCAAAAACAGCATCACCATTCTTATTTAAATATAACTTGGCTAATGTCCTAATCCTATTCCCCTCCACTTGCATTGTGATGCAGCTGTGCCATAGAGGTGTGTGCTGCATCCTATGATGGGGGGGGGGGGGGAATCAGGAGGCCTCATAAGAAGAGCCCTGCTGGATCAGGCCAAAGGCCCATCTAGTCCAGCTTCCTGTATCCCACAGTGGCCCCACCAGATGCCTCCGAGAGCACACAACTATTGTCACTTCCGTGCACCTGGCACAGAGAAAAGTAAGGGAACTTCTGACCACTGCCACCACCTGGGCATCCAGGAGCAGGACTATGATACAGGAATACCTCTTCAGAACGAGTGCAACCCTATCTAAAATAGCATATACATCTCATAGTACTTTCATTTTGTCTGAATTAAGCTTCAGTTTATTCAGCTTCATCAGACCAAAACTTCCCCCAGTTCAGAACTTCCACTGCCTCCCTGGGATCAGATACTCTAAATGAGAGCAAGAACTGGGTGTCATTTTACAGCCTCAGCTGAAACCTCTAGGTAACCTCACCCAAATTTTTATGGACTTGTTAAAAAGCATGAAAACGCTCGAAAACGCACGGTACCTTGTGGCATCCTGTATGCTCCAAGGTGAAGCAGCAGTCTCCCTGTTCTCCAGAAAGAACTGGTGCTACCACAAACCAGTGCCTCTCAGCTAGGCAGCCCGGAAGAATATAATTATTGATGGCATCAAAAACCACTGAGAGATCCAGAAAAATCAACAGGATCACACTTCCCTCTGTCCATCTCTTGGTGTGTAGGTTATTAACCAGAGCCACAAAGCCAAGTTCAGTTTTGAAGCCAGATTGGGAAGTAACTCAACAAGCAGCTTAATTTAAGAAAAGCTAGAGCTGGTTTATCACCGTGCCGAAAAAAAGTAAATTAGGAAAAAGGCAATAATTCTTGAGGACATTCTTGAGATGGTCAAGTTATAGCTTTTTCAGAAAGGATTTCACCATAGCCTTCTTAATAGTTTTCAGCACCTTCCCTCAGTGAAGTACTGTATTTATTATCTCTGAGACCCAACCCTCAAGTCCTTTCCTAGATTATGTAATATGGTATGCTAGGATGGGCAGGGGTCGAGCACAAGTTGTAGGTCTTGTATCACCAAAAATCTTGTCCACATCCTTGTCTATTTTCCAACTGATGCATCTAAAGCAAATTGGAGCTCTAGGAGTAGCCAGTACTGATTCTGATATAACTATGTCATCCAGATTGGAGCAGATGCAAGTAATTATATCTGAAAAGTGCCTCTCAGATTGTATGGCAGGCCCCCAAGAGTTCTGACCCTTGTCCTGAGTGTAATAGGCCTCTAACCACTTGGAAAAGCTCTAAGGAGATGCAATAGTAGTGGAGAAGTAAGATCATGATGACAGGATAAGCCCTAATATGGGCTCTTACCTTTGGTTGAACTTGGTCCAAGCCTTCCACCATTTGTGCACTTACCTTTTTGTCCTGCGCATTTTATCAAACCCAGTTCTTCAAACAAAACGCCAGCACAAGAAGGTGGTCCAACTCCATGAGACAGAAGAGGATATCTGGGTGCTAACAACCTGGGCCACCTACCCTTTCCAGTGATTAACCAGATTGCCAAAGAGTTGCCAGCTATAGCACCAGGGAAAACCCAAAGAGATGTCAGGAAATCATCCAAACCCATAAACCTCCTTTCAGCTGATCAGCCCCCAGCCAGTAACCAACATGCTTTTTGTCTGTCTCCAAATGTACAACTGTACATTTTGTACTAGTGGATTTCATTCCACTATTACCACAGTTCATGAGGTCATGCATTATAAATGCTAATAGTATGCTTTTCTCTGAAAAGAGAAAGTGTAGGCATTGATCCGATGTGCTTATCAAATTCAGATACCTTTTGGATCCTATTTTTGAAAGCTCAAAGTCTATAGGCTTTCAGAAAAATAATGCCAAAATTGGATGAATGCTGGCAGATTGCTGGGGCCCTGTGGCTAACCCTGTGGCAAAGCATCCTCCACTACCCCCTGATAGTGCACTGGGTGCTGCCACTGGTACTAAATGTTCTGGGGTTGGTCTAGCTGGGTAGGCTCCTGGCCAGTGCCTGATCTGGCCAACTCCTGATTGGCACTTACAATAATTTCTCTTCCAGCCCAAGCCTATCTATGTCTACTCAGGAGTGCTATTTAGTTGAGTGGGACCTACTCCCAGGTGAACATGTATAGGATTGCAGCCTAAGTCTCCAGAGTGGAATCCTTGGGTATAACCATGGGAAGGAATAGCAGATGAGAGTGGTATCCCTTCATTATATAGCCTTCATTTACTGGTATATGTATAAATGTATAGCCTTCACCCTGCTATTTCCATTCCTGAAGTTTTTCTCTCATCGCAGCTTTATATTTGAAGAACTCCTTCCTCCCCCCATTTATTTCTATTGCTTAGATTCCATACTTGTCTGAAGGGCCTGTCTTCTGTTTTATCTCTTGTAAAGATAGGTGCTTAATGTGATGTATAGTTTTGTCTATCACACAAATTACCGTATTTTACGCTCCATAGGACGCATCGGTCCATAGGACGCATGCATCCTATGGAGCATAAAATAGAGAAAAAAAGGATTTCACTTACCTGGGCTTGGGGGCGCTTCGGGGAGGCCTGTGGGGGCTTCGGGAAGGCCTGCGCGAGCCTCTGCAGGCCTCCCTGATCTTCAGTTCGGCCAAAAACAGCGATTTTCGGCCATTTTCGGTTTTCACGAAAACCGGAAATGGCCGAAAATCGCTGTTTTCGGCCGAACTGAAGATCGGGGAGGCCTGCAGAGGCTCGTGCAGGCCTCCCCGAAGCCCCGGTAAGTATTTTTTCCTGTTTTTTTTTTTTTCAGGCTTCGCTCCATAGGACGCATGCTTCCCCCCCTATGTTTTTGGGGAAAAAGTGCGTCTTATAGAGCGTAAAATACGGTACCTTTTAGCTAACAAAAAAAACAACTTTTATCAAATTATAATCAGTTAATCTATGGAGGAAGGGCAGCTGGAATTAGAACTACAACTAATTGTGCCATTTCAAACAGACGCACTTTGAGGACTTACGAGACAGGAATCCATCTTCGAATGCAGAAAGCAGTTGGAATTTCTTTTAAATCAAGACTGTGTTGATAGTAATATACCATACTAAACAAGGTTTAAAAATTTGCAGGTAAAGGTACTCCCAACTGGGTCATTTGTTCTGGCTTGCCCAAGTATCTATTAAGCATGGTTTTGTGTTTCTATCTATGTACATAAAAAGGCAGTTATGCTCTCTACACACACAATACAGATTGGGACTGTGGCATGGAGAGAAGTGATCCTGCAGCTCTGCGCAGCAGTCCTAATAAAAATTGTGCCTTCCAAAGCTTCTGATGTCATTGGCACCAATCGTCACTCTCTGGGCCAGTCCCAAGACCTTCTAATGCCCGAGGCGTCATGCCAAATGCTGCCCTCCTTACCCAGTGATGTATCAGCCTCTGTTCCTCCCACTCCCCAACGGTCTAGCTCAGCACTCTCCTCCTCTCCACACTTCTTCTTCCTCTCTGTCCCCCTTTCTTTTCCAGCCCGGGGAGTGGGAGACGGAAGAGCCATGAAGGCCAGAGATGGGCACTTCTCCCCAGTATGTTGCTTGAGGCAACTGCTTCAGTTGGTCTCATGGATTGGCTGTCCCTTGGCACTCCCTTCCAGGGCAAATAGCTTCAGGGGGGTTTTCATCAGATTTTCACAGAGAGAAAGGGTTAAACTGCCTCTCATCTCGCATCACTGTCCAATGCAAATAACATTTCCCTTTTAAGATAATGGTACACCATAAAGGCACTACACTGTCTGCCACAAATATAGAAAAAAGGCAAAGAAGTGCTCCTAAACCTGGACATTCAGCCTGGCTGCTGACAAGTCTAGAAAGAGAGACAGAGGAAGACTGTCAAGCCTCAATCTGGGAAACTAACAGCACAATCCTAACCAACTTTCCAGCATCGATGCAGCCGTGCCAACAGGGCGCACACTGCATGTTGCAATGTGGGGGAAGTCATGGAGGCCTCTTCACAGTGAGGGAACATTTGTTCCCTTACCTCAGGGCTGCATTGCAGCTGCACCGGTGCTAGAAAGTTGGTTAGAATTGCGCTGTAAAAGTGGTTAGAATTGAGCTGTAAAAGTGGTAGAAGGAGCCAAAGAGGACCAGCTAGAACAGTGAGGTGGAACTTATTTTATTCTGCTACTTTACAATTTGTTGTATTTTATGGGTAGTATCCCAGCTTGAGCTTCCATCATCTGGGGCTGCCTCCACCATGAATGGCAGGAGCTATTCCATTCAGGGAACGGAAGGAGTGTTCTAGTTGTGCAATTGTTGCGCAAGCAGAACACTTCTTCCGTTCATGGAAGCGGCTTCTGATTGTAGGAGCATGAGCTGAGATCCTACCCATTATATTTTATTGTATAATATTTGTCCTTGTGCTTTTATGATGAGGAAAGGAGGGATAAAAATCATTTACATAAACAAATTGAACCATAGTTTAGACCGGAAGCTTTCATGGCCAGCAGTAATCTTACAAGATTTCAGGTATACGGGTGAAGAAGCCATGTATTTTCTATAGAAGCCAAAATAATGGCTTTTCCCCACGCTTTTGAGTCCTTTAAATTTGCAGGTTTTACGTTACTGTTTCACCATCTTTCAGTCCTTGGGATTGTACCCAGAAGAGGTTCCGAGTTCAGGAACGAAACGTCGGTTTTGGCACCATCTTGAGCCTTGATTTTAAATGTATTTTATTCCTGTATGCAGTTACTACTAACCTGGAGCCTGCGTGCAGTGATTGGAAATTGTTTTTAATCATTATTTTGGCTTCTATAGAAAATACATGGCTTCTTCACCCGTACACCTGAAATCTTGTAAAATTGAACCATGAGTTAATCACTTCCATATTCCGGGAAATACATCGTTTAAGAGAGGTGGCAAGTTTATTAAAACAATTGATGTTTCGCCATGTAAGTACTCGTGGCTTCATCAGAATAACAAGAGCAAACAGCTGATACAATGGTCTCCTGGCTTAGAGCATGAACTGTCAGCTTTAGAATCTAACCGGAGATGACATGGATGCAACCAATAAAGTTCAAAAGACAGGTGCAGATTGACAACACGTGGAGGTCTCGGGAGCCACTTGCTAGTCAAGACTTCTAGCTAAAACGAATGTAGAAATTAAAAGCACAGAAAACAAAACAATAAAAATCGCTAAAATTCATGAGAGAGTTCCTTTCTTTTTTTCGTGTCTGCTGTCACTAATTGGAGTCTTCTTTAGGACTGGGAGCCAGACGTTATTGAGTTTCAGTGATTCTTCTTTTTTGTTGACAGCATCCTTGTGTTTAAAAATTTCTATTGCTTCACGATGTACACGAGGCAAATATTGTGAGACCTTCACTAGTAGTTCTGTCTGTTCAAACACAATCTGATGATTAAAATTTAAGGCATGTTCCGCTAGGGCAGATTTTTCTTTTTGGCTTGTATCGGCTGTTTATTCTTGTTGTTCTGATGAAGCCATGAGTACTTATGTGGTGAAATGTCAATTGTTTTTAATGTTTTAATAAACTTGTCACCTCACTTAAACGACATATTTCCCGGAATATGGAAGTGTTTAACTCGGTAATCTACACTAGTTGTGAAAACATCAAATCGTATATAAATTGAACCATGATCACAGCACATTTGAACAATCCAGGAACTGGTAGGGGGGCTAGGGAGTTTTCTTTCCATTATTTAAGTGTCTTGCTTGCCCCATGGTGTTTGAGAAGACCATATTTGGGAGGTGTACAATATTATTTAGATAGCTTGGTGGGCCTGAACTTGCATGATTAGTGTTAGCTGCTAACCGGGCAAAGAGGCGCTTTTTCTAGTGGTGCTCCTTCTTATGTTTTTTTGTTTTTTGTTTTTGTGAACTTTTTTATTGAAAGGTGGTATATAAATATTCTTGATGATGATGATTTCTTAAAGTGAGGGAAGAGAGGTTTCTATTTCTTGGGGGTGGGTGGGGTGGAAAGCATATTTTTGTGTTCTTGACCTTACAGTTGCTACTAAAGAGGCAGAGTTGAATACTTTGTTGTCAAGGAGGCATGGAAATTTGTAGGGCTTTAACATTTATTCTTCGTTTTGTTGCTGTTAAACTGGGGAGGAAAGGGGTTCTGTTCTGCATGTGACCCAGCCACTCTCGTAAAGAGAGAGACAGATGATGCATGATATGGCATCAGCCTAAAGATGTTTAGAGATACAGCTTAGGTTGTTACTTAATCATGCTGATCCTATTACTTCAGCATTGCTTAATTTCCCTATATGCTTCTGAACCCTTTCCACCTCTGGGCATCCTTCCCAATAATGGAACGGAGAGACGCTCCAGAGACTTTGCAACGGTGTAAAGGCCTCTGAGTCATCTCTTCAATGTGTGCTAGGAGGGCTGAAGTGTTGCCAGCTGGCTCAAAAGGAGAGCCTTGCGGTGGAGGTAGCGTGAAGGGAACCCAGGCACTGCCACCCAATTCCCAGAGAGTCAGAGCGAAAGGGATGAGCAAAGACGGGTCCAGAGAAGTAGGCTCAAGCAAGGCTGGTCTGAGCTGAGGCTTCAGCTCCACTCTTGACCCCATCCCAGGCTCTCTTTCTTTCTTCCTTCCTTTCCCATCTCTTCTCTCTCTCTTTCTCTTATGGAGAGCCGGGGGGGGGGGGGGAGCCAAGTTGTGCATATCTGTTGGATTCAACTGAGTTGTGAGGCCAGCACTTCTGATGCCCTTGAATTTCATCTCTCTCTGGTGCTGGGAAGGGCACCTTCCAGCATTTTCAGCCTGGAGGGCTAAGTCATCCCTGTCCAAACTGCTCAAGAGCAGAATGATGTCATTGTTGGCCCCCTGAGTACTGTGGTTTGACCTGAGAGTGTTGAGCCATGTCAGTGAACTTGGCATTACTGGTCTCTAGATTCTTTCACACAGTTTCCTTAAAACTGCCACACTTTCCTTCTCTGCAAATTCTTGGTGGTTGTATATACAGTATTTACATACTGTTTTGGATTGTGAGTGGAGTTAGGCGAGGGGCACGATTTTGAAAGATCACTCGCATTTCAGCCATCTATGTCAATCTTTTCCTCAATACAGTATTAGAATGTTATTTGATGCACAAATATCTGTAAAAATATACTGAACGTCGGTGTGCTTTTAAGCAACATAACACCCTGTTACTCAGGACCTTACAACCCTGCAATTCCTTTTCTTTTTCCTCCTGAGGTTTTTTTCTTTTAGTGAGGGGAAAAATTGAGACACAATACAAAACACAGATACGAACAGAACAAAATAATTACAGAAAAAGAATAAGATACGTCTGATTTTTAAAAAAGGGGCTAAGAAAAAGAACATATTACAGTATAGAGATATTCTATACTATGGCATACTTCACGCCCAATACATATAAGTCTAAGAAAGCTTTCCAAATGTTCACAATTTATATCCATTCTTAGTTGTCTGTAAACCATTTGTTCAAATGTTGATAAAGTCAAAAGGTCTTCTGTCCATTGACTAATGGTAGGAGGGCACCTATCCTTCCAATATTTTAATCTAGGTCTTACTACTGTCCTTTTTATCATTCTTTTTTATCCTTCTTTTTGGACAAGTCACCAAAAAACCCCACATTATTTAAGGCTGTCGTTACACATATAGCTTCAATGATTTATTGAAATTGTTCCATGTTTTAGATTAGTGGTAGATTTTACTTCCTGTCTCTTTCTGTACTGTGACTATCCAGATATTTTACAGCTTTTCTGGGGTTTGTTTCTTGGTTCCCCTTTTAACGTCTGCCACCTGCGCATCCTTTTCTGCTGAATTAGAATTCCCTTTGTGACTGCAGCTCAGTCATTTAACAGTTTAATCCTGTTGTAAACAACTCTGCAGTGGTGGGTGTTGGTCTGTGTACACGCACACACGCACACAACATTTGCAGGACGTTGGAATGAATGTAAACATTGAAAACCAGTAATGAACTTTTTGTATAGAGATCTGTTAGAATGGATAAACACGAATATTATAATTTAATTTGAATTGAATATGCTACCAACATTGTTAGGGGAAACTGGAAGCTGACCAACGGCCCAATCCTATCCAAGGCCTGTACCAGTGGAACGCACATTCCGCTGGTGCAGGCTGCCGCAAAAGCACTATAAAGTGCTTTGCGGCAGTGCAGGGAGCTGACGCAAAGGAACCTTCCCATGTGTGCCTTTCCATGTGTGCTGGTTTAGGAGAAGCAGGCTGCATTGCATACATAGGTGTTGTAAGTGCCGTCGGGCATTTACCAGTACATGTCTATGGAACTGTCTATTGCGGATCTCTCACAAACCATAGCCCATTTGCATTGTCATATTCGTGCTCAGGCAAAGCTACAGTGAGAGACACCATTTCAAAAGTAGTCAAGGGAGCCCAAACCCACGACAGTACTTTCAGCTTACATTATCTCTTGACACTGTGGAATGATCAAACAGCTCTGTTTAAGTTGTCTTGTGTGTCTCCATTACTTGTTTGCCTTGAGAATTTCTAGAATATGTTTTGAAAACATTGGGTTTTTTTCCCTTCAAGGATAGTTTTCTAGTGTAAACGCTGATCACTGTTTGGGTGCCGATAATTATGATTATATTGCCTGTATAATGATTTAGATTGTGAGCCCTTTGGGTACAGGGAGCCATTTAATCATTTGATTTTGTCTGTAAACCGCTTTGTGAACTTTTTGTTGAAAAGTGGTATATAAATACTGTTTAGCAATAGCAATACAATAACAAAACAATAACAATGGGGAAACAAAGATTAATTCTACCTACTGAAACAAAATTCACTGTGTTTCAAGGACAAGTGTGTAAACATAATATAGTTTGAGAAAGAGGCTGTCTGGGAGTCCAACAACACATTACATTGGTTGTCAAAGGACGCTTTTCCCCCGCTCCTATAAATTGTGCAGCGGGCATGCATGATTGATTCAGAGCTGTTGGAGGACAAAGTTCTAACGCCCCCTGCCTCCCATTTCACATTGCACTATTTAAATTAATAAAAGGGGGAGAAAGCATGCAGCGCTGCTGACAGCGCACACGCTGCATGCTGTGGGTCGGCAGGAGACCAGACAGTCCAGGAGAGGCAAGTAAATAACATTTTTACTTACCTCTCCATAGGCTGCCTGGTCCCCAGTGGGTGGTCTCAAACCTATGCTATTTTTTTTTTATCTGGCATAAGTGTAAGGAGACATACATTTATCTGGCATAAGTGTAAGGCAGGTACAGGCTGGGGAGGGGGGATAGGATCTGGTGTGCACAACTGCCACTGAGATCCCACCCCTGAACCACCCCAGCCTGATCCGCTCTCTGCCCCAGTCCACCCCCGATCCCGCTACTGCTGACTTACTGGCAACAGTAACAGTTACTGGTTCTGCACGTGGCCTCCGGGGCTTTGTACTGGTGGCAGCAGCACACAAAACGGTGGAGCTCTTGCCACACCAGGGGCCCAGGCCTTATGGTGGCAAATCTCTCTTAATGTTCTCTCTACAAGCTGTTATAATTCATCTTTATAAATTGTTGAGATTGAGATGACAGCTTCACTCCTAGATACCTGACCAATATTTTACATGATTGATTTAGTGCAAGAAGGTCTTAGTTTGAGCCTTATTGTTTGAGAAAATATTTAAGATGATAACTTTGAACTTGTCTTTGTTTGTTTTGTAGCCTCATATTGCACTATACTGCTCCAATAAGACAAAGAGCACTTTAAAGGATTCCAACGGATGTTTCAGTGATGTATCACATCAAGTCTAATCTTAGCCTTTTTCTGTCCTGCTTTTACAGTATAGATATTTGGGGTAGATTTTGCTACTGTTGCCGATGGCTCTAACAGTAATGCAAATAATAAGGGAAGTAAAAAAAAAAAATACAGCCATGTCTTGTCTCCTTAGTTAATCCAAAAGATTCTGCTAAGGTTGAGTTCAGAATGAAACTGTCTGAAGGAGATGAGTATATTCTTCCCATTCAAGATTTTAAAAAATTCTAGACATTGAAGGCATTCAAAACTTGTTGCATATAAGATCATCCCACTTGACTTAGGTTTGTTTGTCTAAAAAGAACAAGAAAGTTGGCGTCTTGTTTGCATTTGTGTTATCTATAACATTGATTGATCTTTTGACATTGCTACATAGTATCTTTCCTTTTGTGAATCCGGTTTGGTCCTCTTTTATGTATTATTTTAAAATATGTATACCCCACCTTTCTCTATGAAAAACAAAGAACCAAGGAAACTAACAATCAACACTTAAATACACTCCAAATAAACAGAATAAAGAATAAAAAGACAACAAAACAAGAGCAGTCAAAACGAAAAAAAATTAAAGGCTGAAAGCAATTGGTAATTAAAAAAAAAACTTAAGCCCTCACTGGGCGTGGTTCACTTCTTAATTCAATAGGGGGGTTGATAATTGTTGTGCCACTATAGAGAAGGCCCTTCCTCTTGTCGCCACCAGTTGAACCTCAGAAACCGGTGGCAACTGCAGGAGAGCCCTTCCCCCAGATGACCTCAGGGAATGGGTCATCTCATATGGAAGAAGGTGGTCCTTGAGATACCTGGGCCCTAAACTGCAAAGGGCTTTACAGGTTAAAACGAGCACTTTGAATTGTGCTCGGAAACAAATCAGCAGCCACTGTAGATGAAAGAGACGTGGTCCGACAGAGTCAAACTGCCTCACCTCCATCCCCACATGGGCTGCCGCATTCTGCCCTAATTGCAGTTTCAAAACTGTCTTCAAAGGCAGACAGGTAGTAAATGTAAGAGGATAGCTAACATGCCTATTACTTATGCAACTGCCTGGATCAGTGGTACAAAGGAATCCAGGTTGTTGTTCCTGGCACTTGGTAGCTAAAATAAAAAATATACATTGGCCTTAGGGAGGACTTTATACACTGGGTTTGTTGCTGACAACTCCTTTCTGCTTCTCTGCTGTCTGCAACTACTGCAAACTGGTATTTTAGGCACAAAACAACACTAAGTTCTAAAATCAGTTCTGTCTCCGAGTAGCAATTACTGCAGCTGGAGTCTCTCTTCTCTGAATTCTTCCTGGACCATAAGGCCATATATCAGCAGGTAGTAAAGGAACAACAGAGGTGAACTCGCTGGCTGCGCCTAGGGTTAAGCTATGTATGTGGGCATTTCATGGGATTAGAACTCCCAACATCATTTTCATGGGCTCTAATTTTTATCAAGACAGCTCTGCATAGGCATGTGCAATTCTTTGCCCCCCATGCAGATTTCTCACCTTTAATTGCCCCCCTTGAGGGGAAAACCTATGGGCACAAAAAGTGCCTGTATTTTTTCTCTCTCTCTCCATGGCTAATAGCAGCTCTGGGGGGGGGGGATTTGGATCAGGATTGCAGTGTGGCAGAGCCTGCCCACCCATGAGGTTGGGTGAAGCGAATGCTTCGAGCAGTGGGCTAGAGGAAGCAAATTGGCCACCTATGGACCTTCTAACTAGTAGTACAAGCTCAGAAAAGACAATGGGCCATTGCCAAAGCTGAAACCTGAAGAAACAGTGCTTGTTTGGCTAGCTGAGACCTTCTATCAGCTCTGCTTAGAAAGAAGAAGCAAGCAAGCAATGACACTTACTCTATGATCAGTACCTTGCTGAAGCTTCAGGAAGGAGCTGGATTGTAGGGCCCACTGTAAAGCTGTACAGTGCCTACCCGACAATTCCTGGTGCAAGAGCTTTGCAAACCTAGCTCCTGCAGGACAGCACACCAACTAATACGGGCCTTTGGCCCAGAGGTGTTGCTCCGGTGGGGGCCCTATCGTAAGTTGCGCCCCATCCTAGTCCCATTTACAAGCTGGCAGGAGGCGGCCCCGCCCCCTCGCCGTCGGAGCCATTCCGTGCTGAGAAGGCAGCAGGCAGGAGACTCCCTGCCCATTGCTTTCTCCGCATAGGAATGGCTCCGACGGCAAGGGGCGGGGCCGCCTCCTGCCGGCTTGTAAACGGGACTAGGACGGGGTGCAACTTACAGTAGGGCCCCCACCGGAGTGACGCCTCAGCTTTGGCCTAATATCCTGCTCCTGCTTGCTTCAGACCTGCTAGATAGCACTCTGGGTTTTGGGGTTTTCTTGCCTTGAATCTGCCCTGGTTTCTTGCATCCTGTAGGACACTGAAGATCCTTTTAACTGGAAATGCTGCGGATTGACCCTGGAATGTTCTGAATGCAAAACGTGTGCTCTGCCACTGAGCTATGGTCCCTAATTTAAGATTCCATGGCAGTGATAGGATGAATCCAGGGCAAGCACTCTAACCAGTGGGTCCTGAGTCCAGCTATAGCTAGTAATTACTAGATCCCATTGAAAAAGTCAGTCAAGGTAGTCAAAACTAACCTGTTCCGGTGGAATTGGTTATAACAGCTTTAGCTGAATCAGAGCTTGGATAAGCAATGCTCTAGTAAACCAAATCTTCTGGAAGCCCTCCTGTAAATTGATCTCCTCACTTAAAGTTCTTTCCAACTCTTTGTTGCTAGAGAAACCTTTTTAATTGCAGGTTTCATCAAGGTAATCTTCAAGGTAATTTGTTCATAACTTGGAATCCTAAAGTAGGTATTGCAATATATACATACATTTGTAAATGTATCTGTTAACAGGCTAGCTTTTATTTGTCAGAGCTCTTTAATTAGTTGGTAGCTCATTAATCAATTTGGTAATCCCGATCTTTGTTTGCTTCAGACAGTAATCTTATTCAATTTTTGTGGCTGAGATCCTTTTGGGAATTGAAAAGCAGGACTGAAATAATTAAGAGTGAACAAGGTTATGAAACATTTCTGTCAACTAAAATGCTACAACTACTTTACATCATCTAGATTTATTTTTCCTGTTGCAGACTGTCCGCCATGGGTTTCCATATCTGCCCACTGCCTTAGCTTTTGACCCGGTTCAGAAGATTCTGGCTATTGGGACAAGAACAGGTGCAATTCGAATGTATCCTTTACTATTGGGGAACATGGTATTAGTTCTGCTCCTATATTGTACAACTTGTTCCATTGGTTCATTTTTCATATGCATTTATTCAGGTAAGACGCAGGTTGTAAGCTTACATTTATATACACTTTGCTTTACTTATTTGGGGCAGAGTAAGCCAGTTATCACCAAGTTCTGTGGTTGCCCCATTTTTGCTGCTGTTTATTAGCAATACAGACTTTTGCCCAGTCCAGCAATTATTTTCCACATTCCTTCTGTGTATGCAACTTCAGTGGGTTTTGACTGCGTTTGGGTGAAAAAAGGAATATATTCACAACTTTGCTCCCTATACACAGAAACCTGCAAAGGTACAGTATTGTAAATAATGAATGTAGTTTGTTGACAGGATTATAAGCCATGTTCAAAAATAATTATTTATTTAATTTATTTAAATAAACTCAACATTTCAATCGACATCTGCGATCATCTTCACGTGAGAAAAAAAGCTAACAGGCAGTTCAGGTGAGGGACTACTAAACGAGCTATAAGAACGAGAATAAATGAACACGAGAGAGCCTGCAGACTACAACATCGAGAACATTCAGCTCTTGCAGAACACAGTATGGACACAGGGTATTCCATCAAGTTCGAAGATACGAGGAGTTTGCTTCAAGAATCTTGTTACAGATTAAGAATGAGTCACGAAGCAATTCAAATCAGTAAGCGTAAACACGAGAATTTATTGAACCAACAACAGGAATTAACTTTCACTGACAAAATCTGGACTCCTGCATTTAACAAGGTGTCCCCGACTGCTTATAGCAACAACTGAGGTCTCCTACAGTTCGACCTTACTTGCAATGAAGTGCCAGGTTTACATGAGGATGATTGACACAGGCCACAGCTTCCGACAATTTCAGTTGATCTTGATTGGCAGGGCTGTTCAGTCTCCTACAACAATGGTCTGCTAGAGGCATTAATCTCCAACCTGAACTGCCTGTTAGCTCTTTTCTCACCTGAAGATGATCGCAGATGTCGAAATCAATTAAATATTTCTTTTTTTACATGGCTTATAATCCTGTCAAGAAACCACATTCGTTATTTATAATAGCTGGCCATGAAAGTTTCAGATCTATTGTACAGTATTGTATTTATTTGATAAGAATCCCTCACCAAAAATGTTGTGCAAGTGAAGTGTTGGGACAACTATTTGGCATGAGGGGGCACAGAATTGTCCACTGGTTCCATTATTATCTGCTCTGGTGATAAAAACTTTAGCAATATATTAGAGCATCATAAGCCAGTGAAGGTATTTCCAGGAAAGAGAGGGAAATAAAGATTATGCAGATTAATACAGTTATATGTATTAACACAATCTGATGTTCAAATACCGCCTCTTCTTCAGAAGGGATTTTTAAAATATCAAGGATATCAAGTCAAGACTCTTGTTATGGTATGAAAGAAGAACATATCAGAATTTCAGTGTATGTTTCATCCCAGGGTTAAAACCAGAAATTATGTTAAAATATAAAATGAATGTTGTTGGAAAATGATTATGTTCTTGGGGGACACTTTATTAGAAAAGTGGTATACCTTGTCTTCAAATAAGGGTAATTCAGTTAACTTGCTGTTAAGCTCTGGTAGCAGCGAAGTACTTGGACCCCTCTTTCCATTCAGAGTCACACCCAGAGGTAAAGAGGAGGGAGGGATCCCTCTCTGCTAGTTCCCAGGAACAAAACAGCTGTGTCTAAAGTGAAAATGTTATTGAACAGCATCAGAGATGGATGGGTAGGTTAAAAAAAATGGAACATGGATAGGATTGCCAACCTCCTCACTTCAGCTGGGCTCCTATACATGACAGACAGTGGAAAAGCAAATGTGGCGTTCTTCATTGTTTCATCGGAATGCTAGCTATGCCTCCACTTCTTGCATAACAGTCCATAATGGAGCTTGCAAATGTGCAGGAGCCTATCTGGAGCGAGTAGGTTGGCAACCTCAAGAGAAAAATGGCAGGAAGTGCTGCTGCTGGTCATGCTGTGGGCTTTCCTTATGGTCTGCATGGCACAAGGAAGGTCTTGTCCTCTGCACCTGTTGGAGATCAAAGAAAGTAATAAGCAATGATTAGCAACTACAATGCACAGTCTGCTGTGATGAGTGATGATGGTGTCACCTAGCAGATTTGCCTCTGCTTTCCTCCCACCCACCTCAAGTCATTGAGGAAGACCAGACTGTGACTGGGTTTACTTACTCCTCCCATGTAGGAGTTGCAGTGAAATTCTGTGTGCAGCAACCGTTTGTTCTGCTCCATATGGCCAGGTTGCAATTCTGCAAGGCAAAGAGACTCATGCCTGTTTGGCCAGCAGCGACCGCTGGTTGGAGTGCCTGGTGTTCACCAACAGAGAGCTCACCTACATGTAAGCTCATGGTCACAAGCCCCACCCATCCCCTTCTGCACAATGCGTACTTACTCAGTGTCTCTTGCATAGGCGACACTGCCATTAGCTGTTGAAAGAGGAAGAAACATGCAGCAGTCAACACAGTTTAGCCACGACAAAGTACTGAAGGGCAGGGGAGAGACATAGGAGACATTAGCAGCATATTGTTTCCCTCTCTCTCTCGCTTACTTGTGTGGGTTGCATTATCCTTGCATCCTCAGTTGGAGTAGGGTTCCTGTTGGGTGTATAGTAAATACCAGTAAGGGTTCTTGAAAACAATTACAGTACTGGCAATCCGATCTTCTTCTATGTGTTGCAAGGCCAGGCCGCACAATGTGCTCCTTTCTTATGCCAAATATCCTGTCTCTATAGCTGCCATCACCAAAGTTCCTCCTGGTATGCATGACATAAATTAGGGAAATATAGCTCCATTCCTTGCACCTTGTCTTCTGAGTTATGGGTCCCCTGTTAGGTGTATGTACTGAGGTGAGTGTGCTGTGATTGGCTGCAGAGTTAACCTGAATCCTGTTTGGACAGGAGAAGGGTCAGAGGCATAGGATTTGCTGGAAGTCCGCTCCACCCATGACATGTCCCCATTGCCATCCCATTTGGGGCGCTTTGCTGTGGAGTTGCATTGGCATAGTGATTACACCAACAGAACAGTACACTGGTATAGCTTCAGGAACCAATCCTTTCCAACTTTCCATTGCTGATGCAGCTGTGCCAACTGGGTGTGCGCTTCATCCTGTAGTGGGGGGCAGTCACAGAGGCCTCTTCAAGGTAAGAGAATGTTTATTTGTTCCCTTACCTTGGGGCTGAATTGTGGCTGCATCAGCGCTGGAAAGTTGGATAGGATTGGGCCCTCAGTGTTCTACTGGCAAAGCTGTCATGGTGAAGGTGTATTTCACAATATGCCATCACAAGGGGACTACTCCTTCCCCAATTGATGTGATGTCATAAGTTGATTTGGTTAACTATGATGGGCTGTTTTGTTATTATTTCAGGCAAATTGATCCTTGACTTTGACTCTTAACAGATTGGGTAGACCGGGTGTGGATTGTTGTTGCCAACATGAAAGTGGTGCTGGAGTTTTGCAGCTTCAGTTTTTAATTAATGAGGTAAGGATACACTTACTTGCTGGATGCAGATCTGTACTTAAACATGATAAAATTAAATGATGCAGTCATAGAAAAGGACAAGGGCCTCTTTGTTTTCACTTAAATCGGCAGAATGCTGCTATTTGAAAATAGTTTGAGGGAACGTTTGTAATAAAAATGAGAAATATGAGGTAGACTCTGGTTGTGCAGTTTTAGATTTCCTGTTACAGTGCAATCCTGTAATCAAGTCAAAGCTACCAGCATTGCTACATTGGCTTAGCTGCAACCTGTATCCTAGTCCAGTACAAAACAGAGAGGGCCAAAGAAGAACTTCAAAAACTGCAGAGAGGAACTATCTTGTCAGCCACTCCCCTAGTACTTATGGTAACCCCTCCAGCATGTACCAACGACAGGGCAGCATCCCTATGCTACCCCACAGGCAGGGTATGGAAGGAGCCAATCAATGCACAACAATGGGGAGATGTTCCCATGACATCAGCACGCCACACCCACGTCCCCTGTCACTAGGATGCCATAGTGTCTCCCACTGCAGGAGCTACTGTAGCACAGGTAACAAGGGGACAAACACGCAGCACAAGCTGGAATCCAGGCCAAGATCTACATTTTTGACTGCAGCAGGCATGTAGAACACAAACCTCCCCAGGGCCAGAAGCCAAGCCCCTGTGGAGGAACCTATCAGCTGGAAAGAACATTTTTGCCAGGGGAGGAACTGGGACAAGCCACAAGGGGAACTTGGCAAGCAAGAATGCTGGTAGCTTGCTATACACAGACCCACGTTGGGAATCAGGCAAATCAGATTTAAGCCTAGCTTCTAGGAGTGTTATAACTAAGGCTACTGCTGGCCCATCCATGCAGCTACCTGGTGCTCATTGCCTCAGTGGCAGACTGCAAGAGGTCTGAGATGCCTTTGGGGTGCCTTTCACCCCCAAGTCTGCTGCTACCTCCTTCCAACCTGTCGCCAAAGCAAGCCACAATGATTTGCTTCTCACTCGCTTGAGCGAGTCTATCAGTCCCCTCCTTACTGTGCTCCTAATGCACTGCTGTAAAACCTGGAAGTGCAGGACTTCTGGTTTCATTCACAGGAACAGTGCGAGACTTCTGGTTTCATTTACAGGGACAGTGCAAGAGTTCATGCTGTCCCTGTAAATGAAACTGGAAGTCTCATGCTTCCGAGTCTTATGGCAGTGCGTGAGGAGCATGGCAAGGGATTTTTAAAATATTTTTTGTAGTGCAGAGGCAGCGGACCTGAGATGGCATCAGGCGATGTTCTGGGTCGCATTGCCAGATGGCAAACTCATCTTTTGCATGAATGTCCAGAAACACCTGTAGCAGAGACAAAAGAAGAAGTATGCCTTTAAACACAGAGAGAATAGCAAGACATAGACAGCAGCATCAGCAACACATGGTCTCTGGATCAGGGTACAGAGTGCGAGTGAGGTGCCACCTGAGTGCATGTGCAGTACTGCCCTGTTGAGAGAGCGAGTTCACTACCTGGACCTTTCCCTTCCCTATGGAGAGTTGCAGTGAAACTCTCTGGGTAATGTCACATGTTCTGCTCCATGTGGCCAGGTTCCTGAAAAACAAAAGTGCTCAGGATGAGCATTTGGCCAGCAGTAGCAATGAGTATCTGACATTCATCAAGAGAGCATATATACACTGTTTCAGGAGAAAAGAATGGTGTATAGCACAGTCTATATAGCAAAGACACATTTGATTTGGAAGCAGGAAGGGTAGAGACATGAGAGATATTTGTAAGTTTCAATTGAGTGTTTGCATGTGGAATCCTCCTGGGGAAGAGTGCCTGTAATAAGAATTCTGAGAAGATAAATGTTAGCCAAGTACTTTTCCCATATATCTTTTGATGACAGCAGACTGTGTGCGCAAAGTGCCTTTCTTCATAGTTTCCAACACCAGAGTTCCCTTTTGTGTGCATGACATGAGGCCAAAAAGGTATAACACCACTCCATGCACCCTATCATAGTTCTGGTCTCCCTGCAGGGGCTTAAGCACTGGCGTGGGAGTGCTGTGTTTGGCTGTGGAGTATAGTTTGTATCCTATGCTCTTTCATAGTGGCGAGGGCAGGTGGAAGTTTTTTTTTGAGGGTGCTTTTGCTCTCCACTGAATTCTATGGGTGCATTTTGATGTACGTCGTCTCAGATGTTGACGCACATGTTCGCATAGGCTGGCTGAAGCACTCGCTTCAGGCCACAGGCTAGGGCAGGCAGTGAGCTGACAGTCACACATGCCCATCTGCCCAGAACCACATTATGACTTTTGTGAGCCCTAGGCACTTTTGCCTTCGTGAGCCTCTCCTGCCATAATACTATCCTGGCATAATAATATCAATATTAAAAATTACCGTATTGGTCTGAGTATAAGACTCACTTTTTTCTCCTAATTTAAGTTTTTAAACTAGGGGTGCGTCTTATAATCAGGCTGTTGCAATTTAATGCCAGTGATTTAATTAATTTTTTTTAATAGCACCAAACTTTAAGGGTGCGTCTTGTAATCAGGTGCGTCTTATACTCGGGACAATACGGTATTTTTGATAATAACTTTAAATACTTCAACATTTTATTTTTTCTGTTTTAGGCAAAATTTAATAAATGTTCGTGGGCCCTAAAAGTTCATTTTTTTTCTTCTGAAAAAAAGTTCATTTTTTCCCCCTGCTAACTGGGCAAGAGGCACTTTTTCAATTGGTGTTGTTGTTCAGTCGTTAAGTCGTGTCCGACCCTTCGTGATCCCATGAACCATATCCCGCCAGGTCTTCCTGTCCTCCACTCCACACTTTGATTTTGTGAACTTTTTGTTGAAAAGTGGTATAGTAAATAATAAAATTTTAAAAGGAATTAAAATATTTTTGTGGGCCCCTTCATGGGCCCTAGGTGCTGTGCCTAATGGATAAGTCAGTCCTGCATCCTCCTACCACCTGCCTGACTGCTACCCCATCCCACTTGGAGAGCAAGTGACAAGGGAATGGTGTGTGTGTGTGTGTGTGTGTGTGTGTGTGTGTGTGTTTCCTCCTCCAGAATCACATCTTGTAAACAACTGGGAGTGGAGAGATTCTGCTTCCAGGATTCACCCGCTCCCTTGCCAGTTTAGAAGGAGTGGTGCTGGAGAAAGATGAGGTGATGGGGCTGGCTGCTGTGGGGGTGCTAGCTTGGGGGGATATTGGCAGGAGAGCAGGATGGGTGGTGAAAGAGTTGTGCCAGTGCTGGAGCATAATTGCATCAGCATCAGAGTGAAATCAGTGGCGTAATATAGTCAGAAATGTTTTTCATCAGCCTCAGAAGGCTTACACCATATCCTGCTCAGAAGGATTTTTTAAAGTATAGGGTTGCAGTGTTAATCAACAATGTTCTCATTTTGTTTCCATAGTTTTTAATGTTTTTATTAGCACTGTCATCAAAGTTTGCAGTTAGGTGTCTTATGAATCAAACATTATTTCACATCAGCAGCTTAAAATGAGATTTGCATGCATACAGTATGTGCATTTAGTTTGTTTGTTTTTCTCCTGAAGGCCTGAGCACCAATCAGTTTGTACACAGCTAAAAAAACACTCCCAAGGGATGATTTTTAAAGTTCCAAGGGATTGTTGGCAGGTGCAGAGAATCTTCTGAGCCTTGGAAACGAGAGAGCTGTACAAACTCTGAGCCTATCTAACATAGGTGTTTGTGTGTTTGTGTGTGGTCCTCTTGGGGCAGAGTTCCTGTGATAAGAATTCTGAAAAGATAAGCATTGATAGAAATATTGTGAGCGCAGCAGGTTGTTTGTGCAATGTGCCCTTTCCTCATGGCTCCTATCACCAAAGTTCCCATATGCGTGCACTAAATGTGCATAAATTGAAGCTAGAGAGTTGTAGTCCAATGCCACATGCTAGGTTCTGGTCTCCCTGGCAGGGGCTTCATTACTGGTGCTGTGTTTGGCTGCAGAACATAGTCTGTATGTTGTGGAAAAGTGGGTGGGGTGGCAAGAGATGGAATTTTCTGGTGTTTTTTCCCTTCCCCATTGGTTTACATGGTAGTTTTGTTTTTTGCATGTCAGTTCCGCAATTGACATAGCATTGCACTGATGTTTGGGACCTGTCCGTCTTCTAGAGGGGGTTTATGACATGGTGGCTGTTGAATTACTGCCAATCTGCCCACAACTCTGTTTGGAACTTATGGCAGCTAGAGTTGCACCAGCAGTGAGGGTACACTGGCATAGGATTGTGCCAGCATCGGCGGTGGGTCTGCATTGCGATTGGAGCTACACCAGTGGAGCTTTGGCACTACTGGCAGAGCTGCCTTTGCACTGGCATCTGATATCAGTGCATCTTTGCTCTGGTATACAATATCCCATAGGGCTGAGAATGGCATTTATGAAGTATGGGGTTGGACTGCCCTACATGATGGTCCCATGTAACACTTAGGAATAAAGAAGTTGGGGCTTTACACTCCAGAGTAAGCCTTGGGCCACTGCAAACGATGCATCCCCATTTCTGAAGTGTTGACCCCTGCAAGATGCCTTAGCGTAGTGTCCAGTCCATTTCTTGTCTTTTGACCGAGATATATCAAACTGTGCTGCCTCCAGGCCAATAGCTGCCAATATATGCATGAAGGAATAAGGAACTGGTCGTGTGAACACACAATAAGCTTTGGACCACCCCAAATCATACATTTGGAAGACCAATAAACTGCCCCCCATGAGATGTCCTAGAATCATATGTGGCCTAGCATGTTGTTTTTGTAGAAGACTGTGTCTGCTAGGACAGTCATCTCATTGCCAATATGCATATAAATCAACAATGAACTAGAATAGTGTCCTCTGTGTTCTGTGCACCAATGGTAATGTTTACCCAAGATCTTCTTTTTTTTAACCCTTTCACATATGTTCTCTTATGGGCAGATGGCTTTCTAAAGGACCTGGGCCTGAATTATAGGAGGGGGATAAAATTGGAGTAAACCGAAAATAATGATTGAGGGCCCAATCCTATCCAACTTTCCAGCACCAGTGCAGCCCTGAGGTAAGGGAACTAATGTTCCCCTACCTTGAGGAGGCCTCTGTGACTCCCCCCCCCCCACTGCAGGATGCTGTGCATGCCCCATTGGCGCAGCTGCATCAGCCCTGGAAAGTTGGATAGGATTCGACCCTCAATTTGTCATGACCCCTACCCTGACTTCGCAGTCCAATCTAGAAGAGGGGGAATGATCCAGTCAGAAGAACCAGAGCTCTGATCTGGGACACTGGAGAGAGATCTCTCAGAAGTGAAGACCCCAGAGCCAGCACACCTTGAGCCCAAGCCCCTAGGAACCAGCCCCTTCTACACCCAGAACCTCATGCTCCCCTAAGCCTCTTCATTAGCACTGGCAATAGGTCAGGAAAAATGCAATGGAGTGACAGAGGAATGCAAGAAGACTCCAGGTTTGAGGTCTGCCCCTTCCCGCTCTCCAGGAAGAGTGGTGGAGTCTGGGGGGAGCCTACCAAAATACCTGGAGGTGTTTAAGACCTCATTCCTCCCCTGGCCATTGCTAGTGTAAATTGTTCACTTATTGCTTCCTGGGGTCCTGCAGCTGCTTGGAGGACAGAACAAAGATTAGGAGTTTAGAAAGAGAAGATTTTGATAGAAACAGTAGTAATATGTGAAATGGCTGTGGTTAAAAATTATAGATATGGTTTAACAACTGTTAAAGTTTAGATGACAGAATTGTTTGGTCAAAATATGTATTTTTATATTATGCTTTAAATCCCAAGACTCATGTTGCTGTGATAATTGGTTTATTATTCTTGGATGTTTTATAGTGTGTTTTTGTTTTTTGTTTTTTAGAATTGATTGGTTGGTTTGTTCTTTTAAACCAAGCCAATTTATTCTTTTAAAAAACCCTTGTAAAGTATCTTGTTAACCTCACATCCAGTATCTACTTGCCAAAAAGGAGATAGTGAATTGATTCCCCCCCCCCCCATAAAACGTTGTCAGGTGACTTGATGAAATTGAAATTGCATACCCTGAGCTGCACTCATAAGAATACTCACATAAGAGGTAGCTTATGTGAAGTGCCCTTCTTAAAACAGCTCCCATGGCAAGATAGGCAGGCAAGATAGGTAGGCAGGAGTAGAGTGAATTGATGCAGTTTCATTTCTCCACAGGTGAAATTATTATTTCACCCTGAAATAAATGTTTTACATAGTCTACAATGGCAAAATGAGAAATTGCAGGTATGTTGAGAAGAACAATGGTTGTGAACATTGAGAGTCCTTGTAGCTCAAAGCAAACTCTTCAAACTGTTAAAGTAGCCATTTTTCATCAATGTCTGTAAGCTTTTAGTAACACTTTAGCTTGCTTGCTTTCTGTCATTTTAATAGGGAGCTTTGGTCAGTGCAAGTTCAGATGACATGCTCCATTTGTGGAATCTAAGACAGAAACGGCCAGCAATTCTTCATTCTCTGAAATTTAACCGAGAACGGTAAGGCATAATAAAAACAAGTTTTCATATTTACCGTAATCCTACTGACTTTGCTGTTGTATCTCCTTTTTAGATGTTGAAACCTCCTTAACTACATTCATGCAATTAATTTTACAGCAAATCCTTCCCAGAATTTGAAGCGACTGCTGTTCCTTCTCTTTCTCATTTCTGATAGTCATTTATATTACAAGTTAAAGAGCAGCAGGTTTAGTGATCCTCATCATCTGGGTTGTAAAAGCCAGTGGTTCTCAAACCTTTTAGCACCGGGACCCACTTTTTAAAATGACACTCTATCGGGACCCACCTAGCTTTACGAGACTTAAAAAAAAGATGATCTATAAATATAAGGAGCTCAGCTGCTTGCAAGGTCATTAGCAACTATATTGCAAACTGCAGGAGCTCATCTCTTTGAAGGGCAATTAGCAGATATCTGATTTTTTTAATAGCCTCGGGTCTTGTGGCAGTTACTGGTCTAATCTTTCATCACCTGGGACCCACCAGAAATCAGGTTGCGACCCACCAAGTGGGTCCCAACCCACAGTTTGAGAAACACTGGTATAGGCTTTCAAATATTTCACTTGCTCTGCTTGCTGTAGTGTGAGCTCAGATAGCCTCTGAGAAGCAAGCTCAAGACTACCTCCAAACCTTGGAGCTGGGGGGATGATCCCAGCCCTTCTCGCACCCCTAGAGTTTATTCTGCCATCATGATTCCAAGGTTCTCTTAAGCACTCCAAAAGTGGCGTGCCAAAACAAACAGCCCCAGCCCCCACTCTCTGAACTGGAAAGGGAGGGTGGGGGCTTCCTGGCTTGTCTTTGCCCCTAGCAAATGCAGGGTCAAAAGAAGCTCTACCCTTCGCCTTCTGAGCTGGATAGGGAAGACTGAGGCTTCTCAGCTTGCCTCTGCACTCCCCTAACATGCAGTGGAGGTTTTTCTTAACTCTCAGATTTCAGTGTCAGTCCCATAATTATATACTGTATACTGAAAGGATGATGTAAAAGTATTGCTCTTCTAATTTGTATAGTTTCTGAGAATAAACACTTTAAAGTTTGTCTGGCAGCAGGGAAGATTTGAAAATCCCTCCCACTGGCGACTGGATAATACCGTCATTTAGTTCTTGCAGAAATTGAGTACTCTACTGCTGAAAGACTTTTTGGTCTGAGTTTTCATGCTTTTTTCTTCCTATTTTTGAAAGCTCTGCAGTCATCTGACAGGTCTCAAGGAAATTGATCCCTCATCTTCCTCCCACCTAACCTTAAAGCAGAGGTTCTCTAAGTGTGAGGCGTGACTCCCAAGTGCGTCATCAAAAGCAGCCAGGGGCGTCGCGTTAATCTTTTAATTAACACATATTCTTGCTTGCAAGAGAGAGAGAGAGAGCAAAAACAAAAGAAAGCTGCCTCTTCACATCGGGTCACTCAAAGTTAATTTCAAAACACTTCAGGTTTGTAGGCAGTTTCCACGTCTTGTGCTTATCTTATGTTTAAAGAACGATTAACAACTCTATTGATAAGCTGAGTACTGGTACTTTGGAGCTGGAGCTGCAAAGACAGCATCTCTTTTCTCTCCAAATCCTGAGACATTGCAGGTTTGCAAGTAAAGTATTTTCTTTCTGTTGAATGTTTTTAATAAAGCAAACACAAAACAAATGCAAGAACTGCAATTGAAAATGGTGCAGAGCAGGTTCTGCTTTACATACAGTCTTTGATTTCTATGTTTAGTTTGGTTGATTAATTATTAGGATTTCTCTCCTACTTCCTTTCTGACCCACCTCTAAGTTAGTTCCCCACTCCATTTGCTGGGACAAACCCCCCCCCCCCCCGGAAACTGCCAGGCAGTATAAGAATCTGTTTTTCATCTTGCAAAGATGCTACCAAAAGGAGCTAGCTTTCTCTCTTGTGCAACTGGGGCTTCCCTCCCATGCTTTGATGTTTCTCTTGCCATGAATAGGACTAACACAGACGACATCAGTGCCCTCTACCCAGGCCTGCCAATGGAGGGAGGGCAGCATCCCAACCCCACCCTGTGCACTCCTGGCTTAGCTGCTGCTCAGCATAAGCATGAAAAATCCACTTTAGGGAATATACACATACATATACACATATAAGAAAGGGTGCCTCTGAGCATGTAAAGAGTGCCTGTTTCTTCCATGCACTGTAATGGGGAGTCACGGCTAACGGCGAGGGAGGTCAAGGGAGCCGCGAGTCAAAAAAGTTTGGGAACCACTGCCTTAAAGAATACAGCTCTGCTTGATCACCTTGAAAGACCAGACAAGATTTTGGGGCCTGTCAGGTGATTGCAGCTATCACAATGGGGGAGTGGAGTGTGGAAACATATATCAAAAGTATCTGAGTAATTCTGCAAGAACTGAATGATGGTATCCTAATCTTGTTAGATCCTGAGAGGTGTGTTCAGTTTCTCTCCAGGATTGAGATTTTTCAGCCAGCTTTAAATAATGTTTCATTTAGATATTTCCTCAGGGCCCAATCCTATCCAACGTTTCAGCACTGATGCAGTTGCAATACAGCCCCGAGGTAAGGGAACAAACGTTGCCTTGAGGAGACCTCCGTGACTGCCCCCCCCCACTGCAGGATGCCATGCATGCCCCGGTTGCACCAGTGCTGGGAAGTTGGATAGGATTTGGCCCTAAGAAACTGTTGACAACAAACTGAATCAAAAAATGTAGTAAAAATCCATTGCAGGGATTCCTCTGGGACTTGCTGCTACGTAAGTGTATATAGCAATTCTGTGCACATTTAACCTGGGAGTATATATCCCATTAAACACAGTGGGACTTTCCTCTGAGTAAATATGAATCGGATTGAACAGGAGGGAGCAGTGTCCTGATCAGTACAAATTTTGGCATGGCTAGTAAAGTTATCCAAAATGTATAGACCCCCGAGGCATTGCTGTGGTATCTGGGTCTTGAAATACTCTTAACAGCCAACTAGACCTTACTCAGAAGATGCAATAACATTTTCTTTTACTGAAAAGGGGCAATGGGAGACTGCCAGTTTCAGTGGTGGAGCCATGGGAAGGAGGGACTGCATAATACTTTTCCCTAATGCCATATATCCACTCAAAATTTCTCCTACCCCAAGCCACTTTTCTTTCTGCAGGAGAAAATGTATGGATACCCTTAAGGGGGAAGGGTTAAGTCGTCCTTTCCAGTGCTTAAGGACACAACAAGAGCCTGTCTGCTGGATCAGACCAAAGAAGTCCCATCTAGTCCAACTTCCGGTTTCCTTTAGTGGCCACCAGCTCCCTCTGGGAAGCCCACAAGCAGAAGATAAAGGCATACCCCTCTCCCACTGTTGTTCCCTTGCAACTGGTATTCAGTGGTATCTACTGCCTCTCTGAACCAATGGAGCCATTATTGTTAGTAGCCATTGATAGACTTGTCCTCCAGGAAAATTCTGCTTTTCAGGACTCAAAAGCAAAAGAACCCCACACTGTCGGGGTGTGTGTGTCATGTGTCACTTGTATATTGTCCAGTTTCATCTCAAGATTTGCACTGAGATAGCAAGGAGAAGATAGCCTCTCTTTTACCACTTACTACTTCTAGAAAAATGAAAATTGAGTACATGAATCCTACGCAGTTTGTTTTAAGTACAGTAGTCAGGATTGAACTATAAAGGCTTTTCTGGCAACGGTATTTAAATTTCTTTTGGTCACCTCCTTTGAGGAAAGCCAGTTAGCAATTACAATTTTATGCAAATCTCCACTATTACTCCACTTTTCTGAAGACTCACGTTTTTAGTCTATTTCAAAGTCTATTTCTCTTAAGGGTGTATGTATACTTGAAGATTGTAGGTCATTGGCTTGAGTTGCTTTAGCATGAAATAAGTCAAAGTGATGATGATGTATTTGAAGCTAAGCATTAGACCAAAGATATTCTCCACCAGTCAGTTCAGCATATACATCTGAATGTTAGATACGTTGATGATAGCAGATCTATGTGTTAGAATTGGACTGCTAGTGATTTCCTACAAAGCAGAGGGTGGGGGAGCAATTTAAAGTGTAGCAGGGGTGAGGTGGCAAATCCATAATCCACCTATTATAATGCAGCACTGCTTGTCAATGCTACACTGTAAGATGCAACCTCCTCCTGCCTCTCATTTTATGAGAAACTGTCATGTCAGAGTGTCATGTCACTCTGGTTATGCTGCTGTAAGTCTGGTTAGCCCTTAAATTCAGTGGTGGGCACAACTCCACAATTGGTTACTGGTCAGCCAAATTTATTGAGTGAAAATGTGACCCACCTACGTTCAGCTCTGTACCTGTTCTTGTGCCAATTTGGACAATATATCTGATAAGCCACACCTACCACCTAATGAGGGGCATTAATTAACTATGAATAAGAATGTTTATATACTGCTTTCCAACAAAACAGTTCACAAAGCAGTTTGCAGAGAAAATCAAATAACTAAAATGACATGAGCGCACAAGTTCCACTCCCCCTTCTGGTGCTGGTTCGCTTTGCATAATAGTGTGGGAGGCAATTCATCTGATCTGCCCTTCACACATAATTTCAATACTACTTTGATGTAGTGTTTAAATTGCAAGTGAGGGGTGGTTCAGATGATGCAATTACCGGTATGTGGCTGTGGGATGGTGTGCTGAGACTGAGAGTGAGTGGAAGGAATGTATCGCGAAGTCAGTTAGATGCACTGCTTGTTGTGAGGGTTCCCCCCCCCCCCACTACTGGACAGGAGTTTGTTGCTTATGAAAGTGCATAAAAGCACCCTCAATTTCATGCTCACTAGTTTCTAATTTTCCAGCAGCTTGTGCCACTCTCATTCTTTGGGATGTTTTCATTAATCTGGGTAAGGTCTTCTCTGAGGCTCAGTGATGATGAGCTTCTGTGCCTCCATTAGTCTCCCTCCCACACAATCCATTTTCTGCACATTCTGATTTTGGTTACCAAGGCAATGAGTTAGTTGAGCATAAACAGAACTGTCGAAGACAAAGTTTATTGCCTGCAAGATCCTCAAGTTTTGCCTATTGTCTCACTTTAACTTTGCCAATTTTGTAGATTGGCACTAAAACACCTAGGGAAATATTATTGGGGAGTTGCGTCCTTTGGTAGGCACCCTCCTATTGTACTGGGGGGGGGGGAGAAGACACGTATTATGCCAGATGGTTGCGGGTTTAGAATACTAGTTGATGTAGCTTTTCAGCTGCTCCTCTTTTGCTGCTATGTTAATACACCGCCATGCGTGTACATGGCACCTTATAGAGCAGGGGTGGGGAGCCTTTTTTTCTGCGAAGGGCCATTTGAAATTTTACAAAATTGTTTGAGGGCCGGCCGTGAGGCCGCCTGGAATTTTTTATTTATTTATTTAGCGGGAGAGTTTTAGGGTTTTAACTGTTTCTAACTGTTTTTTTTAATGGGGCTTCATTAGTCCCGGGCCGGGGGGGGGGTTGTCGGCCGGGCGCGGGTACGTCCGGTGCTACAAGGCAATGCCACTAGTTGTGGCCAGAGGGAAGAGAGGTGGTACCTATAAGACTGGGTGCCTGATGAGCTGAGCCAGTCTTCTTCTCCCCCTTCCCTCTCAGTAAAGGAGGCTGCTGATGCTGTGTAGGGAATGAGGGCACTAGTGGCATTGCCTTGTAGCACTGGACGTACCCACATTAAACCAACATTAAAGGCACTTACCTTGTATCGGCGCGCAGCCATGAGGGTGATCAGGAAGAGGAAGCGCCTCTCTAGGAAGCACCTCCCTAATCTCGCTGGTGACTCACCAGTGAGATTAGGGAGGCGCTTCCTAGAGAGGCCGCTTCCTCTTCCTGATCGCCCTCATGGCTGCGCGCCGATACAAGGTAAGTGCCTGAGCTCATTCCGTCCAGCCCGCCGAGGCCCACCAAGAGGAAAACCAACATTAATTTAATGTTCGTTTTCCTCTCGGTGGGCCTTGGCGGGCCGGACGGAATGAGCTTGGGGGCCTTAAACAGCCTGCAGGCAGGAGGTTCCCCACCCCTGTATAGAGGCGCAGAGAGAGAGAAAGATCTGGGCAAATGCAGTTTCATGTACAAACTTGGTTCCATTTGAGAATGGGCAATAAAGTAATGCATAATACTGGTTTGTTCATGTGCAAAGTATTTGCCTCTGTGTAATTGTTAACTGCCTGAGGCTGAAATATAAATAGTTCAATAATTATTAAAATGTAAATGAGAAGTTTGGCATTTGGGTGCCAACTTTATGCTTTTATTTTAATAATAGAACAGAGTGGCAGTTCTTAAGGGCCATCGCAAATAATTTTCCTTTGGCTCTTTGTCTAGCCTTCAGTGTGTGGTATCTTTCTGAAAATCCTCCAGCATTCAGTAAAGCTTTTTTTCTTTTAATTTATTAAAAATGGTATATCTTGGGAAGGCTGCCTAATCTAGGGTACTAGTAGTATATCGAGACCTTTGGAAACCAACGCAGGGGTGAACGACTGACCCTCAGTAGAGAGTTGGATCAGGGTGACAGGACCAAGGCGAGACAGTACAAGGGCAGTGAAGAAAACTGCACTAATCAAAACAAGTAATAATCAAGATGTGCAACAAGTTTTTGCCAAGTGGGCAGAGAGGAAAGGGTGTACTTTTGTAGGATTGTAATAGGGAGAAGTGGTGTGACTTGGTATCAGACTCTGGTTAAACAACATGTGACTTTGAATGCATCAATAGGACTTCCATCCTTTTTAATCTCTTTAATACCAGTCTTGGGGTGTGTGCGTGCTTAGGATCAGGAATGCAGTGCGTGTAGTATTTAACCCCTTCCATCAGCAATAATTTGTTGAAAGTTGCACCCTGCACCCTGAAAGCTGCTATCAGGTGCCTATGATAGCTTGTCTTCTGGGCTAATAGTAGCTTTATCAATCTTCATCAGAACTACAGTGCAGAAGAGTAGGGCAGGTGGGCCTAGTGGCAGGACACTCATACAAGGCCTTTAAATGGTTTACATGCAAGAGTTCAGTGTGGGAGAACCAGGGCCCACAACTGCACCATATAAGTTAGTGAGCCTAAAATACAACTGTCTTCATACAGCTTGAATCAAGTTGTAGTCTCTGTTCAGGGGAATGGGGAACCCCTCACCAATACCCAGTCCCAGGTGCCCTTCCTTTATTGCTTCTTCCTTTTCTGAGTGGGATGGCATCCCGCCCATTGGTTACTCGAAAGGGGGCTTTTCTGAATTTTTTGTCTCTACCAATGGGGGAAGTTTCCTTCTAGTTTCTATTCTGCCTAGGTCAGGAGTGCAGGGTTGTTGTGGTTTTTGTGTGTTTCCTCTACCCAGTAGCGAGCCTACACCCCCCGTGGGGGGCCGCCGCTGCCATATGCCCCCACGGGACGTCACACGTCCCGCCCCTGGGGATGTGACATCATCCACATGCCGCCACGGTGCGGAAACACCCCGGCGCTTTTTGGAGCCGAACAGTGCCCGGGAGGGCCAAATTTGCAGCCGACAACGGCTGTACAAAGAGGAGCCGGCGGCGGAGGACGAAACTGATTTGGCCGCAAGTACACCCCGCTGCTTGGGGCCAACTGCCCCCACCGTAATGACGCCTCTGCCTCTACCTGCTTTGCTCTTGGAAGACCTGTTTCCTGCAGACAAATATAGAGGGGGCCTGCCTATCCATTCTGCAGCGTAGAGTATTTATTTAATTTAAAAAGATTTTTATCCCGCTTTTCACAGCTCAAACACAGCAGCATACAACAAATAAAAGCATAATTTAAAATAACTACAAACTGCAATATAAAATACAATTCAATAACAGGTACTTTTAAAACCAACTAACAGCAATACCATACAAGTGGATTAATAATCAAACCAAACCAAACCAAACCATAAAAGCAGCATTAAGTAAAGCAAAAGTAGCACATAAGTGTCCCTTGTGGGACCGCTGATAACGGCAGAAGAGAATGCTATAGCCATAGCATCTGACAAGGAAGTAAACCTCCCTGAATTTTAGGAGAAGGGCAGAATATTAATCTTTAAAATAAGGAAGTACCCTTGATATGGCCAAGATGCCAGTCCAGCTCACCAGTGGGTTTCAAAGAAGGGTACCAAAAAGAAGGTGGTGAGCCTAGTGGAGGCAAAGCATGATTCTGATTTCCTTCCCCTGCTAAAGCTACACCCCTAGTTTTATCAGTGGATCTGGAAGGTGGTAGTTGAGGACCTTGGATCCAAACAGGGTAGGAACAAGCAAAAGAAAAACCTTCCCCCTTCCAGCTCTTCTTTTTGGAGAGCCAGAAAACAAAAGCACAAGACCAGGTGCAGCACCTCATTCAGTCTGAACTGCTTACCAGCTCAGAGCCCCCATCTGAATTCTGGAGGTGTGAAAACTCCATTAGCATTTAAGAAGTAAATGGGTCTCCAGGTTCAAATTGGGAGCTTTTTAACTCCATGGATCATGGGAGGGAGAGATGATTACATGCACCGTTCACCCTAAGCTGTGTGGCTGTGCAGCTTGAAGCTGAGCTCTGCACAGGTCAGAACTCCTAGACGTTGGTGATGATGATGACACGTGATGTCATCGCTGAACATCCCCCCCCCTCCCACTGCTGCACAACTACAGAAGGGCTCCACACAGTGGCGGGACTTGTTAAAGGGAACAGTTGATTACATAGCCGTTGAATCAAAAGTGTTGGTTTCCTGGCCTAGGAATCTGTGGCCTCCTGCCATCAGATCCTGTGAAATAGGCTTATCGGTCTGGCCCTTGCTCTTCAGGTAAGCACCAAACACACGTGTTCAATTGCATGTCTCCTGCATGTCTTGAATTAAAGGGAATAAACAGACATCAACCATGTACCATAGTCTCTTAATGTTTTTCATATAAGAAGCTATGAATATTTTAGCTTCTGAGGATTTTGAATAACTGACAAAAAAACATACTATACAAATTTTTAAATGTTTTAATTTTGAAATATCTAGTTAAATACATTCTCAAGTTTTCATGACTCATCACGATCCCAGAATTAAAAATATGCATCTTGCTGTTTAATAAATATATTAAAATGTCTAATACATTAAAATGTCCACTGTTTACGTTTCGCCTCCTATATTGGCGGCATCCTCAGAAGAAAGGTTAACAATTAAAACAAAACAGATCTTACTCCTCCATCTGAAGATCTGTTTTATTTTAATTTTTAACCTTTTGTCTGAGGATGCCGCCAATATAGGAGGCGAAACGTAAACAACAGTGGACATTTTAATGTAACAAAGATTCCTGGCAAGATGCATATTTTAAATTCTGAGATCTAGTTAATTATTTGCATCCTAAGGTGTGAAATAAGAGTTCCCATGGGTGCTGGCATCTCTTGTGTGTGTGTGTGTGTGTGTGTGTGTGTGTGTGTGTGTGTGTGTGTGTGTGTGTGTATATATATATATATATAAAAATATCATGGCAGCACTTGCCTGTACTTTGCTGTTCTGTGGGTGTAGATTCTTCTTGTACAGGTAATGCTGTGGATTACAGTTCTAGTTCTCAGTCCCAGCACTCTTCCGTATGGTCCAGTCTAACTTCCCAGTTTTCTAACTGCTGTGCTTGTTTGTGCCGCACAATTGAAAACATTTGTGGTGGTTTGCTAGTTGTACTCATTTCCTTCAGGAGAGATCATGGTGAACCAGGGTTTTGTGTCCTTTCAGCCTTAGAAATAAAACACTGAAGAATGGTGTTTAAAAAAACTAAGCAAAACTGGATGAGTTGATTCTTCAGGTCACAATGCCAAGCATACAGTCCAATCTATTGGTATATAAGGGCCCAGTTACCCTACCTTATCTCACAACTTGCCCTGACAGCCACAACATGCTGATTAACTGTTGAATCCTCACAGAAGCGTCGCCTGATAGGGGGCGGTGGGGCGGTGGGCCCCAGGGCGTAGGGCGCTGAGGCTCGGGGGGGCGCGGGCCTCCTTAAGTTTCGGTTTTGTTTCGGCTTTTTTAAAAGTTTTTTTTAGTGTTTTTCGGGGTTTTTTAGTGGTATCGGGGCTTCTCCGCGTGTGTCTGCTTTTTCTCCACTTAGCTTGTGTATAGGAGCCTCCAGCGACGACGATCTCTTCCTCTGCCTGCGCCTGGGGGCGCTGATCGTTCCTCTGTCTGCCCCGGGTGCGTACTCTGTAAAGCGCCCAGCAGCGCTTTCCACAGTTCACGCAGGCGCAGAACGACGATGTTTCCAATCGACGTTCTGTGCCTGCATGAACTATGGAAAGCGCTGCTGGGCGCTTTACAGAGTTCGCGCTCCCGGGCGCAGGCAGAGGAAGAGATCGTCGTAGCTAGAGATTGTCGCTGGAGGCTCCTATACACAAGCTAAGTGGGGGAAAAGCAGACACACACACACAGATGCCCCGTTACCACTACAAAGCCCCGGAAAACAGTAAAGAAAAACCACGAAAAAAGTGAAACCGAAACCTAATTTATGGGGGCGTCGGGGGGTCGCCCCTATCGTAGCTACGCCACTGATTCCTCAACAGAAGAGTTTGCTTAGAATGATACTCTCAGGTTTCGTTCAGCTACAATGGCAAACCAATGCTCTTATGAAAACAAGCAGCAACAAGCCTTGGGCTTGTGTGCTCGCTCTTCTCTTTCCCCCGCTGCTTGGCACATGAGGTGAAGAGATCGAAAGCTTCTACTTTTAAGTTTGGAGCAAGCCATAGTTTGCTCTTGCTTCCAAATGCAGCAAACTGTATGTTGTCAAACCATAGTTTGACCTCAAACCAGAATTAAACCATGGTGGAAGATCCTGGTTTGCGGGTAAATTTGCGGGTAAATTTTGGTTAACTTAAGCAATAGCTTGCCACATTAGGACATAACAGCAAACTATGCCTTGCCACAAGCTTGAAACAAAAGTTTCTAATTCTGTACCTTCACACAATAAGGAAGAGTTGGAAAAGGGAGAAGTGAGTACATGAGCCCAAACTTTGGTCTGATATTTATTTATTTATTTATTTGGTTAAGAAATTTTCATCCTCCCTTCTACCTCCACAGGGGCTACCAGGGTACTCACAACAATAACGATTCTTATTCTTATTTCAATTTATATCTCATATAGGCTCAGAGTAGCTTGCAGTATATATATTTTTCTACATGTTAGTAGTAGTAGACCTGTCCCAAGGGGCTCACAGTCTTAAAGAAAAGAAATAGTTTGGGGGATTAAAAGAGGTCAGATGAACTCAAGAAATCTAAATGTACATTATATTGTACATGTACAATTATAAATGTAACTTTACAATGAAAAGAAAGAAAAGAGAGCTCTCTGTCTCTGGTGCGATGGAGTCTCTGAGGCTCTGCCCATGAGGGAGCCCCAGCTCCTGGAATCTTCCTCCTTCCAAAAGCAGCATCAGTTTTCCATGAAAATTGGCGTGGATGAAGGCTAGAGCTCAATCCGAAGTCACATTTGATTCAGCCTTTCCCCTGTATTTAATGGCAAGCTCCATCTTAGCAACTATTTGTAGTATACTACTGTATGATCTATGCATCATGTGAAATCTTGGCGTGACAGCTGTTGTGACTGTATTTGTATAACTTGATTGCATTTGTTCCTCTTACAGGGTTACTTTCTGTCACCTTCCTTTCCAAAGCAAATGGCTCTACGTTGGAACAGAGAGGGGAAATACTCATATTGTAAATATTGAATCCTTCGTACTTTCTGGATATGTTATCATGTGGAACAAAGCCATAGAGCTGTAAGTTTTTTAAGTTGTTCATCACCTCTCTATATTGCTGATATTCTTCTGTCTTTTAAAATTATAACTAGTCTCACTATATTTTATATACTGCTTTGAGGTATATTTTAAATCATTCTCACCCTGACCCAGGTGGTGGTGTGCTTTAAAAAGGTATTTATGTGTGACTAGTTGCATCACAACAATCGTGGTGATGTGCATTGGTCCCACATTGGTCCCGCACAAGTAAAAAAGTGCAGCTAGATAGCATCCATACTAAGATATGTGTTCCATTGCATATCTGGATGTGCATCAAAAATATGCCTGTGGTTATTGATTCACATGTAAGGGAGCTTGCTTGCATTCATCCATTGCTTTTAACTGGATTAGGGAATCTATCTTAAAATTAAAATTACCGATAATCACTATGTTAGTATAGCAAGAACATTATGCACAAATTGTTGTAAGAACAACATTTATTTTAGTTGCATGGTATAAACAATTTGAGGAGTAAAATAACTGTGAGAAACTTTCACAAGTGATAATTCAACATGCTGATTCTTCCTCAGCAAGGCTTGGTCTTCTCTATATTTAATAATTCTAGCTTTAACAATGCAATAAGTTCCCAAACTTTTTAGCACTGGGGCCCACTTTTTAAAACGACACTCTATTGGGACCCACCTAACTTTACGAGACTTTAAAAAAAAGTGATATAGGAAGAAATATTTTATTTATTTGCAAACCCCCTCCAATTCATTTCACAATGGGAGCACCCCAACAAATAGCCTCAAGGCTTTTGAGGGGCTTAGTTGGCCTTCACCTGCCCCCACTACCTGTCATTGACAGACTTGGGGGAAAAACACACCAGAAAAAAGATGCTCTTACATTTTATTTCCCTATGTTTACACAAACCTGTCAACGAAGCGCAAGATTGGCTTCCAATCCCGGCCTTTTGGGTTAAACCTTGAGGTTATTCAGGTTTGTCTGTGTTTTTATGATAACGATGTGTGTGTTGATTATATTTTTATTTTATTCTATTCTGTTTGGCACCTATTTGTTGTGTATTGTCCCTACATTATATTATTGCTTCTTTGTTATTTATATGCCAATAAAGGATTAATTAATTAATTTTTTATTATTCACATTTGAATTATGAGAATACAGGTGGGCCCCCATATCCGCTGGGGATATGTTCCAGGCCCCTCCATGGATACTTGAAACCGTGGATAAGAGCGAACACCCCCTCCATGCTTTCCTGAGGCCCTCATCCCCACCCTGCCTCCCCTGCAGGCAGGCATGCTTGCCCCCCCCCCAGCTCTTATTTTTCTTTCAGCAAGCTTTGTTTCTTCCTTAAAACAAACAGAGAAGCAGCCTCCATTGCAGGCAAGTAGAATGAGACTAAGTCCTAGAGAGGCTCTGCAAGGTTTCTGTTAACCTTGCAGAACCTCTTTAGTACTTAGTCTCGTTCTACTTACCTGTAATAAGCAGCCACCTGTTTCTTTAAGGAAGAAATGAAGCTTACTGGGAAAAAAGTAAACGCCTGGGGAGGTCTCCACGATCCGTGGATAACTGAAACAGTGGATAGCGAATCAGTGGATATGGGGGCCCACCTGTATACACAAGTTTGCAAACTGCTGGAGCTCAGCTCCTTGCAAACTGCAGGAGCTCAGCTGTTTGCAGGGCAATTGGTAGCTATCTGGATTTTGAGTAGCTTCAGGGCTTGAGGCAATTAGTTGTCTGATCTTTTCATCACCTATGTTTTCATTGGAAGCTCTGCGGGATCCACCAGAAATCGGGTCGTGACCCACAGTTTGAGGAACAAATTTATCTGGGGCGTGTC
Organism: Plestiodon gilberti rubricaudatus; assembly: GCA_026170595.1. Lineage (NCBI taxonomy): Eukaryota > Metazoa > Chordata > Lepidosauria > Squamata > Scincidae > Plestiodon > Plestiodon gilberti. Next base: position 105,245,322 of record JANXHW010000002.1, on the reverse strand, counting down.
TGTAATTTTCTTGCTCCCTCTGGATCCCTTTTTCAACACTGTATTGCATTGGCTATCTTCCAAGCTGCCAGCAAGTAGGTTCATTTTAGTGAGTGTGTGAATATGGTACATTTCCCACTTTTCTCCCACAAGGAAGATTATGCTCAGTTCAGCTTTTCAAGTGACTTCCTCTGATTATGGCCTACTTAACATCCCAAATAAACATTCAGTTTGTACAACGTTTATTTTAATTTGCAGGTCCACAAAGACTCACCCTGGTCCTGTTGTGCACCTAAGTGATAGCCCAAGAGATGAAGGGAAAGTAAGTAAAAAAGGATTTAAGCTTTTATCTGTGGTTTTATTTTTGATGCTTTGCCGGTTTGCCCCATCAATTAAGTGACCTCAAATATGAAAAAATGCCCTTTGTAAAAAATAAACAATGCAATCTGCCCTCGTCTTCTCTGAGGAAAGCTTCTTATTTAAAGGGAAGCTTTTCTTTACATTGAGCAAACGCAGCAAATCCTCATGGATTTTCCCATGATACTTGATGAACAAGCCCTTTACCAAAAGACAAAGGTTGATAATTAGGAGCCATTTAATTTTTTGATTTTGTCTGTAAACCGTTTTGTGAACTTTTTGTTGAAAAGCGGTATATAAATACTGTTATTATTAATAATAGTTAGGCCATTAATTGATTATATTTCTGATCCTTCATTTTTTTTGTGCTGAATGAACTTAACCAGCTCCTCCACTTCCCTCTTACTCATGCCAGCCCTGTTTTTGAAACCAAAAGGATGGGCAAAGCATGCTGGGAGCACTCCCAGCTTTCTCTGCTCATATTGTTCATTTCAAACGGGGCTAGACGGAGCAAGCGAGGGGTGGTGGTGCTGAAGCTGCCAAAAGGAAGGAGGTGTGGGAGGGCTCCACCTCCTTCTCGTTCTCTCTCACCTGGCATTCTTGCTGGGCAGGCAAGAAGAAGCTGAGTGATTCTGTTCTGGTCACTCGTGAAACCAATCAGAATTACTTGCTGCTGCTTCTTTCAGCTCCATCGCTCTTAGCAAGGGAGAAGATGATTGGATGCCAACTGAAGCAGTTCCATGGGTGGTGGACTAGAGGGGGGCAGCACACAGATGTGGAAGCAGGGCATCCCTTGTCAGTTTGCCACTCTCCCCCAACTCACCGCTGAAAGTGACCAGTTAGCCTAAAAGCTTGGCTGACCCTGAAATTAGAAATTCCCCACCTTAAATGTTTCCTCTTTCTTGAACTCGCTAGGTGCATTAGGCAAGCCACACTCTTTCAACCTCAACCCCCTTCCCCCCGCAATATGCATATAATAATATGGAGTGGTTTTAGGATAGTGCTTTTGAATACGCTAAAAGCATGACATAAATGCTAAGTATTAAGATGTTTCTATGTTTGATTTGCTGGCTGAACTATAAGTCTTTCAGCGCAATCCTATCCAACTTGCATTACTGGTGTAACCAGCGGGGGAGGGCAGGGCAGGGCGGGAGGCTTTGGACGGGAGGGGAGATTTAAATCCCCTTTGAATCCCCTTTTGGAGGGGATTTGAATCTCCTTCCTGTTCTGGGGCCTCCTGTTCTTGCTGTACTGCTGGTTACACTGGTGGTGTAAATTGGATAGGATTGTGCTGTTTGAGGCTTACCTTAGCCTACATCTCTCTATATATGCTTCACAATTCTTATCTCAATAACCCTTGCAACAAACCAGGGAGTAGCCAGAATTGTTCCCATTGTACAGATAGGGTAGTGAAAGAGAGCAACTTGACCAAAGTCACATGGCTTATTTATACTGAAATGAGATATAACTCCAAGTACAAATAAACTACCTTTTTCATGATTATTTATTTAACACATCCTATCCTCATGTTCCAATGTTTTTTGGAGAGTAAGGTGAAAATACTTCAATTTTCATGCCATGTAAATAATAAAGACTTTGTACAGTCTCATATTATGCTGGTTTAACAAATTAGGCTTCATGCACCCACACTTTGCCTTGATCTTTCAGCTTGACATTGGGCTGGGGAAAGATGCATCCAGGCAGAAGTTCAAAAGGTAAAGCTTTCCCCCAATCCTTGCTAGAGATACACATGAAGATTGTCTGCCTGGTGCATCTCTACAAGGCACAGTGTTTCCACAAAATGTCCCTACTAAAATGTCTGGACTTTGCTAACCTAATGCATGCATTGAATTTCATATCAGAGCTGACAGACTGTTATATTTAGAATGTAAAGGGAACTTTTCACAGGTCAAAATAGCTCTGGGGAGTCTTAGATACTTTTTAAATTGGCAATTTGGCATTGCTATGAGTTATGGCATGGCATACTCAGTAATATTCATGGCAACGTATTGCAACTCTACTAGATCAGAGTTTTAGAAAATCTGTTGGTTCCTCAAAATGAGAAATGAAACAAACATGAAATAGCGTATAATTTTGTTATTATTTTCTGGCGTAAGGTGTTTAGAGGAGAAAATATTTAATTATGTGATGTTACATGCTGTTGTTGGAAACCTAGGCTACCAGTTACTTGACTTCTGTCTGTTTCATATAAAAGTGTGTGTGTGTGTGTGTGTGTGTGTGTGTGTGTGTGTGTGTGTGTGTGTGTGTGTTCTACATGATGAAGAAACAGAAATTGGGATGGGACTATATTCAGAGGAAGAGGCTGGGCTATACAGATTGGAGCAGGATTGATTCTGAATGTCTGGAATCACCAGGGGCAAGAAGCAGCGTAAGCCCCCTTCCCACCTCAGTGGTGTCCCTGAGTACACACTTTTACTCAATAAAGCAGTACACTTGGGGACACTATAGTGGTGTTAGCCAAAATTTCCCTTTATCTTGGACACTGGGTTGCCCAAGGCCATTCTGACAGAGATCCCATAGAGCAGTGTTTCTCAAAGTTCTCCCTGTGAGTAGGGGAGAACTTTGAGTGTTTGCAAGGGCAATGATGGTGCAATGGTGTTAGTAGCGAAACCTGTATCGTGCTGCCGCTGGGGACAAAGGGGGTATTCTTAGACTTAACGGGGGTCGCACTACCCTCCAGAGGGTGCGGGGGGGCCCCCCAGCGGGCCTCCACAAGTCAGCCTCCCCAAGCCTCTGAATGGCTCCTGGAGGCTATGAAAGCTAATTTCCGGTTTTCGGGGAAATCAGGAAGTAAACTGAAAGTGGGTTTTAATCGCCTGAAAAATGTGTGAACAGAGGTGATAGTGGGACAGAAAAAATGAGTGTACTTACCGCAAGCAATAGTTCCTGTATTATACTGCCTTCAACTTTGTCTGAAAAAAGGTCTGACTCCAGCATTAGTTGTGACACCTTCCAGAGACACAACAATGAATGAAAAATAGGTCATAATTTCAGGTTTTACTGACTTTTTGGAAGGCAGACTAAAAGGTAAGATAAGGCCTGAACAAATTATATTACTATATGAAGCAATCCTGCACCCACTCGGTCAATAACAAAATGAGGGCCAGGCCACCCATAAGGTCAGGTGAAGTGGGTGGCTTCGAGCCCCACAATCCACATCTGCCTGTTGCCTCCACTCACCTGCAACTGCAGCCCAATTGTCTGCTTATTCTACTGATCATGTCATTGCAATCCCTCTCCCAGGTCCACAAGGGAAGGGTAGCAGTTAGAAAAGGGATCGTGGTGGTGGTGCTGGACAAGGAGGAGGGACCATCACTGTGATCTAGCTCCTAATCACTTCCCTTTTGTGGAAAGAAGAGCGAGATGAGTGGGAGGGATTGCAGTGATGGCACCATGCCTCGTTCTTGGCTCCATCCATCCTCTTCTTTGTTCTTTGCTTCTAAACAAACTGGGTGGGTGAAGCCAGAAGGCTTTCTCTTCTGTTCTCTCCCCAGGCTCCTCCTGCTCAGCCTGTTTGAATAAAAGAGAAGATCGAGAGGAGAACCAGTGGGGCCAGAGAATGAGGAAGCGAAGGCAGACGTGGTGGGGAGAAGGAAAGCAAAGGGAATGGGTGTGAGCGTGCATGCACTGATGTGTGCATGCCCCTCCCCAAAGGAAGGGGCATAAACAATGACATTGCTTCAGGTGCTGCTTTGGTTGGGACTGGGTCTGAATAAAAGTCCTGTTGAGTTTAATAGAATAGAATTGTAGCCACAGTAACTATTGGTGTCTCCAGTTAATTTATTTTGACTTGTTTTCAATAATTATAAAAATAAATGTAACAATGAAAATGAGTGGTTTCTGGCTGATGAATTCTTCTTTGTAAATAACATCTCAATTTATATATGCCTTAACTGTCTGTTTTCCTTTTTAAGATAACGTAAACTCTACTCATTTATGAAAAGTGACTTGTAGTGCAATCCTACATATCTTTACATAAAAATAAGTCCCATGAGGCTTACTCCCAGGAATGTATGCATTGGATTGCAGCCTAGTATACAATTCGAAAATATAACCCAGTTTTTTAGAGAAATGCTCAAAATAAATGTTAGATTTGAGAATCTAATAATATGTTTGGTGTGTTTTTCCCCCCTTAGCTGTTGATAGGTTATGAAAATGGAACTGTAGTACTCTGGGACTTGAGATCAAAAAGAGCAGATTTAAGATTATACTATGATGAGGTAAGCTGTTTCTCCCCCCCCCCCCCAAGTACAGCAAAGGGTGGATGTCTTAGAGAATAGTATTTCTCCTATTGAAACAGGGACAGTTTTAAAAAATGTATACAACTAAAGATTTCCAAGGCTGAAATCCTGTACTGTACATGGACTTTTAGCCTTTATCCCTAACCTCATTTACATTCTAACACTGCTGTCCTAAACTGCACTGAACATTGTGACCTCTATTTAAGTAAATATGCATATGATTGGACTTTAAGTGCATATTGTCAGAGGTTGGCCAGGTTGGGTCAACTGGCTGAGGGCCATGCCTGTCAGAAGGCCCCCTCCTGGCTGGGCTGGCTCCCGAACCTTCAGTACCAGTGGCTGTGGTAGTACCCAATGTGCCATCAGGGGATGGGTATGGGACACCATAGAGGGCCCAGTGCAGAGCTTTTCTCCAAGGCCTCCAGCAACCTGGTGCTGGAGTACTTGAAGAGTAAGGGTGCTTTCACACTAGCTCTTTAAACTGAATTTTCTGTCCTTCCCCCACACTCGCATTTGTTGAATGTCCACATGTTGTTTCCAAATTGCTGACTTTCAGCTTTCTGAATTTTCCTTCCATGCTTTTTCAGACTTGATTTCCGGTCGGGGTTTTGTTTGGTAATAAAATGCTATTGCATCTTTAGTGTGGATAGACAAAGTACTGTTAAGGCTTTTCAGAGCATTTGGTCCTTTAAATCAAAACCACCTTTATGTCTGTTTAGCTGGTTTTATTGCTTCCCTGTATTTCTGCTGAATAGATTCTGATTTGCACCTTGAACAACTTCTTTGAATTGCTCTGATTTCCATTTCTGTTCCAGTGGGGTGGGAGTGGGGAGGCTTTCTTTGTTTATTTCTTCTCATTGTTTTTAATTTGCTTTTTAAAATAGTGCTAGTAAATAATATTTTAAAAACAAAACAAAACGAGAGGAGATACCGTATTTATCGGCGTATAAAATGCACCGGCGTATAAGACGCACCTTCCTTTTGGCCCTGGGTTTCAAGAAAAAAAGATTTGAAGCATTTTTGGGCCACTTACTGCTTGGCTGCTTAATTAGCTAATTTACATAAATTGCACAAAAATACCAGGATCTCTTTTAAAACACACAGCAACAAGACACATGAACAAAATGCACCAGAACATAAATCCCAAGTACAAAATAAAACCCAGACTCAACTCTTACCCCACCCCACCTATGCAGTTTCCAAAGCCTCCCCAACTAGGCCCAGTTCAGAAGCTTACCCAAGCTGCATTCAATCTGGAAAAACCACGCCCTCTGCAGCTCAGCTGAACTTAACTGAGGAGCACAGCGCCCTCTGCTGGCTGCTGAGAAGCTCAACTCATGCACGAGAATAAATTAAACCCGACAAACAGCTGTAGATCGGATAGATTAGTTAGGGAAGAAAGCACAAGGGAGCTCTCTGGCTCCGGAAAAACGCGGTAAGCCCAAAAATGCTTTAAAACGGGCAAGGGGGGGGAAGGGATTTTTTAGTATTGGCGTATAAAACGCACCCTACTATTTTGGGTCACAAATGTAGACAAAAAAGTGCGTCTTATACGCCAATAAATACGGTAATTAAAGATGTCTCCTCCTGTGAGATACAGATGTAATTTAAATAACTAATGTACAGTATCATAAATAGTGGTCTTATTAATATTCTAGTCTTCTTATCAATGTTAATATGGAGCCAGTCCAGATTAGCTGAATAAGGGACAATGAGCATTTTTTAGCTCATGAGTAACTGAATATCCTATTTATTCTGAATGTATTTGCATGTTAAACACTTGCTAGTGCTTAGACGATGAACAGTGTAGGTGGTAGAGTTAAGAATATCCCAGTTGTCCTTAAACTATGCATAATTTTATTGATTTAATTTGAACCAAGTATCCTATATAGACTGTTCTGCCTGTTATTGCTACTGTTTCTTTTAGGCTATTCACTCTATCGGATGGCATAATGAAGGGAAGCAGTTTATGTGCAGCCATTCTGATGGCAGTTTGACTCTGTGGAATCTAAAAAGTCCCAGCAGACCATTCCAGATTATTATTCCACATGGTAAGACTTGTAAGAGTTATTGCCAATGCGAGTTAAAAACTGCTAGGAAAACAGGCATGCACACTGCTGCAGGAGCAACTTCCTCTTACCACTCCTACAGCATTAGCCCTCATCCAACATTAGTAGCTTGATAACTGTAGAAATGTAACGGAACTGGTGGTGGTGGAGGCCATGTTTGCACCGCAGCACCGTTTTCCTGAGTCTTTTGAAGCCACTTTCTGTAGTGTGGGCTGCTATTGTGAGAAATGTAGCAGGGAAGTAACTACCTCTTTAATAAGATGATTCTCTTTAAGAAAAAATCCCAAAGTGAACTGATTGCATCAACTATTCATATGACATATCCCAACACACTTGTATCCAACCAAATGTTTAGGATAAATCTGACTGGGGAAAGGTGGGGAATCTCACATGGTGAGATTGCATTGATCACCAGAAATACCTGAGAGGAAGTTTTATTTTCTGTCTATTGTTGTGCTGTAGCTAATTAGTCCATGAAAAGCTGAGGGGATAGCTAGCAGAGCCTGTGGCAAAGCTTGGTGAAAATTAGCTGTGGGGATTCATATCTTTTTCTTGAGGTTCGAGAGTATTACTTGGCTTGCTTGCTGGTCTCTAGAGAGCAATCCACTTGGTGATATTTGCTTACTTCTGTGCGAGCAGCAGTTGGTGCAGCAATTTTCAACCTTTTTCATCTCACGGCACACTGACAAGGCGCTTACATTGTCAAGGCACACCATTGGTTTTTTGACAATTGACAAGGTACACCATGCTGCTGGTGGGGGTTTCACATCACCCAATGGCCCTACTAATAAATGACCCTCCTGCAAACTCCCGCGGCATACCTGCAGACCATTCATGGCACACCAATGTGCTGCGGCACAGTGGCTGAAAATCACTGACAGCGCAATCCTATCCAACTTATGCCACCGACTGAGCTCTGCTCAGTCCTATCCAACTTATGCCACCGGTGTAACCCCCGGTGCAGCGAGAACAGGAGGCCCCAGAATGGAAAGGGGATTCAAATCCCCTCCAAAAGGGGATTCAAAGGGGATTTGAATCGCCTTTCCGTTCTGGGACCTCCCGTTTGCTGCACTGCTGGTTATACTGGTGGCATAAGTTGGATAGGATTGAACAGAGCTCAGCCGGTGGCATAAGTTGGGTAGGATTGTACTCTGAGCTGGTGTTTAGGATGTAGACTAAAAGCAAATGAAGTTAAAAATAATTCTCCTGACATACTCATTTTTCATTCTGACCTGTAGAAGAACTTTGGGGGAAATAATGTTTGTTTTGTATTGCTTCCACAATACATGTGGTTATATTCTGGATCAGATAATTTTCAGTAACATCATCCTTTGAAATGAGGTAGAGATGGACTGTACCAGCTTCGGCTGAGGCATAACTCAGAGCAAACGTTTTTTTCTTTTGCTTTGGAGCCTGATTTCCTCACGGGTCAGCAGACCATTTCATACATGCATGTACATCACATCACTTTTCACTTAATTGAGCAATGGTTTGATAACTTGGAGCTGATTGTGTGAATCAGCTCAGCTGGTAAACATTTTGTCTGAGGTGGTGTGAATTGATTAAATTTGTGATGTTTGATCTTTGATGTTTCATTTGCACACATGTCACCATTGTGCATGTTTGGTTCATTGCTATAGACATTTGGATTTTGGAAAGATAAGATTCAGCTGTATCTTAAGATGCACAGTACTTTTTATATGCAGTATATATTGCATATATACAATACAGAATGTATATGTATTCTGCCGTTCTGAAGGAAGATTGCACCTTCTTCTCAACAGTGATCCTTTCCCCAAATAACTTGTTTTGCATAAGCCATTTGGGCATTTGAATAAAACTATTAAGAGACCAGTGTTAGTAGATACAATTGAAATTATCTCTAGCTAGTATACTGTGCCTCAGGAGATTGCAGCATGTCTCCTAGTGTTTGACTGTATAGGAAACAGACAATGACTTATCAGTTGCTGCTTAATAGTGTCCTGTGAGGGGGATGCAATTACATGAGCGATGGTTATCACCTCCAGCCACACAGTGATTAGAGCACTGCCACGATCCCTGCTCACCTAAATTTCTTGGTGAATATATTTGACGATAACATTTGGTTCACTGAATGTTTGGAATCTGCAGATAACTAGTCCTCAAAACAGCGACATGGTAACTTGTTGTCTAGTTCCATTCTGGTTTGGAAGAAAACAGTTACAGTAAATGGCCAGTTCAGCAGTTTTGACCTTTGCTAATGCACTTAATGTAAAAGAAATATTTTGCCTTGTCTGTGTGAACTCTTAAAGTATTTATTTTTTTACAGGTAAGATTCAGCGAGATGGGAAAAAAGTTGAATCGTGTAAACCAATTCTTAAAGTAGAATACAAGACCTGTAAAAATAGGTAGGTAGAGTTCTCAGTCAAATTAAGGAAGCACCTATTTCTGTTGAAATCTATGCAGTTGTGATTTTCTGGTTTCTGTCTCTTCTGATTTTGAAAGTTTGCAATTTTTAATGAGTATATCAAATGATTATTCTTTCAATGAGTACGTCAAATGATTAATAGGCAGAAATGGGCAAGCTCCACCATGCTCACATCTGATTGGTTTGGAAAATAAGCCATAAAAGTTGAAATAGCTCTACTTATTTTTCAAGCTGGTCGAATGTTTGCAAGTCTTCACCAACACCTTCCTCCCATCCATTTACCCCAATCCCCTTCACCAAAATGTGCTTGTCCCTGGTGGCAGCACCAGGACTGCAGCCATTGTAAGAGGGAAGGAGGAAGATCACAACCCTCTCCTCTCTTGCTCACTGATTACAAGTGACAAAAGCCCTTTTGCGGGGGGGGGGGAGATATCTTAGCTGCTGAGATAGAGATAGAGAAAGAGATAGAGATAGATTATATATAGAGATAGAGATAGATATACCTAGATTAGATATAGAGATAGAGATTATATAGAGAGCTATATATATATATAGCTGCTGTACCACTATTGCCCAGATAGGTAAATTGGGGGGTTGGGAGGGGTAAGCTGGAAATTCTTCTTGGAGAATAATTTGGGCACTTGCAATGCTTGCCTTTTCTTTGAGGAGTTTGTATAGTAGAAGGAAACAAAACTTGTTTCAGGTCCTGAGTATGCCAAACTTTGCTGGCATCTCAATAATAGGTCCACAGTTAAATTATCTGTCTCTCAGGACAAAGCTTTGTTTTTTGTTGTATGAATTTTAATAAAATCAAATATAGGTCTTGCATTATTGCATGTGGGAAACCTTAAACACATTTCAAGCCCCTAACAGTTTAGTGTAAGTATCTTGAATGTGGAGCATGGAATGGGGTTGTGGGGAATGTGTGCCATGAGGTTAAGAATACCCGTCCTTGCACTATATCCTCCCTGGAATTCCCTCCCCCTGGAATTAAGAACGGCTCCCTCCTTAGAGACCTTTTGGTGGGGCCTTAAGACATTTTTATTAAGGTTGGCATTCGATGTCTGACATGGTGGGCTGGCTTTTTAACAAATGGCTTTTAACAAATGTAAATATAGGTGACCCACTGGGGCTGTTGTTTTAATTACTTGTTTTTAATCATTTTTAATGTATATACAGTACTCCCCCCATATCCGCTGGGGATATGTTCCAGGCCCCTCCGTGGATACTTGAAACTGTGGATAGGAGCGAACACCCCCTCCATGGTTTCCTGAGGGCCCCCCCGCCCTGCCCCCCAACTCTTATTTTTCTTTCAGCAAGCTTTGTTTCTTCCTTAAAACAAACAGAGAAGCAGCCTCCATTGCAGGCAAGTAGAACGAGACTAAGTCCTAGAGAACCTCTGCAAGGTTTCTGTTAACCTTGCAGAGCCTCTCTAGGACTTAGTCATGTTCTACTTGCCTGCAATAAGCAGCCAGAGGCTGCTTCTCCTGTTTGTTTAAGGAAGAAACGAAGCTTACTGGGGAAAAAAAGTAAAAGCCTGGGGGGGGGGTCTCCACAATCCGTGGATAACTGAAACCATGGATAGCAAATCCGTGGATATGGGGGCCCACCTGTATGTATTTTAACATTTTTATCTGTAAGCCGCCTTGATTGCCCTTGTTGGGAGAAAGGCGGGGTATAAATTCTTTAAGTAAATAAATAACTAGGTACACACTAGGACGACTGAGCAGAGAGGTCCCTCTCATAAACTTGTGGCTGTACAGATCCCTACTACCAATGCAATCTTAGCCCAGACAGCCCAAGACACTACAAAGCACAACTACCTGTCTCTTGAGGGTACTTGTATTCAGTCCCTTTTTGAGGGAAGCCCAGAAAAAGTCAGAGATCCCCAATTTTTTTACTACCCGGAGAGTTCCCAGACTCCACACACCAAGCTTGATATGCCCACCAAGCAGAGCTGTAAATACTATTGGTGGAATTCTGTCAAGAGCATAAGTGTGGCGATGACCTCCTCAAAGCAGCTTAAATCTCTCAAGCAGTTCTGCTCAGATATATGTTAAAATTTTGTATGTCCTTGTAATGAATTAAATTGTGACACAACTGAAAGCATCAGCTAACCCCATGTATAAGGATATGCTCCTGGAAAAGTGGTTTTCTTTCCTATCCAAGGTGGATTCAACAAAGTCGAAATATAAACGACTGGAGAGATTCCTCATGATTACCATGTACTGTACTGATTCTATTAGAAACATTTTAGTTTGATTCCCTGTATGATACGATGACTATTTTAGTTCAAAAACCAAAAACCCTATGAATGTCAATATAAATCTACAAGTTTTAACCACAGTATTTATACACAAATACTAACACAAATTATCTTTTTTTCTAACTTGTAAAACTCTTTGGTCTGAAAGTCAGCATGAAATGTGAAATGCAGAAATGCTTAAATGAGCACTTGTCTGTCTGTCTTTTTTCCCCCATACAGTGAGCCTTTTATAATTTTTTCTGGTGGACTCTCTTATGACAAACCTTGGCGAAGGCCAAGTCTAACAATCATGCATGGAAAAGCAATTACAGTGCTTGAAATGGATCACCCAGTTGTTGATTTTTTGACTCTTTGTGAAACGCCATACCCAAATGGTAAGTGCCATAATTTTAGTCAGTTGTTTGAGAGCAAATAGTTCATTTTATATTTGCAGTAGACCAGAGACACGAAAGGTGGCTGGCTGTTAAGATTGGTTGATGAATTTAGCCTAAGTGTTTTCAGTCTGCCTCGGCTCCATATGATTTCAGGGGCTTTTGACTTTGCTTTCCCTGTGAAATAGTCAGATTACATGATCTATATCATTAAAGCACCACACTTTCCCAACAGCTTGCATTCTCACACCAATTAAAGTTATTTCAATGTAAGCTGCCTCTTGCCTACTTGATATTATCTTTTTTATTATCTGCACAGAATTGGGGCATGGCATGGCACAATGGGAAGATCTGAATTTTGCATACTCCCATCTTCTGGAGTGAGTGGGAGATGATAGATCTGGGGGATGCTGTGGACATAATATATCTGGATTTCAGTTAGGCTCTTGACAAGCTTCCCCATGACATCCTCGTGGAGAAGTTGGTGGGATATGGGCTAGAATAGATGATACTACCATTGGGTGGATCTGTGGCTGCCTGATGGACTGTACCTAGAGAGTGCTAAGTGCTTGTCAATGGCTCCTCATCAACCAGGAGGGAAGTGACAAGTGGGATACCTCAGGGATCTGTCTTGGGTCCTGTGTTGTTCAATATCTTTATTAATTACTTGGATAAGAGAGTAGAGGAGATTTTTCGATCGGTAGCTTTCATGGCCCGCTATTAAACGACAATGTACGACACTTACGGGAAACAATGCCATGTAGAAAGTCTTGTAAAAATTTTACTGATATCCAACAACCGTAGCGGGTAGAGGAGATACTCATCAAATTTGCAGATGACACCAAATTAGGTTAGCTAATAGCCTAGACTAGGACAGGAACAGGATCCAAGATGATCTTGACAGGATGTAGAACTGGGCAAGTGGAAACAAAATGACCTTCAACAGGGATAAAGTTTTATGTTTGGGTAGGAAAAATCAGAAACAGAAACACAAATACTGTATAAGATCAGGGACACTTGCCTGAGCAGTAGTAAACATGGAAAAGATCAAGGTGTTTTAATAGGTAACAAGCTAATAATGACTGGATATCCAGAGTTGGGGTAGCGATCTCTCAGGGTTGTTGTAGTTGTAGACTGCCTACTTTGGCAGGGGGTTAGTCTCAATGACCTTGTAGGCAATATTCCCTCTAAGCCTTAAGGGGTCCATACCGCTGTGCAGACCCCTTTGACTGCTATGTGGTAGCCTGGTGGCGTCCCTGAATGCATAGTGATGATGTCATATTATGAAATAGTGGCATGTGGGGGCGGGGGGAACCCGTTCACTCTGTATCACAGTCTCAATGAATGTCCTCGCTGATGCTACTTTCCACAGGAGAGATGCTGCCATTTGTATCCCAAAGGAGCTTCGGGTGTGCGTATTAATTTCCATCAGGGCTATGGTATGGGAAAGAGTTGACCTTTTCCTGAGCTCTGTAGTTCCAATCTGGGAACACCACCCCACCATTGCTATTAAAAACACACACAAAAACACAAGGTGAAAGACTCATTTAATGTCATATTTAGTTTGACCCCTAATCTGTAGGAGCAGTCCATAAACTCCTTGCCAGTGCTTCTTGCTACTGCAGTCTATCCATATCACTGCATGAGTTTAGTAAATATTGTCCTTGATGAAATATCTGGTCTTCCTGTTTGGAAAACTATTTTCAACTATTCAGAAGTCAGTCTGAAAATATTTTATATTTTATATAGAATATGGCTTCTGAATATAATTGGGTTGAATTTGAATTGAATCAATGTTTTATTTCACTATTATTTTTTGCTTAACTCTTGGTTTTTAGAATTTCAAGAGCCCTATGCTGTAGTTGTACTACTGGAAAAAGATCTCATTGTTGTTGACCTCACTCAAAGCCAGTAAGTATTAAAATCTATTTAATCTATCACTTGTCATTGGAAGGAAGGCCAGCTTTATTTTTTCTTTTTCATCTAGTTTTGGACGATGGAATATTTAATAGACAATCTTTCAATAAACCACCAAGGCCAATACTTATTCAGAATAAACAAATCCAATGCCAATCTGTATTATGTATGATCCAGGGTTAAATACATGATGCTGCCAACTTCAGTTGCTGGTGATGCTTTGGGCATGTCTTTCCAAAGTTTTTCATGTTTTGTTCTCAGTTCTGCAAGATAATATAGGGTAAGGGTATGAAGAGGATTTTAGTTTGATTATACTTTTAAATTGTCAATCAATAGACAAATTAATGGTGCAATCCTGTCCAGTGCTGCCTGCAGGCACTGGGCCTCGGTGCCAGTGCTGCGTGTTGCAAACATGCCGTAAAGCATGTTTGCGACTACAAGGCGCTGGCGGAGGCCCAGTGCACGCTGAAGCAGTTAGGAACTGCATCAAGTAGCACGGGGGTGGAGGAGGGGGAGGGCCGGGAGGGGATGGAACGTGGGTGGATCAGGCCTGGGAGGGAGACGCCCTACACGGGGCTCCTCAGTCCTGCACCAGCGATTAAGCTGGCACAGATTTGAGTAGTCTCATTGAGCAGGCTGGGGCTCGACACAGGATAAGAGGACAAATGTCCTGTGGCTGCGGGCGCGCGCTGTGCGCATTGCCTAGACGACGAGGACGACGCTGTTGCTCGGACTCAAAAGCTGTTGCTCGGACGCTCTCATCGGACTCAAAAGCTGGAGAGCCGCCCGCCCGTTATGGCTGCGGGCGGGCGCCGCGCTCCAGCTTTCGAGCGATACATCACGTGACGTCCGGGGGGCGCTCGGCCAGCCCCCGCCCTCTTAGCCCCAGGCGGCAGGAGGGCTGAAGACGCCACTGCCTCCAACCTACTCAATCTCCGCGTTGGATATAGTGTGGGCCGTGTGGCCCTGCTGCACCAGGGCTGAATAGGATTGAGCTGTAAAGTTTTCAAACCCAGGGCTCAGGAGGGTAGGGGGGTAATTCTCACTTTAATACTTTATAGTCTGACTCCTGCAAGACTTTGCAAAGAAGTAACAAAGAATAAGGATTTTGCTTATTTTGATGGTGTATCTGCTTTCAGTCACCCTGCTTTAATAGAAGCAAAGGTGCTTCACAGTTGTCTTGTTCAATGTGCTATGGAATTAGTGTTCCAAGTTGACCTAAACTCAAAAATTTTTATTTTAGCATAATTTGTTCATGTATTACATAAGACAATTTTTAGTTTAAAACTAATACAATTCTACAAAATATCTTTCTCAATTAGTTTTCCAATTTTTGAAAATCCTTATCCCATGGACATCCATGAATCACCAGTTACCTGTGTAGAATATTTTGCAGACTGTCCTCCAGATTTGATTCCTGTCCTATATTCTGTAGGCGCTAAGCATAAGAAACAAGGATACAGCAATAAGGTAAAAAGAAGAAAAACTTTGAACTGTTTGAAAAGTCCTTCCTTGAAGCAGGGCTAATTAAGGTTGTTTGCTGCTTATTTATTGTAGTTTCATTTCTTAATTAATGTATCCCATTAGATGTGCATTTAGGTTATTGTTTTATTGCATTTAATTAGTACAGTACTTTGAGCATGTAAAAAAAACCTGATAAAAGATATAGCATTCAACCCAGGTACAGTGGTTGTCCTTACTGATCGCCAATGGTTGTCCACCATTGATAGCTATGGAATATAACTAAGAGACTAAACTGTGAATCTGGACTTCTGTGGTTCAAATCTTGCACTGGTCAGAAACTTAGTAGGTGGACTTAAGGGACGTGTGGTGCAGTGGGCGACAGGTGAGGCAAAACTGCCCTGCCTGAGACCTCGGAAGATCGCTGCAGCCTAACCTGGCCATTGTACACATGTTCCGCCCACTTACTCGGGTGCAGGTGGGCGGCACGCAATCGCCAAGGTTAGGCTGCGGCAATCTTCCGAGGACTCTGGCAGGGTGGCTCTGCCTCACTTGCTGCCCTTGCACCGCATATTCCTGGTGGATTTAGGCAAGCTGCTCCTTCTCAGCTGCAATACAGGGATAGTAATACTAATACAACAACTCTGTAAGGTAAGTAAGGATTATGTGAATACAAGTAAAGCACTTTGCACACTCAGAAAGCACTACACAAATAAGTGAAGTTGTTACAATTCTGTCTCCATTGATTGAGCAGGGGGGCAAACTGGGTAGGAATATGAGAGACCTTCTATTCCCTATAATAGCCTTATGCAGTAGAGAGAGAGGAGAAGTGGGGCTCCAGTATGTCCTAAGATGGTTCCACCACATGCTGGCACTGCATTTGTGGCAGACTGGACTGAAGTCATAGTAAATACCGTATTGGTCTGAGTATAAGACTCACTTTTTTCTCCTAATTTAAGTTTTTAAACTAGGGGTGCGTCTTATAATCAGGCTGTTGCAATTTAATGCCAGTGATTTTAATTAAAAAATTTTAATAGCACCAAACTTTAAGGGTGCGTCTTATAATCAGGTGCGTCTTATACTCGGGACAATACGGTAATACATAACATTATAAACAAATCTCTAACAGAAGGTAATATAAGACTGAATTTGCGTTTGAAATCAGTAAATTAGATAGGAAACTAATTGGAATGACCTCATAATAAGTATTTTAATGTATTTAAAAGGAAAGCTTGATAGTTGCACAAGGCTCAGTGCAATGTGTCTCAGACAAGACCTGCAAAAAACTAAGAAGATTTATTTGCAAAATAGTGCTACTTGATCATGAGCATTGATACTGCATTGAGCATTGATACACCTGAACATTGATACTGCAGCTCTGTGGGAAATGAGACCAGTTGACAAAAGCTTCCTGTGTTAGGTCAGTTATTTGTTTTAAGCTTAGCAGCATTGCCAACCAGTAATATAGAGTAATGGACTGATGGAAATGTACAGTGGCGCCAGTGGCAGTTTCCGAACACATTATCTCCAAGCCTCATCCACTGAAGAAGGCCGTGTTGTCCTAATTACATGGGTGCTCCGTGTGCTGTGCCAGCTCTGAAGATTAGTTTTACAATGCTTTCTCCAATACAATTGAGAATTTGGCATCTGGTGAAAAGTTGTTTCTCTTTGCCTTTAATACAAGAGTGGAATAAGATCTCGTTTATTTTTATTTATACATTTGAAGTAATGCGGTAAAAAGCATGAAATCCTAAATCACAATACTATAAATCATTATAAAATCAATTTAAAGCATTGCAAATAAATAATAACAATATGGAAAAATTGACAGCCAACATATCATATAAAACTGGGCTTCAGACAGCACAAGCTTCTCAGCCATCAACAAACGCGTTTAAAAATAAAACGCATTGACTTGTAGTGCTTTTGTGCAAATCAAGTGCAGTTGATTTATTTAGAAATTTATATCCTGCCTTTCAGTCCCACAATGGGGGCCCAAAGGCAACTTGCAACACAAAACTGAAACAAGTGGTATGTCAAATGTAAAACCACATACATTACAATAAAATAACAAAACCATTTGTAAAATAACCAAAAAAAGAACCAGTCAAAAGGACAAAGAGCAGCAAGGGGAAAACATTGACTCAGCAGAGGGATATCAATATAACTGAAATGCTTGATGGGACAAAAAAGTCTGGCTGGGATGTGTCCTGGCAACTCTTTTTTGGAAACATCTTTCTGAAGATGAGGAGAACCTGAAGTTTAGAGCACCTGTTTTGCATGCAAATGTCCCAGGTTCAATTTGCAGCATGCCCAGGTAGATTTGGGAAAGACTCCCTGTCTAAAACCCTGGACAGCTGCTGTGAGTCAGTATATAGACAATAATGATGAACCCATGATCTGACTCATGCTCATGCTTTATATGTTAAAGCATATTCCATAACACAGGTGCCATGACAGATAAAACTGTTCTTTCTTCTTCGTGGTCTCTGCGTAGTCGCATGTAGTGGAGTTCCACACATGCACGCAGCCAACCTTGAAAGCTTCCTGAGCTTTGTCAAGTGTTCTGCCCCTACTCTTGAGGGAGCAGACCCTGTGCGCAGCTGTGTGCCTCAAGCGCAGAAAGAACACCCAATCCTGGCTTACAAATGGAACATAACATAGCTGCTGCCCGTAGTGTAGTAGAGAGGCATGCAGGAACCGGGTAATTTAGGACTTCAGAGTAAGCACCAACTTCTTGAATTTGCCTTTAAAGCAAAAAGGTACCTGGTATGGTTGAGTTTAGGTTGGCGTTATATACCCCTTGTGCCTCACTCCATGAAAAAGCCACCCACAGAACTCAAAGTCTTCCGTTAAAGTACATTGCAGTAGCCCAAATGGGAGGTGACCAAAATATGGATGACTGTGACCAGATCCTTAACTGAGAGAAAGGTCTCTAGCTGATTCATCAGCCTAAATTGGGAAAAGGAACCCCCCAGCTATTGCTGTCATGCAAGCATCAAGCTAAGAGTGATATAACCCCAGACAACTTGCCAGACAACCCCATAACAACTTGCCCCATTAGGAACATTGTGATTCCACTTTACGCAGGTAAACATACTGTTCCCCCAATTTTGGGTTCACCACCTATCAACCACACTTCTGTTTATCTGGCTTAAGCTTTTGTTTATTAGCCCTCAGCCAGTGCATGACAGTGTCCAGTCACTCACTCAACTTGCTGCTGCTCCTGGTTCCGAAGAAAATGAGAACTAGAGTGGGTGGTATAAACATTTTGGTGATACCTCGCTTGAAATGATCTCACTCAGAGGTTTCATGTTGATTTTTTTAAAAGCATGGAAAACAAGATAGAACCTTGTAGTACTGCCTAAAAAAAACATACCATGGAGTACAGCAGCTGTCAACCAGTGGTGCCTTGTGGTACAGAACCCTGAGGTAGAAGTGAAACCACAGGAAAGTGGTACCCCCAATTCCCAATCCTTCTAGGCAGTGGTGATTTGGGATTCCACCAAAGGATTTGATGATAATCTAGAACAGATTCTGCTGAGAGGTCCAGAAGAACGATCACATTTTTCTTGTCCAATTCTAGGCAAAGTTTGTCCACCAGAAGAACTAAAGTGATTTGTGTCTGGAACCCTGATTGATAGGGATCCTTGCAATCATGGTCAGAGGTTTCTGACATTGTGTGCACAGGAAAGGCATCAGAGACTATTGAGCAGACAACATCTAACGGAAATATTCCTTACAGGAATGCTGAAGTAGTCTGGGGCTCTTGGAAAAACAACAACACACAATTATCTATGAGACACTGCAGTGTTCTCTGGCAAGTGCAAGACTTGCCAGGAAGAAAGGACGGTTTAAGGTCTCTAATGAAATGATGCCAGTAATTGAGACAAAGCAATCCATGTTAATTTTGGGCAGATCCCCAAGTTCAATGCTTTATAATGTTGTTGCCAAGCTCCATAAATACCCAGTTCTGAATACAGATTTGATGCACTTATAATGCCACTCAAAGCAGCCAGTGAGGTAGAGGAAGTGTGCCCCTTATCCTGCTCTGCCTCCCTGTCTGAATACTCATGGCTGGCTGGAAGGGAGCCACTACATCAGGTTAGGCAACAGTACTTTTTATTGTTCAACCAGGCCTTTCTCCAGTGCATTTGATGCTGGCCTCTAAAAATGATCTAAGGCTATTGATATAGTGGGTAGATACGAGGGTTGTCTACCCAGCTGCATTGCACAGAGGACAGAGCCAGGCGGAACAACTGGGAAGTTTCTGTGCAAGTCTACAGAGTTACGGTATCTTCCCCAAGTACACGGCAGGCAATGCAAAGCATCTTTCCATTGTGAGACCTAGAGTGTCCTTGAAGTCTGCTGTTGTTGAGGGTTGGAGAAAGTGCTGTGCTGTGGACTACCACATCCGTGTCTTTCTCAGGTTACTTCCGTTCTCCATCCTCCTCCCCAGTTGAGCGTGAGTTACAGGGAAAGGGCGTTGAGGCAGGGAGGGGCATATTTCTCTGTGCGTAGTAGTTGCATTGCTGCCCCATTCACTTTTGTCATGCTCTGGTGTTTTAAAATCAGATGTGTAGCAGAAGAATTGGCTTGCCTGGACAGACAGCAGAGAGTGAGATTCCAGAAATACTGGCTATTAAAATGTTGTGTCAAATTTTTTTGTATTCTACAGCTCAAGAAAATTCTGTGCACATGATAAATATTGCAGATCAATGGAATGCAGGAATCTCTAGAGTGTTTGTTGTGTAAAATTATACATCTACAATTTTGTAAGAAGAGGTATATAAGCATATGATCACTAGAAATCCATGCTTAGAGAAGAGAGTGTCTGGATTCCTTCACGAAAGTTCTTGCATCATGCAAGACAGAGACGCTCTCCCCTCTTAATACTGGAACAGACGCTTTCAGTATGTTTTCAAACATCTCTCTGCAGTAATGGGGCTTGAAATTTGCTTTATTAAAAAAACATAAAGGCTGACATTCTCAGTTCTGTGTTGCCATGGAAGTGCAAAAAGCCAGCAGCCTTGCATATGTCTCTGCAAAATGCCACTGAACTCCCATTGAAATGGATGACATAAACACATGTTAATGGAATACTTCTTCCAGATTCTCTAGAAAATATGCTGATTACCATATTAAAGTCTGCAGAGCTATAAGAAGTTGCATTTATAGAAATATAAAATGTAACGTTTCTAAACTCTAATTGTAACTTCTAAACTATAACTCTTCTGATTGTGTTTAGGAGTGGCCTGTCAGTGGTGGAGTATGGAACCCAGGAGCGCATACATTTCCTGAAATTATTATTACAGGGTAAGGAAATTTATTATTACAGAGTGCTAGTCTCTGCAGGAGTGACAGACCTGCTAAGGTGGTCTGATTCTGGAGGCTTAATAGAAACAAATGGTTTCTTGATCGCCTTGGGTATTCTTTAGCTGATCTGGCTAACTGTCTTGTTGAAACTCTAGCTGACTCCTGAGATTGGGGATTACCTCCGACAGTTCACACTTTAAACAGCTGCCAGTTAGCTTTCCCAGTTGCCAGAGCCCAGCTTTGCCCATAGTTTAATGAGTAGAAGGCATCAGGAAAAATGACTTGCGTATAGGTGAAGAAAAATTACGATGGAACTAGAAGTTCTCACTTGAAAACTTGTAGCTCAAAATTGGGAAAGGGAGAAATTTGAGGCCCAAAACTGGTGGGAGGAGCAATTTTCAGAAAGGCTAAATTCTTTAAAAGATTTTTGGGGGGTTACCATTTGTCCACTGACAGGAATGTTGCTGCTGCCTGTGTTGGTGGCCAGAAAAAGGAAAAGGAAAAAGTAACCCCCTCAACCATTTAGAAGAATTTTACTGCTTTGAAAAATTGCCAAAATTCCCTCCTTTGATTTGCAATCTGTGACTTATGCAGTGAATTGGGGGGGGGGGACAATTTTTACTCCATTTATGAATCAAAATCTGGCTTGGAGCTCATTTGGAGACCTATTCGGTGGTGATGATGACAGTAAAGAAATGTTGCTTCCCAGCTACCATTGCGTCCTAACACATTCATCCTAGGTCCTCCTCTGGTAAGATTTTACTGGATAAGTTTCAATTATTGACATGCAAGAAGATCAACAGGATCTCTTCATCCTACATGTCTGCTCAGCTCTGTCCATCATGGCTTTTATTGAAGAACTGGGAAAAATTGTCAGCCTGCTTGATATTTCATAAATGCTTCTTTGAAGAAGAACATTGCTCTAGCATGAAAGAAGTGAGACTCTCTTCTCCCTAATTCCTGTGATTTGGGGCATTACAAGCCGGTTTTCAGTCTTCCTTGACCAGGGTGATCAAGTGGACTGTAGCTCCACATACTCCTGGACTAGACCAGGGGTTCTCAACCCCTTCCTGGCCAAGTACCACTTCTTGCGCCATTCTCCTGTTGCGTACCACTGGAAGTGACTGGCGATGACATCATTGCCAGTTACTTCTGGGTTTTCAGGATTTGGAAGCCAGAAAACGCAGGTCGAAGCTCTGGGTGGGTGGGAAGGCCCTTCTTGGCATTCCTGAAAGGCTCGGCCAAAGGCAGGAGTCTCACAGACGTGAAAACGCGTCGCTGAAAGCTCCGCGTCTGAGCAGGGTTCTGGCAGTCTGAGTACCACCAGCAATTAGCTGAAGTACCACTGGTGGTACTAGTACCACTGGTTGAGAACCCCTGGTCTAGAGAGAGGGAAAATTTTTCGGTGGCTTTTGGTTGGATTGACTTGCATGAGTTGGGACAGTAGGATACAGCTTTGTGGTGGTTCTGCTCCTGCCATGCTGGAAGGTTTCAGAAGGTGGTGCAGGAAAATATGTGGTCATCATGATTGTTTCCCATGTTCACTGACGTTTATGTGAAGTTACCAGAAGAGTTTATGCGGAGTTTGTAGTGGGTTATCGTCAACATGACACCCAACTCTAGTTTTTTCCCATGTGAACCTTGCAGTAGGCTGGATGGGGGTGAATAATTGAAACTCAGTCCAGACAAAATGGAGTTGCTCATGTTGGGAAGTTCTAAAGCCATGAACGTAGTTGAATTGCCTGTTTTGGGTGGCCATGAAAGAACAGGTTCTCTGCTTGTGAGTGCTCCTGAATCTGGCTGTCCTATTGAATTCTCAAGTAGAGACTGTGGCCAGGAGTGCTACCCACCAACTCCAGCTGATAAGTCAGCTGTGTCCCTTCCTGAAAGAAAAAAGCACATGCACTCATTCCAAGTGGCAACACCCTAATCAAGGGGTAAGACATCTGTTTTGGAAAGGCAACCAACACCCCAAAATGGCAGTGCAGAGAGCAGAGGCATAGCTAGTCCATTTTCAGGTGGGGGCTGCTCGATTTTTTTGCACCTGCCCCCAGGACTGCACCCCCATGCCTCCGCGCTGCCAAAGGCGCCGCCGCAAAAAATGACCCTGCAAAAAACGATCTAAAAAGAGGCTTTAAAAAGGTTGGCTGGAGGACTCGACCAGTGAGACTAAGGGAGCTAGAGAGGCTGCAGCAAGTTTGCGCAGGCGCAGCTTCTCCAGCCTCGCATTTGATACTGCCGGCCAGCCGAGAAGGATGCGTCTGGCCCGCCGCCCCCCTGGGGGGGTTGCATGAACGCAGTAAGAACCCCCCCTTGAGTGCAACCCGCCCCGGCTGCTTTCGCCTCTGGCTTGTGGCCGGCTCATTGAGCTCCGGAGGGGGTGTGCTGTCGCTGCAGCGCCGCCAAAATTTGGCGGCGCTGCGGTGGCAGTGCACCCCCTCCAAACTCTACACCCCTGCACCTGGGGCCCCCCGCCCCCCCAATGATGCCACTGTCAGAGTGTCCATTAGACCTGTTGGCACTTCTGCATACTTCTAGCAGTAGTTCTGATTTTGTGGTCTCTGTGCATTCACAATAATGGGATCTGTCCCTGCCTTTTGGTAAATTGTAAAGCTCTAGCCAAGATTGTTGATGGTAGCCATGCTCCCAACTCAAGACAGGAGTTTGCCAGTGCTTCCTGCTCAGTTTTTGTCTAACCAGGTAGCAACTCCCAGAGAACTTTCTTGTGTGACTGTACTCTAATCAAAGTACTTCAGATCACATTTAATTTTATTCTATCTTTTGCTATTATGTCTTCCTTTTACTTCACTGTGTCGGGGGAGGTTGGTAGTCTGTTTGGTAGGAAAAGATTTTCTTCAATGTGAAGACTTGGGGCATGATCACTTCGGCAGCTCCTGCCATCCTAATCCTCTCCACACTTCAGATGTCCATGACAACTGTTTGCTGTGCCTGGGAGAGAGGCCAACCACATCGACTCATGACCTCTGTTTCATGATGCAGGCATGAAAAAAAATCTCAGGGATGTACTTTGGGAGCAGTCCTTGACCATTGGGTAGCTTCCACAAGTTATGCGTCTCCTACCATTCAAACAGCTGCTCAGCACTCTGACCCTAGTTTCTTCTTAGTCCATTGTGAAAAAGGCATATGGTCTGAATATTCCATGTCTCCATACCATCTTGCCTTGTCTGTGCAACACCCTGTCTTCACATTGAGGTTACTCTTCTAGGCCCAGACATAGATTTTTCTACTACTATGACCAATGTTAACAATAACTCACTCTCATTACTGTTTTTACTTCCCTAGACCAATGTTTAAGTCTGATTAGAAGCAGTGGAGACACAAACACCTACATTCACGTCAACAGTCTCACACCACTAGAAAACAACAACCAAGAGCCATGTAAGCGAGCGGAACTGGTAAAGAGCAGAGTTCTGAGACTTCTCCTTTAGCAGGAGTGGTGATGTTATGAGCAGGAGTGCTCAAGTGCTGCCTTTGAAACTTTTTTCAAGGGACCTTAGCTGAGAAGAAACATCAGGCTCAGCAGCAGGCAAGCTGAGAAATTTGCTTGGGGGCATATGCTAATATCTAGGCCGGGGTGGCCAACCTTCCACCATTAGGGCCTCTGCATTCTTAAGTAGAAGACAGAATCTTGGCAGCTGCAAGTGCTGAAATTCCCTCACCTATACAACCATTAAAGTTCCAGGAGCATTCATGTTGAAAGGTTGGCCATCTTCTTTTCCAATGGTTGTCTGAGAGACAATATGTAGCTCATGTTACATCAAGGTTTCAATCATATGCAGACTTACACTGAACACAATGGGGCTTGCTTCTGTGTAGACATGCCTAGGATTGTGCTTTAAGGGTTTAACAAGCTACACCTGCCCCCATTCCTTCTCCTAAAGGTCTAGCATTCTGTCCCGGTTGGAGATGTGGTAAGCCTAACTCTACCTGTTCTGGTGCAGCCAATGCCTGCTCTTCCACCTGATGCATGGTTGGAACAACAGTTGCTATTCGGACCCTTGTGCCTAATAATTATCTTCCTCAGAAGGTTTGGATGTGGAGTTGAATCATTGGATCAGAAGTAGAAGATCAGCTTTCTTCCTCATTGGGAAAAGATGTAAGATCTTACATGGATCTTCTGTTACTGTATGTTTATCCCTACAGCAGAACCTTGAATTAACAGACCTCAATTTAACAGACCTCAGAAAAGGTGGACGTTTTCTGCTTCATTAAAAACTACTCATTTATAGGCTTACCAGATCTCCAACCGGGACAGAGTGCTAGACCTTTAGAAGGAATGTGGGCAGGTGTAGCTTGTTAAACTTTAGAGCACAATCCTAGGCATGTATACTCAGAAGCAAGCCCCACTGAACACAATAGGGTTTGCTTCTGAGTAGACATGCCTAGGATTGTGCTCTAAGGTTTAATAAGCTACACCTGCCCACATTCCTTCTCCTAAAGGTCTAGCACTGTGTCCCGGTTAGAGATCTGGTAAGCCTACTCATATATGTTTTGTGCAAGCATGTCTCCATTGACTTCAATGCATTCAGATTTAACAGACTTTTGGCATTAAAGGGCTCCCCCCTTAGTCCATTAAGTCGAGGGTTCACTATATATTCCTGCCTTTCTCCTCTTTCATGCCAATCCATTGACATGTCCCATGAGTCACTCTAGGCCATGGGTGGGGAACCTCTGGCCCGTGGGCCGGATTCGGTCCCCGAGGCCATCCGGTCCGGCCCCTGGAGAGATTGCCGGGAGGCCGCCCAACCGACCCCCGGAGGCTCCGCCGGGTCCATGCATCACCTCTGGAGGCCGGGAGAGGGCCTCCGCACGTCCTCCTCGGCCGCTGGCTTAGCCCCTTCTGACCAGGCCCTTGTAGGCAATTTCGCACATGCGTACAACGCCGATGAGGGCAAGTTGCCCTCATCGGCGTTGTACGCATGTGTGAAATTGCCTACGAGGGCCTGGTCAGGCGGCCGAGGAGGACGTGCGGAGGCCCTCTCCCGGCCTCCGGAGGCTTCAGACGGTGAGCGTGGAGCCTCCGGAGGCCGGTGGGGGGGCGCCCCAATAATTAATTAAATAAAAATGACGGCCGGACTTACAGCTGGCCCGCAAGCAAATTTCAAACGGCCCTCGGCAGGGAAAAGGTTCCCCGCCCCTGCTCTAGGCTTACCAGATCTCCAACTGGGACAGAGTGCTAGACCTTTAGGAGAAGGAATGTAGGCAGGTGTAGCTTGTTAAACCTTAGAGCACAATCCTAGGCATGTCTACTCAGAAGCAAATCCTATTGTGTTCAATGGGAATTGCTTCTGAGTAGACATGCCTAGGATTGTGCTCTAAGGTATAACAAGCTACACCTGCCTTCTCCTAAGAGAAGGAAGTAACATTCCTTCACCTAAAGGTCTAGCACTCTGTCCCGGTTGGAGATCTGGTAAGCCTAAGTCACTCCACTTGGCCTCTTCACATGTAGTCAGATTTCCCCATATGCACATGTATCGGAGCACACCCAGAAACACAACCACATATGGTAGTAAGTATCTTTAGAATTGCACCCCCTCCCCAGCATCTTTGTGAAGTGTTGCATAACTCATAAGAAAGGCACCATGTATGGTATATGTTGTCTAATCTAGGCAGAAGTGGAACTGAATGGTTTTCTATACCAAAGACTATTCCATTGAGATGCAGAAATTTCAGCCTGCAATGCCTTTAAGTCCTAAAGAAGACTGATACAATTATTTTGGAGGCTAAACCCCATAAACAAAAAGGAGAAGCCAGTGTCCAAGATTCAAATTAAGAAAAAGATCTGAGCACTTGATCTCGAGCAACTGGTAAGGAAATGAAATGAGTCACTTGGAGTATTTGGAGCCAATTTGTTTTAATGTTCCTTAGCTTATTCTTGAGTTTCAAATCTGGAAGCATACTCATTTTAAAAGTGGCAAATGTGATCAAGGGAAGGAGAGGGCCTCTTCAATAAGGATACAGATGGCACCTTAGAGAAGATGCAAAAGACAAAATCCCTGGCACATCCTCCCACCCTTTGCATGTTCTAAGAGAAGATGGTGGTAATGTACTTTGCAACAGCACATGAAATTCTTTTTGGGATTGCTCCCAGAGCGCCTTTTCAGAAGGCCAAATCTCATTCCTCATCTTTGCAGCATGGAAAGTTCTCCATATCTTGCTGTGAGACAAAGAAGACCTGAAGGCATACACAAACCCTGCCTCTAAACAGGATTGTTGACTATTCCACTTGGCTTCCAGACCTCTCTCAACATTGAGACACATGGTAATCCATCACCACTGATTCATGGGTCTCACCATTGTAAGAATAGGTTACAGTCTCAAGTCTGATTCTTGTCTACCCTTCAGTACCTTCCCTATCACACCGTTGTCCTGCTGCTGATAGGCAAAGTTCACACACTACTCAACAAAGCTGCAATTGAACTTGTTTCCCCTTCTCATCAAGGGAAGGGGAATTATTCCCATTATTTTATGGTTCCGAAACGCCTTCATTAAAGCCCATCAGGTGTATGGTTGTTCTTGCATTCACCGGACCAGTCCTCCAGACTGGTCACTGGGTATTAATATCCCAGTCCTATACTTAAGAGATAAACCAGCATATGTCCACATATGCCAGCATGACGGCCCTGCTGGTGCAGGAGTCTGCCCAAGTCCTCTTTGTTTCGCCTTGCAGCTGTCCCCAGGTGAAGACACCATCCAGACCCAAAGGGAACCCTACAGCCTGCTTGCCTGCAGTAACCAGTGTGAGTCCAGCTACTGCTTGGTGAGGTTGCTGACCTACTTGTTCCAGTCTAGCCCTTGTGGCTTTGCAAACTCCATGGCTGACAGTGAAGCAACTGGTGGAGCCAGACCTCACTGGCACCTGTTACTTGGCTGTCTGTTGGATAACTTAAAATGACACAACATCACTGCTGGGAGGAGACGGTTTGTAACCCCACTTGTGTGTGCTTCTCTTTCAGATGTTGCTCTGTTACTTGCACAGTTCAATAAAAACTTTGACAGGATTGCACTTGTTGTTGCTTTGTTAGCGGACAGGAATCTTTTAATCCCACCCTAGTTGTTGTTTCTTATCTTAGCTGACCTCAGGATGGGACTCTGCAAGGGGTGGGGCCTCTCATGGTGTGCAGCATCCTGACTCTGACTTTTTGGCCTCTAAGGGGGGGGGCACTGCTCTATGACATGAGCCCCCTGTTCTCTGCTGCCATTGGTCAGTGAGGCAAACAGTGGCAGGGAGCAGCACACTGACAGCCTTGCTGACAGGTGCCAGTGATAATACAAAGGGCACAGAGTGAATGTGGCTAGCTGGGCAGGCTGCTGCAGTAGGCGCCCTATGTTGCATGTTAGCCCAATGAGTGGCCCATTTGAGTGATCCCTCTTGGTCCTTCTGCTTCAGCCTTTCAGCCAAGTGTGCCTGTTTGCAGTGCTGCAAGGTGTTAAATGCCCTGTGGCATGCTCCCTGCCCAGCCCTTTGTCCCACAGTGGCAGGTCTATATCCTCAGGCTGTGGGAAGAACATTTTTCACCCAGGTACAGGCAGAAGACACGGGTGGTCTACACGTATTTAATGTAAGCAAAACAGAGTCCTGACCAGGAGACAAACATAAATACACAGATTGCTTTACCCTTTTTGTTAGCCTTCCCAAATCTGCAGTTGGCCCTCGACCCAGCAGTTTCTAGTTTGCTCAGATGGAGGCTCTGTGTCTCCAGGAGGGCCCTGGGGAATTGTGTGAGAGAACCTCAGGCTGTATGTTCACAAAGTGCATGGCAGTTATAAGAGCAGAATTTACACCACAATCCTATCCAGCTTACACCACCAGTGTAACCAGCGGTGCAGCGAGAACGGGAGGCCCCAGAACGGAAAGGGGATTCACATCCCCTCCAAAGGGGATTTAAATTTCCCCTCCAAAACCTCCCACCCTGCCCTCCCCCACTGGTTACACCGGTGGTGAAAGTTGGATAGGATTGTTCTGTTAGTCATTGAGAGTTTCAGATATTCTTATATATGGACAATTGGCTACGTAGGTAGCTCCTTCAAAAGAGGACTTACAAAACCACATTGGGCAAACAATCAACCTGTTAACCTTAGGGTAATCTGGGAAAAATCGGAATTGCTACCTGCTTTCTGCATTCAGTTCATAGGAGATTTTTTTCAATACCTTTTGATGACCAAGCATTTCTACCTCAAGATTGAGCTTATACCATTAAATCTATTATTTGGGCTTCAACCAAAATCTCAAGGCAATCAATGCATTGGATTCAGCAGCTGCTCAGTCACATTTCGGTGGCCATTTCTGTCATCTGCTTTGCTCGCCTCTACATGAAGTGCCTTCAAGCTTGTTTTTTTCAGTCTTCAGCCCATGCCTTTATTCCCCATGATGAATTCTGCACCTACCTTAGAACATTCTCTTTATCTTTCATAGGTGGCATCAACACTGCAATAGAGGAAATTTCCTTTACTGTTCTACTGCCAACAGTCGCCCTCAAAACAGATACATTCCTATGGGGTTGGCAGCGCTTCCATAAATGGTGCTTGGCCTGTAAAAGAAAGGAACCATCATATAAAACTATCTAGAACTTCTGACAGTGGATTTCGCAGTTTGTGCTTTCCTTCCTTTATCAGGCAAGGCAAGACAATCCAGGTTGCAATGGCCAACCAAGGCACAATGTTTTTATAAATGAGCAAGAGGCAATGGGTTCCTAAATGGTGGCTGTGCCACCTGGCTATCACTCTGGGAATGTTCTGCATTCAGTATTAGATGTTTTCTATTACAAGGAATGAACTGACACTGACAGATGCTCTGAGCAGAGCCCACATTTTGACATGAATATGCTACATAATCACTTCTTGGTGGTTCCAGCTATGAGGAACACCAGAGAACAGCTTTTCATGCTTAAGGTCAATTTGAACTACACCAGGCCAGCCGCGCACTGCCGCCATACCACCAGAAGTAAGTTGCAATGATGTCATCACCACTTCTGGGGTTTTGGCCATAAAAGAGAGGTAAGAGATTCTGGGTGGGTTGGAGGGCCATTTTCAGCACCCCCTAGAGGCTCGGCAAAAGGCAGGAACCTCTCAGGAGCAAAAATGCGGCTTCAAAGAAGCTGCGTCGGAGTCGTACCTCCTCTCGTTAGTGTACCTCCTCTGGTTAGCTGGAGTACCACTGCTGGTACGCGTACCACTGGTTGAGAATCCCTGAACTATACTGTTCAGTAAGGTCAACTGAACTGTACTTATTACTGTACTGTAATTTTACTGTATTATAGGAACTTCCTCAGTTATGCCTTTCACTTTGCATGAAAATGGCCCATTATTGTACCTGTTCTCTCCCATACCACTCATAGCTCCAGGTTTTAAACAAAATGGAACAGAACAGAACTGATACAATCCTGATAATTCCTTCTTGGCCTCCATAAGTCTGGTTCACCTTTCTTCTGTACTTAGCTGAACCATAGTTCATTCAACTTCCTCTCTGGATCTGGAGGGAGAACAAACCCTCGGTCCATCTCCCTCCCCCCCCCCATCTGATAATTCAACATGAAAATCATATTCTGCAAAATGATTGAGATTGTGTACCTTTGCAGTGAGGAAAGGCATTGACCTTACTTCTTTTCCCAGCATAATTACCCTGTAGTACCGCCATGGTCTCCTGGCAACAGATTTGTCAGTATCTTCCTTGAAAAGACACAAGGCAAGTCCAGTACACATGGCAGTGATCTCAGTCTCACACATCAGGTTGTTCTGCTTTTAGTAACCTCTTAATAGAACAATTATTCAAGGAACTTAAAGACCTGTTTTCACCATGATGCCCCCCTGTTTCTCAGTGGAGCTTGTCTATGGTTCTCTTCCAGTTAATGAGGAAGCACTTTGAACTGCTTGCCTCATGTGGCTTATACTTCCATTATGAAGACAGCCCTTCTCCTGGCCATTAAATCTGCTAGGAGAACTTTGTACACTCTGTGCTAATCAACCTTACCCTTGTTTCCATTCAGATAAGGTCATCTTTCATCCAGATGTCTCATTCCTTTTTAAGGTAATTTGCATGTTTCACCTCGGACAGGATATCATTTTGTCAGTCTTCTTGCCATCTCCACAAGATGACAAGAGAACATGCCATGCTCTGGTTGTTAAGAGAGCCTTCTCCTTTATCTTAAACACACACACACACACACACACACACACACACACACACACACACACACACACACACACACACATCTTTCAAAAAGGACAAAGCCATGTTGTGCTACGGAGTGCCACAAAAAGGAAAGAAGGTGTAAAAATGTTGCTTTTCGCACTGGCTTGTTTCAGCTCTCTTCGTGGTGTATAAGTTAGCACACCTTCTTCAACCCTTTGGATTCAAGGCTTACTTTACAGGGGCTATGGCAACCGCAGTTGGTATAAGAGGTCAGTTTCTGGAAGAACAATACGTTCATGCAACACTGTCCTTGGGTACACTGTATGCTTGAGAGCTGATGTCATATTTGGAGGACTGTACAGCAGGGACTCTGCATGAAAATCCTGATCCTCCTCCAAGAAAGCCAGCTCATTAATCTCCTGTTAATGAGAATCCACAGAGACCACAAAGAAAAAGAGTAGGTTGCTTAGCTATAACATCTTTCAGTGGTCATCTGTGCAATCACACAACCCACACAAAAGGCAGGACCCCTCTGCTGATGTCCTAATTTCTGTTTGAATATGTGGTGGCGGATAGAAAAAAACTGAGCAGGAAGATGCTGGCCGTGCCCTAGAATGCACTGTGGCAGGTTCTTGTCTTGTACGTTGTATGGGAGGCTTGACTACCACCAAAATCTTGGCCAGAACTCTCAAATTTTACAAAGGTAGCTGTGCAGAGGCACAGATCTCATTAGTTTGACTGCACAGATGACCATTTGAAGAACTTTAGTTATAGGTAAGCAGCCTGTTCTTCCCTGTCATGATTATACTGGCACTGTACCTGGGGTGGTGAAAGGTGGTTATAACTTGGCCCTCAAGGAGGGTGGGGAAGAGTCCTTGACGACCTGTTACGATCAATTTACAAATAGTTTTCCTGATAGTTATTCATAATGTGTTCCAACACAGAATTCTCTTTTAGAGCAGTTCTTTGAATATGCCCTTGCATCTGTTTGTCCTATTTGAACGGACGTGTTTCACCTTAGAGCGAAAACTTTCATGTTTCATATTCAAAGAACTGGGCAATACCGGATTAAAAGCCATCTCAGGTTGCTGCGGGGAGTCTTTAAAGGTAAAGGTATCCCCTGACAATTAAGTCCAGTTGTGTCCGACTCTAGGGTGTGGTGCTCATCTCCATTTCAAAGCCGAAGAGCCAGCATTGTCCGAAGACGCCTCTGTGGTCATGTGGCCGGCATGACTCTCCTTGCCGCAGCGCATAGCATGCAGCTGGAACAAGGAGCGCTGTTTACCTTCCCGCAAGCGGTACCTATTTATCTACTCGCATTGACATGCTTTGGAACTGCTAGGTTGGCAGGAGCTGGCCAAGCAACGAGCGCTCACCCCGTCGCGGGAATCGAACTGCCGACCTTTCGATCGACAGCTTATGGTTCAGCGGTTTAACCCGCTGCGCCAACTTCCGTGTTATTTTGATTGCAGCTGCCTGCCCTTTCCCCTCATTCTGTCTCTGTTAAAAGTTGCTATATGGACAGACCTCTGCATTGCTACATCTTGACAGCACACTGCTGTCCTTACACCTAGAAGACGTTTATAGTCGCAAACGAAACGTTGTGTTTTAGTTTATTATGTTTTAATGCCAGTTTTTACACGGGTTGGATCTTGCTTTTAAACCTGTGGTTTTAATTGCGTGATTTTAACGTGTTTCACTTGTTTTAATACATTTTTATATGTTTACATGGCTTTTAATCCTGTATTGCCCAGTTTTTTGAATATGTTTCACGTTGTTCAACATGAGTCTCAAATTGACCATTCTTGGGAAAAGTGCTGTAGTGGCAGCTTATTTCCAGATCTTCCTGGATGATGCTGGTTATCTTGATCCTTTCTAGTCTGGATTCCAGCATAGTTTTGGGCCTGAAACAGCTTTGGCCACCCTGGAAGATGAGCTGTACCAGGCACTGAATGGTGGCGTGTGTCCTTGGTAGTTCTGTTGAACCTCTCGGCAGCTTTTGATACCATCAACCATGGTGTCCTTTTGGGCCTCCTGATTGAGATGAGGCTAGAGGAAACTGTTTTGTGCTGGTTCTGAACCTGTGTGAAGGGCAGATCCCAGAAGGTGATGCTGAAGGACTACTGCTTGTCTCCATTGCCATTGTCATATCCCACAACTCCCACAAAGTTCTATCATGTTGCTAACTAGATACAATTTATTATCTATGAGAAACTGCTGGGAGAGTTTGTCTGGGGATTTGGAGCGCAATACTGTCAATATGCTAACACCCAGTGTTCTCTCTCCTTTCCATCTGAGTCCAGAGCAACTGCGGAGGCTCTCAACTGATGCTTAGGTGCAATAATGGACTGGATGTGGGCTTACAAGCTGAGACTTTATCCAGAAAAAGCAGAGGTGCTGTTGGGCAGTAGGAGAGCCAATCTGGGGTTAGGTGTGAAACCTGTTTTGAATGGAGTTGCACTCTTCTTGAAAAATCGGGTTTGCGGGTTGGGGTTGGTCCTGTACCTTGTGTGCCAGCTAACATTTGTCTGGAAAAAGCAAGTCTGGCCATTATTGTCACACATTCTCTGGTAGCATCCAGGTTTGACCACCACACTCTTCATGAGGTTGCTTCCGAAACGTGTTCAGAAACTTCAGCTGATGCAAAATGTGTCAGGCAGGGTTTTGTCTGGGGCCTGTTTTTCAGAGCATGTGTAACTCCAATATTAATCAATATGTACTGGGTACCAATTTATTTCAAATTCTGAGAACAATTCCAAGTGCTGGTGATTAATTCTAAAGAATGGAATGCCCTCCCCCTGGTATTAAGAACGGCTCCCTCTTTAGAGACCTTTCGGTGGGGCCTCAAGACGTTTTTATTCATGTTGGCATTCGATGGCTGACATGGTGGGCTGGCTTTTTAAATCAGTGTAATCGTAAGGTGACCCGCTGGTGTTGGTTTGTTTTAATTATCTGTTTTAATTATTTTTATTGCATTATCTTATTGTATTTTAATATGTTTTAATTTTGTAAGCCGCCTTGATTGCCCTTATCAGGAGAAAGGCGGGATAAAAATTCTTTAAATAAATAAGACCATGATACTTGAAGGATGGCCTTTTCCCACATACCTGCCTTCTTTTGGCAGCATATATATATTTCTATATTTTGGCAGCATATATCTATATTTTGGCAGCACAGTCATGATCAAAGGCTCTGCTTCTTGCACTGTTTGCTGTTGGAGGTCCAGTTAGCTAGGATGTGGGATAGGGCCTGTTCAGTTGCAATGCCCAGGTTCTCCTCAGGAAACCTGATTGGCACTTTTCTGTTTCACTGCGTTTGGTTTAGCTTCTTTTTTCCCCTTCTGTGATTTTAACATCTGGCTTCTGTTTTTAGTTTGGCTTTTTATGTGATGTCATTGTGTTATTGATCATATATTATTTTAATTGATGCTTATGAGCTGGCTTGGAGTCTTAATGTAAAATACCTTGTTTTAACAAGACTTTCAATCTTTTCTTTTAAAGTCATGCAGATGGATCAGTAAAATTTTGGGATGCTTCTGCCAGTAAGTTCCTATCCTAGACATAATCCTTACATAATTAACTTTGTAGTATGTTACAGATTTGAAACGGAGGGAATTAATTACAACTGTTGACACTGATACAAATACGTTTTCTGTAACTGAAGCAATGAAACTTAATTCCTGATGTGTATATTTTGGCAGCACAGCATGCAATACGAATGAATAAGGTGAGACTGAAAAGTAGCACTGCCTGTTTGTTTCTTTTCGGCCAGCATTTTTGCCAATTTTTGGGAACTATTTCCAGTTTTGGGAATATTTCCAAGTTGCAAATAACCGTCCAAAAATGAACAAAAATGCTTGCTGATTTCAGGGGGGGTTGGGATTTTCTGGACATGTTGGTGGGTGTCTCTCGTTCTTAAAACACTGCTGCTTCTGGAAGGGGCAGCAGCATTTGTGAAATGGCTGCTTCTCTGCTGGGCATCTGGCAGCTACTGGGTGCCATTTTCTATCCCAAAATACACTGGTCCTGGAACATCACATAGTCACTTGATAGAAATGAACCATTGGATAGAAGATGGTACCTGGTAGCAGCAGGCATCCAGCAGATTAGTGATGCTTTCACCACTATTGCCATAGCTTTTAAAAGCTGCAATATTTCAAGAAAGAGAGAGCCCTGCCAGCACTGCTGGTATGCCTCTCAACCGCCTCCAAAAAATCACCAATTTTCATGGGGGCTATCAATGAAAATGAAGAACCCCCCCCCCACCACCACACACACACACATAATTTTCTCCAAAATATTCAGGAGCGAAGAAAACGGTGTAGAGAGCACAGAGCAGTCCAGCTAAAAATGTGTTTCTGAGAAGACTCTAAAACAGTAACTGGACTGTAATGTTCTAGTGTTATAGCTTTGTCATCGTTAAAGTCTTATTTATGTGATTGGTCATTCTGATCCTGCGATAGCCACTTAAGATGCTTCCACTTCTAATTTGTCTGCACATTCAAGTGATTAATCAGCCACGGAGCCTGCTGCCCTGTAATCACGTAGGGGCAGTTCATCTGAACCATCGCTAAACATGTGAATTAAGTACTACTTTAATTAGTAGTATAAGATGGCATGCGGACTGGGGAGTGTGTGCTAATTTAGACTGGGCTGGCAGATGTATCACCCAACATTGGGGCAGGGAGGCCCATGCAAGGTGTGTACATTGTACATACAGAGCCACATTGTCCCTGAACTTGTATATCGCAGAGCCCTGGTAATTTACCACTCAAAATTCTCTTGTTATCTAAAGCCAAAGATGGCCAGCCTTTCAACATTTCTCTCTTCTGCACAATTGTTTAAAGGTACAGGCATCTGTAAATGGGGATCAGGTTATCAAGCAACATGTCTGAATTGTATAAATTAACTTATGACTGCATTATAAATTATAAATCCAGGGGATTTAGAGAGATGGGATAAATTAGTGCTTTTATGGTCTGTAAAAGGTATCAGCTTAGTCATATAAAACTGGGGAGGGAATATTTTATGCTTCAGAGAGCTCT
Organism: Plestiodon gilberti rubricaudatus; assembly: GCA_026170595.1. Lineage (NCBI taxonomy): Eukaryota > Metazoa > Chordata > Lepidosauria > Squamata > Scincidae > Plestiodon > Plestiodon gilberti. The sequence continues at coordinate 105,209,720 of JANXHW010000002.1, read as the reverse complement.
TTTTCTTGCCAGGGCCTTGGGAGCTATCGGTGTGAAATGGTGGCTGGGGGAGGCAGAACAAGTTAGAAAATGGCAGCTTGTAGATTAATCTGATTAATTTATGTATTTTTATGTGTGTGTCTCACTCACACACACACAGTTCAGTAGTACACTCTGTTCAATATGCCTCTCATGCTCCAAACAATCAGTAGATACTTAATGTCAGTACAATTATATCTTTAAAAAATTATGAGTGCAATTTAAAAATAACATTGCTGCTTCTGTCTGTTTAATATTTTTGCAATGCCAGCTGTGTTGCAGTGGGAAACCTTTCAAAATCTCTAGTGGATAGTTGCAGGAAAGAATTAGCTCAACTTAAACTATATAAGGCAGATAACCCTCCCTCCTCTGGAGAGTGACTATTCAGAAAGTCCTCACATCATACTGTAACTAAGCTAAAGTACACAAACATGAAATAACCACATACATTATTCTCAAGCCGGGACGTAACAAACTCCCATGGAGCCCGGAGCATGGGATCTTGCTGCGTCTGGAAGTGATGTCATATGACGGCATCATGTGATGTCATTTCCAGAGCTGTTTTCTGGGCTGTAGGGCGGGCGGGGGAGAGTCCTCCCTCCCGTCCTGCAGCCCAGGAAACAGCTCCGTGTGCATGGAGCTGCGCAGCTCTTTCCGGCTGCAGGGCGGGTGGTGGAGAGTGTGGGAAACGGTGTGGGCGGTGGAGTGGAGCCTGAGTTGCGCGCCCCCGGGCTTGCGCATGAAGCAGCTGCTCCTCAGGCTCCACCTATGTTACACAAATCCCTCAAGTCCCTTTGAGACAGGGAACCATCTCATTCCTTTGCTATGTGAACCTCTTTGAGAATTCTTGGTTTAAAAAGAGTATATAAATATTATAAATAAATAACTATTTTTAAATTGAATATAGCATTGGTTCTCAAACATTTTAGCATCGGGACCCACTTTTTAAAATGACACCCTATCGGGACCGATCTAGCTTTACAAAACTTAAAAAAAAGGTGATCTAGAAAGAAAATTTATTTATGTTTTTATTTTAAAAAAACCCTCAATCCATTTCTCGTAATAAGGCAGTCCTAACAAATAACCTCAAGGCTTGATGGGCTTAGTTATGTGACCCAGCCTTCACCTGCCCCACTACCTGTCATTGACAGACTTGGGAAAAAACACACACCCAAAAACACAACCCGCTCAAACATTTATCTCCCTATATTTACTCAAGCTTGCAAACTTCAGGAACTCAGCTGTTTGCAGGGCAATTAGCAGCTATCTGATTTTTGAATAGCCTCCGGGCTTGAGGCAATTACTTATCTGATCTTTCCATCACCCAGGACCCACCAGAAATCAGGTCGAGACCCACCAAGTGGGTCCCGACCCACAGTTTGAGAAACACTGGGATATAGTATTTTGTTAGTAGGTACCCATGTGTGCTTGCATAAGCGAAAAAAACAATATACATTATCCTACATAAATGTTTCTGTAGGAACTTCAAGATGCCCCTTCCATGTCACTCTAAGAGGTATTTCCTGGATGGAACTGCTGGGACTTGAGCGTGTCCAGAGATTGCACTTCTTTGAGCTGCAAGCTTTGGCCCTTAATCCCTGAGGTGTGAATACTGGGTTTGGTTTGGTGAAGGAGGTGCATTTTGCACACAGTTAGAAGCACTTCCTTTGTTACTATATTTAGCTCAATACCTTGTTGGGTATGTAGCTAAGAACCCCTGTTCAAATCGCAGTCCAGCCACAGACTTGTTTAATGGCTCTGGGAGGTTCACTTATCCTCTGTTTTCTCATCCCTGTCTCCCATCCCAATTCCCATGTCATGCCTCATACCCCAGGGCAATGTGTGAACACACTTCCTCAGTTGGCATGCTTGTAATGTGCACCTGCATTCTGAAACAGACCCATTTCCCCCTTTCAATTCTTCTTCACCTTCATAGAGTTGTGCTATGTTAGAGTTGGATGGGTCTTGGAGGCCATTTAGTCCAACCCCTGCTGAGTGCAGGCAGTCGCTACACACTACATCCCTGACAGGTGGCCATCCAGCCTCTGCTTGAAAGCCTCCAATGAGGGAGAGCCCAAAACTTATTGCAATCCAAGCCAGAGAAGAACTATTGAGGGTGGGTGGGAATAGGTTGCTCCCACCCCATTCCCACCTGGTTACTTGGCTCTGGCTATAGCTGTGTCAATGACCATTTGGAAGCTAACCTTCATTTCCCATATGACCTTCCCACTGATGATATTACTTATCTATTTAAGTATTTATATACAGTACCGCTTTTCTCCGTTTTTACATAGCATTCAAGGCGGTTTACACAGGCAGTATGGCAGCTCAACCATCAGACCACACCTCCTGCCCTATTATTAGTATTAGTATTACCACCATCAGACCAAAGTTATTTTCCACCTCCCTCAAGATTACAGTTTGCTGTGAAAGAGAGTACACAGATCTATAGGCCCAACCCCACCACAGGGTAGACCTCTGAGGGCAATAATTGTCAAACTATTATGCTTTCCTACCAAGGAAGGTTTCTTGCACCATGCTTCAGAGGTGGACAACCTACGTTGGGGTCCTAATAAAATAACATTGTCTCTCCCAGGATTTCCCCAAGCCACTTGTTGAGAAAAGATGGAATTTGCAAATGCAAAGAGACTTGTAAGGGAGAAAGCCCTTGAAACAAATATCCCCAGGCCTTGCCTTTGAAATAACCTGAAATGGTTGCATAGAGTAGCGCCCATGGAGGGGCAGAAAATGGATGAGCCCCTAACCTGTCTGTCCACCGCCCTCTCCAGTCTGCCACTCCACTGGGTGCGCCAATCCTGAAAGCAAGTTGGAAGAGAATTGCAGCAGCTTCCATCTCCCTCCAGCACTGTTCCCTGGCTCCAGATCACTTCTTCCTGCCCACCCAGTGCTTACAAAGCACCAAGTGTGTGTGTGTGGGGAGGCAATTTGGAGCCTGCCCCCTTCTCCTCCTTTCCCATTACTTATAATGCACAGCCTCCCTGCTCCATGCGCACGTGCACGTGTGTGTATGTTGAAATGTGTATGGTTGAGTAGGGAGTTGATGACTGAAGGAGGGATTGTAACTCGGTGTTGGGGGTGGTGAAGGGGGAGATCTGTGGTTAATTTTGCAGTTGGGATTGTTATAGCCTGTAGCTTTAATGTAGGGGCTCATCCAAGCCTGTAGCTTTAATTGTATATAAGAAAAAAAACCCAATAGATTGTTAATAACAACAACAACAAAACCTTTATCTAAAAGGATATAAGTTTGCACCCACATTTTTAAACAAGATTGTCTAGAATTGCTCGGTTGTATACTTTCTTTAGAAGGATCTTATTCCCAAGTCAGCCCTGGGGCACACCAGAATACACTCATTTCCCCATGATTGCTCCAAGCAAAGGTGGTGTCTGGGTTAGTCAGGGCAGGTACTGGTTGGGGGCCCATGCCCTCAAAGGGCCCACTTGGCTGGTCTGACCTCAAACCCTCAGTATTGTTGGTAGTAGTAATGCCCAATGTGTCATCAAGGGATGAGCAGGCGGGCTTCATGGGGGTCCAGTGCAGGGCTTTGCTCCAGGGCCGCCAGTAACCCTGGCGCTGGTTCTAGGGTTTAGGAGTGGCTGTTTTTAAGAAACCATAACCAGAATGGCCTATCTCTCTGAAATAATTAAGGATAAACTGGTGACAGCAATTAAGGAATAGTCTTTACCAGAAAGTTAAGCCACTACTAAAGGTTTGGATGGAGTGTTTTGCTCCCATGCCAAGTATGCCAGAAGGCAGTAAACCAATAGAGAAAAATATGGTGAACAGATCTGGGATGTGTTCTACAGTCAAGTTACCTGAACATTTTGTGGACAAATTATAATAGAGAGAAGCACGTTTTTGCTTTGGCTTTTGAGTAGTGAAAGTTAGAATGAGTAAAATGATGCCCAGACTGGAAGAGCAAAACTGGGGATGTTGCAAATGGAAATGGACAAATGGAAATGTTGTCTATAGAGATGGAGAAAACATTTATTGAAGCTGCAGCTTTTGAGCTGGTCAAAGGACTTGAAGTGGATATGTGAATGTCTGGAGAAGGAAGGAGAAACTCTGCACAGGAACAGAAGAAAAGAGAAGAACAATACAAAAAAAGGGATGCAGGAACTGAGGAAAGAATCTTGCACAAAGGGAGAGAGAGAGAGAACAAAGTGATTGGTCCCAGCTCTTTCTAAAATCTAAGACTGCAATCCTGTGCACACCTATCTGGGAGTAAGTTTCAGTGAACTCTGAATAGACATGCATAGGCTTGCACTGTAAAACATTGAACTCTGGAAACCGAATTTGACCTTCATATTAGGCCATGTAGAGCTGGCAAGGTGAATAATATATAGCAATACTTATAGAAGTAGGTAAAACGGGTAAAACGGCCATTTACCTACTTCTATAAATATTACTGCTGGCTATGAAAGTTTCCGATCTAAAATATAGCAATACCTTGAGACTTTCATCTGCTTGACTTTCATCACTTTGCTCTTTCAGCTATTTTCAATTATAACCACATTTCAAATTTCATCCACGTGCTTTCGTCTTTCGTCCGATTTCTTCCAACCTTCCCCAATGTTCGTCGACATTCTTATGTTTATTTTTTAATTTCTATTTATTTAGGTTTTACATGCATTCACATGTGTTATACAGTTATTTATGTTTTTGGCCGGCCAAAATACATTTGCAAGCTAAATAAAGCTTTGCTTTGATATTCATCCAGTTTTGACTTTCATCCATGCTCTGGTCCCTAACCAGACGAAAGTGCAAGGTATTGCTGTATTCATGCACGAGTGCTGAGTAATCATGCCTCCACCAGGTATCACAGCTTGTCAGTATTTTATATTGAGAAGTTGGGACAGGGGAAGACTGGCACAACAAAATACACCGCTTTAGTAGAGGTGACTTGCTGGCTCTCTTCCAAAATGGGTCTTTTTCATATTTTTTTTTTAAATGAAAGCTAGTAGTGTCAAGTTGACCAAACCATAACAATAATGTCCAGTATAGGCTGGGTTTCTTACAAGACTATATGGAAAGACTAACTTATTTTAATTTGTTTGTAAGGACTGGATATTACATAAACATGAATTTGAGCATGTATAGATTCAGTTGGTGCATGACCGGACTGTAGGATGTTTTAAAATATTTTTAAACATACAGGATTCCTAATGTTGAAAGGTTGCCCTTCTTTTTGTAAGCCCCTGAAAATCAGGGCTCTATTCTACATCCTCCTTTTGATCATTTTCTGCATATGATAATCGATACAGTAAACAAAACTCTAGTGAACTAATGGAACCTATGCTACTACATATCACAATATTTCAAAGGGCCAGACAACCCATGAGGCGAAATAGCCCATTTGCATTGGGCAATGGATTGGGACCAGAGCAGAAGGGGTGGTAGCCTACCTCCACTCCACCACCATGGATGGTGCCAGCCTCCTTACTGACCCTTTCCTCTGTGCATCTCTTAAAGCAGGAAATGCGGGGCATGCTGGGAACCTGTATGGAAGAAGGAGGGAGATAGCTGCATTCTGATCCTCCCAAGTCCAGCGTTCTGGCTCCCTCACCTTGTTTCTTCCTCCAGGAAGGAGCAATGTGAGAAGGTCAGTGGCCCAGATTGCTGCACTCCGAGGATCGGAACTCTGCAATCCTGCCTTCTTATCTGGCTCCTTCCTCTGCATGGGCTCTTGAAGCTAAACAGGAAATGCTGAGCACACTGCTGAGCTGAGAGATCCCAGCGTGCTCTATATTGTCTGCTTTGATTCAAGGAGGAAGGAGCCAGGTAAGGGGTGCAGAGGCTGAGGGGGCAGCAGTGCTATAACTTCAGCCAGCCTTTGGTATTTCACCCGACAGTATGCCAAGATTGGAAGATTGAAACTAGTGATGATTTGTAATTAGTATATATTTATTTAATCTAAAGCAATATAATAATGTCTCCAATATTTTCCAGTTACACTTCAGATGTTGTATAAGTTAAAAACTTCAAAGGTGTTTGAGAAGCAGAAGTTAGAAGGAAAACCAGCTGCAGAAACTGTAGAAGACGATCCTTTTGCCATCCAGTTGATGTACTGGTGTCCTGAAAGTCGAATATTCTGTGTGGCAGGAATCTCAGCATATGTTATTGTTTACAGATTCAGCAAACATGAAGTTAATTCTGAAATATCAGTAAGTCTGCATACATTTCCTTATATATCAGTTACTAATTTAACTTCAATGTTTGATGGGCAGCTCTTAAACACAGTTTGCATTTCCAAAATAGAATGCATAAAAAGCTTTAGTCAATCAAGTGTAATATTGGATCATGCAAGATGCAACACTATATGTATCAAGTTGCAGGTAAGTATAGCTAAGCTTTATTGTTAAGCATCACCAAACACCTGGAGTGAGCTTTCCTATCTGTCTTGTGAATGCAATAGTCAACAGTGGAGGCAAGCATGTCAAGTGGTAATAAGAATGTTTGATGCCTATTATCACTTTGACCAGTTGCATGGAAAGGCCTATAGTACTCCCTGATTTTTGAACCAATCGATTGCTTTTGCTTTGATGCTACAAAAATATACAGGATGAGTCATAATGGTCTCTGGGATTTTAGTGTACCACTACATCATAACGGAAAGGGACAGGGTAGCATAGTTAATGGTATTGGAAAGAGAAATGTTCAGTGTTTTTTTACAGACCTTACAAATGCTGGATCTGTCCGCCCTTCATGACACGGCAAATGTCTATCCTGTAGTGTAATCCAATTCAATCCAATTTGCCTGGTCCACCTGAGTGATAGCCATGGTAATGGGTAATCCTGACTGATGGGAACTCCCCCTGCCAGCGAAGGATGTGCCGCTGCGTGCATACAAAACTTGGAGACTTCCTCTTTCTATTACCATGCACTGTGTTTCCGTATCCCTTACTGTTACGGTGGTATGGCTCACCGAAATCCTGGAGACCATTATGACTCGCCCTGTATTCATTTTCCAAGATACCAAACCATGTTGCCAACAAAAAGTGAATTTGTGTTTTCAGCACAGTTGCTTTCAGCCCTAGCCCTCCAACATAAAATCTGGGTGATAACACTAATCTGTGAAGGCAAAACATTTTACTGTACGGTACTACCATTCTATACAGTTAACATCCTTGTGTTTCTATTCCTGAGAGAACATAAAATTCTCATGAGCAGAAATACATGGAGGTGTATATCTTGAATAAATTTTGAGAGTTCATGATGACCCTCTTATCCTGTGCTTAGTAGTAGAGGGTGAAAAGACCCATCCTTTTTCCTGAACATCAGGTCTACTTGCATGGTGTTGCAAGACTTGACTTCCCAATGGATTTTGATGGTTTCCCATGTTGACCTTTATTCTAGGGCACTGAGTTTCACTTTTCTCCTTACTTTCAACTGTGCTAATTTCAAAGGAATCTCTTGAGCTCTGTATCCAAATCTACAGACAGAAGCCAACCAAATTTATTCCTATTAAATTTTTTTTAAATTGAGGAAATACTCTGATTTCATAAAATAACTTGGGTTTTAATTTTCTTAAGTCTTTAGAGGTGCGGCTTCAGAGTGAGATAGAAGATGTCATTAGTCCTGAGGCAGAAATGATTCCTCCATTTCCAGATGCCTCTTCTCAGTTTTCATCCTTAAAAGATCTCTCAGGCAGTACAAACACTGTGGCATCTGAAGGATTAATGAAGGATTGTATCCCATGTCTCAGGTAAACTTTCTATACCGATTGAAAGGTATGCTCCCCTTCCTATGTTGTTTTCCCCTCTGTCAAAATTTAGATAAAAATGTTTCTGGACCTTACTAATGTTTGATAAATTGAGCTATGTAGCAAATTTGAGTAAGAACCAAGAAATAGAGCTGGTGTAGCATGGTGGACAAGAGACTGAGCTACAAACCAGGAAGACCCCCAATTCAAATCTTACCTTTATTGTCAATTCACCAGATGGCCTTAGGCAAGCCAGTTGCTTTCAGCCGTAGCCCTCCAACATAAAATCTGGGTGATAATCTGGGTGAGCCAGGATGGTGTAGTGGTTTGGGAGTCGGACTTAGACCTGGAAGATCCAGGTTCAAATCCCCGCTCAGCCACGAAGCTTCCTGGGTGACCTTGGGCCAGTCACTATCTCTCAGCCCCACCTACCTCACAGGGTTGCTGTGAGGACAAAAAAAGGAGGGGAGGAAATATGTACACCACTTTGTGCTCCTTGGAGGAAGGGTGGTATAAAAATGTGAAAAAATAAATAAATAAAAAATAACACTGACCTATTTCAGAGTGGTTGTTGTAAACGTTACCACAATATAATGTATGTGAAACACTCTCAGTACTGTAAAGTGTGATATAATGCTAAGTCCTGTATTGTGTTGGAAGGGAGGGGGGAAGCAGAGTAATCAGCAAAAGCACCCCCATTCTGTGATAAGATATCCCACCACCCAGGCTAGTTGCTATCAATAAAACATACTCAGAAGCGGAGACTTGGTTAAAGTTTCATAAGAAATACTTTACTCACAGTTCATAGTTGTATACATGCATCTTCTGAAGTGATCAGAGGCCCTGCTGCTTTAGAACGGAGAACCCTAGAGCTGTTCCCTTTGTGTGGAAGTCTGGTGAGGATGGCCTGGTGGGCATGGAGCCCTGGCAGAGCACGTCCTTCTCCTGCAATGTCAGGAGAGGAAGAGAGAATGTGAGAAGAAAGGAAATAGTGTTAAGGACCCACTCCTCCTGCCAGAAACATAGAGGAGGCAGGTGAAGAGGTCTCAGGTGACTGGACATTACACTGCCCTCCAGAGTCCTGCAGGCGGCCTTCCATTCAAATTCCAACATTATAATGAAGATAGAGAGAGAGCTATAATACCAATAGAGGCAGAGTAAAACATAAATTAGTATTGGTGGTGAACGTCAGTTGGTGGTTGTGTTCACAAATTCACTGGGTTCAAACTTCTTTAGCTCTTCTCTGAATCATGTTTGGACACCTCCAGAACATTTGATATTGATTAGGAAGAACATCATATGGTTATATTTGTGCCAATTGGCACAAAATGCTTTTTCTTCTTTCAAAGAGGAACATAGTTCTGCCAGCTCAAACAAACAATAGTTTTCAGGTTGTCATGCGAACTGTGCACCTCTCCATGCATAAACACCGTCACTGGGTGTTTATGTAGCAAGTGACATGAAATTCAAGCATCTTTTTTCACCAGTGCTGCCTATAGCTGATTTTGTGTGAGGCCTCTGATTACAGTGTGTGTGGGGAGGGGGGAGGATATGAGAGGTTTGCATTCAGATCAGAGAGCGTCTATGTCTCTCTGCGTTTTGACACACAAAGCTGCACTGAGCTATCTAGCAAAATTTCAGAAAGTGAAGAAAACCTCAAATGCTTTTCACATCAGGAAATCATGGGGTGTGCATCAGGAAGCAGTGGGGAGGGGTTATATGAAAATCTAAAGAGGTGAGAGGACTGCCCCTTGAAGGACAAAGGACTATGCCTGTAATAACTGGAGAAATTCTATCTTGCTTTGTTTGGCAGGGCTATGCTGATGGAACGTCTGCATTTTAAGTAAAGAGATTGTGACTGGAATTCTTATTGTGGGTCCATGGGCATTTTCTGTGTCCAAATTATAAAACTAATATGTAGTGGAATGAAGGGAATTCTTTTTCTGCCCCCTTTAAGGCCCAGACTAGACATTACATGGAGATGTGTTTAATGTGACCCTTTTTAGATCAGCCCTTTTTAGATCAGAGAAGCAATGGAGGGGAGAAGATGCTAATCTTTTCCATGCCCACTATTTCCCCTCTCCTAGTCATCCCCCACTGCAACGTTTCCCTGCACAGAGGTAATGTGTTACATGCATTTATCTGTAATGTCTAGTTTGACCCTACATTCTCTCACTGTTTTCTTACCCAGTGCAAGTCATTTCTAGTTACTAGTGTTTGGTCAGTCTGTTCACTGTTTCCTTTTTCCTTCTTAGTGTTAAGTCTCGTGCTATGAGGATGCCTCCTGGTTACCAAGCAGACCTTGTTGTTCAGTTGGCGTGGGTAGATGGTGAGCCTCCCCAACAAATAACCAGCCTAGTGGTAAACTCAGCATATGGATTGTAAGTTAACCCAATATATGTTCCATAATAGGCTATGTTTTATTCAAACAGTTTTAATAAACAATTAAAGTTTTTGACCAGATTGTGATGAGTATGTAAGAGTTGAGGGGGAAGAAAAAGGGAGGGAAAGAGGAAAAAAAGGAGGAAAGGCCTGTGACAGAGTCTGTGAGTAAAACTCTGGATATTTAACAGCGCAATCTGACTTAACTTTTGTTCCGGTTTAATCAGTGGTGCAGCGAGAACGGGAGGCCCCAGAACGGAAAAGGGATTCAAATCCCCTTTGAATTCCTCTTTTGGAGGGGATTTGAATCCCTTTTCTGTTCTGGGGCTTCCCGTTCTCGCTGCGCTGCTGGTTAAACCAGCACAAAAGTTAAGTTGGATTGCGCTGCTAATCTTGCTTATTGCACCATACTACAGATTACTTAGCAGTTCCAACCTAGCAGTTCCAAAGCATGTCAATGCGAGTAGATAAATAGGTACCGCTTGCGGGAAGGTAAACAGCGCTCCGTGTTCCAGCTGCATGCTACGCGCTGCGGCAAGGAGAGTCATGCCGGCCACATGACCATGGAGGCATCTTCGGACAACGCTGGCTCTTCGGCTTTGAAATGGAGATGAGCACCACACCCTAGAGTCGGACACGACTGGACTTAATTGTCAGGGGATACCTTTACCTTTTTACAGATTATTTACAAAAATGGTTTAGTGTGCTCAGCATTAACCGACCATAGTTATATCCACCACTTTGCCTCTAGAAACTGATGCACCATGGAGATGGAGGTGAATTTATTAAGCTGTGCTGAGCGGAAAGAAGATGAAAGCAGACAAGCAGTTCTAGACTGTGGTTTGCCAGTAATATGTTTTGAAGTTCAAACCATGGCTTGGATTCTAAACTGTGCTTAATGCAAGCCATAGGTTGGCACGATGTCTAAGTTGAGCCTCTTTCATAGGTCAGATCATTTTATGATTTCATAGCTGGGTTAGTAAAACAGGAAGCTGAGGGTAATAACAGAGCATTTTCACAGTGACACCTTGTAAGAATCTGCTTGGGGACAGTTGGTATTTATTCATAAATGAATAACTGATTATATCTATTTCTTAAGTCCCTGCCCCCATGCCAATAGGAATGTAGCCAAAATGAGACTGCCCACAACGAAGATGTAGGATTTAGAGCACAATCCTATACCTCAGAAGTCTTTAAACGTTGTCTTTAATGGGGCTTACTTCAGGCCTGAAATGGATCCACATAATCACTTTCATGAAAGGTTTCCTAGAATTGCCAGGCTACTATTCTTTTGAGTCCCTTATATCCCCCCCCCCAAATAAAACCAGGTTAGAAATTAAGCTAACAAATCTTTCAAACTATATAGCAAGAAATAATATTAATTATGTTAGTAAACAGCTTGCATTTTGCAAGCATAGATATGATCCTAGTTGCCACTGGAAATCCTCTTTCCCCCCCAATTTTATAATAAAATGTGTGTAGGGGGAACTCTCACATTCCTCCTACCCATAACACATGCTGGTACTATTATGAGTTAGATTTCACATCACACATTTGGTGCAAGAGATCTTAAAATGTTCCTTTTCAGATTTTTTGTTTTTAGTAATGCAGGTGTTTTGGAAAATGTGTGTAACAACTTTCAATGTTCTATTCTGGGTGTATCGTAACATTTTTGATGATCGGATCAATTTTTCTTTTACAAAATTATTATTATTAATAAGAATATTTATATGCCACTTCAGCAGAAAAAAAGTTCACAAAGAAAAAGAAATTTAAAAAATTGTTCTCTGTTTGGCTGGCAGAGATCAGTGAAGAGCAAAACGGAGTGCAATAGCTCGGTTTACCATAGATCATATTTCTATTTTGCATGCTATCATTACTTTCTATATTATTTTATGCAACATTTAGGCAATGGAATCATGAGACAGGCTTTTAAAACTAGCCTACTGTACTTCATTCTCTAAAGGTAGTCTTTTAAAATGATTTTAAAAGGTGAGATACTGACCATGCACACAGGGTGACAGACGTGTTGCTGTGCGCGAGGAGGGGTGTACAATGCATGCAAATGCAGTGAAGGATTGTACAATCATATGAAGAGACTGAGGAATAGGAGTGAGTGCTTATGTGTTGTGCCGTACTTCTGTTGTGGATCATCTCTTGTGATCCAAATACCAGCTGATAATACCAAAGTACAATGTCTTTGAAGAATATTTCTTTTCTCAGAGTTGCTTTTGGAAACTGCAACGGTTTAGCTGTGGTGGATTTTATGCAGAAGACCACACTGCTGAGCATGGGAACCGTCGAGCTCTGCGGATCAGCTGATCCATATCAACGCCAGCCCTGCTCTCCTCGCAAAAGCAAGCAGTTTACTTCAGGTAGGAGAGAAACTGTAGTTAGGATGAGCTTGGATAGCTCTCTCTTTTTTTAAAATTGCCTGCAGCTTTTGGAATAGGTTTGAAATGCATGCCTGTATGCTAGGAGAATGTTTCTGAGACATCTGACTGACTGCTTATTAAATACTGATACTCCTACAGTGGCAAAAGATGGTTGATTTGGTTCAGGCTGAAAGCTCTCTTCTTAAAGCTATTTCTAGCCTATTTTAAGAACTTCAGAACTTTCATGCTAAGCTGTCCAATGCTCTTGGTTCAAATGCTTATTCTTTCTTTTTGCGAAATGCTTCAGCAAACTAAGGAAAATTTTGTTTTAAAGTTATCTTATGCTTTCTGCCTTTATTAGCTTCACAGTTAATGGTGGAACTAATGATAAACTCTAAACAAAAAAACCTTTAGGAACCAAGTTCAACCTACTAATTCACATATAAGAATATCTCTTGATATTCCATAATCAGTTTTTTAAGTTAGACATCAATCGGTGTACAGTCAAGTTGTACATATGGTAGACATTCAAATTTGTGTGCTTGGTAGCAAAACACTGAAGTTGTCAAGTGGAGCTACTATGGTTTATTTTAATCATAGTTTAGCAAGCCAGAATTGGTGCTGCAGACCGTCACCAAATTCTGGCTTGCTTCATCTCATCCTGGTTTATTTTAACTCTGCCTGCACCACCTATCCTCCCATGGATGCCTTCTTCCTACCTGCCTATTGGAAAAGTGTCACCTCATCAGCTACACTCTTGAAGAAAGAGGGGTAGACAGGGGAAGTCTCTAGACTTTTTTTGTCTACTGTCAACATGACAGAGAAGTAAAACAAAAAACAAAAAACAGTTCCAACTCCCATATCCATCCTTCCCCTTCTCACCCAAAAAAAGATTATCCTACCCATTTTCCTGAGGAACTGTGTACACCTCCCCCCAGATGTGACTCCTAAGTTCTTTGTAGACATTCACAACAATCCCCTGCCATCCATTTTCACAGATAATTGGCCCAAGAAAGCAATCCCTCCTTAATTGAACAGTGAGCACCATTATACAGTATTTCCTTCTGCTCACAGCCCGTCTCAACACTCTCTCCTGACCAGGTGCTGCCTGTCTATCCCTCCCCTGGACAGAAGCACGCAGCAACCGGTGTCATCACCGGCCACCACCTCCTGACTCCTACTATGGGCCTACCCCTACAGATCCTCCATCCACCTAACCCTTAGCCAGCCCACTCCTGCTCAGCTTTCCTGTCATCAGGTGCAGCTATGTGGGCTGCTGATCAGCAGCATCACATGAGCCTCCTCCCCACCAAGCTGTGAAACTCCCCCTCCATGCTGCCTTTTTGGGCATTGCCGTGATTTCCCCTCTGTTTTTTTCCCCCACAAGGGCGCATAGCAGCTTCAGGAGAAGCATTTCCATAGTTATGGAAATTATAATTAATTTATATTAATTATAAATACATTATAAATTAATTTATTTATTATAATTTCCATGATTCCAGTCTTGAGGCACAGATACAAGTGCCCCCCCATGCCACTTGAAAAAAGATATTGGGAGATCAGATCATAGATTTCCTGCCTCACATATACAGTAGTTTAGTCCTTACAATCCATTTTCAGTTGTACAAAGATGCATTACATACTGTACACAAGAGACAAGCAGCTACCTCTGCTTTTGGCTTGGCTAAGGTGCAAAATGAAACCCCAGAGAAATTAGGCAACCTCAGAAATCAGTCTTAGAGCTTCTGTAAGGTGCCCCAGGTGAAATCAGGGGTAGCAGTTTACTTGGCAGATCCTTGAGTGAAACTTTGAAGCAACATCGTAGCTGCTGAAAAGTGAGCCCACTATTTTAAAACTATGCTAAGAATAACAACCCTCTTTAGACCATTCAAAAATTGCACTTCAGAACAAGGCATCAGGTGCTCTCTTTCTCTCTCTCTCCCATCCATCCCACATCCTTTACTTTTTAAATCACTATATTTGATGGGTCTTCTGACCCAGAGGGTCTGTAAAGGCATCTGTGGAAGGTTCCTTGGGCTTGACTAGATGCTGGTTTACAGCATCATTTCCTTTCACTTTGGACTGTTTTTTTCTCTCTCTCTCCTCTGCCTGCTGCTGGTGCTGGTGTTCTGGCATGTTTCAAAGACAACTTTTGCATGCGTGGCCTGTCTAACTTTTATCCTGATTTAACGAAACGGATCCGTACTTCCTATCAGAGTAAGTTCTATAAAGATTAGGTATAGTGCTTTGTCAAGTTTGGTATGCGTTTTTTTAAACACATTCAGCATGCATTACTTTTTTTTTAACCTTTAGATAAAATGTGCAACATGTTCTTTTGTGGTTGTGATGTTCATTATATGGTCTTGAGTTCTGGTTGAGGTTCGACTTAAATTGAATTAAATTAAATGACAAAAAATTGACTATCGTGGGGCCATGGAATAGATTATTCTGTTAAACAGAAAAAAAAATTACCGTAAATGTAATAAAAAAGCAGTTGATTTTTTTATTTTCATAGAAATTTACCAACATATATATGTTTAACCTATTTATTTAAAGTATTCATATGCTGCTTTTTAATTCCAAAAATGTATAAATGTAAATAAATATGTAAATATAAATTCATATATATAAACATAAAAAGCATACAAAACAAAGCAGGAAAGGGGGGGGGAGAAAACAATACTAACAGTCCAATCCTAACTAGGATTGGGATGGTGTGTGGAGGGTTTTACATTAGAAGAAGGGATTCAGGATTCTTAACTGGTGGAGTTTATTTTGGATCCTCCTCAGTTTCAAAATTCACAAACATCAGTATCCAACCAGGATCTCTTCCAGGCCCAGTCCAAGCTGTGCCTTTTTCTGTTCCTGTGCACAACTTGACCCTACACCCGCCACCTCCCTGCCCGCCTAGTTGCTTCTTCAAAAGAGGCTGAATGGGGCGTACTGGGAACAGGACTTCCTCCTCTGCTCCCGGTAGGCTCTGCTTGGCTGTCCCCCTTCCCTCTGCCACCTCCTCTTTGCTCCTCCTAGCATGCTTGTCCAGCCTGTTTTGAAGGAGCAGGCAAGTGGGCAGGCAAGAGGTAGAGGAGCAACCCTGTTTGGATCACTCTCATGGAAGCAAAGCAATCAGAACAGGATCATAGCAATCCCTTGCCACTTCTTTCTCGAGCTCTGGCCCTGCAGTTGCTTTCAGCAGTGGTGCTGCTGGAAGAGGTGGGTCACCACTGCTCCAACCCTCTTTTCACGTGTTCTCAGTGAGCAAGTAGAAGATCAAAGCGCAAGGTGAATCAGCTGGTGGGCAGGTATGGGGTGCAGGGCACCTGTACCAGTTTGCCACCTCCTCTAGCCTATTACTCAAAGTACCCGCTTCACTTGGCCTGATGGACGGGCTGAATCTGGTCTCTTCTCACTCAGTTTTACAGTCCTCATCCTGTCCCACACAACTCTTCTATCCCAAAATCTGTGTGAAGTCTTAATTCCAGACACCATAGAAATATTCCCATCACTCATAGAAACTGGTAACTAAAATTTTTGTTGCTATACATCCCAACCAGTTGAAATGCTTTGGAAAATCTAGTGACATCACATTTACTCGGGCAATTAGCGTCAGGGGCCTTCCGATTAGAATACAATATTGTACTTAAAAAAAAAAAAGCAATATAAGAGTAGATATCTTTCCATGGCTTTCATGAGCTGGTGAAAATTCTGTGCTCTGCTTGGTTGGAACTTTGGATTTTCAAAGAGAGTTTTAATAGATTCTCAGTGTGATCCTATGAATGTCTATTCAGAAGTAAGTTCCACTGAGTTCAATAGGACTTACTTACTCCCAGGTGATTGTGTATAGGATTGCACCGTTTATTTCTTAAATTTATTAATAATATATTAAATCAAAATCAGAATTTACCAGAGTGCTTAGAATATATTTTCTCTAAGACTCTCTATGCTATAAATTAACAGTTCATATTCTTAGCTCTTGCCGTATATATGTTTTAAAGGGCGTCTTTATACTTCTATTAAAAGTGAGCTGAAAAGTACAGTTTGAAGGAGAAGCTCAGTTCCAGCATATGTAGCTATGTGCGCATACAGACTGTTGTATTCATGGAACTAGCTTCAGTCCTCCCCCTGAAAGATAAGCTCCATCTGATTTGTACAAGATTCCTGGTCGAGCAAGAAATATATAGGTTTCTTGTAAGATCATTAGTTACATTGAAAATATTATGGCATCTATTGTTTGAAGTGATGGAATTTTACAGTACAGTCCAAGCTGACATTAATTGGTGTAGTGTAGTTAATAATATATTAATTCCATCTTTTTCAAGGCCTTACTGAACTGTCGGATGGCCCAGTTTCATGGGAACTGGAACGCTGCAAGTCCCCCACAACCTCAGGTAAAAGTGATTTGGTGTGTCAGTAGTTTGTGAGAGCCCCTTTATTCCTTTGTATTTTAGTGAAGTATATCTTCCATGTTTGAATTAATGAAGGGAGACGTCTTGTTCCCTGGGGAAGGTCCCCCGCCCAACACACATAATTCCTGGGTGACCTTGGGCCAGTCACTATCTCTCAGCCCCACCTACCTCACAGGGTTGTTGTGAGGACAAAAAGGAGGGGAGGAAATATGTACACCACTCTGAGCTCCTTGGAGGAAGGGTGGTATAAAAATGTGAATAAATTAAAAAAATAAATAAATGCTCCTTAAGTATACAGAGATATGAAATAGTTTGCACAATTGTGTGCTTTTGCAAATAATAGAGTATTAAATAATAGAGTATTAAATAATAGAGTAATTAAATAATAGAGTAATTCTTCATCATGTCTGACAATGTATTCCAACTAGAACCTTGTAGCAAGGACTAAAAGACTGAACAATTAAGGTAAAATAAAAGAAATGGGGATGGAGACAGTGCCAGATTCAGGCATAAGCTAAACAAGCTACAGTTTAGGGCCTAATACTCCGCAGGGGTCTCAAAAAAAACACCACCACAGATTTTTTGGGGGAGGGATCTTTTAAAATTTTATGTGTCCTGAATACACACACACTGTGTATACTATGTGTACACACACACACACACACACACACACACACACACACACACACACACACACACACACACACACACACACTGTTTTAAACAGCTTTTTTAAACAGCTTGTGCTGCAAATTTTGGTGTAATTTTTTAACAAGGGGCCGGCAAGCTTTATGTAGCTTAGGGCCTCACCAAGTCTAAATCCAGACCTGGATGGAGATGATAAAAAAAAAAAAAACACAAGTTACAGGACAAGAGAGAGCAGGGCTGTCCCAAAACAGGTTTTGGCAAAGTTGGAACAGAGCTTAAGAGACTAGCATTAAATGAAATAAAATCTCTGAATGTGAATTGTTAGGAAGAGATCTATCTTTAGCTATTCACACTGTCCAAGAGAAGGAGAAGGCGGGGTCCAATTCCTGCACCCCAACGAGGGATGGGCGAGCATTTCACTATTGTGCAGATATGGCGCATTAGTGAAGAAATAGAGGCACTGACCACAAGCAGCTCTGTGTGTGGCCATAAAAACCTAGCTCTACTTTCAGATCTTCAAGACATTCTCAAGACATAACTGACTCTCATTTGCGAGTTCCTATGCACACGTCAAATAAAAAGGGTTGTCAGGCAACAGAGATTCATTTCAGCGCCGCTAATGTTATGTTTTGTCCTCTGACAGCAGTTTCTTAGAATCAAACTCAATTTGACACAGAAGATTAGTGATTAGGATCTCCCATTTTGTTTTGTTTTGTTTTCTAATTAGGATCCCTGGGTAGAGGCTCTAGGAGAGGATGTTTATCTTTTTCATCTCTTTCTCTCAACTTGGTCCCCCTCTCTAATGAAGTATTCACTCTGGGGGTGGGGGGGGAGATGTACAAAAAAAAAAAAAAGACTGTACCTCAACCCACCACCCCTGCAGTGCTAATAGATGCTTCAGATGTGTGTGTTAAATTGGAGGAAGGATGCAGAGGTTAAACACTGTCCTTTTGAAGTTCACTTCCCCAGGCTTCAAAGAAGAGGCTGCTAATTAGTTTAAAAAACAAATGAAGATCCTAAACATGGACTTCCTGCATTGCTTCTAGTTATATCTTTGGCAGTACAATCTGTCCCAGTGATGAGCTTTTTATCAGTGCAGAAACAGGACTGTTCTTTGAGGAAAAAGCCTACCACTGGGCTTTTGATCCTAAAATGAAATTTCATTGCATTGACATAGGTAAGAATAGCAAATGCTGATTGAAAGTGAATTTGGTGTGACCTTTGCAATTATAGGAATGTTGTAGTAGATGACTTCAAATAGTACATAAATTCAAGGAGGGAGAGAGAACATGAGTGACTCTCCCTCTTCTTGTGAAAACAAGAGCTCATGCAGTAGAATACTGAGCCCTCCACAAGCATCTAGAACTCACAGATCACACTGCGATGGAAGATGTGTGGGTTCTTCCTCTGCATGCTGTACAGGAAAGTCAAGTGACTTGCATTGTATTTCTCTTCCCCTACTTCTGCAAAGCTATTAAAAGTATGTGTGGTTCCAGCATTTATGTGTTTGTACATATTACAGGTGGGCCCGCATATCCACTGATTCGCTATCCATGGTTTCAGTTATCCACGGATTGTGGGGACCCCCCAGGCTTTTACTCTTTTCCCAGTAAGCTTCATTTCTTCCTTAAAGAAACAGGAGAAGCAGCCTCTGGCTGCTTATTGCAGGCAAGTAGAACAAGACTAAGTCCTAGAGAGGCTCTGCAAGGTTAACAGAAACCTTGCAGAGCCTCTCTAGGACTTAGTCTCATTCTACTTGCCTGCAATAGAGGCCGCTTCTCTGTTTGTTTTAAGGAAGAAACAAAGCTTGCTGAAAGAAAAATAAGAGCTGGGGGGGGGGGGCAAGCATGCCTGCCTGCAGGCAGTGGCGAACTCAGCCCTCCTGGCGCCTGGGGGGGGCGGGGGTTGGAGCGCCCCCGTCGCTCTGCGCCCCCCCCAGCAGCCGAGCTCGGGGCTGAGCAGCGCGGCACCGGACCGGAGCCCCCGGAAGCAGCGCGCCCACTCGGCGCGTCACCGGCTTCCGGAGGCTCCGCTCCGAAGCCGGAAGAAGCTCTACTCACAGCGACCGCTCAGTTCAGCGGTCAGGGCCTTCTGAGAAGTTTGCCCTCAGAAAGGCTCTGCGCATGCACGAAAAGGAATAAACGGCGCTTCGACGCGCAGGACCTTCTCAGAAGGCCCTGACCGCTGAACTGAGCGGTCGCTGGGAGTAGGGCTTCTCCCGGCTTCAGAGCAGAGCCTCCGGAAGCCGGTGACGCTTCTGAGGGGCGCGCCAGCTGGGCTCCGGTGCCGCGCTGCGCAGCCCCGAGCCCGGCTGCCGCACCCCCCGGAAGCTCGGCGCCTGGGGTGGAGCACACCTGCTCCCCCCATAATAGGACGCCACTGCCTGCAGGGGAGGCAGGATGGGGGGCCCCTCAGGAAACCATGGAGGGGGTGTTCTCTTTTATCCACGGTTTCAAGTATCCACGGAGTGGCCTGGAACATATCCCCAGCGGATATGGGGGCCCACCTGTATTATTTATTATTATTAACAGTATTTATATACCGCTTTTCAACAAAAAGTTCACAAAGCGGTTTACAGACAAAATCAAATGATTAAATGGCTCCCTGTCCCAAAAGGGCTTACAATCTAAAAAGGATGCAGAACACCACCAGCAAAACAGCCACCAGAAAAGAGACTGTGCTGGGGTGAAAGGGGGGCAGTTACTCTCCCCCTGCTAAATATAAGAGGAGCACCAATTGAAAAAGTGCCTCTTGCCCAGTTAGCAATACATAAAGTATTGGTTTCATTAAAATATCTCGTCATTACAGATCATGTAAATGGACATTGTACAAGTCCAACATCCCAAAGTTGCGGCTCGGGAAAACGGATGTCTAGTGCAGATGTTACAAAAATAAACCGTAGAGGTTCTGGAAAACCCCCATTTAGAAAAGCGCAATCCGCTGCTTGCATGGAGATTTCTTTGCCAGTTGCAACAGAAGGTGAGTTCTGGTGAATCATATTCATTTGAAATCTTTGAGTTATTTTCACCCTTCAGAAAGATGTACTGTAAATGCAATCAACTTATGTGCTATTTATCTTGAATCTTGTAATAGGGTTTCTGAACTGTTGGTCTGCAGCAGAACTGCGCTTTCTGTTCTTATAAATATGTGCAAAAGCTATCACTCGCCTTTATTACCACATTGGTTGCTTCAAAATTGTGTCAGCTGTTCTAGAACAGTAGAGTAGCCATATGGGATGTTGCAGGGAAGGTGGTGTGCATTTTTCAACTTTGGATGTCTGAAGTGGGTGTAGTTAATGTGTGTCAAGTTTCAACACAATTGAGAAAAGGATGGAAAAATGCAGGCGAGCAGTTCAGACAAACAGCTGCCTCTCTGCAGTTACATTGCAAGCTGACGTTATGGTGAAATGGAGCTATTGTGTAGTAATGGGTAGTAATAGTCATCACATTATTTTCTGGTAGAGGAAGGGGGCATTCCTCAGCTGTGGAATTGCCCCCGCGTCGCCATGGAGGTAGGGTTGCTCAGGTCAAGTGGTCTCCTCCCTGCGTGCGGGGCGGGGGTTCACATGCCCAGGCTGACCCTGCCTGGCATGACAGGTTCAGATGCTGTTAAGAATGGACAAGTGCTAGCAAGGAAACTTTCCGTACCAAGGTGGAAGTATCTCATGATGAGTGGCAGTGCATGGTGGTGCCAGAGGCCAGTCAAGTCAGAGGGACCAAACCCAACTGAGGGCCCACCAGTCTGGGGTAACCTCTGAACCCTCATACTCTTCTAGGAGTGTGAAATGTAGAAATGTATCTTTTCTGTAATCATCTTACAGATGACAGGGAAGGAGCCGTAGCTCATAGGTCATAGCTAGAAGGTTCTCTGGAAGCAGGACTGGGAAACTTTGGACAGCTGCCAGAAACTAGACTGGAGCGGAGGCAAGTAGTTCTGCAAGACTCTGTTATACCGGAGTCAGCGGCCCCTCCCCTTTGCTGTTGGAGCCATTCCGGCAGCGACAGGGGAGTGTCCTGCGTGTTGCCATTGCCGCCAGAATGGCTCCAACAGCAAGGGGGAGGGGCCGCTGACTCCGGTGTAACGGAGTCTTGCAGAACTACTTGCCTCCGTTCCAGTCTAGCTACACCACTGGCTGCTAGTAGATAATACTGGGCTAGGTGGTCTGACAGATGTTCCTATACTTTCTTTAAACAGAAAACCGAGAAAACTCCATCAGCCATTCTCGAAGCTCCAGTGTCTCCAGTATTGACAAAGAGTCCAAGGAAACAATTACAGCGTTATATTTTGCTGAGTCATATGCGCAGAAAAATGACACTGCAGTCTCTCCTTGTCTTTGGGTTGGGACAGGCCTGGGTATGGTCTTAGCTGTATCCCTTAACATGCCCAATGTGAATGAATTAAGGCAGACAGAGCAAGTGACAGTTTCTCCAAGTGGTAAGTATTTTGGATTTTCTTAATACTGTATTTTCTTGAATCGTCATTGCTTCTTATTTTCTGGGTGTATGTAGTGCTGCGGAGCCAAAACATGTGGAAGAGGGTGCTTATGCCGGCTTCAGGATTGGCCCTGTCCACATTTTAGGGTGTGTGTATGTGTAAGTATGCATGTGTGGCAGAGCAGAAGTGGGTGAGAACTTGGATTGCAGGTTGCAGTCTGAAAAGATATAGCCAGTTTCCACAAATGGTCCTTGTTATCATATGTGCTCAAGTACAACATATAGATGCTCATACACGTGCACTCCAACTCACAAGCAACTTGTGTTTTTGGCTAGTTGGCATGCACACCCAGTGGATATTGGCATTTGCAAAAGATCACACACACAATAATCAAATCACACACAACAATATTTATTAGGAGGATAAATATATAATAATGGAAAGAGGAAAAATCAACTTGTAATAAATAAAAGCCATGTTTTAAGTGATTATATCACTAATGCTATTGTGGAAGTGCAATAGCATCTTGGAAAGGAAAGGCAGAGGAAAGCCAGAGGCAGAGAGATTCATGTTTCATTCAGGTAAAAAAAAAGATTCATGATTCATTCAGGTAAAAAACTGCTGTTTTACCAAGGAGTTTGGAGGAAAGATGAAGGCTACTGGGTGGAATGAACAAAGGGACAGGGAAATTGGGGAAAAGAAAGCAAGGGTTTCAATCAAAGTGCAAGACCATGGCTGAGGCTGTGATTCAGTAGCGGCTATAGACAAGGAGTAAGCCCATCAGTGATCTGGTGAAGCCCTTCACTCACTCACAATGGGAGAGGAAGAACCAGAGGAGGCTTAAGAGGGAAATGCAGTTTGAAGAGAGAGAGAGAGAGAGAGAGAGAGAGAGAGAGAGAGAGAGAGAGAGAGCAGGTCATACCTCTCCTACTGCCCAACCCTAACTAACCCCCTTGCTGATGCAACCTCGCCAACAGACTGCACACTGCATTCTGCAGGGGAGACAGTCTCAGATGTCTCCTTAAGGTAAGGGAACATTACCCTTACCCTGGAGCAAGCCTCCGCTGCCCCAATGGATCTCCTTGGATCTCTGCCAGTTATTTTGCTGATGTAGGTCTGAGGAGAGTAAGGGAGAGTGTAAGAAGGGAAGGAACAGGCTAGGATACTTGTACAAGTCGCTGCCACTGAGATCCACCCCTCCCACCCCTGTTCCACCTCCTGCCTGCCCTGACACTCTCCCATTCCTCCCCCTCCTTGCTCCATTCCTCCCACCACCTGCGCCAGCTTGCCTGCGGTCCTGCGGGTAGCTGGCTGTGGCAGCAGGCCACTGACACTGCCACAGTTTGTGACGGCAGTTCCGAAATGGTTGCCGGTGGTGTGTACTGTGCACCGCTGTATGGTCATTCTTGACAGTGGACCTTTGCATATCTATTTATGGGATCCTGCTTGAGCGAATTACTGTCTGGTTGTCTTGTTACATATGTCCTCACTTTTCTTTATTTTCATGCATTCTCTGTCTCATTCTGGGTGCCCTTTGTGTGCGTGAGTAAACAATTACGCGTTCACTGCTTTGCCTCTTTCTAGATCGCGGCATTCCTGGACATCTGCATATGCATTTCTGTAGACTCTGTGGTTAAATATTCTCTGTGATTAGAGTGTCAGCAATATTGAGTACAGTGTGACCGAAACATTTTGCATCTGATTGAAAAATGGTTTGTGAACAGGGAAGGTTTCACCCCCTGGCTGGGCTCTCTCTCCTCCCCCAAAACCTTTTCTCCTGAAAACTATTCCTCTCCCCCAACATACCTGTCAGGTTTTGTGCCAACTGGACAACCTAGCGAGTGGATAGGCAAGTACTTGTTTCCTGGAATCAACCCTGATTGCTGGGCTTTTCTCCCTTTCCCCCATCCCTCTGGCCAATCACACTTGCCAGTGACAGAGCAACATCTTCTGTTGAGCGGATCACTTCTCCGCTGCCCATAAAGGGGGTCTATTGGGGAGCTTCAGGGGTTGGTTGGGTGGACCCTCAGGAGTGTGTGGGCCCTCGGTCAATGCTTGGTGTGGCTGACCACCCATGTTTGCAGGTTAAAAAAAAGGAAATGAGAGTGGGCAGCAAAGACACATTTAACATGACCTCTGTTTTAACCCTAACAGACTGATGGCTCACAGCCCAATGAGGTGTTTATCTGCTGGGTGGAGCAAGGGACAGTGGGAAGCCAGCCATGCTGAGAGCAGCATGTGAGTCTCTCATGTAATGCTTTTGACCTGAGCGCCACTGCTTCCGTAGGCAAGCTAGCACAGGAAAGCAAGCTCAGCACTGCCCACTGAAAACTGGTGGCAATGAGAGACCCTTTGCTTGTCACTCGGAAAATGATACCTCTTAAGGCGAGAGTGTACTCTCTAGAGACATCTGTGACGACATCGGGAGCCTTGGAGAGGGTGTATTATCCTTTTGTGCAGAGTACAACGTGGGGGGGGGGCCTGGGCAGTGTAAGAGGGACCTGCATGTCCACTGCGGCTGGCTCTCACGCCACACTCCATAGTGTGGTGCTCTAGAAGCTTACAGGGTGTCCCTTCACCAGCACCCATGCAGCTGGGTGGCATTGCTAACCCTGAACTTAGACCAGTTATGTTCTTATGTCTTCTTTGTCAATATCTTCTTCAAGATATTAGAAAAGGAAGACACACATATTTTTGATCTCAGGTAAACCTAGAGGTAGTACAACTTGGCTAATACAGTTCAACAGTGGCAGCTAGTTTGGTGAAGTTCACAAGTCATCTTGAATTATGTTTTGTAGGTACACTGCTGACACTGAAGGGAGCAGTGTTGACTTTTGCTTGCTTGGACTGCATGGGAACCTTGATGCACCCACCCTATGAAGTATGGGGAGAACCAAACAGCACCGATGATAGTGAAAGAACAAGGAAAAGGAAACTCATCCTGCATTCTCCATCTTCCTCCCAGGACATGGGAGATCACCAGTTCGCTGTTATCTGCTCAGAGAAGCAAGCCAAAGTATATTCACTGCCTTCCCAGATATGCCTCTATGTTCACAACATCACCGACACGTCTTTTCTGTTGCGAGCAGATGTACTGACCCTGTATAACAGCGTGTGCCTGGCATGCTTCTCTGCCAATGGGCATATCATGACACTGAGGTAACAGATAGCATTGGATGAACCTGAGCCAAGTATGAATAGAGATGACATTTTAACCTCACATTTACAACCCATTTCATAGGGCAGCAGGACTACCAAGGTGATTTTTTCCAATAAAATTCAAGAGAGATTAAAACATTTAAAAACTAGCACACTATCTAACAGTACAATTGGAACTGAGCTAAAACTTTTTTTAGTTTTATTTTCATCATTGTTGAAAAGCAAAATTGAAAAGCACTTTCAAAATTCAATCTTTTTTTTTTTCACCCAACACTTCAGTGGAGGAAAATTGGACCCCAAACGCCTGGTTTTTAACGTTCGTGGGAACTGTACAATCCTTGTGCTATTGGCCCAGAGAGCCTGACTCAGGGAAGCCCCCAAGGCTTAGAAACAAAGAGAACTGTATAATCCTTCAGCTTGACCCAATTGAGCTTAAACTTAGACGTAATACTTTTTATATACCCTCTGTAAGCCATCCTCCACACCTCCCATGTGACTAATATTTGATTATTTTTAGACCTGTACTAGTTTAGCTTTAAGCTGGGCTCATGATAATTTTACTTAGGTAAAAAAATAATTATTAGTTAGATATCAAAAAGGAGCAGAGATATCAAAAAGGAGAAGCAAATCAGCATGCCACCCCAAAAGCCCATAATGTGAGTGCAACCCTTAAAAAGGCCCTGACCTGTGAGACCACAGAAATCGGGGTACCAGCTGCATTATAGCTTACTCTACTTGGAAGTGTGACTACGGTACATCACTTTTTCTACACAGGTCCCTCAGGAGACATCTGCTACCTGGTTATCAGTCTCCCCATTTGTTCTTCACTATAAGTTGAATGTTTTTGCATCTACAGGCGCTTCTTTTGGGAAGCAATGGTCCCACCCGGGATACACACTGCTACTAAAAATCCCATTTCAGGGTTCTCTCCTCCACTGTAGTAGAATGTTGGGAGTTGCCTGATAAGATTTTTTTCTGCAGTGAAATGGTGGGAATCCTCTCCACCCAGCAATTAACTTGTCATTGAATGGCGGGGGGATTGGGAAGCGGCCGATGGTCTCTTGAAGGATTCTAATTAGTTTTGAGTGGATCCTTCTGTTTTTTCTTCCAACTGTTTTCTATGTAGGCTGTGTTTATAAATTTTAATGTATGATGTAATTGGCAAATGTCTGCAACTGGGGTGTGGCTACCTCCCAATATACCACTGGAAGTCATTGTCTTTTTTAAACCCTTGTCTTTTGGAGCAAGTGGGTGAAGCAATCTGTTGTAGGATTTTGTCTGTTCCACTACAGATAAGGAACTTATCAGGTAAGTCCCAATTTTCTGTTCTAGTCCTAAATGACTGCAGAACATATGTTTTGAAAGTGTTTGGGCAGTGCTTAGCAGATCCTTAGAAACTATGGGGTGTGTGTGACTAAGACTGGGTAGGATTTTCTGGAATCAAGGGTGAGTGCAAAGAACATCCAGAATGTTTTTTTCTGCATGTAATGCAATACATTTTGTTTCCATTCCAATATATTCTCATACATGTGCCTGTCTCTTTTCAGTTTACCCAGCCTCCGCCCACTGTTAGATGTTAACTATTTGCCTATAATGGACATGAGAATTGCCCGGACCTTTTGTTTTACCAATGAAGGACAAGCTTTGTATCTTAGTTCTCCCACAGAAATCCAGCGATTGACTTACAGCCAGGAAATGTGTGACAATCTACAGGTAGGACTTGCAACAATGACATCATCTTCATTATAAGACCTGCTAGAGATGGGCAAAATTATGGAGCTTTTTAGTCTGCTAAACCTACTCCAAAGGGAGTTAATAATGTCTAAAAATAAGGGGGGAGGGGGAAGAGAAAGACAGAAAATAGGTGGGAAAACAGGACATACACCACATATATACTGCCTTTTTTTTCTACTGTGTTACTTTGCTTTGTTTTTGTTTAGGACATGCTTGGGGAATTGTTCACCCCCGTGGAAACACCTGAGGCCCAGTACAGAGGCTTTCTGAAAGGGCTGTTTGGTGGAACTGGTGGAACACTTGACAGAGAAGAGCTTTGTAAGTGAGCTTCACTATCGCATCAAATGTATATAGAACAAAAATCGAAGGCATATTGGGAGAGGGGTTCATTTATAACACTGAAGAAAGATGTCTAGCACCATAGGTCAACCAGTCACCATTTTTGAAGTACTCTTCCCCCTGCTCCCCGGTATACTTGGGAGCTTGGGAGAAAATGGAAAACATGATTCAGATAAGTTACTGTAAATGGTTCCATATTTAACATCACGTTTAAATAAATCCACCTGGTGTTAGTGTGCATTTGTTCTATGTTGGAGGCATTAGATAAATAGATTTGGGACATCATTTTCACTTTCATTGGTCGCCAGCTGATCTCATGGATGCATTTGAACAGATCTGCAGGTAGAATAGTCCCATAAAAGAGAAATTAGAGCCTGACTACAGAATTCTGAAGCTCCTCCACCAGCAGGCAGATAGCACTGTAGGGGATTTCAGCCACACACAAAAAATGGAGGAGCTGCTACTGGTTGCCTCTCACCCTCCATTACTTCTCTCTCTCTCCTTAGCAGCTTATTTGCTCTAGAGAAGTTGGGATGAGGAAGCCCAGAGAAAGTTATCGACTAAGGAGTGACAGAGAGGGTAACTAATGGATGGAAAAAAGCAGCCAGTAATTTTTTTCATTGTACAGCTGTGTCCCCCTTGACGGATTGCTTAACAACTATCCGCATATACGACAGAGGTTCCCAAAGTGTAAACAAAGAATTAAAGCTACAGTACTGTATTTTAAATGCAAAAAAATGGTCATCTAACTCTGTGTGTGTGTGTGTGTGTGTGTGTGTGTGTGTGTGTGTGTGTGTGTGTGTGTGTGTGTGTGTGTGTGTGTGTGTGCTTTCTACCTCCATTGACAGGTAGAAATCTTGTTGTGCTTTGTGTTACACTCATAATGTACACTGTGTTTGCGATTTATTCCCTATTACAACTCCACTGTGTTACATTGCATTACACTGTACTGCAGGGGTGGGGAACCTCAGGCCCCAGAGCCGGATCAGGCCCCCGAGGCCATCCGGTCCGGCCCCTGGAGAGATTGCTGGGAGGCTGCCCAACCGGCCCCTGGAGGCTCTGCCGGGTCCGAGCGTCACCGCCGGAGGCCGGGAGAGGGCCTTTGCAAGTCCTCCCCGGCCACCGCCTCGACCCCTTCTCACCAGGCCGTTGGCCATTTCACACAAGCGTACCACACCGATGAGGGCAAGCTCTTGCACTCTTGCCCTCATCGGCATGGTACGCCGGAGGTGACATGCGGACCCGGCGGCAGGTTCGGACGGTGAGTGCGGAGCCTCCGGAGGCCGATGGGGGCGGGGGCAAAAATAAATAAATAAAAATGGCACCCGGCCTTACGGCCGGCCCTCAAGCAAATTTCTAATATTTTAAACGGCCCTCGCCAGGGAAAAGGTTCCCCGCCCCTGCTGTACTGTATTGGTTTTACCCGTTATACCTCAATCAGCCACTAGATGGTGCCAAGGACTTGCTTAATGACGGTTTCACTAGATGATGGGTTTTCCCGAATGTTAAGCGGGGGACACCTATATATATGCTTTCCATCCACACCAGCTTTCTCTGCTTCTCTCTTTGAAATCTTCAAAATTCTCAACAGGCACATGTCTCCCAGGATGGGGCCACAATTATGTAGTGTTTGTTGTATGATCTGAGACGTACTGTGAGAGTGTCCTGTGAGTGCATTTTAGTCAGAGGAATATAGATTATGAAATTCTATATGACAATATAGAATATGAACAGGAAGGAAGGAAACTTCTTATTGCCTCCCACCTCTTGTACAAAATAATGTCAACAACTGAATGGCTGGCACAGAATGTGTAACTAGAAAATACTGCTTCTGGCCTTGGTTCCCTTTCCAGTTGGTGAGGCTACAGCAGGAAAAGCATCTCGAAGTCTTGCTCAGCACATTCCCGGATCAGGTGGTGTTGAAGGTGTGAAAGGAGCAGCAGGAAGTGCCATTGGCGAGCTGGCTCGTGCCCGGATTGCCCTTGATGAGAGGGGGCAGAAACTAGGAGAACTAGATGAAAGGACAGCAAGGATGATGGCAAGTGCAGAGGCTTTCTCCAAGCATGCACACGAGGTGAGTGGTAGTTCTGGGCAAGGAGTGAAGCTTTTCTTAACACTAGGGTTTGGCCAGAAACTGAGTTCTTCTCCCTTGGACTCTGGACACGTTTGCACTTGGTTCAAGAGCCCCTTCAGCATGCAGTATGAATGTCAGAGGAACCAACATTAGGATTTGAGATGGGACACTCTGAAAAGAGATAATTGCACCCCAGAGCCGGTGTTCTTAGTCTTATTTCTCACTTGTGCCATTCACGTTGTACACAGTGCTTTACAAAGAATGAGAGGACAGGTTCCTGCTCTGAGGGGCTTCCTAGCTAGATTATCAACACAAGGATGACTGCACAGAACGGGAAAGAAACCAGAGAGAGGAATAAGTAGGGGAAGTATGTTATTGTTTTAGTTACATGTACTTAAATGGACTTCACAGAAGAGGTGGGTTTTGAAAGACATTAAGAGAGGAGGCATCAGGCAGGTGACATGAGAAGGGGTTCCAGCAATGGAGAAAGGGCAGCCACACTTGGGAGAACAGAAGAGCTCTTTGGATAGCTGAGGGTGGCAGAGGAGTGAATGTCAATGGCAGAACGGTAACAGGCTATGGGAGCTGAGAAGTAGGGAAGGGCAAGGCCATGCGTGGAGAACTTTGAAGGACAGGACAAGAAGCTTCTGCTGACTCTGGGAGAGCACAAGGAATCAGTGGTGGGATTTAAGGGTCTATGTGTGTCATATTCCATGTGATGAGACAGGTGAACAGTAGAGATGAGAGGACCAAGATAATTGCCTCAGGCGACGGTGTGCCTTTCTGCAGTACAGAATTTTTCCTTGCACTTTCTTGCCTCTCACTTTTATAATCTTATCAAATAGTTCTGGAACACCCTGCAGGAAGTGACTGGGGGGGGGGAAGGGTCACCTGTTTCCTGTTGAATCTTCCCTCAGTTTACCAGTCAAAGTGCTATGAGTGTGTCATCTCACTAAAGTTAGGCATCTTAGATTTTCCCAAGTCACTTCCTGCAGGGTGTTCCAGAACTATTTGATAAGATTATAAAAGTGAGAGGCAAGAAAGAGCAAGTGCAAGGAAAAATTCTGTACTGCAGAAAGGCACACTGTCTCCTGAGGCAATTATCTTGGTCCTCTCATCTCCACTGACCACGTCCTCTGCTTTCTATATTTAATCTTATCTATATGAACTTATCTATCTATCTATCTATCTATCTATATATATATATATATAATGTCACATCTATATCTACATCTAGCCTATATCTTATCTGATTTATATATGAGTTAACTTATTCCTAGGACATACACGTGTGTGCGTGAGGGATGCAGGCAGGCTGGCTACCAAAACACGCAACCAAGCACGATTGGCATGGGAGGTGGCTGTGGTGGTATTTCATCATCACACATTCAGCGTAGGCATCCCCTCCCTTTTCCCAGAGAGGTTGTGGCTGTTGCTCCCATTGCTGGCCAGAGAAATTACTTTTAAGCCAGTTACAATGCAGCTATTCCAGTTAGTCTGCAATATTTATTTTGAGTATAATCTATGTCTCGTGAGTAATTTTATTTTCTACCTCTTTAGGTAATGCTAAAATACAAGGACAAGAAATGGTATCAGTTTTAGTTTTTTAAAACCATCAAGCTGCACTTCAGTGTACGGAGTATCAAGACAAAGGAACAGACTTCATTCTCAAAATTCAGCCAGTGGTCAGAAGCTGCTATCTCCCTAGAAGCCTTTCCCTCTTTTGCTGTATCAGACTATTAAGGGAGATAAAGGTTTTCTGAGACATGGCTACACGTTGAGTTTTTGCAGTCTGATCTACAGTGAGCAAGTCTTTTTTCCAAACAAATCATAGTCTTTAACAGGTAATAATGCAGCAGCTTTAGGTATGAACTGCAGAGCAAACTGTTGCTGATTTAAAATGTCCTGTACAAACTGGATTGTTGATGCATTTAAACTGAATAAAACTTTGCATGACTAACCGACTTCATATACAGCAAAGACAAAAACCGAAAGCATGCTGTGACTGAGGAAAAGGAATTTCCAAGTTCCACAAAGAAATAGTGGAACAGCAAAACCTTTGTTTTAAAAAACAAACCAAGAAATCAGTACATTTGATTTGAAGCATGTTGCTCTCAACCGAAGACTATTAGCTGCATTTCTTTCAATTGACATCTCTTTTCTGTGGACGATCTTAGTTGAAACCACTCAAACATTTCATTAGTAGAAAAATAAAGTTAACATTAAACTTCTGTGGCCAAACTACGGTGCATTATTTGTGATGTCTCCCGAGTTAGCTAGTCAAAGATCAACATGGCACCATGAGTATGAAGATTCAGCTTACCGTGAGGCTGCAGGAAGCACTTCAAAACACGTAGGAACAATTGCTGCTTTCCTTATCAGTGGCAAACCTAACTAGCAAACAGGTTAACTCAAGGGGGGAAAATGGATTTAATATTATCAGCAGAGTTATTCAAGAAAAAGGACTGTGTTTTGCAGTGCTCCAACAATGGACTACTGGCTGTATCAGAAATGCAATCATGCCAAGCAGGGAAGGCTGGCATGTCAAGAGAGCTTGCCCTTTCATCACTCAGGCCTAATTCCCAGCCTGAAAGATTTGATTACTGCATAGCTTGCAACAGTCATATCACTGAGGACAAGTTAGGGGATTTTTTTTCTTGATGGAAATCACCTTCTCACTGGTGATCATGACAACACTTTGTATCCTCTTACTCACTACTACCTCTCTCTCTCTCTCTCTCTCTCTCTCACACACACACACACACACACACACACACACACACACACTCACTCACTCACCTACCTTTCCCTCACCACTGAGATGTTTACTGAATATATTCTGATCAATTGCTTGAGTGGATTTGGGACAGATGCTAATAGTATCCATTTTGAAAAAAGTGAACATTTAAAGTATGTAGTACGTTTATATTATTCCCACTTCTATAAGGGAGTGTAATTCTTGCTTTTCAGACAAGGTTCCAAAGATGCAAAGTGCGTTAGAAATCTGTTTTATTATTTACACAATAAGAAATCTGTTTTATTATTTACACAATGATAAATCAAGTACTTATAAGCATTTAGAAAGCAAAGAAATTAACTGGTTAAAAAGCTAGTAGAGGCAGAATCATGGAACACTACCAAAGGTTTGTCATTTGTGAAAATGAGACAGGAAAATGTTCCCTTCATTTTCTCAAAGCAAGAAAAAAGATTTTGGGTTGTTTTTTTTTTACAGATGTGAGAGGCAGTGTAATACAATATATTTCAGTGAAATGCAATAAATATGTTGTTTACTAGAAGAATATCTTCTTTAATTAAGAGACCTTTAACAGGAAGTCAATTCAATAGGATGCAGCAACAGGTCATTTCCCACAGGAAATCTTGTACATGAGGGCAGGAATGCTTCTGCACTGCCCTCCCTGCTGTACATAGTGCAAAATGTGATGACAGTTATGTCTCATTCCAGAGGATCTTCTATTTTGAAAACCAATCATCATACACACACCTACCCTATATTCTGCTGTGACCATGATATGGTTTCTGGAAAATAAAACCACCCCCACATTTTCTCACAATCTCACATAAGAGGCTTCCAATGACAACAAAACTGAAACATTTCCAAAGATCTAAATCATACTGCATCTGAAAAAAGGGCATTCATTTTAAAATGCTTAGTGATTTTTTTAAAATCAGTTAAATAGTGAGTTACTAGGCTTTAAAAATCTTTACTTCAGGTCCTATTTTTTAATAGGATTTAAATTAAGTATTTTTTTCTAAATAGTTCATTATAATTAGAAAGAAACATTTCTAGTTGTGCAGTGTGACCTCTTAAATATTTGCTTAGATGAATTCATTTAGAGTTTAAGATTCACCTGAGACATCAATCGCAATGTCATCATTATTAAAAAGTAAAAATGTATCCAGCTGTCCAGGTTGTTGCTTGGTGTTGGTAGTAGATATTTTGCAATTCCTGGAAAGTTGAGAATCCATCATGGAGGACAAACATTGGCAACTATTGTAGGACAATTTTATGTTGACAACTCCAACTCTTGCAAGTCTCCCCAGCTAGGTCCAGCTTTGACTTTCACTGGCAGCTTCACTGAGAGTTTCACAGCATTTTCCATTTCATGCTTAATAATTTGCGCCACCTGTAAAACAATACAGTGTTGAAAACAAGCAGGGTTAGGAACAAGCACCTTGAAGCCACACAGTTCAGCTGATTAGACATGTTGAATTTCCTAAGTGGCATAATTGGAGAGGCTGCTAAAATGAGCCAGTAGATCCTCAGAAGTGCATAAAGGAAGCTCTGGTGGATTGCACCCATCTAGTCAAGCAACCCATTTCTCACAATGGCCAACCAGATGCCTCTGGAAAGTCTACAAGAGGCACACCCCTCTCCCACCATTGCTCCCCTGAGACTGGTATTTAGAGACAAATTGCCTCTGAACTTGAAAAACAATATAGCTATCAAAACTAGTAGCTATGTAGCAGATTTGTCCTCATTGAATTCTTTGAATTATTCTAATTCCCTTTTAAGGCCTTCTAAGTTTCTGACAATCACATCTTGTGGTCGCCAATTCATCAGATTAATTCTGCACTGCCTGAAGAAATACTTCATTTGTCTATCCTACATTTCCCACCAGCCAATTTCATTGGATATCCACTGGATCTAGTGTTGTGAGAGAAGAAGAATCTCTGAGTTTTCCACATCATGCATAATTATAAGCTTCAGTCAGGTCTCCTTTAGTTGCCTTTTTTCTTAACTTAAAACGCCCCAAAGGTAAGTCATGTCCTCATAAGGAAATTACTCCAGCCCCTGAATGTTACGATTGCACTGCTCTGCACCTGTCCCCGTTCTACAGTAGTTATTTAAAATCTTCATATTCTGCTTTTCCCCTCCAACAGGGAGGACTAGGTTCAAGACTAAATTGGATGTCCATACAGCGAGGGCTGGGCACTAAGACTTGATCTAGGTATTGAAACTTTGAACTGCTCATACAGCTAGATGCCAAGATACTGTAAATCAACATAGCTTTTGGTGCTGAGGCTTCATGAGACAAGAATTATAGAAGTTTTTATATACCACTTTTCAACAAAAGTTCAGTATCACCTGTCATAAGAATAGACTATTCATGAACCGACAGCTGTGAGGTACCACTTGCCTCCAAACCTTTCAGGCTGGATGTTCTGCAAAGTGAAGTTAGGATAAAGCAGCGGTTCTCAAATAGTGGGGCGCGCCCCCCAGGGGGGGCGCGAGGCCCCACAAAGGGGGGCTCGACCACCACAGTCGCCCTCCGCACGCTCCCAGGCCGGCCCAGGAGCCGGCCTCGGAGCGTCCGGAACGGCCGGCGCTCCAGGGCCTTCTGAAGGCCCAAGCGTCAATCCAGGTATTTTTGATGTTTTCGCTCATGTGCAGAGACGAAAACGGGTCTGCGCATGAGCGAAAACATCAAAAATACCCGGACTGACGCTTGGGCCTTCAGAAGGCCCTGGAGCGCCGGCCGTTCCGGACGCTCCGAGGCCGGCTCCTGGGCCGGCCTCGGAGCGTGCGGAGGGCGACGCGAAGGGGGGGGCGCCACCCCCCAA
The DNA here is from genome assembly GCA_026170595.1 of Plestiodon gilberti rubricaudatus. Classification (NCBI taxonomy): domain Eukaryota; kingdom Metazoa; phylum Chordata; class Lepidosauria; order Squamata; family Scincidae; genus Plestiodon; species Plestiodon gilberti. The sequence goes on along the minus strand of JANXHW010000002.1, from coordinate 105,174,847 downwards.
AATCGGGTGACGGGGGGGCGCGGGGAAATTTTTTTGAGAACCACTGGGATAAAGGCAGCAGGCAAGACTGGTGGAGCTGAGACAGATATCAGATGGTGGAACTGCACCCAAGGAAACGTTCCAATAGCACATGGATTGGGTGACAGATGCTCTGGGACTGCACCCCTCAAAGGTTTCAGTAGCATCAAGGTCAGATTAGAATGAGAAGCATAAGCTTAAACATCTTCAATGCCATGACCAGAGAGAGACCCCAAATATTATACACTCGGTTCCAGGAATTCAAGCAATGACGGCAAGTAGCAGCATGCAGTGTTGCACCTGGACACAAAGGAAGCTAATCCTGGTTTACTTGTCCTGAACAGACACCGAACCAAGGAAGCTGACTTTGCATCTGGATCAGAAATGAGCTGTGGAGCCAAATGGATTGCAACATGGGCTCAGGCTGAAGATGACGCATCTCTGGGAACTTTGTGGGTTTCCAAAGAGAAGCTCTAAGACGAAGGGCTCGGCTTTAACAAGCACATCTAGTGAAACGTAGACGGCGAGTGCACAAATTCACGAGATCATTGTATTGATTTGAAAACAGCACACATGATTGCTTCCAGACTTGAAAACAGCTGCAAGTCAGGTAGCGTTCTAAGCAGCGGCACCTCTTTTTACCAAAGAAAATGAACCAAAAGTACGACAGACAGGAAAAAAGAATAAAACTTACCGGACTAGGTTGTGCCCTGATGTCATTTTAATTCTAAACACAAGATAGTTCTCCAAAGGCTACTAACACAGCATTTAGAGGAGAGCTCGGGGAGGCACTGCTACTCTGTGGTGGTGAGCAGTAAGATCCACTATCCGTCTTAGTGGATCGGCCATTTCACGTGGGGGGAGGCAGCTCTCGAGATACCCCATTCCCAAGCCACGGTCATAGAGCTTTAGAACAGCACTTTGAACAGCACCTGGAAGCACACTGGCAGCCAGTGCAATGGGAAAAGCAATGGAGTGGTAGAGTCGTGCTGTTTGGCCCCAATTACCACGTGTGCAGCTGTGCTCTGCACCACCTGTAGTACTAGTTGCAGCAGACCACCACTCCCAAGTTTCCAGACAAACAGGATCCTCTTACCTGAATCATGCTGTCTTCTGCAACTTCATAGAGAAGTTCATCATGGAGCTGGAGTATGAAAAATCCTCCATGGCTGGGATATAGTAACTGCCTTTTTCCTACCCTCTCTGATTTTCCTAGACAGAAAAAAAATATATTCAAAGAATGTTTCATAAAAACCTGCATACAGAAACCAAAATAGTGATTATGGTAGAGCTTTAAAGACACTAGGATCTAGACATAAACTATTCCCGTTGTAGGACTAATTCAGCATTCAAGAAATGGGGAAGAGAAGAATTTGATTTCATGAATTCATTTTTCCAAACAGAGCTTAGCAATTAGAGAATCTCAAACCCAAGCAGGATGAAGAATTGAGCAACATATGTTAGATCTCCAGTTTTCTTGTAACATTACCTCAAATATAAACATTACTCTTGTTAAGTGTTTGGTGTTTATCAGTAGGAATGCAGTGCTGTATTTTAGAAGCACAATCTCAAAATTGTTTCTAATTAAGATCAAGACTGGAACGAAGGCCAGAGATTTGTCAAATGACTCAAACTCCTGATTCTTGTTGTTGTTGTTGTTCAGTCGTTAAGTCGTGTCCGACCCTTCGTGATCCCATGAACCATATCCCGCCAGGCCTTCCTATCCTCCACTATCTTCCTGAGTTCGCTCATTTTCATGTTTGTTGCATCGGTGATGCTGTCTAACCATCTCATCCTTGGCCTTCCCCTTCTCCTTTTGCCTTCAGTCTTTCCCAGCATCAGAGTCTTCTCCAGAGAGTCCTCTCTTCGCATTAGGTGGCCAAAATATTTGAGTTTCAGCCTTAGTACCTGTCCTTCCAGGGAACAGTCAGGGTTGACTTCATTTAGGATTGACTGATTTGATCTCCTAGCAGTCCAAGGGACTCTCAGGAGTCTTCTCCAGCACCACAGTTCAAAAGCATCTATTCTTCGGCGCTCAGCCTTCCTTATGGTCCAGCTCTCGCAACCATACATTGCTACTGGGAACACCATCGCCCTGACTATACGAACTTTTGTTGGTATGGTGATATCTTTGCTTTTTATTATGCTATCTAAATTTGCCATAGCTTTCCTTCCAAGGAGTAAGCGTCTTTTAATTTCATGGCTGCTGTCTCCGTCTGCAGTGATCTTGGAACCCAAAAAAGTAAAATCTGTTACTGCTTCCATTTCTGCCCCTTCTATTTGCCAGGAATTGATGGGACCAGATGCCATGATCTTAGTTTTATTAATGTTGAGTTTCAAGCCAACTTTTGCACTCTCCTCTTTCACTCTCATCAAGAGGCTCTTTAGTTCTTCTTCACTTTCTGCCATTAGAGTGGTATCGTCTGCATATCTGAGGTTGTTGATGTTTCTCCCGGCAATCTTGATTCCGGCTTGCGATTCATTCAGCCCTGCATTTCTCATAATGTACTCTGCATATAAGTTAAATAGGCAGGGTGACAATATACAGCCTTGCCATACTCCCTTCCCAATTTTGAACCAATCAGTTGTTCCATGGCCGGTTCGAACTGTTGCTTCTTGACCCGCATACAGGTTTCTCAGGAGACAGGTAAGGTGGTCTGGTATCCCCATCTCTTTAAGAACTTGCCACAGTTTGTTGTGATCCACACAATCAAAGGCTTTTGCGTAGTCAATGAAGCAGAAGTAGGTGTTTTTTTGGAACTCTCGTGCTTTCTCCATGATCCAGCGCATGTTGGCAATTTGATCTCTAGTTCCTCTGCCTCTTCGAAACCCAGCTTGTACATCCGGTAGTTCTCGGTCCACGTACTGCTGAAGCCTAGCTTGTAGAATTTTGAGCATAACCTTGCTAGCATGTGAAATGAGTGCAATTGTGCGATAGTTTGAACACTCTTTGGCACTGCCCTTCTTTGGAATTGGAACGTAAACTGACCTTTTCCAATCCTTTGGCCACTGCTGAGTTTTCCAAATTTGTTGGCATATTGAGTGCAGCACTTTCACAGCATCATCATTTAGGATTTTAAGTAGCTCAGCTGGGATATTATCATCTCCGCTAGCTTTGTTGTTAGTAATGCTATCTAAGGCCCACTTGACTTCGCTCTCTAGGATGTCCGGCTCTGGGTCAGTGACCACACCAGCGTGGTCATCAGGAACATTAAGATCTTTCTTGTATAGTTCTTCTGTGTATTCTTGCCCTCTAGGATGTCCGGCTCTGGGTCAGTGACCACACCAGCGTGGTCATCAGGAACATTAAGATCTTTCTTGTATAGTTCTTCTGTGTATTCTTGCCATCTCTTCTTAATCTCTTCTGCTTCTGTCAGGTCTCTGCCTTTTTTATCCTTTATCATGCCCATCTTTGCACAAAATGTTCCCTTGATATCTCCAATTTTCTTGAAGAGATCTCTAGTCCTCCCCATTCTGTTGTTTTCCTCGATTTCCTTGCATTGTTCATTTAAGAAGGCCTTCTTATCTCTCCTTGCTATTCTCTGGAAATCTGCATTCAGTTGTTTATATCTTTCCCTTTCACCTTTGCTTTTCGCATTCCTTCTTTCCACAGCTATTTGTAAAGCCTCATCTGACAGCCACTTTGCTTTCTTGCATTTCTTTTTCTTTGGGATGGTTTTAGTTGCTGCCTCCTGTACAATGTTACGAACTTCCGTCCATAGTTCTTCAGGCACTCTGTCTACCAGGTCTAGTGCCCTAAACCTATTCTTCACCTCCACTGTATACTCATAAGGGATATGGTTTAGGTCATATCTGACTGGTCTAGTGGTGTTCCCTACATTCTTCAATTTAAGCCTGAATTTTGCAAGAAGAAGCTCATGATCTGAACCACAGTCAGCTCCAGGTCTTGTTTTTACTGATTGTATAGAGCTTCTCCATCTTTGGCTGCAAAGCACATAATCTATCTGGTTTCGGTATTGACCATCTGGTGATGTCCAGGTGTATAGTCGCCTCTTGTGTTGTTGGAAAAGAGTGTTTGCTATGACCAGCGTGTTCTCTTGACAGAACTCCGTTAGCCTTCGCCCTGCTTCATTTTGCGCTCCAAGGCCAAACTTGCCTGTTGTTCCGTTTATTTCTTCATTTCCTACTTTAGCATTCCAGTCTCCTATGATGTAAAGGACATCTTTTTTGGGTGCTAGTTCTAGAAGGTGTTGTAGGTCTTCATAGAACCGGTCAACTTCATCTTCTTCGGCATCAGTGGTTGGGGCATACACTTGGATTACTGTAATGTTGAATGGTTTGCCTTGGATTCGAACTGAAATCATTCTGTCGTTTTTGAGGTTGCACCCCAGTACTGCCTTTCCCACTCTTTTATTGACTATGAGGGCTACTCCATTTCTTCTAAGGGATTCATGCCCACAGTAGTAGATATGATGGTCACCTGAATTAAATTCGCCCATGCCCGTCCATTTTAGTTCGCTGATTCCCAAGATGTCAATGTTCAATCTTATCATCTCATCTTTGACCACATCCAGCTTGCCTTGATTCATAGACCTCACATTCCATGTTCCTAAGCAATATTGCTCCTTGCAGCATTGGATTTTCCTTTCAACCTCAGACACATCCACAGCTGGACGTCCTATTGGCTTTGGCCCAGCCGCTTCACTCTTTCTGGGTCTACTTGGAATAGTCCTCCGCTCTTCCTCAGTAGCATATTGGACACCTTCCGACCTGAGGGGCTCATCTTCCGGCGTCATATCTTGTAGCCTTTTGGAACTGTTCATGGGATTTTCTTGGCAAGGTTACTGGAGTGGGTTGCCATTTCCTTCTCCAGTGGATCACTTTTAGTCAGAACTCTCTGCTACGACCTGTCCGTCTTGGGTGTCCCTGCACGGCATAGCTCATGGCTTCATTGAGTTACGCAAGCCCCTTCGCCACGACAAGGCAATGATCCATGAAGGGGTCCTGATTCTTACAGGAGATGAATGAACTGGTTGGAATGGATACATTTACCAGGATTAGAAATAGCCATAATAGAGGGTAAAATTTAGCCTTCTTGAAATTAGAAGAGGGACAAATGCAAAGTGCTGCATGCAAGAAAAAAAGTCAAATGTACAGGTATAAGATGGTGGATACCGACTTGGCAGTAGTACACGTAAAAAGGACCTGAGAATTACAGTCCGTCACAAGCGGAACATGAGCCAGCATGGCAATGCAGCTGCAAAAAAGACTAATGTGATTTCAGACTGCATTTTAGGCTCGAATTCGTGAAAAGTAATAATTCCACTTTATCCTATACTAGACTTCATCTGGAGAATGGTGTTCAGTTCTGGGCAATGCACTTTAAGGAGGACATAGACAAATTGAATTCAGAGGTAAGCAGCAAAAATGGTCAGGAATCTAGAAAACAAGCCTTGAGAGGAAAGGTTGGTTTCCTTTGAAGGAGATTTTGATTCAATTGATTCAAAGGCATTTCAATTCCTTTTGAAAAACTGGATATTGTTTAGCCAGGAGAAGACTGAAGAGCCTTAGCATATCCCCCTAAAGGGCTGTGTAGTGATCAGCCCTCAAGTCGGTGCCTACCACCGTTCCCCTAATCTGCCCACGATGAGGACAAAGCCAGACAGAACGACTGTCACATAGATAATTTCTCCACAAGCTATCCAATGGTTTGTAGCCAAGAGTCTAGGAAGAACAGAGCAAGGCTTTGACCAAACTCAACCAACCACAAGCAGGCAAAGAGTTAAAATGCAAAGAGTTTATTAAAAATACAAAAGGTGGGGTAGGAGTGGATGGGTGGGATTGGATTATGCAAGGACAAAAAGACTAAAACAAGCAGGCTTGGAAAATGGCTAGGGTACTGATGGTGATGAGATGTGGGTCTTAGCAAAAATACAAGCAGACAATTACAGGCAAACTTATAAGCAAAATAATTCCCAAATGCATCTTAAATCTCACTCTTCCCTAACTGTGCTCACTCCATTACATCTCTCCAATCCCCAGGGAGGCTGATGAGAACATGATCACACAAAGATGCTTTCTGAAAAGCTAATGCCCTCCTCCTTTCGAGGAAAGGCAATTTTTTCTTACCACAAACTTTTGCTCTCAGGGGAGGGAAGAGGGAATTCTACTTGTTGTTCTGTTCAGGTAGCACTGGCTCATCCTTCTAGAAAACAAGGTTATGTGGGGAATAGACAGAGTCTCTGGGGATGTTCTCCCTCTTAGTTTTCACTCTGTGCACATTTTATTGGCTATTATCAATTCGTTCTCAACTTGTCAGGCTGCGGCTTGCTTATGTTGTAGTTGTAGAGTCTCTGCTTTTTCCAGCCACCACTAGATGTAAAATAAATACATGGCAGAGGGTCTCAGAAGAGAACATCGATCCACCTGGAATTGGGTGCTTGTCTCTTAAGAACATAAGAAAAGCCCTGCTGAATCAGGCCAAAGGCCCATCTAGTCCAGCATACTGTTTCCCCACACTGGCTGCTTCTAGGAAACCCACAAACAGCCCAGAAGGCATTATTCCCTCCCACCATTACTCCCTGCAACTTGTATTCAAAGACATACTGCTGCTGAAACTGGAGACAACGCCTAACCATTGTGACTAGCAGCCATTGACAGACCTGTCCGCCGTGAATGTGTTTACAGTCATCCAAACTAGTGGCCAAGGCCATCACCCCGTCCTGAGCAACAAATTACACAGGCTAATTATGCGTTGCGAAGTATCACCTCCTTTACCACCTTTAAGTTCCCTGCCAAAAATTTCCATTTGGCGGAAAACGTAAGTCTCCTGCCAATCAGTTTCACTGGATGACTCCTGGTTGCAGTGTTGTGAGAGAGGGGAAAAAGACTTCTTTCTCCTCAGTATACATGATTTTATAAGTCTCAATCATATCCTCCCCAATTGTGTTTTTTCTAAGCTAAAAAGTCTCAAGCACTGTAGCCTTACTTTGTAAAGAAGGTGCTCCAGCACTCTGATCATTGGGGACCTTCTTTTGCAGCTTTTCCAGCTCTACAATATTCTTCTTGAGGTATGGTGACCAGAACTGTACATAGTATTCCAAATATGGTCGTACCATAAATTTATATAAGGGCAATATAATAGTAGCAGTTTCATTCTCAATCCCTTTCCTAATGATCCCTAGCATGGAATTTGCCCTTTTTACCACCGTCACACTCTGTGTTTGTCATCGATAACTCAGAGCCTAATGTGTGTACAGCGGGCCACTGCCATCTGCAAGTTTCACACCCATGGATTTGACCATCCACTAATGCCCGTGGATGACAAGGGGACTGGAAAAAAAAGTGTTGAAATCTTACGAAGTTAAAATATCCGGGTTTAAGGACCATGGTTGTACGTTAAAAACATACATATTCTTTCACATATTCCCTGAAGTCCAGAGCATACATGATGAAACAATGGAAAATGGAAGTTTTTGACATACGACCATGGTCCTTAAACCCGGATATTGTAACTTTGTATGTTTCGTCAGGCCATGAAAATTTGAGAACCTATTTTAAAATCTTGCTTTTACCTTTCCGTGCCAAACCACTCAATTTTTAGACTTTAGAAAAATAGCCTCTTCCGGGTCATGTAAATGCGTTCTGGGGTGAACTTGGGAGAAGGGAGTCGTGCGACCCAGAAGAGGCTTCAGGAGCGCGATTTCCCATTCTAAAGCCTTATTAAAGTCTGAAAACGAAGCATAAAAGCAACTTTTTCTACTTTTTAAGGGGCCAATCTGCAAATTTAAACATCCACAGATTTGCCTTATCTGCAGGTGATCTGGGAACGGATCCCCCATGGATAAGGAAGGCTTGTCAACACTGAATTGTATTTGCCATATGGTTGCCCATTCACCAAGTTTAAAGAAGTCCTTTTGAAATTCTGCTTTGGTTTTTACCACCGTGAATAGTTTGGTGTCGTCTACAGACTTGGTCACCTCACTGTTACATAAGAACATAAGAAGATCCCTGCTGGATCAGGCCAAAGGCCCATCTAGTCCAGCTTCCTGTATCACACAGTGGCCCCACCAGATGCCTCAGGGAGCACACAGCCAACAAGATAACCTGTTTCCTGCTGTCACTCCCCTGCACCTGGCACAGAGAAAACCTACTTCTAAAACCAGGAGGTTGCTTATGGCTTGTAACCTGTGATGGTCTTTTCCTCCATGAATCTGTCCAAACCCCTTTTAAAGGCATCTAGGCCAGGTGCCATTACCACATCTGTTGACCCCAAACTCCAGATCGTTTATGAACAAGTTAAAATTTGCCGCAAAACAGTTTGCTCCAAATATAAAAAGGGAGAAGGTAAAAACACACCTGAGCATTCTTTCTGGAATAAACTGTCCAAATGTCCATAAGATTTCACCACTGAAGGTAAAGCTTCTAGCTGTGTCTGAATATTCACTGTGGCTGTTTTGACAATGTCTGCTGCAGAGCCTTGGACAACAGTGTTCACAGCTTGCCTCTCTGCCTGAAGATTTAAAAAACACAAAGAAAAAAAGTGAGAAGCAGTCCACACTTCCATGAAATCTGATATTGAGCAAGCAGGACAAATCTAAATACTTTAAATGAAAAATGTTGATTCTGTTCCAGTAAGTAGGACAGATCAACACTTTCTTTCTGAAAGATCTTTCAGAACACTTAATAAGTGTGTGTGCGTGTGCGCGCACGTTTGAAGGAGTGAGAAGGAACTCTCCCATAATATGGGTTATACATGTGGCAGACACACGTTTCAGGAAAGCGTCTCTAAGAGTGGGCAGCCTGAACTCTGCTGGTAGAAGCAGCAGTTGCCTGGGATTGGGCGATACAGCAACTGCCTGGCCTTCTTCTGCATGGTTTCTCCTCAATACATTTCAGGAGCTTAAACAAATGTTTGTCAACATACCTGAGCCTTCTTGTAAGGGTTTGGGTCCTTAATAGTTGGCAAGTATCTACGTCGCCCCATGATTGTCTGCACAAACCCATCCTCCCTGCACTTCTTCACTGTTTCTCTCAGGAATTTCTGAATACCTATAAGAACATGAAATTGTTTTGAGCTATCAGCAAAGTGTGCAGCTACCCGTTCAAAAAATTACCCATTTACTACACATCTATGTACACATTACGTATAAACACTAATATTTCCATACACTTTCAGGCTTGCGCACCAACGGTGTTTTGGAATCTCAAACACACCTATCACCACCTTAAATAAGGGTCACCACTTCTATCACCTATCACCTATCACCACTTCTTGCACCTTAAATAAGGGACTTTCTGATTTATTATATCACTTAAGCCAAAGTTGTCCACATAGACCATATTTACAAGACTAACATATTTTGCTTTCCTAAAACTGAGAACATTACACTGAATATCACACAGAGCACTCGACTTTATTACTCCAGGTCAGCTTTTGGCAAGTCTTCATGAGCTAATTAACAAAACAAAGAATTCTGGATATATCAGAAACTCCTGTGCTATGTGAGACTCCTGTGCTATGTAATTTTGTTGTTGTTGCGTTGTGCATATTACAGACCTACAAACCACTAATTTAAAGGGATTTTCTCTTGCAAGGGCAGATGAGCGAAATAGTTCTATGAAAAAAGCCCACACGAAAAAAGTCCACAAGGAAAAATATGCACACATAATTAGGGGATATTGAATTATGACTGTAAAGGCCACTTCAGCCTAGATTAGTGTGTGTAAACAACATGATTTGTTTTCTGTTTGGAAGCAAAAAGTGTATTAGTTTATTCAACAACCAACAAATTATGAATATTGAATTCGTGCGTTGGAGCACAGTAGTAACATCTTTTCCTTGATGCGGTCGGAATGAGTCTCTTTCAGGGCGCCACCATACCTCTTTATATCGGCACATGGCACTGTGCTACACTCGCAATTGCGACTAGCAGCTAGGCTAAAATGTGTGGATGAGTACCTTTTCTTTTAATTACAACTACCCCGTGGATAAGTTGATTGCAAAAATTTAGGGGTACAGGTATATGAAATTCTTTGAATTCTTGAAAACAACCAGTACCTGTAATTGTTCCGAGGCAGCAACAGAAATCTTCCAAACAGGAAGAAAGGTATTTTACCTTGCTCTGAAGCAGCGTATTTTCATTTATGTTAACCACTGAAACCCAAAGAAGCCAGGATTATACTAGCATTTTTTTTTTACCTGGGTATCTTGATTTGAAGGATTCAATGTAACATAACGCATCTGTTTCCTCAACACCCATTTGGTCTCCTAAGGATTTACCTCCTATTCCATAGATGATTCCATAGCAAATCTATTAAAAAAAAGAAAATAATTTATGAACTGGGAGAAAAACCCTTGGTTATTGAGGCTGCAATTCTAAACACATTTACCTGGAAGTAAATACCATTGAGTTCGGTGAGATTTACTTCTGCGTAGACATGCAAAGAATTGCACTGTAACACTTATGTGTTGTTGTTTTAAACAAGCAAACAAATCTCAAGAATTGGTTACCCAGGGTTGTTTCCCCGCCCCTTTGGATGACTAAGCAGGAAACTGTTCATTCAACTTTCGTGTTTCTATCTGTTTGTTGGTGTGTGTGTGTGTGTGTGTATTATTAAGCTTCCTTATGAAAGAAAGTTGAAAAATGGACTGAGCAATTAGCATCCACACCTTCTAAACAGTTAGTGCAGCCCAGGAAATTCTCCTAAGAATTCTGATGTGACCTCAGATCCAGGCTACAAAACACTTTTAATAAGCCTACTTAACTTTTACTATTGTATTTAATTTAAACAATTCCCTATTTAAAAGTGAGATTCCTGGTCAGAGCGTAAAGAAAAACTATATGGAAGCAGTGCTACACTCTGCAGCTAACAGGCTAGATATGTCTAGCAAAACAATGTAAACTAAGCATTGCAGGACTGTCATCATCCTGGAAAGTGCCTTGGCCATTTATTATGAAAATAATTGTTGGAATTTGGATGCAATGCTGCCTGCCGGACTCTGGAGGGCAGTATACTGTCCATACACCTGAGACCCTTTACCTGCTCTCTATGATCCTTGCTCCTTAAGGTGTGCTCCTTAATAATACTATTTCCTTCCTGCCCTTTCTCCACACACGCTCTCTTCCACACCATCAAAGCAGGAGGTTGTGTGCTCTGTCGCCACAATGGCAGACCACATTCCCCTCAAGGAGAACAGCCCTAGGGTTCTCTGTTCCACAAGTAGTAGAAACCTCTGACCACTCAGAAGATATGTCATTTTGGAAACTGTGAGTAGTATTCCTTATGAAACCTTAACTAGCCTCTGCTCCTGTGTATGTTAATTGAAAGCAGTAGCCTAGCTGAGTGGTGGATGTTACCACCACCTGGAAAAGGGTCCTTCTGTTGATTGCTCTGCTTCCCCTTCCCAACAACAACAACAACAACAACACCCTTTCCATGAAAGCTTTGGCACCACATCTTAGTCCATATTTCCTACTGTTACTAAGCTTAAATACATATCACACATGTTTCTTCTGTTTACTGTTGCCTCCTTCCACCTTGTATCAATATCTAAATTGTAAGCCCCACAGAGCAGGGACCTTTCTTTTCAGTCTGTATAAAGTACCATGTACTCTGATGGAGGCATAAACAAATTTTAATAAACAAATTTTAAAAAACAGCATCATTTAACATTTCTTTTAAAAGCATCATTCATCCAAAGAGACTTGTTACTCTGAGCAGAAAGATACACTGCAAATACTAATGTTTGCAGATGGTAAAGTAACACCCACCCTCACAGTGCAATTTTTAGCAAAACACACACACACAAAAAAAAACCCAACACATTTGTTCAATTATGTGCAGTGATCAGGGAAGAGCATTTTTAAGACTACCTGCTTGGCTTGTTGCCTTAAACCATCCTCAACCACTTCAGGGTCAATCATCTTCCACTCAGCTGCAATGGTTTTGAAGACATCAGCACCATCGTTCAAGACCTGGAGTAGCCGAGCATCACAACACAAATGCGCAAGGATCCTCAGCTCAAGCTGGGAGTAGTCGGCAGCCAAAATCAAGCCACCTAAAACCAATGAAACAAAACGTCTAAAGTTCACACTACCCTCAAGCAACATCCCAAAGCCTCTAGTGCAATTTATTTCATCTAGGACACTTAGCCCTGGCAATGGCAATGCATGTCCACTACTCCTAGCCCTAGCTACTGACTACGCATGTCCACTGTTTGGAGCCAGCAGATCATGGTCTGGAACTTCTATCATAATAAGAGTCTAGACTCTAGGTACTAACAATCTGTTCTTCAAGAGAAGAAGGTTACTGGAAAGGGAACAGAGAAGTTGCAGAAACACGTTGAAGAAAATTCTGATGAAAGTATCTCGTCACATAGCTCATAAAACTGCAATAATCTTAATTATAGAATCATAGAACGTTGGAAAGGACCATGGAGATCATCTAGTCTAACCCCCTGTGCAGGCATCTGCTACAGCATCCCTGACAGGTGGCCATTCAGTCTCTGCTTGAAAATCTCCAATGAGGGAGAGCCCACAACTGCATGGGATAACTGCATGTCCAGCACTGTTCCAGTGCTGGACAGCTCTCACTGTGAGGAAATCCTTACTTGCCTCTAGTTCTAATAATCAAACTCTGCATACCCTGGTTCCTTCCTAAAATGTTCTTTGTTGGTGGAAAGACCCATTTCGCCCTACAGACCTATCGCCAGACCAATCAGTATTATAGAAACTAGAATGCTTTGAACTATTCTCAAGTTTCCTGCAAAGCCGTCTATCAGCTTCTTTCTTTCAGATCTGCCTAAGTGCTTTGAACATATTTTATTTAAACTGATCCAAACAATTATGTCCAGGAAAGCTTCTAATTTGTAGTGGATAATTTTTGTTTCAGGCCAAGACAGAAATCAACAGCCCCCCCCCCCCTCATAATATTCCTCCTTTAAGGCATCAGCAATGTTACATGAAAGTCTTAAAAGAAGCCTTATTACTTAGGGATTACTGGAAAGCCAACATTGTAGAGGAAAGATGTTCAGAATTATGCACGTATACTATGCTGACACAATGTTTTTAAAGAAAAATATACACTTCAAAAATCTATACTGCATAATATTTTGGATCCAACATTTAATTCTGTGTTGATTTGATAGCAATTAGAGATATTTCCTGTCCTGTTCTAATTTTTCCTTTCCATGATATAGTTTTGCATAATGCTTTTGAAACCATGGAGTTTAGCATTAGATTGTGTTTGTTTTCCAACTGCATGGTACAAGTACAGTTCCTATCTACTGAAGTGCCAGGGCTAGAAGACAATTTCAAGATGTCACCTGGAAATGAAACAAAGGCATGTCTCATGCTAACAGAAAATGGTATTCTTCTTCCCCTGGGCAACTCTTCAATCAGATTCTTCTCTCCACATGGTTGAACAGAACGCTTTCTACCTCTGTAAAATTAAAACAAAAACGCATAGCAGAAAAAAATCAGAAGATTTCACGGCCAGCTATAATGTAGAATGAGGTAGGGTTTACAGGATTAAAGCTTTACAGGATCCTTTATGGTTGAAAACATGTAAAAAATGCGTTAAAAACATTTAACACAAGTTTAAAATCAACAAGAAACGACGTTTTGTCCACGTTTATGGACCTCTTCAGGTGGAAACAGCAGCAGGCTGCCAAGATGTTGTCCAAAGGGCCAGCCAGAGTTGCTATTTTAAAGGAGAAAAAGGCACGAAGGCAGAAGGTGCGCAGAGTTCACAGCCCGGTAATTGACATCGGTAATTATAGTGTGGTGCGAGTGTGACTGCTGGAAATCCCGGAGGGAGATGGCTGAAACGGGCCGACAATTGAAGCAATGAAAGCGGTATGAGCATGACACAAACTCAAGCGACATCCCTGGGGTGACGCAATGACCTCTCGCACCAGGTGACGCAAACCCTAGTAACGCCTCTGGCGCCAAAGAAACAATGGTTATGGGCAGGTTCAGATGTTAAAGGAATTTATGACTTCATGTTGCCACTAACTTATACATTATTTTATTTTGTGTTTTTCTGTTCCTCTGTCTCATAGTACAGTGCACAGTACTCTGTAAGCACTATATAAAGGCGTAATAATATAAAGCTGTTTTCTAGGATAAATAAGAGGAAGAGAGAAGGGAAAATATTGTGAAGCATGTGGACTGGTGCTGACTGCTTTGGTCTTTGCAAGCCGTGATTGCGGTAACTCACAGTTTGACCCCCATTAACTTTATTTATTTTAATATACAACTGTGAAGGTCACCCAACAAATCAGTAACCAACAAAAAAACAGTGGCCAACTTGATGACACTCACACAACTGAATAAGAGTTCTAGTATTTGCTCTGATGCATAGAAATGAGAGCTGACTCATACACCTTATTGATTCCACGCTGTGTCATAACAACAACTCATCGGCTCTCAGAACAATCAGCCTTATTGGTCAGTTTTGAGATAAGGAAATCCACTTTTGTTACTTTAAGGCAGTTTTTCCTGTTGTTACCTTTCCAGCAATATATAACATGATGGTAATATTCATAAATACAAAGTTTCCACTATTTTGACCACTAGTGGTATCACACACACACACCCCGAGGGTGTTACCTGGTGCAGTCTGCGCGCGCGCGCACACACACACACACACACACACACACACACCAATGATGCCACTGTTTGGAGCCAAACAAACTAGACCTTGAACTTTTCCTGTGGGGTTAGAAAAGGTGGGATACAAATGCTCTTAAATAGATAAACTAAATTGCAGCTTAATCCTGGCTTGCTAACAAAGAATAAACCACGATTAGCTTGAGGCCCCTAGTCAGACAATAAAAAACCCTCAAAGTTACAAACAAACAAACAAATCATGGCTCCGTGTGATATGTGAGTTTTTAACTATGATTAGCACAAACTATGACTTTGTGTATTCCCCCAGCCAGTGTCTCAAATGTCATGCCCTAAATTTTATGGGCAATCAAATCTTATCTTTTCAGAAATATGTCTGGAAACGAAGAACTAAAATTAAGATGAGAAAAACTGAATAAATTGTGAATACATTTTTACCTGTTTCCTAGAAAATTGGACCCGTTGCGTTGTCTTTGGGAAGGTGGGCTCTCTTCAACCAGGGTTGGCATTTCAATCTCAAAATCTTTTGGCACATTCTGTATATTTGGTTCTCTGAAGGATATACGACCTACAAGCAAGCAGAGGGTGATGTTATAAGTAGGCAGTTTTCTTGCTGATAGTATACAGTATTTTTGAATGAACTTAGAAGCTAGCTAAAGCACAAAACATTCAAATGCAAAAGGTGATCAAGTGCATTTCACTAAAATGCTTCCTGCTTTGTGAAATGTGGTTTTCCTTCAAAAAATGAAATAAAATCCCTTGGCAGTTTAAGAAAATCAGTTTCATCTGAAGGATTACACTCAAATTGTAAACGTTTCCGAACTCCAATTCTCAAACATCCTAATCTCTCTCACTTTAAACCCATCATAAGCTCCCATTTTGGTCCTTTTTACAGTTTCTGATCATGCGCCTGTGCCGAGTTACAATGCATTAGGACAGAGCCCACACTCCTATTTGGAGATTATCAACAGAACAGACAAGAAAACTGTGGCAACAATTAGAAAGAAGCTTAAATCTTATTTTGACCTCAACTCTGATGGTTCTCTGCCTTTAAATATAGGCTGAGAGGCTATGAAAGCAGCAATTCAAGGCAAATGCATCAGCAAATTTTTGCCATTAAAAAATTCCACTGAGATCCAAAAACATTTACTGGAAGAAATGGTTACAAACACAAACGCACACACAGCAACAGGGTCTATAGACTCTAAGATCTGGAGTTATTTGCCTTATCTAAATTCATAGTTCTTTGGCTTACCTGGGGCAGCACTATTATGAATGGAGCCAGAAAAACTCTAAAATGCTGGAAAATTGCAGGTGCAAGAGAGTGGACAAGTTTAGAATTGACAAAATTGTAACGATGAGTGGTAAAAAGGTGTCACCTCCCCCCCCCCAAGGGTGTCACCCAATGCAGACCGCACACCCTTAGTGATGCCACTAAGGCCCGGAACCCCCTAGTGATGCCACTGGAGGCAATATTCCAAACCGTTGGCAGGTCTCAAGTAGAATAGTGATTCGCAAAGCAGGCAAAGACCCTGAAATAGTGGGCTCTTATCATGCTGCTAAATCAAGATGGAAAAATATTCTCTGCAATCTTGATGGTCGGGGTTAATAAATAAACATTTTATTCTATGTGCATACAGATCAGTCTGGGTTCATACCTGGCTGCCAGATTGCACCAGACAAATGCTGAATGTTCTTTACTCAGCTATGCAATCTAAGAACTCACTTACTGTTCTTTTTCCAGATGTCCATAAAGCATTTGATAGGTTAGAATGGTGATTTCTACTTCAACTGTTGAGGAGAATGCATGTTGGGGCTAATTTCTTCCATATGGTGCGACAACTTTATAGGGAGTCACAGGCAGTAATTAAGACCAATCTGATTCCAGTAGGATCAAATCAACTTGAGGTACAAAATATGGAAGGGCTCAACATTAGAACAGAGCGTGTGTGGCAGGAGAATAATCCTTTGCTACAGTTCTGGTGAAAACCACTTCCAGATTCCTATTTGGTTCAGGAGAGACGTTGTCAATGGGAGCTTTCCTCTCAGAGCAAATAAACAGTTTCAGAGAGGGTGGGATTTGTGTCAGAATCACAGAGTAAAGGATTAAAAAAACTCTCCCCCTCCAGTTCTGACCTTTATTGCCTGGTCACCCACCACCCCCGCAATTGCTATCTACAAATACAGTGGAACCTTGGATTGCGAGCATAATTGGTTCCAGAAACGTGCTTGTAATCCAAAGCACTCGTATATCAAAGCAAATTTTCCCATAAGAAATAATGGAAACTCAGATGATTTGTTATTCTGCAAGAGATCTTTGTGTGTGTCTGCATTATCTCCTGGGCTCAGCTAATTAAGAAGCTGTCCTCCTTTGCTCTTGCAAACTGTAGCTCACTTTGCAACATCTGATATGAAAAACCTGAGCCTTGTTCTGCAGAGTAAATGTCTTTGCTAGAGGCAGATGGGGGAGGGGAAAAACAGCTTGTTAATGAGGTCTGCAAGACAGAAGTTTTGGTTTGGCACTTGCAAACCAAGTTACTCGCAATCCAAGGTTTCACTGTAAATAAAAAACGTCAAATTATGTGTTTAACGTAACATGTACTTTGGCCCTGCATTACGACAGGAAGCAGGAACTGGGATGGAAGAAGGACCCCACTGTCCCCCTCCTTCACCCTGACACAATTGGTGAACATTTTGCTAGTTAAATAATAAAAATATATGGAAATCCAGAAAGCAAGCAGGAACTTTTCCTGCAGCAGAAAACAGTCAGAAAGCAACTGAAAAGCTCAAATAATTCCTGAAAACGGTTTTATACCTACTCAGGTATCTTTATTGACTGAATTACAAACAAACCAAAAACAAAAACTTGTTACCTGTAGCAGTGTAGCATTGAGAAACAGGATGGATCCTTTCCATTCCTAGCACAGGATTCAAATGCTTCTCCCGCTGCAGTGGAAATATCACTTTGGTTATTGCATTGGTGATCCTCCTCCATTCTAAAATCAGGCCTGGTAATGGATGCAACACCTTCAATTTCTCCAAAACGTCCTATGAAAATTGACACCACTTTAACTATCTTTAAGCGTTCTCATTGCTTCTACGTGAACTTTCACCATCCATGCCATCTCCATAGGATGGAGAGAGTGGATAGAGGGAAATGCGTCTCCCTCTTGCACAACACCAGAAGCAGGGGACATGCACTAAAATTGAGTGGAGAGAGAGTTAGAACAGACAAAAGAAAATATTTCTTCACCCAGTGTTTAAATCATCTGTGGAGCTCCCTGCCACAGGATATGGTGATGGCACCTGGCCTAGATGCCTTTAAAAGGGGTTTGGATAGATTCATGAAGGAAAAGACCATCACAGGTTACAAGCCATAAGCAACCTCCTGGCTTTAGAAGTAGGTTCTCTCTGTGCCAGGAGCAAGGGAGTGACAACAGGAAACAAGTTATCTTGTTGGCTGTGTGCTCTCGGAGGCATCTGGTGGGGCCACTGTGAGATACAGGAAGCTGGACTAGATGGGCCTTTGGCCAGATCCAGCAGGGCTCTTCTTATGTCCTTATGCCATGCTGCTTTGATTCTGCTGGCACAGATTTGGCAAAAGGTGGGACAACTGCTATGATGTTTGGGAAAAGGCATCTCATCCTTCCTTCAGATGCAGGGAAGGAGCAGGGGAGGATTACTGAGAAGAATGTCCGTTGGTCAATCTCGCCCTGATTTTCCTTTTCTCTTATTGAACTCTACATTGCTTCCTACAGACTTTGAGCCCTGAGTCAAGTCTGCATTAGGAAACCTACAGAAAAAGGGGAGATTATCTCCCCGCATTCCCTAGAAATCCGAGGATGCCGATTGTTTAGTTGGGAGTTATGTATGGGAGTTATGTACAAGATGAGTAAATGAATAGCGTCTTAGAGTTGGGTTTGAATAATTAATAGGTTTTATTAATAGATGCTGTAAAGCGGAAGCTTGCTGGTTATTTGGGTCTGAGTCTATTTCCGCCAACCAAGACAGGAGTTGGCCACTTCTGTGGAGTGACAGGGAAGCCTATGGGTAGGGGTCTAGCCCCTCCCTGGCCCCCAGGGCCTGCTTGCAATAAAAGTAGTATGCTGGAGTGCTACTTCTGGTGTAACCTTACTTTCACGAAGTTACCTTGCACACAAAACGTACCTTAGTTGTATTGAACTGTTTGCCCAGTCTGATCCGGTTTCCGTTTGCCGTTGCCTTTCTGGTATAACCCAACCTCTTCCTTTGCACTTTTGTTTCTCCATCTGGTGGCAACTTCTGCTCCAAAAACAACACCTATAAGAGGTCATTAATTTTAGTCAGTTTTACCTTATGGCACAAGAGCAACGGACTCTGAATAATCCTTGTGAACCAAGCACTGTGTGAACCAGGGATGTGGATCAAGTCTCTGACTCCAAGTCAAATCCCAAGTCTTTGCCCCCAAGTCCCGAGTCTTTGGTTACGAGTTGTGAGTCCCTATCTATTTAATGGGGAAAACAGGTTTAAACCTGAATAAAATCCGACTTGTTGTAAAAGGTTCCAAGTCTCGAGTCGAGTCTTTGACCCGACCTCAGTCCAACTCAAGTCTGAGTCAATAGACTCAAGTCACTGGTGTGAACACATGACAAGTAGAAGACCTGCACGTTATCGTCCCATTTTTTTCCCTTTTCTTTCAAAGGGCAGCCATGTGGAGTGTCTGACTCCCAAATTACTCTGTGTCATGGTTGCTAGTCTAGGTATGTACCAAGCATAACCTGGTTCCTATCTTGGTCTTGGCAACTCTACTCACAACAGGGCAATTAAAGAGAAGGAAAATTTTAATATCTGGAAATATGGGGCCAATTTTCGATTTAAAAACAAACAGACAAAATTTGCTCCTGCATGTCTTGAATGCTAAAAAAAATTCCTGGCAGAAGTGAGAGCAGTGCAATCAAATGTAAAAGACACTTCTGTTTTAATATAGCAATCGGTATGTCTAAGAAGACAGTGATTAAAATTGCATGGCATTTACATTATTTTTAAAAGATTCAAACAATTTATTTTCTGGGTTAATAGTGCGGCCAAGGCACAGCCACGGCTTTTCAGAAGCCTCCTGCATTTCTTTCAAGCACTTGAAACCTCTCTTTTTAAATGGCGCCTATTTTGTTAGACAGGCACAAGAAACAAAGTTAATTACAGATCAGTCTGTGTTTCTCTAAAGCCACATCTGATGTAAATACAAATGTAGCTCCATTATCCCTCCAGCCAAGCGATATTTCAGTCTGATCCAATTTGTCTACCGCTACCCCCCCATAACAGAAATACAGTAACTGAAACAAGATGTAGTTATAACTGCCTTTTTTACATTTTAACGCCTGACCATACAAGGTGTTCACCATACTTATTGAGCCTACTAGATAATGAGAATAGCAACAATTTTATTCAAATCAAAGTTCCATTTGTGGAGTTCCTCGTTAAAAGGCATATTCCTGTCCCAATTACAATAACCTAACAGGACTTGCACACTCCGTCAAGAAGGGGGCGCAGTGCGAGTCATATGGGTAGTGTATGGTAGGTTAGGACTCTTCACCCTTACTTGTTATATGTCTATATTGTATGTTATGTATGTTTTAATTATGCCAATAAAGGTTCTGAATCTGAAGAAGGGGGCTGCAATCCCACCACCCAGATCCTTTCAATACCTCAGCAATGTCATCAGGACACGTCAAGGAGAAACTGTGGCCGGCCAGCTGATATATCCGATTCTCAATCTCATTCAATTTTGCTTGCATAACATGTTTCTGAGTCTCGCACTCTACTGTGCTAAAACCTATGCCATTGAGCTCGAGCAAGGCCAAGCAATATTGATTGGGCATCTCCACTCTATGAAAAAGATCTGGAATAAATAGCAACATAAGCAAGGTGGCAAACAACATTAGTTTATTAATGTCACAACAACAATATACACTACTGTACTACTGAACAGTAATTTCAGGTCATCCAAATTAAACAATTAAGATGTTGCTTGCCCTAAATATTTTAATTCTTCAAGTGCTCATGATAATATATAGCCCATTGTGCAGGGAGTTCACAGAGAGTGTAGAATGGGCAGGAATTTATGGTCCCAGGAATGACAAGAAGCACCACTAGAAAATAGTCTCAGAGCTTAAAGGGATCAAACACCCAACACTCTCTTTGATGAAGGAAATTAGGGAGACATCCGATTTCCTATGCATGGGGGGGGGGGGGGGATTCCTGATGGAAGACTTACACACGGCCATAATGAAAATCTCTACTTTATTCTGATAAAATACATTGGGAGGCTGCTGAAGCCTCCAAACATTTTTTGTTGCAGCAAAATATTCACTTTTTTTTAACCAACAGCCACTGTGAAACTGACCTCATATTCTAACACTAAGAACATAAGAGCCCTGCTGGACCAGGCCAAGGGCCCATCTAGTCCAGCTTCTTGTATCTCACAGTGGCCCACCAGATGCCTCAGGGAGCACTCAAGATACCCGTATCCTGTTGCTATTCCCTTGCATCTGGCATTCAGAGATAGGCTACCTCTAAAACCCGGAGGTTGCATATAGTCATCATGGCTTGTAAAACTTGTGGTGGACTTTTCCTCCATAAACCTGTCCAATTCCCTTTTAAAGGCATCTAGGCCAGGTGCCATCACAACATCCTGTGGCAAGGAGTTCCACAGATTAGTGTGGAACACTATAGTCCTATGCAGATGTTCTGTAAGCATCTTCTCTCTTACAGAACGCCAGAAGTGTGCCAATGAGCCCCATTCATGCCACCAACACACTCCACAGACAAACTCCCCCCCCCACGCCCCAAAGACAATGTTTGTCTATACAGGCAAATGCTGCCCACCAGGAGAGATCCTCCCCAGGACTGCAAATGCTAAGTCAGTCATAATCCCCCCCCCCCCCATGTGTTGCTTTTTCATGGAGAGGGAACGTATGAGTAGGTTTATGTAATCTTACATTCCCCAATAGTAAATAAGGTTTCAATATTTTACCTTGCAAGTTATCCCTACGCAACAGAGTATTGAGTTCGTTCATGACATGGAAGACCAGCACGGACTCCACAGCTGCTCTGTACCGTCCAGAATGATCTGAACTCGCACAAAGACCCAGGCTCTGACTCCCTTGGCCTGTCCCAATTCCATCCAAAAAGGCCAATTCCTGGGGAAGGAATTTGGTGACCATGTTATGAAGGGAGAGCTCTTTCGACCCAGAATCCAGCAGCCAGCAGGCCACCTGGAATGAAGGAAATGCACAGAACATCTAAGAAAAGGAGAGCATTTTTATAGGAACGTAACACTTTCAGGAACCCAAAGTCCCTGCACAGGCTAGTTAGACTAGTATGTTTCCAACCCCACCACCCAAGACTTACAAATTATATTGAACTCCAGAGCAAATGACACCTAGTGCTGTGTAGTGTTTAAGGGACTGAAATGCAAAACAGGACCTCCCAGTTCAAATCGCCTCTACAATGAACTCACTTAGGCAAGCCACTCCCTCTAAGCCTCAGCTCCCCAGTTACAATATAGGGACAATAATACTTATCTTACAGGGTTGTTGTAAGGGCAGCATCAACATAATACATGTGAACTGTTACAAAAAGTGCTATATAAAAGTTTAACAACAACATTATCCATCAGGCAGATTTAGATATTAACTTATTTATTTTTCACATTTTTATACCACCCTTCTTCCAAGGAGTTCAGGGTGGTGTACATGGTTCCTCCCCTCCTTTTGTCCTCACAACAACCCTGCGAGGTAGGTGAGGCTGAGAGATAGCGACTGGCCCAAGGTCACCCAGGAAGCTCCATAGCTGAACCTGGATCTTCCGGGTCTAACACCCAGACCACTACACCAGTTCTCAAACTGTGGGTCACGACCCACTTGGTGGCTTGCGGCCCGATGCCAAGGCGGGTGAGGAGTTGGGCCCACCTGTCCGCCCACACCTCCACTTGGCTCCAAATTGGAGCCAAACGGAAGCAACTGGAAGCCATGACTCACTTTGTTCTGCACTCTTCCATTGCGCCAGGCCTGAGGGGGCCTCTGGAGGCCTTTGCAGGCCTCAGGCCTCCAGAAGCAACTGGAGACTTCCCGTTTACTTCTGGGTTTTCAGAAGTCACTCAGTTGCTTTCTGAGGCCTGTTGAGCCCCCCCGGAGGCCTATGCTGAGGGGACGAGGTGGGTTGCGGGGCCCTTCACTGGGAAGCAGGTGGGTCGTGGTGGGGGAGGGTTTGAGAACCACTGCACTACACTATTCTGGCTCATTTCAGTTCTGAATTTCAATGGTCACTCTGTATGATCAAGCTTTGGAATGAAAGGATGACTACGCCTAGTAACAAGGTGGCTTCTAAATGCCCTCTTTTTTTTAAACTTCATAGTTGGGTCCTCTTTCTAGTATGCAGAAAAGCTGAGGTCTGTTAAGTGATTGGGAAGATGACTTGAGCACAGGTAGATGGGGAAAAAAAGCCAAAACTAACCAAACACAGCACAAAGATCTTTTGAAGGATTATTCCAAAGTGACAAGGGGAACAGCCTGCCTGGCATTCAGGGGAGGGCAAGAAAAAGCACATTTAACATTATTTATTTCGCATGTGGAATATTTTGGTTTTATATGCTTTGTAATTGTTTGGACCTTGAAAATGTAGCATATATGTTAGTAAACCCAATCAAATCTTTCAAAGGTCATCTATATGGAACATGCCAACACTGAAGCAGGATCACTACAAAATACAGCACAGTCTGTAGCGGTCACCTGATATATCTCTATGTGCAATGAAAGCAACTGACATAAGGAGAAATTTCTTATTCCAAATTATTAACCTTCAGCCTGTTAAAACTCCTGTGTCAGTAAGGGCTCACGTCTACACTCTGCTGCTAGGGTTTTCTGAGGGCATTAGGAAACTCCTAATTAAATAGCCTAATTTTCTAATTAAATTAGGAAAGTGTGTGTACAGGTAGTCCTCACTGTCATTTCGGTATCTGTTGTTTCGTTTTAATGTTATCACTGAAGCGACTTCCGGGACGCGACCCACTTCCTGGTCTTATTCTCACCCCAGAATGCCTTGCATGGCATTCTGAGGCGAGAAGAAAGCCTAGGAAGTAAGTCATGGTCCAAGAAGCGGCTTCTGCAGTCCGCCAGAGCCCCCCGGAGCATCATGGAGCTGCCGGTAAGCATTTGTCTTGTATGTTGTTTTCACATAACATCGTAGTTTCAAGGAACCTATCTGCGACGTTAAGTGAGGACTTCCTGTACACAACTCAGCCTCTGATGGTTTGGGTTCTTGTGGGAGAAAGAGATGGAAGATCATTTTGATCTTCCAATATTTTTCTGTGACAGCATGGTCCACTCTACCAATGGTAAAGACACCTTTCCCCTCCCTTCAGTTTCCCAAGTTGTCCACAGGGACATGTCCTTTCAGGGGCAACATCAGAGTTAGACAAGGGCACAAGGGCCCACCACCAGTCACTGGCGTCACTAGACACGCGTCACTAGGGGCGCGACGTTATAGGTGCGGGGGGAGGGGGCCACCCGGCTCCCCCCCCGCATTGTGTCGCCCCCCTCCGGACGCTCCGAGGCCGGCCCGGGAGCCGGCCTCGGAGCGTCCGACCCCCGTCGGCGCTCCAGGGCCTTCTGAAAGAAGGCCCAAGCAGCGCGTCAATCCGGGTATTTTCCGGATTTTCACGCATGCGCAGACCCTTTTTGAGGGCTTTTTGCCCTCAAAACGGGTCTGGGCATGCGCGAAAATCCGGGAAATACCCGGATTGACGCGCTGCCTGGGCCTTCGTTCAGAAGGCCCTGGAGCGCCGACGGGGTCGGACGCTCCGAGGCCGGCTCCCGGGCCGGCCTCGGAGCGTCCGGAGGGCAACGCGCGTCACGGAGGTGACGCGCGAGGGGGTGTGCGCGTCACCCCATGACGTGCGTCACCCCATGGCGGCCCGCCCCCCGCCACGCCCCAGTGACGCCCGTGCCACCAGTGAAGGGCCTATTCATGACCCAACTGCCCCCAACACATCTGCAGCTTCCAAAGATACCTACCACCATCCTGTAAACCTCCCCACTCTGCCCTGGCTTACAGCACAGGACTGTGACTCAGGGACTCCCAACTCCTGATGTTAACCCCACTCCCACATTACAAACAAACAGGGTGATTAAAAATTGTTAATTATTTAACCTTCGGGTCTTCGAAACATCCTGTCAAAGAGATGGCACAAGCCTTCAGAAGAGTTTTGTAGTGCTGAATGAAGTCATACATGGCAAGCGACAATGCTGTCTTGGACTCCTGCAGATACAACTGAACGTGCTGCAATCTCTCTGCTACAGGCAGGTTCTGATCCAACGGAGGCGGTGCCAAACTGGCACTGATTTCTAAAGCAACAGTAGCAAAACGTCATCATAGTCAGTCATGCCAAGGATCTAAAGAATGCTGCTCAAGTGTTGAAACCAATTCCTTGCACAGGTAGGCTTACCAAATCCATACCGGGACAGAGTGCTAGACCTTTAGGAGAAGGAATGCGGGCAGGTGTAGCTTGTTAAACCTTAGAGCACAATCCTGGGCATGTCTACTCAGAAGCAAGCCCCACTGTGTTCAGTTTGTCCCGGTATGGATCTGGTAAGCCTATGCACAGGAAGACAGAAGCTCAGCCTTGTTTCTTGCCTTTCTAGGTGCACAATCCTATGTGTGCCTACTCAGAAGTAAGTCCCATTATATGCAATGGGGCTTTCTCCCAAGAAAGTGTTCATATAGGATTGCAGTCTCTAACTCCCCTGTCTATTCTACTTGGCTTTCCTACTATCATCAAAAGGTCCTGAAGTCCTCTCCCCTAGTCCTTCATTCCTTATTTTCTCTGCCTCCTTTTCTTAAATTCCCTGCTGCTTCCACTTGAATTTCTTGGTCTCTTCTTTATACTATTTGTAAGTTTGTGCTCCCAGCTCTTTGCTTCTTCATTGGCACCTCACCCCACCCATGGTTGCCTCTCAAAGTCCTTTCTGCCTCCCTCGTGCTGAGGCCCCATGTAAGTTTTCTTCCAGCCAAACTAATTTCCTCAGCTCCCTGGAAAACGGCACCATCTGCCAGCGTTCTGCGACTGCTCCTGGTATATGAAAACCTTGTCGTTCGCACCAGTAGAAATACTATTTTATTATTTAGTAAATTTCTAGCCTGCTTTTTGACCAGAACCCCCAAAGTAGTTTACAGTATTGGTAGGATGCAACAAATACAGTACATTATCCTTTCACTTTAAACACAACAGACTAACGGAAGGAGGAATAAATGTCTGATGTCTTAGTCTCTCTTCTGCCTCTCCTGTCCTCGGCAGCCGGTCCTCGGTGGGGAAGACTGAGAGGGAACTACCCAGCTGAGGCTGGAGCAGATTGGCAACGTTAATATACCTTATTGCCCCGAGTATAGGATGCTCCTGATTATAAGTCGCACCCTTAAAGTTTGGTGCTATTTTTTAAAGAATACATTTTAAACTTTTTTTTTAACTTAAATATACACATTAGTAGAACAGTACAGCTTTAGTACAGTTAAAGGCATAGGCACCCTGTCCCTTATTGAATCTGGGCACTCTAGTATTAGTAGCCTTCCCAGATCCAAAGGGGGACAGAGTGCCTACCTTTTAACCTTTGGAATTTGGGCAGGTGTAGCTTGTTGCACCCTTCCATGATGATGAGCTGCACCTGCCCAAATTTCAATGAACAGCACAATCCTATGCATATGTACTCAGAAGTAAGTCCCATTGCATTCAATTGGGCTTACTCCCAGGAAAGTGTGCATAGGATTGCAGCCTAAAGGTAGGCACTCTGTCCCCCTTTGGGTATGGTAAGCCTATGCAGGAGCTCTTGCTCTCAACTTTCAAACTGTAGTCTCAACTTTTAAACTGCAGGATCAATAAATATCTTAGTTTCCACAGAGTCCTGGGGTTGAAACTTAAGGGCTAATTTTTTCAAATGCTTCCAGAGGCTGCTGAGAGATAATGATCTCTCATGGTATTCAGCCATTTAGCAAGTGATTAAGAACTGCAAGGAAAGGCTTGAAAACACAGTGCTTTGCAGTTTAAAAAAAGAGAGAGAAAAAAGCGGCCCTATTTTACCTTTGAAAAGAGACTCGGAGAGGCTTGGTTTGAAAGCGCTTTGTATAAAACACTAGGCAGAAACACTAGGCTTTGATTGTAGGGCACCCCCTACTTTAAAGACTTGCCTTAGGGGATAAAAGTGAGTCTTATACTCGGGCAAATACGGTATTTAGTTATTATGGATTTGGTAACACCGTCAAATTCTATACGTAGTTCTCTCTGAAGCGCATTCCTTTAATAAACACTTTCTTACCAGTTTGTTCTTGGGGCTTCTCTTGCAATGAGATGTAATAAGCATCCTTTCCACTCCAACATACAGCTATCCCAACTACCAATAACTCTTCACAGTCTTTAATAGGAAACCCATCAACTTTATATTGGGTTTTCTGGAGAGTTCTTCCTACAAAAATGCACATGAATATTAAATTCTGCTCGGCCCCTTGAAATTCCAACTATGTAAAGCAATTTTACATTCAAAACAACATTCACATTGGGATTCTGATATACAGCAATACCTTGACTTTCGTCCACTTGACTTTTTCCGCTTTGCTCTTTCGGCCGTTTTCAATTACTGTATAACCGCATTTCAAATTTTGTCCACGTGCTTTTTCGACCAATTTCTATCCAACTCCACAAAGGTGTTGGATTATGATGACTGGATCAGTCATAATAATCGAGAAGTGGAGTTAATTAGCAGCCCAGGGAGACAATGTGGGAGGAATTGATTGCTCTGTCATCGACCAGATATTCCTGAACAGAGGGATGGATTGCAACTGCCTGGAGGCAGAAGATGGAGAGCAATAGCGCATGAGGGCCGGGGCCAGGTGGGTTCACGCTTCTACCAGCTTATTCCTGCAGCTGAGGCCTGGAGGCCGCCAGTATTCTGTGCGCCTGCACGAGCACTTGCTCTCAGCTGCTTTTCATAATGGTGTCTGGTAGAAGCTTGTGCAGGAGGGATTTCAGCAGCTCCCGAGTGTACATAGGCGTTACACTGAATTGCTTTTCTTTTCTGCATGTAAGTCATTCCTTAGCACAGACAGCCTGTCAGCCCAATCCTAACCAAATTTCCAGCACCGATGCAGCTGTGCCAACGGGGCACATGCTGCATTCTTCTGTGGGAGGTCAGTCACAGAGCCCTCCTCAAGGTAAGGGAACATTTGTTTCC
The DNA here is from genome assembly GCA_026170595.1 of Plestiodon gilberti rubricaudatus. Classification (NCBI taxonomy): domain Eukaryota; kingdom Metazoa; phylum Chordata; class Lepidosauria; order Squamata; family Scincidae; genus Plestiodon; species Plestiodon gilberti. Next base: position 105,146,979 of record JANXHW010000002.1, on the reverse strand, counting down.
TTACCTTGGGGCTGCATCGGCTCTGGAATGTTGGTTAGGATTGGGCTGTAAATGTTTATTAAAATTGTCTAGGCTCTGCTTTGACAATCATCCTTTTTTTCCCTTTTGTCTATGCTCTGGTCCCTAACCAGACGAAAGTGCAAGGTATTGCTGTACAACCATGGATTTCAATCATACTTTTCTCTGACACTGAAATAGGAAAAAAGGATATACTCCTGGCATAGCATTTTAAATATGATTGAAGCAAACTGAAAGTGACAAGAGCCACCTATGCTGGTCATCGCCTTGCTGTTTCATCCACCTTAGTCTCTGTTGCAAAACAGCAGAAGAGGATGTTTAGGCACTATCACGTTGATAGCCTTGATCAACCTGCTATCCCATGGGTCAACATTAACCGAGTAGCAAGTCAGTGAGAATGTCACCTGCGACTTCTGGAAACTCTCTGCGTCCACATGAGTTTCAAGGGCAGACCAATGTAACTGACTGCATCACCACCTTGCAAGGAACTTTGGAGAAAACCCATTTTTACCTTAAACGATAATCATCTGACTTAAACCAATGACATTACTTTGAAACATAAGCATTTCTCATTAAGTACCTAACTACTGGTAGTAAAGAAGCTGTGGTCATTGTCTCACTGAGGTATATTTTAAGCATTTTGCGTGTCTTTTGCTAGAACGCAAGTTGCATACAAAAACTGTGTGCGTGCAGTCTTTCTACGGGGCACCACAGTATACACAGTAAATAAAAGTTTTGTCCGTGTTTGAGCTACTTCTGATCTATAAATACCCTTCCTTTAAACAACTGACTATCCGTAATATTAACACAAATCCAGAGAGAAAATCTAGAGAATTCCTCTTTAATGCCTTTGTAAGCTATCAGTTCTAATCATTATAGAAGCAACATAGACAAAAACCTCACCTTGTTTGAACTTGGCACCAATAGCTGATCTGGGGAACAGGTGGTCTTTTGCTCTTTCACAGGCCACAGAAATAGCAAACTTATTCTTTGTTCTCCACTCCTGAATGAATGTTTGAAAGAGAGCCGTGTCATTTGCCACATCAATGATACTGAAGCTTTCAGCACCACAAGACATCAGTGGAACGTTCTCTTGAGATAACTGCAGTGAAAAACTCTCATCTATGATCGAATTATCCTCTTCAAGTTCACCATGTGCTCCATTTTCTGGTTTATTCTGTAGGATTGCTGCTTCCAGGTGTGAATCCGGTTCATCATTCTGCAGGGACTGAAGATGCAAAGCTCTCTCAGCAGGGTTCACATTTCTTGTGTGTGCTGGTTTCATAAAGGGTAGTCCCAAACACTTTGAAGTAGGCTCCGTACGGATCGCTGGAGACAAAAGCCCTTCCTTCCCAAGGGTCCAAGAATCAGATCTTCCGCTTTTGTTAATTATCACAGGTGCACTAATCTTATTCTGGTCATCCATCTTTTCAGTGACACAGTTGCTCTTTAAATCTTTGCCAGGAAATAACTCAGGTTGACGATGGCAAGGGTCTAAAATGGCACTTGAATCCCGATTACTCTTGGAGATAATTCCTCTCAAGTCATTTCTTAAGCCTGGCTCAGGTTTATCAATCGAGGGGCTTGGCCATCTATCTAAAACCTCTTTCATTCCTGGACTTAAATCAAATAAGAATTCGCCCTGGCCCACTGGATTAGCATTTTTCCCTACATTTTCTTTCTGTGGATTTTCACCCGCTTCCTTTCTAATATTCACAGATCTGGCATCATTAACTACCTCATTCACTTTTTTCACCTCTCTAGGAAAAGGAGGCACAGCCACACTATCTAATCTTTCTAATAGAAAAGAATCTGTTTCTGAGAATAGAATGGATTCGTCCCCGCTACATTCTGTCAGCTTCTGCAATTCATCCTTACTTATGCTCACATGTGTAGCTGATGCTATATCCTGGTCACCTAAGAGGTCGTATTTTGCAGTGGTTTTGAGAGAAGGAACAACAGGTTGCTTCTGTGGAGGTGTCCTCACAGCAGCAGGTTCACCAACATGAACCTCCTGAGGGTCACTAAAGTGGCCAAAGCTTTCATCAAACAGCAAATCACCACTGCTATCCATATTTATTTCAGAGCCAGGACAGCACTCTGTATTTGCAGCAATGGCAGGAGGGTATGGATGGAAAGAAAATGAGGCCTTCTTGGGAAGATTGAGAGATGCCTGCTCTTTTGCGAACTCTGAAGTCAGATAGCCTTGTAAGAAGCTGTGAAACTGAGAGTCGGTAACAGAAACATGGTTTTGCTCACAGCTAATTGGCGTTTGGGTTTTTTTCCCATCAGACTTTACATGAGAGATCCCAGAGTCTGACACTTTACTATACAATAAATCTGTATTCTCTGCAACGGTATCTTTCTTCACATGTGATGTTTCTGTTTTTCTGCACGCTAGCTCGTCAGTTTCTGAAATACTAGTACACGTGTTTTCTTGCACTTTCTTGCACAGTTTTCTCTCTCTGACAGTAATTTCAGCTGTTGTCTGCTGTTGTAATATCCTGTCCGTTTGGGTATCCAACTGAAAGCTATCTTCAAATTCTTTGAAGACTAAATACAGACCAGGGGAACAACCGTTTTTAATACATTCAGAGTCCTTCAGAAACTCAGAGTAATCCTTCACTTTACCCACATCTGGAGCTTGTAACAAGGCCTTATTGGATTTGCCAGGGTAATTTTTGTCGTCTTCTTGACAACAGGAAATGGCTTTCTGTTTGCTCATTTCAGTATAAGCATATCTGGCTCCAATTATTTTATTTTCAGCAATTACATTTTCAGTACTGTTTTTACTTAGCTGCGTTTTGTTCCAATTACTTTCCAGCTTTTGTATCTTACTCGATATTCCTAGATCTTCTGCATCATCTTGTGTTTCTATTTTGTCTTTAACAGGCTTAGTGCTCCAGCTGGATTTGTCAGAGTGACCATTCATTGATAAAGTACATTTGGAGTCACTGACATTTATAGGTTCCATACACAATTTTTGCATACTCTCTCTGCTATCTTGGTGAGTTTCATTTGTCCATAAGATTACTTTGTTAACTCCTCCCTGGTAACCCAACAATCCTTTATTTACACTTTGCAGATGCCTTTGGTTTGACCCACAACTCTTACTGGGGAATAGGAAGGACTTATTGAGACGTCTGTGCTTCACTGACTCTGGAGTCTGGGGTCTCCTCTGGTTTACAAACGTTTTATTCCCATTTTGCTTTAAACAAATTCCACCTTGTGTGTTAAATCTAGTTGTAATGCGAGCTTTTTTAGATGTGGTTTCCAAGACTGTCTTTTTCTGTTCGGTACTCTTCATCATCACTTCTTGGACATCCAACTTTTGCATTACAGGAGTATCTGTTGTATTTTCTCTCTCTTCGTTCAAATTTGACAGCTTGTTTGCATTAGAGAATATATCAGCATTGCTTGTAGAGGCTTGAATCCTATCTAACAGAGTCTGCTTTTGGAATCCAGCGATTGCTGCTGCACTAACATCTAAGCGTCTTTTATTTTTTTGTTTAAAAGACGACAGATTTCCAGGCTGAGAATTGACACTTTTGCCTGGTAACGTTATATGATGGCTTCTGAGTGACTGTTTGGCATTCAGTCTACACTTTTCCTCCTCCTGTTCACTGCCTGTTGTGGAAAATACATAAGATGCGTCTGGCAGGAAAGAGGAATCATGGTTCCACTGCACTCCCAGATTAGCCAAGTCCTGCTTTAAGAGTCTCTTGGCCTCCTCTACAACAAGTCGGGCCGCTTCGTTCTCTGTAAAAGACTTTAGTCCAGTTATCCAAATACGGCGCGTATTAAGACGTTCCTCAACAGCCTGCTCGTCTTCATTGACCGCCCTACGAGTACTAAAGGGACACAAATCAACATCAACCAGAAATCATACCTTTAGAAAGTTAAAGGATTTGTAAGGAACTGTCATCATATCCCTCTTAACTTCAATTAGCATAGCAGATATACAGAACTTATCCTTATGAATAAGGCAGGTTTCCCCCCCCCTCCCACTATCATGCACATTGGTGGGGAGGGCAAGGAAGGACTGACAGCTTAACTTGGTTGAGAGGCATGGGCTTTCCAGTGTCCAGCCCCACTAAGGCCTTTTAAGGAAAAGCAAGTAATGAGAGGGCTAGACAACAAAAATAGGAAAGAACAGGAGCAAACGACTGAGGCGCAAAAGAGAAACCTCTGCTCCCCGTTAGAGGTTTTCTAGCGGTGCTATCCTATACAGGCCTACTCAGAAGTAACTTCCACCGAGTTCGGTGGGACTTACACCCAGGAAGTGTGTATAGGATTGTAGCCTAAGATTATGCTCTCCCTATAAAATACAGAAAAGCATGGGGGGGGGGGGAATGAGCAGAGAGGCCCAGGAGAAGTCAATTACAAATGAATTATCTTGCCCATCCTGAGGTGACAGATCTCTTAAGATCCAAGCATCATTCCAGTAATACTGGTAGGCATATAAAGCATGGAATTCAAAGATTCTAAGCTACTGTCCCAAACCTAGCCAAGAGAAAATAAGACACACACATTTAGGTGCCCTATTTTACATTGTAGGGAATCTCAAACACTCACAAGAGTTGGAGACCATAAGAAACTATGCTGAAGGTAGAGAAACAAACTAAGTGAGGGCTAGAATGACATTCCAGAACCGCACTCAAGCCAACTAATATCCAAGAGAGAGAATCTAATCCATTTCTCAAACATACACGGCAAAGAACTATATCAAAGGGTAATTTTCAGCCACATTGGAATGGTTTCTCACCTCCTGAATGGTACTGCATTCCTGAAAGCATTTTCCACCTCAACAACATTTCCTTTAGCCAAGTCAGCTATCGAGATGAAACCAGCCTTGTAAAGGGCTCTGGCATACTGTGCACTTAATAGAGATATCCGGACAAGATCACAGAGTTCTCTCTGGACACCAAAAGTGAGGCGACTCTGAAACTGGGAGAGTAACTGCTCCATATTGTGCCATCCCAGTCTGTTACAGAAAACAGTTATCATCCCTGCAACATATAAACATATAGTTATGATCTTTGCTATTTTTTATTTCATATGATCCATATAAATAGCCCAGAAGTTACATTATGGGGCATATATTGACCATCAGGTCGAATTCCCAAAAAGTGAGTTAGTATGAAACTGCCATGCAGTGGCTAAAATGCTTATAGTTCAAAGATGGAGGGATCCACTAGTCCAGTGATCTTCACACTTGGGAGTCGCAACCCCAAGGTCCGCCGGGAGACAACATCCTTCCCCTTAAGGAGAGTGGTAACGTGGCGGTAACATCAGGACGATGGCATCGTCACTGCTGAACTTGCACTGCTGCCACTGCTAAGTAAAAAAAAAGGGGTTGCTAGGGATTCCAATGCAAGGACAAATAAATATGGAGAAAAAAAGACAGCCCTGTCTTGTGATCCTCGTAAGCTTAAAAAAAACCTCCCTCAGAAATAAGTGAGGTGACTGCTATCCGTATCAAGGGCAAGCATAGACCATTTCTATCCATGTTCTAAAGGTTCCTTGCATGTTGATAAGTCTTCAGTGCTTCAATTAAATATAGCCGCTCCACCTTTGCTGCACCCAGAAAGGGCAAGAGATTTTGTATTTAACATTAATTATATTTCCTGTATTTGTAGATTTTGGACCAGTTTCCTTTCCTTAATAAAACCTGTTTGATCATTCTCAATGTACATTCCAATAGAGGATAATTTATCATCAGAATTTAGTAAGAACATCATGTCCTTTTGAGTTTACATCAACACAAGAATCTCATATCAAAAGGTGTCCCTGAAGGTATCTGGAATTTTTAAATAAACCTCATGTTCTGAGCACCTTCTTGAGACTTGCCCCCCCTTTTCGGTTTAATATTTGACACCCACCGCCCGAGACTACACCAAAAACATTCAGCACAGTCTTAGGGAAAATATTCTTTAGGAGTGGAAGCTCAACACAATTTTTCAAACATATCTTGCACAAGTTTACAGAGCCAAGAGGCGTAGTGGTTCTGCAGTTGGACTGGGACATGGAAGGTCCAGGTTCAAATCCCTGCTCAGCCATGAAGTTTCCTGGGTGACCTTGGGTCGGCCACTATCTCTTAACCTAACCTACCTCACAGGGTTGTTGTGAGGACAAAAAGGAGGGAAGGAACTATGTACACCACCCTGAGCTCCTTGGAGGATCGGTGGTATAAAGAGGTGAAAAACAAATTTTCAGGTACTGGTATTCAGTGCTATATACATTATAAAATTATACTATTTAAAAAAAATACCAAAAATCAGTGTTTAGAATCAATAACGCCTCACCTGCATACGTAGCAGCAGACTGTTGTAAAGATTGAAGCTGTCCACGATTACAACCATATTTCTTGGCTACATCATTCAAAGGGACTTCATTTATTAAATCCAGGAGTGCTAGGCTTGTGAAAAATCTGTATCAATAAAAATTAAGACATGCAAGATGTAACAAAAGTTCCCTGTGCTGCAAAAGAGGCACGTACATTGCGATAAGAATGCAATTAGAGTTTAAGACATTGAGAAATGCATGTAGAAATACTGCAGCAATTCAGAAGGTTCTGATGCGGATGTTGCCAATTCACAACAGCATAAAACTTCTGGTTTAAGATGAAAGTGTTTTAAGATGGACTTCCAAAAGCATGGAAATTGCAAGTTAAGATGGTCACCTGAATTTTTGCACCATGTAAGCAGTAAAGACTTTGTACAGTTCTGTATATTATGCTCACTTTATAAATGAGGCTTCATGAACTCACACTCTGCCCTGGTCTTTCAGCTGAACCTTGGGCTGGGGAGGAATGCATCTAGGCAGAAATTCAAGAGGTGATGCTTCTCCAATCACTTGTTACAGATACACCTGATGATTGCTTGCCTGAATGATTGCATCTCTACAAGGCTGAGAGATGATTGCATCCCTACAAGGCATGATTGCATCTCTGCATCTCTACAAGGCAGAGTGCTCCCTCAAAATGCCACCTACTACAATATGCGCCCGGGCAGAAATTCAACAGGAACAGCTTTTTCACATATCCATCCTCCAAAAAAACAACAACAACCCTTTCTCCCTCCTCCATTCAGAAAGACAACCTAGACAACTTTTCAGGACTGGAAGTACCTCTACTATCCTGTGCAAGTTATTTGAAGATCATAGTTGGTTGCTGTGGAGATACAGATCAATTGCATGGCACTGATAGTACGTTCTCTTAAGCAGCCCATTTGTTGCAAGTGATTGTGGATGGTGCTGTAAGCAGCTGCCAGGGGACCCAGGCTGTACGGCCCCAGACAGCCTAATTCAGCAGGAAACTGAAGCAGCAGGGGTAGGAGCAGGCTACCAAAAGGAGCACTGCACAGTGGCTTACGGCGCAATCCACCATAACTGCGCCTGCGGAGCACGCCGTAAACACACCCTAAAGCAAGTTTTCGGCACCCGGGAAGTAAAGGCAACCAACGAGCAGGCCGGCAGCCCTTACTCCGCCTGCAGTCACCGGCCTTACCATTCAACCCCTCAGCCTCCTATCTACACATCTGATATTTGAAGAAACTCGCGCCAGGCAGTCGTTTCCGCTGCAAGTAGCCACAGTCAGCTCTGCGCCCCGATTTCCCAGGGGAAGCGGCTGCCTAGCGTGAGTTTCTGCAAAGATTGGATGCGAAGATAGGAGGCTGCAGGATGGAACGGTAAGGCTCCGCCACCGCCATGCTGTGCCCGGACATCGTTTTCGGACGGACAGCAGGCTGCAGTTTTGAGACTGCTGCGCTATAGCGTGAGATTACCATATACCGTATTTCTTCGAGTCTAAGGCGCCATCGATTCTAAGGTACACCTTTACTTTCAGTACCACCAGCAGGGGAAAAAAAAAATCCATCGATTGTAAGACTCACCTCCCTTCATTGAATCTACCCGCTCAGCACCAACTCTCCCTAGCATGTCTCCTGCAGCTGAGAATGACTGAGTGCGCTGCCTTTGCATAGCATTTCTGGCCCCGTCAGAAAGTGCCATTTCCTTCGTTACCTGGGCTTGGGGGAGCTTCAGGGAGGCCTGCGCAACCCTCTGCAGGCCTCCCTGATCTTCAGTTCGGCAAAAAACAGCGATTTTTGGCCATTTCTGGTTTTCACGAAACCGGAAATGGCTGAAAATCACGGTTTTTTGCCGAGCTGAAGTTCAGGGAGGCCTGCAGAGGGTTGCGCAGGCCTCTCTGAAGTCCCCCCAAGCCCCAGTAAGTAAGAAGATAGCATTTTGAGGTGCTTTTTGGAGACCTTCGATTCTAAGACACACCCCATTTTTTGAAATGTTTAATTGGGAAAAAACATGCGTCTTAGAATTGAAGAAATACAGTATACTCATGTATAAGTCAAAAAATTACTACCTAAATTTGACCCTGAAAAGCTGGGCCTACTTATACATGGGGCTTCTAAGAACAGCTGTTTGGTGAGGTTGGGGAGGAGGACCGGACTGAGAAGGAGGACGCAATGGGATAGGTAAAAAAAGGAGCTATTTTACCTTGTTCTGAAGCAGAACAGAAATGGAACTCTTCTCCAAACAGGAAGAAAGGTGAAGGAGCTTATGGGAGTTGTAGTCTTTACAGTACTTCCTTCACTCCAAAGGCCTGTGGGGCCTTATGCTTCCTTGCCATCAGCCCAAGTAAAACACCACAAGACTGGCCTGGGTCATGCCCGCCTGGCATGTATCCAACATAGTGTAGAAGCATATCAGGCAACATGAATTACTTGCCCTATAGCTTTAGCATTACACTATGGGTCAGACAACAATGGCACTAAAAGTGTCATTAGTGCTTCCATCCTTTTTATTTTTTTAAAATAGTAAAATAGCAGCTGCTGAAGCTTGGGGCGGGAGGGGGAGGGAGACAGGCATTTAGCCCATCCTTCAGATGGAGCAGGCATAATGAATTATTTGGCAGCCCTACTGCCATGACTCACATGTTGTCATACAGCCTACTCATATAACCGATTATTACCTTTTGTGGATGGCCATTTGCCTATGCTGCTTCTCTGTCCTAGCAATGATTTTGCCCTTCACAGACCTGGCAAGAAAACTTTCCTCAATCCCCACCAGCTCCGCGACTCTTCTCATTGAAGCAGGCAATTTCTCCCACAAGCAAAAGAATTGGTACCAGTCAATTTTGGCCCAATCTTCATAAACAGGAGTGACCTAAAGAAGAACAGGACACACATTCTGAATCCTACTAATGTTTGAAACTAGATATTTACACACCTTGTGCCTTTCCAGATCCCAGAGAAAAGAGGGGAAACCCCGAAGTACTGATTTTAAAAAGTTAAATAGAAGGTTCTCATAAGATTGTAATTGCCAGATACCCTTTGAGCAAGCTCTTCTTTAAAGGTGAAATAAAATACATTTTAAACTAGTTACAGGGAGGGCCCCTATCCACTGATCCAGTTATCCGCAGATAGTGGATGGCCCCCGCACCGTGACCCCCCCAGGCACTTACTTTTGCGAAGAAACCTTAGTTGTTTCTTCAAAGGGAATGCGATGAGCAGCCTCCTTGCACCAGGGAGATATTTCTTTTTGATAATCAAAGTGGACGCCTTTAGACATATAATAGTAAATGTCTGTGCTCCTAATGATAAGCAGTCCTTTCATAAGTCTGTTTTTACAAAGTTAATTCAATTTTTTGAAGGTGAAAATTTTATGGCTGGTGACTTCAGTGGTGTAATTAATAACACTGGACAACACGAAATTGGCCCTGAAATGGAAAGGGCTAATCTTTACTAACTGCGATGTGCTGAACACAAAAATGACAAAATCTGCCAATTGGCTCTAGTTTAGAAGAAGCAGTCCGCATTGCGTACATAGGGGTTGTAAGTGCCGTCGGGCATTTACCAGTACATGTCTATGGAACTATCTACTGCGGATCTCTCACAAGCCGTAGCCAATTTTGCATTTTCATTATCATATTCGTGTTCAGCACCTCAAAATCTATAAGAAGTGACTAATTTAATCTTGGGGCCTGTGTTAAAATTTGCTGTCCAGTGCAATAAATTAGATTATTCTGTGCAGGCAAAAAGAGCATAATTTCCAGGTTCATTCTAATAAAGGATTTGGCAATACAGTACTAGATATTTGGAGACATCTCCATCTAAAGGAAAGGGATTACTCTTTTTTCTCCTGTATACCAATCGTATTCAAGAATTGACCGTTTTTAGATCACACCTGGGCTTTTACCCTTGTTCTGTTCAGCATCAATAGGAGTAGGTTATCAATAGGAGTAGTATGATGATCTACTAGTAGGCTAGTAGATCATCATAGTGATCATTATTTCTTGGAGTAAGAAAAAAAAAACTTATCAGTGGAGACTTAATAGTTTATTCTTACAAGAGGAAGAAATTAGGGTGAAATTCTCTAGTTTGTTGACCAACTTTTTAAGATTAACCAGTAAGTCAGGAAGTTAGTATTGCCTATATTCATGGTCATTTTGTTAGTATTTATTCTCTGAAAGGGATACAAGAGGGAGATGTTAGAGCTATTTCTCAAGAAATAGGATCCTTAGAGTGTCAACACAAATTATCCTGGTTAAAAGAAGTGCAGGATAAATTAACTGTGACTTAGAAAATATTACAGTTAAAAGAAACTGAGAGTTAATAAAGATTTGATCTTTAGTAAATAATGTTTTTTTAAAGGGCAATAAGCCCAATAATTACTAGCTGTCATGTTAAATAAAAAAAAGAAAAGGTAATTATATCGCGTGTTCAAAAACAAGTAGGCGGCTCGACTACTTCAGAGAATGATATTCTGGAAACTAAAAATGAGTTGATGGGCTGGATGTCGCCTGCAAATCATAGTCTGGGAACCCCCTGCAATAGTGCCATGAAGAATTTCCCCTCCTTTGGTGCCTCATTGCATTACTCAATACTTGAAAAGATGAGGACAAAAAACCCTACCAAATAGAGACTGTGCAGATCATTCTCTAGGACAAAACTCTTCATTGCTCTCTGAAGATCAGCAAAGATTTCCAACGCTGCTGCTGGAGAGAAGGAGGAAGACAAGGTAGCAGATCCAAGATGCGTTGGACAATACACTTCTGTTAAGGGAAAAAAGGAAGCAGTTAACGTCATAGGCAAGCACAAATACTTTATTATTCATTTGCAAAGTGCTTTTAAGTATCAAGCATATCTAAAATTTTGAGGAGAAAAAAATCCTTTAGTCTTTACAGATTTGTGACATGAATTGTCTTCCTCAGTAGAAGACTAATTTCTGAACTAATGCAGACAATAACATCTGATATTACTTTATTTTTATACACACACACACACACACACACACACACACACACACACACACACACAGCATTTCTCCAATTTTTCACTTTCCACAGTCTACAAATACACAGTTGTTTAATAAGAAAATATTGAGGGGGAGGATGCTGTTGTTAAACAGCAGGCAAATCGTAAAGCAGCCCCTTACAATTCTTCTTTGAAAATGATCCCAGACTGTCCCACATCTGCATCATTTAGTAAACATGGAGTTGGGAATCCATATTTGCTCAAGAAATGCATGGTCCCACCTTGTCAGCACCTTCTGAGGTCATTATTTATTTATTTATTTATTTATTTATTTACAATATTTTTACCCCGCCTTTCTCCCCGAAGGGACCCAAGGCGGCTTACAACATGGGATACATAATACAAAAAATAATCACATTTAAAACAATAAAAACAATCCACAAAAGCTAGTAAAAACATCATCTAAAATTAACACATCAAATTACAATTAAAACAGGAGCATAAAAAAGCAGCAGCACTCCACCTGTGCCAGCAGGATGTTAAAAAAAGGCAAGGACTCAGAAGGCTTCCTTAAACAGGAAAGTTTTCAGGCCTCGCCGGAAGGTCTCCAGGGAGGGAGCAGTACGTAAATCAAGAGGGAGGGAATTCCATAGGGTTGGTGCCACTATTGAAAAGGCCCTATTTCTGGCCGCCGCCCCTCGCACCTCCCTGGGCGACGGTACCCGCAAAAGGGCCTTCTCTGATGACCTAAGGAGACGAGCCGGAATATATGGAAGTAGGCGGTCTCTCAGATATCCTAGCCCCAGGCCGTATAGGGCTTTAAAGGTCAAAACCAGCACTTTGAATTGGGCCCGGAAACGAATCGGCAGCCAGTGCAGCCGCTGAAGAAGCGTTCCAACAGAGTCGAACCGCCTACCCCCAGTAACCACACGGGCCGCCGCATTCTGCACTAATTGCAGTTTCCGAACCGTCTTCAAGGGCAGCCCCACGTAGAGCGTGTTACAATAATCTAATCGCGACGTCACCGTGGCATGGTGCACCATGGTCAGGTCTGCACGATCCACGTACGGTCGCAGCTGGCGCATCAGCCAAAGCTGGGCAAAGGCCCCCCTGGCCACAACCGCCACCTGGGAATCCAGGAGCAGCTGCGGATCCAGGCGGACCCCCAAGCTGCGGACCTGCTCCTTTAGAGGGAGTGCAACCCCCTTCAGAGCAGGACGATACTCTAGCACCTGCATCGTGGATTTCCGGACCAGGAGAACCTCTGTCTTGTCCGGGTTTAGTTTCAGCTTATTAGCCCTCATCCAGGTCCCCACTGCCTCCAGGCAGCACTCCAGAACCTCAACAGCCACCCTGGAATCAGGTGGAGAGATAGAGCTGGGTGTCATCAGCATATTGATAGCACCCCACTCCAAATCCCCGGATGACCTCTCCCAGCGGTTTCATGTAGATGTTAAATAGCATGGGGGACAGGATGGAACCCTGTGGCACCCCACACCTCAAGGGCCAGGGTGCCGAACAGGCATCCCCCAGCACCACCATCTGGGACCCATCTGCCAAGTAGGAGCGGAACCACCGCAGAACGGTGCCCCCGACCCCCAGCTCGGCCAGTCGGCCCAGAAGGACACCATGGTCGATGGTGTCGAAAGCCGCTGAGAGGTCCAGCAGAACCGACAGGGACCCACTCCCCCTGTCCAGTCCTCGGCGTAGATCATCCACCAAGGCGACCATGGCCGTTTCTGTCCCAAAGCCCGGCCTGAAACCAGATTGAAAGGGGTCTAGATAATCAGCTTCATCCAGGACCCTCTGGAATTGAGACGCCACCACCCGCTCAATTACCTTGCCCAAAAACGGGAGGTTTGAAACTGGCCGGTAGTTGTCCATTACTGTGGAGTCAAGGGAGGGCTTCTTCAGAACAGGTCAAACCACCGCCCGCCTCAAAGCGAGCGGCAGCACCCCCTCCGCCAACGAAGAGTTGACCACCCTCCCCGTCCACTCGGCCAGTCCCTCCCGGGCAGATCTAATTAGCCAAGCCAGGCAAGGGTCAAGCATGCAGGCAGTCGGCCTCACACTCCAAAGGAGCCTGTCCACATACTCAGGCTGTACAAGCTGAAAAGAGTCCCACAACACTGGACAAGCAGATGCCAAGGGGACATCCTCAGATATTGTTAATGAGGCATCCAAGTCATGGCGAATCCGATCGATTTTATCTGCAAAATGTTTAGGTCATGAAGGTGGCTACAATGAGAGTAGTAACACACTGGCTCTACAACTTGCAAAGGTCTACCAGGCTCACAGAGATTATCATGAGGTTTATAAAACCCATGTTTAAGCAGGCTGCTATTTCTCCCAAGAACTTTTGAATCAAGACGTGTTGTTCTTTTGAATCAAGAAGGGTTTTCACGAAAACCGGAAATGGCCGAAAACCAGAAATGGCCGAAAAGAGCGATTTATCGCCGAACTGAAGATCGGGGAGGCCTGCAGAGGGTCGTGCAGGCCTCCCCGAAGTCGCCACAAGCCCAGGTAAGATTGTTAATTAAACATTCGCTCTATAAGACGCACGCTTATTTCCCCCTATTTTTTGGGGGGGTGCGTCTTATGGAGCGAAAAATACGGTAGTTATTCTTTATCCAGCAATCTTGTTATAGTCTACTGCTTGCCAGGGAGTTGTGTTCAGCAGCATCAAAGATAACTGAATCTGGAATTATGACGACTTCATTACATCACAGAAGTTTGTGGCTTCAAATCTACATATTTATGTTTGAAGACAAAATCAATGCAAATGAGCATTTTACCTTTGCCTACATCAGAGGCTGAAATCTGGACGAATTCATTCTCAAGCAACCACTTTACACAAGTATCAACAGCTCCATGGCAAGTGTTATCCTGCTCTTTCCTGCTGCCCTGAAAGCCATTCAGACTAGCAGCAAGGAGCGTACAGGAAGCATAAGTCTGGACATCATTGGGAGACCTAGCTGCTCCGCTTACTATGACCTGTCAGAAAAAGAGATTAATCAAAACATGTGTTAAAAATGATACAACAGCAAGTACTTACTTTTAGGATGGGAAAGAGCAGCCTGCCAGTTTTTAATTTCTTAGTGGGCCAGGCCAAAAACACTTGTCAACCAGGGACCTGCACCTACTCTCTCATCCACACAGACAAACTCAATCCTGTGTAAGGATCCAGCCGGTGGCCCAGGGCCACCCACCGGATCCTGTGCCCAGGCTGCCCGTCAACTGGCAGGCCGGAGGTCTACTCAGGGAAGGAGAGTAAACCGGGGCTGGCCCTATCAGCCTCTTCGGATTTCCGCCAGCTAAATAGCTGGCGGAAGTAGAGGAGGCCATGTAACGGCGTAGCTGGCCCAGCGGGGATGGAGATATGACGGGAGCCATCCACCACCCCCTCCCGGGCCGGCTAGATCAATGGCCCTCCCTTGCCCACCGGACTGTCCACGAGGCCGCCGGCGGGAGAGCTTACTTTTTTCTGGCAGCTGCATCCTGATCCAGTGTCGGAGTGAGGGAGGCCGGCCTTGCGCCGACCTCCCTTACTCTAGAGTCGCCAAGAAACGTGCTTTATGGCACGTTTGCGACTGCTTCCGGCGACGGAGTGAGCGCTCTGTTGCCAGATACTTCCTGTGGATTGCGCCCTGTGGATTGCGCCCTGAAAGGGCATGCCTATGCAAGGAGGTATCTATGCATACAGATTTACATACTCTTGCAAGCAAGACACAAGCATCCCTGCAGCAGAGAACTAATCTTCAGTGCTTATGGAATTTTCTGCCACAAAATGTGGGGGCAGACAGCAGCAAAAATGGCTTTAAAAAGGGATTTGACCCCTTTACCTATAATAGCATTGTTTCTGTCATTATTGTTCAAGTATATCTGAGCCTTAGAATACTAACCAAGCATTTAATAAACTTGCATCCTTCATTCCACATTTCCAACACTGAATATTATTGAGCCTGCATATGTGCAGTGCACAGAAACCTTTCTCCTAAATGACAGTCCTGTTATCCTGATGCTGACTTAGCAGTCAGTCTGTAAGTTCCCCCAAAGGCATTGTTTGCACTCCGAGCACTGTAAAAGCTCTTCCTTGCCTTTTCAATTCAGATTTACATCTGATAATCTTTAAGACCAGGCTGTCTCTCGGATATTTGAGAGATTAGACAGCTGGTGTTAACACAGTGACTAAAAGACCAAGCTATAAATCAAAGAGTTCCCTGGCTCAAAATGTTTTTTGGATGTATATTTTCTTCTTTTAATGTACAAAAGTGTCTACTTCTGCACATCTAGGGAGTTCCCCAAGTATGCAGAAACCACTATCTTGTCTATGGTTGACCCCATTTTGTGCAGAAACTGTTAGTCATTCAACCTCCTGAGTTCACTAGTAGAATATATGATGTTTTACTAAGCACTGCAAGCAAACTTTTATTCCCTCAGCATTACGTACCTCAAGGATTGCTCGGATCATACTGGAAGTAATCCCATCTCCCTCCTGGCTGAGCAAACAGCTGCGCACAGGCTTGAGATCACCCCGTAGTAGAGTAATCCCTTTTGATTTCTCAGAGGGCTTGCACACCAGAAGGCTCTCACCTATCATTAAATACACAATTTTCAACTAACATATAAACGTTTTGCATTCATTTATAATGCATGCAAAGAATATAATGTGCATTGTGTTTCGCTAATAAGCAGTCCATTTTCAGTCAAGTCAATGGTGACCAACCAATAAGCTAGGTCAAGGGCTACCCAAGGCAAGGACCTCTATTCAGCAGACAGGGGTCACACCAATGTTACGAGCATTGTTAACACACATTTGGCTCCATCCATCATCTGTGTTCCATGACTATAGTCTGCTTACTTTCTCCCAGATAAATCAAAGGCTCCCACTGACATATACAGGACACAGGAAAATATTTCATTTGGCACAATAGGTGGGGTGGCAAAACCTATTTAAATTTGAGTCCCTTCAGGAAGAAAGGTGGGGTAAAAATACTGTAAATAAAATAAATAGATGTATCACTAGGGATCATTAATTGGGAGCGATATATGCCTCAGCGTAAAGTAGGGATAGGCCACCTACCCTGACTGGGCATAGAATTGGAATGGGAGATTAGGGTTAGGAAGTTGGTCAGTTGACAAGTCAAAATTGTCAAATGACAAGGCTTAGCATCAGCATATGGTACCCCCTCAGGCAAGTCAAGAGCTCTGGGTGGCCAAGAGCCACCCAGACAGCCAAGAGCTCTGCGTGAGAGCCATCACTTGGACCATCGTCACCTTGAATAAAGTCTAAGGAGAAATCTGACAAGGCGGTATATAAATACAGATTGTTATTATTATTGAGTACTATACATTTTAGTTTGAAGTGTGGGTATTATCAATACAGTCAAATGATTTGCAGTCATTAAAGTAAAGGTAAAGGTATCCCCTGCTCGAAAGCCAGTCATGTCCGACTCTAGGGTGCAGTGCTCATCTCCGTTTCTAAGGCCAAAGAGCCAGCGCTGTCCGAAGACGCTTCCGTGGTCATGTGGCCGGCATGACTAACAGAACGCTGTTACTTTTCTGCCACTGCGGTACCTATTTATCTACTTGCAATTTCTTGCTTTCGAACTGCTAGGTTGGCAGGAGCTGGGACAGGAGACGGGAGCTCACTCCATCACGCGGCACTCGGGTCTCGAACTGCTGTCCTACCGACCTTCTGGTCTGCAGTTCAGCGTCTTAACCACTAAGCCACCGCGTACCACTTGGCAGTTACGACTTTTCTTTAATCTTGAATGATTTTTATGCTGTCTTCTTATTGTGACAGAACTATAGCACATCTACTATTTTAGACTTTGGTTCCACTGTATGTAACTATTCCCCATTCTATACCTATATGCATATAACAACTTTCTGGACCACTTTATGCAACTGAAACAGCAAGTATTCGCCCATAAAAGCCAATGCCACAACAAATGTCCTGTCCTTAATGCATCATAGGACTCTGTTATTTCTATTTAAATCAGAGCAACAATGATTATGCCAACATGATCGCAACATGCTATGGCAACATGCTATGGAATCAGGCCACAATATTAATTTTAATGATACCAAAAGATTGTGCCATGAGTCCAATTATAAAGCTAGATTAAATCTAGAGGCTATAGAGATCTTTAAACACAGTAAACAAATTTTAAACTGTAAACAAGAAGTATCAATGATTAATAAAATTTAGACTCCAGCCATTAGCAAAGGATAAACAGGTTAATATACAGGTGACCACTACGAGCAATATGAGTGAGTTCTTGCAGGGTCAGGTAATAGCAGCTGTAGCTGTTAATTGCCTCTAGGAAATGCATGCCAAAATCCTTTTAAATTACATCAGCAGGACTGCGATGATCTTAACATCTTCCTGCTAGCACAGGCTATATTATTTGCATCTGAAGAAGTTCACAGCTAGTGAATGAAATGTAATGCCAGTTTTACTGTTTTTAAAGTGGTTTTATTGTATTTCACAACAAGCTTTTAAAGTATTTTATTACACAGTGGTGTATTTTAAAAGACTTATAAAGTCTCCATCTGCAGATACTTTTAAAAGTTTTAGTGTGTTTTTTATGACCTTAATCCCGAAGATGATACGATCGTATTACAATGATCATGCCCCTTAACTACACTCACCTATGGTGTCTATTCCCTTTCTTCCAGCTCTCCCAGCCATCTGCTTGTACGTTAAGACATCCAACGATCTGCCACCAAACATAGGAGTTCGGATAATTACCCGGCGTGCAGGCAGATTCACTCCAGAAGAAAGAGTAGATGTTGCTGCTAGGACTCTAAGCACTCCTTGACGAAAAGCAACTTCAATTCTGTCTCGTTCATCAAATGTAAGACCTGAGATACAATTAAGATTAAAAATATTAAATGCGGATAATATCCATCAACAAAGCAGCAAAGAAAGGAAGTTCTTTGATCCAGGACATTTGAGGTCATTCGATCCAAGGGAAATCTGACCCCATCTGCAACTCCTCGCTCCTCCCCACAAAAGCTAGTTGACCCATGAGCAGGAAGAGAAGAAGCTGGAAAAGGCAAACGGTCATCTCAACCTGCTGTTGGGACTGGGCTCAGGCCCCTCTTCCCCTCAAAGTTCAAAACGCCAGACTGCTCTGAGAGCAGGAAGAGAAGAAGTAGCCATCAAGATGGCATCATCATTGCCAACTCTGTCAGTTTAAATAGGTAAGTATAAAATATTGCAGTGTTAAGGATTTATTAGTTTTTTTTTTTTACTGGTTGCTACCTGAACTGATCTGGGAGCCGTCTTGGCTAAAAAGAGGAAAAATAATCCCTTAACTGAATCCCAGTTCAGTCAAGCTTCTTAAAGAGTTTTAGCAAGTTTATAAAATGGGAATAGATTCATTTACCTCTAATTCATTGAAATACTCTTGCTACAGAATATAAAAAAACCTCATAGTTTTTACTAGTAGTAAAAAAACACGCAGTTGCCTCGTAGCTCTGAGCTAAAGGCCCAACATATAGACCTAGGAGCCTAACATAGGGCTCTCTCTGAATTTTAGAAGCAGGTCAGGTACAAATTTTGTGGTCAAGGAATGTTTTGTTTATGACATGAATATTTAATATGTAAAACAATGAGTGGCTGCAGTAATGAGCCAAGCATTCCTGCTTTAACCCTTCCTTTGCTCCCACAAATTGTGCCGACGATAATGATACTAACTCAGATGATGCTCTACACCAGGGGTTCTCAACCTGTGGTACAGGTACCCCTAGGGGTATGCGGACCTCTTGCTGGGGGCACGCCAAGCCCTGCCCCTTATCTGCCCCATCAGCAGCTAATTAAGTGTTAATTAACATGGATTTAAAAAATTGAGCCCTTCTGTCTCTCTGATTTTGGTTTTAGGCTTATTTTTGTACTTTGGAAAATGTACTTTGGTGGGGTGGGGAAGGGAGGAGCTGATTTTGGGAAGTGTGACTTGGAGAAAAAAAGAGATCCTTGCATGTCTGTCTGTCTGTCTGTCACACACAGAGAGAGTTAAATAAGACATTTTTTCACATTTAAAATTATTTTAGTACTTTTTATTTAATGATTAATTACCTAATTAATATAATTAATTAGCAGTTAACTAGCAGGGGGTACTTCAGAAAATTGGACCGTGATAGGGGGTACCCAGGCCTCCAAAGGTTGAGAACCCCTGCTCTACACCATTTAAACTGTAGGCATTTTTTAGAGTATAAAATTCAGTTCTTAAAGAAAAAATCCAGAAAACCTATGTATGAGGGTAATAATGATTATACCTAGGATAACAATACTTTAGAAGCTTTCACTTAAAGTAATCCTTTTATGGGCAGACGTCCTTTTGTTAGAAAGGGCAGAGTAACACAATGACATCTAGTGGGCAAGTTATGAATAGCAAATTGTTTTTAAAAATGAAATGCTCCTTTCCTCCTGAGACTCTTAATAGAGAAAGATTTTAGTTTACAACATTATCTTTCACAATCTTGATATAGGTCTCTAAAATAAGTGGATAACTATAAGCCTAACTTCATTTGTCATTATGTAAAATTCCAATAGACACACCAGAACACATGCAATATATATTTCTTCTCTTTGAGGAGTGGAAATAATCTACATAATTAAGAACTGTTGCGCGCACATATCTTTTAACAGGAATTCTGAAATTACTTCCCAGGTCCCAGCTTCAAGTTTCCAAAGTACTGAAGGAAGCTAACTCAAGGCAAGGGTCCCACATCTTTATTAAAGATAAAAAGAAATTGAAACTGTATAGCCAGGGAATCCAAGGAAATTAATATTTATGTGAGTTTGTAATACCGTATTGTCCCAAGTATAGGATGCTCCTGATTATACGCCGCACCCTTGAAGTTTGGTGCTATTTCTTAAAAAATACATTTTTAACTTAACTTAAAGAAAATATACACATTAGTAGAACAGTAAAACAGTACAGCTTTAGTACAGTTAAAGGCATAGGTACCCTGTCCCTTATTGAATCTGGGCACCCTAGTATAAGTAACCTTCCCAGATCCAAAGGGGGACAGAGTGCCTACCTTTAACCTTTGGAAATTGGGCAGGTGCAGCTTGTTGCACCCTTCCATGATGATGAGCTGCACTTGCTCAAATTTCAATGGTTAACAGCACAATCCTATGCATGTCTACTCAGAAGTAAGTCCCATTGTATTCAATGGGGCTTACTCCCAGGAACGTGTGCATAGGATTGCAGCCTAAAGGTTGGCACACTGTCCTCCTTTGGGTATGGTAAGCCTATGCAGGAGCTCTTGCTCTCAACTTTCAAACTGTACTCTCAACTTTCAAACTGCAGAATCAATAAATATCTTAGTTTCCACAGAGTCTTGGGGCTGGAGCTTAAGGGTTAATTTTTTTTTCAAATGCTTCCATCCTGAGGCTAGAGGTTGTTAGAGAGATCATTGTTCGGCCAACTTTGCAGTTTAAAAAAAGGAAAAAAAGCCCCATTTTACCTTTGAAAGAGACTTGGAGAGACTTGAAAACAGAACGCTTTGCAGAAATTGCTAGGCTTTGCTTGTAGGCCGCACTCCTACTTTAAAGACTTGCTTTAGGGGAAAAAAGTGAATCTTATACTCAGGTCAATACGGTATTTTATGCTACTTTATTAAAAAGAAAAATTACTGTAGAAAAATATAAATTCTCACAAAGTCTGAAGTATGAACTGGAGTTGAATTTGAATCCAAGCAACCCAAGGCCAAAGATAAGAATAGCCAGGATGGGTAAGAGAATGGATAGCCAGGATGGGTAAGAGAATAACCACAACCACCATTTGTATAGTACTTCCCAAGGCTTCAAAGTGCTTCTGTGTATTATCTTGATGCAATCATTACAACAACCCACTAAAGCAGGGGTCCCCAACCACCGGTCCACGGCCCGTTCGGGCCCGGGCCCCGGGCCAAGCTTCCATGGGGAGCCGCGGGAGGCAGAAGCGTTGGGGTTGGGGCGTACTTGCCTTTGCTCCGCTTTGTCCGTCTTCTTTTCGGCCATCCCTGGAGCCTGAACGGCTCCAAAATGGTCACGGGGGGGTGATTGGAGCTGCGCGGGGCACGCGCAGCTGACATCACGCCCGGGTCACGTGGGGGCACGGCGTCAGCGCCCCCCCGGTCCGTGGAAAACAATTCTTCAACGATGCCGGTCCCCGACGCCGGAAAGGTTGGGGGCCGCTGCACTAAAGAACTTATTATCCCTCTGTTGCAGCTGGGAGTGGCTTGCCTAGGCCATCTAATGAGAATTCATGGCAGAGGTGAGACATGAACTGGAGAAGTCTTGATTCGCAGTTCAGTCTCTTCACCATGACAGCTCTCATAACTTGGCTAATGGATGACAAGATGGCAAACACACACATGACCAAGTGAAATAAGCAACAGCCCACCTCCGAGACCCTTTAAAATGTGCCATATTGACAAAACTGAAACTTTAGGAAATGTCCAGACAAGAACCACCATATTCAGTGAACAGATCCATTGTCAGCCAATCACAGATGACCAAGATTATAATGTCAATACAAGTATAAACGCAATAGACAAGAAAGATTCTCACTTGCTCCATGGCACCAGAGCACAGAAGCAAGCAGAAATTCATACACTCAGTTTCTCGCACTTGGAAGACTCTCTACCTGAGACTTGGTAAGGCAACTGGCCCATGCCGGCTTTGTATTCTCTGCATTCTGATAAACTAGTTAGGAATATTTTCCTAGGACTGTTTAAACCAGGGAGTTGAACTACTCAAAATGTGTGTTCAGTTTCCAGTTCAGGTCCACAAATAGTTCTTAACTCTCCTATTCAGTTCCAGTTCAGGTAATAACTTTAAAAAGCAGCTTGGCAACTGGTCTAGAATAATCATGCAAAACAATAACCAATCAGAAACGGATCCAGGTCTGCGGTGGGCAGGGACCACCGCCGCCGCCATGCCCCACCTCCGGCGCTTTTTGGCTCCTTTTTGGAGCCATACGGCACCAGGGAGGGTGGGAGGGCCGAAGCAGCAGGGTGCCGGAGGCAGCGGGACAACAGGTAAGCGCCGCCCACTGCGACCTGCGCCCTGGGGCCCACCGCCCCAACGCCCCCAGTGGTACGACGCTTCTGTACCAATTATTTTTGCTTGCAATGTAACTCTATAAAAAGGAATACAATGATAACTATTTCACTTGAGGGAAAAATTAACTATTTAAAAAATTGCTTAAGTTAATGAACAAAATACATAAATCGAGGTAAAACAGAAAACAAGTCATTAATCAAACAGTTGCAACCTGAGCACCTAATAACTGAACCACTTATTCTGAATTAGTGACCACTTTGCGTGTCTAGGGAATGGTTTCAATTCAAGGCAACCAATTCTGTTCTGGTTCACTGAAAAAATGGTTGCTAAACCAGTCGGGGTTCAGGGTTGTTTTGATTCCCTGGTTTAAAAGCTTTTAAGGAAAAGGTTGTAAGCTCTCTGGAAATTGTTGAAAACCTTGCAAATTTCATAGCGGTTTGTGGAAACTTGTTATTTTGATACAATAAACTTGTACAACTCCTGTTTGAGTTTTAAACAAAATATTGCTTTGTTATAAAAACTGTGGTTTACTGGCACTGTGCCCCAGAAGGTGACTTAAGGTCCCATTTCATGGAGGGCTGGATATACATACAGGAGCAGTTTATCCATGTGGTTGAATGAAATGGCTGCTTTGAGCAGCAGGTTGGGGAGGCAACAAACCGGGGTAGAGGGTGCCCCGTAACCTGCACCTGCCCACCAGGCCTGCTGCCTGCCCAGTCACTTCACTCGGCCACTGCCTCATCCCCTTCCTGCACGCTCAGAGACTGCAGAGAAGTGGGGGAGTTTCCCTTCTCCACCTTTGTCACTGCTCCAATCCTTTTCCCGAGAGATGAGGGCAAGGGCCACTGCCTTTCTTCCCCTGCCTCTTCCTGCCAAGTGGATTGGTGGGAAGGTTCCACTTCCAACAACTCCCAGAACACTTTGCAAGAAGCTGCAGCAGCCAAGGAAGTGGTGGACGCCAACAAGGTGAGCACCGACAGGCATGCGTCTGTGTGCCTGGTGGTTGAGGAATGCAGATAAAAATGGGTAAGCTACAGAATTTGCCATGGTTTTAGTTTGCGGATCAGCTTGGGCCTCCCCTGCATAAACATTTCAAAAGTCCCCAAGAATCATGGTAGGCCACAGAAACTGATGGGCACAGAGGTGACAATACAATGTGATTGTCAAATAAAACACCCTAAATCATACCTGCAAAACTTAATCATACCTGCATGGTGAAAAGCAACACCCCATTTTACAGTCCGCTGAAGCACAGAATCCAAACCAGTGGGAGAATTTTTCAACTGACTCATCAGCTCCTCTATTCCCTCTGTGTCCAGAGCAACTGGTGAAAGACTGGATTTTTTTGCAAGACCTTCACATGGAAAAAAAAATCCGTTATACGGTCTTTTCCTAAGCCCCTTCCCCTTCCACAAGCCCTTATTCTTGACTGACATTCATGCTGAAGATTGTAGAACTCCCTGGCGATGATGTCTGCCAACTTCTCACACCAGTTTTTGGATGGGCAGAACACAAGCACAGAATGGCCATCCTGCACCGTCTCATAACACAAACTCGTCACATGGTCCTCATCTCCCTAAATTGAAACAGACAATTGTTTTAAACAAGCGTGTTTCACATAAGGGTCTGGAAGTGATCTTTTTTTGTTCTTTTCAATTCCCTGTTCATGTGCATAAAAAGATGCATAACATAAAAAAAGTTTGTCTTTACATAGGAAGATGTTCAGGACAGGGCAACATTTTCAACAAAAAGTGGCCAAGACATTTGCCATGTGGTGTGGCAGGGGGGACATTACTGCATTCCATTCTCTTACCCCTAGCCCACAGCAGGCTATTAAAGTTGTTTGGGAAGAACATGGGATAATAGAAGCATACCATTCTCATCATATTAGGCTGGCTTCCTGTTCCAGCACTTTGCTGGAATCCTGCTTTGCTACAATCAACAGAGGCAAGCAGGAAGGTCATCACCCAAATGCCCAATTCCAGTATAAATCCAGTGGCATAACCGTTTCTTGCTACCTACAAAGTGGTTTACTTTGGGACATCCACTAAAACTGAGTGGCGGTAGAATTAGGACAAAATAAAATATTTCTTTACCCAGCGTGTAATTAATCTGCGTGTAATTAATCTCGCATTCTGCAGAGTGCGTGCACGCGGGTGACTTCTTTACTTCTTTTTTTGTGAGCCAAACTGGAGCCTTGCAGAGAGCAGCTGGCAGGAGCTGAGCGAGTGAGACGCAATCCTCCCTCCACAGCCGCCGCTCCAGCCTCCCTCCCCAAGAAGCAGCCTCACTCACTCACACGCATGCAGAGCTCTGCCGCCACACGGCAATTTCTTGCAGAGTATATTACTGGGCACCCTGAGCCAAGGGGGGGGGAAGTCGCGCTACCTAAAAGAGGCTTCTGGAGCGCGATTTCCCTCTGCAGCAAGTTCAGCAAGATGATTCCAGCCTTGAAAACAGAGCGGTTTCAGCAAAATGTCTGAGATGATTTTAAAAACTTTAGGGGACCTTCGTCGCATATGCGGATCGTCACTGACCGATCTGTCGCTATGTGGGGGACACCTGTATATGAATAGAACAATATCGGGTCTAGGATAGCCTGCCTATGTAAACCACCTTGAATAAATCTGATGAGAAATCTGATGATAGAAAGGCGGTATATACAGAAATAATTAAGAAATAAAATGTGATATAATATAAAATATTATTCTGTTGGTTTGATCTTAAATTTGCACAGCAAAGAGCATTATACAGTACAGGTGGGCCCCCATATCCGCTGGGGATATGTTCCAGGCCCCTCGGTGGATACTTGAAACCATGAATAACAGCGAACACCCCCTCCATGGTTTCCTGAGGGCCCCCCCCCACCCTGCCTCCCCTGCAGGCAGGCATGCTTGCCCCCCCCTCTTATTTTTTTATTTCAGCAAGCTTTGTTTCTTCCTTAAAACAAACAGAGAAGCAGCCTCCATTGCAGGCAAGTAGAACGGGACTAAGTTCTAGAGAGGCTCTGCAAGGTTTCTGTTAACCTTGCAGAGCCTCCCTAGTACTTAGTCTCGTACTACTTGCCTGTAATAAGCAGCCAGAGGCTGCTTCTCCTGTTTCTTTAAGGAAGAAATGAAGCTTACTGGGAAAAAAAGTAAAAGCCTGGGGGGGTCCCCACGATCCATAGATAACTGAAACCGTGGATAGCGAATCAGTGGATATGGGGGCCCACCTGTACTTCACAGTCTGATTTTTAGCAATATCTAGTTACCTTCACATGCAGCATCGGTTGGATTTCTCTCACAACTTTGACTGAGGAGTCAAAAATCTTGCTGCCAATTTTCAGTTGCTCCATAAGAGGAACTGGGCGGAAGTCTGTATGGTATAGCTCCGCATTTAGCCAGGAAGCCAGGAGATTCAGGTTAGGAAGGGTGGCACTCATGCCTACAATCTGTATTCCATCAGGGAGAGGTCTGACTGTGTGTGTTTGTCTATAAGAAAAAAAACAAACCAGAAATCTGACCAAAGTTATCCCATGTGCTAATCAGTGGTTCTCAAAGTGGTGGGTCGCGACCCACCCTTTGAACCAAAAGTTGTTCCCTTGCCGCCTTAAGGTCATGCCCTATCACTACTTAAGGAGACTTTTATACTAAATCAAAGTTTCCCAACCTGTGGTACACGAACTGAGTTCAAGTATTACACTGGCACTCATCCGGCACAATGGTGGCTGCCATTGTGACCGTACTGCTGTACCACCGCGTCCCAAACGGGAAACCCTCACGCTTGAGCTTCGCCGGCCACCCGGTGGCTGCTTACTGTCTTTTTCAAGGCCTTGAAAAAGACAGCAAGCAGTCCCAGGTGGCCGGTGAAGCTCGAGTGTGAGGGTTTCCCGTGCTGGGAAATGCCTGCCCGCCCTGACCACCTTACCGTCATTTTTAGGACTCCGTCACCACTTACTTTCGGTGGGACACGGTGGTACAGCGGCCCCAGAGGTGGTACGCCGCGCCAAAAGGTTTGGAACCTCTGAACTAGATATTTCCTGCACAGACACCACTTGTTAACTTTTTTAAATCTTCCAGAGCCTGTAAGACAAAGACCTTTTATTCTACTCACTTGTTTTTTTTTCTTTCAGTCAAAAAACGAACTTTTGTCAAGAGAAGTTCCAGTAGATAGCCTCTTTGAGAATCTCCCAACATGTGCAACTCATCCACCACTATTATTCCTAATAGAGAGAGAAAGTTTCAGATATCAAGTTCATCAGAGATCTACCTTTCTCTGGAAAAACACCATTTCTGTGCCAAGTTGGATTAGTAACAGCCGTTTGGACTGGAGAGTTTGGAAAGTAGGTACAATGCCATCTGCAGGACACTAGGGGGCAGTGTATTGTCCAGGAGGCAGATTATTCTTACTTCTATATAGTCCGGCCTGTCTCCTTAGGTCATCAGAGAAGGCCCTCTTGTGGATACCATCGCCCAGGGAGGTGCGAGGGGCGGCAGCCAGAAATACGGCCTTTTCAGTAGTGGCACCAACTTTATGGAATTCCCTCCCTTTTGACTTACGAACTGCTCCCTCCTTGGACACTTTCCAGCGAGGCCTAAAAACCTTCTTGTTCAAAGAAGCCTTCTGAGCCCTTGCCTTTTTAACATCCTACTGGTACAGGTGGGGTGCTGCTGTTTTTATGTACTTGTTTTAATTGTAATCTTTTTTAACTGATTTTTAGATACTGTTTTTATTAATTTTCATTAATTGTTTTTACTGTTTTAAAATGTAACTATTTTTTGTCTTATACTGCACTGTATTTTCTTTTTGTTGTAAGCTGCCTTGGGTCCCTTTGGGGAGAAAGTCGGGGTAAAAATACTGTAAATAAATAAATAAAATAATAAATGATTCAGAGGCTACCTGTCTTTGACCTTTGTCCTCTTTGACCTGTGATGATATGCCTGCTTCCTTCCTTCCTTCCCCCCCCCCCCCCCAGCGTTTCTCTTTCCCCCTCTGATCCTCCAAGCATGCAGACATCACTCCATTCGTTCTGACCAGCTACACGGAGTCCACCATGCTATGAGGTCTTTCACATCCATGCAAGTGGAATACCTCTAGCACTGTGACCAAGTGACAGACTATTTCTTTAAGAACCTTTTTTTCTTTTACAACTGCTCCAGTATCTTACCAAGCAAGTCCATTGTGTTCTCCTCTATGAGTCTGTTGATCAGGCCATTGGCTCTCTCAATAGTACAGACAGCAACATCCAGGGCAGAGAAAGAGACAGCAGGGGAAGTACTGCCCATATAGCCTTCCACGTGCACGCCTGCTTCGTGGAACATAGCCTGTTTGCCAGAAAAACAGTATATTTTTTTACAGTTTTTTTAGATATGTGCTAGGCATGCACTGCACTATAAGCAGTCAGCCTAGCATTACATTATGAAATCACAGTGAACCCTCGATTTAATGGGCTAATGGAGTGAAGGAGTGTCCATTAATGCTGAAAATCCATTAAAAAATAATGCACCTACGATAATATGCAGGCACAAACATATGAGTAAAGAACGTATGTGCAAAACATATGAGTCATTTTTTTAAAGAAGCAGATGTCTGTGATTTCCAAAGTCTGTTAAATCAAGATCCGTGAAAGCGAGGGTTCACTCATGGCATATCCAACACATGCATTTCCAGCCACTTACCTGAGACAACAAGAACCGTTTTCCAGGTGACCAGGCAGGTAAGCTTTACCAAAAGTTGTTCTCTTTCCTCTTAGGCCACAAATGACTAACCAGGTTACATGTGAACAGGTGAACTAATAACTTTTGGGGTCCAAAAAATTTACATCGGCCTTGGTATCTAGCCTGTATTCATGATCATGAAAACAGGCTAACTACCAAGGCAGCAATCCACTAAAACTTGTTATGGCAACTAAGAATTGTATTCTGGCTATCAGAACTGGTCAGCAATCTCTAGGGTAACGGTAAAGGTTCCCCTTGCTCGAAAGCCAGTCGTTACCGACTCTAGGGGCACCGCTCATCTCTGTTTCAAAGCCAGCGCTGTCCAAAGACGCTTCCGTGGTCATGTGGTCAGCATGACTAACGGAACATTGCTACCTTCCCGCCAAGGACGTAAGAGCTATTAACCTACTTGCAATTTCTTGCTTTCGAACTGCTAGGTTGGCAGCAGCTGGGGCCAAAGACGGTAGCTCACACCGTCATACGGCACTCGGGTCTCAAACTGCTGTCCTGCCTACCTTCCGGTCTCCACTTAACCACTAAGCCACCAATCTCTAGTCACAGTCTTTTCCCCTCTTTTTTTTTTTAAGTCAGCTGTATTATTATTTATATACCGCTTTTCCAGGAAAAATAATTAACAAAGCAGCCTCTACTGTTGCTTTCACAACCCCTCACTTCTCAAATCGCCAATTGAGTGGGAGGAGGGCAGCGGCATTTTTACAGTTTTACAGAAATGAATCTGTGTTCTCCAGTTGTAGTGGTTTGGGAGTCAGACTTAGACCTGGAAGATCCAGGTTCAAATCCCCGCTCAGCCACGAAGCTTCCTGAGTGACCTTGGGCCAGTCACTATCTCTCAGCCTAACCTACCTCACAGGGTTGTTGTGAGGACAAAAAGGAGGGGAGGAAATATGTACACCACTCTGAGCTCCTTGGAGGAAGGGCGGTATAAAAAATGTGAAAAATAAAATAAAAAATTAATTGCTAGGGAGATCAGGGTATTATTTAATTTCAACATACAGGAACTCAGACTTGTGGTGGAGTAATGCCATCTACCCTATAAACCCTTCTCCTTAAGGTGGGGGCAGGAGTTGCAAGGCTGCATTTGCTTGGTACAAAGGAAAAGGCACCATGCATCTGCACTCTTAATACAGTATATTCCTACTGGGAAATAGGAAAAAAAACACCTTTGGCTACCAAGCTTGGACAGAATGTATGGGTCTCTTAAGGGGTGCTGAGGGACATATTGATGCTTGGCGAGTAAGCCAAGCTGATATTTGCTGACCACTGGGAACAGTCTTGTCTCTTACATCTTGTCGAGCTTCAGAAGCACTTGGAGTGCTCTCGGAGTGCTCTCAGAGCTCAGCATGAAGTCGAGGACAATCCTCCACTCACTACCACCCTTAGTTTCAAGCTCAGGAGGAGACCGGAGCTCATCTGTATTGGACTATACTTCTGAAGCACATGGAGAACAACATTAACTAGACACAGCATTCCTCCCAAGCTTGAAGACAGAAGGGGGGTCCCTGCCACAAATACTCTGCTTTTGTAAGGTACCCTGTTCTAGGAAGCTTTATGCTCAAGAGAGGTTTTGAATACACATCTTTCCAGTCCAACACTCTAACCACTACTCAATTAAGGGCCAAATTCTATCCAACTTTCCAGAACCAATGCAGTCATGCCAACGGGGCATGAGCTGCATCCTGCAGTGGGGGGGGGGGCAGTCACGGAGGCCTCCTCAAGGTAAGAGAATGTTTGTTCCTTTACCTCGGAGTTGCATTGTGCCTGCATTGGGACTGGAACGTTGGATAGGATTGGGTCCTAAATCACATGGTGATTTATGGACCTCCTAAATCACATGGTGAATCACATGGACCTCCTTCTTGTCATGCAGCTTCATAACTGAAAGCGTCACAGAACTGGAACACACGATCATCACAGCAATACAGGTTACAAGTACAGTACCCAGGAAGTCAAAACTACCACCAAGTCTACAGCATTTGCTGTGGAAAGGAGGAACCTCCATGTGATCACACATGGTACTGTACTTTGTAAAGCTTCTTGGAGTGACTCGAGTTTTCTACAAGACAATTTGTGTCATTTCCTGTTGTTACTATTCTAACAGCGCAATCCTGTGTAAGATGCAGCAGAATGGCCGGCTACCGATTCTATCCCATTACCGGGCCGCCCCAGGGCAGCCTGGGAGCACCTCGGGAGAGACATTCGTCCCCTTCCTTGGGTGCAAGCCAGCCGGGACCCTATGGGCCTCCTCGGATGTATGCCAGGTCCAGGCCTGGTGTACATTTGAGGAGGCCGGGTAAGGCTGGCCAGGCCCAGGAACGGGCCTAGGATATCAGCAGAGCGTGCCGCCAATATCCCAGCCCCCCCCCTGGGTCGGCCAATTGGTCCCTTCCCTCCACGCCCCTGCCCGTCCTCCCACCGAACCTGCACCGACCAGTGCAGGACTTACCTCTGCCAGTCGGTGCCAGGTCTGGAGGGCGGCGGAGTAAGGGCTGCCGGCTTTTGAGCCGGCAGCCGTTACTCAAGAGTCATCGTAAACTTGCTTTACGGCACGTTTGCAATGGCTTAGAGCAGCAGAGCGTGCACTCCGCCGTTCTAAACGTACACAGGATGGGGCTGCCTGACTTTAACTACTTAACCATCAGATGATCAAGTTTTTTTTGGTTGGTTAAATTCCAACCCCCAGAAAGCCAACTGATCTACCAACCTTCAAAGCAAATCGGTGTATAGACTAAGAATTTTATCCCAAAATTCTCTCAGAAATTTGAAATATTCACCTCCCAAATTTCTAACATTAAAGATTCTGCCAATGTTCGATTTGATCCAACTTCTGCGCTGCAACCACACTCTCTAAACAATATGCCACTTACCTGCAGGTAATATTTCTTTTCTTTGGCTACCGAGACAAAGGGCAGGATGAACAAAGCTTTTTTGCGGGTTTCCAACACTCTCTTCAAAATGAGTAACTCAGCGACAAGTGTCTTGCCAGCACTTGTAGGAGCTGAAAGTCATTTGAAAGGAAGACATGAATTTTCAAGATTGAGATTCAATAGTTGGAGACAATTTTCCAACCTGGAATTTTTCACATCATAGGACAACAAACATCTAAAGTCCAAGCTAAAGACAGCCAATATCAGCTCCATGGTTACCCAATCTAGTACAGGTGGGCAGATGGAACAGATTAATTGTTCGTTCTTCCTCACAGCCTATGTTTTGCCACCCCTTGAATGAAAGAAAAAAAAGCATCCTAAAGAATAGAAACTGGCAGAAAGAAAAGATTACAAACTACAATTTGCTGTCAACCAGGAAGCAACTACTATACTGGAATTAAGCAGAGCTTGCAAGGGGAGGAGGGATGGTGGGGGGACGGGGACACACGAGTATAGAGGTCATTTTTATAGCACTAAACTATGGTTTGGTATTATGAGTGAACTCTAAGAAAACATGGCATGTTTAAGGAAACACCTGTAGCACATTTATTTATTTATTTATTTATGTCTGTATTTATATACCGCCTTTCTTATCCTCAGATAGCTCTTCAGATGTTATTCAAGGTGGTTTACATAGGCAGACTTATCTAGATCCGATAAGGATCTTTACAATATTGTTCTGTATAGAACCCTACAATTCCAGCTGGTTTCTTCCATGGTGTAGTCATCTTCACTAGCTGCTGAACACAAGCCTCAAGCTCTCCGCAGGAAGCCACAGATCATGCTGAACAGGGAAACATTTTTCCAGTTGTCATCGCTCTGTCACTGACATTCTTAGCATTCCAGTCTGTTCTCTCACCGCACCACGCAACAGCGACTCCTCTCTGCCACCAAGGGTCATGACAGCTTATCAGTGACTTCCTGGTCTCCCTTCCAGCATGAAAACTTACTGTTCCTGCTTAGCTTCCGGCAGCCTTCAGGCAGTTCAACCTCAGGACCACAATTATCCTGGCCATGGGTCCAAAATTTTGCTCACACCTCTAGGTATAGTAGTTTCCGCATTCTCTGGCAAGCATGACAAGACAAGCCCTAGCCTTCCTCCCAACCTTGGCACTGGTTAGAGAGAGCAGGGATTGTCCCTAGCTCGCTGTATTTCCAAGGTGCTTGGTGTGCCTCAGGAGCACAGTTTAGCTATGGGGAAGATTCCACCCCACCCTGAGATCCAAGCTGCAGAGGAAGACTAGGATAGCTGGTTTTTTATGTCCAGTTTCCAAGGAGGGGAAAAAATTGGCTCTTCAGCACCACAACAAGGCCCAATCTTCCTTTCCAGCTCTGGAAAGCAGAGGCTGCCAATTTGGCGCTGAGCTGCCAAGACACCCAGAGTGCTTAGGAAACTGAATACCAAAATAGCAGCCTCGCTGGACAGGAGGGCTGGAACTGTTCTGGCATTTGGCTACTTCGTGCCAATAGGAGTTCCAGGCTCAGAAATGCCAATAGGAGTTCCAGCTTAGAATTGAGGAAATAGACAGGGATCATTTGCCCAGTTGGGCTTGGGTCTGAAGACTTCTAGTGGCGTAGCTAGCCTCTGCGGGGGGGGGGCACCCACATGGCACCCCTGTGACGTCACAAGCCCAGCCCCTCGTTCATGATGTCACCACCAGCGGCATTTCTGGCGGAACCCCCCCCCCCCAGTCTTTTTGCTGGAAAAGGCCTACTAGGGGCCCGGGGGGGGGCAACTCCTTTCCCCGAAAAATGCCCATTTTTTCCGCTGTCACTGTCCCACCGCCGAAGCAGCGGGCATGACCCCGGGGGCGGACTGCCCCCCCACCCCCCATTCCTACGTCACAATTTCCAAATGTCTCAGAAGGCCAGCGTGACTACAAGTACAAATCCCACCTACGACTACAAGTACAAATCCCACCTATTCAGCGCATGCACACAACCCTATTCACTTCCGATGATAGGATCTGATGTACAGGGATGGGGGACACAACATTGTAACAACACATACTCTTATCTACTGGCATACCTGAGTAAACCAAGTTTTTCCCCTCCAGAACTTGTCCAACCATTAGGCACTCAGCTTGCCATTGGAACATCTGAACTACTCCCAAACCATGGTATTTCTCCAGGACTGCTTTGGGAAGCCCCCAGCTTGCTAACAGCAGTTTGTCAGTTTGGTCTTCAGGAACTTCCATGGGCTCACATTGTCCTGCTATGGAGATGGAAATCCACCATCAGATTAACAGAAGTGAAAAATCTGAACATGACTCTTATACATCAAACAAATGTGCAAAAATTCATGTGAAAACCAGCATTTTCTATGGATGTTGCACACATTTGGATACAAAACCCACATGGGTAACCTTAACCATGAGTTTTTTCTCCCTACAGAATAAGCCAAGTACCTTTTCCACTTCTTAATCTGCTAGTTCAGAATCTTCCACATGGGTTTTAAATATCTGATTGGAAAACTCACATGGTTGTCCGATATCCACAAGTTTTGAATCCTCAGAGGAGGTGGTATCGTAGACTGTCTCCCAGGGAGGGTTTGCAGGACCAGGACATTTACTGTCTCAGAAGGGCAAACCCTCTGGGGGAAACTCATGCTGCTTTGGGCAGGCAATGCTAGTGGGATATGTACAGAGGAGACAGCCAAAGGATGATTGACAGTGCCAGAGAAGGGACCACCAACACAGCTTTTTCCATAGACATACACTTGGACTGGAGTGAATGCATGGTTGCAACTTGCAAATCTCGTATGGGTTGACACTCATGGATACCCTGCATATATATGGTCTGGGCCTTAGGCTGTAATCCTATACACACTTTCCTGAAAGTAAGCCACAGTGGGATTTACTTCTGAGTAGATATACATAGGATTGCAATGCAATAGATTTCTTGTAGCATACAGTCATGTACAAAGCCCACTTCATCAGATACACCAGTTGGCAAACATATGCAGATGTACATACAGTATATAGACATATCATACATACATAAATATACCAAGAGAACATCTAAAAGTCCCTATGCATACAAGATACACTCACAACTCGTGAGTCACAAGATATCCTGCATCCCTAGAGGGGGAGCGCGGGGTAAAAATAAATAAATAATTGATACAGAATGACCCAATCATAACAAGTCCTACTAAGTAACAGGACTCTGTCGCCAACAATGGTATATTAATTTAAGATCCATAGCAGAAAAGAACTCCACAATGCCAGTTAAATCCAAATTAAATGGAATCAAGGTTGCTGATAAATTCCAACTCCACAATTTCACACCGGAGTGTCTCTTTGGAATCTTCCATGATGCAATCCTATACATGTTTACTCAGAAGCAAGCCTAATGCTCAAAAGAAAAAGACCACCACCCACCAAAGCATCCTTAAACATGCTCAACTGAGACAAGGGCTAACACAGTGTTACCACTTGTCTCAGTTGAGCATGTTTAAGGATGAGGGAGGGAGCATCCTCCTGGGTGACCCTAGCAGAGACAAGCACAGGGTATCAGACGTTCCCCCAAACCCGCCGACTAGTCCGAAGACGTCGAGCTGCCGGCCACCCTTCTTCCCTGCCCGCATCATCAAAACAGGACGACTAACTAACCCGAGGGGCTGAGGCTCCGCCGGAGAGACCGCTCCAGGCCGGGGGGAGGCGTCAGAACCAGGCCCCTCAGATGATCCCCTATGCGAGA
This sequence comes from Plestiodon gilberti rubricaudatus, assembly GCA_026170595.1. Lineage (NCBI taxonomy): Eukaryota > Metazoa > Chordata > Lepidosauria > Squamata > Scincidae > Plestiodon > Plestiodon gilberti. The sequence goes on along the minus strand of JANXHW010000002.1, from coordinate 105,112,280 downwards.
GGAGGGACGCGGAGGGGGAGACGACGACGCCTCCGGCCAGCCGCTCCCCCGGGCGGCCTCCGCCATTTTCCCGCGCCAGCATTCAAAGCGGCGGCAGGAGATGGCAGGCGGCGGCTACAGCTGCTCCTCCCTTTCCTGACGGCCCCCGGAAGGGCAGGCAGAAGAGCCCGAACGATCACGGGCGGCGGCGGCTTCTTCTTCTTCTTCTTCTTCTTCTTCTCCTCCTCCTCCTCCTCCTCGGGCGTTTCTGGTCGCAGTCGTTGTTCGGCTGGCAGTGAAGGCGACGGATCGATTTTCTTCTCCGAGGTGGATGATCTCTTGATTGTCGAGGCTCCAGACCCGCATACCCCAGGGCGGGAGGCTGTATATTTTTCTTAACAGCCCACTGGACGGTGTCTAGTGGCGTGGCCCCATAAACGCCAGCAGGCTTATTTTAATACGATTACAAATTGACATAACACTAGCTGTGTTGGTCCATTAAAAACAAACACCCCCAAATGCTCCCATCTCATGATATGTTAATAAATTTATCCCTGCTAACTGGGTAAAGAGAGGCACTGTTTCAAGTGGTTGCTCCTCTATCACGGGGGAGAATAACTGTCTCTCTTTACACCCCAGCACAGTGTCTTTTCTAGTGGCTGTTTGCTGGTGTTCTTCTTCCGCATCTTTTTTTAGATTGTGAGCCCTTTTGGGACAGGTAGCCATTTAATTGTTTGATTTTGTCTGTAAACCACTTTGCAAACTTTGTTGTTGATGATGAAAAGCAGTATATACTCTTAAAATAATTTTCTTCAGCTATCAAGTTCCTCAAAACTTTTGACAGGCTGAATGTTGAGCAAAGCTGAAGGGGGGAAGAAAACTATGTTGTAAGAGGCCAGAGTTTTAACATTTTTAAAATGGGCTGTAGGAGTTGCACAGACTTGCAGCACAATCTTGTGTATGTCTACTTAGGTGCAAGTTCCATTGAGTTCAATAGGACTTACTCCCAGGTAGTTATGTAGAGAACCTTCCATACTCAAGATGTAGTAATGGTTACTGTAATAATGTTATGTACACCATGTTTGTAGAAGCATAGGCCTTTTTTTCCCTAAAGATCACTAGTACTGGACAGTACTTACACCAGCTGGAGCAGTGGGTCCTCCATAGCTTCCTCTCCCCCCCCCCCCCGCTCAGCACATTAGGTGCTACCACTGTGACCAGTACAGAGGACTGAGACATTGGCCTGACTGGGTGAATCATTTGATAGGCATATGGACCTATGCCCAACCTGGCTAGCCCCATGCCCTCCTAATAAAGGCATCACACCTTTGATAAGATACCATAGTATAATAATATAGGGGAGCTATATATATTCTGAGCCAGCGGGTGGCACAGTGGGTTAAACCACTGAACCATGAGCTGTTGATCGAAAGGTCGGCAGTTTGAATGCCAACCTAGCACTTCAAAAGCAAGAAATTGCAAGTAGATTAATAGGTACTGCATCAGCGGGACGGTAACAGCGTTCCATGCGCCTCGGTGTTGAGTCATGCCGGCCACATGACCATGGAAATGTCTTTGGACAGCGCTGGCTCTTCGGCTTTGAAACGGAGATGAGCACCGCTTCCTAGAGTCGGACACCACTGGACTTAATTGTCAAGGGATACCTTTACCTTTATATATATTCTATAGAATGTTATGGAATTATGGATATATGTAGTCTAGAGTAGTCTCCGTGCCATTGAGATACTCTTTGAATGTTGCTCTCAGGGGGTTTTTTTTTGGGGGGGGGGAATTATAAATTTCAGTGTACTTCTAGAATACTACTCCAGTCCACTCTCAGTCTGTTCTCAGCCTCATGGCAATAGAATTAGCCTCTATGAAGAGGAAGCTTCAGTGAAAAATCAAGTTAAGCTGGCTGAAGGCTACCCTCAACAACTTGTTTGAGATACTGATAATTTTAAAGAAGTGTTATCTGACACTGACACACACACAGGAAATAGCCAGTTTCTTTTTCTCTGTTTTTAATTTGTAAACAGAGTTTACATTTTTTATTATTCAAACACTATTTGCATTTATTCAATATACATATTCATTTGTAAAAAGGAGTACTCATTCTGCATTTATTCAGAGATTTTCGTTTAAATTGTATACAAATATATGACAAGAATATTTTGTTTTTATATTCAAAATAGTATCACATCTGACAAACTAAAACAGTGAATATATTTCATATGGGATGCCAGGGACCAAACCTGGGAACTTCTGCACAGTGTGCTTTATACTGTGAGTTATGGACCATCGGAAGGAGGTATTTTAGCCTCTCTTCTTATGCCACAGTGCCAACATTCCCTCAAGCTGATATTTGTCTCAGGTTGCTGCTATTGACATCCATGACAACCACCATTCTAGTGCAAATAGCATTATTGTCAGAACCATTAAAAAGGCTGAATTCCCCCCCTTCCCAGCTCCATGGTCCAAATTCTGCTCGGACACCCGCCCCGTTTCAATTTAAGCTAAAAAAATCCACACATACTATGCAGGGCCAAATTGCACATTTAATGTAACATACAGTTTGAAACTTAAAAAGCAAGGATACAGTATTCTACAAGTTTACAGTAGTTCAATACAAACTGAACTGTCATGGCACTTCTGTCAACACTGCTGGGAATTTAATTTTGTGCGGAAGCTAAACCTTTTCTGTAAAACTGTCTCTCCCAAAACTTAATAGAAGCACTTTACAAAATTATCTGTTTCCAGCCTCAACAAGCAAGAATTTAAAGTCTTTAAACTCTTGCTTGTTAAAGTTAACCAGCCTTGGGTCCTGACCTGATTTTTTTATCCATTCTGAAACTGACAAGATGATAGCCCACAAGGAAAGGGTATTGAGCCCTATGGAAAGTGAAACTGAGCCCCACCTGTGCATTTACTGGTGAGCAGGCAAACATGCCTCAGCTCTTATCCAAGGCCAGGCAAAGGGGAACGCAAGGCCACCAGAAAGGTCCCGGTCCGATGACCAGAAGGTGTGTGTGTGTGTGTGTGTCCCCCATATAAAAAGGATAAAAACAGAGGCTTAAGTGCTGGTAAAGTGATTTTTTTAAAGTGCTAGGTGGGTCGAGAGCAGAGGTTCCCAAACGCCTTCCCCCCCCCCACTGCATAAGTATTTGCAAGGGGGTGGGCTATGGCAGCAATGGCGCTTCCAGGATCGTACTACCACTGCGGGGCGGGGGGGGGAAGGGATTTTTAGTTCTGCCTAGGGGTCTTGCTGGGCCTCCAAGAGGGCGGGGAGCCTGCAGACTACTCTGCAGGCCTCCCCACACCCCAAAACGACTCCAGATTGCGATCATGACACAGTTTTGTCCCAAAACCAGAAGTGGGTCACGATCACGAGCAGTTTTGAGGTGTGGGGAGGCCTGCGGAGGGTCTGCAGGCTCCCTGCATCCCCCCCGAGGCCTGGCAAGACACCCAGGTAGGGCTAAAAATCCTTCCCCCAGTGGTGTGATCCCGGAAGCGCCGATACCGTCACCAGGGGTTGCCACGCCCCTTAAGGGAGTAGCGACCCATTGTTCCCGGCTGGGGCATCATGCCCCAGTTTGGGAACACTGCAATAGAGTTTCGTTTTAAAAAGTGGGTCCTGGTGCTACAAAGTTTGGGAACCACTGGTTTAAACAAACGCAAAAGAGGGGTTTCAAAATTAGTTTTGGAAGGAGGATGTGGACTTAAGAGGAATGAAGGTGACAGCAAGTACAGTCAATCCTCGCCGCCTGCGGATTCACTTACCACAGCAGGGAGCAGGAAGTGCCACTTATCTCACATCATTCGCAGTCTCTTCTCAGCTATCTGCAGTCATTCCAAAGCTATCCATGGCCATCATTCACCATCCATGGTGGCCATTTTGAAGCTATTCGCAGCCATTCTAAAAGGTAATCAATTACAGGTAGTGTCCCAGAATGCTTTGCACGGCCATATAGAAGCGATCCCAGCATCTGCAGCAGCCATTTTGAATCTTGCGCTTGTCATTTTACCCCATTCGTTACCGGTGGTGCAAAAACACACATGTGGCAGAATAGCTATCTGTGGCCGTTCTGAAGTTATTCATGCCAATTTGATTTCCCCCCTAACTCCATTGATCCCATAGGATCAGTATGGGATTTAGGATCAGATTTAGTATCCGCTGAGTTTTCCAGGAACCTAATCCCTGTGGATACCGAGAACCGACTGTACTATTGCACAGATGTGTAATTGCTTGATTACTCAGCATCTGATGTAGGACAACTGAATGGAGAAACTGGCTACATTAAAAAGCATTGTTTTTGGAAGCAATACGACATGCATGCAAGTCCTATTTTTGGTGTAATGGATCTTACAAACATGTGACCACTTGATGTTGCAGTCATCAAGAGAGGAACGTTCATATGAATGAGTTCTAATGCTCCTCAGAGAGGAGGCAAGCAAGTTGGAGCATCTAAGGTTGCTTTGGCAAAACCTCCTGAATAGCCTCACTGCAGCCACTCAGCTCCATTTGGTTGAGAACGTTACTGATGCGCTCCACAGTAGCACCACGACCTGCCTGCAGCCTCCATTGTCTCAGCATTTCATACTGGGCTTCTCGTACGTGCCTCTGCTCCATCTGAATTCTTTCTATTGTATTTTCCTTCAGTCCCAGGCGCCGCACAAATTCCTTCCACTGGGACACTGGTACGTGATCCACTATAGTATATAAAACGACATGGCCTAGAGAGGAAAAAAAACAAGCAATGATGTGAATGTGATTTTTTCTGCCCCCAATGTTTGGTCTATGAACTATAAAGTGTCAGAGCAACGCTTTGGGAGAACATAGGAACACAAAGATACCTTCTACCACTACTCACTCTCAGAACATGTCATTACCCTGGATTACACAATAAAGGATATCAAGCAAGGCATTCAAAATGCATTTTTGCATGTACTCAAACTGCAATTAAATTCAGACATCATGCCAAGCCATGGCAACAGAAGTTTAACAATGATTTGGCATGATATCTGAATTGAAGAGTTATGGTTTGTAATTGGCCAGCAAACTAGTATCCCGGAAATCATGGCATGATGTAGGTTTGCAAGTGATGGTTTGTTGTCAAGCCAACGTTTGTGCAAATATGTCCATGTGAATTGACAAACCATAGTTATGGTCATCAGTCCACCTCCAAAGAACGCTGAACTTATGAAATGGAGAGGACAGAAGATGAAAGCAAACAAGCAGCTCTTAACTTTTTGCCTGCTATAGGTTGGAAAGCTCAAGTCTCAAACTACAGTTAACACAAACCATGATACGCTTGCGATATCTCTGTCCAACTTGCAATTTCACCCCTTCCCAGTACCTAATAGTACCTCAGCTGCACTCCTGCTACTATTTACTCACTGGCACAAAGGGCAACGAATTACTGATTTTGTTGATTAGCTGATTTGCTAATTATTAGCAGATTTGACTATGTTGGCGGGGGGGGGGAGGAGAAGAGGGGTGGTGTCTCAGAAGGAGGGAGGGTAGGACAACCCAACCACAGAATTAAATTCATTCTATTTTTTAGGCTGCTCAATGGCCAAGTTCTGTGATCAAATTTTAAATACACCAATCATAAAATTTTATTATCAAATCAAACACACATACCTCTCTAGAATCTAGATTAATAAATTTAAAACTGACATTTCTCCAGTTTAACTACAATTCATTATAAGCTCTTTGCTGAAATTTAGGAGATGGGCAAAGATGAGCTCAGATGAAAAAAATAATTTTAATTCTAGCAGAATATTTTAATTCTAGCAGCTTCAAGTCAGACTTCAGTCTGACAGCTTCGACAGGGGAAGGAAGTCAGATTAGAGCATTCGTTCCCAACCTGGGGGGTCGGGATCTGCAAGGGGGTTGCGAAGCAGTTTCTGGGGGGTCGTGGGGTGCTGGCTGGATAGTCCTGACAGACTGTCATTCTACAAAAGGGGGTTCTAGTGCTAAAAAGTTTGGAACCACTGGATTAGACCATGCCAGCAAGAGAAGGGACCCTATCACTGGAGAGGCAGAGCCACGCTGAACAAGGGACACTCATGTTTATTCACGCATCTGCACTGTTCATATAAAGCAGGAGGTCATGCTCCCCTTCATTTTACTTCCCCATACTCAAGTTGCCATAGGCACTCCTAGCCCGGTTCTACCACCAGAAGTTTATAGTCAGCCCAAGTGCCTGAAACCTCTGTGTTTGGCGGCAAGGAGTTCAGCAGTCCACATCTGTCACTTTTTGATGTTTTAAAAACAAATAAATCACACACTACTTTGTGTGTGAACATACATGCCTATACATGTTAGGTGTAATTTGGCCCTCAGTCTCTCCCATCCATGCCTCTATAGGAGGAGTGTAAAAATGCAGACTGAGACACGCACACACACACACACACACACACAAAAGAGGAAAACAGCGCAATCCTACCCAGTTCCTCCACTGGCGCAGCAGTGGTGAAGGCCAGTGGTAAAGATTTAAATCCCCTTTCCCTTCCAAAGCCTCCCATTTTGCCCTCCACCACTGCTGCACCAGTGGAGGAGCTGGGTAGGATTGCACTGTAAATAAAAGGTCTTCCTCCCTGCACTTCTAAATCCACCACTGCATGCTACAGCAGTGCGCTAGACCAATCATAATGCACAACACTCACTTTGGACATTTCAATGGAAGGACGGGGAAAAGGGAGACAGGAAGCACAAGTGATTTTTACACTTGCCATTTCTGTTCTTCTGGAACTCTTTGCAATACATTTTCTTGGGGTTTCAATATGGCAACAGTGCATGGAAGAGATGCATGAACCACTAAGGCTTCCTGCTCATCCATACGGTATGTTTTATTGATAGCAACTAGCCTTGGGTGGGATACCTTACCATAGGAAGCGCATGGATTATTGTTAAAAATGAAGCTGTACTCACAGTCTGGGATCTGCGTCTCTCCTGCAGATTTCACACAGTCTGGTAGTTCTTGACTAGGTAGTGACACTGGTGTGGCCTCCTGTGGTAACAATACTACTTTCTGACTTGGCTCCAGAAGGAAGTCGGTTTTTTTATCCTCCACTGCTGCTATAGTCTAAGAAACAAGGGAGACATACATTTACAACTGAATTCACAGCAAACACCTAGTTGTAACACTGTGAGCACTAAAAATCAAAGTTCCAAGAGTTAAATTACATTACACCCCATTGGTATGGAAGGGAACTTGGAAGAGAAAAGTTTGAAATCTAAATAGAGTAGGGTTACTACTTCTTACTCTGGATGGAGACCTTTACACCTCCTAATGCAGAGGGGACAAGGCAGTAATGGCTGTTTCCACCCATTTCCTCCACAGACCTAAATTATTCCTCATCCCCCCCATGCTAATTTCAAGTATTTGCAATTATGATGAGTCCTATACATTTACAAAGTGTCAGTACAGTCTTAGATGTTGTGAAGGAATATACCTGTTCCCTTTATTTTGTAATATATATATATATATAGGGTCATCCAAGGGGAAAAAAGTATTGTTAGGTTCAGTTTAGTCCTAGGCAGGAAACAGATGCCAAATGCATTTATCTACGATTATTTTCACGGGGGGGGGGAGGGGGCTAAGTAGCTTGTTTCTGTTCACCTTCCCTCCTATACAGAGCAGAAATTGCTGCTGTACCATAACAGATTGAAAAAATTATGTAATATAATCTATGTCTAAAAATTCAACCATCCAAAGTTAATGGCCTGGTCTGGAGGTCATGTCAAACCAAGGTTTGATCATGATTGCATGCCTCAAGGTTCTGCATTCTCCCCTCCAGTTCATGGGCAAGGACATTAAAACAATGCATTAAAACATCTGGTCTTGGTTTAGATTGAACATGGAACCCAGTTTCATATCCTGGCTTGTTCATAAACTCTGGTTAAAACAATCCAGGATTTGTTGGGTTCAGACATCATGTCAAGTCCCAGTTTGTTATAAAGCAGGCCTAGAAGTTTAAAAACTTCATTGCCACAAAAACAAGCGAGGAAGTTTGTGAGCCAAGGGCTTATTAGCATCATGTGAAACCACAATTTCACTAATCAGGCCATTCTGTTTAAGAGAGTTGAATCGTATCATTTTAGTATCCTGACCACGGGCGTCACTGGGGCGTGGCGGGGGGGGCGGGCCGCCAGGGGATGACGCGCGTCATGGGGCAAAAAGCCCTCAAAACGGGTCTGCGCATGCGCGAAAATCCGGAAAATACCCGGATTGACGCGCTGCTTGGGCCTTCTTTCAGAAGGCCCTGGAGCGCCGACAGGGTCGGACGCTCCGAGGCCGGCTCCCGGGCCGGCCTCGGAGCGTCCGGAGGGGGGTGACGCGATGCGGGGGGGAGCCGGGTGGCCCCCTCCCCCCGCGCCTATAACGTCGCGCCCCTGGGGGGGTGACGCGCGTCCCCGCACCGGGGTGACGCGCGTCTAGTGACGCCAGTGATCCTGACAAGGGGACAACTAATCTAACTAGGAGGAGGGTAGCTGCTAGGAGCCTGTTTCCCTTCTCTCTGACAAAGAACTCTCCAACTATCAGGTGCCTGAGACCATAGAATGGGCCAGAGGGCTGCCGATTACACGTGTGGGGTTCTCTTTATTTTATTGTTGTGATCTATGGTAAGCTGTCTTAAGGACCATGTGTCAAAAGGCAAATTCTCTAAATAAATCCTTCAACTGGACCCCAAGCTTCTCAGAATGCTAAAAGTTTAACTCAAGATCTCCGACAGTTAGCTTGACAACAAGAAGCATATTAACACTCAACACTTCTTGTAAACCTCTCCCATTTCAGGATCGTTTTGTACTTGCCAGTATCTAGGAAAGACAACCCTCAAGCAGATAGTAAATTAAAATAGGAATTCAGGCAATGTTTCAGGTAGTGTATTGTTGAAAATTCACACACACACACACACACACACACACACACACACCCTTCCCAATCCGGTCATCCGACCCCCTTCTTCGCCTGCTGCAGCAAGGGGACAACTTTCCAGGTGTACCATGTAGAATTCATAGTGAAGGAATGGCTGCCTTGTCTCCCACTGCATCTGGACATGAAGTCTCCATTCAGCGTCTAACCTAAGAGGGGGCAACCTAATACTGTCTTCACCACTTAAAGTGTTGGGAGAAAGATTAGAAATCAGTTGCTTAAGAAGTGTACACCAGTGATTCCCAAAGTGGGAGGCGTGGCTCCCAGGGGAGCCGTGGAAACCAGCCAGGAGAGCCGCAGATTGTCACAGAATCCTCTAGGACAGCGTTTCTAACACACTAGGTGGGTCCCAATAGAGTGTCATTTTAAAAAGTGGGCCCCGGTGCAAAAAACGTTTGAGAACCACTGCTCTAGGAAAACAGTGCAATGCCAATTGGGAGGCATCAACATCATGTAATGAGGAGCTGCAGCCAATGGTCAAGGGAGCCGCAGGTCGAAAAAGTTTGGGAAACCCTGGTGTACACATTTAACTCCTGTTGCGCATACACACTCTTGGGTAAAAATGCCTTAATCTCCTCATCCACTAGGGGGCTACATAGTGCACCCCATTCTCCTCCTCACCACTAAGCTCCCGCTAAGCACAAGTATGAAAGAGTGGGTTGTGTTTGAATGTATGTTACGCTGATTTAGGCAAGGCTCACAGTTTCTGCACCTATAGGGTTGTTATTTGTTCTTCAAGTGCTCCGAGTCCTTGACATAATACTTTCCAGGTATTAGATGCAAACTCTTCATGGTTTATTTTATTTCTGAAGTGTTCTCTTGCAAGAAATGCACCAATTATAGTGCATGGCAGAAATATTTCTTCAAGATTTGTTTCCATATCTGAATTCTTCCCATGTAGTGCTCAGCCAAATTACCACTTACATTAATGCCGAGCTAGAGTGATGAAACCCCTATTCTGTATTCTCTTGTATTTTTATTCTTGTTCATGTTCTCTAATGCTCCTTATCCTTAAACCTTTAAGGAGCATTGGAGAACATGAACAAGAATAAAAATGCACTGTCCCTCTGAGCATGTGCAGAAAGCTTCTCACCTACAGCACAATTCTAGTCATGTCTACTCAGAAGTCCCATTTATTTCAATGGGTCCTATTCTCAGGTGAGTGTGTATAGGACTACAGCACAATCCTAGCCAACTTTCCAGCGCCGGTATAACTGTTCCAACAGGACGCACACTGCATTTCGCAGTGCAGGGGCCATCATGGAGGCCTCTTCAAGGTGAGGGAACATATTGTTTACTTACCTCAGGGCTGTATTGTGGCTGCCCTGGTGCTGGAAAGTTGGTTAGGACTGCACTGCTAGTCTTGTACTAATGGTCCCCCACTTCCCTCCACACCATATCCAGTACTATATTTTTTCCTCACAATTCTGTGCGCATGTGCATCATGCTTAAGCTTAAATTCCGAGCTTAAAGGAGAAATCTGATGACCAAATAAAAGGCAGCATATAAATACTGGTACTTTATTATTATTAAAATTATTATTAAATTCCTACACTTATTTTTTCTTTGTGCTCCTCAAAAGTCATTTGGGACAGAAGTTAAGATCACAGAAGTATGTGATCTGATGAATAGTTCATTTATACAGGAAGAGAATGATTAATAAGCCAAGATATAAAGACCATTAATATCTCAAAGCCTAAGATCTTCAATCCGTTCTGTTCCTTCCCACCCCACACTTCTGAAATGAGCACATGGAAACAGGGGAGCGAGCCATAAACTGCAAGGAAGAAATTTGACCTGGGCCACCCCCCATGCAGAATTCAAGATAAATGATGACCTTCAACAAAGCTTTCCAACACTTACCTTTGGCACAGAGTCTCCCGATTGCTGAACTGAAGCTGAAAAGAAAAGAAATTAATTTTATAGCCAACAAATGAGGATTGAGCCAGACCATGGCCAGAGCAAAAAGGGTAAAGCTCCCTTCTCCCAGGACTGCAGCATGGATCAGGCCATCTGTTATTTTGAGAGCAAGAGGCATTACAGTCAGACCCCTCCAAAGGGCAAAACAAATGACGACATCTCTCAGGCTGAGTAAAATACAGGTATCCCCCGTTTAACAACGTGGATATGTTCCTCAATCCCCATTGTAAAGTGAAGTAGGGTGCAATCCAATCCTACTTATGCCACCGTTGTAACCAGTGGCGCAACGAAAACGGGAGGCCCCAGAACGGAAAGAGGATTCAAATCCCCTCCAAAAGGGGAATTCAAAGGGGATTTGAATCCCCTTTCCGTTCTGGGGCGCTGCTGGTTACAACAGTGGCGTAAGTAGGATTGGATTGCGCCCGTAGTTAAGTTAACATTCAGTGCCACCTAGTGGTTGAATGCTATAGTAAACAATACAGAGCTTTAGAATTGCTGGGCAAGGCATTCTGGGGCAATAAAGGTAATTGACTACAGTAGTGTAATTGACTAGCTCTAAACTAGCGGTAGGGAGAGGTGTGAAATGGCTGTGGCAAGTTTCAGAATGGAGCTAGCTAATGGCAGGTTAGCTTATTAGTAGGCTTACCAGATCTCCAACCGGGATAGAGTGCTAGACCTTTAGGAGAAGGAATGTGGACAGGTGTAGCTTGTTAAACTCTTAGAGCACAATCCTATACACTCTTACCCAGGAGTATGTCCCATTGAACTCAATAGGACTTACTTCTGAGTAGACATGCCTAGGATTCTACTCTAAAGTTTAACAAGCTACACCTGCCCACATTCCTTCTCCTAAAGGTCTAGCACTCTGTCCCGGTTGGAGATCTGGTAAGCCTACTTATTAGTAACAGCTACTAGGAACTTTTCAGCTACAGTAATCTTATGGGACCACCGGTGTATATCCAGGACGGTCATTAAGCGAACCATCATTAAGCAGGGGATACCTGTATACCTATCTGTTGATTTGAGCCCTTCTCCTTGAGCTTTTATTCCTTTTGCCTAAATTAAGGTTCAGACAGACAATGCACCCAGATCAGAAGCTAAAACCCCAAAACTTTGGGTCAACTCCAAGACCTGGCAATCCTTAACTAATGGTACAAATGATGTGCTCCTTTAGCCAGGTTTCTCTGTAGCACCTTACCTTAACCCCCATCTCTTATCAGTCTAGTGATCCGAATGAAATCTACTCTACTCCCATTGCCCCTTGGTGCTTTTTATCAAGAAGCAAAGGGTTATACTCACGGTATGGCTTCTGAGTAGGCTTATGTTGCTTCCAACAAGATCGCTTGAGGAATCTTCTTGCCAATAGTAATACACAACCAGCTCCAAAGAGGACAACCAAGGAGGCAAGGAGGGACTTGAGATCTATATATTGAAAGACAAAACAAAACATGCTGGTGGTGGTAGGTCAGCAGGAAAAAGAAAGTCACGTGTGATGAGAGACAAGGATTAAGTTGGAGCAAAGAGAAAGATGTGGTATTGGGGCTAATGGAAAAGTCAAGATCAAATTTTGAAGGGATGATTCCAGAACTCACCAGAGGAATCCGGTGAGGCTGAAGCCTCAGTGGGAGTTTTAGCCTTACAGTGTGCCTGGCACTCTCCGTCACTGCAGCTGAAAGATGGAAAGGAGACTTGGGTTGCACAGGAAGCCAACATTACTAGCACTAAGGCTACTCCTATTTACTGCTCCATGAATCTCAGCGACAGGAAATATAGTAATGAAGTTGCCCAAATGAAGGTGTCCAATCAGCCCCCGAATTAGGCCAACAAACCTGTTCCCAAAACTGTTTTGACAAGCAACTTTAATGTGAAAGGGGGAAGGATCGTCCAGACGAAGGATCACCGAGTACACAATCCCACTCATGCCTGCCAATTCTCCCGCCAGCAACATAAATTTGGTTTCTAGGACTGTCCAGCCACCACCACCACCACCCAACTAGACTTCTGGTTTTAAGAGCTGACCAAGGGAAGAAATTTAAAAGGGGGAGGGAGGAATTTGCAGAGGAGACCTGGTAAACAAGGATTAAAACACCTTATTCTCAGCTGTTAATTCTCCTTGGTAAGTGCCTGCCATCCTCACTTTAGCAGTTACCTTATCGCGGTAACACATGGCATTAGAACCCTCAAGTTTGTCTCATAACACTTTGTTGCACCCATAATAAGGCCCCAAAAGCAGTCTAACTGCAAGAATAAAGTCCCATTTTCACAGGGATTAAAAAAAAAAAAAACACAATCTCCCACCTGCTGCATGGAGAGCAGGTGTTGTCATCTGTCCGGCGAAAGAATCCATCGTGACAGGCGCATATTGTGTTACTAGACTTGGTACCTGAGGAAAAAAGGTAGGAAGCCTGTAACGAAATATCTGTAGCCATGGTAGATTTGATCCAGATTTTCATAAAGGCAGGGAATGTGGGTTATTTTCAGAGTTGAATTCAATGTGGAGTCTCATCAGTATAGAGCAGCGGTTCTCAAAGTTCTCCCCGCAAGGGAGGGCGAACTTTGAGTGTTTGCGGGGGCGGAGCCAGCAGTGGCGGCGATCTGGCGGTTCACCACTGCTGAAACTGCCCCTGGTTTATTTTTAAATACTGTATAAACCCTACATTTTGGAGGACCCAGAAGGGCAAAGAGACACTTCAAGTTTAAATACATACATAAAACTAGGAAGATTAAAAATAAGCAGAACTAGGAGAGCTGAAGGAAATGAATTTTGCCAGAATATAATCAAAGTGCACTGAAGAACAGAGGGTCCATTCTTGCGACGAGTAGCGGGGGAGGGGGGGGTTGACGAGAGAAGAGTTGCCAGCACATTGATTCTATCATGCTCATACTTACACTGCTGCATGATGGTTCCATTGTGACAAGCAACACAGTCCTTGCAAGAGAACTCAGAATTGTCGGTACTCCGATACTGATTGTTGTTACAACCACAGACTGTGTCTTGCTTCGAAGTGCACTTAGATATTAGTATCTGCCCAATAGCTAGAAAAAAAGAGAGAGAGAGAAGAGATTTGTTCTACATAGATCATACTGGTGGAATTCCCCATGTGCCAACAGAATAGACCGAGATTAGCCTAATAGAGGACACAGGTATTATGGGTTTGAAAGCCATGTATTATTTGTTAGAGACCAACGTTTCAACCTCCTAGCCGAGGTCTTTGTCGTAATACCTGTGTCCTCTACTATTATAACCAGCCATGAAAGCTTCCATTCTAAAAAGAGATTAGCCTCTTTTTGATACTGCTTTTAATGATGGATGGCATGCATTTTATTAAATTAGATTTTAGAACATTTGGGTAATTCATTGTTTTTATATTTAATGCAATTTTACAACACTGCTTTATTCTTTGGACATGTAATAAAGCCAAAAAAATACTGGATTCAGATACGGTACATATACAGATGCAGTTGATGCAAATGAAACCCGAAACCTTTTTGTTGGGCATGATGATCAGTTGGATAAAAAAATAACTTTTCTTATATGACGAGTGCAGCGAGAATACTTTACGTGCAATACTGGAAAAACACAGAAATACCTATGATTGAAGAATGATGGATAATAGTTTTGGACTTTGCAGAAATGGACAAACTTACAACTCTACTGAAAGAGAAGTCAGTAGATTTTGTGAATAATTGGAAATCTCTCATTGACTTTCTGCATACGAGAGAGAATAATGAATTAATGATATTGGGATTTGATGAATAGAGTTAATGAGAATAGATAAATCATGGGAAGAGGGAGAAATCTAATTGTTAATTTAAGAATTGCTGTCGGAGATATATTTTGTTCATTTGGTTATTATGAATAGGTATGTTACCACCTGTTATGGTTTGTTACTAGGATTTACTGCTTCGCTATTTGCTGTACATTTTTGAAATATTCTTTATTTAGACATTATATTATAGAAACACAATATATATTTTAAAAAACATTGTTTTATTCTTACAAAACCACTCATAATCCGAGCTTAGGAAAGAACACAGAATATACTTGCTGACTCCTCCACAGAAATTCTGCAATAAAGAGCTTTACCTCTTGTCGGAGATCTTTGACCCCACTTTGCCTTTGCTTAGGTTCCCTTCTCAGCCTATAGGCAAAGTTCCAAGCATATATACAGGTGGGCCCCCATATCCACTATCCATGGTTTCAGTTATCCACGGATTGTGGACACCCCCACCCCCACCGGGTTTTACTTTTTTTCTCCAGTAAGCTTCATTTCTTCCTTAAATAGGAGAAGCAGTCTCTGGCTGCTTATTGCAGGCAAGTAGAACTAGACTAAGTCCTAGAGAGGCTCTGCAAGGTTAACAGAAACCTTGCAGAGCCTCTCTAGGACTTAGTCTCGTTCTACTTGCCTGCAATGGAAGCTGCTTCTCTGTTTTAAGGAAGAAACAAAGCTTGCTGAAATAAAAAATAAGAGCTGGGGGGTGCGCACGCCTGCCCGCAGGGGAGGCAGGGCGGGGGCCCCTCAGGAAACCATTCGCTCCTATCCACGGTTTCAAGTATCCACGGAGGGGCCTGGAACATTTCCCCAGCGGATATGGGGGGAGTACTGTATTCTTCACTGCCATTCACCTCCATCTAACTACATATATAAAGAACAGGCTTACTTGAACGGCAACGTTGGCACGGGCGACACTTCTCTCCAAAGTTGTCCCGTAACATGTAGGTACCATCAGGGCAATCTGAGCAATTTGTTGTCTGACCTGGGCCTAAACAGTGTTGTGCAACGTAAGTTCCTGCAAAAGAATTGCCCAACAGGAAGTGACAAACAGAAGGGAAAAGAGAAAGTAAATCAGTGAGACAAGAAATACAAAGTTGAACACAACAAAAAACAGAATTGTCAGTTGGGCATCATCTAGGAGTGAAGATTCTTTCATTCAGTTTTAAAAATTCAGCAGATGTCCGGAGTATTTCTCTGCATAGGCTAACTGGATAATGAATTTCCTCTAATGTCAACATTTCAGTATATACCCTGAACAGATGTACACGTTGAGACTTCCCTCGAAAGCATCATGGCTATACTTTTGGAAATGCAACAGTGCTAAACATTTCTCCATTAGAACCTCATCATGATTCTACGCTGGGAGCTCGATTTGAAACTGGATTAAAATGTAGAGCAGCGGTTCTCAACCTTTGGAGGCCTGGGTACCCCCTATCACAGTCCAACGTTCTGAAGTACCCCTGCTAATTAATTGGATCAATTAATTAGCTAATTAATTGTTAAATAAAAAAGTACTAACACAATTTTAAATGTGAAAAAATGTCTTACTTAACTCTGCGTGTGTGTGAGAGACAGACAGGTATTTAAGTTCTAATTAACAAGTAATTAACTGATTGATGCTGATAAGGGGCAGGCTCTGGCGTACCCCCTGCCATTGGTCCTCATCACAGCTTACAAGCCAGGATGGGGATAAGCAACCTCCTGGTTGCAGGAGTAGGTTCTCTTTGTGCCAGATGCAAGGGAGTGGCGACAGGATACAGGTATCTTGTTGTCTTGTGTGCTTTCCTGAGGCATCTGGTAGGGCCACTGTGTGATACAGGAAGCTAGACTAGATGGGCCTTTGGCCTGATCCAGCAGGGCTCTTCTTATGTTCTTATGCTTGTTTGGCCTAGGTGTCATGGCACCACAGAACCAAGACCATCTGCCTACCTTTTTGTTTTTTGTGCTACATCAGGGGTTCCCAACCACTTCCAGGCAAGAGTACCACCTCCAGCATCACTCTCCTTCCAAGTACCTCCGGAAGTGACTGGCGATTACATCGCCAGTTACTTCCGGGTTTTCAGAGGCCAGAAAACACAGGAAGGAGGCTCTGGGCAGGTGGGAGGGCCCTTCTCAGTGTTCAAGAGACTCTGCCAAAGGCAGGAGCCTCTTTGGAGCAAAAATGCACCACAAAAAGCTCTGCAGCGGAGCGGAATTCCAGTGGTTCGAGTACCACCAGCAGTCGGCCAAAGTACCACTGGTGGCACCGTACTAGTACCACAGGTTGGGAACCCCTGGTCTAGGTGGTTCTTACCCTGCTATTCAGCCAACAGGGCTCCCAAGATGGTGTACACAATCAGTAAAAACTGGAAACAATCGTTCAGAGATAAGGCAAATAAAAATCTCTTTATAGTCCTGAAAAGAAGGCCGACTGTGCTCAGTGAATCTCCTGAGAGAGCATTCTGAAGCTGGGGCTGCCTTTGTTGCAACACCACAACTTCAGCAGCCTTCTGCCTCGCCTCTGAGAGGGGAACGTAGAGTAGGGCTTCTGAAGAAGATTGTTTAACTTGAGCGTGTTAATGTGCAGGTGAGGTGGTCCTTGGTTTCTCAAGTTGTTCAGGACTTAAGGTTAAAACTGGTCTTCTGAACAGTGCTCCAAGGACTGGAAGTTAGTGCAGCTGCTGCAAAACTGGCAGCAATATCCTCACTGCAGTATTTCAATTAGCTGGAGAACAACGCTATCCATATGGTCTTAGTTGACACTTCATGGTAGTTTATATCTATCTAGCTTCTAGAGCAAATTAACGTTCATGGTTTGTAGAATCAGATACCATTCTTGCAAAAGCTTATTCTTACTAGGAAGTCACTGGCTGCAAAAGATCATACAAGACTTTTATGTACTACTGCTCTACCAATGGCGGAGTCATGACCTTCCAGCTATCGTGCAAGTAAACTTGAGTTGAAGCAAAAATGTCCTAAAAGGTACAATGTTTTAAACGCTAAGAGATTTGACAATGAGAGTTATTTTTGGTGATGTGAAGATATGGACTGGAAATAAAACTAAGAAGAAATATTTTGCACTTGGTCATACCTGGGTGGCATCTAATGCAGCAGTGTGTTCCGTTTGGGTGCGGATAGTGTCCTGTACTGCATTTCAACTCCCTCCTCTTTCTGCCAATGGAATGGTTGAAGCTCCATTTGTCTGCAACTACCCCAGAGAGGTGTCTGGTATCAGGGATGGGGGCTACCCCCAAAGATTCCACAACCTTCATATGAATCAGCATTATCTTAATCTGAAAAGAAAAACATAAAAGTACTGTATGAGCAAACAAATGTTCGAGCAAACAAAATTATGTATGATTATGTAAGTGCTGTATGAGCACACAAAATTATTTCAGTGACATATTTTAAAGCTTAATGCAAAAGTAGAACCGGTTGCCTACCTTCAAGAAAGATTGTTTAATGAAAAGCTCTGCATCGGAGCGGAGTCCTGAAAAGAAAGCCGACTTCCCCCCTTCCTCCAGGGGGAAAATATACAGAATGATGGCTGTTCTATTCCTCATATGAGTGGTAGATTTCAGTAAGGATGGGCAACATAAATGATCATGTTGAAAATCCCATTTACAGTGGACCCTCTGCATCTGCGGATCTCGTATCCGCAGATTTCACCATTCGCGGACCAAGTGAGAGGTGCCTCCAGAGGCCGCTTCTGGGTCACACCAGGCCCGCAATGCACTCCATTGGCCTCCACAGACCCCACGCAGTCTTGGGGAAGTGACTGGAAACTACTTCCGGTTTCGCATCCACAATGTCCAGTCGCTTCCCCAAGGCATCCTGGGGCCTATGCGGGCCAACGGAGTGCATTGCGGACCTGGTGCAACCTGGAAGCAACCTCCGGAGGCACTCAATCTGGTAAAGCAGACGTTCCCAAACTCCTGGAAAGAGCCTCCACTGCCTTGTGGGGGGGGGGGGGAAGAGAGAGAGAGAGAGAGAGAGAGAGAGAACGAACAGTGACTGTGCATCCAGGATCGTGGGAGAAAAGTGCCTTTTTTTTACCTTCCTTGAGGGGTGTAGTGGTCCTCTAGGGGGGGTACGGGGAGCCTGCAGACACCTCTGCAGGTCTCTCTGCACCTCACAATGGCCCTCCGATGCAATTGCGACCCAGTGCAGGGATTCTCAGCAGTTCTTTACTTGTGCCCCTTTGCTGCTGATGCAACGATAGCATCTGTAAGGGTGCCGTGCATATGTTTTCAGTCCTTGGGGGAATCTCCCCAGGGTCAGTGATGGTGTCTGTTGCCATGTTGCTCATTCTAGTGGCCACTGGCGTCACTGCAGGGGGGGGCGGAGCTCTAAGTTCTTCCGTGATCGGAGCCTCCGTTCCTCCGGGTGCTTCGTTCCTCCGTGTAACGGAGGCTCCGAACACAGAAGAACTTAGAGCTCCGCCCCCCTGCAGTGACGCCAGTGCTAGTGGCTGGCAGGGGGGGGGGTCTCTCCCAGCATTGGCCCTGCACCTGCCCCCATCCCCTGCTTGGTTCACCCTGGTAGTTCTTCTCTGGTGTTGGGGCTCGGCTCCTTGGATATCACACCGATGTGGTGCATATTTCACTCTATGGACGCCGTCAGTGTTACTGGGAAAGGTTACACTAGCATTACTGGGAGGGCTGTGCCAACACGGCGTTGCCTGGAGGAGTTTAGGATATGGCTGTCATTGAGCAGATGCAGCATCCAAATAGAATTGTGGCATAAGAAAGCTAAAGATTTGTCTGCATCAGAGAGACTGCAACTACAATGGAGGGCATGCCTTTCCAAAGAATTGCATTTGTTCTTATGTTGCTCAAAATCATTCCTGTGCTTCTCTAACATGAGTAATATTTTCTCCTTGGATGAATGAATCAGAGGTCCCTTTGTGATTGAACACATACCTTCCAGGTAAACCATTACAGGCCTTGGAAGGAGTCCCTCTACTACAATGCAAGGTCTCACCTTGTAATCACTATGTACTTGTCTATAAAGCTCCAGGAGTGGATTTTCCCAAATCCTGAAAATCTTGCCCAAGTTGGATTCCAGAGTCCAAATTGTTATCTGCAAACAGTTAATGTAACTCTATGCCATGCTAACAAGGCTCACAAAGAGAGATGGATTCAAATCAGGGCTATGATTTTGATGTGGTATCCCTCTCCCAATACCATTGACACCAATTGTCCTGTCAACCAACATTAATTCCTCAACTAAGTCAATGGCACAGAGCTAAATCTATTACTAAGATTAGTCCAAGGACAGCTATCCTTATGTTGGATAAAAGTTCATTAGATATTTAAGTCTGACACTTCCAGAAGCAGAGTTGCGAGGCAGAACCTGAAGCTACCGTATATTGGGAACTGGAGATCAGTTACCTCTAGAAGGGGAACAAACTGCTGCCGTTAACATTTCCCAATTATGTTCCAGGAAGCAAGTCAGATTAGGTCTCTCCTCTACAAAAACGTCATAGTTGCCGTCTGCGAGAGTATTCAAGTTCCCTGAGCCAACAGAATCACTTTACAGGTTCCCATTCCTCAACTTGGCACAGAGCAATAGGTTGTAGAGACCAGTTTCTCAAAAGGAGAGCTGGACAAAACCTGTCCTTGTTCCAATTCAGATAGTTATCCTGCCCACATGGTTGCAATTTGGGATCAGTGGTGTAACCAGAGGGGTGTGTGGTGCTATAAGTAGCGCAAGACGCTGCAATACACATGTCAGTGGCCCCTCTTACTCGCCATCTGACACGTTCTGGGGAGGAACGGCAACACACAGCAAGCTCCCTGCAGCACATCACCCCCCAAATGGCTCCGACGAGTAGGAAGGGTCGCTTACACACGTTTTGCAGCATCTTGCGCTACTTACAGCACTGCACCCCCTCTGGCTACACACTGTTTGTGATACCCTAGACAGGCATCTTTACTCTTCAAAATGTGTCAAATGCCGATACCATCATAACACACCAAAAATTAAATATAAATAAGATCCTACAGAACTACTTAGGCTTTCATGGCCAGAGGGTTCCAAAGTGTGTTTAAAAAGGCTATAAGCCCATGGTCTGTTTGAAAAGTCAGCTCCTGACTTAAGACCCTGTAACAATAAATAAAAATACCAACAGTTTCACCAAGAACTTCTTACAATTCACACCAGTAAACCAAAATGAAGTCTTAACTCTTGCAACATCCATTACTCTTAAAGCCAATCTGATTTTTTGTGGGAAGAAAAGGAATTAAACAAACAAAAAAACAGACTAAATTACCACTTCCTCATACCGGGTACCTGCTAAAATTCTTGCTGAACTGACAGAACGAACAATTATTAGAACAGAGCACGATTCCAAAGGCTGAATAAGCAGAACCTCATATAACTGTCTCAAAAAAACTTTACAAAAGATGGGAGAGGATATAATATTTTCTGCCCACATATTACCCAAAGGTTGGAGTCTTTTAGCTCCGACTCCCTGGCAACAGCTCCTTTTTGTAGTTTCTGCAGCAAGGAGGGTGGGGCTGGTCCAGATTAGTCAGTCCTGTCTGGAATACTCCGAGCCCCCAAACAGCCAGCAGCTACTCTTTTTTTTTAAGTGGGTGAAGGTAGTTCTTTGATGCTGCCCATACCCAGCTGTCACAGAGCAAGGATTACAAGAGGAAGAAATTGAATATATTCCATTCTTTCCAGTCCTGAAGATATCTTGTACCATTGTAGATTTTTTCCTAATAGATTACCTTTGCACTCCACAGGTCTCCTTTGTGTATTAACACATTACACAACGTTCGATCCTCAGTATGAACAGAGTTAATGTCTCAAACGTGTTACCTTTTTTAGCCTTTTGGGGGGGGGGGGCGGAGTACAGTGGCCAATTGCTCACAATTGCTGGACCTGGTCTTATTCTGAGCAATTCTCTAGCATTAAAAGTTAAGAGACTTCCCAAAGCAGAAAAAAGAAAAAGGTACATAAGCCCCAAAGCAGCTTTGCAGTTCTTTACAGTTACATTTAATCTTATTATTATTAAGAATACTTATATACTGCTTTTCAGCCAGAGTAGTTCACAAAGCTCAACTAGAAGACTCTAATACTAGAGAGGGAGGGGGGGGATGTGGATGCGGTTCCAAGTGGTTTAACCACTACCTGCTCGAAAGCGATTACTGTTCACAGGGGAAGATGGAATTTCAGACCTAGTCATTTATGAACTAGGCAGGAGAGTTGTAAGCCAGGACTGGTGCATGTCGAGGGCCTGAACAGAAGGAGCAGGAGAGAGAGGTATATAGGACTCAGGCACCGTGGTTCAGCTCTTGAGGGAAGAGAAGCCAAGCCAAGCATCCAATTATTTCAGCTCTAGGATTCCAGAGTTTTCAACTTTGGGGGCTCAATGTTATTTTAGCTCAGAGGGGTTCAAGGCCTGGGTTCAAGGTGCGCTCACCCTGCACAAAGCGGGTGACCGAGATACAGGATCAGCAGCACACCACAGAATCCAGGCCAAGTAGAGAATTGGATTTAAGCCGCCCTCATCACACGCGTCTCGCTTCAGCGTGTCCGAGTAGATTCTGATTGGCCCGACGCATTGCTCCACGTCCTGCTCCCGCAACACCGAATGCGGCCCCTCATTGGCCAAAGCTCGATTTAATCAACTTTGAACGCACCAGAATGACCTTCGGCCAATGAGAGGCCGCGTTTGGTGTTGCGGGGGCGGGACGCAGAGGGCCAATCAGAATAGACTCCGGGACGGGACGAAGCGAGACACGTGTGGTCTGCGACACTCTTTAGAAAGCCAGGAATTTTCACGGGGTTCTGGAGGACTGAAAAAAAGATGTTCCAACAGGTCCTACAGGACACAGGGAAGGTAAAGGTGGTAGGGCAAAGGGGAGTTATTTGGGGCATAATCACCCCGACTATCCAAGGTAGGTCCCTGATCAGGGCATTTTCCTATGAACAAAAGGAACACTCAAATACTTCAGAGACACGGGCACATCTCTTGCAGAAAAGACCCAGGTGCAACATCCTGACAATTTACTTCAGAGACACACACAAAAACTCCCGGACTATCAATCCAATTATCTATACCCGTTTGTTTATGCTTGGCAAGTATACCTGTTTATGCTTGGCAAGGAGAGTGCTGTCTTTTGGGCACTCCCATCTCCTGGGACTTGCCCGGATAATTTGCATGAGGCTCCCAGACTTCTGACTGCCAAGGCACCTGGCTCAAAAATGGGCAAATTGTGACTTGTTAGCCTATGCAAATGTTTAACATGGGAGCAGCCTGGCCTCCGAGGTGAGTGCATGTGCCTTGTAACAGACTGTTACTAACAGTCTGCTCCTCTGTCAAAGCGACTACCAGTTTTTTGTAATCTTGGGTAGTGCGGCAATTGGTGCCTGAAATACAGTACTTTGTTTTATTTGTGTATTTTTAAGGGTCCCCTCATGAAGGAATGAGAGAACAGCATTAGTTCAGCTGTAACACAGGCCTGCGCACATTTTGCTGGACCTATTCCTGAGTATATTTGGGGTGCCATTCTAAAAATAGCATCAGTTTGCCCTATCACATCTAGTTTTGGGGGCACAGCATTGCCACCATATAATGCGAGTCAAACAGCTTCATCATGAGGAAGCCATTGCCATGGCTTCCTCACAAGGAAGTAGCTTGACTCACATTATAAAGGTGGCAATGCCATACCCCCAAAACTAGACGTAATAGGGCAAAACTGATGCCATTTTTGGAATTACCTAGTGCCTGAAATTCATATAAAACCCGTAAGTTTTTTTTGGGGGGGGGAAGATTTTGACCCTCAAATTTGCAGGCCTGTTAATTATAAAAGTTATACAGAATTCACACACATTTAAAAGGAGAGGATTTTAAAATGAAATAGCAAGTGTCCTATCCTTTCATAAGTTAGAGTACAGCCTCATTTGGAATACTATGTCCACTTCCACCCAACTTGCTCATTATTAAGAACATAAGAAGAGCCCTGCTGGATTAGGCCAAAAGCCCATCTAGTCCAGCTTCCTGTATCACACAGTGGCCCCACCAGATGCCTCAGGGAGCACAAGACAACAAGATAACCTGTTTCCCGTTGTCACTCCCTTGCACCTGGCACAGAGAAAACCCACTTCTAAAACCAGGAGGTTTGCTTTCAAAACCCTACATGGCTTGCAACCTGGACTCTGGAAGGTTTGTTAACATGAGCCTGCTCAACATCCAAGGCCCTGCTCTGCATTCTGCTGTTACAGCTGGTGAGGGACACACATGACCAGATCTTTTCAACAGCACAACTCAGGCTCGGAATTCCTCCTCCATGAAGCTCTTTTGTTAGTCAAAACCTTTCGGTTTCATTTAGCCTATTGACAGTTTTGCTACTTCCTGTAGTTTTAATGTCAGCTAACTGTGCTGCCCCTGCTCGGTTTTAGTCAATTGGAATGTTATATTGTAGTGCTATTTTAAAAACTGGGTAAGCTGCCCTGTTTAAGAGGAAAAAAGGTGGAAACAAATATTTTAAATTTAATGAATAAATACGTTCTCAAGTTGTCATGACGTGTCCAAGTTTCAGAATTAAAAACTAAACGTCTTGCAGGGAAAACTCCGTCGTTTTAGTATAATTTATTCCAAAAATACCTTATTAGTCTGAGTATAAGACTCACTTTTTTCTCCTAATTTAAGTTTTTAAACTAGGGGTGCGTCTTATAATCAGGCTGTTGCAATTTAATGCCAGTGACTTAATTAATTTTTTTTAATAGCACCAAACTTTAAGGGTGCGTCTTATAATCAGGTGCGTCGTATACACGGGACAATACGGTATATAACTGGTGTTAAAAAAACTTTACGTTTCGCCACAAACACTTGTGGGGTGGCGTTTTGTTTTAGTGGACTGCATGCTCTCTGGAGAGTGTTTTATATAGTAGTGTTATATATTAGCCATGGGACTACGGGACTGATGTTTTTCATGACGCATCATTGGGTACAGTTTTGTGTGGGATTTTTATTTGATGGTATCACTTTAACTCCATGGTAGATTACCAGTGGGGCTGGAGGTTTGTTGCAGGTTCTCAGGAACACACTAATTAACTTGTTAACCCCCTGTTAACTGGGCAAGAGGCACATTTTCAATTGGTGCTCCTCTTATATTTAGTAGGGGGAGAGTAACTGCCCACCCTTTCACCCCAGCACAGTGTCTTTTCTGGTGGCTGTTTGCTGGTGGTGTTCTGTGTCTTTTTGAGATTGTGAGCCCTTTTGGGACAGGGAGCCATTTAATCATTTGATTCTGTCTGTAAACCACTTTGTGAACTTTGTTGAAAAGCGGTATATAAATACTGTTAACACCACCATAGTTATCCGTTGTCCTTGTAGTGAATCGCAATACATTCGGGTTTTTAGAGAAGCGTTACTATATAGTATTTGCTAATGGTGTGGTGCTTCTGAGGATGCCACAAGTGTTTGTGGCGAAACGTAAAGTTTAACATCTGTTATATATTTTTGGAATAAATCATACTAAAACGGAGTTTTCCCAGCAAGAAGTTTGTTTTTAATTCTTAATGAATAAAGATTTTGTAGCCCGATATTCTGCCGACAAGACTATTAACAGGACATTAGATCTAACTTTGAGACTTACATTGGGGATTAAAACAGAACCCAACATTTGCGGGAGACAAAACCACAAATTTTAAATGTGTTTGTATACAAACCACAGAAAAACAGGAATTAACACCTCTCAAAATAATTCCATTATTAAGCATCTGTCAAGTTACATAAGACCGCAGTGGCGATTTCCTTACATATTTATGTACTGGTGACAGCATACCGGTACTTCCTTTTCACTGTTCTGAACCTCCTTGTAAAATCAATTTAATTGTAACTTCAAGTTCCTGCGTCCTGAAATAATGTAACCATGGGGCTCTATATATCTCCCAATATCTGCCTATTCCAGTTGCAAAGCCAAGGCTGAAAGCGACTGCCACTTGAGCATCCAGGAGCAAGATTGGGTCCAGACGTTCTCCCAGGTAAGGTAAGGTTTACTTGAATAAGGGAACTGCTTTTGTTTTCCTCCCAGATGCTAATGTTTCCATTTTGAGTTGTACTGTACAAATATGCAGGTTATGTGCTATAACATGCTTTAAAAATTGTAACGTAACAATTATATTTGACAAATATATTTTTGTTGGAATGTATTACAATACATGCAATGTTTCCTTCCATTATACTCTTGAATGAATACTACCATCATGTTCTATATCATTGAAAAGGTAATATAATGCTGAATGTAATGAAACAAACAATTTTGAATTACTTGTATTCTATCAAACGTTATGGCCAAATAACCAAAAGAAAAAAACACAACTGCCTTAACAAAAAGTGGATTTCCTTAACTCACAACTGACCAAGACTGATTTGTTCCGAGAGCCAATGAGGTGTTATTATGACACAGCATGGCATTAATAAAGATACTAACTCTATATTAATGCCACGCTGTGTCATAAAATTGTGGAAACCTTTTCAAAACCTGCTCATACTGAGTCAGCTCTCATCTTTATGTATCGGAGTCAATACTAGAACTCTTATTCAGTTGAGCGAGTGTCATCAAGTTGGCCACTGGTTTTCTGTTGGTTACCGATTTGTTGGGTACTGTACTGTTATATAATAAAGTTAATGGGGACAACGTCAAGAGTTACCACATCGGGCGACACCAACTCTAGTGACACCACTGGGGTGACGTGATGAGCTCTCGCACCTGGTGATGCAAACCTTAGTGACACCTCTGAACGTAAATATAAGTCTGGCTATAAAGTCTGGCTATAGAGTCACATGTCCTTCTATATCATAAGAACCACACAGCCAGTTGCTTAAGTGTTTCCACTTCATGAGGATGTAATGATGCACCCAGAAGTGCATCATATCAAGCTACTTCAGCCATTCTTAATTTAAAAGCTACTTTGTACAGCCACCACAGACATTACCTATGATGAGTCACACCAAACCTACTGGTTTTTCCAACAAGCTCTTTTTCAATTAACTTGTACTAAAAACATTATCCCCTTTTCCCAACCATGAGGACTGCTGCTGTTCTGAGCGGAGGAGCAGGAACATTTTCTTCAAAAAAAGTTACACACACTCTACTGCTGGTGTGTACAGAAACAAGCAACAACAAAAAAAATCACTGACTAAGCTTTCCCCGACCTTGTCTGTTTCACTGAGGACAGTCATTAAGAAAGTAAACACAAATGGTGTGGCTGGGTTTGGTTACAAAGATACCTGCCAGACTGCATCCAAGTGCAATTGAGGGCAATATGGGAAACCACTAGGGTTAAACAGGTGGAGGAACATCTTCTTCCACATTAGCTGGAATAAGTACAGTGATTGTTTTTTGAAAACTGAGGAAGAATATTTTAGAGCAGTGTTTCTCAAAGTGTGTTCCCCGAGACCCCTTCAGGGGCTCCCCAAGACCCCTTCAAGACCTGCTTTGTGAACTTTTTGTTCACTTCTTAAAATACTGTTATTAATTTTGGAATTACCTAATTAATTACCTAGAATTTTGGAATTACCTTTGATTTTTGTAATCAAACATTCTAGATTTTATCACCATTAGATTTTGTAAGATGCATGGTTTTCAAATATTCAATAAACTTAGATCAGCCATTTTATTTATTTATCACATTTTTATACCACCCTTTCTCCAAGGAGCTCAGAGTGGTGTACATATTTCCTCCCCTCCTTTTTTTGTCCTCACAACAACCCTGTGAGGTAGGTGGGGCTGAGAGATAGTGACTGGCCCAAGGTCACTCAGGAAGCTTCATGGCTGAGCGGGGATTTGAACCTGGATCTTCCAGGTCTAAGTCCAACTCCCAAACCACTACACCATCCTGGCTATTACCATCCTGGCTATTACCATCCCATTACCAGGCTATTACCTGCAAATAAAAATACTAGAATGAAATCCAGTCTTAAGATGCTGCTTGAGAGAAAGGAGCGCCTGGTTCCCCTCATCTCAAACCTTTACTGGAAAGCTAATCTTGAAGTACCTTGATTTCAAGTCCCCAGTTGATCAAAGGTGGTTGAACACTAGACTCCCCAAGTGGGATATCATCTAAATGTTCAGTCTCCCCAAGTGGGATATCATCTAAATGTTCAGTCTCATCCGATGTTCATGTCTGGTTTGTTAGTAAAGGCTTAAAATCCTACACACACTACCTTGGAAGCAAGTCCCACTGAACACAATGGGACTTAAGTAGTAATGGATAGGATTGCAGTGTAGTTCTATGTTGTGGAACAGCAGTTTAGCAGAGCCCGAACTTCATTTGAACACACACAGGACGAAGTTCAACTTTTAAAAAGTGCCCGCGCCCTGCACGCCCATTACCTTCCTTGATCTTCTTAAAAGAATGGGTCTTCCTTTAACAGAACGCTATAAGCATGCAAGCTTATAGCGACAAGCAGCCTGCACAATAGAGAGACATAGGACAGAACGTTTACAGGAAGCAACTTGCTTCCTGGAAACATTCTGTTCTGTGTCCATCTATCGTGCAGGCTGCCTGCTTATTGCTATAAGTTTGCATGCTTATAGCGTTCTGTTAAAGAAAGACCCATTCTTTTAAGAAGATCAAGGAAGGTAATGGCCACGAGGGGGCATGGGGAACCATGGATAAGCGGATCGCAGATATGGGGGTTGGACTTGTACATACTGTATGTTTTTTGCCAAGCAAGCAATCTGAATACACCGTTGTCACAAGTACAAGTTACATGAGGCTTTCATGCCAATGTTCACATAAAGAACGCCCACTCAGAAACGTTACAACAAGCGATTATAACACTCCACACTGTAAAGACAGATGTACAGACAGATGTACAATCTCATGAGCCCAGTAGGCAGGAGGCAGGCTGGTTGTAGCAACAACAACTTGCAACTATGGAGCCCTCTCCTTGCAACCACCTTGCTTCCCTTCACAACACCATACAGCCAGTCCCTGCCCTCTCAGAAAAAGGTGAGCATGATGAGTCAAGTTCTCCCTGGACTGCAGTAGGGATGGACTGTTTCCAGTAAAGCCTTGCGTAAGAACTTAGTAGTACCAGGATGTGGAGTCACTGGAGAGGCACAGACAGAGGGGCTTGCTGCTCTGGCACATAACTCTGGTATGCTGCAAGGCCAAGGCCAGGAATGCTATGTCAAAAAAAGCAGCAGAGAAGTAGTGTGTATTTCTAACACCTGATCTGGATTACCGTATGTCTTTCCTTGTTCTTAAAATTTTATAGAAAGCATTTTGGAATGGACATTTTGATCAATTGCTTAGTTGACTTTACATGGTTTAGACTGATTAACTGGTCTAAGACTGATTAACTGGTCTAAAAAGAATTTAGATAAATTAATGAGGACTTATGGATGAACTGAGGGGCTGTGGTTCTATCAGCATCCATTCTCAGACAAAAAAACAGATATTTAAAATTTTATAGATATATATATCAATGGACACGGGATGCGACAATTGAAAGTCTGGGTGCACACACTTAGATATGATACAATCTGTGTCTTTGAAGAAGGCAGTATACAAGACAGTTTACAGGTGGCACTTGACCCCCAAAGACTTGATGAAATGTGGAAAGGTGACATATTTAAGTGTTGGAAATGTGGGCTGAGAGATGCAGGCCTTTTACATCTGTAGTTGATGGCTCAGTTGTTGATGGCCCAAGGCTCAGAGATGTTGGATTATGGTGGGAGAAGAAATATATGTTTACTAGTGAGATATTAAGTTTGAGACATTAACAATATCACAGGAATGAACATGGAAGAAAGGAGATCTGATAATTTATTAACAACTGCAAGAATTATCTGGGCATAAAACTAGAAGATGGACATCTGAGGAAGCCAGTGCGGCTGCACAAAGAGCTATCTGATAAGTTAAGACAAGAAGAACATGTACAGTAGGGGCCCCCTCTGCGGGGGATTGGTTCCACATACACCCTGCATATACGTGAATACCACGGATAGGGGCAAATGCCCCCGGTTTTTTCCGCGGTTTTCTAAGAATGCCTTTTTCGCGGTTTTCTAAGAAGCACTTCCTGTTAACCTTGCGGAGCCTTTCTAGCACCTAGTCTCACTGGAGGGGCCTGCAAGAAGCAGCACAAGGCTGCTCTTCACTTTCCTGTAAAGAAGAAAGGAAGCTTCCTTCGCTAAAAGTGCCCGCGGGGGTCACGTATGGCCATGGGGGCATGGGCTATCTGCAGATAAGTGAATCTGCGGATAGCGGGGGGGGGGCTGTAGAAGAAGTGGAAGATCATTAGAAAGGGAGAGTACAGAAATATAGTATGCAAGGATAGTATCAGGAAGGCTAAAGCACAGAATGAGCTCAGGTTTGCAAGTGGTGTCAAACACAACACAATGAGTTTGGCTATGTCCAAAAGAGGAAGGTCAAAGAAATAGTAGGCGTGTTGTATGGGGAAGTGGTCACAGACGACAGAGAGAAGGCAGAGCTGCTCAATTCTTATTTCGCGTGTGTCTTCTTCCACAAGGCAGTGGCCCAACCTAACAGTTGCACTAGTGGGGGGGGGGGGGAGAATCATGGCTCAAAATACATCAAGGGATGGTAAGGGAACACATAGTTACTTCAAATGAATTCATGTCCCCAGGACCAGATGAACGACGCTTCAAGAAACTGAAGGAACTTGCAGATGTGATCTCAAAGCCACTGTATAATCTTTGAGAATGGGCAAGATACCAGAGGACTAGAGATGAGCAAATGTCACCCCCACCTTTAAAATATGGAAAAAAGGAGGATCCAGAAAATTACAGACTGGTCAGCTTGATGTCAATACAGTACCTGGAAAGATTCTGGAAGAGATTAAAAGAAATGTCTAAAGTACAGTACTTAGAAAGTAATGGGCAATTCCTAGGAGCCAGCATAGGTTTGTCAAGAACAAATCACACCAGAGTTAACATTTCCTTTTTTGATAGAGGGACTAGTCTGGTAGATCATGGAAACGCTGTGGACATTGTACAGTATATCTAGATTTCAGCAAAGATTTGACAGTCTCCCATTATATCTTTCTTGATGAAATGGCAAAAAGAGCTAGAGGTTACTACTACTGTTAAGCAAATTCAACACTGGTTAAACAATTTCCAATCAATTGCTCCACAACAACCAGGAGAAAGATATCAAAAGGGAGACCACAGAGCTCTGTCTTGGGCTCTGGGCTGTTCAACCATTTTACAAGTGACCTGAATAAGGGGATGCTTATCAAACTTGCAGGTGACACAGCGGGGGGGGGGGGGAAGATAGCAAACATCCTGGAAGACCAAATCAGGATTCAAAATTATCATGACAGGCTTGGTCATTGGGCCCATGCCAACAAGGTGAAGCTCAATGGAGACAAAGTAAAATCCTGCACATATGTACAAAGAATCAGAGGCTTCTGATCCTGCACATATGTACAAAGAATCAGAGGATGGGGGGGGGGGGGAAGAGAGAGACCTGGGTTGGCAGCAACACATGTAAAAATGTAGGTGGATTACAAGCTGAACAAGAGCCAGTCTGTATTAACAAATGTATAGAATTCAATGGTAAGTAGTAATCGCACCACTCAGTTCTTCACAAGTCACTTGGAATACTGCATCCAGTTTTGGACACCACAAGCTAGATCAGGGGTTCTCAACCAGTGGTACTTCAGTCGACTGCTGGTGGTACTTTGACCACCAGACCGTTGGAACCTTGCTTCGATGTGGCGCTTTCGGTGGCACGTTTTTGCTCCCAAGAGGCTCCTGTCTTTGGCCAAGCCTCTTGGGAATGCTGAAAAGTTCCCTCCTACCCGCCCAGAGCCTCCTACCTGCGTTTTCTGGCCTCCAAAAACCTGAAAACTCAGAAGTAACAGACGATGTCATCGCCAGTCACTTCTGGTGGTACACAGCAGGAGAGTGGCGCCAGAGGTGGTACTTGGGCGGGAAGGGGTTGAGAACCCCTGAGCTACATAACCTAGAATGGATTCAGAGGAGGGCAACTAAGATTGTGAGGGGTCTGAAAACCAAATCCTATGAGGAACAAAGGATACATTAGGCCTGGAGAACAGAAGACTAAGGGGAGATAAGGTAGCCATCGTCAAGTACCTAAAGGGCTGTCACACAGAAGGGGATGCCTTACTCTATGGCTCTTGAGGGAAGGTCTAGAATCAATGGGTTGAAACTACAGGGAAGTAGGTTTAGGTTGGACATGGCTCTCCCTTATTGGAGGTTTTCAAGCAGAAGCTGGATGGCCATCTGAAAGGGATGCTATAGCAGTTACCTGCACTGAGCCAGTGGTTGGACTAGATGACTTCCAAGACCCTTTGAACTCTAACATTCTATAACAATTAAATACAAAAATTGCAATACACATCTTCCCAAGAGTCTCCCTTTGCTGTTCACAGGTCTTCTCTTTGAGTCATGGGCACCTGTTCAGATTCTCAATTACTACATGCCTCCAGACATAGGTAGAACATTTAAGATCTTTTAAAAAAATGAACAGAACAAGTTGCACTGAGAAAACATATTGAGGAAGTCACTATGGCATCCAAGCTCCTTCTTGGAGTTTAAAGTTTAAAATATACAATTGTCTAAAACCCCACCTAGATGCTTTCTCTTTTCTTTAAAAAGAAAGGAAGACCTACATTTCCCCCAGTCATTCAAACCTCATCTTGGGGGGGGGGGGGACGGGACAGGGAATACAATGTTTATTCTGCTAGCTGGACAATGATCTCTTTTAGAATGTGTTTTAGAAAGTATCAGCCATCTGATGGATGACACTTGTGACATCACTGATGACAAGCAACACAATTTGTCCCCCTTTTCACCCATTCCAGGCTGTGATGCTAACACCAGAGCTCAGCAAGCAGTTCAATCCTATGCATGTCTAGTCAGAAGCACGTATCCTTGACTTCAATAGGACTTACTCCCACATAAGCATGTATATAGGATTGCAACCTAAGAGACTTACAGCCCAAGTCCACGTAAAGATTGGGCGGGCAGCCAAGGCCGTCCACCCAATCCTGCACTCCGCTGGCCCACGGGGAACCTGCAGCAGGCAGCCCACGGCGGAAAGTCTACTCAGGGAAGGGGACACTCGTCCCCTTCCCCGAGTGCAATGGCAGCTGGGGCTGATAGGCCTCCTCGGATTTCCGCCAGCTATTTTGCTGGCGCAAGTCGGAGAAGGCCGTGTAATGGCCCAGCCACCCTGTGGAGACCGGCAGGGACTGGGATATGGCGGATGCCATGCCCCCACCAGGGGTGGCTGGGCCTATGGCCGCCCTCCCGGCTCCGCTGTCCCTCCCCCCCCATCCACTGACCTTGCTTGGGTCCGGCGGCAGCCCGAGTCCTTGGCTGGTGGAGCTGGGAAGGCCGGCCTCGCGCCGACCTTCCTGGCTCTAAAGTAGTCCGCAAATGTGCCTTACGGCACGTTTGCGACTACAGTACACCCCCCGTATCCGCTGGGGATATGTTCCAGGCCCCTCCGTGAATACTTGAAACCGTGGATAAGAGCGAACACCCCCTCCATGGTTTCCTGAGGGCCCCCACCCTACCTCCCCTGCAGGCAGGCATGTGTGCCCCCCCAGCTCTTATTTTTCTTTCAGCAAGCTTTATTTCTTCCTTAAAAACAAACAGAAGCAGCCTCCATTGCAGCCTCCATTTCCGTTAACCTTGCAGAGCCTCTCTAGGACTTAGTCTCGTTCTACTTGCCTGCAATAAGCAGCCAGAGGCTGCTTCTCCTGTTTGTTTAAGGAAGAAACAAAGCTTACTGAGAAAAAAGTAAAAGCCTGGGGGGTCCCCACAATCCGTGGATAACTGAAACCGTGGATAGCGAATCCGTGAATATGGGGGCCCACCTGTATTCCGGGCAGCAGAACGCTAGGTCCGCCGCCCGTAACTTGCGCGGGATTGCACAGTTATAAGGGAGACAGCATCAATGAGAGACTACACTCTGAGGGTAACAAAGTATAAGACAACTACCATTCTCTAATACAATTGTAAGGTTTATCTCCAATTAGAATGACAAATATAATAGTGAGCCAGCCTTTATTTTCCTTTTTATAACATTATTAATATATATTTCACTGTAAATATTTTTGTACTTCATAGCAAAATTTTAAAACAAAGGTTTTTTTTCCATTGAAAGCTGCATAGATCCCAGTTTCTTGCTGGTAAATAAAGCATCAAGGCAGATCAAGAGATTCCTAGGAACACGTTTGGAAACACTTTGAAGCCAAATGAAACGCTGGGCTGAGACGCTGCCTATCTACTATGCCAAAGGCATAAACATATAGTAGACCAGTGGATTTTAGGAACAGACCTTTACAGATCCCATTTTTTTTATTTAGGCAGTATTTCTCTATTTAATAAAGAGCCACATAGTACATGAATTCATCTGACATAAATGCACACCTTGCGCCCATCATAACTTTCTCCACTGTATTGCCCCATCAGCAAGAAGTTTGCTGGAGGGCCTCTCTGAGAAGGAAGTGTGATGTAACAGGGCAACCCCTCCTGCCTAAAGACCTGCTACTACATGCCTTAAGTTTAGTACTCATATAAACACCCATCTTTTTCTTTTGGGAATGGGGAGAAAGAGCAAGCAGATGGCACTCCTTGAAAGGCTGCATTTGGACCAAGGAGGGCCTCCACTTCCCACTCCTACCGCAGAGAGACCTTATCCAGACAGACACACACACACACACACACACACACACACACACACCACACACACACAGGCTCCGGTAGAGAAAAGATTTTTCAGGAAGCAGCCCAAGTTACAATCGAGTGAAGACAACTTTATCCTCTTTCAGAATCCAAGAGAGCTCACAATTCACCAATACAAAGGGAATGCATTGTTGTATTAGTCTAGTTCTCTGCCTTCCACGATTCCATTTATACCCATTATTAAGAGCCTATAGTTAGGCGGCCCATAAGAAGACAGACAAACAACACACAACCCAGGAGCGCAACACGCAACTCTGTTCCTCGCGAGCCAAACTTGAGCGGAGTTTCGCATTCCAGCTTCTCTGTTTTAGTCCCTCCCTGCAAGCGCTCACTTACCACAGCCACTAGAACTGGGAACAGTCCCAGTGGGACCATAGTTGAGCCAATTGGTCTCCTACATCTGCTAACAGGGCCTCTCACCCATCCAAGGCCTTCCAGAAAAAGAAGAGAGTGAAACTTGCACGTCTCTACTCTAGCAATCCAAGTTCCTTAAAGAACAGGAAACTCGGAGGGAAAAGGGTGGCGACACGAATTCCCGCCCACATAACTATCAGCTTTTTCCCATCATTGCTGGAAGAGATTCAGCCTTGTCACATGAGCAGGGCAATTTAACCCATTCACAGTCTGTCATTCATCCTTTGCACTGAATCCGCAGGAAAGAACTGAGAGCAACTTTTCTGGTTTGTTTGTTTTTTCTTCCCTTCCCATTTTTTTTTCTTGTGCGAGCTCCGGAATAGCATTCTTATGCCGTTTTAGTTTGGCAGCACCCTCTTCACAAGTGAACAGGACAGTGTCCTGCCCTTGATACCTACTCCAGAAAGGGTACTGTTTTACAACGCAATCCTAAACAAATTGACTCAGATGTAAGTCCCACTAAAGTCAGTGGGTTTTACTCTTCTTGGGTCAATGTGCATAGAATTACACATCCCTTGTACATTTACTCAGAAGTCAACCCTACTGTGTTCAGTTGACCTCTTAGGTAGAGTGGAGCTTACTCCCAGATACGTACTGTATACATAAGATTATAACCTTAGTAGAAGAGCTGTAGTGGTCTAAAAACTAGCAAAATTATTGTGGCACAAGTTTTTGTGGTCCAGAGCCCACTTTGTCAGAAGACATGTAGCTGACAAAGTGGACACTGGCCTACAAAAGCTTATACCACCATACATTTGTTATTAAAGTGTCACAGTATATAGTTTAAAAAAAGGCAACCCAATGTGATTCATACTTTGCCTCCAAACTCCCAAGAAGAATCACAATGTATTGTGATTAACATCAGCTTTACTAAAGCAAATGTTATCCATCCTTATCTTCTATGGCTGTACTTCTGGGCAATATCATCTTGAAATTGCCTGCAGAACCACAGACATGACCTTATCAAGATTATTTGAAGCAAACATGCTACTGAGCTCTGGATAGTGTATATATACAGGTTGAGTATCCCTTATTCTGATCCCAGTGACATGGCAGGGGCAATACACCATGAATCGGATCACACAGTGGATCGATTAGTCCAGCACCCTGTTTTGCACAGTGGCCAGTCAAAGGCCTCTGGGGAGCCCAGAAGCAAGATGTCCAGGCACCAGCAATTGGCACTCAGTGGCAAGTTTAGCTCAGTGTGATGGCCTTCTTGTGACATCACACTCTGACATCATAGAGACAACTGTCAGTAGGTTCAGCAGCTGTTCAACTGGTTCAACTGCCAGTTGGCCAGAGCATCGCCCTGAGAGAAAGTCCTTCATGGTTGACCCTGATTTCGCATTTTTCATCTTTACTATTATAAGAAGATTGTTAGTGAGAGGAAGGGGGGGATGAAGAGAGTATTTGTGATCTTCTTGGTTAATCTAGCAAATTAGTATTGATGTTGGTTCTAATGATCAGCAGAGAGAGTATATTTTAGCAGGTATTTCATTCCATTCCTCCTGTCTGTCTATACTGATTGAAAGATTATAACATATTGAAAGATCTAAGGATTTCTTAATGGCTTCTATATTCTGGATATCTCTGATACTGCAGGCAATCTTAAGAAGCTGTCTCTTGCTAGCCTGGGCAGAGAGTTATCTGAAAAGTGATGCTCAGGACCAGATGAAATGCTTCAAGGCAGTCGACCTTTTCCTTTGTAGGCAGCTTCCGAATCCCACCAGGTGAGGCATGGCAGTAGTGAAAGGGACTTCTGTGCTGTGATGGGCTCCCCACTTTCCTGAGCAGTGAGACAGTTGGCAGGTGGCAAATCTGCTCTCCTTTGGAGGAGAGAGCACAGGAGATTTTGTGGCATTTCAGTTATATTCGCTTGATCCACAAATCCTGTATGTACCTGAAAGGAAGATGAGGGTATTTTTCCAGTGGTTTACAGTAAACTACTAGGGAAAAAAACACGCTCATCTTCCTTTCAGGAAGGAAGAGACTGCCCCCCCCCGCCCATTTTGATGGTAAACTGTTACCATCAAAATGGATGGGGGGGGGCAGTCTCAAATTTGCAAGAGCTGCCAGTTCTGCTGCCACCTCCAGGAACAAAGACCCCAATGATAGAATGGTAGCTGCTGGGTCTCCCACTGCCAGGACCCCAAGGAATCGGACACCAGCCATGAGGTCAAGGTTGGACAAAGCCCCACCAAGTCCCTTTCACGGCCCTTTATTTGCTCTGAAGGCTGCTGAAAGCATCTTCCTTTGCTATAAATACTGGAAGCTGAAGTCAGAACCTCTTCTTCTTTCAAAGGGCATTTTGGGGGTGGAAACATAGAGGAGATGTTTCCCTCATCCCTGATTAGGGGTTTCCCATAGAGGTTTCCCTCATCCCTGATTAGGACTGTGTGTGTGTGTGTGTGTGTGTGCGTGCGTGTGCGTGCGCTTTTCTTTACAAGGCTTATTTGTCTTGCTTTCTGGCTGTATTTATTTCCATGAATGATATCATCACTGAGGTTCAGCGGGTATGAGCGGCAGGACATGAAGTAGGTGCATGCAGAAAACACCCCTCAGGTGACCCCTGGCTAAGGTTGGCGAGTGTTGGGGAGCCTGCAGCCCAGGGAATAATGCATAAGAAGAAGGCAAAATATTAAGCCATATTGCATATTGACTACAGGTTTGTAATAAAATATTTTTTGTGTTTAACCTTTCTCTTCTTAGGGGGATCCTCATCCATTCATGGCTGTCTTCCATTTGGGTAAATACAGTATGCAAGGACAGCATGTGCAAAGACAAAGAGGGAGTCTACAAGATAGAAGACCCCCCAGAATAAATTGGGTAGCTCCCTGCCACGTTCATACTGTTTACCTGCTCATCAGCGATGGGTAGAACAGAGCCCTGGGGGCTCTGGCAATCTGGGCTGACCATTCGGCAGGGGCCCTGTCTCAACAAAGAGGTGGATCTTGGAGTACTTTTGCCAATTCGGTTTAAAA
This sequence comes from Plestiodon gilberti rubricaudatus, assembly GCA_026170595.1. Lineage (NCBI taxonomy): Eukaryota > Metazoa > Chordata > Lepidosauria > Squamata > Scincidae > Plestiodon > Plestiodon gilberti. The sequence continues at coordinate 105,074,583 of JANXHW010000002.1, read as the reverse complement.
TCGGGTAAGTAATTTTATATTCATGGGTGCACGCTTGTTACATCACAGGGCTTCCCTTTTGTTTAGCTTAACATGACTTCCTTCTGTCTCTAGGCTTATCCACTGGATCCTTACCTGGGTCTTCAGTCGGTCGGGCGAGGCCTCTGTAGGTGGAGCAGGGGAGGCCGGCCTTGCACCGGCCTTCCCTGCTCTTGAGTCGGCGCGAACATGCCAACCACAGAACAAATCCTAATTGAGTAAATTACTCCACAGTAGTAGTATATAAATAGTATTTCTCAATAGGATAGTATTATTATTATTATTATTATTATTAATAATAATAATAATGCATCAAAACAACATCATAAAAGTTATTTCCCAGACAAACACGAACATTTCTTGGGGGTCTCACAACACGAGCATGAACCTTGCCGTGACTCCCCCTCCCCCCAAAGTCTGTCGATTTCCAAATGCAGCTCCCACTTCCACCCCGAAACCAGCACAAAATAAAAATAAAGCAACAGAACCCGGAACGTCCATATCCACACAATGGATCTTTTCACTCTAGTATTTTCGTAGTTCTCCATTTCCTATGGGTGACCGCCTATTACTTCTATCCCCGGAAGACGGGAAAAAAATCAAAAAAATATAGCTAAGTTTAAAGAAGTACAGTAAGTCGGGAAATCTCGTCGTCTCCTCCAGTTAGTCTACGGTGGACACCTTAAAGTGAGATATACGTTCGGACAGGACAATACTAGTAGTCTCACAACATAATATGCATGCATACTCCCCGAAGTAAGTACCATTGCATGCAATGGGATTTACTCCCAGGTGTTAAGGATTGCAGCCTCAGTCTACACGCGCGAATCTGTGCCAGTTTCGTTAATCGCGCGGCAGGGGATTGACCCGAACCGCCCCCTCCGTAGGAAACTCAGTAGGAAACTACTGCAAATTCGCGCAGACGCCGGGAGCGCGCACGTATTTTAATCGCGTGGTGGGCAGAGCGACTTTCTGCGCGTGCATTGTAGAGCGAAAAGCAATTAAAAAAACCCTCTTGTTGTCTTTCCCTGCAGACAGGCGTCCCCTCCAGCTCCGGTTGGTTGACAAGCGGAGAACCAATCGCTCCTGCCGCCTTCCCGCTTCTTCACGGGGGTGGAGCGACCAGCGACGTATCGTCCAGGTCCATCCGATTTGCGGCTATGGCGCTGCAGTCAGATGCTGTCTCCACAAGCGACCCCTGCTCGGATCAGTGGCAGCGAGAGGCACAGGACTTCACCCGCCGGGTGCTTTGCGGGTTTAGCGGGAGCGACGAGACAGTGGCGGATGCTGCCTGGCGGGGCTTGAAGCGTGTTCTGAGCCAGTGCAGTAGCGAGGACCTGCCGCTTGGTTATAGGTGAGCGAGTGAGACAGCGACCGGCTGGTCGGTGCGGTGCTTGCCTTCTCAGCCACTCTTTTATCCCACCCCTCCTAATGTTGTTTCTCTGGCACTCGAAAGTAAAGGATCTTCAGCTCACCTTTGGCAAAGTTCACGCAGCTTCTGTCTCTTTCGTCTGCTGACCTTAGAAAACAATGCACACTTAACTGCACATCCTCTAATCATGGGTTGTGGAAAAAGCAGTCTGGCAGCAAATGGCACTTTCAATGTCGCTGTTCAATTTTCTAAAAGGTGAGGTGTCTGTGCTCAAGCTTACCTGAATGCAGGCTTAGGTGGGAGTTACCTACAGTGTAAACTGCTTTGTGAACTCCTTTTTTTGTTGAAATTTGGTATATAAATCTTTATTATATATAATTCTTTTAAGCTTAAAATATTTTTAAATCAAAATGACCCAAAGTAGCTTTCAGTAAGCAAGTAACTAGGAGTGACTGATATTTGATATTTAATATACAGTATTTCTAAATCCTGTTTGGTATTTGGAACAGATTCTGGAGCTGAGTCCCTCTGGCACAAAGAAATCCCTGCCTGACATTTAGCCAAATGTGGATATATAATATCACAGATATGGGGCAGTGATCTTCAACCTTTACCCAAAGGTAAAGGTCACTGTAAGTCTTTGTGATTTGGCGGGGATGGCACTTCTGGGTTTGTGCTGCTGCCACCTCTGACTAAGTAAAAAAAGGGGGGGTTGAACTTACCCGTCTGGCGGTGGCGAGAACCTGGGTTGTATGGAGTCTCCAGCCGCCTCCAACAGTTAAGTCCAACGGGTACCACAGGTTGAGAACCTCTGATGTAGCTGATTTGCGCCCAGCTTGGCAAGTGTATTGCATCCCCTGAACTGCTTGTTAAAGGAAGGTCAAACGTGAGTCTGGATCAGGGCTATGAAGAAGCCTTCATACATGTGAAGAAATTGGTCACATGTGAGAATGTGCTTATACACTCTTTGATCCATCCTTGCTCATCACGTTAACATGTGATGCTTCCCCCTCATGGAACAAGAGCAGTACTATCTCCTATGATGCCTGTTGGTCAAGAAAGACCAATAGCATTTGCGTCCGAATTTATGTCAACAACAGAATGTAACTATGCACAAATAGACAAAGAGGCCTGATGTCTAGTATGGAGACATTCAGTCAGTACCTATATGGAAGAAAATTCACCCTCATCACTGACCACCAGTCCCTAGTTTCTATTCTGAATCCATGTAAGGAAGTGTTTCTCAATTTTTTTCAACCTGCGGCTCCCTTGACCATTGTTGACCCTTGGCCACAGCTCCCCATTACATTATGTTGATGCCTGCCAATTTGCATTGCACTGTATTCCAAGAGGATTCCGTGGCACTTCGCGGCTCCCCTGGTTGATATGGGAGCCGCGCCTCCCAGTTTGGGAACCACTTCATGTAAGGGAATTTCTTTGTTGGCTGCAGCTCAAATGCAACGCTGGGCTCTTTTCCCAGTATGACGTTGAACGACTCTGAATACAAGACACTGCAGTCCCTGTGTCCAGCTGTATCTTGAGTACTTTTCCAGCTACCCTTAGGATCAAGCAAAAGGCTGATTTGTCATTTCCCACGTTTTGTTGCCAATTGTAAGATATTTAATGGAAATCTTACAAACACCACAAGGATCCACACACATCTTCATTTTTCTACTTAGAAAATTAAACGTTTGGTTTATCCTTTCCTATCGTATAACTAAATTATTATTTTTTCCTAGTCTTATCTCCATCTCTGACCTTCAGTCTCAGCAACATCTGCCTTGCTGCAGTCATCTAACCTGGAGTTCTGATGAATTCAGGGAATGGGCTTCTCAGCAGGAAGGTGTTTTGCCGAACCAAAGCATTTTGCCACAAACTCGCTTGATACTCTGTGGCTACTTGACAGATGAAGGACTGGGGGAGGAGAAAGACAAGTTGGCGGATGGCAGTCTGTATGTGCAAGACAACACTGGCATACTGCCCTGTGAGGTATGACAAGAGGGCATCCAGTTCTTCTCCCTTCCTATCCTCTTTTGTAGGAGCACTGTAGCTAACAGCGAACCTGTCAAGGAAGTGCTGTCGGGAGGCAGAACCGCCCCTGTCATAGTGCACGTAAAATAGCTGCAGCTTCCCTTGTGATTGTAGACGCTTTCCACCCGCTTTCATAACCACAGGGGAGGCTGCAGCTATTTTCCGTGCACTACGACAGGGGCAGTTCTGCCTCCCTTGCCTTCCCTTACTGCACATCCTATAAGATGAAGTTTGTGGGCCTTCAAAACTCTCCTCCCATTATGTGCTGTGACCATCTCTGGAGAGATACCTGTTAGGAGAATGTAATGAATGATGCATGTTCTAGAGCAGGGGTTCTCAACTGGTGGTACACCAGTGGTACTTCGGCCAAGCGCTGGTGGTATGTGGATCGCGGGTCTCCTGAATCCCGCTCCAACGCGGCATTTTCAGTGCTGCTTTTTTGCTCCCGAGAGGCTCCTGCCTTTGGCCAAGCCTCTCGGGAACACTAAAAAGGTTCTTCCTTTGACGTCATTGCTAGTTACGTCCGGGTTTTCGGACGCTGCAGAGGTCAGAAAAGGCAGGTAGGAAGCTCTGGGACGTCTCTTGATTCCATTGTATTGAAAAATCACCAGCCAGTCTCTAACCTCCTCCTCCTTTTAGGACAAAGTGCTTGCATGGGTGGCAGTCCAACTCCAGGAATCCCTGGATGAAACTGATTATTTGGACCCATTTCAGTCTGGCTTCTGCCTGGGCTTCAGAATGGAAACTGCATTGGTCACTCTAATTCAGTGGTTCGCTTCCCAAATTGTGAGGTTCGGCTCCCAGGGGAGCCGTGGAAGGGTGGCTTCAGGGCAGAGGAAGGAGGAAGGCTCCCCAGTTAACAACCCCCCACCCCACTTCTGATTGAGCCTGTAGAAGGGGGAGAAGTTACCTTCACAGTAGTTATTCACAGAAGAGGTGAAATTGGGGAGAAAGCTTCACCTGGTGGTTTTCTGCCGTAACATAATGTCATGGGGAGCCACGGTCAATGGTTGCCAATGATCAAGGGTGCTGCAAGTGGAAGAAGTTGGGAAACACTGCTCTAGTTGATGACCTACTCTGGGAATTGGACAAGGGAAGTGTGTCCCTGTTTGTTGAACCTTTTGGCAGTGTTCAGTACCATCAACCATGGTACCCTCCTAGACTGTCTTACTGGGTTGGGACTTGGGGTACTGTTTTGGTCTTCAAAACCGGTCTTTTGGAGACTGTTTTGGATTCTCTGGGGGAGGGTCAGGCAAAAATTCAATGGAAGGGAGAAAAGACAGATTGCAGTTTTCAGAAATACTTGAAGCACTGATTTCAAAGAAAGGGATCTAATGTAGTTCCACCTTTACAGAGACTTCTTTTTTCTCTTTTGGTTTAGCTCCTATGTTTTAAGCTTGAGTGGCTAGGATGTCTCTTGCTGTTCCCAAGTTGGTCATATATCCCCCAAGCAGGCAAGTGTCCAGCTGGATATGTGGAAATCCTAGCAAATCCAGTTCTGGTGCTGCCTGGTCCGGAGAAGATTATTGACATCCTCCCTGTTTTCTACCCAGGACCAGCTACTCAGCTGCTCAAAGTCAGGTAAAGGCTTGATGTTGTCAACCAAATATTTGCAGTTGCCACGGTTATTGCCCTGAAGGTTATTGTCCATCTTCCACTGAAGGAGCAAAACATTGTCTGAGGAAATGAATGCTCATGTGCTACGTTCTCCAAGAGTCTATTGGAATTTTGTGGGTGGGTGGGTGGATCCGGCATCCGCAAATTCACTTATCCAGAATCCGCGGGGTGGTGGTCCTGCACCCTTTCTTTAGCGCTGGCACCAAGCCAGTGCGGGTCTTGCTTAAACAGAACGCTATAAGCAGCAGCATGCTGCTGCTTATTGCACAGGGACTAAATGATTCTAGTAAGGAGCCTCTGAGAGACTCCGAACATTAACAGGAAGCAGAAACGTATCCTCCACGGATACGGGCCCCCCTGTATTGTGTTACTTGGCTTGTTGGATCCTTGTTCTGATTCATCAAAGCTCTTCTTATGTTCTTTCCTTTAGGGCTCAGTGTAAGAAGACAACAAAACTGAATGTGGCAGGTGAACTGTCCAGGCTGAGCACTATTCTCTACATCCGCAGCAAGACCTTCTTCTTCCTCTTCCTGAAGTGCTTTAACTCAGCTTCCTGTGTCCCAGTACTAGTTCAGGTAAGTTTCTGAGGCAATCATTCACTTGCTGGATCCAAGCAGTAGCTCAACAAAGTTTATTTTCTAAGGCAGAACTATATGGCGTTTCCATATTTTCAAATTCATTTTGTTTCACAAAGCGAGAGTTTTTATTGCCACAAATGCATTATATACGAGGTCTGTGTCATCCGATAAAGCTACTGATTGATGCAGACATCTTAGGGGTGATGGCAGTATAGAGCAACTCTGCCCGCCTTGCTGTGGTGAATGTTTGCATTGTGTTGGCAGCAGTTAACCCGACTCAGTTAGGCCCCAGCAGTATGTTGTCAGCAAGCACCCCTGGGCAGCTGAAAGCCAGCCTCAGCACAGCTGAGTGGGGGTACAGATCAACAGGGCTGGGTGGCTGGTATCAGCCTGCAAAAGGAGATGTGAGGGAGATAAACAGGAGAGAGAGAAGAAGGGAGGAGGCACAGAGAGGAATGGAGCACAAGGAGGAGAGAGGAAGGGAGTGAAAGGGAAGAGAAGAAGGGAGCAAAGCCTCAGGAAGGTGGACAGGGAAGACCGAAAGAGGGACAGGACCTGAGACATGGAGGGAAGGAACAGAAGGGAGGGGAGAGAACCCCAGGTGAATGAAAGGTGTGAGAGGGAACCCTTGGGAGCCTGATTAGTACTGTCCCTTTTGGGGCAAGGTCATGGGAAGAGGACTGTCTGCTTGGGTCTGCCCCCCACCCCAAGCTGTTTGTGGTCAATTAAGTTTGCTCCATCCTCTAACAGCAGCAGACCAAACCAAGTCCCAGGGAGAAGGTCCACCTTTCACAGGGCTGGAGAGACTCTGTAAGACGAACCAGGAGGCACATCTGCAGTGCCTGATTAGTTGGGCCTTAGGTACCTTTGGATGTCACAAAAGGATGGGGCATGCCGAGCATCTAGATGACCTGCGACAGACAGACCCAGGGTGAAGAAACCACCAGGCGTGGCAAACAGGCATGGACCAGTGGAGGAGACACTTCTGATGTTGGGGCTGTTGGGAACACTACTGATGGGGACACTACTGACGCTGCACACTTAACTGTACAATAAGCCTAAGCAAGATGAGGAGCCTATGCAATAAGCCTAAGCAAGACTTCTGTCTGTGGGCAGTGTCAGGGGAAATGGGGGCTGGCACAGCAAACAGTCATATGCTGCTTCAGGTACGTGAAATGAGATGCATTCTTGCTAGCTTTGAGGATGTGGCGGATGTTGATTTGGTAATATTTCTCTTGAGTGCTTTTTTTTCCCCCCTATCCTAGAAGACTCCCCAGTTGGTTTGGCATCGTGCACTACAGCTAGGGCACAAGTATGTGCTGACTGCTCTGAGGGTCTCTTGTCTCAAAGCTTCTGGAAGGAGGGTATTCACGACCAGCTCTTCCTCACGCCTTCTACCTTACCGTATGGAACAAGTGACGGAGCAATTACTGGACAGTACTTCAGAGCAAAACCCAGTTATCTCTGCTTCCTCTGTGGATTGCATGGAGCTTAACAGCTCCTTGGAGCTGCCAGAAGAAGAGAAGAGGCTGGTTACAGTTAGGAAGTCCAAAGTGGTGTCCTATATCGTAAGTACATAACGTCTCTTCTGAAGAGAGAACCTTACTCTGAACTTAGCCTTCAAAGGCTTGGATTTCTCAAAAGCAACTCAAAAAATGTTACCTTTTTATCTTTCTAATATAGTGTTTTATTCAAAATGTTTTACAGTATGCAGTGCTGATCATATACCATCAATACAGCCAAAGGACAGTACTGTTACTGGGCGTGCTCTGACACATGTGTAACATGTGTGCACGCACAGGGGATTTGATTGTATGCGCAGGGAACTTGGTGTAGTGGCTTGTGATGCAGCTTAATGGATTGGCATTGAATAAGAATGAAAGAGACCAAGATATGGATATATAACACAATACAGTTTATGGCGGGGGTCGGGGGATAAATGTACCGCCACTACAATGTGGCGAACAGCAGTAGGGTGAGAAGGGAAGTCTCTAGAACAGGGGTTATCAAAGTGATGAGTTGCGACACACCACGTTTTCCGGAAGTGTCCGATTTACCTTTAAGGGGGGTGGCCAGCCCGAGTTTCAGCAGCGGCGCTCCAGGATCACGCCCGCCGCCAACCCGAAAATGCTTTTTTCATTATACCTGGATGTCCTGCCAGCTCCCTGAAGGGTCTGGGGGAGGGCTGCAGCCGCCTCCACAGGCCTCCCCAAGGCTCAAAACAGTGGTGATCACGTTTTGAAGCCCACTTCTGGTTTTCAGTCAAAATCGAAGCCTCCCCACACCCTCTGGAGGGTTAAAAAGACACCTTTTTCTGCTGGCGGTGAAATGTTGCTGACGTCACCTGGTCCACCTAAATCTTCCGGTTTTCCTGGTGGGTTGTGACCCACCAGTTTGAGAACCATTGCTCAAGACTATTCTTTTATTCTATTGTGGTCCTTGATGGGTTTCCTGTTGCCAATCTCTGGTGGAGATGGCCATTTTCTATTATGTCACACCCTGGAAAACATGGGGCTGGGGACTTCTTAATTACTTGTGTCCTGATTAGCATAAGTCTCTTGATTAAATTGTCAGCGAAATTGTACAGGGAAGCCATGGGCTAAAGGCGTGTCTTTTGTTACTATAAATGCCTTGTTTACCTCAGAGTCAGGAAGCTTCCAGGATTTGGCATTGTTTGAATAGGATGGTCTAGCAAAGTGCTGCTGAAGGTGGAATTTTCCAAAGGCAAGATTTTTTGCAAGCCAGTGAGGTCGGGGTGTGGATGTGTGTGTTGGTCCAATGAAGAAACATTGGCTTTTTACCCCAAAGCCTGTGAAACCTGATGCTGTCTTGCCATCGATCTGAGTAAAAGCAACATGAGACTGACCTGGGTCACATTCTCCTGGTATGTACCCAGCACCAATGATATACATGTTCATTTTCATCAAACATAAATGTATCTCTCACAAGAATCATATTCACAATCTCAAGTCGTACCACAACTGACATACAGTATACAGAGATGTATGTATTCCTTCTCTAGGGCACAATCACCCAAGTGCTAAACACCCGTGCTGGCCTCTATGAACTGGATAAGAAGTTTACTTTGTGCCTTGCTTATCAGCAATTGTTGAATTCTGGCCGTGGGCTTCGACCAGGAGCACGTGTTGAGGTGAGGTTATGGGAACTGGACATGAAATTACCATCTTTCCCAATCTCTATGGATAACTATTACCAGTATGTGAAAGTAGAGCGGTTGTCTTAAGAACACTGGTATAGTCAGTGTCACACCCAAAATGCAGCACCGTCTATATCTGAGTTATGGAAACAGATGAATGTTTGGGGGTTGTAGGGAGGAGCATTTTGTGTAGCCCAGGGGTTCTCAACTGGTGGTACGCATACCACCAGTGGTACTTCGGCCAAGCACTGGTGGTACGCGGACTGCCGGGTGCTGGAACCCTGCTCTGACTTGGCATTTTTGGCGCCACATTTTCGCTCCCGTGAGAGACTCCTGCCTTTGACTGAGCCTCTTGGGAATGCTAAGAAGGGTCCTCCCGCCCACCCAGAGCCTTCTATCTGCCTTTTCTGGCCTCTGTGGCTTCCGAAAACCCAGAAGTAACTGGCAATGACATCATATGTAGTTAATTTCGGAGGTACACAGTGAGAGAGCAGCACTGGAGGTGTTACACGGCCAGGAAGGGGTTGAGAACCTTGGTATAGCTCAAATTGTTTTCTGGGTGACCCTAAAAACCTAAATTTATTCAAAATATTTATGTCCTGCAACCTTCCATCCCACTAAAAAGAGCATCAGAGTAGCTAACAACTAATGTAGACAATCTATTTTAAAATATTACCCCAAAAAATCAAAACATAAAATTACTGTAAATTCAATATAAAAACAAAGGCATCAAACAAGCAAAAATCAAATTTTAAGAATTCAGAGTCGGAGCTAGAAGTATAAACAAAAACTGGAGGCAACAGAGCAGAATCAAAGAAAGGGTAGACAAAACAAATGTGTGTTTGCTGCCCTTCTTAAAGTGGTAGTGATTTGGCCAACCAGAGCTCCTGGGATGAAATTTGATAACCTAGGTGCCACTACTGTGAGAGCCTCATCTCTCAATTGCATGCTCATCAACTGTAGATGGTGGGATATGGAGCAGGGCCTCCCGATGACAAATCCAGTGCATGGGCAGATTTGTGTGGGAGAAAGTACAGGTGGACCCTCATCATCCGCAGTTTTGCCATCTGCGGATTTCACTATCCGCGGATGCCAGGTCCACTTTAAAAAAGAAAAAAAGGTTTGTTTTTAAGTGTTCCCTTACCTAAGCACCGGCTGCAGGGCAATCTCTGGTGCTCCTGAAGGCCACTCACACGATGCATTCTGGGGTGAGCCAGGGCCAAGGGAGGGGGTTGTGCAACCCAGAAGTGGCCTTCTGGAGCACCAGAGACTGCCCTGCAGCTGGTGTGGTTTGCCGTGCTTAGGTAAGGGAACTCTTTTTTAAAAAAAAAATTTTAAAACGTTTTTTTAAGTGGACCTCAGTACAGTGGCGTCGCTGGAGGTGGGTCGGAATGCTAAATTCTGCACCGCTCTGACCCTCCGTTACTCACCGGCATGAGGCGGCCCCGCCCCTCACCTTCGGAGCCATTCAGTGGGGCGAAGGCAACGCGCTGGAGGCTCCCTGAGCGTTGCCTTCGCCCCACTGATTGGCTCCGAAGGCGAGGGGGTGGGACTGCCTCGTGCCGGTGAGTAATGGAGGGTCAGAGCGGTGCAGAATTTAGCATTCTGCCCCACCTCCAGCGACGCCACTGCCTCAGTATCTGCAGATTCTCATTATTTGTGGAGGGCTCCGGAATGGATCCCCTGCGGATAATGAGGGCCCACTATATTGAAATCCTTAGCCGTGCTAAGGTAAAAGCCGTGCTAAGGTGCTTTTTAAAGGTAAAAACCAGCATTTTGAATTGGACCTGGAAATGTAATGGAAACCAGCGCAGATGCAAAAAAGCACTGGTCAGTCCAGCAGGCTCCAGGAAAAAACCCTGACTGCTTCATTTGATAAGATGGAACCATTCGGTTTTTGTATGGGAGGTGTGGGGAGGCTTAAGAAATTCACCATTTCCTTTCTGCTAATGCGTGTGCTTGTGTCTCAGCTGCAAGATGTCCACCTTATACAGAAGCCCCTGGCTACCTTCCCCTTTGTTCTTGGAACTTGCCTGCGCAGCACTGTCGTGATAAAGAGTTTTTCCAGACATAGCACGTTACACCAGCCTGTTGCTTCATTTGGAAACCTTTATGTACAACTGCTCTTGCGTTTTAATTTAAACCTGCCACTCTATTTGTGGAGTGTAAGCTTGCTAGAGACATTTGAGCTGAGGTGAGTACTAGCAGAATGATGGCACATGTAAATATGAAGCTGTACAGTTACACTTTCAGTCTGTTTTCTGACCGCCTACTGTAATTTTATGAGAACTCATCTGCTTTGGCCAGTGGTTCAGAGAGGAATGCTAGGGAAATAAACATCCAATTACTTTATTCTCTAACTATACTTATCCTCTTCCTCGCTTTCATCCCTCTCCCCAAAGACTAGCAAATGAGGCAGCATTTGATTAACCATAGATTTGAACCTTCTGGGATGTTTCTGGATGTCTTCATAATTGTAGAGCTTGTAAATTCCAAGATCCCAAGAAGAAAATGAATTCCTGAGCCTCTGGCCAGCAGCTTGTAAAGAAGAAATATCTGGCATCTTTGGTACTGCAGGTTATTTTGGATATCACAATTTTCCTGATATTAGAATGTCTTTGCTCCAAACTTTACTGACATTATCTGAATCTGTCTCTCCTTCTCCTAGAGTTGTTCTTCCGACATTTTTAATTTAAGATTCATTTAACTTTGAAGGACTGACACTTCCATAATTCCTCCTAGGTTCTGTCGCTTCAGTCAGTACCAACAGTCATTGTTTGACTCTCAAGATCAAGCTCTGGGGACAGCAGAAACATTTATTGTTCCTATTCTCAATCCCTTGGTGCTGTCCAGCAAACAAGCAAGAGACATCCATCAGGAGATCTTGGCAGAAAAGCATCGCTGTCCTCTAGAGCAGGTAATTTTTCCTTCCCATAGCGTTAAGCTCCCATCTCCTAGCAGTACAATATCTTGACTCTTTTTTTTAAAAAACCCATTTCTAGTATCAGATTCTGGAACCACCATGTCAGATTCCACTTTTCTCCTCGCTGTATTCTGTGCTTGAGAAGAGGTGCTGGGAAAGCTTTGATCCATTAAAGCAACTGAGCTCAACTTCTGACATCCACGATATAGGTGTCCAGGAGCTGAATCGCAGATTGGCTTGGTCCTACTGCATTTTATCTGCTGAGAGCTTTCAACCACGGCTGGTAAGTACCTGACTTAACCTGATTTAAGTACCTTAAGATTTAACCTAACTTTTATTTATTTCTGTATTTATATACCACCTTTCTTATCCTCAGATTGCTCTTCAGATGTTATTCAAGGCGGTTTACATAGGTAGGCTTATCTAGATCCGATAAGGATCTTTACAATATTGTTCTGTATAGAACCCTGCAATTCCAGCTGGTTTCCTCCATGGTGTAGTCATCTTCACTAGCTGCTGAACACAAGCCTCGAGCTCTCCGCAGGACGCCACAGAACAGGGAAACATTTTTCCAGTTGTCATCACTCTGTCACTGACATTCTCAGCATTCCAGTCTGTTCTGTCACCGCACCACGCAACAGTGACTCCTCTCTGCCACCGAGGGTCAAATTATTCTCAAGGCATCTCATGATAGATTGCAGTGATACCGGGGGGGGGGGGGCGGAGGATGGATGGATGGACGGATGACGACGACACATGTACTACATATAGACACACAACTCGGATGCCCTTAGCCCTCTGACCAGATTGTGCTTTCCCTTAGCCTTGTGGTGCCAGGGCTACTTGCAGTTAAAGCAGAATGTTTTCCCTGGCAGGGGCATTGTTCACCCAAGCTTGGAGGGCTTGCATGTGTTCCGCCGCCCTAAAGTTACACAGCATTGTGCTGCTCTTGGCCTATAGAGCTCTAGCCCCACCATTCCAAAACAATGGCCCTCCTCAAGACATTTAATGAAGTCAACCACATTTACCCTCAAGGAAGAACTGAACAGTTGACTGCAGAAATTTGGAATCCATAGGATTTGAAGGCCACAAACTCTAGATTTTTCAGATGCCCAGATGTCAAAGTTCATGGAGGAGCAGGGCTTCCTCAGTAGGATGTAGCTGCTTTTGTCACACTGCTTTTGTCACACTGCTACTGCTTTTGAATTGATGTGGTTTAGGTTTTCCAGTTGGAGAAATAGTATAGAGCAGCACCAACCATTCAAGTCCTTTTGTGTTGAAGACTAGTCAGAGTTCTTCACTTACCTCTTAATTTTTATTTTTTGCAGGTGTTGCTTGGAGTGCTAGAGTGTTCTAGTAGTGGCTGTCTCCAGTTACAAGACACAAGTAAAGCACTGCCTTGTATAATTTTCCACAGAGATGGCAGGCTATTTTCTGATACATCTCTAATAGGTATGTCCCAAATTAATTCTGTTGTGGATTATCGTAGGGGGAGAGGTGGAGTGAGGGTTTAACCTGCTGTTGTTTAATTTTTGTGACCAGCATGCCGAAAGCTATACAGACCATATAATTTCTTCAAGATAAGTAAGAGGGCAGTCATACAGAGATAACTCATCTCATTTAACCAGGAGGCAGGGCCAAAATATATTGAGTTATGTAAGCGGGGTCCCAGCATTCCCCACACCAGCCCTGCTTCAGAAGCAGTGTCAGCAGAACTACATATTTCCGCCCAGTATCCTAGGGGAAAAATTGCCAAATAACTCATTTTTCTTTAGTTGTCACCTTTAGTCCCCCACCTCCCAACACCCTAGGTCAAACCTTCATAGGACTTGGGGGAGGAAGCCCACTGGTGGCCATTGCCTGTGGGGGTTGAGGTGGTTACCCCCTTGTCCCCTCTCCATCCATGTCATCCTCTCCTAGGCAACTCGCCAGCATTAGCAGCTGGTGAGCTGCCAGTCCATCCCTCTTCATAGGCTTACCATCTTCCCGGAAATGACCGGGATTGTCCCGGCGACGCCCCCTTCGTCCCCCCATCCCCCCCAAGCTGTCTGTTTGTCCCGGCCCCGGCCCGCCGGCTGCATCGCGGTGGGCCGGAGCTCTTCCGAGACTGTGCTGCCAGCTGCAGCGCGTCTCTGTTTTGATCTCTAGTCTTTTTTTCTTTTTTTTATAGATACCTTTTATTGGCATAAACACATCAAACAGACAAACATAAACAAACAACCCAAAAATCCCCCAACAGATCCAATGACAACAACCACAATCCTGCAGAAAATTTCTCCCCAAACTGTCCCACAATTAATCTATACATCAAAACTCATTTCCCGAGTAGCCACCACCACAGAAGCAAAAGTTGCAACATCATCAAGTCTCCCATCATCTTCTGTTGACAGAAGGGCTCGGAGAATATCCGCCTCCATCCAGCCCTGAAAACACGTCAGTATCGAATTAAGGTGTTTCTGACGGAAAGACTCGTGCAGAGAGCATGATAAAAAGATATGCTCAGATGTCTCCACACACTTCATGCCACATGAACAGAGCCTTGCTGAAACAGGTATTCCTTTGTACCGCCCCCATAAAAGGGCAGAAGGGAGAGCGTTACACCTTGCCAGCATAAAAGCCCTTCTTAGCTGTGGGTTATGCAACTGATATAGATAAGTTGACAGCTTCCCAAACTTTATAGGCAGATGGAGATGCAATGGAGAACACGTTGTATCAGCTGCACTGATTAACTCTTGGCGCTCGATGTCGAGAGTTCTCTCCTTAATAGTTCTAAATGCTGCAGCTAACCCCATCATGCCTAGCATCTCACTGTCAAGCCCCATCGATTTTTAGCTTTGAAAGCAGACTAGAAACCCCACAAGGCAAAGATGTGTCTGATAGTAGGTGGTAAATCAGGCTATCACTTGTCGCTTTAAAAAGAATGCCCAGCCAAAATTTGGCAAATCTTAGCCGCGCCAATGTATTCAGCCTTATAAGACCGGTTTCAAGGCACAGAGCTGAGTACGGAACACAACGTGGCATACCCAAAATGTTCCTGAGGAAATTAGATTGGATACGCTCCGTGGCTAGGTCTGAAGCCTTGAACCAAATTAGAAATGGAGCGGCGATGAAAAGCCCAAGAGTGCCTGTAATGGAATGTGATGCCCAAGTATTTAAACTGGCGGACTTGTTCAATACTGTTGCCCTTGCAGGTCCAGTTATAGATTTTGTATCTATTTGCAATCTATTTGTAGATTTGTATCTATTTGCAATATGATAAAAATCATAATTTTAGATTTGGCATAGTTAATGTTCAATTTGTTGGCTGTTAGGTATTCAGCACATCTATTAAGTAGCCTCAGGAGACCCACACGAGTTCGTGAAAGGAGAATCATATCGTCCGCATACAAAAGCAGCGGTACCTGACAGTTGCCCAAACATGGACAGTGACTGTTTACATCCTCCAGGGCCAGGGCAAGATCATTCAAAAATAAATTGAACAATAGGGGGGCCAAAATGCATCCCTGCTTCACTCCTTTATTAACAGATATGGACTGGGATAGGGCCCCAGTTCGCGGGCACCGCACTTTGCAGGAGTTGTTGGTATAGAGGGATCTAATCAATAGCAGGAGTCTTTTTTCTATTCCTTGTGAACTAAGCTTGTTCCATAACAGTTCTCTGTCTACTGAATCAAAAGCCCCTTTTAAATCAATAAAAGCCACATATAATCTTGCTCTGGATACCCTGACTTGTTTGTCAATTATGTGGGAGAGAATAAGACAGTTGTCAACAGTAGATCTGCCTTGCCGGAATCCTGCTTGTTCTGGTCCAAGTATACTATTCACGTCTACCCAGGCCAAGAGCTTGCTGTACAGATACCTTGCATAGATCTTACCCACAACTGACAAAAGGCTGATAGGTCTGTAATTAGCTGGGGAGTCAGCATCACCCTTTTT
This sequence comes from Plestiodon gilberti rubricaudatus, assembly GCA_026170595.1. Taxonomy (NCBI): domain Eukaryota; kingdom Metazoa; phylum Chordata; class Lepidosauria; order Squamata; family Scincidae; genus Plestiodon; species Plestiodon gilberti. The sequence continues at coordinate 105,058,952 of JANXHW010000002.1, read as the reverse complement.
GAAGATAGGAACAATAACCGAGGAGCGCCAGTCTTGGGGGACACATCCAGTTTCATTTATCTTTGTGAAGAGAGGGGCTAACAACTGAGCCCACCATTCTGGCTCGCTCTTAAGAAATTCAGGGGGTATTGCATCCAGTCCAGGGGCCTTCCCAGATTTTAGATGACCAATTAGCTGTCTTATCTCTTCTGGGGCCACCGGTGGCCAGACAGGAGGCTCAGAAATTAGTGTGTCTAAACACACTTCAGGCTGGTAGGATTTATCCAAGAAGATCCCCTCAAAATGTTGAACCCAGGCAGAGGAGGGAATTACCACCCTATCACTTCCCTCAGAGTTTGATGCACCTGAGACAATGTTCCAAAACATCCTACTATTTTTGGATGATATGGCCTGTAGTAGCTTCCCCCATTGCATTTGGTAGAATTTTTGTTTCTTATCGTGCAGTAATTGATCTAACCCTTTCTTAAGATCTATGTATTTGTTTAAATGTCTGGGGTCATTAGAATTTCTAAAGTCATGGTAGGCCTCACAGATTTGGATCTTCAGTCTCGTGCGCCTATTTGTGCGACGCTGGGAGCTCTCCGGAATGGCCCGAGTTCACTCGGGCTGTTCCGGAGAGCTCCCAGCGTCGCGCAAATACGCAACGAGGCTGGGAGCTCTCCGGAACAGCCTGAGTTCACTCGGGCTGTTCCGGAGAGCTCTCAGCCTCGAGGGAGGATGTCCCCGCCCCCAGACCCGGCCGAGTGCCAGGCGTATCTGGGATGGCTACCTCTTCAGCTAAAGGACTCCCAGCAGCAACCACTGTATCTTCTACTACTTTATTTTGCTCCTTTTCCTAACCCCCATCACAGGGGGAGGTTGGGCTTTAGTAGGCTTGCCATCCATCCCGGGTTGGAATCCAGTCCCGGATCCGTCCCGGGCTTTCCAGGCTTGGTGAAGCCCTTGCCGCCGCCACCACGTTTACAAGGCTTGAAATTTTAAAACTTAGCTTTTTTTTCCTGTCGGTGGCCATCTTGGATCTTGCGAAAACGCATGAGATCCAAGGTTGAGGTGCCCAAATCTCATGAGGGCACGAGGCAGCCTTGTGCCCTCACGAGATTTGGGTGCCTCCATCTTCGATCTCGCGAGATTTCGTGAGATCCAATATGGCTGCCGACAGGAAAAAAGCTAAGTTTTAAAATTTCAAGCCTCATAAAAGCGGCGGCGGAGGAGGCTGGGGGCACTAGCAGGAGTCCTAGCCAGCTTGGATGCAGCCGACCAGGCTTTGAAGATGGCGGTGGGCAATGGTGGCGATGACGAGCAAATGGTGGAAATGGTGGCGGAAATGGCAGCAAGATGGGCAATGGGTGGCAGTGACGGGCGGCAAGACGGGCAATGGGTGGTGGTAAACGGCGGTGGTGACGGTGCGACACTCTGGGGATCCTGCTGCTTCCACCCTCCTTAAAGGCCTCCAGTGAGCCCAACTGGAAATTTCTCCCCTCCAGGAATTGTGCTGCTAGGCAGCCCCAGCTGGAACCAGTGACTGATTGACAGTCTGAGCTCTTCGTCAACCCAGGAATCTTACGATGGAGACAAGATCCAAACCTCTGCAGCAGAAGGGATACTTATATTAACATGAAGGAGGCTGTTTGCCAGTTGGCATAAGCTGTTGCAACTCTCCACGGCCCTGGCTTGCTCCTTGCTCTCGGTGGAGCTGAGGCACCCATGCAAGTTCCTGTGGGACACAACAGCACCTCTGCATTTTTGCACTGGACTGAGCAATCTCAGAACCCAGCCCCCAACTGGGGCATGGATGCTCCCCCAGCCAGAAGAATGCCAGGACCCCTGGAAGAGTCCTCAAATTAAGGGTTGACCCCAGGTGGGAACCTCTCCTGCCAGCTTCTCCTTCCACAGACCACCATGTCCACAGACTTCCATGATTCTGATCATCTGGATCGTCGTGGGGACCTTTGATTGCAAAACAGGTCCCCACGACTGCTTGCTGACTCTTAAGGGAAATGGAGAAGAAAGAAGAGGAGAATGAGAGGAGGGACCCCCTTTGAGGCTCTAGTGATGAGGGAGCTTAAGTGCTATGTACCAGGCTATGTTCTCTCTTCTTCGAGCCAGACCAGCTGCTCTGCCAGCCCCAGACGACTCCCCAACTCCACCAGCTGCCACTTCATGGAAGAAGACAATCAAGAGGGCCCCAAATTCACCAGGAGCCACGGGGCTCAACTGGGAGGAAAGCGTCTTTGCCACCAGAGGGAGAAGTTCAATCACAATTCCCCTTCCAAGGGGAGAACTTACCTTCAGAGGGGTGGTATACATCATCTTGCTGGGGTGGGGGGCTTTCCAGGACCCTCCTGAGCAGGATCAGGGATAAAAAAACCCAGAAGGAGCTGCAGAAACTCAGACTTACACCGTCATCAGGCGAATGGTCTCACTCGTGCTCTCTCCCTGAACCTACCCCTGACCCTCTCTATCTCTTTTGAACCCATTGACTCAACCCCTCTCTCCAAATATCTCACACTTTCACTCTTCCTCTCACTCTCGCAATCACCCTCCCATTCAACTGGTGAGTTTTCTCTGCTCTCCTCTTTACAACAGGTGCAACAGGTGATGTCACAAGGGGTGGGGGCGTGGCTTCAGTCTCCCACCTCAACAGTCACCAACTGTCACCTGGGCAACAGAAGCTTCTTCAGAGCACCTCTTGTTCCATCCAGGCTCCTTCTCTCCATGCTCCTCACATGTCTGTTCCTCTAATAAACTGAAAGACCTTTGATTCATCCCCAGAGAGTCTCCATCATAAATCATACATGACCCAATCATGACTCTATAGGTTGTCTGTGACTGAAAGAGATGCCCCCTTTCCTCTTGTCAGCTCTTGTCTTCACAAGATCCCTCCCTCTGACTTTGGACAGGCCCGTCACTAGGGTCTTACCCAGGGGGGCTTGGGTTGCAGGGCAGCATCTGGATTTCTCCTGGACCACAAGCAATGAGGTCATCAGCAGGACGGAGTGCTCAAATAATCCAGCCCTGGCTGCAAGGGGGGGGGGGTGTCTCTGAGGTCTGTTTTGGAGGCTGATAGGGGAAGGGGTTGCAAAACCCAATGTACATTTTGAGTATGCAACAAAAGACCCTCTCTAAGTTTGAGGTTGGCAAATTGGATCTGCAAAGGGGTCAGGTTAAGGGGCAGCAGCAGCCACCGATTCCAACCCCCCTTCTTGGACCTGATCCTGTGATCCCTACACTACCAGGTGGATGTTTTCATCCTTGAATTCTTGGAAATACTGTACAGGTTAGTGACAGAGTAATTTTCTAGCGCTACGAAGGCAAGCACCCCACAACAAAGAAGCACAACAGCAGCGGATTCTCCTTTTTTCTCTGACCAGGGAGCAAGCCTGAGCTAGAAGCCTTTATGGGGTCAGGGACTACCCCACGATCTGCTGTGGCCTATTCTTGCTGTTCAGATAATTTCTTGCTGACCTGGAGGACTGTCTTCTTGCAGTTTTTTTTTTCCTTTCTTCAGAGATTAATGGGTGGTAGCAGACAGGCTGAATCCTTACCTGACCTCCCTCTGGTCCCAAGTCTAGGGTTTGAATCCAGGCACAAGCCTGTTCTAAGGCTGATCCCTCAACTTTAAAAGTAGGCTTACCAGTGTCCTGGAACTTGTCGGGACATTTCTGGTTTAGCGCCCGCCATCCCGACCGGGCGCCCGCCATCCCAGCCAGGCCCGACTGTCCCGGCCTTTCCCAGCCTGCCGGCTGTATTGCGGCGGGCCAGAACTCTGAGGATTCCTGGCCGGGTGGAACGCAACTCAATTTACGGTTGCTATTAGAAGAAATGGGATGGGGAGGGTCGGGGTTGAGGATTGGATCAAGAAGAGTATGTCTTGGTAAACTGGGGCAGGGGGCAAGAAAGATTTGACTAAAGTGGGTCTTGAGAGGGATTAGTCCTTCTGCATTGTCTCCTTCATACAGTTATAATTTTTTAGTAATTTTTGCTTCATTATTGATGTACCGGTAGTTTCTCATTTTTTTGACTGTAGGATGCCTTCTGGAAATAGAAATATTCCAGCTTGTAATGGAGCGATTTCTTCAAAGTGACTTTCCTTCCTGGCAGCACCTGGTGACACTGAAGTATGTAAAGGAGAAGAAAACGAGGCAAGTCCCCCTCTTTCTCTGGTAGAGACAGAAAGTTTCTGAGTGGCCAATCCTGTCCAACCTTCCAGCGCCGATGCAGCCACAATGCAGTAATGTTCCCTTACTTTGAGGAGGCCTCTGTGGATGCCCCCCCCCCCCACCGCAGGATGCAGCACACGCCCCATTGGCATGGCTGCATCAGTGCTGGAAAGTTGGATAGGGCTGGGCCCTGAGTCTCAGAATGGATCAAAGCACGCTGTTGGCTGAAAAGATTGTTAGGAAGATGACCTAATCCCAAAAGTTTACCCTTCTGGGATTGTGGAAGAAGAAGGTGAAAGTTGCCTTAAAGCAGTGGAATGGTGGGGAGGCGGAAGCAGCAGCAAACAAAAAGCAATATTTTAGATGCATGGCTCTTACCATTTGTTTTGTTTTCTTTACTAAGCTGATCTCCATCCACTTACTTAAGCTGATCTCCATCCACTTACTAAGTCCTCAAGTACAAAAGCCATTATGTAGTATGCTTGATATCATGTAGTTTTGGTCATAATCCTAACATAATAACTATATTCTAAATCTTTGTTAGTTTTTATTTCTTTGTTCTAGTTTTTCCTCCTATGAAGTTGCCTCCCTTGAAATCAACTTCTTCATTCTACAATACTCAGTTTTGAGCTGTAAAATTCAATTCATTGATAACTGCTACTTGAGTTATCCCTTTTGTTTGCTGTCATCAGGGCTTCTAGAGTTCCACATCTACCCAGTGGAATTACTTGTGTGTGTGTTGCCATTTGCTAACACTCCTTTAAAGTACTTGCTTGAGGGCTTAAGAGTAATAACATTTCTATAGCATAAGAAGAGCCCTGCTGGATCTCAGGTCAAAGGCCCATCTAGTCCAGCTTCCTGTATCTCAGGGTGGCCCCACCAGATGCCTCAGGGAGCACAGAAGACAACAAAGTACCTGTATCCTGTTGCCACTCCCTTACACCTGGCATACAGAGAAAACCTACTTCTAAAACCAGGATGTTGCTTTTCCTTAAGCATAAAAGGGGGAAGATGGGACAGATTTTGAGAAGGAATTGGAAAGAAAGCCAATAGCTCCTCCTCAGGAATATAAACAAACAAAGGGGAGATCTTGCTCCCTGTGATTCCTGAGGGCAGGACTAGAACCGCTGGGCTGAAACTACAGGGAAGTAGGTTTAGGCTAAACATGAGGAAGCATTTTGTAACTGGAAGTGTTCGCCGGCACTGGAATGGCCTTACTTGTGCAGTTGTGGGCTCTCCCTCACTGGAGGCTTTCAGGTAGAGGCTGGATGGTCACCTGTAAGGCATGCTATAGCAGTTGCCTGCAGTGAGCAGGGGATTAGGGGAGGAGGCCTCTGAGGAGGCCTCTGGAGGCTGAAACTCCCCCGCAGGATGCAGTGGGCGCCGTGTGGGCGCTGCTGCATTGTCACACGAGGAGTTAGTGAATTGAGCTGTCCATGTTATAGACCTTAACACATTGACCTTAATTATTTTTTAAAGGTTGTGCATTCTTGGGTTATCTTATGGGTGCTTACATATTACTCCCATTGAAAAGGGAATTCTTCTGTATCACAATATTGATGCCGGTGTAGGATCTACTCTTGTGAATGTCTTCCATTGCTGGCTATAGCAGCAAAAGTCTGAATGCACAGGGTTGCTTACTGGGTAGTTCTGTGTCTGTCTTCGGAAAAAGCTTGGCCAGTATCTTCTGTCTGTTTCTGGTATGGACCTCTCTCTTTTGACTTTAATTTTAATTTAATGTGCGCCCACACACATGCACACACTCTGAAGCCTGATTCTTCAACTACATTTATTTTTCTCTGAAGCATCTCTCATTAGGCTGTTGCTGCACTCATGCCACTTTTCAGCTCTCTTTCTCATTCTAGGTTTTATGTGCAGTTCTGTTTTGAAGATGTGAAGATTCTTCATACTCCTGAAAAGAGATTCCCCAAAAGTCCCACAATCAGCAAAGGGACCTCTTCTGGAATAAAGGACAATCACATCTCAGTGCCTGAGCTGAAATCCTCAGGAGGAAAAGAATCAAATGTGGGAAGAATAAGATCGGATACTGACAGTTCTGAACTTTCCAAGGACAGTGCTGAGGAAGCCAGCTTTGTGTCCCGTCTGTTTTGGGTGTCCCACAAAGAGGGACTCATGCGGCGTAACTATCAACAGATTTCAGAAGGCAAAGACAAAGATGGTCGGGCAACACAGCTTTGCTTTCAGGCCACAGTGCAATGGATGGGCAAAGCTGAGCTTTGCAAAAGACTTGGAGAAATCGGAGGCCAGCAGGAACATAAGACCTCTGCTCTTGGAGAGACCGGTGAAGCCCAACAGAAAGTAAGAGGGAAAGGGGCGGAAGGAGAGGGGAGGTGACAAGTAATAGGGTGTCCTACTTGTGCTTTCTGGCAGCTCAGATGGGTACTCTTTCTTGTGGCTGTAGCTGGTGATAAAACGAGATGTGTGTGCAGAAGAGGGGGGGGGCTCAAAGTCCTTGTTGCTAAACTTCAGTGTTCATCCTTTATTTCAGAGAGGGGAGGGGTTTAACCTTCACCAAGTCCTCCTCCTCCTCGGAGGCTGACTTTCCTGAGTTGTCCCAGCGTCCTCTCTCTCTATGTGTTTGGAAAGCCTTCTGCCTGCCCCCATAATGGGCTTCCAAAAGGCTTTTAAAGTTTTCCCCTGGTTCCTGCACAAAACACACTTGAGTGCCCTTACTGGGAGAAAGGCGGGGTATAAATTCTTTAAATAAATAAATAAACACATTTCCCTCCACCCATCTCCAGAAACTCTGGATCAAGCATCCCTGTTTTCCAGGCAACAGAGTCACTTTTGTGTAGATGGGGCCACCCCGATCAGTTCTTTGAGTTGGCTGCTCTCCTGGCTTCGAAAGCGGGGGTGGGGGGGCACTCTGAATGGCATGATCCAGACCGAGTTACATTAGCTTTCCATCATTGGGGCCTCTGTGTTCTTCAGAGTTGTGTAGAAGACAGAATCTTGGCAGCTGCAAGTGCTGATGGTGCTGCTAAAGCCAGGCTTACCAGATCCTCGCCGGGACGCGTTCTGGCCCCCCCACGCCCCTCCCCCTTAAGGGTAGACCGCTCCCATCCCGGCGAGGATCTGGTAAGCCTGGCTAAAGCAGCTGCACCTGCTGAAATGCCCTCACCTATACAACCATTAAAGGGCCAGGAGCATTCATGTTGAGAGGTTGGCCACCCCTGCATTAGCCGATTGAGCAGTCCCATACATATGCAAAGTATTTCCTTGGAGTTGGTTTCATGGAATCCCAGAAGGTGAGGGAGGGAATGGCTGGTGTCAGGATCAAGAGAGGGGCTGCCAAAGACTGCACGCTTATCCAGGGCATTAGCATCAGTGGTTAGCATGCTCACTCCCTTCTTTCCCCTGTTTGGACATGCTGTTTACTGGGTAAAAGCCTTGGTAGAGTGAATCCATTGCCCACCAGCCCAGGAGATCAGGCTAGCCAGAGGGGCGCCCTGGGTAGAATGCCCCCCTCCTATCCTCAGTTTCCTATAGCAGTCTATCAAAATCACTCTCACAGTAGTGCCTGCAATGCAAGGAGTCGTGACAATCCACTGTACTTCCTGTACCAGGGATCAGGCAGACTCAGAGTAAACGCAAAAGGTTTTTTAAAAGTCTAATAAAAGGAAAAGGGAATAACAGAACCAAATGAAGGGGGAAAAGGAGAAAACCTGCAAACCCACAGAGCAGTTAAAAGAATACAAACGGCCAATAGATGGCACTGAAACACTGCGGAATCTCGCACATGGGTTGTAACTAAGGGCTGCTTCCCGAGAAGTTCAATTCACTTTATAATGCTATAGCACAACATAAAAAGACCCTAAAATCAACATAAAAGGCTAATTATTTTCTGACTAATCTGTTCATTATTTGTTCTTCCTGGGATGATGGATCCACCAACTCTTTCTCCCCCCTGCCCCCATTCACAATGGCTGGCCAGAGGAAGAAGAGAGCGAACTTCTGACTGGAGGAGTGCCAGCTGTCTGGTCACTCACCCCATCTCTTTGAAACTAGTTGAACCAGCTTGGCTGGTTGTAATTTGCATCTCGGCTCTTGAATCATATTTGCATTCCTTCCCCACTCTTGTCTGTGAGCTTCTGTAAGGGTTAACAGAAAAGCTGCAGGGGGAGGGGTGACAATGCCCAAAACCATGAGGATCACAAAATACATACTCAGAAATACATATAAAATATATTGATTTTATGACAGCTGGGTTATTTTCTGAGACAGTTGACTGCTTTCTGTATTCTCCATTTCTTCATGCACTTCTATGTCCTGCTGTTTTTTTGTTTTTCATTTGTCCCCACAAAACAATAATTTATGGTGCAATCGCGTAAACCGTCCTGCAGCCACCAGAGCAAGATAAGTGTTGCTCCGGTGGGAGCAGGGGTGGGCAGCGGGGGCCAGGCGGTGGGGGAAGGCGGCTGTTGGTCGAGCCGGCCCAGGAGGGGGCAGGGATGTTGGCTGGAGCAGCCCGGGAAGGGCATAGGATCCTGTGGGCCGGCCCATAGGATTGGGATCTTTACCGCAGGATTGGGCTTTAAGTCAGGGAAGGCTTTCTATTTATCTCGACGGTGCTTTTCCTTTCATCCTTATTGCATAAATTGGCTTTTCTCTCTTATTTGGCCTCTTACGTTGCATTCAATGCAGGTGCTGCTGCTCTTCCTGGGGAAATCGCTGAGGTGGTTCCCGCTCCTGCACCCACATCAGTTGTACCAACTTATCATACCCCAGTGCTCGGTAAGGGTGAAATATAGCTCCAGCTCCAGCTCATTTTTAGAGACAATACAAAAAATAGTGTTTGGGATCAGTAACAGCCTGGATGGGAACCAATACAGTGATAAATTCATTCCAGATACTGTTGGTGGGTGATTTGCTCTTTTTTTTTTCTCTCCAGAAGTTGATATTTAGTCTGTTCTGGATGGCGTTTGAATTCCATGTCGAAGTAAATTTCTGTACATAAGCTTTTTTTGACTTAATACTTTGTTTCTATTCTGTTATATTTCCAATGCTTATTTCTCAGGACTTGGATGTGTTTGACAGATTGTGCTTTTCACGGGCACCAGAAAACCGTTCAAAAGTGTTGAGCTCTTCCTTGTTCCTGCCTGTCCCAGAAGCTGGTCACCTGCACCATGTGAACCAGACTTCCCAGGTATATATGTTTCCATGTAAGTTTTTGCAGGTTCCAAATACAGGAGAGTCTCTTCCGTAGCAATTGTTGTGCTTGTTTAGTTTTTATTTCAATGGCATAGTGGTTCTGGTGTTGGACATAGACCTGGAAGGTCCAGGTTCAAATCCCCGCTCAGCCATGAAGCTTCCTGGGTGACCTTCGGCCAGTCACTATCTCTCAGCCTCATCTACCTCACAGGGTTGTTGTGAGGACAAAAGGAGGGGAGGAATTATGTACACCACCCTGAGCTCCTTGGAGGAAGGGCGGTATAAAAATGTGGAAAAGTAAATAAATAAAATAAACTGTGTCCTAGCATATCATGGATGAGAGTGGACAGTTTAACTGGCAGGGAAACCAGGCCAGAGGATCTGACTGTACCAAGGACAGGTGAGAACATGGGAGAAAAGAAGTTTTGATGGAAGAGTGGAAAGTGTTTAAGTAAAAAATGTTTTGGGTTTTTTTTCAGCTAGCTTCAGCCATGACAGGGATGGAACAAGAACTATTCTCCATTGCAGAAATACTCAGACCTAGGTATGCTGGCCTTGATTCTGTTCTGATTTACTGAGGAGACGATAATGGCATCTATGAAAAGTGCTTGGAGATTATACTACAGCTCAGTGGTCCAGCTCCTACAATAGGGATGTTTATATTGCACATAAAACCTGTACTCTTGAAAGTCTCCACTTTAAGCTAAAAACACCTTAAAGAAACCACTCATGATTTTTAATACAAATTTATTTCTGGCTGTGGGCATGAGTGAATTACCAGTGTATGTATATGTATGTATGTATATAATATATATATATATGCACCGCCTTTCTCGGTCATTGGATTTCTCCTCCGACTTTAATCCAAGGCGGTGTACATGCCAATTCGGAGTATGAGTATCTTGTAGCAAGACATGAGTGAAGGCTGGTGGGGAGATGGGAGGTGCATACAGACTTTCCATTCATCCTAACTGTAGCTTACACTGCCTGCATGCATACAGACAATGATCTGTTGAATGCTATATTCTTACCTTGATTAAAAAAAAATCTTTATCAGTTTATTACTAAAAATGGTTGGTTAGCAAAAATATTTAGATAGGTATGAAATCTTCCACTCTCATATCTGGAAGAGAAAGCTTTCTAATCTCCAGGCTTGGGTAACTAAACAGAAATCATAAGTGTTGAAGGTCCCTCTGCAAGTGTGAGTGAGTGAGAGTGTGCACACAACAGGCACCTTTTTACATGGTGGTCTCATTATATTTAGCAACTGTCCCTCTTCATCCCAGTAGAACATGTTCTACGCTGATGTCTACCTTACCTTGTGTCTGATTTTTTTTTTAAAGATTGTGAGCCCCTTTAGGACAGGGAACCATCATTTCATTTCTTTTGCTGTACAAACTGCTTTGTGAACTTCTTTGTTCACATACTCATGATGATGATGATGATGATGATAAATACTCATGATGATGATGATGATAAGGGAGCAAGAGGTCTTTGGAAGAGCAAAATCTTGCATGCGCTTGTTGGTTGTAAGTTGTATTTGTGCAAAACTTTTAGTTAAATGTAACAAAAAATGTAAACATTTGTCTTTGTCTTTGGGAGTCAGTGGATGCTTACTGGAATATGCCATTTATTTGTAGCCAAGACTGTTCCTTAGTTCAGATGGTCCAAAGAGCATGCAATGCTTCATTCTGAAAGCACCTTTGACTATTTTTGCACTATTGGAAATTATAAGACGTGTTGCAAAAGATTTGTTTTAGTGGAAGGGGCCAAATGGGAGGGGAGGGGGAGGGGCCAAATGGGAGTGGGAGGAAAGAAAAGATGTGACTAGAGGAAGAAGGGGCAGTGCTGAAAGAGTGAAGCCAAAGAGGGCCCAATGGTACTCAAAGGCCCACAGAAAGCTGGAGCCACCACAGTTCATTTCACGAAGTGCGCGGTGAAAGCTTTTTTTTTTTTTTTTAATGTGAGCCACTTTGAGCTCTTTAAAGTCAACATACAAATGTAAATAGTTGCCTGTGCGCAACATACGTTTGGAAGTGATGTGCATACAGTGTTCAAATGCGAACATCTTTGGGTTGAGAAGCTGGTGATGAGTTCTCAAATGTTTTGAGGGTGTGATACAACTCGTTTTATTCCCTCTCATCAGTTTCACAAGATCCTTGGTCTCTTTTTCTGGAGAAATAGTGGAGAGGACTTTGTGTGAATCCGTCATTGGAAAAAAGCCAATTGCAGATCACTCTATCCAGCCACTGAAAGGTGAGAACCTGGAAGCCACTGAAGCAGGATGAATCTGGGTGGTCTTAGGGGCGTTTGTGTTTGTAAAGGGTCTTGATACATTCTTCTATGGGATACGTTTTCTGATTTCAAGTCACGGCAATACATAGTTCAGGTTTGTGAGTTACTCAGCATTTTGTCATAAAGCCTGAAAATTCTGTTCATTTATAAAATGAAGACAAGTTGTCTTACTTACCCCCAAGAAATATAGAATGGAGTATATATTTTCTGTAGGGTATAATCTGACCACGTGTCAGAACATCCTGGCAAAAAGTGGCTGAGTTATAGCAATTTTAAAATTTTGTTTTGAATCTGATACCTCACCTTGTTTGCAGCTGTTTCCCACCAACCTCATATCTCTCTCTCTCTCTCTCTTCCCACCCCCACTTTAAATCTCTCCTTTGGGCAGCTTAGATCACAACAGGGCCATGCAACAAAATATGGCATCTGCTAACCCTAATACCGTATTGGTCTGAGTATAAGACTCACTTTTTTCTCCTAATTTAAGTTTTTTAACTAGGGGTGCGTCTTATAATCAGGCTGTTGCAATTTAATGCCAGTGATTTAATTAATTTTTTTTAATAGCACCAAACTTTAAGGGTGCGTCTTATACTCTGGACAATTCACCTCCAGCTGGTAAAGGTTAAAGCAAAGCAACTCCTTCCCTCCTTCCTTCTGCAGCTGCTGGTTTTTAGAACAGCCCCCTCAACATTCTGTAGTTCCTGGCATCCACTTTTGCAGGGTGTGTTGAGTTGGAGAACTTTACTATTTCTTTTCATTTTCACATTTGTGTACTGATTGCACACCCGAGTACATGGAAACTGCTGCTTTGTTTTTGGGTGGTCCCATTTTGCCTCCAATCCATACCACCCAAGTTTGCTATTGGTATATAGATGTCAAAAATACAAGCTTAAGGCAAAGATGTGCATCTTGCTGCTTTGGTGAAAATTGGTTCGGTATTCCTAAAATGGTTATGAGATTTCAAAGTTCCCATTTTAAATCACCCGTTTTGCTAAGGGCACGATCTTGCAACTCATGTCTTTTTGGACTGAAGCTGCCCTGGTGGAACCTGCTTCCCAAAACAAAATGGGAATGAGTAAGTTCCAACAGCCTACATTTGACTTAAACCTGAAGTCTTTGTTTACTAGAGTTACTTTACTGCCTAGAGTTATTTACTGACAGCCCAATCCTATGCATCTCTTCTCAGACATAAGTCCCATTATAGTCAATGGAGCTTACTTCCAGGTAATTGTGGATAGGATTGCAGCCTTAGTTACAATTCCTTTGTTCACCTCCAGGGGGAGCTGTAGCAATGTACAGGTAATGATTAGTTAGTGCTGGAACAGAATGCACCCTGGTTCAAACTAGCCATGTCCTTATATGGGATTTTTAAGACTCGGTGTTGTACCCTTCCAATTGGCTAAACCAGAGGCGGGAAATCTAAGGTCAGTTCCTTGAACTTCTCCTTGGTCATGGTCAGGTGGAAGGTCTTGACCAATAGGTAGATATTCACAAAATCAAGCAGGTTGCCAATGGTTTTTGTCTGGCCCATTGTTTCATCTAGGCTAGGGCCAGATTATCTGGCATTCCCAATACACATCTGAGAAATATGAATTTCTAATGGACATGTAGGTTACTGAGGTCAAAATGGAGACAGTGCCCAACCTGACTCATCCAAGTCAGCACCATGTGTTAGACAGACAGTTCTCTATGACAGTGAAGGGATTCCATTCACCGGGGGGGGGGGGGAGAGAGGGACTGGACTCCCAGCTTGTTTTTTGTTTCCTGGCTTGTTTAAGAGTCAAGAAGAGATTGGATTCCTTCACACTGCCTGAACACTCATTTCCTGCCCAGCCAGAGTCGGGCAGGAGAACTTTATTTTTTACCATGGATGTACTGTATTTGAAATGCACTGAAAACAATGGGGGGGGGAGGAAGAAGGTGTGTGTGTGTGTGTGTGTGTGTGTGTGTGTGTGGGTAGAGAGGCGGTGAGTCAAGATTAGAAAAGCTGTGTGAGTGAGTGAATGCGGCAGCCCTCCAGGACATGTTTGCTCTGAGTAAACCCCATGCAGTCCAGTGAAGTTTACTCTGAGGAGATGTGTACAGTATACTGCAACTTTTTGTATCCTATTGAACATTATTTCCTTGAATTTAGCTTTAGTGTTGCCCCCAAAATGAGAGTTAGTGTTGTTACAGGAGCACAGTTTGTGAGACTGTATAACATGCCATGCTTACCTGACATGGGAGTTAAGGTGGGCACCATTTCTGTGCTTTCTTGTGCATGAATAAATTTGTAAACACCTTAACTCTTGGTAAGCACCTTAACTCTTCTGTGGCTAGAATACATATACAGCCTGCATTGTGTGCGTAGACCAGGGGTGGCCAACTTTCCACCATTAGGGCCTCTGCATTCCTAAGAGTTGTGTAGAAGACAGAATCTTTGCAGCTGCAATTGCTGATGGTGATGCTAAAGCAGCTGCACCTACTGAAATGCTCTCACCTGTACAACCATTAAAGGCCCAGGAGCATTCATGTTGAAAGGTTAGCCATGGTCCCTGGTGTAGAAAGTGTGCATTGCTGGGGGAGAAGGATTCTGAAAGTAGGCACTTCAGTGGGCCTCTCTGAACATAGCTGCTAGAATATGGAGATGATGAAATTAGCCTTTTTAAAATAGTGGGAAGGTTAGAATATTTACATGGTAAGCTGTTTCTGGCCTTCTGCGGATTTAGGGAACTTCTTGCCCTGGGATTACACTGTGAAGCTGAGCATATTACCTACATCTGGTTCCTCAGTCGTACTGGATGTGTACGTTGAAGCCACTTTCCTGCCATATCTTTGGGGTTTGTTGCCTGGAGCCAGGCTTCTCTTCAAGAACTTGCAGCGCAAAATTTCCAGGTATGAAAATTTCCAGATCCAAACGTCATTGAAAGCTGCCATCTTATGTGCAATTTTCTGGAAGCAAGCCCCACTGAACACTGTGGGGCTTCAAAGTGAGCATGCATTGAATTGCACTGTGCAACACCTAGTGGGGCTAGGGTTGGGGTGTTGGTTTTTTGGAATTTTTGAAAGAAAAAAAAAGGCAAATTAAGGGAAGGGGACAGGACATTCATCACACTCCTGCTTGTACAAATGTGGGGATCTCAGCTGATAAAGAAAACTGCTGTTTTTGTGGGCCTGTTTTGGCTACAAGCCTATCAGCACACATTACTATTATTTTGTGTAGTGCTATCCATGGTGCTTGACACATTTAGTCGTCCCTCAACACTGGCAAAAGGCATCCTGTTTGTTTGTTACCCAACAGAGGATCCAACAAACTGACACTTGTCAATTTGCAAGATAGGGACAGAGCCAAGGGTGTGACTAGGGTAAGAACAGACCTTCACCCAGAAATGTCCTCTGTCTTTTGCTCCAGAAGGCTCTGCAAGGCAGCTTACATAAAACACATTGAGTGCTTTAGCCCCTCTGAAGGCAGCATTGCTCTGAGGTGGCGTTTCTTTTCCCCAACCCCAAATTTCATTACGTTATTGTGGCTATTCGACCTTTCATTCCATCTCACGCCCTTGACTGCTGCCAATTAGGTGGATGCTTGGTAAATGTTAAGGTGAGATGCCGAGCGATGGCCTGTGACCTCATTCCCTTCCCCCTTGGCCAGCAAGTATTTTTACCACATGCTGAAAGCAGGAAGAACAAGGTGCAGGAACAGCAGAGTAATCTATTTTGAAGGCAGTGTGCAAACTACCTTCTGCTTCTTTGCATTACAGATTCAGAAATGTCTATTGCATTTACGTTGCCTCCAGCTACATGCAGATTCTGACTCCTGCACCCCTCAACTCTTCTTCTTGGTGAGTGCCAAACTCTACTGTTGTTGCTTGGCATTTTGGCACCTTTTGTATTGGGTACAGCTAATGCATTACTTTGTTTTATTTTCAGTCCTCCAGGTGTTGCCTCTCGCCTCTCAGTGGGGTATCTTTTCAATGTAGCGCTTGAGCCTCCAAACCTGTTCCAGAACCAGGTCACCTGCCATTTGACGTGCGTCCTTTCTTTGTCTCTGTACTGGATTTGCGCTCTGTGTAAAGAGACTATCCTCCAGGAGGTACCCATCAGCCCTCAACCATATTTGCAGACGGGAGTTTTCCTAACTAGAATCTGACATGCTAGTCTTCTGGGTGGAGGGATTTTCCTTACATGCAGTCCTATAAGCTCCCACATCTGAAATGATAAAAACCCTTGTGCATGTTTTACCCCCTCAGTGAGAACTAGACCTGAGCTTGCTATTACCCTCTACTTTTTTTTTTATCCAGGAGAGTTGCAGTCAATATAGGCCGTCCTGCTTGTCGCATACAGGAGTGAGTAAAGCTAGTGCCAGGTAGGTACTGTGGATTAGAGGTGAGGCTTAAGTTTCTTCCCATATATTCACTTTCAGTTCACTGTGGGCTCTCAGTTTAAACTTTGAGAAGCATGTGTCCAGCCAGCATGACTGAGAGGAGCTGTGTGTGATGTGTGACAGTGTGCTGCCCCTAAACCAAGAAACAGCTAACAACAATTAAGAATGTCATTAGAATATGCCAAATACAGAGCAGAGCTGGTGGTGTGCTACAGAAAATGGGGGGGAAGGATCCTCCAAAGAGGTACAGAGAAAAAACTTTACAGTTTCAGCTCCACCTTCTTCAAGGGCACTACAAAGTGAAACATATTAAACAGACAATTAAATTAGTGATCGATTGATTTAAATTTATATCCCACCTTTCCCTCCAAACAGACTTCAATATTACTATTTAATAAATATTAATAAATATTACTCAGTCATCACTCTAACTCCATGAGTGATCATGAACAGAAAAGTATTCTAGTCTGAAATCCTTCCATGATATAAAACACAAAATTTAAAATAAAATTATATGACGTGTTGAACCAAGTTGAAAACATGGGATCATAGTACAATGACTATGCTGAGTAGTAACTGCTCACTAATTCCAAATAGAGAAATGGTTGTTCCCTGTAGTGATGTCCTGGGATCAAGGTTGACCAGGACATTATCTCTTAAATCTGCTATGTAACCAAGCAATTGCTCAGTAAAAGGGGGGGGGGATTATCAGATTTTATTTTACTTTCAAAGCTATTCTGAATTTCAGAGTACACTTTCTGAAATTTTATTTCCCCATTACAGAATGGAGCAATGACAGCCCACCATTCTGGATCAGAATAACTGTGTGATCTCATTATGTAAGAGAGCAGCACACGCCCTTCTTCCTCTTTTCAACAAAAAAAGTTCACAAAGCAGTTACATTGCAATAACTTCCTGTTTTGCCTACAGAATTCTAGTAGAAGATGGAACATGTGAGCTGGTGGTGGTGTGCAAGAATCAACAGGTGCGTGAAGTGCTAGGTCTGAGCCCCAAGGAGTGGGACGTTGTGCAGAACCATGCTCGGAGCAAAGGTGGCATCTACATTCAGCATAAGGAAGCTGGCACTGGTCCTGGGGTGAGTGGCTTGTTTTGTTAAGCGGGGGATACCTGTAGTTTACCCTCAACAATGTGGATACGTTCCTAAATCCCCATTGTAAAGAGGGGTTGTCGTTACTCAAATTCACCTCTTAA
Source organism: Plestiodon gilberti rubricaudatus (assembly GCA_026170595.1). Lineage (NCBI taxonomy): Eukaryota > Metazoa > Chordata > Lepidosauria > Squamata > Scincidae > Plestiodon > Plestiodon gilberti. The sequence goes on along the minus strand of JANXHW010000002.1, from coordinate 105,041,750 downwards.
AAGCATTGCACTGGGCCGGCAACCCCCTCCAAGTAAACAGAGATTCACTTCCTGTTGCTTCAGGAAGGCCTAAAGAGGGGGTTGCCATCTCAGTGCGTTGTGGAGGCCTGTGGAAGGGGTTGCCAGCCCAGCGCAACGGCTTTAAAAGGTGTGGGGGGGGTTCCCAGGGGAGGGGAAAGACCATCATATATTCGGGCAGTCATTGGTCAGAGACACTGAGCGGGGGATGCCTGTACTTATCTCAGATCTGAATTGTGAATTCTTTTGGGTTCCTTGGTATTTCACTCTTAACAAACTTGATAATCTGCTTCTTTTGATAGAGTACTGACAAGCCTGAAGATCTGCTCACTTGGTACTTGAGAAGCTTATGCAGAAGCCCTGTTGTCTGTCGGTCCCTCTTGATGACTTTCAAATTGGATAGAAAGCCACCTAAGGGTCATGAGGCAGGTACGTAGATGCATGCTTATCAGTTTGGCTGATATACAAACCACTCTTCAGGGTGGAGGGACAAGACAATGTTTCTTCTAACTAAATTTACATTACCTACAAACATTCAAGTTATCCATTTAAATCTGAAATACGTTTAATTCCTCCTGTACCATAACTGTATTGGATCAGTCCAGATAAGATCAGCATCTTTTTAAACATTAAGATGGAGTCTTTAAGTCAATACAGTGTGTCTGTGTTATGTAACAGCTATTTTTAACCTTGGCTAAGGGATAGGTTAATGAATCCATAGTACCGTGTATGGATTATGTTACAGTGGTACAATGTATGTTGAAGTTGGCTCTTAATTTTTTTTAAAAGCAGAGATTCTTTAACATGTTTCTGGAATGTGCAACAGTATGTTTGTTCTTTCTAGGGTCAAGACAGTTGAGGAGGTTTTTCTGTAACGACACAGAGTTCCTGAGCCAGTACAGCAATCTACCAAATTTGTTGTGTCTGAATATTCAGGAGGCAACCTGAGCTATGCAAAGCAGGGGGTAATAAGCACTGTACCTGTATTAAAGACTCAGCATCTCATCTCTTGCTCTGCATAGGAGAAATAAGGGAATTTGTACTTTGTGTGCATCTTAACATTTGGAGACTTCTGAAATTGTCATTTTTAATGTAGGGCTGTATATTGAGGCTGGATCCAAAGAGAACTAAGTATTACCTCAGTTACCCTGAAGTGGTATCTGGGCTGTACCACTTCAGACCTTAGATGGGGAACCACTTCTTTTAATATCTCACACAAATCCATAATGTAATTAACAAGTTCAATATTGCTGTGCTCTACTACGTAGTAGAAATTTGCACCAGGTCCACCACAGTCCAGACAGCTGCCATTGCTTCCTTTTTACAAATTTTCACTGATGTTGAGTGGCCACTCTGTGGCCATCTTAAAGCTGTTCTAACATCAGAACTGACTAGGCATTTAATATAAATAAGTAACCAATCCACCACTGGAATTCCATACTTTTGTTTGAATATAGAAAAACACGCTGTATATATGAACCTAGTATGTCAAGGGAAGGCTAGGCTAGGGCTAGAACACTATTCTCAGTAGTATTCAGCCATGCCATTCCCCCATCTCAATGAAGTGATGCAGTCCAGACACAGATTTGTCTCCAGGAAAAGTGAAGCCTCTCTTTTTATATACATAGAGGCATATCGGTGGAATAGTTTGTTCAGTTTACAGGCTAATAGACATTTTCAATTGGAAATAAACTCTATGGTGCCCTGTTTATGTATTGGAAACATTTCAGACATTTGCAAATTCTGCAGGTTGGTTTTAAAATTCTGTAATTCCATTCAGTGTTCTGGAATTATATTTAAAGGACTTTGTCTTAAGACTTATGGAAGAGAGAAGACATAAGGGAAGAGGAATTTAACTGTAGTTATTTCTACTGCTTAGATTATTCTTGTATTTTGAATTATTGTGAAATAAAAACAAACATTACATCTATGGTTGCCCATGTGGGTAGAGTTCTTTTCTAACTTCACAGTGGGAAAGGAGCTTCCTTGCCTTTCTTCTGCTAGGGTCACAGGGTTTTCTGGAGCTCTTGGGTTGTGTGTCAAGAATCTCAAGATTTCAGCTCTCACTGAATGCCGTTTATATAATCTATTTTCTGAACCTAATCCACATTATTTTTCATCATGCAGTTAAAGTTCTAGAGCTGGGCAATCTTATAGCCTAGTCAAGCTGATGTCTTGCTTATGCCAAGGTAACATAGCCAGGTTCCTATGCACTTGCCAGCAGAAGAGTTGAGGAAAGCAACCTAAAACATACCAACTGTGACACATACTGTACTTTTCTCACTATAGCAACTCTATCACACACCAATCATGAAGTGGCATACAGATGATGGGAAAGTGCCCCATGGCATCACATTAGCCCTGTACACACCACTACCTGTCAGCCACAGCAGCAACTATCATAGTACAGATCCAAAAGTTGAGATGCTTCCAAGTTTCTCTGTTCAGATCACCTTGTACCACTCAAGCACCAGACAGCAATCACTTACTGGGGTGGGGGGGGTGGGGAAAGAGTAAGGAGGACATGAAGTTAGGAAGGAATAAGGGCAGAGTCAAGTGCCCAACCAAGATGGCCTCCTGCAGCGCAATCTTATCCGGATCCCCTTTCCCTTCCAAAGCCTCCTGTTCTGCCCTGCCCAAGAAGCCCATTTTCAGGGCTGCGGCGCAGCTGCAATAGTCATCTTGCCACCCGCGTGCTGGCGTACCACAAAACAGCAGTACGCATACCACCAGCTGAGAAACACTGATTTATGTATTAGTAACACATGCTCTTGGGACCTTTCAGTGTGGAGTAGTGGAGGACAGGATGGCAATCTCCCTCCCCAACCTCAGGTGCCTGGGTCTCATTTTAGAAAATTTTAACCTGCTACTGCAGATGAATTTGATAAACGTTTCATACCATCATAATTTAAGAGGTTTTAGGCAAAAATCATAGTAACGAGTATTTATTAGAATGAAGAACATTGTACTGTTAAGGCAGGCACATTGTTGCTTCCCAGTATAAAGTTCAGCAACTAAAACACTCAAATACTGTTTGACAGGCTTCCCCCCCCCCCTTGGCACTGCTATAAATCCCCAGAACGTCACACTTTAAAAAGGTAGTTTAAAAATGTTACCGTTCAAAGCAATGCTGTCATTAGCAATATTAAATACAAGTGAACACAAAAAGCAAGATAAGACTTTAAGTTGTGACCAATCGAAAAATTTGGTTCTTTAGATAGGTACACAGCTGGTTCATTAAGTCTCTGTTCTGTCCCTCAACCCAGTGCATTTCTATTAAGAAATCAGGCCCTTCTTTCTTCACAGTTAATACACACTTGAACAGGAACCATTCACTGCCAAGTTCAAGCGTTGCGGATTCGTCAAAGCTTGCCAAAAGAGCTGCTGGTTGCTCTGCTCCGGTTGTTTCAATATGCCCTTCACGGTCTTCTGCTTCCAGAGGAGGTGCACTGTTTAATCCGTCACCCTCTGGTGACTCAAGGTCCTGCCCAATTGGTTCAGTGGTTACAGAAGTACTCAACTGCTTCTCATTGTCTTCACTCTCTTCTGTAGCTTGCGGAAACTCTACAGATGCTCGAGGAAGTTCTCGTAGCTGTCGTACTCTGTCCCTTTTCTTTCTCCTTAAGTGGATCCAGGAGTTCTCTACAGCTGTTAGAAACAGGCTGACTTCATCCTTTCCACAGGGAGTACATTTATGCTCAACCTATTGAAGTCAGCCAAACACAGAACTTTAGTGCAAATCCCTTTAACAAGCAGAGGTCGTGTGCCATTTGTTTAAGCATCATATTAAAAAATGATTGTTATGGCTACCATACCTTCAGATCACTAAGAATGTTTTTAATCCATGCTGCAACTACTGCCACCCCTTCAACAGCATCCATCCCCATAGATGAAGCTTTAGCAGCTAACTCCTTGGCTGTGGATGCCAGCACGAGGAATGTAATTGGTTTCCGAGGCTTTTCTAGTTTTCGTTTCTTAGATGGAGGTGACTGAAGAAAACAGACACACGTTAAGAATAATAATTTTAATTGGAATTCAGAATGCTATTACAGTAATTGGCTCCTGGAACCTAACCTGTATTTAAGTAGGGAACTTACTATAGTACTAGCAGAACACGCTTGTGTGTAACAGCTTCTACTTTTACACCGAGTACCGAGATTGAAGGCATATGCCTTCAGACGCCAACTCAATTACAGCTGTGCTGGTAGCACTGAAGCTCCACTGGTGCAAGTCCAGTTCTGTTGAATGTGCAATGCTATACTGGTATATGCTGGCAAGCATAACTCCTGATGATATAAGCCCCCAAAGGGGTAGAGATGTCAGCAGGATGGGGTGGAGCTGATGGCCATCATATCCTAAACTTCCTCCAGATGAGGGACACGCCTGCAACATTACACCAGTGTCCAAGCTGGCATACAGTGCGATTCTATGTCCTCCATTGTGCTTGTTTCACACAGACTTCTGTAGCTTTGCAAACTCCATGACAGACAGTGAACTAACTGGTGCAGTCAGATTTCACCGACACCTGCTACTTTGCTGCCTGCTATACAACTTGCAAAGGCATGAGAGCCCTGCTGGATTGAAACTGTTACCAATCCCACCAGTGCATTTCTCTAAGATGCTGGCTGGGCGCAATGGAAGTTTAAGCAGTTTTGAGCAGGTATCATTAAACTACATGGCACATCCAAGGATGTGAACCTCAAACTCCTAATTGATACACCAAATCATGGAGATGGTGCAGTGTGCTACCTTTGATCTGGACCCGTTCTTGAAAAAAATTTAGAGAAACAGCTCCTTACCCTGGGGACAAAGGAGTGGAAACATTTGTTTACTCTCTTCCTCTGCAGGTTCCCATGATGCAATGGCTACTTCCTTGGTACCTGGAAGTATGCATGTGGTGATGTGGCCCTTTCTTTCCCAGCTATGGTTCCAGTCCAGCTATGGCCTTGCATTCCCCAAGGAAGTTATGGAACCAAGATGTATGTTGAATGCATGTCAACATATGTCTGTATGTCAGTACCACAGTTGATGCCAGACCCAGCTTCACTAATAGTGCAATTCTGTCCAGAATGTAGACTGGCAGAGCACCGCTCCACTGGTCTAGAATGTCACAAACATGCCATAAGGCACATCTGTGGCACCCGGCGAGAAGGTGGCGCTGAGGCTGGTGCCACTCTACTCGCCCCAGATCCCAAGGAGCACCCATTGGGGAAGGTAGGTTCCCCGCTGGGTGGCAGAGGGATGGGGGAGGGTAGAACCAGGACGTTCTTCTTGGGCCTGGTCACTGTTACAAAGCCCTCTCAAATCTGCACCAGCAAAATAGCTGGCACACCTTCGAGTAGTCCCATCGGAGTGGCTGGAACTCTACTCGGCGTAAGGGGATGAACGTCCCCTTTCCCCAAGGAGTATTCCACCCGCACCGGTTCATGGTCCTATCTTGACAGGATGCAGCTGTACGCCCACGCCACAGCCTAGCTAGACAGGATTGGGCTGCCTGTCAATAACCTGAAGACCTTACAATCAGGAACATGCTCAGACTGTTTTAATAAAACAGAAGACACAAATGAGTTAATTTCAATCTTCAAGTAGATAGTGACACTGTCGTGTAGTCACCTGTATTCTTTTTACAGGAAAAGAATCACTGAGCATATTTTGAAAATGATTTGAAAATAATCAACCCAGGCATTCTATGGCTGGAAGTCGTAAGAAGCTGCATAAATGCAGAACTGGCTCCATTTGGCCAAGTGTGGTGAAAATCCCTGTATTTCCCCTATTTTTCCTTATCTTTAGACACTTAACCACCCAGAGGGTTTTTGTGACATCTCAGCATCCCAAAAGCTGCCTAAGACATCCTCCTGCAATAGCCTTTGTCCTTTTCTCATTAGCAAAGAGCCACATACCAGGGTAGCAAGGTCAGGATGTGTATTTCCTGTCTTTTCGTCCAACTTTCCCAAGGCTTATGGCCAGCCCTCCTGCTGGGGTTGGCACATGCCGGCTCACCCGTTCACGTGACCGGATCAGAGGGCAGGCAGAGATGCCCAGGTAGTCGTAAGTCATCCAAGTGGATAAACCTATGACATCATCAACACTAACTTTCATAAGGACACATACAGGGATGCTTCCTCCCCAACACCCCATCTGCTAGCTGTTCCTGAAAACGAAGAAGTTGCAAGGTGACACGGGATGTTGATTGAAGGGAGACAATGCAAGTGGAGAAAGTCACAGAGGCACTTTTTATGCCAAGAAAGGTTTGATCAATCACTCAGAGGCACTTACTGGCACTTTGACGTTTTCATAGAAGCTCCAAGCCAGCGCCCACCTCATGGTACGGCCTTGACAGAATTCAGTGTGGGTGACTTTAGGAACCTGCACAAAGAAATACAGCAAGCACACCTTGTTTCCTCAATGTTCTGAAAGTTATTTTCTCTAGCCATCTCATGACATCTTCAGAAACCTTTGAAACAAAACCTCAAAACACCCCATGGTAATACTGAATTTTCAGTCAAACGTGAAAGCATTTCACCTTCACGCAAAGGACCTCCAAAGTAGTGCTTTTCAACCAGTGGTGGTATTAATATTAGTATTAATTAATAAAATTGAAAATCGGTATGTTAATATCTCCCTACATCCATTTCCTAGAATGACAGAGTTGAAAGGGACTTTGGAGGTCCATCTAAACCAGTAGTTCCCAAACGGGGAGGCATGGCTGCCAGGGGAGCCGCGGAAGCTACCCAAAGGAACTGCAGACTGCCATGGAATTCTCTCGGGAAACAGTGCAATGCCAATTGGCAGGCATCAACATCATGTAATGGGGAGCCACGGCCAAGGGTCGCCAATCATGAAGGGAGCCGCAGGTCAAAAAAGTTTGGGAAACACTGAATAAACCAACCCCCTGCTCAGTGCAGCCAACTGCTGTAGCATCCCTGACAGGTGTAGCATCTCAGCCTCTGCTTGAAAACCTCCAAGGATGGAAAGCCCACAACTGCACAAAGCAGACTGTCCTAGTGCCAGACAGCTTTTACAGTTAGGAAATTCTTCCCAGCCTCAACCTATCTCCTTGTCGTTTCAACCTATTGGTTTTAGCCCTGCCCTCAGAAGCCACAGAGAACAAGTCCTCCCCTTCTTCTGCGTGGCAGCCCTTCAGATACTGGAGGACAGCTATCATATCTCCTCTGTCTTCCCAACATCATAATAAAGACAGTCTGTGGTGGTGCGGTTCACTCTCACTATTGCTTTCTCCTTCAAGTGTAGACCAGGTCACAGGCTTCTACAACAGAGAAGTGCAGGATGCACGGCCAAGAGAGACCACAATTAATACACACATAGGCAGAGATAACCCCCTTTTTCCCTCTGCACAGCTGTCAGTAGTCACGGAAGATTCCCAGGAAAATTAAGTCTGAAAACCTTTTCAGAACAGCCACATTTAGACTGAAGTGGCCTGCCATCACTCGGCATCTCATGTGAGACACCACTGCAACGCTTGGTGCTTCTTTTGCCTGAGAAAGTGAGACGGCCTGCAGTCCCGGGGGAACAGAGCAAGCAGAATTGTTTACTGAGGACATACGCAAATACACATCACAGTAAAATCCAGACTGGCTGCTGGTCCGACGCACACAGAAAGAACAGTTTCATGGACAAGGCATGTTGGTTCTTTTCATCAGACATGCACTAATTCTCGAGGGCAACGGTTCCCAATCTTCCCACCTCCGCGACCCACTTTGTCGTCCACAATGGGTAACAGCCTGATGTGCAGAGCTCCACAGACCATGCCAGCTGCAACGCATTATAGTTGCGACAGTTTGAGAAAGCTACCCACAATGCATTCTGGGGCACGCCAGGGCCAATGGAGTGGGTTGCGGGCCTTGGCGCAACTCAGAAGCAGCTTCCCATAGCGCCCCATAATGCCCCATGGACATGCAATTGGCATGGTCCGTAGTACTCCGGCACTCCAGGCTTCAACCCACTGCGCATCGGGTTATGACCCATCTTTTGAGAAACGCTGCACTAGGATTAGAACCGTAACATTTTTATGAAGGCTGTTCCTTACGTGTATTGTGTATGAAAGCTAAGGGTTACTGAAGTTAGTGGGGCTTTCTTTCAAAGAGCGCTTTGGATAGACAGGACTGCTAGCAGAAACTGTATCACAAAAATGCCTTTTGCACAAATGATACACACCTACAAACTGAAAGTAATACACAGATGCAGGATGTTGAAAGACTTACTCTATGAATTCGAAGTTCTTCTTTCAGTGGTGCCAAGCTGCACTTCTTTCCCAACATGCAACTGTACCACCTGTGAGAATAAAAACAACATTTTTACTCCATTATATATATAACATTCTAGTGCAGATTTCATAAGTTTTGTGGCCTATGACAGCACCACCAGAGTGTTTAAAATTGAGGTTCTGCAGGTTTTTTGTGCGTCGGTGGCAAATTTACCATAGGGAAGTTTATTTTCTTGGGCTCAGTCCTTTAACAATCTTTCCCCTTTTTGACCCACGAGTCATTACATGGAATATCGTCTTCCCTTGACACTATCCTCCCCACCCTCGCAGCTCTCCTGGATGCTTTTCTTCTGTCTTTGGCCTGAAATCTCTTCAGACCCTTGTCATACCTCATTCTGTGCCATCCAACTCCACCTTTTGTTTCTCAGCCCACTCCCCTCCTTCCTCACTTCCCAGGCACGGTCTCCCATCTCTATAGCCAAAGTCCTGGCCCCTTGCTCATCCCAATCAATCATCCCTTTTCTGCTTGGATTATTGCCCCTGTCTTCCTGCCTCCATCTCCCTTCTTCTCTGGGGTCTTCAGCCCCCTCCTGTTCTCCTAGCTCTTCCTCTGTGGTCCAGCTCCCCCCTCCCCCATTATCTCCAGTCCTCTTGATATCCATCTGTCTGCCTTGTCACCTCCTCACCTTGCTGGCTTCCTGTCTTTCAGTTCTGTCTCTCCCTATTGCTGTGGCTTCTCTTCCCCCAACTCCATCAGTCTCTTCTTCCCTCGTCTCGTTTACCTGTGTTCCCTCTCTCTCTGTCTCCAACTCTCACCCCGTACCCTCAACTCCTTTCTTCCCTCACGTACCTTCTCTACTGTAATCTCCCACTCTCCCAGCTCTGTCCATCCTACTGCTCTTCCGCCCTCCTTCCTCTTTTTGAATCCTCCTGCCACCTCTTTTTGAATCCTCCTGCCAATTTCCCTCAGCTGCAGGCTGTCCAGTTTCTCTCCCAGTGCTGGCCCCCCAGCACTGACGACAGTCTCGCTCGCAAGCCTCACAATATTCTTCCTCCACCTTTACCTCATGTGAGAGATAATTTATCGGTGCAATCCTAACCAACTTTCCAGCACCGGTGCAGCCGCAATGCAGCCCCGAGGTAAGGGAACCATGTAAGGGAACAATGCAGCCCCGAGGTAAGGGAACCCGAGGTAAGGGAACCTTGAAGAGGCATCCATGACTGCCCCTGCGCTGCAAAATGCAGTGTGCACCCTGTTGGCACGGCTACACTGGCACTGGAAAGTTGGTTAGGAATGTGTTGTATGTGTGTTTGGAGACTGCTGAATTACTCTTGATAAATATTTTATTTGATGTAGGATCTGCAGGAGACAGGCCAAGGTTCTGGATAAGAAAAAAAGTGAAGGAGGAAGAAAAACTTCCTTGACACAATCTTACCGTAATCTTTTTTTAAGCTGCAGACTATCATGAATTATTCTTTTAACAAATTCTAGCTCTCCTCCTTCAGCCATGATCTCAGTGATCCCTCCTGTATTGACTGAGCTGGGTGGTGGTCTCCTGGGATTACGAGAATTTACTCCCTAAAACAGAAAGCAATTTGCACTGTTAAACTGAACGTAAATTTGCAGACTGCTATTCCTTGTACTGGTGTTCCCTTCCAGATAATTATGTCAAGCTCACAATCTCTCTCTCCTCCCTGTAGTCACTCTGCCATCCTGGCACCCTTCTTTCTACAACACAAAATAAACGAAACAAAAATCTAATCCATCTTTTCCATCCCTTTGGCTAATATTCTCATTCAAGCTCATGCCTTCTCTTGACGACCACAGTTTCTTCTCTCTAGCCTTTTCGTGTCACTTTTCAGTCTTCACCTCTGCTGCACTAATCACTCACCTCTCATCGTTCAAACCTTGCAATGTCCTCTTGCTGGCTTCCGGTCTCCTCCTGCATGCAGAGCAAACTTCTTGTCCTTCTCTTTAAAGCTCCCCACAGCCATTCACCATCCTATCGCCCATTATCTCATGCCCACAACCTTTGGCTCCTCCAACTCTATCCCTCTCGATTGCTATGAAGATCTCCTGCTCTTCAGTTGCTCTTGTCGCTGGCCTGAATATCGAGAAAGGCTACCTTCTTCTCCTGCAAATACCTCTGCAAAGCACACCTTATCTGTGAACCACGTAGTATATGCGAATACATTGCCTTCATACATCCTCCTTTTTGCTCTTGCCCCACCCACTCTCCATCTTCTCTGCTGATCACTACTCTTCCCTCTCTCTTTCTATCCATTCATCTATTTTGATTATTCCTTCTATTGTCAAAATGTAGAGGAGAAAGTTCTCTTTCAACTTTGAAACATCAGCCCCCCCCTTTAGAATAGTTATTTGGGTTAAAACACACATGCACATCTAAGTAGGATTATTATTGTTTCATCTCTTTTTTTTATTATTACTTTGCCTTTTGCACTGTATTTTTATTCCCCTCCCTTATCGCAAAACAATCTTTAGGTCAATATTTTCATGTTTAGATATTTGTAATATTTTCAAATATCAATATTTTCAATTGATATTGAATTGAAAGTTATTGAACTGATATTGAATTGGAAGTTGCAATATTTTCATGTGCATGTTTAGAGTACATGCATAGGCCCATCCCTATGTTTTCCTGAGCAGGTGTGATAACACGTTCTGGAATATACCCACCAGGAAAGACCAGAACCACTGCAAAAGTTACTTAGACTTCAAGTGTTGCAAATCCAAAGTGTCTCTTCCCACAATTAGTCCTTTTCAATACATATAGAAGAGGCCCAATTCAGACTATCAAAAGTCAACATACTTTTGCTTCCAACTGGTTGGCAAAGAAAGGGGGGTTGCACATGCAGAAATCATAAATAACTTCAGACTCTTCTTCTAAAGCATCCAGCAGGAGTGTCTTTTGTGGTACTTTAACCACTGGAAGAAAAAGGAAACATGCAAGAAGGAACCAAACATCAACTCACTTTCACGGAAACTTCTAGAAACTGCTATACCCAACTGCAAACAGGTTGCATTCATTTATAAGCGAAGTGTATACAGAAATGATTCTGTGTATAGAATAAGTAAAAATATGATTGCACCTTAATTCCATTTCAAATAATTACAAACCAAACGAGGCACATCACTATTGTCATGGAATAGTTGCTCAGTGCTGCAGCTCTAATAGTAGTAATAAGCTCCAAGAGCTACTTTATTAGCTCTTTTGCTACTACAGTAGCAAAAGCTGACACACAACCAAGCCAAAAAGGGTTGTTTATCTGACCGAGCCAGGTAAGTCAGCATTATGATTTACCTTTTCCAAAGAAGGACTGAACAACCACTGATGAGAGACCATTTTGCATCCTGCTAGTGGTTCCTGTAACTTATGCTAATAGCAGACCCAGCTGCTCCTAGGACACTTCACCAGGCTGGACAGGCAAAAGGTCCAACTCACAAGTAACTTCAATACGAATAGGCAGCCCTGCCTCCTCTCCCTCAAACTCAGGCTTTAGTAGTAATGAGAGAGATGCACTGGAAGTTGCACATTTATTCTCCGGGGCCATGGTTTACATGTAAAAGGAAAAAACAAATGCAAGCAGACAGGAGGGATACCCCAATTCCTATGCCATGGTTTTTTGTGTCCCTTGAATAGTGCACCAGACACCTCACAAGTTTGTCACTTACAGCCCAATCCTATGTATGTCTACTCAGAAAGTCCTGTTATAGTCAGTGGGGCTTACTCCCAGGTAAGTGTGCATAGGATTGCAGCCCTAATCTCTGATGTTGCACATGCCCGTCCCCATGCTCCCTTTTACTGACCCTCTTTGTTTGCACCTTTTCTTCTAATGTAGCTGTCTGCTAGGCAGACTTAGTTTTTCTCTTTCGTTTGAGGATCGAGGTTATTAGTTTTGCAGGATAGTTTTCCGATTGTCACTTGTATTAAGCCATTTCTGCCCATGTGTGTATATGCGCAACAGGAGTTAAATATGTACACCTGTGGGCCGGGAAAGAAATGGGTTTTAAAACAAACACTAAAGAATACAAGACACAGGTTTTATGGGTGAAGTAGCCATGTAATTAAATATAAATACAACCGACGTTTCGTCTTATGTCCTAAGACATTATCTAGGTCTAAACAGCTTGGCTGTTGGGATGGTACCATCCCAACAGCCAAGCTGTTTAGACCTAGATAATGTCTTAGGACATAAGACGAAACGTCGGTTGTATTTATATTTAATTACATGGCTACTTCACCCATAAAACCTGTGTCTTGTATTCTAGTAGCTGGCCATGAAAGCTTTCGTTCTATGATGAAACACTAAAGAATTTAAACAATTACTAAAACACACTTGGCTCTGTAGCCAAACACACACACTCCAAATTATGCTACATATGGATGGTTCTGCCTGTAAAACAGCTGGCAAACTAATTTGCTGCATGGGAGCGAGACAAGAGTGATAAAAGGGTACCTTTTATGAGAGCAGATAAGTTATTTTGCTCCACATTTTTCTTGGCATAGCTGAAGCACACATCATCCACTTCGGTTGCAATAAAATACCATCCATTCAAAGTTGCCCCAAGTAACGGGTAAATACAGGATGCACCGGTACCTGCATCACACCCAAAAATACAATAGTTAAACAACCGGAGGCCACAACAGGTTACTCAGTAATGCACCTCCACAGAAAACTATATTCTGTAGTTTTTTCTGTCCGTCATCTCAAAAATGCAGTCTTTCTATTACTTTGCTCTACTTTCCAGACTCTAACCCAGCAATTTTCAACCTTTTTTATCTCACGGCACACTGACAAGGCACTAAAACTGTCAAGGCTCACCACGATTTTTTTTAAGGATATACATGCATTTCATCATTTAAAAAATGAGTATTAACATACAGAAAACAAAATGCATTAGTGCAAGCATACACGGAATAACACTCCCAATCCAAACAACAGCTTCGGAAAACAACAAAGTAACAAGAAAACAACAAAAAGTAACAGGAGAAAAAAATACACGTCCAAAGATATATATTTTGAATAGAACATACAATTTAGTAATTAACAGGTAAAAAAAGAACCCATAAGTGAAATTGATCTGTATTAAAAAAAAAACCACCCCTGCACGTGAGACTTAAAAAAAAAAAAGGATATTGAAACAATCAAAACAATGATTATTTCGGAGCCATTTAATTGTTTGATTATGTCTGTAAACCACTTTGGGAACTTTTTTTGTTGAAAAGCGGTATATAAATATTGTTAATAATAATAATATAGTTACTGATTTGTATTACTGGTTCTTATACCTATGTTATGTTTTTATGTTATTTTGGGTGCAATCCAAACCTACTTAGGTCACCGTTGTAACCAGCAGCCCAGCGAAAACGGGAGGCCCCAGAACGGAAAGGGGATTCAAATCCCCTTTGAATTCCCCTTTTGGAGGGGATTTAAATCCCCTTTCCGTTCTGGGGCCTCCCGTTCTCGCTGCGCCACTGGTTACACCGGTGGCGTAAGTAGGTTTGGATTGCGCCCTTTGTCTTTTATGTATACTATGCCTTTTCAACATCCTTTGCAATATTCAAATTACAGTATAGTAAGACCACACTCCCCCCCCCCAGGCCTTTTATGCTTGCAAGAAGGATCACAGGAGGGGTGGGTTCTAATCTCATACTGAAGTTTCAATAAGAAAAAAAACACTACAGAAGATGCCTCTTGTTCTTTTTTACCTTCTCCGAACGGTGCAAGCAAGAGTTTGGGCAAGGGGATGTGTGCTGCTCTGCATCCTTATAGCAGGGCAAGAGCCACTTTCCCCTGGGTGGTGGATTTACAAATGCCTGTACGGATGAAATGTCTGCAAGGGGAACAAGTGTTTGGGACCATTTCCTGATAATCTTATTTGCAGCACTGACATACAATCTGTTAGTAGATGGCACTTTAGAAAATCTAAAAAAAAAAACAACCCAACCAAAAAAAGGTTTACAATAAAAGATAGTCACAGCATGAAGCATACCTATATCTATTCCCCATATAACAGAACCTTTAGCAAGGGCATTTTGCTGAGCAATTAGATCTTCAACCCAGTGAATATAGTTAAGTCTCAAGGGAACAGTTGGAATAAGCCTTTCTAACGGTATGTCAATGTGAAGTCCGAAGTCTTCCTTCAGGAGCGTGCAGGTCAAGGCTCTCACAGCTTCTGGATCCTTGAAGTTGACACTAAAGGGTATAAAATACAGTCAAATTGAATAACTCCTGCATCAAGTCTTACACAATGTGTAGAACTTATTACTGAAAAACAAGGGCCAAAAAAAAATCCCTACCAAAAGTGGGTTATATGCAATTTTTATTTACAAAGCTGAAAAGAGTTTCTTACTGCCTGCTTGGTTGGTGCCCCCTTTGCTGGGAGAAAGTCTAGTCTAGCCAATAAGTCCCACTGTGTTTTTTCAGTAGGAGAAACCTAATGAGGTCCACTGTCTGCTGTTATAGTCTCTTTATTTATTTATTTATTTATTTATTATTTTTCACATTTTTATACCACCCTTCCTCCAAGGAGCTCAGAGTGGTGCACATATTTCCTCCCCTCCTTTTTGTCCTCACAACAACCCTGTGAGGTAGGTGGGGCTGAGAGATAGTGACTGGCCCAAGGTCACCCAGGAAGCTTCATGGCTGAGCGGGGATTTGAACCTGGATCTTCCAGGTCTAAGTCCGACTCCCAAACCACTACACCATCCTGGCTTTTTCACTCCCTCTGGCAGAGAAACAGAAAGTACACTAGGAAAACAAAGCCTAATCCTATGGCAGCTCTCAGGAGTGGCATTAAGTGGGGAGGCAGCAGTGGGAATAGTGAACTGGTGTGCATACTCTGGTCGTACTCCCTTGTGGGGCACAACTGCAAGGCTGGATATTGCAAGGGTCAGCCAAACTTAAAAGAAAAGGTGCACAACCTTGACGTTCACACACACATGAGACAAAAACTCAGATATGAACTTAAACTAACAAATGCAATCCAAAGAGCAAACAGGGGAAACACCTCTGGAAAGGCTACTTGTATACTAAGGACTATTAATATGTTATTTACTTAATTAAAATTTTTAAACCCACCCTTCAATGTAATACATTGCCAAGGCCGTTACAACAATAAAATACAGACAAATAGAAACACCAACAGCCCTGTGAGGAAAAGGAGGAGAAAGAGAAGAAGATGGCAGCAGGGCTAAGAACCATCATGGTCATCTTCTTAAGCATGGACTGTGCCACTTTGCTTTCACAGTGAACACAGACACATCAACGACCTCGTGATGATGAGGAGCTAACAGGAGCAAAACAGTTTGATGCAAAAGTTGGGAGGAGGAATGAAAGTGTGTCTGCTACTTTGGGTGTGAGTACGTTGTTTTTGCCCATTTTTTTTTCTTTTTCATATCTGCAGCTTTGTGCTGATCACATTGGGCAAAGTGGCTGGAACTTGCTGATGAAGTGAGTCCCTGATGAGTGACAGATCAGCTTGGGGGAGGAGCTCACTCTAGGTCAGGCACACCCACATCTGTGAGCTTATGAACAGAGTTCACCAACAGGGAGAGCTAATAGGAAAAAAGGAGTTTGACATGAAAGCACCTAGGGATCCAGAGATTGCTGCTAGTGTGTCTGTCGCTCACCAGGACAAGTATTGCTAGCCATATCTTCTCAGAATTCTTGTGGTACCAACAGGCTCCACAAGGTTGGAGACCCTGGTTTATAATATCGGGGTGGGGAGAGATGTGCAGTCTTCTCAGGATAAACACACCGTTCCTTGTACTATACAAGGATGCTTCAGGAGAAAGCACCTTTTGTCTTTCCCACTTTTCAGAACTACCCTCAACCGCCACGAGTCAACGCTAGTGCTCTGCAATCACAAAAGGCTCAGGTTTAGGGCTGGCAGCTAGGCTCAAATATAGACCTCTAGCACTATATAGGGGAAGGTTATCAAATCTGAACAAAAACAAAACATAAAAAAACAGGTATCTTCCTACCAGGAAACTCTGCACCCTGGCCAAAACTGCTTTTCAGGCCTGGGGGCATACTACAAAATGTTGTTGCATATCCCATTTGTTTTATCTATTTCCAAGCTTATCTTCCCTTTTGACATAACTGCATGGCATTTCTTTTAAAATATCAACTGGTGCAGCCAAACCTCATTTTTAAAAACACACCATATGCATCTATAAGTCCAGGCATTCAGTTTGAACTGAACGTTAGATTACTTTCCATTCGAATTAGGCCTAACGTGAAACAGGACTGACTGTGTTTCCTTCCCGTGTTAACCCTCCGCCCCATTTCCCTTCCCTCTGCATAACCTACAGATCATAACTTCTCAGGGTACAGACTAGAGCATCTTCATTGCTCATCATAAAGCAGGAGGATATTTTTTAAAAAGCAAAAACATTTACGTGAATTGAAACCTACCTCACTCTTCCCGACAAATTCACCTGCACGTGCTGTTTAAATTCGGGGTACTTAGATGCCAGGTAAGCGAAGTCAGGCGGCTTATCCTTGTACCTGTTTCTCGCATGCATAGATTTGTTAAGAGCCATCCTGTGGCGGAACAATAACTAACGAAAAGGAAGGTGAGGGCAACGCATCAACCTTGCGTGTTGTACACAAAACTGCACGTCCACACCGCAAACTCAACTCTCCCTACTCGTCTTCGTAGATAGCGCACTACCCCTCGAACTCTTTCGTCAGTTCCATGACCAATAAAGAGAAGGGAAGGAGAAAAGTGTGGCTAGAGAGTCTCAACTTCCTGTACATATCTCAGTCATGGGTTTCACCATAGAGATGCATAATGCTAGAGCAGCGCCAAAAAGTAGAAATCAGTAAGTACTGTACTCATAGCAATAGTAAAACAGTAGAGTCACTTACAGGCGGGACTTCCGGCCAAAAAACCTGGAAAGCCGCCATTGCGTCTTCGCTTTCACCTAAACAGAAAAAGTCAATGCGTAACCAATCCATTCCCCCCCCCCCCTCATCGCGGTGCGCCCCGAGGAGGTTGCAAAGAGGCAGACCGCAGCCGTGGTCGTTCTCCCTCTCCGCTCGGACTCGGAGGAGGAGCGGCCATTGTGGAGCATGAGGAGTGAAGCCCCTCTTGGCTCCACCATAGTTATGATGGCTCTGTCTGCTGCCTTTGACCTATCTTAGAATGAGTTTCCCTCTCTCTCCATCTGCTTGGCCATCAGACCCAGGGGCAGCTGCAGATGTGAAGTAGACAATGTGCAAAATAGGAGACAGAATGTTCTCTTACGTACTCCTGCTTCAGCACAACTATCTTGACTTTGCAGAGTGTTCCAACTTCCAGCTCTTCATTGAAATGGCAATCGCTGTTCCTTTAACAAGTGTGAGGAGAAATTCAGCACAGGAAGCTTTTCTCAGCACCGAGGAGAAAAGCTGCTCTCTCTCAATTTTTGTTTGTTCTCCAACTTGTAAGTCCAGCCTGAAAAAAGGTTGGCAAGCACTTTGGTTGCTTCCCAAGCACTTTGAGCTGTTTCTAGAGCTTTTCTCTGAGGTAGGGAAAAGTGTTTAAATGACTTGCAAACAACCTGTCTTTTGGTTGGTTTCCACGGATTTGACCAACCCACAGATTGAAATGTATTTAAAAATATTTCTGCTTATCCTGCTGTAGCTTCCTGCCATTTCTCTGCAGCAGTCGTGCACACATTTAAGCAATTTGCACAAGTGTAGTATATTTGAGTAAGTTTACACAAATTGTGTAATTTTACACCATTTTATAAACAGACAGGAAAATTTTATTTACACAATTCATTTTGCTGGTGCGGCCCGCACCCCCCCCCCCACACACACACACCCTAGTGACGCCTATGGTTCCATGGCAGTAGCATGGCCTAATTGTGTACACAATTTCCTCACAGTGTCATTTACAGGAGTTTCTGCTGTATAAACCTAGAGCCAAATTCTTGGCATTTGCAGGAATGGAAGGGTACTGAAGTTCCAATGAACTACTGTTCTATACATGACTCTGAAGCTTGCAAAATACCATTTTTACTTCAATACTGTACTGTAATTTGTCAGTTTGCAGTTAAAGACGCAACAACTGCTCATAGAAGAGGCTCCCAAGACTCTTGAATTTAAATGACGATATTATTGCTGATTTTGTTTCTCTCTGTTCACATCAGTTGCTGCCTTTTCATGACTTGTGCAACTCTTCAAATGAAATAAAGTCTTAAATGTATCAATAAAAAAATCACATTTGTTGGCAGCGTGTCTTTGTGTTTCTGAACTGGAACAAAATACAAAGTGCTGAGTTATTCTTATGTTAGCTTTTATGTTACTGATTTTGTGTAATGGGGGGCACTATCTCATCCTTTGTGGAAGGCAGCAGAATGTCTTGTGCTAGCCCTGTCTGCATGTATTCATCACAGGTGTTTTGGAATAAGAAAATGGCCATCCTAGAAATCAGTGCTTTGAATCCAAGGCATTATAAGGAATAGGCAAGTACCCTGAGCTACTTAGTTTGCTTTGTTACAGAGAGATTTTTGGATCAATAAACTTTCATTTGCTTTGGCAGATGTACGGTCTCTCAGCTGTTTTGGATGTGAATAAGAGATTACCTGGCTTACAACTCTTGAAACTTTGTGTCATTAAGGCACCACACATTTGGGCCGTCTTCATCTACCACCACCAAGTCACTGTCCATTGCCAAGTTTAAAGGCATCAAAGAATTTCAAATTCCTTTCTTGATGAGATTATTATCTGGCTCACCTCCAACCTTGTTTTCAGTCTCAACATAGAAAATTTTTCACCTCCTGAGGCTCACCTATTCACTAGCTAGCTTTGAAAGTAAAAATGTTTGGAGTGAATAGTATAAGCCTCCATTTCACAGCAGTGACATCACTCCTCCCCCCCACCCCCAATTCTTAAAGGTAACAGAGAAACATGGAATGGAGGCATTTCCCACGCTTCAGTGGTTAGATCTCTTGCCCCTAAGCTTCAATAGTAGCCAACTAGAAGCTTAATGTATTAGCTCAGTGGTTCCCAACCTGGGGGTTGCGACCCCCCCATAAAGCATTCAAAAACTCAGACCCTTTAATGGTGGTGGGAACCTTCAGAGGACTCGTAGTTGACTGAACCAGTCATTTCTGGGTTCTCACTGCCACAAAACACCAATAAGAAAAAAGGGGTTGCTCATTTACCAGGGTTTGCTCTTTTGTGTTTGCTGCGGCAGCGAGAACCCGAAAGTGACAGGTTTAGTCAACTACGGGTCCTCCGAAGGTTCCCAACCCTCCCCTTAAAAAGGGGCAAAAGGTTGGGAACTACTGCATTCTGAAAGCAAGAATGCTTTCTTGCTCAAGGAAAAAACAGGTCAAGTATATTTTAAATCTGCTTTTTATTCTTAGTGATTTGAACAAGTGTGCACAACTTCTAGCAACAGACATAATATACTATTCAGAAGTTTTCCCCACTTATTCCTTCTGCTTTCTGGTGGAGCAAATAGTTTGCAACAACAAAGCAAACACCAGCTGATTCAATACTGAAAACAGACACAAAACTAGGAGACAAATATGAAACTCAGCTGGTCTCTTCTGAGCTAGATACAGCACAATAAATAGCTGTCTTTTGTAATATTTTACAACATCTTCGTACAGTAACTTAGATGAGTTTTCTAGAAATGAAATGCTACAACACAGTACAGTCCATTAGAATTTCAGAAAGAGAGTTTTGCACTGATCATCCATACAGCACTCTTTGTAAACATAGGGTAATAAAACACCATCAGTTCTACCATGGGAATTTAAGATCCAGTTTTAAGTTTAACTGGCATTTAAAATGGAGGACAGCAAAGGGTGTTTTATTTTGTTTGAAAAACACTAAATGTTTCTGTTGGACTCCAGGCCTAACTGCTCTGGTGTCACACATTGGAAACTGTTAAGTGTCAGTCTACAGCTAAAGCAACCCAATTGCAAAAGCATCAGATTCTTTTATTTGGTGGTGTGAAGATCAATTCATTTCTTTAGTCATTACACAAACAACAAATAGAGCTTGCAGTCATAACTATTCCACAATCCGGATGGTCACCTGAGCTTTTGGCTGTTCAGAAAAACAAAGTATTCCTAATTCTGCAAGACACTCCAAGAAGGGTTTGTTAGTAGCTGTTTGCTAGGCTCTTTTGTTTTGTAGCAGTGAAACACTGGTTTGCAGATGTTTCATGAAAAAGAAAACTAAGGTTCTTTATAGAATTTTGTGATGAAACCTAAGCATCAGGAAAGAACATATTCTCAGACATTGGAAGATGATTAAGCAAAATGCATCTTGCAAGTCACGGGTAAAAAAAGTAGGGCAAGCAATTCTACAATTATCAGTTTTGCAAAAAGAAAGCTTTGGGCATAAGCAGTAAGGACAGGGAATGCTCAGGAATTCCTGTCCAGCTACCCAAGGGGGCAAATGGAATATTATAACAAACATCTGAAGAGCTGAACAGTTTGTGGTTCTCAAGTTTTAGTCCAATAAGCTTGAGAATTGTGCAAGAAAGTAAACATTGTTAGTGGTAGAAGAGGGATCTGGCTGCCTGGTCCACAGTTTGTCATGCACTGCATGTAGAAAAGGGCAAACAAAGGACACACATACAAATATGCGCAACTTTATATGTGGGGGGGGCAAGAGAGGGTAAAATTCTTCCTGTAGATATTTTTAAGCATTCACAGCTCTGAGTAACAAGTGAAATCCCATATTAAAAAAAATTAGGAAAAACTATTTCCTCAGAGATTAGCACATTGGGTGCTTCTATGCACCCAGTAATTCCGAATTCTACAGATTTTCAGCACATCTGCTGAAACAGGGAGGTAAATGCTGAAGGAGTATTACAGCAAAATTGTGTGTGTGTGTTTTAAATACAACCTTGATTTTTCATGATAGCAACAGCAGCTCATTATTGAAGTACAATAAATAAATAAATCCTCTCTCTGAAGTATGAGAACTACCTCAAATGCATAGCAATTAGCTAGAAAAATTGGTTCAACTGCCCATATGCCATCAGTACGCAGAGTGCATTTTTCTTCCCAGAAGACAGTTGTACTGTATCGCTCTCTTGGATCTGTTTTTAGAAAGGAGAGCAATTCAGCTACAAAGTTAAATATGGCAGAGAAGAAGAGATTTTTCAACCTTACAGGAATTTACAAAACCTGCTTTACATTCTCAAACTCAGGCCCTCACTCACACTTGCATTCACACACATGGAGCAAAGCTAAACCAAACCGAGCAGGAATGTTATAGAGATAAACGTAATCTTCAGAGAGAGATCTCTCCCTCGCTCTTCTATGAATGGGTAAGGAAGAGGACTAAGATGAAGAACACGATTGAGAAGGGCTCCTGGAGGAAGTTATGGCTCTAGTCTTCCAAACTGCGGAATGCATTCTGCATATCTTCAAAGAGTTGGGCGTAGTCTGCTTTGATCTTTGCCTCCCCATCTTTCACTGGGTCCTAAAATTTAAAGAAACCAAAAGCTAAACAGTTGTTGCAGGGAGAATATTTTGAAAACTAGTGATTTTGCAGAAGTTATCAGAAAGAGCGCCTTCCTGTACAAGCCACACACAGTCCCTATATGATCTTAAACACAACTCTCTGGATATGTGCTCCGCCTTCTTGAGTAAGTATAAAAAAGGCTAGGTAATAGGAAAGCATGTTCCAGTCATATCCAGTGAAACACAGTCAAAGCACACATTTCTTTAAACATAGGCTATGCAGTTAAATGCTGGTTTTCTGTCCAGAAACACACCACCGGATTGAGACCATGGGAGGGGGGGGGTTAAGCCCTTTGTTCCCACATCCCCCCACCCCCCGCATGCTGTCTGATCGGCAGGAAGCTCTCATTGACACTAATTGGTGCACATGGGGGAAGATAATTTAGACTGGAAATGTGACAGGGCAAAGACCCCCCAGAGTCCAGATACACATTGGGCCCATGCATTTTAGACAGAAGAAATAAGTACAGCAAGTCGTCACTTAACGTTGTAGATAGGTTCCTGGAAATTGCAATGTTAAGTGAAACAACTTATAACGAAACCAATTTTCGCTCCGGGGGGCTCAGTAATGCTCCGATGGGCTTGCTGCGTTTTGCAACGCCGCTTCCAGGTTGCGCGGGACCACAACCCATTTTGTTGGCTTTGTTCTTGCATCAGAATGCCTTGCAGAAACTACCTGCAAGGCATTCTGGGGCATGAATAGGACCAGGAAGTGGGTCGCAAGCGTGGCACGACACTTTCTAGCACAGCCTAAGCTACTCGGCATTCTTAATAAAGGTCAGGCCCAAGATTAAATCAGTCATTTCTTATAGCTCTTGAGGTGCTGAACACGAATATGACAATGAAAATGCAAAATTGGCTACGGTTTGCAAGAGGTACGCAATATAGTTCCATAGGCATGTACTGGTAAAAGCCAATGGCACTTACAACACCTATGTACGCAACACAGACTGCTTCTCCCAAACTAGGGCCAATCGACATATTTTACTGTCATTTTCGTTTTCAGCACATTGAAATTAATAAAGCTTAGCTCTTTCCATTTCAGGGCCAGGTTCGTGTTGTCCAGTGTAGTTAACGATATTTTTTTCCACAGAGGATGACCAGGTAAAGGAGTGGGCAAGCATCTAGGTATTGCTGTGCAAACGCCCTGATCCAAAAGGTCATACCTTGAATTTCATGGATGTCAGTCGGTAAAGAATCTCACTCATGTTCTCTCGGATGATGGACCAAGTAATTTTATTGTCACTCTGTGCAGTGGTCTCTACTGCACGACGTGCCATATCATAAAATGCAATCATGTTGGACAGCATCCCCACTGTCTTATAGAATGGACAGAACCTGAGGGTAAGAGCACAAAAGCTACTATGAACTGGACAGATTCCTAAGGTGCAAGGAGCTCTGAAACACCTCAATAAATCCAAGGGTTGTTCCTGTCATCCTTTAGAGAGAAAACATTTTATTCTTAGACTATTATCCCCTAGAACAGCATTTCTCAAACTGTGGGTCAGGATCCACTTGGTGGGTCACAACCTGATTTCTGGTGGGTCCCTAATTGCTTCAAGCCCCGAGGCTATCCAAAAATCAGATAGCTGCTAATTGCCCTGCAAACAGTTGAGCTCCTGCAGCTTGCAAGCTTGTGTAAATATAGGGAGATGTTTAAGCATCTTTTTTTCTGGTGTTTCCCCCCCCCCCAAGTCTGTCAATGACAGGTAGTGGGGGTAGGTGAAAGCTGGGTCACATAACTAAGCCCCTCAAGCCTTGAGGCTATTCATTAGGGCTGCCTCATTACGAGAAATGAATTGATGGGGTTTTTTGGCAAATAAATAAAATATTACTTGTAAATATATTATTTCTTTCTAGATCACCTTTTAAAAAAGTCTCGTAAAGCTAGGTGGGTCCCGAAACTAGTTTTTTTAGTACTGGTAGATCTGACAAACTGTGTCTCAGCACTGCTCTAGAACAGGACTGCTTCAGTTGGACTAATTGCCTTTTTTTTTGCATATTGAGAAAGTCTCCCCCGCTACCTCCCCCCAGTCAACAGAAGAGAGAGGTTACAGGGAGACAGAGAGCGTTGCATCACATTAAAACACTTTTCCAAACAGACAGTGCACACACTGTTCCCCAAGGAGGAAGACCACATGCCCACTGCATACCTGTCATATGGGGTATAGCCATTTTGTTGCAGAAAGTCATCTTTAATCAGCTTGGCAACTTCCAGTGTAATTTTGTCTGTTTCTGCCAAGGAACCCTAAAGTGGAAGAGATCAGTTAGCGTGCTGGTCTCCTCCTCCTCTCAGGATACGTTCATTTGCTTCAATTATTATCTCTCTGGCCCAGACATGTGATTTTTAGGTCGTCTACTTCAACTACTATAGAATTGTCTACCTGCCACATCTCTCAGCCACCACCGTTCTGGGTTCTGAAAATGACTGAAGCGACTCTTGCCAAGCTTCACACCTCCATCGTATCCCCCTTATTCATTGCAAATCCGTAATTGCTCACACACAACCCCATCCATGTTCTGTCACAGTTTAAAAGAGACTAATACCTTTCGAAAGGAACTGTATTCCTTATAAGTTCTATACTTATGATCTTGGACAAAACCAAAGCCAGGATGGTGTAGTGGTTTGGGAGTCGGACTTAGACCTGGAAGATCCAGGTTCAAATCCCCGCTCAGCCACGAAGCTTCCTGGGTGACCTTGGGCCAGTCACTATCTCTCATCCCCACCTACCTCACAGGGTTGTTGTGAGGACAAAAAGGAAGGGAGGAGATATGTACACCACTCTGAGCTCCTTGGAGAAAGGGCGGTATAAAAATGTGAAAAATAAACAAAAAATAAAATAAACCATGGCATGGGGAGAAGCACCCTGGGGACAATTCCATAAGCTCACTTTTCCAACAGGATGGTCAAAAACAGGGCTTTATCAGAGCCAAGGTTCAGCCACAAATCCAGATTTCAACGTTAGCAGTACTAGTATCCACCCACCAATCCCAACAAGCTGAGGCACCAGCTCTGCTCTATACACCTTTTTCCAGAAGCCCATTCCAAGCAAGGATAACCCAGAGGAGAAGTACCTCTACAAAACTATCTCCCCTGCTCCTCCTCCACTCACCTTTCCCACCAGCTGTACAATCTCTGCAAGATCCTCCTCTTCCTGCAAAATCTCCTTTGCTTTAGTCCTTAGCGGGACAAATTCTGTGAAGTGTTTGTCATAGTACTCATCCAGAGCACGAGTGTATTTGCTGTAGCTGATCAGCCAGTTCACAGATGGGAAGTGCTTACGTTGAGCAAGCTTCTTATCCAAGCCCCAGAACACCTGCCCCCACCCCAGGGAAAAAAAAAAGACACTTTAAAACAGAGCCATGATTGGCCATAAGGAATATAAATGGCTTCTGAATGAGTAAGTATAGTTTCAGCAAAAGCCCCTAGAAGAGCAGCAGTGGCATGCCAGACATCTGTCCAAAGAGGACAGGCAGCTCTTATACAGAGGCGTCGCTCTGGTAGGGGCGGTACCGTAAGTTGCGCCCCTAGTCCCCTTTACCAAGCCGGCAGGAGGCGGCCCCGCCCCCTCACTGTCGGAGCCATTCCTGTGCGGAGAAAGCAATGGGCAGGGAGTCTCTTGCCTGCTGCTTTCTCCGCACGGAATGGCTCCGACGGCGAGGGGGTGGGGCCGCCTCCTGCCGGCTTGGTAAACGGGACTAGGACGGGGCGCAACGTTCGGTACCGCCCCTACCAGAGCGACGCCTCTGCTCTTATAAGACCACCCTACGTTAGTCTCACAACCATCCTGTGTTAATATAGGACCCCAATGAGTGCTTTGAGCAACGCCTGAAAGAAAATAGTTTTTAAAAAAAGGGCTTCCCCCAATTTTTCTGGAAATGTTTTGTAGACATTAGACAGGAAACTAAGATTTTTTCAGAATGTTAGGGTCACCCCACTGACCCAACAAAAAGAGCAAAGATCACTGTTTTTAGGGGAAATGAGGTGCAGGAATTGGTTGCAGGGTATCCCCTCCTCACTGAAACTAGAAATGAAACTTTGGCTTTTTTTCCATGGCCAGAGCCCTGGCTTTTGAATCCACTTTGTTTTGAGCACCTCAGGTGCAGGTGAACAGCTGTTCACAGCTGTAAGCAGGAGCAACACCAGGCATTGCTCAAAGCACTCATTGGGGTTATATGGGTAACAGAATATACCTAATGCAGTCATTTACATCATATTGCATCATTTCCTATAATTTATGAGTGGATGTCTGGCTTTCTCATGGCCAGGGCCCTGGCTTTTGAATCCACTTTGTTTCCAGCACCTCAGATGCAGATGATCAGTTTTACAGAGCTGTAAGCAGAAGCAACACAAGGCGTTGCTCAAACAACCCATTGGTCCTTACAGGAACAGCATTAGATTACCCTCTAAGTTGGCTGTTTGTTTCTGGGTTTTTTTCTATTCCCCCCTCAGGCTGAGCCTAACAGGGGGTGAAGGTTGGGGTACTCAGAATTATGTCTCCAGCCTCAACTGAGTGTTTGCAGGGACCTGGCAGGTGGCTGGCATCATATACTGATTTTTAGCTGCATTTTGCAGGAGCTGGATTTAGTAGTTTCTGGGTTTTTTTTTCTTTCCCCCACCTCAGGCTGAACCTATCAGGGCAGGGGTGAAGTTTGGGGTACTCAGAATTATGTCTACAGCCTCAACTGATTGCAGCTACTGCAAGGCAACTGTTGCGTTTGAGCTACAAGATCTCATTGTAAAACATGGTATTTTCCCAGAGTTGGTATTTTCCACTAAGAAGTGCATTCAAGGGTCAGGAACTAGCTTCCAGCTAATGGGGCACAGGTTGCTCTCTGTATAAACAAAAGAGGCTTGATTGCTGAGCCATTACGTTTGATTGCCGAGCCATTTAAACTTTAAAAACCCCATTTGAAAGGAAAAAAAATAGAGATAATCTTGCAAAAACGGACTCTAAGAGCGATAAGAAAAACTCTTACAGGCAGGGACTTGTAACTTGGGGAGCACTATGCTGGGACATGCCCCTACACAACCCTAAAGCACAGAAGCTGTGTGTACAGCACAACTATGAGTTTGAGATCTTGTGTTGTCAGAAATTCTTCTCCCTCTCGCACAACACCAGAACCAGGGGACACGCACTAAAATTGAGTGGAGGGAGAGTTAGAACAGACAAAAGAAAATATTTCTTTACCCAGCGTGTGATTCATCTGTGGAACTCCTTGCCACAGGATGTGGTGATGGCACCTGGCCTAGATGCCTTTAAAAGGGGTTTGGACAAATTTGGACAAATTCATGGAGGAAAAGACCATCACAGGTTACAAGCCATAAGCAACCTCCTGGCTTTTTTTTTTTTTTTTTAGAAGTGGGTTTTCTCTGTGCCAGGTGCAAGGGAGTGGCGACTGGACACAGGTATCTTGTTGTCTCGTGTGCTCCCTGGGGCATCTGGTGGGGCCACTGTGTGACACAGGAAGCTGGACTAGATGGGCTTTTGGCCTGATCCAGCAGGGCTCTTCTTATGTTCTTATGTTCTTATGTTCTAGGTCTATGCTTTACATAGGAATGAATGGAAAGTGTCCCTTTAAACCCCAATAAGTGGTTGATGCCTTAAACCCCAATGCATGGTGAATGCAACGCCTATGCTACAGGTATATGGAACACCTGGGAATTTTTTTTGCAGGTGGTTATATGAAGCCAAGGTGATGATAATCACCTCCATCACTGAAGCCAAGGTGATGATAATCAAAAACAAGGTTTTAAGAATAAGTAACTTCAACAAGCACAA
Organism: Plestiodon gilberti rubricaudatus; assembly: GCA_026170595.1. Taxonomy (NCBI): domain Eukaryota; kingdom Metazoa; phylum Chordata; class Lepidosauria; order Squamata; family Scincidae; genus Plestiodon; species Plestiodon gilberti. The sequence goes on along the minus strand of JANXHW010000002.1, from coordinate 105,014,217 downwards.
AGCAATCAGTTCAAAGGAGGATCACCGTTCAAGTGCTGCGAGGTCCCAATTTAGGTTCCAGGCTGGGAATCTATGGACTAGAAAAGATTCAGAAGCGCTGCCCCTTTGAGAAATCTGCACACACAGAGGTGACCAGAAATGGATTTTAAATTTCAACACCCCAGAATGCTATTCAAAGCAGATACCTGTCTTTAAGGTGCTGGTGGCTCAAGCCTTTTGTTAGACCAGTCTGGACAACAGTATAATGGGAACCTGCTGTTGCCTGACACTTTACACATACGTGGTGGTGGGTGCATGCCAGGCAAGCATGACCAAGCTCCTTGGAGTTCCCAAAAACCCTGATTCACCACCAGGCAGGATGGAAATGGGGAACGTGGACATTCCTCTCCCAGAGGAAGATCCTGCAAAGTTGATGACCCTGCCTACTGACCAGGGGAGGGGGCTAGCCTAAAGAAGAATGAATTGGAAAAGGTGCAGAAAAAGAGTGATCAAAATGATTCATGGGCTGGAACACCTTCCTTATGAGGGAAGGCTACAGCGTTTGGGGCTTTTCAGTCTAGAAAGAAGGCGCCTGAGGGGGGACATGATTGAGACGTATAAAATTATGCATGGGATGGAGAGAGTGGATATTTCTTCTCCCTCTCGCACAACACCCGAACCAGGGGACATGCACTAAAATTGAGTGGAGGGAGAGTTAGAATGGACAAAAGAAAATATTTCTTCACCCAGCATGCAATTCATCTGTGGAACTCCTTGCCACAGGATGTGGTGATGGCACCTGGCCTAGATGCCTTTAAAAGGGGTTTGGACAGATTCATGGAGGAAAAGACCATCACAGGTTACAAGTCATAAGCAACCTCCTGGTTTTAGAAGTGGGTTTTCTCTGTGCCAGGTGTAAGGGAGTGTCAACGGGAAACAGGTTATCTTGTGGTCTGTGTGCTCCCTGAGGCATCTGGTGGGGCCACTGTGAGATACAGGAAGCTAGACTAGATGGGCCTTTGACTTGATCTAGCAGGGCTCTTCTTATGTTCTTAATGAGTGAATGCTTTCTGGGAGCCCTATGAAAAACTTCAACTTACCTGAACAATGCCCAAAGTAGCAGAAGTAACTGGGTCAGAGAAATCTCCACCAGGAGGAGATACACTGAGTAGAAATGGGGGGGGGGGGTGTTGGAGGAAAAAAAAGAAATGACCATCAGGATCACACACATCAAAGCTAAGCAGGAACTCAGCAATCATAACTGAGGAACTTGGTGCTTAGGGATTTGCAAATCAGAGACAACAGGATGGGGAAAAGTTGACTCCAAAGTTTTATCCTTTTTAAACTGTTAACATTAATCATAGTCTAGCATCAACTGGACGTAACAGAAATAAGCCCATTGTGTATGACATGGGTTACAAAAAGTCAGACCAAATTTTAACGTGTAGGAATAATTCAGGGCAGTTATGCAACAGTCCTATTGAGATACCTTTTTAAACAACAACACCGAGGTTGCAGTTTTGTTAAGTAGGTTCACTAAAAGTGGTCATTTCAAATACAGATAAAGTAACTGTTAATACTGTATCAGATTCAAACATTTCTAATTAAGACCATTATGCAGCCTCAAACCACAAACGTATCTACACTGTAGCTTTCAGCACTTCCTGCATCCGTCAATACTGGCAAACAGGCATAGATCCCACCATCTCGCTCCCTTGTGTATGGAGCTCCATAGCACAGGTATTGTTTTCCTTTGTGAAAAAAGGACACTGTAAATGCCACCAAGAGTAACAAAAGGATAAATTATCTGGTTATAATACTTACGCTCCAACAATGCTAACACTCCCTTCCCTCTCTGGATTTCCCAAACACTTCACTCTGCCAGCCCGTTCATAGAAAGAGGCCAGACGGGCACCAAGATAAGCTGGATAACCACTATCTGCAAAGACCAAGACAAGCCAAGTTAGCTCCACCAGGAGCCTCAAAAGCTTCTGAACAGGCCTTGCAAAACGATCACCAGAAGGGAAAGACTCACCAGCAGGCATTTCAGCAAGACGCCCTGAAATTTCTCGAAGGGCCTCTGCCCATCGGGATGTGGAGTCAGCCATCATACTGACATGGTAGCCCATGTCACGAAAATACTCAGACAAGGTAATCCCTATAATAAAGAGAAAAAGAGCAATTGCAGGACAGAAGTCACAGATAGTAGAGGTCCTGGCCTATTGCCTCAGTCTCCAAGGTCATATGGAGAGATGCCTGAGTGCATATCATTGTCTCCTAAGGTGTGGCGAATTGTGCACACATGAAATGGCATTCTCCATGGCAGTGTCTAGGCTGTGAAATAGTGTATAGACTTGGGTCCCATCCCCAAGATATCATTATATTTATGCAAATATTCCGAAATCCAAACAACTTCCCGCCCCAAGCAGTCCGGATAAGGTATACTCAACCTGTAGTATCCCCCATATTACAAGTGGAGAACTCTGGCCAAGACATGACTTGCCTAAGCGAGTTCATGAAAAAAGGGGAAATTCAATTCAAGAACTCTCCAGTTTATACTCTTCACTTCACTGCCTTGCCAGTGTGCGACTGAACAACTCTCCACAAGCCAGAAGGAGGAATTAAGAGGAAAAGATGGCAGTCTACCACAGCTGAAAACACTGTTGGAAAGAGCTAAAGCTTCACAAAGGCGCCACCATAACCAATGGCAGGTAGTCTACCACAGCCACCCCTATGTCACATTAATGACCAGTGTTTAGCAATGAGGTACAGTCCTTGGTGATGTGCATCACAGCCAGAACTCACAATGATTCATCTTTTTGAACTGAGAAAGGTAGATAACGGTAGCACCTCTAATGCAGAGCATTAAAAGTCCCCTGTGATAGGACTTCCCTAAGCAACAGTCACTAGCCCCATATAGTCTTCAATTTCTTCTTCTCTTACCGGTGTAGATAGATGCTTCCCTGGCAGCAACAGGCATGTTGGAGGTGTTTGCTACAAGAGCAGTTCTCTTCATAATGCTTTCTACCTTGCCATCAACTTCCATTGTGAGCTATAAAGACAAGAGAATTAAGGACTAACGACGACACTCATACTACTAAACCTACAAGAACAAGTCCTAGGAAAAATGGTCCTTGGCATTCTTTGAAATTTGATTACCATACGAGTCCTAAACGGATTGCTTCTAAATTTGGCTTCCCAATCTTGTGCTTGTTCCACATTCCCTATGCTCACTTGTTTCAAAAATCCATATACTACGGTTGCTCCAAAGTGCTGTGCTCAATAGGACACCAATCTAGTAACCCATTCCATAGAAGAGATCTTAAATTGGAACATTTTCAGGTGTTACGACAGCAGTAATGAAATACCCTCAATAATTAGTGAACATATTCACAAGAGCCAACAGCTGCCATCTCAACTCAGTCTGAACTTAGTTGTTCAAACACCCCTAAAATTCACCCTGCTCACCATATACCAATTCATACCAAAGTATGCAGAGGTTCAGAAGGAACACATGTGGATAACCCTCAAACAAACAGTTTTTACCTTTAAGTTCACAAGTGATTTTGCAACAATTTTTTTAGACTTCTGCCTCTGCTTCTTAAATCCTGTTTATTATATAAAGACCTCTTTTATATATACAGTACTCATTGCCATATTTTAAACTTATGCACAGTGGTAGATCTGTGTTTACAAAGCCTCCAAAACACAATTTCTAGTGTAGACTATAACTCACCTTGAAGGGAGGGCAGAGACTATATAGATGTGCGAAGGAGTTGGGAGCAAATATTTGTTTGCCTAAAACTATTCTACATATACTTTCCTGGGAGTAAGTCTCATTGAACACAATGGGACTTACTTCTAAGTAGACATGCATAAGATTTTGCTGCGAGGCAAGAGTATGCCCAAGATCTAAAGAGAATCACTCCTAAACAGTGGTGTCGCTGGAGGTGGGGCAGAACACTAAGTTCCACACCACGCTGAACCTCCATTACTCACCAGCACAAGGCAGCCCCGCACCCTCGCCTTTGGAGCCATTCAGTGGGGTGAAGGCAACGCACAGCGTTCCACCCCAACTCCAGTGTCTCCTGCGCGTTGCCTTCACCCCAATGAATGGCTCCGAAGGCAAGGGGGCAGGGCCACCTTGTGCCGGTGAGTAACAGAGGTTCAGCGCGGTGCGTAACTTAGCGTTCCGCCCCACCTCCAGCGACGCTACTGCTCCTGAACTTAAGACATTCTTACAGAGGGCGCCAAGTGAACAGCAATGCATAGATCAGCCAGACAGTTCTTTGGGGATAGTCTTCCACCTGTTGCTCAGCTCTCCTGCACTATGGCCTCTTCATCCTGCTGCCACTACAGTTACATTATGCATAGTTCTGCATCTCCTTTTTGAAGACACAAGTCTGGCTCTTTGCTGCCCTGTTTCTCCTAGCTTCAGAGGACTGCTAACTCTATAAAGCTAGAAGACGGAAGGAGAACTGGCACGCTTCCACCTAGGGCAGATGCACTTTACCATTCAGGAATTCAGCTTCGCCTCTCATCCAACACTGGTCTAGATTCCGTTTTAACATCTTATGTATCACCTTTGCTGTTCAGAAAGCAGATGGTTCCGATGAACCATTTAGAACAGTGTTTTTCAAACAGTGGTACACAAGGTGGGTGTTGGTGGTACGTGCAGCACCAGCGGACACTCACCTTGCGTCATAAAGACCGTGACACAAAGACCGTGACACAACTTTGCAAATGGCAGTAGGAAAGCTGGATGGACAGAGCTCCAGTATGTGGGTTTCGCACGCTTGAAAAAGCCCGCCCACCCGTTTGGAACCTCTTACCGGCGTTTGCAGAGTCGCATCACAGTCTCCAACCTGGAAGTAACTGGCGATTATGTCATCGCGTTACTTCCAGTGGTATGTGGAGAAGTCCACGGCGTAGGAAGTGGTACGCTGCACCGGGACGTTGAGAAACGCTGATCTAGAACCTACTGGCTGCTTCTTGCAAAGAAGCGTGGATGAGGTGGACTTCTACGTGTACTTTCTATGTTCTTAAGTAAAGGTACATACTCAGAATCCTTAATAGGCAACATCAAGAGCTACAAGCTGAGACCCACTTAGATAATCAAGACTTCCTTATCCACGTATCAAGACCTCAAGAGGAGTATCAAGAGGAGTTCTGTTTGAATTAGACTCCCACATCCAATACTAACCTCTGGGAAGTCTCTGAGCACTTCAGACATTTCATTTCCTCTTTCTCCACAGCCTACATAGATGATAACATCACTGTTGGAATATTTGGATAGAGATTGTGAAATCACAGTCTTTCCACAGCCAAAAGCCCCAGGGATAGCCGTTGTACCTCCTTGAACACACCTATGTGAAGACAATAAGATGGATTCATATTTAACCCAGAGGAAAGCGATGGACAATTGTTGATGGGAAGGTGTTCCCCTTCTACCTCAGGAGGTAGGACTATGCAAAGCAATGCTTTCATGACTCCAATCTAGTTATCACTCAGGGCATTCAACTGAAAAACCTGAACCATAAAGCAAAATATGCCAAATATTAGCTTGGCAAAAAAATGAAACAGAACAAACAAGAGAGATCTGCAACAAAACGTTGCATCTTTCCAGGTCTACTGCTTGTTTAATTCAATCAATTTCCTTGCTCTGCACCCGGTGTTCTTCTGTTTTTTCTAACCAACACAACAATGTAGAAATCACTACTTTGTCGCTGGGTGGCTCCATTTTGTGTGCCTTTTGAGCTCGCTGTTACTGTATAGATTATGGGCAATACTGAACTAGGACAGAAGAGCATCTGTGGGAAGCCTTGGCAGTGGCTAGGATGCCAAATTCCTGGGGCTCTCCTCAAGTCACCCTCTCCATGATCCCTTCTGCGAGCTCTCCTCCTTCCTAGAATGGTGAGTCATCAAGTCCCTATTCCATTGAGATGAATCAACCATCACTTCAACATTTTTCACAGTCAGGAGACAACCTACAGAGGTCAGGGAAGTCCTGCTTGGAGTCTGCTTCTGCTGGAGTGCCCTTCTCCTCTGAGTAGAAAGGAAAGAGCTGAAAAAGGCCCTTGACTGTTTCCTTGCCCACCTGGAGAGAAGGTCAAGATGGTGGGAGGCAGGGGAGAGAAAAAAGTGAAGACAGAACTCTGTCCAAGAACTGATCCTGTAGGAAGGAGGAAACTGATCTAACCTTTACCAGGATTTTTTCAATCTACTTGCAGAAGTAAGAAGTAAGGTGAACTCATCCACAATAAGCAGGGGAGCATGTGGGTCTGCAAGCTATTGGGAGCCATGACATTTTAGATCTAGCACCTCTGCCACTCTGCACCTGCAGGCGCCTGCCAGTCACGCTCTGTTAGAGCATGCTCTGTTGGTATTGTTGCTCTGCTGGTACTGTTGGAGAATGGCTGCTCTGCTGGCTACACCCACCACCATTTTGCACCCTGGGCCCTGAAGAGAAAGTGTCCTGCTAGCACAGCTATTTTCAACCTTTTTCACCTCACGGCACAGTAACAAGGAGCTACAATTTTCAGGGCACACCATCCATTTTTTGACAATTGATAAGGCATACTGCACTGCCCGGTGGGGGGGGGGGGATCACATCCCCAAAGGACCTACTAATAAATTAAGGTAAAGGTGGTAAAGGTGACCCCTGACAATTAAGTCCAGTCGTGTCCAACTCTAGGGTGTGGTGCTCATCCCCATTTCAAAGCCGAAGAGCCAGCATTGTCCGAAGACGCCTCCGTGGTCATGTGGCCACCATGACTCTCCTTGCCTCAGCGCGTAGCATGCAGCTCGAACACGGAGCGCTGTTTACCTTCCCACAAGCAGTACCTATTAATTTACTTGCATTAATATGCTTTGGAACTGCTAGGCTGGCAGAAGCTGGCCAAGCAACGAGAGCTCACCCCATCGCAGATTCGAACTGCCGACCTTTCGATCGACAGCTCATGGTTCAGCGGTTTAACCCACTGCGCCACCCAAACTCCCACGGCACACCTGCAGACCATTGACAGCACACCAATGTGTGTGCCGGTTGAAAAATCGCTGTGCTACCCAGGTGTGTCCAGCTTGGACTCAGCACCACAGGCAGCAAGAAACTTGCATTCGTAGCTGCTACTTACGGAAAGAGCGCATCGAGGACTCTCTGGCCAGTTAAGAGAGGATGGTTGGCAGGTAATTTTTCTGTGACAGGGCGCACTTGCCGTACAGGCCAAATCTGGACCATAGTAAATTTCTCTTTCACACCTTCAAATTCTAGCTCCAGCACAACATCCTACAAGAGAAGCCAGACCAAAAGTGAAGCAAAACACTGGACACAAAAAGCCACGCTGACTAATATAGACCAAATGTGGTCTTGCAATAATTTGAGAGACAGTGGATAGAAAGAAGTCCTTCTCTGTCTCTTACAGCACAATCCTACCCAGCAACTCCACTGGTGCAACCAGCAGAAAAGGGCAGAATGGGAGTCTTTGGAGGGGAAAGAGGATTTAAATTTCTTTTGAATCCCCCTTTAGAGGGAATTTGGATCCCCTTTCCTTTCCAGGGCCTCCAGTTCTCGTTGCACCACTGGCTGCACCAGTGGAGGAACAGGATAGGATTGCACTGTTACACTAGAGCCAGGGGTCATTCAATGAAACCGATTAGCAGGAGATTTAGGACAGACAAAAAGGAAATATTTCAGAATCCTAACAGTTAAAGTCAAGAGCTCAGATGCATTTCGAGTATATTCCTACTGGAATTAATCACTGGCTGCCACGCCTGGGCATGTTACTGGATCCCTGGGAAAGGTATTGCGGGTATGCTTGGGAGAGTTTGGTATACGCATGTGTGTGTGGCACATGTGGGGAAGGATTTTGGGGGGGAGGAGGAGTTGGTGTGCATTTTGGAGTGGGGGTGATGTTTTAGAACAGATACTTGGCTAGGAAGTTAAGCCGATATTTGGGACCCTCACCCACTTCTTTCTTACGTCTGTTTTCTTGTTCACAAACACTAAGCATGGTTGCTTGAAGAGTCCTGCTGGCTAAGATTAATATGCATCTTGAAAGAGGTGCCCTCCACAGGTGTTCATTGCTTTTTAATTTAAAAAGCAGCCTGTGGTTACTCCACTGTTTGAGGAAGGTGGGGAGCAGCATGCAATAGCAGTGGTGTAGCTAAGGGGGTGCTGTGCCCCCAGGTGACAGCCACGGTCTCCTCGTTAGGAGGAGCCGTGGCATAGTTTTTGAGTTCCGCCGCTGCTTTTTTTGCAGTTGGAGGGCTGCATTCACAGCCGCTGAGCATAAATGTGCCAAAAATGGTGTGTTTGGGCCCTCCCACCCGCCCTGGGTCCTTAAAGGCTTGAAATGAAGCCTTCCAGGAGTGCAGGGATGGGGCAATGACACAAAACGTGTCATCGCCGCTGCCCCTTCGGGGCACGCTAGCTACGCAACTGTGCAATAGTCAAGAAACGCAAGGAAGTTTCCTATTCCTTCCTGTTCACTACTATGTTTGAAGCAGCTACAAAAAAAAATGCCACCTAGGACAAAAAAGGGCAGAGTGGCCAACATAATTTGAAGAAACACTTACAGAGGCATCATAATTCCCAGGTGGGGCAATGTAAGTTACTGTGCCCCTGTTTCGTGGGGGTAACATGAGCTTGTGCTTGATGAGAGAGTTCTCATTCACTATGCCATAAATATCTCCACCTGTGATGTGGCTGCCAACCTGCAATTAAAAAAAAACTGCTAGTAAAATTTACATATATATTATACAAGGACTTCTGCTTTATGAAATCCACAAAGTCTTTATGGACTACTACAAAAATACTTAAGACAATTTTGTCAATAATGCCAAAGAACAAACCACAGCAATGTGCAACCCGGTACTCCACAGGTAGTCTTTCCCACGTGTCCATCCTCATGCAATGTTCTGTCTGCTAGGGATGTTCGCCCCAACTACTGCAGATTTCAATTTACACACTTGGCTGCATGCCTTATAACACAGCCCAACCAACCAAAAAATATTTTTATTTTGGTGCTTCGGAAGTTAGACCTATTCTTGGGTATATTTAGGGCTCTGGTTCCAAAAATGGCATCAGTTCTGCCCTATCAGCGTTCGTTTTGGAGATACAGCATAGCCACCTTACATGCCAACTCAAGCAGCTTCCTCGTGAGGAAGTCATAGCATCGGCTTCCTCACAAGGGAGCTGCTTGAGTCGGCATATAAGGTGGATATGCCGTATCTCCAAAACTAGCGCTGATAGGGCAAAATTGATGCCATTTATGGAACCAGAGCCCTAAATATACCCAAGGTTTAACTTAAGGCAATTTTAAAATGTGTGTTGGGTTGCGTTAGGGTCAGTGCAAGACATTTCAGTAGATATTAGTTTTTAGCATACAGTTCCATAGAAAGAAACATTTGTAATTAGGCACTGATTGGCACGTTTGAGAATCTGCTACTGCGGTAGTAGTAGCAGTACTTAGCAGTACTTAGTTAAATCTCACTCCAACTAACCTCGTGCCAAAAACCTATTGGACTATTTAGAGCTCTTCTGCATAACCTACCCGCAGATTTTTGAAAGGCGCGAAGTCCCATTTGATGTCTCTGCTCAGAGCAGTCACATTTACTCCTCTAGGGATGTAGATACTATGAGTCTGAGCGCTGATGTCTGAGAGAGGTCTTTGAATACCATCAAAAATGGCTCCCATGATGCCAGGGCCTAGCTCCACTGAGAGTGGTTTGCCAGTACGAAGTACGGGGTCTCCTACGGAAACACCGGCTGAAAGCTTGTTGAGGAAAACTGCATCCTGGAAGGTAGTAAACGACTTTTGGTTTGACACCGATTCACTACCTAAAATGCTGGGCCATAAAAGAATTCTAACACAAGTCAAATATTATGTATTTGAACATCACAGCTCCCACTCTGGAGGCGACAAGGACGAAAAACACCCCAAAATGAGAATCTCATGATCACTAAACCAATTTTGAGAATATTTTGATGAGGTTTCCAGACATTCTAATCAGCAGCAACAAAATGGTTTCAACTCAAGAGGCCTGCGACAGGCTTCACATAAGTCAGCCCAGACAGAATTACAAGTCAAGCTAATTGTGAAGGTGAATCAAGCCAGAATTAAGGTTGGTGCCAAGGTAGTCTGTCAAGCCAAGCGAAATGGGCTACAGGAGATACTAGATTGGAAAGTCTGTATTCTTGACCGTAGATCAGTCATTTCAACCTTCAAAGAGGAAGCTACACAGGTAATTATGTTGGTTGCATGCTTTATAAACGCAACCAGTACAACTGTGCAAAGCGTTCCAACAAGATTATCTTTTTTTTTTCAGTATGCAGTTCTGTATGAGGAAGAGCTTGTAATCTGGCACTGACTGATGGATTTCAGGATCCTCTACTCACTGCCATGGCATTAGCAGTACTTCTCAGCTGAGCCCAGCCCACATACTATTATGTCGTAATCACAGAGTGCTCTGAACAGAATGCAAAAATATTATTCCTGCACTTGCAAAAAGTAGTAAGCAAAAAGCACCTCGGATAGGTTTGTTATCCACTGAAGTCATAATACTGTTTTCACGATTAATGCATGTCCCTAAAGGCAGAAGCCACGTATCAATTGAAAGGATACAGGTTTCTTCATACACCTGGATAGTTGCCATGTCACCCTCCAGTCGGATTATCTCTCCTACAAGTTCACAGTGACCAACTCGTACCAATTCATACATGGCTGCGCCTGCCATGTTACTGGCAATAACGACTAAAAACAAAGAAGGATTAATGCAGATTCAACCACAATCCCCCTACCGGTGGGATGTTAGAAAGGACAGAGCTACTGAACTATCATTCCAGTCACTCTAGTCCAGGGGTTCCCAACCTGTGGTATTAGTACCACCAGTGGTACTTTGGTCGACTGCTGGTGGTACTCGGACCGCTGGACCACTGGAATCCCGCTCTGCATTTTTGGTCCCAAGAGGCTCCTGCCTCGGGAATGCCGAGAAGGGCCCTCCCACCTGCCCAGAGTCTCCTCCCTGTTTTCTAGCCTCTGAAAACCTGGAGGTAACTGGTGATGATGTCCCAACCCCTTCCTGGTCGAGTACCACCTCTGGCGCCACTCTCCTTCAGTACCAAGAATTGTTTTTGTTTAGAGAGATGGGTCAAAGGGGAGAGGCAAATAGGTTGGCTGCAATTAGAGGGGAAGAGAAGGGCCAGAAGGAGCCCAATGCTCTGGTACTCGGGCATCATGGAAACCTGGATCAGGTCCTGTGGAAGAGACCAAATAAAATAGCACTCACCAGGTCCCGAGACTCCATGGACATAGCCAAACACGCTCTCTATGTCTTCATCTCGGATTTTGGGAAGCTGGGAGAAATCCATCTTAACTGTTCAACTAGAGAGAGAAAGAAAGACACTTTAGGTTATCACATCACATCACAATGATGCTACGTACAAATATCACATATTCAGTTAGTTAGCTTGCATTCCTTCACTTTTTTGCATTTGGACCTTGGAATTAAAGGCACGTCTCTCTCAAAAGCCAAGCTCTTTTTTTAATAGTTTACAGAATTAAAAATTACAGAAAATAAACTACGTAAATAATTGTTTCCATAGATTATGGTAATACTGACACAATAAATATGTGTTGTATCAGATGATGAGCAACTTATTTTCTCTAAAATACAGCAAAGGTAAACGAATTAGAAAAAGTTACTTTAGTACTTTCCCACATTTCTTTTCCTTCTCTCCCTTGTTACCATGTAACTCCTAAGTTACTGGTATTCAGTCCCTGTTCCCCCAGCGAAATCTTCATAAGAAGCTAACACCCTGCACTCCTCCATTTTGTATCATAAGACGACCCTCCCTTTCGTTGCAAGGATTTCTTCCCCCACTTTGACAGCCTAGAAATCACTGGCATTTAGAGACTAGTTGTGCAAGTGAATGTGTCTGACTAAACTGCATTACCTGTTCGATCCCTCTTCCTGGTTATTGTATGTTTATTCCCACAATAAAAGCTATACGTTATTGCACCCATATCCTTGCCCTCCTTTCATGCTAGTCCACTGAGCAGTGCCGTGAGCCACTACATTCAGTCCCTACACATGTAGTCAATTTCCCGTGTGTGTATACACGGAAATCACAGCCAACGAAGTGGGTCGCAGAGGTAAATAGATTGAGAACCACTGATTTAAAGCATTATTGTACTGCAAAATTGGCTGTCTATCAGGTTTTGATTTTTTTAAATTTCATATCTTGTAAAGATCTCATTTTCATGGCAAAGTTGATTGTCTCAGTTTAGGTAAAAGGTAAAGTATCCCCTGACAGTTAAGTCCAGTCGTGTCCGACTCTAGGGTGTGGTGCTCATCCCCATTTCAAAGCCGAAGAGCCAGCGTTGTCCGAAGACGCCTCTGTGGTCATGTGGCCGGCATGACTCTCCTTGCCACAGCGCATAGCCTGCGGCTGGAACATGGAGCGCTGTTTGCCTTCCCGCAAGTGGTACCTACCGTATTTTCCGGCGTTTAAGACGACTTTTTAACCCAGGAAAATCTTCTCAAAAGTCAGGGGTCGTCTAAAACGCCGGGTGGTGGTTACGAGCCGACTTTTTGGTGGGGTGAGCTCAAAAATGCCGCTCTTCCCAGCTACAGGGCAGACTAGGAGACTCTCCCCCGCCCGCCTTGTAGCTGGAACGAGGGAGCGCGGCTTCGTGCGCATGCTGAAACAGGCACGCGCAGCCCCCTCCTTTCAGCTACAGGGCGGACTAGGAGACTCTCCCCTGCCCGCCTTGTAGCTGGAACGAGGGAGCGCGGCTTCGTGCGCACGCTGAAACAGCGTGCGCACGAAGCCGTCCCCCTTCCAGCTACAGTGCGGGCGGGGGAGAGTCTCCTAGTCCGCTCTGTAGCCGAAAGGTCCCAATGCAAATAAGAAAAAATAGCTGGTGGTTTCCAGAAAGTCAGTAAACAGCCAGCTACAGAAAGATCCATCAGCAGAGAGTTTTTCCTTCATGGTCTGTTCAGACCACATATGACTTATTATGACGACTGTTTTCTCCCTCCTAAAGAGTAGGACTCGGAGGAGATCCGTTATTCTGTGCATTGCACGCTTTTAGCTGTGGTTGGGAAGGGCTCCCCTGTTCTTTCCCAACAACCTTGGGGATATCGGTATCTTCAAGTGCTTATGGTATGGCTTGTTAGAATTTCCCTTTATTGTTGGCAGGGAGACGTGAGCCTTCACTGTCAGGTGTTCAGGGGACAAACTGCTTGTCGTGTTTGGAGGGATTTCTAATATTTTGCTGTCAGTGGGTGCATATTTTTTTTTCTCTCCACCCCACTTTCTGTGCCTTTGATAGTTTCTGCTGCAAGCTTGGATTTGCACCCAAGAATGAAATTCATTCTCTCTCTCACACGCACACACACACTCACACACAGACACAGAATTAAAGATCACTCTGCTCACGCGTCAGACTCTAACTCTATATTTTAACTTGAAAAGTCGGAGGTCGTCTTATACACCCAGTCTTATACGCCGGAAAATACGGTATTAGTCTACTTGCATTAACATGCTTTGGAACGGCTAGGTTGGCAGGAGCTGGCCAAGCAACGAGAGCTACCCCGTCGCGGGAATCGAACTGCCGACCTTTCGATCAACAGCTCATGGTTCAGCGGTTTAACCCGCTGCGCCTTTAATATTCTCCCAATTAAATATCCATTTTACGAACTCCTACTAACTGAGCAAAAATGCACTTTTTAAAGTGGTAGGTTCTCTTATATTTTTAGCGGATGAAAGCAACTGTTCCTATTCATTTTAGCATAGCATCTCTTGCTGGTGCTCCCTTGTGTCTTTTTCAAGATTGTGAACCATCTTTTTGGCTATGTAAACCACTTTTGCTGAGAAGGGGCATATAATTATTCATAACGGTAAGTTTTATAGTGCAGTGCATAACAAGGATGGTCCCAGCAAAAGCCATTCTCCACTTGGGATTTTCCTCCTCTGGACTTTAAAACAACAACTTTTCAGCTACTGCCCATTTAGATGAGACATCCAGCGCAATACTATCCAACTTATACCACCAGTGTAACCACTGGTGCAGCGAGAACGGGAGGCCCCAGGATGGAAAGGGGATTCAAATCCCCTTCAAAGGGGGATTCAAATCTCCCCTGCCCTCCCAAGCCTCCTGCCTTCTCCTCCCCCACTGGTTACACCGGTGGTGTAAAGTTGGATAGGATTGCGCTGATAGTCAGATACCTTTCAATACAAGATTTTAAAAGACTGACCATTTTATAGGAATACAAAATATATTTTAAAAAAATTAAAATCTCACATGCATTCCAATCAAAGTACCTTTCCACAAGCAATCTTCCTTAAAGCAGTAACTGGTAAAATATTAAAAGGTTCGTACCTTGTGAAGAAAAAAAGAAATCCAACCACCATATGAAGCAACTGCAAAACCAAGCTCCATGAAATCAGTACTAGTTAGCAAATGATTTGCCCTTCCTAGCCTCAAACTCCTTCATGCATCTACCAGTAGTTTGGTGCAGAGCAGGAAGAAATTACACAGAAAGACAGACACACAGTCATCTGACCCGATGACTCATCATCAGTCTCTCCCCAATGTACTCCTGCAGTAGCGAGTCTTGCACAAGGCCAACAATATTTAAAGGATGTCCCCTTTTTCCTTACTATTTCAACACACTTCTGTGGGCTGAATGAGAGTTGATAGCAAGATCGGCTTCAGCACCAAGCTTTTAAAAAGTGTTACACTATTCAAAACATCTTGCAGGAGGAGGGAGTCGTGCAGTTTTACTGCAAACACTGTGCAACTGGGTTCTTCTAGTCTTCAAGCTATAACACATTTTGCCTGGAGTCTTCACTGTTCTACGGAGCTAAACATAGATTTTAACAGTGCAACTGCCATATGGTATGGTAGTATGCAAAGTACAGGAATGGATAAATGATGGTCCAGATCTGGCCCTATGAAACTGTAATCCAGGTTATAGTAGAACCTTTGCCTACATTTTCACTCATAAGAAAATGCACACTTGTAAGAAACAGACAGGGCCAGCAGGTGCACTGGCGTCACTGTAGCGTGGTGGGCGGGGCGGGCCGCCGGGGGGTGAGGCGCGCCAAGGGGTGACGCGCGTCACCCTCCGGAGGCCGGATGCTCCGAGGCCGGGGAGCGTACGGCCCGGCCGGTGCTCCAGGGCCTTCTGAAAAGACGAGGCCCTGGAGCGCTTGCGTTAAAACGCGAACTTTGAAGGTTTTCGCGCATGCGCAAACCCTTTTCTGAGGGCAAGGGCCTGCCCTCTTGCCCTCAGAAGGGTCTGCGCACGCGCGAAAATCTTCAAAGATTGCGTTTTAACGCAAGCGCATTGGGCCTCTTCTTTTCAGAAGGCCCAATGCGCTTGCGTTAAAACGCGAACTTTGAAGATTTTCGCGCATGCGCAGACCATCCTGAGGGCAAGAGGGCAGGCCCTTGCCCTCAGAAAAGGGTTTGCGCATGCGCGAAAATCTTCAAAGTTCGCGTTTTAACGCAAGCGCTCCAGGGCCTCTTCTTTTCAGAAGGCCCTGGAGCGCTTCCCGGCCGGTGACGAGCGCTGGAAAAGGTAAGTTTCTGTAGGGGGGGTGATTCGGGGGGGGGGGGTGTCGGGGGGTGAGTCGGGGGGGTGACGCGCGTCCCCCGCTCTGGGGTGACGCGCGTCACAGTGACGCCACTGAGCGGGTGGCGCAGTGGATTAAACCGCTGAACCATGAGCTGTCGATCGAAAGGTTGGCAGTTTGAATCCGCGACGGGGTGAGCTCTCGTTGCTTGGCCAGCTCCTGCCAACCTAGCAGTTCCAAACATGTTAATACGAGTAGATAAATAGGTACTGCTTGCGAGAAGGTAAACAGCGCTCCGTGTTCCAGCTGCATGCTACGCGCTGCAGCAAGGAGAGTCATGCCGGCCACATGACCATGGAGACATCTTCGGACAACACTGGCTCTTCGGCTTTGAAATGGGGATGAGCACCACACCCTAGAGTCGGACACGACTGGACTTAATTATCAGGGGTCACCTTTACCTTTTTAAGAAACACATAATCTATATATCAATAGAATCCTATAATACAGTGGTTCTCAAACATTTTAGCACCAGGACCCACTTTTTAAAATGACACTCTATCGGGACCCACCTAGCTTTACGAGACTTTGGCAGCCCTAATGAATAGCCTCAAGGCTTGAGGGGCTCAGTTCTGTGACCCAGCCTACACCTGCCCCCCCACAACCTGTCATCGACAGACTTGGGGGGGGACACACCAGAAAAAAGGAAGTTCAAACATTTATCTCCCTATATTTACACAAGCTTGCAAACTGCAGGAACAAGGCTCCTTGCAGGGCAATTAGCAGCCATCTGATTTTTGGATAGCCTCAGGGCTTGAGACAATTACTTATCTGATCTTTCCATCACCTGGGACTCACCAAAAATCGAGTTGTAACCCACCAAATCTAGTCCAGAGGGTTACGGGGGACCCCTGAAACAGGACTGTATGGGACACAGAGTTAAAGATGACATAGGTGAAAATCCACCCCACCCCCCACAAACATAAGAACATAAGAAGAGCCCTGCTGGATCAGGCCAAAGGCCCATCTAGTCCAGTTTCCTGTATCACACAGTGGTCCCACCAGATGCCTCAGGGAGCACACAGCCAACAAGATAAGTGGCTTCTGTTTGAGGAAGAGGAACTTAGGATGCAAGTCATTGTGTTCTATGAAACTAATGTTTCTTCTGCAAGTTCAGCTTTATACTGTACCAAATATCCTTCCCATTCTGTTCAAGCTTCCCTAACCTAATGCAGACATACTAATTAGATCAGAAAGAATGATTCACGGTGAAGAATACATGCATGATTCTGTACTAAGTCTCTTGTTTGGCTCGAGTTGTTCCATTCTATCAGACTGCCATGTGGTTCAAGGAGAATAAATTTTTCCAAGATAAATTAAGCACTGTCTATGAGTTTAGGGAAATGCCTATTTGTGTTGTTCTTCCCTCTCAATCGTTCCCTGTGAAAACACATCAAGACAACAGAGAAAGATGGTTTTAGAAGTGGGTTTTCTCTGTGCCAGGTGCAAGGGAGTGACAACAGGAAACAGGTTATCTTGTTGTCTTGTGCTCCCTGAGGCATCTGGTGGGGCCACTGTGTGATACAGGAAGCTGGACTAGATGGGCTTTTGGCCTGATCCAGCAGGGCTCTTCTTATGTTGTGTTCTTATGGAGGCGATACAGTTATCTGTATCAGTCGCCTTGGTTGCCCTTGTGGGAGAAAGGCGGGGTATAAATAAATAAATAAATAAATAAATAAATAAATAAATAAATAAATAAATAAATATTCAAAGCAAGAGTTCACTGCACCTTATGGAAATAGATGCATAAAAAGGAGAGAAGATATTAACTATACTATCGCTTGAGGCAGGAGAAAATGGTGATAAAATAAAAAAACACAATACCGCTTTCTGCTAAAAAAAATCTGTGAAAAAAATAAAACCATGTAATTTTGCTGCTGACACTGTACAACCTGTACCACCCACTACCTACTACACTTTTAAAGCGGTTTAGAACAAAATTTGGAACAAAAACACATAACACTGCTTTCTGCTATTTCATTTTGGTTAAACACTGAAATCTGCAAAAAAGGAAAACCATTTTCTCCCACCTCTAACTATTGCATATTACAGTAGTATTGCAATAGTGGCCTGAATTCTTTCATTGTGTGACGTATTGCTATGCAATTCATTTGAAAGCAACAAGTACAATGAATGAATTTCAGTGCAGCCATCTTACAAATCAAGTAAGTCTGGGAGAAATATTAGGTACTCAGCCCCCACCAGTTTCACTATTAACATCAAGTATATACTGTATAATGAAACTCTTTGTACTGATGGAGCAGCACCAACTGAATTCAGTATACAGTATGTAATTGCATTAGATGTTATGAGGCTGTTCAAGATACATGTTTTAAGTTTTATACAGATAGAGACAGAAAAGAAAATGAACAGTGTTACCCACTGACCCACTGACACTCATTCTTCCGATTCAGAAGCTCTATTCTGCAGAATTTAAGTAAGGGAACTATGGTACCTCATTTGATACAAATTTGTTTGATGTGTAATTTACAATCACCATAACGAGTCTTGAGCAATGGCTTTAGCACCACCAAAGAGGAACTTGCTCTGCAGTCTTTTTTTATAATTAGGTGATTTTACATAAATAGATAAATATGTAAACTCAAGCTAAGTATTTGCATATCCTACACACACAATGGGAAGACTTTACATAAAAACAAAAGTAAATTTAGAAAGAAAAACAAACCTCAACCATTCCTCACTTAACATTTACACATGCAATGGAGAAATAACTGCTGGTGCAGAGGGTTTCACAGGGTGGTACAGGGGACTAGCCTAGACTGTTCCTCATCTCTGATCAGATTAGTTAGTGATCCGTTACTGCGTTTGGCCTTTCCAGCAGCTTGCACTGGGCTTGCAAGCTTAGATCATCGACAGCTACACTGCAGTCGAAGACAGGGGCCAGGGATCTCTGTGTAACCGCCTCCCCCTTTTAAAAGAGAGATAAATCCCAGTCTTCAGCTAGTGGACTCAAGATGCTGCTAGCTTAAGAGAGGAGAGGGGCTGCCTAGCCAACGAAGAGAAAGGGAGGCAGCAATAACAGGCAAGGAAGCGAGTGAGGCCAGGGGGCTCCTTGCAACCAGAGGAGCTTCCTCCACTCCAGACCCCAGCTCAAGGAAGCAACGTCACACTCACGAAAGCCCGCGCCCTCAAAAACCCTCACCTCGAAATAAGGGCAGAACCAGCTCCCACGAACAGCTACAGTCCCGAGCCGCGGTTCTGAGATCAGCTGATCACCGCTGCAGCAAGAAGTCACGCATGCGCGTACCCATCAACGTTCTCCTTCAAGAGGGACTCAGAACGCGTACGCCAACGGAAGTGACGTCGTTGCACTTCCTATCGCAGATTTGTACAGTAGGGAGGGTAATGCAAACAGAGAATACCTTCCGGGTAATGTTAGAGGACTTAAAAACACTGGGGCGGAGCTAACCATGGAGAAATGCGGGATTTTAGCGTATCTGACTGGGAAGCAGTCCCCACCCGCAAACCTTCATGACCTTGTGGTCTAAAAGGTCGCGATAGATAAGAAAATATTAGAACTTCTGGGTTCGTGTAGAACTATTTGCTCTGCCGGGCCTTGGGCGGAAGTAAATCTTGCCCATAAAAAGCAACAGAGAAACGTAGGCGTCGTGACGTTGAGCATACCTGTGATATCTTTTTTGGTGTAATTTTTTATTGTACACAAAAAAACTGTAGGGTAGGTATGTTATGTTTTGGAAAAGGGATACACATGCAGTACTGTATTACAATTTGATTAATGAATGAATGAATGAAACCTTTATTGGCATAAAGACAAACATACATAAAATATAAATAGCAAGCAGACAAACAATATCGTAAAACACAGACTAATCCAAACACATAAAACAATATCTAACACAGTCAGAATAAGTTGATACAACAACAGCAACTGTAAAGGACCATCTAGATATTAAGATATATATACCATCTAGATATTAAGATATCCCAACTGCCATCTATAACCAAATGAATCTGCGTCAGACGTTTTATTAATAAATCCAGATAGTTTGCTATTTGATTGGTGCGTAATTCATCGTCACCAGCCAATAGGTAATATATGACTTCCAAATCAGAAAATCCTGTAAATTTAATCAAAATCGGACCTAAATGGGATGAACGTAAGTCTTGGTAAAGATCACAATATAATAGCTGTGTTATTACAAGGGCATAGCCGTGCTTCATGTGGCACAGACTTATATCTGCCAGTTGTAACATTAGACGGGAGCAATTTGATTAATAATACTCCTTCCCAGCCAAAACCCATTTCTTAACCAAGCATTAGTGGAACAACTGCTCCTAGAGCATCAAACAAAACTGGATTCACACATCAGAAAACACTAGGTAGTAGTGATGAAATAAGCCAAAATGTTCCACCGAAAATCCACACTCTGCTGT
This sequence comes from Plestiodon gilberti rubricaudatus, assembly GCA_026170595.1. NCBI lineage: Eukaryota > Metazoa > Chordata > Lepidosauria > Squamata > Scincidae > Plestiodon > Plestiodon gilberti. The sequence continues at coordinate 104,994,179 of JANXHW010000002.1, read as the reverse complement.
CTATTCCAGGCAAAAATTGGTGTTCCCGGAAAAGGCTCAGAAATTAATGCCAACTTCCAAATGTAGCAGACTTATCAAATGTATGTACAAGGCCTTTTGGACTAGACAAAAACAGTGGAGCAAGCCACATAATAATGCCCCCGAATTCCATGTTCCACTCAGATTCTAGGCAAAAAAACCCCAGGATTCTGGAAAAAGGGCCTTGCCCTTGAACAATGTCCAAGCAGGGCAGACCAACCAAAATCTCAGGTCCCATTGTGGATTCAGCAAGCCACAAAAAACATCCCCAACATTCCACATTTTGGTACCCATCCTGGGCAGAAATCAGTATTCCAGAAAAAGGGTCCAGAACACTAACCTCTCTGAGTGGGGCAGACCAAGAGTAGTGGCTGTATTTCAGAAAACAATTGTGAACATAAGGAGTCAATGAATTTTCACAATTTGTCCTGTCTTCCCACTCAGTGAGACCTGAAGTTCAGGTTACTTTCATACTTTGCCTGTCTGCCTACTTATTTAGCAAGATCTAGAGCTTCTCCAACAAATGCTGTTTTCCTATAAGCATAGAGCTGTGCCTAGCATAGTTTCTTACTGCATAATGTTACAAGTTATGCTTTTATTAATTTGTGTTCTTTGTGACTTATTCTCTTATATCCATATAAGAGATATAATAAGCTCTTCTTTATGAGCTATGGACAGTATCACATGTGTGTCAGGCAGCTCATTGGCAACTCTGCCTGCCAATATCAACTGTTAACAGCATTGCATTCTTGGACTATTTTCCTGAATTCTTTCTATATATCAATGGACAATGGACACAATGGAGTTTTTCCAGAAATCAGGTGAAGCTCACAAAACTCCATTTGATCTCTATTTGCCACTAGATGCCATTTCAGTTGTCATGTACTTTGGGGAAAAGGAATTATGTTGCAAATTCCTATCTCATTGTGTTGTCGAACAGATAGCAATGGAAATGAAAGTTTCACTTCTGCCTGCATTTGTATTTCAGCTGTATCTTTGAAAGCTCATTGTATGTCACACATTAACTCACCAAAACGGGGACCCCCAAAAACCTAAGTAAGCCCCTAGCAAGAGGATTAAGACAACACAAAATGCCCACTTCCAGAGCTACACATAGGCAACATCTCAAATTTTAATAAATATTGGGGTATTTTGGACAGTCAGGTGTGCTGTACCCGATACAACGACTCCCTGGTAGGTTGTTGTGTCAAGTTAGCACCATGCATGCTCCGCGTATCCTCTGAACGCCCGAAAGGCTTCCTAGCTACATTGGATACAGCCTCTAGGCTCTTCTAGGGGGTGAAATTCAAATTCAAACCGCTACTATGTAGTGGGTTGGGAGTCGGACTTAGACCTGGAAGATCCAGGTTCAAATCCCCGCTCAGCCACGAAGCTTCCTGGGTGACCTTGGGCCAGACACTATCTCTCAGCCCCACCTACCTCACAGGGTTGTTGTGAGGACAAAAGGAGGGGAGGAAATATGTACACCACTCTGAGCTCCTTGGAGGAAGGGCGGTATAAAAATGTGGAAAATAAAATAAATAAAAAATAAGATAGAGCGAAAACTGTTATGACCAGCTACAATGTAACAGGACTGGATCATCTTCCGCGGGATTATGGTCATAAAAACAAAACACAGTCTCAAAATGTTCAAAATGTGTAACTTTAAAATGACTTCAAAAGTGTTTCTAAAATGCGATATATGCAATAAAATTACTTTAAAAGTTTATTCTAAAATACAATAAAAACACTTTAAAAACAAACGGCATGACGTTTCATCCATATTCTATGAATATCTTCAGATGCTATCAGCCTGACAGGCAAAAAGATGGTGAACAGCACTGATCCTGTCTCTAGTTAAAAGGAGTTTTTGGCACACAATTTTTTTTTTTTGGGCAGGAATACAGCAGCAGAGTGGGAATGAAAAGTGGGCAAATGGGGGCTGTGGAGGCGGCCAATGGGGCAGGATATCACCTACCCCTATCCACTGCTTGAAGCGGCCTTGCCTCCCTCGCCTCATGGCTGGGCTGGCCTTGATGAGTGGTAACAGGTCTTATTTCTCAGCTTTTTCAGTGCATTCCTATCGGAGACTGGGATGGGAGGATTTTGTTCGGAGGGCAGGTCTTTCACAATTAAAACTTGTCAAAGGTTGAAATCCTACCCTAGTTGTTGCAAATCACCCTCTATCGTAGTTGTGGCGTTAATTTGGGAGCGTCAATCTCTATTCTTAAAATGTCTCCAAAAAAAAATCCAATTCCGGCAGATTTCCTATGTTAACTAATGAGAGAAAAAGCCTTTTAGCCCTGGAGGCCCTCTAGCGGAGAAACTTCTACTTTCATGTACGGTACAGTACTATAAAGGGTTATATATGTAGGACCTGTAAGAAATTTGAGCCACAGACCTAAGCAGGAGCTGCTGGAGAAAACTGGTGGGAGAGAAAGACCAGAGTGACATATCTCATTGTCTGATTAGGAAATTTCCAGGTGAGAATTGTCAGCCCCGTGCAACGTCCCCAAACATAAGGTACAAGCAAGGAGAAATCTTGCTCTTTATGAATTGGGCCTTATTTTATATGGAAACAATTTAAGGTTTTCAACATTTTAAAATTGGACTGCCTGCAAATATATTCCATTATCCTATCCTTCCCCACAAGATGGGGAGTTCTGAAGCTGAGAGTGAGGCCCGCTCTAAACAATCTGAGCTGAAAATCAGGTACATGTGTATAACAACAATCCTGCAATATAGTCCAGTGGTCTTATTCTTATACCACTGCATATAGGCTGCAATGCACACTTATTTAGACATAACCCTTATTGAACTTAATGAGATTTACTAGTAATGTTATAGCTATTGAAGTCATAAAAAACATAAGAAAAGCCCTGCTGGCTCAGGCCACAGCCCCATCTAGTCTCCTGTGTTTATTTCAAACAATGTCCCACTCATTGCATCTAGAAAGTCCACAAGTCAGACAGAGAGGGCATTACAACGAGCTTGCAATGTATCTCACTGTTAATATTGGCAATTAGAAGTGAGGTTGGTTTGGACTACCAGCTAAAAATTCACAAACCAAAACACCCCTCACAGATTTAACAAAGCAGGTGAATTATCTAAATTGCCCTTTTAGACGCCCTACAGGAGCCTTGCATTCTCTTGACTTGCGCAGTGTGCCTCTTCTAAAACGTTGGAAAATTCGGAGGAAAAAAAATTACATTTTATTACACACAGATTATAATACGCGACCTTCCTTACTATTAACGCCTTCCTATGCTATTACCTTTTGTTGGGAGGGGGGGGAGAACAACATCACCACAGACTGATTCTCAACCAGAGATACATTAAAAACCCTAGTTTTTTTCACTTATAATTCTACGGAAAACCCTTGCTTTTGCCTCGAGAAGAAAAAGGACAAGTACAACTGTATACACTAGGAACCCATAGCGCTCACATGCGTTAGTCTAGCTGTACGAAGTCTACCGTCATCGTTGTCGGCGTCACGTCGACGCTGGCTGAAAGCTAGCCCGCCGAGGGGGTGGGGCGCACGTACGGACGCTCGCGCGGTTGATCAGGCAGGGCGGCCTGAGGCCCATGTGGAGCGGCAGCTGTAGTTTAACCGCCGCCAGATCGCGAGGCCCGTGGCAGCCATGAAGGGGTGAGTGCGGAACTGGCTCTTTCCCGTCACCGCCGCGGGAAGCGTCCGGTGCCTATCTCCGCGATGAGCGGGCGCCCTTCGCTTTCTCTCCCCGGGCGGCGGGTCTTTGTTTCTCGGTCCCAGCTCCCGGGAGGGGGGGGCGGCGGCCGTTCCTCTTTCCCCCCCCCCCCCGTTCGCTCCAGGAGTGGCGGCCAAAAGGGCGCCGCCTGCTTTTCGTGGCCCCGTCCTTATAGATCTTGGGGGGTGTCCGACCAGCGGGGGGGGGGAGGCGTCCCACGTGGGAGGGCTGCGAGAGCAGCTGCTGGCGGGGATGGTGGCCACCCTTTGGCGGTGAGTTAGGCTGCCAGTCTGCGCTGGATCGGAATCACTTTCTCCTGCTGCATCCCGCTTCCTAGAGCAGCCAGTGGCGTGTCTTTGGGGAGCCCACAATAAGGGCATGAAGACAGCAGTGGCCTTTCCCGTCCCGTTGTACATCTGTCCGTCTCCCTCCCTCCAGTCGTACTCATTGATATCCTGCTCTGATTGAACTCACTGGGACGGCTTTCTCAGCACACGTGGTTTATCTGTAACGCGTCGGTTGAGGCTGACAAGTGTCCCATGCGCCAATCCAAGTTGGATTGCGCAGGGGCAGGAGTAGCCCTAACTTTTTTTTTTATAGAAAGAAGAAAATCAGTTGCACATGGGTTGACATGCGCAGGAGGACGGAGCTACAGTGTAGATACAAAAGGGAATTCCAGCAGGTGCTGAGTGGTAAATTGCCAAAGATGGCTGTAGTATTTACTAGGGAGTTGAACCCTTAAAAACTTGAGTTCCATTCTGGTTCATTAGTACAGTATTTTTAAACTTTCCAGTTCAACTACAGAGGGGAAAAAATGGTTCTGTACCTGGTTCAGACACTTTGAACAATTTTAGGTGCATTTCACGCAGAATAACAGCAGACCTACAGTGTATAACTGACTTCAGTTTGTAAGACAATAACTAATCAATGTTGTGTTTTATGTCCTGTTCCACCAATGTCAGTAAATACTGGGGCCTGTAGTCTCATTCCTTTTCTTATGTAGGCTACTTTTTTGGTTGAAAAGCAGAATATTAACATTTGTGGTAGTACCGTAATAAGCAGTAATTCTATTTTGGGAGGAAAGGCTTCTCTGAGGTAGTGGACAGAGAACAATGTTTAAGCCCAGCCACCCAGGGAGGCGTTAGGCAAAGCGATTATTTTATTAATAAGGTTAAGACTGCTTAAAAAAAACACATCCACACATGGTTTGAGCTTTCTTACCTCTCCTTCTTGGGCTGAAATCCTTTACACACTTTCCTGGGAGTAAGCCCCATTGAATACAATGGAACTTACTTCTGAGTAGACATGCATAGGATTGCACTGTCAATCTTGCACTTTTCTTCTTTAATATGATTTTCCCTATATCTCCCCAGCCCCTTAGGCTCTACCTCTTCTTTCACAAAGGTCCACCAACTTGGCAAAAAAGAACGTCATCCATCCTGGTAGGATGAATGGTAGAATGGGAGCAAAGAAGTGGCCAAGGAGATACAAGAGCCTTAGTTCAAGAATTCTCCACAATGAGGCCTTGTTTCTGGACAACAGCCTGTGGTTGGGCAAGCTTCTACTTGAGGAAGGCCCTGCCTACCAATTTCTCTTGCTTCTCTTCGCCTTCTTTTCAGATGGCTTAGTGGGAAATATATTTTTCTAAATATAACTGGAGCAGAGAAGAATTCTCACTACCCCACAAAAGAATTTCTTGAGTTACTGTCTGTCACTTTTGTATTTAGGGGTTCAGCGCAAGGTAACCAGGAGATTTTACGTCTGGATCCAGTAACAGTTTATTAAAAAAAAATATCTCTGAACTGGTTTTTGGGTTTGGGTTCAGTTAACTTCTTAGTACACAGTGTCAAAAATAAAATAAAATGGCACGTTGAGTATAACAGCACAGTCCTTTGCATGTTTACTTGGAAGTAAGTCCCACTGTGTTCAATTGCTTATTAACATATTAATAGACTTGCCCCTAATAGGATTTTTAGATTGTGAATGCCTTGAGGACAAGAATATTGCCATGTAGACGAGAAAAAAAATGGAAGTTGCTTTGAGCCCATGGGATAGATTGCAGCAAGGATAGTAGGGATATAAGTCAAATAAATACTGTAGTAAATATGTTTAGAATTGCAACATAAAGGGGAGTCCTGAAACTGAAAAGGGTTGAAGGCTACTGAACGGAGTAATCTTAATCATAGATATTCAGAAGCAAGTCCCAGTGTGTTCAGTGAGAATTTCTCTCGGGTAAGTGTGTATGGGATTGTAGCCTAAAACAATTAGGAAATGGCTCCTAGCCAGATGCAAGGGAGTGGCGACAGGATACAGGTATCTTGTTGTCTTGTGTGCTTCCTGTAGTGGGGTCACTGTGAGATATAGGAAGCTGGCCTGGATGGGCCTTTGGCCTGATTCAGCAGGGCTGCTCTTATGTTCTTATGGCTCGAGTACCTCTTGCATAAAAAGGCAGCACTTGTAACAGCTTGAGTAGAAAAGGTAGCTTTCTTCCATGTGTTACAAGGAAAAATTAGCTACAGTTGTTTTGCCTCAATGGGAGGGAGAGATTCCTAGTACAGTAAAAGCTTGCTTAACTGGCACACTTGGGTAATCGGCATCTCTGCCTGCCTGAGGCAACAGGCAGAGATGCCAGTTAACTGAGTTTGCTGCTTAGGGAACTGCTAGTTAACATGCTATCCACCCATCTGCCAGCCCCCTCCCATATTTACTGGACAAGACTTCCTCTGTGGTGCTGCTCTGCATTTGTTACTTCCTCACAAGGGCCCTGCTTAATTAAGTAGCGGTCTTTGTGAGGAAGGAAGGAAGACCACCAGAGGTGAGCCCTATCTGGTAAGCAGTGGGGCCAAGGGAGGGCTTTCTTGAGGGACTGTAAAAACTTTAATTGGCATATTTGGTTAACCAGCAACCTCCACTCCCAATGGATGTCTGATAACAAAGCTGTTAACTGTATGTATAAACCAAAACCATGGACTGGTTTGGGTGGCACAATTCACCAGGAACTTATGAAATATCAAATTTGGAGACTGTACATCTGAGTGCAGCTCAGTTTTCTGTGTGTTTAGGTGTCCTACAGCGCAATCCGATCCTACTTACGCCACCGTTGTAACCAGCGGCGCAGCGAGAACAGGAGGCCCCAGAACGGAAAGGGGATTCAAATCCCCTCCAAAAGGGGAATTCATAGGGGATTTGAATCCCCTTTCCGTTCTGGGGCCTTCCGTTTTCGCTGCGCCGCTGGTTACAACGGTGGCGTAAGTAGGATCTGATTGCGCCCCTAGACACCTAAACTAGATTTTTTTTAAAACTGTGCATAGACTAGTAAATTGGTGAAATTCTGTCCTAATGCAACTCAAACGCTGTTTTATTGTTTTGAGTGAAATAGATATAATTGGCAGGAAAGCTCTGGTATTGGGTACAAATTGACCACATGCTTGTACATGTGATGGGGAAATAGATTTTGTAACTGAGCATATTATATTTGTACCCACTATATTGGACCAGCTTCTGTTGAGAAAATCATTAAAAATATTGAAATTGCACAGAGCTCTTATGGATTTACCTGTGCATGTTTACTTGGAATCAAGTCCTGAGTTCAGTGGGACTTCTTTCTAGGATTCTGATCAGACCAAGGTGGTAGTTACTTGTGAGCTCTGTGTAAAGAAAGAAAGATACTTACTAACAAAGTAGTTTAGACACTTTTTCTAGGCAGATGATGGTGATCCAATCACAAATATACAAGTAGAGCATGACGATTGGTTGACTATGAGCTACAATCTGTTTCATGACTACAGTACAAGAAAATTCCTTGTAATGCAGAAACTTTTCCTTTAATTGTGTTTCTGGAAAAACAAATAGAACAAGAAGAAAAGCTGGTGGTTTGGTGTTTTTTTTAAAATCCCATTCTGTCTACAAGGGAGCTCAGGGCAGCATCACCTTTTATCTTCACAGCCCTGTAAGGTAGCTTGTGTGTGAGAAAGAGAATGAATGACCCAATGGTGTTGTGTAATTAAGCAGCTATTTGAATCTTCCTAGTGACAGTCTAATGCTCTGACTACTGGTCCACATGCTTTGTTGGTCTCCTGCCTGTCATGTGCAGACTCTGCTCCTTTCCTAACAAGCATCTGGCCTTCTGATTTCATGATTTTAAATTTATAGGTTCCTGAAATTGAATAGAGGTGTCAGATAATCCACTTTTTAGTTGTGTAAGTTATGTTTAAAAGATGTTGTTAAAACATCTTTGTGGTTTTTTAAACAACCCTGTCATAAAGATTTCAATGAAAAGATGAAATGAAATTTTGTTTCAATGTTTAATCGTTGTAAGCTGTCTTGGGCACCTCTCTCTGGGAGGGGCATGATGGAACAAAACTTTTTTTAAAAAAATCAACAGGTACAATAGTAGAAAGAACCCTCTCATGTATAATTCAGGGCATAGGAGAGGGTCCATAGCTCAGAGAGCCTCTGGGCTCAATATTGAGCAAATTTCAAAAGGATCTTTTGATAGCCTGCCTATGTAAACTGCCTTGAATTAAAGAGGAGAAATCCGATGACCAGAGAAAGGTGATATAAATAATAATAATAATAATAATAATTAATAATAATAATATCTTGAGCAACAGCAGGGTTGGGAAAGCCCCCTGCCTAATGTTGTAGAGACCTGCATCTGGAGGCAGTGAGTGGCTGGATGTGGACCAACCTACCAAAATTAAACTTATACAAGGCGGATCTTAGCCTGGTCAGGAGGCATACCGTTGCCAGATCAATGAATTAGCCTGTTCTAGATGAAGTTGCTCTCCTCTTGTAGGAACAAGTTCACAGTTTGGGAGTACTCCTGGACCTGGCTCTGCTCCTAAATGCCCAGGTGGTAGCTGTGGCCAAAAGCCCTTTTGCCCAGCCTTCAGCTGGTGTTCCATCTGTGCCTATTTCCTTCTTGTGGACCTGGCTATGGTGAGCCATACCTTAGTCACCTCATGACTGGATTATTGCAATGCACTTATGTGGGTTGCACACCCTTTGGAACCCTTCACCTGGCCTGCATGTTAACTGTGCCAGATGACATGATCATTTCTTGTGGTGGTGGTTTCAGCTGGATTGGTGACTGTTCTTCCAGGCACAAACCAAGGTGCTTATTGCTACCTTGAAAACCCCAATTGACTGGTGGCCAGTATACTTCCAAGAACCACCGTCCTCCATATAAGTCTCTCCTATTAAGATCTGGGAGGGAAGGCTTTCTTGTGTGTTCCACTACTAACTTCTGAAATTCAGTTGCTGTCACCATGTGCGAAGGCCTTTCCAGTAGCAGCCCCCACTATGTGGGAACTTCCCTGCATTCTAGTGTGTATCTGTCTTGCTCTTTGCCCGTGTTTTGTTGGTGATCTGGATCTTTTTGCAGGCATATTATGAGTGCCGATATTTGTAATCTGTTGCTCTCCCTGATGTTTTCATCCATCTGTGTACCTTTGTGATGTGTTAAACATTACTGTTGGTTTTTTATGATGTTTTGTATTAGTTTGCTTTAACGTCTTGTAAAACTGCCTTGAGTTCCTAAAGGGAGACAGCTAGGATAGTTTTTTTAAGTCTTGTATGTCACTTTGAAGATTTTTTCCCCCCTCAGTTTCTTATTTTTAAGGAATCAGAGTGATTAAGTAAAATGTAACGGAGTTAGTGATGCAAGAATATACAATATTAGAATGTCTTTTCAGCTTGAATATCTGTTGTGAATGTAGGTTACCAAAAACAATGGTACATTTACCTGTTTCATATTTATTGTGCTTGTGCAGAAACATTGACATAAAATGTGCTTGGAGAGAGGGAGAGGCCTGCAGTTTGATAGGTTAGATACCGTAGTAGAGTGGGGTGGTGGTGGTGGTATGCGTTTAAAATGGTGGTACCATTTTAAAACTTTCTGTCTCAGTAACTTTTAAAGCTGCTTCTTTCCTTGGGTCCCAGATAGAGAACTGTCATAGCAGTGCTGGCTGCCCTTTCTGAGGCAAGTGAGGTTTTTACTGAGCTGATCCTGTCCTTTCTCAGAAGGCCTGACTATTTTGGGGAAGAACTCTGTTGCTGTTACGGTTGGGAAGAAGAACCGCTCACTTTTTTTTTCATGGGTGTAAAGGCAGGGACTCTAGCCCTGATACTGGAAAAAGATTTATTGGCTGAACTCTGCCATAATGTAGCGCTGTGTAGAGACAAATAGGGAACTTGCCTGCTTTAGGGGTGGGTTAGAGAGAGAGTTGTGGGATAGGAAAAATACCTCCTGAGACATTACTAAAAAGATGAGAGGGGGAGAGATTTTTATGGAGAAGCACCCCCTCTTTACCAGCACCTAATTGTGCTGGTAAGAGGTATGCAATGCTTAATTCCTAAATAGAAAGTTATTCAAGCCTGCATCCTTAATTTTAAGTGTGTATGTTGGATATGAGATGTGCGTACACAACACACTTGCAGTACTTCCCAAGAAGCAGGGACCTAAGTGATAGGTGTAACCTGAAGAAAACGGACATGGCCTTTCAATGTAGCGTCAATAGGAACATCACACTGAAGAATAATATCCCATGCACAAACCCAGGGCAGGAAGAGTTTTTTGTGTTGATGTAGGATGGACGTGCATGAAAATCTTGGCAATGCTGGGTTATTGAGCTCAAAGAAGTGGCCAGGGGATTAGGAAATGGGATGGGACTGAATTTTGCATATTGGTTGGAATTTAGCAGCCAGATTGGCTTCCAGACCACTGGGTTGTTGTGAGGAATCCAGACTCCAGAGGACATTTGAGGTATACCGTATATAGTATTCTGTTCAAACAGCATTGCGTCATTTTTACAGTTTATGGCAGTATACAGTATTAGTAAACTTGGTCTATTTATTCCTTATTATAAGGGGTTGACCTGTGTGCGGTTGTGTGAGATGAGGTTATACACAAGCGTGTCTAATGGTGTTTTCAGCTCAAAGGCCTCTAAGGAACTTAAAGCTGGGGGGGGGGGGGAGGAAGTTATTTAAGGATAAGCTGAGGGTGAGGGGAAGGAAGGAATAGTAGTACTCATATAAGTTCCACCCCTTGACCATTTGAACTTGCCTAGTGTTTCTGTCATTCTCCTTTTGCCAGATGCTATCCATATGCTTCAAATTACACTCTTCAACCATAAGTCCTGGAAACCAGTCTTAAATACAGCTCAGACTTGCACATCCTGCACCAAAGATACACTTGCAAATAAATGTTATGGCTGTGTAGAAAGATGATAGTTTGTCTCGTTCTCATTAGTTTGACAGGCTACTTGTGTCAATGCAACCTGGTATCTTCATAGACAGTACTGGGAATTTTCCAAAGAATTTCCAAAGAATTTCCAGCAGTGTGCCAGTGCACTTGTCATATGTGTACTATCATTTTCTAAATTTAGTTTGTATTAAGGCCAGAACTCGCCATCATTGCTGCCCTGTATCTCTGTGCCAAAGTGCCCTGGCACAAGTGCTGGTATAGCTAGGAGACTGAGCGGTGAATTGTAAAGTCCCTGATTTGAATCTCTTCTCAGTCATGAACTTACTAAATGATCTTGGGCAAACGTCATCTGTGATCTGAGGATGTAAAAAAAAATGGTTGAACTTGAAATCAGCTGAATTTTCTGTGGTGTGCAGGGTAATTTTGTCTCTCCAGTGCCAAGAGAAATGAAGAGGGAGATAATCTACCTCCAGATCTACCACTTTTCCATCCCAAGCCAGTCTGGTGATATATGTACAGGTTGAGTATCCCTTATCCGGACTGCTTGGGACAGGAAGCTGTCTGGATTTTGGATTTGTCTGAATTTTGGAATATTTGCATAAATATAATGAGATCTTGGGTCCCACCACCAAGTCTAAACACGAAATTAATTTGTCTCATATACACCTTATACACGTAGCCTGAAGGTAATTTTATTCAATATGTTTAATACTTTTGTGCCCCAACATGCCTTGTGCTATGCCAGCCAGGTGCTAGATTATTATTTTTAAGTCATAGCCCCCAAACTGTCTGGATTTTGGAATAGTCTGGATTTCAGATGTCTGAATAAGGGGTAATCAACCTGTATAAAACCTACCAAGAAGTTTGAGTGGTCTTAAAGGTGACTGGTCATAGCAAGCCAGTCAACCCAAGAAAATTGCTTTTACATTACATGCATGGTTTGTAGAAGGTGAAAAGTGATAAGTCTCTTTTGCCTCTTCCTAACGGAGACAGTGGGGAGAGGGGCTTGAGGCATGCCTTTTCTTACCTTTTCCAAAACTTCATAGAGCTGCTTCACACATGTCAGAGGGCAGGAGGGGATGGATGAATGGTTTTTTAACCTCTTCTAGGACCTTTGGAGAAGGCAGAAGCCTTCTGCGAAGACTGGTAAAGGGATATGGGCCACTCCTTGTATTCACGTGGGAGGGCTACTCGATACACTATATTGGTGATCTAGTAAGATGACTGTTGGAGCTCTGTTGCTTTGTGTATAATTAATGGATAAAATTAGTTCTTAACAAGTGGAGTATAGTATAGTGAGATCAGTGTAACCTAAAGAACCGGGCCAAATGTCAGTACTAGCCGCTGTGAAGTAGATGGTTTTGTGCTGAAATACTCAGCACTTGAAGTGAGGATACTGTAGCAAAGACCTTAGACTTGTCCTAGCGACCAGCCCTACTGTATCTACCAAAGCTTAATAAGAATGAGATTCCTAGAGGTATTGAGCATGTTTTGATTTGTTCCAGTAGCCGGATCGAGCTGGGTGACGTGACACCACACAACATTAAGCAGCTGAAGCGGTTAAATCAAGTCATCTTTCCTGTCAGCTACAATGACAAGTTCTACAAGGATGTGTTAGAAGTTGGCGAGCTCGCCAAGCTGGGTATAAGAACTTGATTTTTATATGAATGGATGGGTGGGTGGAATGGTTGCCCACTGTTGCTGTTATGTCTGGCAGTTCCAATACAAATTGTGTTACCTGAGGTTTGGTTTGCTAGATATCTTAATTAACCAGCTTGTGTGAAACCTCACAGCCTTGGTCTGCATATGGAGGGAGTGGCAACTCCTCCTATCCAGACTCTGTGTGTGTGTATGTACGCTTGCTTGCTTGCTTGCTTGCTTGCTTGCTTGCTTGCTTGCTTGCTAGCTAGCCTGCCTTTCTCCTGGTAAGGTCACCCAACTTTTTTTTGTTCTGTTTCAAGAGGCAGTTGTCTCATTTCATTTCCCCCTGCCACGTGTGTCCCTTCAGTCTCTCTATTCTCCTATTAAAGACCTGCTATCGCTGTAGCCGTTAGGGTACAGTACTATGTTATCTTTAGCTGCTCTTGATGGCTATTTAAAAGTGTCTTCTGGTGCAAATGTGGGTCATGACATCAGTATTCCAGCACTGGAGCCGGTTTCCTACTGACTTCATTATATGGAACTGACAACTGATGAATCCCTCAGTGACTTGTCACTGACACGTACCAAAGACCTCCTTCTCTATGTTTCATCATGACCTTTAGAGTGGATTGTGACACTTTTATACAACATTTTGTCTAAGTGCGCAAAATGCTTCACATACTCTATGCCAATGATATGCACGGAGAGAAACCTCATGTCCATAAGTACTCATGCATCAGCCTTTCAGTTGTGGCTTCTATTGGAGACTCATCAAGGTCAGCGTAAATGCTTTTTCAGAATTAGTCTTAGGGCCTAGTTTTCGCTGAGGTTGTAAACCTGTGTCTTGCTTGTACACTTCAGACTGCATGTGAGAGCCGACATGATTGAATGCTCATTAATTCAAAATATTTCCTGAACATAGCTGGAGAGATGCTAGTTTTCTATGTGCAGAATTTATTTTTTGCTTCACAAGGAACCATTCCTCTTCAGTTTGGAGTGATACAATTAGGACACACAGGCTTCCCTCCTCAGACCTATGGCCTTCTTACTTAGTTTGGTATTGAATGGAGTTAAGTAGAGTTAGGGTCATTTTAATCTGTGTTTATATAGTTAATGTGAAACTGTATCTTGATGTTATCATGCTGTATTCTTTATATCTGCTTTAAACCCTAGAGATAGATGGTGTTAGAAACCAAAATAAATGTGTTTTCTTCTTATTCCTCCCTCACCCCTTCTCTTTGGCAGCTTATTTCAATGATATTGCAGTGGGTGCTGTATGCTGTAGAGTAGATCACTCTCAGAATCAGAAAAGACTGTACATCATGACACTTGGATGTTTGGCCCCTTACCGAAGGCTGGGAATAGGTAAGGCTATCTAGCAAATGATCAGGTGGCTCTTAGGTATGAGGCAGGTAGCTCTTGGGCTTATAGAAACAAAATTTGGCACTCATTTGTAAGAAGAAAAAGTGGTGCAAAAGGCCAACACTGATTACAGTCCTGTGAACCCCAAAACCATCTTGACAGAAAAGCCCACTGAAATCTAATATCCTCTTGACACGTAGAGCCATTCATGTGCCATGTTGGGATTAAATCTTCAAAACTGAACAAAATGGTGATCACATTTCTGTATGAAGAACCTTGTCACTTCTCTTCAGTCTGCTCTTTACAGATAAGTACAGTGGGCCTTCCTTATCCACAGATTGGCCATTTGTGGATTTGACTTACTTTGGATGGCCATCTGTGGGGGAGGGGAGGTGCCACGGTACCTGATTTGGCAACCATGCCGGTCCGACATCTGATTCTTGCCTCTCGCACCGCTTTGCAACGGTCCTAAGTATCTTTAAAAAGAAGAAAAATCATGACTGGAAGTGGCTTCCGGTTGCGTTTTTTTTTTTCTTTTTACAGGCGCTTCGGACCTTTACAAAGTGGTGCAAGAGGCAAGAAGCAGGCGGTAGGCCGGTGGGGTTGCTAAATCAGGTACTATGACTCATCTTCCCCCGCCCCCACCCCATTTGTGGATTTAATTATCCACAGATTTTCGTATCCACCAGCGTTCCGGGAACAGAACCCCGCAGATACAGAGGGCCCACTGTACAATAAAGGTGGAGGTGGTACAGTTGGCCCTTGCTATCCACGGGGATCTGTTCCAGACCCCCACCCCTGCAGATAGCAAGAATCCGCTAAAAATGGCTTTGAAAAGAAGAAAAAGGTTAAACTCGGATTTCTTACCTTTTAGCAGCAAACCGCGCTGTTTCCAAGCCTCCACGGGGCTTCAGCAAGCTGAAAGACCCACTTCCGGGTCGCGTGAAGGCTCTTCCCCCTCCCCTCCCAGCCTTGTCCCAGGAAGCATTCTGGTACAAGACTGGGAGGGGAGAAGGAGCCTTCATGTGACCCGGAAGTGGGTCTTTCAGCTTGCTGAAGCCCCGTGGAGGCTTAGAAACGGTGCGGTTTGCTGGTGCGGTTTGCTGCTAAAAGGTAAACTCGCATTTTAAAATATTTTTCCTTTTTAAAGCTATTTTTTGTGGACCCCCGCAGATCCAGGTCCTATGGTGTAACAAATCCATGGAGCCCGAATCTGCGGATGGAAAGGGTCCTCTGTATTCGTCTGTAAGGCATGGTCTGGTTTCCAGTAACTGTGTGAACACTTTTGTTTGAAATAATCATAAACCATTATGTTGGTGTTTAAGAGTATTTAGTAGCAGTTTTCTTCACATGTGTTGGGATACTCTTCAGAACCGTGAAAATATTGGGTATAACTTCTTGTTTACTTTTGTCTCCCTTCCTTTCTAGGAACTAAAATGTTGAATCATGTGTTAAACATCTGTGAAAAAGACGGCACTTTTGACAATATCTATCTGTAAGTACATATTGCTGTCATCTTCTTTGATATTGTAGGCCTAGAGTTCTCAAAGAGGGAGGAGGTCAGTTATGTGCAGTTTCTGTTGTGCTTGGCACTGTACTGTGGCATGAATGAATGAAAATGCCATAGTTGAGTTGTATCATGACAATAGGGAACAGCAGGTTTAAAAGTATTTTACTCTCAAGTGCACAGCGGTATGCTGCTGTGGGCGCTATGTAAATGTATTATCCTTACTGTGTTGTATAAATGCTTGGACTAAACTTTCCGAGATGTATACATTTTAGGTTTACTGTTTTTTTGATTGTTTCTGTGGCTCCTTTTTAATCTGCATAGTCATTGAACAGTGTCTGCATGACTCTGTATAATGGACTAAACCAGTCTTTCCCAAACTTTTTTGACCTGCGACTCCCTTGACCATTGCCAACCATTGGCCACGGATCCCCATTACATTATGTTGATGCCTGCCAATTGGCATTGCACTGTTTTCCGAGAGGATTCCATGGCACTCCGCGGCTCCCCTGGCTGGTTTCCGTGACTCCCCTGGGAGCCGCGCATCCCAGTTTGGGAACCACTGGTAAACCAAGGGTTCCCAAACTCCTTACGTTTGCGACCCACTGTGTTGTCTGCGGTAGTGTTTCAGGTTTTCTACAATGAAATATGTATGAATTAGAGTTTCTTTCTTTTTTTTCTTCTTCTTTTTTTGAGACACCCAATATTTTGATAATGGGACTTCTTAACAACACAAGAATGTTAAATCACCCAAATGTGGTGTTAACTGATTTTGTCTTTAGTTTTTAGTCTTTAATGGGTGGCAATTATAAGAAAAAATCAGTAATCGGTCAGTATTTTGAAACATTTTGCATATGTTGGTGTGGTAGTCAGACTAAGGGTAAACTAAAGGGTAAAATCTTGTGTATCTAATGAGGAATATCAAGGCAAGTAACTAACAATACTGGCTTGTCCTCGCATTTTTTTCTTGTATCTGCTGATTCCCTGATGCAGTTCATTATTAAATAGAACCAAGTTCTACCCTTCACAAAATGCTAATCCCATTTTTCTTTGATTTATCTTTCTGCTCCAGGCACGTCCAGATTAGCAATGAGTCAGCGATTGACTTCTACAGAAAGTTTGGTTTTGAGATCATTGAAACAAAGAAGAACTACTATAAGAGGATAGAACCAGCAGATGCTCATGTGCTGCAGAAAAACCTCAAAGTCCCTTGTCTTGGCCAGAATACAGATGTGCAAAAGACCGACAACTGAACAAAATCCAATGAACGCTTTCTTGCACTTGCTTGTCACCAAATAAGGAAAGAGAGGCCTGGTTTTTTTCCCCTTCTCATGTTTTGTACCCTCTCCAACAAATTAATAACTTCCCATGGATTGTCCAATTGTGTGTTTGGGTTTTTATAGGTCTTCTTCTTTGAGATGAATAGTGTGCAGTTCTAGTTGTGGGGGAGAGGGGCCTTCAGTTGGTCTTCCAAATGTCAGCTTTTCTTCAGTGTGTTTTGATCCTTCTGCATTCCCATTGAAGGGTAATGTTTAAGCAATACGTATCCAGACTCCTAATACCATACGTAATATCTGGAGAATATTGCTCTCGAATTCTGAACATGGTTATGCGGTTCTCTGGCCCTGTTTACATTTTGAACATAAACATGCATCATCAGTCTGTTGATCCACAGTATTTGAGTTGCCATTTTTCCGTTGTATGCCGAGAGAGGTACAGTGGCTAACCAGAAGATTCGTCTTGCTGAGTAACCAGTGTTGTCAGTCTTTTGGTCAGCTGGTGCCATGTTCCTTGACTGTTGTAGGTGAGAGCTGTACTATCTTCCACTCTTCTCCCATTCATTATAGGTATTGCGCTGGCAGCAGAACAACCCTTGGGCTCGGACAACAATGGGAGAGCCAAACATTTAAGACTGCTAAGGATGATCAGTATGTGACCCTTATTTTTTTCTTTAAAAAAAAAAAAAAGCTTTGCCTTTGAAATGACTCTGCTGGTTTGGACTCTGCTTGCTTGCTGAGTTTATACTCTTCCTAAAGTAGAGGATGGCTAAAACTGTTTTTTTCCCTACTCTTCTGAAGACTTGGCATTCATCTTGATATCCTGTTAAAGGAGGTGGTGGGGAAGACGGCATGGAAGTGGTTTATTGAGAGAGCATTGTAAGGATCCCAAAAATAACTGGCTTTCTCCTAACATTGTAATGTGAGAACTGTAGCCTCCTTTACTGAGCTCTTGCTTTGTATTGTGTTATGCTTTTGTTTGCAGTAATTTCATTTTGATCTTATGGTGTTCAGTACAACGATGCCAGCTTAATCTTATGACTCTTCTCCTTATCTGGGGAAATGTACTGGAAAAAAATCTGCCCCATCATCTAAATCAATATTAAACTGTATTACTTTCCTGTTTTTGAACTTAAGCTGTATTTTGCGCTTTTTCTAATTTGAAAACTATTTGCGGGGGGAGGCAGCTTATAACGGTGTGCTCTTGCTAGCAGGTGCTGTAATTTCACTGTGATGCTGAATTGAGAACCAGGGGGATAAAGACTGAGAAAGCTCAAGTTATTTGCAATATTTGTCAGTCGTTAATTGCAGAGGAATTAGGGAAAGCTCCAGCCACAATTCATTATCAGGCTTGCAGAATGTTCTGAAATGTGTGCCTGAACACCTACTTGCTTGGTATATGCAGGCTCACAATTGCATGTTAATTCTTCTGATCAGAACAAACGTTCTGCTTGTCTGCTAGTGGCCTTAGAAAGGCTTTCATGCTGCTTTCCTGATCATATAGACAATTTTTGTACTGTAGTTCCTGAGATGATATCCTTCGATGTAGATGTTGAAACGCAGTGTTCAAGTGGCGCCGCAGCTTCTCTGTCAGTTGTTGATGAGGCCAGGAGGTTGAAGGGAGAAGGTGCTACATTGGAGAATGTATGTATAGTTGAGTCAACATTTTCCTATAGCTGCCTTCAGGTGCTAAGTGTTAAATCCTTCCCCCCCCCCCTAAAATTGCATTGTAGATACTTACAATGGGGGAGGTGCATGGCTTCCCTTGACATACAGATCAAGGGTGATTTGGCGCACGAGTAAAAGCAAATTTCTTCACTCCCTCCTCAGCACAGCAGCACCTGTTGTCTCCAAAAATCTATTCTTCAGATTTGGAGGGGAAGGGGGATGACCTCCAGAACAGGGTTGTGTGAAGCACAGAGGACTGCTAAAGGGAGGAGAGAGTGGTGAAAACCCTCCTCTCCCCCCGCCATTTGTGTGCATATGGAAGTGCCTTCCATTCATGCAAGAGACGCTTGGGATTACAACCCTTTGTGTTACAGGCAGTTTTCCTTTAGATTGCAAGAAAACTCTAGTGCACAAACATTCAGAGTTAACCTTGGTTTCTAACTTTTACAAATCTTAATCACTGTTGTTCTATGAATGTTCTATGAATGTATTTCTTAATGTTTCTTGGAGTTTCCATTGTACAGTCAACCTTCCTTAGTAACTATGTTCTATATGAGCTGAAAGGAGAAGACATTTCAAATCAAAAGTCTCCATTTTTCATGATGATCAGTCCTGACGGCACTCTTTCTTTGCCGCAAAGGCTTGCTGGTTTGGGAAGAATGTTTTTTTCTCTTCAAATAAATAGGGGGTGGTTGTTTTAAAATGGGTGTGTTTGATTCTTCGTGTACTGTTAGAACTTTTCATTCTCTTGCGAATCGGCATATATACAAATACATTAATTGGTTGTGAGGTTCTCTGAAAATGATCACCAGCAGCATTTCTCTTGTAAAAGTTTGCAACGAGTATGTATGTGACTAAATTTTACCTAGATATAGGCTACGTACATGACAAGTGGCTCAGTACAACAGGTTTTGTCATCGGTCGTAGTTCACTATGAACTGATGAACTTTGAACATAGCTGAACTATGAACTTTTTATAAAGAAACTTTCAGTATTAGGTAACCATGATATGCAACAAGATGGAAAGAAGCACCCAGGACAGACATCCTTTACTGGGGCTGGGGGAGGGAAATATTTTTGTATACATAAAGTGGCTGGGTTTACTTGATTCATTTAATGGTTAAATATGTCCATTAAAGATGACAAACTGTTACAGCTGAAATAAATTCTAGTTATTTCATTAACTTTAATGGTGCCCTGTGATGTCTAGTAAACTTGAATCTAACAAAGAAAACCACTTATCCTCTTCTGTGAATCCTGGGTCAGTAGCTATGCACAAATTAAGTTTTATGATGCTCTTTGCTTTTGGGATTGCAGCTGCAACATTTGTCTAAAATTGCCACGACCTGTTTTCTTGATTACAGTTTTATTTGAATATGTTTTGACATGCAGCTTAAATGGACATTCATAGTGTGTTAGTTCATTGTCTGTCTTGTAAATCTGATCTGGAGTAAACCTGCTGTCTACCCCTGAATGAGAGTAATCTGGCTTAATCAGCAGGCATTACCTTAATGTGAGCAGAAATACTTTACCTAAAATCATTGTGGGATAGAATTTTCTGTGCATATATGTAGCTCCATGCCAGTAGGTACTACATTGTTGACATTCCAGTACAATCACTTGGGGAAAACATGCATTTCAAATTTTAGGGAGAAAACAAATTATTTACAAATCTTAGGTGGTCTGGAGGTAAAGAGCATGGTTTGTCTTTTTGAAATTATTGGAAGTAAAACTTTTAGAAACATTCTGAATAAATGTGCCCTGTGAATAATGTTGCCTATAACCTGGACTTTTGGTTCCTGGCTTTATTTAAACTCTTATCTGCTTTTTGTTTGGTTTATATTTAGCTACTTCAGAATAAGCAACATTATAGCAACTATTCTGTTTGCCCAGGGCAAATAGCGAAAGCTCTTGCTCAGCAAAACATGAGAAACCCCCCTGCCTAACCCAACTGAGGGTGGTGATCTTCCTCATGTCACTGTTGAACTTTGGAGCTGGCAAAGCCGCATAAGAACTTTTTGCTAAAGAACGTGGGTGGTAGGAGCGGTAATAAACCAAGCCAAAATATACTGACATTGTTTACTTAGAAGTTCCCCTGAATTCAATGGAAATTGATCTCATGAAATTTTTCTAGAATGCCTCTTAAGGGGTAAGTGATGTATATCACTTATTTTTGCAGAGGATTAGAGAGTGGATTATACATTAAAACCATAATGCAATAAAACAAAATATTGACTGTAGTTAGAATTCTGTGTATGAACTAAAACTACCTCACTCAGTTAATGCTGTGAAACTAAAAGGTACAGGAGTTTCTGATACATCAACCTTAACCTTAACAAATCTCCTGGGAAAGGAAGCTCCATAGCTGTTGGACAACCTATGGGCCCCTATGGACAACCTATGGGTTAGAAATATGCTAATATTTAATTTGGCTGTTCTCATATTAATCAAACTCCTGCCAACCTAGCAGTTCGAAAGCAAGAAATTGCAAGTAGATAAATAGGTGGTGCTGCAGCGGGAAGGTAACAGCCGGCCTGTTACTCACGCCGACCACATGACCATGGAAGTGTCTTCGGACAGTGCTGCCTCTTCGGCCTTAGAAACGGAGATGAGCACTACACCCTAGAATCGGACACAACTGACTTTCGCGTAGGGGTTACCTTTACCTATATTAATCAAAAGGGTGCACTCTTTTGATCTAAAACAGTGGTTCTCAAACTGGGTCACGTAATGCCGCACTGTCGTCGTCGTCCCCCCATCTGTCAGTTCAGCGTTTTCACAAAACTCCAAAGTGTATGGTGAAGGCGTGAACGAGGGTAGTGGGGTGGGGTAAAAGAGCGAGCGCCTTGGGCAAAGTCCTGAGAGGCTGCTTTGCTTTTCTCCGTACAGCTGACAAGCGTGCCTGCTGCCTGTGCGCTTTCTCTGCCCCGGACTCGACACTGTAGAAGTGCTTGCTAAAATGTTTGGGAACCACTGATGTGAAAGATTGTGCAGGAACCTAACATGTTTATGTCTCCAGTGTGTGTGTTACAATGTGAAACAAGTAGCTTGAAGAAAGAAACCTCCTGGCTTGAAATATGCTAATACTGTATATTATACTAATGTTGTTGTTGTTCAGTCGTTAAGTCGTGTCCGACCCTTCGTGATTCCATGAACCATATCCCGCCAGGCCTTCCTGTCCTCCACTATCTTCCTGAGTTAGCTCATTTTCATGTTCGTTGCATCGGTGATGCTGTCTAACCATCTCATCCTTGGCCTTCCCCTTCTCCTTTTGCCTTCAATCTTTCCCAGCATCAGAGTCTTCTCCAGAGAGTCCTCTCTTCGCATTAGGTGGCCAAAATATTTGAGTTTCAGCCTTAGTACCTGTCCTTCCAGGGAACAGTCAGGCTTGATTTCATTTAGAATTGACTGATTTGATCTCCTAGCAGTCCAAGGGACTCTCAGGAGTCTTTTCCAGCACCACAGTTCAAAAGCATCTATTCTTTGGCGCTCAGCCTTCCTTATGGTCCAACACTCGCAACCATACATTGCTACTGGGAACACCATCGCCCTGACTATACGAACTTTTGTTGGCATGGTGATATCTCTGCTTTTTATTATGCTGTCTAAGTTTGCCATAGCTTTCCTTCCAAGGAGTAAGCGTCTTTTAATTTTATGGCTGCTGTCTCCGTCTGCAGTGATCTTGGAACCCAGAAAAGTAAAATCTGTTACTGCTTCCATTTCTGCCCCTTCTATTTGCCAGGAATTGATGGGACCCGATGCCATGATCTTAGTTTTATTAATGTTGAGTTTCAAGCCAACTTTTGCACTCTCCTCTTTCACTCTCATCAAGAGGCTCTTTAGTTCTTCTTCACTTTCTGCCATTAGGGTGGTATCGTCTGCATATCTGAGGTTGTTGATATTTCTCCCGGCAATCTTAATTCCGGCTTGCGATTCATTCAGCCCTGCATTTCTCATAATGTACTCTGCATATAAGTTAAATAAGCAGGGTGACAATATACAGCCTTGCCGTACTCCCTTCCCAATTTTGAACCAATCAGTTGTTCCATGGCCGGTTCGAACTGTTGCTTCTTGACCCGCATACAGGTTTCTCAGGAGACAGGTAAGGTGGTCTGGTACCCCCATCTCTTTAAGAATTATACTAATACAATACTAATATTGTTTTTGGATGGTAGGATGTTCTTAGGGAATCCTTCATGATACTTTAGCCTGCTCTTATGGGTGGTAATGTGTTGCCTTAGAAATAACTCTTACCCTGGTTTACCTTGTTTCTAGATTCCCCCCCCCCCCCCGCATCCTGCCCGTATTAAAGAGTGGAAAGAATGTTCAATATACTGATCAAACACCCACCTAACTTCATAATAAGGCCATGCTATCTGAGTTTTTCCATAAACACAGATTTATTGCAAGTTGCATGTTTTGGTACGGCATGCACTACACCTCACTTACCACTTTCCATTGCTGTTGGATTGCATTTTTTAAATGCACCTCCATATCTTTATAAACTAGTATTTGTGATTTGTTTGCCCATGCCTTGTAATTTATGCAGCCATTTAGGTTTGCTATATAGTAGAAAGAGTAACTTATCTAGTACAAATAAGAATTGATGAATGAAGCTGAAATTACCGTATATATCCCAATGAGCTCTCTTAAATCTGTTTCTGGACAGGTTCTTCCTGCAATTATAAATCTCTGCAAAATACTTCTGTTTTATGTTGATGACCTTCATTGGTTTGGATATTGGCTTATTTTAAAGTCTTCAGTTTCATTTCTTTAAATTCTTCATTTTGCATTTTCAAAAGACAGAAGAAACAAGGCTCAGTCTGGTAGCACCTGTGAAGACTTCCAGCTACTACCTCCTCTGCCTTATATAGTTTCTGTGCCACACATCACCCATGAAGGAATCTGATCTGGGTTACTTCTATATACTATACACAATCTCAGGTTTTGTTGCTTGTAACTACCCCTCCATCTACTATAGAATAAAAATTGCTTTTAATCCTCATTTTTTTAAAAAAAATCTTAATAGATGGAATATACTTTTCTCTTTGGCGGCTAGGAGACATAACTGCCCGAGTTATCTTTGAACTGAAATAGGAGAAGAAATATAATAGTTGTAATACCTTCAGGACTGAGGTGGTACAATCACTATAATAATAGACTTGACAAATTGAAGTATTTTGAGACCAAAATTGAAAAATCCTTGTACAGAACCACCACATGTGAAGCAAGGAACCTGT
Organism: Plestiodon gilberti rubricaudatus; assembly: GCA_026170595.1. NCBI lineage: Eukaryota > Metazoa > Chordata > Lepidosauria > Squamata > Scincidae > Plestiodon > Plestiodon gilberti. The sequence continues at coordinate 104,970,552 of JANXHW010000002.1, read as the reverse complement.
CTATCTGTAACTCTGCCACCATAAAGAGGAATTGAATATGTACATGAGTGTGAACTAGCCTAGATTGTGGAGTCATTAATTTGAAAGGTTGCTCACAGATGTTTAGGGAAGAGGAAGCAAAGTTCTCCAGAAGCACTATGGACCACATGTTAACTGTAGTCCTTTTCTTAGTCACTCCCAATCCCTTGCAATTCAAAGTCAGGACACATGCAAAGTTTACTACACGCGAGTTCTGTACTGTTCCATCCACCTCACGCTGGATTCCTGGAGGCTGGATTGAGTGTGTGGCACCTGCAAGTCACACATTTTGCTGACTTTTCATACCCTTGCATAAGAATAGCCCCTGGAAAAAAAATCTCTTTACCCATCACCATAAAGCCAAAGGTCTATCTTCACTACTCCCCTCTTAAAAAGAGGAAATTGAAATGCCTGTATACCACCTCCCCATTGGAGGAGTGAAAAACCATGAAACCTTGAACCTAAACTCAGTGTAGTGTCCTGACCAAAAAGGCGATTGTATACACCAGGGGTGGCCAAACTTGATTACTGTAAGAGCCACATACAATAAACTTCAGATGTTTGAGAACCGCAATATTTAAGAAGCATTTAAATTCTATATTTACTCACCATGAACATTAAACTTATGTTTTAATCCAGTGGACTCTCAGTTTATACCCGATCAATAATTATAAAGCTTGAAAATTTCTTATTTACCGTGTATATATTAATTGTAATGCAAAAAGGAGCTCAGCCAACATATTTCCGAGAGCCGCACATTATACGTCAAAGAGCCACATGTGGCTCAGGAGCCACAGTTTGGGCGCCCCTGGTATACACCCAACTCCAGTGTATGGAGAAGTATCTAGGGAAATGCTTGGCTCATTTTTGTGTGCTGCATGCTGCAGTAGAGGGCAATCCCGGAGGCCTCCTCAAGGTAAGAGAACATTTGTTCCCTTACCATCGGGTGGCATTGCAGCTGGAAAGTTGGGTAGGATTGGGCCCTGTGCCTAGTTCAAGATGGCTTTCATTCAGGCCTCTCTAATGCTGTCAGGGAAAGAGGGTGGGGCCTGCAGACTAGAGACTTGCATGACAAGATGCCTTTACAACCTTCTTCTCAGTGCAGGGAGGGCCAATTTACTACTTCCAATTGTTTCTGCCCTCAGCAGCAATTCCTCCTCAAAACGTTCAGCCAGTTGCTGCTGAGGCTGCCAGTAGTCGTGAGGCAATGTTCAGCCTATCGCATAAATCCAGTGAGCCAATGTCCCCCATGGGGGACATAACAAAGACCCTTGAGTAGACCTGGCCCTGTACCTCTCAGATACCACTTCCTTTGAATTGGTTGACTCTATATGGGAAGCAATTACCATAATAGGAAGGAAAGGCACAATTGTAAAGAACAGAATCTCCATTATATCCAATGAAATGAGATTATGCCAATCCTGGAGGGGTAACAGTAGGACAACTGCACAAATTAATATTTTAAGTACTGTATATTCATGTGTTATCTATTCAGGAAGAATTAAATTTTGAACATTTCAGATGTAGCCAGATCACATAGGCCAGTCACTTCTCACGCTCACAAAAACGTTGTGGTTAAGGGGGGGGGGGGAGAATGAGGGAATAGCATGTCTGGATCTTAGAGCTCCTTGGAGGGGAGCTTAGTTATGTCAAACCTGAACGTAATTCCTTGGTGGGAGGGGACATTTGAGGAGAAATTTGACCGTAAAAGCCTACTACGCCTGGCCTACCTTTCTACACCAACTGTGACCGTCGGACTAGGAACCAGGCCAGTTGCAAAGGGGAGGAAGGAAATCTGTTCTTTACAATTGTGCCTTTCCTTCCTATTATGGTAATTGCTTCCCATATAGAGTCAACCAATTCAAAGGAAGTGGTATCTGAGAGGTACAGGGCCAGGTCTACTCAAGGGTCTTTGTTATGTCCCCTGGTTCCTAGTCTGACGGTCACAGTTGGTGTAGAAAGGTAGGCCAGGCGTAGTAGGCTTTTACGGTCAAATTTCTCCTCAAATGTCCCCTCCCACCAAGGAATTACGTTCAGGTTTGACATAACTAAGCTCCCCTCCAAGGAGCTCTAAGATCCAGACATGCTATTCCCTCATTCTCCCCCCCCCCCTTAACCACAACATTTTTGTGAGCGTGAGAAGTGACTGGCCTATGTGATCTGGCTACATCTGAAATGTTCAAAATTTAATTCTTCCTGAATAGATAATACATGAATATACAGTACTTAAAATATTAATTTGTGCAGTTGTCCTACTGTTACCCCTCCAGGATTGGCATAATCTCATTTCATTGGATATAATGGAGATTACTGTATTCTCCAGGAGATTATTGAAAGCAATCCTGGAGATCTTAATAGTTTTGGTATTGTGTAAAAAATATTTGGGCAGTGGTGAGGGACTTCTCTAGCAATATAGTCAGAGTTGGCTACTCTATTCTGCATTGAGGTCATGGGAGGGTTGTGCTCTGTATTGTATTTGCATTGTTTCCTCACACAGCCCCCAATATGGAAACTGTTTATTGTACACAGCTTATATGGAAACTTTTTATTGTACACAGCTCATATGGAAACTTTTTATTGTACACAGCTCATACTGAGCTTTGATAATGAGTAAAGGCTGCAATACATTCCACATTTAGGGCTATGTGAAGCAACACAAAGAAACACTCCTCTACAATGTATAAATACTTTTAATAAATAATAATAAATGTTCATTTTTAAAAAATAATTTATTTAGTGTGGTCATGCTAGAAGTGACTGTCAGTTGTCATTTGCTAGAATGACAGATTAATGCTTTTGAAAAATACATTCCAGGGGAAGTGTCAGTGAAGAGCATTTGTTTGGCATACAGTGGTTATCCAAATGTGTACATATACATAAAACTGCACATGTTTATTGTACCCATGAACCACTTCAGCTGTTGTAGTGATATATACATGAGCCGAAGACATTGGCCCCACCAACTCCAAACCTCACCAGCTGCCACTGATGCAATCCATCCTCTGAGAATCTTCACCAGCCAATTCAGATTATAAACAATTCAGTGTTTCTTTACATTTCTCTAAAAATGTAAAGTGGCCAGCGGGTGGCGCAGTGGGTTAAACCGCTGAACCATGAGCTGTCAATCGAAAGGTCGGCAGTTCGAATCTGCGACAGGGTGAGCTCTCATTGCTTGGCCAGCTCCTGCCAACCTAGCAGTTCCAAAGCATGTTAATGTGAGTAGATAAATAGGTACCACTTGCGGGAAGGTAAACAGCGCTCCATGTTCCAGCCACATGCTACGCGCTGCGGCAAGGAGAGTCACGCCGGCCACATGACCACGGAGGCGTCTTCGGACAACGCTGGCTCTTCAGCTTTGAAATGGGGATGAGCACCGCACCCTAGAGTCGGACACGACTGGACTTAAGTGTCAGGGGTCACCTTTACCTTTTTAAAAATGTAAAGTGTCTTTTTACATTTCTCTAGAAAACCTCTACAATGCAGATATTGTAGTTCTGATGCTGCCAATTTTCCAAGTCCTCAGCTTTAAGAGACCGTTATCAGTTAAGCCATTTTTTTTTCCTACTGGAGAGTTGCTTAATGCCAGTGCTGCCCTTGCTTTTATGGTCACAGTGCTGATACTATCTGATTTGCAAGTCCTGGTTGCTTTGGCAGATGCCATATTATCACTGCAACATGGATTTGCCACTGAGAGGCCAAACCTTTGGAACTAGGGGAAAGAGGTAAGCTTTCAAAACTTTCTTAGGGAATTTCTTTTTCTTAGATTTGTGTTTATTCAAACACACCATTGAAAGGTATAGCTGAAGATATATTACAATGACATTTGGAGCAGCCCATGCTCTGCTAACGTAATCTTTTGTTTGGCTGGAGATTTTTCTGATTTCCCCCCCCCACACACACACACACACACACACTCTTTTGGAGATGTCAGTCCAGTTTGGAAGAATTACTGGGGCAGCAATCCTAATGCACACATTCCTGAGAGTAAGCCCCACTGAACACAATGGGACTTACCGGTACTACTTCTGAGTAGACATGCCTAGGTTTTGCTGTGAATAGCATTTTTTGGTTATATGCTCTAACAGTTTGGTTTATAATATATTGATAAACTGAATAGCAGTCAAATTAAAAAAAAATGTAAATACTGTAATGGTGCCTTATGGAACCATTCTTAACCTCTGAATAGATACTGTATGTTTACAATTTAATTTTTATTTAATGAATTTCCACCCCACCTTTTTCCAGGTAAGACATTCAAGGCATCTATCTCTGCAAGCATCCACACTGAAAAAGCAGCTTACCATCCTGAGCTATATAGGACAGTCTGTTTCTTCTTTTAAGCTAGTATTACCCCTTTGGTGGCCTCTATTTATAGCCAAATGATAGTTTACTCTCATATAACCCAAGTTTTTATATGTAACCCAGAAAGCCCTAGTTTGACACCTAGTATGACACCTAGTTTTTATATGTAGAGTGTTTGAATGGAGAATAATGAACCATGTGAGCCCCCCCCCCAGCTCCCCCCATGCAGGCACACATTTCCACTTGGCAACAGTGAGACCTACATCTGGGCAAACAGCAGCAATAGCTTTTAGGTATTTTAGAATTTGACAAGCAGTCAAACCAAATTGAGAGAGGTGCATTTCTCACACTTGCATTTCTCTGCTTTAAATGTGAAATATGAAAACAATTTTAATGCACTTCTGTCAAGTTGATTTTGGTCTTTGCCTTTTAAGTAACACGCTTGCTTCTTCCTCCTCATTTCCAGTGTCTCATTGGCTGCTCAAGCAGTTCCTGTTTCCTCACAGCTACTGCCTCTGACATCATACCATAGATTTGTAATAACCAGACTTTACATACAGGACTGGTTTTTCTGGGCTTTCTATCAAGAGTGAGCTGCCATTGAAATCTGCCACTGACGGAGAAATCCCGGTTTGTATGTTTTCTGACAAACTTTTTGAAACAAATTAAACAAGATAAAATATTATAGAGAAAACACAATTTATGCACAAATCTAAACACAGATAAGTGAAACATACAAAAATAGTGATTGCATGACGACGTTTTTTGCATTAATATATTCTCCGATGATGAATGCAGATTGGGGAACAAAGAAAAGGGTATGAAAATTACAGTAAATGTAGCAAGTTAGAAAGATATACCTTTTATATTGGAAGTACATGCTCTGATGTAGTTATGATTGGCAAGTAGCGTGCTCCCCCTGAAATGAAAAGTACCATCAAAGAGAGGAATTTATACCCCTTCTAATTCTGGCCTTATTCCACATTTAAAAAAATAATAATCAGTTTTCAGCATTTGAAAGTACAGGCCATCTGCATGCAAGTCCATGGAGCAAAATATTTCTGTAATGTAATTGGCTATGGTAACTGGGCTGGCCGAACGTCTGAAGGGAAAAATGTATGGAGACAGTCTGTTTCTTCTTTTAAGCTAGTATTACCCCTTTGGTAATTTTGCTATAGCTGATTGCAGCCCCATCTCCAACCAGCAGCAGTATTAATGGTGGACTGCATTGCAGGGTTATTATAAATTACAGTATTCCCTGAGCCTCAGCCTCCCACACTCCTTGCAGTCCTACACTGCAGGATTGTTGACACACACGCACACAAGGTGTAGTCTATATTGCAGGATTGTTGTGTGCTACTTTCTCAGGCTGTAATCCTAGGCACACTTTCCTGGGCGTAAGCCCCATTGAACACCATAGAACTTACTTCTGAGTAGACATGCATAGGATTGTGCTGTCAGTCTCAGCCTGGACTACATTGCAGGGTTGTTGTATCTTTCTCAGTCCATTGCTCCCCTCTCACCTGCTTGATAGGAATAAATATAATGGACTGTATTTATACTGGAATTTGCAGTGGTTATGTGGTAAATTTTTGACAAAACCTTAAAATTGTTCACAAGAAATCAGATGTGAGATAAGACTAAGAACTCATCTCTCTACTATTCACAGTTTAGGGGAAATCCTAGATTTTTCTATTGATTTCTATGGGAAGGTATTTCAACACAAGGAAGGCAAGGTGACATTTAAAAATGGCTTCGCCACTTTGAACTAGGAAACTGCCTATTCGGCCAGGGAGGTGCTTGTCTGTGTTCTTTTTATGTCTATGCGCAGCAAACCAAAGCCCGCAGACCATTCATTGGCTCAGGGCGCGGCCAATTGGGCCGCAGTGGGTACGTCCCGCCTTTCTCCAGTTTGGCCTATCTTTTTTGGGATTCCTGATTGGCGGAGGTGAGCTGGGAAGTTGTCTCACGTTGGTTGCTCCGGCCGGGAGGGGCTCTGTGTGTGTGTGAGTGCGTCGGCACACGGGGAGGGGAGGGGAGGGAGCAAAGAGGCCTCCCTGGAGGAGGATGGTCCCGTCGGTTGGGCTGCAGCTGCTGAGCCCGCTCTGTACCCCCACGGTGAGTCCCTCTGCGCAGGGCCGTGGCGGGGAGGATCAGCCTAGTTGCACCGTCTTCCTCTTCTCCCCCGTGTGGGCCCCCCTTGGGACTCCCTCCGCTTCTGTTAGCCCTGCAGCGCGGTGACCCGAGCGTGGCGGCAGTTTGGGGGGGGGGGGTTGTCTGTGCAACGGTGTGGGCTGTAAGGATGATCATTCTCCTTTTACGTTTGGAGGAGAGGTCTATCATCATCAGTTGAATAGGATGAGCCAGAGGAACAGCCCTGGATAGTAGATGCTAGGGACAAACGTCAGGGGAAGGCCATCACCTTCCATTCCTGCTTGTGAACGCTCAGGAACGTCTGGCTGGCCGCTGTTGGAAACGGAATGCTGGGCCAGGTGAGCCTCTTGATCTAATCCAGTAGTAGGGCTCTTCTTGTATATCAACCTTATCTGTTCCAGTTTGGAACCCATAATTCCTGTAGTATTTCAAGTATGCAAAGTGCTAAGCAGCTGACGTCAGAGTGTGTGTGTGTGTGTGTGTGAGAGAGAGAGAGAGAGAGAGAGAGAGAGAGAGAGAACTTGTTCTTTATAACACCCTTGTGAAGTTTGTTGTTTGTTTGCATTTTATAGGTGGGGAATTGATCAGAACTTGGTCAAGGCTGCCTGATACAGTGGCTGAGTCTAGGGTTTGCAGCTCAGCTTCTATAATAAGGCAGATACCCAAGTACTCTCTGCATTGGATAAGGGGCATGCAGTACTCTTAATTTACTAGACTGTATTTCATATTTATAATCCATATTACACCCACACCCGAAAAGATGAAATGAGGTGTGTACAGGGCAAGGAATCTAGGTATCAAAATACCTAAATGGTACGTGCAAGGCAACCATTTCACATGGTGTAAAGAAATAATTGTTTTAGCTGCACAGTGATCAGTAAGACCCTGAACATGTAAACGAGGCCTGAGCCCTCATGTTCTCGTCAGGCTGTTCTTTACAGGTGCAAGAGCTCCAGTGTGTACATAGAAGGAGCAGCTCTGCAAACACAATGGGATAGGCTCACAGAATGGTTTTGCAGCAAGTGGGAAAAGCTCGTTCGTGTAGCAACTCTGTGTGTGCAGATTTAGCACTAGCATCACTCCTCGCTTCCACATAATCGGATGCCATTTCTCCAGCATCTCCAGCATTGGTACATTTCAGAAAAACGGGGGAATCTAGGCTCCTGGTCTGGTGTAGTTAAGGCTGCAACCCTGTGCAGTTTACTTTAGGAGTAAAGTACACAGGAATTCAGTGGGATTTAACTTCTCTGTACATAGATATTGGACTGTGCTATAAAGAATGTCAAGGAATCTTCTCTTTATAAGTGGCCTCAGCAAGCTGTTCATTAGCATCGGCTTGTTTTTTGACAATATGGGGAGAATATTAATACTGGTCTTCCGTACAAGATTCTTGCAAAGGTTGTTGAGATAAAATATATGAAAAGTGTTTGACACTATGAGATGCCTCATAAAAATGATATGAAATATATTCTTCTGCTTTGTATCATTAGTGAGGTTTCTTACTCCCATGGCTGTCCTAAGGAAATATTCCAAAGTTGGATTTCTTTGATTGTTAGGAAAACGTGCTTTAAACTAAATGTATTAACAGACAATGCTGACTTGTTTTTTTCCTTAGAATTTTTATTAATGTGTTCATGTTATATGCATGCATTTTGTGCCACTTCTTGTAAAATGCAGTTCTAGCGTGCGCGCTCCAGGTGTTTAAGTTTCCTCCTGTATGGTTAATTTACCCTTTTGGGAACCATGTCACTAAGAGGCACAGGCAGCAATCCAACACTTGCTTGCTCAGAAGTCCATCTGTGAGTCTTATTTTTGAGTAAACGTGGTTAAGGATTAAAATTTGGTTGCCAGTTTCATTTTTGGCCCATTATTGTACACCTGTGGTTCTCAACCATTAGGAGATTGTGGACCACTGAGGCAGAAATTGGAAGCATCATGGACCACGCATGCTCCTGCAACTGCTGGCCAGCTCTTCCAGGTTCATCTGGCCGCTACGCCGCTCAGGGTCTTTACAAGGCCATCCAGGGAGGCCCCTCGCCCCCTCCCTGGACGACCATGTGGACGACCCAAGCGGCGCTGCATGGTAGCTAGCTCCGTGGCTAGACGAACCCATAAGAGCCCGCTAGCAGCTGCAGAAGCACACACCTCTCGCCTCTCTTGACGAGCCGGTGAGGGAGTGCACCAGCAGTCCTTGTGTTCACCTGCCAGCCACCTCCTTACACAGTGCACCAGCCGAGGCCCCATTTGCCTCTGGGCAGCCCGAGTTCATGCTGGAGATCGCACGAGAGCTAGGCGGCCCCAAAAGTGATTGTCGTGCGGGCACGAAGCACTTATTAAAATTAATGAGGACAGATCTTTTTTGGGGTGGTGAGACCTCATGGATTACTTTTCAGATTCTCTCGGACCACCTGTTGTCTGCAGACCACTGGTTGGGCACCACTGTTGTAGACAGATAATTCATGACCAGAGGCTCACAGCGGGATTCTGGGCAATCTGAGTTGATGCAGGAAAGATACATGTGAAAGAGAGTGAGACAGAAGGCTAAACTTCATGTGAGTGGAACAGCTACACCTGTTCATGTAGTTGCCCTGTTCCTTTATAAAGCAGGACGAGGGTGCACCCTGCCTTGTGTCTCTCTTCAATCCATTGCCCAAACCCTTTTTTTTTTCCTAGTCTGACTCCAATACCAGACGTGTGCAGGAGTAGTGTGGGGTGGGGGTTGGCTTCCTTCCCATGTTTATGTAAAAATAAGATGCCCTGCTTTATTATTTGAGTGAAGTGGATATGTGGACAACACATTTGGCTGCTCCTGTCATGTCTGCTTTGGCCCTCTTTCGCAGTCTTTTCCACATATACATTTCTTATGTGAACTTATTCCCCCAGAAGAAAAGTAGTCTGGACCAGAGGTTGGAAGTTGAGGGTGGGAGGAGAAATGTGGAAGTCCATTCTATTAAAGAGGTGTTACGTTCCTGTTAATGCAATGCTTTTGCCATTTGTTGGAGTGGGTGAAGGTGAGAAATCTGAGCCGGCCATGTCATTTATGGCTTTCAACAAACTCATAAAGTGTTGTTTGTTTATAGTGGGGGGTTTGGGGTTGGGTGCAATTATTTTAGAATACAATCGGGGGGGTAAGGCTACAGAAAACGCACTAATTTTCTGATGGCTAGGTTTTGCATTATTTTGTTTGTGGAAGAACATTCAGTCCATAGGAAACGCTGAGAGGACTCGGTATATTTAGTCTGGCGGGGGGCATGATGGCACTCTTCAAATACTTAAAGGCTGTTGCATGGAAGAGGGCAAAAGTTGTTCCCTGTTGCCCTAGAGTAGGACTAGATCTAGCGGGCTTAAGCTGAAGGAGGGGAGATCTCAGTTTAATGTCAGGAAAATATCTTAGTGGGAAGAGCAGTTCAACAATGGAACCAATTACCAAGGAAAGTGGTAAGTTCTCCCCCCACTGGAGGTTTTTCAAGCAGAAGCTCAACAGGTACGTTTTGGAGATGCTCTAGAGAAGATTTTCCTGCTTCAGGCGGTGTGGGGTAGATGGACATGAAGACCCCTTCCAGCTCTCTGATTCTATATGAGCTCCCATCTGACGCAACACAGATTTATCATCTCAGAACTGGGTTCAGGTTTCCCATATTAAAAATGGTTATGTGCATTTTACACTAAATGGGTAAAACAGAACGTTGTTGTTGGTATCAATACTTGTGACTGAACACTGGTGCGTTTAGGCAGTTATCTCCTTGATATAGTTGATGTATCTTATTCTTCAAAGCAAACACCTGCATTGATCCATTGTCCTGCCACACACCTTTGTTAATCAGAACAAATTACCCCTATCAGTTTTTGACCAGTTGGTACTTGATGCTTCTTGTTTGCGTGTGTTATGGTGTGACCGAATCCTCTGCCTTTCTCCTTGTAGTAAACATTAGCTATCATGACAAGAAAGACCAGAGGACTTGGTCGCACCATAATTATTAAAAATATTTTTATATTGCTTTTCAGCAAAAAGTTCATGGAGTAGTTACAGTATAAAATAATGCAGCTATAGACTTGGCAAACAGTGCTGAATACTATGGGGTCAGAAAAGATAAAGCTTCAGGTTAAAGAAGGTATGTGATGGGGTAGTTTCTGTATCAAACTCAGTTGCTATTCTTTAACAGGCGTGTGTTTTAATATATTTGGGAGTCTGGAACTACTTCAGGCTTCTTATCTGAAGCAAGAATTGTAATAAAATTCTCAACTGGCTCCAGTTTTATTTGCTATGATAATATGGTACAAGTTTCAAAGGCGTTCTGTTGATTGATTAATTCAGCCATGAGGGCTTTGAAGTAGCAATAATATATAGACAACCGTATAAAATCACTGCTGAACTGCCAGTTCTGCCTTTTGGATTAGTTAAAATCTCAGAGGTGATTGGTGCTTCTTATTAAACTTTTCAAAAAGCCTCAGCAGATAGATAAAGCCCTCTTTTTTTTTTTTTTTTTGGTTCATATTGTAATAACTTTCCTATTTATCTGTGCCACTTTTATATGAAATTAAACTGCCCCCAACCTTATGTTTTAGTATCTCTTAATATCTGTTTTGCAGTGGTTCTCAAACTTACCTGCTCCATGACCCACCTTCAGCTTGGATCTCAACAACCCAGAAGTAATGGTGGTGACGTGATGACGTTGTCACGTCACTGCCATTACTGCCGTGTTTCTGGACTTTCATGTTTTTTTTCCTCAAAGCCCACTGCCAGAGCCTCATAATTCCCATAAACGTGACCTGTCTTATTTAGGACTATGAAACACAGTTTTGATAGAATTACTAGCATAGTATGATCTGGAGTGCTGATGTAGAATTGTAATCATCTGGTCCCCTGGATTAGGTATAAATAGTCTGCAGGTCGACTAGGCAAAGAAATCGGCCCACTTGAGTAAAGCTTTTCTTTTAGGCTACAAGTAAGATGTGTGTGAAAAGACAGACTAGTAACTCTTGTATTCCTCTTTGTGCATCACACACATACGTTTTATGGTGGGGGTGGGTATAGATGTGGTCTCTAGAAATTCAAATAGTGTGCCCCTGGACCCTGGTGGGCTCCTGAGAGCTGTCAGGAAGTTTTCTGTTAGCATGGCTTGGTGCACATTGTGGAGATGTGGCAATGATTTGGGTGATAAACGTAGTCACTCTGAAGTGCTGTTGTTTGCTGTGGAGAACCTGATTGGTTCAGTGATTCTAAAAATTTGCTTTCAACAAATTCCAGCCAAATTGCAAAACACTCCAATAAAAAACAGGCCACATACCGTATTTTTTCGCTCCGTAAGACGCACCAGACCATAGGACGCATGTGCATTATGGAGCTAAAAATGGGGGGGGGGGAATGTCTTGCTTTTAACAGCTTACCTGGTGGTTGTTTTGCAGCTCTAATCTTCGGGTTCTTCAGCTCCCAGTCGCGTTCGGCGCCTGGACGCGACCAGGGAGCCCTGAGCTAACATCGCAGCAACTGCGATGTTTCCGGAGGGCTTGCAGTCGTGACCAACGTCGGGGAACTTTGTGCAGGCGCTGAACGCGATTGCAAGCCATCCGGAAACATCACAGTTGCTGCGATGTTAGTGCAGGGCTCCCTGGTCGCGTCCAGCGCCTGCGAACTTAGCACAGGCGCCGAACACGACTGGGAGCCGAGGAACCCGAAGATTGGAGCTGCAAAATAACCACCAGGTAAGCTGTTAAATTGTTAAAAGCAAGATTTTTTTTACAGCATTCGGTCCATAAGACGCACAGACATTCCCCCCTATTTTGGGGGGAGGGGAAGTGCATCTTATAGAGCGAAAAAATACGGTATATGTGCACGTATTTTGATGTGAATGTGACTTGAATGCAGGATGAGAGCTCATTATTGATCCTGTTGTGGGGCAGTGATGGTGGCCAAAAACCTGTACGTTTCTGTTACTGTTGCACCCTGGCCAGGGCAACTTGCTCAACCCTTGATCTCATGGCTAATAGCATCTATCAGGAAGGGGGTTGTATGTTTATTTTAAAATACTGTACTTGTATCCTGACTTTCCACTCCCAGTCAGGAGACATTCAAGAAAGGTGCCCAAAACAACATTTTAAGGTAGTAACATAATAATAAACAAAGAAAAACAAATTACTGTACAGCAAGCATAATAGAACCAATAAAAACCCAACGTTGGATTACACAAAATAAAACAAAGCAGCGCAGTGAGTGAGGCCATCTGGGGATTTAGAGTGGAGTGTCCTCAGTATGCTGATGACACCCAGTTCTATCCTTTGCATCTCAGGAGATGAAAGTGGATGTGTGAACCGGTGCCTGGAATCAGTAATGGACTGGATGAGGGTCAATAAACTGAAGCTCTATCCTGACAAGATGGAGGTACAGTTGGTGGGTGCTTTGTCTGACCAGGGAGAGGTGATATTCATCTTGTTTTGGATGGGATTCCGCTTCCCCGGCCTAAAGGACCATATTCGCAGTTTGGGAATCCAACTCTGTCATTGGAGGCACAAGTGACATCAGTGGCTAGGAGTGTCTTTCACCAGCTGAGGTCAGTATGCTAGCTTGTTCCCTGTCCTGGATAGCCTGGCCACAGCTATCCATGCTCTCGCAACCTCCAGGCTTGGAATTGTGTGGAATGCATTTGAAGATAAGCTTCAGCAAGTTTAAAACACAACTGCTAGACCTTTGACTGGAACCTGTTGCTGGGAATATACCTTGCCAGCTCGCAAAATTTTAATTGGCTCCCAGTTCATTTCCAAGCACAATATGGCTTTATACAGCTTGGTACCTGAAAAAAGTCTTATCTCCACATAATTGTTATTGGAGACTCTCCTCTGGGTGCACTCACCATCGGATAAGACAGATGGCAGTTGGGGACAGGACCTTTTCAGTTGTGGCTCTCTGATTTCCAAAACTCTCTCCCCAAGCAAGCTTACCTGACACCCACTTTGTTGTCCTGTAGGCAATAGGCAGTTTTTTGTTATACTCGCAGGCTTTTAATCTGTGATAACATTTATCTGCAGTCCATTATTTGTATTTTGTGGTGGTGTTGTGCATATTTTATTGTGTTTACCTTTGTGGTGTGAGCCACCCAGATAATTTAAATGTATTAAATACATGTTAAAAGTGGTCTTATTTTCAGTACTGATGTGAAAGCGCCACGAGTAGCCAGTGATAGTTTAACTGTGAAGAAGGTACTTGGGGTCAAATGTCAAAATGACGACTGGTGCTTTAGAATTGTTAGCTTTTTTCTGTTCTTTCTAGATTCTTGTGTCTCAAACTATGCCCGAGATGACCGAGAAAGCTCCTCTTAAGAAACAACACCGGTAAGTGGGTGTGTCCTGATCACCAAAAAAAAAAAGTTGGTTTGCCTTGATAAATTTCTTTCTTCCATTATTTGTTTTTCCTTCTAGATGTTTGAACTTGATTTGAAAAAAGGTAAAGGTGAATGGCTGCTGAAATCTGACTGAAGGCTGGTTAAAATATTTCCCACTTGATAGTTTGCAGACTTCAGAGAGAGCCTTGTCTTTGACTAGCTCTTTGTTTTATTTATATTAGAAGTTGTGTTGCTAATACTTGCACTGTGTACAGACAACATTTTTCAGTAATGAGGCCACTGCAGTATCATTGGGAATCAAAGTTGCTGGTTAAATCCCAACTTTTCCCCAACTAGCATCCCCGTTGGTGGCCAGTGTAAGAGCTGTTGATTGTACACTGCTTGTGACAACAACAACTTGGCCTTTGTTGAGAATAACAAATTACACTGGATAATAAACTTTAACAAAGGCCATGCCCCCAAGATTAAATCAGTCATTAAATCAGTCATTTAATCAGTCATTTCTTATAGCCTTTGAGGTGCTGAACACAAATATGGCAATGAAAATGCACAATTGGTTACAGTTTGTAAGAGATCTGCAATGGATAGTTCCATAGACATGTACTGGTAAATGCCCGACGGCACTTACAACACCTATGTACGCAATAAAGCCTGCTTCTCCTAAACTAGAGCCAGTCGACAGATTTTATTGTCGTTTTCTTTTTTTAGCATGTTGAACTTTAGTAAGGATTAGTTCTTTCCATTTCAGGGCCAGTTTCGTGTTGTCCCATGTTATTTTAAGAATAACAAGTACTGTTTTTCAACAAAGTTATTGAAGACATTTACCGTATTTTTCGCACGATAAGACGCATTTTTTCCCCCAAAAAACATAGGGGGAAAAAAGTGTGCGTCCTATCGTGCGAAGCCTTAAAAAAAATACTTACGGGGCTTGCGCAGGCCTCGCCATCTTCATTTCGGCCACTGTGCAGGGCTTCTGGTCGCGTCCTGGGCCTGGGCTAAGTTCCCAGGCGCAGGACGCGACCTGGGAGCCCTACGCAAACATCGCAGCAACTACGATGTTTGCGCAGGGCTCCTGGTCACGTCCTGGGCCTGAGCTAAGTTCCTAGGCGCAGGACGCGACCTGGGAGCCCTACGCAAACATCGCAGCAACTGCGATGTTTGCGCAGAGCTCCTGGTCTTGTCCGGCGCCTGCGCTAAGTTGCCTGACGCTGGACGCGATCAGGAAATCGCGTCCAGCGTCAGGCAACTTAGCGCAGGTGCCGGACGAGACCAAGAGCCCTGCGCAAACATCGCAGTTGCTGCGATGTTTGCGTAGGGCTCCCAGGTCGCGTTCTGGGCCTGGGAACTTAGCCTAGAAATTAAAGCGGTAGAAGAAATTAAGCGGTACTACTAGCAAGGGCAAAAGGAGGTCGGTGTTTTTATTTTTTTAATACATCCAACGTTTTATCAAGCATATGATTTTTCCATATGGATGCATATTTTTTTCAAAGAAATAGAGCTTTGTATCTTTTTTTAAAAAGCAAACATCCCCTTGTTATGCCCCTCTAAAGATCTCACAGCTAATATGGTTTTATAACCATACAGCAGACAAAGAGCACTTGATTTTTTTAAAACGTATTTTTAGCTCCATATGACGCATGCGTCCTATGGTGCGGTGCGTCCTATGGAGCGAAAAATACGGTACATAACAAAAGAAATGAAAAATGTTTCTGGGTTCCAAAGATTTACAATCTTTAAAATAATAATAATAATAAAGGAGACTAGCAAAACACAGAGGGAGGAATGTTTTGCTGGGGTGAGTAGGGACGGTTGCTCTTTCCTGAATACATAACTGTAGGAGCACCTCTGCCCAGTTAGCTAGGAATACAGGAGTACTGGTTGAAAATATCAGCAGTGGAGGATGAGAAATGTTTTCTTGATTAGCTGCTCCTCTGGCACTCCTAGTTTTTGACAGGGGGAAAAACACTTTTTACTTCACTCCCATGGTGGTTCTGCAGTGAAGAAACTTGGCAGCTCTGAAGGGAGAGATTAACGGAGTTGGAAATATTTTTGTTCAGAAAGAACTGTCAACTGTGGGAAAATCTTAAATTGGCTGATTAGTATTGTACCAGATTTTGTCGATTTGCGATGCTGTTACTACTTTTTGTGCAAAATAATAATCATTTTTGTATTCTTCATTTATTATGACCAGTCTAGGCAAAATCCCTTATGAGTCCCACCTATTTTGGGGGGGGGGAGCAGGATAGAAATCTAATAAGTAAATAAATAAAATAACTGAAATCTGAGTAAATGTAAATGGGAGCTGAGAATGAAAAACTTTGGTCTCCACTTCTTCAAAGATACAGAATTGACACAAACCTGTCCGATATAGCAGTAATTGTTTAATTTTTAAAATATAAAAAAGAAATCATTACTTTGTTACAATATTGGAAATGAAAGGTTTCAGATCTTAGACTAGGGTTGGATATCCTTTTATAAACAGTGCTGGAGAGAGGATCGTAGTTTGCTTTTACCATTGAGTAACATGACCATTTGTGAACTGGCCTCGGAATGTTAGTTATTCAGATCTATTTCTGGCTCTACAGGCAAACATAGCCATGTGATTTTTAGGACAGCATACTGTATATAATTTGTCACTTTCATTTTGAAGGCAGCAAAGCCAAAATGCTGCAAGTCCAGGGTACATAATACCAGTAGTCTGCTTTATTTCCACCAAACTGCAGGAACCTTGAACAAATTTCGTATTGCTTTCCCTGCAATGTAGTTTAATGCTGATTGCCAATTCATGGTAGTTTAAGCCAGGATTTCTTTTTTGTACCTCTGGTGGTACTTGGGCCACCGGGCCCCCCTAAACCCCACTGGGCCGAAATCCTGGAAATAAGCAGCGATGATGTCATTTCTTCCAGTGGTATTCGGTGCGGCGACACCCATGTAGGTGGTATGCCACACCAAGTATGTTGAGAACCCCTGGTTTAAGCTATTAAGGATGAAGAACATCCACATTTGAGAATAAGCCCTAGTGAACTTGGTGCGAACATTTTTCTCAACAAATATGCATATGCCCAAATAGAAATTAAAGCCAGGTTTACTTAAGTTGTGTCTGGAAAAGGCACGAGCATCCTAGATTTGATCCTTCTGATCAGCAAGTTCAGGCAGTGAAGACCAATCTGCTGTCTGAGCTCTGAGGACTCAATAAGTTTTTAAAGAAGGCATCAGTCCTCTGTTCTACAACATCCATCCTAATTTTCTTCTGGTAGAAACTAATATAAATACATTTTTTCTTCATCCTTGTTCAACTTAAGAAATTATAGGACATTATTAAAAGTACATTTCCTCTTAAATTCGCCCATTAGTCAGACTTGCATCTTTCTGCTGAATACAAGAATGTACTTCGGTTGTGGCACTTCATACCAGTTTCTTCATGCTTCTACGGTACAGTGAACCCTTGATTTAATGGGGGGGGGAGGGTATCAATGCCAAAAGCTGTGAAATCTAAATGCATTGAAGTCAGCGGAGACATGCGTCTGCAAAGCGTATGACTATTTTTTAACGAAGGAGAAAATACCAGTTTCCGAAGTCTGTGAAATCGAGACCAGTTAAATCAAGGGTTCACTGTATTTCCTTCTCTTCCCTCTAGCTCAGTGGTTCCCAAACTGGGAGGTGCAGCTCCCAGGGGAGCCGCCGAGTGCCACAGAATCCTATCGGAAAACAGTACAATGCCAATTGGCAGGCATCAACATAATGTAATGGGGAGCCGCAGCCAATGGTCAAGGGAGCTGCAGGTTGAAAAAGTTTGGGAAACACTGGCATAATCCTATGCATGTCTACTCAGAAGTAACCCTTTAATTATTGGTTTACTATTAGTATATAAAGGAGAGCGGTTGCGCTCCAGAGCAATGTATATGACCCTGTAGGGGCTCCTTTGCTGTAGGGCATAAATCTAGTCTTGTGCATAGCACCTTCTGCAGAGAATGCAGGCTTAACGTCCCGGTAAAGCTAAGAGTCTTTATTGTAAATATTTTTATTCCTCTCTGTTCTTTTATACCTTTGCCCAGAAAGGAAGAACCTTAAGTTACATGCTGTTAGCTTCTTTGAGCATTTTATGTAAAATGAAAAGGCAGGGTACAAATACTTATATACCTATTTTCATGGATTTAAGAAAAGATCTTAGAATGCAAGATGCATAGTGCAACCTTTTTTCATTTCATCTGTATGTTTGTTTTTAACAGAAAGAAAAACCGTGAGACACACAATGCAGGTAGGCGCTTCAGTGTTGCTCTGATGCTAGTGGACTAGGTACAACTTACTCTTTGAGTTCTTTAAAAAAAACATGCAAGGACAAGTGCCTTTGCAATCACAAGAGAATAATCTCCTTGTTTCTTAGCTTGTCACCAGTTTATTGTTTTGCCAAACCATGATACATGTTATGTTCTCTGTTCACCAGTGGAGAGACATCGAAAGAAGAAGATCAATGCTGGAATAAACCGAATTGGCGAGCTAATTCCATGTTCCCCAGCACTGAAACAGGCAAGTGGACCCTTAACTTAATAGTGGCTCAATACACACAGAAGTGCTGGTTCACACAGTATTTCTCTTACTCTTGCAAGAGTCAGTCTTGGCCTTTGCTGGCTATATGTTGATATGGACAAAATAGATATGAGTGGCAGCCCAATCCTATACACGCCGCCCAATGGCGACTCACCTCCCTCACTGGCGCAGACTTCTGTAAAGCAATCTGTGCCAGTCCTGAACACGTTCCCGACAGTTTGCCGACCAGCACGCTGCCGGGGACGTCAGTGGGAAGGCCTCCACCTTTCCAGACGCACCGGAGGACACCCGGATGCACAGCAGGAAAGGTAAGCCGGCGGGGGAGGGGGCGTAATGGAGGGCGGGGAGGCTGCAGGAGGGGGAGAATCTGTTGCGGAAGTCTCGTGGTGGGTCCTATCCCCCATCCCTGCAGCTTCCCTGCCCCTTTTCTCTCCTTGGAGTTATACTAGCAAAGTCTGAGGAGACCCATTGTGGGTCGAGAGGCTTACACAGGGGGAAGGGGATTAAATATCCCCTTGCCCTACAGAAGCCTCCCCATCGTCGTCCCTTCCCCCCCCACACACACACAGGATGCAACAGCTACCCTTTCGGCACCGCTGCATCGGCTGGGGGGGGGGGGAGGATAGGATTGGGCTCTTAGGCAGCCATTGACCAGTAGCAATTTCAATTATCCCAGTATCGGAGGGGAAAAATATCACTGAACTTTGCTGCCAGTGATATTTATGATTGCCTAGAGTCCATATTACATTTGTCAGTGTGAGTGTATCCCTGGGGAAGGCCAACAGTACTTATGTGGCCAAGAAATGTTTTTCACAAGGGCTACAAAAATGTTGATAAACTGAAGACGACCTGTTGATACAATTCTTACATAAAAGTATCTAAATATAAATGTTTCTGCAACACACAATGAGCCTCAATAGCTGCACTTCTGCAAGGCCATATTTGCATGATAAGAAATAAAATTGTCTTTTTAATGATTTTTTTTAGAAACACTTTATTTTCATTTTATGAAAAAACAAAAACAAATAAAATTTTGTCTTTAGATGGTCTTGCTTCTAAAAATAACTTGAGCTTTCATAGCACATTTCCTGAAGGATTTGCTTCTTGATATTCAGTTACCTGTGCTCCTCTTGTAAGCTACCTATAGCTTTTCTTTACATCCCGGAATGTCTTGTAACAAGCACCAGTATTTATCAGTACTATGGACCCTTGCCATCCGTGGGTTTCACATTTGAGGATCCGTGGATGTCAAGGGGATCAAACATTTATTTTTTTTAAATAGTGGGACATGTTAGTCTTCGTCCAATTTACACCCCCATTAGAAAAATTCAACAGTGCTTGCATTCTGCTAAAGACCCTCGGTATCCTTTGGATATGGCAGGAGTTTACAGAATACCTTGTGAATGTGGCAAATTATATATAAGTATGACTGGAAGATCACTATGGACGAGACTCAAGGAGCATGAGAGGCATTGTCGGCTTGGCCAAGGGGAAAACATCAGCTCTTGCTGAACATCTAGCTACAGACCACCGCATTTTGGCGGCAAGGGCACCCCCACAACGACGCCAACGCCCGGGGGCCCCGCCCCCCCACAACGACGCCTCTGAATGCTCTGCTAAACACTGAAATAACAAATTTAATGGATTGCAAGTCCTGTTTCTGAAGTTGTGTAACAATGCATGTCTGTAAGGGAATACAGAATTCCGAAAATGTGCAAGATTACATTAGTAGTTCACGCCGATGTTGTAATTTCAGCCTAAATGTTTGGTTTTTCCTGCGGGAACAATAGAAAGGCTTTTTCAACTGAAAGTGCAAGTTAAACATCTTTAGCCGCTGATGGACAAATTTAAATCTTTCAAATGAAAAGCCAGCAGGAATTGTTTTGAGAACAAACTTGCGTGCAACGTCAAACTGTGTCACTTAGCGTTTTTCTAATTCTGTGTGCTCACTTACAGAGCAAGAACATGATCCTCGATCAGGCATATAAATACATAACAGAAATGAAGAGGCAAAATGATGAACTCTTGTTGAATGGAGGAAGCAATGAGCAAGGTGAATAAATCCATGTGTCAGCTGGGGCGAGGCTGACTTGTTTAATGTCCTTATTCTCTTACTACAAAAGGAAAGAGGAGCTCCTTGGGTGGAAACTGGTGACCTCTTATCTTGTGGGTGCCACGGACAGACTTTCACTGTGGCAGCTGTAACTGCGTTAAGAGGATGTTGTTGACGGTAAACTAGCTCTTTGATGACCTGAATGTTCCTATGCAATGATAGGATGACTTGTGGTAATGATAATGCTTGGCGCCCATAGACAAGTGACTGACCTCATGATCTTAGCTGTCGCATTTTACACTTTTTAAAGAATAGCTGGTCACAAAATAAATGACTTCCTATTGTTTCCTATGTGCTCAAGTGGCTTGAAATTATCCTTATTCTCCAGCTTCTTCTTTTCTTGGCAGCTTTCAACCTGCATCTTTGACAAACTTATATCTTTATGTCTGTATACAAATTTATGTCTGCTTCTTGATATTATTACCCTCTTGAAGTTGATATTACTGAATCAGATCTTGTTCCATGTTGCCTCTCTTTTACATCTGCGTCTTGGAGGTTACAAGCATTTTATTGGTAGGAAGGTGTTATGTAACTCTACAAACCTAAGGCATGAAGGCCACATGTTCCTGCATGTGGGTCATCATTTAGCTGGAGTTAATATGACCCCTCAGGTTGTCAGCTGTGACTGTTATTTCTGGATGGTTATTTTCCCCTATATGATTTAGAGCGCAATCCTGCTCTAAATACATAAAGCACGTTTGCGACTACTTTAGAACCGGGAAGGCCGACACAAGGCCGGCCTTCCCAGCTCCGCCGCACGTGGACTCGGCCAGCCGGCGGATCCAAGCACAGTAGGAACTGGGAGAGCAGGTCGGTGGAGCCAGGAGGGCGGACATAGGTCCAGCTGGACCGTTACACGGCCTCTTCCGACTTACGCCAGCAAAATAGCTGACGGAAATCCGAGGAGGCCTATCGGCCCCAGCCGCTCTTACACTTGGGGAAGGGGGCAAGTGTCCGCTTCCCCGAGTAGACTTTCCGCCACGGGCTGCTTGCTGCAGGCTGCCCGCGGCGGAGCTCAGGATCCGGCGGGCGGCCTCGGCCACCCGGCAGATCCTTACGCTGGATTGGGTTGTTAATGTCATTAAACCAAATGGCCCTGATAAAATCTCCAGGATTGGTTTCAGTAGTCATCTGAGATCAGTGCTGATTCCAGGAGACTCCAGGCTAGTCCTGGAAGGTTGACAAGCCTAATGCCCCCTGAATGCTTTACGCACACATTGGAGCCCTTGCTGACAGTCATGGGTGAAGATTGTGGTAGGCTGCTTTGGTTATTCCCAACACAAGTTTGTATACAGGTATGTGCCATATAATGATGGGGATACGTTCTGCAAACCCCGTCGTTAGGCGCATCCATTGTTGCCTGGACAACTGCTAATGGCTGCTGGGTCGCACCCCACAATGCTTTGGGGCAGCTTTGTAGTGCCCCAGAGTGCCTTGCTGGGGCTGGAAAAGCCCAAAGAAGGCAGCTAGCCGGTGTTGGTGTGCACAGAAAGTGCACGCTTCACCAATTAGCTGGTTGAGCTCAAGGAAGAAGGCAAGGAAACTATCCCGGTGGGTTCGGCTGGACCACCATAGTATAGTTCATCTGACGGAACATCATTATCCAGCACATACCTGTACTTCTGTTACTGTGCGCACATTTTTTCTAACTGTGCTGTTCCTCTTCTAGACTGCTATCAAAAAGATGTTAGCAACTTGCTGGTTTCTTGCTATTTGTTGCTCAGATTCTAATCTTCACACAAATAAAAGTAGTCTTTTTTTTTCCATTAACCACATTTATCACTTGCTCATGATACCTTCCTCTGGGTGGCATGTGACTAATTCACTTCCCACTGGGGCAGTAAATGCTTTTCACATCAAGTCACCTCTGTTCTAATTCTGTGACTTCCGTCTGTGGCCATCAGGGGGCGTGTGTCTTGCTGTCTTGAACAGCAGGGAATAGAGTTAACAATGTGGGAGGGAGCTGCTGTAGTCTAGCAGCTCATTTGCTGGGCAGACAATTAGCTATGGGCTGTTTTTAAAAGTGTGTGTCACTTCATGGCAGCACTCCAAATTACAGGAAGGTAAAACATGCAGACAGGCAAGAATGTGCCTTGCCACTTCAATAATGTGTTGCAAGCACAGGGCCTGACTCAGACAATTGATCCATCTAGCCCAGTATCATTGACTCTAATTTGCTGTCTGCAGGGCCTGATTCGGAGCTTTCCCTATCCTGCTATGTGCAGTTCTTTTTATCTGTTACCATGTACTTTACATCTGAACCACAGCCCTTTCCTTTTTTCTAATTCTCTGAGAGCTTATCTAGATTTGACAGTACGTTCATATTTGAAGTGATTGTGTTAAAGTGATCAAGACCTAATACATAAAGGATTCTTGTGCTGTGTATAGAGTATGCTTTGAGGATTGAAGTAGGTGCCTTTAGTGGTTCAATAGTTGTACCCGTTCTTAAAACCGCAACTGTTGTAGATTTTCCAAGAATCTTTGATCAGTGGAATTTTTATTATTTTTTCTTTTGTTTGCTTTGTAGCTGAAGAAATAAAAAAGCTTCGGAAGCAGCTGGATGAACTCCAGAAAGAAAATGGCCGCTACATAGCACTATTGAAAGCCAACGACATTTGCCTTTATGACGATCCCACCATCCATTGGAAAGGAAATCTTAAAAATGCAAAAGTTTCTGTCGTTATTCCGAATGACCCAGTGCAAAAGAAGAAAGGAGATCTCAAAAATGCAAACGTTTCTGTTGTTATCCCCAGTGATCAGGGGCAAAAGAATATTATTGTGTATTCCAATGGGAGTCACCTTGGTGGAAGTAATCAGGGGGCATCTGTTCAGGGAATAACATTTAATATCAGTCATAATTTACAGAAGCAAACAGCGAACGTCGTTCCAGTCCAGAGAACTTGCAACCTCGGTACTCCTGTGACCATTTCTGGTATTTATTCCACAGAAATCAAGTCAGGGGTACAGACGTCAGTTTCTCCATTGGCATCAAGTCCACCAAATCCAGCCAAGAAAACGCTTGAGCACCCTACCTCTGAGAATGAGCAGGGCATATTTACGAGTACCAGTGCCGCCAGCTCCCAGAGTGCCTTGCAGCCAACAGAGACGCAGCCTGAAATACAGAGTTCACCACAAGCTGAAAACAACATCCCCAAATCTAAGAACAGGCAAGAACGTTCCCAATTACCTGAGAAAGCGGGTGTATCCAGCACCAGCCTTGCTTCCAGTGCTGATGTGGACACCAGACATGCTCAGCTGGCAGATGCGCCCCCCAAAACGGATTCAAGGAACAGATCCCAAGAGTGCCCTGTCGTTTCGGCTGCAGACACCTCTTGTACGCCATCAGTAAGACTGTCCCTCGTGGACAGTTTTCCGTCGGGAAGTGTCTTCAAAAGTACAGATGCCATAAGTGGCAGTGGAGCGTCGGTACCACCTGCAGTAGAGGTCCCAAAGGTTGTAACAGAAATGAACTTGCTACCTGCTACCACTTTAGAGAAGTGGCCATTTTCCAGTTCTCCGGGTATTGGTGCTCCAGGCTCAAAAGGCATGAGTGGCCTGACGCGAATGGCCTCTGCCGGAAACACCCAGACTACTTGGACTACTTTGCAGCTAGCAGGGAATACTGTTCAGCCTCTAAATCATACACCATCCAGTGTAATGACTGCCTTGTTAAATGAGTCGGTTAATGATGCTGGTACTAGAACTTCCATTCCTAACAAATGTTTGGCCACTAGTGCCACTTTGAATCATCCTCTACCTGCCGACGAACATACACTTGAGCAACGCCTGGTTTCTTTGCCTTCCTGCCAATCCTTACCTATGCAGCCGCTAGTCACTAAGACGCAGGTTATAGCACAGCCTCCAGGCAGCCTTCTTCCATTGAATCCGGGCATGCAGGTGATTCAGATGTCCCAGCCAGTAGGTTCAGCTGTTGCCGCGTCGCCTGCTAATCAGAACGTCATCATTCTCCAGCCTCCTAATACTAATCACTGTCCACCAGTGCTGAGAGCTGAAGTCCCTAACCAAACAGTTAGCCAACAGATTGTAATTATACAAACTGCTAACCAAAATCCTTTCTCTCTTTTCTCTGCCCCACCCCCTTCTGTTAGAATGCCTGTTAATGGAGCCTCTTCCACAGCAAGTACTAACAGTTCTACACAAAATGCCTCTGGTCCTCATATGTTTGGTGGGAAGCATCTTGTCCATATTTTACCTAGACCATCCTCTACGCAGTCATCTAGCTCAGCGCAAACGTTTTCAGTTTCAATGTCGAATCAGCAGCTTCCGCAGACTATTTCTTTGAATGGACAACTGTTTGCATTGAAACCTGTCAAGTCCTGTTCTGGAGCTTCAGATCAAGCCCCTATGCAAATTATTCAGCCTACCACCAGCGAAGATCCAAATACCAATGTTGCCCTCAATACATTTGGTGCTTTAGCTAATCTCAATCAAAGCATATCGCAGATGGCCGGGCAAAGCTGTTTGCAGCTGTCAATCAGCCAGCCTACCAATCCAACCATTGCCAGCAGCCAGACCACACCAGCTAACTGTGTTCTGCTGGCACCTACTTCAACGCCCTGTTCAGCTGCAGATAGCTCTGTATTAACCAGTGTTCTGCATCCAATGGATACTCCTTCCTCCAAAGCTTCTCTTGGTGTGTCTTCGGGTTTGGGCTCAAAGCGGTCTAATAAAAAGCCAAGTGCAAAAAAGTGTTTAGTGGGAAGTAGCAACCTTGCATGTCAAATTAATCCTTTCAAAGATTCCAAAAAGCTTGATGGTGGGAATACAGAAGCTGCACCTGAAAATTCAGGAAGTGACATTTTGCTTGAAAATATGTCTGTTAATGTGGTATTGCAAAACTTGGCTATATCACAGACAAGTAATAGGGTAGCACCTGATGATGTAAATGCATCTGATTCTCATCCCATAGAGACGTTGAGAACTGAACAGGATGTGGAATCGCCTCCAGCACCAGACCTGAGTGTAGTTGCAGTGACTAGTTCATCACCCTTGGAATCAGCCGTGTCGGGACAGTTCGAAGTGGTTGCTTCAGTTTCCAAAGACTGTGCTTCTCCCCCTCTTCAAACATGTAGACCTGAGACTGAGATAGCATCAAATTCTCAATTATCTGAATCCAAATGCATTCCCACAATCTCCTTAACATCCTCCTCTGATACTCAAGTGACCATTTCTTGGATTTCTGGGACATCTGTTACAAACAGTGGGACAACCGCAGAGAGCGTTCCCAGAGCAGAGGTCTCGGAAATCTGCAGGGTGGATCAAAATTGTTCCATTATAATGCAAGCCACAGATTTGTTAGAAGGACAAGGCCTCACTAAGATGCTTTCGGATCTCAGCAAAGAGGGTGAAGCAATTCAAAAACACTTTTCAGTCCAAGTTGAGCATCCTAGCTTTCACACCCAAAGTACGAAACCGATTATAGACTCCAATGATTTGGCAGAGAAGCAGGAGGGGCTCTTGCTGATGAACACTGAAGGGGAAAATCTTGCACCGTCTCACTCCTGCAGCTCTGAACAAGAGGCAGCTAATAGTTCTCTTACTGCTAATAGGCAATCAGACTCTCCCATGTCAACTAGTTCAGGCAGTAGTTGTGGCTTCTCGGTTGCATCCATGTTGCCAGACTCATGTAGGGAAAATGTTCCCAACAGTTCTTCAGTCAACACATGTAGCAGCTGCACGTTTTCAGAGCAAACTGATATTGTCGCTCTCGCAGCAAGAGCAATTTTTGACCAAGAGACCCTCGCAAAAGGTACAGCGGCAGTTCCAGGAAGTTCCACTCCCAAGGCTGACGAAGTGGCCCCTCTAGGAAGAGAACAGCCTTTCAAGACCCGCTCAGTTAAAGACACAGATCGGATAGAAATAGCACCAAGCAATTTCAGCACCCAGAACTCGGTGCAAATAAACATCGATAGGCCAACAGAAAAACAAAGTTGTTCTGTTGGAATAGAAATGTCCAGTGCAACATTGCAAATTCCAACTCCCCAGTCATCAAACACATCAAGCTTGAGTGTAAATAACCTCATACATCAAAGCTGCATCATCCACCCACCTGTGAGCTGTTCGGGTTTACCTTCACCTTCAGCCCAAGTAACTGTTCCTGCAACAGTGACTCCATCCATCCCTGCTAATTCGTATATGAGTCGGTCTCCGGGGCATTCTCCAGTGCTGATGACCGACTATGCTCCAGAGCAGTTGTCCACCCTTCGGACCAGCTCCATGCAAGCTCCTCAGATGTGCGACCCACACTTAAAGCAGGAAAGCCGTAAAGACTCGGCCAAGCGCTCTGTTCAAGATGACCACCTGGTTTCCGCGTCAAAGAGGCAGAAGCATTGTCAGACGGCGCCTCTGCAGCTTGAAGGCATTGCTTTGCTGAACCAAACAGCCAGTGATATTTCAGATCAAACCCAAATCCTTGTCGCTCAGGTCCCCCCCAATTCATCCAACCCAGCGGTGTCGGTGAGCAGTCAAGGGCACTCTGATGGTCATAGCAGGTTATTTCCACCCAGCAATTTTGTGCCTCCTGCTCTGAGGCAAGCTGAAGTTCAGTGTAATTCTCAGCCTTCCATCTTGGATCAGCCCGGTCAAGCAGGACAGCACCTGCAGCCTATCCAACATGCTCCTGCTCAAGGAATGGTTCATCTTCATAGTAACCACCCATACATAAAACAACAGCAACAGCAGGCTGGGCAGTTAAGAGACAGGCATCACTTGTATCAACTTCAGCATCACATTTCTTATGCGGAAAGCTCTATCCACTCTCAAGCCCACAATGTGCACCAACAAAGAGTCATGCATCAAGAGGTGCAAATGCAAAAGAAAAGAACCCTCATCCAAGCCGCCCAGTCCTCCACGCTGGCTTTACAGCAGAAACATCATGGCAATGACCAGGCACGGCAGAAGAGCAGCCAGCCTCACCCCCATCACCCACAGATCCAGCAGATGCAGCAGCACTTCGCCTCTTCCCAGCCCGAGAAAAGCTGCGAGAACCCTGCCGCGAGCAGAGCCCACCACAGCCATCCTCAGAGCCACCTGAGTCAGGATGTTCTGCATCAGCAGCCCCCAGATGTGGGCAACAGACAGCCAGGTTCTGGGGTTTCTTCTGAACATGTGACGGGGCATAGTCAGATGCAGAGACTGATGACTTCCAGGGCCTTGGAGCAGCAAATGGTGTCCCAGCCTAGCATTGTCACCAGACCATCAGAGATGACCCCCCACAGACAAGAAAGGAACCGTGTTAGTAGTTATTCTGCAGAGGCACTAATTGGGAAGTCCCCCTCCAATTCTGAACAGAGGCTAGGCATATCCGTTCAGAGTTCAAGGATTTCAGACCAGCTTGAATTGAGGAATTACCTTGATGTGTCCAGGAATAAAGGATTGGTCATCCACAACATGCAAGGTCGCATGTCTGTAGACCATACAGTTGGATCGGATGTTCAGAAGCTCGCCGAGTGCCAGACGTTCAAGACAAATGGCACTAACCAGCAGCCCACAGGCAATTTTGATGTGCAGACCTCGAGGAACAGAGAAATAGGTAATCTGATGCCTTCACTCAGGGGTATGCAGGCACAGACTTTTCGCATTGCTCACCATGCTGGGCCATCCATAGACGGACAAAAGAGGATGCCCTATCAACCAGTTCAAGGCATCTCAACAGGAAATCCTCTTCCTCCCCCAAGGGACAATGAAAATACATGCCACCAAGGCTTCATGCAGAGTTTGCTTGCCCCTCATCTTGGAGATCAAGCCAGTGGAAGCCAAAGGTCAATTTCAGAGCATCAGAGAAATCCACAGTGTGGTGCTTCTTCCATTGTGGAATATAATTGCACCCCAGCCAGAGAGAGCATTCATATTCGAAGAGATGGTGATGGTCAAAATAGGGAAAGTTGTGACATGTCTCTTGGTGCTCTTAATAACAGGAACAATTCATTAAATATTCCTTTTTCAAGTAGTTCTTCCGGAGACATTCAGTGTCGCAACACGAGCCCCAATATTTCTATTCAGAAATCCAATTCCATGAGAATGACAGAGAGTCATGGAACCAAGGGTCACATGAATGCACCAGTTTCTAGCCATGTGCATGGAGTTGTTCGACCTGCACTTCCCCACCCGCCAGTCTCTCGTGGGAACGCTGACCAAGTCCCGCCATCGGTGCGGCAACCCAATTCTTCAGTTACTCAGCGATCGAGACATCCTCTGCAGGATAACGGTGGTTCTAAGATCCGCCAGCCTGAAAGGAACCGGTCTGGAAATCAAAGACATGGGAATGCATTTGATCCTAGCCTGCCTCACCTTCCTTTGTCTGCCAGTGGCAGTATGATCCTTGGACGGCAACAGCCTACCCTAGAAAAAAGGAGTGGCATTATGCGATTCATGCCCGACGGACCCCAAATGGCTAATGATAATGCGGCTCCTGATCAACACAGCCTTTCTCAAAACTTTGGATTCCCTTTTATTCCAGAAGGTGGAATGAATCCTCCAATAAATGCCAATACATCATTCATTCCACCAGTGACTCAATCCAGTGCAACTCGAACACCAGCCCTTATTCCAGTAGACCCCCAAAATACGTTGCCATCTTTTTATCCACCATATTCTCCTGCTCATCCCACCCTGTCCAATGATATTTCAATTCCTTATTTTTCTAATCAGATGTTTCCTAATCCAAGCACAGAGAAGCCAAACGGTGGAGGCTTAAACAATCGGTTTGGTTCCATCTTGTCTCCCCCCAGACCAGTTGGCTTTGCTCAGCCAAGTTTCCCTCTTCTGACAGATATGCCCCCAATGCATATGGCCAATTCATCGCACCTGTCCAATTTTAATTTGACTTCTTTGTTCCCAGAAATAGCAACGGCTCTTCCTCCGGATGGCTCGGCAATCTCACCTCTTCTCTCCATAGCAAACACTTCTGCCTCCGACTCTTCCAAGCAGTCATCAAACCGGCCTGCTCATAACATAAGCCATATTCTAGGTCATGACTGCAGCTCAGCTGTATGAAAAGTAGCGGATTAGAAGTTAGAGTGGTGGGTGGTTTGTCTACATGTGTATGTGTACACAAAAATGCATATGCATTTGGGGTTGCCATTCTCGAAGAGACCATTTTATAGCATCACTGTTTGTGGGGAAATGTGTGTACATGGGCAGGTGCTTCTGTATTTCTACATACCCACAATGCCAACTTAAAGCATCAGTGCCTATCTTAATGCTTACTTGTAAGAGTAAGAATTTAACACCCAGATCTGTCTTAATATGTCATTCATGACGACTATACAGTAATCTGATAGTTCCAGATTGTCATTCCGTCCCCTTCCCACCTGTGCAAAGATTAGTCCTGAGCAAAATGGGGGTCAGGAGAAAAAAAACTCTTCAGATTTCATTTATAATTCTTGGACAGTAACTTTTTGTCCAAGGTGTAGATCTGTAGGGGGGGGGGGTCTCTTGCACACCTCATCTTGGAACAAAAGTTTTGAGTCTGTTCATGCTAGATCATTTTGATCACTTTTTGTATTAAAACGTACCATAAACCACTATGTTAGGGCTGACTCAATGTGGTAAATTTGGGTGTGTGTACAAAGTTTAAGTTCACGTCTAGCTTCTGAGGAGCTGTATGAAAATTGTGTGATGGAAAACATTGCTTCCTTTCTAAAACACTTAACGCTCTCCTTCTGAGGGTATACTTGCGTTTTTATTAACCGTTCCTGCAAACAGTGGATATGTTTTTAAAAAATGTAATTTACTACGCCTTGTTGGTGGTTTTCCCCCTCTAGACATGGCATTCATTCTTGCTATTACCGGCCTGTATGCTGTGAGTGTTCTCAGGGTATTCTTTCTGTGTCTTGCTTAGTGTCGTCTTAAGGTGAATCCTCTTCTTCCTTAATATCCCTGCAATGTTTTTCGTTACTTTTTTCCCCACCAGATTAAGTTTTCATCTTGTAACACAAAAAATCATATGAATAATAATGCACTAGGAATGTTGAGTGAGACTACAGGCAAATGCAAGATGAATATCGAGTGTTAATTTTAAATTGCATTGCTTTGCACTTATATAGCACCTTCTGTCTGAGCCAGAGTTTCTTGTGAGAGTAAGACAAACGTATGTGAGAGTTTAAGCACTTGGCAAAACTGGGATGGTTGGTGGGTGAATTGAGAATAGAGATAAAGAATGTCAGCTGGAAATGGCTGGTTTAAAAAGAAAAAAGAAGAAACCACTAGTTGATGACTTTAGATAAAGTGTGGGCAATAGCATGTGGATGAGTTTGTAGTGATCTACAAAAAAAGAAAAAGCAGCCAGACTTGGGCACTCCTTTTGCATTGCTCTGAACAGACAACCATGTTGCTTCCATACATCTCCCCGTGGTGCTGGTGGCCAAACTGTCGTGGTGGCAGCAGATCATTAAACTAGGCTATTTCTTTGCTAGGGAATAACGTCTGTGCTTAAGCTTCTTTCCTTAAGTTTCACAAATGGATAGCTGTAACTCTTATCCATGGTGTCCGTCTGATTCCCATGTTCACGAGTTCCCTTTTGTAAGGGTTTTCCTACAAAGAAACCTTTGAGTATGTTCTGTAGTCAGTGCTTAGCCAAAATGCTGCAGTCACAGTATGGGTGTTGAGAAACATGGAAAAGTTTTTCAGTTAAGAAGTACTTGCAGCAGCAGCAGATACGTTGAGGGTCTCTTGTTCCATGTCAATTGTTGTCTTGCTGGAACTGATATGAAAATCTGGTGAATTGCAAAGCCAGGACCCCCTTTCCGAATATCTGTGTCCGTCAAAAGGGCTTGAGCTTCAGTTAACCAAACTGTTTTTAAAGTTAACTTTTTCAGTATTGCAACGGTCTGTGTCGCAGCAAGTGTAGTAAGATGGACTGAACCATGTGCGATGAATTTCTGAGAACTGGAGGAATTTGCATCTTGTGCTCGGACTGAAATGTATCTCTGAAAGAAGGGGTGTGAAATCTTGTCACTGACTTGTAGTAGTGTATTTGTTTGCAAGGATATACCTTCATTTTGCACTGAAGCACACATAGGTACACTTCCAAACTTCGGCTTCTTGTTCACCCTTTTGGGGGGGGGGCAGACTCTCGTGCAGTGCTGTCTCCTGGTCTGGTAAACACTACAAAATACACATTCTATCACACTGAGCAGCGGAAAAGTGAGTGACTTCCACTTGGAAGTCAGTGTACGTAGATTAATTTGGCGTCACAGGGAATGCAGACTGTTTAAAGCTGCTAACAACTCTCTTGGTTAAACCTTAGCTTAGCATGTTTTTTTTAAAAAAATCAGTTTTGGTAAGTGGTTTCACTTTACTGACTTGGCAGGGTCATTCAATCTGGGCTGCCTCTGATTTTTCTTCCAGTGCACAAAGTGCAATTTTCAGTAATGTAAACAACCCTGATTGGCTGTATCTGAAATTAACATTGAATATTTCTTGGGAGGGCTTTGTCCCTTATTGTAAAAAAAATGATAGTTCTCAACCATTAGTAAGTAACTGAGCCCATATCTGTTCAATACTTTTAATTAGTTTGGGAAAAGAAGCAAAAGTGGTGTAACTCTTATTCTCCAAAACTCTCTCTTATTATCAGAAGGTTTTTCATAAGTGTTCTGCCCCCCCCTCCAAAAAATGTCAGGATTCCTTAGCAACAATTGAGTTAAGATGCAATCTTACGGTTCTTGAGTAGTTTCTCTAGTTTTTGAAACTGGAAGCACCATCTGATTTGCCAGTGGAAAAGCCAACATTTTTTCAACAAATTATAATCTAATTGCAGAGTAAGCCTGTCCTATAGTTTTATATTGCCGTACTAAGTGTGTTAATTGTTTCTGGTGCAGGTTCAGTGCAAGAGGGTGGAAGATGCTCTTTCTAACTAATTGTTGCGCTTGCCTGTGTTGTGCAGAAATCCAAATCCATGTTGAATTCTTATGAAAACAGACATGTGAACATCTATAACTCATGGAATTCTACTTGTTACCAAAAAGACATGGAACTATTTTAAAAACACTTGAAAATCTTACCTATGGCATCTGGCTTAACCTCTACAAAAGCATGTGGATTTTCTTCATAATTAGCATATCTAGATTTCTCTCTAAATTTTGAAAACCTGTGTTTGGGCTGTTTTATATTATCTGGCCTTGAAAGCTGAAGAAAAACCTAACCTGTCAACTTTATGGAAATTATATTGTGCCTTAGCTCTGCTCTGGTATTGTCTCAGTCCTGACTACTATATAGCTTGCAGTTTTATCACCTTTCCCTCCCTGCCAGCTGTTAAGATGTAGAGCTGGTTATGGAGAACAGATTACCGTATTTGCCGTTTCCTAAGATTGAGTAGTATCAGATTCTCTTGCATCACATCTGACATTTAATTTAGGATAAAATGAAATATTTTTGAAGGTATGGGTGACCTTATCAACACTGGAGCAATCTACTGCTTCCAGTCTGGGGGGAAGGAGAAACATTTGACTGGGGACTTGAGTTTGTGGGATTCATGGAATGTCAATTTTGGATACATGTCGCATTCAGCTGTTCAAGTTGCCACAAGTAGGTGAATGGTATGTAAATATGGAAGCTTTAGAGTTGTATGGGAGTGCATGTTGCATCTTTTGTCTCTGCTGGGTACAAGCAGCAAGGTCTTGCTCTTTTAATGGGAGCGGATATGCAAAATGTATGCCAAGCAGTGTAAAATGGGATGCCAGGTTCTGGACTATGGCAGGTCCCTCCTATTCCATAAGCCATATGCTGCTGTGCCTAGTTTCTTTAAGAGGATTCCTTTAATCACTTGAGAGAACAAGCTGCATCTCGCCCCTTCTCTCAATGTCCAACTTAATTTGTTAAATTTTAGCAAATGATCTTGATCTGTGCCACAGTGGTTCTGCTGTGTATCCTCTAAAATTCTAAGTACTGCTCATGGTCTCTTCCCCCCCCCCCCAAGACTCTTTGCAATCCTAACACAGAAATGTGTAATGACTTCGACTAGGATCATAAATTATTATTGTAAATAAGAATTTGTTCCATTTATTTTGACATCTTTTTACAAACTCACTGCATTCAGATGTAAATATTTGCAACTGTGATTTTGTTGGAAGTTTTCAGATTTTTATTAAATGTAACATTTTGTTAATTGTAAAAATTGTATAGATATTAACAAAATAGTATTTTATTTTTAAAAATGCAATTTGTGCCCTTTTGTTTTTTTTTCTATCATCTATATGGTTTGTAGTTCTTCCAGGAAACGAACAAAGCTTATGATCCTGCACTCAAATCCTGGGTGCAGAGTCACAACCAAAGTTTATAAACTTGTAACTAAAGAAATGTAAATTTAAAGCCAAGGCATTTCACTGTGGTTTCTCATTAATCTTAACTTCTTAGACTTGCTGACTTCTGCCTTGTAGATACACTTTCAATTTAAAATTGGATAATGTTGAACTAAACAATGCCTGTGCGTTTATAAACTGGCCCCATAACCTTACACTAACACGCATACAAGCTTCTCTTCTATCCATAAGCACCAGCTTGTTGGGTGATCCAAGCTCTGCCTTAGACACAAAAAAATTCTGCCTGATCCAAATCTTGATGATTAGTCTGAGGATCTGACCAAAACAAGAGGTGGAGGAAGCCCCATTTGGCTTATACATCTGAGGACCTATCCGCTTTGCAGTATTGGGCTCAGTAAAATAAGCAGGTTTGGAAACGTGCTTCATTTACAACGCAATCCTGCACAAGTTAAGACTAGCTGAGTGAGTGCTCCGCTGGTCTAGGGTGTCGCAAAAGTGCCATAAAGCACTTTTACAGCATCCGTGGAGTAAGTGGTGCCAAGGCCAGCATTGCTCACTCTGCCGCCAGCCTACACCCACGCCGCTGGACACAGGTAAGCCCTGCGCCGGGCAACGGGAGGGTGTGGAGAGGGTGGGTCTGGTGGCAGGGAGGGGGCCAGGCCAGGGAGGGGGCAGAGATATTGGTGGTGCGCTCTGCCAATATCCTAACCCGGGCCGACCTTACACAGCCTCCCTGAATGTGCGCCAGCAAAATAGCTGGCGCACATCCGAGGAAGCCCATTGGACCTGCTGGGGCTTAGCCACATCATGCTTAGGATACATCATGCTTAGGATGCTTAGGATACACCGTTTAGGGCGGCCAGTGCATCCTACACAACTAACTTGCTTTTTCAGAGCCTCTTCACATAGAACTAAGGGAAGCTCTAAACTGCCAGTTGCATGCAACTCGGAAAAGGAGACTACGTAAATATCTGTTTGCTTCAGGTGGGTAGACATTTGATAAAACTGCTGTACTTGGAATGTATACATTGCCATCTCAAGCTTCAAAGCCCTTTGCTCGTATTAGTTTTAGCAATCCTTGTGGCTATAGGGTAAGCCAGTATTCATAGATGAGGCAGGGTGCTGAAGCCACTGTAGCTACCTAACGAGTTTTTGACTAAAGTGCAATTTGGAATGAGGGCCTTTCCAACTTGCAGCTTACAGCAGGGGTTCTTAACCTGTGGCCTGCACCCCTGAGGGATGTGTGAAAGGGGGTGCATGAAGTGGTCCCAGAATTAAGGACAAAGTTTGCGTTGATACACTTTGACTAGATGAGGACAATTTTTAAACATTTGAGTTTGGTTTGAATTTGGCCCTGACTACTGGCGGGCCAACAAAAGCCAGTAATATATTTTCTTATTGGCCACACTGGCCTTCTCATTGACTTTTCTCATGGGTCTTTTATGCCTTCAAATTATATGAAGCAATTTTTTATAATTGTTTTTTTATTTTTAGTTCTAGTTTTTGCCATGTGTGCAATGCAATTTTAGGAAAATAGCAAATAATTGAAATAAAATACACACTTGCTGCCTCCCCCCCCCTCAATACACTCTGTATCAGCAGTTCAAAGTTCTCCTGGGGGTGCACAAGGCATAAAAAGTTAAGAACTTTTGGCTTACACTGTATGAACTCTTTATATCACCTGTTTCCCTCTAGGTTTTTAGTAGTTGTAGAAGGGTTCAGAGTTGCAACTATCTCAGACAGTGTGAGCTGAATTGTAGGAAGAGGTACCAGGTACTGATAACGCTGGAAAATTCCCCTTCTCCGTTGTCGGAGTCATTGCCATAAGGCAGAAGGAACCTTGACTTGAGTTCTTAGAAGGGGTTCCTTTTAACATTTCACCCAACGATTAATGTGAAACAGGTCAATGCAGAATCTCGGTATTCTACTTTCACCCAGACAAACAGGGCACTTTTGAGCTATGTTGAGAGCTACTATAATAACCATCAAAGCTAGAAAGGCCAAATATTTTTACAAAATCAGCTGACACATATTTGAATAATTACTATAAACTGATTGGCCACAGTGATGCGTATTTTTTTTAATTCAAAAAGTTAGCAAAGCGGGATAACATTCTACACAATGCCTGCTCAATACAATCTTTTTAAACACCAAAGCAATTTCGTAAAAACATAGAAGTGACTTCCTTCATCATTCCTGTCCATCTTAGCAGGAGAAGGGCTTCCATCAGGAAAACAAATACTGAGGAAAACAAAAAATGAAGAAAAAAATACTCATTCTGTTGAGAGTTCAAGTTCACAACACTGTCCAACAGTGAATTGTAGAAAATTTGATTCAGGAGCTTCTCAACAGAGGTGGGTGGCTGGTACTGGCAAGTGCCCCTGAAGCTTCTTTCCATTGCACTGGGCCCTGACGCTCCCTTTGAAAAGGGAAACTTTTAATGTTAATGACAAGGGCTTGTTGGAATTTTTTTAAAGGGGGCGGCGGCTTCAAGGAGTCATAATACATGCAGAAAGATTGAGGGCCTAATCCTATCCAACCTTCCAGTACCGATGCAGCTGCAATGCAGCCCCGAGGTATGGGAACAAATGCTCCCTTACCTTGAGGAGGCCTCTGTGACTGCTCCCCCACTGCAGGATGCAGAGCACGCCCCGTTAGCATGGCTGCATCAGTGCTGCAAAGTTGGATAAGATTAGGCCCTGAGAGTAGGCAAATTCTAGATGAGCAGAATTTGTACGAAGAAGTAGCCACATAGAAGAAGGTCTTCCTTGGTTGTGCCCCCTCCAAGGAAGATGGAGCTGTGCTATTCTGCTTATTTAGACAAAGCTACTTAGAGACAGAAGGGCTCGGGAAATCTCTGAGGGATACACTTTTTTAGTACAAAAATAAATAAATGTTTTCTTGTTCTCAACTAGCCCCTGTATAATTTAATGGAAAGCCTTGATGCATTTTGGGGAGAAGCAGATGGGCTTCTCCAATGTAAACTGATGCTGACAAATCAAACAGTGGGGTCCAGGTAGCAAAAGGGATAATGGCTTACAGTGCATATCTGGCTGAAGAATCGCCAACTAAGCACCACAGCCTAAGCGGACGCTACATCCCTGCTTGCTTTTTTAGTACAAAGGATCTGTAAGTTGACTTGCTGTTGCGTTGTAGCTGTTATTTCTATGCAGTCAATGGAAGTTGTTACACGTTTCACTACCAGCCTCCAAAATAAGGTGGTGGGGAGTAGATTGTGTCCCTTGTAGGATTCCTGGAAAGCAACTAGAGAAGATTTGCAATCCACCAGGCTGACTTGCTTTGTCCTGGAATTCTGTGCTGAGTCTGAGCCTGAGCCACCTAGTGGCATGCTATTAAGCTCTTCTTTCTTGTTTCTTAAAGTGGCCTTCCCTACATGCCAGTTGAAAGCTACCGGTAGTTTCTTCCTGGTGTGTGCTTTGTGCTCGGTATACACTGACAAGTTTTCAGTCGACTACTGGCTGGGAACGCTGCATTTCAGTGAGCAACACTGAAAATCATTCTTGCCCTCTTCCCAGGGCTCAGAAGACAGGAATCTTGTCTCTCCGCACAGAATCCAAATCATCATCCAGAGTAAGCAGGACCTAGAACAAGCAAGGAAGAGATTAGAGTCTTGTCTTTTAAATTGTCCTTTTAAATAGCCTGATAGCTGCATCCTACAGCTCTATTTAATAGTCCTTTGTCCACAAGCAGGTGGGCAGGCAGGAAAAGGAAAATTTCTTACCATGAATTCCTGTTCTCTGGAGGGCATTCCATGACCAACAGGAGGTTAAAAAAAAAAAAAAAGTACCACCCTGTGCGATGAGGGATAATTCATTGCTTTTGATATCTACACAACCGTGTCTAGACTATGAGAAATAAACATGCTAACAAGCTTGAACTCCTAGTACAACTTGATGATTAAAACAGAGACTTGGGATGATTCCTAGAGCTGGAATGCAGCAATGGCAATACTGTATATAACTTGTTCAAGAGTAATAGACTCAGCAGAAAGGAAGGGGGAGTAGCATTATATATAAAATGTGCACATCTGCACAGAAATCCAAATGAGTGAACATCATAGCTCAGTGGAGAACATCTGGCCAAAACCAGAAAAAAAAATGAAAACATTGTAGTTGAAATTGACTGCAGACTGTCATTGCCAAGGAGGAGAGGGTGTGGATGATGCTTTTCTGAAGCAAATTACAGATGTTTCAAGGAAGCAGCAGCCTAGCAAGGCAAACCCCTGCCTGAGGCAATTACCTCCTGGAGGCTCTACACTCCGGAAGTAGGCTGGCATCCGGAAGATTTCACATCGCCACCATGATTTTGCTTGCTATGGCAACTGTGGTGCCACTATCTGGTAAGCAGAATGAGCGCCAGCTTTCCTTCCACATCTGGAGCAGGAGAATTGTCCCAACAGCTGCTGGTGATCCCCACCCTTCCCCAGCTCCAAGTTAAGAGAGGAAGGCTGGGGCTGAACAAGTTGCTTTTAACCATAGTTCTTTGTATGGGCACCTGTGCAGACACACACAGTGGAGTTCTGCACATGTGCAGGGTTTACCTAGAAACTTTCCAGAGTGTTGTTGAGTGTTCTGACTCTGCTCTCGGGGGGGACCCCATGCACACTGTGTTCTTCAAGGACAGGAAGAACGGCCAATTCCTATTTCTTTGAGGACTGCCTCCGTTCAAATGGTAGCATTTCAAGAGACAGCACACGGTTTAACAGCGCAATCCTACCCAGCTCCACTGTTGCAGCCAGTGGTGGAGGGCAGAACGGGAGGTTTTGGAAGGGAAAGGGGACTTAAATCCCCTCTACGTCCCCCTAGAAAAGAGATTTAAATCCCCTTTCCCTCCCAAAGCCTCCTGTTCTGCCCTCCACCACTGGCAGCAACAGTGAAGGAACTGGGTAGGATTGTACTGTAAGTCAGTTCTGCAGCAGGGACAAGTATGTACGTCATGTGTCTGCACAAGGGCCACTTGAAGAACTATACTTTGTGGTCATACATAATGGCAACTAGCTAGCTGCATAATGGCAACTAACTAGCACCCAAGGGGCCGGGGGGGGGAATCCGGCCCATGTAAGGGGGTGTGGTGGCAGGGGCAGCTGCCTAGCTATCCCTTGGCTGCCTGCGGGCCTGGTGGGATTGGCTGATTGGCACCCGGCATCATCTCTCGCTTGCACCATGTCCCTTTGCAGTGGCTTCGTCTGGCTCCTCAAGAAGACACAAGCAGGCTCCTCAGTGCAGGTCCAAAGGAGACTGGCGCACTTGGTGGCCCTCATTGGAGCTCCTTTCTGGCTGGCTACAAAAGTGTGCGAAGTGCAGGTTAGCCGGCAAGGCAGGAAGGAAGCCAGCAAGGCAGGCACACTTTTCCAGCTAGCTAGCAGTTAGCCGGTTGAGCTGGCAAAGCAGGAAGGAAGCCAGCAAGGCAGGCACACTTTTCCAGCTAGCTAGCAGTTAGCCGGTTGAGCTGGCAAAGCAGGAAGGAAGCCAGCAAGGCAGGCACACTTTTCCAGCTAGCTAGCAGTTAGCCGGTTGAGCTGGCAAAGCAGGAAGGAAGCCAGCAAGGCAGGCACACTTTTCCAGCTAGCTAGCAGTTAGCCGGTTGAGCTGGCAAAGCAGGAAGGAAGCCAGCAAGGCAGGCACACTTTTCCAGCTAGCTAGCAGTTAGCCGGTTGAGCTGGCAAAGCAGGAAGGAAGGCTGCTAGCTGCCTTGCCTTGCCTTGCCAGCCCCATAAGACATTCTGGGGTGCTACATGCCTTTTTCTGCTGTTACCCAATTTTTTCCCGGCATACCCCTTAAGGTCCTGCCGTGTACCCCTGGGGGTACGCGTACCACAGGTTGAGAACCACTGAAGTAGAGCTATCATGGAAGACATTAAGGAAACCTCACCAAGAAGGAGAAAAACAAGGCGGCTGCTGAGAGGAAGTGCCAGACGTCGTGGTCATCAAAGAATTCCAGTAGGATACATGGACGGTTCTTTTCTCGGGATTCTGATGGGGTTTCCTGAAAAGGGGGGGGGAGGACACAGCAAAGAATTGCAAGTCTCTTAAAAAATTATGTCCATTGTTGCAGAGAGGTTTGAAACATGATAGCACCTCTGTGTACCTTTTTAAAAAAATAGAAACCAGAAGCTACTGAACAGCCTGCTTTTTGGACAGAAACAAAATCTCATTTCTGTGGCAATCATTACTTTCTAAGAGGCCATAATTCTTTAACTACTTATCTTGATCAGCCCTTTTGCGTACAGCCCTGTCACTCTGCTGCTCCTTGGGAAAAGGCAAAGTTATTACCTCCTTGGATTCTTTTGGTAGAAGGGAGAATTTGGACAGGGATAGCTTCTTTCATCTGTAGCCATGAGCAGAGCTGCTTCTGACTATAAATTATCTCATCTAAGGCAGCAATCCAATGCACATTTTCCTAGGAGTAAGCACCACTGAACACAATGAGCTTCAGTTCCGAGAATCTGAGTAGACATGCATAGGATTGTGCTGTTAGAATCTGAGCCAGGACTAAACTGGAGAATTAAAAAAAATACTTATGAACCAGAACCGAACCCAAATTCAGAATGGTTCAACTCCTTGAATATTAATGTAATGAAATAAATAATGGAACAAAAACTGTTACGACCGGCAACAAACAAACAAGAACGGACCATCTCACCGGGATTAAAGGTCATATCAAAAATATAGATTACTGTTTAAAACAATTAAAAACAATAAGGTCTTTCAACAAAGCAGATGTTTCATTCATTTGCCATGAATATTTTCAGTGCTAGGCAGCCATACTGGGAGCATGGTGACCAAGCACCGGAGGACTTTTTAAATCACCTTAATAAACAGTGTCCAGCCATGTCCAGCCATTCAACTGGTTTCTAAAGCACTTGTTGTAGACCAGGGGTGGCCAACCTTTCAACATGAATGCTCCTGGCCCTTTAATGATTGTCTAGGTGAGGGCATTTCGGCAGGTGCATCTGCTTTATAGCACCACCATCAGCACTTGCAGCTGCCAAGATTCTGTTTTCTATACTACTCTTAAGAACGCAGAGGCCCTAATGGTGGAAGGTTGGTCACCCCTGATCTAGATAATTAGGACCTATGAATACAGATATATTAGATGTATACCCTGCACTCACAAAAATGGCTGTGAACCTGGGACCCTGCAAAAAAAATTCCAATTGGGCCCCGCAGCAAGTTCTGTTACAAGCTCGGTTATATGGGTAGCGGGGCGAATTGGCATATTGAATGGCCTATTCAAAGAATACCTTGGCTAACAGTCACTCACTTTTGAAAAACATGTGAAGTTTTGTTAAGCCATATCAGACCATTGGTCTATCAAGCACAGTACTGTACTGTCGGACTGGCAGTAGCTCTTCAATATTTCAGGCAGAGGTTTTTTCTGAACTCTGCTAGATGAGATCGTTTTACTGAAAACACCCGGGATTGAACCGGGGACCTTGTGCTCTGAAGCCTGATTCACACTACAGGAATCCAGGTGCGTTACGGATCTCCAGAGCGTAGCGCGGAGCTCTTTGACAGCATTTTGGAAGCTTGCGGAGCAGCTGCGAGCTCCGCAAGGCAGAAGCTGGAAGAATGGTCTCTCCTCATCTTTTCCGGAGCTGGGCTTCACGGAGCTGGGCGAGTTCACGGAGCTACTGCAACCTACCAATCGGATGAGAGGGGGGAGAATGGCTGCATGCCAATCAGAACTACCTCCAATCACCTTCATAAGAAGGCGGGACAGCAGGAGGACTTCCGGCCAGCTCTGCGCGCTGGGGCAGGGGCATCCGCGCCTGGAAAAGTGTAGTGTGAATCAGCCTTGAGTATGAGCGTTGACCCTTCCCCTTTTTCAGACTTAATGTTTTTAACACAAAAGTACTCATGTGTTTGTTTCTCTGACCAGGGATGTTTGTTTCTCTGACCTTCACCAGCCATGTCACTCCTTTTCAGTAGTCTGAAGTGCAAAAGACAAAGTCAAGGATCTTACCTCCCAGCTGCTGAGGTTTTGGAAAAAGAAATAAAGGGCTGCAGCCCAAACCACAGCTGTGGCCACAATACAGAAGAGGGGGATGGGCAGAAGCCTCTCTGAGCTGCGGAGCTAAAAAGACAAAAGGTAGAAGACCTTAAAATGATACCTCCCTAATAAATGATGATTGAGTGGGCGCTTTCCAGAACGACATGCGCACACAGTTAAGCCAAAAAGTACCAAATTTTTCGCTCCATAAGACTCACCCCCCCAAAAAAATAGGGGGAAATTAGTGTGCGCCTTATGGAGCGAATCCAAAAAATTGTAAAAAAAATACCGGGGCTTCGGGGAGGCCTGCGCGACCCTCTGCAGGCCTCCCCGATCTTCAGTTCGGCGCTAAATGGCTATTTTCAGCCATTTCCGGTTTTCCGAAAACCGGAAGTGGCTGAAAATAGCCATTTAGCGCCAAACTGAAGATCAGGGAGGTTTGCAGAGGGTCGCGCAGGCCTCCCGAAGCCCCCACAAGCCCCGGTAAAGTTAAAAAAAAATCCCCTATTTTTAGCTCCATAGGATGCATGCGTCCTATGGTCCGATATGTCCTATGGAGCAAAAAATACGGTACATCAAACTTTGATAGTCATTTCTGACATTCCTGGGATTACAATTTGTACATTCTCCAATATAAATATTTGGGTATTACAACCATTTTGATCAGTGCTCTCTCTCTCTCCTAACCAAGATAAATTCAGCTTAGACCATTTCTCCAAATCTTTTTGATATTCTATAAAATAATAATTTTAATATTATTAAATTAGAAAATTATTATCCTCATAATTAATTTCTAATAAATTTATATTTGATGTAATTAAAATCCTCAAATATCACATAGGATTTTTTTTGTCCATTTTAAATCATAAAATCGAGTGATTTCCATTTTATCCCTCTCTTTTATCCCTCTCTAACATACAGACATCCAATAAAGTAGTTCCATCTTTCTTTTATTTACTTTGTATCCTGATACTAGCCCACCATCTTCTATTGTGAGAAATACACATGATAAAAAGACCTTTGGGGTCCTCTGATAAAAGCCCAGAATTATCTACCTACCTATCTTGTTCCCTCTGTCCTATTTTAGCAGAAACAAATTCCCGTTATCCTATGTTCAGAGCAGCAGTGCTCGGATGTATAACACCTTCCCTTATTATGTCATGTTTTTGACCTGAAATTCCCCACCCCTAGCTGTTTTTAGTCCTACTGCAGAAAAAAAAACAGTTATCTGTATAAAAATATGCAAAAACTTTCATGGCCTATACAAACTGAAGTCAAATATACAGGTTTAAAAGCCATGTAGAAAAAATGTGTGTATCATTTTAAAATCCTTTATGTACAAAAATTTTATCCTATTTTACCTACCATTTTCATACATAAAGGATTTTAAAATGATATATATATTCTACATGGCTTTTAAACCTGTACATTTGACTTCAGTTATCTGTAGTACCTGATTTTTTTTCTCTTGTGGAATTAACAGCAGGTTGGGGGGAGGGCAGGATTTAATTTTAGATCAAGAAAAGGGTGAAGGGATTAAGGGTTAATCCCTCCCTTCCCCAGTGATGCTCCTTCAATCAAACTCAGAGTTTCTCTCACCTGCACTATTTTAAAGTAAAAAAATAAATAAATCAGGAGATCCACTTATGAACTTCCTGCATCATGTCTTCCCCAAACTAAACATCTGTTAGTTTATTACTTCATTAAACAAGGCCGCCATTTGCCAATAATGGGCACAAATCCCATCAGTGCTGAAGCCAGCCGTGTGCTGGCTTCACCACTGATGGGACTGGGCATTTACTGGA
Source organism: Plestiodon gilberti rubricaudatus (assembly GCA_026170595.1). NCBI lineage: Eukaryota > Metazoa > Chordata > Lepidosauria > Squamata > Scincidae > Plestiodon > Plestiodon gilberti. The sequence continues at coordinate 104,926,982 of JANXHW010000002.1, read as the reverse complement.
GTCGAAAGACTTGAGTGCCTTTGCTGTGAGCAAGCAACTCTGTTTTGAGGAAAACCCCTCCCCCCCCCTAAATGACCACTCTCCTTATGCTGGGGCTGACCTAGGAATCAGCCTGTCACAGTCTCCATTCTGTCCAGGGTGGCAGATAACACACTCACACTGTATTCCCCTCTCAAATGTATACTGGAAACAGGGCCCATGAGAGGGGGGTAAAGGGGGGGTAAATTGTACCCGGGTCCAAGGTCAAAAAGGGGATCCAGAAATTTCCTGGGATCTCAGCTGGCCTTATCGAGAGTGAAAGATTGTGGTTGGGCCAGGTCTACCAAGCAGGTAGATCTGGGCACTGCATCTGGAAGCCTGGTAGACCTGGGCTCCGGAGACTTCTCTGGCTATTGCTGCCCCCTCCCCCTTTGTAGTAGTGACTGATGGGTGGGTCAGGGTCAGTAGTGGCCACAGTTTTTGGCTGACCAGCAAAAATGTATGAATTTCTGTAGAATTTCTTCTGCAGAAGATCCCCAGCTTCTTCCAAGTGTAAAGTTGAACTGTGACCTTTATGCAAAGGATGTGCTCTGTCATTGAGCCTTGCCTAAGGTTACAACAAAACTAGGAGGGCCCACTGGCAGTCTTACCCAAGGCTCACAAAAACCTGTAGCCAACTCTAGACAGGCAGCGGATTCACAAAATCCACCTGCCTATTTACATCTCAAAATTCTTACAGAATGAAAGACAGAACAGAGAGTGTAGGCTCTGCTCCTTTACCTTCATGATGACGTAGAAGGCCAGGTACAACAGAAGGTTACAGATGAAGATGCCCAACATATAGGAGGCAAAATCCTTTGGCCGATACACCAGTCCAAAAATGGCACTGAGGAAGAGGAAGGAGAAAGAAAACATAATCCAACAACTAAGAACTGTATATAAACATGGTATCTAGTTTGAACCACAGTTAAGATGGAATTCAAGCACTCAAGTAAATCCTTCTAGATCACGGGTTCTCAACCCCTTCCCGTCCGAGTACCACCTCTGGCGCCACTCTCCTGCTGCGTACCACCGGAAGTGAATGGCAGTTGCATCATCAGCAGTTACTTCTGGGTTTTCAGGCTTTTGGAGGCCAGAAAATGCAGGTAAGAGGCTCTGGGTGGGAGGGAGGGCGCTTCTCAGCTTTCCCAAGAGGCTCGGCCAAAGGCAGGAGCCTCTAAGGAGCGAAAACGTGGCGCCGAAAGTCAAGTGCCACGTCAGAGTGGGCTTCCCGCGGTCAAGGAGTCTGAGTACCACCAGCAGTCGGCCAAAGTACCACTGGCGGTACTAGTACCACTGGTTGAAAACACCTGTTCTAGATTATCAAAACAGCAGAAGTAGGGAAAGACCTCTCTTAATCAAACAGCAATGATAAATGAGCCTAGTATAATGTGATCCATCATGTCATATCACAAGGTAGTTAAGAACATAAGAAGAGTCCTGCTGGATCAGGCCAAGGTCCCATCTAGACCGGCTTCTTGTATCTGACAGTGGCCCACCAGATGCCTCACAGGGAGCACTCAAGACAAGATACCTGTATCCTGTTGCCACTTCCTTGCATCTGGCATACAGAGAAACCTACTTCTAAAACCAGGAGGTTGCTTATGGCTTGTAACTTGTGATGGACTTTTCCTCCATGAATTTGTCCAACCCCCTTTTAAAGGCATCTAGGCCATGTGCCATCACAATGTCCTGTGGCAAGGAGTTCCACAGATTAATTACTTGCTGGATAAAGCAATATTTTCTTTTGTTCTAATTCTCCTGCCACCCAATTTTAGTGGATGTCCCCTGGTTCTGGTGTTGTGTGAGAAGAACTTTCCTCTATCCACCCCATGCATAATTTTCTGTCTCAATCAAGTCCCCCCTCAGGTGCCTTCTTTCTAGACTGAAGAGCCGCAAATGCTGTAGCCTTTCCTCAAAAGGGAGGTGCCCCAGCCCACTAGTCATTTTGTGTCTCTCTTCTGCTCCTTTTTCAGCTCCACTATATCCTTTTTCAGATGTGGTGACTAGAACTGGACACAATATTCCAGATGTGGCCTTACCATCGATTTGTACCATGGCATAATAATATTGGCCACGTTTTATAGCGTGGAACTGGCTTTCTTCACAGCCGCTGGACACTGGGTCAACACTTCAATAGTTACTCCTTTTTGACACCTTATAAGATACTACAATATAGATTACAGGTTTGCAGCTAGGGGATTGGAATGGGTGCAGAACTTGTTTCCCAACCCAGTTGCAACTTCTTCAGAGAACGTTAAGCTGACAGGGGACAGATAGAGCTTACCTGTCCCCTCTACAGGCTCCAGAACACATCCCTGTCAAAACACCAGGGTCACATGTTTCAAAGAAAAGCAAAAACGTTGAGGGAAGCACTTTGATCCCTCCTGATTCTTCTCTGGGAAGTCTGATACAAAATCACCCCGCTGCAGCGTCAAAACATCCTGCCATCTTGGAGACAAGTATACAAGAAACCAGTTACAGTAGAGGTAAGGAGGGAGGAATCATCTAGCACCTACTATACTAACAGGTGCCTGTGTGCCTCTTTAGGGTGCGCTGTGTTTTTTGTTTTTGTTTTTAATAGCAGCAATAACTAGATTTAGAATGGAAAAACACCCTAAATTTATCGTGGTAGGAGGGACAGAAGAACCAACACTGGAAAGGGAGATCTGAAATTTCTTTTTAAGGTACATTTCTAACCTTCAAGGCTGCTGAAAGATCTGATTACAGCCTGAAAGTGAACACTGTTTCCAGAGCGAAAAAGCACACCCCAAACCCAGAACTCCCATTTCCAGTTCTGATTGCCCTCCTGCCAGTACTAAAACACCACAAACATATGCTCACAAACACAACTTACAAAGACCAGTTCACCAGGTTCCCAACAATAAGCAAGACCATTCTGTCCTATGGAAAAGAAGGAAAAGTCTGAATTAGCAAGCCAGAGATGGGCATGAAGTCACAATCAGAACATGTTGCTATGCAGTTGGAAGCACAACTGCCTAAGGCACAATCTAGCCAAGGTGAAAGTAGGCTTGATGATGGCGGAAGCCATCATGTTTAATCTGCCTTGTTCATGTATAAAGTGGAGGAGATGTCTGCTTTGAATATGAACAGGGGAGTGTAGTTCCTGCTAAAAATTGTTGCACCCGGCACAGGACAAGTTATCTAAAAACTAGATAGCCATGTTGAGTTTTCAAGTGTGATGCTATAAGGAGAAACATTTCAGAGGAAATGTATCTATACTAATTAGTTACATCTGCACAAGTTGATGAGTGACAAGAGCTTTATTTGCTGGAAGGAATGACTACGAACGGATACAAGAACCTGTCACATTCTGAATTCTGTCTTTGCTTGCAGCAGATTGTGAAGCTCTCTCTTTCACAGTTAGCTTTTTCTCTGGACAGTTGAATTGCTATATCAGAAAAAGCAGGGTACTATTCCTAAAAGTGTTTGAAAACAGTGGGGATTTCATTTTGGATGTGTACACTTTCTACACAACCTTCCAAGCTGTATTTCTACAAGAAATGCAAAAAGCAATTAAAGAAGTTCAAAAGATTGTTTTGTTTTCCTTTGTCAGTAGAGAGGGGGTTACTGGAGTATGCCATTTACTGGTTACTAAAAATGTTTCCTGCAGCCAAGATGGTTCAAGGCGAGCACATCATTCTCTGGTGTAGTATTCAGCTGGAAGAACTGGGGTGGGTGGGCAATTGTCTTGGGCCCCACAGATGGAGAATGTTTAAAAGAATTGGTGCAGCACATTATATGCATATTTAGCTTTTTTTTTTCTTCCACTGGAAAAAAATATTACATTAGAAGCAGATGTAGTGAAAAGAAAACATGTGTTGGGTGAAGGGGCATAAAATTAAACATTCAAAGCTTCTCAGAGTCTTGAAAGGCTCTGCTGTTAGGTTTTACAATCTTGCACCAGCCACACAACTTGAGGGTGTGTGCACCAAGCTTACACAACTGGGGGGGGGGGGGGTTGCCAAGGGCACTCCATGCCCAAGGCGCTATTTATCCGTAGGGCCAGCCCTTGAGGGGTGTCATGGATTTATGGTATGGTCCTGGATCTTGTTTAATTGCAGAGACTTTCTATAGTCAGAAAACATCTGAAGTGGGCTATACTCAACATACAAGCAGTTCCATGTCTGTATAATTAGATGCAATTAAAGGGGCCTACCTACGCCATTCTCATTCTATGTGGTACCTTAAATATTTATTTAAGATTACTTAAATAAAGCTACTTGTTTGTGGAGGGACCAGGAGAAGAGGGCATGTGTCTGCAATTTCCAGCTTTGTAAAATTAAAATGATCAATCAATCAAAATACCTTTATTGGCATAACACAGAAAGACATACACACTTATATACAAATAAATTAAAACAAGTGATACATAGTACAGAGAGCAAGCAAAGGAGAGGGCAGGAGGCTGTAAAGGAGTAAACAGTCAGTAACCATTTTAATTAGATTCCACTAGATTGGCCACCATAGAAGCTCTTCGTTGGGTAATTAAATAAAGAAAATTAGCTAGCCGATTAATAGGCCATTTATCAACAGATGAGAGGAGAATCACGATGATGATACACCGGTTTCTCTTCAGATCGTATAAAAATTAAAATGATTGGAATCCATTCAAAGTTAAGAACTTGCACGTCCCTTGGATTTTGTATGTTTAATAATTAGTATACTGGTTCCCTAAAGTTACAGACGTCCAAACTATGGATGTCTGAGTTAAGGACGGCTGAGTTGATGCTTTTGTGCGAGCACGTTAAGTTCTTCGGTGATGCTTTTGTGCATGTGTAATCTAGCCCCCCGTAGGGATATTTACAATAAATGTTCTACTATATTTGCAAATAACCCATCTTTCTCCAGCTGTTTCCTTTCAACTGTATGATCTCTCGCTGGCTGCACACGGCTTTGAACTTCCAAGCTTGTCAGACAGCAACTCCTCGCTCCCACAGAGGGTCAGCGCAGGCTGTCTCAGCCTGTCAGCAGAGATATTGCAGCTTCTCGGCAGCTTCGGTTGTCTCAAACTGATCCCGCCCTAGTTGTTCTTCAGGCAAGATGTTTCAGCTTAATTACATTTTGACTTGTATACACCCCTGGGACCTAACCTGTTCTTAAGTAGGGGACTTACGATGCAATCCTCTCTAAGATTAGAGTGGCGGAGCATGCACTCCGTCACTCTAATGCGTCACAAACACCCCGTAAAGCATGTTTGTGATGACTCAGGAGTAAGGGCTGCTGGTGCAGCGGCTGGAGACCCTCACTCCCCTGGCAAACCATCCTTGTGCCCACTGACAACGGTGAGTCCCGTGCCGGTGGGCGCTGGGGCAGGGAGGGCTGGGCCTGCCAGGGGGATGGCCAGCGGCTAGCCCGGGCTGGGAGAGGGTGGGGATATCGGCGGTGCACTCTGCCGATATCCTTGGCCCTTTCCCAGCCTGGGCCACCCTTACTCCCCTGCTTCGAATGTATGCCAGCTTCAGAGCTGGCGTACATTCAATTAGGCCCATAGGGCCCTGGCCGGCTTGCACCCGGGGAAGGGGACGAGCATCCCCTTCTCCCAAGGTGCTCCTGGGCTGCCCCGGAGCAGTCCAGAACAGCCATAGGCTATGGTGGCTGGCACCATATACTTACACAGGATTGGGCTGTTAGTGTAAAACCACTATTTTTTTTTCTGACCAGCAATAGTAAAAACACTCTTGTTCTCAGTTCATGCATACTCGTGAAAAGAACTGAAGCAGCTTTCAAGACTAGCCGGAGAGAGTTTCTGGAGGACTGAGTGACGTAAGTACCTACCATGTACATTGGCCGGCTGCATTGCTGGATGCAGTCTGTATACAGCACCGTAACTGCACGTCGGAAAATCCACACATCTGCCAGAGACAAGAGCACAGGCGATCAAAACACGGTCCACCAGCAGACAGACAATAACGTACCAACAGTGTAGTGAGGGAGCCATTTGTCCCAGCGTTGCAAATGTTGCAAAGATACAAATAGTGAAAGTAGCGTCACGAGCTGGCACGTCACCCCGGGTGAGGGGTCAGTCGGCTCGGTGCCACCAGCAGCATCACCCACCCACTCCCAGCCGTATCAAAAAAACAACAACCCGGTACTCACCCCATGGCCCACGTGGGAAAGCCGGGAGAGGGTGATGCAACATGCCGGCAGGCCGAGCCACATCTTCTTCGGCGGCTCGGCCACTTCTAAGTAGGCCGGGCAAGGCTTCAAGCGGCACATGCGCACAACGGCGCTCGAAGCCTTGCCCTCAGAAGAGCCGAACGAAGACCGGGTTGGGTCTTTGTTCGGCCCTTCTGAGGGCAAGGCTTTGAGCGCCTTTGTGCACATGCCGCTCGAAGCCTTGCTTGGTCTATTTACAAGTGGCCGAGCCGTCGAAGAAGATGCAGTTCGGCCTGCCGGTGCGTCATCCTCTCCCAGGGGTGACGTGCCGGGAGGGGGCGATGTGCCAGGAGGGTGACGTGCCGGGAGTCCTTGCGCGACACCCTCCTGGCGCGTCATCCTCTCCCGGCGCGTCACCCCCAGCGTCCCGCCACGCCCTAGCAACGCCACTGAATAGTGATACTGTAATAGTGAGAGTTGTTAGCTGATTGCCAGCTGGCCAATATACCCTCACATGGTGAAAGATGAGGTGATCAACCTGTTTTGGAAGCGACTGCACTCCCCCCCCCCCTAAAAATCAGGGTCTCAGGGTGGTGGTGGTGGTGGTGGTGCTGATCCAGCCTTATCTCCTGATGCCCAAGTGGCATTTGCAGCACAAAGTACGTTCCACCAACTAAGGTTGGTACCATAACCGCCACCCCATTACATATTTGGGATCGAGATATCTGGAAGGCTTTTCTCACATGGACTGGTGGTGGTCCAATTATTAAGAGAATCACCTCACAGCCTTCAAGGATGCTCCTGTCATCAGAAACTAGGCAGTGGTGGCCAAAGAAAGAAAGTTTTCAGCTCTGGCACTGTGGCTAAGAAATACTCTCTCCATGCTTGGTGCTAATTTTAATAGCCTTCAGGTGTCGGGCAAATACTGTACAGTATCTGTTTATCTATCCAGCCCTTATCTAACCAGACCTTTTAAACTTAATTGTGATACTTTTAAACACAAGTTGCTGTGATGCTGTCATAATGTTGTTTTTATGTGCTCTTTTAACCTGTTCCACTATATTATTGCTTGTAGATTGTCTGCTTTCATTACTATTCTTAATCTGGAGGGCACCAAGGAAGTTTTTAAACAGAAAGATGGGGTAGAAATGTTTTAGGTCATGACCTGATTTACGGTGGGTCCCGGGTGATGGAAATATTAGATAAGTAATTGCCTCAAGCCCTGAGGTCATTCAAAAATCAGATAGCTGCTAATTGCCATTCAAAGAGCTGAGCTCCTGCAGTTTGCAAAGAGCTGGTCTCCTGCAGTTTGCAAGCTTGTGTAAATATAGGGAGATAAGTGTTTGAGCATCTTTTTTCTGGCGTTTTCCCCCCAAAAAAATCTGTCAGTAACAGGTACTGGGGGCAGGTGAAGGCTGGGTCACATAACTAAGCCCCTCAAGCCTTGAGGCTGTTCATTAGGGCTGCCTCATTATGAGAAACGGATCGAGTTTTCTGAAAATAAATAAAAAAAAACCTTACAAGATATAGGGTATACAGGTAAAGATGTATACCCTATATCTTGTAAGATTATACCTGGTCATGAAAGCATCCGCTCAAACTTAAATAAAGAAATATTACTTGTAAATAAATAAATAAATATATTATTTATTTCTAGATCACTTTTTTAAAGTCTCGTAAAGTTAGGTGGGTCCCGTGTCATTTTAAAAAGTGGGTCGCAGTGCTAAAAACGTTTGAGAACCACTGTTTTAGATACATAAACAAAAGAGGTTTCTCTCAGAGTACTGGCAGAGGGGTTGTTGACTCCGCACTTTCAGATGTGGCTCTGCCCCCACCACAAGCATACTTGAGACATCTCCATAGGGCCGTCACAGAACGCAGCTCTAGCACCTCCAGCTTGCTCTGCTATGTCTACCCTGAGGACTGGTGGCACTCATGGTTGCATCTGTAGCCCAAGCTAGCGCCTTTTTCTCAAACTGTTTAGGAGGCAAACGTGCTTCCTTTCCTGGCTCCTATGGCCCCTGCTTTGCTCAGTCCAAATAAGAAAAGGGTTAACGCAAAGTGTTGTTTGTTACCTGGATCAGAGACATCTGTGGCCAAACGAAGCAGAAGAGAAAGGAAAAAAGGTGCTTGTGAGAGGAGCATAATGGTAGACAGTGCAGGATCAACATGTGTATGCTGCAGCTGAGTGAGAGGTCCCCCAAGATGTCTACCAAAGCAGAGAGTGGTTTGATTCCTAAAGGATGTACAACACACCACCGACAGCCCTGAGGATCGTGCCACCTGCAGGAAGGCAAACGATGCCTTGGACACACAGCACAATATTGGTATTCAGTCAAATACCTTGGCAGAGGCAAAGCCAGTACCAGCTTCTGTGGGGAGCTGAGGTGCAGTTCCCTTGTGCTAAAGCTCCCTGTCTCAGGCAGTGAGCCAACAGAAGTATCTATATAAGGCCTTAATTCTCATTTGAAGAAACAGACAGCGGGAAGGGAACAAGCACAGCTCTCATTTTGTGCTGTTATTCTAAGCACAAAGATTTACATCCAGGTGGCGCAGCGGGTTAAACCGCTGAACCATAAGCTGTCGATCGAAAGGTCGGCAGTTCGATTCCTGCGACGGGGTGAGCGCTCGTTGCTTAGCCAGCTCCTGCCAACCTAGCAGTTCCAAAGCATGTCAATGCGAGTAGATAAATAGGTACCGCTTGCGGGAAGGTAAACAGCGCTCCGTGTTCCAGCTGCATGCTACGCGCTGCGGCAAGGAGAGTCACGCCGGCCACATGACCACGGAGGCGTCTTCGGACAACGCTGGCTCTTCGGCTTTGAAATGGGGATGAGCACCACACCCTAGAGTCGGACACGACTGGACTTAATTGTCAGGGGTCACCTTTACTATTACATTACACTATTACAGCACTCTGTGTTCCAGCTGCATGCTACGCGCTGCGGCAAGGAGAGTCACGCCGGCCACATGACCACGGAGGCGTCTTCGGACAACGCTGGCTCTTCGGCTTTGAAATGGGGATGAGCACCACACCCTAGAGTCGGACACGACTGGACTTAATTGTCAGGGGTCACCTTTACCTTTAGATACATTTAGGAGGGTGGCTGAAATGCCAAGTACTTGTCTTCACTTACCTATCTTGAAACGGCCCATGTAATAGATCTGGGTGCTGAGACCAAGTGAGGCCACAACATGCACAACTGAGAAGAAGACCCAGAACCACACAGCATTTCTTCCAAAAACCTGGAAGAAATAAAAATTGTTCCGAGTAAGTAGACCCTGCTTTAGAAAAAGATCTCTATTCCTGCACAATAAAACAGATTAAATACACATTACAGTTATCTTATTTATCCAGTTTATTAATTTTTACTCCATCTTTCTACTCCTGTTTGCCCTCTTTAATACAATTCCAGTTTCAGATCCTGGTTTATTTGCAAACTCTGGTTAGAATAAATTAGGATCCCCTCCTTAAGGTATGACAGATCCTAACTTGTTCTAAGCCAGGATCAGCAGGAGAATCCTTCCTTCCTCCCCTTGCATGTGTCCAAAGTTCAGGGACTATCACATAATCCAGGATTCAATCCTGGCTCTGCATGAATTAATAATAATTTTAAGCATTATTATTAAGAATATTTATACGCCACTTTTTAAACACCCCACCCCACCCCAAAAAAGGTTCACAAAGCAGTTTACAGAGAAAATCAAATAACCAAATGTACAGAAACTGTTATTCTGGTTAAAAAAAAAAAGAGAACAAACCATGGATTTGAGGGATTTTGTTTTTTTAGGAGCCGATTTGTGATATGCAGACAAAAGTATTGCAAATACTGTATTCAAAAATCTTTTTCCTTTCTGAAAGCAAGAAAGGCAACACTTTTTTTGAACAAACATTTGTTGTTGAAAGACAACATACCTTTCTGAAGTTCACAGACCGTTTAGAAGAATGAGCTCAAAAATATGCCATGAATTATATCATGAATTATATCAGTGTTTCTCAAAGTTCTCCCCATGAGGCGGGGAGAACTTTGAGTGTTTGCGGCGGCGGGGGACAGTGGCGGTGGTGATCCCATGGATTGCACCCCACTGCCAGAGGAAAAATGTACATTTTTCACTTACCCTGGGTCCTGGCAGCCCTCCGAAGGTTATGGGGAGGTCTGCAGCTCCCTCTGCAGGGCGCAGTGGCGTCACTAGGGCGTGCGCGGCCCTAGGGCGGGGGCGCACACATCACCCTAATGACCCCACACACACAGCCCCCAAATTAAAGCCACGATTTTTGGGGGGCGACTCGACGGGACGCTGCTCCGGGTGCCCCCCAACTCTGCCCCCCCTCAGACCTGTGCCTCCTTTCCGGATTTTCCGCGCCTTTCCGTTGCAGCCGGCTCCAGGGACGTCTTCCCCGGCCAGCTGTCTTGGGCCTTCTGATGAGGTCCACTGCGTCAAAACGTAATTTGTAACGTTTTTCGCGCATGCGCAGAACGTTTCTGAGGGTCAAGGGCTGCCCTTTTCCCTCAGAAACGGTCTGCGCATGCGCAAAAAAGTTATAAATTATGTTTTGACGCAGTGGGCCTTCGTCAGAAGGCCCTGGAGTGCTGGCCCGGGAGAACGCTCCGAGGCCTTCTCCCGGCCTCGGAGCCTCCAGAGGGCAACGCACGCAGCCGAGGTGATGCACGTGGGTGCGCGCGTCACCCTTCTGCGCGTGTCACCCCCTGGCGGCCCGCCCCCGCCACGCTCTTGCAACACGGGTGCTGCAGGCCTCTCCATGCTATAAATCACCACGGAGCAGTGATTGCGACCACTTCAGTTTTCGTCCGAAAACCAGAAGTGGTTGCAATCACCACTCTGCAGCAATCTATAGCATGGGGAGGCCCGCAGAGGAGGCAGTGGGCCTCCCTGCACCCTCTGGCCACCAGGACCCCCGGTGTTCTCACATAGAAACTCATTAGCTGCAAATGACAGAAAAGAAAATGTGCAAATCTTGATCATATTTCCAAGATTTGAGAGAGCCCAATTACCATGCGGGCCGCCCTTTCAGCAGCACCGAAGTGATGCCTTTGTACAGCAGCAACTCCCCCTCTCACCCCCTTTGGTCTGCCCCTTACCACATAGCATTCCTTGCCTTCTGAGACCTCCTTCTCTCTCTCCCTCCCAGAGCCTCTGCAGAAGTGGCGCTGCTGAAAGGGCAGCTCTGGGAGAGCCCAATTATAACAGGGGCTGAATAAAGAGTTTCCGGAGGTTGCATCCGGCCCATGGGCCTTATATTTGACACCTCTGCTCTAGCTGCTCTTTCCTACTACCTGGCAGCTGCAGAATGAACTATGAAACACTTTAAAGCTGAAATTTGTGAGGGTCTGCGTAGTTCCAAGGCTAGATTTTACAAGAAGTTCCTTTCAGATGCTACAGCTATCCTCCTCCTTGATGCCATTCTCAGTGCTTTCTCCCATTCCTTGCTGAATGAGCCCTTCTGTGCAGGGCAGGCTGGATAACACACAGACATACCACTCCCAGGACAGCGAGGCTGATGACCACTGCAAAGGACGCATAGGCAGAGTAGGCACTGGCGTTGATGTCAGGGTGGCGGGTCTGGTACAGCTTTAGCATACACAACCCTGCAATCATGTACATGAAGGATGTGTCTGTCAAAGGAGGAGGAAAGACAACAGCGACGTTACTAGCAATGGTTCTTCCGGGAGAGAAAGGATATTTTCACACACCACAGAATGCTGCCTGAATTTACCACCCGCTGCCGCCTCTGCTCAAGCACACCCATGTGCACTTCTCCTAGGGATAACCCACGTCCCCTCTCTGCATCTCAGGAACAGAGAAATACCAAGTACGTCACATGTCTGCTTTAGCTACATGTTCAGGTAGATGCAGACAGAGGGAGGAGGCAAACTGGCAGCAACCATGAGTTAAGGTAATATGTAGTTTCGTCTAGTGTCTGTAGCTTCTCAGTACATAATTCTCTCTCCTCAGGGGTCACTAGTTTTCTACTCTGCACTCTGTCTTTTGTGTACATTGCTCTGTTACTGTTTTTTAAATAATAATATTTTTTATTAGTTTTAAAAGAGGCATGCATTGGAAATGGAACTAACAGCCCAATCCTATCCTATCACTGAGATAATGCATAAGAAGCAATTGGAATTCTTTGGTTACAATGCACGCTTACCAGGGAGTAAATTTCCTCTCTGTAAAAAAAGAGTCAATTTCCACTGACCTATGCACACTTACCAGGAATTAAATTTCATTGAACACAAAGTGGTTTCATTTTGGAGTCAACATGCATAGGACTGTACAGCAAATCATTTATTGTTATTATGGGGAATCCTAAATTACAGGCTTTTAGCTAAAAAGGCTGCATCTGCATATCTCTGAATAAGCAAATCATGGAGAAAATGAGGGAGCTAATCCAGGTTGCCTAACAAAATTTGTGTGCATTAGCTTAGGGGGTCATAGCAGGGAATTCATATGTGTGGAAGAGCATGTGATGGAGGGAGAGAGAGAGAGAGAGAGAGAGAGAGAGAGAGAGGAAAAGGTGCAGTAGGGAACTGGGTGGTCCCAAGGGCATCCCTAGAGGGTGGACATACCTAGGCATCTGCCAGGAGTGATTCTCCCCACCCCCACATTCATTGAACAACTTTTGATTTTCCTAATCAAGGAGCAACCAATGGGATTTTGCCCTCTAGGGCCCCTGGGAACAATTCAAATTGGCCTCTGGGGAAGGGAGGGAGGAGAAAGTGGTCACTTTCAGGTCCACCAGGAAGAGTGAAGGGGGAGTGCAATTGCCCCCATGCCCACCTGCTGCTGCCAGGCCCAGAGGGGGAACAAGTGGGGTGGGGGTAAGTGGCGTCACATCGTACAGTGCGACTGGAAATCTTCGGCTTGCGTGTGCGCCTGTGCAAACAGCGGAAAGGAAGTGGTGCCGAGAATCCCTGGCCTGCCTGCCCATTGGGATGAAGTAGGCGTGAAGCACCGGGCGGCAAGGGAGGCAGCAGGTGCGTCACCCCTTCCTGGCGCATCACCTCCTCCCTGCGTGTGAGTCCCGGGTGGGATGGGGGGTGCCGGGCGGCGGTAATGCCGGGCGCATCACCCCCTCCCTGCGCTCCTGGGAGGTGGGGTGACATGCTGGGGGGCTAACGCACTGACCTGCCCCTAGTGACACGCTGACCTCCCGCTGGGGGTGACGTACAACCTAGTGATGCCGCTGGCCCGGGTACATGTCGGGCTGGCATGCAAAAGTGCCCAGAACTGGATCCTGTTTCAGGGCCCAGCAGACCATGGCACCAACCCTGGTGGTCCCGATTTCCGCTACAGTCCCCCCAAATCAGTGATATATGGAAGATGCCATTCCCAGAGTTGCATGGACTGAAGTTCACATGACAGTTGTTCAACTGCACTGCTGTAAATAGGATCAGAGAACACTGTAATGTTTGCCTGTGCTATCTTTCAGCCAAATTGAATAAATTTGTGAGAGAATGTATTTGTAATGAAGCACCATAAAATTCATTACAGATTGACAGCAACTTATTTGCAAAGCCAAACATGGAACAAAGTCAACACAGGACTGCAAACCCAGCACGCTTTGAAACAGGAATGAGATCAGTGCATACATGCAAAACAAGTTCTCAAAGTGGCATTTCTTTCTACAGCGTTCAGTGTACATTTGACTACTGATTGAACATTAAAAAGGCTGGTTTCAAGTGCTTGCCTCAAGCTCTGGAAAACCTAAAGCTGCCACTAAAAGGAGTTTCCCAGGGACCCTGCTCAAAGCACGATGAAAGCAAAACTCTCTCTTCCATGTTCCACGGAGGAGGAAGAAAGTGCCGCTCTCTTACCAAATTGGAAATTGGAGTAGTTGGGGCAGACATGGTAACAAGCGCTGAGGATGCCTTCCATCATCAAAGCAATGCCCATGGCATAGAAGAGGCCAAAGTGCTTGGGAATTCCATAGTCCTGAAAGAGATGGGAAGGACCAAAAACAATACCATTCATTATTAGTGCGTATAGAAGCTTGTATAGGGTCATTCCTCTACGCATAGAAAGAGTGGGGGCTTTGGAAGACCTGTTACCCGGACCAAATCGAATCATGGGGTGGTGGAGTCTCTGTTGCTACACATGCATATGGTTCAAAAATATGGGTCAGGAGATGCTTAAGTTGCCTGTTCTGCCAAATCACTGCTGCAGGTAAGTTGAACTGCAATTGCAATTTAGAAAAAGGCAGAAACATACCCTTCTTATCCAGCAATTGGTCTAAGACCATGAGGTCCACAATGCTGCCACAAAATAGGTACACTCACCTATTTACTTATACTCTCCAGAGGAGACCCGCTCGTTTCAGCCAGGTGGTTGTATTGTGAGTCCTGAGACTATTTATTTACTTACTTACAATATTTTTACCATGCCTTTCTCCCCAAGGTGGCTGGGTATGTGTGCGGCTGGGTATGTGTACATATATACTCCTACAGAGTCAAAACAGAGATGCTCTTCACACACAACACACACAACCACACCCCTCAGACCCAGTTAAAAATTATATCTCCCAACAGCACCACAGCAAAATAGTTCATGATTTGAACCCAGTAAAGGTAAACAAGGAGACTGCATACTTCAAGGCTAAAAAGAATCCATGAAATGCTGTATGAATCCAATGTGGGCTCATCTTCACAAGATAAACCCATGCGCGCGCGCACAAAACCCCACACTGAGTTGAGTGTTATGCCATAGCATCAGTTTGGCATGGCAATACAGACAAAAGTGAACTTTGCAAACCAGGGCTCTCCAGATTGATTGGGTTGCAGTTATCATGGGCAGGTCCATGCCTGATGAGTATATTATGTGGACCCAAATGCCTGGCAGTCTTGCAAGGCAACAATACGAGCCAAATGAGCCCAGGCGAGAGCCAAATGGCATGAGAACTGCCAGGTAAGAATTTCTGACAATATAAATGACCTGTAATTATTATCAATCGAATACGGTAAACTGAAGCCATGCAGTTTACTGAAGCCATCCACCAGCAGATCAGCACTGAAAGATTTACAGGTATTGAAGAAGCCATGAAAAGTACTACTGGTCCATATGCCCGACCAGAACTTGTCTGACCTCTTACTGTGTAACATTCCTAATGTGCAAATCTATTGAATCTGAAGCAGGCGCTGTTTCTAAATTCTTCATTTGCTGCAGGTACAAATGTGCTAGGTAAAGGTAAAGGTATCCCTTGACAATTAAGTCCAGTTGTGTCCGACTCTAGGGAGCGGTGCTCATCTCCGTTTCAAAGCCGAAGAGCCAGCACTGTCCAAAGACGTTTCCATGGTCATGTGGCCGGCATGACTCAACACCGAGCCGCATGGAACGCTGTTACTGTCCCGCTGACGCGGTACCTATTAATCTACTTGCAATTTCTTGCTTTCGAACTTCTAGGTTGGCAGGAGCCGTCGCACGGATTTGAACTGCCGACCTTTTGATCGACAGCTCATGGTTCAGTGGTTTAACCCACTGCGCCACCAGCTAACTTGGCATAATTTAAGCATGTTTACAACATACAGTACTAAGACTACACTATACTTATAAGAAACAGAAAGAATGTTGCTGTTTACTATTTTTGGTGAACATTCCTGATTTCCCCCTATTTTATTTTTTTGCCAAAGGCCATCCTGAAGAGGCTGCTAAATCATCCAGATGCAATAGCCACGATGCTTTGTTGTTCTTTATTGTTTGAGCTTCTTCTTTTTCCCCAACTGGTCAATAATTAAAGGACCTGGCCAGCTCATTGGACCAAGAAGTCCCACCTGATTTCCAAGAACGGAAAAGTCATGAGCCCAGCTGACCCTTCCCCCAGTAACTAATCCCACAGGTAATATAAATATAAATGTCCACAGGGTATATAAAGAGGGGCCACACACAGTCCCTTGTACATATTTGCCCAGGTCCAAATATTGGAAGCATATTTCTTGAGGGTTGGGTGCGTCTTCCACTCACTTTGCTGCAAGTGTGGGTGATAGAGCCAAGACCTCGGAACAGTTGGGTGGGAAAGGACCCAGTTAATCATGTTAGGGTTTTTGTTTGACTTGTTGCTTGCCTTTTGACATCTTTGTCATCCTTACTTCTCCCCTCCTTTTCGTTTCCTTTAACAAGCTGGTCACCCTTCCATGCATTGTTTTGGTTTTTCAACTTTTTAATACATTTATTTCACTTTTACCGTTTGCCTGCTTGGTCTCGATTCACTCGGGACAGAAGGGGTTGCCACATCTACCAGACCGTTCATGTTTTGTTACTGGCTGCTTTTAAGGGAACCCCCCAGATTTTGGGGTTCTCTCTTCACTTGGGAGAGAGGGCTTTCCCATGGTGACCTCCTTCAGTTTGGACTTTTTAGCCTTGGGTGGTGGCAGCACATTATGTTTTTCCAGTTCATTCTCAGTTTACCCACTAAAAAGGGTGAAGCAAAAAGCAAGGGAGAAGGGCACCATTGCTAACTGCTAGGGGCGGCACCCATTTTGCCCTCCATCTTCCCTTCCATAGTGGCTTGATGGTGGGACATGTTACTCTAGCAACCATTCTGAGTTGAACTGTGGCAGGTTCATTTTCTTCTTTTGGTGCCTTTGTGACTTTTGCGTTTCTCTTTGGAGGAAGTGACTTCTTCCCAAAGGCATGTAAGCAGCTGGAGTTCAAATCAAGCAGCTCTCTCTCTCTCTCTCTGGATCAATGAGAGTGAGACAGGATAGATATAGATATATAGATATAGTTAGATAAGGGCCACACTGTGTGCATGCTTTAGCGAGGCAGCAAGATTGCATTAGAGGCTCCGCTGCCCCTTAAGTCCTGATCACCAAAAAACACAACTCCTGATCCCATAATGAGTGAACCCAGTTACCCAGAGGGACCCGTCTCACCAACATCAACTCCAGCAGTGAAGTAGAGAGCAAGGGGTGCCATTGGTAAGTGCAGGAAATTGTCTTTCCCTAGTACAAATCCCCCCCCCCCCCAGGTCTCTTCAAAATGTCTTCTTTAGTGGTGCAATGTCCTAATTTCACTATAAAATCCCAGCGGTGGTAGTTGCCCTGTGGTATATAAGTGGAGCGGAGCATAGGACATATGTACCCACTCCAACCCGATCTGGTATCAGGCTGTATACGTAATATGAAGAGCAGCAGATCTGTGAGAAACACAATAGAGTTCCCCTGCTCAACACATTCAGGGATACCTACAATTCTCATGTTGTTTTAGCATGAAAACCCTTCCAAATTTGCCACCTCATCATGTAGGGTCTTGGCACCAGCTCTAATGACTGCAATGGCCACACCTGCTGCAGTGCTTTGATCCGCTACCCAGAACCGGATCATGTCTCCGCCGCATCCAGTTGACTCTTGATTTCATTAATGGATGTTTGCATTAACGGATGATTTCATTAATGGATGGACACAGAGGATTTAATGGAATAAAAGTCCATTGCCACCCTTTTCAAGAGAGGCTTAACTTCCTCTTCTCTGTCCTTGGGAGAGGCAGGGAGAGCAGATCCAATTGGGTGGTCAAAGCATGGGGACTAATCAGGCACTAGTGCGTTTCTGCCTTTCTTGGACTTTGATAGAGCATCCCATCACAGTCCAAAAGGAACAGAGAGGGAGACAACTACATATGTACTCGGGTGTAAATAGGCTTGCGAATGTGCTGAAATTATACCTGAAATGCAGCCATGGACAGGAGCGGTCTAATGTGCTGCCTGCTTTGTTGCGATCTTGGCCAGAAGTTGTAGAGCCAGAAACTTATTAGTTGGTTTCAGCAGATTTTCTTTATTGTTCAGAGCCCTTGGGGAAGAGCCAAGAGAATTCTTGCATGATGAAACAGACTGATTCCTCATCCTCCTTAGAAATACCCATCTGGGTCCCCATTGCAGGAGAATCATGGACTTTTCACAGAGAAGAACATATTGGAAGAACATACTACAGAACATAACAAATTGAGTATATACTGTTTAGGGACTATTGAAGCTTCTTCAGCGGATGGAGACGCAGACTTTAAGTTGTGCACCATGCATGATAGATTGTGTGGTTCTCTTTAATTCACCTGTTTGACATCTATATAATCTAGACCAGGGGTTCCTAACCTTTGGAGGCCTGTGTACCCCCCCTACGCGGGCCTCCGGTTGCCCTATGTACCCCTGGACTGACTGCCCCCGCATACCCCCCGTACCCCCTGTTAAAGTGTTTTTTTCCGGGTTGCGGCGCAGGCAGGTCCTCCTGCCCATGCCGCAACCTGGAAAAAAAGGCTACAGCCCTGCCAATTCGGCAGGGCTGTAGTCTCTCTCTGCAGGCTACAGCCCAGGAGAACAGGTAGGAGGAGCTATTGGGGACAACAGCAGGGCTGTAGCCTTTTTTTCCAGGTTGTGGCATGAGTGGGAGGACTCACCCGCACCGCAACCCAGAAACCCCCCATTAACAGCCGCCCATTATCAGCTGCTGATTGCAGCAGCTGATAACGGGCAGCGTCTTGCATACTCCCGGCCTGCGGTCCATGTACCCCAAGGGGATTTTTCTCAAAGTCAACAAATTTCTGGGGGTACCAGGATAAATTACTTCCTACCCATCCTTAAAGCATTCTGAAGACTGGTTTAGCTCTTTAACTGCCGTCAAAAACATACCAGACAACCACATGTCCTGAAAGACAGAACATGAGGCAAGCAGAAAACAAAGTACATTATAATTTGACCCTATATAATGTCATGTCATACACAATATGATATCAGGGCTGCCCTGATGCTCCTCCCCCTTTTTTCCAGTCTATAAAATACTAGAGAAAGCTTTGCAACTTTTGTGGGTAGCCCCACAAAAATGGCTAAATTTCAGGGTACGGGTGTTACCAGGGAGACAACAAAGATGCTTTATTCTTTGAAACAAGCAAATTTGCTGCTTGTGAGAACAGAAGCAGCACTGGGAGCACCACTTCTCTTCTTAGCGCATGACTCCTGTCAGGCACCCATTTCTGTCCCGGGTTACATGAAGCCCACATATCTGTATGGTGTCACAGTGTACCTGTGGTAAAAATCCTTGATTTACTCCCTATTTTGGGGGGCCTATTTTTCCAGTTTTTCAAAAATTCTAACCCCCAGAGATTTCTGTGATGTCTCAACATCCTAAAAGCTGCTCAGACATCCTCCTGCAGAAGCCCATGTTCTTTTTAAATTCAGCATCCTTGTAGAAGAGTTGTGTGGCATCCTAGACCTACATGGATTGGGTATCCTCTTGGCTGGTTTTCCCTCAAACAAAAGGACTCTGGTCAATCCTCCTGCTGAGACTGTCATGTGCTTACCGATTGAGCACTCGGTTAGGGGTGGAATGAAATGCCCAGGTGGTCCTACCTCATCCAATTGCATGACCCTACCACTTAAGCAACCCTAGGTTTTTTAAGTTTACGCACAGGAATGCTCTAGGTTGTTGCCTCTGGTTAGCCATTGATCATCATTCATGTGCCATGTCCATATGCATAAAGGACTCAGCTACTCCTTGTAGGAGTGCAGAAACTGGACCCCCTGCCCTTATTTCCTAAGGATAGGAAAGAGTCCAGCAATTTGTGTTCAGGAACTTTATTTTATTTTCTGCATGTCTTTTAAGCTCTCGGCCAACCGTCAGCCACCCATCTGAACTTGGAAAAAGTCTTGCTTTGTAATCATCTGCATCCCCTCTCTGCTCCTTTTATTTTACCTGGTTTATTCAGTCCTTTTAATAAACGCTTTATTCTTAATTACCTGGCTGTTCTCAGTTCGCAGGGAGTGGGTTATCCATGCTTTTCCAGATCCCTCAGTTCTCACTACTGTTGGTATTGGTTAAGTAGGAATCCCACAGATTTTGAGAACCCCTTTACAGAATCAGGAAAGGAGGAAGGTTCTCCAAGGCAATCTCTCTTGGTCTATCTTGGCAGCCAGGGGCCCACGTACCACCGACAGGCAGTCTGCGTACCACTAGTGGTACACAAACCACCGGTTGAGAACCCCTGCATTATATCATTCATCATCATTCCCTCTATTTTGTGTGTTAACAACTTTGCAGGCAAAACAGGGCCACCCACACACCGAAAGTAGAGCCATGGGGCAGGAAGGGAACCAAAGGTATGTAGAGGTTCACCGCTTTAAAAATTAAGCTCCCAAAGGAGTGAAATCCCCCTCAAAAAAGTTGAGATTGACTGTGCATTTTTGCCCACCACACTCCACACACTGTCCGTTACTCTTGCCACTGATCTGGCCTCTCATATGGAGGGGGGGGGGCATGCAATCCAAAGAGAACAAGAGTGTGCACAGTCCGGGGAACCCTTCCCCAAACTGCTTTTTTGTGGCTCTTTCCCCTGTAAAGATAAAAACAAACTTGGGAGGTCAATTTTGAATGGACAAGTGGTGGTGGAGAATGGATTCAACTGCCCCTCCCTGTCTTGCTACTAGGCCTAAGTAAGTCAGACGTGTTCCATACCATTGTGTGGCTGTCATTGGTTTTCAAGGAGCGCCTGTGGAGAATGTCTCTGTGCAATACAATCAGCAGGAAGAGAAAACCCAGTAGCACATGGCCCACATTGCTGAGGATGTTGTTAAAAGCACTGCAAAGAAATAAAAAGGAAGAAGAGCATACCATGAAGGAGGGAGAGGGATAAGGTGGCCTTTTTTGCCTCTCAAATGAGTTGTATAGTAGTAGCATTTCCCTTTTTCCCTGCCCCAAGTCCTGGTTCTGATCTGCAGAAGTGGACAGTTTGTACATTCTAAATTTGATCAGAAATGGCAACAATTTTATACTGGAATCTGCATTTATGGCACAATCCTATCCCCCACGGGTTCCGGCGCTGAGACCTCAGCGTCAGCGCCGGGTGTTGCCAACATGCCATAAGGCATGTTTTGATACCCGGAGAGGAGGCAGCGGCAGCACAAAGGTCTGCACTGTCCTACCAGTGCTGAATCCAGGCCCCCCGTGCACCGGAGCAGGTAAGACCGCTCTGAGTGGCACAGGAGATGGGGGAGGGCGGGGGAGGGCAGGACGGGGGTGTAATGGGGTAGGGGAGTATGGGGGGTAGATCAGGCCTGGGAGGGAGAGGGACCAGTGTCTGTGTCGGACGCCATGTCCTATTTATTTATTTATTTATTTTTCAAATTTTTATACCGCCCTTCCTCCAAGGAGCTCAGATTGGTGTACATATTTCCTCCCCTCCTTTTGTCCTCACAACAACCCTGTGAGGTAGGTGGGGCTGAGAGATAGTGACTGGCCCAAGGTCACCCAGGAAGCTTCATGGCTGAGCGGGGATTTGAACCTGGATCTTCCAGGTCTAAGTCCGACTTCCAAACCACTACACCACCCTCCCTCCGAGCAGCCCCATTGCAGCAGCTGGAGGTTTACCTGGGGTAAGCGGGCAAATGCCCACTTACCCCAAGTAGGATTCAGCATGGGCTGCACAGTCCAGACTGACAAGCCTATGCTGGGGGGGGGAGGGGGGAAGAGGATAGGATTGGGCTGTCAATGTGAAAAGCCTAAACTTCTTTGTGTTTATTCAATTAACGATTATAGTGTTCATGTTTAAAAACAACAACAACACATGTTTTTGTGAGAGCAGGAAGAGTGGTACAACAGCAGGCAGTGTTGCAACCACAAATCCATGTCTGCAAATTCATGATGTTGTGCTTATTTTATTAAAAAAAAACAAAACAAAAACCAATCGTCTCACCAACCCAGTCTATTCAGACTATCATGGTGATTTCTGAAGTTCTGATCTGGCTGAAAACAGAGAAAAGCATTTTCTTGGATATGTAGGTAGAAGGCAGGGACACTAAGCATTGCTAAAAAGGGGATAGCGATGCAAAATGTTTCTTAGGGTTGTCCTTAGTGGGAAGCCAATCAAGAACTTCAGAACAGCAGAGAGGAGCACCCACTCATGACTCGTTTTATTTATTCGTCTTAAAAATTGTATCTTGGCATTTAAGCAATCACAAAACAATTTAAACAAAACATTGACAATATAATAAAGGAAATAAAACTGAACACCACACCACAGAATAAAAATAAATTCAGCTAAAATTTACCCCCCCAAATGACAATAATTTTAAACAATTATAAAATGATATAATACCCTGTCTTCCACGCAGACACCCAGAAATATACTCCTCTCCACATTTACATGTTAAAGAAAGGAGAATGAATTTAAAGTCCAAGAAATACCCTGGAAGTCATCCATACACACCTCAGGACTCCCAAGGGATGAGCACAAAGGAAGTTGTAATAGCAGATGTCCTGGTTTCCAGTCACGTTCACTACCTAAGGAGTGAGAAAAGAACAGCACAGGGGTTCACGTGCATCTTGTACACAACATTCCAGTTATGATGGTCAGAGACAAAGAGACAAAAGACAAAAAGATAAACAAAGGAGTGTCATAAAGAAAAGCAAACTGAAAAATGCACCAATTTAGCTCTCAGTTTCCTACACTCCATTGGCCAGAGATACTCCAATATGACAAAACTACCTATATATGTATTTTAATGTTTTTATTGTAAGCCGCCTTGGTTGCCCTTGTGGGAGAAAGGCGGGGTATAAATTCTATGAATAAATAAATAAATTAAATAAATAAATAAATAAAATATTTGGGATTAAGCAACACAGAGCCCAATCCTATCCTTTGCACCTTCCACCGATGCAGCGGTGCCAAAATGACAGCCACTGCATCCTGTGCGGGGGGGGGGGGGGAGAGAAGAGAACTGGGAGGCTTCTGCAGGGAAAGGGGATGTTTAATTCCCTTACCCTGCATAAGCCTCATGGCCCGCAATGGGTCTCCTTGGATCTACGCTAGCAATTTTGCTAGCGTAAGTCTGAAGAGAGAAAAGGGGTGGGGAGGCTGCAGGGAAGGGGGATAGGATCTGGCATGGGCCTTCCGCATGACCCAGGAGTGGGTTAGAAAAGCTGCAGAAGCCCTGTGCAGCCTTGGAAACGCAGTGGTTTGACTTTTAAAAAGGTAAAATGGGGCTGCTTTTTCTTTTTTTTTTAGCGTTTACATTTGCTGGTCCGGAACCCGTGGTGTAACAAATCCGCGGGTCCTAAACCTGTGAATAAAGAGGGCCCACTGTATACAGTAGATCACTCTTGAATGCAATGAAGTAGAATGACAGCTTCCATATTTAGAAAAGAATGCAATGCATCTGACTTTCTGCCCATGGTTCCTAAAAGGAAGGATATCCAAGGTATTAGTGGTGTTTCCATGGGACAGAAACATAGAAGCTCCATGGAAACAAAGGGACAAGATTCACACACACACACACACACACACACACACACACACACACACACACACACACACACACACACACACACATATATATATGGTGGCAATGTTGCTGCTGTTTATTCCCCCCCCCCCCCCCCGCTAAATTAAATCTGTGAATTCCCTCTATTGCAGAGGAGATTATTCAGGGCAGCCAGGATAGGGGAATCCAGATTGGGACTGTGGCAGGGCAAAGGATTAAAGCCCCCTCCCTCATGCCATAGCCCCAATTTAGACCACCCCACCTCCCAACAGCTCCTAATAAGGGGAAAAAATCAAACACCTCCATCAGCTCTAATTATGGACTTAACATAACACGTAGTGCAGTCCTCAACTTCTATGTAAAAGATAAAAGCAACTGAACAACTTAAAAAAATAGTGGTGCAAACATGAAATAGAAGTGAAGGAGAGGCTATCCAAACTGCGAGAAGGCAGTTAACTTACCGTCTGGTATGTGATCACCAGCTGGATCACAGGCAGGGCATAGAAGACAGCAATTGTGATGATGTTCCTACACAACCAAAAAGAGCATTACTTATATATGAACATAAGAAGGGATACACACATTTCTACTGGTTGGAGGGGGCTTAGGTATTTTTACATACAGCGCAATCCTATCCAATTTACACCACTGGTGTAACCAGCGGTGCAGCAAGAACGGGAAGCTCCAGAACGGAAAGGGGATTCAAATTCCCTCCAAAGGGGGACTGAAAGGGGATTTGAATCCCCTTTCTGTTCTGGAGCCTCCTGTTCTCACTGCACCACTGGTTACACCAGTGGTGTAAGTTGGATAGGATTGCGCTGATAGAGTTATAAAAATGAAACTTGACTGCTAACACAGAGAAAGGTAAACAGAGAAAGGTAAAAGTCATTGCAGGCAAGTAGAACGAGACTAAGTCCTAGACAAGCTCTGTAAGGTTTCTGTTAACCTTGCAGATCCTCTCTAGGGCTTAATCTCGTTCGACTTGCCTGCAATAAGCAGCTGGAGGCTGCTCCTCCTGTTTGTTTAAGGAAGAAACGAAGCTTGGTGGGGAAAACAGTAAGAGCCTGGGGGGGGGGGGGGTGTCGAATCACTACGGACCACCAAAAATTCTCACGGACCATCAGTGTTCTGCAGACCACCAGTTGCAGACCACTGCTCTAAAGAAATTGAACAGTCAAACTAGCTATGATATGCAATGGTGTGTTAGTGGTATTGGCAACATCCTCAAATCGCTCTTCCCTCCAATTACTGTTTCAAAATGTATTCTATACATGAATATTGTACAGGCGCAGGAGTGCCAATATAGTTAAGGTAAGTGAAATTCTCAGCATTCTATCATTGTAAAGCCTGGATAGTCTGATATTTTTGTAGATTTTCACAACACGACCATATCCTTGAATTAAAAATCCGCACGTTGCCGGGAAACTCCGTCGTTATAGATATAAAAATTTATTTCAAAAATAAATTTCTTTTTCAGAGATGTTAAAACATACTTTTGACGTTTCGCACACGTAACATTTGTGGCATCATCAGAAATCCCCTATAGTGTTCCTAAGACAGCTTAAAAGACTAGTGCAAGAGAAAACAGGAAGTGGGCACTCCCTATCTGACAAGAGAAACAATCAGTAACAGCTTATTGTAACAGTGTCTTAGGAACACTATAGGGGATTTCTGATGATGCCACAAATGTTACGTGTGCGAAACGTCAAAAGTATGTTTTAACATCTCTGAAAAAGAAATTTATTTTTGAAATAAATTTTTATATCTATAACGACGGAGTTTCCCGGCAACATGCGGATTTTTAATTCCTGGATAGTCTATTCATCATAAAATCAAGATAATTTGTTCTATTCAGCTCTATAGCTGGCGCAAGTCTCAGGAGACAAAGGGCACATGTTGCAAGGGAGTAGGACAGCATTGCCCAGCTTGGGTCCTGAATTTTCTGTTATATCAAGTATGGGGAAATGGTACCAGTGATGTTAGACTGGAGTTGGAGTTATTTTAGCTCTTATCATACAAGAGCCCGGGGGGGGGGGGGGAAGAGCTTTGTTTTGGGTAGCTGTCAACTACTTACCAGAAATAAATTTTATACTTTTTACTGACAATTCTTCGATCTTTCCTGGATAAATCTGACAAATAGAGGAATACCTAGAAAGAGAGACCATTATATTTTGTGATGCTAATGAATTAGGTATCTGCTATCTAGCAAAAAGCCTAGTAGAAGGCGAGTGCTTTGAGAACTTTGATTGGCAAAAGCACTTGATCCTCAAAGAATGAGCATGAAGCAAGGGGAGGTGTCATTAGCACAATCTCCTGGTATTTACAGCGCAAAGTTACTTTTCTGCCTTACCCCTCTGGCTGGAACAGAGGGTGGTGCCCCATCTGACCACCCCCACCCAGTCAGAATTATTGCTGGCAGATCCAAAACTGCTGCAGAATCCATTTGTTTTTTTAATATATATATATATATATTTATAATGCTCCATAGTAAAGCTCTCTGAATGATTTATGGTAAAAGACAATATGAAATACTCAAGACACTTCTTCAAAACAAACAAATAATGAGGACAAGCTAATCACAAATTAAATCAAAAGCTCTTTAAAATAAAGAACTTCCAAAGGGACAGCTGTGTCAGTCTGTAGCAGCAAACCCAATAAAGATTAACAAATTTATTATAGCATAATACTGCAAGCTGTTCTGAACCCACGGGATAGACCAGCATATAAATCGAATTGTTATATGCTGTGAGCCGCCCTGGTGGTCCCTGTGGGGGGTGGAATGCCAGGATAAAATTTTCTTAAATAAATAAACAAGCTTTCATGGAGTGTTAGTTTTTAAGGTGGCATATGAATCCTTGTTATTAAAATAAAAAGTGTGTTCACTTGCTCTCTGAAGCAGAAGGTTCCAAGTGTATCTCCCTGTGAGTTGCATCAAGAAGGCTCTAGATCAGGGGTTCTCAACATACTCAGTGCGGCGTACCACCTACATAGCCACCTTCAAGTACCACTGGAAGTAAGCGGCAATGATGTCATTGCCACTTACTTCTGGGTTTTTAACCCAGTTTTCAGCGCAGGAGGCCCCCGCAAGCCACACAGCAGGCCGCCAGAGGCCGGTAAAAATCTTCGGGTGGGCTGTTTTCTTTGCTCCCGAAAAACTCGGCCAAAGGCAGGAACCTCTCAGAAGCGAAAATATGGCACCAAAAGTGCCACATTTTCACAGACGTTCGGGTGTCCCATCGGGGTTCAGGGGGGTTGGAACAATACCTTAGTGCGTATGACATTCTTGTCACTTTCGATTTCAGGCATGGTGTCAAAGTCGCTTTCCTCTTCCACGGAGCTATCTGTGTCAGAGCCACAAGGGGCCCTCTGACCAAGTGGTGATAACTGCTGCCCCCCACTGGAGCTTGACTCATCTGGAAGTAATGCAGAAATATGAGGTGACTCTCTATATTGTCAGCAAATATAGCTCTTCCGTACAGCAGCGTAGCTAGAAGGGGGCGGGGCGGTAAATGCTGCATGGCGCTACACGGCAGTGCAAAGTGGCCCCTCCCACTCACCATGGGAGCCATTCCGGCAGCAAAGGCAACTTGGGAAGTGGGAGGGGCCACTTTGCACTGCCGTGTAGCGCCATGCAGCACTTACTGCACCGCCCCCCCCTAGCTACACTACTGTGTACAAATAAGAAAATAAATAAAATAAAACCTTGCACAAAGAAAACTGGCATGTCAGAGAGAAAGATATGGCAAGTAGGGCACCTGCCCTGGGTGCCTCTTGAAGGGGGTCTTCCTAGTCTTCCTGAGTATTCTATGTAAAGAGAACTTTTGTATGGATAAGCGCATTCCATCATTTGAGGCTCTCTCACCTGCAGTTGGACATGAGCCAGCCAGCCCAAATACAAATTAGTCGTGATCTCAGTAAGAATTAGGCCTTGGTTACTTATAAACTAGAATCAGTTCTAGAATTTATTTCTACACCAAGACGAATTGCATGCATTACTCCTCATTAAAGAGTCTGTTTATAATTGGTCGGCTAGCAGTGTTAGCAAATTCTGTACCATACGCTCAGCATTATTGCATTGCATCCAGTGAGTGAATCAACCTCACACAACCACAATGCCTTCTTTGTGCTGAAAAGTTTCTAGTCCTAACCAAATCCTCTCGTTGTTTCACACTTTACTATCAACTCCCTTAACTCTCAAACACTAGTATAAAATTACTATCAGCTACACAGACCACACAGACATATGTAACAGTGGGTTGGTTTGGACAATACATATACTGATCAACCCCTTCAAACCACACGGGGAAAGAGTGTATGCAAGTGTGTCTCCCCCATATTGGTGTACTATCACTCTCCTGGCATAATTGTGCGTGTGTGTGTGGTTCATCCAAGTCGCCATTCACATGCAATTTAAATATTAAAGTAGTACAGGGGTTCTCAAACACACACACACACACACACACACACACACACACACGATCAAGCATACACTTACTGGGCCAGGGAGGTCCCTGCGTACCACTGGAAGTAACGGGCAATGACATCATTGCCAGTTACTTCCGGGTTGGAGAGCACGACGCGACTCTGCGAAGGCCGGTAAGACGCTCCAGGCGGGCATTTTCAAGCGTGCAAAACCTGCGCACTGGAGCTCTGGCCGTCAAGCTGAGCCTCCTACTGGCCTTTGCAGAGTTGCATTGTGGTCTTCCTGAAACCCGCCAGAGAGGTCACGTACCACTGGCCAACAGCTAAAGTACCACCAGTGGTACGCGTACCACCAGTTGAGAACCTCTGAAGTAGTATTTAAATGGCATGGTGAGGGGCAGGTCAAATGAACATTCTCTCCTGCATGACTATGCAGCAGAATGATCGTGCATTGGGAGTTTGTGTGGGAGAAACATGGGTGTACGCACTCCTCCCCCACGTGACTCTGAGGGGCTGGCAAATGTATAATCCGAACTGCCCCTGTGTCTTTGGAGTTCCCGTCCAGAGTTACCATACCAATAGCTCCATAGCTGCTTCCCTCAGGGATGCTGGTACTGATAGGATGAGAAGAAGCCACATTCCCAGATCCTGAAATGGAAACAAGTGAACATTTGATTTATTTTACTATGTAAACCGTTTTGTGAATTACTTTTGTTAAAAAGCGGTATATAAAATTATAAGAACATAAAGAAGAGCCTTGATGGATCAAGTCAAAGGCCCATCTAGTCCAGCTTCCTGTATCCCACCAGATGCCTCAGGGAGCACAAGACAACAAGATACCTGTATCCTATTGCCACTACCTTGCACCTGGCATACAGAGAAAACCTACTTCTAAAACCAGGAGGTTGCTTATGGCTTGTAACTTATGATGGACTTTTCCTCCATGAATCTATCCAATCCCCTTTTAAAATGCATCTAGGTCAGGTGCCATCACCACAATCTGTGGCAAGGAGTTCCACAGATTAATTACACACTGAGTGAAGAAATATTTTATTTTGTCTGTTCCAATAATAATAATAATAATGGTCGTCTAAACAACACCCACAGACAATCAAAACAGACTGGCAGGGAGATACTTCTTCTAAGAAGAGAGAGCAAATACTTCCCACCTTATAGCTTCTGACACTGCCAAACAGGGCTCTACATAGGTTTGTGGGGTTCAGGAGGAAGCCCTGCCTTATTGAGGTCCCAAAACATATAAGCAGGATCTCAGATGGTGAGAGGCAGGGATGTGGATCAAGTCTCTGAACAAAATTCGACTTGTCGTAAAAGGCTCCAAGTCTCGAGTTGAGTCTTTCGAGTGTTTTTTACAATCACCGAGTCAAGTCCAAGTCAAGTCATTGATGCGACTTGAGTCCGACTCAAGTCCGAGTCAGTAGACTCAAGTCTGCATCACTGGTGAGAGGGTGTTGGGGGGGGGGGAAAGGTTAAGGCCAAACAGAAATGGGGAAATACATTCCCATGAGATGAAGGAAGTAGTAATGTTGCTATTTTGGGGCCAACTAGTCACTCCCCCCCCCCCCAGCAGCTAGCTCAGGAGGGGGTATGTAGCATTCCACTGTGGTGATATGAAATACTTCCCAAGACCCAAAGCAAGGCCTTCTTATGTATGATGGTTTACGGCGCACAAGTACCCCTACTCCCAAGTAAGCGTCTACTCACAGGCGATGCAGGGAAGCCAGAAAATAGGCATGGCAGGAGAACCACATATAAAAAGCAGAGGAAGGAGTTCTAAAGCTCCACAGTCAGAAAAAGAACTGGGTGCTCTTACGTTTCTGGTTGAGACCAAAGGAGTTGGAGGTCTGGTTCTCGCCTCCATTTTCAAACACTACCCCCCCATCCCATTCTATGGGCAGCACATGGTACTGAAAACTCTCTCAACAAAATCCTGTGTTCTGGTTGGGGAAAAGTCATTCAAATGGGACCTACCCAATTCCTATTAGTTCTGACTCCAGCCTGCCAAGGGCATGCAAAGCGAGACCTAGCACGGCAGAGTGCTTTAAAGATTTAAAAGGTAAAAGTTCCCCTCGCTCGAAAGCTAGTCATTATCAACGCTAGGGGCAGTGCTCATCTCCATTTCAAAGTCGAAGAGCCAGTGCTGTTCAAAGCCGCTTCCGTGGTCATGTGGCTGGCATGACTCAAATGCTGAGGCGCACAGAACGCTGTTACCTTCCCGCCGAGGCAGTACCTATTTATCTACTTGCAATTTCTTGCTTTCGAACTGCAAGACGGTAGCTCACACCGTCACGCGGTACTCGGGTCTCGAACTGCGGTACTTGGGTCTCGAACTGCCTTTCGGTCTGCAGTTCAGCATCTTAACCACTAAGCCACCGCAGATAAGTACTAAGTCAACTTTACCTTTACAGGTTTGGGGCAATATAAAATCAGAACGTTGCTGCAGGGGATAAAGCTGGAAGTGATGCTGCTCAGTCTGACCATTTGAAGTGCAAGAAAGCAACAGCGAGGAGGTAGGAGAATGGTGGGACATGATGGACCTGTAGGAGGCTGATGGCTGTGCCACTCGTAGGGGAAAATGGAAGGAGATGGTGGTGGATGTCTTGTTACCAACGCGACAGGGATGCCTGATGCTTTTCTGGAGAATTTCAGCTACTTGAAAAGGGGGGGGGGGGGAAAAGGAAGCGAGGGTAGATTGAGAGCTGCTGATTAAAGGCACAGGATAAGGGCCAAACTACACATTATGAAGTGTGTGTGAATATGGTCCTTTAAAAAAAAAAAAGCAGCACAGGGACATGTTGTACCTAACACTGTGAAACTGTGGGGGGGAGGCACAAGGGCTTTCATATCCCACACTGCATTACCTAGCCCAATCATGTGCCTGTTCCCATGTGCTATTTACAGTTTTTTTCAGCTGAAAAAAGTTCTTTCAGCTGAAAGACAATTGAAGCTTTTTGAAACTACTGTATAAGTAGAATGGGTAGGGGAAACATGGCAGGGGTTAAGCACTAAAAACCTCTATCCCCTACCATGCCTTTGTGCAGTGGCGTCACTGCAGGGGGGGGCGGAGCTCTAAGTTCCGCTGCGATCGGAGCCTCCGTTACATGGAGGAACGAAGCGGCTCCGATTGCAGCGAAACTTAGAGCTCCGCCCCCCCCTGCAGTGACGCCACTGCCTTTGTGACATTTTGCACACTCCCCAATGTTTGTTTTTAAAGAAAGAAAGCATATTCTTTGTAATATATAGTTTGGTCTTAACAAGAGATCTGCTGCAACTCTACCCTGAAAGGAAGAGTCAGGGAAAGCAATGGAAAACACTGCAATTGCCACTGTTCATCCCTCCATCTCAAGCCACAAAGAACTAGAGAGGAAGCCAATAGCTGTCAGCACAGCACTCCCTCACTTTCGTCCTCCTCAAGAGTCGTCACCACACATTCTTATGAATGGGCTTTTAGTGTTATATGTACGTGCACCTGGCATGTGGACTGCATACATGCTTAGGCTTACCATCCGCCCCGGAAACCCTGGGACCATCCCAGGTTCTGGGCTCCGGTCCCGGATCGGTCTCAGGCTTTCCGGGCCTGGTGGAAGCCTCCGCCGCTGCTGCTTTTAAAGTGAAAAAACACCTTTTTTCCCAGTGGCACCATCTTGGATCTCACAAAATCTCATGAGATCCAAGATGGCGATGCCCAAATCTCACGAGGGCACATGAGACAGTAGTACTGCGGCAATAAAGGCGGCGGCAAAGCGGCAATGGTAGCAAAACGGCAATGGACCAGCAGCAGCAGTGACACAGCAATGGCAGCAATTGACCGACGCCGGCAACGCGGCAATGGTGGTAATGAACCGGCGGAGCGGCAAAATGGCGGCAATGGATCGGCGGTGAGGCAAAGGCAGCAATAAACCGGTGGCGGCAGTGGCGAAGCGGCAATGGCGGCAATGGACAGGCGGCAGGACAGGTAAGTAAAATAATTCATTCATTCATTGAAAATTAAATAAATAAATAAAATTTTTGGACGGCCTTTGGGCGGCAAAAGGACACTTCGCACTCCAAAACCAAAAAATGATTTTTAAACTTTATTTCAATTAATTATTTAATTATTTAATTAATGGGGGGGGGGTTGTCCTGGTTTACAGCTGGGGAAATCTGGTAATAGGTGTGTGTGTGTGTGTGTGTGTGTGTGTGTATGTGTGTGTGTGTGTGTGAGAGAGAGAGAGAGAGAGATGTGTGTCTGTGTGTCTGTCTCTCTCTCTCTCTCAGCAGACCATGTAGCCAATGTTTATTTAACAAGATTTGTAATATGTACAAATGAAACAAAACTGGTTTCTGTAGCTATATGTACGCATGTATATATGTGTATGTATGTACAGTACTTTGCATTTCATTTGTACATTCGTATGTATGTATGTACTTTGCATTTCTCTCTCACGAGAGAGGGGGGGGGACCAGTCAGCAGGCGACATAGCCAATGTTTATTTAACAAGATGTAATGAAACAAAACTGGTTTCTACAGTTCTTATTCCTTTAAGTAAATGAGGGGAGGATCCAAACAGTGAGAACAATAACTGGGTGAGGTTAAATAAAACAACAGAAAGCAAAAGATGGTCAACAGCCAGAGATTACTCAGGTGGGAGGGAAGAAAGAGGAGCAAGGGCACAACCTAAGCTTACAGAGTATTTGTTTTGAGTAGGACTTAGGAGGGCAGGTAAAACTGAGCAATAAGTGTCTTTCCAAAACAAAGCATTACAGACATGTTAGGAGAGGGTGAAATGAATAAGGCATGGAATATCCAGAAGAACATTCCTCAGAACACAGAGGCTCCTAAAGCACTAATCTGTTTCATTCAGACCAAAAGCACAAATTTCAAACCGTTGGCCCAGCCTAGCTGCTAATAGGTAGGCTTACCATATCCAAAGGGGGACAGGGTGCCTACACCTTTAACCATTGTAAAAAGAGGGAATTTGGGCAGGTGCAGCTTGTTGCTGTGATGATGCTGTGAAAGTGCTGCACTCAATATGCCAACAAATTTGGAAAACTCAGCAGTGGCCAAAGGATTGGAAAAGGTCAGTTTACGTTCCAATTCCAAAGAAGGGCAGTGCCAAAGAGTGCTCAAACTATCGCACAATTGCACTCATTTCACATGCTAGCAAGGTTACGCTCAAAATCCTAAAAGCTAGGCTTCAGCAGTACGTGGACCGAGAACTACCAGACGTACAAGCTGGGTTTCGAAGAGGCAGAGGAACTAGAGATCAAATTGCCAACATGCGCTGGATCATGGAGAAAGCCCGAGAGTTCCAAAAAAACACCTACTTCTGCTTCATTGACTACGCAAAAGCCTTTGATTGTGTGGATCACAACAAACTGTGGCAAATTCTTAAAGAGATGGGGGTACCAGACCACCTTACCTGTCTCCTGAGAAACCTGTATGCGGGTCAAGAAGCAACAGTTCGGACCGGCCATGGAACAACCGACTGGTTCAAAATTGGGAAGGGAGTACGGCAAGGCTGTATATTGTCACCCTGCCTATTTAACTTATATGAAGAGTACATTATGAGAAATGCAGGGCTGAATGAATCGCAAGCCGGAATCAAGATTGCCGGGAGAAATATCAACAACCTCAGATATGCAGACGATACCACCCTAATGGCAGAAAGTGAAGAAGAACTAAAGAGCCTCTTGATGAGGGTGAAAGAGGAGAGTGCAAAAGTTGGCTTGAAACTCAACATTAATAAAACTAAGATCATGGCATCTGGGCCCATCAATTCCTGGCAAATAGAAGGGGCAGAAATGGAAGCAGTAACAGATTTTACTTTTCTGGGCTCCAAGATCACTGCAGACGGAGACAGCAGCCATGAAATTAAAAGACGCTTACTCCTTGGAAGGAAAGCTATGGCAAACTTAGACAGCATAATAAAAAGCAGAGATATCACCATGCCAACAAAAGTTCGCATAGTCAGGGCGATGGTGTTCCCAGTAGCAATGTATGGTTGCAAGAGTTGGACCATAAGGAAGGCTGAGCGCCGAAGAATAGATGCTTTTGAACTGTGGTGCTGGAGAAGACTCCTGAGAGTCCCTTGGACTGCTAGGAGGTCAAATCAGTCAATCCTAAATGAAATCAACCCTGACTGTTCCCTGGAAGGACAGGTACTGAGGCTGAAACTCAAATATTTTGGCCACCTAATGCGAAGAGAGGACTCTCTGGAGAAGACTCTGATGCTGGGAAAAATTGAAGGCAAAAGGAGAAGGGGAAGGCAAAGGATGAGATGGTTAGACAGCATCACCGATGCAACGAACATGAAAATGAACGAACTCAGGAAGATAGTGGAGGACAGGAAGGCCTGGCGGGATATGGTTCATGGGATCACGAAGGGTCGGACACGACTTAACGACTGAACAACAACAAAGCTTGTTGCACCCTTCCATTATGAGCTGCACCTGCCCAAATTCCCTCTTTTCACAATGGTTAAAGGTGTAGGCACCCTGTCCCCCTTTGGATATGGTAAGCCTACTAATAGGTAGTAGAGTCTCCACTTTGTGAAATGAATACCAATGTCACTCAGTGGACCCCTTCACAGCTCCTTACAATAGAGGCGCCAAGAACCAATACTTTTAGATTTTATTTTTAATAGATTGTATGCTGCCTTTCTTATCTCAATTAAGCCCAAAGTGGCTCACAATCATAAACATTCCATAACATAAAAAACTAGACATAAAATATACAATAAACAGTACACTCCCTATCAGAAACGCCAACCAACTGAACCATGAAAGCTAACCAACAAGGGGTATATCATATAAGCCAGTTTCAACCTTCCCCAATGGCATAGCAAAAGAGCCAAATTTAAAACAAAAGCTGAAAGGATGGTAATGAAGGGGCCAGTTAACTTCAGTGGGAAGGACATTCCACAGGGTTAGGCTTACCAGATCTCCAACTGGGACAGAGTGCTAGACCTTTAGGACATGGGTGCACAACATACGGCCCGCGGGCCGCATGCGGCCCGCCTGACAATTTCCTGTGGCCCGCGAAGAAATCGGGGCTCCCCAGAGAGCGGGCGCTCTCTGGGAACCCCAGGGGCACGGGAAATGTCCGCTCTTCCCTTTTCTCCGCCGCTCTGTCTGTGCGCGGCTCTCCTAGCGCTCTATTAGTCTCCTGGCCAAACGCCAGGAGCCTGTAGGCGGCGCTTTGATCGCCGCCAATCAGCTGTCTCCTGGCGTTCAGCCAAGAGCGAATGAGAGCGCGCGCGCGTTGGAGGAGGTCTGACCTGGAAAGACGAGGCGAGTGGGGGCCATGGCGGCGGCAGCAGCAGCAGCGCCTAGGCCGCTACCGCCTCACCAGCCCTGCAAAAGAAGAGTCGAAGGAGGAGGAGGCCGCCACAGCCGCCAGAGACTGAGTTGCGGCCGCTGCAGCTGCAATG
Source organism: Plestiodon gilberti rubricaudatus (assembly GCA_026170595.1). NCBI lineage: Eukaryota > Metazoa > Chordata > Lepidosauria > Squamata > Scincidae > Plestiodon > Plestiodon gilberti. The sequence continues at coordinate 104,891,741 of JANXHW010000002.1, read as the reverse complement.
TAGCCAGGGGCCGGGTAGCCAGAGCCTGCCGCCCTCTTCTCCTCCGTGAGCCTCCTTTGCCGCCTCCCCGACGCCCCAGGAGGAGTCTTTGGAGCTGGTGTTGCTGTTGCCGCCGCCGCTGCCAGGCCTGCGCCTCCAGTGCCGCCGCCCCCCGACCTGGAGCTGGACTTCGAAGTTGTTTGAAGCCCAGCCTCGCTCCTGCTGCTGTCGTCGGACCGCCGGAGTTGCTGCTCCCCCCCCGCGTGCCAAAAACAAAGTAAGTGCAGGGAAAAGCGGCGCCCGGGGGGATTATGCTGCGCCCGGGGGGGGGAAATAGGGGAATATATAATTCACTGAATTGGCGCCCCCCAAATCGGTGGGGCAGTCTACCTCTGTAAGCCCCCAGTCTACATCTGCAAGCCCCTCCGTCGCTTCAAGACTTGCGGGCACAGTCCCCAAGTCAAAGGTATTCTGCAAATGTATTTTACTTTGAGCTGTGCTTTTTAAAATTTTAAGTTGGGGCATGACTGTTGGGGGGGTTGCTTGGAATGAGGCTTGTGATTTTTGTAATGTGCTGCTACCATGTACTGTGCTGTTAGCCTTTGAACCAAATTTCTGGCTAGCAAAGTGCCTTGTTGTGCTTTTAAAATTTTTAAATGGGGCATGACTGGTGGGGGGGTTGCTTGGAATGAGGCTTGTGATTTTTGTAATGTGCTGCTTTTGGTAACTGTACTGTGCTTTTTTACTTTGAACCAAATTTCTGGCTAGCAAAGTGCCTTGTTGTGCTTTTAAAAATTTTAAATGGGGCATGACTGTTGGGGGGGGTTGCTTGGAATGAGGCTTGTGATTTTTGTAATGTGCTGCTTTTGGTAACTGTACTGTGCTTTTTGACTTTGAACCAAATTTCTGGCTAGCAAAGTGCCTTGTTGTGCTTTTAAAAATTCTAAATGGGGCATGACTGGTGGGGGGTTTTTTGCTTTTCGTGATATTTTCCGGCCCATGGACACGCCCCCTGTGATGTCACTTCCTGAGGAAGTGACATCACGGTTCCTGGACACGCCCCCACGTGCGGCCCCAGAGAAGTTCAGCCTGTTCATTTCGGCCCCAACCTACTTCCAAGTTGTGCACCCCTGCTTTAGGAGAAGGAATGTGGGCAGGTGTAGCTTGTTAAACCTTAGAGCACAATCCTAGGCATGTCTACTCGGAAGCAAGCCCCATTGTGTTCAGTAGACATGCCTAGGATTATGCTCTAAGGTTTAACAAGCTACACCCAGAGGTGTCGCTGGAGCGTGGCGGGAAGGGCGGACCGCCTGGGGGCGACGCACACAATGGGTGACGCGCGTTCCGCGCGTCGCGCGCAGGCGGTCCTCCCTTCCCGCCGCACGCCAGCGACGCCTCGGAGGAGGCCTCGGAGCGTCCGCCCTCGGCGGAGCTCCAAGGCCTTCTGAGGGAACCCTGATGCGCGACGTCATATTTACAAGGTTTAGCGCATGCGCAGAACGTTTGAGGGCAAATTTGCCCTCAGAAACGTACTGCGCATGCGCGAAAACTTATAAATATGACGTCATGCATCGGGACTCCCTCAGAAGGCCTTGGAGCTTCGCCGAGGGCGGACGCTCCAAGGCCTCCTCCTGCCCAAGACAGCCGGCGGGCGAGGATGTCTCCGGAGCTGGCAGCAGCGGAGGCTCCGCTGCTGTCGGCTCCGGAGACATCCTCGCCAGCCGGCTGTCGGGTGGCACCGGGGTCATTAGGGCGGCGCGCGCGCCCTCGCACAGGGCGGCGCGCGCCCTAGTGACGCCGCTGGCTACACCTGCTCACATTCCTGCTCCTAAAGGTCTAGCACTCTGTCCCGGTGGGAGATCTGGTAAGCCTACACAGGGTCAGTGCCAATACCAAGAAGAATCTGCTTCTAGTAGATGTCCACCGTATCCCTAATGGCAACTGGAGTAAAGAGGAAAATCTGAGTACATAGTCATATTGCACATTAAGGAGAAGGTGATCCTTAAGGCAGTCAGGTCCCAAACAGGTCCAAATTCAGGGCCCAAATTAGATCTTTAACCCTAATAATCAACCCTTGAACAATGCCCAGAAACGAAACAGATAACTCATGCAAATTACAGCAGGTGGGGTGTGTGTGTGTGTGTATGTGTGACTTGAGAGAGCGAGAGCAGCAAAACCCTTTGCTGCATTTTGTACCAATTGAAGTTTCTAGACATTTTTCCAAGGGCAGTCCCATAGAGAGGTTAGTACAGAATTGTGACCGGGGGGGGGGGGGAGGAGGAGGAAGAAGAAAAAGAAGAAACGTAGCATTTGTACAGCACTTTGAGTGTGTAAAACACTACATTTATTATGATGATATAAAGCCCTCCATGGTGAGTTTTACTGTCCCCATATTGCAGCTGAAGCACTGAGGCTGAGAGGCAGTGGCTTGCCTAAGGCCATCTAGTGAGTTCATAGCAAAGACTCAAATTTACGATAAGATTATCATAAGATCAGATTCATTCAGAGTCCTGATTCACAGCTCAGTCACTTACAATGCACCACCTCTCATGACCAAAGCCTGGATTGCGCTCATGATAATAGGTCTCATAGTACAGAAAAGCAGAACTGAATGTAGAAATAGAACACCGCATCTCGGGATTTAGGGTTATAAAATTTTTCCAATTTATAATTATCAACTTGTAAAAATATGCCAGCAAAATCAGTAAAAACACACAAAATCTCATGTAAAAATTGCTAAAAACACAGGATCCAGGTAAAATCACTTAAAATCACCAGATAAAATTACAAAGGAGACTTTTAAAAACTGTAGGCATGACGTTTCGTTTACTATTCCGTAAACTTTATCAAATGCAGGAAGCCTAAGTAGGCAAGAAGATGTTAACAGCCTCATCTTCTTGCTATTAACATCTTCTTGCCTACTTAGGCTTCCTGCATTTGATAAAGTTTACGGAATAGTAAACGAAACGTCATGCCTACAGTTTTTAAAAGTCTCCTTTGTAATTTTATCTGGTGATTTTAAGTGATTTTACCTGGATCCTGTGTTTTTAGCAATTTTTACATGAGATTTTGTGTGTTTTTACTGATTTTGCTGGCATATTTTTACAAGTTGATAATTATAAATTGGAAAAATTTTATAACCCTAAATCCCGAGATGCGGTGTTCTATTTCTATTGTTGCGGGTTATAACAGTCTAAGAACTGAATGTGATAAAGGAGTTTCTTTCCAAATTGCCTGTGTACTTAAGGAGACTCCCTAGACTTGCCCTAAAATGAAGTTGTTTGCTGAAGACATAGATAAGCAAAGTAAACTATTCCTTCAGCAGCAGGGGCGTTCCTAGGGTTTGCGTCACCCGGTGCAGGAGGTCAGTGCGTCACCCCCATGATGAACCTTCTCCCATGCAGTGGGTGGGGAAATGCATCATCGCCCCACCCCCATGCCATTGCCCCACCTCCCGCTTAATCAAAATTACACCTTAAAATTTACAATATTATACGCACAGCCTAATGTATGTTTGCAGCCTAAACAGAGGCATCACAAGAGTTTGCGTCACCCAGTGTGAGAGCATTAACTTTATTTATTTTAATATATAACAGTACAGGTCACCCAAAAAATCAGTAACCAACTTGGCTCTCAGAACAGTATGTCTCAAATCAGTCTCATTGGTCTGTTTTGAGTTAAGGAAATCTACTTTTTGTTACACAAGGAAGTTGAGTTTTCCGATTCCGGTTATTTGGCCATAACTTTATAGAATACATACATTTCAAAACGGTTTGTTGCAGTGCATTCTGCATGAGATTACGCATCGAAGGATATATAACAATTATACTATTCATAAAGACAAAGTTTTTCACAATTTTGGCCGCTACTGATGTCACCCCCCTGAGGGTGTCACATAGTATGGTCCGCACTCCCTGCACCAGTGTAGAGACGCCACTGTTCAGCAGTCAAGGCATATTCAATTGGTATCTGCTGGTGTTTAACAACATTTAGAATTGATACTGTGTTTTTGAAAGCTTAAAGTGTTTCACAGACATTATTTTGTTGTAATCCTTACAACAAGCTTATATGGTAGGTCTTAATTATTATCCCCATATCACAAACAAACCTATCTAAGAGGTCATGGCAGAAGTGAGACTTAAACTGGGGACTTTCTGATTCAAAGTTCAGATTTTTTTGGCCACTACACTATAACAGCTCTGTAGAAATCATAGTTTGAGAATAGAGAGAGCTTCTCTTTTCCTCCAAAACAGGTATTTTTAGTAGGTATTTAAACATCTGCTGTTGGCAAAATGTTGGATACAATCACTTGCTAGTGCAATCCTATGCATGTCTACTCAGAAGTAATGGAGTAATGTTCAATGGAGCTTACTCTCAGGAAAGTGCATACAGAATCACATCCTCTTTTATTTTATTATTCTATCTATATTATCACGTTACCATCATCAGGACTGTATCCTCCAGTCGAAGTCTTCCTTTGAATCCTGAAATAAAAACACAAACATGGATCCATCAAACTACCCAGTTGTTGCTCTCATCTGTAAAAATGATGCTTTATTGCTTTAAAAGACAGGGCAGTTTGGTTCTAAAAACCAAGTCCTAGTTCCTTAAGCTCTTTGCTTCCAACATTGCATGGGTGGAAAACATGGCCATTCCTCTGATGCATGGGACACTGAGAGCCAGAAGAAGAATGTATTGGATGAGGTCTGACCCACCCTAACTTTGCTTCTGCCAAGCACAGAATTCGCCTTGTAGATTTCATAAACTCCAGAACCACCATTTAATCTGGAATCCATGCCAACTACGAGGAAAGTAGACCATAGTAACATACTGGAGAGAAATGGGGGTTACAGAATGCCTCCCTGCCTTTCCCCAGAAGTAGTAATGGTCTACTTGGCAGGACAAATAAGCATGAAGCTTTTGCCTCACCTACAGGGAGGAATGACAGTAGGCTGATCAAGAAGCTGCATTAATGAAAGGTCACATGCAAAGAAGTGAGTGAGGAGTTTAGTACAGTGTAGGCTTACCATCGTCCTGGAATCGAGCCTGGCTTCGGCCTAGACTGGGCCCAAGCTGCTCCCAAGGGTGCACTGCGGCTGCCCAACAGGGTTCCAGCTTCGGTCACATCATCAACTGGAAGTTCCGGAAGCCCATTGGGCAGCCGCAGTGCACCCTTGGGAGCGGCTCGGGCCCTATCTAGGCCAAAGCCAGGCTCAATTCCGGGACGATGGTAAGCCTAGTACAGTGGGACCTTTCTATCTGCGGATCTGGGATCCACAGATTTGACTTACCATGGCTCCCGGATCCACATGGTCCACCTTCAAAACTCTATAAAAAGTAGGATGCATTCTGGGACAAGCCTGGGAAGAGAGAAGAGCCTTTGTGCGACCTGGAAATGGGTTGTTCAGCTTGCAGAAGCCCTGCGGAGGTTTGGAAACAGTGCAGTTTGACCACACAAAGGTATAAACGGGGATTGGGGGGGCCCTTTTTTCTTCCTTTTGACAGAGTTCTGAAGGTGGACCCTGGTATTTGCAGATTCTTGGTATCTGCAGGAGCGGGAAACGGATACCGAGGTCCCACTGTGATTTGATATCCTGGAAGGATATCCCCAGACACCTCTCAACTATATTAATTTAATAATATTCCTTCTTTATTTTATAAGAAAGCACAAGGGTGATGTTAGAGACATAAGTTCAACCAAATTTTCCAGTGGTTCCTTTTTGCCACTCAGAAAAAGAGAAAACCCTGCCAAACCAGTTTACTGTCTTGATTACAAGCAACTGGGCAGTTGTAAACTTTGTTGCGCAGTCTCTTCTCTTTAACTTCCTGCAGCATTCGGCACTTCAGGAAATGGAGAATGAGGCAGAGGCCGACCCTCCATGTATCTTGACCCTGCAGAACTTGACCTACCTGATGTAGTGTACAAATGCCACCACCAGTGCGACCAGGTAGAAGGAGAGGAAGCTCAAGAGGCTGAAAAGGATGGCGTGCACATAAACAGACCCTGCGAGGAGAATGAACCTACCATCAACATACAAGGTGGTAACCATCACTCATCCCTCAGCCACCTGCTCCACAAATGTTAACTTTTTTTTAACTCTCCCCAAAGCCTCATCTCCTTGCTAGAAGTGACCAAGGATGGTGAAGACCCACTTCCTTCTCCATTACACAAAGGTTGACTTTGGTCCCGCAATTGAAACCAGAGGCGTAGCTATGCAACGCCGGAGGGGGGGCCGCACTCCCGTGACACCCCCGTGACGCAACGTCACTCCTGGAAGTGACATCACTCTCCCCCCCAGTGATGTTACCACAGCGCAGAAATACCCCTAGGGGGCGGGCAAGCGGGGTGTGTGTGTCCTTTTTCACCACCACCCACTCGCCAGGACGCTCCAAAGGCCTCGAAAATGCTCCAAAAAGCCTCCAAGGGCTTTTTCGTGCCACTTTACGGTGCGAAAAACCTTGCCACCTCTGCCGCTGCCGCATTGCCGCCACTGTGGTGGCTTTGACACCCATCCACCCCCACTTGGCACCCGGGGGCCACTGCGACACCACTGATTGAAACAGATAAAAAGGGAGCTGTTATACCGGATCCTACCAAGGGCAGGATCACACATGGCCATGGGGCTTTGTTGGGCACAAGGCCCACACTCGCACAAGAGCCATCACAGAAAGGGGATCCAGTCCTTCAAGGTGCTGCCATGTGAAATGCAGCAGCATATAGACTTATAGCAAAAATTAAAAATTAAAAATTAAAAAACAGAGTGGCATGGTGACTCTATATTTTATTTCTTTATATTTTTCTTACTCCTACTAACTGTTAAGGCACCTTTTAAATGCGTTTCTCTTATATTTAGCAAGGGGAGAGCAACTGCCCCTATTAACATCATTTTAGCACAACATCTTTTTCAGTGGCTGTTTGCTGCTCTCTCTCTCTCTCTCTCTCTCTCTCTCTCTCTCTCTCTCTCTCTCTCTCTCTCTGTGCGTGTGTGCGCACACGCATGTGTTTTTTTACTGTGGCCCCTTGGGACAGTTTTTTTTTTTTACTGTGGCCCCTTGGGACAGAAACCATTTTTTTCCTATTTATTTTGTTATGTAAAAAATGCTTTTTCAGCTTTGTTGTTGTTGAAAAGTGGTATATATAACTCTATATGGAAGTCAATATGTTACTATCTTACTACTAAACTCCATGCTTCTGTGGCTCAGGTGGAAGCCAAAGGGTTTGCTCCCAGTGTCCCCTGCGATACTGCAGCGGCCACTGCCTGGGAGCAAGTGCTGGTGAGGAGGAAGAAATGCCCACATGAGTCTTGCACAGGTAGTTCTTCCTTCTCCCAACAGACCAATCACGCTTGCTCCTAGGCACTGGCCACTGCACTATTGCAGGGGATCCCTGGGAGCAAGACAGGGTGGCTGTAGCTCCTTCTCTTCCACCCTCCGAGGAGGAGTTGCCTCTGCCAGGTAAGCTTGGCACAGGGAGGGGGGGCATGGGGGCCACATACACAGGGGCCTAGGCCCTTACAATGGGTGCAATTCAACACCAGCCCTGGATTCCACACCAAGTGGTCTGACCCTTCTTCCTGAGAGTGATACAGTTACATGCTCAACAGCCATTCTGTACTAATGTCATATAGACAAACCAAACAGCCTTGGTTGCCCTGTTGGGAGAAAGGCAGGATATAAATTCTTTGAATAAATAAATTAAATTACTAAATAGACTGTATTTATAGGGGCAGTAGTTTGCAAAGGCTAGATTATGAGGCTAATCATGAGAAGATGTAGAATTCTAATCAGAGACAATCACCTTTAATTGAGGGCACAACGGTCACTTCAAGGCTCTTCATTCTCTGAAGGTTCCAGGTGTGGTTAGTCTTTCCTGTAAGAGGGTTTTTTTAAAAGATGATTACTTTGCTGGTCACCCAACGGTAGTTTAAGGGCAATTCTGAGCAGTAGCATCATACATGCAAGATTAAGGCACCAGGAGTCTCAAACCTAGAAGCGTTCTGGCAGCATAGCTCAGGTGCCTTATTTCCTGTATTATTCTACTTGATATAATATACAATATATATAATATACCAGGAGCCAGGATGGTGTAGTGGTTTGGGAGTCGGACTTAGACCTGGAAGATCCAGGTTCAAATCCCCGCTCAGCCACGAAGCTTCCTGGGTGACCTTGGGCCAGTCACTATCTCTCAGCCCCACCTACCTCACAGGGTTGTTGTGAGGACAAAAAGGAGGGGAGGAAATATGTACACCACTCTGAGCTCCTTGGAGGAAGGGCGGTATAAAAATGTGAAAAATAAATAAAATAAATAAATAATATACAGAATGCACAGGAGCATTCCCAATTTGGAAACTTTCTGCCTTCTTTTCATAGCCTTCTGTTAGGCTTTGGTAGGGGCCAAACTACACATTATTTTGAAACTCCATGATTGGAACTGCCAAAATAACTTTCTTCTTGTAAAATCAGGTTCCCCCCCCCCACCCATTTGGATCAGGGTTACGGCACAGGGAGAGGGGTCCAAACCTTCCTCCATGTCAGTTACTTAAATTGCACCTCTTCCCCAAAGATTCACCTTATATAAATTCACCTTACATACGCTTAGAGGGGAACAGATAAAGACTTTGGCATGGAGTGGGAGGGAAGTGTTGAAATACCTTGTGTTCTTTGAGTCCTTGCAGCTGCTTTTGCAAGAAGAAAACTAGCTTGGGGGTCCCAATCACAGTGCTCCAACATGATGTGTAGTTTTTCCCTAGAATTCCGGTTACACTTGGCCAAAATAATTCTTTTTTTGATACAATTCCTTGGGGACACTGCCATTGCAATCTAGGGTGGATAACATTCCACCAGGAGTGTCCAAGATGTTCTCTTACAAATATCTTTTCCCAATCCTCTCTCATCCATCTTACCCAGAATGGAGGAAGGTACTGAACCCCCACAGGCATAATCTTCTGGCTTTATGACAAATACGACAAAGAACTGCTCACCCAGGAAGTCCTTTTTCTGCAAAAAAACAACAACAACAACACCGGGGGGGGGGGGGGAATTAAGGCTGGATCTTCCAAATCAAAAGTCTATAAATAGAAAGTAATTCCATTACCTTATTGGTGGGCCATATAATTCAAAGTTGCTAGAGATCAATAGCCATGACTCTCACAAGGGTTGGTTTACTTTTCAGCTACTGATTTTTGCTCCTTCAAATTGCAATGTCTTGGCTCAGCCTTCAGGATGTTGCTATTTTGCTACTGACCTGCTGTGGCATTGGCAGTGGCGTTCCTGCGGTAGGGGCTCAACAGTAAGTCGCGCCCCGTCCTACTACTGCCCGTTTGGCTTCGCTGCGCGGAATGGCTCCGACGGCGAGGGGGCGGGGCCTCCTCGCTCCAGTTCGTGAACGTGGTAGTAGGACGGGGCGCGACTTACTGTCGAGCCCCTACCGCAGGAACGCCACTGGGTATTGGTCAAGTGTCAGGGACTGCAAGACTTCAGGAATCTCATGGACCTCTGGGACCAAGAACCTGACTACACCTTACTCAACCATGTGATAAGTAGCCACATGTATTCCAGCTCTGGTGGAGAGTTTTGAAGGCTCCCTGAAAGGCAGGCAGAGAAAGCTGGAGAGGATTATTAAGCTGCTGGCCACCTTTCTCCAACCATTGTTCATCCAATGTTTATCATTGTTTATCTGATCTCTCCATAAATGATTAATGGTCCTTGTACTTCTCCTTATAAATTCCTAAGGAAATCTGTCTGCTAAAGAGAGGGAAGAAGAGCACAGATAACACCAGGAAAGCCAGGGAGTGCCTCTATTATTCCCCTCCAGTTTTTTTCTGCCTGTTTCCAGGGGAACTTTAAATATGAAGACAAGGAAGTCTGCAAGTGGTTGATGGATACTTTGCTATCCTGACAACTAAACAATGTTGTACAAAAATAAGTTTGCCTACTTTGCACAAGTGTTAGCTATTTATTAATTTTTAAACTGAAAGCTTTGCCTTATTGCTGGCATGAGCTGTGGCCAAACTGTAGGTATAAAGTCTGAAAACTTAGATTTTTGAATCCACTGTGCTTTTTTCATTAAGAAATACCTGGTTGCCTCCAATTCCTCCTGCCCCCTTCATATCATCACCTTCCATAGTAATCTATGAAAAAGATGGTCATTTTCCAAGACGGAAAACTGCGGGGTATAAAAATTGGCAACCTTAATTTCTGAATTCAGTGCACTTTTTTCCCCCATTAAGAAACACTTCATTTCATTAATTTCCACTAAATGCCTTCACCTCCCATATTTTCCAGAAATCTGAAGCACTCGACCTAACCCCCATCATTAACCAGAGATTGACAGGGCAATCCTATCCAACATACACCACTGGTGTAACCAGCAGGGGAGGGCAGGGCGGGAGGCTTTGGAAGGGAGGGGATATTTAAATCCCCTTTTAATCCCCCTTTGGAGGGGATTTGAATCCCCTTTCTGTTCTGGGGTCTCTTGTTCTCGCTGCACCGCTGGTTACACTGGTGGTGTAAGTTGGATAGGATTGTGCTGTGGAGCAGCTGCAGGGAGCTTGCTTCTCCCACCCAGCCTAAAAGAACTCTGCTCCAACTACCCATTGCCCAGGGACAGGAGAAGTGAGCAGAGGCATCCACTGGCCTCTACAATCAGCCAGGGTCCTGGGTTTTTCTATATTGTTATCATAAGCCACATTGAGGATCATTTAGATCAAAAGGCAGAGTATAAATCTAAAAATGCATACATAATACATGTTTACATACATAAACGCATATGGGACAAAATCTCAAACAGTGCATAGCCTACAAGTATGTGTAGGATAGTATTACACACCCACCAGCCACTCACCTGCACAGTGATGGCTGCCTGTTTTGTCATGGACTGATAAACTCCATTAAATTCCACATTATGGTCCAAATCATAAACTGGGCACTACAACAGATGGATATTCAAATTAGTTTGCACAAAGCATTTCCCAAACTGTTACCGTTTGCTCCAGGATCTAATTTACAGCCATTGCCTCAAAGTGTTCTATCTTGCATGAAACAGGCGATTTGTTAAAATTTGGTTTCACTTTGGTTGTGGTGATAATGGAGATTTGCACACTGTGAAACCTTCTTTTACTGGCTGTCAGTAAAAGAATTTGATTTACATGATTTGTATTTCTTACTCTCTATCAGAACAACTATTTGTACTAAAAAATATATCAAAAGAACTATCACACTATGACAGCGTCACCCCACTTCCCCATTCTTTCTGCCTCCTACAACATGTTCACAAGCCTGAAGTCTTCTTGTTTCAATTCAGATCCTCTTTCAACTAGCTCAGCTTGATCACTGTCTGCTCCCACTAAAGGCTGTGACAGATCGCATGCCGAGGCGAACGAGCGAGCGCCAAGGCGAGCGAGAGAGGAGTAGGAGTGTCTTCCCGCAAATAGTCCCTCCTTTTGTCCCGCCTTCTTGGAAGAAACCTCCATGGTGATTGGCTAACACACCCGATTGGCAGATAGCCACTTTCCTCCCCCTTGGTGGCTGCAGTAGCTCCACGATGCAGCCCCCTCAAACATGGCCCAGGAAGATTTTCGATCGTGTCGGAAATTGGGAGACCGCTCGCTTCCGCTGTGGTAATCAGACACCCCAGCACGCCTCGACTAAGCTCCTCAGGTGTCCATGACGAGCCGAGATTCGTGCGGTCTGTCACGGCCTTAAAAATACAGGGAACCTCTCCTTTCTTAAGACACAGGGTAACTGATTTCTATGGTAGAGATCACCATGGATCTCTAGGCTGTCTTTGCATTAATGCTCTTAGTGAATCACTTGTACCATGCACACAAAATCACAACTTCTCATTCGCTTCACTCAAATTGATATGGGGTTGTCAGTCACTACCTGGGCAGACTCTGGGCTGTCAGTCACTACCCCGCCTGGCCCACCTCTGAAACTAGCTCTGGTCTACATTTGGCAGGAAAGAACCACTCAAACCAATCCAACTATATAAGGTACGACCAAGCCTTAGTTCTTCTAATCTTATTACGTAATAAAGTGCAAACCAAGGTCTACGGAACTAAACCAACTGTTTTACTAGTTGGAGGCTATCAGCCCTCCACTCTGCAAGCACTTACCACAATGTCCTGGATGGAAACAACAGAGCAGGGATAGACAGTCTCAGAAGTCACTCTGACTATAACAGAATCCACATCTGGAGGGAACTTGTACAGAAAATACTATAAGAAGAGGAAATAATTTTAGGATTCTTGCTGCCATACACTACGAAGGCAGGGAGAACTCTGAGTGTCTGCGGGGGCGGGGGTGGCCCCATTTTGTAATTTAAACTATACTACTATTGGCTAAAATTCCATAGAAATTTAGTAATTGATCAGTTACCCTGGCTAGTTTTGTGTGAGCTTTAATTTTAAAAACTCTTCACATTCACATGACCATTTATGTTTGTGTCCCCCAGGACTAACTGTATATGTAGCAAGCTAAAACGTGCTGTCCATGACTAATGAGTACAGTAGTACAATGTCCACATGTTGGCACTATTGTTCTGTCTTTTTTTTTTTTTTTGAGAGGTGCATGCCCAGATACTGTACAACAGATGCTGGGCAGCATCACGTACTACAAGATGCATGCATAGATGTCCCCTTGCTATTAAGGCAGACAAGAAAGCTCTTTCTTGCATATGTGTGCATTTGTATTTCCTAGTTCCATGTGACAGGCTATAGATCGCCTTACTTATACCACTCTCATATGAGAGTCTTTGAGGGGGAGGGGGGAAAGGGTTAAAATACATTTTTCCCTGTTTGTGTGTCCCTATTATTTCTGGCTTCTCTGATCTCTATGTCTGCATTACAGATACAAATTGGATTAACAGTTGTTTCCTCTCCCTAAGAAGTCCTAGGTGCATGAGAAAGATTAGGACTCTAATAGAATTTTTAGCAGCCTCTTTAAAGTAAAATTGCCAGGATTTGTTAAGGGTATATGGACTCTCCCTTAAGATCACATGGGGAAGCTCTGCTGCAGATACAATCTATATATTTTGCAAGGATCACAAGTGATTAATAAAACAGATACCTGCTCTACAGTACAATTATTCCCCATGGTCACAGGAAACTTTGTGAGAGATTCCAGATGTTTCATAGGCATATTTTGGTTGTGCTATATGGTAGTTTGGTTACATTGCCTGGTTTTGTGCTACATATGGCTTATGTAAACTTGCATATGGCTATGTAAACAGGCCATATCACCACCCTTAGAAAGGGATGAACGACTTGCTGGATGCTAATGAAATTCATTTGTTATGAAAAAGTTGTACGTAACCAGTAGTAGTAGTAACCAGTACAGGCAACCAGTACTCCTGCTTACCTGAGGTTGGGAAGGGCTGGCAGTGAAATTAAAAGCAGTGTCCGTCCTGAAACAAAAGGGGAAAAAAAAGATTGGCATGGATAGCAGCATAAAAACAGAAACACACACATAGCACAATCCTAAACATGCCAACTCAGAAGTAAGTCCTATTCAGCTCAATGGGACTTACTCCCATGTAAGTGTGTGTAGGATTGCAGCCACAGTGCTGAATCTCAGTAATGACTTTTATATACATATATTCATGGCAGACTATCTTTTCAAATTATTTGTGTCTAGATAAGACAAATGGAGACGAAGATAGAGTGGGAAAGCAGGTACTAAAGCACAGCCAAGGAGAAGCTGAAGGGCAACATGGTCTTTTACTCCTTGAATCAGATGCCCTTGAGCAAGAACAGAAGGAAGTATTCTCAGAACCAACATTCCTTCTCTCAGAAGGAAAACAAAAAATCAGTCCCATTTCTAAAGCATCGCCTGAGGACCTCTTTGTTCCTGCCACACTTTTCCCCCCTGTTCATGGAAAACGAGTTGTCAGAATTGCACAAATACAAGTTGCAGATCATCAACCAGCCCATGCTTGGAAGGTTTCTGGTGGTGTGTACAACATGGCATCTTGTGCTCACATAAATGGTTCTGACAACCCTTCCACCAAAAGTATTGTCCAGCATATAAATTTGGGGGACAAGTGGAAAGACTTTATAAGTCTGGTTTCTTTCCCTATTGCTGCTGCCTCCTCTTCTTGCTGGCCAAAGATCCTGCAGTTGACAGCCTGAAATAAAAGTAGCCTATCTCATGAGCTTTATTTTCCAATAATACGAGGGGGGGGTGGGCAGAGAAGGTGACATTGGTTCCAGTGGCTGCAGCATGGGTTTTTTTTTGCTTTTGGAGGGATGGTCAATGTTTTTATTGTGAACGATGTTTGTTTTATACGTCTGGTTTGCATTGCTTTCGCTTCCCTGAAAGGCTCCGAAGGCGAGGGGGCAGGGCCGCTTCGTTCCTCCGTGTAACGGAGGCTCCGATCGCAGCGGAACTTAGAGCTCCGCCCCCCCCTGCAGTGACGCCACTGCCTGCTCACTCAGTTCCTTGAGGGAGGCTCTGCTCTGCAAACTACCACCATCATCAGAGATATAGTTGGTGGGGATACGAGAGGGTGGGCACTTCATTGTGACTTTCAGGATCTGGAACTCCCTGCTCACCAAGATTTGTATTCCTGAAGCTTTATGGTTTGGCTGACTCCTAAATCTTATGAATATTATGCTGCTGATTACTTGTGTTACCGTTTTGTTTTGTTTTAATATTTTTAGCTTATTGTACAACTATTTTCAATCTGTGTTAGTTGCCTTGAGCACTCACCCAAGCTGGAAGTTCTTGAGCCTGGTTACCTGTAGCTGATAATGGGCATTATAAGGGGCCATGGAAGCCACATCAACAAATATGATCTGCTCTGAAGGTTCACTCTCAGGGGTCGGCTCCGATGGACAGAGGGTACGGCTCACTTCCTGGTAATTGTAACTTCTTTGGTAACTGAAAACACAAAAAACAAAACTCATTGATCTTCATATCAAAGAAAGATGGATGGACATACTACTGAATTCCCAAGGGAAAAGAAATTATAAATAGTGATACGAAAGGGAAAACAAGAAAAGAGAAAGCTAGGCCATGGAGCACTTGTTACCAGCTCCTGAAAGGACTATTGGGCAAAAAACAACAACCGCATAAGCTTCCCAGGGCCTATTGAGGAAAGGTGTGGTGGGCAGGGGAGGGAGAAGCCCTGATGCCGGTGTCTCTTGCCTTCCCCCAAATCTGCCCCTTGATAGGGCCAAAATGGTAGGCTGTGCTGCCACCATGAGAACAAAGCCAGAGAGAGAGAGTCAGTCCCTGGAAGCCTCCCTCACAGTTAAGCCCGTACTACACTTCATGAATCCCGGCGCGGAAGCCTCTGCCTCTGCGCGCAGAGCTGGTCGGTAGGAGTGTCTTCCTGCCTGTTGTCCCTCCTGTTGTCCCGCCTTTTTAAGAAAGCGCAGCTGTGATTGGGTAAACACAAGTGCGCTCCGATTGGCCGAAAACCTTGCAGCCTCGCTGTGAACCGTCTTTGACCCAGCTCCTTTTCCTCTCTCTCAAATTTCCAATTTTGGAAGTTCGGTGCCCTCCTCGCCCTCCTAGCATACAGCAGAGTTGCTCACACAACCAGCCCGGCAGGCAGAGAGGTGGGAAGAGGAAGCCGCTATAACCAGCGGAGAGCGAAGGGAACTGAAGATTTGGTGGCAGTGACTCCCAGTTCTTGGCGGAAAGTTGAACATCGGTTCTTTTCTAACTTCAATAACAAATTTAATATTATTATCCCAGCAGGAGTCTTGGCTATTTTGAGTATTTCCCGCCATTGGTTTTCTTTCTCCGCGTCCTGTGTTTTCCAATGTTTTGCCCCCAGTTCCCTAAGAGTAAACTTGCAAATGTGTTTCCTGCAGCAGTTTTCCTCTGGGAAAACCTTGGAATAAAACCTCCATGGTGATTGGAAGTAGTTCTGATTGGCATGCAGCCACTCTCCTCCCCCTCTCATCTCATTGGTGGCTGCAGTAGCTCCGCAAACGCGCCCCCTCCAAAGATGGGTTTTTAGCTTTATGTACGTGGGAGATTGCAGCTGCTCCGCTAGCTTCCGCGAGAGCTCCGCACATCTCCGTGAGCCTCCGGGACGCGCGGGGATTCGTGAAGTGTAGTACGGGCTTTACATGAAAGATCTCCAACAGCCTATTCAATAGCATGTAGCCAGTAGTCCAAGAGGAAAGGACAAAGCCCTAAACTGAGTTCAGCTGACAGCAGGCAGGCGAAGAGTTAAAATAGGAAAAGGAGTTTATTGAAGAGAAATATAAAATATGGTTTGGGCATAAACAAAATCAGGCAGGTTTACAAAAGATGGCTTGGGCAATGGATGAATGAGCCCAGAGCAGATCCTATTAAAAAAAAACCAACCAAACAAACAAGCAAGCAATTACAGGGAAATCTTCAAGCAAAATAAAATCCATTATGTGACTACAGTATATCACTGATGATACCTATCTGAATTTACATCAGAACGAACTCTCTGCCTGGTCATTACAGTCCTTCTGTCATGATGAGGATGATTCCAAAATGCCTCAGGCCTCAATCTTATCCAACTTTCCAGCACCACAGCCACCCATGCCAATGGGGCATGTGCTGCATCCTGCAGTGGTGGTGGTGGTGGTGGGGGCAGTCACAGAGGCCTCCTCAAGGTAAGGGAACATTTGTTCCTTTACCTTAGGGCTCCATTTTGTGGCTGCATTGTAGGCTTACCATATTTTAGAAAGCTCAAACCGGGACACCCCCCATAACACCCCCCCCCGGCAAGGTAATTAATTAATTATTTTAAAATCAGTGCACTCAGGTGCACTTATACTTGGACCAGAACAAGCAGGATTCCGGCAAGGCAGATCTACTGTTGACAACTGTCTTATTCTCTCCCACATAATTGACAAACAAGTCAGGGTATCCAGAGCAAGATTATATGTGGCTTTTATTGATTTAAAAGGGGCTTTTGATTCAGTAGACAGAGAACTGTTATGGAACAAGCTTAGTTCACAAGGAATAGAAAAAAGACTCCTGCTATTGATTAGATCCCTCTATACCAACAACTCCTGCAAAGTGCGGTGCCCGCGAACTGGGGCCCTATCCCAGTCCATATCTGTTAATAAAGGAGTGAAGCAGGGATGCATTTTGGCCCCCCTATTGTTCAATTTATTTTTGAATGATCTTGCCCTGGCCCTGGAGGATGTAAACAGTCACTGTCCATGTTTGGGCAACTGTCAGGTACCGCTGCTTTTGTATGCGGACGATATGATTCTCCTTTCACGTACTCGTGTGGGTCTCCTGAGGCTACTTAATAGATGTGCTGAATACCTAACAGCCAACAAACTGAACATTAACTATGCCAAATCTAGAATTATGATTTTTGCAAATAGATACAAAATCTATAACTGGACCTGCAAGGGCAACAGTATTGAACAAGTCTGCCAGTTTAAATACTTGGGCATCACATTCCATTACAGGCACTCTTGGGCTTTTCATCGCCGCTCCATTTCTAATTTGGCCAAACTCTCATCTTCAGGAGTTGCGAGATTTTATTTTACTCTGGGCAACAGATATGTCCCGGCTGCTCTGGAAGCCTATAAGGCCAAAGTTGTCTCTCAAGCTTTATATGGTGTCCCGATTTGGTTCAAGGCTTCAGACCTTGCCACGGAACGTATCCAATCTAATTTCCTCAGGAAAATTTTGGGTATGCCACGTTGTGTTCCGTACTCAGCTCTGTGCCTTGAAACCGGTCTTATAAGGCTGAATACATTGGCGTGGCTAAGATTTGCCAAATTCTGGCTGGGCATTCTTTTTAAAGCAACAAGTGATAGCCTGATTTACCACCTACTATCAGACACATCTTTGCCTTGTGGGGTTTCTACTCTGCTTACAAAGCTAAAATCGATGGGGCTTGACAGTGAGATGCTAGGCATGATGGGGTTAGCTGCAGCATTTAGAACTATTAAGGAGAGAACTCTTGACATCGAGCACCAAGAGTTAATCAGTGCAGCTGATACAACGTGTTCTCCATTGCATCTCCATCTGCCTATAAAGTTTGGGAAGCTGTCAACTTATCTATATCAGTTGCATAACCCACAGCTAAGAAGGGCTTTTATGCTGGCAAGGTGTAACGCTCTCCCTTCTGCCCTTTTATGGGGGCGGTACAAAGGAATACCTGTTTCAGCAAGGCTCTGTTCATGTGGCATGAAGTGTGTGGAGACATCTGAGCATATCTTTTTATCATGCTCTCTGCACGAGTCTTTCCGTCAGAAACACCTTAATTCGATACTGACGTGTTTTCAGGGCTGGATGGAGGTGGATATTCTCCGAGCCCTTCTGTCAACAGAAGATGATGGGAGACTTGATGATGTTGCAACTTTTGCTTCTGTGGTGGTGGCTACTCGGGAAATGAGTTTTGATGTATAGATTAATTGTGGGACAGTTTGGGGAGAAATTCTCTGCAAGATTGGTTGTTGTCATTGGATCTGTTGGGGGATTTTTTGGGTTGTTTGTTTATGTTTGTCTGTTTGATGTGTTTATGCCAATAAAGGTATCTATCTATCTATCTTTAAAATCAACGGAAAATCAACCACAAACATCAAAAATCAACCATAAAGCACAAACCACAACGAAAAATCAACCACAAACAACAAAAATCAACCATAAAGCACAAACCATAACCCAAAAACAACCTCAAAAATTATCCAGAAACTACAAACCAGAACCAAAAAACAACCTAAAAAATCATCCACAAACTACAAACCTCAACCCAAAAACAACCACAACCAAAAATCAACCTTAAAAATCAACCTACAAAGTACAAATACACAAATATACAATACAATAAGACCAATTATTACTTTCTAATTAAATATTAAACAGCGCTCCGTGTTCCAGCTGCATGCTACATGCTGCGGCAAGGAGAGTCATGCCGGCCACATGACCACAGAGGCGTCTTTCGACAACGCTGGCTCTTCGGCTTTGAAATGGGGATGAGCACCACACCCTAGAGTCAGAAATGACTGGACTTCATTGTCAGGGGTCACCTTTACCTTTAATTAAATATTTAATCATTTGAAGGGGGCGCAAAGCGCCCCCTTTTGCCGCGTGAAGCTTGGCCGGCATTTTTAATTAAATAATTAATTAAGTGAAGGGGGCGCAAAGCGCCCCCTGTTGCCGCGCGAAGCGCACCCGAAATGTTTAATTATTTAATTATTTAAATAAAATAAATAAATATAAATTAACTTACTTTTGCTGCTCCCGGCGCTGCTCCCCGGCCTCCTGCTTTGCTGCTCCTCCGGCCTCGGGCGAAACACAGACTGCTTGCCCGTGCGGTGCGAGCCTCCAGAGGCTCGCGCCGCGCGGGCAAGCAGGCTGGCCCGGTCTCCCAGCGGCACCGCATGGTGCCGCTGAAAGACGGGGTTGCAGCCTGCTTGCCCGCGTTGTGCGAGCCTGCCGGAGGCTTGCGCAACGCGGGCAAGCAGGCTGTGTTTCTCCCGGTGCCGCTGCGAGACCAGGTCTCGCAGCGGCACCGGGAGAAACACAGCCTACTTGCCCGTGCTGCGCGAGCCTCCGGCAGGCTCGCACAGCGCAGGCAAGCAGGCTGCAACCCCGTCTTCCAGCGGCTCCGTGCGGAGCTGCTGGGAGTGGGAGACCAGGTCGCAGCCTGCTTGCCCGTGCTGCGCGAGCCTGCCGGAGGCTCGCGCAGCCCGGGCAAGCAGGCTGTCAGTTGGCCTGCTTCCTCACTGGCTCCATGCCGGTGACAGAGCGGGCGGACAGTCGCTCGCCGCGCCGCCATCTTCTTTTAATTTTAAACTTACCGGGCAGCAGCTGCATCTTGGATCACGAAATCTCGCGTGATCCAAGATGTCGGCGCCCAAATCTCGTGAGGGCATCATGCCCTCACGAGATTTGGGTGCCGACATCTTGGATCACGCGAGATTTCGTGATCCAAGATGCTGCCCGGTAAGTTTAAAATTTAAAAAAAGATGGCGGCGCCCATTCGTCCCCCGGGACCGGACCGGGAATCGAGCCCGATTTCCGGGACTGTCCCGGCGAAACCGGGACGAATGGTAAGCCTACTGCATTGGCACTGGAATGTTGGATAGGATTGGGCCCTCAGAGGATTGGAATAGGATTGGGCCCTCCTCCCTAGTAACCTGGTACTGAGGGAAAGAGATGGGAAGAAAAGAGGGGTGAGGGGAGCTCAATCATCATCACAAAAGGAGAAGCCCAGGCCATGGAGCTCTGGCAACCAGCTCTCCAGAAACCATCAGGGGCCTGAGACAACACTGCTCTTTAAATCTTCCGCAACATGTTTACACTATTAAAACAAACCACCTTGAGTGGCTTTCCACGGCAGAACGGAGGTATAGAAATGCAGCAAATAAATACATAAGTAAATAATTAAATAGTGAAAGTGTGTCAAGAGATTAGAAAGTGTACGAAGAAGCTGTTCCATTCTCCTCACCGTCAGGGTTAGTTCCATCATTGCTTTTTGGGAGGGACTTGTTTTTAACATTACAGCCAGGGAAACTGCAATCTGAGGTGGACACCAGTAAGGGGGAGGGGGCTTCTTAACCCTTTCTCCTTGCACCACTTTTCTGCTGAAAATCACCTCCCTCAGCTGGTGCAATGAGAGAGAAGAGAGCACAGGCTAATGAGAATAAGGGGATGAACACTGAGTAAAAGTATAACAAAAATGCTTTTCCTCAGTTCACATAGCACTGTGACCCTCTTGAGGGAGTAAAAATATAAAACTGGCCCTCAGAGTGATTTGAGCTCTACACCCCTATTCTACTGCAATGAGAGAGAGAGAGAGAGAGAGAGAGAGAGAGAATCATAGCATAAACCTATGGGTCCTGCCTGGGCTGATGCATTTGAAGGCTACCTAATAAGAGACAGAACAGTCAGAGGATGCATGCCATCACTACACTAAATATGCAAAAGTGTAAAATTCAGGAAAGCAGAGACGGATTCTCAAAGTTCTCCCTACAAGGTGGGGAAGTTGTAAGTGTTGGCAGGGTGGGGCGCTCCCAGGATCACGTCGCTGGGGGAAAATCATTTTCTTTAACTCACCAGGGGTCACTCTGGCCTTCCGGAGGGTGCGGGGGCCCGTGGTCTTTTCTGCGGGCCTCCCTGCACTTCACATCGTCACTCTGATGTGCTCGAGACCCACTTCCAGACACATTGGAGTGACATGTGACAATCTGAAGCATGGGGAGGCCCGCAGAGGGGGCCGCACCCCCTGCACCCTCCAGAGGGCTGGAGCAACCCAGGTGAATTTAAAAAAAAACACCACCTTTTTTCCCCACCAGTGGCAGGACCCTGAAAGTGCCGCCACCGCTGCCACTGCCACAGCCCTTAAAGGGGGTTGTGATGTCTTCTGGTTTTCCTGGTGGGTCATGACCCACCAGTTTGAGAAACGATGCTTTAGAATTCAGTTAGGAAACAGTTGAAGATTTTTCTTCAGAGTTTTGAATGGGAGAGAAGTTGAAACAGTGGTTTGGCAGTTTGCGGAACAAATTGAGACAAAGAGAGCTGAGAGAGTTGGCTGAAGGCTGAAAGCACCTTGTGGGGGTGCTGTGCTTCTTTCTGGGGATTTGATGTGGGTGGCAGATCTGCTACATGGCACAGCAGTAGTATCTGCAGTTTGCCTCCACTGATATCTACTTGCAAATTTGTAAATAAAGTAAATATTACAAAAATCACCACAAGTCTCCAGTGCTATTCTCTCTCTTTTCCAAAGAAAACCAACCCATCCATGGGTAATCCCCTGGGTAACCCCCCTTGAAACTCTCAGTGCTTGGGGAAGGGGGGGGGAGCACACAACAACAACGACACTATGACTACTTACAGGCCTCGAAAAATAAGAGGGACCTGCCAGGACAGCACCCCCTTCTGCTGCCGAACTACAAACAACACTGGATACTGAAGCTCTTCAGAGTCACTCTTTACATTAACCCGGACTGCATCAACCTGTGGAGAGAGAGACAGACAAAAGTACTGTACTTAACAATATACAAAGCCCCCACCATCCCATTTCATTCCAAAGTCTGTTATGACCTTTTCAATTCTACTTTGTTGCTACACCTCAAGATACACACACCCACAACTGTGAGGCAACCTCACAAGGAAACTGTCCTACAAATATTTAATGGCAGAGCTGGATCCCATCACAGCAAGAGCTATCTGATACAACACTTTATCCAGAACAGTAGTGTAGCTGACATTTTTCCAAGGGGGCACTGGGCGGGACGAAGAGACATCGCCCCGCCCCTGCCCCGCCCCACTCCCGGAATGGAGCGGGACTGGCTCCAGTCCCGATCTATTCTGGGGGTGGGGCGATGATGCATCGTCCCGCCCAGGGTCCCCTTGGAAAAATGCCAGCTACGCCACTGATCCAGAATAGACTGAGATATCCCTTGTATATACAGTAGGACATATACTAGATCATACAAACAGATTACAGGGCCACAAATCACCACCAATTCTCGCTGTACTATACAGCTAGAGCAGACAGCGAGTGGAAGCAAAATGTGGGCCACATGAAAACACAGAAGTTATTTAGAGATGTTCTCTTCATGCTCCAATTCATTCTCTCCCCCCCCCCCCCCACACACACAATTCTAGCACCCAACATGCTGCTTGAAGTACAGATGACACTGCAGGCTGGGTGAGCAGACCGAGATGAAGCAGTTTTGCCAAAGCCAAGTATGTGTTATGCAATATTGCTAGTCTAAGATCCAAGCAACACCATACCGGGACCACTTAACTTCCATCTGGGATGCACAGATTGTTGCTGTTACCTAGCAATATAACAGAACTAAGATGCAAAAGGGCTGGCATATCTGTAGGAGTAAATAAAGTCACTGTTTACAAGAGAGTGCTGGATCAATTATAAAAGAGACATTTTGTGTTTGCCTGAGGTAGATGTGTGCCCCAATAACATTTCCCTTTAGGGGGGATGTAAGCCCGGGTGGCACAGTGGGTTAAACCGCTGAACCATGAGCTGTCGATCGAAAGGTCGGCAGTTCGAATCCGTGACGGGGTGAGCTCTCTTTGCTTGGCCAGCTCCTGCCAACCTAGCAGTTCCAAAGCATGTTAATGCGAGTAGATAAATAGGTACCGCTTGCGGGAAGGTAAACAGTGCTCCGTGTTCCAGCCACATGCTACGCACTGCGGCAAGGAGAGTCATGCCGGCCACATGACTATGGAGGTGTCTTCGGACAACGTTGGCTCTTCGGCTTTGAAGTGGGGATGAGCACCACACCCTAGAGTCGGACACGACTGGACTTAATTGTCAGGGGTCACGTTTACCTTTACCTTTAAGCCCAGTGTACATACTAACCAAAATGGTAAATGGTAGAACAACAGGTTAGCTCTTGTCTGCTTGTTTCAGCATTCCCACAATGCTGACTCAACCTGTGTTTTTGTAAGTAAAACAGATTACTAAAATGATGTCTAGACTAGTTCTTTCCCCCAGAAGGACTGACCCCGTAAAAGTAATCTTGAACATTTCAACACTAAACGTGTGTGCGTGCGGTCTTGATTCCTATTATTTCATCCCAGCCCGTGTCTACTTCCCTTCCTCAATACTGGTCAATAACACAAATAGCAGATTAGTATATTTTTCACACAGTAATCAACCCCGATAGATCCCCATTCCACCCTAAAAGTCAGTAGAACCCCCCCCCCCCACATACACAATATCTGTCCTACGCTTTCTGAGCTGGTGTGGTCCCACCCTTGTTGCAGCACTTGTTTGTTCATGTATGCCACTATTATGCTGGTGTTTCCCAAAGAAAACTCACAGCCCAATCCTATCCAGCGCTGGTGCAGCGGAGCCGCATGGCCCACGCTGTATCCATTGCTGGGAATAAGCAGGCTGGAGGTCTCCTCGGGGGTAAGAGGACATTACTGCATGTTGAGAGCCCCAGCCTACTTAATGGGCTACTCAGATCTATGCCAGTTAAGTCGCTGGCACAGGCCCAAGAAGCCGGGCTTCCCAGCCTGGGAGGGGGGATAGGATACATTGGAGGTCGTCTCGGCCAATCCCTCCCCCATCTCAGGTCTGTTACTCCCAACCCCTGCCCCATTCTGCCCCCTCTCCACCTTTTCCATACCATGCCCCCCAAGGTCCTGAAACGCTCGGAAAGGCACTTACCTACTCCACAGCGTAGGGTTCAGTGGCGGCCAGCAGGGAGGGGGGTGCAGGCCTTGGTGCTGGCGCCCACCTCCTCTTGAGTAGTTGCAAATGTGTCTTATGCCACGTTTGCCACACTTGGTGCTGGCACGGAGCCCCAGCACCAGCATGCCTACCTGGATAGGACTGCGCCGTCAGACATCACACCCAAGCATGGTTTGCACTATTTAAACCAAAGTAATGCTTTGATATTTTAAATGTACAGAAAAACGTAGAGTTGCTCATCTGCTTTTGTTTTCCATCAGCATAGTACTGTACTCCCATTTCAATGGTGCTGTAAGGCATAGGGCAGAGGGGTCTGGCTCAGTTGGTAGAGCTGCCACCTTGCAACCCCGAAGATCGGCGAATGGCAAGTTCGAGACACGCCGCTGACAAAAAGCTGTGGAAAGCCTCCATGAGGAGAGATAAGAGCTCCCAGCTGCGTCAGTCGAGTGTGGGAGGCAACAGCCAGTGGAAAAAAGCCAGACTGCAAAAGGATACCACCTGGAATCGCTGTTCATGAAAGATTGGACATTTATATATTGTAAAAAAAAAAAAAAACATTAGGGGGTTTAGGAAACCCTGCCCACGTCAGAGGAGAAATCCAATGACCAAGAAAGGCGGTATATAAATACTGTATATTATTATATTATTATTATTATCCCAAACCAGGAACTCCGGCAGCAGGGCTCAGGCACAGTACTCTCTGTGTGTCACCACAGCAGCTGCCAGACGGAGGGAGTTATCAGCCTGCAGCAGAGCACCACCCAAAGAATTGGTGGCATGGGGACGGCAGGTTTTCAGCCCAGGTGACATGAGGAACCAACAACAGGGGCATGGCTGGCCTCAGACAGCAGTTGCTCCAGGCTTGGTTCCTCAAGTCTGAGCAACATCATGACTGAGCAACAGCCTTGCCTTGCTTTGCCAAACACTAGATCACCGTCTCTATGTACGGTTGAAATCTCCTCATTCATATACCCCATTCTCACATTCACTATTTTGGTGAAATACCCGTTAGGTGTTTCATCAAAATAGATAGACAGATCTCTTCTCTGGCACTAGGTCCAGCTTCTTGTTATGCAAAATGCTGTTGGCAGTGAATTCAGCCGCCCCAACCGTAATCAATAATATTACAAAGCCTTTTTATTTTAGCCTCCACCATTGTGTGGTAGAATGTCTCTAAAGGACACATTAAAGACACTGTCTCTCCCTTATCCATTGGACGGCAGACACTGGGTTCTGCTTATGTACTCCAGAAGGCAGTAAAATTGTCCAGAGTAGTTATGGCTGGGCAAACGTGGAAAGATTTAAGTTGTACATTTAAATGTGACTCCTGTACCCATATCTGCCCCATTTTTCCCCCTCCCTGCCCCGTTCTGCTCAATGTTTGTGAAAAATTGCACAGTTCAATGCTGGATAGGAGAAGGATGAAGACTTTTTTGATCAAATCACAATTTCTCAAATTTTCACGGGCAGATCATCAGACATAAGCGCCCCAATACTTTAGCTGGCATAAGTTGGAGGAGCCTCAGGGGGTGGGCCCAGACTGGGAAAGGAGGATAGCATCCGAAGCACACTGCTGGCACCAAGATCCATTCCCTCTCGGCCCTTAACTGGACTCCAAGCATCATCAAGTTACTTAACTGGAGGAGTGGAGCCCACCTGGTGGAGTCCCACCCCTTTTACCTAGATAGGTTTGCTGCCCAATTGGCAGGGCATGCCTAAAGGCTGAGCTACATTACACACGTCGCGGAGCTTCTGACATCATTTTTTAATCAAGCGGAGCCGCTGCGACCTCCGCACTGCCGGCGCGTACCTCAAGCTGGAATCCTACTTTTGAGGAGGCGGGCTCGCAGAGCTAGGGGGCGTATCGCAGAGCTACTGCAGCCTACCAATCGTAGGAGACGGGGGGAGGGTGGCTGCATGCCAATCTGAACTACCTCCAATCACCTTCTTAAGAAGGCGGGACAACAGGAGGGACAACAGGCGGGAAGACACTCCCCCGCTCCAAGTGCGTAGGCAGAGGCAGAGGCGGCGGCAGAGCTTCTGCGTGTAATGTATCTCAGCCTTAACTCTAGGCAGTCTGGCTATTCCAGAGAGGGAATAATCTTCCTGAATCTGCACACACACACTGGCGTTGCTGCAGGGGGGGTGGAGCTCTAAGTTCCGCTGCGGCTCCAACCCTTCGTTACACGCATGAAGCGGCCCCGCCCCCTCGCCTTCGGAAACACTGAATGGTTCCAAAGCCGAGGGGTGGGGCCGCTTCGTACTCCGGTGTAACGGAGGGTCGGAGCCGCAGCGGAACTTAGAGCTCCGCCCCCCCTGCAGCGACGCCAATGCACACACACATGGTTCAAGGAGATCAAACAAAGAACAAGAATGCTGCAGGAGGATCTTACAGCAGGTCCAAGACGGTTAAACCTGCACTGGAATTTCTGGGGAGTTAGAAGTGTCCAAAAATAAGGAAAAATAGGCAAAAAAACGGGGGTGGGACACAGAGCATTCATCATAAGGGGAGAAAAGGAAAGGGGGACCCTGAGCACTGCTCACCAGGCAGTACTCTCTTTGGTCAGCCTCCAGCTTCCCTAACAGACTGCATCTGGCTTCTGGTTCCTAATTAACAAGTATGTTATTTCAGATGATGCATAAAAAAAATTATGCTACTTAGAATGAGGCTCTACCAGTTGCAGCCATTTTTAGCACGCAAATTTAATTTTCAGTAGCTTGTAAAGACAAGGAAATGAAGGGGAGCCTATAATCGCTTGTCAGACATCTGCGGGACAGAGATGGTTCAAGAGTCCAGATGTCCTTATGACATATGTCTGTATATGTTGCTATGGCAATACAAACTGCTTGCCAAGCAGATCTTTTTCTTCTTTAAAGCTTAATACAAGCTGGTGATAATAATTTGCTCATAGGGTTCACCTACCTCTTTTATGATCTCGATGAAGTGAGTAACGCTTGGAACGGAGAACCAAGGAAGACGGGCTGCTAAAGTTATGCATAATTTGTATAGGAAAACAAAATGTGCTAAAACAGGTGCAGAGATTAAGGTAGGATCCATACTTTTTAAATATATAATTATTATCAGGGGCGTCACTGGAGTGGGGGGGGGCGGGAGTGGACTGCCCCAGGTGTCACTCCAGAGAGGGGTGACACCAAAATGACTTTCTATTCTATTTGTTACCAGTGGTACGAAAACAGGGTTTACCGGTGGTGCGAAAATGCACCACTGGTAGAAAATGGATTTTTCCCAATCCCTGCCGCAACTCACGTGGGGATCGCATTTCCCAGAAGGCCTCCACATCGTGTGGCCTGGTAGGGAAGGAGATCCATGGGGGTGACACCATGACATTTCGCCCCAGATGTCACCAACCCTAGTGACACCCCTGATTATTATTATCCATTTCATTAATATTAGTTTTCAGTCCATCTCAAAAATTAATGTTTTAAGCTTTATACCACTTTTCTCCAGTAGGACCCAAAGTGGTTCACAACTGGAACATTTATTTATTTTAACAAATTCTATCCCACCCTTCTATCTCTGTATTTCCTAACTCTGTCCAGCACTGCAACAGTGTGCCTTGTGCAGTAGTGGACTCTTCCTCATTTGATGTTTTCAAGCAAAGGCTAAACAGCCACCTGCCAAGGATGCTATAGCAGTTGTCTGCACTTAGAGGGTCAGACTAGATGATCTCCAAACTCTCACATTCTAGGATTCTACTTCCAGGCTGAACTACTGCAATGTTCTCCATGTGATGCTGACAGTTCAAAAACTGCACTTGGTCTAAAATGCAACTGCCAGACTGATGGTGCTTGATGCCCAGTGATTGAAAGATCTCTGACATTTCACGTATCCTTGATCGTGTTTCAACCTCATTAATTACATGCTTGTTTCTAGGCTTAATGGAGTGTTAGCCTTTAAAGCTCTTAATCAAGATTAGCATCAAGACCTGGCATTATTTATTTATTTATTTATTTATTTGTTTATCACATTTTTATACCGCCCTTCCTCCAGGGAGCTCAGAGTGGTGTACATATTTCCTCCCCTCCTTTTTGTCCTACAACAACCCTGTGAGGTAGGTGGGGCTGAGAGATAGTGACTGGCCCAAGGTCACCCAGGAAACTTCGTGGCTGAGCGGGGATTTGAACCTGGTTCTTCCAGGTCTAAGTCCGACTCCCAAACCACTACACCATCCTGGCGGCATAATGGGCAGCTGTCAAAGGCCCAGCGTGCTCAGAAGGGCTCACTGCTTATCTCTAAAGGCGGAAGCACACCGGCCGCGTTCTGCGTGCGTGCAGCCCGTTGCGGCCGGCTGTGTCTGTATTCTTTCCGGACAGAGGCAAATCGCACTGAACGCTGAGAGCTGCCGAGAGCTGTAGAGAGGTCCGTTTGCGTTGATGCTTCCCTTGGGCAATTCCCAGCTTTGGCTGCATTTCTTGCGCCTCACATGCCGCACGCAGAACGCCACACAGAACGCGGCCGGTGTGCTTCAGCCTTTAAGCCACCTCTGTGCTCATAGTCTTTAAGTGGCGGTATGACTCTCCCAGGGCCTGTCCAGGTACAGTATAACGAGGCCCATAGAAGCCTCAGAAGTCAAGGAACACTATGGGAGATGCTGCTGAGGTTCTGCGAGAGCCCAATTATCACGCGGGCTGCCCTTTCAGCAGCACTACTTCTGCTGAGGCATCACTTTGCAGAGCACCTGAGCTGCGAAGTGATACCTTGTCAAAAGTTGCGTAGCCCGCATGATCATTCCATATCTTGAAAATATGATCAAGATTTGCATATTTTTTCTTCTGTCATTTGCAACTAATGAGTTCCTATGTGAGAACAATGTGCTTATGTCTGGCCGTCATCTGCTTAATGACATCACTTCCTGCTTAATGATGGCACTTCCGGCCCTCAGCAGGCGCCATGAATGCTATTCGGCCCACTGTATGAAATGAGTTTGACACCCCCATTAACAGCCTGAAGAAATAAATGATCAAACATTGTCTAAAAACTCAGAAAGAAGGGTTCCAGGAGATTTTCCCAGGTCATTCTACAACCTGACACACCACCATTGACAAGGCCTTGTCCCTTGTTTCTGCCCATCTAATTTGTCATAATGACAGGATGGAGGATGGGCCTCCATAGTAGTTAACAGTTGAGTTCATTTATAAGGGAGTAGATGTTTCTTGCTGTATCCTAGTCCTAAATAAATCACTGGTATTCCCCATCTCCGCCTCAGCGTACAGTACTTGTACACTCATTTTAAAAAAACTGTATGTATGTTTATTGATTCACAGTGCAATCTCCTAGGCATGTCTACTCAGAAGTAAGCTCCATTGAGTTCAAAGGGACTAACAGATCAATCCTAACCGCCAGGCTTTGCGCTGACGGAACTCATGCTCTGTCAGCCCAAGACCCAACTGCAACAGCATGCAGGCCAGGGCCGCCAACGCAAAGGGCTGGTGGCCCAAAATCTCCGGAGCCCCCACTGGAGCAGGAAGTTGATGGAGGGGACATTCCAGGGCATTCTGGAGAAGGATCAGGGCAGGGATCAGGACAGGACAGGGGCGCGCTGGGGGTGAATTATATCGGTGGCATCAGTGGTGCCGATATCCTACACCTTTGGCCCAAGCTCAACGTGCCCTCTTGGACCCACTCAGATTTACGCCAGCCAAAGAACTGGTCAAGATCCAAGTAAGCCCATTGGGGTCAAGGCAACTGGTAGGTAAGTACTGTACTCCTCATGCTCTGGGATGGCTCAGGATAGGATTAGGCTTTTAGTTTCAGGTAACTGTGTATAGGATTGCAGCTTTACACTTTTATTTGTTGCCATATTTATAAACCACTTTTAAAACAGTTGCAAAACTACTCCAGAGATGGGAAGAGTGTGTTTGTGATGTCACAGATGCAAGCCAACCAGCATCCTGCACTGCCAGTTTCTGCTGCAAACTTACAGAACCGGTTTTCCCTTAGCTCAATTCTAGAGAGAGAAAAATGTTTGTTTGAAGAAAATACAGAAGTACAATTCTACAGCAGCTCACCGCTCAGATTATGTTACCTTTGTACACAGCCTTAGTATATTGTTTTACATCCCATGGCACTGGTTCTCAAACTGTGGGTCGCGACCCACCATTGAGAACTTTTGCTGTCCTCTGCCCTCTTAAGGGGCGGGGACAGCATGGCGACGGCGATCCAGGGGATCGCCACTGCCGCCGCCATCAAAGTGCCCGAAACGCCCCCCCCCCCGCACTTACTGGGGCTTGCGGGAGCTTCAGGGAGGCCTGCGCAACCCTCTGCAGGCCTCCCCGATCTTCGGATCTTTGGGCACTTCCGGTTTTTGCGAAAACCGGAAGCACCTGAAAATCGCTGCAAAACAGCGGTCCGCAGATCGGGGAGGCCTGCAGAGGGTCGCGCAGGCCTCCCTGAAGCTCCCCCAAGCCCCCGAAAGTGCAGGGGGGTGTTTCAGGGGGCGGTTTTGGCAGCAGCAGTGGCGATCCCCCAGATCGTCATCGCTGCTGGCTCCGCCCCCGCACACACTCAAAGTTCTCCCAGCCTCACGGGGAGAACTTTGAAAAACGCTGTCCCATGGCAATGTGTAGTGTTCATTCAGTTTATGATGATTAGACATCACACTAACCTGCAGAGTTGAATCCTTTACAAACTATGCTGGGCAGCCCAATCCTGTGTAGGATATGGTGCCCGGACTAAAGGATCGGGTGGCATATCCTGTCAAGTTAGGGTTATGGTTAGGGTTACTCAAGAGAAGGGGACAATCATCTCCTTCCCCTGGTGTAAGCGGCAGGAGGCCCAATCCACGAATGTGCGCAAGCTCTGGAGCTCACACACATTCGCACCGCTGGTTTAAGACCGCATCTGGCCTGGAGAGGGCTTGAAATATCGGTGTATCTTGCCGCTGATATCCCACCCTCTGCAGGCCTGGGGCGGCCACCCATCACCGCCCAGACCGCCCTCCCCCTGCCCCTGCCACAACCGGTGTAGGCCTTACCTGCTCTGGCAGGCACGGGGACGGTGGAACGGCCGGGTAAGAGCCGCCGGCCCCTGTGCCAGCATCCCTTATTCTCCAGGTGCCATAAACATGCTTTATGGTGCGTTTATGACACCCTGCGCCAGGGAAGCGCATGCTCCCCCGGCACAACTCTGCACAGGATTGCGCTGTCAATCTTGTAGTTTATTATTTACATTTATATCCCACTTTTCATCACTGATCTCAAGACAGCTAACAAAAATATAATTAAAACAACAAATAATTTAATAAACTCAAACATATATGACCACGACAATAACACAGACAACCCCCCCCCCCCCAGACACAAACCAATCCATGATAAAACCACAAAACTGCAGTCACTGCAAGCGATAGCCATTTTCCATCTTTTTGTATAGGGTCCTGTATTCCAGAAGAAATCGCTTACTCTTTATTGCAATCAAACACACATGTTTCTTTATTGAAGGGCAGAATACAACTAGCAACTACAAGGAACAAGAAAGAAAAGTCTAAGGATAGAGTATAGCTCCATAATAGACGTTCAAAGTTTAATTGTTTAGTGCCTATGTAACTATATCCCTATCCTTTTAGCTTACAACTCAAACATAGCATTTCAAACAACAAGGAGTTCTTTCTCTTGTTGGATAGTGGTTTTCTGCAGAAACCAGGGTCTCCTATACAGGATACATTCTCATCTTCATCCTCCTGGCTAGCTGAACTGGTACATGGCTGCAAGTCATCACAAGTTTTGATGTTGCACTGCAGAAACACTATTGGGACTCTATTGCTCTAGTCTAGGCAGTCATTCATCTCTGTGGTTCTGCCACTGGCACATTGGTTCGTATGCGAAGTGATCTTGATGGTTTCTGACCATTTGTCCATCATCTAAACAAATTTTAAAAGATAAAGCCCCAAGTTGTTCTTGGATCTGCCAGGAATCCAGATAGATTGACTGGTACTAAGACTTTTGGTATTGACATGATCCTGTACCCTCAAGTCTCTCCCTGGTATGATAATCATGGATGTGCTTTTGAAGGGCCTATTTCTTTTGCGCATGTGCACCCCAATTTGGATGCATTCAAGGTAGATTAATCTTTATCTTCTTTCCCATCAGTAACTGTGCTAGACTCAACCCTGTACTAGTCTGGGATGTGATCTTATATTCCAAAAGGAATTGGGCTAGCTTTGTCTCCAAACTCCCTGTAGTGATTTTTTCAACCCCTCTTTGAAAGTTCATACAGCTCTTTTGGCTAGTCCACTGGATAGTATGGTGATGTCTGAATATATTTAGTTCCATTTTTGCTAAGGAACTGTCTAAATTCATGGCAGATGAAATGTGGTTCATTATCTGTGACCAGAACTATGGGCAGTCCATGGGTGGCAACAATTTATTCCAATTTTTGCAGGGTGGTTGCTGAAATGGTTGAGTTTATTGGGACCACTTCCAACTACTTTGAATGGGTATCTACTATAATCAAAAACATCTTTCCCATGAAGGGCCCTGCAAAATTTAGATGCCATTGAAACTATCCTGGCCATTCCCAAGGATGAAGGGGTGGCAGTGCTGGGGTCTGTTGATACACCTGGCATTGGAGACACTTCTTGACTACCTGTTCCAAGTCTTAATCCAAGTGTGGCCACCAAACATAGCTGTGAGCTAAAACCTTCATGGGTGAAATTCCTAATGGTCTTCATGCAGCTCTGCCAGAACATGGAGTTGTCCTTGTGGGGGAACAACAACTTGGGTACCCCACAATATGCAGCCATCCTCTATGCTCAGTTCTGTATTCCTGCTCAAAAATGGGCAGAGTTCTTCTCCGAGATTTATTTTTTTGCCAAGCCCTGTAATGTGTACAGCATTACATTACCTGCATTACCTGGGACAGGATAGGGTCCTGTCTAGTCTATATTCTTATCATGGAAGCCTTCACGGGTGTCTGAGCCAGATGTTCCAACAACTGTACAACTTCTTCAGGGACCACATCAGCTGGAGACAGCTCAGGTAGTGGCAGTTGTCTTAGGGCATCAGCTGGTTAGAGCTTAGGGCTGGTTAGGGCTGGTTAGGGCTGGTTAGGGCTGGTTAGGTCGGCTTAGGGCATCAGCTGGTTAGGGCTGGTTAGGGTTTAGGGCTGGTTGCCTGTTTTGTAAATGATCTTGTATTCAAATGCAGCAAAAGTCAATGCCCGATGCTGTAGTTGTGCTGCTGCCATGAGTAGTTGCACCAAAGAGCCCAACCCCTGGTTTGTGATATGTTACAATGATGAAAGGTTTCCCATTCAGGTACTGGAGGAACCTTTTAATGCCAAATATGATGCCTAGACTTTCTTTTTCAATTGAGAGTAATCCCGTTCAGCTTTATTTAGTGTCCTGGAAGCATATCCAATGGCTCGTTCTTCCTTACTCCCCGTTTCATGAGCGAAACAGTCCCCACTCAATAGAACGAAGCATCACAGGATAGTATTAATTCTTTTGGGGGGTCACAATGGACCAGGAGCTTTGAGAATTTGCGTAACTTCTTAGATTCTTGGAATAATTCTCCTTGTCTTCTTCCCCAGCGTCCTTCCTCAAGAGACGATGTAAGGTTTCTAAGAGGGCCAAAATATTTGGGAAGAACCAGTGCTACTAGTTTAACATACCAAAGTATGCTCAAAGCTCTGAATACGTTTTGCGAAGCAGGTGCTTTTTCAACCTCTGTGACTTTCTCTGCCACAAGATGAACTCTGTCCTTGTCAACCTTGTAACCCAAGCACGGTACTTCTGGCTTCATGAAAACACATTTCTTCTGTAGTCCTGCTTCCTCTAATCTTTGAAGCACCTTCTCCACTGATGAGAGGTGTTCCCGATCACTTTTGCCAGTAATGAGAATATCACCAATCCTCCTCACGCCACTCTAGCAATTTCCTTCAATAGATGTTTCATGGCTCTCTGGAATATCCCAGGTGCTGACGAAACTCCATAGGGCAATCTATTGTACTGGTACAACCCTTTGTGAGTGTTTATTGTGGTAAATTTCTTACAGTCCTTCTCCGGTTCTATCTGCCGGTATGCAAGGATGGCTGGGAATATAAAAATGATAAGAGAGAGGTGTGTGTGTGTGTGTGTGTGTGTGTGTGTGTGTGTGTGTGTGTGTGTGTGTGTGTGTGTGTGTGTGTGTGTGTGTGTGTGTGTGTGTGTTATCCCATGGAAAGGGGTGAGCATTCATTTTCTTGTGTTGGCCTCTGCTATTATCTTAAATGTAAATGAAATGTACTATTTCAATAGTAAATAATGTATACAGGTGTCATTTAAAAGCTGTTGAAATTCAATTATTAGAAGATTTACACACCCCTTTCATTTATTAAATATGAGAAATCTATCTGCAGGTTCTTATCAACTTCATAGAACAGACAAAGAAAACGTTATTCAAGGAATCTTGCTATTCAAGTTCAACTGACCACCCATGTCCAAAGTTTGCTAAAATAGTCTTGGTGTTGCAGGGGAAACAGTCCATTTAGAGCAGGGACAGCATGAGCTGGAGTGTGCCGCCTGGCACCCCCCACATTGATGCCACAGCTGTTGCCTCTGCCATGGCACTGTAGAAAAGAAAAAAACAGAAGCTCCTTACTTGCTTACGTGGTTTCATCAAACCTGGAAGTGCGAGACTTCAGCACTTCCATTTGTCATCTCTGTAAAGAAAGCCAGAAGTCCTGCACTTCCAGGTTTAAGGAAACTGCATGGGGAGCAAGGTGAGGGGGGGAACGGATCCACTTCTCGCTCAGGCGAGTGGGAAGTGGATCATCGTAGCTAGTGTCAGCAGTGGGCTGGAGGGAGGTGGTGGCATACTCGGGGTGAAGCACACCCCAAACCCGCTGCCTCTCAGGCCCCTCACAATCCGCCACTGATACAATCTGCTTCACCTCACGTCATGGCTGGGCCAGCAGTGATTTAAATCAATGATAGATAGAAATTAGATACTGTTCTTCACAGAAGGCCTTTACTAGACAAAGTCATTCATAACTGGATGTGAAACTGGTAGTCTAAGAGCACAATCCTAGGCAGAGGCATCGTCAGGGAGGGGGCGTTGGGCCCCCGGGCGGTGGGATCGGGCCCCAGGCAGGCGGGAGGGGGTGTAATGGCGGACGGCGGCGGGGCAGATTGTCCCGTTCGCCGGGGCGAGCGAGGAGTACCGGCGGCGTGTTTGGCCCTCCAATCCGCCCTGCGCTTCTGTTTGGTGAATAACGGCTGCAGCCATTACGTCACTTCCGGCACGGGGGGGGGGGGGGGCGGTCATAGAAATGCCACTGATCCTAGGCATATCTACTCAGAAGTAAGTCCTATTGTATTCAGCGGGCCTTATTCCCAGGAAAGTGTGTATAGGATTGCAGCCTAAGAATCACACTATTCCAACATCGCCTTTTCCTGCATCCTCACCCAAAACTGTCCCTTCCTCTGCCCAGGATGAATACAACTGGCATGGGTTGATTTACTGGGGACAGCTGGAAAGAGGTGGAAGGCGACTTGGGGGACCCAGCAGTTTCAGGAAAATGTAGGGAAGTTGCCCTCTCTGAATAAAGCTCCCAAATCATCAATTGCAGAAAATGTTTCAGACAGAGTAAGGGCAGAGGCTAGAAGTGGACAGTTTCCTGTGCGGCTGGCAAAGCACAGGGAGGCCTGGTTGGGAAGATGTTGAATCGGATAACTGGACCTTTCAGTTTTGGGGTTCTTCTTTTTGAAGGTTAGAGCTGCTGCAAAAATGAATGCAAGGGAAGAAGTGCGGGCGGCGGTCACGCACCGGTCCCAAGGCCAATCCCTCTGAAACCCACCCAGGGAAGACTAGATATGCAAGACTGTTCCCACTGGAGCAGATCAAGGTCCACCTAGCCCAGCAGGTGGCACAGTGGGTTAAACCGCTGAACCATGAGCTGTCGATCGAAAGATCGGCAGTTCGAATCCGCGACGGGGTGAGCTCTCGTTGCTTGGCCAGCTCCTGCCAACCTAGCAGTTCCAAAGCATGTCAATGCGAGTAGATAAATAGGTACCGCTTGCGGGAAGGTAAAGAGCGCTCCGTGTTCCAGCCGCATGCTACACGCTGCAGCAAGGAGAGTCATGCCGTGGCCACATGACCACGGAGTTGTCTTCGGACAACGCTGGCTCTTCGGCTTTGAAATGGGGATGAGCACCACACCCTAGAGTCGGACACGACTGCACTTAATTGTCAGGGGTCACCTTTACCTTTACCTAGCTCAGCAGGGGTAAGTCAGATGCAGGCGGCGGGGCATAAAGGCAAACAATCCTCCTGTTCTTGGTAGAGTACCCCTGACCAAGGAAGTTCCATCAATCTATCATGATGAATAATCGTCCGTTGCTAGATAACCCACTGCGCAGAGGGTTAAGGTCGTCTATGGCTTCATCCTGGCCCTCCTAAGCCCCCTCGTCCCGGAGATGGGTCTGGCCTGTAGGTCCCACCGAGTGGAAACATTGGTGAAGAGAAGGGCATTTTTTCGTTGATACTGTACACCAGCCGGCGCAGAGGTAGCCTGCAGCGCACTGGCGGAAAGCTCCCGAATCCGCGGCCAGCCATGGCGCTGCTGGGCAGCGAGAGAGGAACCCTCGCCTCGCCTTACCTGACCCGGTTTGCTGGTGTAGTTGAAGGAGTACAGCTGCTCCGTGAGTCGGCTGACCGTCCCGCTGTAGATGTGCCCGAACTCGGCTGCCCGGGCAGCCGTGGCGGGAGAGCTCCCGCTGCTCCGCTGCAACCTCCGGGGCTGCCACAGCGGCGACTCCTCCTGAGCCCTGGCAGCAGCCAGGAGGAGCCAGGCGAGCCCGGCCCAGCCATTCATTGTCCTCCAGGTGGAGAGGCGAGGGAGAGAACGACGGTCGCGGCCGGCGCTGCTGCTGCCACGGGGCCTGCCTCCTTTCTCAAGCCGCAGCCATCAGCTGCCCACACCCGGGGCTGCCTTCGTCCGCCGCCCGGATCATTTCAAAGACACCCGGGTTGAGGGGGGAGACAAATCTGGATCGAGGCGTGGTCTCTGGATCTCCTGTCTAATCCTAGACGCCGATCTCCTTTGGCGGAGCTTAAAAAAAAGATCAATCCAAACGGCAGCTTTCCCGACAAATCCTGCTGCTGCGCATCCAATCTGCAGAGAACGCTTCGTCGTGCAAAACCTGAGATCCTGATGCAGAAATTGCCTGGGTGGGTTATATCAGTCGCGGGAAAGAGAAGCTGTGCAGGGCAGGGACCAGGAACTGGCTGGCTGCCTTCCTTCTCACCTTGGCCGTGGAATGTGTCATTCCAAGTCAGTCTTGCAAAAGAGCTCGCAAAAAGGCGAGCCTCTTTTTTTTTTTTAATTCTGCGCTGCGCAATTATTTACTGTACTGCGCTCAGATCGCCTGCACTGCATCCTGTTATCGGGGGACGGGTGTCTCCAGTTGCGAGCGTCATTGTTGAGCGACCTCTTTGCAAAAAAAAAATCCCGATTCTCTAAGAATCCTTGATTGCTACCTGATTTAAAGCAAAGGCAAAGCCTAGCCTAAACGGTGCGTGTTGACAGTTTGCACTAGTCTGTGCCACGTATCCATTTGCAAACACGTTTTCTCTCTCTCTCTCTCTCTCTCTCTCTCTCTCTCTCTCTCTCTCTCTCTCTCTCTCTCTCCTGCCCATTTGCACACACGTTTTCTTTCTTTCTTTCTTTCTTTCTTTCTTTCTTTCTTTCTTTCTTTCTTTCTTTCTTTCTTTCTTTCTTTCTTTCTTTCAATGGTAGACAGAGTATTTAATATTCAAGTTTGAAGACTATGTTTCCAATCAATCACGCTTCCTTTCAGATGAGCAGGAGAAAAATAACTACTAAATGCAGTCACTTCAATCAAACAGGTTTTTGTCACTATGGAAAGTAGCATTCCGGAGCATTGTCCTCAGAAACAACAAGTCCCACTCTATGGAGCTTACTTCCAAATCAGTGTGCACAGGATTGTAGCCTGAGCCAGGTTAGAAAATGTACAATAAATTGGGCTCTAAATGTCTGACAGAGACATCCAAAAATACATTAGAACCATCTTTGCTCTCAATTAGCTTTTTCAATTACATGTTCTTCCAAGCACAAGGCTATTTCAAAAGAATGCCTACATCCAACTTCCAAGGTACTTTATATAGCAGGGGTGGCCAAACTGCGGCTCCTGAGCCACATGCGGCTCTTTGACATATAATGTGCAACTTTCGGAAATACGTTGGGTGAGCTCCCTTTTGAATCACAATATCATAGGTAAATCAAAATTTTTCAAGCTTTATATTATTATTTACCGGGTATAAACTGAGAGTCCACTGGATTAAAATATAAGTGTTATGTTCGTGCTGAGTAAATATATGTAAGAATTTAAATGCTTCTTAAATATTGCAGCTCTCAAACATTTGAAGTTTATCATATGTGGCTCTTAACGCTAAGCAAGTTTGGCCACCCCTGTTATATAGTAAGATAACGTGAAAGAAAGCCGCAGCAAGCGGGGCGCCAAAAATATGAGCTCAAAAAGATGGTAAAACACAGTACTGTTTCGAAAAGGAAAGATCTTTACTTTGCCAGCAAAGGACACACTTTACCGCACAAGTTGTGTAGAGCACAGAAGAAATACAAGAACTTATATACATTTAGAATTAAATTGAAACCATGGGCAGTATTGAATGCATTTGAAAGGGGAACCAATGTACGGAAGGATCCCAAGAAAATGCATAGAAAGCAACTAATGAGGACCCAGATTCAAACTTCCCGCCAATTACAAGTGTACATTACATGTTAAAAGAATAACTAATAAACAAAGAGATCCTGATGTTGCACCAATGAAAAGTATGTACTTTGTGTGGTTTACTGACCAATGGGATCTGAGCTGCAAATGTTGTAATGCCCCATGTGTGATTCATACACCCCCTGGCTTAGGAGGCAAGTGGAGGGGAAGCGATTTCTGGGTATGAATAGGAGAGCACAGGTTTAACAATACAGTACTCCCCCCATATCCGCTGGAGATATGTTCCAGGCCCCTCCGTGGATACTTGAAACCGTGGA
The DNA here is from genome assembly GCA_026170595.1 of Plestiodon gilberti rubricaudatus. Lineage (NCBI taxonomy): Eukaryota > Metazoa > Chordata > Lepidosauria > Squamata > Scincidae > Plestiodon > Plestiodon gilberti. The sequence continues at coordinate 104,852,604 of JANXHW010000002.1, read as the reverse complement.
TAGGAGCGAACACCCCCTCCATGGTTTCCTGAGGGGCCCCCCACCCCGCCTCCCCTGCAGGCAGGCATGCTTGCCCCCCCCCCGCTCTTATTTTTTCTTTCAGCAAGCTTTGTTTCTTCCTTAAAACAAACAGAGAAGCAGTCTCCATTGCAGGCAAGTAGAATGAGACTGAAGGCTGATTCACACTAGCCCTTTCCGTGCGCGTTTTGGATCTGCGTTTGGTCTTTTCGTGCGTTTTTCATGCTTGCGTCTGAGCTTACGATGCAGCCAGGAGAGATGGTTTCCTTTTATCTTTTTGATGCGCTTGCGTTTAAGCTAGCGTTTATGCTCGCTGTGCTAGGCAGCCCACCAATCAGAGAAGCGCATTTCTCTTCACCAAATCACAGCTGCGCTTTCTTCAAGAAGGCGGGCAAACGTTCAGAGAACTGCTAGATGCATGTACAGACGCTAGAGCAGGGCATGCGCGCCCGTAAAAGGCTAGTGTGAATCAGCCTTAAGTCCTAGAAAGGCTCTGCAAGGTTTCTGTTAACCTTGCAGAGCCTCTCTAGGACTTAGTCTCGTTCTACTTGCCTGCAATAAGCAGCCAGAGGCTGCTTCTCCTGTTTGTTTAAGGAAGAAACAAAGCTTACTGGGAAAAAAGTAAAAGCCTGGGGGGGGGGGATCCCCACAATCCGTGGATAACTGAAACCGTGGATAGTGGATCCGTGGATATGGGGGCCCACCTGTACAACGATTTAGATATGGGAACACGGGAAGATTGAAATAAAAGGCTAGTGCCCAGGTTACAATGTGACATATGTGAGGGGCATTCAGTTACAGAGAAGGATGATGAGGTTACGCTAAACAGTGACAAAGGTACAATGGTGCCAAAACAGACTCTTTTTACTCATGATTGGTTCACGGGAGAATGCTGAAGATAGCTCCGGATCACTGGCATTGTTTTCCTTGTCTCCCCTGAAGCTACCCGGGCAAGTCGACAGCGGCTCCAGCAGACAGGCACAGGATTATTTTTACACCAAAGATGACATTTTTGCTATGTTTTTTCCGTATACAGCCTCCCCCAATAAAGCCTCCTTTTCCAGGAATGCCCTTGCCCTCATGAGAGGAGACTCAAACTCCTACTTTTACCCTTCCTGGATTGCACCCCAGGAAGGAGTCCAGACTCTAACTGCCGCCAGGCAAGCAGCACCACCAGAACTGGCTTCTCTGTGCAAGGGGAAAGAATCCAGCACAGTTACGTTAGGGGTCAGAACTCCCCTCCACACAGGAGGATCGGGTCCCTCCCATTGCAAGGGGAAAGCATCCAGGGCAGTGACGTTAGGCCAGGGTTCCCCTCCCAAGTCGGGACCCGCTCCCAGAGAGACTCTGTTGAACCCTGAATAGGATTCGGAAAACACAGCATTCACAAGTAGCCAGGATCCAGTGAAAGCTCCAAACGCACTCTCCCTTGGTCAAAAATAGAGCAAGTCTCCTTTGAATGGCATTTTCTGCTTGAGTTAGGTTTATACAGTACTCCCCCCATATCCACTGGAGATATGTTCCAGGCCCCTCCATAGATACTTGAAACCGTGGATAGGAGCGAACACCCCCTCCATGGTTTCCTGAGGGCCCCCCGCCCTGCCTCCCCTGCGGGCAGGCATGCTTGCCCCCCCAGCTCATATTTTTCTTTCAGCAAGCTTTGTTTCTTCCTTAAAACAAACAGAGAAGCAGCCTCCATAGAAGGCAAGTAGAACAAGACTAAGACCTAGAGAGGCTCTGCAAGGTTTCTGTTAACTTTGCAGAGCCTCTCTAGTACTTAGTCTTGTTCTACTTGCCTGCAATAAGCAGCCAGAGGCTGCTTCTCCTGTTTGTTTAAAGAAGGAACAAAGCTTACTGGGAAAAAGTAAAAGTCTGGGGGGGGGGGTCCCCGCAATCTGTGGATAACTGAAACCGTGGATAGCGAATCCGTGGATATGGGGGCACACCTGTACTTTCATGATGGACTTTTGCTCCGTCTGAGTGCCTTTGCAGGTACTAATAATCACTGCCACCCTTCCCCAATTAAGCAGCACTTTCTAAGAACCCTTAGAATGGTTGCCTTTTTGATGCATTTCTAAACGGGTTTTGGAGGGGGAAATGATATATTCTGCGGATTATTCACTTCCTGATGCATGTAAAATTATATTATTTTGGTGCCCACTTCAGCAGGGCTTCTCAATCTGTGGGTCGTGACCCACCAACAGAGGACACAAGTGGATCTCGACCCCGGTTTCTTTGGTAAACCGCTGCCTCACAGGACAGAGGGACCAGCAGCAACGTCACTGCAGGGGGGGGTGAAGCTCCAAGTTCCGTCGGGCTCTGACCCTCCGTTACACAACGGGAAAAAGCGTCCCCGCCCCCTCGCCTTTGGAGCCATTCCGGCAGACGAAAGCACTTGCTTTCGTCGGCCGGAATGGCTCCAAAGGCGAAGGGGTGGGGCCGCTTTCTCCCATCGTGTAACGGAGGGTCAGAGCCCGACGGAACTTGGAGCTCCGCCCCCCCTGCAGTGACGCTGCTGGGGACCAGGAAGGTGATCAGGCCTCCTCAATGCCACAAGCATTTTTTTTCCTCTCAGGAAGAGACAACTCTAATCAGTGAAATCCAGTTAAAGCAAGGTGTATTGATTACAGTGAGGCATACCTATATTGTGTTGTAGCTAAGTCCCTAGCACATATACATGCTCCCATTCACCCATGTATGTTCACCCAAGGCAGACCAGGGTCTGCTGTATTCATGTAGTTGGGACTGAGGAGATGCGCAATGAAGGCATCATCTGTCATGGGTGTTTCTTGGAGAGGTTCGTCTCGTGGGTAGACCCCCCCCCCATACACGCCACACTCAAGGCTGATTCACACTAGCCCTTTCCGTGCGCGTTTTGGCTTAACGTTTGGTCTTTTCGTGCGTTTTTCATGCTTGCGTCAGACGCAGCATGAGCTTACGACGCAGCCAGGAGAGATGGTTTCGGTTTATCTTTTTGCTGCGCTCGCGTTTAAGCTAGCGTTTATGCTCCCGGTGCTAGGCAGCTCACCAATCAGAGAAGCGCATTTCGCTTCACCCAATCACAGCTGCGCTTTCTTCAAGAAGGCGGGCAAACGTTCAGAGAACTGCTAGACACACGTACAGACGCTAGAGTAGAGCAAACGTGCACGGAAGGGCTAGTGTGAATCAGCCTTCACCCCTTGTCTATCGGGCTGGAAAATTCCACCTTAACTTGCTTCTTTTCAGGGGAGGTACACAGAGTCCCTTATCTGTCCATGCTGAATTTCAGCCTCCGTGGTTTCCCTTTCACACAGCCTTGGGTTTTTAATGAGAAACCGTTGCTAACCAGCCTTTGAACAGTGGGCCCCTTTCTTCACCAGGAGGTTGTTAACAAATTACAGACTATGCTAGAGGTGAAACGTAAAAGTTTTAACTTCTATTTATAAAATAGTTTCTATTTATAATAATAAAATTATACATTACGATGGAGTTTCCCGGCAAAATGCTTGTTCTGAATTCTAAAATCTGGACACGTCGTGAAAATCTAAGAATGTACAAATTACAGTCTGTTAGAGTCCATCCTGATTCCTTCTTGGTTACCTGTCTTCAGTAATCCTTTTTTCAGTGGTTCAGTCTGGCCAACATTCACTTGCAACATTCACATTTGCACAACATTCTCTTACATTCATTGACCCTCCTTTCACAGCCCATTAAAAAGGTAAAGGTAACCCCTGACAATTAAGTCTAGTCTTGTCCGACTCTAGGGTGTGGTGCTCATCCCCATTTCAAAGCCGAAGAGCCAGCGTTGTCCAGCCAGCGTTGTCCACATGTCTCTGTGGTCATGTGGCCGGCATGACTCTCCTTGCCGCAGCGCGTAGCATGCAGCTGGAACACGGAGCGCTGTTTACCTTCCCGCAAGCGGTACCTATTTATCTACTCTCATTAACATGCTTTGGAACTGCTAGGTTGGCAGGAGCTGGCCAAGCAAACGAGCGCTCACCCCGTCACGGATTCGAACTGCCGACCTTTCGATCGACAGCTCATGGTTCAGTGGTTTAACCCACTGCACCACCCGCTGGCCCTCACAGCCCATTAGTTTTATCTAATTCCTATATTGGAGAGAGAGAGAGAGAGAGAGAGAGAGAGAGAGAGAGAGAGAGAGAGAGAGAGAGAGAGAGTCCCTTCTGCTAAGCCTATCAACCCAAAGATAAAATGTATCATCTTACTAAAAGGATGTATATATCAAAGCAAAGCATTGTGACAACCCCAAGATCCTTCCTGACATTGGATGCAGGTTAGCCAGAGCCTCCTAGAAAAGTTGCCAGCCAGGCCTGAAAGTAGCAGTTTAGATTGGAGTCTGGACGGAGGATGCCTTTCAGAAACGGCAGTGGTCTGGCTCTGTCAGCACTGCTGGCCAAACACACTTATCTGGAGCTCTTTTGCTTTTCAGGGGTGCAGCATTGCTGCATGGGACAGAACAGTCAGTAGTCGCAGAGTTCCAGTGCAGTGGCACCCCCCAACAACAGAGGGAAAGGTGATGATACCGCACTCAGGTACCATGCTCCCCTGAGGCATCACCTTACCCTCTGCTGTTGGGGGTGCCACTGGTTCTCCAGTGTGCTCCCTGCACATTACTGCATGCGCACTCAGGGAGCATGTTTCTGGCCAGGCATGCAAAAGATGAATGCGATCTTTCTGCCTGGGCTTGAACCACTTACCTGGCTCTCTGCAGCAACATAGCAGCACTTTGGCTTGCCTGAGTGCTGTTAGCCCCCCCCCCCCCTTAGTGGCTCATCCCTGTCCCTCTCAGGCAAAAAGACTCCTTATGATTCATCCAGGGACTCAAACTCTTGTTCTGTGGAGGCTTGTGAGTTTCTTTTATATGCTTCCTTCCTTCCCTTGGTCTGCTGCAGTAAAGAGGTGTTTCTTTGCAGCGTGTGTTTGTGTGAGTGGTAGAAGGGACCACTCTAGGATTCCTGGCAGATGTCTGCTTTGACCTCCTTGCTCTCTGTGGAACAATAACTCCTGCAGTAGTAGAAGGGACTGTGGCATTCTCGTGTGGTGTGTGTATGTATGGTGCCATGGAGGCATCTCCTCCCCGTCCCCATGCCATGGTTGGTGGTGGTCGCTGACACTGTGTTACTTATTTTTTGAACACTTCATGGAGGTGTCGGCCTGGTGGTGGGTAGCTGTTCTTTGGACCATCACCCCCCACTGTCCTCTGATTGGTTTGCTCTGGCAGCTCTTCCTTGGCTCCTGGCACTGAAGCTGAGTAGATTGCAATGTTTTGTATGGTATGCTATACCTGGGCAGGATGGAGAGGGTGGTGGGAGCTTTTTTTTACCCTCCCCATTGTTTTCTATGGTTTTTTTTTTTTTGGTTCCTATGCCAGGTCTGATATCACAGTGTACCATTTTGCTGACATTTGGGGTGTGTCCGTCATCTGGAGGAGGTTTAGGATATACTATAGCAGGGGTGGCCAAACTTGCTTAATGTAAGAGCCACATATGATAATCTTCAGATGTTTGAGAGCCACAGTATTTAAGAAGCATTTAAATTCTTAAATATATTTACTTACCATGAACATTAAGCTTGTGTTTTAATCCAGTGGACTCTCAGTTTATACCTGGTAAATAATTATAAAGCTTGAAAATTTCTTATTTACCTTTTACAGTATATTGTGATGCAAAAAGGAGCTCAGCCAACATATTTCCAAGAGCCGCAGATTATATGTCAAAGAACCGCATGTGGCTCAGGAGCCGCAGTTTGGCCACCCCTGGTCCATAGCATCTCTCGGCTCCTCCCCATCCCACCCACATCCTTCCCACACCTCTGCCCCATTTTGGGGCTTATGCCAGTTTCAATCTTTTTGACTTAGGTGTTATCATGCTAAATTTGTCTCAGTGAAGAATATATGGGGTTTCCAAGCAGCCAGTATTTGACTGGTCTGGCCAGTAAAATTGGGTTCTGTAAAACTAGTAAACTCTAGTTTTAGGTGAACCTTTTTGAACCTTAGGTCAAAACCTAGTTGAACCTTTCTGCCAGGTTCAAAACAAGCGATCAGTTTCTGCAATGCTCCACTCACAACCCACCAGTTTTCTGCGTTGGTTCCATCTCAACCCACCAGATTGCCCCCTGGCTCTGCCCCCTGATCCACCACATTCCTCATTGGCTCCACCCCTGACTTGCAGTTGTGCTTTAGGTGTGTGAGGTGTTTTTGAGTTCATGTGATTAATGAAACATTCAAAATTAGGTTGTCACATGGGCTCAAAAATATACCGTATTGGTCTGAGTATAAAGCGGGAGACAGACCAAGCCCGTGCTCCGTGCGGTGCGTGCGTCGCTCCGGCTGCGTTGCCGCCCCGGACGCACGCTAGGGGGCTGGAAGGGACGTTACTATGTCCCACCAGATCGCAGCCGCAGCGAGGATCGAGCAGCAAGTGAGGGAGAGGGGGGGAGAGAAGGGGGGAGAAAAGAGGGAACTTCCCTCTTCTCTCCCCCCCTCTCCTTCGCTCACTCGGTGCTCGATCCTCGCTGCGGATCTCCCCTCAGAGAAGAGAAGAGGTCAGGACTATTGGGGACTACACAAAAGAGAAACGCTTGTGTGTGTGTGTGTGTGTGTGTGTGTGTGTGTGTGTATGTGTGTGGTTACTAAAGCCACAATATAAATGGCAGTAACTATCGCAACTTGTGATAGTTACTGCCATTTATATTGTAGCTTTAGTAAACACACACACACACACACACACACACACACACACACACACACACACACACAAGTACAGATGAGTTTCTCTCGTCAACTAGCGAGGGGGAGAGGGGACCTGCAGGGGGGAATCAGCAAATGACAAGACGCTCGAAGGTTTGAAAGGCGCGCTCACTCGAAGTTACCCCAAGCAAGGAGAAAAATGGCTGCTTTATGAAAACATTCTGCCCCTCTTTCCCTTTGATTGACTTTTGCTTCCTTTCCTTTGATTGGCTCTGGCCGCTCTGTGTCCCGCCTCCAGGGGACTGGGACACGGACGGAACGGGACAAACGTTGCCAGAGCTGGGCTTGGGGCAGCTGAAGCGTTTACGCGCCCGTGGCTGACGACGTCTGACGGCGGCTGCCAGGAGCAGAAACGGAGCCATGTCACACTGACCAAACGTGCCCGCAGCACGGACGCACCCCCGTGCCGCACGGAGCACGGGCTTGGTCTGTCACCGGCTTAAGACTCACTTTTTTCTCCTAATTTAAGTTTTTAAACTAGGGGTGCGTCTTATAATCAGGCTGTTGCAATTTAATGCCAGTGATTTAATTAGATTTTTTTAATAGCACCAAACTAAGGGTGCGTCTTATAGTCAGGTGCGTCTTATACTCGGGACAATACGGTATAAGCTTCTTCTGAAGTATGAAGCAAAGAGATGAAGAATTACATGGAAAAATGGGCATGGGACATAGGCAAATTGGTATTTTATTTGAAGAATAAAAGTACTTGGAGTAATTGCTGTGATGTAGCAAATGGCAATAGTTGTTTGTGTTCAAATCCGAAAGAAAATGATACTATGATAATGTCTTGGTATTATACCACATAAACTACAATAGGTGATTAGAAGTTAAAGCCCTGCTTGCAGGAAATTTGGGAGTAAAATAAATATATTTTGCCACATAATAAGATGGGACAATTTTACAGCAGCAATTGTGTTTGGAGAGTTGCAAGCAACCCCACAAAAAAACTTCCCCCAGATTGAAATCAAATCCTGCCCCAATCGTAGCAAACAGCCCTGCCAAAGATGTGGGATGTACTTGGGAGGGACTATTTGGGTGTTTTTGTTTTTGCTCGCAAAGATCACGTTAGGGTAGATTTCGCATTGAAGTTAACGGGAGTCAGAGCATCTTGTGCCCCCTGAAGGACTCCTAGTGGAGAAGTTGCAGCTTTGCTGCACTTCCTGGTACGGTATGTGGAGCGCGACTTCCTGGTGAAACCGCATCTGGCGTTTTCTTATGCAGGGGAGGGAAGAGGTTGTGCTTTCCCTCTCTCCAGGATGTTTCCAATTCTTCCTCCTCCTACAACAGAGTTGCCAAAAACTGCTGCTCTTGCTTGCTCTACGACGTGTCCCGTTAGCGACATACTTGTCACAACCGCGGCACTCCTTGTGCACTTGAGGACGCGCCCCATATTCCCACACGGCAAGCCTGGCTCCTCCTTCTCCCTGTTGCTTCGGAGCGGGCTGAGCGAGACTGCACCGCAGGCGAGGCGGGGTTGCCCTGGCAACAGGCGCCGGCGGGGCGGGGCCCAAGTAGCGTCGGCGGCAGTTTTGAGGCCCGCTCGCCTCGCTGGGCTTCCTGGTTGCTCTGCGCGACTTGGTGCTGCTGGTTCTGCGATGTCCTTGCTGAGAGCCAGTCGCTTCCCCGGGAGGAAACCGCCCAAGGCCAGGAGGCAGAAGCCGCCCGCTAGGAAGGAGTGGGATGTAAGTCCGGGCGGTCTTGCAACATAACAATAATAATGTCCTCTGCAATAATGACGTCTCTCAGGCCGTCCAGGCAGATTCGGAGTCGCCCGTTTGCTAGTTAAACAAGAGCATGAATTACGGAGGGGAATTCTTTCCTCCCTCCCCGTCGGTTTTAAATAGTGCAAAAATACGGGTGCGGCTTATACTAGGAAAAGTCACGTGATCTAGAGTGAGAAAGTAATATTTTTATTAGAACCAACCAAGGCCCACAAAAAGGTCGTGCGCAACCTTTAGAGTTCATTAGTAGGTGCTGCTCTTCAAAACTGCATATTGAACAAGGGACGTAAGAGTCTGTCATTTATAACTGTCTGTGTTCAGTTTGGCTCGCTTCCAGCTAGGAAGTGTGAGTAGGTTCAAATCTCTGCCCAGCCATGAAGCTTCTGGGTGACCTTGGGCCAGTCCCCAACCTCACCTACCTCACAGAGTTGTTGTGAGGACAAAAAGAGGGGATGAACCATGTACACCACCCTGAGCTCCTTGGAGGAAGCTTGGTATAAAAAATGTGAAAAATAAATAAATATTGTGATGTGTTTTGCCAGGTGCAAAAACATCACTCTGTGTGCGCCTTGCAAACCGGTGTAATGTGGCCCCTCCCACTCGCCCATTCCGGCAGTGAAGGTAACTTTGCTTTTGCTGCTGGAATGATTCAGGAAGTGAGTGGGAGGGGCCATGTTACACTGGTTTGCAAGGCATGGTGCAGCGCCTTGCACCACTTACGGTGCTGCATCCCCTCCAGAAACGCCAATGCATGCACATGGTGCATCACAAAGAATAAGGCAGGTTCCTGGGAGACTGCGGAGGAAGGAGAGGGAAATGGAAGCAAGGATAATTTGGGGAATAATGGGAGTATTTCATCTGCAGGAATTTAGATTTGTTTACTGTAGAGAATGAGGGCTAAGGGATTGGGCCAAAACCTTCACAGAAAAGGTGGGGTTTTGAGAAGGGCTTTTGCTTACCTCCCTGTAGTGTTTTGTTCTCCCCACAAGAGAAATTTGCTCCCCTCATGTTGCTATGGGGACAAACTGGGGAAAGGTAATGCTCCAAGAAAGCATTCTTGGAGTCTGATTCAGGCATAAAAGGCAACTTGGAAGAAAGGGTGGAGTCATTTGAAAGAGCAGGAGCACATCAGAGGAGTTTTGATGGGCTCCACCACCAACCAGCCAACAATCAGGAATGTATTGGGATAGAAGAATAGAGAGATGGGTGGGGGCAAAAACCATGGAAGGTTTTTAAGGTAAGGATGCAAAACTTGTCTGGGATTCGGGAGAGGACAGGAAGGATTATAAAAGGTTGGGAGTGGTCAGTATTTTTGACAGTGGAGTGCAGAATGGTGCCACTCTATGTACCTCTACATCTGGGTTTTTGATTGTGGTAGAATGGGCCATTATGTTGGGTGTGTGTTTTATAGATCTTTTCTCCAAATCCATCTGTTCATTTGGTGTGCTTGATTTCATTCTCTGTACTTACACTTGATATGTTTTGTTGCAGAGCACCCTTCATGATCTCACTGTGCATCGTGCAACTCCTGAGGACCTAGTAAGCTGGAAATGTGTCTTTGTCAACAGGCTGTATTGAGGCAGTTTAGGCTGTCTGAGGGCCCAGTTCAATTGTTAGGAGCGTGGGGGCAGAGATGACTGCAGAGCAGTGTGTGTTTTGCTTGCAGATTTTCATATATCAAGGCAGGTGACCTATTTTGTTAAACCTGGTCTTCACCCAATCTGATTTCTAGAGTGAAAGGGGTCTGCCAGGTGAAGGATCTGAACTTTTACTTACCTCCTTGTGGTGTTTTTTTCTCCCCACAAGAGAAATGTTCTCTTCTTTTGTTGGCCCTTTAATGGTTGGTATAGGTGAGGGCATTTCAGCAGGTGCAGCTGCTTTAGCAGCACCATCAGCAATTGCAGCTGCCAAGATTATAGCGTAATCCTATCCAGATTTTCATGACTTGCAACAATGGACAAAGATACAACTTTTATGGGATTTCCAGCCATGTACAATTTTTAACTGAAGAAATAAAGAAAATTGTTGATCTCAAACTTGCCTGTAGAAATTCTTCTTCAAACGTCTCTGCTACAAAGTATGCAGGTGTCCCGAAAAAGATTATCCAAAGCAGGCAGGCAAAAAACTTTAAATCCCCCGCTTGACGTTTCTTCCTGGCACTTCAGGATTTCTTCAGAAGCAAACAATGAGAACGAAGCTAGTAACAATACTAGTAGATGGTGTTGGTTCCGTGGGGCCAAAGCACTGACATAAAAAGGCACGAACGTTGAAAAGCGCGGGAACCGCTAAATTGGCTCAATTAAGAGCGGAAGCTGCGGTTTCCGGGTTGACCAGGAATAACCTTTCTCGTGCGCTGCCCGATGTTAGCCTAGCGCAGCGCTGTTTGTAGGATTTATTCAGAAAGGGGAGCCAAATACGATTCACATATTTCAGCTCTTGTTGACGGTTCAGGAGGGCACCAGACTTTTGAGAAATAAAAATAGCTTCCAGGTTTTGGCGATGTCTGATGTTAGTTTCATGAATACCCGCTCTCTTTTTCATTTCTCTTTTTTTCTCTTCAAAAAGAGAGCGGGTATTCATGAAACTAACATCAGATTTAAAGTTTTTTGCCTGCCTGCTTTGGATAATCTTTTTCGGGACACCTGCATACTTTGTAGCAGAGACGTTTGAAGAAGAATTTCTACAGGCAAGTTTGAGATCAACAATTTTCTTTATTTCTTCAGTTAAAAATTGTACATGGCTGGAAATCCCATAAAAGTTGTATCTTTGTCTAATCCTATCCAACTTACACCACCAGTGTAACCAGCGGTGCTGTGAGAACGGGAGGCCCCAGAATGGAAAGTGGATTCAAATCCCTTTTGAACCCCCCCTTTGGAAGAGATTTGAATCCCCTTTCCGTTCTGGTTACACCGGTGGTGTAAGTTTGATAGGATTGCGTTGTATGTCTTCTGTGAAGGTGATCCCTGACAATTAAGTCCAATTGTGTCCGACTCTGGGGTGTAGCATCACCATTTTTTCTTCTCTGACTCGAGACTGAGGTGAATCTCCCCTCTCTATTCAGATGCGACGACATGAGTTGCACAAGTCAAAGAATAAAGCACTTGCACAATTGGAATTGCAAGAAAAAACACTAAAGAGCAAGTGGAAAAAGCAGAGATCGAAAGCTCCTGAGCCTCTGGAAAAGAAGAAACTGACCTTAATGAGAGAGGTAAACGTTGTGGAGGGTCTGTCTGTCTGTCTGTCTGTCTGTAACTTCTCCCACAGTGCATTGCTTCTGTATATCTTGATCTTTATGGTTTCAGCTATTCAAGGCACTGGTAGACTGCCATCTTCTGTAGTCCTTGAGTAATTAGGGGATGGGATAAACTCCAGTTGCATATAGGATTTCCCTCCCCCTGATTGCCTGAGATCCAATTGTTCCCTTGCATGATTCCTGCTGCTCAAGGACCCCTAGTGAACTACAACTATGTTGCGCAATCAAATTATATAATCTTGAGGAATCTCGCTTGGCCTCATGCTTGGGGGGACGATGACGACAAACATGGAGGTCTCGCTGTCTGCTTTCTGCGCAACAGATAGGTTTGCTGCTATCTGCGTTTTCAGGTATGCATGGTAGAATAGGGAACCTATCCCCTGCGGATACAGGGGGACACCTGTATATGGATATAGCTTTACCGGTAACTTTCAGTGGTGAATAAGGCAACTACAATGTGCATGTACAAGGGGATTGTAAGAGGAGTACTGTATTATATTCATTTAGGAGACTATACTGTAAACTTCATTTTCTAAGAAGCAGGTGATATTTCAGACAATATTGTACAATTGAACCAAAGAGGGTTGTTTTTCCTGAAAAATGCTAATGAGTGGCTTGCATAAAGACTGTCGGGAGATTGCTTGGTCATGCATCAAATAAAACACATTACATATAAGATGCATTTTTAAGTATGTTAGATATTTACTGAATGTTCTGTGTTTTCTCTGCCCTGCCCTTAGATTCTCTCTGATCAGTACCAACTGCAGGATGTCCTGGAGAGATCTGATCAGGCTATGGCTGTGGTAAAAGACCTGTTTGGAGATGCGCCTCGAAGGCATTTAGGTAGCGTTTTACTAAGTGAAATGGGGCTTGAAATGAATACACCTGGGTTTTACATAACAGACCTAAGAGATTAAACATGCAATATTTTATACTGAAAATGCTGGCTTCATGTTGCCTAGCATGATAATACAGAAGAAGGCATTCTTTGGGGTATGTTTGTGTCAACCTTCAAAGCTTTGCTATGTAACCGAGGGTTCTACTAAAACCTAGTGGCTTTTCTTGCCAGAAAACTGGTTGACCTTGGCTCCAGGGTGTTAACACATTATTACTCTGAGTTACTATTTATGAAAGTAATTTCTTCCCTGTGTCTGCAGTTTTCCCTATAATAGCATAACTGTGTTTTCCCCTGTGTCTATTATTTAGGCTGATAAATTGTAATCTATACAATCATTCTCTTGTACCTGCTATCCAGTCAACAAAACCTGGGTGAACCTTTATCCTGTGTGTGTTCCACCTTTTTACAACAACCCTCCCCCCAGCCCAATATGTAACCTTTACTACCTCCCCTTCCTACGAAAGCTTATGCCCCAATGAGGATGCAATCCTGACTAAAATTAGAATGGCAGAGCGAGTGCTCCGCAGTTCTAAGCCATTGCGAAGGTGCCGTATAAAGCACGTTCGCGATGACTGGAGAGTAAGGGTGGCCGGCATGGAGGCCGGCCACCCTCACGCAGCTGCTGGATTGTTCCTGCAGCCGCCGGAGAAGGTAAGTGATCCCCCAGCGGGCGTGGAAGTGGCCATTGGCTGTGCAAGCCCGGGGGTGGGTGGGGATGGTGGCCGCCATATCCCAGTCCCTGGACCGGCGTGGCCTTTACACGGCCTCCTCCGACTTCCGCCAGCTAAATAGCTAGCGAATATCCGAGGAGGCCCATTGGGGCCTCCCCACATTACACTGGGGGAAGGGGATGAGCGTCCCCTTCCCCCGAGGAGACCCTGGGAAATGGGGATAGGACCCAGTGAGTGACCCGGGCCACCTGCCGGATTGGACTGCCCATGTGTTAGTTTGGTAAGGTTTGTTGCTTTGCTGCAATAGGTTATCCTTCTAGAATTTATTGGAAAATAAGATTGTTCCTATGAAAGATAACAAAGGATTACTTGGGAGTGGTGTATTTCTTCTTTACGTCTAATATGATGAAATAGACTTAACTTCTAATGGTGATCCTAACACTGTAGAACAGTGATTCCCAATCTTTTTTGCTCCATGACCCACTTTTGGCGCAGAGTCTGCAACCCGGAAGTTTTGGCAGTGGCATGATGACGTCGCCACCAAATCTTCCGGGTTGCTGAGCTTTCACTTGTTTTTATGCTAGCAGCTGCCTGCTTGAGCCTCTGCTTGATGGTCTTCAACCGTTCTGGGTCATGTTCTCGCTGAGAGAACAGAGGCAGAGGCTCAGTTGGCAGGCTGTTCGCAACCCACCCAAAATAAAGTTGTGACCCACTTGTGGCTCGCAACTTGGGAACCGCTGCTGTAGAATACTCCAGTTAGTATAGAGCGGTCATTGGTTTGCAAACGTCTAGTCTGCTCTTGCCTAGGTTTCCCGAGTGTGACAGTGGCTCCTGATTGTGACATGAAACCTTCTCCAGGTCCTATCACACTCAAGTGTGATCCCCCCACACAGCTCTCCATCCTTAGTGAGTCTGTCATGGATCCCCAGGTAATGTATATTCCACATGAACTGTTTCATTAAATGCAAGAAATAGACATGGGGATGCCTTTCCTGTTGCAGTAGGCACTTGGGTGTGCTCTTGGAGTCACCCAGTGTTTACCTTTCTGACAGCGCAATCCTAACCAACTTTCTAGCACCGGTGTAGCCATGCCAACAGGGCGCACACTGCATTTTGCAGTGCAGGGGCAGTCATGGAGACCTCTTCAAGGTGAGGGAGCAAATGTTCCCTTACCTTGGGGCTGGAAAGTTGGTTAGGATTGCACTGTGAGAAAGTTATGAAATGTCCGAGATAAGTACTGTATTTAGTATAATTCTAGCATGATCTTTCTCAATCTATAGACACAGCTGTAATTCCCATGAGTGCATGGATGTGTTTCAGACATATAATATTATTTATTAAATTTATATCCCGCTTTCTCCTCCCATAGGGGAGAGCAAGAAGCACTTCATACACTTAATACAAGAAGCACTCCAAGTAACATTGAATTCTGAGTATCTTTATAATGATATAAAATATAAGGGATATTTAGGGTTCTTGTAGTTAGGTCTCATGTATGAAAACATGTGTAGTGCTGTACATATATAAGACAGTTAATCTAAAGTTTCACAAGGAAACTTGATTTTTAAAATTATATAAATTTACGTCAGTATCTAGTTGACATTGAATTAAAGCCATTAAGTGCAAAACTGATGGCAGAAATAAATGGAAATATGCTCAAATATTCTTAGTTTACTGTATTATGCGTATGCTGTATGTATAATTCTGCCAGATGCAGTGGTTCTTATAATATTAATCTGAGGCTGAACATATCAGTTGTTTCAACTTTAATGAAGTGTTTAAATGCTTCATCAATCATCATCGCTTAACGGGCCTTATTTTCACTTTCAAATAGCCACATGGGGGCCTTGATCTGGACTGGAGCTATGGCATGAAGGTAGAGGGTGTTGCATTCTTGACTTTTGTGCTTGTTTTCCTGCCAAAAATTGGACTTCCACCCTGCACTGCTTCAGGAATCTATAAGTTTCATTGGTTGCAGTGGTCCCCAAGATTCCATAGCAGTTTTTGAGGGGTGATTTTTGACAGGAAAATTGTCTGAATTTAACGAGTTAAACACACTCTACCTTTCTCTACAGCCCTGATCTGAATTGGATCCCCACACAGTTGCTATTTGAAAATGAAAGTAAACCCCAAACTACACAATGGCTGTTTAATATCACGTCTACGGTAGTTTGGCCTCAAGACTTAGTATGTTGAAAGCAATATGTTTTTTAAAACTCAGGGCAAATGTCCAGGGCATTTTTCATCCTGAGAAATATATTCAGACAAAATATGCCAGTTGAGATGGCTCCCATGCGGTGTTTAACCTGCTATATCTGTTTTCTGGGAGGCTCTCAATGAAGTTGAAGAAGGAGACTCTTCCATCAGCCACACAGAGAATGACCAAGATGTGTCTCTGAACTTCCGATCTAGTATTCACACAGGCAGGTCAGTGGTTATTCCTATCTGCTTTCTCTGTCTCTCGTATACCTTGCAGAAATTGCTACATATCTCAAATTTCCTTGTAGGAACACTTATGGGCTTCTTCTTTTTATACCTTCCGATGCCCAACTAGGAACCTTTTTTATGTTGTCACAGTTTTAGTTCCTAGATTATGGGTCAGTGTTGGCAAAAATGGTGGACTTCTTATTTTATTTTTTGCTGCTGTTTTATTCTGTGGCACGCGTGCACACAGTCAATCAATCAATTTGTTTTTGTACCTGGTTCACAGACCCCAGGTTAAGAATTCCTGTTCTATGGCTTTTATTTACTTTTGACTTCATTTAATGCATTTTAAGTGGTTTTGTCAATTGCCTCATTATATGGCAATGGGATATAGAAAACTTAAAAGTTGAATTTAGCTCCAGTATATAAGGTAAATATTTCCTACTAGATTTAGCACCTTTGTTTGATATTCCTATGAATACTAGCAATTGAGCAACTGTAAATCTTTCATTATTGCTTGGTGGTAATCTTTCAATATGTTGACTTGAGTGTGAGCATCCCCTTGACAAAAGCAGAATTGCAACCATTGTGGCAAATGTGACTTGTCATGCTTTACATTGTACTACCCTAGTTGATGGAGTTACTGTGTAGTATGTAGACTTACAACCCAATCCTGTCTAACACGATGCAGTGACGCAACTAAGGTGCCCACCGAATCCTGTGCAAGATAGGGCCTACGCCGGCGGGGCCGGAGGCCTCCTCGTGGTAAAGAAACATTTGTCCCTTTCCCCAGAATAGGGCCTCAGCCACTCCAATGGGTCTTGTCGGATATGCGCCAGCTATTTTGCTGACGCAAATCTGGGAGGTCCATGTAACGCTGTTCAGGCCCGGGGCGAGGGATAGGATTTGGCGGAGCATGCTGCGGTCGATTCCGTCCCCCATCCCAGCCCTGGCTGACCAATCCCACCCCCACCCCCTGGAATACCCCGTTCCACCCTCCCCATGTCCCTCCACCATCTGGCAGGGACTTAGCTCTTCGCTGCAGCGTCCATCCTGCAGAGCGGCACAGGCCTCTCCGCCGGCGCTGCTTACTCGTCGGGTGCCGCTAACATGGTTTCCGGCATGTTTATGACACCTTAGTCCAGTGCAGCCTTAGTCCGGTGCAGCGCTTTTAGACTTTTAGCGCCGGTCTAAAAGTGGACAGGATTGCGCCATTAGCTTTGGAAAAGAAATCCAGACTGCCTGAAGAAGTTTCTTGAGTTTGATCAGGAACAGAGAGAAGAATTGGGGGAGATATAAAAGTTTCCATAATGTCTGTGCAATACAAGCTTTGCAAAGATTAGCTGCTTATTTAAATGATGATGGAATTTTCTGGTGTTGCCTTGGTGCAAAAACCCGGATCTATATATTTAGGTAAGCAAACTAGTTCCCCCCCCCCCCCGCCCTGTTGAAATTGGTGGGTCTCCTCTGGAAGGTAGTACCTTGGGTTCCCAGCTTACAGACAGCCACGTTTGTAAAAGTATGGTTTTTGGAGCTGAAAAGAGTGTGTTGAGATATATGACTTTTTCTGCTCCATGGAGTGATAAGATGATTGACTGCTAATCTTCCAAAATTTGCTATGTATCTTTGTCCTCTATTTAGAATGCTTCACCTTCTGACAGAAGAAAACTCTATAGTCAACTGCCAGCAAGAGGTTACTAAGCAACAAGCAACTGTCAGCTCATCACAGGACGT
The DNA here is from genome assembly GCA_026170595.1 of Plestiodon gilberti rubricaudatus. NCBI lineage: Eukaryota > Metazoa > Chordata > Lepidosauria > Squamata > Scincidae > Plestiodon > Plestiodon gilberti. The sequence goes on along the minus strand of JANXHW010000002.1, from coordinate 104,835,137 downwards.
ACATGAGTTTGCAACTCCAACAGCAGTTTCTCAGCCTCTAGGATTTGCAGGTTTGCTTTCCTTTTTTTAATTCCTGAAACAAAGCAATAGCTAGTGGAGTCTGCTGTAGTAGAAAGGATGTTTGGGGGTATAACTGTGCTAAGCTGAAAACAGTTTTTCAAACAACTATATATTAGAATATTTTAGTGTCTAAACAGAAATATTTGTATCATGTATTTTGCATTTTTGTTTAGCTCTTAATGCTACTCATGTAGTCCATAAAGTTCATTCAAGACTCCAGAATGAAGAGCAGTCTCCAGAAGTCACGTACATTGTGCAGCAAGTACTGAATGCTAATCTAAGAAAGCAGAAACAAATATCAGCAAAAGGTATGTTTTAAAATGTATGTCTCTTTTCCTTTACACAAATCTGGGCTTCAGAAAGTGTATCTACTTTAATGTAGGTGCTCAGGCCTTCGTGGTCGTTTTTTTTTTCTCTGTACACAGTTAAAGGAAAAAACCTATTCAGGTTCTCAGACCACATTCTAGTAAGTTCTTACATCCATCCCTCTTGTGTTGGGCATTCTCAAAGGCAGTTAGGACCCAAGTCACAAAGTTAAAATTCCAAACTTAAAAAGAATTTTAAACTTAAACTGGTAGTTTAAATCTTTTAAGTTTGGAATTTTAACTTTGTGACTTGGGTCCTAACTGCCTTTGAGAATGCTCAACACAAGATTGGGTGAAACGTCAGGGAAGCAAGGACTTACTAGAACGTGGTCTGAGAACCCGAATAGTTTTAACTGTGTACAGATGTACGGTATCTACTGTCTCCCTCCCCCCCCCCCCCCCCAAGTATTGACTGAAACTTTGCCTGAGACTTAGCTCTTGCTACAGCAGTAAACCTGTATCTGGTCTGTACCATTTTAGACTGCAAGCGCTGACTCAAAACCTGAATGCTTCTCTATGCCAAAAAATCCCTTGCATATAGAAAATTAGCACATCTAGGAGATGGCTAGAGTGAACCTTTCTCTATGATGTGCCTTTCCCTCTACGCAGATAATTTTTGTGAATGGAGGGTTCAGTTATGTGAATCAACACCTGTAGCCTGAAATGGTACAGTTCAGGCTTGGTCTACCACAGTAGGGAAATGTATGATTAGGGTTCTTGTTAAAGGGCAATTTACCAGTGACCATTTGTGCTAATAGCAAAGATGCATGTCTGATCTATCATTCTTTGAAACTATGCGATTTGATTCCTATTTAATTATCTGCTTCCGCAGTGTGACAATCTTTGCATTTTCTCAGATAACATTTCTTTTTGGATGGTAATTGTGTCTCTCTGTCAATTTATTTGCTTTTCATGTATTATTGAGATCCCACATTTATAAGGGGTTAACAGCGCAATCCTATCCAACTTATACCACTGGTGTAACCAGCGGGGCAGGACAGGGCAGGAGGCTTGGGAGGGGAGATTTAAATCTCCTTTGGAGGGAATTTGAATCCCCTTTCCTTTCTGGGGCCTCCCATTCTCGCTGCACCGATGGTGCAAGTTGGATAGGATTGCACTGTAAGTATTGTAAGAACGTAACAGCCCTGCTAGATTAAGCCAGGGACTCATCTAGGGCAGCTTCCTGTATCTCACAATGGCCCACCAGATGCCTCGGGGAGCACACAAGACAACAAGATACCTGTATCCTGTTGCCGCTCCCTTGAATCTGGCAAGTTAGGCAGACTTCTTTGACCTTCCTCCAAGCATTTGTCACTGTTCTGCAAAGTGTGTGTGTGTGTGTGTGTGTGTGTGTGTGTGTGGTCTTCCCTAGAAGCATACGGTTCAGAACTGGTGGGCACCATTGGGCTGCTTACTCTGTGATTGGAAGGAATTGGGCACCTGCAGCTGCTTTGTCTGGTTTGTTTGAATTGGAGGTTGGGAGTCTGGCAGGCTTGCAGCTTGTGGCAGCTGCCCGCCCTCTGCTGGGACTGAGTGCGCTCCCTGCAGCACCTAGTTTTGTATATTTGAAGGAAGTAGGTAGAGTAAGTGAGACAGCCAGCTGTGTCCACCTCGTTGCCTTGTCTCCCTTCCTCTTTCTCTGGTGTGGAATTTCTGCTCCTCTCCTAGTACACTGTTCAGCTGAAGGAGCTGAAAGGGAGAGGGGAGCAACCAATGCATGCATCCTTTTTTTCTCATGCAAGAGCCCAGAACAGGTTAAACTCCAGCATTCCTGGGTGACCAGCAATCAACCGGCAGGCACCCCAAACTAGTTACTTGGGAACCTCCTTGCTCAGATTTTTTTCATTTTTTTTTCCAAAAAGGAGGATCCCCTGAGGGGAAGTCTACTTTCTTGGTTAAAGAATAGAAATTAACGAGGGGTAAGACTTCCCTGTGAAAGCTAGAGCAGCGATGCCTGAACCAGGATGTTTTCTGCCCACAGAAAGGCAAGCCCTCAGGGGAGCTCCCACCCCTTTCAGCAGGCAGGTGCTGCTGGGATACGTACCGACACAGGGAGTCTGCTGCAAGATGATTGACAGTGTCTGAGGAGGGGCTAGTGTGGCTTTTGCCACAATGGAACCTCTGGATTGGGGTAGACATAGCTGGAAGTCCCATGTGCACTGAACCAGTGCACGCTGAACCATGACACCCATGGATGTTGCTCACAGATGTATTTTGCTACAGAACAACTGCATGTCTGGAGCACGGCTTAGTGAGGCAGCAGGCTAGGCTACTTTTGTACCATTGGTTCTGCAGCCCAACAGAAAAACATGTTTGGCTATTGAATATGGTTGATGGCGAATGAGAAAATCAGTGATGTGACATAGGACAGTAGGATTGTTTGTGTCTGTTTTGTGCAAGCAGTTCAACAAAACCAATTTATTTGTGTCATGATAACTTTGAATTTTAGCATTGGTGCCCTCAAAGATCCACAGCCACCAATCACTTTTCACTCACTTCTTTAGGGCCCAATCTTATCCAACTTTCCAGCACTGATGCAGCCATGCCAATGGGGCATGTGCTGCATCCTGCAGTTGGGTTGGGGGCAGTCACAGAGGCCTCCTCAAGGTAAGGGAACATTTGTTCCCTTACCTTGGGGCTGTGTTGCAGCTGCATTGGTGCAGAAAAGTTGGATAGGAATGGGCCCTTAACGTGTAAGTGATGCAGATTCATCTGACTTTTTAATGTATTTTATAGTTCAGAATAATTGTTTAGCATTTGTTTTGACACAAATGAATGTAAATACTTCTGCATTAGTAATAAGAATTAAAATACATTCCTGGCCTCTTTCTCAGTGAAGAAAAAACCAGCTGCACAGACTCCTGCCAGGCTGAAGAGGAGTAATTTGAGCACGGCTGCAACTTCCTTTGATCTCCCAGATGGCAATAAATCCAGCCTTGATGTCTTGAATCAAATGATGCATAATGTAGAACGTGAACTGGAAGAATATGAGAGATGGGCAGGGCATAAGGTCCAGCACGTACCCACCACTCAAGGAGTCTCTGGATTTACTTGCTCGCTGGTGAATGCACTGTGTCGAATGATGCGCTATTTGAAGGAGGTGGGAAAACACCATGAATGGTTACCGCTACAATAGCCTTCACATTTAAGCAGCCTTGCTACCTTTTGGCACCTTGGTTTTTAAGAGGAAAGGTAGCATGTGAATGTTTAAAATTATTATTTATTTACACTGTTTATATATGGGGGGGCATATCCACGGATCCACTATTCGCGGATCCTGCTTATCCATGACCCCTCCCAACCCCGGTTGGCCAACCCCTCCGCACCACCACCCCCGTACCCATTACCTTTATTTATTTTTATAGACCTGGTGCCAGGTCAGTGTGTTTCTTGCTTAACCAAAATGCTATAAGCAGCATGCTGCTTATAGCGACGAAGCAGGCAAGCAGCCTGCATGCTAGAGAGGCTCCGTGAAGCAGGACGTGTCCTGTTCAACAGAGCCTCTCTAGCATGCAGGCTGCTTGCCTGCTTTGTTGCTATAAGCAGCATGCTGTTTATAGCATTTTGGTTAAGCAAAAAACACACTGTCCTGGCTCCAGTACTAAGAAGAAAAGAAAAGGTAATGGGTACACGGGAGGGCCGCGGAGATAGCATTCTATCTGTGGGTTCCCGGTATCCCCAGGGGGGAGCAGGAACCTATCCCCTGTGGATATCGGGGCCCTATTGTACTGCTTTTCAAGCAAACTTCACAAAGTGGTTTATTAAAATAGTAATTGTCAATAAGATATTATACAATGAAACAAATGTATTTGCTGTTACAGGCTTAGTAGTTCAGTGCTGTGTTTTTTTTTAGGTTGTTTCCTCTTGGTTTCTGGAGGAGAAGCATTTAATTTGGGGAAAAAGTTACCCCAGGAGACCTTTTGAACTTGCCTCTCTTGAGCTTACCCTGAGGAGACCCCTTGATGGCTTGGGATGAGCTTGCATACTTTTAGGATACATCCCTCAGGATGCAGCACACATGCCTGCATTGGTGGTTGTGGGCGGAGTTAGGCAGGATTGGGTGGACAATTGGTATTCTTACTAGAGGCCCCCACTCTGTGGAATGTCCTCCCAAAGGAGGCTTACCAGGACCAGTTACATGTTGTATTTGTGCAAAAGTGACAGTTTTTAAAAGTTTTTTTTCAGGTTGGTGTTTTCTTAATTATGGATTGTTTTATTGATTTGTTCTGTGATTTTTTTCTTTTTAGTTTTGATTTTCTTTTCATTACATTGCTGATTTACCGTATTGTTCTATCAAGTCTTTTCTGTCCAAATGGCATTTGAAGATACCTGTTTTATTTGAAAATTTATCAGCTGATTTTATGTTTCTGTATTATGTTTCTGTATTATCTTATCTGCTATCTTATTGTAATAGTGTGAAGTTCTAATATTGTAACTTTTCTCGTGAGCGTAGTTTGAGTCATGTGGCAAGATAAAAATCTAACATCTATTTACATTGCCTTCAGCACTTTATGGAAAAGCAATGGAGAAATATGGTAAATGATTACACAGGCCTGCACACATTTCGCTTTCTTAAAAGTGAAACCTATTCTTGGGTATATTTGAGGTGCTGATTCCAAAAAAGGCATTGGTTTTGCCCTATCATGTCTAGTTTTGGGGGTACAGCATCACCACCTCATAGTGCGAGTCGAGCAGCTTCCTTGTGAGGAATCCAACGCCATGTCTTCCTCACAAGGAAGCTGCCTGACTCGTATTATGAGATGGCGATACTGTACCCTCAAAACTACATGTGATTGAGCAAAACCGATGCTGTTTTTGGAATTGGTGCCCTAAATTTTTATAAAACCACTATAAATTTTGAAAAAATGTTTTTGACCCTCAAATTTGCAGGCCTGTGTTATTTGTTTCTCTAATTCATTTCCCCTACCATGAAGTTTGAGTACTGTATACACAATTAGGTCCCTTGTCTATAATCTTGTCCCATCTGAATATTGGGATGCCTGAATTTTGAATAAGGTGGTAGACCATCTGTTAACAAATCTTCTTCATTAGTTAACAAGAAGACAAGCAGTTGCATAGCTAGCCTGCCCCGATGGCATTTCATGTCATCACCCTGCCCCCTGTACTCCCAGAAGGCTTCATTTCAAGCCTTCCAGGACCTGGGCGCGCGGGCCCAAAAATGGTTTACGTTCCGCTGCTGCAGACGTAGCCCTCCGGCTGCAAAAAAGCAGCTGCGGAGCACGAAAATCCCGCTGCAGCTCCTCCTTGCGAGGAGACCACGACTGTCACACAGGGGCACAGCATCCCCCCCCCCCCCGGCCCTCTCTTAGTGATGCCACTGAAGACAAGTTAAACTTGTCCTCTTGTTAACTGGCTGTATCAATGGATATTCTCTGAGCTGGGCATCTATATCTGTTTGTACAAGCTCCTTGGTCTTTCCTCGCCGCCCTCCCCCCACCTCTCCACAGCAGCATGGTTCCTGTATTTGGTTGACTGAAAAGACTGGACTGTATTTACTTTCTGAGGGAGGACGAGAGCGGCCATGGACCCTTTCATTGATTTGCCTTGAATGAAAGTGTGTTTAAGGAGGGCCCTGCTTTTCATTGACCTGAAGAGAATCACATTGACACAACCTGTAGTTGAGAAAAGTTAAGATGGTCTGGGTGCAGCTTCATACGCTGCAAGAATCCTCTGTATTTAACCTTGCTTAAGGCATATCTACCCAAGGGTGTATATGCACAACAGGAGTTAAATGTGTACACCTGTGGACTGGGAAGCAATTTAAAGCACAAAGCCAAAAAATTAGGCTTATTATATTTAAGTCTGGTAACAGTATCACAGTGAGAAGCTGTGATGAACTGATGTGAAATACTTGTATAGCATTTCATTTTCTCCTGTAGTTCTTATTCTTTCTTCCTGGTAGCTTGACGTGCAATGGTAGCTCCAGGCATGCAAGAGGGAAGTCTGCACCTCTGGTTTTGAAGCCTAACGTTCATTCAGGTGCTTGTTCATGATGCTGAAAACATAACTCATGTTTTCATCACAATTTTATGGTTCATTGTATTTTATTGTCCATTCCTCCCTCTTTTCTCCCTCCCCCCCAAAAAAAAGAATGAGATGAGACTACGTCAAGAAACATTGAACAGGCAGCAGCTTGAAGGAAAACTAACTGAACACAGGGTGCTCATCGATGCTCTGACTGCTGAAGTCCTTTTGGCAAGAGAAGAAAACGTTGTTATGCAGGTACTTCCCAGAATTATTGTTGAACCATATAACCTGCACTGTGTCAATCCTTGGAATTGAATACAGTATACAGTATCGACATATATTAGGTTGTCTTTGTGTTTTCTGTTAAAATTCAGTATGGTCTATAGGGGTTAAACCCAGGTTCAATTTTTTTTGGGGGGGGGGGGCGTTTAAGCTCACTGGCTGAACACAATGGGGCTTGCTTCTGAGTAGACATGCCTAGGATTGTCCTCTAAGGTTTAACAAGCTACACCTGCCCACATTCCTTCTCCTAAAGGTCTAGTTCTCTGTCCTGGTTGGAGATCTGGTAAGCCTAATGATGGCAGAGCGCTATGAAAGCATTTATTTCATTTATGTGATATATTTGTCATAGGAATGCACAGTATATTGCTAGACCAGGGATTCTCAGCACTCGCCCCTCCGCGTACAACCTCCAACGCTGCTCTCCCTCAGCGTACCATCGGAAGGAATTGGTGATGACGTCATCACCAGTTACGTCCAGGTTTTCGCCATTTTTGGAGCCCAGAAGTGCAGGTAGGAGGGTCAGGGCGCGGGTGCGAGAGAGGCAGGAGCTTCTTGTAGCTAAAACTCGGCCAAAAACGCCATGTCAGAGTGGGGTTCCTGCGGTCAGCATACCACCTCCAGTTGGCCGGAGTACCACTGGTAGTACGCGTACCACCGGTTGAGAACCCCTGTGCTAGACTACCTGTTGGAGCCAAAGGATGTGAAAAATAAATGTTTGGAAATGCCTTTATGCCGCTTGTTTGCCTTTTGGGATACTAACTAGAATGCAGATCTTAGTATACTTATTTCCTTTTTCTTCTAGAGTAAGCTTCAGCAATACATGGTTGTAACAGATGAACAACTAATTTCACTCACTCGTGCACTTAAAGGGCTCCCTGCTACAGATACTAACAAAAGAAGCAGCCCTGGAGAAATTGGGGGACTCGTAGTCGGGAGCCCAGAGGTCACCCAAGGTGTGTGTTTTGCTGAATGTGAGGAAGTATCTGACTGATGGCAACAGTTGTAAAACATAGACTTTAGCTAGTATGTTGTGAAATACTGCTAGCATTATTTCTGGTGGTAATTGGGTCTAGAAACTGTCAGTACTTCTAAGAGCATGGCTGGATTAACTGTGGCAATTAAGTGTTTGGGAGAGTTCTTCTGTATAAAAAGTGATTCTCTGCACAGCTTAGAATGAGGCCAGGCTGCTTCCTCATAAAATATCAGAGTAGTAATAACTTCATCTATGGATGTAGGAACCTTTAAACTAGCAGTGGTCTACTCAGTGACAGGTAGAAAATGGCCATGGTTTCACAGTCGCGGCAAAGATCATGATCTCTGTGTAGCTCCATTGTGTTAATATAAAAACATCCAAGCCCCTCTTAACTTGCACCCTGTTTTAGGGACAACTTCCTACCCCAGGAGCACTTCATTTGCAAAAATTCAGAAGTAAATTGCTCTACCACTTGTCCTTTTAGGAAATTATCATTGGCCACTTGTCATTGGTGTATTTCCTAGTTTCCTTACGAGGAAGCTGCTTGAATCAGCATATAAGGTGGCTATGCCATATCCCCAAAACTAGAGCTGATAGGGCAAAACTGATGCCATTTTTGAAATCGGCACCCCAAATACACCCAAGAATAGGTCTAACTTCCAAAGCACCAGAAAAAAAAACTTTTTGGGGGGCTGTGTTATCATTGACCATATCTTTCCTATGAGCAAAGAAATATCTGGGATATGACATTACTGCAGAAATGAATCAGATTTCCTGTTGGGGTAACCTTGTTCCCTGCCTAATTTTTGTTAGTTTATCCCAATTAACTTTCATTTTCAACCCCAGCCACACACCATTTCTTTATGTCTGAAATGTGTTTAAAAGAATTCCTGACTGTTATCCTTTTAAACATAAGCAATGTAAATGGTGGGCCCAAAAGTGGTTTTTGTAAAGAGGGGGAGTAGCTCTGATGTTTAGACCTTTCTGTACTTAGACGAAACGGAGTTCTGTACACATTTACCTGGGAAATAACCATCTACACCTTACCTGGGAACAACCATTTCCACTGAGATCAATACGGCTTATTTCTGAGTAGCCATGCATAGCACTGCACTGCACTGTAAATCTGTATGTGGAGTACAAACATGTGCCACTGGACACATTTGCATGCGTGTGTTTTGCATGCGTCTGTTGGGGGCATCATTCAGAGTGCGGTGTCAAATTTTAAGGCTGTTCATGGTTTGGGATCAGGGTAGTTGAAGGATCATCTGCCTGCCCATACACTAAGATAGTTGTAGGAAACTCTTCTCTGGTCCCCTGCCAAATGAAGTGTGGTGGGTAGCAACCAGAGAGGCGGCTTTGGTAGCTGCAGTCCTCTAGAATTCTCTTCCAGAGGGCTCAGATGCTACCTACCTTGTATTCTGGTACCAAGACTTCTATTTTCCCAGACTTAAAAATAAATAAAAATGCTACAGAGCAGTCTTAGCTTCCTTGGAAATAAGTCCCATTGAAGCCAATGGGGCTGTTTCTCTCAGGTAGGTATGCATAGGATTGTCCCCTAATCCTGAATTTATATTGGTTTTATCCTGCATTACCTACTGTCTTGATCTTTATTTCTTGTTTTTCAATGTGATTTTCTTTTTGTATTGTCGGATATGTTCCTTTTTTGTGTGAACTACCTAGAAAACGTATTTGGATGGGATACAAATCTGCTAATATCACTAGTCATAACTGTGGGCGTAGAACCCATCTGGAAGCCATCTCTTTTTGGCGGTATATATAATTTACCATGTTTTTGTTTCTAATACAGTACGTTGTTTCACTCTATTTTATCAGAGAAACCTCTCTTAAACCATGTCGACCCAGTGACCAGTGCCTTCAAAGGTGAAAATGTTCTTGAAGTCTCACAAGTGGATCCTCCCAGTAAAGATTCGGTTTTGTCAAATCCTCCAGATAAATTTCAGCCAACCGCTACATTATTACCTCATATGTTCCAACCAGCTGTTTTGTTATCTCCACCACAACAAAAGAGCAGCCAGGCCTTGCCTCTTCTTCAGGATGGTAAGAAGGCCGCTTTGACTACATGATGATTTCTGGCTCTTTGCTTCAGTAATCAGACTTCAATGATGTGTCCCTCCTGTGCCTACTTGTTACATGATCACTCTAGTGTAGTATCGAGTCTTCAACACATTGGTGATTTGTGGCTATTATCCAGTTCTAGAAGCAAGTTCATTTCTTTAGTCTCATGGCCAGTTAATCCCATATGAGTTTACAACAGAGTCCTGTTTTAATCTAGCAAGCAACTGTGACCCTGGGCATTTTCCCTTTCTTCCCAGTGATTGGAGGCACCATGTTGAATTAAGCCAGCTTGAAGGCAAGATAGGTTGGAAGCTCTGTTGCTTAAGATAGTCACATTTTTATTATTGAAGATATATTCTCCAAGGAAAATTTTTATTTAATAAAATTGAAAAGAACATTTGACGTGCAGAAAACTACTTTATTCTCCCAAGGAAATAAGTATCTCGGTAGACATGAGATATTTAATATAAACGAGGCAATACTATTTGGGCAAAATGGCATTCAAAATGCAAGATGTGAGCATTTGAATTTCATGGAACTCTTCAGGAAATGGTAACCTGCAAACGATCTTTGAATCCTGGGTATGAAATAAATACGGCAAGTTCTCAAAGTTGTTGATAGGTTCTTGGAAACTGCAATTTTAAGTGAAACGACTTATAACGAAACCAATTTTACCGTGGGCTAATTGATATATGTAAACAAAACCGAATGAACAAGGGAAAAAGAGAATTGACTTTGCAAAAATGGTGCAATAATAGAAATGGCCAGGAGATGGCACTGAGGCGCTGCAGAATCTATTTTTGGAAGTTGAACAAAATGACTTTAAGTGAGGACTTGCTGTACACCTCAGTGTTTAAAGGGTCTATGCCAGTGGTTCACAAACTTTTTAGTACCCAGACTCACTTTTTAAAATGACATATCGGGAACCACCTAGCTTTACGATACTTTTTTTAAAAAGGTGATCTAGAAAGAAATATATTTATTTGCAAGTAATATTTATTTATTTATTTGAAGGAAAAAAAAACCTCAATTCATTTCTCGTAACGAGGCAGCCCTAATGAATAGCCTCAAGTCTTGAGGGGCTTAGTTATATGACCCAGCCTTCACCTGCCCCCACTACCTGTCATTGACAGACTTGGGGGGGGGGAAGACGCTCAAACATTTATCTCCCTATATTTAGACAAGCTTGCAAACTGCAGGAGCTCAGCTGTTTGCAGGGCAGTTAGCAGCTATCTGATTTTTGAATAGCCTCAGGGCTTGAAGCAATTAGAGACCCACCAGAAATCAGACCCACCAAGTGGGTCCTGACCTACAGTTTGAGAAACACTGGTGTATGCACATAGAGGTTGCATATGTCCCTTTTTAAAATACTAGAAAGTGGCAACCAAGAAAGGATCAAACATACCTATCCTATAGCAGGTGTAATTTTTTTGTATTCAGATAGCCGTACCCAACTACAAAACATAAAATAAGAATTGAAACTTTAGCATTATTGTGTCTGCTTTCCCCCCCTGAACTCAGTACTTTCACCCCTATCCTTGTTTAGCCTTGTTAAGCAGCCTTGGCTATTCAGTTGTCTTTGATCTCTTTTATCTTCTCCACAGAATCCATTGGAAAGCAATCATGCAGAGAACCAAAGTCCTCTAACTCACACAGACCACTGCTGATACAGGAGGATGGTGACAGATGGAGAGCTGGAGATCCTGTTATCCAGAGAGATGATCCTGATACAAACAAAACCGTGCCGAGTTTTCTGCAGTTAGATGGCCAGCCAATAGCAAGTACTTCTGCAATACAGAGACGAGGCTTTGGTGACTATGCAGAGACTTTTAATTCTAGCGTGACCATGAATGATCTTCAGGACCAAGTGGCTGAGCTAACACTCCAGAACTCTGTCGTCAAAGCTCAACTAAACAAATTCAGGCATTGCCATCAGGAAAGGGGAGATAGTTTTCAGCAGCTGGTAAGACTTAGGGCGCAATCTATCCTAAATATAGGCCGGTGGAGCGCCTATTTGTTGCAAAAGGTCCATAAGGCACTTTTGTGGCACCTCTGGAGTAAGTGGCACTGGCGCGGAGGCTGGTGCCATTCACTCCACCGTCCCCCGGACACTGCGCTGCCTGACCCAGGTAAGCCCTGCGGCAGGAGGATGTGGGGAGGACATGGCAGGGGAGAGGGCCATTGGCCGGCCCAGGGGGGGATATCGGCGGCACACTCTGCCATATCCCTGTCCCTTTCCCTGGCCGGGCCTGCCTTACACAACCTCCCCGGATGTGCGCCAGCTGAAGAGCTGGTGCACATCTGAGGAGGCCCATTGGAACCTCCGGCGCTTACACCGGGGGAAGGGTCCCCTTCCCCTGAAGTGAGCCGCAGCTGGGCTGGCGTGGGCTGCATCCTGACTAGGATGCCGTGGCCGGCCATTTTGGCCGGCCGCCACATCTTCGGAAGGATTGGCCTGTTAGTTGGATCCCCACGTTGCACCACCTGCTCAGTAAGCGTTTACTGTTCAGGATTGTCTTTTATGGTGTTGCCATTTGTGGAAAGGGGATGAAAATGCATGTGTGCGCACGTATATGTACAGTACATGACCACTTTGTAAGAAAAGTGATTTTTAGTCACGCATTCAGGTTCATTCTGACCTTCCTGTCCTACTTCTCTGCAGAAGTAAGTGTGTATAGGATTGCAGCCTAAGACTTATTTCCAACTATTTCCAATTAGGAGTCAAAGAAAATACCTCAGAGGTACATGGGAAGCAGTTTATAAGAGTTCAGTATATTTTGAGTCAAGAGATTCTTCAGGGGCATCTGAGCCAGTTTTATCAGTTTGACTGATAAAGTCATTTTTAGGCAGTTGCTCTAAAGAAAGTTGTTCAGTTGTCCCTGGAAAAAGTCTCTTGACTCGGAATGTTTTGGGCCTTTATGGACTGCTTACTATGCACCTTTCTGAGGTCTCGTTTTCCTGTACTGATGCTTTTCCTCCCTCCATTTGGCTCCTGTTATGCGCTTCTTAGCTTAGCATCATCTGTAAAATTTAATCCGTGCATTCCTACATCTCTTCCCCCAGGTCACTAAAGGTAAAGGTGACCCCTGACAATTAAGTCCAGTCGTGTCCGACTCTAGGGTGCGGTGCTCATCCCCATTTCAAAGCTGAAGAGCCAGCGTTGTCCGAAGACGCCTCCGTGGTCATGTGGCCGGCATGACTCTCCTTGCCGCAGTGCGTAGCATGCGGCTGGAACACGGAGTGCTGTTTACCTTCCCGCAAGCGGTACCTATTTATCTACTCACATTAACATGCTTTGGAACTGCTAGGTTGGCACTAATAACCTATAAACCAGGATTATAAGACTCTACTGGTTATTCTTCTCCAGTGAGAAAAATTACCCTTTTAAACACAATTCTTTACCTCCTTCCCTTTTAACTGTCCAATCTTATAACTTGTCAATCGATACCAGTTTTAACTACTAATTTCTTATGCAATACTGCATTGAATGCTTTGTTAAAATTCAGATAGACTTGTATCCACCACATTACCTTTTTGTCTTAAAGCAATTATCTAGTTGAAATAAGGTATTGGTCTATCATGATCTATGTTGATTTTATGCTACCTACCATCCCATTAACCTATTTGTGATGTTGGGTAGCACAAGGTAATTAAAGGTCAGAGAAAGAAATGCTGCCATTCACTTCCACTGTTGGGCTGGTCAAAGACTTCTTTTAGTAAAGAAAGACATGTGAAGTCTCACCTGCTTAAAATATGCCTTTAATCACTCTTGAATGCTCATTTAGGAAGCTAGTCAAGCTTTAAGCAACTCGATAGAATTGCCAAAGAGCCTGGATGAACGAATAGCTGAACTGAACCGCCAGAGTGCAGAAGCCCGTAACAAACTGCTGCTACTGATCAATCAGCAGAAGTTAACCATCTCTGTCTCCCCACCAATTTCACCAATTCCATCGCCTCCTGTAAACATGACTGGTATGTATCCAATATTGAAAGAAACCTACCCTAATATCAGTTGTTGGCAATGCAATGGATTATTTTGTTGGCACAACTGTCTGTACCTGACAAAACTGTGTTTCTAATTTTTATTTTTGGGGAAAAAATAAAGCTTCTTCTCCACTTTGATAAATGCTCAAAGTAGTTTACGATAACTTCTTATTGCTATAACACCAGAGGGTCTTTCAGTAATTCAGCAGACTGAGATTATCATTCATATATTTTCTAGAAAATGGAAAGAGAACAGTTGAGGTGTTTGTTCCAGCGGTTGAAACTCTGGATTGTTCTAAAGGAGATACTACTTCAGCCAGTGGGATCAATGCAAGGAGGTAAAGACTAACCACTTAGTCTTACTTTTACAGGCAGCATGGCTACATTAGCCATTTTTATTTTCTTATTTAAGTCTGAAGACTTGAGTGTGACTTTCACTGGCAATTAGACTGTAGAAATGTAAGTTCTTGGCTACCTCAAGATGGCAGGTGGCTTCCTTTTGGCTTGAGATACCTCGGTAAGAAGCTATAGAAAGTTTTCAAAGATCTGATTTTCCTTCAGCTCCTCATAATACAAACTACTTTCTAATTTTACTGTGGATATATGGAAATGTAAGTGTAAATAAGAACTTTACTGAGGCAAATCAAAGGTTTGTTTTGTCCAATATCGTGTTGCTAATGGTACTTTGCATTTTTTTTCAGGGGTGATGCTAGGGACACCAAATTTGAGTTACTGCGTACATTGAAAAAAAATCAAAGCTGGAATTAAAGGGGAGACAATCTTCCCTTACCCTCTGTCGTCTTTTCAACTACAATTCTACCATTAAAATAAGCTTTTCTACAAAACTCAGTTCTTGTACAAGAGAAGTGTGCAACTGCTTTATTGGAAATGTGCTCTGATTTCTGCTGTTTTTAACTTTGCATTGCATTGTTCTTAACCCTTAATCTGATTGAGGCTGGTGCTATTGGATTGGTAACATCTTCCTATCCACAGGGTGTCACTATTTTTATCCACCCTTTTCAAGGCTGTGTTTTGTCACTGAATTAGAAGAAAATTGCTTCTTGCCTTTTAAACTTCCATTATGTTTGGTGATAGGACATAACTGATTTTTCTTCTAAAACTGTATGTTCACTTATACTTTGAAAGAATATAGTTATTGATGTATTCTTTAGTAGGTGAAGAATCTCTGGACTCTTCCCCTTTGTTAGACCATCTTGGTGCTGCCTTAGACAGGTCAGATCACTGATCCATTTAGCCCTGAACTATCACTTCCTGCTGGCAGTGGCTCCCTAAGACCTCAGACAGAGATCCCCAGATCTTCTACCCTTGATTCTTTTAGCTGGTGATGCCGGGAATTGAATCTGGGCCGTCTGCATGTAAAGCATTTTTATTCATTTTAAACTTTCTCTGTACCCAAGGACCAGAGGGGTAGGATGGGATGGGGCGGGGGGACGGACCGCCCCCCGGGCAGCAGGCGGGGGGCATAAAACCAGCGATGGGGGGGCATCAAACCGGAGGCAGCGGCGATGCAGGCAGCGGTGGCGGCAGAGAATGTGGCAGAGCTGCTCGGAGGAGCTTGCAGAAGCCTCCAAGCCGCGTTTGTTTTGGTCCCCGCCCTCCCGCCCTTCCCCGAGGGACCATTGGTTCTGGCAGATGTCACTCGGGGGCGGGGTGAGTGATGTCAGCGTCATGAGGGCGGGCGGCTGGCGCGACGCCAGCTATGCTACTGCCAAGGACCTATCGCTAATTATATCCTTGGGTCATGATCAGCCTGCTACTGACTTTTGTGCTCCCACTGCTGAACACAAGAGGGAATTTACAGCAAACGGCCAAATTTCTCATCTGTCTTTCTGCCAATTATTCCTACAGATCTACAGGGGTGTCTAGCCAGGTGCATTTACCACGCAGTACTTCACTGGGAACTGTACAGTTGACATCAGACAGTCACAGGATTAAGGTAAATCTTCCCTGGGAAAATCTATTTGCAGACCTTCCTGCCTGGTGTGGATTCATCCTCATCCAGTGAAGTATAGAAGTACAACTGTAACCCAGACTGTTTTGCGCAGCCAGTGCCTCCTGATGCTCTAATGCAGGGGTTCTTAACCTCTTTATGATTACAGACCCCAACAAAGGCGTTTCTACGGTGGGGGCGGTACTGTAAGTCGCGCCCCATCCTAGTCCCCGTTTACAATCTGGAACGAGGAGGCCCTGCCCCCTCGCCGTCAGAGCCATTCCATGCAGTGAAGGCACCAGGCAGGAGACTCACTGCCCGGTGCCTTCACCGCACAGAATGGCTCTGACGGCGAGGGGGTGAGGCCTCCTCGTTCCAGATTGTAAACGGGGACTAGGACGGGGCGCGACTTACAGTACCGCCCCCACCATAGAAACGCCTCTGTACCCCAAATGGATTGCCCAATATGTCCCCATACCCTCTTTGCCAGACCATCGAAATCATCACCAGTCCTATTGGGTAACTATGACTTCAAAATATGTCAATAGTTTGGTTTTACTTTACATATGGATAGCTGGGACAGAACGCCTCAGTCTGTATTGATGATGGTGATAGTTAATTTAATCTAATCTATTTTTTTAATTATTGTAAAATTAGATTACACTGGACAGCAAATGTTGACTTTTTGTGTGTATCTGAGATTTAACCAGGTTACCTTTATGTTGTTCGGTCTGCTGAATATGAAAATGGCCGTTAAAACATCAGATTAGCTCTTGTTTTGGGGATACAGCATTGCCACCTCATGAGTCAAGCAGCTTCCTCGTGAGGATGCCGACGCCATGACTTCCTCATGAGGAAGCTGCTTGACTCTCATTATGAGGTGGTGATGCCTTACCCCTCAAAACTAGAGCTAATAGGGTAAAACTGATGCCATTTTTGGAATCGGGGGCACCCCAAATATACCCAAGAATGTCTAACTTTTAAGGTCTTACTTTTAAGAATGCAAAATGTGCATTGGCCTGTGTGGTTGACTATCACCATCATCAATACGGATTGAGGCGTTCTGTCCCAGCTATCCATATGTAAAGTAAAACCAATTTTTAAAGCAATTGTTCAGAAATAGAGTCGTATACCCCAGTTATTTGGTTCCCATACGCCCAAGGGGTATGAATACCCCCAATTAAGAATCCCTGCTCTAATATGTGCACTCAAAGCTACCAGAACCCTGGTGCTGCTGGCAGCCTCTCTCAGCAAGAGCTGTGCCACAAGAGCTATCCAGAGACCTAGAGGGATGGTTCCTATGTAGAAATGTCTTGCATGTAGAAAATTCTAGAATAGAAGAGATGACTCTCCTTTCCTATCTTGCCCTGTTCCTCAGGGTAGACAATACTTTCTTCTTTCTTGCCCTCCTAATCATGAAAAGGGTGGATCATTGTTGGTCACCTTTTTACAAGTGGGAAATTGATGCTGAAATAGCTCTCTGCTTAGGGTAATTCAGTGAATCCAGTCCTCTGGGATCTACCCTCTTATCTACCGATCAATGCTGACATTCCATGTGTTTAATCTGCGTAATGTAGAAAAACACCAAATGATAGGCAAATAAGTGTAAGTTCAAGGAACATACCTTACCCCACTTCATTCTCTCCATTCCTACAGGCTGACAAGCAAAGGGAAGAAGGCTGGTTCGCATTGTCAACGCACATTGGATAGCAGCAAGTCCAGCCATATGTATACAATTTCCTGGTTATACAATTTTTGTGCTGTTCTCATAAACATCTATAAGCCCGTCTTGCTAGAACTTGGAAAAGTCAGTGTTGCTAATGATACTAAAAATTTCCACATCCATGGTTATGCACTACTCAGTAGGAGTTCATGTCCATATCCATGATGAACAGAGTCTGAACAGTTTGTATTGTCTTTAGACCTGTTTCAAATATGTAGTCTGTAGCATGGTAGCCATAGGAAAGTGCAGCAGTGTGCAAGCAGCTATGATTAGCATGTTTGTGTGAGCAACTCCACATGCCATTCTTTTGACTTAAACCACAGTAGCTTCGCTCATACAGACAACTTGATATGTATGTGCAGCTGCCGCCACGCTGTTGGGCTTTGAAGCAGCTTCTACACGAAAGAGTTCACATTTTAATCAGGCCTTAGTATCATAGATACCCTGCTGAGCCATACGCTGAAGAAAATTGCTTCTGGAGGCATACCCAATTCTACTTTGATACTCTTTATCTCCAGAATGACACAATGTTAATTGCTGATGACTATATGTTGTCATTGGGCTTAGTTTTAGGGCCTAGAAAAGTTTGTTGGTGTAATTGGATTTTTTTTTTTTTGCTGGAAGTACTGTAGAATCACTTTTTGTGGGAGCAGTGATTGGTTTGTCGCATAGGGCAAAATCCCTATACTGGAAAGAATAACTTGTTTGGGGATCTAGCTAATTGAAAGTTCATTATGCCCTGAGCTGCCTTTCTCTAGCAAATTTATCCTGGCATAAACCTAATGGTCCACCTATTTCCCCTGTGCAGTTTCCCCTGTGCAGGAGTACCTTGGGACACTCCAGGAAAACAAACTTATCGTCAGTGGGATAACTGCTTCAGTTACCCTGATTGGCCCTGCCTCATTCTTGATAAACTGTCTGAGCCTGCTTGGAATTTCCTCTTGGTCTCTAAACCTGTTTTTTTTTTTTTAAGAAACCCCTCCCGTTAACACCTAAAGATGAAAACTCTTCTCAAACCTTCCCCACCCCAGCCCTAGCCTTCCATTTTAGCAGATTTACTCTGTGCTGTACAGGAGAAAACACTTCCAACTTTCAGGCTAGCTAAGTTGGATGTCTGGATTGTTCTGGAGTTTCTTTAGCAGCTGGCAAACAAAGGCACAAAGATTTTTCTAAATTTTCCTATTTTTCCTTTGGATGGCCAGTTTTATGCCAAAACACAGATCATATCTAGTTCTTTTTCTGAAGAGATAATCCTCATTTGTGGGAAAGCATGTCTACGATGGCAAGGTAAATCCTTAAGGTGATGTTATAACCATAAGAGAAATACTGTTTGTATTTCCACTGGGTTTTTTGATTAAATGATTCCCATTAATATTCTGATGTTTGTACCTTTTTGTATTTTTTGTTTTTATTCGTAATACAAATAAACTATAAAGAGTGATCCAGTTTGCTTTACGAATGATCTGATGTGGGACTGTCTCATGACTTTGTTCTTCTTGCTACAAATTGAGAGCAGAAGCAAATCTCCAAATACTTTTCCTGTCTTGAAGATGTTCCCATTGGGGGCTTTTTGTTTTTATGCTGGGAAGGTTTTCACTTTATTCAAAAATGCTTAGAACAGCTACAAAAGAGTAGCTCAGATAGTTTTGAGAGACCTCAGTAAATATGAAGGACTGATTGACTTCCACTTTGTGCGTGGAAGTCAACCAAGGCAGAAATACTCATACAACATCTTAAATATTGACAACCTCACTAAACTATCAGTACGTTACTATTGTAAATTAAAGTGTTCCAAGAAAAATACAGGGATGTATGTTGTTGTTTACCTTATTCCAAAACTACATGAACTGTATTTGAAAATAAATTTATTGTCCTGGTGTCTTCCTTCCTCCATCATTATCATGTTAGTTAGCTTAACACTGTACTGCAGCCTCTCAGTACTGCAAGTTTATCTGGGAGTATGACCCATTAAACTCAGAGGCTTACCTCTGAGTAGACATGCATAGGATTGGGCTGTCAGCAATCAGTTACAGATTACGGATCTACTCTTTCCAAATGTGAGTAGCTGTCAGGAGATGCATTACTACTATCTCTAAATCCTCTATGCGCACCATTGCTGTTATACTGTATTTCAGAAGTGACTAACCAGGGGGGTCTAATGGAAGTATAGACCCTGTCATCTCTTGGATATCTTGTAAGACCAGAAGTTTGCTATCTTAAGACATGCCCCAAAACATGCAATAAGTCTGCTCAAAGGTTTTCTCATCCTCAAAAACTGTTACTGGTTGGATATCTTATTTAGCTCATGTAGAGAAAGGGTGGCGCAGCGGGTTAAACCGCTGAACCATAAGCTGTCGATCGAAAGGTCGGCAGTTCGATTCCTGTGACGGGGTGAGCGCTCGTTGCTTGGCCAGCTCCTGCCACCCTAGCAGTTCCAAGGCATGTCAATGTGCGTAGATAAATAGGTACCGCTTGCGGGAAGGTAAACAGCGCTCCGTGTTCCAGCTGCATGCTATGCGCTGCGGCAAGGAGAGTCACGCTGGCCACATGACCACGGAGGCGTCTTCGGACAACGCTGGCTCTTTGGCTTTGAAATGGAGATGAGCACCACACCCTAGAGTCAGACACGACTGGACTTAATTGTCAGGGGATACCTTTACCTCTTAGAGAAAGATACCATTTTAAAACCCACTTGAACATTTTTTTCTTTGAGATTGGACATTTGCTGTTAGGGATTGCTCATAACCACTTTCACATACCTGTACCCCTAAACCAGTGGTTCCCAAACTGGGAGGTGTGGCTCCCAGGGGAGCCATGGAAACCAGCCAGTGGAGCTGCAGAGTGCCATGGAATCCTTGAAAAACAGTGCAATTCCTATTGGCATGCATCAACATAATGTAATGGTCACCAATGGTCAAGGGAGTCAAGGGTCAAACGTTTGGAAAACACTGCCCTAAGACCATTCCCATTTCTGTTGGTATACATTTACCAAAATAATTATACCATTAGGGTACAGAAATATGGAAGATTCACAACACAAAACTACAGGTGGATGATGGATAGGCACAATACATGGATGGAAAAACAAAAGTGTATGAAATAAAAACAGGCAGACTCCTGCTTTTTAAGTTGATGGACTTTATTGTTCAGAAGCCTGCAGCCTCTTCATGCTAAGGAACAAAATGCAAACTAGGTCATCGTTTTGGGTGGGTTTATTTCAGATGTTTTCATGCTCCTCCTGTTTGATGTCTGAATTAAACAGCCTCTTCTCACTACCAAAGTTTTTACTACTTAGGTTAGTTTTCTCCTCCTTTCTGCTACATCCAGGTATTGTGCAAAAGCTGAAGAATTCCTGCGATGAACAAAGCACCAGCAGCAGCTTCTCTTTGTAGGTTTCTTGTGGCCAGCTGTTGGTCACTATTTCTAATAGTGATTGTACATATTATGGTATTTCCTCTCTAGAAAAAAAAGTAAAAGTAAAATGCAGTCCAACCTTGCAAATAAGCTCCCAAATGTTACAGTGCAGAAGGGCAAGTCCCCTGGCTGCGCTCAAACCCATTGCACCTGGCTCCCGGCCTGTGCTTTTGTGCAGTAAGCTACTAGCACCCTGCTTTGCCTGAGTGCTGTTGAGGTTTCCCTTGTGACTTGTTCCAGTCCCTCCTCACTGGCAAAAGATTTCCTTCCAGCTGGTTGATGGCCCCACACAGACTCAAACTCTTGCCATGGAGAAACTTGTGTGTTCATTTCTCATGGCTGTCCTCTTCCGAGGGAGCTATTTTTCTACCCATGCTCTGCTCAGAAAGGTATTCCTTCAATGTGTGCCTCTGTGTGAGTGGCAGGAGGGGACTTGAACCCAGGTGCAGGGGCTACTAGCAGTTCTTTGCTTTTGCCCCTTTGCTACTGCTGCCACTGTAAGTGTGTGTGTGTGTGTGTGTGTGTGTGTGCACGTACTGTCCAATGTTCTTGGGGCATTTCCCTATGATTGGGGGTGGTGCCTGTTGCTATGTTGCTCATTGCTAGTGGCTGGTGTCCCCCCAGGATTGGCTACTCATTCACCATGCATTTGCCCCCTCATTCTGCTCAGTTCACTCTGGTGCCGCTTCTCTGGCCACTAGTCCTGGGGCTGATTGGATGCAGCAATTGGTTCCTGGGACATCCCACAGATGACATGCTCACATCATGGCAATGACACAAAAACCTCACACTGATGTGCCAACATCACATCAATGATGCGCTAATTTCAGGAAGCTACTCCAGACCATGGGTAATGGACTACATTGGTGTTTCCATGGACGCTGGGAGCGTTAATGTTGCTTTGCCAGGACAGGCTTTGCATCTGGCCCTTGTTGCACCAGCACAGTCACTGTGACTTTGACTAGGATGGACATTGCACAGTGTCCAAATAGGGTTGGGCTGTATGACTCAATCTCTTTTTAACTGGTTTAAGGGAGACCTGAGATTAGCCTCAGACCACAAACGAATTATCCCTCTTGACCAATTGTAATTAAGAGGGGGGGGGGAGGCTGTGCACATTTTGCATGACGTTGGAGGTGCAAAGCATCAGTCAAGACTTCTCCCGCCACAAGTGAGTAATTTCACAGCCCACTGTGGGACTCATTCCTTGTCTGTAGCTCTGGGTCAAGCTACAGAGAACCATCATGATTCAGCCCTGGTGGTCTTGTGCTGAAGCGGGAACCTCAGTATTTTCCAGCTCCTTCCTCTTTTTCTCCTGGTCCTCCTCCTCCTCTCTCCCTTTCCTCCCATGATTGCAAACCCCCTTGGTTTTTCAGCCCTTATTCCCCTGGGTAACTCTCCTATTTCCCTATGTCCTGCTTCCCCCCCCCCCCTTCCTTCAAGACCCAACAGGAACCTGCAGTAATAAAGCACTAACTTGGAACTTTGTGGATAGATCTAACAGGCCTGTTCAGCACATCTTCTTCTTCAATGTGACAAGTGTAGATCTCGTGGAGTAATACAGGGTAATTCAAGATGGACACCACTCTGTAGGACCCATCTTGCTTTTCTTCCAGGATCTCTGTGGTGGAGTAGCTAGACAGATCCTCTTCTTTGCGATTGCGCCAAGTTACCTTTGGCATGTGGTACCAGCCTGCTGAGATGCACTTGGCCACAAGTGTATCATTGACTGTGCTGAATTGCACCTGTGGCTCTTCAGCATCTAATTGTGATGGGGGGGAAAAACAAAACAATTAGTGATTACCAGATGACATGGTAATAATTGCTCTGGGGGCTCCTAAACAAAAAGCCCAAACAGCCTGATGAGGACTGAACATGCTTGTTGCCCTGAAGGAGCTGTAGAATATTTAAGGCAGTTGAATGTCAGGAGGGGGGGGGGGGTTCTTTTAAAAATGATTGACATCAATTATATTCTTTTCTGAACATTATGAATACTAAGTAAGGATAATGTTTTTGAAGCCAGACCCTTCCCCAAGTCTTGACTCCCAAAGAATATCCAAGTTACTGAAGGAAAAAAAAATAAGAGAACAAACTTCAATACAGCCTGTAGAAGAAAGGAAAACCATTGTAATGATACGAGTTAAAGCTTTCATGGCCAGTGACAATTGTAGAAAAAAGGACGGGTTTGAAAGCCATGACAATAAAAATTTTACAAAGTTAAAACCAGAGGCTGGTTGAAACCAAAGGCTAGGTTCAAACAATAAAATTTTAATTAATTTAAATTTTAAATTAATTGCATTTTAGTTGCAATTAGTTGCATTTTTAATTAAAAATTTTATTGTTTGAACCTAGCCTTTGGTTTCAACCAGCTTCTGGTTTTAACTTTGTAAAATTTTATTGTCATGACTTTCAAACCCGTACTTTTTTTTCTACAATATTGTAATGATTTTTTTCTTCAGATGCACTACAAAATCTCTCCTGAAAATACTTCATTCAGCTATGTGGCCCATTTCTGCTCTGTCTTTCTTCTTTTGACGCTCGGTTCCATGTTGATACCTGTTTCTTCCGAACTTGTCTATTCATTTCCTCGTTGCTTTGTTCTTTTCTGGACAGTCTTTTATGACCCATTCCCAATTCATCAGAGACCCATTTCTGTAACCTTTACTCTGCCTAATCCATACTCATCCCGCTCCTCTGTCCTCTTTCTCCTATACAATCAGAGGATATGACCCTCCTGTTCCTCAGGAGAAGAAACATCAGTCTGGTTATTCACCATTAGTCAGGAAAAAACAAATTATGACCGGGCCATCGGAGTGCATTCAGGCCTTGCTTTTACAAGTGTTTAACCTGAGATTACAACCCTTGAACTGATTAATGCATTTGTAAACTTCTGCTCTTCCAAGCAGCACAGAACATTGCACCTTGGGGTTCACTGTATTCTGTAAAGTAGAAACTACAGGGATGCAACAATTAAACAGCCTAACAAAAAAACATTTTTTTCTGGTGCTTTGGAAGTTAGACCTATTCTTGGGTATATTTAGGGTGCTGGTTCCAAAACTAGCATTGGTTTTACCCTTATCAGCTCTGTTTTGGAGATACGGCATAGCCACCTTATATGCTGATTCAAGCAGCTCCCTCCTGAGGAAGCCAACACCATGGCTTCCTCACAAGGAAGCTGCTTGAATCAGCATATAAGGTGGCTATGCCGTATCTCCAAAACAGAGCTGATAAGGATAAAATCAATGCTATTTTTGGAATCAGTGCCCCAATCTTTGTGAGTGAAGGGAGACATGGCTTCTTCTTCCTCGCTGCATCTCTCAGGATGACTTTCTATGTAACAAGAGCACTCAATTCTTGATATTCTGTACCCGAGAGCCCAATCCTATGCCTGTCTACTCAGAAGTAAGTCCCATTATAGTCAATGGAGCTTATCCCCCAGGAAAATGTGGATAGGATTGCAGCCTTAGAGATCCTATTTTCTCTAAGCACTATGGTATGGTGCATGCTTTTTTTTTCTTGGTTCCCAAATTTTGCTGGTTGAATTCATTGAATTTACTTCTGAGTAAACATATAGGATTGTGTTTCTTATACTTATGATCTGAAAATTGTTGGTGCTTAACAATATACAGTATTCATAAAAATATATTTAAGCTATTATTTTCCTGTTAAATAAGCAGATACAAAAATGCAACCTGAGAAGGAGGCAATGTTCATCACATTCTGATCACCTGAATTCCCACCTTAAGAACTCTTCTAGGGCCCGTGGGTCTTCAGTAGCCTAATATGGAGCCATGGTTGAAGGCTTGCCAAAGCCTTGAGGGTGAGGGAGCTGTAGAAAATTAAACGTTCTGGTACCTGATAATTCAGTATTTTAGCATTGAAGATCTTGGAGAAGCTTTTATTTTATTTGGTATGAGCACGTGATGCATACGTTTCCATCCCATTTAAGCCACCACCACCCCAACTACCACCTAGGGCTACCTTTCTTGATAGTACCGTATTGTCCCGAGTATAAGACGCACCTGATTATAAGACGCACCCTTAAAGTTTGGTGCTATTAAAATTTTTTAATTAAATCACTGGCATTATTGCAACAGCCCGATTATAAGACGCACCCCTAGTTTAAAAACTTAAATTAGGAGAAAAAAGTGAGTCTTATACTCAGACCAATACGGTAAATGTTGCTATTTTGTAGCTGCAGTTATTCCAAGAGTATGCAAAATGTTCTTACCTTCCACAATGAGTTTCATTTTCCTTTGTCCCCTGCCCCTTACATTAACAGCCTTACAAATGTACAGAGCTTGATCGGAAAATTGTACTTGCTCCAAATTGAGGGCCAGACTGCCCTCAGGAATCTCATCCTCATCTACCCAGACTCTCCCCTCATATAGAGAATTCCGCTCCTCCAGCTGTTCCTTGTTGTCACTAAAGCTGTATATCAATTTTGGATAAAACTGATAAAAGTCTTGGAGACCGACAAAAAATTTATAGAACTCTTTATCTTCTACTTCGTGTTCTTCCTTGATATCTTCCCTCTCCCAGGAGAAGGACAAGCTGTCTGTGCTATCCACAAAGGAGAAGCGGCAGGGAAGAGAAACGTTGTCAAAAGGACGCACTCTGAACTCTTCCATCGCACCTAGGAAATGGAACATCGAGTTGATACATTGCTCACCAGTGTAGTTGTGTAGGCAGTGAATCAGAGGCTTTGAATCGCACCCAGATGTGGTATCAGGCATTGGCCCGACTGGGCATTTGCTGATGGCCGACTTGCCTGGGCTGACCTCTGAACCCTGAAGACCAGTGGCAGCACCCAATGGGACCTCGGAGGGGCCACGGAGGGCCCAGTGCAAGGCTTTGCCCCAAGGTCCCCAACAATCTGGCACCAGTACAGATCTCACTTCTTCCATGTACTCACTAGGTGGCTTTTGGCATACCACTCTCTTTCAGCCCCCCCCCCTTCCGTAAGTATTGATCCTAGAGCATTATTATAAGAACAACAACAAAAGGTTTGGAAGCATTTTGAACACTCTAAAATGCACTATATAAATGTTAAATATTGTTAAGCACTACACCAGTGGTTCCCAAACTGGGAGGCGGCGGCATGGCTCCCAGGGGAGCTGCGAAGTGCCACAGAAGGAATCCTCTCGGAAAACAGTGCAATGATGCCAATTGGCAGGCATCAACATAAAGTAATGGGGAGCCGCAGCCAATGGTCGCCAATGGTCAAGGGAGCCGCAGGTCCAAAAAGTTTGGGAAACACTGCACTACACTGTTGCTAAACCTTCACCTTCTTAACTCAGTTCTCTTACTCGGCAAATTATGTGCTAAGGCTACTAACTCTCGTTTAACAGAGTTCCTTCTTCCATGCACGCTAAAGCTCTCAAGCCTAAGAGCACGTGGTCCTCCAAACATCATAAGCGTGAGGAGTGCAATGGGGGGATATTAGAAGGAGGTGATCGATCCACTCCTGCTGAAACAAAGCAATGTTGAGAGTGGGAATTTTCTTCTTCTTCTTAAGATGAAGCATTCTTGTCATTCAAGCATGAGAGCTCCAAGTGACTTCTTCAGTTACAATGATTTCTGAGTCTTTGCCATTAGAGCATTTAAAAAAAAAACCTGTATTAACCAGATATCCAGTATTGCTGGATTCATCTAGAAATATATGCATCTCGGCATGGAACCTTGACAAGTCTTGGCACTGAGATCTTTTAAAAAGAAAAACGAGTTCACCAGCTAAAATATTAGTGAAAATGGCATCTTTTAACACACACCAATTCTATCATGGAAGATGAGAAGCTATTCAGTTTTCAGCCACTTACCAACATGATAGTGAAATAAGGTGAGCAGGAGAGGATAGAGGAGGATCACAAGGGAATTCATTCTTGCCCAAAGGATGAGAAGAGCCTTGGATAAGATTTTTTGCCTCTCCACACAAGCTCCGGGGTTCTGAACTAGCAAGTACCACCTTCTGTCACCAAGGTCAGTGCCAGATTCCTAGCAATTGCATCACAGAGTTTCCTTGCCCCTGTGCTCCTCCAGCACAGCAGCACATCTAATTCCAGGAGGACAAATAATGAGCTACACAACACTGAGGCAGAGCTCAGATGTGTTTTCGATCTGCAAAACATACGACTAGTTTTTAATGAAGCAGAAATAGCCATTGTTTCTCAAGTCTATTAAATCAAGGGCTTATTGTCATGTAGTTCTGTGGTGGAAACAGATTCAGAGACTTTAAAATCTCCACTCTTTCTTCCATCCATGAGGAGAAGCCTAGGAAATTATAGAGCTGTGGTGCATGTTAGCAGAAAGGCAAAGACAGCAGCATTTTTTTAATGCAAGAAGATTGAGAAGCATTACAAAAGTGAAAACTGCCTACATGGGTCAATATCATTAAAATATCTGTTCCAGCGGAATAAAAATAAAAAATCAACACTGCAACAAATGAGTCAACAGACTCATAGCCCCCTCAGAGATATTGCAGACCCCTTCCCAGAATGTCTGCTTTCATTAGAAAAAATGTCTCTAGCCCTTTTCCTTGTGGAGATGTAAACAATGTTGTGGAGATGTAAACAATGTGATGGTCTTTGCAATGCTCACCAATAATTCAGGTTCACCAATAATGCTCACCAAGATCCAGGTTCAAATCCCCGCTCAGCCACGAAGCTTCCTGGGTGACCTTGGGCCAGTCACTATCTCCCAGCCTGTTAGCCAAAATGCTTTTAATTTGGGGAATAGCTTTAAATATAGCAATTTGGCATGTTTTGGGACCTTTAGACCTATGTATACCAGAGTTGGGCTTTTACAGAATTCCGTTTTTAAATAATATTGAAGACACCCATGGTTGCTTTCCAAAAGTTTACTAAATAATTCAGGCGAAAATCATACAGAAATACAATCATACAGAGAACTAGGAAACTTAGAGCAGAGAGATATCAGGTTCTGGTTTTACTTGGGTTATAATCACCTTAACAATCCTGGAGAATTCACCTTGGCTGTTGCAAATGTTGTAGTTCTGGCACAACAGTGAATGAAAAGAAGGACTAGCAGATTGGGTCTGAGCTGGTCAGACTAGCAGAATGACTGAGAACGAAGTCAAATTAAGAGTGGGGGGGTATTGGGAGAAGGGGGAGAAATAAAATGATTCCCAGGTTCTGAACAAGCTGGGTTCAGGAACCAAATCAGTGACTAACTGAGGAGAGAAGGGAGGGAGGGTTGCAAGAGATAGGGAAGAGGAGGGGGGGAAGGGAAAACCAGATGGAGCAGAGGAATCTCACCAGTACCAGTCCAGGAGGAAAATGAAGAGCCAAGAGAGGGTTTCCAGTCTGTTCCTGCCTTTTATAGGGACCTGAGCACATGTCCAGGAGGATCCCCAGGTACACAGACAAACAGGAAGCAGGTCCTAGAAGGGACACCTCAGTGCATCTCTGGGTAAAACAAGTGGGAGGAGGGTAGAGGAGACAGGGGGAGGCTGTCTTGATGGTCGGTACTTAAGAGACAAAAGCAAAGGCTGGGTGGAATCTCAGGTGTTCCTCTATTGTTTCTTCTAGGAACATCACAGTGGGGGGGGGGGAAATGCAGAGTAAATTCTGTGAGAGCTTTTTTGGACACATGGCGAAAATGGTGTCAGGCAGCTGGTCAGGTTTTTCCCTCATGCTTCTTGGGGAGACCTTTCTTCAGCATTGCTCATGGCAGGAACACAAGTGGCATTGTGTCATAATAGAGTCCAGTCTGGCACATGTTCATCCAAAGTCATAGCTCACAGGTCATTAGCATTCAGAGTCTCTTTGGCAATAAACAGTTTTCATTTTCATCTCGCAACAAGCCCCACCTACCTCACAGGGTTGTTGTGAGGACAAAAAGGAGGGGAGGAAATATGTACACCACTCTGAGCTCCTTGGAGGAAGGGTGGTATAAAAATGTGAAAAATAAAAATAAATAAACTTACCAACTAAACCGCCAACGTTCTGCCCAATTAGTGCAAAAGCAGAGAGAGCTGACAAACGCTAGGCATATATTTTTAGAAATGTTATACAGTAATATAGTATGCATTAGTATTACTATTGTCCACAAATAACCTTGAACAGTTGGCGACCTATATTTAGGGACTGCAACATTCACCGTGCCCAACACAACAGCCCGCGTCCAGTCATGCCGGACAGAGGCTTCCTCTCACCACGCAAATCTGTTCTTACAACTAGTTTGCTCCCTGTTGGGCTCCAAGCAAAGCCTGAGATCCCCACAGATCTTGATCTCCCAGCCGGTCCCGCCTTGCAGCGCGGCTCGCTCTCGCGGCGTCTCCCCCTAGAGAGAGGCACCGATCTTTGGCGCGGCAGAGTTGCCAAGGCGCTCGCTGCGGTGCGTAAAGCAGAACGCAGCTGTTCCAGCGACGCTGGATTTGGAGCGAAACTTGGGCTCTGGTAAGGAAACCCGGGGGGGAGGAAAGGGTCTTCGGCATGGAAAGTTTGGGGTAGACGATGTGGATAAAATAAAATACATAGGCAAGGCCAGCCCCGTGGTGGCTCGCTCGGCCTGCTGTGGGGGCTGGCGGGCCCCCGCTGCCGTTTGGTGGCACTGATGCTGTCCCCCCCCCCCCAAACAAAGGGGCTTTTGCGAACTGGGTGTAGTATACTCGCACGGTTAGCCGCCCAGCTGCATGTTGGCGTGCGGAAGGCGAGATTTGACTGCAAAAGCCGCTGGACTACCGACTAGTTTGCGGGGGGTGGGGGTGGGGTGGAAGAAGAGCACTGATTGGCTGGAAGCAGGTTCGTCTTCATCGTGGTTTGGGTGATCTGACCTCGCCGAGCTTCTCTGACAGTAGAGAAACGGGAGGCCTGGAGGAGGTTATTGTCGTCGTCCCAACCACAATTGTAAAATTAAAAAACAAACATAACACAGGCTATATATCACGGAGTAGTAGCTACATTTTTCCCGCAAGAGCTGTGAAAGGGCGTATGAAAAAGTCATTTGGCAAAGTCTGCACCTCAAACTCTTGAAGTACTGTACTTAAGGAATCAAAGGCGACACAGAGTGTTGTGGTGGTACCTTAAAGGTGAGCATATTTATTTTGGCATAAGCTTTTGTGGACACTAGAGCCTATTTTATCAGATTCATGAAGGGCTAACTTCGGTTCTATACATGAGATTGATTATACAGTGGTAATTTTTTTTGTAAAGTGTGGAGTTGAAGACCAGGAAAGGCAAGAGAGACAAGGGGGCTTTGGACTATCTATGCAAATCCAAAACGTATGGAAGACAACACCCAGAAGCCAAAGTAGGGTAATTCTTCATTAGGACCAACTGAAATACCACAGAATAGTCAACAGGTAACAGGTTTTTGAGTTCTCCAGAACTCTTCTTCAGGGGTGATGTTTAAAAAAAAAACAACAGAGGGGGAGATGAGAATGGGCATGTTAGAAATGTTGCAAAGTCAGCAATTCTGATGATAGGTGACATGATGTACAGATTTTGTGCAGACATGCAATGCAATCCTGTAAATCAGTGTTTCCCAAACTTTTTCGACCTGCGGCTCCCTTGACCATTGACGACCATTGGCCACGGCTCCCATTACATTACGTTGATGCCTGCCAATTGGCATTGCACTGTTTTCCTGAGAGGGTTCTGTGGCATTCCGCAGCTCCCCTGGTTGGTTTCCGTGGCTCCCCTGGGAGCCGCGCCTCCCAGTTTGGGAACCACTGCTGTAAATGTTTTCTCAGAAGTCAATCACAATGAGACTTCCTCATTGCGACAATAAATGGGACTTACTCCCAGGAAAGTGGCCATAGGATTTCAGCCTTACAGTACGATCCTCTGAATGTCCACTCAGAAGCAGGGTCGTAGCTAGAGGGGGGCCAGGGTGGACATTGCCTACCCTGGGTCAGCAGTTTGCCCCCCCTAGCCCTGTGCCTGCCCTAGACTGTGGTGGCGTGGCCCTTGGGGACCTCAGACACTCTGTGGTGGCTCCTTGTTCACCTGGATCGCCTACTCAGAGGGCAGTTCTGCACTAGGAGTGGCCCCCGTTGCATCCTTGGAACTTGAATGGTGGGCAGCTCCTGAAATTGATGAAAGGAGTAGTCCAAACTCCAGACTGTTCTGATTTCTCACTGGTCATCCATCACTAAGATCTATAAGATGACCTGGACAGTCTTTGAGATGTTGTGCAAAAGGGAATACATTCTTCCCACAACATCGGCACAGATACCGGAAAGCTTTTCTTTTCAGTCTTGCCTTCTTCTGCCTGTGCCACTGCCTGCTGACCAGAATCCTCCTCCTGTATCCATTTTGTTGTGTCTGACTCTTGGCAGTGAGAGCTCTCCTTGCTGCCCTAACAAGCACAAAGTGTTCTGGTGGTATTGCACTGTAGAGTAGTACACCATTGCTTTCTGCACCCCTCCCCATTTATCCGGACTTAGCATGTCGCTGATGGAACAGCTATATGGCTGGGTTGCTGACCAGAATAACACTTCACAATAATCCCACATTTCTGGTCTGTGAAGATGCGAAAGAATGTGAAAGCTTTAAGGTGTCACCAGACTGTTTATTTTTGTTTATGCAATAGATTCACATGGCTATCCCTCTCAAACACTGAGAGCATTATTGATTATTAGAAATATTGCCATAATTTTTTAGAAAAGTTGTCGATGACGGATTGCCCTGATCTTTGGGTCCCTTCCAACTCCACATCCTTTTTAGATATAGACAGTAATATTCTGCTATTTGTACTTTCCTCTCATACGTTTGCCTTTGTTTATTTTAACAGTTAAAATAACGCCAGTATTCCGGTGGCTGCGTCTCCAGCTTCTCTTTGCCGTAATCGGGGAAGTGAAGCCGAAGACGCAGACGCCGGCAGACTGGGACAGCCGCATCTTCGGCTTTTCTTCTCCGATCGCAGGGAAGAGAAGCCGAAGACACGGTGCCGTGCATTGGCCGCCAGCAGCCCGCGTACCACCAGCCTGTGGTCTGTGTACCACCAGTGGTACGCGACCACAGGTTGGGAACCTCTGCTTTAACCAATATTTGAATTGTGTCAAATGATTTTGTAAAGAGTACTGATAGTGTTATTTAATTAAATAGGTAAAGGTGACCCCTGACAATTAAGTCCAGTCATGTCCAACTCTAGGGTGTGGTGCTCATCCCTATTTCAAAGCCGAAGAGCCAGTGTTGTCCGAAGACGCCTCCGTGGTCATGTGGCCGGCATGACTCTCCTTGCCGCAGCGCGTAGCACGCAGCTGGAACACAGAGCGCTGTTTACCTTCCCGCAAGCGGTACCTATTTATCTACTCGCATTAACATGCTTTGGAACTGCTAGGTTGGCAGGAGCTGGCCAAGCAACGAGAGCTCACCCCGTCGCAGATTCGAACTGCAGACCTTTTGATCAACAATTCTGTTTATCTCCCATGTTAATTCCTTTTTTTTAAACCCAGGTTTTAAAGGGGTGGTTCTTATTACTTGTTGTTTTTCAGAAGATGTCCGACACACAGAGGATCCAAGAGGAGCTGAATAGCATGTCCAAAGCCCTTACTGGGGCAAAGGAACCTTCTAGAAGCCGGTGCCCACTTTGCAACAAGCTTTTCTCTGCTCCCAAAATACTGTCCTGTTTACACACCTTCTGTACTTTGTGTCTGGAACAGCTGGAGCCCTTTTCAGATCTGAGCTCACAGGGTGAAGACTTGGATTCCAGTTCAGATGGGTCTTGGCTCCAGGATCAGCAGCAGCAGCAGCAGCAGCAGCAGCAGCAGCAGCAGCAGCAGCCATCGCCACCACTCCTCAGCATCCTCTGTCCTGTCTGTGATGCTGAAGTAGATTTACCACCAGGAGGGGTAAAAGACTTGACTGTTGACCACGTGGCCCTGAATGAGGCGCTGCTGGAGACCTTGCAGGGTGAAGGT
This sequence comes from Plestiodon gilberti rubricaudatus, assembly GCA_026170595.1. Classification (NCBI taxonomy): domain Eukaryota; kingdom Metazoa; phylum Chordata; class Lepidosauria; order Squamata; family Scincidae; genus Plestiodon; species Plestiodon gilberti. Next base: position 104,802,434 of record JANXHW010000002.1, on the reverse strand, counting down.
CTGGGCTTACTGTGTGACCTCTGTGTTGATGGGGAAGCTGTGAAGCGGTGCCAGACCTGCCGGATCTGCCTTTGCCACTTTTGTTGCCAAGCTCACAAGTGAGTGTCCTGTCCAGACTGTCTCGGCCTGAGATACATAACTGCTCAATGTAATTGTGTGCTGCCTTCTCTGCACTCCGTGCCCACAGAAGGGCCAAATGCAAAGATATGCAGGAGACATGCAAACAGTCTCCCAATGCATGTTTTAAAAACGGAAAAGAAGTGTCTTTTAACTGGGGAGAGGCTGAGATCAGGACAGAAGAGGGAGGGGGGGCACCTCCTTTAACTATTTCTGCCATATTTCCACTCAAACAGTTTTCCCACTGTCAGAGTGGGAAATGTGCACTCCCAAAGCATGCATATCCTTGTCCCTTCCCTTGCTTCTCCAGTAAGTATCCTTTAACCCCATATGGGGGTGGTAGGTGGTTCATCATGTGTAACACTGCAGTGTTAGATGACTCTTCACGTGATTATGGAAATTAACCTGGAGGTGAGGGGAGAAGCCAGGATGTCCATCCGCTGTGAATGTGCATATCTTTAAATGCATGGGGGTAGTTGGATGCGGAAAGCATCGTCCAAACCAGCCCATTGATGAGCACTCTGCGAGTATGGTTTTGTGAGTCCACCTGATGGTATTATCGTTGGTTGCATTTGACCAGTTTGCTAACCAGTATCATGGGGAGCTGTCAAATGCTTTGCAGTTCATTAAGTTAGCCATCTGTTTTCTTGTTGTTTTTTAAAAGAGAGAGAATGAATTAGGGCGCAATCCTGCACATGCTCCACCATTCAAAGCCATCGCAAACGTGTCGTAAAGCACATTTGCGATGACTTGCAAGTAAGGGCAGCCAGCGCGGAGGCCGGCCGCCCTCACTCCACTGCCAGATTGTCTCTGCGGCCACCAAAGAAGGTAAATGCAGCACTGGCAGGCGTGGGGGTGGCGAGGGAGGCTGGCTGTTGGCCGAGCCGGCCGGGGGGGGCATGGGGATGGCGGTTGCCATATCTCCGTCCTCTTCCCGGGCTGGATCCGGCATTACATGGCCTCCTCTGACTTCCGCCAGCGAACTAGCTTGCGGAAATCCGAGGAGGCCCATTGGGGCCTACCCCGCGCTACACCCAGGGGAAGGGGATGAACATCCCCTTCCCCCTGAGGAGACCAAGGAGACCCCGGGAAATGGGGATAGGATCTGGCGGGTGGCCTGGGCCACCCGCTGGATACTTAGACAGAATTGGGCTGCCTATTTGGTAGGATTCATTCTTGAGTGAATGAATCCTACATTCTTGAGTGAATGAATCTTGACTCATCCATGCTGGTCTTCTACTAATCACTGCATTGTTATTAAAGTGCTTACAGATTGACTGGCTTATCATCTGTTCCAGTATTTTCCATGGTATCGAAGTCAGATTGACCCATCTGTAGATTTCTGGAGCTTTCTTATTTTGAAGATTGGGACAAGATTAGTCTGTCTCCTGTCTTGTGGCACCTCACCCATTATCCTTGGGAAATCCTGGAGAATAGACTGAGAGTGTTCTGAGAGTACATCAGCAAGTTCTTTTAATACTTTAGGTTCTTGCGGTTCTTGCGGCCTTGAAGGCATGACCTCATTTAAGGGTAGATAGGTGTTTCCTGATTAACCCTTTCCCAATTTTGAACTCCAGTCCTGACCACTTGTGCAGTTCCCCCTTTGAGAGGGAACTCCAACTGTCACTTCCCCTTTTAAGAAGAAACTCCAACTGTCACTTCACCAGCTGTCATCCCACCAACGTTCTAAACTCTCAGCTCCTCCCACTGGGTGGACTTCAGCAGTGGCGTCCCTATGACCGCCCCACCCGCGCCGGAAGTGATGTAATGGTAGCAGCCGTTATCACGCACTCAGAGGCGCCGGGCGGGCGGGCGGGCCAAACCCGCTGACGGTTCTCCTCACTCGCCCTGGTGAATGGGACGATCCGCGCTGCTGCCGGCCACCGTTGCACCCCCCCCCCGCCTGCCTGGGGCCTGATCACAACGCCTGGGGGCCCACCGCCTCAAGGCCCCCACCACTGACGAGGCCACTGGACTTCAGCACATAGTCCCCCTTGACATGAGTGTGACAGAGCTCATAATGGCAGAGCTGCACATGCAGCCTAAGCCAGGTCAGTTCACACAGAGAAAGGCATTATCAAGAGGGTGACAGGTTCTCATTCACCACAACTTCTATTCAGCTATTTTTGCTTATCTTTGATATATCTTTGATATTTGCCTTATTAGAGCCAGCTATTTTTGATTCCTAATTAAGGTCAATATTCACTTTAGAAATGTTGATATTTTTGGTCAATATCTCTCTCTCTCTCTCTCTCAATTGCACAGGAACCATGCATGCCCTAAGCTCCCCATCTGTAGAAAACTAGCACATCAGTGAGAAAGGTTTAGCATAGTCCCTTCCCAGATATGCTAGTTTACTACATGCAAGGTGTTTCTGTGTTGAGGAAATATTAAGAAACATGACACAGTTTGAAGTGATACAGTCCAGAATTTTATCATCATCATGTTCTTTGTGGAAATGGTTGGTGTGTACAAGACACACCAGAAATACATACCCAGATTAGCGAAGTTAGTATAAAAGTGATCATGTTGTACATTTGACTAGGAATTGTTTTTCTTGTACTGGTAGATTTGCTCTTGAGGGCTGCAGTGAAGCTTGCAGGTCACACAAACGCTCAGCTGAGCTTTTCTTCTTCTTTTAGGAGGCAGAAGAAAACAGCTTCTCATGCTGTTGTGGAACTGCAGGACTTGAAGGGTTATACGCACCTTGAAAAACCCATCCAGTGCCTTTCCCACCCTTCGGAGGAGCTGAAGCTCTTTTGTGCGCAGTGTGACTTGCCAGTGTGCCAGGAATGTTTGGTCAGTGAACACTGGCAGCATCCTTCCAATTTCCCTGGCAATGTTATCCATAAGCATGAAAGCGCCATTCAGGAACTCCTGAAAGTCACTGAGCAGCATGTAGGAACACTTGAAGGGGCCTTTAGTCAGATTGCAGGGGTGAGCAGCACCCTCAGCAACCACGTAGAGTTAGTTGCTCAGGAGATCCGCACTTTTGCAGATGGCTATGTGAAAGCCATTGAAGAACACCGGGACAGGCTGCTGAAGTGTCTGGACGAACTGAAGGTCCAGAGGGAGAACCAGCTGCATTTACAGAAAGCACAACTGCTTCAACTGTGCCTGGATATGAAAACGGGAGTGGAGTTCACCAAACACCTGCTCGCCAACGGCTCTGACCTTGAGATCCTTCTTACAAAAGGGGTGGTAGAAAACCGGCTGAAGAAGCTAAACAATGTGGACTATAATATCTACCCTGTTGCTAATGGCAGGATTCACTTCTCTCCTCAAGAGAAGGCTGGCCAGTACCACGGCTATGAGATCTTTGGGGCTATTCTCGATAAAGCAGCTGATCCAACCAAGTGTGTCTTGCAAGGAGAAGGTAAGGAGATTATCCGCACCAGTCTCCCCATGACGCCCCCCCCCCTTAGCGACGCCTCTGGGCTGTTAGCGAAGGATATATTTTTGTATGTCTGTTAAATGCTGCTTTGGGCAAGAGAAGGAGAGCACATGTCTTGCATGCACAAGTTTCAGGCCTCGCTATTTCCAGCTGAAATCCAGGTAGTAGAGCTGGGAAAGTCTCTCTCCTTGAGACCTGGAGAGCCTATGACAGGAGGAGACAATACAGTACTAGGCTAGAGGAATCTATAGCCAGACTCTGTATGAGGCTGTTTTCTGTGTTCCTGTGGTGATCCAGTGTGACCGCTGTGGCACATGAGGCATTGGATGTTTGGAGAGAGCAAGGGGCAGAAGCCATGAACTTCACCTTCCAGTGCAACCCTGGATCCACTTTTAACCAATAGTAACTGGTAGTTTTGCTGCCACCAGAAAGGCAGTTGGCCACAAAACTGGGGTTCTTTTTCTTAGCCCACCTTGCACCTAAATTAAGCCCCAAATCATGGGTTCCCTCGGCATGGACTTGAATGCCAGATGTAAGGGAGTGGTGACAGGATACAGGTATCTTGTTGTCTTGTGTGCTCCCTGAGGCATCTGGTGGGGCCACTGTGAGATACAGGAAGCTGAACTAGATGGGCCTTTGGCCTGATCCAGCAGGGCTCTTCTTATGTTCTTATGGTGAACAGAGCCTTGTGTGGATAACTGATTACTGTGTGTGGTTGGTCAGTCAGTCCTTCCCCCAGCAAGCGGCTCCATTTATATAATAAAAAGCCTCCCAATATAACTGCAAGAGCTGCATGTTATAGGCTGTAGAATAAATATTCCACCAATAGCTACTGTCCCTTTTCTCCCCCCCCCCATCTCATTTTCTCTCTGCGTTGGCGATCTCTCTGCCTTCATAAACAAAGGTACAGCAGAGGTGGGGAGAGAGACGCACAAGGCTATCTGAAGCTTGTGCGCTGTAGATTAGTTCCCCATTCAAGTTAGTTAAAGAGTGGCCTCGCATGGTGGGTGCCACATGTTTGCACCTGAGAGCCAGGATGTAGTGGTTTGGGAGTTGGATTTAGACCCGGAAGATCCAGGTTCAAATCCCCGCTCAGCCACAAAGCTTCCTGGGTGACCTTGGGCCAGTCACTATCTCTCAGCCCCACCTACCTCACAGGGTTGTTGTAAGGACAAAAAGGAGGGGAGGAAATATGTACACCACCCTGAGCTCCTTGAGGAAAGGCGGTATAAAAATGTGTAAAATAAATAAAACCAGGGTTTTTGGCTAACTATGGTTGTCTGCCGTGGCAGTATCACTAAATACAGCCAATGGCACCCCGTTTCCATTTAGGTCGGCAGTTCAAATCTGCGACGGGGTGAGCTCTCATTGCTTGGCCAGCTCCTGCCAACCTAGCAGTTCCAAAGCATGTTAATGCGAGTATATAAATAGGTACCGCTTGCGGGAAGGTAAAACAGCGCTCCGTGTTCCAGCCGCATGCTACGCGCTGCGGCAAGGAGAGTCATGCCGGCCACGTGACCACGGCGGCGTCTTCGGACAATGCTGGCTCTTCGGCTTTGAAATGGGGATGAGCACCACACCCTAGAGTCGGACACGACTGGACTTAATTGTCAGGGGTCACCTTTACCTTTACTTTATACTATAGTGGAGGCACTTTAGGCAGCACAGTGGAGTGCTTCTCCTCCAAAACAGAGAAGAGCGATGCAGGGCTTGTTGATTTGGCCATGTGTGGCCGAAGAGCTCTGTACATCATGTTGATGCAATCGCCAAACAACTCCCAGCCTTCCTCACAACCTTAGAGCCCCGGCTCTCCATATTATGTAAAAAGATCACCGCATGACACCACAAATCGGAGATCAGCCAGGGTGCCCTTGCCATAGTGAGGGTAGCAAGCAGAAATGTGGAAGCCTGCATAAAACACTAAAACCGGCTACGAAACATGTTGGGAAGCCTGAACAGATTAACAGCGTCTTCACCTAGCACTGAGCAAGCATCAAAGTTGGCACCAGGCAGGATCTTCAGAGGAGGTTATTCCAGATGCAGGGTATCACAACCTCTCTCCTTCTAAACACCTAACTTCAGGTGGCAGGGAGATTGACAGCCCAATCCTAACCAACGTTTCAGCACCAATGCAGCCACAATGCAGCCCCAAGGTGTAAGTAAGGGAACAAATGTTTCCTTACCTCAAGGAGGCTTCCAAGACTCCCCTCCAGCCACAGAATGAAGTGCGCCCCCTGTTGGCACAGTTGCATCGGTGCTGGAAAGCTGGTTAGGATTGAGCTGTCAGAGGACGGTTTCTGATGTTGAACAGGTTTAGGCAGACTCATGTTTTAGAAGGCAGTCCTTCAGAGAGCCAAGTTCCAAGACATTTATGGCTTTATAGGTAACAGCCAGCACTTTTGAATTGTGCCTGGCATAGGATCATTCTGCTACCTATACATTATTTTTTTTTTTACATTACAGTACTACTTTCCATGAGATCCTGGGCTCTTGGATCATATCAGTGTTACCTGCAACTCCGTACTGAAGCTCCCTTTCATCTTCATTTCTCTCTCCTTCCTGTTCTGATTTATTTCCATATATTTCTTCCAAGAATGTGAAGGAAGATTGAAGAAAAAAAAAAGCATCCTGCCAAATTATCGGAAGGGCTCCTGCTCCCAAAACATTTTCCTAAATGTGTCTGCTTTCCTTTCTCAGGTCTCCGCAGCAGCTACCAGAAGGAGACAGCTGGCTTTACTTTGCTCTGTAAGGACATGTCAGACAAGCAGATGGATCGAGGAGGAGAGCACGTTCGGGTTACCATTTCCCACAAAGACAGGAAGAACTGGTGTGTATAGCATTGTCGTCTGCAATGTATAGACTGGGTTGGTCTCTTTTACATCTTCTTTTAAGAGTTCTACCACAGGCTCTGCCTTCCCAGATCTTGCAGCATGGAAAAGGGTAAGCGGTGAAATGCTACACGTGGTAGCAGCGGCTTGCAAGCCAGCATTGAGAAAGAGAGACAGAGGGGTCCTACATGCATGCTATCTAACTGGGAAGGGGCTCTGAAAAGGAGGAAGAGGAGGAAAGAAGGAAGGATAACCTGAAATTAGCAATCTGCATACCACGGAGTGCTTTACCAGAGAAATAAGAGGTGAAACTTTCACATCCCATTTGGCTTGCTCGCTAGCTGTATTGGCCCCTTTAGGTGCAGGTGGTGTTGCACCTTTCTCCAATTCCAACGCCTCCAAAACCTATTGAAGCCTTACAGTGTAATCTTGTGCATGTCTATGCAGAAGTAAGTCCTATTCTGTTCAGTGGTGCTTACTCCCATGTAAGTGTGTTTAAGATTGTAGCCTTATAAGAGACTTGTTAGATTTCAGATCTGCTTTACCTTTTTCACAGTCTACTAATTCACAAAACATGCCATGCTGTTCACTGTGCATCACTTACCTGTGTGTCACCCAGTGTGGACTCTTCGGTGTCACCCAGTTGGCAGTGATGTGATTATGTCACTGCCAAATACTTCTGGGTCGTCCCAACCCGAAGAGGAGCCACTTTGAATGCCACGCCAGGCTACTTGCCACGAATGCGGCATTCAAAGTGGCAACAGCTGCGAGGCATTTAAAACGTGGTTTGTTTGTTTTTGCGGCTGGAGGCTGGCCGAGCAAAGCTTTGCGTTCTCGTAAGCATAGCTTGTGAGAACAGGAATCTGCTCAGAGCAGTCTGGCCAGTACGGGGGGCTTTGTCACCCCTCAATATGCGTCACCCGGTGTGGCCCACACCCCCTAGCAACGCTAGTGATGCTGTTAATGAGTTGGATTCTACATGCGCTGATGTTCCAATGGGATGCTTGTCCTGAACCTGTTTCAGCATTGCCTTAAAGGTCAAAGCAGATATGACAGTGCCCCAACCCAACACTCTTGCATGCTGAATCTCTATAAAGCAGTGTGGGAAGTCCAGGAATGATTTCAAACTTAGTAGGAACTGACAGAAAAGGGGTGCTGCACACTTCCCCTGCCCCTTCTTTTCTACCCTAAACTGCCTCTCCTCAGCTGTTTTTTCCCTTGGTTACTTTCAGTGTTGGTGGTCCGCTTTGAGAAAACCAGCTGGGGGGGGAAGGTATTTACGGGTATAGCATTTGTGGACTGCATCCCAATCTAGTTAAGCCATTTCCTATCACACAACTGGCACTACTTGGGACATCTTAAAATGAAAATGCTCCTTCCCATTAGAGACTCTGGACCAAACTACATGTTATATTAAGTGTATTTAAAAGTAAAGTGCTTTATTTATTTATTTAAAGTATTTATATCCCGCCTTTCTCCCAGCAAGGGCACTCAAGGCGGCTTACAAAAAAACATTAAAATACATATATACATTAAAATAATTAAAAACAAATAATTAAAACAATTAAAACAAACAATCCCAGTGGGTCACCTATATTTACATTTGTTAAAAGCCATGTGTTAAAAAGCCAGCCCACCATGTCAGACATCGAAAACTAACCTAAATAAAAACGTCTTAAGGCCCCGCCGAAAGGTCTCTAAAGAGGGAGTTGTTCTTAATTCCAGGGGGAGGGAATTCCATAATTGGGGCGCCACTGCCGAGAAGGCCCTATTCCATGCCGCCATCCCCCTCACCTCCGTCAATGGTGGCACAGTTAACAGGGCCCCCCCGATGACCTCAGAGTACAGGTCGGATTATAGGGAAGGAGGCGGTCCCTCAAATACCCTGGACTTGCTGACTCTTCTTTATTAAAATTAAATGTATCTGCAGGGAGCCCTCATGTGATGAGTGTCAGGACTGTGAGGTGCAGGGTAGTTAACCCTTTTTTCTTCATGCTAACCCACCACCCTTGCTGCAAATAGTATCTTCAGAAGGTGATCTTCCAGAGTGTGTGTGTGTGTGTAAAAAAACTCATGTGTGGTGGTTTGACACCTTTGTTTTGTTTTTTGAATGCAAATCAATGATTCTCCTTCCCTCTGTCTCTGTCTTCTGTACAGTGTGATCAAGGCCACCATATGTGACAACCAAGATGGGACATACCATATTTCTTACACCCCTGAGAAGATGGGCAAGTACGTGGTCTGCATCTTTGTCAGAGGTCAACATATTCAGGTAACAGTTTCCACTAGCCTGAGGGAGTACGATTGATTGATTGATTGTGGGAAGCCAGTCCAAATAAACAGGACTGGAACATGAACAGAAAGGGAGAGGAAGGAGGGAGGAGTTATGGCTTGTGGACTAGGCTAGTGCAATGAAGAATGAGGTGTGGGATGGCCCCACAGGCTCAGCAGCCCCACTGACTGTAACACAAACAGAGACAGCAGACAGGAAGAGGACATTAATTAAGGAACAAAGGTGAGTTTTGATAAATTACACAAAGTGGGTAGAGCAAGGCAAGGAGATGTAGAAGCAACTCTACAGGGTAGGGATGCTGTTTGGCCATGGGAATGGTCTTTTTACCTGCCGGCTGCATTTGAGAACGAATGAGAGGGTGCAGGACACCTTCCTTCTTTCTGAAAGGTCTCAGCTTCAGGCACTCTGCAACCAGAGGGTCTGCTAGTATTTTAGTTCACCCCATTTGAACGTGTGAGCATACAAATCAGCCTTATACAGAGTCTTTTGGTCCATCTAGATCGGTGTTGTCCACGCAGACTGGCAAATGATTCTACAGGGTCTTTCTCTGCCCTACCCAGAGATGCCAGGCATTGAAACTTGGACCTTCTACATGCAAAACAGGGGCTTCCCCCACTGAGTACTAGTAGACTAAAAGTCTGTCTATTCTTGCAGTCACTTCCATTTTAGCTACTTCTATGGCATTCGCAGAGTTCCCCTGAACTCTGTCAATGCCTATTATCTTCAGCTTGTAGATAATTGTAGAACCCTAACGATAAATACAGTTGTTACAATATTATGTGATGCTGTCTAGTTCAGTGGTTCTCAAAGTTCTCCCCACAAGGCGGGGGAGAGCTTTGAGTATTTGTGGGGGCAGGGTCAGTAGGATTGCCGGCGGGAACAAAAAATAGAATTTAAACACTTACTGGGGGTCCTGGAGCGCTCCGGATGGTGTGGGGAGACCCGCAGCCCCCTCTGCGGGCCTCCCCGAGCTTTAGATTGCCGCTCTGATTACAACCACTTCTGTTTTTTGTCCGAAAACCGGAAGTGGCTGTAATCGCCGCAGAGTGGCGATCTAAAGCTCGAGGAGGCCCGCAGAGGGGGCTGCGGGTCTCCCCACACCATCCGGAGCCCCCCAGTAAGTGACCTGGACCCCCAGTAAGTGTTTAAATTCTATTTTTTTTTTTACTTTTTTAAACCACCACCGCCATGCTGTCCCCACCCTTTAAGGTGGCAGGGAACAGCATCCAGGTCTCGTGGTGGGTCGCGACCCACCACTTTGAGAACGTCTGGTCTAGTTCTTTAGCTTGCACATCTGCTCCATTGATAATTTGTTTGTCCTCTGCAGGCTTCACCGTTCACCATGACGGTGAAGAGCAAGTTCCGTCAACACCGTGGCCTCTTCCACTGCTGCACCTTCTGCTCCAGTGGAGGCCAGAAATCTGCTAGGTGTGCCTGTGGGGGAATCATGCCTGGTAAGTCACCCCCTTTTCCAAATCCGCCAGACTAAGACTAGTTGTCTCATCCCTCTGTCTTCAGGCAACATTATACGTCTGCTATAGGCAAGCTTTTCACATCTCTAAAATGCTCATGAAGATAAGAGAGATACAGCTTCTTGCTTTTTTATAGTATCTGTTTGATAAGTCCAATTTATAACTTTCTGCACTGGGAGCATTCATAGGAATGATGACCTATAAAACACCTTGAGGAGTGAAATGCTGAAGTTTATGCCCGTGTTACTACACTTGGTGGAAACATTTTGCAACATGAGAATTTTTCATTTTGTATAGGCTCATGTGTCAACCTAATTGTTCCTCTCCATGTCCTGTTAAACAGAATGGACATGCCTGTCCCAGCACAGAAAACCTGAACATTTGAGTGCCGGTATAGCATAGTGACCAACAGCACAATTCTATATGTGTTTAACTCAAAAGTTCAAGTCCCAATTGAAAAGTTAAAAATGCCAGGTACAGGATTTCAGTTTAAGAGATTGAGCTATGAATTGGGACACTCCTGGTTTGAACCTTGCCTTGGCCAAAGAACTCACTAGCTGGCCTTAGCTACTGTCACAAATCTGACCTCTTTGCTCAGAGGTGATCAGGCCACTGTCCTAGAGCGGGTATCTTTAGAGGAGGGGAACAGAGACCATATCCACGATTTTATTTTAACTAAAGAATAGTTGCAGCAATTGCAGCTGATAACACTGAACGGTTGTTAAAGCAATAGTTCAACTTCAGCAAGTCCCTGAGTTAGGAATAGAGTATAGACAGTTTAGCAGCTTTCTTATTCTTGATCACCCATCATACTCGCAAGTGGCCAGCTTCATTGGTAGCGGGTTCCTAGGGGAAGGCTGAAGGTGGTGCACCACTGCTGCCTTTTTGATTCCCTGAGGTTCTTTTTGGTTCCCTGGTCTTCTCCTCTCTTTCTAAGTTGGGTTGGTGCCTTACTTATATAGTCCCTATATACTTACATAATCCCTTTTATGTCACTGTTGTACAGCGGGTGTTACTCAGTCTGGCCTGGATAGCTGAGTCACCTCCCTCAGAAGGGAGGTCCTGTCCTCATGGCATGTTCTTATCATGTGGCGTGGCCTGGCCTGAACCCCTTGGTGGGGTTTCTTTACCGTCCAGATGGTCCTGACAACAGAGAAGTCCAGTGGGATGGTATTGGCCTACCTTACAGGATTGTTGTAAAGATTACAGTAAGATAGTGTTGAGAAGCTTTTTGAAAACTCTGCAAGCTGCATACAAGTCTTTAAGCTGCAATCTTGTGCAGTTTCTGAGTAAGCCCGCATGCACAGGATGTCTTGTTTTCAAGTAAACATATACTATTACTATTACATGCCTGTCTTTGCACAGGAAAAACTGGACAATTTTGTACAGTTTCTTCCCTTGTTTCCCGCAGCCCTTATTTGTGTGTGAACGAATGGGCTACGGATAGCATTTCAAGCACATAAGTTTCTGTTTCTCTCTTTGTTGGGCAGGTGGCTACCAAGGCTGTGGTCATGGACACAAAGGGCACCCTGGCTCTCCACATTGGTCTTGCTGTGGCAGCGTTGCTGAAGCCTCTGAGTGCTCTGTGGTACCTGGCGATACCTTACAAAGAAGCCATCTCAAGACAGTGGCACTCTAATGGGAGGGGCCTGGGTAGGGTACCTTGTGTCGCAGCAACAAAGCCATTAGCCCATTACACATTGCCAGAGAATGTCCTATGCTGTGAACTGGGGAGATTAGACATGTCAAATTGAAGAAGCGCTTTATCCTTCACCTTGGGGCTTTGCATGATCCTTGTAAAAATATTATTTCTAATTTATTTTCACGTGTGATTGGGGCAAGCTACGGGAATTGTATCACTGACCTCTACTCAGTGAGTTAAAGGTATGTTCAGTAGTTGAAACTATGCAATGAAGAAAAAGACCTAGTAAGTCCCGGGCTTGTATCTGTTTTAAACACAATTACGCCAAGGTCACATCAGAGGCGTCGCTACACCCCCCGTGGGGGGGGGACCAGTTGACGCGACACCTCCCACGTGACACCACAAGCCCCACCCCTTGGGGGGTGACATCACTTTTGTCACGCCGCCAGCGAAATTCAGCTGTGGCACAATAGCACACACACACACAGAGGCGTTTTTTGGCCGTATGGAGCCCGGGAGGACAGGAGGGCCAATCCTTCCGCCGCAAGCGGCCCAAAAAATGCTAAGGGGGTACTTATGCGCCGCAGCAGCAGCAAAAGTGCACCTCTGCCACTTGACACCCCCACCGCCCCACCTAACGACGCCTCTGGATCACATGTAATATACAAGTCATTTTTAACGATAAAGGTCTTCTAGGATGCACATTTAAAAATCACCGTTTGAAGAATTTTATTTTTATTTAATATTTGTGGCAATATACCCTTTCACTTTATTTGTGAAATACTCTTCTTGGGTAGTCCCCCGAATAGGGACTTCATTCAAAGCAGGTTTTAAGAAATATAATAAACCAGTAAATCAACCACACCTTCAAGAACATCAGCTCAAAAGCAAATCGGCAGCCAAAAACCAGTTGCCATCAATGAGTCATTCCACTGCATGAATGTGCTTAGAGAGACAGACAGCTAGTAGGTCTCCTTAGGCAACAACTTCCAAAGTCTTGGCACTGCTACTGAAAAGAGCTGTTCCCGCATCCCTCTCCTTCCCAATTTGCTGGGTTGAAGAACTTGCTCACATGCTGCAGTCAGCAGAAACTCTGCTGACTGCAGCATGCTGACTGTTTCTGCTGACTGCAGCGTGTGAGCAAGTTCATATAGGAGGGGACAGTCCTTCCCAGTTCCAAACCACTTAGGGTTTTAAAAGGAAAGAACTGTGTATTGGGCTTGGAAACAAACTGGGAGCCAGGGAAGCTGTCATAATACCTGTGTAAGACCCAAGCACCTGTCAACAACCTCACAGCTGCATTTTCCACCAGGTGGAGATTCTGGACACTTTTCAAGGCCAGCCCAAGGTAGTAGTTTAATCTGAAAGTGACTAGCAATGCAATCCTATCCAATTTACACCACCAGTGTAACCAGCAGTGCAGCGAGGAGACCCCAGAATGGAAAGGGGATTCAAATCCCCTTCAAAGGGGATTTAAATCTCCCCTCCCCTCCAAAGCTTCCTGCCCTGCCCTCCCCCGCTGGTTACACCAGTGGTGTAAATTGGATAGGATTGTGCTGTAGGACATATATACTGTAACTAGGGCAAAATCAGCCTTCTGCAGGATCTCCTATGTCAGGACAGGATGGACCAAACCCCTTGTGTCTTATGCATGAAGAGGAGTTAAAGAGGTCTCTGTACCATTTCCCTGTTCAGCTGTGTTTAAAATTTGCTGACTTGCATTTATTTACTTAATCTTCAGCACAACCCAATGCATGTTTACTTGTAAGTACTGCATTGGACAAGGCTTACTCCCTATTAACAACGCAATCCTAACCAACTTTCCAGTGCCGATGTAGCTGTGTCAACAGGGTGCACACTGCATTTTGCAGTGCGGGGGCAGTCATGGAGGCCTCTTCAAGTTGAGGAAACATTTCGTTTGTTCCCTTACCTCAGGGCTGCATTGCGGCTGCACCAGCGCTGGAAAGTTGGTTAGGATTGTGCTGTACGTGTGTGTAGGGTTTCAGCTCTGGCTGGTGTATTAGACTATCTCTAATCGGAATCCACAGTGTCACAGCAAGGTTTTCTGGATGTTTCCTTGTCTCTACCACACATACAAAGAAATGCCTCTGGTGGAAAAACCCAATGATCAGTGAAGTCAAATCAACAATTCTTTAAATTAAGAGACAGTCTGAATATTTCTGCCAGCGGGGCTTGCAAAGTCCGCCTCTGCATAGGATAGAAAGAGCACCACAAAACCTTAAAGTTTCTTGCTTCGCTATAACAGGAGATCCAAATCTGATGTGCTAGTTCAGCATCTGCTTTTTCAGAAATGAAGCATCGTCCTGCACGCTGCCTCCCTCCCCTTCTTCCCAACTCATTGAAAAAAAGTGAACAACTTCGTTAGTTCGTGACAGCGTTGGCCTATTTACTTGGGAACAAGGGCCTAGTTCTCATTGAGGTGGTAAACGGTGAGGTGATTTCGGACTGCAGAGGGACACACACACACACACACACACTAAAGCTTGCCAGAGAGCTGGTTAACTTATGCTGTAACTCTTCCACCTGACCTGCCACTTTCCCTATGTGTACTGTATACAAATGATGGAGCAATGAGTTATAATAATTATTAATAAGAGGTGTTTGTTTTTGTTGAATACCATAGGATTACAGCTTAAATAAATTTATACTGAACAGAATGGGCTTACACTTCTGCGTAAAACACCATTTCCAAACACCTCTGACTAGTTATAATGGAGTAGTCACGTGATCCCCAGCTACAATGCCAAGCGGTCAGCCTCTGTGCGTCAACGCAGACAGAGCCCCACTAAATAAATTCAATAGGCCAACTCCCCCCCCCCCCGGAAATTGCATAAAATTGTCCCCGCTCTGTTCCTTTGGAAAAAAAAACACCAAAACCCTGCGCTCGCGTTATCTTCTTGCGAGACCTTCTGCGCCCGGAGGAGGCGTCCCTGCCCGGCCAGCCCTCCTCCTCCGCTTGCCAGCCTGGTCAGCTGACGATCGGCTACCACAAGGCTCAAGAAGCGGCGCGCCCAGCATCAATCTCCCGTCGGAGCTTTCTGTTTCCATTCGCGCGCGTAAGCTGTTTTTGCTTTCTCTGAAGCTAGGATGAAGTGTGGCGGGACCACCGACTCCAAGGCAGCCACCGAGGAGACACAGCAGATTGTCCAGGAGGTAAGAACGGGGCAGAGTCCTCGCCGCTGCTGCAGCAGCTGTGTAAGCAGGAAGAAGGGCTGGAAACCGCCCGGAGCCACCCTCCCCTGTGGCGCAAGATTTCTAGCGCTTGACGTGTAACGGGCTCGCTAGCTGGCCCGCTCCCCATTCCCCCCCCCCCCATCTGGGGTGCGGTATTCCCTTTGCCTGCTGACGTTAGAAAGGAGTGGCAACGAGGAGTCACAAGCTTTTCTCGGCTGCATCTGCCCAAGTGGGCTCCACCCCCTCAAACGCTTGCCACAATTTAAGGTGCCACAAGAGTCTTAGGGATCCCCGCAGGATCTTAGGCTACAGGATCCCTGCAGTCCTCTTGTGCATTTGATGCTCTTACTGATGTACTAAAAAGGAAAATTGTTTGCCAGAGGAAAATCCATGAAGGAAGCACGCTTAGGGAAGCACGTCACTTTGTTATAAGTGGTTTAATTAAAGTGGCCCCGACTTGCATGTGCCCAGTGTCTGCTACTGCTTTGCCCTGTGAAGGCTTTGCTGTCCACAAACAATAAAACAGAATTAAGGACCCTCTGGTTCTGCATTTCAGCCATTCTGAAATACGCCCTCAACATTCCTTCAGTTCCTCTGTGAGTCAGATATTTGATCTTCTCCCCTGACTTTGGAAAAGTCCAACGGGTCTGCACATGACTGTGACTCATTCACCAGTGTCCAAGGGGGGGTGCAGCTTTTTTGGTTAGGAAAAAACTGGCTTCTGGTGAACAAACATCAAGAGCTGCAATGTATGTTCATGTTTCCAGATACCTTGATTAATTTCTTCCACACTCCCATGGCTGTTTAAGGCAAAACCAGAACCTTAAACTGAGCACAGATGTTAATAGGCAATTAACGCAGCTCCTTCAGGGCAAACCTTTTTAGGCTGGTACCTGTCATCAGCCTCCACATTTATTTATTTATTTTATTTATTTTTCACATTTTTATACCGCCCTTCCTCCAAGGAGCTCAGAGTGGTGTACATATTTCCTCCCCTCCTTTTGTTCTCACAACAACCCTGTGAGGTAGGTGGAGCTGAGAGATAGTGACTGGCCCAAGGTCACCCAGGAAGCTTCGTGGCTGAGCGGGGATTTGAACCTGGATCTTCCAGGTCTGTCCGACTCCCAAACCACTACACCATCCTGGCTCTCATTGAATTCTAGAGCATTTTCAACAGGGAAAGGAGGATGCTCGAGGCACCATTTTCCGCAGTGTCCCTAGGGCTGTTCAAAGGTTGAACTGTAGCATTGTTAATCTGTGCCTTGGGACAGTTATCCGCGCATCCCATTTAGTCCATGTACAGGCTGCGTACGGTGTATGCGGGTTGTTGATCGGTAAACATGAACCCAGGTACAGTCATTCACTCAAGCCCTGTTCAGATGTTCTAAATGTGTGACAAAGAATGTGGAGCGGAAAACCGAGAGAGCGTACCAGCAAGCCTCAGCCCTGTACGGATGAGCTCCCAATGCCTTGTCCCCCAACCTCCATGAATACAGCATTACCTGCAGAGAGATTGTGCCCATGATAAAAAAAATGCGAGTGCCCAGTGCTCCATGGGCAGGATCTCTTCCAGGGTGCGGCATTTGTCACTGCAGACAAACCACCTATTTGTGGGAAGCAGGGCTTCAAGAGTATGTTTTTCAGGAGTGTGTGTGAATCAACACAAGGGCAAGACTTGCTGACATGCTTTCTCTCCCCCCCCCCACCCCCTGTTCTTCTACACATGTTTATATTGTCTGAGCAGAGGTTCAGAAACGTGTACTCAGATAGGCCTTCTATACCTCGGTGACAGCATAATGTGCGAGCAACCCTCCTGTGGCAAGCGAAACATGCCTGGCTCTCAATTCTTGTTTCTCGTCTGCATTCCTTATTGTTCAATCTTCACCATGCTTTGACATGCCAAAGTCTCATAGTTTCGAATTTCGATGTTTGAAAACCAAACCACTCCCCCCTCTCTCTTCCCCCCCTCTTTCTTCTGTTCCCTCAGGTGAAGGCACAAGTGGAAGAAAAAGAAGGCCGAAGCTTTGAGGTCTTCCATGCTACTGAGTTTAAAACACAAGTGGTTGCTGGAATAAACTACTTCATCAAGGTACCATACATGATACTTGCTTTGTAAAGGCCCTATAGCACACTTGTGTTCTTATACTGTTCAAAACTCACTATAGATATCTTCTAATATTGGACATAAGCTATAAATGAGTTTCTCTGTAGGTGGCAATGATTAAAGCACCTTCTAGACATCCCACACAAAATGATTTTGCACCAGTGTGTGATCTATACCAGTGTTTTTCAACCAGTGGTACGAGTACCACTGGTGGTACCTCATAATATGGCAAGTGGTACTTGGCCGTGCAGATTATTCTATGGGTGTATGGAGCACCACTACTGCCACAGGGATTGTGCAGCCCTGCCCTGTCTGGCCTGACCCCACTAGACGTGGAGGTGGCTGAGGCTGGCAGTGGCTGTGCAGTGGACCCTCTCCTTCAGAAGCGGGCAGGGTGGGCAAGGAGGACAGAAACCGGAGGAAGAAGCAACCAGAAAAGCCTCTCACTCAGTGCAGGAATGACTGTGATAAGCTACCTATTCTCACAACTAATGGATATCCCTAAAGGAACTGGTACCTGCAAAAGTGGTACTCCCCCAAAAATATGGTTGTTGCAGCAGCAATGATGATTGAAAAGCCTATACACTGTCTGGCCTTGAGAAAGTCTGATGTAATTCCCAGGGAGATGGTGAATCTGTGTACCACTGCACAGTGGCGTCGCTTTGGTAGGGGTGGGGCGACGCCACTGCCACTGCAGGTGCAGGCTTGTGTGAGGAGTGTGTTCATCTTTAGATCACACAGTCCCTGTGCATAGAAAAATAGCATGTCAGGGAGAAATTCTAGTCTAGCTTTCTCTAACATGCTAGTTTTCTCTGGGAAGGGAATCATTTGTATGGAGGAGCACTTCATAAGATGAGCCTCCAGTTTTCCCCAGACGCAGATTTCCCACCTCCGTGTGAAGTAGGTCTCTGCAAGTAGGTCTTAGTTTTCACTCTGATAAGTGTGATTAAGAGCAGTAACACACCTGCCCTGATACTGGAGATGAGGCAGCTTCCATCTGTCTTGCAGTCATTCCTGTTGGCCATGTAACCAGGTAGGGACCAGCATAGGTTGAAGCCTCAGAGAACGTAGGCTTCTCTATGTAGATTGAAAACAACTAATCCAAAAGGGAGTGTTGTGAGGATATGCACTTTAGAAGAGAAAGGCTACCCAGTCGCGCCACAAGGACGCGCATCACCGCGGAGCGGGGAGCGCGCGTCACCTTTAATGACACGGCCCCGCCCCCACGCATGACATCACGCACAGGCGCAGAGCACCACCACCCCGCACCGTTTTCGGCTCATTTTGGAGCCGAACGGACACAGGGGAGGGCGGGTGGGCCGAAGGCAGATCGACTAAACGTAAGTTTTGGCTCACCCCAGGGGGTTGTGCGTCACCCCCGGCGGCCCGCCCTCCCCACCGCGGGCCATCGACGCGCCTGAGGCTACCCTCTGCAGTTCCTGGGTCTCATGAAAACACGAAATGTAATCCTTTTATGAGAAAGGGAAGTATGCTGATTTCCCCCCCCCCCGCCCCCATATGTCAAGGAATTAAGAGGAGTCCTGAGGCCTAGACCATAGGATTGAGAGACACTCTCTCAGGCCTTCACTCCACACAGTTTATAGACCCCTTTCCTTCCTTTTCAGGTCCACGTTGGCAATGATGAGTTTCTTCACCTGCGGATATTCAAAAGCCTCCCTCATGAAAACAAGCCACTGACACTTGCCAGTTACCAAAGCAAGAAAGCAAAGCATGATGATCTGACTTACTTCTAGGGGCCACTTTGGACATCTCTCTCCAGGGCTTTTTCTTTTTTAATCAGTTTACAAATACAAAAAAAAAATCCCTTTTCTGTAGCTCTCATTCTTCTTACGAACATGTTTTATTAAATCAGTGTGCCTTGATCACATACTAATTCCTGTGACATGCAGTAGTCATATTTGCAATAATTATTCTGCGTATGGTGTGCATGTGTTCTTTCTCTTTTATTTCATTGGGGCTCTTCATCACTCACAGAAAACATCCTCCCAGAAAAAGAATCATTCTACTGGCTTTTTAAAGCATCTCTTTTCCAAAATGCAAGTCCAGAAGCGTGTGCAAATGCAGTGGGGATATAATGCACACCTGGACAACTTGCTCGAAAGCAGCGAAAGCAGTTGGGGAGGGACACTTACAGCACGATCCTATCCAACTTACACCACCAGTGTAACCAGCGGTGCAGCGAGAACGGGAGGCCCCAGAATGGAAAGGGGATTCAAATCCCCTCCAAAGGGCCCTCCTGTTCTTGCTGCACCGCTGGTTACACAGTGGTGTAAGTGGATGTGTGGGTAAGCTGGTGGTGTAAGTTGGATAGGATTGCGCTGTTATGCAGGTCTTGGAGGAAAGCCACTGCACCACCTTTAATGGCCCGATTGTGACCGCATGTTCTGAATATGAACGTTGTCTTGAATTCCTTAATAACAGTGTACTTCCCTGAGAGGTCTCCTCTGCTGAGGGAGGGGAGGAGCCAGTACGTACTGCATTTGGGCAGTAGAGCCACTCCATTCTGTATGGCTGTATTTGTTTTTCACCTTGGAAATAGCAGGAAGTGACGATTCTAGCATGCCTCTAGCATGCTTCTAGCGTGGCTCATTTTAAAAACGACAAAATGGTGTCTTACTTTAATTCAGGGTGCTTTTGTGGCATTAAATATTTATTTACAAAAGCTGGATGGGAATCTGAAGATAACGAAGTGTTGCTGTAAGTCACCGTAGTTTTTTAAGTGAATCCTGTAGACATACAGCTCCATTGAAAAGATCGCTCTTATTTCCTCATCCTTCGTACTACATCTCCCTTATAGCCAAACAACCTTTCTATTGGTGCATGAGGCCACAATCTTTCCTTGCTTTGAGCTCGCAGTTCAAATTGCTAGCGTGGTGAGCGTGCTAGAATGTGACCTGAGCGTGCTGGAAGGATAAGGAAACACCCACCCACCCCAGCTTTCCAGCGGTCCTAGTGCTGGAATGTGAAAAACAAACGCAGCCATGACTGACACGTAGAGCAGATTGATACAATCCTGAGATGGTTAGAGTAGACATAACAGGTACAGAGTACCACAGCAGGTACAGGGATGCAATTGTGAATGCTCCCACACACAAAGAAAACCTCTCTGCAAATATAAAACTATCTTATCAAGGAGAAAAATTCTTGTTCAAGCGACTTCTTTGCTGTGCTAGTTTTCTACGTGCAGGGTTTAAAAAAACCAAAACATAAGGAAACATTCAAAATGGTTTCTCCTACCTGTGGCGGTAGGGTACATGCTACTATTTCAGAACTCTATGACTGCATTCTGTTGCATGTGTAAACCAGCTCTGACTGCATGAGGAGAAGAGGAGGTACAATTCCAGAATGTATTCCTTCGCTTTCCAAGATGTTATGATAAAAACACAAAGCTGCATGTTGCTTTGTGTTTTCTGCCCAACGCCAAGTTTTACTTCTTACCCAATTTGTGTTTTTTCCTTTCCATCTCATGTATTCTTTCCCCAGTGTGCTTGTCCCATTTCCCAGACCATTCAAAGCAAGGGGTTAGGAGACCAGTCTCTGGATTTCAAATGGAGGAAGAGGAGCTTTCTGTCCTCTCTTTGAAACCCACAGGATCTTAAAGTATTTTACAGTCCTTTTCATTTCAAGAGTGACTCAAGTGGGTTTTCACAGTTGGGTGAAAGTTTTGTTTCCATATCCATTAATTGGGCTGGAATTTGCAGTAAAGGCGCTCCCCCCCCCCTCTTTTGGGGTTGGACCAAGGGTGGCAATTTTCCAGTCACATTTTTCCTGATTAGGCACTGTGTGGCTCTAAGCAAATCATGGTTTCTTGGTCTCCATTCCTCATCTGTAAACTGGGGCTAATAATGACAACTCCCAGGGTATTCCAAGCGTAAACCCTCTGCTAACTGGGCAAAGAGGCACCTTTTAAAGTGATGTCTTCTTATATTTAGCAGCAGGGAAGAGCAACTGTCTCTCTTCACCAGAGGAAGAACAACTATCCCTCTTCACCGCAGCATAGCATCTTCTCCAGTGGCTGTTGCTGGTGTCTCTTTTGTATCCTTTTTTTTTATTGTGAGCCCTCTGGGGACAGGAAACCATTTGATTGATTGATTTTACTATGTAAACTGCTTTGATTTTACTATGTAAACCGCTTTGTGAACTACTTTTGTTGAAAAGTGGTATATAACTATTCTTATTAATATAATAATAAACCTAGTGGATTGAAGAGGGCAGCATTTTCTTGGGATGGGCCCCATGTCTTCTCCCCTTCCCTTCTGTCTGAGGAACTAGGTTAGCATAAGGGGCAACATATGTTATCACAGCCCAGGAAGACCTGTGTTCAAACTTGACTCTCTTAAAAGCACATAATCTCTTAATCTCAGTTTTTACTTGTATAATAGGAGTAATTGTGATATGTTAATTTTAGTGGTTTATTTGTTAGAAGACTCCTGATAGTCCCTTGGACCTGCTAGGAGATCAAATCAGTCAATCCTAAATGAAATCAACCCTGACTGTTCCCTGGAAGGACAAGTATTGAGGCTGAAGCTCAAATATTTTGGCCACCTAATGCAAAGAGAGGACTCTCTGGAGAAGACTCTGATGCTGGGAAAGATTGAAGGCAAAAGGAGAAGGGGAAGGCAAAGGATGAGATGGTTAGACAGCATCACCGATGCAACGAACATGAAAATGAGCAAACTCAGGAAGATAGTGGAAGGCAGGAAGGCCTGGCGGGATATGGTTCATGGGATCATGAAGGGTTGGACACAACTTAACGACTGAACAATAACAACAACAAGCCCTGGGACAGTCTAGCTTTGGGCTGGTGGAGTGAGCACTT
Organism: Plestiodon gilberti rubricaudatus; assembly: GCA_026170595.1. Classification (NCBI taxonomy): domain Eukaryota; kingdom Metazoa; phylum Chordata; class Lepidosauria; order Squamata; family Scincidae; genus Plestiodon; species Plestiodon gilberti. Next base: position 104,780,549 of record JANXHW010000002.1, on the reverse strand, counting down.
TACTACTTGTTTGGTGGGGAAGGAATTAGCTGCCATTGCAGAAGAGAGAAAAGTACTACTGTATATTTAAAAATAAAAACAAACACACTACCCTGTCATTAGGAACCAAAATCTTAAATATTGTAGAAAGAGATAATTATTTCTTCCACATTGTACTGTTGTTCTCCCCAGAAAACACAAATCACATTGGTTGTACAAAATAAGCTAGTGTAGGATGGGTGTAGGATGGGGTAGTCCCATGTTGTTTTCGATATTCCAAAGTTATGGTTACCTAGTTTCTATGAGTGTGAGGTAAAGGGTTTCTTACAGAGTTACAGTAAACTGTTGTCTATCCATTTATCTATTCTGAGGAGAAAAAAATTATAGGGTACCAGCACTCTCCCCCCTCCCCCAGCAAGGGCAAGAATGATGAAAGATCCATAACTCTTTTCTGGAGAGGATTTAAGTGCAAAAGGTACTGTATCTGCATTTCTGCCCCTGTGTTAATCAAATTTGTTAAATTAATTTGCTAATCAAAAAGGAGAGCATGAGGAAGAAAAAACCAGATGCTCATGTTTTTGAGAGGTTCATCATAAGAACATTTGAGGATAAGCAACTAAAAATGGGTGAAATAGGGGCCAAAACGTCAGGAAGCTTGCCTAATTCCTTTTTAAGCTATAATGAAGATCCCCAGACAGACACGTAGGGATGACTCTCCTTCCTCCTCATATGACTGGAATTCCCCGTGAGGCAAGCAAGGGAGATAGATGATAGGCTACGTGCCAAAAAGAGCAGTTATGCATTTGGTAGTACGTTTTGGAGTCTCTTGTAATTTTCAAAGGTGTCTCTTACAGAGCAAGAGCTTTCTTTTTGAATGCGAACCAAACCACAGTTTACAATTTCCCAAATCCAGTTTATTGTTAGTCATGTTGAACAGGTAAATGTGCCTTGTACACTGAAACACAAGTCGATGGAAGTATCTCCTTAGAAGTAGTTCAGTGGATCACATGCCTTCTTGCCAGTCTGGTAATCGCGCAGAAAGGGTTGCTCATTTGTGTGCGGAAGGGGTTCGGATACACACAAGTGCATATACTCGCCCTGGCCAACATCAACCTGTACAAGAATGAATTGGATATTCAAAAAAGATCCTATTATCATTCTCCTCCTCCTTGTTTCACATTAACAACTTCATCATGTCCCAATTATGTTCAATTATGCCTCTGTGTGTGTATGTGTATGTACACACACACACACACACACACACACACACACACACACACACACACACACACAGAGTTTTCTGTCCAGTATTCAGAAGATCTAAACAGGTCTCAAAGCAATTTACATCTCTTGTTTTAATGCTATAGTTTTTATGACATGGATCGTTTACATCTTCTGAATATTGGACAGAAAACTATCTGAGCCAGGATGACACAACAGGAGGAACCAGCCTTTTCTGAGGGCTTTAGTGCAGTGACAAGTGAAAAGACAGACTTGTAGAAGCATGTAGAGGGTCAGTTCAGATGTTTAGGGAACATTACTAGGAAGGGAGTAAAGGAACCAGGATACACACATATTGTTTTTGTGTGGGGTCAGTTGGGGGGTATTGTCCAAACTGGTCCATCTTCATTTTTTTAGCTTCCCAGCTGCAACCCTTACAGGGTTGTTGTAAAGACTTCCTCCAGATAATAAACATGAAGTGCTTTGCACACTCTACACAAATGTTAAGTACAGTACTGTATTATATTTTCCTCTGTGGGCAACAAAGCTGTCTGGGGACAGCAATTCTGCACAGACAAATGGTGGGAAAAGTTAAAAAATAACATGTACCTTCCCCTGTTGGGCCTCCACTTAAACCAATAGTCTTCCACAGCTCTTTTCAGTTCAAAAGAAAACTTAATAAATCAAGAGACTGCTCATGTTCATACATATTGTCCCATTTGGCTTCAGGGCTAAGAATTTATTACAGGGCTTGCTGTTGCATTCTGCGTTTGATAAACATAGGCAATCTCCAGTGTGAATGTAGATTAACAAGATTCCCAGAATTATTGCATGGGGAAAGGCCAAAAGGTCATCAAACCTCAGCTTCTGGCCTCAGTTTATTGTTCAGATGTGAAGCCTGGCCTATCTCTAAAAATTGGGGACACAGAGAGATTAGGTATGTTTAACCAGATGGCAGGGTATAGAGAAATCAAGATGCGAGTCTTAGATATTGAATACCAGGAGCTGCATAGCAAAGCTTGTACCTCCTGTTCCCCACTAAAATTCCACAACTCATTTACCCTAGGCCTCATACTCATATATTCTAAAATGTCCACAGAATCGTAGAGCTCTCTCCTTAGCGAGATGCAATGTCCTCCCGTCTGCTTTGCTACAGGGAAGATACAATGGAATTTCAGTGTCTGAGAGATATTGCCCATGTGGCATGAATTGTGTAGAAACCCTCTCACATACATTCTTATATTGCTCGCTCCATAATGTATCCCGCACAGAACATCTAGTCCCAGTAATAGCTTATCGACGGAGGAGGGTGATATAATGGAAAGTGTTGCAGCCTTTGTTTGTACAATTGTTTCATCTTGTGGCTCAGACATATGATGTATTAGACTGTAGTCCGATGGCTGGTTGTTTTTGTTTGATTGTGGTTTTTTGTGGGGTTTTTTTGTTATATGTTCTATGTAATGTGTGTTGATTGTTGTTGTCTTTAATGCCAATAAAGGTTCCTGATACTACTACTACTACTAAAAATTGGAACACATTCCAGTCATATATACAATGCAAAGAAAAATAAAATCTCTCAAATTCACCGTGTGTGTGTGTGTGTGTGTGTGTGTGTCTGTCTGTCTGTCTGTCTGTCTGAAATTAGGTTCTGACTGGTTGACCCCACCATCAGGATTCTGTTCTCTTGGAGGATCAACAAAGCTTGAGTCTTCCAAAAGACGTGTAAAATGCTTTTGTTTTAACTGGCTTTTGGTGACCGGAAATAGAGGAGTAAAGAATAGTGTAACATGACTGCTTTGGTGAGCTACGAGCAAAACGAGCACAATAAAATTGAGAGGTTGCATAGTGGCTAAGAGCCACAGCTACAAGTCAGGGATTTCATAGTTCCAATCTCGTCATCTCTGCCATAAATTCACCTGGAAACCTTAAGCAAGCCATGGTCTCTCAGCCTTAACCCCACCTTCCCTACAATATGGAAATACTGACCTTCTTTACTTGTAAAATGACAACAAAATGATGCATATTATATGAACCCACTTGAACTCTAAAATAGAAATACAGTACTGCAATATAAACACTAAGTGTTATATAAAAGCAGACCACAATACTGTAATAATATATGTTGTTTCAGCATCTATTATTTTGACAATAATAGCTGTCAGCTTCGCTACACCTGGGTCCATGTGATTCCTGCAAGTGAGCCAAATCCAAGGGAAGACAAATCTCTAACCCTGCCCAGTGTCCCTCATCTCCTTCTCCTCCCCAAGGGAAAACCAAAATCTGATGACTAAACTAACCAAAGAGAACACCAGAGATCATAGAGCTTGCTTCAGACTCAGATAGGTCACAAAGATCCTCAGCCTTTTGCTTTTTGCACTGAAGTGTGACATGGTACCATCGTTTTTCCTTCTGCAATCAAGTATGTGTAAAAAAGTGGTGTATCCCCCACAATTGCAGTTGTACAATTCTTGTGCAATACACCACAGTAACTGCTGATTCACATAGCAGGGTAGGGTTGCAAATCATACAGTCAATGGGCTTGTGACTGCAGGTTACACATAACTGTGTGACTGAGCCAATAATGGCCCAAACACCCTTCCCTAGTTAATTGGCCTAGAGAACCTGTTTGGGACAATATCATGGCTAACTTGATATGTGGCTGTCTCCTGTCCCTCCTCAACTCCAAAAGAAGCTGCTGGTCAGAAGAGCTTGGTAACTTACTTCAGATCACAAGAACTGCCTTGCTGGATCAGAACCAGTGTCGATCTAATCCAGCATCCTGTTTCCAATAGTGATCAGCCAGATGTTTCCTGGAGGCACACAAGCAGGGCGCAAAGGAGACTGCCCTCCCACTACTGCTGTTTGCCCTACCGCAACTGGTTTTGAGAGGTTCATTGCTTGCAAAGATGGAGATTCCATTTAGCTATCATGCCAACAGCAGGTGACAGGTCTATTCTCCATGAATTTGTCTAATACAGAGGTTCCCAACCTTTTTGCTGTGTATATCACCTCTGCATGCCTCCGGGCCACTGCGTACCACTGGAAGTAAGTGCCGATGACATCATCGGCACTTGCTTCTGGGTTTGCTGCTGTGCTGGAGCGCAAAAGAGCAATGTAAGGCACAGGGGAAGGGGGAGGGCCATTCCCTGTGCTTGCAGCCCAAGCGGTCAAGCTCTGCTGGCTCAGCAGAGCTCGAGGTGCCACATTTTGGGCTCTGCGGCAGCGGTGCACAGCCATCATGGCGCCGCTAGCCTGCATACCACCAGCCTGTGATCTGTGTACCACTAGTGGTACACGTACCACAGGTTGGGAACCTCTGCTCTAATCTACTTTAAAGCTGAACCATGAGCTGTCGATCGAAAGGTCGGCAGTTCGAATCCACGACGGGGTGAGCTCTCGTTGCTTGGCCAGCTCCTGCCAACCTAGCAGTTCCAAAGCATGTTAATGTGAGTAGATAAATAGGTACCACTTGCGGGAAGGTAAACAGCGCTCCGTGTTCCAGCCGCATGCTACGCGCTGCAGCAAGGAGAGTCATGCCGGCCACATGACCACGGAGGCATCTTCGGACAACGCTGGCTCTTCGGCTTTGAAATGGGGATGAGCACCACACCCTAGAGTCGGACACGACTGCACTTAATTGTCAGGGGTCACCTTTACCTTTAAGCTACCGGCTATTTCCCATCTTGTGACAGCAAATTTCGTAAGTTAGTTACACCCTGTGTGAAGTAATTCCTTTTGTCTGCTCTGAACTGACTGCTAATCAATTTTACTGGGTGACTCAGTGGTAGGGTTATGAGAAGTGGAGAAACAAAAATCATTCTACACTTCATGCATTCTTCTGAGCCCCACTGAAATTACCCACGAGAAAAACAAAAATATTTAGAGAAATACTCTTTTGTGGGGTAGCAAAGAAATAAACAAATCTAGAACATATGACTTCAGTGAAAGATTAAAGGTGTTTTTTTTTTAAATAAAGTCCATTTAAAATTCCTATTTACTCTCAAGTAATAAAATTTGGAGCACTGACCTTAATGAAGTAGTTTGTTCCAGCAACAACCTGTGTTTTGAACTCTACTGCTTTGAAAGTAGGGTAACTTTTGTTTTCCTTTTGTTCTATTTGAGATTTTGCCTGAAATTAAAAAGAACATGAGTTTGCCAGCCTTTTTTCTTAGATAGCAAAAAAATAAAAAAAATAAAAAATAAAGCCTGTACAAAACTAGAGTATATCCACAGGAAAAGGTAGAAGGTACACATGACCATTAGTTTGTCTATTAGCAATTTCATGGACACAAAAACTACCACGTCTAACCTGAGTCTCAATGAGGGCACAACATGCTTCCTCGAGACAAGCATAGGCAAGGGTGGATTCTCATGCCCTACCTTCCCAATGCACCACACTAGTTGTTCAGCTTGAACTGGGGATAGTTTTGGGCAGAAAGATGTTTTTGTTGTACAGCCAAATAGTTTGTTTCAAGAGTGAGGGAAGTTACTTTGAGGAAGAAATACAATAAAAAGGCTTGGTAAACATGTTACAGTGGAAGTGCCTGGAGTGAATCAGACATGAAGTGCAACTATCTAGCATTTTGCTTCCTCGAGTTCCATGGCTGAAAATATTTCACTATGTCCTGAAGATAAGGAACGTTCTTTCCTAAAAGGGGAAAATTCACAAGTTCTGCTTTGTGAACTACTTTTTGTTGAACATTTACCATTTTATTTATTAGATTTCTAGATTTCCATAGGGGGGACTCAAAGCGGCTTACAACAATGCATATATAATATAAAACTCTTTAACATTAATAAAATCTAAAACCACAGTACAAAATATAAAAGCAGGGACCTTGCCTGAGCTTGTCCCGAGTAAAAAGAGTAAGAAATGAATATTATTATTCCCACTGCTGCTCCTGCTGCTCCTGCTACTACTACTACTTCTTCTACGACTACTACTCATAATCACAATCACAATCACAATAATCATAATAAAGACCTGGGAATTGAAATATAGCACTTTTGGGGAAAGAAAACATCCACCACCCCTATGGTCATTGGTGCACTAGGTACAATCCCCAAGGTCCTTAAGAAATATCTGGCCAAATATAGGTATAGTTAAGACAACTGTTAAACAACTGCAACTAGCTGCACTTCTAGGAACATTGAACATTACATGGCAATATATCTCACCAGTTCTTAAACTCTTGGGTAGAGTTCGAACTACTGAGCACCCAAAAATCCCAGTCCAAACATCTGGTGCGCTATGACACCACTGTATAATAATAATAATCTGGAAATGCTGAGATTTTCAGCATCAATAGTCTATTTTACTACTTCAAATTGACATGGTTCACTGAAGACAGAAAGTAGAGGGCAAATGTGCACAAAGGGGGGGATCAATGTCTCTACCCCGCCCCACCACCATGAGTTGTAACAGTGCATCCCCACTTCTTCTACCAAATTTGAGGAAAGGGAGACCATCTTACAGAACCACCTTTGAAGTAACACATCAGGCATGCATGCACACAACTTGTACCCAGATAAACTGGGACCACTGTTTCATTGCTGGAGGATAGCTTCTCTTTTAAAAAAAGGGTAGACTTCTAAAATTCCATTTCATTTAAATTTAATTTTGTCCCATGACATTCTGATATGCAGTTGTTGTGTGTCTTTCCAGTGGGTACTTGACTCACCTGGTCAACCAGCTTTTGAATATCTGGAGTAGCAGGCTTGGCTTCACTTACGCCTCCAACTATCATGGTGACAAGTCAATTCTGAGCAGCCTGGAAAGTCTGTATGATCAAGGCAGTCACAAGTAAGGTGCTGGAGTGCAGCGTCTGGTATATCATATATATATATATATACACTCATTCAGAGTCATGTGATTTCTATGTAAATGAGCTTAACAGTCATTAGGTCTGCGAGTCATCAGGTCTGAACACCACATCGATAAAATGCTCTAACAATGGATTTGTTGCAGAACGGGAGACCATAATTTAAAGTAACAATATTCTATGTGAATATACAGAAGCAGCAGAGAAAGAGCAATGCAAAACAATCAAACCTCTGTTTTTTGTGATAATTGCCTCAAGACTGAGTGTGGAATCCTTCTGAGTCACCATCAGTTTAACATGAATAATGGCACATAACTGACTTTTTTGCTCAATGCTTAGATGGCAACTTCCTCATGTATAACATAATATACAGTACTCTTCATTAAGGTTGCCACACCCATGCTCCTTGTTTCATTACTTTACCAGTTACAGCTTGACGTTTGTTTCCTCAGACAAAACTGGGACTTTTTAATTTTTTGTTGGCACTTTGAAGAACAGGGGGTTGTCCAAGCTGCCCCCTCTATGAGTGGTGCTAAACCCAATTTAAACCACGTTCAGCAGTGTATGTAGAGGATTATCAATTAATTAATTAGTAATTATTATTAATTATACTATTAATAATTAATAATAATTATTAATTATAATGCGTTATAATTATTAATAAGTAATTATTAAAGTAATTATTAATGTAATTATAATGCATTATAATTACATTATTATAATTATAATGCATTATAATTAATAATTATACTTAATAATAATAATACTCTACAGTATTTATATTCCGCCTTTCTTGGTCATTGGATTTCTCCTCTGACTTTAATCCAAGGCAGTGTACATGGGCAGGCTTTCCTAAACCCCCTAATGTGTGTTTTTTTTTTTAACAATATATAAATGTCCAATCTTTCATGAACAACTGCATTCCAGATGGTATCCTTTTGCAGTCTGACCTCTGCACTGGCCGTCGCCTCCCACACTTGACCGACACAGCTGGCAGCTCTTATCTCTCCTCATAGAGACTTTCACAGCTTTTTGTCGGCTGCGTGTCTCGAACTTGCCATTCACCGTTCTTCAGGCTTGCAAGGCGGCGGTTCTACCGACTGAGCCAGACCCATCTGCCCTTTGGGCAAACAGCCCCCCCCATGTGATTGCAGAAACCAGCCCAGAAGCAAGGGGGCGGAGGCAGGATGTGTGCACATCATGAGTGTACACCTCCATAATTGCATCAGTGCAGTGGGGAAATTGTCTGAACTCGCTCACAAATAATACTGTATGGTTCTTTCTGCGCATGCAAAGTACTTTGCATATTTTATTTGTTGCATTCATATCTTGCCCTGCCTTCAGGGAGCTCAGGGCAGCACAAACTGGTTTTCACCTCCCCTTTTATCCTCACAATAACCCTGTAGGTTTGCTGAGAAAGCATGTCTGGCCCAAGGTCACCTAATAGGCTTCATGTCTATGCGGGGAAATTGAACCTGATTCGCTCCGTTGCTAGTCCAGTACCCTAACCACTACACCACACTAGTTACCACAGTCCTGTAAGATCAAATACTATTATCCTCATGTTGCAGCTCTGGCTGAGCGAGACCGAGAGTGGCTTGTCAAAGGTTGTGACGCACAAATTCATGGTGATGTGAGACTCAAACTGGGGAAGGGAAGCCTTGATTCACAGTTCAGGTCCATCAAGGGTATTCCGGGGAAATAAATGGTGTTTTTACTTTACCCATGAAGAGAGGTCTGTTGTTACATGATGACCCATGAAACACACCACTATGCAACTTACTGGCTTGAGTGATTTTTGTTAGTATGTGTGTGTGGCTGACCTTTGCTTCATTTCGATTCCCTGATTGAGAGCGCAATCCTCCTTACTAAGTAAGTACCTTACCTTCTCTGGCGGTTGCAGGGACGATCCGGTGGTGGAGTAAGGGCTGCCAGCCTCCACGCCGGCTGCCCTTAAGGCGGAAGCACACAGGCCGCGTTCTGCTTGCTTGCAGCCCATTGCGGCCGGCTGTGTTTGTGTTCTTTCCGGCCAGAGGAAAGTCCCACTGAACGCCGAGAGCCGCTGGGAGCCGCAGAGAGGTCCGTTTGCGTTGATGCTTCCCTTGGAGAATTCTCAACTTTTGCTGCGTTTCTTGCGCCGCATGCGCCGCACACAGAACGCCACACAGAACGCGGCCGATGTGCTTCAGCGTTCACTCTAAAGTCGTCGTAAATGTGCTTTATGGCACTTTTGCAACACTTTAGAACGGTGGAGTGCGCACTCCGCCGTTCTAAAGATAGTGTGGATTGCACTGTGAAATTCTTGAATAAACCAGACCAAGCTTTATCAGAATATCTAAAGTCATTGTCTCTATGTCTGTCTGTATGTTTGCTCTTCTAGAAGAAGGTGTGGTGTTAAGACAGTCCCCTGTACCATAAGCCATTAGTGAACAAGCCTTTTACCGGCACATTAGTTGAAACTGACGTGTCTGTGGCAAAGTGGACCGTGGTCCTTGATCATTTTTGCTGCATTAATGTTGCTAGACTTTAAGATGCGTTTTGTTGACTTTACTGCAATAGTTCTCTTTCTGGAATTTGTGCAGTTCAAAACATGTGCTAACTCTACTCTTTGTGTTTATTGAGAGATGAAGAATTAACATTCCTGTATTCTGGAGGATTCTAGAGCTTGGTTAATTTACTATTTCATAATCCATAGACATTTCAGTTTCCCTTCTTAACAAAATTTAATCTCTCAGTATAATTATTATTTATTGAATTTCTATCCCATCTTTCTCCTCCATAGGGGGACCCAATTAGCTGTATCTATAGCTGTCTGGGTGTCCATTAGGCGTTGTTTACACAAACAAGGACATCACTGATAATTTTCAGAGAAAGAAGTACATACAATAAGTCCATTAACCTTGATGACTGCCCACTCCAACTAGGGCACCAAGGTGCAATGAGTTAGGAAGCAAAATTTGAGGATCAAAATTTCAAAACTAATTGAAAGGAATTCTCTGACCTGGCCTGGAAGTAGAGTTGCGGGGCACAGCTTTTGGCAGAGCTTTTCCAAGTGCTGCAGGACTTGTTACATTTTGGCCTCAAGGAGGTGAGGAGACCACCTGGAGTAGCCTGCTGTGGCCAATATGCAAGACACGTTGCAGATATTAACTTGGACTTAGACTCCATATCGATAGGTTCCTATGATGTACTCACTGCAATTGCTTGTCCAACTGGTATGGATCCTCACCACCGTGTAGATCCTGAGGATGTAGACAGGAGTTTGGGGAATGTGAGGTTGTCCACATGTATGTTCAATCCTTTCCTTGCCCGTCGTGGCTAGTAAAAGCTGCTGCAGGGAGGTGGAAACTGGCCACGTTGGTGTGGAAAGTAACTAAAACATTTCGGGCAGCGCAATCCTGACTAAGGATCCGGCCAGCGGCCCATGTCCGCCCGCCGGATCCTGAGCCCGGGCTGCCCATCGACTGGCAGGCCAGAGGTCTACTTGTGGAAGGGGATGCTTGTTCACTTACCTGAATGTAAACTGGGGCTGGCCCTATTGGCCTCCTCGGATTTCCGCAAGCTAAATAGCTGGCTGAAGTAGTGGAGGTCGTGTAATGGAGTAGCCTGCCCGGCGGGCGGCCGTGACCCGACGCCATCCCCCTCCCCCCTCCCTGGCCGGCTACACCAATGGCCCCTCGCCCACCAAAACGCCCCTGGATCCGTACCTATCTTCTCCGGCGGCCACCTGGGTGTTCCAGTGATGGAGCGAGGGAGGCCGGCCTCCCTTGCTCCCGAGTAGTCGCGAATGTACTTTACGGCATGTTCGTGACTGCTTCCGGCGACGGAACGCTCATTCAGTCGCCTGCGCATTCCTCAGGATTGCACCCTTGGAGAGTGTTTGGTACCATCTTGCCTTTAAAAGGCAGTTGTCCACCCTCTTCTACACAGAAACTCTCCCTTGATCCAATACGATGGAGTCAAGGCTTAACTCCATCATATTGGATAGTTACCAGCCGGTCTCAAACCTCCAGTTTTTTTGGGCAAGGTGCTTGAGCACGTAGTGGTAACTTAACTACAAGATATCTTGGATGAAACTGATTATTTAGACCCATTTCAGTCTGACTTCTGGCTAGGGTTTGTGACATAAATAGCTTTGGTTGCTCTAGTTCAGCAGTTCTCAAACTGTGGGTTGTGACCTACATGTGGGTCGCTATCCAAAGGCATTCTGGCAAGTGACGCGGCCAATGAAGTGGTTCGTGGGCTGGTGCTACCTGGAAGCTGCAAGGCATTCTGGGGTGCGCCGCGGCCAATGAAGTCAGTTGCGAAGGCAAAAAGATTGAGCCTCTATGCTGGGGACTAAATAGACAGAGTGCATCCCTGTTGGTTCTGCAGTACCTTTCAGCAGTTTTTGATTATTGGTATCCTTCTGGCTGGAACAGGGCTTAGGAGCACTGTACTGTACTGAAGTGGCTCCAAACCATCCTGGAGGGTAGACTCCAGATGGCGCTATTGGGGGACTGCTGTTCAATGCTGTAATCTTTGACATCCTGCAGGGTACGATTTTGTCCCCTTTTATTGAACATCTACCAAAAACCACTGAAAGGTTATTGGGGTGGGGGGCAGTTGGAGTGGGATGTCATCAATATGTCAATAATACCAAGCTCTATATTTCCATTACATCTTGTGCTGGGGAGGCTGTGGAAGGTCTTCTAAACTGTTGTCTGCATTGGATGATGGTGAACAAGTTAAAAGTTAAAATGAACTAGCAAATAGTATCTCTATTTTGTCCAGTTTGTCAGGAAATCTCTGACCCAGGTTATGGATTGTCAACCAGTTCTGGATGGGGTAGTACTTCCCTTAGGATCAGGTTAGCAATTTGGGGATGCTCTTGGATGCAGCATTGTTTTGAATGTCCAGGTAGTGGCTATGACCAGAAGTGCCTTTGCCTAGCTTAGAGAGCAAGGAGACCTGGCTATGTAATCCATGCTCTGATTACATCAAGACTGGATTACTGCAGTGTGTTGTACATAGGGCTGCCCTTGAAGACTACTTAGAAATGTCAACAAGTGCAGAATGTGAAACAGGAGTTTTGACTGGTAGTTTGATGTTGACATCTGCACCACAGGCCAACAGTTTGACAGTGTCACACTGCTGTTGTATCAGCAACACTGGCCGCCCATCCATTTCCAGGTGCAATTCAAGGCACTGGTTATTATTTTAAAAGTCTTAAATAGCTTGGAGCTGGGGTAGCTGAAGGACCACCTCCCTCCATTTGGAATGGCCCAGTCCTTGAGTCATCTTGCATATTTTGTAAAGCAGCAGTTCTCAAAGTCCCCTCCGCCGCGACTCACCTTCTACAGCTGCTCCCCCATCGCAACCCACCAGGAAGACCTCCGGAGGCCTCCACGGGCCTTAGAAAGGCCTCCTGATGCGACCAGAAGTTGCGTCAGTGAAGCTGGAAGTCACTTCCAGAGACCTTCTGAGGCCCACTGAGGCCGTCCTGGGCCCGGTGCGATGCGGGAGCAGCTGCAGAAGGTGAGCCGCGACCGGAAGTGGCCTCCAGCTGCTTCCGTTTGGCTCCAATGTGGAGGCATGGGCGGGCTGGTAGGCCCAACTGGTGACCCACTTTGGCATCAGGCCGCGACCCACAGTTTGAGAAGCCCTGTGGAACAGAAGCTTAGCTGGCAGACCTTAGCTGGCACTGATGAGGTAGTCTTCTCTATGGTGGCACCCTGCATGTGAGACGGCCTTCCAGTTGATATCACGTTGGCCCGTTCTCTGATTTCTAACATTGTAAACTTCCTTAAATAAGAGGGGGAAAGTGGACTAAAATATTTTAAATAAATATTGGACAATTGACAGCACAGAGAGCCACTAGTTTATGTGGTCAATATACTGGTATTTGAATAATCACGCAACAGATCCATTGTGGATAGCACAATCAATGACATTGTTCTTGTGCATTTAAAAAAAAACAAAGTTGCTTTGCCTGTTTTCGGCCTTAATCCTGTGGTCTGTTGTACACACAGATACACAGACACACATTAACAAGGTTCCAAGGGGCCAAGTAAATAAATACTTGCACAATCCAGGTCTGTGTTTAGAAATGAAATACTGTGTAAAGAAAGGAGCCCGACAAAGACTTTAGTAATAGTGGGTTAGTCAAATGTATGTGGCTTAAGTTAAGGCTGACACCCTGAGCACACTGTCGTGGACTCACTTCCAAGTGAGCATGAATAGGATTTGGTTCGAAATGTTCATTTCATTATTAATTAAAAATCATGTCCATTCATATCTGGCATTTGCAGATGGGATGTCTGGCTTTGTAAGCAAGCATTTACTGTACAGTCAGAAAAGGAAGATTACTTATAATTTGGAAATTTACTATTTGATGCTCATCAGATTTCAAGAACTGTGGAATATTGAGGGTCACACAATTATATTTCCAAGCCTGGTGGGCACTGTCAATAGTATAAGTGTGTGACCCTCGGTATTCCACAGTTTTTAACATTTGATTTGATAAATTTAAAGGATGTTTAATATTCTACTGAAAATTAGGGGGGGGGGAAATATGGGAAACTACAAACTGGTCAGCTTGATCTCAATACCAGGAAATATCCTGGAACAAATTATTGTGGAATCTGTAAGTGCTTAGAAAATAATGGGATGATTTCTAGGAGCCAGCATGGGGTTGTCACGTACAAGTCATGCCAGACTAATCTCATCTCCTTTTTTTGATAGAGTGACAAGTCTGGTAGAGTGTGAAAATGCCATGCACATAGTGGTCCTAGATTTCAGTAAAGCATTGACAAAGTCACCCATGATATTCTTGTTGATAAAATGGTAAAATGTGGGTTAGATGGGGCTACTGTTAGGTGGGTTCAAAGCTGAACAACAATCTTTCCTAAAGAGTGCTAATAAATGGCTCCACACCAACCCGGAGAAAGATACTGACAGTGCAGTCCTACCCAGCTCCTCCACTGGTACAGCAGTGGTGGAGGGAGAACTTTGGGTGGGAAAGGTGGGAAAGAAGGCTTTGGGTGGGAAAGGGGATTTAAATCCCTTTTAAAGGGAGATGTAAAGGGGATTTAAATCCCCTTTCCCTTCCAAAGCCTCCCGTTCTGCCCTACAGCACTGCTGCATCAGTGGAGGAGTTGGGTAGGATTGCGCTGTGAGTAGGGTACCACCGTGCTGTGCTATTCAACATTTTTATAAATGATCTGGATGAGGGGGCAAATGGAATGCTTATAACATTGCATGAATGTTGGGGTGGGGGATCTGAAGCTCTTACCTGCACTGAACAGGTGAATTTGATGACCTCTAACGTTACTTTCAATTCTAACATTCTTCTATGATTCCATAAAGACAGCATTCTTACAACAAGCCTATGTTGTTGAGCAGTAGAAACAGTGTCAGTGTGTATGTGTGTGGCAGACAGTTACATCTAACAAAAGACTGCAATCTTAAACATATTCTACAAAATTTCATTTAAATCCTAGTTTTTGTTTTTACTTCCACAAGCTACAACGGTGATTCTTCTGGAATTTAATCAATGGGAGTTACCTCTGAGAAACTGTGTTGGGGTGCCAGCACCCTGGAACAATTTTGGCTATCACTCTCATAGCCACATAATAATCTAACAACGTGCAAGTGTCTTTCATTACCCTGGGACACCAAAATGTGTTCTATACACCACTTGCAGAAACAAGATTTCAGGAAGAATTAAAATATTAAGTAAATTCAAAGGCCACAACTGCAGTTCTGCTCCAACACGTGTGATCACTGATGTAAGAGGCCTTAGAATTTGCTCATATAGCAAATAAACTAGTTTACTATATTTCAATCTTAGATTCTTTTAGTATTGGAGCCAAAAAGATATAGATGCTATCATTCCAAATGAACAACGGTCCCATATAAGCACTGGCGTCGCTTCGGTAGGGGCGGGGCTGTAAGTAACGCTCTGTCGTAGTCTCTTTACCGAGCGAGCAGGAGGCAGCCCTGCCCCCTCACTGTCGGAGCCTTTCCCGTGCGGAGAAAGCAGCAGGCAAGAGACCCTGCCTGCTGCTTTCTCCGCAGGGGACTGGCTCCGACAGTGAGGGGGCGGGGCTGCCTCCTGCTCGCTCGGTAAAGAGACTACGACAGAGCGTTACTTACAGCCCCGCCCCTACCGAAGCGACGCCACTGCATATAAGACACCTACAGCTGCATCATCTGATATTCCAGGCTAGAACTGGAGTCCACAATTTTAGGTGTGCTGCCAGTCAAGATTGGATGACTTGGTTAAAGAATCCTACTCCAAATATAGAGAAAACTCCTGCTTGCACAAAACATGTACACAATACTATCATCTTTCCATTTTTATGTTGCTGCACTCATCCTGTGCCGATTTAAAAACCAGACAAGGTTTTAACAGGCCACATTCAACCACACCACAGACCAAAACTAGAGCAAAATCAACTTCTTGGTCCAAGGAGGGGTAAATGCATTCTTTCTTCCTGCCCGAAGGACCTCTGGCAATGCTGAAGGAAATATGCTCCCATCACATTTCATCTGAATGTTTTTAATAAAAAAACTTTTTTCCTTATACATCTTGTACAAAATAAAAATAGCAGTTGGTTCTTCTTAATTAGCAAAATCATGTGTTGGGTTAAATCCCACATATCTGATTTTTCAAAAGGTTCCATGCAGCTAGCTTCATTTCTTCTTCAGTTTATTTGCATGATTGAAGTCCAGTTTCAGAGACAGCCTCCCTCATTCGCATCATTGACTCTTCGGAGGCTTATAATGAGCTCTGCAGCGTTCGTTAAATACCTAGGAGACCAAGACAGAGGGTTGTATCTTGAAATAAGCACTGTTAATATACGTGAGATATACTCACTGATTTGAAAACAAACCAAGAAATCGGATTTGCTTGGTATATCACCATAGCAGCAAACATATCAATGCATTGTAAAAGGTTAATTAGAGCCAATCCACATGTTCAGAAAAAGTATGTTGTACAGCCCTGCTGGTTTGAACTCTAAAGGATGTGGGAAGGTGAAATCATATTTGAATGCTTCTCCACAGACCTCCTTCCCCACCCCACCCTGCCAGTCATCTGCACATAGATATTTGGCATATCAGGCAGAAGACAAGGCTAGAACCCTTCTCCCCAACTTGTCAGCTTTTCATCATAGGGGAGCATTAGGATGTACAATTCTGTGTCTGCAATCTAAGATGGTACACTGTCCTAGAAGCTTTTTATTATTATTAATAAATAATATTAATATTAATATGCAGACTGGCATAGACTGCTTTGTACTTAATGCTCTCATATTCCACGGCTCGGATGAAACATCCAAGTAGAGAGAGTAACTTACATTCAGCTTGATACAGGTATTGCATAATCTTCTGATCAGATGAACATAAAAACATGTTAACAGCTATGTAAACAGCTGACACTCTTATCAATACATACATTATTTTATATTTTGATATTTTACTTTTTGTTTTAACTCGCTGTATTATTCTCCTTGAACATTTAAGAAGAGAAAAAAAGGTAAAGGTGACCCCTGACAATTAAGTCCAGTCGTGTCCGACTCTAGGGTGTGGTGCTCATCCCCATTTCAAAGCCGAAGAGCCAGCGTTGTCCGAAGACGCCTCCGTGGTCATGTGGCCGGCATGACTCTCCTTGCTGCAGCGCATAGCATGCATATGTTTTTAAAATAATTCTCTGCCTCACTTGCCAATTCAGTCTGTACCATCACACTTTTAACCCCTTCAGAAGTGTCACCATTTTAATGCGTTGCAACAGCCATTCATACAGAAATTGAATTGCGAGAAGGTGTGCTTCATACCTTCCAGCTTCTATCGTTTACCACTTCTTCAACGTTCAACTCTGATTGCATTAATTTCAACTATGGAAGAGAGAAGAGAAGAGAAATGCAGTGAAAGATTCCTCTAACAATCAACAGCTGCTCTGTAGCTGCCTCTTGTGAGGAGTCTGGCCATTTCCCTCTGTCACGACGTGCTCAAGGAACCAGGAAGGCGATTTGGTCTTCCTTCTTCTTCAACTCCCTTTCTTGATGCCTAAATTCAGTTCAATGAATCCTGGTCACCTTTTGATGCCAGCATACACATCAATGAATACAGCAGTTTTAGCAACCACTTCTCTAACGCATGAAGCCGATTATACAGAATCAAGCCACTGGTTCAGTTTACAACCAACTCTTTATTCCACCTGAAATTGGATCTCTTTGGCTGGGAGTCTTTCCCAGCAACGTTACCAAAGATGATTAAACTGGAGATGCTGGAGATTAAATATGGGACTTTCTGCACATGAAAGTAGTGTTCCCATACAGACTTGACATCCAGGATGCTCATTTTACAAAATTTACATAGATGAAAAGCAAATTCTTAGTAGACCCTGAGAAATGAGATGAAGCCCTAATCATTGCCTAGCCTGTCTCTCTTAAAAAAAAATATCCAAGATTTTTAAAAGTAGAAATGTAATCTGAAAACACAACAGTGGATTATTTACCAAAACTTTCATAGCAAACAGACTATACCGTATAACCATTCAAAAAACCAGTCACCATTTCAAAATTACAGAAATGTGATAATATTGTTGTGGTCTTATCTTTCTATTCAGGATTGTCTAGGAATGTACATGGAAACCAAGTATCATAAAAAACCTGCAGCTTCACCTTGGTTTGAAATTCTGACATCACTATCAACTCTTATGTTTCATTAATCCAGTCCTTAATGGTAAGGCATGCTGATGGTTTTAATTTGCTGGAAGAAGCCAGTTTAGCTGCAAGCAGCATCTTCAAGACCAAAATCTTGTGGGTATCTATCATAACATCATGCTTAACAATTTATAATAATATTAATTTAGAATATTTTCTGATTACATAACTCATGCCCCCCCCCCCATTTTAAAAGAATCAAATCACAATATTCCCAAAGTCCTTGGCATTCCTACCATACATGAAAATAGGAACCCATCAAGTCACAGGTGTTTCGGCACTGGGGAGAATATTAACTAAGAGCACAATCCTTTGCTTGTCTACTCAGAGGCAAATCTCATTGTCTCCAATGGGATTTACTCTCAGGAAAGTGCACATAAGTGTAACTTAAGAGGGTTTGACCCATTAATTTCAACTGTATTTCTTGGAAGTTGGTACAGATAATTAGTTTAAATGTATATTGGCAAACAATGACCTACATTTTTAGCTCTCTCTCTCCTCCTAGCTCCCTTTCTCTTGGATGCAAAGACGGGGGAGGGGGGTTCACTGCTTACAACATGGTGAACTTTTTAGCAAGCGACACAGGGCCCAATCCTATCCAACTTTCCAGTGCTGATGCAGCTGCAATGCAGTCCCGAGGCAAGGGAGCAAAGTTCCTTTACCTTGAGGAGGCCTCCATGACTGCCCCCCTATGGCAGGATGCAGCACACACCCCATTGGCATGGCTGCATCAGCACTGGAAAGTTGGATAGGATTGGGCCCACAATGCATTTTGCTTAAGTGCTGCCTAGCCTTTCTGCCTCATTCCTCAGTTATCATTCTGCGAGTTTCCACCAAAGGCAAGAAGTCAGTGGTTCTTGTCTAGCCACCATGCTAGACAGACATAACTTGAGACTGGTGGATCAAGCTGTCTGTCTTTGTGGAGATGCACGCCTGGTGGGGATAAAAAGCCCTCTGAAGTGGTGGCCCCAGGGGACAAAGTCCATGAATGAGACCTAGGTGCCAAGAAGTCACACCACCTGAAGGAGCTAGGCAGTCCACCTGGATGGGGTTTAGCCTACCAGTGCACCATATGCACCATTTGCATGATTCTAAGCTTTTGATTTCTTTTCCCCCCCTCCTCATAGAAATATTGCAAATTTTAGATATAACAATGAAATTTAAGAAAGTCATAGAACTCTCCCACTCACCTTTGTTTGCTCTTTCCTGAGCCTTTTTAACAACACTATATCATCCACAGACTTCTTTCTCTCTTCCTGCAGCGTTTTTACTACATTAGAAGCTTGGGCGATACAGTTTTTGATTATTCTCTCTCTACCTTCGTGAGCCTCTGTCAGCTAAACAAGTGGTGAAATAGAAAAAAAAGAGAGAGAGAACAAGTGATCAAGTTGTCCACTTAAAAGAACAATTAAAATATCTGAATTAATGGATGGAGGACTTTACAAGTGTACAAGAATGTTCTAGGTCTTTAGTTCCTTCTGGACAGAACAAATAAAATCCACACCACTTTCACCAAACTCATTCCTTTTTTTAGTACAGCAATACTTCTGTCGATGCAGGGGATCTGTTCCTCCAAAGTTGAGCACTGCATGAAACTGTGCTCAAGGAAACGCCCCTGAAAGCAATGGGAGCTGGCTGACCTCACCCTACCCAGAATGCACTGCTCCCATTGGCTAAAACAACTGTCAATCAACCTGGGAGGAAGAGCAGTGTAACAAAACAGGGCTGGAGGAGGCAACTTTATTGGAGGTATTACTGTACTATTCTATTCATGGTTTTTGTGGATGAGTGCAAGTCCTCACCCCACTCCTCTTTCTTTGTCTTGATCACTTCTCTCTCTCTCTCTCTCTCTCTCTCTCTCTCACACACACACACACACACACACCTTGACATGCTTTCCTACCAGCGTGTCTTGGCTTTGTGGTTCAAATAATCTCCTCGGCATTCAGCTTGGTAAGTGGTCACTTTCCTTTTCAGCAAATATGCCAGAATCAAGGTTCCCTATCTGCCATCCATTGTACAAGAATTTAATACCCCATAACAATACACAATGGATTTTCATAAAAAATATTCAACTGCTGTATATTGGCCGTTTCCTAATGAATCTGTCCAAAGTTTGACCAGTTTATGACACTCTAGGCCAAATTTAAGTCCGTCTGAGCAGACTTTATTACTAGTTAGAGCATTACCATGTTAAAGCCTGTGACTGCAGTCTAATCCCTCTGTTTGAACTATAGAAGTGCTCCCATGTTTGTATAACATTATGAGGATTACTGGTTAACAACAGAACTGTTCTGTTCATTGTTTCATTTCTTCTTATTATTGAAAGTTCTTTACAACAGCAGACTTTGCCTCTTCCACAAGTTTGAAGACAATGATGTAGTAGGCAAAGGCATGATGTAAGTAGCAAAGTTGGCCATGCAAAGAATGAAATGGTACAATGATGTGCTCACTATGTGGCATATCATTAATCCAGTGTTTCTCAAACTTTTTCGACCTGCGGCTCCCTTGACCACTGGCGACGGCTCCCCATTACATTATGTTGATGCCTGCAAATTGGCATTGCACTTTTTTCTGAGAGCATTCCGTGGCACTCTGCGGCTCCCCTGGCTGGTTTCCGTGGTTCCCTTGGGAGCCACGCCTCCCAGTTTGGGAACCACTGATTGTGGCAGGAATACACATTTCCAGGATGGTGTAGTGTGCCAGGATGGTGTAGTGGTTTGGGAGTCGGACTTAGACCTGGAAGATCCAGGTTCAAATCCCCGCTCAGCCACGAAGCTTCCTGGGTGACCTTGGGCCAGTCACTATCTCTCAGCCCCACCTACCTCACAGGGTTGTTGTGAGGACAAAAGGAGGGGAGGAAATATGTACACCACTCTCAGCTCCTTGAAGGAAGGATGGTATAAAAATGTGCAAAATAAATAAATACATTTGATAAGATGTCAGTTAAAAATGATAGAAGGACAACAAATATATTTACCGACTGATAAAGTTCTTTACAGGTTTGGCTAGCATCAACTTTTCCTGCAAAAGACACTGTAGGAACAGTAGTGTTTAACTCATGGACTATTCGGTCATCAAGTGTTCTCATCACTCTGAGTAACTCCTGTTGGAAAAAAAGATAGGCATATTGATTCTAAAATCTAAATGAAAGGGAAAACTATTAACTGGTATTCTGGTATTATTAGAGAAAAGGTATTAACTGGCTAAGTAGGCAAAGAGGTGCCTTTTAAAGTGGTGACTCTCTTATCTTTAGAAGGGGGGGAGCAACTGTTCCTTTTCCCCCAACACAGTGTCCCTCCCAGTAGCAGCTGTAGATGACATTTATTGTTGAAAAGCAGCATAACACTATTCTAAGTAAATAAACAACACTGATAAGATCTGAGTAACAATTGTTATTTTGCACATTACATTTAGAATTACTACAAACGTACAGCTCGATTCACACAGTGTTGGTTGAGCCAGAACATGTGAAGGACCTTAAAGGAAATAAGTGGTGACAAGACCATCTTCAAATCCACTCCTCAAATTCCCCTCCCCAAATTCAGTGCTTCATCTGGATGATTTTATCAAGAAGTTGTAGCAACTTCAGTTTTAGGGTTGGCATTTGACCAACAAAAGACTGCTGGTCAATTGACTGGTCAAAGATTGAAAACACTTCATGATGTTTGACCCCAGTGTTTATATTTTTCCATTTATATCTCTGTGCCACAAGACTCTTTGTTGATTTTAAAAGCAGCAATCAGATCAAAAAGACAGACAGAACTGCACTAATTACAGAAACTACTGATTTCTCAAAGACTCATTACAGCAGGTCATGGCAGACTATCCTCCTCTCCAGACTGAAATCCTGATCTTAGCTGCCCACAGATGCAAGTGATGGCTTAGGGTAGTGATGGCAGGCAGTGATTTGACTAAGGAAAAGAAGCTCTGGCTGACCCCTCTACGTCGAACTTGGAGAACCAAAACATAGCCTTGTGCTCACACGCAATGCACCTTGCAAAATGGTCCCAGCCACCCCTCATATAGTCCTCTTATGCAGAGGCAGAGCTCAGCTGTACACAGCAGCACAACGTGCACGTGTTTGCATTGACAGCATGTGTGCTACACTGTAAATGCAATCACCACCCCCACAAAAAAATTCGGCTAGCTAGAAACTCTAGACCTGTGTCACTGGGATGACTGTATATTTCCTTCATGCTTCCTTCCAAACCTTATAAAAAGAAGAGAATTTTACAGCAGTGGACGCCAGCTCCTAAATAAGAAATGTATATATGATAGTAGGCCTATGCAGAAGATATTCAAGTGGGTAAGTGTAGAGTGGAGGGGAGCAAGCTGGATAGCAATGCCCCCTGGTGCCAGACACACCCTACTCTTCCCAAATTCAGCACGCTCTGAATAGCCAGCGCTCCAAATCAGCAAATCAGGGAGGAAATCTGTTGCCTCTGTAGACAAGTACTGAACACAGGGAGATCAAGCGATAAGGCTATGGAGCATGTTGGCAGAGGTGGTGTGTCTATCTGGCATGCTCCCATTCCCTCATACCCTGGGTACGGCGTACAGTACGGCGTACCCATCTGAAAAACATCTGCATAAAGCTCCTGCCTCTTCTAGGGCTGGGGAACAAGGCACAAAACAGACACTGTGCCTCCAATGACATTACAGTAGTAATAGAACTACTGGAGTTCTTGTCACTTCAGTGAGACAAAATAGGACAGGACAAGCTGTCCGAGAGAAGATGTCAGCAAGAACACTAGGATCACTTCCAACACACTTAAAGAACTTCTGAATAGGCAAATGTGCGGTAAGGTAAAGATGACCCCTGACAATTAAGTCCAGTCGTGTCCTACTCTAGGGTGTGGTGCTCATCCCCATTTCAAAGCCGAAGAGCCAGCGTTGTCCGAAGACGCCTCCGTGGTCATGTGGCCGGCATGACTCTCCTTGCCGCAGCGCGTAGCATGTGGCTGGAACACGGAGCGCTGTTTACCTTCCCACAAGCGGTACCTATTTATCTACTCGCATTAACATGCTTTGGAACTGCTAGGTTGGCAGGAGCTGGCCAAGCAACGAGAGCTCACCCCGTTGCGGATTCGAACTGCTGACCTTTTGATCGACAGCTCATGGTTCAGTGGTTTAACCCACTGTGCCACCCGCTGACCTAAATGTGTGGTAGTTGCATGTAAAAAACCACCACCTGTGATAATCATGCACACAGATCTATTTCACTGCGTGTACATTGTTTTCAAGAGGCCAAGAACATTTCAGTATACATGAGCTATTTGCATGAGATAGTTTTATGGAGTCAGGAGGCTAGGTAGCTGGTACGCCGTGCCGAATATGTTGAGAACCCCTGGACTAGAAGAAGAAAATGCTATCCCGTTTCAGTATGAACATATGGTGGATTATCTTCACTCTATGATGACTAACCCTAATGAATGAAGTGCTATCTCTAGGTTCAATGTGTTGCCATCTAAGGTAACAGATGGGAGCAAGATTCCTTATTCAGAGTGGTGTTGCTCTTGCAATCATAGGTGTATTGAAACTATCCCCCATATATTGTTTTAATGCCCTCGGCACGCTAATCTTCGTGCTGTTTATCTAGCCCCTTTTTTTGTCCAAAAGAGATGGCTACTCTGATTAGATGTATCTGAAATTTTTTCTTAATGATTGTCCGATTGAAATTATAGTAGAGAGGCTTTCAAAGTCCTTACTGTTGGTGGCTAAGTACAATCAGAACACAGCTGGCTATTACCTGTTTCTGACAATGTTTTTAACAAATTTGCTAATTATAATAACTGATCTATATGTCAGGTTCTGTTTTGTCTTATAGTCGTTGTTGTTGATACGTTATGTATGCCAAAGGTTACTCTGACTCTAAAAGAAAATGTACGTGTGTGAAACACTTTGAATACTCAAAAAATCATTAGATACATATCACACCACCTATATATGATAGATCATTAATAGTCAGCTTCGCTCCCCCCCTTAGAAAGCTCTCTCAGGCTTATCACGCCGCAAACCGGCCCGGGGGAGGGGGGTTGGGCGGGATAGTGCTGGTGAGAAAGGGTCAGTCGGCGACTGCTCAGAAATATAGTGGCAAGTAGTCGCGCCCTTCCTCTCCACGGGCAGCAAGGGAGAAGGGCAGGCGGACTCTCGCTCTGTGCAAAGACCGGGTGAGCGAGGCGGTCCGTCCTGACTCCTGCACTTTCGCAGCCTGAAAGCGGAGAGGAAAGCACTCCGGCCAGTAACTACTGGAAGAGCAAAGCGCTTAGCGAGAGGAGCCCCGAACAAGCCACCCCCGTTCAGTCTCCTGTACCTGAAATTCAGCGAAGTCCTCACAGCTTAGATAAGAGCTGGGCGCAGCCATATTGGAGTGACCGGAGAACCCCAGTGGCAGCCAATCAGGAACCGCGATACAAACTCAGGGGTTCGATTGGAAGGCGAGGGGCGGGGGCGGGAGTCTTGGTTCTCCTTCGTCGAGGTGGGAGCTGGAAGGAGGACGTGAATGTTGGCAGACTTTTTTTGTTGTTGAAACTCTATACGACATCTGTAGCGTAGGCACAGTGAACTTTGCGTAGGGATATAATTCAGTTGTTTGGAGACGGAATTTCCTGGTTCCTTCTTTTTTTCCCTCTCCCAACCCCACCACGCGAGAGTTGCCCATAGAAAATGGAAGGCAGTCACGCTTTAGCGTAGTTGTGAATGGGCAGTGGTCTGTTCCCCTCCAAACAAAAAACAGGAGTTTCTCGTCTAATTCAGGAGGAATCCTATGTTATGTGAAAAGTCTAGGGCATTTTTTTAGTTTTTAAACATTTTATTATTAGTTATTAATTGCAATTATGCTTGTAGAAGTACATTATCACTTTATGGGGGAGAGGTTAACAGAGAGAGTGGCTCCATTATGACAGTCTAGCAACAATGTAGCCTGTTGTCAATATTGCAGATTAGAAGTGAGTCGAAGTTGGGTTTCTAGCCCCTACCTCCCCAAGGTTAAGGTACTTAAATTGACCCCTCAAGAGCATTCCAAAGCCAAATCCAGTGCTCAGGCTGTAGTAGTCCTGATCTATACAGTTATCCTGGAGTAAACCCCCTTGAATTCAATAGGATTTATTTCTGAGTAGAAATGCTTAGGATTGCACTTTCAGTTGCATGCAGGAGCCTTATGCTCCATTAACTTGCTTGCAGAAGTGGTGTACTTTTAAAAGTTTTAAAACTCAAATAAAAATAAAATGTTTTAATTATTTTATTTATTTATTTTTCACATTTTTATACCACCCTTCCTCCAAGGAGCTCAGAGTGGTGTACATATTTCCTCCCCTCCTTTTTGTCCTCACAACAACCCTGTGAGGTAGGTGGGGCTGAGAGATAGTGACTGGCCCAAGGTCACCCAGGAAGCTTCATGGCTGAGTGGGGATTATGAACCTGGATCTTCCAGGTCTAAGTCCGACTCCCAAACCACTACACCATCCTGGCTCATTATCAAATTATCTTTTGTTTGTGGGGGCCAGGCTTGCTGTTGCCTAATCACAGCTATGCTAAAATCCTGGATTGCTTTCTATGAGTAACATTCTTTTCCACAAAAGATCTCCCCCAAACGTAACATGGAAGGTGTGGATTGTCCGTGACTCAATTCAGTATATGTTAGTTTGTTTTATGGGGTATACCCAGGGCCAGCCCAAGACCTTCTGGTGCCTCAGGTGCTATGTCAAATATTGCCCCCACTTACCTGGTGATATGCCAGCCTTTGTTCCTCCCATTTCTTAGATTTGAAAAGGAAGAGGACTAAGTAAAAGAGGAAGTGTAGAGGGGAGGAGAATGGTGGGCTAGAACAGAGATACAATACCCCTTTTCTCTTCTGTCCCCTCTTCCTTTTCCAATCCAGGGAGTGGGTGATGGAGTGGAAGTGAATACGTGGATAGAGGTGGGCATCCTCTGCTAAGCTGTTGCCTAAGAATGGGCCAGCCATACACCTGTTAACTAGACACGGTATCCCCTGCTCGAAAGCCAATCATGTCCAACTCTAGGGTGCAGTGCTCATCTCAGTTTCTAAGGTCGAAGAGCCAGTGCTGTCCAAAGACGCTTCCATGGTCATGTGGCCAGCATGACTAACAGAACGCTGTTACCTTTCTGCTGCAGTGGTACCTATTTATCTACTTGCAATTTCTTGCTTTTGAACTGCTAGGTTTGCAGGAGCTGGGAGCTCACTCCATCACGTGGCATTCGGGTCTCGAACTGCTGTCCTACCAACCTTCTGATCTGCAGTTCAGCATCTTAACCACTAAGCCACAGCGGTCCCCTAACTAGACAAAAAGGCACCTTATTAAAGTGGTGGTTGTCTTGTATAGTACTTGTCACAGGGAGAGGAACTCTCTGTTAATTCTAGCCCAGTGCCCCACCCAGTGGCCATTACTGGAGTTGCTTTGTGTTTATTTGTAGATTAGGGGGCAAGGAACCATTTTTTAAAGTACAGTACATCATGTATATTTGGAAATTAGTATGTTGAGTAGTGGTTCTGGAGTTGGACTTAGACCTTGAAGATCCAGGTTCAAATCCCCGCTCAGCCATGAAGCTTCCTGGGTGACCCTAGGCCAGTCACACTCAGCCTAACGTATCTCACAGGGTTGTTGTGAGGACAAAAGGAGGGAAGGAGCTATGTACACCGCCCTGAGCTCCTTGGAGGAAGGAGGGGGTATACAAATGCAAAAAATAATATCACCATTTAAAGCTTAGGCCACAATATGCTGTGGCCAAAAACTCTGGTGTGTTTTTTTAACTTCAACAGACTTAGGTCCTCCCCTGGATTTCTATAGGTAAATGAATTCAATTCATCCAATGCAAACACTGATTATTACCATGTAGCTTACAAAACTTTAGTTTGTATGCCGTCTGATGCTATCACTCTTTGAGTGTGTGGGCAAAAGTGGGGGCTTTTGCTGATGTGTGCTTCCTTGGCTAATGGCTAAAGCAGGTGAGATGATGGCCCACAGGTAAAACACTTGCCTATGTAAGTATTCCATGCTTGTCATGTATATAGGTACTTAGTATGCATGTGCTACACACCAAGTCTGGGCCACTGATCACTGATGTATCGATATGCAAATGTGCTGACCCACTTGGGGTGCATTAGTGTGTGTATGTGTGTCAGCCTCCTTGAGGCTGCCATCATGTAGGTTTGGGCTTTCTGACTGATGAGGATGTGTGTGTGTGAAATCTAAACGTATTGCAGGATGAGCAGGCATGCCAATCAAAGTCCTTCACTGCTTCTCCCTGTGGATTCCTCAACCCCTGCTTCACCTGTGCATTCCTTCCATTCACAGGATTGATGAAGAGTGTCCCTTTATTCTTCTACACCAGGGATGGGGAACCTATTTCCGATGGAGGGCCATTTTCCCATGGGGAAAATGTCCCGCGGGCCGTGTGCCCCTTGTAGCGGAATTTTAAGCACATGAGAATTAATAGGACCAGGAAGACTGGTGAACAAGGAAAAAGTATGGGTTTATTTGTTACGCAGCGCAATTGACAGCCCCAGTTGGGGAACTGACCATTTGCTCCATGTGAGCACAGTTTTTATACATTTCCAAGCAGAACATCACAGGGTTGCTGAGAATGTGCATAGTTACAGAGTCATACAGAAACACAATGGGACTTTGGATTTACATTTTACAGAAGAGAATGGGAGCAATAGTGGGCAGCTGGGTAGAAGATTTCTAGATGGTCCTTGATGGTTCGATCGTTGAGTCCTGGGAGACTTGATTGAATTAGTTAGACTTGATTGAGTTAGCCTCCCTTTCCCCCAGAATCAGCCTAATGTGTGTGTTTCTACTGAGAGGAGAAAACAAAAGGAGGTTGCCAAATGTGAGATTTCCCCCTTGTGACTTGGGGAGGCAGATATGGAAGTGTGTAACAACAAGAATATTACCAGAACAAAACCAAGAATAATATTTTCTGCATCACCATCGGAAATAGTTACCCCTGTGCACGCGTGCGCAAAGCGCACACCCACCACCCGACCCCTGCTTTTACCTCCCCCCTGCTTTTACCTCCCCCCCTCTCCTTACCTTTTTCAGGCGGCTCATGCGCAGAAACAGCCGGGCTCCAAAGGAGTCGCGCGAGGTGAGCGCGCCACGCGCTCTCCCCTCGGCGCGACTCCTTTCGAATCCGGCTGCAGCAAGATATCCAGCTGTTGTCCACAAGACAACAAGATAACCTGTTTCCAGAAAAGTCTTCTTCATGACATGCTAGTTCTCTATGCACAGGGATTTTTTTGGTATGGCAGCATTCCATTCAATCATTTCAACCTCGTCCTTGCAATGTGAAGTGGTGCAGTTCATGCATACTTTACCTCCTGGGCAAGAACTAGGCCAAGCCCTGGAAGGAAAGAAGTGACAAAGCTGCTACAAGCCTCACGTCTTGTCCTTCTGAACTGCTAGAAACAACTAAAAACATGCCCACCCAGTTCTCTGACATGTAAGAATAGCAAGGGAAGTGGAAGAAGAAAAAGAGAGAGAATATCAGCATTTTCCACAGCTACCATCCAGTGTGAGTACAGACCTCTAGGAAACTCTCCCAGGGCCAGATGATGGCTTAGTTGCCACGCATCAGATTGTTCCTGTATCAACAACTGCAAATCTGGAATTAGGAAATGGTGGTGGGAGTCAGAGCACGTCTACACATACAGCAGGATGAGGCGGAACAGTAGATTGTTGTTCAGTCGTTAAGTCGTGTCTGACCCTTCGTGATCCCATGAACCATATCCCGCCAGGCCTTCCTGTCCTCCACTATCGTCCTGAGTTCACTCATTTTCATGTTTGTTGCATCGGTGATGCTGTCTAACCATCTCATCCTTTGCCTTCCCCTTCTCCTTTTGCCATTAATCTTTCCCAGCATCAGAGTCTTCTCCAGAGAGTCCTCTCTTTGCATTAGGTGGCCAAAATATTTGAGCTTTAGCCTCAGTACCTGTCCTTCCAGGGAACAGTCAGGGTTAATTTCATTCAGGATTGACCTAATTTGGCTGCATGTGTAGTTCAGACTTGATCCGGCATTAAAATCCAGTCTCAGCAAAAGTGATCGTGTGTGTGCAAGGTGCATCGATCTTAAGCAAGGGTGAGCTGTGCAGTGTGCATCCCCAAAGGACAGGCAAGAAGAGGGAGAAGGCTTGAGCAAGATGGCTTACCGGTAAGTTGATCTGTTTGTGTGAAAAGATTGTTCTTCTACCTGCTTATAGAAAAGAAATAAAAATATAAGTTTATTAAAGGGGGGCAGCCGCATTAGTGGGTCTCACACCAGGTGTTTTTTTTAGTCAGAGCCCAATCCTATCCAACTTTCCAGCACTGATGCAGCCGTGCCAATGGGGCATGTGCTGCATCCTGCAGTGGAGGGGCAGTCATGGAGGTCTCCTCAAGGAATGTTTGTTTGTTTCTTTACCTCAGGGCTGCATTGAGGTTGTATGCATCTGTGCTGGAAAGTTGGATAGGATTGGGCCTTCAGTGAAGCCTGACTGGGCAGTGTATATCCTTTGTAATGAACAAAAACTGAAGCGTCTCCCGTGGTGAAGATGGGTTCATATTAACCAGTTCTCTCCAATATGTTTCCTATTTTGACATCAGGGAGTCGTTTCTGCAGAGCGCTAACATATCCCCCCCCCCCCCCCGGTCTTAAGGCTAAAGGCTGATTCACACCAGCCCTTTCCGTGCGCGTTTTGGCTTCTTTTCGTGCGTTTTTCATGCTTGCGTCTGACGCAGCATGAGCTTACGACGCAGCCAGGAGAGATGGTTTCGGTTTATCTTTTTGCGGCGCTTGTGTTTAAGCTAGCGTTTATGCTCGCGGTGCTAGGCAGCTCACCAATCAGAGAAGCACATTTCTCTTCACCCAATCACAGCTGCGCTTTCTTCAAGAAGGCGGGCAAACGTTCAGAGAACTGCTAGACGCATGTACAGACGCTAGAGTAGAGCAAACGTGCACGGAAGGGCTAGTGTGAATCAGCCTTTATCCTCAGGAACATTCGTCTTAAGCCAGTGACAGACCAGGTCCGTGCTCCGTGCGCGTCCGTGCTGCTGCGGGCGCGTTTTCTCTGTCTGACATGGCTCCGTTGCTGCTCCCGGCTGTCGTCGTCAGACGTCGGCAGCCCCCGGCGCGTAAACGCTTCAGCTGCCCCAAGCCCAGCGCTGGCAGCATTCGTCCCGTTCCGTCCGTGTCCCAGCCCCCTGGAGGCGGGACACAGAGCGGCCAGAGCCACTCAAAGGGAAGGAAGCCAACGTCAATCAAAGGAAAAGAGGGGCAGAATGTTTTGGGAAAGCAGCCATTTTTTCTCCTCGCAACTACGAGCGAACGCGGTTTTGTTTATTCAAATCTTCATCACTTGGAAGGGTTTTAACTTTTAAGCACAGTGTGGAAACATGTGCCTGGGGCAGCCAGCAAGCTCCATCCTTTTGTCCAATGCGTCTAGGTGTTTCCGGTCAGACATTTGCTGATCCCCCCCCCCCCACACACACTTTTATTTTGTAGTTAGTAAACACTCACACACAAAAACAAAAACAAAATGCGTTTCTCTTCTGTGCAGTCCCCACTAGTCCTGACCTCTTCCCTGAGGGAAGATCCGCAGCAAGGATCGAGCAGCGAGTGCGCGAAGGAGGGGGGAGAGAAGTTCCCTCTTCTCTCCCCCCTTCTCTCCCCACCCTCTCCCTCGCTCGCTCGCTGCGGCTGCGATCTGGTGTGACATGCACACGTCGCATCCAGCCCCCTAGCGTGCGTCCGGTGCGGCAACGCACGCTCGCTCCCGCACGCTCCGCCCGGACCACGGGCTTGGTCTGTCTCGGCCTTTATGCTCGTGATTTTTGCAGCCTTGACGACTAACGCCCGCTGCTGAGCGCCACGTTTATCTACACGACAGCGGAGGGGCTCCGCCGTCGCCTCTGACTGGCGCCTCCGCGCTGGAAGCAGGGGGAGTGTTTTCAAGCATGTTACCCCTCATGTTGTCCCGCCTTCCTAAGAACGCGCCGTTGTGATTGGTAGCTCTCTTCCCCCCCCTCTCTGTTATTGGTAGGCTGCAGCAGCTCCGCGAGCCACCTCCAAGCTCTGCCGTACGCCTCCAAAAAAATAGAGCACTCGACTTGGAGTACGCGGCAGTGGGGCGGAGGTCCGGCGGCTCCGCCGGATTACAAAAACGCTCCGCGACGCTGTCGTGTAGATCAGCCTCGGCAGTAGTAGAAGCCCTCTTGAATTTCCGCGGGCATAGAACGGCGGAAGCGAGCCCCAGCTGACGTTTACGCAACTTTACTCCCCCCAAGGAAGGCGCTCCCTTCGCGGCCTATCAGGTTGAGTGTCGTCGCCGTCAGCTCAACTCCTCCCTCCGAGCTGGGAAAAGGGGAGTCGTTTCGAGCCTAGCCGAGAGTCGCTGCCTGGTTCGCGCCTGCTCTTGCTTCAAGTCGCACGTCGTAAGAAGAGGGACGGACAGAGCGGCGAAAACTGAAGGAGGAAGAGGAAGCACTACGTCTGGCTGAGGCTATGCTGGGGCTTGCTGCTGCTGCTGCCGCCGGTGAGTGCTTCTGCTTTCCAGCCGGGTCAGGCCAGGCCTAGCCCGCTCCTGCCAGTGAGTGTTCTGCGTTCAAGGTCGGGTGGGAAAGGCGTCTGTCGTGGCCTGCCCTGGGGCAGAATACCTGACTTGAGAAGCTGGTGGTGAAGAAACAGCCTTGCAGCCTCCTTCTGTTCGTGCGTCGTTCGCAATAATAAGGCTCAGCTCGTTCAATAGGAGTACATACGCTACTCGCAAGCAAAAGATTTTATGAGATTGCAAAAGCGTGCACGCGATTGCAAATTTGCGTTCTCTGGCAGGGCTACATTTGATCCGATTTGGCAGGGCTAGATTTGATTCGTAGCTGGAAGCCAAGTGGAGTGCTTACTGCTGCGTTGCCTGTGTTTCTCTCTCTGTACTACAATCCTCCCATTTTTTTTTCCTCCAGGCAAAGTTGCAAGGAGCTTGGACACAAAATGCGTTTCTGCGCTACGGGTGACCAGAGGAACACATTGGATGTTTAACAGAACGTTATGCAGCAAAACCCAGGAGGGCAGTGCACAGCAGCCAAAAACGGGGGCATCAGGTAAGTTTATCTTTGTAACTTGCAGACATATTCTGTGCATGAAGATGTTTGCTCAGAAGCTGAGTTCAGTGGGGCTTACTTCCAAGTAAGTGTGCATATGGTTGCAGCCTGCAAGCAAGTACTGAACTCAGTGGGACTTCTGATTAGATTATGCTATTAGGCTGTGTATAGATGACAGCACTTAAAAAAAGTTATTAAAAATAAAATAGAATATAGTCATGATACTAAAATAAAACAGTGCAAACGAGTTCTTTTCGGGAAAAAAATAAGAATCTGTCAGAGAAGTGTATTGCAAATGCTGGTAAACTAAAATCCATTATATGGCAAATGTATATTGCCCCTCTTCATACCTGCAGATGGCAACATGAGATAAACTGCATATATGTGACGTAGAGCACAAGCTGATTTCAAGTGTTCTCCTGTATGTTGATTTAACAGTGTCTATAAAACATTAAAACATCTCTTAGATTTTCAAGTGGTGGCTGCAGACATCGACACACACTATGTTACTGTATCTATAATACTGTTTTGTTATAGCACCCATTATGTCCTGGGTGTAACTTTACGGTACTATATAAAAAAAAAGTGAATCCATAAAAGTATTCAAAGGTTTGGTGTGGAGAAGAAGTACAGCTGCCTGTGCTGTGCTCTCAGCCAACAGAAGCTGCGTACTCTGGCTAGCAGTGTGCCAATGAGAGCAGTGTATTTTGGCTAGCGTGAGGCCAGTAGCTTGCTATCATGAAATGCCTCGAGGGAGGAAATGGCGAGCAAGGCAATCTACCTTGGATGCCTTCTTCAGCAAGAAGCCTGCAGTTCCCAAGGATGAGTCACAACCTGGCTCATTCTCCTGGGAGTAGCTCTTCCCATCATCTTCCATCACTGTCCTCTAGGAATGGTGATGGCTGCGATGGTCAGTTATGTTCAGTCTCCAACGTAATGCACTGCTGAGTACAGTACTGTGAACTCATCTGCATTAGAACAGTGTTATAATTACCTCCTTTAGGTGCTGTTTCACACATCACTCTGTTTTCCAGAGACATATTCACAGTATTATTATTTTATTATTAACCACCAGTATTTATATACCGCCTTTTCTTGGATTTCTCATCTGACTTTAATTCAAAGGCGGTTTACATAGGCAGGCTTGCTAAACCCCATGGGGTTTTTACAATACAGGTTGATTATCCCTTATCTGGACTGCTTGGGATGGGAATTTGTTCGGATTTTGGATTTGTCTAGATTTTGAAATATTTGCATAAATATGAAATTTATGGGTTCTGAATTAGTGAAAACCGGAAGTGCCCAAAGATCGCTGTTTTGCAGCGATCCGAAGATAGGGGAGGCCTGTAGAGGGTCACGCAGGCCTCCCCCAAGCCCCGGTAAGTGCCGCAATGGCTGTTTCGGGCAATTTGGTGGCGGCGATCCCCTGGATTGCTGCTGTCATGCTGTCCCTGCCCCTTAAGGGGGCAGGGAACAGCTTAAGTTCTCAATGCTGGGTCACGACCCACAGTTTGAGAACTGCTGTTCTAGGTGACAAGTATTCCAGTTTCCCACAACTCAAGAGAAGGTGCCTGGATTCCCTGCAGCAAAGAGTAACAGCCATTCACTTTTGTGCTTAAAAATGATCCTAGAGGTTTTTATTCCATCTTTCCTCCAAAATGTTCTGAGTAGTATACATAGTCACAGACACTGTTAGGAACTCTGAGGAAAGCTGGTGGGGTGGGGGGAGGTCTGAGGTCAGCATTTGATTGAGTGGGAATTTGAATCCAGGTCTCCTGAGTCTAGGTCCAGCAGTTAGGAAGTATGTCCCATGGTAACTGTGGGAACATTAATGACCTTTTTTGCTCTCTCAGGCCTGATAATGTCCCAAAGGATCCCTTTTCTTTGTCTAAAACAAACTGGAATCTGACCAGCTTTCAGAACAGCATAGCTGGAGAACTCTGGATGAATCCTGCTGAAATGGATTTCTAGTGTGCGTGTTGCCTTCATTATGTTAATCTGATTACTTTTCTTTTTCAATATTATATTGCTAAGTAGCTTTAAGGGTAAAAAAATAAATTAGAATAGATTATACAGGTTGATTACCCCTTATCCGGACATCCAAAATCCAGATTATTCCAAAATCCAGACATTTTGGAGCTATGACTTAAAAAAACCCACCCTTTTCCAGCACCTGGCTGGCATAGTGCAAGGCATTCTGGGGCACAAAATTATTAAAAATATTGTAATGTATAAAATTACCTTTAGGCTATGTGTTTAAGGTGTACAGTATATGAGACATAAATGAATTTCATATTTAGACTTAGGTCCCATCCCCAAGATATCTCATTATATTTATGCAAATATTCCAAAATCCAAACAACTTCCCATCCAAAGCAGTCCAGATAAGGGATACTCAGCCTGTACTTTGTCTTCTGTACGCTTGCTTCTTTGTCTCAGTTTTTACATGTGACATTTTCCAGTTGACTAGTGCTTTGTAGCCTCAGCTTCATGAAGGGGCTGTTGAGTCCCTTACTCA
Organism: Plestiodon gilberti rubricaudatus; assembly: GCA_026170595.1. NCBI lineage: Eukaryota > Metazoa > Chordata > Lepidosauria > Squamata > Scincidae > Plestiodon > Plestiodon gilberti. The sequence continues at coordinate 104,746,204 of JANXHW010000002.1, read as the reverse complement.
GTGAGAGTAGCCATGTTTGCCCTATTGCAGAGGTTCCCAACCTTTCGCTGCCACATACCACCTTCGTGAGTCTCCAGCCTGCCATGTACCACCAGAAGTAAGTGCTGATGACATCATCGGTACTTGCTTCCGGGTTCACGGCTGTGCTGGAGCACAGAACATCAAAGTAAGGCACAAGAGCGGGTCCTTCCCTGCGCTAGAAGCCTGTGCGCTCGAGCTCTACAGACTCGGCAGAGGTAGGCATAGGGTAGGGAAAGTACCCAGAAAAGGCACATCAGGTTTTGCTGCTTACATCTTAACATCCTTGCCAACTTTTGCTGCCCCATCTTAACATCCTTGCCAACTTTTGTTGCCCCCTCCCCCCCTTTTTGTTGGATTATCAGCAGGATGGATTTGATTTAAATTACCACTCAAGCAAGATTTAATCATGTGACTTTTTTTATTTACAGAAAGTGCACTCTTCCTTGCTATATAAGTTTAATATATATTTTTCACATCTCAGAGATATAGGTTTAATTTTGGAAGCCCATACTGTACATTTTAAACAGTAATTTATTTTGGGAAAAAATTGATTAGTTTTGCAGTTATGTTGGGAAATGAATGATTATTTTAGTTACCAAAGCTGATTGAAACACCGTATTTATTGGCGTATAAAACACACTTTTTTGTCTAAATTTGTGACCCAAAATAGTAGGGTGCATTTTATACGCCAATACTAAAAAATCCCTCCCCCCGTTTTAAAGCATTTTTGGGCTTACCGGTTTTTTCTGGAGCCGGAGAGCTCCCTTGTGCTTTCTTCCCTGACTAATCTATCCGATCTACAGCTGTTTGTCGGGTTTAATTTATGCACGTGCATGAGTTGAGCTTCTCAGCAGCCAGGAGAGGGCGCTGTGCTCAGTTCAGTTCAGCTGAGCTGCAGAGGGCCTGCTCTTCCGGATGCTGAATGAATGCAGCATGGGTAAGCTTCTGAACTGGGCCTAGTTGGGAGGCTTTGGAAACTGCATACGTGGGGTGGGGGAAAAGAGTTGAGTCTGGGGTTTTTGTATTTGGGATTTATGTTGTTTAAGAGTTGGTAAGTTGAGTCTGGGGTTGGTAAGAGTTGAGTCTGGGTTTTTTTTGTACTTTTATGTTTTTTACTGTGGAAACTGCAGGGGTGGGGTGGGGGAAAAAGAGTTGAGTCTGGGTTTTTTTTTGTACTTGGGATTTATGTTCTGGTGCATTTTGTTCATGTGTCATATTGCTGTGTGTTTTAAAAGAGATCCTGGTATTTTTGTGCAATTTATGTAAATTAGCTAATTAAGCAGCCAAGCGGTAAGTGGCCCAAAAATGCTTTAAATGTTTTTTTCTTGAAACCCAGGGCCAAAAGGAAGGTGCGTCTTATACGCCGGTGCGTATTATACGCCGATAAATATGGTAAAATTGAAGCCCCAATCCAAGAACTCTTGGAAACTGCTTACAAAATTTTAAAAAGATTTTGTGAATACATGTCTCGTAACATAGAATTGGAATTTATAATCCCCATTCCATAATAAGATCTTAGGTGTGATGCGAGAGATCACAATGCCAATGTTGCCTTTTGAATGGGGTCCCTGGTTCTCATCTGCTGTGTTTTTTCTTCCATGCTGTCTCTAGGTTCCTCCTTCAAAGTCCCTGGATACAAGCCCTCTGACTGGGATAAGAAGTTCTTGCTATGGACAGGTCGGTTCAAGAAAGTAGAAGACATACCAGAAACTGTGTCGTAAGTTCAATTTTCACTGTTAGATTTGTGCAGTGATTGCTATAGTGAGAACTCAGAATATCCAGGAACAAGCTGAAAGAGCCGCATACGCAGAAGCAATTGCTTTCCACTTTGAAAAATGCCTAGAGCAGTGGTTCCCAAATTGGGAGGCATGGCTCCCAGGGGAGCCACGGAAAGCAGCCAGGGGAGCTGCGGAGTGCCACGGAATCCTCGAGGAAAGTGCAATGCCAATTGGCAGGCGTCCACCTAATGTAATGAGGAGCCATGGACAATGGTCACCAGCGGTCAAGGGAGCCGCAGGTCAAAAAGGTTTGGGGAACACTGGCCTAGAGGTTTGCCTAGAAAAACTTAAGATGAGTTAAATTGGTCAAGAGCTAAATGAATCTGAGAAATCATATTCATCAGATTAATATGAGAATAAAATATTGTGATCTGAGCATAATGCTCTCAAATGTGTTGGGGCTAAAATTTGTCACATCCTGGAACACTTCTGAAAAGTAGCTAGATTTAACACATTACAAGCTCTGAACACTGGATCATTCACAAGTCATTTGTGAAATCCCCAACTGACCAGTAAACAAAGGTCCTGGCTTTGGGCCAGCTCATTGGACCAGTGGCGTCATTAGGGGTGTGTGGACCGCACCAGGTGAAACCCTCGGCGGGGGGGGGGGCTGTGACACCATTACCGGGCAAAATTGTGGAAACTTTGTATTTATGAATAATACCATCATGTGATTTTATATATATCATTTGATGTGTAATTTCAAGCAGAATGCAATGAAACAACCATTTTGAAATATCTGTATTCTATCAAAAGTTATGGCCAAATAACCGGAAAAAGAAAACACAACTGCCTTATGTAACAAAAAGTGAATTTCCTTAACTTAAAACAGACCAATGAGACTGATTGTTCCGAGAGCCAATGAGGTGTTATGACATAGCATGGAACCAATAAGGGGTTAGTATGAGTCGGCTCTCATTTCTATGTATCAGAGCTAATACTAGTTGTGGGAGTGTCATCAAGTTGGCCACTGTTTTTTTGTTGGGTACTGACTTGTGGGTGACCTGTACTGTTATATATTAAAATAAAGTTAATGGGGGGTGACACCATGAGTTACTGCGTTGGGTGACACCAACCCCAGCGACACAGCGAGCTCTCGCACCGGGTGACGCAAACCCTAGCGACACCTCTTGGACTATAAAGCTCACCTGATTTACAGGAACAGTTTGGTACCCAATTTCACAGGTGGAACCTGGGTGATTCCCACAGATTATAAAAAGTGGGGTCACGTGCCTCCCCTATGCACATTGACCCAGATCTGATATTGGGAGCATTTGGTGCTTCACAGGTGTTCATCTGTCCCTCTTTAAGAGTAGGTGCAAGAACCTGGAACAGCATGAATATGTGGAATAGGGAAATAAACCAAGGAAGTTGTCAGGTTTGTTTGCTACTTGTATCTTGCTGCTTGTATCTTAACATCCTTGCTAATCTTTGCTTGCAGTTTCAAGAGCATTTGGGTATTGTAGTTTGGAATTTCCCTTTTGTGTGTTAAGGACATGAATCTCCTTAACCTCATTAGTCTCATGAAATCCACTGTTCATAGAAACTGCTTTCAACTGTACTTTTGATCAAACTAAATTTGATTTAGCTCAGTAATTATTTTATAGTAGTCACAAACAAGGACATGCCCTGCACAATATGTCCCTCTTCTCTACAGCATCTAGTAAACTTTAAAAAAAATCAATGACATGCACATAGCAATTCGGAATAAGGTGTTCCATTGTCTTTTCCTTTACTTCCATCATTCTTATTGTAGTCTTTAATTTTTCAGAGAATTCAGAATATTTTGGCAAAAACAGGACAGATTAAGAATGTTGGGGGAGGGGAAGACATGGATTAGGAAACTTGTACAAGAACATGACTGCAGTCCTGTTCGTAAAGCGTGGATGTTGTCCACATCCATGTGGAGTAAGTGAGAGTGTATTAGCAAGTCCCATCTCTGTGCTAACATGCATCCGAAGCCCACTTTCTGCTCTCCTTATGGAGAGTTTGTCTGCAGTGACAGATGCTCTTCAAGGGAAGAGAAATTCCTCATGGTCAAGAATATCAACATGATAATTCCAAGGTTTTCTTAACCCAGACATTCACAATAGGTAGCTCAGACTGTGTGACTTGGCAAATAATATTCTTGCCATAGTCAACATCCTTACTATGAGCCTCTTATGATTATGTTTAATTCGCCCCTCAAAATGTCAAAGTAATTTTTTTCCAAGTTAAGCATCAACTCATAACTTATTTAATACATCCATTTATGCTTCTCCAATATTGTGCTTTTTTGCAATTCTGTCAAATACAGGCAAATGTTCGCTGCTCATATAACATCCTCAACAGATATCTGAAGCTCTTGAACATTTTTTTGTGATCTAATAGACGTATAGCGCCACCTGACATAAACTATAATTTTTTTTCCTCTGAACTAATGTCAGAGTTGTTTAGCCATTTCTGCATTTACATTAACCCGTTATTTGTTAGAGATGGTCACATCAAACTCCTGCTCCCACTTCTTCAAATTTCAGTCTGGAATCTTGCTCCATTGCCAGATTTCCTCTTTGCCCAATATTCTCTATTAAACATTTCACAAATTTAAACCCTAACATGATATCACTCTGTATATAGACTCTAATCTGTAAATATCAGTACAACAGAATTGCATACTTGGATTAAGCTGTAGAATTATAGAGTTGGAACAAGAACATTGAGTTCTGCGCCCCTGGCCAATGCAGACTGTTCACAACTGCGAGTTCTTTGATAGATGGCTATCCAGCCTCTGCATAAAGACCTCCAACGATGGTCTACCATGGGGGTGGCCAACCTTCTACCATCTTGGCAGCTGCAAGTGCTGATGGTGCTGCTAAAGCAGCTGCACCTGCTGAAATGTCCTCACCTGTACAACCATTAAAGGGCCAGGAGCATTCATGCTGAAAGGATGGCCACCCCTGGTCTACCACCTTCTAGGGCAAACATTTCCACTGCTGGACACTTTGTACCATTGGGAAGTTCTTCCTAATGTTTAATGAAATCTCATTTGTTGTAATTTAAACTCATTTGTCTTGGTCCTACCCTCCGGAGCAACTGAGAACAAATCCACTCCATCTTCCACATGACAGCCCCTCAGATATTTATAGATTGTCACCTCTTAACTGTCTCTTCTCCAAACTAAACATACCCACCTCCTTCAGCCTTGTCTTCATAGGACATGGTCTCTAGCCCCTCCTAGTTGCCCTTCTCTTGACCTACTGCAGTTTGTCAATATCCCTCTTAAACTGTGGCACCCAGAATTGGACACACTATTTCAGGTGGGGTCTGACTAACACAGAATACAGTGGTCCCATTACTTCTCAGTCTTGACGCTGTACTTCTGTTGATGCAGCCTAGAACTGCATTTGCCTTCTTTCCCGCCATGTCACACAGCCAGCTCATGTTTTTGCTTGTCGTCTTAACGCCCCCAGATCTTTTTCACATGTACTACTGCCCAGACAATATGTATGCGCTTCTGACTTTTCCTACCCAAATACAAAACTTTTTACATTTATCCCTTTTGAAGTGCATTTTGTTTACATTTGGCCAGTTTTCCCATCCTGTCAAGATCATCCTGGATCCTATTCCTGTCCTCTAGGATATTGGCTACCCCTCCCAGTTTGGTGGTGTTTGCAGATTTGATGAACATCCCCTCATCCAAGTCATTTATAAAGATAGAGAACAATACCAGGCCCAAGACAGGGCCCTGAGGCACCCCAGTTGTCCCTTCCAGCTTGACAAGGAGTCATTGACGAGCACTCTCTGAGTCCGTCAGCCAACCACGGATCCATTTGACAATAGCAGCATCTAGCCCACATTCCACCAGGATGTTGTGGGGAACCTTGTCAAAATTCGTACTGAAATCCAGATATGTCCACAGCATCCCCCTGATCTACCGAGCTAATCACTCTTATCGTAGAAGGAGATAAGGTTTGTCTGGAAAGACCTGTTCTTAAGAAAACCATGCTAGCTCTTAGCATCACTGCTGTTCTTTCTAAATGCTCAGATGCAGATGACTTAATGATTTGCTCCAACACCTTCCCAGGTATTGACATCAAGCTGACTGGCTGGTAGTTGCCCGGACATGTTTTTCCCTTTCTTGAAGATGGGGACAGTGTTTGCTTGCCTCTGGTCTCCTGGCACTTCCTTGGTTCCAAGATAATGTCTGCCAGTTCTATGAGCACCCTAGAGTGCAGCTCTTCCAGTCCCAAAGACTTCATTTTGAGCAGCTTAAATGATCCTGAACCACATCTTATCCTATCATAAGCCATAGTATCCTCACTCCCTCCTTTGTTCTTTTTTACTAGGTTGAATGCACTCCATTTGCAGAAGACAGAAGCAAAGTAGGAATTGAGCAGTTCTGCCTTCTGTCCGTCACCCATTCACATTTCACCATCATCTCCATGTGGTGGACCCACCACTTCCTTGTTCTTCCTCCTGCGTTGAACATAACCATAAAATCTGTTTTTCTTCACCTCCCTTGCTTACCTAAGCTCATTCTAAGTTTTAACCCTCCTGACTGTCTCCCTACATTTAACAGCTATATACTTGCATTCATCTTTGTCAATTTGCCCCTCCTTCCACTTCCTATACATCTCCATCTTATGTGCCAACTCTTCAAAAAGCTCCTTGTAGAACCAGTGTGGTTTCTTTAGGCACCTACTCTTCTAACTGATTGGAATTGTTTGAGATAGCACCTTCAGTATCTCGCAAGAAACTCCCATCCCTCCTGAGCCGCCCTGAGAATTTCTGCCCAAGGAATTTCACCCAGTATTCCCATCATCTTACCAAAGTCTGCTTTTCTGAAGTCTGCGGTTCACGTCTGACTCTGCTCAACTTTCTCCCGCCTCCATGTTGTAAATCCCAGGAGGACATGGTAATCCTTTGTTTGACAGAACAATCCCATGTTGTTGTTTTTTTTAAAAATTGCTAAATCTAAGCAGATTAAACCACAGCTCAGATCTCCCTCTGTTCTTATCCCTGGCAACCAAGTCAACTTGATATTCATAACTGTTGGAGTTAATGGAGGAGCTTCTGGTTATACTTTGTTCATATTCTTATAATATCCTGCCATATTTGGCTTCTTCTCAAAACATCTTGAGTGTACTCTCTTGTCCAAAACAAGCAAGCACAAGGTTATATCAACAGCTAGCTTTTCTATTTCCCACGGTAGATAGCTTTTTAAATTTCCTGTCCCATAATAACAAAACATTTAACTTTGCTGTGCGATATTTAATTAGACATGGTCCTTCTAGTAACCCCTTTAGTTATGCTTTGCTTTATTTGCCTTTTATTTGGGTGGGGGGGATTATAATTCCAAATACATCTATTAGGTAATCATTGCTTTATTTTATTCAACACCTCCTGAGGAACCTTCAAAAGAAGAGCAATTTTTTTTAGGAAATATATTCATTTTTATTGCCCCCGCTCATCCAATTTCAATCCATTTTATCTCCCGCACATCTCTTATTTTTATTTTTAAAGATTAAGTACTCTGCCTTTCCAGTGTGTCCCATGGGATGTTAAAAACTGTCAGTCTAGAACAAATGGGAGGGAGTAAGATTTCTCCCCCCCCCCCCAAAAAAAAACAAATCTTCAAGAGCAAGGGAAGTGGCGGGTTTTTTTTTTTTTTATATAAAGCTGCTTCAGAAGACACAGGAGGAAACAGTGCTTGGCTTCTCTTTCTTCCTGGCTACTGACAGGTGTGTACGTTCGTGTGTCCATATTACTGTTCAGGGAGCGGCGGATAAGGTGTAAGATAAGTGGCAGATAAGACCTCCCACATGAGCGTTGTGCGGCCTCCGATCCTGGCCAGGGACCAAGGTCGACCGCACTGGCCCCGCCCACCTCCGAGTGAGGCCTGCTGGAGCACACTGTTTTGCAGTGGTTCTGCCTGCCCTGGGGTGGCAGATTCAGAAGGTGTTGCTGGGAGACTCCTGCTTGGCATGTTGGCCTTTGATGTCCCCCAGTGATCTTGAGGTCAACAAACTGAAGCTTGATCCAGACAGAGGTGCTTCTTTTTCACCTCTGACCAGAGAACAGGGTTTTGGCTGATATTGAATGAGATAGTGCTCCACTTGAAAGTTCAGGCTTGTATTAATATATGTTTCTTGGACAAGTAGTATATCTAATGTCCTATTCCAAAGTGTTCTTTTGAGTGGGTTATTAAGTCCATCTACATTTACTGTAAACACTCTTATCTTTATTATTCATTAAAAGGAAACCTAAAAAGAGAGGCAGTACAACTGCACCTTGTGCAGAGATCTGGAAAAACAACACTATTTCAATAAACTCGTTTCCTCTATCTAGGCATTCCTATCTTAAAAGTAATCTATCTTCTATTTCCCTGTTAAACCAGTATTCTCCATGGCCTCTTCCTTTATTTGTTTCAGGGATTACCGTACATCATTCAAAGGGACAGCCTCAGAGTCCAAACTCGCTTGTGCAATTGATTTTACTGTCAATATTTTGGATCTATAAGGGGCTTGAATGGAAACCCTGACTTGAATGATATTCTGTCCTTGTTTAGTCTTTGGGTAAGAAGAAATTTCAATTATTTTTTTAGAGTTATTGCTGATTAAATCTGACAGGATATTAATTTTCAAGCCATCCAGCTCCCACCTGTGCTCTAACAACTTCAGGTACACAATCCTTAGATTCTCAGGTCATATACTAAGCCTGACTGTCTTCTAGCATAATGAGTGTTTGACTGAAATGCGGTATATATTTCTCTTTGGTTACCTTCTTGACATTGCTAGTATTTCAATATCTTGAAGCATTTCCTCAATTTTACATATGTCAGGATCTGCTGATTTGTAAAGGTCTTTTATACTACCCTACAACTTAATAACCTCTTAATTATTGCATTTGTGTCCACAAATTTTAGATACACTTGATTTTTCTTCTTTTTGCTCTCCAGCCAGTTTATGGCCTGGTGCAGTATTCTGTTTGCCTTGTCATTTATCTCAAAGCATCTTTTGTTTTGTGTACTTCAAATAGCATTCTATATATTCATACTTGCATGAAGGTTCCTTATTTGTCAAGTTCAATCTGTACATCTGGATTCAAATCCTTTTTTATTATCTCATTTCTTGATCTTTTGCTCTACCTGATCCTTTTATTTTATAATTTTGATAGATATATTGGCTTATTTAATACAAGGACCTCTACAGTAGGCTTTAAAGGCATCTCGTACAACTATTATTGGGCATCATCTAATTTTTTCAGATATTTTTTCTGTATTAATATAAGGCTTGTAGTTTGGTGGCCAGATATGCCATTGCTCTGGCTACTACAGTACTAAGAATGAGGGAGTTATGATTACAATACAAAATAAACTTTCATTGGAAATTATAGCTCAATTTAAAGGATCCTGAGGGTAGGGTTTTTTTGTGTGTTTTGGCTCAGCAGCGTTGGGAAGATAGAAGGCTGGACAGGACAGGAAAGGGAATTGCAGGGTGTTACCATCCTCAGTGCCAGTTTTTGGATGGTGGTTGGAACGGGGGTGACTTGAGCCAGCACCAGCGGGTTATTATTCCACAGACCAACAGCAAGGCAGGATATCAGGTGAAGAGCGAAGAACAGAAGGCTCTAGTGCACAGAAGTTTTACCCCATAGGATCCTATGGGATTATAGATGGAGGTGACTCTATGATGGGTAGAGAACCCCTGCTGAGTTCTGCCTTTGTTTTCCTACCCAGTTGAAGGTGCAGTAGCTAGTTAGATGGTCTGTTGGTTTGCTCCTAGATTGAGCTTAATCATGGGGATTGTGAGGACTGTTGTAGTGTGAAACCTTTTCTCTCTCTCTCTCTCCCCCCCCCCCCCCCCCAAACTCAGGAGTCCAGGGAGGTGGTTCTGGTCACAAGCTGGAAAGCTTCATCGGAATTTTGGAGGCATGAACATTCCATTTTAAATTTCAGGAGTAAGCAGGGCTATCGATTCAAATGTGAAGCATGAGGCCCCATGGATCAGTTGGGGTGTGTGTGTGTGTGTGAGAGAGAGAGAGAGAGAGAGAGAGATTACATGGCTTAATGAAAAGTGTGGCTGTCGTGGCCTGTGGATCTGTGGCCTCTCGCAATCAGTCCTGTAAAATAGGCACTATTGTTCTGGCCCTTGACTCTCCAGGAAGGCACCTAGGACTAAGTTCACACATGTAAATGAGTCTCTTGCTGCCTTGAATCAAAGGAAATAAACAGAAATACAATATTGACTATGTAACACTTGTTTGATACGTTCTCTATGCTTTTATTGCTTTTTACTGATGATTTATGTTTTGTTTTATATTGTGTTTGTAAACCAGCTTGGCATTGCGTCCTACAATGGAAAGGCAGATTAAATAAACTTGGACAGTCTAGTTGCCCCAGAGTGACTTGTTCAATTCCTCTTTTGTCTTCACTGGCAGTGCAAGGAGCAGCTGTCAGCTGGATTCCTCTCTCACTTTTTTTTTTCATACATACATACTGATTAACAGATTGACAAGGCAATGTAAGCAGCTGCAATATGACCATACTGTGTTTTCTCTAAGGTTTGAGATGATCGATGCCGCTCGGAACAAGATGCGTGTGAAGATGAGCTATGTAATGATTGCCTTGACAATCCTGGGCTGCATAATTATGGTGATTGCAGGAAAACGGGTGAGTACAAAATGGGTTGCGTGGAGTACGACCACCCAAATGTTTCTTTTGGGAACAATAATCAAAACAGCACTGTAGTAATACTCTTGAGAGGGAGGGTGTTTGCGGTTCCAAGTGAAGCAAACAAGAATAAAGTATTCTGGAAATAAAACATTCAAATGTTTTGGTTTGGTTCATAGGAGTGTTTACAGTGCTCTACTTGTAAGGGAGTATTTTGTTATAAAAAGTTGCAGTCCTCCTATTCTAGATATATTGGTATTTCTCCCTATTTGCACTTCCATAGTTCCAGCAAGCTCACTTGTGTGACCGCCATATTATTATTATTATTATTAACAGTATTTATATACCGCTTTTCAACACAAAGTTCACAAAGCGGTTTACAGACAAAATCAAATGATTATGATTTTGGGACATTAAACAAATTATATAGTCTTGGAAATTCCTAGACTTCACTGCAGGGTGTACAATAATAAATTGAGCTAAATATTCATAAAAGGGCAACCCAACATAGTGTAGTACTTGGACTTCATCCCTCACTTCTTCCAAATGTTGTTGGTCTCCTCCAAGGTGCTAGAGACAAATTTCTGTTATAAAATATTTTATATTAACTGATTGCAATTTGTATTCTGTCCTCCTCCCAGGGAATGTTTATGGAGGATGTCCCATTTTATTTTGAGAACCTTCTGAAGTGGTTAGGCCAGTGGTTCCCAAACTCCTCGGAAGACCCTTTGCTGTACTGAGTGGCAGCGGGGCCTTCCCAGAGGTAGCGACGGCGTTCCAGGATCGCACCGTCGCAGCCGACAAAGTGTCCATTCTACCTTTGTTGGTGGCTTTGGATGTCAGGCGGGGTGGGGAGCCTGTGGACCCCTCTGCAGGCCTCCCCAAGTATCGGAGCAGTCCTCCGACGCAATCGTGACCCACTTCCGGCTTCACCGTAAAACCCAGTGGGGTCCGCAGGCTCCCCACCCCCCCGCTGGACATCAAAAGCCACCAACGAAGGCAAAACGGACACTTTTCGTCCGTGGTGGTGGTGGCGGCGACGGCACAGTCCTGGATGTGCTGTCAACGTCACTGCTGGTTGCCATGCCCCTTAAGGGTGTAGCAACCCTAGTTTGGGAACCTCTGGGTTAGGCTAAGGAATGGCAACTGAGGCTGAATTCCTACAACACGTTTCTGGGGAGTAAGCCCCATTGAACATAATAGAATGTACTTCTGAGTAAACATGTGTAGGATTGTGCTATGACTCTAGTTCACCTAGGCTGCATTCCTAGCCACACTTAGCTGGGAGTAAGCCCCATTGACTACAATGGGATTTACTTCTGAGTATAATATGCACAGGATTGGGCTCCCAGTGAGCTTTGAGGCTGAGGGTTCAACACTGTCTCTGAGGCTTACAGTGCAATCAAGTGAAGATATCCCCTGGGGGAACTATAGTTCCACCAGGGAAAAGTGTCACAAATATGCTGTAAGGCACATTTGTGGCACTGTGCAAGTAAGTGGCACCAGCACTGCTCACTCCACTTGGGGCTGTGCCCCTAGACACGGGTAAGTCCTGTGCAGGGCAGTGGGCCAGGGTGGCGGGGAAGGGGCGATTGGCAGGCCAGGGATAGGGGGCGGGGATATTGGTGCTGATATCCTATTCCGTCCCGGGCCTGGCCAGCCTTACACGGCCTCCTTGGATATACGCTGGCCATTTTGCCGACGCACGTCCAAAGATGCCCATAAGGGCCACTGGGGATCATCCTGGGGGAATGGGAGAGATGACCTCCAGCCCCACAGGCGCTGGCTTGATCTGGGCTAGAATCTGGCGCAGCATGCTTAGCGCGCTGTGGCATATCTAAGGCATGATTTAGGCCGGCTGTTAATGCTATACAGCAGGGGTGGCCAACTTTTAAGCATGAATGCTCCTAGCTCTTTAATGGTTGTATAGGTGAGGGCATTTCAGCAGGTACAGCTTCTTTAGCAGCACCATCAGCACTTGCAGCTGCCAAGATTCCGTCTTCTACACAACTCTTAAGAACGCAGAGGCCCTAATGGTGGAAGGTTGGCCACCCCCAGCTATACAGAGACAAATGTTGTGGTAAAGGCTCAGGCAAGACTGTGGCGACGTTGAAGAAACGTCTTTAAAAAAATACAATGGCAAAAATTGAGCATAACTGCAATGGTGTGGGACTTAGTCCTTACCATTCTTTTGCTTCCAGTTGTGTCCCCCTACCATTTTTAATTTTAAATAGAAAAAATAAGTAAGGATGATGACTTGTGTCCAGGGATTTTTTTGCCTTTGTGGTACTCAAGGTTGCGCGTGTGCGCACACACACACCACCCCTGGTTTTCCTTATCTAATCATAGAACTGTGAATGGAACAATTCCACCCCCCACAATGTGGGGGAAAGCACATTGATTGGTAATGGAGCCTGAGAAGATAGTGCTTACCCTGCTACGTCCTCTCCATTCTGTTCCTCTGGCAAGGGCAGGAGGCTGACCTAGGTTAGCTGCCCTGCCTGACAGTGTGATTATGCCATTAGAGTTCTCTCCCTTCTCCATGTGGTGACCCTAGTCTTGTACATCTTCTCCAAGAAGGCATTGGGGGTTGTAACATATTTGTCTCCTATGGGTAATATTGGATTGCCTTTTGGTGCCCTTTTGTGGTGTTGGGTGATGCATTGGGCTGATGCCCTTCCAACCCTGGCTTTTGCTTTGACTACAACTGGGAAGGATATCTTTCCATGTGACAGGACTCTACGTGAAGTCCTTTTACCTACAGAAGCAAGTGGGACACCCAACTCTAGTCTCTTCAGCTGAAAGGGAATAGTACTGGTGAACTTTACAGGGTTGTTCTAAGAATTTTTAATGTACGAATGCTCAAAAACGCTACATAAATGCTAAGTACAGTCGGCTCTTTTTCTGCTGATTCAGAACCTGTGGGTTTTGAGGCCATGGAAGGAGGGCCTCAGAAAGCCTTCTGAAAGGTACTTCCAGTTTCTCGGAATTCCCCCCCCCCCCCCGCGGATTTCATTAGCCACGAGTGATCCTGGAACCTGTTACCCTGCAGATAACAAGGGCCAACTGTATTAATTGTACTGAGACTAAACAGTGGCGTGCCATAGATTGTCTTATGGAGCTGAAGTGTCCATTAGTTTTGTCTGTGTTCTAGTTAATAAGCCTTACTATTATGACAACCTTTACCATGTCTTTTTTTGGCACTCTTTATTCTCCTGGTGCAGGCTGTTGGGAGGCATGAATCCCTCACAACCCAGAACATGGAAAGAAAAGCTCGCTGGAAAGAGGAGGCTGCTCAAAGTGCCTCTGCAAAGCCATAGTTGAGAGGAAGAAACTTGGACCAGCACAAGAGTGATTTTGTCACTGTTGAAAAGAGGAACGACAGAAGGGATGCATTTTCACTTGTCACTGTCTGCTGTTGTAGAAAGAACAAATAATTATTTTGTAGTACTCCTAAAGTGGATTTCATATTTTGCTAGTATGAAATACCTGTTAACATATTAAAGAACAAATGAGATGCTAAATGAGATGTTTCATGTGTCAAATCTAGTGTTCAATTCCTTGTTAATGGATACATTGTTGACTCACCTATCAAACATGTACTGCCCTGTCAATGTGCAGGACTCAAACTGAAAGTATAGTAATATGTAGGTTTAAAAAAATGTGGTAGTATAAAATCTGAGGGTCAAGCATCTATATAGCTACAGGTGTTTGAAAATGGTAGTAAGCAGTATGTGTTTACTCTAATTTCTCATTTTTATTTTTTATTTGCTTTTAAAGTGTTCAGACTATACTACTGTTCTCTCTAAACAGTAGTATTCACTGATCCACTTCCTGCTTTGGAAGCTTATCCACCAGAATATATAAGTTTCACTTCAGGAGTAGAACATCATGCATATTTTTGGCCTCTTTCCCCTAGATAGTTATGTTTCATAATCTTGACTCCTTGCCCTTGAGATGGCTTTTGTGAGATGCCATACAATTCCTCTTGTGGGAGAAGACCAAAGCAAAATCAAAGTTGAAGAGTTCCACCTTCTCTTTAGCACCTGTTAACATTTTCCCCTTACAGTAGCAGTAGACCTACTAGAAAAGCCCTTTTGGTTGCACTTAGCATCCCTCACCAGCCTTGACTCATTATGAATTTTAGTTTCCCCAGACACTGCCCTCGTGTTTGGGCTACTTGCCTGAACTCATCCATGGTGACCCACCCTTTATTTGTCCTTATTTTCTGCTCATCACTAAGTTTTTGAATGCCCACACTGGCTTTTCATCACTAAAGGTTGTTTGATTGCACTTTAAGAAAAAGAGGTATCACCACCCCTCTTGGACTACTTCCCACAATAGTTTGAGACATGTAATCCTGTCTAATGCTTCTGAGTTTGTTACAGTCACCTTCCTGTAATCCATTGTATGTGCTTGACTATGCTCGCCTTTAGCTTTCCATAAGATTAAGAACTCTAGCGTCAAATCTAGCATTGGGTTACTATTCTCCAAAGGTCTACTCACTTTCTCCAGGCTTCCCCTCCCCATACAACTAACTCTTATACCACCCCCATTTCCAGCTCTACAATCTCTGGTACAGTACATAGCTTTGTGTTATACAGGCAATCCTGATTTGTATACCTTCACTGTTGCTACACTAGATAACCACAAAGAACAGAAACACTCTTTGCAAACCTTAATAGAATAAAAAGAGCACATCACTCCATCTTGCTTGAATGCATTTATGGTTTAATTCACCCCTTGAAGAGAGAAGTATCATTATTTCCTAGTGGGAACACCAATGCACCACGCTGTTCTCACTAGCCTGAGAGAAAACTTTCAGTGTGAGAAAGATATAGGATGTGTGTAAATATACATATATACATACACATTAGCACACACACTGGAGGAGTGTGTATGTGCATATTTACTCTAGGTATGCACACATACACACTATCAGTGGTTGTGCGAGACATTTCTGTATCACACATGCACACTGAAGTTGGCTTACAAAATATGTAGCTTTCCCCCAAAAAACTATCCAGTAAAGTACATGATTTAAAACAAGTCTTATAGAAATGACATGTCATCAGTAATTTACACTTTAAAAAACCCAGCCACAAAAAAAAAAATTCTGGAAGCTGAAACAAGAGTACTACTCATCAGTGTTTCTACCACCCTTCAGAAAGAAATATGATTATTTACTATGGGATGTAAAGGCAACATTGAGGTTATTTTTAAAGTTACCCACTAATTTTAAATCAGGCTGTGCTGAATCTTCACGCACAAAAAGTTTCTTGAATCCCCAGCATACTCTTTGCTTACCTTTCTTGCACATGATTTACTGCATGTGTGTAGGTCCTCCTTTCCCAATATGCGGCTCTGGTGCCATTTTTTTTCTCTTTAAATAAAGACTTCTTCCCAAGACAATCCCAGCCAGTCAGGGATTGCATAGGTAGCATGACATCAATATGCAGAGAGATTTGGCCAAAACCACCTCACAAAGCTAAATCAGAGAGAGAGGCCATGGCTTCCAGCCCTACCTAGCCTCACATTTTGTCATTTTTCTGCCATTTGGCCCACCCAGAACAATCACCAAATAAGGGCACAGTATCACAAAGCAGGCCACACCTTTTCAATTCAGCCTTAATTTTAAAATCTTAAAATCACCAACAGCAAGTTCACTAGAGGTCCACAATGGTAGCCTAAGATGTTCCTTCCGTGTGCAGCAGCACTAAAGAAAGTAACTTGGAGAACGGAGGCTGCAAAGAACAGATTGTGGACGGAGATGGCAGCTGTAAAGTCTTCCATCCTAAAGCGTAGACATGGATGCAAAGTGTTCAGGAGGAACAGAAAGATCCGGCACGCAGAATGCTGATGGGACTCGACTTTCTAACCATTTGACAAAATGGGTTTTTCTGGGAGCATTGCCAGTTATCTTCTGTTAATTGTCGCATGAGGATCCGCTGAGCAAATTGTCGCATGAGGATCCGCCGAGCAATTCTGACAACAGAATTGACTATGGATGCAGGATGTTCGTAGCAGAGTCGTCTCTGATCTGAAAAGGTAAAATGGACTAAAGATCCCACTTGATTCAGGATGCAAGTCCCCTGAAAAATTCCATGCATTCACAGAAGAGTGAAGAACATCGCTGATATGGGCTGATCCTGTGATAAAACTAGGCTGTCAGGGTCAGCTGGCCATGGGGTGGGAGAAGATGAAAGCAATTGGCATTTGCATTCAATGCCTTCACATCCAAGCACACTGGAGAGCTACAACTTTGGTGCTTGTCAAAGCGGCATTCTACGGATATGGAAACAGTGCCGCCTTGTGCGAGCCCATTGCAGGAAGTTGCTGAAGTGGTGCAGATTCACCAGAGATCGGATGTACTGAGGACTAAATGAGAAGTGCAGCACCTCAAGAACAGGAGGCAGATGATTTCACACTTGAAGTGCTTGTGGTACAGCTGTGAAATGCAGACCTTGTTTAGGAGGGTTATAGTCCATTAAATAGAGGGGTGTGTGTGGTTTGTTATGAAGCTGGTCAAGCCCAGGTGCCCTTTAGACTTGATTTAAAAGCTACTGTTCACAAAAGCAGATGCAAACCAGGGAGCCAGCATCTTCCTTGCATCAATAGTTCAGCATATTAAGAGCTTACAACAAAGGGCAATTTACAGAGTACTGTCCAACTATGCAGTGTACAAACACTCAAGGAGGGATTTCTCAGCTATAACTATGCTAACGGGAACCACTTTCAAAAGATGAAAGTAAGACTCATTTCTGAACGCAAGAGATTTATGCTGCGGTGGATAAGCAGGAACAGCTCCTCTATCCTGGACACAATTTAGGAAGTCTTTATAAGAAGAGCACAGGCTGTGCCACTGGGAAGGCGCAGAGAGGCAGGTCAGTTCTCCATTCCTTGGTGCAGAGAGAAGCGAATGACTCCATATCCCATGCAGTCAAAATGGCAGCACAGGAGCTCAGCTTGCAAGAGAAATGCTGTCAACTGTTCAGTGTTTCTAGTAACTAGAGCAGCTTCTTCACTGGTGACTATAAGTGCAGAGAGCTCATTCCAATATCTTTAAGTATCATGTATTTTTATATATTATCAGGAGGAGTCCATGCTGCTACACACAGAACCATCACCACTCACTTATATTCTGTGTCAGCATTAAATATGTTTTTCTTAAATCCACCTAAAAGGCAAGCACCCAGAGGAGTGCATGGGAAGAAAGTCTCTCAATGTCTCTTTGTAGACTGCAAGAGCACTGCAACACACACACACACACGCACACACACGGAACTCCACCCTGGTTTCGGAAACCAGGATCACACCATTTTAGGGTGTACTTCATTGAGAAAGATGGACATCCTTTTGTTCACAGAAGTGACCCAGCTCCATAGAGATGGAAACATCAGTTATGGTAAGCCCTTACCAAAGTAGCATCCTACGACAAAGAGCCACGTGTTTTCCAGATGTGTTTAAGGAAGCATGTGCGCAAAGCAAGCAAATGAGCGCAGACAGGTTTATAGAAAACAGGACCACTCCTTGGGCAACTCACGGCTCTACAACAGGACTGGCTGGGCAGAACTACACAGTACACAGGGGCACCTCAGAGCTGGAAGCCTTCCATGGGAGCCTCGCACTGCTGGAAGATGTACTGCTGCTGGCCAAGATCGACTTGTGGGGCGATGCTGCTGTCCTCTTCCTCTGTTCCAAAGTAGTGTTCAATCAGATCAAACGCCTTCTGATAGATTTCTTGGTTCTCATGGCTCTGCAGGAACTCAATTTTATCCAGGCCTGCAATGGGAAAAAAAAAAACACCACTTCTCAGATCTAGAACATGAGGCCTGAGCTATTTCACCCTCTTCAGTAATTTTGAGAGATTAGGCTCTCTGAACTGCTGATATAAACTCTCAGAAGACCAATGACATTCCATTTTAGACTCCACACTGATTTTAAAGGCAGAAGCTGTGATATCGCCCCCCCCCCCCCCTTTCCTGGACTCATCCTCTCCCATGCCTTCATCACCCCATGACTTGGGGTGTGGCAGAGATTGCAGAACAGAAAATATTACAGACAATAATTTCTGCCAAACCCTCAATATGGGCATCAAACCAAATGCAGTTAGAAGATCCTTACACTCTGCCCGTTGTAGATAGTGCCTCTGGACTACTGCAAGTTTTTTGCGACTGCAATGCAAAGTGTGAGTAACTACAGAGGCGACGGCTCCAAAACCCCACTCTTACCAACATGAAAAGCCACTATTCTATTTGCATTTTGTGTTTTTCTGTAGAAATGTGCAACAACGACTTGAACTACAGCGGTGGTTTTCAAACGTTTCGGTCTCTGGAGCCCTTTAAACTCCTAAAAAGGAGTCTCGGGGAGGCCCGCTAGCACATGAGCGGAGTCTCGGGGACCCCCAGAACACCGGCACATGCATGGAGTGGTGCAGCACCAACCCCAACGCCGAATAGCAGTGAAGAACAGGAGAATGAGGAAGGAGAGCCATGAACAGGGCAGGTGGAATGGACAGACGAGCAAACCAGGCAAACGGCAGATGGCGGCCATTTATGGTGTGCTTATGGAGCCCCTGCAGAGGTCTCAGGGAGCCCCAGGGCTCCTAGGAGCACACTTTGAGGAACACTGAACTAGAGAATTGGAGGCATCAAATGTTGCACCAGAGCTTGTTTATAAGGAAGGATACTAAGAGCAAAAGAGCAAAAATGTAGCAAGGTTGGAATGGGCGAGAATTTGATGAAGAATTTGATGAGTTGTTTCCACTGAGCTTGCAAGGGTCGCATCTGCCTACGTACACTCTTCCCAGGACTCTGGGATTATAAATGGGCAATGGAGAATGAGGCAAAAGCAAAACTGCTGGATATTCTAACAGAGATCTATGGTTGCCACCCACCAATGCTTTCCCTTACCATAGGCTTCCTCAATGAGTGAACAGTATGGGTTAATGCCAGTGCCATTGCGCCTTGCTTCTTGCTCGCCAAGCCTCAAGATGTTTTCAAGCCCATTGAGGGCCACCTGTACAATTTTTGAGTCCATCACTGTAAGAAGGTCACAGAGTGGTTTGATACAACCCAGTTCCACCAGATATCTGAAACAAACAATGAAATGGCAGTAACTCAATTAGCAAAGGGTTCAGAGAGAGTCAAGAGAGTTCAGCTTGGCAAAGTCATATCACCTGTGAATATCTTGGTTCAATCACTTTTAAAAGGCAAACTAGCTCTGAAAGGTACAATGACAATGGCAACGCTAGGTAGATGTTAGGGAGCATATTCTAGACTAGAGGAGCAATGGTCCATTCACCGGTTCTTAGAGTTCAGTGTGGTATAGGAAGTCTGGAAACCAAAGCTTTAGGTATATACAAATAATGTAGATCACCTTGAATTCAATGAGAACTGAGGTGGCAACTCTTGGTTTGGGTAAGGGTAGCGTTGCCTCTGCGCTGCCTGAATCTGCCACCCACTGCCACCTCTGCTCACATGTTCCCCTCCTATGGAGGGATGGTGGGTGAATGAGCGGGTGCGCTTCCATCACCCCTTCCCAGTGGCATTACTAGCCACTGTGGTACCCGAGGGGTGGAATTCAAAGTGTCTCCCCCGGAAGTGCCGTGGCCGTGATGTCACTTCCGGGGGTGAGTCACATCCTGCAGGTATTTAAAAAATTTTTTTTTAAAAAAAGGCTCCGCTGCCTCCTTCCCCTTCGCCTAGCCCCCAGCCCTGCCTGTTGCCTACCACCCTACTCACCTTGCCACTGCCATTTTTGCTAGACACCCAGGTGGCAGCAAAAAAAGGTAGGTCACTTGCCACCGTCCTTGCCCCTGCCTTCTACCTGCCCCCCGCCCAGCAGGGGCGCATGTCATTCCCCCGAGGCCCGTTTGGCGTAGCATCCAGGGGGACAGCCCCCCCGGCCCCCTTAGCTACACCACTGCCCCTTCCCTTTATTTACAAAGTTTGCCATATGCAGTCTCCTTGGTCTGCGCCTCTTCTGTTTGAAATAAACAGGTGCAGGGGATGCTGGGAATCCAGCATCCCTAGCTCATGCTCATTTCAAACAGAAGAGAGGCGGAGTGGGAAGGCTGCATGCAGCAATCTTCATAACTCCATGGAAGGGATGGGCGGGCTCCAAATCACCTTTGCCTGCCTGCTTGATGCTTAGTAGTAATAATAAAAAAGTCAGGTGTCTTCCCACCAGCTTTCCCCCTCTACTTCTTCTTCTAGCAGCACTGGAGGGAGAAGGAGGCTGCCACGGCTACGATCCTCTTCTGACTTGTTCCCTGCAAGCTGGAAGAGGATCAGAGCGGTGGGCTGGAGAGGGTGGTGGACAGGCAAGTTGGGGGCTCGTGTGTTCACCACTCCTCTAAGGGTGCTGCTCCACATGAACACTTGAGGTGGCCTTATGGTTGGAAAACCCCTAGTTTTTTTTTGGGGGGGGGTATGGAAAATAAGAGATGTATTACCATACTACCTCTCAACACTACTCCATGTTGAAGGACCTCTGTCTTCACATGAACGTTTTAGCCACTGCATCTTGAGTTTTTTGTTGCTACTTACTTGATCTGCTCAGCAGAACCACCAGATGTTGCATTGGTGATAGCCCAAGCTGCTTCTTTTCTTGTCCGAAACTCAGCAGTTTGCAAAATATTTATTAGGGCTGGAAAAATGTTGGCATCTATGACAGTCTGAAAACACAAACAAGACCAAAATAGCAAATAAAAATTTGCTCAAAGCAATCTCTTCCTGATGTTCATTTCAACATTAGGAACTGGACTGAATGTCCTCAGCTTTATGTTTCAAATTTATGCTTAGATCATCAAATATCTCCATTTCTAGTTGAAATGACACAGGCACTCCTAAACTTGAAAACGAGATACTTAGCAGAATTGAATTGTGTATCCTAACTCAGGTAAAGTTAGAGTTGTCTTACTGATGGTTCTCTGTTTAGATTTTGAATTTATAAAATTTATTGAAAATTCTGTATAAGGTACAAGCAAGAGTGGGCAAATTAATCTACCTGTACAGGGTTTCAAAATCTGCATGCACAGCTACAAGCCTAGGATCTGACTGTATCCTGGCAAACAAATATCTGAACCAAACCAGTTTGGTTACCTGAATCTGTGCTCTGTTTCCAGCTGTGATATTCGATATTGTCCAACATGCTTCCTTTTTAATCGACTCTTTAGGACTGCTTAGCAAGTGTAATAAACTCTGCAGAGCTGAACAATTCAGTATCACCTGAGAGAGATAGAGAAAGAGAAATAGAGAGATATTTTAGACTGCATTCAGAAGGTAGATCTCAAATGTCCTGTACACTTTTATCTTCATGTAACATAAGGGAGACAGCCTACCAATAAAAACACAAAAAAGAAATATAACCGGAGAGACCAAACTAGCAGTGCAATCCTGTCTGTGAATCTGCCAGTGGAGTGATGGCTCCGCCAGCGCCAGGTGTCGTAAGCGTGCCGTAAGGCACATTTTCAACACTCGGTGAGTAAGCAGCACTGACAGAGAGGCCGGTGCCGCCGACTCTGCCTGGGGCTACAGCCACCACTGGTGGACACAGATAGATCCTGTGCCAGGCGGTGTGGGGAGGGCAGACTGGGGTGGAAAGGGAGGAGGTGATTGGCCAGCCAGGCCAGGGACAGGGGAGGGATCATCGACGGCGCTCCACCAAATCCTATTCTCCGTCCCGAGTCTGGCTGGCCTTACACGGGCTCCTTAGATTTGTGCCGGCCATTTTACCAGCGCACATCCAAGGAGGCCCACTGGGCCTGCTGGGGTGCTATCTGGAGGAAAGGGACATTTGCTCACCGAAGAGCGCTCCAGCTCCACTGGTGTGGGCCCAATCCTGCCTAGGATGCAGCGGCCGTCTAGGTGCACCACCGCTACATTCTAGACAGGATTGGGCTGTAGTTTAAGATATTTTTGCTAATTCAGACATAAAACTTAGAAAAAGCAGAAAGCTGAATGTGTAGAGCATAAGATCTCAGCAAGTTTACCCAGAACAAAATGAAAAGGTGGTGGTGGTGGTGGTGGTGGTGGTGGTGGTGTGTGTGAGAAGGAAAGAATAATATACAAAAGAGAGCATAAAGTATTTCTACATCAGGGCTTTCAGCCTTTTGTTGTTGAATATCATTTATTGCAAGTAGCACAAATGCAGGTGTTCATTCCATTCCCATATCAAGCAACACCACTATAGTACTAAATAAATATCAGCTACACTATTGTTCACTTGCTCTTCTTCCAGTGTGATGTATGTTATTATCTCCCAATGGTGCCCTTCTGCTGTCAACATGTATAGAAACAAATCTGACATGAGAAATGGCAATACAGTATGAAACCCCCCCCCCATCTGTGGGGGATAGGCTCCTGGGTCCCCGTGGATACTGGGAACCGCGGATAGGGGGAACAGTGTCTATTGTAGCATGCAGGCTGTTTACAGCATTTGGTTTAAGGAAGAAACACACTGGTTTCTTGGTGCGGGGACCTCCCGGCCAACCATGGATAAGAGGATCTGTGGATAGCGGATCCGCAGGCCCCCCTATATACACAAACAAATAGGAGAACATTTTAATGTGTCTGGACATTCTGCTCTTAAGATGACAATTCTTCAATAGAAACACTTCAAAGAGAGATTAGTCAGAGAAAGATAATTACATGAATTAGGATGCAATCCTATACTTACCTGGGAGTAAGTCCCACTGAACTCAATGGGACTTACTTCTGAGTGGACATGCATAGAATTGCACTCTTAAAGCTTGATACTTGCTTCTACTCAATTACTTACTAACTCTGAAACCTGAAATCAGTAAATGCTGCTCACTGTAATAATATTAATACCTGGGTTTGGATATCATCTCCTGTAACAATGTTCCCAACTGCTCGCAAGGCAGGAGATACCACCTTGTAGTCATTGTGCCTAAAATTGCAAAGGAAAGATACTTCAGTTTAATAGATTCACATTTGTTTGCTTTTTGCAGATCAAGAGGCTGATGATGTAGACCAGGGGTTCTCAAAGTGGAGGACTGCGACCCAGCACTCTGAGAAGGGGCAGGTTGCTATCCCTTTAAGGGGGGTGGCGACGTGCAGTGAGGTAGGCGACCTCCTGCCACTGGCGGGACAAAGGGGGTCTTTTTTTTTTTTACTTACCAAGGGTCACACCGCCCTCCGGATGGTGCAGCCCCCCCCCGCAGCCACACCCGCAGGCCTCAGATAGGCTCCCTGTGGCGACTGAAGTCCACTTCCAGTTTACTTCCTGGTTTTGCTGGAAACCGGAAGTGGGCTTCAATTGCCTCAGGGAGCCGATCTGAGGCTTGGGGAGACCCATGGGAGTGGCTGCGGCCTCCCCCACACCCTCCGGAGGGCAGCACGACCCCAGGTAAGTAAAAAAAAGACCCCCTTTGTCCCAGCGGCGGCACAATTCTGGGAGCGCCATCGCCCCATCCCTGTAAACACTCAAAGTTCTCCCCTACTCTTGGGAAGAACTTTGAGAAAGGCTGATGTAGACTACTCGAAGTCCAAACCTGACCAAGAAATACCACTCAAGATTTCTCCACATTTGGTTAATGCCAGATCCCAAAACTACTGTTCTGGTACTCCCATCAGGCATAAATACCACTAGAATTTCCAGAATACTATTTCCAGAATTTTGGATTCTATTCTTTATGAATTATGTGCAGTTTGGCTGGTGTCAACTGGTCCATCTGTATGGCAATATGTTCAGTGTTTCCTGAACATTGGGACAAACTATATGGCACCTCATGACTGTTTCCCCATAATCCTGGATCTACTTTTTCTCCAGGTCCATCCAGCTTGGATGAATGAGCTCAGAGCAGTACAATTAAAGGTAGTATCTCCTTATAAATGTGCACAAGAATGTCTTTAGGTGGTATATGAATTGTCTGGGGTAGTTTTTCTATTGGGATCAAATCATGAACAACTTGCTTTTCATATGTGTTTGCATAAAACACATTGTATGTTTTTATTGCTTCCTTTATTTAGGGTGGTAGTAGTTATGTTGCTGCCTGAATATTGCCATTTTTGGCCTTGATTGTCATTTTTAGCTGTACTACTTGCATTTGCTGCTGTTTGATTGCTGTTTTTTTTTTACTGCCACTGGTATTGCTTTTATTATGCCTGTAATGTATTTATTATACTTTTATTGTAAGCCGCCTCAGGTAACCCAATGTGGGGGAAAATATTGTTTAAATGAATGAATGCTGATTCAGGGAAATCTCACATATCTCTGCTAAAGAATGAAAAAGGACTGCTTTTTGTTCAATTAATGCAGCAGCTCTCCCATTTTGAAAAGTCTGAAGGTAGTTACAAGCCCCGAATTCTGGATAATATTCTATTGGAGCTAGTGGTGAAAGCCCAGGGATTAATTTATGCCACATAAAGGCCTGTTAAATAAGATGCCGGCTGCAAAGAAATTCTAACAAAAACACAGACTTTATGGCTGGAATGCAAATCAAAGTGAGGCTTTAGTTTGAAGGATATCCTTAACCTCTTAAAGATCACTCACTTTTCTGCAGCTGCCAGGGATTCTCTAAAGCTAAGCTAAGTCTACATCTAGTGGTATTTCAAACAACAAGGCTTTGAAAACAATGTATTTATTCCAGCCATTTATGTGAGAAACAAAGACTAAGACCAATCTTAGATCAGACAAATATCAGAAAAAGGAATAGAACAAGGTTTGCATTTAGTTAAAGTAGTGGGGGATTAACACATTTGCTCGATCTAAAATCCTCACATCAGCAGCTCCACAAGCCTCCGGCACACTCCTGCGTCAATCACAGCCTGGATTTTATCATTGGGTCCATCAGATAGGTAGGAGAGTGCCCAACATGCATCTGCTAGAACATCTGTGTCGTTGACAAAGAGTAGCCACGAAAGCACACTTAGACAGGGAGACACCTGCAAAGAAATGACAGAGGTGAAGAATTAATGGAATTCTGAAAGCATACCTTAAATTAAAATGGCTCAAAAAGCAGGTTTTCACCAAAAGGACCCAAAGTGGTCATTCTTATGCATAACAAGAGACAGTGAAGCCAAATAAGACCAATGGCAATACGTTGTCTTGTAATTATCAGGTTGCAAGGTTAAATCAACCAAGGGAAATATTTTTTTTCTCCAAAATCTCTCAAAGCAAACACAAATCAATCCATAATAACCTGATCACCAAGGGAAATAAGAGTTTGTGTTACAAAGAATTTCATATGTAGCCCCCCCCCCCCTTGGTATCTGCGGATCTGGTATCTGTGGATTCACTTATCTGCGGATCCAGGTTCCGCACCCCCAGCGCCCATCACCTTTATTTCTTGCTTGTTCTTGCTCAAACAGAACGCTGTAAGCAGCTGTGTGCTGCTTATAGCACAGAGCCGGAATGATTCCAGCAAAGAGCCTCGGTGCTAGAGAGGCTCTGAATGTTAACAGGAAGCGGGAACTGTTTCCTATTAACATCTGGAGCCTCTCTAGCACTGAGGCTGCTTGCTAAAATCATTCCGGCTCTGTGCTATAAGCAGCACACTGCTGCTTATAGCGTTCTGTTTAAGCAAGAACTGCTTCAGCAAGAAATAAAGGGGTGCAGGGGGGCACCCTACATACACCCAATGTATCCCTAACTGATACCCCCCCCCCCGTATTCAATATTAGAAAAAAAAAAAGGCACCGTCTTTCATATCATACATGAAGTGGAGCTGTGAGTTATTCAATGGTGGTCAGACGCTACTACCACACATTTCAACTGGATGACCTTTGTCCAAAAAGACTTAAGAGACCCCAGAAAGCGGCTAACAGAACAATCCTAGCAAAGATCTAGGCTGGTGCAGCACATGCATTTAGGAAAAGTATATTGCAGCCAACTATGCTATACCTTTTTCACAGATGAGAACTTTGTTCTCAGGCTCACAAACTGTGAAATGCACTAAACTCTCAGAAGCCTCCAGGTGACTAAGCAGCCTGACCACTAAAGGAAATGTGACTGTAACACATGGCTTTTTCTTGTCCATAGAAGCCAACTGTTCCACACAACTCCTTACAAACACAATTTCCTACCTTAGCAAAATCTGGAGGAGGATTCTTCCCTCTGCAAAGATTAGAGAGTGCCCATACAGCATTCCGTGTCATGGTAAGACGATTCTGTTTTGAGAGCAATCTGAAAATGCAATAAATATCTTTCATTGGAATAGCTTAGCAACTGAATTCCTGAATCAATGGAGATGCTTAGCAGAAGTGTTCACCTTTAGAGAGAAATCAGCTATATCATGGTCTTCGGAGAAATGCTAAGCTACCCAAATCTCCCCTCCTCCCCCTCCCGTCATTCCTGTAGGATTCCCAACAGGTTCAGGAGTAAATTCCATGGTTGAGTAGATAATATGGAAGGGAAAATCAATGAGACCTTCCCTCCCCTTCCAAAACTACTGCTGTTGTTGGGATGATGTAGTGGTCAGTGAACAATAATCCAAATACAGCAACACCCCTTTTCTGCACAGCAATACCCCTTCTCTACACAATTGTTTCAATGTTGGTTACCTTTTGTCAATAAAAGGAGGCAAATGAAAGAAATACTTCTTTTTCCCCTCTGTTCTTCTCAACTACAGACAAGATTTCAGCAAGGAAGAGAAAACACGAAGCAGGCTGGTTTCTCCTGGACAATCCATTAGGGATGGATTTTGTGGCTTATCTACTGCACACTTTATATTTGGTGGTGGGATTGATTGATGGTTATGTAAAACAGAAAATACTTTTAAGGAAGTGTTAAAGCTATCTGGGTCGAACCAGATCTGGGTTGCTGGAGGTCGGTGGTTTGACTCCGTCAGACCGCTGCTTCAGTGACTGCACTGGCTGCCGGTTTGGTTCCAGGCCCAATTCAAGGTTTTGCTGGTTTTGACCTTTAAAGACTTTTATGGCTCAGGACCAGCGTATTTGAGAGACCATCTCCTTCCATATAATCTGGTCCACTCCCTTCGGTCATCTGAGAGAGCCCTTCTGGTGGTGACGCCATTGAGAGAGGTTAGGGGGATGGCGGCCAGAAATAAGGCCTTCTTGGTAGTGGCTCCTGTTCTATGGAATTCCCTCCTCTGAGCTGAAAATAGCTCCTTCATAGAAACCTTCTGGTGAGGCCTGAAGATCTTTCTATTTGAAAAAGACTTTGGAACCCAGCAGGGTCTTTTAAGGGTTGCAGACTGATGTTCGTTGGCTTTTAACAATTACTCAATTATTATTGCTGCTGGTCGGCTTTTAATATGGTGTTTTATGTATTTTATGTATTTTTTTTAATGTATATGTATTTTTAAAATGTGTTGTGAGCTGCCTTGGGTGACCTTCGGGGAGAAAGGCGAAAAGAAATCAAGTAAGTAAATACCGTATTGGTCTGAGTATAAGACTCACTTTTTTCTCCTAATTTAAGTTTTTAAACTAAGGGTGTGTCTTATAATCAGGCTGTTGCAATTTAATGCCAGTGATTTCATTAAATTTTTTTAATAGCACCAAACTTTAAGGGTGCGACTTATAATCAGGTGCGTCTTATACTCGGGACAATACGGTAAATAATGCCAAGTGTCTATCTGCTACTTTGCACATTGCATCAGATCCTGCTCAAATATCACTGCTCATTTGTGAAGTATTAAATGACAGAGAGGCACATACAACTGTGTGGGGTGGGGGAGCTGCAGTGGGCCTTGCTGACAAGCAGAATTATCTCGCACCTATCACCCTTGCTAGTATACCTGAGTACGCTGCATAAGACTTACTGCAATAGTGGGGGTAAGATGTTGCAGTCCAGCACATAGTCTCTGCACATGGTGCTGTCACCTGCGATATTGCCAAGAGCCCAGACAGCCTGAAAAAGAAGATGGGACAGTGTTCTCTTGATGGTGGAACAAGTTCTCTTAAAGCACAATCTTTTGTGACCTGCACCCAACACTGAGAATCCTTTAGTTAAATTTTAAGTCCTGCGCAACACACAGATATACTACTTCAGATGCAATCCTTTTCCTTTCCCAACTCCTGGTTCTTACAAGTATCCTAACGGTGGTGGTGAACATTAAGCAGTGACAAAATTTGAATACACCTGTATCCAGAAAAGTCAAGTCAATCTCTCTATTTGAGCTATTCAGCCAAAAATATATACAGTTGAGTATCCCTTATCTGAAATCTTTGAGATCAGAAGTGTTTCGAATTTCAGATTTTGGAATATTTGCATATTAAATACAGCTAGGGTGGAAGAGATGGCTCTCTTTGGGATTGGCCGGTCCTCCCCAATCTCACTCGGCCTGTAGATACCGGGATGTTTGGATTCTCTTCCCCTGGTCGGAGTGCATTTCAGCATACGCTCTGTCTGCCCTCCTTTCGAGGAATGGGAGCGTGCATTAAATGCATCTGATCTGGGGACGAGGAAGCCAGGGGTGCGTGAAGCCTGAAAATCCACAACCATTTCTATACTCACAGCTCTTTGATTAAAAAAAAAAAAGAGGGAGGGGGTCATCATTGTGAAAATATAACTGTTGATAGATTTACAGGTGAAACAAAGGTATTCAATAGTTCTATAGAGTTCAAGGAAGTTGAGAACAATCTGTGTTTTCATACAGCCAAATGAAGGCTGAAAAAAAATACAGGAACGAAATCAGAGCTACACAATGGGACTGGGATAATCCCAAACAACCAATCAATTCACATGATCCCATGCTGATGCTGTAGTAAAAGGGATTAATGAAATTCTTGAATGCATTAACAGGGTAGCGACACTACTATTTTGGTGAAACTGCTATAGTTGCAGTAGTCACACTCCAAAACTGAAATCCAGACAACTGCAATAGGAAAGCTTAAAGGCTCTATGCAATGAATTACTGATGACTAGAAGTTACACATACTGTAGCTGTTTAATAATGTGATTATCAGTGTATTCTGATAACACAACTAGGAATGAGATGGGTTTCTGACCTGCAGTTTTCAAAATCAAGATTATACGTGATTCTAGGACATATTCCTTTGCTATGGAAACCACTATGAAAACATTTTTGTAGAAAAGTAAAAGTATTCTAAATGAATAATAGCATTACCTCCGCACTAATTTACAGAGTCCCACTATAGATAGTTAACATAGCCTATTGACAGAGGACCAAACCCCATACTTGGTTATGTCTGTGGTGTCCTCCCATGCAACCCTCAAGGACCCATACAAGTTGCAAGGTGACATAGGTACTATATGTATACAATTATATGCCTGAATTGTGCATATGGGACCTCCAAGTGTAGTGCCCACTTCACATAATCCCGTATGTGCAGTCAGAGGGGTGACATACCTGCCCACACCACCTCTGTATGACCCCCAGTCTTGACACTATGATACTGTGAGGATTAAGTAAAACTTGGATTAAATCAGGGCTTCTCAACCGGTGGTACATGTACCATCAGTGGTACTTTGGGGTACCTCTGGTGGTACGCTGTCGGTTGGAATTTCAAATCCCCATAAAAACACCCCTCCGTCAGTGCTCAGGCGCAGAGGTTTTTGACGCCGTGGAGCTCGGAAAGTGCCGGCATGAGGCTCAGTCAGCGAGTGGAGGTGAAGCACGCGAGTTTCACACGCTGAAAAAGGCCCTCCCCTAAGCCTTTTACCGACGCTTTCTAAGCTCTGCAGCGTCGAAAACCTCCACGCCTGAGCTCCGATACCCAGAAGTGACTGGCAATTACATCATTGCCAGTCACTTCTGGTGGTACTCAGGAAGATTTAGGTGGCGGTAGCAGTATGCAGACGCCGAGGGTTTGAGAACCCCTAGATTAAATAATACCAGTCAGCTACAGGTCCGTCTGGCAGATCACAAGGTAATTCATTAGTTAGTGACAGCACTTTAGCTGGGTCAGAGACCAGAAACTATTGTGCATATTTGGAAAGCCAGCCTTTCATAGAATTGAGAAATGACCTCAGACGCTGTTTACTTGGCAGGAGACTAGCATAGCTTGCCTATTAAAACTTTCATGGTTTAGATTTTGAATCTGTGTTGCATGCAACACAGAATTAAGACACAGATGTGTTAAAACAGAATAAGCATTTGGTTAGCATGAACAGTTTGGTGCTGTCTTTGTAAACAGATGAGTGTCAGCAGCTGAACAGAGCTTAGCAGACTTAAAATTGTTGCAGCAGGAGGGAACCAAATGACTTGTGCTATACACTGATCAGGAAAGATGGCAGTTATGTTTTTCCAACTGTAGACGTGGATTGCTATACGACTACAACTTTTTTTTCCCTCCTCTCCCCCACCCACAACTTTTACTCTCTCTGGACGACAGCCTCTACCGTTTTGCCTACAGAGACACTAACCTGTTCTTGCACATCCTCAAATTCTGAGCTGAGCAGCTCTATGAAGATAGGGACAGCTCCTGCTTGGATCACAATCCGTGTCTGGAGGGAATTTCCAGAAGCGATGTTCGTCAGTACCCAGGCAGCTTCAAACTGTAACAAGAGATAGAAGAACCATTCTTATTATTTGTCTAGGGATGATATTTAAAGGTAAACACTTTACCTTATGGTTATAGAGTCATGTAGACAAATAGGTATATAGACAGCAAGAAGCAGAGGCAATATGGGTTTCTCACTCACATCTAAGAGGCACTAAGGACGCAATCCAAACCTACTTAGGCCGCCGTTGTAACCAGCGACCCAGCGAAAACGGGAGGCCCCAGAACGGAAAGGGGATTCAAATCCCCTTTGAATTCCCCTTTTGGAGGGGATTTGAATCCCCTTTCCATTCTGGGGCCTCCCGTTTTCGCTGGGCCGCTGGTTACAACGGCGGCCTAAGTAGGATTGGATTGTGCTCTAAATGTCTTTCCCCCCTCTTCTACTCCCCTTCATCTGTTTTCTATATAAGATGCAATTACACATGCTGAAGGATAGGCTGCAGTTAGAATTTATTAAAATGTGAGTGCCACTACTAGAAAGAATATGTAGGCATCAACAGAGTCTAATCTGGATCTAATTGTTTCCTTGATATTGTGTTGAAAACTGTTGTATGAGATATAGTTTGAAGACAGAAATATCCCTCATATTTCAAGTTAATTCAACATAAAACAGTTGCTCCCTGGTCTTTTTAAAACAAAAACTTTGACAGTACAAAAAACAAATGATCCTATCAAATAAACTTGAAGATAATTTAATACACTTCTGTCAAATATAATTTCTAAAGGCAAATCCTTGCCACAGGATGTGGTGATGGCACCTGGTCTAGATGCCTTTAAAAGGGGTTTGGACAGATTCATGGAGGAAAAGACCATCACAGGTTACAAGCCATAAGCAACCTGCTGGTTTTAGAAGTAGGTTCTCTCTGTGCCAGGTGCAAGGAAGTGACAGCAGGAAACAGGTTATCTTGTTGGCTGTGTGCTCCCTGAGGCATCTGGTGGGGCCACTGTGTGATACAGGAAGCTGGACTAGATGGGCCTTTGGCCTGATCCAGCAGGGCTCTTCTTATGTTAAATCATAGCAGCTAAGAGTCTGAGATTTGGATCTGAAAGTCACTGGTTCGAATTGTGCCTCTGTCATGAGGTTGCTCAGGAACCTTGGGCAAGTCACTCTCAGCCATCTGAAATATGAGGACAATAATATCTTACAGAGTTATTTGGAAGGACTGTAACAAGGGAATGTATGTGAGGCTCTTTGAACACTCTCGTATTATATAAAGCTAAATACTATTGTTACACATTTTCCACACATGAAGCCTGATTCTATGCATGGTTACTTGGTAGGAAGCCCTCCTGAATCCTCCTGGGTTTGTTTCCTGGTAAGTGTGCATAGGACTTCTGTCTAGGAATTAAGATTAAGCCTAGAATATGAAGAAAGTCTTAAGCACGCTGTAGAACAGAGATAAATAACTTGTTTTAAAACCTTTGGGAAGATCAGAAGGACTGACGAATAGGACAACCAACTCTGTCCACTCCTCCACTTTGGTCCCAGGGATGTCCACAAGGAGGGTGGCATTAGGAGTTGGCCAGGTTGGACAATGACCAAGAGCTCAGGCCCTTCACAGATCCCACCTGGCCAGGCTGATCCTTGAGTACTGGTGGTAGTGGTAGCACTCCATGTGCCACTGGGATGCCAGGAAGGGCTCAGTGCAGAGTTTTGCCATAGGGTCCCCAAGCAACCTGGTACTGAATATCCACATGCGAACTTTCCACTTTACTAGCACAGGGAGTGATGTTGTGATATCACAAGAAGTACAGCAGTCAAGAGTGACTGATAGCTTTTTTTGTTTTTTTGTTTTTAAAGAACAGCAAAGAAATAAGGCAGTGGTTCCCAAACTGGGAGGCACGGCTCCCAGGGGATCCGCAGAAACGAGCCAGGGGAGCTGCAAATACCAGCCAGGGTGCCGCGGAATCAGAACACAGTGCAATGCCAATTGGCAGGCATCAACATACTGTCATAGGGAGCTGCGACCAAGGGTCGCCAAGGGTCACGGGAGCCGCAGGTTGAAAAAGTTTGGGAAACACTGAAATAAGGAGTCAAGACTCACAAGAGACTGTCTGCTCCTAATCTTGACCGAGAAGCAGCTGAATGTTTATGAACTAGAATTTAATCAAGGA
Organism: Plestiodon gilberti rubricaudatus; assembly: GCA_026170595.1. Lineage (NCBI taxonomy): Eukaryota > Metazoa > Chordata > Lepidosauria > Squamata > Scincidae > Plestiodon > Plestiodon gilberti. The sequence goes on along the minus strand of JANXHW010000002.1, from coordinate 104,713,187 downwards.
TAATTTCGAGTTTAAAAGGCATTTCTACCCAAGGGTGTACATACGCAACAGGAGTCAAATGTGTACACCCGCGGGCCAGGAAGAAATGGGGATTTAAGCACAACATCTAAACCTGATAAGTCCTCAGTGAGAAAAGATGGGTTCACTGCAAAAGCTTGCAGGTCTTTACTTAAGGCATTTTTACCCAAGGGTGTATATACGCATCTGGAGTTAAATGCGTACACCTGTGGGCTGGGAGGAAATGGGTGCCAATTCCACCTCTTTTTACTTTCAAAATCAAAGTCCACTCTATTAGCTGAGGAGCAGAGAACACACGCATAGGCACACACACACGCCCGGCACACCTGTAAAGTGCAGTTTTCTTTCCGTTTGAGGAACTCCACAAACCTAGCCACCACTCCTGGGGTACTGATGACTTCATCTATAGGAGGATTTGGTTCTGTTTAAAGGCATAAAGCAAGAAGACAGCAGAATAGTATTTTCCACCCTTTTAGTGAAGTTATGCACTTACATAAGAACTGTATGAACAAAATAATTAAGTATCTGTACAATTGGTATCAGCAATGCTCTTTCTTGAAAAGATTTCTCCATTTAGTGTGACTGGTGTATGGTAGCTCTGGAGGCACAAGACACACACACACACACACCTCCCCTGCTGTAATGATTTGCAGGAACTCAGTGTGTGCTTCATAGTACCCATGGACATTAGTCAAAACAAAAACCTGATCAGAAAAATGAATGGTTTTATGACAAATCATATATATAGCCTAAATTTTGTTCCAGTTCAAAAAGACAACTTTCCATGTTTTTCTGCCACTATTGCATCTCTAAATATGTAACCACTGCTTAAGCTCAGAGGGAAGTGACATCTTCTGTGCTCTCTAATACGGAATATTCCTGCAGTTGAAACAGATAAGTGGGGGAACACCTATATTGAACCTAACAATGAGAATGCGTTTCACGAACCCTGTCGTTAAGTGATGCTTTCCCAACCTTTTGAAGTTTTAGGCCTCTCCAAAGGCTTGTTCCTGGCCTCTGTGGGCCATTCTGGGGCCCACAGAGGTCTCTGTAAGGCACTTCCAGTTTGCTTCCAAAAACCGGAAGTGCGTTACAGAGGCCTCTACGAAGAGGCCCAAGACCAGGAACAGGTCTCCAGAGAGGCCTCAAACTTCAAAAAGGTAGGGAAAACGACCAATGACGTTCTGCCTAACGACCCCCGTTGTATATCTGGGGGTCATTAAGTGGAATGTTGTTGTGGGGGTCACATACTTTTTTCTTCCCCTCCCTCTTACCTCTTTCAAATCCATACGTTCCAAACACCAGTAACCAATTAGGAGCGCCACTTCCTAACCTGACACTTCTGACAGACTTGTCAGACCTTGTCCCTTCTCTTCCCACACCTTGTTCCTTCTTGTCCCATACCTTGTCCCTTCTCTTCCAGTCACATGTTGGGTCTAAGGACATTCAGGGAGCGGAGGGAGCTGCACAGTTGCTGAAGCTGCTCTGAACCCTTCTGTGCTAATGCGAGTAGGGAGAGAGTAGAGGGTTGGCTAGTTGTGGAGGTAGAAGGGACTGAGAGAAACAACAATGGTGGAAGATATGGAATGCTACTGGCGGCAGCAGAATAAAGCAGAAATCACATGGAAGTCTTGCCAGGTTCACAGTAGCAACTTTCACTATTACACTGTTTTAACTTTCTAAAGTGTAAATAAAGTGATACATTTTCCTACTGTCCTACTCACCTTTTGAGAGAAGCTTTCGAAATTTCTGGGTAGCAGAGAGCTGCTGTTCTGGACTATTGGAGAAAATCATCTCTGTCATATCAGATGTGATCACCACATTCTACAATTTAAAAAAGGGAAAGAAAATGAACACAACCCTCGTCTCAAATGCAAGAGCAAAAAATTACTTACTGCCCAATTATATCCCACACAATTGGCACCAACACAGCTGCACTGGAGGAGCATCCACTGCATCCAATTTGGGGGGGGGGGCACTCAGACAGCCAGCAGGAGGTAAGTAAAAAAAATAAATACTAAAATTATTTTTTACTTACCCTCTGGTAGGTTGCCAATAGCAATGTGTGTCATCGGACATACGCCAGTCGTTTTGCTGGCATATGTCTGAGGAGAGAAAAGGGGCGGGGCAGCCTGAGAAAGAGGGGATAGGATCTAGTACAAGCTAGTGTCACCCTGCCCCCTCCTCACCCCAAAACGTCCCCTGCCCGCCCCCTCCCCGCCCATGACATGCCTCGGCCACCAACTTACCAGTGCTGATGGAGACCTCTGGGGCCACTGCTGTGTGTGCCATGCTGCTGACCGTTTGCGGTAGCTGCCCAGAGGCACGCAAAGAAGGCCCGGCTTTTGTGCTGCCTCAAAAGGGCCTTGCACTGCCAGAACACTAGTTCCTGCAGCGCAAGGCCCAAATAGGTCTGGGGCCTTAATCATCACTGGGCAACATGCCTGATCCTATTAGTATAAAGAAGTTAACCCACAAAAGCTTGTTCTTTGTAAGTTCAGTTATTATAATTACTGCATAATTTGCATACGTGGAACCTCATACAGAAAAACAGGTCTTGGCTGTGAATGCTCACAATCTAGAAGAGACACAGTGAAAACAATAGAGGAAGGAGGGCTTTAGAGGGCTCTAACCATTTCTTCTCTTTATTAAAACCAGAATGCATTTTTTTACCACCATAATGGATACCCAGCAAAATAAAATCATTAATTATCATACATGTGAGCTGAATGGGTTTCTGCCCAACAGACATAAAGCTTATGTTAGGTGTACCCTGACAGCCTTTGACTGCCTAAAGGGGACACATCTCTTTCACCTTCCTCCAGGTAACTGAGGCCCTTTACACTTGATCAACAATCCAAGTCAAGGTGAAGAGAATTCAAGCTGATGATTGTTTATGGTGAAGAGAGATATATGCCAGGGTTATCCCCTTTCCCTGCCCCTTCAGCTCCTCACCACAGCTGTTAGAACTTAGAACTAATACATCTGTAAACAGGATTAGTGGAGATGAGAAATATCTTACAATCTGTTTTGCTGATGATACATTATTGTTTTTTTAGGATGTAATAGAAGAATATGGCAGTCTCTCTGAATTTCAAATAAACTATTCTAAGGGTCCAATCCTGCTTAAGATGTGGCCGGCCACTGAAATGTCCGGCTACTGCATCCTAGTCAGGATGTGGCCCACACTGGTGCGGCTGGAGCCCACCTCGGGGGAAGAAGACGTTAGTCCCCTTCCCCCGGTGTAAGGCCCGGAGGCCCCAATGGGCCTCCTCAGATGTGCGCCAGCTCTTTAGCTGGCACACAACTGGGGAGACCTTGTAAGGCCGGCCCAACAAGGGGACGGGAATATGGCGGAGCATGCTGCCGATATCCCCGCCCCCCTCCTGGGCCCGGCTGACCAATGACCCCACTCCCTTGTCACCCTGGCCCGCCCTCCCCACGCCCTACTGCCGCCCAGTGCAGACCTTACCTGTGTCGGCCGGCGTGGCTGGTGGAAGCCTTCTGAGTGAGCAGTGCTGGCCTCCGCATCGGCGCCACTTACTCCAAAGCTGTCGAAAACATGCCTTATGGCATGTTTATGACACCCTTGCTCCGCCGGCCTAAAGTTGGGCAGGATCGGGCTGCCCGTCTGATAATAATACTAAGTCTCAAATAAACTATTATTAGGACAAATAATGTGTTAAGATTCCGCTAAAGAGTTTATAGAACCACATTTTAGGTATAAATGAAGTACTTAGGGCAGTGGTTCCCTAACTGGGGCGTCGCGACGCCCCAGCCAGGAAGAAAGGGTTGCTATGCCCTTAAGGGGCATGGCAACCCGCGGTGACGACAACGGCGCGCCTGGGATCGCGCCGCCGCCGCCACCGCTGCGCCTGGGATCGCCGTTTTTACCTTCATTGGTGGGCAGTGGGTGTCCCTCGGGGGTTGCGGGGAGCCTGCGGACCCCTCCGCAGGCCTCCCAAAGCGTCGGAGCAGCGCTCCAACGCGATCGCAACTGACTTCCGGTTTTACGCGAAACCGGAAGTCAGTTGCGATCGCGTTGGAGCGCTGCTCCGACGCTTGGGGAGGCCTGCGGAGGGGTCCGCAGGCTCCCCGCAACTCCCGAGGGACACCCACTGCCCACCAATGAAGGTAAAAACGGCGATCCCGGGCGCAGCGGTGGCGGCGGCAGCGCGATCCCAGGCGTGTCATCGCCACTCTTGGGAAGGCCCCGCTGCTACTTAGAGAAGCGTAAGGCCTTCCCAGGAGTTAGGGAACCTCTGACTTAGGGGTATATATACCACTTAATTTATAAGACCTTGTCCAGCAAAAGCTCTTAAGATCTAACAAGAAAGATTTCTGTATAGGGCATAAATTTAAATCTCTTGTGGTTAGAACATATAAAGGCAATCAGAATGTCATTGTTGCCAATTCTAAGTTTTTTGAGAACTACCCCCTCATGACTTTTCGGCGGGGGCTCAAAATGTTTGTTTCGTCTAGTGTTTGGGTGATGGGTTGTTGTCTGACTCCAGTGTCTCCACATTGTCAACCCTCCCCCCCAGTGGATTTTATTGTTTTTAATTTATTTTATGTATTATTTTTAAACTATGTATTTTAATTTTTGTTGTAAGTCGCCTTGGGCATTTGCCTCAGCATAGGATAAGGCGGGGTATACATTTTTTAAATTAAAAAATTAACCCAGTGTTAACCCAGTGTTCCCAAACCTTTTTGACCTGCGGCTCCCTTGATCCTTGGCGACCATTGCCGGTGGCTTCCCATTATATTATGCTGATGCCTGTTAGTTGGCATTGCACTATTTTCTGAGAGGATTCTGTGGCACTCCGCGGCTCCCCTGGCTGGTTTCCATGCCTCTCAGTTTGGGAACCACTGACCTAATCCTTTAGTTTCTATAATACAGTTGGAACTCACTATCCATGGGGGATCTGTTCCGGCCCCCCTGCAGATAGCAAGGATACCAGTGTCCACACTAAAAACCTTGTTAAAAGGGGGGGAAAGTGACCCAAAATTGCCATTTGTACCTTTAAATAGCCAAAGTGCTCTGTTTTCAAGCTTCTGCAGGGCTTCTTGAAACTTAACCCACTTCCGGGTTGCGCGAAGGCTCTTCCCTTCACCCAGCCTTGGCCCACGGTGCATTCTGGGACAAGGCTGGGAGGAGGGAAGAGTCTTCGTATGACCCGGAAGTGGGTTGTTAAGGAAAACGGCATGCTTTGGCTATTTAAAAAAAAGGTACAAATGGCGATTTGGGGGCTTTTTTCTTCCTTCTAACAGCGTTTTTAGTGTGGACCTTGTGGATCCGGGATTTGCAGTGAGTCAAATCCACAGATCACGAATCCGCGGATAGGAAGGGTCCACTGTACAGTGTAATGAAGGCTACATAAGTGTACATGATAAATAACTGTATATTCTTCCCTAATCTTTCCTTGCTTCTACTTCCTACCCATTCTTCTGCTATCTCCCTTATGTCTTTTAGATTGTGAGCCTTTGGGACAGAGACCTACCTGTTTTCTCACTGTACAAAGTGCCACATACGTAATTCCCGATAAATGTGTTTGAGGTTGAGCCTTGGACATTACAGTTGGCACTATAGAAAAAGCAAAGTCTGAAAGGAATTGTCAACTCTTTGCACCACTTACGGAAGTCATTTCCATGTTGTTCATTTGAGTTTCATGGAATCCGCCATCTGACATAACTTCTTCTTCCGCTTCTTCATCAGCTGTGGCAACATTTCTGCGTTTAAACAGCTGGACAGACACATACACAGTGTTACAACTAACAATATTTCTGCATCTAGAGAATATGACGAAGGCTCATCAGTTATCAAACATCAAATCATATTTAGATATAACCACTAAGTGGAACTAGAGAACAGTTAATTCTTGGGGCCTACCACATCTTCAGTAGTGACAGAAAAAAGAAATAATTGCTGGCAAGGACATCGATTTTTAAAATGTGAAAATACTGGAGTCACACAGCCAAGTGTATCATGCGTACAGGAAGAAAGAACAAAATAATGGACATACAGGTACGCGCCTCGTAGCGATGTTCCAGCTCAATCAGCTCTTCCATTTGTTTGCCTCAGAATCCTACGTTTCGCAAACTGTCTGGTTCGCTTCGTCAGGGAAATTGGTCCAGAGTCTCTCCAACACAGAAATCCAGATTCTCCAGCTCAAAAAAAGAATGAAACAATACACCATCATACTTCCCTTAATTAGCTGTATCCATCTCAGCTAGCTGTTGTTGGTATCCATCTCAGCTAGCTGTTGCATATCTATATCTATATCTATATATGCAACAGCTAGCTAGCTGAGACGGACACAGCTGATTAAGGGAAGTATGATGGTGTATTGTTTCATTCTTTTTTTGAGTTGGAGAGTCTGGATTTCTGTGTCGGAGAGACTGGACCAATTTCCCTGACGAAGCGAACCAGACGGTTTGCGAAACATAGGATTCCGAGGCAAACAAATGGAAGAGCTGATTGTTTGCCTTGAAGTAAAATTTGTTACCTTTTTGCAGTAGATTGGTTACATGGCTTTTTTTTTTAACCCGAAAGACCTTTAATAATACATCGAATTATTTGCAGTGAACAGCAAAAACACTTTGGAGATACCACTGCCTTGCACACCTAAATCAACCTGCATCACAATGAAAAATTCTTGAAGTACCAGACAAAAGAGCTGTTCAAACACTGTCTTCACCACCACCACCACCACACACATCCTGCCCCCCGCCATGAAGCCAGATTGAGAAAAGACTTTGGGATTTCCGAACACCACCCTAGAAGGCAACACCCAAACCAAGAGAACCCACATTCAAATTCGGGATTCTCCACTCTAGTGGTGTACAGAGACAGGTACAGAGACAGACATGAAAGCAACCACTGAACTGTTCCACAATTAGAATGGTTCTAGCATACCTGTTCTTCTCGTTTCTGCTTCCGTAGCTGAAGGCCCTCTTCCTCACGCCGGCGACGCATTTCGTCAGGATTCAGAGACTTGTTTTTATAACTCTTCAGACGAAAGTTCTCTTTTCCTGAAGTCGTCATGGTTTCTAAAAAGTAATGTCATTAGAAAGAAAGGGTCAAAGGAAGTTTCCTGGTCCACGACACAACTTTTAAAATCTTTATTACTATTATAACAATGCTAAGTCCTAAATTACAAAGTATGACAGCAAATATAACGTGGGTTAAGAGTCCCCTGTTCAAGCAAACTCATTTGGCTATCAGACACAGCAGATGAAAATAATTCTGATGCAGATCCAACCTTAAAGTGCAACATTAAACACACTGGCACGAAGATACAAAATCAGAATATCTGTCTGGTTTCGTGTATGAAACCTAGCTTTGCTGCAGATTTGTCAATTCAAAGTTATGGAAGCTTAAGGCGGCCCCAAACAAGATCCTACTACAAATCTTATTAAACTTCTACATCAGCATTCTCTGGCCTGTTTCAGTTTGAATATCATGCATATCCTGAAGCAAACATGAGCTGGGACAAGGCGGGGATATGAAGAAGGAAAGTGCCAAGCCCATTTCTTCAGACCCATCCCTCTCCTTTGTTCATCAACAGCTGACAGCAGGCTAGAAGTTGAGAACACGAAGTTTCACAATTCATTCGTTCTACTTCTTATGGGCATCGTTTATGTGTAACTTTCATGTTCTTGTCATGCTCTGACAACACACCTATCTCCCCAGTTGATTGTTTAAGCACTCTTAAACAAACATGCCGGTGACGTTTCCCCAAACTCCTGCCAAGACTCCAGCTTATCAATGTCCTTCTTAAAAACTGGTGCCTAAAACCAGACACAACATTCCAAATGAGGTCTGACTAGCACAAAATAGAGTGGAACTATTACTTCTTTTGACCTGAACTCTTATGCTTCTCCTAATGAAGTTCAATGTTGCATGAGCTTTTTTTGCAGCTGCATCACACCCACTTTAGCTTGTGGTTCACTAATAGTGCAATCCTATGCATGCTTACTCAGAAGTAAGTCCCATTCTATGGAAAAGGGCTTACTCCCAGGTAAGTGTGTATAGGATTGCAGCCTAAGATTCCTATATCTTTTTCACAAGTGTTGCTGCCAAGTTAGGTCTCCCCCATCCTGTACCTGCGCCTCTGATTTTTGTACCTACATGCAGCACTTTACTTTTGTCTCTACTGAACTTCATCTTGTCGGTAAGGACCCAATGATCGAGTCTGTCAAGGTTGTTTTGAATTCTGCTTCTGTTTTCCAAGCTGTTAGTTACCCCACCCCAGCTTCATGTACTGTACTCTGTAATTTGATAAGCATCCCCTCTACCCCTCAACCAGGTAATGTATAAAAATGTTGAACAGCACAGGGACCAAGGCAGAGCACCCCATTTGATACCTCTCTTCGGGCTGACATGGAGCCATTTATTAGCACTTGTTGGGAGCAGCTGTCCAACCAGCTTTGAACCCACCTAGCCGTAGTACCACATGAAAGGCCCAAACCTATCCAACTTTCCAGCAGCTGCAATGTAGCCCTGAGGTAAGTGAATAAACATTCCCATACCTGAGGAGGCCTCCGTGACACCCCCACCCCTCCCCTTTGCAGGATGCAGTGCACGCCCCATTGGTCCGGCTGCATCAGCGCTGGATAAGATTGGACCCGAAGAAACTTATAAACAGAAGTTCTACTGAGATCGAGTAATTGTGATCACATAGTATTGAGGGTTCCCAAATTACACTTTCATTTATGGAGGGCTCCTGGAAGTCCAGAGTACCTCCAGAGTACAGAGGTCAAAAGCTGTCCACTCTCACCTCTACAATGCAGAGCAGTATGACCTGGTCACAGAGAAGTAACAGATTAGGGGTGGCCAAACTGGCTTAATGTAAGAGCCACATATGATAGACTTCAGGTGTTTGAGAGCCGCAATATTTAAGAGAACAGGCGGGGACTCCCCTGAGACTAGAGTTCTCTAAGCTAAATACCCTTCAGATTCAGTATCTGGAGATGAATGATGCTGGTTTGTGCCTGTTATTACAGAGTGAAAGAGGTAAGCTCTCTTTTAACAGTAGCTAATAGATCAGGGGTGGCCAAACCTGCTTCACGTAAGAGCCACATACAATAAACTTCAGATGTTTGAGAGCCGCAATATTTAAGAAGCATTTAAATTCTTAAATATATTTACTCACCATGACCATTACATTTATGAGTTAAAATTGTCATGGCCAGCAATAGACACAGATTGCACATTAATTACGGTGTTAAAAGCCATGCTAAAAAGAAAAAAAAAGCTTTTTTGTTTAAAAAAAACAAGTTTAAAAACAATACTGGTTTTTACAGTTTTTAAACTTGCTTTTTTAAAAACAAAAAAGCTTTTTTTTTCTTTTTAGCATGGCTTTTAACAACGTAATTAATGTGCAATCTGTGTCTACTGTATTACATTTATATTTTAATCCAGTGGACTCTCAGTTTATACCTGGTAAATAATTATAAAGCTTGAAAAATTCTTATCTACCTTTTATGTATTAATTGTGATGCAAAAAGGAGCTCAGCCAACATATTTCCGAGAGCCGCACATTATATGTCAAAGAGCTGCATGTGACTCAAGAGCTACAGTTTGGCCACCCCTGTAAAAGATCAACCATGGAACTTTCCCTTTAAGTCATCTCTCCCCCAGCTCTATCCCCCACATTGCACTGTATCATTCTCAGCCGCATGGAACGTGTTCTGCAGGTAGCAAGTGTAGTTACAAGTGAATAATTTCACGATCGGGATGGGATGGATGGATGGATGGATGGAAAGGTTAATTTCAAATACAGAGGCGAAAAATACTTCACTCTTGCCATCTCCACCTGCCCCATTCCAATACATAGCCTCAGGGGGAATGTTCCTTTCTGCCTAGGAGGGGAAAACAACTCCTTGCAGCTGCTCCTTTTCTGACCAGTCTAGGGCTAGACTCGTCTTCCCCTTACCAAGATGCTCTTCCAGGGAGGCAAAGGGGACAACCTTAGGGAACCCTAAGTCAATGGCAGACGTTGCTTCCCTTCTGCTTTGCAGTCCCAGACAACTTGAGAAGTTAGGCTTCCTTAAAAAACCACAACACACCAACACAGAAAAGTCTTGTCCAAATTTAAGAGAAAAATAATCATAGACTGTAGCTAAATCAAGACAGATAAAGGAAGAATTTGTGCAGCAAAATGGCTTAAGAAATGGGAAGCACAGAAAATAAAAAAAACATTAATTTAAATACCTCAGAAGGAAGCCAGCAAGAGAGGCTGGAGGCACATTAGATGACAAAGGGATTAAAAAGTACTGAAGAAAAACTGAGGAACGAAATGAATTATTTTCCTCAGTCTTCACTACAGAAGACAGTACACATAAATTTACGTCTGATCTATTGTTTTCAGAAAGTGCATCTGAAGAATTGAACACAAACTTGATGATACAGTCCACCAATGGACTATCTAAGACAGTCTAGTCCTATTTTGTTGGGAGATTTTCAATTATTGCTGCCTGAAGGTATTGACAAGGTGTTTGGTGGGGTGCAGCAGACTATTTGCTTGCTCTGCCGTTACCCTTTATGGCTAATAACGTTTAGCCTAAGCCAGAAGATGACTGGCCATCTAAATTCAGGAGGAGATTTAAGCCTCTGTGAGAGGTGTGCACGTCCTATCTGTCTTGAAAGAGGCAGTTGTGAGACCACTCTATAAGAAACCGTCCTTGGACCATGACGGTTGTAACAATAGAGTCATCCAGCAGAGTTTTTCTGAGTGATGAGGGGACTCTTACATCTAGGCCTCCGCATTGGTGGTGAGGAACCATCAGTGGTCAGCTGTGACCCATTTGAGAGACACTTCCTGGTAAAATTGCTCGTATGCTTTGACTTAGACTCTACATTCAGAGTAGTCCAGGATGTTCCTGAGGCATTTACTTGTCCTATTTTGATACATACATACATTCAGTATGAGGATGTGAATAGGTTTGGATGTGGTGAAGGGTCCGTTACATCTCAGGATACTGGTGAGGAATCACTGGAAGTTCACGGTGACCAGTTTTGTTAGATATTTTGCTGATAAAGTCCCTCACATCCGTTCTGACCCTAAATTTCAGACAATCCCCGATGCTCCTTTGATGCTTGCCTGTCTGCCCTGCTCTACTGGATACACTCCAGTTTGTTCAGCCCGAGGATGTGGACAGGTTGCTTGAAGTCTGAGGTTGACTATGATCTTGTTTGATCTTTGCTCTGCCGAGGGCTGACCAACTAAGTAGTAGAGGCTGTGAATGCTTCCTTGAAGATGGGTGAAATACCAGCTACATTAAAGGAAGCCATTGCAAGCCCTTTATTTTAGAAGTCCTCTTTGGACCACTCATCCTGGCCAGTCTCAAACCTGCCATTCCTGAGCAAGGCGACTGAGCAGGCAGTGGCAGCCCAGTTCCATTTTTTTTTCCTGGATAACAGTGATTATCTTGACAATTTTCAATCAGGGTTGAGGTTTGGTTTCAGCCTGTGTCACCCTGGTAGCGGATGTATACCAGGAGCTAGAAAAGAGTCTCTCTCTGTTGGTTCTGCTGCACTTCTCAGCCACTTAGAAGGTGATGTTGGTGAACTGCTGTTTAGCCACATGCTGTCCTGCAGGGTTCCACCTTGCCCCCCATACTGTTTTAACATATATATGAAACTGCAGAGAGATGCTTTCTGAGATATGAAATGTAGCATGCAGCCACCCAGCTTTCTCCTTCTCCTTTCCAACTGATGCCAAGAACGTTGCAGATGTTCGGAACCATTGTTTGGCAGCAATGAAATTTCTGACTGGGATTGCACTCCTAGTTTAGTTTTGCAGCTTGGGAGAACTTCTGGGCTTAGCCTTAACTCTGGAGAACCAGAGTGCAGCTGTGGCCAGGAGTAGGTTTGCCCAACGTTGCCCAGTCTGTCCACTTTGCCCTTCTCTGAAGGCAAACAGATCTGTTCGCAGTAATCCATGCCTTGAGTCACACTGAACTGCTGTAACGCACTGGAGTTGCCCCTGGAAACTGGTGCTCCTCTTATAGGGGGTAGAGTAACTGTCCCTCTTCACCCCAGCACAGTGTCTTCTAGTGGCCATTTGCTGGTGATGTTCTGTCTTTTTCTAGATTGTGAACCCTTTTGGGACAGGAAGCCATTTAGTTATTTGATTTACAGTGCAATCCTATCCAACTTACACCATTGGTGTAACCAGCAGGGGAGGACAGGGCTGGAGGCTTTGGAGGGGAGGGGAGATTTAAATTCCCTTTGGAGGGGATTTGAATCCCCTTTCCGTTCTGGGGCTTCTCGTTCTGGTTACACCAGTGGTGTAAGTTGGATAGGATTGCACTGTTTCTCTGTAAACCGCTTTCCGAACATTTTTTGTTGGGAAAAAAGTATTTAAAATATTAAGTTAATTAATTTAAAAAAGTATTTAATAACTGTATTAATATTCTTAATAAAATAACTTCAGCTGATAAAAATGCAGCAGGCAGGGCACTCTCTGGGACCCACTGATTGCAGCACATTATTGAAATGCTTTTAGATCTTCACTGGATTCCAGCAAGTTTCTGTGCTCAATCCAAGGTGCTGGTTACCTTTAAAATACTATGTGGCTTAGGACCTGGATACCTGCAAGACCGCTTCCTCCCTCGTGAACCTGCTCACCCACTCCGTTTGTCATCAGAGGCCCCACTCCACGTTCCATTACAAGCAGAAGTCCAGTTGGCGAGGATTTGGACTAGGGCCTTTTCAGCAGCATCACCTAGTTCGTGGAACTGCCTCCCGCATGACGTGTCTTTGAATGGACCTGTCCTTTTACAGCTTTGAAACAGGCAGTAAGAGATCCTTATTTTGCCAGGCTTCTAATAATTTGTTGCCACCCCTATGCCCTATTGTTATTTCATAACTTTAGAGCCTGAAAGCTTTTAATGGTTTGATTTTTTTGCTATACCTCTTGTTCATTTGTAATGATGAAATTGTTTTTATCATATGTGGTTAGCAGTTATGTTAGCGGGTGGCGCAGCGGGTTAAACCGCTGAACCATAACCTGTCGATCAAAAGGTCGGCAGTTCGATTCCCGCAACGGGGTGAACGCTCGTTGCTTGGCCAGCTCCTGCCAACCTAGCAGTTCCAAAGCATGTCAATGCAAGTAGATAAATAGGTACCGCTTGCGGGAAGGTAAACAGCACTCCGTGTTCCAGCTGCATGCTACGTGCTGCGGCAAGGAGAGTCATGCCGGCCACATGACCACGGAGGCGTCTTCGGACAACGCTGGCTCTTCGGCTTTGAAATGGAGATGAGCACCACACCCTAGAGTCGGACACGACTGGACTTAATTGTCAGGGGATACCTTTACCTTAGACTTGAGTCTATTGACTCGGACTCGAGTTGCGTCAATGACTTGACTCGACTCGGCGATTGTAAGTCTCGAAAGACGACTCGAGACTTGGAGCCTTTTACAACAAGTTGAATTTTATTCAAGTTTAAACCAGTTTTCCTCATTAAGTAGATAGGGACTCGCAACCAAAGACTCGGGACTTAGGGGCAAAGACTTGGGAGTTGACTTGAGACTTGGATCCAGAGACTTGATCCACATCCCTGGTTGTTAGCCATCTTAATAGTCCCTTTAATGGGACAGAAAGGCAGGATATAAACATTTGTAATAATTGTCCTTAATACTTGTATGGCACTTTCTGAGAGTGCAAAGTGCTTCACATATATTGTCTTGACGCTGTCCTTACAGCGAACCTTTAAAGCAGGGGTGCACAACTTGGAAGTAGGTAGGGGCCAAAATGAATAGACTAAACTTCTTCGGGGCCGCACAGGGGGGCGTGTCAAGGAACCGTGATGTCACTTCCTCAGGAAGTGACATCACGGGGTATGTCCATGAGCCAGAAAATATCCAGAAAAGCAACATATTAATAAATAAAGATATTTACAAAATTAAAAAATTCGGATTTGCCCTCCCGCCGCGAATCTGAGCCTCCTCCTCACATGGAGCAGCGACAGTGCCAACGGGACAAGCACTCAAACCTCCGCACCCGTTGGCACACAAGAGGAGACGCGGCTCTTCCGGCTCCTGGCTGAATGCCAGAAGACTCCAGCTGATCAGCGGTGATCAAACGCCGCCTTCAGCAACGGCCTCAAAGCCTCCGGGCCAGTGGGCTTGCAAGGCTCAGTGACTTTGTCCTTCTCGCTCGGCGACCCGAGCAAGAAGGCTGCACAGCTACGCGGCTGGAGCGAAGACATCGGAGATCCCTTGGCGCTCTCTTCGTAAGCAATGTGCACCAAGGGATCCCCGATTTCTTTGGGGGCCACCGGAAATCCTTCGGAGGGCCGCATGCGGCCCTGGGGCCGCATGTTGTGCACCCCTGCTTTAAAGGAAGGAAGCATTATTCCCACATCGCTGTTAGGGAGCGGAGGATGAAAGGAAGGACCGTAGTTTGCCTAAAGCTACCTAGTGAGAATTCATGGCAGAGAATTCAAGCTGAGAAAGTCCCGATTTGCAGCTCAGTTTCTTCTACTACTACTCTAAATAAAATAGAAAGACGCGGATGGGAGTAATCCAGTAGATAACATATACTTTGTCTTCTAAAAATACTTTTGTCTTTTGCCAGAATCCTTCAACAAAGGCTCCACAAAAATTTAGTAGTGATAGGATAAGCTCTCCTATAGATCAAGAAACTGGTTAAATTAAAAAAAAAAAAGGTAGAGGGTTGAAATAAACGGACAATTTTCACAATAAAGAAACCAAAAAAATGGGGTTTCCAAGGACTTCAGTTGGAACCAGTTGCTATCTAACATTTACAAATGATCTTGAGTCAGTGGTAAGATACGACAAATTTGCCGATATCAAATAATCTCTTACTTCCTTAAAATCCCTTCTCAAGATACACCTTTACCATGAATTAAGCATTTGGTACACGCGCCCCCCCCCCATCTGTCTATCTTATGGCAATCAAAGTGTAAGTATGTATATATGAAATAATCACATATCCTTTCCCATCTTTCATGGAACCTCTCCTGTTTATTTTTGACTGTGAGCTCCTCTGGTCCTTCTCTTCCATCGTAAAATGCTACACACAATTACGGTACTATATAAATAAATAATGACAAAGAGCTCCAAAAGGACCCCTCCACATAGGATGAACAGGCAACAAAACATCAACTTTGATTCAATGTGAATTAAGGACAAGCCGATACACATGGGGCGGGGGGGGGGAATAGCTTAACTTCACGTATTACCTTATGATTGTAATATGGGTCTAAACTAGCCGCAACTATCCTCATGGTCAAGGCCAGTGAGTGGCGCAGTGGGTTAAACCACTGAACCATAAGCTGTTGATCGAAAGGTCGGCAATTCGATTCCCGCGACGGGGTGAGCACTCGTTGCTTGGCCAGCTCCTGCCAACCTAGCAGTTCCAAAGCATGTCAATGCGAGTAGATAAATAGGTACCGCTTGCGGGAAGGTAAACAGCGCTCCGTGTTCCAGCTGCATGCTACACGCTGCGGCAAGGAGAGTCATGCCGGCCACATGACCACGGAGGCGTCTTCGGACAACGCTGGCTCTTCGGCTTTGAAATGGAGATGAGCACCACACCCTAGAGTCAGACACGACTGGACTTAATTGTCAGGGGATACCTTTACCTTTATCTTCATGGTCATCATAGTGAATAACTCAGCAATTAAAAGGCTGGAGCACCCTCCCGATGAGGAAAAATTTAAGCATTAGAAAATTTTAGTTTAGGGAAAATGATTGCCTAAGTTTGTAAGGAGGCGTCTTCGGACAACGCTGGCTCTTCGGCTTTGAAATGGGGATGAGCACCACACCCTAGAGTCGGACACGACTGGACTTAATTGTCAGGGGATACCTTTACCTTTAAGTTTGTAATACAATAAGTTCCCAACATACATGCTGGTTCTGTTCCAGAGGTGTGTCTGGAAGTCAGAATGTACCATGTACCTCGAAACAGCCAGTTCTTGCTGGCCCAGTGCTAACGCACCTGCGCAAAAGTATCACAAATGACGTACTGCAACTGTGCAAAAGCAAATGACACAGCCGTCCATAAGTGGATGTTCGTAAGTTGGGGAGCCAGTGTATATTGAACAGTATGGAGTAGACAGAAAAAGGTTCACTCTCTCCTTCCCGCTAATACTAGACCTGGATTAACTCAATGAAGTTGACTGGCGGATTCAAAGTGTACTTTTCAATTCAGCACATAACTAACAGGGAATTCCACTACACCAAGATGTTAGATGCATAGACATCTTAAAAAAAAAGATTCAAGGAATTAATGATCTATCAATAGTTTTTAGGAAAATCAAATGGAACCTCCATGCTCCAAGGAAGTGTACCTCTGAATACCAGCTGTTAGGGACAAACAGCAAGTGGTGGTCGCAGCCTTCATGCCCTCTTGTGAACTTCTAGAAATATCGGACAGCTTTTGGAGAACTGTGATGGGATCTAGCAAAGCTGTTCTTACTCTACTGCTAAGATGCATGCTGGGGACTACATATGGGGGGGGGAGTTGGGCTAATGCAGGGCTTGTCAAATTCTGCACACCCAGGTCACTATGGCAGCTCAACATTTCTTTATGGTGCCTAGGAAAATGGCTGTAAGACAGTAGCTGATGGTTGTTGCTGCCTTTCATTGTCAGTTTCTGGATGGCAGAGGGGGGGGGGGGGAAGCAACAGCATGAGCCAGCAGGCTGGGGGAGACACAGGAGGAGTCACTGCGAGGAGGAGGAGCAGACTTGGTTAGGGAAGAAACTTCTCCCTCTCACTCATTTACACACTCTTGGGGAAGGAGGCTGTCACAGAGCACCCCCCGTCACAGAGCACCCCCCCTACCCTCTCTCCAACAGGGGGTGTACCAATTTTTCTCTCTGCAACTTCGCTGCAGCAGCCCCTATGAAAGGAAAGGAGGAGGGGAGAACTTCTTTTCCAGTGTATACCTACTTGAAGTAGTTCAACGAGACTGACAGTCCAATCCTAACTACGTTTCCAGCACCAACGCAGCCATGGGGGGGGGGGGGTTTGAGGTCACTGAGGCCTCCTCAACGTAAGGGCATATTTGTTCCCTTATCGGGGGGCTGCATCGGCGCTGGAAAGTTGGTTAGGATTGGGCTGTTATTCTCAGATAAGTGTGTACAGGATTGCAGCCTTAGTGTCATGAATTTTAACAAAAAAAGTTACTTGAAGCAACTTCTTTATTTTGAAATCAAAGCCTTTAGATCTTTTTATTTTTATTTTTCACATTTTTATACCACCCTTCCTCCAAGGAGCTCAGAGTGGTGTACATATTTCCTCCCCTCCTTTTTGTCCTCACAACAACCCTGTGAGGTAGGTGGGGCTGAGAGATAGTGACTGGCCCAAGGTCACCCAGGAAGCTTCAGTCACTTTGACATTTGCCAAGTTTTCCTATCACCTCAGGGGTTGGAAACATGCTTTTTAATGCTTATTTATTTGTAAAAATCCAATTTATACCAACCACTGGTGGCATGCACATTTTTTTTGGTTTAACATTAAAAACCTGAAAGCTGAAAATTTTGTTTTGTCCTACATTTTTGGGCTGGCTCCTAGATCCAGAGCAAATGTGTTGAGCCTGGCGTTAATGCACAATTGTCAAGATAAATATGTTTAGACAAGATCACATCAACTATGCTATGCATAACATACTCTTGTTAGGTCTTAAGATTAGAGTAAATACGGCGTAATGTTGTAAAATGGACAGCTTGTACTGCAACTGTGGCAGCAACAATTAGGCACTGAGAAGTTACCATGTTTAGAACAGTAAACTTTATGAAGTATAAGGATGAAGTACAATGACTAGAGATAGGTTCTACTTTGAAGGAACAAGAGATAATTAGATTGTGTTGCATTTTTGGATGAGGCCCGATTCAGCCGAGCCTTGGATACTGCTTCCAGTATTTTCCAATTGATTAAGTAGGATGCAGCAATTACTGGAATAGTCCACACACAAGTGTTGTTCAAATTCATGCTCAGTATGACTAGAATGCTAGTTTCCCAAGCTGTTAGGGGCTTCTTTGAATTTTCTGCTGTGGTAAACAAGAATTTACGGCATATTTCTAGTCACAAAAACATCACCAAACTTCTAAATAAAGACCCAAAACACTTCTACTATAAAAACTGAAACAATTGTGAGCTTTCTGGGCTGGAGAAAACACACACAAACATGGGGGAGCACGTTCAAACTCCACACAGACAGTGGCCCTGGCCAGGAATCGATATATATTTTTTCTCAACAACTTTAAAATGAAACAATGTAGTGAAACAATTTAAGTTAAGGACTTGCTGTAGTACTGCTAACATTGGATACCATTTATGTTTGCTGCTATTCAGTACTGTCACCTTTTTAGTTCTATTGCTAAACAAACGCAAACGTTCTAGCAGCAATTGTACCAGGTTCCCAACCTTTTCGTTCCACCGTGTGTCTCCTCCGTCTGCCGCATACCACTGGAAGTAAGTGCCAATGATGTCATCGGCACTTACTTCTGGGTGGGGCAGCACAGGAGGCAAGGAGCACAAAGGCAAGGATGTAACAAACGTAGGTGGAGGGGAGGACCCTTCCCTGTGCACGGGAAGTCCGCGTGCTCAAGTTTTGCTACACCGCAGCCCTGGAAACAGCTCAGTTACAGCTCCATCTCTCCTCAGCTTCCCGTCCATACTACAGCCCGGGAAACAGCTCCATGCGCTCTAGCTCTGCCAATCCAGAGAGCTCAAGCACATAGAGCCAGCGCCGCTGTTTCCTGGGCTGTGGCATGGACGGGAAGCTGAGGAGAGACGGAGCTGTAACTGAGCTGCTGGTCACTCAAAGTACCACCGATGGCACACGTACTACACGTTGGGAACCTCTGCTCTACAACATAACCACCAACATGAATCTGCCTGTCCAATAAGATATTTGGGGGGAACCTCTTGCAAGTCACAATTAACTGCACCTCAAAAAGCTACCATCTTTGAAAGGTTGGTGAAAGCCTTCTTTTCCCAACAGGCCTTTGGTGATCCGCTACAAAACGGCTTGATGTCATGTTGACTGTCTCCTGCTAGTATTAGTACTGTGAGTTTTTGATGCTGTTTATTATTTTTATGCTTCAAAATTGTTCTTATTGTATGCCGCCCTGTTTCTTAAAAGAAAGGCAGGGTATACACAATTAATTAATTAAATACATCATAAATCAAGGCTGAGTGAGCCACCCAAAAAGCACATAATGCTGCATGTAGTATGACTTTATGGACCTCATTTATTACACAGCGCAACAACAACAACAACAAAATTTCCCATGTTCTTTGGAAGTTAGATTATTAGGTATATTTGGGACGCCGATTCCAAAAATTGCATCACTTTTTCCCTATCTGCCCTAGCTTTGGAGATATGGCATAGCCACCTTATATGTCGATTCAAGCAGCTTCCTCGCGAGGAAGCCATGGCGTTGGCTTCCTCACGAGGGAGCTGCTTGAATCGGCATATAAGGTGGCTATACCGTATCTCCAAAACTAAAGCTGGTAGGGCAAAACTAATGCCATTTTTTGAATTGGCGCCCCAAATATAGGTAAAGGTAAAGGTGACCCCTGACAATTAAGTCCAGTCGTGACCGACTCTAGGGTGTGGTGCTCATCCCCATTTCAAAGCCGAAGAGCCAGCATTGTCCGACGCCTCCGTGGTCATGTGGCCGGCATGACTCTCCTTGCCGCAGCACGTAGCATGCGGCTGGAACATGGAGCGCTGTTTACCTTTCCGTAAGCGGTACCTATTTATCTACTCACATTAACATGCTTTGGAACTGCAACGTCTAACTTTTAAGGCACCAAAATGTGTGTTGGGTTGTGTTATCAGTAAGACTCGCCCAGGAGGATGCTTGGCTCGCTCTGAGCAGAGAAGATGGAGTGGTTTACCAGAAGTATACCCCATGCCACTAGTAATGGGGTACTAGTGTTAGTAGACAGGTGCTAACAGTGTCTGTTTCAGCTGCTATGGAGCACCAGAACTTCTGAAGCTGAGACAGACATGGGATGATTGCACATGCACTATGGGCACTTCTTTCACTTGATATGCGCTCACCCTCACATCACCTCGTCATGTGCAGCAATCTGCATCAATTCACTGAGCACTGGCTAGATTCGTTGAACATCACATCCAAAAGTCAATCCAGGGGACCCCATACACTTCAGAATCATATTAAGGCTGCAATCCTATACATACTTATTTGGGAGCAAGTCCCATTTAACTCAATAGGGCGTACTTCTGAGTAGACATGCATAGGATTGTGCTGCAATACTAAAACGTAGACCAATGTTATGTACGTTTACTCAGATACAAGTGCCACTGAGTTCAGTGGGGCTTGCTCCCAAGTAAGCATGGATAGGTTTGTGGTTTTACATACTTTGGAACTGCCCAATCAGGGTGGGGTACTGAGGTTGTCATTTTAAAGATATGATACTCAGCCTGAAACAGCGAGTGCAACAGGTGAAGCGTACCAGAGCCACAAGTCCTAATATATGACACAGAACACCACATTCAAAGTAGGGTATTTAATTAGGGGTAAGTCTACTTAGCGAGCCAGCGTGTGGCGCAGTGGGTTAAACCACTGAACCATGAGCTGTCGATCGAAAGGTCGGCAGTTCGAATCCGTACGACGGCTCCTGCCAACCTAGCAGTTCGAAAACAAGAAATTGCAAGTAGATTAATAGGTACTGCATCAGTGGGACGGTAACAGCGTACCATGTGCCTCGGTGTTGAGTCATGCCGGCCACATGACCATGGAAACATCTTCGGATAGCGCTGGCTCTTCGGCTTTGAAACGGAGATGAGCACCGCTCCCTAGAGTCAGACACAACTGGACTTAATTGTCAAGGGATACCTTTACCCTTTTTGAGTCTACTTAGAGTACATGCCTATGTGTCTACTCAGAAGTAAGCCCCATTGCGTTCAATGGAGTTTACTCCTAGGAAAACGTGTACAGGATTACAGCCTAGAACAGAGGTTCTCAACCTGTGGTACGGCGTACCCCTAGGGGTACGCGGACCTCTTGCTGGGGGTAAGCCAAGCCCTGCCCCTTATCTGCCCCATCAGCAGCTAATTAAGTGTTAATTAACATGGATTTTAAATTGTAATTATTTTTGGAGCCCTTCTGTCTCTCTGATTTTGGTTTTGGGCTTATTTTTGTACTTTGGAAAATGTACTTTGGTGGGGGGGGAGGAGCTGATTTTGGGAAGTGTGACTTGGAGGAAAAAAGAGATCCTTGCACGTCTGTCTCTCTCACACTCAGACTTACTGGTAAATAAGACATTTTCACATTTAAAATTGTTTTAGTACTTTTTAATTTAATGATTAATTACCTAACTAATTAATTGATTAATCCAATTAGTTAGCAGTTAATTAGCAGGGGGTGGGTACCCGGGCCTCCAAAGGTTGAGAACCCCTGGCCTAGAATGAACGAACCATATAGGTCATTTTTAGATCATTTTTAGGATTACAGCCTTCCTCAGTTAAAAAAAAAGAACTGCATCCCAATTACAAAAACAATTGCTATACATCCAAGCTATAAATGTTGTACAGCAAGAATTGAAAGCATCTGCACAGGTTGGACAAACTCTTAGGTTGCCTAGTTGCCAGTGTTCCTAAAATGAACATTCTGGTATGTAGACATTTTGAACGCTGTTCCAACTTCACATGCTTTTGGCATCTATATTTTTTATATATTATTGAAAGAAAACATTGGATGGCAAGTTATGGCTTTAGCCACTTTTAACATCATGTCTCTCCAGCATCTCTTTTAACTGCCCCAGAAAAAAAGAGGTGTTATATAGGATTGTATGGTGATTTACCATAAGCTGTTTTGGGTCTTTTGAAATCAAAAGGTGGATATAAATCTTTAAAATAAATATTTGAAATATTTCTCAGCTTTGCATAGCTACATTAAGGTAAAGGTATCCCCTGACAATTAAGTCCAGTCGTGTCTGACTCTAGGGTGTGGTGCTCATCCCCATTTCAAAGCTGAAGAGCCAGTGTTGTCCGAAGACGCCTCCGTGGTCATGCGGCCGGCATGACTCTCCTTGCCGCAGCGCGTAGCATGCAGCTGGAACACGGAGCGCTGTTTACCTTTCCGCAAGCAGTACCTATTTATCTACTTGCATTGACATGCTTTGGAACTGCTAGGTTGGCAGGAGCTGGCCAAGCAACGAGAGCTCACCCCGTCGCGGATTTGAACTGCCAACCTTTCAATCGACAGCTTATGGTTCAGTGGTTTAACCCGCTGCGCCACCCGCTGGCCTTTTACAGCTACATTACTGTACCCATTACAGAACACGAATATTACTTCTTCTGCATAGTCACAAAGCCTTTCAATCCTCAAGACTGGCTAGTGACAAGGGTGCCAGGCAAAGAATCTCTTCCAACTACAGTATTAAAAATCAGATCAAATACATCAAATATGTAAATTTTAAAGGGGCCAAGTGGAACCTTAACTATTTTACAGGGTCAAGTCCAAGCACCTTCAATTAAACGCTTCAATAAGAAACTGCCAAAGACGACAATACTGTACTGGACTAGACGGAGAAATGGCCTATCTTGAGGTGGATATTGAGATGATTATTCCTGTTTATTTTCCAAATGTGCATGACACTTTCCACCCAGTAGCCTCAAAGCAGCTTAACATAATTAACAAAACCATAAAAATAAACTCAGCGGCTTAGCAGGAGGCTGACAGCACAATCGTACGCATGTCTACTCAGAAGTAAGTCCTACTGTGTACAATGGGGCTTAGTCCCAGGAAAGTGTATACTGTACAGGATTGCAGCCTGAGAGTCTGTTTAAAGGGAGTGGCCTCGGAGCTCCGAGCGTAAAGCACACATGCTTCGCATGCAGAAGCAAGTCCCAGGCTCAATTTCTGCCATTTCTAGTGACAGGACCGCAGACAGCAGGCCTGAGATGCGAGGGGGCCGCTGTCAGACCAGACAACAATGCTGAAGTGGCCACAGCCCGACTCCAGAGCAGGCAACTTCATGCGCTCCTACGGAACGCGGCGCAGCAACCCGCCCACCCGCGCATCCTTTTGCAGTCGGAAAGGCGAGAGCAGCAGCCGCTCCTTGATCCTTCCTTGCAAATAAGCCGCCCGCGCAGAGAATCCCGGCGCCGCCCGTCAAATAAGGCCCTGCAACAAACAAACACACACACACACACACACACACACACCTCCCGCGCGCCCCGGGGCCGACTGGGGCGCCCAGCGCTGCTCGGCCCAGCTGCCACTCTGCCCTCAGGGCGTGGTCCAGGCTCCGCGCCAACGCGCAGGCCCAGGAGGCGACGGCAGCGCCCTCCCAACCCTGGTACCTGCAAGCCCGGCCGGCTAATCAGCCGGTCCCGCGACGTCAAAGTCCTCCTTGGGCCCGAGGCGCGCACCGGCGCCTCTCACTCCTTGCGCGGCGAAGCCGGCTGCGAAGGTTGCCACTGCGCACGCTCCATCGCCGAGCCCACAGACTTTGGCGCAACTTCCGGCACCCTCTGACGAGAGAGACTTAGAATGGTAGACTCCCTTATGGTGCGATGCTTGCGGGCTTATCTTGAGGCTAAGCGCCATTTTTTAAAACTCTTCCGGGAAGATGCTAATTGCAATAGAACTGAATGATAATGGAGACATCCAGGAGTTTAGTGTATCTGTTGAGCAGCAGCGTGTGTTCCTCCCCCCAAACATGGTAGCAAAAACAGTTTACGCGGTCCTCCGTCCTAAGTCAGGTTTTTTCTCGTATGTAAAATGTGAATTCGCTCCCAGTTCTTAAACAGTTTTTTTAAAACTATTTCCAGTTAAAACAAAGGGCATCACGAGTCAAAGGAGCCAAGGCTGCAATTCTTCCTAAACACACTTTCCTGGGAGTAAGCCCCATTGAACATAAATGGACTTATTTCTGAGTAGACATGCATATAGGCCAGCGGGTGGCGCAGTGGGTTAAACCGCTGAACCATGAGCTGTCCAGTGTCCATCAAAAGGTCAGCAGTTTGAATCCACGACAGGGTGAGCTCTCCTTGCTTGGCCAGCTCCTGCCAACCTAGCAGTTCCAAAGCATGTTAATGCGAGTAGATAAATAGGTACCGCTTACGGGAAGGTAAACAGCGCTCCATGTTCCAGCCGCATGCTACGCGCTGCGGCAAGGAGAGTCATGCCAGCCACATGACCACGGAGGCATCTTCGGACAACGCTGGCTCTTCAGCTTTGAAATGGGTGTAAGTGGGACCCCTTGGGGGAGTCTGGAAGGGGGGTGCTGAAGGGGAGGTCCCCATCTGTGAAGCCCTCAGGGGGCACCTGTGGCTCCAGTCCAACAGGACCCCCAGAAAGAATGCTGAACCCTGGGGTCTGACTGGGTGTGGACCAGTAGAGTCAGCATAGGCCTCAGGGTAGCTGGAAGGCGGGGATTAGTCCACCTCACAAGCTGCCTCTCTCAGCTGGCCTGCTGGTCTTAGGCAGGGATGCTCCTTTATATAGCCCTCTTTTGGGAAGTCCCGCCTCCCCGGGTGATTGACAGGCGTTCAAGCCTATCGGCTTGTCACCTAAAGAAACTCTGGGGTTGTGCCAGCCGTTCCTTGGTCGCGCACGCCCAGTTGTACTTGTGACTGGCCGGGTAAGTACGGGTGGTCCTGGGGCGCCCAGACAATGGGGATGAGCACCACACCCTAGAGTCGGACACGACTGGACTTAATTGTCAGGGGTCACCTTTACCTTTACCTATATGCAAAGCTTCTGCATGCAGCCGAGTGGTAGATTTTGGGACTGGAAAAGGAACATGGGGAGGAGGGGGGGGATTTAACGAGGCTGACTGTAGTGTTCGTCTAGGTCAGGAAGAAGCTGCAAACAAAAGACCAAAAGTGTCGGGATATTGGATGATCTCATGCAGGGTAGTCTGGGCTACTGTGCAGAGATGTGGGTGGTGGTGGTTTGCGACCGTACCTGAGTCAGTTGGATGACCAGTGCAATCCTAACCAACTTTCCAGCATCTGTGCAGCCGCAGTGCAGCCCCAAGGTAAGGGAACAAATGTTCCCTCATCTTGAAGAGGCCTCCATGACTTCCCACACACTGCAAAATATTGGCACAGCTACATCGGCTCTGGAAAGTTGGTTAGGATTGCACTGGACATCTCATTTAGACTACTGTGACACACTGCACAACAAACATGGGTCTGCCCTTAAAGGTCTGGAAACTGCAGTTAGTGCAGAATGTGGTGGCCCTGTTGGTCACTGGGACTCAATGGGTTAGTCTGTCAAGCTGTTGCTCTGGTGGCTATACTGGCTGCCCATTCAATTCTGAGCCCAATTCAAGATGTTGCTGATGACCTTTAAAGCCCTATATCTATGGCATGGGGTCATGATGGCTTAAGGTTATAAACCTGCACATAGACCTGCACATCCCCTATGATTGTCAGATAGGGCTCTGCTTATGATACCGCTGACATCTGAAGCCAAAGGGATGGCAACAAGGTGCAGGGCCTTTCCTGTTGTGGCATCTTGTCTGTGGAATCAACTCCCAGAAGAACTGAGGACAACCAACCCTGTCTTTATATGGTTTCCAGTGGGGTTTAAAAACACATCTATTTCACTTGGCTTTTGAGGAGGGAAGATGCTCCTACGGGCCCCTTTTTTTAATCAGTGTATATATGTTTTAATGGGGCGTAGCAAGCTCTTCGGCTGCCTGAGGCGGTGACTCCTGATGGAGCCCCCCAGAGCGCCGGAAGACCTGGAAGTAATCACCGCCAATTACTTCCAATGAGGTGCGTGGTGGCGGCTGTCCCCTTAGTCTTTTGGCCAATCTGAAAGACTAAGGGGGCAGCCGCCACCGCACGCCTCGCTGGAAGAAAAAGTGGATTTCTTTAACTCAAAACTGACCAATGAGACTGATTGTTCTGAGAGCCAATAAGGTGTTAGTATGAGTCAGCTCTCATTTCTATGTATCAGAGCTCATACTAGAACAACTCTTATTCAGTTGTCTGAGTGTCATCAAGTTGTCCACTGTTTTTTTGTTGGTTACTAATTTGTTGGGTGAGCTGTACTGTTATATATTAAACTAAATAAAGTTAACGGGGGTGACATCATGAATTACCACACTGGGTGACTCTAGTGATACCACTGGGGTGATGCGATGAGCTCTCGCACTGGGTGACGCAAACCCTAGTGATGCCTCTGATTATACATCTTCTAATGCACTGGAGCCTGTGGCAGTGATTTGCCTTTTTACATTTTCAGTATAGAAAGCTAATAACATGCAGTGGATAAAGAAATGATCCTTACGTCCATTCAGTATTAATGCAAAAAAGGAGCAAAAAGGTTAGAAGAGTTTCAGAAGGCAGATTTTGTGTGGGTAATATATGGGGGAAGGTTGTGAAACTTCTTTCCAGACAAAAAGAAAGATGACTTGATTCCAAAGAGCGTGCCGGTCAGAGAATATTACCGTATTTTACAGAGACATGAATCAGTTGTTGCGCTGTAGCCCTGTTAAGTATTACTCTAGCCGCAGCAGTTTAAATAAATATTGTGAAAGGACAGTGCTCTATAAAATTGAGCCATGTGATCACATTGCCGAGCGCACCAGTTTTATTTTTAACAGCCAAAGCCACTTGTATGTATTTCAGTGTTTTACTTTCCTGTCTCCTCAGATTTCTTCCTCCTCCCCACTGCTCCAGCCACCTCTTTTCAACTCAGCTGGACAAACCCAGGAGACCATTTCTTGGGGTGTGTTAAAAGGGATTGCGTGCTGACGGTAAGCCTTTAAAAAATATCTCTGTTTTGGTATCCAGGTTGAAAGGTCAATGTTATATCATCATCATGCCAAAATCAGGATCAAAAACGACAAATTACATCATGAAGGAGGGAAACGCATTGTTGCCAATTTGTGCATTAAAGAATGGATAAATGTTGAGATATCAGGGCATGCTTTTATTACCTCGGCTAAGTCAGGAATATGTTTCAAACTCGTCAACTAGAATCAAGTACCAAAAATTAAACCACTCAGGAACATCCTGCAAATAGTTAGGCGACCTAAATCCCACTGGAACTTACACAACCTGTGTGCAGGATGCAGTCTTGGTCTTTATTACGTATTTTTTCCAGCAGTCTCAATTTCAATAGGTGGTGGGCTTCATTTCAAGCTGTGACTTCAATTCTAAAACCTGTTGACAGTACCAGGGCCCAGTGCCAGGGGTTGAGCCTGATCCTGCAACGTAATAACTTTCCAAAACTTTACATCTTTAGCTACGCAGAATAGAATCTTTTGCCTCTGAATTTGTCTTATGTTCTCAATGTTAATACCATATACGAATGACAATTACAGCAGAAAGAGCTGTTTATCCAGAGTTGATAAAGTGGGTCTCTGATTCTAGATACCCTGGCAGTAATTTACTAAGAGGAAAGCAGCAATCTGTGGGTACAAATCCACCAATGGGATCTGAGCTGCTTCCTCACTAGGGCCCTTTAGTGCTGCTGAGGCATAGCTCATCTACAGTCTGCTGGACGCGGAATTAAAATAGTGGTTCTGCAAGTTACTTACAGTGCAATCCTAGGCATGTCTAGTCCCATTGTGTCCCATTGTAAGTGTCCCATTGCAAGTAAGTCCCATTGTGTACAGTGGGGCTTACTTCCAGGAAAGTGTGTATACGCAGTGGTTTCCGAACTCACAGGGGCACCGTGGGATGTCCGTAATGGCCTCTTCCTCCCAGCTCTCCTCGGTGTCGCCATCTTGGATCACATGATCCAAGATGGCAGCACTTGGGATAGCTGGGAAGAAGAGGCTGCCAGGGACATCCCGACAGGGCGCCACAGAAGAAGGGCGCTGTGACCACGGTAAGTTTGGGAACCGCTGGTGTATAGTATTGCAGCCTTTATATATTACTCATAGCATTTCCATAATATTCTCATAACACCCCCGCAGTGTCCATTTCCATGGGCAAAACCTGATATATGCTTTCTCAGAGGTAAGGCTGCACTTCTATGAAACTCTCATGGCTCGGTATAATATACAACGAAATAGGATGTATGGGTTTATCAGCCATGTCAAAAAATTCCTTAAAACTAAAATCGTGTTTTTAAACTTTGCATGTGTTTTAAATGTGTGTTGGAACATTTTAGTTTTAAAGAATTTTTTGACATGGCTGATAAACCCATACATCCTATTTCGTTGTATACTTTCCTGGAAGTAAGTCCCAATGAATACAGTGGGATTTACTTATGAGTAGGCATGGATAGGCTTGAGCTGTACGTTTCAGAACCAAAGGTCCCACTTCTTCTTGCTACTAGCCCTTTAAATTTGTTAAATAATCCTTTCCTGTCCCTGCTAATGATGCGTTTTTAATCATATCCTGACACCTCCCAATCCACAATCTGTCCTTTAATTAGTTGTTTCCTATTTGCAGCCTGAGTGATCCCACTGTTTACTGGTTAATATTTTATTTTATTTTTTATTATGCAATTACGCAGGAGTGAGTTCTTTGTTGATGAGCTCCTGTTAAATTGTTAATAGGTACACACTGCAAGAAAAAAAAGTCATCATTTGATCATTGGCTAATAAAGACTCGGGAAATATCAGACAGAATTAAATTATTAAATTGTCATATAATTTCAGGAGAGTTAAAGGGAATATTTATGAACCTTGGTCTGACCTAGCAAGGGAATTCTTACTTTTTAAGTGTACATGATCATCAATAATGTACATTATAGTTAAGATTTGCAGCAAACTAGAATTGTTCATTTACATTCCACGTCCTAACCTAACCTATGATCCCCCTTTCCGTCTCTAGTATTCTTAAGCCTTCCTCAGTCTTGCCCCATGAAAGTCCCTTTTTAAGTTGAAAAGAAACATCCCTCGGGACACGTACATGCCCCTTTGCATCTGCAATCCTTTGCACACTTACCTGGGAGTAAACCCCATTGACTATAGTGGGTCTTACTTCTGAGTAGATTTGCATAGGATTGGGCTGTAGGTAACACATTCCAACGGCCATTCTGTAACATTTATTTTAGTACAGTACAGGATTTTTGCCTGTCCTGGGGTATATTATAGCTCCTCCTTTATACTGTATTTTACATAAGTTTTGAATCAGTTTTCTTGTTTTCCATTTCCTGGCAGCAAAATCATTCTTCTTGTTGCCTGCCTAATGCAAAGCATTTCTGGAAAGACTGCATGCAGCATTTCCTCCTTATTTGGGTTATGTCTTTTAGTCCAAACTTTGTTGTAGTCTTCAAGTGCTATGGGAACATGCATGTTTTTAATGCTATGTAACTCTTCTGGCATTCTGCAAGTCATCACTGAGGCTATTTTTAGTACATGATGTGCATCAGAATAGTCCAGGAATCAGAGCAACAGAGGTCTGCTTGGCAGACTACTTGATGAATGCTTTTTCTGTTGTTCCTCTCTAAGCCCGTTTAACTGCAAATGGCACTAATAACTCTGAAGTAGGATGATCTTAACATCTCAAGAATGAGGCTGAGGAATTGACTTAACAAGGTTCGTGCCTCTGGCTCTTAGTGATGCTGTATGTGTGTGTATACTGCTGGTGTGGAATGGTTAGGCATATGTGAATTATTTTTGGTAAAGTTTTGGATGCCTTGGAATGTGTATCTAATATTTTATGTTTGCTGGTAATACAGACTGGCCTTCTTCTCCATTAGCAATTATTTAATTATTTATCACATTTTTATACTGCCCTTCCTCCACCAAGGAGCTTGGGGTTGTGTACGTGGTTCCTTCCCTCCTTCTGTCCTCACAACAACCCTGTGAGGTAGGTGAGGCTGAGTGACAGTGACGAGCTCCATGGCTGAGCAGGGATTTGAATCTGAATCTTTTCTCTCAGCCTCAGCTGCAAGTTGGGGATAATAGTTGCTTACAGGGTTGTTGTTGTAAGGATAGCAATGGTAATAAATAGACATGAAGTACTTTGGACACTTGAAAGCACTGTATAAATGCAAAATATTATTCATAAACTGCCTTGTAATTTTTTTTTTTGCAGGCTAGTAACTTTTGTGGGCTTAATCACAGGGAGGAGCAAAACAAAGTGTAGTAGCTAACACTGAGCCCTGCCTAATAGTGGGTTGTGGACACAATTGCACCAAAGCACCCTCTCCTGGTTCTCTTTAGCATACCAGGAAGCTTGAGGCAATAAAGCAGCTGGTTTTTCGGCGATCTGAAGATCGAGGAGGGTCACGCAGGCCTCCCCGAAGCCCCCCCCGTTCCGGTAAGGACAAAAACGGCCGATGCAGCCCCGAGGTGAGAGAACAAATATTCCCTTACCTTGAGGAAGCCTCTGTGACTCACTCCCCCCCCCCTCCGCAGGATGCAGCGCATATCGCTGGAAATTTGGTTAGGACTGGGCCCTCAGATGGATACTAACAACTGTTTAAGCACACATCTTCACCAAATGTGTGATAAAATTCTGCATACCACCTGATAGGATGATACAGGAGATCCAGCAACCCCAGGAAAACCCGCCCGTGGGGTGGTCTTCTGTGTGGGGTATCTAGTCGTTCTGCAAAGCAGCGCTAAATTTACAAATATGTATACAAATTGAACACCATCCGTCATAGTTGTGTTTATAAGCTTCCCCAAATACTATATAATTCTTTTATTACATGTTTTTTTCCCCCAGGGACATCAAAGGTGACTGGATTCCTGGATCTAGGAAACTGGATCTATGGTGGGTACCTTGTGAAAAAGATAAGGTTGTTTTTTCAACAGATGCAATCAATTATGTGGTATCTCCAGGTTTATGTCATCCTCATAGCTTACCATTGGTTGACAAACAGCATGATCCAATGCATGTCTACTCAGAAGTATCCCATGGTGTTCAATGGGGCTTACTCCCAGGGAAGTGGGCACAGAATTGCAGCCCTACACTTTGATTTCTTTGGCCTCACTGAGGTGGTAAACCTATTGGTGATGTTACCATGGATGCTCCACGACATGCAAGGTGCACTTCACATGTGTACTAGAACATGCAGGTTTGCCAGGACCTTATTTATTTATTTATTTTAGGAATTTGTAGCCCGCCTTTCTCCCGAGGGCACTCAAGGCGGCTGAACCGATGGACACCATGCACCCATCAAAAATTGACACAAAATAGTCAAGAGGTCACCTCAGAAAAGGAAAAGTTCAAAATAAATGATATAAAATGTATTAAGAGATTGACCACCCAATCCTATTTAACTCTGTGCCCTGCAGTGCAACGGGGCCGGTGCAGCCTCCGCTGCATCCAGGGCACAGAGAGCCCACCCGGGAGGTCACCTTGGAGGAAGGGAATGTTTGTTCTTACGTAAGCCCTAGCTGCCCAAATGGGTCTCCTCAGATGTGCGGCAGCTATTTTGCTGGCGCAAATCTGGGAGGCCCGTGTAATGGTGTAATGGTGACCAGGCCAGGGAAGGAGGATAGGATTTGGCAGAGGATGAACCCTCCCCCTTCCCAGGCCTGGCCGCCCCCCCCCCCCCGGAATGCCCTGTTCCGCCTTCCCCATATCTCTCCATAGTCTGGTGGGGATCTTACCTTTCCCGATGGGCGCAGCTCTGGATGTGGCCTGGGGAGAGCGGTGGCGGTCTCTGTGCTGGCGCCACCTCCTTAGCACACACTCCACCGGTCTAAGGTTAGCTTGGATTGCGCTATGATACAACAGCAGGGGTGGGAAAGAAATCAACTATTTAATCTGAAAGCAGTCTTAAGATTGCAATATCAGACACAACCTGAGGTGTTACTGTTTTTCATGCCTGCCTATAAATACAACAGGGCTGTGGACTGTGAATTCAAACCCCTACCTCAGTGGTTCCCAAACTGGGAGGCGTGGCTCTCAGGGGAGCCGCGGAAACCAGCCAGAGGAGCCGCGGAGAGCCACGGAATCCTCTTGGAAAACAGTGCAATGCCAATTGGCAGGCATCAGCATAATGTAATGGGAAGCCGCAGCCAATGGTCAAGGGAGCCGCAGGTTGAAAAAGTTTGGGAAACATACACTGCCCTACGTCAAAACTGGAAGGAGAGGTGGAAAGAGAATGGGCTATCTACTCAAGAAAAGGAGGCTCAAAAGACATGATGACAATAAACATTGTAATAAGGCTAAGATAAAACTTGCTTATTCAAGATGCAAAAAGCTGCAGCTGAAGTGGTGGTGATATGGGGGAGAACAGAGCGACGGAGGGCAGGGATATGCATTCTGTGAGGAGGAGATTCAGGGAAATTAGCTGTATACGAAGGAAAAAGAAAAGGACATGGACATAAAAGCTGCATGGGAAACGATACTGTATATTGCACTCACTCACACTGATATAAGGACTGTCTCAAAATAATGGGGGGAGGGGTTTGATTAAATTGAAAACCTTGAAAGAGGAGGAAACAGAAATGTTCCTCAGAAAGGGGAAGGAAGGCTAAATGTTAAAAGTAAAATTTGTAGATCTGGCAAACTTCAGATGGTAAGCAAATTGCACTGAAGGTGGGGGGGTTATCTGCTAAAACTGTCTCGATTCGTGAACTGTGGCTGTGCAGGAAGAGAAACATGCACAGATACTCACATTAAAAACAACTAAGGAGCAGCAGGAAGAAAATGACCAATGGAAAATTCTACTGAACTGAGGAAAAAGGAGGGGGGGGGAGGAGAAAAAAGCAGAGAAAAATTAAAGAAAAACTAAGGCAATTGATACCTTCTTGCAGCATGTGGTGAACCATGCATTTATCAAAATACATAGGAAATTAGAAGCTGATTTAATGGGCTCTGCCGGGCTACAGCTGTCCAGGAAAATGGGAACAACATTTGGATGTTTGTGTGAAATAATTATACATTTCCCACATTTGGGGAAAAGGGCACTCTGATTGGCCACTCTTCTTGCCTACTCAGCACTGTAGCTCAATTCCAGCTCAATTCCTCTTTTAATTAAACCAAGAAAGGAAGGGGAAACTGGATTTAAATGTTGGGCTGGAGGCAGTGGTCTGGATGAGTCTGCATAGCAGATTATTTCACAATCTTCTTGAAACTGAGAGATAGATGTTGTGGGGGACAAGGTTCATGCAAGGTGGAAGGCATCCTGAAATGAGAGCCCTACTGTTCATTTGTCCCTCAAATGTTGTTTGCCAGCAATGTTGCAATGCTACGGCATGTGCATCTGGTTTAGACAAAGCACAAATACAAGCTCCAGTCCCTTTTGGAATGTTCCATCCTTTCCTGAGGCTTGGCTCCAGACAGGGGGAAGGAGGAGTGTGTGATGGGGTCACAGAAAAAAGAGAGACGTCTTTTAAAAAACCATTGAGGCTCAATGTCGGCATTAACCTCTAGGGCAAAGACACATATCTAATGCACCCTAACATTTGTAGGGGTACGGGCTACAGTGGGCCATCCAGATTGCATTCTGGAGCTTACATGATGGATGGTTCCTCTACCATGAAAAAAGATTTCTGCGCATAGGAAACTAGCATGTCTGGAAGATAGGTAGGCTAGAACCCTTCTCCTTGACATGGTTTCTCTCCAGACCAGTTGTCTGCTTGGAGGGAATGATTTGTACTGAAGATCATTCCATCACAGGAATGCCAGATTGCAATTTGCAGAGACAAAGTCTAAGCACAGGTTTACCACCTCAGTGAAGACTAGGCCACAGTCTTTAAGGAGGATGGAAACCAGCCCGAAACCAGGTGCCAGGCAATTCCAAGTCTGCTTAGATGCACAGCTGCTGTCAAAATTCTTTGACAGGTCATCTCCTAAGCTTGACATGCTTAGTCAAGCTATGCAATGTATACATGTCACCCTTTGGTGAACCCCCTTTTATTCCCCTTAAAGGAGCCAATAGGTTGGTTACTTTAACAGGACAGGGGCTCAGCTGAGCCACACTGGACCCTGTGCCTTTAAAGCTGGATGCCTGGTCAGCCTCTGCCAGATATAGTGCTGCTGCTCATCTTCTTCATCAATCAGCAGAGGAACAATAGATCCAGCCAGCCCAACTGCTGAGTTTGGCATCCGCTGTTCTATTGGTCAGAGATGGTGGTACTCTTGCTCAACACCATGGCCATTGGCTTATGATGTCCTGCAGGGTTTAATCTCATCTACATGAAACTTTTTGTGTGTGTGTGTGTGTGAGAGAGAGAGATGAATCCTATCCAACTTCCCCCACCGGTGCAGCGAAAACGGGAGGCCCCAAAACGGAAAGGGAATTCAAATCCCCCCCAAAGGGGGATTAAAAAAGGATTTAAATTCCCCCTCCCCTCCAAAGCCTCCCACCCTGCACTCCCCCACTGGTGTCACCGGTGGGGGAAGTTGGATAGAATTGCGCTCTGAGTGAGTGAGTGAGTGAGTGAGTGAGTGAGTGATCTGGTAGCAGTATACGGATGACACCCAAGTTTATCTATCCATCCCATCCCCAGCTGGGAAGGCTGTAGATATTCTGAATCAGTGTCTGGGGTCAGCGAAGGGCTCGATGAAGGCTGACAAACTGAAATTAAATCCAGACAAGGCAGAGGTTCTCCCGGTTAGGAATCCTGATGGGACTGTGGCAGTGTGTGAACCTGTTTTTGACAAGGTTGCACTCCTGTTGAAAGCTCAGGTGCACAGCTTGGGAGTACTCTTGGATCTCGCTTTGCTCCTGGATGTTTAGGTGACAACCAAGGCTCAGCTTTGGCTGGTGCACCAGTTGTGCCCATTTCTGTCCCAGGCTGTTCTGGCCGCAAGTTACCCATGCCTTAGATACCTCGTGTATGGATTACAGTAATGTGCTCTACTGCATGCCCTTGAAGACCATCCAGAAACTTTAGCGGGTAGAAAAGGCAGCTGACTGGGAGCTGACGGATGCCTGGTTTGTATGATCATGTAACACCTCTGCTCTGCGGCTGTAGCCGCAATGGTTATCAGTATGTTTCCCGATATGATTCAAGGGTTTTAAAACAGTACATAGCTTAGGGCAAAAGAACTTTTTGTTACCTCTGGTAGTACTCAGACTGCTGGGACCACCACTTCCGGTGCTACTCTCCTTCTGAGTACCACTGGAAGTGACTGACTATGACAACATTGGCAGTTACTTCCAGGTTTTGAGGTTTTTGGAGGCCAGAAAACGCAGGTAGGAGGCTCTGAGCAAGGGCCCAGCTGCGTCACTGCAGGGGGGGCGGAGCTCCAAGTTCCGTCAGGCCGGAATGGCTGACATGGCTTTCGTCGGCCGGAATGGCTCCAAAGGCGAGGGGGCGGGGCCGCTTTCTCCTGTCGTGTAACAGAGGGTCAGAGCCCGATGGAACTTGGAGCTCCGCCCCCCTGCAGTGACGCTGCTGGGAGGGCCCTTCTCAGTGTTCCCAAGAGGCTCGGCCAAAGGCAGGAGCATCTTGGGAGTGAAAACATGCCACCGAAAGCGCTACGTTGAAGCGGGGTTCTGGTGGTCCGGCGGTCCAAGTACCACCAGCAGTCAGCCGAAGTACCACCGGTGGTACTAGTACCACTGATTGAGAACCCCTGCTCTACTGCACATTTTAAAATACAGAACTCTCAGGCTTAAAAATAACCATATTCGTGTTTTCCCAAGTGCTTAACAATCTGGTATGTTGTCTCTCCTGTCATCTTCAATAGGGCAGGAAGCAAGGAACTCCCCCTCGACAGCACAAGCACTGTGAGAAGTGCTTTAACCGCTACTGCCAAGCTCCCATCGAAACCACTGTCTCATGTTTGGTGATCAGCTGCCGGTCTCGCTGTGGGGCCGCCTTCCATATGTGTAAAGAGGATGAGCATCAGCTCCTGTGTCCCCTGGAGCAGGTCTCCTGCCTCAACTCTGTTTATGGCTGCCCTTTCACCATGCCCCGTTTCAAAGTGGCAAAACATCTCCAAGGCTGCCCTGCTAGCATCGTTTCCTGCTCCATGGAATGGAATCGTTGGCCAAGTATAGATTCTGAACCCATGCTGAATCAGAACGTTATGAAAGAGGAACTCAGTGAAGAGTGCCTGGATGTGGCCCTCGCCTTGAGAGATCAGAAGACTCTCTTTAGGGCACTGAAAATGGCTGAATTTTTCCCAGAATGCCAAGAGCCTTCTACCATGGAAGCAGCAGCAGCAGCTGCTGCTGTTGATGATGAAGATGAACAATACCAGGGAGAAGGAGCTGTTGGAAGGGAAACTGTGCCATCTGCGGCAAAGGATGCTCAAACAGCTGAGCTCAGCCAACAAGAGCGTGAACAGTTGGCAAAGGACAAAGAAGGCATGGATTTGGGTGGTTACAAAGCCTGGGAAAATATGTTCAGCAAAGAGTTTAAAGCATGCAAAATAACAAGCTCAGGAGCTGACACTGAGAAAAAAGAAAGCGACAGCAGGTCTTCAGATGCAAGACAGACTTCAGATGCAAGACAGACTTCTAGTGGTAGCATGCAAGCACAGGAGCCAGAAGACGTTTGCAGCGTGGGAGACAATGAAGAAACCCAGTTTCCTTCTCAGGTGAACTTAGGGGCTGAAAAGTCAGGCCTAGCTCCTTGGCAAGATGGAGTACTGGAGAGGCTGAAAAAAGAGGTTAGCGTAGGGGACTATAATATGTATCTGGTGCACCATGGAAGGATGCTTATCCATTTTGGTCAGATGGCTGCTTGTACTCCCAAAGACAAAGACTTTGTGTATGGAAACCTGGAACCTCAGGAGGTGAAGACTGTGACCACTTTCAGAGTGCCAGTCAGCTACTGTGGCAAAAGAGCTCGGCTTGGGGATGCGATTGCACACAAGAAGCCAAGTAAGACTGTATCTGTGGATACTTCAGAGCTGGGAATAAGCCTGGAGGATCTCCCTAAATCCAATGAAATCAAAACTACATTGCTACGCGCACTGGAGAAAGAGCTGAAAGGCCATGAGATCTCTCAACAAAAGAGTATCGATGCCTTGTATGTGGATTTTGGGACGCAGACATACAGCTTTGCCACGGAGCCTTTCTCCTCCACCACTGTTCTAGAAGATGTTCTCAATGCACAAGACCCCCCTGCTCTCCACTTACAGCTTCAGAGTGAGAGTGTGACTCAAAGGCATAACAAAAGCAGCTCTGCTTTCACGTTCTTGTGCAACCACTTTTTCCGGAGAGACGAGTTTCCTTCGCATTTCAAGAACGTTCACGCGGATATCCAGTCCTGCCTAAATGGATGGTTTGAGCGCCGCTGCCCACTTGCCTACCTGGGGTGTACCTTTGTTCAACACCCCTGGTGCCCTGCTGGGCAGAGGTCAAAGGTGATCTACAGCCAGCATCTCAAGACCTTTGCAGTCAAGCCGGAGGTTGACCCTGTGCTCTCAGAAATAAAGAAATGCAACTTTCTCAGAAATAACCGGGGTAAAGAAGTGGATGCTCTGAGCAACCTTCCCCTGGAGATCCTGAAGTACATTGCTGGCTTCTTGGATAGCTTTAGCTTGTCTCAGCTGGCACAGGTGTCAGTACTGATGAGGGACATCTGTGCGACTCTGCTGCAGGAGAGAGGAATGGTCTTTCTGCTCTGGGAAAAGAAGAGATATTCCCATGGAGGCACGTCCTGGAGAGTCCGCAGAAAGGCAAGTGACAGGGGTACTTGAGGTACCATGGCATTAGCCCAATAGGTTTGCTAACATATTAACGTTAGTCTATATGGAGTTGGGGGGGGGGTTGTGGGTATGATAGGTTGCAAGAATTACAAAACCATCCCAGTGGTTTTAGTTAGGCTTTGGTTGCAGCAGCACACCAATTTGTCACAGTTAAGGCTGAGCTGAAAGTTCTGTAATGAGAGCTTTCAGCTTGGAAGTTCAGACCCCAGGTGGCTCTGGGGGGCCCAGGGGGACAAAATGTGCCTTGCAGCTGACCTTTCTAAATTGCCTGTTTTGTGGCAGCAGCCTTCTTCTTGCCAAAATCACAGGCAACAATGCTATGTCATGACAGCATCGTTCCAGGTGGTTCTCGGAGGTAAAAATGCCAGTCTGTACAAGGAGCACCGCTGCTGGTGTCATCCCACCCCCCATTTTTACTCTACTAATGGCGCAATCCTCTCTAACATTGGAGTGTCAGAGCGCACGCCCTGCTGCTCCAAAGCGTTGCACGTTTGCGACGACTTGGGAGTAAGAGCCGGCGGCGTGGAGGCCGGTGGCCCTCACTCCGTGGCCCTCACTCTGCCGCCCTTCAGACCCCGCAGCCGCCGATGGAGGTTAAGTCCTCCACCGGTCGGTACAGGGGTGAGGGGAGGGAGAGCAGGGGCAGCCATTGCCCAGCCTGGACTGGGAGGGGGAGGAGATATCAGCAGCGCACTTCGCCGATATCCCTTGCCCATTCGTAGCCAGGGTCAGCCTTACATGGCCTCCTCGAATGTATGCCAGGCCTGGACCTGGCGTACATCGGAGGAGGCCCATAGGACCCTGGCAGGCTTACACCCGGGGAAGGGGACAAAGGTCCCCTTCTCCCGAGGTGCTCCTGGGCTGCCCTGGGGCAGCTTGGAATGGCCATAGGATACAGCGGCCGGCCCTTTAGGCTGGCCGCTTAAAGTTAGGCAGAATTGTGCTGCCTGGTTGCAATCCTATGCACCCCTGTCCTGGGAGTAAGTCTCATTTAACTCAAAGGGACTAGCTTCTGAGTGGACATGCATAGGATTGTGCTGTAAATCACTGAAATGCCCCCTATTTTGCTATGTGAGAATGAGGCAGTGAAATGGCTCCTTTCAGCTACTGGTTTTAACCACCTTCTCAGGGCCACATTAGATGTGACATTAAATATGTCTTCATCTAATTAGGGACTTGTTTTTAATTTTAAAGTACAGGCCTGGTGCCAGGCTGCACCAGGTCCTGCAGGCTGCAGCACCATCTTGCTAGGGCCCTAGTGTGCATGCACAAAGCTCCCCTCTAGCTTGCCTGCCCACCTGTCCATTTCTGCTACCATTTTGGGGTGCACCATCCTCATTAAATAGCAGGGATGAGGGGAGAGAGGGATGAGGGGAGGGAGAAAGTACCTCTGAGAGTCTTCTGCAGGTGCTTCCTTTCCCCCTCATCCCATTGGTTAGTGAGGGTTGCTCCCAGATGACAGTGAGGCTGCCTCCTGGGAACAATTTTCCTATTGGCTGGCAGGAAGGAAGTGCTTGTGCAAGTCTTACATGAGCACTTCCCTCTAGTACCTGCTGGCCATTGGCCTTCTACACATACCCTGTTAAGACCTAGCAACAGGTGCCACCCCTGCTAATGTAGCAGCCATATGGGCCCCTAATTTGACTGTAATACATAGGTAGGGGGTGTTTAACCCTTTACTTCTGGCCTGTTTTTCCCTCCCCAAAATCCCCCCCAAAATGGCTCTTTAACCCTGAAAGTATCATGGTAGCAAATGGCACCTTTGGGGACAATTTTTGACATGAAAATGGCACAGAAGTACCTCTGTGCAGCAGCCCCAATCCAGACCAGATCCAGGAGGTGAGGTGAAGTTGTGGTGGGGATGGGATGGAGGGTGTAGGATACAAGTAGTCCTACACTACCCTACCTCTACTACTTAGAGCTCAGTGACATGATCACGCATGCTGGTTGTGGGTGATGGGCAGTGGAATTTGGTGCTGCTTTGGCACCAGATCATCTTGGGTCAGGTCTGTTGAAGATTCGTAGGATCCTGAAACCTGTATGCAATCCTAGTTTCCACTCTTGCATAGTATGGATGTAGAATCGGGTAATAGTGTAGGACAGTGGTTCTCAAAGTTCTCCCCGCAAGGCAGGGAGAACTTTGAGTATTTGCGGGGATGGGGTCAGCAGTGGTGGCGGGAACAAAAATAGAATTTACGCACTTACCGGGGGTCCTGGAGTGCTCTGGAGGATGCAGGGAGGCTTGCGGATCCCTCCACAGGCCTCCCCGTGCTTTATATTATGACCACTTCCGGTTTTCGGACGAAAACCAGAAGTGGTCATAATAGCCACAGAGCAGCGATCTAAAGCACAGGGAGGCTTGTGGGGGTGGTCTGCAAGCCTCCCCGTATACCCTCCAGAGTGCTCCAGGACCTCCGGTAAGTGTGTAAATTCTATTTTTTAACATTTTGTTCTCAGCTGCGGTGATCCCCAGGATCGCGCCCGCCACCATGCTATCTCCGCCCCTTAAGGTGGCAGGGGACAGCATCCCGGTTCTCGTGGTGGGTCGCGACCCACCACTTTTGAGAATTGATGGTGTAGGATACATGTAGTCCTACACTACCCTACCTCTACTACTTAGAGCTCAGTGACATGATCAGCCTAGATTCTGATCGTGTTGCAAGGAGAATTTTCATTTGAAAGACCTCACTGTTACAATTTGGTTAGTTAATATTGACATGTTCTTGTTTATTCCTCTTCAACAGGTCTGG
The DNA here is from genome assembly GCA_026170595.1 of Plestiodon gilberti rubricaudatus. Classification (NCBI taxonomy): domain Eukaryota; kingdom Metazoa; phylum Chordata; class Lepidosauria; order Squamata; family Scincidae; genus Plestiodon; species Plestiodon gilberti. The sequence continues at coordinate 104,672,911 of JANXHW010000002.1, read as the reverse complement.
AAATTTAGCAGCTTGTTCTCAACCATTAACAACTGGCAGTTCAGCAACATCCCTTCCATGGCTGTGCATTTAAAGACCTGCCCTTTCTATGATGTGGAGCACAAGAAGGACCCTGTTTTGCTGGCTAGCATGTTTTCACCTGAAGAGCAGATGCAAGAGAGTTTGGTATCTACATTCAGATGTGCACCTGGCTCCAAGAAATATCCGAGAATACTGCAGTGATTTCAAGAGAAGGGGCGTTTTGGAAATAAGACTTCTGCAGTTTTTTTTATGAAATGTATTACATACTTTCTTGTAGTATTTCAGCAGGAAAATCTAGTCTGTTGAGACCTAAAGTGGAGAAATGGGAAGAAGCAGCACCAAATCAAAATGGAGGAAAAAAAGGGGGAGGCAGAGCCTCAAACAGGTGCTCAGAACACAAGATATTTCTTAGCTGGTGCACATATGCCTGATGTGTTTCCACCTTGAGCACTGGCGTCACTGCAGGGGGGGCGGAGCTCCAAGTTCCGCCGGGCTCTGACCCTCCGTTACACAATGGGAGAAGTTGGCCCTGCCCCCTCGCCTTTGGAGCCATTCCGGCTGACTAAAGCACTTGCTTTCGTTGGCCAGAATGGCTCCAAAGGCGAGGGGGCGGGGCCGCCTTCTCCCGTCGTGTAACGGAGGGTCAGAGCCAGAGGAACTTGGAGCTCCGCCCCCCCTGCAGTGACGCTAGTGACCTCGAGGACACAAAAATGTTTTTTGAGTCATATAATAGACTTTATAATTGTGTAACTCACAAGGGGAGCTTACACCTTTGAAGACCAAACCTTGTGCAGATCTTGTTGCAACACACATTAGCCCACAGGTTCAGGCTGCGAAGTTATAGAAGAGATTCACCAGTTATGTCTGACTGATGCTACTAGATCTGGTCTTTAGAGAAGTGTGAATCGCAGGATAACTTACACAATTGTGGAGTCTTACTGTAAGCACCAAGAAGTGTTTTTTGGGCCCTCAGAGACTGAGGCAGAAATGTGTTGGGCATATATATGCTAATTAAGAAATAGCTTCTGTTCTGAGCACCTTTTTGGGGCTCTGACTCCTCCTCCTTTTGTTTGCCAGCCTAAACTAAAGGCTTTCCAAAAAACGGAAGGTGCAATCTAGAATCATTCGGATTGGTGGGAACTTTGCTTCTGATTTATCAAGACAGTGTGGATTGTATTCGCACACTTGAGGGCCGTGACAAACTGGACCTGTATGTGTTCCTTTCTTTGAAAGGTGGTGGTGCTGGTGGAGGAAGAAGCAAGAGCTGCTTGTCCTTTGGCTCCTTTTAATGAGAACAGATTGAGAAAGGAACTTTACATTAAAATGCTGAATATAAGTAGAAAAGGGATCTGAGAAAGGAATGGGGCAGTGGGTGGGACAAGAATAGTATTGGAGCAAAATCTCAGTCAGGGCAGGGCAAATAATGAGAAAGGCAAAAGTTATAGAAAGCTGAGGCAGACACAGGCAACACTCCAGGCCAGCAAGAATTTGCCCCGTCTCTTATCCTAGCAGGGTTTTCATAATGTCCAGATGTTCAAGTCCATTTAGACGTGTGACTTGAATTGGGACTTCCTTGCTATTCGTTATCAGTATTAACCATTTTCAGCCGATGTGAACATGCTTTACAGACCTTTGTCTGATTCCTCTTTCCGAAAGTCCTTCAAGATGCTTTACTTGTATCCCATTGAACAAATGTGGAACAGTGCTTAAATTACCGGGAAGGAGGGACAACATGGGTGCCCTTACATTTTGTGGCAACCCCCTTCGCTACTGTTTTTAGGAGACTATGGCTGGGGGGGGCGGAACCATGATTTGGCTAAAGTTGGGGGAAGGACTTTTGGCATTCAGCAATGGCTCCCTTCCAATCCTTTATAATTTACAACGCATTGATGGAGGCGGCGCTGAGAGATAGCAATCTCTTCAAGCCACCCATCAACTGTACGGCTGAGGTGGGCCTTGAGTTGTCCCTGCAAATCACACTCAATTTTTTTCCTTTGAATCATTCATTTTTGTGGAAAGCAATCATTAACCGGCTAGATGAGACACTGAAGAACAGTTAATGTTTGCTAAACAGATATGTCTGAAAGCCTGTTGCTTAGGAGTACAGTACAGTATATCTCTTTTCTACCCACATATGCTTGTTGAAACTTCACAAATATGTAATCCTGGTCGACTACCATTGATTTCAGCTCTTATTACAGGTGATTACAAATATGTACTTGCATAACCTTTTCCAGGTCACTTTTAGGTTGTCTGCACTAATGTAAAGATGAGCACTGATGCACCCTGGTTACACCTCCGGCATGCATCCAGACCATGCAATTGGTGAGGCTAACAGGTACTGTTGCTCTTGCAATAGCTGGGGGCCTGTGCTATGTCATATGTTGGCTCAGAGTTGCTCCCCACTCCCACTGTTAGCCCTTGAACAAGTACATTCTGCTGCAGGACAAGTTAGCCCACTAAAAGACTGATTGTAACCATAGGAGCAGGCACAGCCTTCATATTACACCACCTCTGATTGGAAACTGTTTTGTACTTGGCTTGAATGAATCGTTATTAAAAATATACATAAGAACATGAAAATAGATTTAGAATGTATTTATTTTTTACAGAGGTACTGAATTTGAGTACAGTAGTTTAAATTCCGGAAAATGGCAATGGGAGATAAACAGGTGGGTGACAATGAAGATTGCAAAATTAAACCCAGGGGTGTGTGGCAAAAAGTGGACAACGAGTCATTTGGACTTCATAGCGTGTTATAACCAGGGCTGTCTGTACTCTAAATATTAAATCCTACATCCAGATGGATTTTGTGCCAAAAATTGCTGGATTCTGCAAGTTATGCATGTTGAACAAATTTCAATTATTTCTCTAAGTTATGCGTAATGTATTATACATTGCCCACACACTTCCAAGTTTCATAACCATGATGGCTAGAAACTTGCTTTTTGTCTTTAAATGAAAGCTGAGATCCAAAAGGAGCTGAATTTGAGTCCCGTATTGTGCCCTGTTCATCTTTTCTGTGCTTCTAAAGAATTGTAGCATAAACCGAGCCCTGATTAGGACATCTTCTCTCATCTAAGGGGCCACATAACTGGGATATTTCTCAGCAGAGAGACTGCTTAGGGATCAACTGGCAAAGCTAAAGGATAAATGACAGCAAAAGGAAATAATGATGTAGGTAAAGAGTATGCAGTTGCTTACAATGTTATCATGGGATCAAGAGATATACATATATGAGAGCCCTGCTGGATCAGGCCAAAGGCCCATCTAGTCCAGCTTCCTGTATCTCACAGGGAGCACACAAGACAACAAGAGACCTGTATCCTGTTGCCACTCCCTTGCATCTGGCATTAAGAGAGAGCCTATTACTAAGACCAGGAGGTTGCTTATATCCCCATCATGGCTTGTAACCTGTGATGGACATTTCCTCCATAAACCAATCCCCTTTAAAGGCATCTAGGCCTTTATGTATAGGATTGGGCGGGGGGGGGGGGAGGGGGGAGAAGAAGGGCCCAGCTGGATTCTTCTCTCCTCCCCCCCCCCACAAGCCAACACACATGCTTTGAGTGGCAAAGGTGCCACTGTTTCCAGAGTGCCCAGCTGCATTGTCCTCAGCCCTCAGGAGAAGAGAGCAAAGGAAGTGGTTTGCTAGGCATTTCCTCTCCCCTCCCCACCAGAAGCAGATAGGGATTCTCAGCGGCCCCAGAAGGCTCCTGGGAAAATCCCATTGATTGCTGCAGTAGCACCATCAAATTTTCTCAAGAAAATCTGGAGTGGCTGTGACTCTAGATTTTCTGAAATAAACTTAGACTGCTATGACTCCGGCAGCAGCTAATGGCAGGGTGGCCAGAATCCTATGGAAGTCATAGGTCCTTGCACATGCCTGGGTAGGCCAGCTCTCTATATCGGGCCCTGACCACTGTACACAATACACATGCTAGTGTTTGCTGCTGCCTAAATTATAGAGCCAGGTTGATAAACATCGGAGGCCAGCAAGAGATGTCTGCTACAGTTTGCTATTACATAAGCTTTCCACCAGATGGCAGTAGAGGCAGTCTCCCAAAATTTTTACTAATCATAATGCAAGAGAATAGCCTGGCCAGAAAGATTCAAGTTGAGTATGCAAATCCAATGAGGCAATTGAAGAAAAGGTGTGTGCTGAGAGCCCCACCCCACCCCTCTCCTCATTCCTCTCTCCCACTTTTGTCCATTTTTACCATTCTAGGTGGGCAGGCAAGTGAGAACATCCCAATTCGCCAGTGGGAAGGGAAAGAGGAAGCACCAGTATGAATGTCCTGCATGCAGCACTTCTGCTCCCTTCAGTTTAAAATCCCATAGAATGATGAAGGCTGTTGTTATCAGATGGGCTCATCAACCGTTCTTTTGTTTCTCGATGGCCTTCAATGGGCCATCCTTCATTGGAGATGGGTGCCTTCTTCATGGCTTTTCTCTGGATCCTTTCTTCTTGTGCTACCCTGGCCTCTTTTCCAGAATTGCTTTGACCCTGAGGCTTACATAGCCTGGTCATAACACTCTGGGGCCCACAATATCTTTCCGAAGGGACACCGTGAGCTAATGGGTGGGTGATGGCCTGGTAGCCTCTGCCCAATGACCAGCCATAGCCAGGCAAAAGGGGGTCCATCTTACTCCATCTTCAAGCTAGCCCAGAAGACTCTCTTTGCTCAGCAAAACCAGGAAGTAAAACAGAAGTGGGCATCAATCCCCTCAGGGAACCAATCTGAGGTTTGGGGAGGCTTGAGGGGGTGGCTGTGCCCCCTGCCCCCTCCAAAAGGGTGGCACGACCTCTGGTAAGTTTAAAAAAAAAAGAGACCCTTTTGCCCCGCTGACAGCGGCAGCAGGAGGTCACCAACGTCACTGCACATCGCCACCCCCCTTAAGGGGGTAGCGACCTGCCCCTTCTCAGAGTGGTGGGTCACAACCCACCACTTTGAGAACCCCTGATGTAAGTACTTTCAAGAAAGGAGGGGCAGCTGGTGGGCCAGGGGCTCAAGTCCATCTCCTAGGCCTTCACTTCTCACTCCCATCTGTTCCCCATCCATCCCTCATCCATAGGCTCTTCCCTCACATACATCAGGTGCATATTGCTACTGCACAGGAGCCAGAACACAGCTGAGATGCTTAATGGGGACGGATGCAGAAAACATTCTAAAAACACCAAAGGTGGTAGGAGAGAGGCATTGCTGCCTTTGGTGGTTTGAATAAAGCAGCAGCTTAATCAAATTCAGGAGGGCAAATGTGAAGTGCTACCCATAGAAATGAAGAAGCAAATGTATGAGTACAAGACAATAGATATGCCATCATGGACATTTTCATCATTCTGAATTTAAATACAGCATACAGCTCTTTATTTCTTCACTATTACAGTTAACTGTAGTAGTAATTGCTCTTTCTAACCTATTCATTAATCACTTACTTACTGGAAGCAGTACAGAGTTAGACTCTACCATATGCTTTCCAAGGGGGGAAAAATATTCTGTTAAACTTCTCAGGCAAAATTTCTATTCCATTTTGGGAAATCCTAACCCTATTATTATTATTATTATAGCAGCAGCAGCAGCAGCAGCAGCAATGTATATAGTGCTTTCCAAAGTATAAACAAATAAGACAGGCCCCTGTCCCAACGAATATACCATTTAAAAGTTGAACATGGGGGAGGCAACAGAAGAATGGGGAGGGAAAGGAGTGGCCAAGGTAAGTAGCAATTCTTTCACCGCTACAAGCAGACCAATCCTGAGTAAGGATACGCAAACGGCCCCAGTATCCTGCGCCCTTCTCGGGCCGCGTCAACACAGCCTGCCTGGGAACACCTTGGGAGAAGGGGACAGTCATCCCCTTTCCTGGGTGTAGGGCTGCCCGGCCCCAATAGGCCTCCTTGAATGTACCGTATATCAACTCTGGAGCCAATGTACATCCGGGACGGCGGGGTAAGGGCAGCCCAGGTCAGGAACGGGTGCAGGATATCAGTGGAGCTCGCTGCCAATATCCCCGCCCTCTTCTGGGCCGGCCAACGGCCGCCCTCCCTCACCACCTGGTCCTCCCTTCCCCTGCCCTGACCGGTGCATGAATGGGCCGGCCCATCCATGAAGCCAACTGAAGCGATCACCTCAACACCCACCATCATTGCTCTCCATTTTTCACTGGTGATGCAAAAAGATACCACTCCATCTTTTGATATTTGCCCATTTAGTCCTTGCCTACTGCTGCCGTGCTAGAGTGGGAGGAGATGGAGGGCTGGATCCAGGGCTGGCCCATCCATGAAGCCAACTGAAGCGGTCACCTCAAGTGGCAGACCGGCAGGGGGACGCCCCTGTCCACCTATTCACCTCCAGTGATCCCCCCCCACTCCCTGAACTGGAAAAAGAAGAGGGGTGACAAAGTGGGAGTGTGGCAGAGAGGAATGTGACGGGCTAGAGTGTCAGAGGAGCAGAGGCTGGCGCATCACCAGGTAAAGGGGTTAGAGCATTTGGAGTTAGGTAAAGGGCATTTGGCATGCCGCCTCGGGCACCAGAAGGTCTTGGGCTGGCCTTGGCTGGACCAATAAACAAGCATCATGTAGAGGGCTGTGAAAAGTACTCCCACTCTTTAAGAGGCCTTCCTTTCTGAGATCTCAGGTGCCGTTCTCGAGGCCAGATCTGGCTTTCCTACATCTTGAAAAAGCACCTTTCAGAATATGGTGTAGTCAACAGGAAGATCCCCCACATCAATTCCAGCGACAGCAGCATACAGTTCTGGCACCACCAGCTCAGGAACTTGCAGTACAGCTTGATCATTGCTGGTCTGGAGTGCTACTTGGAGCCAAGAGATCAGTTCGGGGAGAGATGGACGGTCCGTTGGAGCCCAGTGCCAGCAGGCCTTCATAATGCTATACCTGTCAGAGAGAGTGTAATTTCTCATATCACCAATTCAGCTCACAATCAACCAATCGCCAAACTGCACGTTACACAGAAATGAGGGGCAGCATGAATGGGCAGAGTTCTCAGTCTGTACCTCTTTGGACTGCAATTGAGGGATAGCATTTTTGAATTAAAATAAAGTAAAAAGTAATTCCTCCATGAACACAGAAATCAAGTACTGTATATCAGAGAGAATGGTTTAGCACAGGGGTTCTCAACCCCAGCGGCACGGCGTACCACCTCCTGGGCAGCCGCTGTGCCATGTACCACCAGAAGGAAGGAAGTGCTGATGATGTCATCGGCACTTCCAGGTTTTTGCCTTCAAAAGGGAGGGCCTTTTTCGGCCCTGGAAAGCCGTGCGCTCGAGCTCTGCAGGCTCTGCAGAGCTCGAGCCGCTAGTTCCAAGGGCTCCAGAGCAGGTGCCCTGGTGGCTGCCATCTTGGTGGCCAGGGACCCATGTGCCACCAAACCGGCAGTCCGCGTATCACCAGTTAAGAACCCGTTTTAGCATAACTCTTTCCTGTATGTGGTTGTTTCCAGCACCCAGGGAGGTTTTAATGTGAAGGAGTGTTCAAGTATGACTCCCCCACATGCAGTCTGAAGTGGAACAGTCTGGAACGCTACCCTCTCATTCTGCTACGTCACTCTGTGTAATGTGTAGCTCATCTCCTTAGGGAAGCTGCTATGGCAGACTGTGACACATGTATAATCAAACCAGGGTACTTACTGGCAGGAAACATGCAGAAAGTGCTCTGGACAATTGCTCACTGCATATTTACTGACAGTCTGCATCATTACATTGTTTTTCAGGAAGGCTTTTCTTGGCTTAGAATTTTGAACTTTAAAAAAAAAGTACACTAAGGGGGCAAAAAGCCCCCAAACCAAGTAAAGTTGACAGTTGGCATGTGTGGCTGACCTTCTTCCATTACTATGAGCGCTCGATCTGCTGACTCAGGATTTTAAGGGTTAAAGGGACTGAGGGCCCAATCCTATCCAACTTTCCAGCCCTGATGCAGCCGTGCCAATGGGGCGTGCGTTGCATTCTGAAGTGGGGAGGGCAGTCATGGAGGCCTCCTCGTTTGTTCCCTTACCTCGGGGCTGCATTATGGCTGCATGGCCACTGGAAAGTTGGGTAGGATTGGGCCCTAAGTCAGCATTCTTAGAGTTCATCTCACTTCCTGCCCTACACAGCTGGCCCCTTTTAAAACGTCACTACTATGAAAAGGGGAGAGAGGAAAAAAAACAAAACAAGGAAGGGCAACAGGGGACCAAGGCAAATAAAAAATAAAATTTGATTACAAGACACAAGTTTTATGGGTGAAGTAGCCATGATGTAATTAAAATATAAAATACAGAGAACTCCAAGCACACATGTATAAAATCTTCAAAAAGCGCCACTCATAACAAGCAGACTTAAAGAAAATTAAAACAGTAAGAGCGTCTGCTCGTTAAGAGTGGCTCTTTTGGAAGATTTTATACGTGTGTGCTTGGAGTTCTCTGTATTTTTATATTTTAATTACATGGCTACATCACCCATAAAACTTGTGTCTTGTAATCTAGTAGCTGGCCATGAAAACTTTTGTTCCAAGATAAATAAAATTTGTTTTATTTATAAAACAAATAAAATATTTTAAAAAATACACCTTGGCTTTGAGAATATGAGAAAGCCACCTACATTCACTCAAAAAGCCTCTTCCTAACATTCTGTGTTTTAAAAGCACTTCAGGAAAGGGAAGAGAGGAGAGAGACAAAGAATCTGCTTGCTGCCTTGTGTCATTGCAAGATTGGTATAGAACAAGCAAGCTACAGAGGTTTCCCAGACCTCCTCCTGTCACAGGGAAAGGAGAGAGAAAAACTTACCCAAGCACTTTAAAGGCAGAATATAAGTGCTTTGCAAAGCTGTTTGAACTTTAGTGAGAAGTGACAAAAGGTTTTCAAGACCTCCTCATACTTTGGAGGAAGGAGAGGGAAATCTGCCTTACAGTGCAATCTGAAACATGTTGACTCAGCAGTCACTGAGCTCAATGGAATTTACTCACTAGTAAGTGTACTTACAGCCTATGCAGGTCTACTCAGACGTAAGTCCCATTGTGTTCAATAGAGCCTACTCCCAGGAACTTGTGCATAGGATTGTAGCCTTAGGACAGCAGCCTTAATTGCACATAGACAAACACTTTACAAGCCTTGAAAGACCACCCCCTTCCTTACGCGCACGTGCGCGCACACACACACACTGCCTTCACTTAAAAAATAAAAAGCCAATCAACCAATGCCACGTTTTGGGGGGAACAAACTGTGAAAAAAGAGAATGGTGTGGGCAGGGAAAACAAGAAAGCCAAAGAAAACAAAGGTGGTGAGCAGGCTGGGCAAAAAATGGCAAGAGGAAGGATATTTGGATAAAACAGAGACACATACAGAGGCAACTCACTTGAATAAAAAACAACTTTGTCCTAGTCCAAACCAATATTTTTGAGGGGCTATCTACACACTGCAACATTATGTTGCAGGTCCCAGTTTATTCCTATTCTATATTTGAACTATTGTTTTCCAACTATTTTGGCAATCTGTAAACTCTGTAGCTAGCTGGGACTTTAGGTAGGGGTTGTTTTCTGTAACGTTAGAAGGGATTCATTTCTGTTAGAAGTTCCCCTACTTATGAATGTTCAACTTACCAACAGCACTTTCACACCCAACTTCAGGTTAGCCGCTGATGCTGCTGAGTACTGAAGTCATTCAGGAGCATTCTCAAGGCTCTTGTGAAACTGAGAACATTCCAAGTGAAACTGACAACACTGACAGTGTCCCCAGTGAAAAGGACAACTTTGAGTGTGAAACTGACAACACTGACAGCTTGAAAGACCAAGGAAAAGTGTGGGCACATGGCAGCAAAGTTGTCAGCAAACCGAATATGTGATGCTGCAAAATATGCGATACTAGAATATACTTTTTGCTTTCAAGGTGTGAAAGTTAAGGTGGGCACCTTTACAATTTTAAATTTAAATTTACAGGCTTTCTGGTGCATGAGTGAACTTGTGAGCACCTTAAACTTTTCTCTTAAACCTAAGATTTTTGGATCCTAGGATAATCAAATCTGCCAGAACTGCTTGTGCATTGTATACATAATTGAAAGGATACTTCATTTAAGGCTGCAATCCTATACACACTTACCTGGGAATAACAGCCCATTCCTGTGTAAAGATCCACAAACGGCCCATAGGGCCAGCCACAGGATCCTACACCATTCCCGGTCCACTCCGGTGCGGTCCGGGGTCTCCTCGATTCCCCCAGTGTAGGGCTGAAAGACCCCGATGGGCCACCTTGAATGTCCACCGATTCCGAGGCTGCAGTGTAAGGGCCGCCAAGCCTGGGAATGGAGGTTTACGGCACCCTCCACCTGTGCAGGTGGATATTTGCTCCGGAGGCGGAATGTTACACTGGATTGCGTCATAAGTCCCATTGAGCTCACTGGAGCTTACTTCAGAGTAGACATGAACAGACATGCACTGTAAATATATCCTCTCTTGAAGAAAGTATTATTATAGCTTATAATTGAAGATACTAGGTTGTAGCCAAAGAAAGTAATGCCTAAGCACCCCTGAAATCGATGAGACAAGTCAGGCCCATTAATTTCAATGGGATTTAGACATGTCTAACTTTCTTTGAATACAAAGAAAAATATGTCTTGTTTGGATCTGACAAGGAAGGAGTAAGGTGAATGTAGATGACCAGCCAGGTGGAAAATGTGGGGGAGTTTGCCTGTTTCTTAAATGAGTGTTAAAGTGCAGTAAACTTTAGTTTTAGTATAAAAAGGCAACTGCGTCAGTGAAGCAAATAGGCACCTTTCTCCTAAATAACAATCTCATCTGGGTATTCTGATAATGACTCAGGAGTCGGCTTGTTACCTTCATTGTTCTGCTAGCACTCTGCTACACATACCATAGGTAGGCTTTACCTAGGGTGACCTGGCAAAAATATCTTAGGATATCTTATGATAGTCAAATATCTTATGATAGTCAGATAGCTCTGAGTATCTAGTTTAAATGGACCCTCAAATTTTTTCACTGCCAAGTCTGGTGGGTTACCTTGGACCAATAACCAGTTGTGAGCTAAACTCAGCAGGGATCCGGGGATAGGCTTACCAGATCTCCAACCAGGACAGAGTGCTAGACCTTTAGGAGAAGGAATGTGGGCAGGTGTAGCTTATTAAACCCTTATAGCACAATCCTAGGCATGTCTACTCAGAAGCAAGCCTCATTGTGTTCAATGGGGCTTGCTTCTGAGTAGGCATGCCTATTATTGTGCTCTAAGGTTTAACAAGTTACACCTGCCCATATTCCTTCTCCTAAAAGGTCTAGCACTTTGTCCCGGTTGGAGATCTGGTAAGCCTATCCGGGGAGATTGGCCCAAGCTTCCATGGAGGAAGGACAAAGTTGTCAAGCCAGAGCACTGTTACTTCCAGGGGTAGTTACTAGGGAAGTCTTCCACTAAAGATTCTCTAGGGCAGGGGTGGCGAACATTTTTTGAGAACGTATGCCCAAATTGGTGATAATCTTCTAAAAAAATGTCTTGCATGCCCATTGGAATTTTGAGCAGCAGATCATTTATTATTATTATATTTGTATTTTACAATGTATTTATTTTTTAATGGAGAAAGAGAACAAAATACTTGAAAGCATTCTTAAAAGAGTCTGTTTTGGCAACCCATTTACTACCCATATAACGGGTGGGGCTTAAAGAATCAAGGGGTGGCACTGCATGCCGCGTGAAAACAAAGCTTTTTCGTGTGTCACCTTGGGCATGCCATAGGTTCGCCACCCCTGCTCTAGGGCAATCCCTCAACCATTAGCTCATCTTAAAAAAACATCAATTGGACTCTTGAACTATTAACTAACAAAGCAATGGTCCGACAGCATTTATGACTGCAGTGCATATTCACTGCAATACATTTGATGGTGGTTAAAAAAGTGAGGCCAAATATTCTCACAATAAAATGTAAAGTTCTTCTCACCCCTCTGATCTGTAGATTAATGTGATCCATATATCTATTTTCATTTTGCAAACGTTGCAAGAGGCACGGGTTCAGATGTGAAGAAAAGATGCTTCTCACAAATAGCAGGAAGGACACAAAATGATCGGGAGACTCTGAGGTAGTACTGAGAGTGAATGGTACAATGTAAGATGAAATGAGAAACATTCTTACATGGTTGGGTGACAGCTTGAAGGCCTCTTCATGATGTGCTCTCTCTGAAGGTGCTGCAAGATATCTGTTGGGGGAACCTCTGGAAATGGTGGAGCTCCTGGATGGGAAAATAAAATGAAAAGCTGGCAAAGTGGGATTCTTACACAGGAAAGTTTCCTTCCACTACCAGCCAGTGAGTTGCGTACCACTGGGTGAGAACCCTGGTCTAAGGCAAACTGGGGTCAGGTTGTACCCTGTTTCTCTGATAATAAGACATCCCCTGAAAGTAAGACATCCCCTCACTCTTCGTCCAGGCCAGCTGCTCTTTGTGGCTGGCCAGAACTGCCCCCATCTGTGAATGGACTGCTGACAGGAGAGCAAAGGCTTTGGTTGTGCGCAGGGCTGATATTCAAGAATTTGCCCTTGCAATGCAGAATTTGGAGAGTTATGACGATGTTCCAGAAGAAGATGACATGATTGTATTTGAATAAATGTACCGGCAAATGGTTGTAAATGAAAAAATATGACATCCCCTGAAAATAAGACATGCTGCGTTTTTTGGTGGAAAAAAATAATATAAGGCATGCTTTATTTTCGGGGAAACAGGGTATCAAGGGCAAACAGTGACCCAAGGTCTCAAGGCATCTTACACGATTTAAGGTGAGCTGGTAGCTGGGTTCCAGAGCAGACAGGCATGGCGGCATGGCAAGGCAAGTCTGTCAGCAACTTCTCTCAAAGGTGAGACGTTCAGACTGGGGAGCTGAGCCCAGGGAAATTCATGTATAGGACCAGCAGGGACCTTATTGGCACCCCAGGCCACCTGATTCCTCCTGGGCTGCTGGGCTGCAGTTTCCCTTCTGTTCACAATCTGAGTGCAGCAGGGGCTCTGGTCATCCACTCCCTGCAAGAGTAAATTGCCTGAGCCCTGCTGACAAAGTTTGTGCTCTCTCAGTGCCTTACATTTTCCACTGCAATGTTTTCCTGTTCTAAATTTCCCTCCCAAAGCTACAAATTGTGGGGGAAGACATATGGACATGAGAAAGATACCTGTATCTTTTGTCTCACAGGAAAAATTGTAGGTTTGTGTCAGAATACACCAGATCAGGAACACACCATGGGGGTGAAAATGATTATACAACTTTTCCCCCTTTGCCACTTTCTAGTTCTGCCACTTCAGAACCCCCATGGCTGTTTTGCTCTCTCTCTCTCTCTCTCTCTCTCACACACACACACACACACACACACACTCACTCTCTCTCTCTCTCTCTCTCTCTCACACACACACACACACACACACACACACACACACAAGATCCGAGTCTCATCTCAGATTCCCTCAATTAAACTTTCAGCATAATACTAAGAATATTTATTAAGAAGTAAGTTCCACTGAGTTCAGTGGAGTTTGCTCCCTAGTAGATGGGCTTAGGGGCCATAGCCTCAGATTTCATTTCTACTTCTTACCTAATGTGATCATCTCATACAGTAAGATTCCAAAGGACCATCTGCAAGGAAAAAAACAACAACTAGTTTTAACATTAGCAGTTTCTTCACAGCTTATTCTGAGAATGGAGAAAAAAAAATCACCCTGAAACTTTCTTAATAATATAGGTTTTTTTAAAGCTGAAGCGGTGGAGTTATCAGCTGGAAACATGCCTCTGTCTGTTGAAAATTACGTATGCACTGTGCAACAGGGCTTTCACAAAGGAATCTAAATTAGGAGAGAGAGCTGAACAAACCGTACATGTCTGATTTCATGTTGGGTGGTTTCTTCAGGAGTCGTTCTGGAGCCTGCCACTTGAGTGGAACAGTCTGTGTCTTGGAGCTGGGACTACAGGTGTGGCTTCGGCATGCCAATCCCAGCCTGCAGAGCTTTGCAGTAAGTTGATGACCAATTAGAATATTTCTGGCTGCCACATCACCATGAAATAGCTTCTTTTGCTGAAGAAAATCCTGGAAAAAAAAAGTTAGCTGGTATAGTTAAAAGTCTTTTACCTCTTCCGTTTGGTTCATTTGAGCATCTACACTATAACAACATGGAGTATGTCTCGGCACTTCCATTAAGGAGTTGCACTTTGTATTCACTATACACCTGCCATTTTAGTTTCACAAGGAAATTAGCTTTTCATTACTGGGGAAAAAAGTCATTTCAAGGGGCAAAAACTTGGGAGGTTTGGTTTGCCTTTTCTAGATAACGGTTTCATAGCAACAATGCAGGAGTGCCCAGAATTTTTTTTTTCTTTTGCATCATTAGCAAATGGAAGTCCAAGCTCCAAAAGAATTGACATTTTCTCTCTCTTGCAGGCTCAATGAATTACTTAGAGTGGATGTCACTCTCATGTTTGTCTTTATTCAGCTCTGATAAATTATGTGAGGGGAGGGGGAAGCTTACTTAACAAACTTACCAGAGCCGATGCAATTTGTTGTCCAATTCTGTATACCTGTCCCTCTGTAAGGTCAAAAGGCAATTCATCCATGGTCACCACATCCTAGCAAGGCAGAAACATATTGCTGAGAAAGGGAGTCTGTGCATAAATAAAGGCATAATCTTACTGGACTGTGCACGGATAGAAACACATGCTCCAACTGTCCCTACTTAGTTTTTGTACTTGCAAAAGCTGTCATACAAGAAGATGCTGATGCCGCAAAAACTTTGTTTCCATTCCATACATGAGGCAAAGGCATCGTCATCGTCTTGTATGACAGCTTTTGCAAGTACAGAAACTAAATGGCGTCCTATAAAACTTGTGCCCAGGTTGCCATCTACCCAAGATTTTACCCTTCCTTTAGGCGTGCCCTAACAGGATCTGAAGAGAGAACTCGTCCACCTCAAAATTCCTACGGGACATATGGTCAGGGACTAGACTAGGAGGCCAGTCTGCTGATCCAGCCAGCCACCGTCTTTCTTAGACTTGTTGTTCAGTCGTTAAGTCGTGTCCGACCCTTCGTGATCCCATGGACCATATCCCGCCAGGCCTTCCTGTCCTCCACTATCTTCCTGAGTTCGCTCATTTTCATGTTTGTTGCATCGGTGATGCTGTCATCCTTGGCCTTCCCCTTCTCCTTTTGCCTTCAATCTTTCCCAGCATCAGAGTCTTCTCCAGAGAGTCCTTTCTTAGACTTACCTTGCGGCAAGTCCAAAGGAAGTTCAGAAGATTTCCATTGGGAGCATCTTCCAATATCATGTAAAAGGGCATTTGGTTTATGCAACATCCTAATAGCTTCACTATGTTTTCATGAGGACCAAGGAATTCATAGAATTGAATCCTTTCTAGGAAATCTTTCAGCTCATGGGAGCTAGCAGAGTCTGAAAGCAGAAGAATAACATGAAAAAAAGAGAAGCAGCATGATTTTCTTTAGAATTCTTATCTTAGCAGAAATTAAGAGAAGAATTATTCTGGTTCAGGGCAATCCCAGAACTACTACTGTTATCCTCTTTAGGTTTGCTTAATCTGCTAGTGCTCTCCGTTTTGGCTATGTTAGCCCAGAGGCGTTGTTACGGTGGGGGAGGTAGGCCCCAAGCGGTGGGTCGTGGGGGGTGTACCTGCCGCCGAATCTGTTGCGTCCTCCGCCGCCAGCTCCTCTTTGTGCAGCCATTCTCGGCTGCAAGTTGGGCCCTCCTGCCCCCCGGGTGTCGTTTGGCACCCAAAAGGGGCAGAAAAGCGCCAGGGGGGTTGTGCTGCGGCGGCGCAGGAAGATGATGTCACGTCCCCCCAGGGGTGGGGCGTGGGGTGTCCCGTGGGGCGCGTATGGTGTCCCGTGGGGGGTGTCGCGGTGCCTCCCCACGGGGGGGGGGTAGTCCCGCTACTGTGTTAGCCCTTAAAGATCAGCATTGTGTGGCTCCCCCCACTCAGGTACCTTACGCATAACTTGTACCTTTCAGTCACCAAGAACTGGATACTCAATCAATACACCTGCCCAATTTCAGTTGTAGGACTGAACAGACACTAACATGTAATTTCTCTGTACAGACAAGAGCTTGAAATAGCAGATCATAACATATACTTGTATGTTAAGTTGATAGGTCTTGCCAGTTTAGTGCAAAGCTCCTACAAGCAAAACAGGGGCTAGAAAATACATGAGGAGAAATGAAAATTCTAGTCCTCCATGAGTCACCAAGATGGATGGCATCCCGTCAGTTGCATTACCCTGCAAGGCTTTCAAGACGACTGACTGCGTTTTCCCAGCACTGCTGGTCCTCAGTTCTGCTCTGTAGATTCCCCCAAAGCTGCCATTTCGGAAAAATTCCAGTGACTCTATCTTCTCTCGTGGTATCTCAAGGTACTTCAAGGTTAATGCTGCAGTTCTTAATAAAGAATCCATAGTCATCTCATTTAGTTGGATAGAAGGATGCTCTAAAACGCTGGCTTTTTCTTGGCTTTTCTCCTTTTCTGATACTGGGAGAGTAGCTGTTAGCAAAAAAAAAAATAGTCAACTCATGAGGTAGAAACATTAGAAAGGAACATTTTTTTACATTTTAGCATTACTAACCCAATTCAATACATCTAAATATACAGGTGGGCCCCCATATCCGCTGGGGATATGTTCCAGGCCCCTCCGTGGATACTTGAAACCGTGGATAAGAGCGAACACCCCCTCCATGGTTTCCTGAGGGCCTCCCACCCTCCTTCCCCTGCAGGCAAGCATGCTTCCCCCCCCCAGCTCTTATTTTTCTTTCAGCAAGCTTTGTTTCTTCCTTAAAACAAACAGAGAAGCAGCCTCCATTGCAGGCAAGTAGAATGAGACTAAGTCCTAGAGAGGCTCTGCAAGGTTTATTAACCTTGCAGAGCCTCTCTAGGACTTAGTCTCGTTCTACTTGCCTGTAATAAGCAGCCAGAGGCTGCTTCTCCTGTTTCTTTAAGGAAGAAACAAAGCTTACTGGGAAAAAAGTAAAAGCCTGGGGGGGGGGTTCCCCACGATCTGTGGATAACTGAAACCGTGGATAGCAAATCAGTGGATATGGGGGCCCACCTGTATTTCTTACACGTAGCTAGAAAGTTAGAAAACTGATAGCCAGCTTAAAACATATGGCCCCATCCCTCATCTTATTTTATTTTTCACATTTTTATTAACCTTGCAGAGCCTCTCTAGGACTTAGTCTCGTTCTACTTGCCTGTAATAAGCAGCCAGAGGCTGCTTCTCCTGTTTCTTTAAGGAAGAAACAAAGCTTACTGGGAAAAAAGTAAAAGCCTGGGGGGGGGGTCCCCACGATCTGTGGATAACTGAAACCGTGGATAGCAAATCAGTGGATATGGGGGCCCACCTGTATTTCTTACACGTAGCTAGAAAGTTAGAAAACTGATAGCCAGCTTAAAACATATGGCCCCATCCCTCATCTTATTTTATTTTTCACATTTTTATACCGCCCTTCCTCCAAGGAGCTCAGAGTGGTGTACATATTTCCTCCCCTCCTTTTTGTCCTCACAACAACCCTGTGAGGTAGGGTGGGGCTAAGAGATAGTGACTGGCCCAAGGTCACCCAGGAAGCTTCGTGGCTGAGCGGGGATTTGAACCTGGATCTTCCAGGTCTAAGTCCGACTCCCAAACCACTATACCATCCTGGCTCTTCCGCACAATGTTTAGATTTGCAGCAATGAACATGCAACATGCAGCAACTGCTCTGTGCCTCCCTTCAGATCCCTTCTCCAAGTGGGAGGACCTGTGCTAGCACTAGCACTAGCAATCTTTTCATCATAGTTAAAATAGCTGTGGAAGAGGCAGCGTTGGGATATGTGTTTGCTATAAGACTGTGGATAAGAAAGTGGGACATTCCCAGGCCTGTAAATCCAGTTACACACCAGAAGGGAATGTAAAGTTTTGACTTGAAGCTTCAGGAATTTAGTCTCTTTCTGAAGGTTTCAGGGTGAGGGGACAGAACCAAGAGACAGGTTGCTCGGGTCACCATTTTTGTTATTTGCTCAGCCCCCATGTTCAGTGAATTTTGGCACCAGGCACAGCCAGTTTCTGCCCCAGTTCCCCGCCAGGTGTTGTCCACCACAATGTATACAGTAAGGCATACTTGCTGGTTGATATAACAATTAAAACATCTTGGTTTTCTGCTAACTAAAGCCTTTGTACAACCTAGAACAGTGGTGGCCAACCTTTCAATATGAATGCTGGCCCCTTAATTAGTTGTACAGGTGAGGGCATTTCAGCAGGTTCAGCTGTTTTAGCAGCACCATCAACAATTGCAGCTGCCGAGATTCTGTTTTCTACACAACTCTTAAGAACGCAGAGGCCCTAATGGTGGAAGGTTGGCTACCCCTGTACCTAAAGCATCTCCAGCAGGTACCTGTCAAGCCTCTGCTTGAAGATCTCCAGTGAGGGCAGTGGTGTCTCTACGTCTCCACGGGGGGCTGCCCCGCCCCCGCAACATCGCCCCCACGTGATGCGGGTGCGTGACGTCACGCCCCGCCTCCAAACACCACCACACCGCTGTTTTCACCTGTTTTCGGAGCCGTTCGAACGCAAGGGCGGGCGGGCGGGCTGAAACGCGGCCGTTCCGCCTGCGAAGAGCCAGCGAGCTTCAGCCAGATCGTGAGTTTGCGCCCTCCTGAGCCTGCGATTCCGTCCCTTCAAGGCTCCACGCCTGGGGGGGGCACCAGGGCACCCCCCTTACGACGCTTCTGAGTGAGGGAGAATCCACCACCTCCCTCCGTAATCTGTTCCACTGCCAAAATACCCTTACTGTCAAGAATTTCTTTCCCATGTCCAACCGGAATCTCTTCTCTTGCTGTTTGTACCCATTTGATCTAGTTCTACTCTCAGAGACGGTAGAGAACAAATTTGTTCCTTCTTCCAAATGAGACAGCACTTCAGGTATTTGAAGAGTGCTATCATTCCTTGATTAACCCAGGGTGGAAGGTTGGCCACCCCTGACCTAGAAGCATCATACAGCATCTTTGGCAATGCAGTACATGCCTTTTGCATGACAGAATTATCGGTATGTCTGCTCATGTCAACTAACAGCCCAATCCTTTACCCAATCGTGTAAAGCCCACGCTGCATCCCATCCAGATAGGACTCAGCGCTGGCGTGGCTCATCCCCTTACCCCGAGTAGAGCCCCAGCTGCCCTGATGGGTCTACTCGAATGTGTGCCAGCTATTTTGCCTCAGTGCCGCTTACTCCCAGGGTGCCACAAACATGGGACACTTGCAATACCCTAGAGCAGTGGTTGCCAAACTGGGAGCCGCGGATACCAGTCAGGGAAGTCGCGGAGTGCCACAGAATCTTTGTGGAAAACAGTGCAATGCCAATTGGCAGGCATCAACATAATGTAAAGGGGAGCCGCGGCCAATGGTCGCCAATGGCCAAGGGAGCCGCAGGTCAAAAAAGTTTGGGAAACACTGCCCTAGAGTCTAGACCGATTGCTCCGCTGGTCTTGACTTGCACACGATTGTGCTGTAAACCGCATACCTTGACCAGAGCAAGACTTATAAATTATAATTATAAATATTATATTAATAAATAAAATTATATTGTATATAAATTATATAATTCTATATTGCATAGAAAATATAATTATATATAATTATATAATTTATTAATCATAAATAGCAAGTGAGGAGCATGTGCAATACAAGGCAAAGCTACAATGGGGAGCAGGGAGCTTTAATAGTTTTGATCTTTAAAAAAATTATTTTTCATTTAAACAGTTGTACATATGTATACACATTTTATAATCTTAACATTCACATATATATATAAACATTATGCATAAACGTCTAAGAAACGTCAAATTTATCAAGAGATTATTGGCTTCTGAAAGAAATAAGTTCAAATATGAAAAAAGCCCTTAGATCTTGATTGTGCCCCCTACATGCCATTTTTAAATGAAAAACACCTTCTGTTGAAAGCCAATGGAAGTATTTTTTCATTTAACAATGGAACGCAGAAAGGCACAATTGAGGTCAAAACTGTGGCATGAGCAAACTACATTCATGTGGTCTCTGTGGGAGATCCTGGTGAGATCGATGCAGGATGCTATCTAAATTCTAGTGCCTGTGATGATTTGTTAGTCCTTGGGTTTAGTACACAGGAATAAATATACAGTATTATTAAAAATATTTATAGAATACTTTTCTACAAAAGTTCACAAACTGGTTAGCACAGAAATTAAATGAAAAGATGGAAAAATTAAAATATAATGTATGATTTATTGTATCTCTTATAATGCTAAACCTCAGAAGTCCAATGTTTTTGCCCATGGTTCTCTTTTACACAGAAAAGCAGTTTTTAATTCAGTGCGAGATATAGGGTCACAATTTAAATTTAAGAGATCGTAAGTATAAGCTTTAATTATATTGGCTTACAGTAAATCCAGAGTTCCTTTTATATCTATTTTTTTAAAAGACACTTACTATAATTGTTTTTTTCAACTTTAAAAATCTGATTTAAATAAGCAAATGATTCAGCTTTTAAAACTTTGATTTTTTAAAAAAATTGATTGTTTTTATTATCCATCCTACACACCAGACTCCACTTTATCCCACCGGGGTCCACCTTTGCCTCCTGATCTATGAGGCACCACCAGAGCATCAGGGGACCTGGCAACCTTACCAAGTTGTCCTTACCTTCTATTTTGGATTCTGAAGAAATCTGCTGCTTTCTCCTCAAGCTCTGGTAATGAAGCCAAAGGATGATGCTTAAAACAATGATAAATACAGCGACCAAAAGGACTGGGACGAAGATGAGTTCAGCCTGATTTTCTCGCACAACTGTCAACAGAAATCGCAAATGGTAAAGGAGTTGTAGCAGGCAGTGTTCATCTGAAGCATCTAGCTGAATCACAAGAGCTTCTTTTTGCAACACAGAATTCTTTGAGTGGTTCTCTCTGCAACCATCTATTTGCAGCATTTCTACCAATGTTGTAACAGGGAGGTGGCAGCCCTGCCAAATGATCTTCAACAGTGTTTGGGTTTTCAGAGGGTGCCACATGATGAACAAACACCTAACTCTGGACATGTAAAAAAAAAAACTTACTTGCTATGAAGCCCCATGCCTGAAGGTAACTTACAGCCCAATCCTATTCAGGCCTTGCACCATTGGAATGCTCGTTCCGGCAGCGCAAGGCCCTTTACAGCTGTTGCAAAAGGCAACAAGCCATTTGGCACGGCCTGACCACCGCCACAAACAGTGAGCGGCTGGGTTTGCGCACCAGCGGACTGGGGATGCCCTCTGGTGCCAGTAAGTTAGCACATGGGGTGGGAGGGAGCTGGGGAGGATACAGAACAGGGAGGAGATAGGGGGAGGAGGGTGGATTGGGGCTGGGAAAGGGGTGGTATACTGATATCTTAACCCCTTTCCTGGCCTCGATTCCCCAACCTGGGTCCATACAGACGTGCAACAGCCATAGAGCTGGAGCATGCCCAAGTATAGCCAGCGGGCCAGCATGGGCAAGGGAACAAATGAGCAGGCTTAAAATCGTCGTGGGAGCAACTAAATACAAATTAAGTGCCGGTAAAAGCATACATACTTAGAAAAAAACCCAGTTCTAGGCTTAAAATCGCCGAAAAGCGGCGAAAAAAAGCGGCGAAAACTAATTAGCATAAATTATGCTAATTAGTTCGGGGGCGTCGAGGATGCCGCCCCCCCTGCCAGACCCCACTGGGGACGGCTCTGCTTACACCGAGGCTTCCAGAGACTGAAACTCCCCTGCAGGATTCAGTGGGCGCCACACAGGGAGTTAAGTTGGATTTGGATGTCCAAGTTCAAAAACTTATACACTTTTAAATATGACCAGTGGCTCCAAAGAAGAGATATCAGTTAAATTATTCTGTGTTTGAATTTGGTGGGAATCACAAGCCTATAAGGACTCCTATATCCAGCAGTTCTAGGAGAAGAATTGCTTTGTGGTTTGTTAACTGATTGAAAGTCAAACCTTCATACTTCAGCTATTGGCACTGGGTAAAAAATTAGAGTACTGTATTACAACTTGTTTGGAATATATAGCCAAATGTATGCATGATCCTGAAAACATGTGAAAAGGTTCAGAGAGAGAGAGAGAGAGAGAGAGAGAGAGAGAGAGAGACAGACAGACAGACAGACAGACAGACAGACAGACAGACAGAGACTCTGTCTGCTTCTCTTTCTAAGCTAACTTGTCCCCACTCGAGTATAGTTATTTATTATCATCAACTCAACAAGGACACAGATCAGTTTGTTTTTTTTAACATAAACGAATGATGTTCAACTGACCCATGCTGTTTGGTTATGTATACTGGGCTTTTCTGGAACAGTTGAGGAATTACATAACACAGATAGCTAAAATCACTTTCATTAAGGCTGATAGACATTAGACAACCCTATCTAACTAGCCAGAGAGAAACATAATCTATAATGTGTAAACCAGTATTGGCTCAACATATGAGATCTTCCCATGTACAGAGCACACTACAGAAGGGTAAACGGGCCTGTATGCTTACCACACAGTTTATCATTGTTCTGACATTCCAGCAGCATGCGTGATAACCTCCTTATATTTCCTGCCATGTTCAACCAAATGTGGTCTGACCTTCATTGGCTGTTGTCATCCACTGCACAAATATGAAGAACGTTAGAAGGCTCACATAGTTCTTCCCGAGCAAAAAAAAATGAAGCCAAGTGTATGTTTGAAAGTTTTTATCTGTCAAATTAAAACAAGATACATAGTCCTGTCGTTACCTGTATCAGTGGTAGAAAGGTACTGGTTATAACCTTAGTGAGACCTCATGGCTAGCACCTCCTCACTATTTTTATAAATATAGAAATGTCACTAACAGCACAATCCTATCTAACTTATGCCACCGGTGTAACCAGCGGTGCAGCGAGAACGGGAGGCCCCAGAACAGAAAGGGGATTCAAATCCCGTTCTGAGGCCTCCCGTTCTCGCTGCACCGCTGGTTACACTGGTGGCATAAATTGGATAGGATTGAGCAGAGCTCAGCCCGTGGCATAAATTGGATAGGATTGCGCCCTAAATGTCTTATTAACCTGCCAGTTTTGATCAATGTTCATTTTCTAAACTAATGTGGCATGCAAAATAACATCACAATGTACTATATTTCTACAAAACAACTTATCTAAAAATGAACAAAAACTTGATTTTGCTCAAGTAGCCCTTCCCTCCACCTAAATATGTGCAAGACTAATTTTATTTATTTATAAAATGCATATGCTGCTTTATCACCTGGCAGCTTCAAAGCAACAACAGCAACAAAAGACTGTGTGATTGTGGAGTTTTTTTTTTAAATGGAATGTAGTTGTGCCCTGAAGCTAAGAAAGCTGGGGGAAGATTAACTTAAAATTAGAAAAAGTGCTACATTATTTCACTCT
Source organism: Plestiodon gilberti rubricaudatus (assembly GCA_026170595.1). Classification (NCBI taxonomy): domain Eukaryota; kingdom Metazoa; phylum Chordata; class Lepidosauria; order Squamata; family Scincidae; genus Plestiodon; species Plestiodon gilberti. The sequence goes on along the minus strand of JANXHW010000002.1, from coordinate 104,649,480 downwards.
GCTAGCAGTGGCAGTGCCAGAAGTGGGGCTCGCCCAAGTTTACATAAGAACATAAGAAGAGCTCTGCTGGATTAGGTCAGGTGCCATCACCACATCCTGTGGCAAGGAGTTCCACAGATGAATTACACGCTGAGTAAAGAAATATTTTTTGTCTGTTCTAACTCTCCCTCCACTCAATTTTAGTTCATGTCCCCTGGTTCTGGTGTTGTGCAAGAGGGAAAAGAACTTCCCTCTATCAACTCTCTCCATTCCGTCTCAATCATGTCCTTTCAGAAAAATATATAGGCAAAACATATTTTCTACAGAGCTCCTATAATATAAGCAGTCCACAATAACTATTGAGATGTATGTCAATCAATCCTCTACTCAACACAGTGTCACTAAAATACACAAGAAACCGGAGAACCATAGATCTATCATTCCTGGGCATTGGCGCTCAAATGTGCAGTTTCTATAATCATCAAAATTTCTGTTCATATTGTTGGAAGCGGAGAAAGGTGCAACACTGCATAAGCATTCTGCACCTGAAGTGGGCAATATAACTAATGAGCTAGCCAGATGGGATATGGGATGGGATATGAGGTGGGATATGAGAGTGTCCCCTTATTCTTCCCATAATAAAGCTCTCCTTGGTATGCAGATTGCTAACACTGGTCAACATACTTTTTCTGGCATAAGGTATTCCAATGGTTTTAAGGTAATTTTGGGGCGCTGATTGCAAATCTGGCATCAGTTTTTGTCTATCACATCAGGTTTTTGAGATATCAAATATTGCATTTGATAAAATCAATGAAAAACAGCAAATTTACACTGGTCTACAATTTTTTTTCCTGGCCTCGACTTTTGCAGCTGTTTTAGACTAATTTCCGGGTGCTGATTCCAAATCTGATCTCAAATTTGCTCTATCACATCTAGTTTTTATGCTATCGGCATACCCCATTTTCATGATGCCAAACCTGCTGCCAGATTTGGAATCAGCGCCCCAAAGTTACCTTAAAACCATTGGAATACCTTATGCCAGAAAAAGTGTGTTGACTGGGTACCCCCTTATCACGGTCCAATTTTCTGAAGTACCCCCTGCTAATTAACTGGATTAATCAATCAATTAATTAGGTAATTAATCGTTAAGTAAAAAAGTACTAACACAATTTTAAATGTGAAAAAATGTGTTATTTAACTCTGTGTGTGTGTGTGTGTGTGTGTGTGTGTGTGTGTGTGTGTGTGTGTGTGTGTGAGAGAGAGAGAGAGAGACATATGCAAGAATCTCTTTTTTTTCCTCCAAGTCACACTTCCCAAAATCAGCTCCTCCCTCCCCCACCCCACCAAAGTACATTTTCCAAAGTACAAAAATAAGCCCAAAACCATGCAATATTTGATATCTCAAAAACCTGATGTGATAGACAAAAACTGATGCCAGATTTGGGATCAGCACCTTGAAATTAGTCTAAAACAGCTGCAAAAGTCCAGGCCAGAAAAAAAATGATTTTTTTTTTTTGTAGACCAGTGTAATCTCAGGCTATCCTTTCTTCGTCCTTCTTCTTCCCAGAATCCGTTTCCAGCAAGATAGCAAGCATATAGTGGACATTTGATGGTTGCAAATGGATCTGTGTCCCACATCACATCAGCCAGTTATGTTATAATATAAAGTTAACCTGCTGCCAACATGACTTTACTGACATAATGTGCAGGTCAGGGGAAAGCAGCTGCTTGATAGGTATCTAGGAATTTGGAATTGGAGTCACTGAGGCTGCACAACTGTTGCTAGGTTGCCTCAGGTAAACATGTATTGCTACACATTTTATTACCTGTGGGGGAAAAAAGGTTATGTAACTTGGAAAGCTGAATTGTGTGATTTTGTGAGGCATACATGTTTGGATGAAATGAATAATATTTTGTTTCATCTTTATGCACTGAGATGAAGGCTTCTGAAATTAAGTTCTTTCAGAGTAAGGGCTGCCGGCACTGCCGCCCTCCAGACCCTTCTGTAAAAGGCTGGGCTGTGGCTTTGAGACTGAGCACAACCATAGCCTCTAAAACAGGCGTGGGGAATCTCTGGCCCGCAGGCCGGATCCGGCCCGGGGGACGATCCGGTCCGGCCCGCGACCGGAGGCTCCGCCGCCGCCCACTGCCACCGCCGCCTTCCCGCGCCGCTTCCTTTTAAAATCAGCCTTCCTGGACCTGCACAGAGCGCGATGCCGGCCAAGAGGGCAATCTTGGCCTCAGCTGCGCTCTGCGCAGGTCCAGGAAGGCCGGTTTTAAAAGGAGGAGGCACTGAGGTGACGGGAGGGAGCTGAGAGCGAGCGGTGGGAGGGAGGGAGCTGAACGAGCTGTGGGTGGGTGGGCGGGTGAGCGGTGGGTGGGTGGGAGGGAGGGAGCGGTAAATTCGCGGGGGGGTCAAATTTGCGGTGGGGGGCCCCAAAATTTCGGACGGCCTGACGGCCGGCCCGCAGCCAGCCCCCGGTCAATTTTCTCCATGGGGAAATGGGCCCCCACCCCAAATAGGTTCCCCACCGCTGCTCTAAAAGGAGACATAGGTCTCAACTCCTTCTGGGAAATGGATCAGCAAGAGCTTTTTTTTTTGTTCCACCCTCTGAACTACATCCATACCCACCACAGACTTCAACAATGGTGTCCTTGCTACCAACATAGGTGGCTGAAAGCACTCAAGTGCAGGCTTGATGATGTCAATGGACTGGGTAGGCATTGGAGTCATTGCAGCCATGGGCACACACACAGGCTTACCAGATCGCCGACCAGGATGCTCCGTTTTGCCCTTAAGGGGTGGGGCGGGGCGATAGGAGCCAGAGCGCGCTTAAGGGCAAAACGGAGCGTCCCGGTCGGTGATCTGGTAAGCCTGGTTAACCAGTCTGAAAAACATCCTGGCTAAAAAAGCAGATCCACTTGGTTCTAAGAAGTGGCTCCAGTGTGAGTTAATAGTTGAACAAATGCAAGTAAGATAAATCAATATAGTATAATTCCAACGTTTTTGAACTCATCATGCAAGAAAGCAAGATAAGTAAAGTAAACTTATCACAAACAGACTCACACCCCAACTGCAGGCATGCAAGAGCACTCAAATACAGACCAGGACAGTTCCAGAGTAATTTCCTGCCAAGAATTGGGAGGGGTCAGGCAGAAGAACATATATTTTCACATTGACCGATTGCTGCAGTCTTACAGTGTGGTTGAAGCATTATTACTCTACAAAGCCTCATATAAAGTCCAGTGGGACTTACTATCAGGATGATATGAACAATAAACTAGAAAGGGGGGGGGGGAAGAGGAAGGAGAAAGAGACACAAAAGCTCAAAACAAGCCCCTGCAGCCTAATACCTTGATCCAGGGTATGTTGACTCTGAAAAAAAAAACAGAAACACACAATAAAGGAAAGATTGGAGAGGAAAACAGAGTGGGGAGAAAAGCCTGAGGGGGGGGGGGTCAAACAGACCAGACTTAAAAGATGCAAAAGGAGAAGCAAAACTGGAAAAAGAGAGACAGAAAAATGTGGGGAACTAATGGAAAAAATATTATTTTTTCTAAATATCCAAATTAATAAATATCCAATTAATATCAAATTAATAAAACAAATCACACATTCAGGGACTAGTTCAATGATGCAACATTGTGTTGCAAGCCCTTGTTTTTTTTTTAAAATAAATATAATCTTATTATAGTATGGAGTACAAGGTACAAAAACTAAACATTACCTTGAAAACTTGTCACTCCAAAATGAGACAAATTAAAAACCATGTTAAAACAGAGCTTGGAAACAGCTTGCAAATTTGGGGTGGGTGTTTGGCGGGGAAGTCCAGAGATTGCTGCTAGTGTGTCTGTAGCCTCAAGCAACATGGACAATGTGAGATGTGGTGACCTGCAAAGTATGAGTCATGTTTGTTTTCTTACCTGAAGAGAATACGAACTACACCTGCTGCAAGTTCAATCTAGTCTCCCTGTTAGAAGGTGAAAGGGCTTGAGGCACGCATTTCAACACTGCAACTCATAAAGAGTTCCTGAACAAGACGGAAGAAGCTCTTCAGGAAGGTAGACAGAAGGAAAGGGGGTCTGCTGTGCTGAAGAAGAGGAACTCCCAATGGAAGCACGTGACACAGAGGAACAGGAGAACCAGGAGAAATTATGTGCCACTGAGGGGAGCAGCATGTTCCAGCAGAATGATTTGTGGCAATTCAGACAAGTACCGTATTGTCCCAAGTATAGGACGCTCCTAATTATAAGTCACACCCTTAAAGTTTTGTGTTATTTTTTAAAGAATACATTTTTTAACTTTTGTTAACTTAAATATACACATTAGTAGAACAGTACAGTTAAAGGCATAGGCACCCTGTCCCTTATTGAATCTGGGCACTCTAGTATTAGTAGCCTTCCCAGATCCAAAGGGGGACAGAGTGCCTACCTTTTAACCTTTGGAATTTGGGCAGGTCTAGCACCCTTCCATGATGATGAACTGCACCTGCCCAAATTTCAATGAGCAGCACAATCTTATGCATATCTACTCAGAAGTAAGTCCCATTGCATTCAATGGGGCTTACTCCCAGGAAAGTGGGCATAGGATTGCAGCCTAAAGGTAGGCACTCTGTCCCCCTTTGGATATGGTAAGCCTATGCAGGAGCTCTTGCTCTCAACTTTCAAACTGTACTCTCAACTTTTAAACTGCAAGATCAATAAATATCTTAGTTTCCACAGAGTCCTTTTTTCAGGTTAATTTTAATTAAGGGTTAATTTTTTCAAATGCTTCCAGAGGCTGCTGAGAGATAATGATCTTTCATGGTATTCAGCCATTTAGCAAGTGATTAAGAACTGCAAGGAAAGGCTTGAAAACACAGTGCTTTGCAGTTTAAAAAGAGAGAGAGAGAAAAAAGCCCCGTTTTACCTTTGAAAAGAGACTCGGAGAGGCTTGGTTTGAAAGCGCTTTGCATAAAACACTAGGCAGAAACACTAGGCTTTGATTGTAGGGCGCACCCCCTACTTTAAAGGCTTGCCTTAGGGGAAAAAAGTGAGTCTTATAGTCGGGCAAATACGGTATTGCCACTCCCTCCAAACCAAGGAGGAAGACTTTCAGTTTCCCATGGATGGGAAGAACTCATCCTCTCTCCTGCAAGGAGAAGATGTGTGGTGGTGGTGGTGATAGGGGGCTCCCTACCAAGAGGAACAGAGGCAGCAGTGTGAAGACCAGACATGTCATCTCAGGAAGTGTGCTACCCTTCTGGTGTGCATATCTGGGACGTGATGGAGAGGTTGCAGAGACTCATCAAAACTGGATTCCATTATCCCTTTCTGCTGTTCCATGTAAGAACCAATGATATTGACAGAAGTAACCTTGAAAAGATCTCAAGTCTATGAGGTATTATGAAGGGAAATGAAAGAACTGTGGGGCACAAGTGGTGTTTTCATCTATCCACCTTGTGGAAGATCAAGACACAGCAAGAGAAAGCAAGATCCTGGAAGTAAATAATTGGCTACAAAGATGGTGTCATTCGGAATGGTTTGGATTCTCGGAACTACATTACCCACATGAACCAATCATAGTAGGAGATGGGTTGCACCATATGAGGACTGAGAAGAATGTGTTTGGCAGGAGCCTTGGTAGGCCTCATCAAAGATGCCCTTAAACTAAATACAAAGAAAGAAGGAGACAAACCCCCAGAACCAAGTCTAAAGAGAGGTAATGGAGACAACAATGCAAGAACAAAGGAAGAAGCACGCTTGCAGGGGGGGATATCAGAGACTCTTAGGAAACTAAACCAGGGAGATGCAAACAAGGTGATAAACGGTGGTCTCCGATGTCTAGACTATATATTATGCACAGAGTATGAGAAGCAAACTTGAAATCTTAATATGGGAAGACAAATATGATCTGATACATATCTGGCAAACTTGGTGGGATAAGACTCATGAGTGGAACATAGAACTTGAAGAGCATAACTTGTTCAAAAGGAATAGACCCAACAGAAAGGAGGGGGAATTGTGCTATATTTCAAGAATATATACACCTGCACAGAAATCCAGGAATCTAAGTTTGGACATATGGTCCAAAATATCTGAGTAAGAATAAAACAAGGGAGGAATAAAAGGAACACTATCATGGGAGTATACTATAGTCCACTTGGCCAAGCAGAAGTAACAGACAATGCTTCCCTAAACCAGATGACCAAGCTTTCCAAGAGGCAAGTTATAGTGGTAATGGGGGAATTCTACTATCCTGACATCTGCTGGAAGTTTAACTTGACTAAGAATGGGAGATCCAATACATTCTTGCCTTGCCAATAATTTTATTTTTCAGAAGGTGGAAAGAGGAAAAGGTGGCTTGGCTATCCAGGACTTAAACCTTCCCAACAGGGAAGAACTGGTTGTGGTGAAAATGGCAGTGACTTTGGTTGAAAGTAACCACTGCAAGCCCCAGACTGGCTTGACAGGCTGACTGGTGGGACACGAGATCTTGCCGATAAGCTGGTGGGTGGAATGCATGGTCTTGCTGGTCAGCTGAGCAGTAGACCGATGACCAGTGGTGTCATCAGCCATCACCCACTCTCAGCTACTGCCTGGGAGGCTTGATGGGCAGCACCTGGGGAAGCAGAGCTGGGGCTGGTTCTAGCCCTTTAGACCCCCTCAGGGGCAGCAGGGGGATGAAGGAGCAGAAGCAAGAGCAGGATGAGAGGGGACAGTTGAATGGCAATGAGAGAGAGAGAGAGAGAGAGAGAGAGAGAGAGAGAGTTGGAGCAAGCTGGAGGGCTTGGAGGAGTGGGAAGAAAAGGAAAAGACAAGGAGACAGGAAGAAGTGCAGAGGTGAAGCTGGAAGCAGAGGCAGGGAGAGCCAGAAAAGGACCATCCACTGGCCATGAAAAGAGAGTGAGCGAGGGGGAAAGGATGAAGAAATGTGGGGGAGCCTAGGTGCAGAGGAGGAAGGGCAGGAAAAGATAAGCGGGGGTGAATTGGACCTGCAGCAGGGGGAGAAAGCCCAAAAGGAGTGAAGGGGAGCCTGGGGAGGAGAAGACAGGTCTGCTGCAAGCTCCTGGCAGGAGACCTGGGGAATAAGAGGCGTCAGCCAGCCCCAACCCAGTCCACCCAGGGGCAGTAGCATAGCTGGGGTGTGTGTGAACACACGGTAAGTGCTGCACAGTGCTACACAGTGGCCCCTCCCACTCGCCATCAGAGCCATTCCAGCAGCGAAGGCAACGCTGTGTCTGAATAGTTGAGAAGCAAGAAAAACAGGTATAAGAAGTGAAAGAAGGGACAGTTATCAAAGGAATAGTACTTCTGTATATAGCCCATTCCTGCAGGGATGGTGTAAAGAAGGCTAAAAGCACAGAAAGAGCTGAGACTCAGAACAGATGTCAAAAACAAACAAAAAGGGGTGTGGTTTTGGGGGGCTATGTTCGAAGCAAGGCAGCTCAAAGAAGCAGTGGCTCTGTTGCTTGGGGAAGAGGCAGAAATGGTAACAGACAGTAGAGTGAAGGCAGAGCTGATCAGCTCTCATTTTGCATGTCTTCTCCCATAAGGGGAAGGTGGCCCAACCTGACAACAGTTGCACTAATGAGGAAGGGGGAGAATCATGGCTCAAGGTAGTAGCTCCTCTCTGTTTTTCACTCAAAAGGCACAAAGGCATTTCATCAGGGTGGAAGCACTTCCCTCTCACCTTAACATGTACTGCTTTGAAAAATGGGGTTGTATCCAGAAGGATCTGGTCCACAAATTGGGGTTGTTCCTAGACCTGGAGCTGCTCCTGAATGCTCAAAGTGTCATAACAGTGTCTTATCTGAAAATACAGGGAAAGCGCTGCTTTCACCGCCTTGACTGGTTCCGAAGGCGAGGGAGCGGGGCCTCTTCGTGCTCCGGTGTAACGGAGGGTCGGAGCCGCAGTGGAACTTAGAGCTCCGCCCCCCCTGCAGTGACGCCAGTGATAACTATCATGACTTTGCCTCCCCAACCTTGCAGCCGTAGCTATTAATTCACTTTCAGCCCAATCCTATGCTCTTGGACAGAGTGGGGGGAGGGAAGGGGGCATGTCAGAGGTGGGAAGGGGTGTATCCTGGCATAAGTGATGTGCCTCCAGGCATGTCCTTTTTGTCTCCTTGGACTTGTGCCAGCTCTACAGCTGGCGAGGGTCCGAGGAGACCCATTGGAGATCGAGGAGCTTATGGAGGGGTACAGGAAAATATTTTCCTTTACCTCTCCCAAGCCTCCCGATTCACCACCACCACCACCACCACAGCATGCAGCACAACCTGTTTTGGCATGGCTGCATCATGGTATGGCGTGGAAAAGATAGGATTGGGCTATTTGAAACCTGGTGGACAAAGATGGGAGAGAATAACTCCTCCCACTTCATCCAGTTAGATCTGTGTTCTACATACCACATTGGTCCTCTCATCCAAGATCAAGTCCTGGATAGTTGCATTTCCTAATAGATCTCTCCTAGTGAACTGCCACCCCTGGCTCACTTCTCCTCTTTACACATCAGTTCTCTTCAGCTTTGTCCTCCAAGGGGATCATGCGATTTTATTTGTATCTTAGGCAAGTATGCATTTGTTAAACCAGTCTTTCTGGCTCCCATGAATATACCCAAATAACAAAAAACGAAGCCTTCTTTCTGTATAGAAAAGCCTACTTTATCCTGAGGAATTTAGAACTTGCTACCTTACAGCTAGCAAAAAAAAAAGAAAGAAAAAACACAGGATAATAGCAGGAAAATGAAGATATCTTTTGATCTTTTGTGGTTTTTCAGGGCACAACTACATGTTATAAGGTAAACCACAGGATTCCCAATGCCACATTCCCTTGGAATCAGGGCCGGCTTTAAGCCAATTGCTCCCAATTGGGCCCCGCTTCTAAGGGGGCCCTGCGCCAGCATAATCTACTCTAGTTTTGTCAAATACATACAACAACACATTGCAACATACCACCACATTGCAGGTTTATACAGTATATTGTAGGCCTACATTCAGACTTGTATTTAAGTTTTGCATACATAAATGTAGATAATTAGGACCTACAGATATAGACATATTAGATGTATACCCTGCTCTCACAAACATATGATACAAGTCAAGTCTGTTATCTTGTTCGTTACAAGTCTATAATAAATTTTTGGTTACGCATTTTATTTCACACCCGTGCAGATAGTTACATTTTTCACTCTCTCTTGGACACATTGACCCCTAGATGGCTGGAACTGGTATGGCAAAAGGTGAGAACCATCGGCCTCTCAGTAGAATACCTTACTCTGCTTTCAGAGGAGGAAGCGTTTGGGAAACTGAACCAACGTCAATCAATCAATATCTTTATTACGGTCAAAGACCAGCCCAAAGTAAACAAACAATAGCCAACGTCTTTTAGATATTGAATTCCAGACTCTTCATTCCTCTGCTCGTACAACTTGTTCTCCTGCTTTCTTTAATATTCCTTTCTCCTTGGGCCGATTATCTCCCTATCTTTCTTTTCAAATACCCACGCAGGACCGTCAAGCATTAATACGTGCCAGATTGAGTTGTTCCATCTCAAGTCCTGTTAGGCAGATTTTCCAACATTCCACTTTCTGAACGTCATTGTCCCTGTGGTTCTGGGGCTGCGGAGACTGTTTTCCAGAAATTCTTTTATTGCAAATTTCATTTACACTCTTGTTCCGAATACCTGGACCCCATACTTGTGAAAACACCCAGGCCGCTCAGATGTTGTAAAATTGTCCTATCTTCTAAATGACGGATTGACTGAGAAGGTAGGGAATGTTGTAATAAAATGTATTTATATTGCTAAGATTCTACAGACCTGGCTGTGCACCTGGCCCCCCACGAAAACATTTTCCTGCAGCTCCTAAGGCCGGCTTTGCTTGGAATGCTAATAAAGGGACAGCACTTGCAGAGGACAATCAATAGGCAAGAGGAATGCTTAACCCTTCTCCCAAGTGCCAATTCTTCCCTGCATGTGCAAACCCCCCCCCCCCACACACACAAGCAATTGGTTAAGGGTTTTTTTTCCTAGTTGGGCTCAGAGCTGGGAAGAAGCCCAACTATGGAGGATCACAGTTGGGGTGGGATGATATTTACAAGAAAGCATTGGAAGACATGGGATTTAAGCATTCCCTACACACCCATGCATTCACTTTAGCCAGCAGGCATGTATTTAGGAGACCCATGTTTGTCAGCATAAGGTAGAATTGTATACATTTGGTATAATACAAAACTACACAGTATAATGTGTAGCACCACCCTTAGCAAAGTGATAGTCTGGTTTAGGATCACATTCAAAATTAATCAGTGCACAACATAAAGCTTCCTAATCCACAAATTACCTTCACATAGCACTAAGGAAGTTTTTCTCAGTATATGAATATAGCACTTAAGAGAAACTATCCTCTGAATTTGTTCTTTTTTTCTCAGAGGTAAACTCACCCAAGGAGAAAGAACATGATCTCATTTAAGAGGATGGATGCAAATTATGAATAGCGACAGCCCGAGTTTACTCCTGAGTAGCACTTGCCACATAGCATTGCCAAGATTTTTTTAGTTCTTACCTATGACAATTCCTGTTTTTCTGGTACAGTATTTGGATGCAGAAGACTCACACACAACCTGGTCAGTCGGTGCATCCCTTCTCAATCCTTCCCCACAAGTCCAAGATCCATGTAAGGTCTGAGAGCAAAGAATTGTTCTTGATTATGATTTAAAGTGTCTTCTTACTCCGCTCTTGGAAGTCATTTCCTCAGTCACTTGGTTTAGCATTTCGTATACTATGAACAGGTTATGCAGGTGTGCAACAACATATTTGCTCAGCTACGTAGGGAGAGGAGGCAGAGGTTGTTTTGCAGCAGGAAATGATACTCTCTTCTGTGGCATAAGGTGCCTTTCCCAGTCAATAAGACAGATGTGAGAAACTGATAAGGACAGCGAAAGAGTCACCATTATCTTATTTACAAACTAAAACACACACAAGACAGCGGGCTGGAAACAAAGAAAATTCCGCCCAGGCAAATAACTTTTGGTGGCACAAGTCTGTACTTTCACCTACCTCTGTGCTTCAGTCACTTGTGAAATGCATCTGTTGAGACAGCAAGGACAACACATACTGATTTTTGAAATTACAAGGAAGACATGAAAAAGCAATATAGAGATAGGAAGGGGAGATGGAAAAGGGCAAAGAAAACCAACAGCCAAGGCTTAGTTCCAGAGCTCAGCAATGGGATTTCAGAAGTTCTAACAAACATTGTACCCACTGAACACCTGCATTTCCCCCAGTGAATGCAAGTACTAGACTCAGGCTACAAACTTATATGCATTTTCCTGGGCGTGAGCCCCACTGAACATAATGGAAATTAGTTCTGAATAGATGCACACAGGATTGTGCTGACAGTCTCTGAAGATAATACAGCATTGCCGAGTAGCAGTGTGAATTGTTTATACATGTCACAAGAGATTTTTACTTTATAATTTCTTGACGGGGAAAATCCCCCAAATCATCATGCATAACGACATTACATGCATCATGCATTACAGGCATGCCAGTGTTAAGTGTTTAATAGTAATACTGTACAACTACTGTACATCTGTTTGCATTTCAGAGTGTTAGCTTTTATTTGCATATGCAGAAACAGTTAAACCTCTGAATGTATTGATTGTTGCAATCACAACTTGAATATGGAACTAAAACTGAACAAATTCATTGCAACGTGGTATGTACAGACAAAGTTTTAAAAATACAACGTGTAATATCTCAACAGTCCTTTGGGATGAACTGAGCTTGACTTTTAAATGGGTTTCTTTGGGCAGTTTTGAAACAGCACTAGTGATGAGGCTGCAACAATTCACAGAGCAAATAGCTATGTATCCCATAAGGGCAGCCCAATCTGATACCTCAGAAATACTATTCTGAATGCTCCAGGACATGGCATGTATATAACCTCACGTGCCACTGCCCACCCAGCTCCGATGCCAGCAAGTACCACCAGGGCAAACCAATTAGGGAGCATCAGCAATATCAACTAAAGGAAAGGTAATGGGTACGGGGTGTGTGCCTGGTATCCACGGGGGTTAGCATTTCCCCCTATTCACGAGTTCCCAGTATCTGTGGAGGGAGGGCAGGAACCTATCCCCCGCGGATACCAGGGCCCTACTGTATATAGCAGAGGTGGCCAAGCTTACTTAATGGAAGAGCCACATACAATAAACTTCAGGTGTTCGAGAGCCACAATATTTAAGAAGCATTTAAATTCTTAAATATATTTACTCACCATGAACATTAAACTTATGTTTTAACCCAGTAGACTCTCAGTTTATGCCTGGTAAATAATTATAAAGCTTGAACATTTCTTATTTACCTTTTATATTAATTGTGATGCAAAAAAGTTCTGCATTAATGAGTAAACATGAATAGAACTGACCTTTGCAAGAAGTTGGCGCTGCTTAAAATGAATGAATTAAATATTTAGAATGTACAAGTACAGCAAGCCTGATGTTCTGATAATTTCTGAATAATTACTTTCCTGGTTTCACTTTTGGTTAAGCATGCAGAAGATTGGCCTCTGGAAAAGAAGATAAGATTTGCAGGAGGTTGCTTTTTAGAATTAAGAGTTACAGTAGCAAGCATGTATCCAGCGGCGTAGTAACGCTGGGGGCCCTATGGCCCTGGGCCCCAGGCGCGGCGCGACCCCAGGGCGCCAGCAAGCAATTTGGCGGCGGCCGGTCTCGTCTTGGTCCGGGATGCAGCAGCTGCCTTGGGGCCTCGCGCGCGGGGCCCCAAGGCAGCTGCTGCATCCTGGACCAAGATGAGACCGGGGTTACAGTCCGGGCGCGGGCGAAGAACTTACTGGGGCAAATAAATGAAGCAGTGAGCGACGGACTCCTCCGACTCCGGCCGGGGCTCGGAGCCTCGTCGGACGACTGGATCAGGAAGAGAAGTGACGTGTGTGTGCCTCTCTAGGAGGCGCCTCCTCCAACAGTCTCTCTGGTTACAAAGGTGACAAAAGGGAGGGGGCGCCAATTTGAGGGGTGCCCCCTATGAATGTAGGGCTAGCAACGCCACTGCATGTATCTTACTAAACATAACATGCCAAGCACTGACTCCAGATTACCTGTTCCCACAAACTGCATTGGAAGGGAACAGAGGCTTGTTTTCAAGAACAGGGAAAAGTGTGGGTGAGTGTAGACTAAGTAAGGTGAATAATAAAAATCAGTTCCCAACATTCCATTACACTAAGTTGATCAACAGCCCAATCCTGTCTAGAATGCAGTGGCGGCTCACCTAAGGTCCAGACCGGCGGAGCTGGAGCACTCCTCAGGGGAAAAGGACATTTGTCCCATTTCCCCGGGTAGACCCCCAGCAGGCCCAATGGGCCTCCTAGGATGTGCGCCATCAAAATGGTCGGCGCAAATCCGAGGAGCCAGTGTAAGGCCATCCAGGCCCGGGGATAGGATTTGGCGAAGCGTGCCGCCGATGATCCCTCTCCTGTCCCTGACCTGGCTGGCCAATCGCCCCCTCCCTTTCCACCCTGGTCTGCCCTCCCCACGCCATAGCACCGACCGGCGCAGGACCTACCTGTGTCCACCGGTGGTGGTTGCGGCCCTGGGTGGAGTGAGCAGCACTGGCCGTCAGTGCCGCTTACTCGCCAGGTGTCGAAAAATGTGCCTCATGGCATGTTTATGACACCCAGCGTCGGTGTAGCCATCGCTTTGTCGGTGGAATTCTACACAGAACCCAGACTGGGGTATGCAGAAAGGTGACAGTTGCATTCTAGATTGCTCCCAGTGAATTCTTAGGGACAAAATAAACAGTATACAATGTGGAACAAAAATTTAGAGAAGCAAAACCTGTTTCTGGAGTCACTAGGGACCAGTTTCACTAGGGACCATGAGTCCTTGCAATAAATAGGCTTTTTCCCCCACCCATCAGTGATGGCCATTTCACTAGTAATTTAATATAGTGGTTGTTCTTAATTCTTGATGTTGTGATACATTATCATCAAGCATAACCTGAAGAAAACCTTTAAAACATACAGTAAGTACAGTACAATGTATGCTTTTAAAATTCACAAGAGCTTAACTCAGAGGCCTTCCTGCTTAGCTGGGATCAATTTACTGAGTACGCCAGAGATGTTGACAGATCGGCATAACTTCCTGAAAAACACAAAATGGTATAATCTATTAATGCTCTGTGTGACGTCTGTCTGTGATGGTTGACATCAGTTATTCTCATAAAGACTGAGTAAATTCATGGTCAAGCCATGCTATAGAGCAGTGATTTTCAACCTTTTTCATCTCACAGCACACTGACAAGGTGATAAAATTGTCAAGGCACACCATCAGTTTTTTGACAATTGACAAGGCACGCCGCGCTGCCAGTGGGGGGCTCACATCCACCAACAGCCCTACTAATAAATGACCCTCCCCCAAACTCCAGCAGCACACCTGCGGACCATTCACAGCACGCCAATGTACTGCAGCACAGTGGTTGAAAATCGTTGCTATAGAGAGAAAAATTCTAGATACACAGATACATTACAGATCCTATGCCAGTCAGAGTGGCATATGCCATGGTACATGTCCGCAGTTGCCGATGCAAGATGGCATGGCGATGCAATGATGAAGTGTGCATGTTGCGGATATGCCCCAGACAATGGCGTAATGCTTATGCTAACATAACTCAGACGCCAGCACAATTCTGCCAGTGGAGAGGCCAAAATCAGAAAGAGATTGGGACGTAATGTGGGAGGAAAGTAGAAGGGACATGAGTGCAATCTGCGATGAGGAGGAGTTGGCATATGCCATATCCTAACCCGCTTTCAGATGATGGACATGATGTCAATGCTGGAAAAATACTATGCTAGTGACAGAGCTGGTGTAAGAAGGAGTAAACCCATAGGGAACAACAGGGAAGGAAAATACAGCAGGAAATTGTAACTTCCACCACCTCTACCCCACTCTCTTTTCTACAAAGGAGCATAGGATACAGATTACATGGTGCAACCAATCACAGCACACAAACCCCAGTATCTGAGCCCCTACCAGGGCCACTACAGTTCAGACGATAAGATCCACAGCATGGGCTGTACCTCTCTGGCTTCTTCTTGCTCCCTGTCTGGAAAGTTTCTGGAGAGCAGGTTCAGCAAGACCTGCTAAGAAGACCATATTCTCTTATTCCCCACTCAGCCATTCAACTCCAAAGATGAACTTAGGCCAGTCATTCTCTTCCAACCCAACCTACCTCATATACAAATGAGGTGAAAGAGGGGAGCAAAGAGAATCATACAAGCCACCCTGAACAAAAATGGAATAAAATTTCTTATTCTTATGCTATATCAAACAATCTGACAACTTCTTTTGCTGAAAAGCAGCATATAAATAGTAGCACTAATAATAAGGATGGTGTCGTGGTTCTGGCGTTGGACTTAGATCTGGAAGATCCAGGTTCGAATCCCTGCTCAGCCAGGAAGCTTCCTCCTGGGTGACCTTGGGCCAGTCACTATCTCTTTAGCCTCACCTACCTCACAGGGTTGTTGTGAGGACAAAAGGTGTGGTGGAACTACGTATACCACTCTGAGCTCCTTGGAGGAAGGGTGGTATAAAAATGTGATAAATAATAAAATAAAACATCTCCATTTCATTATGAGGGATGTGGGAAAGGACCCAATAGAAACGGTGGGGTGGGGGGAGGGTAATCTGGTTTATTCAAGGAGGAAGATCCAGATTTGACAGGTGAGGAGCTGCCCTCCAGACATCAGAACCTTGAAGACCCCAGAGGAGCCCTGGCCTCTCTTGAGTCAGTTGGCTGGTGACACATTCTCCCTTTGTGACATCACCTGACAGTTGCTGGTGGCTGCATAAATCGCAGGGATGGCACAAAAAAACCCACCACTCCTCCTCTCCACACCTACCCCACGTTTCTCCACCTCTCCTTTACAAACCCACACTGAGCCTGGGTTTGTAGAGGTGGAGAGACATGGGGTAGGAGTGGAAAGGAGGAGGGTTTTTTTTGTGTGCCATTCTGATTGTGGCATGAAAGGAGGAGTGAAAGGCAGAGTGAACCGGACAGACAGCAATGAAGTATGTTCAGAGAGGGAACCCGCTCCTACGTCTCGCCTATCGTTCTAAAGCTTCTCTAACCCAGGCTCTCAGCAGGCTTGAAGACTGGAGGCAAAGATAAGGTAGGTGCCAGCGCGGTGGGCAGATGGATCAGTGAGGGAGTCTTTCTCAGTGTTGGTAAGGTGGCAGCAGCACCGATCCTCTCAGCAGAAATGACCACGCAGAGTTGGGACCAGGCATCCAAATTTGCATGAAAGCAGAGCAAGCATATCATCTGTGAGAATGGCCCGTTCCAAGCTCTTCACTTCATCCCAGAAGCCACACAATGGGGACAGGAGGGTGCAGAGGCAGCCGTGGCAGCAAGTGGGATACTTACGTTGACATGCGGGAGGCTGGTGGCCAGCCTGAGCGTTTCTGAGCAGCTGGCTGTGGCTTGTGCCCAGCGGGCAATGCCACCGTTTCAGTGCCCCCTGAGTCCCTGTGGGACAAAAGGGCATCTCGGCACAATTGCACTGGACTGCAGCATCTCCTCTTACTTCCTGACCCCTAGTCATGTTGTAGGCAGTGGGGCCAGCCAGAAGACCCCCTGAAACCATCAGCAAGTCTAGCCTTGACCCCAGGTGGGCCAGGAGGGCATCTCTCCTGCTAGCCTCTCTTTCCGCAAACCAGCATCTCTACAAGATGCTTACTTCCATGAGCTGAATTAGGAGGCCGGTTGTCGGCATCTCAGCGAGAAGCACACACAGCTTCTCACTGAGAGTTGACTCCTAGGAGGAGGAAGGGAGAAGGCAACAGGTGAGAAGGAAAGGAAGGACCCCCTTGGAGAAGAGAAGGGTGGGGAGAATGCCTGAGTGCTCATGGACACGGCGAGATCAGCTCTCCTGACAGCAGGACCAGTGCTCCCTGCCAGCCCAGGTCACCCCCTGTCCACACTGACTTCAGTCTCAGTGAAGAAGACAAGCCACTAGGTTCCCACCGCAGAAGGAAGGAGGGAGCACAGCCCCAGGAAGCCTCATCATCGCCACCGGCGGAAGGTGTCCTGGGGCTGTGCTCCCTCCTTCCTTCTGCGGTGGGAACCTAGTGGCTTGTCTTCTTCACTGAGACTGAAGTCAGTGTGGACAGGGGGTGACCTGGGCTGGCAGGGAGCACTGGTCCTGCTGTCAGGAGAGCTGATCTTGCCGTGTCCATGAGCACTCAGGCATTCTCCCCACCCTTCTCTTCTCCAAGGGGGTCCTTCCTTTCCTTCTCACCTGTTGCCTTCTCCCTTCCTCCTCCTAGGAGTCAACTCTCAGTGAGAAGCTGTGTGTGCTTCTCGCTGAGATGCCGACAACCGGCCTCCTAATTCAGCTCATGGAAGTAAGCATCTTGTAGAGATGCTGGTTTGCGGAAAGAGAGGCTAGCAGGAGAGATGCCCTCCTGGCCCACCTGGGGTCAAGGCTAGACTTGCTGATGGTTTCAGGGGGTCTTCTGGCTGGCCCCACTGCCTACAACATGACTAGGGGTCAGGAAGAGGAGATGCTGCAGTCCAGTGCAATTGTGCCGAGATGCCCTTTTGTCCCACAGGGACTCAGGGGGCACTGAAGCGGTGGCATTGCCCGCTGGGCACAAGCCACAGCCAGCTGCTCAGAAACGCTCAGGCTGGCCACCAGCCTCCCGCATGTCAACGTAAGTATCCCACCTGCTGCCACGGCTGCCTCTGCACCCTCCTGTCCCCATTGTGAGGCTTCTGGGATGAAGTGAAGAGCTTGGAACGGGCCATTCTCACAGATGATATGCTTGCTCTGCTTTCATGCAAATTTGGATGCCTGGTCCCAACTCTGCGTGCGAGACGTCCAGTCCATGTGCGAGAGGTCAGTTTGTGTGTAAGCGACAGAAGGAGGAAGTACAACCCACCCGCATGTTGTATAGTCTGAGAGTAGCTGGTCGCCTTAGGGGGCCGGGTAGGAATTTTTGGCTGTCGGCCTGATTGGCCCTTGGCTGGCAGTTTTTTTGCCTACCCCAGACTAGCACTTGCGGAGTGGTTTCCTTAGGTTAATTGGCATTTTATTGGTCACTGTAAGCTGGCTAGGCTGGACTACCTCATGGCTTGGCCTGAGGAAAAACTGCCTAGCCAGCTGTATCATACATTAAGTTCAAATAAAGTGACAAATTAAACCAAAGCATCTGTCTTGTGTCTTTATTCATCTCTTAACACTGCTCAACCTATATCACCTATCCAGTACACTTTTTAAGCAGTTAGAACTGATCAAAATGGAAATTTGGAATAAAAACACGACACCGCTTTCTGCTATTTTCATTTTTGGTAAACACCGTTATCCGCGAAAAAATAAAACCGGCAAAGTCCCCGGCACAGCAGGCTCCACTGGTGTCCCGCGCTGGCCTCCTCAATCTTCTGAAGGTCCCAGGCGCACTTTAAGCTGAAGCAAAATTTAAAGAGCCATCCTTCGATCTGATCAGTGCCTTACAGCTGATTAGCAGTATGATTTGAAGCATCGCAGAGGACTAACCAGCAAGGAGCAGCACTGCGAGGCTGCTTCTCATGCAAAACGCCGACACGAATGCCGCTGAACCGACGACAAAGGTCGTGCCACAGCACTCCCCAAAAACACAGGAGCCAGCACCGAAGACTCTGCAGCTAATCAGAGTCACACGAACCGGCTATCAATCACAACCCAGTTCAGTTGGAACACCTGTATAACTGAATATAACTGAAGCTTCATTTCTCCCAGAGACAGGGTGGTTTGGAGTATTTTGGTGCTCCCTCACCTTTGACAACGCCTGCCAAAGATGCAGGCGAAATGCCAGGAGACAATGTTTTTATGAGCCCGTGGCCATCAAGCCCGAATAATTTTAATCTTAACAGAAATAAGAATAATAAAGTCTGTCATCACAATGGATTTTTTTTTCACATACCCGGAACTCACAGTGTTTCTTGTGCTCCTCCGTTCTTCCCAGATAGGAATCAGCAAAATTCTGCTGCATGGTTAAGACCCTTTGCCAGGAGAGTAGGAACCATAGCCCTCTACACCTGGGGACATGGGAGGGAAGTTGTTCACGCCAAATGTTCACGTGAAGAATGCCTTCCTGGTCTGCCCTGTCCTTTGCTTCCCACATATGCTAGTCTTGGCAGTTTTTCCCAGTGGCTGGGAGGGCTCCAGTAAAATGGGGAATAGGCAGACCTGTCCCGTGGTTAATCTGTCCCATTTCATGCTCTAGTGTCCAACACACACAACAGCACTCAGCCACAGGTCAGATTCTCCCCTCCTCTAGACCAGGATGCTAAATTCAACGTGGGCCCTCGGGCAGTGCCTGACCTTGCCAACTCTGGTCACCCCCCCTAATGACAGCTTTTGAGGACCATTCCTTGAGTCACAGAGGTGAATTGGTGAATGATTTCACTGCTCATAACCTATCTCTGCCTCTGTGGATAAATGGAATAAGAAATCATTCTGATTCTCTGAGCGAAAGTCATCTTTCAGATAGCCCCACAAGAGGCAAACCGGAGAGTGTTTTCAAAGAGGGGTGCCTTGACCTCGGGCTAGAGCGGAAGATTTATGTCCTGCAGACGGTTATATTCCAACTGAAAATCCACACCTTTGCCCATAGCTATCATTAATAGGGACATCTGTGCCTAAACACAAATGACAATGCCTTTCCAAAAGGAAAGATGCCAAAAGAGATGTTTCTGAGGCCGTTCTCAGCTCTTGTGTTATACGGGGTGTAACGTTGATAGTACAGGAAGGAATATAGCAGTAGAGGAGTATTGTCTCCTATCTTAGCTATACATTGACATACCCTCCCTTGCTACAGCTACATCCTAGCCTCCTAGTTGCAGTGTTCATAGGAGGGCCCTCTCAGAGGATCTCAGGAGGTGAGCTGACATAGATGGGAGGAGGCAGGTACCCTGGTCTCAAGCTGTAAAAGGTGTTAAAGTCATAACCAGCACTTTGAATTGGTCCTGGAAACCAGATACATCACTAGGATTTGTGTCACCCAGTGCGAGAGCTCAGCACATCACCCCCATGATTGATCCCAGAGTTGAATAGGGAGAAACAAGGTTGGGCTGGGTTCTGAACAAGATGCCCATCAGGCCGGACTATGTATTTCTACAGATTACTCCTGGTCAGTGGTGTCACTAGGGTTGGTGTTACCTGGTCTGGTAACGTATGGTGTCACCCCCATTAACTTTATTTATTTTAATATATTTGTACAGGTCACCCAACATAAGTACAGGTCACCCAACAAATCAGTAATCAACTCAGCTCTCAGAACAATCAGTCTCATTGGTCTGTTTTGAGTTAAGGAAATCCACTTTTTGTTACACAAGGCAGTTGTGTTTTATTTTTCTGGTTGTTTTGATAGAACATGATGGTATTATTCATAAATACAAAGTTTTCACAATTTTGGCCACTAGTGGTGTGTGTCCCACCCACCCCCACCCCGAGTGTTTCACCTGGTGCAGTCCGCACCCCCCCACACACACCCTTCTACTGACGCCACTGCCAGAAACAAACCTGCAGCCATTGGAGCAGAGACTCGATAGAGTTCATGGAGCCCCGGGAACCTCATAGGCCACCACATTCTGCACTAATTGCAGTTTCCGGGCCGTTTTCAAAGGCAACCCCACATAGAGTGCATTGCAGCAATCGAGACAAGATGTCACCAAGGGCTGGGCCACCATGGCCAAGTCCAAATGAATTGGGTACAGGTGCAGCTGGCACACCAGCCAACACTGGGCAAAAGCCCCCCTGGAAACAGCTGCCACCTGGCGATCCAGGAGCAACTGTGGATCTAGAAGGACCCCCAAGCTGTGCATCTGTTCCTGCAGAGGGAGTACAACCCCATTAGAACAGATCGATAGTCCAGCACCTGCATTATGGATTTCTGGACCAAGAGGAGCTCTTCATGGATTTAGGGCATACAGGTGTACAAGAGGAGCTCTGTTTTGTCCGGATTTAATTTCAGCTTGTTAACCCACATCCAGTTCCCAACCATCTCCAGGCTTCAAGGCTTCAACAGCCCCCCCCCCCCGGATTTGATGGAAAGGAGAGTGAGAGCTGGGTGTCATCAACATCGCAGACTTGTGCAATTCTTTGATTTGACAACGAACCTCTGACACCAAAACCATGTCAATGTCCTCCGATAACTAATGGCAAAAGAGACGGGAATGGCGACATTCTCAATGCTATAATTCTCGCTGTCTGGAGAGCTCCCCAGTATTGGTGCTTCAGCCCATAGCCACATGGGGGCCATACTCCCATGGGAGCCATTCTAAGGGGGGCAGGGTAAACACTCCAGTCTCACTTGAGGTACTTGAGGTAGGCTCTCCGGTCTCACTTAATGCTCTGCTCATTATGCTGGGCATTAAATCGGCAGTGCCTCATGTGTTGAATGGAACCCCGTCACCCTAATGGGGAAGCCCTTGTGCATATGTAACATGGCGCCCTCTGTCAGCAAGTACGCATCGCAGCCTATGCTACCTGCACATCCATGGGAAAAGTTTAACCTCAGATGTGTATTGACAGCTCCAGTGTGGCTGACGCAACCTGCCTAGGTAGACCGCTAGGCCAGGAGGAACACACTGGCACCCTTCTGGGGTCTGCTCACACCCGCCCATTGGTCAAGACCATCCACCTGGCCATACCTGAGGGGAAATCCATGGTGCTGGACAAGGTTTCCTTGCTGTTGGACGAGCCAATGGGAAAAGCAGACTCTGGATCCCACTGAAGCCCACAAAAGGAAGGGCTGGACTGAGATGTTGTGTCTTTTGTTCAGCTACCCGCAGAGATGCCTGTACTTTGCTGTCACATCTCTCTGGACCCTGGAAACAAGAGGTTTGCATCTAAATACTAATGACGTCTAAATATAGGACTTTGTTTCAATTGCTTCTAACACTGAGACCTGATCTTGGCTAATTTCACGTGCCTGGTTCTTGAAATGTCTCTCTTTTCTTTTTGTGCCTTCTTCCCTTTTATTGAACTATTTATGATGATGATGAATGATGATGATGGACCATCTTGGTTCATTCAGACCAGAGCAGAGAGCTATTGCCTCCCTTATGGGTCATTTGTGGCTGCAAGGTTTACGCAGAGTTGCTGGGAGTAGCCGAGTTGGTTGGCTCCTTCTGTGCAGAGAGAATGCTGGTAGTTGAACTCCCTCCAAGGTGTTGGGGGGGGGGCGGTTTGGCAAAAAGTTCGGCATATGCCTACATTGAAATAAGTCCTCTTCAGTTGAATGGGACCTACTCCTAGGTAAGTGTGTATAGGATTGAAGCCGAAATAGCCTATAGGTCCCACAGGGTATGTCCAGGAGAGCCAGGAGTGCTGAGGGGAGTTGTCCTGAGGCTCCTCATGCTGTGGGGCTTACGATATTACATCCTTGCACCTGAAGCCTCCCCGTGACCTGGGTCTCCTCATACTTCTGAATGAGGGCAATTCTGTTTTCTGTGTCGACCTAAATGATTTTGAAATCAATGGCATGTGCTGTGTGCTTTTCTGTGTGCTTTTGCTAGTGCTCTTTCCTTACCATTGGAAATGTTGTGGCAGAAGTCTTTTACTCAGACTCAGATTACTATCCCATTCCCTCCCGCCTCCAAATCTGGGAATGCTCCTGGAACAAAAACATCCAGGACAGTTTTCTCCCTCTCTCACTACTGGAACTCAGGAATGGCTGATAAAATTGATGGGGAGCTGATTCAGGACAGACAAAAGGATGGACTACTCAGGACTGGCCCACACATGAGGCAGGGTGAGCCAGGTTGCCTGGGGGGCAGAGGAGTGCAGGGAGCACCCTGCACCCATCAGCCACCTGGGGTCATCACCTGACCTTGACCCCATTTAACCCATCACCCATCTTCAGCAGCAGAGTGGACTGGAGGTTGGGAGAAGCACCGCCTTTCCTGTCTGTTTGGTTAAATGCAAAAGGCAGGAGAAGGGGGCTTTGATTCAGCCTGGCACAAATGGGAGTGTTCTTCCTTGTCCAGTTGAACCTGCAGGACAGGTTTGATCCTGAACAGGAATACAGTGGGGTCAAAATGTTATTGTGTACAAAGGATGTAGCTCCTCCCAGCCCTTGATGTAGCCCCTCCCAGCTGCTATTTGCATTTCAAAATGCAAACTAAGGAGTGCTCCGTTGGCAGACAGGTGCTGGTTTCCAACCGGATGTGTCTCCTTTCACGCATGGATACAGACGTGCATGTGTGCACACACACACAGTAGGCACCCACTTCTGACTAGAACTGCAGCATGGGAGGGGAGCAGGAGAATAATGTTTGCCCCCACCAAAGTCAGTCTGGCTTACTTTTGACTAAACCTGCATAAAACTGTGTAACTCAGGAGTCAGGGCGAGTACCAAGTCTGAGGGTCCCTTCGGTGGTGGCCTCCTTCCTATGCTGGGATCCCCGTTACCCTGTCAAGCCCTTGCTATATGGGTGGACCTTTGCAGATCAAATGGGCTCAAATCTCAAAGGCAGCGATGAACGGTGGTGCTGCAGCAGTTCCCTGTCCCACTCCCACAATGCTTGCCCCCCCTCTGCACTCTTCTGGAGCCACACTAAGAAGCTTGAGGGGTGCAGGAAGCCCAGTGGGGGGGGCACACGGCCTCCAGCCAGTTAGTTAGGAAACACTTGTTCAAAGGACAGAGATGCAATCTAGCATCAGGGCCAGTGGTCACTGAGTGATAATTTAATGCAAATCAGGAGAGTGTCAGCCCCTGATGCACCCCCATGCAATTAACGGTCACAGAAGCTGCACACAGAAGAATGTTGGTGATTCCTGGTCTCTCTGCCATTGGGGCCAGTGTGTGGCTCTCTTGGAAGCCAAGCGGGGCAATTGGGAGGCTGCCCCAGATCAGGTGCCATGAAGGCGCTGGGTCTGGTCAGGGGTCATCTTGCTCTCATTCCGCCTCCAAGGCCTGGCAGGACCCTGACATGTGTTTTATTTGCCTCCTCAGGTGATGTACAGATTCCTCAGCCCAGTAATGAGTGGGTGCCTCTACTATACATGAGCCCCAGTCCAGACACGATCCTTCCCAGGAACTGCAGAGATGGCTTCTTCAGCTGCTGGAGTGGCCAAGCCCTCCAGAGGGCGCCACCACGTCTTTTGCTTCCTCCACCAGCCCCGAGAAGAGCCATTACCAGCTCCTGCAATCCCAGCACAATTACATGGTGGGCACCACACTGCTGGTGCAGCTGCAGGCCTGGGGCCGCAGCGGGCGGCCCAAACGCTATGGCGGGGACTTCTTCAGGGCCAAGGTCAGGTGCACTCCCCGGAGCTGAAGGCGAGCGCCCCCGGTATCCGCTCGCAGCTTCGTGGCGGACCACCACAACGGCACCTACATGCTGCCGTTTCCCCTTCTGTGGGCCGGCGCAGTGCAGGTGTCCATGCGCCTCATCCAATCCAGCGAGGCTGTGGCGGTCCTTCACCTGCTGCTCTCAGCAATCCACAGTTGCTTTCCTCGGCTTTTTCGTGGCTCCAGGCCAGCCAGGCACAGAAGAGACAACTGAGTGCAATGTGCAGCCTGCCAGTACACGGACGCTGGCACTGGGGAGCACTGGTTTTCTGCCAAGCCCGTGCCACCCTTGCAGTGCCCTGGTGTATCACTCTGCTGGCCACAGCCACTACAAAAATGAGCTCACCGGAAATACCACCGTCTTCCTGAGCAGGTGCGTGGTTTGTGGCTGGCACGTGGTGTGGGTTGCTATACGTCTCTGTGTCCTTCCTGCATACGTACACACAAACCCTCATCCCCACGCGTGTGCACCCTTCCCATGGCCACGATTATAGCAAGCCTTGACAGATATAGAACCCACAAGTTGGGGGAAGGAACTTCCTGGTCCAATGGGATGAGCCAATCGGTGAGGGCCAGGAGGGTCATATGGCCTGGATCTCAAGCTTGGGCCCCTCCGCTTATTCAGATTTTGGCATTGGCTAAGTTTTATTTTCTTTCACATCTTGCCATTTTTGTAGTTCCTATTATGGCTTGGGTCCCAGAAGTGGGAGGGGGTCCAGGCCTCTCTAGACCTTTCTCCTCTCCATAGTTTACGGAAACTTATGCCTTTGTGGCTTTTTACATGACTTTGCAATGCATTCTATTAAACAAAAGAGATTACAAATGGATAAGATCCCAAAGCGTTACAAACACCCTTCTTTCATTCTCACCCCCCCTTTCTGTAGGTGGTTGCCGCCAGCAGGGGTAGCGCTGGGGAAGAGGAGCGGCTGCCATTGGCCCAGAGTGATGGGAGCGCCCTGTGCGGGGGGGGGGAGTTGTGGCGTTGCGAGGCAGTTGGCGCTCAGTTTAGGCGCGGAAGAAGCGGCGCTGGCGTTGGCGTCCGTCACAGACGCGCCCGCTTGTATAGGTTGCCTGAGAGGGCAGTTGGAAGAGGAGAGAAAGGGCGGTAGAGCCGCTTGTTAATTCGTCACAAGGTGCCTGCTGGAGGCCCTCGTGGGCTCTCCGGGGTGAGGATTCCTGAGGGAGTGACGAGCCAAAAGGGCGTGTCACGAGGCAAAGGGAATCCCCTTCGGCTAATTCGGAGGGGCGGGCTGTCTCCAATCCGTTCACGTGAAAGAAAGGTTTAAATCCAGGGTGGATAGCGTCGTTGAATGGGACAGAAGTAGAAAAGCAAGGGGTTTGGATAGAATCGTCAGTGGTCTTGGTCATATCTTGGCTGCAATGCAATTTTTGTTTAGCATTTATATACGCGCAGTGCCTTTTTAGAGTGTTCAAAGCACTTTGTGTTGTTTTGTGGCAATTTTTACAACAGGCCTGGTGCGTAATTATCCCCATGCTGCAGATGGGGGTGGAGATGAAGCTGTTGTATTGGTTGGTCGTTCAGTCCTTTTAGCGACACTTTTACAACAGCAATTTAGTAAAACCTTATTTACTTTAAATACATATATCTTGCCTTGCATAGTATTAAAAAAAATCTGTCATGCATAAATTACAGAAACTAAAACAACTAACTGCCTAGTAAAAAAACAATCAGTAGTAAAATAAACCAGATTAAATAGTCAAGGTACTGAAATGAGAAGAAAATAAATCATAACATATCAGATGGCAACCTGTCTCACTCTCCTATACTTACAGTGCAATCTTGGAGATCTTTCGAATGGCAGAGTATGTGCTCTGCCATTCGAAAGTGTTGCAAACGTGCCATAAAGAACGTTTGTGACTACTCGGGAGTAAGAGAGGCCGGTGCAAGGCCGGCCTTTGTCGCTGAACCGGGCGAGCAGCCACTGGAGGAAGGTAAGTGCTCCCCTGGTGGCCGTGTGGGCAAAGGAGGGGGACCATTGGTCTAGCTGGCCAGGAGGGGGTGGGGAATGGCGCCTATCATATCCCTGTCCCCGCCCATCGGGGGGCTAGACCATTACACGGCCTCCTCCAACTTCCGCCAGGTATTTAGCTGGTGGAAATCTGAGGAGCCCCATTGGGCCGGCCCCGGTTTACACCCGGGGAAGTGGACAAATCTTTCCCCGAGTAAACCTCCGGCCCACCGCATCGTGGGCACCCGGCAGCATGGGATTTGGCGGGTGGCCCTGGGCCGCCGGCTGGATCCTTACACAGGATTGCACCCTTAATGACCTTAACCATTTTCCTTACAAATACAGTAATGCAATTCCATACATACATACTGGCATGATTTAGTTGATTGAATAAGCTTGTCTAAGCCTTGTGCTCACATGCTCCCCACTTCCTCCTATCTGTGAGAAGAAGATTGAAAGCATTTTCTTTTTAGCTAATCACAGTTCCCTGTTTGAGTTAGTGTTTGTGGTTTGTTCAAGTTAGTTTGTTTAAACCAGATAAAACCATGCTTTGATACTCTCTAATTTAATATTAATAAACCACAGTAATAAACTACACAGAATTATGCTGCACAGAGTGTTTAGCTTTAATTGAATGGTGCCCATTTTTCCACCTGGTATCTTTGCTTTTGTTGCACAAGCAAAACCAGACATTTGCATGCTATTTAAAGTGTTCCACTGTCAGTTTTAAAGATGGGAAGTTATGAGGTTTGGGGTTCCTGCTCCTTGATCAATGTTTTTGATTTACAGCACAATCCTATACACGTTTACTCAGAAATAATTTCCCATTTTGTTCAATTGTTCCTAGTAAGTGTGTTCAGGGTTGTAGCCTTAACCATATACAGTTGTCATAATCTAGCACTGAGTTGTGTGTGCCTAAACCTATTGAAAGCAACCTAATTTTGTTTCGGACCATAGCATACAAGTGAATTTCAGTATAGTACTGTAAACTGATTATTTTTCTCTTGTGAATAAGTCTGTGAAATGTAGAACTGTAGGCATCCTGTGAGTAATTGGGATGCATCCAGTCTACAACTTAGTAAAGTCAGAGTATTAGGACTCAATCCAGTTTACTACTTCAGCTGATTTAGGTGAGAATGAATCATCTAAATCCAAATACTTCAAATTGCGGGGTGTGTGGCAGGCTTTAAGAATAAAATGTGGCCTTACCTGCTTTACTGATACTTATAATAGCTGGAAACTACCGGTAGCTAAATGCTTGTGTTGAGGCTGGGTTGCAATGGGAGCAGCTTGACTCTATTTATTTATTTTAAAACATTTCTACCCTGCTTTTCCTAACCCAACTTAAGGCAGCTTATGGCATAAAATTAACTGAATGAAACAATAAAAACATCAATTTAGATCAAGTAAAAATAACAAGAAAAACAGAGCAGCAACATAGCAATAAAAACCAGGGATGTGGGTCAAGTCTTGAGTCAAGTCCCAAGTCTCTGGGTACAAGTCTCAAGTAAAGTCCCAAGTCTTTGCCCCCAAGTCCAGAGTCTTTGGTTACGGGTCCCTATCTATTTAATGGGGAAAATGGGTTTAAATCTGAATAAAATTCGACTTGTCGTAAAAGGCTCCAATTCTCGAGTCGAGTCTTTCAAGTCGTCTTTTACAATAGCCAAGTCAAGTCCGAGTCCAGTCATTGACACGACTTGAGTCCAACTCAAGTCCGAGTCAATAGACTCAAGTCTATATCACTGATAAGAACCATCAAAATCTTCAAAGTAAAATACAATCAGTCAAAGATTTAAGTGCAATTCTGCGTAACTTTCCCTGGCCGGCCTAAAGGGCCGGCTGCGGAATCCTAAGCCCGTTCCAGGGTCGTACCAGGAACACCTTGGTAGGTTTGTCCCCTTCTCTCAGTATAAGGCTGCCCGGGGCCTATGGGACTTCTTGGATGTAAACCATCTCTGAAGCTGATCTACACTTGAGGTGGCAGGGTAAGGCCGAACCAGGGATATCAGAGTGCATTGCCAATATCCTCGCCCTCTCTCCCTGGTTTGGCCAATGGCCCTCCCTCCCTTGCCACCTGCACCGACCAGTGCAGCCTGGTCGGTTGGTGATGACCTATGAAATGTTGGTGATGACCTATGAAACTCTAAATGTTTTGGTACATAAATACCTGAAGGACATCTCCCCTTGTATGAATCTGCCTGCCCCATGAGGTCAAGGGAGGCTCTGTTGCAGGTGCCATCACCTTTTAAAATATGGTTGTTGGTGGCAGGGTTGGTATAAATATGGTTGGTTTTTGACACTCAGCTTGTGAAATTCACTCCCAACTCTTAGAAAAGCTTCTTCTGTGCTGGCGTTCTGAAGGGGAGAATTTTTTTTTCTTAAACGAGCAGCCTGATTCTCTCTAAAGTGTTGCAAACACACCGTAAAGCGCGTTTGCAACAACTCAGTGGTAAGGGCCACCGGCAGCCCTCACTCTCCTGGCGGACCATCCCTGTACCCACCGATACAGGTCTGCCCTCCCCTGCACCGACCAGTGCAGGGCTTACCTGTATCGGTGGGTATAGGGATGGTCCGCCAGGAGAGTGAGGGCTGCCGGTGACCCTTACCACTGAGTTGTTGCAAACGCACTTTACGGTGTGTTTGCAACACTTTAGAGAGAATCAGGCTGCTCGTTTAAGAAAAAAAAATTCTCCCCTTCAGAACGCCAGCACAGAAGAAGCTTTTCTAAGAGTTGGGAGTGAATTTCACAAGCTGAGTGTCACAAACCAACCATATTTATACCAACCCTGCCACCAACAACCATATTTTAAAAGGTGATGGCACCTGCAACAGAGCCTCCCTTGACCTCATGGGGCAGGCAGATTCATACAAGGGGAGATGTCCTTCAGGTATTTATGTACCAAAACATTTAGAGTTTCATAGGTCGTCACCAACATTTTAATGGTGCCCAGTTATGTACAGGTAGCCAATGAAGTAGATGACCATGGAGTGTGACATAGTCACAACCTCTGAGTCTACTCAACTGCTATAGGCAGCCCCAAACAGAGAGCATTACAATAGTCCAGTTTCAGTGTCACCAATATATAGGTGACCATAGCCAGTTCTGACTGAAAGCAGGTGGCACACTAGCTTAGCTAGGCTGCAATCCTATACACACTTTCCTGAGAGTAAGCCCCATTGAATACAATGGGACTTCTGAGTAGACAAGCATAGGATTGGGCTGTAAATTGGCTAGAGGCGCTTCAGGCTACAGCCTGGTTACCTCGGCATCCAAGTTCAGAGCCTGGTCCAAGTCTACCCCAAAACTGAACCTAATCCTAAAAGGAGGGCAACCCCATAGCTGAAAATCCAATTTCTGGGTCGCAGATCTCATTAAGCACCTCTGTCTTGCCCAGATTTTATTTCAACTTGTTAGCTTTCATCCAGTCCATCACCAACTCCAAATGTTGATTCAGAACTTCTGCCACCTCTTTGCCTAAAGATGGACATATGAGAGAGAGCTGGGTGTTACTCATATATTGTAATTCTATATGTAGTGTAACTTCCCAACCTGAATGAACTCCCCAGGGATTTGCTATAGATGTTAAAAAGCAAGGGGACAGAATAGAACCCTGAGAGACACCATAGACCAGGGGTGGCCAACCTTTCAACATGAATGCTCCTGTTCCTTTAATGGTTGTATAGGTGAGGGCATTTTAGCAGGTGCAGCTGCTTTAGCAGCACCATCAGCAATTGCGGCTGTCAAGATTCTGTTTTCTACACAACTCTTAAGAACTCAGAGGTCCTAATGGTGGAAGGTTGGCCACCCCTGCCATAGACCAATGGCCAGCATGTCAAACAGGAGCCCCCCAGCACCATCTTCTTGAATCTGCCATCTGGGAAGGGCCAGAGACAATGTAAAATGACCCCCCCCCCCAAACCCCATCCAGAAGGATACCACAGTCAATGGTACTGAAAACTGCTGAGAGGTTCAGCAGTACCAACAGGGATGCATTCCACTCCTATGTAGTTCCTAGCATAGGTCATAGGTTATCCACCCAAGCTGTCTTGTCTCAGCTACCCAACTTTGGCAACAGACACTCAAAACCTGGCAACCACTGGGCAGAACATCTGGACAGGGGAATAGAATCATGATAAACTACTGCAGTTCCTTTTGCTTGCCCCTGCAGAATGGGCTACTGTAGCACTTTGAAACCTGGAGGACAGAACTGGCAGAGATTCAGCTCAGCTGCCTCAACCAACCAGGTTTCTGTAATGCAAACCAGATTGGCACATTCATCCAGGATTTAATCATTATCAGATCTGACATTACATAGCAGTAGCTTCAGGCTAGAAAGGCCGCAGTTAAAACTACTGGGAGGAGTTTGGAAGAAGGAACAGTCCATATATGACTCGCCTATCCTCTGTAATGGCCTGTAATGGCTTTCAAATTCTTTGATCTAAGGAATTCCTGGAATATCTATCACAACAGAATTTAGTCCTCTGTAAAGTTTTATGTATTAGCCAAGGCTGCTGCCTTTATGGCAGATACAAGTTTAGACACTGTGCATTACATATCGTGGCAGGGGATATTGTGATCGGTCTAAATTTATTGATTTAAATAAATGGCGCGTGTATGATAAAGCTAATCAAGTTAATACTGCAATGACAGTATTTCTTGTAAAGACTACAACTCCCAGGGCCATTGTGCCATTCTTTCTGATGTGTCGAGGAACCCCCTTGTTAGGGAGAAAGAAAGGAGGAGGAAGAAAAAAAAATGCATTCTTGTACAGAGGGGAAAAGAGGAGAAAAAAAAAGCCGCCTCATGTTCACAACATGGGGGTGTGGAAGGAAGGATTATCATTAGGCTTACCAGATCTCCAACCGGGGCAGAGTGCTAGACCTTTAGGAGAAGGAATGTGGGCAGGTGTAGCTTGTTAAACCTTAGAGCACAATCCTAGGCATGTCTACTCAGAAGCAAGCCCCATTGTGTTCAGTGAGGCTTGCTTCTGAGTTAGGGTGCCTAGGATTGTGCTCTAAGGTTCAACAAGCTACACCTGCCCATATTCCTTCTCCTAAAGGTTTAGCACTCTGTCCCAGTTGGAGATCTGGTAAGCCTAATTATCATCGCATACTCGCCAGTTGCTACTTGCCATCCTCTGCATTGCTGCTGCGGGAGAGGTGAGTAAAATGCTCATTTTGAGGGCTTGGGGGAGATTTTCTGTGGTCATATTGGTTTGGAAGAAATTATTTCTTTCCAGTTGTTCCTCGGAAGAAATAATGAATGCAATTTTCCAGTTAATATGATCCAAGATAAAAACAACTTGTCGATCTCTACTCTGTAGCGGCTTATTCTACCTGATCAAGAGGAGATTGCAGCTTAGTGTTGCCTGTCTTTGGAAGTTCTGATCAGAGATATCAGAGATCAGAGATATCAAGATGCAAGCCTACCGGGCTGGGGAGCTAGTGGGCCTAGTAGCTCACAGCATGTGGCCAAAAAGAGCGTGATTTTTAGTTCTAGTTCTGATTTTTAGCCTACATGGATGCTTCCAGTTTTGTTTTTCCTGATCCAGCCTGCCTCCATCTTCCTACTTGGAGGCTGAAAGACATTATTATAGTCCTTTGACTATGGTAAGGGAGAAGTTTACTCTTCTGGCTTCTAGAAGTGGATTGACCCAGTTGCGTCACAAGGACGCGCGTCACCCCAGAGCGATGGCGCGCATCACCTTTAAGGACGTGGCTCCGCCCCGCGCGTGATGTCACGCGCGGGCGCAGAGCACCCCCCGCGCCATTTTCGGCTCATTTTGGAGCCAAACGGACGCGAGGGCGGGCGGGCCTAGCTTCAGGAACGAAATGTAAGTGCCGGGGGGGACGCGCGTCACCCTTGTGCGCGCGTCACCCCCGGGCGGCCCGCCCCACACGCTTCCCTTTGTCGACGCCCCTGGATTGACCATTTGTTTCTACAAGTCTACTTGAAAAGCATCAAATGGTAGCCCTGGCTATCTAGATTGATCAATCTCTGGTCATCCTCCCTTGAAGCATTTCTTTGAAGGAGCTTCGCTGTAGGAACCATCTGACAGTTTACAGATATCCCCTGTGAAATGTGCAAAAGGTTCCCTTCCTTTATAAGGAGCATTTTGAGCATCAGATCACCATACTTTAAGGTTCTAGATTTGAAGATTTTGTTCTTGGTGACCGTAATTTCAATATCTTCATTCACAGTCAAACTGAGGATTTGTAATGAAGCAGGCATTATGGGTTTTCTAGCCATGTTTATTATTTGAGAAATAAAACTAAAATCGTACTGTCTTCTTAAGAGATTTCTCTCTCACACACACTCTGGAGATGTGCGCAGAGGCGAAGATGAGTCTTTATTTCTCCTACCAACGTTTCATCCCACACGAGGGACCTTGTCAAGGTAATTCAGCATAACACTGCTGGATGACACTGAGAACATGGAGCTCTTGCTAGCATATACCAGTAAAAGCCATGGCAACCGTTAACTGACAACGGAATCATCAACCTCTGCTCTATTCCTCCTAGGCTGCAAATATGCTCTTTTCAGGATAGGTAGCCAGATTTTATTGGCAAATGACAGCTCTTGCTGTCTATTCAGAAGACTTGCAGGTTTCCTTTGGGAGATTGAAATTTGCCAATAAAATCTGGCTACCTATCCTGAAAAGAGCATATTTGCAGCCTAGGAGGAATAGAGCAGAGGTTGATGATTCCGTTGTCAGTTAACGGTTGCCATGGCTTTTACTGGTATATGCTAGCAAGAGCTCCATGTTCTCAGTGTCATCCAGCAGTGTTATGCTGAATTACCTTGACAAGGTCCCTCGTGTGGGATGAAACGTTGGTAGGAGAAATAAAGACTCATCTTCGCCTCTGCGCACATCTCCAGAGTGTGTGTGTGAGAGAAATCTCTTAAGAAGACAGTACAATTTTAGTTTTATTTCTCAAATAATAAACATGGCTAGAAAACCCATAATGCCTGCTTCATTACAAATTGTACCAAGCCATGAAAGTTTCCATACTACATTGAAACTGAGGATTGTTTTCATGATCAGCATCTCTGTCTATAATAGTAAATTCAGGTCATGAGCATCAATCAGACTGTAGCCAAAATGGGACCCCTCACAAAGAAGATGGAGGTTTCCGGGTACTTACTGAACTTCAGAAGAAACTTTCAAAAACAAAATTCACAAAGAATACAAAAAAGCCTAAAACACTTTGCTTCCTGGGAACTCTTAAGGATTAAAGAGAGAAAGTTTGAATTCTTAGAGAAGCTTCGTGGTGCTTGGAACACTCATTTCCTGAGAGAAATGGGGCAGAACCAGGCAGGAGCAGAACTTCTATTGACACTGGGAATACCTGTAGCACAATGCATTTGAAGTGCACCAAAATCTGAAAATTGGAGGGGGGGGGAGAGATTGTGGGTAAGAAAGAGGAAGAAAGAGAAAAGAAAACTAATCTGCCAAGAAGCTTAGAAATACAGTGAGTGGTGCAGCTGAACAGTGTGATATAGTGGATGCTTACTCTGATGCTTTCTCATGCAGTCTAGTGGGAATTACTCTCAGGAAGACGTAGAAAGAAGTTTGGTGGGGGGGGGGGAAGAGAAAAGGCTCCTAACAAATGCTTGCAGCATAATACCGGGAGTTTGATCCAGGACATGGATCGAATTATTGAGGTAAGCCTATGGATTCCACTGAACTTGCTCCAAGGGGTGGTGTGTATACTGCAGCTTTTTGTTGTGAGCTTCCCCTTATGATGTTCTATAGAAGTCAAGAGAGACTGATACTTGTTTTTTTTGTCATACGCCTAAGCACTCCAAGGAAAAGGTATTGTGTATGGTAGTCATTGTGTTCAGAGCTTTGCAGGTCTGTGTAGTTAAAAAGACCTAGGAGTTCTATAAATCCGAGAGGGTTGTTTGTTTTCTTCTGCTATGGGAAGACATTTCAAGAACATTTGGCAATGCGGAGAAAGGCCTTTCTCTTCCTAACATACAAGGCACATATTCCTTGGGTTCCATCTAGCCTTCCTACCTATTTGCCAGGAGGACAGCTGCTTCCACTACCTTCAGAATTAACACAACTGTTTTTTTAGGTATCTGTAAGGCAGTATTTGGGCGTCTGTCTCTTGTTCAACATTATATATTGGATATGTTTACCTCTTCTGATTCTGCCTTTGTCAGGTGGATGATCCAGCAAGTAGTCCTTTTTTTCCAGGAAGGAATCCTATGACTGGATAACTTCCAGTAGTGCAGGAGAAACAGATATTGGACATAAATGTTCATTCTTTTCAGTGGATGGAGATTATCCAGATTCACCCAAACATTGTCTCACTGCTGCTGAATGCAGCATCTCTGACATGCAGGGTCAACAACAGTTCAAAGTAGTTTGAGTCCTGGGGTGATCTTTTGTTTTATGTTCTCTTTTGGGGAGGTAATATACCCACATGGTTATAACTTACAAAAGTTAATTATTTCTTGGAATCAGTTTTTGTTCAGCTGCATTACATCCCAAGCTAGGGGAGTCTCTTCTCACTGGAGGGGACCAAGCACCAAACCGTTTGCAGTATGGCCTCTGAAGCAAGTAGGAGTAATAACCCCCTCTGGGACAACCTCCATTCACTGAAGAGAATGAACATTAATGGTAAATCTAATGTTCCGTCCTCCTCACTCCCCTACTTTTGTGAGACTTTAAAACTCCAAGACATACAAAAGAAGATTTTGTTCTCTGCAGCATTCGAGTGCTTCAACTGTCTAACAGCCCAATCCTGTGTAAGATACGGCGGCCAGCCTAAAGGGACAGCCGCCATATCCTCTGCAGGTTCCAGGCTGCCCCGGGGCAGCCCTGGTGCACCTCAAGGGAAGGGAATGATTGTCCCCTTTCTCGGGTGTAAACGGCGGGAGGACCAATGGGCCTCCTTGAATGTACATGAACTCCGGAGCTTATGTACATTTGTGCCGGTTGTGTAAGGCCATGCCGGGCCTGGGGAGGGCCTAGGATATGGCATATCTTGCCGCCGATATCCCTGCCCTCTCTAGGTCCCGGGGCGGGCTATGGCCGCCCTTCCTGCCCGCCCAGTCCGCCCTGCCCCCGCTGGTGTAGGACTTACCTGCTCCAGTGGGCGCAGGGCCAGGCAGGGGCCCGGGTAAGGGCCGCTGCACCGGCAGTCCTTACTCACCAGGTGCCGTAAACACGCTTTACTGTGCGTTTACGACGCCCTGCGCCAGGGGAGCATGTGCTCCCCTGGCGCTAATGTACCCAAGATTGTGCTGTAAGAAACAAAAATGAAGAACAGTGTTTTGTAAGGGCAAACCATATGTGACACTAAACATGTCGGATTTTCTGCGTAGTTTTTTCTTCTAAAGTTAAATAGAAGACTGTGGGGATCAAGTTTGGGACTCAGGCGTGTAGGTAATGGGTATTTAACCCCTTCCCTCTGCATTGCTGTCTTAGTGAGCCACCCCCAAAGTTGCTATTAGCCTGGGCGAGGGAAGCTTTTATAGGCAACTAGAGGGAGTTTCTAGGGGAGGCCTTTTTGGATGATTAATTCCAGCATTCATATGAACACACCTTCACCCCCATCGGCCGTCCTAGTATTCATTCAACAAAGCATAGGAAAAACTCATGTCACCTTGTCTTTTTCTCTCCCTACCTTCTCACTTGCCTCTTTCTCTCCCTCCCCACCTCCTCCCTGATTCATGTGCTGTTTGTGGTGAGTCTTCACTGCACAGTACAATTTAAGGTAATTTTGAAATTTGGAATGTCAGAAGTTAAGCATCTAAATTACTAACATAATTCTTGAAAGCACTTTAAACACTCTCTAAATGCTTTATAAATGCAAAGAATTATGTAGCATTATTATTTAAAAGGTGATTTTGTATCTCCCGTTTTGGCACTAGTGAATAAATTTTATGACTTATTCCAGGGGAACTTACGGGTACAGCGGCAAAAGATTCATGGATATGCTTTTGTACTAGTTATTATGCATATTTTTATTCCTGTGGACTAATATATTTATTTTATTTTATTTTACATTTACTATGGAAATAGAGCTCAGGTTTTCTTTTCCAAATAGTGCACAACTATTGAAATATAATTTCTGAGATCTAGAATAACCGGACCCAATCCAGCGCAAATCCCTGCATGGCAATGCAGCGGTACTGGTGCGGGTTGCGTTGCTTCCCGCAGGGGATTTTTGGAGGTATCCTCAAGGTAAGAGGACATTTGTCCCCTTGCCCAAGGGTAAGCTCCAGCAGCTGCAATGGGTCAACCTGGACCTGATCTGTGCAGGTGGCTCAGGCCTGGGAAGAGGGCTTGAATACAGCGTGCGTCGGCGCCACCAATCCTGCCCCCCCGGACCTGATCTGCCCCCCCTGCCCCCATCGCCGCCCTCCCTCCACCCTGTTCAAACCCTCCCCCCCACCTCTCTGCTGAACGTACCTGGTTCAGCAGGTGTCCTGACCTGCCAGCCTGCCTGGCTATTGTACTGTCGCAAAGCGTTTTCCACCGGCACACCACCTAGTGTGTATTAGGCCATAGTTTAAATCATTATTTGAATACTTAGAAAGTGCTCTAATTACCAAAGGTATTGACTTTAACAATTTAAGCTTCTTTTTTACCTAAATATAATTACAGCTATTTGTCAGCATTCAATGTGTATGTATAAGTGTATGGAAGGACAGATACTAAGGCTGAAACTCAAATATTTTGGCCACCTAATGCGAAGAGAGGACTCTCTGGAGAAGACTCTGATGCTGGGAAAAATTGAAGGCAAAAGGAGAAGGGGAAGGCAAAGGATGAGATGGTTAGACAGCATCACCGATGCAACGAACATGAAAATGAGCGAACTCAGGAAGATAGTGGAGGACAGGAAGGCCTGGCGGGATATGGTTCATGGGATCACGAAGGGTCGGACACGACTTAACGACTGAACAACAACAACATGCCAGTTTATCTGAAATTGGAGCATTTTATAGCCTATTTGAAAATTATCTTCATTTTTCCTCCCAACATTGGGGTGAAGTCCCTGAGTGGGCAATGTAAGATGTTGAACTCATTTGCAACAGCAGTGAGATCCATGCTTATTTTATTTAATGACTCCTGTACACTATATAACTATTACCATATTCTCAGAGCATTCTGTACTTTAAACATAGGTTTCATACAGCTGCATTTCTATAGCCACTCCCAGTCATCTCACTTTTTTTTCTTTTAGATGGCCAAATGTGAACCCTGTGAAAGAAATTATGACAACATGGTCAAGATGCTTGAGGATCTGAATAAAGACTTAGAAAAACTACTGGAAGACATGGAAAAATTATCAGGTGTGCTTTTATTCCTGCAGAGGATCTATGCTGCTAATGCTAATTGCTCTGATCCATCAAGGGATGTTTGAGTGTTCAGGTGAAGTGGATGTAAAGTAGGACCACGTAGCACACATTTTACCATTTTATCAGCAGGGATATCACGGAAGACTTGGTCAAATGCTTTGCTGAGATCCAGGTACACTTTGTCCGTGGCATTCCCAAGATCTACTAGACTGGTCACTCAAAAACCAAAAAACCAGCTGTAATTGAATGATGAAGCAAACCATGGGATATAGTATACTGTAGTGCTCTTCTTGTTACATTCATAAGCCTGAGTAAGATTAGTGAAAGAGGACTATCGCACAATAAGGCACAGGATAATTCAAATCCTTATATTTGCTTGGAACACTTCAATCTTATAATGTTGTTATGCTTAAAATTCATATTTTGTTAAATACAGTGAGCCCTTTGTATCCCTGGGGATTCCTTTCCCGCGCAACTGGAAGTCTCCTCCGGTCGTGGTTTTTTTCTTCTAACAGGCATTTCACACTATTACAGTGTTTTGCCAGAGGGAAGGAGTGGGCGGTGGCCTTGTGTAGCTCTTCAATAAGGTATAGTGGCGCCACCCCCAGTGGTTCCCCTCTGCAGATGACCATCCGCAGATAGTCAAATTCACGGATAAGGAGGGCCCACTGTACTTGAGACATGTCATGATTTTTGTCCCTTTTCCTGCTCTCTCGTTTGTTAATGTATTTTTTTTAAAGCCCATTAGATTACTGACTCATGATCTGTTGGGTTGCCCCAGTGCAGGCTACGTGGATGGCTTATGACATGGTGGTGATGCGTGCTAACCCAGAGTTAGCCAACTCTATGAGACGGTTGGAAGATGCCTTTCTTACCTGTAAGGAGGAAATGGAGAAAAACTGGCAAGAAATGTTGAAGGAAACAAAAGGTGCTGAACAAAAACAAGAATAAATAGCATTAAAACATTCTGGAAATGCAAACCTCGGAAGACTTGATCTTGACCAATCACTTATTTCAGTATTTATCTAGAAAGTACATTTTAAAAAAAATGTATCTTGTCTCTATATCACATTTTTTGTTAGAGTGAAAAAAATACTAGTGCCTTCATTTGTCCGTTCATATGTAACTATAACTTTGATTCATTGTATTTTCACCATTGATACTATCAAACCTTGACAAATATTTAGTTGCATATTGGTTTATCTATTGTCTTGAAAGTAGATATATCTCGGCCTTCACCTTGTAAGTCTCTATAGTCAGAAAAATGGCTCTATTGAGATTGTAACAATTTAAAAAATCTACTTTGCATAACTCAGTGGTGACCAACCTTTTTTTTTCTTTTGGCAAGTGTGTCACAAGTCATGTTCAAAGTATAAGAGATGCACAACAGAGTACACGTGCCTTGGTTGTGATCATGTGCTGAAACGCAGTTCTTGGTTCTGTTCTTCCACACTGTCAGCCTGGCTCAAAGTCATTATAGGGTGACTCAAAACCATGGTAAATGGGCTGCTGTTGCCAAGGAGGGGTCACTCCTCAATAACACTACATTAGTAGGCATTTCCACTGAGATGCACACACCTAGTAGTGGGAATGTGTATGGCCATAATGATGGACTTCAGCTGAGTAGATGGCCAACTCCAACTTTTCTTCACAGCCTGCTTTGCCCCACCTTCCTTTCCTTTGGCTCCTCTTTTTAGTCTCGTGGCCAATGGACCTTGACTCTGGCCAGCGCTTCACCTGCACTTCAGGGTCTTTTCTGGAAATTTGGATGTCCAGCAAACTTCACAGAACGTCACCCTCCTTGCTCAAGCTCTGCACTGATAAAGCGCAATCCTGCGCAAGTTGTGGCGGTCGGCTGAACTCTTCTGACCCACCTGTTGTACAGGTCCTGTACCCATCTTCAGCTAAGGGAGAAATTAGTTTGTCTCCCTTATGTGTGATGGCACAGAAACCACAAAGGAGGGCAGGTTGCTTACCTGTATCTGTGTTATTTGAGTTGTCATTGTTGCAGACTAGAGACGTAAACGTTCTGAAAAAATTGAAGCTATGAGAAAGACTTCAATGTCCAGTATATTGATCAGTATAATTCAGCATAATTTGATCAGTACTCATAGAGGTGTGGGATATTATTATAAGAGAAAGTTATTATCTTATAATAATATCCTTATAATAATATATCTTATAATAAGATCCTAAGAAAAAATCTAGTAATTTTACAAATTCACATGATTTTATGAACATACAACATCATATATTTGCATTTGTTTGAAAGCTGAAATGTTCTGGGTTGTGAAAAATTTAGTGTGCCGTATAAAACGTGAAAAAGAAAGCGCAAAGAAGTGAGAAAAAGCTGCCTCCCATGTATCCGAACATAAAAGCAGAACCAACACAATAAGAAATACTTGTTACAGCTGCCTGCATGCATTAGCAGAAGTAGCATTTGACTGGCTCTTGTTTCTTTGGTTTGGGCTCTTCAGTCTCCTCTCCCCTCTTATTTGATATGGAACAACAAATAACCTTTTAAAGAAAAGCACTTTGGGGATATTTTAATAGCTCCATTCTGGTGTTTAGTTGGTGGTTTGGTATAAATTAGCATTTGTTTTTAATTCACATTCCGTACACCATGCATTGTACAATTCTTAGATTTTTAAAATTTGGTTTTTGAAAGATTGCTCTGAAGCCTGAAGCTCTAGGCATTGGGCAGATTGGAAATTCAGATACATTCACGTTCATTATTCGCAACTGCCCCCTGGGGTGGGAGACAAGATGCCACTGAATCCGAGGAGATGTCAGTAAGTACATTGACAGCTCAATCTCCCCAGGCAAGTTTATGCAGAAGTAGTTCAGAGCTTACCTTGAAGCACTTGGGCATAGTACTGCAGCATTAATTCACAAATGAGGACTATGAAAGGGATCCCTTCCTGGTCACCAGGTGGCAGTCATGCACAAGATAAGCTTTAGGGAACAGAAATCCCCTCCCCCACCCACCAAGGAGCACTTGATTTTCTGAAAACATTTGCTTCTAGAAGTATAGCAAACAAACAGAGAAAACAGGCAGGGACTCCCTTGAGACTAGCATTCTAGAGTTCTCTAAACTAAATACCCTTCAGATTCAGTATTTGGAGATGAATGATACTGGTTTGTGCCTGTTACTACAGAGGGAAAGAGGTAAGCTCTCTCTTAATAGCAGCTAATAAAGGGACCTTAACAGCTATATGTTATTAAATGTTGGGTTGGGTTTTTAGATTCCTTGGTCTAAAAATAAAACAGCTATGTAAGCAATCAGCAGGTTTCCACACCTCCTTTGTCTGAAAAATTGTAACTAATGTTTTCAAGGAAGATAATTTTGATTTAGGGTTGTCAATTTAGATGGAATGCCTGAAGGAAGCAAATTCCTCTGTCTTGTACAGCTTGACCTGCCTTGCATGATTGTTTAGCAGATCTGTAAGCCAAAGCATACCTGTGGCTATCCCATTTTCAACACTCCTGTGAAGTAGATAAGGCTGATGATGGCCCACCTAATGAGGTTAAATGTGTGTTCATTTAATTAAAGGTAAAGAGCCAGCGTTGTCCGAAGACGCCTCCGTGGTCATGTGGCCGGCATGACTCTCCTTGCCACAGCGCGTAGCGTGCGGCTGGAACACGGAGCGCTGTTTACCTTCCCGCAAGCGGTACCTATTTATCTACTCACATTGACATGCTTTGGAACTGCTAGGTTGGCAGGAGCTGTTCATTTAATTAGGGGGCTTTAATTTACTTGCAGCTGCATGGGCCTGGAATGGGTTAAAGGGAGGGGTTTTATATAGGGCCCCGTGTTCCAGAAGAAAGACTTTACTCCTTTACTGTATGGCAGAACACAACTAAGAGCGCAATACTGCACAAACTAAGGCCGGCGAAGCAATCGCTTCACCAGCTTAGGGTGTCGCGAAAGTGCCAGTTAAAGCACTTTTGCAGCACCCAGAGAGTATGCGCCGCCGCTCACTCCACCACCAGACAGGAATACATTCCCCAGTAAAAGTTTGCAGTTTACTTTTGTATAGGGCCCCATATTCCAGAAGAAATAACTCACTCCCTGTTTGTTGCAATCAAACAAACATGCTTTTTTATTGTAGGGCAGAACACAACTAAGCTAGCAACTAAAAGGAGCAAGAAAGAAAAGTCTAAAGGTGGAGTCTAGGCCCATCCCAGTTTTAAGGTTTAAATGCTTAGTGGCCTTGTTATTACAACGGGGTGTGTGTGTGAGTGAGTGAGTGAGAGAGAGAGAGAGAGAGAGAGATAGAGATATTTCAGCAGAAAAAATGGCATGGAAGTCTAGGATTAAACACCACTTACCTCCATTCCAAGATTCTGATCCAAATCATGGGTCCTGCACAGCTGCTGCTTGTGACTAAATCAAAATACTGTACCAAACTAGACAAAGACATATATAACCATCTCTAGTTGGGCCCTAAGTGTGGTTTCATACAGGAGAATCTTCCTCCAGTCATGTTGTTTTGTAAAACCAGCATTGACCAGGATGTTGGTTTGCCTCTAAGGGGCAAGAGGTCCACTGGACTCCTTGTTTCATTGCTTGTGCTTGCCTTTTTTTCTCTTTAACTTGGAGTTGCTCTAAGAGCAAGTCTGTGACCAGATATACCGTATACACTTGTGTATAAGTCGATCCAGGTTTTTAGGATCAAGTTTAAGAGCTACGTTTCTTGACATTATACACAAGTATATACGGTATTTTCATTTTAAAAGAATGGTTTCAGGGTGCTGTTACTTACACACATTTGCATGTAATGTGTCTTTAGCCCCTGAGGTGCACCTGGAGCTCTTTCCCACTGATGTAACTGAAACATCAGAATGTAACAAACAGCCTCCTAAAGCTGTTGCAGACAACAGCCTGCTTCATTAGATACATGAAGTGTTATTCTCAGGTGAGCCATGAAAGCTTATGCTTAAATAAATGTGTTAGTTTTTAAGGTGCTGCTAGTTTTTTTTTCTGCAACAAACTGACATTGGAGCCCCTCTGGAAGTTGTTACCTCAGAATGAAGGAGGTGATGATCAGGTGAATTTGGAATTTTAATTAAGTATGTATTGAAAAATAGCAAGACAAGAAAAAAACAATTTTACACAAATAATGAGGACATGGTATAAAAAGTTAATGGAATGCTTCATGGCTCAGTATAAAGGAAGGCATTGATATTGTAGCAGTCCCATACTGTATTTTTTCCTCTGGAGAGTCTAAAAACACTAGAAAGGAAAATCAGGTTTTAACAAATTCCTCAGAGCTTCCTTGGTCCCCTGACTCTCTCATCTGACAAGTAATGGCATTACGTGCCATACCTTGTCATACATTCCCTGCATGTGGGTGAGGTATGTTTTTTTCCCCCATTTTAGCCTGTGCAAGTTTAGCCAGTAAGCCTAAAAAGTAAACCCTGTGTAAGTGAAGTGGATAATCTTTTTATATCATGTGCAAAAGGACCAATTTGGAATTATTTTCTATAGTATTTTTCTGTAGTATTTTTTCTGCATTTAGATAGCACAGGCTCGCAGAACTCCTGTGCCACCGAGTGTTTCCACTACATGTGGAAAAATGTGCCAAGTGTCTTCCAACATTTTGGACTATATTTTAAATGAAAGCTAGGAAGCTTAACAGGTGACATATTCCACTTAGATGACAGTTTGTACTGCATCTCCTCCATGTTAGTGCATATTGTCATCTTACAGCCCAATCCTACCTAACTCCCTGTGCGGCGATGCAGCTGTGCTAGCATGGCACATGCTGAATCCCATGGGTGGTGTAGTGGTTTGGGAGTCGGACTTAGACCTGGAAGATCCAGGTTCAAATCCCCGCTCAGCCACGAAGCTTGCTGGGTGACCTTTGGCCAGTCACTATCTCTCAGCCCCACCTACCTCACAGGGTTGTTGTGAGGACAAAAAGGAGGGGAGGAAATATGTGCACCACTCTGAGCTCCTTGGAGGAAGGGTGGTATAAAAATGTGAAAAATAAATAAAAATAAATAAATATGGGGAAGTTTCAGCCTCTGGGGGCCTTCTCGGGGTGAGGGAACATTTTTTCCTTGCCCCAGGGTAAGCCTGCCCTAGCCTGCTGGATATACTCAGACCTGCACCAGCTCTATAGCTGGCGTAAGTCTGAGCGGACCCAGGAAGGTGGATCAAGGCCAGGATAGGATGTCAGTGGCGTTGTCGCTAATACCGCCCCCTTCCTGGCCTCAGTCCGCTCCATCCTGCCCCCGTCTCCTTCCCATTCTGTCCTATCCCCTCCCCATTCTGCCTAGCCCCTGACATTGGATTACCTTGCTAGGTCTGGTGGTGGTCCTCCTGTGCTGCCGCCAATTGCGGCAGTGGTCCTAAAATGGCCGCTGGAGGTGTGTTGTGCACACTGCAGGAAGCCATTTTAGGAAGCCATTTTACGA
This sequence comes from Plestiodon gilberti rubricaudatus, assembly GCA_026170595.1. Lineage (NCBI taxonomy): Eukaryota > Metazoa > Chordata > Lepidosauria > Squamata > Scincidae > Plestiodon > Plestiodon gilberti. The sequence goes on along the minus strand of JANXHW010000002.1, from coordinate 104,605,456 downwards.
CAGTGGAACAGTGTTCCACTGTCATAGACCCCTCTGTGTGACGGCCCAGTCCTGAATAGGATTGGGCCGTGAAATATTGTTTTCCATGTTTGTGTTCCCTGCTAGGTCCTCTTCCCATACATGGACATATAGGAGCCGGTTTGAACAACTGTACATAAAGGAGCAGTTTAGTAATCGGGGGGGGGGGGGGGACACCCTTGACCTGCCTGTTGATTGCAACAGATTTTAAAATGAAGTACCGGTAAGATATTTGGTAGTTTGGTATTTCATGCGTGCCCATAGCAGTGTCTAAACTGGATATATCGGTATGAAGCAATAATCGCTCCTTCTGGTATCTGTGGAGACACACATAGTGGAGCTCTGCTCATGTGCAGAACCAATAGTATACTAGAAGCTTACAAAGCTTTGTCAAACGTTCTGCCCCGGTGCTCGAGTGAGAGGAACCCTCTCATGTGCCTTGAGTACCGGTAGAACATTCAGGAGCTCACTTTCTTTTTGCCTGCCACTGAAGCAGCATTGTGACTTATCTCCCTCATTGTTTCCCCTCATCATTCTGAAATGAAGACTCTCTTCTATTTTTTTTTTGTCTCATATTATCTCTTACTGTCAGTACTCTTTAGTTCTTTAAAAAACATGAAAAGAGTGCACGCACATGTCTCCACTGTGGAGCTCACCCCCTCCCCCATTGATGGGCACAACTCCTGCCCATTGTTTCTTGCAGGGACCCACATCTTGAACTTTTGTGTCTATCATCAGTGGTTCTGGTAGGAGATCAGAAAGACCCATTAGTCCATTAGCTTTGTCTGGATCCCTCACACTGGGACTTGGCCGGCACTCACCTCCACCCCCAACAGTGAGGTTCACTACTTTCAGACTTCATCTGTTTTTGCTACTACCATAAGGAAAAAGTCAAATTCATATTTACCTCAACATACTTTATCCAGGAAGCTGAGGTATGGAGAGCCAAGACCTTGACATTAGTTTTCTGAATAAGATAAACCGGCTTGATTGCGACAGGGACTCTGGCATCCAGGTTCATGCAGGAAGCGTAAGAACATAAGAAGAGCCCTGCTGGATCATGCCAAAGGCCTATCTGGTCCAGTTTCCTGTATCTCACAGTGGTCCACACCAGATGCCTCAAGGAGCACACAAGACATCAAGATACATATATCCTGTTGCCACTCCCTTGCATCTGGCATTCAGAGATAGACTGCCTCTAAAACACGGAGGATGCATATAGTCATCATGGCTTGTGGCCTGGGATGGACTTTTCCTCTATAAATCTGTCCAATCCCCTTTTAAAGGCATCTAGGCCAACTGCCATCACCACATCCTGTGGCAAGGAGTTCCACAGATTGATTGCTCACTGTTGAGTCCTGGGTGTAAGTCTTCTGAGTTGACGCTTGCTCCTGAGAGGAATTCTGAGACATTCAGACTCATTTGAAATGCATGAGATTCAGGCCTGTACTAAGTCTTCTGTATCAAAAGCTGCCTTTGAGAGGGGTTCTGGCACTGAGAGCCACACAGTTGCCATAAAGGTGAATCCTGGGCATAAGTTTCAGTGTTGACACTGGCTCAGTGGGTTCATCAGGGAGGAATGGCAGAATTCATCATCAGGGAGGAATGGCAGAATTCAGATTTGTGTGGAAAGCATTGAATACTTGGTCAGGGCATAAACCCAGTGGAGCCTCTTAAGGGATGTGTTGTGTGTGTGTGTGTTCCATACTGTAAGACTACTGTGTGTTCCATACTGTAATTATACTATGCAGGTCCTCTTTCAGCTTTACCTCTTTCTAGCGTGACTGAATTAACTGTCGATGCCGAAGGCAGGAAAGATATCCTCCCCTTCCTGCTCTCCCCAAGTTTCCCAAGCATTGGCTTTAGATAGTTCAGAACTTGTCCGAACGAACCTTACCATGGTCAGTGCTGAAGGCAGGAAAGACACCCCCCTCTCTCCAGCTCTCTCCACTCTCACTGACTAGCCACCCCTCCAACTTTCCCAAGTATTCTCTCTCACAGGAGATGGGGAAGAATTACTGGAGACGTCTGTTGCAATAGGGTCAAACAGTAATGGGGCTGTTTGTATCACCCACAGCTTTGGACAACTCTGTCGAGAGGAAGAGTCCTCTCAATGGATGGGAACCAGGCTCAGGGCCACTTCTTCCTCGTTGTCAAGGATTCCTTGGACAGCAAGGAAGCCCCTTGCTGCTGACAGGAGCAGCTGGAACAGCTGGAATACTGCTTTCCTACATTATGAGTTGTTCAAAAGTTCCAGAGAATCAGCCACAGCTTAAAAAAAAAAAAATGCTACTTTTGTGTTTTTCTCTTCTTCTCGCAGTGGAATGGCAAGTAGAACTTTTCTGGGAGCCAGTCTGAGGACTCGGAGCTCACGAATACCAACGATCACATGAGTTTTGCAACCATACATTCAAAACCCGCGTGAAAGATTCGCAACTCACAGAACAGTGAAAATGGGACTTGGCTTATTCCATGGGAAAATGCCCACAGCTAAGGAAAACCATGTGGGGTTTGCATCAAAAAGTACAGTTATCCTGTGTGGCAAATGCTCATTTCCAGATGGGTTTCTGCACATCTGGTCATGGTTTAACAGTTAGCCGGAAAAGAAGCGCCAGCCCTTTTGAAAGGGCATTTCACCAGAGCAGTTGTATCCCCTGCTGCAGGATGGAGTGATGTTCCGCCCACATGACTCTACGGAGCAGCAGCATGATCAATGCCATTGACCTTTATCAAACACTATGCCATGGACATGAGGTGGAGAACAGATGACTCATTTGAGTCGGCTGTTCTGCAGAATATTTTCTCATGACCAACATACACCCATCTCCAGGCATGAAGGGAAGCTAGCAAGCCTCCATTATGTGCTGACTACACAGAGACAATGAAGGACAGATTGTTTACCTGTAGCTATAGTTCTTCCAGAGGTCATCTGTACAGACCCCTTGACCCACTTGACAACCCCCTCTGCAGTCTGGCTTCACATCCTAGGACTGTTTTTCAAATGCTACAATTTCATTTGGGTGGGGGCATTCTCAAAGGAACTGAGGGATTGGATGTTCTTCTTGTCCTGCAGGTACAGGTGTGCCTGGAGTCTCCTCCCTTGAGACCAGGGTTAAGATGGTTGACAAAAGGCGCAATCCTGTGTAAATATAGGCTGGCGGTGCACGTGCTCCGCTGGCCTTAGGTGTCGTGAAAGTGTCATAAGGCACTTTTGCGGCACCTTTGGAGTAAGCGGCGCCGGTGCAGAGGCTGGCGCCACCTACTCTGCCATCCCCCGGACTCTGTGCTCTCTGACCCAGGTAAGCCCTGCAGGAGGGGGCGGGGATACCAGCGCTGGGCTGCGCCGATATCCCCATCCCTTCCCGGGCTGGACCAGCCTTACATGGCCTCCCCAGATGTGCACCAGCTAAAGAGCTGGCGCATGTCCAAGGAGGGCCATTGGGCCCTCCAGCACTGCGCCGGCACAGGCCGCATCCTGCCTAGGATGCAGCAGTCGGCCATTTTGGGCGGCGGCCACATCTTAGGCAGGATCGGGAAGGAAGTTGAAGAAGCTTTTGAAGTCAACTCTGTGCTAGTGTAGAATTATACTATGCAGTGGCATCGCTATAGCAGGGCTGGGGGGAGCAAATGCCTCTGGGTGACAACCGCGGTCTCCTCGCGAGGAGGAGCCAAGGCGGAATGTTTGAGCTCCGCGGCTACTTTTTTTGCAGCCACAGGGCTGCATGAGCAGCCGCGGAGCACAAATGTGCCGAAATCGGCGCATTTGTGGGGCCCTTTTGCCCTCCCTGAGTCCTGGAAGGCTTCAAATGAAGCCTTCTGGGAGTGCAAGGGGCGGGGCAATGACGTGAAACGTGTCATCGCCCCCCCACGTGACCCAGCTAGCAATGCAACTGCTACTATGTATGCCTATACAGATTACCACTTGAAGAACTAGTTACAGTACTCAACCTGTCCCCCTTCCTGCCCTTAAGGCACTTGGTATACACACATACATACATACCGTATTGGTCTGAGTATAAGACTCACTTTTTTCTCCTAATTTAAGTTTTTAAACTAGGGGTGCGTCTTATAATCAGGCTGTTGCAATTTAATGCCAGTGATTTAATTAATTTTTTTAATAGCACCAAACTAGGGGTGCGTCTTATAATCAGGTGCGTCTTATACTCGGGACAATACGATACATACATACATACATACATACATACATACATACATACATACATACATACATACATACATATACCCTTTCTCATTTGAAGAAGGGGCAGAACAATCTACAAAACTAGAGGCTTCCAAAGCCAGGTCTGTGTATGCACAGAACCCCACTACGTGTGTCTACGTGTGTTTGCCTCCCCAAAAATGCAAAGTTCCAGGTATGCAAACTGACTTGCTACATACTGAAATGACATAAACAATTCGTATAATAGGATACCAGCTGGGAATGAAAGCCTCCCTTTCTTTCTCTCACATTGGTTGATCTGTTGCTGGACAAATGGAGCAAATAGATTCTTTTGAATTTCTAAGCTGCTCCCAGACTCTTTCTTGTTTCACTGTGTTTATAGCAATGCTTTCTGTTTTATTCTAGACAGAAAATGTTCCTTGGCAATTTCAGCTTCACATCATGCTATTATGCAGGTCTACAACATTTGGGGGAGATATGACTGCAGGCCATGTTAAACTGATAAATATTTCAAAGATTGAGTGCTGTCCCATAGGTAGAGAAACCTGCATAGAATTTTAGGTAACAAGACAACTAAATAAATAGGTACATTCTAATAATAGACTATCCAAGTCATTGGCATTTGTAATAGATGAAATTTCTGCACTGGCCTGACATTTATTGAAGCTGCAACTGTCGATTGCATTAATTAAGGAAAGCACATATGAAGAGCTAATTACTGCCTGCTTCTAGCCTTCGAGTTGCAAAGGGCAGAGTGGATCATTTTTTTGCTGAAGATCTGCTTCAACACTTACGCCATGTTCCTAAACAAGCTGGCATTGATCCAAAGCACCATAGAACTCTGCTGTGCGCAAAAAGCTTTCCAAACATAGCATTGAAGAGAGAATGCATGTGTAGGCTTGCACTGCAGGGCCTTTTGCTTTACTTAACATTCAACCTGATGAAGGGTTCTGGAGAACTAAAAAATAATTGCTTAAGGTTTTTGCATTTACGTATTTGGTTGGTTATCCTTTATTAGAATAAAGGTATTACCAGATTGTTAGCCCAAACTTAACTAAACTCCCATGCAGTGATGCAGTGGTGCCAGAACGGGTTACGCTGCATCCCACGGAGGAGTTTTGCATGCTAAAGGTCTTCTCAGGGTATCAGGACATTTGTCCCCATGTCCTGGGTAAGCCCTAGAAGGTGCAACGCATCAACTTGGACCTGCACCAGTTCTACTAACTCTATCAGCTAACACACAAGTTCGCGGGGAAGGGGTTGGTAGATCAGTCCCAGGAAGGGGGTAAGGATACGGAGTGTGCCGGCGCTGCCGATCCTGCCCCTTCCAGGCCTGATCCACCCACCCCTTCCCCGTTGCTGCCCTACCCATCCTGTTCAGTCCACCCCTCACCTCCCTACCCCATTCCACCCCCCCTGTGTGGGCTTACCTGCTCCGGCGGGCATCCCTGTGCTCTCCGGTGCATGTGGGATGGCTCCTTTCCATTGGTGCACCTGGAAGTAACACTGTTGTGAAGCACATTACAATGCTTTTGTGACAGCATGTGCTGGCGGATCCCACGTTTCACTGGCGCAGAGGGTCAATAGGATTGTGCCATGTGACTTTTTCCATGCACCAGCACAGCTACCAATATATATATATATATTTTTGTACTTTGAAGAACTCTGCATTTAGTCAATGAGTGGGGGTGGGGTTGAAACTGGAGGAAAATGATTGTCTATTGCCTAAAGATGGAAATTTACTCCTTGCGAGTTAAATATCTACCAATCTGGCTTTTATTGACTTTCTGTCTTTACCTTTAAATTAATCTTCAGGCTTGTTAATATAAAGACCAAGCCATTTCTGTTTTACTTCTGTTCTCTCACAAGGGTCCTTCTGCTTCAACTATAACTGGGGATGGACAAAGTGTAAGTGTTGGATTTTTTTACAGTATTCTGAAATGGGGAGAAATGGAGAGAAGAGCCAGTATTGTTTTAACTTTCTTCCCAGAAGCCCTGGGTGCAAACGGAGAACTTGTTTTGCATCTGGTAAGGCTGATCCATGTTGAAGCTGTTTTAATTCCTTCTTTACTCTATTTTGGGTCTGTTACAAGTGGCAGATGTGGAGGCTTCACATCACGTCCTGCTAATATACAACCAGCCTGACGAGGAGTTCTGGAGAAGTTGAAGCCTTACTTCAGATTTTTCATTTATTTGATTGGTCCTAATAAATCAGAATCCCTTAATCCCCTAATAAGGAGATTACCAGATCTGTGGCTCCCCCCCCTTGAATGCACCAATGCTGCTACCTATGATTTTTTTTATTTTAACTCTGCAAGGGATGTGCATAGTGAAAACATTCTGAGAAATCAAAATTAGTGCATGAGTTAGGCGATATTTATGCATAAATAAAGCACTGAAGAGCTCTTCACTGACTATGAAGCAGATACTTCAGATTTGTAAATAATGCACTGATGGATGATGCTACTACAAAAAAGGACAGCACTTCCTAGCAGAGTCAAATTAATCAATGTGCATGTGGCACCACTACATGCAACTGGTACCAGTGGAATGGTTACCTTTTAGTCACAATTTCCTAAAAGAAGGCACAGATTATCAGCACAATCCTATCCAATTTACACCACCGGTGTAACCAGCGGGGGAGGGCAGGGTGGGAGGCTTTGGAGGGGAGATTTAAATCCCCTTTGAATCCCCCTTTGGAGGGGATCTGAATCCCCTTTCCGTTCTGGGGCCTCCCCTTCTCGCTGCACTGCTGGTTACATCAGTGGTGTAAGTTGGATAGGATTGCACTGTTTGTCTTGATTGACTGGATAGCTCAGTAATATAATTGGATGCAATCGGAAGGTTCAGCTTTATGCACAGTCACCTGGGAGTAAGCCCTTTTCATCATACTGGGTAGTGGGCTTCTGCATAAGCCTTTGGGTGCTGTGTTCTCAAAAGAAACCTGGACCCCAGTAGGAATCAGCTTTATGGGGGTTGTTTGCAGTGTTACTACAGTACTCCCCCCATATTCACTGGGGATATGTTCCAGGCCCCTCCGTGGATACTTGAAACCGTGGATAGGAGCGAACACCCCCTCCATGGTTTCCTGAGGAGCCCCCCACCCTGCCCCCCACCTCTTATTTTTCTTTCAGCAAGCTTTGTTTCTTCCTTAAAACAGAGAAGCAGCCTCCATTGCAGGCAAGTAGAACAAGACTAAGTCCTAGAGAGGCTCTGCAAGGTTTCTGTTAACCTTCCAGAGCCTCTCTAGGACTTAGTCATGTTCTACTTGCCTGCAATAAGCAGGCAGAGGCTGCTTCTCCTGTTTCTTTAAGGAAGAAACGAAGCTTACTGGGAAAAAAGTAAAAGCTGGGGGGGGGGTCACCGTAATCCGTGGATAACTGAAACCGTGGATAGCGAATCCGTGGATATGGGGGCCCACCTGTACTTTTTAACACAGCCCCTCCAAGCTAGCTGTCCGCCTCTCTTTAGGGAAGAAAAGGTCCTTCTGGATTTACCTGTGAGCTTCTGAGCTTCAGGGAAGGGGGACAGCTGGCTCTGCCCTCTGTGTTGCTAACTCCTCCTTGGCCACTTAACTCTTTTCTTCCCCTTTTGGACAATTGTGCAATGGGAAGTGTTAGATGAAGGCTCATCCACAACTTGCACATTTCTAGATCCTCTCCCCTTGTCAAGGCATTGGGTTTGTTGAGTCATTCTTTCTTCATTTTGGCTTTTTTTTGGGGGGGGGAAAGCAAGTTCTGATGCAGCCTTTTTAGGGTACATATTGCAGTTTTTCCTATGGATTTGCTCCTCAGTTTTTTTTCCCTGTTTGCTGTTTGTCTCTTATGAGACTCTTCATGCTTTATTGTGACTGGATGAAACAAGGGAGAGACCTTCCTTTTCCACATAGAAGACTGTGCCATCATTGTAATAAGCTGATAAAATAGCCTCATTCATCTCGGCATTATCCAAGGCAGTGAAATTTGTTAATTTGAATGTAATTGACTTTCACAGATGCGAAAATGTTTTTAAAGCATCTTATTGTTGGAGTCTTTTTAAATACAGTACTTATTCACAAGGTTGTAGCGGCGAAACAATGAAATGAAACTGGAACTCTCTACTTTTACCCCATACAATGAATCTAAAACTGAAAAGATTAATCAAATGGAGAACATATGGAAAAGCATCTCAGGTTTCTTTCACATGTGTCATTTAGCTTAGAACGGGCAGCCTTCCCAAAAACTTATACCGCAATAGATTTGTTATTCTTTAAGGTGCCAGAAAACTCTTTGTCGTTTTTGCTGCAACGACTAACATGGCTGCTCCTCTGGAATTAACCTTGTGTAACAGAAGAGAAGGTTGCGTTTGCAGCCGTGGAGCATAAACGCACTGAAATTGTGTCATCATCACCCCACCCCACCCCGGGCTGGGCTAGCTACATTACTGAGAACATTTGCTCCGGCTGCAAAACACCCAACAGCAGCCATGTGGAGTACAAAAATCCTGCCACCGCTCCTCCTTGCGAGGAGTCCGCAGCTGTCACCCAGGGGCACACCATCCCCGCCCCCCCTTTAGCGACGCCTCTGAATGTTCTTTTTGTTTTACCCTCCTGCCCTCCCACCTTCTTCCCTTCCCTCTATTGCCTCGCCTGTGTTGAATTTTAGGCTGTTGTGTTTTCAGGGCAGGGATCCTGCCTATTTTTGTTGCACTGTGGAAAGTGCCATGCACAGTAATGGCTCAATAAAACCTAGAACAACCAGAATCAATACATGGATACCATTGTAAATTATCAACCTATTTGGAACGGCCATCTCAAGGGCAGTCGAGGCAAAAGTACGGTAATATAAATTGTAACCAAAAATGCAAACACAACTTCCCACAAAGAGGATGGAAATGATTGAACACTGTCTACATGCAGTATATTCAGTACACATTTATTAATGTTTCTTTTATTTTGAACAACAGACTGGTGCATCAGTGTTGCTGCTTTCATGAAAGCTCAGGCTACAGATCAGCCAAACGCAATTATGCTTCCCCATCTATGTGCCAGAGACTCCTTAGGAGCCACTGCTGTGGTGAGTTATGGAATAGTGTGAGAAAATATTGTCATATGCTGGTTTGTATGTGTTTTTTTTCTATGTACACGTGTTGCTTTTACTTGTTTTTTTATTGCTTTTAGTTGTATTTTGTGACTTGCTTTGGGTCTACCCAATTTGGAGGAAGGCGGATTATAACTCGAACAAATAAATAAAAGAAGTAATAAATAAACAGATGAAGATCAGGGCTGGCCTGTTGTAACAAGAATATAACACCGCCTTGGGCGTGTCTTGACTATAAATTGAGCTTAGATACTTTTCAGTGCCTGAAGACATGATGTGATGGCAAAAAATAAGATCTAATTGCCATAGAAGGCGTATGCAATCCGCAGCCTCTGGGCCAAATGTGCCCTATGGTTAGGCTTACCAGATCTCCAACGGGGACAGAGTGCTAGACCTTTAGGAGAAGGAATGTGGGCAGGTGTAGCTTGTTAAACCTTAGAGCACAATCCTAGGCATGTCTACTCAGAAGCAAGCCCCATTGTGTTCAGTGGGGCTTGTTTCTGAGTAGACATGCCTAGGATTCTGCTCTAAGGTTTAACAAGCTACAACCTGTCCACATTCCTTCTCCTAAAGGTCTAGCACTCTGTCCCAGTTGGAGATCTGGTAAGCCTACCTATGATGAGCAGCATTTGCACCCTCAGTAGCAAATGTGAAGGCAAAAAGGACTAAAGCTCAGGGTCAAACTAGATGTGCACACAAATGCATACAAGAGACAGGGCTGTGTAATTCATCTGTGGAACTCCTTGCCACAGGATGTGGTGATGGCATCTGGCCTAGATGCCTTTAAAAGGGGTTTGGACAGATTCATGGAGGAAAAGACCATCACAGGTTACAAGCCATAAGCAACCTCCTGGTTTTAGAAGTGGGTTTTCTCTGTGCCAGGTGCAAGGGAGTGTCAACGGGAAACAGGTTATCTTGTTGTCTTGTGCTCCCTGAGGCATCTGGTGGGGCCACTGTGTGATACAGGAAGCTGGACTAGATGGGCTTTTGGCCTGATCCAGCAGGGCTCTTCTTATGTTCTTATGTTAACCCAACTCCAGACTTTCCTGGATGATACTGATCATCTTAAACCTTCTCAGTCTGGATTCTGCTTTGGTACGCTGATAAGACAATCTTTGCCAGACAATAATATGGGGAGTGCACATTTCTTGGTTATGCTGGACCTCTCAGTAGCTTTTGAGACCATCAACCACATGGTATCCTTCTGAAATGTCTTGTAGGGTGCAGTTGGAGGGGGGCAGCGTTTTGTGGTGGCTTCTCTCCTTTCCGGTGGGTCACTCCCAGCAGGTGGTGCTGGGAGACGACGTGACCTTTGGCCTACAGGAGCCCACAGGACGCCATCTTGACTCCCATGCTTTTTACCATCTACACGAAACCACTGAGAGATTGGCTGGAGGTTTGGGCTGAGGTGCCGTTATTATGCAGATGACGCTTGGCTCTATCTCTCATTTTCATCAAATGCCAGGAAAGCAGTGGACACCTTGTGTTCCGGTCTGAGCTCCATGATGGGCAAACAAACCAAAGCATACACCAGACAAGACAGGTGAGTTTCCGGTAAGCAGGAGAACTGACTTGGATTTGGGCGTTCAGCCTGTTCTGGATAGGGTAGTACTCCTGAGTCCTCTTGAAAGTTCAGGTTCACAGTTCATGAGTGCTCTTGGATCTGGATTTGCTCCTGGAAAGTCAGGTGGTGGTAGCTGTGATCAGAAGTGCCTTTGTACTGCATTGGCTTGTGTGCCACCTGTGCTCTTTTCTAGTGAAGGCAGATCTGGTCGATGTTACACATATCTTTGACACATCAAGATTGGATACTACAACATACTCTGCATGGACTTTCCTTGAAACATGTTCAGAAACACATCAACTGGTACAGAGGCTTGGGGATGCTTGTAACCCCAATCCCCAGCTTTGCTTGGGGCTTGTTTGACTGGGTCAAAGTGTTTCACTGGGTCAAGGCTTTTTTTGTTGGGCCAGGCTTTGGAATGGATTCTCCCGATTGGGTTTCTGTCTCTAGCTGCTCTGTGTATTCTTGCTGGCTTTTGGTTTTTAAGTTGCTTTCTTTTAATTTTGTGGTGTTTTTGTGATACGATTGATTTAATGTTTTATTTTATCAATTGCTGTTATGAACGTTTTGTTCCTTGAAGGTTCTTTTGGGGGTCAAAAGATAACTAGAAATCAATAAATAAAGTAGAGATGTGCTTCAAACCACATGTCTGGTTTTTTTAATCAAAAGTAGCCATCCGGGGGGGGGGACCCCTGTTAGAACGGGGAGAGGATATGGTTCACTCTTTTCCTGCGTGCCATTTTCCTACCGAAGTGGGTATTTGCTTCCAGAGCAGCAATTTGAGGGCATCGCTGCTTCAAGGGCAAATAGCTGCTTCGGGGGCGGGGGGGAACTTTGAGTAGGAAAATGGTGCCCAGGAAAAAAAAAAACACACCCTCCCTTTTCTGCACATCCCAGGCCAGACAGGGATTGCCTCCTCTGGGCAGCTATTTTTGACAAAAAACAAAACAAAACAAAACCCAGGCACTTCCAGTTTGAAGTATGCTTCTGTCACATGCATTTGTGTATTTGTCTGGCTTGGCCCTTAAATGGTACAACATGTGCTTTCAGTGCAGAAAGTCCCAGGTTCAATCTCAGGCACCTCCAATTAAAAGGATCTCAAGTTAGCCTATCAGAGTAGACAATACTAGAGGCAAGAAGGACCAGTGGTCTGACCCTCATATGATGGGAGCGCAGCTGTGATTATGGGCTGGCAAATGTAGTGTAACAATAGGAAGAGGCATTCTGTCCTAGAATATCTCTTCAACCTAAATGGTGCCCTATTGAAACTAGCTATTGACCCATGTATTTGGTCCTAATTCTTACTGAAGTAGCAAACCTGCACTGTGCCATTTCAGACTGTAGGTGAGGGCAGACCTGATTGTGCTCCTCCATACAACCTCCACTTCAGTATAAGTCAACTTCACCCTGACATGCACATTTTCTGAATGGATAGAATTTTTTGTGTATGGAGGACCACGTCATCATTATACACATCCTCATTCCCCGAGTGGTGTGTTCCAGAGGAAGGTTTAGCACTTCAGTGAGTACTAGGTCTGGGAAAGGGGAAGCCGTAACAAACTGTTCCCAATACAAAAGAAGCAAAATGTCTGCATCCTTTGACATCCTTTTCGGGTTTGATTTCTGCATGGCAAAATACCACTTAAATATTTAGAGTGCTACGCTTTGCTCTGGGCACGTGGTGGCTAATGGAGAGCTGGTTCATTGACTGTATCAGGGGTGGCCAACCTTCCACCATTAGGGCCTCTGCGTTCTTAAGTGTAGAAGACAGAATCTTGGCAACTGCACCTGCTGAAATGCCCTCACCTATACAACCATTAAAGGGCTAGCAGCATTCATGTTGAAAGGTTGGTCACCCCTGGCTTAAGTGAAGGAGAGAGTTTTGACCCCACTCAAACGTTTCTGCAAGATCATAGCCTTGTTTGTTCCGAAGTAAAGCTTCGCTGAGGACTGGTTGACTTGGGGGGGGGGGGGGGATGATCCAAAGAAAAATTGCAGCAGAGGGACTTGAATACTTTGCCCCGTCCATTGCTTTCAACTGAGCCTTTTTTATTACTGTAAATAATAGCGCGGGGGTGGTGGTGGTGCATTTCTGATTGGAACGGAGGGGTGAAGTATTAAGGTCCCCTGCCACAGTTTCCATCCAGACTGCCCATCGTATGCTGCTTTTAACAAAACCAAAAAATATAAAGTGCCAGCACATGGCATTCATTGTAACAAGTAGTCTGGCTTTCAGGCTGGATTGTGTTCTTGTTTATTAAATACATCGAGTGATATCAAATTAAATGTTTATTACTCATGTCAGTGCCTTTGCTTTCATTGGCCAGGGCACCGGATGGCAAGAACAGACGTCTTGCTGAGCCACTGAATTGAATATGGCCTGCGTGTTTTTCCATTTATCTCTGTAAATGAAAGAGATAGAGGCTTAACTTAAAAGCAACAACAACAAAAAACTGAAAATTCAGAGCCGAGGCGTGAAAATATCCCTGAGGGGCCTAGGCAACAGGCCTGGCATCACAGCGTAACCATCACTTTCATATCACTTCACATCAGCTCCGATAGGATGCATTTCAATTCACTTCGCACATTCAGCTGTGAGTTATCAAGCAATGACAACTCAAATGTCATACTGTACATGTAGGGCCCCAAATTCAGCGGCACTTCACCTCTGATAAGTGCAGGAGTGTAACAACAAGCTCCCCTGTTGCCCAGGGCACGGGAGCTGGCTGCGCCCCCGAAGTGATGTCATGTCACATGACGTTGCTTCATGTTCGGGGGCTATCTGCAGCCCTCACATTCTGCTCGGAGCGAGTGGAATGTGAGGGCTACCAATTTTCTGGCTGCTTCCACACGCCGCCCCTTCTTTTCACAATTATGTGGAGCAGGGGTGCCGCAAGAAGGCAGCAGGCGAATGGCTGCCCTCGGGTTTGGCTCGGAGCATTCCGAGTCGAACGCGAGGTCAGCCATTAAGTGTTGGAGCCTGAGGGTTGTGCTCCCCCTGGCGTTGTGCCCAGGGCAGTTGCCCCTCAGGCTTCACCCTTGTTACACCCCTGGGTAAGTGTACTTCTATTGCAGCCCTCTGCCTCCGGCTGCACTGTGGCCGTGCTCTTCATGGTGAGGGGATGGGGCAGGTCTTCATGTGCTCCTTTGTCAATGATACCAGTAGTTTTGTGTTAAAAGGGCCTGAACGCTGGAAGCATGGGGTAAGAAGTAGGATTATGGTTTATTAGCAGCTATGCACCATGCTTTCTGATTTGGTTCCCCCCACCCCATGTGAGAGTCAGACGGATATTTTTTTTTTTAAAAAAAGCGAAAAAAGAAATCTGAGACACTGAGTGAGTGAGGTGACACAGTTCTTACGTTTGTTGGCAATGAGGTGGTCAACCTATGCCAGTGTACCTCTTCAGGTTGCAGGTGGGAGCAACTTGATCTGGAGATTAAAAAAAGAAAGAAATCTTGCTACATGGAAAAGTAGTATGGTAGGAAGGTTTCTCCCTGACATACTAGCTTTCTATGTACCATAAGCCCTCCACCTGCAGTCTGAACCAGTTCAGTCTAGACACAATATTACCATTACTACTTCAGAGAGAACTAGACCTCACAGCCGAAGAGCCTGAAATCTGGGAATCAGCAGCCTTATTCCAAAACTGATCCTCTGAAAAAAGATGAAATTTCAGAATTATCTACCCACATTCCTCCTTCTCTTTGGGCTCTTTCGCATATTACAAATATGGAACAGAAAAGCAGTATAATTTGTGCTTCTGCTTTTCCCTCATGTTGTCTCATCCAGAAAGGGAATTTGCACATGTTCCTCAGATGGGCTCGACATGCAACTGGGTGCAAAGACTTTCTCTATGTGGGGAGGAGTACACATCCCCTCTTTGGATGAAACCATATGTGTGAGAGCGACTTGCACACACCCACTCTGTCACATAGCTGAATGTGCAAGAGAGCATATCTCAATTGGGCTGTGAAACTATAAATGCACCTGAACCTTCTTAATAGAAAATATGCACACTTTAGTGTATAAATACAAAAAGACCCAAGTACTTTGCTTATGCTATGTGTTATGTATTATACACATACATTAGGCTGACCAGTCTTACAGCTGCTGGCTGTATTCTTTCAGAGATGACTTTATATGTCCAGACCATTCTTTGTCCAGTACTGTGTGTGTGTTGTGCACCTGCGCACACAAAGCAAGATCCATCCAGGAATCTCACAGATCTTCCTGGTATTAGATAATACTGTCTTCCATTAGGACTCTTCGAAAGACTGGCTCATGTCTTGAGGTGGTTCCAAGATCTGTAAAGAGAACACAAGATGAATTACACAATAAAGTGACAGCATTGGCATTTTTATGTTTTACAAGAGACCCAATTAAAATGCTTTTGAAATAACATGAAATAACATAGCGTGGTAACTATGACTATGAAATAACATAGTCTACTCTACAGACACACACACACGACATAAACTGGCAGCCCAATCCTGTCTAGCAGGATGTGGTGGCACACATAAGGTGCCTGCCACATCCTGAGCTGGCATCCTCCTCGGGGTAAAGGGATGTTTGTAACCAGCTGCTGCAATGGGTTCCCAATTTCGCTGGCGTACATTCGAGAGGCCTGTGTAAAGCCCAACAGGCCCAGGAAGCGGGATAAGATATGGCGGAGGAGGCCTCCGCTGATCCCTCCCCCTTTCTGGACCCAATCCGCCAATCACCCCTCCTGGAATGCCCCTGTTCCACCTGCCGCCCGATGGGGCCTTACTGTTTTGCCGCAGCGCTGCTCCATTTGCTTGCGGCGCCGGAGGAGTGGCACAAGCCTCTCCGCTGGCGCCACTTACTTTCTGGATGTTGCAAACATGCCGCACGATACGTTTGCAACACCCTAGACCAGCAGAGTGGTCGTTCCGCCAGTTGTAGGTTAGACAGGATTGCACCGTAAGGCTACAATCCTATACACACTTACTCCATTGAATACAATGGGACTTCTGAGTAATCATGCGTAGGATTGGGCTGAAATATACATAGTCTAATACACCGGTTCCCAGGGGCCGAGAAAAATAAGGGGAGGTGTCTCTGCTCACCTCGGGGTTGCGCTGGGCCTCCGAAGGGTGCCAAAACCTGGAAGTGGGTCACGATCGCTCCAGAGAGCCATTCTGAGGTGTGGGGAGGCACCCTCCAAAGGCGTGCTGCAACCCCCAGGTGAGCAGAGACCCCCTTTATTTTTCTTGGCGATGGAGCGATTATGAAAGATATTGGAAAGTCTATCCATGAAAGACGTTAGCCATTGGACAGATGGGTCTTTTGTAGTCACAGCCTCTCAAAGGGTCTCTCTTTTGACAGATGTAGGCTGGGAGCAAGCAGCCATATATAACTGCACCAGTTTTTCAAACTGAGGGTTACATAAGCTGTGCAGGAAGCAGAGCAAATGGACCTGTTTACTAGGTACCTGCCCAATATCTAGACAACCGTGTAGAAGGCCGAGCAAAATCTGTGCTCGTTTTGTGCTGCCACAGTGCTTTTGTGCTACTTTTCAGGCAGGCAAAGAAAAGAGACATGCCAGAAAATTCTATGCCTATATTTCTCGCCCAGAACAAAGTCGCGATAATGGTTCCCACAATTTGAAGGGCAGAGTGGAATCAAGTAAGAAATATTAAGATGTGAAAGGTAAGAGATTCAAAAAGGCTTTCATCAATGAATAGGATAAGCGCTGAAAGCAGCAGAGGCGACAAAGAGAAAAGAACAATGATTTTAGCCCAGAACCAATTGCTAGAAATGAATACAACTTGCTATATTCAAGTTCACCACCCTGGAATCTGTGTTCAGTCCTTTAATGAAAAGCAATTAAACAGAAATACAGTATAATTGAAACAGTAATCAGGGCCGGCATCAGGACAAAGCACCCATGTGCAGCTGCTTGAGCACTCAGCATCGCAGCAAGCTCACTGTTGATACCTGCCTGTGTTCCCTAAAAAGATTTGGCCCACAGTCAATAACCGGTGGTGGTTGGCTGTTTGGCCCCTCTCTCCTTAACTGTAACAGCAGTTGTACATTTTGAGCAATTTAGCCAGGGAATGCTGCCTTTCCATGCTCCCCCCCCCCTCTGTGTCACGTAGCTTATCCCCAGGTCGAGGCCCTTTACAAAAAGTGGCAGCGGCACAAAGGGATGGATGAAGGTAGTTGGTGAGATACTTGATGGCGGGGACTGGCGGTGTGCATGCGCTGGCGGAGCTACAGGAGTGGGTAACAGAATGAGAGGGCAGCTGAATTTGGGGGTGAATTTGAGTGGCAGATCAGCTTGGGCTGCCCCTGTGCACTTTCATCTTGAGGGTACCGTATGAAATCAGTGTGGAAATATATTTTGTGCCCTCCGGGGTGGAACGTATGATATCGCATCGAAGGATGTCAAGGATACATGCCAACGATCAACAGCCCGTGTGGGTTGAAAATATTGGCATTCTGAATGGAAGGTGGCAGTGCCTATATTGAACTTTGTGGAAGATTCATTTTGTCAAGGTTTGGGCTGCTGAATGCCATATTTAGGTTGCCCCAAGTATTACTCCCCTGGCTTCCAGATAGTCTATCTAAAACATTTTTCAGGAAAATAAGTTGAACCTTACTGAGGCAGAAATTAAACTAAAAGTCAGTGTTATTTCCTCCCACCTCCCATCTGTCTCTCTCCATCCGCCTCTCCTTCTTTTTCCATTCTCCCCCTCCCACATCTTTTTCACGCCCGCTCCTTATCTCTTCCCCCTTATTTGTTTCATCCTGTTTATCCTGCAGCTTTCTTCTGACAGCTGCTGCTAAGCAGCCACCAGGCAATTGAGCAGGCATATTGCTTTGCTTCCTCTTACTTTTAAGCTCCGTAGTGTTAGTGTTGACGACAACAGCACTTGTTTGTTTGTTTGAGGAGTGAAAGCAAATTTGAGGCAAGGCCTTGTAATAAGCTTAAAAGTACGCAAAATAAGCACAGTGACAATTAGTGATAAAAACTCATAGCAATGCAAAGGTAAATTAACTCTGCAGTGTGATGATGAGAAGCCCCTCTCATGATTCAGACCTCATTTTGGGATGGTGTTCAGTTTTATCATAATTCTAATTTAGCTTTTTCTCAGTGTAATCCGAAGTTTTTCTGTTGTCACTTTAAGATCTGCAGCACTGCTTGGAGCGTGCTTGGAGATTTTTATGGTCAAATGTTCAATTTAAACATGTGAGCCTGGTTTGGATGAGAAAGTATAGTCCAAAGCTCTTGCAAATCCATTCTGCTATTGAAAAAACAACAACACCCAACACCCATGTATGTGTATCTGTATACAGAGGATTTGCAGACTGTAGTCCACAAAAGAATATGCTGAAATAAGTGTGGTATTCTTTACAGTGTCACAAAACTTTGTTATTTTTGCTGCTACAGGCTAAGATGGCTATGCTGTTACAATGTGAGAGTTGCAGCCCAATCCTATTGGGCTTTAGCGCTGGTGGAACAAGCGTTCCGTTAGCACAGGTCCGAGAAGACCCATTGCGGGAAGGGAGGCTTACAGAGGTGTAAGTTGATTTAAATTCCCTTTCACCTCTTAAGCTTCTGGATCCACCCCCCACACACACCCCTTGCACCGGTGTAACAGTAGATGCACCGGTGTAACAGCAGATGCACCGGTGTAAGTGCACTTACACCGGTGCATCTGCTGTTACACCGGTGCAAGGTTACACAGGATTGCGCTGCCACTCGCCCCGCTCCTTCCTCGCATGGCCCTTTTAAGCAAATCAGGACCACATGAGGAAGGAACAAGCGGAGGAGGCGTAGGGAAGTGCATCTAGCGAGCAGGAAGCAAATTGATGCGGCTCTATCCACAGTGGGCTGGATGATGCAGGCAGTGGCAGATTTGGGGTGAAGGGCACCCTGAGTCTGCCAGTCCGCCAGCCACACACCACTTGCTGCGAGCTGCCTCCTTCGCATCATGGACAGACAGGCCAACTCTGTTCCAGTCCCTTTCCCCGGAAAACTGTTTATAGCCTGGAATGGAGAAGAATCTGGGGATGTTTTTGTGGTTCGTTCCATCACTCTCATCTAGTCTGCTCTTGTGTGTGAGTCTGACTTTGTTTGATATCTTTCCAATCTATCATTTGTCAAAAATATGTATTTTGGCTGGGAATTAATAAAGCTGTAATACTGCATGGATGGTATTTCATTTCTGAAATATTATTCTCATGTGTCTCCAACACATCCCACTGGGTTTGTTTGTTTTTTTGCATCTGTTTCATTTATTAAGGGCTTGTTCGAGCTTCTACAGTGTCTCTTTTAAAACCTCATTTTAATTCTGTTTTAGTTCCTGTTTCTGCTTAGGTCTCCTCTAGTCTCTTCCCCTGGCATGTGGCATGTCATGGCTCTGAAGTTCTGGTTCTGGTTCAGTGTGTCTGCATATTGTGAGATAAGGAGTCAATGAGCGTTTCTCAAACTGTGGGTTGGGACCCACTTGTTGGGTCGTGACCTGATTTCTGGTGGGTCCCACTGAGCCTCCAATGAGCTTCCAATGAAAACACGGGTGATGGAAAGATCAGAAAACTGCTTCAAGCCCTGAGGCTTATCAAACATCAGATAGCTGCTAATTGCCCTGCAAACAGCTGAGCTCCTGCAGTTTGCAAGCTTGTGTAAATATAGGGAGATAAATGTTTGAGCGTCTTTTTTGGGGGTGGTTTTTTCCCCCCCAAGTCTGTCAATGAAAGGTAGTGGGGTCACATAACTCAATGAAGGCTGGGTCACATAACTAAGCCCCTCAAGCTTCGAGGCTATTTGTTAGGGCTGCCTCATTATGAGAAATGAATTGAGGTTTTGGGGTGGTTTTTTTTTGCAAAGAAATAAACATTACTTGTAAGTACATAAATAAAAATATTATTTTTTTCTAGATCACTTTTTTAAGACTCGTAAAGCTAGGTGGGTCTCGATAGAGTGTCATTTTAAAAAATGGGTCCTGGTGCTAAAAGGTTTGGGAACCACTGGAGTCTATATTGTTGACGGATCTTGATTTGAAGGCTGTCTAAAATTATATCCCATCTTTCTTCTCTTAACAAGAGACATCCAAAGCTGCTAACAAACATCAATAAAGCCATCCAATAAAAGAGTAAAAATAACGGAGAAATCAAGCAGTAGTAAGGAAAAAACAAATAAGCGTAAAAGAGTAAATTAAAACACAGCAAACTCCTTTTAATGTTTGGTGAAACAAAAAAAAAATCGTCTGGCAAGTGGGGAGCTAGCTGTATGAACTGCTTAGAGCAGATCGGATGCAACAACAGAGAAAGTGCCCTTGTGTGTTGCCCCCGACTAGACCCTCAAATGTCACACAGAAGAGGGCCTCACTGGATGATATGGGGTGGGGGAGAAAGCACATTCATAAGAAGAGAGGCGGTCTTTGAGGTCTCTAGGTCCTCCTAAGCCATTTATGTTCTATGTATCTTTCCAGCACTGTGCCCAGAAACAGACTAGTATCAAAAATGTGACATGATGTCCATGATCCTTTGGTGCCAGTCAGTGGCTAGAAATTAGAAAGAATAGATGGTTTCCCAGTCTTAGAAGTAATGAAAGTGTCTTTTTTAAAAGTCAGACCTATTTCCAAAGAGAAAAAGAACAACTCCCAAAAGTAGGGGAAAATATCATATTGACCTCTTTGAAATATCGCCGTCCTCAGTAGGAACAAGCTTTTAAGATTGCGAGGACAGATTCACCATCTCCTTCCCTAAACAAAGAGCTAGAAAGTACTGGCACAGCAAGGCACAGTGCGATTGGTCTTCACTTCCAAGCAAAAAAAAAAAAACCCTAGTCAATAAGTAGCGGGGAGAGAAGCAGCAGCCACTTTGAAGCAGTACTTCAAAGCCAGCCACAGTCATCTGTGTTGCTGCACTTCAGCACACACTTAAGAAATGGGCGACCTCTCCAAAGTTCCCAGATGGTAAATGGGTGGTTTGTCTTCACCCCTGTTTTACATGAATGGCTTCCGGCACCTTAAGGCCCGGCATGCTGAACTTTCGGTTGGAATAGCAAGTGACGGAAAAAGGCACTATTCCAGTAATTGATTTTTTCTACAGCACGCACGCACGTCTATGCACAGTTGCAAACAGGGCCGGCTCATCACCTCCTGATGCCTATAATTCAGCCGACCTTAACCGATGATATGCCCTCACTCCTCCCACTCTCTAATGTTCTAGCACAGCACTCTCCTCCCCTCTGCATTGTCTTGTCTTCTCTGTCCCACTCTCCCTTTTCAATGCAGGGAGTGGAAGGTGAAGGAGGAGCAGTGGAGGCATGTTGGCAGACAGAGATGGAACCCTCCCCCAATCTGCTGCCTGAGGCTTCTACATCAGTTGGCCTCATGGATGGGCCGGCCCTGATTGCAAAGAGAAAAAGGCGGTACAAGGGGTGAAGTGAGTTGCCACGCACAGAATTTAGTGGAGGGGAAAAAAAAAGATTACAACATCATGAAGGGATTTTATCACACTGATTTCACACTATCATTATAATGTTTGGAATAAATTGACCTTCACTTGGTCACAGCTGGTTGTTAATCACACCAGAGCATTTTTCTTTTGTTTAAACTTTAGATCCGGTGCGATGATTCTGCCATACAAAGACACATATTTATGTGATGTCTGAATGCACTCTCAAAAGGTGTGGGTTGCTATCTGCAGATCAGAAGCTCCCAGTGGGGGCAGCCAGGATACTGTGGGCTCCGGCTCTTGCCACTGCTCGTCGGCGCCCCCTTCAGGTGTGGCGCCCATGACAGGGTGCCACACCTGCCATATATATGCCTCTGGGCACACTTTGTCTGAACTGCCCCCTCACGATGATCCATATGGATTGTGTGTCAGATAGTGGTTTGTGTGAACCATCCCTCTTACACCACTAAGAAAAGGATGAGAGATGCTGGAAGGAGGAGCAGGATGTGCACGATTCTGCTCCTTATTGCGCCTGTTCAAGAAATATAATCCAAACCAGCCTGCAATGTACTTTTGTAAAGGTCACATTTCCATGATGCATGCCCTGTCCTTGGGACATATGTGAGGAGACTGCAAAGGTGCAAAATAAGCACATAAACTTGTAATGCCCTCAAGATACATTGACAGCAGATCCTCATTTTTCAGAGGGGTAAAGGAGCTCACCTCAAAATATAGCTGCATATTCCAAACTAAATAAATTCATGTTGCAAGCCACATTATTGAACGTCAATGTTGGTACTAAAAAACAACAACCCTTTACCATAACCCGAGCTAATGTGGGAATATTTGACTTATTAGCTGAATATCATTGTGACTGAAACAAAATATTTGTCATAGAGCCTCCCAAGATGACTTCTCTGGTTCTGTTCAGCAGTAATTTGCTTAGATCACATTTTGACTTCTGAATGAAAACACAGGGTGCATGCTGTAGCCCCAGCTATCACTCTATTTATTCATAAATATTATTCATGCATCATTATTACGTCAAACTGTTGACATCAGTCACACAGAGGGTCAAACAAGGTGTGACGTGACAAGCAGCGTTTGCTTGTTCATGTGTCTGACCCATCAAAAATACATTTGTGGTGGTTAACTTCTACAACAAAATATATGTGGTGAAGGGAGTTGAGCCCTCACTGCTCCAACCTGACTTTGAGCCCAATCCTATCCTTTCCCCGCCACAGCTTGCAGCCGTACTAAAACAGGCTGCACTGCATGCTATGGTGGGTGGTGGGTGGGCGATGATTGGGAGAGGCTTGTAAGCCCTGCAATCGCCAATGGGTCTCCTCGGACCCATGACAACTTTTTAACTGGTGCAAATTCAAGGTGACAAAAAGGACATGACTGTTGGCTTTGGAGGGGATAGCACCTAGCACAAGTCGCACTGGATGCCACCCCCTCCTGCCTCTTAAATGCCCCTGGCCTTCACTATCCGCCTTGATCCTTCCACCACCACCCACTTACCAATGTGAGCAGGGCTCCTCTTCACCCGCCCTCATCTGCGGGGTCCTCCCGGCTGTCTGTGGCAGCGGCCCGGAAGAGTGCAGCTATGGATTGGCATTTAGGTAAAAGGTAAAGGTGACCCTTGACAATTAAGTCCAGTCGCGTCTGACTCTAGGGTGTGGTGCTCATCCCCATTTCAAAGCCGAAGAGCCAGCGTTGTCCGAAGACGCCTCCGTGGTCATGTGGCTGGCATGACTCTCCTTGCCGCAGCACGTAGCATGCAGCTGGAACACGGAGCGCTGTTTACCTTCCCGCAAGCGGTACCTATTTATCTACTCGCATTAACATGCTTTGGAACTGCTAGGTTGGCAGGAGCTGGCCAAGCAACGAGAGCTCACCCCGTCACGGATTCGAACTGCTGACCTTTTGATCGACAGTTCATGGTTCAGCAACGTGGTAAAGCGCGTACTGCCGCCAGAACACTAGTTCCAGTGGTGGTGGTGCTGCATTGGATTGGGCCACTTGTCAAGCTCTGTTGCTGAAGGCACTTTCCCAGTGTCAGAACTGGGCTACGAGAAGAATGCCAGATGCAATGGAGGGTTCAGCTACCCTCAACCATGTGAAAACCGGAACACCACCTTCTGCTGTATACATGAAAGGTAGGCTTACCAGATTTCCAACCGGGACAGAGTGCTAGACCTTTAGGAGAAGGAATGTGGGCAGGTGTAGCTTGTTAATCGTTAGGGCACAATCCTAGGCATGTCTACTCAGAAGCAAGCCCCACTGAACACAATGGGACTTGCTTCTGAGTAGACATGCCTAGGATTGTGCCCTAACGATTAACAAGCTACACCTGCCACATTCCTTCTCCTAAAGGTCTAGCACTCTGTCCCGGTTGGAAATCTGGTAAGCCTAATGAAAGGGAACAAGAGATGTCGCTACCCCAATGAATCTAGTTTGGCCCTGAGATCCTTCCTCTGTCCAGTTTTCATTGATTTTCACTAATAATGAAACGTGTTATATCACATATCTTAGGCTGCAGTTATCAATTTTTATCAATTTTTCAATTTAGGGAAGGTCTATTGAGTTTTTCTATATGGGATAAAGGTCACTTTTCTCTTTCAGAATGACTTACAAAATTATTTCAATAGCCAAGGTTAATTCTGAAAGTAGGGTTTGGTCAGGATATCTCATGAATATTCTGTCCCCCCCCCCTTTTGTTTTCACATACAATCTTTTACAGTAATCAAAGTCATAGCTCATACATGATGCGCATAAGAGCATGTTCATATCTTCCGTATTTGGAGAGACAGATGGGGTCCAAATTAAATTCTGTCTTTCAGGTAGGAGAAGAGAGACAGGATGAAAGCAGTTTTATTGAGACCGTAACTTGTCCACAGAGAACGCCGTCACTAGCGGATCTGTCACATAATATCCCTTCAGTTACACAGGTTGTGTTAAATATATTCAGCCACTAGCACATATTAAAATTTATCTTTGAAAGCACTCACAACTTTCTACACATCTGTTATTCTTCTCCCTGCCTCCTGGGTGAGGAAATGCAGTGTGAAGTCTTGAGAGAAGATATCGATCACTGATAAACACACTCCCTAAACCCAAATAACATTTCTGGCTCAGTTCAGACCACCAACCAAGACATGTTGGCTTCACTATGATTGGCATGATTGTCAATCCAATTGCCAAACCATGGTTTGTAATCAACCAACCAACCAGAAACCATGGCTTGAAGCGTTTTGTGCTAACTATGATTTGCCATGATCTCTGAATGGAGGAGCCACATTGTGTTAAGCTGGTAATAATGGAGGCTGCTACAAAAGGGCTCATGCAACAAAATGCTGCAGTAAACACATCTCCCCCAGGAGTTTGTCCCACTGGACTCCACGGGGCGTACTTCAAATATGCTCCGGAGGATTACACTGTTAGGCTGCAGGGCTGGGTTGGGAGCCTTTTCTCTCTCTCTCTCTCTCTCTCTCTCTCTCTCTCTCTCTCTCTCTCTCTCTCTCCCTCACAAAACATTACAGCTTCTTTTCCACAGCTTCCTGACAGTGTGGGTGGTGTCAGAGGTTGGCCAGGCACTGCTGAGGCTCCACATGCAGCTATCCCCTGCTCCTTTAAGGCCCTCTGCATCCAGAGGGTCCAAGAAAAACAAGTGTGATTGGCTAGGGGTGAGGGAAGCAGGAAGAGCCAGCGTGCAATTCATAGCAGGATATTCCTGCTTCTCTCATATCACCAGCCAATCAGGTTGTTCTTCTTGGACTTTCTGGATCAAGAGGAGGAAGTGTGATTGGCTGGAGCAGTGGAGGAAGGATTAAGAGCCATGGGAGCCTAATGCAGCATCCTCCTTTTCCTTATTCCAGTCAGTCACATTCCTAGGGACCTTCTGCATCCAGAGGGACCCTGGGAACAAGTGCCCCCCTCACTATCTTCCTGTCTGGCAGAACACCAGGCAGGTAATTGGGTGGTTGTGGGGGAAGGAGAGCCCATGCAGAAGGGAACCTCCCCTATGGCTTGCCTAAGGACCCAACCTTGCTGGGGCACAACCCGCGCCAGTGATTTTGCTGGCACAAGTCCGAGTGGACCCGGGAAGATGGATCGAGGCCCGGAAGGGGGATAGGATATCAGTGGCGCCACTGTGCAAAAAGATCAGGCTATAAAAGCCGTTTGGTCATTGATTTTGTCTGTAAACCGCTTTGTGAACTTTTCGTTGAAAAGCGGTATATAAATACTGTTAATAATAATAATAATAATAATATTCGAACGAAAACTATTATAACCGGCAACAATGTTCATAGTAAGAGGTAACACGGGTAACCCGGTCATGTTAAAAAGTAGCGCTCCAGCCGATAATAACAATAACGAAACTACCCGGTATGGACTCAATCGCCCAGAAATCCGGATAGAAAGAAAATTACTAAAATCAAAATCTGGAACTCAAGGACCCAACGTTTCATGTCTTCATCCAGACATATCCTCGGGTATTTTCCAAAGTTCATTGGTCGATGTTAACGAATGCTTCCTACTTCGTCCTTTTTATTTTTTTTCAAAAAAGCGCGGGAACTCTCCCTTAACAGCGCAGCTGCTTACAGACACGATCTGCACAAAGAGCAAGTAATCCTGCAATTACTAAGTAGGGCTAACCTGTAAGGTGTTAAACTTAAAGATCCACCGCAACATTTGTGCACTTTATATTTCATACTGTTTACATGCACTTGGATGACAGTTTTACCATTTATTAAGGGAACAACTGATAGGATTGCCAAGGTACTTAAACAAGGGAATATTAAGACAATTTTCAAGCCTACTAAAAAAATTGAAGAACTGCTCAATAATCCAAAGGACAAAAGACCTCCACTCTCAAACCCGGGAATTTATTGTATCCTGTGTGGAACCTGTGGAAAAGAATATATCGGCCTTACACAACGTTCCATTGGCACCAGGTTGAAAGAACATGAGAGGTCGGTGAGGCTGGGGCATCTACAGCTCTCCGCGTTGGCAGAACATGCGATGACTTCAGGACATTCCATTCATTTCAAGGATACGTGTGTCTTGAAAACGGAGAGCAAACTAAACGTATTGAAGAATTTGGAGGCGTTGGAAATAAGTAGAAGAATGCCAGGTGCTCTTTTGAACAGGCAACAGGAACTGAGCCTGGCCAATCGCATCTGGCTCCCCATAATTCGTGGGTAATAGACTGTGGATCAAGTGCATGTAAACAGTATGAAATATAAAGTGGAAGTATAAACGTTGGGTCCTTGAGTTCCAGATTTTGATTTTAGCAATTTTCTTTCTATCCGGATTTCTGGGCGATTGAGTCCATACCGGGTAGTTTCGTTATTGTTATTATTGGCTGGAGCGCTACTTTTTAACATGACCGGGTTACCCGTGTTACCTCTTACTATGAACATAATAATAATAATAATAATAATAATAATAATAATAATAATAAAAGTCCTATTTTAAAATAATGTTGTTACACTGCTGTGAAATAATTAGATCCAAGAATCAAAGGAAGTAGTGTTAGTTATAATAGCATTTATCCAGTATTTATCTGGGTTGCTATCCGCACCCTTCAACTTTTCACAGATGGGAGATAGAAAATGTTTGTAACACTCCAGTTCCAATACCGAGGGTGACTGCCAGAGCTTCTGCCCTCTGCAGAACCCCCTCCCCCCCCACATTGCTGAAGGCTCTATTCCACCTTTGTTGACTCTGCGACAGCTTGTTCTACGCCGAGTTAAAATTGCAGAGGCTGATTGTTCTGTTGGCTAGAGACATGCTTGAAAAACAATATTGTCTTACAATATGTTCTCAACAGTCAAGGACCTCTGATGCAGCTTCTGTCAACAGTTCAAAAATGAGCCCAGCCAACATGTGAAACGGCTGGCTGCGTATGACGTGGTTCCATACTGTTCATGCACACACATACATTATGATTAAATATCCAAACATTTTGGTTTCAAATGAGAATTAGGGTGCTTCCAGCTATCAGGCACTCTAACGAGTACGTACATTGTAAACTGAGGTGCGCAGGTCACCTTAACTTCTATGCCATGTATGTAGTAAAGATTTTGTATAGTCTCTTGTATTACTTTAGAAATTAGTCTCCCCCCCTTTTGCCTTGGTTTTTCAGCGCACTGTTGGACTACAGACGAATGCACCCAAGCAGAAATTCACCAGGTGCAGTTTTCCTAATGCGCTAGAGTTGATGAACTTCTGCCTGGTGCATCTCTACAAGACTTCAGCTGCAATCCTATGCATCCTATTATTACCTGGGAGTAAGCCCCATTGACTATAATGTAACTTACTTCTGAGTAGACATGCCTAGAATTGGGTCATTCCCCCAAGTGCCATTTTTTTATTGTTTTAAATGCTTGCCCACTGGTGAGGAGGACAAAGGGGGATGTATTCAGAAGGCCGCAGCTATACAACTAAAACTTGCCAAATGTTGATATCCTGTTGTAACAAATTGCCCCATTATAGATGCAGGGCTGGGGTAGATGCAGGAGCAAGTAGATAGATCATAGATGCAGGTGGAATTTGGGGTTACTACTCCCCAAATTTGGGAGGGATTACTTATCCCTCCATTGACATGGAAATGTAGGAAGTAGGAGGGCTTTGGGGAGGAAGTTTAAGCAGTTCTTGGAATAAACAGTGTGAGAGAAAAAAAGGGGTAGGTCGTAGGTGAAGCAATGGCAACAAATATGGTCACATAGAGACAGGACGCTGAGTCACCAAAGTAAGGGGCAAAGAACAGAACCTCTCTAGATCCCTTATAGGAAGAATGAGGGATATGAAGGCACATGATGTTAAGTCTGCTTTTGTAGCCAACAGGCTTGTTTTTAACCGACTAAATAGATGGTTCAGGGCCCCTTGGATTGGGACCACAGTAGACACACTTAACAAGAAAATCATCACCACTTCCGGGTTTTTGGCCCAGGAGGCCGCCAGACGCTGCGCTGGAGGCCAGTAAGAGGCTCTGGGTGGGCAGGCGGGCTGTTTTCTTTGCTCCCGAGAGAGTTGGCCAAAGGCAGGATCCTCTCATGAGTGAAAACGCGCCAAAAGCGACACATTTTATTGGGGTTTCGGGTGTCCCAGTGGGGTTCAGGGGATCCCAGCAGTCCGCGTACCACCAGAGGTATCCCAAAGTACCACTGGTGGTATGGTCATGAACCCCTGGTTTATTGCATATTTAACTTGAAGCTGTAACTGTGCAGCATTTTTAGGTGTATTCTTTGCAATCCTGTCCTCAATGGATGGGATGAACAATTCTTCCAACACTTCTTTTTAAATATCTGAAAATATCTTTTAAATGTCTTTGTCAAAAATTGTCAAAATGTCCTCAGTCTGTTCTCTAGGTTGAACTTCTCCAGTTTTCCCTCGCTCTCCATCTGCTTCGTCTCCTAAGCCCTGTTCATTCCTCTTGAATTTTTTTTTCATCTTTCTAGGCAAAACGCATCCAAACAAGGTCTTGCTAGCACCAAGCCAAACAATGCGATTCCTTTCTGAATCTTGAAAAGACATCACCTAGATCGCCCCTGGCCTTTTGCGACACAGAATCACATCTGTTCATCTGTATTCAGTTTGTTAACCTCCATAACCCATACAGTATGTCCTCTCTAGCCAATTCCCCCCCCCCCCCCCCCGCGCATTTTGGTCTTCTTTCCTATTTCTCCTTGTTGAACCTCATCATCATCTGCCAAACTCTCCAGTTCACTGTGGTAATCTTGAATTTTGTTCTCGGCTGTTTTTAGCCCTTCCCCTGTTCTTCCACACCCACATTTGAATACTGCTGGGAATCCCTTTCCATTCTAGCATTGATCCATTTCTAACTCTCATTCCTAAGTGGATTTTCAGCTATTGCATACCCATCATCTTGCAATATTTTCTCCTAGGGTATATTTCTCAAGATTTCATCTGGTGATGTTATTTGTCACTGTCAAATGTGAATATTGGGTTGGTATTGTCAATAGGAACACAAACACATACAGTTAGGACAATTAAATGCAAATACACACACAGAAAGTGTGTAATTGAATAATGTCTGACCTCAGTGGCCTTATCACTGCGCTGTTAAATCAGTAATAAAAGGAACACAGAACACAGAAGTCTCTGAAAGCTAGTATCATAAACCAATCACTTACTGGAGTCGGAGGTTTTGGAGCCTTGCCAAGCAGTTGCTCTGAATGGCAGAGCCCAGCAGGGGGTGCCGTTTTCCTGACTACAGCCTCCAACCATCTCTGTGTCCTGTTTAAAAAACGTGTTATAGTCCAGAATGGGTTTGAATGGGTGGGTTGGAAGAGGGTGTCATTTTGACTTTTCGCACTTCAGGTGCAATCAGGTCTAAGGGGCCACACCATACGTCGAGCTCACAACTTAAAATACAATCACGATGAAAAGTACAACATATGTCCTACCTTATTTTTGAATTTCCAAATTTCACATGGTGCTGATGTCATTTCTTAATTTTATATTGTTTTGAGATCTTCTAGCACCTTACCTGGTAGCATAGATTTAAGGCTACTTTGCTCACCAAGGGCAGGAACTGATCAGGTGTGCATTTCTCTGTTGGAGTTTAAATGATCCCAACTTTCTAACAGTTTTGCACTCAGTGGAGTTATTTGTGTATTGCAGTGTCAAGTATTAATGTGCCATTCCTGCTGAAGCATGCCAATCAAGGTGAATATTTTCCTGCACTAGTTGAGACAGTCCCACTCCTTCTATGACACCTGTTGCCCCACCCACATTTTCCCCATGGCTGCTCAGATTCCCTTCCTTCGGACCTGGCCCAAACCTTTTAGTGCCTTAGCCCTGCTTTGTGACACTGCTGTCTCAATTCCCTGAACACAGGGAATGTGTTCACTTTTGTGCACCAGCAAAGGGCTACTCAGTAGCTTAGTGCAGAGGCTTCCCAGAGGAAGGAGCACACCTGGGCTAGTTGCCGCCAGAGGCAGCAGTCTCAAAAGGAATAGAGTTGGAAGAAGGTACCCACAAGGTCATCTAGTCCAACCTCATGCCTGTAGCAGGAAATCCTCCTAAAGCATCTCCAGCAGGTGCCTGTTGAACCTCTGCTTGAAGATCCCCAGTGAGGGAGAATCCACCTCCTCCTTCACAATCTGTTCCACTGCCAAACCGCCCTTACCGTCAAGAATTTCTTCCTGATGTCCAACCGGAATTTCCTCTCTTGCAGTTTGTGCCCATTGGATCTAGTTCTACTCTTAGACGCAGTTGAGGAACAAATTTTGTTCCTTCTTCCGTATGACAGCCCCTCAGGTATTTGAAGAGCGCTATCAGATCCCCTCTCTCAGCCTTCTCTTCTCCAGGCTAAACATACCAAGTTCCCTCAACCTTTCCTCTTGGGCTTGATCTCTAGTCCTGTGATCATCCTCATCGCTCTTCTCTGAACCCACTCCAGTTTGGCCACATCTTCCCCACAGTACTCCAGGTGAGGTATGACCAACGCCGAGTACAGCGGAACCACTACTTCCTGCGACTTGGAAGCTACGGTTCTACTAATGCAAGCTAAAAGTGCGTTTGCTGCCTTTCCAGCTGCACCACACTGCCTGACTCCTGTTCATCTTGTGATCCACTGCAACTCCAAGATCCCTCTCATATGTTGTGCTGCTGAGCCAGGTATCTCCCGTTCTATACCTGCGTCTGGTTATTTTTGCCTAAGTGCAGTATCTTGCATTTGTCCCTGTTGAATGCAAAGAAAGGGATGGAAAAGCTCCATTTCCCCCACCGTGCCTCCCATCAGTAAAGGAAGCCACTCTATCGAAGAGGAGTGAATGGGAGATGGGAAGGTACGAGTTAGGGGGAAGCATAGGCTTTTGCGCCCATGGGCACAGAGAAGGTGAAGTGGTCATTTCCCAGCAGCAGCGTGCCAGAAACCGCCCACTCCCCTTGTGCAAAGCAGTCACTTGAAAAGCTTGTTTCTCCCCTTCCTGCCCCTCCACCCATCTTCATGAACACATAGTATGGGGTACTATGAGGCATAGTATGAGCCGCATAGAGATGCTGCAGAACTGTGTGTGGCCAAATGAGGAGGGTGAGAGAAGAGGCTCCTTCCTGGAGCTTCCAATTGTAATCCTTGCAATGCTGTTTCCATTCTTGCTACCAGAGGACCTAACAGAAATCCAGTCCACCAGCCATTCCTTTAGGTAAAGGTAAAGGTATCCCTTGACAATTAAGTCCAGTCGTGTCCGACTCTAGGGAGCGGTGCTCATCTCCGTTTCAAAGCTGAAGAGCCAGTGCTGTCCGAAGACGTTTCCATGGTCATGTGGCCGGCATGACTCAACACCGAGGCGCATGGAACACTGTTACCATCCCGCTGACGCGGTACCTATTAATCTACTTGCAATTTCTTGCTTTCGAACTGCTAGGTTGGCAGGAGCCGTCGCACAGAATTGAACTGCCGACCTTTTGATCGACAGCACATGGTTCAGTGGTTTAACCCACTGCGCCACCATTCCTTTACTTCAGTGTAAAGGGGACTGGATGCCGTTCCTTATGAACAGCTTGATTTAGTTAGCGATGAGAACTTATTCCTACGTCTTACATTATTTGCATGATTCAAAATGCCTACATGCCATGTGTGAGGTCGTGCTATAGTCTTTTTTTTTTATTCTGGTGTCAAGGAAAAAGTGCCTGAGTGATACACTCATGGAAATTAAAGTGAAGCACACCTCTTCTGTATAATGTGCTTGATTCATGTGTGGTTTCTGTTCTAAAACAGTCTGTGCCTTACCGTATTGGTCTGAGTATAAGAATCACTTTTTTCTCCTAATCTAAGTTTTTT
This sequence comes from Plestiodon gilberti rubricaudatus, assembly GCA_026170595.1. Taxonomy (NCBI): domain Eukaryota; kingdom Metazoa; phylum Chordata; class Lepidosauria; order Squamata; family Scincidae; genus Plestiodon; species Plestiodon gilberti. The sequence continues at coordinate 104,573,368 of JANXHW010000002.1, read as the reverse complement.
TTAAGTAGGGGTGCGTCTTATAATCAGGCTGTTGCAATTTAATGCCAGTGATTTAATTAATTTTTTTAATAGCACCAAACTTTAAGGGTGCATCTTATAATCAGGTGCATCTTATACTCGGGACAATACGGTATTTGCTCTTGATTGTAACCCTGTAATCCATGAATACCTGTATTGTGCTTTGAATGCTTTTGAACCTGTTTTGAAATGTTTCTTTTCTGGTGCTTTCTTGATACTGCCATTTACCGATGTCATTTCATAGGTCGTCTAGATGTCAACCCAGCAGAGACCCAGCTACCCCCCTATCTAGGAGGGGGCTGTGGCACAAGCCCGATTTCCCCCTATTTTCTCCTCTGTTTTGGACCTTTCTAGCACCCTAGAGGCTTCTGCGATGCCTCAGCATCTTGAGAGGCCTGCTGAGTCATCCAGATGCTGTAGCAGCCATGATGCCTTTGTTGCCATGAACTTTCTCCACCTTCCCCAACTGACCAATAAGGACTTGGCTTTGGGCCTGCTGATTGGAGCGTGACGCCCTCCTGATCTCTGGGAGCAGGAAATTCAGGAACCCAGGTGAAACTGGGTTAATGCTCACAGCAGGTTATAAAAAGGGGACTCATGCAATACTCTCCTTTGCACCTCTGTTCAGGTCTGATGTCAGAAGCACCTGCTGCTTCACAGGAGGCTTGACCCACTCACTTTGCTGCAGGTGCAGGTGCCAGGACCAGGACTCTGGAATAGACTGAGTAAGTAAGGTAAGGCTGGTACCCAGTTAGTCACGTCGAGTTTATATTTATTTTCTGCTTGCTTTTAGCATCCTTGCCTCCCCTGTTCTCCTTTTGGTAGCTGGTCAGTGCCTTGCTTTTGTTCCTTGCATTTTTCCCTGCATTGTTTTGTCAGCCTTTTAATAAACTTCTTTTACTTACATTATTTTATTATTAATTTAACAGTATTTATATACCGCTTTTCAACAAAGCGGTTTACAGACAAAATCAAATGATTAAATAGCTTAATTGTACAGTTACAGTTTAACCTGTCTAGTCTCATTCACTCTCCCAGACCACCCATGTTTTGCTGCCAGTTGGTTTTAAGGGATGCCCCAGATCTTGGGATTCTCTGATAACCTGGAGGGGAGACTTTCTCAAGGCAGCCTCCTTATGGCGAGGCTTCCTAGTTTTGGGTGGTGGCAGTGAAGACTAGCTTTCCCCAGTTCCGGTTTACCCTGTCAAAAGGGAGAAGCAGAGAACAGAGAGTGGACTGCTAGTTGCTAACTGACAGGCACTGTGCCTTGTCTTGTTCTCCGTGTTCCCTTATAAGGCAGCGGCTCCCAAACTGGGAGGCGTGGCTCCCAGGGGAGCCACGGAAACCAGCCAGGGGAGCCGCGGAGTGCCACGGAATCATCTCGGAAAACAGTGCAATGCCAATTGGCAGGCATCAACATAATGTAATAATGGGGAGCTGCGGCTAAATGTCAAGGGAGCTGCAGGTTGAAAAAGTTTGGGAAATGCTGCTTATAAGGTGTTATCCAAAATCTAGCCCCCAATCAAGGGCTTTGTCTTCAGTTGTTATGGCCCAGGAGACAAGGGTTTGGCATTGAAGAAATCAGGTAGCATTTTGCTATCCCCCCCTTGGTGGCCTAGCATTTAGAGCTGTATACAGAAGAATCCTCAGCGACCTGGAAGAACTACTGGTAGTATTCCTCTCTGCCACATAGCACTAAGTCACATGGCTGTATCTCATAGTAATTTGCTTATTTGAAAGAGCTATCACAGACAAAACGTCCTTGTCGCATGAACCATTTGTAACTACTGCTTTAACTGATTGTGTTTGTCAGGTACCCTGGAGAAAGCCTTTTAGAACGGAAGACAAGTCAACATGCAGTGGCGTCGGCCTGTACTCTGAGTTAACACCGTTACATGAAAGTAAGAATGGCAGTAGCCCTGTGCAGATGACGATCAAGGATGAATCAATGCAGGAACGGGGGGTGGGGGGGGGAAGGGAAGCAGGATGGTGCCTGCTGGCTCCGCCTCCTGATGTCTGTGTCTTTATTGTGCCGAAGATGTGTTCGTTCTCTCCCCTCCCTCCTGCAATGAATCACCTTTCATAGTTCTGTGACTTCTGCACAGGGTTGAAACACACCTGGTTTTTCCTTGCTATGGAAAAAAATATTAATATCTTCTCATCACAGAGGTGTTACCTGCTCTCGCAAGAGTTCACTGAAACGTTGCCCAAAATGCTTCTAGAAGCAGGAATAGCCTTCCAACACACAGCCCTCACAAAAGGCCACGTTGAATTCATTTTACATTAACCAGAGACGATCTCTTTGAACCACTCAGTCTTGTTCTATTTTGTTGATTTATTCTAAATTATGTATTTTGCTAATTAACCCATCGGAAAAAAGTCATTTAATGCCTCTATCTCAATAAATAAACTTCGAGTAGAATGGGTGGATTTTTTTTATTTTGCAAAATCCTGCAAACAAGTATTAACAAAAGAGCACTTAGGTTGGGGCGTGGAATGCCAGAGGGATTCTGTCGACATCTCCCCCGAGGATACACTCAGAACTGCTATTTCATTTCCTTCTGAAATTTAGGGTCAGACTAGATGTGATATCAAATGCATCATTGGCTTTCTGATTTTTCAACTTAAAAAGGAAAAGTGGCTGTGCACCTCCACCAGATCAGGATAGCAACATCCTGCTGGGGGGGGGGGGAAGGGTTACCCCCTCCTCTCTCTGCACTAAAGTCCCCATCTGGATCCTCCACTCCCCAAACTGCTTTTAAGTTTAAAAAAATGGAAAGACGATAATGCATTTAATGCCACAGCTAGATAGACCCTCAGAGGGCTTTTTTCAAATGGTAAAGCACACTAAAGCAATTGGGAATAATGCCTCCTTTCCAGATAACACAATTAACAATTGCAGAGATCACTAAAACAAAGAACAAAGAGGATCTTGGAGAGGCTCCATGTGAGTTTGAATTTTTCTTTGACACAACACCGACAGCTAGTAAGATCAACAAAAGCTACGAACAGGATGGATAATGTAGAAAAAGTATGACATGCAAAATATCATCTAAAGTCCTCTCCAGGTTAAAGGCTAATGCCAAAGCAAACAAACAGTTACAGAATCCCCTGGGAAAAAAAACACAGGTCCTTTGCCTGCCTCAAGCTCCTAGTTGCCTAGTTTAAGTTTTATAGATCCTTCCTGCATAATTCTGTGCTGAATCATCCTTTTATTTGCATAGCTACCTTCAGCCCTAAAAGAGCTGAAATCCTTTTGCTGAAGACGGCAAGAGGGAGAGGAATTGATTGTACAGGACATACATACAGTACCTTCTAAATCTTAATCAGTTGTTTATTGGTTGGCAAACAAATTTCACTTTTACAACAAATATTAGTAATGAGGTCATTCAACTTGGCGACCATACAAAATGCATCATAAATTAAAAAAAAGTAGAATCTGTGCTGCTAATTTACCTCCTGGGAAGGCCTACATTACTTTAAATCTTGTGAAATAAATACATTTCCTGTTAGGAAAATAATGGAAGGATTTCTTTTTTAACCACTTCAAAATAGTTTTTTTTATTTTTATCTTTTAATCTTTGCTATGAGTCAAGTTAATTTTTTAAACCACTGCAGCAAAAGTTTCTAGCTTGGGGAACTAGACTTTGACTTCTGCAGGGACATTGTGTTCACATGCAGAAGCCTTGTTATTACTCTAAGGTATCCAGGCTCCTAGAAATGTACCTACTGCCTTGGTGAAGGGCTGCTCGCCACAAACACTGCAGCGTCTCATCAGTTGTGCACTGTAAACATAAAAGTTTGTCCAGCTCTCTAATTTGCAAAAGGTTCTATTGGCGAATTTATAGATTGAAGAAAGAAATACAGTGTTGGAAAAATATATCTCGGACTACTGAAGCATGGTGTGACTGAATTGATAGAAAAATGCTATTTTAAAAGTGAATTCCTTTCTTTTGCCCAGTGAATTTTTTTAATGGAAAAAATGGCAAAAAAGGACATATGAAAAATCTTGCTCCTACTGGTAGACAAACTTGCAAGACCAGCACAACAGAAAAAAGTTTTTGTTTGTTTGTTTTTTCCACTACATTAACAGGGACGCAAGTTCTGGCGGAACAAAAAGCGGACTATATGTGCAATGCTAGTATCTGTACATTACATAGGAATTGTTCCATTTTTTTCTGCCATTAGAATTATCATCAGTTAATACAGCAAAACATAAAAATATGCCATGTAGCATACAATTACAGACTTCCCTTCTATTTCAATAGATTTTGTTTGCTCCACAGCTAAGTGGGCTGTGGCGAAATCAAGTGGTGAGAGACCAAAAAACTATTATGTGATACAGATTCAGAATAAAGTTTTGCTATTTTTGCTTCTGTTTTGTGCAGCACTCCAATCTAGATGCATCATTGCTAGTCATTTCAAATGCACGTTTTGGCCTTTTGTAAATCAGGTCCTTAGTAATAAGAGGAAGAGGGCATCCAAGGATGCTTAAACAAACACAGTATAATTTGAGAAGGCCACGCAGTGGACCATTTCCTGTTTGCATCCCTTTCATTAGCATACCGAAGTCTCTCTGAGGTGGGGCAGTGGGGGAGGGACTAGGAGAGGGGGATCACAGCAGTCAGCATCCTTCCTGGGTGGGCCTAGAAACCCCATTAAAAAAAAGGTACGAGAATTGTTTGTTGTTTAGAACAGCATGAAATAGGAGAACGCACGATATTACCACCGCTTCAATTTAACTCCAAACAGTAACCCAGGTGTTGGAAAGGGGGCATTTTGTTTGTTCAAACGTTTGGTTGGCCTTCTATAGACTCGTGACCAAGTGAGCTGGTCCTTTGGAGGTCTCTTCTGACGGGGTCCCGTCCTTGTTTGGGGGGACTATAAATCCATCACTGCTGCCTCGCCCCAGCTGGTAGTAAGTGTGTAGCTGCTGGACGTGGTTTCTGGAGCCCAGGTTTGGCATGCTTTTGTAGTACACATCGTCAACAACATCACCACTTTTGGCTGGAGGGGGATCGGTCTGAGTGCTGGTGGTGATGCTTTCTGTGACTGGCATGCCGGCGAGAGCGGGCATACTCGTGTAAAGAGAATCTCTGTTAGGTGATTGGAGATCTTCTGTGTGCTCATTGGTTAGCAAGGGGAAAAAACTCTCACTGTTGTCTTGCGGAATCCGTCTCCTACTGTAAAGATGAGGCTGGTGATTCTCTGCAGAGTAAACCCTTGGGGGTAGCAATGGGACATCCGATTCCTCATGGATGAGTTCCAAGCCCAGGCTCTCTTCCTGGTTGAAGGAGGTGGCATCGTCAAGGACAATGGCATCATCCTCGCTGCCGCTGCCAAGGTTGTTGACAAGCTTGTTCATCAGATTCCTGTTCTGTTCACTGGAGCACTCATGGTTGTTCAAGTAGGAAGGGATGTAGTTGGACGTGAGTTCTTTCAGAATCTTTTTCTCTAAGGCAGTCTCACTGTGGTTATAGCTACGGTCAATGATTTGCACACAGTTGCTCAGGTACTCACTGCTGGCAATGCTGTAGCTATTGCCGTGGTTACCATTCAGTGGTAGAGTATCCATGACACTTGTATCCCTGGCATTGTTCAGAAGCCCCTCTGAAAAATATCACACAAGAAAAGTTGACTTGTACCAAAAGATATATGCATGTGGTTCTTGCTCTACACGGCTATTGCCCTAAGGAGCAATGTTATTATACTGTTTTTGCTACATTATACAGGAACCGTGCAAAAAAAAAGAAAGAAATAGAAAAGGAAAGGAAATGGAAAAACATACATTATAGGGTTTGGAAGCAAGGAAAACAATGTGGACTCAATAGGCTTTCCCAACACTTTGTGTGATACGAGAATAAATGTTTTTGTTCACATTAATGGGGTTTTTCCTTTTTGAAAAAATAAGGTCTTCACAAAATCCTAGCAAACCATTTCTACTACTCTTAAAGCAGATGTGGTGTCAGTTTGCTTAGCTCAAAATGACTTCTGAGAAAACTCTTCACTTAGTATGGAAATTTTGAGCATGAGAGAAGGGGGGACATTTTTGGGGGGGGGAGGGGAATAAACATATATATATATATATATATATATATATATATATATATATATATATATATATATATATATATATATATATATATATATTTGCAAAAGATGCTTTGGAACTCAAATCATCAAGATAAAATTTCATTTCTCATGCCCAGCAACCTCAGTAGAGCTAATGGAGATGGAGACAAATGGCAAAGTTTTGAACTTGATGTTGTGTGTGTGTGTGTGTGTGTGTGTGTGTGTGTGTGTGTGTGTGTGTGTTTTAATATATTTGTAAGGAATTATTTGGAATAATCATTTTTAAGCCTTGACACATATTTGCAATCTCTAGCAGAACTGTCTAAGTGCTGGTAGTGTACTATTACAAAATTGCCCACTATTGTGATTGCAAATCAAAGAAGAATTAAGGTACACAAGCTTCCAAAAAGATGATACAAAAACATTGCAAGCTTCTTGAATGACTCAAAGGAACAAGCTAGACGTGATGCTAGAGAGAGAGGGCTCTCTCGCTGGATTTGTGTTTAGTTCAAAACAGCTGCTGGTGGGAGGGAAACTGGAGAGGCGAGGCTGGAGAAAAGGGTTTTAATAATCCACCTGCACTGTTTTCCTGAGTTAAACCAACCCCTCCCTGCAGGTACTTGCTCTGTGTGGTGCCATTATGCTTTTCCCTTTTATTCGGATATGCAAGGGATCTTCATCCTGCCATTTAAGCTAAAAGGCTCACAAGGCAGCAAACAATACAAATACATATAAACAGCTTCAGGGTGGTATGATGGATATTTCCTTTGGAAAAATAGCACAGGGGGGAAAGAATGAAAGACTTGTTTTTGTTTTGGGGAAAAGCACTGTGCGCGTTGAATGTGCTGGCTACTGGATGTACCAATTTGTCCTTTAATTATAATACTGGGTTATATAAGAGAGATAGCTGTGGCAGAACATTATGCATTGATATGGAATTTCTTAATGGCGGCTAAAATGCTGATGGCTAAATATTGGCATAATGAAGTGCCACTATCATTAAAAGAATAGATGGCAAATGGGTGGAAGCTGGCCGTAACGGCCAACTTAACCGAGGGAAGGGAGCCTATACCAAAAACCCATTTACAAACATTGGTCCCCTGGGATCAATTTTATGAAAGTGGGACATAATCTTGAGCTTGATCTATAGTAAAGTTTTGAAGTGGTAAAGGTAAAGTCTTTACTGTAATATGATGTGCTGTAATATGATGATTTGTTATACTTAGAGGTGGGAGAAAATGGTTTTATTTTTTCATAGATTTCAGTGTGCAACCAAAATGAAATAGCAGAAAGTGGTGGTACGTGTTTTTAGTCCACCATTTCCCCATTTTTATCCATTGCAACCGCTTTAAAAGTGTAGTAGATAGTTGGTATAGGTTGTACAGTGTCAGCAATTGAAGAATGACGCAAAATTACATGGTTTTATTTATTTATTTTAGCAGAAAGTGGTGTCGTGTTTTTATTTCATTATCATCACCATTTTCTCTTGCCCTTAGTTATACTGTGTTTTAGAATGGAATTTGAAACGTTAAAAACAACACCACCCTTCCTTCCTTCCAGCCCTGTTCCTCCAATCCAATTTGAGCCCCTTGTGGCTGCTTTGAACTAAAAACAACAACAAAAAGGGTTATGCACGGAATTGCAGCAGCTGATTGAAGTTAGTAAAAATTACTGTCAGGACAGTAAACATGCATAAGATCAGGCTGGACAAGTAGTATGATCAAAAATATTTGTCGGAGCTTTTCAATAAAAAGTTCACAAAGAAGTTTACATAGCAAAAGGAAAATGGTTACTGTCCCCAAAGGGCTCACAATCTTAAAAAGAAACACAAGGGAGAGACACCAGCAATGGCCAATGGGAGGGATGCTGTGCTAGGGTGTGAATAGGGACAGTGGCTCCCCCCCCCCCGTTAAATATGAGAGAGCCAGCACTTTGAGAGTTGCCTCTGTGCGCAGTTAGCAGTATTGCATTCTAATTACACTTGCTAGGAAATACAGGTGGGCCCCCATATCCGCTGGGGATATGTTCCAGGCCCCTCCGTGGATACTTGAAACCGTGGATAAGAGCGAACACCCCCTCCATGGTTTCCTGAGGGCCCCCCCCACCCTGCCTCCCCTGCAGGCAGGCATGCTTGCCCCCCCAGCTCTTATTTTACTTTCAGCAAGCTTTGTTTCTTCCTTAAAACAGAGAAGCAGCCTCCCTTACAGGCAAGTAGAACGAGACTAAGTCCTAGAGAGGCTCTGCAAGGTTTCTGTTAACCTTGCAGAGCCTCTCTAGTACTTAGTCTCATTCTACTTGCCTGTAATAAGCAGCTAGAGGCTGCTTCTCCTGTTTCTTTAAAGGAAGAAACGAAGCTTACTGGGAAAAAAGTAAAAGCCTGGGGGGGTCCCCATGATCCGTGGATAACTGAAACCGTGGATAGCGAATCAGTGGATATGGGGGCTCACCTGTAATGCTAAATTGAGACCCAATCCTATCCAACGTTCCAGCACTGATGCAGCCGCAGTGCAGCCCCAAGTTAAGGAACAAAAGTTCCCTTACCTTGAGGAGACCTCTGTGACTCCCCCCCCACAGGGTGCAGCGCTCGACCCATTAGCATGGCTGCATCGCCACTGGAAACATGGATAGGGTTGGGCCCTATATGCGGTTTCCTTTTGTGTAAATGTAACTAGGATTGCAGTGCATATGTATGTGTATACAAATGAACAGGGTCTGCTATGCAAGTCTTTAAAAGGCCAATATGCAGTTTACAACTTGAATTGCCAACTGTGCAAGCCTAGGCATGTCTACCCAGAAGTAAGTCCCATTGTGTGTAAGATTGCAGCCTAAAATGGCTAGTTACAGAAGTTTGCACGGCCAAACGTCTTTGTTTGCAGACATATTAAGATCCTACACGGTTTCCAGGAAGCAAGCCCCTTTGAATAAACATACTTATTTCTGAGTAGATATGCATGGGATTGCACAGTTAGGTGCTGGTTTGGACAGGCTGTGACTACAGGCACTCCCCCCCCCCGTATTTGTAGGGGATAGGTTCCTGCTGCTACCGCGGAAACTGGAAGCTGCAAATAACAGTGAACCCTACAAGAAGTGGTTCACAAATTCCCCTCTCACGCAAATGACTTATCTGCCTCTGATTGCAGCCAAATACGATGCTGTCTCCTGTGTCTTGCTGTCTCTCACTGTTGCGACACTTTAGCCCTCCAATCCGCTTCCTGGTTGTGTTTGCAGACAGCACAGAGACAGCAAGACACAGGAGACAGTGTCGTGTTGGGCTACAATCAGAGGCTGATAAGTCATCTGCGTGATGGGGGATAATTTGTGAACCACGGATATGTGAAACCGTGGATGTGGAGGGACGCCTGTACTGTATTTATATATCTTGAACTATGTCAAGTAGTTGCATCTGTGAATGTGTTTTTATATTTGCTTCAGTCTATTAGAGCAGGGGTCTCCAAAGTTTTCCGGCCATGGGCAGGACGGGCATGATTGACAGGTCCTTCCAGCTGTGTCAGTGAAGCATGAGCGGCCAGTGGGGAGCCACTCGCCGGCTGCCGTAGCTTCCCACAGCCTTCACAGGTAGGCGCAGGGAATTGGCGGGGGGGGGGAGTTGGAAGCCACTGCGGGCCAGATAAAATCGGCCCGCAGGCCGGATTTGGACCATAGGCTGTAGTTTGGAGACCCTGTATTAGAGGAATGCAATAAAACTGTGATGTTTTTGTATCTTCTTTTGGAAGATTTAACCCTCTTCTTCACATTTTTTTTTAAAAATGCATTAAACATGCACCTTTGTGTGGGTTTCACTCTTCCTAGGCTCTGTATAACCAAGATATCCCAAGACTCTATCTGAATTAACATACAATAAAGAAGATGTACCCATGGCCTGGGTATAAGAATTTTTTTGTTGGTATGGTTAGTTTATACAAAAGATTAATACATATATTGGTAAGGTTAGATATACTGTATACATTTATTAAATAATTTATATAAATACTAGAACCTATTTTTTTGCCAATCCCAAAACAGGGGCAGGGAGGAAGCAGTTTCTTGCAGTCAACTGAGGTGGAAAAGAAAGATCTCCGAGAACGATACTGAATCTCAAATTGCTCTGCTGGTACAAAGTTGTAGCATCATAGGAAGCCTGAGAGCATTTTCATTTGTGAGGCTTGAATCTGCTTTGAACCTTTCAGCACTATTTATATGAATATTTGATCATTGTTAAGGGGGAAGAGAAGGCTGAGGAGAGGCATTTGTAATGTGAATGAGCATTCTGGCCAATTTAGGTTTCATGGTCATGTTATAAAAAAAGCAAGAATTGCTAGAAGCCTCGTGTATGAAAATGCCCTTAAGAACATGTTCTGATGGCTGATTTCTGCTCTCAGTTCCATGTTGTAGCACATGGCTGGCAATGCAGGAAGAGGCGAGAGTGGGCAGCTCCCCTTTCCCTCCAGGGCTATTCTCTGTTCACTGCAGAAAGTCAGCCATGTAGCCTGTGCTGTTCCATCTATGCTGACTGGTCTCACATCAGTCACAATTAGTTGACAGGCAACTAAAATGTATCTCTAGGTCTGTGAACATAAGGACTGCCCTGTTTTTCTTGACTTCTGCCCTTTGCCTTACAATGGACCCATGAGTTGCAAGAGGTCATCCTGTTAAAGGCATGACACTGTTCTTGTTTGGGGCCTGTCAGTCATGTGGGTCAGCACAAATTGAGGCAGCCTGCATGTCTTAGGCAGCAGGGGTCAGAAGCAGTGGTGTAGCTAGAGGGGGCCCTGGGTGCCAGGATTCGTGGGGGGGGGGGTTTTGACACCACTAGTGGCCAAAATTGTTGAAACCTTGGTTATATATCATCCAATGTGTATTCCACAGCGAATGTAATGGAACAAACCATATCAAATGATCTGTGTACTATCAAATGTTATAGCCAAAAAAACGGAACGGGAAAACACAATTGCCTTATGTAGCATTTATTTTCTGGCCATTATTATTATTATTATTATTATTATTATTATTATTATTATTATTATTATTATTATTATTATTATTTTAATTTCATGTCATAACTATTACTGAAAATAATTTTCCGTATGGGGGTGTGTCAAAAATGTATGGTCCCCGGGTGTGCAATGACCTAGCTACGCCTCTGGTCAGAAGTGCCCAAAGAGAAACACACTGGAGTCCTCCAGGTGGCGCCAGAGATCATAGTGTCCAGATGCTGCTTATTATTTCAGAGATGCTGAGGTTTCCTAATAGTGTAATCCTTTGGATAAACTCAAACACAAGACCAGGCTTCCATATGTTTTTCCTGTTCGTTCAGATGCTGTTGCCAAAGACAGCAGACAAGGCTGAACCAACACTGGTGGATTAGAAAGCAATTTGTTGACAAAGATTAATGGTCATTCACATCAGCGAGAAAAATCTTCACTATATTGTCAGTGTACCTTCAGAAAATACTGAATTCAGTCTGCATCTGTGAGGTAGGATAGATAGTATGTCTGCTCAGGCCTGGAAAACATCAGAGCTTACAGGTTTCTGAATTGAAATGTCCCTAAAATGCCACTCTGATTTGGGCCTTCGGATATTTACTGGATATACATGATCTTGATCTAACCCACATTTCAGACCCAAAAAAGCTGTGCGTAAAAAAGAAAATAACCATCACAGATGTAGAATGAAATCATTTATTTTCAGAATTTAAATCTCAACCAGCAATCCACAATGTTTAAGTAACATAACAACACATACTTGGAAAGATCTGTGTAAATGAATGACTGTTACTTTGGAGTACTTATGGCTGGGTAGCTTATGCATTAAGACATTTCTTCCTTAGTTTTTCTGCCAATGCATAGAATAACCAGCTGGAATTTTAAAAAAAGAAAAAGAAAATAAAGGGGTTGCCTTGCATTGAAAATGAAGCATGGCTCTCATGACATGTGGCACAGCAGCATGAGAAAATGCTATGACGTTTGCAGACAAAAATGTTTTAACTGAAAATAAATTCCATTCTCATACACAGTTACACAAAACTGAAACATACTGGATGAAAGACAAAATGAAAATAGGCACAACAGAAGGATCTAATGGCTATCAATAGCTATAAAATATGCCTCGTTATTCTTGATTTCTGCATTGCAAGAAATGAACTGCTATAAATATCTACATCATTGATTTATGATGCATTAAAAAAGTGAACTAAAAAAATTACATTTGATATGCAATGTTTAGCTTTACTCCCATACTTGTCTCTCTGTAGGGCTCTAAACGACAGCATGAAGAAAAGGAAAGAAAAAACAACAAGTAAGCTTACAGCGACAATAGGAGGAATATGAATCAAAAGCAAATTGATGATATGCAGAAAAAAGTGTTAACAGAAACCATTTCAACTTCCTGAAGCAAATGAAGTTACATTGCATGGGTTATTCCAGCTTGAAGAATTAGTCACATGTTTTTTATTTGTAAGGATTAATGCAGTGGTTTTTAATAGACCTCCATCCTCAGATGGCAAAATCCAAAACTGAAAATGAAAATTGCCCTGCTCCATGTTTTGACAGTATCTAAGGTATTTCCTGAGTCTTAAAAGTTTTTACTTACTGTTAATAACGATGACACCTAGCGCTTGGACACTGAAGTCCAATTCCAGGTTAAATTACTGGTTTCGCTTCTCCGCAAAAAGTACCACTTTTCTACCAGGTTTTTTTTTTCTCAACCACAACATTCTAAGCATGATTAAACAAAGACTAGCATTTCAAAGGATGTTTCAAAATGATGCCATCTCTTTTTAGGCAGAGCCCACTGAAATCAGTAAAATACTTTGGGATCCAAGATTATTCCCTATGCTACTAGGAAAACTGCCTGTGGTTAGTAGGCGGGATATAAATATTCTTAATAAATAGGAAATGGGTCTTTTCAGAATGTTCCAAGCTCCAGTATAATTGTTCTTCATCTTGTTTTCCTGAGGGCCTCCACACTCTTAGCTACTTACCCAACCAAAGCCAGAGTGATCCTTCAGCCCAGTCTATACCTATTTAGGGTTTGAACACTCCTTATGAGGGGTTGTATGCTAACCCTCTCTTCTGCAAATAGAAATTTGTGCAAGGGGGAGGAACAAACATCACGGATTTCCCCCAAACCCTGAAAGCCCTCCGCACTCCACAGAATCCTGATCCGTAGGGTTCACTGTCTTCCAGAGTGGTTTTGGGTGGTTCCATTGTGGGGGCACAAAGAACTATTCAGGGGATACAAAGGAGGGGGCAGGGAAGTTTGCTTAGAGTACACCCCTTAGGGTCCAATTCTATCCAGCTTTCCAGCGCCGATGCAGCCGCAATGCAACCCCGAGGTAAGGAAACAAACGTCCCCTTACCTTGAGGAGGCCTCTGTGACTGCCCCCCCCACCGCAGGATGCAGCGCACGCCCCATGGGCATGGCTGTATTTGCACTGAAATGTTGGATAGGATTGGGCCCTTACAGTATAATCTAAAGATTTCAAACTTCTGCTCTTTCAAGTTATTACATGACCATTTATGCTGCTAGTGATTCAGCAGGGTCTGTCCTGCCCTCCACAGCTAAAGCCTCCAAGACTAAGGCCTGATTCATAGGTTCAACCTGCAATGGACTTCTTGTCTGAAAAAAGTGAACATTACCTTCCCACATGAGAAGCTGTGTGTGTGAAACAGCTTCTCATTTGCCCTGGCAACCATGAAAACTCTCTAAAAACTGACAATTATCCTGGCATGGTTGAAATCACCACAACCACATGGGGACCACTTCGCATGAATCCAAATGCTCATAGTCATAAGGGTACTTAGTATAGAACTGTATACTGTACTTTAGAGATGCATATTTTGAATTTCCATGTCAAAATCTTCATGTACATGAAAAGCCAGCACAGCAGGTAGAAGCTTTGCTAGCTTCAATGCTGCAGAGAGGTTTTAACTGAGGTCTGTATTCAAACGTGCAATCCCTTACATGCCAAAGTGGTGACCTGTTCTGCAAAGTTGCCAACTCTTCAGATCTGGCCTGCAGTCTCCAGGAATCAGCATTAATCTCTAGGAAGCTACTGAAAACAATCCTGGATATTTTAACAGGGCCTCCTTTGTATAATGAGATCATGTTATGTTGAAGAAAAATCCATCTCCAAGAACCACTTCAGTCAGAGCTAGCCACCCTAGGTGCTCTGTGGCACATATGGAGTATTATTTCAAAATAGTTTTGCTTTTGCATGTGGGAAGGGCCTGTAGGGTTCTGTTTTCGAATGGTAACCATGCCACAAGTGAAGGAATGAGGGTCTTAAGTGAAGGACAGCTACGCAAGACAGGCTAAGCTACCAAACAACTTGCTGCCCTTCTCTTCTGGAAAACCATTCTGAAGGTCAACCAGCCATGCGGGGATTTTTCTATTTTCTATTTTAAGGGAAGTGACTGACACTATTATACTGGGGCCAAAATGTGTGCATGAGGGAAGCTGTTGTATGGCGGATGGTAGCCATGAAAGGTAGTGAAGTAACAGTGACAAAGAAATATTTGCTTCTCAACTAAGTAAGACTATCGGTGAAATACACCATAGAGTTCCGGTGCCGCAGCGAGTGCTCCGGTGCCGGAAGATGTCGCAAACGTGCCGTAAGGCACGTTTGAGCCTCTTCTGGAGTAAGGGAGGCCGGCACAAAGCCGGCACACGAGGATGCAGCCGGTGGCAAAAGGTATGTCTTCTGCCACTGGTCACATGGGCGGTACGGGCAATGAGGGAGGGGGGCCACTGGCCGAGTCGGCCTGGGAGGGGGCGGGGATGACGTTGGCCATATACCCGTCGTCGTTGGGCCAGCTCAGCTGTTACACAGCCTCCTCCGACTTCCGCCAGCTATTTAGCTGGCAAAAATCCAAGGAGGCTGATAGGGCCTGACCCGGTTTACACTTGGGGAAGGGGACAATGTCCCCTTCCCCGAGTAGACCTCCGGCCTGCCACATGGCAGTCCGGACGTCGAAATCCTGTGCAAGGATCCGAAGCCGGATCCTTAAACAGGATTTGGCTGTATGATCCCACCAGAGATGCGGATCTGCATATTTCATGGAGAATCAACTTGAAAAATCAAATCCTTGAGAGAGATCTACATCTACAAACCAATGAATGAAGAAATGAATGAATGGATTAAAATAAATAATTTAAACAAACAAACAAATAGAAGCAGGCACAGACTTTCTTGTGGAAAGGAGATATTTAAACAGAAGTATCAGACAGTGTGAAGCACTCAACATTGAAATTAAACATTTAAAATTGAACTTAAAACTAGAAGGAATTAATATTTGTAGGCTAACATCGAAGCTTTGGTACTTCTGGTGGTGGAGGCAGTGGTGTTCCTCGTGCTGGTCAGTGGCCTCGTGCTGGTCAGACTTTTATTACCCACAATTCCCCTCAGAACAAGGAAAATTGTGGGGGAAAGCGCCACACCATAGGCATTGAGAGGGATTTCACCTCCTGAAAATCACTGAAATGACTCCCCCCAGTTTTCCACCTGCAAAGGGGATGGTGAAATGGGGGGCGGGGGCCGCATTTCAGCTTAGTCCTAGTAAAGTCTCATGTGGCAAGCTTCTGCTCACACTCAGTGGTGTAGGGGCAAATTTTGAACTGCAGGAGCTTGTCACTCATGACACACCCCACAGCTATGCAAAACAACAATTACAGGTTTTTTTTTTCCCTAGCACTTATTTCTACTTCAAAACTTATTATACTGTACTACATTTAGGCTGCAATCCTATGCACACTTATAAATTCCATTAAATATAGTGTGGCTTACTCCTGAGTAATCCCAAGAACATAATAAGAGCCCTGCTGGATCAGGCCAAGGGCCCATCGAGTCCAGCTTCCTGTATCTCACAGTGGCCCACCAGATGCTTCCGGGAGCACATAAGATCACAAGATACCTGTATCCTGTTGCCACTCCCTTGCACCCAGCATTCAGAAGTAGGCTACCTCTAAAACCCAGAGGCTGCATCCAGTCATCATGATTTGTAACCTGTGATGGACTTTTCCTCCATAAATATGTCCAAGCATCTAGGCCAGGTGCCACCACAACATCTTGTGGCAAGGAATTCCACAGAGGAATTATGCACTAGGTAAAGAAAAAATTCCTTCCACCAGTCAATTTTAGTGGATTTCCTCTGGTTTCTGGTGTTGTGTGAGAGGGGGGGGGGAACTCCCTTCTATCCACTCTATCCACCCCATGCATAATTTTATATGTCTCAATCACGTCCGTCCCCCTCTCAGGCACCTTCTCAGAACTGCTCTATTAAAGATGTCGCTTATTTCATCACAAACTATTGGAGTGGGGTTGCAACAGTTTAAAGCAAATGCATGAGCATTGAAAGTGAAGTTAAAAACTATTCCAAATAAATATTAGTATATTTCATCCTTGGTTGCGAGTTGTTAGATGTTGTGTAGACACAACGTTTCCACTTTTGCTAAAAAGATTTTGCACATTGAGGGGCTTCTTGTGTGAGCTAGGATGTCATCCTTGAGTGAGCTAGTACCGCATCTAGATGCAGATGAAGACTGAATCCTACATGTCATCAGTTTCAGCATCTTGAGGTCACAATGAAGTATTTAGCTTTGATTCTGAGAGAAGAAGTTCAGCGGGGAGGGAAGCTGAAAGTAGTTGTACTTCACCGTCCTTGGTTCTGGCATAAACCAGATCCACTTGGCCACCATGGTATTATCAGGATGCAATTGGTGTTGAACTTGTGTATCCTATTGATGACCTGGCCGATAGGCGGGAAGGGGGAACTGCATAGAACATAACCCCATGGGACTGGAAAAGCATCGCCAGTGGAGTGGGGGGGGGGTCATGTCCAGATTGGCACTGGCTGGTGGTGTTTCAAAACAGGGCAATTCCATTGATGTAGAGTGGAAGGCTTCGATGTCAAGGCTCCATTTGTGGCAATTTCCTTGTCTCCTACTCTACTGAGGAAACCAGCTGTTGGATACCCTTGCTCGTTGCACACACCGTGACCAAATCATGCAAGCAAAGGCACAAAGGGTTTTCGATGCCATGCCACCCTGCTTGTCCATGGAGTGCATGGCTGTTGTGTTGTCCATAAGAATCTATCTGGTTCTTCAAAGATGGTAGGAAGGAGTTTAGTGCTTTGAAGATGATCAACTGTTCTAAAAAATTGATGTGGGCCTTCCATTGTTATGGTGACCACACAACAAAAGATTTGGGGGAGTCACAGAGAGCTTCTCATCCCTACACGGACACATTGGAAGCTATGGTTTTGGTTAGTGTGCTGGAATGGAGGGGCACACCCTTCAAGTGGTTGGTTGAGAGAGCCCACCGCTGAAGAGAATGTAGAATTTGGTCCCAAATGATTAGCGGCTTGTGTTGACATTACCCTTGAGGCCTGAATACTGACAGAAACCACTGTTGCAGAGACGCCATGTATAAATGCAGCAACACACCAATGGCCGTAGTGGATGTTGTGTTGCATAGGAGCCGATGGACCTGATGTGCAGGTTGCCAATGATGTTTAGAACTCCGAGATGAGGGATATTATGGGCAGACCCCTTATTCTGAGAGTGTCATGATGATAGTGCCTAGAAGCCAACAGGATTCTTTTACACCGGATCCACTGAGTTGGTTCCAGTTGAGACTTCTTCTGGTAGCCATACAGGTCCAAAGATGTTATCAGGGACAGAATGAATTCCAGGTATTTTTGGAATTGTTGCTTGGACTTTTCCACTATAAGTCAATTGCTGATCGATGCTGAAGGAACACCAGGATCACAGCCATACACTTGGTGAAGACCTTCAATGCCATGGAGATGCTGAAGGGAAACACTCAATATTGAAAGAGTTCACTGCAAACAGAAAAGCATCTGATGTTGTGGGTGTATCATAATGTGTAAATATGCATCCTTTTTAAGTCTACGGCTGCAGAGCAGGCATCTTCATAGAGAGGCACCGGCATGTTCAATATCAATAACATATGGAATTTGTCAATTCAGATGAAAGCATTGAAATCCTGTAAGTCTTGAATAGGAGGATGACCACTGTCTCTTCCTGGTATCATGAAGTATCTCAAGATCCCCAGGTGTTTTGGATGAATGTCTCTGAGGTAACAGTAGCATGGAGTGAAATGCTGTGTTTTCAAAAACTTGATAAGTTTCATCAGACTTAGAATCACAGAGTCGAAAAGGGACCTACAAGATAATCAAGTGCAACCCCCCTGCCAATGCAGGCAATCCACAGGTACAGCATCCCCAATAGGTGGCAATCTAGCATCTGCTTAAAGACTTTCACTGATAGAGAGTCTACCACCTTCCAAGGCAGACTGTTCCACTGCCGAACTGTTTGTACTGTCAGGAAGTTCTTTCTAAACAATCAAAATCTCTTTGTTGTACTGTAAACCCATTTGTTTTGGTTCTATCCTCCAAAGCAATCAGGAACAAATCTGCTCCTTCTTCTACATGACCAGTAGCGTCACTGCAGGGGGGGGGCGGAGCTCCAAGTTCCGCCGGGCTCTGAGCCTCCGTTACACGACGGAAGAAAGCGGCCCTGCCCCCTTGCCTTTGGAGCCATTCCGGCCGACGAAAGCAAGTGCTTTCATTGGCCGGAATGGCCCCAAAGGCGAGGGGGCGGGGCCGCTTTCTCCCGTCGTGTAATGGAGGCTCAGAGCCCAGCAGAACTTGGAGCTCCGCCCCCCCCTGCAGTGACGCCAGTGTACATGACAACTCCTCAGATTATCTTCATAGATTTAACATTCACGAGTTTAAAAGCCATGTCAAAGATTTTTCCATAGGGTTAAAAAATACACAATAAAATTGCCTTAAAAGTCACTCAAAATAAGGTAGAAAAACTTTAAACCAATTAATCATGCAGTTTTAAAACAACGGATGTGCTTTAACTTGCCTTTTCAATGGGCTGCTTCCCTTTTAACGATATGTTCGCTATTGTCTGGCCATTACTGATTGCTTCCGCTGTTAATTAGCTGCCTCTGGCTGCGTGCCTAGAGTTTCCCGCGTTTTTTGCTTTTTCAAGGTTTAGCCTGTTGCATTATCCAGGTAACATCCTGGTAGCTTGTTGCAGCCCTGGCTTGAGAAGGTCCACAGATGTTCGTGAATGAAACGTTGCCCACCCTCTCTGTTGTTTTAAAACTGCACGATTAATTGGTTTAAAGTTTTTCTACCTTATTTTGAGTGAATTTTAAGGCAATTTTATTGTGTATTTTTTAACCCTACGGGAAAAAAAAATCTTTGACATGGCTTTTAAACTTGTGAATCTTAAATCTATGAAGATTATAGCTGGCCATGAAAGCTTCCGTTCGATTCCTCAGATTATTTATAGAAAGTTATCATGTTTCCTCTTAACCATCTCATCTCCAAACTAAACATGCCCAACTCCTTCAATCTGTCTTCACATGGTCTTCAGCCCCCACAACCTCCTTTGGATCCGCTCCTGTTTGTCAATATCCCTCTTAAACTGTGACACCCAGAACTAGACACAATATTCCAGGCTAAAGCAGAATACAGTGGTCCCATTCTCTCAATCTCGATACTACTGTTGATGCACCCTAGAATTCCATGAATTTTGTCAGCTGCTGCGTCAGACTGCTGGATATTTTGCACACATAGCTCAGGTCTCCAATCTTATATATATGTGTTTCTGATTTTTCCTAACCAGGTGCAAAACTTTACATTTATCCCTGTTGAAATGCATTTTGTTTGCCCAGTTTTCCATTCTGTCAAGATCATCCTGGATCCTATTCCTGTCCACTAGGACAGGGGTTCCCAACTGGTGGTATGTGTACCAGTAGTGGTACTCTGGCTGACCAGCGGTGGTATGCGGACCGCTGGTCTGCTGGTACCCCGCTCTGATGTGGCTGCTTTGCAGCTGCGTTTTCGCCCCCGAGCCCCTTGGGAGCACTGTGAAGGGCACTCCCGCCCACCCTGACCGTCTTACCTGCATTTTCTGGCTGAAAGCGCGACTGAAACCTGGAAGTAAGTGGCAATGATGTCATTGCCACTACCGGTGGTACGCCGATGGAGGCGGGCCCTGGAGGTGGTACGCGGCCCGCCGCGTTGAAAAACCCTCCTCTAGGATATTAGCTACCCCTCCCAGTTTGGTGGTGTCTACAGTTTGATGAGCATCCCCTCTACTCCCACATCCAAGTAATTTATAAAGATATTAACACCAGACCAAAGACAGAACCTTGAGAACCGTTCATCACTTCCCTCCAGGTCAATGAGGTTCCATTGACAAGTACTAAGTATGATTTGTCAGTCACAGAGTCGTAGTGATGCTACCCCCTACCGGGGGCAGCAGGGATGATGTCCCCGGCGAAGCCCCGCCCCCGCCACGTGACTCACCCAGAAGCCATGCCCCGGGTGACGCCACGCGTCCCCCAGGGGGCGGAGGAGGGTGGAAATCACTGACCTCCTCTGCTGCTGCTGCCGCCCGTCCATTGGACGCAATTCGCGACCGCATCCCACCGCCCTCTGCTGCTCAGGGCTCTCTTCTGACTGGGCAGGGCTGGGCCCTGGGCGGTGTTCTTTGCGTGTGTGTGGCGCCACCCAAGCCATGTCCCCCAGAAGGGCCAAACCAAGATGCAACTATTGCCACTGCCAAAGCGGGGTCCGGAGCGGGGCGCCACTGCCGAAGCGGGCCCCGGGCCCGGGGGTGATTTTATCCCCCCCAGGTTTGCTACCCGGGGGCGGAACGCCCCCCCCCGTCCCCATTACTACATCTCTGGTCAGTGAGCCACTGATCCACCCGATGGCATCATCATCTAGCTCACATCCCACCAAGACGTTTACTACAATGTCATGGGCAACCTTGTCAAAAGCCTTACTGATATCCAGATACAGTATATCCACAGCATCCCCCCCCCCCATCTACTAACCTAGTCACTCTATTATAGAAGGAGGTAAGTTTTGTATGGCAAGTGTTTGAAATCATGCTTGCTCTTGGCAATCACCACCCTCCTTTCTAAATGCTAAAGGAACTTGGTACAGAGGCAGTAGTTTGGTATCAAAATATGACTGCTTGTAACTTGAGATGTAGATGCTGAGGTATGAGCTACAACATTTTGAGCTGACCATGTCAAAATATTAATCATTTTATGACAGAGGTCTGCTGTCATAAAATGGCTGCTGACAGAGTGCGCAGTGCTCCATTGGCAGCCATTTTCTGAGCACTGCTGCAAGAGGTGGCAGCGCTCCAACCCCAATGGACCCTGCTTCGCCCATTGCCTGAAGGGGGTGAGGGTGAGTGGAGAAGGGGGAGGAACGGAGGCAGGAAGGTTGTGGAAGGAGGTGGATGCGCTGGTGATGGCATGATGCACCGGATCCTATCCCCTCTTTTCCAAGTCTCCCTACTCCTTTTTTCTCCTCGGACGTGTGCCAGCTACAGAGCTGGCACAGGTCTGAGGAGACCCATTGTGGAGCGGGAGACTTACAGAGGCTCCATAGCCTCCTGATCCCCCCCCCCCCGGGCAGGATAAAGCGTGCTCCTTTTTGGTGCAGCTGCATTGGCGGCGGGCGGGAAGGGAGGATAGGATTGTGCTCCAAGTTGTTCACTTAGTTCATATCAATGGAATTAAACATGGAGGTCATGGTCTGGACTGGAGGAATGAAGTCAGGATCAAGCTTTTTAGGGAGTCTTAGGGAACAAAGCCTGTTGGAGAGTTCCCTGTCAAAAACGATTTTAAGTTTTCATGGCCCGCAATAATTCTTGAATTTACTGGAGCAAACAGGTATAGAGCCATGGTAAAAAAAGTTTTAAAATGTATTATGCAAAAAAGTATAATAATTTTTTTAATATTTTATATTTTAAACTACTACAGTACTTTCAAGCTGCACTTAAGTTTGCCTCGTTTTTTATTGGTACCATTTAAAAACTTTTTGGCCATGTCTCTATACCTATTTGCTCCAGTAAATTCAAGAGTTCCCTGTCAGAAGTTTTTTTTTTTTTGCAAGCCTCAGTACCAGCCTTGACTGTGCAATGGCCTAAACCTTAAGCAAACAGTTAACTCAGTCACAACAGACTTTGAAAGCTGACTAGCAGCTTGTTGAAGACCTACATTACAGACAATGTAAAGATTACTCACAGAACATGTATGAAGTGCTTTCAATAACTCAAGGTACAGATGCTACGTATTACAGAGTCACAATAAAGTTAACCCACCCACCAGTTAATTTTTTTAAATAAAACAAAGGATTCTTTGTTGGTTTTGTAAGTGTATGGCAAGGTGAGCTTCTGTAACTGTGAATGCAAGAGCCACAGTTGTTTCTGGTGCCTGTGTTTGTGACTGTATACGAACAGACTAGAGGCCAAATCCTAGCCCCTCCCAGCTCAGAGCGTGTAGCGCTGCTGATGGAGTCTGCACGGCATGCTATAGGTGGGGGGACACCAGAAAGCCCTTCTCCATAGGCCACCTGTTCTCCAATGGTCTCCACAGACCAATGCCAGCTCTTTTGCTGGCGTAAGTCCGGGGAGACTTCTGGGGGTGGGGTCCAGGCCAGGAAAAGGAGATAAGATCTCAGCATGTGTGGCTGCCACCAAGATATCCTCTTCCTGCCCCTGAACTGGTCCACTCACTCTCTGCCCCAAACTGCCCATGATCCTCCCCTGAAGTGCCCCCGCTACCAACGCCAATGGTGGGGGCAGTGGAGGTTCTGCGAGCCACAGGCACCCACACATGGCCTCTGGCTGTGGGCGGAGTGGCTGTTGTGCCACCAACCTGCATAGGATTGGACTATAAAGAACACACACACACACACACACACACACACACACACACACACACACACACACACACACACACACACAAAACGTGGTTATATAAAAAAGTAGGGTTTTTTGGGGGGGGGGAAGCCTTGTGCCTTAAAGAGATACATCGGCCAAGATGTATGGGATGTGACAGACTACCAAAGTTGGCCAAGCCCACAGGTCACTATTAGTAGCGTAGCTACCACAAAACAGCAGGGGCTGCCTGCTTCGGGTACAAGGGCCGAAGGGGTGCGGGCACATCACGAAGCCACTGCACAGGAGTGCTTCCGATCGGGAAGCAGAGAAGCACTCAGCGGTGGCTGCTTTGTGATGTGCCCACTTCCCCCTTCCTCCTCCTCTGGAGGCTCTGACTGATTTAGTCAGATCAGAGATGGGTGCTCAGATCAGGGGGATGAATGGAGCTGGGGAGACCTATCCTTTTCGTCACTGCTGCCTTGCCATTGCCTCCTCACCGCCTCACTGGTTGAGAGTCGTTCTGTGCGACTGACCGCTTTTTCACATTTTTTTCTTCGTTGTAAAGAAAAGCAAAAAAAGTGGCCAGCCGCTCAGAGCGGCTGGCAACCCAGACGTAATTGCCAGTGACGTCATCACGTCACCACCAATTACTTCCTGGTCTTCTGGTACTTGGTGG
Source organism: Plestiodon gilberti rubricaudatus (assembly GCA_026170595.1). NCBI lineage: Eukaryota > Metazoa > Chordata > Lepidosauria > Squamata > Scincidae > Plestiodon > Plestiodon gilberti. The sequence continues at coordinate 104,549,877 of JANXHW010000002.1, read as the reverse complement.
TGACGTCACAAGTCACCGCCCCGGGTAGCAGAAGACCCAGCTACTTCACTGCTCACTATCCTTTCTTGCTAATTCATATGGGAATGAATGACACTGCCACAGGTACAGTGATGAGCAGGTCATTTCTGGCTATGAGGCTTTAGATAGGAAGGTGAAAGATAGGAAGGGCCCAGATAGGTATTCTTGCCTGTTCTCCCAGTAACAATGGAGAAATAAATAAAAACAACATTGTAGTCGAGTCTACTACAGACCGCCAGGCTAAACGGAGGATGTGGATGATGCTTTTCTTGAGCAACTTATAGCATAATCTTATTTGCCCAGTGTCCATTTTTCTATAGAATTTATATTTATTTTGGATTTTCTTATAAAATACAGACATCTGAAATACAGTAGCATAACATAAGCAATTGTTTTGTTTAAAAAGTATATACTTCCCATCAATGATTAAAATGGAACGAACATGAATCTCATTCACTTTTTTCCCTAGGGACCATACATCACTCTTATTCACAATTAGGACTTCAGTGGAAAATTCTTACATTGACTGTAACCCTAAAAATCCATTAAATAAGGTAGAAATCAATGTAAGGAAAGAAGAAACGGCAACACGTAGAAGAACACATTTGAATTGTAATGTCGTATCTAACAAGAGTATTGATACAGCATAAACTAAGTCATGGGAGATATAAAACATAACTCACAGTATTATCCTCTAGTAAGACAAGCTATTTCATGTTTAGAATAAAAAGTAGGTATAGATAGGATAAACCCTTTATATTATGTTTTTTTTCTCCAGCACATTATGATGGGTTAGTACCATGATAATGGAAATAATGTGTAATCCCAAAACACTATATCAAACATTTGCATAAGACACAAATTATTAACTCAAGATACTTTCATCTCTACGGTTGAAAGAATAAAAAGACCATGTTGCATTTCACAGGGGAAGGCCCTGATCCAGAGAACTTGCTGCACGCAACTCAAGTCTTTGCAAGCAGAGACTCCCATGGCCAACATTCCCAATAAGCATAAGCGGAAGGAAAGACGAACCTCCCTGACTCTGCGAACAAGATTCTTGCATTCTTCTGTAAGTTCATGCGACTGAAATATGCTCACTTTAATTCAGTCCGTACGGAAGGATGTAGTGGGGCTACTGTCTTTCGAATCCAATTCAACCAATGTTACTCAAGTCCTATTAAAATCACTGTGACAATTTAGGGCCTACTGATTTCAACCAGGTTTAAGCACAACTAACTCTAGTCAGATTGTGGCCTTTATTACTATTGAATAAAAAGTTTCTTTTTTTTCCCCTGAGAGGCAACGGGAGAACATATTCTGCACTGGGTTCTCATCTTCTTGCTCTGACTTCCAAAAACCAACAGTACTTTTGTCGTTAAAAGACCATTTCAATGTCACTTACCTTGGACAGTGCTTCTGTTTCTCAAAGGAATGATTTGACAAAGAAATATACAAGAGAGAAATGGATGCAGCTGACCAAACACATACTGAAGAGTAAAACAACACAGAAAATCTTAAAACAAAAAAGTCACACACATCTGAATGGATCGGACTAATGGGTGTCTTTCAAAATTAATTTAGACCCCTTGAAGAAAAGCCAGTGGGGAATGGGAAAATGCTCTGAAATGGGTGGGGAGATAATTATTTGTTCTCTATTAATAATAATAAAAAAGAACGAAGGGGGAAAAGGAAACGAAAGAAAAACTGTGTCTATAGAAGCCACATAAAATGGGACTCTCACTAGAAAAATGAGGGAAGCTCCACCACACCTGGTGTGTTGTACATGCTGACAGAAGGGTTGTTATAGACGGCCGATTCCCCGAGCAATGTGTTATAAGGGTTGTTAGTGCCATGAGGACGAAGAAGAGCATTGGTTATAAGATGGTTAGCCATGGCTCCTGGAGCAGCCCAATAGAAAGACAGAGAAAAAAGCAAAAAAAAGGTCAATCAGGCAAATGTGGTCAAAAAATAAAACATTCAGACTGACAACAATTTCAACAGCCCTGATTAAAAGTAGCCAGCTAATTGGATCGGAACGTTAAATGCCACCGAAGAAGCACAAATGCCACCGACAATGGAAACGGAAATGGATCGGGGTGATGCAAAACCAACCCTCTAGGAATGTCCCCAACTGACTGCTCAGAGTGGAAAGCAAGGAGGCACTCTGCATGCTTGCCACGCACACACACAAAAGAGACGATCACACTCGCTTCACGGCAAGGCATTTCAAAGAAAAGGGCAAACAAAATGATTGCGACTAACACAAAATGGTACATTTAACACTCACTGCAGGGTAGTCATGGTTTTCCTCTAGACTCTCCTGCTACCAGCCCCAATAAAGATTGCTCTTTGGTTCTTTTCAGTTCAGTGTTGAGACAGTTTATTGATATCAGGTGACTCAACACAGAATCTTTTTTTAAAAAAAAAACCATATAAAATGATGCAGCAGAATGGCGCTGTACTTCTACAAGGTGGTGAATCCCCCTGGGCGCCATATGCCCTGGCGAAAGGACTTTGGAATGACTATTTCAAGAATGCATGATACAGATGTATACTATATGCTGAGTGAATGCTCAGATGTTGTGGTTTACCACCCACATGTACACTCCCTTTCTTTTAACATCCAGATCCTGGGACAACCCACACACTGATAAGGGGCCAAACAGAGCATTGTTCATTTGTCATTCTTGTCCAAGAGAGGGCTGGAGGGACAGCTGCCTTTTCCTTTGAGAGAAAGCAATCCGCCAACGCAGACATGCTTTCCCTTCTTTATATCATAACTCACAAAGATCAAAAACATCAATAATGAAAGATGAAAGAGAAGATTGATATGGGGAATGAAAGTATAACAAGGAGACTGCCAGAAAACAATGACAGGATTCATTACAATGGTCCGAGAAACCTGGAGAGGAGTGACAGACTAAAGGGGGGATGAAGACAGAACGTCGTCCTTCATGACAGTCCACTGCTTGTCATCAAGGACTGCTACAAACAGGGTAGGGAAAGGACTGCTGAAAATCTGAGGTAATGAAAAGTCATGTTTTTTTCCCCGTCAGTGTCCACCAGGACAGTTCATGGCCAAGCCCCCCAAATTAGATAATTAGATAAAGTGCACAATCCAACCATGAAATTGTGGGAGTTCTGCTGTGCTCTGGTAGAGCCCCCATTCATCTTGAGGCTTTCATGGGAGAATACCCTAAAACAGTGGTTCTCAAACTGGTGGGTTGTGACCCACCAGGCTAGCCGGAAGCAGTCGCTACCCCCTTAAGGGGAGTTGCGATGTGCGGCGACCACACTTTCAGGGTCCTGCCACCACCGCAGAAAGGGGGGTATTTTCACTTGCCGGGGGTCGTGTCGACCCTCCAGAGCCCTCTATGCCCCCCCCCCCCGCACCTCAGCAGAGCTTCCAATCGCATTTGGGAGCTACTTCTGGTTTTCGGCGAAAACTGGAAATAGCTTCTAAGCACGATTAGAAGCTCTTCTGAGGGGCAGGGGGGCTGTAGAGAGGGCCATGTCCTTGCAACCCCCGGAGGGCCGGTGCGACCCCTGGTAAGTGAAAAATGGCAGCAGGGCCCCAGAAGTGCCATTGCTGAGTCTGTGATGACTTACTGGGTCCCATACTCCCCTGTAACATTTTGAGAACCACTGCCCTAAAGGATGATGTCCTAAGACAGCAATTTATACTTTTTAAGAACAAAAACAATTTAAAATCAGAAAGTAAGTTGGTGAATAAGTTTGAAAAGGAAGGAATAAACAGTCAACAGAGCATTTATTAAAGGAGCAGCAGTCGCCATTGGTGCAGGAAGAAGCCTTTACATAGTGTCCAAGGAGCTTCTCAATAGCAGAAGGGGACTTTTATATTCTAGTGCCAACTAGGTACTGTGGAGAAGGAATTTCCTCTGATGATCAGCTCTCCAGCGCAGGATAGGGTGCTGAACTAGTTACTGGAAAAGACTGCGATGATAGAGATGTTTGAAAACAAAGAGGCAGGCACCCCTTGGAACAGTCTCCAGATGGAGAAGTTCCCTTGCTATGTTCTTGTGGCTTTCTGACATTTCACCCTTACTATATGCTTATCAAAACTTCCTTCCAATATACTGTCCCTAGCAATGGAACTACAAGAAAATACAAAAACTTTTTTTTTTAAAACACTCCTTCGTATCAACCTCAATAACTGGGAAGATGTACAAATTGAATACAAATGTATTTGTATATTTTGGTCTCAAAACAGAAACGCTAAGAGCATGATGCCAGGTAGCTTTCATGGTTTCCCCAGATCTTAAGCTTAAAGAAGGCAGACTTTGGGTTACAGTGGCACAAGATGCTTCCATCTTGTTCTTCAAACTGTATTTTTACTTGGTTTAGCAGCCCAGATTGCTGTGGTTCTATCAAAGCGCCGTGTTTTATTTCAACCCCAGTTCAAATGTATTTGACAAATGCTCTTATCTTTGTAGTTAAAAGTTCAAACATGATTCAAAGGTGCAAATTAGAAAACAAGTCATAAACGTTGCATGATTACGGCTGTAATCCTATACAGCAGCGTTTTTCAAAGTTCTCCCCGCAACTCTGAGTGTTTGCGGGGTAAGCAGCGGCAGTGATCGCGGGGATTGCTGCCACCGCCAAAAACACCCCTGAAACTGCTATGTTCGTCCTTACCGGGGCTTCGGGGAGGCCTGCGCGACTCTCTGCAGGCCTCCCCGATCTTCGGATTGCCAAAACCCGGTGATTTTCAGGCACTTCCGGTTTTTGTGAAACGGGACTGCATGGAGCCTAATTTGTAAAGCCAGCATAATATATCAGACTATAAAGTCTTTACTGCTTATATGGCACAGAAGTTAATTACCGTAACTTGCAATTTCCCATGCTTTTTAGAGCATGAGGGAAAACGTTAAGCCTCTTGATGATATTTCCTTGGTTTTGGGAACTGAAATTTCACTCACTCACTCACTCGCTTACTCACAATAGCCTTGCAAGGTAGACCACCCATAAAAAGCATAGGTATGTCACCACCACCACCACTACTACACACATCATGTTACCATCAATGTATCCTTAGCATTCATTACATGCTAGTGTTCTGGATTATGTCCAGATACATAATCTCTCCACTGTTTTTACAGTGTAGAGTCCACTTGGGTTCAACTTGGCTGCTTAGTCAACCTTATTGACTTACTAGCCAAGCACCAATCTGTCCCCTAACACTCCCAACAAACACATATGCACCAAACAGCCCCACAGACAGCCCCACACCCAAAACACTCTATGCTACTCCAGAAGCCAACACACACTTCACATACCCCAAACCACACACTTCACCCCTCCTAACACCTATATACCGGTAATCCCTAACACACTCTGCCCTCACTCCACACCACACCCCCTTCCCCCAAACAGATTCAAACACACACACCCCATCCCCTCCTTCTACTAACCTAGTTGCTCAATGGATGGTAGGACCAGTTCTTTATTCCTGTTCTCTGTGGAGGTTGGGACAATAAGGTTTCTTTTACACTCACATCTCCTTTGATTTTATGTGTATTAAAAAAAAAATGTTTGCAGCAGCATGGACAAAGCCACCCCATTTTCAAAGACACAGAAAATACGGTAGTTGAGAAATATGGTGGTGGTGGGTCTAACACTTGGAAATAGTAGTGAAATTGGTGGTGGGAGGGGGTTTCAAATAAGCACTAGGGGCACCTCACAAGAAAACGGGGTGGGGTGAGGAAGCTGGACTGAATGGGTCTGATCGGGCAAAGCAGTTCTGGTATCTTTTAAAATGAACAGTCTTATCTACTGCCTCTGAGCCTGGATGAAACCATGTCCTGGGGCATTCACCACCACACCCCTGACCCACTCAGTCCTCTCTTTCTGCTTTTACCAGCCAGGAGAAGAAAGTATTGGGCGCACAAGTGGCAAGTCTCATCCCTCCAAATATTTTGTCAACATCCTCAGGCTGCACAGATTGAAAAGCATCCAATATAACAGGACAAGCAGGTGCCCAAGTCAGCATGGATGCAAGCAACTTTATCTTTCGCTATATAATTTTAAATTGCTTTATGTGACAGGAAGATCATTGGTTGCTGCAGACATATTATCTAGGGCTTACGTTGAGGTAAATGAAAACTTAGAGAGAGAATTAGATTTTGTGCATGTACATTTATTGAAAAACAAATATCTGTGACAGATAGAAAGTGGAAGGTTTTCACTGAGGCAACACACGACGATATCACATTGCGGCAAGCGGTGAAAGCAATTACACCTGGGTGTATTAAAATTTCTTTTAATACACGCAGGTGTAAAGCAAATTACACCTAGGTGTATTAAAATAAATTTCCAATGCCTTATACGGTAGCAGTACAGTAGTTGGGGGGTCTCAGAACCCTTTGAGTATCTGATGAAAGCTACAGAGCCTTTCCCCAGAAAAATGCACATAACCACAACATTTTTGTGTGTGTATCCGGTTAACGGATCACCTGAATCCTATCTATGGACCCCTAAGGGATAGTGATGCCTATTGGTCTGAGATGAGACATGTTAGAACAGATATGTGAAGGTCATTTGAACATGGAGAAATGTACTGCCTGCAAGTTAATAGAAATATAGATAAGTCTTGTGAAACATGTCAAAAATATCAAAAGTAGACAGTAGATGGCCAGTGACTGTGGAAAAAAAGTCCTGAGGCCATGGTCAAAAGAAGATTGTTTTTAATATAAAGGAAACAGCTATGTTTTACTAGCTAATTATTTATGACATATTACAGAGTTTGCAATGCTCAACACAACATTAACAAATAATAAAAAAAATGAAATCAATATTTGCAAGACATTATATACTTCCTAAGGTAGTAACTGATAATGGGCCGCAATTTTGATGTGCTGATTTTAAGATTTTTTTATTAGAGCATGATTTTCAACATGTCCCTTTTAGTCAAGCTTATCCTTAGCCTAAGGGATTATCAGCAAATGGAGTTCAAATAATAAATAAATAAATATTCCACATAAAACCAGAGGATTCGCAAGTTGATCCATATTTGGCACTATGAAATTGCACAACTGTACCTTCAGAAATGGTCGCCTGCAAGAGTTATTTGAGAGGAAAGTTAGAAACAGGCTCTCCAAGAATTTCAAAATCACTACCACCTCTCACCAGTTAGCAGGAAGAAATTCAACAGAAGTTTCTAATAATATAGAAAATGAATTAAAGCAGGGCCTCTCACAACCTACAGCCATTTTTTAAAAAATGATAAGATTAGGCTGTACAATGGAAAATATAGCAGCGGATAAGAAAATGGCACGAATAAGGTGACAACAATCAGGTATATGGAGGAATCAGATAACAAGTCATTATTACCTGCAGAAAATGAAAGAAAGTATGGATCAGAAGGAAATGTTTTGAATAACAAAGAAAAGAACGATAGATTCTTACTACACTAACAGTAGTCAAGGGAAAACCAGAGTAGTACCAGTGTAAGCAAACAATGTGGATCCAAGTGAAGACCATGATAAAGACCATGATATATAACAGGGGTGGCCAAACTGTGGCTCTTTGACGTATAATGTGCAGCTCTCAGAAATATGTTGGCTGAGCTCCTTTTTGCATCACAATTAATATATAAAAGGTAAATAAGAAATTTTCAAGCTTTATAATTATTGACCAGGTAGAAACTTGACCAGGTATAAAAGTCCACTGGATTAAAACATAGTGAGTTTGAACATGTTAAAACATGTTAATAGTGAGTAAATATATATTAAGAATTGAAATGCTTCTTAAATACTGCGGCTCTCAAACATCTCTCTTATGTCTCTCAAACATCTGAAGTTTATCGTATGTGGCTCTTACAGTTTGGTCACCCCTGATATATAAGGCTCATATAGCCTGTTGAGAAGGTCCACGAGAGTGAAAATACATTTTGTTCTACAAATATTTTATATATTAAAAAAACAAAGGGGGAAGAAGTAAGGATAGTACATTTTAAAATATTAGAGCTCAGTCAAAGCTCCAAAGAATCAAATGACAATTGAGGTTAGACAGAGTGAACAGGGAGCTATGTTAAGAGCAATCTGTAAATATTGTATTGTACTTTTAATCAGTAAATAAAACCTCTACTTATGAAGTGAGTGTCTTCACAAAAGTAATACTTGAATGATGTAACGTAACAGCTAGGAGTATCAGTGCAATCCTATGCATGTCTACTCAAAAGTAAATGCCATTGTGTTCAATGGGGCTTACTCCCTGGAAAGTATTATAGCAGAGGTTCCCAAACTGGGCATCGCGATGTCCCAGCCCAGTGTGAACCAGTCGCTACAGCCTTAAAGGGGGGTGGCGACATCGATGGCACTTCCGGGATTGTGCCACCACCAAGAAAAAGTTTTTCCCCCCACTTCCCTGGGGGTCACGCCGGCCCTCTGCAACCTCCAGAGGGCCGGAGTGACCCCCAGGGAAATGGAAAACCCCTTTTTCTCTCAGCAGCGGTGGAATCCCGGAAGCGCCGTCACCCCCCTCCCCTTTCGGGTAAAGTTTGGGAACCACTGGTGTACAGGATTGCAGTCTCAGGCTATTTAGCACTAATTCCCCCAGGTGCATTGACACAGTTGACCCTTCAAAGAAGAAGGTGGCCAATTTTAAAGACACAAAGCCCTGAAAAGCCTTAAGAGGACTTTGCCCATAGTGGACAGGTTGGTGACACTGTCCCATTCCTTTTTGAACAAAATCAGATTTTTGGAGTTTCTGAAGAGAGGAGGAAACAGCCTCGGGACAACAGGAAAGAGCAATGATGTCTTGTAGAAGCCCCATAAAAAGTGAGTGAAGTGTGGCAATTCAAGAGTCAGAGCCTAGTCTGGAAGCCCCCCCCCCCCCCGCCAATTCACCATGGCTCAGCTGCAGAAAATCCTGTAGTGCTTCCTCTGGAATTTCTCAGCACTTGGAAATGGGAAGCATATAACAATATCACTTGAATACAACCATTAAAACAGAACCAGAAAACAAACAGCACAACCAACCAGTTGTAATACAGCCTAAATATTAAGGGCATGATCCATGCCAAATCAAAACACATTTCAGTTCCCACTGAGTTGAACACCTAACTATCTTTCTTTCATTGAAATCAAAGGGGCTGCACAGGGTTATATACATGGGCTGGATTATATTCAAATCCATTTGTCAGTGTGAATGCTCTCTCAAATAGATTTTTTTTACAATAAATAAAAACATTTTTAGCAGTTTTTCCTGAAAGTCCCCAGCAAGTTATTTATACCCAAAGAGACAACCCAAAGGAAGAGCACCACCACAGAAAAGATCCTGCTCTTAGCGTCTCCCTGGCTCAAGTCAGATAGCACAAGATATATCCATACAGGAAATGGACGAAACTGAGGATTCATTTCATCCCCAATAAAACCTTGAAAGGGTTCTGGAAAAAAACGTGATTCTTGGATGATAATTACCAACTTGTTGCCATGAGTTAAAAGTATGACAAGCGTTTTGGCTAGGGGAGGAGCAACAAATATAAAATGCAATAGTGGAGGTTTTTTAAAAAAAATATGTCTTCATTAGGAGATAATTTAAAAGCTTGCCTAACACACCAACACCCCTTCCTGTATGCATCCCTGCTGAGTTAGCTATGCTGTATATTGTTTTAGATACAGAAATTACAGCTTAATTATATTTAGGGAGAAGAAGAGGTGATGGGAGATTTCATTCTGCAAATGCTCAGGTTTCAACTGGGATGGAAATCAGAATATTAAGGTTATGCATTTTAATTTCCTTTTAGACTCAGATTCCCACTGTTGGAATTTGAGATTAATTTTCATTACTCATTATAAAAGAATCTACATGAAACTGAAATTAAACGGACTATCTCTGAAGAGACAGCAACAAAATGGGAAGACAGTACCATTTTTTTTCCTGTGTGCATTTCAGATTGATTTTATAGATCACAAACGTTAAATAATAAGTGATAGAAAAAAACATATTTACTCATATATTTAGACTGGATGGCTTTCAAGGCTGCAATTGCCAATATATTCATCCACCTGGAAACAGCAAACAAGAATCTTGTCCAGCATCGGCTGTTATGTACCAGCAACGGGTTTGAGCCTGATAACTGAAGCTCCAACTCATTCATTCTGTTCTGAGTTGTCTGAGGTATGATTAGTGTCCATGACTTGTCCAAAAAAAAAAGAGATTTAATCTAAAAGCATATTGTGTGCATATGCAGAATCTCATTTTACATTCCAAGTTGCGAAAGAACCTAGGGAAAAATGTCTGACATACTAGTCAGTCAGTAAAGCTGGACAAACCCGTATTCTCAACCAGGCAATTATGAAGTCCCATTAACATCACTGCACTATCAGCAGTTTTCTGTGAAGAAAATGGGCCAGTGGTAAATAAAAAGGAGCTTTTTCTCAAAGGGAGGGCAGAGCTGCTGTAGACCAATGAGTAAGAGACTGACAGCACAAACCTATACTGTACTGTATATGTGTACCTGGAAGGAAGTTCCAGTTTGTTCAATACAGCTTACATACTCCCAAGTAGGGCTGCAATCCTATGCACACTTTCCTGGGAGTAAGACCCACTGAACACAGTGGGGCTTACTTCTGCATAGAATTGCACTGTAAGTGTGTATAGGATTGCAGCCTGAATTACATATCAGGACATCCTTGATTCAAATCTCATCTTTGCCACAAACTCACTAGGTGGCCCTTATTTGTGTTTTTTTAAAGACATGTACATTTCACCTACTTACTAAGTCTAAGGGTGGCTAATGATCAATACTTAAAACAATAAGAGTAAAAAAAAAAGACAGCAGCAGATTAGAAAAGAAAAGAAAAACAGAGATAGCCACAGTCTAAATACTTATAAAATGATTTTCCTATTCCAATTTTTCCAAAGCAAATGATTGCTTTGATGTAACGTTGATCTCTCTTCCCCCATTTCATCAAACGGCATTAAAAGTCTGAAAGAACAGGGTAGACTTTGTCCGGCCCCTAAGAGTGGTGCCAGGGGAACATACTGAGGAAGGGAGTTCCACAGGGGCCCTCTCGTTTCCAAACCTCAGTAGGCAGGGACATTCTGAGAAGAGCCTCAGATGAAGATCTTTGCTGTCACGCATATTCATGTGGGAGAAGACTGAAGCTACATAGGGCACTAAGGGTCAAAACTACTACCTGGAATTGAGCAAAGAACAACACAACTAACTGGTAGCCGCTGAGACTCTTTCAGTGCTCACAGAGGTCAGTCTCAGTCAATAGCCTAGTTGCCGTATCTTTTACCAGTGGTAATTTCCAGAGGTTTTTCAAGAGCATCTCCATGTATATACTGCATTACTATATATAATGCATTACTAATCTAGCCAGGATGCAACCAAAACATAGATAACCGTGGCAAGGTCATCTGCCTCCAAGAAGGGGTACAGCTGGTACACCCGCCAAAGCTGGAAAAAGACACTGCAAGCCAGGGCCATTTAGAGGAATTTTATCAGGGGGTACAAAGTTCTTTTGGGCCTCTTCCCTACATATGAATTTGGCTCCTGGACCCCCCTTTTTTCCTCCAGGGCCCCCTTTTTGACCCGTTTTTGCCCTGGGTTAGGGTTAAATTACCCCCTTAACCCCCCTCTCCGAGTCCCTGCTGCAAGTGACTGATGCCTCTTCAGCATTCAGCAGCAAAGTTGGATCAAGCTGGGCCCCCAACCTGATTTTTAAGGGAGAATGGATCTCCATCCAAAACAGACATACAGCGCAATCCGACGTTTGTGCCGGTTTAACCAGCGGTGCAGCGAGAACGGGAGGCCCCAGAACGAAAAAGGGATTCAAATCCCCTTTGAATTCCTCTTTTGGAGGGGATTTGAATCCCTTTTCTGTTCTGGGGCCTCCCGTTCTCGCTGCGCCACTGGTTATACTGGCACAAAAGTTAAGTCGGATTGCGCTGTGAATATCACTTCCCTGGGTTCACCATCCACACTTCTGTCACATCTGAATTGACTGGCCTCAGCCAAACCCCACTCTTACCTTCAGCCCACAGTGCAATAAGGGGATAATACTGAAAGACTTCACAACATTTTGAAGAATGAAAAGAAGATTAGATAACATATGTGACATGCTTCAACCCTCTAACTGCACTATAAAAGTGCTAAGTATTGTTACTAAAGGAAGCAAAAGAGGGTGGGTGGACCAGATCTATGCGGTCTGCCAAGGGTGACAAAGTTTCAGTTCATGCCGATGTAATTTTTTTCCCCTTGGAAAAACAGTACGCACTGGGGTGGGGGAGAATTCAAATTGGAATCATGGTGGAGGTTAGGATTAAATATCTCCTATCCACTGCCATGGTCCCGATTCCCTCCCCCCCCATCAAGCTGCTATTCACCAAGTAAAATCAACATCAGGGCCAGGGATGCATTTGATTTAATTTGGCCCCCTTCAAGTGTACTGCCCTGACACCAGTATTTCCCAGTACTGTATATGCTTCCAGGAAAAAGGAACAGAATAAGGGCAATCCAAAGTAAGCTTTGGGCCACCCCAAATCATACACCTGCAGCCTTGGGAGACTGTCCCCTACAAGATACTCTAACATCATATTCAGCCCAATGCTTCATTTTCATCAGCTGTGTTGCCCCCACAGCAATATTTCCCAATGTACATATAAATCAATAAGGACATGTAAACAGTAAAGTAAGCTTCAGGGTGCCCCAAATCATACACCCACAGCACCAGGAGACTATGCCCTATGACAGGGGTATTAAACACAAGGCCCGCATATACGGCCCGCAGAAGCTCTTTATTTGGCCCGTGTGATAATTGGGCTGTCCCATATCTTAAAAATATGATCAACATTTGTACATTTTCTCTTTTGTCATTTGCAGCTAATGAGTTCCTAGGGGAGAACAAAGTGCTTATTCCTGGTCATCATCTGCTTAATGACATCACTTCCTACTTAATGACATCACTTCCAGCCCTCAGCAGGCGCCATGAATGCTATTCAGTCCTCTGTATGAAACGAGTTTGACAACCTTGTCCTATGAGGTGTTCTATGATCATACCTGGCCCATTTATTTATTTTTATGCAAAACACTATCAATTCTGCTGCCAATTTTGGCCAAAACGGTTTAAATCAGTGTTCTTCAACCTTGGGATCATGACTCCAATGGGGGTCGTGAAGCTTCATTTGTGGGGTCGTGGCAACTTACAGGAACCAAAATGGCCGGCAGGCTTAATCTGAAACCTGCTGATCAAAACGTTTCCTCATCCCCAGACTTTGCAGGCAATCTCGTTGGTAGGCGTGGGTGGCGGAGGTGGGGCCTGGCCTGGCCTTACAAAGGTGGTCCAGCCTTGCACAGTGGACACTGTGTGCAGGATTATTTTTATCAGCAGGACCTTTTTCCAACCGACCTATGGGGGTGGGGGGTAGGCGGATCAGATCCCTGGCCGGGGGCAGGATCAATGGTGGGTCCCCATTCTCATTATTTATTTATTTGGGTCGCAATGCAAAAAAGGTTGAAGATCACTGGTTTAAATGAATAAAAAATTGAAAGTGTGTAGTCCTGGGTAAACTTTGGACCACCCCAAATCATGCTCAGGATATTTTACTCCTCCAAACAGCCCTATAAAGGTGGATTAGTCAGGACACAGTGACTTATTCAAGGTCACCCAGTGTACATTTTGATCGACCAGGGTTTTGAACCAGGGCTTCCTGCTCCTAGTCTGACATTCTATTCAAACATCATACTGGTGGTAATTGCAGATAGGAATAGTTCTGCTGCCCATTTCGAGTCCAAAAACGTATAATTTGACACCAAAATGACCACCCTGCATGCATTCACTCATAAGTTATCATACTTCCACATTCACAATGCCCACCATCAGCCATCTTGGAAAAAGCAGGTACACGATTGATGCTATAGATCGGGCATGTACACCCAAGCTACTTCAGAAACACATACAAACTTCAAAATTCTCTTCACATTCATCCCCCCCCCCCCAGATCTATTGCAAATCCTAGACTAAGATGGAGTAAGTGTTCTGACTGCAAAGAGAGGGCCACACGAGTGATAAAATTGACTCATGTTAGGTCAAGGTCACATTCAAGGTCACATTCACTTAACTTCAACAACGCTACAGGCACAAGTGTCAAGGGCACCTACTGGATAGTGACTGGGACATCACTGACAAGAGACACAATATGCCAACTTCACTGTGCTATGTCATGACCCTAGCTTTAGTGCTCCATATCCAAAGAGGAGACTTGCATGGGGACGGAAACAAAGACTGAAGCTGCCAAGAGGTCCCAAGTCATTTTCACACCTACTGGCAGAAGTTCTTCAGACTATGGAGAATGAGTGACTGACCCAAAATCCACCTTTAAAGAAATAGAGAAAGATCTTTTTGTCCAGATAAGCTTTCATAAATTTGCTGATATGAACTTCATTATCTACTTATTGATATTTTAACCCACTGTTTTTCCTGTTGCTAAAAACCATATAAAAAGAACCATGTATTTATTTTTCACATTTATAATTCACCCTTTCCTCCAAGGAGCTCAGAGCAGTTTCACAAGCTTGTTTCCCTCACTCTTTTATGCCCACAACAGTCCTCTGAGGTGGGTCAGGTTGAGAGACAGTGACTGGCCCAAGGTCATCCAGTAAGCTTCACGACTGAGTGGGAACCCCCCCCCCCAAGGATTAATTCAGGGGCACCAATCTGAGACAATGCAGTTAAAAACAAGGGTGTGCAAAAAGGAAACATCTCAGAGAAAAGTGGACAAAATGTCTGGCACTTCAAGTGGTGAAACAAGGGTGGAGCGAAGGCAAGTAGTTCTGCAAGACTCCATTACACTGGAGTCAGCAGCCCCTCCCCCTTGCTGTTGGAGCCATTCCAGCAACAACAGGGGAGTGTCCTGCGTGTTGCCTTTGCTGCCAGAATGGCTCCAATAGAGCAAGGGGGAGGGGCCGCCGACTCCAGTGTAACGGAGTCTTGCAGAACTACTTGCCTTCGCTCCACCCTTGTTACGCTTATGCATCAGTCCCTGTGAGAGAAGGATCCAAGTGAGTGACAAGGACTGTTGGCTTATCAGTAGCGCTGTGAAAACTGTATTTGCCAGCAGTTCAGGTTCCTGGCACACAGCTGTAACCGTGAAGAAGGAAAGGGAAAGAACTGTCTCCCTTCCAGTGCTTTAATTGCTGCCACAACACAAAAAATAAACAGATAGAGAGGACAGAGAAGGAGGGGGAGACATTATCAGGGGCACACCATAGTCCGGGTTGGGCTCAGAAAAAGCCTCAGCATAAGCTGAGCCATTTTCTGAAGTTAAAAAAAAAATAGTTTGGTTTTTCCGAGACCCACTTTGAGCTTGGCTGGGCAAATTCTCCCCGTCCCAACATGGTTTAAAGCTTTTAAACACAGACCACAGTCCTTTGGAGAGCTTTCATGAGTCAGGTACCCATTCTGGGCACAAGAGGAAGATTATTTGGTTCCACATTATGCAGCTTGCCTTTCGTATATGCTCAGCAGCAGGTTTTCATCTTCAAAAAACCTTCACAATAAGCTTTTTTACTCGGGACAATGCTGCTTAGCAGACTATATCGCTTCATAATTGCCCACTTTGTTGCTAGCAATGAACCCTGACAGCTTCCGGTTCCTTGTGCTAGCAGTTGACTAGGGGAATATTCTGCCTCACTGCCCCCCACGCCAGTCGCAACTAATCAAAGTTAGTTTATTTAACATTTGCAAAAATATTTGCATAAATGCATGTTTAAAAGCAGAAGCAAACATCGGAAAATCCTTTTTAGTTAATGAATAAAGCACTCCTGTGCGGTAATATTTTTATCTAAGGGAATGAGGTACAGCATACGTCAAGGTCGAAAAGGCATTGCTGTTTAGACTACTTAGTAATTACAAAGGTCATACATACTTTAAAGTCCATAATTACCTCTGTTAAGTGATGCTGAACTGTTTATATCGCCAGTGATGAAGGAGGACTCTGACTGTTTTCGAACAGTGTCGTTCCACATCCTGCGAATGCGACTCTGAGGAATAACAAGGAATGGACAGAAGGTAAACCTCAAGTAAAGAAACGACAATAGATGAAGACTTGCATCTTCCTGTTTCTATGAACGTGGCTGCTGGTATCTCTGGTCAAAAGAAAGACTTTCTGGGTGGGAAAAGAACCCCACCAGACCCTTAAATCCTATTCAGATGTTATGGACTCTGTCCTGAGGGACAGCATTTGTCTGAAGAGGCAAATGGTGCCCCCCCCCCCAGGGACAGATCCTCCCCATGATGTAGAAATTGGGTGTCTAGCATATCTGATCTTCAGACAAACACTGTCCCCAGTCAGAACGGGGTTGGGTGGGTGGGGCAGAGGTATATAGACCACATTGGTGTCAGAGCTTGCAGGTGCATTCCCAATATCTCCAACTGCATGTTCCTTATATGCTGGTGAAGTTTGAAGTTTAGTATCCAAGTTGAATTGCCCTGGAACTGCAGAACTGAAAGCAAGTATACTTTGGCCTCTACTATTGGTGAGATGGAGAAGGATTGCTGGGAGGTTGCACCGGTTGCCTCTAAGGAACAACATCCTGACATGGGTAAGAGCAACCTGGCCTCAGAAGGAACAGCTACAGCAGTGGTTGCCAAACTGGGAGGCGTGGCTCCCAGGGGAGCTGCGGATACCAGCCAGGGGAGCCGCGGAGTGCCACGGAATCCTCTCGGAAAACAGAAAAACAGAAAAAATGCCAATTGGCAGGAATCAACACAATGTAATGGGGAGCCACGGCCAACGGTCGCCAACGGTCAAGGGAGCCGCAGGTTGAAAACGTTTGGGAAACACTGAGCTACAGGGAATCTGTTCTCCCCCCCACCTCCAAAAGGACATTCTGTTCAAAGTGCCAGTTGCCTGTCTGCATAGCAGAAAGAAAACAACCTCCAGCATCTGCCTTACTAGGAACCCATGGGATGTTGCCTGCCCCCACTGAAAAAAAAGTAAAGGTAAAGGAAAGACCAAGCCTGCCATCAGCCAGAGAAGAAAGAGCAGCGTCAGGAAGCACTGGCGTTGCTATAGGTGGGGCAGAACGGTAAGTCTTGCACGGGGGTAACCACTCCGTTCCATGGTGGTCCCGCCCACTCGCCATCAGACCCAGTTGAGCGGCGAGGGCAATGCGCAGCCATGGAATGGAGCGGTTACCGCTGTGCAAGACTTACCGTTCCGCCCCACCTGTAGCAACGCCAGTGGCAGGAAGCTTGCTTTTCCACTACTTGCCAGAAAGAACTTTGTTCTGCTTTCAATTGCCAGTTGCTCAGGAACTGCAAACGAGAAGAACACCCTGGCCTCTAACACTCGCCCATGATTCTAATGACTGCTGAGTGGTGTCCGGAGTACTTGCCATTCACTTCTACAGCCCTTCCCTAATAGCCTGTTGTCCTGCTCAGAGCTGGAGGACAGCAACAGTGTCACACACAGAAAGCCCATCCTTCTTCCCTTCCAGAACTTAAATCAGACTCATGACATTTCTGTTCCCATGACGGGATGTGGCCTGGGATGGAACGGTGCAGCCCCCAGCATTTATGTTACTTATTCAAAATCTTTATATATTTCAGGTTTCTATTTTATAATACCCCAAAAGTTGCTCACAATATACAGTCTAAAATAACAAAAAGTGGAAACAATACAATCAGCTAAAACAAAAAATGAAGCAAGTTAGTCAGTTACAAGATTTTGAAAATTATAAAAAGAACTTAACCTGATGCCTGAAGGACACTAAGGGCCCAATCCTATCCAACGTGCCAGCACCAGTGCAACTGCAATGCAGCCCCGAAGTAAGGGAACAAACATTCCCTTACCTTGAGGAGGTCTCCATGACTGTCCCCCCACCACAAGATGCAGCGTGTACCCCGTTGGCATGGCTGCACCAGTGCTAGAAAGCTGGAAGGAATTGGGCTGTAAGGTTAATGACATATGAACCTGACTGAGGAGGGTGTTCCATGAACTGGGTGCCACTACCGAATAGGTCCTCTCGCCAGTAACTTTAGGTACTACTCATGTACAGTGCAATCTTATATATGTCTGCTCAGAAATAAGCTCCACTGAGTTAAATGAGGCTTACTCTCTAGTCTCTAGTAAATGAGGATTACTCTCCCTTCACAGCCAAATCCTAAGGGTTGTGAGCACTGGTGGAACACACGTTCCGCCAGTGCTTGCTGCCCAAAAACAGCTGTGAAGTGCTTCCCAGAAGCGCGTTGAGTACCGTGCTGCTGGAACGTTGGTGGGAAGGCTTGGGCCTTCCCGTGTGTGTTGCCTGACCTGCAGAGGCCCGTCGAGGCAGGTAAGATGGCAGGGAAGGAAGGGCAGGGGAGGGTGGAATAGGGGCAAGGAGGGAGCATAACGGGGGACAAGGAGGATGTGGGATGGGGTGAATCCGGTGGCAATGGCGTGTGCTGGATCCTATCCCCCTTTTCTGCAACCTCCCCATCCCCTTTCTTTCCTTGTGCTAGCGATATCGCTATGCAGGTCTGAGGAGACCCATTGCGGATTGGGATTTAAATCCCCTTTCCCTGCTGAAGCCTGCTGATCTGCTCCCCCGCTGGATACAACGTGCCCATTTCTGGCATGGCTGCACCAGCGGGGGGGGGGGGGGAGGGTTGGATTTGGCTCCTAATCTCCGACAGTGGAAGACTCCTGTGAAGGGCCTCTGAAGCAGATCTTTAAAATCAGGCAGATTCATTTCGAAGAAGGCTCTCAAGTATTCTGGGCTTAAGCATTTTAGGACTTTAAGAGTCAAACGTTTTATGCTTTGGAAACACAAGTGGAGATACACTTCTAGAAAATTCTAGGACAGTGATCTTCAACCTTCTTTACCTTAGGGTAAAGGTTGCTGTAAGTCCTTGCAATTTGGCGGTGATGGCAGCACTACCGGGATTGAGCCGCCGGGGGAAAAAGTGATATTTCAGCCTACCTGGGGATCTTTCCAGGCCTCGGGGGGGGGGGAAGCCTGGAAAAAATGAAAAATAATTTCCCCCCGGCAGCGCAATCCCGGCACTGCCGTCGCTGCTGTCCTGATGTCGGAGATGAGTGCCCCTCCCCTTAAGGGGAAACACACGGTCTCCCTCCGGACCCTGTCTGAATCTGCTGTGGATTACTGAGGTCAGGAGTGATATTTGGGCCACCATGTCAGCTGATGCATCTATCCAAGTTAACAGTTCTAGATACAGTAAGTAATCTGCTGATATCTTAAATACAACTTAACTGTGTTGCCTCTATAACAACACAGAACACACACTGTTTTTCTCAGAAGTTAATAGGTACTCCCTGCATGTTTTAGTTCAAAATTAAATTGGCAAAGTGTCAAGATATAATTGACACTCTATTAGCAATAGGGATTAAATTTACGTTTCAGGTCTATTGATTAAGTTGTAAGTGGCTTCATTTTATATGAACTGTTGTTCATAAATCTGTTTCTGTGTGTTAACAGAGAGATTTTAAAAAAACTAAACCTGGCACTATAAACAAATAATGGTCTCTGGGAATGTCCTCAATAATTCAGAAGTAAAAGCTAAGGTCAGGATTTTCCAAGACAGGCATGCCACTCTTAGGTTGTAGCAAAAGGGGACAGATTGCAATTCAAGTACAAGACAGGCTGATTAAATATAGATGGGAAAGCCGGTGAAAAGTTGGCATGCATTGCAGAACAGGATGACAGGATTTAAAACCACAGATACAAGAATGGCATACTCTCTAGGCCTAGAAGTATGACAATGGCATACTCTCCAACATTTCACAGATTAAAATACGGCCCCTTATGCTTGTAACTTCCTTAGGTTGCAGTCCTATACAGATTTACTTGGGAGTAAGTCCCACTGAACTCAGTGGGGCTGACTGTGAGTAGACATGCATAGGATTGCCTTGTTAAAGCTCAATCCTGCGTAAGATGCATCCTATGCAGGATGCAACCCATGCCGGCGGAGCCAGGGCACACCTCAGGGGAAGGGAATATTTGTTTCTTTCCCCCAGTTTCGGCCCCAGCAGCCACAATGGGCCTCCTCGGATGTGTGTCAGCTATTTTGCTGGCACACGTCCAGGAAGGTCGTGTAAGCACGGGAAGGGGGTTAAGGATATGACGGAGTGTGCTGCCAATTATCCCTCCTTGGCCTGGCCGGCCAATCACCCCCTTCCCCACGACCCGGCCCTCCTTCCCCACGCCCTCCTGCCACCTGGCGCAGAACTTACCTGCGTCTGCTGTCCGGCGGCAGAGTGAGCGGCGCAGGCCTCAGTTTCAGCACCGCTTACTCCTAGGGTGCCATGAAAGTGCTTTATGGCACTTTTGTGACATCCTAGGCTGGTGGAGCACTCGCTCTGCCGGCCTTTATTTGCGCAGGATTGTGCTGTTAGTCTTATATCACAGATCACTGCCTGAGTCCCTCCAATGCTCTCTCTCTCTCTCTCTCTCTCTCTCTCTCTCTCTCTCTCTCTCTCTCTCTGTGAGGTAGGGTTACCTACTCTCCTGGAATCTCCGGGAATCAGCATCAGTCTCCAGATGAGTACTGAAAGCAATCCTGGAGATTTTAAGAGGGTCTCTCCTTGGCTTAATGACATTATGGGCGCAATCCAAACCTACTTAGGCCGCCGTTGTAACCAGCGGCCCAGCGAAAACGGGAGGCCCCAGAACAGAAAGGGAATTCAAATCCCCTTTGAATTCCCCTTTTGGAGGGGATTTGAATCCCCTTTCCGTTCTGGAGCCTCCCGTTTTCACTGGGCCGCTGGTTACAACGGTGGCCTAAGTAGGTTTGGATTGCGCCCTATGTCAGGTTGGAAAAATAAATCTACAGGAATAGCATCAGTCAGAGTTAACAACCCTAGTGTGACGGGCTTGTGTGTGTTGGGCCTATAAAAGGTAAGGCCTAGAATAACTAGGTCCAGGCTACTTGGAAAGATCTTGATGGCTACTTTACATATTGATGAGTTTTTCAGAAAAAGTAGCTATGCTAGGAATGATCAATGTATTAGTAAGTGGTGTTTGCCACTGTGGTTAACATTTATTCATTTACTGAATTTATACACCACCTTTCCACCGGTAAGGGCACCCAAGGCGGCTTACAACATCTAAAAACAATAACAATTCATAAAATGGCAATACAGACACAGTAAAAGCAGAGAACCAATGGATCATAACAATTAAAAAACCAGGAAAAGTTAAACATTAATTAAAAGTGCCAGTGAATCATGTCAGTCATTGAATACTATCCTAAATAAAAATGTTTTAAGGCCCCGCTGAAAGGTCTCCAAAGAGGGAGCAGTTCTTAATTCCGAGGGGAGGCACCACTGCCTCCACAATCGAGGCGCCACTGCCGAGAAGGGCTCCTGCTGCTTTGCTGTTCCCTGCTGCCATCCCCCTCACCTTCTCCAATGGCAGCATGGTTAAAAGTACGGCCCCCTCCGATGACCTCAGTGGACAGGTTGGATTATATGGAAGGAGACTGTCTGTAAAATACCCTAGTTCCAAACCGTAAAGGGCCTTAAAAGTCAAGGCTAGCACCTTTAATTGTGCCCGGAAATGAACCGGCAGCCACTGTAATCACCAAAACAGTGGCCCAGCTGATTTGAACCAATGAACTCCCGCAACCACATAGGCCAGTGATGGCGAACCATTTGGGCTTAGTGTGTCAACATTTTTGAAAATGCCTAACTTGACTCTGCTGGTGTGTCACAACCCCCCCCCCTTTTAATAGTACTTTGACTATTGGTACTTTTATAGTAATTTTGAATTGAACTGAACACAACTATAGAACACAATGCATTTTATTTAACATCAATTAGTGACTTTTTGTTGCTGAGTTTTAGTAATTTGAAAGAGGTCTGCCAAAATCCCTACCCTAAATGTTCAAGACAAGCCTGTAAAACTTTTGCAAAAATGTAAAGTGTGTCAGGGCCCTGGGGGAAACACTGGTGTGTCACCCAAAATGACCTCGCGTGTCACCTGTGACACGCGTGTCATAGGTTCGCCATCACGGACATAGGCAGTTGCATTCTGCACTAGTTGCAATTTCCGAACAGTCTTCAAAGGCAGTCCCACATAGAGTGTGTTGCAGTAATTATAATCTAGACGTCACTAAAGCATGGGTCACCATGGCCAGGTCCAAACGATTCAGGTATGGTTGCAGCTGCTGGATCAGCCGAAGCTAAGCAAAGGTTCCCCTCATCTTAGCCGCCCCCTGGGAATCCAGGAGCAGCTGTGCATCCAGAGAAGGCCCCAGACTGCGGACCTGTTCCTTCAGAGGGAGTACAACCCCATTCAGAGCAGGATGATAGTCCAATACCTGCATCGAGGATTTCTGGACCAGGAGAACCTCTGTCTTATCAGGATTTCGTCTCAGCTTGTTTGCCCTTGTCCAGCTCCCAACTGCCTCCAGGCAGCGATCTAGGACCTTGACTGCCCACTTGAAATCAGGTGGAAAGGAGAGAAAGAGCTGGGTGACATCACCATATTTATGACTCTCTACCCCGAATCTTTGGATGACCTCTCCCAGTGGCTTCATATAGACGTTAAACAGCACGGGGGATAGAATCAAGCCCTGCAGCACCCCACACCTCAACGGCCAGGGTGCCAAGCAGACATCCCCCAGCATCACCTTCTGGGATCTGGAGCGGAACCACCCCAAAACGGCGCCTCAAAGCCCCAGCTTAGCCAACCAACCCAGAAGGACACCATGATCAATGGTGTAAAAAAAAAAAAAACTTGAGAGGTTCAGCAGGACCAACAGGGTTGCACTCTCTGTCCGGTCCCCAGCACAGTTCATCAATCAAGGCAACCAAGGCCATTTCAGTCCCAAACCTCAGCCTGAAATGGATCCAGATAATCAGCTTCCTCTAAGACCCTCTGGAGCTGGGACGCCACCACCAGCTCGATCACCTTGCCTCAAAATGGGATATTTGAGATTGGCCAGAAATTGTCCAAAATGGTGTGGTCCAGGGAGGGTTTCTTCAGAAGGGGGCGAACCACCACCTGCTTCACTGCTAGTGGAACCATCCCCCCATTAAGGATGAATCCACCACCTTCCCTGTGCACTCAGCTAGCCCCTCCTAGGCAGATCTAACGAGCCATGCCAGGGAAGGGTCGAGCAGACAAGCAGACTGTCTCACACTCCAAAGAATCCTGTCCACATCCTCAGGTTCTACAAGCTGAAAGGAATTTCAAATGATGGAACAGACTGGTGCCGACAGGGCATCACTAGATACTCCTGGTGTGGAGTGGAGTCCAAGTCACGCTCAATCTGATTGACTTTATCCGCAAAGTGCTTCACAAACTCATCACAGTGGGCCACCGTGTGTTCCTCCCCATCTACTGAAAGGGCCAGATGGAACAGCCCACGAACTATACGAAAGAGCTCAGCTGGATGATTCTCTGCAGATGCAATGGCATGGAAATGAAGGTGGGCACCTTAACCTGACTATTCCCATGCTTTTTAGTGCGTGAGTGAACTCATAAGCGTCTTGACTCTTCTTTTAAACCAAGCTTTTAAAAACCCCTATAATTATTCATTCAATTTTATATGCCACTTCCTAGCAATGGTCTTAAAAACACACACAGAAAGTCCCTGACGGGAGACGTTTACAACTTAAATTTTGACAGATGGAGAAAGTGAAAAGAGAGAGGAAGAAAAGGGAAAGCAGCACAGAGGTTTCAGTTTAGAATTCTCAAATACTGCAGAGTGTTTTAGGGAATCCATTATCTAAGTTTATGTTATCATCCACAATGTCAACCTGCCACACTTTTCCTTGCATGCCCAAGTGACAGCCGGTGACATCGAAGGGAGGTGAGGAAATGCTGAACATAATATCAACACGACATGGGTTATGTAATCCTACATATAGTGGGGGAAAGGGGGAGAACTTGACACAAGGATGCAGTTTTCAGTGGAAAGTCATGATGCGTACGTAGTACAACCTATTTCCCCCATCAACTATAATGCCAACAAAACCTTGATTGCTGTATGACTTACAGTATAAGCAAAGTTAGGTTCTCAGCTACTGAACAGAGCTCTACTATAACAAGACGGAGCAGTTATCTCTTTCAGTATGGCAACAAACGGCTCAGACTGCCTGTTCAAGTTAAAGCCTGTGAGCTTTACCTGTGAGCCTGTGGAGTATCGTCCAGGAGTTCGTGACCCAGATGTTTTTCCTGAGCCGATGGAGCTCTCTGTACTTTTCCCACTACAACAATGTGTACGCAGGCATTTCCCATATTCTTTTCGTACCTAGGGAATTAAACGGCAACATTCATTAATAGGAAATCCAGTCTTCGGCTTTGAAAACTGAGCTTGTGTATGCATATAGAGGGGAATCCATTGACATAGTTGTTTCGTTATATCTACCAGCAATGTTATTTTTTAACACACACACTTATGATTTCCTAAGGGATTGTTTTTAGAACATTTGCTGACAACTTAGACCTCAGCAGCCACTAAGGCATATCAAAGCAATGTAAAATAAACTGCTCATTTCATTTATGACTGAAAATCAATATCTCTAAAGATTTATGTGAACTGGTACTTGGCTAAAAAAGGTTGCTTTCCGGCAAGAGTGTAAGAAAAAAAAAATCATACACACACAGAGAGAAACTAGCACAGAGCTTTCCATTTTCTTTTGCTTCCCTGAGGAGTTACGGTATATGCACGGCTGAATTTTTGCCTTGGGTGGCACTGCATTTCCAGATCACAGCTCCTCCAAAGTTCCTATCTTGTTGTAGAAGCAGAGCCTTTTTCAACGCATCTGACTGAGCAAGAACCATCGGCACTGATAAACTTACCACAGGGTGCAATCCTGTCATATTTTCGGCCGGCAGAACGAGCGTTCCGCCAGCCGAAGACGTCGCAAACGTGCCATAAGGCACATTTGCGACGACTCACGAGCAGGGAAGGCCGGCGAAAGACCAGCCTGCCCTGCTCCGCCGCCCGGACCATCTCTCACCCACTGCCAGACCCAGGTAAGGATCTGGCAGGGGTGGCAGTTCGGCCGCAAATGGTGGGAGTTGATAGGCACAGCTGATCGGGGAGGGGGCGGCGATCAGCCTCGGCCAAATCCAGACCCCCGCCGATCGGCTGAGCCGTTACACGGCCTCTTCTGACTTCCGCGAGCAAAATAGCTGACGGAAATCCGAGGAGACCGATCGGCCCCAGCCGCAGTTACACACGGGGAAGGGGACAAGCGTCCCCTTCCTTGAGTAGACTTTCCGCCGTGGGGAGCCTGTTGCAGGCTGCCCGCGGCGGAGCTCAGGATCCGGCGGGCAGCCTCAGCCGCCCGGTGGATCTTTATGTTAGGATTGGGCTGGCAATGTCTGAAACTGAGAAGTGTGGTCCTCAAAAGCAGACAAGAAAGAAGAACAGTCACGTAAAACGAAGTAGTAATACAGAAGACTGCCCGGGGTGTGTCCTAACCAGCATTATCTTGGGCAAGCTACTGATATGTATGAGAGAGGTGGCACAGTCCACAAAGCTTCCTGTGATCTGTCAATGCGATGGCTCTGCTTTTGTGCAGAGGTTTAAGCGGGTATTTTGCACGATGGTCTAGACTCTGGGTAGAAGACTCATGCAAGCCCTCTTCTCGGTCAGTGTTCTCTACCTACACAAGAGTCTGTGTTTTCTTTTGTCTTTCAAGTAGTGAATCTGTGCTATTGTACCTATTTTTAAAAATGATTAAATACGCCAATTTATTTAAGCTATGTCATGAGACTCAGAATCTAGCTACCTGTCAAGCACTAGAAGGGCCCTACAGAGTCAGGGCCTCTCAAGGAAGAATCAGGATTCCTGCTGGATTGGGCCTCAGGTGGGATCATAGGGTCTAGCCAAGAAGATAAAAGTGGCTCCACTGGATCAGAATAATGGTCCATTCTAATCCAACATCCTGTTTCCAGAGGTGACCGGCCAGATGCCTCCAAGAAAGTCCAAAAATGCAATAGTCCTCCTCCCTTGCTTGTTAACCAGTAACTGATATTCAAAGTACAGTATGTATATTGCTTCTGAACACAGAGGTGGTTCACACAAATGCAGAAGGAGAAGCAAGTAGCAGGACTGGTGAACCAGGGAAAGGCTTGCACAGTCAAGACGTAGGGTGGGAACAGCACCCTACTGCTGCAGGCATGGTCTGTGACTGGCACTCAGTGTGGATCGGGTAGTATTGAGACCATCATTCATACTGTTCTACACTGCCCCTTCTATGCTGAAATATGTTTAAGGTACCTGGACTCTGTGTTGGAAATTAGCAGCGGATGGTCTGACTTTGCTAAGATCGCCTATTTGCTAAACGACTATTCGGCGGTGATGGCTGAATGGGTGGTTAATTTTCTGCAACAGGGATGGAGCTGCGTAGCAGGAAATTTGTTTAAGTTCTTAGATGTTCTGATTATGTTAAAAGTGTGGGTTATTATCCTTTTGCTCTGTATTTTACTTAATATGCCGATAAAGGATTCTGACTTGGCTGGCACTCAGTCGGTGCTTGCCTCTCTGCATCTCTAGAGGTCTTGTGCTCACTGTTCAACCAGGCCTGTACTAGGGATGTGCAAAATATAGCCATTTCAGATTTCGCTTTATTGCTTTGTTTGATGGCCTGATTCATTTTGTTGATCCGTTTCAACAATATGCTTTGTTCTCTAGTTACAAGTTTTGGGGGTACCAATTTTGATTTATTTTTTAAAACCGTTTCCTGGTAATTTTAATGAGCACTATTTAATTTGCTATAGCTTTTAAAGTTCTTTTCATAATTGGATGAATTTTGCAAGAATGGAAGGCCTTCATGAAGGAATTAAGGCTCCACAATGCCATCGAAGTATATGTTGGACTTTTTATTCTAGAGCTAATCAAAGTATGATAATGTATTTATTTAAAAAAATTGTATCCCGCCTTTCTCCCGACAGGGCAATCAAGGCGGCTTACAACATTAAAAACAAAACAAAAAACACATTAAAACAATTAAACAGATAATATAATTGTAAGATTTCTGTTGGTCCTACTGCATATTTGTGGGTAATTTGCATGAAACTCACAAGAAGGGTAGAGGTGCCCTATGTTGTAAGATCCCTGCAAAGTGTCAGAAAGCTAGGTACATGGGTTCCCAAGCAAATCAATATTGAACGGTAATGTGTAATACCGTACTCCTGCACACTGGAGTTTGAAATGCTGAGTCCAAGCAAAGCTAATGCAGTCACAGAGAAGTGGAATGGGTTGGATAATTGGGTTGGACTAGGAATTGGGAGAGAGGATCTAGGGCCTGGGAACACATGAACACACATAAATCACACACAACACAAGGAAATTGGATGGGGAGGAATGGAAAATTCAGGAAGAACAGAATGAGAAGGAATGTATTGATACATCAAAAGTTCCTGAAACAAGCTCCACTCCAATAGCGAACTCACACAGGGCAGAGAAAACAGATAACCTAAGACTTCTATGTTTCCACATTTGCATAATTATCTTCCAAGAATCAGACTGATTGGAAGCAAAGGAAGCACCAATTAACAGCTTTCATTCAGCTGCTATATGCCTCACTGACTGCTCACAGCTGTCAATTACACATTGTCCCTTGCCTGACTTCCCCTCCTCCCCTTAACTGCTTGGAAGCTGCCTTCCACATTTGGAAAGAAATGGCTCCAGACAGTTGGAGACAAAGAAAAGAAAGTGGAAAAAAAGCCAAACGAAACAGCCAACCATTCCAAAACTGCTTTGGATGTCTTTGCTGTCAGAGTGCTTCAAAAGGGACCCAAAGCAGGGTAATTCATTTCAGAATGTGATTTTTCACAGCTGAAATGCACACCCCTAGCTCGGACCACTCCAGCCTGTGAGTGGAAGAAGCTTACATGATAGACAGCCCAATCCTAACCAACTTTCCAAACCCGATGCAGCTGTGCTAACAGGGTACAAGCTGCATGCTGTGGTGGAGGGGTAGTCATCATGGAGGTCTCCTAAAGGTAAGGACACGTTTGTTTCCTTACCTCGGGGCTGCATTGCAGTTGCATCAGCCCTGGAAAGCTGGTTGGGATTGCACTGTGAGCCTCCTTCACAAAAATATACTCCTTTTCACAGAACACTACCTGTTATGGAGAAAGCTAGGCTGGAACCCTTCTGCCCAACATGGTAGTTTTCTTTCTTTGTATATATTTGTATTTTATTAATATAATATTAAAACATAAAAACAATACATATTTCATAAGGTTATAGCAAGCGCGAAGCAATACTTCCTAGTTTTCTAAGCACCGTGTAAGCCCTTCCCTGCACATCACAGCTCAGGCTTACCACCTCAGAGAGAACTAGGCTGGAGTCCGCTAGGCAGAAACAGACGTTTGTACAGGGAAAGACTATGAGAAATCACAGCAGAGACAGAGTGATGGACGTGCCCAGAACCAGGCCTGGCTCAAGCCGAACGAACACCCAAAGTGGCATTCAAATATCTCCTTCTTCCAACTTTGTACTTTGCCTATTTTTCATTTTAATACACTTTCTTCTGTGTTTTAAAAGAATACTGTCTGGTTAAAACAAGAGCTACTGTATAAGTTGTTTACTTGTCTGCTCTGTTAGACAGCTTGAACCAATGCTAAGAGGGCTCTGTGAGAACAAAATAAGAGCCCT
The DNA here is from genome assembly GCA_026170595.1 of Plestiodon gilberti rubricaudatus. Lineage (NCBI taxonomy): Eukaryota > Metazoa > Chordata > Lepidosauria > Squamata > Scincidae > Plestiodon > Plestiodon gilberti. Next base: position 104,521,258 of record JANXHW010000002.1, on the reverse strand, counting down.
GTTGGATCAAGCCAAAGGCCCACCTAGTCCAGCTTCCTGTATCTCACAGTGGCCCCACCAGATGCCTCAGGGAGCACACAAGACAACAAGAGACCTGTGTCCTATTGCCACTTCCTTGCATCTGGCATTAAGAGATAGCTTATTACTAAACCCAGGGATTTACGTATTTACGTGATGGGTATATGCAACCTCCTGGTTTTAGTAATAGGCTCTCTCTTAATGCCAGATGCAAGGGAGTGGTCTACAGGATACAGGTATCTTGTTGTCTTGTGTGCTCCCTGAGGCATCTGGTGGGGCCACTGTGAGATACAGGAAGCTGGACTAGGTGGGCCTTTGGCTTAATCCAGCAGGACTCTTCTTATGTACGTATGCATGGGAATGCAGCAGCCGGTACAGTCAGCACCATTTTTCTCCAGCAGCAAGAGTTGGCACTGCCTGGTTAAGCCCAGGCTGCAGGAAAGGCCTGAGATGGGGTCATCCAATCTGCCTCTGATGACAGCAATTCTGCCCCTCAGGGATCAGGCTGGAACACCGCTGGTTGGCTTGTCATGGTGTCACTCCACCTCCCTTTGCAGAGCCCAAGGGTGAATCAGAAGGTTGATACATGGAGTGCTTGCTCCTTCACCATAAAAACTGCCAAATATTAGGGGACTGATTAAACATGTGGACACTGGAAGAAACTTGAGGAAAGTTGCCAGAAACCAAGAAAAGCTTAAGGTATAAAGGGAACGATTAAGAACAGAAAAAACAGGGGATTGACATCAGTATAGCAGAGCTGAAATAAATATGAACACTAGCACTGCAGAAGTTCATGCATAAAGAGAGTCCAATCACATAATCAGAACCAGAGAAGTAAAACCACAAAATTCATATTTTGCATGCATATTTCGTTAACCACAAAATTAGTTAAAACCTGTGAGAGAGATTAATTATGCTACAAAGAGATTCAGCAAGCAGAGGAGAATGAGGATGTGGAAACCGCAAACACAATGGTCCCGTCATCAGGAAGGGCAAGGTAAATTTTTAATAAGGAAAGTGTTTTAAGAGGCGATAGAAGGCAATTCAAGGAGCTCAACGCATGCTGTGCTTCAGTTTTCTGAAGACAATTAGAACAAATGATTTGCAGAATCTGTACGGAAAAGAAATACCAAGTGGCGAAAATCGAGCTAGGAAAAGCTGGTCAGAGAATATTTCGTGACTTTGAATGAATCTGTTCAGGCGGTGCTGAAGAGCTGCAAGCAATGATCTGTAAGAAATCCTGGAAGAAAAGGAACCTTCACCAGACTGCAGTCTTTTAAATATGTGTGTGTGTGGGGGGGGGGCAGAATTACAAGCTCCTCTGTCTGTCAGAAGTGGTTAGAATCAATAATAAACTCATTATCACCATCCAGAGAAAAATGAGATCGCTCCTACGGCTTACTGTATAACTTTTGTTTAGTCCCCAACAGCATGCTAGGTGCTGGCATGGATGACTAGTAGCTAGCATGAGTGGTCTGGCCTCCTAAGGCACACTTTAAAGTATGTGGAGAAATGTAGGTTAGAAGCTGCAAACAGAAAGTAGGCGCAGAGCCGGAAAAGTGGAGCCAAATGATAGCGACAAGAAGGCAGTAAGTGAAGTTCCAGAATATCTTCCCTGAGTCCAGCATAGTTCGATGATTTCAGAAATGATGTGGATGAAATTTGCAGATACTGGAGAGAATTAAGAGGAGTCACCAACCATCACATTTCACATCAATCATCACATTAACCGTCATAGGATATTTCAAAATGAAATTGATACACCCGAACACTGCGCTGTAAGGGACAAAATCCTAATTAATGGCACATCACAAAATATACACAAGGTATACACCACTAATATTAAAATATACAACACCACTAATACAGCATAATGTATTACATAACATGATTACATATATTCACAAATTCCTGTGATTAGTATTATGCACTGAATTTTTTTTTTTTTAAAAACCCTCTAAGAAAATCTACTTGGAAGTTAAGTTCCAAGTAAACATTTTTAGGATAGGAGTGTAAATTAGCCAGCCAGTCAAATAACAATGCTATGCTGGTTTTGTACGGGAGTTCCCATTAACTGATAATGTTTGGCAGGTAAGTTGTCCCCGATGAAAAGGCATCCCCCAAATTTCCACAATGCACTGAAATTAAAAAGTGATCATCAGGTACCATTTCTAGTGTTTTGTATCATATGTAATATAATTTGAAGAGTTGAAGAGTTAATTGGGTGTCAAGTTTTATATTTCTAAGGTCAAGGGAATCCATGGACACGTTATCATGACTGTCAAATAGATTGTGGGTTATATCATAACAAACACGTACAAAGCAGCGCATGCAAGTGAACTTTCCTGCCCTTTCCTCAGCATAGCAGCCCCCTGTGCCCTTCAAAAACCAGGGTGTTGGGAGGATTCTCCAGAACAGGGTCACAGATGGCAACAAGGTAGAGATTTGCAAAAATCCCCCTCTCGTAAGAATGGAAGTGCCTTCTGTTTGCAGAAGAGGGTTAGGTGACCACCCACAAATTAATCAGCCAGTATAGATATGAGATTTTATGCTTCATTTCCAGGTTGAATGCAGATCCAGATACATAAAAAATAAGCAAAATGGAAAAAAAAGTTTAGTTAGTAAACAATTTACATCCATCAGTAAGAGTCCATTATCTTTTAGAAACATATCTCTATATCCTTCACCTTCCTCCAGGCTCACTTTCATAGGCATTAAGAATATACAACTGACCGTCCAACTCAAATCAGTAGATGGTGAAACAGGTGGTTATATTGTGTACACTTGTTAGCATAGAAAGGTTTGGTATGAAGGGTTCCTACACATGAGGCAAGGTACTGGGTGTAAGATGAAAAAGTTTGTCAATGACACCAATCACTAGTTTGAATTTCAACACCTTAAGAGTCAGCATCCTTGCTTTATGGGATCATGTTTTGTTCATTCATTTTTCACAGTACAGCAATACCTTGACTTTCATTCATTTGACTTTCATCACTTTGCTCTTTCAGCTGTTTTCAATTATAACCACATTTCAAATTTCGTCCACCTGCTTTCCTCTTTCGTCCAGTTTCATCCAACCTTCCACGTCGATGTTCTTATTTCTTTCTGTATTTATATACCACCTTTCTTCATCATCAGATGTTTATTCAAGGAGGTTTAAATAGGCAAGCTGTCTAGACCCGAAAAAGATCTGTACAATAATTGTTCTATTCATATAGAGAACCTTCCATTCTCCACATGTTTCCCTTCCACGGTGTGGTTATCTCTCTGGCTGCACGGCTTCTGCATTTTCGAAGCTTCCACAGATAGCTGTAATCAAGTGAGGGAGTATGACAAGTTTCTTTTGCTCTTTGTCGACCGACTTCTCAGCATTCTAATTTCGCTCTCTCACCATAGCCCGTCAGCGATGCCTCTCTCTCTCAGAGGGTTATTACAGCTTGTCAGCGACTTCTGATCCCTCTTCAGCACAACCAACCGAGCGAAATCCCGTTTAGTTTCTCCAGGCAGGCAGGCAGCTCAACCATCAGACCCCACCCCCCCTGTTTATTTTTATTTTATTTCTGTTTACTTAGGTTTCCCGCTCTGTTCTCTAGCATCTTGTTCTCTAGCATCGACCAGCAACAAGAATTCAGAGGAATGCCGCTTTCCCAGCATTACTGACACATATAAGTACTGTATATTTGGCGTCGGTAAGTGGTAGAAAGGGAGGATTTCATTAAAATTTGAACCAGAGAAGAACATTCAGGACTATAATTCTTATGTCATCTTACCTTAGATGACAGCATTACAAGCCACCCAAATTAACATTTCCAAGCCAGAAATAACAAAATTTGGCAACATCATGAATGGGAACAGATTTCTGGAATGTAACAGATTCTCAACAATCTATGCTAATGTTTACAAATTAAGGAACAATGCAGATATGCAGGGAAGCTGCAAAACACACGTTTTGCTCTACTGACATATAAAGTGTGTGTGTGTGTGTGTGTGTGTGTGTGTGTGTGTGTGTGTGTGTGAATCTACTCTTTAAATAAAATGGAGTCCATGTGAAAGGGGAGCAAATCTTGGGCTTCGCTCTTGCTTTATGTCACTTGCACTCCATAGCCTTAAGTAATTTTCTCCTTGCTTGGCTCACTTCTGGTATCAAAGCAAGTCAGAATGAAAATTGCTTACAGCTAAGGAGTATAGCGAGATATGGCGACAGAGGGATCTGGATGTTTAGTATATTCAATGCTACCCTGCACATATGGCATGGCTCTATACATTTTCATTTGGATTTTTTTTAATGTATATGGATCTCTATTCTATACAGTGGACCCTTGGTATCCATGGGGGATTGGGTTCAGGACCCCTGCGGATACCAATATCTGCAGATGCTGAAGTCCAGTATCCGTGCCACAATGCCTTACCTTACCTGGAGCTCCAGAGTCCGCTTCTGGGTTGCGCCGAGCCCGCAACCACAACCTGGTCTCTACAGGCCTCAGAATGCCTTTTGGAAGTGATGGGCGTGAAACCAGAAGTCACTTCCGGTTGGTTCCAAGAGGTGTTCTGAGGCCCATGGAGGTCAATAGAGTGGGTTGTGGGTACGGCGCGACTCGGAAGTGGCCTCCGGAGGCACCTCTCATTCATCTGTGGATGCAGAGCCCACGGATAAGGAGGGCTCCTGTAGTTATATAGGAAAAGTGTACATAACTCACAAAACCCATGTTTAATTGCTGATTATTTACTTTTTGACAGTCCATTGTTTTCTTTGACCTTGAAAGGGCAGTCAACTATGTGCATGTGTCATGAAATAGAGAATTTTGAAAATGACACCATATGATCACCTTGCAACTCCTATGCTTCGTGGGCATTTTTTAAGGAAGACTACTTCATGAGGACAACTTACCTGGCCAAAGATAATCCAACAATGGGAATTCGCACACAAAACAAGCAAAAAAAACCCTACTGCTATTTGTAGTCTGACTGACTAGCTGAGTTATAGTTCTTGTGTACATAGTCTCTCCTTGCTGGCCTTCTTTTAAGTCAGTTCAGTTCAAAGTTTCTCCCTGTGATTAGAAAACCTGGAACACTGAAGATGACGAGAGATGGGGATGGGGCTAGTGTACTCATTCTCACAGGGACCCTCAAGCAACTCCCCACAATCTATGCTTGACTGTGGGGAGAATGGGGTCAAGGCTTACAGCACATCACCGGCAGGGTTAGCTCATTTGTCCCTGCAGAGCTCCTCATCCGTTTCCTCTTGGCAGGACAGCAAATGAATAAACAGGGTTAACAAGGCTAAGTAAAGGGGGACATGGCAGGCAAGCCTTTCTAGAGTCAAGACACTGTGAGAGAAGAGATACAACTAGGAGAGGGCCTTGAATGTAAGAATAAATACAATCTGGCGTATATGCAGAAAGGGTGAGCCAGTTCAGGATCATGTGATAGAGGGGTGACAACTGTAATGATGAGAGAGAGAGAGAGAGAGAGAGAGAGAGAGAGAGAGAGAGAGAGAGAGAGAGAGGTGGCCAAATGAACAGGAAAAATTGAACTATCTGCTTGCAGTCTGTGCAAAGCAATTAGGCCACCACCATTGAGTGTTTACTGACAAGAGGAGAAGTGAGGCCCCTCTGCACTCATCCCCGCTACCAGGCAGGAAATAGTGAGGCAGAGTGGGACTGGTCTCTCCAGACCGTGCAGCGGGTTCTGTGCAGCCACATGCTTGTTCAGCATCTAAGTCTTATAGGGTGACCCCTGCGGCTCCACAGACTGGCATAAGAGAGTTTCTACTTGTCCTCCCCATGTCATCAGCATCAAGTCCTTTTACAAGTCTAGATTTTACTCCCTGGGAATTCATAATGGTGCCTGTCTTTCAAGCCTTGGGTCGCTCAGAGTGTGTGAGAAGAATTAGTAGTAACATCACCTCCATAAATAAAAGTAGACTGATGTTAAGGTCAGTGGGATAGGGGGATATGGGCATATGGCAAAAAGTAATTAAATAACAAAAGTAATTAAAAAAACACTGCTAGAGATGCCAATCAACTTCCCAATGATGTGGTCCACAAATATCACCTTGGCTTACTGTAATTAAGAATTATTATTATTATTATTATTATTATTATTATTATTATTATTAATATTTATATGCCACTTTTCAACAAAAAGTTAACAAAGCGGTTACAGAGAAAAATCAAATCACTAGCCCAGTGGTGATCAAACTGTGGGTCGCAACCCACCATTGAGAACCTTAGCTGTTCCCTGCCCCCTTAAGGGGCAGCATGGTGGCATACTTCAGGTACTTTTGCTTTTCGCGAAAACCGGAAGCGCTCAAAGATCTCAGTTTTTCAGCGATCCGAAGATCGGGAAAGCCTGCAGAGGGTCGCACAGGCCTCCCTGAAGCTCCCCCAAGCCCCAGTAAGTGCAGGCGACCCCCTGGATCACCACCGTTGTTGCTGGCCCCACCCCCGCAAACACTCAAAGTTCTCCCCGCCTCGTTTTGAGAACTTTGAGAAACATTGCACTAGCCAAGCATCAATCTCTGCTCAACACACAGGGGTCTGCAGATTCTGTCCACGTTTGGTAGTCAAATTTATTTCTATTAGTCAGTGAGAATATATGAAGAGTGCCTCTGAGAACATGTGGAGTGCCTTTTCCTTTCCACCAAGCAAGTGCAGCCTGCCACTCCCTGCCATCACCCTTTAAGGGCTGATGACATTCTCTCCCACAAGCCCGAGTCCCTGAACCTCAAAATCAAATACTGCCCTGAGCTACCTAGCAAGTGTATCTCATAGTGTTAGAGAACACGGATTCATTTTTCCAAAAATCCAGTTCTGGTTTTTCTGGACTCCTACCCAGAGGCTCTTTGCATACACAGCCCCCTACAGACACTATTCTGCAACTTTCTCGCATTAGAGAGGCTCTTTATTCTTTATGCCCACATGGCACAGAATGAATCAGAGAGAGAGAGAAAAAAAGACTAGCGTAACTACAGTCGCCATATTCCAGTTCCCCAGATCTGGGCAGTCTAATTTGCATTTTATGCAAAGCATTTGCTAATTATGCCAAATGGCAGGTTGGGGGGGGGGGAGGTTAAGCATCACCCTGCCACATTTCCATTCCAGACTGCTCATTCCCAGTGCTGCTTTGCAGCAAGGAAATGGTCTATTAAGGACCATTTTGCACACTGCTGTGTTTAACATATACGTATGCATTTCTTATAACATCTCCACCCCATCTTTTACCATAAAACGGCTTCTAGGCAGTTTACAGTCATAATGTGCAGTTGAATTCTCAAAGGCTAAGTAAAAACGGGCAGCCCAATGCTATCCTTCTCGGGCAGGGTGGGGGATTTGGAGGGGGGATTTAAATCCCCTTCAAAGGAGGATTTGAATCCCCTTTCTGTTCCAGGGCCTCCCGTTCTGCCCTCCCCCACTGGCTGCACCAGTCAGGAGGGACTATTTGGGACAATCAGGAGGGACTATTTGGATTGAAGAAACTGGTGGATCCCAGGGCAGTGTTTTGGGTGGGTCATCCTGTCCCCTACTCTTGCGCGCCTCCAGATGCAAGCGCAACGCAACTGGAGCTGGTGGAGATCAGCCTTAAGGGTCAAACAACAGATTTATAATCATGTAGGGGGCAGCACAGCTGGGCAAAACCACAGTGTGGGTTGGGATCCTTAGCATTTTGCCTCCACTGCGGTTCCCATCTCAATCACGCCACCTCGACACACTGTTTTGAATAGAAAAAAAAAGTTCTCACATGCTTTCAATGGCTGCCTGTTCATTTACCCTGCAATAGTCTGTCATTCACTGATCTAATGATCAAGGACAATAATTACACAGGCCTGCAAACGTGAGGGTAAAAAAAAAACAAAAAAACCTTTCCCCCCACAAAAATTTATGGCGGTTTTATATGAATTTGGGGTGCTGATTAAAAAAAATGGCATCGGTTTTGCCCCATCACATCTAGTTTTGAGGGTGCAGGCCTCACGTTTAAGAAAGCAAAATATGTGCAAGCCTGTTGTTTTGATGAGAGAAATACTAGGGAAATACCACTGTTGTAAACGATAAGTTATCAACAGTTCAAAACAAAAGATAGCAGCGGTAGTATGCGAAATAACAGGATGTGCACCGTGTGATGCCTTGCTGTTCACATCACTGCATTTACCTGCGTGTGCACTAGACAGGATGCGGCCACTTCCCACTCAGGCTGCCATCCAGTGCTCACTTGCATGGAAGTAAAAGACAACATGTACTGTATAGCAAGGGTTCTCAACCAGTGGTACTAGTACCACCAGTAGTACTTCGGCCAACTGCTGGTGGTACTCGGACCGCTGGACCACCGGAACCCCACTCCAACGTGGTGCTTTCGGCAGCGTGATTTCATTCCCGAGAGGCTCCTGCCTTTGGTCGAGCCTCTCGAGAACGCTTGGAAGGGCCCTCCAACCCAGAGCCTCCTACCTGCATTTTCTGGCCTCCGAAAACCTGAAAATAACTGGTGATGATGTCATCGCCAGTCACTTCCGGTGGTACGCAGCAGGAGAGTGGTGCCGAAGGTGGTACTCAGCCGGGGAGGGGTTGAGAACCCCTGCAGTATAGTATTGCATTGTCAGAGCTTCCCGAGACTTGGGTTTGGTGAGCCCTATAAGAACACCAGCAGCAGCAGCAGCACAGACAATATATGACATTACAAGACATCCTCAAAAGGCAAGAACAGAGACAAACGTGGGATAGTGATTTTCCAGGGAGAGAGAGATTGTCCCTGGTAAACAAGAACAGTTGGAAAGTATGTTCTGCTACTATTGTAAATGAAATGTTTTTTTAAACTCTTTTAACTGCCATTGGCACGTATAGCGCAAAGGGGGAAGGACCAAGGACAGAAAGAAACAAATGTTGCTGCTTCCTAAAATCAGGACTTTTGAAGGCTGGGAGTTTTTCTGGGACAGGGTTCTGAAAAACATGGTGGCCCTGGCTGAAATGGGACAGTTGGAAGGCAAGGAATTCTGGTGAACTCAAAAGCTTGCATACTATTCTAAGCAAGGGACTCTGTTTCATCCAGCACTTTGAATATACTCTTGTTGCTAGATAAACATTGATGAATGAGCCTGTGCGCTGGCATCAGCATCTGTTTTCTTGCGATAAGAGGTCCAAGATCAACCTGTGAGGTGCTGCCAGCAGCATATAGCGCAGGGGTGGCAAAACTGCGGCTCGTGAGTCACATGCGGCTCTTTGACATATAATATGCGGCTCCTGCAAATATGTTGACTGTCCTCTTGGCATCACAATGAATATAAAGGGTAAATAAGAAATTTTCAAGCTTTGTAATTATTTACCAGGTATAAACTGAGAGTCCACTGGCTTAAAACATAACTTTAACGTTCATGGCGAGTAAATATATTTAAGAGTTTGTAAATGCTTCTTAAATATTGTGGCTCTCAAACATCTGAAGATTATCGTACGTGGCTCTTTTGTTAAGCAAGTTTGGCCACCCCTGACAAAGCACATGTGCTCCTGCCAACAATTTCATACAAACAAACCAAAGCAGATCTCATCCTAGTGATAATTTAAAAGCGGAGAGGGTATCAAGTGTTCTCCTCTGACTTGTACTAGTGCCAATTTGGCTTACAAACTGAGATTTGGTAGAGATGTTGGGCATATGAATCAACAATTCATCCATGCAGGAAACGAGTACGACAATGTATAATTCTGTTCCAGTGCTAAAAAGCAGGTTCTATTGAGACAAACATTTTGAAGTGATGAGAGAATGGAGCCTGTTGGGTGGCAGCCAGTGGGGAGCTGCATAGAAAACGTTAATAATCAAAACACCTGCATGCCGGAGAGGAATCTTTAGAGGCAGAGTACAGAAATTGAACCTGAACAGCTCAGTATACAGAGAGAGTATAGTAGACCAGAAAAAAGTATGGATGCGCTTCATTCATCTGGGTTCTCCTCATCCTACCTTGTGCAGTGCAAAGCTGAGGCCTAATTCTCAGTGTGCCTCGACAGGACCACAGTAGGCTGCAGGTTGGACCTCATGCGGCGGAATATTAGCTCATGCTGGAAAATGTCCTTGAACATAAAAAACTAGAACATCAGGGAAAAGGGATTTCACCCTGACATGTTAAAAGTTTTTGATGTGAAAGGTTTTGTTTGTTTTGGTGGAGAAGCATTGGATCATGAGAGCCACAAATTGCAGTCTGAAGTGATACTGCCAAGACACAGCTTACCAGCTCAGGGAGAACTACCATAGGTCTGAGGCAGAGGCTGTATTGAAAGCAACATTGTCAGGATTGCAGCAGCTTCGGCTGCACAATTCCCCCCCCCCCCTCAGCGTTATTTCTTTTTCAGAGAAATTAGCAGGACTCAGAATTCTTATGTGAATATGATCGCTTTGTCATTAACAATATACGATGACCACTCACAACAATATCATCTCCACTTATTAGCTACCTAACCTATTGGGGCATCCGAAGTGGAGTATCCTAATGGCAATTCCTTTCCACAGCGTGCATCTACTTTCTCTCACAAATGGAGGGCGACTTTCCCAATGGAAAACTCTCCCTTTACTCCTCTTCCCTCTCCATTATAGTTACATAAAAACCTATTTTATAAGCCCTAAATTATTACCATTTAACTGAACATGTCCATGCTCACAAAATTATTTAATTACCAGTGCAATCCTGTGTAACCTTGCACCGGTGTAACAGTAGATGCACCGGTGTAAGTGCACTTATGCCAGTGTAATTGCACTTACACCGGTGCATCTGCTGTTACACCGGTGCATCTACTGTCACATCAGTGCAAGGTTACACAGGATTGCTTTGTCAGATTAGTTATTACTTTTACGGCCCAATCCTATCCCCCGACTTATGAATGTGGAACAGAGTTCTGCGGTCATAAGAGGCTATACGGCAGTGTGCGCAGCACGCCACCGGTGGCCATTTTGGTGCCGCCTCCACAAACGGTGGCAGTGGACCACAGGTTGGCAACCCGCTCTGGAGCAGGTAAGCTGGCATGGGGGTTTGATCATGGGTGGGGAGGGGGTGGAACCGAGTGTTCCAGGGGAAAAACTGAGGGGCGGAGGCGGGATGGAGTGGATCTGACAGCAATGGTGCATGCTAGATCTTATCCCCTCTTTTGGAAACCTCTTCGCCCCCTTTCCCTCCTCGGACATACATCACTAAAATAGGTGGCATATGTGTGAGGAAATCGATAGGTGTCTCTAGGACTTATGCGATGGTAAGTAAAAAATATTTTTACTTAACTCCAGTTTGCCTTCGGGTCCCCCCCCCCCCAGGATAAAGCGTGTGCCTTTTTGGCACAGCTACATCAGCGCTAGTGGTGGAGGACGGGATTGGACTGTTTTATTCACCTTTCAATTTGAAGTGGTAACTGTGTGCTTCACTGTTGCATTGCATGCCAATGAAGGCAGCAGGGATTCTGCTCTGGAGTATTGAGACCCTCCCAGTGGTGGCGCCAGGGTTGATGGCACCTGGTGCGCAGACGCAGAGTGGGGTGACCCGGAAGTAGGTTGATGGTGACGTGATGGCATTGTTACATCATCACATGGTGATTCACACCCCCACTTGCTTCTGGAGTGCCGCAATTTGCAGCCAAACGGAGGCAAGGATGAGCGGGAGGGCCCTTCTACCACAATGCCATCCAAACATGGAGCTTCAGATGGTGTCACCGCTCCGGAGCATTGTGCCTGGTGCAGCCTGCACCAGTCGCACCCCCATAGTGACATTACTGGGCTCTCCTATGCAACCATGAAGTAGGGCTTGCAATTCTGACTGGAGCTATTCCTGAGTGTAACGTTGGAATTTTCTGGAGGCCCTGTTAAAATCTCCAGCACTGCTTTCAGCACTTCACCTGGAGATTGATTTTCCTGGAAACTTTATTGTAATAGTATTATATGTATAGTAAATTTTAAGGTTTTATAAGATTATCCGTGTAAATAAAAAGTTACCGAAATGTTGTCCTTAATAATGACCACAAGCAACGAAATATGCTTTCATTTTTTTGATTTATATAATCTTAATAAAAAATTTAATTTCTGTCATAAATATTAATTTGTTGTTCAGTCGTTAAGTCGTGTCCGACCCTTCGTGATCCCATGAACCATATCCCGCCAGGCCTTCCTATCCTCCACTATCTTCCTGAGTTCGCTCATTTTCATGTTCGTTGCATCGGTGATGCTGTCTAACCATCTCATCCTTGGCCTTCCCCTTCTCCTTTTGCCTTCAGTCTTTCCCAGCATCAGAGTCTTCTCCAGAGAGTCCTCTCTTCGCATTAGGTGGCCAAAATATTTGAGCTTCAGCCTCAGTACCTGTCCTTCCAGGGAACAGTCAGGGTTGATTTCATTTAGGATTGACTGATTTGATCTCCTAGCAGTCCAAGGGACTCTCAGGAGTCTTCTCCAGCACCACAGTTCAAAAGCATCTATTCTTCGGCGCTCAGCCTTCCTTATGGTCCAGCTCTCGCAACCATACATTGCTACTGGGAACACCATCGCCCTGACTATACGAACCTTTGTTGGTATGGTGATATCTCTGCTTTTTATTATGCTATCTAAATTTGCCATAGCTTTCCTTCCAAGGAGTAAGCGTCTTTTAATTTCATGGCTGCTGTCTCCGTCTGCAGTGATCTTGGAACCCAAAAAAGTAAAATCTGTTACTGCTTCCATTTCTGCCCCTTCTATTTGCCAGGAATTGATGGGACCAGATGCCATGATCTTAGTTTTATTAATGTTGAGTTTCAAGCCAACTTTTGCACTCTCCTCTTTCACTCTCATCAAGAGGCTCTTTAGTTCTTCTTCACTTTCTGCCATTAGAGTGGTATCGTCTGCATATCTGAGGTTGTTGATGTTTCTCCCGGCAATCTTGATTCCGGCTTGCGATTCATTCAGCCCTGCATTTCTCATAATGTACTCTGCATATAAGTTAAATAGGCAGGGTGACAATATACAGCCTTGCCGTACTCCCTTCCCAATTTTGAACCAATCAGTTGATCCATGGCCGGTTCGAACTGTTGCTTCTTGACCCGCATACAGGTTTCTCAGGAGACAGGTAAGGTGGTCTGGTATCCCCATCTCTTTAAGAACTTGCCACAGCTTGTTGTGATCCACACAATCAAAGGCTTTTGCGTAGTCAATGAAGCAGAAGTAGGCGTTTTTTTGGAACTCTCGTGCTTTCTCCATGATCCAGCGCATGTTGGCAATTTGATCTCTAGTTCCTCTGCCTCTTCGAAACCCAGCTTGTACATCCGGTAGTTCTCGGTCCACGTACTGCTGAAGCCTAGCTTGTAGAATTTTGAGCATAACCTTGCTAGCATGTGAAATGAGTGCAATTGTGCGATAGTTTGAACACTCTTTGGCACTGCCCTTCTTTGGAATTGGAACGTAAACTGACCTTTTCCAATCCTTTGGCCACTGCTGAGTTTTCCAAATTTGTTGGCATATTGAGTGCAGCACTTTCACAGCATCATCATTTAGGATTTTAAGTAGCTCAGCTGGGATATTATCATCTCCGCTAGCTTTGTTGTTAGTAATGCTATCTAAGGCCCACTTGACTTCGCTCTCTAGGATGTCTGGCTCTGGGTCAGTGACCACACCAGCGTGGTCATCAGGAACATTAAGCTCTTTCTTGTATAGTTCTTCTGTGTATTCTTGCCATCTCTTCTTAATCTCTTCTGCTTCTGTCAGGTCTCTGCCTTTTTTATCCTTTATCATGCCCATCTTTGCACAAAATGTTCCCTTGATATCTCCAATTTTCTTGAAGAGATCTCTAGTCCTCCCCATTCTGTTGTTTTCCTCGATTTCCTTGCATTGTTCATTTAAGAAGGCCTTCTTATCTCTCCTTGCTATTCTCTGGAACTCTGCATTCAGTTGTTTATATCTTTCCCTTTCACATTTGCTTTTCGCATTCCTTCTTTCCACAGCTATTTGTAAAGCCTCATCTGACAGCCACTTTGCTTTCTTGCATTTCTTTTTCTTTGGGATGGTTTTAGTTGCTGCCTCCTGTACAATGTTACGAACTTCCGTCCATAGTTCTTCAGGCACTCTGTCTACCAGGTCTAGTGCCCTAAACCTATTCTTCACCTCCACTGTATACTCATAAGGGATATGGTTTAGGTCATATCTGACTGGTCTAGTGGTGTTCCCTACATTCTTCAATTTAAGCCTGAATTTTGCAATAAGAAGCTCATGATCTGAGCCACAGTCAGCTCCAGGTCTTGTTTTTACTGATTGTATAGAGCTTCTCCATCTTTGGCTGCAAAGCACATAATCTATCTGGTTTCGGTATTGACCATCTGGTGATGTCCAGGTGTAGAGTCGCCTCTTGTGTTGTTGGAAAAGAGTGTTTGCTATGACCAGCGTGTTCTCTTGACAGAACTCCGTTAGCCTTCGCCCTGCTTCATTTTGCGCTCCAAGGCCAAACTTGCCTGTTGTTCCGTTTATTTCTTGATTTCCTACTTTAGCATTCCAGTCTCCTATGATGTAAAGGACATCTTTTTTGGGTGCTAGTTCTAGAAGGTGTTGTAGGTCTTCATAGAACCGCTCAACTTCATCTTCTTCGGCATCAGTGGTTGGGGCATACACTTGGATTACTGTAATGTTGAATGGTTTGCCTTGGATTCGAACTGAAATCATTCTGTCGTTTTTGAGGTTGCACCCCAGTACTGCCTTTCCCACTCTTTTATTAACTATGAGGGCTACTCCATTTCTTCTAAGGGATTCATGCCCACAGTAGTAGATATGATGGTCACCTGACTTAAATTCGCCCATGCCCGTCCATTTTAGTTCGCTGATTCCCAAGATGTCAATGTTCAATCTTATCATCTCATCTTTGACCACATCCAGCTTGCCTTGATTCATAGACCTCACATTCCATGTTCCGAAGCAATATTGCTCCTTGCAGCATTGGATTTTCCTTTCAACCTCAGACACATCCACAGCTGGACGTCCTATTGGCTTTGGCCCAGCCGCTTCACTCTTTCTGGGTCTACTTGGAATAGTCCTCCGCTCTTCCTCAGTAGCATATTGGACACCTTCCGACCTGAGGGGCTCATCTTCCGGCGTCATATCTTGTAGCCTTTTGGAACTGTTCATGGGATTTTCTTGGCAAGGTTACTGGAGTGGGTTGCCATTTCCTTCTCCAGTGGATCACTTTTAGTCAGAACTCTCTGCTACGACCTGTCCGTCTTGGGTGTCCCTGCACGGCATAGCTCATGGCTTCATTGAGTTACGCAAGCCCCTTCGCCACGACAAGGCAATGATCCATGAAGGGGAAATATTAATAGTGTTTTAAATTTATAATTATTTTATATTATATATTTAGCATGAAACATCCTTAATTTGAACGTTTTTGGGTTTACGGCTAGCCTACATGATACTTTAATAACCTTTCAATTTTTATTTTAACTATTATTTTGTATTGAATAACACTATATTATTAATTTTTTTTTGTAAATTGCTTCTCATACAGTAGACCCAATTTTCGTAAGTAATGTGGACTAAAGTCGCTTCTGCTTCTGGGGCCCCTCTGGAATTATGGACCCTGAAGCTTAAGCTTCATTAGTTTCATAGCAGATCTGTCCCTGGGCACAGGAGCAACATGGCGTGATGCCCTTGGGAAAGGAATGGCACAAGGACAGAGACATAGAGTTGCTGGGTCTTGGGACTTGACCTGAAGTTTCAGGGTTTTAGCCTCTTTCTTAAGGACTTTGAGGAAAGAGGTACATTCTTTAAGGGACCAGAATCAAAGGGGGTTTAGGTTGGGTGTGTGTGTCCACCTCTCTATGTACATCAGGCTCCATCTCTGGTGCCTTTCTCTGCCCCATCAGGCAGCTCCCAGGCTCAGCACCTGACCCACAAGTAACCTGGCAACCCTACCTAGATACCATAAATGTGTTAGAAGTAGCTTGCACTGTGGTTCAGGCTGAATCCCATGATCCATATGCAAAAACCTGGGACCTGTAATGTAAGTAGAATCAATTTCCTACAGTGATTGCAATTTGCTGATCTTGTCTTGTTAACACCACTGCACTGCACCTTTCTTTCCTATCTGCTCGTGCCCTTTTAAAAAAGAAACAATGCAGTAATATTATATAATAAAAAGTGAGCATGCTCAGAGTGTTATTGAACAAGTGTTGTCCTTCCTGAAACTTACAATGAAAGAGCAGATGACAAGGCTCCCCATGAAGACTGGGACCCTGGTACAGTGGGCCCCTTCACATTTGCGGATTGGCCATCCGCGGATTTGAATATACACGGATGGCCATCTGTGGACAGAGGGATCCCACTGGGGGCAGGGGCGGCACCATTTTACCTTGTTTTGAAGCGCCGTGCGGGCCCACCAACCACTTATTCAGTTCAGCGCTGCATTGTAGGGTTCTATAAACAGCCTGTTAAAAGAAAAAAACCGCTACCGGGAGCGACTTCCCAGTTGCGCGCAAAACCAGAAGTCGCTTCCGATTGCGTTTTTTGTCTTATAAAAGGCTGTTTACAACCTTACAATGCAGCGTCGGACCAAAGAAGCAGGCGGTGAGCCCACACGCGGCGCTTCAAAAAGGGTAAAATGCCGCTGCCTCCCCAATTTAAATACACATGGTTTTTGGCATCCGTGGGGGTTCTGGAAATGGAACCCCCGTGGATGCCAAGGGCCAACTGTACTTCTCTTAAAAAAAATTAAGCTCTGCCCTGACTTCCCTTTTTAGAGTTTCAGGTCTGAGAATACTGTACTGTCCAAAATTGCTTTGGGAAATGTTTAAAATGTACAGCATGGATGGTTATAGAATTCTCTTCTGCTGAATTTCTCCATGAAGCTTGGGGTTCTTGAGTTTTTCCTGGGGTGGGACTATAATGTCAGAATTCATGGATTTTCCAGCTTTTTTTTTTTTTTAATTTCCAGAATGTGCATGCTTTCAGAAATGCTTTCAAAAATGTGGCAGAAATAATTCAAAGGAATAAACATGCTTTTCTTCTGAGAAAGCAGAGTCTTATTTTTAAAATAATAAAAAATGCCTCCTGCAGAAACAAAAACACAAAATGACATTGTTGAAAGTTAAATTTTAAAAGGTCCCCTCTCTCCAGAAGGAAAAAAAACACATGTCAATCCCTTTGTGTTGTTTTTTTTTAAATGGTGCCATTCTGCAGGAGCATACTAAACCTCCAGCATAGAATAAAGATAAAAAAATTCAAATATTTCAGTTGCTTTTCTACATACCGTAGGTATCTAAAGTAATGTACACTAAATAAAACTAGGCTTACCAGATCTCCAACTGGGACAGAGTGCTAGACCTTTAGGAGAAGGAATGTGGGCAGGTGTAGCTTGTCAAACTCTTAGAGCACAATCCTAAGCATGTCTACTCAGAAGCAAGCCCCATTGTGTTCAGTGGGGCTTGCTTCTGAGTAGACATGCCTAGGATTGTGCTCTAAGGTTTAACAAGCTACACCTGCCCACATTCCTTCTCCTAAAGGTCTAGCACTCTGTCCCGGTTGGAGATCTGGTAAGCCTCAATAAAACAGACAATGCATCAGTAAAAATTAAACCAAAACATTTTTAAAGACAACTACGATGATCCAGAACAATATGCAAGCAGCAGCTATATTCAATAAAATTTGTTGTTGTTCAGTCATTAAGTCGTGTCCGACCCTTCGTGATCCCATGGACCATATCCCGCCAGGCCTTCCTGTCCTCCACTATCTTCCTGAGTTCGCTCATTTTCATGTTCGTTGCATCGGTGATGCTGTCTAACCATCTCATCCTTTGCCTTCCCCTTCTCCTTTTGCCTTCAATCTTTCCCAGCATCAGAGTCTTCTCCAGAGAGTCCTCTCTTCGCATTAGGTGGCCAAAATATTTGAGTTTCAGCCTTAGTACCTGTCCTTCCAGGGAACGGTCAGGGTTGATTTCATTTAGGATGGACTGATTTGATCTCCTAGCAGTCCAAGGGACTCTCAGGAGTCTTCTCCAGCACCACAGTTCAAAAGCATCTATTCTTCGGCTCTCAGCCTTCCTTATGGTCCAACTCTCGCAACCATACATTGCTACTGGGAACACCATCGCCCTGACTATACGAACTTTTGTTGGCATGGTTATATCTCTGCTTTTTATTATGCTATCTAAATTTGCCATAGCTTTCCTTCCAAGGAGTAAGCGTCTTTTAATTTCATGGCTGCTGTCTCCATCTGCAGTGATCTTGGAACCCAAAAAAGTAAAATCTGTTACTGCTTCCATTTCTGCCCCTTCTATTTGCCAGGAATTGATGGGACCAGATGCCATGATCTTAGATTTCAATAAAATAGCAGGTGGGAAAACTAGTAACCACTAAAGCAATCAAGCAGGAGAGCAAAATCAGTCAAAAGTTTGGGTAAATGAAAACACTGCTACCTGGTGCTCAAGTGCTAACAACTAAGGGGCACCCTTGAATCAGTTTGGAGAGCTTGTTCCAAAGATAAGGCACTATCACTGAAACTGTTCTCTCTTCAGAAGCCACGTGCCTCCACTTGAATGATGAAGCAACCACAGAAAGGCCTCTAAAGCCCATCTTATTTTAGGCAAGGCAAGGCAAGACAGAGAGAGAGAAAACTTGCCTAGCCTTTAAGATGGGCTTTACAGACCTTTCTCTGGTTGCTCCTTTTATGTTATATAAAAAGGTACAGGGGCTCCTTCAGAAAAATGGGAATACTTTAAAAGTGATAGTGGTCTGAGTTATCTGTTTTCTGATTTATTTGCCTTGGTTTCACTAATTGAATTGGGGTTAGGCTCAGCTGTTTGACTAATTTGCTTTGCAAAGATTTTGAGTTCTGTTAACGGTTCCCTTTATTTGGGGAGGAAAAAAAAAAGAAACTTGACTTCTATGGATGACCTGTTTTGCAAGGATTTTTTTGTTCCCTTCATGTCCCTTGAATTTGAAAAATGAGTTGGCTTACCTCCTCAAGTGACACCATAAACTGCAAATAATCTCTGTTAAACCATGGATTTCTTGACGGGCATTATTGTGATCCATGGTTTTTTTTAAAAATGGAAATAACAGAATTAAGTTTGAAATACTTTGAGGTTAAAATGTCAAACTAGGACCATGAAGATCCAGGTTCAAAATCACATTCAGTCATGAAGCTCCCTGGGCAATTCTGGGCCAATCACTAACCCGCCTTATAGGGTTGTTGTGAGGATAAATGGAAAGGTTAAAGAACTACATATGCCACCCTGAACTCCTTACAGAAGGGGAACCTTTTGGAGCCTGTGGGCACATATGTGGGATTTTGAGAAAGGGGGGAAACCATGGCTTCGGGGGTGGGCGGGTGAGTCACAAATTAGGCTTAACTTTGCCTTTGTTTTTTAGCCTGACATTGGGTTTAGGAGGAATGTGTCCAGGCAGAAATTCTACAGGAGCAATATGCATAATCACTTGAAAAGTGAAAAGTAGAAAAGCATCAGGCAGACATTCATCAAGTATATCTGTAGCAAGAGATTGAGGTGCTTCATCTGTTGGATAACTGCCTGGATGCATTCCTCCCCAGCCCAATATCAAGCTGATAAACCAGGAAAACGTGTGGGTGCATGGAGCCCAATTTTAATATAGAAGCTTGTACTAAATTGATGACCTTAACTTGCAATTTGCCATGTTTTTTTCAGAACACAAGGAAAATCAGTAAGTGCCTTAATACTTACTGACCTCAAACTCAACATTTTTAAAATATCTGAATATTTTCAAACGGGGGCAGGAAGGAAGGATAAACTGGAAAGGCTCCTTTATTGCTGAATTCCAGGAGGAGGATTTTGTTGTGGAAAGGAAGCAAGAAGGGCTGTGGGCAAGGAAACAGCTTCTTTCACAAAACAGGAGAAGAAGGAAGACTGAAAATAGTGCAGCCATGCCTCTACCTTGCCAGCCAGTCAGTTGTGCAGTATTGGTTGGGAGGAAGAGAAGCCCAAACATCTGCCTAGATCAGTGATGGCGAACCATTTGGGCTTGGTGTGTCAACATTTTTGAAAATGTCTAACTTGACTCTGCTGGTGTGTGTCCCCCCCCCCCCCCAACTTTTAATAGTACTTTGACTATAGCTACTTTTAATAGTAATTTTGAATTGAACTGAACTGAGAACAACTATAGAACACATTGCATTTTATTTAACATCAATTAGTGACTTTTTTGTTGCTGAATTTTACTAGATAATAATTTGAAAGAGGTCTGCCAAAACCCCTGCCCTAAATGTTTAAGACAAGCCTGTAAAACCTTTGTGAAAATATAAGGTGTGTCAGGGCCCTGGGGGAAATGCTGGCGTGTCACCCAAAATGACTTTGCGTGTCACAGGTTCGCCATCATGGGCCTAGATCAGTGGTTCTTAACCTGGGTTCGATCGAACACCAGGGGTTCGGTGAGTCAGTCTCGCAGGTTCGGCGGAGGTCAAGACACACATTTTCATTTTGTGTGAAAATCATGTTTTAATATTTAATGGTTTTGTTCTTTGTTCTTAATGGTTTTGTTCTTTAATGGTTTTGTTCATTTTGTGCACCTATGTATAAACATATACCTACGTATAAATATATACCTATGTTTTGAATTTGAAAAAATCATATTTTATTTTTCCAATTAAGAAGGGTTCAGTAAATGCGCATATGAAACTGGTGGGGTTCAGTACCAGGGTTCAGTGAATGCGCATATGAAACTGGTGGGGTTCAGTACCTCCAACAAGGTTAAGAACCACTGGCCTAGATGCTACAAAACAGCCCAGGATCAACCAGGTCAATTACCTCCTTTAAAGCACCCCATTTTAAAACTACAGAGCTTTAAAGGTTAAACCAGCAGTTTGAGTTGCGCCCAAAAAGAAACTGGTAACTTGTCTCTGAGTATTGGCAAGATATTTTCTCACCAATACTCGTTATTGTATTGCCAGCGCGTTATTTATTGTCATAACTATGAACAAATTGTGTCCTCATGTTGTTTTTTTCTCTGCCCCATACTCTGCTCCTGCCTTCTTTCCATTTGATACGGAGAATGTTTCAAATTACCGCATTGTCCCGAGTATAAGACGCACCTGATTATAAGACGCACCCTTAAAGTTTGGTGCTATTAAATTTTTTTAATTAAATCACTGGCATTAAATTGCAACAGCTTGATTATAAGACTAGTTTAAAAACTTAAATTAGGAGAAAAAAGTGAGTCTTATACTCAGACCAATATGGTAATTTCAGAACTGGCGCAGTTGCACTTTCCCACAGCTTTTGGTGCCTTCTGTTCAGTTGTGGGTTTCTGTTTTCATCCAGGCTACCAATGCACACAACCTGTTTGCACAATGGCAACCTGGGCAGGAGAAAAAGGGAGATGCAAGTGGACAGAAGGGTTGAAAGCTGTGGCAAACGGCACAGGCACAGCGGTCTGTACAAAGTGTGGAAATAAACAACGGATCAACAGCACATTTGTTAACATATCACTCACAAAAAACAAGGCCAGATAGTTCAGAATGCCAAAATCCAGGGAGAAATTCAGATGGGGCAAATTTTGCAAGCACCCCTAACTTCCATACGTCACCATTAAACTTAACAAAAGGGATTCCACAATAAAATGTTTTAGTATACACTTCTCCCTTGGAGTAAGTCACACTGGACTTCATTAGGCTTTCTTCAGAGAAAACATGTCTTTCTTGGATCAAACAAACAAGCTTTGTAGGTAGCTTTTTCCTCTCTGATTCCCTTCTCCATAGGCTTACCAGATCTCCAACCGGACAGAGTGCTAGACCTTTAGGAGAAGGAATGTAGGCAGGTGTAGCTTGTTAAACCCTTAAAGCATAATCCTAGGCATGTCTACTCAGAAGCAAGCCCCATCAGTAGCGGAGCCAGCCGATCTGGCAGGGGGGGCGGCATCCTCGACGCCCCCAAAACTAATTAGCATAATTTATGCTAATTAGTTTTACCCGCTTTTTTCGCCGATTTTCGGCGATTTTAAGGCTAGAAATGGGTTTTTTTAAGGATTTTTACTAGGTGTGTATGCTTTTACCTGCACTTTAGTGAAATTGGACGGCTCCCACGACGATTTCAAGCCTTCTCCCGGGGGCGCAGCGTCTCCGTTCAGCCGCTCACTTGGTGCGGCACTTGGTGCGCCCCCAGAAGCAATCTCCGTAGTTTGCGCATGCGCAAAACCACGGAGTCTCCAGGGACGCTCCAGGAAGTAGTTTGCGCATGCCCAGAACGTCCCTGGAGACTCCGTGGTTTTGCGCATGCGCAAACTACGGAGATTGCTTCTGGGGGCGCACCAAGTGCCGCACCAAGTGAGCGGCTGAACGGAGACGCTGCGCCCCCGGGAGAAGGCTTGAAATCGTCGTGGGAGCCGTCCAATTTCACTAAAGTGCAGGTAAAAGCATACACACTTAGTAAAAATCCTTTAAAATCGGCGAAATAAAGCGGGAAAAATTCAAAATTTTCCCGCTTTTTTCCGGAGCCTCCCGCCCCCCTGGACAGCCTTCCGCCCTGACGCCCTGGGGCCCACCGCCCCCCGGCCCCCAGTCAGCTAACGCCCCTGAGCCCCATTGTGTTCAGTGGGGCTTGCTTCTGAGTAGACATGCCTAGGATTGTGCTCTACGGTTTAACAAGCTACACCTGCCCACATTCCTTCTCCTAAAGGTCTAGCACTCTGTCCCCGGCTGGAGAGCTGGTAAGCCTACTTCTCCAATTTTCCCAGCTGTTTTTCCACATTTTCCTGAGAGACTCCATGAGACTTACATTAGAATAAACCTTTCTCAAATCAGGCTGCAGGTCATTTGCTCAGTCGCTCACTCATAGTCTGTCCAATTCTCTTGGGGCCCCCCTTTTCTCTCTCCAATCTCCGCCTCTGCCGCCCCCACCGCTTTTCCAGTGCACTTCAAAAGTCTTTTTCCTGTATGCCCTGCTTCATTTGTGGACAGGAAATTACTGTTCCAAGAAGGATGAAGCTTTCTAGGAATCCAGACTCTCTCTTTAACTGTTAGACTTCCCAGGAAACAAAGCATTCCTGGGAATTTTTTCCCACTTTGGAGTTTTGTTTGTGAAAGTTCTCAACTTCTGCAAATCCTTGGGAGTTCAGTCAGAACCCAGAAACGTCCATCTTCTTTGTAGGTGGCCCTGTTACACCTTGCTACACCTTGACCAAGGCTACACCTTGACCAGCACTCAAGACTTGAGATTGCTGTTATAGGGAGAGATGCTAATACTTCACAACCAACACTACCCACTGACTTTAACCCTAACCCTAACGCACTAATGTGGATTTGTGGACCGGTTTGTAGTGCAGCCATGATAATGCAAAATACAAAGCACTGTCAGTAACATTTTGTTGTGGTTGCTAAGCAACCAAAAAAACCCATCTCACTTCTCTTCACCATGGAATAATTGGCCTTACCTTTTTCTGGAGAACACAATGGAAAATGAATATAAACATTCCCTGCAGAGAATTGAAAATGGTGAAGAGATACGCCATGATGACTGTGCTTTCATTAATATACATAAGTCCAAAGGCCCAGGTCAGTCCTAATAGGCAGAGCAGAGCTATTGCACCTATAACCCATGACCTGTTGAGAAAGAGAGAAAGAAGAGAGAAAGACAGAAAGGAAAGTGTCTTTGATTCATAGAGAAAACAGTATAATGCACACAATAAGCATTTCATGATATTGTTTAAGGAAAAAGGAAAGCGTTACAACGGTATTGGCGAGGAATGCGCTTCTTGAACTCAGCGCAGTCAATTACCAAGTGTCTAGCTTGAGGACAAAACTACATAGATGAAAATGTTATGAGCATGAAAATGCCTCTTTAAGCAGAGCAGGTTCATAGCAAATGTTTTGGGCAGTGCAGTGTAAATGTAATGAAAAACGTAGATGCTGCATGGCAAGGGAAATCCCAAAACATTTTAAATTGGCCTCCATTCCTTCCATGCCTGTCGGCTTCCAGGCACATTCTTGCAAGAACTTCTCCTGCACCAGCTGCACTGAAAGGAATAGGAGCAGCTAAAGTACTGCTTTGACATGCAGTAGTTCCTATTCCTTTCAAAGAAGACTGTGCAAAAGAACTGCCCGTTGGATTGTGCTGGTAAAGTTACTTCTCATGATTGCACCTATTTTCGGCACTTTGGCTTGGCTCCCCAATGATTTATAAATTATATTTTCAATTCAGAAGCATCACAAATTAGATTCACTTAAACAAAGCAGAAATATCGTTTGAGGGACCAGTTTTCCTCAGAAGGTCTGTTTGATTGCATTGGGGGTGTTTGGGGGGGGTAGAACTTCCAAATCGTTTCGCTTTTTATCTTCTGGGCCAAGGAGGGAGTTTAGGTAGCGCTTAGCTCACTGGAGGGCTCACAAGAACATTTAGCTATCGTACAGAAAATGCATGGAGAATATGCACAGTCCCCCAAAGAATGTGGGAAAAAATATAGTGCTTGCCTCTATAAAAAGGGAAGGAGCAAGATCCAAGGAGTGACATGCCAGTCAGCCTAATATACCTAAAATGACTTTGGAGAACAGTAGGACCAAACTAGGTGTTATACACAGATTACTATCACCCCATGAACCCTTTTGAGTGATGTTACTTGGATTTGTGT
The DNA here is from genome assembly GCA_026170595.1 of Plestiodon gilberti rubricaudatus. Lineage (NCBI taxonomy): Eukaryota > Metazoa > Chordata > Lepidosauria > Squamata > Scincidae > Plestiodon > Plestiodon gilberti. Next base: position 104,496,692 of record JANXHW010000002.1, on the reverse strand, counting down.
GTAACATCTAGTTTAGCCCAGATGAAAGTGACACTGCATCAGGGCGCAATCTTGTGTAACTCTTGCACCAGTGTAACAGTAGTTCCCTTGGCGCAAGAGCACTTATGCCAGTGTATGCCGACGGACGCAGGATGGTCACTGGCGTAAGCCCCTTCAGATGCCTCACATGCACAGTTCGGAAGTGGAACGAATGCCGGCGCATGTCTGACGGCGCAGGGGGCGTTCTGGGACGTCCAAATGCCCCCAGAATGCCCCCTGCGCTAGCGGAGTTGCGCCGGCATCCGTTCTGCGTTTGAACTGCGCATGTGAGACGTCTGAGGGGGGTTACGCCGGTGTCCATCCTGCATCTATCGGCATATGGCAAGTTGCACTGGCATAAGTGCACATCCACGGGGGGGGGGGGGGGGGGCTTACTGTTACACCAGTGCAAGAGTTACACAGGATTGGGCTTTATGTTACTTAAGCCAAGGTTAGTTTGAGTGATTCTGTTGTGCATGTGGAGGCCCCCCTATTCAGCCATGTTCCATTTTATGAGTTGGAATGCGCATTTACAGACAGTGCAGGGCATTCCTGTAAGCATACAAAACATTTCCTGTAATAGAAGCAAGAGATGGGACTTCAGGTTGTACTCTAAAAAAGAGATTAGGATGATCTTGATAGCAGCCAAAAACATATAGATCAATGTAAGCATTTGGTGGTGGAGGCAGGGGGATTCATTGAACTCAGGTTAATACGCTAGGAAGCAACATTTTTGATCTACGTAAGATTTATCTAAAGACTATCTAAAGACATAAGATTTATCTAAAGACATAAGATTTATCTAAAGAAGTGATTATCATAAAATAAATACCTAAATATGTTTTTTAAAAAGGCACTCAATATAACAATGAATGGATCAATATCAGATAAGAAAGTGGCTGTATATGCATCAGTCAGAAGACCTAGTTCTACTCAACATATTCACTGAAGTTGGAAAACACCCCCCCCCCCAATAACTAGAATTCTGCAGGAACAGCAACGGTATTGGCTTGGATAGCTTGTAGAAAAAAAAGAGATAGGTACAGTCAGGTACAATAACCAGCAGCTACACATTGGTTATAAACAAATGTGGGTGAAAAGTTAAAAGCTTTTTTTGGGGGGGGAGGGACACGATGATGACAATTTATTATTTTTTTAATGCCTAAAATGAACTAAGCGCTGTACAAAAATAAAATAAAAGTTTATCTCTTGCCTAGAGGCAAATGACCTAAATATAAGAGATGGAAAACTGTATGAAGGATATTTTTAGTTTTAGTTTTTATTATTATTGTTCTGGTGCATCAGCAGTTTTCACTGGTGCTACAAAAGAATTCTCCACTACAAACAATATTCGTGAGAGTTGACTACCACAACTGGTGATGGCGTACACATAGCTCTTTTTCACAGAAAGACTAAAGCCTTGTGCATCAGTGTCATTCTCCATACAGCCTTACGTGTCATAACGTATATGTATGTTGGGACTGTGCCCAACGGCCTCACTTCATCCTTGTGCACTGACACGCATGCAAAGTCAATGTACGTACATAGGTCTGTATACATATTGGATTGTGTACACCAGGGGTGGCCAACCTTCCACCATTAGGGCTACTGTGTTCTTAAGAGTTGTGTAGAAGACAGAATCTTGGCAGCTGCAAGCGCTGATGGTGCTGCTAAAGCAGCTGCACCTGTTGAAATGCCCTCACCTAAGCAACCATTTAAAGGGCCAGCATTCATGTTGAAAGGCTGGCCATCACTGGTGTACACTGTGTTGGGACAGTCTGGAGTGCAGATGGTTCTTTTCAGTATGTTGAAAAGAGCAGGTGGGATTCAGTGCCATGACTTTTGCTTATCATTGATGGTATGGTTAATCATGCAGCTCTCAAGCTTGTGGGTGATACAAAACTGGGAAGGAAAGCAAACATTCCAGGCTGGCTGAATGTTTAAAGTGATCTCGATACATCAGAAAACTGAAATTAAATGTAAAAAAAAAAAGATAAAAGCAAATGTTACACATAACAAATAAAGAAGGAATAAACAAGTATAAGATTGGGGAAGTAGAAGTACTGACGAAGCAGTACCACTAATGGAGAACAATTTAGGAGCAGGAGAGTGAATAGAAAACTGAAGATGCTCAACAATGTGGTGCTGTGATACTAAAGACTAGTGTTATTTGACATTTCTATCTACATGAGTATCTTATGTAAGACTCGTGAGAATTAATACCACTCTAATCTGCACTGACATTATCTCATTTCAAATATTTTTCTGAAGTGACAATGCAGATTGGTGACAAACTGGGGAAAAAAATCAGAATTGATTTATGAGGATGCTAAAAAATCAATTAATAATACAAGGAAAGGGTGAAAGAATTGGTTGTGTTTCGCTGAGAGCAACAAAGATTGTTTCATAGCATCAGTCACGGCTGGAACAAAGATTCTGCTATGATGCAGACACTATGCTACCACTGTCTTTCAGTTATAGTGAACTGTGTATGTACTAAATATCTTTCCACAGGTCCTGGCTTTATTTGCTTATGCTTGTGTAGCTGATGTACATGTTCGTCCACTCTTCTGGATTCTTGGTAAACTATTGGACTGATTTATGGAAACATTGATCAGATCTGGATCCCAGGGCATAGCCTCAGGGCAATATGATACAGCCAGCCTAACGAAGCTAAAGTCTAGGTCAGGCCAATGATGGGGTGGGTGATCACCTAGGAACTCCATGTGTGTTGCCTTGAGCACCATGGTGAGACAAAGGTGGGATATAAACCTAAGACAGCAATACCTTGCACTTTCGTCTGGTTAGGGACCAGAACATGGAGGAAAGTAAAAGATGGATGAATGTCAAAGCATAGCCTTACTGAGCTTGCCAATTTATTTTGGTCCGCGGAAAACGTAAATAATAACTATATAACACATGCGAATGTGTGCGAAACCTAAATATACAGAAATAAAAGAAAAATAAGCATATGAACGTCAACAAACGTCATGGAAAGATGAATGAAATCGGACAAAAGAGGAAAGCAGGTGGACAACATTTGAAATGTGGGTATAACTGAAAACAGCTGAAAGAGCAAAGCAGGGGTGCACAACATGCGGCCCCCCTGACGATTTCCCGTGGCCCGCGAAGAAATCGGGGATCCCAGAGAGTGGGCGCTCTCTGGGATCCCCAAGTTCTTCCCGGGCCACGGGAAATCCTCCGTGCCCGCTCTTTCATGGCAGTTGCCGCTCATTCTGCTCCTGACGCGGCTCATTCGGCTCCTGGCCGAACGCCAGGAGACTCCAGGCGGCACTTTGATCGCCGCCAATCAGCTGAGTCTCCTGGCGTTCAGCCAAGAGCCGAATGAGCCGCGTGCGCTGGCCAGGAGGAGGCTAAAGAGGCGCGAAGGGAGTGAGGAAGCTGGCTCTTCGGCTTGCTCTTCGCTGGATTGGAAGCTGGATTGGTTCACCCAAGAGCCGAATCAGCATGCGCGTTGGCTAAAGACGTGGCCACTCCCCCAGCTGCTTGCCGGAGGAGGGAGAGCACGTGCCCGGCATCTTCCTGCTCGGGCTCATCCACCACCAAGAGCGGAGCGGAGCGGAGCAGGCGGGGGAGGCCTCTCAGGACTTCCTTTCACGGGGCTGCAGCAGCAGGAGCCTGTGCACGCTGCTTCCCCACGCTGACCGCCACACCCGAGGAACAGTAACGAAGCCCGGCAGAGCCAGAGGAAGCTGCCGAGAGTAGGGTACGATCAATCGGCAGCGCTGCATTCCTCTGCCTCATGAGCTGATTACAGCTCTGATTCACAGCCCCTCACGAGCTGTGAACAAGGGAGGGGGAGGAATGCCCCTCGGACCAGACAGGCTGCCAAAAGCAAGGACGGAGTGAGAGAACGTTCCTCTCTACCTCCTTTTCACCTCTTACTTCTTATTCCTCCATCTGCCACCTCCTCTAACGCGACAGGCTTTTTGCATTGCTGCTTTTGCATTTTCATGGGAGGGGGGAGGGAGGGGTGCAGGTTCTTCAACTTTTTTTCTCAAATACATTTGCAAAGAGGCAGCAAAAACGTATTACTGAAGCTCACTGGAGAGGTACGGTTGGAGGAAGTTTGGTGAAGGGGGAAGGGAAAGAAGGGGGGGCTTTCGCTTTTCTGACTGTGACGTTGGAACAGCCAGATCAGGGAGTGAAAAGTCCAGCCTCAGTCCCAAATGTCCAAAGGTGGGGGCTGGGAGGCAGAGGAGCAAGAGGGCAGCAAGAACCCTTCCCAGTACTGAACAGAAACATCAATAATATAAAAATGATAGTGAATATCTTTATTTATTTATTAATATGTTGCTTTTCCTGAGATTTTCCAGCTCATGGACATGCCCCCTGTGATGTCACTTCCTGAGGAAGTGACATCATGGTTCCTTAACACGCCCCCCATGACACCTATCTGCGGCCCCGAAGAAGTTTAGTCTGTTCATTTTGGCCCCGACCTACTACCAAGTTGTGCACCCCTGGAGCAAAGCGATGAAGGTCAAGCGGACGAAAGTCAAGGTATTGCTGTAAATCATTTTTAGGCTTTTATACCCTACCTTTCCACCAAAACGTTTATGGTGCCCAAGGCTGCTAAATAAAATAAACCTCTTGGTTACAGATTGTCATGGTCATGGATTGTCACAACCAGTACTGAGAGCGGGAGGGAAAATAAATAAAGCAAAGACTTAAAAATGCTCTAAAACTGTTATGACCAGATACATTCTTACAAGAACGAATCATATCTACGGGATTCAAGGTCATAAAATATGTATTTTTTACAATAAAAGATCTTAAAACAGCATAGTGTTTCATTCATTGGCCATGAATATCCTCAGATGCATTTCAAGCCAAAAGCCAGCAAGAAGATGTTAACAGAATCACTCTATAAACCGGCATTTAAAGCAATAGCGTCTAATTCACAAGGCAGCAGACATCAGTCAAAATTAGAAATGAAGCACATGCCAATGACCATAATAGACCTGACCTAATAACAATGTATTCTAACTTGTTTGAGAGCCTCTAGCGAATACTATATTTCAACGTAGCCTGGTGCAGGGGCGGGGCGGACCAGGAGGCAAGGGAGGGAGGCCATTGGGCAAACTAGACAGGGAGATGGCAGGGATATTAGCAGCGCGCTCCGCTGATATCCCCAGCCCTTTTCTGGCCCGGTTCGGCCTTACTCCCCTGCCCTGGATGCACGCCAGCTTCAGAGCAGGCGTACATCCGACGTGATCCATCAGCCCCAGGCTTGCCTGCACTCGGGGAAGGAGACGAATGTTCCCTTCTCCCGAAGTTTGCTCCAGCTTCCTCGTTTTGCTCAAACTTCCTCGGGGAAGCCCGGAACAGGCTCAGGATTCTTTGGCCGGCCCTTTAGGCCTGTCGCGGAAAGTTACACTGGATTGCACCCAAATTATGTGTTGTCCAGTGTAATCTAAAGGGAAACCAATATTATATATGCAGTATATACAACCGTGTTCTAAAATTTCTTCTTGATATTTTAAAAAACAGCACTTATTGGGCTTTATAAAGCTCAGGACGTAGTGAAGCAGTGCCTTTTTGACATAGAATAACTTGGCATTCACAAAAGAACTACTGGTATGTCCTTATTATGAGTGCTTCCCAGTTAGCTCCTTTCGTATGGAGCGACATCTTATTTGTATGTCTTAACCACAGGAATGTAGTCAGGGGGGGGGGGGCGGGGGGAGGAAGAATTCCAGGACTTCTCCAACAACAGGAGCAGTGATGTCATCAGCAGGAGCACTCATATGCTGCTTTGAAACTGTTTTAAAAGGACCTTAGCTAAGGAGACGTATCAGGCTCAGCAGGAGACAAACTCAGAAATCTGCTTAGTGGCATATATTCCTGTGTAGACCATTATCTTTCCAAGGGTACCTGAGAGACTGCATATTGCTTATGCATATATTCCTATGCAAATTTAAATGGGGGTTACCACCCCTATTGAGCACAATGGGTCTTATTTTGAGTAAACATGCAACAGGTTAGCACTATATTTTTATATTTCTTTGGGATATTTTTAATGGCATTTTTCAATATTTTATACACTTGTTCTAAAACTATGGCAACCCACTCCAAGAGCTTGGGATGAAATCAGCTAGATCTTTAAAAGAAGTATAATAAGCTTCGAAGTAGAAATAAGTGGTAGGAGAACACTCTAAAGAAGAAATTTAAAATTGCTATTTTTGGGCAGGGGTTATTGCCTTAATGGGACATGCCTATAAGATGTGTGCATGTGTGTATCATAACTAGCTACTGCACTGTAAAATATATCACTTCACCGCTACTTAATCATTTCGAAATTTAGGTTTCCTATGTGCATGTTTTCATGCACTAAAATCACCATAGTTTAATGTTTGGTTTAAAGGAATCACAGTGAACAATTATGTTCTTGTGGGGGTGGTGGTATTGAAAGCAATGGTTTGTGTGTATGTATGTGTGTGTGTGTGTGTGCACGTACGCACACGCACACACACACACACACACCATGCAAGTCTGCATAAATTTTAGCAACTGCTATTAATTAAAACCCACTATTGTTCCTTTTTGAGGGTCGCCTGGATTTTATGTGATTTATCTTCTTGCTGATCAGGATAAATTTGTTACAATGAAGTCTGCTATTAAGATAAGGCCTATTGTGTTACTGTCGATCCTAACCTGTTTTATTGATATTGCTTCCTTTTATTAGTTTGGTTTTGGTTTGTCATTTTTTGTGAATTGATTGCTGTGGCCTATGATGCAAATTGACTGAAATGTATATTTTTCTCATAAACAGATTAGTAATGCTCACAAAACATTTTAATGCAAGATGGCCAACTAGCAAAAAAAATGGTCATGAAGTGGCACATTTTATTACCAAGATGTGCCAACAATGAAACATCACTGACTCAGTACATTTTGAGTTTACAGCAGCCACAAAGCTACTTCAGGGTACAGTCAGATTGCATCATCACTTGCTTTTCATTTAATTGAAATGAATTAAATGAAATTAATTTCACAGCCTCTGTCCTGAGATGAACCACCAAGTGCTTTTCATTTCAAGCTTCCTTAAAATTTTAAGAGGATAAACTAGAGAGAAGAGCAGTCGGGGCTGCTGTAACGACCATTTTATTTTTTAATGCCCAGTGTGTATATGGCTTTTGAACACACAGAGTTCTGGATTGTGGTCCAAATCTTTTCATTATGTTGTATACACATTATATGTTGCTGTATGAAGTTCCATTCCAAAGAGTTGCAGGAACTCCAATACATGCACGAATCTCACACCAATGCTTATTTTTGCATGTACTCCAAAGTCAGGTGGAATTTTCTGCAAGCAAGAGATGTGCAAATGAAATGGAACTTGCTGTTGGAACAACTTGGAAAGCCCTTGAACACACACTTTAGAGCTTCCATGTGCACTTGTACATAAGTGCTTGTGACTATTCACACAAGCACTAGGTATTTTTTTTAAGTCTTTGAACAACAAAGGGCTTGAAGCATGGAAGTAGAGAGGCCATTTGCAGTGAAAGTCAATTAAAAATGCTTACGCAAGCATTTCACAAGTGTTTTGTGGAACAGACTGTGGATCGTGGTCAAAATCTTGTTCTACAAACAAACGCTCCAGTCCAAAGATTTTTGGAAGCTGAGTTCCAATGCTTCCATGGAATTTTCTTGCATTCAGACTTTCCTATGTATTCCAATGGCAGAGTCAGCTCTAAATACACAATGGGACATGAACATGGAATTTGCTCTACTACGGAAGTGTAGAGTTGCCAACCCCTCAGGAGTGGCCTGGAGTCTCCAGGAATCAGTAGCAATCTCCAGTACTTAAAGCAAGATTTTAACTTGGCCGCCAGGAATTTCCAATGTTACATTACGTTGGATTTTTTTCTTCAAAGGATAGCTTCAGCCAGAGTTGGCAACCCAACTTCAGTGAAGTGTTTCAGAGTTCCCAGGCATATATGAATTGGAGGAGAAGTCTTCAAGAATCAATACATAGAACAATATTTTAACTTAATTGCATATCAGTTATGGTTGCTTTTCACACACATTAAAAAAATAAATAAATTTTCCGTAGAAATTAATGCTTGTTGGGTTTGAATAATGGAACTGTAGAGATGCACAAACCTGTTAGTTTATCACTGAGAAAAAAAATCTGAGTTCAAGCAAAAATGGTATAGTTTGGAGTGTTTTTGCTGCCAAAAAGAGGTTTGCAGTAGTGAAGGCAAAATGGATTTTCCATCCCAATCTTGTAAAAAAAATGAATAATGACAGATGAGAATGAGACAAAATAAATCAACACAAAGGACTCTTCACCAGAAGAACAAACTGAAAGTCCACTGTAAAGTAGAGGCATTTACTTTAGATATGCTACTGATTCAGTATTTTTCTTGCAGGATAAATGGTGCATTATCACCCAAGACTCATAATTAGTGCTTTGTTGTTTCTGATAACTTCAAGCAATTTTGTACAAACTTGTGTAATTCAAAGACTTTACTTTAAAGACAGAAGCAAATATTTAAGTATGGATAAGCAATCCATTATGTTTGAAACCAACAGTTAGAATAGAATTTTCCAGGTACTGTTTTGGAAATGTTGATTTGCGCCTCCTTTAATATTGGTTGAAATAAAGAGCATATTCCCCCTCCATTTAGTAATGATTGTTGCTAGAATAATCACTCCAAACATGCATGCAGTGTGCAGATACGCACATCATACACACCAGGGAGTTCTTGTGTCTGTATGGGGGGGGGGGTATCCCAAGTCTGTACTATAGGAGATCACAAGAACATTCAGATGACAGCCAATTAAAAAACATGAAGCATAGAAACTGTAGGCCTTACGGTTCTCCTGCACAGTTTGCTCTTCTGCCTCCAATGTGAATGACAGAAGCTGTAATGATTTTTAAATACTGATCTGACAGCCAGTTAATGGGGCCACACTGATAAATGAAATTTATCAGCCATTCAGGTCATTCTTACTTGATGAAGGGTCTGTTATCCTCAAAGCTGAAGAATGCATAGACATAAAGACAAGAATGTCAACATTAGAATATAATGGGAAAAAGGTACCATGTAGGTAAGCAATCAAACAAGCTTATCCCCAGTTTGAGTAACAGAAAACCAGCGATACTGTGGCCAAGTCCTCACGAAGGCTTTAAACCTGGGTCTGGGCTTTATCGCATGAGACTGCAAGTAAGAGCTCTTATGACTAAATGCTCCTCTCTATGAAAAAATATTTCCTAATAAAAAACTAGCATGTGAGGAAGAAGGGTTCTAGCCTAGCTGTTTCTTTGATATGCCAGGTTTTTTTGTGAGTGGAAATCATTTTTTAATGAGTGTTCCATCCTGTGAGCTTCCACCTGCAATCTGAGATAGTACAGTCCAGACATAGGTTTCCCGCCTCAGAAAGGAGGACACCTTTACAGATCCCATTAGACACCTGCGAGGCTGGTTTTCCCAGTTGACAGCAGCAAAGTCAGTCTTCCTTGCAAGAGACGCCACGCCATTGCAGCTGCCCGTCTTTGGCTCTTGTTCAGCTTACAAAATGTCAATATTTAGAAATCTGCTGTGTTTTGAAGAACATTAAAGCTGGAACTTTAATAGAGCCATCTCAGGAAGCCATGGCATATGATGACAAGCTTCTTTGTGCTTTAGGCATTTGTTACACAACATATAAGGATGCATTTTACATGCCCGCTCTTCTTATTATCGGCTTTTACAGTAACAATTCCCAAATTTTCTTCTTGCATGAGTCAGACTCCATTATCCTCTTTTATAGATTAGAATCTTCTCAAACCCTCTCTTGCTCATTGATGACAGCTGACCTATTTACTGCCATTCAAAACAAAAACAAACCAACAAACCAGATATATATTTGATTGCCTACCAAGCAGGATAACCCAATATGCAGATGGAAAATAATCTACACTGTCTTAATTAAAAATACATTTCTGTGGTCTTTAGTTATAAGAGATTGTTTCTTCTTGAAAATGCACTCTCTGTTGGGAGCAACAAAATTGTGATTCTCATGCAGATTTTTCCAATACAGAAATTAAGAGTCGTTTCAGAAAAGGAAGCATAAACTAGAATGTGAGAATAGTCATGCAATTATCTAGTTCACATTTAAAAATATAACAGGAGAATTCTACCTGCGTTCTGCGTGTGTGTGGATACAACTTCATTTATGTCAGCGGGATAACACTGTCACAAATCCTGTTTTCTCTCTGAGTACTATACCACCAAACCCACAAACTTTTCACCAGCTGTCTTGTGAAAAGTAGCCTGGTTTTGAATTCTGAATGGCACCCTCTAGTCACGTGACACTCATGGAAAGCTTTGAGTTGTCTAACTTGGTGCCATGCTGAGAGAAAGGCAAGCACTACTGTTGATGGGCATTTTATTCCTTATTATTAGAGGCAGGAGAAAATTGTGATAATGAAATAAAAACACGATGCCGCTTTGTACTAAAAAATCTGTGAAAAAATAATAAAATAAAACCATTTTAATTTTTTATCTTCATTCTTCATCTGCTGACACGGTACAACCTATACCACCTACCTACTACACTTTTAAAGTGGTTAAAATGGATAAAAATGGGAAAAAATTGGAATAAAAGCACATAACACCGCTTTCTGCGATTTCATTTTGGTTCAAGAGCAAAATCTGCGAAAAAATAAAACCATTTTCTCCCACCTCTACTTATTACCTCATGTAGTTTATTTCTCTTAGCAGGTGAGAAGCAGGACGCACCGGGGGGGGAGGGGTCTGCTGCTTCTCGATGTTCTGCCATCTTTGATGACCTGGCTGCCTCAATAAGCAGTTGGGTAGTGGAAGAGGAGGAGGCAGCAACAGCAGCAGCAGCTAGGTATGCGTCTATGTTTGGTGGTGTTTTTTTTTTTTTAAAGGGGGGGTTCATACTAGCAGAACAGCTAGTGAATCTGCCCCAATTCAGGTGGCAGATCTGTTCAGGCTGTTCTTGGTAGCAGCCGATGTGATGTCTGCTCTCTCTCTCTCTCTCTCTGGCATAGAACATACTGCTGTTGCAACCAAGAACAGTTGCCATTATTGCTTGGTCACAATTGGACTCAAACGGAAGGGGCAAGCAGATGCCAGTGCCAACAAGGAGGAGGTCGGCCCACTGAAGAGTGGAGGGAATTCCACCAAAGGCATCTTGCCTAGGAACCCACTAGGATTTGGAACTGGCATTGGAAGTCCTAAGAAAACATTGTCTCACCAGAGCAAGGCTTCAGGGCTTACGCCGGTATCTGCACTGAGGAACAATCCTAATATATATTTTACGGAAAGAGAGTTTGTGAGATTGTAACACCTGAGCTGATGCTGGTTAGTTCTTCTACATAATACATTTTTCCTGCTAATGAAGGCTGAGGAACAAGCAAAATGCAATCCAAGAATAGTTGACAAGAGTTTCTGAATGCTCTACCCAACACAAACTGAGCAGCAGGTACAAAGACATCTTTGAACAGCTGCAGTAGAGTTAGTTATCAGGTATCTATGTGTGTTGTTGGTGGCCATGCTGGAAAGCAAGTGAAGGAAACAGGATGGAGGCATTCCAAAAAGGTAGATGTTAATATGAGAATTCTGGGCTAACGTAATAGCATTAGCCAAGGTCCAAAAGACTAGCATCAGTATGGGCTGTGGAGCTGAGCTAAGGGAAGCACCTTGACTTGAGCATTTGCCCCTTGTACCTATAGTATAGGCCAGTGGGTGGCACAGTGGGTTAAACTGCTGAAACATGAGCTGTCGATCGAAAGGTCGGCAGTTCGAATCCGCGACGGGGTGAGTTCTCGTTGCTTGGCCAGCTCCTGCCAACCTAGCAGTTCCAAAGCATGTTAATGCGAGTAGATAAATAGGTACCGCTTGCGGGAAGGTAAACAGCGCCCCGTGTGTCCAGCCGCATGCTACAAAACCTATAGGGGGCCCATCCTGGAATTGCCCAAAACCTATAGGGGGCCCATCCTGGAATTGGCGCGCCCTCCCGACCCCCTGGCGCCGCCAAAGGCGGCGCCGCCGCGATTTGGAGGGGGAGCCAAATCCACCACTTATTTATTTATTTCCCACCCCCTAGGCGGAAATTCCCCCCGGGCGCCGCTTCCCCCCTGCTTTTCCCCGCACTTACCTCAGCCTCCAGGCGGTCGGGAGAGTCAGTAGCACCGGCCAGCTCAGCAGGCGAGGAGGTGTCGGCGCGTCGGCTGCGTTTGTGTCTGCAGCAGGGGGAGGAGGAGGTCGGCAGGCAGGCAGGCAGGCAGGCAGGCAGGGCTCCCCGCCCCAGCCCGCAACCTGTGATGCCGCGAGCGGAGCTGGCTGCTGACCTGCTCGCTCGCCTGTGATTCGGAGACGGGTGCAAGCAGCGAGGGGCAGCGTGGCGGGGACGACAACCAATTGCTCAGCGGCGTGCCAGTTGGAAACCAGGCCGCCGAAAGGACTCCTCACGACCGGAAAGCGGCAAATGCGGTGTTACCGCGAGTCGGGCCGAGGTGAGCGTGCGCGATGGGGGGTGGGCGTGCGCTCACCTCGTGCAACTCCTTTTCAACCCGGCTGGCTGTTTCTGCGCATGTGCAGAAACAGCCAGCCGGGTTGAAATGCTCACCTCGGCCGCGCACGACTCCTTTTCAAGTTGAAAAGGAGTCGCGCGTGGCCGAAGTGAGCGCGTGCGGGGCCTCCGGTCGGGCGACTCGAATGCGGCGCCCCCCCAAGCTGGCGCCGGGGGCCCTGTGCCACAGGGCCCCCCATCTAACGACGCTGCTGGTGGCAAGGAGAGTCATGCCAGCCACATGACCACGGAGGTCTTCGGACAACGCTGGCTCTTCGGCTTTGAAATGGGGATGAGCACCACACCCTAGAGTCGGATACGACTGGACTTAATTGTCAGGGGTCACCTTTACCTTTAGTATAGGGTTGCCAGTCCTCCAGGACTGAACTGGAGTCTTTAGCAACCCGTCTTCAGGTGACTACTAAAAACAATCCTGGAGATTTTAACAGGGTCTCCTTAGGACATATGTTAATGATATTATGAGTACAATCCTTTCCTTCCCCCCATCGCTGGTGCAGCCATGCCAAAAAGGAGCATGCTGTATCCATTGGGGGGAGCACTCACAAAATGGCTGCAACGGAGTGCTCTTTGTGCTGTCGGCAGCCACTTTACAACAGCAGAAATGCTGTCGTAAACCGCTCTGGCCAGCAGCCCAAGCTTGCATAGAATTGAGTTATATATCATTGACCAAACTCGGCAGGGGGAGGGTGGGGATATCGGCGGTGAACTCCGCTGATATCCCCAGCCCTCCCCCGGCCCGTTTTGCCCCGACAGCTCTAGAGTTGGCATACATTCAAGTAAGCCCATTGGGCCTAGGCCTGGTTGCACTGAGGGAAGGGAACGATCGTCCCCTTCCCCCGAGGTGCACCGGGGCAGCCTGGGACCTGCCTAGGATATTGCGGCCGGCCCTTTAGGCCGGCTGGGTATCGTTACACAGGATTGGGCCGCCTGTCAGGTATAAAGAGTAATACGAGTTGGACATCATCTGACCCAATCTGTAGGCTCTTTCTGTCCATTCCGTGCAGACCCATGGTGGGAAAGGAGATGGATGGTCATGTTTCATAGCTGTGATCTGATTTCCTTCATGCATATCTTTCTATTACATTCCCCCTTGCTGAAAGCAAGTCAGTGGTGTGGAGCATTTATACTGTAAAACAGGTTCAGCACAAGACATGCAATACCTTTTCACTTTTTGGATTATTTATGATGTTTTAATTATTGCTGCTATATTTTGATATTTATAAGTTGTCTAGAGATCTTTAATTGATCAGGTAGGGCATGCATTTCTAAAATAAATGTTGCCACCCAAAGTTGCTGCACTGCACAATTCAAAAGGATGCGAGGATACCTCTGCATTGCACAATGCTGCACAGGTGCCTCTCAAAATATTGCCATATTACATAATTGCTTTGAACTGTTGAACAAAGCTATTGTCCAACTGTGAGAACTATAACTGGCAGGTGGACTAGAAATGTCAGCTGTGAGATCTGAGCCCTGTGCCTTTAAATTAGCCAGATGATGTTAATTTACCACTGTGAGTGAGCCACCTGGAACATGTCTCTGCAGCCTGAAATAGGATTCCAATGGTTTGGACACTCTGTTCTTGATTTTAAACCCCCCCCCCCCCCCAAAAAAACTTCTTATGTTGTTCTTGGCAATAGTTCAACTATATATTGTTGAGATAGACTTAGCGTAGACAAAAAACCCAAGTAGGACTGCCTGATGGAATACTAAATAATATGATTCCTTAATGCTACCATCAACATTAATGGCTTCATATCAAGACCTTAAGTATTTAATAGCTTTTAGACCATGCTAATCATTTATCACGGTTGGGTGTTTTTTTTTTTTTAATGGAACATATCTAAAAGCAGAAAAAATAGTGTTTACCACTACAATTGTACATGAAGATAGCCGTCATAAAACAAGAGTTAAAGAAGCCAGAGAAAATAATAAAAATGACAATAAAATGCTAGCAAACACATTTTGTGAATAATGAAGTAGCATAAAACACAAGTGACAAAACACAACAAGACAAAATTGGGACAAAATTGGACTTGCATATAAACACAGTTCCTGTGTGTAGTCCACAGTTGACTGCAGTTTTGTGACACTGGAAAAGATGGGCAAAAATACAGGTAGATAAAGAATCCCTTGGGCAGCCCAATCCTGCTCTAAAAATCTGCCGGCTGGCTGGCCGGTTCTGCCTTGGGCAGCCTGCAGCAGGCAGCCCACGGCGGAAAGTCTACTTGGGGAAGGGGACGCTAGTCCCCTTCCTCGAGTGTAACCGCGGTTGGGGCCGATAGATGTTCTCAGATTTTCGCCAGCTATTTTGCTGGCAGAAGTTGCAGGAGGCTGTGTAACGGCTCAGCCGATCGGCGGAGGTCAGGATACGGCTGAGGCCGATCCCCGCCCCTTCCCCGATCAGCTGGGCCTATCGGCCCCCGCCATTCACGGCCGCACCACTCCCCCGTCTGCTGGAGCCTTACCTGGGTCCGGCGGCGGGCTGGTGAGTTCTCGGCTGGCGGAGCGGGGAATGCCGGCCTTGTGCCGGCTTTCCCAGCTCTCGAGTCATCGCAAATGTGCCTTATAGCACATTTGCGACGTCTTCGGCCGGCGGAACGCTCATTCCGCCGGTCGAAGTTAGAGTAGGATTGCGCATGAAGAGAATTAAAAAAAAAAAACATATGCAGAGGGTCAAGCAAAATAAAGTGCTGGTTTTGTGTGGGAATTCCCCTTGGTGGATTATCTTGTCATCATGATCTAAGCTTCCCCCAAAATGCCCACAATGCACTGGAGTTGCAGGGGGAACACATGATGCCATTTCCATTGTCCTGCATCAGGGGTTCTCAACGTCTTCCCAGCCAAGTACCACCTCTGGCGCCACTCTTCTACTGCATACCACCGGAAGTGACTGGCGATGACATCATCACCAGTTACTTCTGGGTTTTCAGGTTTTTTTCAGGTTTTCGGAGGCCAGAAAACACAGGTAGGAAGCTCTGGTCAAGTGGGAGGGCACTTCTCAGGGTAGGAGCCACTCGGGGGAAAAAATGCGCCACCGAAAGTGTCATGTCGTAATGGGATTCCAGTGGTCCGGCAGTCTGAGTACCACCAGAAGTTGACCGAAGTACTACTGGTGGTACTAATACCACTGGTTGAGAACTCCTGTCTTGGATCATATGAAACGTGTAACACAGAAATAAATGGAGTCAAATTTCATGTTTTCAAGATCAGGGGTTTCAATGGACATGTTATCATGACTGTCATGTAGACTGTAGTGAATTAATTAACTTTTATGCTTCACGTCCAGATTTCATACGTAACCACTGAATTCAGAGCAGATATATATAAAAAAGAAACCAAATGAAAAAGTTTAGCTAGCAAACATTTACATCCCTCATTATGCATCAGTTATATTACAGGAATATATTGCTATTCGGGATGTTGCCAACTTTTATATTTCCTGACTTGGAAATATGAAGGATGGTGGCTTGTAATGTTTCTAGCAAAGACAGACCAGCATTACAACTCCAAAATTATTTTCTGACTTAAACCAAAATCTGAACAAGAGAAGGACTTAAATTATCTCTGTTTCACTCCCTCCCTCCCACCTGCCTTCAAACATAGCGACAGCTGCGCTACAGGTGTCTTCAGAGAATTCTTCATCTTCTTCTTCTGAGTTCTTCTCAGAGTCAATTTTGTCGGTATTAAGGCTTATAGAGTGAGTCATCCAACCTAAATGAGCAGATGGTGGAACAGTTGATGACACTGTATGTTTGTCATCATAGAAAGGTTTGGTATGAAGCTCTCTGAATCTGCACACTGGAAGGTAAAGCACTGGATAAAAAGAAGTTCATTTTTGCTAGTTTGGGATGATGACATCTGAAGTTTCAACATCTTTAGCTGGTCCCACACAATGACCATGTAGCACTGCCCAAGCAACTGTTCTCTCACTGTTTGTTCATTTGAAGTCATGGGTAGACATGGCCTCCACCTTGGGATCCTCTTGTCGAGTCCAGGTCTAGGTCTACCAACCGCTCAAATCAAAGGGTAGATTAAGCTTCCACCAGTGGATTTCAAGGCGGAGGCCAGGTCTACCTGTGTCTTCGAATGACCCATTCCAGATGTCCAATACCACAGGAATGCCACTGTTCAGCAGGCAGCAGCAGTGGACAACATTAGCATTGGGCAGAAGGGAGAAGGCTGGGTAACGCTGCTGCATCACATTGAGTTTCTGTGGTGGTATGAGCTGCTGCAGCAGTTGCCCAACCTTCTCCCTCTCAACCAGCCCTAAGTTTGCTTTTGCACTACTGCACATCACACCAAGTTGTGGAGGCTTGGAAGGAGGAGAGGAGCACTATACTCTTTTCCTTCCTTTATTTTAGAAACACGTGCATGTGTGGTTAAGGACGCCAAGCTATTTAAAGTGTCCCCAACCAAGCTGTACCATGCTTTAGTACTAGCAGCATCTCAGTTGGCCGGCTTGCTCTTCCGCTCCCCTTACTTTCTCCTTGATTTCCACAAATCATGGGGCCTGGCTATAGGCCATTGCTTACTCTTCCCAAGGTTTAAAAAAAGGCAAACTGAAAATGGGGGAAGGAAAACTGCATTCACAGGACACATGAATGACAAAAGGGTCACTGCTAGGAAAAAAAAAAGGGCTGGTCTTTATGAACAATGGCAGGGCATCATGAGGCCAGTGGTGGGTTCTTGGACCATGCAATCATGGCAATTGCACTTCCTCTGTCCACACCTCTAATCTCCTGTTGCAATTGCACAAGATAGAAAACAAGTCATCACAAATCAGCTCTTAGAACACATGGGGAAATCATGGCAAGGCAACACTTTGACATATGCTCAGTAGTGACCGTGTGAACCAGGTGTTTCAGAAACGGAGGAATAAGGCTAGCGTGGAAATGATCCTTCCTTGCATGAGATTGTGTTATGCTTGTTCATTTTTCATGTTTCCACAGTTTGCCTTAAGAATGAATTCCAGAAACCACACCCACAGACTTTCCATAAAGTTACTGCTAACGTGTGAGACGAAAATGCTCTTGTCATAGGCACCAGGGCAAAAATTCCTGGGGAGAATCTTCCACAAACAGGTGCCGCAGCTAAAGACTCTCTCCAGAGTCACCGTTCTCCTCACCTCAGAAGACAGGACAGGAGCACCTGTATGGACAAGCTTGATGTAAAGGCCAGTGATGGTTCCCAGGTTACAAGCTGCATAGGGTTTTGAAGGTAAGCAACAGCACCGTGAATTGTGCTTGGAAGCAGACTGGGAGCTAGTGAAGCTGCTGAGGTAGTGACAAAATATGTTCCTAATCTCTGGTCCCAGTTATTAGCCCTACAGTTACTTTGTGTCTTGTGTCTACAGTTACATTATCTTGTTGTCTTGTGCTCTCTGAGGCATCTGGTGGGGCCACTGTGTGATACAGGAAGCTGGACTAGATGGGCCTTTGGCCTGATCCAGCAGGGCTCTTCTTATGTTCTTATGTTCTTATTATGTAGCATTGTGGCTTTCAAAAAGTCTTCAAAGGCAAGCCTCATGTACAAAACATTACAGTAGTCTAAGCTGGAGATCCAGATTATGTGCTTAGAGCAAGGGTGGGGAACCTATTTGCGATGGAGGGCCATTTTCCCATGGGGAAAATGTCCCGCGGGCCGTGTGCCCCTCCATCGCAAATGTGTCCCCCAGCGCGCACGCGCTGGGGGGGCACGTGCACACACCCACCGGCCCCCATGCTCTCCTTACCTCCCCCCCCCCAAGGCTCTCCTTACCCTTTTCAGGCGGCTGCCGCTGCCGGCCCCACGCGCGCTACTCCTTTTGAACCCGGCTGTTTCTGCACATGCGCAGAAACAGCCGGGTTCCAAAGGAGTCACGCGAGGTGAGCGCGCCGCGCGCTCTCCCCTCGGCGCGACTCCTTTTGAATCCGGCAGCTTCTGCACATGCGCAGAAACAGTCAGATTTGAAAGGAGTCGCGCCGAGGGAAGCACCCGACGGACCGGCGGGGCTGGCGGAGCCTCCGGTCTGCTCACGCGGGCCGGACCTGATTGACTCGGGTCCGGTCTCGCGCGGGCTGGACCAGATCGCTCCGGGGGCCGGATCCGGCCCGCGGGCCGCCGGTTCCCCACCCCTGGCTTAGAATCACGTCTAGTTTTACCCTTAACTTGGTTGAACTGAACTGAAGCTCCCTGCTCACATTACACTTTTATGCCACATTCTTGTTCTTCTGCACACGTTACTACGCAGTTACAAGTGTTGAAAATACTTGCTTTTTCAATTGCATGTTTTCCCTTACAGTGTGATGTTTGTTTTTTTTAAACCAGTTTATTTATTTGCAAACTTATATCCTGTCTTTCCCCAGGTAACAAAACCTGGTGCCGAAGGCGGTTTATGACAAAAACAAACAATACATAACATTGTGGCTAATAGTCCACCCAGCAAAAAAGCTGCTAATCTAGAGCAGGCTTTTTGCTATTGTTCCTTGCTCTGTTCCCTGCCTTTCCCTCAGCAGGTACTCTGCTTCATGCAGCCTGTACTTAGCTCAACACACGCTCCCCCTGGTGACCAGAGAAGAAAGAGACAGGCACACAGAGAAAAAGAGAGAAGTCAATTGACGGGGGGAAATCGATTACAAGATCTTCAAACCATGTCAAGAACTATGCCACGCAAGAGGCCACTGGGTCGAGCTTAACAATGGGGTTATCTAATGAGTGTACTGTAAGATTGGGGCCTGAGACAAATCAAGCAAACTATACCATATGCTACCAAAAAACCCATCAAAATGATCAGGAATTATTGCTCCCTGATTCCAAATACAGAAGGTGTGTGAATCTACATAGGCCCAGATCTCACTGAGGACCAGTTCGGATGACACTTTGTCCACCAGCCCCTCTTCGCAAGCCATGCCATGAGAGCACCCCTCCCACTTCTTGGAATGCTGGGGTAGTTGTTGCTTAATTGTGTGGCTAGTGGAGGTGGTTTGCCCCTGTACGAAATGTGTTTTTGTCCCTGTGTGAAACAGTCCTGTAGATGTGCTGCTAATACTATACAGTACTGTATTTACAACCCAATCCTATGCATGTCTACTCAGAGGTAAGTCCCATAATAGTCAATGGGGCTCACTCCCGAGTAAGTGTGGATAGGACTGTAGCCTTAAAGTAGGATAGCTTTTACTACTGAACATTATGCGATGCTATGACACAAAAGAGCAGTCAGCACATCTCAGTTCAAGAAAGATGTTACCAATTAGAGGAAGGTGAGAGAACTGGGGAGAAATTGGGGGAGAAAATGATTTGATTTAGATGTACACGCTTAAGCCAGGAGCGTCACTAGGGCGCGCGCGGGGGGCGGGCGCGGCACCATGGTGGGGGGGCGGGCGCGGCCCCAGGGCGGGGCGCGCGCGTAACCCTAATGACCCCCTCCCACACCTAACCCATATATGTATTTTCAGTGCGTGGTTTTGGGGGGTGACCCGATGGGTCGCTGCCCTGGGTGCCCCCGACTCTGCCCCCCGCGCACCTTTCCTGTGTGCACGTGCCTCCGTTGTCCTGGGTCCGCCTGGGCCTTCTGACGAGGCCCACTGCGTCACAACGTTATTTATAACATTTTTCGCGCATGCGCAGACCGTTCCTGAGGGCTGCCCTTTTCCCTCAGGAACAGTCTGTGCATGCGCGAAAAACGTTATAAATAACGTTGTGACGCAGTGGGCCTCGTCAGAAGGCCCACGGGCGCCGGCCCGGGAGGACACTCCGAGGCCTTCTCCCGGCCTCGGAGCCTCCTGAGGGCGACGTGCGCAGCGGAGGGCAACGTGCGCAGGTGCGCATGTCACCCTTCTGCGCGCGTCACCCTCCGGGCGGTCCGCCCCCCACCGCACTCCAGCGATGTCGCTGGCAGCGCAGTCGCTAGGGCATGCGTCACTCTGGGGCTGGGCGCGTGCGTCACCCACGCCCGTCCTAGGGTGACATCGCGCGTCACCCTAGTGACCCCCGGGCACCCCCTCCAAAATTTGCCATGACGCCAAGCGTCCTTGGTGCCGAGCATCCTCTTCCTGCGGCAGTCCGAGGCCTCGGAGCGTCCGCCCCGTCCGGCGGTCCGGGGCCTTCTGAGATGGCCCAATGGGTCGACGCGTAATTTATTAGGTTTTTCGCGCCTGTGCAGAACGTTTCTGAGGGCAAGGGCTGCCTGTTTGCCCTCAGAAACTTTCTGCGCAGGTGTGAAAAACCTAATAAATTACGCGTCGACACATTGGGCCTTCTCAGAAGGCCCCGGACCGCCGGACGGGGCGGACGCTCCAAGGCCTTCTCCTGGCCTCGGAGAGCCTCCATAGGGTGACGCGCGCAGCAGCGGTGACGCGCGTGGGTGCGCGCGTAACCCCGTCTGTGCGCGTCACCCCCCGGCAGCCCGCCCCCCCGCCATGTTCTGTCGACGTTACTGTGTCAAGGTTTCTAACCATTTATTAAAAGAATAAAAATATTCTTCTTCTGATGTTTCATTGGCGAGTATCCCCAACATTGTCAAGGTAACAATTGAACATCAAAAAGCACATCTGGCTCACTCCACATTCTACCTCTACTTATAGTCTGTGGCTATACTATAACTGTATATACTGTATATAACTGTGGCTATACAATAACTGCATAGTTTGCCAAGTCAGATGTCACAGCAACTGTGGTTAGCAGTAAAAAGGAAGCTGAGAGAGAAGCACACAGGGGAGGCGAACGATGGGGGAGAGTGAATGTACACCCTCATGACCCAGTCATGGTTTAGAGAATTGTCTGTGACAATTGGAGTGACAACAGGAAACAGGTTATCTTGTTGGCTGTGTACTCCCTGAGGCATCTGGTGGGGCCACTGTGAGATATAGGAAGCTGGACTAGATGGGCCTTTGGCCTGATCCAGCAGGGCTCTTATGTCTGGATTGAGCCGTATTAATATCAGAATTGAGACAGACTGTTTATTCTCTGGCTTTCAGTTTGTATTTCTGTGACACAGAATTCAAGTCACAAGTATTCAGACAACTAGCTATCAGAACAATGACATCAACCTAAAGAAGGTCAAATCCTGGGAACTAGGAGATCCCACAAGCAAGCAAAACGTTATACTACACACCACACAAAAATGGGTCAGATTTTACTCTCACACTGAAAACAACTCAGTAATTATTTTGTTAAAACATGAAAAATGTACTTTGACATACAGAATGTATACTGTATATAGAAATATAGAGATACATTTACACCTGAGTCACTACAGAGGACGGCTTAAACACACTAAGCACTGTGAAAGGAGTGAACAACCATCTACAACTGCATCCATTTTCTGCTAGCATTTAGTTGTACTTTCAGTATCAGTTATGTATACTCACAATGCAATGATTTTATTAGGACCAACCACAACGTGACAAAGTATCAGCGAGTTTTTAATTCTATAGGACTGTTTATCAGGCTAGTCAAATGGTAGCAAATGGTAGAACCGGGGGGGGGGGCAAGGGGGAATGTTGCAAGGTCCCCACTGGTCTACAGTTTATAAAAATCAAAAGATGGAGTTTAGGAAGTTTTCGTACAGACTTGAGTCAGGTCCTAAAGGGTGCAAGATGGCTTCTATACACACACAGCATCGCTTGGATAAAAGAAGCAAAAAAAAGGCAGTTCCCTCATATTCTAGAAAGACCAATTTTAGACGTTTAATCCAGTCTCCCGTGTTAACTTGAAATTCACAAGTTTCTTCCAAGTCAGAGATCAGGGAAATGCAAAGAAAAGGGTAGATTTCATATTCTCAGTGCAGGAGATACATGTGAGGTGTTGCACCACTAGACTGAAAATCAATTCAAGCCAAGCTGGGATATTCCATATTTGTATGTTTTAGGTTGCAAAAACATAAATATTCCTTTGTGTAACAAAGAGACACCCAGTGTTGAATATACCTATCTGAAGGAACTGGACCTTTAGAATAGATCTCACTACCCACTGTCGCTTGGATTGTTTTGGGTGCCCTTCAGGTGCAGTAGTAGCTGCTGAAATTTCCCTGGTAGGTTGCATGGGAATGACACACCCACAGAGTAGAGCAGATTGCATGGGTCTTCCCACAGAATCACATTGGCAAGATCGACCTTGCCCATGTGCTTGTCAGCACAATCCTACCCAGCTCCTCCACTGGTGCAGCAGTGATGGAGGGCAGACCAGGAGGCTTTGGGAGGGTAAGGGGATTTAAATCCCCTTTCCCTTCCAAAGCCTCCCATTCTCCCTCCACCACTGCTGCAGCAGTGGAGGAGCTGGGTGGGATTGCACTGTGTGTCATTTAGATGCAGTCTCTGGTTGTGTAGGATCCCTTCACAGAAAAGCAGCTCCCAAGTGGCTGCTTCCACGCTTGATCGATACATTATTCAAAATGTAAAATACTAGTGCAGTGGTTTCCAAATTTACCGGGGTCAAGGCAACCCCCTCCCAGCCTCCTACTCCCTGCTTCGTCGGGCACCGCCATCTTGGATCGTGCAAAATCTTGTACAATCCAAGATGGCAGCGCCGAAATCTTGCAAGATTTGGGTGCTGCCATCTTGGATCTTGCGAGATTTTGCTTGATCCAAGATGGTGGCGCTGGTTGGAGGGGGTCACCGGGGACACACCACGGCGCCCCTGTGAGTGCGTCACAGCACGCCAGGACTCCGTGATGCACACTTTGGGAACCTCTGCACTAGTGTAAAATATTGGATCACACGAGGGTGACATACTATTTCCTGCTATTTTTGCCATCAGAGAATTACAACAGGTGCTGTTCAAAAAAGCAACAGAGCTGGAACAGTTGAAGGGGGGGAAATTCACTTACTTGATATTGTCGAGACACCCAGATTCAGGTTTCAAAATGGCAGTATGATGAAACATTTTATAAAGAGCAATCCCCAGGAAGATTACATTAAGCTGGAATTAAAAAAAAGGCAGAGTGTCACATGACAAAGTATAAGAAGGAGAAAGGGATGAACCTAAAAGCCTAGTTCTCTCTGAGAAATTTGTATCTGGATTTATCAATTCAGACTGCAGATGGGGGATCGCATGAAGTTAAGCTCCTCCATGGCAAAAAAAAAGAAAGAAAAAAAAAGACTTCCTGCATAGATACTAGCATGTTAGGAAGAAGGGCTCTAACCAAGCTGGCTCTCTGACACATGGAGGGGATTTTCTTATGAACTAGCATTCCATCATGTGAGCCCAGACACAGGTAAACCAGCCCAGTGAGGACTCAGTCTGAATCCGTTCTCTGTATTCTTCATAACGGATGAAGAATGCTAAGAAATTAGGTCTTACTAGTTCGTTGACTCCACCTGAAGAGACTGTCTTGCAAGGCGGCTTTTTGAAAAGGGGCGCATAAAGGACACAAAGCCATGGTGTTAGATACATTGGTTTTAACAAGTCCTTTTGCAGAAAAACAGATGTCTAAAAATCTGATAACATTGCTTTTCCGGGTCTTTGTGGTGTGTTATTTAATCCTCACTCTTCAGGCACAGCAGTGGATTGGTGTGCAGGTCTCTGTGTGTGGCCATTTTCAAAGGCGGAATAACAGGATGTACCAAAAGGGAAGCAATTGCTAAAAATCCACATGCGATGACTAGACAAAGCACAGTCTGTTATACAAAACTACTCAATAGCTCTACACATAGGAAGCTTTCAGTTATTGAAGCGAGTTCTCAATGAGTCACACAAGCAACAGCGCTAACACAACAGTGTGCTGGCTTTTATTCATTTGCTCAAAGCATTATGGAGGCAACTGGCGGTTTCTCATTAGTCATGGACTGCGTCTGTATATGTCCTCAAAACTCTTGGTTTCTGAAAATGTGTTGAAAAGATCCAGCTTCAGTCGTCTCACAAGGACAGTTCTCAAGGGGAGCAAATGTGAACTGTGAATGCCTATAAAAAAGCTGTTCTCCAGGTGTGCTTTTCTCAGAAAAGACAGCAAAAACCATGACTCCGAAACCCCGAGAAAAGGCTTTGCAGATTTGAAAGCACCTTTCCGAGTAGTTTAAGGTCAAACTAAACATGCACCTAAGTGCACAATGTGGACCAACGAGGGGTAAGTTTGATTTAAAAGTAGCGTACAAAGGAAATGTGAAATGTGGTGAAACTGGGGGGGGGGGGTAGGGGGGGCTTTAGCACTTTGCTCCTGCCTTGGTTTTGATCCTGATTATGCTCCCCCACATGCTCCCCCCACATTTGACCCCCCATATTTTTAGTCAAAAAACCCCCTTCCACTGAAAACCAATAGAAATGTTTTTCTCCATCTATTTTTTTTATAAATAGGGTGTGGGGGGGGTGCAGAATACCCCATGTCCTGTGTATAAATAAAACTGGTACCCCCCCCCCCACTGGGCCACATTATGCATTTTGGCATATGTGTAGTTTGGCCCTAAACACACACATTCACCATTGTGATCAAGACACCCAGGTGAATGGTGATTCTCAGAAGGCTCTTGCTGTTGGAAAACTAAAATGGCAGTGTCCTGAAAACTGTTAATATTCTATGTAAAATGGATATCCATAAGATCAACCCTCATCTTGAGGGTTTGATGACCTGGTTTGATTCCTTAGACCAACAGCGCAATCCGACCTAACTTTTTTGCCTTTGTAACCATCGGTCCAGTGAGAATGGGAGGCCCCAGAACGGAAAAGGGATTCAAATCCCCTTTGAATTCTTCTTTTGGAGGGGATTTGAATCCCTTTTCCGTTCTGGGGCCTCCCATTCTCGCTGGGCCGATGGTTACAAAGGCAAAAACGTTAGGTCGGATTGCACTGCAAGAGTTCTAACCTGGCCTGCACCCCTAGAGGGTGTGTGAAGGAGTCCAGGGGATGTGTGAGATACTCCTAGAATTTAAACTTTTTTTGTTCTTGATACATTTTTTTTTTACTAGAAGATGACAATTTTTTAAAACATTTTGGAATTAGGCCTAGAATACTGATAGGTCAATGAAAGTCAATAATATATTTTTATTGGACACAATATTTTGTTTTTAGTCTTCACATTTAGTTATTTTCTATGAGCTTTTTGGTGTCTTCAAATTCTATGAAGTGAAAAGCATTTTTTCTATGATTGAAATTTAAATTATTTTTTGAAGTTCTACTCTTTTCCATATATGTTCAATGCAATTCCAGGAAAATAGCAAATAATAATAACTGAAATAAAACAACCAAATGTATATAGGGTGAGTCAGTGGCGTCACTAGGGCGCGCGCCGCCCTATAGCGAGGGCGCATGCGCCGCCCTAATGACCCCTGTGCCGTCGCGACAGCCGGCTCCGCAGACATCCTCTCCGGCCGGCTGTCTTGGGCCTTCTGATGAGGCCCAATGCGCGATGTCATATTTATAAGGTTTTCGTGCATGCGCAGTATGTTTCTGAGGGCAAATTTGCCCTCAACGTTCTGCGCAGGCGTAAAAACCTTATAAATATGACGTCGCACATCGGGCCTCCTCAGAAGGCCTCGGAGCTCCGCCGAGGGCGGATGCTCTGAGGCCTTCCTCCTGGAGCGGGAGGCGGCGCGCATGTGCGCGCGCGGGACCGCACGTCACCCTTTGCGCGCGTCGCCCCAGGCAGTCCGCCCTCCCCGCCGCGCTCCAGCGACGCCTCTGGGGTGAGTGCACGAGCAGTTCGAAAATCTCCTGGGGGTGTATTAGGCACAAAAGGTTAAAAGCTTCAACCTTAGACCAAGGAAGTTTTTTTTTTTCTTAACTTTTGAGGTGCTTAGTGGTGCAATACTGAATTTTTGCACTCAATTTTTTTGAGATGAAAAGTAAGAGTTCAAGGAGTATAAAAAGCTTCAGACAACACTCTAATGCAGGGGTGCACAACATGCGGCCCCAGGGCCGCTTGCGGCCCTCCGAAGGATTTCCGGTGGCCCCCGAAGAAATTGGGGATCCCTTGGTGCGCGTTGCTTACGAAGAGAGCACCGAGGGATCTCCGATGTCTTCGCTCCAGCCGCGTAGCTGTGCAGCCTTCTTGCTCAGGTCGCCGAGCGAGAAGGACGAAGTCACTGAGCCTTGCGATCCCATTGGCCCGGAGGCTTTGAGGCCGTTGCGGCGTTTGAACGCCGCCAATCAGCTGGAATTTCCTGGCATTTGGCCAGGAGCTAGAAGAGCCACATCTCCTCTTGTGTGCCAACGGGCGCAGAGGTTTTGGGGCTTGTCCCGTTGGCGCTGTCGCTGCTCCATGTGAGGAGGAGGCTCGGATTCGCGGCGGGAGGTCAAATCCGAATTTTTAATTCTGTAAATATCTTTATTTATTAATATGTTGCTTTTCTGGATATTTTCCGGCTCATGGACACACACCCTGTGATGTCACTTCCTGAGGAAGTGACATCACGGTTCCTTGACACGCCCCCCCCCCCCCGTGTGGCCCCGAAGAAGTTTAGTCTATTCATTTTGGCCCCTACCTACTTCCAAGTTGTGCACCCCTGCTCTAATGTAAGGGTCTTTCATGGGTTTTGGCAGGGGCATTCAGTGTGGGGGCGGCAGGAGAGGCATAACCGCCCTGTTGTAGTCCATGGAAAATAGCCACGCGCTCTCCCAGGATTGCACACACGTTCCACCCGTGAAAGCAAAAGCAGGTGCAGCACGTGCACAAGCATAGAGGAGGCTGCAGCTATTTTCCATGGACTGCGACAGGGTGGTTCTGTCTACCCTGCCGACCCTACACCACACGTCCCTGGGTTTTGGGCACCTATGCTACACTCCTTTTTAGAGTTTTACTGCATGGTGTTAGCCAATCAATGGGTTATATCCTAAGGTTTCCTTCCATCTGTAGAAGGTGCTGTAGAAGGATAACAGGGCTAACCCATCCATGAGGTCAACAGAAGAGGTCGCCTCAGGCAGCAGATTGGTGGAAGCACTCATCTCTGCCTCAGTGGCGTAGCAACAGAGGTGCGACCAGAGCAGGTGTCACCCTCAGGGGGCGACACCACAAACCGCCCGAGACTCCGTTCAGCAATCTTTGGCCCTCTCAGGGCCCAGCTGCCTTGTGCTCTTGCTGGTGAGCAACGAAAACATGCTCGCGGCAAGAGAGCAAAGCGAGAACGAGGTCCGGAGTTGGCTGGGGGTCGCCGAGCGGAGGCTCAGATAGCAAGCCTTTCACTTGGCAACCCGGAAGTTCTGGGGTGACATGATGACATCACCGCCAAAAGTTCCCAGTTACTGCACTGGGGGATACCCACCCCAGTGACGCCACTGCTCTGCCTATTTGCCTCCAATGCACCTCCTTCTCCTTCCATTGCCTGGAGTGAAAAGGAACAGAGGGAAAGAGAAGAGGAGGAAATGTGGAGGGGAGGAGAGTGCTGAGCTAGAACATTGGGGAATTGGAGGAGCAGAGGCTGGCACAGCATTGCGTAAGAAAGGGCAGCACTGGGCATGCTGCCTCAGGCTTCAGGAGATCTAATATTATCCGATAATAATATTTAACATCTGTACAGGGGTTTTGAGTGTGCAAAACACTTTATATGTATTATCTTGATGTTTATATTTATAAGAACCCTGTAAGTTAAGTTTTATCATCTCCATATTACAGCTGGGGAACTGAGGCTGAAGGAGAGTGGCTTGCCTAAGATCACCTACTGAATTCATGGCAAAGGCAAGCGTCAAACTGAGGAAACGATGATATGGAGCCTCATAGCTACTATGCTAATGTGATGATGATACAATCTCATATAACTAAGTCTTGGATACCTGACAACGGCACTGAGGGCATTACCCTCACTCTGAGCAGGGGCTCGAGAAGATGGAATGCATGCCAATTGCTGAAGCAACTGGGCCAGCACTCTCTACCCTGCCTCTGTATGGTGTCATAGTCCACCAGCAGGAACATTTTCACCCAATCTAGCTCAAATTGTGTATAATTTTATATGTGGCTACTTGTCACATTATGTGGCTAGTTGCCACATCATGAGGCATGGTGATACTTGTCTGAATGCATATCCCACTGAAAATAATGGAGCATGGCTAAATGACATCTGCTATGCTGCATTACTTCGATGGAACATGTATCCCCATCCACATTCTGTTTTTAACTAGTCAAATACAAATTAGGGTGAGATTGCATTGCCCTAGTTGCATGGGCAATGGGGATGCATTTGCAATTCTTCTTGATCCTCAACATTCTCTCCCTTGCAAACATTTTCTCTCTTTCAGAAAAGGGTGCAAAAATCACTGAAGAGATGGTGCTTTTCATACAGGGAATCAGGGTTTGCAAAAAGCTCCTGTTTCAGCTTAGCACCAGTACCTACCTTCTACAACTGCAAAAAGACTCTTGAAAGAGAAAGAGAATCATCTCTATTTTTCACTTAATACTGTATATTGTGGAATGGAATCATAGACCTCTTGGGATGTGCTATGAGGAAATAAATAATTTCTTGGATGCAGGCAGCTGAATATTATGCTGTTTAAGTTCATGCTTCATGCAATGGCAAATTGTACAAAATCATTCGGTATGTCAGCGTCTCAGAGTATACAGTATTGAGGGAACGAAACGCAGATTTCCCCCACAAAACCAGATTTCTTTCTAAAGATTTATCTTCTTAAGCGGGCAATTCTCTGATATGGATTTCAATCCGATATTCTTCTTGCATAGAAGACTGCATTGTGAAAGAATACGGATTATGTATTACCACCCCAGTTCAAACATGACATATCCAGTTGCTAAGATCAGGTGGCCACAATCTGCCACTTCCTACACATCCATCTTTTCTGCAGGAATTTGACATAACATTTTTCATAGGGGTTCTTCTATGGAGGGGGAAAAAACCCAGACTTTTGGCAGTGGTCCTTCTCAAATTACTCCACATATGCTATGAAGACAGACACGGTTATAAAGATGCTCTGAAAGTTACGCTTCTTGATCTAGAAAACAGGATAGTTAATCAGGAATTCTTACCATAATTATCAAGGTTGCAGGTCCTATAAAGCTCCAGATGAAGTACGTGTCGAGTCGAAGCCAACATCTGTAATGAAAACGCAAGGAAAGATGGCATTCAGGGATTGTGTACAGGGTATACATCAAGAGTGAGCGAATGACAGAGAGGAATGGAAGCTGTATAGCATTCCACCAGGAGCCAGGAAATATTGCTTTGCTTGTTCATTTAAAAGCTGAATTATATGCCTAGTTTCTGACAGTGCTATTGATGGAGTAAGATAATTACCTCTGGAGGAAGCATGAGAAAATAGCACAGTCTGCTTGCTAAGACCTTCAGTTTCTGTCATAGAAAATATTTATTAAAAAATCCTAAAACAGTCATTAAGTCTAGCTTCAAGCTATTCTTTGCTGTCCAACCAGCATGTTGGCTTCCATAGTAGGTGACTTTTTTCCCCATCTGGAAGATCTAAATTCAGTGAAAAGGGAAATAAATTTAGGACTGGATGGCTGAGGCTTTTAACCAGATGCAGGATTTTTTTTCCCATGGACGAATACATTGTTTTCATGATTTTTTTTTCTAGAAATGCAACTAACCTTTAGGACCAAGCTAAGTGATTCATGACTCAAACTAAATTATTAATCACTTAATTTTGTCTGCATTTAATATCTCCCAATAGTTAATGGCCTTGGGAAATTACATTTCCATTCTTAGTTCATTCGATGACAAAACGGACAAGAACAGTTACAAGATAGATGGATATAAATCCAGTGGAAATTGTATATGATTTTTAATATATTTTCTTGTTAGTGATTCTGTATATTAAGGCTGTGCCCTTGCAAAGAGATTAAGCACCTGCTGTCCAAAGAAACATGAACACGCTTTTTCTTTGCAATTATGCAGATGTTCTTTGAAATTAAATTTCAGAAGGAGTGCCTAAGGGTGGATGCTCATCCAGACGCCTCCTCCGCCCCCCCGCCCCCCCCCCCCCCCCGTGGATCTAGCTAATCTTGATCTTGTATAAGAGAGGAAGCCAAGGACGGCTTCATCTTCAGGGTGCTCAGTTCCAACTTCCTCTGGATGAAAATAAGATGGGGGAGAGGTGGCTAGCAGCCCAATCCTAACCAACTTCCCAGCACTGATGCAGCCGTGCCAACGGGGGCACACTATGCCAACGGGGCACACAGCCGCTTTGGGCATTTGGAGTGCCAACAGGGGCACACAGCCGCCTTGGGCATTTGCCTCGGCATAGGATAAGGTGGGATAATAAATAAATAATAAATTTATTTATTTATTTAAAAGATTTATATACCGCTTTTCTAAAATTCAAAGTTAGTGAATGACACTACATCTTGCGGTGGGGGGGACAGTCACATAAGCCTCCTCAAGGTAAGGAAATGTTTGCTCCCATATATCGGTGCTGCATTGTGGCTACACCGGTACTGGAAAGTTGGTTAGGATTGGGCTGTTAGTCCTTATACATGGTATGAATAAAATGTACAAAACTTGGGAGTTTTGCAGGCTAATCCCATCCTCAAGATGTGCCACTACATCTCCACTTATGCAGGTGCAGTGACAGCCATGCCAGTGTAGAAGCCTGCCTGCCGACAGATGCACCATGTGGATAATGGCGCGACTCTGGAAATACTGATGTAGCTCGGATGTCACTCGGACGCCAGTACAACTCTGCTACGGAGAAGCCAAAACAGGGAGGAAATTGGGATGTGATGTGGGACATGGGATGGACAAGGAGGAGTCAATCTACACAATATCATAACCCTCTTTCAGACAACAGATATGCCCTGACGCTGTGCCAAATGCTATGCCAATGATAGAGCTGGGACAGGTAGGAGTAGTCCCAAAAGGAACAATGGGGAAGAGAAAAACAACGGAAAATCTCCTGCCAACCCCTGCCCTGCCCACTTCCCTATGACAGATACATATTACATTTGGCAGTCAATGACTATTCTTTCCTTCCCAGCTCCGCTTGCCATGTTCCAAGCCTCATCGGTGGACCCGCAGCAGGGGCCAAAGACTCGGGCAGCGCTTGTGTTACCCTCCGAATGACCGGAGGCCATTTCTGCGGACCACCTGTGGTCAGTGGACCACGGGTTGGGAACCACTGACCACTGACCACTGAACTCTACATTCCTGATGGGTTTCACTCAAAAAGGGCCACAAAAACATAGGGCAGCACCAGCAGAACCTATTAACTTTATCAAACTTCAACTGCCCCTACAACAAAAAGCACAGTGGGATAAAAGTTAGCAAATATTGCCCCCTCAGTAGGGGGTTTTTGTCTTCCACCCCTGCAAATTTCACTGAATTCTGAAGAAAAAAAAAGTTATAGTGAGTTGGATTTTCCCCATTGAAAGGAGTGGGAAATTATTCAAAAACAAATCAAAATTGAAATGAAGCGACTTCCTAAATCAAGCATGAAATGACACCAATTGTTGAAATAAGCTAATTAAATTAATCAAGCCACCAAATGAACTAGCAACATGAGAAACATTTTTTGCCACATCCATACTGAGCATCCCCATGTGAAAAATTATGCTTCTTTTTAAAAAGCAAAATCATCTCAGTAAATAGGTTTCCTAAACCAAAGTAGCAGTCAGATGACACACAGCCCAATCCTATTCATGTCTGCTCAGAAGTCTCATTATAAACAATGGGGTTTACTTCCAGGTATGTGTGCACAGGATTGCAGCCATAGTTGCATTTGTAACCTTGCCAGGGCAGAAGGCAATTTGACTTACAGCCCAATCCTGTCTAACTATAGGCCGGCAGAACAAGTGCTCCACAGCCCTAGGGTTTCGTAAACATGCCAAAAATTATGTTTTTGGCGCCCTGGGAATAAGCGGCACTGGGGTGGAGGCCTGCGCCACTCAATCTGCTGCCGTCCTGGACCCACACCAGCCGACGCAGGTGAGTGCTGGTTCAGGGGGCGTGGGGAGGGTGGGCAGGGGCGACGAGGGAGGGACCATTGGCCAGTTCGGGCTGGGAGGGGGCATGGATATTGCGTTGGCTTGCACTGATATCCTATGCCCCGTTGCAGCCCAGGCCGGCCTTAAGGCTGAAGCACACCGGCCGCGTTCTGCCTGCGTGCAGCCCATTGCGGCCGGCTGCATCTGTATTCTTACCGGCCGGAGGCAAGTCCCACTGAACGCCGAGAGCCACTGGGCGCCGCAGAGAGGTCCGTTTGCGTTTGATGCTTCCCTTGGAGAATTCTCAACGTTGGCTGTGTTTCTCGCGCCGCACGTGCCGCACGCAGAACACGGCCGGTGTGCTTCCGCCTTTACTCAGCCTCCCCGGAAGCACGGCAACTTCAGAGCTGGCATGCATCTGAGGAGGCCCATTGCGGCCTACGCCGCTTACACCGGGGGAAGGGGATGAATGTCCTCTTCCCCTGCTGTGAGCCTGTGCCATGCTGATGCAAGCCACAAAGCACAGAGGATGCAGCAGCCAGCTATTTACATCGGCCGTACATACATACTTGCGCAGGACTGCGCTGTTAATTTGGGAATCAAAGCTGCAAGAACCAGAGGCGTCGCTCCGGTAGGGGCGGGGCTGTAAGTATCGCTGCAGTCATAGTCTCTTTACCGAGCGAGGAGGAGGCAGCCCCGCCCCCTCACTGTCCGAGCCAGTCCCCTACGGAGAAAGCAGCAGGCAGGGTCTCTTGCCTGCTGCTTTCTCCACAGGGGACTGGCTCCGACACTGAGGGGGCGGGGCTGCCTCCTCCTCGCTCGGTAAAGAGACTATGACCGCAGCGATACTTACAGCCCCGCCCCTACCGGAGCGACGCTTCTGGCAAGAACCCTCACTTTTCAATGCTCTGTGTTGTAGGAAATGCTCCTGCATATACAGCAACTTGGTATTTCAGTGTACACTAATGCATCTTTAGAGTCAGTAAACATTCACTCGTTCTGCACTGCCTGGGCCACCTCCTTCAATTCTAAGTATATGCTAATCATGTTCTATGAGGCCATGCTCTTCCTTGCTTTTTTAATTTCCTCATAGCCACAGTGACAACTTGGATCTAGTCAACCACACTGTTCTTCCTATATAATAACAGCTATAAAGGTTTGCTCTATTTTCTGCCTGAAAAGAAATCAAACCCTAAGCTATCCCTAGCGTGTATTAAACGCACCCAATAAACAATCATTAGATGCCATTGGGTCATAAAATTTGAAAAGCTTCAATCCATCACGCTCTTTGAGAATACACAACAGTTTGCTTCAAATGGTTACGCAGCTTCCCACTCCATATGGGGCAAACCTGATTATACATGGAACTGCACATGTTCAAAGGATGGAATATATGCACTCTTTCAAAAGATGCCAATATTCTCGTTGCTCGTAAGGGACTGAACAACCACTTACATTTATTAATTATATTTAGTCGTTATTTCACAACATTTAAGCTACATAAACCAATGAGGGAAGCTGCTGTTTTAACGACTATGGGAACAGCAGGGAACTGAACATTAGAACATCAATCTAAGAAAAACTACATTTTTCCTCGACCTTAGCTGAACAGGTATGATCTTAACCACAATGAAATAGGTGCATGAAAGCTGAAAACCAGTTTTTTTTCCTAGGGAAAAAAGCAGAAGATAATTTGCAGCAGTGGGATTGCTTAACCTTTTCTTTGTTCAGTGCTTCTCAACTCCAAGTCACCCCTACTTGCTTCTCCCTTTAAAAATGCATGTTTGCCTCCGCAGATGTGTTTGCAACCTTGCAAGGGGGGACGGTGGAGGAGAGAAAGCATCTCAGGTAGAGGGTTGGAACACTGAAGCAGATGGCAAGGGCCAAGCACTGTCTCCTCTCTCCCACCTATGCTGCTGCTTCTCTGCATTACATTTGCAAAGAGACACTCAGAAATGACGGTAGCCCTCCCGGCGCCCGGAGTAAGGGCGGGGCCTGCGTGACGTCACGTCGATGTGCCCAGCGTGGCTCCAAACGCCCCCCCGCCGATTTTGGTGTCATTTTGGAGCCAAACGGGCTCCAGGGATGGAGGGCGGGCCGAAACGGAGACGGCTGAAGCGGAGGCAACGCATCGCGAGGGTAAGTACGCCCCTCGCTGAATGCACCCCCCACGCCCGCGCCCGGAGCTGCTGCTCCACGCCCTCCGACCGAGTTCCGCCTCTGGCCGGGGGCGTAACAAGCTCCCATGGCGCCCAGAGCACGGAAGCTTGCTGCACCCCGGAAGTGACGTCACGTGACGTCGCTTCAGGTTAGCGCCACTGCTGTTTCCTGGGCGGTCGGGGGTGAGTCCTCCCGCCCATCCCGCAGCCCGGGAAACAGCTTGGTGCGCCATCAAACCAGGGAGGCGTGACCTGGAGCGCTGCCCAATGCCTACGCTACAGCTGCCCCCTCTGCTGTGGTACTATTAAAAAGAACCTTGGAACTGAGCCCTATCTGGTAAGCAAGGGAGGAGGCTGGTGGGGGGTGGGCTTCGTTAAATAAAAGCTTTGTTAATTGGTTAACTGGCAACTCCCATTCTCCATGGCTGCCGGTTAACAAAGCTTTTGCTGTAGTGTGTTGCAATCAATATGCAGTTTGTTCCCTATTTAGCATTATTATCTAGCTACTATGATGATAGCTGTGTGCCCTTTGATGCTGCTAGTGATATCAGGGGCTAATTTATTTATTTAAAAAACTCTCTAAGCCGCCTTTCCCTTGTCAAAGGAAATTTGCTCATTTGCTCATCCCTCAGCATGATATATACTATTACCTGCCGTACACTGCCCTTCTGCTGTCTATGTAGGACAAACAAGTCAGTCTCTATGTTAAAAAATAAATGGACACGATCTGACATTAGAAGTGGCAACATTCAAAAATTGGTGGGAGAACAATTTGATCTGCCAGGACACTCTGCGGAACACTATAAAGTGACAATTCTTCAACGGAAAATGTTCAAAGGAAGGTCAGAGTGAGAATCGCATGAATTATCATTTATGAACAAGGCTTGACACCATCACTGCAGGGCTAAATTGAGACAAGGGTTTTAAAATAAACCAGAGAATTAACTAACAGCCCAAATCCTAACCAACTTTCCAGTGCGAATGCAGCTGCAATGCAGCCTCAAGGTAAGAGAACAAACATTCCCTTACCTTGAGGAGGTTTTCATGACTGCCCCTCCACCGCAGGATGCAGCGCACGCCCCGTTGGTACAGCTGCATCAGCGCTGAAACGTTAGTTAGGATTGGGCTGTTAGCCATGCTATCTGGTATACTTTTAAGCTTGTTTGTGAACTGTAGTCCATAAATAATAAATATGCTAGTCTTTTAAGGTGTCACAAGACTTAGTTGTGTTGACAGGCTGCTTTGAGTAAAAAAAAAATGAAAGAAAGGCTCTACATCAAGTCTGTGCCTTAGTACATCTGTAACTTGAGCACACTGCAATGGTAACTGAAGAAGAACAGGAATTAGAATTCCATCATGCCTTGAAAGATAAAAAGGATCTCTCTGAGCTATATACAAGTACGTTGCTTTTTGGGTTTCAAGTTCAGAACCCCAAACTTTGGGGGCCAAATCCTATCCAAATTTCCAGCAGTGATGCAGCTTTGCCAATGGGGCGCGCGCTGCATCCTGCGGTGGGGAGGCAGTCACGGAGGCCTCTTCAAGGTAAGGAAACAAACATTCACTTGCCTTAGGGCTGCACTGTAGTTGCATTGGCACTGGAAAGTTGGATAGGATTTGGCCCTGGGTTATATAAAGCCAGTGCTGATGCCAGATTGCTGTGGTTCTTGCCCTGGGTCCCTCATCTGCCTCCTAATGGGAGTATTGAGAACAAGCACTGCCACTACTACTTTGAGTTCAGGGCTCAAGCTCTTATTAAATCCTGAATACAGAGTCAGAACTATGAAGGAGGTCTTTTAGGCTCCTATGCTATGCACACTTACCTGGGAGTAAGATCCACTAAATTTACTTACTTATTTCAGAATAGACTTGCATAGGATTGCTCTGCAAATTACCTTGTGAATCGCAGAAAGAGAGAACCAGCTCTTTCTAACTCCTTAGTCTAGTCAGGGGCCAGATCTCATGGTGTCACCCCCATGGTCCTCTTCCCATACCAGACCACACAATGTGGAGGCCTCCTGGGAAATGTAATCCCTGTGTGAATCGCAGTGGGGATCACGATTTTTTTTTTCTACCAGTGGTGTGAATAGAAAGTCATTTTGGTGTCATCCCCCCAGGGTGACATCTGGGGTGGTCCACCCCTCGCCCCTCAATGATGCCCGATTCTAGTTGGTGGATCCCTTTCTTCCTTTGTTACTGCAAGCTTTAGGGCAAACACTTTTGCAGTAGTGCAGAGAAACTTCATGTTACTTTGAATAGGATTTTATTAGCTACTTATTTCCAGCACAGTCTGTTCAATCCATGTTCACTAATACTGGCTTTTCAGATTCCTCCAAGCCACAAACTAGACACAAAACGAAACTCACACTTTATCTGTGCCATAACTTCTGTAGTCTACTGCAGCAGAAACAGCCACAATCAGAGCGGGCATGCCGTAGCCAACCAAATAGAAATATTTTCTACGTGAATGTTCGCT
Organism: Plestiodon gilberti rubricaudatus; assembly: GCA_026170595.1. Classification (NCBI taxonomy): domain Eukaryota; kingdom Metazoa; phylum Chordata; class Lepidosauria; order Squamata; family Scincidae; genus Plestiodon; species Plestiodon gilberti. The sequence goes on along the minus strand of JANXHW010000002.1, from coordinate 104,459,683 downwards.
CTCAAAGACCTCCACCAACATGATGTAGAGCTGTACTCCCTCTAAAAACATCCAGGTGAAAGCAGAGAGGAAGAAGAAGTGCAAGAGAGCAGCAAACACAGCACAGGCTATCTGGAAAAGAAAAGAAAATCAAAGCAAAACGTTAATTATTTGTAATTATTTGTGCTATTAATCTAATATGTAGCAACATGGAAAAGGGAAATTCCACACTAGGGACTATTAGGAAAGGGCTGAAACTAAAATACAGTAGTTGGTATCGTAATGCCTTTATATAAATCTGTAAAACAGTCACATTCGAGATACTGTGTATTGATCATCCCATTTGAAAAAGGAATAGCGTTGAGCTGGAAAAGACGTAGATCAGGGCAACCAAAATGGACAGAGGGCTGGAGCACCTTCTCTACGAACAGAGACTGAAGTATTCCATTTACAAAATGACAATGGTGGGGTGGGGTGAGGGTAAATGATCGAGATACATTACATTATGAACAGTATGGAGAAAGTTGACCCATTTCCCTCTCTCTCACATAGGGTCTCTCTCACCTTAGGGTCCGCCAATGGGTAGTAGACTCAGGACAGACAAAAAGAAAGTACTTCTTCACACAGCTGAATAAATAACAGCGCAATCCGACTTAACTTTTGTGCCGGTTTAACCAGTGGCACAGCGAGAACGGGAGGTCCCAGAACGGAAAAGGGATTCAAATCCCCTCCAAAAGAGGAATTCAAAGGGGATTTGAATCCCTTTTCCGTTCTGGGGCCTCCTGTTCTCGCTGCGCCACTGGTTAAACTGGCACAAAAGTTAAGTCGGATTGCGCTGTAACTTATGGAGTTCACCACCACATTTACAAAGGTTTGTTTACCTTCCACCAGCTCATCTGCATGGAAGAAGCAACACGCACTCAGGCCACCGTTGGGTGAATGCAAGGGTTTGACAAATATACAGAAGGGGACCAGTAAACCTTACAGCAGAGTTAAACCTTCTGTCAAGAAACAAGCTTACCAGGAAGGCAAGGAACTCAGCCCAACCACCTCCCAGCAAGTGGAGAAGCAGGGGCAGCTGTGGGAGGGCTATTAAAAAGGAGGAAGGGACAGGAAAGGGCGGGACTAACTATTATCCCCAGGGAATATAAACACCTGATAGAACAGTCTCCAACAGGAGGGCATCCAGGCTGCTGAGCTTTGGGAAGCTCCTGAGGCCAGCCCAGTGATGGGAGGAGGACACCCAGGTGGAATACAACCCCCTCCCCTAGGGCAGTTGCTGAGGCCTTGAAGGGCAGGGCAGAGGGAAGGCCCCTGGGGACCTTGACTTACCCTGGGCCCCGGTGCCCCCAGCAGCAGAACAGACACCTTCCAAACTTTCACAGACAAACCTTTATCCCGCCCCACCATGGCTGACTGTATTTTTATCCCCTCCCTCCATTTCTTCCTACCACTCATTCCCTTTGCTTCTCACAACCATCAGGGATGGGGCTCTTACTCTCTTTTTATAGGAGAAGGGAAAGGTAATATGCTTCAGCAATGGCAGATCCTGCTAGAAGAGATTATAGAATTCAGACACATTTTTCAAGAGCCTTTGGGGATAGAATTAGGAACCTTAGTGCACTGCTGCCAGAGGTGAGTCACCCATGTTCCCTGGCCTGTGATGTGTTCTTAAGTTCCGGGGTGAATCTACCCATCCCATCAGTCCATTGGCCCGAGCTGACATGGGAAGGTGTACAAAGGTTTCCAGGTCAGTCTAGAACTCTGCTTGTGTGAAAACAATCACAACTGGCTCTACAGCTGCCCATAGCTCTATAACACTATCAAAAGAGACACAAGGGTGACTTGCTGCACCAATGCAATATGTAGGGCAGTGATGCAGACTTGAGACTAGTGACTTGGACTCAAGTCGTGTCAATGACTTGACTCGGCGATTGTAAAAGACTCGACTCGAGACTTGGAGCTTTTTACGACAAGTTGATTTTTGTTCAGGTTTAAACCTGTTTTCCCCATTAGATAGGGACTCTCAACCAAAGACTTGGGACTTAGGGGCAAAGACTTGGGATTTGACTTGAGACTTGGACCCAGAGACTTGAGCACAACCAGCTTTCCCTACCAGAACCCAGAAGTGTGGGACTTCCAGTTTTATTTACAGGGACTGCACAAAGGAAGGAGCACCTTCGATTGCATGGTCCCTTTAAAATAAACCAGGTCCCGCACTTCTGAGTTTACGAAAACCATGCAAGGAGCACAGTAAGGGGCTTTAAACGGCCTGTGATTTAACTTTACAATGAGTACATACGGGACAAAATACTGAAATCAATTGTTCTCCAACACAGAATTTTATGTATTTATTTGCTGAGAATCTTTGTATGCTGCTTTTTTTGTCAGCATAACTCTCGCAGCAGATAATTACAAATAATAAAAGAATCACACAAGTACTAATATAAACAACGAAAACTGCAGCTGTAATATAGAGAAAATATCAACGTTAAGAAAGCACTGCAGAAGGTTTAATAAAGAAATACAACCATCAGAATAAAAACAAGCTTGGCAAACATTTTTAAATTCCTGGGAAGATTAAAAAGGTATTGGCACTGAAAAGACATGAGGGAAAACATCAATGTGGAAAGCATGGCAGATTCAAGCCTCACAACATCCTTGAACTATCATTTTCATTGCAGGAAGCGAGGCAGTAGTGCTCAAGCAAGCTCTGCCTGTTAGAGCAGCTGCAGAACTTCCTTCTCACCATGTTTGGTGAGTTGGTGGAAACTGGGGGAAACTTCTGCTCTCACCAATGTAACAACTGGTGGTAGCTCATTGTTGTTTTTGCAATTAGATTCAGAGACCATGCCCAGAAGTCAGTCTCTTCTTATCTTCTACTTCTGAGTAGAATGTTTTTCCCCTGCTTTTAAGATTGCATAAGCACTTCCTAGAACGGGGTGGCCAACCTTCCACCATTAGGCAGGCTTACCAGATCGCCGCCGGGACGGGAGCAGTCTACCCTTAAGGGGGAGGGGCGTGGGGGGGGGGCAGAACGAGTCGCGTTCTGCCCCCCCACGCCCCTCCCCGTTAAGGGTAGACTGCTCCCGTCCCGGCGGCGATCTGGTAAGCCTGCCATTAGGGCCTCTTTGTTCTTAAGGGTTGAGTAGAAGACAGAATTCTGACAGCTGCAAGTGCTGATGGTGCTGCTAAAATGCCCTCACCTATACAACCAGTAAAGGTCCAGAAGCATTCTTGTTGAAAGGCTGGCCACCCCTGTCCTAGAAGCTTGTTCATTTTCACTTTTACTTGTGAGTAGATCATTGCCACCTCCTGCTTTACTGCTTTCAAGATGCAAAAATGATGCCCAGAAGCCTTCTTTTCAACCATTACTCAGATTTAGATCTGTGCAACTAAAATCTGGACATTTCTTTCATCCTTTTGATGGCTGTAGCTGTGTAGTCATTGACAGCTTGATTCATTTTCTTCTTTGCCATCTTAATATAGAATTGCCTCAAGAGTTGTGCAATTATATTTGGACATCATTATTAATTTTTTAATTTAAATTTTGGGGATTGATGAACCTCTACCTATTGTCATCTTTGGAAAACTAACCTGTTCTTGATACTTATTTATATCTTCTTTGTTTATACAAGCTGGTATTTGTTTCTACAAACTGGTGATAACAGTGACTCACAGACCAATCCTCTCTCTCCCCCCCCCCCCACCACTGGGCCATGCAACGTGGGCTGCGCTGCATCCTATGTTGGGAAGGAGGCCTACTTCTATGGCCTATGTTGGGAAGGAGGCCTATGCGACAGGAGGCCTACTTCTCGTAAGGGGACATTTGTAAATCCCCCAGCCGCCGCAATGGGGCTACTCAGATCTGCGCCAGTCCAATCGCTGGCATAGAACCGAGCAGCCCCATGTAAGTGGAGAGGGCTGTTTTGGATGGCTGTAAAGTGTCTACCACTGCCGGAACACTAGTTTCGGCAGTGGTATTAATAGACCTATTATTTGGTACTCAAGAATGGATTACTAACTACTCTGTTAATATGAGTTCTAAGCTCAGTGTTCCCTTATAGGGAGGATCTCCCCCTTACAGTGCTTGTCTCATTGCTGTTTGGAGAACCAGTATAATAAAGTATTCTATTGATATGTAATAATTTATCAGCTGCTAAGCAAAAGTTGGAAGTAACGTGTACTCCAGCTTTGAAAAACTCATGTATTTCATGACACTTTTTGTTTTTAACATAGCAGTAAGACAGGGAACCATAGCAGTAAGACAGGACACCACTAGACCAGTCAGATATGACCTAAACCATATCCCTTATGAGTATACAGTGGAGGTGAAGAATAGATTTAGGGCATTAGACCTGGTAGACAGAGTGCCTGAAGAACTATGGACGGAAGTTCGTAACATTGTACAGGAGGCAGCAACGAAAACCATCCCAAAGAAAAAGAAATGCAAGAAAGCAAAGTGGCTGTCAGATGAGGCTTTACAAATAGCTGTGGAAAGAAGGAATGCAAAAAGCAAAGGTGAAAGGGAAAGATATAAACAACTGAATGCAGAGTTCCAGAGAATAGCAAGGAGAGATAAGAAGGCCTTCTTAAATGAACAATGCAAGGAAATCGAGGAAAACAACAGAATGGGGAGGACTAGAGATCTCTTCAAGAAAATTGGAGATATCAAGGGAACGTTTTGTGCAAAGATGGGCATGATAAAGGACAAAAAAGGCAGAGACCTAACAGAAGCAGAAGAGATTAAGAAGAGATGGCAAGAATACACAGAAGAACTATACAAGAAAGATCTTAATGTTCCTGATGACCACGCTGGTATGGTCACTGACCCAGAGCCGGACATCCTAGAGAGTGAAGTCAAGTGGGCCTTAGGTAGCATCACTAACAACAAAGCTAGTGGAGATGATAATATCCCAGCTGAGTTACTTAAAATCCTAAATGATGATGCTGTGAAAGTGCTGCACTCAATATGCCAACAAATTTGGAAAACTCAGCAGTGGCCAAAGGATTGGAAAAGGTCAGTTTACGTTCCAATTCCAAAGAAGGGCAGTGCCAAAGAGTGCTCAAACTATCGCACAATTGCACTCATTTCACATGCTAGCAAGGTTATGCTCAAAATCCTACAAGCTAGGCTTCAGCAGTACGTGGACTGAGAACTACCGGACGTACAAGCTGGGTTTCGAAGAGGCAGAGGAACTAGAGATCAAATTGCCAACATGCGCTGGATCATGGAGAAAGCCCGAGAGTTCCAAAAAACCACCTACTTCTGCTTCATTGACTACGCAAAAGCCTTTGATTGTGTGGATCACAACAAACTGTGGCAAATTCTTAAAGAGATGGGGGTACCAGACCACCTTACCTGTCTCCTGAGAAACCTGTATGCGGGTCAAGAAGCAACAGTTCAGACCGGCCATGGAACAACCGACTGGTTCAAAATTGGGAAGGGAGTCCGGCAAGGCTGTATATTGTCACCCTGCCTATTTAACGTATATGCAGAGTACATTATGAGAAATGCGGGGCTGAATGAATCGCAAGCCGGAATCAAGATTGCCGGGAGAAATATCAACAACCTCAGATATGCAGACGATACCACCCTAATGGCAGAAAGTGAAGAAGAACTAAAGAGCCTCTTGATGAGGGTGAAAGAGGAGAGTGCAAAAGTTGGCTTGAAACTCAACATTAATAAAACTAAGATCATGGCATCTGGGCCCATCAATTCCTGGCAAATAGAAGGGGCAGAAATGGAAGCAGTAACAGATTTTACTTTTCTGGGCTCCAAGATCACTGCAGACGGAGACAGCAGCCATGAAATTAAAAGATGCTTACTCCTTGGAAGGAAAGCTATGGCAAACTTAGATAGCATAATAAAAAGCAGAGATATCACCATGCCAACAAAAGTTCGCATAGTCAGGGTGATGGTGTTCCCAGTAGCAATGTATGGTTGCGAGAGTTGGACCATAAGAAAGGCTGAGCGCCGAAGAATAGATGCTTTTGAACTGTGGTGCTGGAGAAGACTCCTGAGAGTCCCTTGGACTGCTAGGAGATCAAATCAGTCAATCCTAAATGAAATCAAGCCTGACTGTTCCCTGGAAGGACAGATACTAAGGCTGAAACTCAAATATTTTGGCCACCTAATGCGAAGAGAGGACTCTCTGGAGAAGACTCTGATGCTGGGAAAAATTGAAGGCAAAAGGAGAAGGGGAAGGCAAAGGATGAGATGGTTAGACAGCATCACCGATGCAACGAACATGAAAATGAGCGAACTCAGGAAGATAGTGGAGGACAGGAAGGCCTGGCGGGATATGGTTCATGGGATCACGAAGGGTCGGACACGACTTAACGACTGAACAACAACAAGACAGGGAAACCTCTGACTAAATTAGTTGCCTCAGAACCTATGAAGAAATAGATTCTCACACCTTAATTGCAAAGATAAGATAGGGGCCTTCTCTTTAGAAATTGCTAAACAGCCAGTTCCATTATACAAAAAATTTACAAGTCAGATAAGGTTTTGCTACTATTAGGAAACCATTATGTATTTTGTTTGTGGAGCAAAACTTACTAGCTTCTCAGGAGAAGATGTGCCACTAATAGAGACCTGCATAATACCCGAGAAGATAAGACAATATCTAATCCACTACCATGCACTAAGCTGCGTGGCCAAGTGACTGCGCACCTCCCTGCCGAGCTCCACACAGTGTGGAGCTCGGCAACCCAGAAGTTCGTCAATGACGTGATGACATCATCGCTGAACGGCTGAAGGTATCGTTGTGACAAGTTGTGACACCGCGCATCTGACAGAGGGAATGCTTTACAGGGAGCGCTGACCACGCACTGAGGAAAAAAATGGAGGGCCATAGAATTTGAGAATTTGAGTGGGGGGTATTTGTGTGTCTTGGGCTGGCCCTAGTTTTCCCCCTTCTTTTGTTTGCCCTGGCAATAATATCAAAGATAATTCAAGAAGGGAAAGATTATTAGAGGATTCCAATTTTGAAGCCGTGAAATGAAAATTGTTCTCCATATAATATATTACTCATGCTACTGCAACTTCTTGTCCAACTTTGTTGTTGTTGTTCAAATGCTTAATTGTTTTAGTAAGATCTCAGGGTATAAAATAAATTATGTAAAATCTGAATGGGTGAATATCAATCTTAAGAAAGAGTTGATAGAGGAAACATCTGGAGGTGAGCTAAATTCATGGATGAAGACCCTAATAAATTATGACACAGATGAACCATAACAAGTGTCTTGGAGCAACAGCTAAAAAGATGGATTTGAGGACCCAATTTAAAGGTAGCTAGGCTAGGAACAAATTGCATTAACAAAAATTGGTGTGCTTCTGAAAATATTTCTATTTAAGAATCTCCTCTTACGATGTGACTTGATTATTATTAGGAAACAAATGGGAACTTACTACATGGGGCTTACTTCAGTGCAATTATGGTCAGGATTGCACTATTACAGCACTCCTATGCATGTCTACTCAGAAGCAAGCCTCTATACACATACTCCCATTGTGTATAGAATTGTGCTGTTAGTTTCCCTTCCTTCTTTTCCCTTATATGGTCTGTTGCTGCAAAGTAAGGTTTTATTATGAACACATTTATTTAGGAGCAAGTCCCAAATAATTCCAAGGAAGAAAATGTCTTCCAAGCAAACAGCCAGAGAATCAGGCTGCATAGGGGGAGAGGGAGAAGAAGAGAAAGATGATATGAGGTTTTTGCACGAAAGATTTCATGGCCAGCAATTCTTTTCAAAGATTTAATTATTATGGGTATCATAGCCATGTATAGTAAAACAGACTTGAATAAAAACAAATATAAAATCCACTTGCGTCTTTCGTTTCTTTCCGATTCAACAAGACAGAAAGAAATCTATTAAAATCCAAAGTCCAGTGTTTTAAAATTCCAACGTTTCGTTTCCTGTTCCCGCTTCCAATCTTTTAGATTGCTTCCTAGACAATGTTTCCGGGAACAGGAAACGAAACGTTGGAATTTTAAAACACTGGACTTTGGATTTTAATAGATTTCTGTCTGTCTTGTTGAATCGGAAAGAAACGAAAGACGCAAGTGGATTTTATATTTGTTTTTATTCAAGTCTGTTTTACTATACATGGCTATGGTACCCGTAATAATTAAATCTTTGAAAATGATATGAGGTTTTTTTCCCCTCAGCACGAAATTAAGCATTTATGTATTTGTTTGTTTTTAGCAACGGAGATTAGAATAGCTCTGAGTGTTGAATTACGAACGTTGCAAAGAGATTTGTGGGGGGGGGATTATTGTGTGCATGGTTGTGTAGAACGTTTATTGATAGTTAGATTTTTAGTCCATCTACAGGCACTTTTGGAAAGCTTGGTGAAGTATCTGGAATTGTATATCTTTACCTTTTCTCATTTCCCTACATGATAAGGCTCAAACTATCTTAACACCCCTCCCTCAGATGTTTCCGACTCCCAATTGTAAGAAGTCTTTTGAATTATGGTATGTCCAGGCCGGTCCATCTAGGAGGCCAACTGAAGCAGTCGCCTCAGGCAGGAGATTGGTGAGAGGTATCCATCTCGGTCTGCTTACAGTATTTGCTTTCACTGTCTCTCTTTCTCCTTCTGCTCCCTGGACTGGAAAAGGAAGGGAAGACAAGGAAGAAGAGGACTGTGGAAGGGAGTGCTAAAACGTTGAAGAATGGGAGGAACCAAGGTTGGCACATAATCAGGTAAGGGGGGGGGCAGCATTTGGCAGGCCATTTCAGGTGTCAGGAGGTCTTGGGCCAGCTCTGGGTATATGTGGTGAGTATGAGCAAGAGGGGTTTTGGTGGGGGTGCTACATTATAGGGAATCTTTCAGGTTGATCCCATGCAGTGACTTCGTGTGGAGCTGATGATTTTTTGCAGCTCTTCTAACTGCAGGAAGTCTCTTTTCCTCCTCAGCCCAAGAAAACCAGCTCACCCATATAAGGCATGCTTGTTTATATAAGGCATTTATCTCTCTGCCCTGTTGCTAAGCTGCAGGGAGCTTTGCAGTAGGAGTCTTCAGCAGGGAACAGCCAGTATTTGAAAAGTTGCATCTCCTTTAGAAAGCCCCAGGCTATGTTGCATATTTTTAATGCATTATCACACTGTAAATAAAGGCACAAAAGCCAAAGTTCTGCACTTAGTAAGGCTACCTTCCAATCCTCTCCTTTTTCTTTCTCTTTCCCTACCTTGTCCTCAACAGGTTCCCCCCCCCCCCATTATTTTTAAATTTTATGGTGTGTGAGGTCTGATCAGAACAGACATAGGTTCAGTCCTTATCGATATAATCTTTTGTGGGGGAATCTGGCCTTACTTGGGGGTATTATGTTTGACTAGTATGTGCTTTTTCAAATCTAGAGGCAGATGGCACTTTTCTCTCTCTTCCAAAGCTGGGCTCCTTTTATTTATTGTTTCTCTCTTTCTCCATTCTATTCCCATCTCTGTATTTTTCCCCACACCAGTCTTACTTCCCCACCTCCCTCTCTTTCTTCCCAATCCCCTTATTTTCCCATCTCTCTGGTCCCCTTCATTCTGCCCTTTCTTCTCTCTTTGTCCACTCTGCTTTTGAATTCCCTTGAGAAACAGAAAACATTCATGTGTGGTGGTTAGTCCCTCTCTGTTGTCACCACTGAAAAACATGCTCACCTGTGATAAGCATTGTATAACTGTTATAATGTATGTGATGTCACATTCGTTCCCTTCCCCCGGTGTAAGCACTAGAGGCCCCAATGGGCCTCCTCGGATGCGAGCCAGCTCTTTTTAGCTGATGCGTGTCCAGGGAGGCCGTGTAAGGCCAGCCCGGCCTGGGGCGTTGGATATCAGCTTAACCCAGCACCGATATCCACGCCCCCTCCCAGGCCGGGCCAGCCAATGGCCCCTTCCCCGCTACCCTGGCCCTCTCTCCCCACGTCTTCCTGCCGATCGGCCTAGGACTTATCTGGGTCGACCAGCACAGGTCCTGGGTGACACTGGAGTGAGCAGCTCCAGCCTCTGCGCTGGTGCTGCTTACTCCTGAGGAGCCTCAAAAGTGCCTTATGGCACTTTTGCGACACCTTAGGCCAGTGGAGCGGGAGCTCCGCCGGCCTACGGTTACGCAGGATTTCGGCCTGAATTTGTTTAGGATGAGAAATTACCAACAGTAACTAGAGCAGTGTTAATCAAACAGATATGGAAGGGAGGAATTGGTCTACTTCAGGGGTGGCCAACCTTCCACCATTAGGGCTACTGTGTTCTTAAGAGTTGTGTAGAAGACAGAATCTTGGCAGCTGCAAGTGCTGATGGTGCTGCTAAAGCAGCTGCACCTGCTGAAATGCCCTCACCTATACAACCATTTAAAGGGCCAGCATTCATGTTGAAAGGTTGGCCACCACTGGTCTACTTAATCTGAAATTGTACTATACAGCTTCTAAACTCTAAAAGAGGTGGTTCTCTTTAGCAGGTTATATATAGCAGGGGGAGAGCAACAGTTCCTATTTATTCCAGCACAGAGTGTTTTCCAAAGGCTGTTTGCTGGTGTTTCTTTTTGCTTTAGATTGAGAGTCCCTTTGAGAACGGAAACCTTTTATTGTTGAAAATCAGTATATAAATATCCTTAATAATAATATTGGAGGATATTTCTAACAGGTTGAATGCATGTTTCTATTAGATCTTTTGGAATTATGGTCTAATAATAGGCTGTTAACCTGTCAAGAATATATTGATCAGATAGGAATATACTACATTTCTTTCAACATTTACCAGAAAGAACTATAATATGAGCTTTATTTTTAAAAAGTACAACAAAAGTCTTGAAAAAAAATCAAGATTCTGCATTTGTGATTCTGGGAGAACAAGGTAAGATGTTAAGTTATTGTACTGTTTAAAGATGCTTTTATTTAAAGCTCAAATTTAGGTGATACCTAAAGGCTGGATTCACACTAAAGGCTGGATTCACACTACACGAATCCCGGCGCGGAGGCCTCTGCCCCTGCCTCTGCCTCCGCGCGGAGAGCTGGTCGGAAGGAGTGTCTTCCCACCTGTTGTCCCTCCTGCTGTCCCGCCTTCTTAAGAAAGTGCAGGTTACAGATTGGAAGTAGTTCTGATTGGCATGCAACCACTCTCCCCCCCCCCCTCATCCGATTGGTGGCTGCAATAGCTCCGTGAACCCAACCCCTAGCTCCGCGAACCCGCCCCCTCAAAATATGGGTTTCCCCATCTTGTACGCGGGAGATTGCAGCTGCTCCGCTTGCTTCCGAAATGCTGTCAAAGAGCTCCGCGCATCTCCGTAACGCGCCGGGATTCGTGTAGTGTGAATCCAGCCTAATACAGTTCATATACATATAACCAGCCAAACAATGTGATATAATTGCTGCTGATTTTTTATATATGTTTTGGTCTTCTTCTTTGATTATGACCATTAAGGAAATAACAGGATATGACAGTCCATTTGACCCCTGATTTACTTTTTTCACCTATGTGAAGAATATGCTACTTAAGGACAAGTGGCAATTGATTACTTACCCATTGACAGTGGTAGGAATGTACATTGTAACGTCACTGAAGAATTCTAGACCTCTTGTTATTACAGATTGGTTGAATTGATTATGGACAATCACTTTAACGATTAAACTTACCGATTATTGTGTGAGATATTTCACTGGTATGGCAATAGCTTTCATCGTGCTGTTCATGTGTGTTATGAATTAATTTATAAGATGAAGAAAAAGAACAGATGCTTTATTGCTGGACTGGGGCAACGGATGTCTAGATTAGATAGTTACCGGCTGGTCCGTCCTGTTGATCCCGATGAGGAAGAGAAGCTCTGCTACAAACAGGCTGACACACAAGTTTTTATGGATAGTATTTCTGTCACTCTGGAGCCCACGGAAGAAGCAGAAAGTAAAGATGCAGATCAGGAGGCAGACAAGGGACAGGAGAATGCCAACCCAGGTAATGACGTCCAGAAGCAGGTCATGAACTGCATCACCATGCTGCAGACATAATAGAAAGACAATTAGTCATCAGTTTGTCAGGTTTTCAAGTTTGGGAAAGCTGGTCTAAAACTGACTCTCCTTTTGCATGTTAATCATGATCCGGGACCAACAACTAATGAAGGAAGCAGTGCAATAACGTCTCTACAAAATGCTGACTTGCCCTCTTTTCTTGTTTGCAAAAAACAGCAGAAAGAGAATGCATTTGCAGTGCCTGATCTTCTGCTCTCATCTACCAGAAATACAAACAGATATTGAAGATCAGCGGTATCGGTAATCGAGCATCAATCAGTACTATGTGAAGCATGTAGTGAGAACAATTACTGCATTCTTCATGCCTTCCAGCAGGCAATAATTTAAAAAAGCAGACTAGTACTGCTGAAGCAACAATACTGTTATAAGCAGCAGTGATGGGGACTCGAGTCAAATGACTCGACTCGCAAGTGTGACTTAGCCACTTTTTCCCTGACTCGTACTCGTACTTGTACTCGTGACCCACTGACTCGCACTCGCACTCGTGACCCACGGGACTCGTACTTGACTTGCACTCGTGGGGGTAACGACTTGCCATTTCCAAGTCATTTTCCTTTAATGGTCGGCATCAACACAGGCAGGCAGGCAGGTGCAGTGGAGACTTCGGAGGAGGAGGGCAGCAGGGAGGAAGGGTTTTCAAGGGGGTGGGAAAGCAAGCCTGGCTCTGAGTCCCCCCCCCTTTGTTGCTGTCTGTTTGCCATTGGCCACAACTCCAAGCGCGAGGGGTGGGGAGGAGTGAGGGAAGGCGAAGCTGCCGCAGTAGTCCCTCCTCATTGACTAAAACTCCGAGCCCAAAGGATGCTCGGCTCAGCAAGGGGAAGGTGCAGGGGGGAATAATAAATGGTTTGAATGTAGATACGCTTGTTTTTCCCAAACCAGATGGGTGGTGACAAGACTGAGAGGTGAGGGAAAGGGCATAGGGGGAGCCAAGTGGGTGCTTTAAGTCTCAGAGATCATTTTTCCCCATTTTCAGGGGAAAAAGCCATTTTTCCCAAAGTGACTCGACTTGTGACTTGTGGTTTCTGGCCTTACTCGTACTCGACTCGCACTCGTGCAAAAATGACTCGCACTTGACTCGTACTTGCCCAAAAAGTTTGACACTGACTCGCACTCGGACTCGCACTCTTGCAAAAATGACTCGTACTCGCACTCGCACTCGTGACCTAGTTACTTAGATACATCCCTGATAAGCAGTGCCACCAAAATCACCAAGTTCCAGAGAAATAAAAATGTGTCACTTCTAGTTCTCAAGACTGTAATGTGGGATAGTAAAAAGCCTGATTTTAGAAATACTTTCAAGTGACTTTCTAAGGAACAGTTCTGGGAACATGCAAGTTGGTCCTATTTTTTTTCCGTGAATTTTTTAAAATTGCACCCGGGGGGGGAGGGGCACACAATCAGGGCTGGAACTGTGGTAGGGGCAAAATTCTAAAGCCCCTACCCTGGTATCCTGCTGTTTTATGCCCTGTACTAGACTAACTTACATGTTCCTTGCTACATGTTATTTGGCTCTAACAATCCTAGAGACACACATTAATAGCCCAATCTAATGTAGGGCTGTGTTGCCCATTAGGACAGCGGAACACAGTTCCTCTGTTGTAAAATGGCCACTGGGGGTATGCTGCACGTGGTAGCCATTTTTTAACCACTGTCAAAAATGGTGGCGGTGCCAGAGGCTTGCTGCCAGACCCAGCTACATCCATCACCAAAGGTGGGGTGGGGGTGAATGGTACTGGGCAGGGATTGGGGCCTCTTGGGTATGCGGCGGGGCAGGCAGAGGGCGGATATCGGCAGCAACGGCTCCACCAATATCCTCTGCTCCTGCCTGGCTTTGACATGCCCTCTTGACTCTAGTCAGACCTGCACCAGCCAAAGAGCTTGCACAGATTTGAGTAGACCCATAGGGGACCATGGTGCAGCAGAGTAAGGTAAGTAAATCTTTAGTTTACTTACCTCTTTGCTTTGGCATGGTCCCTGCTCGCCCACAGGATACAGTGGAGCCCATGCTGGTGCCACTGCGTCCTGAGAGCAGGCACTAGTTAGGATTGAGCTGCATATATTAGAAAATTAACACAAATACTGATGATTTTTGCTTAACTTACATTTTAGGGTGTATTCTTTTTAGGGTGTAAGGATATTTTTAGGGTCTAAGGATATTTTTGTTCTTTCATGTGAACTGCAATAGAGTGGTCTATTTCTACCAACTCCACTCCTGTCGCTAAAGAAGGCTGCTCCTATAAATATTTTACAGAATATTGTTCTTTTAGAGTAGACTGACACCAAATGAAAATGGCATGCTTCAAAGCATAAAGACTTAGCTGATATACTTTTTTTTTAGCCTTTAAAGCCCCAAATTATTTTAGCGTCTTATTGTCACATGGGGAGGTAACTTTTCTGCAACAGCCCCTCCATGGAACAACAGGGTAATGCAGAACCTACAGATGCGTTTCATTATCATATCCATTTTTCTGATCTCAAGCAGCATATTTTCAAAGAAAATCAATCTGCCTGTCTGAATCCATGCTGATTTTATTTGCTCTGCCATACTTTTAAAGAAACAATTTGCTCCTGGTTTTGTGTCTGCGTGTTTCTCGCACAGTCATGCTACATCGGTCCCAGGTTTTGTAATATTAAGTGTGCATATATGGCTGTACATTGGATGAAGCAGGCTGTGGCCTACAAAATGTATGTCACAATATATTTGTTAGTTTTTAAGGTGTTACAGACTAATACAACTTCCATCTAGAATTCAAAAACCCTTAGATATTCAGGAGTATGCACATTCCTGGCAACTCTACCAAGTTAGAGAAGATGATTTGGCACAAAAAGATTACAATTTTGCAAAAATAAAGACAGCCTTGTAATTAAGCCTTCTAAACCTGCTGACTCTCTCTCTGTGGGTGGGTGGGTGAGCTTTTACCATTGTTTTTGGCAGCACCAAGGCTTTTCTCTCTCTTTAAAAAACCACGGTTTTATCCTGTAGACAGCAGTGGCTTCAGCAGCGCGTAAAGTACCAATAGCCTCCTTCCTGATGGGAGATTTGTTCCTTTTTAAAAAGATTTTTTGCTGTGCTTTCGGGAGCAGGAGCAGCTTTAGTAGCACCTGAAGCACTGATAACTTCACTGGCAGCCAGCTCCTGCTGGCCACCATCATTTTTCTGTAGAAGGCACAAGAAGTGACTTTAGGTACGGCCTGTAGTGTCACTTTCAATCCAATGCTTCCCTGCCCCTCGCTGATGCAGGCGTGCCAAAAAGGCTCATGCTGCATCCTGGGGGGGGGGGGGGCAGTCTTGGAAGTCTCCTCTGGGTAAGGGAACATTTGTTCCCTTACCTGGAGGTAAGCCTCTGTGGCACGGAGGGGTCTCTTTGGACCTGGTGCAGCTAAAGCGCTGGACCCAAGCCGCAGGATCGGATCCTGGAAGGGGGTTTGGATTCAGTGGCTACAGCTGCTGCCAAACCTGCCCAATAGGCAGACACGATCTACTCTCCCTGTGGAGATATTTGGTATGAGCTGTCGATCGAAAGGTCGGAAGTTCGAATCCACGACGGGGTGAGCTCTCGTTGCTTGGCCAGCTCCTGCCAACCTAGCAGTTCCAAAGCATGCTAATGTGAGTAGATAAATAGGTACTGCTTGCAGGAAGGTAAACAGCGCTCCGTGTTCCAGCTGCATGCTACGCGCTGCGGCAAGGAGAGTCATGCCGGCCACATGACCACGGAGGCGTCTTCGGACAACGCTGGCTCTTCGGCTTTGAAATGGAGATGAGCACCACACCCTAGAGTCAGACACGACTGGACTTAATTGTCAGGGGGTCACCTTTACCTTTACCTATACCATTTTACCTTTGACAGAATGCTGGATTTAAATAAATTTCTCTAAAATATTTAGGACCTCATGGGGCAAATTCTTCATGTGTTTGTTTTCTTTGTATAGGGTGAGTGTGAGTGTGAGTGTGAGTGTGAGTTTGAGTGTGAGAGTGAGAGAGAGAGAGAGAGAGAACGAACATTCAAATATATGACCTCCTTCACTGGAAGTCTGAAACAAGAACAGTTTTACTATGTAATCTGCTGTTTGAGCTGGAAAGAGGTTTCAGGAAGTTGGGAAGCCAAGAAGTTGGGATCCCAAATAAAGGGGGCTGATAAAAGAGGGCAGGGTCGGTGGTGAAGTGAGTTATAGGAGCCTGAGTGGTGAGACAGGGCACGAGGGAGCCTGAAGAATGGGGAGGCTGTAAGCTGTGGCAGGAACAGCAGGCAAGACAGAATTGGCCAAGAGTCAAGCATCATCTTTCTGTGACTAGCAGGCGAATGAGAGCGCTAAGTATGAACCTAGTTGGGTACTGTCAAATCACAAACCTAAATTTATATTTATTTTTCACATTTTTATACCGCCCTTCCTCCAAGGAGCTCAGAGTGGTGTACATATTTCTTCCCCTCCTTTTTGTCCTCACAACAACCCTGTGAGGTAGGTGGGGATGAGAGATAGTGACTGGCCCAAGGTCACCCAGGAAGCTTCGTGGCTGAGCGGGGATTTGAACCTGGAACTTCCAGGTCTAAGTCCGACTCCCAAACCACTACACCACTTGGAAACCCTCAGCTCTATGAGCAACTGTTCCATGTGGTGAGCCACCAGGCTGTAGCATGGAGCCCTTTTCGGGGCAATAAGAATTCTAGGTTCTTGACTAGCTCTACCCATACTGGCTAGGCAGTGGGCCCTCTGAAGCAGGACATCCTAAAAACTCCTGTCTGGGCTAGGAGCTTCCCTGGGTAATCATTCTATTCCTAGCTAATTTCTCATGGATTTTTTTGTCCTGACTCCTTCGAGACACCTGCCTATGGCATCAGAGATGGTTGCTGAATGGGCCTTACCTGTGGCTAAACATTACAGGAGGATCATAGCCATGGAGAAGAACAGCGCTGGATAATAATATAGCACTATATTAAAGTGCCATGTGGAGCCTCTGTTTTAATTCTGCTTTTCAGAAAATTGTAGAAAAGCAATGCCCCAGCAGCACCAAAAGGCTCTAGTGGAGAAGCAGCTGCTGCAAATGTGAGACAGTTAGGCACCATCTGAAAAGAAATGGAATGACATCCTAATACACTCTGAGCACTGAGCAGGAGTGAAAGTCGGAATGATAAAGGGGGCATCTGCAGAGCAAACTCCTACAAATTTTCTCTCATTGTCCCAGTAATTCAACCCTACTCTTACGTAATACACTGCAACTATGTTCCTATTTGATGAAGTGCACTCTAGTCCCTATAAATGTAGTCTTAAAAGTGCCACAAGAGTCTATTTCTTCTGCAACAGAATAACACAGCTACCCCACAGCAATAAGAGCAAATAGCTTGCTGAGTAAGAAGCAGCTGGCTATCATCTGATGGAACCACAACATCACATCATGCTGATATAAGACCTACCACCTGTACATTCACTCTGGAAAGAGTCCAGTAGTACAGAACTACACTGCTAAAAAAGATATCTCAGCAGTCTCCAGAAGAGCCACATAAAAGGTTTCAGTGTTGGCGTCTTTTTGTAGGTCCTCAGTATCCGCGGGGGATTCGTTCCGGGACACCCTGCGGATACCAAAATCCGCAGATGCTCAAGTCCAGCACTCAATGCTTGCTGTCACTTTGCAATGTCTTACCAGGAGCTTCCGGAGGCCACTTCCAGATCACGCCGGGCCTGCGACGCACTCCAGTGGTCTCTGTGGGCCCCAGGATGCCTTGGGTAAGCGACTGGAAATAGCAGAAGTAAACCAGAAGTTGCAGATGCGAAACCAGAAGTTGCTTTCGGTCACTTCCCCAAGGCGCCTTGAGACCCACGGAGGACAATGGGGTGCGTCATGGGCCCAGCGCAACCCAGAAGCGGCCTCCAGAGGCACTTCTTGTTCAATCTGTGGATGGTTAAATCCACAGATACGGGACCCACGAATGTGGAGCGTCTACTGTAATTAAAAGGACCAGCCTTCTCAGGTTTCAGCCTGATGTGCAATTTGTGGCAACCTGAAGTGTCTACTACAGCATCCCTTGGGTTGTAGCAACTTTGTTTAAAATGTTTCCACCACATAGTCTACAAATGGGCTAATGTAAATATTTAAGGTACAATTAAAGATAAAATCTGAAACTACAGATTAACTAAAGCAACTGAAAGATAGCTAACAGACGTAAACAGCAGCAGAACATCTCAGATAACTAAAGCTCCTTCAGAATAACAGCTCCACAACAGGTAACAATTCTTTAGGGAGAATATTCCACAACCTGCACTGAGAAGGCTAACAGCACAATCCTATGCATGTTTACTCAGAATAAGTCCCATTGTTTCTAATGGGCCTTACTCCCAGGAAAGTGTGCAGAGGATGGCCCTATCCTGTTAGCCTTACTTCCACAAGTGGACACCTGGAAGAGAGCCTCCAAGGACAAATACAGTAAACAGGTGGGCTTATATAGGAAAACGAGGTCTCTCCGATACCAAGGGTATGGGTTTCTAAGGTCAACACCCTGCCTTTTGAATTGCACCTGGAAATAAACTGGAAGCCAGTGAAGATCTTTAAGTAGTAGGATAATATATTCTAAATAGCCTAGTTAATAACTTGGCCCAATTTGCCCTCCTTGCATTGGCATCAAGTATTACCCGCGGTGTCCGTGCCAGTTTGCAAGAGCAAAGCCCTACACTGGGGCCCCCAGACCAACATTTTAATTCACAACAGCTTCATTGATTCTGATGCTGGATAACAAGAGATACACTTCTGTATCTGCCAATGAGACACTTTTGAAATGGTCCCCAGGCTCACTGTGAGATCAAAGAAAGGGGACTGTTTGGATAAAGAGAAATCAATGAGGCATTATGCGGTGCCCTCATGCATGTGCTGTGCTTCAACAAAGGAGGGGGGGGACACACAATAATCCTGATAGAACATACACAGCGGCATAGGCAGTGCGCACAATGTGTATTATTAAAAGCAGCCGCCTCACAGTGATGCTCTGCGATGTGAAGAACCCTCTCAGACACAGCCTCTTTGCAGTCATTATCATTCATATCTTCTACTAAGATAGCACAATGGTCCATTCATTACTAGATATTCAGTAGCAATGGGGACAAAAACCACAATTTTATCAAAGCATCTTGCGGTTATGGTCTCATGGAGAGAGCTGAGAAAGCCCTGCTCCTGGAGAGGTATTTTAAACTTGGTTCTTCAACCAAAAGAACATGAAAAAGCTCTGAGATTGCATTTGTTGGCTGTTCAACATCAGACAATTAAAAAACCCCAAACCTTAAACTCCTGGAATTATTTTTTTCCAAACAGTGTAATGATGTGCCTGTGTCCTATTCCTGAACTTGCCAGTTCATGTGCTGACATGATGCAAAGAACCTGATTGGGGGTCACACAGATTTGGCTCAAAGCGAGCATGAAACTGCACACTGTGCTGAAAAATAAATGTTGAACCAAAACGCATCTCACAGTCTTCAAAAGACCAAAGGATCTGCATTGACAGAACATTTCAGTCAACCAAGCTGCTGTTTATTTAAATAAATATGGGTAATGCTAAGCTTGCCCAGCTGAGCCAAACATGGAGTTCCAAAGCAATAGAGGGACAGAATCTGAGCTGAAGGCTAGGAGGCAGAAAGCTTTGGAGATGCAAGCTGTTACCCAGCCAGGATCCAAGGAGCAATAACGTCTTGAGAAAAGCCCTGAGCAATGGGCTAGTCGTTTTACAGTTGTACCTGAAATGAATATTAAAAATATGGGATTTTCCATACTCCGGAAAAAAAATATCAGGAGTCTACCAAAATCAAAGTAGGGGGAGAGGGGAAGGCTGCCACTTTGGGATATCACATTTGACCTTTACTCTGAGTGTCATGAACTTGGAAAACAAGATCTCTGTTGGTCCAATGCACTAAAAACGTAGGCAAAATTGTCTGCATCTGTTCCTAAGATGCTATCTTGAACAGTTTTCTTGAGAAGTGCTGAGGAAGTGGTGCACAATGGTATTTAACCTGGTTATTTTCACTATAGGTTTACATGCAGTGCAGGTAATGCCTTAAAAGGAGATCGGTATCTCTTTCCAGGTATTTGATTGCCTAGACCTGCCAGCTGCTTTAAAACTGCTGGAAACTTGCCCACCCTCAGTGAGCTTGGGAAAGAAAAGAAGGATGAGGGAAGATCAAGAATTGCTATCAGGGCCCTTCTCCATTGCTATCAGAAGTCAGTGGGCAGCATGACAATGTTAACAGGAGCTGGAGCTCTCTTGTAATTAGTACCTTTCATTCCCTTCCCACCTTGAAAAACAGTTCTTGTGACTTTATATGCTTCATCTTGTACGGAGGATAAGTGGCAGCTTCTTATTAGATGGATACAAGATCACTGCACTTGAATTCTAATTAGGCTTACCAGATGGGCTGACCGGGATGGAGCATTTGCCCCTTAAGGGGGCGGGGCGTGGGGGGCCATAACGTGACACGTTATGCCCCCCACGCCCCGCCCCCTTAAGGGGCAAATGCTCCGTCCCGGTCAGCGATCTGGTAAGCCTCATTCTAATGATCTTCCTGAACAAGAATATACAAAGATCTCTACAGGATAGTCACTGGAAAAAAAAACCCCAAACACTCAAATTTTAATCTGGGAGGTAGTAAGAACATAAGAACATAAGAAGAGCCCTGCTGGATCAGGCCAAAGGCCCATCTAGTCCAGCTTCCTGTATCACACAGTGGCCCCACCAGATGCCTCAGGGAGCACACAGCCAACAAGATAACCTGTTTCCTGCTGCCACTCCCCTGCACCTGGCACAGAAAAAACCTACTTCTAAAACCAGGAGGTTGCTTATGGCTTGTAACCTGTGATGGTCTTTTCCTCCATGAATCTGTCCAAACCCCTTTTAAAGGCATCTAGGCCAGGTGCCATCACCACATCCTGTGGCAAGGAGTTGTTCAAGTCATCAAGTTGTTGTTCATGAGGTATTGTCATATTGATGACAATCTTGGCAAAGGCATATCTCTAAAACAGAGCAGGGGAATTTGCCCCCTCCTTCAAATCCAACTTTTTCCAGCTCTTACCTATACAAAAACTATGACTGTACCCATTTTTCTCTATCTAACTTGTCTGGAAGATGCTTAGACTCTATTCTCTATTCATCATTTAACTAACTAAGAAACAGTTAATATTAATTGATGATTGGATTGGATTGGAGGTAGCAGCTTGTTTCTCACACTTAAAATAGTGTCTATCAAGAATCAAACAACCAAATGTCAGGAAAGTTTGAAATTCATACTTCACATGATTCTCAGTTCCAGTGGCGTCGCTGGAGGTGGGGTGGAACGCTAAGTTCTGCACCGCGCTGACCTCCGTCACTCACCGGCACGAGGCGGCCCCGCCCCCTCGCCTTCGGAGCCATTCAGTGGGGCAAAGGCAACACGCATGAGACTCCCTGCGCATTGCCTTCACCCCACTGAATGGCTCCGAAGGCAAGGGGGTGGGGCCGCCTCGTGCCAGTGAGTGACGGAGGTCAGCACGGTGCAGAACTTAGTGTTCTGCACCACCTCCAGCGACGCCACTGCTCAGTTCTGTGAATTTTTCCCTTTTTAATTTTTGCTTTTTAATGCAAAATTCACTTGGGGCTGAAATGGGGGTGGGTGGGGGGAGAAATTGCTTTATCTTTTCTCTTCTTGCTACATCTTTGCTCAAAATCTGGCCCTAGCTGTTTTTCCACCCATAGGGAAAAATAAATGGGGATATTTTCTCCTATAGATGGAAAAGCAGTTGTGGGGGACAGATCTTAAACAAGGAAATTATTGGATATGAAAGGTTTAAGCAGCGCTCTGCTAGTGTTCCACTTAAAGATTACAACCCATGCAGCTGCTTTGCATTAAAAAAACTCAAACCATCCGGGGGGAAGAAATCCATGACAGATCGACACATGTAGTCTAGACCTCAGTGTGTTACAAGTGATGAGAAGGAGGCGGAGCTATACAGGAATATGTCTGCAGAGCAAAGTGTTCTAGGTGACTTGAGCATGGATACGAACAAGTATAACAGTTATCTTCTACCTGGCACTACCTTCACTTAGTAGAGAGACAGAGTACACAGAGTACACTATCAGCACAATCCTATGCATGTCTACTCAGAAGTAAGTCCCATTGTGTTCAATTGGGCTTACTTCCAGGAAAGTGTGTATAGGATTTCAGTCTTAGTACAGAAAGCCAGGGTGGTGTAGTGGTTCGGGAGTTAGACTTTTAAGACCTGGAAGATCCAGGTTCAAATCCCTGATCAGCCATGAAGCTTCCTGGGTGACCTTAGGCCACTATCTCTCTGCCTCACCTACCTCACAAGGTTGTTGTGAGGACAACAAGAGGGAAGGAACCATGTACACCATCCTGAGCTCCTTGGAGGAAGGGCGGTACAAAACAGTGAAAAATAAATTAAAAAAATACTATCCCCCATAGACATTGTTTCTCTTCGCAATAATGAAACTCAGCTGGTGGGAGATTTATTCATCTTCCCCTAGGCCCCTGCTGTTCCTACCTTCACTTCCACATGTGCCATCAGGACAGCAAAGTTGGTTAGGTGGTTACAGGAACACGTTGTGTGTGTCTTGTTTGTAGTCAGGAGTCGACAGCCTTGTGTTGACCAATACCCTGTCATTGTGCGTTTCGAATAGCTCCAGAATGAACAGTTAGGGTTGAAGTTTTCCTCAGACTGCTACAGGGAAGAAATAAAGAAATGCAATGGAAATGTTGAAGCACTGAACACATTCTGATATTTAAATGTGCTACCTGGGAATGAAACAGAACATTTTCTAGCGTTAGTAATGCTCTCTTAACTCTTTGTTCCAGCTTAGTTTTGGCTATGGACTAAATTCAGCTCCAAAGAGCCACCCTTTCAAATCCATTGACATCTAACACAACAGTGACAATCCTCTGTAATAGGACAAAGGCCAATCTCCTCTATGGTCAGAATAATATAATACTAATAATTTTAACTGTCCAAAGTCCTTGGGAGAGGAGGCTATAAAAAAAAAATCAAGTCTCATTTCAAATAACCAATTAAACAATGAGGTTTCTACTTGGCACTTGAATAGTATGATGTGCTAAATTGTCAGTATGGGACAGTTTCTATTTTAAAAACCTACCAGACATAAAGACGTCTAAAAGCACCCATCAATATTTTATTTGGATTAACAGTGCCCTGACTAACAGTGCAATCCTATGCATGTCAGCTCAAAAGTAAGTCCCATTAAGTTCAATGGAACTTACTCCCAGGTAAGTGCATATAGGACTGTAGCCTAAGAGCTACAGCCGCCTTGGGTCCCTTCGGGGAGAAAGGCGGGGTAAAAATATTGTAAATAAAATAAAATAAATAAGGGCCCAATCCTATGGTTGCCCCTCTGTTCTGCAGAGTGCTTTCTGGCACCTTGAAAGCCAGGCTGCTGTTTCATGCTGCCACAAATGGGTAGCAGCGTGGGGTGCGAAGCAGTGGCTTTTGAAGTCTCTGTTGGCACTGGTAAGTTGGCGGCAGAGGTGTGTCGTGGGCAGAGAGGGGGAGGGCAGAGGGAGTTTTGGGGCAGGAAGAGGGAGGGAGTGGATCCCAGCAGCAACAACTTTCTCCAGGATCCTATCCCCTCTTTCCCAGGCTGCCCTGCCCCTTTTCTCTCCTTGGTCCTACGCCAGCAATATGCCTGGTGTACATCTGAGAAAATCCATAGGCGATTGGGCAGCCTACCAAGGGGGTAAGTAATTTTTTTTTTTTACTTACCTCCTGCGGGCTATACCTCCTCCCCACCATGTTGGATGCAACACATGCTCAGTCGGCGCGGCTGCATTGGCACCAACAGTAGGGGATAGGATTGGGGAGTAAGAGAAGTGATTTATGTGAGGAATGCTGAAAAGCTTTCCATATATTTTAGGGAACAAGAAAAAATAATCCAAGCTGAAACATGAGGTTTTCTGCAAGGCTAGTAGCAACTTACCTTGATGTGCCTGATAGTGAACACAACGGGATCAGCCAGATAAACCTTATTGCTGAATTCTTTATTTATTGCTGCTGTGATAATGGGGGAGTTCACGATGACAGAATGATTTGTAGACATGGCTTCCATCCCTAGCTTCATGCTGGCATTCTCAGTGGACAAGTAGGGGCCCAGGTTGTTGTACAAGACGAATGCCACTCTGATTTCTCCTGGAAAGAGAAATTGGGATGGTGATGATGAGATTAAGCCAACTCTCCTCCTACACATAACCCCTTGTTTTTAGTTTGCTTTTCTTAAATGAATTTCTTCTTTAGAAGAAACATTGGCAACCAGATCTAAAGACTTTTTATTTCTGCCTGGTATTGGAAATCTTTAATGTATGTGTCTTAAGGGTATGTGCTTGAAGAAATCTCCAGACAATGGGTACAATTTTAAAGTATCTTTATTTCTTTTTTCTCAAATAATACATGGCTGTTAAACCCATATTTCCTGTTTCACTGAAAGTCGTGTCCAGCCATGAAAATGTCCATACTACATTAGAATACTTCTTTATTAGCCCCAGGTTTCTCAAGGGGAACATCGCTCACTGTTACTCCTGAGGCTTGCTGAAAACAAATCTGAAGTTCCATGGACACAACTACTACTATAGCATCTATCATCCAATTATTTTCATGTCGCTTCTTCCCAGGCAGTTAAGAGTCTTAAGGAGCTCCCCATAGAAGCAGAAGAAGAAAAAACATGCACGTTTGAGAGTAAAAGGGGCTATTTCTGGGAGGGAAGACAATCTACAAATCCCCCTACATACAAATCCCGGTAGTACAAAGCAACTGTAGAGCACTGCCTGAAATAATTTCACACCAAGTGGACAGAGAGACATTTAGGCACTTAAATACTTCAATGGGGATGGAGTGAAGGAGAGAGAATAAATCTACTCATGCCATCAAATAATGTTTCTAAGGGTACATTCTGGAAGAATAGCCTGTCCAAATAAGTTATGACATTCCAGTTAACTGAGAGCAGCCAAGTGCTCTTTAACTCTAAGGATAGAGGTAACTCAGCCACCATCTGCAGAAAGAGGAGGAGAGTGGTGGTGGTTGGTGACTCCCCAATGTGAGGTACAGAGGCAGCAACGTATTACCAAGACCCATTAATTTGTGAAGTGTGATGATCCAGGTATGTAGATCCAGGATGTGATGGACAAGTTGCCCCAACTCATTATCCCTCCCGCTCATTGATCTGGGAACCAATGATACAGCTACAAACATATCATCACATCCAACTACGAGGCTCTGGGAAGGATCCTTGGGGATCAGGTGGTGTCCTTGTCAATTCTTTCTATACACCACTAGTGGCCAAAATGGTTGAAACCTTGGTATTTATGAATAATACCCTCATGTTATATATCATTGATGGATAATGAAACAAACCATATCAAACTATCTGTGTACTATCAAAGTTATAGCCAGAAAACCGGAACTGGAAAACACAATTGCTTATGAAGCATTTATTTTCTGGCCATTATTATTATTCATTTCATGTCATGACTATTACTGATTTTTTTTTTCGTATGGGGGGGGTGTCAAAAATGTTCGGGCCCTGGCTGTCAAATGACCTAGCTACGCCTCTCCTGCCAGCTAAATAGCTGACGGAAGTAGAGGAGGCTGTGCAATGGCATAGCCGGCCCGGTGGGGACGGGGATATGGCTGACGCCATCCCCCTCCCCCTCCCGGGTCAGCTAGGCTAATGGCCACCCTCCCTTGCCCAGCTGAACTGCCTCCGCGGCTGGCGACGGGGCACTTACCTTCCACCGCCATCCGCGTCGAGATCCGACGTCGGAGTGAGGGAGGCTGGCCTCCCTTACTCCCAAAGTGTCACGAATCTGCTTTACGGCACGTCCGCGACGTCTTCCGGCGACGGAACACTCGTTCCATCGTCGGCTTTTTTTTCAGGATTGCGCCCTGAATATGATAAGAATGTGGTGAAAATAACACCTATAATGATGGATTTGAATTTATAGTTTTATTTACTAGAGTTAACCAATGCACACAATCTTTACAGTGGACTTTTTTTTAACACCTGAAACATTTTGCCGTATTCTTTATTACATGTTACCAGTATGATGAAATGAAAAACTTGATATTAAAAGAAAGAGAAGGTGGAACTGCTCACCTCCAATTTTGCCCCTGCTTTCTCCTGAAAGGGGAGAAAACTGCTCACCTCCAATTTTGTGGCTCTGGTCACAAAATACCTATCTACCAAATGAGTTCAAGTCTTCAGGGTTGCATGAATTGCATCCTAGGGTATGAAAAGAACTTGCTGGTGTACTCTTAGAACCTGTTTTATCTTGAAGATAACAGAACCTCTATTTTGGATTTCACCAAGATAACAGGTGAGGTGCCACAAGATAGAGATGAGGCAATGCTGTCTCAAGCTTCCAAAAAGAAGAAAAAAGGAGATTCTACAAAACCCCCGGTCAGTATGACTCTGATACTGGATATGATACTGTAACAGATGATAAAACAGTCAATTTGTAAGCATCTCGATAACAATGCAGTGATTAGTAGAAGCCTGTATGGATTTGTCAAGAATACATCCTGCCAAACTAATCTTATAAATATTTTTGATTGGATTACTGTCTTAGATCATGGGAATTCTGTGGCTGTAATTTATCTTGAGTTCAGTTAAGCATTTGACAAAGATCCCCATGATGTTTTGGTGGTTAGCAAACTAGTCAACGGTGG
Source organism: Plestiodon gilberti rubricaudatus (assembly GCA_026170595.1). Classification (NCBI taxonomy): domain Eukaryota; kingdom Metazoa; phylum Chordata; class Lepidosauria; order Squamata; family Scincidae; genus Plestiodon; species Plestiodon gilberti. The sequence goes on along the minus strand of JANXHW010000002.1, from coordinate 104,432,995 downwards.
TTGTTGTTGTTCAGTCGTTAAGTCGTGTCTGACCCTTCGTGATCCCATGAACCATATCCCGCCAGGCCTTCCTATCCTCCACTATCTTCCTGAGTTCGCTCATTTTCATGTTCGTTGCATCGGTGATGCTGTCTAACCATCTCATCCTTTGCCTTCCCCTTCTCCTTTTGCCTTCAATTTTTCCCAGCATCAGAGTCTTCTCCAGAGAGTCCTCTCTTCGCATTAGGTGGCCAAAATATTTGAGTTTCAGCCTTAGTATCTGTCCTTCCAGGGAACAGTCAGGGTTGATTTCATTTAGGATTGACTGATTTGATCTCCTAGCAGTCCAAGGGACTCTCAGGAGTCTTCTCCAGCACCACAGTTCAAAAGCATCTATTCTTCGGCGCTCAGCCTTCCTTATGGTCCAACTCTCGCAACCATACATTGCTACTGGGAACACCATCGCCCTGACTATGCGAACTTTTGTTGGCATGGTGATATCTCTGCTTTTTATTATGCTATCTAAATTTGCCATAGTTTTCCTTCCAAGGAGTAAGCGTCTTTTAATTTCATGGCTGCTGTCTCTGTCTGCAGTGATCTTGGAGCCCAAAAAAGTAAAATCTGTTACTGCTTCCATTTCTGCCCCTTCTATTTGCCAGGAATTGATGGGACCAGATGCCATGATCTTAGTTTTATTAATGTTGAGTTGGTAGGGTAGATAATAAGAAAAACTGGTTGGAAAAAGGTAGTCATCAGGGGTTCCTCATACTCAACCTGAAGGTTTCAAATGAGGACAACACAGGGTTTTTTGCCCTGGGCCCCAGTACGTTTTGACTTTTTAAAAAAATCAATGCCTTAATGAAGGGGTGGAGAGAATCCTTATCAGATCTGCAGAAGATAAGAATAAAATTGAAAATGACCTTGACAGAAAGAAAAAAATGGACTGAAGTGAATAAGGAAGAGGCCATAGCATAGTGGTAGAGTGCCTGCTTCATATGCAGGAGGTTCCAGGTTCAATCCTTGGCAACTCCAGGTCGGATAGAAGAAAAAATCCTCTCTGAAACTTTGTGGAGCTGCTGCTGGTCATTGTTAATACGTATATATGAATTATATTTCTGATGTGGGTCAAGCTACACTACTTTTTAAACGAAAGACAGCTCTCTATAATGATTGAAGAATGCTAGATTTTCTGACAGCGCAATCCTATCCAACTTACACCACCGGTGTATCCAGCGGGGGAGGGCAGGGCAGGAGGCTTTGGAGGGGAGGGGAGATTTAAATCCCCTTTGGAGGGAATTTGAATCTCCTTTCCATTCTGGGACCTCCCGTTCTCGCTGCAACGCTGGTTACACCGGTGGTGTAAGTTGGATAGGATTGCACTATGAGTCAAATAAACTTGTATCATTCCCATTATGCTGGCTAAATTGTTATTTAGCTGAAAAGCCATGATAACTTTCAAAACATATTTGAAGGAGAGAGGGAGGGAGTCTTGCAGGTAAACTCTGGATTACACTGTCAGGATTTTTTTTTCCACCTGTGCTGCCACAAAAGCAGGAATTTTCATTCTTTGCACATCATGGCTTCTAAGCACACAGAACAATCACAGAGCACATATTTTGGATGCAGAAGGTTCCAGGTTAATCCCCAGCTTTCTCCCTCAAAAGGATTTCAGATAGAAGGCCTGGGAAAGACCCCTGAAAGACAGTGGCTCCCCAGTAGGTCAAGGAGTAGACAGGACTGGGATAGGTGGATCATGTTCTGTCTCGGTACAAGGCAACTTCATATATATTATTAACAGGCTACAGCACAGAGAAAGCAAACCAGGTGTGAATTTGAATTTGAACAAGGAAGCTAAGTGAATTTACAAAACAAACAGCAGCAAAGTGCTGAACTTACCGTTTCGACCATTCTGTTTCAAGGTATTTGCTGAGAGCTGGATGGCGCTGCCATGGCCTGTGCTCTGTGGAAATTTCAGGTCTTCCAAGTTTCCGTCTGTGCTTAGCCTTGCAACTTCTAGCTCTGATAGTATGAAAGAGGTGAAAAATGGAAGGTATGTAAATCTCGGCTGCAATTGATTAGGAAGGCAGAACACGTTTTATATGCAATATTTATCTAGCGCAGGGGTTCTCAACCAGTGGTACTTATACCACCAGTGGTACTTCCGCCAACTGTTGGTGGTACTCGGACTGCTGGCCTGCCAGAACCCTGCTCTGACGCGGCGCTTTTGGTGGTGCATTTTCGCTCCCAAGAGGCTCCTGCCTTTGGCTGAGCCTCTTGGGAACACTAAGAAGGGCCCTACCACCCGCCCAGAGCCTCCTACCTGCATTTTCTGGCCTCCAAAACCCCAAAAACCCAGGAGTAACTGGTGATGATGTCATCACCAATCACTTCCAGTGGTACGCAGTGGGAGAGTGGCACCGGAGGTGGTACTCGGCTGGGAAGGAGTTGAGAACCCCTAATCTAGTGCTTTCTTAGAGTGGAAAGTGCTTCACATGTTTTGTCTTTATGCTGTCCTTAGAACAACCCTGTAAAATAAGTGTTATCCCTGTATTACAGCTAGGGAAGAGAAACTAAGAAGGAGAGGTTTGTCTAATACCACCGCAGCGGTTCCCAAACTGTGGGTCATGACCCACTGGTGGGTCGCGACCCAATTTTGGGTGGGTCATGAACAGCCCGCAGCCTGAGCTTCTGCTTGTTGGTTGGCCTGCTCCAGGCCTCGTTGTGTCATGTTCTCATTGATGAGCGTGTTTTCATCACTTGTCAGCGAGAACATGACACAACGAGGCCTGGAGCGGCTGAAGACCACCAAGCAGAGGCTCGGGTGGTGGGCTGTTTGCGTAAAAAAAAATGTGAAAGCTTGACAACCCAGAAGTTTTGGCAGTGATTTGATGACGTTGTCATGTTATCACGTCTCTGCCAAAACTTCCAGGTTGCTGAGCTCCGTGCTGAAAGTGGGTCACAGGGCGAAAAAGATTGGGGACCACTGACCTAGTGAGTTCATGACAGAGACAAGTTATAAACAGGAAAGCCTTGATTCACAGTTCACTCTCTTAAGACACCACACCACACCAGGTCTTTATTATAATACTACCCCTACATTCTCAAAATGAAAACATGGAAAGTGGGTTGAACGATGGACCACACCACTATGTATTAACATGGCTGATCTGCAATATTCTTTACTAGTAAAGCTAACCTCTCCTACTCAGTGTGAGAACGCTTGCCACCAAAGTAAGAGCCGGGAGATGGCATTTCCTGTTGCTTGCCTTGTGTAGACAACACCACCCTAGCTCCAGAAACTGGATCACTGATATAACTGGTGATTTGTTATTCACTGCTGAAAGGTGTAATGAGGCAATCCTCTCAGCATCATCAGCTCCTGAACCAAGCGATCAGTGAGTGTCACAGTTCAGCAGTAACATGAATGGGAGGGAAGGCAAGCAAAAACAGCTTGCGGAGGAGCCCCCTTGTTGCCCCTCTCTTCCTGTGTGCTGCTGCCACCAAGTGGTAGTTCTTTATATGGCTGCCTTCACGAAAGCATCCCCCTGCCTTGGAAAACCATTTGCTTATGATCCAGATACGTTTACCAGTACTGGGTAGAGTGGGACTGGCTATTAAGGCATGGGACGGGAACCCCAAAGTGAGACACCTAGGTAGATGAACAACAAACGTTGACTAGAAATTTTGAAAAAAAAGGTTTCAATAAGCCAATATATACAAGGAAAACACGGTTTTAAAGCAGATATTAAAGCCATGCGTATTTTCATTAAACAGGGATAAGTGCATCCAGCTTACTTTAACTTCACTTGTTCTCCCTTCTTGTAGTCAAGACTGAAAACTAAACCAGAAGGGCTGTGGCTCGGTGGCAGAGCACAGGCTTTGCTTGCAAAGGGTCCCAGGTTCAATCCCTGGCATCTTCAGGTACAATAGAGGGGAACATTCTATCAGAAGATCTACAGAAACATTGACAGTATTGCAGTGGCGTCGCTATAGCATGGTGGGGGGTGACGCGCCGGGAGGCGCCGGGAGGGGGTGACGCACCGAGTGGTGGTGGTGATGCGCCAGGACTCCCAGCGCGTCACCCTCCTGGCGTGTCACCCTCTCCTGGTGCGTCACCCCTGGGAGAGCGGCAGGCTGAGCCGTGTCTTCTTTGGCGGCTAAACCACTTCTAAATAGGCCAGGCAAGGCTTCGAGCGGCATGCGCACAATGCTGCTCGAAGCCTTGCCCTCAGAAGGGCTGAACGAAGACCCAATTGGGTCTTCATTCGGCCCTTCTGAGGGCAAGGCTTCGAACGGCGTTGTGCACATGAGAACAGCATTGTGCACATGCACATATTTCGGACGGTGTTGTGCACTTGTAGCCTTGCCCGGCCTCCTTAGAAGCGTTCGAGCCACTGAAGAAGACGCGGCTTGGTCTGTCGGCGTGGCACACATCACCCTCTCCCAGCGCGTGGGCCGTGGGATGAGTGCCGGGTTGTTGTTGGGTGTGCCTGGGGTGTGTGTGGGGGTGATGCGCTGAGCCGGCCGACCCCTCACCCAGGGTGACGCACCGCCTCGTGACGCTGCTGCAGTATTGACCTATAGAGGCTAATGGTCTGCTCCAATACTATTAAGAATATTTATATACTGCTTTTCAACAAAAAGCTCACAAAGCAGTTAATGTAAGTGTAAGGCAGCATCTTGTTATTCAGACATCCTCCCATTCAGCTTCTTCCAGAAGTCTTCTCTGGGACAGCTGTCTTTGTTCTGCTTATTTCTTTCCCAGGCAGCATTTGTGTCTCAGCCCAATTCATTTAAAAACACACTGATGCTGCCTTCCAGATTTTACCCAATTAATTAAATGGCCTGCTTTTTCATTTCACCAAACGAGCGATTTTAGTTTACCATTTCCCCAAAGCCTTTTGTCCCCTTCATTTTTCTGACCAGTACTATTAGTTTCTGTTCTTGGGCTGAGGCTGACCTTTTACTGTTACTGCCTAGAACTTACAAATGTCCACTGCACTGTCTATTCCTCCAGTCTACACTGAGCTTGCCACTTAAGGAGGGTAGGAACCCTCACTCCATCTGCCAACTATAAAACCTTGTTTCCCCCACTACAGTTCCAACAAGTATTTGCTTCGGTTATTTATAGCCTGCTCTTCTTTCAAATGGGCTTCCAGAGTGGCATATAAACATTTTAAAACAATGAAACACAGACATTACATAAAACCATACAATTTTATGAAACATAACAGCAGGCACAAAAATGTTAGCTGAAAGAAATGATTGCAGCCCAAGGGAGAGAGGTGCACATCATCATCCTTTGAAAAGGTGGTTGTGAGAACTTAAAGCATGGATGGAGAATAACAGTATTCCCAAACCAGCACTCTCTTGGGGGTTCCCCAGCTGCTTACACCTGCTGGAAGAAACGAATATTACTTATTTGGATTGCTCCAATGGTGACAATCTAGGTCCTACCTTTCACACAATTCCCCCTTTTAGTCATGTTCAGGCGTATCTTAGGATGTGGCCTACAAAGCCTTTCCTGTCACCAGTGAATTCTCCTTGTGACCATTTCCCTCAAATTTAGCCTAGAAAATTCATGTTAGCCAAAATTTGGTTCCCAACTGTACTTCCTTAATTAAGGACCCAATTCTATTCAACTTTCCAGCACTGATGCAGCCGTGCCAACATGGCGTGCGTTATATTCTGTGTGTGGGGGGGACTGTCACGGAGGCCTCCTCAAAGTAAGGGAATGTTTGTTCCCTTACCTCAGGGCTGTATCGTGGCTGCATCGTAGCTGGAAAGTTGGATAGGGTTGGGCCCTATGTTGAGAGTTTTATTACTGACTTGCAAGTTTCACATACATCTCCCACAGGTGTTTACTGTGAAAACTAGATCACTCTCTCATCAACCGCTCTGTCTGTTTTTAGGGAACTGTGTGCCATGAGACGGATTTCCCGCCTTAGTTATTTCTGCTACTTACGAATATTGTCAGTGCTCTCTCTCACAATGTCAGTCTTGAGAAGGTTGTCAGCCAGCACAAAGGCACTTTCCTCCACGGTGTCCAGTAACATGGTCGCTGCGCGCAGCTGATCACTGGCAGGTAGATCCCTCCATGCATTCAAAGCTTGTGGTTGCAGAAGGTTGTTGACTGTTTCAACCATGGCCTGTGAAGAAAAGAAACAAGGTTGGTTTTCTGTGAGACCCTTCCACCTGTTACATTGGGCACACCCAATGCTCTTCAGTGCAACTATCTGCCAAACTCTTATCCACGTATCTGGGCTAGTGTATGTTACAGACACACTGTCATATTTTGATATCTCTTGTAAATATGAGTAAGAACTAAATTAGTTGTAAATACGTCACCATGTTTGTTTATTCAACCCAGCCATATATCTGATCCGTCAGCTAAGTGCTGATCCCAAGCCCGGATAAATGGGGAGGGGCGGTGAAAGCATCGGTGACCTACCCTGCAGCTAAATCTCACCAGAACACTTTATGGCGAGGGCAGCATGGAGAGCTCTCGCCTATAAAGTCAACAAGAGCCGGACACGACTGAATGGATAAAAGAGGAGGAGGTTTGTTTATTTATATGTCTACCTCAATCTGATATAAAGTAGGGTAGTGGCACTGGCGTCGCTGGAGGTGGGGCGGAAAGCTAAGTTCTGCAGCTTTCCACCCCACCGTTACTCTCTTGCACGAGGCGCCCCGCCCCCTCGTCGTATGAGCCCGTCAGCGGAGAGAAAGCAACGCGCAGGGACTCACCTGCGCATTGCTTTCTCTTCGCTGATGGGCTCCTATGACGAGGGGGCGGGGCACCTCGTACCAGAGAGTAACGGTGGGGCGGAAAGCTGCAGAACTTAGCTTTCCGCCCCACCTCCAGCGACGCCAGTGGGTAGAGAGGGACCTGATTTCAACATCAAAAATGGGTGCATGTGAGAGGAGCTGAACCTTCCCATTCCCCAATCTTTCCTCCTCAAACTCTGTCACTTCAGGCATTTTTCTCCCTAACCCTGTTTAACATCTGGTATTCAAGCTAGGGAGAAAAGTATCCATAGGAAGTGTCCAGGGACGGGCGCCCGCCCGGCGGGGCGAGCCAGACCGGTTGGTAGACGGGCCGGCTCCTCCACGTGGGGCGTGCGACCCGTGCCCGGACTATCCGGTCCCACGTAAGCCGCAGGGGGGACGGCCCCGGCCGCGTCCGAGGCCCGTGGCCCAACGCCGGGGCGGAGCGGAGCCTCACAGACGGGGCCTGGGCAGTCAACCCTGCAGGAGGGCCCAGGGACGAACAGGGATATGGCCGCCGCCACGCAACTCACTGAGCGACGCCCGGGATCTCCAAGGACGCCGCGGAAGCTCTCCTCGGACCGGGCCCGCCCACAGGGGCGCCCCGGTCGGCAGCACCAAACACGGAAAGGGGGTACTCTGCGCAGGCGACGACAACAAGACAAGGCGGGGCTACAGGGCAGGGATGGTGGGATTGGCTGACAGGCTGGGGGGCGGGGACAGGAGAGGTGGAGCACACAGGGGAATGGGTATATCAGGAGCTACCAGAGGCCAGTGAGGAGGAGGCTGTCAACGAGGCTGGACCTCCGGAGCGGTAGCCCAACGTGACGATTGACAAGCAAGCCAAGGCGAACTGATGCTGGGAATCAGAGTGAGCGGAACTCTCCCAGCCTCTCGCCAACTCTGAGGCCACGGTGCTCATACCCGCCCAGGGGTGTACACACTCGTTGCGGGTCAGGCAGGCTGGAGGTCGACCCGGTAATCGGGGAGCCCCCGGGAGCTGAGGCTGCGCTGACTACACCTCTGCCCGGGTCCCCCACAGGCACCGCATCACAGGAAGTAAGGCAAGAAAAGGCAAATCTTACTTCTTGTGATATCCATGTTGGGTCCACCCATCCCCCCATTATATGAATGGGACAGACACATGAACAACAAATGTTGTTTGGTCCTAATTACAAACCCTTTTCACTTATACTCAAATGGTCTTCTGTTCAAAAGACCAGCAGATACTGGTGAGGAACTGACAAAGAACATGACATTTCAAATGTTTTCACTTAGTAAAGAGAGTCACTCTTGTGGGAAAAGAGTACATTTAGTGTGTACAGTGATCTGTTCCATGGCAAAGGGTATTTTTTAAAAACATATTTTAAATTTAAATAACATTATCTTGGAACGATTTATCTTGGGCTGCTTGTTATGAGTGGCTCTTTTTGAAGATTTTATACGTGTGTGCCTGGAGTTCTCTGTATTTTATATTTTAATTACATGGCTACTTCTCCCATAAAACTTGTGTCTTGTAACATTATTTATTATGAACATCCTGATCTAGCTATATGAGGATGACAGTCTGTGAACTGCTCTAGCACCCTATGCGGTTGTCTGAATTCTAACAACAAGTTCACTCAACCCATGCTTGCTGGGCCCTGTTGAGCTACGATGGAGAGATGGTAGGTTAGCAGAATACAAGCTGAGGATCCATGAGGAATCATTGGCAAGGCAAACAATTGGAGACAGTGCAAGACTGCTGAGAAGTTGGAGGGTGGCATCTAATCACCTCACAATATTGTATGGGAGAGTTGCAGGGGAGACAATAGACAGAGAGATGTGTACCATCAGAACACCAGTGGGGCTTACACAGGATTGTGCTGTTTATGACATATACTTTATTGTCGTTTACGTCTAAAACAGATATAAGTGCAGGGAGACTGGCGAACTAATGGTTAACTGAAAATGCCTCCTAAGGAACAGGAGCAGCACTAATGCAAAAAGAAATGCTTCAAGAGCATTGAGGTCAAGTCAGCAGAATGATGCCCAGATAGAGAAGGAGCTGTTTGCCACTGTGGCAGGGTGTCAGAAATTTCATCAGGATGTTTATAGCTGTCAGGTCACAACAATGGAAACAAGCAGAATACAAAAAGAAGGAGCCGGCGCAAATGATATAGAACGTATTACATTTTTTTTCTTATGTAAGGCTAACACACTTTGGCACAGTTTTCTTCCTCAGAAACACAAAACGAATGTTGGTGTAATGTGGCATAGATTCCCACTGCGGCCCTTAAAAAGTGTGTCGGGCTTAAACAGGAAGAATATCTGTAACTGATTTCATAGCATCTGTACTCTTTGAAGTTTGTCTCTTCCTTTTTTTCCCCCTTTGGCTGTTTTCTGGGTCAGCACTTCCTCCCCCCACCCCAACAGTGAAAATAGATAACTAACCACTAGAGGACACACATGAAAAAAAACAACACTGACCTCTGCACCAGAAACACTGCAAAGTATGAGCCTGAAAGTGCCAAGAAAGGCGCCAAATACAAACTTAGAAAAGTTTCCCCAATTGCAGAGCTCTAAATTCAGAATTTCATAGAGGAACAAGTTGATAATGAGGAAGAGGATCTGTAAGAACAAAGGCACATGAGCCTGTACCACCTACCTGCATTCCTAAGCATGCGAGTGGAAACAGCAAAGAAGGTAGATGCTGTGTTAACCCTTATGAGAAACCAAAAGGCAGGATGCCCAGGCACAACCCACAGGCTCCTGTGGCAATCAAGGACTTTTGGAATGACAGCGTGCGATGACCAATATGGAGAAAATGACTCGGTGTTTAAAGGAGAGAGGTTTCTAATTCTAAACAAGATGTGCCAAAAGATGCTGAAAAGCATTCATGATGGACATCTTGGAATGAAGCTTTGTAAACATACATTTTACCCAATACATTTTATTGCCAATCAATGCTCAGTCTGAAGATATGTTGTGAAGATCTGCATTCTGTGCAAACTACCAAAGAGAAAATCGGAAAGACCCCCATAATAATCCAGAATCCACTCAGCAAGGCCTGGCAAGGCCAACAGATCGGTTCTAGTATAATGGCAAGCAGTACCTATTTATAGCTGGTTACTAGAATTGTCACTTCAAGATGTAACTATAAACACACTGACAAGCCATGTACTGTAATTCATACCACTAAGGCTATTTTTGCTAGACACAGAATTTGTGACAAATTAATCTCAGACAATGGGTTTTCCATTGATAGCATTCCAAAAGTCTGCACAAGACTGGGAGTTTTTATATATGACAGTCATCCCTGTTAAGACAGGTATATGTAGGGAAATGGTCCAGCTTAAAAGTATGGAAACAGAACCAAACAAATTCCAAGGAAGGCAGAAAAAGAAAGTCATGGGTTACTAAACTATTAGAACATACTACAGGTCTCTTGCCTCCACAGATACTCATGAGACAAAGGCTGAAATCTGTCATGCCAGTAAACACTTTTCCCCCCGCTAAAAGTCACATTTGATAAGAAGATAAGCAGAGCTAGACAGAAGGAAGAGGAAGTCAAAAGTCTAATTATGATAGAAATGCAAACCCACTGAAACTTCTTGAAAGAGGTTCCCAAGTATGATGCAAAGCCCTAATGGTCAGCAGAAACCCAGTGCTGCACCAAACCTTGCAAGCCAGTGTAACATGACACCTGCTACTCGCCCCTGGAGCCATTCCGGTGGCAAAGGAAATGTGCTGTGCTCTGCCTTCACCACCGGAATGGCTCTGGGGGCAAGTGGGAGGAGCCGCGTTACACTGGTTTGCAAGGCGTGGTGCAGCACCTTGCACTACTTACGGTGCCGCACCCCCTCCAGGAATGCCACTGAGCCTATGAAACATCCTGGTCATATATACTACAGATCTAAAATAAACATACGTTCAGATGCAATCACAAACACCTGAGGGGTCCGTTCCACATGGAGATCCATCCCTGCCAGAGGACAGAAGAAACACCGGTGACCTAGAAGCAGCTGATCATATGGACAGTTGGTCTGCATCCTACGCGGACTTTACTTGTGCGAATTCAACTACACGCAATCCGCAAACAAAAAACGTAGAAAGACAACAGTTTAAATAGTGCACACACATTCCGCCTGCCAATCCACTTACTAAATAAGTGGATAAATAAGCCCAGAGTGAGCACGAGATTGGAGAATGAAGCTGCTGGTCCCAGTTCTTGTCTGCCTCTCATAGTTTTTAAAGGGACAGTATATGTATTTTTCAGCTGTAAGGGATTTTCAAGGTTATTTTGAGTATTCATGATTTGGGCTTTAAGCACTGGCTCTGGACTCTCTAACATCTTACTTACGATGCTGACCAACGGTATATTCACAAAGACTCCCACAAAGGCCCTAAGCCTGGTTGAATCAATAGACACACAACCAACATCTTTAGTGGGCAACACAGCCACAACGTAGAAGCACTTTGCAGTCAAGATACAGGAGGTGTTTCAAGCCCAAAGAACAGAAGGACTAGGATACATTCTGATGACAGCATGAGCAGAAATATTTGTAGCAACATACACTATCCCCCCTTTTTTTCTTATGTGCTGTATGTAGGGTATGTAGGTACAATGAATTAACACAGTATTGCCCCCTTGATTAAGCCCAACCTTCAGCCTCCCCTTGCCCCCTTTGCCTAAGAGAAGCTCCTAGGTCAGTGGTTGTTAACCTGGGTTCGATCGAACCCCAGGGGTTCGGTGAGTCAGTCTCGAGGGTTCGGCGGAGGACTACTCACAATTCAATCGTGAGTAGTCCTCCGCCGAACCCGCAAGACTGACTCACCGACTAGCGGCGTCACTAGGGCGCGCGCACCGCCCTAATGACCCCCGTGCCGCCCGACGAGGATGTCTCCGGAGCTGGCAGCAGCGGAGCTTCCGTTGCCGCCGGCTCCGGAGACATCCTCTCCAGCCAGCTGTCTTAGGCAGGAGGAGGCCTCGGAGCGTCCGCCCTCGGCGGAGCTCCAAGGCCTTCTGAGGGAAGCCCGATGCGTTACGTCCTATTTATAAGCTTTAGCGCATGCACAGTACGTTTTGGGGGCAAATTTGCCCTCAAACGTTCTGCGCATGCGCTAAAGCTTATAAATAGGACGTCGCGCATGGGGCTTCCCTCAGAAGGCCTTGGAGCTCCGCCGAGGGCGGACGCTCCGAGGCCTCCTCCGAGGCGTTGCTGGAGTGCGACGGGAAGGGCGGACCGCCTGCGCGCGACGCGCGGGTGCACGGGCGCGACCGCGCGTCACCCATTGCGCGCGTTGCCCCCAGGTGGTCCGCCCTTCCTGCCGCGCTCTAGCCACGCCTCATTGGCTGCAGGTGATAACGTGGCGTGGCCTATCTGTGCTGCAGGGAATTTGGTGCGCCCAGTAGTCGAAGTGTGTGATTTCTTTCTTAATATTTATTTAATTTAATCCCTTCATACTATGTCGAGCAAAAAAGAAAGTGGTTGGACGAATATGTACAATATGGATTCACATGTATAACGGAACGTGATGGGAGTCAGCGTCCTAGCTGCATGATTTGCAATGCCAAGTTGAGCAATTCTAGTCTAGCACCGGCAAAACTAAGAGAACACTTCCTTAAGGTAAAAGCCGCGCATTTCTGAACTGGTCTCTGAAAGGCAACAGCAGAAGTCACACTGATTTGCAGTAAATATTCATTATTATGTTTTTGTTTTTGTGTGAAAATCATGTTTTAATATTTGTTCTTAATGGTTTTGTTCTTTAATGGTTTTATTCATTTTGTGCACCTATAAAAATATACCTATGTATATATATCTAAAATATATACCTATGTTTTGAATTTGAAAAAATCATATTTTATTTTTCAAATTAAGAAGGGTTCAGTGAATACGCATATGAAACTGGTGGGGTTCAGTACCTCCAACAAGGTTAAGAACCACTGTCCTAGGTTCTGTGGTTAAGTACAGTCCTGCAATCAGAACCCTGCCAGGAAGCTGGATATAATAACCCTTTTCAACAAACCTGTTCTGTTACCAAATGCATATGTGGAGCCTGAATCAGTAGCTGAGGTTGTGTGTAACTTTGTCAAAAAGAGGTTTGTAGGTTTTTGTTATGATGAAGAAAAACTGAAGTAGGTTAGTCTGCTCCAAAAAGGCCTCTGAGAGCTTTTTAAGAAGTAATTCCTCTTTTGCCTCAGGCTCTAGAAGCAGCTGGATGCAACAATGCTTCTGATGATGAAAATATTGCTCAGGGTAAATCAGTAGTTGGCCTTTTTTACAGCCATATTTGGCACCATGGTGGGTAAAATCAGCTCTCCAGTTTTATTACGGTATATCTGAAGAAACATGCAGCAGCAGTGATTGTGAAACATGCAGCAGCAATAAAGCAATTAACTTATTTCACACGACATTGGTATGCATGAACACTATATATCAAAGCAAACATTTGTCAGGGTAACGCTTTTCTAGGAGGCCTTACCAGTTGTCCCTTTTTGATGAATGTCAGCTACCTGGGTTCTTAATTTTCCCTCAGCTTCAACTGCCAAACCAGTAATTACAGAAGAGACAGAGTCATTTCTTGTTTAAAAAATGTGATGATTGAAAAACAGTGAACATCTGATTAATACAAGCCATATTACGTGCTTATAACAACTCATAACCAGGTCCTAGACCATTCCAAACCACAACTGTCTCATTTCTTTCTCCCTTAAGTGCCTCAGAAGTTTTGTTCTCTTTTTCAATTGTTTCGGAATATTCTCCTCACCCTTGAAAGGTAGAATTCTCCCTCTCCCTTTATTATTGGTTTACTAGAACGTTAGCTACTTAAATAGGTTACATTCTTTAGGTTGCAATCCTATGCACATTTTCCTGAGAGTAACAGCCTAATCCTAACCGGGAGCAATGCAGCGGGGCTGCGGTCCACAGTGCATGCTATCCCGGCAAGGAGGAGGCTGGAGGTCACCTTGAGACAAGGAGACATTCATCCCCTTACCCCGGGTAAAGCCTCAGCCTGCGCAACAGGGCTACTCGGATCTATGCCTTCTAAATCACTGGCGCAGGACTGGAGGACACATTATTTTAAAAGACCTAATAGGCATTACAATTTACCTAGGCTCCCTACCCATAACATTTTCAGCTATTGCTGCACTGTTGGCTAGCAAAAATATAAACTATAGGGCAGAGTGAGTAGGGGAGAACTTTGAGTGCTTGTGGGGGCGGGGCGATGGCGGCAGCAATCCCGGGATCACGCCGCTGGGGACAAAAGGTTTTTTTTAGATTTACCGGGGGTCGCACCACCTCTGGAGGGTGTGGGGGGGCATGGCTCCCCCAGCAGGCCTTCCCAAGCCTCTGAATGGCTCCCTGAAGTGATTAAAGCCCACTTGCGTTTTACTTCCTGGTTTCCCTGAAAAGTGAAAATGGGCTTTAATTGATTCCAGGAGCCATTCGGAGGCTTGGGGAGGCCTGTTGGCAGCCCCCCCGCACCCTCCAGAAGGCAGCACAACCCCAGGTAAGTCTAAATATACCCCTTTTGTCCCTAGCGGTGGTGCGATCCCGGGATCGCTGCTGCCGCCATAGAAGATCACAACGCCCCAAGTTAAAGGACCAGCACCAGCCACACTGAGAACCCCTGCTACAGAGAATTTGGGCACAATTTTTCCAAAACAAAAACTGCAGAAGCCTGATCACTAGCCGATTATCTGCTTCATGCTGATCTTGTGATCATTCTTATTCCTAGCAGGCTTTTGCTAGAGGTCGTCTTTATGAATGAGAAGCTATTGTGGAAATACATCAATAACAAAGAAGGCAGATTTTGGGAATAAGGCTATTTCACACATATTATGTAGTGTCAGAATGAACTGGGCTTCATAGAATATCAAACGGAGCAATGCAATCTGTATTTTCAAAAGGTGAAAAAGAAACTGGAATTCATCAGCATGTGCTGGGGCAGTAGCAACTCATCACAAATCAACCTATTTGTCTTTTATAGTTTTAATTGAACAAGAAAATCTGTCATTTGATTAAATTTCATGACATTGTATTTGCCTGTTGAAGCGATCTGCAATAGGATGAGAGTTTATCGTTGTTCACTCCTTTTTCTTATAAATTATCATGTTCAACACAGATTAAAGGGTGTTGTGTTGGTGTCATTCCGCCAGCACCAGCACAGGGACTGCACCACAGACAATTCATGAAGGGATGACAGCCAATAGCAGGCAATTCCTTGCTTTCCATTAGAAATGACTGAAAGTGTCAAAAGTAAATAGTACAGTTGGACCTCGCTATCTGCGGGGGATCCATTCCGGACCCCCCCCCCGATAACGAGGATCCACGGATAACAGAGTCCACCTTAAAAAAGCTGTAAAAAGGGAAAAAAAGGTAATTAACACTGGGTTTTTTTTAACCTTTTAGAAGCAAACGGCTGCGTGTTCTTGCTTAAACAGGCTGAAATCGCGCTCCCAAAGCCTCTTCCTGGGTCACGTGACTCTCCAGTCTCCCAAGGTTGCCCCTGGCAGAATGCATTGCAATGCATTATGGCGCTATTTTGGGAAAGGAAGGGGGGAGTCATGCGACCCGGAAGAGGCTTTGGGAGCACGATTTCAGCCTGTCTAAGCAAGAACATGCAGCAGTTTGCTTCTAAAGGGTAAAAACCCTGCTTTTTTTTTTACATCCCCCCCTTTTTAAGGTGGACCCTTTTTACATCCCCCCCTTTTTACATCCCCCCCTTTTTAAGGTGGACCCTGTGGGTCCAGGATCTGCAGTGAATCAAATCTGTGGATCCTGAACCCGCAGATAGGAAGGGTCCACTGTTTTTTCTTTTGACAGCTAAACAGCTACATCACTGAATTACTGAAGATCTTATTCACCTCATTCGAAGGCCATTCAGTTAATTTTTATAAGTACATTCTTTGTGACTTCATAAGGTTGTAAATTCAAAATAATGGACCACAAGGAAAACTGTGGATTAGTAGCTAAACTTGTCAGTGTTATATTGTGTTTTTTTTTTAACATGAACATTTTAAAACCAATTTTATTTTTACAAAAGCAAGACAAACCATCTTGAGACAATATCCGTACACACACCCAGACACACACAAACAAAGAAAAGTACACAAATATAAAAATAATGACTTCATAATGTGAGGTGAGTATTTTTAATGTAAAAAAATATTAAACAAGTGATGGCTGCAGCTTGCAGATTAAGTAGTTTCTGTTTCTGGGCCATCTGATAAGAACTATCAGATGAATCCCAAATGAGGAAATGATTCCATAGCTTGCTTCCTTCATTATTGAAAAGTTTTGTAGTTTTGAAAACATTCTGAGGACTGTTAACCGCAATCTTAATTAGAGTGAAGTGCATGCATTTAAAGATTTAAATGATTAACTTAAACAAATTAAAAGATAAAGTACCTCTCCAGTCTTCAGTATGTGCATGAAAAGTAAATATTACATATTAAAGCACAAAACTTACTGAAGCCTGTGCCTACTATTTATTAAACTGCCTAACAGAGTTTTTCTTTTTTTGCTGCAGCAGCTTGTACACTGGAAATCCTTTTTGGTCTGCATCATGGGCAGCCCAATCCTATCTTCCCCCAGCGTAGGTGAGTCAGCATGAGCCATGCTGAATCCTATCTGGGGAAGGGACAAGCTGGAGGTCTACTTGGGGTAGTTGGAGGTCTACTTGGAGGTCTACTTGGGGTAGTCTACTTGGGGTAGGCTTACTTTAACCCCCCAGTCACTATAATGGGTTCTCTGTAGCTGGTTCTCTGTAGCTGGAAGAGAATCAAACAGCCCCCTGTCGGGGCTCGTGGCCTGGGAGGGAGGATAGGATATAGTGTCTGACACAGAAACTGGTCCCTCCTCCCAGGCCCGATCTGCCTACTTACAGGCCCTGTGCCTCTCGGAGCAGCACTTACCCACTCCACGGTGCAGGGTGGCATGTTTGCAATACCCTAGGCTGGCACAGCGCCACTGCACTAGCATAGTTGGGGGATAGGATTCTGCCGTTACACAATCAGTCTTGCATTTTAATTAAGGTGGTATTTTGCATTTCTAGTAACAGCCTATCACAATTCTCACTGATTTTGCATTGATTGACATTTTGGAATGGAATGTCATTTTGGAATTTCACTACTCTCAGTAGGCAAGGAAGACCTGGCTAGCAACAGAAATATGCAAAGGTTCTTAGTCAATGTCCATATGAAAACGCGATGCTCCGATAATAAATGATTCTATTATACAGATGGGTTTATATAGTTAAGGCGAGTGGGTTTTTCTAGCATACTGCCATTACAACACTTGAACATTTATCACATAATCAAGACAATTTGTTCTATCCAAAGGAAATTTGGCATAGAGAATTATTTTGTGAGAAATATAATCTGACCAAATTTCAGAGAACTATGAGGACAAGTGGCTGTTACAGCACTTAACATTTTTTTGTTTTGAACTAGATATTCCTCACACTGTTCGCAATAATTTTTTTGGCTTCTGCCCCCAATATATTTGAAGTTGTCCCTTTTGGAAGTTTAGAGTCTGTCAAAAATACAAGACTGCTAAAAAGGTGTGCTTTTTCTTTTATGAAAATCCATTAAATATTCCTGAACTTTAAAGTTTCAAAGTTTCCATTTTAGACAATCATTTAACTAACTGCATAAGTCTTTTTGATAGATTGAAACAGTTCTGATGGACTTCCTTCCAAAAACAAAAATGACATCAGTGAAGTGAACAGTCTGGAAAAGGGCATATTTGTAAATGGAGAAGATAAGTTTCTGCATTTGTGTGTGCGTGCATGTGTGTTAGATGTTGTTCTGCTCATGCTTGTATGTGGTGTACTGCAGTATGTACCATGTAGCATGTTACTGTGTGTGATCTGTTGTGTACGTTGCGTATGACACATTGCTACATATGTTTGTATATGATGCATTACCATATGTTTTTCTGCAAGATATGCTGTGGTGTGCATTTGGATGTGGCAAGCATGTGAGTGACATGTCCCAACATGTGTGTGCGCTATGGCACACAGTGCATGGCATACTACATGAGGCATGTTTATGAACGGTTGGCTGCTGTGACACATATTTGCATGTGACATACTGACATGTGTGTGACATGCTGCCATGCATATTTGCCTGTAGCAAGCTGCAGAGCACTTGCCTATGTTGGTGCATTGTGACACACTAATGTGCAATTGTATGTGTTTGCCTCTGGTGTGCAGTAGTGCTTTGTCATATGTTTGCGTGGTATGACACATGTTTGCTTGTGATACGCTGTGATGCATGTTTACACGCACTGTGTTTTTCTATCATTTGCATGTTGCAGAATGGAGTTGTGTGGCACTCAAGGGTATGCACTTGCATGAGAGAACATGTGTGAAGTGCTTTCAGTAAGTACAGGTATTATAGTGCCACAATGAAATTAAATCCACACACACCCCTAGTAATTAAATGAATATTCTTTTCTAGGTTAAGAAAAACCTTCCATTGAAACTAAGGCTATAAGGTGTTTATAAGTTCACTCACGAACCAACAGCAAGTTAAGGTGCCCACTTCAACTTCCACATGATGCAAGCAGAAAACACATTCTGACGATCAACTTCCTGCATAGTTTACTTTTAACTGCAGAGTGCAGTCTTATACTTTTTAAAAACAAAAACTGACTTGCTTTTTTAATTAACATCTGCGTTTACATATTACAATCAACTTTGTGCAAATTTTCAGCATCAGAGTCCAATCTTTAACCAAAAATAACTCCAGAAAAGTAATTGTTAAAGCATTATCATAACATGAGACTTGTTCTGCCTGAAGATTCGAAATACTGTATTTAATTACTAATTCATTTAAAAACAGAACCAGTCTTTTGCAAAAGCTAATCCAATGCATTGCAAGTTATGATGTTCTCAGAATGTACTCATTTCCTTTCTCTTGCTGACTTGTATGTCACCTCATGATAAGACAGACACTTGCACCAATGTGTGTCTGCTCACAGTTTTTTGTCTCTCTAAGAGCCCAATCCTACACCCCCCCACCAGCCCAGAGCATGCAGAGCCACTGACACAGTGTGTGCTGCATGCTATGGGCAGGCAGGAGACCAGACAGCCCAGGAAAGGTAAGTAAAGGACATTTTTATTTACCGGTACTTTTCCAGAGGTCGCCTGGTCTCCAATGGGTCTCTTCAGATCTACACCAGCTAGGCTTACCATATCGCCGACCGGGACGCTCCGTTTTGCCCTTAAGGGGCGGGGCGGGGGGAAGGGAGCCAGAGCAACACTCTCGGTCGGCGATATGGTAAGCCTAACACCAGCTCTTTAGCAGGCGCAACTCTGAAGAGACTCTGGGGCGGGTCCAGAATGGGAAAGGGGGATAGGATATTGGCATGCACAGCTGCTGCTGAGATCTTCCCCCTTCCACCCCAGCCCACTCCCTGCCTCGATCCGCCCACAATCACTCCCTGAATGCCCCCCCCCACCAACTTACCGGCAACAGCGAAGGTTCTGCAGGCTGGTGTTGCCTGTGTGCAGCCTCCAGGGATTTGTGCTGGTGGCAGCGACCCACAGAACAGTGGAACACTTGGCACGGGCCTTATAGTGGTGGACTGCAAGATCCGCCAGTGTAAAGCCCAGATAAGATTGGGCCCTTAATCTATCAGCCTTTTACATAAATCACTGTTAACATATGACTCTCTCTCTCTCTCTCTCTCTCTCTCTCTCTCTCTCTCTCTCTCTCACACACACACACACACACACACACACACACACACACACCCTAAATGAAAGCATTCAGGGAAGGCGGGGGGGTCGGTGTGCACAGGGCTGGCACCTGGGGTCAGCCACAGAAAGGTCCATTGCTGATTCCGACTTCATCTTTGTGTGATGCTGGTGGTAGAGTGAGTCTCTCAGGACTAAAAGCGCAATCCTGTATAACCTTGCACCGGTGTAACAGCAGATGTACCGGTGTAAGTGCACTACTATTACACCAGTACAAGGTTACACAGGATTGCGCTGTAAGTAAGGCGGGGGCTCATAGAGGACAATGTACAGTGATGCCCCAAACCCACAGAGGAAGATGATTAGGGCAGAAAAACCAAGGAACAGTGTGGGTGCATGGAGGCTAAATCGTAAGTAAGCACAATATATGAGACTGTGTAGAACATGCTTCCTCTTTAAATGGCACAGAAGTTAAAGCAGGCACCTTAACTTACAATTCTCTTCTCTTAAACCAAAGGTTGGTGTTTTTTTTTTAATATCCTATAATATTTCTTTGTTTGTATGGCTGCAGGGCCTAAACTGACATTATCTTTCTGAAACAAGTCAATAGCAGATTTCCCTTGTTGTGAAACAGAGTGAGCTCATAGAGCTTATTGTGTCTAGCTTGAGATATTCTTTTAATTTGAGATCCTTTACTCCTTAGGCACAAACATTAAAGTTGCTAAATAATGTTCCTGTTGCTATATTTAATATGCTTTGCTATGGATTCCCCAATTTATTCCAGCCGTTTAACAATGATGCTCAACCTGATATGTTACACAAAACAGAGCAAGTTAAGAAAAGTCAAAAACGTACACGCACCACAGAACTCTTTCTTGTAAAGCCAATTATATGATCAAACAGGGATGCTCTACAAATAAAGGTTAGATTGGCTCTTGTCATAGTTCCAAGTGTACACAAGGGATCATTAAATTTTCAAGCTGTTGTGGGGCTGCAAACTGCCTCTGGATAAATCATTCTCACACAAGATGAGCATTATGGATGTTTATGGTATTTGCATTTCTGCTATACTGTAACCCTTTTACACCAACCTCTTGTAACCTCAAAAGAGACCGCAAATCTCATAATGTATGTTGAAACATGTAAATTCCTGTGTACATGTACACATGCGTCACAATAATGCTGTAGTTCTGCAGTATGAACACCCAGTGAGGAAGTGCACCTGAACAACAAACATTTAAATAATAATCTGCTTTTAATTGTTTTTAATGTTTTATTATTGTTTTATGCTTTGGGCAGCCCAATCCTATCTAACTTTCTGCGCGGTGATGCAGCAGTGCCAAACTTTCAGCATTTTGAGTCCTCCTTGGGGGAAGGGAAGATTTGTTGCTGGCATGGGACAACTCAGATCTGCACCAGCGATATCACTGGTGCAAGTCCGCGTTGACCAGTGAAGACAGATTGGGCAGGGCTTAGGATTTGGCAGTCGCCGCAGTCTAGGATTCCCAGGCCCGATCCGCTCTCCTTCCCACACCCAACGTCTCCTGTTTCGCCCACCCCATTACACCCCTCCCCCAAGCCATATGCAATCCTACCGCTGGCGGTAGACAGGCATCCATTGTCCATTGTCGCGCAAACCTGGCCGCTCACCACTTGCGGCAGACAGGCCGCACTCGCTGGCGTCTGCGACGCTTGCGACAGCGTCTGCACGTTTGCGTCTGGCGTCTGCACGTTTGCGACAGCTCATTCCGGTGGCATAAACAGCCCATAGGATTGGGCCGTAAATCTTGTAAATCGCCTTGTGTGCCCTTACTGGAAGAATGGCAGGGTAGAAATTCTTCAAATAAATAAATAAATAAATACACATAGGTCCCATGGCTGGTGACAGGGATGAGGCCTGGTTGGGCATGTGACCAGAGAGCTCACAATCTCTCAAGGGCCCACGGGTGGACAGGCCTGCCTGTCTTGGATCAGCAGCCTCAAACAATACTTGTCAGAAATTATAGTGTTACAAGGTGACACTGTTTTCTTTTCTTATCTTTATGTGTGACTCAGTGCCGCATACAGAGATAAGAAAATGTAGAATCACTGTGTGACTCTATATTTTCTGACAAGCATCGCTTTTAGGCTGTAGTGACTCATGTGGCAGCAAATGGGTTTGCTCTCAGATAACACAGGGGGTCATCCCGGGGAGCAAGCCCTATTGGCCACTGAGGAGGGGGTGGAGAAAGAAGTGTGAGCTGAGACCCATGCAGACATTGACTCCTTCCTCAATGGCCGAAAAAAAGACTTGTTCCCAGTTGCAATTGCAGGGAAATGGAGAAAGGAAAAGTGACGCCAAAGGGAGGGGGGAAAAGCAGAAGCTGTGAGGGGGCAGTGAGTGCACATGCACGAAGGACCCTAACACGCATTGCTCTATGGCCTTTTGCAACCTGGCACTTGCCTTGATGTCTACAGATCCACTGAACTCAGATGAGGATCTGAAATTTCAGAGATTCATTCCAAGATTCTAGCAGTGGTTCCCAAACGTTTTAGTACTTTAGTACCCACTTTTTAAAAATGACACTCTATCAGGACCTACCTAGCTTTATGATACTTTAAGAAAGGGGATCTAGAAAGAAATAATATATTTATTTATTTACAAGTAATATTTTATTTATTTGCAAAAAAAACCTCAATCCATTTCTCGTATTGAGGCACCCCTAATGAATAGCCTCAAGGCTTGAGGGGCTTAGTTATGTGACCCAGCCTTCACCTGCCCCCACTACCTGTCATTGATGGACTTGAAAAAAAAATACACTAGAAAAAAGACAAACATTTATCTCCCTATATTTACACAAGCTTGCAAACTGGAGGAGCCCAGTTCTTTGCAGGGCAATTAGCAGCTATCCTGCACCAAGTGGGTCCCAACCCACAGTTTGAGAAACACTGTTCTAGAGTAATCAGGCCTTGCAGCTCTATTCTCTGGGGGAAATCAAACCAGCATTAATCAATTCTCAGACTGCCCATGAAGAGTGAAAAGAAAATTATGACCAATGTGTTACAATTAAAGCAGCAAGGGAAATCCCTTCCTCTCATGGCAAATTGGTAAGATAGGTAAGATGATAAAATTTAAAAAGATTTCATATCACTTTTTCATATTTTACATAACTTTATACCTTTAGAATGTTCTAACCTGCGCAGCCAAACTTATGGATATAGATCAGCTTGACACAGAAAACAACACTGAGGAAGATATAAGAAAATGAAACCAGAGGTCTTAGGTTGAAATGTAGTGCAGTGTTTAAAGTACAGTCAGACCTTTTTATCTGCTGGGGTTCTGTTCCTGGAACCACAGTGGATAAGAAAATCAGTGTTATATGAAATCGTGTGTGTGTGTGTGTGTGTGTGTGTCTGTGTGTGTAGTGGTGCCACATTACCTTTTTTCCAGCATCTTCGCCGTTTCCCTCCTCCTGAGTTTGTTTAAACTGACTGAAAAAACAAAAGCCACTACTGGAAGCAACCTGTAAATGGCGCCAGATATTCCCGGCTGCATTTTTCAGCGGTTTCGACACGCGAACAAAGCCGGAAGTGGCTGGCAGGCCCCCGACAACGCTGAAAAAAGAGGTAATGTAGTGCGGTTGGACTCCCTCCTCCACAGTTTTGCGATCCCTGTTGAGTCAAATCCGTGGATAAAAAACACGTGGATAAAAAGGTCCGACTGTATTATTAGCTCAGTTTTTCTTTAGTCAATAGTAGCTAGATTGGGGCCCTGTGGATCAGGACCATGAAAGGGCATGGGGGGGCATTAATTCTTTCTTGGGAGACCAGTCCAGCTGCTGTTACGCCTGGAAAAAAAAATCATGGAGCCAACTGTGGTCTTCCTCGACTTGGCTGTTTTTTGATAACTCCTCTTGTGGACCACAATGACTTTACAGTCATTCTCTCAGACATTCTCTCTTACGGAGAGTGAACACTTGAAGGGCCTTCTATGAATGGACCATTCTAGCTAGGCTTACCATCCATCCCAGAACGCCTGAGCCCAGTGGAGGCTCCTCCTCCACTGCTTGCAAAGTGCACTTTTTCCTGTCGGTGGCCATCTTGGATCTCGCGAAATCTCATGAGATCCAAGATAGCAGCGCCCAAATCTCGCGAGGGCACGAGAAAATTGCCTTTTGGCACTTTGCAAGCAGCGACGGTGGCGGTTCTGAGGGGGCAGCAGGAGTCCTGGCCGGCTCGGATGTAGCCGGCCAGGCTCCAAAGCAACGGCGAGGGACGACGGCGACGGCAAGGGACAGCAGCGACGGAGGAGGGACAATGGCGACGGAGGAACAGCAGCGGAAAGAGGACGGCAGCAATGGCGGCGGGACAGGTAAGTGGCAGTGGCGGCAAAACGGCCATTTCCATGGTCCCAAATAAAGAATTAAAATTTTCGGGCGCCCTTTGGGTGGCAAAAGGGCACTTTGCATCCCCCCCCAAAGATAATTTTTGGCAGTTTATTTATTTATTTATATTAATTAATGGGGGGTGTCCCTGTTCACAGCCGGAGAAATCTAGTAAGCCTAATTCTAGCTCTCTCTGCGTGCTGCTCAGTGTTTGTCTGCAGCAACAAATGTTGAACACAGGGAGAACTTCTCCCTGCAACTGCAACTCAAGGTGTCAGTCATGGAGAGAAGGTTCAGCTACAGAGAAATGCTGAGTGGGGGTGGTGGGGAGAGCAGGGGTAGGTTGCAAGCTCCTCACCGACTTGCTGTTCCCAGTAGAAGCTGCTGCAATATGCTGAGTAGTCAATATGCTTTTTAGGTCAGCGGTGGGGAACCTCCGGCCCCAGGGCCGGATCAGGCCCCCGAGGCCATCCGGTCCGGCCCCTGGAGAGATTGCCGGGAGGCCGCCCAACTGGCCCCTGGAGGCTCCGCCGGGTCCGCGCGTCACCTCCGGAGGCCTGGAGAGGGCCTTTGCATGTCCTCCCTGGCCGCTGCCTCGACCCCTCACCAGGCCATTGGCTATTTCGCACATGCGTACCACGTCGATGAGGGCAAGCTCTTGCCCTGTTGCCCTCATCGGCATGGTACGCTGGAGGTGACGCGCGGACCCGGTGGCGGCGGCTTTGGACGGTGAGCGCGGAGCCTCCGGAGGCCGATGGGGGGCGGGGGCAAAAATTAATTAAATAAATAAAAATGGCGCCCAGCCTTACGGCCGGCCCTCAAGCAAATTTCTAATATTTAAAACGGCCCTCGCCAGGGAAAAGGTTCCCCGCCCCTGCTTTAGGTAGTAGTGTTTTATGTTTGTTTTTAATAACCATGTTGTAAGCTGCCTTGATAGTCCCTTTGAGGATGATAGTCCCTTTGAGGATGGAGCTGCCTGGATAGTCCCTTTGAGGGGTTATACATTTTCTAAATGCATAAAATGCTTATAGCTGCATTGTTTTAATGTGTGTGACTGCATTGTGTGTGTGTGTGTGTGTGTGTGTGTGTGTACACACCTATGTTTAGGCTACCTGGCAGGATATATATTTTAATTAAACATTTTACATTCAGAAAAAATGGAGAAACTTCAGTTGATCCAGAATACGATGGCCAGTTCTTACTGGTATGCACCTCAGGGAGCAGACAATACTGATTTTTTAAAGCAGCTCACTAATTAGCAGTGAATTTCTGGATTCAGTTCAAAGTGCTGATTAATGCAAGTAATGGGTGAGCTGCCTTCAGCTTAATTTTGAAATGAGTCGCCAGGAGGAAAAAAAAATCCCCCTGAGAGTTCTGGAGTGATTTGTCATGTTGGCTGTACTATATTTGATTGGCTCAAAATTCAACCTATTTTGAATTCAAGTTCTAGGCACCAATTGGTGCTCATGCAGATCCAAACAAACAACAGGATTGGGATTTTTAAGGCTGCAGTGACTGGGTTTTTATTAACTTTTGGCTGCCAATTCGTTTCTGGGCCCAATTCAAGGTGCTGGTTTTGACCTTTAAAGTCCTATATGGCTTGGGGTCAGGGTATTTGAGAGACCATCTTCTTACATACAATCTGGCCCATCCCCTCAGGTCATCGGAGAAGGCCCTTCTAAAAGTGCTGTCACCTTCAGAGGTGGGAGGGGCGTCAGCGAGAAATAGGGCCTTCTCAGTAGTGGCACCAACCTTATGGAATTCACTCCCTCTAAACTTAAGAACTGCTCTCTCCTTGGCGGCCTTCCAACGGGGCCTGAAAATATTTCTTTTTCAACAAGCCCTCTGAGCTACCGCCTACCCTAACTTTTTTTAGTAGTCCAGCCCACTCTTATAGGAGTTTTTTTTATTGCTGCTTTTATCCTCACTCTATTTTTAATGTTTTTTATATTATATATTTTATGGCTTTATATGTATTAATGTTGTATCTTGTGATTTATTTTTGTAAGCCGCTTTGGCTCCCTCCTATGTGGGAAAAAAGCGGGGTATAAGCCCAATAAATAACAATAAATAATAATAATTAGTCTGTGCTATCTCCCAGGTGATGTGTCATCCTTGCGTCACTCACACGCGGAGTGGCTGGAAGCACAAAGCTGGATGCTTTGGTGCTCAGTGATGACATCATCACCAAGTGTCAGTCAGCTGGGTGCAGCAGCAGGCGAGCTGGGGAAGCCCCAGCTGAAAGCACTTGGGAGGGAAAAGGGCTTATTGGTACCACCCTTAAGAAAGGCTGTGGAAGAACGAAGGAGGGAGACAACCCAAATAGAGGAAGGAGGAACAAAGGAGACTGACAGGAGGTATGTGGAGACACGGATGAGAAGGCAAGGAAGGAGAGAATTCAGAAGGGAGAGGGGACACAGGAAGGAAGGAAGGAAGGGGCAAGGATGAGGACAGACTGGAATGGGGGGGATGGGTCAGAAAGGACAAGCAGGTGAACCCTCACCTGAACAGGCCACCTTCTACCCTGGGAAGAGCCTGTCCCAAGTCAGACTCCTTGAACTGCCGGAGGTCAGCAGGGTAAGTCAGCAGGGGAAGGGGGGGGGGGAAGGTACATTCAGGGTCAGAGGCTGGGAGAAGACCCCTACCTCCCAATTGGTAGGATCCTGTTTTAAGGGATCTCTCCTCCAACATCGACTGGGCAAGCTCTGCGATTCCCACACTGACCCTTGCTTAGCTTGGGGCAATGAGCACCCCCATAAAAAGAGGCCCAGATCAAAGGGGCTGAGATAAAGAGGGCCTAAGGGTGAAGGAACCCAATGGGGTGCTGCGTAGCCCATTCTTCTGTTGTATTTTGTCCTCTCCCTATTTCATTTGAGCTGAACTGGCATAAATAGGCTGTTAACCCTCCTTCTGCCAGTGATTGCCAGTGATTGTCCCCTTGGGGGGGAGGACAAGGACGTCATCATGGTGACACACTATGTCTTTTGACCTCTTTAGCTTACAGTGAGCAACAACAAACAAAAACAACTTCCAACAACATTTGCAAGGAACACCAAGGCATTTAGGAGGCAGTCTTTTTCATGCTGGAGTCCCTTTAGTTAGCGTAAGAATCCTGTTCAAAGCACGTAGAATCTGTAGACACTCTACCCAAGCACAGCATCCACATGGCATGCCTCAAAGCTGCACCTCTGTACTATTGAGCATTTAGGTACAACTCCCTGCCCCTGTTTACAGCATCTGAAGAGACACCGACATACACTGTACTCAGGGAAAGGTCCGCCCCTGATGGAGAATGCTGGGACACAGCGCTCCTAATCATGCAGAGGATCCCTCCCTGAATACAGTGTTTGTCTCTTCAGACTCTGTAAGTGTGACAGGCAACAGGGAGGAGTTCGGTGCTGCAATGTGTCTGCAATGCCTGCTTGCAGTTTGTGCCTTTTGGGGAGCCTTGCTTGGGATCAAAAGATTTAGGACCAGCAATTCTTGAGTGGGGTGATGCTTAAATCCCTTTAACACTGGAGTTTTTTTTTCCCCTTATCAGGCTGGAAACAACAGATGTTTCCCCTCCACACACAGAGTTATGGAGGAAACCCCTTTTCTGCATTCAGGTCTGGTTCTTGGGCCTGTGGCCAAGTATTGCAATCCAGTGGCTCTTTGTGCATTGCGAAGCCAACAGGGAACTCCCAGTGAGTAGGAGATTCCCCAGTAGCAGGAAGGCTTGGCAGACATCCACATACGTATTATGTGCAGAGTATAGGAGATGCTTGGGCTTGCCTGCAGCTCTGTGTACACATTGGGCATACAATATGGGAGGCAGAATCTCCAGTGGTGTTGCTATAACATACATGGCAAATTAAACACAAGTTTGAGCACATATTTTGGCAGTCCAATGTACTATCCTTTAGCCGTACTTTCAGCTCTCACTCATGGAAGAAAAAACAAATCTCGGTGCCTATCATTTCTGAAAACTATAGAGATGCGAAAAACCAGAATTTACCAAAAACAAAAAAAGAGAGGAAAAAACACTCCATAACATATTACATAAACTTTACTTGAATGAACTGTTGCCACTGAGATAACCACAAGTTCCATAAATTGGATTTGTGTGTACTTGGTATGATTTCTCCCTTACTTCAAATTTCTCCTCAAGACCCACCTTTTCCACAGGGCTTTAGGCTTAACTCCTTAATGGCTATGCTCCTACTATAAATAAACTTTAAGAGCATTCCACTGCACTTCCCCCATGTTCATCCTTTATTACCCTTGTCTCTCTCCACTCTGTTGTTTTTCCACTCTTTATTTAGATTGTTAGCTACATTCCGGGTAGAAACAGAGGCGTCACAAGGGGGGGGGCGGATCCTCCCCCAGTGACACCCCTTGACACCCCCAGGGGAGGTGACACCACACCATCCCTTGGCAATCTCTGGCATCTCGCGCTCTCATTGATTTCACGCTCTAATTTTCACCACTCGCTGGCAAGAACATGAAGAGACTGGCCCAAAGTGGTCTGGAGGCGGGGATTTCGCATTTAAACCAATGTGAAAGCCCAGAAGGTC
The DNA here is from genome assembly GCA_026170595.1 of Plestiodon gilberti rubricaudatus. Lineage (NCBI taxonomy): Eukaryota > Metazoa > Chordata > Lepidosauria > Squamata > Scincidae > Plestiodon > Plestiodon gilberti. The sequence goes on along the minus strand of JANXHW010000002.1, from coordinate 104,404,638 downwards.
AGGGGTGATACATGATTACATAATTACATCACCCCTGAACTTCTGAGACACAGAGCTCCTTCAGGTAAGCAATGCTCTGGGTGCCAGCCCCGTTAGGGATGCCGCTGGCTAGAGATCTGTCAACCCTTAGCACTTTGTCCCCACTGAAAGCCAATGGAAACATTTTTTTCTTACTAGAATGGTGTGTGTGTGTGTGTGTGTGTGTGTGTGTGTGTGTGTGAGAGAGAGAGAGAGAGAGAGAGAGAGAGAGAGAGAGAGAGAGATCAGGCTTGAAACTGCAACAAGTGTAAAGTGCAAAAGGTTCTTTACCCTGCCATGGTTTCATGTCGTTTTGACCACTTTCCCCAGCACTATTGTTAAAAAAAAACACGGGAAAAAAACCCAGATCAAACTTTATTTCAACCTGTGTATCGTAACAAGTAGTTTGGTCTTGTGACAATCCATAAGACCTGGGGATACTGTAATCATCTCCATCACCACAAGGCAAGCAAGCAATTGTACATGTAGGGGGGAAAATGGAAATTACCTGGACGTAGGCTCTGCAGGAGCGTTCTCGTTTCTGAAGCTGAATCCGTACAGATGGCCGTTATAAACATAGAATAAAGAAAGTTAGTGACAGGAGAAAAACAAATGATATAAAATAACTGCACCAAAGCACAATTCTCTTGAAACTTATTTCCAAGAAAATATACACTCAGCTAAGCAGCAGGATCATTTCAATATAATTACAGACCAGTTACGGGCTTAAGCTCTTCAGTAGGTGTTGGTTGTTACAAAACATAAATACTGAAGTAAACATCAGACATGGTGTTTCCAAATGAGACTCTTCTTAATTTGATTTCTTGATTCCCTCCCCCCCTGGTAAAAAAATCATTTTGCAATCTCCCCTGAAAGTGCTCCTTAATTATTATTAAGGGTGGTGCAGTGGGTTAAACCGCTGAACCATAAGCCGTCGATCGAAAGGTCGGCAGTTCGATTCCCGCGACGGGGTGAGCACTCGTTGCTTGGCCAGCTCCTGCCAACCTAGCAGTTCCAAAGCATGTCAATGCGAGTAGATAAATAGGTACCGCTTGCGGGAAGGTAAACAGCGCTCCGTGTTCCAGCTGCATGCTACGCACTGCGGCAAGGAGAGTCATGCCGGCCACATGACCACGGAGGCGTCTTCGGACAACGCTGGCTCTTCGGCTTTGAAATGGAGATGAGCACCACACCCTAGAGTCGGACACGACTGGACTTAATTGTCAGGGGATACCTTTACCTTATGCCAGTCTACCCTCCCCCCATACTTCCTGTGAGCCACATATGAAGTGTCATGATGACAGAAATCAACTATCACATCATAGTGGGTGGGTGGAGGGCTAGCACAGTAGGGGTGGGTACAGTGGTGTCACTAGGGCGCGCGCCACCCCATAGCGGGGCGCGCGCATCACCCAAGTGACGCCTCCACCCTATACCCCCCTCTTACAAATCTTCGGCGCGGTCGTAGGGCACGTCACGATTTTGGGGGGGTGCCCGACGAGGCGCCTCCTTAATTGTTGCAGCCGGCTCGGGGACGTCTTCCCCGGCCGGCTGTCTGGGGCCTTCTGAGGAAGGCCCGCTGCGCGAACGTTATTTATAACGTTTTTTAGCGCATGCGCAGATCGTTCCTTTTCCCTCAGGGACGGTCTGCGCATGTGCAAAAAACATTATAAATAACGTTCGCGCGTCAGCCGGGGAAGACGTCTCTGGAACCGGCTCCTGTGAGATCATTCCTCTCCAGGAAATGAACTAACTCTGGGAAATTGCTGCCTCTTCTTATAGCCAAACAGCAGCTTTCTTGGAGGAAAGGAGACTTGGGGAGCTGTATCAAAAACGGCATTTTCGGGAAGACGGACGTTGCCCTGAATAGAAAAGGTTAGGGAAAAGCTCCTGAAACATTCAAAGTACTTAACACCACTGAACACTTGAGGAACTGTCTGCTATACGACAGATGCCTATGTGTGAGCACATAGTGCACGTGCAAAATCTGAGCAATGAGGTTCTTCCAAAGAGACATGAGGCATCAAAATGGAGTCTTAGTAGACCGAACATACAATTATGATGATGAGGCCCTCAAAGTGTCTCAGATTCTCAGTTCTGATACGGCTTCACAAAGATTTTCAGTACTGATATGGCTGGTAAAGCTTTGGCTTTTCAGACTCACAGCATTTGTCCCTGGCTAGCTGGCTGCTTCAGGTTCTTTGAAGGCCGGACTACTTTTGTCTCCACCCCAGGAAAATGAGCCGCTCAGGGGTGAGAACAAATACATAACAGCCCTCCAGACTCTCCCAGATGAGTGACTGATGCAGGGTCCTTGGCTGGTTGCATCTGCAGGTCTCTAGTTTGTCAGCCCCTCTTTGCTAGCTAGCTGATGAGCTGCTGCAGGTTGGGCGCTGCCTCTCTCATGTTCCCTCCCTGGACGGCTCTCTTTCATTGCTCTACGTTTTTCTTTTACCTCAGATCTGCACTTAAAGCAAATCTTCTTAACTTCTTTAAGTTAAGGCTGTCAACTCACAGATTTGGCTGTCATCTCACAGCCAAATCTGACTGGCTATGTTCCTTAAGGAGGAGGAAAGAAGCACATCAGGAGGGGCTCCAGGTGATGTCTTTTTATTCTTTTACTACAGACAAAACTATGCCAGCTGTTCTTTTCCTTTTATTCACATGCAAGGGAAACACACAGAGAGAGTGGGAGACAGTGGCCAATCGTCCTCCCCTCCCTGGCAGTCCATCCCTTGAAGACGGAGGTGGTCCTTCTCTCTGATATCATGGTCATCTGCAGGAACAGTGGTAGCTGGGCAGGGGAACTGAGTTGATTGTGAATTCTCTTTGTGCTCTTCAGTTCCCAGACAAGCAGATCCCTTGACCACCTGGGATTCCTTGAGCAGCACTCCATGGTATTAATATGCAAATAACCCTTGCCTGTCTCTGACTACAACTCAAAACCCCAAGTGCCTCCCATTCTGCCTCTGCCACAAATCTACAATTGGCAGAATGTAAAATGAGATTGCCAATAGTGCTGAGCTGAAATGAGGAGGGGCACATTTCATGAATATTTCCCTCCAGGGCAAAGCGCGCACGCACGCACGCACGCACGCACACACACACACACACACACACACACACACACACACAGAGCAATTTTTGCACATCTTTGCAAAATTGTTTACTGGGGGGTGGGGGAAGGAAGGTTGTCCTTGTTTCTAAAGCAACCAGGCCAATGCTTCCTCATCTTGATCCAGTTGTGTGCCAGTGGCATTCCCTGGGGAGCAGGGGTGGTGGTGCGGGCCGCCCCAGGGCGACGGGCAACCCAGACTGGGGAGGGGAACAATGTGTGCAAATGACTATTTGGGACAAAATGCAGATGAGGACATGCAGTGCCCATTCAAACTACATTATTTTCAATTTGATGTACTGTACATTTGGATGCACATTCAAATGCACAGCTCTATCCACAGTTTGCTCCAATTAGTCATGTGTTACAACACATGATTAGAGTTGGATTTAGGGAAAAGTCTTGCTGTGCAATGATAGTAGGCAATAAAACTGCCAGCACAGTATGGCATGGCAGGTAACATCAGCCTGGTTGCCCTGGCCATAGGGCTGTGTTCCCCCTCTCCTCCCTCCCCATTAAGAGATAAAGATGATTGAAAAACCGTCTCAGCGATGTCATCTCACAGCCAAATCTGACTGGTTATGTTTTGTTGTGATGCCATCATGTTCACTATGTGGACTCTGAACACATTTCGGAAGTGCATCTGATTGTACATTTTGTTTTTTGATATGCAACCGCAGCCACCTGTCAAGCCCCCAAATCTGGTCAGGCCTTTAAGGTGATCAACCTGTAGTCTTTTAGGTTAGATGGGAGGAAGATAGCCACAGATGGGTGTCATGCACAAACTTACATTAACAGCATTTGCTTCTGACTTCTCTATAATAAGTTAAGTACAAATAGTGTTCATTTGCAGTGCCTGAAAGGGGATTCTTCCTAACTCTCAGATTTCAGTGTCAACCCCATAACTTACATACAATTACATATTCAGTATGTAGAGGAACAAGGATCACCACTATAATTGTGCTAGAACTCTTCCCAGAAAATAGCACAAACTTGAAAAGACCTCCCATTGGCTGACAAGACTATGATGTCAGCTATCAGTTCTTCCAGGAATCAGGTGTTGCTGAAAGGCTTTTGGCCTGGGTGTTCAGACTTTCTTTCCACATGTGTTTTAGATCCTTGCCTTTCCTAGTTAATTAAAACCTGCAGGAAGAGACTGCTTTCTAGATATAACACCATTCCTAAGTATTATTAAGTATAATGTAGGTGCTCTATAAAATATTAAGATGCCTACACCTCTTAAGGAGGCTGTTATCCATCCCTTCTCTCAGGGGACCTTTGAGTGTTGATGACACAGTAAATCACCATCCAGTATCCCATCTTGTTTCCAAGCAATGCAATTAAGCATATTGGTTGCTTAGCAACTGCAGTGATACCTGAATGATAACAATGTTCTTGGTCTTTTTTTAGACCGGCTTTTGCTCAGGCTCTGAAAATGAAACTATTTTATGCTACAATCCAATGGACATGGGAGGAAGCCCCACTGAACACGATGATAATTACTTAAGGACATAAAAAAAATCTCTGCTGCATCAGGCCAAAGCATCGTCTAGTCCAGTATTCTCTTTCTTACAGTAGTCAGGGAAGACCTCAGGCAGGAGAGGAGGCATACGTCTCTTGCATCTTGTATTCAGAAGCATACTGTCACTGAACGGGAGGTAACACATGGCCATCCTGTCTAGTAGTCATTTCACCGGACAGTTGCCTTCCTCTCGACTTTCCCAAATTTGTTGAATTGTGAGGGGGAAGGAAAACAGTAGCTAAGCAGGCAGGAAAACCGGGAACTATTTTTAAAATTCCCATGCTTCTTGGCTCTGCAATGAGTTTACACCACTCATTCTAGTTCATTCATGAGGCATCATCACTCCCATCCAGAGTTTCCATCAGCAGTGGATGCTCTAAGCATACTTGGAAACCTTCCTTGCAGACACCCAGGAGCTCAGGTAGAGCCCTTGGCATTCAGCACCTCTCCTTGTTGCCATTCCCCTTCCTCCCCCTTTCAAAACTCGGAACCTTTAGGAAAGTGTGGATGGAAGGCTTGTGGGTCTTAGACTGGAGAACCCAGCAGGATTCAGCTGCCTCACCACTTGGTACCGCCAGGGCACCTCTCAGAATTAGGAAGCTCTTGGCCTGACCGCTGACGCACTCCAGCAGCCTCACCATGTAATGCTCAGAACCTGGACTATCCCTCTGTTGCCCAGGTGACATGAGCAGCCACCAAGGGCCTGGCTGACCCTGTATAATAGTTGCTTGTGGCCCAGGTTCCTCAGTCTGAACAGTGTATCAGAGCAGCAATACAGACTCTCATCTTGCCTCTACTTGTCTCCTTTGAGACTGTACCCCAGCCTGGCCCTAACTACACTTTCTGTATTTGACCTCTCTGATCTTCTTCTGTCTGATATGGCACTTGATCCCATATGCTGCCCCTTTGATCCCCATGTACTTGAACTGCAATTGCACGCACGCACGCACATCGCTGCAGCCTGGCTTGAAGCCATATCAGAGAGGAAACCCTCCAGTAATGTCTCTATCAGCACAATCTGTAGGCATGTCTACTCAGAAGTAAGTTCCACTGTGTTCAGTGGGGCTTACTCCCAGGATAGTGTTCATAGGATTGCAGCCTAAGTGGCATAGAGGCTGGATCTTCTTGAGCTTTAAAAAAACTCTCAGAAGGTTTGAGCTTTCTCCTCCAAGAGTTCCTCATGGACTTAGGGCCCAATCCTATTATCTCCCTGCTGAAGCAGCAGCACTGGGTAGGGGGTTAGGATTCGGCAGCTGTCACTGCTGCCAAACCCACCCCCTTGCCTTCTCATTCTGCCCTCCCCATCGCCGCCTTGTTCTACCCTCCCCAGACCCCATTCTGCCCGGGAGTGCAGAAAGGCTCCGGCTGCCAGAGTGAGAGTAGCATAAATTGTGGCTGAACTATTGATGCTATGCCCCAAATAGTGGCATTTTTGAAATCCTCGCACCAAAATTAATAAAGATACATCAAAATATTCCTGAAAAAGCTAAACATGAAATTGCTTGAATTTTGTTACACAGTATTGTTAAAAGGTCACTGATGGCCTTAACTCCCGTAATAAACGGAGACACTTTTCACAGCTAGATGCAGAAGCAGAGCCACTGAAAAATCCTCCCCAGCTTCTGAGGCTGCCGTTCCTTACCTTGTTCAAGCTACGCGCAGCACTGTCTTTTCCGCCGGGTGTCAGGTTTCGAAGCTGCACATCCAATAAACCCACCAACTGATCCATGGCACGAACTGAGTAGGTGATATCTCCAGCATTCAGGTGGTTTTTCGTTTGTTCGGCAAGTTCTCTAGCGACATTGGCAGCTGTCTCTCCTGACTTCAACTACGGTTTAGAGAAATGTGAGAAAATGTCAAGATGTTTCATTGCTGCCTGGCCCAAAAAAGAATTTGTTTTTCATGTGTTATGAGGCAGAAGGTACAGGCCAGCCTCAGTTATTTCCTGGTGTTTATATGCATCAGTATTGCCACTGTAACATATAACAAGAACACTTTTTGGTTGTAAATGGAAATCCCTGTTCTGTTCTACATCTGAAAATGTAAAGTATCACTGATGTTGAACTCTTCTGCAACATAAACACGAAGACAGCCTCCTCTTCACAGTTTATATGCCACCAAATTAGTAACATTTCTTGGAATTACCATAATTTTTTCTGACCTATAATGTCACTCACCCAACTTGCCCTACTGTGTCTTTATGTACATGTCCCTCATTTTGTCACTGTGGGATGGTGTTTATTTTGTCTTTGCACGGTGCCTTCTTTCTTTCATTATTTTCCTTGTTGGCAAAGCCTGAAGGTGACCAACAGGTATGAATGATTTTTTCAATTGCTCCAGGAAAGAAGAACCGAACAATCGGCACCAGCAGTGAAAAATACATGGTAGACAGAGACATGATGTAATGGAAGTTCTCCTTTCCCTCCTCTTCTCTTTAGCTTTTGTTGGATATATGACTACAAACTCCCAGCATTCAAAAAGATAATAATTTTGAGCTTTAGTGCTTAGCCATCTCAAGAAAATAATCTATACCTGAGACTATTGATCACTTATTTGATGTTCCCTGACAAAGCACAAAAGACAGAACCAGCTAGTTCCACTGCCGAAAACCTTTGGTGGAAATGCAGTTTACATCTCCAAGGCTGCAATCCTATACACACTTTCCTGTGAGTAAGCCCAACTGAACCCAATGGGACTTACTTCAGGATAGACATGCATGGGATTGTGCTGAAAGTCTCCCACATTTCCACCATTAGAGGACTTACCAGAATCCCGAGAGTTCAACCATAGTGCTGTGGCAGTTACAGAGACTTCTGCAATGCACTCTGCCTTTGTAGATATCTGGCAAGGCCTAGTGCAGGGCATCTCAAACTGTGGGTCGCAACCCACTTGGTAGATCACGGCCCGATGCTGAGGTGGGTCACCAGTTGGGCCAACCCGCCCGAACCTCTGTTTGGCTCCAAATTGGAGCCAAATAGAAGTAACCAGAAGCCACTTCAAGATGGTGACTCACCTCATCCTGCTGCTCCCGCGTCATGCCGGACCTGGGACGGCCTTCAGAGGCCTCCATGGGTGTCAGAAGGCCTCCAGAAGCGACTTCCGAGTCACTTCCAGTTTCGCCAACGTGATTTCCGGTTGCGTCTGGAGGCCTTTCTGAGGTCCTGTGGAGGCCTCCAGAGGCCATCCTGGGCCCAGCGTGATGTGGGAGCAGCAGGACGAAGTGGGTCATGGCAGCAGTGACTTTGAGAACCTAGTGCATTGTAGAGAAGTCTCTTGCAGTGCAACGGGACTGTGATGGATCTTTGTGCATCCTCAGTCTGTTCTGATGGGACTTAGAACAGATGTGCTGTGTTTCTACAAATTACTGTATGAGTCCTAAAGAACAGAAGAAGATGAAAAAAAACTCATGGGAAAAGTGGAAAACCAGGTGAAAAGTAAGAGAGTTGCTCATAGTTTGCAACTAAAGCTTGAGGTGCTAAACCTCATTATCTGATGCCAGAACTTCTGAAACATTTTCATCGTCAACTTTAACACTTTATTGATGCACTATAATGTTATTAAATGCTATTTATTCTATTTCACTGTGTCACACAACTTTTTCTTTATGCTATTAGGCATTTGGGGTGAACTTGAGATCAGAGACGATGTCGCGCCCCCACGTGGGAGGGGCCGCCGATGCTACGGCCCCACGTGACGCCGGGCGTGACATCACGCGGCTCCGACCAACCCCCGCTCCGTTTTCAAGGCCATTTCAGAGCCGTACGGAGCCCAGGCAGGCGGAGGGCCCAACCCCCACTCGGCGACAGCGGCAAGGACAGCGCCGAAGGAACTCCAGGTACGTCCTACGCCCTGGGGCCCACCGCACCACCACCCCGACACTTCTGCTTGAGATGGCATTGGAACAGGTTGAATGTTTCCCATTGAAATTAATGTAATAATTGTACTCACTCATACTTTCACTATAAGGGCTGTTTCAGGAATGGATTAGGTACGTGTAGAGGAAATGGTGTATGGCATTTGCCTCCACATGTAAATGCTTTGTCTGTGGAGAGTGAGGGGCAGGGTTTGCTGACACAGTCCTATTTCCCCATAAATGAGGATAGTGTCTACACTAACATGCAAACAGGGCACAGAGACAGGAAGCGCAAAGTTTACTGTGCATTCTACCCCCTGCCCTGCTTCTGTGTTTCCGTCAAATCCAAGGCTATGTCAAATAGGAAGAGATTTTAAAGTAATAAAGATAACATTAAAACTTCTAGAACAGCGATTTTCAACCAATGTGCCGTGGCACACTGGTGTGCCACGAATGCTCTGTAGGTGTCCCGCAGGAGTTTGGGGGGGGGTGTCATTTATTAGTAGGGCCATTGGGTGATGTGAGCCCCTGGCCAACAGTGTGGTCTGCCTTGTCAATTGTCAAAAAACTGATGGTGTGCCTTGACAACGTCCATGTGTCATGAGCTGGAAAAGGTTGAAAATCGCTGTTCCAGAAGATAACGACTGCAGACACTATACCGAAGGGAGTGGGAGAGATTATATATTATCTGAGCCTAGCACAAATATTTAATAAGCACTTTGCCTCCATTTCTAGTTATCTAACATCTCCTCAATTGGGTCATAATGAAAGTATTAGTGATACAAAGGAAATGAAAGTTACTGGATCCAAAGATAATCTGATGTGAAACATGAAACTAAAGCTCAAAGATTTTAATAATTCAAATAGGTCTGGAATGTAATGTAACAGGACTGAAAGGAAATGGTGCGACCCAAACTAATCTGATACCATTCAGTCAGGGTACCGGACAAGAGGAATGCAGTTCATTCTGCCAATTGTGCTGCTGATGAGGCATCACTTTTCAGTATGAAATGCAGCATGGAACAGTGGCGGTGTAAAGACCTTCTTTCCTTCAGTGGAACCGCACAGAAACCCCTGACTGAACAGGAAGTGCTCATACAGCTTAGTTGGGTTGCACCTGATGTGCTGGCAGAGGACCATCATAAAGTGTCAAAGGAGGAAAGAATCATGGACTTCTTGCTCCCTTCGGCTTCCATCTCTTCATTATGTTTGGGGTGGCACTTCTGAGATAAGAGGCACTGACGCTCCTGACCTGGGCATAGCTGGTTCATCAGCTATGAACAGAGAGAAGGAATTCTAACTGAAACAAGCATGATGATGAACAGCTAGAATCGTTTAAGAAATGGAACAACATCTTACTGGACATGCTGTGCCACAGTGCTGTGGCTCTTTATTCAATGTGCCACAATGCTGTGCCACATTATGTACCACAATGCTGTGGCTCTTTATTCAAGAAAAATGGTTAAAGAAGTGATTTTTTTTTTAAATATCAGGGGAGCTGATATACTAGAACAGTTGTTTTAGATCAGTGGTGGGGAACCGGCGGCCCGCGGGCTGGATCCGGGCCCTGGGGCGATCCGGTCCTACCCGCGCGAGACCGGACACGATTCCATCCGGTCCAGCCCGCGCGAGATCAGACCAGCATGTACAGAACAGCCGGGTTGAGAAGGAGTCACGCTGAGGTGAGCGCGCGCGGGGCCGCTGGTGGCGGCGGCTGACGGTAAGGATGAGAGCGATGGGGAGTGGGTGGGCGCGTGCAATGGGGGGTGCGCGCGCGAGCACCGGGGGGCGCCCGCTTGCGGTGGAGGGGCGCACGGTCCGCGACACATTTCCCCCATGGGGAAATGGCCCTCCACCGCAAATAGGTTCCCCACCCTTGTTTTAGATTGAAAGAGACGATGGCGGAACAACAAGTGGATATTAGAACATTTCAGACAGAGGTCAGAAGGTTTTTGCTTATTAGAAAGTGTGAGATTGTGGAAAAAAAATATCCTTGAACAGTCATAGTAGGAAAGAACTCAATGGTTTTAAAGCAGAATGGATAAGTCTAGGAAGGACAAAGCTCCAACTACATAGAAGGAGCTATCCAGAAGGATTCCTGGGAAGCAACTTCAACAAGTTTTTTAATAAGTACTGTAGCAGAACTTCCTCTTCCCATTTTTCAGTCAACTCAAGAACACCAAACCTCATGGCCACAGGGATCAGCAGTTGTATTTTGCTTTGCTTTTTTAATCAGAAGGGAAAAGTGCGTGCGTGCGTGTATACACAAGCATGCACACACAGAGAACTGGCCGTTGCTTTATCGGAAATAAAAGTAGGGATCTGGGAGAGGAGATGCTACTGCTTGATTATTATTATTAATTATTATTAAACAGTATTTATATACCGCTTTTCAACAAAATGTTCACAAAGCGGTTTACAGACAAAATCAAATGATTAAATGGCTGATTCAAATGATTAAAGCATTGAACTTTGCTACACCTTTAGAACACTTCCAGTACATTCTGTACATTATCACGGTAACACTGATGCACAACACTGTCCTCAAAATATATCAGCAGCATATGAAAACAAAAAGATCTGATACATTTCTACCTACTGGTCCCTGCAGGACAGAATAAATCCATTTAAAAAAATGTATACAGACTATAACCCAGATTATCTAGAAAAACAAAAAAGTAATTCTGAAACATAATTTAGCAGATAACAACTTCACTTGATGCTTCATCGTTGATGTGAAACATAGTGTGGCCAGATCTCTCCAAAGGGACTACATGATGGTCCCTGGAAAGTAAGGGGCAGATGCTCTTATCCGCTCCTGTCCTCAAGACAGTTTCTAATCACCACAATGTTTACAAGACTGCGTGGCTAGATGGAGACCCTGGTGCAACCCAGAAATCAGTCTGGCTAAAACAAACCTAGACCAGGGGGGTTGTCAACCCCCTCCCGGCCAAGTACCACCTCTGGCGCCACTCTCCTGCTGTGTACCACCGGACGTGACTGGTGATGCCATCATCGCCAGTTACTTCTGGGTTTTCATAGGCTAGAAAATGCAGGTAGGAGGTTCTGGGCAGGTGGGAGGGCCCTTCTCAGTGTTCCCGAGAGGCTCGGCCAAAGGCAGGAGCTTCTCGGGAGTGAAAATGTGCAGCTGAAAGCGCTGTGTCGGAGGGGGATTCAGGTGGTCCGGCAGTTTGAGTACCACCAGCAGTCAGCCAAAGTACCACTGGTGGTACTAGTACCACTGGCAGAGAACCCCTGACCTAGACCAAATAAAAAGGCCGAGCTCCCACTCTTGCAAAACACAGCACAGCCAGGGGAAGTGAGTGACCATCTGTGGAAAGGATAAGATGGCTGGTCTTACCAACTTGCTCTCTCCATACTGAAGTGCTATCTTTGCATTGTTTATTTCACAATGCAGTGTAAGTTGTAAATGGAATGAGGAAATTTATCCATGAGATTCTAGACAGATGATTTATGGACAACCACAGAGCCTTTGTTCGAAAGGCTCATGGCAGCAAACAACTTTCAAGAAACTCAGTCACAAGATGTCAGCACAGTTAATGGGCATTACCAGGGCCAGCCTGGCCTTGAGGCAAGGTGAGGTGGGCTGCCCGCATCCATACGCCATCTCTGGGGCTGCCTCAGCCTTTGCCCCATTCCTTTTCTTTTCCATTCTGCTGCTCTACGTTACGAAATAGATCAGCAGCTCAAGGCTAGAACAAAGAAGCCAGGAGAAGCACCGACCCACCTCCGCTTCTCCCGACTTCTTTGTTCCAGTCCTGCTTTGCCATTCTGTTTCAAAGCAGAGAGAATCAGAGTCAGGAGAAGGAAACAGGTGATTTGGTAAGCTGAGAGGCCTGCCTCCAATGCTGCTGCTGAGGATTGCGGCGCTGCTGGGTAAGGAGGAAGTAGCAGCAGCAGTGCATGGCAATGTTCCCCGATAGGGAAAACAGGCCCAGTGCTGCCTCCTCTTCCTCTAGTCCAGTGGTTCCCAAAGTGGGAGGCACGGCTCCCAGGGGAGCCACGGAAACCAGCCAGGGGAGCCGCGGAGTGCCACGGAATCCTCTTGGAATACCATGCAATGCCAATTAGCAGGCATCAATATAATGTAATGGGGAGCTGCGACCAATGGTCACCAATGGTCAAGGGAGCCGCAGGTCAAAAAAGTTTGGGAAACACTGCTCTAGTCTAACAACTCCTCTAAACCGAAGTGGAGGAAGCTCATGGGCAGAGGAAATGGCAAGATGCAGTGGGGGTGCAGCAGAATTTCAGCAGTGCTTCAGGCGTCGTTTCCTCTTGGATTGGACGTGGCCATTACTTATTCGCAGAAGACAGGGACGTGCAGTCAGGGGAGACAGAGCCTCACCAAATCCAAGAAGTAAAAAAGAAAAGAAAAGAAAAAAAGGACCTTGCCTTTCTGCTCCTTTCCTCTCCAGCATAGACAATGAGTAAGAAGCACACACACGCAGGCACACATTACAATACAAAAGAGCTGCCTCAGGCTGCAATCATGGCTGCCTTCCAATGAAAAACAGGCAGGGTAGCTGGCATCCAATGAAAAAAAAGGCAGGGCGCCTGCATCATCAAGCTCTGGAGAGGCAGCAGGGAGAATTGCCTCAGCTCTGTTTTTTAAAAAGTCATGAAAAAAAAGGAAGGAAGCCTTTGGGCAGCAGCAGGTGAGTTTTAAAAAAAAATTCTGGGGGGGGGGGAAGAGAGAGAGAGAGAGAGAGTATTCATGTGGCTGTGCTTCCCCGGGTCTGGACCTTACAGCATGTCACTGGCAGAAAGAGAATGGGGGAAAAGAAAAGAATACTGTTGGGCATTGTACAGACCTAAACAGCACAAGCAACCTCAACCACAAGCCATGGTACCCAGGGCTTCAAACTTCTCTTTCAAAAACTGGCTGAGTTTCAGGAAGGTCACCTTATCCTGGGAAGCAAACTTCAACAAGTCTAATAAGTACTGTAACAGCAACAAAAATATCTAGCACAACGTTCGGGCAATGGCTTGAAAATGCTGGCTTGGTCCAGGCATGGAGATAAGTGCCAGAGTGCATCTATTTTATTCTGCTGAAGTCATCTCACAGTTTTCTTGTCTCGTGTATTGGTCCCTAATGTCTCAGGCTCTTAAACTAGGAATACTGTTTTGGTTCTGCTGCCTCTTTCTGGACCACATAGCCCCCCCCCCCCATGGTTTTACTGTTTTTATTAATTATTTTACTCACTGTTTGTATACAATACATTGTACATTTTATTATGGAACTTTGTAAGCCACCTTGGGCATTTGGCATTGGCTTGGGAAAGGCGGGATATAAATTCATTCATTCATTCATTCAATAAATATCACATGGTCAGATTTTGCACGGACTTTTCTAACACTCCCTCACATGATCTAGAACGTAAACCCCTGAAGTGAATATTGAATGTCTTATTGCTTTGAAACTCAACCATAAAAGAGAAAATTAATAAAGATATCTCTCCGTATGTCAAAGAAAATAGAACACCAGGTATGAAAGTATCCACAGCTTGGGATGTCTTCAAATGTATTGCCAGAGGCAACTTCACAAAAAAAGTGTATGTAAAAACTTAAAATCCTAGAGGAAAAACACAAGTGTAGTGGATCTAGGAGGGCTTATGTTAGACCTTTTGCAACTAGAAACAAGTGTAATCTTTTGGAGGTCAGTAAGTCTCAAAAAGCCCTTTTGTACACAAAGGCTATGGCAGCTGGCCAAACCGGATTTTGCTGGGAGAGGCAGGAGCAAAGCCATTGCAGATCTGCCTTGGAGACTATGCATCTTGACTAGAGAATGTGTTTATTCTATCAAAAGTGCCAGCCTAGCCACAGGGCCGGGTGAAATGGCTGCTGTGAGCAGTGGACTGGGTGGGCGCCATGCCACCTCCACCAGACTGCCACCCAGCCAGCCACTTTCTTTGAAGACGAGCAAGCAAGAGGAGGATTGAGGTGATGGCAGTGGTGTAGCTAGGGTCCCTGGCACCCGGGGCCCTAGGTGCACTGTCACCACCCAGGAGTGATGTCACTCCTGGAAGTGACATCACTCTTGGGGGGTTGTTTTTTTAAAAAGCAACAAGGCAAAAAAACAAACAAAAAAAAAAACCCCAACCCCATGCACACGGTAGCTGGACCCCAGTATCCACACCCCGCAGATACTGGGGTCCAGAGCTGATCGAGAATTACTCATGGGGGGGAGGGTTCTGAAAGTCCATTCTCCTTTGCGCAGGCCTGCAGAGACCTCAGGAAGATAGTGGAGGACAGGAAGGCCTGGCGGGATATGGTTCATGGGATCACGAAGGGTCGGACACGACTTAACGACTGAACAACAACAAGCAGAGGCCTCCCACAGGCCTGCACAATGGAGAATGGACCTCCAGAGCCCTCCCCTGGGTATGTTTTTGTGGGAACAGGGGGAGTTCCAGGGGGGGTGCTAGAAGAGGCTTCTGGTACCTCCTGGAGCCCCCCCCCCCGGGCTTATGTAGTGCCAAACAGCTAATTGGTGCAACTGCATAGCACCAATCAGTTGTTTGGCACTAGATAAGCAGGGGGGTGCCAGGGGGGTTGCTAGAAGAGGTTTCTGGCACCCCTGAGGCATGGTCCCCGGAGTACAGCACCCCCGGCTACACCACTGGGTGGTGGTGTCCTATCACCTCCAGCAGCAGGGCTGGAGCAGGAAGCTGTGATCTTGTTCTTGTTCGCTGACTTTCCAGGATTCATGGCTGCACTCCCCTCACCATTGTTGCTTCCGGTGCCTTCTTCAAAACAGGCTGGGCAGAAGGAGTCTGGGAGCAGAAGAGGAAATCTTGGTGGTGGCAGGGGTGTGTGAGGCATATGCATATTCACAAATGTGCCCCAAAAAGAAAAGGGAGGCAGAAAATTTGGGCAGTTCAGCTGTCTATCAATATACATACATTCTAAAATGGAAGTTAGATACTATGCATGTTGACCAAAGAATGCATGTGTGCATTCACAGTGAAATGTACAAAAGTCTGTCAACAGGATTTTTTTTTTCTGGGGTAAATAGCAGCTGAATCAGAGTCCCTCATGAATTGGAGAATGCTTTCCTACTGGGTTAGTGCCTTCCTACCCTCAGGCATGGCCCAAATCTGCAGGGAACCCCAATCCAGCTGCTACTCACACATTAAACCTCACATGTAAGGTCCTGACTCCAGCTTCAATGTCCTTTTGATCAATCTATAGACAAAGAGGCTGAAAAACAAAGGAAAAATGTGGGCACATGCAGGGTGAGTTGTAAGTGGGCCAATAAGTGAGGCTATAGAACATGAGTACCACTTATATGATGCAGATATTAATACGGGCACCTTAACTTATGATTTTTTGTGCAAGCGTGAATTTGTACGCACCTTCTCTTAAACTAGTTTTTGATTAAAGGATGTATTCATATTCCATGGTTGTGGGATTTTTTTGGGGGGGAAATTCTACTTCTTGATTTGGAAATCTACAAAATTCCATCAATATACGCATATCTCCACTATCCTTTGGAGACCAGAGAACGTGCCTATTTCCACAGGAGTGGCTCCAGAACCACTTTAGACAAAATGGAAGGTGCAAAATCCCCATAATCCTTGTCTTAAACTTAGACACAATTGAATGCTGTGATTTTCCAGGTCACTGATTTGGTTCCGTTAGAGCAAAATCACATTTGTATGACAATACAAGGCAATGGGATCATGGCTATATCTGATAGACATAGGTGAAACAGTACCTTCTGAGTGATATGGTTGACCCACAGTGAAGAGCAGTTGCTGAGGTCTGGCCCTTGAGGATCCCAAATCCCACCAGGAGCGAGACACAAAAACGTTGAAACTCCTATAACAAGAGAGATAATATGTCTTGAGAGGCAATATGTCTTATCTGCTCCATGACGTATTGATCAGTCAGATGCTCATCTTAGGGATCCCTCCTAAGTTATTCTTCCCAATATAAGGAGTAACATTGGTGTAGCATGGAGATTTTCATGACTTGTTGCAACTTGTAAAGAGACAAAGTTTATGGGTTTTTCAGCCATGTATATTTTTATATAATTGAAGAAATAAAAAAATTGGAGATGGTTACACAAAACGTGTGCTGTTTAAAGGAGGAATTTCTTCAGGCAAGTTTGTGTAACCATCTCCATTTTTTATTTCTTCAATTATATAAAAATATACATGGCTGAAAAACCCATAAACTTTGTCTCTTTACAAGTAACATTGGTGTTGAAAAAGTAATATAATGTCAATAGCAGAGCTAGTGCTTTTTCTGCCCATATGTACTGGGTTCATGATGGGCCCAACAAGGTAGTCACAGTCATTGAGGAGCAAACATTTTTTTTCCCGATGAGCAGGAAAAAACAACAACCTCTCTTTCCGTCTCAAACAAGTAACACAATGAAGCCAACAGATTTGTTTAGGAGTGATGGAATGAAATACACTCCTAAGCGAAATCTGCCATATGATCTGTGTCCATGGTAAAATATCATAGATCCCAAAAGTCTAAGGGGAAAGCCCCCTTCTACTAACGATACAGCTGTCTTTTGGAGACATCTCACATTTGCCCTTATAACTTTTTTTTTAATCTCCATCATCTTATCAAGGGAAACAAAGCATATAGACATAAATCCTAATGAAACACATCCCTGCAAAGCATAATGAGCAAAGGCCATCCTCCTATAAAATGATCATTGATGACATGATTGTCCTTAACACTTGTCCACTGGATCCTTGCCCGTCATGGTTAAATAACTCTACCAGAGGAACTGGGCACTTGGATACCAGAGATAATGAATGCCTCCCTGAGAAAGGGAATGGTCCCTTCATTACTGAAGGAGGCAGTGGCTCATCCACACTTAAAAAACCCTGTTTGGATCAGACTGAGCTAAACATCTATACCTGGGGGTCTCCACCCCTTCCCGGTCGTGTACCGCTCTCCTGCTACGCACCACTGGACGTGACTGGCAATGACATCATCGCCAGTTACTTCCGGGTTTTCAGGTTTTCGGAGGCCAGAAATCACAGGTAGGAGGTTCTGGGAGGTTGGCAGGGCCCTTCTCAGCATTCCTGAGAGGCTCGGCCAAAGGCAAGAGCCTCTCGGGAGCAAAAACGTGCTGCTGAAAGCACTGCATCGGAACAGGGTTCTGGTGGTTCCACTGGTTGAGAACCCCTGATCTATACCCATTCTCAAGTTTACCATTTCTTGACAAGACCTGGAACAGGGGATTGCAACCCAACACTGTCCTGAAGGAGACTGATTACAATGGACAACACACAATTTGCCTGCCTCTGAAATGAGAAGAGCTGATCTTTACTCATTTTAACGTGCTGAAAACAAAAATGATAACCAAATCTGTCAATTCGCTCTCATTTAGGAGAAGCAGTCTGCATTGCGTACATAGTTGTTGTTTTGTTCTATTGGTTTTTATTGCTTTAAATTGTTCTACTGTTTTTATTGCTTTAAATTGTTGATTTTGTAAATCACGTTGAACGTTTATGAAATTCAGGGCAAACATTTTAAATAAATACATACGTATTAAACAACACCTGTCTGACCTCCTTATCAGAGCAGAAAAAAATAACATTATTTTTATGAGCTCACCTACGGTACCCCTTGGGCATGGCTGTTTAGCCACCTGTCCTTGCCGGGTCTTAAACCACATGATCTCACGGGCTTCCACAGTCTCACAGCTCTCTGCTCCTATTGCAGGCAGCTGGGAAGATGCGGGTGGCAGGTGTGTGGTCATTTCATTGGGGACATCCACAGCCGGAGAAGGCGTACTCGTGCTTCTGTTCCTTCTGCCCAACGCTGACGCAGTGGTGGTCCGTATAGTGCTGCTGGCGGTGACTCGTGGCGTGGTGCTTGTGGTAGTCCCACCCAGACCTGTCGCTCCAGATGTCGATGCTACCAATGCAAAGCAAAAACGAATTAGAAAACATCAGTTCCCTAGTACTCTACGGTGCTCTTTGCAGAAAGGTGTTCCTTGGCACAGGAGAGCTCTGATCCTTAGCAGGAGTGTGTTCTCCCCCCCCCCCTTTTCTCCATCTGTCATCAGTACAATTTAAAGATCTCTTGTACTAATGGTTGCATGGCTTACTATTCCCAAACACTAAACTGAACGGAGGCAGAGGCTGTAAATGTACACTTACTGTATTTATCTAGAGTACATTTGTATCCCCTTTTCCACCTCCTAACTAGAAATCCAGGATGGCACAGACTGGGATTATGGCACAGAAGTAGGGTTTCTTAGTTTAACCCCTGGAATGCCCCTGGAATGCCCTCTTCGCCAGTGGAGTTGTGTTGGCATCCATCCTGCGTCCGAACTGTGCATACACAGTGTCTGGGGTGTGTGTGTTATGCCGGTGTCTGTCCTGTGTCCATCAGCGTACGGCAAGTTACACCGGCATAAGTGCACTTACACCGGTGGATCTATTGTCACACCGGTGCAAGAGTTACACAGGATTGGGCTTGTCAAGGAATGTACAAAATCTGTACAGGATAGTAACTAACATTAGTGTCATAAAAAAAAATCTGGTTTGAAGCATAATTCAAAAATCAATTTTGTGAAGACCCCAAGATACATGATCATGCTAAGTGCTTGTGCTTTAAATTTCACTTACCCATTTATGTGATTTAAAACCAGCCTAATTGGTTCGTTAGAAAAGAACAAGGCATCTGAATCATTTACATATAAATGGTTTTTCACTCTGGCTGCTACTATGATTAAATGCCAACCTGAGCAAATTTACTTGACATTGTATAGAACAGAATACCAATCATCCATGGATCAAATGCAAACTCCTAAATTCGGGGGGACACAGTCAGGGTAACTGTGGGTTATCCATGGGACTATTTTATCATTCTTAAGATCCAATCCTACCCTCAAGATACGTGAGTGTATCTCCACGTACACTGGCGCAATGAAAGCCCCGCACGTGTAGAAGCCTGCCTGCATATGGATGTGCCAGAAAAACAGTGCAACGCCAGAAAAACATCGCAACAATGAAGCTCAGATGTCACTCGCGCAACAGTGCAACTCTGCTGGTGGAGGGGCCAAAACAGGGCAGAGATTGGGGTGTGACATAGGAGGGATGAGGAAGAACCAACGTACATGCCTGGCAGGGAGACTACAGCTCAGATTATCGGACATGCAGCATGGAGCTATACCTCTCTGGTCTCTCAAAGAGGACCTTGGTGATGGAAACCATGGTGAAAAAGGTTCACAAACAAGGGAGCAATTTGCACAAATAATGCCTGTCCCTCACAATATGTATAGCAGGATATTTTGTTAACTTTTGTCTTCTCAAAATTCTTATTGCAAGTAATCTCCCCTGGGTGGTCTTCACACACACCCAACGGGAGCCTCTGCCTCACCACCCCAACAGGGGAAGGACAATGCACTCCACACAGGTAAGCAAGGGGGGGGAATGACTCTCATACAGCAATGTATTGATGCTGCATCTACCTCTTAGGTCACTACCCCACTTTTGACCCTTCAAGATGATCAAATATGTCTGTTGGGTTGACCTAAACATCCCTTCCTTTTGCAACAGTTAAGAGCAAAGAGAGCCTGCTCCCCTTTGATGAATGCCAGGGCCTCCAACCATTGGTAAGGTAAAGGTAAAGGTAAAGGTATCCCCTGACAATTAAGTCCTGTCGTGTCCGACTCTAGGGTACCAACCATTGGTACTGCTGGACAAACCCCCATCTGAATACTTTTTGTTTGTCAGGACTGCATCATTACTACAGGGGGCTGAACAGTGGTCCTCTGAAGCTCCCCAAGAAGAAGAAAATATAATGTCCTGAGCCACCATGCTCTTGTCTCCCAAACAGGACACTACTGCATGCACACTCTGGTGGCACCACACTCCCTCACAAACACTGAGTAAGCATCTCAAGGCAGAGAACAGTTGTGACTGATGCTGCTATCAATGCCTTGTCACTCCTTCTGCGTTTATCCTTGCTCCCCACAGGCAGCTGTCCAAGAAGTGAAGACACTGCAGACCCCAAGGGAAGCTTACAGCTTGCCTGTGACCAGTGTGACTTACAGCCTGTGACTTACAGCCTGTCAGTGACCAGTGTGAGCACCGCTGTTGCTCAGCAAGGCTAGTGACCTACATCTTCCAGTTAAGCCCTCTGTGGCTGACACGGACTCCATGGCAGGCAGCGAACCATCTGATGTAAGCCAGACCGAACTGGTACCTGTTACTTGGCTGCATGTTGAATAATTTGCAATGGCACCACAACCAATATGGTTGGTAGCCGCACTTGTGTGTTTCCCTCTAAAACGCTGCTCTATCACTGATGCAGTTTTTTTAAAAGTTGACTGCATCACCCTTGTTGTTATTTTAGGAATAGGGATCCCTTCTTCCCACCCTAGTTCTTTCTTAACTCAGCTAGCCTCAGGGTGGGTCTCCACAGGGGGGGGGGTCTGCAGCATCCTCTCTCCATGAGCCTGGGGGGGCACTCCTCAGTGATCATGAGCCCCCTTGTTCTCCGCTGCCATGGTATATGGTGGGCAGTGGCAGGGGGACAGGAGGGGCAGCGAACCGACAGCCATTATCAATTAATAAGTATGAACTGAACTCACAGAACAATAGACAACATTACGGAAGAAATCTATTCATTTTTGGTTTGGGATAGTCAACCTTGGTCTGGGATGGAAAGGCTTCACAGTCTGAAATTTATTTTTCACATTTTTATACCGCCCTTCCTCCAAGGAGCTCAGAGTGGTGTACATATTTCCTCCCCTCCTTTTTGTCCTCACAACAACCCTGTGAGGTAGATGGGGCTGAGAGATAGTGACTGGCCCAAGGTCACCCTTCGTGGCTGGGCGGGGATTTGAACCTGGATCTTCCAGGTCTAAGTCCGACTCCCAAATGTATTTTCTGTATTTGAAAGATTCTGTTCTTCATGAATATTTGACCACTCCATGGAGTACAATTAAGACCCAAACCATTTGCCTTCCCATTGCAGTGCAATCTTTGATTCAGCTTGTTATAATGAGACAAGTGGTTGAACACTGCTTAATGTCCTCAGACGTTAAAATACATAATAACCTAAACAAGAGAACGGTTGGATGGTTGCTTTTCAATTTCTGAAAAGGCTCAATGGCTGTGAATAAAGAGAAACTGGATGGCTTTCAAAAGCACAGGTTATGTTTTTCCGCTCTCGATGATTCAGTGTTTCCAAGGCACATTCTGTAGTAAGGTTTAAAAACTAATCTGCCCCATTATATTCGAGAGTGCAGCATTGAGCAAAACAGCACAACACAAATACAGAGAGTGTGGTGGTGGCTGAGTGAGGAGTAGGCAAAGGCTTTCTCCTTTATGCTGAGCCTTGACCCAAGCCAATACTGCACCCGATGTCTTGCCACTGCCCAATCTTGTTTGTGGGGGTGCATGCAAGCATGTAAGCACCACTCCCACCTTCCGCCCACCTCAGAAGCTGCAGTGGCAATTTTAGTCCTGCTGGGCTATTTGCTGGGCCTTTGCAAGCAGGTTCCAGCAAGAAGAAAGCGGAAGCCCCAGCCTGTCTGAAAGGAGAGACATCATCCCGACAGTGGCGTAGATAGACCGGGGCGGCAGCAAATAGTTCTGCAAGACTCCGTTACACCAGAGTCAGCGGCCCCTTGCCGTCAGAGCATCCCGTGTGTTGCCGTCGCTGCTGAAATGGCTCCAACGGCAAGGGGGAAGGGCTGCCGATTCCAGTGTAACCGAGTCTAGCAGAACTACTTGCCGCCGATGGCGTCGCTCCTGTCAAGTGACGGGAGCGGGCCGCCACGGGGTGACGTGCGCAAAGGTTGACCTCCGTGACGTGCGTCGCCCTCCGGACGCTCCGAGGCCGGCCCGGGAAAGAAGACCCAATGCGTCGCAAACTTTTACTGTTTTTGCGCATGCGCAGAGACCGTTTTGAGGGCAAGAGGGCGACGCGAAGGGGCAGGGGGGCACCCGGAGCAGGGTACAGCTGGGTGCCCCCCCCAAAAAATCGCTTAAAGCTGTATCAGGGTCTAAGGGTATATGACTAAGACCAGGAATCTCATAATTCTCAGGAGGAATTTCCTTTTCAAGTATATTGTTTTCCATCTGACAAGGCTTCTATTCATGTATGGTTTGATTTCACTATTTAGTGAAACCATCCAATCAGTTACATTCCTCAAGTCTTTACTAACCCAGTGCCCCCCTTTTTTAAAAAGGGCTGCAACAGTTTTTTGACCACTTATTCTCCTCCATATTTCAAATCATGTAATTATCAAACAGTTAATGAATTAAACTTAATAAAGACTAATAAAGAAGCTTCACAACAAAAATGTCCTAGAAACCTTCACTAAAAACACACTGTCCAAACCCACTTAAATGCCTCTTTGACCTCCCTTGGTGAGTCTCTGCTGTGCAAGAAGAAAGTATCTAAAGTGCAAAGAAAAGATGGGGAAGATTAAAAGGACCTACAAATAATTATTTTTTTACTTCTGAAGATGATTTAGATGAGGAAAAATATCACTGTGCTGATTCAGAAATTATTCAGCAACTAAAGGAAAATTTTAAAACTACGAACAGAAGTAAAAAGCTCATGATTTTGATAGTTTTACCAAAAAGCTGATCCTGTAAAAGAATAGAAAGTGAATTCATGCTCTATAAATCTATCTCTATAAGTCCTGCTATAAATTTTTGGATTCATTTCAGTTTACCACCTAATTTTATCAATGTAAACTGTAGAAAAATGGACTTGAGTTGTTTAATTCCTGGTCACTGCCAACAAGAAAATTTAATTTTTGTATGATACCATTGAGATACCATCTTGAAATTTTGACTGATTGACTACAAGACATATACCTTTAAGTGTGATTTTTTTGAAATTTTTAAAAAAGTTCAATATTTCAAAATTTCAAAATTAATATTATTTGAATATTTTTGAATTTCGTGGAAATTTACAATTTTGTCATGTTGTATATCAAATGAAAGCCCTATTCATAAGCTTTAAAATGACACCTGTCCCACGTCTGTAGCAGTCATCGCTATCCTGTAACTGGCGTTTGAATGTATGGTGACAAGTGGATTTTGGCCTTTTTTTGGCAATTTTGAACATTCAATATCTCAAAAATGGATGGACAAAAAATTCTGAAAAAAATAATTTTTAAACATCTCATGGTAAGGTACAAATGTACCGAAAATGAACAAAATCCATGACGTCAAGGATTTTTCATTGGTTGATTTCACATGGAATGACCCAAACCACAGTTTGTTCAACCACAGTCATTCCAACTGAATCAAGTTTGAGACTCACTCCAGCACTCACAACAACTATTTATGTGCTATCTACTCTTGGTCCAAGCTATGGTATATAGCAACCATGGATCTGTCTCAGAGAATATCTGCCCTGACGCACGATGCAGGACACACGCTGGACCTGGTGTTTACTGCTGGGCAGGTGGATGGTGATCTGGATGTGGAGGAAATTAAAATCACTCCTTTGTCATGGACAGATCACTTCCTGGTGGGATTTAGGCTTATCGCGGCTTATCGCCTCCGCAGTGGTGGGGGACCTCATTCTATGGTCCGCCCCCGGAGGATGATGGATCCAGATGGATTCCTGAGGGCTCTGGGGGACTTTCCTGTTGCCAGAGTCGGTGACTCACCCAGCGCCCTGGTTGACCTCTGGAATAGGGAAATGACCAGGGGTCTGGACCTGATCGCTCCTGAGCGTCCTTGACCAAGCCGCAGAGGTGCTCCTGATCTGATCGCTCCTGAGCGTTCTTGACCAAGCGGCCCCTTGGTTTACTGAGGGGCTGCAGACGATGAAGCGGCAGGGTAGAGGCCTAGAGCGACGGTGGCGGAAAACTTGTGCTGACTTGTGCCGACCGGGCATGGGCTAGAGCTCACTTCAGAGCCTATTCCGTGGCGGTGGATGGGGGCAAATAAGCTGAAATTAAATCCTGATAAGACAGAGGTTCTTCTGGTCCAGAAGTCTACGACTCAGGTAGTGGATCATCGTCCTGCTCTGAATGGGGTTGTACTCTCTCTGAAGGAGCAGGTTCGCAGCTTGGGGGTTCTCCTGGATGCGCAGCAGCTCCTGGATTCCCAGGTGGCGGCTGTGGCCAGGGGGGCCTTTGCCCAGCTTCGGCTGGTGCGCCAGCTACGACCGTACTTGGATCGTGGAGACCTGGCCACAGTGACCCATGCCCTAGTGACATCTAGACTAGATTACTGCAATGCACTCTACGTGGGGCTGCCTTTGAAGACTGTTTGGAAACTGCAACTAGTGCAGAATGCGGCGGCCCGGGTGGTTGCCGGGGCCTGTCGGTTCGACTCAGTTGGACCGTTGCTTCGGCGGCTACACTGGCTGCCGGTTTGTTTCCGGGCACAATTCAAAGTGCTAGTTTTGACTTTTAAAAGCCCTATACGGTTCGGGTCCAGGGTATTTGAGGGACCGCCTCCTTCCTTATAATCCGACCCGTACTCTGAGGTCATCGGGGGGGGGGCTGTTAACCGTGCCGCCATTGCAGGAGGTGAGGGGGATGGCGGCACGGAATAGGGCCTTTTCGGCAGTGGCGCCCCAATTATGGAATTCCCTCCCCCTGGAATTAAGAACGGCTCCCTCTTTAGAGACCTTTCGACGGGGCCTTAAGACGTTTTTATTTAGGTTAGCATTCGATGTCTGACATGGTGGGCTGGCTTTTTAACAAATGGCTTTTAACAAATGTAAATATAGGTGACCCACTGGGGTTGTTTGTTTTAATTGTTTTAATTATTTGTTTTTAATTATTTTAATGTATATACGTATTTTAATGTTTTTATTGTAAGCCGCCTTGAGTGCCCTTGCTGGGAGAAAGACGGGGTATAAATTCTTTAAATAATAAATAAATAATATATAAACCACTCAGAATCAAAAAAGGGCCCACAGTTGTCGCCTATTTCTATATGCTAATTTATAGCAGATGACTTCCTAGTTTTGCACTCATTTGTGACCGGTGGAGGGGGGAAGGAGGAGGAAACCCTTTCAGCCCAGGTTGATTTAAAACCAGCTATATTAATGGAAATTTTAAGTGGCAACACATTAAGTGTGAGAGCAGAGCTCATAGAGTACTTCTGCAGTAACTCAAAGTGACAAAATGGTCTGTGGGATAACACACTTCAGAGTAAAATGCTTTATATAGAATACTGAATACGGGTGTCCCAAATCATTTCGAGTATTGTGTTGCGCTTCAGTCACCATTGTTCAAGAAGAAATGATCCTAAGTGGAAGGAGTGCAGAACAGAGCAATAAGGATTACTTCACACACAGGAAATCTAAGAAAGAGAAGGCTGAGACTGATTGACTGAAGCACTCCAGATATCATTAAAGAGGTTAGTGGAGGTGGAAGTTACTTAAGTTAAAGGCAATTGCAGGTTCAAGTTTCCATTAATAAGTGTAGGCTGAGATCAGAAGGACATTTCTAACCACTATAAAAATACAATTCTGAACCAGCCTTCCTAGAAATAAGAAAAAAAAACCTCTTTGGTATTAAAATGTAATCTGATGAATCTGTGAGGGACATTATAGGAGACATTTTTAAACTGGTGCTTCAATCATGCCCTATAGAGATCATAAAGGATTTTCTTCTCTGTGCTTTTCCCCTTCCTCTAAAATAAGAGGTGGGAATTGGATATCAGGCAGGTGTCACTGCTGAAAGAGGATTCTTTCTAGAAAGAACAATCTTTCTAGGGGAGGGCAGGAAGACAAGCTATGCTTTCACATGGAGGTGAAAGTGCTGTTTTGAGTGCTACTTTGTGGTCTGGGAATGGATTTTCCCGCAGGTAATATTGGCAGGTAATGCTGTGGTTTTTCACCTTCCGGTATTGCTCACCTGCTAAAGATAAACATGTCGTTTCTTTCATTCTGTTACTGCTGAAACGAACCACCAGGAGAATTACGTGGGCACAGCTCTTGCTGGGTCATACCATTTGAGACTGCAGATAAGGTATAACATACTACCACAAACAGACGACTCTAGTCACGGAAAATTAGCCTGTGTCAGTGAAAAGAGTTCTAGCCTAGCCTTCTCCCTAAAGTGCAACCTATAATCTGCAGGGAAATTTTTACATAGTGAGCATTCAAACATGCACCTATCCACCCCGCCATCTGAATAGTGGAATGGCAGGTGGAATTGCCTGCACTATTTAAACTCTTGTTTTTGTCTCTGTCTCTCTCTCTCTCTTTTTTTGTTTGCCAAGTGCGTGTAATTGAATTCGTGCAAGTGAAGTGTGCGTAAGATGCGGGCTGACTGTACAGTATTCGGTTTTGGACAGCGGCAAGTCAGTGATCTCCAAGATGCTCACAAGCAGGACATAAGTGATGCGCATTCTCTCGTGTTTCACTGAAGTATACTGTTTCTGAATAACGGGGTTCCAGTAGCTGTTGACAGTCCTGCCAACCATTGATTTTTTTTAATTTAATAATTTCTTAAAACAATCCAAAAGCAAATCCATATGTTAACTGTGTGGTGGAGGATCTGCTTCCATATGGTTGCTTTCTATGCTACTCTGGTAACATCTATGCAAAACAACTACATGGCTTAAATCAGAGGTTTCCAAACTTCCGCATAAGTATTTGGCTTCTGGGATTGCGCCACCACCACTGCCAGGGGAAAAAGGCTTTTTAGCCCTACCTGGGGGTCTTGCCGGGCCCCTGGGGGGGTGGGGAGCCTGCGGATCTCTCCGCAGGCCTCCCTGCACCTCAAAATGGCTCCAGATAGCAATTGCGACTCGCTTCCAGTTTTGTCCAAAAACCGGAAGTTCGTCGCAATCCTAATCTGAAGCTGATTTGAGGTACAGGGAAGCCTGCAGAGGGGTCCCAGCGTCCCCCGGGTAGGACTAAAAAAAACCTTTGTTCCCCCAACGGCAACGGTGGTGCAATCCTGGAAGCGCCGTCACCATAGGTCGCCACTCCCCTTAAGGGAATAGTTTTGGCTAAGGGAATAGTCACGATGCCCCAGTTTGGGAACCACTGCCTTAAATGACTGATATGGTTACTTCTCAAAGAAAGCCCTGGGAAAAATCCAAGGGTGGCATCAGGGGTCATCCAGGTGGCGCAAGGCCCACCCAGTCAACCCCTGAATACCCAATACTTGGTGGCAATAGTGGTCATGGGGGGGGGATGTTGTTTGCACCTGTCCCACAGCAACATGACACTGGCAAAATGTGCCTGTTTTGCACCATCAAGCTCTCTTTTCAAAGAAGGAAATGGTGACAGTATTGCATAGGAAACTGAACACAAAGATTTCTTTACAAAATAAATTATTATTATATATTATATTATATATAGTATATTATTATTATATATTAGTCTTTACAAAATAATAATAATAATAATAATAATAATAATAATAATAATAATAATAATAATAATAATAATAATAATAATGCCAAACTGTGGCTCTTTTATTTAAAAGTGCCTTCCGTCACCCAAGTTACATTCTTATTTATAAGTCACAAAGCGAGAGTGGTTTCTGCTAATGCTTCTGAGCACTCTGTTTGGATAGATAATTGCAGCTTAGTTTAGATGCCCCAAGCGTAAGCTCTTAGGGCTGATATTGTGGGTATTTTGCAATCATTTGTTTAATTAGCTGAAGCTCCTTGGGGAGAAGTTTATGAAATGGCATTCTCCCAAAGTTTAATGCAAAATCTTTTTTGCTTTGTATGACAGAGGTTCAGAATAAAAAGCTCAAAAATGCAAAGCAAATGGTGCTCCGATTTAATTATCAGTTAATTCTTTTATTAATCCACTGAAGAACAAAAGATAAATCCATCGAACAAGCCACTGGCGAACAAAGGGCACTCACCCGGGGTTTGTATCACGTCTGAAATCCTTTCCGTACCACGGACTAATGAATCCACAAGCTGGGGGCGGGGGAGAAGGGCACATGCTCCCCCATCACAAGTATCAAACCCAGGAGATGGGTTTCATACTTATTTGTTCCAGAGAACCTGAGATACAGGTTGGCTACTCCACTCTGATGTTTGTACTTTTAAGACATCTACTGAGTGGGGGTCCCGAGTGGGGCTGGTCAGTGAAGTGGACCTCAACTTGACCAGGACAAACAGTTGAGACATTTCACTATGTGGTTTGAGCACTGTGCCTTGTTAAGTTCAATCTTTATCTCTTCAGTCTCCTTTCTCTTGGTCCTATTTATTTTCATCATTTTCAAGGGCTGTGATGGGGTTGAAACGGGTCAGTGCATGAAACATTTTAATTCATGCAAACCCTGCAACATGAACACATCCCATCGCACACAAATGCACAATGCACGTCACATGCAAACACACAAGGCACATGATGCAAATGTACATGGAAATCTGTATTACAACATACAAACATGTGCTAACTCCTGCACACCACACTCAAATGTGTACCACAACACATGCAAACAAATGCCAGAACATGCAAAACGTATCAACAATATTCCACACCTAAAAATGTGATCCAGCATTAGGCAGCATGCTGCACATACACACTGCAACACGTCCGCACAGTACACAGATGTGCTGCAATATGTCAGATGTATGTCACACACAAATACCCCCCACACACACCACAGCACGTACTGCACAAAAGCACATAGCTGTGCATCATACACATGCAGCACCAATAAAGGTGCTTTCTCTCCCTCTACACCACCCTTAAAAGTGTCCAGCTGACTCTTCTGAGAAGCGTCCTCGCTGTCACAATCAGAGGTGGCTGCACATCCACCTTCCAGCTGGTGGCCAATCCAGCCCAGGAATGTCGCCCCCCCCCCAATCCATAGCCAGGGCTGACTTATCCATTAGACACAGTAGGGCGGCACAGTGTCTAGGGTCCATGATTCTTTTAGGGGTCCATGAAAATGTTTTAATTTCTTTTAAAATCAGAAGAAAAAAACTGAACTTTTAGGGTTGAAGAAAATAATTTTTTTTTCTCACATCATAAAAAAGTGAAACTTTTAGGGCCCACGAAAATATATTAAATTTTGATTCAGATTCATAACAGATACAGTTGATTTTAAAGATTAAGGTGCAAATGAAACTGGATTTTTTTTGGGGGGGGGTTAGGTATGCAGGATGATCATGTAGGCGAATAATTTCAAACTTTGTTTTTATATATGATAAGTGCGGCAAGAATTTATCTGCACAATATTGGAACAATTCAGAGATACCTTCACTGGAAGAATAGTGGTTAAAAGTTTTGGATTAAATGGATAAACTTACAATTTTAATTAAGGAAAAGTCAGTTAACCTTTTTGTGAATACAGTAATTGGAAACCAGTAATTGGTGATATTTTGACTTAGTTGGATATTATATGTAGAAAATAGTGAATACTATGCTAGTAGGATATATTGCTTCGCACTATATATATATACCTGCTATAACCTTTCGAAATATGCATTGTTTTTATGTTTTAATATTATATTAATAACATTTTATATTTTGCCTAAAACAGGAAAAAATATTGAGATATGTAAAGTTATATGAAAAACAATTTTTAATATTGATATGGTGGGAGGAGCCCACGAAGGTCATAATGCGGTCCTGTCTACAGCTGACTTTTTTTTTTTTACTGCCACTAAGAGTTGCCACCTTTTCCTTATATTCTGACTCTGCCTTAGGGCCAAATTTAACAACCACGGGAGAGGCATAACTGCAGCTGTGGCCTACCCCAATTTGGATCATGGCTGCAGTCTTGGGGAAAAGATATCTATACAGTAATCCTTTCCTACCTGCACTGCAGCCCGGATTAACCCCCCCACACACACAGCTGCTATTAGATCCAAGGAGAAAACATACAAGCAGAATACAATGTATGTTTCTCTCGTGTGACTAATAGCAGTTGGGCTTTGACGTCGAGTCGCTTACATGGTGCGTTGAAGCGTCTCTCGCGACTTACTGCTCCGCACCCCCTCTGGTGACGCCGCTGCGATTTGGCATGCATGGTTGCTGCCAGATCTACACCCTCCCACAGATTTCTCCCGGTTCCTCTCCAAAACACCCCATTACTCCCCTCCCCACCCATGGTCCACCCCGCTGACAACAACTGGGTCGTCCAGCTGAGTCTGTCATGTGTGCAGCGCCGCTGGCCCTTTCTACCAGCAGCTCCGTTGTGCGTGACAGCAAAAGGCCCATGGGATTGGGTTGTGAGTATTTCTTCTATTAATCTTCTGGTTCCTAGACCTCTAAGAAAATACTGAAGACATAACTTCCTATGTATTGTTGGACATAACTTCCAATATATCACTGCAACCCTGATGCAGCTGGGAGTCTCATTTTGTAGTTGCTGACGCTTTCAGGAATGATAAACCTGTCACAAAAGCACAGCAACTGTGCACATTTCCCTCTTCTTTGACAATTAGGAGGATCCCCGAAGGTGTGACTGTGCATGTCTGGCAAGAACTTCAGGACTGGCTTTAAAATTGCTGTACAGTGGATTTTGATTTCAATGTCTGATAAATCAATGTATGTGACTTTGAATGGATAACTGTGCAGCTGCGGCACCAGTAGCGGCAACAGGCAGGAATCCCTGGTGGAGTCGGTAGAGGACTCTAGAAACCATCTGTCTTCTCCATCCAGGACTTCCCTTTGCCACCAGCAAGAGGGTTGCAGTTTGCATTCAGCAGCAACACTAGCAATGGCAGTAGAAACACCTCTATGATTGAGAGGACTCGTGAAAAACCTCTACTCCCCAGTCAGGAGTCACTTGCAGTAGTGCCGCTAGCCTCCCCCCGCCACCCAGGGTCTGGTGACGTCACGACGCCTAGCGCCGCCCACCCCATGTCGCCACCCCTCCTTGCTTCCGGAACGGCTCCCTTTGGAGCCTGATAGAAGCAAGGGTGGGACGTTCTGGCTCATGCCACCCTATAGCAGCTATGCTATTGGTCACACAATACCATCAAGGCTACCCACCCATGATACCATCATCCTGATCTATCATTGTTGAGAAAAAATATCTGCTTATCTTTTGGTTAATTGTTTGTTAATGCAAACCACTTGGGAAATACCGTATTTATCGGCGTATAAGACGCACCTGCGTATAAGACGCACCTTCCTTTTGGCCCTGAGTTTCAAGAAAAAAAGATTTAAAGCATTTTTGGGCCACTTGGCCACTTACTGCTTGGCTGCTTAATTAGCTAATTTACATAAATTGCACAAAAATACCAGGATCTCTTTTAAAACACACAGCAATAAGACACATGAACAAAATGCACCAGAACATAAATGTACAAGTACAAAAAAAACCCCAGACTCAACTCTTTTCCCCCCAACTCACCCATGCAGTTTCCAAAGTAAAAAAAATTTACTCCAAGTACAAAAAACCCCAGATTAAACTCTTTCACCCCACCCCACCCCATCCCATCCATGCACAATTTCCAAAGTAAAAAACATAAAAGTACAAAAAGCAAACAAACCCCAGACTCAACCCTTACCCCACCCCACCTATGCAAAGTTTCCAAAGCCTCCCAACTAGGCCCAGTTCAAAAGCTTACCCTTCCGAGGAGAGCTGGGAAGACCACGCCCTCTGCAGCTCAGCTGAACACTTTTCCCCCACCCCAACTCTTTTCCCCCACCCCACCTAACCTAACCTAACCTAAGCACAGTTTCCAAAGCCTCCCCAACTAGGCCCAGTTCAGAAGCTTACCAAAGCTGATTCAGCATCGGAGGAAAGGCCTTCTGAGCACAGCGCCCTCTGCTGGCTGCTGAGAAGCTCAACTCAAGCTCGTGCATAAATTAAACCAGACAAACAGCTGTAGATTGGATAGATTAGCCAGGGAAGAAAGCACAAGGGAGCTCTCCTGCTCCGGAAAAACCCCGGTAAGCCCAAAAATGCTTTAAAACGGGCGGGGGAGGGAGGGATTTTTTTTAGTATTGGCGTATAAGACGCACCCTACTATTTTGGGTCACAAATTTAGACAAAAAAGTGCGTCTTATACACCAATAAATACGGTACATTACGACTGAAAATTGGTATACAAATATTATAACCAACAAATAAATAAAGGAAAAACCACCCTTCTTAGATGCTAATAGCATAACTAATCACCCACATCATTTGCCACATTTACCAGTAGGAATTTGATAAGGCAACAGAGACTGCAAAATAAAATAGTAATTATCAAAATGACTGCAATGACAATTGAATCGCTACTAGGAGCATATCATGGAGTTATTTCCAAAGAACTCTTAGAGGAATAACTCACTTTTCAAGCCAAAACGGTTAAAACAGCTGGTAAATGTAAACTTGACAGAGAGTCTAGACCAGGGGTTCTCAACCAGTGGTACTACAGCAGTACCACCAGTGGTACTTCGGTCGACTGCTGGTGGTACTCAGACTGTCGAACCACTGGAACCCCGCTGAGAAGGGCCCACTCACCCACCCAGATCCTCCTACCTGCATTTTCTGGTCTCCAAAACCCTGAAAACCTGGAAGTAACTAGCAATGTCATCACCAGTCACTTCCGGTGGTACACAGCAGGAGTGGGGCTCCGGAGGTGGTACTCGGCCAGGAAGAGGTTGGCAACCCTTGGTCTTCTAGACACACTGTTAAGGTAAAAATGAAACTAACTACCCTATCATCAGATTAACAGCAGGAGGACACGGTCCAGCTGTCGTAAATTGAATGCCAACAACACGCAGAGC
Source organism: Plestiodon gilberti rubricaudatus (assembly GCA_026170595.1). Lineage (NCBI taxonomy): Eukaryota > Metazoa > Chordata > Lepidosauria > Squamata > Scincidae > Plestiodon > Plestiodon gilberti. The sequence continues at coordinate 104,371,488 of JANXHW010000002.1, read as the reverse complement.
AGCAGAAGCTTTAGGGGCCCTCAGCTGTGGCCAACAGCCTGCACCTGAGCAGGTACGCCAGTATGGATGGCGGTAGTTTGTGGGTGGGGAGGGAGAATAATGGGGCATGTTGGGGGAGGAACCAGGGGCATTGGGAGAGGGGATGGATGCAGTGGCAGTCATATACGCTGGATCTTATCCCCTCTTTTTAAAACCTCCCCACCCCACATGGTTGGGGATAGGACTGAGGCCTGACTTTCATTATCCCCCCCTTCCACCAATAGAATGTTTGGATAGCGCCATTTAGTGGCCTTGGTAATCATGCAGCTATCATCGTATCACCATTTCTGAGGAGAAAGGAAAGACAGCTAAACACACAGCAAAACAAACAAACAGATTAAACAATATTTTGCTTGTGGAACAAACACAACAGAAAGAATGCTTTTATTTATGAAGGCTGTGAAAATAATGCTACTGAACCTGTTAGATCTGGTTTCTGGCAAGTTTGTACCGCTGTTACTTGCTTTTTAATTTTTTTATTGATTTTTATGTGCTTTTATTATTTTATTGGACACCTCTGAGTAGCTTATAAAAGGCGGTTTGGACAGTTTATAAACATTTATGTTTCATTTATGATTTATGGACCATAAACAGACATTGCACAAGGACAAATAAATTAAAATATGTCTTCCTGCTTGGGGGTGGGGGAGAGAATTAATAGCAGGTGATAAAATTGTACCATTTACCCTGAGGAGGAATAAGAAGGGAACAACAAAAACTTTTTCTCATGAATGTCCTGTTCATTTTGTGTGTTATGTTTTCTACTGGGCTATGACGACTATCAATTACCTGGTCTGACATGCTGTTACCTATGATCATTTTTGACATAATGAAATTATAATGGCAGGCATTTACACATCGTCCAATGATGATAGGCCACACAATTCATCTGGCAAAATAAGCCAAAATGGACCACTCTCCTGATTAAGGACCAAACATATTTATTAATTTAACAGCTTGTCCTAGGCCTCCTCCATCTGCTCACTTCGAATGAATACTGGCCCTAAAATTATTTTAGAGGAGAAGTGTATCCAAACATATTTGTGGAAGCACAGAACCATAATTTGGCTGCTACACCAGACCAGAATAGGAAGCACATTTTAATGAGGCACTCGTTTTCTTCTGTGTTTCCAGTAATTACAAACTTGCAGTTCTAAATGGGAAAATTGCAAGTTCTACCTGAGATGTCTTGCTCATAATAGTGTAAAAGGAAACACATCATATACAAGAGATCTCTAAGATATTTCTCTAATTCCTTTAATGTTATATTATTACACAAGTTCCCTTTGATCTACCATTCAGCAACAGGATCTTTATTTTTAATATATTAGGAATTTTCGACTCATGCAACTGAAGAGAATAATTTTGTCTTACAGTCGGGCAGCAGTGCATAACACAAATGAAAGCACATCCTTCGAAAAAGCAAGCGCATGGCCGTTCATCAATGTAACCTTAAAGTCAGAATTTGTCAGATGCCATATCATTTGCCAACTAGCATGGAACCGAACAGGCACATCCGAAGCCAAGTGGTGCCCAGGGTTTCAGTCCCCCCTCTGGGGGTTGCACACATTATTAGTGCACATGCAACCCATGTTCCCCATCGCCACAACAAGCATAGCTACCTCGGCACCCTAGTTCTCAGTTTTGGCCTGGGCAGGAGGGGCCCAGGAGCACAAGAGACTTATTTTTCCATTCCCAGATACCTCCCAGTCAGCCTATTTTGAAAAAGATAGATGGGGGGAGATGCAGAAGATAGGGAGGTGTGTGTGTGTGTGTGTGTGTGTGTGAGAGAGAGAGAGAGAGAGAGAGAGAGAGAGAGATATTCCTCCTGGTTGCTCTCCTAGAAGGATAGCTAGTGAAAAGGAAATGAGGATGGTGGCTTGGTGAAGCAGCCAGGCGGCCATTAGGCTAGGGGGACTGCTGGACAAGCGTGGGTTGTGGGGCTCTCCTGCCAGCTTGCCACCTCCTTCAGCCTGCTGCTCAAGTGGCCATTTCACCTCGCCTCATGGGTGGGCCAACCCTTGTGCTTCAGGTGTGTGAGCGCATTTGTTTAGATTGGGATTTCATCAGCTAGGGAAAGTCTCCTCCTTTTGGTGATTTTTCCGGGAGGCTGTGAATAAGGACAGAAATGTTTGTCCTCGGGGAGTGAGGGTATGAGTTGGATTCACAATATCATATTCGCTACATAGAATCATATTCCCAGAAAGGAGATGCAGGGAGCATCTTAAAGGAGCTGAAACAGCTACTAATCAGTAGAGGCCAGCAAAGTTCTCTAGGCTCAAGCTGGGAAACAAAGTTGGGGGGTTCTAAATTCCCCTCCTGCAATTCCTTTGCAGGATGAACTCTCAGAACTATGCTGCTGAACCCATGGCCGGCCCAACCATGAAGCCATGAGGTGAGGCTTGCATCAGGGCAGCTGGTGGAAGGAGCAGCAGATTAAGGTTGCCTTTCACCCCGAATCTGCCACCACCTCCCTCCAGCCCACCACGAATGCAAGCTGCACTAATCCGCTTCATGCTTGCTAAACGCAAGCAGGAATCGGACCATCCCCTTCCCTCCCCATGCTCTGTCCTCACACAGGTTTTAAAGTTTAAACTTGGAAACATGTCCTTTTAAACTTTAAATGCTACACAAGAATGGAGCACTTTGTTACCCCTCCCCTCGCTCCTTACTTGTGCAGTGTGTGAGGACAGACTGAGAACATTAAGGAAGTAAGGCGTTTCCCCCCCCACACACACACACACACTACTTCCTCCAGTGCTGCTAGATGAAGAAAGGGAAAATGAAAAGTGACTGCCGCAATCTGCATCACCTTTCCTCTCCTACTTGGCATTTACAAAGCACCAAGTATGCAGGGACAGGCGATTTGGAACCGTCCCCCCTTCCCTTCAGCTTACTTACCAGGAGCACTATCTGCAGCCTGCCCGCCCCATGCCGCTTCTGTTTGAGATGAGCAGACACAGTGCATGCTGGGAACCCAGACAGCACCACTTCAATGTCAAAGAAGAGGCATAGACCAGGCAGGCTGCAGATCCCGGGGTGGGTGTGCATGCGCAAAGGTGGCATTGGGGGATTGAGGCGGTGCAGGGGCATGCTGCCTCAAGTGCCAGGAGGTCTTCGGCTGGTCTTGTCTGAGCCACAACTCGTAAAATCTCAGTCTTGCCTTGCCAGTCTTTTGGGGGCAGAGGAAAAGAGGGTGGGAGCAGTATGTTTTGGCTCTCCATTGAGAGAGACATTACGCCACCTCTTTCTTCAACATAGCACGACCTCTATGAAGTGGCTGAAGCAGGATGTGATGGAGCTGAGGATTCAGACTAAGCTTGGTTACCTCCCTGCCCATTTGGGGCCCCTATGCACTAGCATTGTGACAGCAATAGGGATAAACTAGTCTAGCGTAATGTTACACTGGTATAACTTTGAGACTGGGATGACCTCACCGGCACACGGAACTTGCACCCTATTCTAAAAGTGCCTTTCAACCAGTGGAACAAGTACCATTGGTGGTATTTCACAGTATGACAGTGAAATGGTCTCACTGCCATGGGGACCACTTCATGCTACTCTGCCTGGTCTGATCCTGTTGGAAGTGAAGATGGTTGGGGCAGCAGTCCACCTGCAGCAAGGTTTGGCTGTGCAACAGCTCAGCCCTTCCAAAGAACTGGTTGGGCCGGTGAGGGTGCTGAGTGGGACAGGGATCAGGTATGCCACCCATTCTGCACACTGCCACCATCTCTGGTGGCAGTGGCACTTGGAAAGCCAATATCTGAAACCCAAAAAACTGAAAATCCCTGTTCGAAAGTGCTTCAGCTGAACTATCTGGAGCATATACTGCTCTTTTTATTTTTGATTTTAATCCGATCTGTAAGTACAATATATGATAACATGTTTTTATTTTTTTTTAAAACCCACAAACAAACTGGTAACCATTTTGCATATGAAAGGCGATATTTAAATAAATAAGAACGGGCAACACAGAATGGAAATAAATAACATGGAATACCAACACCAGCTTTTAAGCTTCTACAACAGATGGTCACAACTCTGTACTGTTCTAACTTGATATTTTTAATTAAAAAACAGTCTAATAGGGGGAAAAAACTAATCAAATTAGTTTGATTTGGTATGTATTTCCAAATCAAAGCGTATTTTCTTTTCTTTAAGAGAAAATACTTGCTATAAAAATTGACAGTTTTTGAGAAGCTAACCAGTCATAAAAGTATACTCTGTCAAAATACATACATACATTTCTCTTACGTGATTCTGAACAAGTAGAAGAATATACAATAAAATGGGCCCGGTGGTGTCGCTAGCCCTCCCCGATGCCCGGGGCCGGGTGACGTCACAACGGCTCGCGCCACCCCCTCGCTTCTGGAAAGGCTCCATTTGGAGCCTTACGGGAGCGAGGGCGGGAGGGAGGGCCTGGCTCATGCCTGGAAATGCCGCTGCGGCTGTTCCTCGTGAGGAGACTGTGCCTGGCACTCGGGGCATGCCCCCCCCCCCATGGCAGCTATGCTACTGGATGGGTCAAAGATGTTGGAGTTAATATCAAGCTATAACTCCAAACACTCTAAGCAAAATAAATACTATTACAATTCTTAAGTGCTCAAAATAGCGGAATTTCTTTTACCTAAGTGGGACATGTCCACTAGCAAAGAAGAATTGATAGAAAGTTAAAAAAAAAACATAGTGAAAATAATTCTTAGTTACAATTCAGTTTGATTCTCTTATCTCATTATAATTGATACCCCACCCCTCAGTGGATAAGTGTTCTCAGGACAGCTCACAAGGTTGAAAAGTTAAAAAAAAAAAAAAACATTACCATATTCTAAAGATACTGTATACCCAGGAAATTAAAAATCATATTTTATATTAGATAAAATTTATATTAGAAACAGCTGCTAGAGTTGATTTTGGAGACTTCCCATGTCTTCCCAAGGCGCCCCCCCCCCCAATAATGTATTAGATGTCGTTTGATTGATAGGAGGAGAAAGAATTTGAGAGCTGAACAAATTAATTACAGAGTGCAGGTTGTTAAAGAATGGGATAGAAGTGTGAGATCACATGCTCCAGTTGTCCCCTATGAGGCAAAAACAATGGAATGGATCCAAAGTAGGAGTAGAAGATTTTTTTTTCATGCTGTTCAGCAAACTCTTGTGTAAGTGTTAATGCAAGACTTCTTGCAGTGCACAGCCATAATGAGTTAGGGTACCCACAATGGTACAAGAAGAAACTTACAGGCTGACTTTAGTTGACCTTAGTTGACTTTAGTTGACCACCCACTTCCTCTTCCACATTCTACTTTCTCCCTAGGCTCTTGGTCAGACTGGACCGTAAATGGGTACTGAATGAAGCAAGAAGGGCTTTAAGAAGAAGAAGGTAGCAATGTTTGCAGCTGAGGAGTAGGCCGGGCAGTGATGGAGACCATGACGGAGGCGGCAGCAACAGAAGAAGGGGGGCAGGGAATAGCTCACCATATGCAACTTAGGGCAATTTCAGTAGGTTTAACCAGAGGCGTTCCCAGCCCTCGCGACGCCTGGGGGGGTGGGGGTTGGAGCGCCCCCCAAGCAGCCGAGCTCGGGCTGGCGCGCGCCCCCCGAAGCAGCGCGCCCACCCGGTGCGTCCCTGGCCTCCGGAGGCTTCGCTCCGGAGGCCAGAGACAAGCCCTCCTCAAAGCGACTGCCCAGTTCGGCGGTCAAGGGCTTTATGAGAAGCCCGAAAGCTCGCCGGCTTTTATAGGGTTTGCGCATGCGCAAACCCTATAAAAGCCGGCGATGCGTTCGGGCTTCTCATAAAGCCCTCGACCGCCGAACTGGGCAGTCGCTTTGAGGAGGGCTTGTCTCCGGTCTTCGGAGCGGAGCCTCCGGAGCCCGGGGACGCGCCGGGTGGGCGCGCTGCTTCGGGGGCACGCGCTAGCCCCGAGCCCGGCTCCCGCGCCCCCGCGCCCATTCAGCGCCTGGGGTGGAGAACACCAGCTCCCCCCCTATTAGAACGCCTCTGGGTTTAACTGAATGTTTGGAGTTCAGGGCTCTGGTGGTTCTGAAGCAGGAACCTACTACAGGTGGGCCCCCATATCCACTGATTCGCTATCCACGGTTTCAGTTATCCACAGATCGTGGGGACCCCCCAGGCTTTTACTTTTTTCCCAGTAAGCTTCGTTTCTTCCTTAAACAAACAGGAGAAGCAGTCTCTGGCTGCTTATTACAGGCAAATAGAACGAGACTAAGTACTAGAGAGGCTCTGCAAGGTTAACAGAAACCTTGTAGAGCCTCTCTAGGATTTAGTTTCATTCTACTTGCCTGCAATGGAGGCTGCTTCTCTGTTTGTTTTAAAGAAGAAACAAAGCTTGCTGAAAGAAAAATAAGAGCTGGGGGGGGGGCAAGCATGCCTACCTGCAGGGGAGGCAGGGTGGGGGGGGCCCTCAGGAAACCATGGAGGGGGTGTTCGCTCTTATCCACGGTTTCAAGTATCCACGGAGGGGCCTGGAACATATCCCCAGCGGATATGGGGGCCCACCTGTACTGCTGTTGCTCTGAGGGAAATGACATCAATGTTCCACACTTCCTACTGCATAGGACTAGATCAGCTGAGAAGCAGGTCTTCTCCCTTACCCAAAAGCCAGGGTTTCCCTAGGGCAGTGACATACCAAAGGCCGTAAGCAGAATTCCCTCTATTTTTTGTCACTAGTACATGGAGCCCTACCATGGCTGTGTGGTGGGCAGTGGTTCTGGAGCACTTGGTGATGATGTCGCTAACTTCGCTAACTATATCGCTAACTAGGCATCATCGCTAACTTCTGGGAAACTGAGCTTTGAGTTGTGTGGGGCTCAGTTTAGTTATCCGAAGTATCTGCTTACAGCCACTGTTCCTGCTAAGCTGTGTGGCCGTGGCTGTGTGGCCACTGTTCCCAGAGCCACGGCCACACAGCTTAGTGGGAACAGTGGCTGTAAGTAGATACTTGGGATAATCCTGTTAAAATGAGGCAGTTGAAGGGTCTGCCACTGTAGCATTATTATTATTATTATTATTATTATTATTATTATTATTATTATTATTATTATTATTATTATTACATACTGCTTTTCAACAAAAAGTAGTTCAGAGAGAGGTATCCCAACACTGTATAACCTACTCATCTTCGAAATTGCCTCACATAGGCAGCATCAGAAATTGACCAAGTTGGGCATGGACCGAGGGCTCAGAACTACCCAGGGCCCAGCCAGTTGATCCTGAAGGCTGCCAGCATCCCAGCTCCAGATCCTACCTTTACATGGGGCAAAGTCAGAGCGCGTAATTCCATTGCTGCCTCCTTTCTCACCTGTATCTCTGGAAAGCAAATGTGATTGGCTGGAGGGATAGGGGAAGGTGGGAGGACCACTGCTGGTCCTGCCTCTTTCCTCCACCACCACCCCCGGCAATTGTGTTGCTGTCCAGGAAGTAGTGCCCCTGGAGAACACTTGGCTTGGGGAATGGCGGAAGGAGGCAGAACCAGTGTGAGACTCATGTTGGCCCTGCCTCCTTTCTCTACTCTGCAGCCAATTACTTTGCTCTCTAGGGATGTTTCCTTCTAGACAGCAATCTGATTGTGAGGGTGGGGGTGGGAGTGGGAAGAGAAGGAAGAACTGGCCACCTGAAAATCATGTGGGTAGGTCTTCCTTCCCTGCGCCCCCAACAATTGGTCCTCCATCGCTTTGCCAACCCATGCTGTCATTGACATAAGTGGGTGGATGGAAGGAAGGCTCAGGGGAATAGAGGAGGAGGGACAGAGAAGCGGCTTCCTTCTCCCTCCCCTTCCTTCACCCCCCAGGTGAGAGTTGGAAGCCTCCAGGATCTGTGCACATGGGGTAGCACTGACACTGCTGTTTCAGGAGGAAAGTACGTTACAATGTGCAGAGATGGAGGAATTGTTTAAACTGTGACCTGCAGGTCTTTTCCCTGTCTCAGGTTACCAAACCCAATGGAATATCGAATTTTCTAGCTGCCCAAGAAAGCTATCACTGCTGTCTCTGGAATTAATGTCCCTATGAATAAGCACAAGCCAGCCCATAAACTATCTGTATCCGAGTACTGTTTGCTTTACTAAAAGTAAGTTTAAACCAGTGGCTAATGGTGCTTCATATGTGCAACTAATGCTAAAAATATTTTCAATTAATAGGGAGTACAAAAATAGGAGCAACGTTAATTTCTGAGTGCAGATTCAGTGCTTGGCTTTATTAAGTGATTTACAGAGTTGCTGCTACATTTCCGTAGAGTGGTGGTTTGAGGTAATTACTTTGTAATGTATGGTGACACTAATGTGCTAGTAAACTAGTAGAGTTTACACAGTGTTCAGAGCAAGCATCAGTGCAGAGAAGGACAGGAAAAATGCATCGTAGGCATAAATTATGTCAGCTGGGGTGAAATTTTTAAAAATCCTCCAAACAAAAAAGCAATGAAGAGCGATAGCTTTCATGGCCAGCAACAATTTTGTAAGAAATAGGGAACACGGGTTTAGATGCCATGTTAGAAAATGTATTTAACAGAACACAAAACACACAACGTTTCTTCCAGTCCTGTGGACGTCTTCTGGTGTACAGCAGCACCGTGCTAGCAAGATGTAAAATGCATTTTGTAGATCTACTTAAGCATATTGTTTTAACCCCTAACTCTAAATTGGTCAGCTTTGACGTAGTGTCTCTGTTTACAAAAGTTCCCATTAAAGAAACCATGGAGCTAATTGAGAATTTGACTGTTCCTAAGGAATTGATACCTTTATTCCATCATTGCCTTACTTCTACCTATTTCCTGTGGGAAGGTGTGTTCCGTGAACAGAAAGAGGGGGTTGCAATGGGAAATCCACTAAGTCCAGTGGTGGCAAATCTTTTTATGGAATCCTTCGAGAAACAGGCTCTACAAACAGCTAAGAATCGGCCTGAAATTTGGTTAAGATATGTTGATGACATTTTTTGCGTTTGGGAGTATGGAGATGCTGAACTGTTGAATTTTTTTTATAACATTTGAACAGTCTGCGCCCAGCAATACAGTTTACTATGGAACTAGAAATTGATGGCTCTCTCCCATTTCTGGATGTCTTAGTCACCAGGAAAGAGGACTTTACATGCGTCCATACTGTCTATAGAAAACCTACTCATACTGGTAGATACTTACATCAAACCTCCAATCACCACCCGGCACAAAAAGGCTCATTGATCAATTCTCTGATCTACCGAGCTATACAAGTTTGTGATGCCACTTTATCATTAGAGAAAAAGACCATCTACGATTCTTTGAGAGCTAATGGCTACAGCAAATTACAAATTGATAGGGCCTGGAGCAAACATCACAAAAAAATGACAGTCAAGACTGTTGCAGATAAGACTACAGAAAAAGATGAAAGATGGCTGGTATTACCTTTTATTAAAGGAACAACAGATAAAATAGCTAGGGTTTTTGGGCATTTTAATGTAAGGACAATTTTTAAACCAACAGTTAAAGTGGAACAACTACTTCGCAACCCCAAAGATCCAAGACCCCCTCTGTCGAAAACTGGGGTCTACAGCATCCCATGTGAGTGTGGGAAGGATTATATAGGCACTACTAAACGCCCGATTGCCACCAGAGTTACAGAGCACAAGAAAGCCACCAGATTGCTTCAAGCAGAACGATCAGCTGTGGCAGACCACGCAAAAAATACAGGTCATACTATTCAATTTGAGAAGACAAAGTGTTTATTCAATGTTTCTGAGAACAGACAAAGATTTAACCATGAAGCAATACAAATAAGCAGACGAAAAAACCAAGATCTCATGAACAGACAACATGAACTGTCTTTCATAAATAAAATCTGGCTTCCCATATTGCATAAGAAAGAGCACTCTTAGCAGTTACAGCATGGCCTCAGGCACCTCTGAGCTACATCCTTGCAGGGTTATTTCAGGTCACCACCAAGATTCCATTCTTCTGTTACTGTTGACAGTTAAAGCCTTCTTCAGTGGCACCTAGTGCATTTTACATCTTGCTAGCACGGTGCTGCTGTACACCAGAAGACGTCCACAGAAGTGGACGAAACGTTGTGTGTTTTGTGTTCTGTTAAATACATTTTCTAACATGGCATCTAAACCCGTGTTCCCTATTTCTTACAAAAAAGCAATGGTTATGAGTAAATCTGCTATCCATTCCAAAAGCAGTACACAATCATAGAAGAATCTTACACACTGCATAAGTGTTGTTGTTTCATTGCAAACATGCAATTTCAATACACATGTCTATTTATGCCCCTTTTAAAGATTGATTTTATCATTAAACTGAAGGGGGGTCCAGTGGTGAGGCAGCTCCATAGGAGACAGCTACTATAGCTCAGTCTGTGGGTGGCACTGTGAGCCAATGGATTTGTCTGGAAAGACTGAAGGACAACAGTCACATATAGCTGGGACAGAGGTCAGGTTGAGAGAGAGAGAGAGAGAGAGAGAGAGAGAGAGAGAGAGAGAGAGAGAGAGAGAGAGAGAGAGAGAGAGCCATTCTACCGCTCTAGTCAATTACACTAGTAGCACCTCAGAATGCCTTGCTAAAGCTCTCAGCAGCCATCCTGAAGTTATCATGAGCCATTCTACACCTCTAATCAATGACACTAGTAGAGCCCCAGAATGCCTTGCAGTGCCACAGTAAGTCTTCGCTTACCGTTATTTCGCTAACTGTTGTTTCGCTTTAACGTTGTCTCCATGGCTGCAGCTACTTCCGGGTCGCGCCGGGCTTGCAACCCACTTCCTGGTCCTATTCATGCCCCAGAATGCCTTGCAGGTAGCTTCTGCAAGGCATTCTGAGGCGAGAACAAAGTCAAGTAACCCAGAAGCGGCTTTACAGCGCTCAGCAAACCTGCCAGAGCCCCCCTCCCCGAGCGTCACTGAGCCCACTAGTGAAAATATATAATATATAATATAAATTATACGTTGTTTCAATTAATGTCAGTTTCCAGGAACCTATCTATGACGTTAAGTGAGGACTTGCTGTATAGGGCTTGATACTATCCTTGGTTTCAGGTATCCGCAGTAGGAACGTATCCCCAACCAATACGGTTTTTTTTTTTTAACTTGATTTAACAAATTAGCATTGAAGCAAATGGTGATTTAAGGGTTAAACAGCCGCTTCAGGGGCCCACTGCTGGATGAGAAAACAGTGTGGGTTAAATACCCTCTGCCTCTGTACCATGACCCCAATCCGAGTTTCACCCTTTGCACAACATGACAGTCAAAGAAAGACTCAAACTGCATCACCGTGTGGTAAAAAAGCGACATGTTGACCAGGTTTAAGTCCTATGAAAGGTGAGAGGCAGAATATGTCCATTAATGCTAGAGGGATGGTCTCCTCTCGGAAGCAACTGTATCTGCCTGACATGTGGAACCTAATTAATCATCATAAGTATCATCATCCCCCAGGCATTTTGTACTCATTCATTCGGGATCAGAACAAAGTATCACCGCAGAAAATAAAGAACAGAAAATAATTGGAAATAAATGATCTCGTTGCAGATCCTTTCTATAAATATTTAATAATGGCTGTAGCCCTTGTTCAACCCCATCCTGTGTCGTGCCTCATTATTTCCTAGTCCACGTACAAGTGTGGAGTGTATTTGTTAAAATCTCACCATTTTTTGCTGAAATATCAGTAAAGGTTTGCCACAAATCACATTCTAGCCAAGTTCAATAGATCATTTTCCAGGCCACGACTAAATGTTTCTTTGTATACCAGGGTTCTGATTTAACATTTAGCCCCCCCCCCCCCAAAAGCAGATCTTTTTGTATAAATATACAAATTCCTTGTGCATTGCTTTTTTGTCTTAACATTGTCTTAAGCAAGACACTGCTTGAACTTAATTTAGTTAGCTGCATTCCAGCAAGGAAGTTAGAAAAGTCATGCGAACGAACCAACTGAATAATTTTATGACACCAAGAATTTGATCAGGCAGCATTAAGTTCTCATGCAGGGCCGGCCCATCCATGCGGCCAACTGAAGCAGTTGCTTCAGGCAGCAGATTGGTGGGCGTCCATCTCTGCCAACTTGCTTCCACTGCTCCTCCTCCTCCTTCTGCTCCCTGGATTGGAAAAGGAAGAGGGGGACAGAGGGAAAGAGGAAATGTGGAGGGGAGAAGAGTGCTGAGCTAGAACACTGGAGAGTGGGAGGATCAGAGGCTGGCACATCATTGGGTAAGGGGGCCCACATTCGGCATGCCACCTCAGGCATCAGGAGGTCTTGGGCCGGCCCTGTGTTCCTGTATGCGCTGGCTTAGAAGTCTGATATGTTATTTAAGGCAGAAATTAGAAATGATAAAATTGAGGGTGCTCAGATATTTTGAATTATTAATGTAAGGGAAAACTGGGGATAAAAGATTATAACAGCTAAATTTCTGGTGTCAAAGCCAGATATTACATGTTACGACAGAAGCATGTTTTGACCCAAGGATCCCCCCCCTTTTTATACTGCCCTTCCTCCAAGGAGCTCAGGCTGGTGTACATGGTTCCTTCCCTCTTTTCATCCTCACAACAACCCTGTGAGGTAGGTGAGGCTGTGAGGTAGTGACTGGCCCAAGGTCACCCAGGAAGCTTCGTGGCAGAGCGGGGATTTGAACCTAGATCTTCCAAGTCTAAGTCCAACTCCTGAACCACTACACCATTCTGGCTCTTTTTCCTTTTTTTTTTTTTTTAAATAGCGTATGGGAGAGGAGGTATGTGAAACTGCTCAAAACCAATCGTAATCCTGGAGTGCCGCCACCGCTGCTCTTGCTGGCCACCCAAGATAAAGGGGATATCGGCCACTTGCAGGAAAGGTGGTGGGTCGCGACCCACCACATTGAGAACCCCTGATCTAAACAAACGTGCGAAAAAGAAGCCAGCAACATCCACTGGAACAGACACCATGCAGACGTGTTCAGGGACAGCTCTCTCCCTCCACAAACATAAGAGGGCACCACGTAAAAGGTACGTCTTTGTCCAGTTAGCAGGACTATGCTGTTAGTTACCCTGAGCACCTTCCTATCAGGAGGGGAAAGGTGGAATATACCGTAAATATTTTAAATATCAATGACCATGAGACTGACTCATGGAAATATTCAGTACAATACCTTGGGAGGAATCATATAACAGATGAAGCACCCCTGATCCAGGGAGCATTAACGCCGGCAAAACTGCTCAGCCACAAATTCTTCTTCTTAGGACAGAATACTCTCCATGGGGTCTATCATTTAGCCACGCTGGAATAATGAATACTCACAGCACTGAATGATTGTGTTGCCAACTCACCCTTAAACAATTGTCTCTCCAGGTCAGAGTCCAGATGAATTGGAGGAACAAGGTAGGATACCTGACCGTGGTGTGCCTGCCCTGTGGATAAACAAAATACATGAATTGCTAATATTCAAATGGGAAAATTTGCCAAAAAACAATAGTCATGTTATTTTTATTGTATATACTGTAATTTTTACTTGAAGGAACAGTGCAGATAGAATGACATGTGGGATCACAAAAACCTTTTCTCTCTTTCCTGTGCAACTTCCCCACAGCACCCCAGGTACCTCTGTTGACTGCTAACCCTGGTTAGGGATGTGCTAACCGTTCTGAACTGGGATTTGGGAATACCCTTAACCAGGACTGGTGAATCAGACTTAATGCCAAACTGTTGAGTGGTTGGGGGAGCAGCAATCCTGGGCCTCATTCTTAATCTGCCCTGAAAATGTTCTTACATTGAAGGACAGGCTACACAGTGATGAAGGAGAGAAAACAATACCATCTTGGCCTAAGAGAAGCTTTTTAACTCATCAGTCTTCAACTGGTGCTTTGGTACCGTAATTTGGTTATGCCCAGACCTAAGGAGGCTCACACCAGTGGCGCTATTACCATTTTTAGAATTTCAGTTGTTGTTTTAAGAGGAGAGAGAGTGAAGGGTAAAAATTAAGAGAGAAGAAAAAAAGGGAGAAATCGATTGAGAAGACAAGAGAGAGTGAGAGAGAGAGAGAGAGAGAGAGAGAGAGAGAGAGAGAGAGAGAGAGAGAGAGAGAGAGAGAGAGAGATATGATAAAAACAAAGAAAGAAAGAGGGTGGGAGAGAGTGAGAAAAATAGAGACAAATAAAAAAACCCAATGCAAAATATTACAAAGGCGATTTTCAACCACTGTGCCACACTGCCTGAGTCTGAAAAGACTGAACACATGTCTATGCTCTTACAGCAGTATATTCACAAGCACTTGCTTCATAATTAAACCTTCTGTTTTATATTCAAATGTAATAATATAAGCTTGTTTACTGTAAAATCAATTAATAGCAGTCCAATAAAAGCATTACTGTAGCAAAAAAAACAGACAACAAAAAACCACCACACTGGCTTTCATTTGGACCTTGGACAGATGGCAAAAATTTGTCGCAAAAACAAGCAGTCATTTTCGTCTGTGTGCAAGCTGTCTAAGGCTCAGTACCCCTGTAAAGTTTTGTATCTTGTTGAAGAAGTAATTTCCTGAATGGTTTAGAAGAGAGAGAGAGAGAGAGAGAGAGAGAGAGAGAGAGAGAGAGAGAGAGAGAGAGAGAGAGAGCTGTATGCAGAAACTTCTTTGTATTAAAAATAAGGGGTTGTCATTCGCATGATTCCATAACAATTTACATGGCTGTTAATCTCTTTTCTGTACAGGGAAAGTTAATGATACATAGATTATGGTTACAGTTAGAGTAACCTTCCCATTTCAAATAATATTTGTACTATAATAAAAAGCAGTTGCTTCCCCTTATGAGGCACATTGAAAGTAATTAATCCAGTTCCCCACTGACACGTGTTGTTGTTGCTCCAAGCAGTTTTCCAGGGAGCATCATCTAGAGCAGGGAACTGCTGCCATTTTAGCTTGAATTCTTTATAATGACTTTCAGATATTTCCCACATGCTCAACCTACTGGCATAAGCAATTCACTGAAAATGGCTCTTCAGGGGTGTAATACATTCCTACGGCACTGGAAAATAATGTCTGCAAGTAATCCACCTTAATTTAAACCTTGGCACTGTGGATGACTTTGAAATGAACAGCACAAGGTAGGGGGTAATATGCTAATTCTCTCGTTATGTAGACAGAAAATACATGGATCACACGGAAATGTAAATTCCGGCTTTGCTTGGTAGAATATGATCAGGGACGGCCCATCCATAAGACCAGTTGAAGGGGTCGCCTCAGGCCGCAGATTGGTGTGTGTATGGGGGGGGGGGTTGCCCGTCTGTCTTGCCTCCACTGTTACTCCTTTTCCTTCCACTCCCTGGATTGGAAAAGGAAGAGGACAACAGAGAGAAGAAGAAATGTAGAGGGGAGAGGAGTGCTGAGCTAGAACACCGAAGAGTGGGAAGGCAGAGGTTGGCACATCGTTGAGTAAGGGGGGGAAGCACTTGGCATGCTGCCCCCCCTTATTCAACAATGTGCCAACCTCTGTTCACGGGCCAGTCGACTACCCCCTTCCGCCGCTGCTTTCAGGATTTAGAAAGTTTTCCTTGGCGCCACCATCTTGGATCTCATGAAATCTTGTGAGATCCAAGATGGCGGCACCAAAATCTTATGAGAAATGGGCACTGCCATTTTGGATCTTGTGAGATCCAAGATGGCGTCGCTGAGGAAAACTTTCTAAATCGTGGAAGTGGCGGCGGTGGGGGGAGGGGCAGACCCAGAAAACCAGGACAGACCTGGTTCTCCGGGTCCGGCTGGCCGGGACCGGGCTCCGGAAACCGGGGCAGTCCCGGTTTTTCTGGGACGGATGGTAAGCCTTTATGAAGCAGTGCAGCTGTGAGCACTTAGAAAACAATGGGGTGATTTCTAGGAGCCAGCATAGGTTTGTCAAAAAACAAGTCAGGCCAGACTAATCTCGTCTCCTTTTGTGGGGGAGTGGTTTGGACAGAGTGACTAGTCTGTAGATCATGGGAATAAAGTGACATAGTGTCCATACCAACAAGATGAACAACAAGATGAAGTTCAACAGAGACAAATAAGAACTGTACAGAAAATCAAAGGCACAACTACAGGAAGGGGGGGAACTGTGTTGGCAGCAGCATGTATGAAAAGGATCTAGATATCATATGGTTCAATTCTGTCTAAGTAGAGACTGGAGGAGCGGCCACTCCACTGGTCTAGGGTGTCACAAATGTGCCGTAGGGCACCTTTGCAGCATCCGGAGAGTAAGTGGCGCCGGCAGAGAGACTTGAGCCACTCTTCCAGCACCACAAACAACAGCAGTGCCGCAGCAGAGAAGTACGGTCACCGCCGGGCAGCAGAGGGGCAGGGCAGAACGGGGCATTCTGGAGGGGCGAGATTGGAGGATTGGGCCCAGGAAGGGAGAGGGATCAGCGAAGGCTTCCTTTGCCATATCCTATCCCCCTTCCTGGGCCTGTTGGACCTTACATGGGCCTCTAAAACGTACGCCAGCAAAATTAGGGTGGCCGGCGAGTTAACTTGGGGTAAAGGGACAAACGTCCCTTCCCCCAAGGAGGCTGCTGCCTGTGCCGGGGCAGGCCCAATTCCGCATAGGATGCAGTGGGTGCCTTATGTGCACCACCACATCCTGCTGGACAGGATTGGGCTGCTCGTAGTTCACAAGCTGAACATGAGCCAGCAGTGTGATGCCGAAGCAATAAAAAGTTAATGCAATGTTGGGCTGCATTAGCAGAAGCATAAGTCCGGATCAGGAGATGTAATAAGAGGTCTGGCTCAGTCGGGAGAGCTGCAGCCTTACATGCCTGAAGATCAGGGTCAAGGACGGCAGTTCGAGACTCCGTCGCCGCTGACAAAGCTGCAAAAACCCTCTGTGTGACAGAGAGGAAGCTGCAGCTGGTGCTCCGTGAGAGGGAGTTGCCTGTTAATCAACGTGTGAGAGGTGAATGCCACCAGAGAGACCAGACCGTGAAAGGAAACACCTGGAAAGAAGCGTCCTATGAAAGATTAGGACATTTATTGTATTGTAAAAACCGTTTGGTTTAGAATTGCCTGCCTGTGTAAACCGCCTTGAATTAAAGTCAAAGGAGAAATCCAATGACAAGAAAGGCAGTATATAAATACTGGAATTATTATTTTTATTATTAATAAAGGTAAAGGTGATCCCTGACAATTAAGTCCAGTAGTGTCCGATTCTATGGTGTGGTGCTCATCCCCATTTCAAAGCCGAAGAGCCAGCGTTGTCCGAAGACGCCTCCGTGGTCATGTGGCCGGCATGACTCTCCTTGCCGCAGCGCGTAGCATGTGGCTGGAACACGGAGCGCTGTTTACCTTCCCGCAAGCGGTAACTATTTATCTACTCGCATTAACATGCTTTGGAATAGTCCCTCTCAATTCTGCACTGGTCAGACCCGCACTTAGAATACTGCATTCAGTTTTGGGCACCTCATTTTAAGGAGGACATTGATAAGCTGGAGGTTGGCAACTAAGATGGTGAAGGGTCTGGAAACATAGGCGTCGGCTGATATGGTGCGGTGGGGCGGTGGGCCCCAGGGCGTTAGGGCGGAGAGGCTCTGGGAGGGGCGGAGAGGCTCGGGAGTGGGGCGCGGGAATCCTTAAATTTGAATGTTTTTTCGCGGTTTTTCCGCAAATTTAAAGTGTAAAACAGGGATTTTCAACGCGTGTGTGTGCTTTGCGGCCACTTATCTGAGCTCCAGGACGTTCCAGCAGGCTGGCAGCAGCAGCGACGATCTTCTTATTAGCGCATTTGCAAACCTTCCGGACTCGTAAACTCCGAAAACTCCTGCGCCAGGGCACACAGCCTCTCCCTGCTCCGGGCGCAGGAGTTTCCGGAGTTTACGCATGCGCAAACCCACGGAGTTTGCAAGGACGGAATGGGCATGCGCAAACTCCGAGTCTGGAAGGTTTGCGAATGCGCTAATAAGAAGATCGTCGCTGCTGCTGCCAGCCTGCTGGAACGTCCTGGAGCTCAGATAAGTGGCCGCAAAGCACACACACGCGTTGAAAATCCCTGTTTTACACTTTAAATTTGCGGAAAAACCGCGAAAAAACTTTTAAAAAACCTGAAAACTCATTATGCAAATTACTTACTTAATTTGCATAATGGGGCGGCGGGCTTTTCCGCCCCAGTTGCTGGGGAGCCTGGCTACCCCACTGTCTGGAAAGAAAGTCCTATGAGGAATTTTTAAAGGGAACTTGAAATGTTGAACTCAGAAGAAGAGAAAACAAAGGGAGATGTGATCAAGTATCAGAAAAAGGGGAGGACTTACTCTCCGTGGCTCCCAAAGACAGAACTATAACCAATTGGTTGAAACTACAGGGAAGTAGATTTAGACTAGACATGACAATTTCTTTCCTGTAAGAGTGTCTGGTACTGGAACAGTCCGTCTCATGCAGTAATGGGCTCTTCCTTGTTGGAGGTTTTCAAGCAGAGGCTGGGCAGCAGCTGTCAGGGATGCTGTAGCAGTTGCCTTCAGGGGGGTTGGACTAGATGATCTCGGAATCCCCTTCCAACTTTAACATGCTATGGTTCTACCCAGCTACAGAGATGCTACGATTTGAACAGCTGCACTAGCTAAAAAAGACCATCAGTTTACATGCATTTAATTTGTAACAAGAGGCCTATTCTGGTTTTTTTCTCAAATATACCTTCTCAACTTTGTCTTTGTGGATGCTGCTTAAATTAATCATTGCCACATACTTCTAAACGCTTTTAAGTCTTCTGCCTGCTTTTCTCCTTCCTGGCTAACCTCTGCAACTCTTTCCAGTTTGGCATTGACTGTGACATTAATTAGTATGCTGTTTGTATTGTTCCCTCTTTGAGATCATTAATGAAGAAGTTAAACTGCATTGATTTTTGTGGCTTTGTTTAGAGCCTTCCAACTACATTTGAGCTCATGTGACTTGCTCATACCCAGCCTGGTTTGAAGTAATAGTGAGAGACAGGAGACACATGATTTTACTGGGGGCATATTCCCACTAACAATTTCATTCGATAATGCTTAGCTTCACATCACAGTGATTACGCCGCATTGGTCCTCTTGGGGAAGTTCCTTGGTGAAGAATTACTATGAGATTACGTTTTACAGACTACTCAAGAGAACCTGGCCATGGAAATGGCCAGGATTGTGGTTTGATCCTGGTATGACAGTAAATGACTGTGTGCAAATGATACTTCTCTCTCAGACAAGTGAAACTTCAGGGTTAAGATGTTCAGCCTCTCTCTTACTGAACATTGCTACAGATTAGATATAGAACAAAAATCTTATTCACCCTCCTTAAGATAGAACAAAACACACAAAGCTCCCACACTGGTCCAGACTATCTCAGCAGTTCTCAAACTCCCCCCCCCCCGCTGCAAACCACATGCTCCCTGGTGGAGGGCTCCGCGACCCACCTTGTTCTCCCGCAGTGGCCCTCTGCAGGTCTCCAGAAGCAACCGGAAGTAAACCTGAAGTCACTTTCTGGTTGTTTCCAGAGGCCTTCTGAGGCCTTCTGAGGCCTATGGAGGCCCGGCATAGCTTGGGAGCAGCCTCCAGTTACATCCAGAGGGCTCCAATTTGGAGCCAACCGGGTGCAAGGGGGGTACATCGGGCCACAACTCACCAAGTGGGTCATGATGACCCACAGTTTGAGAAGTGCTGGTCTACCTAGTTCAAGACAATGGCAGTGGCTCTCAGGTCTGAGGTTTCATTCTCGACTCTGGCTAAAGATACTTTAACTGTAACTGGAAGGCCTTAAACCTTATGCAGGCAAAGTATGTGCCCTACTACCACTGAACTATGACCATGCTTCACGATCACAAGCAGACAACAACAACAAAAAAGGCAGTTAAGCTTAAAAAAAAATCTCATAATTAAGGTTTACTCTTTTATGGGCCTCTGCATCACCAATTAACACCCCCAAGAAGTTACCCATGTAGTTTTGCCCCCAAACCAATGTAGTTTTGCCCAATTTGGAGATACAACCAGCCTCCAACTCAGAGAGAAGAATCAAGGAATTGCTCAGATCTCTCATAACACTGGCCACGCCTCCTTTCCAAAGAAACATCCAATCTTACAAAATTAAGGCTTACAATATGATGATCTGGGTGGTTGACCCAATTGCTCCAAAGCGTCCACTGACCAGAGCCCAGGGACCTTACTTCTCTGGGGAGCTTAGAGCAGTGGTCTCCAAACTGTGAGGCGCAGCTCCTGGGGGAGCCGTGGAAGCGTGCCCTGTTTTAATGGTTATGTTTCAATTTATTCAGCCTGAAGAAGCGGCTTGACAATGATTATGTGGTCAACCTTGTGAGACTGACCACATGATCACTGGACCCCTGCTTATCATGGCTGTTTAAGAAAGCAAGAGGTGGCCTAGCCATCTGGGTGGCTGACACGTGAATGCCTTGCTAGGAGAGGTTGTTGTTCCATCAGGTTTCACTGAGTTTGAAAGAATTGTGAAAGTATCACAAGGAAAAGCCTTCTCTAGATCTTGTCACCCTTGATCATGATTGGCCTGTGGACTATTTGCCATTTTGGGGCAAGGTATCTGAGTGGGCAGTGGTAACTCAGCCCATAATTTTCCTGGATTACCTGAATCCATCCCAGTCTTGTTTCAGGCAGGATTCTGGGACTGAAATGGCCTTGGTTGCTCTGGTTGATGACCTCCACCAGGCAGCGGCGGAACTACGGTGGAGCGCATGGAGCAGGCGCTCCAGGCGCTCCACCGCGGGGGGTGGGGGTGGGGATCTTACCTTGCCGAGGAGCGTTGCGGTTGGGCCCTGCCGCCCGCCCTGAGTCCGTTTGGCTCTGAAATGAGACCAAACCGGGTGGGGGGGGGCACGTCTACGTGTTGCGAGGGCGCGTCGCGACACTGGCCCCGCCCCCTCGCTCCAGGGCGCCCTCCCGGCGCATTGCGCCTCTGCCACCAGGAACAAGACAGTGTGTCCTTGTTGTTGGTTCTGCTGAACCTCCCAGCAGTTTTTCATACCACTGACTACAAAACCTGAGGGAATGAGGAGGCGGCGGCGGGGAGGAGAGAAAGCCGCTCCTTTCCCTTTGGCTTCCGGTCTCCGATGGTGGCACGGCATGCTTGGGCAATTCCCTTTTGGGCTGTCCAGTTGAAAAGTGACAAAAGGCACCGGCCACTCGCAACAGTTAAATAAAACAAACGGGGGGGGGGGGAAGGATAGAAAGACTGCGCAGGAAAGGCGCGAGTTCCTCTCTTGCAAAGAGCACCCAGTTAAATACACACCCTTATGATGACAGCAGCAAGCAGAAACAGCAACTAACCGGGATGCAGAAATCCAAGCTCCACTTGACTGTACAAATATTCGTGGTTTGGAATTAAGGAGAAACCAACCCATTGCATTGGGGTGGGGGAACGTTCCGCGATAAGAGAGCGGTCTTTACTGGCAACGTCCTCCCGAAAAAAAAATATTTCTTTACCCAGCGTGTGATTCATCTGTGGAACTCCTTGCCACAGGATGTGGTGATGGCACCTGGCCTAGATGCCTTTAAAAGGGTTTGGACAAATTCATGGAGGAAAAGACCATCACAGGTTACAAGCCATAAGCAACCTCCTAGTTTTTTTTTTGTTTGTTTGTTTTTAGAAGTGGGTTTTCTCTGTGCCAGGTGCAAGGGAGTGGCGACTGGACACAGGTATCTTGTTGTCTCGTGTGCTCCCTGAGGCATCTGGTGGGGCCACTGTGTGACACAGGAAGCTGGACTAGATGGGCTTTTGGCCTGATCCAGCAGGGCTCTTCTTATGTTCTTATGTTCTTATGGCGTTGGGAGGTGATAAGCTGTGAAGGTGAATGACAGTGGGTCTGCCCCTAATCTGTCAAGCCAGTTTAGGGAGTTGTAGTCTTTGTGGGGGCTACTTCCATTGCAGTTCCTTCTGTTTGGAGAAAGGAAGAAAGAAAGAAAAGCATTGTGCTGCACACAATTAAAATTATTGTGTCGCCTCTGCCAATTAGGGTGTAAGAAAGGAGCTCCCCACTGGGGTTGCTGGGGTATGTAAAATGCATTTTGGGGGAGTAGAAGGCTGGTGGGGAGAGTGCTTGGGGGATAGAAGAGCTGGCCAAGGCATTTAGGGAATCTCAAAATGACTCAGTAGAATCCAATTTTCCCTCTGATCGTTTGGAAAAAAAGATCAAATTGTTAGGATTTTGAGACCTGTATAATAGATAAATAGGTAGGCTCAATATGCTTTATTTCATAGAAAACGAGGTAAAACTCTAAGAGTGCTTATGGGACTTTTTTTTAATTATTTGAAGGAAAGATTGTGTATTGCTGTTGAGAAACACTCATTGTTTTCTAGTGATTTCTTTACAGTGATTTATTGTTAAGTAATGAAACAACAACACAGATTAACATTCACTGCAATTTACAAGAATGAAAAACAACAGATACTTCATTAAGAACCCGGGTTCCCTCTGGTGCAACCGCAAGTGCAGATCTTTTCATAGAGAACCTGATCGAAAGGCTCACAATATATACTCTATAAAGGGAAGGGCAGCCCAATCCTGTCTAAGATCTGCTCCAGCATGCTAAGTGCACTGCGCCGGATCCTAGCCCAGATTGGGCCAGTGCCGGAGGGGCTGGAGGTCGCCTCAGGGGAAAGGGACTTTTGTCCCTTCCCCCCGGGGAGAGCTCCAGCAGCCCCTATGGGTCTTCTCGGATGTATGCCAGCCAAATGGCCGGTGCAAATCTGGGGAGGTCGTGTAAAGCCGGTTAGGCCCAGGATGGGGGCTAGGAATCGGTGGAACATGCCGCTGATACTCCCTCCCCATCCCTGGCCCGGTGGGCCAATCATGACCCCCCGAAACTCCCCCTCCCTGCCCTCCCTCGCCCCTGCCCTGCGGTGCAGAACCTACCTGCATGGGCAGGCGCAGTGTGGTCCCAGGGCATTCTGGAGCGGCAGAGGCCGCTCCGTCCCAGCCACCTCCCAAAGAGGCGCAAATGTACCTTACGGTATGTTTGTGACTCCTTCCCCCCGGCGGGACTATAGTCTCGCCGGGGGAAATATGGTGGATTGCGTCGTTAATCTTTTACAGGCAGTACAATCCTATGCATGTCTACTCAGAAGTAAGTGCCATTGAGTTGAAAAGGACTTACTCCCAGGTAAGTGTGTATAGGATTGCAAGCGTAATATCTTAAGGTAATTAATCTACTGGTTTATTCGCTATTCATTCCAGTTTACACAGACACCCTAGTTTACAGCCCAATCCTACTTAAAAACTTAAAGATCGAGTTCCAGTGCTCCGCTGCGGGCTGCCTGCAGCAGGCAGTCCACGGCGGAAAGTTTACTCAAGGAAGGGGATGAAGTCAGAGGCGGCCGTGTAACGGCCCAGCTGTCCTCCGGAGCCCGGTGGAGACCGGGATATGGCGGGCGCCATGTCCCCGCCCTGAGCGGCTGGGCCTATGGCCGCTACCGTCCAAAACGCCCCCCCCACCCGCCCACCGGATCCAACCTTACTTGGGTTCACCGGCTGGAGGTCGCTCTGAGGCCTTCTCTTGGCCTCAGAGCCTCCTGGAGGGCGACGCGCGCAGTGGAGGTGACGTGTGCGTGGGTGCTCGCGTCACCCTCTGCGCGCGTCACCCTCCGACGGTCCGCCCCGCGTGCTTCACTCTAGCGACGCGCCTGCAAAGGGGTGTGAGGG
Organism: Plestiodon gilberti rubricaudatus; assembly: GCA_026170595.1. Taxonomy (NCBI): domain Eukaryota; kingdom Metazoa; phylum Chordata; class Lepidosauria; order Squamata; family Scincidae; genus Plestiodon; species Plestiodon gilberti. Next base: position 104,347,867 of record JANXHW010000002.1, on the reverse strand, counting down.
CCCCTCCCCTCCCAGTGCCACTAGCACATTGAGACAGCAGCACCAGAGACTGCTCTCATTTACCATCTTGGATACCCAAGGAGGAAAAAGAGAACCCTGGGTGTGCAGAGGGATGAGTGCCCAAGATTAGCACTGCCTCTCTCTCCCACCCTCCAGCAAATGGCCTTGCTCAGAGACCCTTGTATCATTGCAGAGGTCCCTGAGAAAGCCCAATTGTGGATGGGGAGAGTGGGAAAAAGAACAAGTTGCTAATCATAAGAACATAAGAAGAGCCCTGCTGGATCAGGCCAAAAGCCCATCTAGTCCAGCTTCCTGTATCACACAGTGGCCCCACCAGATGCCTCAGGGAGCACACAAGGCAACAAGATAACCTGTTTCCCGTTGACACTCCCTTGCACCTGGCACAGAGAAAACCCACTTCTAAAACCAGGAGGCTGCCCATGGCTTGTAACCTGTGATGGTCTTTTCCTCCATGAATCTGTCCAAACCCCTTTTAAAGGCATCTAGGCCAGGTGCCATCACCACATCCTGTGGCAAGGAGTTCCACAGATGAATTACACGCTGGGTAAAGAAATATTTTCTTTTGTCTGTTCTAACTCTCCCTCCACTCAATTTTAGTGCATGTCCCCTGGTTCTGGTGTTGTGCGAGAGGGAGAAGAATTTCCCTCTATCCACTCTCTCCATCCCATGCATAATTTTATACGTCTCAATCATGTCCCCCCTCAGGCGCCTTTTTTCTAGGCTGAAAAACCCCTTTCCTCATAAGGAGGTGCTCCAGCCCACGAATCATTCTGGTCGGTCTTTTCTGCACCTTTTCCAATTTAACTATATCCTTTTTGAGGTGTGGTGACCAGAACTGGACACAATACTCCAGATGTGGCCTTACCATCGATTTGTACAAAGGCATAATGATATTGGCCGTTTTATTCTCAATCCCTTTTTTAATGATCCCGAGCATGGAATTGGCCTTCTTCACAGCCGCCGCACACTGGGTCGACACTTTCATCGACCTGTCCACCAGTACCCCAAGATCTCTCTCTTGATCAGTCACAGACAACTCAGAACCCATTAGTGTATATGTGAAATTTTGGTTTCTTGCCCCAATGTGCATCACTTTGCACTTACTTACATTGAAGCACATCTGCCATTTTGCTGCCCATTCTCCTAGTTTGGAGAGATCCTTCTGGAGCTCTTCACAATCCCTGCTGGTCTTCACCACCCGGAAAAGTTTAGTGTCATCCGCAAACTTGGCTACCTCACTGCCTATCCCTGACTCCAGGTCGTTTATGAATAAGTTGAAAAGCACCGGTCCCAAGACCGATCCTTGGGGCACACCGCTTTTCACCTCTCGCCATTGTGAAAATTGCCCATTGACTCCCACTCGCTGTTTCCTGGTCTTCAACCAGTTCCTAATCCACAAGAGGACCTGCCCTCTTATTCCCTGACTGTGGAGTTTTCTCAGGAGCCTTTCATGAGGGACCGTGTCAAACGCCTTCTGAAAATCCAGATATATAATATCCACGGGTTTGCTCGCATCCACATGCCTGTTGACCTTTTCAAAAAATTCTAACAGGTTTGTGAGGCAAGACTTCCCCTTGCAGAAGCCATGCTGACTCTCCCTCAGCAGAGCTTGTTCTTCTATGTATTTTAAGATTTTATCCTTAATGAGACTTTCCACCATCTTCCCTGGAACAGATGTTATAGGCTGACCGGCCTGTAGTTTCCCGGGTCCCCCCTCCTTCCTTTTTTAAAGATTGGCGTGACATTAGCTATCCTCCAATCCTCTGGCACAGTGGCCGTTTTAAGGGACAAGTTGCATATTTGGGTCAAGAGGTCAGCAACTTCATTCTTGAGTTCCTTCAGAACTCTTGGGTGGATGCCATCCGGGCCTGGTGATTTATTGATCTTTATTTTGTCAATTAAGTCTGAGACGTCTTCTCTTTTAACCTCTATTTGACTTAATTCTTTAGTCAGGGGAGACCGTTCCGGCAGCGGTATTTGCCTGAGGTCTTCTGCCGTGAAGACAGATGCAAAGAACTCATTTAATTTCTCTGCAGTCTCCAAGTCCCCTTTTATCACCCCTTTCTCTCCCTCACCATCCAGCGGACCAACCGTTTCCCTGGCAGGTTTCCTGCTTCTAACATATTTGAAGAAGCTTTTATTATTCCCTTTTATGTTGCCTGCCATACGTTCCTCAAAGCTTGGCCTCCCGTATCATCTTTTTACATTTCTTTTGCCACAGTTTGTGCTCCTGTTTATTTTCCTCATTAGGGCAAGACTTCCATTTACGGAAGGAAGCTTCCTTGCTTTTTATAGCCTCCTTAACTGTGCTTGTTAGCCATGCCGGCACCCTCCTGGACTTGGTCGAGTCCTTCCTCCTTTGTGGGATACACTCCCGCTGGGCTTCTATGACTGTTGTTTTAAACAGCCTCCATGCACTCTGGAGCGATTGGACTCTTTTTACCTTCCCTTTCAGCTTCTTTTTAACTAGTCTCCTCATTTTGGGGAAGTCTGCCCTTCGGAAGTCAAGGGTTTTCGTGTCAGATTTGCTCGGCAATCTGAATGGCTTTATGCTTCTGCTGCTAGCCAGTTGCCTGGGGCTGGCTCATGGGCCCCCAGGTGGCCCGCAAGCCAGGGCCCAACCTTGTAGACTCTGCCGCCACCCAGAGAAGGGAGTCTTAACCCTTTCCCATCATGACAGGACACAGTTTTCAGCCACACAGGGAAAAACATACAGGCACAATATGGGCGCCTGCATGTCTTCCCTTCTATGGCAGTTCAAGAATGTGTGATTTAATTAAATTGAGGAATTGATAATAATTAAAGCCTCCCTCCCTCTGCGCCACAATTCGGTCCCCCTTCCGCTACTTTTAGAAGAAGAAAATTATACAGGGATCTCTTCCGCAGGGATCTCACATAACATCTAGTTTGGCCCTAAGGTGAACTTCTTAAGCATAAAGTAGACTCCATTTATTTTAGGAAATCTTTTCTCTAGCCATGCTGACACATGGTCAATAGGCACATTATCAGCTGCATTTTCAAATGAGTTGGGGTGGCAAGGAGGGCCAGTTTAACTCTTGGAGCTATAAGCAAGATCAGTTTTCTTGGTTGATGAAAATGTGTGTTCCAGATATGAATACATTCTAATAGCATGCGAATCACAGAGGGGTATTTTTAAATTTCTGCAATGCCACTCACAAGGCAAGCTAAGTTATTTCTTTAAAAAATGAAAAGCTATGTTATGAACAAAAGAAATAAAAAACAGGATAGTGTCTAAGTTGTTAGCTGTCTTTTCTCTGTAACACTCCCCTTCTTTGTCAATCCAAAATTCCCTCTCCTCTTATAAGTCTTTCCTCAAAGGCTTATTTATTCCTTACATATAATTTCTGATCCTGTATTGAGTCTCATCTTACCCCTTTGTTCACTGGCAACTGGTGGTCTCCAATTTTCCCTAATTTCCTCCACTTTCTCTGATCTTGTCAGCATAATGAGAAGAACTCAAACACTTCTGTCTACTGTACTACTCCTAGCGCACTATGCTATACAGTGGACCCCTTCTAACCACGGATTCGGGACAGGCGGATTTGTCTCAGCGCAGATCCCAGACCCGCGAGGGTCCACTGTAAAAGTTTTTTAAAAGAAAAAAAGTTTAAAATAGCGTTTCTTACCTTTTGGCTGGCAAACTGCTCCATTTTCAGGGCTGTAGAGAGCACAATCGCGCTCCTACAGCCTCTTCCGGGTCACTGGACTTCCCCCCTCCCTTCCTCAATCTTATGCATTTGTACTCTACTTACGCAAATAGCTAAATCATAATGCATGACTGCAGTCTTAGAGATAAGTCAGCCTGGTAAATTTTAGGGGAATGCAAAGGGAAATAAAAAACAGACAGATGAGGGAAAAAAGGCTGAGCATCTGCAGCGGAATACCTTTTGCTGGGATACTGCAACCACCCACAGTCTTAAAATTAAAGAGCAATGTGCCTCTGATCATGCACAGAGTGTCATTCCCTGCAATGCAGCCTTCCTCCAAAATGAAAAATATGGAGCTGCCGCCGTCCTTTTTATTAATTTATAAATATGAATTTTCATCTTCATAAACAAACAAAAGCCAACTATACAGTATACATAGAAATGTAAACTGTATAACCAGACTGTAGACAGTATTCTGTTCCACTTCATCCCAAAATATATGCCTTGTTTTGGAAATCTTTTGTTTTGGCACGAAACTTTTGTTTTTCATAACTCCCTTCTAATCCCCCCTTTTCTTGTTGTCATAGGCAAGACTGCGCTTTCTCAGCCCAGCATTTTGTTTTTGGTCCCAGAGTTAAGTGCCCGGTTCTAAAAAATCCACTCCTGGTTTTCTGCCCAGCTACTCCCATTTCTTTTCCCCAGGAAAACTGGAACGAAAGCAGCAGAAGCTGGTTGATTGGGAGGTATTTGGCATATAGATATATAGAATACTTTATTGGCATATAAACCAGTGGTTCTTTAACTCCTGGGAAGACCCTTTGCTACCCTAAGTGGCAGTGGGGCCTTCCCAGGGGTAGCGACGGCGCGTTCAGGATCGCGCCGCCACTGCGGCCGAAAAGTCCCGTTTTACCTTCATTGGTGGCAGTGGAGGTCCTCTGGGGGGGGGAGCCTGTGGACCCTACCGCAGGCCTCCCCAAATGTTGGAGCGGCCCTCCAATGCGATCGCGACCCACTTCCGGTTTGACGATGAAATCGGAAGTGGGTCGCGATTAAATCGGAGGGCTGCTCCGACACTTGGGGAGGCCTGTGGTGGGATCAGCAGGCTCCCCCCCAAGGACCTCCACTGCCACCAATGAAGGTAAAACGGGACTTTTCGGCCACGGCGGTGGCGGCAGTGGCATGATCCTGGACGCGCCATCGATGTCACCATGGGTTGCCACGCCCCTTAAGGGTGTAGCAACCCTTTGTTCCTGGCTGGGGCATCGCCATGCCCCAGTTTGGGAACCTCTGACATAAACAATACAAACACAAAACGTGTACTGTGCAAATTTACAATCAATTCACACCCTCCCACACTAAGGGCGTAATCCTGGGCAACATCCCCATCCCCGAGTAGACCTCCAGCCTATCGGATGGGCAGCCCGGGTGCAGGATCCGGCGGGTGGCCCTGGGCCGCTGGCCGGATCCTTACACAGGATTGTGTTGCCCTGCTCCCAAACTTCAAGTCATTTAATATTTTGGGATATATTTTAAGTGAGCGTGAGGACTTCAAAGATAGCTGCTGAATTCCGGAACAATTTTGCTGAGCAGGGGAGGGGAACAAGAGAGCAGAGGCGTAGCAGCAGCGAGTGCTGCCTGGAGAACTCGCTGCTGCGCCGCCCCGGGGGGCGCCTCCGCTCCGAGGGGGGCGCCGCTGCTCCGGGGGGACGACCTGGCTTCCACGGGTGCTCCGAGGCCTTCTCCCCCGGCCTCGGAGCCGGAGAAAGCCCCGGAGCGTCCACCTCGACTGGTGGCCGGGGCTTTCTGAAGGCCGACTGCCGCGCCGCGCTGTTTATCTTTGGTCGCCACATTTTTGGTGGACGCTCCGGGGCTTTCTCCAGCTCCGAGGCCGGGGGAGAAGGCCTCGGAGCGCCCGCCCGCGTCACCTGGCGGGCACGCTTGCTCCATGGAAAGACTGGAGCGAGCAGAGCAGCGCCGCCCGGGGCCAAGGTGCCGCCTGGAGCCGCTGCTCCGCTCGCTCCAGTCTTTCCACGCCTCTGCAAGAGAGGGTGCTTTGTGGGGCTTCTCACATATGAGCCCAAGAGGAATGAGCACGATGCACCAGAAAAGACAGAAACTGAAAATGATCCAGTCACGCTCCAACTCAGATGTGCAATATTGGCTAGAGGGGAAGGGGGAGGGAGAGAAGCCTAAATGCCTGCCCAGTGGCTCACAACTGATGTAGTGCTTGTTCGTGTTTGATTAATCTAATTAAAAACAACCATCTGACAATCTAAAAAGTTGTCACTGATTAACCAGGCTGCGGATTATTATAATACTTATTTATAAACATTGCAGATGGCAAATACTATCTTAGAGGGAGCTTTCCCCGTGTGGCTAAGATGATGCATGCTAGTATATTCATGTGTGCCATCTGCAAGCGAAGTATACCTTCACAACTATGTTTTTTTTTACATACACATGTCACCAATCAATCAGGGTGAATCAGTTAACATCCCTTTAATTAAGTGACAGTCCTAGTAAATAGTAAACAAATAAAATAAGTTTACTGCAGTTATTGGACCCCTTCCATTTGCCAAATAAAGCAGGATAGAAATTGTAAAATCAAAAACCCTTTGGTTCAAGGTAACATGGGCAGCCCAATCCAACGTGACTCTCCCCTGCCGATACAGCCGCAGCAACAGGGCATGCTCTGTATCCCATGGGGGAGTATCGGATCCCAGAGGCCTCCTCGAGGCAAGGGAACATTTGTTTCCTTGCCTTCGCTGCCCCAATGGGTCTACTCAGACTTGCGCCAGCTACTTTGCTGGTGCAAGTCAGAGTGGACCTGGATAGAAGGATAGAGGCTGGGAAGAGGGATAGAATATAGGCAGTGCTGCTGCTGCCAATACTACCCCCTTCCTGGTTCCGACATATCCCCCTTTCCTGCCCCCTCCCCATCTGCCCACCTCCCAGCGCCGACATACTGGTGCGCGGACTGCTGTGGTGGCCGCCATCGCGCGGACCCTTGTGGCGGTGGCAGCCAGACTGTGCTCTATGGCGTGTCATCATTTGCAATGGCTGTAAAGTGCACTGTGTTGCTGGAACATGCGTTCTGGTGGCGCAGAGGCTCAGCAGGATTAGGCCGTAAGGCTGTTACAAATTCATTCGTGCTTCAAAATGTATTGAAATTGGAGCTTAAGGCATGGCTTAAATTATGCACTATGTAAGCAGTAAAGATGCATGAATTGTTCTTGTGGTACTTTTACATGCACCCATAATGTCCCTTCATGCCCCTTCCCTTTACTCCCACCATTCCCTTCCTCTAATTTACATGATCACAATAGTTACACCATCTTAAATTAAGCCGTGACTTAATCTGCATAGCGATACATGATGTGCAACCTAAGTCAAGGCTTTATTTATTTTGTTTACAAAGGAAGGCAGAGACTATGCCAAGGGGGATTTCATATCCAGTCCCAAATTAAGTTACATGCACATACAATAACTGGTACGCTAAACACAATTACTAGAGAGTAAATGCCAATGAACTCTAATGGACTTACTCTTCAATCAATATGCTTAGGATTATGGTGTAATTCTTGAAATTTAGTTTTCTCAAAAAAAAAAAAATCAAGTACAACGGAGTGCTGACCTTGTAAAATAGAGAATTCAGCATTCCCTATTTTCATACTTGTAGTAGAAAGACCTCCTGCCAACCTAGCAGTTCCAAAGCATGTCAATGCGAGTAGATAAATAGGTATCGCTTGCGGGAAGGTAAACAGCGCTCCGTGTTCCAGCCGCATGCTACGCGCTGCGGCAAGGAGAGTCATGCCGGCCACATGACCATGGAAACATCTTCGGACAGCGCTGGCTCTTCGGCTTTGAAATGGGGATGAGCACCACACCCTAGAGTTGGACACGACTGGACTTAATTGTCAAGGGTCACCTTTACCTTAGTAGAAAGACATCTTGTGAACTTAAAGATATAAAAACATTTTAATCTGTCCCATGATTCTACAAACATCTCAAATCACAGATCAGGGTAGAGGTGCTGAATGTTTTATCTGGGAAACTGAATAGGGACAGAGATTAAATGTACTTTAAATCAGCAAATGAGCTGTGGATGATAATAAGCATGATACACTTACATTCCTGGGTGAGTGAAAACTGTGTCATCACCACACTTTTCTTTGCTGCTCCTTATACCTCTTGTTGCTTAGACCAGTTGCCTACTGCAAGAGGCACTGAGAACTGACTTTTCAACTACAGTAGTACCTCTGTATCTGCGGATCCCATATCCGTGGATTCACTTATCCATGGGATTCACCCCATCGTGCAAATGACTTATTGAAACCTTCCTGAGTATTGGGGGCTTTTTGCCGATTACAAAATGGAGGCAGGAAGCAATCACAGGAAGCGAGGCAGAGGGCTGAAAAGTCTGTCTCGCTTCCTGCCTCCATTTTGTAATTAGCAACGAGCCCCCAATACTCAGGAAGGTTTCAATCACAAGGTGGTAAGTTGTTTACGTTATGGGGGACATGATAGGGGTTTGCTTTTATCCGCAGTTTCCAGTTTCCGCGGGGGGCCCTGTGGACACTGGGGTTCTACTGTGGATTGGGCTCAGGAGGGTGGAGGGATCGGCAGCTTCCGTGCCTGCTGTATCCTATCCCTCCCCTCCTGGGCTTGAAAGCTCGACATGGGTTTTTTCGGTTCTGTGCCAGCGACTAAGCTTGTGTAGATCCACGTAGCCCCATTGCACAAGCTGGGGGTTTACCCGGGGTAAGGGGGAAAACATCCCTTTACCCTGAGAAGACCTCCAGCTTACTCCTAGTCATTGTTTTAATTCCAAAATTTTCTGAAATTTGGCCAGAATAAACCCAACACCAGGTAGATTCTCCGTGCCAAATTTTACACTGGCAAAACAACTTCTATGAATTTCAGAACAAATGGAATCTTCACACTGCACAATGGCAGAATGCAAAAAAAAACCCACCACAAAAAAAAACCCCCAACAAAAACCGCCAGTCTTAATATCCAGGCATATTCATGGCTTAGTAAGAAAATAATTATAGCCAAAGAATAACTTGTGGTTGCCCATAGCAACACAGAGGGCATGAGCCAAGTCAACAGCAAAAATACCCTCTTGATTTTATGTAGAAGCGGCTTTCTGCTTGTTCCTCCTAGCTACAGGGAACAAAAAAAAAATGAGTGGGATAATTTACAGCACAACTAACCTTAATTAATGAGGCAGACGCATTCAAAGGAAGATATTAATAAATAACACAAGCCTACAATTGGTTCTTGATGGAGCAATAGCTTAACTAGAGCAATAGCTGTTCTAAGAGTAATAGCTGCAGCCCCTTGTAAATTTCCCTTCAATAAATTATGTAAACCGGGAGCTTATGTACCTGCAGCCAATGAAGAGGGGCCGGCAGAAAGAAAAAAGTCGGTAATTATTGAGGACTTAAAAAAAAAAAAAAAAGAGGAGAGGAATCACAAATATAAATGAGCTACAGCACCATAAGAACAACACTCCCAACATGTTCTCAGATCAAAATAAGGGCATTTTTATGAGTTCAGAAGACCGCTCTTCTCACGCCCTGGAAGGATCACTGCCTAAATCCCCTGACTACACAAGACCGAAATTGTTCTCCTCTTGCTATATTCATTTATTCTGCAGTAGCTTTTCCTGCAGTTCCTCTGATTTAAAAGTGAAGAGGGCATTCTTTTATTTAATGATAAGAAAGTGCCCTATCGACAGCTCGAAATGAACTGAGCAAGTGAAAGTGCAGGGTGGGTATTACATAAGGCCTTTAACATTACCACACATGGAATTACTTCCATGTGCTGTAGGAACAAGATGTGTGAGACACTCAGGTCCCAATCCTACTGGGGCCTTGCACTGCGAGAACGTCTGGCAGCACAAGGTCCTTTAAGGGTGGCATGGAAGCTGGACTACTCTTAAGCCCTGACGGGCGGCTGCTGCAAATGGCAAGAGGTGCGGCGCATACGGGAGTGGCGTGTTGGTAAGTTGGTGGCGGGGGTGAGCCATGGGTGGGGAGGGGGAGTAACAGGGCGTGTTGGGGGAGGAACCTGGGGTGTGTTGGGAGAGGGAGGGGTGGGCCCCGCAGTAATCATGCACGCCAGATCTGCCCAGCCTGCAGCAGCTCTCCTTGGACTTGTGCCAGCTGTATTGCTGGCATAGGTCCAAAGAGACCCATAAGCAATTGGGCAGCCTACTGAGGGGTAAGCAAAACTTTTTTTACTTACCTCCTGCAGGTTGTAAGGTTGCCTCCCTTGAATGCCCCCTCCTGCAGGCCATCTGATTGCCCCCCACACACACTACTGTCCTCCCCTGCAGCATAGCTTCTGTTGGTACAGCTGCATGCTATAATGTGGCAGGGGATAGGATCAGAGGCGTCGCTACAGGGGGGCGGTACTGTAAGTTCCGCACCATTCTACTCTGCATTACGAGGTGGCCCCACCCCCTCACCGTCTGAGCCATTCAGAGCACTGAAGGCAACACTCCTTCGTTGTCTCCTACGCGAGTCTCCTACACATTGCCTTCACCGTTCTGAATGGCTTCGACGGCGAGGGGGCGGGGTCACCTTGTAACGCAGAGTAGAACGGTGCGGAACTTACATTACCGCCCCCCTGTAACGACGCCTCTGGATAGGATTGGGCAGTCAGTTATGCAACTCCTAAAATCCAAGAGGATAGAGCTGAGATCTGAAAAGATGCAACTTACAGCCACTCGTAGCAACAGAAATGATGAAAGGCACCTCCAACATCTAACTCGCACAACAGCAACAAAAGAGGGACTGTGATTTTGCCAGAGAAAAAGGTACCAAAAGCTAAGCGCCGTCTCTGGGAACATAAGCAGGCATGGCCCTTTTCAGAACAAGAAGTTCAGCACCATTTAAAATCTTCAGCGGCTTTTCCATTGCTGAAATGCAGCTTAAATTAAACTTCAAAGACAATAAAGGAGTTTTATCCCACAAGGAGATCTTTCAAGATGTTGCAATTCATATCCTGTACACAACTATGACAAGAGCCTGCAGCTTTCCTAATGTATTTCTTTGGCAGAGATGCATGAGATGAAGGCTGAGGAATCTAGGAGTCAGACACAAGTTTGTTCCTTTCCTTTCCCGGCCAAATCCTCCTATAACTCAGGTGTCAGTCAATGAAAAGGGCTCAGATTTATGATGTGAAGACCACATTTTAACAAGGCATCATATATGTTGAGTTCCTATTCATCACCCTCTTTCCACATTGGATTTGAGATACAGGTGCACTCAATTAGCTTCAAGTAAGGACATTGTAAGGTTCCACTGTATCAGTGTAATAAAATTTTGAAAAACAGCAGACTCCCTGAATTAGTAACATCAGGGATCAAGAAAAGACCACCAGCTCAGCACCAGAAGGAGGGGTAGAACCGATCCCTCTATTTTCCACCACTGGTGCTGCAACTGAAAGACCTTTGGCTGCAGCAGCCAAGGGAGAAACCAAATCCAGCCCCATCAAGAATCAACTTAATGATTCTTATGTTTGCCAAGGTGTTGCGCTGCGTTATTTTAACTGCTTTCTGTGGTAGTAATGTTAGAGTTCACAGGATGCTGAAAAACCTCGCATCATAAGCGGTAAACTTCACATTATAAGCAGTCTGATATTATGCATGGTTGTCTTGGAAATATGTCCCATGGAATTCAGTGGGGTTTACTCCCAAGTACAAGTGCATAGGCATACTGCTCCAGTCTAATGTCTCGCTCAGAGAGAGAGAGAGACAGAGTGAGTTTTTTTCCATATCTCAGCATACTTTACATATCCCAGCAGAAAATTCATCCAGTTTCATATACACCAAGACACAAAGGGGCTAGAGCGCACCATGCCACCAGGTCCTGCTACAAAGAGAATAGGGCAACGTTTCCCAAAAAGTGGGTCGCGACCTGATTTGCAGTGGGTCGCAACCCAATGCATCGCCTGCAAAGCACTTTTGGAAGCCTCTGGAGGCCACTTCTGGGTCGCACCAGGCCCGCAACCCACTCGATTGGCCTCCGCGGGCCTCAGAACGCCTCCCAGAAGTAACTTCCCGTTTGCGTCTGCGACTTCTGGTTGCTTCCGGGAGACATTCGGAGGCCTGTGGAGGCCAATGGAGTGAGTTGCAGGCCCAGCATGTCTTGGAAGCGGCCTCCAGAGGCTCTCAAAAGTACTTTGTGAGCGAAACATTGGGCGGTGCTCAATAGGGAATTCAGTGATGCCTTCCATGGCATCAATCACAGCTGAGGCTACCATCTTCCTTTGCTGACAACAGTTCTATGCCTGTAATAGCATGAGTATGTACATTGCCAGCGCATCCATGAGGCCATCTGATGTAGGTGGCATCAGCAGCAGATTGCAAGGGGTCTGAGGGGGCAGCAGACAGGGTGCCTTTCACCCTGAGCCTGCTGCCACCATCGAAACCCATCCCCAATGGAAGCTTGAATGATCTGCTCCCCACTCGGCTCAAGCAAAAAACAGACCATTTCCCTCCTTATCGTGTGTCCTTGTGAGCTGTTTCCAAAGCCAGAAGTACTGAAGTTCTGGTTTTATTTACAGGGACAGCGCGTTCGCTCTTCCCCTGTAAATAAAAACCAACAACCCCCCCCACACACACACACATTTCTGAGTTTGACAACAGCACGCAAGGAACACAGTAAGTGTTTTGGGGGTTTTTGTAGCACAGAGGCGGCAGACCCGAGACAGTAGCAGGCGGCGTTCCAGGTCGCACTGCCCCTGGGTATGTAGGGATGGGAAATGTGGGTCTTTTGAATGTCAGCCTATCAAGGCAGCAGCCTCGGCTGCAGTGGAAGAAACCAATCACATGATCAGCAGCCAATCTGGTGATTCATAACCATAATATTGTGATGCTTGCAAACAAAACCAATGAAACTTCCCCTTCTCAACCCTTGAATATTTCTTTAGCATCCGGTTCCCCAGTATAATACCCCCACTCTACCAACATGAGAAAAAGAGGACAGGGAAAAGACCCCTGTTCTACAGCTGTGCCTGTAGTATTAGAGGAACAAACAGCTCTGTACCCTTATAAGCCGTGAACATTCATTCTGTCAATCATAAATAGGGGTCCAGGTCAGATGCATCTGAAAGCCTGAGATGTCTAAGGTGGGGCCTAGTGACATCACAAGGATGCCAACCCATGACAAATGATAACGATCTTCTATCCTGGCAAAGTGCAGCAGTAATGGTGCAGTCCCAGGAACATGAAGTCGCAGGAAAATAATGGCAATTTCTCCCCTCCACGATTTCTTGGATATGATTTTTCAGAACAATGAGTAAACATAGGCTTATCTGGGGCACCCCCTACTTCCCCCCCTCCAGATTTTTTTTTAAATAAAAGCTTTTTTGGTTCTGGATTATTATTATTTTTTGCGGGCACGGAACACATGCATGCCGCCAGTTAGGGCACCCAAATTTCCCCATTTATTTAATTATTTAATGGTGTGTACCCACCATTTTCGCCCCCTTTTGCCATTTTTTTAAAAATTGTTTGCCTCCTTCCTGGTGCTGCTGGTGCTGTTGCTGTCACCTGATTCCTGGTTGGCCAGCTGCATCAGGCCAGCCGGGACTCCCTGTCAGTCCCCGGGTCAGTCGAATACCCCCTCCTGCCGCCACTTCCACGATATAAAAAGTTTTAAATGTTTTCCTGTGTGCCGCCATCTTGGATTTCACAAAGTCTCAAGAGATCCAAGATGGCAGCACCCAAATCTTGTGAGGGCCTCATGTGCCCTCACGAGATTTGGGCGCCGCCATCTTGGATCTCGCGAGACTTTGTGAAATCCAAGATGGTGGCGCACAGGAATACTTTTAAAACTTTTTATATCGTGGAAGCAGCAGCGGCGGTGGGAGGGAGCAGACCTGGAAAAACTGGACTGCCCTGGTTCCGGGCAAACCGAGACAATCCCGGTTTGTCCGGGATGGATGATAAGCCTAAATAAACACATTTTAAAGGAATATTTTTTTAAAAGTGGTCCTGAGGTTGCACTGCTCGAAGACTGCCGGAAGCTAAGCAGGGGCAGCCCGTTTCGTGCTGGGAGACCAGGAAGTCACTGATAAGCTGCATTGACCCTCGGTGGGAGAGAGGAGTCATTGTTGCGTGCCGTGCTGAGAACGGACTGGAATGCTGAGAATGTCAGTGACAGAGCAATAACAACTGGAAGACTCCCTGTTCAGCATATGATTTGTGGCTGCCTGTGGAAAGCTCAAGGCTAGTGAAGATGACTACACCGTGGAAGAAACCATCTGGAATTGTAGATGTCCTAGTCCTATATAGAACAATATTGTTTCCAACATTCAAAAGATACTAATGTTAATGATGAGAGCATTGCTATCACAATAGCATTTGCCTGGATCTCTATATCTTCCAACGTTTAACCAAACAAGATAGATAGGAGTGTGCTTGTGGCACCCCAGGACCACTGTTTGAGACACCCATATACACTCTGCTGAATACCCAGCTTCGCCCACAGTATTCATTGACCCAACAAGGGCTTGCCCCATACCAGTTTAAAACCCAAGAGGCTGTGTTCCGTTGGCAAAAGATATGCTTGAAAAACACAATTGCTCTACAATATGTTATCAACAGTTCAAAATGAGCATTGCCAACACATGGAATGCCAGGCTGTGCACTGCATGAAGTCTTACTGTTCGTGCACACATTGCTATATTATATAAAGCCAGAATAAGTCAACTGTATGATCCAGGAGAGAACACAAAGCCCATGCAACCAGTTTCACAGGGTTGGGGACTCAAGTCGCATGATCTGTTCTCAAGTCCGACTTAAGTCGCTACTGCGACATGACTAGGCCTCGACTCGAGTCCCATGAGCGACTGACTCGGACTCGACTCAAAACTTGGTCCCTTTTCAGCTGAGTCACGATTTGAGTCACCAGGGGGCGATAGGGAGTTTAAAAAGGTTTTTTTTAAAAAAATCTTGTTACCACCTTTGGGCCCCTTTGCGCGACAAACCGCTGTGTTTCCTTGCTTTTACAAAGCGAAATTGCGCTCCAAGAGGCACTTCCTGGTTGCGTGATTCCCCCTTCCTTCCCCTAAGCTCCCGCCAGAATGCACTGTGTGACTTGAAATGAGACTCAAGACTTGGATTCAAAAGTTAGGGCAAAGACTTGAGACTCAATTTGAGACTCAGAGCCAGAGATTTTTCCACATCCCTGCCGGTTCACTCCAGCATGTGAGCCAAATCGTGCATACATATACACACACTCCTCTCATGGTCACCAATACAGGCAATTTTGTCTCTTTCTTTCTCCCTTTCTTCTGCTAGGTGATGATGAGATCCACTTCACACTGCAGGTGGCACCACTGGAACAAGGGGGGAAGCTATTCCCTCATGTTTCAAAAACGTAAAAAACTAGCAGTTTACTCAAATACATTGCCAGCCCTTATTGGAACCCACAGGTTTCTTGCAAGGCAGAGAAAACATGGCAGAACGCAAGCCAACAGGGAAAAAAAGTCAGCTACAAAATAAAGCAGCAAAAAAGCAGCCCCAAAGAATGTCATGCCAGCCACCCTTTTAAAAGCAAAAATGAAAACAAAGATTGCAGTCTTGAACGTGCCATCAGAGTTTGCTGTTTCTATGTTGTGCGTAAAGAAAAGACCGTTTGGGTGTGTGCGTCATGGTCCCAGGAATGAGCCCTGCATTCTGGGAATGAGGCAGATGAGACTGAGGAGGAAACAGATGTGGGAGAGGGAATTTCTTCAACAGGGATGGAGCCCCTACTCCAGAAACTGCTATGCAGAGGGTACTCCTGGGGATGACCTCAATCCCCTTTCTGTGGCCAGAAGACACAGTGCTAAGCCTGCGGTGTCATAGCTGTCTCCCTTCTCCTGCCAGCTCCACTACCTCAGTTGAACTGCCCCCCAAATTTGCCTGCTACCACCTCTCCCTCCTTGCCCTCATCACTAGATGCATATGCATGCGTACACACAGAGTTTTGGGGATGGGAATTGCAAGGATGAACAACTGCTCCCAACGGCCAATGACTGAGGAGAGATTGACAGCACACTCCTATCCAACTTACACCACTGGTGTAACCAGTGGTGCAGCGAGACCGGGAGGCCCCAGAACGGAAAGGGGATTCAAATTCCCTCCAATGGGACATCAAAGGGGATTTAAATCTCCCCTCTCCTCCAAAGCCTCCCGCCCTGCACTCCCCCGCTGGTTCCACCGGTGGTGTAAGTTGGATAGGACTGCTCAATGAGACTGGTCGCCCTGGCAATGGGGCAGCCCTTGCATGAGAGAAAGATACTTCTTCCTGCTTCACCATGGGAAGGCCAGCCACAGCAAGGGTTTTTTCCTTGGCTGACCAGGGGCCAAAGATTCAGCCCCCATGCTGACATTTCATTTGGGAGGAGGGTATCTAGCAAACCTAGTCGTAACATCTGAACTCGCCCATTCACTACTCCTGAAATTTGGTACATAGAGCAACAAGGTTTCAGTTGTAACTGGCCTTCCAAGTTTGGTTCGGAACTGTTGCAAAATGACCAAAATCCAAGTTCTTTGAATAGGTCTCCAGTGGAAGCTGTTTCTCACTCTTTCAATGGGAATAACAGGGCTCCCATCGCCCAGGTTGGAGCCTGCAGGGGTTGGGAAGATTGTCAGAGGCAAGGAAGAGGCAGCACATTCCAATGTGTGATGCAATCCAGGCACATTTACTCAGGAGTAAGTCCCAGAATGCTTTTAATGGAGCTTACTTCCAGGTAATAGGTCTGCAGTACACTTGCTTGAGAGCGACTGCTCTCTTTGAACTCAATAGACTTTTCAGTAAACACACATAAGATAGCTATTTCTGCAGACCAAAGTTATTAAAAGGAAGAGGGGCTCTGTCAGAAAAAGCAACAAGCAACAGCTGAAGTAGATGCAGTAATGGGAAAAACATTGCCCATTGAATTTCTGTCTGCCACATAGTTGCTAAAAGACACAGGAACTCTTTCAAAAAAGAAAACACACACAAAGAAATAGGGCTTACTTCTGAATACCTGATGCATAAGATCAAAGGTCAAGCTACAAACCACTTGAGTAGAGAATCGGAGTACAGAGTGAAGCAGCTTGAGGTGGAGGGATGTGCCCAGGCACAAATTAAACAAGTTAAACTTCCCTAATCACTTGCTAGAGATACACCTAATGAATATCTGCTTGACGCATCTCGATGAGGCACAGTGCTGTCCCAAACTGCTACCTGCTACTACATTAAATGTCTAGGCCAGGGGTGTCAAACATAAGACCCGCGGAAGCTCTTTATCTGGCTCACGAGATAATTGGGCTCTCCCAGCACCACCCTTTCAGCAGCGCTGCTTCTGCTGAGGCTCTGGGAGGGAGAGACGGAAGGAGGCTTCAGAAGGCAAGGAATGCAACAGAGGAAGGGGCAGACCAAGTGGGGTGAAAGAGGGAGATGCTGTTGAGGTCCTGGGAGAGCCCAGTTATCACACAGGCCGCCCTTTCAGCAGTGCCACTTCTGCCAAGGCATCACTTCGCAGAACACCTCTCAATTGCTGAGCTGAGAAGTGATGCCTCGGCAGAAGCGGCACTGCTGAAACGGCAGCCTGCCTTGATACCGGTAATTGGGCTCTCCCATATATCTTGAAAATATGATCAAGATTTGCATACATTTTCCTCTGTCATTTGTAGCTGATGAGTTCCTAAGTGAGAACAAGGTGCTTATTTCTGGCCATCATCTGCTTAATGACATCACTTCCTGCTTAATGATGTAACTTCCGGCCCTCGGCAGGTGCCATGAATGCTATTCGGTCCACTGTATGAAACAAGTTTGACACTCCTGGTCGAGGCAGAAATTCTACAAGATTCCACAATCACTTGCCACAACTAGATTAAGAGAGTGTGCCATCAAAACCATTCATCGTATATACTGTAAATTCCTACAGCATATGGTTGTGGTCCCTCAAATAACCTGCACTGGATTCTAGAGGCCCTTTCAGTTGTGGACAGCTGTCTGGTTGACACTTCCAGCCACCAATTGGAGGAATATGGATTTTTATCCGCCGAAAGTGGTTTTTGGCAACTGACAAAATTGCAGAGCGCCAGCTCTTTGATTTCTCCAAAACCTTTAAAGAAAAATGTTTTTCAAGTCTGGAAATATCATACACTAACAGCACCTCTGCAGATGAAAGAGATTCCATCGCCGTTACTGTTTATTTTGCCAATTGATCTGTGAACTCCGTGAAACTGGATACAGCAATGGCCTATCATTTGATTACATTGAAGTGGCATCTATGATTGAAGAGGGGCAGGGACCATGAGCAACAAGAGCAGCATTTGCCAGGGGCCACATCTAAGCAGAATAAGGGGCCCAAGGGTGGAGTAAGCTTCACAAAGGTGTTCAACTTCACCCCAAAAGCGCCCTGGTTTTTTTGGGGGGGGGTAATTGTGGGGGAAGGAATATATTTCCAGGCAACATTCCCCATCTTCTTGTTCTGCGCTGGCTGGCAAAGATATTCAGTAAAATAGAGAGAGCATGAAGCAAGGAAGAGTTGGAAACTGGCAAGCTTTCCTACAGGCTGAGTGTCAAGAGAGCTCTTGTGTTGCCATCAATACATAAGACAGGTTTGCTCGTGGACCAATAGTAGCAGAAACTGCTGGTCCTGTATAATTTCTGCCTGATCGTTAATTATAGCAAGCAGGTGGCATTTTGGCGAAACACTGTACTTTGTACTGAGATGCCTCGGGCAGACATTCATTAGGCATATCTCTACTCTAGCAACTGGTTAGGGACCTTTTTCACCCTTTGAACTTCTGCCTTGATACATTCCTCCCCAGTCAATGTTGAGCTGAAAGACCAATGTGCATGGAGTCCAATTTGTACTGCAAGCGTAGTATATGAGACTGTACAAAGTCTTGAAAGGTGGCCACCTTACTTTCCAATTCCTTATACTTTGTGAAGCATGAGGGAAAATTGTAAGTACCTTAATACTTACTGATCTTAAGTTGAAGGGTTTATTACATTTGAATCCATTAATATCTAGCTCAGTTTTCAGAAAGATCACTTTTGTATCTGTTCTAGGGAGATTATGAAATAGTCTCCTTTAGAACTAAGTCTAACAGAAATAGTGCTTCAGGGCTGGGAACATTCTCTGATAAGCCCGTCTCAGACCGATCATTGTTTTTATTAATGACTCTCAGTTTTTAGTTTATGTGTCAGGTGCATCTCTGCAATAATGAGCTAGTTTGGATGATATTCCAACTGGCTCATCTTAATCAGCTGAGAGAGGAGTATGGAGCATATGTCTCCATCTTCTTCCCCTCAGTGCCTCATCCCGCTGGTACCTAAATCATGTGCAGACATCTGAACCATTCATCAACACATGGATTACGGTAAATACTCCTTTAAAGTATTCAATCAAGTCACATCCTCCACCAATGAAGTTATGCTGTGGTGGGATGGCACACCCATGCGCCTTTCCCACGTGGTTAGGATGAGCCAATCACAGCATTCCCCAGTAGCGTCACTGCAGGGGGGCACTTGCTTTCGTCGGCCGGAATGGCTCCAAAGGCGAGGGGGCGGGGCCGCTTTCTCCCGTCGTCTAACGGAGGCTCAGAGCCCGGCGGAACTTGGAGCTCCGCCCCCCCCCCGCAGTGACGCTACTGGCATTCTCTGAACCGACCCATTGTGTCTGAGGGCAAACAAAAGCTAATTCAGAGCAGAGGGTAATGCTTCTGGCATATACTGCTTTCACTTTGAGTGGGTGTCAGAAAAGCATTACACATACCTTCCCTGCTCCAAATCACCCACTCTTGAAGTAGTGTTTTTTTCTGTAAAGAGGCTGCCAAGGTTTTGCTTCATGGGTGCATTTATGACTTTTGTTTCCCTTCTGTTGGAACATACAAGCCATTCACAGTACGGATGCTACCGCAGCCATTCTCAATGGGAGCCATATGTATGTCTGAAAGTTCAAGTTTTCTTGGTGTTCAATAATAAATGATGTTATATTTATCTGTTCATGTTGTATCCTTGGTTGACCAGGAGGTGGGTGGCCCTGGAACCTGAGAAGAGCTCCTAAGGGGTCATAGCCAAAAAAAAGGTTGAGAATGGCTGTGCTAGAGGTCCAACTTGCAAAATGTCAGTATGTCGGAAAAAATTGGTTTAGCACAGCTGAAACTCTGTTGATAGAATAGGAAACACACCTTAACTTTAGAAGACTATTCAGTACTATCTGTTACTGAGTCACACCAAGTTCTATACCAGGGGTCTCCAAAGTTTTCTGGCCGAGGACAGGCCGGAATGATGGACAGGCCTCTGGGGCCACTGGCCCCGACCCTTCCAGTGGCCCGACCCTTCCATCTATGTCATTCCCGCACAAGTGACCAGTGGGGTGCTGGTTGCCGGTCACCACAGCCAGTGGGGAGCCAGACGCCACCTGCTGCAGCCTCCCACTCTATTGCCCCACATTCCCAGGGAGACAGTGATGGGTAGCCTACGCTAGTGAGCAGACTGCATGAGTGGCCCTCCTTTATCTCAGACGGCTGCAATATTGATATTGGGAACGTGCATTAACCATGACTCCATCAATACTATGGTGGGATCTGGCAACCCCGCATATGGACAACTGTAAATAAAATGTCTGACAGGCTACACATAGAACCCTGATGGGCCACAGGAAGCCTGTGGGCCACAGATTGCCCACAGACTGCAATACTGCCAAGTCCAATGGATGGCAACTCACCAGAATTCTCAAACTGGCATCTCAAACTGAGATCCTCTTAAGAAGAGATGTTATGAACTGAACTGGAGCCATGTGTTCTAACCCCCAAAGCAGTGTTTCACAAACGTTTTCAACTTGCGGCTCCCTTGACCGTTGGCGACCATTGCGGCTCCCCATTACATTATGCTGATGCTTGCCAATTGGCATTGCACTGTTTTCTGAGATGATTCTGTGGCTCCCCTAGCTGGTTTCCGCGGCTCCCTTGGGAACCACTCCTCCCAGTTTGGGAACCACTGATTACAGGTAACTGCATCTTTTTAGGGGGGTGCATGCTCTGCATAAAGGGTCTCACAGGGACTTATGAAACAGCTGTTCTATTTTCTTGCAATAACTATGTGATCGCCTCATGACACATAAATCAAGCTATATTCATCTGTAAAATATTGGTTTTGCCCTGTTTCAATTGTGCCTCCTCAAAACCTGGGGTATTTGAGGAGCCACCTCCTTCCATATGAACAAGCTCATACCCTGAGGCAGTGTTTCCCAAACCTTTTTGACCCGCGGCTCCCTTGATGATTGGCAACCATTGGCCGTGGTTCCCCATTATTACATTATGTTGATGCCTGCCAATTGGCATTGCACTGTTTTCCGAGAGGATTCCATGGCACTCTGCGGCTCCCCTGGATGGTTTCAGCGGCTCCCCTGGGAACCGTGCCTCCCAGTTTGGGAACCACTGTTCTAAAGGCATGTTCTAACCACAATACTGCTATCTGTATTTATTTCCCCCTCCAAGGGGGGGCAGTTTAAGCCAAGGAAGCAGAGTAGGGGGACAAGGCATTAAATTCCTCCCCCAGCACAGTGGCTTCAATCCAAATCAGGCTCCTGTACTGCTGCTTTTAATGAAAGAAAAAAACCTCATCTGGACATCTGATTGTGCATCATCCACATCACGCGTAGCTTGGCTGCAAAGTCAGTGCACAAGCCTGCAGAGGTCAAAAGCCAAAGCAACCTTACCTGTTCTGCTGTCCATCGGTCCAAAATCCAAAGAGTACTTCACCACGTGGTAGTTGTTCCATACGTAAAGGAGGTTGTCCCTGGGGTTATAATCCACAGCAGCAATGTACTGGTATGAGTTGGGGAAAGGAACATCCACCACGCTTTCCTTGCTTTGCTCAGTGTTGTAAATATAATCTATTTTATTTCCCGTTGCTTCGTTGTCGTCGTCTTCGTACACAGACTTCACCACGTACAAAATGCCACAGACCATGAAGGCGTTGGAAGCTGACCTCTTGTCATAAGAGGTGTCCCACGTCCCTTCAATCCTCAGGGTATAAGGGTTCAACTGACTAATGACAATTCTGCCGTTGTTCTGCTCAGTTGCATAGATTACCCAAAGCCCGTTCTCATCCACAGCCAGGTCTATATCCGACTTGCCTCCCCATCTGTACGGCGATGTGTCGTGATAGTTGGCATTAGCGATTATGGCTTCACCACTCTTTATTCTTGTCCGTAGATCAAATTTGACAATATTCCTTGTCCGTTCTTTGTTGAAAAACAAAGCCCCATCGTACACCACAAACCCTGTGCCGTCTACCCTGTGAGGCAGCTTGTAAGTTGTGGTGGGTCTCCCCGCGATGAAATCGTCCTTGGAAGAATACTCTGTTAGTGTGTCAGTTCTGTATGGGGTCCATGGCATGTAGTAAATCTTGTCCGAAGCCTGCAAGGGATCCTTACACCAGGCTCCTGACTGGTGGTCGGATTCAAATAAATGTTCACTCTGATATACTCCTTTTAGTAGTCCAGGGCAAAGAAAAACTGAAAGAAGGCAAAGAGTTAAGCAAAGCAGGTTACTGGGTGCTATGGAATGCATTTAAACATTTCTAAATCAGGAGCAAGGGAGAAAAAAGAAATTCAGGCTCCCCCTTGAACTCTGAAATGAACACGAATGGCTTTTTACACTACAAAGAGTAGGGAAAATTCAGAGAAACTGTTCTACATTCTTATTTTTTAAAGTTCCTTGGCAAAATTGTCTACTTTTGAAATTATATACTTAACAGATACTATTGCAGAGCAAAGAAAAATCCCTTACCAACCAAAAAGGTGCTTAAAGCAAATAGGAGGGAAACAAAACGAAGGCAGCTCAGTGGTTTAAATAACGAAAAGACTGAGAAGCTGCCACAGAAACTCAGCATGCAGCCACACAGGTAAAGAGAGCAATGAATGAATAAGTATGCCAAGAGGACGGAAGAAAGGAATGGCAGAAAGAAGGAAAGCCCCAGGGAGGGAGGTTGCGATCAGTTAACATGCCATCTGAAATATAGAAGAATTCAAGCATTAAGCAAATTGTAACTGTCAAGATGAACCAGCTGAAATTATCTGCTGCATAGAACTTCACAATTACCTTTACATTCCATCCCCCCCAAATAGGATTGCAAAACCAAACTATCAGTTGCCAATTACTTTATAGTTCTGAAAACATATGTATAGTAATTGTAACACGGCAATGTTGATATGGGATAAAAGATTATTATTTAAGAAAAAAGAATAATTACACAGGCCTGCGCACATTTTGCTTTCTTAAAAGAGAGAGATCTATTCTTGGGTATACAGTATTTGGGGCGCTGATTCAAAACGTGGCATCGGTTTTGCCCTATCATGTCTAGTTTTGGGGGTACAGCATCACCACCTCATAATGTGAGTCAAGCAGCTTCCTTGTGAGGAATCTGACGCCATGGCTTCCTCACGAGGAAGCTGTTTGACTCGCATTATGAGGTGGCAATGCCGTACCCCTAAAACTAGATGTGATAGGGCAAAACTGATGCCACTTTTGGAATCAGTGCCCCAAATTCATATAAAACCACCATAAATTTTGAAAAAAAGTTTTTTTGACCCTCAACTTTGCAGGCTTGTTGTGTTATACTTTTTTTAAAAAAAGAAAAGAAAAAAGAATTACTGTGTATGCAAAAGGAGGAGACCGTCATCCCATTTAATTGCAGGCTTCTGCGCGTACAAATCCCTAACTAGATGAGAAATATTGCATGGTAACAAATCCTGAGCTTGCCACTCCTCAGCTATATCCAAGAGCTGGACCTGTGGCCAGGGAGCCCTATAAAGAAAGGTAGAAACCTACTGGTCAGCTGTCTAGAGGGGGTGTGTTGTATCCCACCCCGGTCCTCCCTCTCTGTTAAAAAATAGTTCATGATGGGCACGATTCTAACTGCCTTTAAAGGAGTGTGCATGGGCACTGTTGGATCCAGGGGTGTCAGTCCTGTTGGCCTTTTCTCCCACCTCAATGGCAGCATTCAAGGTCACTGTGGCTCCTCTTTCCAAGTTCTCTCCCTGGTCCTAGTATTTACCTTTTTTCTAACCTTTATCATTTTAACCCCCACAGCAGTGAAATGTTGCCGGCCGCTGCAAAGCAATCAAGGTGAGCAGGAGCTCTCTTCTCTTACATCCAGGTGGTGGAAGCAGTTGCAACTGGCACTGTGCAAACATAAGGTTGCTGCATGGACAGGCACACCTGGGCAGGCCCAGGCCATTGACATTAGCAGGGGCTGATTGCACCCTTAATTAATAAATCCCATTTCCTCCCAGCCCACAGATGTACATGTGTATGTACACCCGTCAGCAGAAATGGTTTAAAGGCTGTTTGGCTCAAGTGGATATTATGAGCCTCTCTGACTCTTAACTGAGTTGGGTAGAAAAGAGCAGGAATCAGGAGCGGGATGGCCTGCTGGTATGGGGTTTTCATTGCTGGTGTGTGGGGTGTGTGTTTGTGGGAGTCTAGGTTTCTACAGTTGCTGATCAAGTTATTGTTTAAAGTTGTGGCCTTTTTGACCCAAGAATATTCCTCATGTCTTATGCAGTGTGGGGGCAAATCTGGTGATGCTGAAAGCAAGAAGCACGAGTGTGCATGTGTACATACCTTCCTGCAAATTATGTAATGCTTTTCCAGAAATTGTACAAAGGAATACATTTTTTAAACAATCCTTTAGAAAAGAAGGATGGTGCCAGTAAGCCTTTCCAGGAAGGAGGTGACATCAGGGGTGTCACTAGGGTTGGTGACACCTGGGGTGAGATCTCATGGTGCCACCCCCATGGACCTCCCCACTACCAAACCATATAATGTGGAGGCTTCCTAGAAAATGCAATCCCTGCGTGAGCTGTGGTGGGGATCGGGAAAAGTGTAAATCCATTTTCTACCAGTTGTGCATTTTTGCACCACCAGTAACAAACAGAATAGAAAGACATTTTGGTGTCACCCCTCCCTGGGGTGACACCCGGGGTGGTCCACCTCCACATCGCCCCCCCCAGCGACGCCCCTAGGTGACATGTAAGCGTTGCTGAACAGCAGATAAAGTTCAACTTTAACCAACAGGTTAACACAGTGAAAGTTAGTGATGAAAAAACTTGAACCTTTAAACATTAAAATGTTACAATATCGTATCCCATAATTACAGAGAATGGGTATATGTAATATATAAAATATGTGAAAGGTATTTAATTACCTTTTTGTTCCACTTCTATTGTAGAGAAAGAAGAAAGCAAGAAAGGAGAAAAAGAGAATAGATTAATGGTACTGTACTGGTCAGGCACTTTTCTTTACCTCTTGCACTGAAGTATCAGTTTCTACATAATTTGCTCCTGAATATGATGTATGCATTATGATGTAAGGCCTTTTTGTAAATACAAACCTAACATTGTATCAACATTTTATGACAGTTTAAAAAGCATGCAGCATCTTTTCCAAAACTTATTAAAGTTAGTGCACAGGTTGCGCAAATTTTGGTGGACCAAAGATTAGGGTCCCAGTGAACACATGTATGACTCAAAACTCTTGATTTCAGTGAACAAATTGCCTTGTCGCCAATGGGCAAAAAGATCCCAATATAATCTTGACAAAGACAGAACACTCCTGCAACAGTGCTTTTGTGAACAGAAAAATAATATTGAAACAAATGTCAACAGTCAACAGTTTTTATTGCCATGACTTAAAATAATGATTGCAGTCACCTGATAAAAAACAGCAACTTTGTCTTATGAGTGAATTGATCAACCACTTACCGTATTTCATGAATTAAACCTACATATAATTGCATACGAAAAGCACTAGTTCAGAAGAAAGATAATACTTTGCTTTAAATGATGCACCATGGCATCCCCCTCGTATGTGGAAAATGAGAAAATGCATCTTCTTAGATGGTACCTTCTCCCTGTCATTTTTGAAAGGACTTGGAATTTTTAAAAAACATTTTAAAAACCTGTTGCCTGCCTAATTAAGCGGGGGCAACATTTTAATAGATTTAGATCGTTTAACGAATTAATCTAGCTGATAAATCCCCTAAATGTTTCTTCATCCGTCATCATCTCCTCCCCCTGTTTTGATTGTACTGCAACACATCTGCTTCATCTCTTTCTGACGTCCAGTACTTGCAGGTCTAAGGGGTTGTCCTGTTTCCAACAGGAGTCCTTCCAGGTTACCAGCTTTAACACAGTACATGGAATAGCACATTAGCTGTTAGGCAGGTCAGGGGCTCTGAGAGGCATTTTCATCAGGGGGTACAAAGTTTCTTTTGGGTCCCCTTAAAGGGGGAGGGAGCAAAACAGGATGTGGAAGGGGAGCAATAGCCAGAAAAGTCTCCGGAGCCCAGGTCTACCAGGCTTCCCAATGTGGTGCCCAGGTAGGTGCCCAGGTAGAGGCCCGGCCACTGTTTTTCACTCTCCATCAGGCCACCTCAGATCCCAGGAAATTTCTGGGGGCACTCCTTTGGCTCCTGGGCCCCCTTTTTGACCCTGGGCCTGGGTTCAATTTATCCCCCCTCATGGGCCCTGAGGCAGGTTATGTTTGAACTCATAAGTACTATGAGCAACCACCTATTTCTTCATGAAGAAGATCATATTTAGCTTAGCATGGTTCAAGCATTGCATAACTGCAAAGGAAAAGAAAGGGTGTGAGACTCCTGCATCCTCTTTTCATGTGTTCTGTGCAACATCTGAAGTGGGAACCACACTTACAGCTGAAAACAGGAGCATTCCTACGCATGGGCCAGCATCAGAGGTCAGTGTGGTTAGGCAGGTGTACCAAGTCCCTAGCACCTGCCCACCATGACAACATTTGTATTTATTCTGCAAGGGTGCAATAGTAACTTCACAGAACTGGCTCGTGCAACTCACCCACCACAGAACTGTCAACTGGCCATAATACTTGCGGAAAGCATGCCAGGAACATGGAAAGGAGGTTCTGTGCAAAATTCTTTGACATGCGATGCAGTGCCAGTTCACACGTACCTTTCCTTGGGACCTTTTATCATACTGTGGGCCGAATCCTATCCAACTTTCCAGTGCCGATGCAGCCGCAATGCAGCCCTTACCTTGAGGAGGCATGGCTACATCAGTGCTGGAAAGCTGGACAGGACTGGGTCCTGAGAAATCAAGTCAAGGAGGCTGTGGAACACAGGAATAAATGGTACTAAATGAAGAGAGGAACGTGTTGGAAACCATGAACCTTTATTTTCTGAGAGTACATTAGCAAAATGGCGTCAATGAAGGTGATCCAAATTATGAACTGTGACATCTTGAAAAGCAAGCAGTCAACCTGGATGGAAATTGCTAGAGAGCTCTTAAAAGAACTCAAACGTGAAACATTTCACAGTTACATTAACTAAAACCTGCCTTTTTTTTCAGAAATCTGATAATCAGTCCACTGTAACATCAATTGTAAACCAAGGATCTAGGGGATCTGGGAAGTTACACACCTGACAGCTTAAATTCTGTCTCAGATAAATTGGCAAACATTTATTTAAGTTAGAATTGTTAACTTTACAGAAGAACAAGTTTTGCTGATCGAAGATCAGCATGGCGTCTTGCCTCTTCAGCTTCATAGAATTCTTTGAGGATATCATCAAGCACGTAGACGGAGGTGGTCTTTGGGCGATTTATCCTTGGATTTTTAAGCCTCTGAGAAGCTCCCTCAGCTAATGCTCAAAAGGAAACTTAGAAAAAAATGGGATAAGGGAGATTTTTTTTTTCTTGACAGATGCAATTCTATACTTTTTTTAAAAAAATGGTTCAAGCGGCTTCTGGTGTAATCCCCTTTCCTCTGCTGGTAGTACTTGAGTAATGTGTCTGCTGCTGTATCTGCCAGGCTGGCAGAATGGCTCTGACAGAATAACTTTGACTGCTGGACAGAGGCCCCCTAACAGGGCAGAGAGATTTCGAGGGAGGGCATTTTGAAGGAGGGATATGGAGGAACTGACATGCCAAATCTGACATATCCTTCAGTCAGTGGATGTGCCCTCAATCATCTTGTAAAGTTATGCCAACTCCAGAGGTGGCGTAAGTTAAAGAAACACCCTTGAAATTAAAGAAGAGCAGAAAATCCTGATCCCTGCCCACTTCTTTCTGTTTAATCTGCCCCACCCCCACCTTGCTAATGGAGTATAGGATTCAGACTAACTCTGCACCCAGCTACAGCCTGACTGTTGTTGTTCAGTCAAGTCGTGTCCGACCCTTCGTGATCCCATGAACCATATCCCGCCAGGCCTTCCTGTCCTCCACTGTCTTCCTGAGTTCGCTCATTTTCATGGTCGTTGCATCGGTGATGCTGTCTAACCATCTCATTCTTTGCCTTCCCCTTCTCCTTTTGCCTTCAGTCTTTCCCAGCATCAGAGTCTTCTCCAGAGAGTCCTCTCTTCGCATTAGGTGGCCAAAATATTTGAGTTTCAGCCTCAGTACCTGTCCTTCCAGGGAACAGTCATATATAAAACCGTGACAGAGAGATCGTAATTCTGGTCTGGAGTGCAGTGCATGGGGTTATATCTCTCTGGCTCCATGTTGTGCACACTTAGAGAACACAAAGAGGAACTTTGGTGATGGTAACTATGAAGAAAGGGCACATTGTACAAACAGCTTTGTGTCTTCAAAACACAGCTATTTTTTGCATTTTTATACCACCCTCCCTCCAAGGAGCTCAGGCGGCACCTTGCCAACAGTTGTCTGTTCAGAATTCTGACACGACCTCCGCCTTAGGGCTCCACACACAAATTCCCAACAGGAACTTCCAATGCACGCCTCCAATCAGAAATCGAAGGATGACGCATGCCACACAGGTAAGCAAGGATGGGAGGAAGCCATGCTTCAAGGATGGGAGGAAGCCATGCTACCGTGAAGCGATGGTAGCGGGCCACTATGGGGTGACGCACACAAGGGGTGACGCGCACACGCACTTGACCTCTCCTGTGCGCGTCATCCCCGGAGCCGGCTCCCGACTTCTTACGAGGCCAGGAGGCGGCTCCGGAGACGTCTTCCCCGGCCAACAAGCCAGGGCCTTCTGAGGAAGGCCCACTGTGCGAACGTTATTTATAACGTTTTTTGCACATGCGCAGGCTGCCCTTTTCCCTCAGGAACGGTCTGCGCATGCACTAAAAAATGTTATAAATAACGTTCGCACAGCGGGCCTTCCTCAGAAGGCCCCGGACAGCCGGCTGGGGAAGACGT
This sequence comes from Plestiodon gilberti rubricaudatus, assembly GCA_026170595.1. Taxonomy (NCBI): domain Eukaryota; kingdom Metazoa; phylum Chordata; class Lepidosauria; order Squamata; family Scincidae; genus Plestiodon; species Plestiodon gilberti. The sequence continues at coordinate 104,318,972 of JANXHW010000002.1, read as the reverse complement.
CCCCGAGCCGGCTGCAACAATTAAGGGGGCACCCGGGCCAGTGGCCTGTCAGGCGCCTGGACCGGCGCCTCGTCGGGCGCCCCCCCAAATCGCGGCGCGCCCTATGGCCGCGCCGAAGATTTATAAGAGGGGGGATATAGGGGGGAGGCATCACTTGGGTGACGCGCGCCCCACGCTATGGGGCGGCGCGCTCCCTAGTACGGACACTGCAAAAAAAAAGTACGGACACTGCTCCCTAGTACGGACACTGCACTGGCTTCAAGTACGGACACTGCAAAAAACTCTCCTTCAGTACTGACAGCTGTATCTTAGCTCAATTGTGTTGGCTAACTATTTCTTTCTCCCTCAACAGCTCAGAACGCTGTCTCATATGCAGGAGATACTGGTTAAGCATGGTATCTGTTGGTGAATGCCAGCTGAGTGCTTCTACTCCACCCTGTGCTACTGCTGATCAAACAGTTATAACAGTTCTCCCAGTGGAGAGAAATAAAGAGCCAGGATGGTGTAGACTGAGAACAGTGCTGGACTCGGACTGGGCTCCAATCCCTGCTCAGCCATTAATGGTGACGGGGTGTTGTCTTCCATGAATTGTTGTATGGACAGGACAACCCTTTTCTGCTTTCACAACATTCACAAAGGATGAATCCCAAGACTTTAGACGCAGCTTTCACATCACTTTTGGACTTTTTCCCCTTGGAGGAAAATTAAAGCTTGGCCGTATGTCACAGCTGCGCTTTCCTTGCTGTACTGCAATTCATCACCTGTGAAACTCTCAAATCACCGTCTTCAGTCCAGAGGAGGTCAGAAGCAAATCAAAAGCATGACGGCGCTATCTTGTGAGCTGTCTCTAGAGCCCATTTTCCTTCTTTTGATTAATATAGCTCCTATTTAATCTGCACAAGAAAAACATTTGATCATTCAGATGACACAGATTGCTTCTACAGCTGCCAGAACCAAACCAAGGCAAATATCATTCAAATATATTTATGATCCTCATTAACCAAAATCTAGTGGTCGCTCTGCAGAGCTGAGCATCCTCAAACTCTCTCTTAATGGTTTGAATACCATTACATATATATAAAAGATTTTGTTCTGGCAAGCGTGTACAAGCAGGAATGGCTACACTGGCAGGGTGTTCTGAGCTTGTCTGCCACACAATACAGTTTGGGCTTTGCTCTGACAATACATGCATCAGAATTCATCTTTGAGGTCAATGGGACTTACTCCCAGGTAAGTGTTATAGGCTTGCAGCCTAGTAGTAGAATAGGGGTGTCATCAGTAAAAAAAAAGTGTGTGTCTCATATCATCTGTGAAATGCAGAAGGATAGGCAAGCAACACAGCAAAGCTCTCAGATTATAGAGACACAGAATTTTCAGAAGAGGAAAGTCACTTTGGAAGGGCTCGTACCATCTTCTGTTCAAACATTCCGTTACCACTGCAGAGTTAATGAATTGGGGGGGGGGGGGGGGAGAGCAGTTCTGTAAGTTTGCAGTGGAAGCCAGAAGCACAGATGGCTCTGCATGATGCTAAATGGCCCCTATGTTGTCTAAACAGAGCTTCAGTTTATTAGTCTCATCCAACTCATTCCTGACTCTGGACATTTATTATTTTGGACATCCAGAGCCTCATCTGAGTCAGATGACAAGGAGAAACAGAGCTGGGTGTTGTCAGCATTCCATATGAGGTGGTCACCCGCCCCAGCGGCTTCATGTAAACATTAAAAGAGCATGGGAGGCAAGCAGGAACCCTGCAAAACACCAATACAACGTGGCAGGGGGCAGAGACATCACCTCCCAGCCAGCAGCACCTTCAAGTCTCACCCTACTCCTTATTGGAATGGGTCCAGCTTATCTGCTTCATCCAGGAATGTTTGGAATGCAACATCCACCAAGGTGTGTGATGGAGCAACACTTGGCAAAATCATGTGGGTCCAAAGAGGCTTCCCTCAGAAGAGGCCCTACTGCCCCTCCTCTCCAGGCAGTTGCAACCAACTCCTGCTTTCAATGAGAGACTAGTAATCACTCTGTGAACCAATCAGTCATTCCTCCCCCCCCCCCCAAAACGGGCAAGGGTTGAGCATACAGGTGGTCAGCTGCGCTCACTAACTCCTCTTTTAACATCCTCTGGCTGAAACAGGTGAAATTCACCCAAGCAACTGCAACTAGATAGATCCCTTCAACTGTCCTCTCCTGGTACTTTCAACATAAAAAGGTAAAGGTATCCCCTGACAATTAAGTCCAGTCGTGTCCGACTCTAGGGTATGGTGCTCATCTCCATTTCAAAGCCGAAGAGCCAGCGTTGTCTGAAGACGCCTCCGTGGTCATGTGGCCGGCATGACTCTCCTTGCCGCAGCGTGTAGCATGCAGCTGGAACACGTTTACCTTCCCGCAAGCGGTACCTATTTATCTACTTGCATTGACATGCTTTGGAACTGCTAGGTTGGCAGGAGCTGGCCAAGCAACGAGCGCTCACCCCGTCGCAGGAATTGAACTGCCGACCTTTCGATCGACAGCTTATGGTTCAGCGGTTTAACCCGCTGCGCCACCCGCTGGCCGTACTTTCAACATAAAGGTAAAGGTATCCCCTGACAATTAAGTCCAGTCGTGTCCGACTCTAGGGTGTGATGCTCATCTCCATTTCAAAGCCGAAGAGCCAGCGTTGTCCGAAGACGCCTCTGTGGTCATGCGGCCGGCATGACTCTCCTTGCCGCAGCGCGTAGCATGCAGCTGGAACACGGAGCGCTGTTTACCTTCCTGCAAGCGGTACCTATTTATCTACTCGCATTGACATGCTTTGGAACTGCTAGGTTGGCAGGAGCTGGCCAAGCAATGAGCGCTCACCCCGTCGTGGGAATCGAACTGCCGACCTTTCGATCGACAGCTTATGGTTCAGCGGTTTAACCCCTCTGCTCCTCCCGCTGGCCGTACTTTCAACATAGCGGCAGCCAAATTGGAGCAGATACAAGTGATTTTAGACTTGAAATGCTTTGCAAATATGTCACCGAGGACTGCTAAGCATTCAGATATCTCACCTTGAGAGTCTGTTGGGTTCCCTATGCCCTGGAGGGTCATCCCAAGGGGTGCAATTCCACATTGTAGGGGATGGTTTAAGACATTCAGTCCCCTGAAGGGCAGTTTTGGCAAGGAAAAACTAATACTGAGAAGCAAAGGAGACGCTGCTAGTGCATCTTTATTAAGTCTCTCTTTAAGGAGAATACAATTCTTCTCTCATTCTGTTTTGAGACAAGTCCTTTGCTGAGTCCTTTTGGATCTTGTCACCAGCAGAGGAGCTCCTCAGGAGCCAAGGAGCATTCCTTCCTAGAGATGATGTCACCATGCAGAGCAGCTCTGCAGCATAGCATCACGCTGAGAAATACTGGCCCAGGCCTCTCGTGCGCTGTCGCAACGTGCCTTACAGCAAGTGCCGGCACAAGGACTCAATAGGATTGAGCCATTCATCATCTAATCCCCTGTTCCCTTACCTGGTATCACTGCCAATCTCCCTCTGCTCATTAAATGGACAATTAAGGCACCGTCCCCCATTCTTGAACTGACATGAACTCCTAGGCATATAATGCCAACAAACTTCCCACCAAAAGCTCCATAAAAGAAAAACATGACCAAGCACCCCAACAACCAAGCAGGACCCTGCTAGGATCAGTGCTGTTGCCGAATAGTCCAAAAATCATCTGCTGACTAGAGTCCTACATTCTTCAAGAGCTGCGGTCCCCAAAACTGCACACAGATCTCCAAGTTGAAATCTTACCAGGGGAAAATGCTACAATGCTATTCCTGAACACACATCTCAATATGGCAAGCTTCACTTGATTAAATGATGCAGTTCTTCAGCTGTGAACAGAAGAGTAATTTACAAGAAGAATGTGACTGTTTACTCATCTTCTGTGCTTTTCAAATATGTTGAGAAACAATTTTAGTTCATATTCCGCATAAACACGAGGTAGTTGGGAAGCTATTTTTGACGACCGAATAAAGTTTACAGAATGGATTAATTAAAACCAGCTATTCTTAAAAAGAATTATTTCATTCAGAATAGATTTGCCTAACAAACTTTAGCAATACGTGCAAAGATGAGCAAATTAACCATTATGAAAACAGTTACCAACAATCTGAAAGGCGGTGATTTTTCTGAGTTTTTAATTAAGATTATCGACTGGAACAGGGGAGTTTAAACAATGCACAACATAAAACTACAGAAGCAGGGAAATTGCCCAGAAAATGCTCAGTGTGATCTTGAGGGCTGTCACTTGGTGTATGCCCTGAAATATCTTTTGCTAAGGCCTAATCAGCCAGCACTGCAAGAGAGTTGCCACCAGGAATGGTTTATGAACTACTTCTTGCTATATTGCTCTCCAAAATATATGATCCTTGGTTTTTGAGATGCAACCCTAATTCAAGACACTTGCACTTACACAGCCCTGCATCCATCAGCTCTTGCACAAAACGTATCACTTCACCCCGTTGCTCTCTCACACACACCCTGCTAACATTTTTGGTCGCATCAGCTTGGGGACAGGGCAGGGCATTACTCTGCCTCCACCCTTTCATCTCTTCCAAAAGAAGGACAGTCTCATTTACTGCAATCACTATTCTTACTGCCAATAGATACTGTGTTAGGACTACAACCTGACTTTACCTCTTTTTTCTCTTTTATTAAATGCATCTTATCCACAAGTCAGCAAAAGCGCTATTTTCCTGCAACTCTATGTATCTGGTGCTTTAATTCGATAGATCACCCATCTCTTCATGGTCACAGAAGGTGCCCTAACACAGCAGTTCTCAAAGTTCTCCCTGCAAGGTGGGGAGAACTTTGAGTGTTCATGAAAACCGTAAGTACCCGATCGCCGTTTTGCGGAGATCTAACGATCGGAGAGGCCTGCAGAGGGTCACGAAGCTCCCCGAAGCCCCAGTAAGTACAGCGGGGGCAGTTTCGGGCAATTTTGCGGCAATGGTGATCCCTCGGATCGCTGCCACCGCCACCATGCTGTCCCAACCCCTTAAGGGGGCAGGGGACAGCTAAAGTTCTCAATGGTGGGTCGCGACCCACAGTTTGAGAGCCGCTGCCCTAACAGATTACCCCAAGTGGTTGTAAGTTCACAAATGGATACTAACAATGTGCTCAATTGCACCTGTGCACTCAGAACCTACTAACAGATTATATTCAGCTTATTGTCAATGGTATAATGTCTCGGTGAAATGGGTATATAGCTATAATGGCACACATTAAGCACGCGCACACACACACACACACACACAAAACTTAGACACTGATAGAGCAGGTGCAGGACACGACGTAAGACTTCAGTTCAGCCGAATCTATGGAAATCAAAGCACAGCTTTCACTCAGATAACCCAAGAAGCACTGAAAGCTCTGGGGATGTGCTAGATCCTTACTTGTTTGTTAGAGGACTGTGCTAACAGCTGCTGATCTGAATGCCTCCTTGCACACTGCTTTAAACCTAGCCTGCCAAATGCTTGTCAAGGAAGATCCTTCTTCTTTTCGGGAACCGTATGTGTTCTCACTGGAGGGTGAGAAGAGGGAAGTCCACCTCAAATTCCTACTTCCTGATGACTAGCCTTCTAATTTCTCTACAGTAATGTCCCTTTGAAGTTGCAGAACCTGTCTGACTCCGCATGTACAGCAAAGGGTGCAGGATGTGCTTTTCATTTGAGTTATACTTTGTCCCAGTCCTGCACAAGCGTTTTGGGGATGTCTGGTTAGCTCTGTCATTATAAAAAAAAAACCACACAGATAAAATTTTGAGAGGCATTTAAAAATGATAAAGCAATATGATACGGTTCAGTCAACGTTATGAGTCAATTTGCAAAGAACGGATCATATTTTTGCATGCTATCCAATAATGTTCGTAATGACTATGCCAGTTTTGAAACAAGCTGAGAGGAGTTTGTCTCACTGCTTGAGACTGTGACCCTTTGAGGGAATGCAACCTCCCCCCCACCCCGGTTATTCAGCAAAGTACCCTGTAAATGGTTTTCTCATGTGCTGCCATAGTAAGTAATAGCAGGTCATGCAGCACTTACAGCCAAAACCTCCTTCAGCAATTACAGCACTATTTTCCTGTTAAAATGTTGTTTCCAACAATGATTTTGCAGCCCAATGGAGCATTCCTGATTAGATTTTCAATGATGCTGCACATCACGATTTTCCATACAGTACACTTTCAGAGACTAAGAGAAAGTATGAGGTTTCCTATTCAGCATTTTTAACAAGCATGTTCTGCAGGATCGATCGAACTACGTTGTCAGCAGCATCTCTGTTCCAAAAGCTGGGCAACAGCTCTTGACCAAAGGAGGCAAGAAAAGGCTTACAAGTTTTCGTTTGAAAAGAGAGTACAGTTGGCCCTTCGTATCCGCGGGGGTTCTGTTCCTGGAAACCGAAAATCCGCGGATGCTCAAGACCGGTTGGTTGTGGTTGCGGTAGCGGGTGCTGTTTTCTAAGCTTGTAAAATGCCTATAAAAAGAGAAAATGCGAACGGAAGCAACTTCCAGTTGCACGTGCAACTGGAAGTCGCTTCCAATCGCGTTTTTCTTTTTATAGATATTTTATAAGCTTAGAAAGTGGTGCAAGAGGCAAGAAGTGGGTGGTGGGCCCATGCGGTTGTTAAATAAGGTGCTGTGGCGCCGTCGCCCCACCCCAGTGGGATCCCACCTCCGCGGGTGGCCATAGTCATATCCGTGGATGGCTAATCCGTGGATAAGGAGGGCCCACTGTATAAGGACACAATGCTATACTGTACTGAAAACAAAAAGTCTAAGTGCCATAGAACTTGGCAGAAGCCACTTTCCATTGCTATATCTGCATATTTGCTGCTGTTGCTGCCGGTGGAACTGTGTGCTACAAGGGTGCAATTTCACTGGCATACGACCCAAAGAGAGTGGAGATACGGGTGTGACAGGGAGGAGGGAACTTAATACCAAATTCTGTACCTCACTCAGACTTTGGAAACACACCTGATAGCAGCTTAATGTTAGGTCCACTCTGGAGGCAGGGCAAATCAAAACACATCTATGGAAAGAGCACTTTGCAAACACTTGTTTTTCTCAGAACCCTTTCATGTTCCCAAATACAAACACTCAACTGAAATGCCCACCCCACCACGAGGTGCAAGGACAAAGCACACCACACCACACCACACCACACAAGCAAGCAAGGGGGGGGGAGAGATAGCATGCCTCAAAGGCAAATGTCTCTCATGCCTGTCCCCTCACCGCTCCCATTTCAGCATTATCAAATGTGTCTCGGCTCTAAATCGTGCTGGCGAACCATTCCTGCCTCCTTCATCAGCCTACAGCAGTGTCACCCCCAGAGGAGATATAGAGCAAGCCTGCTCTCTCCTGCCGATGCCAGGGACTCCACTCCAGCCACTGCCACGACAGGCGGAGCACTCATGATCCCTTTTGCTTTTCAGGGCTGCACCCTGGCCACATGGAGTAGAACTGGCACATGGCACAGAGCTCCACTGCAACTCCTCTGTTGCTCTGAAACTCTTTCCGTGTTCAGCATTTCCCTCTGCAGACGAACAGTGAAAGTGAGGAGACCAGGGGGAGGCTAACAGGCATGTCATGGGGGGGGAGGGGATACAGGGTACAATCCTGCCGAGCCCCTCATGCCTTTGCTCTCCATGAAGAGGGCTTGTGTGTCCCCAAGAGATGCAGAGAACAGAGCCTTCCACATGCCCTACACTCTGCATACCACTAAGGAAGCCCACAGCAACAGTGACCAGTGCGATTCCAGTTCTTCCTCTATGGGGCTGCCAAACTACGTGTTCCACGCCAACCCCTGTACCTTTGCAAGCTCCATGACAGACAGTTATGTCACAGGTGCAGCCAGATCCAACCAACATGTGCTGGAGGAAGCAGGGGTGAGATGGATGGCAACCCCACTCATGTGTGCCATTCTTTCAGATGCTACTCTGTTGCTCTATATAATAAAAGCTTTCATTTTGTCACAGAATTAGCCGACAACAAACCCTTTCCCTTGCTCCAGCTGTTCTTTAACTCAACTGACCTCAGGATGGGGCTCTGAAGGAAGGTAGAGGGGTCAGGGACACTCTGCAACTTCTCCACTCCCTGACCCAATGAGTGTTAGCAAAGATCAGGCTCTCCCGGGCTCAGAAGCAGCTGGATCCCGGCTGCCAGGGTGAATGAGGCAGTCACTTGGCAAGGTGGTTGTAGGAGGTTATAAAAGAGGGATTATTGGCAGGGTTTGTATGCATAAGTGGAGTCAAACACCAGTGTGCTGGCTGGAACTCCTGGCAGCTGTCTGTTTCAACCCTCTTTTGCTAACGGCACATGCAGCACACAACGCTGCAGCATCATCTTGTCTGGCTTTTTGAGCGTGTGAGATGGGGTGATGATAGTGGACCGTCTCCATGTTAGCACAAGCAGATTAGTTCCTTCCATGACTGGTCCACGTAGGGGAATTCCTGACATCTTCCCTTGTGATTGGTGCATGCAGACAAGTGTGGCAATGGATACTAAGTAGCAACTGGATTGTTCTCTTTTCCTCCTCCTCTCTTGTAACGGCAAGGGTAGAATCCTGACAGTTTTGCTGACACTGTGGCAATGTGGGCATAAGTCACCATAGTGCACTATTGCCTGGCCCAAACACAATTGTTTTTAAATGTGTGAACCTTCTGGGCAGGCACAATCCTATTGTGTCTTTGGGCTGGCGCAAAAATTGTCGCAAATGGCAGGCCTGCACCTTCCCACCAGCACCAACACAAGATGTAACGTGCCTACCCATGTGGTCAGAAGGGGGCAGGGGAGGGCTGGGAAGGGACGGAATGGGTGGATCAGGCCAAGGAGGGAGTGGGAGAAGCAGTGCTGGTACATGCCATATCCTATCCCCCTTTCTGCGCCTGATCCACCAACACAGGTGCACGCAGACTTGCGCCAGTCATATGGCTGGTGCGGGTCCGATGAGACACATTGCGCAGGCTGAGGCTTTCCCAGGGGCAAGAAGACAAATGTCTCCTTACTTCAAGGAGACCTCCCGCCTGCTAAATGCCACCACGGGATGCCGTGTAGCCCACGTTGGTGCCACTGCATCGGTGTGGGGGAGCTTAGGTAGGATTGGGCTGTTTGTCTTTTCTGTGTCTTCCATACACAGTTTAACAAACTTCAGTAAAAAATGACCTGCCATTTATATATTTTGTACATTTTCACAGGAGTGAACAACAACGCAGAGGGTACAAACCCGTAGTAGATGTATACCCTCTACTACTAAAACCAATTCACAAAACAATAGTGCAAGTAATAACAGCTGACATTGCAATCCTATGGCCTCAGTACACTGGCTGCATGGCTTTAAGATCACAACTAAGCTCCCTGTGCCAATGGATCTTGGAGATAAGACATTGCCTGAGACTCTACATTGGTACGTTGCCTGGGATACAGCAGCATAATATGATAGCAGTACTACTCTGCCAGTGAAAGGGCTGAAAATGTTTGGCAGCAGGGACTAACGTAATGTTGTCAGGCCTACTTTAAGGTGAAACAGAGCTGGCTTTCAATGCAATTTTTTTTAACAGTAGCAGAAGGGTGTGTGCGCAGTAGAATTCAATTCAAAATTATTCCATCTGAGAACTAATAATACAATGTATGCTTTCGTATGCTGGTTGAGAAACGATACTGGATGGTAAAACTCAGGTGGGAGCATGTCTTCTGTGTCTTCAGTCAAGATTATTTTTAACTTCATCTCAAGACTTTGGGTTTGCCATTGGAATAATAACAACTCTTTTATAATATTAAGATTTGTTCTTTATGGATCTCTCAGGATTCCAAAACTATTTTAAATGAGCATTTTAATCTTAAGTAAAGCTGGATTCACCTCCCCCCCCACACACACTTTATTATAATGTCTACTGTGCTTTCCAACTGTTTATTTGCACAGCTTATTAAATTTACCTGTAATAGCTCTATACAAACTGAAACTGTATAAATATAAAAAGGTAAGGAATACTTACTCAATTCTTTCTTTTTTTAAAATGAAAATCAGCGAGGGCCGAAGTAGACCATCGCAGATTGTACAACTGGGACCAGCACATATGTATTTTTAAATGCAAATAGGTCCAGATCAGGACCACCACGGCAGTGAGGTAAAAGGGGTTCCGTATTGGCTATTATTTCAAAAAATCTGATCCACTTTCATCTCTTTCTCAAAGAAAGGCACAATATTTTATATTCTCTAGTGATTGGGTAGTGTTGCAAAGTTAAATATATTTATGAAAAGTCATTGCTTAGTGGGCAATGACTTGACATAGTGGGTACCTATGTCAACTCTAAGTGCTGTTTAAACAGATGTATTAATGGAGAAGTGTAAACACGGTTTCTCATCAACATCAGATGTACTAACATTGATTTGCTTTCATCAATTGTCATTATGCTGTCCTATGAACTTAAGGTTGTTGGAGCTGGACCTGAAGGTAAATACTGTGGTCATGATAGGAGTGGGGGTGCAGTCTCCACTGAAACAGTGGCTAAAGCAGCTGTGATGATGATGATGATGATGATGATGATGATGATGATGATGATGATGATGATAGTTTTCCTGGCTGTAGGCTGATCTCTTGTTCAGATAAAAAGAAGTTGGTTCTTAAGAATTGCAATGGTGGGGTGATTGGATCGCATGACAGGAAACACTATGGTTGTAATTACAGATGCCCCCTGCTTACTCGATGGGTTAGGGATCGAAGTACTGTCGAAAACTAGAAACTGTCGAAAAGCGGAACCCAGTCTATTTTTATCTTCCAAATGCAAAACGACTGCCGAAAAATGTCAATATTACTTGCAAATGCATGCGAAAGACCTAAATAACACTATATATATATATATATATATATATATATATATATATATATATATATATATATATATATATATAAAAATTAATATTATAAGCACAAATCTGTTCTGTATGAATAATGTAGTGTATGATAAACACAATAGACTGCACAAAAAGATGGCGCCGATTGAGAGAGAAAAAGCAGCACCTTGGGTCGAAACAGCGGGACATGTGTCAAATGAATGACTTCCGCGTATAATGAATGACTTCTGGGTATAATTGAAATGCGTCCAAAAGAGTGGACTGTTGAAAAAGTGGACCATCGAAAAGCGGGGGATACCTGTACAGTGCTTGCACTACTCTGCTTGTGACAGATCCATGTGGTCTTTAATTTCTTGTCTAAAGATTGAAGGCAAAAGGAGAAGGGGAAGGCAAAGGATGAGATGGTTAGACAGCATCACCGATGCAACGAACATGAAAATGAGCGAACTCAGGAAGATAGTGGAAGACAGGAAGGCCTGGTGGCGGGATATGGGTCATGGGATCACGAAGAGTCGGACACGTCTTAACGACTGAACAACAACAATCCTTGGTAACTTTGACTTTGCTCCTTTCCATTTCAAGCCTGCAGAATTTCTGCATTGACCACAAGGCCCTGCAAGTAACGGCCTCCCAGCTGTTTTATGCACTGAAAGGTAAAGAAAGCTGCCAGCCGCCGACTCACTGAATAACGAAATACATGAACAAGGAACACCAAGCATCAGCAGAAGACTAAAGCCTGTGGTATTAATTGGACGCAAAAACATTTCATCTGTACTATGATGCATTATTTATTGTAAACCACTTTTGAGTCTCCATGAGAAAAATAGCGGAAGAACATTTTCGGTACAAACACTTAACTTATTTAGCTTGTGTTGTCTTTTCATAGAAGAACTGTAACTTCTTTAGCTAGTCGTCTTTATTCGGAGGGAACTCTGCAATGTTAAGCTCAAACTCACAGCAGCACATGAGGACCTCCTTGTGCTCATGAACCCTGCATGGGAGCCTGAACCTGGAGTTGTATGTTTCCTCTGCAGCGTGCAGATGCAGTTCTAGGTCATGGGTATAATGCGCAACATACAGAAGAGGAACAGCCACTTTATAAGAATCTCGTTCACTTTCAACGTCTAGAACAGGGATTCTCAACCTTTGGGGCCCCGCGTACCACAAATCTATAAGAAGATATCAGCTGAATTATTCGTATTACAACAAACATTGGTATTTGTTGATACTTATGTTCTTTTGAATTTTCTGCCTATTTCATGGAAGTTAACAGCAGAACAGCGGAAATGGACTCTTTGTGTACTTACGGTAGCTAAAAGACATACTAAAACATTGAAAGGATAAGTGCTCCCCCACTACTCAATGGACTTAGGACCTCTTAACTTTATCAGCATTTGAATGTATGGTGTATAAACGACAACCACGTATGGATACATTTTTGGATATTTGGATGCCTTTTTTTTAGTTATGTATAGATCGCTTTTTAATATTCTTTGCTATTTTTATGTTTCGTTTATGATTAAATACATTTATCGTATATTTTCCCCTTTTTTGTTTTGTTTTCTATTCACTAATAAAGAAGGGGGAAAAAGTCACACTATTACGTGTTTTTTTTTTAAGTACACAGTACGTAGCTGATTGCAGCCATCTTAAATTTCCTCAGAATTCAAATACTCATATTCAAATACTCAAACCCTGTGACTGGGTTTTATTCATAATGGGATGAGGAGTTTTTAATGTATAATAATGCTCCGCATGACAATCAAATACACTCAGAAGAGTTCATAATTCATCCCCCTTCTGTTTTTAGTAGCTGAATATGTTTAGAAGTCTGTGTTTTTTTCATTTTACACTTATTGCTCATTCTTAAAAACAAGAATACACACCATCTGCCAGCCATCTTTAAGTGATGAGATTCAGGCTGTGTTTCACTGTACAAACCCATTTTACACTCATTTGAATGTGTACTTAAGCAAGTATTGTAAAGCTTAAGTGGGAGGAGTGTTTTCTTCCTTACATTAGATGAAAGCCAACTGTTTCCTCCTAAGCAAGCATTGTTTGAGAGCCCTGGCTGATTGAATTGCCTCAGACTGTTGTGTCTTTAATTCAAGTACACATCCACCCCACACAAAAGCACCCATTTCCACCAGTAGATGTTATGGTTCGTGCTCTGCCTAATTTGTGTTCTGACTGAGCCAACAATCTTTACAAATTTAGAGGCATCTGGTGGGCTGTTGTGAGATACAGGATGCTGGACTAGATGGGCCCTTAGTTAACCTGATCCAGCAAGGCTCTTTTGTTGTTCTTAAATGCAAAGAGCTGTGGCATTTTGGACAGATACAAAGACTTGTGCTAGTGCAGAATGCAACAGGACTTGTGCACGTTGTAGGCACACACATTCCTCCCAAGCCCTCCCCTGTCTCAATATAAATGACCCTCAGAAGTGAACCTCTACACAGGTTGGACCTGTCTCAGTGACAAATTATTGGTTGAGAATTCTAGGGAAATCCAGATTGAACTGTGTTGTATCCCTCAGGAAGCAAATAACTTTCCCTGCAGTCTAGAAACACCACTGCATTTCACTAATCGAGGGTCAAACCACACATTACATTAAACATGGAGTTTGGTCCTCTGGTTTTTTTTTTTTTTTTTTAAAGGTAAATCAATGTGAGGGGATATTGGAATCACAGCAGATAGGGAGGTGTTTAATCCTTGTCTGCTGTGCAGTAAAAATAACGCTACCAAAGCTGTTATTTGCCCTGGAAGGGAAACTTACATTGACACAAGTGGAAGCTTCCCTTCCAGGGCAACTAGAAAGGGTTAAATTCTCTCTCTCTCTCTCTCTCTCTCTCTCGATAGATAGATAGATAGATAGATAGATAGATAGATAGATGATTGATAGATAGATAGATAACACTTTCAGTGATGTAGACTTGAGTCAAGTCATTGAAGCAATTGAGTCCAACTCAAGTCCGAGTCAAGTCTACATGTCATTTAGCATTGCTCTACCAGACTGTATGCTGTTGCAGAGGGGACTGAGGAACTACTAGCTATAAGACCAGGGTCAGGTCCAGGAAAGTAAGACATTTAGCCATGTCTGGTCAATGTCCAGGAAAGTAGGAGTTGCCACCTAACATGTATGTGCACATGTGTGGTGCTGGGTGCATGCCAAGCAAACATTACCCAGGTCTGACATGCATTGCGTTTGCTCAGGCAGATGCCAGGAAAGCATCAGTTCCCACAGGCCCTTGAGAAAAAGACTCGTTTTGGTTCATAGGAGCAACCCCCTGGTTTGCCTAAGCGCGATTAAGGCTCCCTTCGGGACTCATCCCAGTCCCTCCCCTGGCAAAGGGGTTCATTCCAGGTGGAGGATACCTCTACGGGTATACCCCTTGCCAAGGAGTGGCTTGTATGTTTCTTTCACATGTCTGCTCTCTTCCAAGGAAGCTATTTATTTTTTATTTTTTCATTTTTCACATTTTTATACCGCCCTTCCTCCAAGGAGCTATCATTCTTCCTGCGCTCTGCTCTGCTCAAAAGATATTCTTGGATGTGTGTGCTTGTTGTGTGAGTGGGATGAGGGGACTTGAACCCTGGATACAGGGGTTCCTAGCAATTCTTTGCTGTTGCTCCTTTGCTGCTGATGCATGCCACTGTAACTCCTGTTGGAGGTTGGGGTGCTGTGGCATCCTTGTGTTGTGTGTATTTGTGTGTGGTGTCCTTGGGGCACCTCCCTATGGTTGAGATGGTGCCTGTGGCTGTATTATTCATTCCTAGTGGCTGACTGGGGGGTGTCCCCCCCAGCACTGGCCACTCATTGGTCCTTCCCCTGCCCAGTTCACCCTGGCAGACACAGACGTCACACGACTGATGTGCCGATGTCATGGTGGTGACATGCTGACGCCGTAGCAATGATGTGTTGCCAACAGGATGCCGCTCCATGGATAACAGGCTGTGTCAGTATTTCCATGGACGCTGGGGGTGCTACTAGGAAGGGCTGCGCCAGTCTTGCATTCGGTTCTTGCTGTGATGGCATTGGTGTGGCACTGCCAAGGCAGGCTTAGAATATGACAGAAGTCGCACTGGTGCCCAAATAGGATTGGGCTGTAACACATCTGGCATTTTACACGCACCAACAAATTATCTATCTTGAGTTCCAGTGAGAGGCTTTGCCTCTGTTCTTTTTTTTTGCAGTTACATTTAACCTTCTGTGGGTAAAGTGGAATTGTGTTTCCTCAGGAGGAACCTGATTCTGGAAGGGGAAATCACAGGGGAAGAAGTTGAAGCAGCACCAAAATGATGCTTAGTTGAAAGAGAGAGTTTTTTTAAAAAAATGCTTTGTGTGGGAAGGGGGGAGGGAGCCTCGACAACGGGCAACATTCTGCTGGAGTTGCTTGCAAATCTGATTACTGTTTCTGCATCCTAGTAAAAAGGAACTATGGAGGAGAAACAATTCAGGAAACGGAGGCAACTGAAAGCACAATTTTCACAAAACAATGTTTGGCACCCAAAATAATTAAGATCCTGAGGGAAAGTGCTGTCATTAAATTGTTTTCAGGTTGCAATTACGTCTCATTTTCTCTCTGATCTCGCAGACAATGAAAGCACCAGTTTGCTTTGCAGTGCCTGGATTCTCTTAAAAGTGCTGTTATTCAATTATCTGTCTATTTGTTGGCTCTGAGGTCCAGTGCAAGAAAGAGTAAGCTTTCATTTAACGTCTTCAAATGTTCTGCTGTCCACTTGCGTGCTGCAAATAAAATTTTTATTGAATTCTGATCCCACGTTACCCAGCACATCCTTATTAAAATACAAGCCAATCCACAATTCTGGCAAGAACAGAAAGAGCATTCTGAGCAACAACAGTATCTCTTTTTTTTCGGCCACTACAGCAACAAGCAACATAAAACCAGCACTGCTGGTATACAAGTCTTTTAAACAGATGATATTCAATAGTTACAACTGTTTGAGCCCTCACAGCATTCAGAATGTGCCACAGTATTCTAAATATTGGAAGTGACTCATGCCCTGGGCGAATGATCCAATGTATACAACAACAGCTAGGGGCGCAAGTACAGGCAACATTAACAGCGCAATCCTATCCAACTTCCCCCACCGAAGTAACCAGCAGGGGAGGGCAGGGCAGGAGGCTTTGGAGGGGAGGGGGGATTTAAATCCCCTTTGAAGGGGATTTGAATCCCTTTTCTGTTCTGGGGCCTCCCGTTCTCGCTGCACTGGTGTGGGAAGTTGGATAGGATTGTACTGTAGATGTTATCCTCTTGCTCTAGGGCAGTGGTTCTCAAGTTTTTGATCTCCAGGGCCCTTTACACTCCTAAAAGGAGGCTCAGGGAGCCCCGCTGGCATATGCACAGAGTCCTGGGGGAGCCCAGGAGTAACAGCGCATATTTGGAATGGTGCAGTGCCGAGTCCAACATCGAATACTGTTCAACATGCGAACAGCCTGAACAGGAGGGGAAGGAGAGCCAAGAGCTAGGGAGGCAGGAGAGACGGATGAGGGGACAAACTGGGCAGGGGGCAGATGGCAGCCACTTAGGGTGTGCTAGAAGAGCCCCTGAAGGGGTCTCAGGGAGCTCCAGGGCTCTTAGGAGAACACGTTGAGAAATGCTACACTAGAGCAATAGTGTTCAACTTTTTCAGGACTCACTTTTATTAACATTTCTTTAACCAAATATGTCCATCCATCTTTCTTTTCTCCTCTTCCTTTCTTTCCTACTCTATAGTTGTGCGCTCTCTCTCTCTCTCTCTCTCTCTCTCTCTCTCTCTCTCTCTCTCTCTCTCTCTCTCTCCCCTGATGGCCAAGTAAGAATGAAATGCATCATTCTGGTCTTACTTTCACTTTCATGTAGCAGCTGTAAAGGTGCCTGATCCAGACTGGTACCATGACAAAACTGTGTTTAGCCTTTTCGTTGCATGTCATTTCCCACTAAAAATCATCTGTCAAAAGCTGTTGTGGGTCCAACAGCTTTTGGGGCTACTTTTTTTGGGGGGGGGGATGACACAGAATTAAAGGGTTAAACACTCTCTACCTCCGTATCACGGACTTGATCTGGATCAGGCTCCCACACAGCTATCTGATGATGGCACACTTCACAATCAGTTCAGTTTGATCCTTAAAAGATACCACCTTTTTAAAAAGGAAGACGAAGAAAATGATGATGGTGCTACTTTTGGGACCCACCTTACTTTGGGTCATGATCTTATTATGAATCCCAACCTAACAACTGAGGACCAATGCTCTAGAACGGTGTTTTTTAGACTGTGCTGCCAGGAACTCTGGGGTTCCTTTGAACTGTATCAAGGGATTCTACCATGAGAAGCTCAGTAATAGCAGATAACCATCCCTGAATGACAGCTTGCCCACCACTACTATATGCCCCTGCAATGTGGAGCACCAAGAAAGTTTAGGTCATGCAGAAATAGGGCCTTCTCAGTAGTGGCACCAACCTTATGGAATTCCCTCCCTTTTGACTTACGAACTGCTCCCTCCTTGGACACTTTCCAGCGAGGCCTAAAAACCTTCTTGTTCAAAGAAGCCTTCTGAGCCTTTGCCTTTTTTAATAGCTTGCTGGTACGGGTGGGGTGCTGCTGTTTTTATGATCTTGTTTTAAATTTTTAAATCAATTTTTAGATGTTTTTATTAATTTTTGCTGTTTAAAATGTAAAATGTAATTTATTTGTATTATTTGTATTTTTGTAAGCCGCCTTGGGTCCCGTGGGGAGAAAGGCGGGATAGAAATATGGTAAATAAATAAATAAATAAATAAATAAATAAATAAATAAATGCTGTGCTCTTGACAGCACTCGGTACAAGCAGGGCAATATTGAGACCCCATAGGCATGGGAGTGAAATTAAGAAGCTATTTTGTGTTGCACCAATCTAGCAAATAACACAAATATTGTCCAGTCTGGGCATATACCTCCTAGAGTGGCCCTCCATGGATAACATGGAGTGTCTCATGAGCAAGAAATGCGTGCATATCTTTTCATTTGAGCAGCAGCATAGGGCAGGAGGTCTGGTTCATTGGTAGAGAGGCCGTCTCGTATTCCTGAATATCTGAGGATGTCAGTTCGAGACACCCTGAAGTATGTGTAAGCTATCGGGAGCTGTTGACATGCCGCTGGTGATCTGCAGAAGTCCTTGGTGAGAGGGGGAGGGGGAAATGCAGAGCACTCTGAGTGGGAGACTTGAGTTGCCATCAGTTGAGTGTGGGAGGCGAATGCCTGAGAGAAGCCAGACTGTGAAGGAAACCATCTGGAATGTAGTGTTCTATGCAAGATTAGAACTTGTATTGTATTCGTTAAAAAAAACAAAAACCTTTGGGGGTTTAGATTGCCGGCCTACGTGAACCGCCTTTGAATTAAAGTCAGAGGATAAATCTGATGACCAAGAAAAGGTGGTATATAAATGCTGCTATTGGTATTATTATTATATTACAGGTTGAGTATCCCTAATCCGGAGTTGGGACGGGAAGTTGTCTGGATTTCGGAACGTTTGCATAAATATAATGAGATATCTTGGGAATGGGACCCGTCTAAACATAAATTTCATTTATGTCTCATATACAACTTATACACATAGCCTGAAGGTAATTTTATACAATACATTTAATAATGTTGTGCCCCAGCAATCCTTGCGCTAGGCCAATCAGGTGCTGGAATTTTTTATTTTATTTTTTAAAGTCATAGCCAACAAAATGTCTGGATTTCGGAATAGTCTGGATTCCGGATGTCCGGATAAGGGGTAATCAAGCTGTTTTATATTGGAAATTATGACAAATTCTAGATCTATGATGTGCAATTATCTCTCATTTTACACACACACACACACACACACACACACACACACACACACACACACACACACACAGAGAGAGAGAGAGAGAGAGAGAGAGAGAGAGAGAGAGAAATATGGGGCATAAGTGTCTTTGGGAACAAAGGGGGCATTGTTCAAGGAGCTGCTGTAGCATAGTGGTTAAGAGACTGAGCTACTGACTCCATCCTCTGCTATGAACGTACAACGTCTCTCTCTCTCTCTCTCTCTCTCTCTCTCTCTCTCTCTCTCTTTCTCTCTCTCAGCCTCTACCCCAATCCTCATGCAATATGGAAATAATGATACAGACTTAATTTACAGTGTTGAGGCAAGGATTACAACAACAATGTAGGTGAAGTGTTTTGAGCATTCAAATGTACTATATAAATGCTAATTATTATTATTATTATTATTATTATTATTATTATTATTATTATTATTATTTCCTTTTCAATGAATGTACCCCATCAAACACAATTTGTGACCTTTCTCCTCTGGAGGCAATTGTCTTTGTGGATCACTGCCTGATGGGATTATCTGGGATTTATACAGATGCTCATGAAAGGCTGGCTAATCCTGAAGCACTACCAGCACTAATTAAAGCTGATTAAGTGTCACTGCTATTCTAGGCAATGTATGGGATAATATAGAAGGGACAGGGATCCTGCCTAGACAGCTTATTGTCTAAGAAGCCTAACAGATGATGTGGAGGTTGAACTGCTGAAGCCATCTTGGGATGATGAATGGGCATCTGGTGACCATTCATGAGAATGCTCTGACACATCACAGACTTGTGACAAGGGTGATCTTCACCTTGGCTCACTCTCCGCTTTGCCAGGTAATTTCAGGCAGGCTGCGATTTCACCACTTATCTTTGAAATGTCAGAGAGTTATGCTAGCCTAATGCTCAGAAAGCACATGTTTTATCAGAGGAATTCAGAACTGAAGGAAATGAGATGGCAGGCCAGTAAAGCAAGAGCCTGCAGAAATCGAGACGGCAAATGACAAATAGGTACGGGCAGAAAAAAGGCTGAGAGCAAATAGCTTGTGAGATCATTAAAAAAGGATAGAGTGGCACAACTTGGCATCGGCTGTGTAGAGGGAAGAGGAAAAAAATGATGACCCTGAGCTTGCATGTCAGGGAAAATAACAGTTGTCCCTGACAACTGGATGATGGAATATGTTGCCTATAGAGGGTGTGGGATCTTATTCTTTGCTGGTTTTAAAAAAAAGGTCAGAGAGCCAGAATTCATGGATCCTTTAACTACAGTATATCTTGCCATAACACCTCCAGAGGTCACCTGTCTCCAGGCACTAGGCTGGGGCTCAAAAGCATGGCCCACCAACCAGCCACTGCTGGCACCTGTGCCCCAGCCTCTAGTTACACTTCTGCTTCCTGAAAACTTTGTCTGACCACATATGACACCAGAGACATCATCAGCACTTCTGCCTTCTTTTAACATTACAGTAGCAGACACCTGTATATGTGTATGTCAGTATCAGAACCTGAGCTTGCGGGAAAGGGGCGTGGTGTAACCCTTGGAACATGTCGCCTTGCACTGTGGTCCCAATGAAACGGCCTCCTCCCCTGGAACAGCGGCTAGCCCTGGGGATATTTTTCTTCCCATAGTCCAGATTTAGCCTCAATATTGAAAGACGACACTTGGACTTTTCCTGGTCATGTCTGGGCACAAATTAAGGCAAGGGTGGGGACGATAGGCGTATCTGCTTGTGTGAACTTTTTGTTCAAAAGTGGTGTATGTGTATTATCTTTATAAATAATGAAAATATAAATAAATATACATAAAAACAAATTATTTCTAAATAATGAAGAGAACAACAAATAGGAGGTGTGGGGGGAGAGTTGTAAAAATAGTCTGTTTTTTGTGTGAAAAGTTCACGGAAGGAGGAGTGAAAAAATGAAAGGAGTAGATCAGGCATTCTCAACCAGTGGTATTTGTACCACCAGTGGTACTTCGGCCGACTGCTGGTGGTACTCGGACTGCTGGCCCGCCAGAACCCTACTCCAAGAGGCTCATGCCTTTGGCCGAGCCTCTTGGGAACACTGAGAAGGGCCCTCCCACACGCCCAGAGCCTCCTACCAGCGTTTTCTGGCCTCCGGAAAACCAAAAAACCTGAGAGTAACTGGCGATGATGTCATTGCCAGTCACTTCTGGTGGTACACAGCAGGAGAGTGGTGCCGGAGGTGGTACTTGGCTGGAAAGGGGTTGAGAACATCTGGTGTAGATCATTGCCTGGAGGGGCGAAGCATGCAAGTCTCTTCTTGCTGTAGTTTACTGGCAATCGAGGCTGAGTCAGCGCTTAACTTCTAAACAGAGAGGTGCTGGGGCTTTTATCTGTGTGGGAGGCATGTCGTCATTCTGTATGCCCTGCTTCTTCAGTCAAGGGATGGGGGGGGGGGACCTGCAGTTGCTCAGTGGTAAGGAATCACTTTGCATCTGATCAGAGGCTCTCTTTATACTTGTTATTGCTGCCATAGATTCACTTAGTCATCAGGGGATAGTCATTTACTGCCGTACCTGAATGTTCCTCAGCTGTAATTCCATCTGATGTCCACTGCCATTCAGACCATGGCACTACTGGGTAAGATGTGGCAGTATAAGACAGCCTACTGTACTTAAATTATTTTATTTATTTTTACAACCTGTATTGCACTTTATCATTTAAAAATAACTCAGAATGGCTCACAATAAAAAAAAGAATAATTAAAACTAACATTGCAGTAACCACAGCAAAAACAACAACAAACGAAACGGAAGAGCATAGAATCATAGAGCTGAAAGGGATCTACAAAATCATCAAGTCCAACCCCTTGCCAATGCAGGCTATCCACAACTACAACATCTCTGATAGACGGCAATCCAACCTTTGCTGAAAGACCTCCAACAGTGGAGCCTACCACCTTCCAAGGCAGACTGTTTCACTTCCAAACACTTTGTACTATCAAATTCTTCCTAGCATTTAATCAAAATCTCCCTTGTTGTAAATTAAACCCATTTGTCATGGATCTACCCTCTGGAGCAACTGAGAACAAATCTGCTCCATCTTCCACATGCCCCTCTGATATTTGCTAGATAGTTATCATGTCACATCACACAACAGTATCTTTGTCATAATAAATATGCCCAATTCCTTCAACCTTTACTCATAGGACATGGTCTCCAGCCCCTTCACCATACTAGTCGCCCTCTTTTGAACCAGCTCCAGTTTGTCAATATCTCTCAAACTGTGGAGTATAGTTCCCAGAAGCTGGCACTGAAGGACTACTAGCAGAGTCACCTCAAAATGGTGACTCCAGAAACCCATTTCCACAAGGCACCCCACAAAAAACATCATGACTGACAGTAGAGGTCCAGGAGATTCCTCCCAGCATAAGCCATCCCCTACAGCAGGGATCCCCAAACTACAGCCTGGGGGACACATCTGACCCACCAACACACCTTCACCAGCCTGCTAAGTCAATGGCACTATAATTATGTGTGGCCCTCCTCAGTCTTTCCTTTTCTCCTCCCCATTCTTGAGCACCACCACACACTTTTTTTTTTCATGCTGGACGAAACAGCTGCTGGGCTGGTCACTCTACAGCTGCAAATATTGCCAGTATTTTGGAAATAGTCTTTCGCCTATTGCGAACCTTCTTAAGGCTGTGACACACCATAGGCGACACAACACAAAGCGCTGGAAGCAAGTGCCACACGAGTGCGTGTGAGCGGCGTGTCTTGCAGTCTCCTGTACTGTGCAGCTGCACGCGTGAGCGCACAGAGTCATGCGACAGGAGTTGAAAATACTGAACTTCAACCAATCAACAGGCAAATTCAGTGCAGTGGGCACAGGAGGGCGTGAAGGGAAGTGAACAGCCAATCAGAATCAAGCGACCAATTCGAGAAGACTTTGCTGTGTGAAGCGCTGCTGCAGTATAGACAGGAAGCATTGGGGGCGACGCGAAGGCTATGAGATTTCCTTCCTTCTTCACTTTGCGCCGCACCACGTCGCATCACCTGCGGTGTGTCACGGGCTTTAAAGTTATGTACAAAATGCATGTATTCTTTTCTACAATTGACCCACTCCAGCCCACCATAAGAGCAAGACTGAGGGATACGGCTCTGGCAGCTGAAAGTTTGGGGACCTTTGCCCTTGGGCAACCGAGGACTTTCTGTTACCAAACCAGGCCAAAACCCTGACTGGAAGGGATCGAAGTAAGGAGTTTCATCCAAGACAACCTGGACCTGTGACACCTCCATATGCTTGAGCCTTGCCTAAGAATGGAATGTTGAATACTGGCTGATTGTTATGTTAATTTATTCATTTAATAGATCTGAATCCTTCCTGTTCTTGTTAAAATAAGTCCAGTGTGGCCAACAAAATCAATCAGACATTAAATAACAGCATAATAAATGAATGCTGATCTTCCCCAGGGACGAGGCCTCTCTTCACTGTGCTGCATAGTTCTTTCTGCCAATTGCTCTTTCTTCTGGCCGCAGCAACAGGGGGTGATGTTGTTAAATTAGCTTCTATAGTCCTCCCAAATGAACCTTCTCTGTACTCCACACAGCAGAGATTTTCAACCGGTGTGCCATAAATGGTCCGCAGATGTGCTGCAAGAGTTTGGGGAGGGTCATTTATTAGTAGGGCCATTGGGGGATGTGAGCCCCCTACCGGCAGCACAGTGTGCCTTGCAATCGCTGCCATAGAGGCTGTAGTATACTGGCAAATGTTGCCTCTACCTTTCAGATGACTGACATTCTTGACGCACAGAACCAGCAGCTATTAATCCTCTGGTTGATGAGCCAGAGCACGGACCAGGTTGGTCTTCCTTCTGCTGAGAGGTGATTCCTGGGAGGTAGGGGATGCAACTTTCCAGAACCCTGTAGCCTTCTGGCCAATGACCAAAGTTAGAGGGTGCTTCCTTTCAGGTCTTTAGTCTGATAGTTAACTGATAACTGATAGTTACTCAAATCTGAGGGTTCAAAGGATGGCTTTTTCAATTAGGGGTGCACTACTAGCGCAGCGGGTTAAACCGCTGAACCATAAGCTGTCGATCGAAAGGTCGGCAGTTCGATTCCCGTGACGGGGTGAGCGCTCATTGCTTGGCCAGCTCCTGCCAACCTAGCAGTTCCAAAGCATGTCAATGCGAGTAGATAAATAGGTACCGCTTGCGGGAAGGTAAGCAGCGCTTCGTGTTCCAGCCGCATGCTACGCGCTGCGGCAAGGAGAGTCATGCCGGCCACATGACCACGGAGGCGTCTTCGGACAACGCTGGCTCTTCGGCTTTGAAATGGGGATGAGCACCACACCCTAGAGTCGGACACGACTGGACTTAATTGTCAGGGGATACCTTTACCTTTTTACTGACTTCTTTAATACAGATCGACCTAGACCTTTTCATAGAATCATAGAATATTAGGTGTTGGACAGCACAGCAGAGATCATCTTTCTAGTCCAACCCCTTGCTCAGTGCAGGCAACTACTATAGCATCCCTGACAGGAGGCTGTCCGCTGTCTAAAAAAACCCAACAAGGGAAAGCCCACTACTGCACAAGGCAGAATGTTCTAGTGCCAGGCAGCACTTACAGGTAGGGAATTCTTCCTCATGTCTAGCCAAAATCACACTGCTGGTTCATATTCAGCTTGTGGTCCATGTAGAGCCCAATCCTATCCCACCCCCCTGCTGGTGTAGCTGTTGCCAAAAACGTGCACACTGTATCCAGCAGGGGGGGGGGTTGATCAGGAGGCGAAAGGGGGTTTAAATCCCCTTACATCTTTGTAAGCCTCATGCTCTGCAATGGGTCTCCTCAGACCTGCACAGTGAAATCGTTGGCGCAAGTCCGAGGAGAGAAAGGGAAGGGGGGGGCTGAAAAGGGGGATAGAATTCGGAATGTGCCATCGCCACCGGATCCACCCCCCTCCCACCACAGCCTCTCCATCCCCCTTTCTTCCCCCCCTCGTGCCCAGCTTCACTCCTACTATACCTGCTCTGGCAGGTGACTGGCAATCCGCTGGTGGCAGCCATTTTTTGACAGCGGAATTCTCTTCCACTGTTGCAAAAGGCTGCCCGCGACACCCCAATCCTCAATAGGATTGGGCTATTAGGCATCTAAATCATTTTACACGTGCTTTTGCCAAGTAAGATCTCTCCCATCTTGTACTTGTGCCCCTGATTTTTTTTGTATCTACGTGCAGAACGTTACATTTGTCTCAGTTGAACTTCATCTTGTTGAAATGGGTTCAATGGTAGAGTCTATAAAGATTGTTGTGTATTCAGTCTTCCGGGGGTGTTAGCTACCCCAAATCAGCTTTGTGTCGTCTGCAATGTGATAAGCAAGTGCAATGATGGTGGAAAAACAAGATCTCTTTGCACCACAGAAAAGGCTCCCAAGCAGGCTCTAGCTTGTGCTTAGTCCTACATGTCATGAGTCTTCTTCCACTCTTGCTCTAGCTGTCACTGTTCTCATTTCATGGCTCCCAGTTCCATGGTAAAACCCAACGAGGTCTACCAGAAGGCATTTAGGAGTGATCATGTCAACCGCTCTACTCATCTTCATATGCCACAGATGACTAAGGCATCAATAGGACCATCAACCATACCGGCAGGAAAATCCTGCAGTGCTGTCAGGAACTCTAGAGGTGGACCATCTCCACAGGTCCCCTACCGCTGCAGAGTTGGGTCAGCACCAAGAGTTTAAGGGTGCTTAGTTAGGAACATGCTCATGACAAGAGTGACCATATGCGTGCCTCCACTCTGCATACAGGAGCCCTAGTGAGTGTGAAAACCCACCAAAAAGCAAAGCCATTCAACACTCTTTCTCAACCAGAGATTCATTCACACAATCCAGACTGCAAAGAGAAGGCACTGGTAGAGCACATTATTACCTGGTGCATTGTTATTTTTTTTATTATTACCTTTTGAGATTTACCAGTAGGCAGAGGAGAGGAGGAGAGAGGCAGAGGAGGAGAATAGGCAGCCTTGCTATGAAAACCAGAGTGACATGTTTATTTTCTATAACTGGCACTCTCCTAGTATACAGCACTTCTAAAATATGGCATTACCACAGTGGAGGAAAATATTTAGAAGCTAAACCTTAAGATTTAAAGCTGCTTGGAGAAATGCTATTGGTTTCAAATCGTACAGTTCAATATCACAGACTAATGTGTCATCGATGAACTTTCTATTTCCATTTTAAAATGCAAGGAGATACACTCTCAGGTTTTTTTTTTTTTTGGATCAGCAAAACTTTTTAAGTTCTCTTAAATTTTGTGTTGGTATTGAAACACTGTCATTCGCCTTTACACCTGGGTAAACATGGCCACGACAAGAGGCTGTAAGCTCTCCCCGAGTAAAGTAAATTGTGGCTGAACTATTGATGCTATGCCAAAAATAGCGGCATTTTTGAAATCCTCGCACCAAAATTAAGAAAGATACATCAAAATATTCCGCTTAACATGCAATTTTTCAAATTTTGTTACACAGTGTTTCTCTAAAGCCTATGATCATCACCACGTCTTATAGCAAAAAGACCATACCATCATCTCAGTTATATCACTCCAGAAGGTAGACAAACGTTATTCCCCATATCGCAGATAGGGATCTACAGCTGAGCAAGTCGTAGTGAGTTCATGGTAGAGATGAGATTCAACCTGGAAGCTTCCTCGTCTTGCTCATATGTTTCTGAGTTCATATTTGTAGCAACTATACTATACCATCTCTCAAATTTCTATAAGAAAACCAAGTGTTCTTACAATCTCCGGTGGCCTTCCTCCCCGCCCCTAATTTGTACAACCAACAATTAGATCAATCTTCTTTTAAGCGCAGCAAGAAAATGAAAAGAGTATAGGATACATACTGTAAGGAACGCATTCATATTGCACTTCTAGATACTTGTATGTTCCAGGACAAGGGTCAGGAAACACATCTGGGCCTGCTACCACTGCACACTGTGTCCGGTTGCTGCACCTGAAAGAGTAAACACAAGGACTAGAGTCAAAAGTGAAACACCAGAGGGGACACATAGTGAGGCTGCAGGTCCAAATTCGAGTGAGCATTCAAAATGAATCATTTTAACATATAGAATTGCATACAGTATTCAAAAGAACCTCTGTGGAGTACAGATATAATTCATAAGGGTAGGACAATAGGAACTCCAAGGAGTAAAAATGTTTAACAATTCAACCCCACAGTGGACAGCACTGCAATCTTAACTTGGTCCTTAAAAACTAAACCAAAAAATGACCAATAGTTTAAGGAGGAGAATATTGAAATATCTTTAACAGCATATATGACACATTCTTTTTCTAATAAAATGAGGTTCAGCTTCTAGTTCTTGAGCACTCATTAAAAATGGCCAGTCATGTTTTTTGTTCTGCTTTTTGGTTTGTTACCTACCTAGAGAATATTTTACACTGACGGGTAGCATAGGAATTAAATAATGGAATAAATAAATAAATTGTGTCATGCTGAACAATAACCAGAAAATTACCTGGTAGCCATTTATAATTATATAAGTGTAACTGTAAGGCCAAATGCGAAAACCATTTTGAGTGTGCAGAATACAGCTGTTTTCTAACCCAGAGCAATGCACAACACGCCTGCAACATTTTGTGCCCCTGATTTAACCTGTCATCTGTGACCTGAGGGTTTGCTTTGGCAGAAGCAGCAGCCTCTCAAGCTGAATTTATTCACTGCGGAGTGGAAATGTTTCATGTTTACCTGAGGCTACACTTTGTCTGCCTTAAT
The DNA here is from genome assembly GCA_026170595.1 of Plestiodon gilberti rubricaudatus. Taxonomy (NCBI): domain Eukaryota; kingdom Metazoa; phylum Chordata; class Lepidosauria; order Squamata; family Scincidae; genus Plestiodon; species Plestiodon gilberti. Next base: position 104,291,525 of record JANXHW010000002.1, on the reverse strand, counting down.
GAGGATTAAAACATAGCCTGTACATTAAAATTGATCAATTAATGAGTACCTTAAGCTAAAAAAAAAAAAAAAAACCACCTTTTGATTTTACTGAGTGATTCATAAGACCCAATGCTCCTCTCATTAAACAGTTGGGCTGAACAACCAATAATCCAGGCACTCACAATATTTTTGTGTTTGCTGAAGGAGATTTACAGTGCAATCCTAGGTGCATCTACTTGGAAGTAAGCCCCACTGAATTCAACAGGACGTACTCCCAGGTAAGTGTGTATAGGAATGCCTTAGCTTAGCACATTATAGCTACCACAGGTCAAGTTGTGGTAGCACTATCTCCCATATAAAAGAAAGGGGAAGTGCAATAAATTGTGCCACAGTTATCCAGAAGGTTTAATTTTCGATGTCGATACCATAATTCCTCTTGTGCACACAATTATCCTGAGCCATTCTATCTGATTTACTTTCTGTCAGGGAAAAACATTATCAGTAGCTCGTGGGAGATGCGCATAGCACTGAAAAGCAATGGACAGCATCTACATTTGAATGTGCCTTTTGATGCACCTCTGATTTACACTCACAGTTCCAAGGATTTCAAAAACACTATGGAGTTTTGGGGATAAACCCTAAGAGGTAGGAAAGTGGTGAAACTCTGGAAATAAAAGGACAGGTTTTACACAACTTCAGAATTAATTTTGCTTTAAGATGGATGGCATGCAGAAGGTATAGTGGTGCTAATTGAAAGGCTTCCTGAAGAAGGCTTTGAATTATTTGATTGATTAAATAAATTAAAAATTGTCAGTGAATGTACAGCTAACAGTAGAACAGAATTAACTTCAGTGGCATGACGAACATTTCCTTTGATCATACCTAAAGCCATAAGTCATAAAAGAAATGAGAGGATTATCTTTACAAATCTTGCCTTTGCTATGAACCCACTTAATGGTTTTAGGCAAGCCACCATCTCTCAGCCTTATTATGTGTGCGTGCGTGCGTGTTATAATATGGGCAGCCCAATCCTATGCTGGCTTCCGGCAGCGTGGAGGCTCGCAGGCGGAAAATACAAATAAAAGGCAGCTTCAATAATGTTAGGGTTAGGCCAGGGGGAGATGTTATGTTGGGCTTCTTCTGTCTCACTATGTCATCTAATCCCAGGAAACAGGAGATGTCCTGAACCTGTGGCCTGGAGGCAGTGGTGAGCTGGATGTGGGCTAACAAATCAAGACTCAACACAGACAAGACAGAGGTGCTCTTTGGCTGCAATCCTCGGAAATGCCCCCTGCCACCCCACCTCCCCCGCCGCCGACTTACGGAAGCTAATGCAGCCTCGGGTCCACAGCAGCGGGGCTCCAATGCTGCTGCTACTTTGTAGCAGTGGCTTGGCCTGGCCTGGCCTGGCCTGGCGGCAATGTGCTCCACACACTGTCACTGGGCACTTTGCAACAGCAGGATACTCCTCCCAAGGTCGCAAACGACCCATAGAATTGGAACATTAGAGTCTTAATTGCTGGGAGACCTAAAAAGGCTCTTCAAAAGCCTTCTGCCACATCTATTGCTTGGAATAGAATATTGCTTTCCTCTTAGTTACAAGGCGAGTAACATTGAGTATATGGACTGTCCTGGGTCTTTTATTTGTGTTTTGGATTCTTGAAGCTTTGGTGAGCCCGTCTGTCTCCTGCACAGTGAAGCAGGGATCAATGTGACATCTGCCCCTGTATCTGTTTTAAATTCAACTTGGCAAACTCCCTTGGTAATTATGGTGATTCATTTTGACAATCCCTGCTGATTGCTCCCAGGATGGCTATTTCTGTGTCACTGGGGTGATCATCTCGGGAAACCCACTGGGACTTTATGTTTGGAGTGGCACACTGCAGCTTACTGTTTTCTTTTGACATTTCCTGCAGACTGTGTATCAATCTGAGCATTCTTTTTTTCCCCTTTAGGGTGTAATACCACACCAGTGGTATCCTTATGCATTCTTGTTGTTCAGTTGTTCAGTCGTTAAGTCGTGTCCGACCCTTTGTGATCCCATGAACCACATCCCGCCAGGCCTTCCTGTCCTCCACTATCTTCCTGAGTTCGCTCATTTTCATGTTCGTTGCATCGGTGATGCTGTCTAACCATCTCATCCTTTGCCTTCCCTTTCTCCTTTTGCCTTCAATCTTTCCCAGCATCAGAGTCTTCTCCAGAGACTCCTCTCTTCGCATTAGGTGGCCAAAATATTTGAGCTTCAGCCTCAGTACCTGTCCTTCCAGGGAACAGTCAGGGTTGATTTCATTTAGGATTGACAGATTTTATCTCCTAGCAGTCCAAGGGACTCTCAGGAGTCTTCTCCAGCACCACAGTTCGAAAGCATCTATTCTTCGGCGCTCAGCCTTCCTTATGGTCCAACTCTCGCAACCACATAGGCTTACCATAGTCCCTGATCTGGCCGGGACAATCCCGGTTCGGGAGCCCAAATCCCGGGCTCCCGGCCAGTCTGCTGTTTGTCTCAGCCGTCCAGGACTGTGGCGCTTTTTGATGTTCCAGTGAACAATGGCCGCTTCCCGAGACCTTCCAGCCTCGCGTGAGACTGAAACATCTCGGATTTAAGGTGGAAAAAAAAGTCAAATACTTGGGAATTGTATTGACGAGTATGAATTGTACACTATTTCAAAATAACTATGTTAAAGTATGGAATGAAATTAAGAAAGATCTGTTAAGATGGGAAAAATTGAAATTGTCTTTATTAGGAAGGATATCGGTGATTAAGATGAATGTATTGCCAAAAATGATGTTCTTGTTTCAAACTATACCAGTGATTATATCTGATGCACCATTCAAAGAATGGCAGAAAGACATTTCTAAATTTATCTGGCAAGGGAAAAAACCAAGGGTGAAATATAAGATCCTTCAAGATGCAAAGGAGAGAGGAGGATTGGGATTACCGGATTTGAAAGTATACTATGCAGCATGTTGCTTTGTGTGGTTGAAAGACTGGGTGTATTTACAAAATAGAAGATTATTGGAGTTAGAAGGCTCTGACTTGAGATTTGGTTGGCATGGGTATTTGTGGTATGATAAAGTGAAAGCAAATTTAGAATTTAAAAATCACTATGTCAGACATGCATTATGGAGAATTTGGAATAGATATAAAATGAGGTTTTATGAGAAAATACCATTATGGGTAGCACCATATGAAGCGCATTTTGCTGGAAGTAGCGTGTCAAAAGAGAAAGGACTACTATACAGAAATTTATTAAGTTTTTCACAAGGAGACTGTACAATGAAATCAAGAGAAAAATTAATGGAAGAAGATTTTAATTGCCAATGGTTTGTATATGCTCAAATTTTGGAGAGATTTAAAGTGGACAAGAAGGCATATGGATTTGTAGAAGAAGAATCAATATTGGAGGTACAATTAAAATCTGAAGACCAGGTAATTTCAAAAATGTATAAATTGCTTTTGAAGTTTGAGACAGAAGAAGAACAGGTCAAAGAATGTACGATTCATTGGGCGAAAAATGTAGGTCATGTTATTTTAATCGATCAATGGGAACAATTATGGTTAAAACAGTTGAAATTTACGTTAAATGTTAATATCAAAGAAAATATGTATAAAATGATGTATAGATGGTATATAACCCCAAGCAAATTAGCAAAAATGTATGAGAAGGTGACGAATAGATGTTGGAAATGTAAAAATCAAGAAGGAACTTTTTACCATATGTGGTGGACATGCTCCCAAGCAAAGAAGTACTGGACCCAGATTCATAAACAGATTGAGTTGATTTTAAAGATTAAGATTCAAATGAAACCAGAAACTTTTCTGTTGGGTATGTGGGATGATTATATAGGCGAAAAATTTCAAACTTTGTTTTATATATGATAGCTGCGGCAAGAATTTTATATGCACAATATTGGAAGAATTCGGAGATACCTTCGTTGGAAGACTGGTGGCTGAAAGTTTTGGATTATGCCGAAATGGACAAACTTACAATTTTAATTAAGGAAAAGTCAGTTAACCTTTTCGTGAATAATTGGAAACCATTTATAGATTTTTTAAGAGAGAGAGAGAGGAACGATGTGATGATATGTGGATTTAATGAATAGATTGTGGGTGTTATTTTGGCTAAGTTGGAAATTATATATAGAAAATAGTGAATAGTATGCTAGTAGGATGTGACGCTTTGTGCTTGCTATAATTTTATGAATTATGTATTGTTTTTATGTTATTATATCAATAAAATATAAATATATATTAAAAAAAAGAGACTGAAACATCTCGGAAACCCCGCCCCCGGTGACGTCAGGATTCCCGCCCCACCCCCAGTGATGTCACTGCCCCCCCTGCATCGGGGAAATCTTACTTATGCATCTCTGTTGTGCTCATGTCCTTTGATTCCTGCCCCAGGTTGTTGTATGTAGACTTGTTTATGGACCTCTGGGGGTGTAGCATCTCCCTTGCTCTAGTGGTGTCTTCTTCACAAAATCAATATACTCATCCATAGTTTCACATGTGAAGTTGATTTTGTGGAGAGTCTGTTGTTGCTTTATGTAAGAGCTGTGGAGGGCCTTGGCCATAGCTGTTGTTCGCGAGAGGAGTCATGGCTGAGTCGGGGAACATCTGCCGTGTGTAGAGAAGATGCCAGTTTCAATCTCTGGCATCTACAGGAAGAGGCTGACATTCTGGAGAGCCATTGCCAGTGTTCCCTCCAAGGGACCTGCGCTATTGTGCGGACCCCTTTCCAGGGTGTACAACAGCATATCTCTCTCTCTCTCTCTCTCTCTCTCTCTCTCTCTCTCTCTCTCTCAAATTTTATTAGTATAATACTAAAACAAAAGAATACATCATATTTTGAAAGATTACAGCAAGTGTGAAGCTGTAAATCCTACTTGTATACTATTATATATTTTCTACTTGTAATATCTAAGCCGATATCTCCAACATACTATTCATTAAATCCACATTTCATCACTTCTCTCTCTCTCTCTCTCTCTCTCTCTCTCTCTCTCTCTCTCTCTCTCCCCCCCCCCTCTCTCTCTTAAAGAATCTATAAGTGGTTTCCAATTATTCACAAAAAGATTAACTAACTTTTCCTTTATCATCTAACAATCTTAATTCCCCAGCCCCGTGGCTTCTTGAAGCCTTTTCACCAGCCTCTTTCATATGTATTCTTCACTTGTCTCCCCACACCTGCAATGTTGGATTAAGGGTTGTCAGGCTGAGAAGGTGTCTCTTTGCTCTTGCTTGTGAGAGTGAAATCGGGCACATTGAAAAACGGTATTGCCATGAAAGAAGAAATGCTGATTTAGTTGCTCTTTCCTATTTTTCAAATTGTTTCATTTGGCCTTCTGTGAGCCCCCTAAAAAGAAAAATATTCTTTGCTGTTGGGCCCATTGTATGCAAAGGAGAGTTCACTTGTTTTTCCTTGGACTGCTGATCCAGGCCAGAGGTTTCGGGATCCTTTGAAATTTGCTTATCTAGTGTTGTTAGCTTTCAGGAAATCAAATCCTGTTAGGGGTGCTACTCGGAAACAGGCTGGGGGTGAAAGAGCCGGAGCTGCAGGGCTACAGCCCGAGACACACTGCCCACGTTTCACGCACATCGCGCAGCGTGTGTTGCCGGATGTGCCAGACATGCAGGGGCATGAGGGGATGTGACCCTGTCACATCAGATCACAGACAAACAAAGGAGAGGCGCGTGAAGGAGGGAGGCGGGGGCCCCCGACTGGAGGCAGGAGGAAGACAATGCCGAATGAAGACAGGGGAGCACGAGCATGAGAGGTGCCTGGCTTCGCAGCTGTCCCACCAGGCTAGGAAGAGGCTTTCTCTCCCCCCCCCCCCCGAGGCTTCCCTAGGTGTAATAAAACATTATATACATGGATGGTTTATTATAATGTAACAGCAGCAGCAGCAACAAAACTATCCTGGGTGATAGCATCCTGTTTGCAAAATAATATACTGTAACCGGGCGCTTGAGCCTCAGCTCCTGGCTTTCTCGAGTCCTGTCAACGTTGTGCCCCCACCCCCTCTCTTTTTAGCCAATCAGAATTGACTCTTCTGACTCGATTCTGATTGGCTACTGCGTTTGCTCTGCATCCCTCCCCCAGAGTTCCAAATAGGGCTCTGATTGGCTGGAACACGAACGCAACGTGAAAACCGAACTGAAATCTAGGCATTGTCCATGGGAGGCATCCATGGCTCCCGGTGGCTCCTGGCAGACCTCAGCATCCAAAACAAAGGCATGTCCTACCACAGAAACAGGCTGGGGGTGAAAGAGCCGGAGCTGCAGGGCTACAGCCCGAGACACACTGCCCACGTTTCACGCACATCGCGCAGCGTGTGTTGCCGGATGTGCCAGACATGCAGGGGCATGAGGGGATGTGACCCTGTCACATCAGATCACAGACAAACAAAGGAGAGGCGCGTGAAGGAGGGAGGCGGGGGCCCCCGACTGGAGGCAGGAGGAAGACAATGCCGAATGAAGACAGGGGAGCACGAGCATGAGAGGTGCCTGGCTTCGCAGCTGTCCCACCAGGCTAGGAAGAGGCTTTCTCCCCCCCCCCCGAGGCTTCCCTAGGTGTAATAAAACATTATATACATGGATGGTTTATTATAATGTAACAGCAGCAGCAGCAACAAAACTATCCTGGGTGATAGCATCCTGTTTGCAAAATAATATACTGTAACCGGGCGCTTGAGCCTCAGCTCCTGGCTTTCTCGAGTCCTGTCAACGTTGTGCCCCCACCCCCTCTCTTTTTAGCCAATCAGAATTGACTCTTCTGACTCGATTCTGATTGGCTACTGCGTTTGCTCTGCGTCCCTCCCCCAGAGTTCCAAATAGGGCTCTGATTGGCTGGAACACGAACGCAACGTGAAAACCGAACTGAAATCTAGGCATTGTCCATGGGAGGCATCCATGGCTCCCGGTGGCTCCTGGCAGACCTCAGCATCCAAAACAAAGGCATGTCCTACCACAGAAACACGAGCGCAGCCCCTTCCGTGATGCACGCGAAACGTCGAGGCTTAGGTCGAGGCTTAGGTCGAGGCTTCTCCTTTGTCTCAGTTATAAGGCAGCGGTGGATAGACAGCGGTAGCTGAGCCCTCAAGAGCTCCTAGTATTAACTGTGTTCCCTTGACTGCCTTGTCAGGTTTTCTGTACCCTGCAGAGAGTCCAATTAGTCACTCTGACACCATGTAGAGTGAACATAGACTCTGGGCATTATGTTCAGGTAAAAGTAAAACTAACTTTTGATCCTCTTCTTCAACCTCTAGATTTCTTGCATAGTAGTGTCTAGTGGCTCTAGTAAATTTACAGCTAACACAGGTGGAGCTTGTTTTAGATTATAAGCACACAGAAATATGGGCACATAGCTGTCACTTAAAGAAATATATAAACATAATGAGTTGGATTTGGATTGGTTGGTTGTTACCGCAGAGAGAATCCTTTTGGACATTTTCATTGAACCAAGTCGTTCCTTCTGGCTTAGATGAACAGTTGGATTTAAATTGATTGACAATATAATTCTGTACTTAAAAGAAATCATTCCAAGCAGCATATGGCATACGTCCTCCTATGTGGGCATAACTATACCCCTGAATTCAGCTCAATGACATTGTAATTGTGCTCCAGTGGCAATGCAACTCAATGCCAACCTCTACCGCTGGTGGAATTTCAGCTGCTGCTAGCCCCTAAATGGGGAAGAGCTGTGGTCAGGAAGTAGGTGAGGCAGGAGCCAATTTCTGCCATTTCCTAAACTCCCCAAGACAATGGACATCATGCGTGTATACACACACACACACACACACACACACACACACACACACACACAGTCCTTCCCCCCTTTAGTGCGTACCCTTAGCCACCATCTCCTCCTCTGAGCTGCCTGGATCTTCTCTGCCTGGCCAGGAGAGAGGGTGGTAGCAACAAGCTCCTCCAGCTCTGATGTCCCAGTTTTTGGCAGCAGAGCTGGAAGTCGGTACCCAAACCCACCTTCTCCATGGTCTTTGCTCTGCTGCTCTATTTTCAAAGAGAAGAAGCAAGTTGGGAGAAGCACTGACCCCTTCCTTATTGGACAGGGCAGTGACGGGGGCGGGGAGGAGGGTGGATCAGACCTGGGAGGGGACGGGATCGGGGGTGGTGATGCACGCCAAATCCCAAGCCCCTTTCTGGACCTGATCCACATTCACAGAGCAACGCAGACTTGCATCAGTGATTGAGCTTGCGCAGGTCCAAGTTGCCCCATAGCAGCTGCTAGGGTTTACCCAGAGACAAATGTCCCCTTACCCCGAGGAGACCTCCAGCAGCCGAAAATCTCCTGTGGGATACAGCGGTAGCCGCACCATCACCGCTCCAGAGATTTAGTTAGGATTGGGCTGTTGATTTATGTATTTATACATGTTATTGTCTATGTACATCTCAAACTATAAAACAATATATAGCAAGTATAACATAGAAAGCACATTGCATATTAATAGTTCAAAGAGAATAAAACACCCTAACATTATACTAACATTAACCTATAGTAATGTTAAGCACAGACCTATATTAACAGGAAAACTATTAACTATTTTAGTGGTCCAGCCCCTTTTACTCCTGGTTTTGTTTTTGTTTTTTTTACTTTTTTACTCCTGCTTTTATATTCTGTATTGTGGTTTTAGATTTTACTAATGTTTTAAGAGTTTTATATTGTTGTAAGCCGCTTTGAGTCCCGAAAGCGGGATAAAAATCTAATAAACAAACAAACAAACTACCGTAATGACAGAAACACACACACACACACACACACACACACACACACACACACACACACACACACACCCTAAATATGATCTTTACAATGTTGGTAATTCCATTGGTACATTCTGATGTGTATGTCTACTCTAATATGCTACAAATTTATTCCAATTTAGAGAAAAGGGCTTCATTTTATCAACATTTTTTCTACCTTCTTGGTAGCGTACCAGATGAGTCAGTTAATTTTGTCACATTTAGTACCGGTATTTCTCATACTCTTTGTATCCATGCTATGTAATCAGGTCAATTTCAGTCTTTCCACTTCTTCACCACTTCTAGCTGTTGTAAATAAACAATTTACTAATTAAGGAGTAACTACTATAGCATATCTTCTATGTAGCTGAAGGACTGCCTTCCTCCATATGTAGGCTTGCCATCCATCTCAGAAAACCTGGGACCGAATGAAGCCTCTGCCGCCGCCACTTGGAAAATGTAAAACTTACCTTTTTTATCTGGGTGGGAGAGCCAAACTTGAAGAGGAGCCAGTGTGGGACGGAGCACTGGATTCGGAGGCAGGCACACCCCTGCAACCCGCCACTTGGGGCCCCAACCACCCCCACCGTAACGACGCCTCTGAACTTTGAGTTCCTTGGTGGCAGAAATCCAAGGTTATCAATTCTAATACACACACACACACACACACACACACACACACACACACACACACACACACACACACACACACACACACACACACACACAGAGGTGTTAAAGGTATATCTCACAAACTTGTATGTCTAACAGCTAACATAGCTTGTTCTCAAAATTGATCCATTTTAATGCAAGTCCACTACATACGTTCATCATCTCCCCTTTACCTAAAACACAGTCATCGCATCATTATTCAATTGAGGTTTAATCTTACCAGTTTTTACAGGAGTTGTATACTATTTAAACCATCTTTTAAAATGCCTTTTCCTAAAAAAATTGAATATGTTATCTTGTTATTCAATACCCTTTTCTCATTTGTCATCTATTATTTACTCCCCATAATATTGACTCTGTTTTTCTTTTAACTGCAATATCCTGTTATGAACTTATGTCACTGATTGCAACAACAATGAATTCAATTTTGATAACACGGTAATGCCCTTTTATATCAGTCTACAGTCTTTCAATAAAGTCAATAGTCTAATAATCCCATAATGCATCTTTAAACACAATGCACACACACTGATGTACTTGAAAGCATTGATACAATGGAGGGCCTACGCAACTCCCCCCGCCCTGCTGCTGAATGTCTTGATGCATAGTAATTTACCCCTTTCTGGAAAATTATCTTTAATTTGATCATACCCTGCTACTTCCTACTGATGAACATCTCGTACTAAAAGCCCGAGGGTGGTGATATCATTATAAAAAATTGATGAAATTGGGGCCACTTTTGAGCTAAGCTTTCCACACATGTTATTCCAGCAAAGTAATGAGCTCTTAAGCAATTTTTTTTCTTCACCTTTGCTGGCCAATTCCTTTTCTTATGCCACCTAAGATCTTTAAGTGGTATGTTTATGCCCACATTGTTCTTGTTGCATCAATAACATGCCTTGGAAGAGACTGTGCTGAGATTATCCAAAGTCTTGAGTCTTTGTGGGATTTTAATTCCTTTTAACATTTGTGGTATACAGAACTGGAAACTTCTTTTCTGCCTTATTATTATTATTATTATTATTATTATTATTATTATTATTATTATACTATTGTTCAGCAAAAAAAAAAAAAGTCCTCAATGCATGGTAAAAGAAATAAGATGGTTTTTGTCCTAAAGAGGCTCACAATCTGCCTTTGCTTTGAGCTTTCAACATTTTGTGAGAGTTTCCTCAGCTAATTTCCTTTGGCACATTTTTCTCATAGAAAAACCACAGAAAACCTCTGCCCCGTGAATTGGTCATGGATCTCTATAATTTTACCTTACTAACAATGCACTTTTGTGAATGAATACAAAGCAGAGAAATATTTTGCAGATTGATTCTGGGGGTAATTATAGCTAAGAATTTTTTAAAGTTTCATTTACAGTTCAATTCTATGCATAGATATAAGTCTCAATGGGGGCTTAGTCCCAGAAAGTGTGTACAGCATTGCACCCTTATAGCTCAATCCTATCGTCACACTGCACTGCCGGAACTCGTGTTCTGGCAGCGCAGCCTGACTTCTGGCATTGCAAAATGTAAAGCTCTCTAGTGCGCTACTGAGCCGCTGCTGGAAATGGTGAGCAGTGTCAGCGGCAGTTCATGGGCAGGGAGGCGGAGAATTGGGGTGTTCCATGGGAGGAACCGGTGGATGCCTGCCTTTGGGTCTCTCCCCTCCCCATCGGATGCAGCACAAGCCTTTTTGGAGTGGCTGTATCGGCGCTGGTGGCAGGGATAGGATTGGGGTCTTACCACCCAATCCTACTGAAGGGCAGTGCTTGCAGAATGCGTGTTCTGCTGGCACTGGCTGCTGCAAAAGCGCCATAAAGCACTTTGTGGCTATGCATGGAGCTGGTGTGCCAGCAGGAAGGCCGCAACTGCATCACCACGTGGGGATTTAGGTAGGAATGGGCTGACAGTAACATATACCATATGCTTATATGAAACTAATTATGCTGTTTTAAAACTTTCCCAAAGTATTTATATACATTAAAAGGATGAGATTTAGGGTTGAAGGCTCTTATTATTACTTGACATTATTATGAATATACTTGATATTGTCTATTTTGTATTGTTTCAGGGGTTTATATTTGGAGTATTTAACTCACGGTTAACTGCGCAATCCTATGAGTGCTAGCCCAATCCTAAGTGCGCCGGCGCTGCCGCTGACTGCTGTAAAGCTGTCAGTGCCTGTCGCAAAAGTCTCCCCGACAGCACCAGATGTGCGCCGAGAAAGGTAAGTTGGCGGGAAGGCAAGGGAAGGAGTTTATCGGGGCAGGGAGGGGTGAAACTAGGTGGGGAAGGGTGTAATGGGGGCGGGGGGGCCACGGGAGGGGGAGGATCCATCGTGGAAGGCCCGCGCCGCATCCTATCCCCATTCCTTGCAGCCTCCTCACCCCTTTTCTCTCCTCGGACATACGCCAGCAAATTTCCTCGCGTAGGTCCGAGGAGACCCATTGCAGGCTATGAGGCTTATTAAACATCCCCTTTCTATCCGGCCTCCTCGCACAGGATGTAGCGGCTGCCTTTTTGGCGCCGCTGCAATGTCAGGGGTGTGTGAATAGGATTGTGCTGTGTGTTTAGGATTGCAGCCTGAGAGAAAGCTAGAAATGGATTAAGTTGTACTGGTGTTGCATGGAGTTTTTCCAGTTCAGAACATTATGGAGAATTGCAGGACATCTATTAGTATACCCCAAGATTTACTTTGTGCCAGGATAGACGTTCACCAGCTATAAAAGGGTGTTTTTCCACGTCAGAAGAGTCTGGAATTTTGCCTTATGTCCAAAGTACTCTGTAACATCTATTTTGGGTAAGATGTAAACATTTCTGGAAAATGGGAGCTCGTTAAGACATTTTAAGCAGCATTGTCTTGTCAAAGTAGAGTGAATGTGGAGTCTGTATTTCACTTACAGCGCAATCCTGACTAAGGATCCGGCCAGCGGCCCAGGGCCGACCGCCAGATCCTGTGCATGGGCTGCCCAGAGTGCGCCGGGCCGGAGGTCTACTCGGGGAAGGGGATGCTCGTAAAGTGGGGCAAGAAATCAAAACTTCACATACACGCTAATGGCTTCTGAGCTGTCTGTGACAGATCAGGAGAGAGATCTTGGGGTACTGGTGGACAGCTCAATGAAAGTGTCGACCCAGTGTGTGGCGGCTGTGAAGAAGGCCAACTCCATGCTTGGGATAATTTAAAAAAAGGATTGAGAATAAAACAGCCAATATTATTATGCCACTTTACAAATCAATGGTTAGGCCACATCTGGAGCATCTGGTTGCCACATCTCAAAAAGGATATAGTGGAACTGGAAAAGGTGCAGAGAAGAGTGACCAAAATGGTTAGTGGGCTGGAACACCTCCCTTAGGAGGAAAGGCTACAGCGTTTGGGGCTCTTCAGTCTAGAAAAAAGGCGCCTGAGGGGGGACATGATTGAGACGTATAAAATTATGCATGGGATGGAGAGAGTGGACAGAGATAAGTTATTTTCCCTCTCGCACAATGCCAGAACTAGGGGACATCCACTAAAATTGAGTGACAGGCAAATTAGAAGACAAAATAAAATGTTTCTTCACCCAATGTGCAATTACTCTGTGGAACTCCTTGCCATAGGATGTGGTGATGGCACCTGGCCTAGGTGCCTTTAAAAGGGGATTAGACAGATTTACGGAGGAAAAGTCCATCACAGTTCAGTTGGGTATATGCAACCTTCTGGTTTTGGTACTAGGCTATCTCAATGCCAGATGCAAGGGAGTGGTGACAGGATACAAGTATCTTGTTGTCTTGTGTGCTCCCCGAGGCATCTGGTGGGGCCACTGTGAGATACAGGAAGCTGGACTAGATGGACCTTTGGCCTGATCCAGCAGAGCTCTTCTTATGTTGTTGCATATATAAATATTTTCTAATATCAACACAATCAAAGTGACTACTGCAGAGCCAGGCACTTTTCTTCACATCAGTTTTGGGCATACTGGTTGTATCTATATCAAGAAGCAAGTCACTTCAAGAGGGTTTCATTAACTGAGCATGTAGTACAACAAATTGTGGCAGCCTTTGGAGAAGATATGGTTTTTTTAAAAAAAAAAAAACTTACAATGCAAGAACAGAGGTAGAAATAATTGACTCAAGGCATTGCAGTCTACTAAACTGGAAAGTTTTTTGCAGCTCTGGCCTTGTGATGCATTTATTTATTTTAAATAATTTACATCCCAATCCTATATCTTAGAAACACTGTTCTGAGTGGTATGGGGTATAGTGTATGCCCTCAGATGTTTGTGCAATGACATCTTTGCTTGTGTAACTGTAGGTCCGCCAGCAGTGACAAAGTCCCAATGTTTTATTTCCAGTCCCACCACAATGTCTCAATGCTGCACCAAACCCATAGAAAACAATACCAGAAAAATCTCAATTTCTCCCCTCCCCCCCCCTTTCCTACAGCAGAGCTCTGCAGCCAGAACTCAGAAGACAGGGCATACAGCATACAGCTGCATCTCTCTGGCCTCACAACATGCACACTTAGGTTGAGCACACCAAGGTGAACCCTAGTGACTGGGAACCAATGAGGAAGGGCACTTTGGACACAAAGAGAGCACCTCGCACGAGTGGCCTGCTTCAATCACAACACAGAATAGCAAGTATTCACAAATACTTGCTTTCTCAGAATTCTTATTGCAGGTATTCTGACCCAAGTGGAACCTCCACTCTACCACCCCGTCAAGGGAAGCAAGGGCAATGTACCTTACTCAGATAGGCAATGAAGGATTTTATTTATTATTATTATTATTATTATTATTATTATTATTATTATTATTATTATACCACCATGCCACAGCTTATTGATGTTACCACTCTCATCACAAACAGTAACTATGCATTCTGATCCAGAGACCACGTACTGCTGCAGCAGTCTGTCTTGTTTCTCTTTGTTTCTCTCTGCTTTCCACAGACAGCTTTCCAACAGGGGCAGAGGATACAGGATCCTCCACATAGCCAAGATATGTAGATGGCAAGGGAAGCCCAGAGCATGCCTGGCAGCAGTGACCAGTGTGATCCCAGCTGTTCCTCTACTTGCTCTAGTCTAGACTGTCCCTTGTTGCTTTGCAAACTCCATGACAGATAGTGAACTAACTGGTGTAGCCAGAGCTCACTGACATCTGCTACTTGGCTGCCTGTCGGATATCTTGCAAGGGCAAAAGAAACCTGCTGGGAGGAGATGGTTGCCCAATTGTGTGTTTGTCCTTTGGATGCCGCTCCTTACCTTGTGCATTGCTCCTTTGGGATTGCGCGGCAAAAATGTTTATCTGTTAACAAACAGGGATCCCTTCTTCTCCTCATCCTAGCTGTTTCTTACCTCAGCTGGCCTCATGGAGGGGATGGAGGGGATGGAGGAAGGCCTTCTCTGCTGTCAGGGCTTGAGGCCTGCAGCATCGTCATTCTCTGACTCCTTGGATTCCTGGGTAGGGGGTAGGGGGAAGCGGAAGCCCCTTCTTGGTCACAAGTTAGGTGTTCTCTTTGCCACAAAGTATGAGGCAGACACAGTTGGGAAGGGCAGCATAACAGCAGCTATGCCAGAGCTACTGTGCAGCGATCCAACAATGATTCAGCAGCACATTGTGTGTGGTCTAAATGGTTGGCTGCTGCAATAGGAGGCCTACGTCACATGCAATAGTAGGCCTGTGTCGGGGTGGGGGGTCAGGGCCTCAGGGGTGTGTGGCAGGGGCGGGAGAAGGGTGAGTAAGTGGTGATGGCTCCACCGATAACTAACTTCTGCTGGGTTTTGGCCCCTTGCTTCTACTCAGACCCATAGGGCCCCATGTGGAAGCAGAGTAAGGTAAGTAAAATGTTTACTTACCTCTCCACCCCTGCATGATCTCTGTGACTTGCGGGCAGCCTTTAGCTAGGATTGGGCCCTTAATTATAGTATGACTTGAATCTCTAGTCTGTTTGATCTATGGCATTTCTTTATCTTATTTACCTATTTAAAACAGCTAACTTAAAAAAAAAAACAATGAAGCCTCAACAATATCATTAAAACCAGTATAAACAGAACACACACTAGCAAACCTAGTCAGCACTCAACAGCATCCTGCAGAGTAGATAAGATCAATGACATTTCAAAATTAAAACTTCCAGCTTTATATTTAAATTGGATTTTTTATTTTCAAATAGTTATTGTAACTCTCTCTTTTTTTCTCCCCTTCAAATGACCTAGCTTTAAAAACCTAGTAACACATGCTACACCTTACACTTAAACTCTCTTAAAACTGAATCGTGACCATCCATAAAACATTGAGTAAAAGGCCACTTCTCCATGTTAAAGAATCGTGGTGGGGAAAACAAAATCTGATTTCTAAGGTGAAGTATTACACTGTGTAACACAAAAATTGCTTGCTTATTTCTAAATGTTTCTTATGCAATTCAGAGGTGCTAATTACAACAATATTCTTGGGGGTTTTGTATCATCAAACATTTTTTTAGTTATCTTAGATTTTGTGTTGGTATTGAAACACTGTCATTTGCCTTTACATGAGGGTAAACGTGGCCACGACAAGAGGTTGTAAGCTCTCCCCAAATAGTGCAAATTGTGTCTGAACTATTGATGCTGTGCCAAAAATAGAGGAATTTTTGAAATCCTCACACCAAGATTAATAAAGATACATCAAAATATTCCACTAAAAATGAAATACATAGTATAGTATAGTATAGTAAAAATGAAATGTTACAGTTTTATAAATGACACTGGATGGTCTTCCTTAGCTTTCTAGACCCATGGCCTAGGCATCACAGGTGCTACAATTCAGGAGATACCATCCTGTAACCCATATGGATGATCTTGTATTCTTATTTCACGTTCTCCAGCTTCTTTACCTGTACAATGTTTTCATTATTACTTATGAATATGCATGATTCTAGCAACCAAACAGCACACATATTTACTTTTCATCTCATTTTGTCTAATGATAGTTATTTTGCCCAGTAACTACTATCCTTTCTTGCAGAGCATTCTCTATACTATGTAGGTGGTTCATTCGGGTGCAAGTTCAATTTTATTCAATGACAGTTTCTTACAAATATATTGCATAGGATTCTAATCTTAGGGGTAACAGTATGCAGCAGCAAAACCAGCACAGAGTCTTGAGGCACTTTAAGGACTAACACATTTACTGTAGCATAAGCTTTTGTCAGATGCACAAACTGAAATCCTCTGTTGGCAGATATATGCGATAAAAACCAGATAGCATTAGAAATGGCAATGTTCAGAAACCAGGGGAAAATCACTTTAATCTGTCATGACACTCTGCTGCAGATTAAGTGACAATTCTTCCACAGAAAAACTTCAAAGGGACATTAGAACAAGAATCAGATGAATGAGAATTTATTGTGAGGCTTAACACCCTCACAGCAAGACTCAATCAGGACAATGGTTTTTATCACTCTTCAGAATTAATTAAACTAGCCTTGCTAGGAGGTCATCATCAATTGTGAATTGTCACCAGGCTTATCTTCTACACTTTTAAGCCTGATACAAGATCAGGCCTTTTTAATTTCCTCTTGCATTTGACTTTGCTGTTTTCAATTCTTTTCTCCATACCCATGTATATTTATTATTAAAAATACTTCTAAATCTCTTTTCAACAAAAGTTCAGAAAGTGGTTAACAGAGTGAAACAAATGAAAGATGGCTCCCTGTGCCAAAAGGGCTCACAATCTAAAATATACATACTTGCCTACTGAAGATTTCCCTTCATGTATCTGACAAAGTGGACTATCGTCATCAAATGTTTATGCTACAATACATTTGTTAGTCTTTAAAATGTGCAAGACTGTAGTTTTTGCAACCTTGCTTACTAAACAGACAAGACACCTGTTCCAGACTTTGGGTTGCCCAGCTCTCAACTGCAGAAGAGCCCAAGCCTGGGTTGGAGAGTGAGCCTTCCCTAGCCCTACACAGGCAAAGCCAGGGTGGCTCAGGAGTACGTTTGGAAGTTTCTTATGCAAAGCTGGCCCCTGGGAAGTTGTACATAACCAAAGGGTCAGGGATGCAGTTCTTAGCCAATTAAACCAAATAGGAGTACATGACCAAATCCAATAGGCCAGGGGTTCTCAACCTTTGGAGGCACGCGTACCCCTACGCGGGCCTCCGGTTGCCCCGTGTACCCCCCCAGAAGTTGCCCCCTGCATACCCCCGCAAACCCACCCAAGTACCCCCCACGTACCCCCCTTAAAATGTATTTTTACTGGGTTACGGTGCGGGCGGGTCCTCCCGCCCGCGTTGCAACCCGGAGGGAACGGCTACGATTTGGGAGGACCCCCCCGCCCGCACCGCAACCCGGTAAAAATGTTTTCAGGCCTCCTGATGTCCCTCGAAGCTTTCCCGTACCTGTTCTCCTGGCTGTCGCCATCCTGGATTTCGTGAAATTTCGCAAGTTCCAAGATGGCGATGGCCAGGAGAACAGGTAAGGGGGAGCTTCAGGGGACATCAGGAGGCCTGTAGACGTATTTCCCGGGTTGCGGCGTGGGCAGGCGAGTACTCCCACCTGCGCCGCAACCCAGGAAAAACTGTGACGCTGCCTGTCAGCTGCTGATCGCAGCAGCTGATAACGGGCAGCGGCCCACGTACCCCCAACCTGCGGTCCGCGTACCACAGGTTGAGAACCCCTGCAGTAGGCTACCACCACCTGGGTTACACCAGACCATTCAGCCCCCAGGTGCTGAAGGTCTTTGGGCAACAGGGTGAGTTGTGGGGCTGGTCTTCCTCAACTGGAGGAACCCAGGCCACATACGTACAAGTCAGTTCAGACTGCAGTAGCAAGGTCAGAGCAGTTAGGTCAGATTTAGGCTACTCAAATTCCCAGCACTCAATAAAGATATGTTGCTGAAATATAGTGGATTTATTTTAGATATATATTAAGACTATGCATACATAGATTAAGAAGGCACTTAAAGACTTGACATGGATATAGACAGACAGACAGGAATAAAATAAGAAAGATTATCTCCTAAAAGCTAAACATTTCCTAACGCTCACCATTAGTCTCCAGCCCAGCCAAGTAACAGGCTGGGGAGCTTATCAACCCATTCCTAGGGGAGGCAAGTGTCCATGATGAAGGTTCATCCCAAAGTGAAGTGTGGGGAGAACAGGACCCAAGGAGGTGAGAGACCACCCCTTGAGCTCAAGACTTAAGTACTTAAGTACTTTTTGGGAGGATGCTGTGATTGACAGGTCAGTCACCCTATAGAAAGTGGATCCAAATAGTTCCTTCTGGAAGGGTTATGCAACCATGCTCTCACCCCCTCCCAACTTGGAATTCACAGGTGTCTCTAGTTGTTAATTAGCTTCCGGGCTCTTATCTGTCTCCAGACAGAACTGAGAGCTTGTTAGTGCGCAAACGGTGTGGCCAGCACCATTTCGCGATAAGGAGTTCTCACATCCACCATGTTGGCCTCTGGGAACTAGGACAGCACAGCCGATAACATGCTGAGGCGGACAAATTTTAACATCCTGTTTAAGATGGAGACTGAAAAAAGAACATGGATTCTCTCTTAACTTCACAACACCACCTCTCATTTCTTTAAATAAATGTAAAAAGTAGCCATGGGAGCCCCAATTTACAGAAGGTCATTTTCTTGATGGACACCCCCCCCCACACACACAAAGGGTCTATTTGCCCCATTTGTGTACCATAACTTTTCCCTAGCAGGACAAAAAGTAACTTGGGGAAGGAAGAATTTCATTGAGAAAGTGGCATGGGAAGAAATTGCCAGACTCACAGCCCAATCCGATCTGAGTGCAATGTAGCGGGGCTGTGTGGCCCACGCTGCATCCTATCCCAGCAAGGAGCAGGCTGGAGGGTATTCGTCCCCTTACCCCGGGGTAAAGCCCCAGCCTGCGCAACGGAGCTCCTCGGATCTGCAAATGCTAATTCACTGGTGCAGAACTGAGAAGCCTCATGTTGGGCTTCCAAGCCCGGGAAGGCACAGGCCTTCCCACCAGCGCTGCTTGCTCTCTGGGTGTTGCAGCGTGCTTTATGGCACTTTTGCAACACCCTAGGCCAGTTCCAAAGCATGTTAATGCGAGTAGATAAATAAATAGGTACTGCTTGCGGGAAGGTAAACAGTGCTCCGTGTTCCAGCCGCATGCTACGCACTGCGACAAGGAGAGTCATGCCGGCCACATGACCACAGAGGCGTCTTCGGACAACGCTGGCTCTTCAGCTTTGAAATGGAGATGAGCACCACACCCTAAAGTTGGACACAACTGGACTTAATTGTCAGGGGTCACCTTTACCTTAGGCCAGTGCTAAGGTCGCAGCATTCAGTCTGAGCTGGATGCCCCCATTACTGCTTTTTTACAAAAAAAATGTAAAGAGATGGGAGATCCACTCACAGACCTTTGTTGTCTTCACCTGTCTGGCCCTTAGTGTTCTTGCATATACACATACAGCCAAATGATTTTTTTTTCCTCAAGTATTTAAGCTAATATAATTCTTTAGTGCACAAGGTATGGATGTTGCATGGCCATCATTTTTAGGTATGTTCCTACAGCAGTATAAAGGCTCTATTTAGTTGCAAACCAATATGTTTAAATTGTTACAGCAACCAATTACTATGCATGATTGTTCAGGAATATAAAAATGTCAATATGTGAAATTTGATTTAAATCAGTCGTTTTTCCCCTTGGTGATTTTTAAATCATGATTGCTTTGAAATGAATTCACCCTGACAGCCAGTGTACACCGCCACGTAACAGGAGGTACAAACACTCCATAGAACTTTTGTTTCAACAGGAAATATTTTAGACAACTTCCTGGACCTCAGTAAGGTTGGATGTTGGTGAATCGGGAGTTCCAGAGATTCAGAGCCACTACTGAGAAAGAACTGATCTTGTTTCTCACTGTTTACACTTCCTCAGTATTTCTTTCTTTAGTGTATCTGAAATTGAGCACACTAGACCCTCTAAGTAGCAGAAGCAGAAGCAGAGGTTAAAGGTAGCAGATAAAAATAAGATGCAAATTATGTTCTCAAGCATCTCTGGTTAAATGATTTTGGACAGCAGAGCTGGAATAGCTCTCTACTGCTACAGGAGATCTTGGAGAGACACTTCAAGCAGGAGTAGACAAGTACCAGAGATGTCACTAGAGTTTGGCGCACCCAGTGAAAGAACTCATGGTGTCACCCCCACGGACCTCCTCCCGTACCAGACCATACAGAATCCTTAGTAATGTTTTTTGTACCAATGTTACTTGTAAATCCTAATTCCTGTATATCACTGAATATAATGGCAACAGTAGTGATGTAAACCCTTGTCAACCCCCTAACAGATCCCAGCATTCAATGGGGGGGGGGCAATAACATCGAGCAGCCACAAAACTGGTCACTGACTAGCTAGACACCAGCAGAGAAGGAACCAAAGCCCTACTGCAATCCCCGCAAATCAAGCCTGCCTCCTAACAAAAAACAAAGCCTGAAAAAGAATAAAGGTAAAGGTATCCCCTGACAATTAAAGAATACATGGCTGCAAATCCCATATTTCCTGTCTCTTTGAGCAAAGCCTTCTCAATCCCAGTGCCTGCGCTCCTGCCTTATCCAACAACAGATCACAGCATCCATTAAGTAATCTTATACCAGCAGGCTCTTACTTCCAGAAAACAAGACTACAAAGGCATGCAGAGAAATCCTGCAAGGGAAATAACTTTACCTGGCCTTTTCCCACTGCAGCTACTTGAGATCCTTTCTAGCCTCCCTTTCCAAAGCCTTCTTTGCTATCATGACTTTCAAACACACCTTCTTCTGAAGGAAATTTCTGATCTCTCTCCTGAGCCCTATTTAACTGGTGGTGCAAAAACAGGTAGAAAATGGGTAGTTTTTGCACCACTGGTAACAAATGGTGTCATTTGTCATTTTGGTGTCACCCCTCCCTGGGGTGTCATCCGATGTGGTCCACATACACATACACCTCGCATCCTCCTACTGATGCCCCTGGACGGTACTGGGTTACAAGGAACACTGGTTGACTCAACAGAGGACAGCTTCATATATGCCCCCTATGGATCTTTGGCCAGTTAACATGTGTATAATGTCAAAAGAGGTTGTTCAAGGCATGCACAAAAATGGACAAGACAGTTTGCATAATATATGCACAGTTTCATGTACGGAATTTGGTTCTAAAAACCTGAATCCAACAAGACAAGAAGTAAGGCTGGGAGGCCTTGTCTCAAGTGGAATGTTAAAATATCAATCTGCTGTCAAAATCGTAGTTGGCTGATTATTTTAATGAGAACAGAATTTATATACCGGCGAACAGAGAGAGCCTTAAATATTCTTCGGCTTCATTTCTGAAAAGTAATCCTACCCAAAGCTGTAGGCAGCCAGAGATATAATTAAAAGCTGTCAATAAACCAAGTGCATTCAGCATGTGGCAGGACTTTCCTATGTAAGCATTGCACAATTCAGATAATTGCTTCACAGGGTAGGCCAAGAAACCATTAACTTCATATTCAGAAAGATCAGTAAGTACAATAAATAAGGGAGCTTTCCTAATGAAAAAAAAATGACAGATAATTTGGATTTTCAACTTTGATTAGATCTTGAGCTTTTGTCTCTATGAAAGAGATAAAAAACAACAACTCTATGAAAAACAACACTCTAAACACAGTTCTGTTTAAGGAATCCTGTGTTTCAGAGAATTAACAAAGAATATCTGCTTGCATGCAAAACGTTTGTAAGCAAAACCAGTGAATGGCTTATATTCATGACTTTATAGGTCAATAAGTAAGTTTTTTTATCAAGATAAATAGTTTTATTTTTCCTACTATGAACTTATTGGAGATTTGCTTTTTTTGTTTGTTTGTTTCTTCTTTAAGGTCAGTCTGGAAGTATTGTATGGGAAAAATACAAATCTTGCTGATTTATTCATAAGCACCAGCTTTTGCTGAAAGCATTCAGGCAGAGAGATTTTTCATGTAATTTTCCAAGGCGCAGGGGGAAATATCTGGAAACAGTGACAGAAGGATAGTGAAGGAATGATCTGCCTCTTGCTATACAGCCATCGGAGAGACAGAACAGTTCTTGCAAGGCAGAATTCAGTGCTAATGAACTGACTACGTCCATTGCATGAACCTGGCTACTTTCTTCTCAGTGTCCTCACGAACACCTTCATCCAGCCACAGAGATCCATGTGCACAGGCAGGCTTCTGTGTCCATTTCTGACAGAACTGGCTCACAATTTGCAGGGGAATTTGGCAAGGTGCCATCTGGTAGCCCCCTCCCCTGGTTTTGGTTCTGGCAGCACAGTCGGTTTCATTTTTTGTACTTCTGCTGCAGCAGCAGCAGAAACAACAACATTCTAGGAAGCAGGTATGAGCTGGCACCTCCCATTCCCACCCATGCACCTGATCCTGCACAGCAATACTGTTTCTGTTGGTACAGCTGCAGCAGAAACAAACATTACATACCTGCCGTACTGCCAGCATCCGCCAACAAGGGGGGAGGGGAGACTCAGCTCCTGAACACTAATGGTTGGTGGGACACAGGGCAGGGGTCAGCGATGATCCCCCACCCCCACCCCCAGTGTTGGGTCCGGCCCAAAGATGCTGCCTTGTGACACTAGGTCCGCTTCCTGGATCAGGGCATAAATCTGATCCAAGTGTGGATACTATCCATTGTGTTTATGACAGGCTATACATTTTAATGTCACACCTAGACAGTATTAACTGCTAAGTAGAACTGAATTGGGGTCCCTGTTTTCCAATTTCAGTTATGAGGTGAAGGTGACATACAATTCCGCTCTCTCACACGATTTTAAATGATCAATGGAGACATGCATACCTAGAGATCTGACCACTTTCACAGAACGTTTCTAAGGCCAATAAAACCAACCAAGCGGAGTACGGAGCAATCCTAATACTGCCACAACACTGTTCATTGTGCAGGAGGTGTGGTCTGGAGGTTGAGCTGACGCCTTGCCTGAAAAGCTAAGCAGGATCAGTGGCTGGATGGGCGACCGAGAGACAGAGAGAAATTGAGAGCTACTGACATATCTCTGGAGGAGTGGTGTGTGGAGGGGTCAGCTGGCAAAAAGAGAAAGAGAGAAACTGGTCTAAAGCTTGGACAGCTGCCTACAAGTGCTTGGAATGCAAGAATTGGCCAGCCAGGATGATGACTGCACTATGAAGGGAAATGCCTGGAGAAATGGAGGTTCTATGAGATTTTCTCATAGAATACTTGCCAAAAAAGAAAAAAGAAAACATTGAAAATGCGGTATATGCACAGCCTGCCTATGTGAACCGTCCTGAGTCTATGAGAAAGTTGGTATATAAATACTGTAATAAATAAATAATATTGAAGGACCGCCTCCTTCCTCATAATCCAGCCTGTCCTCTGAGGTCATGGGGGGGGGGCTGTTAACCGTGCCACCGTTGACGGAGATGAGGGGGATGGCGGCGAGAAATAGGGCCGTCTTGGTGGTGGCACCCCAATTGTGGAATTCCCACCCCCTGGAATTAAGAACGGCTCCCTCTTTGGAGACCTTTCAGCGGGGCCTTAAGACGTTTTTATTTAGGTTGGTGTTCGATTGCTGACATGGTGGGCTGGCTTTTTTTTAATCAAATGTAATCTTAAGACAGCATCACCAATGTAACGAACATGAAAATGAGCGAACTCAGGAAGATAGTGGAGGATAGGAAGGCCTGGCGGGATATGGTTCATGGGATCACGAAGGGTCAGACACGACTTAACGACTGAACAACAACAATCTTAAGGTGACTCATTGGTGTTTGTTTCAATTGCTTTGTTTTAAAACTACTTTTATTGTATTTTGTATTATTTTAATATGTTTTAATTCTGTAAGCCGCCTTGGTTGCCCTGTCAGGAGAAATGTGGGGTATAGATTCTTTAAAATAAATAAATAAATAAATAAATAAATAAATAAATAAAATAATGGCTGCTGTCTCCCAATGGACATGTCTGGGATATGCAGTTCCTCTACATCTCTATCTCCTGGCAAGAAATTATATTGGCTGTCCCCACTTAGGGACACAGTTCTTTCTACTGAAGAAAGGTCTTTGGCCAGGCTGGTGGGAAAAGTGCTGTCAGGATGTCACATCGCACACCAAAGGCTACCCTCACCAGAGGTTGTTCTTAACAAATCGTGTTCCAGAGGCTTGAAACGGCAAGCACATGAGCTGCATGGACACCTCCTGCATCTCCCAGCTTAGGCAACCCAGGCCTAAATTCTGGGTGTTATGGAGCTGCTTCCAGTGATGTACACTCGAGTCTACTGACTCAGACTCGCGTCAGACTCAAGTTGCGTCAGTGACTTGACTCGGTGATTGTAAAAGACTCAAAAGACTCAAGACTTGGAGTCTTTTACGACGAGTCGAATTTTATTCAGGTTTAAACCCGTTCCCCCCACTAAATAGATAGGGACTCGCAACCAAAGACGCGGGACTTGGGGGTAAAGACTTGGGATGTGACTTGAGACTTGGACCCAGAGACCTGGGACCTGACTCGAGGCTTGGAGTCAGAGACTTGATCCACATCCCTGTCACTAAGTCAGCTCCAGCAAGAGAGAGGCTATTTTTCCGAGAGAAAACCTTTTAGAAAACACAGTATGCTTCAAAACCACAGAGGAAAAATGCTGGCGGTACAAGTAGATGAGTACGGCGGCTTGCAGATTTGTCCGTTACTAGCAAGCTGTTCACTGAAGTTGCATGAATACTAGGCTAGACTAGTGATATTTGGAAGGTTTTTGTTATCTGTTTTGGAATTCAGAGTTAACCAGTTTGTAATTATTGAATGTATCATGAAGCAAATGTAATTTCCTAGAGAAGCTTATTCTACAGCTCAAACTGTAAAATGAGATTCTGGACATGTGCAGAATATACAGTACTTTTAATTTAGGACTATTGCTTTCCATGTTGTGGATACTAATCAGAGTTCAGACAGATCTCAGCAGCCCAGATCTCACTCTCCCCAAATGAGAATTTTGCTTTGTTAAGGAACTTGAGAAAAACCATGAACAGGAAGCTCCGGGACGTTAGGAAAAGAAGAGCTGTGGAATTCCTAGTTTTGTCTTAGGAAGCTCTGGGGAGTTCCCTAACCTGATTTACCTGCAGTTAATGCAGAGACACATTATACTCTATTAGCAGATTTAGATGCATAAGAGTTATAATAAAATGGTGTAATTTGCATTTAATACTGAGGCTTGGGGGGTAGGAAAGTTCAGAGGGAAACATCTAAAGCAATTGCATTTTAAAAAAAGTATGAGTGATGCTTGTTCCCAAGGGTGGAACATCCATCGTGCCACTTTAAGCCTTCCAAATGCTGCCACTGTGCCACAACCCCCATAGATATGGGGAAGGGAGGGCAAATGGGTGAACAAGCAGGCGACCCCCCCCCATCCTTCCCTTCACTTACGAAGTGCGCAGCATGCAGCCTCATTGCTCTGCGCTGCTTCTGTTTGAAATGAAGAGGAGCAGGGGATGCTGGGATGTTCCCAGCATTCCCTGTTCGTTTCAAACAGAAGCCACGCAGAGCCTGCATGCCGCACTCTTCATAAGTGAAGGGAAGGAAGGCCAGCTCCCAATTGCCTGCCTCTGCCTACTTGGTGCTTTGTAAGTACCAAGTAGGTGTGGAGAGGAGATCAGAAGTGGTGACATCTTTTGTTTTTCTTCTCCCACCAGCAGCTCTGGAGGGAGAAGGGGTCTCTGCTGCGATCCTCTTCTAACATGTTCCCAGCAAGTTGGAAGAGGAGCAGAATGCCCAGTGGAGTAACAGGCTGGGGAGGGTGGTGGACAGATGCCCAAGGTGCCGCTCCACACAACCATTTCAGCTTGCTTCTTGGTAAAGGCTGTCTCTGCCTGTTTTTCTGCTATTACTCCAGAAAAAAAAGTCTCAAAAAACTTAATCTAGACAAGACAGGGGTGTGGTTGGTCAGTAAGACTGCCAGTCCAGAGTTAGGTGTACAGCCTGTTCTGGATGGGGTTTCACTCTCTTTGAAAGATCAGGGTTTACGGTTGGGGGATGCTTCTCGACTTGCCTTTGGCATTTAGTTAGAGCTGTGCCAGGACTCCTTTGTATTGCTGCAGCTAGTGCACCATTCACATCCTTTCCTGGAAAAGATAGATCTGGCAACTATCACACATGCCTTGTCCGCATCAGATTAGATTACTGCTATTGCCGGGCTGTCTCTGAGAAGTGCTCAGAAGCTTCAACTGCCAGAAAATGTAGCAGCCAAGGTTTTGTCTGGGGTCTGGTGTTTGTTGCTTTTTTGAACATATAATTCCAATATTATTCACAGCCCAATCCTATCCCCCCCCCCAGTCTGTGCTGTGCACTGTGGGCCGCATGGCGCATGCTGAACCCTATACCCGGGAGCAGCAGGCTGGAGGTCTCCTCGGGGCAGGGGGACGTTTGTCCTCTTACCGTGGGTAAGCCCCCACAATGAGGTTACTTGGCTTTCCGCCAGCTCTTTAGCTGGCGTAGAACTAAGCAGTCCTGTGTGGGGGAAGAAGGCCTAAGAGGGCGAATAGGATATGGCATGCTGGGACATCACCAATCCCGTCCCCTTCCTGGGCCTAACTTGCCCACCCCTGCCCTGCCCCTGCCCCCACGCTGCTTGGAGCGGTACTTACTTGCTCCATGGCGCAGCCCATGGTGCCAGGCATCAGAGGGACAGCGCAAGTCTTCGCGCTGGCTATTCTTTGGGTGCCGCAATACACTTTACGGCACATTAGCGACACCCTAGGCCAGCACAGCCTAGCCGAGCTGGTCAATAGGATTACGCAGGGAGTCTGGTTACCAGTTCACATTTGAGCACCATTCAAAGTCCTGCTATGACCTTTGAAGTCATGGCAGACCTATGAGTCTTTTCTGCATAGGGTGCCCAGATTTAATAAGGGTGCCTATACCTTTAACCATTGGAATTTGGGCAGATGCAGCTCATCATGGAAGGGCGCAACAAGCTACACCTGCCCAAATTCCCTCTTCTTACAATGGTTAAAGACATAGGCACCCTGTCCCTTATTGAATTTGGGCACCCTATCTCTGCACTACCATCAGAGAATTCGTTACCCAGCATGTGGGGCAGGACCTTTTCAGCTGCAGCACCCAGGTTGTGGAATTCCCTACCTTGGGAGGCATGACTGGTCTCCTCTTTGTTGGTAGGCTTACCAGATCTCCAACTGGGACAGAGTGCTAGACCTTTAGGAGAAGGAATGTGGGCAGGTGTAGCTTGTTAAGTCCTAGAGCACAATCCTAGGTATGTCTACTCAGAAGCAAGCCCCATTGTGTTCAGTGGGGCTTGCTTCTGAGCAGACATGCCTAGGATTGTGCTCTAAGGTTTAACAACCTACACCCAGAGGCGTCGCTCCGGTAGGGGCGGGGCTGTAAGTATCGCTGCGGTCATAGTCTCTTTACCGAGCGAGGAGGAGGCAGCCCCGCCCCCTCACTGTCCGAGCCAGTCCCCTACGGAGAAAGCAGCAGGCAGGGTTTTTTGCCTGCTGCTTTCTCCACAGGGGACTGGCTCCGACGGTGAGGGGGCGGGG
The DNA here is from genome assembly GCA_026170595.1 of Plestiodon gilberti rubricaudatus. NCBI lineage: Eukaryota > Metazoa > Chordata > Lepidosauria > Squamata > Scincidae > Plestiodon > Plestiodon gilberti. Next base: position 104,263,588 of record JANXHW010000002.1, on the reverse strand, counting down.
CTGCCTCCTCCTTGCTCGGTAAAGAGACTATGACCGCAGCGATACTTACAGCCCCGCCCCTACCGGAGCGACGCCTCTGGCTACACCTGCCCACATTCCTTCTCCTAAAGGTCTAGCACTCTGTCCCGGTTGGAGATCTGGTAAGCCTATTTATTGGTGCTTCAGTGTGTGGTCAACACCTTTTTGTTTCATCATGCCTGTGGTTTGGTTTGGTTTGGTTTGGTTTCTTTCTTCCCCTTTTTATCGTTCTGTCACTTTAAGATTGGGATTCTGTTCTCAGTTTGGCTCATTGTTTAATATTGCTTGAAATACTGTATATTGTTTTCATTGATGTTTGTAGGCCCCCATGGAGACCCTGTGATGGGCCAACAGGTGGGATACAACATAAAAAAATAGATGCAGCCAACATTACAAGTCAACATACAACTCTCACCCCCTCTCCCAATTTCTTTTTCCAATGGAACTTGTAATTGCTGACTCAATTCTGAACTGAGTTTGCTGTCACTAGTCTAGACTCGTACAAAAGGGTTTTTTTTTCCTCATTCTTCTTCCTGCAGATCAATAATGAATTGTTTTTCCTACAGGCTTGCTGCCCAGGACATATGGTTTTCATAAATTGCTGCTCTGTTCTGAGGCCTAGCGCCAGCAGAAATGCACATAATCTAGCCTGTAACGCTCAACTATTCATACCCATTTGGTTCTCTGCTACGGTGATCTCTTTCTATAGTCACCTTCTGCTCCTATATGCTCATTATCTTTCCTTCTCTCTTCCTCTCTGAACCTTCCTGCGGCACCTCTTCTTTCTCAGGCTGCGACAACTGAACAGCCTCTGGGAATTGCCATTTGTTGTCTGTTTCTTTAAATGTGTGTGTGTGTGTGTGTGTGTGTGTGTGTGTGTTTGTGTGCGTGCGCGTGCGTGCGTGCGTCTGTCTGTCTGTCTGTGTGCGTGCGTCTGTCTGTCTGTCTGTCTGTCTTTAGTTACTTTTTCCTCTTCATTTTTTTGCTACAGATGGCTGTGTTGGTGCTTCGCACAAGCACAACATGCCCTTTGGTCGTGCTTTTGTGCAAGCCTGATAGTGCTCAGTCAGCAAGAACTGGATGTTTCAACTTACATTCATTTCCACTTAAATTGAACCCTTAAACTCTGGTTCACCCCTAGAACCTAACTTGTATGGAAGTAGGTGACTTACAGCCCAATCCTATCCCTGCCACCAGCGCTGATGCAGCCGCACCATGGAGGTGGGTGCTGCGTCCTACGCGGGGGTGATCAAGAGGCCACCTCAGGCTAAGGGAACTGTTGTTCCCTTACAGCCAGATAAGCCCCTTTTCGCCTTATGTGTCTTGCTTGGATCTGTGCCAGCTTTTTGGCTGGCACAAGTCCAAGCGGACATGGCAAAGCTGGGCAGGAGGCGCTGCATATTGGCGGTGCCTTTGCCGCCAATAACTGCCACCTGCCTATTCCTGACAATCTTCCGGTGGCCCTGATCCTTGCCCTGTTCCTCCCCCTCCCCACCCACCCCGGCTTACCTGCACTGGAGCAGGTTGCCAGCCACGGCAGCAGCTGATGCTGCCACTGCTTTGCAATGGCAGCTTGAAAATGGCTACCAGCAGCGTGCTTCATGCATCATCGCCAGCCAATTTACAACAGTGGTAAAGCGGGGGATAGGATTGGGCCATTTGTGTACTGTTGCAATACATAATCATAATTGCTATTCTTTTGGAAATAGATCTAAAATGGAGTAAATAAATAAAATAAACTTGGGTACAAGTACAGTATCTGAAATAAATCATATTCTTGATAGCCGCCTTGAATGCCTGTGTTGGGAGAAAGGCGGGGTAGAAATTCTTTAAATAAATAACATGGTGTAGTAGTGTAATGTTTAAGTGATTAGCAGCCTAATCCTATGGGGCTTTCTGATTTGCTGTGGTAAAGGCCGCAGTGGCGTCATGTGAGTCAGAGCCACTGGCACACTTTTCTCCCTCCTTCCTCTTGCACCTGTCCAGGGCTAGGCTATAAGTCCCACAGGCTTGGCACCTGCCTTCTGAGTGTGCGCAAAATGCCATGAGCACAGACGGTGCTACACAAATCAATAAACAACCAAGTTCCTTTCATCAGGTTGGTTTTTACTGGTGTCCTAGTTTATCCTGAGCGGTGGGGCCACCCAGCTCAACCTGGAACTACACTACACGTGTTGCGGAGATTCTGACAGCATTTCGGAAGCAAGCATCTGCGACCTCCCGATTCCCGGCGCGTACCTCAAGCTGGAAACCCATCTTTTGAGGGGGCGGGTTCACGGAGCTACTGCAGCCTACCAATCGGAGGAGAGGGGGAGGAGAGTGGTTGCATGCCAATCAGAACTACCTCCAATCACCGTGGAGGTTATATTCCAAGGCTTATTCGGCCAATCGGAGCGCGCTTGTGTTTAACCAATCACAGCTGCACTTTCTTAAGAAGGCGGGACAGCAGGAGGGACAACAGACGGGAAGACACTCCTTCCGAGCAGCTCTGCACGCGGAGGCAGAGGCAGAGGCCTCCGCATATAGTGTAGTTCTGGCCTCAGAGTGCCCTTGGCAAAACATGTTCCACTGGAAACGACTGCCACTGACAGTTGCCGCAGCATCTCACCCTTTTGCATGGGAGTTTTGATAGGGCTGCCTTTGTTGACCCAGCAACAGGGAGGCCTGATCCAGAATGTAGATCAGGAAGGGGGGGAGTCGGGGATTGCAGGAACTGCTCTGAGGGCTTCAAAAGCCCATTTCAAATCCTGTAAGGAGGCAAAGAGCTCAGGGAAGCTGGAACAGGAACACCACCCGGTGTGGTCTACTGTCTTAATCCCCCTCCCCTCTCTAGGGGTTTGCCCTGGCCCCTGGCAAAAGCATTGTCTCCCCTCCAATGGACGTATACTTGGTGCGGTGTCTTCCTCACCTCCACCACATGGTAATGGGAAGTGGACAACTGTGCTGCTCATCTGTATTTTAAGCCTGTTCTCAGAATAGAAATGAGCCTATGTTCATTTCAATTTGTCTAGCAGCAGATTAAAACCAATACTGTAGCTTGTATACATCCTATGCATCTAAGAATGCATGCACTGGACGCTTCTAAACAGACACTCGTAGACTCGGAAAATATTGGACTAAAATAAATTTTGCATACGGAAAATGTTTTAAGCTTCTGAGGAGAAGGAGCCTGCAATTTGAATGGTAGGGAAAGTTTGTACTGACTGTGACCTAGAGGCAAAAGGTTTTGGATACCATAACAAATCCCCTGTATTATCTGTCCCCTAATCTCCTGTTGTCTGACAGCATCTCAGTAAACTAAAAGAAATTTGCCTTGCAATTAATGCCAAGAAATCACAAGCTTTTAGCACATAATCCTGTGATTTACACAGAGCTCAGTCACTCAGCAACTGCTGCTGGTGAGCTGGCTTGTTTGGCCTTGATAGAAATATCTTCTCCTCACCTCCCCTTCTAAAATGTAAGGCAGTCGTCTCCTCTGCAATGTTGCTTGCTTTGTCTGTCAGCTTCTGCGAGAAAAGGTCCTTAATCTGACTCAGATGAAATGCAGGCAGCTCAGAGAAACCAGGAAGGGGAATGAATCTAGTGAAAACATTATGAGGAATCTCTTTCTCACCCGTAATATTCTAATAGCTTGACAGCTGGTTCAGCTGATAGCAGGATTGTCTGGGGTGATTATTTTTAAATGCCTGGCTTTTTGAGTCGATAAGAATGAGCATCTGTACACTTAACACTGGCCCGATTGTTTGTTCGTTTTTCAAGCTTATATATGCAGAGCATGTTTGTGCTACATAATGTGTAGGAAAGACCAATGCAATAAACCATCGGTTCTCAAAGTGGTGGGTAACGACCCACCATGAGAAACGGATGCTGTCCCCTGCCGCCTTAAGGGGTGGGGACAGGATGGTGGCAGCAATCCTGGAGATCGCCACCAGAAATTTGTTTTTTAGAAGTGCTTTAAACACTTGCCGGGGGGGGGGCAGCTTTTCAGACAAAAACTGGATGTGGTTGTAATCACCGTTCTGTGGCGATCTAAAGCTCAGGGAGGCCCGCAGAGGGGAGCGCGGGCCTCCTCAAACCCTCCAGAGGGCTCCAGGACCCCTGGTCAGTGAAAAACCCAACTTTTAAAACTTTTTTCCTCAATGGCAGCAGTGATCCCTTGGATCGCTGCCGCCTCCGCTATCCCCACTCCTGCAAATACTCAAGTTCTCCCCATCTCACGGGGAGAACTTTGAGAAACACTGCAATAAACTATAACAACAAGCAGTCTTTCCTCCTGGCCTGTACAGAAGATGATGCCACCAAATGTAATTTAGATCTGTATGTGCCTTTGTGTGTTTGACAGACAACTTCTTCATATCCTGCTTCCATGGAGGTTCCATCCTATCGTATAGAAAAAGTCTTTCCAATTCTTTCAGATGCTGAGATGACAGAGAAAAACCTTCAGATACCTTCACCTGGAAGCTCTTTCTGCCATGCGTCCTTACTCCCCAATGACCTCTGTAGATGGTTAGCTACAACAACACAGTACAAAACCATCTCCATTTTTTCCTCTGTAGATTCTGATACTGGCTTGCCACGCCTTCAGGATGCTGACCAAGACAAATAGATATGCAATTTTCATTGTGTAGGATTCTCCAAAGTGGTGTTATTGTTGTGCCCTGAAGTCTTAGAGTCATGGCTGAAAGCACACACACACACACACACACACACACACACACACACACACACACACACACACACACACACACACACACACACACACACACACACACACACACATCCTGCCTCTTTTTGTTTTGTTGACTAGCTATTGGCCACCATTATTCCCCGTTCAAACAGTGGTCAAACTGGTTTGCTATTTTACATAGTGTGGGCTGTTGCTCATGATTGCTCCTTATTTTACATTTCGCTTTGGGCAACGGTGATCCTGTGAGAGTTGCAGCTTTCTCACCAAGCTCCATGGAACCGTTTAACAAACAGACAGGTCACTTGAGCAAGAGCATCCAAACTCATGTGGAATTTCATGTTAGGCAAATCAAGCAATGAGTAGGAAACTCTTCACAAGGTGAATAACAGCCCCATTTGGGAGCATAGGTGAGGCCTTCATCCCAGGAATGGATGGTCTGAAGTATTTGCTACAAGCATTTATTACACTTTGACTTCAGCTGGAGCTTCCGATAAAAGCCCAGCCAGATGAGAATCTTTGGGCTGGGGATGTGGGAGAGGACTCACTGCTGGAAAGTGGATTGATGGAACCCTGCTAGAACATTACCTTGGCATTCTCGAAACCCAACACTGCAGTTAATTCCATCTTCACTGATTGCATTCACAGCCAAATGCTCCCAATCTGGAGCGATGCAGCGCATCCAGTAATGGCTGCATTATAGTGCCATGATGGGAGCTGGTCTCATATCCTGTGCCGATAATGAATGTGAGGCTCACAGTTGGACAACCCAAGCGTCACTCTGCAGAGGATCAAAGAAAGTGAGACTCTGCTAGCAGATCCATCTTATACCGCGCCCTCTGACCGCCAAAGCACTTCTTAATGAGTGCAGGCGCTGTCACAGAGGAGCAGTCCACATTTATCTGTATCAGGAAACTGGCCTTGTGTCTCAGTGTGAAGGAGGGCAGGGAGTAGAGGTTGCATGGTGCTAGAATCAATGCAGACTTTCGGCCTAATTCCAGAGGTTTTCAGCCACAAGTGACAGTTTCAGTGTTAATGCATGGATAAGCATGCAAGGGCCAGAGCAACACGCCTCATTGTATAAAGCTAAAGCTTGAGCTTCGCTGCTCTTTTGCTCTTAATTTCCAGAGACAATTCTTCACTCTGAGCATCCAATTCAATTTCTTCCATTAAATAGAGAAATGCTTCAAAAACTGTCCACTGCGCCTTTGGAGAAATTGTGTTACATCTCTTTACACGATGGTTTCTTAATATTGCCTTTTTCATTCAGAGGAAGAGTTTCCAGGTCTCCATCATCCCAAAGTCTGAGATTGGCAAGGTGGGAGTCTGGTACAGAATTGCTAAGTCTGGAAAAAAGTCTAGGATGGGGGGGTGGAACCCAGCAGTAAGGTGGCAGAGCCCCATGGGAAACTGTTCTTTCAAAATTTACAGATATGGCATATGCCTATTTATTAGTGTAACAATGTCAAGTTGCAGAAATTAAAAACACCACAAGAACAAACAATTATAATAAGACGCAGCAAAGCAAACCAGGGCTGGCCCAGCCATGTGGCCAGTTGAAGAATGTGCCTCAGGTGGTGGCTTAGGTGAGGCAGCAAGCTAATGAGGTGGTGCCCAGTACCCCATGTCCACATGCCACCCCTCAGTCTACCACCTGCCTGCCTGACAGCCCCATCCTCTTCTTGAAAAAGGAGAGCTGACCCATGGCAAATAACTCACAACCCATGCAAAGCAAAGCAAAGCACTCTCACCCCACTCTCATGGCACTCTCCAACCACCCCCTCTCATTCTTACACCCATGTCCAAACTCCCCTGCCCTCAGGGGCTACTACTTTGGTTCCGGCTGCCTCCCCTTTTGTAGCTCTGGTCAGCTCAACAGTGCAGGCTGGGGCAGTGCTGGGCTGCTCCCACACTGCCACAAACTGCATGGCCCCATGATCTGAGACGGGGCTACATAGGTTGGCTAGGGTTGGGCTGCTGTGGGACATCACCATCACAAATGGCTTCGTGAAATGTGGTGGACACACCCTTACTAAGAACTCTTCCTTTCTGGAGCCTCCCTCTTCCACTCTCCAAGCTGGCAGGCTAGATCGTGGCTTCAAAGGAGCTATCAAGGAAGCAGGCTTGCTGTCAGCCTAGAGTTGTACACTGCCAGCCTGGAAAAGAAGCCTCAAGTCATCAGTTTCAGGACTAAATTTAGCCACCTGGCAAGTCTATTCAGAGAGCAGGCACCATATTCCCATTTTCCATATATTAAGAAAGGAAGAATGTTATGAAAGTAACAAATGTTACTTGGGAGTCTTGGTTTGGGAGTCGGACTTAGACCTGGAAGATCCAGGTTCAAATCCCCGCTCAGCCACGAAGCTTCCTGAGTGACCTTGGGCCAGTCACTATCTCTCAGCCCCACCTACCTCACAGGGTTGTTGTGAGGACAAAAAGGAGGGGAGGAAATATGTACACCACTCTGAGCTCCTTGGAGAAAGGGTGGTATAAAAAAATGTGGAAAAAATAATAAAAAAGGAAATACAGTTCTCATGTCTTGTGAAATATATGCTCACTCATTCATTATACTGGCTTAAACAACAATTCATACAGCTGTAGAGCTGCAAGCCTTAACTATTTAATTGGTGGATTAATTAAGTAAACTTTTAACTGGGAATCTTTAAGACTGAAATGCTGGCGACATAAGCGCATCAGCTCCATCAAATTTATTGGTAAGGAAATTCACAGATTGTCTATTTTCGCTCATACGAAGGCAACAGATATTCTGTACTTCAGGGTGAAGAAACTACAGTCACTTGCCATCCAGCAAGAGCCACCACAGGCAATTGAAGCTGACAGCATTCAGTTGACATCAATGACTATATGTCTTTTTAAATTTGGACCATCCGCATTAATGATGAGATTTGCACATTCGGTTTTTGGAGCTACTTATGCTCTGTAGCATGGCTTTAGCAGGGAATAGTCTCTGTGCAAGACTGCCAGATTACTGAAAAAAAAATACAGGTATAAAAGTTGGCATTTCTTTCTAGCAATAAGAAGTTGTTTTGATTCTAAAATTATATGTAGTGAAGGGTGAAACAGATGAGGCTGCCTTATCCTCAGTCAGACCATTCAGTACTGTCTAAATCAGGGGTCCCCATCAGAGGCGTCGCTGGAGTGCGGCCCCCCGCTCCAAGAGGAGGCCTCAGAGCGTCTGCCCTCGGCGGAGCTCCAAGGCCTTCTGAGGGAGGCCCGATGCGCGACGTCATATTTATAAGGTTTTCGCGCCTGCACAGAACGTTTGAGGGCAAATTTGCCCTCAGAAACGTACTGCGCATGCGCGAAAACCTTATAAATATGACGTCACACATCGGGCCTCCCTCAGAAGGCCCAAGACAGCCGGCCGGCGAGGATGTCTCCGGAGCCGGCAGCAGCGGAGGCTCTGCTGCTGCTGGCTCCGGAAACATCCTCTCTGGCCGGCTGTCACGGCGTCACGGGGGTCATTAGGGCGGCGCGTGCGCCCTCGCTACAGGGCGGCGCGCGCCCTAGTGACTCCTCTGGTCCCCATTTTTCAGCTGCCAGGATCACTCAGTCTTGCTCTTACGGTGGGCCAGAGTGAATCAATTCTAGAAAATAATATATACATTTTGCATAGAACACTAAGGCTTGCATAGAACCTTTTGCAGGCTTGGAACATTGGTCAAGAGTGCTTCTTCATTAGGAGAGACTAGAAGTAATTGGGAGAGACTTCTCCCTCTGCAAGGGGGTGAAGTGCAATCATGGCTTGTTCATAGTCTCGCCCCCTGGCCTGTAGCCTTGGTTCAGGCTACAGAGAGTCATTTTCCAGTCACAGCACTTTGCTGTGGCCTGAACCCTAAGAACCTTCCTCTCTTTTTCCACTAGTCCCCCCTATTATCCCCCTTTTCCCCTCCTTTCTTGCACCTCAAAACCTTCACTTTCCTCTCCCTGGTGTCCCTAGGAAGCCCATCTAATCTCCCTATGCCCCTTCTGCCCCCATGCTTTCCCCTTCTTCGCTTTGCTTAGAGCAGGGGTTCTCAACCAGTGGTACTAGTGCGGTACCACCAGTGGTACTTCAGCCGATTGCTGGTGGTACTTGGACCGCCAGACTACTGGAACCCTGCTCCGATGTGGCACTTTCGGTGATGCATTTTTGCTCCTGAGAGGCTCCTGCCTTTGGCTGAGCCTCTTGGAAACGCTGAGAAGGGCCCTCCCACCCACCCAGAGCCTCCTACCTGTGTTTTCTGGCCTCCAAAAACCTGAAAACCCAGAAGTAACTGGCGATGATGTCATCACCTGTCATTTCCAGTGGTACGTAGCAAGAGAGTGGCGCTGGAGCTGGTACTTGGACGGGAACGGGTTGAGAACCCCTGATCTAGAGTAAGGTGTGAGTGAGTTAGTAATGCTAGGACCCAGATTGAATTCTAGATTGGGATTTGGGGACTAAAATAAATCCTGTTTGCACCTTTCACCCTTGCCTCCATCTTCCTTTTCCCACTGAATTACACCGCTGTGCCATTGGTCACTACACAGGATCCCAGCAAACAATTATTTTCCCCTTGTTACATGTAACGTGTTTGCTTGCGCTTGTTACATGCATTTTAAAAAAAGCACTGCTAACAACAGTATGATCCATCAGGACCAGCATTTCTCCAGCTGCTCATTCTAGCGAGTCCCCTCCACCATCATCTCTGTCTTATATGCATTAAGCTTACATTTATTCACCATTATCCAGTTTATCCACTGATCTAAGGCACTTGTTGAGGGAAGCCAGTGCCACATCTTGATCTGACAGAGAGAGGTCGAGAGTTCTGAATGGCATCAGTTTCCCAGTGATACTGGACTCCATTGTTCCAGATGACTCCATGCCAATCGTTTCATATCAATGAATGATGATACCTGTGATCACTGGCGTCGACAGGGGGAAGCGGGGGGCGTCGCGCGTCTAGGGGTGATGCGCGATCACCCCCCACTTATAGTTTCGAGCTGAAGGTGGGCCCGCCCGCCCTCCCCTGTGTCCGTTTGGCTCCAAAATGAGCCGAAAACGGAGCGGGGAGGGCGCTCTGCTCCTGCGCGTGACGTCACGCGCGGGGGCGGAGCCTCCCCTTAAGGGCGACGCACGCCCCCGCTCTGGGGTGACGCGCGTTGTCGCGACGCGACTGCCTGTGATCATGGAATGTATGAGGAACTTTGCAGAACAACCCCCCATAGTTGTAGAACAACAGTCCTCTCCTACTATATTATGGAATTTCAGGGAGGGTCAAAACCACCAGAAAGCCATGCCCCACAAAAGCAGTCCAGGAGGCTATCGTGGTCAATGGCACTGGAAGTCGCTGACCGATTCAGGAGAATTAGCAAATTCACATTCTGTATTCCTTTCCTGCTCACTCAGACAACAACATATTGTCCCCAAATCAGGTCAAAAACCAGATTGTTATGGATCTAGAGCTAACGTTGGCAGCCACCACCTGCTCAAGCACTCTACCCCCCCCGAAGCAGATCTATTTATTTACTTTTTTCAGTGTATATGCTGCCCTTCAATACGAATATTTCCGAACAAGTTAAAAAACAAAACAAAACATGAGATTGGGTGGTCATCATGTTCACTTGAAATACAAGGCAAGCATTAGGACAATTCTTCCCCAACTCAGACCTGTTCAGATTAAAACCAGCCCCCCAACCTCTCCACCTTCTTCCCAGTCAGCTACTGCTGCTTTGGTGGCAACCAGAGGAAGGGAGGGAAAGAATTCTCTACCCCTTAAGTTACATTGTGTGCTGCTGCTAGGGCTGAACAAAATCCCCTCCCCATCTTAGCAGCTGGTATTACTTTCCCATAACCCCTCTGCATGCCACAAACACAGATGGAAGCAAAAGAAGCACGAGTAGTTTCTGCCCTCCTTTTCACCATAGAAACCACCTCAAATTATGAACTCAGGTCATCCTTGGAGAACTTCTGGGTCAGCTCCAGCTTCTAGGCAGTGTGCTGGTGCAAGCAGAACTGAAAAATACAGTTTTCCCCCAAGGGGCTACTTATCGTTGGTGGCCTTGGGAACATCACATTTCCTAGGCTTATTTACATCTAGCCCAATGCATAGGAGCAACAGATACTGGGGTGGGGAAAAATTATCTCCCTTCTTTCCTCCTTTCTGCTCCTGCCAGGAGCAGCTGGGACAGGGTAAGAAGGCTTGAGAGGGGTGAGGGAGGGCATGATGGCATTAATTCAGACTGGCTCAGGTTAAGCCAGGTTATTTCCTGATTTGGGCAGCAGTGGGGGAGGGGGAATAATCTGAGCAAATCTATCATGGGACCTTAGCTGCGTCCTAGGTACAGCTTGAGCATGCCCAGCAGCATTTAAAGCCAACAGGTGTATTTCCAGCAGTTTCTAGACAGCAACATCTGGAGACTCTGGAAACTACATGGTAGCCACAGACTCTAAAGTCCAACCTAGATCACACTGCAGTGCCCATTACAAACCCTTTGCACCAGTGCCACCTTCTTCAGGTAAGTTTGGGAGAGAGAAGGGGTAGTAGCGAGCAGGGCCTCTGAGAGGAATTTTATCAGGGGGTACAAAATTTCTTTTGGGCCCCTTCTCAAAGGGGGAAGGGGGAAAAAGGGGCAGGGGGAGGGCAGCAAAGGCCGGAAAAAGTCTCCAAAGCCCAGGACTGCCAATACGACACCCAGGCCTACCTGCCTGGTAGACCTGGCCTTCCGGTTGGCCCGACCTCTATCTTTTACTCTCCACAAGGCCAGCTGAGATCCCAGGACATTTCTGGGTACCCTACTTTGACTCCTGGGCCCCCTTTTTGACTCTGGGCCCGGGTACAATTTACCCCTTACCCCCCTCCCGTGGGCCCTGGTAGCGAGGACTTCAGGAGGCAAAGTCACACCAGGCCCAAAGTTCAGCACAGCATATAAGCAGTGTCCCTAAGATTATTTATGACGAAGACTGGCTCACTAGCTCACCCTCCACATTGTTTATATGACAAGACAAATCTTGGGAGTTAGAGAATCACTTGAGGTAAGTAAGCTATGTACCTGGTTCTTCTCCCCCCTTTTTACGTTCAATTAACAAGTACAACAAGGTGGCTGCGGAATGTTTGTGCTCTGATTATAATGGTATCCTTCCTAGTAATACAAAATATTATACTAGATCAGCGTTTCTCAAATCGTGCTCGGCGGAACCCTGGGGCTCCGTGAGACGCCTTCAGGAGTTCCACGAGCACACTGCCATAAGCCCCGCCCCCATTCCCTGGTGTTGGCCCCGTGCTTCTCTTGGCCTCCAGGAGCTTGCAGCAGCTCCCGCAGATCTTGGTGTGGCACTGCATTGTGCAGGTCGATCGGTCGAGTAGATGCATCTTTCCTCGTGCTTGTAGCAGTCACATATTTTCTCCGCTGGCTTCAAGAGGAGGCCTCAAGAAGTAAGTATTTTGGGGGTGCAGATCCAGGTTTCAGACTCCAGACAAGATTCTGTTACTTGGGAGAAAGGTCCATTGAAATGTGCTTTGGGGATTGTTTGCGACCCAAAGAAAATGTTTTGGCTTTAAACAAAACAGCAAACCCCACGACTAGCTGCTAACTCAGAAGGAACCAGACAAAATTATTGCAGCTTGTACCTGGGGAAGCGCTGAGTAAGCCATCTGGTTCCTGCTTCGGGCTAGACCTCCCAAGGATCCGTAGGGATGAAGTAGGTATTAAACGCTATCCACACCTGCTCTGGGTGCTTTGACTAGATTTGACACTCCCTCCTCCCCACCCACACCTGCTATATAATAACCTGGGCAATTAAAAAGGAAACATTGGGCTTGGCACTGTGCCTCTTTGCGCATGCTCTGGTGCTCCCCAAGACTCCGCACATGTGCCAGCCGGGCTCCCTGAGATGCCTTCTAGGAGTGTAAAGGGCTCCAGCGGCCAAAACGTTTGAGAACCTCTGTACTAGATAACAGATGCTAAATAACAGTATTCCTTCTAGTTTGAATGCCAAACTTTTCATTTTATTGACAGAACTTCAATAGCAGTGGGGAGTTAGGTAAGGTTGCATTGTATCAAAGGTGTATAGGACTGGCTGAACCCCAAGCACCGACAGATGTGGTGGTTCTCCCCCTTGGAAAAGGGAAGCTGTACATTTGTAAACAGCTTATCATGTGGGTCAGGACTGATCATATTAGCATCCCACACTAGTAAATGTGTCCTCCTGGGATGGAGACACTTCTTGCGATCAGCTGCCCTTCATGCACTACGTTTTTTTGCACCCGTGTGGGAGCACTACCAAATGGGAGCATGGGGTAGTAATGACTGAATGATCCCTTAAATCAAGGATCTCAGCAGTTAAGTAGGGATCCTATAACTAGAAAGCCTGGAAGGAGAGGTAGATTGTTGAAACTGCATCTGTGGTAAGCTTCTAATACCACAACCAGAGACTTTTTAATATAGGGAAGGTTAAAGAAAACATGCAGCTCCAGAAGACAGCAATTAAAAGAGCAGTCAACACCCTAGGCTTACTGAGCCTCGGTGTTGATTAATTAGGTTCAAAGTGGCAATGGGAACTTGGCAGTCTCAAGGGGAAAGGACCACTTAGCTTTCAAAAATTCAGCATTTGTGTTTAACACTTGAGTATCAGTGAAGCAGATGTGAAAGCAATGAATCTATTACTTGGCACTGACCTATATTAGACTGTACCATTTTATTGCAGATAGATTGGATTTAATTAAGCTTTTGTTACTTAATAAAAACAAATACAGCTAAAACAACAAACGTGCCTCTTTTACTGCGCAGAGCTGCATTATTGCAGCTCTAACACAAACTTGAAAGTATTTCAGTAATATTGAGCTCACAGACACTGCCGCTCTGAAAAGATCCCATTAGGCTACAGTAAATGTTCATGATATCAAGTCGTTCTGAACTTGGGCAACACAATTTTGAATTCACTGCAGCTCATCAAGGTTTATAGATTGGCTGTATGAAAAAAAAAGACAATGCTATATTGTGAACATAATTACGGTGCACAGGGATACACAATGATTTGGGCATTCCCTCCAAAACAAGCGGTCTTGAAGGATGGGGGGTTTCTTTCTATAATACCCAGCCCCTTCCATTGTGTCAGCGCTGACCAATTTTTTTTATGCATGCCAATGAGACAAGGAAAAACATTCAGTTTCTTATGTAGATCAATCTAATTCTCTTCAGTGGTTGAAAATACAGTGGACCCCGCTATCCACGGACCCAGTATCTGCGGATTTGTCTCAACACGGATGTGGGGGCAACAGTGAAAACCTTACGAAAAGGTTATAAATAGTGTTCCTTACCTTTTTGCTGGCAAACAGCTATTTGCAGGGCTTTAGACACTGAAATCACACTCCTACAGCCTCTCCCGGGTTGCTCAACTTTTTACACACACACACACACACACACACACACACACACACACACACACACACACACACACACACACACACAGTATTTATATACCGCCTTTCTGGTCATTGGATTTCTCCTCCGACTTTAATTCAAGGCAATGTACATGGGCAGGCTGTTCTAAACCCCAAGGGGTTTTTACAATATAATAACGTTCTAGTCTTTCATAGAACCCTTCATTCAAGATGTTGCTTTCACAGTCCATCTCTCTCTCTCTCTCTCCCTCTCTCTCTCTCTGGCGTTCGCCTCAGCACGCTTCAGCTTCAGATAACACAGGCAACCTTGATTGTCACTCAAGCGTTGCAGCTGCAGCTTCACTCCCCCACAAAGACTCTGCAGCTTATCAGCTCGGCGTGCCAGCGGCTCTCCGACAGACGTCCGGCCGTCTTGAACTGCTGTCCTTCTGATCTTCAGGCAGATTTATGAGACGAACGCTCTACGTCCTGAGCCAGACGTCAACTTCCCCCCTCCCTTCCACAAGGTCACCCTCAGAATTCATTGGGGTGAGCCTGGGGAAGGAATGGGGGATGTCAAGCAACCCGGAAGAGGATGTAGGAGCGTGATTTCAGAGTCCTCTGAGTGGACTTCCTCGGAGCGGAGAAATAGTTCCGGGTCGCAGAGCTCTGCAATCCGGAAGTAATTGATGTGGCATGATGACATCATCACGCCACATCAGTTACTTCTGGTTTTTCGCTGGTGTGCCACACCAAACATGCAAAAAGTACCGGTAAGCTACGCTGCAGCCTCAGGCTGAGTTTTTCGTCTGGCTTTCCCTTCAAAGAGCCATGTGATGAGACAGTAAGCAATGCATCATCAAAATAGTCTCAATCCTGAATTTAAACATATTCTGTACCTAAGAGTCCAATCCTAACAAGTCTTTGCATTGTTGTTTTTACGACATGTTTTTATGACATCGCAAACAGTGTAACACCTGTGGCCATTTCAGGGATGACACCACAAATTGTGGCAGCAACCCCAGCATGGTGCCATGGAGGGCAACCTGTGCTGACGCAGGTAAGCCATAATGAGAGGAGGGTGATGGGTGGGAGGAGATGGAATGGGGAGGGGAAGGGGCGGAACATCGGGCGAGTGGTGGATCCCAATGGCACCTGCATGCACCAGAATCCTATCCCTGTTTCTTCCCCTGTTTCCTCTCCCTTATTCTCTTCACTTCTGTGCTAGCAAAATGGCTGGCGCAGATTTGGGGAGACCCATTGGGGCAGTAGAGGGTTACCTTGGAGGATGACTCTGGGACTGTCCCCCCTGCAGGATGCAGTGCACACTCTGTTGGAGCGGCTGCATTGGCGGGGAAATTTCAGTAAGACTGGGCTGTAAGTCATCCATAACAAGGATGTAAATTCCATTCCTTTCCTATATTTAGCCTCTTCCTGTGCTGACAGGAAGACATTTCTATATACCTGTCTCCATGTAAGCTAAGTAGGGATGAGTAGATCTTCCCCCAATCTGGTCCTTTAAAATTTGGTAGGTTTGCTCTGCATTTCACATACCCCAATTTCTGAATAGAATTTCTAGAATTATTTTAAGAATTAAAGCACATGCATTGCTTTCCTCAGTGTTACAAGAGCAGACATGGACATTAATGAAACATTGCATAAAAAACATTCTGGATGTGATTGTACACCTCAAAATTATAATATATAATTATGCAATATAATTGCATCAAGATTTTTTGTGTGCAATGTTTTACTGGCACACACACTTGCCCTACACATTGGTAAAAATCTTCATATAAATGTATGTACAGTCACAAATCGATTACTTTTTATGATGTTTATCAATGCATCCCAGAGCACGTACACATTGGTAAAAACCAGAAAAAATAATCTTGATGCAATCATATATGCAATCACAGAAGAACTGCTTTTATGGTGTTTTCATGTGTACATTAGTACTAAGTGTGTGGCAGAAGAGACAAATGGAGTCAATGAACTGAAACCTCCAGCAAATGGAGAATGCAAACAGAAAAAAACAGAGGACTCCCAATGCATTGGTTCCACTTTGGATACAAAATCACGGAATTCTGGGGGGGAAATGTGGAAGAGAAGAATTTCAGAAGCATCTGTAAGTTACTATTCACGGTCTCGAGACAGATTCCCTATTGACAAGTTCTAATAATTTTAAAACTTGCACACAGATGATGCTCATGCATGTAACACCATTAGAGTGAACTAGTGCTTCCATGTGTGGCAGCACATGTTGCTGTTGCATTCTTAAGTGATCATGGCAGCTCCAAACCGTGCCGTTAAAAACTGTGAAAGTCATACCGACTCTGTGCACGACCTTCATGTTGAGGCACCACTTCATACAAACAGTGTCTTTGTTATGAACAGCACCTGGTCGTAAGCCAGAGGTGGCCCCACAAACTCCCAGAGGTGATCACACGGTGAATGGCAGGAGCATGAATCAGCGCACAGTCCTATCTCCTCTAACCCTGAGATGATGTCAAGGATTTTGTCCTGTTTTACTAGACTGTTCGCCACCCCAAGCTCTCTATGTGGTAGTTCTATGTATATGAATATCTGGGTCCCTTGAGCAAGAGGCAGCTGTGCTGCCAAGGTCTTTGGGGTAAGACAAAGTTGTCTGTTTCCTTCTGTGGCATTCCCAGAAGTCTAATTATAGAGATGTGGTTGCGTCAGCTTGAGAGAAACGTACTCTCCTGATAGTCCACCCTGAATCTCTCTACAGGAAAGAGTGAAAAGCAGGTGAAAGCCCCAAGCGTAGGGATATTTGGCAAACGTCCTAAAGACAACTTTGTTTTTGTCAGTGATGCACTTGCAGTTCTAGAAATAACACGAAGGCACAAATACTCTGCTAGTCATGTCAAAAGGGGCTCATGTAAATGACTAATGTACCTAACCCTTGATTGGCGGTCTAGTTTGCCTTAAATTGTCTATTTCCTCTATTACTAACCCCCCCCACACACACACACTGCTCAACACAAGATAAAAACGTCCTTGAAATAACCTATAACAAATCAGATTCGTTCTCGTTTATAGAGACTGAAATATCATTAATCAAACAGATATCAACCAGCTCTCAACTTTTCCATGGTGAATAAAAGGACGGGATACCTTTTCATGTTTCAGAGACTTTGGGCCCAATCCTATCCAACATTTCAGCATGGATGCAGCCGACTTTGGGCCCAATCCTATCCAACATTTCAGCATGGATGCAGCCGCAATGCAACCTCGAGATAAGGGAACAAATGTTTCCTTACCATGAGGAGGCCTCCGTGACTACCCTCCCATCGCAGGATGCAGCCTACTGCATCGGTGCTGGAAAGTTGGATAGGATTAGACCCTCTGTGAACTAACTAACATTAATGGAGTCGAAGTCAACATCTGAAGACAGCATTGTTAAGTATTCTCATAGTTATAAAACATCTAGTTGACAATGATGGAGATTACTAGAAGCAAAAAGTGTATTTCAATGATAAAAAGAATGGCATAGTCATATAGATGTTCCAAGCCAAAGAGGGACAGGTGAATGCATTATTTACATTGTGATTACTGCAAAGATAACCCTTTAGACGAGTAGTTCAGCTCAATCTAATCCAATTCCTTTTATTTGCTTAAATCAATGATCATCACCAAAGTCTAAAACAATGCATTTTGGATATTTCAATGCAATCTTAAAATAAATGGTCTTCACAAGCCACCACATCAGACTGTGCCAAACGACTATAAGTCAATTTCTTTTAGCTACTACATATACGGATGCTTTAAGTGTGATATGTTTATTCTGATCTGACAAGAATACATGCTGTGAGTGTTAGTTTTATGTGTATCCTACCCAAGAATTTGAGCGCAAAACCAAGACATGGGATCTACATAAACTTCATTTGTAACATCTTCCACCGCTTGTAAATGAAATGCTGTAATAGCCCACCCACTCTGTCATTTCACAAATGAAAAGAGGGACAGACTCTTGAGCATGACTGGGCGTGGCTAGGGATGGAATCTGCCAGCTCTGCAGCATGGCCTGGTAGACAATGGTGGGTCAACATAATCCACACTCAAATGTTCCAAAAGTAGAAAGGGGGAACTAAAAGTGAATGTAGGCAGATGGCTCCAGAGAACAAAAGCACTGAGGCAAGTCACACACTATATTTGACGAGTCAAATACATGTAACAAATATTTGCACTATGTTGCATTTATACCATGTAGAAGAGGACACTGGTCCCATGGTATAGCTGAGAAACAGCAGCCTAAGATCTGTAAGTGAACCCAGCACCCAAAATTCTTCCTCAGAAAGTAAGAACAAATGAATAGACTGAAAGAATTAACAAAAGTAATACAATAGCCCCCTGTATCCGCGGACTCAATGGTTTCAGTTATCCACGGCTCTCAAATTTCCCCCATCACACTCATGACTCATCTCTGTTTGCAAACCTCCAATGCTTTGAAGCCTCCCCTCTGATTGCGCCGAGTAGAGCCCCAGAATGCCTTGCAGCTTCTGGGTAGTGCCTCAGAATGTTTTGCGGTGCTGCAGTAAGTATAGGGTTCATGACTATCTGTGGTTTTGGGTGTCCATGGTAGTAGTAGGTACGTATTCCCTGCGGATATGGGGGGGGCTACTGTATTAAGTAATAGAATACCTGTGAGCACATGCAGAGTGTTTTACTCTCACCATTGAGCAACTACAGCCCACTGGCGTCACTACAGGGGGGCGGAGCTCTAAGTGCTGCTGAAATCAGAGCCTCCTTTACACAGACAAACAAAGCGGCCCCGCCCCCTCACCCTCGAAGCCTTTCAGGGAAGCGAAAGCAAGCACAGGGAGTCTCCTGCACTTGCTTTCACTTCCCTGAAAGGCTACGAGGGTGAGGGGGCGGGGCCACTTTGTTTGTCTGTGTAAAGGAGGCTCTGATTTCAGCAGCACTTAGAGCTCCCCCCCCCCCCGTAGTGACGCCAGTGCTACAGCCTATCCTTATCCACACACACAGAATTACAGAGCAGGGTTTGCAGAGTTATGGCATGTAAAATCCCAGGACATCTTTCTTTAGAAATCACTAAGCACCGACTCGACTTCCATTGGGTCCATCCTCCTGCCCATGCCGCAGCTCCTCAGGCTCCGTGCCCAGTTACGTCCCTGGTTGGGAGAGTAAATATTCTGAACATAAGAAGAGCCCCGCTGGATCAGGCCAAAGGCCCATCTAGTCCAGCTTCCTGTATCACACAGTGGCCCCACCAGATGCCTCAGGGAGCACACAGCCAACAAGATAACCGGTTTCCTGCTGCCACTCCCCTGCACCTGGCACAGAGATAACCTACTTCTAAAATCAGGAGGTTGTTTATGGCTTGTAACCTGTGATGGTCTTTTCCTCCATGAATCTGTCCAAACCCCTTTTAAAGGCATCTAGGCCAGATGCCTTCACCACATCCTGTGGCAAGGAGTTCCACAGTTGAATTACACGCTGGATAAAGAAATATTTTATTTTGTCCATTCTAACCCTCCACTCAACTTTAGTGCATCTCCCCTGGTTCTGATGTTGTGCGAGAGGGAGAAGAATTTCCCTCTATCTACTCTCTCCATCCCATGCATAATTTTATACATCTCAATCATGTCCCCCCTCTGGCGCCTTTTTTCTAGACTGAAAAGCCCCAAACGCTGTAGCCTTTCCTCATAAGGGAGGTGCTCCAGCCCACAAATCATTCTGCTCGCTCTTTTCTGCACCTTTTCCAATTCAACTATATCCTTTTTGAGGTGTGGTGACCAGAACTGGACACAATACTCCAGATGTGGCCTTACCATCGATTTGTACAAAGGCATAATGATATTGGCCGTTTTATTCTCAATCCCTTTTTTAATGATCCCGAGCATGGAATTGGCCTTCTTCACAGCCGCCTGGAGAATTTAAAAATCCTAATCCTTGCCTAGACAATACACTGCCTTCTCCTTTCCCTGCACTACAATTCCCAAGTGGCACAGGGAGAATTTGCATATGTCCGAGAAACGAGTCATACATGTTCAATAGTTACAACTCAGTTTAAAACTCTAAGGAGGACCAATTCCTTTTTTCCTGAGCGTTCTGTGATGCTACTCATAACTGCTAACTCATATCTGATTCAAGCTAAGGGACCTTTGTCCATCTCTAGTAGTAGCACAGTAGCTAAGAGGCTGTGCTGCTAATTAGGAAGTCTCTGATTTGAATCTTGCCTCGGCCATAAACTCACTAGATGGCCCTTAGGCTAGACTAGCCATCTTCTCTCCGCCTCAGTCTCCATCTGCTATATTAGAATAATACTAATCTTGCTTACAAGCTTATTGTAAGGATAACAAAATCACAGAGTTGGAGGGGAACTTCCAAGACCATAAATATAAGATATGTGAAGTGCTTTGAATGTTATAAAAATGTCAATGCTTACATTTTATTGTTAAATACCAGAAGTAGTAGTTGTTTTACCATAAAGATCCAAATTGGTAGAAACTCAAATGGCCAAACTACCTCAACACCTGGTTCTCTCCACAGATTACACAAACAACATATTCTTGTTCATAGAGCTGGTCTAGTCATGAGGCCAACTGAAACTGTCGCCTCAGGCAGCAGATTGGTGGGGGGTGCCCATCTCTATCCGCCTACTTGCCCCCACTCCTCTTCCTCCTCCTCTTTCCACTCCCTGGATTGGAAAAGGAAGAGGGGCACATAGAGGAAGAGGAAATGTGGAGGGGAGGAGAGTGCTGAGCTAGAACATTGGAGAGTGGGAGGAGCAGAGGCTGACACATCATCAGGTAAGGGAGGCAGCATTTGGCATGCCACTTCAGGCATCAGGAAATCTTTGGCCGGCCCGGCTTAAATTTA
Source organism: Plestiodon gilberti rubricaudatus (assembly GCA_026170595.1). Taxonomy (NCBI): domain Eukaryota; kingdom Metazoa; phylum Chordata; class Lepidosauria; order Squamata; family Scincidae; genus Plestiodon; species Plestiodon gilberti. The sequence goes on along the minus strand of JANXHW010000002.1, from coordinate 104,242,654 downwards.
ACTAGAACCCATGTCTCCCGCAAAAAAAAAAAAAAAAAGACGATGTGAAACTGGATTTAAAAATGCTCTAAAATCCTTGTCTATCTGATTAGATACCCACCCAGCAATGTTCCATGACAGTATTTTCACCGACATCAAATTATTAATTTCCTTTTCATGTCAATGTTAATTATGCTAAGTCAGATTTGAGTTTCATTTAACCAACTGCACCATGGTATTTCCTTAAGATAGAGTACAATTTTTTGTTTCTATATACAATTCTGTCTACCCACCAGGATTGCATTGGGGGTACTTAAGATCCATGGGCATAATATTGATAAAGAGACCCTTTATTTTGGCTTTTTAGAGGGCTTAAATTCAAACAAATCTGTCGCCAAAATGGCATTGGTATAACGGGACTATATTCCACCTTTACTGCTATAGCCTGCATCCTCCATTTCTTCTCCAAAGACTTCTTACAAAGCTTAGGTCATCAAATCCAATCTTGATGCTGCCCCTTTTGCTACTAGAGGGAAACATCCTAATATACATAATTCCCCCTAAGAAGGAATTGTAAATTAGTAATCTGCTTAATTATTATTCAAAGCTTCTCCTTTGCCCTAGTTATTCCTCTTCTATTCCTTCGGTAAATATTATGAAGCAATAGAGACATACTTTCCTTCTTAGCTCTTATGATGGACAGCATATTCATATTGAGTTATGTTCGATCCAGAGAGAGAAACAAAGAGAACCAAAACAAAAATTCAGAACCAATTTATGAACAGAAAAGAAGACAAAAACCTTTCCCACTCAGTGCAATCACTGTGAAAAACAAAAACAAATAAAGATTATTAGGAAAGAGGTTGAAAATAAAACTGCCAGTATCCTAATGCTCTTATAGATGAATCTATGGTGTATCTGCTGGCCACATTTAGAATACTGTACTGTGCATAGTTCTGGTCACCCCATCCCAAAAAGAATACTGTGGAACTGGAAAAGTTGCAGAAAAGTGTAACCAAAACAATTATGGGCCTGGAACAACCCTATGAGGAAATGCTAAATTAAACATTTGGGACAAAAGGCAGCTGGGGGCTGATGACATACGATAGAGGTTTATAATATCTAAAAAAATAATAATGGGGAAATGATGTGGAAGATAATTTTTTCCTTTCTCCCCAATTATAAAACTTGAACTCAGTGTCATACAGTTAGAATGATTGGCAAGAGATTCAGGACATAGAGAAGGATGTCCACAGGGAAGCTTTTGCTGCTATTTCCTAGAGAAGTGATTTTCAACCACTATGCCACGGGAGTTTGGGGGAGGGTCATTTATTAGTAGGGCCATTGGGGGATGTGAGCCCCCGTCAGCAGTGTGGTATGCCTTGACGATTGTAAAAAATCTGATGAAGTGCATTGACAATTAAGGCACTAAAATTACTCCCACTCTTGAATGATTTCACCTGCCATCAGTGACATATGAGTTGCTAACATTGTGCCATCATCTCATTCACTACATTAACCCTGACTGGCTGGATTTACCTATCAGACTGAACCAGAAACCACTGCCCTCACCATTTATTGCCTGATGCAACATAACATCGTTATGGTGATGGCACCTGGCCTGGATTCCTTTAAAAGGGGATGAGACAGATTTATGGAGGAAAAGCCCATCACAGGTTACAAGCCATGAGGGTATAATGCAACCTCCTGGCTTTAGTATGGTAATAGGCTCTCTCTTAATGCCAGATGCAAGGGTATGGCGACAGGGTACAGGTATCTTGTTGTCTTGTGTGCTCCCTGAGGCATCTGGTGGGGCCACTGTGAGATACAGGAAGCTGGACTAGATGGACCTTTGGCCTGTTCCAGCAGGGCTCTTCTTATGTTCTTATGTGGCGTCACTGTGTGCGCGTCACCCGATAACAGGGATGCGTGTGCTGCCCCCCGTGCACCCCCCAGGACCCCCCAGGACTTACCCCCGCTCGCGTCCTCCTTCTCCGGAGGTCCAGGGCCTTTCTGACGAGGCCCAATGCATTAATACGCGAACTTTTATCTTTTTCGCGCATGCGCACAGACGTTTCTGAGGGCAAGGGCTGCCCTTTTGCCCTTAGAAATGTCTGTGCGCATGCGCGAAAAAGGTAAAAGTTCGCGTATTAACGCATTGGGCCTCGTCAGAAGGCCCTGGACCGGCAGCCGGGGCAGACGCTCCGAGGCGTTCTCCCGGCTTCGGAGTCTCCGTAGGATGACGCGTGGGGGTGCGCACGTCACCCTACGGCGGCCCGCCACGGCCCAGCGACGTGCGTGCCTGATCATATGCTGAATTGTCCCTCCCTCTCACTGAGAACTGCCCTGTGAGGAAAAGAAGTCAGAGACGCGTACACCCCACCTTTACTTTTGAATTCTACCAAAAAATACTAAGCTGCCTTGAGCCCCTCCTGATGGGGAAGGGAAAGGTGGAATATAAATATTTTAAATAAAGATTGACCGGTTATTGCCACAATATCATTCAATTGATTACATTTTGCCTGGTAGGCTGAGATCACTCATGTGACCAGTCCAAATACTAAAAAGAAGCAGCAGCTGCCATGTAGTCATATGCCAAACCGGAGCAATGACACTGAACAGAATTGGGGAAAAGCTAATATTCACACACTGTTTTTTGTGGTGACTTTGTTTGTGGTTTTTGTTTTGTTTTGTTTTGCTCTGTGTGTGTGTGTGCGCACAGACGTCACTGGAGCGTGGCGGGGAGGGTGGACGCCTGGGGGGTGACGCGCGCAAAGGGTGACGCGCGATCCCGCGCGCCGTGCGCATCACCTCCCTGCTCCAGGAGAAGGCCTCGGAGCGTCCGCCCTCGGCGGAGGTCCGAGGCCTTCTGACGAGGCCCAATGCGGCTACTTCATATTTATTAGGTTTTTCGCACCTGCGCAGAACGTTTGAGGGCAAAAGGGCAGCCCTTTGCCCTCAGAAACGTACTGCACAGGTGCGAAAAACCTAATAAATATGACGTAGCCACATTGGGCCTCGTCAGAAGGCCCAGGACAGTCGGCCGGAGAGGATGTCTCCGGAGCCAGCAGCAGCGGAGGCTCCGCTGCTGCCGGCTCCGGAGACATCCTCTCCGGCCGGCTGTCGCGGTGGCCAGGGGGTCATTAGGGTGGCGCGCATGCCCCGCTTTAGGGCAGTGCGCGCCCTAGTGACGCGCCTGTGTGTGTGTGTGTGTGTGTGTGTGTGTGTGTGTCTGAGAGAGAGAGAGAGAGAGAGAGAGAGAGAGAGAGAGAGAGAGAGAGAGAGATTAGCAGTTTTGGCAAACAGTCAGCACAGTCTGGCTCCTCGAAAGATCCCAGAGTCTTTTCTTCCATTTTTAAAGAAATAAACCTTTCTAGTTTGTAGGTAAGAATAATGGGATGCTATTGATCAGAATGCAACTGTAATCTTTCACTGAATCTTAACTGCACTAAAAATAGCAGGGTTACACACATTTAAACCTGGGGTACATAAAGCAGTGAATTATACCCACTGGGTTTTTTTTTTCCTACCTGAACCTTTATAAGCATTAAAATCGCTAGACCGCTTTCTCCCGTATGTGGAGAAGTTGTGTCACCTGTGGGAGAGACCCTCCTGTGTGTCCCACCAATGTCTAACACTCAGCTGGCTAAGACCCAGGAGAGAGTCTTCTCTACTGTCACACCCATGCTTAAGAATTCCTTCCCTAGAGAGACACAGTTGACTCCTTCCCCTCCGGTTGGTGAAGACGTTTTTATTTTGGCTACCTTTTGAGTTATAGATTGTTTTACCCACTTTTAATACTGTGGCTCTGCCTTTTTTATTATTATGCTCTGTTTCTATTAATAACAATACTACCAGTATTTATATACCACCTTTCTCTGGTCATCGGATTTCTCCTCCTACTTTAATTCAAGGCGGTTTACATAGGCAGGCTATCTAAACCTATGCTTAAGGCCCACAAAGCACTTTTTGGGACCCTCTGGAGGCCACGTCCGGATCACGCCCAGATCGCAACCCACTCCATTGGCCTCCGCAGGCCTCAGAACACCCCCCAGAAGCGACCAGAAATGACTTCTGTTTTACTTCCAGCTAATTTATTCTTTGTTTGCTTTATCCAATGTTTATATAGGACTGTACAGTTTTTATAGTTCTGCGTTTTTTAGAGTAGGCTGCCTTGAGCATCATTTTATGAGACAGGTGGAATATAAGTACACTAAATAAATAAAATGCACCTGCACCTTAACTGGGCTGCATTATGAACGAAGCAAATTTCAACATCTGTGGACGCTGTCCAAGGTTACAAAATAATGTTTGCGCTGGGCTTTACTCACTAATATTTTCCCCAAAAATAACTGTGTAGCAGTTATTCAAATTTTGGGGGATATAACTATGCCCCTCCCTCAAGCGAATGTTTCACTTCTACGGAAAAATTATATGTTGTTGTTAGAAAATGCAACCCTTTTACCCCAGCTCAACTTTCAACTGCTATAGTTCTATGTGAAATATAGTTGCATATCCCATTCTCCGACCATCATTGTCCTTGTGGTTTCCGGGGCTGTGGAGACCAGGGATGTGGATCAAGTCTCTGACTCTGTCTCGAGTCAAGTCCCAAGTCTCTGGGTCCAGTCAAGTCCCAAGTCTTTGCCCCCAAGTCCTGAGTCTTTGGTTGCGAGTCCCTATCTACTGTATTTCTTCGAGTCTAAGGCGCCATCAATTCTAAGGCGCACCTTTACTTTCAGTACCACCAGCAGAGGAAAAAAAAAATCCATCGATTGTAAGACTCACCTCCCTTCATTGAATCTACCCACTCAGCACCAACTCTCCCCAGTATGTCTCCTGCAGCTGAGGATGACTGAGTGCACTGCCTTTGCATAGCATTTCTGGCCCCGCCAGAAAGTGCCATTTCCTTCGTTACCTGGGCTTGGGGGAACTTCAGGGAGGCCTGCGCAACCCTCTGCAGGCCTCCCTGATCTTCAGTTCGGCAAAAAACAGCGATTTTTGGGCATTTCTGGTTTTCGCGAATCACCTGAAGCTCCCCAAGCCCCAGTAAGTAAGAAGATAGCATTTTGGGGTGCTTTTTGGAGACCTTCTATTCTAAGACGCACCCCATTTTTTGAAATGCTTAATTGGGAAAAAACATGCATCTTAGAATTGAAGAAATACAGTATTTAATGGGGAAAACGGATTTAAACCTGAATAAAATTTGACTTGTCATACAAGGCTCCAAGTCTCGAATTGAGACTTTCAAGTCTTTTACAATTGCCGAGTCAAGTCCAAGTCAAGTCATTAAATCAAAGGAAAAATCCGATGACCACAGAAAAGGCGGTATATAAATACTGATGATGGTGGTGGTGGTGGTTGGTAGAGCACCTTTTTCAGTCTAGGTTTTATTGAAAGGATTTCTGTTTTAACATGTGTTTCTACTTGTGGTTCTGTGATTATGCCAATAAAGGTACTTATTATTATATAGTTGCATGAGTGTCATCGTAGACCAGTGTTTGAGACAACTCTGGTTACATGCAACTAGTGCCAAATCAATTTTTTGTGGAATTCATTTATTTTTGGGTGAAAACCGCCTTTTCAAAGGATGAAAAAAAGGTCTCAAAAACCATCTACCTTTTACCATCTCGTATTTCCCACTCCTCTTCCCTGCCATTCTTTCTTCAATCTGCCTTTGCACTTTTTGAAAAACCCAAAAAGACTTTAACTTCAAGCCCATTGCTGTATGCCAATGTGGACACTAAAGACCCTTCAGTTAGAAGAAACTTATTAAACCTATTGCTGTGCACTTATGCACATGGAACACTTTTTTTTTTACATTCTGTTGCTGGGTGCTGATGTGCAGAACTGCCTGGAATTAAAGACAGTCTTTTTAAAGATTGTAGCTGTGTGCTATTGCACATGTTAATGCGCACTGAACAATGACTTGTTGAGTCTGTTGCTCTACATTAAGGGCCATTAAAAGACTTTAAAACCCCACTGCTGTGAACTGATGCTCCTAAACAGCTGGATATTTTTTGAAAGCGTTCCCTCGTGGAATTTCTGTGTCATTCAGGTGCCACCTGAGAAAGCTGCATAATATGAAGCATGATGTTCAATGGGTGCAAAAATATTCGTAAAAGCCCCACACTTCAGCATATCATTGCAGCTTTTAAAAAGTGTGTGTGTATATGTGTGTGTGTGTGTGTGTGTGTGTGTGTGTGTGTGCGTGCGTGCGTGCGTGAGAGAGAGAGAGAGAGAGAGAGAGAGAATCTTTAAACAATAGAGGGAAATTGATAGAAATTGATAGTGCTATTCCCTTCTCTTTGTAGCAAGGACCCAGACAGCAATGTTTCAAGAGCCCTTTCCTACTTCTTTTAACAGGGCTCTCTCTTTTGCTCATGTCCATCTTCTGCCAAGTTCCTGGGCTACCATGGGGGGGGGGGTGTTGTACACATGTCCATACCGTCAGAGCCATCGAGAGCAGCACATTATTGGGGGAGCCCTACAGTGCTTTGCCCCAGTGCCTCTTGAAACATGGTGTGACCTTGAAAATTGAGATAACCTCCATCTTCAATGCTACGTTGTTGTATTTGCGCCATTGGTGTAACTCCTTCCAGCAAACAGCCCACAACAGGGCAGAGATGTGGGTGTGTAGTGGGCAGGATGGGGGGGGGAGCTGACTTATGCCAAACCCTATACTCCCTTGCCACTTCTTCTTCTCATTACACCAATCCCAGAGATTGGGATACAAGTCAAGGTGATATAAATCAAACAGCACCCATTTAAATTCATGGAGAGAGAAAAAAATCCATTATTCCCCACTGACTCCTGCTTCAATCACCCCCCCCCACACACACACACACACACAAACACCTCCACAGCAGAGTATAAGGTTCAGAGTAACTCAGCAACCAGCCACAGCACTATCCCAGTACATAAACCCGTCAGAGAGACCATAACTCAGATGACAGAATGCACAGCATGAGGCTATATTTCTTGGGCTCCATGTTGTGCCTTTTTAGCAGTATAATATTTTTAACATATTCAACAGTGAAACTACTACTACATACAAAACATTAAAATAAAATGTTGCTTAAATGTTAAGTTTCGAAAGATATGTTTGGTGCAGCCAGTGGGGGAGGGCAGAATAGGAGGTCCTGGAAGGGAAAGGGGATTTAAATCCCCTCCCAATGCCACCCACCCCACCCTTCCTCACTGGCTGCACCAGTGGGGGAGAAGGATAGGATTGGGCTGCAAGTCCATGTCTCCGTATAGATTTATGACCATGCTCAGTGGTACATTTTCGTTGCTCATAACCAGAAGATTGTTTGGTGTGGGAGGGGGGCAGAATGGAACACCACAACAGTGTTTAAAATGGGAACAAAATAACTAGAGTTACGCATCAGAATCTATGGTGAAAAAAAATCACTACTAAATATATTGCGGGAACTCAGCTACTGAGTTATCCTAGGCAGAGAAAAGATCTACCACTGAAGTTTCATCATAATGATCTGCTCTCTTGCCCTATCTTGCTGTTCATCTCACTGTTCAATGGCTTACAGTTTAAAAGGGATAAAAGAATGGCTGGGTTTCACCGATGCATAAGGTTTAAAAGTGATAGGCGCATTTTACTTTTTCTGGTTGAAAAATGTAAGAGCAGGTTCTAAACGAAAGCATTTGTCTTTCTCCTCAACAAAGCCTCATCAAGCACATTGACACAGATATTGTCCATGGCTATTATCAGAAAGGTTCCTCAGACTAATAAATTATGCTTGGCTTTGTAGCTGAATTACTCATGAAGGGTGTGCCAAATTCAGCAACAATAAATGTAACCTATGGGTTCAATAACTCTCTGCTCTCCATTTGCAGATGAAAGTTTTAAAACAGATTTTTGTAATACTGTGATGTATTTTTCTTTCTTGCAAGACATTAGGGCAAACTATATGGAATGGATACATTAGCAATTTGTGTTTGAAATAATTAATTCTACTATGACTGTGGACAGAAGCTTTTGAGATTTCAATAAATATATTTTTTTTTCGTATATTTGAGAGCTTATGCCAGTATTACTTGATATATCCCACACTCCTATTGTAGACACACCACTTCCCCCAGCAAATCATTTGTGATACAATAATGAATATTACATATGATACTTCTTCTTTTTTTTTTTAAACTACCACTTATCTCCTTTCCATAAAGAGCGGGCGTGTGCGTCGTTTCAGATAGGCAAACAAATAGGCAAACAAATATTATCTGCTAAGAATCTAGGAACTTTCTCGCATGAGAATACAGGGTATGTAACATATATAGGTTTCCAGAATCGGTGTTTATGTTAAAATACCTACAATTTCATTTTGATTGTGCACAACAACAATTTTAGTATTTTAAAACCTGCTATTACAAAAAGAGAAGGGCTACTTGGGCTGGAGGCTTCTGCTCACGCTGTCGGTACTGTTTCAATTTAGTCCCAATGCAGTTATTTGCTATGCCATCTCCGGAGAATGAGAGGTGAAGCCAAAGCCAAGGCAAGCAGCCCCTTCAAACTGTGTTTTAAAAGACAGAAAATCCTGGAATGGGCGTGCCAGAAGTACAGTATTGGCTCTGGATGCTGAAGGGCACCATTTGCTGTTTCCTTTTTGAGACAGAGGCATGGACAGGGAGGACTGTGGGATTATCTTGGCGATTTTAAAAGGTGGAGGAAAGGTTTTGAATTGAGAACAAGAAGAAACAAATTCTTCCCAAGGAAAGGCAGTAGTTGGTTTGGCATAAGGATGGTGAGAAAGGCCAGGGATCCTCCATATTCACTGGAGTTCTGTTCCCAGAACCCAAGTGGATACAAAAAACAGTGTTATAGGAAAACTGGGGTGGGGAGCAGTGTCACAATACCTTTTTCCCAGTGTCTTCGCCACTTCCCTCCTCCTGAGTTTGTTACTTTAAACTGACTGGGGAAAAAAAAAAACCACCCGCTACTGGAAGCAACCTGTAGATGGCGCCAGGTTGCATTGTGTCTTTTTTCAGTAATTTAAGCATGCCAGGAAGTGCCTGGCAGGCCCCTGACAGATTCCTGGTTGCAAGGTTTTTTTTCAGCAGTTTGGACGCGCGCAGGAGGTGGGAAGAGGCTGGCAGGCCCCGACAATGCTAAAAAAAAAAGGTAATGTGGACTCCCTCTTCCACAGTTTTGCCACATGTGTTGAGTCAAATCTGTGGGAGGGAAAACCGAGGATAAAAAGGTCCAACTATACTTTCCCATTTGCTTTGCAGCATGCCTCCTGAACAAGCTGGCCGAGTTGGATTTGAAAGTGGGGTTTCATCAAGACAACTATGACAAAGGGCTTAATACATCCACATACGGATGCCCACCCCCACTCCTTGCATGGACAACAGGTGGCATTGTCTTAGCCAATGGAATGGAAACTCTTGTCAGGTGAGATGTGTTTAACTGTGCTGTGTGCTTGCAATACTGCCAGTTTTGATAAGAGCCCGGGAAAGAGCTGAGAGTGAGCAGACAGAGCTCTGCAGAGGGAGGCTGACACTGGCCATTAATTCCCCAAATGCAGCTAGTTATACAAGGAGAATTTAGGAGAAGAATGAAGAGCCTGAGTGCCACCCTCTTCTCAATTAGAGGAGACCCATCCCATCCTCTGGGCTCTGTGCCCTCAAGCAGGGTTGGGGATGAGGGTATTGCTGAGTGACAGTCGATGGCAAGTCTCGTTGCTGCTCATACCACTGGACAGAAGCGTTGCCAGGGTAGGTATCAGATGCTGTCTCAACCGATTAAGCAAGCTTCAGACAAAAACAGACTGGAAAGTAAATACGCCCTTTGGAAGCTCCAGAAAAAAAAAGTTGCTTTTTTTTCATACCACCAGACAGAAGCGTCGCCAGGGTAGGGGCGGGGGGGGGGGCCTTGGGCCTCCACCAGGCGGCGGGTGCACGGGTGTGTGTGTACCTGGATCCTGGATGGTGTCCGTCACCATGTTCATTCTTGTGCTGGGCCTGTCCGCCCGCCCTGGAGCCGTTTGGCTCCGAAAAGCCTTCCAAAACGTGTGTGTGTGTGTTGTTCCAAGCTGTGCCGCGGCGCGCAATAATGACATCACGCCCCCAGGGGGCGTAGCTTGTGGCGTGACGTGGGGGGTCGTCGCCACTGCCACCAGAAAAACACACAAGGGGAGTGGGGTAGGGTTTTTGTTTGCAGTAGGATAGAATGGCTGCAGTAGGAAAGAATGGCACAAATGAGATGCAAACTTTGTGAGAGGGAGTGAATAGGAGAGCAAGACAGGATAAGGAATGGGGCAGAGGAGACGTTTTCTCCTTCCTCAGCCTTTCATCCACAATTTCTTGCAGGTTTTCACTTGTTGAGTGAAATGCAGGTGGGCAAATGCAGGTACAATTTGCAGGTGGGCAAATGCAGGTACAATTTGCAGGTGGGCAAATGCAGGTGCAATGCAGATGCAGGTGGGCAAAAGATCAGGCAAGACTGGGACACCTGGCCTCATATCCCCACTCACTTGGGGCTCAGTTGGGGACCACTCAGTCCCATTCAGCCTAAACCCAATCTCAGGGTTTTCCTGAGCATAAAATAAGGGGGGGGAGTCGTGTGTTCTGAGCTTCGTGGAGAAATGGCAGGATAAAAAGGAAATAAAATTGCAACTCTCTAAATAAGAACAGATATTTGGGCATTTTGTACTGTCTCCCAGGAAGAAGGGTCAACACTTAGCATCCTGCTCAAAGAGACAGGAAATATGGGATTTGCAGCCATGTATTCTTTTTGAGAAATAAAAACTTTCAAACGTACCAAGACTTAGCATCCTGTTCACATCCAGGCAGTTACACCTGGACATAACTATTTTAATACTGCTTATACTAACTAACAATAATTTACAATACTATTACAGTATTGGAAATATTATTTTCTTCTTTTATGAAATGACTGCCTGCCATGTCATGTATACAGCCCCCCCGCTATCCACGGATAAGTGAATCCACGGATAGCGGACCCGTGGATACAGGACCCACCCCTGTATTTGCACTGATTAAAATAGAAGCCAATTTTAAAGAGAGACTTAAGGGAATGTATTTAATAATTTGAGTAGATGTGATCCTGACAAAGTTAAGCGCTTTTTAAAGTCTCTCTGATTTTAGGGAGAAAATATTTTAAGCACAAACTTCACTCCCCCATTGAAAGCATCAAGACTTGCAAAAGCTAAAGGCTGAAATCCTATACACACTTACTTGGGAGAAAGCCCTATTGAACTCAATGGAGCTTACTTCTAGGATTGCACTGCAAGTTTGACTGAATGCCCTATATTTGGGATCAGGACAATTTGTGTAAATATACACATTTGAAACAATTATAACTTTAATACAGTTTATAAATTCTTTTTATTAAAAGCATTCAAGAAAATGATTTTATAATTTTTTTTTAAAAAAACTTACTATATGTGGGAAAGGCCTAACTGAATTTCCTAAAATGGGGAAAAGAAAGAAGAGGAAGGAACAGAAAAGGAGAAAAAGTGAGAGACTTATTTATGTGGGTTTCTGTGCTTCTCTTTGACTCTTGGCAGTCAGGAACATAAAGACTTCCACAGTGTGTCCAAGTTTCTGAATAGCTGCTTTGGGTGCGGAAGTCAGATTTGTGAATCTATTCAGAGAAATAGAATCTGTAATGAGTGTTTCTCTGTTCTGCTGGCCTGAAATTGTTGCACATTACACTTTCTAGGTCACTAAGTTAATCAAGTCAAGGGTTTTTGTCCATTGTCCCCCTTATCAGTCACAGCTGCATTTGCATGAGGAAGCTTTCTGACTTTTTAAAGCCTTATTCAGGGACCCGTTTCCATAAGCTTCCTATCCTTAATGCATGTTATAGCTGTTTTTATACCCAAGCAGACAGAAAGTGGTATTCTATAGAATCACAGAAGGAAGAAAACTTCTGCCCTGATCCAGAATGCCATGCACACTTGGATACACGCATACAATTCCTGTGCCCAAGAGGTGCCCATTCAGTTCAATGGAGAAAGACAGACCACATGTACAAAGGAGCTATGCAACCAGAAAGCACAGCTCTTCTGAAAGCTTCCTCCTTTATTCCAAACTAGTTAACAATAATAATGGCAATCAGAGTTCACACTTATCTGATACACTACATGAAACTTGTTCGGCTTATAGCGCACACATTGAGTGCCATTTCCCCAGAAGTTCTTCTCTGGCTTGGAATGTTAAATGAGATTCTGCAGATGCCCAGCCAGAGTGTGACACACCAGGTGCTGAAAGCCAGCTGTTTTGTAGACACCAGCATAGTTCTTTAATGTTAACCCCTTACTTCTTGATTAAACGCTTGTTGATTTTGTTTACCACTACTTCTGTCATTCGATACCAAGCTAAACAAAAGTTCCCCAGGAAACAACATAATAAATGTGCACACACCAAGGGAGCACTTGGAAATCAGATGAGCTTTTTTCGGAATGCCCGCCAAGAAAACTACAAATGCCAAGAAAACACCCAAGATGATTCCGATAGAAATTGCAGCTTTTCAGACATCACTAATCAAGGCCTTGTGAAATTTCACAGGTGGGATAGGAAACGTTTCTCACTCTCTTTACCTTACCTTAGATGTGGAAGGCCTGGAAAAAAAAAACAGGGGAAAAACCTGTTTTTTTCTCCCCCAAAGACAATTTTCAATTTTTCCAATGGAAAAATTGAAAAAAGTGGGTAACACTGAAAGCAAGAATTATATTTTTTTTTCCTTTTGGAATGAATGAAACAATCTTTAAGGATAATGTGAAACCCTCACTCAAAATTGCCAAGAACTATGTGGTGCATGTAGTTCCTCCCCTCCTTTTGCCCTCACAACAACCCTGTGAGGTAGTGACTGGAGATAGTGACTGGCCCACAGTCACCCAGGAAACTTCATGGCTGGGTGAATCCAACTCCCAAAACACTACACCATCCTGGTTCTGTGAATATGGGTCCTAAAGAATAGAAGAATATGAGGGGGAAAAAAACATGTGAAAAGTGGAAAAAACAAGTGAAACATAAGAGTTGTTCATAGTTTGCTACTAAAGCTTGAGGTGCTAAACCTCATTATGTGATGCTAGAACTCCTGCAACATTTTCATCGCTGACTTTAACACTTCATTGATGCTGTATAGCATTGTTATTGTTTATTTCATCTATGTTATCACGCTACACAACGTTTTCCTTATAGTGTTGGGCATTTAGGGTGATTTTGGGGTGAACTTGGAATGGCTTTGGAACGAGTTAGAATTTTTCCCTATGAAATTAATGTAATAATTGTCATCTGGATTTTCACTATAAGGACCATTTTCAGGAACGAATTAGGTACGGATAACAAGGGAAGAGTGCACCATAATACTATAATTTTCACACGTATACTGCGTATGGTGTCCACAGAAGCAGTTGCTTGACTCAGTTTAATTAATTAATTAATTAGTCCAAGTGCTCAAAATGGCGTCTATACACCACTGACATCGTTGATTAAGGGATCTGCAGACATCCACCAACATGTGTGCCAGGATGGTTCCACACATCTCTTCAATTGCTTCCCTTACGTGTTTGAGTGATGCAGGTTTTCTACAATGAAGTATGCATGGATGAGAGCTCACTAAAATGTGTGTACATTTTTTTTTTGGGGGGGGGGAGACAGCCTGTATTTTTGGACACTGCCATTAACATTTCATTCTGCGGAAATGCTCCAAGTGTACCTAATTTTCCTTGGGTTGCATGCCCGAATTCTCCTTGGTCACTAAGTCATACATTTATTTCTAAAAAGTAATGAAGATGACAATGATTATGATATGATGATATTAATATAGCATCAAATGCATGGCAATTTACAGAGTAAGCAAGAAGAAATCAGTTCTGTCACTCCAAGGACCTTAACATCCAGAATTTGACATTGAGTGAGGCTAGAGAGAGAGAGGGGAGGAAGATATTGGCAAGAGTAACAAGTATATGCAGTCTGTGGGGTCTATGATGGATGTGACGCTACCCACGTGCTGCCGGGGGACCACCCCCCTGCCCCCCTCCAGCCACCATGTCTGTATGGCAAGGACAAAAGAGAAGGAGGCAGGTCTAGAACTCACACCAGCTGCTCCACAAAGCTGTTCTCTAACTTCCCAGCCACAGCAGAAGGCAAGCAACATGCACCTTATCCGGCATTTAACACCTTGCAGCAACACAAACAGGCACACCTGACTGGGAGGCTGTAGAGCAGGGGTGCACAACTTGGAAGTAGGTGGGGGCCGAAATGAACAGGCCAAACTTCACCGGGGCCGCACGGGGGGCGTGTCCAGGAACCGTGATGTCACTTCCTCAGGAAGTGACATCACAGGGGGCGTGTCCATGGGCCGGAAAATATCACGAAAAGCAACAAATTTTTAAAAATTCTCTTTTTTATTTTTTAAAACCATATCAACTCACGTTACAAAAAGCAGCACATTACAAAAATCACAACAAGCCTGACTCCTTTGCGAGCAAAACCCAGTGTAGAGGAAGCACTGCATCAGAGGGAGCACTGCAAGGCCCAATTATTAGGCTAGCATGTGACACAGGGCACTGACTGCAGTGGTCCACCCACATTTTCCGACATTGCACCAGCGTCTGTGGTGTGTGCCGAGGTGGGAGAACTTCTGTACTGGCAAGGCTGTCATTGCATTATGTGGTGATATGCCAGGAAATCTAAATGATGGGATTGGGCCCTTCAGGCCTTGTTTCAGTAAGGGATGTAGACAAAGGGGTTAAAGACCTCTTTAACAGCTATTTTCGTTGCTGAAAAGCTGGGAATTATTGAAAATGACAAGTCGTGGGCAATGATATTTTCAGCAGCCCTCAAAACAAGCAGTCCCCTTCATGGGCATGATCAAAACAAGACTGATACATGTTGTCAAGCTTGGGATATTTTATGCAAGTTTTTTCAAAAGAAGAGAAACGGAGTGCTCCATATCAGCATTGTGTTGCTTGTCATAAAATTTTTCAGCCTGCTTGATCAAAGTACGGTAACAATCTTGCTATGTGATTTCCATCCAGTTCTCTTGTGGTGCCAAGTATTTCATTTTTTTCCCTCTGCTGATCTGCTTTACATATTAGTCACTTTGCAAAAATGTTGCTTTGTGTGTTGAAGTGCTCAATAGCTCTCACACTGGGGTCAAAAACCTGGTAACCTCCAATTAAAGTGCGCAGATATCTGTCCGCCAGACTCTTGTGTTTTGGCCCGATTCCTTTCATGACCAGCTTCCCAGGCCTAATCTGGCTTGAATGCTGCCTTGCTGGTTGACCAGAGAGCCAAATCTATCAATTGCCTGTATGCTGTTTGCTCACAAGCAGCAGCTGAGTTTTCTGTCCAGATAAGAGAGTTCTCCTCCCCCTCACTCCTGAACACAGAAATAAAATCCTTCAGAATGGAAATCTCACTGCAACACCAGCTGTGCTCTTACAGTTTAGACCAGTTGCTGTGGTTACCACACCTGTGTTGGTATTAAGAGGAAGAATACCTTCTTCATTTTTATTTTCCTCATCCAAAAGAAAGGGCCTTTATCCCCTGCCTACTGGGTTGTTGTTAAGTGTAGTGTGAGTGAATCGCGTCTTCGTTCGACCCTTCTGAGGGCAAGGCTTCAAGCGGCGTTGTGACCTGGTCTAGTTAGAAGCGGCCGAAGAAGATGCGAGCAGCCGCAGTGGTGATTGGGTCGTACCAGGCGGCAGCAGGCGTGTCACCCCCTCCCTGCGCGTCACCCCAATCAGGTTGTACGTGGTACAGCAGCGGCATATGAGGTGACGCGCTGATCTCCCACCACCACCTAGTCACGCCGCTGCTTATGTCTAGCCTAAGTGTCTAGCCTGTAGTTTCAACCCACAGGCTCTTGTCCTGCCTTCAGGAGTCACAGAGCAAGTGCACTAATTGGCTCACCAATCCCTTCCTAATTGCTGCAACGTTTGTCAGTTTAGGCCACCTTTCCCATGTGGGAGAAGGCAGGTGCAAGATAAGAACGGAGCAGCTCTGCCTACTCTCTGTTGGCTGCTACCACTTCCCCATCTTCTCCATGCAACATGTCACTTGCTTTCTTGACCTTCCTCTTTTCTCTAAAACCCTTTGCAGTTGTGGCATCTCTTGCCAGCCTCAGGTAATTCTGTGCTTTGGCCTTCCTGATGCTATCCCTGCGGGTCAGGCTATTCTTATGTCCAGTTTCTTTGCTATCTGCTTCGACTTCTTGTAGCACGCTCTTCTTGTGTCTCATCTCAAAAAGCTCTCTGTGCAGCCATCCTGGTTTCTTTTGACGTCTCCCAGCTTTTCTTCTCATGGGAACTGTCTGCAATTGCGCCTTCAATATTCTGCTTTTCAAAATATCACATCCTTCTTGGTTTGTTTTCTCCTTTAGAAGTTCTAGCCATGGGAAATGACTTCCTCTGGGCCCATCAAAACCAGCTTTCTTAAAATCCAGAGTATGCACCAGACTACTGCATGCATACCAGAGCTTTCTCGTCTCTCAATATCACAAATTCCAAAAATTCAGTTTAACCTTACTCCCACCCCAGTAAACCCCCAACCCCACCGGCCCTTCTCACCAACTCACTTACTTGGTTGAGCTGGCCTTGGCAGCGGTAATAACATGCTAGCAATGGCAAGAGGAAGGAATAGCAGTTTCTCACCCCTTCTCCTCCTCAATGCCTGGAGCACTGTGTAACTGCACATGAGAACACAAGGTCTTCGTTGCTCGTATGAATCTTAATTCCTGGGTCACTTAATTACTGTGCAATAAAAAAAACTGAAAACTTTGGAGATACAATTGCCATGGAGTTATACTGAGTGAAATGTTGTGCCATTTCTGACTACTGGAAGGCCAATACCCACTCAATACTTCTAAACTGAGGTGCCAAGGCTCCGGGCCTACAGTACTTGGAAGTCCTGCCCTCCATCCTATAAACCCTTATCCTTAATGTCAGACATGCTCCAGTTGCCTGTGGCACACATCCTCAAATTCAGTGGTGAGAAAGGCACTCTGTTCTTACTTCTCATGTTCAAGGGCTGAGCCACATGCCATTAAAAATCAGCTATACTCCGTCCTAACCATATTTTATTTGTAGGCATATTACAGCATCTGACCTGTGTATTCAAGCCTTTTCCTGAAGATTAGACTGATCTTTAGATTATAAAATACCCAGCCTATGAACTTGATCTTTACATATTTATTATAGTATCCAAGGAGGCTTCTGTCAAAGGTGTTACATGCTGGAGTCACAGTTCTTTGCAAAAGCCACATCTTGTAACAAATAAAAACTGGCAGGTAGCACAGAATTTAGGTAACTGACAGCGTGATCCTATCCAACTTACGCCACCGTTGTAACCAACGGTGCAGCGAGAACGGGAGGCCCCAGAACGGAAAGGGGATTCAAATCCCCTCCAAAGGGGGGGGGGGTCAAAGGGGATTTAAATCCCCCCTCCACTCCAAAGCCTCCCACCCTGCCCTCCGCTGCTGGTTACACCAGTGGGGATAGCGGGATAGGATTGTGATCAACCCAATCTTATCCAACTTTCCAGTGCTGATGATACTGTGTAAATAAACATACATAGGACTGGGATGGATATATGAGTATCAAATACAGCATAAAACTGGGATAAAAAGGAAAATAACCAATCCTTGTGCTTTTGGAGATAAATGTGAAAATAGACAGTGTCCTTCAAAGTCTCTAGTATTTCTGTGCCAGGCATGCCCCATCTGCTCCTCTATCACGGACTTGGAGAAAGTCCAACTGTGCCAGTTGGTCAGTCTACAAAGTCACACACAACCACACGGGAGCCCCTTTTCAAACGATGCAATCCTGTGTGGGGTTCTGGCGAGAGGCACAATGACATGGACAGGACCTCCTTTCAAACCATTCAGAACACAAAGCAACTTGCAAAAGCCATACCATAAAAAACAAACAAATAAATAAAAAATAAAGCCACAGTAGCATAAACTGAATGCATGCATTCAGCAGAGACTAGCAGAATCCTTTGCAAAAACCAAAAAACGGTTTTCATTCGCTGGCAGAAACGTTATGAGGAATGAAATGAGAAATGAAGAAGAAACTGTGATTTCCTAGGGGAGGAGGTTTCACAAGATGGATGTCAAAACAAGCTGTTCTCCAACTCAGATCTGACTACAGTAAATAATGGAATGTGGAAGATGTGATAAAAGAAGGTATAAGAACATAAGAACACAAGAAGAGCCCTGCTGGATCAGGCCAAAAGCCCATCTAGTCCAGCTTCCTGTATCATACAGTGGCCCCACCAGATGCCCCAGGGAGCACAAGACAACAAGATAACCTGTTTCCAGCAGGCAGCCTCAGCTGCCCAGTGGATCCTTAGGGCATGATTGGGCTGCCCCTCTTCTCGAAGGTATGCAGAACCCAGGCCACTTAAAGCTTTCAGGGTGAGAATTAGCACCTTGAATTAAGCTTGGATACTAGCAGACAACTCATGGTGTTGGTGTCATCTTGGGATGGGGATCTCATGAGCTCTCCTTCAGACAACAACTGCATTCTGCACCAACTGAAGGTTTCAACCCACCTTTAGGCACATCCCCATGTATAGCATATTGTAAACCAACTAGAAATTACCAATGCAATTTATGAAGATTGGGTAGAAGCCCTGACCTGAGAAGAGGGGCAGCCCAATCATGCCTAAGGATCCACTGGGCAGCTGAGGCTGCCTGCTGGATCCTGTGCAGTTTCCCGCCCAGCGGAAAGTCTACTCGGGGAAGGGGACGCTCGTCCCCTTCCCCGGGTGTAACTGGCACTGGGGCCGATCGGCCTCCTTGGAGTTCCACCAGCAAAATCGCTGGTGGAAGTTGGAGGAGGCCGTGTAATGGCTCAGCCGTGTGGCAGGGAAAAGGATTCGTACGAAGCCGTCCCCCGTCCCCTCCCGGAGCGGCTGGGCCTATGGCCGTCCTCCATTTGCCTCCGATCCGCCCACCTGCCCGCTAGATCCTTACCTGGGTCCGGCGGCGGACCTCTGGGCGCTCGGTCGGCGGAGCAGGGGCCGGCCTTGCGCCGGCCTTCCCTGCTCAAGAGTCGTCGGAACAGTGCCTTACAGTCCGCCGAGCGGTCCGCCGGCATCTACAGCACTAGGACTGCGCTGTCAGTTTACTAACCAAAGTTCACAAAAGTCACGTATGGTCACCAATGGCACAGTCATATAACTAGATTATAAATCAATGAGTAGAGATCTTTGTTTTTTGGTAAATACAAGAGGATTACAGCGTAAGTCTTACTGAGCACAATGGACTTCTGAGTAAAATAACACAATTTTCAAACATCTCTATCAATGAGGAAAACAGAAATGATTGATATACATTTGCAGGAAGGAAGGAAGGAAGGAAGGAAGGAAGGAAGGAAGGAAGGAAGGAAGGAAGGAAGGAAGGAAGGAAAGGCCAGAAAAGATATACTGTAGATGGGTATTCTTCTGACAAAAAAATGAAAAAGTCCTTTTAAAAATAGCTATATGGTGGAGTTTACAATAAGACAAACCAGTAATTAGGAAAATGGAGAAACTACATGTAATTTTTCTTAGAAGAATTCTAACAGTAAAATGATGTCCTTACCTTAGCATAATTTCTTATTCTTGTCTTATCAACAGAAATGGAAGATGTTTGTCTAAAAAATGGCAGAACTTAATTTCACATTTTGTAAAGGTTAAAAAGAAATATCAGGTTTTTTTTAAAAAGGTGACACAATATGAAAGAAAGAAGGGAAGTCTAGAGGCCTGTCAAACAATAAGATAGGCAAATTGTCTAAATTGGGCTAGAATTTAATCCCAATCCTAGAATCAAAATAGAACAAAGTTACTGAAAGATTAATTACCAAGTCTTATTAAGGAGATACAAAATGGAAATATGAAAACATTGAGAATCGTCTTTCCTGGTAAGTCATTTATTGAATATCTAGGATAAGAATATGTTCAGCTCCTATAGCTGCAGTCATTGATCACGGAATTTAACGTGAAGGTCAATTTAGATGCATCATAAATTTATGAGAAAACCGTGTTTAAATTGTGGTCGGAAGGAACCTCAGAAATTTCATAACATTAATATTCTGACAACAGTTGCTGGAAACGTCTCTGTCCCCAAGGACCTAACGATCTCAAATTTGACACAGAGTGAGATTTTTTTCAGCCTTGGAATTAATTTGATAATTAATTGATACAGGGTGCATGATTCGACTGACACATCTTCTTTCTTTAAAGTGTTGTACACTGAAATGACTCTGACACAATTTAAGGGAAACTACCTGTTGATGAAATCAAACATTCATTTTAAAACACATGAATTTTATGGGACATCTAATTATATGGGCACAGGAGTGCCTGCTTATTTAAGGTGGATATGGATTTTTTTTAAAGCATTCTATAAAGCCTGAACATTCTGTTCATTATAGCATCAAGTCAATGGTACGTGGCCGGGGAGGGGTTGAGAACTCCTGCGCTAGCCAAAACAGAAATGTTTTGAGCCCTCACTGAAAAGCCATGAGGGAGGGGGTAGTTCTTTAAAGATATTGAAAGGTCTGACATTCCATTGGGCTCAAGAAAATCCACTGTGGGTATGTTTGTTTTTTAAAGTTATGAGGCCTTAAATTTCTCATTTTAAATCACTCGCTTAATGAAGGGTGCACATTCTAACCAGGCTTGTAGAAGCATTGACTGCTACAGGTGGAACACTCCAGGAGAGAGGGAGGACCACACCACCTTTTCCAGGAGCCACCCTTTCCCAGTCCTCCCACAAGGAGCACATCACTCCCACCCAACAAAATGCTAATTGGGGATGGAGGATAGAGAAGAGAGGTCGGGATGGAACCAGACGATCACAAGAGAGAGTCATGCTGGGAAATGGCTGGAGCCCGCAAACCGGTTTCCTCCACATCACATTCTCCAAGAGCACCATGTTGCTCTTTCCCAAAGCAGAAAATGCTGGTGGTGGTTAAAAACCAAAACAAAACACAAAACCCTTTTTTGGGTTATTTGTCCTCTTTCTTTGGGAGATGGTCCTTGTGCTGATGAAGAGCTATTCCAGGGAAGCTTGTTTGCAATGCTGGCATTCTGACACATCTGCTCTGACTGAACAACAACAGAGTGAGGGTTTTCTCCATGCCCCATAAAAGGTGGTGTCTTCTCCCAACAATATAATGTAAATATGCAGTCTTGTTGCTGCTTTTATTAAGAACATGAATATACTTTTTTGTTCAACAAAAGAGTTCACAAAACAGTTTACATAGCAAAAGAAATGAAAAGATTGTTCCCTATCCCAGAGATGCTCACAAGACACCAGTCCCTGGAAAGGACACTACGCTAGGATGAATAGGAACAGTTGTTCTCCCCTTGCTAAATATAAGAGAACGGCCACTTTAAAATGTGCCTGTTTATCCAGCTTGTAGGGGTAAAAATAACATGAATTAATGATAATGTTGCTTTTAGCCCCTGCTAAGTGGACAAAGAGGCACCATTTAAAGTGGTGGCTTCTTCTTGTTGTTGTTGTTTTAATATTTAGCAGGAGGATACATTCTAGCACAGTGTCTTTTCCAATGGCTGTTTGTTGGTGTCTTGTAAGACATAAGACATTATCTTATAAGATAATGTTTTGTAAATTGGTTCTGGAGTCTGAGGGGAAAAACCCTGTAAAGTCAGGGGTGGTTGTATAGAAAAGGCGCAAATGACCAAGATTGCATAGAGAAGCCAGGCAGAAATTCAAGTGGTGTAGTTGCTTCTCCAATTAGCAAAGGGGGGAGAACTCTAAAAACAAAACAGAATCTCTGCTGCCTGCTGACATTATCCGCAGCATCCTATTGGGGAAGAGGGGATCTGTTGTTATTTTTTTAACTATTAAAAAATTGAGTGGGATGGTTGAGAATGCTTAGCTTAGAGGTAAATGGGAGTGACTATGATGCTTAAAGAATGAGAGTGACATGTGTGGCATATTTTCTGATCAGTTTCCTTTGCTTTCTGTTTGGGATCTTCATTCACTAGTAGAGCCCCAGATGTCCTGGTCACCATCCCCACTGGGGTTATCAGAACTCCCAGAACTTCAGACGACAATGCCACTATGGCTCCCACTAACACTTGAGCTATGGTATATGAGGGCATTGTCACTCACCACATGTGCCCAGGGCAAGAATCCTTCCCCCACCCATTGGGAGGAGAGAGAGAGAGAGAGAGAGAGAGAGAGAGAGAGAGAGAGAGAGAGGAGCCAAAAGGCTGTGCAAGAAACTCTTGCCTCTCAGAAGGTGTTTGAGGGAGGCTTCTCTGTTGCTAAGACAACAGAGGTACCCAATATGGGGGTGGGGAAGGGGAGAGGGGCCAAGAGCACATGTGACAAAAGCCAGGAGGGATTTAAAGGCAGTCTGTGCCTATGATTTGAAGGATTTAGGGCTGAAGGTCTCCAGAAGCCTCTGGAAAAGGAGGCAAAGGCCCTGGAAACATCCTCTCCCTGTATCTGACTGAGGCACAAAAAGGGGGGGGGGAGTAACTCACACGCTGCCCTGCTGAGATCTGGGGATCCCCCCTTCCAGGTGTGAAACAGATGCTATATGGCAAGTGCAGACTCTGCATTTTCACTTACTATTTTGTTGTGGCTAGGTTCAGCCACTCCACTAATGTGTTTTGCATAGATCTTGAGTTTCCTCAATGATTCCCCTTATCACAGTGGTTTCCAAAGTACCCATCGCCACAACACACCTTACTTAGCCAGTCGCTCCCGTGCCGCAACCTTCCTAAGCCAGTCGCTCCCGTGTCGCTCCAGCCCAGGACAGAATCCGGAGGCTCAGAAAGGCCTCCCAACGTGACCAGAAGTCACATCGGTGAAAACAGAAGTGATCTCCGGGTCACTTCTGGAGGCCTTTTGAGGCCTCCAAAGGTCTTCCCTGGACCGAAGCAACATGGGAGCAGCTGGCTAAGGTGAGTTGGGCCCAGGAAGTGGCTTCCGTTTGGCTCCAATTTGAAGCCAAATGGAAGCAAGGGCAGACGGGTAGACCCAACTGGCAACCCACCTCCACCTCGGGCCTTGACCCACCAAGTGGGTCACGACCCACATTTTGAGAAGCCCTGTCCTATCTCAAAGATGAGGTCTGCCTTACTGCCTGGATGGAGGGCTTGGTTTTGCATAGAATTTTGCTTGTTTGTTTCCTTCATCCCATGGTGCACCTGTGCCATGAGGCACCACAGCACCCAGATTGGGAACCACTGGTCAAGTCCATCAGTCAGCATTGCCATCAGTCTCAGTGGACAGAGGAAAAAGGTTTGCTATAGAAATGCTAGGTGGCCCTGCAGCTCTTGTAGAATTTCTGCCTGTGTTAGGCTCCTTCTCTGAAGATATTGTGATTGAATGCTTCTGGGATGTGAGGCTGCACTTGTGCATTCAGCCATGCTGGCAACGGTTGAGAATACTGGGATGTACCTGGATATTTACTACGTTAGGTCATAATGATTATGCAGCATGGGGTCTAACAACAAAGTCAGAAATTCAAGGAATGGCCGTTTCAGTCGCCAACAGCTGGATCATGTAAATCGTGTAACTATGAGTTTCTAGTTCAGGATGCAAAGATTCATGTAAGATGACACATGCTGATGCTGACCTAAGCACATAGGGAAGCACTAGGCAGAAATTAACCAGAAGCATGTCTACCAAGAGCTATACCTATTGAATTTCTGTTTGCACTCATCCATCCCCAGTCCAATGTCAAGCTGATAAACCAAGGCGCTCTCTCTGTGTGTGTGTGTGTGTGTGTGTGTGTGTGTGGCTTAGAGCCTAATTAGTAAAGTCAACATAGTATATGTACATTTTTTTTTCCTACTTACCTGGTGTGGGAATTAAGGTGACCACCTTAAATTTCAATTTCCACATTTCTGGGAACTGAAGTGAAAATGGAAAGGACTTAAAATGTCATCTTAAACTGAAGGGTTTTTGATGTTTGAATTATTCATTGTAATGGAGCTGCTTAGAGTTGAGCTGTGAAAGTTTTTTCCCCCTCCCTGTTGTGAAATCTATGATGACAACATTTAGAGATAAGCATAAAGTCCCCCCCCCCATCCCCGGACCAGTCTGCCTTGCCTGCCATTTGCAGAGTGAAGAAAATGATATACAAACAAAAATGCATATGCGTATATATCTATGCCTGGAAACTGAATCAAGGAGTCTATTTCCTTTGAGAAAGAGCAAGTATTCCAACAAGCTCAGAATTTAAATGAGATCCTGAAAGGGCCCATTTTTTTCCTCTGCATGTTATCAACATACCACACATTTGAGAATCTCTCAGTACTTGTCCAACCTGAGGCTGCTCCCCAAGACAGGGGATTAAGAGTTAACCCTGGGACAAAACAGGTTGCATAATCAGGAGTTCCCATTCTGACACGAAGGAAATGAAATTAATGGAGATGTTATTCAGACACACACATGGAAAAGTGGAACTGAAATATCTTAACATGATTAAAAACGAGAATTAATTTGTGTGCGCATCAGAGTCCCTGGCTTCATGAAAAACAGTTTTGATTGGCAGGCATTTTCTGTAACACTATTTATTCATTCATTTCAGGTGGCCAGGATCTGCTTCATGAACTGGTCTTAGTTAATTTTCTCCTTGTTGGGGAAAAAAAAAACTACACCACCCAAAACAAATCCAATAATTTTGACTGAATTTTAAAAACTGTAAATATTGCTGGTTAAACTATGAAGGAACTACATACTATAACATATACAAATACAGACTCAGATATGTTTTAGGGATACCTTGGTAATTCAGCAGGTTTCAGTGCTGACCTAGATATTATTGTCCCACTAGGATGGGCAACTTTACATCCTATCAGCTGCTAAAAGCAGAGGTATCCAAGACACTTTGTGAAGAGTTAACAGATATCCAAAAACATGGCCCGCCAAAGCAGAACACCTCATTGAAATAAAGATACATGTTCTCTGGATCGAGGAAGAGGGCATTCCTGACTGTGGGTTGTCCCTCCCACTTAGAAGGCAGGATCGGCTTGGCTGAAATTGTCTCCTCCCCGTGGGAGGGGCCTCCCAGAACCCAGTCCGATCCTGCCTTCCTAGAGACAGGTCGCAGGCTTTTCTGGCTCTACACTTCAATAGGAAATTAATCGTTTATTTTCCAGTTTCTCTATTACCTTTCCTTTTTTCCTAGTCTTCTCTCCTTTTTCTCCGTGTTTTTTCTCCTTTCTCCTCGCTGTTTTTTGGCTCTTTCCCCTCCTCTCACCCTTTCCCGCCTTTTCCTGTCAGGCTGGGAGAACTGGGTGAATCGCCTCAGCGCTTCAGAGCTCGGCCTCGCCGCACTGGGAGGCCGTAGCCCGCGCTTTTCGTTGGCGTCCTCGGGCGCTTGTGCAGGAGGGAGGAACCTCGCGCTGAGGTGCTAAGGCGGCGGCCGAGCCGGCGTCGCCCTTCGTCTCCCGCTGAGCGGCAGCTGACGCGGAGGTAGAGCGGACCTCTAGGAGGCCGTTTCTACGCGCGCATACAGCTTGCTTTTTCGCCCCCGATCTCCGAGCGGCTGCGGCCCGGAGATTTTTCTCCTTCACTCGGTTGGCCTTAGCCCCGAGGCGGCGCGCTGTGGGGGAGCGCATTGATCTCCCCGTCGTTTGGATCATCTGGTAAGAGCGTTCTTTGCTGATTTCGACGGGGGGATCCTTTGGACAATGACTGAGGTAGCCCAGGCGACTGCGCCCGGGGGGGATGAGTCTCTCGCATCGGGGGAGGGCCCCTCCACCCAACCGCAACCCCTGGACGCTGCCATTCAAGCCCAAATCGCGCGGGCTGTCCAGGAGGCAGTCCAGGGAGCTTTGAAACCTGTTTCAAGGGCTATGCCTAGGTCCTCCCAGCGCCACAAGCGCAGGAGGTCCCCTAGTCCCCTCTCTTTACTGTCTTCAGCCTCCTCAGCTGAGGAAACACTGTTACCCAAACGTCCACGCAGGGTTTCCAGGGGCAAAGTTGTGAGGGGCTCCAAGACTAAGGCAATGAGGAAACGCAGGAGACATGTAGTTATTGAACTGTCTCCTTCTCCTTCTTCAGAGGACTATTCTTCTCCTGACTCCAGTAAGGAGGAGGGGGAACTGTCGGGGGAGGACGACAATGTTTCGCAGGAATCCAAACTTGATCGCCTTTTCCCTCACGAACTCTTCCCCAGAATGTTGAGCAAAGTGGTGACATCTTTGAACCTGGCCCCACCCCCCAACTTTGAGGCCCTGCCTGAACAAGCTCGCTCGTCATCCAGAGCTCTTTTCCCTCAGGGACCAATCAAACCTGAAACGGTCCCTCTGCCTGAGGCTTTCCAGAGGGTGCTCGATACGGAGTGGGGTACCCCTACTGCAACCAGACACCCCTCTCGCCTCGTTAGCAAGTTCTATTCCTTCTCTGATTCTGTGATGGCGTCCTTTAAGTTTCCGGTGGTGGACGCGCCGGTGGCGGCCCTGGCCACTGCCTCTGTGATCCCCTCAGAAGGTGAGGGGGGGCCTCGCGACCCCTGTGATAAGAGGGTGGAGGCGGCCCTGAAGAGGAATTTTGACGCCTCCTCAGTGGCGGCACGTGCTTCGGCAGTAAATTCCATCTTCGCACGTGCCTCCTTTTTATGGGCTGAGGACCTCGCTGCCACTGAGCATGGCCTGTCCAAAACGGCCAAGAATACGCTTAAAAAGATTTCTCTTGCTGCGGCCTTTTCGGCCGACGCTTCCTTTGACGCCCTTCAAATGGATGCCAGGGCCCTAGCTTCCAATGTTGTGGCTCGCCGCAACATTTGGCTTCGGCAGTGGTCTGTGGATCCAGGTTCGCAGGTCAGACTGGCAGGTATCCCTTTCCAGGGTACGAAACTGTTTGGCTCCGCTTTGGATAATATCCTTGTGGAAAACAAGGACAAGCGGAAAGTCTTACCCTCGGTTTCTAAGGAACCGCCGAAAAGTAAGAACCAATTTTTTCGTCCCTCCAGGACTGACCAGCGTAACAGGGACTCTCATAGACAACGTAGCAGGTGGAACAAGTCTCGTGTGTTCCCCAAAAGCAAGCCCCAGGCTTCCTCCTCAAATGCCCACGCCAAAGCACATAAGGAACAGCGAGCCACATGACTCTTCTCCAGAGACGTCCTCCGCCGCTGTCGGTGGCCGTCTCCTGCTCTTCGCCCATCGCTGGAAGGAAATTTCCAGCGATGCGTGGATTCAGGAGACGGTCTCCAAGGGATATGCTCTGGAGTTTCTCCGCAGGCCTCGTCCCCGGTTTGTGAAGGTGGCAAGGTCAAAGGACCCTATCAGGCATCAGAACATGCTGAACTCTATCCGTCATCTCCTAGAGATAGGGGCGATAGAACCGGTCCCCCCATCCCAGAGGGGGAGGGGGGTCTACTCCATCCTCTTTCTAGTCCCAAAAAAGAATGGGGATCTCAGACCCATCCTGGATCTGAAATCCCTGAACAGGTCTCTCCGGAAACGACGCTTCAGGATGGAAACGTGGAGATCAATCGTGGCAGCCCTGGACAAGGGCGACTTCTTAACATCTATCGATCTCCAAGAGGCGTATCTCCACGTCCCCATTCTTCCGCGTCATCGGGCCTTCCTTCGCTTCTGCTATGGAGGGAACCACCTCCAGTTCCGAGCTCTGCCGTTCGGGGTCACGGCAGCCCCCCGAGTTTTTACGAAACTCCTAATAGCACCAGTCTCATTCCTGCGCCAAAAGGGGATCTACGTGTATCCTTATCTGGACGACATCTTAGTCAAATCTCCGTCTCGGTCCCAGGCTCTGTCGGACCTCTCGGTCACAACGGACCTCCTACAATC
Source organism: Plestiodon gilberti rubricaudatus (assembly GCA_026170595.1). NCBI lineage: Eukaryota > Metazoa > Chordata > Lepidosauria > Squamata > Scincidae > Plestiodon > Plestiodon gilberti. The sequence continues at coordinate 104,214,895 of JANXHW010000002.1, read as the reverse complement.
ACTGGGGTTTGTGATAAACTGGGCCAAGAGCTCCCGAACCCCCTCGCAGTGCATAGAACACCTGGGGCTGATTATGGACACGGCACAATTCAGCGTGTCACTGTCCCGGGACAGACAAGCCACTCTCTGCTCTATGGTGAACAGGGTCAGGGGTTCTCAGACTGCGGACATCATGTTTCTGGCATCGCTCCTGGGGGTCCTAGTGTCTTGCCAGGACGTGGTTGCCTGGGCACGCCTCCACATGCGCCCGCTCCAGCGTTTCCTCATGCCTTACCAATCTCAGATAGAACAGCAGTGTCACGAGCAGGTTCTGGTTCCGGATTCGATCAAGGACTCCCTTTCGTGGTGGGTGACGGGAGGTCGCCCGGCTCAGGGCATGTCTTTATTGCATCCCCAGCGGACCGTGCTCACGTCCGATGCGAGTCTGTGGGGTTGGGGGCGCACCTCTTGGGGCAGTTTGCGCAGGGGACGTGGTCCCAGGTGGAGGTTCAGTACAGTATGAACAGATTGGAGTTACGGGCTGTGAGGTTGGCCCTAGTGTTTTTCCGCCAGCAGGTGCTGAACACCCATGTCCTCATCCGCACCGACAACACCTCGGCGAAGGCCTACATAAATCGCCAGGGCGGAACCCGATCCTCCGGATTGCACAAGGAGGCTGTGCTATTACTCTCCTGGGCGGAACAGAACCTGGCGTCGATCCGGGCCGAACATCTGGCAGGGGTAAGGAATGTGACGGCGGATTGGCTAAGCCGGCAGACCCTCCGGGAGGAGGAGTGGCAGCTGCATCCGGAAGTCTTCCTAATGGTAACACAGTGCTTCGGGCATCCAGTTATGGATCTCTTCGCCACAAAGGTAAACTCTCAACTGCCCAGGTTTTACTCAAGGCAGCTAGAAGGCGGAGCAGAGGGGATGGACGCGTTACAGTGCCAATGGCCTCCGGGTCTCCTGTATGCTTTTCCCCCAATTCCTCTCCTACCCCGGGTTCTTCGCAGGATTCGGGAGGGGTTATCTGTGGTGATTTTGATCACGCCCTCCTGGCCCAGGAGACCTTGGTTCCCCGATCTGATCAATCTGTCCGTCGAACCTCCCTGGCCCCTTCCCGCACGGGAAGATCTCCTTCGTCAGGGTCCCCTCCTGCATCCACGTCCCACTCTTTACAGACTCACGGCCTGGAAGTTGAAAGGTCGGCCCTAACCGGGCATAGTTACTCTTCAAGGGTGGTTTCCACACTTTTGGCTTCTCGCAGAGTGTCCACTAGTCGAGCTTACTGTGTGACCTGGAGGAGGTTTGTGGAGTGGTGTAAAAAGGGGAGGGTGTCTCCCACAAAGCCTAAGATTAAGCACATCCTTGAGTTTCTTCAGGATGGTCTGGAGTTGGGGCTCGCAACTAATACCTTGCGGAGGCAGGTGGCGGCGCTTCAGGGCATTCTGGGTGCATCCCTTCGCATAAATATCTCATCCCACCCACACGTCAAACGTTTTTTGAGGGGGGTGTCTCTACTCAATCCGCCACCTGTACATAGATGTCCCTCCTGGGATCTGAATACGGTACTTTCGGCATTACCTCACCTTCCTTTTGAACCTATGGCGACTGCCCCGCTGAGGGAACTCACGTATAAGACCCTGTTTTTGGTGGCGGTTACCAGCGCCAGGAGGGTCTCTGAGCTGGGGGCACTTTCCACAGACCCTACTCTCTGTATCTTCCACAGGGACAAGGTTGTGCTCAGGCTGGACCCCAAATTTGTGCCCAAAGTCAATTCGTTGTTCCATCGTACCCAGGAGCTGTGCTTACCTTCATTCTGTCCTAATCCTAAGCATCCCAAGGAAAAATTATGGCACACCCTGGATGTTCGGAGGGCGCTTCGTTTTTATATCGAACGTACTAAGGGTTTCCGTAAATCCTCGGCCCTCTTTCTCTATTTCGAAGGCCCTCGGATGGGCTCTAGGGCATCCTCGGTTGCCATTTCCTCATGGCTGAAGGCATCTATCGCTTCCGCCTACAGGATGGTTGGAAAGCATCCCCCTCTGGGTATCACGGCACATTCCGTTAGGGGAGCTGCTACTTTGGCAGCGTATGAAGGTTTTGTCTCGCTGGAAGACATTTGCAAGGCGGCCACCTGGTCTTCTACCCATACCTTTTTTAAACACTATAAGGTCGACCATATGGCTTCTGCTGAGGCCTCCTTTGGTAGGAGGGTTCTCCAGAAAGTTTTGCCACAATGATCTCACGCCCTTCGCTGCCCGCCCTGGTTTTACGGCTCTGGTAAATCCCACAGTCAGGAATGCCCTCTTCCTCGATCCAGAGAAACGGAATTCTTACCTTGTGAATCTCCTGTTCTGGGATGAGGAAGAGGGCATTCCGTCCCGCCTCTTCACAGCTTGGGGATTGGGGCCGGTGTCAGTTCTCCCTTTCTATGGGCGGAGGTGGCGCATCTTCTGAGGTTCATCTTCTCCTGGGCTAGAATGAGGTTCTTTTCATGTCCGTTCTCTTTTATCTGTGTTTTCCCGTTGCCTATCTGTTTTTGGCCACGTTTAACACGGTTTTGTTTCCAGTTTTACCTGTTTTACACTCAGTTTGAGCGCCCTTCGGCGCGCGTTTTCTTGGGAGAGGTGTCTCTTCGGCTCTTCAGTCTGGACTGGGTTCTGGGAGGCCCCTCCCACGGGGAGGAGACAATTTCAGCCAAGCCGATCCTGCCTTCTAAGTGGGAGGGACAACCCACAGTCAGGAATGCCCTCTTCCTCATCCCAGAACAGGAGATTCACAAGGTAAGAATTCCGTTTCCTCATACTGACACACCATGCATCTTTCCTATTTGCCAACACAGTCCCTTTCTGAATGCAGATGACCTTGGAGGCCACTTTAGTGACTGGCGAGGGCAGGAAATACTCTCGTAAAAATGTCCCATCTTTACTAAAATCCAGTGGATGATAATCATAGTAGCTCCCTCACTCTCCCAAACCTTACCAGAAATACAAGGGCCCCCAGTTAGTCCATCACTTGTCCAACAGCACTGATCTGGCAACAACTGGGTTGAGCTAAGGGAGTATGCGCAAGCAAGAACCCTCCCTCATCATTCCCTCTGGGAGCAAAGCTAACCTCCAGCCCTGAAATATGCAACAAGGGCTCCAGCGGACTTGGGCTCCGGCAGAAAGGAAAACAGCTGCCCTCTCTTCTGTGAGCTCATACGTATCCTAATACATCTTGTACAGCTGGATCCTGTTGTATGCAATTCAGGGGATAGCCTTGACTTGGTGGGAGGGTACACAGGCTCATGCCAAGCCCCCCTTCTTTGCTTTGAGACCAGGGAACAGTCACTATTTAAAAGGTTCAGCATTTTTGAACAACCCCCCCCCCCCCACCACCACTACCACCACCTTGTTTCTTGAACAAGTCTCTGGTTAGACATCTGTGAAACACTGCATCCATCACCCAAGTTAAAAAGGAGTGAGGAGCTTGAATAGGCAGTGCAGATAGCCCCTTTTGACAGCTACTCCTGTCCTAGGCAGATATAAGAGTCCTAGATTTGTGGCCATTTAAGCCACTGCCCTCATTCCTGCAGTTTGACATGTTTAGCACAGTGACTGCCAAGCCAAAATGACTGCAGCTGCAGAGGCAGTGCAACTGTCTGAACGGCTGCCAATTCTTTGATTAAACCACACTCGAGTATTCATATTTGGATTAAACAAGAAAGGGGCTTGCAACAAAATGATGGAGCATCTAACCAGCCCCTAAAATGAGTGATGTGTTTGTTTTTTATTAATTGGACATACAGGACAAAGCTGGTGTTTGCCCTACCCTTCTGTATGTGGTTTTCCATTCATTTTATCCTCCCATCAGTCTATATCTTTCTGACTTCCTATTCTTTCCTCTATGTTCCAATTCTCTTTTTCCAGCTCTCTCTCTCTCTCTCTCTCTCTCTCTCTCTCTCTCTCTCTCTCTCTCTCTCTCTCTCTCTCTCTCTCTCCCCCAATTTTCTCTAACGTTAGCTCTTGGTCTGTTTGCATTCCCTTGCACCTTTCCCCTCTCCCTGTGCCTGTCCAATCTTCTCTTTATTGCTTGTTTCTGTCTTTTCAGAGTAAACATGCCCTGGATCAAAGTAACAGACCTCTGGTGCTTGATGGGCAGGCCTGGCTTAATACGTTGAAGTGATGCCCAAAGCAGAGCCCATATTTTCCACCTCCCCTTTTCTTATCGCGCCTGACCCCCACCACTGCCTCCTCTTTCTTGCTGCCTGACCGCTTCTTCAATATAGGTTAGCGGAAGAATCCTGTGAGGAGAAGAGGAGGTCCAGGGGGCAGCAATGGGGACGAAGAGCCCACTGTACTGTCAGTTGTGCAGATTAGCCTACATATTAGACACACTGGTTGCACATGCATTGTAATTCCTTCTACCAAACGCCACACACAGCACTCCTTTGATTGACTAAAACATAAAATCCTTCTCCTAAATCAGGAGTGGGGAACCTCTGGCCGCGGGACAATCCGGTCCGGCACGTGCGGGACCGGACCGGAGGCTCCACCGCCGCGCGCCTCCTCCGTTTAAAAGCGGCCTTCCTGGACTTGCGCAGAGCGCTGCTGAGGCCAGATCTCGGCCGCAGCGGCGCTGTGCGCAGGTCCAGGAAGGCCGCTTTTAAAAGGAGTAGGCGCCGAGCGAGCGAGCGAGCGAGTGGGTGGGAGAGCAGTCGGTGGGTGGGTGGGTGGATGGGTGCTAAAATCCCGGGGGGGGTCAAATTTGCGGGGGGGATTTCGGCCCCCCACCGCAAATAGGTTCCCCACCCCTGTCCTAAATCATAATCAGTATCAACCTTTTCTCAGATCCAAAAAGGCCAGAACGTTGGTTCATTTGACTGTGATGGGCTGGCTTTTGCCTTACCATTTTGCCATATTTCGTCCAGCATATGTGAGATGTCCACCAACGTCTCTGATTGCTGTCTGGCACAGCATCACTCAATCCACTTTGAAAACATGTGCAATCATATGCCAAACTGCAATCTGATGAAAGTTTTAGGCTTGGTCAACATTCCAGAATGTGTCCTTCAGGCAGAAACAAAAGAGCCTTCATTTAGGATAAAATCAGTTCATACACATCTCCTACATAAATGATAATGTTAAAGCTGAGCTGAACATTCTTCTGATTTGCTTTTCAGTGCTAATATAACATAGCCCAACAAATATATATTGTATATATATTCTGGTGCTTCGGAAATTAGACCTATTCTTGGGTATATTTGCTGCACTGATTCAAAAACTGGTGCCAGTTTTGCCCTATCATCTCTAGCTTTCCAGATATGGCATAGCCACCGTATATGCTGATTCAAGCAGCTTCCTCATGAGGAAGCCATGGTGTCTGCGGCTATGCCAGATTTCCAAAAGTAGAGCTGATAGGGCAAAACTAATGTCATTTTTGGAATCAGCGCCCCAAATATACCCAAGAATAAGTCTAAGGCACCAAAATGCATGTTGGGTTGTGTAATTATTTCAGCAGCCAAAATTTCTTCATCCCCCCCTAAACTCCTCTTTTCTATGTCTGTTCACTACTGCTTGCAACCTATCTCCTCCCTCCTTGCTGCTTCACCAGCATACCTTTTTTTTAAACTCTTTCATGCCTCTTCATGGGCCAAGTCAATCGGGACTCATTTATTGAACATGTGACAGTGCTGTGTAGCCAGATATAGCTATCTACTGATGTCAATGAAAGCAAATGAAATCTCTTTAGAATGAGGACAAGAACTTGTATGGGCAGTCCCAGACAATCACGGTTCAACCACCAACACTTCACAGTGATCTTGAAAAAATAACTGAAAAGGGGGCCTCTTTCAATACTGATGAAGATTTTACAATCAGTTCAGTCCAAGGAAATATGCTATGATTTATGTTACTGGCAAATTCTAGCCAAATCCAGCCCTTGCGTAGACTCTCTCTCTCTCTCTCTCTCTCTCTCTCTCGCCTGGAGAAATGTACACCAATATCTAAGAAGCAGCTCCTGGGGGGGGGGGGGGAATCCAGGAAATTACAGGCCAGTCCGCTTAACATCTGTTCCAGGTAAAATGGTAGAAAGCATCATTAAAGATAAAATTATTAAGCATATAGAAGAACCAGTCCTGCCTCACTAACCTTTTCGAGTCCTTTGAGAGTATCAACAGGCATGTGGATAGATGCAATCTAGTTGACATTATATACTTGGATTTTCAAAAAGGCGTTTGACAAAGTCCCTCACCAAAGGCTCTTGTGTAAACTTAGCAGACATTAAACTTAGGAGGCCCTTTCATAGATTGATAAGTGGTTAAAGAACAGGAAGTAGGAATAAGTGAGGAATTTTCACAGCAGGGGAAAGCAGTGAAATTTCCAAAGATCTCTAGTGGGTTTGTGCCTTTTAACTTGTTTAAAAATTATCTGGAGATTGGGGTAAGCAGCAAGGTGGCCACTTTCACAGATGACACCAAAAGATTCAAGGTGGTAAAAACCAAGGCAAACTGTGAAGTGCTCCAAAAGAACAATGAGAGACTGCCTGGGCAACCAAACAGCAAAAATTGTGCCCCGTCCATCTGCCCCACAGACACTACCAGGACAATTACAACAAATACAAAATGTATTAAAAGTATAAAACAATTACAAATAAATCAAGGATCAGAAAACATTGCAAATCAGCAGAAGTACTCGAAGCCAAAGGCCAGCCCGAGTTAGTGAGTTGTCCCAGATGTTTGAAAATGCCAAGTGACTGAACTATCCAGGTCTTCTAAGACAGGGAATTCCCTAGTCTGGGTGCTGCTACTGAGAATGCCCTGTCCCTTGTTCCTGCCAACTAAATCACACTGAGAGGCAGGTCCTGGAGCAAGGCATCTGATTAAGAACAAAGTGTGCGGGGAGATACCTGCAGGAGAAGGTGGTTCTTCACGGACCCCAACACCAGCACTTTGAACTGGGCCTGGAAATATACTGGTAACCAGTGCATATGCAAAAAACACGTCATAGTGAGCAACCCAGATTGTGTCCCCCTTAGTCTTGTACAAAGCACACATATGCACGCTGCACCCCCCAATTTCTGTTTTAAACATTTTAACAACATAAAATCCATATTGTTTTCCCCCTCTTACACAATCTGACTAGAATCCATCAATTGTCTCTTTCCCCAAATAATAATACATCCATTTTCTCTACCCCCAAATACTGATCCATTGACACGACACTGACAAAAAGCTGTGAAACCCTCTGTGAGGAGAGAGAAAGCTGCCAGCTGCACCTGCATGGGAGGCAGAGTGCCGTCAGCTGAGTGTGGGAGGCGAAGGCCAGTGAGAAGCCAGACTGCAAAGGAATCCTTCTTCAATGAAGTTGTTCATGCAAGATTGAACATTTACATATAATTGTAAAAATTCCCGTTAGGGGGTTTGGGAAAGCCTGTCCATGTAAACCGACTTGGATTAAAGTCAGAGGAGAAATCCAATGACTAAGAAAGGCGGTATATAAATAATGTAGATATTTATTTTTATTATTATTATTATTATTATTATTATTATTATTATTATTATTATTATCCACCTGGAAGAAACCATTACTCTCCCAAGTTTCTAATTGCAAGGCCAGAACTCCTATGCACCATAAGGTTAAAGAGCTCACAATTAGCTGTTCACTTTTCCCCCTCTCCCCTCCCCCTCCCAACCAGCCAGCCAGATTACTCTTCTGAACTACTCTACACATTTCAGCTTTTACTTAGTTGTTAAAGAAAGGACTGCTGTGTGTTCTTGCACCCAACCATGGCAGGCTGATGACAAATGCGGCACACCTCCTTCAGAAGGCAAAATAAAGTGCCAGTGATATCTTTTTCTCCTCTGAAGTGTTCCTCCACAGGTATTAATTAGCAGCCACTGTGCTCAACAAGCCTCAAACGTTCAGCAGAAATGATGACAGAAGCAGCCTCAACATTTCTCCCACCACACACACACGCAGGGAAAGTGCCCTGAACTCTTGCGAGGATATGGAATTTCATTCCTGAAGCAAGGAATTTGCTCCCTCTGGCACGGTGAACCAGAATCAGACTGGGGGTGCACAGATATGTGGTTGGTTGTTCTTTGTGCAATCACTCCTCTGTGTGACAGGGGTCACCATCAAGTGGGGGGTGGGGGAAAGGACTTCAGAAAACATCCATATTGGCCATTAGAAACAAGAACTTGTTCCCATGGTGGGAGGTTTCTTTTCAATAATGTGTTAAAAGCAATAGGAAATGATAACAATTTGTCACTCAGTCTTTGTTAGTTTAAGAGCCATAAGTCACAACAAGATGGTAGATGAAGGCAAACAAATAGGCAGCATATACAAACATTATTTGTCATTAAAACAATCCACCATAGTTACTGACTGGAAATTTTGGTTGCTTCAACGCTCGCCCCTTTCTCCAGAGTTGCTACGTTTTATTTCAGTGATTTTCAACCTTTTTCATCTCATAGCACACTGAAAAGGTGCTAAAATTGTCAAGGCACACCATCAGTTTTTTGACAATTGACAAGGCATACCGCACTGCCGGTGGGGGGGGGGAGACACTCACATTCCCAATGGCCCTACCAATGAACGACCCTCCCCCAAACACCTGCGGCACACCTACGGACTATTCGCAACACATTGGTTGAAAATTGCTGCTTTATTCACTGACCTTTTATGGAACATCCGGACAATGTCACTGTCAGCCTGTGGCACGGCAGTGTTTTTTGGTCTTGAATTGTGGACTCCAGCATCCACGGATTCACGTTATCAGCAGGGGGCAGAACCAACCCCCACGTATAACACGGGACCACCTGTACTTTTTCATTGAATACATTCTTGCAGAAAACCAGATTTGTCAACAATATTTAATTACTGTATTTATACCCCACATTTTCTCCCTGAAAGGCACTCAAAGCAGCTTACAAGGCATAACATCACATTTTAAAAAGTATAAACATTAAAATCTCCTAAAACAATAAGACAACCTTAAAAAAATATCATATTAAAAGTCAAAAAGCAGGAGCCAGCGATATGATTAAGAAAGAGACAAGAAACTTTATCTAATGCATTTTCTGATTCCAGGGAGAGAATAGGAGAAGTGACTGGCCTTTGTTGAGCGACAGAAACTAAGTCTACAAGCAATCTAATATTATCTGTCTCCTGACTCCCTTGAATAAAGCCACGTAGGCCCCAATGCACTATACTGGAGACAACCATCTGTAATCTATTGGTCAGAATTGTGGTAAGAATCTTAGCATCTATCTAGACTGATAAGGTAAATAGGGTGGTAGCCGGCACCACCTACACACCTACAACACCTACAACACCTACAACACCTTCTAGAACTAGCACCCAAAAAAGATGTCCTTTACATCATAGGAGACTGGAATGCTAAAGTAGGAAATCAAGAAATAAACGGAACAACAGGCAAGTTTGGCCTCGGAGCGCAAAATGAAGCAGGGCAAAGGCTAACGGAGTTCTGTCAAGAGAACACGCTGGTCATAGCAAACACTCTTTTCCAACAACACAAGAGGCGACTCTACACATGGACATCACCAGATGGTCAATACCGAAACCAGATAGATTATGTGCTTTGCAGCCAAAGATGGAGAAGCTCTATACAGTCAGTAAAAACAAGACCTGGAGCTGACTGTGGCTCAGATCATGAGCTTCTTATTGCAAAATTCAGGCTTAAACTGAAGAATGTAGGGAACACCACTAGACCAGTCAGATATGACCTAAACCATATCCCTTATGAGTATACAGTGGAGGTGAAGAATAGATTTAGGGCATTAGACCTGGTAGACAGAGTGCCTGAAGAACTATGGATGGAAGTTCGTAACATTGTACAGGAGGCAGCAACGAAAACCATCCCAAAGAAAAAGAAATGCAAGAAAGCAAAGTGGCTGTCAGATGAGGCTTTACAAATAGCTGTGGAAAGAAGGAATGCAAAAAGCAAAGGTGAAAGGGAAAGATATAAACAACTGAATGCAGATTTCCAGAGAATAGCAAGGAGAGATAAGAAGGCCTTCTTAAATGAACAATGCAAGGAAATCGAGGAAAACAACAGAATGGGGAGGACTAGAGATCTCTTCAAGAAAATTGGAGATATCAAGGGAACGTTTTGTGCAAAGATGGGCATGATAAAGGACAAAAAAGGCAAGGACCTAACAGAAGCAGAAGAGATTAAGAAGAGATGGCAAGAATACACAGAAGAACTATACAAGAAAGATCTTAATGTTCCTGATGACCATGCTGGTGTGGTCACTGACCCAGAGCCGGACATCCTAGAGAGTGAAGTCAAGTGGGCCTTAGGAAGCATTACTAACAACAAAGCTAGTGGAGCTGATAATATCCCAGCTGAGCTACTTAAAATCCTAAATGATGATGCTGTGAAAGTGCTGCACTCAATATGCCAACAAATTTGGAAAACTCAGCAGTGGCCAAAGGATTGGAAAAGGTCAGTTTACGTTCCAATTCCAAAGAAGGGCAGTGCCAAAGAGTGTTCAAACTACCGTACAATTGCACTCATTTCACATGCTAGCAAGGTTATGCTCAAAATCCTACAAGCTAGGCTTCAGCAGTACGTGGACCGAGAACTACCGGACGTACAAGCTGGGTTTCGAAGAGGCAGAGGAACTAGAGATCAAATTGCCAACATGCGCTGGATCATGGAGAAAGCACGAGAGTTCCAAAAAAACACCTACTTCTGCTTCATTGACTACACAAAAGCCTTTGATTGTGTGGATCACAACAAACTGTGGCAAATTCTTAAAGAGATGGGGGTACCAGACCACCTTACCTGTCTCCTGAGAAACCTGTATGCGGGTCAAGAAGCAACAGTTCGAACCGGCCATGGAACAACTGATTGGTTCAAAATTGGGAAGGGAGTACGGCAAGGCTGTATATTGTCACCCTGCTTATTTAACTTATATGCAGAGTACATTATGAGAAATGCAGGGCTGAATGAATCACAAGCCGGAAACAAGATTGCCGGGAGAAATATCAACAACCTCAGATACGCAGACGATACCACCCTAATGGCAGAAAGTGAAGAAGAACTAAAGAGCCTCTTGATGAGAGTGAAAGAGGAGAGTGCAAAAGTTGGCTTGAAACTCAACATTAATAAAACTAAGATCATGGCATCGGGTCCCATCAATTCCTGGCAAATAGAAGGGGCAGAAATGGAAGCAGTAACAGATTTTACTTTTCTGGGCTCCAAGATCACTGCAGACGGAAACAGCAGCCATGAAATTAAAAGACGCTTACTCCTTGGAAGGAAAGCTATGGCAAACTTAGACAGCATAATAAAAAGCAGAGATATCACCATGCCAACAAAAGTTCGTATAGTCAGGGCGATGGTGTTCCCAGTAGCAATGTATGGTTGCGAGAGTTGGACCATAAGGAAGGCTGAGCGCCGAAGAATAGATGCTTTTGAACTGTGGTGCTGGAGAAGACTCCTGAGAGTCCCTTGGACTGCTAGGAGATCAAATCAGTCAATTCTAAATGAAATCAAGCCTGACTGTTCCCTGGAAGGACAGGTACTAAGGCTGAAACTCAAATATTTTGGCCACCTAATGCGAAGAGAGGACTCTCTGGAGAAGACTCTGATGCTGGGAAAGATTGAAGGCAAAAGGAGAAGGGGAAGGCCAAGGATGAGATGGTTAGACAGCATCACCGATGTAACAAACATGAAAATGAGCGAACTCAGGAAGATAGTGGAGGACAGGAAGGCCTGGCGGGATATGGTTCATGGGATCACGAAGGGTCGGACACGACTTAACGACTGAACAACAAGCCGGCACCACTCAAGGGACTTTTCCTATCAGGTTTAGCAGGACAGAAATAAAGGCTTCAAAATGGAAAGGTAGAAGTGTACCAGAGCTAAGGGGGCCTGATTAAACCTTGAAACATTTGAGGTTAAAAGATCAGCAAAGTGTTTAACAGTTAGTGAGCTAATATTAAGAGAGATGCTAAAAGGCAAGCAGAAAGTAACATAAGTTGAGCAAACAAACCCCCAAAGAGAATGACACTTCTTTCTCTGCAGTGGTGTGTGTGTGTGTGAGCTGCCATCTTGGGTGAGGCCATCCAGTCGACATTCCATGACCCCCCCAGAAACTGCTTTGCGACCCCCTTGAGGGTCCTGACCCCCAGATTGGGAACCACTGGTTTAACCTATTTGTGGGGATCTGGTGGTTTAGAGTTACATCAGGATCTGGTGGTTTAGAGTTACTGGTTTGTTTATGAGTTAATTTTAGATCCTTGATTTGCAGGAGTTGGAGTTGGTAAAGGAAAGGCCTCTGATTATCAGGAAGCTGTGGCAAAGAAAGTAGTTTGAAATAAATCTGACATTTCCCCCTTGAGGTTCAGGCTCTGCTGAAGATTAGAATAAAAATGCAGACATTGCTAATTAATGGCCACTGGTGCAGTGTGACTGTGATTCTTTGCATCTCAAATAGAAGGGATCAAATTCCTTGAATGCTGCTGCTCCAGACAAAGAACCAGCTCCCCTCTTTCCCAATAGTGCTGGCAGGTAGAGAGCAGCATCAATTCCTGCTTCTGCTTGAGAGAACTAATGCTTATTCACATTTGGCGAGAGAGCGCTGCTGGTAAAGCAAAGGAGTGGGATTGGTAGAGTAGCTAATTTGCAAATCTTTCACCTGCTTCTCCAGGTCTGTGTCTTGAGAATTTTTCACAGGAAGGTTTCGTCTATAACACACGGCGTCTTATGTAAGCTTTGCGGGCTGACTATGGCTTCAGAGGAAGCCGAACCCCCATTAAATTCAAAGAAACCTGTCAACTTGCATTTCATTTGTGAAAAGAAAGTCAAGTCAGTCAGGAAGGAGGTATTCAGTTGCCACCTTTTAGCCTCATGCGGCAGGAAACCCAACGGTAACGTCAGAGTGATGGTCAGATAGGGCAATGGTGTGTCTGTCTAGTCTTTTTTGTCCTCTCTCAGAATGAAGCTTTAGGGCAGACGGGCAGAAGGGCAAGGGTGGCACTGAACCTCACCAATGAGTCCTCTGACTCTCTCTGTCAACTCTGTCTGCTGTAACATCAGCACACACCGCTTCAGCAACTACAAGCAAGCACAAGCCTACAGCAGTGTGTGCTAAATCTTGGATGGGGAGAGGAGGGGAAAGGCAAAGCAGCAGCAGCAGCAGTGTATGCTACATTTTGAATGAGCAGAGGCAATGGCTGCTGTAGCTGTGTAGCAGTGGGTCAGGAGCGGATATGAGCCCACCTGCTGCTGTGGCTCTTGAGCGTGCCAATACGACACCAGTCCCACAAACCCAAGGTCAGTTTAAGTATTTTGTTGCAACAAGCAAGACCTGTGGCACTTTAAAAAGCCAGATACTGTATTGTGGCATGTCTTCCAGACCAATCCTAGCTAAATCCCCGTGCAGTAATGCTGCAGTGCCGGTGTGGCTTACTCTGCAACCTGCAGAAGATTTTTGACTGCTAGGGGTCAGGGTAAGGGGAGCCGCTATGGGGCAACTCAGACCTGCGCCAGCTCAATTGCAGCTGCAAGTCTGTGTTGCTCCGTGAAGGCAGATCAAGTCCGGGAAGGGGCTTGGGATTTGGCATGTGCCATCGCTGATCCCACCCTCTCCTGGGCCTGATCTGCCCTCCTCCCCACCCCCATCATCACCCCATTCCACTCACCCCTCCCCCATTCCACCTTCCCCGTTCAACCCCCAACCCCCTGTGCAGGCTTAAGTGCTCCAGTGGGTGTCTGCGGGTCCACCGGTGTGAGGGAGGTGCATGTTGGGGGAGGCTGCTTTAAAGCAGCCTCCACCGGCACAATGCTAGTTACGCTGGTAGGGGAGGGGGTTAGGATTGGGCCGTACATGAGCTACAGTTTCCTTCATCAAATGCATGCTGATGTCCTTTAGGATTGTCTTCATGCTGGAAGCATCTCAGGAATTATTTAGAAACTTCTGGGGGGGGGGGGGAATCTTATGCAATCTGCAACCCACAGTGGGACAATCCACAAATACAATACATAAAGCAATATAGTATGTATTTACATGGTAATATTATATCCTGTGTATAAGTGGCACTTGGCTTTATTTTGACTAGAATCTGCTTTCTGAAGATCTTCTCATTTCCAGAAAAGTCAATGTCATGTATTAAAATGCAAATTAATTTGACAGTCCTTCATGTCAACTAAATGATGCACAAATAACTGAAATAATCCCATAATTAAAACCTCAGTAGCAAGCACCATTTTGTATACACAGGGTATGCTTCAAAAGGAAAAATGCAAAGCCAGACACACTCTGGTTACTGTATGTTCCTATAACAGCAAATTCAGGTCTTTGTATCCATCCAATGCAGCGAAAACAGGACCACCACCAAAGAATAGAAGGTTTCTGGGTATTTGCCGAACTTCAGATATTTGCAGAAGTTAAGAACTTTGAAAAACAAAATCCTCAAAAGAGGCAAAAATGTCCAAAGTCACTTTGCTTCTTATTGAGTCTAAGGGTGAGAGAGAGAGAGAGAGAGAGAGAGAGAGAGAGAGAGAGAGAGAGAGAGAGAGAGAGAGAGAGAGTGTCTAGATTCCTAGAGGGGCTTCACACTGCTTGGAACATTCATGTTCACAGTGGGCCCATAATCAGGGTCGGGTCCAGTAGGAGGAGGACTTTATCTTCACCTTGAGTAGCACAGTGCATTTGAAATGCACTGAAAAGCTGACCATGTAAAAGACTGTTTCCATTACAATAAATCTCTCAGAGGTTCAGCTATAAAATGATTAATCTGGGATAAAAACAGAGTAGGCAAGTGCTTATATTGAAAATGTATTTAGAATTACTTCTTTTTGTACATTTAAATGTCTAATGCCATTGAAATAAGGATTAAAAATAAAACAGTAAAAATTGCAGCCTAGTGTTTATTGTGCTTTTCTAATCATTTACTTTAACGGAAATAAATCCTAGACAATTTCCAAAGGTTTCTACTTTATTGGCAACAAAAGCCTGTAAAATACACTAAACATTTCATGGAAGAAACTTGAACTTTGTCAAAGTCAATGATAACTTTGTCCTCTGCATAACCAGCAATATTCATACCATTACATACACACACCAGAGCTGATCATTTACACACAATTGTGTTTGTCCAGTGGGCAGGAGCTATATCGCACAAAGGATATAGAATCATAGAGTTGGAAGGTGGATACAGGATCATTGAGTTCAACTCCCTGTCAGTGCAGGCTGTCCACAGCTACAACCACTGGCATTACTAGAGCTGGGGCAGAACGGTAAGTCTTGCACAGCGGTAACCGCTCCGTTCCATGGTGGCCCAGCCCACTCGCCGTCGGAACCAGTCTGAGCGGCGAAGGCAACGTGCAGGGAGTCTCCTGCACGTTGCCTTCGCCGCTCAACTGGTTCCGACGGTGAGTGGGCTGGGCCACCATGGAACGGAGCGGTTACCGCTGCGCAAGACTTACCGTTCCGTCCCACCTCTAGCAACGCCAGTGGCTACAACATCCCCAATAGGTACATATCCAGCTTCTGCTTAAAAACCTCCAGTGATGGAGAGTCTTTGACCTTCTGAGGCAGACAGTTTCACTGCTGAACAGTTCGTACTATCAGGAGATTCTTCCGAATGTTTAGTCAAAACATTTCACATAATAAAAATCATTCCCTTATGGTAATTCAAACCCATTTGTCAGGGTCCTACCCTCCTGAACAACTGAGAACAAATCTGCTCCATCTTCCACATACAACTCTTCAGGTATTTCCTTTCACATACAGGCTCCTCAGGTATTTGTAGATAGTTATCATGTCACCTCTTAACTGTCTCTTCACCAAACTAAACACCCACGACTCCTTCAACCTTTCTTCATAGGACATGGTCTCCAATCTCCTAACCATCCTAGTCGCCATCTTATTCAAAATCTTCTCATTTCCCCTCTTCCATCCAGCAACTCTTCACAAAAAAAGCAGGTCCTTGTTTCCTACAATTCTCCGCCTCTCCTCCACATTCTCTTACAGGATGGCCTATTGGACCTCCCAACTTCTGATTTAATTGGCTTGTCTCAGATCACATAACAGTTAATCTATAATGACTATCTTGGGTGTCATGTTCAACTGCCACTAGCAAACACAGTACGCCAGAAAAAAAGGGGTAAACGTTCTGAATATCGGAACATTTGTTGCCCCCAGAACAGTGCTCTGAATTACATGTTGGTCCCAGCTGAGGATTGGCAGTTGCAATTGGCAGTTGCAAGACTGGCTGGGCTATTAAAAAGAGATCTCCCCCAAGGATTAGGGGGCAAGAGGAGCCGAGTGCCTTCAGGAGTGGGGAGGGAAAGCAAATCGGTAAGAAGAAGGACAAAGAAGTGCTCAAGGAGGGAGCAGGCTAAATAGATAGATTTGGCCTCCAGGTTTACAATATAACCGATATTAGGCTTTCTTGTTTGCAGTCATACATTGGAATAATTTGAGGACTATACCGTCTCTGAAGCATGACTGCACTGGCAGATGCTGAGTTGTCTGCATAATCTCATACAAACACAGAAGTTCACAAATAGCAAGCAAGATTAAAACAAAATCCATCATGCAAGAATGTCAAATACCTACCTTTGAGTCATAATCTTATAGGCATCTGGCAGATAACAACGGATATTCTCCATCTGAGCAGGATCAGAGTCGCAGATTTTATCATCTGTCCTGCCATAGTTGGCACTTTCAATCATGATAACATCTGTTCCCGGGCAACGCAGTTCTATTGGGTAGCTTTCACAGGATAGTTCTCTCCGGACCACTGCCATAGGAACAGGAGCACGACTGAAAGCTGTGGACAGAAAAGTAATACTTGTCTCCAATACTGACAGCAGGACTCAAAGCAGAGTTTCCATTTCAAAACATGGAAACGGACCATCCTGAGACGTTTCAAACTGCGCATCATCATTAAACAAAGGAAAAAAAAAACAGCTTGCAGAACTGCTATACAGGTTGATTACCCCTTATCCGGGCATCTGAGATCTAGACTATTATGAAATCCAGTCATTTTTGGGGCTATGACTTTAAAAAAAAAAAAAAACTTTTTACAGCACCTGGCTGGCATTGTGCAAGGCATGCTGGGGTACAACATTATTAAAAATATTATATAAATGTACCTTCAGGCTATGTGTATAGAAGAGACATAAATGAATTCTGTGTTTAGACTTGGATACCATCCCCAAGATATTTCATTATATTTATGCAAATATTCTGAAATCCAGACAACTTCCCATCCCAAGCAGTTCAGATAAAGGTTACTCAACCTATGCCATAAATTGGCATATTAAATAAACTTTACCAAGTTATTCTCAACTTTAATATGCCAATATTATGCTATAATATGCTAATATGCCAAGACTCGAGCTCAGTTCTGACATTTTTATTTTATTTTATTTATTTATTTACAATATTTCTATCCCGCCTTTCTCCCCAAAGGGACCCAAGGCGGCTTACACAAAAATAAAATACAAAAATACAAAAAATACAAATAGATAATTACTTTTTAAACAACAAAAAAGTTAATAAAAACATCTAAAAATTGATTAAAAAATTACATTTAAAACAAGATCATAAAAACAGCAGCACCCCACCCGTACCAGCAAGATGTTAAAAAGGCAAAGGCTCAGAAGGCTTCTTTGAACAAGAAGGTTTTTAGGCCTCGCTGGAAAGTGTCCAAGGATATAGACACTTCAAATCATGTCAAAGCTAGCTGCGCTACAGTGTGGCATGATGCCTGAATCGACAAAGAATGATTTTAAAACTTCCATTGTGTCGGGAAAATCCGTCATTTAATAAATATTCAACAGTTAATACATTACATATTACAGCTCTTGATGTTTCGCCACCAATATTAGTGGCATCTTCAGAAAAATAGTAAAATTTATAAACAACTAAAATTTAAACAGTACATGCTCTTCCATTTCTGCACACTACTATTTAAATGACAAAGAATGGTTTGCAAGCAGCTGGCAAACTAGAATCAGAATTCCTGGTTGAAAACTATGGTTTGTGTGCTAACTGAATTGGCCTGATATTTGAGCCGACAGATGAAAATTATAGTCATTGCTCCACCTCTGGACAAATGCCATCCAGATACAGCAGTGTGACGTACATGAAAAATGAAAGTAGACCCACCATTATAAACCAGGGTTTCTCAACAAGTGGTACTAGTACCACCAGTGGTACTTCGGCCAACTGCTGGTGGTACTCGGGTCCGCCGGACCACCAGAACCCCACTCCAACGCGATGCTTTCGGTGGCACGTTTTTGCTCCTGAGAGGCTTTTGCCTTTGGCTGAGCCTCTTGAGAATGCTGGGAAAGGGCCCTCTCACCTGCCCAGAGCCTCCTACCTGCATTTTCTGGCCTCCGAAAACCTGAAAACCCAGACGTTACAGGCGATGTCATCGCCAGTCACTTCTGGTGGTACACGGCTGGGAAGGGGTTGAGAACCCCTGTTCTAAACCATGGTTTGTGTGTGCATTTAGAGGCACAAGCTTAGCTTGAGAGGATACCATGATTGACATGATGCCTGAGTTGCGCTGTACAGTTCCAGCTTTGTTTCTCTGGTGTGCTTTAGAAAGAAGATAGAATGTTATACAGATTAAATACAAACACATACCAAAACATTATTATTTTTCTAGTGCCCGGTGAAGATTCTTTTTTGAAAGTCTCCCCAGCCTTTTAAGGTACTATTATTATTATTTATATCCCACCTTTTCCTA
The DNA here is from genome assembly GCA_026170595.1 of Plestiodon gilberti rubricaudatus. Taxonomy (NCBI): domain Eukaryota; kingdom Metazoa; phylum Chordata; class Lepidosauria; order Squamata; family Scincidae; genus Plestiodon; species Plestiodon gilberti. The sequence goes on along the minus strand of JANXHW010000002.1, from coordinate 104,196,191 downwards.
TGTCGAGGCAAATGCCCAAGGCGGCTTACAACAGTTAAAATACATAATTTAAAAACAGTACATAGAATAAATTAAAAAACAATAAAATCCACTGGTGGGTATGCATTTTAGTTGTCAGTTTTACTGCTATTTTAATTGTTGCAACTGTGTCTTGTCGTGTGTTTTATTATGCTTTTATAATGTTTTAGTAAACTGCCCTAGGAACACCGCTGAAGGTACAGTAATCAGGGTTTCTCAACCAGTGGTACTAGTACCACCACTAGTACTTTGGCCAACTGCTGGTGGCATTTGCACCACTGGACCACTGGAACCCTGCTCCGATGCAGTGCTTTTGGCGGCACATTTCTGCTCCCAAGAGGCTCCTTACTTTGGCTGAGCCTCTCGGGAATGAGCCTCTCTCTAGCCTTCCCACCAGCAAGCTACTTAGTGCGCTACTGAAGCGCCTTTTACAGCTGGCGCTGACTGCTTTATGGCAGTCAGCACCAGCACTCGGAATGCGAGTTCCACTGCTGCCAGGGCCCATTAGGATTGGGCCATAAGTACATGTTCTGCACACCTCCAGTGTAAGGAATGATCAAGGCAAATCAAGGGAAAGATGCTGACGGTAGCTTGGGTGTATATGCATGCAAATTGTAAAATGAAAGCATATTGGGTTTTGTCCATTTGCTTTTTGTTTAATTTTTTTTAACCATATCCTACTTTAACCAAGACAAGAATAATTGAGTTTAAATTAGAAAAAAATAAATCATATGAAGAGTTCCATACTGGAATGCTGGCTAGAAAGGCAGTCAAATTACCTCCTTTGAAGTTTTCCAAGGATAATCTGAAACAAATGCTTTGTCTGCAGAGCTATGGGAATGGACCAGATGGATTGAGGGCTCTCTTTCATTTCAATGATTATATGAAGTTTGAAAAATATAACAAACAGGTTATTGCTTGCTAGTTACTTTTTTCAATTAAATTAAAATTGAAACGTTGAGCCATGTTAGGCAATATTGATGTCCTAGGGTCAAGAGTCGTAATGTAATTCAGTAACTGACAAGACACGGAAATTAATCCCACTGGCAACCCATGCAAATTAAAATGAGTTGCAGTGAAAAGCGGGTTATAAATTCATTGACTAAATAAACACTAATACCACCTCAATCTCTCAGCTAACTCTTTGGCAAAAGCCAGCATGTTCAGTGATAAGCCCGTTTCTGAAGCCATGCTACGAGGGTTGGGAGTAGAATTAGAGCAATCTTATACGTTAAAAGTAGCTAAGACCAGACTACTGAAACTGCAGAAAGAAGCTTTCTGGTGGCCATCTCCATCTTCCGCTTCCAAACAGTGTGCTGGTTTTTTTCCAAGTAATTTATTGGTTGCCAGAGACACTGGCAAAATGAACTATTCCACCAGTTATGTGCTATTTTGGCTAGATTCTGGAGCTCTGATTGTCAGCCAGCTGTTCTGGCAATCTGGATTATTCATCAGGGCAGCCAATGGCCATCTGTGTTTTACGACAACTGTCAGAAAGGGGCTTGAAATGGCGAGGGACATTTGTCAAGGTTTGTCCCTGTTTTATGTATTCAGTTCAAACATGAGCATTTAGCAGTTTGTGATGTCGGAAATGAACATTGTCTTTGTACACTCAAGCAGAGCTTTACATTGAGTACAAATGTACAATAAATCTTTTGGGTTTAAAATAGAAGTAGTACAACAGAAAAAGACTCCCACCAAAAAAAAATAAAAAATAGGACGGCATGATTTATAAATTGAACTAATAAATTAACCAAAACAGAAGAAGCCTTCAAAACAGAAGCAGGCACTGCTTGCTCCTTTTAGGGTATACAGTACTCCCCCCATATCCACTGGGGATATGTTCCAGGCCCCTCCATGGATACTTGAAACCATGGATAGGAGCGAACCCCCCTCCATGGTTTCCTGAGGGCCCCCTGCCCTGCCTCCCCTGCGGGCAGGCGTGCGCGCCCCCCCCCCCCCAGCTCTTATTTTTCTTACAGCAAGCTTTGTTTCTTCCTTAAAATAAATAGAAGCAGCCTCCATTGCAGGCAAGTAGAACGAGACTAAGTCCTAGAGAGGCTTTACAAAGTTTCTGTTTCTGTTACTACTTGTCTGCAATAAGCAGCCAGAGGCTGCTTCTCCTGTTTGTTTAAGGAAGAAACAAAGCTCACTGGGAAAAAAGTAAAAGCCTGGGGGGAGGGGTTTCCCCATGATCAGTAGATAACTGAAACTGTGGATAGCGAATCCGTGGATATGGGGGCCCACCTGTACTATAAAGGGGAGCATTAACATAGGACATACAACATTCTTGGTCATGGGTTTGGTATACTACCAATGAAGGTGGTAAACCTGTGACTGGGATGTACTATTTCAAACTGCAGGTAAGATCTCATAGGATGAAATGCTGCAACAGACAAATCCTGCACATGCAAAATTATCCAGTTCCCTGACATGCTAGATTTCTACATGCAGAAGAGTTTTCATGTATTTGTAGGATTCATTCATTCAAGCCTCACTTGCAGTCTGAAGCGGTCTGGGTCCAGACACAGGCTTATCACCTTAGTGAGCACACAAGGCAATAGCTTAACATGGCTCTAACAACCGTTGTTAAAAGCAAGGCATCAGTGAGCATCCCTAGCAGCAAAAGGGCTAGTTTATATGTTACTTCTTTAGCTTTCTTCACTCATAGAAACTGTCAACACCCATGATCTCTGTAGGAATAGGAAAGGGACAATGTGTTCAAGGGACCCCTATCACTGCTCTCGTCCTCTGCAGTTATCTGACATTACAGCTCTCAGTTTCTTCACAGGAAAGTACAGTCAATTCATGCTATCCGTGGACTCAGTTTCCGCGGATTTGCTTATCTATGGGAACAAAAACATAACTCATGTCGCGCTATCCGCCGGCTGTTCTTGGCTGTGGCCATTCCGTGCTCTCAGCAGCTTCCTTTCATTTCAATGATTATAAAGTGTTGTTTCTTAGTTGTAACAAGCAAGTTACAACTGCGTAACAAGTATGGTGTAACTAAAGCTCCAATGGCTCTTGAGGATGCCATTTTTTTACCCATATGTCTAAAAACAAACTCCACTTGTTGTCATTTACTGTGCGGGACACTTGCTATAGAATGAATGGAAATAGGTCTCATTGGGAACCGGTCGTATTTATTTCCATTATTTCTGAAGATGAATGCCCATGCTCGTTGCACTTTCTTCTCTTTCAAAAGCCCATTCATTCTAAAGCATTTACCTGATTTTCATCTGCCCATGCCTCCAGCTTATTTAACAATAATATCATACAGATCTTCAAAGCAGTAATCAACAGACTAACTTGGCTATAATTCTTTGGATTTAATCCCTTCCCCTTTTTTCAAAGAGAAAAAAAAAAGAAATACTGGATATCAATCCCCCTGGAAATAAACTAATGGAACTAATGGATGTGAAAAGCTTTGCCAAAACTGGAGCTCATCACTCAGGATCAGATTTACAGACAGCATGTCTTCACCTGGTACATTTCCAGAGCATAAATCAGGCAACAATTTCACTAATGAACACTAAGGGCTAATGTGGCAGGTTCCCTAACCCCTGTCGATTCTAATCCTGAACCAACTTTGTTCCAGGTTGGTTCAATAAAATTCCCAAGAAAATTACTCTTCCAAACAGAGGCTGAAATCTGAAAATGTAAGATTGTTCTAGACTCCTAAGAAGATACAAAAATTCCCCAGAATTTGACACTTCATTTGATGTCACATCCCAAAAAAAGATATAGTGGAACTGGAAAAGGTGCAGAAGAGAGCGACGAAAATGGAGTTGGGCAGCTCCTCTATGAGGGGGCTACAATATTTGAGGCTCTTCAGTTTAGAACAGTAATTCTCAATCTTTTTAGCACTGGGACCCACTTTTTAAAATGACACTCTATCGGGACCTACCTAGCTTTACGAGACTTAAAAAAGTGATCTAGAAATAAATATATTTATGTATTTACAAGTAAAGCGCTCGACTGCTTATTGGGTAATTAGCAGCTACTGTATCTTGCAAACTGCAGGAGCTCAGCTCTTTGAACTTAAAAGGGCACTGGAGACTGTGACCTAGTTAGGTAAAGGTGACCCCTGACAATTAAGTCTAGTCGTATCCGACTCTAGGGTGTGGTGCTCATCCCCATTTCAAAGCCGAAGAGCCAGCATTGTCCAAAGACGCCTCCGTGGTCATGTGGCTGGCATGACTCTCTTGCTGCAGTGTGTAGCATGCGGCTGGAACACGGAGCACTGTTTACCTAGTTACTCCATGTCAAATTTGAGGCAGACTGGATGGGTGGTTTCAATTTTATGACCAATGGAATGGGCAAAGTGTATAATGGTATAACACTGTTTTTCCAACTCACCTTAATACCAGCACACCCACCTGACATACGGTGAATGCAACAAGGTCATTTAAAAAAAAAGGACAGAGACTAAGTAAGTGCCTAGAGAGCATGTCCCCCTAAACAACAAGCAATGCATCATGGGATATTATAAAGTGAAAGGGGGGGGAAATCTTAGAATGTTATTTTAATCACACATTGGTGATGTATCACTGAGAACAACAAGCGCACATGTCTATGATCCACCTCATTTAACACATCAGCAGATTTATCCTTGGCAAGAATATAATATATCTGTATTAGTTCTCAGCCAGGCAGGCTCTGATTCTGGCTGAGAATGCTGAAGGCTCCCCTGGAGCAGAAAGAGCTGATAGCGGCCTTTCTCCAGCCACTGTTTATCTCTGCTTACCTTCTCTCTCCTTTACTGACTAACTGTCCCTGCGAGTTGGGAGAGGAGTATAATGATGGAGTCAAAGTCTGAAAATAATAAGCTTGATATAAATCAAAATGCTTGGCTATGTTTTGATGCAGGTTCCTTGCCCTGAAGTTTGTCATTAGAAAACAGAGCAGGCTTTTAAACAAGCTTTATTACTTTTAAATTGCACAGGAATGCTCTAGGGCTTTAAAAAAGGGGGAGAAATACCATGTTTTTCCTGGTGCAGTGAAAGCATTTTGAGATGAAGGGGGTCTGTCCATCGCCAGAGGAACAGAGACAATTAGCTTCAAAGGAGAAATAAGAGAAGCAGAGAAGCAATGGGTGAAGATAGGCAGCCAGGTACCATATGAGGGACTCTCCTTCCATTTTATATGAGGAACTCTCCTTCCATTTTATCTGCCTGTCTCCAGAGAACCCTTCAGATTTTTTTTTGTCTCATATGACTCATATGTGGTCTTTGCAGGGCAATGAGCAGCTATCTGATTTTTGAATAGCCTCAGGGCTTGAGGCAATTAGTTATCTGATCTTTCCATCACTGATGTTTTCATTGGAGGCTCTGTGGGACCCACCAAAAATCAGGTTGCAACCCACCAAGTGGGTCCCCAGTGGCATAGCTAGGAGAAAAGGGCACGGATTGATGGAGCATATGGAGACATGGTGAGGTTGCAGCACCCCTTTTCTGACACACCCTTTTAATTCAAAAATTAAAAAAAGGTAAAGATATCCCCTTACAATTAAGTCCAGTCATGTCCGACTCTAGGGTGTGGTGCTCATGTCCATTTCAAAGCCGAAGAGCCAGCGTTGTCCAAAGACGCCTCCGTGGTCATGTGGCCGGCATGACTCTCCTTGCCGCAGCGCGTAGCATGCAGCTGGAACACGGAGCGCTGTTTACCTTCCCGCAAGCGGTACCTATTTATCTACTTGCATTGACATGCTTTGGAACTGCTAGGTTGGCAGGAGCTGGCCAAGCAACGAGAGCTCACCCCGTCACGGGAATCGAACTGCCGACCTTTCGATCGACAGCTTATGGTTCAGGGGTTTAACCTGCTGCGCCACCCGCTGACCTAATTCAAAAATTAGGATTCCCCATCTCGTCATTTATAAAGAAACAGCTGACACATGATTAAAAAAATACAGGTGCCATCATAAACAATTTGTTTGGCCCTTTGTAGCATAAGAAGGGCCTCATGAGCCTATACGTCTCTTCCCAACGCAAGCATCAGCAAGAAAATGCAGGTTACCGGTACTTGCTTCCTAGGTCAAAGTTGCAAACACCATCTCTTTTCTTGTTGGTACAAGGCTTTTTTCTCTTTTTTTGGTACACAAGCCATGAATTTCCATAAACAAAAACGTAACATAAATGGCCTAAAATAAATGGCTAAGATAGCTTTTAAACAGAAAGCATTGTCTATTGATACAAACTGGTGTCATTTCAGAAAGAAACCAGAGAGTAACAAATGTACACTTAACAGGAGAATCATATTCTTCAACTATTTCACTGGGGAAACATTTCCAAGAAAGATTTTATGAGAGCAGCTCAAGCACACACATAGGGCCAATGACGAGACAAATGCACATACAAAGACAGACTATTATTTTTAACTTGCTTAGCACAGCTGGAAAGATGGGATTGGTGCTTTTACTTGCATACCTGCCTTCCCTATTCCCAAACGCAAACACAATGTACCTGAATATTCCACCGTTTCATAAATTATACATACATTCCATATAGCAACATTTTTATGGCCTTCCTAGCCAGCTAGAGCACTATAAAGTCGCCTTGACTTTTTCATTCCTTGTCTGATGTCTGCAATAAAACACATTTAAACATATCAAGAGGTTAACATTCTTGATGGTATGAAACTAAGCCAACGCATGCCCTTTGCTGCAGCCCTGAAAATCTGTGAAAGTGCATTACAGGTTTAGGCTCGGTTCCATGCAGTTATAAATCCAATCCTATGGCTATGCTTAAATACAAAAGTAGTTGGCCCAAGATATATAACCACCTGGCTACTAATTTTCTTTCAATGGTGAAAAAAGAATAATGCATACACCACTTCACCCTACATCTCAGGAAGAAAAGAGCAACCCATGTGATTTTATATACCAGGGCCTCTGACAGGGCCAGCCCAAGACATTTTGGTGCCTGAGACAAAGAGCAAAATGGCGCCCTTACCCAACCAGTGCCATAATACTGGGGGCCCTACAGTGGGTTCCCAAAGAACTCTGCCTTCCCACCTCAATGAAACACTTTTTAGCATTATATTTTAGCAATATTAAAATATTATTACAGCCAATTACACAGAGGCAAAACACTGAGATCCAAAATTCACAGGTACTGGTATTACTGATAACAGCACGGCTACTGTATTACTCCAGATACATCATCAATAATTCAAAATAAGCCCCACCAGTATGTGAAATGGTAGGCGATGTATTGCAAGGCGAGTCTTAGAGCACAATCCTACGGATGTCTAATCAGACGTAAGTTGCATTGTGTTCAATAGGGCTTACACCCAGGCAGCGTCGTTGGAGCGAAGTGCGCGGGGCGGGCACCTTCTCCCGGCCTCGGAGCCGGAGAAAGCCTTGGAGCGCCCGCCACGACCGGCGGCGTCCAGGGCCTTCTGAGAAGCCCCACAGCGTTGCTGCACTATTTATTCTTTGTTCGCGCATGCGCAGAACGCAAACGGGCAGCCCTTGCCTCAGAAATGTTCTGCGCATGCGCGAAAAAAGAATAAATAGCGCGGCGATGCAGTGGGCCGTCTCAGAAGGCCCCGTACGCCAGAGGAAGAGGGTCGAGGCTCCGGAAGAGCGTCGCAGGGTGCCGCCCGGGGCGGGGGGTGACGCGCGTCTCCCCCCCTCCTGCTCCCGGGTGATGTGGGTCCAGTGACGCTCCTGCTCCCAGGAAAGTATGCATAGGACAGGATCTTTGTATTCATATATATGTATAAGCACTAGAGACTTATACATATTGGACTTATACATATTGGAGAATTGGTGTGGAGGCAAGAAAGCAGATTTCTTCCAGAAAGCAGCACACACCCTCACCACCTCCTGTTCCTCTCCGGGGTTGAAGGAAAGGCACCAAATGGGGAAATGGTTGCTGCGTATGCCACCCACCTTGTGCCTTAGATTAGCCATAATTTGGCCCATTTCTCAGGAGAGAACCACACTCACTATTGGGGGAGTAGGGCACCCCAGAACCTCTGTCTCTGTACATGCTATTTAGCTAGACTGGTGAGTTGATTCCAGGGATGGGCGAAAAACAAAGAACGTAAAGGCAGCTACTTACCACATGTGATACTACTCCTTCCCATGTGATACTTTTAGAAGTGCAATTCATGCTGGGAACTCCCAGCATCCACCTCATGTTCTGTTTTATTTAATGGTTAGTAAGAAAAGAGCCAGGTATGTGGCTGCTTCCCCACAAACTCCCTTTCGCTCGTTCCTTGTGTGGTCCCTTTAAAGCAGTGGTGGCCAACCTTTCAACATAAATGCTGGCCCTTTAAATGGTTGCACAGGTGAGGACATTTCAGCAGGTGAAGCTGCTTTAGCATCACCATCAGCACTTGCAGCTGCCAAGGTTCTGTCTTCTACACAACTCTTAAGGACACAGAGGCCCTAATGATGGAAGGTTGGCCACCCCTGCTTTAAAAGGACCTTGCAACGAATGAGTGAGGTGGGTGAAGCAGCTTGCCGCTGTCCACACAGTCTTCTTGATGCAGACAGTGGCAACTTGCTTCCCTATCCACTCACCTCATTCCTTCCTCGCATGGTCCCTTTAAGTTTAAAGGGACTCGCAAGGGAAGGAGTGAAGTGAGCGGGTAGGGAAGTAGAAGCGGATTGGTGCAGCTCAGTCTGTGATGGGCTGGGCAGAGGGACACCCTGAATCTGCCACTCCCCTGCCACCTACTGCTGCTGCAAGCTGCATCATTCACTTCATGAATGGGCCGGCCCGGGCTTCTGATATCAAAACATAGGTATTCATTATTACCAGGAAGAAATTTCTGTTCCTTCCTTTATCCAAAACATAGCTACCTTTGTGAAACATTCAAAGCCTTGTAAGAAATTTATATTTTGGGACTAATAGAAAATATTTATGTGAGTAGAAGACAACTCTCTCCTTTAATAGGAGAATAATCGTTTAATAATTTAATAGGAGAATGTTCTCTCTCAAGAATAACATTTAATTTTATATCAAAGCAAGAGAGCTTGGCTCTCCGACTTCCATCATTGTTGAAAAGTGACTAGAAAAAATATCAGGAGTGCAAAGAAACAGACAAAGCATTTTGTGTGTGAAGTTAAAGAGAGTGTACATCCTCAGTTTTAAGATTTTGTACAGACGGAAGCATCTTCCCAAATTTTGAAAGTGTACTTTTCTGGGGATCGAAAACCAACCCTCATGCTAATTTCTTTGAATTAAACAGGATTCTAGGCATGCCAAAAACATTTGCTTATTGTGAGTTATGCATGGCGCAATGTCTTGCTTAGAGTATACTTAACGCATGCACTCTTCCTGTGTGTGCACCATTTGCACACCAGTGCAGAATCTCTCTGGGCACAGATCACAGACATGCAGGTGACACATGCTTAATGGATGGCACACAGGTTAAGAAGCCTGTAAACAGGAGGCTCTGCTGTGTGGAGCTCTAGACCTCTTTTCATGTTCCAAGCAGTTCATTTAGATTGGGTCCTACACACACTTACAACCCAATTCTGACTAATTATCTGGCGGGTGGCCCTGGGCCACCTGCCGGATCCTATTCCGGGTCGATAGAGATCAGCCCGGAGGTCTACTTGGGGAAAGGGGACGTTAGTCCCCTTCCCCCGGTGTAGCACGGCCCAGCCCTAATGGGCCTCCTCAGATTTCCGCCAGCATATTTGAGAGACTGCCTTCTTCCGTAAAATCCAACATGTCTTCTCTGGTCATCAGAGAAGGTCCTCTTAGATGTGCCTCCACCTGTGGCTGTGGGAGGGGCTGCAGCAAGAAACAGATCCTTCTCAGCAGTGGCACTAACTTCATAGAATTCCCTCCTCCTTAGTTTACAAACTACTTCCTTCTTATAGGCGTTCCATCAGGGCCTAAAAATGTTTCTTTTCAAACTAGCCTTATGATTTTATTATGTTTATTTTAATACTGGATGTGCGGCAGGTTTTATGGGGATGTTTCTATTGCTGATTTGTGTTTTACAGGCTTTGCCCTTCTATTCCTTTATTAAGAGGTGACTGCGGCTGGTTTGCATTTCATTTGTTACATTTTATGGTTTAACGATGCTTTAATTATTTTATGACCTATTAGGTTTCAATGTATGAAGTGTTTTTATAATTGTATGGTTCTGGGAGAAAAGTGGGGTACAAACTGAATGAATGAATATTCTCAGTTGAGTGCTGGGAAAATGTGACATTTCTGAAGCAGAAGTGCTTCTTGCACATTTGTTGCACTATGGATTGTGCATATTTTAGATTATGAACCCTGTTGGGACAAGGAGCCATAATAATAATAATAATAATAATAATAATAATAATAATAATAATAATAATAATAAATGAATAGTCTAGAAAGGCCTCTCAAGGGTACACTTGCAAATTTTACATGGGGGTGGATTGTCTGAAGTCAAAGCCTTTTTGGCTCTTTTCCTCTGGATCAATGAACAGGCTTTACAGGCTTTATATAAGGCACCCTGGGAAGCTGTGATTGACTCACAAAATTGCTAGTGAGAAATGAAAGCGCTAAACGCAGATTGTATTTGAATACTAATAAAACAAACATGTCAGAAAGTAGCAGAACACTTACCAAGCCAATCAACACAAGCAGAAGAAGAACAGAGGGAAAACAAGGATGCACTTCATAAGATGTTGAAATGTGAATGTGGTCAAGCGCTACACGATTACTCCAACCTAGACTTCAAATGTTAACAGTATTTCTGACACTCCAGAATTGATATGCCATACTTGGAAGTGTGCATTTGATTTGGAAAGAATTGCACTTCAAACTGAGTGGCAATCTCTAGGGTAGCGCCAAGAAGGGCCATGTAATGTTCCCCTTTGGGAACTTTGCTGCTTCTCCCCACCCTGAGAACATGTCAAGATCATGTGTACAGTCATGCCTTGGCTGCACACAGGGGTAGGATTTTCACTGCCACCAGAAACATAGGCTAAAGGGTCATGTTTTCAACCCTGTGCCCAGCTGGGGATCTGCCTGCCAACTTATGGCCCACATGCCACATACCAAGATCCCCAAGGAAGACAAAGGATTGGAGGGGGAGCATCTTGGCTACTCCTCTCTCTCTCTCTCTCTCTCTCTCTCTCTCTCTCTCTCTCTCTCTCTCTCTCTCTCTCTCTCTCTCTGCTCTGGTAGCATACAAGGCCAAGCAAGGCATCAGAGACAGGAAGTCAATTGCTCTATGGGTGAAAGCACCAGGCAGGTTTGTTCTAATTAAATCAAAAGAAAAGATTTATTGGAGATTAGAATAGGAGAAGGAAAAAAAAACAGACAATCAAATTCTATACTTGTGATCAAGAGGCAAAGTTCCAAAATAAAGTTAAAAACAGAGTAGCAGTAGCAGATACCTCACAATAGCAGCATCCTCCTGGCATCAAAGGGGGATAAAAACCAGCTCAGCAGTTAACTCTTTCCTAGCTAGTCGGCATCTTGGCTTGACTGGCAAAGCCCAATTCAAATCTTACTGTCTCTGACTTCCATCTACGCTGGATCTGGGTCCTGAATCTTGAACCTCGAATGAATCTCGAATTTATATATATATATATATATATATATATATATATATATATATATATATATATATATATATATATATATATATATATAAATTTTACCCAGCTGGGCAGCTCTCTTTTATCCTCACTCCCCAGGTACTCATAGGCTAGATTAACTAAAGTTTGAAGTTTCCTGCTTCCATGTCAGGTGAAGAACACTGGACCATTGACCATATGTGAGCTAGTTTGGGTCAAGGCTATTTTTCCTCTGGTGACAGCAGACAGTTTTGGAACTCCCAATTTACATCTGAAAGTGGAAGGCTATGTGTGATATGTGACTAGAGCTCTGGAAAGTATGGAGAATCTGACCGGCTGGCGGCCGCTTTCTAGCTCAGTATGCACAGAGAGCTGTCTTTTAGGGAAAAACGTTTTCCCAGGTTCTTGCTCTCTCTTTTCAGAGACAGCCCCAAAGGAAACACTCCAAACTGAAGAAAAGCCACCTGAGCTCCTTCATTTGGCTTTTCTCCTCTTTGCTTTCTTTGTTTAGAGCAGTGATGGCGGACCATTTGGGCTTGGTGTGTCAAAGATTTTGAAAATGCCTAACTTGACTCTGTGGCCAGCGGGTGGTGCAGCGGGTTAAACCTCTGAACCATAAGCTGTCGATCGAAAGGTCGGCAGTTCGATTCCCGTGACGGGGTGAGCGCTCGTTGCTTGGCCAGCTCCTGCCAACCTAGCAGTTCCAAGCATGTCAATGCGAGTAGATAAATAGGTACCGCTTGCGGGAAGGTAAACAGCGCTCCGTGTTCCAGCCGCATGCTACACGCTGCGGCAAGGAGAGTCACGCCGGCCACATGACCACGGAGGCGTCTTCGGACAACGCTGGCTCTTCGGCTTTGAAATGGGGATGAGCACCACACCCTAGAGTCGGACATGACTGGACTTAATTGTCAGGAGATACCTTTACCTTTAACTTGACTCTGCTGGTGTGTGCCCCCCCCTCCGAACTTTTAATAGTACTTTGACTATTGCTACTTTTAATAGTAATCTTGAATTGAACTGAAAACAACTATAGAACACATTGCATTTTATTTAACATCAATTTAGTGACTTTTTTTTGTTGCTGAGTTTTACTAGAGAATAAATTGAAAGAGGTCTGCCAAAATCCCTGCCCTAAATGTTTAAGACAAGCCTGTAACGCTTTTGCAAAAATATAAGGTTTGTCGGTGCCCTGGGGGAAATGCTGGCGTGTCACTCAAAATGACTTCGTGTGTCACCTGTGACACGCATGTCATAGGTTTCCTATCATGGGTCTAGAGTCTTTCCATATACTGTATGTGTTCAAAGGGGCTTCCTCCCAGGTAAGTGCATAAAATTGCAGTTTAAAACTGCAACCCTAAAACACACTTATCAAGAAATCCGTCTTACTGTAATCAATAGAACTTACTTCCAAGTAAACATTTGGGATCAGACAATGAACCTGGCATTTACTGTAAACTACTGTATATTCATGGTGCACTTGCATGCTGTTTCTAGAGCACCATATAAACACACTCACATAAAAATGAAGACTGAATTGGGGATTGCATTGACAGAAGTTAGATACCGTATTGTCCCGAGTATAAGACGCACCTGATTATAAGACGCACCCTTAAAGTTTGGTGCTATTAAAATTTTTTAATTAAATCACTGGCATTAAATTGCAACAGCCTGATTATAAGACGCACCCCTAGTTTAAAAACTTAAATTAGGAGAAAAAAGTGAGTCTTATACTCAGACCAATACGGTATGTTGTTTATCTAATTGCATAGCACCATCAATGCACATGGCACTTTACAGAACAACAAACAAAAAGCTCCCTGCTGAAAGAGCTCACACTTTAAAATATGATACAGGAGGAAACTGCAGTGGTACAGAAGAAGGATGCAGGAGAGGTTAATGGTGGGAAAATATTCATTAGAATCAATTTCTCATTCTTAAGCTTAGTTTAAGGTGTGGGTGATGACTTAGGGTATCATAGGTAGCATCTTGGTCCATCCAAAAAATTCCATAATCCAAAGTCAGGATAATGCCTTTGCTTAGGACAAACCCAAAATATAAAAATATAAACTCCCGGGACATCACTGGACCTTGTTGCACCCTACGGAGCAGATAAGACAGCAGTGGGGAGGGGGCAAAACAGGATGGGGAGGGGAGGAATGGGGGCTGGGAGTTGCAGGGGGGGGATCTGGCGGCAATAGTGCCATTGGATCCTATCCTCCTTTTTCGCAGCCTCCCTGATCCCTTTCTCTCCTTGGACTTGCGCCAGCTACAGAGGTGGCACAGGTCCAAGGAGATCCATTGTGGAGCAGGAGACCTACAGAGAGGTAAGGGGGTTTAATGAATGAATGAATGAATGAATGAATGAAATCTTTATTGGCATAAAGTAAGGGGGTTTAAATGTGTGGGAGGGGAAAGGAAAGGATTGGGCTCTTAGCTGAGCATCATGTTCAGCCTTGCTGCCTTATTTGTCCTCGAACATCTCTCTCAACAACCCCTTTGAGGCAGAGCTGCCCCTTTGGGGTCAGGAGGAGGAAACCCCCATGATCACAGTCTTATAGACAGGACATACATATACCGTATTATTCAAACATATTTATACCAAAGTATGCACTGCTTTTATATGCATATGAAGATGTACAACACATGTTTCTTCTAATGCTTGAAAACGTTCACACAGATCCCCCAAACCTCATTTCGCTTTGCCTGAGAAATGCTATGCTGTTTGGAATAGGCAATGCTGTCACTGCAAGAAGGGTGTAATTAGTCTGAGGATATGAAATATCTAACTTTGATATCAGAAAGTTATCAAAAATCTAACTTTGTTTATTGTTAACCCACTGCCTTCACCCATCAGTGCCTGCCAAATGCAAATGCAGGCGATTTCCATTCCTATCTGATAAATCACAATATCCCTTGCAGGAGAAAGCCTATACAAATTATCTGTCAAATTAGCAATCTCCAGATGAAAAACATTTGAAAGGTAAATAGGAAGAACTTCTGGTCTGAAACAACACCATGATAAAATTAACACACGCTACAGTGTGTTGTTATTTATTCAAAGGATAATGAAATGCCATTTTGATATTTTGCATGAATAACAAAGTCTCAAATGAGGGGCCTGCAGGTAAAACCTTTAATCAGTCTGAAAATCAAAACACAAAGCTATGTTTACGCTATAGGATTACATTAAATGGGAATATCATCTGTCTTTGCTTGCATCCTACCAGTTATGTCATTCCATATTCACATTTACGACAACAAAATAGAGCAAGGGACCGGAAACATAAAACAGGCTGAAGGGATGGCTGCAGAGACATTAGAAAATGATGACAATAGATTTTCAAGGTCTCTCATCTGACTGGGTAGATAAAAGAGCATGCAGATGGAGACTGATGGTGAAACTGGGATACTAACTGGAAACAATGTCACATGCAAGCATCCATCTCCTGTGGGAACCCGCTGTTTTCCCTAAATGACCACTCTGTGTACACTGAGGCAGACCTAGCAATGACCCTATCACAGTCTTCATTCCGTCCAGAGCTCTGGGTCACAGATAACACAGAGATCTTCCCCCCACCCCCTCCAATGCCTACTGAAATCCCATGACTGTCTGATCTCCCCAGATAACAACGGTTTTCCTGGATCCTTGTTTCTTGGATCCTTGCTGCGTTTAGTTCACACCTAGTCCCTGGTCCAGTCCACTTGCCTGATTTGGGAGTGGGGAATTTGAACAGCCATTAACGTCAAACTAGCCTTTCAGAGCTTGGGGAACTATTCTCCCCAAAAGAGAATAAAAGAGAGTCGATCAGCTGTGCTGGGGAGATGTGTGATGCGTGTTGTGCCTTGAAAGATGCCAGCCAAATCCTGACGGAAGTTGCGATGCTGCCCAACTACGATAGAGTGAATTTGAAAGAAGATCTCTCTGTCTCTCGAATGCCAGGAAGATGCTGATTGCAAGTGGATTTCTTTCAGTCATAAGAACATAAGAAGAGCCCTGCTGGATCAGGCCAAAGGCCCATCTAGTCCAGCTTCCTGTATCTCACAGTGGCCCCACCAGATGCCTCAGGGAGTCAGGGGAGTCTTAGATTCTGTTTGCTTTATTTTGGAACTTTGCCTCTTGATCACAAGTATAGAATTAGATTGTCTGCTTGTCTGTTCTGTTCTTTTCCCTTGTTCCATCCTAATCCCCAATAAATCTTTTTCCTTTGATTTAATTAGAACAAATCTGCTTAGTGCTTTAACCCAAAGAGCAATTTGCCTTTTGTTTCTGAGGTCTTGCTCAGCACTACCCAAAGAAGGCTGGGGTGCCATCTATGCTACCAGAGGATGTGCGGGGTGAGAGAGGGAGAAAAGTGAATCAAGGAGGCCAATCTTCAAGATGCTCCCCCGCCATTTCCCATTCTTAGGGAATTAATTGTGGTGGTCAACAGACAGACCCACCACAGCTGAGTGGACAGCTGGTAAACATGGCCTCATCTGTGGTACTGGTGGAAGCTGGAAGTGGTATGCTGTATGTGTGGTTTTGACATGATGGAGCAGCGGGTTAAACCACTGAACCATGAGCTGTCGATCGAAAGGTCGGCAGTTCGAATTCGCGACGGGGTGAGCTCTCGTTGCTTGGCCAGCTCCTGCCAACCTAGCAGTTCCAAAGCATGTTAATGCGAGTAGATAAATAGGTACTGCTTGCGGGAAGGTAAACAGCGCTCTGTGTTCCAGCTGCATGCTACGCGCTGCGGCAAGGAGAGTCATGCCGGCCACATGACCACGGAGGCGTCTACGGACAACGCTGGCTCTTCGGCTTTGAAATGGGGATGAGCACCACACCCTAGAGTCGGACACGACTGGACTTAATTGTCAGGGGTCACCTTTACCTTTACCTCTAGGGGTCAGAGAAGCACAGACTCATTGAGATTAACGTCGTTTTTGGGACTACCTTGAGATCACAACATATCCATACCCTGTCATTAACACAGGGGATATGAATCCTGACTGAATTTCAGACCAGGTCAAACCAGGGTGTTGAGATTCAGGGACAACTGCAGGGACCCCAAGTGTAATAAAGCACTGCATTTTGCAGTGCGGGGACAGTCGTAGAGGCCTCTTCAAGGTGAGGGAACATTTGTTTCCTTATCTTGGGACTGTATTGTGACTGCACCAGCGCTGGAAAGTTGGTTAGGACTGCGCTGTTAGGGGCAGGAGAAAATGGCGACACTGAAATAAAGACACATAACACCATTTTGTGTAAAAAAAAATCTGCGATAAAATAAAACCATGTAATTTTGCATCATTCTTCACCTGCTGACACAGTACAACCTATACCACCTACCTAGTACACTTTTAAAGCAGTTACAATTGATAAAAATGGGGAAAATATGGCATAAAAACACCTAACACCGCATTCTGCTATTTCATTTTGGTTAAACACTGAAATCTGCGAAAAAATAAAACCATTTTCTCCCACTTCTAACTACACTGCATCTAGGCTATATCCTGTTGATCAAGGCCAGTTGGCCTTGCTTCTTAATAGAAAAAACAACTTCAAACTTCAAGTGATCTCATAAGGAAAAATGGTTGTTGGCACACTTTAACAACAAATGGGAAAAGAGAGTGGAGACTTCTTTTTCCCATTTCCTTTCTGAGCTTTCGTATTCCAAAGAAACAAAAGAAATGTACCTGGGCATAAGTCCATTTTTGAGATCACTTCTCTCCTTAAGAGAAAATTAGAGTTGGCTGATTTTGTCCACTATAAGGCCATTCTACTCTTGTATCATTTAATCTGCTCTTGTGTCATTTTAATTGTTTTAATGATTTTCTTTTAATGATTTTATTTTAATGTTATTTTATTTATTTTTTATTTATTTTTCACATTTTTTATACCGCCCTTCCTCCAAGGAGCTCAGAGTGGTGTACATATTTCGTCCCCTCCTTTTGTTCTCACAACAACCCTGTGAGGTAGGTGGGGCTGAGAGATAGTGACTGGCCCAAGGTCACCCAGGAAGCTACATGGCTGAGCGGGGATTTGAACCTGGATCTTCCAGGTCTAAGTCCGATTTAGCTTTTATGTTGTACACCACTTTGAGTACCAGAAAAGTGGTATAAACCAGGGGTTCTCAACCTCTTCTCAGCCGACTACCACCTCCAGCACCACAATCTTGCTGCGTACCACCGGAAGTGACTGGCGATGACATCACCAGTTACTTCCAGGTTTTCAGAGGCCAGAAAATGCAGGTAGGAGGCTCTGGGCAGGTGGGAGGGCCCTTCTCAGCCTTCCTGAGAGACTCAGCCAAAGACAGGAGCCTCTCGGGTGTGAAAACGCACCACCAAAAGTGCCACATCGGAGCGGGGTTCCAGTGGTCCCAGTATCACCAGCAGTTGGCCCAAAGTACCACTGGTGGTACTAGTACCCCTGGTTGAGAACCCCTGCTTCTGCCACTGACTTATGGCCCAACCTTATCTGGGCCTTGTGCTGACAGAACTGCTGACGTGGCAGCTGCTTTGATGACGCGCAGAGTGGGGTTGCCAGTGCAATTGGCTGGCGGCTGTGGGCATGCCCCAATGAGCCCCTGACAGAGCAGGTAAGTGAGCAGAGGTGGCTTCTGGGGGAGGAAATGGGAGCAGTGGTACCGATATCCTATGCCCCCAGCCCAGGCTCAACACAATCCCTTTTTACCCACTCAGATGTACTCCAGTCAAAGAGCTGGCTCAGATTCGGGTAGGGGACAAGGCAGCAGCAGAGTAGGTAAGTCAAAACATTTTTTTTACTTCCCTCTCCATCGCTCCCTGGTTCCCAACTGGACCATAGCATGCAGTGGAGGCTGCACCAGTGCTGCTGCACACTCTGGGCCGGCCCAGGATAGGATTGGGCTGTGAGTCAAACAACACGACTGCACCGCTTTGATGCACAAACTCTAAGAATCTCAAGCACTTTTTCCTCTACCTTTAATGCCTTCCTACATCTGCTTCACTGTGCTACCTTGTTCATGCCAAAATTGAAACCACTGTGATCTCTCTCCCTCTGTTTCCCACTCTTTGTCCCCTCTTCCAGTTCTTTTTCTTTCTACACCTTATTTGACCCTTTCCTTCTTTTCTTGTTTCACTTAATGAGTTGGCTGTCCTGTTGTCCTTGTCTAACTCACCATGTGTCCTCTTGACTCTAACCGCCCCCCCCCCGCTGACTCCTCATTGCCGTTACCTCTGCAATTATTCCTCTTCTCACCACATTATCATCCTCTCTCTGGTTCCTTCCCTACTGCTTCCAAACATGCAGTTGTTTCCCCCATTCTAAAAAAAGAAAAAAATGTTCCTTGACACATCCTCCCTGTCTAGCTATCACTCATTTCCCTTCTCCCTTTACCTCCAGTCTCCGGAAGCATGTTGTTTGTTCCTGCTGTCGCAATCGTTTCTCCTCCAACTCTTCTTTTGATCCCCTCCAATCTGGCATCCACCCACAACTCTCCATTGAAACAGCCCTCACTAAGGTTACCAACAATCTCCTCACTGCCAAGTCCAATGATCTCTACTCAGTCCTCCTCCTCCTTGACTGTTCTGCTGCCTTTGATACTGCTGGCCAAACTCTCTTGCTTCACTTACTTTTTGCCTTACAACTTCGTGATTCTGTCCCTAGCAGATTATCTTCCTACTGGTCCAATTGGTGTGCGAAGGGATTTATAACAGCGGAACACAGTTCCACTGCTGTAAAATAGCTTTCGCCGGTCCACATAGCATGCCACCAGCAGCCATTTTATGAGTGCTGCCACAATCGAGGCCAGGAAGGGGCGGTAGCAGCTCCCTTACACAGAGGAGAATTCCGGGACCCAAAACTCCCCCACAGGATGCAGTGCACAACCCGTAGGCATGGCTGCATTGGATCAGAGGGAGTTAGGTAGAACTGGGCTGTGTATCTTGTTGGTATGTCTTGAGATTCTGTTGAGGCTTCTGACTTCCTGAACAAGGAGACCCACCAGAAATCAGGTCGCGACACACCAAGTGGGTCCTGACCCACAGAGTAACACTGGCTTACATTATGATGTCCCATTCCAGCCAATATCTGGCAAATAGAGCTGGGGAGTCCCATATCTGCATTTTTTTAACGGTCAAGGCAGATTGCAACATCATACCACATTAACAAAACAAAAACAAAAGAACCCAATAATTTTAAAAGAGAAAGGAAAGCAGCTGATAATCAAATTCAAAACAGTGAAGTGAAAACCTAAACCATCAGCCCTACCACCCAAATGCCTGTTGGGAAAGGGGAGTCTTCCTGACTCATTAAAAAAAAAAATCATCATTGGTGGATGGAGATGATTTTTTCTAGACAGGGAGTTCCAAGAGCATGGGCAAAGCAACATACACCCCAGCCAACTAAACCTCTGACATTGACAAGGCATGAAGGAAAAGGAACAAGCAGGCTCATAGGAGAGAACGTGGTCCCTTATGTATATTGGTCCTACACATTGTTCCATTCATCCAAGTTGAACTCCATGCAGCTCGGAGCATCCTGGAAGTCCAGTGATGACATCAAATGTCATTGTCCTGCATCTGGAAATGCTGAAGAGCTGCCACGCAGCAAGCAAATGGGTCTGTGCAGCGGTGCAGACCCCTTAGTGGGAATATGGGTCCTAAGTTGTTTAGGGTTTCAAAGATAATAACCAGCACTGTTGGTTATGACTTTTAAGGCCCTAAAAACCTTGGGGGTCTGGGATATCTGAAAGACCACCTGCTTCCATGCGAGTCTGCCCACCAAGCAAGACCATTTGGAAGGGCCCTTTTTTGTTGAAGCTTCTGGGGACTACAAAGATCACCCTTTTCTTTTTGGCCTTTGGAGGGTAATCACTGTTGATATGCTGTTTTTCTACTGTTGGTTGGAAGTGGATTTGTTTTACCTGTTTTTCTCTCCAATTTGGTATTGTTTGATATGCTTTCAATTGTTATTGTACATTGTTTTACAATTTAGGTGGCACACCTGATTTTTCAAATCAGTGCAAACCCATTCAGAACAGGTTGAATCCCTGTTCCCAGATCAGCAGTTTTACTAACCCATTTCCAACTTCTCTGGATTAACTTGAATTTGTTCTCTCTCTCTCTCTCTCTCTCTCTCTCTCTCTCTCTCTCTCTCTCTCTCTCTCTCACTCACTCACTCACTCACTCACTCACGTACGTTCATTACTGACCTCAGGCATTAATTCTACACTTCAACGGGGGGGGGGGGAGGAGAGGAGATGGTGAGGATGACGATGACGACTCTGTACTGCAACTCCCTGGACAATCTTTCCCAGTGGTTTCATGTACATTTTAAACTGCACATCTGACAAGACAGACCTGTGCAGGGCACCCTATGTCAACAGCCAAGGTGTTGGACAGCTGTTCCCCAGCGACACCTTCTGAAACTGCTCCTCCAATGCCCCCAAGTTCCATCCAGGCCAAACAGTCCAGAAGGACACTATGGATTTTGCAGCCATTCTCAACCTGGGGGGGGGGGGGGCGCGGGGCACTACGGCCCCTTAGGAGCTCTTCTCAGATTCCAGGCCCCCCCCCCCCCGGGTCAACCAAGGATACAACACGAACAGATAAACATAAAATCCCCTTCTCACAGTTTTCAGTCTGTGGCCCCCTTCAAATGTTCCAGGGCTCCCCAGGGGGGCCATATGGCCCCCGTTGAGAATGACTGGAGGGTACTGAAAGCAGCTGAGGTTCACAGTAGAACTAACAGGGACCCTTCTCACTTGGCTCCCAGCACAAACAGTTTACCAGGGCAACCACAGGCAGTTCAACTCCATAATCAGGGCTGGAGGCCACATCAACATTGCTCCAGATCATCATTAACAGCCAGAGATTCCTAGAGTTGGGTTGTCAGCACATGCTTGAGCACATCAAAAGATTGGTCAGAAATCATCAGACATGGTGGGATTTCAAGGACGTTTTTTTAATAAAGGTCTCACAACAGCCTCCTTAAGGAGGCATTCACTCAGGCATCCTTAAAGAGGCACACTTAGTCCGCCTCTGGCTGTTTCTAGCAACCAGAAAGGGCAAGAGTTTGCACACGGGGTTGATCTTGAATAAGCCACCCCCCTCCCACACTCACATACATTCCACACTGCAATATGGAGATAATATTACTGATCCATCCGACAGGGTTGTTTCAAGGACTGTAACAAGGTAATGTAGGTGAAGTGCTTTGAACATATTATCAGTGCCATAGAAGTATGCAATGTATTATCGTCGTCGTCATCATCATCCACCGTTGCCTTCTCAGATATGCACTACCTGCTCTGATTCACTGATGTAAAATAAGTTTCCAGTTTCTTAGTCCCTGATCCGTCTGGAGGGAAGTAAATATGACATCACATAGCTTCCCTATTTTTTTCTCTTGATTGGACTTTTGTTAGTAAGCAACAAGCTTCTGGATCAATGTCCTCCCTGACATAGAAATATTGTCTACATGCTCTCCTACAGAATGGGAAGCTGCTTATCTTTGGTGGAAGGTAAATTCCTCCACAGATAACCACAAGAGTTCATGGATCAATTTATCAGTCAGGAAACAATGAGGTGACATCTGCTACCTGTTTGCTTCTCCTTTGTTCACTTCTTTGCAAGCAGGGACTGCAGTTATCCAGTTCTTCCTTCCACACCTACCTACCACACTCACAACAGGTCAGTAGATCCTGGATATCTACACCCTGAGAAAGGTCTATCTTTTCATCTTATAAATAAACAAACAACATAATTCTATGGTATGTGCAACATTTTCTAAAGACATGTCTCAGAGAACCTGAGTTCGAAATGGCTCTCTACAACCAGAAACTTACTTTAAATTAATAATAGAGTTTCTATCACATGAAGGGGAAAGAAAAGAGGTTCTCTCTTCTTACTTCCACACACCCTGATGTTTAGTTCTCTAAGATGACTTTCAGGTTAGTATATTGATCAAGTGAGTGATGCAGTCAAATCACTAGAAAAGGGAAGGCTCAGAACAGAATGTTACAGCACAGGCTTTACATGTAAAATGGGCCTGGGTCCAATTCCTGACATTTCCAGTTAAAATGTGAGGCAGCAGAGCTGGGAAAGAAGGTGCAGATCTCTCCCTGTCAAAGCAGATGATACTGTACCAAGCCAGATGGACAAACAGCCCTCTTCCTATGTTTATATACAGTTGGCCCTCAGTATCCACAGGGGTTCCATTCCCAGAATCCCCACAAATACTGAAATCCGTGGATACCAGGGCCAACCTTAAAACGTTTTTTAAAAAAAAGTTTAAAAGCTGTTTCCTTTCGTTTTTGGTGCAAAACACTGCGTGTTCTTCCTCATACAACCTGCAATCGCGCTCCGGAAGCCTCTTCCGGATCACAGGACTCCCCCCTCCCCCCTCCCCAGTTCACCCCAGAATGCTTTGCATTGCTATTCTGGGAAAGAGAGGGGGGAGTCGCGCTTCCCAAAAGAGGCTTCCAGAGCCTCTTTCAGCTTGTATAAGGAAGAACATGCAGTGGTTTGCACCAAAGAGGTAAGGAAACTGCTTTTTAACTTTTTTTTTCTTTTAAAAAAATGTTTTAAGGTTGGCCCCGAAATCCGTGAAGCATCCACGGTGAAACAAATCTGCGGATGCTGAAGCCGTGGATACGGGGCCCAACTGTACTAGCCATTTTGTCTCTTGCTCCACTCCATTCCATCATGTTTAAAATTGAGACTCATCTGAATTCCAGCAACAGCTGTCAGTGATTGTCAGCTGTAGAAAAAGATTGTCTCATACCACGAAGCTCCAGGCTTGTATCACAGTCATCAATCTATGGGTAACAACAACACAAACAACTAATGGGTTCTGTTTAGTTCAAAAATATTCCTTTCCCAGACCTCTCTCTATCCATTCTTCCTTCTTTCATGCAGAGAGAGCTGTGATTCACATTTATTTTTACAGTTCAGTACAACTGGAATTCAATTCCAGATGAATTCCAAGCATTTTGGCATGAAGCTCACTGGCTCTATGGTGTCTGTTGCTTATAGGAATTTTTTATTCCTTTGTCTTCTGACCAATGGGCCCATTTCTTTTTTTCTATCAAATTAAGTAAAACAACCAAACATCATTAACATTCTTCATCCCTGCAATTCCTCTGCTTCCTAGCAAATAGTAAGATTTTTTTTAATTAATCATGCCTGCAAGATAACAAACTGAAATGACAGGACCTATTTCAATTCATGACAGTGAAAAGGAAGGCATTAAAAATAGCCTTACATTATTTGAATCTTAGATTGGGTCCCCATGGAACGGTTTAGATTTTCTGGGTTTTCAAAATTCAGTGACCTGGATTTTTATTTTATTTTATTTTTAACTGAAGTTGGGCTTCTCAAGTATTTATTAAGAATATTCTGCCTTAAAATGCACTGCCCACTCTGTGCACAAGTGAATTCATTTGATTAATGTATTCACATTTCTAGTCCACCAAATTCTGAAGGCTAGAATGCATAGCAAAAGCTTAACACACATGTAAGTTCTCCAGTAAAATCAGACTAATGCAGGAAAAAAATGTTACTGTTTATATCGTGTCATTTATGTGCATGACACTTTACGCAATTATTTATTTATTTTTATTTATTTTATTTATTCACATTTTTATACCACTCTTCCTCCAAGGAGCTCAGAGTGGTGTACATATTTCCTCCCTTCCTTTTTGTCCTCACAACAACCCTGTGAGGTAGGTGGGGCTGAGAGATAGTGACTGGCCCAAGGTCACCCAGGAAGCTTCGTGGCTGAGTGGGGATTTGAACCTGGATCTTCCAGGTCTAAGTCCGACTCCCAAACCACTACACCATCCTGGCTCTATAACACAAAGCCAAGCCCCTGAGGAGCAAACAGTCTAATTTTTAATACAGGGGGGAGGCCAAAGGAGGAAGGGGACTGATGGAAGCAAGATTAAAGAGAGAAATATGTGAACACTTAAGAGCTAGAGCAAACATGACTTTGGTCATGTGACAGGGAGTTCACATGTGCCAGTGTCAGGTTGGCGGCTTCCCCTTGGTGGAAGAGAGTTCTCCTGCATGCCACTGATTCAGAGGAGACCATGAAGAAGTAATCCTCTTCCATCTTCTTCCCAGTATCTAGGAGAAGTCCATCTGCTGTTGCCTCTCCCTGCTGGTACGCGAGAGCCAGGATGGTCTAGTTGCAGTGTTTCTCAAACTGTGGGTCGGGACCCCTCTTGGTGGGTCACAACCTGATTTCTGGTGGGTCCCAGGTGATGGAAAGATCAGATAAATAATTGCCACAAGCCCTAAGGCTATTCAAAAATCAGATGGCTACTGATTGCCCTGCAAAGAGCTGAGCTCCTGCGGTTTGCAAGATAGCTGCTGATTACCTTGCAAGCAGCTGGGCTCTTTACTTGTAAATAAAGACCCACTGGGGTTGTTTGTTTTAATTGTTTTAATTATTTGTTTTGAATTATTTTAATGTATATATGTATTTTAATGTTTTTTGTAAGCCGCCTTGAGTGCCCTTGCTGGGAGAAAGGCGGCATATAAATTCTTTAAATAAATAAATAAATAAATAAATAAATAAATATATTCATTTATTATATTTATATAATAAATGAATAAATAAATAATTTACACACACACACACACACACACACACACACACACACACACCCCACCTTTTTTTAAGTCTCATAAAACTAGGTGGGTCCCGATAGCGTGTCATTTTAAAAAGTGGGTCCCGGTGCTAAGACGTTTGAGAACCACTAAACTCTAGCGGTTCTGGTGTTGGACTTAGAGCTGGAAGATCCAGGTTCAAATCCCTGCACAGCCATGAAGCTTCCTGGGTGACCTTGGGCCACTCACTATCTCTCTCAGTCTCACCTACCTCACTGGGTTACTGTGAGGACAAAAGGAGGGAAGGAGCTACGTACACCGCCCTGAGCTCCTTGGAGGAAGGGCGGTATAGAAATGTGAAAAATAACTAAATAAATGTCTCATGACATTTATTAGACGTTGAGGATAACTTACTGGGCGTTGAGGGTAACTTAGCATAGATAATTTTCAAGATCACTTTAAGTTATGTCTCTTACCCCTTGTAAATACCTTCTTCTACACACTATCCTAATGGATAATGCAGGGTGTGCTTTTATTAGAATCACTTAAAGACACGTAAACTTAAGAGTGATCGTGATCATGAAAAATTCA
Source organism: Plestiodon gilberti rubricaudatus (assembly GCA_026170595.1). NCBI lineage: Eukaryota > Metazoa > Chordata > Lepidosauria > Squamata > Scincidae > Plestiodon > Plestiodon gilberti. The sequence continues at coordinate 104,170,480 of JANXHW010000002.1, read as the reverse complement.
CCCTGAGCTGGGGAAAATCTTGAATGAGCAGAGCTGTGCAGGTCAGGTGGGTAGAGTTTGGAGCACCACTGCATTTTGGGGAGAAGCACCAGCTGCCACCAGATTTTTTAAAAACTACAACAGACTAGTTCTTGTCATTAAAACAAGCTTTCTTTCTTTAAATGGAGGTTGTCATATCACAAATTAAGAATTCAGCGCTCCTAAGCAATTCTAGAAACAGTGGTCTAGGTGGGGTGGTGCACCCACTGGCCTGACTCTGGCTACTGTTCCTTGCTTCTACTGCTACCTCCTGCAAAAGCCCAGCGGGAAGCAAAAGGAACCACTCCTCGTCACTAGGGGGCGCGTCACCCTGGAGCGGGGCGCACGTCACCCCTGCCCTAGGGTGACACTTACCCCCCTGCTGCTACCGGCTCTAACAGCGACCGCCCTGTCCGGCGGTCCGGGGCCTTCTGAGAAGGCCCAATGCGTCGACGCGTCATTTATTAGCTTTTTCGCGCATGCGCAGACCATTTCTGAGGGCAAGGGCTGCCCTTTTGCCCTCAGAAACGGTCTGCGCATGCGCAAAAAAGCTAATAAATGATGCGTCGATGCACTGGGCCTTCTCAGAAGGCCCCGGATCGCCGGACGGGGCGGACGCTCTGAGGCCTTCTTCCAGCCTCGAAGCCTCCGCGTGGATGGGGGTGATGCACGCGGGTGCGCGTGCACGCGCCACCCTTTACGCACATCACACACCCCCAGCGGCCCGCCCCGCATGCCACGCTACAGTGACGTGCATGGCTCCACCTGAGTTCTCTATGAATTGCAAAAAGCTCAGGAGAAAGGAGGGGCATTTTCTCTGCCTCTGTGTTGCTTTCCCCATATCCTCTGTAGTACACAAACAATTCAGAGGAGAAGGAGAGGGGATCTTTGCACTGGGCATGTGGGGATGGGAACACTCACCAGAGGGAGAGGGAGTTGCCTCTGGTGAATGAATTGATGGACCCCTACATGTGTCATAGTCTGCTATGCTTCAAACACTGCCTGAATCAAACATTTATCATTTCAGAGCTCCTGCAATACAAATCAATTCTGCAATTTCAAAGCAACTAGTCAAGAGGAGCTGGGCACTTTTGAAATTGCATCTGTCTTACAGAGAGTCCTCCTAGTGTGTTTCGAGAGACATCAGATGCCCCGCTCCAGGTGCCTTTGCCCAATAAAAGACAGTGGGGGTTTGCCGAGAGCAAGGCTATTTCACCAGGGACACCAACTTTGTCGATGTGCATTGTGCCCATTTATCCTTGCTTCGACTTTCTTGACTTGCATCTGTGCTTTTTAGATTGCAAGCCCCTTTAGGAAAAAGAACCATCTCATTCCCCTGTGAACTGCTTGGATCATTCTTTGTTTTAAAGCTGTACATAAACACACTCACATTTTATAAAATACAGTGGACCCTTTCCATCCGCGGATCCGTGGATTTGTCTCACTGCGGGTCGCGGATCTGCAGCGGTCCGCTAAAAATAGCTTTAAAAAGAAAAAAGGTAAAAAACCACATTTTTTTTAAAAGCCTTTTAGCCGCAGAATGCGCCGTTTTCAAGCCTCTGCAGGGTTTCTGAAAGCTGAACAACCTTCAGCTTGCTGAAGCCCCGTGGAGGCTTGGAAACGGCATGGTTTGCTTTTAAAAGGTTAAAAAAAAAAATGGTGTTAACTTTCTTTTAAGGGTTTTTTTTAGCGGACCCCGGTATCCACGAATTCTAGCTATCTGTGGGTGGGTGTGTCTGGAATGGATTCCTATGGATAGCGAGGGCCAACTGTACCCTTCTTGAGAAGCTTGCTGTCCTACATCCTGGGAGGGTTTTTTTCCCCTTCAAAAACCATCTTTGGGCAAAAGTGTCCATTGAAATAATGTATGGGGGTAAGAGGAGACTCAGTGTGGGCTGGTGAATTTTGTTTGTTTTAGAGGTGGTGCAGCTGTGGTTGGGGTGCCTGTGCACTACTTTACAGGGTAAATGAACAGGCAGGCAAGTCTTCGCCAATAGACAACAGTGGAGGGAGTGAGGCTCACTAATTGATCCTTGGGCATGACATCAGTGAAATTGGCAGTGAAATTTTCATCTATGAAATGCTGAAGGGTATGGCAGAGTCGGAGATAAAAATGCAACCTAAAAGTGTCATGACTGACAAAGAAGAGAGAGTCTTCAACTGTATACAGTGAGAGATATAGTCAAGAATTGTCATGAATAGGAAGAGAAAGACTAAGAATACTACTGCAGTGTCTGCAAGTAGGGTGCAATCCTGCGCGCACATATTTGGGAGTAAGGCCCACTGAACTCAATGGAGCTTGCTTCTAAGTAATCCTGCACAGGATTGCACTGTCAGACTTCTTGCTTTTAGTTTTTTATTTAGCCTTTGATGGTTCAAGTTATGCATTTTTATTATTGTAGTTATTATTGACATAGTATAGAAAAAGGAGGAATAAACATGTTATAACAAATATACCCTGCTGTATTTAGCATGCAGGTAAGAAAAAGTCCCATGGTTCATTTCCCTGCTGCAAAGCAACATTGGAAAGGGGCGATTTGAAGTGGAAAAAAATAGCAGGGATGAAGCTAACCCTTCCCTAACTCACCACTTGAGTTGCGTAATATGCAAACTAGACAGCCTGGATTTGGGGGATTGAAATAGGACAACCCTAGATAAAAAGGATGGCTCCCGTGCTAATAATCTTTTCTAGTAGAGGAGAGAGGGAGCAACGCCTAGAGGCTGAGCAGCTTGAGGAGATGATCTTTGGGAAAGCCCAAGCAGGTGGGAGGACTGCAAGCTTATTACTATAAGGGAAAAACGGAAGCTAAACTATAGTAGATTATGCTTGTAAGGACATTTATGTAAACCTATGTCCCACTGCATATGTACAGTATACAGTATTATCATTGCATGCATAGGGTGTCCAGCTCTAGTAAAATTTATAATAAGAGCCAGTTTGAAGCAATGTCATTAGAGTGGAACATTCATTGCTGCTGGGCCTAAAAGGTAAAGGAACACGGCCCTGGAGCAAGAAGACAACACATACGTTTAACCAGTTGAATAAAAAGATTAAGGTGACCCCTGACAATTAAGTCCAGTCGTGTCCGACTCTAGGGTGTGGTGCTCATCCCCACTTCAAAGCCGAAGAGCCAGCGTTGTCCGAAGACGCCTCCGTGGTCATGTGGCCGGCATGACTCTCCTTGCCGCAGCGCGTAGCATGCGGCTGGAACACGGAGCGCTGTTTACCTTCCCGCAAGCGGTACCTATTTATCTACTCGCATTGACATGCTTTGGAACTGCTAGGTTGGCAGGAGCTGGCCAAGCAATGAGAGCTCACCCCGTCGCGGATTCGAACTGCCAACCTTTCGATCGACAGCTCATGGTTCAGCGGTTTAACCCACTGCGCCACCCACTGGCCTGCTGCTGCTGGGCCTAGGTCCTCCCAAATGCCCAATGGCCTGGCATCTCCCAAATGCTAGAGAGAAGCCAGGCCTGGCAGCCAGGCAGAGACTGCTACGATTATATCACCAAGATCAATCTGGGTCTCCTGCTGACTAGTGCGTGGGGGGGGGGGGGGTGGCGGCGGCAGAGGCCGCTAAAGATTTCCAATTTCCATGCATCAGAACAGTAGTAAATTTTGTCAGTACATTTAGAATTCTGGTGGGGAGGAAGGTTTTCTCTTGCCCACCCCCCACATGTACCCATCCCAGGGGGTGACCTTATTCAAGAGATCAGGTCTCTAGCCCTTGATCCCAGTCTGCTAGAGGCAGAAGAAACCATCTCGGAGGGGATTTAAATAAGGCATCCTTTTTGCTGGGGGTCTGTTCCATTCTGGCCGTGGGGGGTGTTCCGCAGACCCTAGGACCTCAGGGTGAAGTCTGGCGCAGCTGAAAATGGAATGAGAATGACGGGCTTGGGCCCTTGCATACCTCGAGGGCAGAACCAAGAATCTAGCACCTATTCCCAGTCTGCTAGGGGCAGAGCAAACCATACTGGAGGGGCGTAAAAAAGCCATTAATTAATTTGGAAATTAATTATTTAAGGGGTCGAGCACCTGAGCCCATTCCGCTAGGGTCTGAAGAAGCAGCTTGGGAGGTGCGTCAATCCAGGCGTCAGTTAAGGAACACGTGGCCCCTGGGATGCCTTTGAAGCTGAATGGATTAATAGACCCCCTGGCTTGTTGCTAGATCTGCTCTTCCTCTTCTGCGTAACTGACAAGCGTTTCTGTGCTCACTGCTTTATTTTTCATTGCTCTCCGGCTGCTAGTTTATTTTAGTGTATTTTGATGTGTATCTTTTCCAAGGATTGTTAGCTGCTTTGAGTCATTTGCAAACTGCAACACGACAGAAAATAATACTAACACTAATAATAATTACCAACAGCCCTGGGGGAAAAAAACCCAAACTGGATAACATTCAACATTCCTTCATGTACTTACCATGTATTGTTGGTGCCAAGAGCATTGTAAGGAACAGCAGCTGTGGTGGCCACATGACTGTGGACCAAACCTTAGTTGTACTTCAGCAATGAATGTTTCCAAAAGAAGTAGAGCAAGATTTCTCTCTGCCGGTAATCCTCTAGGAGACGTTCACTTTAATCCAAATGGAGGGCAGAGTGGACTAGCCCCAAACCAAAGCGCTGTCGCCCACTATCCAAACGTCAAGAACTAGGAATAAAAAGAAAACATGAGGTTACTTTGTGAAATATGAGCTGGTGTTTCCAACCAAGATGCTCACTGTTATATTTGCTGATGTGACACAGTTCCTCCCAGCTGGCCTTTGCTGTTGTCTGCTCTTGGTAATTAGAACTAGAAACATGTGGAAGCCAAAGAGACATTATAGCTAGGGGCAGTCTTTTCCGGTAATAACGAAATAAAAACACATAACACCTCTTTCTGTGCGCGCGCACACACACACACGAAATCTGCAAAAAATAAAACCATTTTCTAACACCTCTACATATTGGTAATGACTGTGGCTGCATCTGCTGAGACTATACCACCTATATCACCCACCTAGTACGCTTTTAAAGCGATTATAATTTATAAAAATGGAATATGAACACATAACACCACTTTCAGCCATTTTATTTTGGAAAACACCGAAATCCGCTTTTTGAAAACACCATTTTGGACTGCTTCTAATTACAGCAGCACTGCTTTTGTTCAAATTTAAAGACAGAATCCAAATGCATAGGCGGAATGCACAGACTGTTCACGTAGATGCTGACAGATTGTACCTGACACTCAAAAGTTAATGGCACCAAATAGCAGTATGGGAAGTGCATTTGTGATGCTCTGAGGTCTAGTTGTAGGTTTATCACGGCCTTGAGCCACAATCTTATTAGTCCTTATAGCGCAGATGAGTCTGCTACCCTGAGTCTGAGAGTGAGAGTAGCTTGCCTAAGGACACCTGGTGCCTTCATGCCAGAGACGAGATCTGAAATAGAGATTGTCTCATTCATAGTGCATTGCGTCTTAACCACAATGCTGTATTAGCTCTCAGTTACCCAAAATATTCAAGAGGTCTTCAAATGCTCATAGTTCAGGTTCACAGCAAAGGCAATTTGCAGAGATGGCTGCATTTTATTAAAAACCTACACAAGCACGTCTCATTTTAGGTGAGATTATACATTTTTGAAAACCAGTGTGAATCTCAAAAAAAAAAATGCATAAATTAAGAATGGTTTTACCATAAGAATGAATGTAAATGGTACAGGTTAGGGGAACATCATTACTATTCTTGCATTGAATCAATGGAGGGGGAAAGGGGCATGCCCTCACACTGGCCAACATAAACAGCACCTCACGCGCCGCAGCTCACACCGAAGCATGCACAAGACCATCCAACTAAACGCAGCCTCGGACAAGGAGTTATAGGCACCCTTGCATTTAAATCCTTGTGCTGGCCAGCCAGTCACATGAGAAGGCAGATAGCTTCTGCACACGGAGCCTTGTACAAGCAGGAGGATACAGATGGGCAGAGGCCCGAGGCTCACTCGGGCAATTAAAAAAAAGAGTGCAACCCAGAGCACCAAAGACAGGGCTGCTTAACCCTCTTCTCCAGCCCTGCTACCACTCAGTCCCCTCCCAGCATTGCCTGGACAGTTGCAAATGGAGCAAGTCCCGCCATCTCAGAGTCCAACCGAGGGACACGAGGCAGGCTAGCTGCAGGCTAGCTAGAAGTCGTCCCTTCCCCAGCTCTCCCTCTACTCTAACCAGCAGTTACTGTACCTCCCCGGTGTCCTCTTCTTTGGTCCAGGCTGCTGCTGCTGCTTGCCGCCGGCTCTTTCCCTCCCGCTGCTCCTGGAGCCACTCCCCAAAAGTGGGCAAACGGACAGGACAGACACGTGCACCCATTGCATTTCCCTTCGCCTTGTTTCTATCCTGTCTCTGCAGGGCCAGTGATCCAGCATCTCTCCCTCTGGCACAGCCAAGCCACAGCCGTTTCCACCTCCTGAAGCCTCCTGCCCTCTGCTCCATCACTCTCTTAACCTGCCTGATTAGTCTGCCTTCCTGCGGCTCCCCCTCAATGCTTGACTTTAAGCCACATCTTCCCTCAAACATGTGGGAGCTCGCAGGAAGTTTGATCATATTATTCCAAAAATGTGCAAGTGTAAATTAGGTTTCGGTATTAAACAAGTCAATTATTCCAAAAACATCTAAATCAAACACATGTAAAACAAAAAAGTACCTGTATAGTCTTCCATTTCTAAAGTATCCACCCCATGTTGATAGAACTGTATTCAAACCAGGAACACACACACAAAGAACATGGAACTTTCTGGGTGCTCACTGCACTCCAGAGGTGAAAGAGGGCAAAAGAGTGCATCTCACCAAAGAGGGCAAAAAATATTCCAAATGCTTTTTTGGGGAGGACTTATATAGGGTACAGAGAAGTTTCCTAGAGAGGTGTCACTCTTCCCGCTGGAGGCAGGGAGGGGAGAAAGAACGTTCAGTGTAACTAAAAAGATGAATTTGAATGAAAAAATTTGAATGAAACACACATGCATGCGCACACGCACGCACAAAGAGAACAAGAATAAAAGGGGAAGATCTGAACCAGAAAGAAAGACAGCGAGAGAAATAGAGGTGTAGCTACACCCCCAGGGGTGCCGTGACACCCCCATGTGATGGCACAAGCCCTACCCCCTGCGCTGGAAACCCCCCCCCCGGCTGTTTTTCGGCCGTTTTAAAGCGGTGTGGGCGGGCGACTCCTCCAAAATTAGTCATTTTTTGCTGCTTCCGCCGCCACCCCCACACCACCGAATTGCCACTGAAATGAAGGCTTGTGCACCCCCTGCCACGAGTCGCCCCCTGCATCTAGGGGCCCACCACCACCCCGTCCCACTAGCGACGCCACTAGAGAGAAAGGTAAGGTGGGCTGCTCATTGCAGAAGCTTTCCACCCACCCCCGAAGCAAATTGCCACGTTCCAGTTCCCCAAATCTGGGCAATCTCAGTTGCATGTTAGGTAAATCATTTAATTATGGAAATCAAGTAGTGGATTATGAGAGGGTTAAGTATCACTCCCACTACTTATTTCCATTCCAAATTACTCCCTCCCAATGTTGCTTTGCAGTAAGGAAAAGATCCATTAGGCTTTTCTGATACTGTTGCATATAACATATATGTATTTATGCATTATAAACGAGCTCCCCAAATTACAGACGTCTGACTTACAGACATCCAAGTTATGGACAGCTGTGTCTGCACTTTTGCGCAGGGATAGTAATCCTTTGTAGTGCTTTCACATGCAGGCGTGAGAGCACTGGGCCAGCAAAAGCTGGCTGTTTCGAGGTACGTACGTTCTGACTTCCGGACAGACCTCGGGAATGGAATAGGCATGTCTGTTTGGGACTTACTGTAATGTTTCTATACCTCCTCTTACCAGAAAATAGCCTCAAGACAATTTATAACAACCATGTGTAGTTGAATCCTCAAGGGCTAAATAAAAAGGAGAGAAAATAGTCTGAACGTAGCAAGTTAACTTTCCACTGACTGCATAGGCTGCAGTATCCTTTTTTTGACTTTCTCTTCTTATGCATGGACATTCCTTAGTGTATTTTCCCATATGCAGCTTGGGGCTCTTTTTGGTCAATCTTCACAATTTTAGATGGCATTTTTATTTCTAACTCTGCTATACCCATTCAGCAGTCTACAGACGAAAATAGAGACATGCTTGAAACACTCCAAGTCTTATACTCTAAAGATCACTGGGCACTTCCCACTCCCTCCGCAGTTATATATCGTTGGAGACTGGCCTGGTTGTTCATTTACTCTGTGATAGTCCGTTTTCCACCAACGTGAAACCCAAGAGGATAATTATTCTTCCGGCTAGAGAAATGCTAGAAAAACATCATTGTCCTAAAAATAATAAGGTGTAAACAATTTGCCACAGCAGCCGTACAACAAAATTGGAACAAGGCATCCTCAAAAGGCGACACCAGGAACAAAAGAGGGGCAATGATTTCTCCAGAGACAACAACTAGAAAATAAGGACAGCAGGACTGTATGTGCTGATACTATTTTAAAAGGGGGGGGGGAACACAAGTTATGAAACTTGACGCAAACACACTTCTGCTACACACTTCTAGTACATAAATATTTGTTCTTTCTCGTACACTGTACTTTGGGGTTGAGAGGTTAGGACTGATGGCAGTCAGAAAGAGTGGACTGGGGTCAGGATCAAGGCAGCATGAAGATCTGGGTTTAGGTGGGTGGGAAAAAGTTGTATCCACAGGCTTACCTCAGGCAACTCTAAGAATGGACTTGCTTGGAGAGTCACAAGAGTGCATGCACAATACTTCACTTTTAAACGGCACAGTTCAGAAGCCAGTTATCATCTAAGAAATGGGTCCCCAACCCCTTCCCGGCCGAGTACCACGTCCGGCGCCACTCTCCTGCTGCATACCACCAGAAGTGACTGGCAATGACATCATCACCAGTTACTTCTGGGTTTTCAGGTTTTTGGAGCCCAGAAAGCACAGGTAGGAGGCTCTGGGCAGGTGGGAGGGCCCCTCTCAGCATTCCCAAGAGGATCGTCCGAAAGCAGGAGCCTCTCAAGAACGAAAACGTGCCACCGAAAACACCGTGTCGGGGTTCCGGTGGTCTGGCGATTCGAGTACCACCAGCAGTCGGCTGAAGTACCACTGGTGGTACTAGTACCACTGGTTGAGAACCCCTGATCTAGGAAACATTTAGGTCGAGCACCCACGTTAACGTAATCTGTGCTATTGATGCTTCTCCTCAGCTGAGGCCTTCAGGAGAGCTCTGGTGGGTAAGAAGGCAGATTCTTATTGATCAGATCATAGATTTGTAATCTATGATGACAGAACATGAGACTTCCCAGTGTCTTTGAAGCCTTTTTTTCTTTTTCTTTTTTCTTCTCCCCCAGGAATGGAGAAGCAGTTTTCCTGGTATATTTTTGCTCCCAGCAGAAGTGAGCACTGCCCACAGGTGATGGGTTGAAGTAACAAGTTGTAATTTAACCAATACAAGATGATCAATAGAGAGCTGATCCAGGAATGGGCATTCAGCCAGTTTTCAATGGGGTTGCACTCCTCTAAAAGAGCAGGTGTACAGTCTGGGAGTGCTCTGGACCTGCTCCTAGAGGGGGAGCTGGCAGCTGTGGTAAGGAGTGCTTTTGCCCAGCTTCATCTGGTGTTCCAGCTGTGGCCCTACCTTGAGGAAGCAGATCTGGTGGGTCACCCATGCCTTGGTCACATCCCAACTGGACTACTGCAGTGCGTTCTACATTGGGCTGCCCTTGGGAAGTATTCAGAAAATGAAACTGGTACAGAATGCTGCAGTCAGATCCCTGATGAGGCCATGTGGTAGGGAGAAGACTCCCATCCTGCAGGAGCTACACACATTTCCCATCCATTTCCAAGTCCAATTCAAGGTGATGGTTATTACCTTTAAAGCTCTATACAGCTTGAGCTTTTGATGCCTTAAGGACCACTCTCTGCCATATGAATGTACCCATCCATTAAGACCTTCGGGAGAGGTTGTGCTCTGTATGGTGTCACTGAGCGACGCTCGACTGGCATGCACACAAGACAGAGCCTTCTCTGTATTAGCCTCCCTGGTTATGGAACTCCTTGCCTCAGGAAGGTAGAGAAGTCCCCTCTTTGTTTTATTTTAAAAAGGAACTTAAGAGCCACCTATTCTGCCACATTAGCTTATGAGCTGCTGCTGAAACAGTTTATGCTTTGTCCATTTTAGTTCTTCTTTAAAATCTGATTTTATTGCAAACTGTTTTCTATGTTTTTAGACTTTGCTAGCCACCTTAGGACTGCCTGTGAAAGGTGGGATAAAAATGAAATAAATGTAATACAATTGAGAAAACGAGGATTATAGCACAGCTGCAATTGGGCAGCAGTATCTCTCCCCACCCCGCTCGTGGCAGAAGCTCTTGCTTTTTCCAATTCAGGCACTATTTTATATTTTAAAGCTGTAGGGTTTTCATTTGTTTTAAAATTGCCATTATAATGCCAGTGCCAAGGTAAGTCCACATTGCCCATATTACAGTTTGGAGAGCCTCTGGTTAGAGATAGTGGCTTACAACATGCCTGCAATGTGGTACAATGAGGTAGAGTTGATGCTGGTTTGATTTTCCACAGAGAATATCCTTCAAGTTTCTGCAAAGGTCAATCTACTTAAATTGCCCCTTCACACTCCTTCCCAGGCCACATTTAGCAATCAGTTGTTTGCATAAGCCTTGTACTCCACTGACATGCATTGCAGACATATTGCTCTTTTAAAAGTTTAAAAGCTAAACAAACGAATAAATCACATTTTTAAAATAATGAAATAGAGCTGAACAGGACACAGTAGGAAATTCTGTCTTTGCTGCTGGTGGGGGAACTGAAAGACAGGCCCTGGTGTCCAACCAGAGCTAAGCTAAACGTCTGGATTTCTCAACTGTATTCTAAGGACAGCTCTCAGTTTCTCATCACATAAGAAAGCAGGAGTGTCACTAGAGGTGTGTGGATTGCACCGGGTGACTCCCCAGGAAGGGGCAATACCAAAATTATTTTCTATTCTATTTCTTACCGGTGGTGCGAAAACGCACCACTGGTAGAAAAATGGGTTTTTCCCGATCCCCGCCGCGACTCATGCGGGGGTCGTATTTCCCAGGAGGCCTTCACATTGTGTGGTCTGGTATGGGAGGAGGTCCACGGGGGTGACACCATTACCCCAGGTGTCACGAACCCTAGCGACACCCCTGTAAGAAAGGAAAAAGCGTAAGAAAGAAGCCAGCAAGTTCCATCCCCAGACAACAGTGTTGTGACTTTTCCTGCTTCTGTGGCTTGTGTGTGTGTGAGAGAGGGAATGAAAGCACAATACCACTGCTTCATTTATGTGCCAATATTAGTTCTGCCTTCCGTCATTAGCTAGCAGAATGGAAGGAGGGAACAGGCTCCTTTCTCAAACAATGGAGCTGAAAACTGTCTGCATGTTTTGGCTCATATCTAGGCTCTCGGAGCACTTAGGAGCTTGCTTGCTTTCTTTTAAATGAAAGCTGGCAGTCCGGGCCAGCTACCGGGCAGGGGGTGAGATGGCTAAAATCCAGGTAACACTCAGCACTCCACATGAAATGGCAACACTACGTACTCGGAAGCAAGCCTCATAGAATCCACTGGGACTTCCTAGCAGGCAGATGTGAATACGGCAATTCTCTTGCAGGACCCTTCTTGTTTTTTCTTAATAAGGAGGATGTGCAAACCTTGCATAAGAAAAATATGTGTGTGTGTGTGTGTGTGTGTGTGTATGTGCAGCGTTAGAAGCGCCAAGCAGTATGGAGGCTTGCTTGCAGCAGAATTTTGCTGCTCTCCATGATAGCCTCCTTTTGAGAGTGACTTTCCATTTGGATCAGCCACCACCACTACTTACATTTCCCCACACCACTGCAAACTACAGGTGGAAACAAACATACAGCTGTATAAAGAGAAAAGGGACATACAAGGATGACAAGTGTTTAGATCCTGCTCCAAAAGAAAGCTCTGATAGTTGTTTACATAGCAAAAGAACTGAGAAAGTGCTCCACTGCTCCAAGGGGGCTCACAATCTAAAAAGAAACAGAGGGAGATGCCAGCAATAGCTGCTGGGGGGAGGGGGGAGGGGACAGACTCCTATACAGACTATTGCTCTCCCTATGCTAAATATAAGAGAGTAAAGTGCCTCTTTGCCCAGTTTGCAGGGGTTAACACATAGTAATAATTCCTCACAATAAACATGCAAAGAGGTTTCCACATGGATTCAGTTTATTTGGCAGCATTCGTGTGAAGCATACAAAAGACTGAAGCAAACATTTGTTTTCTCCAGGATGTAGGGACAGGTGAATTGAGCCCCTAACAAAAACCCCTTCTACTGTCCTCTCCTCCTTGACACCTTCTCAATTAGCATTATGTGTTGCAACATATTTATGACATGGCTTGAACTGGAAAGGTAAAATACGGTACCCTAAACAGCTGCCTAGCTACAGGTCGTGTGCTTGACTGAAGAGGGCATGTTAAGGCCATGTTAAGGCCCCAAGAGACACAATCCTGTGTTTTCAAGCAGATGTTACAAAATTTAAGGCTACAATTTCATCCATTACATCTAAAATACTGTATGGAGGCTTTTAGTCAAAGTTGCCCTTGAGAAACCAGAGAGGGATCTGTGTGATATGCTTACCCAGCCCACAGATTTCAGAATGTTTCATTTGACAAACTTATCCAGGCAGACAGGCAATGCTAACAATGAATCATATGAATAGCCTCCCATGGGTCATTCCCATTCTCCACAAACATCAACCATCTCCTCTAAACTCGGTTTCCATTTTCTGCGGGTTCAGATGTCCCCTGGTCGTGCTCCTGACTCACCTCTCTTTATTTGCAAATAAAAGCTTTTTGGAAAAGCAGGCAATTGAGCAGAGAGGAAGCAGACAGCTGACCACTAGACTTGTAGCTGTTAAGACTAGGAACGCTATGAGCCAGTGAGAATGCTAACAGGAAGCGGGCAGCAGAGGAAGCAGAAAGACAGCGAGAATGCTAGACTTCTTCCTGTTAGTGTTCTTACTGTTGCCACCTCTAGTGTTCCTCTAGCAGCCACAAGTCTAGCATTCAGCTATCTACTTCCTGCCTGCTCACTTTTCCAAGCTTCCATTTGCAAACAAAGAGAGGTGAGTCAGGAGCGTGATTGGGGTGGGGGTGGGGGTGGGGGTGGGTTTGATTTTAAACTGCTACTATCCACGGGTTCAGGTAACTGGCAGCAGCAGGAGCATATCCCCCGCAGATACAGGGGGACACCTGTATTTTTCTATGAATTTCTGACTACCACCTTATTGTTAAAAGGCACAGCAGTGTTATCAATAAAAAAGGCACAGCAGTGTTAAAAGGCACAGCAGTGTTTTCTTGCTAGGGAGAGCTTCACCTGTTTTCAAATTCGACAACAAGTGAAGCTCTCCCTAGTATGGCACACTGACTTGAGAGTCAGCCTCTTTGAACTCACCAGTTCTGAAGATGCCTCTCTGACATACTTGTGTGGGAAGGCAACAACCCCCCCCCTCCATCCCCCAGTCTTCAGAGGTAAACTGACTTTGAAATCAAAAGCAGGTTTCACATCCTTAGTAAAAAGCCAAGAGTAGGGCAAAGATCTTAGCAGCATTTTGGAAGTGCTCATATATTATTGTCTCTCTCTGCAAGTAACCACGAAAGCAGCCAGATTCACAGACCTGAGGCAACAGGATGGATGCCCTAGCACAATGCTCACCTCTCAAGAGAAGAATCATTCACTCACAAAAGGAACTACAAAGAGCACACACTGGCAAGCCAAACTGACAAGCTCCCCAAGCCATATCCCAGGAGGAAGAGGAATACACTGAATGTTTCCAGATTGCCCAGGGAAACCTGGCAAGACGATTCTTCTCCCTCACAATTATCCCGCTATGTCGTCAGCTACATCGGTAAAGCCTCGACTCTGCTTACTGAAAGAAAGGTGCTACCAACTGAATTGACGGAATATAGAAGATTCAAGTTTCCATGAATCAAAACAAAATATTTTTAATAGATTACGTTATCTGTGCCACATATTAGCGTTGTATTAAATTCGCAGGGGAGATTAGAGGCACCACTTAAATACGGTAGTCATTTGCTTCTACCCATTATTGGAATTTGAATCGATGAGCTGAGAGCGGAATGCAAAACTTTAAACTTACATTAAATGCCAGTATAGACGACAACATAGCTACTCTATGGATGCATGTGTCCTGATATCCCTTAAACATGACTGGTACCCGACAAAGCAGATTCAAGAATTGGATATTATACAGAATCAAATCTCATCAATGACAATGGCCGTTCTTTCCAGAAAAAGGGGTGCACAAAGTGCTGAATGCACCTAGTGCTAGAATTCTACAACCAATCACAAGTTATTACAGCTATCTTAGGGCTCTAATTATTTTAAGAAACATTATTGCTGCTGACCTCGGTTGCCCATTGTGGAAGCTTACACACTGTGTGCAGTGTGAAAGGCTTCATGGTCTAGACCAGAGGTGGCCAACCTTCCACCACTAAGGCTACTGTGTTCTTAAGAGGTGTGTAGAAGACAGAATCTTGGCAGCTGTAAGTGCTGATGGTGCTGCTAAAGCAGCTGCACCTGCTGAAATGCCCTCACCTATACTACCATTTAAAGGGCCAGCATTCATGTTGAAAGGTTGGCCACCACTGGTCTAGACAAAAAGACCTGTTTTTTTCTGTTCCAAGAAGTTCTAGTTTTCTTTAGGATAGGATTTTAGCTGCCTTCTGGATACTCTTCCCCTCTGCTACTGGCATTTGAGGAACACAGAAGAAAGGACTAACAAGCCCCAAAGGCACATTAGCACAGCCACAACTCGCTGTTATGTGCTGCCCAAGGAACCCATGTATATAGATGTTATACAAAATGAAAACAAAGCCCCAGTTGGTATAACAGCATTTGTTCCAAGTTCATCTCTTGTTAGTGTTGTGTCCTGCGCTGTTCAAATTTAGATTGTAAGTTCATTGGGGCAGGAACCTTTCTCTTTTGCATATGTTTCTTTGTAAAGCACGATGTCTATTTTGTGAAGCTATGACGGAGATATTACCGTATTGGTCCGAGTATAAGACTCACTTTTTTCTCCTAATTTAAGTTTTTAAACTAGGGGTGCGTCTTATAATCAGTCTGTTGCAATTTAATGCCAGTGATTTAATTAAATTTTTTTAATAGCACCAAACTTTAAGGGTGTGTCTTATAATCAGGTGCGTCTTATACTCGGGACAATACGGTACTTCTACTATAATATCTCTGTTATAGCTTCACAAAATAGACATCGTGCTTTACAAAGAAACATATGCAAAAGAGAAAGGTTCCTGCCCCAATGAACTTACAATCTAAATTTGAACAGCGCAGGACACAACACTAACAAGAGATGAACTTGGAACAAATGCTGTTATACCAACTGGGGCTTTGTTTTCATTTTGTATAACATCTGCCTGGCATTAAATGCAGGAAGAGTTTCTTCTGCTTCCAAACTCCCTGTGTCTGCACAGTCCATTTTTCCTGCTATTTCAGACTGACACGTTGAGACAGAGACAGACAAAGCTTATACAGAGGAAAGATTTTCTATACTTGAAGATATAGATACACAGGTCAGTGTTCATCTGCCTCCATTATACATCAGCGAGGGCCAAGGGGCATAGCCAGAGCCACTCTTTGCTGAACACTCTGGATTAAAATTAAAATAATGATTGCAACATAAGCTTTTGTCAACTTCTTCATTAGATGCATGAAATGTTATCCTCAGTACACAGGTATCAATATATGTGGCTAGAGGGGAACCACACTGAAAGCAGCAGCAGTCAGTCAGTCAGTCAGCACAAGAAAAAGTGATATTTTCTGTTGGAACTGCTGCTGCTACTTTCAAAAAGTATATTTTTCTCTTTATAACCATGTACACAGATACCTGCTTCCTAAGGATAACACTTCATGCATCTGATGAAGCTAGTGCTACAATTAGTGTTAGTCTTTAAGGTGCCACAAGACTTTTTTTTCTTTTTGCAAACAGGATTTTTGTTTGAAAAGTTGACAATCTGCCCAGATTCTCCCACCCCTTAGCAATTTATTCTGTGTTTTTCTTCCTCCAGATCCCAATATAGAAAGTATACACACACACATTTCTATTTGAAAGGTAAACAATTAATTCACTCAGCTCCCCCCTCCTTGCAACAATCTATGTTTTCCTGCTCCAGAGTGCAAACTCTACACACACACACACACAACACACACACACACACGCGCGCGCACAACATGAGAATGGTTTCTTCCTCACCCAGGACAAGACAACACATTACAAATAATTGTGTCTGTCTGTCTGTCTGTCTGTCTGTCTGTCTCTCACACACACTAATGAAGGATTGTTCCCTGCCCCATTCAGAATGCTAAACACAAAGAAGCCTCTAAAAAGTTAATCAAGAGAAAAAAAAGCATAAAAATGAAATAAACACATTCCCAATTAACAGCAGTCTCCGCCTCTCCTTTTGACTCATTCACTGATTCCAGGTGCAGAGCAAAGGAAGAAGAACAGACGGGCATCCATCCTAGAGCCAAATGAGGCTCAAAACCAGTTTTTTGTTTTTGTTTTGTTTTTTTGAGATTTTTCATCTCAAAAGAGAAAGGAACTCTTGGAAAGGGTTGTCAACCAAACTGAGGAGGAAATGGGGGCAGGAGGGAGGAACGCTCCTCTGCTGCCAACACTACTGCTGCTTCTAAGACATAGCAGCAGCCAACAAGGTGGCACAGCCCACCCGGTGTGGTGTCTGCCTGCCAGCGGAAGCCTGTGCCCCCATCGCAGAGAGGGCAGTGCCTGAAGGAGGCACCATTCCTGGCAAGCAGGAGCGCAAGGGAGCATACACAATCAATCAGCTTTTTCACCTACTCCAAAGCCAGCGGGCAGCGACATCACTCAGTTCCAGTGTGGCTCCTAAGAGAAGACCATGCTGGTTCAGGGCAAGAACATGTCCTTAAACCCCCAGTAGACAGACTTGATCACACTGGGTGCCGAAGTGCCTCTTTAGCGACTATCTGTGCTCCCTCCAAAACGGCAACGCAGAAATTGGGAGGGTCCAAGTGACACTTCTGCATTTTTTGCAGAAGCCTAACAAATGCCATCTAGGTAGATAGCGCAAACCCGTTCAGATACAACCGAAAAAAAGACAATGTATCTTCTTCATGACCTTCCCTTTTGCACCTACTTCCCAAAGAAAAGCAAAAGTCACAAACACCTAAGAGCGTAAACTAGTGACTGCTGCTGATAGTTATTAGTTCTGGCAAAGCCTCGGCGAGCAAGTCATAATCTTTTGTATCAATTATTAAGGTTAAATCACAAAGTCAAAAACATTACCAGTCAAGTATGCCAGGCAGTCTCCGCTCATTCCCTGCGTACGCATGAACACCCACAGTATCAGTGATGTGACAGCCTTGGTGGCCATCCAAGGAATGCCAAAACGATCCCTTTGTTGCTTCCATTCAAACTTTATTATAGGGATTTTCCCCTCAGCACAGTCAGTGCACTTCTTCCTCCAGCTTGCTAGTGTGGGTCAGAAGTCAGGAGGCTAAGTGCACAAAGGTAGGCAATTTGCAGGCACATGCGCACAAGTTATTGTCTATTACAAGTAATGTCTATTACTCTCGACTAAACTTCCTCTGACTGATACGAAACTATGTGAACGCAGCATGCAATGTACAAAATAATACAACGCTGCATGAACAAGTACACTGGGGAGATACCTGAGCTATGGTGTTACAGCCGCAAATGCAATTGTGCATGTGGTACGCAATTAACTACAATTCCTAGAGAGCAACATAAACTTGCAGTGTGCATGTACCACCTTGAAGAGCTGTCAGTGAACTCATGTGCTTTTTTCCCCTAACGCTCATCAAAAAAGGTCATAAATAGCGAGCCAATTCCAAACTGAGCCAAAGGGATCTTGATCATCACTAGAAACCAGATTGATCCAAACAGATCCTGCCATTCACAGAAGGAGCCTTCTACTCACGGAAGGGCTGTTCTACATCTCACGGTAGAGCACTATGTAGAGGTGAGAGAAAATGGTTTTATTTTTCCGCAGATTTCGGTGTTTAACCAACATGAAATAGCAGAAAGCAGTGTTACGTGTTTTTCTTAATTTCAAATTTTCCCATTTTTATCAACTGTAATCACTTTTAAAGTGTACTAGGCAGGTGGTATAGGTTGTACAGCATCAACAAATGAAGAATGATGCAATATTACATGGTTTTATTTTAATTTTTTGCAGAATTTTAGCAGAAAGCAGTGTTATGTGTTTTTATTTTGTTATCACCATTTTCTCCTGCCCCTAGCACCATGTAAGAAAAGTGAAAATAAGTCCCAAAGGCGCTGCTATGCTTGTGCAACAACCTGCTAAACCTGTTTACATTGCAGGAACTGTTTACACAGCACTTGTGGCATTAAGCTGTAAGCACTGCAGGAGCTGCTACACATTTGCAGAACCATGCTAGTACAGTACTGTAGTCACCTTCCTTCTGTTTATGGTTCTTTGGAGTCAATCCAGTAATATACATGTGTGTGCTAGATTACAAGTGATTGAAATACATTTACATTGCTGGTAATAGCCAGCCTTTTTATGGGGCACCTTTAGGAAGATGGTTGAGAACTAAGGCCGGATCTACACTGCACTGCATCCGGCGCTTTGCAGAGATTTTTACAGTCTTGCGGAGCAGTTGCGCGTTCCCGATGCTGCGGCGTGCACAAAGCGGGAAAGATGGTCCCGGCCATCTTTTGAGGGCGGGTTCGCGTAGGCAATGCAGCCTGCCAATCGGATGAGAGGGGGGAGGAGAGTGGCTGCATGCCAATCAGAACTACCTCCAATCACCGTGGGGGGTTTATTTCAAGGCTGAATCCCAGAGGAAAACACAGGACGAGGAGAGAGAAAACCAGAATGGCAGGAAATACTCATTTCAATTGTGGTTGAAATGCACAATTGCAATTGTGGTTGTTTGTAAAGCCCCCTTCTCCTGGCTCGTCTCGCTCAAGTGCGGCTGGTTGGTGCAGGGAGCTCTGCCTCTCTCTCGCACACATACAGCGGAGAAAAGGAAGAGCGAGCGTGACGCTTCGCAAAGGGAACGAAAAAGGCAGCGGAGCATCAAGTTTTGCCCAAAGTGGTTAGGAAGCTGCTGGGAAGCCTCTTTCTGTAGCTCGCTGCCGCTGCTGCTGCACAATTCTACCACACACGCAGCCACAACCAGGCTGCTGATCTCGCTGCGCTTCATCCCAATCCGTGATTCTCTTTCTCCCTTTTCATTCTCTCCCCCCCCCTCACAAAACAAACATCTTCAAAAACTCATAGGTGCTGCTAAATGAGGTATATTTCCACTGCAGACCGATTATAGATTGAAAGCAAAATATTTTCTCTCTATTTTGTTTCGGCTGCCTTTGCGACTACTTCAAAATGCATAGGGTAGGGTTGTTAAAAAGTAAAAACCGGCCCCGCTGTAAAGAGCAGACATACAAGGTTTTTGGCCAATCGGAGTGCACTTGTGTTTAACCAATCACAGCTGAGCTTTCATAAGAAGGCGGGACAGCAGGAGGGACAACAGGCAGGAAGACACTCCTTCCACCAGCTCGGCGGAGCAGGGGCAAAGCGACTACATGCCGGACGCAGTGCAGTGTAGATCCGGCCTCAGGCTGGCCTGCTTAGTGCTTTACGGCACTTTTGTGACTCCTTAGGCCAGCGGAGCGAGAGCTCTGCCAGCCTAAAGTTACGCAGGATTGGGCTGAAAATAAATGAATGGAAGGAATTGAAAGCTGCAATAAACCATGCATATTCCAATCCTAGAATTAATTTTAGAAATCCTCTTAGTTGAGCAAAAATTCAAGAGTGGAAAGCAGGGCAGAAAAAAACAACCCAGAGAAATTATAAAGCAATGGGAGAGCAAAATACTCTAATCCCTACTTCCCCACCCACCCCAGCTGCCTTCTCTTCCTTGCTCCATTTTCCTCCTACTTTAGCTGCACAGTCCTTTGCCTTACTTGTCTATCCTGTTCAGTCAATTGGCTGTGGCAATAGATGTGATTTGGTTTACAAGCATGTCATCATATCAGACATAGTGTCGTGGCACCATAGACAGAATTGCATGAATCGCAGCAGCCAGGTGAATAAAACCCACAGGGTGGGCATACGAGGCCATAGATTGTAAAGACAAACAAGATGGAAAAAAAGTGGTTCTGAGAGGGAGAGCATTAGCAGAACACATATACAGTATGTTCATAGTAACTGCTGAAAATCACCGAAAACAGGAGGTACTTTTTGACATGCATGAAAAACAACATTATATCAGACAAGTAGCTTTGGCTCAGCCCTATCTAGGACAGGGACACACAATGCAGACAAATTTAAGCCTTGAAAGCCACACTGCCTGTAGTGTGCATTGCGCATGTTAAGCTTACACCACACAGGTGGAGACAATTAAATTGGTTTTCATTTGTTGCACAGCCTCATATCCCAAGGCAAGGGTGACAGCCTGCACAGAAGCATTCACTCTTTTCTATAAATTGGAGAAAAGAAGTTGAATTCCTGCTCTCTTGACTTTTCCTTCTAGGTACTGTCTCTAACTGTCCGAGAAACCTAATTGTAGCTGCATACACAAGAAAATATCCAACCATGCCTCCAGTGATCTTTCAAAAGGGAATGGATTTGATTAATGAAATTTGCTGTCTGTAAAGTCCATTCCTTTTGGTTAAAAGGCCAGTTTCTACAGGCAGTGACAACTTGGAGCAATGCTCCGACTTAAAAACATCCGAAACAAGGAAAAACATTCCTGGAACTGTTATCAAGTCAGGCGTAGTTAATCAAGAGGAATATCCCCCCCCCCAATTTTAGAGTACACAAAGGTGCTTTAATTGCGGTATCTCTGTATACCTTTTGGTGCCATTTTTTCAAGCAGGTTGGTAAGAAAACGCACACCGTTTTTGCTTGGAGATACAGAATGGATATATAGGACAGAAGGCAGTTCTGCTCATTAGGGAGAAATACAGTGGCATCACAATGGGGGTGTGACTGGTGCGGGCCGCAGCAGGTGCTACCCTCAGGGGGTGCATCACCCAAGTGAGCCCCCGATCAGCAATCTTCAACCCTCTCCAGGCGCAGCTGCCTTGCGCTGTCATGGCGAGCTTGTTTTCGCAACTCGCCGATGACAGTGTGAGGCGGTTTTCGCTGGAGCGGGGCCGGGAGCCTCGGAGCGGAACCAGTCTGGAGGCAGGCTTCTGCATAAGGGCAATGCCCGGAAGGTTGGGGGTGACATGGTTATATCATTACCTCACCCCCCCCCCCAGACTTCCAGAACGCCGAGCTCCACAAGATAAGCACCGCACTGGGCGACACTCACCCCAGCGATGCTGCTGCGGAAGTACAATATTTTTTTTCCCCAACTGCATCTCTCCATGCTGCACTGTGATAGCACAAACCTATGCACGTCTACTTGGAAGTTATTTCTTTACATTAAATTGGATTGACTGCCAGGTAACTGTACATAGGATTAGGGTCCCCTAGCCCCCAGGAATAACTTTTTAGAAGTCACAAGGGTGACTCCAGAAGGAGGGTGGAAAAAGTATTTTGCTTGGAGGAACTCTGTGGTTATTTGGATCCACATGAGAATATTTTTTTTACCATATTCTTGTGATCTAACACAAATGTAGGCTGTTACATGTGAGGTAGGGGACGCAGCACACATTGTGCTCCACGATCAGCAATGCACTTCAGGTAGCTCCTGGATCTGCAGGAGGCCAGTGTCGCCTACAGACACTACTAATACAGTTCTTAGCTTTTGCCCCTTTGCTACAATGCTACAGTAGCTTCTGTAGGGGGTACTGCAATATCTGTTCTGTGTTGTGAGCGCGTCTGTGTGGTGTTCTAGGGGGGGAATCTACTCATGGTTGGCGGTGGTGCGTATTGCTCAATCCTAGGGGCAGGTGGGGGTGTCTCCTCAGTGATGGTGGATCTTTGGTCCCATGCCTGCCCCTACACCCTGCTCAGTTCACTCTGGCAGCCCTTCTCTGGCCATTGGTCTTGGAACTGGGTAGATGCGATTATTGGCTCCTTAGATGTTGCACCGATGATGTACTGACGCCGCACTGATGACACACCAATGTCAGATGCCACTCTGTGGATGACAGGCTGTGTTGGAATTTCCATGGATGCTGGTGGCATTGTTAGGAGGGTCTGCACCAGCATAGTACTGCCTGGCCTCTGGTGTTCCCCCTTGTCGGGCAGGCTTATTGCGCCAGTGCAGTGCTCAAATAGGAGTGGACTGTGAGATATGTATATACTATAACTGACTTTTTAAAAATATGCACAGGTATAAAAATATATTTTTCCAGTCCAGCTAGGTAGCAACTTCAACGGGAATGTGCCCCACAAGAAAATTAAGTTTAATTGTCTTTCAGATCTGTAGGATGTAATAAATTTCTATTAATGTTTAGGAGCAAATTTGGCTTAATGATCATTGCTATTTTTGGCTGCAGGGTGACATGAAGTTTAAGTATAAAACAGATTTATGTTTTACACTAGGATAGTTTTCTTGCAGACTCTCCTTGAGTTAACCTTTTCACACCTCAGAAGCCATTTAATATAATTTTATTTCTAATAGACTGCAGGCAAACAGAAGCATATTTGCCACTGCCGAGGAAGAATGTCTTCTTACATGCAGAATATTTTATATGTACCTAGTGGCTTAAAAAATACTAGGAACGGAATGCTGGTCAGCGGGTAATTGTGCAGTAAAATTAATAAAGAATTTTCAGGAGCTGTAAAGGCCAAAGGAAAGATCTTTATGTCGCCTCTGTAGAGGCTACACTTTATTATTGCGAATGTGCACAAGCACAGCAGGAAATCTGACTCATGCTGAGCAGGGCTCGAGCAGATGCAAAGCTGCAGGTGTACACATACGACAGGAATACCTCCTATAAAACACTGTGAATAAGTCTCCGGAAAACAGAGTGCCGTGTGAAACAGCACCATAGGAGGTAACTATAACACTTTTCTAATGTAGATGTGTTCACAGTACTGTACTCAGGAGCGCATTAGGTTGGAGCCTGCTGAGTAGTTGACCGCCACTGCCATCACCTCTCCTAGATGGCAGTGGTGGAAGATGATGGGAAGAGCTACTCCCAGGAGGATGCGCAAAGTTGTGACTCATCCTTGGGAACTGCAGGCTTCTTGCTGAAGAAGGCATCCAAGGTAGATTGCCTTGCTCGCCATTTCCTCCCTCGAAGCATTTCATGGTAGCAAGCAACTGGCCCTGTGCTAGTCAGAATGCACCACTCTCACTGGTGCAACACTAGCAGAGCACACAGATTCTGTTGGCTGAACCCATAGCACAGACAGCTTCTCTGCACCAAACATTTAAATAGTTTTATGGATTTTAACTTTTTTCTTTTTTTTATAATACTGTAAAAATTACACCCCGTACAAAGACTGCTGTAACAAAATAGTGTGATAGGAAGCAATATGATAGGCGATATTAGTATGGTTTTTTGTACAAAATCCCTAGTCTCATCAAAATCTTCCTGTATATGGAAAGTTAGCATCTCCTATCTAAATAGAATGCTTACTCCATAAGAAATATATTTTTGTTAAACAGAGGGGGTAGAAGATCTATAATTGGCAAACAAAATTTATATTTTTATAACGTAGAATAAGAGTTTCAACTGAAAGTTGGTGCTGTGACAGTTTTATAATTTCCAACAAAATCCACAATGAAATGTCAAGCCATCCGCTTTAGGCTGTAGGTTGGTCTAAGAAGCCTCAGGAACACAGAATTGCTGAAAAACACACATAAATGTTCCCTCGATCTTCACAGCACCCACTGC
The DNA here is from genome assembly GCA_026170595.1 of Plestiodon gilberti rubricaudatus. Lineage (NCBI taxonomy): Eukaryota > Metazoa > Chordata > Lepidosauria > Squamata > Scincidae > Plestiodon > Plestiodon gilberti. The sequence goes on along the minus strand of JANXHW010000002.1, from coordinate 104,146,575 downwards.
TGATGAATAATGCATAGTCAGAAAAAAGCTGTAATAGTTCCATGGAATTAAATGTCAAAATACAAATAAAACAAGCCAAATATGGTTTTGCATATTCAACGCTCAGCTCCCCAAAATAAAACCCAGTATGGCACCAACTGAAAAACTGTTTCCCAAATTTAAACTTGCTAAAGATCCCTGTCATGCTATAATTAAAGCTAAGCACATTTCTTTTAAGTTTGGGAACAAGGGTGCTTTGCTTTTAGCATTAATTTATCCCAGAAAGGTATATTTGTAGTCATATTTCACTTTCACCCACTCCATTGCACTAGGCAGATGAAATGCATGCTGTAAAGAGACACACTATGACCTAGAGAGGGCCAATAGTTTTTAAAGAAACCTTGAACACAGATCCTGCAATGCAGAACAAAAAAAAAAAATGAAGACCAGCTGTGTATTCTCTGGGTGACTTTTATGGCTGGTGCATTTCTAGACTTGTGGCAACTTTGTATTAACCCACATAAGGCAAGCAGACAATAGACTTATGAATGTGTTTTTCTGTTGTCCATGTCAGAATTTCCACCCGCACGGACCATACAGTTGTCAATCTTTCAGGGTTGGTGCCAGGTTGCAGTGGGTCCTGCAGGCAAAGCACTGGGATGGTCCTCTGCCCCCCCCCATAATGCTCTAGGCCAAGGGTTCTCAACCAGTGGTACTAGTACCACCAGTGGTACGTCAGCCGACTGCTGGTGGTACTTAGACCGCTGGAGTGCCAGAACCCTGCTCTGACACGGTGCTTTCGGTGCTGCATTTTTGCTTTTGGCCGAGCCTCTCGAGAACGCTGAGAAGGGTCCTCCCATCTGCCCAGAGCCTCCTACCTGCGTTTTCTGGCTTCCAAAACCCCGAAAGTAACTGGCAATTATGTCATTGCCAGTCACTTCCAGTGGTACGCAGCAGGAAAGTGGCGCCGGAGGTGGTACTTGGCTGGGAAGGGGTTGAGAACTCCTGGTCTAGGCCTCCATGTCCCCAAAGTACTGGGCATGGAGACAGCAGTGCCTTCTCCTTCCTTCTTTGGAGAGTGGGAAGAAGCAGCTGCTGTTGCCAAGTCCTTCAACAGCTTCAGTAATAACTTCTCCCTCTCTCACCATCCAATGGACTCTTTTGCGTCAACAGGGGGCTTGTGCGAGACACCCCCCTGGCCCCTGGGGAGGCTGGAAGAAGTCTTGTCTTGTGCAGCAGCTCCTCTTTCCCTCCCACTGGCCAATGGTGTCAGCAGCAAAGGCACCAGCAATGAGTCTGCTGGCCATTTTGCACCACTGCTGACACCACAAAGGGTGCAACCCGGTGAACATGGTCTCTCAGGCTTCTGCCTGGCCTGACTCACTTGTGACTCAGGAGCCGACATTATCCATTTTATCTACAGAGTTAATAAAATGCCACCTACGGAAGTGCTGGTGGGCGGTCAAGACAGGAGTAGATCTCCACGGGGGTTAGGCTCTAGCCTGACGGAAGATTAGAAGATTACAGAAGCCTGATTAGACAAGAACCCTGATTATTCCTGAAACAAAGGGAAATGCAATGCTGTGCACCCATACTTCAGGGACTTCAAGCCAAGCAACAGCTGCTGAGGACAGTACACTGGAACAAACAGAAGGCTGAGCAGAAAGCGAATTCCAGGAGCCCCACTCCGTCAACTCCAAGTGGTCTTTGTGTCTAATCTTTATTTCTTCCTTCTTTTTATACACGTGCATGCACTTGCTCAGCAAGTGCACAGTATAAGGTATCACATAATCCAAAATCCAAACTAACTGGGCAAGAGGCACTTTTTCTTTCAATTGGTGCCCCTCTTATATTTAGCAGGGGGGAGAGTAACTGCCCCCCTTTCACCCCAGCACAGTCTCTTTTCTGGTGGCTGTTTGCTGGTGGTGTTCTGCATCTTTTTAAGATTGTGAGCCCTTTTGGGACAGGGAGCCATTTAATCATTTGATTTTTGTCTGTAAATAGCTTTGTGAACTTCTGGTTGAAAAGCAGTATATAAATACTGTTGTTAATAATAATAATAATAATAATAATAATAATAATAAACTATATAACCCCCTTAAAACCATAATCGGCTCTATAAGCACAAGGAAGCCCCAGCAACAAAGCATCAAGTTTAAACAGGGAGCAGATGTGTGAGTTAAGCATTGGTGCAAGAAGAAGGCACAACCATTTACTTACGGTAATTCTTTATATTATTATATTTATATTACAGTATTGAATTAACTGAACCTGAAACAAGGGCACAGGAAAAGGAGAATGGGGTGGAATCCTAGGAAGTAATTCTACAGAAACTTACAGCTTTTCAGCCCTGCTGCAGCAGTTGAGGGTTGACTGGCTGCAGTAAACCTCAGTCAGAAACCCAGACTAAACTCAAAGTGACTCAATTTTGCAGAGGGATAAAACTAGTACCGTATTTTACGCTCCATAGGATGCATCAGTCCATAGGACGCATGCATCCTATGGAGCATAAAATACAAAAAAAAAAAAAAAAGAATTTCACTTACCTGGGCTTGGGGGCGCTTTGTGGAGGCCTGTGGGGGCTTCGTGGAGGCCTGCGGGAGCCTCTGCAGGCCTCTACGATGTTCAGGTCGGCCGAAAATAGCGATTTTCGGCCATTTCCGGAAATGGCCGAAAATCGCTATTTTAGGCCGACCTGAACATCGGGGGGGGGGCCTGCAGAGGCTCGCGCAGGCCTGCGCGAGCCTCTGCAGGCCTCCCATCGGCCCCAAACAGCGATTTTCGGCCATTCCGGAAATGGCCGAAAATCGCTATTTTCGGCCGAACTAAACATCGGGGGGGGGCCTGTGGGGGCTCGCACAGGCCTCCCCGAAGCCCCCACAGGCCTCCCCGAAGCACTCCCAACCGTAGGCTTCGCACCATAGGACGCACACTTCCCCCCCCCCATGTTTTTGGGGGAAAAAAGTGTGTCGGTATATACATAAAAAAATACGGTATATACATAAAAATTGAGAAGGGTCACAGTGCAAACAGGGCAAAGGAAAGTGAGTTGCTAAACTTTACTGTAGTCCTAGCCTTTGACTTGTGCCCAGTTTAGTCGTCAAATGCAGTTAATTAATGTTTTCAGTTTAAATCTCTGTTTAGCTTAAAAAAAAAAAAACAAAGTCCAGGTTTAGAAAAAAGTGATAATTTCAAGCAGGCTAACAGTAAATCGGAGCTTTTCATTCCCTGGGGGTTGACACTGCTTTAATCCTCCACCTTTATTCAGCACCCATTGTCCACTCCTTCCCTAGTAAAATCACACCCCCCCCAGGGAAGGGCTGGCACTTCTTTGGGGCCAACTGAAGCAGTTGCCTCAGGTAGCAGATTGGTAAGGAGGGTGCCCATCTCTGTCCACCTAATTGTCTCCACTAAGCCTCCTTCTCTGGATTGGAAAAGGAAGAGGCGGACACAGATATATACCACAAAGTAGGACAGGCATCACTGAGTTCAGGAGGATGTCAACGTGGTTCATAGGTACAGTCAAGGAAGATATAAAAGGTAAGAGAGCTTTCCACCAGAAAATGGAAGCCTTACCCAAATGAAAACAAAAAGCATCACAGACATTGGCAAAAGAAAAGGGATGCAAAAACAAAAATAAAGATCAAAGGGTGTGTGGTTAAAACCATCAATGGCAAACAAACAAACAAACAAACAGTTTATTGAAATACATCAGAAACAGGAAATCTTCCAGGGAGGCAATTAGATAAGGTGGGAGGGAAGGGAATGCTTAAAGAGGAGACGGAGGTTGCAGAGAAGCTCAATGAGCTGCTTACGTTTTTCTTCGCTACAAAAAATGTAGGGCAGATACCCTTGCTTGAACTGACCTTTTCAGGGAGGGATCTGAAGAACGGAGTCAAGTCGAAGTGACAAGTGAAGAGGTTCTATGGCTCACTGCCAAATTAAAAATTAACAAATTGCCAGGTCGAGACAACACCCATACAAGAATTCTGAAAGAATTCAGATGTGAAATTGCTGATCTGCCCAATCCTATCCCCTGACATGTTACAGCATGTGGGTGGGGAGGGCTCAGAAAGAGGCAATAGGATCTGGCACAAGTTGCTGCTGCTGGGATCCACCCCCTCCCTGCCCCCTGCCCTCCCTACTCCAAATCTACCCCTGCTCTCCCTCTCCCCGCCCACAACACGCCTCTGTCACCAAATTACTGACGCCAATGGAAGCCTCTGAAGATGTTCCTGCATGCACCGTGCTGTTGCTTTTTGTGGCAGCGCCCCTAGCTTTTGCACCACCGGAAAGCCGCTGTGCTGCTGGAACATGAGTTCTGGCAGCTCAGGGTGACTCTAGGATTGGGCCCTAAGGGAAGTCTGTGAGGGCCAAGTTACACGTTACCCTAAACAGGTAACATGGTGTGGCATGATTGCTTTTTTTCCCTTTCTTAAGCAGCAGGCAGAGGAGCATGAAAGGGAGCAGAGACACAGCTAAAGAGTTGGGGAGTTTCTTTTCACTAACTGAGACTCTTTTGTCTTTAAAATAGTACATAGGGGGTGCAACTGGGAGCAGAAGCACAGCCAGGGCAAAGTTCGAAAGCCCCCAACCCTCCCATTGCAGTTCCGCTCCCTTATCTGGTTCCCCTAACTGCTTGTTTGTTAAGAGCAAGCACACTGGGCGACATGACACATTTAGGGTAACGTGCAATTACAGCACTCCCCCCATATCCGCTGGGGATATGTTCCAGGCCCCTCTGTGGATACTTGAAACCGTGGATAGGAGCAAACACCCCCTCCATGGTTTCCTGAGGGCACCCCGCCCTTCCTCCCCTGCGGGCAGGCGTGTGCCCACCCCCAGCTCTTATTTTTAATTCAGCAAGCTTTGTTTCTTCCTTAAAACAAACAGAGAAGCAGCCTCCATTGCAGGCAAGTAGAACGAGACTAAGTCCTAGAGAAGCTCTGCAAGGTTTATGTTAACCTTGCAGAACCTCTCTAGGACTTAGTCTCGTTCTACTTGCCTGAAATAAGCAGCCTGAGGCTGCTTCTCCTGTTTGTTTAAGGAAGAAACGAAGCTTACTGGGAAAAAAGTAAAAGCCGGGGGAGGGGGGTTCCCCGCGATCCGTGGATAACTGAAACCGTGGATAGCGAATCCGTGGATATGGGGGCCCACCTGTAATTTGTCATAGCAGTCATGGGATCATAGGACAGGTCCTTTTATGTCCTGGTAATTGGTTAAAGAAGTGGGAGCATGAAGAAGGAATAAATGGGCAATTTTCAAAGTGGGGGAAAGTGAGAACTAGGGTCCCTCATGGATCTGTATTGGATCCAGTGCTTTTTAATTTATCCATAAATGATCTGGAGTTAGGATACGTAGCGAGATGGCCAGGTTTGCAGATGACGCCAAACTATTCAGGTCAGTGAAAACCAAAGCAGATTGTGAAGAGCTCCAAAAGGATCTCTCCAAACTGGGTTAATGGACAATCAAAAGGCAAATGTAGTTCAACGCCAATAACTGTAGAGTGATGCACACTGGGGCAAAAAAAAAAAAAAAAAAAAATCCCAACTGCACATATACACTGATGGGGTCTGAGCTGTCAGTGACTAATCAGGAAGAAATTTTGTGATGGAAAGAACTATGAAATATTGATCCAACATGTGACAGGACAACATGTGGAATTTCAAGCTAGGAGTTGTTAGGAAAGGGATTGAATATAAAACTGCTAATATTACAATGTCCTTACTTAAATCTGTGGTGCAGCCACATTTGGAATACAGTGTACAGTTCTTGTCACTACATAATATTTTTTTTCTTAATTGCCTAAAAACATGGCGCTGCATTGTCTTGGGGATAGGCGTAATAGGTGCCCCCATGGAGGTGGGCCACATCAGCAGCAACTCAAGACGCGACCCATGGTGGTGGCACTAGTGGTGCCAGTGGGTGGAGCATTGGAGCTGTGCCAGCCCTGCCCATGTTATTTCCAGCTAGGCCGGAAGATGCTGCCATGGCAGACAAGGTGGCGCATCTGAGTTTTGTGGGAGGGGGCTGGAGTGGGAGAGACAGGATGAGCAGGCGCAACATGAGGCAAGGTTAGAAGTCAACTGCCAGCCGACAATGAAGAATTTGCTATTACAAGACATGGGGCCCAATCCTATCTAACGTTCCAGCGCCAATGCAGCTGTGTCAATAGGGCACGCACTGCATCCTGTGTGTGTGTGGGGGGGAAGACATGGATGCCTCATCAAGGGAAGGGAACGTTTGTTCCCTTACCTTGGGGCTGCATCGACGCTGGAATGTTGGATAGGATTGGGCCCATGAGACTATTCCAGCAGGGTTCTACTTATGTAACATTAAACATATTTTTATATTTAGAAATAATAATGCATATTTATGGAATTTATCATTTGGAAACATTATAAAACTCCTCCATATATGTAGAAATTGAGAGTGAAATATTTTCTTGAGCCCATGCATAACATGAACATTTTACAATTATTGCCACATCCCAGATGCCAGAAACCCATTGGTGGATTTAAAATGGGAGAAGACAATGTAGTGAGATAACATTCCAGAACAATGATGGTTTGGCATGGCCTCTCTGCCTCCCTTGCAAACTCAGCTGCAGTGCAAGGAAGAATTCTAAGAAGAATGTTATCCAGGGGTACAAAGTTTCTTTTGGGCCCCTTCTCAAAGGGGGAGGGAAGCGGTAAATGGGGTGGGAGGTGACAGGGGCAGGCGGAACAGGGAGGGGGCAGTGACAGATGGGAAAATCTCTGGAGCCCAGGTCTACCCAGCTTCCCCAATGAAGAGTCCAGATCTACACACTCGGTAGACCTAGCCTCCTGGCGCAGTGTCAACAGAGGCCACACGGCGAAGACTTCAGGGATCCCGTGTGGGTAGTGAGTCCAGTTGAGGCTGGAAAATGTTCTGGGCCCCCTCATTTGGCTCCTGGGCCCACTTTTTGACCCCAGGTCTAGGTAATTTTTCCCCCTGTACCCCCCCCCCCGTCTCTCACAGACTCTGGCTGCACCAGTGGGCGAGAAGGATAGGATTGGGCTGCTAGTCTCTGTAGTCTTTCAATAACTACGGTACTATTAAAACAACACAGGCACCAGTTCAGAGCGCAAGCTAATGCTGAGACCTGACACTTCTGAAATACAGAAAATAAAAATAAGGAAAGCTGATTTAAAAAAAATCAAATAATGATTTGTTAAATGTTTTTACCCAAACAGCAAAAGATGGGCTTTTAGATACATTATGAAATATGTACATCCTTAAGAAAAGAAGGCAACTATTCAAAGGGTATTTTTAGGCACTGTGAAGGAAGAGAAACAAAACAGATGAAGAATTTGGATATGCTCTGTTGGAAACTCTCAAAAGACAGACTGAGGTTCTTGCAGAACTGACAAACAACTACCATAAAGAGTGCATTTAGCATTTTTCAAGGAAGGAAGGGGCAGGAAAAAAAGATTAAGAACGTCTGTAGAGTACAGTACTGCTAATATTCGAAGCGTAACGAGAAATATTTGGAAATTATAAATGATACAATACTTTGTTTCCATTTTAAAGGCACTAAGTTAAATGTAAAAAGGTAAAGGTAAAGGTGACCCCTGACAATTAAGTCCAGTCGTGTCCGACTCTAGGGTGTGGTGCTCATCCCCGTTTCAAAGCCGAAGAGCCAGCGTTGTCCGAAGATGCCTCCATGGTCATGTGGCCGGCATGACTCTCCTTGCCGCAGCGCGTAGCATGTGGATGGAACACGGAGCGCTGTTTACCTTCCCGCAAGCGGTACCTATTTAGCTACTCGCATTAACATGCTTTGGAACTGCTAGGTTGGCAGGAGCTGGCCAAGCAACGAGAGCTCACCCCGTCGCGGATTCAAACTGCCGACCTTTCGATCGACAGCTCATGGTTCAGCGGTTTAACCCGCTGCGCCACCCGCTGGCTAAATGTAAAAGACACTAAATAAAAATAAAGGAATTAACAAAACAAAGCAAAAAAAAGGGGGGGGGGAATCAAGGTATAACAACACAGATTCCAAGAAAATATATATATATATTGTGATGTTCAAATTGAGAAGAAGCTTTCCTACCTTTTGAAAGAACTGCTATTACAATTGGTATTCCAATGTAGTTCTTCACGGATAGTATAAAAGAACTAACCAATAAAATGTCTAGGAGGGTGAAAGGCTAAAATTAATTAATTCTTTGAGTGCTTTCTTGCAGGAATTAATTACTAGGACAATCAGGACGAACGTGATTTTTTAAAAAAGAGATTGTTGGGTTAATGCATTCTTAATTTTTATAACTTTGTAGGAAGATCATCCAGTGGTATGAGCAAGGTGAAACTGAGGCTCTTGTAAAAACTTCAGATTAAATGTTCTGTAATTGAACAGACGCAAGAGACACTAAAGAATGCAGGTGGAATAAAAAAAATCACCACTGTCAAAAGTAGGTTATCTAATGTGCCAACACATTATACAATATTGCCATTCTTCCATTTTTTTTTACATTGCATTAAAGCGACAAAATAAACCCAAATGTTTAAGGTACCTTAACTTTTTCTCAGCAGTATCATTTCTTTAGGACAGCGGTTCCCAAATTGTGCGTCACGGCTTGCTCCCAGGGGCATCACGGGACCTGTGCCAGCTGAGCTGCTCGGCGGCATGACTGCGAATCAGAAAACCATGGAGCACAGGTTCTGCTCTGCTGGCTGTGTGTCGCACACTGTGTTTTTTGGGCCCACCAACTCGGCATCACCTGTTTTACAGCAATGTTGAGGTCTTTTTAGGCTGCCGGACCCAGAAGTAAGTGCTGATGATGTTATTGCATCATGCGTCATCATTGGCACTTACTTACGGGTTCCGCGACTGGTGCCAGCAGAGGGGGGAGTGTTGCAAGGCCCGTAAGTTGGGAACCACTGCATTAGGGAAACATTTGCATGGCGGGGGGGGGGGGGAGACATGCCGGTCTGATATACAACACACACACACACACACACACACACACACACACACACACACACACACACACACACACACACACACACACACACACACGTAGAAGTTCCAATGTGCCAGGGCACGCCAATTCAGAGGACAGCCAGATTTGGCACCGAGGGCGTAGGTGTCCCTTAGGGGCCACCGAGCCAACTAGTGGATGCACACTTGCTGTGATGGGTGACAGAGTTGCACAGTAGCACTTGGAAGGAGGACATAAGGTGGGCAGAGTGAAAAATGCTGAGTTTGGTAGGGGTGTGAAAAGGCAGGTTTGGTTTTTCTGAAGATAAATAGTGGAAAGAGAAAAACCACTGCTGTAAGTAGCTTGCTGTGGTGACTGACCTTGTGTAGCCATATGGTTGCCTGGAGCATGCTACCAAGAACCTGCATTCACCATAACGCTGCCAGGACACATTTGGGGAGAGGCATGGCTGATATGTCATGTTGAAAGCTGGCAGGCAGTTCCAGATTTAATATCACGCCACGCACAGGAAGCCATTATATGCTGTAAGGTTATGTGGCAGAAATTCTGTTCCCAGTTAGCAAAGTTGGCCCAAAGAGAAGAGCTAAGCTGAGGAATATATGACCTTCTATGAAGTTTCATTAAATAAAGGGTACTTGAGAAGAGATTCTCTACTATCTTGTGAAACAGCTACAAGCATGGGAAGCTCCTTGTTTGAGATAAATAAAACTGGCATTTGTATCCTCGTCTCGCATGTTTGTTCAAATCTGTAAACAAACTTTCAGCGGATGACTTGCATCTAAATGAGGGGTGGGAACAAGTTTATGAGAATATGTAATCAATGATTAATCATAAGGAAATGCAATTGTCTGGTGCACACAAGCCCAATTTTAATCAGCATGCAATCACTGCAAATAACTACAGCAAAACAAGAGAAAGCCAGTAAAACCCAAAAGACATTGAATTGATCTTTCTTATGATTTCATCTTTAGATGACTGACACTACACAGGCTGCAATCCTATGCACACTTTTCTGAGAGGCTGCAATCCTATGCACACTTGAATCCTAGGACTACAATGGGATTTACTTCTGAGTAAATATGCATGGATTGGGCTGTTTGAGCTTCTCCAAGCATTTGTTTGCTTATATAGCTATATTTATATCTGACCTTTCTATCGAATATATTTTATTATTCAAGCTTTGGATAAAGCAGGATAGAAATCTTCTAAATAAAATAAAATAGTTCTATTTTTAAAACCGAAGCAACCCAAGGCAGGTCACGGCAAATCAATAAACACAAATTTTAAAACACAAAAGTGTACCACAAAACGAACAACAGTAAGCAACATAAAATGAAACCACCGCTACCGCCTTTGGGGCAGAAAACCCAGTTTTTTGTTCCTAGTTCTTTGGCTGTGTAAATAGCTCTGTGAACTTTTTGTTGTTGTTGTTGAAAGCAATACATAAATATCAATACATAAATTAAAAAGCTGCACATGTGGTTCACCTCTCCAGTCCAGGATATACAGTCCTGCATATACAGTACCTTCTCAAAGCTAACATCATGATGACTGGATGTTTGGGAATGAGAGCTGGATTTTCTCTCTCTCACACACATGCACACAAGTCAGCCACTCATGCACAGACAGACAGACAGACAGACAGACAGACAGACACACACACACACAGAATTATCCGTTAAGCGCCAGTAAGTGCCTTCCTTCTGAGTGGAGGGGTTTTTACTTTTCCAAAGGGCTAGATTAGAATGTCTAGAATAAGAGAGGTTCTAAATGAATGATTTTCCCACAGATTGACCAGAACAAAGTCACTTAATTATGACAAACCAAGAAAATGAAAGGACAAAAGTAGCATGATACTAGTTTGACTGACAGCCGGTAATACTTCAAACAAAGATGCATTTAAAAATGTGCCACCAAGAACAATTTAAATTTGCACTTCATTCAAGTTCGGTCACTTCTCAAGTAAGAGCAATTCAAGTCAGGTTGAACTAAACTGACCTATGGAGTAGTGCATCATAGTGGCCTTAGGAAACAGGATTTCAAAAGGGTATTCATACTATTTTACTTGGATCTGAAAAATAAAAAAAAGAGTGTGCAAGGTTTTTTGGGTTTTTTTAAAAAATATTGATTCAGTCTCATTTATGCACTTTGAATTTGATTCATTTTGTTAACATTTTTCACTTTCATTTTCCCATTTGTGTCCATTGATTTCAATGGGAGAATAAGCCTGTCACTTGTAATTTTGTTGTCTTCCAGCCAAGTGACATGATATTTTCAGGCACTCTATTTCAGGTTCTCCTCAAGGCAATGCCGGCCAAATTTCAGAGAGATTACGCCAAGCCCCCTCATTTTATGGGCAATTAAAAAAGGTGCGCAGCTGGGTAAGATTTCCATTGCTTTCAATGGGAGACCTAGTAGCTTTCCTACTGCTTATAATGTATTTGTGTTCCATCCTATAGGCATGAAATTTTGAGGCACTGTTTGACCATTTATCCCTATTTTTAAATTGACAAGCTTCTTACAAAACGAGTGTGAATTACTCAACAACCAGACATGTATAAAAGATTGCAATTACTGTTTTTAAAACTAAATCCAATATCATGGGGGAGGGGCAGAGCCGGCCCATCTATGAGGCCAACTGAAGCTGTTGCATCAGGCAGGACGTTAGTGGGGGGGTACTTTTCTTTGTTTACTTCATTGCCTCCACTGCTGCTGCTGCTCCTTCTATTCCTGGATTGGAAAAGGAAGAGGGGGACAGAGAGGAAGAGGAAGTGTGGAAGGGAGGGGCGTGTTGAGCTAAGACACTGGAGAGTGGGAGGTGCAGAGGCTGCCACATTATCGAGTCATGAGAGGCAGCATTTGGCATACTTCCTCAGGTGAGGGGAATTCAAGAGACAGAAATCCACTCATGTGTGTATGATGTGGTTAACCAATGGAACCTCCATATTTGGACACAGTGCAAATAATTTTTTATTATTATTATCAGACAAACAATGGGAAAAGGCTGTTGCCTTCCTGGCTGTGGGCTTCCCAAAGGTAACTAGATGGTCACTGTCAGTGAAAACATATTTGACTGTGCAGCACTATCATATGCATGTTTATTCAGAAGTTCCCCTCCCGAGTCCAGTGGGGCTTACTCTCTAATAAACACGCAAAGGCCCACACCCTTTATCTGATCCAGCAGGGCTCATGCCTTGGGTTTGCATAGGTTTTTAGCTCAACTCCCTGAAGGGCAGGATTCCCTTACCATGTCACTGGACTAACCTGCCATGTTCATGAAGACTTGCTAAACCACGTGGGCAAAGCTGACCACGCTGGTTTAATTCTTCTGACATAAGATTATTTGGATCATGAAATTTTCAGCACAGCTCATTAGTGCAGGAGAAGAGGAAAAAAAAGAAGGCAGCAGAACTGTAACTGTGATTACAGTATAAACGTCATCACAAAAGGTAATATAATTGGTACCTCAATTGCGAATCAAGTTCTCTAAATTAGTTGTAGGACATGCTCTTTTCTAAACAAACACTTATGAATCTTTTTTTCTCATTTTCCTTTGTCCCCAAGGCAGGATTTTTTTCTTCCTCATAATGATCAGAAACAATGCTAATGGCATGATGCCTTTTGCAGGGGAATTGAAAATGAAACACCCAGAAGTACCGTACTGGTACTCCACAGATGTAGATTTAATGAGAGAGGGGGAAGAGAGCTTCTTCTTCTTTTTTTTAATCCTTGTAGAAATACAACCGGCAAAGGCCCCACTAAGGATCCTCAAACAGAACCACAAGACCTCACATCTTAAAAGAATACAACCTTTATAGCAGTTTGTGTGAAGGATACAGAGACACAGTTAATATCATTCAGCAACGATGCCGTGTAATAATGAGCAAAACTCAGTGGTGACCATTCATACATACATAATATGCAGTTGTAGGGGGGCAAAGAAGTAACTGACAAGGGTCCAGATACATAAAAACATATGCCAAATGTTGCTGCTAATTAGCTGGAAATCCAGGAGCTGTTTCCATAATTGAAATTGCAAAGCACAAGGAGATCTGGCACAATGGTATTTTAAAATTATTACACTGTACCTGCAAACACATTTGCATTGAGTAAAATACCGGTATTTCTTTCCCCTGATGATATATCTGCAAAATCTAGAGACCATTTTATTGTACTTACTGAAATACCCCCAAGAAGTCATGGCAGCCAAAAATACATCCCTAAGCTGCTCTAAAGGCTTTCCTGGTAAGTCAGGTTTGGGCCACATGCCACAGGACCAGAAATGTGGTCGACACGAGGAGTGTGAGGGTCTCCAGACACTGGTAATGCTACAGGATGAGTATTCCCAAACACAGATGCTGCAGTCCCAAAGGCCCTGCCAGATGTTCCAACCTGCTGTACTTCTGATGGACAGTCAGAAGTGCCTTGGTTGTTGAATGAAGCATCCAAGCAGGACATTCCCTGGGATTACTGGCAACATATTACTGGCCAGGATCCCCAGATGGCATAAGGAATCTGTTAGACGGAGGGCCCACAGTCATCAGAGAGCCCAGTTGGTCAGGTGGATTAGGGCAGCGGTAGTGCCCAATATGCCACCATGGAGGTCCAGGCCAGGGCTTTGCCACAGGGCTCCCATCAACCTTATGCCAGCACTGAAAGGCTCCATGGCCACCTTCAGAGACCACTGAAGCAAATCTTCGGGACTGAAGAGCTCGCTTTTCTTCCTCTTTTTCTACAGACTGTATAAAACTCCTTTGACGGAAACATCAAATTGGGATTCAGCAGAACTCTGTACCTGGATGAATTTGTTTAGAGGGACTTGCTTAAATCCAGGGTAGTTACTTTATGAGACTTGGGGTATACGGGTAGAGATGCCATGTAAAAAATCCAGCTAGAATAAAAAACAATATCCAATACTGCTTACGGTTTCCAAATATTGAGAAATTGCAAGACAGACAAGAATTCATTTAAAATCCAAAGCTTGAGTGTATTTAGTCCGACGTTTCGTTTCTTAGACCAGAAATATTTTCCAGGAGCAATCCAAAGATTGGTAGATGGAGGCCATGAAAGCTTTCGATCTAGGATCCAGGTTAGTTGTTTAACTGACTGCCTCTTTTATTCTAGATTTCTTGAAAAGGGTAATTTATAAATGTTCGTGGAGGTTATACAAACTGTCCCCTTCTTTGTAAATGGCAATTAAACTGTAATCACAGTTTACCTCTGTTGCAAACATTCTGTGAGCAAACTGCTTGAGACTAGACTCAATCCTTAAATGCTTTCCCTCCACCCTTGTACGGAGGCAGCAGGAAACCCAGGTTTGTCACAACAAGTAGCAGCAAACCCATGTACATTTCAAAATACTGTTAAATATAATATAATATAATATAATATAATATAATATAATATAATATAATATAATATATAATATACAGTATTTATATACCGCCTTTCTCGGTCATTGGATTTCTCCTCCGACTTTAATCCAAGGCGGTGTACATGGGCAGGCTGTCCTAATCCCCCTTGGGGTTTTTTTTTACAATATATATAAATGTTAGACAATTTAGCAAAATCTCAGACAATCCTAAGAATTCTCCAAATCTCAGAAAGACCATTATCGGCTGGGCGCGGGGGCGAAAACATTTACTGTACTTATCCTTCTTCGGCTCGGTCGCATTTTCAGAAGCCATGAAGGCGAGCAGGAAGAGACTAGGTGCCTCTCTAGTATGCACGTGTACCTAGTCTCGCTGGTAGTTCCTCCGGATCCTAGAGGGGTCTCTGGAGGACTGACCACCAGCGAGACTAGGTGCGCATGCATCCTAGAGAGGCACCTAGTCTCTTCCTGCTCGCCCTCATGGTTGCTGAAAATGCGACCTGAGCCAAAGGAAGATAAGTACAGTAAATGTTTTCGCCCCCACACCTGGTCAATAATGCCCCCCGGGCCTGGGTTGGTGCACACGAAGCAGCTGCCGCCCTGGGGGTGCAATGGGGGCTGCAGCTGCGTGCAAAATGGGAACCCCCCACGAGCCACCTGGGGCTCACCACCACCCCCCGCCCAGCTCCGCCTCTTCCAGGAAGGAGTGTATAGGATCGCAGCCTAAGAAATGCAGGTAGAAAATACAAGGGGGTTACATTTCATTTCCTTGGAAACCATGGGTTAGCTAATCTAGCAGGAAACATTCACAAGGGAGAACATTCCTTCAGCAAGAGATCTTCAGAGCAACCAGAAATGCAAATGGACTGTTGACATGTTGGATAATTTGCAAAATGTATGCCCTTTTATTGCTATTGGTTGCTAGCTTGGCGAATAAGAAAAGCTCTATTCCTCGACAATGTTTTTTAAACGTAGCTTCTCTGAAGCTAAAGGTGTTAAAAAGTAAAACAGATGAGTTTATAATTAGCTGCTCTCATGCACTTCATTTCTGGAGGGAGCACATATCTTGACTGTAATGCTTTATCAGCAGCATGCTCTATCAGCAGATAATGATGAGTTCTCCCTACAGCTGAACTGACCAAGAGTAAATAGTGAATGTTTCTTTAAGCTAGAAATCCCCCCCACCATACTCTTATAATGGAGCCCTATTAAACATGGGTGTTTTTTTCATGGATATAGAGATTCAACAGATCTTCTACCCATTTAATTAAGATCACATTACAAGTTATATGTTTTAGGTTGAAATACGGAGCAAGGTTAACATCCATCTGCCCTAATTATTTTCAAAATGATACCAGAGTTCATAAAATATCTACTGTAACTGTATGTTGGTAATGGTAAGAAGCCTCTGATCTCCAGCAGAATTAAGTCCTGTTGTAGCTCTTCTGAACATTTGCCAACCATTTGCTAACCTTCATGTCTTGGGGCAGCATCAACTAATGTACATAAGCAGATCGTATTTGTAAGTAATGCCATTTTATCATCTGAGCATGGGGGTCATGCCAGGAACCAGTCCGTACAACATCCATCAATAACATCTTATACTTGATACCTTGAAAGAGATCTTATTTCAAGCCTCTCCTTACCCTCTAAAATGAATAATCAGATGCATGCTCCCTACAGTCATTGTGATGAGTGCAAATATGGCATTAGCAGAAACAGAGCTACAAAATAGGCAAGATTAATTACCACTGGATAACACACAATTTGCCTTTGAAATGAAAACAGTTAATCTTTACTACTTTTAACGTGCTGAAAACAAAAATGACAATAAAATCTGTCGATTTGCTCTAGTGTAGGAGAAGCAGTCCGCATTGCATACATAGGTGTTGTAGGTGCCAACAGGCATTTACTAGTACATGTCTATGAAACTATCTTTTGCGGATCCTATCATAAACCATAGCCAATTTTGCATTTCATATTCATGTTTAGCATGTCAAAATCTATAAGAAATGACTAATTTACAGTGCAATTCTGTCTAATTTTAACACCGGCGGTGCACTGGTCTAGGGCGTTGCAAACGTGCTGTAAGGCACGTTTGCAGTACCCAGCAAGTAGGCAGTGCTGGCACAGAGGCCAGCACTGCTCTACTCACCCCAGTCAACGTGGAGTGCCCACCGGGGAAGGTAAGTCCCCCGCTGAGTGGTGGAGGGCATTCGGGAAGCATTTCAGGGTGGAGGGGTGGGCAGATCGGGCCCAGGAGGTGATGGGATCAGCAGAGCAGGCCTCCACCATATCCCATCCTCCCTCCCAGGCCTATTTCTCCCAACACAGACCTCCAAAACTTACGCCAGCTAAATAGCTGGCATGGATCTGAGGAAACCCATTCGAGAGGCTGGGGCTTTACCCAAGGTAAGGGAACAAAGGTTCCCTCCCCCCCCCCCAAGTGACCTCCCAGTTGTCTGCTTTGTGCATCGCAGTGCGCAAAGTTAGACAGGATTAGACTACCCATCTTGGGGGCATGACCTTTGTTAAAATTTGTTGTCCAGTGCCATTACCTTTAGCAGGGCATTCTGTCTTAAGACCAAGAATAATGATACTCTGCAGTGTTACTGCACTATTACAGGAACCTTTCGATTTATGTGGGGTTTACGTTCTTGGAACTCAGCAAGTATATTAAAAATGTGTAAATTAAAAATATGTTTGCCATAGGAACCTATGTCAATGGCAAAGGTTAGGTTAGGGGGAAAGTCATCACTTAGGATGATGACGGGTGACTTCTGCTTGCCCAAGATGACATTGGGGGAGGGTTGAGGAGGGAGGCTACTGGCTTAGAAAGCAACAAGGAAAGCAAAGATGCTGGTAAGGAAACTGAGAAAGTGGTAAGCGGCAGCTCTGAGAACACATTTTCTTTCTCTATTCTTCTGGCTTTAAAGGAGACTCCCCCCCCCCCAATACAGGAAGCTGCCAGCGTCTAATGGAGTTGCTTGTTAGCAGCTAATTTATCTAATTTAGGTACTAATTAATTCCATTTCAAAGCTGGCAAACATCACAAAACATCTTTGTGTCTTCTGGAGTAGTTTTGCAAGGAAATGATTGACCATGTTATTTCAAAAATTGCTGCCGTAAATCAGACTTGCGGTATTAATTTGCAAACCGTGCTGTTTCAAAAACGTGCAAATCGACCACGTAAATCGAGAGCTGCCTGTATATTTTGACTTTGGAAAATCTAAAGTTGTGGTGACTAGATTTTCTTAAGTCACCTTTGAGGCTGCTGCAACTCCCACACTAACCAAAGAGGGGGACAAGGCCCTATGGGAGTTGTGAGCTGCTGTTATGTGTCCTGGGAAGGCTTCCTTCTGGAGCCAGTCAGAAGGTCATGAAGGACCCAAACAGCTTCTGCCATGTAAAACAGTCAAAGATTTACTGGTGTCAGTACAGCAGGTAAAGACTATGCTGCAATTTGTGCTACCTATACGATTTGAACCCATATTTATTATATTAAAAAATGTTTCAAAACCAAACAGACTGATGCGAAGTGCAAAATAAATTTAGTAAGGTAACAATGGTGGTTTTCTGATATTCCTCATTCCCCAGGTTTGCTGGCAGTGCACTCGAGGACAGCAGCTATCAGAAATACTAGTTCACGATTCACCCTGCATGTAGCATTTCTAAATAGTCACCAAGTTGGCACTTGAAGAGTCCAGGTCTGCTTCCATGCAAGTCAATCTGCTAGCTAGGATAGGAAATACCGAGGTGTAGCAAAACACTGATCCAGTCGTAGAATATTCACGGTTCGTTTTGGAAAGGATTTATTTCATGGTATCATTTTCCCCACCCACATTCTCTCTAGAATAAGGGCATAAAAATGAGGACACTGAAACAGGGGCCTTTGTATTCACCAGGAACACTTTGAGGGGGGGGGGATCACTGCTTTGAAGTGTTCGGCTTCACTCTGCTGCCCCCTCAAGCCACCCTAACATTTTCAAAAACTCCACATTTCTTTTTCCTTCAGCGGAAAGCTGTATTAACTCCTGGAAACTCTTTTTGGAGAGGGAGAGATGCCTTTGTTCAGCGTGCCGAAAATGCTGAGTCACAAGTGAACTTGGGTGCATCACAGCCACTTGAAATTTGGATGGATGCTGGCTCTCTGCCTCTGGCCAGCTGGTCATTCACACCTCCAATTCTGAGCAGGAGTGCAACCAAAGTTTACTGAAGCAAGTAATGGCAGTCTTTGCTCTCTCTCCCAATGCTGTTGCAGACAGATGACCTGTGGATCATGCCTGCTGCATCCTAACCTTATTTCTGTACCACCGAATAATTTTGAGTTTCAGCTCATAGCACAGTATGTCCAAGCTGGTGATACAGAAAAGAGGAGAAAACTAACTATGAATCATTCCAGAATTATAACTTCTTAAATGCTTAAAAATTAAAATCTTTTTTATATATAAAATAAGAGCAGGGAATTTTCCACGCTTTGAGTGACCCTTTCTAATTCCACTACTTTGGCCGCTAACAGTGGCTTTAATTTATTACTGGAAGGCTGGGCAACTCCTTGCTTTTTTGTAAGCAGATAGCCAGTCCTCCCATCATTTTATTCTCACAACAGCCCTGTAAAGCGGGTTAAGGCTATATATTGACTGGCCCAAGATCAACCAGTGAACTTTGTGTCAGTGAGGGGATTTTACCTGGATGTCTCAGTCTTGGCCTGATGCTCTACCCTGTTTTCCTGAAATAAGACCTCCCCTGAAAGTAAGACCTACCGTCATTTTTTTTTTGGCGTGATTTTTGCTGGCACTCATAAATATAAGACCTCCCCTGAAAATAAGACCTAGCTAGGATCATCAGCCAGACTGACGCGATTCCCCCCCCCCCCCCCAGCACTCCCTGGCACTTACTTTGACCGATTTAAGCTTCGTTCTTTCCCGCAGGTGCAAGGCTCTGCAATGCCTGGAAGGCCTGCACTTGAGTCCTCCACCATAGAGATGACGTGCTAGAGAGGCCAGCAAGGCCTGCAAGGAGGCTGCAACCTTGCAGAGTCTCTCTAGCACAAGGGTGGAGAACCGGCGGCCCGCGGGCCGCATCCGGCCCCCGGAGCGATCCGGTTTGGCCCGCGCGAGCCTGGACCCGACTCCTTCTCAACCTGGCTGTTTCTGCGCATGTCTCTAACAGCCGGGAAGATTTGCGAAGGAGTCGGGCGAGGTGAGCGCGGCCCCGCGCGCGCTCACCTCGCCCGACTCCTTCGCAAACCCTTCCAGCTGTTAGAGACATGCGCAGAACGCATGTCTCTAACAGCTGGGAGAGTTTGAAAAGGGAGGGTAAGGTGAGCACGCGCGGCCGCAGCCGGCAGCGGCGGCTGAAGAGAAGAAAAGGTAAGGAGGAGAGCGATGGGGGTGGGCGCTTGCTGTGTGTGGGGGTGGGTGGGAGGGAGAGCGAGCGAGTGAGCGGTGGGAGGGAGGTAAATTCGCGCGGGGGGGGGTAAATTTGCGGGGGGGGAATCCTACCGGCCGGCCCGCAACAAGTTTTCCCTATGGGAAAATGGCCCCCCACCACAAATAGGTTCCCCACCCCTGCTCTAGCATATTGTCTCCATGGTGGTGGACTCGAGTCCTCCACCATAGAGACGACATGCTAGAGAGACTCTGCAAGGTTGCAGCCTCTTTGCAGGCCTCTCTAGCATGTCATCTCTATGGTGGAGGACTCAAGTACAGGCCGTGCAGGCCTTGCACCCTCGGGAAAGAATGAAGCTTTAATCGGTCAAAGTAAGTGCCGGGGGGGGGGGGGTGTCGCGCCACAGGTTGGAGAAAATAAAACCTCCCTGAAAATAAGATCTGCATTTTTGGAGCCAAAACTAATATAAGACACTGTCTTATTTTTGGGGAAACATGGTACTTACATCACACTGACTTTAATGCTCTTAGCGGAGTTGCAAAGTGGGCGAAGAAGAAATGAGCCAATTTCCTTCACTTTCAAGTTGCGCGACATTCTGGCAAAAGCAAACCTGCAGCAGGTCTAATACTATAATTTATGATTCATTCACATTAACTATTCAATGTGATAAATCAAACGCTCCATGCTCTAATATCCTGTAGTAGTAATACATCACAGCTTTCAAACAATAACATCGTATTTGCATTCATTTACAATGGGTTTTTTTTCACTGAATAAATCTCTTCACTCGGAGTAAATTTAATGTGATTTTTTTTTTCAACTTGCACGTTATGCGAACAATGGCTAAAGGGAGCCTTTAGCTAAATAAAATTGACATAAATACAAGACTTTAGAATGATCTAAATAAGGTGGAAATAAGGTTAAAGTCATCTAATTATTTGCACCCTTCCTCCATGGAGTTCAGAGTAGCATTTTAGCCTCACAGCAGCATTTTAGCCTCACAACACCCCTGTGAGGTAAGATGGACACAGAGAGAGGGGCTTGTTCAATGTCTCCCAGTGAGCTTCATGGCTGAGCAGATATTTGATCTTAGGTTCCCACATTCAAGCTCACAGTTCGGTACGTTACATACTACCAAGATGCAGCCCTTTTAAAAAGCACTTGAATTTTCTATTTTGCAGATATTTAAAACTAGATTGGGGGCAGAGTGCCTATAGCTTTAAAGGCTTTAATCATTGTACAGAAAAGGGAATTTGGGCAGGTGCAGCTTGTTGCACCCTTCCATGATGAGCTGCACCTGCCCAAATTCCTTCTTCTCTACAATGGTTCAAGCCTTTAAAGCTATAGGCACACTGTCCCCCTTTGGATATAGTAGAACTAAATTTGACCATTAAAAAAAAAAAAACTTTGGCTGCATCTGACATATGATGAGGCACACTGCCCAATCTTGGCTATGGATCACCACATGTTCAGATCAAAAGGCCAACCTGCTTTGCAAAGCTGGGACACATTAAAGGAAGCCAGGGGACCCTGTGACCAGAAATATGCCATAGGAACCTAACTCTTGTTTACGTATGTTAGCCTATGGTAAAATTGGTTTCGTTATGTTGTTTCACTTAAAATTGCAGTTTCCAGGAACCTATCTACAACTTTAAGTGAGGACTTCCTGTACTGTTTTACTGTGCTACTAATGTGTATATTTTCTTTAAGTTGAAAAAAAAGTTAAAAAATATTTTTTAAATAGCACCAAACGTTAAGGGTGCGGCTTAGGAGCGGCCTATACTCGGGACAATATGGTATTTATTGGGATTGACTCGGAACCGCCATGAAATGCTGTGCTAAAATCTAAACACTAAACATAATGCATTTATTTACTATATGGTAACAGGAATGTACATGACACATTACAAATTAACAAGCAACAATGACAGGCTCTTGCCCAAATATACTGCAATATAAATTCCAATAGTGATGAAAACAAAGGAGAGAGAGGGAAGGGGTGAATGTGAGTTTGTCCTCTCCTTGTTTTATGGGCTACTAAAGGGCTATTGTCTCTTGGAGTGGGGAGCTCTCCCTCACTGGAGGTTTTGAGGCAGAAAATCTTTTTCTTGAGGCTCTGAAACAGTCCTATCATCCACTCCCTTTTAACAAACACATTAAGCTGAAATAGGATTCCCCAAGTACGTTCTATTATTTTGGTTTTTCTATTCAAACTTGACATTTTCTTCTCTTGGGCAGCATATCTAAACAAATATCACTAAATATCACAATCTCATTTCCTTTTACTATTAAGTTTTTACTGCTCTATTATTTAATCCTTAAAGGCAAAAATGTCACTAATATGTCCTGGTATTTGGGTTTTGTTTTTGTTTTTTTGCTTTTTTTGTTTTTCCCAGCGTTGTTGTTGAACCAACCCAACCTGCTGTTTCTATAACAATTGCTAGTTCCCTTTACACATCAAAATATTATATTTTGTACTAACCATAGTTAGAACCCAAAACATGGTATGAGCTTCCAGACGTGCAACCGACCAGCCATAGTTTATTGCTGTTTGCCTGCTTTTTCCATCTTCTCAGGACTCAGCTTCGTAAGGTAAAAACAATCCCACTGCAATGGTGCAGCAGCCTCTTGCGACAGAACAATAGGTTTATCAATTCAGACATAATGTGAAACCACAGTTAGCACAAAAAGTGTGATGAGCAAACCAACTTCAAACCATGGATTCAGATCCTGGTTTATTGGTCCCCAACAAAACATGGTATGTGGACTCAGATTCAGACATACTCATGGCTTGCTCCATAGGTGGGAAGGTGGGATATAAATTCATTAAATCATCATCATCATCATCATCATCATCATCATCATCAGGTTGGGGAAAGGACTCACTCTTATGCCTGGCCAACCCCTAAAGGAGTGAGGGTCTCTACTTCCTGTTACTATCTGGTAAGTTAGAACCCATGAAATACGTCTCATGTGATTGTAGGGAAGCAGCCACAGCAGTAAATTGTCTTCTTCTCCCTCTAGGATCATTTAACAATTACCAAATATCATGTCTTCCAATGCAGCATTGGGATTGGGGTATCTGAAAACCAGTGCTGAGTACCGTTAAGAGTACGGTATTGGTCAAAGACTGGGTAGACCCAGTTCAAATCCCCACTTAGCCATAAGGTTTACTGGATGACCTTGTGCCAGTCACTATCTCTCTGCCTAAACTACTTCACATGGTTTGTTGTGGTATTAACGGAGCAATCCTGTCTACAAATAGATCAGCAGAGTGGTCTAGGGGGGTGTTGTAAACATGGCGCAAGGTGTGTTCGTGGCACCAGGAGAGTAAGTAGTGCCGGCAGAGAGGCTTGCGCCGCTCCCCTGGTGCCGCAGAATAGTACAGCGCCACGGCGGGATGGTAAGTCCCCACTGGGCAGATGGGACGGGGAATTGGTGGATGGGAAGGGGGAGGGATCAACGGAGACCTCCTCTGCCATATCCTATCCCCCTTCCCAAGTGTTTTGGGCATTACACAGGGCTCTCAAATGTACGCCAGCAAAATTGCTGGCATGCATTTGAGGAGGCTCACCAGGGCAGCTGGCACGTTACTCCGGGTAAAGGGATCAAATGTCCCTTTACCCTGAGGATGCCAGCTGTGCCGGGGCAGGCCCAATCCTGCATATGAGCACCGCATATGTGCGCCGCCACATCCTGTTAGACAGTTCAAAACCCCACTTAGCTATAAAGTTTACTGGGTGACCTTGTCAGGCGCGTTTGCAACACCAGGAGAGTAAGCGGTGCCAGCGGACAGAGGTGCAGCATCGTAAAAGAAAGGTAAGTCCCCACTGGGCAGCGTGGGCAGGCGCCTTATGTGCGCCGCCGTGTCCTGCTAGACAGGATTGGGTTGTAAAAGGAGTAGGAGGGATAAGATGTACTCTTAGCTTCTTGAAGGTAAAAAGGTAAAGGTATCCCCTGACAATTAAGTCCAGTCGTGTCCGACTCTAGGGTGTGGTGCTCATCCCCATTTCAAAGCCGAAGAGCCAGCGTTGTCCGAAGACGCCTCCGTGGTCATGTGGCCGGCATGACTCTCCTTGCCGCAGCGCGTAGCATGCGGCTGGAACACGGAGCACTGTTTACCTTCCTGCAAGCGGTACCTATTTGAAGGAAGAGCAGTATATAAATGTGCTCCTTCTTACAAGCATTTTTCAGGACACTTTTCCCTTTCCCTTTCCCTTATACTCTGGTTTAGTTTAGCCTAGCTTCTGGCTCGCTCAGCTCCTTACTGAGTTTGGTGTTACATGATTCAATATGTGAAGATCACTCAGGTGTGGTCTCTCGTCTTCCTTAATATTAGTTTAATATTATGGTCTCCTTC
Organism: Plestiodon gilberti rubricaudatus; assembly: GCA_026170595.1. Classification (NCBI taxonomy): domain Eukaryota; kingdom Metazoa; phylum Chordata; class Lepidosauria; order Squamata; family Scincidae; genus Plestiodon; species Plestiodon gilberti. Next base: position 104,122,508 of record JANXHW010000002.1, on the reverse strand, counting down.
CTGGAGATGACCATATCTTCAAAACAAGTACTAATCTTCCCTTGTCTTTCTTAGAGATTCCAGGCAGAAGTATAAAAAGCTCCACTATATTATCTAAAATAGGAAGAAACGACTGCAGTCCTATCCTGCATTAAATATCATTTAACTCTCCTGAAACCTGAACAATTCATTCAGATTTCTCAACAATGTTGTAACTAATCAGAAATATTCTAATTTGGTTTCAATCTAACTGAAGACATTTCATCAGAGGAAGACCACAATATAATTTTGTTTCAATATACTGTATATCCTCTTTCTCATAATCTCTTTCCCAGTCCCTCTAATATTTTTGCACTGCAAAGCTACCAGCTTTTCTAGGAGTGCACAGCTAGAGAAGGAAGTGTACATGCATATTAAACTACTGATGGCAAATTTCAGAACTGGGGGACTTTGGGCTCAGCTTGTAGTGGGGCTGGGATTTCCAAACACCCAATGAAATTGGAGTCCAGCTCATGATAAGATTCACAGCCAGACAGTCCTCATGGCCAGACCCCCACTTCCCAAGCAAACTTATGGCACAATCCTAAGGACTGCACTCTCAGAAGGCGTGTTCCGCCAGCATGCGCTGTTGCAAATGCAGCGTGAAGTGCTTTATGACAGCTGGCGCTAGCAGCTGCAGGGACGCCTGCTGCGCAGGGGAGTGTGTTCGGGGCAGAGGGAGGGCAGGAAGGGGGTTGAATGGGGGAGGGGAGGGTGGCTACAGGGCCAAGAAGTTGGCAGATCGAACCCGGGAGGGGGTGGGATTAGCGGCACCGACACATGCCATATCAAAGCCCCCTTCTTGGGTCTGGTTCGCTTGCACAGATCAATGCAGACTTGTGCCAGCGATATAGCTGGCATAGGTCCGGCTTGACTCATTGCCGCTGTTGGGGGTTTCCCAGGGACAAGGGGACAAATACTACCTTACCCTGCCCTGAGGAGACCTCCAGCCTGCAAAACTCCTCCGTGGGATGCAGTGCAGCCTGCACCTCATGACTGCATCACCACGTGGGAATTTACTTAGGATTGGGCTGTTACTTAAGTAGGGGAAGGACAGACAGCGGTGCTTTGTTTCTGATCCCCCTTCAAAATGGCACGTTTGCTTGGGAGGTTTGCAAACCCAAACTAATTACAAGGTCAGAGGAAAAAAAAACCAACCTACCGTAATGGGACTCTGGAGCAGGGATTCACTTACAATACAACTGGGAAGGCAAACATTAAAAACACAATCACAAAGTTATAGTTTTAACTGAATTCCGACATACTGTAATAGGAACTATGACAAAAATCTACATCAAATAGTATCATCCTGGAAAGTAGCATATTCTCAAACAAAGGAGGATGTCAAAACGGCCCTCAAAATGACCTTTACGTTCAAGAAAATTATGGGAGTAAAAGGAATGCGATCACTTACCACGACAGCATTAAAATGGGATGTTCTTTGCTTTTTCTAATTCAAGAAAATAGGTGTCGTCCAAAAATATTTCAGCATTTTCTGGCATATTGAAATCCTTACAGCAGTTCTTTAAGTGCATCAACACTTTTAATGCACAGCATTAATTTCTCATGCACAGGCTTTTTAGACGTTTTAAAAAATAAAATCTGTCAGGGGCTTGAGTCAAAAGATTGGCTCAGCTTAGACATCACACCATGTCTGCAGTAGCCAAGGGTCAAGTTTCCAAACATGCAGGCAACTGTGGTTTAGAAGAGCTGCTTTTCTGCCTTCCTTTTGATCAGAACTCCCATTTCTATGGTGCAGAGCCACACAATGGCTGTAATTATGGTTTGTCAAATTCCCTAGCTATCTATTTACAGAAACAATGTAAGAATAGTTACAATAAACACAAGAATGCCGTAAAAACAGCATACAAACCCAATCACAATTAGGGATTAAAAGTTCTTATTAAAAGACCTGGAAAAATAAAGATCTTTGCTTAGTGCTGCAAGGATAGCAAAATGAACCTGCCTGTGTGAACCTGCATTTCATGTTCAGGAAAGTAGAATGTTCCATCCATCATACCTCCACTGATATCCGCTAGAATCTCTTTGATACCATTGAATGGGACATCTTGTGCGATGGGGTTGAGGAGACTATTATTCAATCTCTTGTCTTTGGATTGCAGGGTCTCTCAGGGTTCTATCTGATCTCCCATAATGTTTAATATCTACATGAAACCATTAGAAGCTGTTACGTGGAATGGAAGTATGATGGATGAATATTATGGTTATGGAGGGGGACTTCTCAGTGCTGGTGCCCTGAATGTGGATTGCTCTGCACAGGGAATTGCAGCACTAAGTAAAGGTCTATTTTTCTAGGTCCTTTAATAAGAACTTTTAACCCCTAATATGCTCTTCCTTTCTTTTTCACTGGATTCCGGAGAGGCAGTGGAAGTTCTGAACCGGTGTCTGAACTCAGTGATGGACTGAAAGTGGGCCAATAAACTGAGACTGAAACCAGAAAAGACAGAGGTGTTGCTGATTGGTAGGAAAGCTGATTTGGACTTGGGTGTTGTTCAGCCTGTTCTGGATATATACATAGGAACACGTGAAATTGCTTTACACTGAATCAGGCAATGCATATCTAGCCCACTATTATTACCTGCTCTGCCTTGCAGTGGCTCTCCACTGCAGACAGTCTGTAGGAAGGCAGTCTTTCTCAGCACTGCTACCGAGACCCTCTGATTAGGAGATTAGGAGGATTATAGAGATTATGGGAATTGAAATGGAGACCCTCTGCATGCAAAGCATGAGCTTCACCACTGAGCTCTGGGCAGTTACCAGTGTCACTGAGCTGAAGTCCCTTCAACTGCTTGTTTATTCCACTGCAGGAAACAGATCTGCCAGCACAAATGAACCTGTAAATGTAGGCTGTCTACCACCCCTGAAATCAACAAAACACTGGCCCAGGCAGGGATCTGTTGTGTGAAAAATGTACCTCCTGGTCCTAGAACTGTTACTGGAACAGAGGCCACTTAACTCAAGTTAATTTTGATGCCTGAGGCAGAAAATCCAAAAAGTGGATGGTTTTACCGTGATGTTAAAATGCAACAATGCATGATAAGATGCATGATGTTAAAATGCAACAATATCGCCATTTCAAGGAGCCCCAAAACCTACTCTGTACACCCTGCCTACTGGATAGCACCCTCTTATTCATGCTTAAGCCTCGCAGATTTCAGTGGGACAACAACTGATCACATAACTAGGTACAGCATAGCAGCCTTAATGCTATAATGCTAATTATCACTTATTTAGTATGCACATGTTACATGAAAATTTGTTCCCAATAATTCTCTCTCTCTCTCTCTCTCTCTCTCTCTCTCTCTCTCTCTCTCATGCATACAACAACATCCCCCCCCTGAAATCTGAACATACTTCTATCTATAACACTTGAACAGTGTTCAAATAAATGAATTGAAAAGTGGGTAGATTAGCAGCCCCAACATCAGTTCTCTTCGATGTCAATGGAAATGCCTGATGTTCACCCATGTCTGCTTCAAATTTATTCATAGTTTATAAGAGGGAAGAAACAAGCCTGAAACTGAGCCACAATTAGAATGCAGCAGCTAATAAATTTTGGCAGGAAAACAAGTAACCTGTCAATCCCTTTGCAAAACACAGGAAGAACACCAAATAAATAAACCTGTGAATTGAATGCTATACTTTTTAGAAGCAAAGCATTCCTGTTAGAATACTTGAAATCCTTCCATCAAAAAATGGATGTGTTTCGCAAACAGAAGGATAAGCTACTGATGGCCCCATCTACTAACGCTGGCGAATCTCCACGTATGCTGGTGCAATGACAGCCCCACTCAGCATGCCTCCACTGGTGCAGAAGCCAAAACAGGGAGGAGATTGGAGTGTGATGTGAGAGGATGAGGACTCGTTGATGCACATCGTATCCTAACCCCCCTCCTCAGAAGATGAGCATGCCCCCCAAACCAGAAACACTACACCAATGACACAACATGTACGGCAAGGTATTTTGTTAACTCTTGTCTTCTCAGAATTCTTTCTACTCCCTTCTTGCTACCACCACCACCAACACTTCTCCAAGTGCATTTTCAGCTTTTTAGACAAAAGGTGAGGGGAACTGCAATTGTCACACAGCAGTTCCCTGATAAGGAACAGTGGTGGGAAACTATCATGCCTGGTTTAAAAGGACTGAGTACAGAAATTGCCACTCTCTGGAAGGAGGAAGGGGGCATTCGATACTCTTGGCTATGCCCCTCCTACTACATGAGGCAGAGTCCGATTGCAGATCTGGACTCCTCCCAGTGGGAGGGCATCCCAAGGGCCGGCCCAAGATCTTTTGGTGCCTGAGGCAGCATGACAAATGCCACCCTCCCCATAGCTGGTGATGTGCCAGCTCTGTTTCTTCCACTCCCTGGACTAGAAAAGAGGTCAGAATGAAAGAGGAAGTGTGGAGGAGAGAGTGGTAGGCTAGAGCATCTCCGACACTCCAGCCCACCACTCTTCTCTCTTCCACACTTCCTCTTCTACTCCATTCCACACTTCCTTTTCCAATCCAAGCTGTGGCAGGTGTAGGAGCAGCAGTAGAGGCTAGTAGACAGAGAGAGGTGGGTGCCCCCACCAATCCACTGCCTGAGTTGGCCTCATTAGTGGGCCGGCCCTGCACTTATAAGCACGTAAGGGAGAAACTGAAAGGCTGCTGGATAGAAAAAAAAAATCTCCACTCCAGGATCAGCACTGAATATTTTCTTCCTGTATATCTTCTATTCAGTGCTGCATTCAGCCTGGTAATTAATTGCTGAAACACAGAAAAGTTGAGCTTCCTTTTGCTATTTTTCTAATTGTAGCTATATGGAAACTCATGATTTATTCATTGCTAGATGCACTCAAACACGTTTTGTACTTACTGCTGCACTTAGTTCCGTACAGCATACTATTAGTTTTAACATTTTATAAGACATCCTCTACTTGCAGAGAAGAAAAGTGAGCAGGGTAAAGACAATGAGGCTCTGCCTAGTTCTAAACATTCAGTAAACAAGAAAGAGAAGGTGCGCTGAAATAAGCCAACCACTCAAGCATAATCCATCGTTCAAACTCCCTGCTTGCTTATGCTAGCCGGGATGCTTCACTTTTTCATACAGTTAACATGCAACCATTAGCCATTTACTGAATGGAACTGAGACATATTTTTGCTGTGCAGTTGTTTTCAGAGCATAATTTCTTGCATCACAGAAATGCTCCCTCTCCCCGACAAGCACTGCCATTGCCGCCGCCACAATGATGACGACTGCACTAGTGGCACGGCCACTTAGGGGATAGGATACTTGTGACTTGAATTAGGAAGTGTGTCTCAACACCAGAGGCGTCGCTCTGGTAGGGGCGGGGCTGTAAGTTTCGCTCCATCCGAGTCCCTTTACTGAGCGAGCAGGAGGCAGCCCCGCCCCCTCGCTGTCGGAGCCTTTCCCCTGCGGAGAAAGCAGCAGGCAGGGTCTCTTGCTTGCTGCTTTCTCCGCAGGGGAATGGCTCTGACAGTGAGGGGGCGGGGCTGCCTCCTGCTCGCTCGGTAAAGGGACTCGGACAGAGCGAAACTTACAGCCCTGCCCCTACCGGAGTGCTCAACACTCAACACTCCCCACATACCACTTTCAGAAGTCTTATTGCACTAAATGTGATGTTAATCGCATCATTGGTCCTTGCATGTTTGTTTTCTTCCATGTGGAAATGGAAGCTGTGCGGGGCCTGATGAAGATCAGGACTGCAATGAAAGCAAAGGGAGGTTTTGGTTTTTTAATCCTTTACCCTCAAGTCACAGGATCTGAAACGCCTTGAAGAAAATCCTCCACTTTGTGCGGCTGTTTTTCTGCCTCAGGAGTGAAGCTGCCATTGGTGCCAATGGCAATTCCCTCCCGAGACAAATAGGAGCTGTTTAGGAGGAGGGGGGATTTTCTATCTAGACTGTGGCCTGGGGATAAAAGATTATTCCCTCTCTTACTGTGTTCTTGATTCCCCCCCCCCTCATGGGTGCTATTCCCTCTTGAAAAACAGGATTTACTTTCCAGAAACATCTATGGATCAGTGATGCATTTTATCCAATTTGATTGTTAGTAGCAGTTCTGGAGGCAATAGTAATGCATTGGCACAGATAAGTCTGAGATGCTACTCCATCCAGAAATTATGGAGTTGTACAGTAAATAAGTACTGGTAAACCCTTAATTTGCCCCCACCTTCAGTTGGGTTATAGTGAAAGACAGATGAGGCTCTTTCAGTCTGAACATCTAGGACAGTGGTTCCCAAACATTGGCGCGCAACTTAATTTTTGGTGGGTTGCGAACAGCCCGCTGCCCGAGTCTCAACTTCCGGGTTGGCGAGCTTTCGCATTATTTTTAAGATGAATAGCTGGTCACCTGAGCCCCTGCCTCAGTTCTCTCAGTGAGAACACGACGCGACGAAGCCCAGAGCAGCTGAAGACTGCCGAGCAGAGGCTTGGGTGGGTGGCTGTTTGTGTAAAAAAATGCAAATGCTCAGCAACCTGGAAGTTTTGGCAGTGATGTGATGACATCATCATGTCACCGCCAAAACGTTTATATTGCAGAGCTATGCGCCGTAAGTGGGTCGCGGAGCTAAAAAGAGTGGGAACCACAGATCTAGGAGGATGCAACTACAAGCACAAATCCATGTCATCAGGGGTCACAGGAGACAGAACTGGAGGCATAAACTTTGCAGCTTATTTATACCATTTATATGTTTGTTTTGGTGCAAATCTCACATATTGTTAAAAGTATTTCTATACCATTTTTCAACAACAACAAAAAGATCACAGAAAGGTTTATGTAGCAAAAGAAATGAAGGAGATGGATCCTTGTCCCAAAGTTACTCACAAACTAAAAACAAAGAAAGATGCAAGACACTGGAAAAGATGGTGAAAAGGGGCAGTTGCTCTTCCCCTGCTAGATACGAAAGACATCACTTAAAAGGTGCCTCTTGGCCCAATGAACAGGGGCAATGTAATCTGGGATACCAATTTACATGAACAGTAGTAGTTCATATGGATTTAACACAAAGCCTTAAAAAAGAGTGCTTGGAAAAACGCATACATCTGTCATTGGTGCCAAACTCTGCATTATGTTAAGGCCATCATTAATTTAAAAGGCTGAAAGCCAGAAAGGAGCCAGAAGTACCTCTTTCATTTGGAGAAGAGACAGTTCATAGGTGATGTGAACACTATCTACAAATATCTGAGAGGCTGTCATTTGGAAGAATGAGTGGATTTGTTTCGGAGGGTAGGACCAGGACAAATGGGCTTAAATTACAATAATGGAGATTTTGATTAAACGTTAGGAAGAACTTCCTGATGGTACAAACTGTTCAGCAGTGAAACAGTCTGCCTCATAAGGAGGTAGGACTCTCTCCATCGTTTGAAATCTTGAAGCAGAGGCTGGATAACCATCCATCAGAGACTGTACTTGTGGACAGCCTGCATTGGACTTGAACAAACGTTCCTTTCCCCTGAGGTGACCTCCAAGCTGCCTGCTCTGCGCTCAAGTATTGCTGCTCAAGTATTGTACAGAGGTAGTCACCAGAACACTCCTGCAAGCAACAACAGGTTACTATCTCAGCTTTCAGGCCTGTATTGCAAAAGGTGCCTTGGCTGGCTCTTTCCCTTAGCTTCTGTTCCAGCCTCTGTCTTTCATGGATCAAATCAGCCTGTCTTGGTCAGAATACACATTGCCCCCAAAACTGTCAACTGTAGTTCTTTCTCTGTTCTTCTCCTACACAGACCACTCAAGTGAGGGAGGTGGGGGAAGGAATCACCTTACATCTCTCTCCCTCTCCTCAGGTACGTGAAGTCATAACAAAATCCAAGATTGGAGCCTCCAGTCTTCTAGGGAAATGAACCATGAGCTGTCGATCGAAAGGTCGGCAGTTCGAATCCGCGACGGGGTGAGCTCTCATTGCTTGGCCAGCTCCTGCCAACCTAGCAGTTCCAAAGCATGTTAATGCAAGTAGATAAATAGGAACCGCTTGCGGAAAGGTAAACAGCGCTCCGTGTTCCAGCTGCATGCTACGCGCTGAGGCAAGGAGAGTCATGCCGGCCACATGACCACGGAGGCGTCTTCGGACAACGCTGGCTCTTCGGCTTTGAAATGGGGATGAGCACCACACCCTAGAGTCGGACAGGACTGGACTTAATTGTCAGGGGTCACCTTTACCTTTACCTAAGGTCAGTCTAACATAACAATGGTCAGTCAGTATTCCTGACGGCTAACCTGTTATGATAATTCAATTGCATCTGTCAACACAAGACTGTCATTTTATGTGTAGTAATGGAGGAAGACATAGAGAGAGAGTTTTAGAGATTGAGCCCGACCCCACCACACTCCCACTCATGAGTCACCTGGTGTTTTGACACTGCTGGCTGTTTTTTTCTGGAACGCGTGAGAAAGTGATCCCATCTCTGCCCTCAGTGTTTTGCAGCGGAGATCCAAATCTTCAAATCTCAAAGGCAGCACTCAACCACTAAAGCTCTCGTCTTGTCTCAAATCTCATTTGAAGATCTGCAACAACATTTTGCAGAGCGCTCAGAATTCAAAATATTACCGTTTTAATGTGGATAAACTTGTTGCCCTTCAAAAGAGAAGTGGTGTAAATCTGGCTCAGTTGGGGGGGGGGAAGCATGAGAGAAAGATGTTTTCTGAACATAAATACTTGCTTTCTCAGGAACATGACACTACAACGGCATTACAAACCAAAGCTTCCCTCACTGAGAAACTGAAAATGTCTCTGCAAAAGTATCTGCAAACTAGAAAGCGCCCAATAAAGCACAGATCTCGAGCCACAAGAAGTACACTCTTAAATTTTCATTTTCGACATTCCTTAAAGGTACCTGCTAAATAAAACAGGCTGCTTCTGAGAAAGTTAAGAGATAAGGTGAGGTTCAGACATACCTTATGCAAATCCTAAACTTGTCAAAGAAGTTATAAGATTAGGTAACCAAATCAGAATGGTGAGCAGGAGCTCATATGACTGAACTCTCTTCCATACAAAAACAGATCTCTGCACATAGAAAACTAGCATGTCAGGGAGAAAGCTGGAACAGAACCCTTCTCCCCAATAACAGGAGGGGAAGGTTGTATTTTCCGTATTTTTCGCTCTATAAGACGCACTCCCCCCCCAAAAAAAATAGGGAGAAATGTCTGTGCGTCTTATGGACCGAATGCTGTAAAAAATTTCTTGCTTTTAACAGTTTTCCAGCCGCTTGGCCGCTTACCTGGTTGTTCTTTGCAGCTCCAATCTTCTTGTGCCCCAGCTCCCAGTTGCGTTCGGCGTTTGAGCTAAGTTCCCAGGCGCTCGACGTGACCAGGGAGCCCTGAGCAAACATCGCAGCAACTGCGATGTTTGCGCAGAGCCTGCAGTCGCGTTCAGCACCTGCGCAAAGTTCCCAGGTGCTGGACGTGACCAGGAAGCTCTCCGCAAACATTGTAGTAACTGCGATGTTTGTGGAGAGCTTCCTGGTCGCGTCCAGCGCCTGGGAACTTAGCGCAGGCGCCGAACACGTCTGCCAGTTCTGCGCAAACATTGCAGTTACTGCGATGTTTGCGCAGGGCTCCCTGGTCGCTTCCAGCAACTGGGAGCTGGGGCACATGAAGATTGGAGCTGCAAACAACAACCAGGTAAGTGGCCAAGCGGCCGGAAAACTGTTAAAAGCAAGAAATCCCCCCCCCCTATTTTTAGCTCCATAATACACATGTGTCCTATGGTCCAGTGCGTCTTAAGGAGCGAAAAATACGGTACATTTTACTTTCATATTCAGACATGTAAGACCACCCTACCTGGAATCTGAAGTGATACAGCCTAGATACAGGTTTATAATTTCAGTGAGAATTAGGCTAAAGAATATGCATAATATTTTAAAAAAATATCCATTTTTTAAATCTAGTTGGTATTAAACTCTCTTCTAGAATTCTGGTAGCGCATACCAGCCCCACCATGCAGGCTTGGGCAGAGGCGTTCCTTTAATCTACTGGCTGGCTGGGCTGTCGCCGGGGGCGGTTCGCAGCACACTGGTGGGATAGCGTTAGCTTTCATGCAGTCTGAGATTAGCTGGTTGCCCATATTGGGGTTGGGTAGGATTTTTTTGCTGCTAATCAGATTGGCCATTAAAGATAAAATCTTAAAACACATAGAAGAACAAGCTTTGCTGAGGGAGAGTCAGCATGGCTTCTTCAAGGGGAAGTCTTGTCTCACAAACCTTTTAGAATTTTTTGAAAAGGTCAACAGGCATGTGGATGCGAGCGAACCCGTGGATATTATATATCTGGATTTTCAGAAGGCGTTTGACACGGTCCCTCATGAAAGGCTCCTGAGAAAACTCTACAGTCAGGGAATAAGAGGGCAGGTCCTCTTGTGGATTAGGAACTGGTTGAAGACCAGGAAACAGCGAGTGGCAGCAGGAAACAGGTTATCTTGTTGGCTGTGTGCTCCCTGAGGCATCTGGTGTGGCCACTGTGTGATACAGGAAGCAGGACTAGATGGGCCTTTGGCCTGATCCAGCAGGGCTCTTCTTATGTTCTTATGGCCTTGGGCTGGCAGTTTTTTCACCTACCCCAGACTGGTGTCAGACAGTGCCAGTTATGACTAGGGTGTTTGCCTGTTTTTACTGTTTGCCTGGTCACTTTAGGCAGGTGTCGTAAGGGGCTGGTAGGCCGGCGTTGACTGTTTGGTGTCCATTCTGAGGTAAGCAAGGTCAGGTGGTGAGCCAGGACCGCTCAGAGTATGCTTGTCCGGCTTGGTGAGGCTGGCTGACAAGCTCCCTTGCTGGAATATGCAAAGGCTTGTAAAAAGGCCTGTGGATGTCTGCGCTGTCCAGCTGCCTTGACCCTTTGGGGTTGGTCGTGATTGGCTCACTTGGTCTCAGACGGAGTATAGCTTTGAGTCAGATGGTGCGCCCGTTGATCACCCGGGGGAGGCAGATTGTTAGCACCATTTCTCTCGACGTAGTAGCCCACACGCATGGGAGGTGGAGTCAGTTCCCTGCTGCAAGTGTTGTTCTCATGTTCAGTAAAGTGGCCCAGTTAACACAAGCCTCTGTCTTGCGTGCTTATTTGGGGGTGCACGAGTAAAGGTTTCACACATGAATGTGATCAAAACTATAAGCAAAATATCAGCACAAGGTGAAAGACCCCCCCCCCCCCCAGGTTTTCAGTAACTAAGATTGTCAATCGACGTTTCAGGGCACTACCGGCAACAGGTGATGGACAGGTGTCCTTGCCCTCTGTCTTCTATGCTCCTTCTGTTGCATGAACACTGTTGTTATTATGGACAGAATCCAGGACTACTTCATTGCCTGCTCAAGACAGGATATTGTTATATTCTTAGGAAAGCCTAAGCCCATTCAGCTGCCTTGCAAATCTCTTTTTTAAGGTTATCATCAACCATGCATTATTTTCATGCTACATGACAGAAGCACTAAAGATAAAAGCAAAATATTATGCATGCACTGCAACTCACAATTTGGTTAAGACATAGGGAAAACCAGAGTCCATGGAAATTTTTCAGCAGACTAGACTGCACACCATTTCTACAAGACACCTGCAAATTAAATGTTAGCTGCTTTTGCAAGATTCATTTTGTTAACATCAATCCATTTTTCTTGTGCAATTCCTCTCTCCATAATATGTATCCAGGATTATTTTTTAACCAGATTCGGTATTTTAATTCAGTCTCTGCAACGAACTTGTAAAATGTGTTCATCAATGTTTTGAAAGTTTGCTACCAGCATGCAAGGAAGTGTATGCTATAATGTGTCATTACTCCTGAGAGCTGCTCTTGGTACATTTGATATTGAAACTGAAATGCAAGCACAATTCAATAAAAACCACTGAGATGCACAGAAACAATAAAACCTGCATTGGCAGGAAGATTGAAATGATCTGCTCAGTGTGTGTCCATTATCCCTTTGTTTTTGGATTACAAATACAAAAGCTGAAAATCAAATTGTCCATCGTTTTCATCAGTGCGGCTTCCAGCAAATGAAAAGGGCCTGGATATTCTCTTGGAGGATAATTTAATGTTATTGAAGTGGGAAATATTTTGAAAGAAAGCTACTGAGTCGAGACAAAGGGTTTTTCCCCCCACTGTGAATCGGAGGAAGACTGACCTCACTCTCGTGTCAAGAAGTACTGTGCTTATTTGACATTGTTCCTCAACAGACGATGGGAAACAGATTGCATTGTCCCTTTACCCTCCACGGTGGCTCCAATCACATCTGCCCAGTTTCGTCACTAGCAGGCCATGTTGGGGGGGGGGGGCTGATGCATTCCGTATCACTGCCCCGCCCCCCCTCTGCTCCTGGAAGGCTTCATTTGAAGCCTTCTAGGACCCGGGGCAGGTGGGAGGGGCCAGAGAACGCACCGGTTCTGGCGCATTTCAGCTCTTCTCACTGACAAAACATCAGTGAGAAGACTAGGATAAAGCTCTGACTGATTGATTGATTGATTGACTGATTGATTGTCATTTCTCCTTAATATGTTTGTTTTCTATTTGGAGGTTTGGGGGGTTTATGGTGGAGGCGCATTCAAGGCATATGAACCTCAACCTGCAGACTGAAGCAATACAGCTTAGACAGAAGTTTACCACGTCAGAGAAAAGAAGAAGCAGTTTCTGAATATTTTTCAAGGGCAGCCTGTGACAGAGTTTGTTTGTTTATTGTTTTGTTTTTTAATAAGAATCAAGGCTTGGTCCTTTTTCTGCACACACACACACACACACACACACACACACACACACACACACGGTAGAGTATTATAGCAACAAAAATAAAAAGTGCATGTTGTGGTAGCGTGCGCTATATAGACACTGGGTCTCCAAGTTACATATGTATATATATATATATATATATATATATATATATATATATATATATATATATATATATATATATATATATGAGAGAGAGAGAGAGAGAGAGAGACGGACGCGCACACACACACAGAGGGATGTGGCCTATATTTAATTTGTGTGTCTGCAGTCCAGTGCAATGCAATGCTGAAACTAGGTGCTGTGTTTCAGAATATAACCCATCCCTTATGAACGCACAGGAAGTCCACTTAGGAAAAAACAAACACATAGTTTCTGGTCTCTCTGGTAAACAGGGTAGATAGCTTATATGGTTACCATTTCTTAAACTTATATGGTTACCATTTCTTAAACTTAATACAGTGTTTCGGTACCACCACTTCTCTCTGGGTACAGACAGCTTTTAGGCAGTTAAGATGTAACTGCTGAAAATACCTAGTCTGCCACCAAATTAGTGTGTATTTTAGAGCATTTACGGTACTTTTGTGTATTCCACAAGACCTCCTATTCCACTGAAGCTATCAGTTACAGTTGAGTGTTAATCTCACCACAGGAGTATGTAGCTGGCAGGACCTCAATCTACCCTTCACAGTACTATCACCCAGCTAAATTGAACTACAGGATATGGTTTTCTTCATTAAGCATTCATTCCCACACTAGATTTATAACAGTGACAGAATACTCCGAGACAATCTCTGACATCCATGAGCCTTCCCCGACTCCAGATTCCACGCAGCTCCAGTACAACTCACCAGGTCTTTGAATGCACACCTCTGAGTTGCCGGCTTCAAGCCCTTAACACTCCATCACCATTGTGGACGGTGATTGGCTTAATCATTTCAGACAGATGGGACATTAGCCTGTCCATCACAGGCCCACATAAAACTCATTGCAATAGCCCACTTGAGATGTGACAGAAAGATGGATAAAACTGGCCAGGAGCTCCTTTTTCATGGAAAGTCCACAGCTGTGCACCAGCCAAAGCTGAACAAAGGTGCCCCTGTTCACAGCTACCACCTGCAGGAGGCAAAGTTGGGTCCAGGAGCACCCTCAGGCATTGCAGCTGCTCTTTCAGAGGGAGTGCTCCCTAATCAAGAAAAGGCTCTGCTCCAATCCAAGATTAGCTCTCCTACCGACCATCAGCATCTGTATCTCATCTAGATTAAGTTGCAACTTCTTGGTCCACATCCAGCCCACCATCGCCTTGAGACTCTGGTTCAGAACAATTGCCAAATTCCTGGGATCAGATGACTTAGTGAGATACAGCTGGCTGTCATCCTCATTCTGGTGACACCTCAGCTCAAATCCCCTCTCAACCTACTCCAGCAATTTTATATAGACATTAAGCAGCATCTTGGAACCCAGCAGGACCCCAAAGGTTACAGATGGAGGGGCCAAGCAGTGGTCTCCCAGCAATATCTTCTGCACCTCCCACTCCAGGTAGGGCTGGAATCACCATAGCATCATGCTTCCTGGTCCCAACCATGGTTAACACCACTGATCGTCACTGAAAGGCTTCACAGAACCAGCAGAGATGTGCTCCCCATCTACTGTCTTGTTCCTGGCAATTGTCAACCAGGGCGAAACATTCTGTAGAACTTGGAAGTTCACTGTTTGACACTTTGCTGCTTTATTTAGGATCAACCAAAAGTATTGCTCTACTTTGGATTTCAAATTTTATATTTTCATGTTTAAAATTCAGATAACATTTTTGTGTCCGTATCTAAAGCCAAAACTACAGGGGCCCCCCGCATCCACAGGGGATACATTTCAGGAGCCCCACAGATACTTGAAAACTGTGAATAGGGGCAAAAAAAAAAAAAAAACCCGCGCGCCCCTTACCTTTATTTCTTTAGCACTAGCGCCAATCCAGCATGGATCTTGCTTAAACAGATCACTATAAGCAGCAGTGTGCTGTTTATTATAGCACAGAACCTGAATGATTCTAGCAAGTGGATCCGTGGAAACCGGGGTCCTCCCTGTATATGCAATGCCCTTGGTTGTCTTTTCTCAAGAGCTTGCCATGCACCAGTTTACAGTGGAAGTAATACACGGCAATGCTAGGTTCTGAATTTGTGATGAATTTTAGTATCATTTGAATTTGAGCTTGACTCTCTACAGAACCCTTTTTGTGCAACTGTGTTCCCCAAAACACCCAAGATAGTGTTGTTCGCTGCATCTAAATTTTGTCTTTTAAATTTTGTCTCCAAAATCTCTCTTCAGGTCACTTTAAAATTTGCGTGCAGGCTATTTGAAACATTTATAATGAGCCCTAAGTATGCCCAGTTATTAATTCCTTAATATAAACACCTTGAAAAATAATTACACGCTCTGTCAGAACTCTCTAATATATTTGCAGGCCTAGCTATAAAATAGCCAACTGAACTTTTTCCTCTTAACCTCCACCTCCCTTTAAAATTACCTTGAAAGGTTTATTAAAGGACATGAGCGCTTGCAAAAAACCATCAACTGATGCCTTGCTCACTCAAGTGCCATCTGTTTAATTCTTGTCATTAACTGCTAGCCACTACACATCACGCAGCAACTCCCATAGTCTGTCATTTAACAATTTCGACGGCATTATTAATTCAAAGCAGTTTACAAATGTAGCTTGCTGCTGAGCACGGTAATCTTAACAGCCAGTCCCAGCTCTCTTTCTCCCCCACTCCTGTTCTACCTCGCAAGTGCAGCTGCATGTTTCATGCACTTTCAAATACCTGCGTGTTACACTCATGCTTTGAAAATCTTAAAATGCACACCAAAAATAGGATGTGTGAACTGGTCCTAATGCTGCAAGATAGTTCTATGGGTGTTTGCCATGAGAAAAATATAGTGGGTCAATTCAGATAACTGAAAAAAAACATGAGTTCTTTGGTTGTCAATGTGTTCCAAGGCCCATGAGCTCCCTCCTCCCACCCCCTTCCTTCTCCTCCTCTGAAATCATGGCTTAGTTAAAGCATAGTTCTGTAGCTCATCCAAGCCCCTGAGCTGTCCTTCAGGTTTACAAACCTTCAGGTTTACAAATGAGTACACCAACATTTGAAACCCAGACCAATGTTGTGCTTTACCCAAACACAATGTTAATGTCAAATGGCTCAGCCATGGAGCCAAGGATTAGGTGAGGGGTGCTCAGGTCCCATTCATGGTTTATTTGGTTGGTCTGAATTGATCCAGCATATTTTAAGCTCTGGAAGGAAAATCCCATTACAAAACGATTCTTTGAATAAAAATGCTTAC
The DNA here is from genome assembly GCA_026170595.1 of Plestiodon gilberti rubricaudatus. Taxonomy (NCBI): domain Eukaryota; kingdom Metazoa; phylum Chordata; class Lepidosauria; order Squamata; family Scincidae; genus Plestiodon; species Plestiodon gilberti. The sequence goes on along the minus strand of JANXHW010000002.1, from coordinate 104,106,425 downwards.
ATGCGCAATCAGTGGAGTGGTACATTGAAAAGCAAGGGTGGCTTCACAGGTAGGTTCTGGTAGGGCATGTGCCAGGGGCCCACATCCATACGTGGACTCACACCCATGGCCCAGCCAATCCCTTAGGCCAGCGATGTTTAACCAGTGTGCCTCGAATGGTCCGCAGGTGTGCCATGGGATTTTGGGGGTGAGTCAATTATTAGTAGGGCCATTGGGGGATGTGAGCCCCCTGCTGGCAGCATGGTGTGCCTTGTCAATTGTCCATTTTAGCGCCTTATCAGTGTGCTGTGAGATGAAAAAAGTTGAAAATTGCTGACTTAGGCAGCAATGGTCCACTGCTGCCACATCTCCTCAGTGTTGTCCAGAAGACCAGGGCTCAGTGGAATGCTTACCATCTGCTGTTGTAGCTTCTCACCACCATCACCCAATAAGTCAACCAGAGTTCAATGGGGATGCTTATGAAGAGGCAGTGGGGAACAGGCAGTAGCAGCAGATATGGAGAGTCCTATGCACTGCCACCCGTGACTATAGCAGCAGCAGTGAAGATAAATGGTAGCCCTTCCACTTCGCAGTTAGCTTTCCGGATCAGGTACTCGGTGCCCAGCCAAGAAAGCTAATAGCTTTCAACCCAGCTGTTAGTCAACGGTCCGCTTTCATTGGCATCATAAAGGAGGAATTACATCTGTTTGCTGCCTGATTACCAGGGACGGGTAACTGATGTGCACACAAGCTTTCCACATCACAGGGGAGCATGCCACTGGGTGGTGCTCCAGTCCCCCCCCAAAAAAAAAAAAAAAAACTTGAGCTGCTACTGTTGAAAAGTCACAGGTTTGTTTTTGTTTTTATAATCTGTCAGCCTGATTGCGAGACTCTCAGACCAGAGCTGACTTCAGCACAAAGGTTCATTGGGAACCATTCCACAGTAAAGTGCTAAATCTACAGGATCAAGTTGGATCAGACAGAAGTCAAAGAACTGACTAGAATTCCAGCTTGGAGGTAGGGTAGGGGGACATACGCAGGAACTCAGTTTCTTAATTTCTATTAACTCATATGTTTTCCACAGATTCTCATATGTTTTCCACAAATTCTGGTTGGCTTACAATGCATCACTATGACATTGATTTTCTTCTACTCTTCCTGCTACTGGCTGACTGCAGAATACCTGCAACATCTTTTACAGCCGGCACGACTCTTTTACTTACCTGAGGATGCCCATAGGCTTGGGTGAAACGCTGAATTGTTATTGTTGTTTTTAAACTGTGTGTTTGGTTTTCAGTTGTGTTTTTAAATTGTTTTAACTTTTTAACCTTTTACTTTAAAAAAAATAATTTTCTTAAAGATACATGGCTTTTAATCCCATCTACAAAACTGTGAACATTACTGATGGCCATGAGAGTTTTAGATCTTTTTAAAAAATGTTTTAAAGGCAATGCATGTGGTGGTGGGACTTTTTCTCTCTTTTACTAACTGCAGGCCATTTACCAATCCAATGTGAGTATCATGAAAGCATGTACATGATGGAATTCACACTGGGGGGACAAGTAACAGAACCCGTTCCCTAGGGGTCTGGATCATCCATTCGGGAAGAGAATTTAAATGTTCTTGCAGCAATGTTGAGCCATCACCACTTGAATGTGAAAAGCAGCAGCCATGCAGTTAATGGGTTTTTTTCCCCACAGTGTTCCACAATTATAATGCCTGAAAATTCTATTCATCATATAATCAAGATTTGTCCTATAAGTGTGAAAATTGGCACGAAGAACTGAACAATGCGAGGGGTATACTTTGACAATATTTCACAGAGCTCTAATGAAGAATGGCTGAGCTACAGCAGTTCAAAACGTTTGCAGGGATCCCTTGTTTCTGAACAATATTGTGCCTACCCAAAGCATACCTTCAACTTTTTTTTTATTTAGGCAAAGACCTAAATCAAATCATACTTAGTCAAGTAAGTGTAAAAAGATGCACATTCGGGACAAAAAGCCTCCCAACATTTCACTGAAGAGGTCTGAGCTGTTGGTGATGAACCAGGAAAAAGATTTTGAGGTCACGGTGGATAGCTCAATGAAATATTGACTCAGTGCACAGCAGCTGTAAAGAAGGCAAATTTCATGCTAGGGGTCATTAGGGAAGGGATTGAGAGTAAGACTGCTAAATATTCTAATGCCTTATACAAATCCGTGGTGAGGCCACATTTGGAATACTGCATACAGTTCTGACTGTCACACCTCAAGAAGGATATTGTAGAGCTGGAAAAGGTGCAAAAGAGGGCAACCGAAATCATCAGAGAGCTGGAGGTTCTTCCTTATGAGGAACGGCTACAGCATTTGGGATTCTTTAGTTTGGAAAAAATGGTGATTAGGGGAAGAAGTGACAAAGACTTCTATGCATGGTGTGGATAGAAAGGAAATTTTCTCCCTTTCTCACAGCAGGGAATCAGGAAACTCACAATCAGGGTTCACCAAACGAAACTGACTAGTGGCAAATTCTGGATAGAGAAAAAGAAGTGTTCCTCCCCCCCCCCCAGCACAGAATTCATCTATGGAATGTGCTGCCACAAGATGTGGTGATGGCCACTAGCTTGAATGGCTTTAAAGGGGGATTATACAAACTCATGGAGGACAAGTCTATCTAGTTACAATGGCTGTATGCTACATCTCCAGGTTTAACAGCAGCATGCCTCTAAATGTTAGTTTCAGAGGAGCAATGGTGCAAGAAAAAAAAACTGCTTGTAGGTATCTGACTGGTCACTGTGGGAAACAGCAAGCCGGACTAGTTGGGCCTTTGCCCTGACCCAACAAGGTTCTCCGTAAGTTCTTATGTATATTTAGGTATGTGCTATCATTAAGAGGAAACAAACTCCATTGTTTTCTGTACAGGTAACACAGGTGGTCCTAGTTCATTCAATCATATTTGAACATATTCACAGTTATCTTGCAACAGAGAGCAAAAGGGCACATCATTTTGGTCCTGATGAAGCTTTTTGCAAATCTGCCCTCCTCCACTTTGACACTGCACTAGAAAGCACAATCCCTTCTGACTGGGTCAACTCTGAGATCCAAACACCACCACAAAACAGAAAGAAGTATGTAATCAAGTAAAATAGAGAATTTCTGGTAAAAAGGACAGAACGGGTGGCAAAAAAAGGAAAGCGTTTATCAGCAATCAAAGCCAATTCATAGAACGTGGCCAGGACAATTCATAGGACTAGTCATGCTTCTCAGCTGCAGCCCTCTTAAATAATAAAACAAGGTTTTAGGTACAAAGAACCCTAAGACATAAAACTTCAGATAAAAAGCTCCGGTTTATTTATCTAAGCAATAGGCCGCAACAAAAGTAAATACTGTACTGTACATAAGTAACTACACTCACAACATTTAAAATCCAACAAAAGATACAGCCAACTATCTTGATGTCATCTCATCAAAACTATAAAAACTCATATCCAAAATGAAATGAAATGAACTACAATAATGTAGTTATCCTGATTACAATGTACGGTATAAGTATCAAAATAATGTTGATACTGTTTCACTGCCATAAAGTCAAAAAAGCCACCTTTTCCTCTCTGGCAAGTAAATATTGGATCTTGTGCTAGCTAGCACCAGGTTGCTGGGGATCCATGGGCAAAACCCTGCATTGATCCTCCCATGGTACCCGCAGCAATCTCTAATGGGAGCATTGGCTGCTACTGCTGAAATTCAGAGTTCAGGAATCAGACTGGTGGGTGGTCCCTCTGATGGGCATTGGCCGGTGGTTAGTACTTTATCTGACCAACCCCCATGGGCATCACAGAGGGGAAGAGTGGACTGCCCTGAGTGTCACCAGGGAGGGGTGACACCAAAATGACTTTTTATTCTGTTACCAGTGGTGCGAAAATGCACCACTGGTAGAATTTATTCCAATCCCCATCACTGTACTGCCTCCAAGCTCCTGCCACCATCTAAGTTAACCTCCATTCATGTTATCCGTACACATATTTTTAACAATTCCCATTCTCAGTCAGGCACTCTGGTGGCCACCCGGGGGGAAAGGACAGTGGAGCAAAAGGAGAAGGAGGCCCCCTCCTTACAGGAGCAGAACCTCTTGCTTCGTTGCCCTTTATCGCAGGTTGGCAAGGCAGGAAGGCCAGAGCAAGTGATAATTGCAAGGAGAAGCAACAGCAACTTCCAAACACTCGTCTGCCCTCTCTCACTGCGCTTGGGTGGCACAGCGAAATGGATTGGGCCCACCCTGAGTGAGCAGGAGCCACGGCTGTCCCTGTAAGGAGCTTGTTCTGTTTGCTCACCTTTTCTGTCTCTCTGAACAGCTCGATGAGGAGGACTGGGCTCACAGTATACTATAGAGAGAGCGTAGGTGAGAGCACGCTGCTAAGGTGACTGCTCTTTGCACAAGCTGTCCATGTACATTCCCACAACTGTCTTCACCTTCTGGGCATCACAGTTGTGGGGACCAGGTTCAGCAGGCAAAATATTCCATGCTCCCCTTCCTTGAAAGAGAGAGAAAGTGAGTGGGCAGAAGTGGCAACTCACACTCCTACTTGGCAGTGCCATGGAGCACCACTACACCATGAGAGAGAGAGAGAGAGAGAGAGAGAGAGAGAGAGAGAGAGAGAGAGAGAGAGAGAGAGAGAGAGAGAATGCCATCTCTGCCCATTTACTTCTTCCATAGAGTCACTAATTTGTATCTCTAATATAGTACACAAGAAGAGGTGAAAAGAGTACCCAGACAATATTTGTGGAGTTATTAGCACCTTATTATTAAAACCATGGCAGGGGGTGGGAAATTTCCTAGCCCCCCCCCCCCGCTAAACATTAACGGTTGTGTAATGTAGTGAATTCTTTTTCAAAAAACTAGACAATTGCAAGATTTTTATTTTTATTTTTATTTTAAACCCATCAGTTTAAAGGAAGAATTAAAGCTTATACAAAGATATACAAACTTCAAGAAGCCTGGAAAATGTGAGTTAAGCCTCCAGCCTTAAATTAAACATGATGGAAGTAGGCCAGATGTTGCACAATCTGACATTTCACGTTCACTTACAACTTAGGCTCTGTGCAGCTACACTTGGATTGCTCGTTTTAGCATCAGTTCTTTTCCTCTGCAGGCTGGGTCACAACACTGAATCTCTGTGCTATTTGGATGTTTTACATTTGGTTACATGTTGAAATGAACAGCACGGAATGCCCAGTAGAAGGAACAGATGAAGGAGCAATTACATTTATTCACTCAATGCAAATTCATTAAATGCTAGTTTATTTAAATGCTTCTTTTTCCTGAATGACCATCAGGTGACTGCTGGAGATACAGGAGTATAAGAAGAAAGAAAGGGGGCACTAAGAGATTCCTGGGAAGGCTTGTTTCTACTTTCCTCTGCTTAATTTATCAACTGGTAGAAGAGTTCGGGAGTGGACTTTAAGAGTGTGTGTGTGGGGGGGGGGGGGGAGCCAAGTCCATCCCATTTCTGAAATTAGCTTTCTGTGTTAACAGGGTAATAGAATCCGAGGTAAATCACCACATGCAAATAAAAAAGTGAGTAGGCGGGTTTTGCCATCTTTGTTGCGAGGCTGCTCTCCAATCAATTTCAAGGACACCCAAGGCCTGATTTGGGCTATTGAGACACAATGATACTTTTTAGGTGTCCCTTGGTTTGATTTATATTCCTTGTTCGGCATATACAGATTGGAGCACCACGGTCTGAAAGATGTGGGAGGAAGGCAAATAAATTTCTGCAGAGAGGAAGCGGTTTTTCCCCCTTACATGAAAACAAGGAGTTTTGCCTCATAACTAGGAAGATCTGGCTGGTCTGCCAAGACTTAGTACCAAAACTAAGTGAGATAGAACGGAGTTTATAGACACACATTCACAGGGAATGAGTGAAACCATCAGAAGACCAGGTTTGCAACTGCTTTAGCTCACAGTTACAAGTTTTCCTTTACTAAGAGTTGCAAGCAAGCTATTTAAATCCACTTCCAATGGTCTTATTCAAAGCTCTGTCTGTTTATACAGTACGCAAACATTCTAATTAAGCAATGAAAATTTAAAAATAGGCAGTTCCCAATGCACACTAAACATAACCTGTCTTCTTCTAACACGGCCAAAAATAAAACACAAACAGAGAACGTCGTCGTTGTCGTCGTCCCCGCCATTACAGGCACTCCTTGGCTCAGTTTGAGAAGTCTAACAGATGGCTGAGCTTACAAATATATTAATTTACCTATATCCTTCTTTGCTTGCCACTGGAGTACTTACTCAGGATTTCTTAGCATAGTGCAAGCAGAGCAGTTTCAAATGAACATTAAACAATCGATGTCGGTAAATGTATCTTAAAATGACTACTTGGGAATGACTTGCAGAAAAACCTGAAACACGTAAGGGCCAAGCAGACATACAAGAAACACATGAACAGACCTGACATAGATTTTTCTTTAAAAGGTGTGAAAACCAGGTACAGGAGGTTGTGATCAGGGCCGGAGGAATAGTGGAAAAGGCTGCTCAGTTATTTCCTTTCCTGTCATTTGTTTGCTCAAAATCTGTCCCTTTGCTTTTCTTCCCATGTGTGTGTGGGAGGGAACATACAGTGATCCTATATCGTTTCCACCATATGTAGGAAAGCGGAGGGATTTGGGTCAGATAAATGGCAGAAAAGAAGAGTTAAGTAGCCCTTCCTCGTTTCTCTGTTCTGGATTGTAACCTCTAATCCTGCACTACATTTTGCTGAAATAAAAACAGGAGACTGTTCATGCATCTCCTGTGTAATACAGTACTAAAGACAGTACTGGCCCCCATCTCATGAAGAGGAGCATGTTCACGCACATCTTTCCCCACCTCGTGCACTGTTCTATCCCACATAGACACAATGAGAGTAGAACATCCAAACCACCTTGAAACGTGCTTTGTTGTTCCACACATGACACCCATCATGACTTCCCCCTCCCCTGTAGCCTTCCTGTATGCCTACCCTCTTATCTAGGAGCACAATCCTATCCTTCCCCCGTCCTCTGATGCAGCAGTGCTGTGCTGCCATGCACTACATTCAGCAGGGCGGGGTGGGGTGGATCAGGAGACTTGGGAAGGGAAAGAGGAATTATTTCCCCTTACCCCTCCATAAGCCCCTCAACCACCAATGGGTATCCTAGAACCTGCACCAGCTCATTAGGACTGCTCCAGTGCAAGTCCAAGGAGGAGAAAGGGGCAGGCAGTCTCAGAAAGGAGGGGATAGGATCTGCTGTACGTCACTGCCACCGGATCTACCCCCTCCTGCCACCTCCCTGCCCCTGCCCCTCCCCACCCAGTTTCACCCCTCCTCACCCACTCCTTGCCCCCACTGCTCACTTCCCGTCAGCGGCCGCTCCAGATCCTGCCGCTGCACGCAATGCCTTCGTGGCCTTTCCGGCAGCGGGATGGAAGCGTGCGACTCTGCAAGTTTCCATAAAACTATTTATGATAAGCCATAAAGCAAACCCCACTGCTGGAGCACTAGTTCCAGAACACTAGGGAAGGGGGGAAAGATTGGGTCATAAGTCATCTACGTCAGTGGATGAAAGAGCAGCTCTGGCTGGTTTCCAGTGACCCTCTGTGTGCAGAGAACCACTGGGGATCAAGCTCATTGGCACGGGAGGGAGAGGAGGAAAAAGTGACTGCTCAAGTATTGATCAGGCAGTTCCTTCTCCTCATCCTCTGGCCAACTGAGTTGGTCTCTGGGGATCCTGGCTCCCTGAAAAGCAACCGACATGGGGGGGGGGGAGGAAAAAGAACTGCCCATAAGTCACGCATGTAAACATCCTTTTGCCACTTGACCGACTGGATTGGTCCCAGAGACCCTCTGTGTGCCAAGGGCCATGAAACTAAGCATATTAACTAGGGGATAATCAGCTTGGTCTCAGGGGTCTTCTGCGCATAGACAGCACCTGGAAATCAACCTGGAAATCTAGAGTCCAGCAGGGACTGTAGTGGGTTTTTTTTTAATGCTATATGTGACTTGCACATAGAGATAGGAAAACTAGAGGCAGCATCTCATCTGATGGTGGCCTACAAATATCTTTGGGGCGTGTGGGTCTGCCCCCTCTGGTACCATCCCTACTATGATGCTGACAACAAAACTGTAAGTTATGTTGGTTTAGGATACGACCAGCCGAGTGTAATAATCATTGTAGTTTTTTTAACAATGAATTGTGAGCAAAGTTAACATTCAGCGTTTTGTTTATTTGTTCAAACTTTTCCTTAAACGCTTGAAACATAATAGAAGTAAACCATTAACAGAATTGCCCACCACCCAACCCCCAAAGCCCAGTAGTGTAGCCGGGGGGGGGGGGGCGCCAGTAAGTGCTGCATGGCGTTACGCAGAGGTGCAAAGTGGCCCCTCCCACTCGCTGTTGGAGCCAGTCCAGCAGCGAAGGCAGTGAGTGGGAGGGGCCACTTTGCACCTCTGCGTAACGCCATGCAGCACTTACTGTGTCAACCCCCCCCCCCCGGCTACACTACTGCCAAAGCCTTCCACATTTTATAAGTTCAACCATTTGTCAGCATCCTTGCCAGCACCAGCAAGCAAATGATCAAAATGTCAAATAATGCAATAGAACTATTTAAAAAGAAAAGCGCCTTTTGCGCTATCATCGGAGAAGTGGACACTGTGCACAGCTATAAACGCGAAATGGGAAAGATGTGTTCCAGGCAGATGCTTTTATGCTAAAAGATGGCAAAACCTCTCTTTGTACAAGTTTGTCAGAAATCCTCCAGTAGCATTCCTCTCTGAAAAAGTTCTCACTGTGTCAGTGCAGTGAAGAACATTTTAAATAGAAGGGCACACATTCCAGACCCTTCAGCTGAGTTCCCTGAACATCCAAAGGTAACGAACAAAGCATGAATTATTTACACCAAGGAACAGGTGAAACTCATGAAAGACGCATGTGCCGTTGCTGATTTCCATGTGCTGACATTTCAACAAGGACACTGGAAACTGTAATAAGTAGGAAAAGGTCATTTTGGAGATTGTCCAAGAGGCATGCAAAACAAACATAGTTTGAGATATGGAAATATTAGTTAAACAGGATAGAGTGTATATAGTACATCGACAGCCGTAGCATTTATATGTAAACTTGAGTTCTAGCGATTCTGATGATAGGTTGACTTAACAACAAGCAAAAAAAAATAAAAAAATCTGGAAACACAACGGATAACTTTTAAAGATTCAAAGTATAATGGACCGTGGTCACAAAACCGGGACAATTTTAATTGTAAAGATATTCAAAGTTTTGCTTTTCCTCATTTTTTTTCCTGGATTTTGAGATCAGGCTTTAATTTAAATGTTTACCAGAGAGAAATTCAACATGTTGAATTCCAAAGGTATATTTCTGAAGTTCTGTAAGCTAGGTGACAGAAGGGTCCTGCTCCCTTTCGTGTATTTTCCAGTCTCTCACACACACTAAAACCAAATGGGCAGCCCAATCCTCAAGTAAACTCCGGTGCCAGAACGAGCGTTCCAGCGCTGGAAGACGTCCATGTCGTAAGGCACCTTTGCGCCTCCTCGAGAGCCGGAAAGACCGGCACAAGGTCTTTCCAGCTCAAGTAGGTCAGGATTCAGCGGCCGGGGGGAGTTTTCACCGGGCAGGGGAGGGTGGCCATTGGCCCAGAGAGCCCGGGAGGGGGCAGGGGATGGCCATTGGCCATATCCTGACCCCCGCCAGGCGCCGGGGCCTTTACACAGCCTCCTCTTATTTCCGCCAGCAAAATGACCCCCATCCGGGTGGCCTCCATTTACACTCAGGGATGGGCATGAACATCCCCTTCCCCGAGTAGACCTCCCGCCCGAAGGCCACGCTGGCTGCTAGTCAGGATTGCACTGTTAAGCATGAAGCAACTCTGACTCCCAAGGCACACCCACTTTCTTCAGTGAAAAACTGCACAATAATGCAAATATGTTTGATTAAATAAAAAAAATAAGTATTTTTTTTTTAATGAAGAATGGTAGTGGGTTTCTTTTTCATCCAAATTTCTACAGGAGTAGAAATGGTAGAACTTGGCAATATATATATTACTATCATTCTGAAATTGTACCAAAATTCATATGGAGGGGAACCCAAAACAACATCAAAATGTTAAAACAACAGTGCAGAACTGAGGGAACCTGCTCCTCAATTTCCATCAAACAAGAGAACAACCTTCCCTTGGTTTACACTGTTACCAGTTATTATATTTTGTTTTCAAATTTTACAGTTAGATTTTCAAGGGTACAGATGTCAGGCCATATTTCTTATCTCTAGGAAAAAAATCTTGATGTAATTTTAAAATTCTCATCTAACACTCAAGGTAGAGTACCAAAATTTGGAAAAGCAGTAGATGCACAGCTAATCTCTCCCTTACTATTGCTCTGTAAATTGTGAACAGGCATATTCCACCAAAGGAGGGAACATTTCTGTGTGTCAATGAAATATTAAAATCTCTGAAAACAAGGCCATCTAAAATTGTTAACATGTTAAATATTTGTTGATGATCCTGTAAAACGGTGATATACTGGTATTTTTAAGGTGCAACTACATACTATAAAAAAGTCAAACATTTTGAGTGGCAAAGGATTTGGCAGAAATCCATTTTCACTGACATTTTCAGATATGCGCCTGCAACTGCACACATATGCTGGCAGAACGTTACAGAGAAGTAACTGTACAACTGGTGCGACTCCATTGGTGCAGGGTCAAAAACAGACAAAGGTAATCTTTGGAAACTCTGACATCTCTATAGATAGCAAGTATGAACAAAGGGCTCTTTGCACAAAAAAAGGAATACTGCACAAAAAGCCTGCTGCCCTCAGAACATATATGGGAAAAGCAACTTGCAAACATATGTCTTCTCAGAACCCAACTAAGACATCCGTCCCACCCACCCTAGCAAGGACTATACACACCACACAGGTAAGCAAAGGGGAGGGGGGGAAATAGCATGCCTCAAAGGCAAATGTCTTTCATGCCTGTCCCCTCACCGCTCCCATTTCAGCATTATCAAATGTGTCTCGGCTCTAAATCGTGCTGGCGAACCATTCCTGCCTCCTTCATCAGCCTACAGCAGTGTCACCCCCAGAGGAGATACAGAGCAAGCCTGCTCTCTCCTGCCGATGCCAGGGACTCCACTCCAGCCACTGCCACGACAGGTGGAGCACTCATGATCCCTTTTGCTTTTCAGGGCTGCACCCTGGCCACAGGGAGTAGAACTGGCACATGGCACAGAGCTCCACTGCAACTCCTCTGTTGCTCTGAAACTCTTTCCGTGTTCAGCATTTCCCTCTGCAGACGAACAGTGAAAGTGAGGAGACCAGGGGGAGGCTAACAGGCATGTCATGGGGGGGAGGGGATACAGGGTACAATCCTGCTGAGCCCCTCATGCCTTTGCTCTCCAAGGCGAAGGCTTGTCTCTCCGTATTCTCCACAGGCATCCCACTTCCCAAGAGGTGCAGAGAACAGGACCTTTCAGATGTCCTATGCTGTGCAGACCACCAAGGAAGCCCACAGCAACAGCGACCAGTGCGATTCCAGTTCATCCTCTATGGAGCTGCCAAACCACTTGTTCCACTCCAGCCCCTGCACCTTTGCAAGCTCCATGACAGACAGTTATGCAACAGCCAGATGCAACCTTCTGGAGGGAGCTGGGGTCAGGAGGCTGCTGGCGTGAGGATAGGGCTCTGAAGGAAGATGGTGGGCAGGGTCAATCTTCTACCAGAGCTCAAGGTCTGAAACTTCTCCACTCCCTGACCCAATGAGCTCCATCGAAGATCAGGCTCTCCTGGAGCTGGAACACTGCTGCCAGGGTGAATGAGGCAATCACTTGATGAGAGGGTTGGAAGGATAAATATGGCTGCTGGACAATCAGACAATCGTACAAACAAGAATGAAGTATGGTTAGCTGGGACAGATGGCACAAAACGTACTGGTAACTCTGCCATGCTTATTGGCTCATGCACTGCAGTCTCTCAGATGTGCCTGTTTGTGGGAACTCCTTCTAGCCTTCTCTAGTTAGGAAATGCAACCAGGATTTGAGCCCATGATATTATGAACATGAAATTTGTGCTGTTCCATAGGCTCAGGTCTCTATACGAAGCTGCTGTGTTCCCAGTGCAAAACTGGCAATTAAAGCCAGCAGAAAGAAGCATCAAAGTCCAGCTGAATCAATTAAACCACTGTTCTTCAACCTTGGGGTCGGGACCCCAATGGGGTTGCGGCAACGTTCGGGAACCAAAATGGCCGCTGAGGTGGTAATGCTGGGGTGGCAGTGGGGAACCTGCTAGGGGACTTCTTCAGGGATTTCATCCTGCTTCTCCCCTCCCTCTTTCGATTTGCTGGGGGGGGGCTGATGGGAACCGTGGCTCGGTGCTCTCCTGTTCTGGAATGCCCCTACCACTGGTGGTGCAGGTGGGGCAAACTTGGCAGAATGAGGCTGATGGTGCCAGGGCAAGGGGTAGCGATGGGGGTGGGTGGGCGTATCGGGTCCAGAGAGATCAATGGTGGGCCCTCAGCCTCATTATTTATTTATTGGAGTCGTGGCACGAAAAAAGTTGAAGACAACTGAATTAAACCATCAATGAAAATACTACATGACATAGTGGAAAGCTGGGTCAAAGTGAAAAATACACCTGAGGCTCAAAGGATATCACATTTGAAGCCAGGTGAACTTCTGTTGGGAGGGTATTCCATATATGGGTCATAGCATAGCAACCAAAAGAGCCCTCTTCCCTGTCACCACACACCTATCTTCAGAGGGGTTACACAGGAGGACTTCTGCTGCCAAACACAAGATTTGGGCAGACTCATGTGGAAGGAGGCAATCCTGGAGGTAGCCTGGTCTGAAGAGCTTTAAATGTGACCCCTCAGAAGTTTAAATTGAGTCTGGATATCTCTGACCTGACCCAGTCAGTGCTGCAGTAGACACATTTTGTACTAACCAAAGTTTCTGAGAAGTCATCAAAGGCAGCCCTACATATACAACGCATCGAAGTAACCTAATGTGGAGATTACCAGAGCAGAGCTAATGGCAGCCAGGCTATTTCTGGCAGGGCTGCAGCTGGTGCCCCAGCTTTAGATAGCAGGGTGGATAAGAACTGATGGTTTGTTTAAATAAATAAAATGTTTTGAGGTGTGTCTTTTTTAATCAGATTTTTAAGCTTTTTTTTAAAAAAAATGTAATTACTACATTTCTCTTCTGAAAGTAGACTTCCAATAATCCAGCCCCTTTGGGAACTCTAAATGGTGCCAGTTTATCAAATATGCCAGATTATCAGGAGGGACTATCCCCAGGTCTAGGATCCCCATCGCTATAGCAATGGAGACACTACGTACATTACTGCCAAGCGTCTTGGGTTGTCCCCAAGTGACTTTCATAGGTGACACCATTACTGAGCCAGGCACAACTTTACCTGCGCAGGGGCTGGCAAGGTCAGGAGTTGGGAGAGCTGCCAGCCAATATTCAGCCAGCATTTTCATTATGGATAATTGTGAGTGTGGGACAACTGGATGCCAGACTACTGAGTTTTACTGTATAATTTACAGCACAATCCTATACATGTCTACTTACTTAGAAGAAAGCCCCACTGAATTCTATGGGACTCAGTCTCAGGTTAGTGTGGAAAGGATTGTAGCCTTAGCTACTATTAAACTGAATATAAGCATGTTAGCCCTACAGTAACAGCGGAATCCTATCCAATTTACACCACCGGTGTAATCAGCGGTGCAACGAGAACAGGAGGCTCCAGAATGGAAAGGGGATTCAAATCCCCTCCAAAGGAAGATTCAAGTTCCCTCCAAAGGGGGATTCAAAGAAGTACATCTACCAGCTAGTTGCTGAGTGTTCTTTTTTAGCTTTTGACAATGTCCCAAGGCGGGAGGAAACGTAAAGCAGAGGATTAAAGAATTACTTGTGCTTGTCTGTTCCGGATAATCCTTGAAAGCGGCACCCACATTACTGGGGATCGAGTAGAGAAGGAATTTCTTCAGGCAAGTTTCAGTACTTATATTTCTTTATTTTCTTCGATTTCTAACACTAACATGGCTGAAAATCCCATAAAACCCACGTCTGTACACGATTCAAAGAAGATTTAAATCTCCCCTCCCCTCCCCTCCCCTCCCCTCCCCTCCAAAGCCTCCCACTCTGCCCTCCTCCGCTGGTTACACCAGTGGTGTAAGTTGGATAGGATTGCGCTGTAAATCTCTAAACTGAATAAGTGCTATCTACCAGATGCAAGTTTTCTATGTAAATGAAGGACCATGTTGATCATTTCCCAAATATGAGTATTTATACTCACCTTTGCTTTTATATTAGTTTACCTCCAACATATTTGTGTATGATCAATACTCCTAAGGAACTGCAGCTTGCTTGATGCACGAAACCAACAAAGTTGTCCATTATGCAGTGTTCTGTAACATGTTCTAAGATTTGTAAAAAACCAAGTTATCTACAAAAGTATACAAAGTATTCCCCCCTGTACAGTATAAATAAAACTCCATTAATTGTAAATTAACACGGTTTAGTGGTCAGAGTTGCACCACTGTTTAGGAAATATATGAAGAAGTTTCAATGGGAAACGTGATTAAAATCAATGATTTAAATCAGCACTTCCTTCTTGCTGATTTAAATGGCCTTGATTTAAATCAATTCACTCTGTTAGCTAGTGAAAGGTACTGTATCCCACAGTTACCAGTTGATTTTCTAGCATCAAAGCTGGATCTATCCAATGAATGCCCAGACTCAATCTGATCTTTAAGGTAGAGTGCAACTTCATCCAGAACAGACTGAACACCACCTCCTCTGATAGACAAACCAACAGTACCACCCTCTTGTCAGAACTGAGTTTCAGTTTACATCCAGTCCTCAACCAGCACTGCTTCCAGACAACAATTCAGCACTTCCACTGCCTCACTTGAACCAGATGAAAAGGAAAATATAGAAATATAGAACTGAGTACCAGCAGCATTCCGATGGAACCTCCATCAAAATCTCCGAATGACCTCACTCATACGTTTCACGTAGATATCAAAATGTATGGGAGAAACGTACAAGATCCAACAGCACAGATGCTATGGGTCCAAGCATTTCTTTGGCTCAAGATACCATTTAAATAGAAGTGGAACCAGTCAATTCCCCCAATTTCCAAACCAGAAAGCCCATCTAGAAGGATACTGAATTGCTTCTTTAGTTTGAATCTCACCTCATCATGAACTCACTAAGGTGGCCCTAGGAAAGCCACTTGCTCTGGTATTAAGCCAGAGGACACACCGGCTGTGTCTCAGTGCGGTGCGTCCTATTGCCGCGCAAGAGTAGCCGATGTACCACACCACAATGCAACGCACCCTGTCTACACTGGATGCAGCCTGAGGAAGCCACATGGAGAAGGGTAAAACAGTAAAGATCGGAGACTGTTATAACCCGCTGTGATGCAAATAGAACGAACCATCATCGGGATTCAGGGTTATAAAATTGTTTATAAATGCAAAAATTGTAAAAAGCCAGCAATCTTACAAAACAAGTTAAAAATCACACTGATTAAAACTGCTTTAAAATCCACAGCCAAGTACAATAAAAACATTTCAGATTTTTCTTGGCATTACGTTTCGCTCATCTGCTATGAGCATTTTCAAATGCAAAGCCTGAGTAATCAGGAAGATGGTGAAAACCACACATCACAGTCCTGCTACTTAAGAGAGATTTGGCGCTTTTTTTTTTCTAGTTCAAATAATTAGCAGACGGAAGTTACGGACCCACAGACCTTGTCCTCAGTTAACCTTATTGCACTGCCCCTACTGGTGAACCTGAGAATGCAGTTAATAAAAGCCTGACATAAAAATGGTGAACCTGAGAATGCAGTTAATAAAAACCTGAAATAAAACTATTTGTGTTCCATGTTGTTTTTATTTATTGCGGGGATCCAAATTCTGTTAATAAAGGAAAGTTCTTGTTTACGGTTTAAGACCTGAGAACCATGTTTAAATATCTCAATGGCCTCCAAGCTCAATCTGGCTCTATAGTTATTTTCCTGGCACAGTTTCACAGTATCCTCAAATCTGATACTGTGACCGGAATCCACCTTATGTTGACCTAGGGCAGATTTCTCAATCTGCCCAAGCCTGCATGCACGTTCATGCTCTTTGATTCTTGTGTTGATGAAACGTTTGGTGGTTCCTATATATACCTTGCCACAATCACAAGGTATCTTGTAAATTCCTGGGGCATTCAATGGGGGTCTTGGGTCTTTGGGATTCCTTAAACATTGGCTAATTTTATTGGAAGGTTTAAAAATAGTTTTAAAATTGTATTTTCCCATTATCCTCCCAATTTTATCTGTGGTCCCCTTGACAAAAGGTAAATAAACTGGAGGTCTAATTTCCTCATCAGATAACTCCCTCTCTCTTTTCCCATACTGTTTAATAGCAATCTGCTTTTTCCAGGCTCTCTGTATTTGAGTCTCAGTATAACCATTGTTTAGTAGAGACTCAGTTACTTTCAATTTTTCTTGTTCCAAGGAGGTAGAATCACAAATATTTAGGGCCCTATACATCAATGATGTCATAACTGAGTTCTTTTGGCTGGGATGATGATTTGACATATTATCTAAATAACGCCCTGTGTGAGTAGGTTTACGATAAACCGTACATGCACACTTAAAGTCTTCTTTTCTAGTTATTAAAACATCTAAAAAGGGCAACGTTCCTTAAGAACATAAGAACATAAGAACATAAGAAGAGCCCTGCTGGATCAGGCCAAAAGCCCATCTAGTCCAGCTTCCTGTGTCACACAGTGGCCCCACCAGATGCCTCAGGGAGCACACGAGACAACAAGATACCTGTGTCCAGTCGCCACTCCCTTGCACCTGGCACAGAGAAAACCCACTTCTAAAACCTGGAGGTTGCTTATGGCTTGTAACCTGTGATGGTCTTTTCCTCCATGAATTTGTCCAAACCCCTTTTAAAGGCATCTAGGCTAGGTGCCATCACCACATCCTGTGGCAAGGAGTTCCACAGATGAATCACACGCTGGGTAAAGAAATATTTTCTTTTGTCTGTTCTAACTCTCCCTCCACTCAATTTTAGTGCGTGTCCCCTGGTTCTGGTGTTGTGCGAGAGTTTCTCGTGTTGTGCGAGAGTGTTGTGTAGAGAATTTCCCTCTATCCACTCTCTCCATCCCATGCATAATTTTATAAGTCTCAATCATGTCCCCCCTCAGGCGCCTTTTTTCTAGGCTGAAAAGCCCCAGACGCTGTAGCCTTTCCTCGTAAGGGAGGTGCTCCAGCCCACGAATCATTCTGGTCGCTCTTTTCTGCACCTTTTCCAATTCAACTATATCCTTTTTGAGGTATGGTGACCAGAACTGGACACAATACTCCAGATGTGGCCTTACCATCGATTTGTACAAAGGCATAATGATATTGGCCGTTTTATTCTCAATCCCCTTTTTAATGATCCCGAGCATGGAATTGGCCTTCTTCACAGCCGCCGCACACTGGGTCGACACTTTCATCGACCTGTCCACCAGCACCCCAAGATCTCTCTCTTCATCCGTCACAGACAACTCAGAACCCATTAGCGTATATGTGAAATTTTGGTTTCTTGCCCCAATGTGCATCACTTTGCACTTACTTACATTGAAGCGCATCTGCCATTTTGCTGCCCATTCTCCCAGTTTGGAGAGATCCTTCTGGAGCTCTTCACAATCCCTGCTGGTCTTTACCACCCGGAAAAGTTTAGTGTCATCCGCAAACTTGGCCACCTCACTGCCTATCCCCAACTCCAGGTCATTTATGAATAAGTTGAAAAGCACCGGTCCCAAGACCGATCCTTGGGGCACACCGCTTTTCACCTCTCGCCATTGTGAAAATTGCCCATTGACTCCCACTCGCTGTTTCCTGGTCTTCAACCAGTTCCTAATCCACAAGAGGACCTGCCCTCTTATTCCCTGACTGTGGAGTTTTCGCAGGAGCCTTTCATGAGGGACCGTGTCAAACGACTTCTGAAAATCCAGATATATAATATCTACGGGTTCGCTCGCATCCACATGCCTGTTGACCTTTTCAAAAAATTCTAACAGGTTTGTGAGGCAAGACTTCCCCTTGCAGAAGCCATGCTGACTCTCCCTCAGCAGAGCTTGTTCTTCTATGTATTTTAAGATTTTATCCTTAATGAGACTTTCCACCATCTTCCCTGGAACAGAGGTTAGGCTGACCGGCCTGTAGTTTCCCGGGTCCCCCCTCCTTCCTTTTTTAAAGATTGGCGTGACATTAGCTATCCTCCAATCCTCTGGCACAGTGGCTGTTTTAAGGGACAAATTGCATATTTGGGTCAAGAGGTCAGCAACTTCATTCTTGAGTTCCTTCAGAACTCTTGGGTGGATGCCATCCGGGCCTGGTGATTTATTGATCTTTATTTTGTCAATTAAGTCTGAGACATCTTCTCTTTTAACCTCTATTTGACTTAATTCTTTAGTCAGGGGAGACCGTTCCGACAGCGGTATTTGCCCGAGGTCTTCTGCCGTGAAGACAGATGCAAAGAACTGATTTAATTTCTCTGCAGTCTCCAAGTCCCCTTTTATCACCCCTTTCTCTCCCTCACCATCCAGCGGACCCACCGTTTCCCTGGCAGGTTTCCTGCTTCTAACATATTTGAAGAAGCTTTTATTATTCCCTTTTATGTTGCCTGCCATACGTTCCTCAAAGTCTTTCTTGGCCTCCCGTATCATCTTTTTACATTTCTTTTGCCACTGTTTGTGCTCCTGTTTATTTTCCTCATTAGGGCAAGACTTCCATTTACGGAAGGAAGCTTCCTTGCCTTTTATAGCCTCCTTAACTGTGCTTGTTAGCCATGCCGGCATCCTCCTGGACTTGGTCGAGCCCTTCCTCCTTTGTGGGATACACTCCCGCTGGGCCTCTATGACTGTTGTTTTAAACAGCCTCCATGCACTCTGGAGCGATTGGACTCTTTTAACCTTCCCTTTCAGCTTTTTCTTAACTAGTCTTCTCATTTTGGGGAAGTCTGCCCTTCGGAAGTCAAGGGTTTTCGTGTCAGATTTGCTCGGCACTCTCCCTCCGACATGCATGGCGAAACAGATCGCAGCATGGTCACTGTTCCCCAACGGTTCGGTAACATTTACCTCCCTGACCAGATCTTGAGTGCCACACAATATCAAGTCCAGAGTCACCTGTCCTCTGGTCGGTTCCGTGACAAGCTGCTCTAAGGCACAGTCATTTAACATATCCAGAAATCCAGTCTCTCTTTCATGACCTGAGCATGAATTGACCCAGTCGATGTGAGGATAATTGAAGTCCCCCATGACTACAACCCTGTCTCTCATTGACACCTCCCTGATTTGCTTCCTTATTTCAAGATCCCCTTCAGGTTTTTGATCTGGAGGACGGTAGCATGCCCCTACTATTACATCACTCTTTGAGCCTGGTAATCTAACCCACAGTGATTCTACGGAGGAGTCAGAGCCCCCCTCCAGCTCTACTCTGGTGGATTCTACCCCCTCTTTGACATAGATGGCCACCCCACCTCCAACACGCCCCTCTCTGTCCCTCCTATAGAGTTTATATCCTGGAATTGCAGTATCCCACTGGTTCTCCGCATTCCACCAGGTTTCTGTTATACCTACTATGTCAATGTTTTCCCTAGCCACCAAACATTCCAGTTCTCCCATATTTGCCCGAAGACTTCGGGCATTTGCATAAAAGCACTTATATACCTGGTCCCCCAAGAAGGGCTGCATGTTTGCCCCTTTATTCCTGCAGCCTTCTGTCTTGCTAGACTGGCTGTCATGTCCCATCACGCTACCACTCCCAATTCTTACTCTGTTATTACTTGACTGTTCCCCATCCTCTGCACCCTCATTCCCGAGGGATGAGGAGTCCCGAACCGGATGCCCCTCGGCTCCTGTCGGCTTTCCCCCAGGAGTCAGTTTAAAAGCTGCTCTGCCACCTTCTTAATGTTACGCGCCAGCAGTCTGGTTCCGTTTTGGTTCAAGTGAAGCCCGTCCTTCTTGTACAGGCCCGGCTTGTCCCAAAACGTTCCCCAGTGCCTAACAAACTTAAACCCCTCCTCCTGACACCAGTGTCTCATCCACGCATTGAGACCCCTGAGCTCCGCCTGCCTAGCTGGCCCTGCGCGTGGAACAGGTAGCACTTCTGAGAACGCTACCTTTGGGGTCCTGGATTTGAGCTTCCTACCTAGCAACCTAAATTTGGCCTCCAGGACCGCCCGGCTACATTTCCCCACGTCGTTGGTGCCAACATGCACCACAACCACTACCTCCTCCCCAGCACTCTCTACCAGCCTATCTAGACGAGAGGTGATGTCCGCAACCTTCGCACCAGGTAGGCAAGTCACCGTGCGGTCCTCACATCTGTCACAGACCCCCCTTTCTATGTTCCTGACTATAGAGTCACCCACAACAAGAAGCCCCCTTCCCCCCTTCCCCAGAGGAGTATCCATAGTGCGACTGGATACGGGCCCATCACCTGAAGAAGGGGTCCCCACTGTGGGATTGTTTCCCTCTTTTCCAGAGCAATGTCCTCCAGCCCTGAGACTCCCTTTCCTGGCAGCTGAGGCGCTGGCCAACTGAGGGTAGGACGATGCCTCCACGTCCCTAGAAGTCTCACCCTGGTTCCTCTCTACCTGTCTCTGCTTCTCCAGGTCAGCAACCGTGGCTTCAAGGGAGCGAACCCGTTCCCTGAGAGCCTGGAGCTCTTTGCACCGAGCACACACCCATGACTTGTGCCCAAGAGGCAGATAGTCATACATGTGACACTCAGTGCAAAACACTGGATAGCCCCCACCCTTCTGCTGGCTGTCTGACTGCATAGCTTTTGAGTGTAAGTTATGGATTTATCAAAGATTGGGTACCTTGCTGGAGCTCTCCTCTCTTCAAGGGACGTGCCGGGCAGTGTGTGGGGCCTGGCTTCCTCGCCCCGCTGCTGAACTCGCTGTGTCTTTTTTATCTTGCCACTTTGTCCCCGTGAGCCACTTGGTCCCCGTGAGGCCACTCGCTGCTCCTGAAAGGGCTCACTCGCAAACCAGCCCCAGATTTAAACTGTTGTGTAGCTCCTCCCCCTGCCTACCTGAAAGTTTGAAAAGACTGGCCTCTAAGGGGGGCAGGGCCTGATGTGGTTTACTGGCAGGAAATTCCTGTTGCTATTGTTCCTGCTGCTGCCTCAATTTACATCTGACCTACTCAGCTGGCAGGAATGTGTGTTGCTATGGTTTCTGAGTCACCCTAATTTACCATGTGGCCTTCTATACCATGCGGTCTGTATGTTTTAAACTGTATGTTTTAAATTCTGCTTAAGTTTAACTCTGCTTAAGATGTAGTTTAGCTTGCTTTCTCCCCTTCTTTTAGCCTCCTCTTGTTTTGTTTTAGGCTCCTACTCTAAAGTAGACTCAGGTCTCTGCCCTGGGCTTTTTACTCTTGAGTAAACACTGGTTTTACTCAGAGTAGACCTGTTTAGATTTGGACTGCAATTCTCTTTAGAATCAGCTGTAGAATCTATTCAGAGTAGACCTGTTTAGATTTGGACTGCAATTTTCTTTAGAACCAGCTCCCAGGCTTGTCCAGTTTCTGCCCCTGTCTTTTAGATAGGTGCTTGTTTGTGTTTTGAATCTATTTAATTTCCCCCCTAGCTTCTGTGCCTGTGTCCTAGCTACTGGACCTTACAATCCCCCTCCTCAGGTTATATTTAGTTCTACTTAGCTAGGCTTAGTTCCTAGCTAGGCTTAGTTCTATCTTAAGTTTAAGGTAGCTTAAGGTAGCTTTAGCCAAGTCCTTAACAGTTAATGGTAAATTAAAGTTAGACAAAGCTGCACAACTGAGAGAGTTCACTTACCTTCTCCTTGCTTACCTTCTCCTCGCCCAGCTGCTTAACTCGCTGTGTCTTTTTTATCTTGCCACTTTGTCCCCGTGAGCCACTCGCTGCTCCTTCTACTTCTAATCCCATAGTGAATTGTATTGAAGCACAATATCTATTCAAATGTCCCAAAAACTCTTCTAATTCCTGATCCCCATATTCCCATATGCAAAAAACGTCATCTACATAACGAAGCCATAATGATGGTTTTAACTTTGCAGACTTGAGTACCTCCTGTTCCAATTTTTCCATAAAAAGATTAGCTGCTACGGGGCTCAGGGGATTCCCCATGGCTACCCCATCACATTGTTCCCTAAAAATTCCATTATATACAAAATATGTAGATGTTAAACAGTGCTGATATAATTTTGCCAAGTCTTCCGGCATTATTGCTTTGATCAGATCCAGGGTTTCCATTAGTGGTACCTTAGTACCACTAATTAGTGGACATTTGAATAGATATTGTGCTTCAATACAATTCACTATGGAATTAGAAGCAGAAGGAACGTTGCCCTTTTTAGATGTTTTAATAACTAGAAAAGACTTTAAGTGTGCATGTACGGTTTATCGTAAACCTACTCACACAGGGCGTTATTTAGATAATATGTCAAATCATCATCCCAGCCAAAAGAACTCAGTTATGACATCATTGATGTATAGGGCCCTAAATATTTGTGATTCTACCTCCTTGGAACAAGAAAAATTGAAAGTAACTGAGTCTCTACTAAACAATGGTTATACTGAGACTCAAATACAGAGAGCCTGGAAAAAGCAGATTGCTATTAAACAGTATGGGAAAAGAGAGAGGGAGTTATCTGATGAGGAAATTAGACCTCCAGTTTATTTACCTTTTGTCAAGGGGACCACAGATAAAATTGGGAGGATAATGGGAAAATACAATTTTAAAACTATTTTTAAACCTTCCAATAAAATTAGCCAATGTTTAAGGAATCCCAAAGACCCAAGACCCCCATTGAATGCCCCAGGAATTTACAAGATACCTTGTGATTGTGGCAAGGTATATATAGGAACCACCAAACGTTTCATCAACACAAGAATCAAAGAGCATGAACGTGCATGCAGGCTTGGGCAGATTGAGAAATCTGCCCTAGGTCAACATAAGGTGGATTCCGGTCACAGTATCAGATTTGAGGATACTGTGAAACTGTGCCAGGAAAATAACTATAGAGCCAGATTGAGCTTGGAGGCCATTGAGATATTTAAACATGGTTCTCAGGTCTTAAACCGTAAACAAGAACTTTCCTTTATTAACAGAATTTGGATCCCCGCAATAAATAAAAACAACATGGAACACAAATAGTTTTATTTCAGGTTTTTATTAACTGCATTCTCAGGTTCACCATTTTTATGTCAGGCTTTTATTAACTGCATTCTCAGGTTCACCAGTAGGGGCAGTGCAATAAGGTTAACTGAGGACAAGGTCTGTGGGTCCGTAACTTCCGTCTGCTAATTATTTGAACTAGAAAAAAAAAAGCGCCAAATCTCTCTTAAGTAGCAGGACTGTGATGTGTGGTTTTCACCATCTTCCTGATTACTCAGGCTTTGCATTTGAAAATGCTCATAGCAGATGAGCGAAACGTAATGCCAAGAAAAATCTGAAATGTTTTTATTGTACTTGGCTGTGGATTTTAAAGCAGTTTTAATCAGTGTGATTTTTAACTTGTTTTGTAAGATTGCTGGCTTTTTACAATTTTTGCATTTATAAACAATTTTATAACCCTGAATCCCGATGATGGTTCGTTCTATTTGCAAGGGTAAAACATTCTACCCTGCCCCCTGCTCTCCTTTAGCCAATCAGAATCGAGTCTTTTCCGACTTGAGTCTGATTGGCCAATGCGTCGCTCCACGTCCCGCACCCGCAGCACTGAATGTGGCTTCTCACTGGCCAAACGCGGCCAAAGTTCAATTTTTCCAACTTTGCTTGCACTGCAATGCAGCTCTTCCGCGTTGCGGTGAGAGCTTGTAAAAGACAAGACAAACCAAGTATTTCAAGCCGTGCGCAGACGCTGCTCTACGCAACGCAGCGCAGACGGTGTGTCCCCGGCTGTAAGGTATTGTTACCTCTCTGTGTGTTGGGGCAGGGGCAGTCTGGGATGATGTGACAGAGGACCCAATTGACTCCTCAGCTAAGCCTGAAATGAAGAGCCGTGTTTATTTTGCTCTCCTGATGATGAAGTGTTCAACACTTGCAAGAAACACTACCTTTCTTTTCTGCTGACCATGTCTGCAGCTTTCGCAACTCTCAAAGAACAAAAGAAGCTGTATCCTGATTTAGCTGCACCTGGTAATGCCATGCACATATTTTGGCATCTTACACACTCTTTGTACTTCACTGGCAAGTAATGATAATGAACAAGTAACGAGTTCTCTGACAGCGTTTATGCATTTTAGATAACGTGTCTCAAAAGGAGTGCGATTCTTTAATGTTTAATCACTAAATCTGGGTTAGGAAACGTGAGTTCTGATTCGAACTTCTGACTCGCACAAAACTCCAAGCAAAACTCTTCAGTTTCATCCCTTCACTTTTTACCCCTATTACATTTGCCAGTTTTCTTGTTAGGCCAACAGAAGGAATAAGCAATACAGTATATGTATGAATGACTGTCTATTCAGTGTCTTCCACAAATGTACCATGCGGTAGAAACATCTGTTCGAAACGATAAGGTAAAGGACGGAAATGAGAGCATCTTTTGCCAAATTACTCAAGTTGTGTAATGTGACCAGACTTGCTGATGGCTGGGAAAAAAGGAAACTGAACTTCTTTTTCTTGGTTTGGGAAAAGGGCATGTTGAAATGCTGCTTCCACATGGCCTCTCAAATAGTTAAGTGAAAAGGTTCTACGCTTGAGATTTTCTTCTGTTTCCAGACCTGTAAGACCTAGCAAGCATGACATTGTTCAAGCGGCTGAAGCCGAATAAACTATCATGAAAGTCTTACAAAGAAAGTCCAATATCCTCGTTAACTTTTGTATTGTTCTAGACAAACACACAAGCGCTCCTAATCCTATGTCGCAGCTCCAACACCGATTATCTGGTGCCAGAGACAGATGTCAAAATTCAGACAGCCTGCTCTGTGTTATTTGAATGAAATAAAAAATGAATCACCTGTTGCACATTTATTGGCTGGAGCGGAGGTAGGCTGCTCTTAGGGTGCCCAAAGGGTACCCTAGGGACCTTTTAGACTAATTCTATTTGTCCCAACACTATCTTATCTGAAACATTCCTTTAAATGATCGCCAACCGTTATATTCCTGCAACGTGGCCTAACTGTAAATACAGCTAAACAAACACAGGTTTTCAGTTTCTGAAATGAGTGGCCAGTGCTGGAGGGACACCCCTCTGCCAGCCACTAGGAATGAGCAACACAGCAACAGACACCACCCCCAACCATGGGATGATGCCCCAAGGGCACGACACGACACGACACTACACTACACTACACACACACACACCCAGAAGGATGCCACAGCACTCCCATCTTCTACAGGAGTTGCAGAGGCATCAGCAGCAAAGGGGCAAAAGCAAAGGAACTGCTAGGAGTCCCTGCACCCAGGGTTCAAGTACCCTCATCACACTCACAGAAACACAGCAGGCATCCAAGGAATACCTTTTTCAGCAGAGCAGAGCAAGAGTAGAAAGACAGCTCCCTTGGAAGAAGGCAGCGATGTGAAACAAACACACAAGCCTCTCCATAGCAAGGGTTCAACTTTGTGTGGGGACAGACAGACAGACAGACACACACACACACACACCAACCAGCATAAGGGCTGGAATAAGGAGGGAGGGACTGGAACAAGTCACAAGGGGAGCCTCAACAGCACTCAGGCAAAGCATGGTGCTGGTAGTTCACTGCACAAAGATTCAGGCTAGGAGCCAGGCAAGAAGGATTCAACTAAGTCTAGCAAAAGGACTTGCCCTCATCAGTAAAACACTCACTTTTTGCATGACTGGCCAGAAACACCCATGGCAGGAACAAAAGAAGAGGGGGAGGCAGATCTAAAACCAACACCAGCTACTCTACAAAAGCTGCTTGCTAACCACCCAGACACAACAGGAGACTGGCAGAGAGCCCCTGATCCGGCATTTAACACTTTGCATCACTGCAAACAGGCACACCTGACTGGGATGTTGTAGCACATGAATCTATCAGAAAAGCATTCCATGGGCCAATCACTGGGCAGGCATGTGACACAGGGCACCGACTGCAGCAGCCCGCCCAGCTAGCCAAACCCACACACATGACCTTTGCTTCATTGCTGGCACCTGCCAGTGTGGCTGTCTGTATGCTGCGCCTTCAGTCCACTGCCAGCGCCCACCATCTACCATGGCAGCAGAGAACACACACGTGTGTGTGTGTGTGTGTGTGTGTGTGTGTGGTGTGTGTGTGGCGTGTGTGTAGCATCCCCCCCCCCCGAGTCCAAAAATCCATGAGTGAGGATGCCGCAGACTCTGAAAGCTGGAAAAAGCAGCTATGGGGAGCAAATTTTTTTGGAGGGGGGGAAATAGCAGGAAGCAATGTGGGATGGCGCAGTGGGTTAAACCGCTGAACCATGAGCTGTCGATCGAAAGGTCGGCAGTTCGAATCCGCGATGGGGTGAGCTCTCGTTGCTTGGTCAGCTCCTGCCAACCTAGCAGTTCCAAAGCATGTTAACGCTAGTAGATAAATAGGTACCGCTTGCGGGAAGGTAAATAGCGCTTGAAATGGGGATGAGCACTACACCCTAGAGTCGGACACGACTGGACTTAATTGTCAGGGGTCACCTTTAACTTTTTAATGCTGCCTTACAACTAAATAGAAATGCTATTGTGAATGCTGTTTTACAACCAAAAAATGTCAATTTATACATTGCCTACGTAGTGCATGATTTGGCTCCAAAATTTAGTTCATGGTCCTTACCATGTCTTATGGAGTGTTGTTAAATACGGGAAATGCAAGTGGTCTGTAGTTGTCGTTGAATACCTAATGGATAATTGTGAATTTCCCCATCTTGCATGTCACTACATCAGATACTGTCTCTTCTGTCTAAGCTGCAGTTTTTATGTTACCTAAGACAACTCTGTGAAGTATGGGAATGGCTAGATGTGTGCTCTCCACTACACAGATGACCTCACATATGAAGTGGGTGCTCCATGTCTATAACCCAACCACAGGGTCATCCAATTCATGCAATTTCCTTCTCTTAAAAAAACATCCTGATTTCTAGGCTGAAACTACCAATCAATTAGGAGACCATTGGAGGTGTATATACAGAGTTATTCAAAAAGATTGGTGCAAAAGTAAAGCTGATTTATTCTTAAATGAACAGACATATCACGTAGCTGTCATGACGGACAGAAAAACTGTCCAAGTTTCACAAGCACATTACAAATGCATCCCAGCATATCCTTGGATATTGATGACACCCTACTGGGACGTTGGATTGGCCATGCCGGAAATGAGGATTTGCCAATGGAGCCCTGGCCTCCACGATCGCCAGATTTAACACCCTGCAACTTCTTTTTGTGGGGATTCATCAAGGATGCTGTGTATCTGCCCTCACTGCCACAACAACTGGACAACCTGAAACAACGCATCTCCAATGCAGTGAAATTGATATTCGAGGATATGCTGGGACGTGTCTGGACAGAACTGGACTACCATCTTGACATCTGCCACAGCGCCCACAGCGCTCAAACATTTGTAATGTGCATGTGAAACGTGGACAGTTTTTCTGTCTTTTCATGTCATGACGGTTGTGGTATGTCAGTTAAGAATAAATCAGCTTTACTTTTGCACCATCCTTTTTGAATAACCCTGTATTGGCAGATAAATATAAAGGAAATACTGGTAACAGAAAACAGAGCTATTCACAGTGTGCTCTATATTGTGTTTTTTAAACACCCAATTCTGTGCGCACTTCAAGAAACATATAGCACTTTTTAAATAATTCATGAAACATTATGGAGACAAATCCCAATTATGATCTTAACTTCATGTTGAGTGGAACAGAAAAGATAGCATCAGTAATTAACAGTCAAATTTCCAATCATCTCAGGCTTTGAAGGTAAGCTTCCTAATTAAATGCATTTTGCAAAATACATTTTGCTGATGCCTGGATTTCTTATATTTGTCACGTTATTTAATTTTTTTTAACACCATACTATGACAGTCTAGCAGGACAGCCCTGAAATACACATAGAAGCTGAGCACGGAAAATCACACTATCCTCTCTAACTGCAAAGTACTCTAAGAGACAAATTTGCAATCCAGTGTGTGTGAGGAGTCAAGGTTCTGTAGCCCCCCCCCCAAAAAAAAGGAAAGAAATACAGTACAGAATTAGGGAACTTTGCTCTATGGGATGTCTGTGCTTTGGAAGGAATCCAACACACCACAGGGAGTTTTCCACTCTCACAGAGGAGATTTTAAGCCCCCTGTTCCAGCACCCCCAGATATACCTTCAAAAGTTCCTTCAAGACTGTGATGCTCCATAGGCTATGAGGGACCAGAAGAAAATACCGTCACTCTCTCCCTTATGTGTGCAGAGAATCACTTTCCATGCACACATGGGGTATATGGATGTGTGTGTGTGTGTGTGTGTGTGTGTGTGTGTGTGTGTGTGTGTGTAGAGATCAGAGGCCCTTGTAATATTATTTGCATAAATCATACCCCATCAGTTGCGTCAACCATGTGGTGCTTGGTTTGTTATTGCAATATAGGAAGAAAAAGAAATTAATTTTCTTGTCAAACTACTAGAGGCGAGCTACAGCAGCTTGAAGGAGTCTGATGGTACTCAGGCATGGCCTCAGTCCTTTCCTGGTGAAAATCCAATCACTGCGCCTCCATATTGACAAGACTCAGATTCTAGACTACAATGCTGAAATCCCACCAGAAGAGTAAACTTACCAGAAGAGTTAGTAGCCTGAAAAGGATGGCTAACAAGTACTTAGTGGCTTGCAGACTTGGTACATGCTATTTATAGTAACAAGTGGGAGCCCATTTCCATTTAAGAAGAAAATCAAGTAATGCTGCAATCCCTCCATTCAGAACAGGTTTGGCAAGACTTTATGCCTTGGGAAAACACAGGATAGAACAGAATTTCTAGTTAAGTCTTCACATTTGCCTAAATAGTCCCAGAAGATTCTGAAACCCTGGGCAGGACTCTGCACATCTTCCACAAAGGCTGAAGATGCTATGATCCAGATTAATCCAGATTAACATAGAGTCCTGAGCAAGAATCACCCTTAATGGTTTTGTTTGTTTGAATTTTTTTCTCCATATATACCTTTGCTGGGATTTTGTGTCCAATTTCAGCTGATATATTTACATGTCTGCCATATGTCTACCAATATCCTGCAGCTGTTTTTATAATTTACATCTAAATGCTAAACTTTGCCATGTGTAATTATTTGAATATTCCAGTAATTGCATGCTTTTAAATCACTTAAAGATCTTAAATAAATGTTCAAATTAGATTTGGGGATTTTCCTCCTTCCAAGTTATAGCAGTAGCATGGAATTCTTAATTTTCACCATTTCATATAAAAATAAACTAATTATTGACTTGGAAGTGATCTGAATTACCATCAGCTACAGTGCTGGGTATACAGTGAGCAGGATTTGTTACATGAAACACATATTTGTGAGTTGCTTGCAGAGGTTCAAGAAAAAAAGGGGGGGAGAATCTTCAAAATCTCCTCTTATGGTCACGAGCTGTTGCCATTTTTATTACTTTGCAGCCTCTCATTTTGCTTCTCTGAACCTTTTAGAATGCATGAGCCACGATATCCATTCCATATTTTATGGGCAATGAGAGTTAAAACAGCTCCAGAGAGAGGCTACCAAAAATAACTTATAAATCAAAGTGAAGATGTAATGACAACTTCAGTGCAAACTTGAGAGATTTGACTTCAGCATTTCATTCATGTTAATTTCCTCCTTATTAAAATTCTAGTTTTTCGGAGGCTGGAAGCAAAATTGTCATGTTTAGCCAAGATAATGTTTTACTGTCAAATAAGTCAGCCTGCATAAAACTCACACGCTTACAGTTCGGAATAATTTGCATTGTTTGCAAGCCACCAGCGAGAAGAAAGCAACATGCAAAAAGGCAACCTGCCTGCTGCGGTAATCAGAAAGAAACAAGCCAGTACGTGGAACACCAGCTCTTAGCATTCAGTGGGGCTGCACAGGAGAATGAAAACGGCTGCCTGCTAGCTGCATGACGCCAAGGGAAGACTTGAAATGTCTTGAAATGTAACTTGAACTGTCTCCGGAGCCAGGCACAGTTACTATCAGCTGTATGGGGTGCGCTAAAAAGGAACTCCAAGTGGCGAACTACTGCATGCACCAAAGATTTTGCAAGGCAGAGATACCACTGAGGGGGACAGATTTTTACATACAGGCTTAGAGTAGTCAGTGAGTTGATGCTTTGAAAGCAATGCAGAGATACCTGGCTATATAGGTTATATCAGTGGTTCCCAAACTGGGCTCCCAGTGGAGTCATGGAAACCAGCCAGGGGAGCCGTGGAGTGCCACAGAATCCTCTCGGAAAACAGTGCAATGCCATTGGTAGGCATCAACATAATGTAATGGGGAGCTGCGGCCAATGGTCGCCAATGATCAAGGGAACCGCAGGCCAAAAAGGTTTGGGAAACACTAGGTCAATTTTTTTTTAAAAGGAGAGGTTTATTATTATCCTTCTGATCTACACAAAAAGTACAGTATTTCTTCAGAGATCTCCCTGTGTTGGGGCAGACTGATTTCTTCCTGTACCTTTGATTATCGAACAGGAGCAGGAGGTCCCATTCTAGTTGACTATAGTTGTGAAAAGAGATATGATCGGACTGAAAATACATGAGAAAGACTACAAACAAATGATAAGACCACTTTTTTAAAAAACAAAAGAAAATCTTGTGGCCATGAGAAGGGGAACTAGTTGCATAGGAGGTGGTTCTAACTGGAAAAAGGGAAGTGGTCCAGACTTCAGCTGATCTCTTGGCCTTCTTCACTTAGGGGAGGGGGGGCATGGGAGCAATGCACACACACACAAATCTAATCATGCAACCAACTGTAGTTACCAGCAAGAAGTGTGAGCAAATAGACAGAGGACGCACAGCAGACACCATAAATTAACAGCATTCGTAAAAAGGAACTGAACTGACCCCGAACCCAAAAACTGATCAAGCAGCCACCAGCTATGGAAAACTGTTAATGCCGGAAAGGGAAAGTGCTCACCTACAATTACACAACAGAATCCTGGGAACTATATCAGAGTAATTACGGAGATAACCAAGGCTCACAAGGCTCTCAGATCGCTTTCCAAATGCTTTGGGTCTTTGTTGACTTTTATGTCATGCCAAGACAGATGCTGCACAGATCGAATGTAACTGATGGGTTCTGGGAATGGGAAATAGGAATGAAGGAGTTGGGACTTCTGCTGATTTTTTTTTTTTGGGGGGGGTAGCATCTTGCGCTGTTACTATCATGGCTCTTGCACCAATACCAAGCAACAATCTATTCAAAGTGGATTGGATTTAAATCACCATGAAAAAAGGAACTGATTTTGAAATTTGAAATTCATAAATTTCCTGAATATGCATGCTTATTAACTGAATGCTATAACATATAAATATCTTGCATAGCTAGTAATGCAGACTTTATATAACCTACAAGCCTATTTCAAATCCTATGGTCATACAACCATTCCTGTTTTTTGACTGCAGAATTGTATCTGCTTGATTCTCTCTATACAAATGTAAGGATCACTTTATTGAAGGCTAAGGCAGCAATTCTATGGAGATATATTTTTAAATAAGCCCCAAATGGCATTTACCTCTGAATAAATACACATAAAATTGAGCTGCAAGTGTCTAGACATTTCCAGAAAAATGAGCCAATAGTTACTGGGCTCAATTGTGTTTTTTCAGGAGATGGAAAGTGAATTTGCTTGCTGCTTGGCTGGCAATATATAATTAGAGAACAGAATGCATTGCAGAGTCTAAGATGTTGAATACAATGTAGGAATACAAGATCACCCATATGAGCTCAGTGGATGGTCCTGTTGCAACACAGGAAGAGATCTTCCTGATCCTCATACCTGTGATCACTGAAAGTTACTGGATCCAGAAGAAGGCCTACAATAATAAATACAGCAAATGACTTATTGTGTCATTTCTCAGACAAGATATTTTCCCCCGCATGGTTCTCTCTGTTATATAGAAAAGCCCTTAACTCAATGCCTTTGATAGATATGATTGAGTTTTAAGAGATAATGTACAGACATCAATATGTTTGCATTAAATTCAGTTTAAGCCAAGTTATTTTAAACTCTTTATACCTGACATAACAGATACTTTAAAAATACATTCAAATCAAGATTATTATTTTCAAATCCTCAATTTCTATCCTTGATTCATACCATACTAAACCCAGGGAACAATGCCAAGTATTGAATGGCAGCTGGCAACTGTGCCAACAAGATGAAGCCTGGTCTGTTGGACTGTAGGTTGTAAACTAATGAGAAATGAGACCTTAAAAGCATTGCCAGTTTGTGGATGATTCAAAGTACAACATTGTCATTTCAAAATACCGCTATTGTCAATTCAAAATATAAAAACCAGAGACTTATATCACACTATGAGAATGAAATAAAATAGGGGGGTAGGGGTGGGGTGGAGAATCAATGAAGTACAGGAAAAACAGAGCACTCGCACTAAAATAAAATTCAACAGGGAGATGCATATGACTATAGCCTAAACATCAAGTACATTTGAAGCGAGACAAAGGTAAAATATGTAGTACTTCTTACTTAGGTATCAAATACCTAATACTGTATATGAATTTTACATTGCAATGCGTAATGAAGAAGGCATTCCTCATAAAGAATGAGGAAGAAGGCATGTCATAAGAGCATGCAGTATGATGCAACAAAGGTGGATACCTCAGCTTAGGGGGAAAATGCTCCATCAGCACGAGCATCCTGCTATTTTGGAATCAAACACCCATTTTGTTAAAAGTCCATGAGAGTTATTAGTAATGAAATGGCTAAAGATGTACACTGACAATTTTTCCTCTTGACTTCAAATCAGCGGTTACTCCTCTTTTCGAAAATGTCTTTCCTTGATCCTTCTTTGCTTGATCCTGCCTACCTTTTGCATTTAATCATAATAACAACAACAATAATAAACCAGTATTTACATACCGCCTTTTCTTTGGTCATCGGATTTCTCCTCCAACATTAATTCAAAGCCAGTTTACATGGGCAGGCTTTCTAAACCCCAAGGTTTTTTTTTTTTTTTACAATGCAATAATGTTCTAATCTTTTGTAGAAGTCTTCATTCTAGATGTTGCTCCCTCTCTCTCTCTCTCTCTCTCTCTCTCTCTCTCTCTCTCTCTCTCTCTGGCATTCCCCTCACCACGCTTTAGCTGACAGGTCAACCTTGACTCTCACTCAAGTGCAGCTGCAGTTCCACTCCCCCACAGAGGCTCTGCAACTTATCAGCTCGGCGTACTGGCAGCTCTCCAACAGACACAGACACTTCCGGCCGTCTCAAACTGCCGTCCTTCAGATCTTCAGGCATATATGAGACGGTCGCTCTACCAACTGAGCCAGAACTCCTGCCTATTTAAACACTTAGATAGGGTTGTCTTTCCACAATGCTTAGAATTTCTTTCATATATTTCTTGTTTCAATCCTAATCAATCTGATTGAAGTCCTTTCATCTCCACTGAAATAGCTTTAACTTCTATTACAGCAATATCTTGCACTTTTGTCTGGTTAGGGTCCAGAGCATAGGATGAAAGTAAAAATGGATGAACGTCAAAGCATAGCCTTATTGAGCTTGCAAATTTATTTTGGCAGGCGAAACACGTAGATAAGTAACTATGTAACATGCAAATGTGTGCAAAACCTAAATAAACAGAAATAAAAGGAAAGTGAATACACGAATGTTGTGGAAGGTTGATGAAATTGGACGAAAGAAGAAACCACATGGATAAAATTTGTTAAGTGGTTATAATTGAAAACAACTGAAAGAGCAAAACTATGAAAGTCAAGTGGATGAAAGTCAAGGTATTGATAAAAGTCAAGGTATTGCTATATAGACTTCCTTCTTGCGTCAAAACAGCGTTGCCTGTTTTCAGTTCTCTGGTTGTTGGATCAGTGGCGTTCCGAGGCTGGTGCGGAAGCGTATGTGTAGCAGGATGCTGCTTCGCGCGTGAAAGCATACCTCCCCCTCGCCGGTCAGAGCCATTTTCAGCAGGCGACGGCTGCCCATGCGGGAGCCGTAGCCTGCTGGGAATGGCTCCGACTGGCGAGGGGGAGGGGCGCTTTCACGCGCGAAGCAGCATCCTGCTACACGTATGCTTCCACACCAGCCTCGGAACACCACTGTGTTGGATCCTTCAACTGCTTTTGAAGCTACTGATCATACAACTCTTTTATCATCTTTACATAAACTTGGCTTTCGTTCTCATTCTTGCTCGGCTTTCTTCTTCTTTCTCAAACTGTTCTTACTGTGTTTCTATCAATGGATCCTTCTCAGTCTCATTTCTTCAATCTGTTGGAATCCCCCAGGGTTCTGTATTAGGACTCCCCCTGTTTTACTCTTTATCTGTTGCCACTTGGACCTCTTTTATATTCGTTTGGTAGCAAATATCACTTTTACGTCAATGACTGAGTTACATTTCTCAGCTCCAGATCTTACCTCATTGTCAACTGCTAATCTTTTTTTCTATGCCTTGCTTCTCTTCCTGGATGACTTCTCATTTTCTTAAATTAAATTGCTCCAAGTCAGAGTTTCTTATTTTTCCACCTTCCACCTCTTTCTGTTTCTTTCTACAGAAACTGCTAATTTCTCTCTAGGCTTCATTGCTGCAATGCCCTTTTTGTTGCTCTTCCTTTATCCCATCCAGGGCCTCGGAGCGTCCACCCCGGCCAGCGGTCCAGGGCCTTCTGACGAGGCCCAATGCGTCAATACGTGCACTTTTAGCTTTTTCGCGCATGCGCAGACCATTTCTGAGGGCAAAAGGGCAGCCCTTGCCCTCAGAAATGTTCTGCCCATGCGCAAAAAAGCTAGAAGTGCACGTATTGATGCATTGGGCCTCATCAGAAGGCCCCGGACCGCCGGCTGGGAAGGATGCACTTGGAGCCAGCAGCAGCAGCGGGGGCAAGCGTCACCCTAGGGCAGGGGTGATGCACGCCCCGCTCCAGGGTGACGCGCGCCCTAGTGACTATACTGCTCCTCCCCTCCACATCTCCTCTTCCTCTGTTCTTTTTCCAATCCAGGGAGAGGAAGGAGGAGCAGTGGAGGCAAGTAGGAAAACAGAGATGGACGTCGTCCCTCCATCAATTTGCTGTTTGAAGCAACTGCTTCAGTTGGCCTCATGGAGGGGTCAGCCCTGATCCCATCTAATATGACTAATATGTATTCTACGATTCAACTCATTTTTCTTGCCTGTAAATGTGACCATGTTTCTCACCCTCTGTTTGTTTGTTTTTACACTTTACTTTACAATTTGGAAAATATTACAGCATCTGTCACTTTCAAAAGAAGGTATTCTAGCATTGTCAGCGTAAGAGATCAGCCAAAACAGGCAGTGTCCAACCGCCCTGTGCCCTGGTCTTAGACAGTGGGAGAAGGGGTTACTCATCCAGATCCTCTTCATCGCCCAGAAAAGGAGGAAAGCAGTCTTGTAATTGGCTGCCTTTCTGTCCCTTTAAGAAACAAGCATGATGAAAACATCTCATCAGCTGCCTCCCTCTTTGTACAAGAAACATACATGCAGCTGGAGGCGCTTTCTCTCAGGCTATTTTTTCTCACATTGACACACAGCAGCCCAGGAGGAAAAAGCAGAGCACCTCTTTATTACAGGTGAACAGTCATGTCCTCTCTCTGTGAGAGGGAGCAGTGCTTACCGTCATTTTTTTTAAAAGAAAATAAAAGTGTACAAGGGCTGGGAGGCAATGCCCCTGTGGTGATAGGAAGCCAGATGCACACCTGGTGCCATCTGCTTCTCATTCATGCTTGTGTTCCTCAAGGGCTGGCTGAGGCATGCATCAGCAACCAGACCCAGACGCAATGGCATTGGCTCAGCCTGACAGGGGGGAGGGGCCAGATTCATTGCCAACAAAGACGGAATGGAGACCCCACCGTCTTTTCGGTCTGAGCGTCAACAGTGGCTGTCAGCAAAAGGGCTGAGGAAGCAGGCTGATGGGTCGCTCATTGCAGGCTGAAGCAGTAGCAGTAGCAGCACCCCCCGCCCCACTGCCCCTGATAACGAAGCCACTTCCCAGGACAGGAGAAGGAAGACAACCTTTCCCTGTCAGGCTTCCTCTCTTTTTTTCCAGTTGCTGCTCCAACAGCAGCTACTGAAAAGGCCCATGCTTTCCAATGGCCTCTTGTAAGTTGTCTCCCTTCTGTCTCCCCCCCCCTTTTTTTTGTGAATCCTTTTGAGACAAGGAATTATCTTCTCATTTGCTTTGCTATACAAACTGCTTTGCAAACTGTTCTGTTGAAAAGCAGTCTATAAATATTTGTAGTAACAATAATGCTATCCTTGATTATGCCATGTTCCTTCACACTTTTCAGCCTCAGTTCAACGTAAAATAAGGATATGAGAAAGAATTCTGCAGGGTATCCTAATGCTGCATGGTTTGGCATCTAAATATTAAACAATGCCCACAAGAT
Source organism: Plestiodon gilberti rubricaudatus (assembly GCA_026170595.1). Classification (NCBI taxonomy): domain Eukaryota; kingdom Metazoa; phylum Chordata; class Lepidosauria; order Squamata; family Scincidae; genus Plestiodon; species Plestiodon gilberti. The sequence continues at coordinate 104,069,874 of JANXHW010000002.1, read as the reverse complement.
CTTTCTTTAGCTGAACTGTGTCTCCAAACACTTCATCAATTACTCCAACACTAGTCCCATACTGGCAACTATGCTACACTTGAGGAGATTTATACAGATTATGACCACGTATCACATAACACAACACACATAACCCACCCACCCCCTTTATAATTTGTGTGGTAAAACATACAAAAGAGTTGTACATGCAATCTCGAATGGTTGCTGCAAAGTGCTTTTAAAATGGACTGCTTATGCTGGGCTTTAGTTTGTGCTGATTTATTAGACACACGAGAAATGACTTTGCTCATTTCAAAATGGTCGCTCTTAGGTTTTGAAGAGTACAGGTTACCTCTTCCAAGTCAGTTCTTAGGTGTCTTTGCTCCCCTTTAACTGCCATGCCATATTTATGGCTTTGTGGGGAGTCAAATCCTCTGTTAACTGTACTCTGTCAGAAAACCCTTTGTCCAGTATTCCAGACTTCACCCAAAGCTAGTGACTGTACCATATAAGGACACTAATCCATATACTCCAACTAGAGATGCTGATGAGCTTCTCCAAACAAAAGTTTGAAAAAGAACTTTCAGCACAATGAGCATGTCTACTCAGAAGGTTTGGTTTGTGGAACTCCTTGCCACAGGAGGTGGTGATGGCACCTGGCCTGGATGCCTTTAAAAGGGGATTGGACAGATTTATGGAGGAAAAGTCCATCACAGCTTACAAGCCATGATGGGGATAAGCAAGCTCCTGGTTGCAGGAGTAGGTTTTCTTTGTGCCAGGTGCAAGGGAGTGGCGACAGGATACAAGTATCTTGTTGGCTGTGTGCTCCCTGAGGCATCTGGTGGGGCCACTGTGTGATACAGGAAGCTGGACTAGATGGGCCTTTGGCCTGATCCAGCAGGGCTCTTCTTATGTTCTTAAGTATGTTCCAGTGTGTTCAGTGGGGTTTATTCCCAGAAATGTGTGTATACAGTGGCGTTCCTAGAGGGGGGGTACTGTAAGTTGCACACTGGTCTACTCAGTGTTACATGGTGGCCCCGCCCACTCGCCGTTGGAGCCCTTTCAAGCAGCAAAGGCAGCATGCAGGAGTGTCCCTACACGTTGCCTTCGCTGCTCGGAATGATGGCGAGTGGGCGGGGCCACCATGTAACACTGAGTAGACCTGTGCGCAACTTACAGTACCGCCCCCACCCCCCAGGAAAGCCACTGTGTGTATAGGATTGTGGCCTTAGGGACTCAAAAAAGGCAGGGACAAAGACCAAGCTCTTCAAATGTGTTCAGAGAAGTTCACTAGCATCCTCTCCACCAAACAGAGTAAAGGTGGTGAAGAACCCCCTCATCATAATAACCCTTGCTTTTTAAGTGTATAAAGAAAATAAAACATATTTAAAACAGTAATAACTAAAAATGTTTCTGAAATTATCTGTAGTTTAAAGCTTAGACATAAATAGGCTTTGAATAGATCCTTTTGTCTAAATCTTAGGAGAGAGAAGTCTGTACAGCCCCAGAACATGTTTAACCAGGTTAAAATTGCAAAGGAATCTGGGAAGTGGAATCTTCTGAGGCAAAAGACCCTTTTCCAGATACTTTTCAGAGCTCAATGGAATTGAAATGCACATTAATCTGCCAAGGAATCTTACAGTGCAATTCTATGAGTGCCTACTGAGAAGTACGTAACACTGAGTTGAATGGGACTTACTGCAGATATGCATGTACAGCAAGTTCTCACTTAAAGTCGTTTCGTTATAAGTTGTTTCGTTTTAAAGTTGTTGAGAAAAAAAATCAATTCCTGGCCAAGGCCAGGGCCACTGTCTGTGTGGAGTTTGAATGCTCACCCCATGTCTGCATGGGTTTTCTCTGGCCCGGAAAGCTCACATTTATTTTAATGTCTAATATTAGAAGTGTTTGGGGGTCTTTATTTAGAAGTTTGGTGATTTTTTTTGGTTACCAGAAATATGCCATAAACACTTTCTTTATGTATATCAATTAGCCTACGGTAAAATTGGTTTTGTTTTACGTTGTTTGCAGTTTCCAATAACCTATCAACAACTTTAAGTGAGGACTAGCTGTATTGCAGCTTTAGGCACTTAATACCAGAGCCAGACATCTTGGTTTAAAAAAAAAAAAGAGAGAGAGAGAGAAGTACTAATGAGAACAATCACAGAACGTGGGAAACCGAAATACTAGCAAAATATGTTCTTTTGTCTGAAACATGGCCTCTGCCTTCCCTTCAGCGTCACATTTTATGCAAACTATGCATCATAATGAACATTTTATTCTTTTCTGAACCGTATCAGTGAAGGACTTACTTCTCACCAGGGATTCCATATGTAGGCAAAATAAGGAAATCAAATTCTCTTTTAATAGAGTAAGTGGCAATGTAAACATTTATGGTATTAGACATCCCTTCCAATTTGCATTTCGTGCTGATCCTACCATGCCCCAGTCAGAGCACCACGAGATCCATGTTCATTAAAATAAACAAAATTCAGTAAACAAATGCTTTGGCTAAATGGTGCCTTCAGTACACCGAGAACAAGAATGCAATTAGTTGAAGTGTTTACGAAATTTTAATCCTGGGGACTGGGCTTTCAAATTGCTGTTTACATTTGTTTGGCTGCTTCCGTTGCCAAGAATAAGCAATTTGACAGATTTTATAAAGCTTGGAGGCGGCACACACAGCAGGGCCCTTAAGCGATCTGCTGTACATCTTTAAAAGCCCAAAGAGCTCACTACTGTCACACCTTCTCGGATGTCGCAGACTGTCATAGTTTTCTCCATTGCCGACTTTCCAGTTTATGTACAATGTACTTCGTCCAGAGCGAACTCAAAATGCAATGGGACATGATCATTGAAGTACGATATTCAACTTGTTTACTCACTCAGAGACCCTTGACGCTTGCACTCTTTCACAGTTTACACTTAATGGAAAACAGGGAGTCGTGAAGTTTCTAAATAACTCTACATGCAATTGAGAAATAAACATTGCAGTGCAACTGAGTGAGGATTTATTTTGTTTCTCAAATATATATTTCTGTTTTCATTCAAGGAACTCAGAATAGTGTAAACTGGGGTTTCCAAGATTATCCTCACAACAATCCTAGGTAAATTAGATGATGAGACTGTGATTGCATGTTGGTTGGTAGGTTTCAAGATCTGCAGTCATACACTAGATTTCTTAAGGACACATCTGCAAGACGTATCTCTTTCTCTCCTCTCAATCCATGCCATGCATATTAGGATGAGTAAAGACTGTGGGATAGTGACATACTCTCCCATTTCAACAGCCTGCTTAGAAGACTGTCAAGCAACTACCATCAAGAGTTCTGCCAAGACTCCACAGTGGATCGCAGGAACTAGAACAACTTCCTCTATTCATTCCAGGAATGTATATAGTAAATGTATAAAGCTAAATGTATAAAGAATGTATAAAGCCTCGTTGCACTTGCCCAAAGCCATCCAGTGCACCAACAGTGAAACTCAGGGTATCCAACCTTTAAAAAATTGGGATCATTCCCATTCAAGTTCATCACAATTTCATAACTCTCTTGTTCAGACACAAGCTTTAAGAAGTGGTTTGGTAACCAGTTCAGACGCTCTAAACTAGTTTTGAACCGACTTCATGCAGAATATCATCAAACCCATAATTGATTGATAGCACAATCCTATACATGTCTACTCAGAAGTAAGCCTTATTGAGTTCAGTGGGATTTACCCCCAGGTAAGTGTGAATATGATTGCAGCCTTAAATCTGTAAGTAAATCTGAGAGTAATGTTGCTGTTTGTATGCCTCCTTCTATGCTCAGGGCCGGCCAGCACCAGCATGTGGCACCTTCAGGCAGAGGTCCCAATGGGCCAGGATGGGGTACGCTGGCTGGGTGGCAAAGCAGGACAGGCTGGGGGAGGTGGCAGGCAGGTGCTGGGTGTGAGACTCAAGGTGAGTTCCTGGGTCAGCCTCATGGTTAGGCCACCCTGCTCAGGGGTGTCCATGCTGCAGGCTAAGGCTACAATCCTATATACTCTTTCCTGGGAGTAAGCCTCGTTGAATACAATGGGACTTACTTCTGAGTAGACATGCATAGGATTGCACTGTGAGGCTCTAACAATCATAGACCTGTGGCCTCCAATGTGCAGACAAGGTGGTGTTTTCACTACCTTTCTCCATGCTGTAGGCCACAGGTATTTTGGATGGGGATCTAGTGTGGACCAGAAATGCCCCCATATTGCATGTTCCAAGGCTTCTCAGGCAGAGAGGGAAAGCAATACTACCTCCTTTCCCTTATCCGAGTCCTCCATTTATTTCCAGAGTGTGCCCAGAATGGACCCAGAACATGTCAAAAAGAGCAGGAATAGCCCATCTGAATAGTTTCCATCTCCATCGAATGCTGCAGTTCCTACCCAGATTTCAATGAGGACTGAACTTCACTCCAGCCTTAATTTCAATTTTGCCTTAAAACTATTATATTTAATAATTGTTGCAAATCACTTTGACGACTTTGGTAAAAAAAAAAAATTATACAAACACATAATCAATACATGTTAACCTTAAAAAAGCTTCAACATTACAAGAGATGCTCTTTGTTCTGTAATAAATCACTAGCAGTTAATATTTCTGAGGTGTTAGTTATAAACTTTGGATCCCTGAAGGTTCAAGTATATAATCACTTCTGTTTCCACCAGACAGTTATTGTACTTCTCAGGGATCAGCTGTCAAAGAACCTACTTGCACTGCTTCATCAGAAGCAGATTATAAGATCAATATGATTACATTTAAAGCAATGATTATGAAATGAATTTAACTGCATGATTAACCCTTAGCTATGTGCATAATTTTGAAAAGTTTAAAGGTAAGTGTTCACTAATGACCCTCTGAAATATTAGGTTTCCTAGAAGCTGCAGGAATTCTGTAACTTTTATAAATGGAGATTTGAAATATTTAGCTGGCTACATCAAAATATATATGACACCAACGACCATGTGCGACAGCAGCACTTGGAGAATCTAAAAAAAGTCCACATATTTTCAGAAACAATAAAACTATTGTGTCAAAGCTTAATAGAGCTTAGAATGAGATTTAAACCCTTTAGAAGTATCAACAGCTCCTACCTCTGGATTATTAAAAATGAAAGCAAGAGAAGGGAATTGGATTATAATAACATGAAGCTATTCAAAATGATAGCTTTGGGAATGTGTTATTTTCACTCCAGGCCAAATGAAAGATGCTATACTAAAGATGAATAAAATATGAATTATTTCAACTGGAAGTTAAATTTAACATGTCAAATACTCTGGAAGGCCAGTTAGAACAAGAGCTGTTACTAAGACATGCAGTTTCAACAGAGCGGAATTTGAGGGGATGTGAGAGTTAATTAACAAGCGAAATTGGAGAAAGTAATTTGTGCAACCGAAATACAAAATAAAGTTGGAATTCTTGGTCATCCACAACTTTATAGATAACCCCAGCTTGCAATAACCTCCAAATGTAATTGAAAGTACAGTTGGAATGTTATGAGGAAAAAAAACAGAATTTATGAGACATGGAACAAGAGTTGGTCAGAGGAAACTTCAGTCATGCATAAAATAGCACAGTCTAATCCACAGGGGTTAGGTTCCTGGAAAACCCAGCTGATACTGAATCTGTAGATACAGAATCATTGATCCTATGGGATCAGTGCGGTGAGGAGGAAAATCAAATTGGCACAAATACCTTCAAAATGGCCGTGGATAGCTCTTCTGTCACTGGTGCATTTTCGCACCACCCGTAACAAATGGGTGACAAAGCCAGGACTTTGAATTGAGTCTAGAACCAAACTGACATCCGGGAAGCTAGAATAAAACTAGCACAAGACAATCTGTCCTGCTAGTCCCAAGAAGCAGTTCAACCACCACATTATGGACTAATCATGACTGTCTTCATGGGCAACCCAACATAGAGAGCAGAAAAATAATGAAATATGAAGGTGACCAGAACGTTCGCTACTGTGTCTTCTCCAAGAAAGAGCACAATTGGCATACCAGGGGAGATTTATAAAAATTTTCCCATTATTGTCCCTTGGCAGCTTGAGTGCAAGACAGTGCAAGCGGTTATTGCAGGTAATAGGAAGCCTGAGAGTACTCCCATATCTCCATCCAGCCCTCCATCTGTGCCCCGTGCAAGTTATTGTAATCAATTCTGGGGTGAATGTGGGAGAGGGAAGGGGGGAGTTGCGCGACTCGGAAGAGGCTTCCAGAGTGTGATTTCAGCTTATTAAAAGGAAGGACATGAAGTGGTTTGCAGTAAAAAGGTAAGAAAACTTTTTAACTTTTTTTGCTTTTTACAATGTTTCCCAGTTGGCCCCCCATATCCCTGGATTTCGGTATCCGGGGGGTTCCGGGAATGGAACCCCCGTGGATACTGAGGGTCAAGTAGGGTCCCCCTGTTCATTCAACAAGTCTGTTTCTCAAGGTGTGCTGTATTATCTATAGAGAAAGAGCAGCAAGAGCCATCACAGTATGCAGAAGGTATCCTGAGGGAACACAAGTAGAATGGACACGAGTGGGACTTGGGTTTCTGAGAACATGCAAAGATGTGGGGGGAAAAGGACAGTGTAACAAAAATTCAGTGTAACAAAAATTCAGCATTCTGATTATCTCATTAACATTGGACTGAGGCCAACATTAGGTGCATGGAACAAATTAGCCACTGTGCATGATCTGAATATTTTTAGATCTTTATTTACTAAACTGAAAATTAGATATAAATCTAAATGCCAGCACTGCAATAACATAGCATGTACCAAAATAAATTTAAAATGCCCGCTAGGTTAACAAAAATTCACAGCATTTTGTGTGAAGGAATGCGAAGCAAATCAACGACAATGACAGTAATAAGAATAAGAACGGCACAGTATATCTTACCAACATGCAGTATGCTTTTGCAGAAACGATAAATACTTCTAAGCTCATTTCTTGCTTAGGTTCAAAGACCCTCATGGTTTTCAAAAAGTTACATGTTTATTTCTGCTTTGGGCATGCACAGTACAGCATAATCCCAAGAACAAATAATATTCTAATCTAGAGTGATAACTGAATTATCATTTGGAACTTCATTCCAGCAAGGCCGGCCCAGTCATGAAGCAAGCAATGCAATGGCAGGTGAAAGACAGGTGAGCCCTTCCCCTCGAGTCTGCTGCCAGCTCCCTCCAGCCCTCTGCAGACCAAGTGGCATTGATCTGCTCCTGCTTTCCTACCTACTCACTACCTACCTACCATGCTCCTTCCCTTTTGTCGTCACTTTAAAGGGAGCACGTGTGGAAGGCGCAAGATCAGTGAATAGGGAGATGGATTGCCACTGCCTGCACTCAAAAAAACCAAGCAGGCAGCTGTAATCTAGTTCACTCACCTCTCTGCTTCCTCATGTGGTCCCCTTTAAGTTTAAAGGGACAGGACAAGGAAGGAGTAATGTAAGCGGGTGGAGAAGTAGACAGTTACACGGTTATTTCCTTGTGACCTCTTTAAACCATATCTGCCGATGGGTTATATATGTAGCACGGATATTTTCATGACCCAGCATAATGAAAACGAGGTAGAGTTTATAGGTTTAAAAAGTCATGTAAGGATAAAAAGTACTGTATTTCTTCAATTCTAAGACACATGTTTTTTCCCAATTAAGCATTTCAAAAATTGGGGTGCGTCTTAGAATCGAAGGTCTCCAAAAAGCACCCCAAAATGCTATCTTCTTACTTACTGGGGCTTGGGGGAGCTTCAGGGAGACCTGCGCAACCCTCTGCAGGCCTCCCTGATCTTCAGTTCGGCAAAAACCGGTTATTTTCAGCCATTTCCGGTTTTCGCAAAAACCAGAAATGGCCAAAAATCGCTGTTTTTCGCTGAACTGAAGATCAGGGAGGCCTGCAGACCTCCCTGAAGCTTCTCCAAGCCCAGGTAACGAAGGAAATTGCACTTTCTGTCAGGGCCAGAAATGCTATGCAAAGGCAGTACACTAAGTCATCCTCAGCTGCAGGAGACATGCTGGGGAGAGTTGGTGCTGAGCGGGTAGATTCAATGAAGGGAGGTGAGTCTTACAATCGATGGATTTTTTTTTCCCCTGCTGGTGGTACTGAAAGTAAAGGTGCGCCTTAGAATCGATGGCGTCTTAGACTCGAAGAAATACGGTAATATGAGGAAATCCACAGTTTAAAAATACTGTACATTAAAATCACCAAAGTCCACACATATAAACAATCTAGTCCAACGTTTCGTTCGAGACACCAAACATTGTCAAGGACACACAAACCATTGTGTGAGGTGGCATTACCTTCTGGGTGTATATATGCAACAGGAGTTAAACATGGGCTTGGAGGAAATGGGTTTAAAGAAAACAGAAAGTGCAGAGCATGTTGGGACCCGCTCTTCCTGCTTTGACTAAAAGAATCACGTGAGAGGTACATGATAAGTAACTACCATTTGGTTTTTCTTTTCTTTTTTTAAAGGTGGCCACAGAAGACCTGGAATCAGGTGCGAAATTCACAGCACAATCCACCGGAGTACAGGAACAGTTGAGCGAGCACTCCACCGTTCCAAGAAGTCGCAAACGTGATGTAAAGCATGTTCACGATGCCTCAGGAGTAAGGGCGGCTGGCGCAAGGCTGGCCACCTTCACTCCGCCACCGGGACGTCCATGCGGCTGCCGGAGGAAGGTAAGATATCCCCGGGTGGTCCGGGCAGCGAGGGAGGGAGGCCATTGGCCAAGCCGGCCCGGAGGGGGCAGGGATGGCATCCGCCATATCCCCATCTCCCTCCGGGCTGCGCCGGAACAGGGATAGGATCCAGCGGGTGACCCTGGGCTGCCTGCCAGATACTTACATAGGATTGTGCTGCCCGTTTGGCCATCCCTGCATTTCAGGTATGAACGAAGTAGCCCAAGGCAAGCCAATCATAATATTTAAGAATCAAGGAAAAGAGCAATGTTAAGCCACTTTGTTTATAAAAATGTGGGATATAAATAAATAAATAATTCTGAATGCAATTAATCACAACAAGATTTTTCAGCCACTACAAGGAATAATCAAGAGTTCAGCCAATTCACACCCATTCATGGGCTCTATATTAATGAGGACTATAAAATTGTCAATATTCTACAAGTTTGGGGATATACCATACTTGTATTTTCTTGCAAATGATAGTCTATTAAGTCAAGCTTCATTCATGTGGGCTCAAAATGAAAATAAAACAAAACATTACGCAAAGGGATTGGAAAATCATGAAAAAGAAAGACACTCTACTATATCACCTTCTAAAAAAAACGCTGTCTTTGCCCTCATTTAGAGTTGCCTCAATAAGGTCTTACAGGACATTAGATAATTCAAGATAGAATTTATTCACTGAAGCTGTTAATATGCCCCATATTTGATCAAAACTACTCAAAGCATATTTTCCACAGAAACAGTCACTCTCAGTAGCAGCCACATGCATATTTACAAAGTAAATGCATTTCACCATTCCCAGCTCAATCATGTAATACTAGTTTATTCTCTCTTTTCATTTCCCACCTGGAAACTACATTTTTTTACTATAAAAAGACCATCAGAATCCCACTTACTTTAATGAATTAAAACTAGTATTGCCCATGAACTGTTGAAAAATACAACAAACCACTGCAGACCTAAATAAGTCATTATGTTCATCTCATGAGATCCCTACAAACTACCTCATATGCGCATGGAATAAAAATGCACCCATCCAGTTTCCCACATGGATGCTACCTATCCCCAACATCTAAAGAAAGAAGCACATTAAAAATAATTGTTTATTATTCCACAAAATGAAATATATATAGGTTCCACAAAATGAAAAATATATAGGTAACCATGGAGTAGTATCCTAACTAACATTTCCATCATCAGAAGCTCCCTCTATGAAGCGTTCTCTGTGAACGAAAGAAGCTTCTGTTCCCAGAGGCAACTCCCAACAACACAGCCAGTAGTTGAGATGCTACTCATGATGTGTGATGCTATACAACCAAGCTCATGTTACTCCAAAACGATCCAGTATCAATTAAACAGATGCTGTAATTACCTGAATTTGTCCTTCAGCTGCTAAAAATTCAGATACCTTTTCTGCAGACTACCAAACTCAGCATACCTGTGGGGAAAAGAGAGGAGAAGAAATTATGCTTACAGTACTTGTCATCAAGTAATTTTCACAAGTACAGATCAATCTTTTCAGGTTTCCTATACAACACAAAAGGTGGGTACACTGTTCCCTGGGATATTATTCACAAGGATTTAATGTTAACTGTGAAGAGTACCTTTCCACATGATGCTCTCAATGGTAGCTTCAGATGTTTCATCGTACTGGAACGCTATCCAGCACAGAAAGAGTAACAGCAGCAGGTCCTAGCAACACATGTTGAATCAGAACTGGAACTCATGTTCTGAGGGGGGATCAGTGGCTGCTGTCTAGCCAAGGAATCCAAAGGACTCTGGGCATAATGAGATGTTGCACCAGTATCTACCAGAATGTTACTGAGCAGTTTTGGCTGTGCTCCCCCATCCCAAATCTGGAGCTTCAGCAGAACCTTGATCTGTTTTCCCCAACTCTTCAAACTTCTTGGCCCCAGTACATTCTGTGGGTGGCAGCCTCAGACCACTGTCTTGGGGCTGTCCTTGAGGAAAAGCCAACTGCTTGGTGCAGCCCATGCCATGGCTACGGTTGGGTCCTGCTCCTCCTCTGAGAAAAAGATCTCATCTGGTTCAGGGTCCGGACCAGGACTGGTCCTGACAACATGCCAGAGACTCAAAGCTTCTGCTTTTCAGCAGTCCTGGTGTCAGTTCTGAAAGGAAAAAAAATGAGTATTTCCTTTCAAAGTGAGATATATGAGCAAGCATTTCATAGGGGGCATGCATAAAATCTATTCTTTATTTCTTTGGAAGCTACCTTTTGATTGAATGATCTTAAAAATCACTTATAACACATTGCAAACATTTTTAAAAAAAACCTACCTAGCAGCATTTGTTTCTCGCTGGTGGCAGCCAAAGTGCCCTTTTAATTGCTTCTGCAGTTCTAGGGCAACTGGAGGCTGGAGAATTCTCTGGCCAATGACTGAGACAAGCCCTTAGGCATTACGTCAAAAATGTAAAAAGAACATTTGTGAGTCACTAGCATGTCTCTCTCACCACTTCCCTGCAATGTCCAAAGTCACCCTAAGACAGTGATGGCGAACCATTTGGACTTGGTGTGTCAAAGGTTTTGAAAATGCCTAACTTGACCCTGCTGGTGTCCCCCCCCCAACTTTTAATAGTACTTTGACTATTGCTACTTTTAATAATAATTTTGAATTGAACTGAACTGAAAACTATAGACCACATTGCATTTTATTTAACATCAATTAGTTACATTTTTGTTGCTGAGTTTTATTAGATAATAAAAGAGGTCTTCCAAAAATCTCTGCCCTAAATGTTCAAGATAAGCCTGTAACTTTTGCGAAAATGTAAAGTGTGTCGGGGCCCTGGGGGAAACACTGGCGTGTCACCCAAAATGACCTCGCTGTGACACGCGTATCATAGGTTCGCCATCAGGGCCCTAAGAGGTAAGTGAACCTAAGAAGCAATAATGATAAAGCAAGACAGCTCCCATATGATGGCAAAGCATTCCTATAGTATCAACCTCTGTCAGCAGCACATGGCTGCTTATGCATGCCTACTAGGTCCTGCCAGAGATCAGCCACATTGGCAGTCATTAAGGGCCCAATATTCTGGGTATGCTGCACCACTGGAACTCATGTTTTGATGGTGCAGCACGTTTTATGGCTGTCATATAACAGTGACACGCCATTCCATGGAGCCAGGTTGCCACCGCAAGCAGCCAGGCCTGTTACTGCAAGTGGTTGTGGCTGCATGCCAGTAGCCTTCCAATGAGCCCCAGCACCAGTTAATCAGCACAGGGGGTGGGCCAGAGGTGGACAGAATGTGGCAGAGACCAGGGTGGAGAGGAGGTATCAGTGGCAGCGGTGCTGCTGATATCCTACCCCCTTTCCCAGCCTCAATTGCCTTTCCGGGTCGACTCAAACTTGAGCTAGTAAAATTGCTGGTGCAGGTCCGAGTAGACCCATTTGGGCAGTAGAGGCTTACCCCTAGGGCAAGTGAACAAATGTTGCCCTTACCCAGAGGAGACTTCTGAGACTGCCCCCCTGTAGGATGTGCTCCGAGAGGTCTAAACTAAGGAAGATTATACTACCCTAGTCTCTAAACAAATATAGTCCAACAGGTCTCCTAAAGTACTGTAGTTTCATTCCCAAATCAAAGCCACAAACCAAACTGACATTGGTTGAAAAAGCCTGTGCCAACAAACCGCTGAGTCATGTTGCTTGCAGTTAGGAAATTAGAGCTAAGTGATAAACCTGCTAAATTTGTCTTTTTCAAGGGGACTTGACCATTCTTCAGAGATGCATTGATGATAGCATTGCACTGATAACTTGCACACAATCTCCCCAGCTTCTCTCTGAAGACCTGTACAGGCTATCTGGGACATGCCTTCATTGAGCAAGGTGGTTGCTTCTAACCTGTATTTCCCCCAATAATTACTGTATATACTCGCATATAAGACGCTCGTTGATAAGACGAGGGCAAGTTTTGTGCCAAAAATCCTGGAATTTGCTGTGACCCTTTGATAAGACGAGGGTAAAAACGTAAGGACTTGTGGGGTCAGATCTTGGAAAAACTCAAATGACTTTACCAGTAATCATTACCTAAGAACTCTACATTCAAATGTATTGAATAGTAAAAGAGTGGGAAATGTTTGGTAGAAGTTGAGTGATGTCATTTTACTTCTGTAAATAAATTACTCTTTTTAGGAAATCACAGGTTTTATTAAATCAGAAATAAATAGGAGGAGGTGATGATAACATTGCAACTCGTATCTGGGATGAGGCATACTAGCCATAAAAGCAGACAAGCCCCAACAGACCATATTAACAGAGATGCATCGAGGTGGATTGAGCATTGCAACTGCAGACCATATGAAGAGAGCATGTTAATATGGCAGAGCATATGACAGAGCACCATTAAAAAATGACTGAGAACCATTGAAAAAAAAAGTCACCACTTTAAAAAAAAAAAAACAGGCAGAGGACCATGGGGGCGGGGGGAGAGAATGCACACATTGTACCTGCTTACAAAATGTTGATTCAGACGATCAGAAGAAATCAGGCTGCTAAGGACAGAAGACAGGTGCAATCTCTGCAGTCTCCCGCCAAACACTAATGCTATTAACTGCTATGAGCAGGACCGGCTCAGTTTTCACCATTTTCAAATGCTGGTCTCCACAGTTATTGTGCAAATCCTGACAAATTGCAGTTTTGCAATTTTTCTTTCCCCGTTTCACTCTCAGCCCCCCTCCCTCTTCTCAAACTCAGCCCAGCCAAATAACCGTCACTGCTTCAGCTGAAATTTTCCTTCTGCAAAGTGCTTATCCATTCAGGTGCTAATGGCCTGACATTCTGTTCTTTGACTAAGATAAACAAGGCTCCCTGCTCAGCTCTGTTAAAGAGAAAATGTGTAAGTTCATGATGTTTCAGCAGTACAGCATATACCGGTAATGGTTTATATACTTTAGCCTTAGACACTGATTTTCTCCTGCTCCTCAGTGGCATGGGGCAGGGATGGAGAGGGGAGTGATGGGGAGAGGGGAAGAGTGAGAGAAGGAGGAGGGGAAGCAGGGACATGCCTGAGCCGGTCTGTCTTGTAAGCTGGCTGCAAACCTGCAGTCTTTTAAAGTGAATGTGAGTGACCTGATGTCAAGACAAGGCAGCTTTTCCAGGTCTTTGTTTTTGCCTAAATTTCTCGTCTTGCAAGCAAGCATCTATAGTATGTCCGAATCAAACGAAAGCCAAAACTGAATGTGAACCAAGCCAATTCACAGCAAGGGGGATGCCTCTTAACCTCTGGCCTGGTCATTATCACAAACGTAAAAAAAGAATTTATAATGATGTCGGACTCTGTTAACTCCGGTATGAATAAGGACCACAAATCCCTATAACAATAAAAGGTTTATTAATAAGGCATTTTTACCCAAGGGTGTATATACGCATCTGGAGTTAAATGCATATACCTGTGAGCTGGGAGGAAATTAGCACTATGAGGAGAATGTTTTTTATCATCAAGTACTGCAGTTGTGAAATATGACCAGGCCTTAACACATACATTTATAAACTCGTCACAGGATAGCAGGTAACTGCCAAGAAATGTATTTCCTGCCATTTGACTCCCATTTTCCCCTACACATGTGTACATATCTACACACACGCACACCCTACCTGCCTACTGAGTGCACTTCATGCATCTGATGAAGTAAACTGCACTCTATAAAATTTTATGCTACAATAAATGTGATAGTCGAAAATGCCACAAAAAGTTTTACTGTTTTATTCCAACAGTGGCCTCCCAGTCAGATTATACTGTATGCAAAAGATTCTAAACGCTTCATAAACGTGCCATAGCAGACTGCAGATGGTTTGACTTCCAGCAATCAATTGGAGGAGAGCTAACAGCCCCTTTTCCACCTGGGCAGGAGAGTTGTGAAAACAATTAAGCCTTTTTTTCTGAAAATCTCCACACAATTTCATGCCATTATTGTAATAGTCTGGACGTACAATTCTTGGTATTTTGCAACAGAATTTTGCTCCTGGCCATTATCTGAAAATGGACAGATAATAAAGCACAAGATAAAGAAATCTCAAGATCTAGGTTCAAAATTCTCAACATTTTCCCAATCAATATGCAAGCTGAGAGGTGTCGGATATTTGCCAGAAATACATTTCATTTATCAAGGGACGTTTGGGGAGAAATATGGTATGCCTAATATTGTGTTCCTCATTTAAGTTAATGAGCGTAAGTGCCATTTAAACTTGAATCAATATTAATTTATTGATATATTGAGATTTAGAGTTTGGCTCTAACACTCAGATCCTTAAGGCTCAGGACGGATTTTAGAAAATATAAAGAGAACACAACAAATCTGCAGCAAATAAGGCACCTGCCTGCCTTATTATATGATCTGTAGGACAACTATTTGTAATTATAAGTACAATATTTTGATAACTGCTTATATTTTAAAACTTTACTTCTTGTTAAGTAAATTGCATTCCTCTTCAAGATCTATGCTCTGTTATGAACCAGGCAGCTCAGTCCTATTGGGCCGCTATGGCAGTAGATCTCACAATACACCACAATTGCTGCTGTGGCATTGCAAAAGCCATGGCACCATCGTGCAATTTGGGGCTGACACCACAAATGGTCAAAGGTCCAACAGCTCCTGGATGCCATGCCGATAAGGTGGTGGCGGGGGAGGATTGGGGCAGGGAGCATTTTGAAGGTGGGAGGGGTGCCCCCGCCTCTTCTTGAATTGACAAAATAGCTGGCATAGGCCTGAGGAGACCCATTGATGGATGCTTCACATAGGATGGTGGGGATTGGGCCGTAAGTAAAATAATAAATTTATGTTACTGTACAATTATCTGGTACCTGAATTGTTTAGACCTGGCCATGGGTCACCATGGGTCTGGGCAATTCAGGTACCAGATAATTTAGTGACGTCTAAGTTAGACTACTGTAACGTGTTCTACGTGGGACTGCCTTTGAAGACTGTTCAGAAAGTGCAGAAAGTGGCTGTTCATATGGTTGTGGGGGCTCATCAGTTCAACTCAGTTGGGCCCCTGGTCTGGCAGCTAAATCGGCTGCTGGTTCATTTCCGGGCACAATTCAAGGTGCTAGTTTTAACTTTTAAGGCCTTATACGGCTCAGGACCAGGGAATTTGAGGAACTGACTCCTTCCACATAATCCAACCTGTCCTTTGAGATAATCAGAGGGACGCTCTTTTAACCATGTCACCATTGATGGTGGATGGCGGCGAGGAATAGGGCTTTCTTGGTGGTGGCGCCCCATTGTAGAACTCCCTCCCCTTGGAACTAAGGACCGCTCCCGCTCTGGAGACTTCTTGGTGGGGCCTAAAGTAATTTTTGTAAGTACTGTAATATCTAATCTAAACTATCTAATCTATTTTTTGTTTAGGATGGCTGACGCGTTTTAAAAGAACGTAATTTTAATTAATAAAGAAGTACACTTTATGGGTTTTCCAGCCATGTGTATTTGAAACTGAAGAAAACCCATTAAGTGTACTTCAATTTAGAATGGAAGCTTTCATGGCCAGCAGTTAACTTACAGGATTTTGGATATACGGGAACAGATGCCATGTCAATAGTCCAACTTGAAAATTAATGCAATCCAACAATCCAATTTAATTGAAATATACAATTAAAATCCAAGGCATGCAGTACAGTCCAACGTTTCATTCCGCAACTCGGAACCTCTTCATAGGAAACAATCCCAGTGGATTGAAGATGAAATTGCCCTAAAGTCTCACCACTTCTTGTTTAAAACGGCAAAAAAGCGGGAAAGCACATTCAATTAGCAGCAGAAATGACCTGACACTGTAACCGCGCTATCCGTCAATCATTCAATTAGATCGCTTCCACTTTCTACTTTCTCCGTTTCCCGATGAAATACTCTGTGTAGAATTGGCAACCAAATTTTATTTGCGAAAGCCAGTTCCTGTTGCCTGTTAAGAAGGGGGCCCCCCCATAGGTCTTTTACTGATTTCAAGAGCTTCTAAATGGCATAAATAAATAAATAAATTCTATAAATAAATAAGGTTTTAACATTGTTTTCGCTTCTCAGGCACCTGGCATTTTCAAAGAGGATAGTGTGTCCTGTGCTGAGAGAATGCTCCGCAATCGAGGATTGTTCAGGATGTCGGAGCCGCACCGATCTTTCATGCTCAGCAATTCTTGTTCTTATCGATCTCCGAGTCATACCAATGTAACATTTCCCACAATTATAAGGCACACAATAAATCCCCGCATTGGACAGTGGTGGTCTCCTGTCCTTTGGGTTATTCAAGACTTGTTGCAGCTTAATTGTGGGTTTAAAAATTGTTTTGACATTCCCCTGTTGCAGAATGCGTGAAATTTTATCTATAACTCCCTTAATAAACAGTAAAGAAATCCAAATTTTTTCTTGTGGTGTGGTCTCATTATTTTCATTTTCCTTAATTAAGGTTCCTTCCCTTTTAGCTTTAATTTTACTACTTTGCTGTAACCAGCATTTATTAATATGATCAGTGGAATATCCGTTTGCTTGCAATAAGTTGTATAACACTAATTTTTCTGACTCCAGGGAATCTTTATCACACACATTAATAGCTCTATAGATGAGGGAATTTATTAGAGAGTTTTTTTTGTGAAGGATGATGGTTCGAATTCTGGTTTAAATATCTGCCAGTGTGTGTAGGTTTTCTGTATACACTATGCCCTATTGATAAATCCTCATTTCTGGTTACTAGTACATCTAAGAATGGTAAGGAGTTGTTATGCTCTTTTTCCATAGTGAATTGGATCTCACCACACTGACTATTAAGACGTTCAAAGAATTTTTCCAATTCACTTTCACCATGTGGCCAGATACAGAAAACGTCGTCCATGTACCTCCACCAAATGTCCAGTTTTAAACTGGCTGAGTCCAGTGCCTGGTGTTCAAAGGTTTCCATAAACAAGTTCGCTACCACTGGACTAAGGGGATTCCCCATAGCTACCCCCTTTTTGCTCCCGAAACTCCCCATTCCATACAAAGTAAGTAGATGTCAAACAATGGTGAAATAACGGAATTATTTCTTTAGGAATGGTGAGCCTCTATGTTCATATGAAGAGGTTCCTATGAAGAGGTTCCGAGTTCCTCTTGTTTCCTATGAAGAGGTTCCGAGTTGCGGAACGAAACGTTGGACTGTACTGCATGCCTTAGATTTTAATTGTATATTTCTCGTTCGTGGCTGCCTGACATTGGAAACCCACTAACATTGTTGGATTGCGTTAATTTTCAAGTTGGACTATTGACATGGCATCTGTTTCCGTATACCCAAAATCCTGTAAGTTAAAGTGTACTTCTTTATTAATTGCAACAAGCCATGAAAATCTCCATGTAATTTTAATTGTTTTATTGTTATGTGATCTACTGGGTTTTTTTATTTTATTTTTAATGTTTTACTGTTTTTAAATGTTGTAAGCCACCTTGAGTGCCCTCACTGGGAGAAAGGAGGAGTAGAAATTCATTCATTCATTCATTCATTCATTCAATAAACAAATAAAAACTACCAATGCACTGTGTGTAGCCCAATCCTATACATGTTTACTTAGAAGCACATCCCACTGACTTCAATGGGACTTACTCCCAGGTAACTGTGCATAACATTGCAAACTTAGGAAACATTTAGTCCTTGTGGCAATGTAGGAATCACTCCCATTCTATTTCAGAATTTTATAAAATTCCTTTCTATGGCTGCATCCTTTCCTGGGAGTAAGCCTCAATGAATAGAAAGGAATTTACTTCTGCGTAAACATGCATAGGCTTGTACTGTATATAAGTCATTCATGGCATACTTTAGAAAGGAAGCCGGAGCAGGAGAAAGATGCATAACAAATAAAGCTTTTAGCCTTGGAAAGATTTTCAGAACATAAAATATTAAAGCAGTGGCAACTTAACCTCCAGCAAGAATTACAAACAATTGCCTGTGTCTCAGGTTATGGATTATATCAGCTGACCATTATAAAAACATTAGAGTTTACCATTATGGTAATCTGTCATGGCAGCATACATGATGCTACATAACTGTCTAAAATAGTTTTATTGTGGTAGTACAATAATAAAAAAAAAAGCGCTCAACGTTCAGCAGCAGAAAGGCAAGGCATTGCTTTACTGCTTCGCAAAGCTGCACGAGGGTTCACAGAGAGATGGAGCAAACGCTTATATTTCATAGCGCAAACAGCCAGGGTTTCAATCTAGACTTTTCACAGTGTTATCAGATTAATGCATCCGGGGCGGATCGATTGCCTGTCCTCCTTTTAACACTTCTGCATTACAAGAAAACAACAGCTCATTTCCCTAGCCTTAGACTTACTTGGTACTCTTCCAGCGCCTCATCGCCCTCAGCAATTCTTGCTCTACTTCCATCTCTTCCTTGCTCAAAGGCCTAACTGCTTTCAGATTTGCTTTGTGAATGTACAGAACGCTTAAAAGCTCACCCTGACAGTTAGTCCTTTGGGTTCAACTCAAAACAAATTTACTTCCGTCAGACTTAACGTAAAACATACTTTCTGTAATTTAAACGAAAATTTGTTTAGGGAAAAAAATTAGAGTAAATTCTTCTCGAGTCCACAGAGCAATTGTGTTTCATTTAGAGAATTGAAAGTGCAGTTCTGCAAAGCAGGAACACCTGCATTGGAAGATTCCTTCGCTGTATAGACAGGCCTGCAGTTAAGCACACATCCCCTTGTTTGCGAGAACAAACAGCTGATTCCTAGTGAATGGCATTCTCCTCAAAGGTTCTCTCAGGTGCTCTCTCTCTTTTTTTCCTCAGGCAGTCCAATCCTACCTAAATCCCCACATGGCAATGCAGCGGCGTGGGCGCGGCTTCCACTACATCCATGGGGTTTTTCGGCAGCTGGAGGTCTCCTGTGGTAAGGGGACATTTGTCCCCTTGCCCCAGGGTAAGCCCCAGCAGCCACAAGAATTGCTGAGGGCGGTACCATGAGAATATGGAAGAGAGCCCTGCTGGATCAGGCCAAAGGCCCATCTAGTCCAGCTTCCTGTATCTCACAGTGGCCCCACCAGATGCCTCAGGGAGTACACAGCCAACAAGATAACCTGTTTCATGTTGTCTCTCCCTTGCACCTGGCACAGAGAAAACCTACTTCTAAAGCCAGGAGGTTGCTTATGGCTTGTAACCTGTGATGGTCATTTCCTCCATGAATCTATCCAAACCCCTTTTTAATGGCATCTAGACCAGGTGGCATCACCACATCCTGTGGCAAGGAGTTCCACAGATGAATTACACGCTGGGTAAATAAATATTTTCTTTTGTCCATTCTAACTCTCCCTCCACGCAATTTTAGTGCATGTCCCCTGGTGCATTTAGTGCATGTCCCCACCAGCTCACACGTTGAAGTCCACGTTGCTCCGTGAAGGTGGATCAGGCTTAGGATTAGGCATGTGCCACCGCTGATCCCGCCCAGGCCTAATCTGCCTTCCTCCCTGCCAAAAGGCCTGCAGTGCACGTCGGTGGAGGCTGCTTTGCAACAGTCATAAAGCAGCCTCTGCTGGTACAATGCTAGTTATGCCAGCAGCGGAGGGGGTTAGGATTGAACCGTTAAGAGTCTCACCATCCAGCAACGGCTGGTAGACCACATATTAAACAGCGAGAATTCATTTCTGCATTCAAGGCAGACAGGTGCTGAAAGCTTCCTTTCTCAGGGCCGAACAACAGCAGACCTATGAATTTAACCAGAGTTCTGTGGTTCTGTCACATAATTACACAGAAAGCAGGGATGGCGTCCATGTTTCACACCAAAGGGGATGCACAGGCAAGCAATATGGAACCCTCCCCTAAGTGGCTGCTTACCTCTCTCCAAGCTGAGCAAACTTCAGCACTGGAAGAACTGAGGGGAAACACTCATGGAGAGAAGGGTGAAGAAAAATAAACAGCAGGCAAGAAGAAAGAGTTCTGCACTTCTCACCTGTGAATCCCTTCTTTAGTTTAAAAAGATCCCCACCCTCCACTTTCTATGCGATCGAAGCAGATCCATTTAAAAGCACAGATCTACTGTTGTCGTATTTAGTTTCGCTCTCAGGTAATTGAAATGTGTGTCGCTCTGCAGCTGTGTTGCAGCAAGTGCTTCCTACATGTTTTGTTTCTGCTCTCTCCCTCCTGTGGCTTGTTTTTGCCACCTGCACGGATTCACTAGAGAGTTTTGCTCCCTTTGTCATCGCCTTCTTCTCCCCGCCTCTTGTCTTGCTTCATCCCAGGTTATACAGTATATGACAACAAGCTCATACGACAACAAGTTTGCCCAGTGAAGAGGATAAGTATCTAGGAAGGGAATGAAGTGACAAATGATACAAGTTTAATTCTGAATTGCTGCCTTATACATGTTTAACTTGTGTGTTGTATGAGAAGTCATCTTTTTATGACTAGAGAGATCTGAGATAGTGCTTGCCATTTTTTGGGGGGGGGGAGTATTTCACTGATTTGGGGAAGCTATTTTCAGTGTCGCTGCCCCTCCCCCCTGAAGCCGAAACCAGTTTCTTAAAGTTGGCAAAATGTTTGTAAGATTTCATGGAGAGAGGGAACCCTGTTCGCTGAGCACTAGAAGCACCACCGCTTCCAAGAGCGGCAGTGGCATTAATAAAGGCTCAGCTTCTCTGTAGAACCCCCAGCTGCTACCAGGTGCACAGCAGAGCAGAAGTGTTTTCACCGCTGCCGCTCTCAGAAGTGGCAGCATTTCAAAGTATTAAGCAAGAGACATACCTACCTCCGGTGCTGTTAGGCCTCTTTCCCTGCAAAACAGCCCCTTTTTGAAAACAGATTATTTTTTTTCCAGAAAGCACTGGATCAGCCCTAATCTGAGATGAGCAAAAGGTTTGACTCTGCAGAATTTATACAGCACAATCAAGTGACAATTACATCCTATCATTTTTGCAGGGAAATTACGATAGTACAGGCACCTCACCATATCTGCAGGTGATACGTTCCCAAACCTACTGCAGATACCTGAAATGGCGGAAAGTAGTGAACCCTCATATACATACATTCAGAATGGCGCGAATGTCTTCAGAATAGCACGGATGACTGTTCTACTGCTGATACATTTTTGCACCACTGATAAAAATTGTGTAAAATGGTCGCTTACCACTGGTGCATTTTTGCACCATCAGGAAACAATTTAAATGGCCACCGCAAGATTCAAAATGGTTGCACAAGGCATTCTGGGGTGCTAATTTCGATCCATGGGTAACTGAAACCTCAGATATGGGACCCGTGGATGGGGGGGGGGCGACGCCTGTACCTGGTTGTACAACAGTACCCAGTTCCTTTGTTTTGTTTTTAGTTCTTAAGATTAAAACAAACAAATGTCCCAGTAGCATTAAATGTTCATCAAAGGCTCATTCTAAAGAACAGAAGTATTTCATTGTAATAAAATGTATCCTTTACAAATGCAATATCTACTTATGCTGAATACAGTATCATTTCAGAGTTAAAAGAACATTTCAAAACCAGATAAGCAAACAATTCTGCAAATGAAAAACTACTGAGGATAGCGAGTTTTTGTCAAACACACCAGAGTTTCAAACACACCAGTCAAATGTCACACCAGAATGTCAAACACACCAATGAAACACACCACAGTCATATTTACAGACCCCAAACTTCCAGCTATTTCTAATACAATTATAATGGGTATAATGGGAGGTGATAAGGGACAGTTTCAAGTTACACAGTTCTGCCTCAGGCGATCTATCTTGCCCCCTATTTTGTTGGTCTACCACCACCTTCTGAAGAACATTTTTGTTTCAGCAGATCTTTCGCCTATCCTCTGTACAAGTTTTTTTTTGCTCCCCTTGAAAACTGTTTCTATTAGTTTCCTACTGCTGCCTGTTTTGCTGTTGTTTTTAAGTAGCTATACGGTATTATGATCCGATTTGTTTTAATCTATAATCTTAGCTGCCTTGAAGCTTCACTGATGAAGTGGAAAGGTGGAATATAAATCCCCCAAATAAGTAAATAAAAATAGACACAGCTGTAAAGTTAAAACATGCAGAAACATCACATGGTTACACTTCAGTCTCAAGGCAAGGATTAAGACTGCATCCAATTTTGCAGCCAATCATTTTTGGTACATAAGAGCCCAAAAACAACAACACAAGAACTTTTCATGAGGCCAAAAATGTTCCTTGAAACACCAAATCTTTACGTTTTTTTTCCTTCTATTCGTTAGCTGATGTTAACTGTCTCTTTTGGGAACCGTGTGTGTTTCCTAAGCATTTTTCCCTTGCTGAGAGTAGTCATCCCAACAAGTCAGGGATCACTTAGCAGTCAACATATCGATGTCATAATACCAGACAATCAATTCTGGCTACATACTAGATCATAAAGCAAATTCAGAGCGAGGGCAATGTTTCTTGCCAACATTCTTATGACAATCTCCAGGGTAGCACCAGGAAAGACCATGTCCCCCCCCCCCCAGAAACCTGATGCTTCTCCCCACCCTGAGATGTCAAAATCACATGGACTGTCATACCCTGGCTACACATGAGGAGGTTTCACTGCTACACATGGGTAGGTTCACTGCCACCAAAAACGCAGGATCAGGTTCACTTTTCCACTCTTGCACCAGGCTGGGGGCCTGTCTGCCAACCAACAACCCTCACACTGAGTTTCCTGAGGTGGGAGAAGGATGAGGAGCACCTTGACAATCATCTTTGCTTCCATTCTCTCCCATCCACACATCCCATACAATCACCCACACACTTAAGTCTTGTCTGGGTAGCATGCAAGGCTGAGCAAGGTGTCAGAGACAGGAGGCTAATTGCTCTGTGGGCTAAAGCAGTAGGGACATGATTGATTTTAAGCCAATTTGACCAACTGCTCCCAATTGGGCCCCGCACCTAAGGGCCCCCCCACCTTAGGGTAATCTACTCTAGTCTTGTCAAATACTCACAACAACACATTGCAACATACACAAAACACCACATTGCAGGTTTATATATTGTAGGCCTATATTCAAGCATTTAAGTTTTACATACATAAATCATTAGGACCTATGAATACAGAAATATTAGATATATACTCTGCACTCACAAAAATGATATGATGCAAGTCAAGTTTGTTACCGGTACTTTTGACAGTAATAATGTGATGCCTGCTGAATTTTTTAGAAAAAAAAAAAGCAATCTATACATTTTGTTTCTTAACTTGTGGGCTTACATGTGTGCAATTTTATATTAAGATGTGGTTAGATCCATTCGGTCCATTAACTCACATGCACTTTTTAAGTGCACATTTTGATTGCTTTCCATTCTACCATAGAGATCTAAAGTCTATAATAAATTATATTTATATCGCTAAGATTCTGCAGACCTTGGCTGTAAACCTGGGCCCCCGCAAAAAAAAATGCTTCCAATTGGGCCCCGCAGCTCCTAAGGCCGGCTCTGAATAGGGATGTTGGTTTTAATCAAATCAAAGAAAAATATTTATTGGGGATTAAAATGAAAGGAAAAAAGAAAAACCAGGCAGGCAATCAAATTCTTTACTTGAGATTAAGTGTCAAAGTTCAAAAATAAACTAAAAACATAGTCTTAACTAAGACTTTCTGCCTTAAAGCATCCACTTAACAGCTCAGCATCTTCCTGGCACCAGAGGGAAAGTTCTTCCTAGGTGGTATTTTTTCCCTTTTATCTTGAGATCTTCCTAGGAGTTAATTCTTTCCTAGCTGGACAACATTATGATTTGCATCTTGTTTTGGTGGCCATCTTGCAAAGCCCAACTTACATCTTGCATCTCCCACATATCTTGCTCTCACCACCCAGCCTGGGCCACTCTCTTTTATCCCATTTTAGGGATCCACTGAGTTCCGATAGGCTGATTGGAAATGAAGAGACCTTCAAATTTGACCCTTCCAAGTCAGGTAAGCAAACTGGACCAATGAACACATGTGAGCTGAGTTTCATCACAGGGTACTGTTCGCTGGTGATAAGAGGCAGTCATGGTACTCCAATTTACATCTGAAAGGCTATGCCTGCAGTGCTCCCTCCTCCCCCCCCCCCCCGCCGCAGTCACTCAACAGGGGACATTTTGTCAAAGGGAGCAAAAGTGTTGAATGCTAAGTGGCCCTAAGAAGATATAGGATTGTCTCCATTTTAATCTGCATAATTAATACCTGCCAACAAAATTATTGATTAAATTTGTATTGGTAGTCAAATACAGAGGTTGTCAGATCACAGAAACAAAGTAGAGCAAAACTGAGCTCTTTTTCACTTTCAAGATGCTCCTTCTTGGATGCAGAAGAAGCAGCCAGGTAGTAACAGGCTGCTAAAGAACATAAGAAGAGCCCTGCTGGATCAGGCCAAAAGCCCATCTAGTCCAGTTCCTTGTGTCTCACTGTGGCCCCACCAGATTCCTCAGGGAGCACACAAAACCACAAGATACCTGTATCCTGTTGCCACTCCCTTGCATCTGGCTTTCAGAGATAACCTGCTACTAAAACCAGGAGGTTGCTTATACCCATCATGGCTTGTAACCTGCGATGCACATTTCCTCCATAAATCTGTCCAATCCCCTTTGAAAGGCAGCCAGGCCAGGTGCCATCACCATATCCTGTGGCAAGGAGCTGTGGAAGTCTGTTGGGCTACTCTTTCTTACAGTCAGTGGCTGCTTCTGATTGTCTCTGTTGTAGGTGGGACATTGCTAGGTCTTCCTGGGAACAGACAAGATGGCCTCAGAGGTCAGAGTAGTTCTCTTCTTTGAAGCAGAGGAAGCATCCTGCCAGACAGGGGCTGATGGACGTGCCTCCTCGTATGTGGTTTGTTTTTCGTCCCTTTCTGGTGCTGTTTTCTGTTGTTGGTGATTTTTTTTTTGAATTAATGATGTGGTTTGCTTTAACTTTAATATATTATAAGCTATCCTGGATCTGTAAGAATGGTTGGGATAATTTTTAAAAATAAATATAGAGAAAGGAGGAAAAGCCATTTACCTCAGTGGGGTCTACCTATTGCCCTACGAGATTAGCAATCCTGGGGCAGCTTCCAGCCACCTGAATATAAGTAACTTAAATACAAACAAACCAAGCATTAAAGACAGCTTGGATGGGGTCCAGAAGCTGCTACACTATTTGCTTAGACATCATTTATTATAGTTACATTTTATTATGGAGTAGTAAAAATTTACAAGGCAACATCCTGTGTTGTTTCCCACTGGGATAAATGATACAAATGTACTATTAAATTTCAACGCCCTCGCCAGCATGCCAAGCTCCATCCCACTTGTGTTTTTGTAATGTGTCAACAGACTACCATTTGTGCTCCATAAAGCTTTTGTCCATATTTGTGATAGAAATGTCGCTCTTATGCAAAAGCAGGGAACATCTGAAACCTTAAACATCTTATTGCTCCTCATCAAAGGAAGTGCCACTCTTAGGTAGCTACTGCTAGCATGTTTAATCACATAATGTACACAAACTGCAGGACACACACACACACACACACACACACACACACACACACACACACACACACACACACACACACACACACACACAAACCAGGGGTCTCATAGGCTTGTTACGATAAGTCTCCCATCCACATTAACTTTGAACGTCAGCAAACAAAAGGGTGCAGTCTATAAGTGTGGGATAGTTCAACTTTGAATGTCAAAGTTGCATAAACTCATTATGCTCTCGCATAAACTCCTAATTTACCATCATCTGATGAATCACAGCTGAATGTGTGACCAACCCCACTGAAAAGGATTTTGTGTGAGATGATAGGAAAGTCCTGTCCATGGCACTTCATCTGCAGTGGCTCAATCATGCATACAAGTCAGCTCTTCATGCTGCGCAAGCCATGAGCATGTAGACGTAACAAACTTAACATTTCTAGCTCCAATGAGGGCAAAACACACAAACTTGTCAAACCTTGAGAACTAAAAAATTGGAACAAAAGAGAGTTAAGGAAGAGTCGCTTTGTACTAGAATTAGAACACTGATTGTAATATTGGTGAAACTGCCTGCAGTTAAGCATTAATGGCAGTAATTGTGTCGCTAATTCACTCATACACAACTCCCATCCAATTTTAAAGCCATAGTTAGAGATGTGAAGGTCTGGCTAATATCTGGATTGTAATCTTAACTCTGATAAAAAAAAACTGATAATTTAGGCTAGGTGTTCTCAACTGGTGCTATGCGTACCACCAGTGGTACTTTTTTGGTACCTATGGTGGTACTGGGACCCCTGGGACCCCTGCAACCCCATGAAAACATGGTGCTCCTGCCTTTGGCCAAGCCTCTCAGGACCGCTTAAAACAGCCCACACGCCCACCCAGAGCCTCCTACCTGTGTTCTCCAGCCTCTGACACAGCCTCCAGCATCCGAAAACCCAGAAGTAAGCAGTGATGACATCATCGGCGCCTACTTCCGGTGGTACTTTGACGGAGGCAGGTGCCAGAGGTGGTACGGTGCCGACCAGCAATTGAGAACCCCTGATTTAGGCACTGATTGTAAGTAGACTGCCCTCTGGTAAACAGTACTGCAAGACCCCACAAAAACCCACTTTCCAATAAAGTAGAGTTTTCCACTTTATGCCAAAGAGATATCTTCCCATATATATCTGCCACACCTCTTAATATGAATCTCAAAAACTTAACTAAAGTTTATGCCACATGAAGAGAGTTCTGCAGATATAATTTATTATGACAATTAACAAGAAATGTGTAATTATCCTCACTTTTTATCTACAGGTTACAGGAATGAACATTCTTGTTTCATTAAAAAATGACATTTTTGCAATATCAGTTCACCTGGTGAACATCAGGCCAATGATGTAAGAGTCGATATTACAATGTGCTATGCACATATGCAAGAGGAAGCCAAAGACTCATTAGATATTAGGATGACTAGAACAAACATTTATCATCTGTAATCAAGATGTGACTATTAAACATTCATAAATCAGCAGGATCACAAGAATTGTACTCTGGAGTCCAGGAACTAGCTGAAGAGTTCTCTGAACAGCTGACATAAATGTTTAATGGAGTCTTAGAAAGTCATGCACATACTACATGATTGGAAGAATTTCATGCCGATATGCAATTCAATGAAAAGTAGCGAAGGTGGGGTTTGACAAGGATTGATTTTCTGAAGTTGCAGGGACGCAGTCCAAACATGTAGAACCATTACAAGATCAGCATATGCAGAGCTGTTACCCATCGCCTGCTTGAAAGAGACTTTTGCGGTGAATAAGAAAAAAAATGGTTGTATGAATTCACCCTCAGTGCCCCACTAAGTGTTCAGTCCATAAAAATAAGCTTTACCCTCCAGAGTCGCCATCCTCTCTCTCTCTCTCTCTCTCTCCAAGGAAATATGAATCCCAGTCTTCTCGCATGGATGGACATGGAGATTCTCAGAAAAAAAAAAGCAGCCCTCTGTTAGTTAAATGCGAACCTAAAGAGCAGAAGAACTGTTTGATCTTTGGAGCATGAATGATATACAACTGAAATGCAATTGACAAACTATGATGGAAACTAGATGACCCATGTAAAATGGGACTCAAAGATATTTTTTGGGGGGAGAGGGGAATAAGTCATGCGAGTTCACCGACTAGTTCATCAGCTGCAGCCCTACTTAGAGAAGGTGGACCTGGTTTCAGTTATACATGCATTGATCTACTGCTATGTGCTCTCTGTGAAGCTGCCTTTGAAAGACAGCTTGGAAATTTCAAGTGGTGCATACCACAGCTGCCTGGATTCTGACAGGAGTCCAGGGTACAGCAGTGTTACGCCAATCCACTACCATCTGATTCAGGTCCAATTCAGTGTTATTCCAATCCACTACCAGGTCCAATTCAACGTGTTGGTTCTAGCTTTTAAAGTCCTACATGATCTGAGTCCAAGTTACTTTAAGGATCACCTTCAACCTCTGTAGTGATTGTACACTGAAGACAATTGAGACTACGAGGGGTCCTGCCTGCTCAGTGAGGTCTGGAGTTCAGATGAACGCCACAATTTGGCCTGTCTGCCTGCTTATTTGGCAAAATATATACAGTATATTGCATTTGACACTAAGCTTCTCACAGCTTCTCAACACTTCCCTGTGAGTAGGTCAATAGCCTCCAGAAAAGCTCTCTGGTGCTTCTGTATACCAAAACATCTTACACTGCCTAACATACAGTATATTGTAGTGTGGTTCTCCTTGGCTACCCTCTGAACCTAAAGAAAGCAAAATCTGGCTGAAACAGCCTCTGGCAATCAAGATACCCACATGAGCCTTGCTGAGGCTTTAAGATCTGCCTTTGGCATGGCCAAGGACAGGGTCTTTCCTGTGGTGATGCCATGATCCTGGAAAGCCCTCCTTGGATAAATACATTAGTAAACCTCTTTACTTCCAGCTTTTAATGGGGTGTTAAGGCCTTTTTTATTCCACATGGCTTTTAACAGGCATCTTTTTCAGCTGCAGTTCTAATTATTGTTTTATGCTTATTTTTAATTGTATTTTATTTCTGTTATTGTGCTTTAAATCTTGTAAATCACCTTGTGAGATCTTTAATCTAAATGATGATATATACAGCTCTTAAACAGATAAATTACCAGCAACAGCTTAACATGAGCATCAAGATAGAAAAGCTGGTCCTTTGAAAAACTTTCTTTTTCCCAGCTGGAGCTTTGCAAACCAAAACTGTGCCTCTCACAGGAGCCACAGAACCACCAAGTGCCACGTGAGGAGGAGAAGCCAGGGAGGCTAACACTCCAAGATCTTCCTGTTGTAATGATTCCCCACCAATTCATTTTATGTAAGTGGCTCTGGAAGCTTTTTCCGCTGAAGAGGAGAGCACAAATGCTTTAAAATAAATAAACGTGACTGCGGCAATAAAGCAGAGAAAGAAATGAGGTAGTGATAAGGAATCAAAGTGAAATAATGTATTTGTTACATTCACAACCCAGTCCTATCCTCCCCCAGCGTAGGCACTTCAGCGTGGGCTGCGTGGCCCATGCTGAATCGTATCTGGAGAAGGGACAGGCTGGCGGTCTACTCCAGGTAAGCGGGCATTTGCTGGGTAAACCCATAGCTGCCACAATGGGGCTACTTGGTTCTCCACCAGGTCTTTAGCTGTCGGATGCAAGGACCTGAGAGGGGGAATAGGATATGGCACACCATAGCGCCACCGATCCCTCCCCCGTCCATTACACCCCCTCCTCCCCCTCCCCCAGGCCCTGTGCCGCTCAGAGTGACATTTACTCACTCCATGGAACAGGTTCTTCTGCTGCTCAGTGGGCGGTGCAGATGTTGGCGCCAGTGCTGCCTACTCGACGGGTACCATAAATGTGCATCATGGCACGTTTGGGACACCCTAGGCCAGGGCAGCGGCCTAAGCCGGCAATAGGACTGCACTGTTAGAGAAGTATAACACAGAGATATTGCTGGGACATATAGCAGCGATGCCAGTAGTAGGGACTGAGGAAACATTGGAACATGTGACACATGAATAATCAAAAAGCAAGAAGGCTATCCACGAACACAGCGATTTTCAAACTTTTTCACCTCACAGGACACTGACAAGGCATTAAAATTGTCAAGGCTCACACATCAGGTTTTTTTAACAATTTGCAAGACACACCGCACTGCTGACGCGCGCGCGCGTGCGTGTGTGCGTGTGTGTTCACATCCCCCAGGTAAAAAAAGGTATCCCCTGACAATTAAGTCCAGTCGTGTCTGACTCTAGGGTGTGGTGCTCATTTCCATTTCAAAGCCGAAGAGCCAATGTTGTCCGAAGACGCCGCCGTGGTCATGTGGCCGGCGTGACTCTCCTTGCCGCAGCGCGTAGCATGCAGCTGGAACACGGAGCGCTGTTTACCTTCCCGCAAGCGGTACCTATTTCTCTACTCGCATTGACATGCTTTGGAACTGCTAGGTTGGCAGGAGCTGGCCAGGCAACAAGCGCTCACCCCGTCGCGGGAATCGAACTGCCGACCTTTCGATCGACAGCTTATGGTTCAGCGGTTTAACCCGCTGCGCCACCCGCTTCACATCCCCCAATGGCCCTACTAATAAATGACCCTCCCCCAAACTCCTGCAGCACACCTGCAGACCATTCGTGGCACACCAGTATTCCATGGCACACTTGTTGAAAATCGCTACACTAACCTCTCAGTGCTTCACCCCTCTTGCATCCAGAACAGCTGCATCAGAGTGCAGAATGAGGCAAAGCTTTTGGTCCTCTCATTTCATCGCCACGATATAATAAAGAAGCAAGAATAAGCAAGAGTGGCCTACAATACAGTTTTAACACGTTCTGGAATATGAAATATTTTTATATTAAAGGTCTATTGTGATTTTGCATAAGGAATTTTAACAGACCTTTTACAGCTTTATTGTATAGAGCGGTAGCTGGTATAAAGGAGTGTTAGGAACAGCTATATAAAATTTGACATTTTAGTGACTATATTATTTTTATCATGCAGATCTCCCGTTCTATTTCTTTTTCCATTTGCTACCTGTTCGCTGAAGCACGACGCTGAGGGGTTTACAATGTTTTGGATCTTACTTTGTCACACTTTCTAGCCTGCAGACACAACTGGATTCATAGCCCAGTTATGCAGGATATTGAGCACAAATAAACTATGAAAGGATAGAGAAGGGACCTGATCACTAAATAGGCCTAAACGTGCAAGAGAAGACAATGTGGTGATATTGCCCCCCCCTCGAGGGTGGCATCTGGTGTGGCCCGCATTCCCCTTGGCACGCCCCTGGGACAAAGGTTTGACTGTGGTTGCTAGATGAGAAAAATGTGCTAAACGAAATGGGCTGGGTAACTCACAAAAATATGAGCATTTTTTTCCACCAGAGAGCCAAATCCAAGATTACAATGCCCCCTTTGACCTGCCCAAGCCTACTTTAAAAGCTCTCCAGTTTGGCATGACTGCTTCTGAACAGCTTGGCCAAGATTTTGAAATAGCAGATCACCATGCATATCTTCTTAAAGCGTTTATGGATGTTTGAAATGCAAAAACTGTTTGATGCCACTGTTCCCAATGCACATTTAGCAAAGCACATTTGAAAGAGGCGTAGGTAACAATTCTGTAACAAAGACTGTCAAAGTGGAAAACAAAGTCACTCCAAATACAAATCAACCCATTGCAAGATAGGGAGGATTATGTGACTGAAGCATGTCTCACCGTTAATACAAATGGGACTGCGTATTGTGAACATGGAAAATGTTAAAAGTTAGTAGAGTTTTGAATCTGGAACCAATTAAAGATGTTAGTGGTTACATTGCCTTTGGTGGACAATGGTTTCATCTGGAGGTTTGCCACACCATCTGCTGAAGGATGAGAGAAAATGGATGGTGCCAAGTGTACCTGGACAGATTATGCCCTTAAAGAAAGCAGTCATTTTTTTTCTTGATCCCCCAAAGCACCTGAGATTGTCTTTGTTAATGACTCATATGACACTGACATAAGCGTCACAGATGGCAAACACCGGTGCATGAACAAACAAAAGGATCACCATATGTGGGTGAAACAAGAAATATCTACCATATATACTCATGAATAAGTAAAAAAAATATGCCCTAAAATTGACTAAAAACCTGGGTCAACTTATACATGAGGCTTCTATGAACAGCTGCTTAGTGAGGGGAGGGAGAGGAACCGGGCTGAGAATCAGGACACATCGGGGAGCTATTTTACCGGAGCCATTTTACCTTGTACTGAAGCAGCACAGAACAGAGCTCTTCTCCAAACAGGAAGGAGAAGGAGCTTATGGGAGTTGTAGGCTTCATGAGGAGTACGGTACTGTACTTTCATAGCAGCAGCCCTCACAAAAACTACAACTCCCAAAGCTCATTCACCTACCTTCCTTCCTGTTTGGAGAATAGTTCCATTTCTGCTGCTACAGAATACGGTAAATGGCTCCGTGGTTTTTTTTTTTTAACCCACCCCAAGCATTTGTTGCTGCCTCAGAATAATTACTGGTAAGTCGTTTTAAAAGAATTTCATACACCCCTAAGTTTTACCCTCAACTTATTCATGGGTCAGAGGTAGGCTTACCAGATCTGCAACCGGGACAGAGTGCTAGACCTTTAGGAGAAGGAATGTGGGCAGGTGTAGCTTGTTAAACCCTTAGAGCACAATCCTAGGCATGTCTACTCAGAAGCAAGCCCCATTGTGTTCAATGAGACTTGCTCCCAGGAAAGTGTATATAGGATTGTGCTCTAAGGTTTAACAAGCTGCACCTGCCCACATTCCTTCTCCTAAAGGTCTAGCACTCTGTCCCGGTTGCAAATCTGGTAAGCCTAGTCAGAGGAAAATCCATGATTTTTGGCTTAAACCATGCCCTCGACATATCCAAGAGATCAACTTATACTCGAGTATATACGGTACATTAATAGCAAAGAGATGGTGTCAGCTTCAAAGAAGTGTTCAAAAATCAAAGCACTAACATTCATACCCAGCAAAGACAATTTTAGGAAAGTAGACAGAGCAGCATTCACACATCCAGTTTCTGTGTGAAAGAGTTGCTGGGACTTTCATCTATAAATGAGCATACGCAGATCAAGCAGTTCCAGGGTCTCCGTGCAGAGAAGCAGACACAATACTTCTGTGCATCTACTAGCAGATGAGAAAAAGAGGACAAAAGGATGCTATTGCCTGTGATGCAAAAGACACTGAAGTTCTTGCAGTATAGTATGTATCACAAAAAATAGAATGGAAAAAGACAGCATCAAATGAAACGGGGATTTTTTTTATTGCAAGGCACTTTGCTTGAAAGAAAGTGGTTCAAATTATTATTTTTATGTTTCACGTTCACATGGGAGCAGATTTGATTTCTGGATTTTGATGGGAAGCCATGGCAACAATTCAGAATTTGAAAGTGCAAGGAAACCAGAAACTACTGAAAGCTGTTAAGTATTGGACAGAGTCAGGGATGTCACGAGAGGGGCGGACCACCCCGGGTGTCACCCCAAGAAGAGATGACACCAAAATGACTTTCTATTCTATTTGTTACCAGTGGTGTGAGAACGCACCACTGGTAGAAAATGGGTTTTTTTTCAATTCCCCGCTGCGACTCGCATGGGAATTGCATTTTCCAGGAGGCCTCCATATGGTGTGGTCTGGTATGGGAGGAGGTCCATGGGGGCGACACCGTGAGATCTCGCCCCAGGTGCCAAAAACCCTCGCGACACCCCTGGACAGAGTCTACCAGCGATACTACATGCACCGGACAACAAGGCATAGTTCACTATCAGATATGTCTATTGAGACAAAATTAGTTACATGTTAGCAGAAGCTGGTGCAGTGAAGTGGGAAAAAAATGAAGAAGGAATCTACAGAGATTAGCTCTATTGCTATGACAGTTATGACTTGAAGGTGAATCAGATGAACTAACAGGCAAATGTCCTACTCTGTTACAGCCAGGCTGATGCTCAGTCTTTGCCAACAGATCACGGAAGCATTCTTGTTGATGGCAGATATCTGCCAATTATACTTCTTCCAGAGAGTTCTGATAGCATTGCATACAGGCGTTCTACAGCTAAACATATTGATCTGAATTCTAATTCAAAATCCGGCAATGCCTCCGATTCTGATAGTGAGCCAGAATCTGATTATGACTGGGAATTATGCTCAGAGAGATCAGAAGGGAATATTAGTTTAGCATGACATGGTTTCTCTCCAACTCCTTATACATAATTTGTGCATCACAGAGGTCTTTTTCGTAATTCAGGGATACTGGAACATTCATTACATGGTGCAGACACCATGCTAACTTCTTTAAAAGTAAATGTGTTTTCAAAACAGAACATACCTGCTAGATGTATATTTCTCCTCCATGAATAATAAAATACATACAAAGAAAAACTGCTACTGACAAAGCTTTTACTAGAAAGAAAGCCAAGTCAAATCAATGTTTCCTGTGGTGGACATCTTGATTTTTTTTTTCTTACCATATTGCCGTTTTGTTCTGCTAAAAGGTTTGATGATAACACTGATTTCCTTGACCACATGACACACAACATGCTGTGTCTTTGAATTCTGTGTCTTTGAGGTTGCAAGCCATTTTTAAAGCAACCTGGCTTGCCCCCTAGCAGCAGATGCCTGCATATTTGTGAGAGTTACGCCAGCCCTTTGGCACATTATTTCTCATAATAATAATATACAGTATTTATATACCGCCTTTCTGGTCATTGGATTTCTCCTCTGACTTTAATTCAAGGCGGTGTACATGGGCAGGCTGTTCTAAACCCCAAGGGGTTTTTACAATATAACAACGTTCTAAAAACATTTTTATTTAGGTTAGCTTTCGATGTCTGACATGGTGGCTTTTTAACAAATGGCTTTTAACAAATGTAAATACAGATGACCCACTGGGGTTGTTTATTTTAATTGTTTAATTATTTGTTTTTAATTATTTTAATGTACATGTTTATTTTAATGTTGTAAGCCGCCTTGAGTGCCCTTGCTGGGAGAAAGGCGGGATACAAATTCTTTAAATAAATAAATAAATAAATAATCTTTCATAGAGCCCTTCATTCTAGATCTCTCTCTCTCTCTCTCTCTCTCTCTCTCTCTCTCTCTCTCTCTCTGGCGTTCGCCTCACCACGCTTCAGCTGACAGGCAACCTTGACTGCCACTCAAGTGCTTCAGCTGCAGCTCCACTACCCCACATAGGCTCTGCAGCTTATCAGCTCGGCGTGCCAGCAGCTCTCCGACAGACTTCCGGCCGTCTTGAACTGCTGTCCTGCAGATCTTCAGGCATTTGTGAGACGAACGCTCTACCAACTGAGCCACACGTCCTGGCTCATGTAGAAACCACAGTCAAATCTTTGATCATAGATCTGAGAGGATCTGGGTCACGGATCTGTAAGTTGTACCTTACTAGAAGATTACAGTTCAGTAAGAAGCTTCTGATGTTTTGGATGGGGCTACACATGTGCCTTACCTCTCAGCAACCCAGAGAAATTAAAACCTCTTGTAAGGTAAAGGTACCCCCTGCGCCACGATGATAGATTGTGCACTGTCAGCTGACTCTACCCGATTGTGGTCAGTCTGAGCAAAGCATAGTAGCAAAGCAGCCTTGCCTTGCCTCACTCATCTACCTCTGCTTGCCTGTCTCCCTTGATGCTCAATCCCTGACCTGAATATACTTTCTGCCATTTCCAGCAACTTGCCTTGTACATACTTTTTTCAGAGATTTGGGAAGTACGAGTATAGAAGCCATGTAAAACAAAATCCAGCCAGAATAAAAACAATGTTCGATCCTGCTTGCACTCTCCGAAATTCTTCGAAAATGCAAAGCAGGCAGAAAATCATTAAAAGCCAAAGCCAAAGCCAGTATAGTCCAACGTTTCATTTCTTCTAATCCAGAAACATTTTCTAGGAACAATCCGAAGACTGGTAGATGGTGTACATACTATTTATTTTTATGACACATCTTCACGTACAGTCATTATCAATTTTGCTATATAAAGCAGTATATAAATACTTTGAATCATCTTAGAGCAGTGATCTTCAACCTTGTGGTCACGACCCTAAGTTCCGCCAGGAAACGACATCTTTCCCCTTAAGGGGAGTGGCAACTCTGAGGTCAGGACAGCAATGAGTTTGTGCCGCCGCCGACTAAGAAAAAAAGGGAGTTGGACTTATACGGCAGCAACTGGAGATGCCACACAACCCAGGTTCTTGCCACTGCCACAGATGGGTCAGTCAAACCCCACTTTTTTTTTACTTAGTCAGTGGTGGCAGCGGCACGAACCCGCAAGTGCTGTTGTCGTCAACATCACAGAGTCGCAACAACTTACAGCACCCTTTACCTTCAGGGAAAGGTTGAATATCGCTGTCTTAGAGCATCAGGAAGCATCCTAAGAACGTTGATACCCCTTCTTCAGAGCATCCAAGTGTCAGACGCTGAAGTAAAGTGACAGAGCAGTGATCGCCTTTGTCTGAGCTTCCAGAGACATCTGCTTGCCGATGTGGGAAGAGAATATGCTGGTCTAGATTGACCATTTGTGGGATTCAGCAAGGCAACTCATACGTTCAACCCCTTTTCAGATACGTTCATAGGTAGAAGTAGTATTTGATGAGGACAGCTATGCAAGATATGTGTAACATCAGCCTTGCATAACATTACCCTTGATCAGTGTGCTGTCCAGTCGTCATCAACTTAACTAGAAGGGCCTGTAGTCAGCAGCTATGAATCCTAAGCTAGGTTTCATGTCCTCCCCCCCTTTTTTTATTCTTGACTAGTAGAGACAGCTGCTACCCTGGTCCTAGCTCGTTGCTAAGCGCCTTGAGGTGAATCCTCTCCCTTGCTGACTCTCCTTATTCATTTCCTTTTGGAGCCTGATGCTTGCCAGGGGCACCATTAAAAAGCCTCCACTAGCATAAAACCTCTGACATGAGCTTATTTTGCTTCCTTCAGAGATACCTCTACAAAGTGACAGTTGTTGCTGTGCTTTGCCCAGATATTGCCATTTGCTACAGTAAGTCTGACAGCTCTTAGTGTTCAGTGACAGCAGCCACTGAATAATTAAGGTAAATCTCAGAATCAACAGAAATGTTTTCCAAACATGTTCTGAAAAACCCACAGTCTAAACCGAAGGCAGAACAAAACTAGAAATGCTACAGTACCCCATTTTAAGAAGAATCTGTTTATTTGTCATAAGGGATGTTGGGATGTAGACTAATAATAGTAACAGCAGCACTTACATAGCACATTTTCAAACAAGTGCAAGGGGGGGAATCGCCCTTTCCGGCCCACTGAGTCTCCCTGCAAATGCCCCCCCCAAAAAAACATTCTGCATTTGTGGCAAAGATTGGAAACCCAGTATTTCTGTTATAAGTTCTCATTCTACAGGGTCATGCTTACTTTATTTATGCCTCTGCAGTCAAGAGGCTGTGATGCCCATAATAAGTCCTAATAAACTTTTCCTCCTGGCTTCATCTTCCAGTCTCATTACACCAGACAGGGGTAGTCAGATGTCACCTCAATGCCCTGTGTACTTGGTCTGGATATAAGACTCCATGGATCCTTGTTTGCGAGTTAGTATTGCTGAACGGGATAGCAGACATTTCCACTCAGACCATAGGGGCCCCAGAACAACCACTCCTGTGGCAGAACCAAGCCTTAACTGATCATGATTATGCCGACGCCTCAGATCTACTAGCAGTAAACCTCAATGTCAATTTAGTCAGATATCATATGGGATATCAAGCATGTATTTTTAAAATTGCTTTACCACTCCAATTCACTGAGAAAAAACTGTTCTTTCGGTATACACTTTTGGTCACTGCCAATCACAGGCTAAGAATGCAAACCTAGGCACATTTACCAAGGAGCAAGCCCCACTGAATACAATGCAACTTACTTTTGAGTAAGCATGCATCGGATTGCAATTGTGTTGCAGGATACGAAAGACATATTTTGCTGAAGCTTCAGAATGACTCTGTTGCCAGGTTACTGTCAGAAAAAGAAGTCAAGAAGGAGAGATGTACTTTCTCCTATCATGTATATAAGGTTCTAAAATGCATATAAAATGCATATAATGGATGCTGGTGACCTTATAACGGGGAATCAGGATAGAAACAAGCGTGTCATGCCATATTCTCTGACTTCCATGCAGGCATTATGCAGGCATTATGGCTCGGTTTGCAAACTCTGGTTTGCAAACTGGGAGCCAGTCTAGAGAAAGAGAACCGCCTGCCCCTCCAGAGGCATTTCCCGCCTTCATTTCTTTGTTGGCCTTAAACATGGATTCATTTAGTAATTTTCAAGCTGGGTGCTGAGGCACTCTAATGTGCCACGAGAAAACGGTTCATGAGAAATAAATCAAATTAAAGGCTCGTGCGATTTCCCCCTGCACACTCCTACAGATGGGACTGCCCACTAAGGTTTCTGGATGATTCACTGCTCTATCCTTCAGCCCTCCAATCAGCATCTGTTGTGGCCAGGTAGTTCTGCCACATCTCTGCATGGGATGCGATTAGATCATTCAATCATTCCCAGTGACAAGATGCAGAGAATTATGTGCCCTCCAAGGTGGGTGCCTGCTGCATTTCTGCATTAATCACTGCACGGGGTTTGCCTCTTCCAATCTGGAAGATCACAACAAGCAGAATAATTCACACAGAAACACCAAGTGTGGACTCCTCTGAGGATGGATAATTCTTATTCGTACATAATCCAAAGAAATCATTTTTAGGTATCGGACTGAAATAAGAACAGTCCTGCTGAATCAGGCCAAGGGCACACCAAATCCAGCTTCCTGTTTCTTACTGTGGCCCACCAGATGCCTCAGTGAGCACTTGGACAAGATACTGGTAACGTGTTTCCACTCCCTTGCATCTGGCATTCAGAGATAGGCTATCTCTAAAACCCAGAGGTTGCAAATAGTCACCATGGCTTCTAACCTGTGATGGACGTTTTCTCCATAAATCTGTCTAATTCCCTTTCTAGGTCAGGTGCCATCACCACATTCTGTGGAAAGGAGTTCCACATATTAATTACTTGCTGGGTAAAGAAATATCTGTCTGTTCTAAGTCTCCCGTCACTCAATTTTAGTGGATGTCCCCTGGTTCTAGTGTTGTGTGAGAGGGAAAAGAACTTCCCTATATCCACTCCATCCCATGTATAATTTTATATGTCCTGGAGCCCAATCCTATGCATGTATACTCAGGAGTAAGTCCCCAATGCTCAGGAGTAGGATTGTAACCCTATTGATGACCTCAGCCACACTGGGTGCCCTAACACCCTTCTCCATTTTCTTAAACAGAGGGCAAACTCTTGCAACATGGCATCTGCCACGCACCCCTGCAAAAACATCCAGGAACATCATCCTGGAGTCAATCACCACCTGAAGTGTTACGGAATGGCACCTCTTGAGGTTGAGGTAACTTTGTCAGCTCCAACACAGGATTGGGATTTGGCTTCTGTCCAGGACACCAACACAGTGCATGACGCCCTTGGCGTGAAAGCCCTCAATGACAGACCAATGACATTTCCACTCAAGCCCAATGACAGCATGATGTCTGCGAAGGCCACACAAACATTTTCCCATGGAACAGTTGCATGTTTGGTCTGGGCCCAAGAGTCAGTTTTCTGACCACATTCTCTTGGGAAAAGCGATCATTGGCCCTCCAAAGCAGGCTTTATCTCAATGAGTTTCTCTTAAAGTGTGCTGTAGGGAGTACATTTGGGGTAGTCTGAACCAGTGTTCCCTCTAAGGCAGTGGTTCCCAAACATATCTGGCTCACGATGCCCCGCAACCTCTTCTTCCTGGCTCACGATGCCCCCGGTAGCTCCTCCTACCTGTTCTCCTGGGCACTGCCATCTTGGATCTCGCGAAATCTCACGGGATCCAAGATGGCAGCACCCAATTTGCACGAGATTTGGGTGCCGCCAAATTGGATCTCGCAAGATTTTGCAAGATATCAAGATGGCGGCATCCAGGAGAACAGGTAGGAGGAGCTACTGGGGACATCTTGCAACGCCCCTGTGACTGTGTTGCGACGCCCTAAGGCGTCTCGACGCACAGTTTGGGAACCACTGCTCTAAGGTGTGCAGCCGAGCACCTCCCTGCCAAGCTCAGCAACCCAGAAGTTTGGCATATCAACATCATCAAACATTCAGAGGCAGCGTCACGACAAGTCAGGTGCCAGATGGGTCTGCGCACTGGCACGGACCCTTTTTAGGGAACGCTATGAACCTATTCTCATTTGCAGGCCAAGTGTAGGAAATTCCACCAGAAAAACCACAAGATCAATGCGAAAAATAATTACTTTTCTTAAGTTAGGGTGTGAAATTACTGTGAAGAAAAAGATATGGATCTCATGTTTCCCAGAAAAAAACTGTTCTATCATTTTCAGAGCATTGATGACACTGAAAATAAAGTTAGAAGATATAGCATAAGTAAAATAATATATCAAGGGCTGAACTGAAACAATTTTAGAAAGATGTTTGTGGGGAGGGGGTTTCCCCCTCCCTCTCTTCTGTGAATGTGTTGGGAGGTAGTTTGCGAGTCACTTTTACTAGGAAGGAGGGTGAATAGAAGCAAAACACATTAGTGCCAACTGAGCATCGGATCAGGGATGCAAAGAACAAACAGGCCCCAAACAGTAAGCTTTTCAGAAACCTTTTGGTCCCCTCAAACTCCCTTTCTGCAATAAAAAACATTCAGTGAAGAATATTCAACACCAACTATATCATATTCTATTTAATAATGACAGAATGCTGGAAAAAGTCACACAACTATGGAACCGCTCCTGTAGCTCTATAATTAGGGTATATCCGATTGAAAAATGAAGAATTTTGACCAGTGTTTCTCCCAAAGGACAGAAGATGCTGGCTCCTTTCCCCATAGCACCTTCAGCTGTGAAATGCCATTTTATCTAATTTGTCTCTCTCTCTCATGTACCCTCCAAGACCAACACAGAATGCTGACTGCTTTCACCTCTGGCCATCATGCAATTATGTTCAAATCCATTGGACTCAGATTGGAACAAGTTGTTTCTCAAATCTGGGGAAATATCATTACTATGGATTCTTTAATTATTTTGTTGAATGAAATGAAGGATAATTACTTATGCCCCACAAGCTTCAGTGAATCCAGCCTTAGTGGCAAAGATAGTATACATACACACACCATTGAAAACCTTCAGTTCTGCCTACAATTAAGGGTGATCAAAGTAAAGGGCATTGCTGAAATGGATATTCTCACGGCATAGATTTGCCATTTAATTAGCAGTCGTGGTGGCAGAGAAATGGGCGACATATTTCATATAACAGAACAAATTATAATCTTATTTCAATTAATAAAAATGTCTTTGTACTCATTATATACAGTATTTCAGAAAAAAGGAAAGGGAAAAAAGACCTATACATCAAAAAGACCTATACATCATCCACTGTCTATAGAGGATAATCAGAATGATACATTTCTTTAAATATTATGCTTCGATTGCTTTAACAGTTTTTGTATTCCCAGTTATATCTGCAAAACAGTCTGTAAAAGGTGGGTAGTTTTATGCGCGGCACCTTTTCCCAAGTGACTTTGCAAAAGATTTCTGGGCAACGTAGAACCTCAGAGACTAATGCTAAACAGACAGCTCAGGATAATTTCTAAGGCCTTAAATTCCAGAAATTGGATTTGTATGGGTATTCAACATATTCTGAATCTGTGATCTATTTGAAGTGTGCATTTGAAGTTACTTTCATAGATCCAGTTTGCTGAGCCTGAGAATGTGGGCAAGATTCTTGAAAGTGCGAGATCATCGACCTGTGCTCTCGATCCTTGCCCACCTTGGGTGGTACAAGCTGCTAAAGGGGAGACAACAAGGTGGGTGGGTGGGAATAATGATAAATACTTTGTGGAGAAATAGTGAGGTGTCAGCTGTTTTCAAAGAGAAGGTGATGAAACCTCTCGACCCCTCCAACTTGGATAATTTTTTGCCAGTCTCTCCTTTGGGGGCAAAGCAACTTCAGCTTATCTTGGATGAAATAGATCCATCGTGATACGCTTCAATCTGGATTCCAGCCCAGTTTCAAAACTGAAATTGTCTCGCAGACCAATCCTGTCCAGCTAGGATGCAGTGCCTAGATAGCTCCAGATATTCTAGGCTGCAGCTCCAGGTAGGACCCAGCGCCGATGTGACTGGAGCTCTCCTTGGGGGAAGGAAACATTCGTTCCCTTACCCCAAGTAGAGCCCCAGCCACCCCGACTGGTCTACTCGAATGTGTACCAGCTATTTTGCTGGTGCACATTTGAACAGGCTGTGTAACGGCGGCCAGGCCTAAGAAGGGGGATAGGATTTGGTGGAAGAGGCACAATTGTGACACCCTGGACCGGCGGAGCAGTCGCTCCACCTGTCTTCATCTAGAAGGATTGCTCCGTTAGTCACTCCGGTGAACAACCTACACCAGAAGTAGACAGAGGAAGTGCATCCCCATGGATTCCGTTTGACCCTGAGCAGCATTTAATACTATTGGCCATAGTATCCTTCTGGATCACCTCTGTAGACCGGGGAAAAGAGACACTGTTTGGAACTGGAAATGATCCTACTAGGTGGGAAGAATCCAGATGGTGTCCCCGGTGGACTACTGATAGACCCATTGGCCTTTGAGGTCCCAAAAGATTGTGTTTTGTCCCCTATGTTGAAAAAACAAATGAAATCACTGGGAGAGGTTGCACAGGTATTTATCTTGCAATGCTACAAAAAAACAAAAACAAACCACAGGTGACACTAGGAGAAATGTCAACCAGGAGGACTTAGGATACCTAGGTGAGATCAGCGCAAAAAATTGTCACATGAAGCTGCCATGAGCATGTTAATACAAAAGGGAAAAGGTGGCATTTCAATTGTTACAATAGCGAAATAAATATTCATTCAGGGTTTGATGTCAGAAATTCCATGATTCAGGACTTTTGTGACTGCACCCGAGACAAAGCACTGCTTCCATTGTAAATAATTTCTATTGGTTAGAATTTGTCAAGGTAACACATACACACATGGATGCCATCCACTTAGGTGCGACTCCCCTAATAGCTACTGACAAATTAAAATCCTTTCAACACATATTTTCACAACATCTACATCCAATTAGTAAGTGTGTTTTTTTCACCCACTAAAAGGCAAGTTGCAGTCTTGTTCCAGGAAACACCAAATGACACTGTGGCAGCTCTGCTTTTGGCTTATACACCTTAATTACAGAAAAAGTTGACAGAACACCCATAGACACAAGGCAATAATCACATTCCTGGATGTTCAGTCTATCCCAGCTATCACCCCCAGGCTAAAAGAGGTTATTAGATCTAAGAATTCAAGTTATGCACTCTAGTTGCTCCATAGAGGCCATTACCAGCAGATTCTGCATGGCTCATATTGCATGTGGAAGCCATAACGTGTCAAGGAGGCAAATATCACCATGTAGATTGCATGGAGTCTCTGCAGAGCTGTGGTCAATAGCATGCTTACTTTCTAAGTAGACCCTGATGAAGATTATCAAAACATGTCAGGCAAAACAAATCTACCTTGTGTGCCTAAGAGCAGTGGTTCTCAAACTACAGTATTTAGCACCGGGACCCACTTTTTAAAATGACACTCTTATCGGGACCCACCTAGCTTTACAAGAAGCTCAAATATTTATCTTACTGTATTTACACAAGCTTGCAAACTGCAGAAGCTCAGCTCTTTGAAGGGCAATTAGCAGCTATATGATCTTTGAATAGCCTTGGGACTTGTGGCAATTACTTATCTGTTCTTTCCATCACCTGGGACCCACCAGAAATCAGGTCACGACTCACCAAGTGGGTCCCGACCCACACTGCCTTAGAGGTTTTCCTCTCTCCTTCTGAGTTGTGTGGGTGCCTCCCCTCCTTCTTCTTTTAATCATGTGGCAAGCAACTGTATTATGGTGCCACATGAAGACCATTTCACGCAGACTATACCAAGAGATGTGTAACTTGTAAATCAGCTCCAAGCCCTGGCAATTCTGGAAAATCCTCCAAGATTCTGTCATCACTAACGGAGGCTGGTGGGCTGAATTTTACTTCAACAGTGTTTGTCTCATGTTTGTACTAACCAAAGGCATTACGGGTCTTTCCAGCTTAGAGTCCATGCAGTCTCTCTTTCCAATGAACTGTAGCCCTGTGTGCTGTAGCACGGCATCCATACATGCTCAAGCTTGCAATTAATCTGTGGAACTCCTTGCCACAGGATGTGGTGATGGCACCTGGCCTAGATGCCTTTAAAAGGGGCGTGGGCAGATTTATGGAGGAAACCTCCTGATTTTAGTAGTAGGTTATCTCTGAATGCCAGGTGCAAGCGAGTGGTAACAGGATACAGGTATCTTGTTGTCTTGTGTGCTTCCTGAGACATCTGGTGGGGCCACTGTGAGATACAGGAAGCTGGACTAGATGGGCCTTTGGCCTGATTCAGCAGGACTCTTCTTATGCTGTGTTTAAGCTTGTGTTGTCATCAATCCTGTCTACAATTATGTAGACAGGGGGTTGTAGCTCCTTACGTTACATGGACATGCATGGAGCCTTGTTGCCATTCCAATAGAACTTGCCTACTTTGAAACAGCCAGAATTTTGTTGTTTGGTAATACTAAGTTCAATAAAACTGCCTGCTTTGGTACCACTTTTGTGGTACCACTTCTCCTTCCCACCAGCAAATATTTATTTCAAACACCTTAAAAAAAAAAAAAAGGAACCAAAACTTCAGAGTTGTGCACTGGAACAAACCAGCTTCAATAGTACACTGTCAATAATACGCCAGAAACCCAA
Organism: Plestiodon gilberti rubricaudatus; assembly: GCA_026170595.1. Lineage (NCBI taxonomy): Eukaryota > Metazoa > Chordata > Lepidosauria > Squamata > Scincidae > Plestiodon > Plestiodon gilberti. The sequence continues at coordinate 104,024,991 of JANXHW010000002.1, read as the reverse complement.
AATGCGGATTTGGTGCTCACCTGTGTGCATGTGCGTGGCCCACACACAGATATCTCTGTACATTTCTTTAAATGGTACTGCTGGTTTCAACTAGTGCTGAGGGGAAAAAAGAGGCTGTGTAGGAACTTACAGGGTCTGCTACTACTCAAATCCAGTCAGAGGTGGGTAATGCCTATAAAATGTGGCACAGCTAAGTTCCATTCATCCTGTCATGTTCCTTCCATCACACATTTCCTTGGCTACACTCCTCTGACCTGGTCCACCTCAGCTCCACTAATGCAAGCCTGTCCTTTCAGCTATGACAACTAAATAGAACCTCCATGTACAGAGGCAGTATACCTCTGAAGAGCAGAGGTGGAAGCTGAGTCCCAAACACTATCTGCTGGTGCTTTCTAAAGCTGAGCTGTGTTCTCAACGGAACGTGACCTGCCTGGAGGGTATCTTAGGAGGTAGAAAGGTGGCATACAAACGCTCAGATACATAAACACCACAAAACCCAGCTGCCACTCCTTTCCCCCTAAAAATCCATGTTACATGAAGCAAACTAGTAATGTTGAGAGACCGATGGTGAACCATTTGGGCTTGGTGTGTCAAAGATTTTGAAAATGCCTAACGTGACTCTGCTGGGGTGGGTGTGGGTGTGGGTGTATGTGTCCCGAACTTTTAATAGTACTTTGACTATTGCTACTTTTAATAGCAATTTTGAATTGAACTGAACTGAAAACTATAGAACACATTGCATTTTATTTAACATCAATTAGTGACTTTTTGTTGCTGAGTTTTACTAGAGAATATTTTGAAAGAGGTCTGCCAAAATCCCTGCCCTAAATGTTTAAGACAAGCCTGTAAAACGTTTGCAAAAATATAAGGTGTGTCGGGGCCCTGAGGGAAACGCTGACGTGTCACCCAAAATGACCTCGCATGTCACCTGTGACACACGTGTCATAGGTTCACCATCACGGGTAATGCCACAAATTTTAGTACAAGACAGCAGTGGGGCTTAAGCTCCGAACACCAATTGCAATGTCCCTACCCAGTAGGCACGGACAATATTTTCTTTCGGTAGATTCCGCCCAAGCGACTTTCCCCTTCCTACATTTATTCCTACCTTCCCCAAAACATCAATTTCTGTCCTAGATCCCCCAAATCAATTTCCACTCTGATCATTCCCCAAAAAATAGTTCACCAAAATCTATTTCCTTCTCTGGTGTCTCTCCAAGAACAAACAATTTTTCTCAGTCAGCTTTGCCTCCCCACCTTTAGTTGGGCTAAAGGCCTGCCCAGTGCAACACACCAATACTTCAAAACCTGCATGATTTACTTGTGAATCCTGCTTCTTATTTCAGCCTCTTAAGTGGCAATACACAGGGTGGGTGCACTACTGTCAATGCTTAAAGATGCCATGTACACATTAGAAGCATGTGTACATGTTAACACATGTTCTAGTTAACAAATGCCATATCTAAATCATGTATCATACACAGGTGAGAATCCATATAATATCTCATTCCAAAAGTGCTCTGTTGAAATGTATTCCAAAATCTAGTAGCACACACATCTGATTATGATCAATTTTTTTTAAAACCACATTGTCTTCTGAAATACAATCCGGTCTGCAAGTTTTATTTGATCAGGCTGCAAAGGCCAACTTTGAAGTACAGTAATGGCATAATAACACTTTAGAATCTTCCACTAGCCAGGTAACTCAAACATAGGATGAAGGAGAACGCTGCAGAAAAAAGCCTATTTCCTCCCTTAAGAACAATACACAGCTAAGAGCTTTCAAATGAGTCCAAAACTGGCAACTTCAGCAGTTATAATATTCAAGACAGTCTGCTAGTAACTCCTATGCCCCTAGAGCCAGTGTGGTTTAGTGGCTGACAGAATACTGAGACCTGGGTTCAAATTTCCAGCTCAGCCACAAAGCTTATTAGGTGTTCTTGGGTCAGTCACTCTCTCAGCTTAATCTGTTTCGCACTGTAGAGATGGTACTGTACTTTCCCCACTATATCATGAAGGAAACCAATTCCAATAGGCATAGACCAATTATACTCTACTTTTAGTTTAGTCTATTTTTTTCTGCAAAGATGCAGTAGCACACATAGTTCTTCCTCTCCCCAATGTTACTCCCACAATACCCCTATTTAGGAATGTGGGACATGATGTAGAGGAATTCTGAGGAAATATACAGACAAACCAGATTGTGAAATTGGATATCAGCGGAACGTTTTCATGCCCATCAGAAACTCTGCCCTTACATCAAAGCAGCAAACTCTGTGTGCACGAAATCATGCAAAGCTAAGGCCTGCATCAAATACACAGAACATCTGTGGGAAATCACACCCATCTGTCAACTCGGGTGGGATTTGCAACTGCACATTCACTCCAATCCAGGGGGCTAATTAGGCCTTTCTCCGGCTGTCTTCCTGTGTCTGCACAACTTTTTCTGCCACTGCCTTTGCAGAGGCCTGCGAGACAATCGCGAAGGCCACGATGGGGTTGGTCACAAGACTTGATGATGCTAAATCAGTCGTGGAGGAGTTCCAGAGCAATTCAGTTTTGGGTCCCTGGACAGAAGCCACATTCCCGCCCTGTGGCTGAGCGACTAGTTCACCACAGCGGGGGTACCAGGCAGATTCCATGATTACTGTGGGGGTACCAGGCAGATGCCATGATTCTGCAGATGTCTCCCATTTTCAAGAGGACGGAGGAGGGTGCTCGAATGCCAACACGGCAGAGGAGATAAATGGGGTCGGTATCCCACCCATGATCATCAGGGAAGCTGCTTACCTGCTGCGACTGTGGCTTCTAAAGCCCTACCCATCATCCCCTATTCCTGAGCAGGAACACTTCAGCTGGTGCAGCTGGCAGCAGCCTTTGGGCAGCTGAAGGACGGTGAAGGATTCTGCTTAAACGAGAGGACTGCAATGAACAGCTGGTTCCAGTGGTGGTGACAACTTGCTGCGTTCTGTACAATACCTGCCTCCCTCAGGGCAAGCTGCTTGTGGCCCTGGAGTCACCCCCTGTGGAGGGGGATGATGACACATGGTACCCCCTTCCCAGAGCCTGTTTGAGAGACAGAGCACCGGAGGATGCTGGGAAAAAAAGGTCAGAAGAACTCTCTTCAGCTACTTCAGCAGTGAAGGGCTGCAGAAATTCATGGTTCCCCCCCCCCCAAAAAAAGACACAGGTTTTGTGAAACCAATCATCATTCCACATTAACTACAGTTTGTCATGATTTCTGAATTATTTTAGGAAGTCTCTATCCCACTTTCCCTTTCCTCACAGGAAAGCCCAAGAGAGTTTTGAGTTGATAAGCCATAGTACAGGTTGGTTACCCCTTATCCAGACATCCGAAATCCAGACTATTCCGAAATCCAGACATTATTGGATTATAAAAAATAAGGTTTCTAGCACCTGGCTGGCATAGTGCAAGGCATGCTGGGGCACAACATTATTAAAAATATTGTATAAAAGTACCTTTAGGCTATGTGTATAACAGCGCAATCCGACTTAACTTTTTTGCTGGTGTAACAAGCGGCGCAGTGAGAACGGGAGGCCCCAGAACGGAAAAGGGATTCAAATCCCCTTTGAATTCCTCTTTTGGAGGGGATTTGAATCCCTTTTCCGTTCTGGGGCCTTCCGTTCTCACTGCGCCGCTGGTTACACTGGCACAAAAGTCGGATTGCGCTGTAAGATGCATATGAGACATAAATGAATTTCATGTTTAGACTTGGGTCCCATCCCCAAGATATCTCATTATATTTATTATTATTATATGCAAATATTCCAAAATCCAGACAAATCCAAAATCCAGACAACATCCCATCCCAAGCAGTCCAGATAAGGGATACACAACCTGTACTAGAGAGTCAAAATTTTACTTACAAAGCTGAAAAGTGAAGGCCGACAAGCAGCTCAAAAGCATGGATTGCCTGTTTTATGTTTGGAAGCTCAGACCATGATTTGGGTTCTAAATTAGTGTAAAACTACACTATGATGCGACACCTGACGAGCCATTGTGTCCTGTCTCCTGAAAGTCATCAATCACACAGAACCAATAGAAGGAACACTTCCTCTGAAGAAAGAGTCCAGCAGGGACCATTTTGTCCTGACTCTCAAATCAAACAATTAAGGCTCAAGCGCAACCTATCTAAGAGACCCATAGTTGGATTTGTGGCACCCCAATAAGTCATGCTTTGTTCTAAAATTAGCTTAAGCCCAAGGGAGATTTTTAAAAATATATATTACAAACTATTAGGTCTATTGAAACTTTTAGAACCTAGTAGCCTCAGAAAACTCCACCCTTTTCATGTGGAGGAAAAGGAACCAAAAATCAATAAAAACATCTCTGCTCAATTTAGCTCTGTCTGGGTGAACCAATAATTCCCAACAGCAAATATCCAACGTGTCTGAATTTCAGAAAGCTCTGGGCGCTTTTCAATCAGATTTGTCATAACAGGCACAAGCCGGAGGCCCCCCACAATTACTTCTTTCACAGAGCAGCTCTAAGTCTGGAGCAGGTTGAATCATCACACAGTATTGACTGACAATCAATTTTCAGCTTGCCGTGCTATGCAGAGCACATAATGCAGAGGAAAGCTAAAATGCAGCAGGAATGTAATAGGTTGCTCAATTACAGCAAGTTTGGAAAAAAAAATGTAGATGGAAGGGGGACTCCCCCCCCCCAGCTGCATTCTTCTCAAAGTCATACATTATACAAACTAGATATTTAAGATCCATTACACAGAATTGTTGCTTTTAGGTAACATTTTTTTTTGGGGGGGGGGAATTAGAATAATGAGAATTATTCTGGTTTATTCAGAATACTATTCTGAAAATATTATTTTCCCATCCTACTACACAGAAGCCAAGTAGACCTTTGCTTTTGGGGTGACTTCCTTGGTTCTCTGCTGCAAGACAACAGCAGCTGCTGTTGGAAAACTGAGCAAAGCAAGCAGGGGGGTGATGCTGAGAGAGGTTTGGCAGGGAACCCTCTCCAGGAGACTGTAGCAGAAGCAGTTGCAGTTACAGCCACTAGAGGTTTCTGACCTTCTGGAAGGTAATTCATAGGCTCTTGTGTGAACAGCTTGGTTCCCTTTTGGCTCTTTAAGCTACTTTATGTTCTTAGGGTCCACAGAAACCGGGATTTGGAGATCAAGCTCTTCTTCACTGTCCCGTCTCGTACATGAGTTCCCTCGACCTGTGCCATTCAGAGGAATTTTATCAGGGGGTACAAAAGTTTCTTTTGGGCCCCTTCCCTACATATGAATTTGGCTCTGGGGCCCCCTTTTTTGCTCCAGGACCACCTTTTGACCCATTTTTTGCCCTGGGCCCGGGTACAAATTACCCCCTTCTTAACCCCCCTCTCAGAGACCCTGCCCTCGACCCTGGTTTCCAGATGTAGGACCCGTAAGTTATGATTTAGAGCTGCTTATCTGCCTTTGCCATCCATCTGGTTAGAGCTCGGTTTCATAAGTTCTCTCCCATCTCTCTTGAAACAGAACTATGGCTTTAGCCTTCACCTGGATAGCGGGGTCAAATTGATCAAGTAGAAAGTTTGTGTGTGTGTGGGGGGGGAACTGATACTTTTTTATTTCAATCTTGTACAGTTCCATACTACTCACATTCCTCAACACGAATTAGGTCACTTGCCCTATGGTATTTCATGCCCACCATGTAATTATTTATTTATTTTTGCAAATTGCAGTGTATAGTCTTGATAGTGCTGGGCGTATTCTGTACCTCAATTGCACTGAATGGGAAACAAACTGACCAGCACCTACTGTTCAGTGTCATTTTTGTATCTACAGAAACATCAATATTATTGACGTCATTGTCTTTGCTGCCGCTGTACTATTCCTGTACTGCCAAAGGGAAATACTTAATGAAGGGTTGATTTTTTTTTCCTTTGTAGCTCAAGCCCTTTCCCCCATCTCCAGCAGGTGTTTTTTTTTAAACCACTTTGCTTATATTTGACCCCCCATGCCGGATCAACGAAGTACACTTTTTATTCAGGCAAGGGTTTTAATGTGATTTGTCAATGGTCTGTGAATTCAGACATCACAGGAAATCACAGTTAGCCCAAACTATGATTTGCAAACCAGCTTCAAACCATGGCTTCAGATACTGGTTTGATGGCTCGAAACAATCAGAAGCTTCCCAGTTCGTGGGAAGGCTCAGATTCTGAAACTGTGCGAAAGACAAAACATTTCAGCTCAAGTAACCAGAATTTCACATTATGTTGGAATACAGGCAGATTTTTGTACAACAGTTAAATCAAGACAATTGCATTTTTATGATAATATATGAATTCATCTCCCGAGACAGGAGGAGGTTTTAGTGGAGATATTTAAGTACTGTATGTCTTAGCGCTGCCCTGAAGACTGATAATTTGCCAAGAAATTCCTAAGCTTGTGTCAATTATTTACGTTGAATTTGTACGTGCCATGCCTTTTCCTAATTGTGTATATTTTGCACTGCTTTGCACAAATGTGTGTGTTCTTTGCACAAATGTGTGTGTTCTTTTAATTGTAAACTGGGTTGTATTGGTATTTAAATGCCCCTTGGGCTGTAATGTTATGCGTACTTACCAGGAAAACGTCATTAAATGTAATGGAATTTACTTTATCAATGAACTGAATATCTCCTGGCTTGGACACATATTTTGGTGGCTTATAATGTTTGCCTCTGTCCACTACAGCTTTTCCAGTATTCGGATGTTTTCAAATGTATTTCAGAAATGATGAGAGTAGAATAATGCTTTCATCCTACCTGTCAACATCTTTTCTCTTTTCCCACAACTTCTTTTCTTTTTGTTTAACATCCAGCATCAGGAGCAGTTTGGTGATCTTGAAAATTTACACACTGCTTTTAGTATTTTTGATTGGGTCCTAGTATGGTTGTATTATCATTGTATGGAATTATTATTTTTAAATGAACCAGCACAACCACTTGTATTTCTTTGTCTACTTTGGAGAACAATGTATGTGGCTAAGCAAGAAGGCAACCAGAAGCCAGAGGAAAACAATCAAGAATCTGCCATCAAGATCTACGAATTACAATTATAGGACTGTGCCCCAAGGGTTATAACATGCTCACCAACCAACTAGGTAATGCTACCAACTTGGATGCTATTGACTTTATACCTAGGTCATTGTCTAAATTAAATCTCTAGTTCTACTTTTAGGAGGGCAATATTTTTCATGACTTCTGTTCTCTGCCTTACAAGTGACACATGTGAATTCTGATTAGGGCTAGACCCAGATTTCAGTAGTCTAACCTAATTAAGTTTCTAAATGCCTCATCCATTCCATTCTAAGATAGCTATAATGGGTTTGTAACTGAGGTTTCCATTGTGCTTAGGAGCATCGTTTTCTTCTCGCCTCTTCCTGTCCCTCTCCCCCCCCCCTTTTTTTGCTTATGAAAACACTCTTTTTTCCAAACCAAAAAAAATTATATTGAACTTGAACATTTGCGATTTTCAGTTGGCCTTAATAAAAGTATTGTTTCCTATCAGGTACATACTATTTTCTAATGAATCAATATAACTACTTCTTGAGCTTTATGTCTATAAATGCTAGATTAAAAAAAACAGCTGAGATTTTTTGGGGGGGATTCCACAGATATTGGAAGGCTCTATGCTGGATATCAAATTCTGCTCAAAATATTACTAATTCTGGTTGTTTTGGCTTTTCTCTAATTTTCACAGGCAATGCCTTCAATCACTGTTTAATGAACAGGCTATTTTCTAAGAGACCTGTTGTGGCCCTGAAATGCCACAGGAGATTGGCAGCTGGAACATCTGGGAAGAGGGTAACCAACATCTTTGTCCTTCCACCTTTGTTCTCTCTCCTACTTACCTCTTGCTTCTGCACCCTGAAACCAGAAGCCTCAGGAGAGATCATTGGCAGCTTAGAAGAGTTCTGCCCACGAGGTACTCTAAAATCTGGATTATTTTTTAAATACCAGGTGGGCCAGTAGGTATACAGTACTGATTGGTCTCTTAGGTGCCCGAAATGTCCTCCATCAAAGTTGCAACATTCCTGGAACCTGTGCCAGACACTGCGACACACAGTAACAAAATAAAAAGATATTTTTTAAAAAAATACCATGACCTGATCAGTACTGTATACCTACTTTTGGCCAACCCTGTATAACGTAAACCACCTTGGACAACTTTGGCAGGCAGGCAGGCTATAAATATTTGAAATGAACCAATTTCTCAGAATACAGAAACAACTTGCATTACGACTGCAATAAGAGTTTGCGATAGCCAGTCTCATCAAATCCCAGGAACCATTCAGACGGTCCACACTATAAGATTCTGGATGTGTCAAACCAGAGAGTCTGCCAAAGGGGCTCCAGAGCCATACTCCTTGCATCACCACAAGGCAACATACAGTAATTCAACCGTTTGTTGTCAGCAAGTCTCTTTCCTTCTGCATTGAGCGGCAGATCCCATAGCTGTTAACTTTCTCTGACTTTTCAGACTTGTAGATCCCCCATCATCATGCCATTCAGCATCTCTCTCATAAGTTTCTCATCTCATTTTGTGTCTTTGCTTCTCATCTCATTTTGCGTCTTTGCTTTTCTGAAGTGTAGTTATGAATATATTCAAGATGAGAAATTTACATCAAATGAAGTAAGGCACATCACCTCGGCCTGGTAGGAGGAATAATTTCAATTGTTTAAAAAGCCTCAGGCATACAAACAACAGCACCCCTGATTTAGCACAGGGCATATTAAATGAGAAACCATGCCCGAGTGAGACAATATTCATATTCCCTCAACTGACAGATACAGGACTAGCAAGAGTCATATTTCAGAGTGCTTTAAGTAGTAGTATCTTTTCCTGGAAGTGGAATTCTATAGTTCCAAAATATAGAGATTCCAATATTTTTACCCTGCCCCTGAAATAGCATCATCTTTCTTTTAATTTTCCTCTTCTCATTAATCATCTTCCATTCTAGATAATCCTCTTACATAGATAAGATATATGAGCCAAGATTTCTGCGCATGACAAGCAACTGCCTTGGGTTTTTCTGCCATGCAGTAAAAAACCACACACACACACACACACACACACACACACACACACACACACACACACACACACACACACACACACACACACACACACACACACACACACACACACACACACACACACACACACACACACACACACACACACTTTGAAAAAATATAGTCCTTTTTAAGACTTTGCCAACTGAGAACCCAATATCTCAAAACTTTTGGTATTTTCATTCAGGGCTACAAGTACTGTGAGCTTCACAAAATAAAATCCAAATTCTGTGGCAGGGTAACAAATTCTGCAACATCAAAAGTGGAATTCTGGTGCCTTATTAATTCTACAAAACGAGCACAACTATTCATTCAGTTTATAACCTACTACTCTAATAGTATGTGCTCAGTGCAGCTTACAGCATTTTTTGCTGCATGTTAACAGCCCTGTCCCAAGGGGCTCAGAATCTAAAAATAACAATAGTTTAGGAGAATAAAAGGACAAATTAATTCAAAATGACACTGTAAACATAAAATCTTTTTTTTAAAGGGGAAAAAAAAACAGCTCAGTCCTAAGAGTGGTAGCGATACTGTCTCTAGAACTCTGCACAAAAGGTACGTAACCCTAACCCCCCACATCCTGGAATGATCCGTCCCCCAGTACCAAAGGGGGTACATATTTCAGATGGTCAACTTGGCAAGAGATGAAGGTCTAGATAGACCAAACCACTCAAGATGTGGCACAGGTGGCATTTCAAACCAAGTTGGCTACAGGAAATGTGCCATTGGACAGCAGATCTATGTGGGAGGTGCAGAAAGAAGCCAGGTACAGTCTTGCACATATGGTGCTCAAAAAAGAAAATGCATGGATATTGGAGAGTAGCCTTTTTTTATTAATCAGATAGTCTGCTTATTAATCAGATAGTCTGATAGTCTGGTATATACGATAGGTTATTTGCAACTGTTAAACATTTAAACTGAGTTCAGCTCTGAATTTGATTTACTGGAAGAAGCACACTAAATAGTTGTTGTAGCAGGATCACCCCTCAATCACTGCAAACTTGGCTACAAAGGTACTGATTGGCTTTGCTTATGACAGCCCAATCCTATTAAAAGCCCCGCGCTCGGATGCATTGGTGCCGGGGCAGGCTCTGCTGCATCCAACGTGGTGCTGGATGTCTCCTCGAGGGAAGGGGACAATCATCCCCTTCCCGTGTCGAGCCCCAGCAGTCCCTATGGGGCTACTTGGAGGCTTGCAAGCAAAATGGCTGGCGCAGAAGCCCCGTGTTGGGCTTTCAAGCCTGGGGCGGGGCTTAGGATTCGTTGGAGACCTCCTCTGCCGAGCCCACCCTCTCCCAGGCATGATCTGCCCTCCTTCCCACCATGGAACACCTCCTCCCCGCCTCCCTCCCCCCGCCAGCTGGTGGAGAGCTTACCTGCCTCCGGCAGACATAGTTCCTTCACTGGCGGAAGCCTGCCGGTGCTGGCCTCCACACAAGTGAGACAGGCCCCCGCGCTGTCGCAACATGCTTTACAGCACGTTTGCAACAGTTCTGCTGGTGGAGGCCAGCATAGGATTGGGCTCTGAGTAAGGTAACTGCAAGAAAGAAATACAGGAATGGAGACTCAAAAGCTATGGTTCACTTTAGGAAAATAAGGGTTTCCTTTGTGAATTATCAGAATGAGATATACCCAATTGAAGCGGGTATATGACTAAAAATTATGTATTAAGCAATTAAGTATATGGCATAGAAATTATGATGTACTAACTGAAATATTCATAGAAATATTACCTAATAGTATTTTAGATTTTTAAGATATTTTTGTTATGTAATTCTTCCTTGTAACCTTATTTGCAAGTTTGGGTGGTGTTAAGAGGCATTCTTATTGATTTGTTTTATCGATAGTAATTCTGAAGGATATGGGAAAAATTACTTTTACAAGCAAACATCTTGCATTTTATAGGTTATGGTGATAATGGGACTCAGTAATTCTTTCACATTATTTGTAATTTAGAGAATATGAGCAGCCCGTTTTGGTAATTTAATGCTCATTCTTTAGTTGTATTTTTGTATTGATTTAGGATGACTATTCATTTTTCATTTTGCTGTCTATAGGTAAATATGTGGGTAATTCAGAAAATTTTTGAGTATGTATCTTGTGTTTCCACAGTGTCTTATATTAATTTTGGCTCAAAAAATGCAGTAGATCTTATTTTCCCAAGCCCTGGCGCGACCCCCCCCCCCCACAGCACTTACTTTGACCGATTTAAGCTTCATTCTTTCCTGAGGGTGCAAGGCTCTGCAAGGCCTGGAAGGCCTGCACTTGAGTCCTCCACCATGGAGACGACGTGCTACAGAGACTCTGCAAGGTTGCAGCCTCCTTGCAGGCCTTGATGGCCTCTCTAGCACGTCATCTCTATGCTGGAGGACTCAAGTGCAGGCCTTCTAGGCCTTGCAGAGCCTTGCACCCTCGGGAAAGAATGAAGCTTAAATTGGTCAAAGTAAGTGCAGGGGGGTCGCAGGGGGGGGGTCGTGTCCATCTGGCTGATGATCCTAGCTAGGTCTTATTTTCAGGGGAGGTCTTATATTTATGAGTGCCAGCAAAAATCATGGAAAACAAATGACGGTAGGTCTTACTTTCGGGGGAAGTCTTATTTTCAGGGAAACAGGGTATACTATGAATAATAATGGAGCTTCTTGTTCATGTAATTTTCTCATTATTTCACATTTTCAGTGATATTGGTGGCCTGCTTTGGTTTCATTACTTAGCTATAACTCTATCAATATTAAGGTAATTCTTTTCATTACCCAAGGTGTATTATGAATACATAGGTTTTATCTATGAATATGAAGGACAATGCCAGATTCCCTGAATATGCAATATGACTATAAAGAACAAATATATGAACGTACAGGTCTCAGTTTGAGAATACAGAAAGGATACTATTGTATATTTCTAAGTGTGTATAAATAGGTTTATCTTAGGATAGGGATTTAAGGCATACACCTTGCTCTCTCTTCTCTACTATTTGGTTACAGATACATATGTGTATTCATACATATATAAACAGTACGGTTTGTAATGCAAAGTATTATAAATTTTTACATATACCTCGGAGGTTAAAAAGATGTAATATGAACAATGTTTGACATGGTACTTAATGCATGCAGGGAAAGGAAAATGATTGTATTGCTTTCAGTCCCTCCTACAGGGGAGAAAAGTGGGATAAAATCTAATAAACAATACAATACCTTCGCTTTGATCTCTCTCTTTGGATGCTAATTTGTGTGGGTATAAGTACGTCTGTATGTGTGTGCGCATGCACACAAACATGCGCGCACACTTATGCATACTTTCTTTTTCATTCATTCTATGTCACTGGTTAGACTTATATTCTTGCTTAGCTTCCAAGATCTTTACTTGATGGCTTGGAAAGGACACTATTCTACTAACATTGTAGTGATAATATTGGCTAGAGTTGGTAATCCTCTGGATAACGTGTGTCCTTAATATGTAACAGACACAGGCTTATATGCCACTTCAGCTATTGCTGATTTGGAGCTGTACTCTATTTTTCTTTTCATTGCCTTACGTGTTTTGGGACAGTTGTTACCAAGAAAAATTGGGATATATACTGTGTAATTTTCTACTCTTTTTTAAGTAATAAAAATTAAAACAAACACAAAGCTGTAAACAAAAAGTCATGAAATACAAGAGACCTAATATGCCTGTGACATTTCTATGTAGATTCCACATGTATATAAGCAAAGCAAAGAATAGTCATCATTCACCACAGCAGTCATAAGAGATAGATATAATTCTTTCCTAGCTGTTTGCTCCTGTAGTGAGAGAGAAACCCATTGACCTGATTAGGACCTAAACATAGGACCGCTGGTTTTTCAGCCTCTGTAAGCCTAATATTAGCTTAGTACAACTAGAAACATAGTACTGTATAACCAACTGTAACTGCTGTTGTGAATGCTCACTGTTACGTTCATGTGTATGCTTGGAGTCGGCATAAAAACATCTACTGAACCTCTTGCATTGCACGGCCCTCTGGTTCCACTGCTTACCATTTTTCATGTGTGCGTGCATACGTGTTAACCATGAATAATGCTGCATTTGATGAAGTGGACTCTACCCCAGAAAAGCATATGCTACAATAAACCTGTTAGTCTTTAAGGTGCCAAAACATCCTTAGTTGCGTTTGCTACATCAGTTCAACACAATACTGCTCTAGAACAGGGGTGGCCAATCGTCCACCCTTAGGCCTCTGCATTCTTAAATGTTCTGTAGAAGGCAGAATCTTGGCAGCTGCAATTGCTGATGGTGCTGCTAAAGCAGCTGCACCTGCTGAAATGCCCTCAACTATACAAACATTAACGGCCCAGGAGCATTCAGGTTAAAAGGTTGGCCACTCCTGCTCTAGAATTTGGAAGCTTTCAGCAATTCTTACGGTTGATGACATTCAACAGGCATTGCTCTCATGCTTTCAAGCATATATATCTTCATAACAGATATTTCAAGCATATTTCTCAACAAGCTGGAAAGGTGCTTTCTTCCCCTGTAATGAAAGCTAAGAACCTCAGGAAGTTAAACGATTGTGGCCAGTACTCCCATTCTCCAGTTTTCTGCACTTCTGCAGAATTGTGGCAAACACAGCACTGTTCTTAGCTTTATTTTCTAATGTAAGGGTGCTGGGGTAACTCCAAATGGAGAGTTGCGTCAGATGATACTTTCTGGCCCCTCACATGGACATGGCTGAGAATTAATCAGCCCTCCCCCACTTGCCCAGAGCTCCATCCTTGCACCTGATCAAAAATGACCTACAAATAAAAAATCCAAAATTCATAGGCCAACATTGCAGTTTATTACTGGGTTTTCCCTAAGAAAATCAACTTTGGCCTATGTATATTGCTATGTGGCCAATCCATTTTGGCCTATGTATGTTGGATTTCACATGCATACACTGTATTCAAAATCACTGACCCCCATACAGTGATGCATGGTTGCTTACTGCCAGTTGTGCAAATTTAAAAGAGGTCAGACTATTAACAGGGGAGGCTTTTAAAGGCAAACATAGCAACAGATGTTGAAGAAATAGTGCCTAACTATGCAACTTGTTACAGGAACATCAGGCATCTCTATAGGAAACACTTCCCACATGTTTCATTGATCAAAGTCAACCAGTCCTTTTAAGAATGGTTTCTCTTTTTTTTTTCCAGCATGACTATTCTGTGCATATAAGTTGTTTTGATTGCTAAACATGTGCCTTCACTCATTTTATTTAAGTTCTAAAACACTGTAATGGCAGATTGAAGTGGATAAAGAGACTAAGCATAGTTAAGCATCCCACTGGGAGGTCTTAAGAAGATGATGAGTGCATGAATATATAAACATGTTCATGTCACTCATTCTGAAAACTTCCAGTTTTCTCAAGCCCCTGAGGATAAATATGAAAGAATATCTGATACCGAAGACTAAAAAAAGACTTTGAAAAAATGACATCTATGAAAAAATAGTTCTGATTTGAAGCAATACTGCATACATGAGTCAGCTTTTTAAAAATAAATTATTTGCTTTTAGTGCATGCAAGGAATGTATCTACTATATTATGGAATAAATATAGCTTGCCTGTCTCTAGCAATTTGCTATCAATACTGGCATCTTGAATAACCCAGAACAGGGAAGCAATTCCCACGATTTCACCTTATGCGCAAGTTGTTGTTGTTGTTCAGTCGTTAAGTCGTGTCCGACCCTTCGTGATCCCATGAACCATATCCCGCCAGGCCTTCCTGTCCTCCACTATCTTCCTGAGTTCGCTCATTTTCATGTTTGTTGCATCGGTGATGTTGTCTAACCATCTCATCCTTGGCCTTCCCCTTCTCCTTTTGCCTTCAATCTTTCCCAGCATCAGAGTCTTCTCCAGAGAGTCCTCTCTTCGCATTAGGTGGCCAAAATATTTGAGTTTCAGCCTTAGTACCTGTCCTTCCAGGGAACAGTCAGGCTTGATTTCATTTAGAATTGATTTCATTTATGCGCAAGAGCATGGTGCTATTAACTGTTCTGAGACTCTGAACACCATGATGAGGTGAAAGCGAAACTGATCTTTATTTCCTTCCTTCAACCTCCTTACATAGTGCCACCTAGTGGCCCTAAATTCTTATACAAATAATGCCACAACAAGAAGACATGACTCCCAGGTCACCCTGCCCTCAGTCAGATGAACAAAATTAAGCAAAGGTCACTCTTAGACTATAGAAAACCTATGCTTCAATTGTCCCAAGTCACCTGGAATTGTCATGACCATCAACTGATAATGATAGAACCGACTATCCCAGGAGAACCATGAATGATCTTTCTTTCCATTCAAACCTGCACAGCAGAAGTCAAAACACATGCAGGTCTACCTCTAAGGGTCAAACTACTTGTGACATGGACTACATCACTGGCTCTGACATGCCTCCATTTCTTTGGTAAATAGCAGGTGGATTTGCCGCCCCCCTCTCCCACCCCAATGGATTGAGATCCTGGCAGGAGACGTTTTTAACCCTACTGCACCACAATCATGATCCAGATCAGGGCTCCTATATAGATGCTCTTTGCTAAGTGGAAAAAAAAGCATTGGCCGCAGGTGCCCTCCCCCTGAAAAGTCTCAATCTATGTGGGACCCAATCCACCTAGTATTTACCAAACAAAACTGAAGCATGTGCCTCTTGCCCTGACATTTGCAGCGCAATCCTATCCAACTTACACCACCGGTGTAACCAGCGGGGGAGGGCAGGGTGGGAGGCTTTGGAGGGGAGGGGAGATTTAAATCCCCTTTCCTTTCTGGGGCCTCCAGTTCTCGCTGCACCGCTGGTTACACTGGTGGTGTAAACGTTGGATAGGATCGCGCTGTTAATATCGTATATAGTTTGGCCCAAAGAATCATTCACAAGTTCCCTTGACTGGTTGTAGCAGCAGCAAAGTGATACATCATTGAGAAGTAGCTTGCCTTGCCCTGGAGATGTGCCTCAGAATACAGAACGAAAGGCATGAGCTATTTTTCACAGATGCAATTTTTAAAGAAACTTGTAGTCTTTTTTTTTTTTTGTACTTCCGCGGTATCAGGTATTCTTTCACATTCTCTCTCAAGCCTATGGGCTTGAGAAAACTGGAACTCATCCCAGCCGATGGTGTATTATGCCATTTTTTAACTACACCACTGTAAGATGACAAAGGTTGGGCAACGATTAGAAAGGTAGAACAAACCTGCATATTGCTTCAGTGCAAGAATACAGAAGCTTTTTATTAGAATTCACAGCCCCCATCTTCTCTGTTGCTTGTATTCACGGTATTTTCCAGATAGCCAGAGTACTTTTTCTCTTGGGTGCTTAGCTGTGTTATAGGTAGGTGTTGCGAGGTAGCTGGGGAGGCTGGAGGGAGGCTGCTAGCAGAGCTGCTCCCACTGAAAGTGAGGGGAGTCTGGGTTGTTTTTATTTACTGAATCCATAAGGGAGGGGGGAGTCATACTTTGCAATCCTATGCATGTCTATTTAAAGTATGGATACTGGCGAAGCTCTTTTGAGTCAGGCTTGGAAATAATTTCAGGAACTCACTAAAGTTTAAGGTAAAGGTGACCCCTGACAATTAAGTCCAGTCATGTCTGACTCTAGGGTGTGGTGCTCATCCCCATTTCAAAGCCGAAGAGCCAGCGTTGTCCGAAGACGCCTCCGTGGTCATGTGGCCGGCATGACTCTCCTTGCCGCAGCGCATAGCATGCAGCTGGAACACGGAGCGCTGTTTACCTTTCCGCAAGCGGTACTTATTTATCTACTCGCATTGACATGCTTTGGAACTGCTAGGTTGGCAGGAGCTGGCCAAGCAAGGAGCGCTCACCCCGTCGCGGGAATCGAACTGCCGACCTTTCGATCGACAGCTTATGGTTCAGCGGTTTAACCCGCTGCACCACCCACTGGCCACAAAGTTTACCCCCAAATAAAAGCTGAGTGGAAGAGAACTGCTGATTCCCTTGTTTAATGTAATTGAGTTCTGTAGCTTCATTACATTAAATATAGGGAGTGAATTCAGACGCTGCAGAGGCACCAGTAAACCCTTTGCAAAGAATCCACAGTGGTTGACTTCCTCTCTCAATCCCAGGTTTGAGCCCCTGCAATGTCAGAATTCAGCCGCAATTTAATGAAATGGAGCTCCATGATGTTGGAGTTGGGCAGAACAGGGGCTTTTTAAAAAAAACCTCCTGGAAATCAGGGGGAAGAGTGGAAAGACAACCCCCAGGTGGACTCTCTGACCCAGAGGGTTCCTTGCAAGGGATTTCTCTCTCTCTCTCTCTCTCTCTCTCTCTCTCTCTCTCTCTCTCTCTCTCTCTCTCTCTCTCTCTCACCCACCCTCTAACTAGAGATCAAACTACAGGCTATTGATGTGACCAGAGCATTTAGGCCATCATGCGAGCATGTTCATTGATTCATATGTGTTCATGCACATCAGTAACCTGTTTGGAAATGTATTTAAATTTTATTTTAAGGAAAAATAAAAAAGATGCAAATTGAAAAATGGCAGCAAACTGTGGATGCATCAATTCCAAAAGCAACTTTAGCCATTATCCAAGTTAAGCTGGAAGGCAGGCAGAGAGGATAGCCAACTCAACATTCATCCCTACAGATGTGCGAGCGCCAGTCCTGGCTCATCTCAAAGCATTTGGGCATCTTAAGCATTTGACAGAAACATTCAAAGAGCCCAAACAGTTGAAGTGGATCCCTACTTCCCTGTTAGGCCCCTCCCTTGTCCTTTCCTAAGCAGCGGAAGCATTCGGGCAGGTAACAGGCAGCAGGGAGGCTGCTTCTGTGTGGTAGTGAGCTCTTTCTATCACCTGTTAAAACCAGCCCACTCCCAAGTAAAGCTTCTAGGCAGGGGTGGGGACAGAGAGCTGAGTGGTGGGTGTTGACCCCGTTTCAAGTTGGAAGGGATGTGGACCCAATTTTATAGGGGACCAGACTTCTTGAGCAAGGAGTTTCAAAATCCTCTCATTCAAAGTCCTCCATCATCTGCACTCATCCCCAGTTCTGACACTTCTCATTTATTTCTGCAAGGTGACAGAAAACAACTAAATGTGAGAGGACGTCATTCTGTCAAGGCTTCTAACCAGTATCCAGGCATTGCAAATGGGAGTGACAGGGAAGAGGTCTCTTTCACAAACATCTCCAGCTGCATGTGATTTGTTTTCACATCTAGGTTCTTCTTATGCAATACTTAATCTCAAGTTGGTTCCAGGTCATACAGGGCTTTGAGACCAACCCCTAAGGCAGTGTTTCCCAAACTTTTTTGACCTGTGGGTCCATTAACCATTGGTGACCATTGGCTGTGGCTCCCCATTACATTATGTTGATGCCTGCTAATTGGCATTGCACTGCTTTCCAAGAGGATTCCGTGGCACTCCGTGGCTCCCCTGACTGGTTTCCGTGGCTTCCAGTTTGGGAACCACTGTCCTAAGGGATTCCATGCACAGCTTCTTCCAGTATTCCCTTCTCCTGCCATTACTTTCTGCTGGCAACCCCAACTTTCCCTTTCCCCCCACCTGTTACTTTCCTCTGCTGTCCCCGTATGACTTCTCCCTGGCTTTTCCTTCCCCCTCCTCTACTCCCCACCCACCTACCTACCACTGACTTACAGAAGTCTGCAAGTTGGCAAGAAGGAGGGAAGGTGGTTGCCCTGGCTTGCTCCCAAGCAATAGTCCCTGCGCTAATGCTGGAGTTGCCCCTTGTAAGAACTCTGAGAGCAAGGATGATGTGCCCGCACAAAGCTCATGTGGGCATTCCACCTTTCCTCTCCTCCCCACTGGTCAACCAGAGTTGCCCCCAGGTGGTGGGTGCTGCATGAGTGCAGGGACCACCACCACTTGGGAGCAACTCCATTGGCTCCTGTGCAAGTCATGGCAAGTCTAGCAAGGAAGTATCGAGTTGCACTGATGTTCTATACTACCTTACCCCTATATGACACTCTTGAGTTGTTTCCAGGAGGAGCTCCAGTAGGCCCATTCTCTGGTACTGCCCCAGCTCTATTTGCAAAAGACTCACTTAGCAAAGTCTCTCTGATAGACCGAAAATCATAATCAGGGTTGTGTGTTGGCTGCAATCCCACAGAAGTGCCAAATGTGGTACTGGGCACCAAATTCAACTTCCTGGGGGAAAAAATCAAGCTCCATTTTTAAGAAAAAGTTTCTAGTAGTTATGGTTGGGACAGGTATACTTGAGTGTATGAACCATCTCTGAATATGAGTTTACAGTGGGTCCTTGGTATCCATGGGGAATCCATTCCAGAACCACCCTGCAGATGCCAAAATCCATGGATACTCAAATCTGTGGGGTCCTCTCAAGGGGAGGGGGTCTTCCTGTCGCATCTGGAGATGTTCTGAGATGTGAGGAGGTGCCTACAGGACACCTCTGGGAAGCTTTCTGAGGCCTCGGGAGGCCATGCACAGCCTGCTTGCACTTCAGAATACCTCCTGGACGCGACTGGAAGGCAGTTACGATCGCATTCGGGAGGTCATGCGAGGCCCTCCAGCACAGGTCGTTACCCGCGTTGGGTCAAATCTGCCAAACCCGCGGATAAGGATATTGTATATAAGCAATGTCTTAGTCTGAATAAGATTTGTAGCACACAGGAACAGGATTTTTATGCGCTATATGGCTCTTTGTCCCTCCCCCACGACAAAGAATCAGAATAAATTATGGCAGTCAAGTTATGCAAAGCTGTTTGAGTGCTTAATTCAACTTCTCTTGGTGCAAAATATGGGATTCCGTGATGCAGAATTTTGGGCTCAGGCAGCAGGTTGTAGCAAGCTGAATGAGTCATGAGTACAACAGATGCAACAGGATATTCAGTGCCATAAAAAGAAACCGTGCGTATTCTAGCCTTTCGCTTTAATGAGTTTTGACTCTGGCCTAAGGCTTTAAGTTTTTCAAGTAGGCCACGAGGAACAGATGGAAAGACCTGAGGCAGACATCTGCTTTGCTCACCTTTTTATTTAACTAGATTCATCTACTGAGCTTAAGAAGCTCCCTGATGTTCTTTGTCTACTGGAGAAACCCTTAACCTGCCACTCTGGGATCTAATGCCCTTCTGGCTTCACTTAAGTCTGTCACTATATTAGCAGAAGCAGCTCTCCTTAGAACTGGAAATTTAACGATTTAGAAAATGTAGGTGAACACAATGCCCAGCACGAAGACGTGGCATTCCAGATAATGGCAGTTATTCATGACCTCTGCATGAGCCACAATTAAGTATCCGTGGAATCCTATCACTTTCTCAGAAATGAAGTAGCCTGGGAAAGAAATTACATTTAGTTGCAACAAAATACAGTTAACATTCCAGAAGCCGGGAACGTTCAAAATGCATGTTCAACATTCCCATTAAGCCATTGCAGCACACAGACAGCTCTCACAGTTTATGTTAATGTTAATTAATTTGGAGATTGCTTTTCTGCAGCAGCAGCACCTTATTACTTCAGCCTTGTAATTTGCCATTCAGCTGGGCATCAGTGGGGATTGGGAAGTCTTATCAGCAGTAGGCTGTAATGGAAAAGCATTTCAATGGTTTCCAGATCCATTACTTTCAGCATCATTTTAGTGTAAGCCAAACCCGGCCTTTTCTGTATTGTTCCATACTACTCCTGTGATCAAAATCAGCTCCTTGGAACAGAATACCTCATTCTCTTACAGTTATAGTACTTTTATATCAGTTAAAAGGTTCCGCATACCAGAAAAAATGTCTGGTATAAAACAAAGTCAAAAATTTCATCGTTTCCATTTTTCCATCAAAAGTTGCCCTTTTGATGTGTTAAAACTTTTTTGTTCCCAAAAAAATGAAATCTGTGAGGGAAAGTATGAACATTCTGAGGCTGCTTTAGGAGGGGTAAAGCAATTTCCCAGCCTTTGAGCCAAAAAGTCCCCAGACAAGCATATTATCTTCTTTTAGGGCCCACATGGGAATTAACTACACTGCTCATTCAGTCAAGGCTGTGGAGTTTCCTAAAAGATACGCTGCTACAAATCTCCTCATCCACATATCTCCCCAGATCTTGAAGTTCTGACTTACCTGGTCTTGGTTTCCAAGGTAGAACAGGTACATTAGGAATTCTACAGTGTTCGTTCTTTATTTCTGAACTGGGTGCAACGAATTGCATGCACACAGATTAGAGCTCCATCATGTATTTCCCACCATCTGCATTACTGGTATGCTCCTGCGCACTGACAAAGTACCACCAAAAAACCCTATATTGATATGATTCTATGTTTGGTGTATCGAGGCTGTCTTTGTGTGGCGCACACCAAATCCTAAGCCACTTCCCACTCCCAATTCACCTGCACGGATCAACTCGGACTTGCACCAGTGATTAATCGGTCTGAGCTGAACTGTAGCGGCTGTGGGACTTACCCCTAGGAGACCTCCAACAGCCGAAACTCCCCCACAGGATGCAGCGTAACTTGCGCCAGCGCCGCTACATCACTGCATGGAGATTTAGTTAGGATTAGGTTGTTGAAGAGTTAAGGGCAGAGGCAGGCTATGGTTGGCGCCACAAAAGTGGAGCCTGATCGAGAGAGAAAGAACAGAGCTAGCAAATATTCTCAAACCAATCAAAATGCCTTCCCTGCCCCTTTAGAAAAAGGCTACAATCCTGAAACTTGAGGTTTCCTGAAACTTGAGGTTAAATCCTAAGGCTTGGCAGTCGCAGTGCGTGTTCAAGTCCCTACCCACAAAACACATTTTCTGTTCCCTATATGAGAAAAAAAATTCACAGTAAAACGTCTGTCTCCCGCCAATGATCAAATGTATACTTGCCAAGTTTTCAGCTGAAAGGTAGACCCGACCCACACATTACGTGGTTTGACTAGTTGTAGTATAGGCCCTATACTATGCTGCATGGGGCCACAACTCAGACTGGCAATGTAACACAGAGGTAGAGGGTATTTAATCCTTTAGCTCTGTGCTATTTTTGCATCAAAAATTGCTCCCCTAAAGCAATTATTCAACCCTTAATGTTTCCAATGTGGCAAACGGCATATGGATTAAATAACCACTTTGGACATGATTTTTGGAAGGAAAACAGTGTGGAGGTTAAGGATTGAATACCCTCTACCTTTGCACATGGCTGCTACACAGGAGTAAAATTAACATGGTAAATGTTAATGTGCAGTGTGTATGTTAGGGGAGGATACATCTGAACAACAATTTGTAGATTTACCTTGTCCAGCTAAATCACATTTTAAATCCTGTTCTTATTTTGAACAGCAAGATAATGGAACAGGCAGCAAAGGCCTCTGGATAATCTGTGCTTGCCTGGATTAGTCAAATTCTGTGCAGATCATTGCAGTGATAGCTCGGATACTGTAGCCAACATAGTAAGAAATGACTGGGATGCAAGAGAAAAGCATAGGCACAAATCATGATCCTCTTTTTCTCGTGGACAGGCTTACAAAACCAGTAAGAAGTTCAGTCAATTACCATTTAGTGCAATCGCCACCTCTCCTATCCTAAGAAGCATCACAACCAGTTTAAATGCATAACAAAAATCTGTTCACATAGGTTTATAAAACCTACAGGACTCATTGCAACTGACCAAAAATATAGTGCTAACTACTCACTATAAGTATACAGTAGAGTCAAATAATAAAACTGCCAACTGGGCAAATTGGCACTTTTTCAAGTGGTGCTCTTGTTATATTTAGCAGGCGGGGAGAGTAACTGTCCCTCCTTAACTCCAGCATGACATCTTTTCTAGTGGCTACTTGCTGGTGTTTCTTTTGCATCTTTTTTAGATTGTGAGCCCTTTGGGGATAGAGGGAACCATTTAATTATTTTGTCTGTAAACCACTTTGTCAACTTTTATCTTGAAAAACATTATACACATGATGATGATGATGATGATGATGATGATGATGATGATGGGTTGTTGTTGTTGTTGTTGTTGATGATGATGGGTTGTTGTTGTTGTTGTTGTTGATGATGATGATGATGATGATGATGATGATCATCATCATCATCATCAACAACAACAACAACAACCTGCAATGCAACTCCAGCTCCTGAGAAGATTGCAGCATGAAATACAAAAAAACATTCTCAGACCTGCAAGAGCCCTTCTTGTTTTTGAAATTAAAGTGGAACCTATGAATTACTACAACCTGGAATTCTGTACGAAACACTGTAACAATCCAGGCAAGACGAGTTCACTTCCAGAAAACATATTTATTTCCGTCTATATGTAAAGCTGTTTAGCAAGGATGAAAGCTGACATCTAGGATTATTTAGGATGAGTGGATTTCACCCATACTAATGTGTTTCCATGGGTTTGCTTTGGCCCACATTCCATTCTACCTGCCTCCTATTTAACCTGGAGGACTCAAAAAATAATTTCAGAACAGGCACATGCAGACTTTCAGCCTGTGTCTCTTTTTTTTCTTAGAGGTATCAATGTGCACCAGTGCACTGCTTAAATCAAAACACAGAGACCTGTGATCAGAATGCACTTTTTGCAAATCCCTTTTTGCCCTCTGATTTCACGAATGACTACATGCTTTAATGTGAATAAGGGACGTAAAAGGAAAATTAGACAGGAACTGAAAACTGTGGCAAACTGATCGTGTACAGTGGTCTGAACAAAGTCTGGAGATTAAAAAAAGAAAAACAATTGCGGATTGTTAATAGTTTGGTGCCATACTGTAAACAAAAAGCAAAGAATTTAGAACCCCCAGATCCTGGGAGAATTTCGTAAGCATCTCTAATGATTATCTTTCAGGCAATGGTGTCAAAAACCACAAGAGACTCTTCTTATCCAAGCCCAAAATTCTTTAAAATTGAGAGACAGTTATTATTTGGCTGAATGAGCTAGAATGAGAGTCTCTGTACAGTTACAAGCAGAACTTTTAAATAAGCACACATGGTAAAAGCACATAGACATGTACGTTATATGGAGGGGCAATCGGAATCATCATACCCACCTGGTCATGCACCGTACATCCACACACTGGTTGCGCCTTGCAGCTGTTGCAGATTCATGCTCAGTTGCACTGGGATGTATGCACATCGGCCCAAATGCAGATGGGATCTCAAAGCTTACTACATGACCCCTCTCAGTTTAACCTACCTCACAGGAGAGAGTAAAAAACTGTGTGAAAAGCATATGCTGCTACTCAGCTCTTTAGAGGAAGTGTGGGGAACAAATGTAAGAATATAATTGTGTCAATTAAATGGATTTTCCCAGCTAAAATTAGTTCAGTATTAAGTTCTGGTTTAAGAACTGCAATTTTACATTTTATTAACAGGGCTTAATAAGCACTTGATATACAAAATTCACAAATGATCTTAACTTTATACATTTTTTTTTTACTAAGTTGTCTGAACAGACGAGTTCTCATGTCACTAGAATGGGAAAGTTGATGTGGCAGCTTCTCACGCTACTCCAGTAATATCAACATGGTGGAACCATGTGTAGGCATGGGGGGGGGGGTTACAAGGGAAGACTCACACTGGAGCTATGTGGTTCTTTTGCAAGAGCAGAGCAGGAAGAGCAGAGCAACCATACCAATTCAGTCACACAAGAACCATTCTTAGGGGTTAGTGAGAAACAATGGTAGATTAAAGAAGCAATCGTCTGAGATGAGGGATCTTACCCTGAAGCCAACTTCTGGAAGTGTTGGAGTGGAATGGGCCTCACAATTTGCTTTCAGACAGTCCAGAAGAAAAAAAAATGGGGGGGGGGGCTCCAAGTCCATATGACTGCCACTTGGGGGGGGGGGAGAGAATCCTGACCACCATTTTACCAGCTGCAGCCAGGCAAGGGAAAGCTGAAAAGTGCCAATTTCCTCAAGGGCAGAGGGAGAATAATTTTCCCTTCCCCCCAAAAATCTAAATGCTTTTTCCAGGTTCACTGAAGCAGAATCTCCAGATACAATTTTATGAGTATCTGTTGAAAACACTCTCTCCAAATTTGAAGGAACATTTAAAAAAAAAACTGGGGGAAGTACAATGTAGTGTTTCTCTCAAACAATTATTTAAAAAAGGGGAGCCCCAAAGTGTTGAAAAAATAGTATTTTATAGAATTAATATTTATTAATGGTATTAGTGAACTGAAGTGAACTCCCATTAAAAAAAAAACCATTGGATGCATTTCACATGCCTCTCTCAAAACACATCAGGTGTTATTTTTGTTGGAGCATCAATCTATAAAATACAATTTTATCAACAGTTTGATATTTTTGCCTTTTCTTGGTCTGCAGAAGTGTTTTATCCCTGCCGTTTTTCCCTTTTATTTGGGATTTCTCTCCCCCCCCCACTCATAAGTTGGTGAATAAATGTTCCAAAGTTTTGCCTTCTTTGCTTCTCTAAAGGGCAATTTGATTGTGGAGATATTTTCTATCTATCATACTTTTCCTCTGTAAGGTAAGAAGTAGTTTTTTTTATATAGGATACCAACAAGAACTTAAGAGCTTCTATCAGATGTTTCTTATGTTGTCCGCTCTGCAAAAAGTCTATTTCACTCCTCAGATGACCAGTTATTTCATAGGACTAGTCTATTTTGGAAAAGACAGACCATGGCTCAATTCCGACATCACACATAAGCACTTTAAGTAAGTTTTACTATAACTCAGTGTGACGTCTGAATCGACAAATCATGGCTATGGCCATCAGTTTGCTTCCAAAGGTTGATATACTCTGAAGACAGGAGCAAACTTTTATAAAAACTGAAGCAGACAAGTAGGTCTAAACTACAGCCTCCCTGTTGTGCATTCAGACGTTCAAACCATAGTTAGCACAAACTGCCCCAAGTCAAGCTTGGAAAACCAACCTATTTTCCTCAATAACCATAAAGTAGCTAAAGCCAATCAGACCCTGCCAGCTTCCCAATGTCGCCAAGAGTATTTGGTCCAATCCCTTCAACCCCCCCTTCCAACTCACAAGACTCGATACGTCAATTGTGTTTCCTTGTTGCATTTTATATACGTGCAGTGCTGCCAACTTCTCTAGCTAGGGATATGGGAGAGGGACAGTATTCAGGGCTGTCCACTAGTGCCAGTGCTTTTGCTACTGATGTTCAAATTAAATGTCTCACAGACTGAAAATGTATTACAGATCATTCAGACAAGAATCACAGAATGAATGCAGACATTACACTTACCTTGTGGTGATGGGTTTTTTTTCTTCATGTGAACATTTTGAGTTCATCTGCTTTTTGCCTCCAGTATTAGGCAAAAATTTTGAGCAAAAGTCAAGGATTTTTGCTACATCCTTTTTTTTTTTTTTACACCTACTCCACTCCCCCAGGCTTCTGTGATGTCTCCTGCATTAAGCCTTATCCTTTCAGAATTCAGTGCCACCACAGAAAGGAAACATGGCATCTCAGATAAGTATGATATGGATTCTGTGTCTTTGTGTCTGGAATTCTCCAGAAACAAAGGATTCTGGTCAACTCCCGCTGGTGAAATCAGAAGTGGACTTTTCGATGCAATCACTGCTGTTGGAGAGTCTTGGAGAGGCCTGCGGAGCCGCCCATAGCCCCTTCGGGGAGCTGGCAGGACAACCACGTATGCATAAAAAAAGCGTTTTTGGGTCAGGCGGGCACAATCCTGGAGCGCCGCCACCAACATTGCCCTGCCCCCACAAAGACTTACGGGGGAGGAAACTCTCCTGTAGGACTTTAAGAAACACCGCCCTATGACATCAATAACCCTTGGATATTGAAGTTCATGCACACAGATGCTCTTGGTTGTTGCCTCTGGTTTGTCATCTGATGTACCATGCCCATGCATTAATGAAAGGCTCACTAACTCCTCATAGGACGGGAGGAACTGGACCCACCTCCCTTTCTCTTGGACTTACTTAGCGTAAGTAGCCAAGGATAGAATTCAGCAGGTGTCTTTCAGGAATGTTATTTTTCACTTGATTTTTATATCTATGTTAAGTGTAATGACTGCATCTGTTCACATTCCTTGGAAAAATGGGGAATCTCCCCGCTGAACATGAATCTGTTAGTAACATCATCCAATTTAAAAAAGAAACACACTGCTAGCAAGGATGCAATAGAGAAATCTCCATGTATAATCCAGTTCTTTTTTAAAAGCATGAAACTTCAGAAAGAAAAATGAAGGACTTCATCACCACAATGGGCTTCTCTCCTGCTGGCAGCGGAAGTTTCAGGGCAACTGACACAGACTTCGCTTTCCATGCTTATTGCTGCTTCCAAGTATGATCCAACGGCATAAAATAGTCTTGTCTGACCCTTAAGTGGAAATGATGCTTGAATGACAAATATTGGCCAGTCTTGGTTCACGAAGGAATAGCACAGGCTTAATGGCAGAGGTGAAGTAACTAAGAAAAATGTTCCCCATTTGTATTAGATCATTCAGATGTTACAGATTTGTGCTTAGTTGCAGATATTAGAGGCAGGATAGGTAGGTAAGACTATGGGCACAACAGGGTATTCAAGTCACATTGCACCATACATCCAGCCATTCTCAACCCTTTTTTGGGGGGGGGGCTACGGCCCCATAGGAGCTCTCCTCAGGTTCCAGCACCCCCCCCCCCCGGTCAAACAAGGATACAACACAGACAAACTTAAAATCCCCTTCTCACAATATTCAGACTGTGATCCCCTTCAAATGTGCCAGGGCTCCCCAGGGGGCCATACGGCTCCCGTTGAGAATGGCTGAGGGATGACATTCAAGCCATTCTAAGTCTTTATTTCACAGATGCTTAAAACTTCCTTCCAGCACCAGTCAGGTCCCATTAGCTCCCAACGTTTGAAAAGTGAAGGCAGTCCAGCCAGTTGTCCTTAAAAACATGAAGACAGTCTTCAAATTAACTTCTTCAAAGTCAGGGTGCCGTGCCAACTCTAGACTGCTGGGAGCCCTGAGGAAAAGCCCTGGCAATGGGCATCCATGGCTTTCCCACCTGTCCCCTGAGGGACCATTAAGTGCTACCACTGCCACCAGTACTGAGGTGCCAGCCTGGTCAGGTGGGCCCTCTGATGGGTGGGGGCCCTTGGCTGGGGCCTTACCTGGCCAATCCCTGAGAGAGTAAGCATCCCTACGTGCGTCAAGCTGTTTAGCATTTCAGAATGGAGATTACCATGTCAAAAGGCAGTGGCATAGGTAAGGGAGGGCTGGGAAGGTGCTTGACCCCGGGTGTCACACCTCCAGGGGGTGTCCTGGAGGCATGACACCCGGGGTCAAGCACCTCCCCAGCCCTCCCTTACCTATGCCACGCCTCCAAAAGGCCTTTCAGAGGCCTTCTGAGGCCCAGGGAAGTCGCACACAGCCTTCCTGAGCCTCAGTATACCCCATCTGGCACCTGGGGGCACAAACGTTTGTAACACCCACCCCATATCCCCCCATCAAGAAGACCAGGGGGGTGCAAAAAAATTTGCGCCCCAGGTGCCAGATGCCCTAGCTACACCACTGTCAGAAAGGTAGCCGTGTTAGTCAATAGCACTAAACAGAGTGTTGCAGCACCATAAAGACCAACGAAGAGGTTCTCAACCAGTAGTACGCGTGGCACCCGCGGACACCCACCTCGCATCATGGAGACCTCAGCACCAGCCTGAAAATGCCAGTGGGAGGCTCGGTGGCCAGAGCTCCAGCACGTGGGTTTCACGCACTGGGAAAAGCCCGCCTACCCTAGCCTCTTACTGGCGTTTGCAGACTCGCGCCGAGGCCTCCAACCTCCAATGACATAAGTAACTGACGATGATGTCATGGCCAATTACTTCAATGGTACGCGGGGATATCCGCGGCAGGTAAGTGGTATGCCGGGTTGGGGGGTTGAGAACGCCTGGACCAACACATTTATTTCAGTAGACTTTCGCAGACTACAGTCCACTTCATCAGAATGCATGAAGTGAAATCCCCGGCAGGCAGTGGGTGGCTGTGTGCACCACACATGCACACATGCGCACGCGCGCGCGCACACACACACACACACACACACAAGTGGGGATAGGCAAAAAAAATGGAAAAGAGCAAAGTCAGTTGCAAGGGGAAATGAAACAAGGCTGATCCTGTAGGAAGCCAAAAAACATAAAAGCCAAGCACAGTGACAATTCACAACTGGTGACAACAACCTTTTAGCCTCGTGATGTTTACTTTGGTGATAAATGTATGCATCAATGCACAAGAAAAGTGCCCACCCTGTTTCCCCATAACTGTGTCCTGCAGATGACCTTCCGTTGCATCTGCACTAAGGCACAACAGAGCAATCTCGGTGGCTGGTTCAATACAGTCCCTGCCTCCTGTCAATTCCTGTTTACAGTTCTTAAGCAACAGTGTCTGCTTCATGCATAGCAGATTGATTTTCTATCCAAAATTTATGATTTTAGCTTCTCAGAGCTCCATCAAAGATTTCTTATTTTTCTAACGTTTTCTGGTATTTAATCTGCAGCTTTTGCTGTGCATATACAGGGCTTTTATGGACCAGACTTTGGTGAAAGGGCACATGCCAGTGGTTGGGTTCTCTTTCTGAAAATAGCCACAGACAATACAGCCCCCCCTCCACTG
Source organism: Plestiodon gilberti rubricaudatus (assembly GCA_026170595.1). Classification (NCBI taxonomy): domain Eukaryota; kingdom Metazoa; phylum Chordata; class Lepidosauria; order Squamata; family Scincidae; genus Plestiodon; species Plestiodon gilberti. Next base: position 103,995,412 of record JANXHW010000002.1, on the reverse strand, counting down.
CGGATTTTACTTATCCACGGATTGTGGGGGGGGCCTCAGAAAACCAGAGGGTTTTCACGTATCCACGGGGGGGGCACCCTGGAATGTATTCCCTGTGGATATGGGGGCCCTACAGTACTTAACCATATGTACCAACAAGTCAATTAAATATCAAATTGCTGACGTTCTAAAAGAGCCCATAGGAATTATACATCTAGGCGAATTCTGCCCTAGATTATGCTTCACATAAGGTTCTTGATCGAAAGCTTTCATGGTCAGCTTTCTTCACATAAGGTTTTGGGACAAATTCCAGGTAGCTATGGTAGTCTGTGCAGCCAAAAAAAAGTGTCTTTTGGTACTTTAAAGACCAAAAGATGTATTTGATAGCTGGGCTTGATCCACAAAAGCTTATACCACAATACTTATTTAGTCTTTAAAATGCTACAAATATTCTTTAAAAATTGACACACAAAAAACAGTTTCTTACACACTATGTAATAACTGGAGGCTTCAGTATCAAATGGAGTCTGACAATACCACCCTTTGCACTGGGTCCCTTGGCACAATGCATGCTCCACACATCCCAACCTCATCCTTTTATCTCTTCCCCTTTCCCCTTCAGCTCTGCTAGGCCTTGGGGCTGCTCCTAGCTGAGCAGTGAGGAGGGACAGAGTGGAGGGTACGGTTCCTCCCTCTCCTACCCTTGCCAGGCAGGATTGCTCCTACCCTGGCTGCCATGCCAGGCAGGATAGCTACCTGGAAGCTATTGGCCACACAGGAAAGAGCCTGGCTCTGGGGCACCTTTCTGTTCTCCCCTGCAGTCAATAGGGGTTGTTCATAGGAGAACCGCATTGGCTGTCATGGAACTTGCAGTAGCAAGAAAGTGCACTTTTTCGACTGCTGCAAGTCCCACGGTATCCAATAATGCATTGGCTTCCAGCATATGCCTGGGTAGACTCAACCTTCAACACCAGCACTGAAGTCCAAGAGCTGCTAACATTGTCAGTGTGGCACTAAGTAGGAACACATTCCTTGCCTCTAATATACTGTACAGTACAGGCTGCTAATTAAAACTGCTATGATACACCTACCTTTCAAGCTACGTTGCTTGACTGTGATGCAGTACTTCAAAAGTGACTGAGTTCTGATGCCGAGAGCTGTCCTTGACAGTAATTTTGGGGAAAAAAACAAAAACTCCAAACACATTTAATTTCGGATCCTGAGAGATAAGCCAATCATTATTTAACCTTAGTTGCCCATGACAATACGTCCTTTAAAGCATTGATACCTTAAATTATTAACAACAGAAGGTTCTGTCCCCAATAGGAAGAACATTGTCTTCTGCATCAGCTGGTATCCATTTCATCTGGAACACTCTTTGGGGTTTCTGCAAACTCTAAAGAAGAGCAACGTTTCTTCTCACACAGAATGTTCCCAGCAGGCATATTATATTAAAATACGCATTTCTTCAAAAGCTCTCTGGTTCAAAGTAAAGTTAGCATTATTAGGCTTAGTAAATTACATTAACATGGATATATTTCTCTTGCATAGTTCAAAGGGAGGTGACATCTGGACACTATTCAGTTTAATTAATTTGTATACCGCCTTTTTCAGGCCAAGGCCTCTCAAAGCAGTTCACACAGAGTTAAACACAAAACAAATGCCCAGAATAAATCAGTTTTCTATGACTTGCTATGGAAAAGTGGTAGCAAGTCAGACTTGCAGGCTTCTTCTTGTCTGACTGACCTGAAGTTGGCCAAGATACTCCTCATGGTCATGGGGAAATGTTCCTGGTTCACAATCTGTTGTGCAGGTTTTTTGGCAGCTACTTGTAAAACACGTAAGAGTATTGTCAGTAACGAGGGAAAATTCTAATGCCGATCTACGCTCTGTTTATCTGCCCCCCTTTGTGTAGTGTCTTCCACCTGTCATAACTTAGGCTTGGCTGAAAAACTTCCCCCTCCCCTCGACATGTGATGTTCTGTCCGTGTTGTGTTGTGTTGTGTTCTGTCCGTGTTGTGTTGTGTCCGTGCTGTGTCAGTGTCGGTCTTTGACTGTTTATAATAAACTATTGGATTGGCTTCTTTACTGGACTACAGATACGTGAGCAGCTACTAACTGCGGCCTCTTCTTTCTCACAGCAGCTTTAAGCAGCAGCAAAGGCTGGCGGAACAAGATGGCCACACCCCAGCCGAGGTGTTCTAGTGGCCTCTGGTTTCCAAAACAGGCCCGCCCACCCCCAAAGCAAATGGCCACCAGGTCCATGAAGAAACTACAGGAAGAGACTCTTGCAGAGGAAATGGCACCTCCTCCAAAAATAGGAAAATACTTTTCTCTAGTCAAATGCAAATATACTTAGTAAAATGCTTAAAGCTAACTTGCCTCGTTACACATTCAGGATGGGGAAAAGTAAGTATTTTGGAAATTTATAACTGCAATTAAAGCACTATGCAAAATGCTATATATTATATGTCTGGAAAGCATCCTAATAAGAATGAATTTAGATCCAATGCAACAGTATTCTTTTTTTAGTTGCACATTAGTAGTTCACATGCTCTTTTGTGTGTGTCCATTTCATATGAACAGAGCACAACTGACCATGTCTATGATATCTTCCAGAGGCACATCGGATTGGTTCAGATGTATAGTAGTTACAAACCACAATATGTGACTGTTCACCCAATTTCAATCTGAAACCATAGTTTGCCCAAGTTTTTTCAATCCAACAAACAAACCACGGTTTGGGCCATTGCTCTGTCTTAGGAGGCGTTTCTAGATCCAGAGATGTGGGTCTGGACAATGAAGCTGCTCCAGTGGCTCTCGGTGACACTTTCCCAAAACACTCTCTCCTTTTTCTAGAGTCCAGCGATAGCCTTGCCTCCATGCACACTGGTCTGTTCTTGCATGTGCCTTCAGTTCTAGCGTAGAAACAGCTGTTGGCTATGTGTGCTTGGAGGGAAAGGCCATCCTTGCTGTGATCCCTACTTCATGAGACTAGATGGGAGCCACCATGACTTTGAGACTAGGGTGTTAAAGGCTACTGGTGGTAAGCTTGAAGCAGGATTGGTGCAGCGGGACATTCATAACTGAAAGAGCAGCATTCGTTGTCGGCTGGGCACATGTTCAGATTTTCGGCTTTAATGAGCAATGGAGCACTTCATGGTAGAGAAAACAGCATATTCCAGATGGTCTTTGATGAGATCAAATGATTTCCATAATGAACTGGGAGAAATGGGACACCACATGTTTCAGGTCAAATTTCCAGATGTCCAGGGAGAACGTCAACTAAATTGCCTCTGAGATAGCATCCGTATTGCAGTGTTTGGACACTCAGATACGTAGGGCTTGCACTAGGTAAAGGTATCCCCTGTTCGAAAGCCAGTCGTGTGCGACTCTAAGGTGCGATGCTCATCTCCGTTTCTAAGGCCGAAGACACGGTGCTGTCTGAAGACACTTCCGTGGTCATGTGGCCGGCGTGACTAATGGAACGCTGTTACTTTCTCGCCACAGTGGTACCTATTTATCTACTTGCAATTTTTTTGCTTTCGAACTGCTAGGTTGGCAGCGGCTGGGTCAGGAAATGGGACCTCACGCGGCAGTCGGGTCTCAAACTGCTGTCTTACCGACCTTCTGATCTGCAGTTCAGTGTCTTAACCACTAAGCCACCACAGCCCCTAGGGCCTGCACTACCCATAGAGAAAAAGCTCACCTTCACTCTGTACACCTATACCACCAGCTGCTGCTGTATGAATATCTGTGACTGGTTGGCTATTGGTGCACCCACTTACTGTGAAGAATTCTGAAAGGTAGTTTGTGTCATCAACAAGTTATTTCTTGATCATGTGACCATGTGGGAGATTAATAAGTCTTGGCTGGATTCCTAGCTCTCAAGCTTCCCATGGCAATGATGGTACACACATACATGGAAATTGCTGGGCAATGACATGTTGAGGAGTTCTACAAAAGATAGTACTACAGCATGGTGAACCAAGTTATAATAGGATGCCAAGAACAGGTTCAAAGACATCCATGCTGCTGTGCCTGGCCAAAAGCCACACATCAATGTATGCATCAAATGGACATAACCATTTGCACCATGGCTCCAGGTGAGATGTTCTGCTCTGCAGTTCAAAATGGTGAATGACATACTTATGAAGCCCTTAATCACTGCTAGCTCTGCAGTCTTGGCCGATACAGAGATCCTCACAACACTACGGGAAAAAATGTAATATAACTGGTCTAGAATGCCAGCAAAGATAGCATTTAAATGGTTATAGGCACGGACTTTCTTTTCTACATGCTTGATCCAGAGACAGACATCAGATGTCCCAATCATCTACTTTGTCCAGCATAACCTCTGTGAGAAAAGAGGGAACTTTCTTCTGAAGAGAAGACCACTTTCTAATGCTCTGCTGTGACAGAGGAACCTCCATTGGACACACACACCCATCCCATGTGTGGACTTCTAAGAGATGCAGGAGATCAGAACAGCTATCAGCAAGTACATCTGGGGCAACTCTCATGCTTCCCACTTGCCTTGAACATTCAGTCCTTTCTCTCCTGTCTGAAGGAGCCAGCATCTTTATCCTGAAATTACTAATTTCAAGTGGAAACAGGTGCTGTGTTTGCTTCATCATTAGTACGTGTCTTCCAAAAAGCCTTTCTGAATCTGGTTCTTGCATTATAGGGAACAGATGAGAGTCACAGGGATATTTCTTGGGAATGGGCACAGGGTGTTATTAATACACTATTTTCACACATGTGGAAAATACTTTCTAGTTGTGCTTCAAAGCGTGAGAAGGTGAAACAAAGAACAATCTGAAGGACTGACTGACTATCAATTCCACAGAAGATTGTATAAGGATTGCATGAATTAGGTGCCTGGGTTGAACCGTTAAAATGACCAAATGCACTATTGTTTCCATCTGCTTGTGTAAACTATTTGATGTTTAAAGCTACCGTTAAAGCTACTGCTACTTTGCCATGTGCTATACCAGTGATTAATATTTATTATTATATTTATATTAATGGCAATAATGTTTATATTTATTAATTTATTTATTTACAAAAAAAAAAAACCCAATTCATTTCTCGTAATGAGGCAGCCCAAATGAATAGCCTCAAGGTTTGAGGGGCTTAGTTATGTGACCCAGCCTTCACCTGCCCCTACTACCTGTCATTGTCGGACTTGGAAACAAATGCACCAGAAAAAGGCCGCTCAAACATTTATCTCCCAGTATTTACACAAGCTTGGAAACTGCAGGAGCTCAGCTCCTTGCAGGGCAATTAGCAGCTATCTTATTTTTAAATAGCCTCAGGGCTTCAGGCAATGAATTATCTGATCTTTCCATCACCCCTGTTTTCATTGGAGGCTCTGCTCGCGACCCACCAGAAACTGGGTCACGACCCACCAGTGGGTCCCAACCCAGTTTGGGAAATGCTGTATTGTACGCTTAAAAGGTTACTACCATGGCATAACTGTGGTGTCTGGCCCAGAACAAAGAAGGGACATGAGGTGTGGCCTGAGCTGGGTCTGAGCTCCACGCCAGTCCCCCCATATCTATGCCTCTCACTGGCACAAACTCCGAAACCAACACATGAGTTTCCATCATTTGGCAATTCTGCATGATTAATCCACAATCTGCCTAAAGTAAATCTCTGGTTCTGATTAACCAGAAAGATAAAATACACTGGGGGGGGGGATGGACTAGGATTTCAAATACATATCCTGGTTAAGAATTGTTGATAAGCGAGCAACGGCCATACATATTGATGGTTCTCTTATCTTTAGCAGAGGGAGAGCAACTGTCAATTCTTCCCAGGACAGCTTCCCTCCCAGTGGTAATTTGCTTGTATCGCCAGCTGAGTCTTTTGCTTTTAAGATTTTGAGCCCTTCTGCAACAGGGAACTGTTTTCTCATTCCTTTGCTGTGCAAGCTGCGGTGTGAACATTTTTGCTGAAAAGCGGCATATAAATATTCATCACCGTCATGTTTTGCATCTTGTTAAGAATCTCCAGAGGCAAGATGACGGTGAATGGGGAGGCTGACATTCTGATCAGTGTGCACTCTGATCAATGTGTCTTATTGCATCTAATTATTCAGAGGATCGGGCTGTTTGCATCATAGAGTAGACGTTTTATTCTGCAGCCCAAAACATTGGGTTGGGAGGGAATTGGCACTGCTGAAGTGGCAGCAAGGGCAGGTAGCTGTATGAAAGTGAAGGGGGGAATGTCACATGGAGGAAGCAGCAATGGGGGGGGCAGGAGGTGTGGTCTGATGTTTGCACTGTTGTCCTGCCTGAAGAAGCTAAGCAGAATCAGCCTGGGTCCTTACCTTGGAAGGGAGACTGGAAGCCAAGCCTGGTCCCACCCAGCTCCTTTTCTTCCCTTTGCACAGACTGGGGATGTTAGTCCAGATCAGTTTGTAAAAGACATCTCTCCGCAATGTCTCTTGGACATTGTGATGGATGTCCTGTCCCCCCCCCTTTTTGGGACACTTCTAGCCACCCCACTGAAGCTTCTGTGCCAGTTCAGAAGACTAAAAGCTGCTGGGACCTGCTCCTGCAGCAGTCTTTGTCCTTTGTTTGAAATGCCATTCCCAGATAGCCATGTGCTAGATGTGGATTGGAATCCTTCTTCATGGCTGGAAGTCAAGCCTTCTATGAGATTGTCATGTTGTTGCGCAGGCAAACCTGTCTGTCTGGGTAAAGGGGGTGGGTTGGAGTGGCCAAGTGGGTTCCCACTCCTCCAATCTGGTAACTCTGATGTCATCAAACCTAGGTGACTTAAGTTCAAAGCAGAGAGATGCGAGTCTCCATTTTTCTGCCAGGTCTGCCATGAATTTGACTTTTTCTGATAATGTAGCCGTGACAGGAGATACAGGAGCTTTCTCCAGCTAGTTAGATGAGAAACAGGTGTAGCTTTGAGTCAGCAACTTTGTGAAGATGATGAATCATGAGCATAACATTCATTTCACTGAGAATGGAAGGAATTGCTAGAAGCCTTTTGACTTGAATACTGCCTTTTTTCTGCTCAGTTCTTGATAGAAGAGCTTATCTGCAAGTATTCTCATTGACAAAGTAACACTGGAGATTATCCTTTTTCAGTCTTTGCAATATCTTTTATAAGCAACTGAAACAGACTGATTCTACAATGTTTCTTCACATAGGAGCAGGGTGTTTGGGATTAGGAATCTTGAGGTTTAAAAGAGATATCTAAGCTGAACTAGTTTATTCATTCTGAATACCAAATGATACATTTGTGCCACAATTTGCTTCTTTAAATGTCGTGTATGATTTAGTGATAACCAATTATTTCTAGGGGATATGTTCTTATTCCTTATACAGTGGGCCCTTGCCATCCATGGGTTTCACATTCGTAGATCTGAATGGCAAGGGGACCATTTTTTTAAAAAAGATTAAAAATTGCTATCGCTGCCCAACCGCTCCATTTTCAGGGCTTTAGAAAGGAAAATCACGCACCAGAAGCCTGTTCCAAGTCACGCGACTCCCCCCTCTCTTCCATGCTTTCCCCAGAATGCATTGCGTAATGCATTCTGGGCCTAGCCTGGGAAAACCAAACCCCCGCGGATAAGGCAGTCCGACTGTACTTTTTTATATAATAATTTTTGAAAAGGAGTAGGAGTAGGTTAGGCCAGCGGGTGGCGCAGTGGGTTAAACCGCTGAACCATAAGCTGTCGATCGAAAGGTCGGCAGTTCGATTCCCGCGACGGGGTGAGCGCTCGTCGCTTGGCCAGCTCCTGCCAACCTAGCAGTTCCAAAGCATGTCAATGCGAGTAGATAAATAGGTACCGCTTGCGGGAAGGTAAACAGCGCTCTGTGTTCCAGCTGCATGCTACGCGCTGCGGCAAGGAGAGTCATGCCGGCCACATGACCACGGAGGCGATTTCGGACAACGCTGGCTCTTCGGCTTTGAAATGGGGATGAGCACCACACCCTAGAGTCGGACACGACTAGACTTAATTGTCAGGGGATACCTTTACCTTTTAGGAGTAGGTTTTCTCTGTATGCCAGGTGCAAGGGAGTGGCGACAGGATACAGGTATCTTGTTGTCTTGTGTGCGCCCTGAGGCATCTGGTGGGGCCACTGTGTGATACAGGAAGCTGGACTAGATGGGCCTTTGGCCTGAACCAGCAGGGCTCTTCTTATGTTCTTATGATTAGACATTGTTTCAATTCTAATTAGAATTAGCTTGTCTGAGGAAGAGTGTTGTTTGAAACAAGTCAGGCATAGATTTTATTTTATTTGAGTTTGTCAATTATTTATTTATTTTTCACATTTTTATACCACCCTTCCTCCAAGGAGCTCAGAGTGGTGTACATATTTCCTCCCCTCCTTTTTGTCCTCACAACAACCCTGTGAGGTAGGTGGGGCTGAGAGATAGTGACTGGCCCAAGGTCACCCAGGAAGCTTCGTGGCTGAGTGGGGATTTGAACCTGGATCTTCCAGGTCTACGTCCGACTCCCAAACCACTAAAAAAAAATGTGATGAGTGGCCCTCACTTCCCCCCCCCCCTAGAGATACAGGAACTCCCTTAGACTTGAAACTGTCACACAAACCTATGCTTCCTTGGCCCTCTGGACACAATTCTTCAGTTCCCTTTCCTGTAGAGTTGTCACCCCACTCTCTGGCCTTAGCAGCAGCATTATATGAAATAAGCAGGTGACGTTTCCACCATCACATTTTTCCCCTCTGCAGTAGGAATATCACTTTTTTAAAAACCTGCTTGATTTGTTTGTGTCTGGTTGCCATGAAAACGAGTCCCCAAAGAGACTATGCTAGTAGTTTTTCCACTACTCACAGCCCCTCCTGACCCTGGGACCTGGAGAGTCATCACATTTTTAGAGCAGGGCTCCTAGGCTTTTAATAGCTGCATGAAACTAATGCATGAAAGTATAATAACAAACTTTCTACTAAAACTCACAAAGGTGGAGTAATGAGAAGATGCTTAAGTTGATAGTTGTCTTCAGGAAATAGAAGGTTTCAAGAGACAGCTGTATGTGTCTTAATACTATGCAGCGCAGAAATGAACACAGGCTCCAATCAGCAAAGGTGAGACTTGCTCCTCAACTGGCAGCTGCTGGTGATGAATATGCAAAACACGTTCAATAGCGTAAATAAACCTTGAGGAATGACACATGGATCTACTGCAATGGCTGAATGGTAGCTGCACGTTTTTACTCTTAAAAACCATAGCATAGAATAGCCCAAAAGGAGGACATCAGAATCAAAGTATTGGCAACTTAAAAAAAAAAATCAATGTCCATACCCCAATTGGGCCACTAAGCTTGCCCACTCCTGTTCAAAGGCAAGCGGATCAGTAGACTACAGCTTAGTATGACATTTCTCACTTTCAGCTGTCTCTGCCAGCTCATATATACTTGGATCAATAACGAGTGTTGACACTACACATCCTACTCCTGTCTTTCTTTGGTGTTTCCCAAATATGTGGAAGCCAGCAGCAGTCACTGAATGGGAAGGTGAAGTACTTTGTCCTTGCTCAGAGGCATTCCTCTTTATTACTGCCTGGGCCACATGCTTTAAAACATGTCCAAGAAGCAATTCCTTAGTTAAATTAAGCCCTGCAGAGATGCTGTTAACACAATGCCCAAGGAGTTCAGAACTGTATGAACCTCATAGTTGGCAAGAATGAGGGCACTCAAGCACCTTCAGATAAATTGATCAGTCAATGAATGTTTGAAATAACCATTATTAGAAGAGGCAACAAGGATTGCCAATTTTCCCATAGCAATGACTTCGTGAAGCTAGTGGGGTGTAATAATAAAGAATAGTATCCTGACTTCTGGTTACAATTTCCCCCTGTCATTATCCTGCCTCCCCACCACATTATCAACCTGCCTCTCTTCTCTGGCTCCTTCCCCACTGCAACTGAAGATATCACTGTCTCCTCTATTCTCAAAAATAAAAATAATAAGTCTCTTGACCTCCAAAGACGCACACCAAATTTCATTCCAACGTTACAATGTTCAGGAGGGATATACTGTACTGCATTTTATTTTTCATTTTCCTCTTCAGGTGTGGGGGACACACTAGGTCAGTATTCAAACTCAAAACACAGAAGTGTTGCCCAAGCACGCCTACCAAATTTTAGTCTGATCTCTGTGTTTGTTGGAATTACTGTGCTGCGTTAGAAACGAACTGACAAATGGATCCATCTGATTTCCCTCGATGTAACATCATAAAACCTGAGAACATGCCAGCACTCATGGAAGGAGCCCAATTGGCTATCACTGCCTGAATGCGATGGCCACACTAGCTATCTGTAAAACAAGACCCGTAGGAACACATCACAGGGAAGTTAAACCAAAGACGACATCACTTCCTGTGACAGATGGGCAAAGGCATACACTTCCCCTTGACCCACCCTCATCTGGTGAACTCCAGAGAGACCCACAAGCCATATGGGTTCCTTTACATGTTACACTGTTAACTACAGAGAGTAGGTACACAAGCCAGCTGCACATCCACTTTGACCACTCCGCAGGAAAATCTCAAGCCACCCCCCTCTCTCATTTTCTCCGTCCCCTCCAGCAAGATGCTTGGAGCTTCTCAAAGTACCCTTCCTCACACTGAGAAGTGCGACACTGCCAGCCAATTAGGAATGGCCAAGTTTTCGTTCCCGCTTTGCTTTAAAATGAATACTGCCTGGGAAAAACACACTTACTATTTTTAAGTAATCGTTTCAGTGAATGTGAACAAGCTACAAGTCTGACTGGGGAAAAAAAATTCAGAGTCTGCAATCAGAGTCAGTAATTATCCATGGAGCAATACTTGCTATTAGTCTGACAAACCTCAATATTAGCAGCCAACTACAATTATGTGGGGTGCAACACTTACCACTTGGTTTAAAGCTTTTGCCATTTGCCAACCTTGAGCAATGAGATCACACATGTTGTGCCACTAACTGAAAATGAAATAAGAAAGCAAATCCAGCATAGGCACAACTATTGCTAACATCATGAAAATATAAAGGTTAGGATTTTTTTTTAAAACCTACAATGTTTTGATCTTGCAAATATATACAAATGTTAATACAAGTCAATTGCAGAAGAGGGGAAGGGGAGATATGCTTGTTTAAGACTACCTGATCAATTCCTGGCTGAGATGGTACTTGAACTAAGGGACCTGGATTCTGGCTCATGCTCTTAGCCATTTTTGGACCCTTGTACTTTAAAAAGTTCTCATTCCACAGAGCTCAGGCTTTCAGAGAAAGTCTGTCTATCATTAAAAAAAAGTTGCTCATCTTCACTTTGAAAAGTTATAGAATACAGAATTTTAATAAGGAAGAGGTTGTGAGGAAATGTTTTCCCTCTAGATCTAGAATTTTCCAGTTCTGCCCAGGATTTAAGGATATCATCTCTGGCAAAGTATGGCAGTTATGGTACCCACACTTGCATGCAAGTAAGTCCAAAGGAAATTAATGGGACTCCCATATAATGGCTTTAGGATTAGGCAAATAAATGGTGCTTTATGCTTACTCAGCTTAGGTCATAATGCGGAGTAACAAAGATTAATGAGACTCATGGTACTTGATGCAGTAAGCAATAAAGCATCTTCTCAGAAATGTTAAGAGTTCCCATATTTTTTTTATAAAATATGGACGTTTTCATTATAAAGCGGGGTGCACTGCGGTTTTGCAAGTGAAGAGCCTTTCACACCCACACAGGCTGAAATGCAACTATAATGTAATCAGCAGGAAATCCCTGATGCATATTAGGATACGAATTTCTGCTGTACATTTGTAGAACTAAAGGAGAAGAGGCAACAATTATATTCCAATATTTAACAAAGGACTGTGGGTTCATTTGCTGTCACCTAGACAATATAGTTACCTTAAATGAAAACAGACTACAGTAATTACTGATGAGACTTGAACAAAACTTGTAACAAAAAAGCTTCATTTGTGAATGTTACAGTCAGTTCTTGTTATCTGTTAGGGTTCAGTTCCTGGAAAACGCAGAGGATACTGAATTAGCAGATACCAAATCATTGAGCCTATGGGGAAAATGGAGTTAGGTTCCAGGGGACACTCTTTGTCATATAATACATGAACTTTGTGAACCTGAATGTTACCTTCAAGTCTATGGGCTGGGTGATAGCAGGGGCAGCATCCAGTATACCACATTGGCTCTTTGTTATGGAACAATTCTTAACTCTAGCAAATGAATTATTATTCCTCCCTAACAACATTATGCAAATATAAAAAGGTATTGTACAGTATCCTGGAAGCCCAGAGAGAGAGCACAAACAGTTCCCATTGTGTTGCAAATGGTATTTCAACAGCGCGCGTGCACGCGCACGCGCACACGCGCACGCACGCGCACACACACACACACACACACACACACAAACCAACTCCAGAAGAGAGAGATTACCTTTTACAGTAAATGCAGCAAGGCAGGGAAATTTGCTCCCAGAGGAACAAGGAGACCCGTGGAAAAATGCCAAGTACAGTACCCCCCATATCCACTGGGGATATGATCCAGGCTCCTCTGTGGATACTTGAAACCATGGATAAGAGCGAACCCCCCTTCCATGGTTTCCTGAGGGGCCCCCGCCCTGCCTCCCCTGTGGGCAGGCGTGCACGCCCCCCCCCAGCTCTTGTTTTTTCTTTCAGCAAGCTTTGTTTCTTCCTTTAAACAAACAGAGAAGCAGCCTCCATTGCAGGCAAGTAGTTGCCTGCAATAGGCTGCCTGAGGCTACTTGCCTGCAATAAGCAACCTGAGGCTGCTTCTCCTGCTGGTTAAGGAAGAAATGAAGCTTACTGGGAAAAAAGTAAAAGCCTGGGGGGGGGGGGTCCCTGCGATCCGTGGATAACTGAAACCGTGGATAGCGAATCCATGGATATGGGGGACCACCTGTACACACCCATGAGAACGAGATCATAGATAGCGAGAGCAAACGGCAGATACCTAGGTGTCAATTCTGCCCGTTCCAGATAAGCAAATTCCCAGGTAGCAAATTTGCATATAAAGAGAACTGAATGTACATCCTCTTGAACCCTGTCCCCTTTGTTAACCCAGAACTCATCCCCATTTTCCATCAAATGTACTGCTTAACTGGTCAAAGAATCTGTTGACTTTTTTTGGAATGATGAAATGAGCAAATGCAATAAAGGCTAGTTATCAAGCTGCTTCTCAAAATTCCTAGCCAGAAATCTGCTTCATGATAGATGTTGCATTCATGCACAGTGAATTAATGGTTCCCTGCACCCCACCCCCAAGCACAACACAACCCTTGGGCTAAAGACTAAGGCCCTTTTGAAAGAATTGATGAGTGGCTATCTCAGATGCAGTTACAGGAGAATTGCACCTTTGCACAGGTTCCAAAGGGCCCTAAGGCAAAGCTCTGCAATGGGCCCTCCCCACACCACATTCCTGATTGCCACATTTGGCAGTACCACTTCCACAAATTCTGATAGTTCAGAGACTGGCCCAGCCTGTTGGACCTTTTGATGGGTGTGAGTACGGTACTTGACCAATGCCTGCCATGGATAACCTGCAATGCCACTCCTGCCTTCACGCTTCAGGATAGAATTCTTATGAGCTCTAACTCAAAAGGTAACAAAAGGGAAGCCACTGAATTGGTTCAACACCGTGGCTTCTTAGAGTACTAAAGACCAGATGGCACAGAGCCCATGAACATCTGGGATCAACCCAGCAAGTGCTGGCACCAGATCTGCTCCAATATAACAGCAGGCAATATCCATTTGATCTATTACTACAGTCACTACTTGGAAGCAATGCAACTGCAAAACATTTGCACGTTTCTGTAATAAATCACACCATAATTATATTTGTTAGCCATGACAGTTGTGATGTGTTGGGAGTCAGGGACGGGGCATCCACGAAGCCAACTTTGGTGATCGCCTCAGGCAGCAGATTGGCAGGAGGCACCCACTTCTGTCTGCCCACTCTTCTCCACTCCTCCTCCCAAGATTAGAAAAGATGGGGACAGAGTAGAAGAGTGGAGGAGTGGAGAGTGGCGGTCTAGACCAGACACAGTCGTTAGCCTTACCATAGTCCCTGTTCTGGCCGGGACAATCACGGTTTGGGAGCCCAATCCCGGGCTCCTGGCTGGTCTCCGTCATTGTCCCGGCCAGCTGGGACATCTTCCAGCCTCGCGCAAGTACACGACGAGGCTGGAAGCACTTTGAAAATGTCCGCGTTCACTCGGACATTTTCAAGCACTTTTAGCCTCGTTGCGTACTCTCGCGAGGCTAGAGACTCGCCAAAACGCTGTTCCAGAGAGCTTCTAGCCTCGCGGAGGCGCGCGAGGCTGTCTATCAGGTCGGGGGCAAGAAACTGGAGCAGCAGCAGCTAGAATGGGCGAGCGGCAGCAACAATTGCGCTGGGAATAGAAGCTGAAGTCGACGCTCGTCAGCTGGAGCGTAGGGCATGCTGGGGCGAGTTTTGTGAGCATTCTCAGCCCTACGCTCCAGCTGACGAGCGTCGACTTCAGCTTCTATTCCCAGCGCAATTGTTGCTGCCGCCCGCCCATTCTAGCTGCTGCTGCTGCTCCAGTTTCTTGCCCCCGACCTGACAGACAGCTTCGCGAGGCTAGAAGCTCTCTGGAACAGCGTCAGCACTTCTGTGAGAACGTGTGAGAACGTTTGCAGTGGGGGGTTTTGCGGGAGGGAGGCGTTCTGTGAAATTAAATAAATAAATAAATAAATAAATGAAAACAATAAGTGAAATAAATAAAAACAAATAAAATAAAACAAATAAAATTAAAACAAAAAACAAATAAAATAAAAAACAAATAAAATAAAATAAAAACAAATAAAATAAAATACACAAATAAAATAAGAGCACAGTCTCAGAAAATAAAACACAGTATTTTACCTTTTTCCCGTGCCTCTGAGCACGTACAGAGTGTCACCGCTGTTTTCGTCCCAGCCAGCTGGCTGCGTTGTGACGGCCAGCACTGGCCACTACAATGCACCTGGCTGGCTGGGACAAAAACAGCAGTGGCACTCTGCACATGCTCAGAGGCACAGGAAAAAGGGAAAATACTGTATTTATTTTACAGTGGACACGCCCACTTCTGGTGGACACGCCCACTTCCAGCTGAAGTGACATCACAGTTTTTGACCCGCCTTCCCGTGATGTCACTTCCGCCCCCTTGGGGGTGCCAGAAATCTGGTAAGCCTAACAATCGTAAACGCACAAGAGACACACAGGGGCCCATCCTTGCTAGACTAGGAAGGGACACTGATGACCTAGAACCACCTGGTGCTAAGTATAAGGGTGTGGCATTCATTTTAAGATGAATAGTAAAAACGTAATGAATAGGATGCATTCCATTTTCTTCAGGATCCGCTCAAACTAAGCACAACTGGCCACAAAACAGTCCCAAAGGAGCAGTGGTCCATTTCAGCATTCAGGACTGATTGGATCTGCTTCATTTCCTCAGGGCCCAATCCTATCCAACATTCCAGCGTTGATGCAGCTGTGCCAATGGGGCATTGCATTGCATCCTGCAGTGTGGGGGCAGTCACGGAGCCCTCCTCAAGGTAAGGGAACATTTATTCCTTAACTTCGGGGCTGCATTGTGGCTGCATTGGTGCTGGAAAGTTGCAAAGGACCCTCAGCCTTGGTTTCAATTCCCACCCACACCACAGACATGAAGGAGGAGGGAGGGGGGTCAGGAAGAGAGCAGGGGAAATATTGAGAATGTAAAGCCTGCAATCTTAAGACAAATTCTCAGCAAAGTGTCCAAACATTTGTCAGAACTAAAATTTTATTATATACATTTTAGTTCTGTTTTGCTGTTGCATCCAGTAATTGCATTCTTCCGCGTCTCGGGCTTTCAAAAGGACTTGTCTTTACTTTTCCACTCCAATATCCCGACACCCTATTCCAATTCTTTCTATTTGTCCCAGGATGTTGGGGGCTTTATGGAGAAAGTCCTAGTTTGGGGCTTTACCTGAAGAAGTTCATTAAATTGCTTTCCACTGATAGATATTGCGAATTACGTAGGCAGTACCTAGATTATTTTTTGTCCTCTCACTCTGGTTGGTCGGATGAGCAAGAAATTCAGTACATTTTAGGGGGTTCTGTAGATTGTTTACTTGTTGTCTGGTTGCCAAATTCATGAATCTAGTAATTCAAATCCGACGGAATCTTCCATTTTGGGGTTCCGAGATCTAACTTGATATTATAGGAGTGAGTTGGTATGTTTGACTATGCAGGTGGGTAGGGAATGTGAACTGCTGTCAGGGGACTTTGATGTAGATGCTTCTGTTGAAATGTTTTGTTGTGTATTGTATTTTTTGTGTGTTTGTTTATGCCAATACAGGTTATGTAGGGTATGGCTTTCCACTGATCTACCATCCAACCCATCCCAATTTTTCCCTTGGTCCCAGAATCATGGAGATGCAGGTGTACTTGCCTGTGCCTATTCTTCAAGTGCCCCCCCCACACACACACACTTTCCTTCCAATCCAGTTCCTGTTTCTTCTGATGTATTTGGAGGCTCTCTCAGTATGACGGTGGCAGGCAGATTTGAACTGTGCACAAAGCCTACTCTCAAACCTGCTCAAAGGGCATTTGCAAGCAGGCCTGTACTCAGGTTAAGGTAATCTCACAGGCATTCAAAAAGGGGCATTTGATATTCTGAATACCCCCTCCCCCCTTTGAATGCTCTTGACATCTCAGGTTGACAATACATGAGTTAGTGGGAAGTAGGGAGAGAACAAAGAAGTGAAAGAGGAGATGTGGAAGTGTTAAGAGTTTGAAATGCGAGAAGCAAAAAATTGATAGCGAGTCAATGGGCACGGGAAAGAAAGTGTAGGGTAAGAGTCAACTACAGAGCATGCTATAGCAGCATAGACTGTACTGGGAGATGTGAGCAACCCCCCCCCCCCAAGTAGCTTGCTCTCCCCCCACCTGGACCTCCATGGCAACTTGAAGGAAAGGCCCTTTTCATATACTCCAAATGCTTTTCTTTATTATCTCATTTGTGTGTTAAGTAATTCAATCAAAAAAGCAGCCAAATAGTGGTACAAATAGCTCTGTATCCCTGAAGGATGCAAACACTAAATAACTTTCCTCCACTTGACTTCCATCACTTTGCTCTTTCAGCTGTTTTCAACTATAAACACATTTCAAATTTCATCCATGTGCTCTTTCATCAGATTTCATCCAACCTTCCACGACGTTCGTCAATCTGCCCATCTTTATTTTCCTTTGTTTGTTTCTTTAGGTTTTGCATGTTATTCATATTTTTCGCCAGTCAAAATAAATTTATGCTTTGACATTCATCCATTTTTGACTTTCATCCATGCTCTGGTCCTGAACCAGACAAAAGTGCAAGGTGTTGCTGTACGCGGTTGATACAGAGAAGGTTTAAAATGTACACTTCAGCTTCTACCTATTGTAGTATTTACTCTCTGTGGCTCCTGACGGCAGAAATAGAACCAGTGGGTTGAAAATACAGGGAAGCAGATTTAGGCTAGCTAGACACAAGGAAGAATTTCCCAAGTGTAAGAGCTGTCCAGCACTGGAACAGTCTTGCCTTGTGTAGCAGCAGGCTCTCACTCATTACAAGTTTACAAAGGTGGTCATCAATACAACATCACCATACTTGTGGTCTGTATTTGGCTTCTTTAAGAATAGCTTGATAAAATTAGCCCACAAGTAAAATGGCACAAGACCGAGCCATGTGGTTGCCTGCAGCTGTGCCTTGTAATCTAGAAGTAGTGTGTTTTTGTTAAAAGTAAAAGTTGTTGCAAGTAAAGAACAGTAAAGAACAGTGTGGTTAATGGGGCAAATAACTTTTGTAGGTGGATCATTGGAAATTCTGCTGTTTAGAAACATAACACATCTCCCGTTTCAAGTATGTATCTCAATTTTGTGAGTTGAAGAAAATATGTCTTGATAAATGCTTTAGATGAAAAGAAAAGTAACACATTTGAGAAGGGACATTCTATCTATATAAATATCAATGGGGAGCACCCACAGTTTCCCTTTCTCCAGAGCAAGAACTCCAGTGGACAAGAAACTGTGGGCACTACTCACTACATAAAAAAGGTAAAGGTGACCCCTGACAATTAAGTCCAGTCATATCTGACTCTAGGGTGTGGTGCTCATCCTCATTTCAAAGCCGAAGAGCCAGCGTTGTCCGAAGACGCCTCCATGGTCATGTGGCCAGCGTGACTCTCCTTGCCGCAGCGCGTAGCATGCAGCTGGAACACGGAGCACTGTTTACCTTCCCGCAAGCGGTACCTATTTATCTACTCGCATTAACATGCTTTGGAACTGCTACGTTGGCAGGAGCTGGCCAAGCAACGAGAGCTCACCCCGTCACAGATTCAAACTGCCGCCCTTTCGATCGACAGCTCTTGGTGGGGCAAAATCCCCCCCCGAGCCCAAATATACTTTGCCCTTCCCTGCCACCACTTTTTTTTTCTTCTGGAACCAAGGACAGCAAGGAGGAAGCGAGGACCAACAACTTCAGACCAACCATTTCAGCAACAGGTATATAAAAAAAAGAGAGAATGGGTTTGTGAGATGTGGACAGTGAAGAAACGGCAGGTTTTGATGACCAGCTAGAAGTTGAAGAATGACAGTACAGAATCAAAGCCTGCTCCAACTTGTTCCCCACAAACCTTAGAACCATAGCCCAGGTTACAGAACTCACAGCCCAATCCTATCCAACTTCCCAGCACTGGTGCAGCCATGCCAATGGGGTGCACGCTGCATCCTGCAGTGTGTGTGTGTGTGTGGGGGGGGAGCAATCACAGAAGCCTCCTCAAGGTGAGGGAATGTTTGTTCCCTTACTTCAGGTCTGCATTGGGGCTGCACTGGTGCTGGAAAGTTGGATAAGATTGGGCCCTTAGTCACAGTACAAAGTTCACAAAGCGGTTTACAGACAAAGCGGTTTACAGACAAAATCAAATGATTAAATGGCTCCCTGTCCCAAAAGGGCTCACAATGTAAAAAGATGCAGAATACCACCAGCAAACAGCCACCCGAAATGAGACTGCGCTGGGGTGAAAGGGGGGCAGTTACTCTCCCCCTGCTAAATATAAGAGGAGCACCAATTGAAAAAATGCTTCTTAATATGATAGCTATGAAGCAGTCAGTGTGTGGGTGTGGGTATGGGTGTGCGCTCAAAATACTGCATTAAAATTACTATATTCCTTACATTCACCTAAAATTTATTCTGTTTTTGGAGAGACAAGCCAGTATTTCATCTGCACATATAATCAATTTGAGAGGCAGTGGGATATAGCATTGCTACTCCTTCTCAAAGCTCACTGAGGCTGCAATCCTATACACCAGTGTTTCTCAAACTGTGGGTCGGGACCCACTTGATGGGTCGCGACCTGATTTCTGGTGGGTCCCAGGCGATGGAAAGATCAGATAATTGCCTCAAGCCCCGAGGCTTTTCAAAATTCAGATAGCTGCTAATTGTCCTTCAAAGAGCTGAGCTCCTGCAGTTTGCAAGATAGCTGCTAATTACCCTTCAAGCAGCTGAGCTCCTTTTATTTATAGATTATCTTTTTTTAAGTCTCGTAAAACTAGGTGGGTCCCAATAGAGTGTCACTTTAAAAAGTGGGTCCCGGTGCTAAAAGGTTTGAGAACCACTGCTATACACACTTGGCTGAGGACAAGCCCCACTGAATACAATGGAGCTTAACTCCGAGTATACTATATTTTGGCACAACCTTTTATATGTGCTGGGAGTGACCTAGTGCAAATCACTCTTTCCAAGCCTAAGGTTGCAACTCTATACACACCTACCCACAACGAAGTTCCACTGAATTTAATGGGACTTACCTCTGTGTAGACATGCATAGTGGTGTGCTGTAATTTACTTAACAGGCTTGTGAGAATAAAAAGCAGGGAGAGAAGAGGAGAGAAAGAATCCATCCCGGGCTCCTTGGAGGAAGGGTCAGATAGCAACGTTACTACTGCACTATTAATTTCAATGAAAAGAAAACACAGACATGGGCCTGTGGTTGAAGTGATTTTGCACGGAAATGTAGATACGTCGTACAAGAATTTGTTTTACAGCTCCACTGAGGAGAATTGTAAACTGGAAGGCCTGAATTAAATAGTATCTAAATCTACTCTAGGAGAAAGGTAATTTATCAAACTATGCCTGAGTCCCGTCCCGTCCCCCCCCTTCTGTCATTGTGTAAATAATGGATACAGTTCTGGATAGTGTATGTGCTCTCAATATAGTTTTCAGCTAACCAGCTGTAGCGCTGCTTCTATCACTAACATCTTTGCCATGGACTACTCCGAGGAGTGCAGAATGCACTGTAATCTGGACACCACAAGCATCAAGTGACACAAGAATTCTGTAGTCTTTTTTTAAACTCCAAGCCCTAAGAAGCCTTCTTGGACAACATGCTTGGGTTCCAGTTTATTATGTCATTAGAAACTTGAGTAGCGGTAAATGCGTAAAAATGCATAGGATCAAGCTGTCGGTCTGCTTGCCTTACTGAAGGGGCAGGGCCAAGAACACGCTCAGTTGGAATCCTACATACTACAATTACTGGCCCAGGTAAGCTGTAGATCTCCAAGCCTCCGTTTTCTCAAGCTCTACAACGCGACATTATTACTAAAACACCAACATAGCTTGCTTATCCCTTTAAAAACTGCAATTAAAAAATTCTCTCCCATGGATTCAGTGGCGGGTCTGGGTCTTAGGCTTATCTCGCACACATCTCTCTGCCTTCAAAGTGTTCCTCACCTGTAAAACAGTAGTATTAATCTGTTGCCTTTGATCAGGTCTTTGTCCAGATCGGCTGGATTTGTGGGGGTTTAATGTTAAATTCTCTAATCTTCTAAATTCTCTAATCTTGTATAAACAGCTCACTTCAGTGTATGGCTCATGGAGTAAATGAGATAATTAGCACCATCTCCTGTGCCACTATTGTGGGCCTTGCTCCAGTTGGTTGATCTTGGGGCTCTAATAAATAAAACAAAGGCAATCACACAGCCTGGACGTCTGTCTTCCCCGATATTTATTTATTTATTTATTTAAAAAAATTATATCCCGCCTTATCCTATGCCGAGGCAAATGCCCAAGGCGGCTTACAACAAAAATTAAGAACAGTTTAAAATACAGAAAGTAAGTTTAAACAATACATACTTAATTTAAGCCAGAAAGTGAAAAGTATTCCAAACTCCCCTAATCTTAACCACCACAAACACAACTAAGCGCTAAACTAGATGTGATGGATGCACCAAATATATGATTAAGAATATAAGCAGGTAGCTTATGTTAAGATCAATCAAATGTAGGATGTGGTGGAGAGGACCTGAATATCCCCCCTTCCCTGTGTATCAACTCCATTATCAAAATGGGGCTGAGAAAAAAACAAAGAAGAAAAGCCAGGGGCAACAAAATGTAGGGAGGTATAAGGCATCACCACCCCACTGTACAGTCCTAGACATTAAAATAAGACACACACTACTGTGTACATCACAATCACAGGTGGCTGTTCTCATCTGACCCTAAGCTACACAATTTTGTTTGCCCTGTTACTACCCTGTTTCCCCAAAAATAAGACAGTGTCTTATATTAATTTTGGCTCAAAAAATGCAGTAGGTCTTATTTTCAGGGAGGTCTTATTTCCCAACCCCCCCCCCCCCCGGCACTTACTTTGACCGATTAAAGATTCATTCTTTCCTGAGGGTGCAAGGCTCCTCAAGGCCTGGAAGGCCTGCACTTGAGTCCTCCACCATAGAGACGACGTGCTAGAGAGGCCAGCAAGGCCTGTAAGGAGGATGCAACCTTGCAGAGTCTCTCTAGCACGTCGTCTCTATGATGGAGGACTCAAGTGCAGGTCTTCCAAAGCCTTTCACCCTCGGGAAAGAATGAAGCTTAAATTGGTCAAAGTGCCCGGGGGGGGGGGGGGTCTGTCTGGCTGATGATCCTAGCTAGGTCTTACTTTCAGGGAGGTCATATTTATGAGTGCCATCAAAAATCATGCAAAAATGACGGTAGGTCTTACTTTCGGGGGGAGGTCTTATTTTAGGGGAAACAGGGTATTACTGTTTTTACGCTTCTATTTTGATTTCTTTTATTTAGTGGATTTTTATCCCGTCTTTCTCCCACTGAGGGCAATCAAGGCGGCTTACAACTAACTAAAACACAATAAAAACAACAACAAACAAAACAATGAAATGGTAAGACAATAAAAACAATTAAAAACCCCTATGGATCAGCATCAGTTAAAGGCCAGTCAAATCGTGTCCGAGAGTCAGACACCATCAGCATTCATCATCAGAGGCTATTCTAAATAAATATGTCTTAAGGCCCCACCGGAAGGTCTCCAAAGAGAGAACAGTTCTTAATTCCAAGGGGAAGGAATTCCGTAGTCGAGGTGCCACCACTGAGAAGGCCTTATCCCTCGCCACCATTCCTTTTACTTCCATCAATGGTGGCATGGCTAAAAGAGCCCCCTCTAATGACCTCAAAGGACAGGTGGGATTATATGGAAGAAGGCGGTCCATCAAACAACATGTTCAAGAGCTGTAAAGGGCTTTAAAAATCAAAATTAGCACCTTGACTTGTGGCTGGAAACAAACCAGCAGCCATTGTAGCTTCTTGAGCAGTGGACCGGCTGAATCGAACTGATGAGCCCCTACAACCACACAGGTGGCCACATTCTGCACTAGCTGTAGTTTCTAAACTGTCTTCAAAGGCAGCCCTACATACAGCATGCTACAGTAATCTAATCTAGATGTCACTAAGGCATGGGTCACCATGGCCAGGTCCAAACGACTCAAGGCTGATTCACACTACACTACTCCAGGCGCGTTACGGAGATGCGCGGAGCTCTTTGACAGCATTTCGGATGCAAGCGGAGCAGCTATGAGCTCCGCAATGCAGAGGCTGGAAAAATGGCTTCCCCTCATCTTTTGAGGGGGCGGGCTTCACGGAGCTGGACGGGTTCGCGGAGCTACTGCAGCCTACCAATCAGATGAGAGGGGGGAGAGTGGCTGCATGCCAATCAGAACTACCTCCAATCACCTTCATAAGAAGGCGGGACAGCAGGAGGGCTTCCGGGACAGGGGCATCCGCATCCGCGCCTGGAAATGTGTAATGTGAATCACCCCTTAGGTATGGTTGCAGCTGTCAGATTTGCTGAAGCTGAGCAAAGGCTTCCCTAACCATAGCCACCACCTGGAAATCCAGGAGCAACTGCACATCCAGGAGAAGCCCCAGGATGCGGACCTGCTCCTTCGGAGGGAGTGTGACCCCATTCAGAGCAGAGCAATAGTTCAATGTCTGCAGCATGGATTTCCGGACCAAGAGAACCTCTACTTTATCAGGATTTCACTTCAGCTTGTTTGCCCACATCCCAACTCTCAACTGCCTCCGGACAGCGATCCAGGACCTCGACCGCCCCCCTTGGAATCAGGTGGAAAGGAGAAAAAGAACTGGGTGTCATCAGCATATTGATGGCTCTCTACTCCAAATCTCTGGATGACCTCTCCCAGAGGCTTCATATAGATGTTAAACAACACGGGGGATAGAATTGAACTTTGTGGCACCCCACATCTCAAAGGCCAGGGTGCTGAACAGATATCCTCCAGCACCACCTTCTGGGATCTGTCGGCCAGGCTGGACCAAAATCCCCCCAAAACGGTACCTGCAAGCCCCAACTCAGCAGGACAAAAGAATACATGAAGCAATTATATACCATGTTATGATGTGCAAATACAGGTGTCCCCCACTTAATGACGATCTGGATATATGACGGAGGTCCCCAGTAAAAAAGAGCAAAGGATTAAAAACGACGCATCTTTTTAAATCCCCAGCTCTTCAGCTGTTGGGCTTTAGATAAGGGCTTTGAAGTTTAGCACTAGGGCTTTAAGCGCAGCTCTGAACTTCAAAGCCCTTATCTAAGGCCAAACAGCTAACGGGCAAGGTAAGAGTTTGGATGTTTTAACGCTAGGGCATTAAGCACAGTGCTAAACTTCAAAGCACAGCAAGACCCGCTTAATGACGGCTTTACTTTACGACGAGGATTTCAAAACATATCCCCGTTGTTAAGCGTGGGACACCTGTATGTGAATTTTATTAACAATTCTGGGGAAGATTGACTGCTTCTCTGTGAAGCCAATTATAGTAACAAAGGCAGGCAGTGTGTTACTAGCATGTTTTACAACATCTGAACTTCTTAAATTGATATTAGATCTGCTAGTGTTTTTTTTAAATTATATTCTAAAACAGTGAAATTGTATTTCAAAATTGTAAGATTACTACTTAAAGTCTACCTTAGCTAGATGTTACTCAGCTACAAGGAAAGATGTACCCGACTCTTTTTTTTTGGCAAGCCTATTTGGGACTATTTTTAATATTACTGAATAACGTGTCACATCTATATATCTCAACACAAATCCTGACATGTTCTTTCTACGAATGCCCACTCAGTCTGAAAGAAGCACATTTCTTTACAATTCCCTTTACATGTTTGAGGAAAGCCCAAATAAGTGATTCTTAATTAGCAAAAAAAAAAAGAGTTATATTTTTTGCTACATTAACTCAAATTAGTTCGCCTGACATTAACTGAAACTAATTTCAGCTTGTTTCATTCACTGCTGAAAGTAGTCACTTCTAGAACATGCAATGTCTACGTCAGTTCTTAAAACCCTGCCTATTCCTATTGCACCAAGTGACTGGGGTTCACACAGGAGCTTGCTGTGGCAAGCAGATTGTACCCCAAGCCCTGGGCATGGAGATGAAGAGGGGAGATGTCAGTATGCGAAGTGCTGTGAAACGCTCCAAACACCTCAGAAGCAGTGATGTCATCAGCATCTGGCAAAGGGAACTTGAGATATTGAACTTCCCCACTCAAAGGCTTGCGAATAGGCTCAAGAGGAGCACAAGCTGGCTTGCAGCCTGCTTCAAGCAAGTGAGCAGGACCTGTATGCAGCTCAAAGCAACTCCTTACAAAAGTTGGAATGAAAAGCCCTCCCTGCTGTGGCTGTCACTGCCTCTCTCGTCCCCTTCCTCTAAAGCAGGGGCTCTCAACCTGTGGTACGCGTACCCCTACGGGTACACAGACCACTTGCTGGGGTACACCAAGCCCTGCCCCTTATCTGCCCCATCAGCAGCTAATTAACTTCTTAGTTAACATGGATTTTAAATTGTAATTATTTTGAGTCTAAAGCAGTGTTTTCAACCTTTTTCTCCTGGTGTACCACTTCTCATGTTCTAATTATCTTAGTACCACCACTAACTAAAATTCCAAAGGCTATCAGGGGTAAAAAAAAAATGATAAAGACAATCGTATTGTGAAAAACAATGTATTCATGCTGTGAATATTACAGACCACGTCCCATCACCTCCCCCTTCATCTTCCCTGTGTTCCTGCCACCTGGGCAGCCCGCAGCTGGCCCATGTCTCTCCCCCATCACTGCCATGTTGCCTTGGGCTTGCCTGCACAAGCAAAGGCAAGCTGATGCTGGCTCCTGTGCATCTCTCGGGTTCCCTGCCCCTTTAGCGGGGGGGGGGGTTGAGGCACACCCCAGAATGCCCAGCACTCAAATGGGAAGCTGGTTTCCAAAGTGCTAACCTTTGGTGCTGGGGAAAAGGAAGGGCAGTGGTGAGTGCTTCTAGGACTTGTGTGGAATCCTCTACCAGGGGGCAAGAGACCAGAACTATCATCTCCAGCAAGAAACCGATGCTATTTGTGCCACCAGGAAGAAGGCTCTCAAGATCTTTTGCCCCTGTGGAAACGACACAAATAGCATCAGTTTCCCACCAAGGATGCAGTATATTTATGTACAGTACTGCTTTTCAAACACACACACAAAATGCTCTCCAAAGCAAGAGTGATTGAAAATAAATGAAAAAGATGGCTCATTGTTGCAAAAGGGGCTCACAATTTAAAGAGAAACCAACAATAGCCACTAGGATGGACACCATGCTGAAGTCCTTGGCCCAATGGAAATCCTGCTCAGACCAACTTCTGGCTTCTGAGATTTCTCCAAGTGTCACCATTTCAAACCTACCTTCACAGTCAGAAGGGTTAGAAACTTGCTTTAATTTATTTTATTTTATTTAGAAAAGAATTACCAACTCAAAAGTGACTTCCACACCCAACACGCAATTCTGTAATTGTATGACACAACTACAGCAAACATACCACTGAGAATGTGACTACTGACAATAGATTTTTTCCAAAAGTGTTTGCTTTGCAAAGAACTCGGGGGGGGGGGGGGGAAGCTTTGTGATGACCATGGAAAGGATGATAATTTGTGGGGGGAGGGGGCAGGTAAACAGGCAACTGTCTGTTTTTCTCTTTGTGGTCAAGTCCACCAATGTTTCAAATCTGTACTCACTGCTGTTTAGTGCAAGATTGGTAGCAAACCAAAAACACAGTTCATGCTGTTCATTATTAAATATTAAGCTCAGCAAAGGCAAACAGCCTTGCATGTATCGCATGGACCTGGCTGGATAAGGCATTGCAAATTAGATGCCCAATATATGGTTGACTGTGGACAATTAGAGAAACAACACTCTAGCTGAGAAGTGATCTCTGAGATTGCCCAGACTTACTGTTCTTGGAGCTCCAATACAGGTATATGGGAAAAGGGGAGTTGCGTGCATAAAAAGACTGGTCTAACAGGGCAGGAATATGGGCGACACTCCTTGAGAAAGATGTCAAGGATAGCATTGACACGCCATTCTCTGCTTCTTGAGCATCTGTACTTCGCAGACTAGTGTCACATACTGAATGACAAACAAAACGCAGAGTTCCTTAACAGATATACACAAGTCCTCACTTTAAGTTGTCGATAGGTTCTTGGAAACGGCAACTTTAAGCGAAACGACTTATAACAAAACCAATTTTACAGTAGGCTAATTGAGATACATGAACGAGTTCACAGCATATTTCTGGTCACAAAAAAAAATCACCAAACTTCTAAATAAAGAACCAAAACACTTCTAATAAAAAACAAATAAATGTGAGCTTTCTGGACCATGATTTTTTTTTTAAAAAAAAAGACATGGGGAGAAGTACAACTCCACACAGACAGTAGCCCCGGTTGGAAATTGTTTTTTTTCCCCTCAACAAGTGAAATGACTTATAACGAAACAACTTGAGGACTTGCTGTACACTATTAAGTTGCAATCAGTAGAGGTGTCTACACTGTGTCTACCATATCAATAGTATACCAATACAGAGATTTTAAGTAGTTAGTTATCCCAACATCTGACACATTTGTTCGCAAGGTACATTTTGTGCACGCTCTCTCTGAGCTAAGTATTTTTATACTACGTGCTGACAGGTTTAACATGGGCCTTTCACAATGCATACAAAACTACAACTCACCAGAAATGCTAATCATGACACCTGCTAATTAAAAGATTACATCTTCTGCACAGTCAGCTTCACAATTCAAACAAAACGTTAACCAATTTAGCACAAATTCGAGTCAATGCAATATAGAAATTAAGGCCCAACTTCAGTTAATATCAGTTTTCAAAGAAAACAGTGTAAAAGCCCTACGAGAGTGGTTGGTTGGTAGAAATACAGATTATTATTATTACTGGCTGGCACCGCATTGGCTTCTGGGAAGGGGAGGAAGTCTGCACGGGTAGTTCCTCTTCTCCATATCCATTTGGAATTGTTCCCAAGACAGCTTCTGGAAGAATTCCACTGACCACAACAGCCAAGAAGTTGATTTAGGCAAATTGAGCCAATGTGCAATGGGGTGGGGCAGATTGGGATTACTGGGCCTCTAGAATGTATCCCGATAGGTTGACTCTCTGGTGTTGCCCTCAAATAGCAGGAATCATTCTTGCGGTTGTGCTTAGACCCAGTGCAGCCTAGCACAACTGCTGGGACAATCCCTACCCACTCCCCTGAAGGAAGCAGGAGATTATATCCAACCTCGTGTGGAATTGCAGCAATTAAGGTTGCATCTAAACAAGCTACAAGCTAAACATCAGCCGGCAGTGTGATGCAGTAGCAAGAAAGGCAAATGCAATTCTAGGCTGCATCAACAGAAGTATAGTATCGAGACTGCAAGAAGTAATGGTACCACTCTATTCTGCATTAGTCACACCCCACCTGGAATACTGTGTTCAGTTCTGGGTACCATAGATTAAGAGGGATATTGACAAACTAGAGAGGGTCCAGAGGAGGGCAACTAGAATGGTGAGGAGGCTAGTGACTATGTCCTATGAAGGCAGGTTGAAGGAGTTGGGCATGTGAGAAGAAACTGTTAAGAGGCCACATAACTATAAATATCTAAGGGACTGTCATATGGAAGATGGAGTGGATTTGTTCTCAGTTGCTCCAGAGAGTAGGACCAGACAAATGGGTTTAGACAAGGGAGATTTCAATTAAATGTCAGGAAGGACTTCCTGACAGTTTAAACTGCTCAGCAGTGGAATAGTCTGTCTTGGAACGTGGTAGACTTTCCAACGTCGCAGGTGTTTAAGCAGAGGCTGGATAGCCATCTATCAGGGATATTGTAGCTGTGGACGGTCAACAATGACCAAAAAAACCAAAACAAAAAACAGCAGTTTAAACAGTGCAGGCATTTCCAACTGCCATTACAATTATTAAATACATGCCTGAGAACTAGAATGAGATCGGAGAATGAAGCTGCTGTTTTCTACATCAGTTTCTGTTCCCGCCAGTCTCTCATAATTTTTAAAAACAGACAGTACATATCTGCTGGATTTTCAAGGCAATTTGGAGTACAGGTGGGCCCCCATATCCGCTGGGGATATGTTCCAGGCCCCTCCGTGGATACTTGAAACCGTGGATAAGAGCGAACACACCCTCCATGGTTTCCTGAGGGGCCCCCCACCCTGCCTCCCCTGCAGCCAGGCATGCTTCCCCCCCCCCAGCTTTTATTTTTCTTTCAGCAAGCTTTGTTTCTTCCTTAAAACAAACAGAGAAGCAGCCTCCATTGCAGGCAAGTAGAATGAGACTAGATCCTAGAGAGGCTCTGCAAAGTTTCTGTTAACCTTGCAGAGCCTCTGTAGGACTTAGTCTCGTTCTACTTGCCTGCAATAAGCAGCCAGAGGCTGCTTCTCCTGTTTCTTTAAGGAAGAAACGAAGCTTACTGGGAAAAAAGTAAAAGCCTGGGGGGGTCCCCACGATACGTGGATAACTGAAACCGTGGATAGCGAATCAGTGGATATAGGGGCCCACCTGTATTTGTGATTTTAGCTTGACATGCTGACTCTGGAAACTAACCCTCACATAAGATGAGGGGTGACTGTACCAGAGGCCAAAAATCAACACAGGAGGGGTTTAAGAAGTTGTACCCGTTTCCTACACCTAGACAGTGAACTGAGAAGGCAGGCACAGGGACAGCAAGCTATGCATCTTCTTGCTAACGCTTTACCAGCAATTACCCTAGGCACAGAGCCAGCGGGTGGCGCAGTGGGTTAAACCACTGAACCATGAGCTGTTGATCAAAAGGTCGGCAGTTCGAATCCGTGCGACGGCTCCTGCCAACCTAGCAGTCCGAAAGCAAGAAATTGCAAGTAGATTAACAGGTACCGCGTCAGCAGGACAGTAACAGCGTGCCATGCACCTTGGTGTTGATTCATGCCGGCCACATGACCATGGAAACGTCTTCGGACAGCGCTGGCTCTTTGGCTTTGAAACGGAGATGACCACCGCTCCCTAGAGTCGGACACGACTGGACTTACCGTAATTGTCAATTGATACCTTTACCTTTACTACCCTAGGCATCCCCCCCCAAAAAAGAGCCTACTAGGGATACAATTACCAGATTACCATGATACTACCATTGGAGGCGGCCTGTACAGAAATGTTTAAGATGAGAGGACTGAGACTGAACATCAACAGGAAATAAAAACAAAGAGCATGAGGTGTGTGTATGGATGTGGCCAGATGGGCAGGCCACTGCAGGAGGAACCAAGAATTACATGCCAGTCCAGTGATTGGCCCATGCTCCTTCCGATAGGTCCATGTGTTTCAGTATCAAAGCACTAGTCTAGCCCTGTGTGTCTTTTTTAAAGCCCCAGCGCGGATCAACTGTTCAGCTGCTGCAGGAAGCATTCACAGGAAACGAGTGCTCCCTGCCTCCATTTTGTAAACAAGCCCGCGAGACCCAGGAAGGCTGCAATCACAAGCTGGTAAGTCATTTGCATGATGGGGGGGATTTTTTCATCCGTGGATAAGTGAATCCGTGAATAGCGGATCTGTGGATATGGGGGCCCTACTGTTATGTATTTTTAAATGTGCTGTGAGCTGCCTTGGGTGCCCTTCGGGGAGAAAGATGGGATAGAAATAAATAAACTGCTGAACATTGTTCCCATGAAGTCTATAACAAATGAGTGATCTTAATCTCCTCCACACCCAGATCACCATCGACCTGCCCAGCAGTGAACACCAGGTCCAGCATGTGTCCCGCATCATGTGTTGGGGCAGATATCCTCCGAGACAGACCCATGGTTGCCATGGCAGCCATGAAGTTCTGAGCCACAACTGTAACTTTCTAAAAACTCCTCATACATTCCCATCTGCAACGTATAGCAACCCTTGCCCCCCCCAACCGAGACTTGGGTTGTCACACACCTCTTGCCCCCTCACACCGAGGCAGAGGTCACCACCTTCTCCTTGGTCTCCCCCCTCTTACAAGGCCAATGTAAAGGTTAACCACTCCCCAATCCCTCTCACAGCCAACCCCCACTCTGACCACACCTCCGAAACACTCCACTCTCAATCACTCCACAACATACAACATACAATCCACTCTACCACTGTCTCGATGCTGACATAACTCCTCCCTATCTTGTAAGGATTACAAGAAGACATGTTAGACAATACATTTGCCAAGCTTCATCTCAAGAAAGCAAATCTGGCCACAGTTATCCATGCCTTGGTCATTTCTCAATTACACTACTACTGCAACAGGTTCCACCCAGAGTGCCCTTGAAAAGTTAATTGCTACTGGTCCAACACATGGTGACCAAACTGCCAGTGGGAACCTCATGAATGAAACTTATAACATGTATGTGTCACGAGACAACGGGGATATGTTCTCAAATCCCCGTTGTTAAGCAACACCGTTATGATGTGGAAGTTAGCCCTCTGGGCCTACAATCCACTCAATTGGTCTCCGCAGGCCTCAGAATGTCCCGCAGAAGCGTCCAGAAGGAACCGGTAAAATCAGAAGTCGTTTCTGGACGCATCTGAGGGCCATTCTGAGGCCTGTGGAGGCCAACTGAGTGAATTGCAGCGGCACCAGGAAGGTCACTGTCTATGCAGCCCATCAGTAAAAGGCAGGTCGCTAAGCAATGCATATCTGTACTCCCATCCTTCAGAAGCTGCATTGGCTTTCCATTGATTTTATAGGTCCAATTCAAGGTGCTTGTTATTACCTTTAAAGCCCTCTATGGTTTGGGCCTTCAGTACCTTAAGAATAGCCTTCTGCCTGACTACTTTTTATTTTTCACATTTTTATACTGCCCTTCCTCCAAGGAGTTCAGGGTGGTATACATAGTTCCCCTCCTCCTTTTGTCCTCACAACAACCCTGTGGGGTAGGTGAGGCTGAGAGATAGTGACTGGCCCAAGGTCACTCAGAAAGCTTCGTGGCAGAGCAGGAATTTGAACCTGGATCTTTCAGGTCTAAGTCCAACTTCTGAACCATCAGCTGCCCACCCACTGAAATCTTCTGGGGAGGCTCTGCTATGTGTGTTGTCACTGAACAAGCCTTATCCAATGTTTACATGGTACATGACCTTCTCTGTGGTTGCTCCCTGGATGTGGAATCCTGTGCCTCAAAAGGTTTGGGAGCCCACCCACCCCTCTCCCTGCCTTTAAAAAGACACTTAATATTCAACTCTTTCATCAGACATTTGGGCTGTGAAGCCAACTTGTTCTTTCAGACCTTTGCTGGAATAGTTCTTTTTTATCTGTCTCCAATTACTGGTTTTGCTTTTGGTTAATTATTGCTTTCATGTTTTATTACTTTTATGTTATGTTGCCTTCAGACTTTGGATGAAAAGCCAGATAAAAATGAGTGAATAAATCAAGTGCTTTGCAACATTTAGAAAGCACTGTACACATGATGATGATGATGATGATGATGATGATGATGATGATGATGATGATGATGATGATGATGATGATGATGTAGTAGTAGTAGTAGTAGTAGTAGTAGTAGTAGTAGTAGTAGTAGTAGAATTTTGCTTTGCTGCAATGCTTTTTTCAAGTGTCCATTTTGGAAAGAAGAAGAAGATTACATATCTTTCAATGAACACTCCGAAAACAGTTTAGTGAAGATGATAAAATGTCCAATGTTACCTATATCCATTTATAATACATAAGCAGCATTGCCAAATCCAGAGACTGAGCAGTTCAATCAGGGGGAAAACACACACACTAAGATGTGGCTTCCAAATGTAAGGGAATCTTAAATCATTAATGAAACTAAGTTTTAATGTATGCAAATTAAATTATATATTCATCTTTCCTTAGACCAAATTTAATGCGCATACTTTATTTAGAAATCAGTCTTGTAAGGACCCGGGGAAGAGGCAGTGACAACGTACATTTTTTATTGCTCTAGACCACAAAATGATAATGTTCTCTTTTAATAATATTTTAATCTCTTTTAATAATATAAAGCCTGATAGCCAAGCTGGAATACCGGGTGCTGAAATCTGGCACGTACCTTCTCAAAAGGGCAAGCTGTGCCAATTTGCATTATTGAAGCAGCACAACCCAGCCAAAGTTAAGCAGTTTCAGATCCCATTGATTCCAACAAAAGATATTTAAGCAAATGCTTAACTCTCCTATTTAAGATCAATGAGATTTCAAATGCTTATACTGGCCAGATCAGGGGTGTCAAACATAAGGCCCACAGGCTGGAAGCAGTCCACAGAGGCTCTTTAACTGGTCCGCATGATAGTTGGGCTCTCCCAGCACCACCATCAGCTGCTGAACTGAAAAGTGATGCACTGGCAGAAGTGGCGCTGCTGCAAGGGTGCTGCTGTGAGAGCCGCCCAATTATGTGGGCCACCCTTTCAGCAGTGCTGAGGTGTCACTGCTGAAAGGGCAGCCCGCATGATTTGGGCTCTCACTGCCCTTTCAGCAGCGCCACTTCTGTTGAGGTGCTGGGAGGGAGAGACAAAAGGATGCCTCAGAAGGCAAAGAACAGTCAGGGAGAAGAGACCAAGAGGGGTGAGAAAGCAAGAAAGTACGGATGCACTGGGAGAGCCAAAATAATCATGAGGAACGCCCTTTCAGCAGCACTGCTTCTGCCGAGGCCTTTCTTGCAGAGCACCTCTCAGCTGCTGAGCTGTTAAGTGACACCTTGGCAGAAGTGGCACTGTTGAAAGGGCAGTCCATGTGATAATTGGGCTCTCCCATATCTTGAAAACATCAAGAGTTGCATATTTTCTCTTCTGTCACTTGCAGCTACTGAGTTCCTAAGTGAGAAAAAGTGCTTATTTCTGCTTATCACCTGCTTAATGACATCACTTCCGACCCTCAGCAGGCACCATGAATGCTGTTCAGGCCGTTGTATGAAACGTGTTTGACCATCCCTGTAATGTCTAGCATTTCTAGGATAAAATGGGAACAAAAATTCAACAAAAATTCATTTCTGCCCATGATTCCAAATGCTGAGTTCCTTTGGAAACCTTTCCCTATCTGCCATGAAATAGCTCAGAGCAAAGAAGAAGAAGAAAAGTGGATGTCTGGAAATTGAAAGCAGGAGTCTTCCCGATGTGGTGCCCAGGTCTACCTGCCTGGTAGACCTGGCCTCCTGGTTAGCCCAGCCTCCGTCTTTCACTCTCCATGAGGCCAGCTGAGATACCAGGAAAATTCTGGGACCCCTCCTTTGGCTCCTGGGCCTCCTTTTTGACCCCCGTTACCCCCTCTCATGGGTCCAGCTCTCAGTATCACATGGCAGAGCAGATGCTTCCATACATTTTTGCAGTGGTGGTGCAAGAGGAGTCAACTAGGTTTGCCACTTGCCGTTCTCCAAAGAAGCAGGAACTGCAAAGAAAGCTGGAATTGCTCCTTTTTGCTTAAAGAGCCTGTGCAGACGAAGTTCGAACAATCGCTGCATTCGCACCAATTCATTTTAATCGTTTGTGTTTTCATATTTTACTGTTCGGCACCTTTGAATGGGTGAATAAAATAAAAATATAGTGAGGTTTTAAATGATGAAGGCTTTTGGCCTGCATTACTCAGAGGTGGCCTGAAATTAAGAACACTGTGCAGAAGGGCTGAAACTGTGATATCTTAATGGAAAACATTATTTAAACCAATATCAATACAAGCTCAGAAAGCTCAAAAACCTCTTGAGTTTTGCTTCTGTACTTTAAGCGCAAAGTACTATTTGTTAAAATAAGTTATATTTTACACATTTTATTATGACAGGTACATGAATCTAAAAATTACAATGAATGTTTTAAAAGGGACAATTTTAGAGTCAGGAATGGAAGGCAAAGTCTCCGCTTAATTAGGGAACAGGAATTTTAACTTCCACATGTACTGACATACTAATTGTTATAGACAGCACTGTGTAACCCTGCCTGGTAACATAAAAGAAAATTACGTTACATTTCCCAGGTCATCCTGTTCTTCCCAGACATAGAAAGGGATCTTATAATAGCAGATGGAATCCAAAGTCTTTGCTCATAGATCTGAAGTTCATGGAAAAAAATTGGCAGGCTTACAGCAAAATGAAAGCTAGTAGATCTCTCCTCATCTACGCCTTTGCATCATTGTCAATTCCTGTAATAAGAATGCTAGAATTTAAAATGGGAGTACTGGCAGCAGGAAGGATAATGAAACCAGGACCTGCAGCTTTTTCATCTTTGCAACAGCCATAATGGGGGGGGGGGGGATTACCGTATTGGTCTGAGTATAAGACTCACTTTTTTCTCCTAATTTAAGTTTTTAAACTAGGGGTGCGTCTTATAATCAGGCTGTTGCAATTTAATGCCAGTGATTTTTTTAATAGCACCAAACTTTAAGGGTGCGTCTTATAATCAGGTGTGTCTTATACTTGGGACAATACGGTATTTAATCTTTTGCACCAATCTCTGTTGATGATTTAAAGTTGAGATAAAAAAAATCACTGTATGCTAATGAGTGTGAAACACACAAATATCTCAATGCAGCATTAAAATAGTATATATGACATGATTAATTTGCAGTTTCCAGTTTTACCATGAAATGATCAAACACATCTCCAGGCGCTGAAAGCTGTGTATCGGAACTACAGATCTATATCCAAATAGCACTCCAACTGATATTATATGGTCCTACTTAAGACAGACATTTTGGTGATCTTAACTTGCCCATCAGAACCAGTGACAAGACAAGACAAGGGCAGAAGTTTGTTTTGATACAGTTTTAGAACTAACCACTCTGGCAATATCATGTCCATTCTTAAAATACATAAGCCGGGGTGGCCAAACTTGCTTAATGCAAGAGCCACATATGATAATCTTCAGATTTATGAGAGCCGTAAGAGATGTTTGAGAGCCGCAATATGGGTATTTAAGAAGCATTTAAATTCTTAGATATACAGTATTTACTCACCATAAACATTACACTTACGTTTTAATCCAATGGACTCTCAGTTTATACCTGGTAAATAATTATAAAGCTTGAACATTTCTTATTTACCCTTTTATATTAATAGTAGAGATGCAAAAAGGAGCTCAGCCAACATATTTCCGAAAGCTGCGTATTATACATCAAAGTTTGGCCACCCTGGACATAAGCAGTTCTTCTGTAACTGGAGTGCTCCTTAATGATTCTTGCTTAAAGTTATAGCTGTATGAATTTTTCAGGGAAATGCTATGAACAGCTTCTAAGGCTCCTGCTTATAAGTCTTGACCAGATCACAATTTGGGCTGTGCACAGAGGGTAAGATGTGAATGCATGGGAGGATGCACAAGCATCTTGGGATTGGCAGCCTGGTCCAGCAACCACCCATCGCTTGGAAGTATGATTCACAGCAAGCCCCAATTCCACAGTCATATGAAGCAAGTCCCACTGTACCGGGCTATAGTATGTTGGTTACACAATATCAACACATTGATCAGAAAGCAAAAACCACTAGAAAATCCTCATCTCCCATATCCACAGCAGTCAGCAGTAACTCCCCACTCACCCACCGGCAGATTATGAAGGTGACCCCTGACAATTAAGTCTAGTCGTGTCCGACTCTAGGGTGTGGTGCTCATCCCCACTTCAAAGCCGAAGAGCCAGCGTTGTCCGAAGACGCCTCCGTGGTCATGTGGCCGGCATGACTCTCCTTGCCGCAGCGCGTAGCATGCAGCTGGAACACGGAGCGCTGTTTACCTTCCCGCAAGCGGTACCTATTTATCTACTCGCATTAACATGCTTTTCAACCACAACCTTTTCAATAAATTAAATAAAAAATAAAGCAACAGCACTAGCACAATGTAATTGTCTGAGAGGCAGGGGGCAAACTCCCTCCCTCCTGAGTAGTTAGACCAGAAAGATAAAACTGTAAAAATACAGTTAAGTTTATTAAAAGGCTGAGGAATCAAAAACAATGGACGGAAGAAGTCAAGGGGTAAAAGTGCAGCACTGATCATTTGGCAAAAGGAGACAAAAGGCAAGGCTGCCAAGATTGGTAAGGAGGTTAAAAGACAAGCTGAAAATAAAACAAATCCCTAATGCAACCGAGTACCTTTCTCTACCCTAGTTTCTCATGTTGTTTCAGGGCTCTGGTTGCTACGCTCACATGGCAAGTTGTTACCAGGCGTGCGGTTTAAATACATGTAACATGCACACACAGGGGAAAAACAATTTGCGTGCAGGGATCTCGGGCAGTGGCCAAGGGGATTTGTTTGACAGAGGCCTGAGACTGATATTGGGTCTTTCCTTAAACAGTGGAAAGATAAAACAACTCTCTCTCTCTCTCTCTCTCTCTCTCTCTCTCTCTCTCACACACACACACACACACACACACACACACACACTCAGAAGAAGAAGGAAAATCACAAACGTCAAGCACGTCATCAATCTAACTGCTCATCAGAAACACAAAGAGATAGATAAAGTTGCAGGTCAGTGGCAAGGCGGTGTACCAACCACCAAGGTCACCATTCCACACCTGCTGAGCTAAGTGAATCTCCCTAGGCAAAACAGGGTCCCACAAGAAGAAAGAGGGCTATGAAACAAGCACTGAAAATATATAGACAGTAGCTTTAATCAGTGAGAGAAGCCAGCCAAGACATCCAGAGCGGCTTTCCCAGAGAGAAGGGGCACATTGAGAGGCGGCCCACACAGGCTAGCTGTCCAGCCCATCTGGCTCAGCAGCTTCAGCTAGGCTCAATGAGACAAAAAGAGAAACACTGGAAGACAAAGGGAGAGTGGGGTTAACAATCCAGGGCTTATCACAGCAACAGTATGTTAAATGTACCACAGAACAACAAGGAAGGGGAGGAATGTGAAGAACACGAGGCTCTAGTGCCCAGGGTTTTTAATAGACCCTTTTCATCCTATGGGATCCTTTGTGGGGTGAGCTAAGCAACGGAACTGTCTCTACTAGTTGAGGAGCTCCTGGTCCGTGCTGCCTTTGTCTTTCACACCCAGTTGAGGATGTGGTGGCTAGTTCAGGAGGTCTGTTGGTTCATTAACCTGCGTCCTTGATTGGGTTGAGCCATAGAGTTGGTGAGGGCTGTTGGATCCATCTTTTGATTTGCTAAACTTTTTTTTCCCCAGCAGAGCCGGCCTTAGGAGCTACGGGGCCTAATTGGAAACATTTTTGGTGGGGTCCCAGGCTCACAGCCATATAGGCCTACAATATACAAACCTGTAGCGTGGGGTTGCGTATGTTGCAATGTGTTGTGTGTATTTGACAAGACTAGAGTAGATTACCCTAGCCCAGAGCTCCCTTAGGCACGGGGCCCAACTGGGAGCAATTGGTCCAATTGGCTTAAAGCCAACCCTGTTCCCCAGAGTCCTTAGGAGGTGGGTTGTGGTCACAAGGGCAAATTTGCTGCTCCAGCAGAGTGAAGTTACTAATTTGAATTTTGGAGCAAGCACGTTCCATTTGAGTTTTGGAGTGGGGGAGGATTGATTACCCAGTGAATGACAAATGTTTCTTGGCCTGTGGATCTGAGGCCTCCTGCCATCAGTCTAGTAAATAGTCACATTCCTGGCCCGGTCCATGCTCTCCTGGCAGGCACTCAGCACCAAGTACATGTGTGACTTCTGCACACTTTTTTACCTGGTCAGTCTTTTTCTTTTTATTTCAAAGTGGGCACACCTTTCACAAAGCAGCAGCAGACAACGGACCAGGGTAACACACCTAAGCACTCTTGTGCATGGCCTTAAAAATAATAATAGGGTTGATGAGGTCATAGATTCACCTGACTGGATGGTTTACAACCACCTGAGCATCTCTACATGCTCTGGGTCAAGTGGACTTGGATGCCCAATCAATCAAGCATCCCAATCCCAGCACATGGGCTGGCTAGAACCTGTGGTTCTTGGGGAAAGCCAGACAAGAAGAGAATTAATCCACAAAACAACTAGGTCTGCTTGGCCATGTGGACTTTCAAATGGTTTCAGAGATCATCCTGGGACAAGGGCTACTGACGCAAGATGTCTCTACAGCTTTTTTAGGACACTGAAGGATGATAAAAGCCTCTGGATGACTAGAGGTATTCAAAATAGGGGGAAATGTACAAAATGTACAAAATAGGAGAAAATCAAACGTCTTCACTACACCCACCAAAAACTATACAGAAAAGGTGGGTCAACACAGCACCATTGGAAGCAACAATACACCTTTCTCTATCCTCTCATGGTGGAGGTGCTGACTTCTGGCTCCTAAACACTTGCAATATGGCTGCCATGCCAGAAGAGCAACCCTAACTTGTGAGGTATTCCTAGCTTGTGAAGCACATGTATTGCTGGTGGTGGAAGAAGCAGCAGCATCACTTAAGCAGCAGGTTGTTGACACAGCAAGTTCTAGATTACGGTACAATTTATTTGTTTTCATTGCTTTGCAGATCAAAGGGCTAGGACAGTTTTTCTAGACAGCCAACATAGGTTCAATCCAACTGTTTCTTTTTCCAGGACAAGCATGTAGGTGAACGAGACAACGCTCCACTTGAGCTTTAGATCAGGCTGGCTTCCTTCACTATATTCCTAATGTGAAAAGGCATGGCTCACTGCTTCTACAGTAAGTCTGCCAAAGATTTTCTATAGATGGTATTAGAATCATGGTGTTGGACCTTCAAGGCCATCTTGACCAACCCCCTGCATGAAGCAGGATAATCCTCTCTACAAAAAGGTGCTTGTTAAGCCTCTGCTTGAAGGTTGCCAGCATGGGAGAAACCACCACTTCCCTCAGTTATCAGTTCCATTGTCAGACTCCTCTTACCATTAAGAAT
Source organism: Plestiodon gilberti rubricaudatus (assembly GCA_026170595.1). NCBI lineage: Eukaryota > Metazoa > Chordata > Lepidosauria > Squamata > Scincidae > Plestiodon > Plestiodon gilberti. The sequence goes on along the minus strand of JANXHW010000002.1, from coordinate 103,956,022 downwards.
TTCTTCCCGATATCCAACTAAAATCTCCCCTTCTGAAGCTTAAACCCATTAGATCTAGTCCTACTCTTCAGTGCAGCATAAAAGTCTTTGCCCTGTTCCATCTGACAGCACTTCACGTTTTTGAAGAGCACTATCATGGCACCTGTCACAGTCCTGCACCCTCCCCCCCCTGACCATAGACTTCCTCCAGGGCCACTCAGAGGAATTTTATCAGGGGGTACAAAGTTTCTTTTGGGCCCCTTCCCTTCATTTGAATTTGGCTCCTGGGACCCCCCTTTTTGCTCCTGGGCCCCCTTTTGGACACATTTTTTACCCTGGGCACAGGTACAATTGTACCCCCTTAACCCCCCTCTCAGAGGCCCTGGCTTCCTCCCCTTTAGGGTATCTAAATTCAAGCCAAACAAAAGATAGCTATGTTGGGTAAGGGTTAGGGTACAAATCAATCTATTAGAAAAAACAACAACCAATGTTACGACGCAAGAAAATACTAAAACCATCAGCAGAGAAAATATACAAATCAGGTACAATAAAAAAAAAAAACAGAGGAAAGAAACAAAAGAGAACCGACTTCTCAGGCTTATCCACTCATCCAGATGGTCAAAGAACCACCTCTCCCAGCTCCAGAACATCTTTGTATCTTCAACCTCCAAGCAAACCAACAAACCAGCTTCTCCTTCTCACTAATCACCTTGATTCCACCCTGTTGGTACAGAGATAATTATAACACTACAAGGGCAGAAATCAAACTAAATCCTTAAAGTGACCAGTACATTACAGCACCCCTAAGTCTTCTCTTTTCCAGGCTAAACATACAAAGTTCCCTCTACCTTTCCTCATAGGACTTCATTTTCCAGACCGCTAACATCTTCCATTGCCCTTCTTCGAACTTAGAGCATCCTTTTAAAGACATGGCATCCCAAACTGGACATTATAACTCTGGTAAAACCGAGCAGGATATACTGTATGTAGGAATTTCAGACACTTGTTAGAATTATTGCTTACCAACACCTTTAGTCCTATTTGATGGACCTGCCCATTTGTTAAGAAATTGAGACCAAATTCTACCTTGCATTGACACTACTGGCCATTATAATATCGTTCTACAACCAGATATTGTCCTTCTGGGGTGCCTTCACAGTTATGTAAAATTAGAATGCATATAAATTTGTACATACTGCATTGGCTGCAGCTAGATTACAGTTGCTCAATCCCAGAAAGAGCAATACCTACTCTGAATTGAAATGTGGTTACCTTGGGTGTGGAACAACCTGTTTAGGCATAAAAATTACTGTGTATAAACATCTTTGGGAATATCAGAACATCATGAAATCTAATTAGAAAATTAGATATTGGAAAATTAAAACACTAGACTCCTTGCCTGCATTACTGGAGTCTGCTCATGCCTGCTGAAAGTATCTGTGAGGATATTTCAGCAACCATTCAAGGTTATTACCAACCTTTAACGGTTTCTATTTTGGACTTTAAGAATTACTTTCATGAGCTGTTTTACATTTTGATCTCACACCCATATGGTAAAACTACAATAACCCAGCACTCTCAGGACCTAGGTTGTACTGCATTGTTGGACATGCCGGACTATCAAGAGATACTATCCTGTCCTTGATGGTCCCTGGATCTAATGCCGCTACTTACATTATTGCCGAGATCTAACAAAGGTGTCACAACTTACATTACTGCCAAACCAACTCAGGTTGTCCCTGAATGACTTCTGTGGTGTGTCGCAGCAACTCAATTATCCAGCCAGGTGCGACTGCTTGTGCATGAGCCAACTACGGTAAGTTAGGAGTCTACTCCCAAGCCCGGAACGCTGCTGGGACAATTTTGATATTCCAACTACTAGGTATGTCAGAAACTGGGTCCCAGACTATTGGATTGAATGAGTGTAATTTTATTTATTATTTATATAATCACAATGTTTAAAAATGTGTATAATACATACTCCTACTTTTCTTTTTTCTATTATCTATGATCCCGTGTGCATTTCATGTCCGTTTTTTGTTAATTGAGTGTATTTCCCTTACTATCAAATGTAAATAATTATATGAGTAGCACTGGTATAAGCTACCACTGCTACTCACAATTTGCCAGTGAGCAAGCTCCATGGACTCAGTGGGACTTACTTCCACGTAGACATGCCTAAGATTGGCCGGTACAGGTCACTTCAGCTCATATACTCTACAGCGGGGTACTTCGGCCGACTGATGGTGGTACTTGGACAGCCGGACCCCCACTCCAACGCGGCGCTTTTGGCAGCATGTTTTCGCTTCTAAGTGGCTTCTACCTTTGGCTGAACCTCTCGGGAACACTGAGAAGCCCTCCCCCCCCCGTCCAGAGCCTCCTACCTGTGTTTTCTGGCCTCCGAAAACCTGGAAACCCGGAAGTAACTGGCGTTGATGTAATTGCCAGTCACTTCCAGTGGTACGCAGCAGGAGAGCAGCGCTGGAGGTGGTACTCGGCCGGGAAGGGGTTGAGAACCCCTGCTCTACAGGGAGAGGGAGCCAAGTAAACATGTTTGTCACAATCGGGTTTTTAGAGGTACGCCTAAATGTGTGAAATGTCTCTTAGTGACTGGCACCGATTATTGGTCTGTTTGAAGATTGTGTTGTTACTTCTGGCCCTCCGACAAAGGAAAAAGGAGTGACATCCAGATTGGCAGCAGCAAAAGGAAGCAAACACTAAAAGATGCAAGAATGGGAGATAATGCAAAATAAGCCTCGTCAGGCCCAATACGTTTTGGTGAGGTGCCTTCTTCTGGGGCACAAAGAAAACTCCTTCAACAATACAGATTCCCGCAAGTGTGACTATCCTGGCAAATCGTCGGACTAGAAGACTACTACTGCATCATGTGGTTTTGCTTGTTTCTTCTTCCTCTGAAGATGCTGGGAATATCACCCGACGAAACGTCAGGACAGTTTTTAACTTGTTCTTTTAATAAACGACCAGTGAACCTGGACAATGTTATTTTTAACTCTAAATTATCCTGGCAAGCTTGTGCACCAGAAGGCGGCCAACTTTCTTCGCATACCAACAGATTTTTGGACTTTTGGGGAGTTCACCATCTCTTTCCTTTTCATAAACGACACACACAAGAGTTCAAGATACCATCATCTTAAAGGCTACTTCAGAAGATTATGGCACACACTTTAATTACACACAAGAGGGATGAAGTCAGAACACAAAATTTACAGCATTTGGAGTCAGACTGTTTAGACTTGGATTTTAAATCTGTTCGGAAAATAATTTACTGAGCCTCGACGGCCAGTTTCGAACCACTTTAAAAATCTGATATAATTTGAACATACACAGGAATGCGACACTCTCTCTTGCAAGTTGCTTTAAGTGCTTTTTTTAGTTGAAAAGCTGCTAATTTACGGTATAAACAATCATTTTTTTTTCTTCTTCTCTGCAGTGGCACCTTTATTTGCCCAGTATATAAAACAACATGCATGAGTTGTCTGCGTCCTCAATCCTTACCATGAGCTTAAAATTAAGCACACCACGTTAGGCCTCTATCGCCTGAGGCCTAAGCCAAGGAACCATTTTTCCCCTTTTTATTGCAATATATGGTGGATTAATTCTTTTTCACATAAATCCTTCTCACACAGCTATGCATTTGTGTTATATCTTCATCTCATCGCCTTCCTCTACGTGTGGAAGAAATGCAGAGCTCTCTCGCTGTAATCTATTATTCAAGGAAGGTCCTCACTGAATCAATGTCTGTGCAGAGCTCCTAAGTAAAAGTTCATTTGTGAACACTGCTGTCTGTAGTCCAGTGGGCTATTTTACCCAGCTATGATCATATAATCAAACATTTGAGACAAAGAAAGAAAAAATGCACAACTAGTCTGCTTTAATATAGTTAAATAAATAAAAGCTCACTGTTGATGATAGCATAGTCATTTTTAGATATTTTTCAACAGCTAAGGCGATGGGGTGACATCACTTGACATTTCTCCAGATCAAAGGCTCCTGGGCAATAGATATTGGATTCTGTATTTATTTTTATGGATTGTTGACCACAGTATTGCATAGGGAATAAGTGCACAGAGCATCGTCCAGTTCAGGGCAGGCTGTTGTAAAGTCAACAGTAGAGTACCATAGTAGCCAAACATCTATTTATCCTTGCTTAATGCGTCCATCCCCCACTGCTGCCCAAATCCTCTTGCATGCGCAAAAGGCTTTTAAGAGAAGGAGGAATGTCTCTTATTTGTATTGCAGTATAGATAGGGAAAGCAGGAGACACTCCTGCCGGGTTTTTCTCATCCTCTAGCTACCTAGCACAGTGTTTCTCAAACTGTGGGTTGGTGGACTCACTTGGTGGGTCGCAACCTGATTTCTGGTGGGTCCCAGGTGATGGAAAGATCAGATAAGTGCTACAAACCCTGATGCTATTCAAAAGCCAGATAGCTGCTAATCGCCCTTCAAAGAGCTGATCTCCTGCAGCTTGCAAAGAGCCGAGCTCCTGCAGATTGCAAGCTTGCATATATACGGAGATAAATGTTTGAGTGCCTTTTCTAGTGTATTTTTTTTCCGTCAATGACAGGTAGTGGCAGTAGGTGAAGCCTGGGTCACATAACTAAGCCCCTCAAGCCTTGAGGCTATTCATTAGGGCTGCCTCATTACAAGAAATGGATTGAGGTTTTTTGCAAATAAAATATTTGCAATTCAAGGAAGGTCCTTGTAAATAAAGTATGAATGAATGAAACCTTTATTGGCATAAAGACAAACATACATAAAATATAAATAGCAAACAGACAAACAATATCATAACACACAGACTGATCCAAACACATAAAACAATATCTAAGACAGTCAGAATAAGTGGATACAACAACAGCAACTGTAAAGGACCATCTAGATATTAAGATATATTAGGGATCTCAACTGCCATCTATAGCCAAATGAATCTGCGTCATATGAAGGTGAGATCACTTCGACGTTTTATTAATAAATCCAGGTAGTTAGCTATTTGATTGGTGCGTAATTCATCGTCACCAACCAATAGGTAATATATGACTTCTGACTCAGAAAATCCTGTGTATTTAATCAAAATCGGACCTAAATAGGATAAATGTAAGTCTTGGTAAAGATCACAATGTAATAACATATGTGGCAAGGTTTCAATAGCTGTGTTATTACAAGGGCATAGCCGTGCTTCATGTGGCACAGATTTATATCTGCCAGTTGTAACATTAGACGGGAGCACATTGCATCTTGCTAAAGTAAAGGCCTGTCGTTTCTGAGGACTTTTCAATAGTGCTAGATATTTGGCCATTTTAGATACAGGTGATGTTAGTTGGAAATGCAGGGGGGAGCATATTTTCTGCGCTGCTGCAGTCAGAATTTGTTGCTCGATGTAAATAAAGTAAGTAAAGGCTTACTTGTAAATAAATAAAAATTATTATTTCTTTCTAGATAGACCACTTTTAAAAAAAAACTCATAAAGCTAGGTGGGTCCCGATAGAGTGCCTTTTTAGAAAGTGGGTCCCAGTGTTAAAACGTTTGAGAACCACTGAACACAGGGCTTAGAAGACAGGCAGTCTTCTCTCACTTACCTAGAGATCCCACTGTTTCTTATCTTCTTCAAAAATTTTCACCCCTGAGGCAAGACTACATCTCTCCGCAGGTCCTCTGTTTCCCCCTGAGGGGTATATTTCTCTGATTAGCACAGAGGTTAATGGGGGAAACCAGCAGAAATAGCTACCATTTCTTTCCTTATTCAGACTTTCCCCAAAAGTGAAAGAAGGGTCCACTTCTCTTCCAAGTCTCTCTGTACTTGGCCAGAGGACTTAAAAAGGAGATGGGGATTCTTCCCATTTTTTCTTCTTCTTCACAACTTTCAAAAGGGAAGAACTGGCAGGAGACCATTCTAGAACTACTTGCCTTCCCCCTAAACTACAATGCAAAGCAAATATTGACTTACGAACTGCTCCCTCCTTGAAGACTTTCCGGGGAGGCCTGAAAACTTTCTTGTTCAAAGAAGCCTTCTGAGTCTTGGCCTTTTTTTTTTTTTTAAACATCCAGCGGTTACAGGTGTGGTGCTGCTGTTCTTGTACTCTTGCATTTTAAAATGTAATAATGGTCTTTATCGTTTTTAGGTTGTGTTTATGAGTTTTCAATTAACTGTTCTATTGCATTTTTCCCTGTTTTTGTAAGCCGCCTTGGGTCCCTTTGGGGTGAAAGGCAGGATAAAAATATTGTAAATAAATCATAAATAAATATTGGAGACTGCTTGGAGTCTTCCTCACCAGAAACCCGGAGGAACTTGCCCTCGGCTAACCGAATTGTGAACACCTCTTTGTATGCATCAATAAATAAAAACTCTTGAGACTGACCCATTCCCTTCACTCAGGAATCCAAATATGCAGTGGATGAACACACCAGCAATCATGATTAGAGGGAGTAGCAGAGAGCCATGTAGGAGGTTCCCACAACTTGCCCAGTTTTTTACTGTATTGACTAAAGAGTTGGTACAGCATAGCGGTTAAAAGATAGAGCTGCTGTTCAAAACTTCTCAGCCATTAATTCACTAGGTGGCCTTTTTCAACTTTTCATCTCACGGCACACTGACAAGGTGCTGAAGTTGTCAAGGCACACCATTGGTTCAAGGATACATTTTATCAATTAAAAATTAGTATTAAGACTGTTTAAAGTTCAATGACTAAAATTTTAATCATTGTGTTGATGAGTGTTTCAGTCCTCTGTTATTTCCAACTTATGTCAGCTCATCTTCTACAACAGTTAATTCTGCTGACTCGCATACACTTAACAAACGGATCTCACCCAGTCCAAGGAAGATACTTCAAATGAAGGGAAATACTCAAATATTGACAATACTTTTCAATGTTTTTATTCCACAGTGACAAACTTTATAGAATTAAATAGACAAGATTTTTGTCCAGTCTCCCAATGTAACTAACTGCTTCCAAAAAGCCACAACCATGCCTCTTTTGGGTTTTTGATTGGTTTTCTTGAATGCCACTCATGCATTTTCTGACTTCGGTTGGTGTATATTAAATAGCTCCGCCTTTCCGTCTGGACGGGAAGCTTGGCACTGTTGAGCCACCCAGAGTTTCACTCGGAATTGGAAACAACACAGTGAGGCAAACAAGCCACGTGGGTCAAAACTTGCACGTGTGCTTTTTCTAGGAAAGGTCACAGGATACTAATATGCCTACTAATAAATGACCCTCCCCCAAACTCACGTGGCACACCTGTGGCCCATTCACGGCACATGAATGTCCTGCAGCACAGCGTCTGAAAGCCTTAGGCAAACCACAATCCCACTCTATTTCAGCCACTCGCCTACAATACAGGAAAAATACTGACCAAGATGACAGGGTTGTTATTGGGATATCCCCAGACAACTATACATATTTCAATTAGTATTTTCATTGGGAAATTTTTTTTGCTATAAGTCAACAGAGAGAAACAGGTTAAAAAAAATGAAAAGAAAGGTTACAAATGGCAAGAATGCTATAAAGGCATCCATCAGGATAATAGCTAACAATTGTGAAAACACAGCAAACATCACTTATCTAAATAGTTACCAACTCAGGCCTCAAGATCTCCATTAGGGTGATGGCAGGGTTACAGAGGACTCTCCAAACACAACGTAAGAATATCACTTTACATTGAAAGTTCCTGATTTAGTCAGAAAACAATTTTCAATGGTATGTTGTTTTTCCCATGAGTGCCCTTGATGCATTAGTACCCAGAATATGAAGGTGGACTCAAAGCTTTCATCTGCCAGCAATTTTCCACACAATCAGCTGCAAAGAGCAATAATATATCTGAGTGTAGTAATTCCTTTAAATCATCAGGAAATACGCTTAACAGAACAGTTCTGGAATCAAGACTAGCGGTTTGTCGTCTTATTTCACTAATCTTTTAATTAACCTGGTCCTAGAATTGGGCTATGACTGCAGGTCCACCATTCATGGCAGAATATTCCTTGTATGTTACAACTTTTCCTACAACGCAGTGAAGGAATTTTGTAGACATGATAAAAGTCAAGAGGGGTAAGAGGCTGCTGATGAATAAGCTCTAGAGTAGCTTCTTTGGTATTGAGAAGATAATTGTAAGAAAACATGTGCCTAATAGAAGACCAAACCTCAGGCTGCATAGAAGGACTATGGCAGTTTCTAGGATGCCATAAAGCCATCTGTAATCAAGAGTTTAACTAGCAGAAGCAAGACCTGTAGAACTGAACTATAATTATCAAAGGTTTCAAGATACATGTTGCCCAACTATATAATTCCTTCTATTAATAATTCCAATTGCAATTGGAACCAATTTATTCTTATCTTTTGTATTATGGATCAGTTGCAGCGCTCTCCATCTGCGCACCCGGTACGGTGACTCTGGTGTCACCCACCAAGTGCGCAGACACGGAAGTAATTGGCAATGACATCATCACGTCCATGCCCATTACTCTTGGCCCGGGAGCCATTCGGACTCTTCCTGCTCGGCTCCGAGCTGAGCAAGCCAAGCCAGAGTGGCAGAAAGCAGACGAGACTGAGTGGCATGACGGGGTGCTGTGGCAGGCTTCTCCACTGTGTCACCCCTCAAATGCGCAGCACTCAGTGTGGGCCACACCTCCATACTGACACCAGTATTATGGATAAAATTTGCTCTCCTGACAATGGCTGATCACCATCAAATAAATGTCTGATTCAATACAGGTAGATTCTAGACTTAACAGGGATCCTGCAGCTTCTCAGCTTATCAATAACATGATATTTTTCAGCACTGGAAAAGAATAGATAGGTGTTGTGGAACTGGTGGAGCCAATGTTTACCTAGGCTTTCCACAATATAAGAATTTTATAAATGTTTTTTATTATTATTATTTCATGAATTTCATGCAGAGCATAAGGAAGAAAAGGTATGGCTTTTAATTATGGATATGAATTCTATGATAGTTCTACTGGGCATCTGTTTTGAATTATTTTATTATCAAGACCATTTTTTGTGAAAATCAAACAATAAGAACAAGAAGAGTCAATCTAATCAGCACCACAGTACTACTTCAAACTGGATATATCAATGCTTGCTGACTATTTCTATACAGTGAGTTTAATCCACTACAAGTTATAGTATGGGTTCAACCACTGACCATGCAACAAGCAACAGCGCAGCGAAAAGTAGCCAGCGAATGATACTTTTCAGCAGGGAGCCATTTCCACCCCCATCCGCACAAGAAGTGTGGAGTGGAGCCGACAAGATGGATTCCAGAAAGGCAAATGCAGGAAGCAGTGGCAATGTGCAACAGAATGTCAATGTGTATTTGGTCAATGTGTATTCCATTCTAGAATACAGAGGGAACGTGGACTCGCACAGAGGGCCTGTATGTGGAAGAACGAGGGGAGAAACCCTGGCAGCGAAGCATTTGCCTCAGCCCCATAAGTTATGCCTCAGCCCCATAAGAAAGAGTTGGGGGGGGGTCAGAGGGCATCAAAGGAACCCTCCAATGGGAGATGGTGGCAGGACCCACTTGTGTCCACTGGTGCCCCAGGAAGACAGGCGTCTAGGCACCTCCATTCTTCTAGGAACCCTCTGTACCCTCCAGCATTAACAGGAGAGTGAGCCACTCAGAGCAGGCGGCAAGAAGTACTTGCAGAAAGGAGAGATGTAGGAGCAGAATCCCATGAAAGTAGAATTCTTTGCCAAACAGCATGCAGTACGAAAAGACACACGGAAGATGCAGCTCCCAGCGGCCCAAGACAAACTGTGGCCACTCTGAGCCGCAGAACACAAAGAAGTGGCTCGGAGCGGCCAAAGGCCGCTGAGGAAACATGTGTCCCCTCTGTGGCAGCCACCAGAGCATTTCCTTGGCAGTTTTTGGCCGCTCCGAGTTCCGCAGAGGTTCAGAAGCTGGATGCAATTGGTGGTGACAAGACGACATCACATCATGGTCAAGTACGTCCATGTCTGCACACTCAGTGGGGTGCCCCGGGTGTTACGAAAGGTAGGGACGCCACTGCATGTAATCCAAACTCCAAGGAACCTCCCAACTCTAACATTCTATGATACTATGAAATGGTGATCCACATGCATTAGTGCATTCTCAATGGTGAGGAAAATTTGAATCAGTGGGTATCATGTGTTTTTGCCAAGCCTATTCTTTTTTAAAATAAGGTAATCCAGAAAGGCTATCCAAATTTATCAAAAGCCTTGTGGGCATCTCAGGATAAAATAGTCACTTGTGTTTTGATTACTATAACGCATCGGTTCTCAAACAGAACCAGACACTGTTCCCTGCCACCAGTGAAGGGGCAGCATGACAGCGATCGCTGCCCTGCACCAGGGAAAAAAGGTAGATTTTATACTTTTCAGGGATCCTGCAACCTTCTAGAGGGTGCGGGAAGGCCCACACCATCCTCTGTGGGCCTCCCTGTGCTGTAGATCGCCGCTCTGCGACGATTACAACCACTTTCAGTTTTTGGACACCTGGCAAATTCATAACTTCATCTACCTGCATTTTATTTTACAACAGCTGTTTGGCGGGTTTGCTAGTTCTGAAGTTCAAAACGGATATTGTGGTCCCAATTCTATCCAACTTTCCAGCACCGATGCAGCCATGACAGCAGGGTGCTCGCTGTATCCTGCAGTGAGGGAGCAGTAACGGAGGCCTCCTCAAGGTAAGGGAATGTTTGTTTCCTTACCTTACCCTGCATTGGCACTGAAATGTTGGATAGGATTGGGCATATTTTGCCATTAATCTGAAACGGGGGAAGTAACTGCTGTGAAAGCAACTAATTCTTAGAAGAATCCCTCATTAGCTAGGATTACCCATACGGTCAGTACAGAAAGCATCAACCTCACTCCAATGCTCTTCATCTGACCTCCGTGACATAAACACATAGCTATATCTGATTGGTTGTATAGCATTGAAACATGCTTAATATTCAACGTATGATCAGTGACTGGTTAGGAATGACTGAAGGAGTGATTATGAAATAGTTGCCCAGAAATGAAGAGAAATGAAACAGGTTAAAAAGCGGCTGCCAAAGAAGCAACAAAGGGGGAAAACAACAGCTGCACACAGTTGTAAACAGTCACGGAAGAGATAGGAGTGAGGCTTTTACACCACCCCCACCCCCAAGGCAAAAGCCAAACCTGTGGAGACCCAACAAACAGATCATTTTTAGATCACTCACTTAAAGGAGCAAGATAGTCAATGAGGATACTGTATCTGGCATCACTGCCAGAGCTGATGGCTTTGATGCAGTTGAGTCACAAAGAGAAGATGGCCCCATGATGGCTGCTTCTTCTTGATGTTTCAAGACCACAGGCATAGAGCTTATCAAATAAATCAAGCTCTCTCAGCATGCTCTCTGTCATATTCCAACATATGATCTAGGAGGTAAATGCCAAATTGTGAACATTTGAGGACTTCTTCCTGAGCTAGAGTGAGCTAATGTGCCACATCTGTAAGAAATATTAGCTTTCTGGAGCTTCTCTAGGGAGAAACAAGAACCACCACGACACATTAGCCTTTCAAGAAAAAAAAAATTATAGCATTAAGTGTCTTAAAGTCCAACAACAAGTGCAATAAGTGCTGGAGTCCAATAACAGTGTTTCACTTAGTGCGAATTGGGCATGATAAATAAGAGTGTCCTTGAACTGAAATTATTCTTAGAGGCTAGGGACTAGTGCTTAATGAGTGCATTCACTGTTCACTGTGGAAACAGTTAACGAAGACAGGATAGAGAATAATGGCACAAAAGGAAAAAACACACACCATTGAAATCTGCCACCTCTTCAGCATCTTGCAGATTCTCAACTTCAAACAACAACTGCGATTTTCAATTTGAACTTTCCTCTCGCTAGTCAGTGGTTCTCAACAAGGCTTTTGTTGTTTAGTCTAAAGCAGGGGTTCTCAACCCCTTCCTGGCCGAGTACCACCTCCAGCACCACTCTCCTGCTACGTACCACCGGACGTGACTGGTGATTACATCACCACCAGTTACTTCCTGGTTTTCAGAGACCAGAAAATACAGGTAGGCGGGTTGGAGGGCCCTTCTCAGCATTCCTGAGTGGCTCGGCCAAAGGCAGGAGCCTCTCAGGAACGAAAATGTGCCACTGAAAGCGGTGTCTGAGCGGGGTTCCAGCGGTCCGAGTACCACCAGAAGTTGGCTGAAGTACCACTGGTGGTACTAGCACCACTGATTGAGAACCCCTGGTCTTAAAGTCACCACTCACCAGAAACTTTGGTTTTTTTAGTCTAAAGCATCTCTGACACCAACAGCACAATCCTATGCATGTCTACTCAGAATTAAGTCTCACTGTGTTCATTGGGGCTTACTCCCAGGAAAGTGTGCATAGGATTGAAGCCTGTGTTTGGACCTGACCGGTACCAGAGTAAAAACTCAATGGCGAATCTCGTATACACTTGAGTCCTTGAAGGGAAAAAAATATGGAGAGAAGAGAAAGTATGTACACATGCACCCAATTATCACGAGAGGTCAGGACCTATCAGACGCCTCTACAACTATCTCTATTTATGTGTTTACATATTGTTACAATTTATCTACATATCCCCCAAACTGTATCTTTCAACAGACTGTTGTCTTTTCAACACAATTAGCCTTCAGCATCTGTACAATGCCAGATGCAATGCCAGCACTTCATAAATTAATACTTTTATCAGCCCTGAGACCTTGTACTAAGTTGAGTTGAACAATGTAATAATTTATTTATCTAGAAGACTACTCAACAAATATTGCTCACAGCAAGCACTCAGGTCTCATCAGAACTTTTGATACATTTCTGTACTGCTTGGAAACAGATATCTATATAAGCGTCAATTCCCTTAACTAGACTGAGAATCTCAGATTTATTTTTCACGTGGCTCATCTGACTATCAACCATTTCAGGGGAACAGCGGTCTGTAGGCTCCAGAGCTAGAATGCTTGCCAGCAAGTGCACAAGGTCGCAACTTGTGCCCTCTTGTTAGGGCTGTCTCAATCCATATACAGTATAAGAACATAAGAACATAAGAACATAAGAAGAGCCCTGCTGGATCAGGCCAAAAGCCCATCTAGTCCAGCTTCCTGTGTCACACAGTGGCCCCACCAGATGCCTCAGGGAGCACACGAGACAACAAGATACCTGTGTCCAGTCGCCACTCCCTTGCACCTGGCACAGAGAAAACCCACTTCTTTAAAAAAACAAAACAAAACAAAACAAAAAAAACCAGGAGGTTGCTTATGGCTTGTAACCTGTGATGGTCTTTTCCTCCATGAATTTGTCCAAACCCCTTTTAAAGGCATCTAGGCCAGGTGCCATCACCACATCCTGTGGCAAGGAGTTCCACAGATGAATCACACGCTGGGTAAAGAAATATTTTCTTTTGTCTGTTCTAACTCTCCCTCCACTCAATTTTAGTGCGTGTCCCCTAGTTCTGGTGTTGTGTGAGAGGGAGAAGAATTTCCCTCTATCCACTCTCTCCATCCCATGCATAATTTTATAAGTCTCAATCATGTCCCCCCTCAGGCGCCTTTTTTCTAGGCTGAAAAGCCCCAGACGCTGTAGCCTTTCCTCGTAAGGGAGGTGCTCCAGCCCACAAATCATTCTAGTCGCTCTTTTCTGCACCTTTTCCAATTCAACTATATCCTTTTTGAGGTATGGTATGAGTATGTAAACAGTCCATATTTTAGTGATTCAAGAAAATCTATTATAGTTATTGTTACTTATACAGCACTTTCAATGTGCACAGTGCTTTAAGAGAAAACAAAAGACATGTCCCTGCCCAGTCTGCGAATCATCTAAAACAGGGGTTTCTCAGCATCTACACGTACCATCAGTGGTACTTTGGGGTACCTCTGGTAGTACGCCATTGGTTGGAAGCCCCCAAAAAACCCTCCAATCCCCCCCCTCATTAGAGCTCAGGCGCAGAGATTTGACGCTGCAGAGCTCAGAAAGTGCAGGCAAGAGACTCGGCAGGTGAGCAGAGGTGAAGTGTGCAAGTTTCACATGCTGAAAAAAGGCCCTCCCGCCCGCTCCAAGCTACTGGTGCTTTCCGAGCTTCAAAAACCTCCACGTCTGAACTCCGAAACCCGGAAGTGACTGGCGATGACGTCATCACCAGTCACTTCCAGTGGTATGCTGATCTAAACTATAGCCGGGGGGGGGGCAGATGGACCCCTGATCTAAACTATAGCGGGGGGGCAGATGGAAGTGAGAGTAAACAACAGGCTTCAGTTCAATTACAGGTGACTAGTCCTCATCCCCTACGAAACTAAGCCAAAGCAATTGGGCCAAAGGCATTATGGAAAGGTGAGTCACATGGAATCCATTTCCATACTTGACCTTAATAACACCTTTCACGAAGAGTAGTACTCATCAGTCATCCTCACTATGAACACTATACAGTAACACAAAAAAAAGTACCAGAGCTGGTCCATGAAAATGTTAATACACTACGGAGCAGATTCATGTCAAGTTACAGGGAGAGTATTTCAGTTTTAGAATTAACACCTCATTAGAATTAACACCTCATTTCGACACACAACAAAAAACACCCACACTCCTCTGATGGAACTGAGAAAATTTTTTGAATCACTTTGGATTGACAAAGCATCAGCGGACATGAATACTGGTGAAACAGTGATAAAGAAAAGAAGTTAACATGGTCTTTGAAAACCCCTTCAGTTCTACAGGGCAGTGAAATCTATTCAGAAAGAGAGGGGGAGGGGAAGGGAAGCAGCCTTTAGAATAGCTTTTGAGAGCTGGAAGGGGGAGAACAGGGAGCCATTGAAAAAGCTCCTTACAGGGTCAGTTATCAATGGAATGTGTTTTAGCATTCAGGATACCCACCCATGCAGAACATCAAAACTGGGCAATGATCCCTCTCCATTCTCAAAGCTCAAGCCAATGTTCTATTTCTAAACACTACAGTACAGTAGTACACACTACCTCTGCGGTTCCTTGAAACAGCAAAACAAAGCAATCCAAAAGAATGGAGGTGCGATTGCAGCAGAATGTTTCACTTTCCGGAGACATATTGTAACAATTCTGGAGTTTCCCTAAAACTATCAGCTGTTCAAAAGCTCCATGCACTAAAACATCAGCTTTCAACTTCTTCCATTCGTCAAGTAAACTAGAGATCTGGGATGGAGGGGAAGAGAATGGAAAAACTTGTTACTGCTTTACAATACTTTCCAGATCCTTGGCATACTTTCCAGATCAATTTGGACATCAAACTATGGTTTCTGCTAAATATAGCTGCGGGACCATGATATTGTTTTGAGTGACAGATAAACTCCTTGTCTACTTCCAATTATGAGGGGTATTTGTTTTTGTTGATAATTGCATAAAAACACAACACACCACCTTTTCAATCTGAACAAAAACACCACACACCACATTTTCAAACAGAATTAGAAACAAATTACCAACTCTCTACTGGTTGCGGAATGCATCTAGTTGAAACAGATTACTTTTCCAGTTAGAAATAATTGAATAATCTGTTGTTTTTGCATTGAAGACTGCAATGTAATATTAAACCCGATACTGATGCTCAAGAATTCACACTTGTGAATAAAAAAAAAACACATTTCAAATTTTAATTCAACAAATTCACAAAAACAAACAACATCGTTTTCAAAAACCTCTACCAATTATCCATCTTCTCAGCACATTTTTCAAATTTTGGTTAGCTGGTCAGTGGCAAATCATGGTTTGGTTAGTTCTCCTTCCCTAACCACGACCTGAACAGAGCCACTAGCTGTTCTGTTCCATGCTCCTAACCTCATAGGTTATGAATATGGATTTATTGAAAACATATACTCTACCCTGCCTTTCCCAGTTGATCAGGGTGGCTTACATAATCCATTAAAACAAGTTATATATGCAATAAAACCAACCAGCAGCAAAACCACAGAGCATCCCCCTCATCATCTTTCTAGACAAAGACCTTTCAAATCCAATGGTCCTTCCAGGAGGGTCTAAAACCAACAGGGTGGAGCAATGACAAAGGTCCTCAGGAAGGTGGTTTCACAGAAACAGAGTGACCACTGGGGCAGCCCTGCTGCTCTTTACTGTGCACAATTTAATCCTACAGGCTTTCCCACATCCAGGAAACCCTCGTTATGATATAACAAAAATGCTACCATCAAATCAGTTAAACAGAGTTAGATTCTGCAGATGTGACAGTGACGGAAAAGGAAGTCTCCAAGTAGGCTCTATGGCAGGTTTGATCTGATTTGACCTGAGTTTTCCATCATATGAGCTCCACCTATGTCTCAATCTGTTTCACAGTTCTCAACTTCCCAACGGGAAGTTGGAAATCTCCAAGATCAGGAAAAAGGGTGCCACTGGGCAAGCCTGCCTTTAGCTGTCATTAACGAACTATTCTAAGTGCCAACTTGATCTCCATAGTATCACCCACGAGAACCAGTAGAAAATCCTACATCTGGATCCATACGTTTCTGCAGATGGACCACCATAAAGGTGCACCACCTCTGTGCAGACAAGAAGCCATCTGTATCTGAACCTTTGATCCATCCATGCTTCATTCACTTCAATTTTATTATTATTTGCAGACTGCGAGTAGACTCCCCGTATGGAGGAGTGTGCGCACAAACACAGCCCTATACAAATGGGATGTTGAGCATGTGAAGGTTGAGGACAAAGTCAATGGGAAGAATCCCCCTCCCGCACAATGTACACGTCTACATAAAATGAATATTTTCATAGGGTCCTAATATTATTAGTGCGTGAAAATAGAGAGTAGCTAACAAAAAACAACAACCATGAGATCAGCTGGGTATTTATTTATTTTATTTTTCACATTTTTATACCGCCCTTCCTCCAAGGAGCTCAGAGCGGTGTACATATTTCCTCCCCTCCTTTTTGTCCTCACAACAACCCTGTGAGGTAGATGGGGCTGAGAGATAGTGACTGGTCCAAGGTCACCCAGGAAGCTTTGTGGCTGAGCGGGGATTTGAACCTGGATCTTCCAGTTCTAAGTCCGACTCCCAAACCACTACACCATCCTGGCTTTCTCTACTTTGAAATGAAGATCCTTTAAAAATCATACTGTCAAATCATTTAGATGTGAAGTCTGAGTGGAGATGGGGATAGGAAGCAAATCACCACCTTTTTGAAGCATATATAAATTAAGGTTGAATTAAATATACATATTAATGGTAAGCTAGTATATATGGTGCTTATATTTTCGGTAACCTTCATTTCCAATGTTTTCCCCAGTACCTGCGAGGACAAACATTTGAACAGTTGACATATTTGGCAGTTCACCATGCTGCTGACTCCTCTCTCTCTCTCTCTCTCTCTCTCTCTCTCTCTCTCTCTCTCTCTCTCTCTCTCCCCCTCCCCCCCTTTATTGCCCATATTCACTGTCACCAAACCATACTACTTCTTCCTTTAAAATATTACAAGAAAACAGCTCTTCCTCTCGGCCCCCTTGGCAAAACCTTTAGTTCACACCGTGGTCATATCTCATTTTTACTACAGCAACCTCCTCCTTGCTGATCTTCTCCTGACTCATCTCCGGCCCCTTAATTCCATACAACACTCAACTGCTGAAATAAATTCACCTCTCTTATTTGTCCAACCACATCAACCCCTTCACAGGCTTTCTGTCGGCTCCTGAATCCAGCACAAGCTCCTGGTTCACCTTCAAAACCAGCTATGGCCTTGTCTCTCTCTACCTCCCATATCCCATTGCACTCCTACCTGTGACCTTTGCTTCTCCATTTCCACCACCCCTCAGCCTACAAAAATGTCCTGCTCGGAGCGCCGCCATCTTGAATTGACCAACGAGAAGGAGAGATATTCTTTTGTTTTCACTGTTTTGTCCCACTTAGCATTCAGTGCATGAAGGTGAAGGTGATATGGGGCACCCCCCAAATGTTTGTTTTTCACCCTAAAGCCCCCCAGAACCCCCCCCAAAATTGCTTTATTAAAACCGAAACCTAATTTTGACAGTTTTATGACCGGGGTTATGACAGTTTTATGGGGGGAGGAAAGGTCGGGCCCCTGGTCGAAAAATGTCTGGGTCCTTCTCTGCCTGCTCCCTCAAGGAACTTCACCCTTTTTCTCAAGTCTCCCCTTATGCTTGGAGCCCGCCCTTACCTCCACCCTTATTTTCCTTCAAATCCACTCTTAAGATTCACCTTTTCCATGAAGTACCACACCTTAATCACAATTTACTACTGCAACTAAGCTTGAGCATGTGTAACTGACACAGCTGCATATTCTTCCCTGCCTCTAATTCCTTCCCCTTCTTTTGTTGCTTCCCTTGTATCTATCTCTAGAACAACGATTTAACCTGTTTTCATCTCACGGCACATTGACAAGGTGCTAAAATTGTCAAGGTGCACCATCAGGGTTTTTTTTTTTTTTTACAATTGGCAAGGCACACCACAGTGCCACTGGAGGGCTCGCATCCCCCAATGGTCCTACTAATAAATGACCCTCCCCCAGATTCCTGTGGCACACCTGCGGACCACTTGCGGCACACCAATGTGCCACGGCACAGTGGTGGAAGATCGCTGATCTAGACTGCGAGAATTTCAACTTTCTGTGCAAGGCGTATATGAAGGATGACGGCACCTGTTCTGACAATGCATTGTGAAAGTCTGATTCACCAATCAGTTAAAACAGGCAATATGAATGTTAACTCTTTCCCAGCAATATGTTAATTTTTAACTGCGAAAGTTAAAACAGAAGTTGGGTGCTTACGTGCATTTAGTCCTGGTGATGTTTGTGACCTTTAATGAAACTCATTGGACTTTATTATTGTCAGGTTTCCGAGGCCAATACGTTCCAACTACAGACAAAATATATTGTCAAAGATCTACCAATATCATACAGGGCAAGTCCCACATCTTATTCAGCTATTTAACTGTGCTCACCATGTAATTCAGATCTATGAACAAATAGTTCAAATGGTCAAGAAAGCTATTTAAGAGCCTTACTTTCCAGCATACAAATTAGTAAGCCTTTTTGGAGATGTATATAAATTGTTAAGAGTACAAATAAAAATGGACAACAGACCTCTGATGGGATTGGGCAACATTTCATTTTTTAAAAACTGCAAACATCATAAAGGTTCTTTTAAGCTATTGCCACAGATCTAATACCCTTGAGATTTGTCTCTTATTCTCAAGACAGAGTTTTAACCAACCACAATAAAGTAAAAATCATCTTGTGGAGTCTACTTGTTTTTATGGATAAGAGAAACGTAACATTTTTATGTTCTCAAGCTAAGCTTTTACCCTGTTACTAAATGACTTTGGTACATTTATTAGCCACACCATTTGACCTTAACAAGTGTAATTTCAAATTGTATTCATACTTTCTTCATGAACTCTACTAAGCTGGATGGAAATCTACTCTCAGTTGCCTACTAGGAGCATTACTTTGGCCCCAATCCTATTGGCGCTTTCTACTGCCAGAACTAGCATTTTGGCAGCGCAAGGCCCTTTACGGCAGCGCAACAGCCGGCCTGCCATCATGTGCTTCTGGGCTGCTGCT
Source organism: Plestiodon gilberti rubricaudatus (assembly GCA_026170595.1). Lineage (NCBI taxonomy): Eukaryota > Metazoa > Chordata > Lepidosauria > Squamata > Scincidae > Plestiodon > Plestiodon gilberti. Next base: position 103,936,496 of record JANXHW010000002.1, on the reverse strand, counting down.
GGAAACAGGCAGTGGTGCAATGCACACAGCAGTGGCTCCAGAGTTGCAGGGAGGGCAAAGGGTGGATCCCAGCAGTAGCAACTTCCCACAGGATCCTATCCCCTCTCCCAGGCCACCCCCCCTTTTCTCTCCTCAAAAATATGCCAGCAAAATTGCCAGTGTTGGTTCAAGGAGACCCATATGCAATCGGGCAGCCTACTGGGGTTTTTACTTACCTCCTGCTGGCTGTCCGATCCCTTCCCCCCCACACACCATTGAATGCAGCATGCGCTGAGCCAGTGCGGCTGCATCGGTGCCAATGGTGGGGAATAGGGATTGGGCAGCTTGTCACACTGCATTTTAGGGTAAAAAAAAAAGCCTTCACGAGGCTTATATGGGATGAAAACTGCCCAATCGCCAGGTCAGATTCCCCCCCCCCATTGGTGCAGAATACAGTTGATTTTAAAATAAAAATCAAGCTTTCCCATTCCTCCCTCCTACAGCAGTAACTTACATGGGGATGGTCAATGACTTGTTTGTTTTAATTACAGTACCTCTTTTATTTTTATTGTATTGTATGTTTCACTTGTTTTAATTACCTGTTTTATTGTTATTGTATTGTATTATGTATTTTAACATGTTTTAATTGTTAGCTGCCTTGATTGCCCTTATCGGGAGAAAGGCAGGGCAAAAATTCTTTAAATAAATAAATAAATACATGAAATTACTTAGGCATTTGCCCACAGAAACACCATACGGGAGCCTGCAAGTTAAAAGTTCATTTCAGAGAGGTGGACGGGCAGCGCAATCCAACACAAGTATCCCTGTTCCGGGCCAATCGTGATTGGCCCGGAGGTCTACTCGGGGGAAGGGGACGTTAGTTATTTAGCTGGCGTAAGTCCAAGGAGTCCGTGTAAAGGCCACTCCGGCGTGGAAGCAGAATGGGGTATGGCGTCCACCATTCCCACCCACCCCCGACCGGCTCGGCCAATGGCCCCCCTCCCTCTCCACCCGAAAATGGATCCCTTACCTTCTCCAGCGGATGCAGGAACGATCCGGTGTTGAAGTGAGGGCTGCCAGCCTCCCCGCTGGTGGCCCTTACTTGCGAGTTGTTGCAAACGTGTTTTACGCCACGCTTGCGACGGCTTAGAGCGGTGGAGCACTCGCTCCATGACTCTAAAGTTGCACTAGATTGCGCTCTGAGAAGGGATCACTTTTAAGTTGTCCTTGTTCCCACCCTATGTAGTCATGACAGCCTGTTCTACTAGTTACTCCAGAGTCCAAGGTAGCAGATTTTTCCCACCTCTGGAAATTCAATTTTATTGGGGAGGGCAAGTGCAGTGGAATCCAGTACTGCTCAAAAATCAAATGGGTGCTATCTATGCGAAGATGGAGAAGTGCAGCTGACTATCTGGCTCAGGATTGCAATGATATGGAAAAAGCTTCTGAGTTGCATCATTATGGGTGAGCCTTTCAAATCCTCTTGCCTTCCTTAAATAATATGAAATGACAATTGGTGGCATTCAACCACTGGCCACTCATAGATCCAGTCACATATAGCGAGACAAGGGTTACCAGAATTCAGTAACATGGTAGTAGTCACTTCATCGATTAACAGTAGGACACCGATGACCACATACTTATATAGTCATCGCACATACCATGTCACAAACTGTTGTTTGAAGTTACCCTTCATCAGTTGGCTTTCAAGGAGCAGCGAAACAGACACTCCTGCTACTCACTCTGCATCAAAATTCTGTTGGACAAAAACGTTCTTCCATCAGGGCCAGGCTACAACAATGGAGGCCAGTCTTGTTCAGGTAGGTTCAGAGAGACCAGTCAGTTGCTGAACTGAAGCTGCAGAATCCAGCACGTAAAGCAAAGAGGATATGGTATTGCTCTGTTGATCAACCAAGGGCAGAAGACCAGGCTCCTTCTAGTTATATTAAAAAGTAAAAGTAAAGGTGACCCCTGACAATTAAGTCCAGTCGTGTCCGACTCTAGGGTGTGGTGCTCATCCCCATTTCAAAGCCGAAGAGCCAGCGTTGTCTGAAGACGCCTCCGTGGTCATGTGGCCGCAAGCAATGAGAGCTCACCCCGTCGCGGATTTGAACTGCCGACCTTTTGATCGACAACTCATGGTTCAGCGGTTTAACCCACTGTGCCACCCGCTGGCCTCTAGTTATATTAGGCCTTGTCAAACTAGAGGCTTCAAACAGCCTACCAACTCCAGTAGTTGATGTTGCACACCCCATTCACTTCATTTAAAAAGATGGAGAGGGCCTTGTAGGCCATCCACTTCAGCCCCCTGCTCTGTGCGCCAAAGGAGGCTCCGAGACTTTAGCTTGCAAGTCCCAGTAGCTCACTATACTAGCCTAGCTATAAGGCTCAGGGCCATGAGGCACCTAGCCGAAGTCCTAAATCCCTGACACCTTCCTTCAAGTGCTGCTATTTTTCTATGTCTTGAAAAGAAAAAGATACCACCACCGCATGCCCCTCAAATATTCCAATTTCCTAGGCACCAGCATAACATCTCTTCACGTTTGGGTGACCACATGCCTAAGATTTTCCCAGCCACGTCGGGGGGAGGGACGCAACTGAGACGCAATAATTATAGTTGTATCGCTGACGTTAACTTCTAGAACTCAGCCTACTTTCAAGAGTTTTGAACCCCTCATCCTTTTCTTCATATTATTTAAACACTACGGTGGTTTCAAAATGGAAGAACAGAAAGCTTGGCAAAGTTGAAGCATCTTTAAAGGTTCCTGCACAAAGATTTAAATAGAAAATATTTCAAGAATTCTGACTACCAGTTCAAAGAAACCTGCAGATTCAATTTTATAAAATGAGGAATTGTTGTATAATTGATCACAGTAATTGGACCAATAACTTTGATAGAATGCATCAGTGATGGCCAGACTTTTAGGCAAGTGTGCCACAAGGCTTAAGTACGAAATACTGCCACTCTCATGAGAATTACAGATATATACACACAAACATGCATTCTGTGTGTTGATGCAATTTTGCCTCCCGCAGAATAAGCAGTAGATAGTGCCAAAACAACAAGCTGTAGTGCAGATCTGACTTTCTGCTGTGATTAAATCTGTTCCTTTCTACAAGTGCCATAAACTGCTCTTCCCCCAAGTCATTTGGGGTAAGCATACTCCAGGTTGGCCACATACATGGCCAAAAGTAAAGCACTTATTGCTCCTCCATAGATGCCAATGTAATTGTTAGTAGAAACTGCACCAACGCATGACACAGCCTAAGGATCCTTTCAAACATGCCCTTGCAAGAAAAAGAACATGCAGTTGGAAGTAGAAGGAATTCAGAGAAATAAGGAAGGGTTCATCTATATCAGGGGTAGCCAACTTCCCACCATTAGGGCCTCTGCATTCCTAAGAGTTGTGTAGAAGACAGAACCTTAGCAGCTGCCATTGCTGATGGTGCTGCTAAAGCAGCTGCACCTGCTGAAATACCCTCACCTATTAAAGGGCCAGGAGCATTCATGTTGAAAGGTTGGCCACCCCTGATCTATAATTTAGTTGCAAAATCCAACGACTTCAACAAGTGCCACAAACAGCCATAGCTTCCAGAAACTGGTGAACGTCCATATGTGGTGGAAATAGAATTCTTATCAAGAGTTCTGCAAGAACAGCTTATTCAAAAGGCCACAAACCTTCTGCGCATTTGTTTATATACTTCACATGCGCAACTTCTAAACATAGATTTTTACGTTTATCATCACAGACACCATAGATACACACCCCAAGGATTGGAATTCTCTGCCACTTCCATTTGCCTCAGTAGGCTTAGCAGACCAATTAAGCACAGCTGTGTTATTTCTGAAGAAAATAACTGTTTTCCCTCACTCACGCCCAGGTAGGGGTAGACTTATAGAGCACAATATTATTTGTCATAAGCATTCGTTTTACAGCAGAGATTTTCCCACTATAACCTGCTGACGAACAAAGATAGGAGAGGAAAGGAGAAAACTGTGAAAAACTTCCGTGTCCTTTTCGCTCTCATAGTCCCAAAATGCCCTTCTGGCGATATTCTTGAATAATGATGATCTCCAACTCCTAACAGGGGAAATCAATCCTAGCATATCTTTTCTGCCACACCAAATCCCTAGATTAAGGAGAAGCGGAGCTATAACAGTTTGTTTGTGTACCTAAAGCAGGCCCCAACTTTAGTGTGGAGTTTATTTATGATAGCTAGTGCTCCAGTTCCATCTTACTAGCACTCATTATCGAGCTGCTTTCTAAACAGTTGCGCTACTGACACTCATCAAGGGCAAAGGCCATGCACACTTAAAAGGGGCTGCAGGATCTGTCCATCCTCATCCCTTGTAGTTATACAGTACAGCACTTGATGGACATTATCCTGATGACATCATGGCCTGAGGAATGTACTATGAAACACAGACTGTCAGGAAACAAAGGACATGGATTGAATCTCATCTTCCCCGAAAGCCCTGGATGGAAAGACAAATGCTCTTCTGCAGTCCCTCAACAAGCTTAGAAAACACAGAACACATTAATGGAAAAAGCCAACTTCTTCCACAGATCAACCTCTCTCAGAAGCCTTTGGAGGCAACGCCATTCCAAAGTGGTGCAAAATTGCTTATATTTGCAAATGAGACACCCTCCTTTTATGAAAACCCACCCATCTCCATGAACAAACTAAAGTATCAAAAGCACACATAATGTATTTCACTTAAATGTGAACGGGCATATTTATTGTTTTCTTTCCTCAAACAAGGACGCTCTCTGAAGCCAATATTCACAACTAACCTGTGTTTGTGCAGCTAACCCCTTCCTTCTTTAAGAGGAGGCAACACAATATAGTTCCTTTGAGTCCGCTAAAGCTAAATAAAGGAATAACGTTCATAACAAACAACAAAACAGCAGCAGCTGAAGCCACAAGAGAGGGATTGCATCACCTCAGCGATAGCAGTACAGTGGGCTAAAGAAACGCGAGGACAGTTGATGTACCTTAAGGGGGGAAAAAAAATAAAGGTCTGGAAATGCAGCTTCCATGTCCGTTGTATGGCCATTCCTTGGCCCTGAAAAATGCCTTCTCTTGTTTTGAATTCCATTTCAAAAGGAGATTTGTGGGAAAGGGCATCAAAGGCCATTAACAGGGACACCTGATAGAGCACTCTGTGAAATCTCTCTCTAAAATGACAATAGCCACACACACACACACACACACACACACACACACCCAAACATTTGTAAATGCCGATCAATTGGCCTCTGGTCATCGCTCCTAAGCAGCTAATGGTAAGCGAGAGCAGGATGCCAGCCAGTCTTCCTTGATGAGCATCAATACAAGCAGATCTCTTGTGTGGGACGTGGTCGCCCTGACAAGCCGAAGGCTTGTCTTGCCTTCCAACCAATCCATTTTCCTTCACGCTTTTACAAATGGTTTTCATTCCCGCAGAGAGGAATCGCATGCAAAATCCCCCAGCGAGAGGGTCTCTCTTGCTTTTGTACCTCCTGGTGAGGAAAATTTAAACATCTGGGCCACCGCATCTTTATGGCGGAGAGAGAAGCAGAAGAAAAAAGCCGAGCCGTTGCTATTGGCGACATTGAACTCCCGCCTGCTAATGAGAACAAAACGCCAGGTAGGGCCAAGTCTTGGGGCGCTGCAAGGCAAGGCTCCATTAGCAGTCAATGAAGGAGCGAAGGATGGGAGAATTACTCTGGAAAGCAAGTCGGGGACCCTCGTGGCCCAAACGGCCAAGCAGAGCGGGCAAAGGAGGACTGCACGCACTCCAGGCAAAAGAACCATCGATTGATTCATTCATTCATTCAGCAAAGGCGCCCCCACCCTCGTGCCCGTACAGCGCCCCTTCCTTAGCCCCCTGTTTCTCTACACAGAAGCTTCATCCCTCCTCCCCTTTTAAAAGATGGAACCTCTTGGTGTACCTGCGACCCAAGGGGGGGGGGGCGCGGGAGAGGGATGTCATCCTTTCATGTCCTCACCTCCCTTCTCTCACCCCCACCCCCCGACGCAGCACACGCCGATGGGCCCCCTTAGCCCCCCGCAGTACATTCGCCACACACAAATATCCCGAGCCATTCGTCAACGCAGAGAGCCCGCGGCTTGTCATTACCTGCCGCCGGCGGGGACCAGGCTGCTGCAGCGGGAGGGGGACATCGCCTAACCCAGCACAGCACACACCGCGCCGCTCGCCTCGCTCGCTCCCCCTACTCCTCAGCGCTGCCGGGTTCGCCACCCAAACGCCCCACATCCAAGGGCCATTTCCCGGGGAGCCTCCTAACACATGCCCGGCGCAACCTCTCCTCGAGGAGGAAGAAGAGGAGGAGAAGGCGGCTCCTGACTCTCTCACGCCCAAGAAGGCAGAGCAGAACAGCGCCAACCCCCGCGGGAAGGAGGGAGGTAGACGGGCAGGGAGGGACTGCCGGCGGCAGCAGCAGCAACGCGCAAACGGAGGAGGACGAGGCATGGCTTTGCTTACCTTTCGCAGGCTCCACGACGCCGCGCCTGCTCTCAAGCCTCGGTCCGGAGAGGGGCCGCTCGCCGGCGCACCGTGCCGAGCTCCGTGCTTCCCTCCGCCTCGCTCGCCGCCACGGCCAGCCTTGCGCCCTGGCGCGCGCCCCCCGCCGCTGCGGCTGCGCTCCACTCAGTGCTCAGAGCAGCCGCCGCCGCCGCAGCGCCGTCGCCGCCACCGTCGTCTGCCCGAGCACGGGCACGGGCAGCCTCCGGCCGCCGCCATCGCCTCGGCCGAGCTGCAGGGTGCAGCTGCTACAGCCGTCTCCGCCGCGGCGGCGTCTTCTTTTCGAGCCTGAGCGCCCAGCCGCTCCTGCGCTTTTCCGTTCTCCTCCTCCCCACCACCCCGACAGTGGCCCGGGCGGGCTCGCCTTCCCTTTCAGCCCCCCAGAGCGAGAGGCAACGGGGGCTCCGGAGCCACAAACGGCGGGGCCGCCCCTCGCGCCAGCCGCTGGAAGGAGGCCGGCCGCCAAAGCGACGACGATCCCAGCAGGAAGGGAGCAGAGCGCAGTTCCGAGCCCCCTGACTGAAGCTAAAGCAGAGGCGCTTGGAAAACCCGGATCTGAAGCGGCTGGGGGCGAGGGCTCCACCTACAGCCTGGCGCCTACGCGAAAGAGGGGAGGGGGCTCCGTACGGCTTTTGTTTCTCCGTCCTTAGTGGCTCAAGGAGGTCGCCCAGCTGGGGATGGAGGGCTCCGAGGCTGAACCTTTCAGACCCTCGACTGCGCTAGCAAGGAGCCCGTCTCTGAGCCACATTTCCTCTCCTCCCCCCTCCCCTTTATCAGTTCTTTTGACCAGGACGGTAGGTTGCCCCGTCCGTCTGCCTGCCTTTTCCTCTCTTCTCCTTCTCTTTTCCTCAGGTCTGTTCGGGCGCTGAAGCATTTCCTCTCTGCCCACTTTATTAGCATTCTCAAGGTCTCTCTGCTTCTCTATGGCCATTCATTCCACTTTACTCCGTTGGGACCTCACTTCAATTACAGGGGGGACGACGACGACCCCCATATAGAGCTTTCCCCTTTCCATGAGATTCTACTGGAGACTTGTACATTGTTCAATGGTGGTCTTCCTCCTTGTCGGACCCGACTCCCATCTTTCACCCCTCCTTGCAGCAGCAGGGGGGGGGACACCCACTTTTTAACTGTACATCACATAGACATGTACTGTACTTCCTTCTCACTCTGTTTTTCTCCTTCCCTATTCTTTTTCACCATTTGTTTCTTTCTTCTCCTCTCTCTTAAAAGAACTCAAAAGGAAATGGCAGGAGGAGCAGCATCACAGTTGTGCGACCCAGCTTAGAGTGGGGTGTGTCCCTCCCAGTTGTGGGTCTGGATCATGATCCACCCATTGAAGATCAATGATCTGGAGGGGAAGGGCAGGCTCCATACAAACAAGCTCTGAAGAACCATGTCTTCTCCCTGTATCCCTCCCAAATGCACAACCCAACAGCCTCTCCATCTAGTCCCTGTGGTGCCTCTCTCCAGCACATCTGGTTGCACTCTTCTTCCAGCTGAAGCATCTTTCCTTCTGACTGTTCTCTTGTAGCTAAGCTCCTCCCAGTCCAAACCTCTTGTGAGTCTGACACTACACAGCCTTACACACAACCACCTCTCTCTCTCTCTCTCTCTCTCTCTGTAGGAAGTTGTTGGTTGTTGCAGCTGTCAGCAGATCAGACAAATAAAACAGAAATATGTCAATAGGATGGTGGGGAATCTTGTGCGTGTCCATATGGATTTGTTGGAATATAAAGACTTCTGCAGTAGGGTCTGTCAGGCTTTCCCAATGAGTCTGATTGCTACCAACTAACATTGCTGGATGGATAATTTGGGAGCTTATTCGACCAGTGGTGACTGTGCCCTTCCTGGTCATTTTCTGCTTTGATGGCCTCCTAAAGGAAGGACACAACACATAACTGCTGTCAGGCAAATTCTTAATGTACTTACAGTGAGTACAGTGTGTAAGTAACTGTGCTGAATGGAGGGGGCAGAATAGCTGGGCTTTTCATTGGAATGGCAGGAAAACATGGGGTAGGAATTTTCCTACAAAACTTTTATTCCCGGATATAAACCTAGGACTCTTCAACAAGGTGTTGAAACTGCAACTGTGTCCTGGACTAATGTCTCTGAAGTGTTGACATTTTCTTTTTTGCACATGGTGGGAAAAGTAAAAAATCCCCCTTTCAGAGGCTAACTTTTAAGAAACGACACTTAGAGATAACAGACTGGAGGTGGAAAAATGGCTCCCATGGTGCATCTCTTGGCATAACTTAATTGTAAGACTGTCCTAAAAGAAGATCCATAAGACAGCCTGGCATTTAGATTGTATACATGGTGCAGTGTAGGAGCGAGTCTCAGACTTGCATGTACTTCTCAGACTGCTGCTGTATGTGCTTTCACCATGAATGCTCCTGGCCCTTTAATGGCTGCATTTCAGCAGGTGCAGCTGCTTTAGCAGCACCACCAGCAATTGCAGCTGTCAAGATTCTGTCTTCTACACAACTCTTAAGAACGCAGAGGCCCTGGTGGTGGAAGAATGGTGGAAGGTTGGCCACCCCTGAACTAGTGAATTGCAGCAGCAATGGTAGTGCACAAGCCTATGCATGTCAACTCAGAAGTAAGTCCCATTGTGTTCAATGGGGATTACTCCCAGGGAAATGTGTATAGGATTATTATTATTATTATTATTATTATTATTATTATTATTATTATTTATATACCGCTTTTCAACAAAAAAGTTCACAAAGCGGTTTACAGAGGAAATCAAATAACTAAATGGCTCTCTGTCCCAAAAGGGCTCACAATCTAAAAAAAGACAGTACACCACCAGCAAACAGCCACTAGAAAAGACACTGTGCTGGGGTGAAGAGGGACAGTTACTCTCCTCCCCCTGCTAAATATAAAAGGAGCTTATGGATTGAAAATGTGCCCAGCCTGGCCACTTGAAAATGTGCCCAGCCTTAGGCTGCAATCCTAGCCACACTTACCTGGGAGTAAGCCCCATAGACTATAATGAGATTTACTTCTGAGTAGACATGCATAGGATCAAGCTCTTAGTGGTGGAAAAGCAGCACATTGGGCTTGGATGGCAAAAAGTAATCTGTGGAGTTATTCCTGGCTACATCCCTCATCAAAACTGGTGGAAGTTGTTGTAAATCTGAAACTGTCATGGCCAGCAATAATGTACAGAGTCCTAGGTTTATATCCAGGAATAATTTAGATGTCTTAAACTTTATTTTTAAAATAACTTGCTTTAACCTTCATTTGGTTTTTAATTAGTTTTTTTAAAAAACCATATTACTATTTTTGGAATTTTCCTACATGACTTTTATTCCCGGATATAAACCTAGGACTCTGTACATTGTTGTAAACGTTTGTGAGTGGCTCCTGGACATATGCTGGGTGAGAGGTTTTGCCCTCCATCTTATTTAACTCCTCATCTCCTGCTAACTGGGCAAAGAGGTGCCTTTCAAAGTGGTACATTTCTTACATTTAGAATGGGGAGAGCAACTGCCCCTATTCCTCATCCCAGCACAATGTTCCTCCAATTAGCTGTTTGTTGGTGTCTCCCTTGTGTTCTTTTGAGTTTGTGAGCCTCCTGGGCCTTTGGGACAGTGAACCATGTACTTCATTCTGAAGAAAAAATAGTAACAGCAACTTGAGATTGATGCTCCTGGATCAATGAATGGCATACAGCTGCAACTGACAATTCAGGTTCTTCAGAACCAATACAAACTTACAGAACGGGGCTACGTCAGGGGTAACCAACCGTCCACCATTAGCGCCTTTGCGTTCTTAAGAGTTGTGCAGAAGACAGAATCTCAGCAGCTGCAAGTGCTGATGGTGCTGCTAAAACAGCTGCACCTGCTGAAATGCCCTCACCCAGACAACCATTAAAGGGCCAGGAGCATTCATGATGAAAGGTTGGCCACACCGGGCTATGTAAAAGTCAATAGGGCAAGTGGTGCTTATATCCCTGGCCTGGATGAAGCCTGTGTGCTAATCCTATAGCTGCTCCTATTCCTTTCTTCTGCTTTTGTTCCCTGCTCTTTTTGCAGTGGGTTAAACCGCTGAACCATAAGCTGTCGATCGAAAGGTCAGCAGTTCAAATCCATGACGGGGTGAGCTCTCGTTGCTTGGCCAGCTCCTGCTAACCTAGCAGTTCCAAAGCATGTTAATGCGAGTAGATAAATAGGTACCGCTTGCGGGAAGGTAAACAGCGCTCCTTGTTCCAGCCGCATGCTATGCGCTGCGGCAAGGAGAGTCATGCCGGCCACATGACCACGGAGGCGCCTTCGGACAATGCTGGCTCTTTGGCTTTGAAATGGGGATGAGCACCACACCCTAGAGTCGGACACAACTGGACTTAATTGTCAGGGGTCACCTTTAACTGTACCTTACAGTTTCCTAGCCCTGGAAAGAATGAGGAGGAGGAGCTGCCACTTGCTAGAGCTGTCTACAACAAGGTTTATGTTTATGGGGAGAAGGAGGGCTAGCTGGCATTATGTGCATGTATGTTTATGTGGAGAGGAAGTGCCTACATTTTCTGGAAGTTGTCCCCATGGGTACATGTATGCATTTCATTCTTTGCCAACCTGAACTGCTCCTCATTGGAGGGCCCAGCTGGCCCAGTCAATCCCTGAATCCTCAGTACCACTGGTAGTGCCCAGTGTGCCATCAGGGACACGACGGTGGATGCCATTGGGAGCAAGTATAAGGCTTTGTGCCAGGACCTCCAACAATCTGGCACTGCTGGGTATACAATGAGTAAGTAAGTAAATCCTTTATTGGCATATACACAACAAAACTAGAACTATATACTTTGATCAGTAGGCTTACCAGATTTCTTCCTGGGACAGAGTGTAGCCCTTTAGGAGAAGGAATGTGGCAGGTGTAGCTTGTTAAACCTTAGAGCACAATCCTAGGCATGTCTGCTCAGAAGCAAGCCCCATTGTGTCAAGTGGGGCTTGTTTCTGAGTAGACATGCCTAGGATTGTGCTCTAAGGTTTAACAAGCTACATCTGCCCACATTACTTCTCCTAAAGGTCTAGCACTCTGTCCCGGGAAGAGATCTGGTAAGCCAGATAAGCCTTCTGATCAGTCAGAAGGTATACAATGATACCACATTGGTCTAAGACAGTGCTTCCCAAACTTTTTAGCACTGCGACCCAAATCTTAAAAAACAACAATCTGTCACATCCCATCCATGTCAAGGATGCCCCCCTCAGTACTGACTGTGGTCTAATATGAGAGGGGGTTTCCTGTGGGGTTTTTCAGTTAACCTTCCTTATGGGAATCCCCTTTTGCACTCTCAAAGACAACCAGACCAATGCCTTCCTTCAACCATTTATTGTAATTTCAGGTATTAAAACTAAACAAGAATCATGTGTAAAACATGAGCAAGGAATGTACTGGAACAAACTGCAAAAGAGGCACGAAATAAAAGGGCTTTGGGGATTTCAAAGGACTGTATTTCCTGACTTGAGAGTTTCCTCCCCTTTCACTTTCCCTCAACCTATCTTTTTTCTCTCCCAGTTCCCTCAGCCTTTCCCTCTGTTGCGACCCACATAGCTTTACTAGACAATCTATCACAACCCACATAGCTTTACTTCTGACCGCCCAACCAGCCCCAAAGGAGCCCCACCTCCTCCTGCCTCACCATCTCCTCTCCCCCCCCACCACCTTCTTCAACAACCAGCCTGGGGGTGAAATCGGCCGTGTGCAGCTTGCCTGGCTGCCAGGGCAGCTGGGATGTACCCCAGCCTGCCTTGTGCCTTTCACGACCCACCAAATGTTGGCTCGTGACCCATAGTTTGGGAAACGCCGGTCGAAGATTCTTGAGGAGCTGTGAAGTACAAAAAGACCAGTCCTTCATAGATGTATCAGAACAGAGATCTTACAGATGCAACGTTTTCAGTGTATCCCAAGGTGTGCTGTGATCAATAATATTCCTGTTAAGTAGGCTTACCAGATCTCCAACCGGGACAGAGTGCTAGACCTTTAGGAGAAGGAATGTGGGCAGGTGTAGCTTGTTAAGTCCTAGAGCACAATCCTAGGCATGTCTACTCAGAAGCAAGCCCCATTGTGTTCAGTGGGGCTTGCTTCTGAGTAGACATGCCTAGGATTGTGCTCTAGGACTTAACAAGCTACACCTGCCCACATTCCTTCTCCTAAAGGTCTAGCACTCTGTCCCGGTTGGAGATCTGGTAAGCCTACTGTTAAGGGATCCACACTGCTGCACGGACCCCTTTGCTGGCTGTGCAGCATATTTGACATTAGTTTGTACGTTTTATACCTATAGAACCTCCCACTCCAATAAAATTCAGACTGTAAACTCCTTAAGACAGGGATCTTTTTGTTTGTTTGATTGATGTTACCCAGTAAACCACCATAAACATCAATGGCACTATGTTGATAATTATCATCATAATAAACTTGGTTTCTATGTCATAATTGAAAACAGTTTTGTGATATCATATTGCTAACATATGTTTGGTCGTCTATAGGGAAACGTGCATTTTTTAAATACAGGATTCCAGTTCAGCCATCAACCCCCATTATCATGTTTCTGGCTCTTTGAGGAGCTGCTTTGTCACATAATATAAAAATAATATATATCTCCTTATGTAAAAAGTTGGAATGAATGAATTTACGACTCGAATGGGATTAGTTTGGATGGTGGGGGAAATGGGGACAGTGCTTTTTGTTAGAGTTAATAATTCTTCAAATTTATACACTGCAACAACAAAAAGATCAGGAAGAACACATAGATGAAATTGCACACATTAAATATAAATGTACAAATATGAATTTGAGATAGGAGCAAGTAAATCTTAATTTTATTATATCATAAGTATTATACATCTAAATCTAAGGGGCAGACAATGGAATGCTGAGTGCATAATGTGGCTTGTTTTTTATTGTATTTTCTACATTGTGCACTGGGGAGGGGCTACAAAACTTGGTGAACCTGCAGCAGGGGGTAGGAAAACTTTGGTACCTTGCCCCCACTGTGATGCTTGACCTTTTTGTGCTCTCTATGTACTATTTTTACTGGGGGATAAAAGTTTTCACTGCTAGCAAATGGATTCATTTTCCCAATAAAAATAGTGCATGGGGGAGAGTTGGACTTGCAACCACAGCAGGAAAAGCACGAAAGTCCTTTTCCCCTTCCCCCCGGAGAAGCAGTGGCGTTCTTATATGGGGGGAGCAGGTGTGCTCCCCCCCAGGCGCTGAGTGGGTGAGGGGCGCGGCAGCCGGGCTCGGGGCTGCGCAGAGCGGCGCGGCACCAGAGCCCGGCTGGCGCGCCCCTCCGAAGCAGCGCGCCCACTCCTCATGTCCCCGGCCTCCGGAGGCTGCGCTCCGAAGGCTGGGGATAAGCCCTCCTTAAAACAACCGCCCCGTTCGGCGGTCGAGAGCTTTATGAAGAAGCCGAACGTGTCGCTGGGGGTTTGCGCATGCGCAAACCCTATAAAAGCAAGCGACGCGTTCGGCTTCACGTCGCTGGGGGTTTGCGCATGTGCAAACCCTATAAAAGCCAGCGACGCGTTCGGCTTCTTCATAAAGCTCTCGACCGCCGAACGGGGCGGTCGCTTTACGGAGGGCTTATCCCCAGCCTTCGGAGCGCAGCCTCCAGAGGCCAGGGACATGCGGAGTGGGCGCTCAGCCCCGAGCCTGGCTACTTGGGGGGGGCGCTCCAACCCCGCCCCCCCAGGCGCCGGGAGGGCTGGGAACGCCACTGCGGAGAAGACAGAGAATAAGATGGTTAGTTAGACTTATGGCACATTTGCGACAGCACCTCTACTCAGTCCATCAGCAGAAGCCAGTATCGGATTGGGCTGTTGGTCATATAGCGATAAGAAATAGCAAAAGCAAGATGGGTGCCTGCTGCTGTTTAAATACCAAACATTCTTGCATCATCATGGCCACAGTCTCTAACTAACATCAGCCGTACTGGATTCTTAAGTGATCCTTCCAATAACTTCCACTTTGGCATAATATAAAACAGCCAATCTCATGTTAAAGCGAAGAAAACTCAATTACAAGCTCCTCCAAAACAATCCTATTTGTGCAAAAGGTCACATTATGATGGCGGCAGCAGCTACCTCAGAAATGTCAAGCAGGAAAGTACGCAGGGCCTTTCAGCAAAATGTCTGCATTCTCTCTCTCTCTCTCTCTCTCTCTCTCTCTCTCTCTCTCTCTCTCTCTCATAATTACACATCATGGCACCTTGGTTGCAGACAGAAAAATGTCTTCCCAGATTGTTCACATTACCTACACAAATACAAACGGGATTGGCAGTACAGTACATACAGAGCTTGCCATTGCTGGAAAATATTTACCCTGATACAGGGATTCTGTGTTCCACAGGAGTCTTCCTGAGGCCTGTGCTGTGAATTATTTCATGTCTGTACATGGTAGGCAGAATTTTGCTTGCCCACACACTGGCTGGATCATATATATGGCTGTCTAAAAGGATTTCTCCCTTGAAAAAGGCTGGTTGATTTTGGTCCGGGCTTGCAGAGATGAGCTCTGTATGGAAGTGCTTTTGTGGAGACTGAATACAGGCGACTTGAAGGGTTTGAACTGATTTGGAAGAACATTTCGAGGCACTTCTGAACTCCACGGTTCACACCCGGGGTGGTGCCGGTAGAGCATGGGTCCCCCTGTCTGTACCTGGCAGTTAGCACCAAAGCAGCTGATGCAATTGTTAGCACCAGCTGTGCAGACTGCTGTGCACAGCTGGATTCCCATTCTGAAAGCAGGGCAACCAAGAGGTCCTGGTTGCTGTGCCATGTTCTTCTGGAGATTCAGGCAGGCAATATCCTCTGCTCAAACGAGAGACATTTCTGTATATCTCGTAGTTCATTCAGCCATGGGACAAGAATTAGGCTGCCCATATCCAAAAAGGGACAGGGTGCCTATACCATTAATCATTGTAAAAAGAGGGAATTGGGGCAGGTGTAGCTTGTTGCACCCTTCCATCATGAGCTACACCTGCCCATATTCCAGTGGTTAAAGGTATAGGCACCCTGTCCCTGTTTGGATATGGGCACCCTAGACAAGATACTGGAAAGGGCATTCACTGTCAGCAAAGAACAACATTAGGCTTATTCACTCAATCCTGAACATTTGCATGTCCCGTCCCCCCTTTGTACTGTATAATCCTTCCACAAGTCCTTCAGCAGCTTTGCCATTCTCCAGGTCTCCCTTGTTTGTGTACAGAGCCAGGCAAGCAGGTCATGTGCACCAGCGGGAGAGAGGGGAGAGTATCGCCTCTAGAGAGTCATAAACAGCCTTTCGAAAGATGCAGAAAATAGCACAGTGGATGAGGAGTTGTGTCACTTGTTGCAGCAAGGTGTAATAGATGCTAATAGCACTCACACATGCACAGCCGCTGTCGTACTCGCAGTAGATAGAGAAATGCTAGCTGGATGAAAAAGTGGTGGTTGTTTTTTCTTTCCCAGCAACAAAATATCACTATTTCATTGCTTTATTATTATTTGTTTTGTTCTGTAAGATTTTCGTATTTGGAGCAAAAACAGCAGAGAGCCTTGTGGTTCCCAAGAATAATAGATTTATCATGCTATTTAAGCTTCTGTGACCAGAGAGAAATAATGTGTCAACAGTGGAGGCAAAAGACCATGAAATGCAAGAAGTACAATGGGCTGTGATGGAGGAACGGTCTGAGCAGCATCCTGGATAGCAAACAGGAGTGGCTTAAGTTAAGAAGGAGTTCTCAGAACTGGAATCTTGCCTAAGCAGCCAACCATTTTGGCAGAATCTTGCATTCGGCAGATCAGTGGCATCGTTAGGGGGGGGGCGGGAGTCGAGCTCCAGAGGGGGTGCACTGCCGCATTTTGGCAGCGCTGAGGCAGCAGTGCACCCATCCGGAGCTCGACACACCCCCAAGCTCGACACAGAGCCGGGGGCAAACGCCTTGCTGGGGGTGTGCACGGCAGGTGTGTGTGTTCTTACCGGAGTTTGTGCACCCCCCAGGCGGCAGCCAGCCGGATGCATCCTTCCTGACTGGCCAGCAGTTTCAAAGACGCTGCTGGAGAGGCTGCGCCAGTGCAACATTGCTGCCAGCCTCTCTAGCTCCCGTAGTCTCGCTGGCCGAGTCCTCTTCTGACAGTAACTAGACAAGTGGGCCCCCATATCCACTGATCCACGGTTTTAGTTATCCACGGATCGTGGGGACCCCCCCCGCTTTTACTTTTTTCCCAGTAAGCTTCATTTCTTCCTTAAACAAACAGGAGAAGCAGCCTCTGGCTGCTTATTGCAGGCAAGTAGAACGAGACTAAGTCCTAGAGAGGCTCTGCAAGGTTAACAGAGCCTTCTACTTGCCTGCAATGGAGGCTGCTTCTCTGTTTGTTTTAAGGAAGAAACAAAGCTTGCTGAAATAAAAAATAAGAGCTGGGGGGTGCGCACGCCTGTCCGCAAGGGAGGCAGTGCGGTGGGCCCTCCGCAAACCATGGAGGGGGTGTTCGCTCCTATCCACGGTTTCAATGACCTCGAAACAAACAAACAAACAAACAAACAAACAAACAAACAAACAAACAGAGACTGGTTACCCAAGCAGTACAGTTTCCAATACTATTGCCTCACAGTTTCTTGTTAGCTGTGCAACTCTTGCAATTAAGTATGTAAGAGTTAACTGCATCGATCCTACTACCAGAGTAATTTTACAACAGCAACAAAAAAACTTCACAAAGTGTTTTACAGAGCAAAGGAATGTAAAAAAAATGTAAGCAAAAAACTGCCCCCCCCCGCCCCAAAGGAGCTCACAAATGCAGTGAGTTGATAGGTTTGTTCTGAGAGGAATTGATATCCTGACTTTCTTCCGTGAAACTCAAGACAGAGTATGCACAGTTCCCAGGTGGTCTCTTATTCAGGCACTGACTTAGCTCAGACCAGCTTAGTTTCAGCAAGGTTGCTGAGTCATGTGCCTGCAGACCATGACCTCGTCACTGCCACTGTAAGGGCAAGATAACTTTCCTTGTGCCAAGTAGCAGTTCAGGTTCACTGGGTTTCGTTCATTCTCAATGACATCACATTGGATTGCGGTAAACTTTCCAGTGTGACTGAATCTGGTTCCAAGTCAATAATGATCCAGGAATTCATAAAGATTGAAACTCAGAATGCTTTCACTCCACTGTCGATTTATTCAAGCCAGTGGGGCTGTTCTGGAGCAAATTTGTGGTTGATGGCTCTGCAGATGTAAAGAATAGGAGGACTATGCAGTGGATATGACAGTTCTACGACCACCAGATCAGGCTCTTTCAGTAAATGAGGCTATATCTCCTCATTTTTTTTGAAGACACTGTGCTCGTATATACTAAGTGACTAAAGCCCCAATCCTATCCTTTGCCATTGGCACCAATGCAGCCACGCCATGGAGGCCTGTGCTGTATCTTCAAGGTAAGGGAACGTTTGTTCCCTTACTTCCAGGTAGGCCCCCTGGTGGCCTATGGGTCTCCTCGGACCTACACCAGCTATAGAGCTGGCGTAAGTCCAAGGAGAGTGAGGCGGTGGTGCAGGCCGAAACAAGGGGGAAAGGATCTGGCATGCATGTTTGCTGCCAAGATCCACCCCTCTGGCCCACTCCCTACCTCCTGCCCTCTCCCAATCTGCCTAGTAGAGCCAGGATGGTGTAGTGGTTTGGGAGTCAGACTTAGACCTGGAAGATCCAGGTTCAAATCCCCACTCAGCCATGAAGCTTCCTGGGTGACCTTGGGTCAGTCACTATCTCTCAGCCCCACCTACCTCACAGGGTTGTTGTGAGGACAAAAAGGAGGGTAGGAAATATGTGCACCACTCTGAGCTCCTTGGAGGAAGGGTGGTATAAAAATGTGAAAAATAAATAAAATAAATAAATAAATAGTAACCTCCCTTGCCCTCTCCCTCCCTGCCCACAAAATGCCTCCTACAACAAATTACCAGGGCTGGTGGAGCCTCTTGGAATCGCTGCCACGCGCACCTCGCCCTTCACCGTCTGCGGTAGCAGCCTGGTAGCATGTGGCAGTGGCTCAGGTTTCACGCTGCTGTGAAGAGCCCTGCACTGCTGGAACACAAGTTCCAGCAGCACAGGGCATCCATAGGATTGGGCAGTGCCCAGGGCTCATGTGCTGGAATCTATTTGAAATTAGGATCATGCAGGATCAGGTACATGGCAGCATAAGAAACTTTTGACATAGGTCCAATGCAATTTCTTTGGCAAGTGAATACTGTAAGTAAGGCAATCCTGCCCAAGGATGGTAGTCGCTTGACCTCCAGGGCAGGCTCAGCTATGAGGCTGGCTGAAGCACTTGCTTCCAGTGGTGAGCTGGGGGAGGTGCAGGGCTGGCTCATCCATGAGGCCAACTGAGGCAGTCGCCTCAGGCCTCAGGTTGGTCAACCTGGGGAGGTGAAAAATTGACAGGAAGTGCCCCGTGTCCACCATTCACGCATGGAATGGCACAACGCTGAGCAGATGACAGCCACTTATGGGTGTGCTTGTGGAACCCTTGAAGGGGTCTCAGGGAGCCACTTTGAGAAATGCTGTTCCACAGGATTGTCAGAGGGTCTCTTGTGCCAAGTGGTCTTTTCTCTCCACCTCCCCTAGATTTGTAGGGGGAAGGAAGCCCTACTAAAAAAAAACCCACCCCATTTAGCCTGTATTGAATCAGAATGAGCCCCAGTATCCACAGTTCTTCTCAGCTTGGCTTTTAATGCAAGTCAGAAAAGAATGGAGAGGGTGCTTGTAAAGTTCCCCTCTCCTTGA
The DNA here is from genome assembly GCA_026170595.1 of Plestiodon gilberti rubricaudatus. Lineage (NCBI taxonomy): Eukaryota > Metazoa > Chordata > Lepidosauria > Squamata > Scincidae > Plestiodon > Plestiodon gilberti. The sequence goes on along the minus strand of JANXHW010000002.1, from coordinate 103,917,240 downwards.
AGGTACGATTTAACAAGCCCCTACAATTCATTTCTGAGTCAGGTTTGGGTAATTTCATATAGACATCTCTGTTTACTGTGCTGCTGTCCTCACAAGTGCCTCTTCAGCTTGCGGCCATAAGATGCAATACCAGCAAATGGAACAGAAGGGATTCCTGGCCTGTGTTGACTCCCCAGGCTATGTTGACAGGAGAATGCAAAATAGTTTGGCCACGAAAACATGGCCTTCAGCATTCTAATCTGTAGACATCTCAAAGATATTTTCAAGGCTAATATATCCATCATGTGATTTCATTATCCACTGTTAATTGAAGCTTTTCAGAAAGACAAAGGTCCTGGAATTTAAATGTGTGAGGAAAAGAAGCCAAGGCTGCAATACTATACATACTGTACGTACCTGGGAGCAAGTCCCATTGAAGTCAGTGGGATTTATTTCTGTGTAGACATCCATAGGCTTGTGAAAGAAAGTTTTAAAAAAGCAGATGGTAAACAGAAGAATCATTTTCCCCATCCTCCACAATTGTTTTAGGCTAGAGACTCATGACCTGCTTATATTGGAACAGGATAGACTTTTTGGAAACATTGAAATTTGGTAATACCAAATACTTTTGAAAGGAACAGAAAAGCAGCGGTGTACTAGCATACGGGCCCCTGGTGCACAGTGCCCTGGGCGGGGCGCCGCTGTGGCCGCGGAGCAGCGAACTTTGCTGCCTTGCCTGCCTTCACTCTCCGGCCGGGGCTCAGACGGAGCCTCGGACGACTCCGATGAGAAGGAAGAGGAAGTGATGTGTGCCTCTCTAGGAGGCGCCTCCCAGACAGTCTTGCTCGCTCACCAGCGAGACTGTCTGGGAGGCGCCTCCTAGAGAGGCACACATCACTTCCTCTTCCTTCTCATCGGAGTCGTCCGAGGCTCCGTCCGAGCCCCGGCCGGAGAGTGAAGGCAGGCAAGGCAGCAAAGTTCGCCCCTCTGCAGCCGGTAACCCCCGCGTGCGAGGCTCCGAGTCGGAGCCTCACGCGTGGGGGTTACCCCTCCGAGCCCCAGCCCGAGTGAAGCCCGGTAAGTGCGGGAAAAGCGGCGGGGGGGGGAAATTCTGTGCGCTCAGGGGGGAACATAAATAAATAAAACTTTGGCGGCGCCAAGAAATACATAGAGGGCAAAAGGGAGGGGGCGCCAATTTGGGAATGGGCCCCCTATAGATTTGGGGCTAGCTACGCTACTGCAGAAAGGCAAATGGAATTGAACAGAAGAGAGAAACATTTGAGCTAGGCAGCATAATCCTATGGATAAGATAGGCTTGCACCAATGACTTGCACCAATGCAGACCTAGTCAGTGACCAGTGCTCTCCCAGCAGCATCTCAAGAGCACACTACCAATGCTACGAGGATTATCACTTACAATGAGAGATGACTGATGTGAGATCACTGTTGAAGCATATTGGTGTCCAGGCTATTATCATCATCATCATCAATTACTTTTTACCATCACTTATTCTTTGATGACTTATTCTTATTCATATAAAATCTTTATATATTACAATATTTACACACCACCTTTCTCAATAGACTCAAGGCAGTTTATATCGGCAGTCTGAACATAAGTCCATTTTTCAATGAGATTTTACAAGCATTATTCCATAAGACAATCTCATAGAACCTCCATTTCTCCAAGTGTTTGCCTTCATAAGTGCAGTTGTCATTCTGGCTGCCGGCTCTTGCACTTTCCAAGCTCTTGCAGGCAGCCATAGGTGTCGCTGGGCTGTGGCGGGGGGGGGACCGCCGGGGGGGGTGCCGCGCACAGAAGGGTGACGCGCGCACCCCCGTGGCCTCTTCGGCCAGCGGTTTGTTGTGCGCATGTGTGGCTTTTTCGTGCACGTGCACACCATCACTGAGGGCAAGAGCCTGCCTGGTTGCCCTCAGCTGCGGGTCCGCCATGTTTGTGCATGCGCTGACCGCCGCTGAGGGCAACTGGGCAGCCTCATACCCTCAGCGGCGGTCTGCGCATGCGCAAACATGGCGGACCCGCAGCTGAGGGCAACCGGGCAGGCTCTTGCCCTCAGCGACGGTGTGCACGTGCACGAAAAAGCCACACATGCGCACAACAAGTCGAGGGTAAGGCCGAAGACGCCCGGAAGACGGAGGTAGTTGATGCGCGATGGCGGGGGTGCGGGGGTGATGCGCGCACCCCCGCTATCGGGAGACGGCGTGCACAGACGCCACTAGCTGCAACCAAGCTTCAGACTGGCTTCTCAAAGATGTTATCCTTTTTTTGCCAGCTGACACCTCCACACTCCACTCTTCTGCACAGTCACACCATTGATTGTTCTGAAGCAGCAATAGAAGTTCTCCAAACAGGAAGAAAGAAAGCTAATTTACCTTGTTCTGAAGCAGCACAGAAACTGAGCTATTCTCCAAGTAGGAAGAAAGAAAGGTGAAGGTGCTTATGGTAGTTGTAGGCTTTGTGGGAATTCAGTACAGTACTGTACTTCCATAGCAGCAGCCCTCACAAAGCCTACAACAACTCCCATAAGCTCCTTCAACTTTCTTCGTGTTTAGAGAATAGCTTCATTTCTGTGCTGCTTCAGAAGGTATAATAGCTCATTTTTATTCACCCCCATGTGTCCTGCTTCTCAGCCCAGTCCCCTCCCCCAGCAGCTGTTTATAGAAGCCCTGTGTATAAGTGACCCAGGTTTTCAGGGTCAATTTTAAGGCATAAATTTTTAGACTTATACATGAGTATATAGGATAGGTTTCATGCACACATTCTTTGCCTTGATCTTTAAGCCTCACATTGGACTGTGGCGATATACTCCCAGGCAGAAATTAAAGAGGTGAAGCTTCCCAATCACTTGCTAGAGATACATTTGATTTATGTCTACCTGATGTATCTGTGATGTATCTGTATAAGGCACAAGATAAAGAAGGAACCTATGGTGAGACCAGGAGGAGTACCCTTGAGGAGGAAGACCCTGAGGGGGAGGAGATGCTCTCTCCCAGTGCAGCAATACAAACACTGGTGGGCAGAGGAGTAGGGTGAGGTAAACTCCCTCTCCACCCAAGCTCTGAGGCTCCCAACAGGAGGGATGGAGGGAGGAAGGACCCTGACCCAGGTAGTCCGCAGCGGGGGCGGCTTCACAACTAATTTTGCTGTGATGAAAGAGCTATGCTGTGGCAGCCATCTTAATAGGACCTCATGATGAAAAATAATGGTTTCACTTCACATTCTAGTAAATTGAAATTATGCTCTTATCAACAATTTTGCAGGAATTTAAGTACAAAATCTATCCAGTTTGCCAAATCTCTTCAAGTTGCTTGCCAGACATTTATGGGAAACAAATGGATACATTTGTAAAAAAAACTGACTTCAGTTTAGGCAGGGCCAGCACAGGACCTGAGGCACCATGCCAAATGTTGCCCCCTTACTTGATGGTGTGCCAGCCTCTGCTTCTCCTGCTCTACCGTGCTCTAGCTTAGCCCTCTCCTCCCCTCCACATTTCCTCTTCCTCTCTACCCCCCCCCCACTTTTCCAATTGAGGGAGTGGAAGGAGAAGGAGGAGCATTGGAGGCAAGTTGGTGGACAGAAATGGTAAAAAAAAACCCACCCCGATCTGTTGCTAGAGGCTACCACTTCACTTTGCCTCATGGATGGGCCGGCCTTGAGTTTAGGCCTGGACTATATATAGAGCCTGAGCAGAATGAAGAGGTAGAATCTGAGGTAGTAGTGGATTGTACCACTTCAGACTACAGGTGGGGTGTAGAAAAAAAAAATCCTTGTATATCAAGGAGAGGCATTCTAGACCAGCCTGGTCCTTGCTGTGCTATGTTTTTACTCGTAGGGATTATTTTTACACAAAGGAGTGTTCAGAAATGTGGTCCTCATGTACACAGCCTGGAGTGGTATAGTATATTTTGCCATCTCCTTCTGCTCATATGTAGATAAGGCTTTTTTCTTGACTTTTTGGGGAAAAACACCCAGAAGTCTAAAACAGCTTCTTGTGAAAGCATACAGAGGGCTAAAGCTCTCCATGTATGACTCCCACCACGACTGAAGACTGAGCAATCAAAGTGGATTCTAGTTCTTTTGAGGTGTCAGTTCCCTCCTCCTCAGGTGGTCAGAACGACTGGAAGAATAACACCTCTCAGTTACAGCTGGTTTAATTTCTGTGTGTCATTCAGTCTTTGGACTTTCTAATGTGAATGCCAGGTACAGTGTCAATTACTGCTAATTGCGTAGATGTTTCATGTAATTTAGATACCTTTCCTCTAGGAACTGGGCTGACTCCAAGTCATTAGGATTAGGCAAGCAGGGTTAATGGCTTCTGGTTACCTTTCAAAGGATAATAAAATAGAAGGGAAACCATTCCAAATGCATTCTCGAATATAAGCCTGTGGAGTAATGCTGCAGTTTGATGGATAAGACTGGGAAGAGCTGTTGGATGGATGGCATTGGGCCTTCCGGAAACAAACTCCACTGCAATTGTTACATACATTTGGTCTCCTCTTTTCTAAACGATGGAACCAGGAATAGAGGTTATTTTCACATGTTTCACAACAGTTTTCAAATGTTAAAGACACACACCAGACATCATGAAGAGGCAGGTCAACAATGCCAGCCATGAATCATGATGTTAAGAGCCAGTTTATGTATGGTGATGTCAAGCCATGGAGACGCATGAAGCTGTCATGTCACCCTTACCCAACAAGAAACAACCCACTTGCAAGCTAATAAGCAGGGATGTATCTAAGTAATTTGGTCACGAGTGCAAGTGCGAGTACGAGTCATTTTTGCAAGAGTGCGAGTCCGAGTGCAAGTCAGTGTCAAAATTTTTGGGCAAGTACGAGTCAAGTGCGAGTCATTTTTGCACAAGTGTGAGTCGAGTACGAGTAAGGCCAGAAACCACGAGTCACAAGTCACGAGTCGAGTCACTTTGGGGAAAACGGCTTTTCCCGTGAAAATGGGGTGGGTGGGTGTCTGTGTGTGGGGTGTGTGTGGGGACCTCTGAGACTTTTAAAGCACTAACTTGGCTCCCCCTATGCCCTTTCCCTCACCTCTCAGTCTTGTCACCACCCATCTGGTTTGGGAAAAACAAGTGTGTCTACATTCAAACCATTTATTATTCCCACCATGCACCTTCCCCTTGCTGAGCCAAGCATCCCTTGGGCTCGGAGTTTTGGTCAATGAGGAGGAACTGCTGCGGCAGCTTCGCCTTCCCTCACTCCTCCCCACCCCTCATGCTTGGAGTTGTGGCCAATGCCAAACAGACAGCAACAAAAGGGGGGGGACTCAGAGCCAGGCTTGCTTTCCCACCCCCTTGAAAATCCTTCCTCCCTTCTGCCCTCCTCCTCCGAGGTCTCCACTGTACCTGCCTGCCTGCCTGTGTTGATGCTGGCCATTAAAGGAAAATGACTTGGAAATGGCAAGTCGTTACCCCCACGAGTGCAAGTCAAGTACGAGTCCCGTGGGTCACGAGTACGAGTGCGAGTCAGTGGGTCACGAGTACAAGTACGAGTACGAGTCAGGGAAAAAGTGGCTAAGTCACACTTGCGAGTCGAGTCATTTGACTCGAGTCCCCATCACTGCTAATAAGTGCCAGGTCACTGCAGCACCCTCAACTGTGTAAACTACGGTACTATGCTATACAGCACGATCTCTGTAAAAGGGAGTGGTCTCTGGCCTCTCCTGTCTCAGGACCCTAGCAGTGCTGAGACTGAGAGAGGTATGTTGAAACCACTTGAGGGGGAGGGGTACTGAGCAGGCAGGCAAATGGTTACCATGGGTGGGGGGGCAACACAATGTGGGAGCCCGACACGTAACTTGAGGACTAAATTCCAGGGAAGTAAAGATGAAGGTCCAACAGGATTTTTCTCTCCTCCCTCTTTCTCCCCATTTCTCTTTTTCTATGTTCTTGCTGGTGACCATCGTTTGTTTTGTTTCTGTCTTCTTGTCTCCAAATCCAGCAAAGGAGGGAAGCAAATTTATAATAATAATAATAATAATAATAATAATAATAATAATAATAATAATAAAATAAAATAGGATGGTGTAGTGGTTTGGGAGTCGGACTTAGACCTGGAAGATCCAGGTTCAAATCCCCGCTCAGCCACGGAGCTTCCTGGGTGACCTTGGGCCAATCACTATCTCTCAGCCCCCCACCTACCTCACAGGGTTGTTGTGAGGACAAAAAGGAGGGGAGGAAATATGTACACCACTCTGAGCTCCTTGGAGGAAGGGCGGTATAAAAATGTGAAAATAAAAATTAATAATAATAATAATAATAATAATAATAATAATAATAATAATAATAATAATTAATATGCAGTATTTATATACCACCTTTCTTGGTCATTGGATTTCTCCTCCAACTTTAATTCAAGGCGGTGTACATGGGCAGGCTTTCTAAAGCCAAGGGGTTTTTACAATATAATAACGTTCTAATCTTTCATAGAACCCTTCATTCAAGATGTTGCTTTCACAGTCCAGCTCTCTCTCTCTTTCTGGCGTTCGCCTCAGCACGTTCAGCTGACAGGGCAACCTTGACTGCCACTCAAGTGCAGCTGCAGTTATTTAGTGAAGCATGGAAGAAGTTACTGTAAAGCCCATTGAATTTAGAGGCTCTTACTTCTGAGTAATTTTACATAGGACTGGAACGAGCAGAGATCATAGGATGTTAGAGTTGGGCGGCACCTTGGAGATCATCTAGCCCAGTCCCTTTGCTCAGTACAGGCAACTGCTACAGCATTCCTGACATGTGGCCAGTCTGTACTTGGAAACCTCCAATGAGGGAGAGCCCACTACTACACAGGGCAAACTGTATTGCCAGACAGCCAAAAGAATTGCCAGGCAGCGCTTACAGTTAGGAAATTCTTCCTGAGGTCTTGCCTATAACTACATCCTTGTAGTTTCAACCCATTGGTTCTAGTTGTGCACTCAGGAATGACAGGTGATAGGTCAATACCGATGCCATTTTTGGAATCCGTGTCCAAGTATACCCAATAATAGGTCTCACTTTTCAGAAAATGAGAGAAGGCAGAGCTGCTCAATTCTTTTTTCACGTTTATCTTTTCCCACATGTGCATGCCTGTGTTGTCTGTTCCGGGATCTTTCCAGGTATTGACGCCAGGCTGAATTATCCTTCTTTTTCCCCCTTAGAGACCACATTTGCTCATCTCCAGTTCACTGGCACCACTTCCATTCTCCAGGAGTTCTGAAAGATTACAGACATCATTAGCTCTGAGATCACATCCACAAGCTTCTTCACTACCTGTGGTGTAATTCATCTGGTCCTGGAGACTTAACATTCACTTCAGGTAAGAAGGTGTTCTCTTACCATCTCTTTAACGATCTTGAGTCATGGTGTCTCTGCCCCCACCCGCTCATTAATGCATCTATTGTCAGGTTGGATCACCTTTCTCTTGTGGGAAAAGAAATAGACGTGAAAAAAGAATTGAGCAGCTCTGCCTTCTCTCTGCCATCTGTTACCATCTTCTCCCTGCAACACACCCACTGCTTCTTTGACCTTCCTTTTATTTCGGACATAGCCAACACCCCTTTTTTGTTATTGTTTTTGACATCTCTTGCAAGCCTTAGCTCATTTTGTACTTTAGCCTTCTTTATTCCATCCCTGCAACCAAAAATGACAAGTCAAATATATATAAAATATATATTCTATTTGCCCATTTAGAGGACATTGATTCCAGTTTTTATAGCTCATTGGTAGTCCCAGGTACTGAAGAAAATCCAATTATGCATGTATCTAACCATTTATTCGCAAAGCTCAGAAATCCTGAAATGTTTCAAGGCTCTATCTCTTCATCCAGGGGATGAAAAGCAAGGGGAGATTTATTCCACAGAAACTGAACTCTATGGAATAAACATCATTTACTTTTTCTACTACTTTTTTTTAGGCCGTGGTGGCTTAGTGGTTAAGCGCTGAACTGCAGACCGGAAGGTCGATAGGACAGCAGTTTGAGACCCGAGTGCCACGTGACAGAGTGAGCTCCTGTCTCCTGTCCCAGCTCCTGCCAACCTAGCAGTTCAAAAGCAAGAAACTGCAAGTAGATAAATAGGTGCCACTGCAGCGGGAAGGTAACAGCGTTCTGTTAGTCATGCTGGCCACATGACCACGGAAGCATCTTCGGACAGCGCTGGCTCTTCAGCCTTAGAAACGGAGATGAGCATCGCACCCTAGAGTCGGACACAAATGGCTTTCGAGCAGGGGATACCTTTACCTACTTTTTCTGTGGAAGAAAAGACATGTGCTTGAAATGTGGAAGGGGTGAATCATGGGCCAAACCCTGGGGAGAGTATGAAGTCCCCAGCATGAGTTTCTTATCTTCCTGCTTCTTTGGCTGCATGGTTAGAGCCTTGTTCTAGGGAGGTGTGGATTCTATTCTCACTGTTGGGTCTCTTGCCTGCTGCTTTCTCCGCAGGGGAATGGCTCTGACAGTGAGGGGGCGGGGCCGCCTCCTGCTCGTTTGGTAAACGGGACTCCGACCGAGCAAAACTTACAGCCCCGCCCCTACCGGAGCGACGCCTCTGCTGTTTCTCCTTTTCCGCTTTTTCCACTCCTTCTCCTTTTGCCTCCAGACAGACTCCCAGAAGGTAGCCTTTGCTTGCAGAAGCTGCATTTTGATCTCCTGGGGCTTCCACTTGAACCCTCTTCTCAATATTGGGCAGCTCATCATCTCGCAACCCGTGAGCTTGCTGTTATAGCTTCCACTGTTGCTCATCCTTTCCTTTTCTATTGCAAAAAGGTTGTTCCTCTCACATGGACATTGTCCCCACAGTGGAATTTGAACCCTTCCATGGGTGGGTGGGGGTGGGGGTAAAATTTGACATCACTACTGGAGGAATATATGAAAACTACTACTTACATCAGTGTCAGTTTCAGTTTAGCAGGACCATAGAATTGACCTGCTGTGGGGCATATGATGGCATATGATTTAACATTATACATGGTGTGAAGAAAGTGGATAGAGAACTAGAACTGAGGAGCATCCATGAAACTGATTAGCAGGAGTTTCAGGACAGACAGGGAAAGGTCATCATTACACAGCAAATTTATGGAATTTAGCGCCAGAAGTGATGGCGATGGCTATAGGCTGAAATGGCTTTAAAAGGGGATTGGACAGTTTGTTGGAGGACAGGTCTATCAATTCCTAGCCCATGATGGCTATGCAGAGCCTTCCTGATCAATCAAAGGCAGTATGCCACTGAATACCAATTGCTGGGGAACAACAGTAGAATAGGGATACTGCAGTGCCTTTTAATCTGTGGTACTAGTCCCACTAGTGGCACTTCACTGTATTTATTTTTCACATTTTTATACTGCCCTTCCTCTGGTGTACATGGTATCCTTCCCTCCTGTTTATCCTCACAACAACCCTGTGAGGTAGGTGAGGCTGAGAGATAGTGAATGGCCCAAGGTTACCCAAGAAGCTTCATGGCTGAGCGGGGATTTGAACCTGGATCTTCCAGGTCTAAGTCCAACACCAGAACCACTACACCATCTTGATGTATGGCAGGTGGTACCTGGCCCCACTGCCATGGCGACCATGTGGCCCAAGCCTGGTGGGAATGGCGATGGATGGGGTGGTGGTGCATTTCGGGAAGGGGAGTACAGAGTGAATTTCCAACTGTGGGGCAAGTTGCCCGTTCCTTGCCGTCTTGAGCATCCTGTATTTAAGGAGGAAAGGCAGGATCAAAATCATTTAAATAAATCAATAAAATGCATTCCTGTGCACAGCTCCCATCTCTGGTGGTATTTGCAAAAGTGATGCCCACAAAAGGTGGTACTTGGGAAAATGGTACTTGCACACACAGAAAAACCCTGAGCGACTATCTTTATGTCCTGCTTTTGAGCTTTCTGGAGGCATATGGTTGATCATTGTTAGAAGTAGGATGCTGGTCAAGATGGACCTTTGGCTCTTTTTATGTTCTTATGCCCACCTGCCTCCCCGTCTTCCAGCTTCCTTGTCCACCACATGCTGCATTCTTGGAACCCTGTTCCACCCTCCTTTTTATAATTGGTGCACTGTGGTTCATAACCCCATTTGGCTCTCGTTTCAGCACCTTTTTTAAAAATAAAAAGCACCAGTCTTCTTCCTTTTAGAAATGGTGGGCTTGTCATGTAGCCAATCAGATCTGGCTAGGTGATGTCATCGCTGAGGGAAAACAATGCTATTCAGAGTAAGGATACTGCCAAGACGTTTTGTCTGCCTTCAGTAATGTTGTTATTTACCCAAATCTGATTGACTGAAGCTGCATTCCTTATGCACATGTCCGGGGCCTGACCTGCCGCCTCCGCTGGATGGGACCCCAGATGAACCAAGGAGGCAACAGGATCCAACACTCAGCGTGGTTGGCATAGAAATGGGACCACCTGGCGAGGCAAGTCCCGCCCCATGCAATCCCGCAGGGCATGAGCGGCTGGGGGAGCCAGGCCCAACAAGGCCCAGTCTGATGAAAGCACCTCACCTCACCCCGCCACGGGACAGCCAAGGGACAGCTTCAACCCTGGTGGCCAAACAGCCGACTGCCAGCCAGCATGGGCCTGGGGAAGGCCTTGCAGGGTCAGGGCCTTCGAGCAAGGCAGCCGGAACTGAGGCGATGACTCACAGGATCAGGGCCTTCAAGGAAGGAGGTTGTAAGGGACAAGAGGATTCCTTGCAGGATCAGGCGCTTGGAGCCCTGAGGGTGAGGCATGGGAGGGACTTCCAGCATATAACTGCTCATGCCCGGCTGATGAGGAGGTTCAGTGTAGGGTAGGCAGTTGAGCTGTGAAGATGGCTGGTCTGTCTGTGACCCAGCCTTACACCAGATAAGGCCAAGGGAAGGCTGGAGGGTGCTGTAAACCACCTTCCCTGGTCCTACATCTGAGGCCTTGGGAAGTATGCACCTTGTGGTTAGCGCCAGCTGAAGGGTACTCATCCCTGGGGTGCTGACACAACACTTTCCTGGGAGTGAATCCCACTGGAATGCAGTGGGACTTAGTTCTGAGTAGACATGCATAGGATTGAGCTGCAAGTGATGATCTTGCTGTTTCCAGGAAGGAGTTTGATTAGAAGGGGAAGAAAAGGACACACTTAAACAACAGTGGATGGGGGCTGCAAGCAAGATCAAAGTATATTGGAGAGAGAGGGAGCATGGAAGATGGCATTTGTGGTTATGGGGGGAGCATGGAAGGTTATGGGGGGGAGCATGGTGTGCACTGATGATAAACAATCTCTTACTTTCCCACACATTTGTACAGCCACCTGAACAATCGAAGAAAAGGAAACATGTTTCACAGATGAGAAAATGTTTGTGAAACATGCTCCATTTCACCTCGGTACTAGCTGTTAAGAGGATGGAAATTCAATGTGTGTATCTCTAGCATACAGCTACATAGCTCACTTAGAATGTGATTCATCAGAGAACTCAAACTTATCTTTAAATGCAGGATGAGTTCCGTTGAAGTTAATTGACCAAGCATGTAATAAGAGGCTTCTGAACGTGAATAAGAATCTGTTCTCATTTTGCAGGATAATTTGAAAAGTTTCATGTTGTCACACTGATAATGTTTAAGCTTCTAATTGCTTTTTTTTTTTTTCAACGATGCTTTAAAAACATTTCATTTACTTAAATGATTTAATTTGGAACACCTAGAGAAATGTGGTATCGGAACCCAACTCTTGATGTCTCCCTAGTGATTACTTTTGTGACACATCCTTTGTAGTTATGCTCCAATGTGATTTTAAATTATTTGTTTTTATCATTTAATTTTAATAGGCCTCAGAGAAAAGGATCATAACCTGAATAAAGAGAACAAACGAAAAAGCAGATGCATAAAAAGTATGTATACTGTTGTCTTTCTGTTTTTCCCTCTTACTGGATTAACAGTGCCATTTTATCCCTGATTTACACCGGATGTGCAAAAATAAGATACTAAGTCCGATGTGCTGGCAGACCCTGAGAATATACCGGCATTGGGACACCACTGTAATATCATCCTGGTGTAACCTATCTGGTACACAGCATCATTAGCGTAGGGGCCAGTGATAGGTGTCAGTGAGAATGGTGATTTGATCAGTGTCTTAAGTTCCCTGATCACTCGGTCCTGCCTTCACGGAGGCTGTAATATTACACCAGTAATAGAGGTACCGTGTCGAGACATTAGCATTTGAAGCCAATGGAGAGACAAAACCCCTGTCTCACCCTTCCTGTTCTACCTTTACATCCATGACTGAGCATAGGATTCCTATTAATGCTGTCAGTTACAATACCCTGACAGTAGTAGGGTGCTGCTCTAAACCATAGACGGGAAACTCAATGAAATCAATTGCTTAGTAGATCCATTTCAGTCTGGCTTTCAGCCTCCTTTTGGGACTAAAGTTGATTTAGGCCCCAATCCTATTGGCACCTAGCACTGCTGAAACAAGTGGTGCTAGGTGCTTTTTGGTGCTTCCAGTGGTGCTAGGTGCTTTTTGGCTGTCGCAAAATGGCTCCACGCGCCAATGGATACCAGATGCCCACCAGGAAAGATCATGTACGGGATGGGGGGGGTGGGAGTGGGAGGAACAGGGCTGTGATGGGCGGCAGGGAGGAGGGTAGATTGGGACCAGGAACCCACCAAATCCACACCCCTTTCCCCGAACTTGATTCACCTTCACAGGTCCATGAGGATAGTGATATTGCTGGTGCAGGTCCTAGTAGACCTACCGAGCCAGCAGGGGCTTATCTGCTAATTGACTCCGAGAGGCACTGCTTTATATTGGCTCTGGTCGCTCTTGGAGGGTCAGTCTGAGAAGGGGGTGCAGGGAGACTGCTGTTCAACCCTGTGACCTTTCACTAGTGGGCTGCCGCAAGGATCCCTGATCTCCCATGCTTTTTAATGTCTACATGAAGCTTGTGGGAATTTAGAGGTTAGGACTTAAATATCACCAGTATACTGCTCCTTCATTTCCATCTTCTAATCCTGGGGGGAGGGGGAAGTCATGGAGCACCCTAACTGCAGGGGTGACCTGCCCATGAGGCTGGGTAACACAGCTGCTTTGAGTGGCCGGCCAGGGGAGTGCACCTGCCTCTTTTCCTGCTGCTTCTTCTAAACTGGATAGGTGGGAAGGATGCTAGAAATAGAGAGGTTCTACTCCACCTGGCTAGTTTAAAAAACAACAGTGGCAGCAGAGGAGGTGATGGAGGAGGAGGGCTGGTGGTGATGGGGATGTGCATATGCTGGGATACGCAAACTCTCCCCCCAAATGAAAGACAGGGTGGTGGCATTTGTTGCTGTTAGCAGAGCTATGGAAAAGAACAAACTCAATCACAGAGGAACTAAGTTACATAAAGCACTTTATAAACATACTGCAAAATAAGAGCAAGAGAAGCAACTGGTCATGGCCACATGGGCAGGGAGACATACAATAAGAAGACAGAAAAAAAGAAGCTAATGAGAAGTCTAGTCAAAGGAGAGAGCAATCCACAAGTATTTAAATTAGGAACCAAATAGGTGACTGCTCCTCCTACTGGTGGGGGTGAACACATGCTGGGGGTGAATAACACCCACTGTTATTGTCCAGGTCTAGTACAGGCCATCACTCTTCCAACAGTTGCCACTTTGGGTGCCAACCCAGCCTCCTGAACTGGTATCAGAACTGGAATAGATGGAGTGAACATGAAGCTTAATCAAGACAAGATGGATGCGCTATGGAGCCAGGGTTCTTCTCTAATTTGCATACATTGCTCTGAATCGGAAAGCACTCCCCACCCACCTCTGAGGAACTGGCACTTGAATTTGCTTGTTTTTCTCCCCCCCCTTTTTTCTTTTGCATAGTGTGTGTTAAATCAGTGGTCCAACTTACCTCAAGTCCCAACCTCCAACGTGGGACTGGCCTTCAAGAGCCTAGAGCAGTGATGGCGAACCATTTGGGCTTGGTGTGTCAACACTTTTTGAAAATGCCCAACTTGACTCTGATGGTGTGTCGCCCCCCCCCCTCCGAACTTTTAATAGTACTTTGACTATTGCTACTTTTAACAGTAATTTTGAATTGAACTGAACTGAAAACAACTAAAGAACACATTGCATTTTATTTAACATCAATTAGTGACTTTTTTGTTGCTGAGTTTTAGTAATTTAAAAGAGGTCTGCCAAAATCCCTGCCCTAAATGTTCAAGACAAGCCTGTAAAACTTTTGCAAAAATGTAAGGTGTGTCAGGGCTCTGGGGGAAACACTGGCGTGTCACCCAAAATGACCTCACGTGTCATCTGTGACACGCGTGTCATAGGTTCGCCATCATGAGCCTAGAGGGCAAGAACTGTGGGATAGTGAGCAGCCACATTCTGCACCAAATGAAGCTTACAAACACTTTTCATGGGCAGCCCCATGTAGAGTGCACTTACAATAGTCCAGCCAGGTAGCGTAGATGACCAGAGCGTAGATAACTACAGCTAGATCAAGCCTCTCCAGGAAAGGACACAGCTGGCGAATCAGCTGAAGCTGATAAAAGGATCTCCTCCTCATCAAGACCACCTGGGTCTCCAAGAGAAGCTTCAGATCAAGGAGCACTCCCAGACTGTGTCCCTGCTCATTTTAAGGGAGAGTGCAAAACCATCAAGGACAAGCAAAACACAACTCTCAGAGCAGTAGGACACCCAGCCAACAGCATCTCAGCTTTGTTTGGATTTAATTTTGATTGCAGTTCTGTATTCAGTTGTACTGCAGGCACGGCCTTTAAAAAAAACTTTATATAATAAGATCACTGTTGGTTTTCTTACAACTAAGAACATGACCTGCTGGCCAGTAGAATATTATCTGGCAGGACCAACCCATGCTGGCTGAAAACCTGAGACGTGACAACCTTAGAAGTAAGTGACCTTTATGGTATGTGGGATGGAGTGAGTAAAACTGTGGATAAAGACAGAGATAGCATTTCTAGAATAATAAGATGGGTCTGAATGTGTTCCCACTCAATGGGTTGCTTGAGACCTTTTCTTGATGGTGCACTGAGCACTACCACTGATATTGGTGTTGGGGGTTCAGACCTGGACAAGCTTCCACAAGTCCTCACCCTCAATGACCCCTGATACCACCCTTGCTTTCACCATATTTATTTCAGGCTTGCCTTTTTCTTTTCAGTGCTGAGTCTGATGAAACCGGCAATAGAAGTTGGAGGTAGAGACTTCTGATTGGCTGGAGCCAATCGTAGACCTTTGACAAACCTCGCCAGTTTGTAATCAGATTGGTTTTGTACAAAGGGTCACATACGGGCAGCGCAATCCACACTAACTAAAGAACGGTGGAGCTTTGTTCTAAGCCATTGCAAACGCACCATAAAGTACGTTTGTGATGACTCTAGAGTAAGGGATCATCCCTGTGGCCGCTGGATACAGGTAAGGGATCCGCCGAGCTGGCCCGGGGGTGGGGGTGGGGATGGCGACTGCTATATCCCCGTCCCCTTCCCGGGCCAGCATGGCCATTACACGGCTTCCTCAGACTTGCGCCAGTTAAATAGCTGGTGGAAATCTGAGGAGGCCCATTGGTGCCTCCCCGCGCTACACCAGGGGAAGGGGACGAATGTAGACCTCTGGGTCAATCATGATCGTCCCAGAATGCGGATACAATCTGGCGGGCGGCCCAGGGCCGCCCACCAGATATTTAGTGTGGATTGCACTCTGAGTGAAGCTACAGTGACATTTCTGGTTCCAATTGAACGTGGCCATGTATTCGTATCTCTCTTAATTGGTTCTTGGGCTGAGTCTTACCTCTTTTTTTAAAATAATGTTTTATTGTATTTTAACCTATTTTAAGCTTACCGTTAGCTGCCTTGGGGCCACTGTTGAAAGGTGGGGTATAAATGTTAAAATAAATAAATAGATGTCCACATTCATTTTAAACCTAGAAGTGTTACTATGGCTTCACTGAATCTGTGACCCCCTTGTCTGAATGAAGGGAATGAAGGGAATGTCTGAATGAAGGGAATCTTCATCTGCCATTTAAATTGCAAATCTACTATGCCTTACACACTGTAACTGTGTCTGTATTTAACCTGGGTCTTTCTAAACATCAATTTACTATTTAAATGGTTGATTTATATCCCACTTTTCTCTCCAAATAGAGCTTGACCAACTGCAGATAGCATCAGACATTCAAGCAAGCAGCAACAGGAACTACAAGGAAACTGAAGTTGGCTTAAATGGAAAATGTATCAAGGTTAAAGGTGAAGTTCAAGCTAAACACTTATTTTTATATTGTGTGTGCCTCCATTCAAAATGAAAGGGTATTTGAGTCCTGTTTGTATCAAGGGCATGCCTCAACTAGCAAACTGTAGCAAAACAAGAGAGAGGCAGAATGGGCTCTTGGTAAAGATACAGCTATATAAAAAGATAGTGATGATGCCTGTTGCAAAGACCCGTGAAAACCAATTTCCTGGGTGGTAGTATGGTTATGGCACACCCAAGACACAATGGAACTATTCGTTACGGCTCCTTTGGCAGGGAGTTCAATGGTGCATTTGATCCTCAAGTGGACGGGTCCCATAGCTAAAGGCTTGAAAATGGGCTTTTTCTAAGCTGCTTAGAAAAGGAATGAAATGTTTAGATTTGGCAGATGCTTGAAGACATTATCGCTGGTGTCAGATATACATTGTTTGCCTCACCTAACATATTTGCACATTGCTCCTGGAAGAATGTGCTGGAACAGGGGTGGCCAACCTTTCACCATGAATGCTCCTGGACCTCTAATGGGTGTACAGGTGAAGACATTTCAGCAGGTGCAGCTGCTTTAGCAGCACCACCAGCAATTGCAGCTGCCAAGATTCTGCCTTCTACACAATTTTTAAGAACGCAGAGACCTTAATGGTGGAAGGTTGGCCACCCCTGTGCTGGAAGAATTGGGTGGTTTAAATGTAGACTTACCAGATCTCCAACCGGGACAGACTGCTAGACCTTTAGGAGAAGGAATGTGGGCAGGTTGTAGCTTGTTAAACCTTAGAGCACAATCCTAAGCATGTCTACTCAGAAGCAAGCCCCATTGTGTTCAGTGGGGCTTGCTTCTGAGTAGACATGCCTAGGATTGTGCTCTAAGGTTTAACAAGCTACACCTGCCCACATTCCTTCTCCTAAAGGTCTAGCACTCTGTCCCGGCTGGAGATCTGGTAAGCCTATTTAAATGTTAGAGTAGAGGAGAAGGCACGAGGGACCAGGGCTATGGGAATTGGCTTTCCCCTGGTTTCTGGCTCCTCACCTTGAGATTTAATGCCTTCCTGGGGAGAACTGAGAAAGAGAAGAAGAAAATAATTTTTAAAACTTCTAAAAGATCAAACCCTGGAACCTGGCAACTCTGCATTCTACTGTGAGGTACAGGAAGCTGGACTAGTTGGGCTTTCAACCTGACCCAGTGGGGCTCTTCTTATGTTCTTACTGTTTGTTTCTGTGGATGCACTTGGTAGGAGTGCATCTCTTCCTCAATGATGTGAATATACTGTACAACGCTTAAGCAGGTTATTTACACTTAAACTAGTTTAATGCCACTGGCTTCAGTGGGATTAACCCAGTACACCAGTTCTGTTGTTTAAAAACTGCAACTTATTTTTTATTCCACAGTCATAATTTACATAATCAGCTCAGTGAATTTAAAAACTGGTTTGGATTGAAATGCCAGTTGAACTGAAAAAAGGGGGAATAATATATACCAAACTAACCAAATAATACATATGTAAATTTTGTATATTTTTTCCTGTGATGATTGCTATATGTTAAAAATAGAACACCTGTAATAGGAGATGAGGGTTGTTGGTTTTTTTTTTTTTTTTGCTAAGCTAAACGTTTCAATAGAAACAAGATGTTTTCAAAATGAGAGTTTGATGAAGAGAGGTAATGTTGAACCATGTATATGCCCAGATTTGGTTCTCAGTGGGCTGGATCAAACAAAACACTTCCCTGGGATTGGTGGGGGATCAGAAGTGCATGTGAAAGCACACCTAGTCCCTCACTTCCCCCCCTCCTCTTCCTCCTCCAATGCCACTGATTGTTGATATGGACATGTAGCATTAAATAGTAAAGCCTGTATACATGCAATACAGTGCATGCAGGCCCACACAAAATCTATTTTGTGTGATAGATTTCCCCAATAACATTTGGGAATCAATCACAGAATTTGAACATACAGTATGTGCATCAGATTATATAGGCCATCTGAAAAGATCAAACCCCTGTATCAGCATTTCTCAACTACTGGTATGTGTACCGCTAAGCGGTATGTGGAACACCGGTAGGTGGTACGCAGGCCCTGGCCACCAAGATGGTGGTTGTCAGGGCGGCCGTGCTGCATTGGAGCCCTGGAAACGGCGGCACGAGCTCTGCAGAGTCAGCAGAGCTTGAGTGTGTGGGTTTCCAGAGCTGGAAAAGGCCCTCCTACCCGCCCTTGCCTCCTTACCTTTTGCTTTCAGGCTTCTGAAAACCCAGAAGTAAGTAGAAATGATACAACCATTATTTACTTCTGGTGGTACTAGGAGCGGCGGTGGCAGCGGTGGCCTGGGAGGTGGTATGCCATGCCAAAGGGGTTGAGAACCCCTGGATGGCCAGCAGTGTCAGAGATGGGTTGAGGTGTATCACGTGAACAAGGCAGTAAACTATGCTTTCATTCCCCGTCACATAGCAGTGTTTCTCAATCTTTTTCGAACTGTGGCTCCCTTGACCATTGGTGACCACTGGCCGTGGCTCCCCATTCCATTATGTTGATGCCTGCCAATTGGCATTGCACTGTTTTCTGAGAGGATTCCTTCCGTGGTACTCTGCAGCTCCCCTGGCTGGTTTACACGGCTCCCCTGGGAGCCACACCTCCCAGTTTGGGAACCACTGACATAGAGGGAAGGGATCCAGCCCATATCTTATGTGGCCGACTGTAAATTTGGTATGTTCGCTTCAGTGTCACTGCTTAGTTTATACCTTTTGTGCATTTACATAAGAGCAATTATTGTAGGCAACGCTGGAATGAATAGAATGTGATCCTGAGAGCTCTCCTGAAGGCAGAATGGCTTGATAATTAAATGAAGAAACCCTCTCCCTTGAGCCTAATGACATTATTATTCAACTCGAATTTACAAATTGCCTGTCTGTCTTTAAGTAACTGATCTTAATTACTTACCAAACCTTAGTGATGGAAGTGTAAGAAGTGTACCAATGGCTGCAGGCAAAGCTCTGGCCCACTGACTTTGATGGAGAAAGTTCCTAGTCAAGGGTCACTAGAAAAGCCACAGAAATCGAGAACTAACCAGATTCCAGATCTTGTGTATCCGGCAAAACGAGACCTTTGCCAAAGCTGCTGTTTGTCAGAATCTGAAAAAAATGTGATGTTCTGTCGTATCCTGACAGCATTGACAAAACCACATGGGTTTACCACAGCCTGTCCCCTAAAAGCCAGCTTAATGAGGAAGGAAAGGAAACTCTCCAAACGACTTGTTTATGGAAATTATCCTCATCTTTATTCTGTTTCCATAAAGCTTTGGATAACTTTCAGAAACTTAGTCTCAAATGTACACAATAAAAGGATGACAGTAAAATATAAATGCAAAATGCAAGTTTTGAAAATTATTACTCTGTGGCTCATATACCAGACACTGTTTATGAGACAGCAAGGATATAGAAATGATTTGGAAGCGTCTTTGAAATTTCTGTGAACATAGTTAAATAGTAAACACAAGTTAATAAATAATACTGTTTTCATTTTGGTTTTCTTCCCACTACAGACCAGCCTGGTGTCTCTGCTTTTTGCTTCTGATCTTGTATTACTCTGACACTCACTGTGTTCAGTTGTGACAAGTACAGTCTTAGCTGCAGTTTTACACAAGATATATAGACACATATGGATACACATACACTCTGGGAATAAATATCAAGAAGCTTCCCCCCCCCCCCATGGCAAACAAATACATTGCAAATTAAAAAGTAGAGGTAGAA
Organism: Plestiodon gilberti rubricaudatus; assembly: GCA_026170595.1. Taxonomy (NCBI): domain Eukaryota; kingdom Metazoa; phylum Chordata; class Lepidosauria; order Squamata; family Scincidae; genus Plestiodon; species Plestiodon gilberti. The sequence continues at coordinate 103,897,309 of JANXHW010000002.1, read as the reverse complement.
GTTGTCGTCAGCCAGTAGGGAATATACAAATTTGGACTGGTGATCCATGTGTCCCACCAACATACATTGTGTACCAAAATTAAAGCATACATAAAAGATCTACACGCACACAAAATCTGAAATCACATGGATCCATGTTAAACTTGCTGTATATATAAACAAATCTAAAAATATCACTACAGTACACCAAACAATTAAATGGTGCAATCCTGTTGCTTCAACTATGTCAGTCAGATGACCCAATCCAAACTAAACTCCCCTGTGCCGATGCCAGAACGGGCTTGCTGCATCCCATGGGGGAGTTTAGCAGGAAGAAAGTCTCCTCGGAGTAAGGGGACATTTGTCCACTTGCCCTGGGGATACCCCACCTGCCGCTATGGGTCTTCGGGACTGTGCCAGTGATATCACTGGCGCAAGTCCACGTTGATCTGTGTCGGCGGAAGGGTTCTGGGAGTTAAGATGAGTAATTTTCTTAAAATCAGTTTTCTACTTCAGAATATCCTCATTTTTGCCTATGAAAAAGAGATGAAAGACAAAAGATGATTACAGTAATACTCTTTTACATTCTCTCTCTCTTTCTCTCCACAGTCAAGGAGTACACAGAAGGGACATTCCCTTACCCCCCCTTTTTCATTTAATATTTATTTAGAACCCTTAGTTGCAATCTGTGATCATCTTAAAAGAAAATGTCTGAAAATTGATACATATGAAACCAAACTTTTAGTGTATGCAGGCAATATTGCTTTGAAAAAGAACGTGTCAAATGGAGTTATTGAGGAATCTGAAGGAGTTCAGTAAAGTGGCATGTTATAAAATCAATATGACAGAAACAGAAATGTTACACTTTTCTTTTTTCTAGACAAGAAAATAGTGTGGAATGAACTTTTACTGTTTATAGCTTTGTTCCAATCTCCAGCTATTTCTAGCTCTCCTTCTGCCATTTCTATTAAATTTAGAGAGAGAAAAAAAATAAAATTCTGACATTGGTATTAGACATATACACACTGACCACTGTATGTTTTCCCCCTGTTAATTGTGCTTATTAATTATCTTACCTGCTATATCTTTTTCTATCCCCTGTATCACAAACTCTAGGTTCTTAGTATGAAGTATCAACACACTTAGTTTATCACTAGCAATGTAACACTCACCAAGTACAGTATATGCCAGTAAATGTTCATTTCCCCCCCCCACACACACACATATATATGTTTCCTGGATTAACACGATATCAACTTTTTCCTTGTATAGAATATCCTTCTTCATTTAATAGAGTTATTTAACCCTCTTATATTAACAGAAATCCCAGTCATTGAATTATTATTGATTTGTTGATACATCTCAACAGTACATCTCTACAATGCATAACCAAGAACTTCCTGTGTTCCATTGGTTCTGTGCTAGGTTCTAGATCTCCCTATGTTTCCATTCCTTCCGAAGTGATTAGCTGTGAGCCAGTTCAGATGTTACTTTGTCCACTAGCCCCTCTTTATGCTTTTGCTCTGCAAGGGTGCTGTGAGCATGCATGCACACTCCACCTACTTCCTCCCATGCCACCGCTTTTTAGTATAATCCTGTGGGGGAAGATTCATTCAAACTAATCCCATGTGACATCCTCCACATCACACCATGTTCCTCTTCTCTACCAGGATTCTGTTCTTGAGTTTCTCGCCCTATTTCTCCTATTTTAGGCTGCAATCCTATGCACACTTCCCTGGGAGTTACTCCTGTCAATAGGTAAAGGTATTGCCCCATAGGTAAAGGTAAAGGTATCCCCTGCTTGAAAGCCAGTCGTGTCCGACTCTAGGGTGTGGGTGCTCGTCATCCCTGTTTCTGGCCGAAGAGCCAGCGCTGTCTGAAGACGCTTCCGTGGTCATGTGACCAGCATGACTAAAGGAGCGCTGTTACCTTCCCGCCGTAGTGGTACCTATTTATCTACTTGCAAGTTTTTTGCTTTCAAACTGCTAGGTTGGCAGGAGCTGTGGCACTCGGGTCTCGAAAAGCTGTCTTACCAACCTTCCGGTTTGCAGTTCAGCGCCTTAACCACTAAGCCACCACAGCTCTAGCCTCATACCCCTCTCTAAAACACATGTATATACCCCTGCGAATTGAAGGTAATAGTTCATGCAATTTATGGAGTGGATCCTAGTCTTCCAAATCTATACTACTGTATAATGAATGTGTTCGTTTTTAAGGCATCACAAGACTTCGTTTTCTGCAGCTTATGACACATCAGGCACTTGCAAGCTTTTCCCTTAGCATAAAACTGGGCTCATGCTTTCAATATAATTTTGTCTCATACGGTAATAAAATGTCCTGTCTGCTGTGGGGAACAAGGTTGATTTTTTTAAAAAACAAAGGGATTTAAATGCACAGTGCGTCTTTGAGCAATCCAGAAATACCAAACGTGGGGCTCGTGATACCTTCTAGTTAGGGAGGATTTTATATGCAAATAATGCATCTTCTGACAATGCACTCAATTTACAACTCCTTGATAAATGACAGACGGATGAACAACTCCTTGATAAATGACAGACGGATGAACATGAGCACGCAATTTTTGTTTGTTTGTTCATGTTTTGCGTTTTTATTCCATCATCCTTCTTTCAAGGAACTCAGGCTGGTATGCATGGTTTCTATCACCATCCCCTCCCGATTTTATCCTCACAACAGCCCTGCGAGGTGGATTTTGGCTGATGGGTAGTAAGTGGAAGGATAACACAGGTATCTCTGGTTCTGATCTAGTAATCAGTGATGTAAACTTGAGTCTATTGACTTGGACTTGAGTCGCGTCAATGACTTCTCTGGACTTGGCGATTGTAAAGGACTTGACTCGAGACTTGGAGACTTTTACGACAAGTCAAATTTCAGGTTTAAACCCGTTTCCCCCATTAAATAGGGACTCGCAACTCACAACCAAAGACTTGGAACTTGGGGGCAAAGACTTGGGACTTGACTCGAGACTTGGAGACTTGATCCACATCCCTGCTAGTAACCTTCTTGTTATTTCACACTGGTATCTGGTAATAGCCTAACTTGATTTTTCCCGTCTTTTGCTTGGATTTCAGCAGTTACTCAGCAGCACTGTGTACTTAAACCCTTTCGTTAAAAACTCAACATTGTTCCTCACAGCAGAAAGGCCCTCTGTGTGTACCATTAACCTTTTAATAACAATTCTCGCTGTGAGTGGTAACTGAGATCGGTTTCTCAGCTCTTTTGACTCATGTCTATTGGAGACTGGGAAGGGAGGGGGTTTGGGAGGGACAGCAGCTCCACAATTAAAACTTGTCAAGGTTGAAATCCTGTCTCAGCTGCAGGAAATGTGCTCTCTGTCATGGATGTAGGGGGTGGGTGGGTAATTGCTTAAAATTTCAGTTCAAAAACCTCCGATAGGACAGATTTCCCATTGAAACTAATGGGCACCAGAGCCTTCTTTATCCTGAAGGCCCCCTAGTGGAAAAGTTGAATTTTTCATGCACTACAAACAGTTGTTGTTAAGTCGTGTCCGACCCTTCGTGATCCCATAAACCATATCCCGCCAGGCCTTCCTGTCCTCCACTATCTTCCTGAGTTCGCTCATTTTCATGTTCGTTGCATTGGTGATGCTGTCTAACCATCTCATCCTTTGCCTTCCCCTTCTCCTTTTGCCTTCAATCTTTCCCAGCATCAGAGTCTTCTCCAGAGAGTCCTCTCTTCGCATTAGGTGGCCAAAATATTTGAGCTTCAGCCTCAGTACCTGTCCTTCCAGGGAACAGTCAGGGTTGATTTCATTTACGATTGACTGATTTGATCTCCTAGCAGTCCAAGGGACAAACAGTTACAGGACTGAATATGTAAGGGGTTGGGCACTCCAGAGACTGGTGTGACAGAGAAGCAAGCCAGAAGCTGCAGCCTTGTATCTCTCAAGGCCCAGAACAAATGTGTAAAAACCCATGTGGAAATCAGCATTTCTCATGGATGTAATGCACATTTGGGTATAAATGTCATGTGGGTTTTGTTAGCTGGGAGCTATCCACGAGTTTTTTTTAATGGAATAAGCAAAGTACAGTACCTCTTTCACTTCTTAATCTATGAGTTCAGAATCTTCCATGTGGGTTTTGAACGTATGGTCTGAAAACTCACATAGTTGTCCAGTATCCATGAGTTTTGAGTTCCCAGAGGAGGTGAGATGGTGCCACAATCGCATCTGCAGCAAGAGCTGGCCTGTCCAGGTACACTTGTACTTACCTGCCAGCTGCCACCCGAGGCTACATCCTCTGTTGGACCCATCAGCCTCGCCAGCGGCTCACCCAACCCACCGGAGGTCTTCTCCCCATGGATCACGGCAGGGGAAGTGCCCAACCCCGACCCAGAGGGAACGGGGCATCCACCTCCCCCTACCGTGAACACACTGGGGGTCAGCTCTCCGGCTGCCGGGAGTGACCAGGTGACTGGAGAGATGCCGCAGGCAGCAACAGCCTCCAGACTCCTCCCTTTGGCAGCCCTAACAACGCTGGCTCCGCTGCAACCAGTTTCATGGCCACAAGACGACCCACGTGCCAGTCGTAGTGTCAAGGAACGTCTCCCAAGGGTGGGAATGGAGAATGGGCTGCCAATCATCCACTCTCCGTGGCAGGATCTTGCGCCCGCCTCAGGAGCTTGGGAGGCACATCTTTTGCGGGATCAGACCCCCAGAGAGGGAGTCTACGATACTCGCTGGGAGCAAGGGGGCATGGCCTTGGGACTCGCCCACACCAAACAGGTAGAAGGCGGGGCAGGGGCGGGACCAAAAGGGTCAGGGATAGGAAGTGCCGGAAGTGCCGAGGCAGAGGGCTATAAAAAGACTCCCTCGGCTGATGATCAGGGCCGACAGGTAGGCTCTGGTCTGAGACCTATTTGGAGCCCATGACCTGTACCAGGCCACCCTGAGAGGAGGAACTAGGTGGACTCAACCCCCTCCCTCAGGTGACTTCTGAGGCCACTCTAAACAAGGACCTAAACCTACACCGGAGGTAAGCTGCTCTCCTTTTTCCGCCAGACTGGCGAGCGAACCCCAACCAGACATAGCCTTTAACGGCAAACTCGCCCTGGTAACCCTGCTCCCAGGCTCCCTGGAACCCCACACCCAACATGGCCTTAGGAACTGCGGAGACCAATTGGAAACCTTTTTCCGGGGCCCCAGATTCAAAACCAAGGTCTGTAGAATCTTAGATGTCTAAATAAAATTTATTATAGACTTTATATCACTATGGTAGAATGGAAAGCAATCAAAATGTGCACTTAAAAAGTGCATGTGAGTTAATGGACCAAATGGATCCAAGCATATTTTAATATAAAAATTCCATACATCTGACCCTACAAGTAAACAAACAAAATGTGTAGATTGCCTTTGAAAAATAGTTACAAAACCACCCGAGCACGGGATCCCCTTAGGCACAGGGCCCAATTGGGAGCAATTGGTCCAATTGGCTTAAAGCTGGCCCTCCAGAGAGCCATCTGATGGAATCTGAGTAGTATAGGGCCTTTTGTACCTGGGCCCTGGTGGTGAAGATGACCTGTTGTGACCAAATTGGAAAACACTTTGCAGTTAAAATCTCTTGTATCCAGCACAGTTTGGACTCCATATTGGCAGTTCTGATTGAGGTGCCTTCAGCATCCGTCTGTCCTGTGTTATTGGATTCTTTTTAGCCTGTCAACAAAATTCTTGGAAGCATAAGTTCATTCAACCCTTGCTCTTCCTGGCTTATAAAACCTGCCGGAGGGGGCTGAATGGGAGGGCATAACTTCATTGTTCACAGTTTTGTAGACGGGATTAAAAGCCATGTATCTTTAAGAAAATTATTTGTTTTTAAAACAAGTAAAAGGTTAAAAAGTTAACACACATTAACAACACAACTAAAAACCAAACACACAGTTTAAAAACAACAATAACAATACGACGTTTCACCCAAGCCTATGGGCATCCTCAGGTAAGTAAAAGAGCCGTGCCGGCTGTAAAGGATGTTTTTGCCCAGGTATCGGCTGTGATCTGGGGGTGCAATTCAAGGTGATGGTTATGCTTCCTGCACAATAGTTACTTGTAAGGGAAAAAAAGCCAGTTTAAGCTTTTTTCCTCATGTAAAAAAAACAGGTGGGGTGATCAGGTGATCAGGAGTAGAACCATGACAGGGCATAGTGCTAAATCCCCCTACCTCTCTGAGAAGTAATGGTCCTGCTGTGATTTGCTTTAGTCGGACCCCACCTGGAATACTGTGTCTTGTTCTAGGCACCACAGTTTAAGAGAGATATTGACAAACTGGAGCATAGAGGAATGAGGCTAGGATGGTGGAGGGGGCTGGAGACCATGTCATATGAAGACAAGTTGCAGGAGTTAGGCATGTTTACTTTGGAGAAGAGATGGTTACGGGGTGACGTAACTGTCTATAAATACCTGAGGGCCTGTCTTTTGGAAGACGGAGTGGATTTGTTTTCAGTTGCTCCAAAGGGTAGGACCAGGACAAATGGATTTAAATTACAACAAAGGAGATTTCGATTAAACGTCAGGAAGAACTTCCTGATGGTACAAACGGTTCAGCAGTGGACCAGCCTGCCTTGGAAGGTGGTAGGCTATCATTTGGAAGTCTTGAAGCAGAGGCTGGATAGCTGTCTGTCAGGGATGTTGCAGCTGTGGACAGCCTGCATGGGCAGGGGTTGACACAATGATTTTGTAGGTCTCTTCCAACTCTGATTCTATCATTTCACAGTTATTTTACATCCTCTCGTGCTATTTTTTTAGAAGAAAAAAAGACCAAACAGGTTAAAAGTAATATGTAGTTTGCTCCCCCCCCCCCCCATAAAGACTTAAGCTCTTTAGCCTTACCTTTTACGGTAGGTGCTCTGGACATTTTGCTAGCTTCCCCCCCACCCCCCCAAAAAAAAACCCATTTCCAAGATATCATTTTGGGGGTAAAGTGGCAAAAACTGTACATGGTATTTCAAACGTGACTGTCTCGTAGCGACATTCCTAGTACTTCCTCCTAGGCCAGTGGTTCCCAACCTTTTCATCACTGGAACCCCTTTTAGTAGAATGACAATCTGTCGAGGCCCCCCTAAGACTTAGGGCTGGAAGTGATGTCGGGAAATGACATCATTGTGCTGGTAGGCCTGGAAGTGGTGTCAGTAAACAGGAAGTGATGTCATTGTGTTTAATAAATCACACTTTTTAAAATAAATCACAGTTTTTACAGTTGTATTCATAAGCAGCCCCATGGGAGTGTGTGAACTAATATTAACAGAGATGCTAAAGGACAAACAGAAAGTAAGAAAAGTTGAGCAAACAAGCCCCAAGACAGCATCAGACATTTTTTTCTCTGCAGTGGGGGTGGCCACCCAGCTGACATCTCGCAACCCCTTCGCTTCACGTGTCCCCGTCCCCCCCCAGGTTGAAAACTACTGTTCTAGGCCTTCCTAACTGCTTTGTGCTCCTGCCTTCTCTCCATTCTGCAGCCCAGGGACAAGATTGTTGTATCTCCAGGCAAACATACATTGAGAAATAGCGTATGAATGCAGATATTTGAGTGCGCACCTTAGTGCTTATTGACTTTCATCCTGGGTAAAGTGGAGTGGATTTCCAGTTCCAGGGAAGGATCCTCTTGACCACCTCGCTTGAGTGTTCGAAAGCCTACGAGGGCAAGTGTAGTAGCCAGCCCCCAATTCACTGACTGCTCTTTCCGCAACATCTTGTAACAGTTAAGGACTGATGGCTTGTTTTGGAGCCCTGCAACAGTCTCATTTGTTTGTCTCATTCAGCACTGACCTTCTCCTTTGCCCTCTGCTACAAGTGATGCACACTAACAGGTGCTGACACAGTGAAGAGAGAACAAGCAAACCAGCCCTTGAGCAGAAATGGTTTCACTCCCTTCTTATGTCGGTGCCTCCTTTTATAGCACCGATTAAAGTTAAAAGCCTAATTCAACAGCCTCTTACAATCTCTCGGAACAAGGATAAAACTATACAGAGAATGTCCTTTCCTGTCTGTTGGCAGCATATTGTAAGAAAGACGAGGTTTCTTAAAAAAATTAAATATTTTATAAGCCGGTTTTGAGCATTCGGGATTGCATTTGTGTATTAACGAGGTAGACTTGATTGTTCAAATCTATGAGTACTAGCTGATATTTTTGTTGGAAGGGAGAGGGGGGAGGATAGAAATCAGCGAAAGAATGCCCTTCCTATGGTAGGGTATCCCACCCAAGGCTAGTTGTTATCAATAAAAAAAATGCATAGGAGCAGAGGCTTCGGTTAAGATTCCATAAGAAATACTTTAGTTCATAGTTGATTACAAACATCTTCTGATTGTGATCAGAGGCCCTAATACTTTAGAACAGGGAACCCTAAAAGCTATCCCCTTTGTGTGCAAGTCTGGTGAGGATGGCTGGCCTGTGGGCAGGGAGCCCTAGCAGACACATCCTTCTCTTGGGATATCTGGAGAGGCAGGGAGAATGTGAAGAAGGAGGGGAGGAAGGAAATAGTGTTAAGGACCACACCTCCTGGAAGAACCACAGAGAGGGCAGGTAGATGGTCTCAGGTGACTGGACATTACACTGCCCTCCAGAGTCCTGCAGGTGGCGTTGCATCCAAATTCCAACAGCTTTGACCATTATGTGTCATGAGTAAAGCTGTGGCCAACTGTTATGAGGATGCAGTAACATGAACAGGATGGCTGGCTCGCTGCCATAATTCAGTGATGTAGGAGGAAGTGTGATTGGGATGCCAGCTGGTTACGTAGCTTTAGATCATCAGTGATGTCCTTCCACCCACCACGTGTGGGGCAGAGGGTAACCTTGCCACCATCCCTCAGAAAGGGGTGGAGCACAAGATGCTTGGAGAGACCTGTGCAGTCCAACCAAAGCAGGTGGGGATGGGGGACTAGCATGACCCTGGCTGTTTATATTAACCTTACCTCTATGCATTTAGGGCAAGCTGCTTCTCCATGCCTCCTCCAGACCTTGGCAGCCGTGGCAGGAGAATGAAGGGTTGCATGTGCCTTTGGGGTCTGTGGAGGTCCAGGGGAACTGGGTGGAACAGAAGCAGCACCATCTGAAAGAAAGAAGCAACCAGGGCAGTGGTGAGCAGGGTGCTGAGACCAGCAGGAGTCACCCATTACTGAGCTGTTCAATGAGCAACCATTGCGAGGGACAAATCGGTGAGAGGAACCATTACAATATGGGTATTGGTGTGCAGGGCCTCTGAGGGTTAGAGGGTTCCAGTGTGACCTGAAAGATTCCTTGAGGAGGCAGAGCCACTCTTCTTACTACTCAGCCCCACTCAGGACCCCACTTCTCTCTAGTCCATGCCACATTACTGGACAGCAGAGACACTCTACTAGTGGTCTCTACAGCTAAAAGCATCTTCTGCTAAGCCTTCAGCATTGGGCAGTACAGTGGGGCTAGCATTGGTTGGGTGATATTGGAGCGGGAAAGGAGGATAGCTCCCTTTGGAAAGGGCAGGGATGTAAAGCACACACACAAGCCTCCCCAGGGCAAGGGTTTGAGTCCCTGTGCAGGAGTCCACCAGCTAGGATGACTGGGATGAGCCATAAGGCAAGCCCCAACAGCACTCAGTTAAGCCAGGCAAGACAAGTTCAAGCCCAGCCAGAGGGCTTGCTATATAACCAACATCATGCCCACCTTTTGCATAACTAACCAGAGACACCCATGGGTAGATACAAAAGAAGAGGTGGAGGTAGATCTGAAACCAGTACTACCCAGTCTAGAGCTCCTCGCTCAGGACTCGGCCACCGCCCACCGCATCAGCAACACATGGTTTCTGGACTGGAATGCATATTCAGTGTTGGTGAGGGGGTGGAGCATATGCTATTGGAGGTGACAGCACAGTTCTTGAGAGCATTATCTTTCCCTCACCTGTGGGGGGGGGGGCAGAGGCGTCACTAGGGTATGTACATGAGTCCTCTCATTGCTGAATGGTGTCCTGGCTCAGTGCGAGTCACCGTCCCTCACTCCCTCTCTTTATAACATTTTAATCCAAGGAGTTTAGAGTTGGATAAATGCCTCCTGATAGACCTGTGAGGTAGGTTAATTGAGCGAGAGTAGCAACTGGCCCAAGATCATGCAATGAATTTCATGGGTGAGTAGAGTTTTGAACCCCAGGACATTTGTGTCCTAATCTGACTTGCTAGTCAGAGCAACCATGGCTGTTTACCCTACTTGCATTCTGCTGGTCAAATATCCTGCATTTCAGATTGCCATTAAGTCTCTTTTGCTGTCTCTTTTTTCATAGCACTGTGCAATTATAGCACCAGGTAGCCCACACTCTCTTGTCGAGCACAGAATGAAAATCATAGACTGCTGATGGGTTTCTTTTAATAATATGTGGCACCAAGAGATATTTACAGAAAGTGACAGTGTCTGAATACTTATCGTTCACTGCAGGTACTGCCTAGAAAAGTCTTGATTTTGTGTCAGCTTGGATTAGGTATGACCTGTTTCTCTCCTCTGTGAAGAACGATGTGGGAATATTTATCTTAAAATTGCTTTCATTCAAGGTCCACCAAGAAGAGAACCTGCTGGACCTGCCTGCCTTTTACTCTATTAGCCTTCCCACACCTCATTGAATCTTGGGTGCTCTGTTAAATGTTGAGAAAGCAGCTATTAAACATGGTAGTTACCTAGTTATTTGATATACAATAATTTAGCATTCTGGAATCTGGAGAAGATATTCTTCAGAACACCTGATGGGCGGCTTGGCCCAAGACCTCCCGGCTCCTGAAACGGCATACCAAGTGATGCTCACTCTTACCTGGTGATGTGCCAGCCTCATCTCCTCCCACTTCCTAGACTGGGAGCGAGAGAGGAAGAGGTGTGGAAGAAAAGAGACACTCTAGCCAACCCCTCTTCTCTCCTCCCTACTTCTTCTTCTGCTTTGTTCTCATCTTCCTTTTCCAATCCAGGGAGCAGGAGCAGTGGAGGTCAGAAGCAGGACAGAGGTGGGTTCCCCCTGCCTAAGGCAACCACCTCCGCTGGCCTCATGGATGGGCCGGACCTGCCTGATGGTGAGAAACTCTTAGTTACTAAGAGAGGCTAGTTGGTAAGAAAGGTAAAGCAAGTATTTCGTTTGAGTCGATTATTGATGTTTTTCCGCTGTACTCCGCTGTAAGTCTTTGTGGGCACTCCGCTGTAAGTCTTTGTGGGGGCGGGGCGATGTCGGAGGCAGCACTCCAGGATCGCGCCTGACCCAAAAACGCTTATGTGTACCTGGTTGTCCTGCCAGCTCCCCGAAGGGTCTGGGGGGCCTGCTGCCGCCTCCGCAGGCCTCCCCAAGGCTCTAAACAGCGGCGATCGTGTTCTGAAGTTTTTTACTTGTCTCCTATTTTGCCTCTGGGTCATTTTCCCCCCCCCCCCCCACTATTGGATGCAGTGCACACCTTTTTGGTAGGGGATAGGATTGGGGCCTTAGTCAGTGAAGTAATTTTAACAACAGCAATGCTAATATAATAGAAAAATGAGCTATATGGAACTAGCTACCCAACAGTCACAATCAAATAATTTACTGTACCTTCACCACCCCCCATTTGTTCCTTTCTTCAGAGAAAGCTTAAAGAAAGTAATGAATGGCTTTTGAAAGCTTAACTGGACTCCTTGTCAAAAGAGCCATTTAATTTAACTCAAAGTTTAAAATTGAGTTTAAAACTGAATTTTAAAGTTTTGTTGTAGGTCAGTAAGGCTGAATTTAAAAGTAGTTGGCTTTACGTCATAGGGGCATGTTGTTGGCAGTGTTCCTAATCTTGCTCTTGTTCACTATGAGATGCAGTGTTCCTAATCCCAGTTTCATTGTTGATCACATCTTAATTTTCTTCCCTTAGTTCTTTCTCTCCCATCAGTTGAAAGAGCATACGGAGATTTCTCTCGCACTCACTGGAGCCTCTGGCAACTATTGTATTGCCTTGAGCGGTGGGATGGAAAGCATGGCAATGCATTAGCAGGAGGGTAGCAGACATATTTCCAACAGTGTATGGGATATTTCCAGCCCCAGAGATTCCTTGAAGGTTTTTGATAAATCTCCCTCTGCTGCTTTTGCACAGAAGACTCAGAAGTAGCAAACTTCCTCTTTATTAATAATGCAGACAGGGTAGCTGTGAGCTTGGGGGGGGGGGGGGGCTTATGTATGTAGCCGTTCCAGCATTTTAGGTTATATTATGGGCTGTGATGGCTCTGGAGCTCCCGGGCCAAACTGATGTGATACAAAATGTCGTAACTATGAATGTTAATGTGTAATGCAAATCTTTATTTTTGATTATGAAAGGACTGAAAGCTATATTTGTTCCTAGCTAATAGAGCAACAATTTCCAGCCACTGTGCTGCCAATGGTCCACGGGTGTGCCATGGGAGTTTGGGGGAGGGTAATTTGTTAGTACGACCATTGGGGGATGTGTGTTCCCCGCCGGCCATGCAGTGTGCCTTGTCAATGGTCAAAAACAAATGGTGTGCCTTGACAATTTTAGCGCCTTGTCAAATGAAAAAGGTTGAAGATCACTGTAATAGAGGGAGCCTCATGGCATTTCTGAAATTCCACATACATTCCACATATTCACAAGATGTTACTAAAGTTTCTAACTCCTGTTTTGGAACGGAATCAATCAATTGGTTAAAAATGAAGAAGTCCAAGTTTTTGGGCTGTTTATTAAGGTTAAAACAGGACGAGTCCTTCTCTAACGTTTCGCCAGAAATTATATCCGGCATCTTCAGAGTTAACAGCTACTTCCGAGTGTCTTGAAACAAGCAGCTGGGGTTACAGACGCTGGGTTTCCCAGCAGCTGGGAAACAAGCAACCCCAGCTGGTTGTTTCAAGACGCTTGGAAGTAGCTGTTAACTCTGAAGATGCCGGATATAATTTCTGGCGAAATGTTAGAGAAGGACTCGTCCTGTTTTAACCTTAATAAACAGCCCGAAAACTTGGACTTCTTCATTTTTAACCAATTAATTGATTCTGTTTAATAAATGGCCCAAAACCCCGGACTTTTTTTTTAAAAAAACTCAGTAATATGCCCTGACTGCGAATACTTGAGAACCTAAATTAATTAATTGGTTAGTTAAGTGCCTTATAATATAAGGCAAGCATTATGACCCCATGAGATCTTGGATTGTAATCCAAACTGAAAAAGAACTCCACCATTTGAAATTATCCCTTTGCTCATGTGGATGTGGCAGGCACGCGGATAACGGGATAAGCAATGTGGCTGCCCCCATTGACATCTAGTTTTGTCCTCTGCTGTGAAGTTTACTGTGTGGATAAAATCATAACAACATAGGGGCCTAACATAGCCCAACAATTTCTACTGTAGTGTCCATGGAGGAAGAAAAAGCTGGACGTATAAACGTTTCTATTCTGTACTTGCATTCTGAAGTTGCCTGCAAAATAGCTGAATGTTCACTATGAGATGCAAGCTTGAGATGCCTGAGCTATGGAGAATTAAAACATGATAATGACTGTGATGTGCTTAGGCCTAGAGATGTGAGCTAGCCCCTGTTCATCTCGAATTAGCTCATTAATGATACAATCTCTTTCTCAAACACCCAGGGGAAAAATTGGACCATTAAATGAGCTAATTTTGATGCTTGGAAAATTTTATAAGTCCGCTTATAAACATATTTAAAAGTTTTAAAAATGATTAACAAAAATGTTATTCTCTTGTTACCTTCTTTAGCCTATGTTTGAAGCACAAAAAGGATGCAAAGGGAAAAACAAACAAACCACAATTGGGTTTTTAAGGTGGTCCTTGTTCAAGCCAAGACAATCCTCTTAAACCTTTTGGAGAGAGAAGCTTGTGCAGCCCCTGAACTTGTTTGACCATGTTTTGAGCTTCTTCACCCACTCAAGAGTAGCCAAACAGCCAAGCGCTGCACTTTCCCCTGTTGCTCCAGACAGAGGCGTCGCTCCGGTAGGGGCGGGATGCTGGGACCGTAAGTTTCGCACTGTCCTAGTCCCGTTTACCAAGCCGGCAGGAGGCGGCCCCGCCCCCTCACTGTCAGAGCCATTCCCGTGCGGAGAAAGCAGCCGGCAGGGAGTCTCTTGCCTGCTGCTTTCTCCGCACGGAATGGCTCTGACGGCGAGGGGGCGGGGCCGCTTCCTGCCGGCTTGGTAAATGGGACTAGGACAGTGCAAAATGTGCGGTCCCGCCCCTACCAGAGCAACACCTCTGGCTCCAGAGCAGGAGATGGGAATGCAGGGAGGGAGGGAGGAGGCTGTGTTGGGCAGAGGTGCCCTGGAAACCTCTGCCAAGTGTGGCCTGGGCAAATATTCAAAGCCCCACATCTGCCTCTCTTTAGCCTCCAACAGACTTTATATTGAAAGGCTCCCTTAGGTGTCATTTCCACTTTCAGTGGAAATACTGTCTTTTCCTGGTTTGGGCAGTCTACTGTAGCTTCCTCACTACTTAGGGAATATTTCCTTTTTGCCATTCTGCATTGGCTGTTGGGTCAGGTCAAAATCATTTGCATTTTTTTTAAATAAAATTCAAACGGGAAATCATACCTACCAGTCTCTCCCACCCCCCTTTTATAATTGCTTTATTGTCTCCTGGATTTCTTTAGTTGTAGCTTCTTCCTAAAGAATGCTATGCTCGGGTGACAACCTTTTGGGTATGTTAACCTGGAAAAAATTGACTATATCTATACTTGTGGAATTCTCAAGTATATATAGAGATGTGTAAGATTAAAACAATTTTTCTGTAATCTCCTTGGATCTAGTAAGAACTTGTGATTTGATTTTTGTTAAAGGTATACCGTATTTTTTGCTCCATAGGACGCGTGTGTTTTATGGAGCTAAAAATAGGGGAAAATATTTTTAACTTACTGGGGCTTGTGGGGGCTTCGGGGAGGCCTGATGGAGTCACAAATGATGCACAATCCTCAAAGCCTATGCAGTAATAAGGTGTAGATTTAGGTATTGCAGTGGAATCTGTATCCCAAAGAGAGTAACTTATGGTTTCACACTGGTTATTTTTGAAGAACCAGCACAAAATCATCAAATGAAACAGTGTGGAAATCTGGCGACTGAATGTGGGGTTTTAGGGGAAAGGAACTGAAAAAAAATCACTGTCCTGTGTAATTTACAAGAGGAAACAAACCACTGAGACAGAAAACATAGCTCTCTCTAGTGAATTCACCCTTGTCCCTTTCAAAACACTTGCCCTTAACATTGATTCAATTAAGTCATTTTGTTCCATAGATAGTTCAAAATGTTTTCAAGGATCTAAGTATTACGGGTGCCATAGCCATGTACAATAAAATAAACTTGAATAAAAACAAATATACGATCTTACTTGCGTCTTTCCTTTTTTTAAACATTTCAACAAGGCAGATAGAAATCTATTAAAATCCAAAGTTCAGTGTTTAGAATTGCGTTGAGAGAGAGTGTGTATGGGTGCAAATCCAAGCTGCAAAGCATACAACTGCAAAGCGGGGTGGAAGAGGAAAAAAAAGAAAAAGGTGATGCTGGATGGGTTGCTACAGAGGCGAGAGAGAGAAAGAGAGTATGGGTGCAAATCCAAGCTGCAAAGCATACAACTGCAAAGTGGGGTGGGAGAGAGAAACAGAGAGAGCGATTTTACAAAAGGACCTTACAAAAAGAAACTCAGACAAACTTACAGCCACAGAATGGAGAGGAGGACCCAAAAACAGGATTTCCAAAGTAAAAAAAATATAAATCCCACATACAAATCCCCCCAATCTTACAGAGGGGAGGGAGGGGGAGAGAGAGAGAGAGAGAGAGGCTTGCAACTGCAAAGTGGGGTGGAAGAGAAAAAAAGAGAGCGATTTTAAAACTGATTTCCCCCCAGTGTTCCTCCTCCTCCAGTCAGGGGCAGGCAGGCAAAGCAGACACAGACACGTGTCAAAGCAAACACGGAACGCTGTTAAAAACAGAGCGAATTTTAAACTGATTTCCCCGGTTCCCCCTCCTCCTCCAGATTCCCTGGCAAATTCCCTGATGCTTACTGGTAATTCTGAGGACTTTCCAAGCAGCTCAGGCTTGGATCTGTTGCTGCACGCTGTTGCTCCGGCTGTGAGGTCACCCTTGCTGTGACCAGAGGCGGAGCTTTGGCGTGCGCATGCTAATTAAACCATCAGCTGTAGATCGGATAGATTAGCTACAAAAGAAAGTGCAAAGGAGGCTGTGTTTATCATTTAAAGAGCTTCTTTAGCCAGTGGGCTATATACCGTATGTAGCAACCACCAGACCAGAGCAGGGCCAGCTTCAGAGATTGGCAAGTCAGGCTCCTAGACTCACATTCGGCATGCCACAGGAGTTGCTGATTCTGCATGTTGCTTGGCAGACCAGCTCGAGAAACCCCTTCCTTTCCCCCAGCTGCTTCTGTCTGTGTAAACTCCCGAGAGACACAAAGTACAGAGATGATTTTGCGTGCCTGCTGCAATTGCAGAGGGGCAGAGGTTCATGTCTAAAGCATTAAAACATACTTAACATGATTTAATTGACATATTTTGAAGATTCTGAAGATCGTGCGACCCTCTGCAGGCCTCCAGATCAGAGATAAAGGCTATCTTCGGCCATTTCTGGTTTTCGGAAAAAATGGCCGAAAATAGCCTTTATCTCCGGGGGGAGGCCTGCACAGGGTCGCGCGACCCTCTGCAGGCCTCCCCGATCTTCAGATCGGAGATAAAGGCTATTTTCCGAAAACCGGAAATGGCCGAAAATAGCCTTTATCTCCGATCTGAAGATCGGGGAGGCCTGCAGAGGGTCGCGCAGGCCTCCCCGAAGACCCCGCAAGCCCAGGTAAGTTAAAAAAAATTCCCCCCCCCGTAAACATTTGCTCCATAAGACACATACTTATTTCCCCCCTATTTTTTTTGGGGAAAAGTGCGTCTTATGGAGCGAAAAATACGGTACCTACATCCAATCCTATACAGGTCTACTCAGAAGTAAGACCCATTGTGTTCAGTGGGGTCTATTCCCAGGAAAATGTGAATAGGATTGTAGACCTAATTTCCAAATAAGCTTTTTAGTTAGCAGTCTGTCCTCATTCCTCATGTAGTTTTTGATTTAGGCAAAGTCTTATTAGTTGGGGCAGTCTTTTTATTTTTTTTGTAATAACGAAACACACACACACACACACACACACACACAAAATCTGCAAAAAATAAAACTGTTTTCTAACACCTCTACATATTGGTAATGAGTAATGACTGTGGCTGCATCTGCTTGACACTATACCAACCTAAATAGTACACTTTTAAAGCAATTATTAAAGCGACTATAATTTATAAAGATGGAATAAAAACGCATACCGCCACTTTCAGCAGTTTTATTTTGGAAAACACCAAAATCCACTTTTTGAAAACACCGTTTTCGACTTCCTCTACTTATTGGCTATTAGTCTCTTCCAGGTCAAAATTTTATTTTTTTCGTTTTGGAATAATTTGTATGTTCCTTGCTGTAAATTTGTTCATGCTTGTCCTCCACTGCGATTTTATTGATAACACTGGTCAACACACTTTTTCTGGCATAAGGTATTCCAATGGTTTTAAGGTAATTTTGGGGCGCTGGTTCCAAATCTGGCATCAGTTTTTGCCTATCACATCAGGTTTTTGAGATATCAAATATTGCATTTGATAAAATCAATGAAAAACAGCAAATTTACACTGGTCTACAAAAATTCTGGCCTGGATGTTTGCAGCTGTTTTAGACTAATTTCAGGATGCCGATTCCAAATCTGATCTCAGATTTGCTCTATCACATCTCATGTTTATGCTATTGGCATACGTTTCATGATGCCAAACGTGATGCCAGATTTGGAATTAGCGCCCCAAACTTACCTTAAAACCATTAGAATACCTTATGCCAGAAAAAGTGTGTTGACCGGGTACCCCCTTATCACGATCTAATTTTCTGAAGTACCCCCTGCTAATTAACTTCTAATTAATTGGATTAATTAATTAATTAGGTAATTAATCGTTAAGTAAAAAAGTACTAACACAATTTTAAATGTGAAAAAATGTCTTATTTAACTGTATGTGTGTGTGTGTGACAGACAGACAGACAGACAGACAGACAGACATATGCAAGGATCTCTTTTTTTCTCCAAGTCACACTTCCCAAAATCAGCTACTCCCTCCTCTACCCCACCAAAGTACATTTTCCAAAGTACAAAAATAAGCCCAAAATCAAAATCAGAGAGACAGAAGGGCTCTGAAAATAATTACAATTTAAAATCCATGTTTTATGTTCTGTTTGTATATTATGCTCAGCAATGGCCGATTTGCAATCTTGTCCTAATCTGCAATATCGTTGGTGTTCCTGGAATGCTCCTGCCAGTCATGCCTATGTACCCAGCCGCATCAACAGGGCACTCTATACACTGTACCCCTGCATTTCTTTTGTCCTTTAATGGACACAGAAGTTGTTGCACTTTCGTAGTGGGTCTTGTTGTGCTATAGATTCTGAAGTAAGAAGGAATGAATGGAAACATTCATTCAAAAGGTATTTTGAAAACCGCATAGCATGATGTTCTGATGAGTCCCTCCAGGCAGGGGACACTTACTGGACAATGTGGAGGGGGGGGCAGATGGGTACCTAAGCAGGTAAGCATGCAAAGGATTACAGGTTAATTCAGTGCTGTGGTGAACAGATGAGTTGCCCCTTGCTTGGCATCCTTGCATCGTGAACCATTTCCTGAGTCTGTAACATGGTAAAATTACTCAAGCGCAAATATTTATCAGAGAGCCAATAAGGTTTTATGTGCCTTGTAAGAGCAATATTACATGTTTTATGTTCTTTCAGTCTTGGTATAAAGTACATCCAGTTTTCTCAACATAGATAATTTCACAATCAGTGGAGATCTGTAAACAATACTTGTTACAAGAACCCCATGACTACCGGATGCCTTTATTACCCCTGTGCGTTCAATGAAGCGTTTTTCCCGAACACACATGGTTCTTGTTGGCCTAAAACTGAATATAAATTAGCCTGATGTGACTGTATCTGGCAGATTTATATATGTTTCAGCCTATTGGAGGTGAGCTGCTATTAAGCTAGTGAACATACTTACCGGTAATTCTTCAAGCACCTTAGTACTTTCTCCAAGGCCAGACTGCTAAATGGAAACTGGAAAATGTGTGGTCAATTCTTGCTGATGTGAGACAGAGCCATGGAATGAAGATGTCTAAAAACAATATGCTGCTAAGAAAACATTTCAAAGATAAATTGAAATGTTGCCTATTTCAGTCTTTGACTTAATCAGGCATTGTTTGGGGGGGGGGGAGAAGAACGTTTCCCTTGGAAAGTCCTTCAGCTAGGTTGCTTCTCCTAACTCAAATGGTAACAGGCACCAGCATGGTGTAGCTGTTGGACTTGGGCCAGGGAGACCTGGGTTCAAATCTCTGATCAGCCATGAATTTGACTGGAGGAACTTGAGCAAAGTCACTCTCTCTCAGCCGAACCTACCTCATAGGGTTGTTGTGGGGGTAAAAGGAGGGGAAGGAACCATATATACTGCTTTGAGCTCCTGACTAATACCGCCTTAGTGGTAGATACCAGCTAGGTTCAGAGGTAGAGCCACTTCTACTGTATCAATCTGATCCTTGCAAAACAGAGCCTTGGTACAGTTCAGGCTTGACCATTCCATTGGAACAGATATCACTGTGTTCCCCATTAGGCGGCAGCAGCACCAGGTCACCAGTAGGGGGCACATATTGGGTCCTAACCTGCCCATCAGAGACTGGCCACAAGAGATTCCAATCAGAATCTCCTGTGAAAGAAGAGCCACTGCTCTGAAAAGCAAACAAATTAGTTGATTACATCAGTTGATCAGGCTTATCTTACTGCTATGCTCTTATGCAACACAGATCTGATTCCTGGTGTTCTGAGGTCAGTCAGCACTCACAGTCATGATTGTATAATTAATTAGGTTGATGTCCCAGCCGTTTCCAAGGATTCTGAATGGCTTATGCAATATTTTTACAATAAAAAGGAAACATTACCCCCCCCGAAATGTAATTTCCCCAAAAGTTCCACGAGCATCTCTAAAACAGCAAGTGCCCCCGAGCAGTTGAGAATAGTTGTTGTGCATGCTTGGACTTGGAGGTGACAGAGAGCCCCTTTTGAAGCCATAGAGGAACTGACCATTGTGGTGGAGGGAAGGAATAAGGGGAAAGCAACCCCCTTGCTGTTTTTTTGTTTCTGTTTTTGTCTTTTTTTTGTCTTCTAGCAGCTAATGGCTGAGGCCAGACCTTCACCTGCTAGTGCTGTGAGAAGACGCGTTTTAAAAGAAAATCTCATGGAGTCACGTACCATGGCTGATACTGTTGCAGTGTAGATGTTTTTACAGAAGTGGGAAAACTGTTTCTGGGCTGTGCCAGTGTAAACCGCAGCAAGGAGTTCACCGGTCTGACAGTGCTTCCCTCTGAAACCAGCACTGCAGGGAGAAGGTTAGTGTTCCTTCTTTCTTTCTCCGTCATGTGCTAGGTTTCTTCTTCATGGAGGCAATGTTTTTGTATGGAAGAGCATTCACACATGTGACCCATTAAGCCTGCTGTCTAAAGGCATTTGGCAATTCTGTCTTCAGAGTGACTTTGAATCTGCCAAAAAGGAGGTGAAGCTTAGAATTTATAGCAGATAGATTTCTCATCTCTCACGACTGCAAAGCGTGCACCCTGGTGCAACTTACATACATTTTAAACAGCAGTGCAAGCCTCTGCATGTCTGCTCAGAAGTAAGCCCCACTGAATTTAATTAAACTTATTTTCCGGTTAGTGTGTATAGGATTGCAGCTTTAAAGGACTATTGTACAGTCCTCCCTTGGTATCCGCGGGAGGGGGTTGGTTCCAGCCCCCCACGGATATTGCAAATCCACAGATGCTGAAACCCAGCACCCGATGCACCTGTAAAGTTACTGGGATTCTGTCAGGGGGGCCTCCGGAGGCCTCTTCTATGTCATACTGGGCCTGCAACCCCCTCCATAGGCCACCACTGGCCCCAGAATGCTTCTTCAAAGTCACCTCCGGTTTACCCAGTTAACCCGGAAGTGACTTCGGAAAAGCATTCTGGGGCCTGCGGTGGCCTATGGGAAGGGGTTGCAGGCCCGGTGCAACATGGAAGAGGCCTCTGGGCTTGGTGTCTGCGGATAGTGAAATCGGATAGAGTTAGCGAGGTACAGCTGTATGGTATTTATTTAGAATTGATAAGTATAATTTGTGAAGGAAACTCACTCTTGCTGGATTTCAGTTGATGCCACCTGCAGTTTTAGAGTGTAAAATTATTTAAAATCCTGTGTAATTTCTACTTTTGTTACTGTGGGACAAGTTGAGAATCCTTCCCTATTTAGTTGCCCATTGATGCAGGGTGCAAGAGAGAAGTATCTAGCAGATTTCTTAAACATGCCAACTGGCCTGTTTTAGGATACCAAAAAGAGTATTTACTTCCTTATGGGCATGAACCAAGGCATATTCCAAATTCGTAAAGGCAAAAGTAGTTGACTGTGCGTGGCATAGATGTAGTAATGTTCTAAAGTAATTCACTTTTTGGGTTTTGTTTATGTTTGTCATTGTCAGCTAATGACTAAAACAATAAAATGGGACTGAACTGAAAGTCAAGCCAAGACACAGATTTGCCTGCTCAGTGAGAACCAGGAATTACAAGACTATTGGCAATTGCACCCATCTCTTCATTCATTTTTGTTTCCCATTGTGTTCGGCAGGAGACCCAGCCTTTCTGTTGCTGCCTGTAACTTCTGATGCCTTCATCCAATTTGCATGAAATGTTCAAAAATTTTATTGTTCCCTCAAAAGATCAGACCTGCCAAATTTCAGATAAATAGGAAAATTGGTCCCTGTATTATAGGCAGTTTTAGAAGACATGCAGTCTAATCACTAATTATTAGAGGTGGGAGAAAATGGTTTTATTTTTTTATTTTTTGCAGATTTCGGTGTTTAACCAGAATGAAATAGCAGAAAGCCATGTTCTGTATTTTTATTCCAATTTTTATCAATTGTAACCACTTTAAAAGTGTACTAGGTAGGTGGTATAGGTTGTACTGTGTCAACAGATGAAGAATGACGCAAAATTATGTGGTTTTATTTTAATTTTGCAGATTTTTTAAGCAGAAAGCGGTGTTACGTGTTTATTTTGTTACCACCATTTTCTCCTGCCCCCACTAATTTTAAAAATATGGCAGCTACACAGATCGACTCACAGAGTTCAGACCAGGGCTGGTTCCAAGTTTTTTTTTTGGGGGGGGGAGAGGTTCTCAGCAGTGTGCCTTTGCTGAACCACCCAAAGTCAACTCAATCACACTCAGTGTGCTGCTGAGCGAGAGAGAGAGAGAGAGAGAGAGAGAGAGAGAGAGAGAGAGAGAGAGAGAGAGAGTTGCCTATCCTTTCTAGCAGGTGAGCAATTGCAGGTAACTCTCTCTCTCTCCCCCCCCCCCCTTCCTGTTACCTTCCTCCGATCTATGCTGGCTGCGCTGCTGGGGAAACAATTTGGAAATCATTTTTGCCTCTGACAGTTTTTTTTACTAGTAACAGTTTTACCAGTACTTTGTTAGAACGTTATTTTACTCAGGGCACAATTGAATGCACACCTTTACTCCAGTGGTTTCTTGTGGCACAATCCTATGCAAGGTTTGTGCTTGTGGAATTGTGTTCTGCTGGCATGCAATGTCAAAAAAGCGCCTTTAAGTGCTTTGTGACAGAGTTAGTTCCACATGCTGGTGGGAAGGGTGGAACCTTCCTGCTGGCACCAGTGGTTGCAGGGATGCCAGTTGGACCAGGTAAGCCCACGTAGGGGGCAGTACGGGGCGAGGGGAGGGTAACGATGGGGGCGTGGTTGGGTGGATTGCACCCAGGAGGCACAGGATCAGCGGCGCCAGTGTGCGCTGTATCCAACCCCCCTTCCTGAGCCTTATCCACCTGCACAGATAAACATGGTCTTGCGCCAGAGATATCACTGGCATAGGTTCATGTTTCCCCGTTGCCCCTGCTGTCCCCTTACCCTGAGGAGACCTCCAGCATGCAAAACTCCCCTGTGGGATGCAGTGCAGCTGGTGCCGGCACCGCTGCATCATCACATGGGATTGGGCTGCTAATGTTTCTCTTTATATGATATACTGTTTTGGGGATGTATTTATGGGAGGGGTTGTCTTGGGCAGGTGTCGGTCTGTGTCTCCCTCTGCAATTGCTAATGTTTGTGTGTACAGAAGGCAAAGTGAAACACTAAGTGAAAGCTCACTTTCCAGGCGCCCAGGCCATTGGTCTCCAAACAGATGATGTGCCATATGCCATAGCCAGAAATCTGACCGAACGTGGGGTGGGCTTATGGTAATGATGTGACCTTAGAAGGCAAAGAAGGGGTTGCTTGACTTGCGGAGAGGGCAATGAAAGGCCCACACGGACCCGAGAAATCTCCTACTAGTCCAACCTCACTGGCAGCTAATGTAGCTAACTTAATTTTTATGCCATGCAAGGTAGGATTGTCAAATCCTTGGGTTTGACCCAAGTTTGAAGGGCATAGACTTCATAGATGTCTCCATCCCATGAATCTATTATTGTTCAGAAGATGTGGCATCGCTAGTGCGAGCTGGTGAGGTCAAAGAACTCACCATTGGTTCATTGGAACCAACTCAAATTTGCCTTACCAGAATGTGCAGTGGTTCTGTTGAACACCCACCTCTCCCATGTGGCATGTTCATCTCTAGATGTTTCACTGTTTTTCATGTTGCTGCAATACTTGTTGTGTTTTTTCATATCTGCATTCTTGAAATTGTTTCCTTACTGGTAAAGAGAGTCAGTATGGTGCAGTTGTTGGCATGTTGAACTTACAGCAGGAAGACCTGGGTTCAAATCCCCTCTCAGCCATGAAGCTGCCTGGATGAACTTGGCCTAGTTGCCATTTCTCAAACTAACCCACCTCACAAGGTTGTTGTGCAGATCCTGAAAGGAGAAGCCTTGCCCGCCACCCTGAACTTCTTGGAGAAAGGACAGTACATAAATAGAAGCGTAAAATAAAATACTGTTGTACACAAAGAAGTCCAATTGACGGGTTTAAAAGCCATGCTAGGGCTAAAGATTGATGTCCTTTATGTTAAAAAAATACTGTTGACTTGAAGATTCCAGAAATCTCAGACTGTGTTGTGATGAGCACAAGGCAGTGAAGACCGTACTTGGAAAGTCCCCCTGTGCTTGCTCTTTAATTAAGAATTCAACATTACAAATGTAGTGATTCACAATTCCAAAATGTCTGCGACTCAGATTTTGACCTTTTAAAACTCCATTAAACTATGTAAATACTCTACAAAAGAAATGCGCACTGTTCACAAACAGCGTGTTAATGTCAACGAGAGGAGCCCTTGCTCCCTTGCTCCCTTCCCCTGAGCATATGTTTCTGCCTGAGAAGCAAACATTCTCATGGCTTGTTTATGGATTTGCGTATGACAGGTGTGCTCTGGGATGCCAGTCACATCCTTTTTTGGCTTTATTTTTAATTCTGCTAATAATGTCAGCTAATTTTAAGGCAGACTCCACACACAAGACCTGTGTGCATAAATATATGATAATGAATTTGATTTCATTTCATTTCTTTTAGGGATGCCGCCGCTGGAACCCAAAAGTTTCATCTTCTAATGTAGTTATTGTTCTGCTATGTAGCTTATTTACGTTCTATTTTTGGAAGTTTGACTCTGTCAGGTGACTTCATCGGCTGCTGGTTCAAATGTGACTCCAGTTCAAGGTGCTGGTTTTGATCTTTAAAGCACTTAATAGCTTGGGACTGCCCCCCCCCCCAAGATCTTCTGAGGGGGTCGTGCTTCACATGTCGTCCTTGATAGAAGTGGACAGGGTGGCGGCTAGAGGCAGGGCCTTTTGTGTGCCTCTAATGTGGAACTCTCTGCCTTTTGCATTAAGGACCATGTCATCTCTGTTGGGGGTTTCAGCGAGGACTCAAGACACTTCTATTCTGCAAGGCTTTTGGAAAGGGTGAGGGGGGTTAGGTTGGGTTATATCATGGATACTTAACGGGGGTTAACTGACTGTTCCAAAACTACACAGCAGGAAAAAGAGATCTCCTTCCCCTTCCTAATTTCTTTGGAGAATGAGATAACGAAAGAAATATTTACAAAAGATGACTATCGCAATTTCAAATTTTCATGTACATTTAAGCAGCAGTATTTTGTTCTAACTACCTCCACGGGGTATCCATGTTAGTGTTTAGCAACAGAAGAAGCAGTCCTGGCATCTTAAGAACCACAAGAATCTTTGTAGTATTTCATTGCATGTCTTCAAATGTTATTTTTCACTTTAAAACGCATTATACCAACATGGCTGACTAAATCATTGTCTGAGGCTTGATTTTAATCTTGTGCTGAGAGTGGATTCTAATCTCCTCAAAGGCCTTTGTTATTCATAAGGCTGGAGTAGCTTCTTGACAAGAAAGAATTTCAGCCTAGGGCTCCTTCGCTAAATAATCACTTCCACATTATTCATAATGTATGTCACATGGATTTGGCTTTGTGCTTTCCTCCAAGATTAGAACATTTAAATTTTTTAAGATAGATAACAAAATGTGAAAATGGTAAATAAATGAAAAGGTGGGCAAACAGCATTATCTCTAAAACAAGCCATTTTGCTATAACTTGATTCAGAAACTTTTCCATGAATACCTACTTCACCTATGAAAGTTCAAACAACAGACTAGTGGAATTCTAATTTTTAATATATATATATACATCTTATTTGTGAAGAATAGATTTAGGGCATTAGACCTGGTAGACAGAGTGCCTGAAGAACTATGGACAGAAGTTCGTAACATTGTACAGGAGGCAGCAACTAAAACCATCCCAAAGAAAAAGAAATGCAAGAAAGCAAAGTGGCTGTCAGATGAGGCTTTACAAATAGCTGTGGAAAGAAGGAATGCGAAAAGCAAGGGTGAAAGGGAAAGATATAAACAACTGAATGCAGATTTCCAGAGAATAGCAAGGAGAGATAAGAAGGCCTTCTTAAATGAACAATGCAAGGAAATCGAGGAAAACAACAGAATGGGGAGGACTAGAGATCTCTTCAAGAAAATTGGAGATATCAAGGGAACGTTTTGTGCAAAGATGGGCATGATAAAGGACAAAAAAGGCAAGGACCTAACAGAAGCAGAAGAGATTAAGAAGAGATGGCAAGAATACACAGAAGAACTATACAAGAAAGATCTGAATGTTCCTGATGACCACGCTGGTGTGGTCACTGACCCAGAGCCGGACATCCTAGAGAGTGAAGTCAAGTGGGCCTTAGATAGCATTACTAACAACAAAGCTAGCGGAGATGATAATATCCCAGCTGAGCTACTTAAAGTACTAAATGATGATGCTGTGAAGGTGCTGCACTCAATATGCCAACAAATTTGGAAAACTCAGCAGTGGCCAAAGGATTGGAAAAGGTCAGTTTACGTTCCAATTCCAAAGAAGGGCAGTGCCAAAGAGTGTTCAAACTACCGTACTATTGCACTCATTTCACATGCTAGCAAGGTTATGCTCAAAATCCTACAAGCTAGGCTTCAGCAGTACGTGGACCGAGAACTACCGGACGTACAAGCTGGGTTTCGAAGAGGCAGAGGAACTAGAGATCAAATTGCCAACATGCGCTGGATCATGGAGAAAGCACGAGAGTTCCAAAAAAACACCTACTTCTGCTTCATTGACTACGCAAAAGCCTTTGATTGTGTGGATCACAACAAACTGTGGCAAATTCTTAAAGAGATGGGGGTACCAGACCACCTTACCTGTCTCCTGAGAAACCTGTATGCGGGTCAAGAAGCAACAGTTCGGACCGGCCATGGAACAACTGATTGGTTCAAAATTGGAAAGGGAGTACGGCAAGGCTGTATATTGTCACCCTGCTTATTTAACTTATATGCAGAGTACATTATGAGAAATGCAGGGCTGAATGAATCACAAGCCGGAATCAAGATTGCCGGGAGAAATATCAACAACCTCAGATATGCAGACGATACCACCCTAATGGCAGAAAGTGAAGAAGAACTAAAGAGCCTCTTGATGAGAGTGAAAGAGGAGAGTGCAAAAGTTGGCTTGAAACTCAACATTAACAAAACTAAGATCATGGCATCTGGTCCCATCAATTCCTGGCAAATAGAAGGGGCAGAAATGGAAGCAGTAACAGATTTTACTTTTCTGGGCTCCAAGATCACTGCAGACGGAGACAGCAGCCATGAAATTAAAAGACGCTTACTCCTTGGAAGGAAAGCTATGGCAAACTTAGACAGCATAATAAAAAGCAGAGATATCACCATGCCAACAAAAGTTCGTATAGTCAGGGCGATGGTGTTCCCAGTAGCAATGTATGGTTGCGAGAGTTGGACCATAAGGAAGGCTGAGCGCCGAAGAATAGATGCTTTTGAACTGTGGTGCTGGAGAAGACTCCTGAGAGTCCCTTGGACTGCTAGGAGATCAAATCAGTCAATTCTAAATGAAATCAAGCCTGACTGTTCCCTGGAAGGACAGGTACTAAGGCTGAAACTCAAATATTTTGGCCACCTGATGCGAAGAGAGGACTCTCTGGAGAAGACTCTGATGCTGGGAAAGATTGAAGGCAAAAGGAGAAGGGGAAGGCCAAGGATGAGATGGTTAGACAGCATCACCAATGCAACAAACATGAAGATGAGCGAACTCAGGAAGATAGTGGAGGACAGGAAGGCCTGGCGGGATATGGTTCATGGGATCACGAAGGGTCGGACACGACTTAACGACTGAACAACAACAATATATATATATATATATATATATATATATATATATATATATATATATATATATATATATATATATATATAATTTGTTTTTTGAGGGATTTGTGTAAATCAAACTCGTATTAGAACACCAATAGTCACTCATTGAATTTGCTTAAATTATCACTTTACAAAATTGAGTGCATGTGTAAATGGAAGTTGTATGCACACTGGAGAGTTGTATACATTTTTTAAACAGATTTTGTTCAGTTTTTTCAACTTTTATGTACAATAGCTTAACAATAAAAACACAAAATAACAATGTATTAAGAATCTAGAATGAAAATTCCAGTATTAAGAGACTGGAAGAATCAGTACATTGAGCAATATTGAGGGCCCAATCCTATCCAGCTTTCCAGTTCCGATGCAGCCCCAAGGTAAGGGAACAAATGTTCCCTTAACTTGAAGGAGGCTTCTGTGACTCCCCCCCCCCCATCACAGGGTACAGCCTTGCCCCTTTGGCATGGCTGCATCAGCGCTAGATTGTGTCCTGACATTCATATTTTACACTGAAGTTGAATATTTGTCATTAAGAACTTAGATACATCTTATTTGTCCAGATGATGTCAGTTTTTTAGTGGCTATAACATGGAGTGACTGGGCTGTCTGGAGAAGCTGGATCAAGTGTACTCTTCACAGTGTTGACAGGACTGGGATTTGAACCAGTATGAGCATTTTTGGCTTGGGGGCAATGTTTGGTGTGGATGGTTAGGCTCGCTAAGCAGCTACTCAGGTTGTCGGTAGCACAAAACCTGGCTGAATCCGTGCATGTTAAATACAGTCATCTCTCCCTACGTTTTGGTTATTTAATTACTTTCGGGCAATAACTCTCGGCCATTTGAAAAGCTGAACAACAACACAGCTACACCAGTTTCATCATGCTTCAGAAGCAACTTTGGCAGTCCTCGCCCTGGTCAAGCAGCTGGATATTATGTAGGGCAGGGTTAGCCAACATTTTGAGAGTGTGTGCCCAAATTGGTGATAGTCTTCTAAAAAATTCTCGTGTGCCCACAGTAACTTTGAGCAGCAGATTAACATTTATTATTATATTTGTATTTTACAATTTTTTATGGAGAAAGAGAACAAAATGCTTGATTCTTGAGGAAGTCTATTTGTGCTTTCCCTAGAATCCCAATGTGATTGCATCCTCCTAACAGATCATTCAGGATACCACGGTTGGTAGAGATGATCATTTGTTAAAGCAGATTACATTGCATTGTTCTTGTTTGTTCCTGTGCTAGAACTAACTAACCTCCCTTCTTGCAGATCATGGTCTAGTTGCAATTTTCTTTAAATCGGTTAGACCTGTAATTAACCGGATGTTGGTTTAACTTTTTTTAGACAGATCATTTTAAAGTCCAGGACATAGTTGGATGAGCAGAAGATAGGGGCATTCATCTATCTCAAACCATGGATCACTGTTTGAATTCGACCCCTCCCCCTATATTACATACGACTACAGGTTCTTCTCTACTTCCTCTGTGTTGTACTCATTTACTCTGCAATATTCTGCATTGATAAATGTGTTCTCCCAATTAAATATTGTGATGGAAAGATTGCCTTGACCCAGCTTGTCCATTACATTGATCAAGCCTGCAATCCTATACACACTTACCTGGGAGTACCACTTACCATTGAACTCAGTAGGACTTACTTCTGAGTATACCTTATAGGATTACAGTGCAAGCCTGTCTGCTTACATTCCATAGGCTGCAACAGCTTTTTCCAAAAGCTGAACCCCTCTGTGTGTATTTAAGTTACTTTGGAAGAGAGATCCTCAAGCTAAACAACGTATATTCTACAAAGATCTGCTGTAATTCCCTATCTGCCTCTTTGAAACTGAGATGTGAAAAGTGGTCAGACATATGAAAAGATTTCTGGACTGTAAATTCACCAGTCATAGTAATTGGCCCATTAAGTAGTTCATTGCAATACAAAGCGATAATTTTCAAAGACAACTTAAATGAAACGAAAAAGGCTGTTATTGCTACATTTGAACAGCTAAGTGGGTTCTAAGCTCATGGATAATCACAAACCATGAGAGACAGCATGTGGAAAGCTTTCTTTATTGTTCATGAAGTCTGCTTCAATACACTTGGCCAGGTGGGCCACCTACTAGTAAATAAATATTGCTATCTTAAGACTCGGCCATAGATTGCACAGACATTAACATAATTTGGGATTGTGACAGATTAGCTCAATTTTGTGGAGTTGGGAGGACAATTTGAAATTTATGAAAGCCACCCCATCCAAATTGGCTTTTAAGTAAGGGACGTTTGATATAAGAGTGGCTCTTTTTGCTACAGATGCTTACTAGAAATAAATGAATACTTCAAAAGAGACCAAGCATCTGAAATGGCAGTGCTATGGAGTGTGGCTTTCCTGACTCACATGTCCGCTTGAAACAAGGTATTTCTGTCCATGCTCAGAAACGTGAAAGGATGGCACTGAAATATGATGAAATGCAATTCAACTCATACTAATTTTTAAAAGGCACCTTCCCCTCGTCTCCCCAACAGGCAGATTACGGACAAAAAAGGCACAGTGCTTTACCAGGGACTTGCAGGAAAAAGTAGGAACTGTCTCTGATGAATACAGATAGTTGCAGCAATTCACTAGAAATCCCAACACTGGTGCTGAGTCTGAGAGGTCCATAGTGACGAACTGTTTTCAATTAAGGGAAATAAGTTACAAGATTTAAGTTACAAAAAAAAAAAAAGTCCAATCTCTGAAAGCCAGAGTAATAAAAGTAGTAGAATTCTAGATTGCACAACCAGGGCACCATCGCAGAATAAGCCCTCTATCCAGTCACCCCTGAAGGCATTTGAAGGAGAACCTCAGAAATAGATAACTGATGAGCAGGCATGAATGGGAGATCGCCTGGTGCCCAAAGTATGGTCCTCACTACCACTTACATCCTTGTCTATTAGTATGTTAAAAATATTCATATTAAATAAAGAGCAAGTTATTTGCAGTTGTACCTTAGCTTCTGTTGAAAACAATATTCTAGGGCAGTGTTTCCCAAACGTTTTTGACCTGCGGCTCCCTTGATCATTGGCGACCATTGGCCACGGCTCCCCATTACATTGTTATGTGACAGGAAGAAAACCACCAGATGAAGCTTTCTCCCTAATTTCACCTGTGAATAATTTCTGTGAAGGTTCTTCTTCTATAGGTCCCCTTCTATAGACCCAATCAGAAGTGGGATGGGATGTATGTTGAGTATATGTCCTTCCTCCATTCCTCTGCAGGGAACCTGAAGCCACTCTTCTGTGGTTCCCCCGGCTGTTTCCACGACTCCCCTGAGAGCCATTCCTCAGAGTTTGGGAACCACTGTTCTAGGGGGGTACTAGAAGGACTGAGAAGAGAAAAGAGGGCCTTGGGGGTCCACATATCTTTTTTTATATATATATATTTATATTTTATTATATTGAAACATAAAAAACAATACATATTTCATAAAATTATAGCAAGCGTGAAGCAATACATCCTACTAGCGTACTATTCACTGTTTTCTACATATAATATCCAACTAAGCCAAAATAACACCCACATTCTATTCATTAAATCCGCATATCATCACTTCGTTCTCTCTCTCTCTCTCTCTCAAAAAATCAGTAAATGGTTTCCAGTTATTCACAAAAAGGTTAAGTGACTTTTCCTTAATTAAAATTGTAAGTTTATCCATTTCAGCATAATCCAAAACTTTCAACCACCAATCGTCCAGCGAAGGTATCTCTGAATTCTTCCAATATTGTGCGTATAAAATTCTTGCTGCACTTATCATATATAAAAACAAAGTTTGAAATTTTTCGCCTACATACCCAACAAGAAGGTTTCCTGTTTCATTTGAACCTTAATCCACATATCTTGAGCTTGTTTTCAGAGTGTCACTGATGACACTGCCATTTTTTATAAAATGTTTGAACTTTTTTTTAGACTGCTTTGCATGCACAGTGTTCAATTTCTATCTTTCTTTTTTTCTTTTTTAATGTGCATTGGTAAAAATGATGCAAACTCAAAATTGTGGCAAACTGCATGTGTGCCAGTTCTGGAATTGGGAACATCTGCTAACTGGGCAAAGAGGCAACTTTTAAAGTGGTGTCCTTTGATATTAGAGCAACTGTCCCTCTTCACCCCAGCATGGCCTCTTTTCCAGTGGCTGTTGGTGGTGTCTCTTCTGCATCTTTTGTTGTTGTTGTTGTTAGACTGAGCCCTTGGGGACAGGGAACCATTTATTGCTTTATTGTGCTGTGTAAACCACTTTGTGAACTCCTTTTTGTTGAAAAACAGTCTATAAGTATTCTTAATAATAATAAGGCAGTGGTGATGTCACAGTGAATGCATGTAATGAGGGGAAATCCACATGGAACAGAGAAATCCATGTTCCTCCTTCTTGAATGCCTGTGCTGTCTGCTTGCATAAAAAATCTACGTTGTGCACTGTCAAAATAACCTTTCATCTAACCTACATGTGTGTAGGGTTAGTGGGGGGGGGGGAGAGGCGTCTGTGGAAACTGCACAGTAATTTGACTTGGAACCCGTTAACAATGAAGCAATTTTAACAATTCCCAAGTGATAATTCATGCTCCTGGAGAATGCACTACTACAGCATTTCCACCTCAGTAAGATGATTATGAAAGTCAATTAAAATACAGAAATGTTGCAAGGTCAGGATATAGGGTGAAGTATTTTCACAGCGGTATGTAGAATAGGACCTGGTATTCTGAAAAGGTTCTAAAAATTTCTCAAGGTCTAGGCCAGAGGTTCTCAACCTGTGGTACGAGTACCCCTAGGGGTACGTGGACCAATGGCAGGGGGTAGGCCAGAGCCTGCCCCTTATCAGCATCAATCAGTAATTAATTACTTGTTAATTAGAACTTAAATGCAATCTCCCCTGTCTGTCTGACTCTCTCTCTTTTACACACACGCACGCACGCACACACACACACACACACACACACACGAGTTAAGTTAGACATTTTTTCACATTTAAAATGTTAGTACTTCTTATTTAATGATTAATTAGCTAATTAATTAATTGATTAATCCAGTTAATTAGCAATTAATTAGCAGGGGGTACTTCAGAAAATTGGGCCGGGATAGGGGGTACCTGGGCCTCCAAACGTTGAGAACCCCTGGTCTAGGGAGTTTGCAAAATAGGCCATTTGTCAGGTGGAGCAAACCAAAACATTCATAGACACAGTCTTGAGATGATGAGGCAGATGTACCTCTCGGACCGCTGGAACCCCACTCCGATGCAGCACTTTTGGCACTGCATTTTCGCTCCAGAGAGGCTCCTGCCTTTGGCCAAGCCTCTCAGGAACACTGAGAAGGACCTGCCCAGAACCTCCTACCTGCGTTTTCTGGTCTCCAAAAACCCCAGAAGTAACTGGTGGTGATGTCATCCAGTGGTGCTGGAGGCGGTACTCAGCCAGGAAGGGGTTGAGAACCCCTGCTCTAGGACAATTTCCAACTCCTTCTGACAGTTGCCTGTGTTCATTTTATCTACTCTAATACCTACCCTTTCAGTCAATCCTAAATGAAATCAACCCTGACTGTTCCCTGGAAGGACAGGTACTGAGGCTGAAGCTCAAATATTTTGGCCACCTAATGCGAAGAGAGGACTCTCTGGAGAAGACTCTGATGCTAGGAAAGATTGAAGGCAAAAGGAGAAGGGGAAGGCAAAGGATGAGATGGTTAGACAGCATCACCGATGCAACAAACATGAAAATGAGCAAACTCAGGAAGATAGTGGAGGACAGGAAGGCCTGGCGGGATATGGTTCATGGGATCACGAAGGGTCGGACACGACTTAACAACTGAATAACAACAAAATTAGAATATTATTGAAGACACTCAATGGCAATGACTTGGTGACCAGCTTCAGGTTGTTCTCCCTGCACCTTGTCTGTAACGCTCTTGCATATTTGTCATGTTGCTCTCTGGAACTGCCATGTGCTAAAACATAATAAGCCAGGCTGGTGTAGTGGTTTGGGAGTCGGACTTAGACCTGGAAGATCCAGGTTCAAATCCCCACTCAACCACGAAGCTTCCTGGGTGACCTTGGGCCAGTCACTATCTCTCAGCCCCACCTACCTCACAAGGTTGTTGTGAGGACAAAAGGAGGGGAGGAAATATGTACACCACTCTGAGCTCCTTGGAGGAAGGGCGGTATAAAAATGTGAAAAATAAATAATCAGTTGTGACCAGCACCCCCTAGAGACCTTCAAAGATGAGCATCATGACCAGTTCTTGGACAGCCTCTGCATCAGGAGAGATCAAAACCCACCGGGCTTATGAAGAATACAAAGCTATTTGCAGAGGCATGCATATATGTGCTGCTTTAAGTGTTCATTATGTTTTGTTATATTCCCCCCCCCCCCCCGGTTTTAAATTTCATTTGAATTATTTTATTATTTGTTTGCTGCTCGGGTTGCTTATTTGCGGAAAAGCGGGATATCATGATTTATTTAAATAAACATGTATGTGTGCGCATGCGCACGCACATATACAGGTATATGACTCCGTGGTAAAAAAAAATATCTGAATTTGATCGATGCTAGACAGACAACACTTCTTGGTGGTGCATAATGAACTTACGGCATTGCTATTGTAAGATGTGGTGATGGCCATGGTTATAGCTGGCTTTCAAAGGAGATGAAACAAATTGAAGGAGAATTAGTCTTTCAATGCTATTAGCTATAATAATAGCTAAATGGAGCCTCCTTGTTCAGAACAGTGTACCTCTAACTTGAAGGTGCTTGTAGCAGGGGCTGTGGTGGTGGAGTGGAAGAGCAAGTAGCCAGGGAAAGGACTATGATGACCCTTGTGCACTGCTTATTGATTTCCCAAAGGCCATTTGGCTTGTCGGTGTTGAAAGCTGACTATTAGACTAGCTGATTGAGCAAGAGCTGTTCTTGTGTTCTTTTATCTCAAAGAAAAGGAGCAAAGAACAAAGTACATTTTAGTTCTCTAAGTGATAGTGGCCGAGGAAGTAATGTCACAGTGCCATTGCAGATATGGTACTGCACTGATAACCATTATAACAATACCATTTCTATCTTTCCTTTCCATCATAGAGTGCTGAACAACAAATATGAAAATCACAATAAAGAAAAAACAACAAACCAAAGTTATACTGTTCAGATTTTTTTTTAAAAAAAACCAGTCCATAAAATGTAATAGGAACATCAATTCAAGACACACTTACTAGAAAGTAAATTCTGTTACTTACAAGGACTTCTGAGAGTCAACATGTTTTAGAAGAGTCCTATAAATTTGTGTTGAGTGTTTGATAGATAAATGAATAAAGAGTCAACAGCAGTGACACAGATTTGAAATTTTCTTGGCTTCAAAATCCTGTCCGTGTCCTTGAGCACATGCTAAATGCTTGAGTGTGAGAGGAATGGACACTGGATAGATTTGGGATTGCTTAATTTTCAGCAAATGGAGGAAGGGAGGACATTCCACAAATGGAGGACATTCCACAAATATCTCCTAAGGAATCTTTCCAAAGGTGTCTCCTATCTTAGAGGAACAATAACAGGTAGGTTCTGTTGGCAGTGGAGCAGCCCAAAGAAAGATTTTGCTCAGAATTCACAAGTCCCCGTGTAAAAGGGGGTTGTCAAACTCCCCCAGGAAAGCAGGTTTGTGAGAGTGACACAATCCTATTTGCAGCATGATCCTCGATGGTCTAGAATCCCCCATGTGACCGATCCATGAACGGGAAAGAAGCTTCAGCCAGTGATACGAAATAGGGCAGCTGTTTATTTGATCCAATTTCATGCCAGGAGAAACAATGGCATGAAATTGGATCAAGTAAACGTGAATGGAAGAGCTAAGCGAAACAGGAAGGTCTTCATATCCTGCTGTGATGAAAATGCTTGATTTCTCCCCCCCCTCCATTTTTTCCCTTTTTAAACTAGTTTTGGAGCTCTCCAGCATGATACTAATGGCCCAATCCTATGGGCTATGGGTGCCGGTGTTGTGGTTGCAGCGCCAGGTGTCACAAGTGTGCTGTAAGGCACATTTCGACACCTAGAGAGGAGGCAGCACTGGCATCCTACCAGTGCTGTATCCGGGCCCCTCATGTGCTGGAGCAGGTAAGGCAGCTTCGAGTGGCACAGGGACTGGGGAGAGCAGGGGGAGGGTGGAGATGGGGCATAACGGGGTGGGGTAGGGCAGGGGGTGGACGGATTGGGCTTGGGAGGGGGGTGGGACCAGCTTCCATGGTGGATGTCGTATCCTATCCCCCTCCCAGGCCTCCAACCCTGACATGGGGCTGCTGGGTCGTATGTCAAAAGAACTGGCATAGAACCGAGTGACCCCATTGAACAGACTAGGGGTTTACTTGGGGGAAGCAGGCAAATGCCCACTTACCCCGAGTAGACCTCCAACCACGGCTTCACCCATATAGGATTCAACATGGGCCACATGGCCCACTCTGAACACCCTACACCGGGGGATTGGGCTGTACATCATCTATGTGCAGTAGCTATCATCCTTTGCAAATGCTTACTGTTTGAGCATCTTCTTCTTCCCCAATGCACTGGCAAAGAAAGAACTTGGCTTTGAGCCAGTCCATTGGACCATCAAGCCCACCTGATTTCCAGCAGTGAGAAATTCAGGAACTTGAGTGACTCCCGCCCCACACCTAATCTCACAAGTAAATTCTAGTTAACACTCACAGATTATAAAAAGGGAGGGGGGTCACACTGGTTTCTACATTTGCTCAGGTCCCGTCTGATGCTTCACAGGAGCTCACCTTGCTTGCAAATGTGGGGGCCAGGACTAGGACCTGGGAATAGCATAAGTAAGGTAGGGATTTACTGAGTTCAGTTTTTTGTTTTATTTGCTGCTCGTCATCCTTTGTCCCCCACCCAGATTATCCTTTTGCTAGTTGATGATATTTTTGGGTCCCTTGCGTTTTCCCCTTCATTGGTTTATTTTAATACATTTCTTTCTATTTTTATGGTTTACCTCCCTGGTCTCAGTTCACGTGAATGAGTGGGTTTGCCCGCATCCACTACTAGACCATTTATCATTTGCTACTACTTAGTTTTAAGGAGAGCTCTCAAATTTTGGGGTTCTCACTTTATCTGGAATGGGGACTTTCTCAAGGTGACCTTCTTAGCTTTGGGTGGTATCAGCAAAGACTACTTCTCCCCAGCATGATCCCAGTTTACCCAGTATCAATGGGTGAAATGGAGAACAGCGAGGTGGGTGCCAGACGTTATGGCAAGACCTGCACCCCGTTTTGCCCCCTGCCTTCATTACACTCACTTAACGTTCACTAATGTCTAATGGTTCCGATATCTTCCCAAGCAAGGCAAATTATGGCAAGACCTTCAGCACTTCGGATTTAACATTACATTTCTCCAGGCTTTGCAGCACAGAGCTTGGCTGACAAATGTTTCAGTGAAGTGGAACAGTTCAAGCCTGAGTCAATCAACGCAGAATAGTCAAATCTCTTTTGATTAATAGCGGCAGACTGCCTTGGAAGTTACAGCTGCAACTGTAACACCTTGCAGATTTCTGTAAGCAAGACTCACTTAAGGCAAATTTGTCGCAATAGGTCCTCTGGTTGGGGCATAAGAGATCATCCAGGATAGTT
The DNA here is from genome assembly GCA_026170595.1 of Plestiodon gilberti rubricaudatus. Lineage (NCBI taxonomy): Eukaryota > Metazoa > Chordata > Lepidosauria > Squamata > Scincidae > Plestiodon > Plestiodon gilberti. The sequence goes on along the minus strand of JANXHW010000002.1, from coordinate 103,859,929 downwards.
CCATATTTCCCGCACAGAGGCTGAATCCCCAGACCTAGTTGATGTCCCAGTTTGAAGGAGCTGCACAAGTCATCTAAATCTTTCTCTGATGATTTCCTTGGGGATCCAAGAAGTCAGCCATTCTTCTTTTCCTTGATGAGATTTTCCTGTTGTGGTTCTTATTCTGCCAGGGTCTCCTCTCATCCCTTTTGGTCCATCAGAGACAATCGGAGTCCAATTCAGTTCAGTTAATATATTGAGAATTTCAGGCAGCTGCACCCATCTATTGGCAGTAAACGAAAGAATGGAAGTGATCCCCCTGCAATAATGGGCTGAAAGTCATGCAGAACATGCTCCAGTAGGGCTGCAACCTTACACACAGTTACCTGGGAGCAATTCTCATTGAACTAAATGGAGCTTGCTTCTGAGTAAACATGTCTAGGATTGCACCGTAAGTTAGAGAAACTGCCATCTTCAAAGTAACACAATAGTGATGGCAAATGATTTGTATCTACAGCGAGATTGGCATTTCCTTCTAAATGTATTGGGTAACATTTCAATCCCTCATTTTTTGTAAGCCATTAAGGGCCCAATCCTACCCAACGATCTAGTGCTGATGCAGCCACAATGCTGCCCCGAGGTAAGGGGACCAATGCTCCCTTACCTTAAGGAAGCCTCCATGCCTCCCACGGCAGGATGCAGCAAGTGCCCCATTGGCACGGCTGCATTGACGCTGGAAAATCAGATAGAATTGGGCCCTAAGGATGTGCTCTTTGCACCAAACAAATGGCCTAATCCTATCCAAGGCCAGCCTTCATGGTGAAGGGATGCTAGCCGCTAGTGCAGCATGTCAATAGGGTTGGGTCATAAGTCTGTGTTGTGGACGGGGTGGATCTCAGCTGCAAAAGTGCATGCCAGATCCTATCTCCTATTTTTCAGCCCATTCCACCCCCTCCTCTCCTTAGACTTACGCCAGCAAAGTAGTCGGCATGGGTCTGAGGAGGCCCATAGGTGACTATAAGGCCTACTGAGGATTAAGTAGAAACGTTTTTACTCACCTCTCATTGGCCTTCTGGTCACCCTCCCTCTCAAAGCATGCAGCATGCATTCCATTGGCATGGCTGCATGCTATAACATGGCAGGGGATAAGACTGAGCTGTTAATCTTTGAGGGCTTTATGGAGTACTGAAGGGGCCAGAGCAGTCCTTCTGTCCCTAACCTACTTTCTGTACAGCTGCATTGGTGGGGAGGGGCCATGGTGCCCCAAATTGTAGGGCTATTGTTTTCTGGCCTCACATCTTCCCTTATGATGGTTTTGTGTACATTCTCTCTTTCTGCAACTGAAAAGCAGCCTGCTTTACTAGATGGAGCTTTAGTCTAATCTAGTACAGCTCTTACATTCTCATGTTCATCAGTGTTCCCTCTGCCACTTATTAACGAGGGCTGCCTCCCATAGTTGGGACTGTCTCTGTGGCTTTGTTAGCAGGCTTAGATAGTCTTTACAGGGGATTAAGTAAAATCTTCCCCAGCTACTCTCCCATGGTAACTGAAAGTGGGGGGGAGGAAGAGGAGGCATGTTGAGCAATGCTTCCCTCTCCTTTGTGCCAGAGCACCTGCAGCCCACGACCCTGGGAATACCTGCATTCACTGCTTGTTTGCAAGAGCAGTATTCAACCCATGGAGAATTCCTCTGCATGATTCAGAATCCTGGCTGGCCAGGGTTCTAAATTATGTGGACAAACTTTCCAGTGCTGCCCTTTGAAAACAACATTAAAAACAATGTCTTAAAAACATTTTTTCCCCGGCTTTTCAGCCAACAAGGCTCCCAGGATGGCTTAAATAGTCAATAAAATCGCGGACGGTTAACATGATGAAAGGTGTTTGTTTTTTGCTTTGCTGGGTTTTTCTTCTACTCTGCCTCCTGCTCACAGAGCGATTTGAGGATTCAACTGATCTCTGCAAGCGAAGGATGGGCCCAGTCCTAGCTGGAGAAGCAGCAGCAGCAGGTGGAGATGGTGGTGGTGACACAAGGATTAGATGTGGTGATATCCAGGAAGTCCAGCAGTGGGGGTGCATTGGTACAGTGTGGCTCACTGGCAAGATCCCATATGCAGTGAGCAAGATGTTCAGCGCATATGGTAATATAAGTTGTGAAGTTATCTAAAGAGGACTGACTATGTGCAGTGTCCAGAAGTAGACGGAAAAATCAGTTGCTGGGACCAAGTGTAAAGTAAAGGTATCCCGTGCTCAAAAGCCAGTCGTGTCCGACTCTAGGGTACGGTGCTCATCTCCGTTTCTAAGGCCGAAGAGCCAGCGCTGTCCGAAGATGCTTTTGTGGTCATGTGGCCGGCATGACTAACAGAACGCTGTTACCTTCCCGCCGCAGCGGTACCTATTTATCTACTTGCAATTTCTTGCTTTCGAACTGCTAGATGGCAGGAGCTGGAACAGGAGGAGGGCCTTTGCCTTTAAGCCTTGATTGTTTGCATCTCAGAAGAATGTCGCTGGCCGCTGTGGGCGAGAGGCAGGATGCTGGACTAGACTAATGTTTGATCGGCTCCCACAGGTTCTTCCATCTTTAGAGGCAGTGTACTGATGAATACCTAAATTTATGTTGTGGACTACTAGCTTAGCTGGTTTGAAGAAGAGTCTGGTTCAGGGCAGAAGAGTCTGGCTCAGTTGGGAGAGCTGCTGCCTTCAAAGGCCGAAGACTGGTGAATTTGACAAGTTTGAGACACGCCGCCGGCAAAAAGCTGTGAAAGCCTCCAGGAGGAGAGATAAGAGCTTCCAGCTGCGTCGGTCGAGTGTGGGAGGCGCCAGCCAGTGGAATTGTCAGACTGTAAAAAGGATACCACCTGGAAAGTAGCCGTTCATGAAAGATTGGACATTTATATATATTGTAAAAAACCCCAAGGGGGGCTAGGACAGCCCGCCCATGTACACCGCCTTGGATTAAAGTCGGAGGAGAAATCCAATGACCAAGAAAGGTGGTATATAAATACTGTATATTATTATTATTATTATTATTATTATTATTATATTTGTTGGCAGGTTTTTTTGTAACAAAAAAATAAAGGGTCATTTATTAAATATTCATTATTATATACTTTGTATGACTTGTAACAAAAAAGGGTCATTTATTAAGTATTCATTATTATATACTTCGTATGACTGATAATTCCATCTAAGGTAGTGATTTTCAGCCTTTTTCATCTCACAGCACACTGACAAGGTCTTAAAATTGTCACCCTACCAACAACAAAACAGTAGGAGAATGAACAAATATAGTAAAGAAGGAGGTAGAAAAGCAAATCTTTCAAAAAAGAAAAAAGAGGAAACATAAGAAGGAACTCATTCCAATTCTTAGCAATTTTTTCCAACGAACTGCTGAAACGATTGGTTTACAAGCGCCTTCAGAATTGTTAACAAAAGAAATGAATGGATACCACACAAGTAAAAATCATCCAGCTTGTCAAGGCCTTTAGGGATACCTTTTGGGGCGTGTTAAGCTTTCAGACAGCGCTGAAGTCTCCACACTCTAACATCCCAAGAATTTATTGAGCAGATCATGGCAAGCTTCCAGTGGAGAGCCACTGCTAACCTGGAGGCCACAATTTTTGTAAAAAATTAAGTCCCTGTGCTATAAATCGTGAAGTGGTCTTCAAAAAATGACAATAGTGATACATTTGGATCCAACGATCAAGGACTTTTGAAAATGTGCGCTAGTCACCCAAAACATACAACCAAAATGTAGAACCTTCTCCACATTCTCACCACATGCTAAAAGAATAAAAAAGGTAAAGGTGACCCCTGACAATTAAGTCCAGTCGTGTCCGACTCTAGGGTGTGGTGCTCATCTCCATTTCAAAGCCGAAGAGCCAGCGTTGTCCGAAGACGTCTCCGTGGTCATGTGGCCGGCATGACTCTCCTTGCTGCAGCGCGTAGCATGCAGCTGGAACACGGAGCGCTGTTTACCTTCCCGCAAGCGGTACCTATTTATCTACTCGCATTAACATGCTTTGGAACTGCTCGGTTGGCAGGAGCTGGCCAAGCAACGAGAGCTCACCCCGTCGCGGATTCGAACTGCCGACCTTTCGATCAACAGCTCATGGTTCAGCGGTTTAACCCACTGCGCCACCCGCTGGTCTGCTAAAATAATACCCCCCTCCAAAATCATGCATTATGCATAATTTACATAATGTAAGTTTGGCCCCGATAATACCGTCTAAGGCAGCAATTTTCAACCTTTTTCATCTCATGGCACACTGACAAGGTGTTAAAATGGTCAAGGCACACAAGGCAAATGGTTTAAGGATATATTTTATGAGTATTAAGATATAGAAATATCAAACAAAATGAATTAGTGCAAACCTACACCGAATAACACACCCGGTCTGAACAACAGCTGACTGAAGAATGACACAGGTTCTGCCCTCCCTCAAACTCCCCCAATGGCCCTACTAATAAATGACCCTCCCCCAAACTCCCACAGCATTCACAGCACACCACTGTGCCAAAGCACAGTGGTTGAACATTGCTGATTTAAGGTATTTTCCCTGAAAAGAATTTAAATTCTTTTCCTGCAACACAACTTTTTATTCTTCAGGGAGATTTCCAGATACATCTCCTCACATCTTCTGTCAGACCAGCAGTTGTTCCCAAAGATTCGCACAACAGGTTATAAATAACAAATATCAAACCTTTAGCAGAATGAGAAGGGAAGATTAATTTCACCTCAACTCCACCTTCAAGTCACCTAAACAGTCTTTGTGCTCCTGTCAGAGACCCTCCTTTTCCATAACAATCCATCGCCCTAACAAAACCCTTCACACTCCATCTTTAAAGTGTTTGTGTTTATTAGGGTCACCAAACAATGGGTGAGTTAAAATGATATTGTTGGAAAGATTGGAGGAGATAATTTGCTCCTCCCAATCCTTCTGCACAATCAGTATTGCCCTGAAAGGCAAAGTAATAAGGTCAGGGCTATCAGGTAAGAATCGTGCTGCACTTTGAAGAAATAACAGGAAATTCGTACAGGCTTGGTGATTACTGAGTATCTCCTCAGCAATTCAACGTCTATCTGTCTAACCTCTGACCACAATAATAAATTGATAAAATTGAAATGCCTCATAGTATCTTTTAACATTTGGAACGCCAAAACCACCTTATTTAACAGATCCATATAAAGAGCTTAGGCCCTGCTGTCTAAGAGGAAAACAGTTCAGTGAGTGACACCGGAAAGGTTTAGAAATAAAATTTAGTTGGTGAGGGATAACCTCTTTCATCTCATCAATTCATTTTATAGAAGGCAGAGAAGTCTATAGTTTAAGCTCTTGCTTGATTTTTCTTGTAGAGTGGATTGAAACTGGTTTTTTTTTAAAAAAAAATTGGGACAGTTTTCTAATAATAAATACACTCAAGTACTTGAATGGTCTGCCTGTCTGTTTCCTGGACTGTAAAACAAATCTGCTGAAATAAGGCATGTCATAATAAAGTCCTAATTGGTTTTTTAATTGATTTTCTAATAATTAAAAAGTTGCCATAGAGTAAACAAACAATGATTCAATGGGGGGGGATTCATAACCAAATGAGAAAATGCAAAAAATGAAGACGTAGCTTATAAAAATAGAAAACACCTGTTGACAATTCTGTTAGAAGTCCCAAAGTTGAGGAAAACCATTAGTGTTGATAAAATCTCAAATCATTGCCATAATATCTTGACGATTTCCCATGTAAACTGCCTTGAATTAAAATCAGAGGAGAAATCCAATGACCAAGAAAGGCGGTATATAAATACTGTGTATTATTATTATTATTATTACACGCATAAACTGATTCCAATACTGAATGAAAGGATCCTAATATTGGTAGAATATAAAGTTCAGATGACTTCTTCCTTTCCACAAATATTTGCATGCAGTTATTTTATTCCATACCATACCATAAACTTTATTGGCATAAACAAACACACAAAGAATACAATACACAACAACATTTCAGAACAAACATTGACATCAAAGACCCCCTAACAGCAGTTCACAATCCCTACCCGACCACATAGTCCACCATACCAACTCACCCCCATAGTATCAAAATTAGATCTCAGAACCCAAAAATGGAAGATTCAGTTGGATTTGAATTGCTAGATTCATAAATTGGGCAACCAGACAAGTAAACAATTTTTCAGAACCTCCTAACATATACCGGCTTTTTTGCTCATCCAACCAACCAGAGTGAGAGGACAAAAAAATTATCTAGGTAACGCCTACACAGTTCACTATATCTATCGCAATAAAGAACCATATGATGTAAAGATTCTGGTTCATCCCTGCCACACATACAAATACTCAGATTGGAGGCTATCCTGCCAAAACGGCCAGATAGGAGATTTGAAGGCACCACATTACACCTGGTCAAAGTCAGAGCCCAGTGCTGGTTCCAGGAATCCCAACAAATCAGAAGAAAGCCCCATCCTCTTGATTTTATCCAAGAACAGGGATAGTCCAAAGGAGCAAACTGAATCATGGAGGAGAGCGTATAGTAAAGGGTCCTGACCTGGTTATTTTATTCATCAGTATTCTGGACCCAATGCAGCCATGTTTCTAGCAAGGAAATATTTCTAACTGCTATTTCCATGACAGAGGAACCAAAATTCTTGAAGTGGTTAATCAGGGTGAATCGAGAGGGAGTGGGCTGAGTGGTGTGCCTGGACTTCTCCTCACTGGCGTCGCTGCAGGGGGGGGCAGAGCTCTAAGTTCCGCTGCGGTCCGACCCTCCGTTACACCGGTGCACGAAGCGGCCCCACCCCTCTCCTTCGGAACCATTCAAGGCGGTGAAAGCAATGTTGCTTTCACCGCCTTGAATGGTTCCGAAGGCGAGGGGGTGGGGCCACTTCGTGCACCGGTGTAACGGAGGGTCAGACCGCGGCGGAACTTGGAGCTCCGCCCCCCGGCAGCGACGTCAGCGCTTCTCCTACAGCAGGAGTGGTGACATCATCAACAGGAGTGCTCAGGTGCTGCCTTTGAATTTTTTTCAAAGGACCCTAGCTGGGAAGAATTATCAGGCTTAGCAGGAGGCAAACTGAGAAATTTGCTTAGGGGCATATGTTAATGTCTCAGCCATCTTCTTTCCCAAGGGCTGCCTGAAAGACCGTATATAGCATTAAGGCTACAATCCCATGTAGATTTATCTGAGAAGAAGTCTTGCTGAACACAGTGGGACTTAATTTTGAGTAAATCTGCCTAGACTAGCACTCTGATATACAGTACTTATATTTATATGGCATATTTTTTAATCTCATTATTCAATGATTATACTTATTGTTTTAATCTATTGCAACCCACTCCAAGAATCTGGGTTGAAATGAGCTAGATGGAAGTACGTGTACAACCAGTTTCAAAGTAAGAATAAGTTGAAAGAGAAGAAATAACACTAATGAAAAAATTTAAGGTTGATTTTTGTTTTATAGACGAACAGCCCGATCCTGCGTAAGGATCTGCGGCCGGTCCGCCAACCACATGACCCTGAGCCCTTCCCAGGCTGCTCTGGCGCGACCCAGGAACTACTCGAGAGAAGGAGACGTTTGTCCCCTTCCCCCGGTGTCGGACTCACAGGCCACCAGTCGCGTCGCGACGACGCGCGTCACCCCAGAGCGGGGGCGCGCGTCGCCCTTAAGGGGGAGGCTCCGCCCCCGCGCGTGACGTCACGCGCAGGAGCAGAGCGCCTTCCCCGCTCCGTTTTCGGCTCATTTTGGAGCCAAACGGACGCAGGGGAGGGTGGGCGGGCCCACCTCCAGCTCAAAACTGTAAGTGGGGGGTGATCGCGCGTCACCCCTATACGCGCGACGCCCCCCGGCGGCCCGCCCCCCCGCTTCCCCCCGCCAGTGCAGGCCAGTGCAGGCCACAATGGGCATCCTCAGATGTACGTCAGCAATTGAGCTGATGTACATCCGGGGTGGCAGGGTAAGGGCAGCCTAGGCCGGAAGAGGGCTCGCCGCCGATATCCCGCCCCTCCTGGCCCGGATAGCCCAATGGCTGCCGTCCCTTGCCGCCCGGCCCTCCCTCTCTCCCCCTGCACCGGCTGGTGCTCACCTGCTCCGGTAGCTGCAACTCTCACCTGCTCCAGTAGCTGCAGGGCTGGGTGGGAGGTGTAGAGAGGGCTGCCGGCCTCCGCGCTGGTGGCCCTTATTCTCCAGGTGCCGTAAACATGCTTTATGGCGTATTTATGACACCCTCCTCCGCTTGCAGAGCATGCGCCCTGCAGGCAGCTATCTACGCAGGATCAAGCCATTAGTGGGACCATGAGGGCATCATGACAAGCTCTTCAAATTTACCCCAACACCACTGCGTTTAACATAGCGATAGACTAATAAACCTGTATGCCCCAAATCCATGAAGACTAATAAATATGTTCTTTTTTTTTACATTGCCATGAATATGTGGGTAGAAAGGGCTATCCTAATGAACAACCACCCTTTTACAAGGCAGAACTAGGTCCCAAATTGTTTTTAACAAGGGAGCACAAGCACCAGATTTACAAAAAATATTAATAGTAGCTGACACTGCCAGCTACATCTGAATCCCCAACGTGCACATGTTGTATCCCTGCATCCCCTACGTACAGTCACAGACAGAAGCACCACTGCTCTTGAGCATCATACTTTCATACATTAGCAGGAGTGTGTGATATTGTTCAGAATAGCTAAGTAATAGCTCAACAGAACAACCTAACATCCTGAAAGTGAAAGGCCAAATAGACTATGAAGGGCAGCAAGAGAGTAGTGTATGAACATGGGAGAATTGAAGCCATGATGGATATATGCAACCTCCTGGTTTTAGTAGTTGTCTCTCTCTGAATGCCAGATGCAAGGGAGTGGTGACAGGATACAGGTTTCTTGTTGTCTTGTGTGCTCCCTGAGGCATCTGGTGCCCTTCACAAAAAGGGAGAGGGCTCATCCCCATCTGGCTCACCTGTAACATGAACTGTGGAACAGGTGGACTCAGCTGGGAGTCCAATGCTTGTGCTACAGCCATAGTTGCCTCTCATTGTACTGGAGAGACATCAACCACTGCTGCTGCCACCAGCACCAGGCTGTGGTCACCGCCTCGGCCACCATCATATTGGCCTGTGTGAATCCATGCTGCTCCGTGTTTGCCCATAATGTAGCATATAAACAGCCAATTGGGGAAAATGCATGACGACGCATGAGAAATGCAGAGTATTGCCTTCACTCATCCTGCACGACAGTTCCCTGAAACGCTCCTGCACAAAATATAATATCATGCAAATTAGAACCTTGAGAAAGGAAGCCAACGCTATAAGGTGGTTGGAAGACTTCTCACAATTTGCAAGCCAATTATTTTCCCCACCGTGCAGAAGGAACCTACATCAACAAACCTACAAAAACTGCATGAGTAAATGAGCACGTCAGATTAAATAATATGAAACCTAATGGAAAAAAGAACTAAGAAAAGAGAACTGTCCAGGGAAGAACATGCACAGTCTTGTTTGTGCGTGCGCGCGCGCACATGTGCATATGTGTCACTGGTCCGGTGTGGGTTGTTCATGGTCAGAATCATGAAATATTCCCCAGACCAGAGTGATTTTTAAAAACGTTCCCTTCTTTGCCCCCTCCTTTTCTACAAATGTTTAACAAACATCTGCATTTAATTAAATATTCTGTGCTGAATCCCCAATGCATCAACAGCAAATCAATTAATTCAATTAATTTGCAAACATCTGTTCAACTTTTATTCAGGTCTGGTTAATCCCTTGATCCGTTCTTGAACACAAGGTGTCATGTTAGCTTGTTCCTGCTCTGTAGACATTACGTCTTCAGCGAAAAGTCTCAAATAATGATTTTTCCAGTTTGCTTCCAATTCCTCCTGGAATATGTCAGGCCCTGCAGATGCCTCCCATTTTTTTTTTGTTTTTTTGTTGATCCAGTTCCCTTATGATCGTTCAGATGCCAGCAAGAACTTTTAGCAATTTCTCTGCGGGCTCTTAAAAAAAATGCACTGGACATGCTCACGTTACCATTGCTCTCCTCTTCCTTGGGAGTGCAGGGGCAATGTTCTAAGACCTTTCATGTGCTTCCAAAGAATTGTCAGCAAGTTGACTCTGGTGTAGAGCTGTAAAAATATTTGTCTTCAATGATTATTCAGCTATTCTTGCATTTTGCATTGACTCAACTCTGCACACTTTCTAAGGCAAATGTGTATTGCTTGCATTTCTACCATCATTCATGTCAAATTATTAGTATTTGTAATGAATATTTGCCTTGATTGCAATAGCTGCTCATGTTTTTTCCTCATTTCTCATATTCACTTTCCTATTCTCTAAGCTGACTGGATTTCAAAATGCTTCTCCAATGCATTTATTCATCTGATTATGACTAGTGCACAATTCTAAACATTATTCTGAAGATTTATTCAAAATTCTGAAATATATACCATTTATTTGCTGGCTTATTTGCTTATTTTTTCTCCTACTGCCCCCCCCCCCAAATAAGGCAGCTTACAAAAGTCACAAATTACAAGGCAAAAAATGCAATAATAAAAAAATAGAAAGCAGCACATACACAATATTATTGAAAAATCTGGTGGCATAAAATAACAATGCATTAAAACCTTTAAAAAGCAGAAGCAAGTACAGAAAACACAGACCATATCCAAAGAGAAAACAAAAAACCTCACCCCTTAATTAAACCAAAAACTAACAAATATTTATAGCGGGCAAGCCAAAAGAAAAGTCTTCAGCCTCTGCTGGAAAGATAACAAGGTGGGCATAGGTCTTAACTCAAAAGGGAGGGTTTTCCATAATTGTGGTGCCACCACTGAGAAGGCCCTGCCCCTTATTGCCACCTACCTAGCCTCAGTCAAGGGTGGCTCACATGGGAGCCCCCCCCCCGATGATCTCAGGATCATGATTTAATTATTATTGAGAGCCAGTGGGTTCTTCTAGTGGTTGGAGAGGGTCAGATTACGACTCAGTTTCAAATCCCCATTCAACCATTCAGCTCAAAGTGACCTTGGGCTTGTCAGTAGCTATCAGCCTGAGGTAGGTTATTGTGGAGATAAATGGGAGTGGGGGAGAATCAAATATATCAACCTGAACTCTTTGGAAGAAGGGTGGGACAAAAGAAATCTAATAATCATAGAGTTCCTGACAAGCCTTTCTCAAGGGTTTGAGTCATATTGCAATTAATACTTACTTTATTCTTGCAGCAATTTGTAAAGATTTGTAAGAATTCTGGATAGCCTAATTCTGTAGTTCAGCCAAGATGACAATTGCTGCTTGCACACATACAGTATTATAACGTGCACGTATACTACATAATATAAGCAATATATAATGGCACCCCATTATAGGAGGGGAGAAAGGGTGAGATATAAATCTTTTAAATAAATAAATAGTTGTGCTAAAAATATATAGCCCAGTTTAGTTAAAATATAAGATATAAAAACAACAAACGTTGGACAAATTCAAGTCAAACGCCATGAGAGAACACCAGGGGCTGTCAGTGCTTAGGAGTGAACTTCCGACGCTGGATGGGGATCATGCGTGAAAATATGGGCAGCACAGGTAGGTGGTTATCCTGCCCAGTCCAGCAGCCAGAGCTTCACCTGCGAGCCTTTGAAAAGATGAAATCCAAAATGGTTGACTGTTCAGAAAGAGGTGCAGGTGGGCTGGATTCAGGATCGTTGACAGGAAAATAATTGACACACACACACGCAATTATAGACTACAAAGCCATGAGGATATATAATAAAAGGTTTTATGGCCTCCCACTGGGTTATGATGTGTTATGATTGGTCACCGCCTGTCTGGTAATTGATTCAATATTGATTTTGCTTTTATCCTCGCTTTTAGATTAGTTATTTTAATGAGCTACTTATGTACAATGAGTATTTTATTGCTATTTTAAAATACACACACACACACACACACACACACACACACACACTATTTTATATACTATTTTATATTCGGCGAAAGGGGGCAATCCCTGAGGTCTCCTCTGGGTAAGGGAACATTTGTTCCCTTGCCCTGGAGTAAGCCCTTGCTTCCCTCCTGGTCTACACGGACCTGCACCTGCTATATAGCTGGCGCAAGTCTAAGCATACCTTGGAAGGTGGATCGATGCCGGGAAGGGGGATAGGATATCATATTGGCAGTGAAACTGCCACCAATATCCGCCCATTTCCTGGCCTCGATCCACCTTCCTCCCTGCCCCCATCTTGGCCCCGTTCTGCCCACCTCCTTCCTCCCTCCCAACCCTTGCACTGACGTACTGGCGCCAGGGGTCATTGACGGGCCACTGGTGTGCCACTGCGGCTACTTTCCGCTTACAGCAGCAGCCCAGCTGTGCACAACGACATGTTGCCTTTTGCAACAGCCATAATGAAGGACCTTGCGTTGCCAGAACATTAGGCCCCATTAGGATTTTGGCCATAAATCTAGCAGTGGCCACAACCCACAACCCAGCTCTTTCACCAATCGTTGAATAACCTACAGTAAAATCTCATATTTTGTAAATATTGCATGGAAAGTGTGAATTGGTGGCTGGTAACAGTTACCCAATGCCCCCCTTTTTATGCAGATCCACAATTTGCATAAATAAGCCCCTATATTACACATGGGTTGCTGATGGGAGTTTTGCAGAGAGAACATATCACTCCCATCCTGCAGGAACTACACTGGCTTCCTGTTTGTTTCCAGATCCAATGCCAAGGTTGTTACCTAGAGGCCTATAGCGTGTGGGCCCTTGATACCTTGAGGATTGCCTTCTGCCAATGAGATCATTAGGGAAAGATCTGCTCTGTTTTCCATTATTAATAGCGCCCTGGATGTGCAATTCCTCTCTCTCTGCTTTTAAAAAAGCCTTCAAGATTTACCGGTACTGCCAAGCTTTCGGTCTGAAAAGCAGAGCCGCTCCTGTGTCATCATTTTCTGCTGCTACAGTGTTGTAATTTGGTCAGTTCCTGATTCTTTTAAAATTGTTGAATTGGTTTTTATTGTGATTTTTTTTTAAAAAAAATGCTTTTATACTCTTGCTAGCTGTCTTGGGGCCTTCTAGTGAAAGGAAGGACAGAAATGAACAAAGAAAGAAAGAAAGTGCTTTGTGTGAAAAAGATGTTGGACCAGGAAGAGGTAGTGGGGTGTGTGTGTGTGTGTGTGTGTGTGTGTGTGTGTGTGTGTGTGTGTGTGTGTGTGTGTGTAAAGGAAGCAATATCTGAGCTCATTTAGTGGTTGAGTGGTAGAATGTTAGAACAGGAAAAAGGAGTTGAAAGCCTTCTCTCTTGCAAAGTGAGCGAGCAATTAAGCAGGAGAAAGTAATGGCAGCTTGCAGGAGTAGACACAACCTCTGTCTTTAGATGGAGCAGTAGGAAGGATAGGGCTCACCGGACCCAATCCCCAGTGCTTAGAAGGAAAGCTCAGGTGAGTGAGCAAGAGGATGAGGTGACTGCTCCATGAGTGAGCAGCCACTTCTGCCTGTTGGTACACCACATGTTCTCCCTCTCTGAGAACCATTGGGCAGTGGTTCCCAAATGATGCATCGTGGGATACTCACTGTCCTAGCCTTTGCTCAGAATCGGCGGCTCAGCCTACTCCATGTCGTTGTCACTCAGCAGCGAGACCACAAAGCGACTCTGAAGACTGAAGAGCAGAAGCTCGTCTTGGCGGGTAAATCTTCTTGTGTGGGTTTTTTGTGGCCAGAAAAGCCCGCCTGCCCGCCCTGAGCCTCCTACTGCAGTCTTCAGGGTCCCTTCGTAGTCTTGAACCTGGAAGTAATTGGCAGTGACACTATGAGATACAATTGCGTCATCGCCAATTGTTTACGGGTACCATGTCTGTTGCATGAAGGGCACCGTGACCATGGTAAGTTCTCTCTCTCTCTCTCTCTCTCTCTCTCTCTCTGGGCAATGCAGCTATGTCCAATCCTCCCTGCAATGCCAGAGAGAGAGAGAGAGAGAGAGAGAGAGAGAGAGAGAGAGAGAGAGAGAGAGAGAGAGAGAGAGATCCTGCAAGAAGCATGCTTTCTCTGGGCAGCTTCACTGATCCCAGTTTTCCCCATCCATGTTTCCAAAACAGAGGTTGGGTGAGTAGGCGGAAGCAGGAGTAGCCCCCTCACTCACTCACTCACTCACTCACTCACGTGTGCTTTTTCTTTCTGGGGTGAGCACAAGGCCTCATCCTTTTTGACATAAGAGTTGCCTGTTTTGCGAGCAAGTGAGCAGTACCTTTCCCCCGCGTCTGAGGTAGGAGAGGGGAGTTGGAGGTCTTACGGCTGTTGTACATAGTATGGATCAGGGAGCAACATCCCACAGCGGATCCTAAACCTCTCTGCGACTGTCGGATCTCAGCAGTGGTTGTTCTGCATTTGGCAATGACGAAAAGGGAAAATGCTCGGCTACATAGGCCGAGGCGGCTGCACAGTTTGACGGGACAGCAGCCAGTGCACTTTGGCCTCAAGCCACCTCCTCTCTTGAACATGCTCCTGTCAATTGGTCGTGCCCTCAGCATGGCAGCTCGCCAGATGAGAGAAATGAAATGTAGAGAAATAGCGGGGTTTTTTTGTTTTGTTTATTTGTTTCTTAGCACATTCTGCCTACGCGCTCAACAACCCACATGGCAGCCGTGAAATGTCCTGAACAATTTTCAGAAGACAGAATTCAGCGAGTGAGTGTGACCCTTATTTTGCTTCAGCTGTGGGGTGGAACCCACAGAGGCACATGACTTTTACCTGAATATTTGGCCAAATTTCCACTCCTTTTTTTCTGGGAAATCAGTGAGACTAAATTTCAGAAAATGTCCTGCTTCGTCTGCACAGTAGAATAGATAATTTAATATGATAATAGAAAAGCACATTAGAGTATCTTTAAAACTATTGAAAAGCTTTTGCACTCCTCTCCCCATCTTAATGATAACAAAGCCCTTAATATGGGCCAATGGAAGTCTTTCTCGAGTACTGACAATTCGTATCGTATTTGGTACAAATTGGTAACCTTCAGAAAATTACCTCTTTAGAGAAGACAGCACAGTGTCTTTTCTACAGGTTGCTTTATTCCCAAGAGCTGCCTATCCATTTATATACCTTCTAAAAATTTACCGTGTGAGTAATTACTTGTAATTACTTTCAGGAATCGGCTTCCAAAGAAGGAATAGAAAGAATTCTATTATTCGTTCTAATCAACCAGCACAAAATTTGAAAGGCATCCTTAAGGCAAAACTCTTGTGAATGCACAGGAAAGAGGCAGAATGCAGCTCTTTTCATGTTCAATCTGACCCTTTCTCCTGAAGCCGCCTTTCACTGTTCACCTTGATAGTGATCCCTAGTCTAGTGTTTCCCAGGTTCGCACTAATTGCTCAAATGCGGCAACCTTCAGCCAGCTCTTAGAAGCAAAACTATTCGGTTAGAAAACTCTTCATCTCAATGTGCCTTACTTTCTAAAGAACTACTGTGCTACTGGGATTCATTTTCTCTGGATGAGAAACAGTACTGGAGAGTTATAGCATCTTTGCAAAGTTTGCTTCATTTACAAATGTCTAAGCAGGGCATTGTGGCCAGCGGGTGGCTCAGTGGGTTAAACTGCTGAACCATGAGCTGTCGATCGAAAGGTCGGCAGTTCGAATCCGCGACGGGGTGAGCTCTCGTTGCTTGGCCAGCTCCTGCCAACCGAGCAGTTCCAAAGCATGTTAATGCGAGTAGATAAATAGGTACCGCTTGCGGGAAGGTAAACAGCGCTCCGTGTTCCAGCTGCATGCTACGCGCTGTGGTAAGGAGAGTCATGCCAGCCACATGACCACGGAGGCGTCTTTGGACAACACTGGCTCTTCGGCTTTGAAATGGGGATGAGCACCACACCCTAGAGTCGGACACAACTGGACTTAATTGTAAGGGGTCACCTTTACCTTTACCTTTAAGCAGGGCATTGGAGACAAATATGGTCCTATATGGCAACAACACAACTCCTAATCCTGTACTAGATGCCAATATAGCAATGTCTGCAGCCCCATTCCTCCAAAGCTTGAAAAAAGCAGGTGTGCTCGGAGACACATATAACATGCACACGACACATAGGAGAACCAAATGTGTGTAGGGACCTTTTAGCAATTGCACACCACAGTGGAGCTTGGTATTTGACAACCACAAGGAAGACCGAGATAAAGGTGCAATAGAGTCAGTTTATTGGGGAGAATAAATGCACAATTTAAAGGGAGGAGGAAATCAAGAATAGCACACAGACTGATTTGATGTTCAATTGATTAAGGGCATCTGTATGTTAGGAGGCCTGAGGCTAATCTCCAGGCATACACAAACTGAACAAAGAAGGAAGGGAAAGAAACACGGGCAGCCCAATCCTAACTAAATGCCTGAATGGCGATGCAGTGGCACCGGTGCGGCTTCTGCTATATCCCGGACATTTTGGCTGCTGGAGCCCTTCTTGGGGTAAGGGGACTTTGTCCCCTTGCCCTGGGGTAAGCCCCAGCAGCTGCTATAGATCAACTTGGACCTGCACCAGCTCAATTGCTGGTGCAAGACTGCGTTAACCTGGAAAGGCGGATCATGCCCGGGAAGGGGGTAAGGATTCGGTGTGCGCCACCGCCACTGGTTCTGCCCCTTCCTGGACCTGATCTGCCCTCCCCACCCCCATCACTACCCTCTTCAACCCGCTCCTTGCCTCCCTCCAACCTGTACCAGCAGGCATCCGGTATCTGCCTTTGTGTGGACCTGGCTTGCCATTTGTGGCAGCAGCCAGGCCCTGCACACTGGCCAAGTCGTGTTTGCAATGGCCGTAAAGCAATTTATGCTGGTGTGTGATCAGTTTGACTGTAGTATTAATAGTAATAATAATATTATTATCTGTATTTACATACCGCCTTTTTGCCATCAGATTTCTCCTTGGACTTTATTCAAGGCAGTTTACATAGGCAGGCTTTTCTAACCCCCTGTAGGTTTTTTTTTTTTTTTTTTACAATAAATGTTCTATTTGCATAGAACCCGTCTGCTCCAGCTGTTTCCTTTCAGCGGTGTGGTATCTCACTGACTGCACACGGCTTCGAGCTTCCAAGCTTGTTTGACAGAGATTCCACTCTCCCACAGAGGGTCAGCGCAGGCTATCTCAGCTTGTTGGCTGAGATATCGCAGCTTGTTGACAGCTTGTCGGCAACTTCCGGTTGTCTCGAAGCAATACCATCCTAGTTGTTCTTCAGGCAAGGTGGGAGCTCAACTGCTAGACCACATCTTCAGCCACATAAAATACACATAAAATACAATAGCAGGGCCAGTGTCTCGTATTGCCTATCCATTTCTGCTGGGCCTAGTTAGGTTGGTGTAGAAGTTGCAGGCCTACATAGCCAAGAAGCCATGAGTTCTTGTTTAATGGTCAGGGAGATTTCAAAGAAACGAAAGAATGATCGTGCGTTCAATAGGTGAGGCCATCAGGGGGTTAGGCAGTAGCCTAGGAGAGGGAGATTAGGCCAGAGAACCGAGAATGCTCTCCTAAGGGCAGATTTATAAGGAGTTTGATGGGCATTCAGCTTGTGCTGAGTGTACTCCCTGAGGCATCTGGTGGGGCCACTGTCAGATACAGGAAGCTGGACTAGATGGGCCTTTGGCCTGATCCAGCAAGGCTCTTCTTATGTTCTTATGCTGAGCTGTGGCTTGTCCAGTTCAGAAAGGGAAGATGCAGGGAGGAAGGAAAAGGATCAGGATCAGGGAGGGGGAAAACAAATTACCTGTTCTGGGTGCCTGGGGGAGGCACAACAATTCCTAGAGTGCTATTTAAGTGTAGCAAAAATGGACATATATTAGGCGGAAGGAGAATGAGCATTTTTGAGGTCTATGGCCAGGCTTCTTATAGGAACTTTTAGCATATAAACTAACACAGAGTCTATTGTGAGATGAGCTCATCCTGGACCATTCTTTTGTCTGGTGACAGCTCTTGATGTCTCAATTAGCCGGCTTTGTCTCAATTAGCATAAGGGTCTTGACTGAATTGTCAATGAAGTTGGTGAGGGGAAGCTACTCTCAGAAGCAACCATGTTTCAAGGGTTTTACATATGAATGAGAAATCCACTGCCGGTGCGACTCACCATAAAAATCAAGAGCCCCCTCCCATTGTTTAACTAGAATGTTTGGGATTGTAGAAAATTGGGCATCAGATCAGCCCAGCCTGATAAGAAATACAGTTCTATCTGCAAATATGCAGACTCAAAAGGACTTTATTAGAAAACAAAGGATTTAACTATGAATATCTCAGGGACAGTTTGGAGACATTTATTCAATGAAGGATCAGTGTCCTCACAAATCCCCTCTGCTATTGTAGATCTAATTCACTGGGAATCCAACAAGGGCAACACTTGCTGGGCTACATCTTGGGAAGCAAGAGGAAGCATCTGTGACATAATTTAATGTCTGTGCCTGTTTTTGGAGTACATATTTATCATTTCGTACAGTGTGCTGCAAAAATAACACACACTTGTAAAGGTGCTAGGAAATATATTTCTTCGACATTTATTTCAAAACAGTGCTGCATATAAATAGGATCGAAGACTGTTATAACCGGTTACGATATACACAGAACGTATCATCTCCGGGATTCAGGTTATAAGATGGCTTTATAAAATGTAAAACTTGTCAGTAGCAACTTGTCCCTTAGCACTGCTCATCTAGGTGAACGAGAAGCCCTCTTTGGAAGTCCTGTCTCCCATGGAGAAGGAATGTGTGAGGGGCGCCTCACAAATGCACATATCTCTGCCACTTACAAATGACATGCATGACAACTAGTCATTTCTCTTTATATGTGAATTTGCTACCTGCAAATTTGCTACCTGTGAATTCACTTATCTGTGAGGGGCAGAATTGCCACCTATCTCTCCGTATCCGTGGTCTGTTCTTGTTATCTATGATCTCGTCAGGGCTCATGGGTGTGACTTAGCATTTTTTGTGGGTCTCCACATTGCTCTGGGAGCAAATTTCCATGCCTTGCTGCATTTATTGTAAAAGGTAATCTCTTCCGGAGTTGCTGACTCTGTGTGTGTGTGTGTGTGTGCTGTTGAATGCCATTTGCAACACAATGGGAACTGTTTGTACGCTCTCTGTGCTTCCAGGATACTGTACAATACCTTTTATATTTGCATAATGTTGTTAAGGTAAAGGTGACCCCTGACACTTAAGTCCAGTCATGTCCAACTCTACGGTGTGGTGCTCATCCCCATTTCAAAGCCGAAGAGCCAGCGTTGTCCGAAGACGCCTCCTTGGTCATGTGGCCGGCATGACTCTCCTTGCCGCAGCGCGTAGCATGCGGCTGGAACACGGAGCGCTGTTTACCTTCCCGCAAGCGGTACCTATTTATCTACTCACATTAACATGCTTTGGAACTGCTAGGTTGGCAGGAGCTGGCCAAGCAACGAGAGCTCACCCCGTCGTGGATTTGAACTGCTGACCTTTCGATCGACAGCTCATGGTTTAGCAGTTTAACCCACTGCGCTAGCGTTAGGAAATGTTCCATAACAAAGAGCCAATGTGGTATACTGGATGCTGCCCGCACTGTCACCCAGCCCATAGACTTCAAGGTAAGAGTCAGGTTCACAATGTTCATATAGAGTGTATGGTGAAGAGGGTCCCCTGGAACCTAACCCCATTTTCCCCATAGGCTCAATGATTTGGTATCTGGTAATTAGGTATCTACTAATTAAGTATCTGAGGCCAGCGGGTGGCGCAGTGGGTTAAACCGCTGAAACATGAGCTGTCGATCGAAAGGTCAGCAGTTCGAATCCGCGACGGGGTGAGCTCTCGTTGCTTGGCCAGCTCCTGCCAACCTAGCAGTTCCAAAGCATGTCAATGCGAGTAGATAAATAGGTACCGCTTGCGGGAAGGTAAACAGTGCTCCGTGTTCCAGCCGCATGCTACGCGCTGCGGCAAGGAGAGTCATGCCAGCCACATGACCACGGAGGCGTCTTCAGACAACGCTGGCTCTTCGGCTTTGAAATGGGGATGAGCACCACACCCTAGAGTCGGACACGACTGGACTTAATTGTCAGGGGTCACCTTTACCTTTTTTTAAATTAAGTATCTACTATTTCGGTATCTACTAATTAATCCAGTAGGTTTTCCAGGAACCTAACCCTAGCAGATAATTAGAACTGACTATGGTTATGTTTTTAAATCTTGTAAGCTGCCTTGAGTGCTCTTACCAGGAGAAAGGTGGGGTAGAAATTCATTAAAGAGATAAGATATGTGATGGAAATGCTTCACTGTCATAGGGCCAAAGTATTTGCCTATCTTACCTGCAGTAGAGAGATGTCCTCAGCAGTGCTAGCAGCGGTGATGCAGACCCCCCTATTGCTTGATGCCATAATTTTTCCCTTCAGCTACAAAACATAACACCAAAGTGAGGACAGGGAGCATTGCTCTCACTCACACCGATTGGCTTTGTGATGATGCCACATAGCCAATCTGATGTGGCTCTGTGATGATATAATGAATCAAATCACAGCATTGGCAGTGCTTTTTACCCTCACCTGACCCTAGCCCTCTTCATGTGTTCCATCCCTGACATGAGACCACATGAAGGGCTCCTCAAGAGTGCACGTAACCCCCTTCTATCCCCATGCATTTGTCTGTAGACACATACAGTTGGCCCTCGCTATCCATGGGGATCCATTCTGGACCCCCCCTGCAAATACCGGGGTCTGCGCTAAAATCAGTAAAAGAAGAAGAAAACCTTTAATAAGTAAACGCTTGTTCTTGCTTAGAAGAACCTGAAATCGCGTGCTTGAAGTGACTCCCCCTCCTTCTCCAAAAATAGCTCCAGAATGCATTGCAATGCATTCTGGGCAACCTTGAGAGAGGGGAGGGGGAGTCGCGTGATCCAGAAGAGGCTTCCGGAGCACGATATCAGGCTATTCTAAGCAAGAACACGCAGCAATTTGCTTCTTAAAGGTAACCCCCCCTTTTCCCCAGTTCCCCCCACTTTTTACAGTGGACCTCGCAGATCTGGGACCTGCGGTGTGACAAATCCGCAGATGGAAAGGGTCCACTATACATTGAATGCAGAGATAATTTGTCCCTGTGATCGGAACATTCCAGAGTTCCTGGAATATTCCAGAGTTCCAATCTTGGGGAGTGACTCTTCTGTGAAGACCAATGTTTGAATGCAGAGACAGTGTGTGGGCAAGTACTGTAGGATGGGGCTTAGCAGAACAGAATGACAGAAAAACCACAATGTAATGAAGAACTAAGAAAAGAAAACCCCTTAGATTGACTAGGATTGGAACAAATGAAAAAAGGAATGAAGGGAGGAAAGATCCCCTATAATTTAGGACACATTAGGACTGACCTGTGTTAAGGGTTTGCTCATCCCTTGTAGAACTGGCTCATTGCAGAACTGAATCTATCTGAGGATCAGTAAGAGATTCAAACCCAATGCAAAGGTCTCATATTGGCCGTCCAATAATAGAGTTGCTTAGATAGGGAGCTTGGTTGCAGTGTGATTGCTTATATTTTATATAACCTGGGTGTACTGGAATATTGTTTAGTAAATACCTAAGAAAAGCTTTGAGCATCAGAATTGTAAACTGGCTCGTTGAGCAGCTATTCTGCTCAATTATATCAACATAAGGAGGTTGTTGCTCCTGATCTCAGTAGAAGGGAGATTTCCTGAGTCCTCATAATTTTTCCAACAATAGGGCCCAACAAAAAATAATCCAATAGGAGGGGGGGGGGGTCCTCTTCCTCTCAGCACTAATAAAAAAGATTATGTTCTGATTTCCACTCTCCTGGCATCCCTGTTTGCAATTGACAATACAATACTCTATCTCCTCTTCTGCTGTGGTTTTTTTTTTCTTTACAACACTATCAGAGAGGACAAGCATGCCCTCTTTAGCAAACAAGAGAGATGGCATGGAGGATTTTGCTTTCGTCCATGCATGAGCTACCCCTGCCGAGGTTCACAATAGCACAACACATATTTGCACCACCTTCCTCTTTCTGCCGTTTGGGAAAAGTGGCTGACAAGGTGGACACACACAATGCCCTCAGAAAAACTAGGCAGAGTTGCAGACTTGTCAGAAGCCTGAAGGCCTGGGAAATGTCACACAAACCTCTAGAGATGTATTCATGGCATTTCTGCTGTGCAGATTTACATACTAAGCAAACTCCTTAGTTACAGTGCAATCCTATCAATGTGACGCTATCCTACCTGTTGCAATGTGAAGGAAGTTCCTGAAACAAATTTGGCTCAGTAGTTAAAACCATGACTGTTATCAAGTCTAGGCAATGGACAGGATCCACAACATTTACACTCACACTGGACTGGCCGAGAAATAAGTCAAAGTATTAAAAAAATAAGCCAAAGTGAAAATAGTGCAGCTCTTTTTTTGGAGCTTGCTTTTTTGCTTTCTTTCTTTCTTGCTTGCTTGCTTATTTATTTATTTATTTATTTATTACTGATATCCTGCCTTTCCCATGCTGAAGCACATGCCCATGGTGGTTCACAAAGTTTCATAAAGCAAAATGATAATAAACAACAACAACCAAAATAAAAAAAATAAAAACGATTAAGAACAATTGTGTGGGGGGGGAGAGGTGGCTATCCAGACCAGAGGCAACAGCAAAACGAAACCCCACACATAGAGGCACTGAGCGCAGACACCAACCCATCACCCAAACTCCTGACAAAACAAAAATGTTTTGAGCCCTTGCCGAAAAGTCATGAGGAAGGGGGTAGTTCTTAATTTCCCCGTTAGGGAATTCCTTATAATTGTGGCACCACAACAGGGAAGGCTTGCCCTCATGCCGCCATCCATCTAACATGGGACAGAGGTGGAGAAGTCCCCGCAGGAGAAGTCCCCTCAGATGACCAAAGAGCGTGGGCCAGAATGTATGGGAGAAGGGGGTACCTCAGATAACCTGATCCCAAACTATGAAGGGCTTTAAAGGTCAGTACCAGCAATCCATATCTGTACCTCCACCATGGAACCCCTGCTCAAAAGAAGGTGGGAGGGGCTTGGGGGCTGGAGAGGGTTAAACACATTATAATTTGAGTGGGATTAGAACTCAGGTCCTCTGTAAGGCTCACCTCTTCTTTAAGCGGTGTACTGCGAGCCTCTGAAGCTCATTTCTGGGCCTGAACCCAAAGTTTGGTAGCTTCTCTACTAGGAAGGAGCAGGTGTCCTTAGTTCCACTTCATGGCTTTGCCTTGCCTTTCTCTCTGCCTGCTTTCCAATTTAACTCGGAGGATTTGTAAAATCCTTTTTGTGCCATTTCAGAATGGATGCATACACAGTTCGTATTGACGGGCATGAGTGCATACGTGTATTTATTGATTAAAACGGCCTTCTGAGGAACACGGAGAGATGTACTGGGTCATTTGCAATCACAGGCTACCCTGCCCAGATGATACAGTAGACTCTGCACATCATGCTCGCTTTGGCATGTGTGTTTGAAACCAAAATGGTACAAAAATGTTTGCAAGAAGGTGCTTTGTTCAGAACAGGTCTCTTTGGAATGTATGGAAAGAAACCTGGAGTCCTTGACTCCCACCACTTACCTGACGAGCTGAAAGAGACTCGCCACTTAGTTCAAAATGGAGATGGCAAAAAAAAGAAAGAGAGAAAAATGACTGTGAACCCAATCTTGCCGCAAGAAGTCACTGCCAAGCACTGAGCAATTTCTCTTGACACAAAAGTACAACTGAAAAATACTACAGCACCAACCGCACAGAGTTTTTAAAAAAGAGAAATCCTTTCATTCGGAGGTAACCGTTGAGACGACAGATGGAGCTTTAATCCAGGTGAAAATTGAAATGAGAGATGACCTAATTAATAATAGGTGGATGTTTGCTGAAAGTGGAAGAAATGCTGACAGTAATCCATAATCATATTAGTACTAATAAAAAGGCTGCAAATAAATCGTGCTGTGGATGGCTCAAAGCAAGACAAAGTCTGGTTTCTGAAATCACTTCAGTGGCATGGAAACCTTAGCAGCCCCCACCTTCTTATGTTGCTGGGGTAACCGGAAAAGCTATGGGTCAGGTGGGAGAAGCTCATACTAAAGCTCCTACACCAGTACCTACACTGGAAAATCTGGGTTAAAACAGGCATGGGGAAGAGGTGCAAGCATGGGCTTTGCCCACAGTATTCTGGACTTCTCGTGTCTTACAGCACCTTTGCAATGGCTTAGAGCAGCGGAGCGCTTGCTCCACCCCTCTAAGTCTACGGTGGATTGCGCTCTCACTCTCCAATGTTCTAGTTCAAAACTCTAATTCCTCTAATTCAAAAAAAACTATCAGTAATTTTACAGCAGCACTTTTCCTAGCAGTTGGGAGGCTGCCACCCCCCCCCCCAAGCCCTCTCAGAACATTGTTATGTGATGATATACCAGGGGTGGCCAAACTGCGGCCCGCGAGCCACATGTGGCTCTTTGACATATAATTTGCGGCTCGCGGAAATACATTGGCTGAGCTCCTTTTTGCATCACAGTATAAAAGGTAAATAAGAATTTTTCAAGCTTTATAATTATTGACTGGGTAAAAAACTGAGAGGCCACCGGATTAAAACATAAGTTTAATATTCATGGTGAGTAAATATATTTAAGAATTTAAATGCTTCTTAAATATTGCGGCTCTCAAACACCTGAAGTTTATCGTATGTGGCTCTTTCGGTAAGGAAGCTTGGCCATCCCTGTGATATACCATCATTCTGTGGGGACAACTTTTGGAAAATTTGTCAGCTACTAGGTGAGAAAAGTACGGCTGCAGTCACTGCATTTTGTCCCTTTTGGTGCCCCCCACTCCTGAAACCACCATGTGAACCCCCCAAATTTGCTACCTGTGAAGGGGTGGCGAAACTGGTCGAGACGATCTCATTTCACCTCTGCTTTGGCATTCAACCTGCCAGCCCCCCCCCCCCTCCCACACAGTCAGCTTTACTTGACAGGCGATGAGCTGTTTTCTCTCAGCAGCTCAAGGGGAAATAATTGTGAAGCAGGGGAACTAACAGAAACTGGGAATAGCTGCAAAGCTTCGGCTGTGAGAAAATACCTGAGCTGATTGGGGGCAGAGGCTCGTTTGTTTATATTCTAAAGAGAGAGAGGGGGGGCTGGCTACATCACATGAAAAGTAATACAAGAATATGATACAATGTTAACAGAAGGTAATGTTAAGAAGCTGTCTCTGCGTTTAAATATATACTAATGAGACCTACAATCCTATCGAGCACTGGTGCAGCGTGGGTGCCAGGGCCATGCTGTATCGTGTGTTGGGGAGGAGTGGGCTGGGGGTCTCCTTGGAGTAAGGGAATGTTTGTTGTCCCCTTATCCCAAGTGACACCCCAGCGCTCCACTATGGGTTTACTCGGGTCAGCACTACCCATGTCGGGAGGGTGGATAGGATATGGTGTTCAAGGAGGGTGCCGATCCCACCCCTTTCCCAGGCCTGATCCGCCCCCTCTCCACCCTCCCCACCCTGTTACTCCCCTCCCTGCCCTCCCCCAGTCCCAGTGCCACTCGGAGTGAGACGTATACGGTGCTGGCCTCCGGTGTCTTAGGCGGGTGGGTGTCACAGGCCTCAACACCGGCACTGCCTACTCGCCCGCACGTTGGCGACACCCTAGGCCGGCGCTGGAGCTGAAGTGCTGGCCATCATTAAGATCGAGCTATTATTCTGATTACGGTGGTAACTTTATGTCTGATCTATATCATGGCAGACTGCAGGTCCAATAATACAGCTCATTTGACTAAATAATCTTTCATATAAAACATTTCCCTGAACCTAAAAAACTAGCATGTCAGGTGACAACCCTCCTCACTGACATGCTAGTTTTCAAGATTCAGGGATTTTGTTTCTTTTAATGATCATTCCATTATGTGAGTCCCTGAACCACCTATTACCTGAAGTGGTTCAGCCCAGAACAGTTTTTTCTCTTCAGAATTGGGCCGTCAGTCTTCCAAATGGGCTTGCATTTGCTTTTCCACTCCAGTGTTCCTACACCTCTCTCCACTTCACCCTCATTCCCAACATATTGGGGACTTGTTTGTACTTGTCTGTTTGCGGTGATTGTCTTGGAGATTTGCAAAACAAGCACAACACTCACCCCCCCCATCTATGCATCCTATTTCCTAACCTAGTTTAAAACAGTAGAGATGTGTGCTCCTCCTTCACCCTGCCAACGTCTGCTGCCAGAGCTTAGTTTTGCAGATTTGTCCAGCTAAGTGGGTGCCTCCCTGTTGTGCTTGTGTTTCTTTCGATGTCTTTTTAATATTTACTTACCTAGGCAGCCCAATCCTATACTCTCCCAGCATAGGCTCTTCAGTGTGGGCCACATGGCCCACGCTGAATCCTATCCGGAGAAGGCCATGGCATGGAGGCATGTGCATGTGCGGTCGTGCACTGGGAAACAAAGAAAATTTGTGTGTTTTTTTTAATTAGGAAAAATATTTTTTAAATTAGAACCATAAATTGTTGATCAAAAGGTCGGCAGTTCGAATCCGTGACGGGGTGAGCTCTCGTTGCTTGGTCAGCTCCTGCCAACCTAGCAGTTCCAAAGCATGTCAATGCAAGTAGATAAATAGGTACCGCTTGCGGGAAGGTAAATAGTGCTCCGTGTTCCAGCTGCATGCTACGTGCTGCGGCAAGGAGAGTCATGCCGGCCACATGACCACGGAGGCGTCTTCGGACAACGCTGGCTCTTCGGCTTTGAAATGGGGATGAGCACCACACCCTAGAGTCGGACACGACTGGACTTAATTGTCAGGGGTCACCTTTACCTTTACTTATATTAAATTAATATTATATTAGTACTAAATACTATAAAAGCAGTATAAAAATATTTTACATACATTGTATGTTTAATTGTATAACCTTTTATCTTGCTTTTGAAAAAATAAAATTTGTTTAATAAAGTCCATGTTTTTGAAAAGTCAGAAACTTATGCAATGGTTCAGGGCTATAAGCGCAAATGAAGGAATCCATCCTATATGGGGGAAACCCCTATTCTCAATAGTTCTCCTTCTTCCTTTTTAATTGCGGAGAAAAAGAAATGAAAATTAATGCTATAGAAACAAATCTATACTATATGTAAATATTTGTAAATAAATTTGCTTACTTGGAAGCTTTAGCAGTTTGTTCCTGTTCGGCTTGATTGTCTGTTTGCTGGGGTTCATCATCTTATTTATTCTCCAGATATAGGAGAGAATATTTAATTTCTAATGCAAGATAAGGCTTCCTATCAGTCCTATAAGAGAGTGTTAATTTGAATACTAAGTGTCATAATTAATCTAATTTTATTTCAAGGTTAACAAAATGAATTTCATTTTGCTTGAGAAAGGAATTAATGGCACATAATAAGAACAGCACAGCTGAGTTTGTCAAGAGGATCCAAGGCACAGGTTATCTATTCCCATCGACTCTGTGGGGAGCGATCCCTCTAATTTAGTGATTTTATATGAAAACGTGATTATAGAAATAATCTATAGAGTAATTAGGAAGTCAGTTTCTTCTCAGGAAAACATCTTCTTTCATTTCCATGATCACTGTGAAGGCGATGATGAAACTAATCTATATTCCTGACTGAAATTGCAGACACGCAGACGTCTATCACAATTTCTCATTTCAAAACTGGGAGAAGTAGTATCTGTCTCCCCGTCCATTCCTCCACTGGTCCCTTTGTCCATTCTCCTTTCCAGCCTGATGGAAGACAAATCTAAACTTGGGATTTTTATGGCAAGTGGAAAAAAAAAGGCCAACGTTTGCACTAAAAGTGACAAACAAGATTTATAATAAACGAACAGGTTGTGGAAGAACACGGCCATGAATGTTGCAACTTGTCACTGCCCAGGAGTATTTAACATACAGGCACAGATTCAGAGCCCAATCCTAACCATACAACATCGTCCACTGGCACTGACTGCCGTAAAGCAGTCAGCGCTAGTCGTAAAAGGTGCTTTGACAGTGCGCTACTCAGCGTGCTGCCAGGAGTGCTGGTGGGAAGGCCTGTGCCTTCCTGCCCGTAACATTGCATCCATTGCCGCCTGCCGGAGCAGGTAAATCAGCAGGACAGGCGGGAGGGGTGGGAGAGGCAGAACAGGGATGTGGATAGGACAAAATGCGCCGTGGAAGCTTACCCCCAGGTAAGGGAACAATTGTTCACTTACCAAGAGGAGACCTCAACTACTGCCCCTCCACCATAGGATGCAGCAATAGCCATTTTGGCACCGCTGCATCGGCATGGGGGAAAGGATAGGATTGAGTCGTAATTGAATGAGAATGTCACCCCCCCCTTGCTAAGCCTCCCAGGGGCAGGACCAAGATTTATGGTGGGGGAGAAGACAACAGTGTAACCAGAGAAGGAAGTTAAGAAGTGAAGATGGTTGGTGGGTGTGTCCCCTCCCCCAACATTGGCTAGCCAGGAGAACATGTGTGACACTTCCATTATGGCAATCCCTTAGCATCATGATTGAGCTACTAATGACCTACTACTAATGATCTACTAATAACCTGTTGATAATGACCTACTCTCAAATAAAGACCAGCTTGCAAGATAGGCAAGAAAGTCAGGAAACAGACATGGCTGGATAGCTACATATAAAAGGCAAAGGAAAGAAAAGACAGAAGGTGAAGAGATTAACATGGAAGATGGCAAGTATTGGAGAAGGAACTGGATGAAAATAGACCCCTTTCCTCTGGCTGAGGCCAAATGGTCTCAAGGCTTTACTGCCAGTGCAAAGCCCCAGAGGCCATGTGCATGGGGGACAGCACCACACAGAACCTTCATCATCACTGGTAAATTGGCAGTGGAGGTGGATCAGGAGAGGGTTGGGGCAGGTTGGGGCGGACAGTGGGCCAGTCTGGGGGTGGTTTGGGGGCAGGAGGGGGAAGATTTCAGCAGCAGACATGCATGCTAGATCATATCCCCACTTCTTGGCCTGCCCCAGCCCCCTGAGTCTCCGCTATCCTATGCCAACTAAGTAGCTGGTGTAGGTCTGAGGATACCCATTGGGGACCAGGTGGCCTACAAGAAAGTAAGTACAAATGTTCTTTATTTACCTCTCCTGGGATGTCTGGATCACTGCTGGCGGTGGGGGGGGGGCTTCACACTCTGTGCCGGTGGGGGATAGAATTGGCCTGTTAGACACGTTTTCAAGGTGACAGATGAAAATTCAGATGTTAGAGAGACCTCATGAGGATAGCAGGCCAGGCAGAGAATTGTATTGGTAACCAAACATAGTACATACTCAAAAGCATGTGATTCTGGCTAACTTCTGCCATTGAGCAAAAGCAGTCAGTATGTTTCCCAAACGGGCAGCCCAATCCTGTGTAACGTTAAGCAGCCTACCTAAACGACCAACTGCTGTATCCTAAGCCCATTGCGGGCTGCCCTGGGGGTCTTTGGCCACACCTCAGAAGAAGGGGATGTTCATCCCCTTCCCTGGGTGTAAGTGACCCCAGGGCCTATGGGCTGACACAGGCTGGGAAGGGGCTTAGGATATTGCTGCCGATATCCCTGTCCCCTCCCAGCCCAGGCCGACCAGTGGCCCCCTCCCTCTCCACCCCATCCTCCTGCCCTCCCACCAACCAGCATGGGACTTACCTGTGGCAGCCAGAGTCGGGTGAGTTCTGCAGCGGTGCTGGCTTCCACACCAGCGCTGTTTAACACCCGAGTCATCGCAAACGTGCTAAAGTTACACAGGATTGTGCAGTGAGTCTCTTTAGAGTAGCAAGTAATAGGAACAGTTTATCTCAGTGAGAACATGGACTTTCAACAGTAGCACCCTTCAGCTCTTCATAATGTACCCCTGATCTATGTAAACGTATCTTGGGGGGGCGGGGCGGCAAGGCCTGGGATAATTCTTGTTTTATATTGGTCTCTTATTTTCTAATTATATAGTCTCCCAGATTTTGTTTGTCTCTTTGTTTTTTATGTGTGGAGCAGAGTTAGGGGTCTACTCTGGACGCAGAGGCCATGGTACTGGTGATGTGTATGATTTTCTTTCACCACATGCCCACCACAGTTTTCTGCATAGAGCAGCGAGGGAGTACATGTGCTTTTTCCTTGCACAGAAAAAGAGCTCTTTGAATCTCTACAAAATCCTACTGTGATATTATTAGATCAAGTGATTTGTTTCATGTTTACAGAACAGGGTGGAGTAAAATTACCCCTAATTGTGCCATGTATTTTCTTTGTTTCAAAGTACATTCAGAGACATTTGGGGGATAAATTAATGTTAAACTGAACCTCAGCAGTGGCAACTTAAATTACTTTAAAAACAGCACAACCCAGTTTTTCTTAACGCATTGGCACTTACTGTGCATGAATTGGGTTAACCTTGGAATAAAACGATTTTGTTCAGTTACATGAGGATCCATTCTGCTTGGCCATAAAAGGATTTGAGCTGCAATACCTCTTCAAAGACAAGTGCTACCCCACGCGCCACTCCTTTCGTCAATTGCCCTCATGGAAGAATCAAAGCATCTGTGCAATTGTGCAGAATGGTAGGAGGCAATATGTGAGACCAGGACATCCAAACAGTGGACCAAAAGATTCTTACTCTAATGGTGCAATCTTGTCTAAAATAAATCTTGTCTAAATGCCGTAAGGCAAGTTTGCAGCACCTGGAGAGTAAGCAGCGCTGGCAGAGAGACTTGCGCCGTTCCTCTGGCGCCGCAGAACAGAGTTGCGCTGCGGCAGAGAGGTAAAGTCGTGCGGGGGAGGGCAGAACGGGGCATTCCGGGGGGACGATTGGGCTTGTGAAGGGGGAGGAATCAGTGGAGGCCTGATCTGCCATATCCTATCCCCCTTCCTGGGCCTGTTGGGCCTTACACGGGTCGCTCAAATGAACACCGGCAAAATTGCTGACGTGCATTTGAGGACGCCCATCAGGTTGGCTGGAGTGTTACTCCGAGGAGACTGCCAGCTGTGCTGGGGCAGGCCCAATCCTGCATAGGATGTGGCGGGTGCCTTATGTGCGCTGCCGCGTCCTGCTTGACAGGATTGGGCTGTAACTATTGTAAGACTTTTAATGTCCTTGAATTGTGGATCACCTTGTTAAACAAAGAGGAAATCTGGGATTACACTCATACTGTTGCATATAATATAAACACAGAGGAAAGACTTGCAACTGCTATGCTCAGTGCTCTTTGGAATTAATAGCTATTCTGTTCTTTCAGATACTGTTTGAGTAAGTGCTTACATTAAAATCATTTCAGATAACTGACTTGTCATTGCACTGTCACAGCGAAGGCATACAAATCACATATCCAATTAGCGTTGGGGAGAAGTCTCTGTTCTGGCAATCAGAAGGTGTTCATATTTTCTCACCCTGTTTCTCTTTCAGTATGCCACTTGGGTACTGCTGCCAGCACCAGCTGTTTCCTGGTCGTCCCCCCCTGCAGGGAAGGCATCTTGAGTGCAAGCTGTAACCACAACAAAAGGGGAAACAATCCACAACGTTGAGATTCTAAACCTTTCTTTCGGTTTGTAGCTCTGCCATTCACAGATACTTTCTGCGACGGCCACTGACATCCCTTCCTGGTTTTATATAAGACATTATATAATTGAAAGCTCACATTATATTACGGACAGCCCAATCCAACGTACAGCCCATTCCAACACAAGTTCCCTGGCGCCGATGCAGGTGTGCCAACAGTATGCGCACTGCATTCTGTGGGGGAGTTTTGAGCTGTGAAGGCCTCCTCGACGTACAGGAACATTTGTTCTCCTGCCCTGGCGCAAACCTCTGCTGCCTTGATGGGTCTTCTGGGACCTGTGCCAGCTATTTTGAGTGGACCCAGGTAGGTAGATTGTGGCTGGAACCGCAATATTGGTGGAGCTGCTGCTACTGATAACTGCCCCCTTCCCACTCTTGGCTCAACCCCATCCTTGCCCCAGGCCCCACCCCGTTTCTCCCCCTCCTCAGTCTGTTCTTCCCCACCACCCCTGTGCCAATTTACCAGCGCCAGGCCTCCCATGGTGGCTGCTGTCACCCACCCGCCACCGCTCACTGTTTGCGGTGGCAGCCAGGCTGCGCTCCATGTCATATCGTATTTTGAAATGGCTGCAAAGCACAACGCAACAGGTGTTCCGGTGACGCAGTGGCAGGGTAGGATTGGGCTGTGAAATGTATATTCTTCCACCTTAAGGAAATGAGAAGTAATATTGCTGTCCCCTTTGTTCTGAGGATTTAGCTTTTCAGTGTTTTTAAAAAAATGACTTGCCATGTAAAAAGCGTGGCAATGTTTAAAGTCAGAAATGAAAACAAAGCATTTTTGTGCTTTGATTCGGAACAGAAGACTCCCTAAGGGGACTTGGAACAGGCCCTGAACCACGTCCATCATTCAAGTGAATCTATACATAAATATATCTATTGGTAGCCATTTCCTTACCTGAAATAATAATATACGGTGGCTTTGTACAATCGCATGTAAATCAGCTTGTTGAGATCTATCTGATGGGAAGGGCTGAGAGAATCGAATGCTGATGAAGCCACAGTTGAGAAGAAGACAGCAGAGGAGATGTTGTGAAAAGGATTCCGAAGGATAAGAGGGCTTGGAGGGTCCAAATGTGTATAGGGACTCATATAATCTGTTCAGCTGAAGTGTGGAACTGTCATCTTGGAAGGAGAATAGGGATGTTGATTGCCAATGTGTGTGTGTGTGTGTGTGTGTGTGTGTGTGTGTGTGTGTGTGTGTGTGTGTAATCAATTTCATCTACATTATAGTTGTTGAACAGTAGATTTACAGCCCAGTCCTGTGTAACTATACACGGCCGGCCTAAGCCTATTGTGGCCTTCCCCGATGCGGCCTGGGCATACCTTGAGAGAAGGGGACGTTTGACCCCTTCCCCCGGTATAAGCGCCACGGGCCGCAATGGGCCTCCTCAGATGCGCTCCAACTTTGAAGCTGGGGCACAACTGCAGAGGCTGTGTAAGGCCGACCCGGAGTGCGACGGGGCTCTGCATATCGGCGCAACTCAGTGCCAATATCCCCGCACCTCCCAGCCTGGAACAGCTAATGGCCCCCTCCCTGGCTGCCCCTGCATGCCCCCTACCTCTCCGTGGAGGCAGAGTAAGTGATGCCGGCTTCCGCGCCAGTGCTGCTTACTCTCTTGGTGCAAAAAAGTGCTTTACGGCACACTTAAGACACACTAGGCAGGGTGGTTGTGTCATTGTAAGCTATCCAACATATACCCATGTCACAGGTGCCAGTGTAGTCTGACAGGTGCTTCTAGGTGCTGCCAGTTTGCTGTGTGCCATGGAGTTTGCAAATCCACAGGTGCACGGATGGGAGAAGTAGGTCATTGACTGGACTGGGGGCAGCAGGGCCCCACTGCTTGCTTCGGTGAGGTAGTACAGTTCCTGGTGTCCTCGCCTGTGGGATAGCAGCCTGCAGGGAGCAAGGGGGGAGGCAAAGCAGAAGCAGGAAGGCATTGTCAACAGCAACAGCAGTCCCACCTGTCTCTCCCAGCTTAGGGACACAATCCTAAGCTTGTCTACCTTGAGGTAGGTCCCACTGGATTGAATGGAGCTACTTGCAGTGTGAATGGATTTGCAGCCTGGAAGGGTGTAGGCAGGGCGGCACTGATGAGAGATGGGAGACACCTGTGTCCAGGCAGTGACTGCCTGCTTGCTGTCTGTGAGGGAAGATGGTGCCTCAGGGGTGTGTCTGCAGTGCTGCTTTGGGGGACTTGTAGGCATGACTGCCACAGTCCTTACCTGTCCTTCCTGGGAGGCTGCAGCTGCCCTGTGCGGGGGACTTCTGTGTAGCACCCAACATAGCTCCTGTGTAGCCAGGGATTGCGGTAAGTGTGATACTCCCGGTTATGCTGGCGGGTTGCCTGCATCCAGTTTGCGTCGGTGTGGCATTTCAGGTAGGTTGCACCGGTGTTGGGTTTGTGTCCGTCGGTGGAAGCTCTCTTCTACCAGTGCAGCTCTTGTGTTTTACACTGGTGTTTCTCATGGATAGGATTGTGCCATCTGTCATTTGGGGCCTAGCTCAAAAATTACATGGAAACACAAGTAATAAAACTTGACATGCTCAAGTTTTCTTTCTTTCTTTCTTTCTTTCTTTCTTTCTTTCTTTCTTTCTTTCTTTCTTTCTTTCTTTCTTTCTTTCTTTCTTTCTTTCTTTCTTTCAAAAGCTGTAAAAGGAAGGGGCATTTGATGGTTCCTCCAACTTTCCTATATATGTAGGAGGTAAACACACGTTTGAAACCCTGCAAGGAAAAAAATAGCTTGGGGAAAGAGGTAGGGAGAGGGTTAAGCACACACCATGTGGTGTGTTGGTAGGCTTACCATACGTCCCGGAATGGCCAGGACAGACCCGGATTTTCAGGGGCTGTCCCGGGGTGTATGGTGCCATCCCAAAAAGGCCTGGTTGCAGCCAGGAACCGGGTGAGTCCAAAGTGCCCAGCCACGCATGTGCATGGTACGGCTGGACGCTTTGGCCTTGCCCAGTTCCCAGCTGGGAATCGGGAAGGCCGAAGTGTCGAGCCGCGCATGGCCGCATGCACATGACGCAGCTGGGGGTAGATTTGCCCGGTTCCCGGTGTGTTCAGCGTGCAAGGAGCCTTGGCTGGCAGCAGCAGAGGACACGACAACAGCAGCAGCACAAGCCAAAAAGGCAAGTGAAAATGACACGAAATTACTAAAAAAAAAAAAAAAAGACAAAAGCAATACGGCCAGATTTTTTTGATTTTTTTTTTTTAAAAAAGAATTGGCAGGGTGGGATAGGGGGTGGGTGGGTCCCTCAAAATATGGTAACCCTATGTGTTGGGGATTTTGTAACAGGTAAGATCTAGTTAGTCTGAGGGTGCATAAAACCAGAACCTTTACATCCATGGAGTTTTATACCCCATGGATATGTGCAGAAACGGTCCAACTGTCATGGCTGCTCCTGGTTCTAGGAATTGTGGGCGTAAATAAAAATTAGAATATTTATTTATTTATTTATTTATTATTTAAATAATTTATAGCCCGCCTTTCTCCCGAGGGCACTCAAGGCGGCTTACAACATATTAAAATACATATAAACACATTAAAATAATTAATAAACACATTAAATTAATTAAAACAATTTAAGTTAAAATAAACAACCCCAGTGGGTCACCTGCATTTACATATGTTAAAAACCATTTGTTAAAAAGAATATGTACTGGAATCTGTGTCCAAATGCAGATTTCTGTCCATTACTAGTAATGGGATGCAGATTACAACAAACATTCTTTTTTTATTTCATTTTCATTCTGAACATGTATCCTCCCCGTTCTTCATCCTGCATCTAGCTTGCACAAGACTTTGCGCATCCAGCCCATTACTAATTCCACCCCCCTCCCTAAGTAAATCAAATAGAATGAAAAAGGAGTTTGAGATAATTGTCTGCAGGGGCACAGGATGACAATATCTGTATTGCAAATTAAACCTGCTGGATTACTGTGGCATCTCGAATCACTGAGGAATATATTGCTTGGCCTACAATCACATACCCCTGAATCTTCATAAAAAAACAGTGGGGGTAGTTACGTACGTTTGTACAGTATTGTTTAGTTGGGGCAGCGGACAGCATAACATTGAAAGGGACTGAAAAGGATCTAAAGGGGATAAGCTAAAACGAATGATCATGAATGATTCAGAATGATCTCAGTTCAAGGGAGAGCTGAGCAGAGAACAAAATTCAGTGAGGACAAAACAGCGGAAGAAGAAAACTGCCTGCCTCCATAACACTGGACAACATAATTGGCCCTGAAATGGAAAGAGTGAATCTTTACTAATTTTGACGTGCTGAAAATGAAAACGAGAATAAAATCTGTCAATAGGCTCTCGTTTAGGAGAAGTAGTCTGCGTTGCGTACATAGGTGTTGTAAGTGCCATCGGACATTTAGCAGTACATGTCTGTGGAACTATCTATTGCAGATCTCTCACAAACAGTAGCCAATTTTGCATTTTCATTGTTATATTTGTGTTCAGAACCTCAAAATCTACAAGAAATGACTAATTTACCATAAGGCATTTTTACCCAAGGGTGTGTATACGCAACAGGAGTTAAATGCATACACCTGTGGGCTGGGAGGAAATGGTTACTAGTACCACTGGTTGAGAACCCCTGGCCTAACATCTTATCCCTCTTTCACATCAACCCCCCCACACACACACATGTTAGCTTTCCATGTGAATTGAGATGTGGGCACGTAGGTGCTATCAAACAAGTGTTCTCCCCTGTGCATGGTATAGTTGTATAGTTATGCACCCTTGTATGCTTTGATTATCTCTTAGAAGCTTAGCTTGAACAAGAGGCATGCACCCTTTTCACAACTGCATCCATCTCACCATTCCAGTAAGACATTAAAATGTGCGAGTAGCGATAATGGTCATCCTCTTCTAAAATCTGATGACCTCAAATGTTTTCTGGTTTGAACACAACTTTAATTTTGGAACTCTGATTCAATACAAACTGAATTCTCTTTTAGGCTCTATGTGCTGTTTGTTGCTGCTACACAGTGCCAGACCAGCACAGAATAGCATTGTGTTTCTGGAAATGTTTGTGCATACATATGCTTAATGCCTGGCAGCTTTGTACCTATGATTATTATGGCGTTGTTGTTGTTGTGGGTTGCGACATCCGTGTAGGAAAATAGGACCTGTTGCATTCGTTAAGCAGCTCTTTTGTACATGAGGCTCAGTAAAACCATTCAGCTGGGATTTTTGTATTAAAATTACTCTTGGGATTCATTTAGTTGTAATTTAACATGAACTGTTAATCTCTTTTTTTAAAAAAAATGATCGTGGCTAACATCCTGTTGTGACAGCTGGACTATATCACTCACAATTGAAAGATGGAGAAGCTCAAGTTGGAAGTTGATTGAAGAAGCAATATTGCTAATACACTACTTAAATTTCTGAGCCGTGAGATTTACAGTGTACCCGCTTGACTGAATGCCAGAATTGAGCCAGAGTGTGAAGACAGAATTATCATAAAGTAAAATAATGAAAATTGCCTAATTATTTATATCCGCTTACTTGCTTATCCACTGGAATTTGTTGCATGTCATTTTAAATATGAGTCAAATTGTAAATGACAGCACATATTTTATTGCCATGATTCAAACATAAAAAAACACCTTTTGGTTTATGATCAGTAAGTATTCAGGTGCTTTCAGTGCTCTGCTCCCATCTCCTTTGCTCCCACTCCAAGGGCTTTAATTCTTCAATATGGGAGACTATCAGGACATCGGACCACATGCTAGATTAGATGGGATTTACGGCCCAATCCTATCTGCTGGTAGCGCCTGCAGACCGCAAGGTACACCAGCAGTACGAGGGTCCCACTGTCACAACAGCCCTCTGCTGGAGGCTGCTGCATGGCCAGCGGTGCAGCAGCTATAAAGCCACATGCTGCCAGCAGCGTGGCCCAAACTGGCCACTGGCAGAGGGGTGGGAAAGGGGTGGGGACGGGGTGGGACATAAGAAGATCCCTGCTGGATCAGGCCAAAGGCCCATCTAGTCCAGCTTCCTGTATCTCACAGTGGCCCCACCAGCTGCCTTGTTCCTTCTGGCAGACATAGAGAACTATACATGCAGTAAGTGCAAGCTGGTGGTGCTCCTTGAGGAGAAGGTGCATGGCCTTGGAGGTACATCTCAGTTGCCTAGCTACCCTGACCGAAAGGGGGGGGGGCGATGACGCAAAACACGTCATTTGCTGTTTTCCACTTGCATTTCCACCTGCACCAGCCTTTTGCTGCATTTAATTATACAGGCATTCCAATGCCTGTGTAATATCTGCAGGCTTGTCTTCTGCTGCCTTTCTTTTGAAATGACTCCAGTGTTGCCCTTCCTTTTACAACTGTTCCAGAATAACGGTCTCATGAGCAAACCACTCCTTAATATGTCTTAACAGCAGTTTCAGCAAAATAACAGCAATCTCAGCAAAATGTCTTAATCTGCTTAACAGCATCCAGTTTAGCGCAAACAAAAAATAATAATAATTCCAAGTTCAGCCAAATTTTCCTATGCATACCATGGATCATGCCCCAAGCAACATGTACTGTATCGTTTTATCCTTGCCAGCAATATGTATGTACTCGATATCTTTCTCTCTGGAGTATATCCAGCCTTTCTCTTCCCTGACCATGTTCTTGGATGCCTGTCAATGTCCCTTATATATAGATATTGCCCCGTGCAGAGTGGGTTTGCATCTTCTTCTTCTTCTCCAATCTGCTACCATAGGACAGTTTCAGACTCGCCTCTCTCACACAGCCAGACTCATGTTGCCATCATACTTATTCCATGAAGGTCTTTGGTATAGCAGGGTATATTTAACCCTGGAAGGCTGTGACTTACTCTTTTCAGATCAGAAATGGGCCACACAGGGTGATAGTTGGCAGGTGCAGGGAGTGGAGCTCAGTGAGGCTAGATTTTGTGATAGGCGCACTGCAGGATGGGCAGGAAAGAGCGTAGGATATTTGGTGAGCACCCTGAGGCATTGAATGGTGAGAACTTCCCTAAATGACCCTCTCAAGGCTTACTGTCCAGAGTGGAACTGGAGTGGAAAATACCTTGGGCTCAGGCTGCCTCGCTAGTTTATCATTCATGAGGCCAATTGAAGTGGTTGCCTCAGGCAGTAGATTGGTGGGGGTTGCCCATCTCTGCCTACCTACCTGCCTCCACTGCTGCTACTTCGCCTTTCACTCTTTGGGTTGGAAAAGTAAGAATGGGGGTGCGGACTGCACCGGAAAAAAATAAAACACAACTGCCTTATGTGACAAAAAGTGGATTTCCTTAACTCAAAACAGACCAATGAGACTGATTGTTCTGAGAGCTGAGTTGGTTACTGGTTGGTTACTGGTTGTTTGTTGGGTGATCTGTACTGTTATATATTAAAATGAAGTTAATGGGGGTGACATCATGGGTTACTGGACCGGGTGACACCAACCCTAGGGACACCCAGAGATGACGGATGCCCTCCCGGTGCCTGGCGAGTGGGGGCGGGGCCTGCGTCGCGTCATGTCGACGCGCCCCTCGCATCACGTCGACGTGCCCCCCTGCCCGTTTTGAGCTCATTTTGGAGCCGAACGGGCTCCAGGGAGGGCAGGCGGGCCGATGCAACACGGCGCTTCGCTACAGTAAGTGCCCCGAGCACGCCCCCCGCCCGCCCGAGCGCCTGGAGCTCCTGCTCCACCAAGTTCCGCCGCTGGTGACACCACTGCCCAGGAGTCATCAGTAGAAATACATAGTCCTGCCTGATGGGCATCTTTTGTGTAGGACCCAGCTCAGCCCAACCTTGTTTCTCCCTATTCACCTCTAAGATCCATCATGCGGGTGACGCGCTGAGCTCTCACACTGGGTGACGCAAACCCTAGTTTCTGTCTGTTTCTGGTGGACAGAGACGAAGATACAATGTGGAGAGGAAGACAGTGCTGCGGGCTAGAACACTGGGGAGTGGGAGGAGCAGAGGCGAAACTAGACTGGAGCGGAGGCAAGTAGTTCTGCAAAACTCCGTTACACCGGAGTCAGTGGCTCCTCCCCTTTGCTGTTGGAGCCATTCCGGCAGCAACAGGGGAGTGTCCTGTGTGTTGCCTTTGCCGCCAGAATGGCTCCAACAGCAAGGGGGGTGGTGGCTGCTGACTCCAGTGTAACGGAGTCTTGCAGAACTACTTGCCTCCGCTCCAGTCTAGTTTCACCTCTGGTGGGAGGAGCAGAGGCTGGCACACCGTTTGGTAAGGGGGCCCGCATTTGGCATGCTGCCATCAGGAGGTCTTGGCCAGCCCTGGGTGTGTGGATAATAAAGAGACCAGCACAAGTTTAACATGTATGGGCAATGAAAAGACAAGCACTGCACAGGTAGCACCCACAAGTCAAGTCAAGTTTATTAGGTTAAATAGCACATTGCCATACACCTATAGAGGTAGCACCAATGCTGGCTTGGGTTTTGAAGTAGCCTGGGGCCATCCTAAACTAGGAGGCAGCAGAAGACGATGTCTCTTCCGGACTCACTTAAGAAGAAGAAAAGAAGAGGACTTAAGTCACAGGCAGGTCAGCTGTCCACTTAGATGTGACCATCTAGATCACCAGTTTCATGCTGCAATCCTATCCATGCTTTCCTGGAAGTAAGCCTCAGTGAATGCAATGGGACTGACTTGCATTCTCACAGCCCAATCCTAGCCAATTTTCCAGCGCTGATGCAATGCAACACTGAGGTAAGAGAACAAACATTCCCTTACCTTAAAGAGGCCTCCATGACTCCCCCCCCCACCGCAGGATGCAGCATGGATCCCAATGGCATGGCTACATCGCTGCTGGAAAGTTAGTTAGAATTGGGCTGTAAGTCTTGTACCTTATTCTAGGATGCAGAGGCAATAAGAAGGTTTCCCACTCAGTTCAGGAATTCATACTCTCTTTTTTTTTCTTTTTTTGGCTTTATGCAGATCCTGCTTCCCAAATTAATTCATTTTCTTGGAGAAATGTACAAGCAAATATGATAATTAGTATTAAATTAATTCCAAGTGATTTTAAACCCTTGTGGCGTTTATCTTTAATAGCCACTGCCTCCTACTTAAATATGATTAAGCTGTTCTGTTGTAATAGATATTACGGAAACTAAAATACCAAGTTGTACATAGATTTTTACAGGGTGTTTTTTTTTTAAATGCAAGCTACTGCATCTTAGATATTCAACACCTGAAAGGAAATGTTTAACGTATTTGACACAGCACATTATTTTGTGTCACATTATGTTACACGTGCTGTCATCTCCGCTTGGGAGATAAAGTGTGACAGGGGTGGGGGTGGAGAGAGAGCTCAGTGCCAAATGTGAAGAAAACGGTGACGAGACGCGAGTTGACGAGATGTGATGCACCTGAAATTTGGAACGGGGATTGGGCTGGGGGCCTGTGTGAACTTAAGAGTTCCTCCACATGAACCCATTATGAGTTGTGCCAAACCACCACTGAAGATTGGGCTCACCTTGTAACAGGCTTGTTGCCAATCAGCCAGGTCTCCCTCATGTTCCAACAACCTTCCCCTTGTGAAGGGAGACACCTGTGGCAGGGAGTACTGGCTGGCTATAGCAGAAGCTGCACAGACCCCTCCCTTACGGCGTAGATGTGTCCATTGCTTCTAGGATCATGGAAACTTCCAGAACAAGTCTATTCATGTTAAACACAGAAGTAAGTCCCACAATACTCAATTGGCTTACACCCAAGTAAGTGCATATAGGATTTCAGCCCTAGTTGCTACGCTTCCCAGTCCAAGGGCCCAATCATCCAAATCGATTTTCCAGTGCTGATGCAGCCACGATGCATTCCCTTACCTTGAGGAGGCTTCCATGACTGCCTCTCCACCTCAGGATGCAGCACGCACCCCGTTGGCATGCCTACATCAGTGCTGGAAAGTTGAATAAGATTGGGCCCAATTCATGGAACCAGGAGACATTAGAAATTACTAGAGAAGTACAATTTATGGGTTTTCCAGCCATGTATTTAAAATTAGAAATTATTGTGTACCCATGCAGCAATGTCCAAGAAGGACGAGGCCTACAAGACTTGTGCCATTGCCAGCCAACAATTCCTGCCGCAGGTCTACTTTGGGATGGTATGTTTGGAAACTGTCGAAGACTGAAAGCTCTGGCTGTGAGCCTTAGAAGCATTTGTGGGTGGCTTATGTCACACACAAAGCTGCCACCAGTGTCATCGCATGGTGTGCTTCCTTACCCTATTGGCTGGTGATCTGAGGGCACCATTGGCTGGTGATATCGGAACACATGTATGTTTCACTACAGAGTACAGGGGGGTGAATGCAACGTGAGGCTGCTGTTTTCAGTGGCAATTTTGTGTATGTCGTAATATTCTTTGTCACTGGTCAATTAGTGATCAAACTGAAACAATCCAGATTCATGTTTATATGCCTGATGATGGATGTCCAGGTGGTAATAAAGTGGTTTTTTTTTCTCCCTGGAGTGAGAGATGGCAGCTCATCCCATACTACATGGCAACTAGGGATCATGATGAGTGGTTCAGTTGCAGGAAGCAGCAGCAGCAAACAGGTATTTTGGAAAACAGGATGGATGAGGGATAGATAGCACATTAACCTGCTGTAAAGCACTTCACATTACAGGAGAAAGTGTTTCCCTCTGTTTCCACTGCTGAATGTTCAGAAAGATTAGCCCCTTTCTGTTTAGTTTCCTCCAACTACTGTATAGGCTAAATGTGTGGAGGCGAGAGAGTGTGCCCCCTGGTCTTGACCCTGATGCAGGGCTGGCCCGAGACCTCCTGACCCCTGAGGCAGCACGCCAAATGGGAGCAATTAGTCCAACGGGCTTAAAGCCGGCCCTGCTTGTGTCTTCATTCTGGGTGTTGGGATGTTTCTGTTGCTCTGTAAAGCGTCATGTACACTGATGGTGCAAGAGAGATACAGATAGATAATGCAATGCTTGTGCAGATATACCTATCATTCAGAAGCTCGCCTGCAAGTCCTGCTCCTTGTTTGGGGGTGCCTCACTGTAGAGACTCCATAGAAAGAGAATAGCTCTCTGCATATGCTCAGAAGCTGCTTTACTTAAAAAAGGTGATCTAAAAAGAAATAATATATTTATTTATTTATTTGCAAAATGATGGTGGCGCACTTCGCGCAGCCGCTCGCCTTTACCCCCGTCCTGCTGATCGTGCGGGACTGAAGGGGGTGGCACCCAGCAATTGCCTGGGTTGGCTGAGGGGGCGGAACCGGCCGGGCGAAAGCCTTGTGGGCGGCTCGTCGTCCTCAGTCCATTGGCTGGCGCCGATACCCGTCCTGCCCACCCATGCATACAGTTTGAGCAGGGGCATAGGCTGATATGGGGTGGTGGGGCGGCGGGCCCCAGGGCGTAGGGGCGGAGAGGCTCCAGGGGGGGCGGGAGCCTCCCCAAGTTCTGTGTTTTTTTCGTGTTTTTTTTTTCTTTTTTCGGCGATTTTTCGCCGATTTTAAGTCAAAAAAAGCGGGTATTTTAAAAAGTATGTATGATTTGCCGGCACTTAACTTGTACAGGACGTTCCCTCGACGATGTTCTTCCTGCTCCTGGGCGTGCAGCTTCTCCATGCACCCGGGCGCGGGACTCTGTACCGCCCCCAGCAGCACTTTCCGTAGTTTGCGCATGCGCAGACCCACGGAGTCTCCAGGGACGTTCTGGGCATGCGCAAACTCCCTGGAGCGTCCCTAGACACACCGTGGGTGTGCTGGGGACGGTACAGAGTCCCGCGGCCGGGCGCACGGAGGAGCTCCACCCAGGAGCAGGAAGAACATCGTCGAGGGAACGTCCTATACAAGTTAAGTGCCGGCAAATCATACATACTTTTTAAAATACCCGCTTTTTTTGACTTAAAATTGGCGAAAAAGAAAAAAGGCAATAAAACTGTCAAAAATAGGTTTCGGTTTTTGACAGTTTTATTGGGGGGCTTTGCGTGTTCCGCCCCAGATGCGGGGGTGCCTGGCGACGCCACTGAGTTTGAGACTAGCTGGTTGTCCCATTTGGGGGACCGGGTAGGATTTTTTTGCTGGCAACTTAATTGGCCGTGGCTGCCAGTTTTTTCGCCTACCTCGAACTGGTGTCAGGTGGCGCAGGTTAGCTGAGGGATTCTTTTCATTGCTTAGGTCACTTGCAGGTGTTGGGCAGGTAAGGTCTTGGTTTTGGCATCCAATCGGAGGCAGCAAAGTCACAGGGGAAGCCAGAACCACTCTGACGGGTACTGGCCCGGCCCGGTGAGGCAGGCTGGCAACCCCTGATGGCTGGATAATTTTGGGCCAGCATAGAAATCCTATGGGTTCAACTATCCGTCTGCCTCGGTCCTTTAAAGAATTTGGGCCAGCAATGAGAGGCACGCAGGGGGTTCCCCCTGGGC
Organism: Plestiodon gilberti rubricaudatus; assembly: GCA_026170595.1. Classification (NCBI taxonomy): domain Eukaryota; kingdom Metazoa; phylum Chordata; class Lepidosauria; order Squamata; family Scincidae; genus Plestiodon; species Plestiodon gilberti. The sequence goes on along the minus strand of JANXHW010000002.1, from coordinate 103,816,087 downwards.
GACCTGGAGCCAGGTTGGCATGCCCATCAATCATCCAGATCACCTGGGGGAGGTAGACAGCTAGTGCTGTTTTCCCCAAATTAGAACCTGCAGGGTGGTTGGGTTGTTTAGTGCCTTGCTGCAAAGCATTTGTTGGTGATCTTTGCACAATTAATAAAGTGGCCCAGTTAACTCCAACCTTCTGTCTCGCGTGATTTATTTCGGTGGGTAAGGGGGGTAAAAACTCAATCCATTTCTCATAATGAGGCAGTCCTAATGAATAGCCTCAAGGCTTGAGGGGCTTAGTTATGTGAGCCAGCCTTCACCTGCCCCCCTACCACCTGTCATTGACAGGCTTGGGGAAAAAAAAACACCAGAAAAAAGATGCTCAAACATTTATCTCCTTATATTTACACAAGTTTGCAAATTACAGGACCTCAGTTGTTTGCAGGGCAATCAGCAGCTATCTTGCAAACTGCAGGAGCTCAGCTCTTTGAAGGGCAATTAGCAGCCATCTGATTTTTGAATAGCCTCAGGGCATGAGACAATTACTTATCTGATCATTCCATCACCCCTGTTTTCATTGGAGGTTCTGCAGGACCCACCAGAAATCTGGTCGCGACCCACCAAGTGTGTCCTGACCCACAGTTTGGGAAACACTGTACTAGACCTTTTGTACAAAATATTGTACTGAAAGTCTTTTAACTATCCGTATATACAAGAGCTAAATACAGTTCTCTTAATGTACAACAAGAACAGGAGCCCAGTCACAAGAGCGGAGCATGTTTTATGGATTGAGAGCTTAGGTCTGCCATGGAGACTGAAGCAATGCTCCAGAGGTAAAACATTTCTAAGGGAGAAAATAGGGTTGTTTTTTGGTTGGAGCTAGGTGTTCTCGATGCTGCAGCAAATTAAAAACAATTAAAGCTGAGTTAGATGGCCTATTTTTAAATTATGTGAGCAAAAGTAAATCTACTGTGCCAGATACAGACATCATTGCAAAAACTGAAACTATAATTTGCCAAGAGAGTGGTGTATAATGGTCTCTAATTATTTCTTTGGCCACCATTCAGAACAGCTCAGAAAATCAAGGACTGTGCAGGCGCACAAAGTAGTTCACAACAGAACGTTCTCTTATCTATATGTAAAAGAATGTTTTTGGTCTACTTTCTCTTTTGACAAGCTGAACATTATTACAAAACCGTATTCACATAATTGATTAAATGATTTTCATAGGAACAACAAAATACTAGAACAGTGATTTTCAACGTTTTTCTGCGTAGAGGCACACTGACCTCTGTGGTTTTCGCCACTTGTGATGTCGCTTCTGGGAGACTCTTTTGGGTTCTGTGACTCTGTTTTTGGGCAGCTATCTGTAGTAACAAATAGTCTGTCCCTCCTCCTCTGCTGGTGCCAGTAGCGTCACTGGACGCGCGTCACCCGGGATCAGGAGGGGGGGACGCGCGTCACCCCCCGCCCCGGGCGGCGCCCAGTGATGCTCTTTCCAGGGGAGGGGGCCTTCTGAGAAGGCCCACGGTGTCGGCGCACTATTTATTCTTTTTTTCGCGCATGCGCAGAACGTTTTTGAGACAAGGGCTGCCCATTTCCGTTCTGCACATGCGGTAAAAAAGAATAAATAGTGCGCTGACGCCATGGGCCTTCTCAGATGCCGCCGGTCGTGGTGGACGTTCCGGGGCTTTCTCCGGCTCCGAGGCCGGGAGAAGCCTCGGATCGCCCGCCCGTGTCACCCGTCCAGAGGCTCCGAGCCTGGAAGAAGATATCGGGACGCTCCCGGGGGCTTGGAGCCTCTGGATGGTGATGCGGGCGCGTCACCCCCGGCAGCCCGGCCCGCGCTCCGCGCTCCAGAGACACCACTGGCTGGTGCAATTCGTTGCTACAGACAGTTGTCCTAAAAACAGAGCTGCAGAACCCAGAAGAGTTTTTCAGCAATTTTCAACCACTGTGCTCCAAATTCCCTTGGCACACCTGTAGACCTTTCACGGCACACCAATATGGTGTGGCACACCAGTTGAAAATCGCTGTACTACAGTATTGTAAAAATATGTTACTGCTTTTCTTGTTTAAAGAAAGACATTAGAGTCATAATGTGATTGGAGTTATAGGACAAGGAAGGACCAGGCAGTCAACAGTTACTACTCTTGTCCTTTATGGACGATACCTTATACTGAGTCAGACCATTCTCCCCTCTAGCCAAGTGTTGTCTATTTTGATTGGCTGTGGAGTTCCAGGCGTCCTTCCCAGCTACCTGAGATCCATTATCTAGATTTTGGGATCTTAGCATGTAATGCTCTACTATTTAGCTCTGGTCTCTCCTCACAGTAATGTATATGGCACTTTACAGAGCAATGAGCAAAAAGCAGGTCTCTGCCCCAAGGAGCTTACAGTCCTTTTGAGAGAATTGAGGCCCCTCCCCTCCACACTTCATTCCTTCCCTTCCTACATGTGATAATCCCCCAGTGGTCCTCTCCTAAGCTGTGTGTGGGAGGGGACAACACAAGGAAAGGAGGAAAATAGAGCAGAAAATCTAGAACGGGATTATATGAAGTAGTAATCTGCAGCTATGTCAGGATTACAGAAATTTTGCTAAAGCTCAGTATGCTAACTGGGCAAGGGGCACTTTTTCAATTGGTGCTCCTCTTATATTTAGCAGGGGGAGAGTAACTGCCCCCCCTTTCACCCCAGCACAGTGTCTTTTCTGGTGGCTGTTTGCTGGTGGTGTTCTGCATCTTTTTTAGATTGTGAGCCCTTTTGGGACAGGGAGCCATTTAATCATTTGATTCTGTCTGTAAACCGCTTTGTGAACTTTTTGTTGAAAAGTGGTATATAAATACTGTTAATAATAATAATATGACAGAAAGGGCTGAGGCCCTCTGACTGGGTAGACCCCACAAAAGCATTCCTAACCTAATCCAGCGTTTGATGGAGTCTAACAAGCTCATTGTCCTTATCGTCCATTTTCAATCCTGAGCTTCTTGACATGCTTAAGGACGCAGGAGTCCAGAAAAACTACATTTACCGAATGTTTCTGGGCAGCCTTGTCACCACAGTGAAGGCCTCAGGACCAGCCCTCCTTGTTGTGAATCCTGTTCTTCACTGTAAAAAAGGTAAAGGTGACCCCTTACAATTCAGTCGTGTCCGACTCTAGGGTGTGGTGCTCATCCCCATTTCAAAGCCGAAGAGCCAGTGTTGTCCGAAGACGCCTCCGTGGTCATGTGGTCATGTAGCCAGCTGGAACACGGAGCTCTGTTTACCTTCCCGCAAGCGGTACCTATTTATCTACTCACATTAATATGCTTTGGAACTGCTAGGTTGGCAGGAGCTGGCCAAGCAACGAGAGCTCACCCCGTCGCAGATTCGAACTGCCGACCTTTTGATCGACAGTTCACGGTTCAGCGGTTTAACCCACTGCGCCACCCGCTGGCCTTGACGTTCTTCACTGTAGTTGCCTGTTACGTTTGGGGGGAAGCAAAGGGGACAGTGAGGAGTGTGGGGAGCTAAAGTGAGATGGAGGAGCTCATAGTGGAGAGTTGGGAGGAGGTTTGGGCCATGTTGCGTATTTGACTGTGTCCTAAGGAGCATGACACTGTGGTCTTCACCCCAGCACAGTGTCTTTTCTAGTGTCAGTTTGCTGGTGGTGTTCTGCATCTTTTTAGATTGTGAGCCCTTTGGGGATGGGACCACTTAGTTGATTTTTCTCTGTAAACCACTTTATGAACTTTTTTGTTGTTGTTCTTGATAAGCGGTATATAAATATTCAATGGTGATGATGAGACCTAAACTTTGGGAAGGGTTCAGAAATAATGTATTTCCTTAAAAAAAAAAAAAGTTTTAGCCAAGCCCATTTCAAACTGAGGAGTGCTCGTGCATGCGTGCATGTGTGTATGCTTGCCTATTAATAATAACTTGTTCTTTGAGCATCCAGTTTTCTGGCTGACAAATCACAGAGAGTTTCCTTCTCATGAAAGGTCTGGATAAGTGTATTAAACACCACTCCAATGAATTTTCTCATTTGGATGATTGGCTGCTGTTCTGCATTCTAAGTCCTGAATGCTTATCTCCACTTGCAGAGGCCATTTCCTGCCGTGGGAGCAGAGAATGTCATTAGTGTACCCAACCCTCTTATAACCCACAGCACATCGTTAAATAATCTAATGACTGTATGGCCCATTGACCTCCATCATTCATTGGTTAACAATGTTTGTTATTTACAGGCACTAGGGAAATTGCCACTGTGTTATCATTCCGCCTCTTGTCCAACTCCCATCTCGACTTTTATACAAAATACAAAAGGCTCATAAATTGCTTCTAATGATATGATCTGATGTACAAGCACATTAGTTTTCTTCCCCATCCCCCGGTTATTGGTAGAGCAATCTTCTAATCAAAATATTTTTCATAGATCAACTTCGGCTTAAGGTTCCAGTTCCTATATATATATATTTGCTTTATAAAACTCGGGCGGAAGTTATGCAAATGTCTTAAACAAGACAAAGATCAGACTATGGGAACCGGATGACTGAACCACCAGAGTATTTATTTAAATGCCAACTCTTTTGTGGCTGGTTTGATAAAACTGTCCTACAGGATGAATGCTAATACTTTCCAGCATGTGTACCATTGATTACCCTCTTCACGGAAATGTTCCTGTCATGCTGGCATCTCAAGTTTTCGAGTTTGGACACCTATTTGCAGTGGCACAAGAAATCCTTGGGTTCAGTCTTAGGTCGGTGTATTTGTTGTGTTCATATTGATTTAGTTAAATGACACCAAAAAATCACAATTTTTCATTTCATAGAATACAAAGAATGTGATGTACAGTAGTCCTGATACGGTAGCACAGCGATTTTCAACCACATTGGTGTGCCGCGAATGATCCGCAGGTGTACTGCGGGAGTTTGGGGGAGGGTCATTTTATTAGTAGGGCTATTGGGGGTTGTGAGCCCCCCCCCTGCTGATAGCACAGTGCACCTTGTCAATTGTCCAAAAAATGACGGTTTGCCTTGACAATGTTAGTCCCTTGTCAGTGTGCCATGAGATAAAAAGGCTAAAAATCACTGCTATAGCTACAATATTGCAAGTTTAGCCTTACAGTGGCTATGTCCCTCTGCAAGGATGGTGAACCTATCGAACGATCTGCTTCCAGAAGTTGATAGGCTCAAGTGGGTTACTAAAGCAGCCCCTCCCCCCATACACAAATCACACAAGACAAGATATTTGTTTGGTATAAATTTGGCCACTACATATTTATTATTTATTTAAATCATTTCTATCCCGCCTTTCCCATGCTGAAGCATATGCCCAAGGTGGCTTGCAAAGTTCCATAATAAATGTACAAAGTATGAAAACAATGAGATAATAATTCAATTTTATTGAATTCCTGCAGTGGATCCTGACTAATGAAGCTCGTCTCTCTTTAGTGCGGGCACCTAACCCTGAGGGAGACAGATGCAACTGTTCATCGAAGCCTCTGTCGCCATAATAATAAAGGAAATTACCTGGGCGCCAGCAGCTCTTGGCTCGTGAAATCTCGCGAGATCCAAGATGTCAACGCCCAAATCTCGTGAGGGCATGATGCCCTCATGAGACTTGGGTGCCGACATCTTGGATCTCGTGAGATTTCGCGAGCCAAGAGCTGCCGGCGCCCAGGTAATTTCCTTCTTCTACATCCACCATGGCAGCTGTGGTGGTAAGCGGCAAGCGGGTGAGTAGGCCATTTGCCCGCTCTCTCAAAGCTTGGAGCTGGCAAGAGAGAGCCAGCCCGGGCTGCGCGAGCCTCGGTGAGGTTCGTGCGGCCCGGGCAGGCTCTCGCCGGATCGCCCACTCTCTCACCGGCTCACCAGCTCAGTCACTCAGCCAGCGAGACTATGGGAGCTAGAGAGGCTGCAGCAAGTTTGCGCAGGCGCAGCCTCTCCAGCATAATCTTTGATACTGCTGGCCTGCCAGGAAGGATGCGTCTGGCCAGGCTCCGCCCAGGTTTTTTTTTTTTTTTTTTTGCACGAATGAATGCGGTATCCACCACCCTGGCTGTGCAGAAAATGCCCCCCCCCCCGTGTGTGTGTGTGTGTGTGTGTGTAAAACGGCCTAAAAAGAGGCTTAAAGAAGCCTCTTTTGGGGCGTTTTTTTGCAGGTTCATTTTTTGAAGTGTGGGGGAGTGTGGGCCCAAGGTACATTTGCAGCAATGTCTTATTTTTCGATATTGTTGTCAGCAGTTGCAACAACCTTGGAATCAGCTGCAAATGAGCGCCCTGCTGTGAAGATACTGGTCCAATTTGAGGGATTGTATACAGTATTTTTGTCAAATCATTTATTTTATTAGAATGGCAGCTCAGAAAAATGTTTGTGTTTGAACTGACAATTTGGATAATAATGTACTACTCAAGATCAGCTATTCTTTCTTTCATGTCTTTGGCAGCATTATAATAGCTGTAAAATGACACTTATTGAAGCATGTTATTGTGTGACAAGGGGGAATTTCACCCACTCGTTTCCCCAAAAACTATAGTTTTCTGCTGGAATTCCTGAGGTGGTTTGATGTTTATCCCATTACAGTATTCCCCCAAAGGCCATTTCAAGCAACCTGCTGTTACTTACATAAGTTGCATGTCATACCGCAAAGGAAAGAACAGGATTTTACTATGTCACATGTTACAAAACCAGTTCAGGCATATGCAAGGGCAACAGACACAATGTGGCTGAAATGCTGCCACTTAAATTAGACTTGATTCTGAAATATGCGACAAGGTCTCTGCTGTTCTGATGAGTGGCAGTATTGCCTCAAAGCAGATGAACTCCTTGCCACAGGATGTGGTGATGGCATCTCGCCTAGATGCCTTTAAAAGGGGTTTGGACAGATTCATGGAGGAAAAGACCATCACAGGTTACAAGCCATAAGCAACCTCCTGGTTTTTAGAAGTAGGTTTTCTCTGTGCCAGGTGCAAGGGAGTGGTGACTGGACACAGGTATCTTGTTGTCTTGTGTGCTCCCTGAGGCATCTGGTGGGGCCACTGTGTGACACCGGAAGCTGGACTAGATGGGCTTTTGGCCTGACCCAGCAGGGCTCTTCTGATGTTCTTATGTTCTTATGAAGCCAGGCTTGACATAGCCCAGGGGACATCCTCAGGGATTCACCGCACCACATCTTACCTACTCTAAGGTCTCCAGTGTGTTGAGGGGGTGTCTGTGGACCCCAGAGTCCTCATAGCAGATGTGAGAGCAATGCAACATGCCGTACCCTATCATGTCCCAGGGATGTGCCCAAGGCATTGCCTAATTTGCTTTGGGTGATGTAGGTGTGTGTAGAATAGTCTGAGGATATCACAGGCTGTGTTACACCCACCTCATATGTATTTCTAGAATAGATCTAGACAGTGGCGGCACTGCAGTATGGCAGGGGGACGCTGGGGGTGACGTGCCAGAGGGTGACGCACCGGGAGTCCCAGCATGTCACCCTCCTGGCGCGTCGCCCCCAGGAGAGCAGCAGGCCGAGCTGCGCCTTCTTTGGCGGCTTGGCCGCTTCTAAATAGGCCAGGCAAGGCTTTGAGCGGCATGCGCACAACGCCACTCGATGCCTTGCCCTCAGAAGGGCCAAATGAAGACCCAATCAGATCTTCGTTCAGCCCTTCTGAGGGCAAGGTGTCGAGCGGCATTGTGCGATGAGCCGCTTGAAGCCTTGCCTGGCCTACTTAGAAGCAGCTGAGATGCTGAAGAATATGCGCCTCGGCCTGCTCCTCTCTCAGCGTGTGGGCCGTGGGGACGGTGGGGTGAGTACGGGGGGGTGACGTGCCTGGGGGGGTGAATGACGTGCCGGGGATGTGGGGGGTGGGTGGGTGACATGCCTGGGTGTGGGTGGGGGCCGGGGGGTTGACGCGGCTGGGGGTGGGTGACGTGCCGAGCTGGCTGACCACTCGCCCGGGGTGACGCGCTGGCTCGTGATGCCACTGAATCTAGAACCCAATGGAAAACAGCCTAGAATGAAAAGCATCATAGAATGTTAGAGTTGGAAGGTAGCTTAGCAACCTTCTAGTCCGACCCTCTGTCAGCACAGACAACTATGACAGCGTTATAGTGCTAGGTCTACTCTGGAAATGATTGTGGTGCAAGTCCACATTGTGCTGTGAAGGTGGATCAGGCCCGGGAAGTGGGTTAGGATTTGGTGGGCACCACCCACCCCTGCCCCGTTCCTCCCCATGGCATGGCACCCCATTGCGTCATGGTTTTGTCCAGATTAGTGTTGCCAATCATCATCATCATCATCATCATCATCATCATCATCATCATCATCATCAAGAATAATTATATACCACTTTTCAACAAACATTGCCCCATTCCTATGTTTGTTCCTATGTTTTCTGCTGGAACTCCTGAAGTGGTTTGATATTTATTCCATTATATTCTCTCCATTCCTACTTGTATCCCATTTGAGACACTTGCCCATAAAATCAGATTCATAGCTCCATAGTGTGTTGATGAAAATAAACGTTTGCATAAATCGGCAAATGACTTAACTGTGCATCGTATTCCTCACGTCAAAGTACAGATATTTCTCTAAATATTGTGTTGCACAGCCAGCTCATTGATGGGCAGAGAAGTGTTAATATTTTAATGTACATTCAGAATCTCTTTTTGTAATACAGTATATAAATGTATGCCTTTGCCAGAAAAGAAAGAACCTTTCTTTTCCCCGGTCCAGATTAAGTTACGTGCCATGTACAGTAGTTGGAATGCCTTAGCCAAATTTTTGTGGGTTTCCACTTCTGTCCCAGCATTTGCAAATTTGATGAGAGGGAACCTTTCTTCAATCAGCTATCTAAATCACTCGAAAATCATCCAAGTCCTGAACACTACTAATTACAGCTCACATAGAACTGCAAAATATCCCCAAACTCTGATTTTTTAAGGCCACAGGGAATGTTGCAATCCCTGACCTAGTCTAGCGGCCCAATCCTAGAGGGCCTTAATGCCACCAGAACAAGTGTTCCGGTGGCATAAACCCCTTTACAGCTGTCACAAACACAACATTGCCAGTGCGCCGCAACTTGACCGCTGCCATGAGCAGCGAGCGGCCAGGTCCACGTGATGGCGGACTGATGGAGCAGGTAAGTTTGTACAGGGGGAGGGAAGTGGGGAGGGGATGGGTGGCGCCCGCTGAATCCTAACCCCTCTTCCTGGGCCTGATCCACCTGCACAGCTCAATACAGACCTGCCCCAGCTATTGAACTGGTACAGCTCCCAATTGACCCATGGCAGCTTCTGGGTTACCCCAGAGAAAGGGAACAAATGTTCCTTTGCCCCGAGGAGGCTTCCAGAGGTCAAAGCTTCCCTGTGGGATACAGCAGTAGCCACATCAGCACCACTGGATTGCTGTGTGGAGAGTTAGTTAGGATTGGACTGTAAAGCTCAGGTAAGTTCCAGGATAATGCAAGGGAGCTGTGCAATGCCTCATCTTGTAGACCAAACTAGCTGTAGCTCTCCACCAACTTTTAAACCACTGTTTAGTTTATGTGGCAGGGTTGGATGTGAGGCTGTTACCATCATTTGGGCTGGGGTTGCAGAGAGTAGATTATAGAAAGTCATAAAAGTAATAAAAGGCGCACTGTTGGTAGGGCTAGAGTCTTCCTGTGCACATTAGCGGATTCTGGAGGACCTGCTGAGGCAGGTAGGATGGCAGGCGAGGTAGGATGGAGTAAGGGTAGGGCAGAATGAAGTGGTGACGGGATGTGGGGAGGGCAGAATGGAGTGGCAGCGGGGGAAGGGTGGATCATGTCCAGGAAGGCAGCGGCCGAATCCTAGCTCCCTTCCAGGACCTGATCCTGCGGCATGGGTCCACACGCACCTGTGCTAGCAAATTTGCTAGTACAGGTCCCAATAGACCCCTCCACATTGTGGAGGCTTACTCCAGGTTAGGGAACAAATGTTAGGAAACAAACCCATAGGAGACCTCTGCAACTGCCCCCCCCCTTGCTGGGTGCAGCGGTAGCCATTTTGGTATTGCTGCATTGGCGGAGGGAAGAATAGAATTGCGCTGTAAGTCCCATTGAAATCAGTGGGACTTATCCTTACACCCCCCAATGAAGACACGAGACAAGCCACTTATGGAGATATAGTCACTTTATTTATGCTTATCACAGAAATCTGCAGAGGCAAACACTGGGGGTAAACTAACCCACCCCCAAACGGCGTGAGGGCACTGGTCGGGGGAAATGGGCCTAGCCATCTTCCTCCCCCTGCTTGTTTTGGCATCAAACACCCCGACTCCAGGCCCCCCCGGAGCCTATCACAGCCAACCCCAAAGGGCTGAGACAGCGGAGCACGTTTTGAGACCCATACTAGCCAAGCCATTGATGGGCCTCACCTGCTCCAGTCAGGAGGCTTGCCAACTCAGCCTCACCGACCCGGGTTAAGGGTTAAGTGTCATAATGGCTCACCTCAGGCTCGTAATGTGTCGTAATGGCTCAACTCAGGCTCACCTCCTGACCTTGCCGAGCTCAAGGTGCATGCCGATCCCTATCAAGCCTTACCTACCCATACCCGCACGCCACCTGCCAGGTGACCCACTGGCTAACAGCCTCGTCCCTCTGAACACAGTCTGATGTAAGCGAAAAAACCTCCAATTAGTGCCAATCTATTGGAAGCCAAAAATTCCTACCTGGGCCCCGAAGGGCAACCGGCTAATCCCAGACTATGCCAAGGGAGGGCGGGATGGGGCTTCGCTTCCCGGGTGTCGACTGAAGCCAAGCAACGCTGCAGCGTCTCATCAGTCGATGCCCGGCCCATGTGACCTGGCACGGCCAATCACAGGCCGGGCCTGCTGTGGCTCATCTCTCCTGCCTCCCTCGGGAGGACAGGATAAAATCCCCACGCCGCGATTGGCGGCGCAGGGCCGTTCTGAGAAGACATGCGTAGGATTAAACTGTAAATCTAGTTAACAGAATCTTTTAGCGCTGCATCCAAAAAGCATCTGAAAATAAAAGTGGCAGTAGAGAGTCTTCCATTTAATACAGCATATGTAGTTTGTAAATGGAAAAAATGGCCAGTCATGATCCATAGCAAATTGATAGTCTCCATGTGCCTTTTGGAGAGTGGAATATGAAACAGAGATACTTTTTGTAAAAACTGGCGGCCCTTTTTGGACTATGGGAACCATACCAAAAGTCTTCCATGTATATTTATTCCATTACATATTTTTGTTTAACACAAAAGGGCACCATTTCAGTTTGAAGTGACCCAGTTATTAATTTTAGCCCATTCACAAAATATTTATCACACCAATTCAGGAACTAGTACTACACTCCAACAAATTATTTACAACAGCAAATTCTCCAGATAGAGTCCATCTTTTCCTTGAAAAAGGAAAATACAGGCTAGTTTTGAAACAAATCTTCAACGATTATTCCCAGCCTGCCTTGGTTTTGTCAGGGAGTGTGTTAAGGAGGTAGCAAATCCTCTATTGTATGTTAGAGGGATGTTATTTTTTAAAAAGTCACTGTTGTTCCTGTGCCTTACAATTTATTATATTCAGATGCTATGATTATTATCTCCCAAACCTCTAAAGAATTTTTAACTCTACGTAATTTATATTGCAAAGATGAGAATTTGGTAATCATAATAAAATGAAACTAGTGAATTTTTGAGGAAATTCTGTGTTGTTATCCCCCAAAGATGGGTTCCCCCCCCATCATATACATCATGTGCTACATTTTATTAGTATGGGGCTGAATTCCCACTGATCAAACACTAGATCATAAATGAGTGAAAAAGTAATTATATTGTGCGTCTCTTGGGGCAGTTTGGAGGTTATAGGATTCTTCCAGCAAGTAAAATATTTAAAGCACTGTCTGTGATGGACTCGTTGCATGATGATGTGCCAGTGGCGTTGCCAGGCGCCCCCAAGGTAGGGGCGCCCCCCCGACGCCCCCCAATAAAACTGTCAAAAATTTTAGGTTTCGGTTTCGAAACCTATTTTTGACAGTTTTTTAAAGGTTTTTTTAAATGCTTTTTTTGGGGGGGGGTTAAGTGTTAAAAGGGCATGTGTAAGTGTATGTGTGCTTTCACGGCACTTATCTGGAATAGGGGACGCTTCCAGAAGTTCCAGCGACGATCTTCTTCCTGCGCCCGGGCACATCTTCTTCCTGCGCCCGGGGGCGAACTCCGTAACGCCCCCAGCAGTGGTTTCCGGAGTTTGCGCAGGCGCAGAAACACGGAGTTTCCAGTCGACGTTCTGCGCCTGCGCAAACTCTGGAAAGCGCTGCTGGGGGCGTTACGGAGTTCGCGCCCAGGCGCAGGAAGAAGATCGTCGCTGGAACTTCCTGGAAGCGTCCCCTATTCCAGATAAGTGCCGGGAAAGCACACATACACTTACACATGCCTTTTTAACACGTAACCCCCCCGAAAACATTAAAAAAGTGGAAAAATGCGAAAAAACCCCAAATTTAAGGAGCCCGCCGCCCCACCCCCTGAGCCCTGCGCCCTGCACCCTGGGGCCCACCGCCCCCCTGCCCCCTATCAGCTGACGCCCCTGTGATGTGCAGCTGACTGCCAGGTCCAAGTGACCAAGAGGCATTTCAGCCCCAATATCTGGGTGATCAGAAGATTCATGTAGATGAAAAGCATGTGGGACAAGATGGAACTCTACGGCACCCCCAAAGAGTGGAGCAGAAAGTCCTTCAGCACCACCTCCTTTGCAGGAATGACCCATCTTTCCAGGAATGAACACATTCCCTATCCATGGTGGCCCCACACCCGTCCCTTCCAGGTAGGCTTACCAGATCTCCAACCGGGACAGAGTGCTAGACCTTTAGGAGAAGGAATGTGGGCAGGTGTAGCTTGTTAAGTCCTAGAGCACAATCCTAGGCATGTCTACTCAGAAGCAAGCCCCACTGAACACAATGGGGCTTGCTTCTGAGTAGATATGCCTAGGATTGTGCTCTAAGGTTTAACAAGCTACACCTGCCCACATTCCTTCTCCTAAAGGTCTAGAACTCTGTCCTGGTTGGAGATCTGGTAAGCCTACTTCCAGGCAGACCGAAAACTGTTGAGAACTCATGAGAATCCATAGTGAAAGAAAAGTGGCACTGACATGTTTTAACTTATAAAAAACTTTTCCCCCCTCCTCAAATGTTTTATTTATGTTAATTCCTTTTTAAAATTAAAACTCAAAGGGTACAATCCTAGAAGACATTTCTGGGAGTAAGACCCATTGAACACAATGGGGCTTACTTCTGAGTAGACTTGCATATGATTGCACTGACAGTGACTTACAAGTAAATCAAACCACACCCCACTCCTCCAAAATCACAAATTAGTACGTTTTGGGGATGTTACTGCAAACGTTATACAGTAGTTACTATTTGTCTATTATTGTCACTTGTTAAAAGCCTATTAGGAAAGCTCTCAGTACAGCAGAATAAATGAGAAGGCATGGAACCCATAAAGAAATGTAATTAAATTATTTCCTCAAAGCAACGTCATCAAGCTTTAGAACTGTCACCAAGTTAAAGGGATCAGTTCATTGTATGATGCTTATTAAATGTGCGTGAAATAAATAAAACAATGGTTTGGAAGATAAAACATTGTTGTAGGAATCACCATCATTCCTTCTCTGCAAGACTCCCTGCGCATTGCTTTCACCGACTTGAATGGTTCCGAAGGCGAGGGGGCGGGGCCGCTTCGTGCACCCGTGTAACGGAGGGTCGGACTGTGGCGGAACTTAGAGCTCCGCCCACACTGCAGCGATGCTAGTGAGTAGATGTAGACACACACACATTGAATAGAAAGAGCTGTACATAGCTAAGCAGAAGAAAATAGTTTTCAGAGGGAATGACTATTCTGACATGGTAGCAGCTGTCTAGGTTTTTGTTGCCATATGTATTCAACATGATTAAAATGTGGAACAAAATCTGTTTCTGAGTAACTGGGGACACCTTTTTATTGGCTTAAAAGGTTTGTAGTGGATAGATTCATTAATTGCTAACAGCACAATCTTATGTGTATCTACTCAGAGTCAGAAGTAAATTCCATTGTCATCCATGTGACTTACTCCCAAGAAAGGATTTCAGCCCATACTTAATGATGGGGCCCATGATTTTCTTTCTATTCCAAAGTTCAAGGAAAGCTTACCAGCTCTTTTGAATCAATGTACAATTTCTTTCTTTCAGCCCATACTTAATGATGGGCCCCATGATTTTCTTTCTATTCCAAAGTTCAAGGAAAGCTTACCAGCGAGCAAGGGGAAAAAAATCAATGCTTTCTCAGAAAATGACTTTAATAAACTGAGCAGTCTTCCGACCTTTAATACTCAAATATCTACCTAGAAGACAAATGATATATATTGTAGTTTATTTTTGTCTCCTGAAGCATGAATTAATTTTTGAATTGTTATATGAACTCTGCCTTTTCTTTTACAAGTTCTCCAACCGTAGCTATCCATCACAAGTAGATCACATCTCTATCACACGTCAGCGTAATTCACTTGAGCAGATGCAACTCTCTCCCGACTTCTGTCTTTCATTCTGGACTGCACCAGCATTTACTGCTAAAGATGACCCTAATCCTGAAAGAAGTGCTGAGCTCAGGGATTTTAAATGATGATTAACAGAATCGTAGAACTGTAGAGCTGAACAAGGCCTGATGTTGGGGGTTGAGTGTGCCCATGTTTTCCAGTGTTGGTTGCTCATGAACGTCTCTGAATTACAAATCAAATCACAAAGCAAGCTTTCCTTACTGTGCAATGCTGAGCAAATTTTGGGGGAGGGCTATTTAAAAGGCAGGATATGAATGGAAACAAAAATAGACAACTATGCAATGATTAAAAGCTTGGAATGGTCAGTTCCAAATATGAACACAATAACAGCAAAGCAATTTTATGAATAAATGATAAAGTAGTAGTCCAAAAGAATAAATGCTAATTTACCACGATGGTTATCATCAGACTATTTTAACCTGAACCATAATGGCCTAATCATGTTTCTGTAATAAAGTTCCTATTATAGTTAGAGAAACAGGTAGTATGGGTAACGCAGCCATATCTATGTAAAAAACACAGCAATCCGACTGAGGTTTAAAAACAATGACGATTTTATCTGGGTTTAACGATGTATTCCCGGACAAACAGAAATTATTAAGAAACCACGGCTGGACAAGTGAGCCCAACGTTTCATGTCCTAATCTGGACACATCTTCTGGGGCAATCCAAAAAGGAATGAAAGATGTTATAGTTCTCGGCGTCTCGCTTCGTTGTTTTGAACTTCAGAAGCTAGGGAAACACGCTGTCAGTTGAATGGAAACCATTCCGGAACTCCTCTGTCAATCAAAGAGATCGATTCTGCAAAAACTAACAGTGATAGCTTGCAATTTTGTCCTTTAGACCTGGTGGATCAATAACAGTTGCATGTCAGTTCATGTTTAAACTGCGGTTATTGCGAAAACTCCGCAGGAAACCCTGCTGTCAGGCGAAGGGGTTCAATCTGGAAACAGCTTGCCAACATAGAGGTTGAGACTGCAGTTGATCCTGCAGTTACTAGGTTGATTCTGCAATTATTAGCATGGAATTCTGTATATTTCCAAGGGGCTGTTGTTCACTTTGAGACCCGATGTCTATCAGTCACATAGTATCAACTCGCATTTTCTGTTGTTATATTATTGCGAGCCTGTCCCTTCGTAGGATGTTTACGTATGACAGGGAGCCAAATGCGATTGGCAAGATTCAATTCTTGCTGCCTATTCATCAGTAAGTGAGGTGGTTTTTTGCTAATCTCAAGAGCTTCCAAGTTCTTCAAAATCATTCCCTTGTTTTCTGTTCTTATAGAGCAGGTTTCTTTGAACAGTATAGAGTGTCCTGTGGTAAGAACATGTTCAGCCACCGCAGATTGTTCTGGGTGTTCCTGTCTTACCGAATCTTCATGTTCTTTTAATCTAGTGCTGATGGACCTCTGAGCCGATCACCTCCCGCCCTCCCAGCATACAGTCTGAGGCTAGTTGGTCGCCCATTGAGAGGCCAGGTAAGAAGTTTTTGCTGTCAACCGATTGGCCTATGGCTGACAGTTTTTTTTTTCAACCTACCCCAGACTGTTGTTTTTGGTGAGGGTTTGAGTAGTTAGTGTTTACTTAACAGTTTATCACTTTGGCAGGTGCCGTGCAAGTCAGGGTAGGTAAAGTGTTTGCTTTGGCATCCATTCTGAGGTAGCAAAGTCAAGGGGGGGGGGAGAGCCAGAACTGCTCAGATGGGGCTTATCTGGCCTGGTGAAGATGACTGGCAACTCCTGTTGACTGGAATTAGCTAGGACTGTCACATGGCAACGCCTGTGGATCTGAACTGTCCAGCTGCCTCGGCCCCTCGACCACCATGCTCTCCTGCCCTTCCCCATCATCACCCATTGGTGCTGCTGTCCACTGCTTGCCACTGCTCCTGCTCCCAGGTAATGGATGGTCACCATGGGTCCAGCACAGCACATTAGGAGAAGCCGTCTGGCCACTTACCCTAATGTGTCACCCTGGAGTCTTGGTCTTACTGGGACTCTTTAGTGGGTTGACTCTGGAGATGCTACTGGATCCTTTTCCTTGTTTAATTTTTCCACTCACTCAGAATCAATCTTCAGCTGCTTTCTCCCAGCATCTTTCTCTACAAGGGGAAGTCTATTTTAAGAGGGGGGAAAATGAACATTGTGGGAAGGTGCAGTAGGGATGTGCAAAAAGAGATTATTCATCTCCTATTTCACTTTGTTGCTTTGTTCGGTAGCCCAATCTGTTTTGTTGACTCATTTCAACAATTTGCTTCACTTTCTGCCTGATTCAGATTGTTGCTTTGTTTCCATTTTATTTTTTTGTTTCCCACTGATTTCAATGGGCATACAACTGACTGCAACTCTTCGGTTTCTTTTCAGAACTGGATGACATTTACAAGACTGAAAGCCTTTCATAAGGTCTTTTCATAGCCGCCTTAAGTCTTTCATAGCCACCTTGATTGCCCTTATTGGGAGAAAGGCGGGGTAGAAATCCTTTAAATAAATA
The DNA here is from genome assembly GCA_026170595.1 of Plestiodon gilberti rubricaudatus. NCBI lineage: Eukaryota > Metazoa > Chordata > Lepidosauria > Squamata > Scincidae > Plestiodon > Plestiodon gilberti. The sequence continues at coordinate 103,799,083 of JANXHW010000002.1, read as the reverse complement.
CACAAAAGTCATTATGGCTCAGTCCTATCCGGCGATAGCCCGTAGGATGCAGAGCTGCTGGCGCAGCATCCACCGCATCCTATGCGCCAGGGATGAAGCCAGTTGAGAGGGGTAAGAAGAGAATTACTGCCCTTACCCTTCTGACCACCCTGTGGTCCCCAATGGGACTCCTCAGATCTATGCTAGTTCTGCTGCTGCTGTAGTTATGAGGGTCCTCCTGGGTGGTCCGGTGTGAGGATTTGGTCACTGGTTTTGCTGCAACCCCCCCATCCTGCCCCAATCCCTGCCCCATTCTTGCCCCTCTACAGGCAGAACCCCGCCGGCCGTCAGTCTGCGCTGCTGGCGGTACTCAGGTTTACGGCTGCTGCACTGGTGGCTATGCAGAAGCTGCCAGCAGAAGGCCTGCCATGAAGGCTGGTCCCTCATTGCACTGGTGTGCCTGGTGGTATGCCAGCACAACTGGCCCATAGAACTGGGCCATAAATTTCATTCATACAGGTGCTGTGGTTTTCATTCTCGGTATAATTGAAGTTTGAGAATTTTAATGCATTTCTACTGGTCCTGCCTCTTTGCATGAAACTCTTAAGAAATGTAGCTATGCCCCTAGGTAAGATTCTTGCTAAATTTCAGAAACACAGGTTCAGGGTTTCAAACGTTATCTTTAAAAGAACATAGTTTTGAGCTTATAATTCTATTGTTTCTTGCCCAATCTGCACCAACATCAGAGAAAATGCAGAGCTGACTCTAAAAAGTTCCAATGTGCTTCACTGACAGCTTCTAGCTCTTAATCACATGACCCCCTACTGGACCTCCCTCTCCTCCCCTAACTGCTTGAAAGGCTACATATGGAGGTAAAAGCAATTGGAGACTGACATGAAGAACAAGAGGGAGAAATGCCAAATGAGAAGCAGCCAGCCAGTCATCCGAAACTGCTTTGGATAGCAGTTTGGAAGCAGGGTGATTTAGTTCAGAGCGCGATTCCTTCCAAATGAAATGCGCACCCCAATGAGCAGTCCCTTTCCCCACCAGAGCTCTGCTCAAGGTTCCATGTCATAAAGGAAAAAATAGGAGACAGTTAAATAAGACCGCATGTAACATGTAATTTGGTCCTGCTTCAGAACCACTTTTGCCATAAGTTCCTGAAATTTCACACTACGCATCACAAGGAGTTTGTTTCTTTGGGCATACTTACTACGAATCCTAAAGGCTGACTCACTTTGAGTGTTTCTTTTGGTACTGGGACCCACACAGCCATGAAATAACTTTGCTAAATAATGTGCAAGCATTTGTCCCCCTTCAGTGCTTCTTTGATTTCATCATAACTATTTTCTCTTTCTCCTCCATTTCTTTTATTCTCTGAGTTTTCGTCTCACGTTTTAAACCTCACTCCTTCAAATGATGTCAGTTATTTCTCTAGCTTTCTTTTTCTGTTTCCTTGACTTTTAAAAACCTATTTATTTCTGTAAAGGTTTCAATCAACGTGCAGCTGAATTAACATATATGTGTCATTCTTTTCTTACACACACACACACACACACACACACACACACACACACACACACACACACACACACACCACAGCCTGCTGGGGGGAGGTACCAGAGGCTACTGAATCAGCATTTGATGAGCAGATTAGAATATCAGTGAAACACAGTGCAGAAGTGGATGAAGTTGGACTTACTGTATGAGAGAAAACACATAATAAGTCTCTGTGTGCACCGTCATGATTTGGGCTTTGGGATTCAGCCACTGCAGTGATTCTCCTGGCTGTGGGCATGTAGTATCGAGAGCAGGTTTTTGGTAGGGGGCAATAGACAAGGCGTCTGCAAGCTTGGTGAAGAAGTAAGAGTCCTGGCCTGTGTAACATTCCAAGCAGTTGTTTTGGGATTCCTTCAAATCTTGTTAACTTTCTCTTGTCCCACCAATGCCATTTCCCAGATCAGAGAATGGCTCAGCACAGCAAAAATGGCTGTGAGGTTCCAAAGGCATTTGATGAGGACTAGATGCCTTATGGCAGTGGTTCCCAAACTGGGAGGTGTGGTTTCCAGGGGAGCCACGGAAACCAGTTAGGGGAGCTGCAGAAACCAACCCAGGGTGCCACGGAATCCTCTTGGAAAACAGCGCAATGCCAATTTGCAGGCATCAAGGTAATCTAATGCGGAGCCGTGGCCAAGGGTCGCCAATGGTCAAGGGAGCCGCAGGTCCAGAGGCGTCGCTCCGGTAGGGGCGGGGCTGTAAGTATCGCCAATGATCAAGGGAGCCGCAGGTCGAAAAAGTTCTGGAAACACTGACTTATGGGTTAGGGCCAATCCAAAACAGAAAGCAATACTGACTTTTCTTCTACTCACATCAGGATTCAGGGCATTGTCAGGGATTGGGGAGTCATCGTAACTACATATCATAAGAAGAAATCAGTCAGATCAGCCCAGAAGTTCATCTAGTCCAGAGGTTCTCAACCAGTGGTACTAGTACCACCAGTGGTACTTCGGCTGACTGTTGGTGGTACTCAGACCACCGGACCACCAGAACCTAGCTCTGATGCGGCACTTTCGGCAGAGCATTTTTGCTTCTGAGAGGCTCCTGCCTTTGGCCGAGCCTCTCGGAAATGCTGAGAAGGGCCTCCCCCACCTGTCCAGAGCCTCCTACCTGCATTTTCTGGCCTCCAAAAACCTGACAACCTGGAAGTAACTGGCGATGATGTAATTGCCAATCACTTCTGGTGGTACTCAGCAGGAGAGTGGTGCCGGAGGTGGTACTTGGCCAGGAAAGCGTTGAGAACCCCTGATCTACTCCAGTGTGCTGTTTCCAGTGGTAGCCAGCCAGATGCCTCTGGGAAGCATAAAAGCAACACATGAAAGCAAGAGCCCTCTCCTGTTGTCTGCTCCATCATCCTCGGAGGTCCACCGCCTTTGAACGTAGAGCTCCACTTTGCTTACAGCTGTTCATTGTTGTTCAGTCGTGTCCGACTCTTCGTGATCCCATGAACCATATCGCGCCTTCCTGTCCTCCGCTGTCTCCTGGAGTTTGCTCACCTTGCTGCACTGTGAGTGTAAGGAACAGGGTCTTGGAAGAGTGTGAGTGACAAGAACAGGGACAACATGTGCTATAGAAACAGAAACAGAAACTCCCGGTTTGCTACCACCACCTTGCAGCCAAAATTTAGATGCACCATCAATTTCTGCAATTCCTTGGCACAAGTGCAAGCCATATTCCACTCTGTCAAAGCCACAAGCTTGCCACCCACTAAATGGCTCCAACTCTGTACAGAATGGAGTTCAATTCCCTCAAAAGTCAAGTGGCTGGATCAGTAACATCACTGCGCGCATCACCCAGTAGCGGGCATCTTCGGCCTTGCCCTCGGCTCGTTGTGTGCAGGCGTGGATTTTCTGCACACGCGCACTCCGTCGCTGAGGGCAAGAGCCTGCCCAGTTGCCCTCAGCTGCGGATCCGCCATTTGGCGCATGCGCAGACTGCCGCTGAGGATACAAGGCTGCCCGGTTGCCCTCAGCGGCGGTTTGCGCATGCGCAAACATGGCGGACCCGCAGCTGAGGGCAACCGGGCAAGGTCTTGCCCTCAGCGACAGAGTGCGCGTGCGTGGAAAATCCACGCATGTGCAGAAGAAACCACTGGCCAAAGAGGCCGAAGAGGAGGCCGCGGGGTGCGCGCGTCACCCTTCTGCGCACGGCACCCCGCTGTGGCCCACCCCGCCCGCCACGCTACAGCAACGCCTATGTGGCTGGTTACCCCCTCTGTTTCCTTATTGGCTAAGAGGACACAACAATCACTTACAAATTTAACAAAGAATCTAATCCTACCTAACTCCCTGTGGGGCGATGCAGTGGTGTTGACTGCATCTTGCGTCCAGTGTCCTGTGGGGACGTTTTGACCTCCAGAGGTCTCCTTGGGGGCAGGGAACATTTGTCCCCTTCCCCCAGGGTAAGACCCTGCAGTCCCCATGGGTCAACTTGGACTTGCACCAGCAATATCACTGGCACAAGTCCACGTGGACCTGTGAAGGTAGATCTGACCCTGGAAAGTAGTTATGCCCCTCAAATGAGAAACCCACCATATTGAAACCATATGATCTGGATGGACTGGCAATAAGTGAAATGTAGACTCAGTATTGCACTTCTAGCACTAGAAGCTGAAAAACAAACAGCCTAAGTCCACCCAGTCACTCTGGATGGCAACCCATCATGCACCACAGACACTTTCTGAGCAGAAGCTGTTGCTAACCAAGTCCCCCCTGAACCTGCAGCTCCCAATGCACAGAAGTTGCTGCTGCTGGTTCCCCACTTGTGCTAAATTGTTAACCATGGTGAAGACCCAACTCTTTGCTGTTAAGGCTGCACTGGGCAGGAAAGCAGCCATAATGGCCGCCAATGCTTCTCCCAACCAGAGTGCCAACTAATTAGATTCCATCCTATTCCTGCTTTGCCTCCTGTTCCCCAAGGGCTTTCTTGCAACTGGCTTTGAGGGAAGGGTGAGATTCCTGACGACCAACATGATTCTTCGAAATGTCTGTGCTGTTCCATGCGGTGTTACAGGCCCGCGTTCGACTGAGTGTATGTCTATGAATGTTTTATGAATATTTTCTTTATGGCCAAGTGACGGGCCTGCAAACTTTACTTAGGCGTTAATAAGCATTCGGTAAATATTTAATTGCATATTTTACAAAAATTGAGGCCAAGCAAAAGTTTAAATCTTCTGCTTTCTTAATATAATTTATTTTTCAACCACTGGTATTATAACCAGTGGCATTTCTTGTGCGCACGGGGACACAAGCACATACTCAGTGTCCTGCAGGAGTGGGATTAAACAAAACAAAACTCCAAAAGACACTGATAAGGTTTGTGCCACAAAATGTGCACTCTCTTCCTTTCTACCCTCCCTGTCGTCCCTCAACAGTCTCACTCTTTTCTGCATGCTGTTTCACGCACACTATTCTTTAGGTCAGAACCCTGCAGCACTCTAGCTATCAATCTCACGCCTCCAATTCACTGATGTTCAGATGACGCTCGTCTCCTTTGAGCAGATTGTGCTGACTCATCGTATGACTGGCATGATGACAGCCCGCGAGTGTGAAGCAGCAACAAGGTGTAAAGACTTGGAGTGTGTTTTCCAGAAGCGCTGCCAGTCTGCCTTCAGAGTTGAACTGACAATCAAGCATATTAGCACCTTCGACTCTATTTCAGACGTATCCATGCCTTTCTCCACCTGCCCACTCTCTCCCTCCAGTGCTGTTGCCTCTTCCTCCTCCTGGTGCTCCATCTGGAGAAAATAAGGAAAGCGCCCTGCAGCAAAGTACTGGAGACAGAAAACTTCCCATCTGAGGAGCTCACCACAGGTGAGCTGTGTTAGTTTTCATTAGCCACAGCAGGAGGAAGTGATGGGGAAAGCAATAGCAAGCCAGTGAGGGATAAAGGAATAGGACAGAATTCATAAGAACATATGAACCAGAGGCGTAGGGTGGGGGACGGTATGCCCCCGGGCGGCGGACAGGAGCCCCCTGCCCCAGACAGCAAACGGGTGTGTGTGTGTGCGGTGAAAACGGCGGCCGTGGCAGCTTTTTTCCGGCGCTGCAGCCACACTAGTGTGGCCCGCCTGACCTGTTAGAGGTCTTTTCCAACTGAAAAATGTCGGTGTGTGTGTGTTTCGGCTGGAAAAGGTCATGATCGCAACTCAGCAACCGGAGGGGGCAGGGCAAGTGATGTTGCGGGGTGTGTGTGTGCGTCACGGACTCCCGCCCCCAGCAGCACATGATGCCGCCCCCAGCCTCGTAGTGGTTAGCTACGCCACTGATATGATCAGGGCAAAGGCCCACCCAGTTCAGCATCCTGTTTCCCAGAGTGACCCACCTTGGAGGGCCTGCCTTGGAGAAGCTCATAAGCAGGAGATAAAGGCACAGCCCTCTGCCAGTGTTGCTCCCCTGCAACTGGTTTTCAGAGGCACACTGCCGCTGAACCCGGACATAGCATATAGTCATCATGACTAGTTGCTATTGATAGGCAGAAGATAGGCAGATATTGATAGGCAGAAGAGTCTGGCTCAGTTGGGAGAGCTGCTGCCTTCAAAGCCCGAAGACCGGTGAACTTGATAAGTTCGAGACACGCCGCCGGCAAAAAGCTGTGAAAGCCTCCAGGAGGAGAGATAAGAGCTTCCAGCTGCGTCGGTCGAGTGTGGGAGGCGCCAGCCAGCAGAATTGTCAGACTGTAAAAAGGATACCATCTGGAAAGTAGCCGTTCATGAAAGATTGGACGTTTATATAGTAAAAAAAAACCCAAGGGGGGTTAGGACAGCTTGCCCATGTACACCGCCTTGGATTAAAGTTGGAGGAGAAATCCAATGACCAAGAAAGGCGGTATATAAATACTGTATTATTATTATTATTATTATTATTATTATTATTATTATTATTATAGACTGGTCCTCCATGAATGTCTAATTCTAGGAAGCTTGCTGGCCATCACCACATCCTGTGGCAATGTATTCCACAGATTACTTGTGCACTATGGGAAATACTACTTCCTTTTGTTAGCCCTGAATCTCCTGCTGGTTAGTTTCATTGGATGAACCCTGGTTCTAGTGTTGTGCGAGAGGGAGAAAATCTTGTTCTTACCTCTTGTTGGCCTTCTGGTTTCCCCCCCCCCCCCATAGCACATGTTCCATTGGCACTCATGCTATACCGTGCATGGGGATAGGATTGCCATACTGTGCTATACCGATGCTATACTGTGGTGGGGGATAGAATTGGGCTGTTAAGTTACAGTAACAGAGAGTCCAAACTACATGTGATGGGTAGTTCTGTGATTCTTTCTCCAGATGTTTTAATGGAAAGCAGCTGTGGGGGGGAGGTTGAAAGCAAAAGCAATGATTTGTAGATAAGTGCCCCCTGTCATTACCCAATGGATTGAGGACCTTTTAACTTTCTCAACATTTGAATGACAGACGGCAATTACGTATGGATGTATTTTTGGACATTTGGAAGCCTTTCTTAGAGCTTTATCATAGGGTGCTACTTAATATTCTTATTGTTTGTTTATTAATATTCTTTGTAATTTTTGTGTATTTTACTTATATTATGTATTTTTCCTTTTTTATTCACTAATAAAGGAGGGGGAAATTAAAAACAAAAATGCAAAAGCAAAGATCTGTTGGGAAGGAGGGGAAAGGGACTGTTTAGCTCTTTCCCTTCTTGCCATTTGTCCCCTCAAAATTGGGTCCTGAGCTGCCTTTCCTCCTATGCCTCATATTTTACTCTGTAAATAGAAAAGCGGCTGAGAAGGCAATTATGAGCAGATAAACAGCCAGAGTGGAAAGGGTTAATCCTCCCGTTGCCCCGCCGCTCTTTTCCTCAGCAGCTTCGGAGACTGCATTTCATTAAAAAAAACACGATGGAAGGAAAAAACCATGGAATTGTTCGTTATGTGTAGTTAGTCCTAGAGTGTTTTTTTTTTTTTTTAAAGATAAGTGGATTCTTCTCTCTCCCATCCAATTTAGAAATAGTTCAGGCATACTGGGCTATTGATTCAAGGTGGTATTTTGGATTACTGAAATACCATCACTGGAAGCTTAAAGATCACAGAACCTTTGCTAAGACCAAGCAAATGCTGGCATGGCATCATTTCATGTGACTTACTGAAGGCAGAGAGGATGGCTGGTAGGATCCAGTTAAACATGTGAGAGCCAGGTGCTTCATAGAGGGTTTGGAAACGCAGTGCACCAACTTTTGGGGGAGCTGCTGTTCTTGTGATGTCATCATCTTGCACATGGTCCTTGAGGTCACCTTAACATACGTGGTGGTGTACAGGTCCTTTCCAGATCAATTTGGCTACCGTTTTGGACATTCCGCTGGATTTGAGAGATGCTTCAAATGGGCTCAATTCTACTCCGAAAAGATCTCTCTGAATTGGGTGAATGGGCAAGTGTGGTTTCGTGACAATAAGTGTAAAGTTATGCACACTGCCCCCCCCCCAAAAATCCTCACTTTCATACATACAGATAGGCTGTTGATGATGAACCAGAAAAGAGATTTTGAGGTTGTAGTGGATAGCTCAATGAAACGTTGACTCCATGTGCATCACCTGTGATGAAGAGAAATCCTATGCTAGGTGTCATTTGGAAAGCAATTGTGCCCAATCCTATCTAACTTTCCAGCACTGATGCAGCTGCAATGCAGCTCCGAGGTAAGGGGACATCTGTTTCCTTACCTTGAGGAGGCCTCTGTGACTACCCCCCCCCCCCGAATGATGCAGCACTCACCCTGTCGGCACAGCTGCATCAGCACTGGAAAGTTGCTTCTAAAAGTTCCCCTATGCGAACCTGTGATGTAGCCTCATTTGGAATATTGTGTACGGTGCTGGTTGCTACACTTCAAAAAGGATATTGTAGAGCTGGGAAAGGTACAGAAAAGGGCAGCCAAAATTATCAGGGGGTGGAGCAGCTTCCTAATGAGGAAAGACTGCAATATTTGGGACTTTTTTGCTTGGAAAATAGACGATTGGGGAGGGGGTGTTGACATGATTGAGACCTATAAAAATTATGCATAGTACAGAGGGGAAAAAGTTAACCCTTGGTAGGCCTTCTGGCTGCCTATGGGTCTCCTCGGACCCACTCCAGCTAAGTCCAAGGAGAGGAAGAGGTGGGTCAAGTTGGAAAATGGTGGATAGTATCCAGAATGCAATTTTATTGCCAAGATCCACCCCCTCCAGCCCGCTCCCTGCCCTCCCCACCCCAAACATCTCCAGAACCGCCCAAGGCGCACCCACGATCCGCCCCCACTGCTACCTTACTTAGCCCCCAGCAGAGCTTCCGGACAAGTCTGGCACATGTGCAGTGTGGCTGGCCATTTCCGCCAGCGGCTCCATCGTGAAGTGGGTTTATGGCAGCAGATTGTGAGATTCACTGCCGTAAGCCCTTGATAGGATTGGGCCATAGGTCTCTTCATGGTGTTTGACACTCTCAGCTATTAGTGAAGCAATTGTGGTACCTCAGAAGAGCACTCTCCGATGAAAATAGATTTACTAAGTTTCTTTTAATGGAACTCCAGTGTCATAGATGCTTTCTTATAAAATAATATAAAATGTCCTACTGAGGGGCAGGCCTTGGCCTTGACCTCACTGTCAATATCTGGATGATTTATGATTAATACAGTATATAAACACTGACGGAGAATCCAGCATCTCCCTGAATGTTAAGCTTATAATTCATTTTCTTTCTCCATCCTGCCCCTATCTGTTTCCCAGCTGAAGGGGCTAATTCTTCACCATTGATCTCTTTCTTAAGTTACAAGCACTGTGAAACCCAACGTTTGTGCTAGCATTATCACATTCCTGCAACGCTGGTATAAACAGCACTCTTTGTATGCTCCAGTCTAAGCAAACCATGTCCACAGCAAGCCTTTGAGAGATTAGAAAGCCCAGCTAGCTACAAAATTACAAATGAGTGGGGTACCTATTGTCACATTCTTGAGTCTTCTGAGCCCCTCCATTTATAACAGAAATGCAGCGTACAATATAGAGAGAGCATCATACACCGAACAATACTAAATATCCTAAAGGCAGACACCAAAGCTGCATTGACATTCTTGTCTTTGTTTGCTGAGACAAACTACTTTTGCCTCAAACTCTGCTAGCATACTAACTCCTTCTAGTGTTGCCAGTTCCCAAAGCTTTGACCTTATCAAATAATTATTTTTGTTTAATCTTATCAGCTCTCAAATCTTCATTAGTGTCTGACTCCAAAATCAGTCTGCCTTCTTTCCTCCTGTGGTTATGTTTCACCTTTGTGCATTCTTTTTTTGGTGCAGTTCGTTCTTAATTCTTTTTTGTTACTTCTTGCGCCCTTTCCTGAGATTTTTTTTTGGGGGGGGGTCACATGTGAGATTCCTTGAGATGTTTGTGTCCTTTCCTGCGTGTTGGTTCAAAGGTTCAGCCCAAAGTTTTTAGGTTGTGTGTTCTAGAATAAAACTAGGGCTGAACTGAAAGTTGTGCTGTGAACTTTCAGCATGACATTTGCAGGGGTCAGGGGGGCAAATGTGGTCCCAAAACTGCCCCTCCTGCTGCTCACCTTTTCACTGTGTTCCCACCAGTTTTGTAGCAGCTAGTGGTAGTTCAATGGTAGACAATGATTCCATTGTCTGGTGTGGCTCTGGACTTCAAGGCTGCCATGGCAATGCATCCTGATTGATTGCTGGTGGCCTCACGGAGTTTCCCACTGATATGACAAGTGCTCCTATTAAGTCCCTCATCATGTTGCCCATCACACTGTCCATTGGATCTGCAAACAAGAAATCATCCAGGTACTTGCGTAGCTAGCCTTCCCTGAGGGGGGGGGGGGGAGGTTACGCATTTTGCATCATCACCCTGCCCCCTGCACTCCCGGAAGGCTTCATTTCAAGCCTTCCAGGACCCAGGAAGGGCCCAAAAAATGCACCATTTTCAGCGCATTTATGCTCCGCGGCTGCAAACACAGCACTCCGGTTGCAAAAACGCGGCTCCTTGCGAGGAGACCGTGGCTGTCACCCAGGGGCACAGCACCCCTGCACCCCTCTTAGCTATGCCACTGTGTCCAGGTAGTGTACAACTGAAGCTGAGCCTGTTCATTTCTTAGATGCTCACTCCAACATTGTGCTACACTTCTTGAAGGCATCATAGAGCATGCCATAGGAAAGTTCCCAGTCTATGTAGAATTGTCCCTCGAAATGTAAGCCTAACAGGTCAGAGTTGGTGGGATGGACTGAAAGAGGCAAAAAGTGGATTCAGTCGCACACCATCTTAGTAAAGACAGCAAATTGCAAACATACAGCGGCGTCACTCCAGGTGGGGCGGAGCTCTAAGTTCCGCCGTGCTCCGACCCACCGTTACACGCCCGCACGAGGTGGCCCCTCCCCCTCGCCTTCAGAGCCTTTCAGGGATGCAAAGGCAACGCACAGGAGACTCCCTGCATGTTGCCTTCGCAGCCCTGAATGGTTCCGAAGCTGAGGGGGCGGGGCCGTCTCGTGCAGGCATGTAACGGTGGGTCGAAGCGCGACGGAACCTAGAGCTCCACCCCACCTGGAGCGACGCCACTGGCAACATAGCATTGAGATGTTGTCATGCCCAGTATGTAATACCTCATGGGCTTGGATCACTTGAAGAGGAAGACAGATGAAACAGAGAAAAAAATAAGATTGCTAAAGTAGCAGCAAATGGCGGAGGGTGGCGGGTGGATGGAACTAGTTAATAATCACAAGGGTGTTATTGAACGTCATGAATGAAGTTGTGAACCTTTGGACAGATATTCAAATTACACAAACTCTGTGAGAAATAAAGTAAGGCTGCAATTGCTTTGCACAATTCAATTGAACTAGAACTATTTGAAGGGTGATGGTCCATAATTTGGAATGTCATCATTCACAGTTAATGAATTTGCCATTCTGAGTTCCCATTGATTTGAATTAGATCGAAATTTCCAGTCAAAGAATAACTGATTCTGTTCAATCTTTGCAAAGCGTTCTTGGCTAGAATGCAGTTGTTACCCATGTCTGCTTTAGTCACTTCTCAGAGGGCAGCACCCTGTTCAGTGGGCAATATGGCTAATTGTATGTAAAGTACTCGTAGGGAAACTTACCTCCTTTGAATGTCTCAATAGGGAAATAGCCCATTTCTGGAGATTGAGATGAATTGTCCTAATGAAGAGCTTAATGAAGGTGAAAAACAGTGAAAAATGATGAAGTTAAGCACTGAGCAAATGGTTCGGGGAGAAAATCAACAGGAGAGGATATTCAGTGGAAGAGGCAAGGTCTGGAGAAAATAGACATGCCTTTTTGAAGGAATACATCTGAACATTTTCTAGATCTGGATTTGTCCCTAGATTTTAGAGTTCTGAATGAGGTGGGGTTGTTTTTCATGTCGGATTGATACACCAGGAATCGTCTATTCTTATTTCTGAATTTTATATGTAACGCTTTGCATGTACAGTTTGACAGATTTTTCAGGTCATTTGGTCCTTTCATGTCTCCCCCTTCCCCACATTAACAATGCGAATGTTGTTTCCTGGATGATATGTGTTACCTATTTTTGTATGACCTAAAGCCACAGGGCTCCCTCATTATGAAAAGCCAAGACACACAGGCAGGAACGTAGACTTGAGCTGGGAAAGATACAAACCTGGCTTATTCAGAGGATTTCATACTAATAGCTAAACCACTTGATTTTGGCATACATTTCACCAAACAGGTTCAGTTGGCCGTATGGATGGGCTGGCCCTGAGTAGGTCCTATTCCAGGTAAGCGTGCATAGGATTGCAGCCCTTACAGCCCAATCCTAACCAACTTTCCAGCGCCAATGCAGCTGCAATGAGAACAGTGCTCTGGGTAACCAAAGAGCATGCATTACCTGAGGATAGGAGAGAGAGAGAGAGAGAGAGAGAGAGAAACACCTTGTCTTCCTACCACTATCTACCTATCCTTACTGCCCCCTGCTGGTACAAGTGGAATAGTACCACATTGCTGCATACTCAAACAGTGATAAGGCTGAGAGATGACGACTGAACCAGGTCATCCAATGAGCTTCAGGGCTGAGGGTCAAATGGAATGTTACTTTAAGCATGTGCTGTGTAACAAACGAATGGTCCAATCATATCAAGGCCTTACGCTGACGGATCTTGAGATCTGTCTAAGTCCCAGGCCGATGGCAGGAAAGCCACCCTGTTTGGTTGGCCATGGCTGCCGGGGCAAATGGCCAGCAGCCACGTGCAGGCAACAGCAACCCACTGAACCTCTTTTGTCCCTCATCATTGCTGGAAAATTGGCAACAGGGGACAATCAGGGGGAAATCATTGGCAATTTGGGGCAGAGAGCAGGCTGGGCTGGGGGCAGTTTGTGGGGTGGGAGGGAAAGGATCTTGGCAGCAGTCATACACACTGAGATTCTATTCCCCCTTCCCAACCAGGACCCACCTCCAGAAGTCTTCTTGGACTTATGCCAAAGCTGGTGTAGGCCTGAGGAGACCCATTGAATACCAAGTGTCCTATGGAGAGGTAAAAGTTTTTACTTATCTCTCCTGGGCTGTCTGGTGCCCCCCTCCCCCTAGCATGCAATGTGTGCTGTTGGTAGGCTGCATACCCTGGGCTGGTGGGGGATAGGACTGGGCTCTAAGATTCGTTTTTCCTTAGTAAGTTACCACGTGGGGTGAGGGGCAGATTTGGAGTGTCATAGGGAAAAGGGTAATAGCTCTCCCCCCCATGTGCTTTTTTACAAAACTGTTTTGCACACGTTCATAAGTGATGTTTTACAACAAAAAAAGTCAAGCCCACAGTTGTACAGCATGTGCTTGAATACACAGTGAGTAAGTTTAGACATCACATGAAGCCATGGTTTATCTTACGCAACTATGGTTTAGTTGATCATCCAAAGTGGGTCCTTCACTAACTATGGTTTGTTGGGGGCAAATAAATCATCCAATTAAATCTCAAACTAAAGCAATGGTTTAAAGTTAGTTTGTCAACCAGAGTTTACATTACCTATGGTTCCATGTTATGTCTAAACCGTGAATTCTGGTTTAATTTTGGCATCTATAGAGACACCAGCCTAGATTAGCAGCCAACCAGAGACACTTAGGCTGAAAGCCACATTTGCTGGTGCTCTCACTGAGCAGACCTTTGCCCTCGTTATCTGCCTAGCAACAATTTTACACACACATCTCCCTTTCTTTGTCCACCTAGCAACTGACTAACAGCGCAATCCTGTGTAAGTATATGTGTCCGGCCTAAAGGGCTGGCTGCTGTATCCTAAGCCCATTGCGGGCTGCCCCGGGGCTGCTAGGCCACACCTTGGGCTTCCCCAGGTGTGGCCTAGCAGAGCCCAGAGTCTATGATACATGCCCGGTCCAGACCTGGCGTACATTTGGGCAGGCGGTGTAATGGCAGTGCGGCCTGGGAAGTGGCTCAGGATATCAGAACCGATATCCCTACCCCCTCCCAGTGATGCAAGCACCCCTCAGGGTACAAGTGATTTCAGCTCGTTTTAGTCCGGTGAGCAGACAACCAGCCCAGAGGTGGAGTAAGAATAGGAAAAGTAGGAATGAGCTCAGAAAAAAAAAACCCAGTACTGGTGAAAAGGAAAGATCTTTACTGTGCTAGCACAGGACACAAGTTTAAAACAGCAAAAATGTCTGTGGTACATAGTTAATGGAAAGACTTATATACATTTAAAGTTACATTTGAAACCATGGAGGGTATTGTTCAGGAAATACATAAGAAAGAGAGGCCAATACAGAGAAGGATCCAAGAAAGTACACTTTGATACAGCCAATCAGATGTTGGATTCAAACCTTCCCGCCAATGAGATGAAGCAGCAACATTTGTACAAAATTATCCAATAGAGAGAGATATTTTACTATAAACCAATGAAGTGTGTGAGGCTTTGTGTGTTTGGGAACCAATAGGGTGGTGGTTCTGGAGGTATTGTGTGACACTGTTAATTGGATTATGTCCCCACCCAAGGTGAAGTGGAGTTTTCCTGTTTCTATGAATGGGGACTTTTGTGGAGCCAGCTTTACACAAAACCAGAGATTTAGCCAGATTGCCCATGTGTGGCTGACAAAGGAGCCCGTCCCTGTAGCACAATGTAGCACAATGTAACATATTGACAGACATTTGAATTATTGTAACAAGGTTTGGCAGAGACAATGATTCCAGGGTGGAGGGAAAGAGTGATGTTTGCAAGAGAGAGCATACAACGAGACAGGCTTTAATCAGGAAAATGGTGGCAGTCTAGGTCATCGCTGTGCCCTGGCATTCCCCTTTTCCCTGCCCCCAGATGGCACTCAGGTAGAAAGTGGCCATTTGGGGACAGCACAGGAGTAGTTGTTAAAATGGTGGAAGTTATGTTCTTGAAATGGTCCTTCCCCTAGGCTCCCTGCAATGCGGATTTTGGTGGGAGGTGGACTCCAGTGCCACCTTTGTTTAACCCCCACTGCGTCCTGGCAAAGGGGAGGTGAAGGGACTCTCACCGCACTCACCCCAAGCTTCCCAGGCCCCCCAGGGAGGATGCTGGAACTTTAACCCAGCTTTCACAGCCGCAAAATATGTTGCATTGCCTCCAGGAGCCTCTCCGTGCAGCGGGGGCTAGCCTCCACCACACGGGAGGATCAGGACCATTCTGTGGAGGGTCCCATCCATGGGGAGACCCCGTTGATCCTTAGTAAGAATCCGGAAACATAACTTCAAAGGGAAGACCAGAAGCACAGCAATAACCCCAAAATTCCAATTTCTCAGGTGCTAGTGTGTTCCCCAAAGGCAGGGGGGGTCAGGGAGGGGTGCTTTATGAAACAAAAATATATGAGGGGGGTTTTCAGGTGCTCAAAACACCAACATGGGCCGGCCAATGGCCCCCCTCCCTTGTTGCCCCATCCAGCCCCTGCACCGTGCGGCATGGGACTTATCTGCGGCGACTGGAGTCGGGTGAGTTCCGTGGCAGAGTGAGCAGCTCCGGCCTCCATTCCAGCACCGCTTACTCTCCTTACGGCATATAATACGACACCCTGGAGTGGCGCAGTGGCAGCTGTGCCACGCCAAAGTTACACAGGATTGCACAGTAACTCACACACTCTTGCTTTGGAGTGCACAGGTAAGCAACTTTGCTGCCTAGAAGCCCCACCAAACAAATGCAAAATAACACAAAGGAACCTCAAATTAATTTACTTATGGATTAAACAAGGGAAAATGGCTGATTGAAAAGAATATTTAAAAAAATAAATTCAGACACTGTTCCCTTTTACATTATCAGATCGTTTTAAAACGAGGATGGTGTTCAGTAGTAGCAAACGGCACAGTGGTGGCTATGTAAACTTACATATGTTTCCTTCACTTGCTCACTCAACATTTCACAATCTCTTGGGTAGGTCACTTCTGGGTCAATAAGCTGTTAATCATTCAGCAGTGATGCCGGAGGCAGTCTCTCTCTGCGGGTTTAGGTCCTTAGGCAGGTCAAGGCCTGCCACAACCATTTGGTGTGAAGCATGCAGAATACATATGTCTGAACTTTCCATACCCTTCTGGTCAACCTGCTGATTACTAGGAAAGGCCACACAGAACAACCTGCTTGTCTCTGAGGTGCTGATTCAGTTCTGTCTGCAAGAGCCCCTGCTGTAGCATTGCAATCCTCCTCGTCCTTTTCAGGAGATGAGAGTCGGGGGTTCCCAGCACCCCAAAAAAGTGCATGCAAAATATTGGATTGAGTCCAACTTGGGCATCAGCTCACTGACAGGAGGGCCTCCAGAATAAGCTCTGCAACAAAGTTACCTATAATTGGATCTCAAAGGAGATAACCAGAAGAGGGCATGAATGTCAGGGGCGTTCCTAGGGTTTGCGTCACCCGGTGCGGGAGGTCAGTGTGTCACGCCCATGATGGACCTCCTCACGTGCAGTGGGCGGGGCAATGCATCATCGCCCCGCCCCCCATCATTGCCCCGCCTCCCGCATAATCAAAATTACACCTTTAAATTACAATATTATATATATGCACAGCCTAAATGTATGTTTGCAGCCTGAATACACCAGTTTGCAGTGCAGAGAGAGGATTAGCCAGCTCAAGAAAAGTTCAAAGAAGTGAGGACCCACAACAGCCTTTCCAGTGTGGAGCCCAGAAGAACCATGCCATACTGTAAACAAGCTGGCAAGGGTGGTTCTGTGCAGGAGGGATGTGGTTCCACCCCTCCCCCACCGCCATACCACAGGAAGTGGCACTCCCATTCAAGACCAGTATCAGAGAGTGGGGAAGATGATTGCACTGGTTGCTGTGGAAAGGACATCAGCTGAAACTCACTCCACCCTCAGAACCTCAGGATGTGTGGGAACAGTGTTGCATACTTCATCACTGGTACCAAGTACAAAATCCGCCATTGTGCCTTCCCTGCCTGCAAGGAGACCTCAGCATCCAGTCACTACATCACATGGAGATCGTTCACCCAGCATCCCCAAGGCACACAGTCATACAAGCAAAGCCCTCCAAGCCTCTTGGACCCACCGCCAGGAAGCCTGTTTCTGTTGCACCTGCCAAGGATCTTGCCTGTCTGGAAAGCCCACATGCCCTAATCAAGCAAGAGGACGACATGGAAGTACATAGATCCACAAGGTGAAACTATCCAAGTGGCTGTCTATACATAGGAAGGAGAAAACGGACCTCCCTCACTGGCCTTGACTTGACGCCAGTGGATGATGTCTTTGATGGCGGTCAGTAATCATGGTCGCCAGCAACTGTGCTGGCAGCCTTGTTGCACTTGCTGGTGGTGTCGGCAAGCATGACAACATCATGTGATGCATGTCTGATCCAGGCATTTCCGCCTAGATCCTGATGCTTCTACCGGCAGAATGCGCATTCCACTGGCACAGCATTTCAGATAGGATTGGGCAGTAAGAGTGTCCCATGCATTCTACTAAACCTCAAAGCCTTAAAGGGTGCGCTCTGAAGTCTACTTGGCCAATTTAGGAAAGTCAAGGTATGCATAGTATCTCCATTCATTTGACCCACCCCAAATCAAACTGCGCACTCCTTACTTTAAAAGTCTGGTGTTTTTTTTTAACCTCTTCAGCTGCAATATTGTGCTAAGCCCAGCAAATCCTCTCTTTCAGAAAACAAAAAAGGGTCAAAAAGGCTTCAAAACACACAAAACAACGATTATAATTATAGTAAATAAATAGTTTCTGCTCTTTGCTATCACTTTAGACATGAGCCTTTGGCTAGGAATGTCAGCCTTCCAGCAGAAGATATTTCAGAAGACGAGTCAAGTCTTGAGGAACAAGATCAACCTGGCGGAGGAGAGGAAGGATCCCCTGCTCCTGAAGGAGGAGTGGGGAGTGCTGAGCATCACTGGTGTCACTGCAGGGGGGGGGCAGAGCTCTAAGTTCCACCACGGTCAGACCCTCCGTTACATGGGAGCACGAAGCGCCCCCGCCCCCTTGCCTTTGGAACCATTCAAGTCATTGCTTTCACCGACTTGAATGGCTCCAAAGGCGAGGGGGCGGGGGCACTTCGTACTCCCATGTAACGGAGGGTCTGACTGTGGCGGAACTTAGAGCTCCGCCCCCCTGCAGTGATGCCAGTGCTGAGCATCATGCACTCACAACTGCCAAAAGGACAGCGCGGGTAAGAAAGAGAAAGAAAATGGCCATGCTGTCAGTAGCCAAAGACCTTGTGGCAGACACATCCAAAACAGGGGGAGAAACCAGGCTGCTCTTGTGTGAAGTGGACCATAACAAGGTCGGAGAAGGGTTGGCTGACCATAGGAGGGTCCTTGTTTGAGTAGCCAAAGAAACTGGCCAGACTGTGAGACATGCCATGATGGAGTCTGCATGTGCTTGTTTCAGGGAGTCTCATGTGGAATGGAAATCCACACCATGCAGCTGGAGCACACTGCCAACCTGTTGGCTGAGAGAGCTGCCCTTCTGCTTAATGTTGCCCTGGCTCCTCCCATTGACCCACCACATGACTACATGTAGGGCATCCTTTGATGCCAGGCCCCTTCCCTAATGTTTCCATATGCCCCAACAAACTGGAGCATAAGGGTGTATTATGGGCCCAACCTACACATCAGTCAGCTGATCCATCTTGACCAAGCAGCATTCCACATCAGAGGAAGGAACCAGCTACGGTTGTGGTCCAAGACAATTCCCCTGCAGAGTGGGCCAGCCCTGGCCCCACAGAGGAGGAGAGAGGCTCCATTTCAAAGACAGGGTAGCAGCATGACTTCCTTCAATGCAGTACTGCTAATCCTTGTTGGTTTCTCAATAACAAAATACAGTATACAAACAGAGAGCTTTAAAATATGTTGCTGTTAGAATTTGAGACTCGGATGGAAAGGCTCATACTTTTCTTTGAACTGATTTTCTGAGTTAAAAATTTCACAACATTAAGTTAAAAGCAAGAAATAAATATTATTATTATTATTATTTTTAAAAGAGTATGCTATTTGTTAAAACAATAAAAACCCTTTTCTGTTGAAACTGACACCTGCTTTGGCATTGCTGATTAGCTTTCTCATCACTAGTTTCATATCATCATCCCAAGCAGCAGAGTAATCTGCTCATGCTGGTGCTAACTATAAATCAGCACAGTATTTTTTAACTCTTTCCCTCCCCATCCTAGCAGTGTCAGTCTCCCCGACTGCAATCCTAAACACGCTTTCCTAGAAGTAAGCTCCACTGAACACAATGGGACTTACTTCAGAGTAGACATGCATAGGATTGCACTGCCAGTCAGTGCATTTCCATACTGAAGGGTAGGCTTTGCGATGGCCCCATTAGCAAGATGAGGAGCCATTTCATGAACATCTCTTGGGGTATGTTGCGTGACCATCTTTTGGACTCCCCCCCCCCACAAACAGAATGTGGGGCCTTTCTTTCAGGTCCTCCAACACTGGTGAATAATATTGTTGTGAATCGAGTGATCCTGGAAGACCAGGCATATGGTCTCCAGATGTCACTGACTACTCCCAACTGTGCTCCTTGGAATGTTATAGAGAAGACCTTTAATTGCAAGCATAGCACAAGCAGGATGGTCGGAGAGAGAGAGAGGGAGAGAGAGAGAGAGAGAGAGAGAGAGAGAGAGAGAGAGCTTTTCAGAGGTGGAAATCCAGGTGGTGGTCATTGTATACCTTCCTGGATGTTGAGGAGGATGTAGTAACTGATGTGCAAGGTGAGTTGCATCCTGCACGATATCTGCAAGTCTAGAGGGGATGTTCTTCTGGACGATGACCTCAGTCTACCTGAGCCTCTGGAACCCAAGGTTGGAGAGCTGAAGCAGCTCAAGCAGTCATCGCAGCAGGTCTCCTACTCAAGTGTCCAACATTTGAAGTGTGAGTGACAAGGACAGTGCTCAGCCAGTTCACCAAGGACAGTGATCTGTCCTGTTCACCCGTGGACCATGATCACCTACAACTAGCCAGAGACTCCCCACCCTTTTGAATCTAAGTTCTCCAAGTTCAAATGCATTTCTGTTTCTTGATTTCCACTTGTGCCTAGTAAAAGCCCGTGTTTTTCTTTATACCATTCTAGCAACAGGTGGTAAGTTGTGGTTTCATATGTGATGGGGAGAACTTATTTGGTTCCTTCATTTAAGATAAGGTGTCATACATCTGCTTTTCTGGGGTGTTGGGACAGGCTGAGGAAACATAATTGTGCTCCCTGGTCAGTTAATAGGGGGTTGCCTAGATGTCAGATGTTGCTTAGAGGAGATTGATCGCCGGAGAATGGGATGGTTGCAAATGGAATGGTCTGCATAAAATTTAGGGGTGATGCTGGAGTCATGTCCAGGAAGTGGTGATCGAAGCTGTAAAGTAGTTAGGTAAGCAACCCCTACCACACAGCTGCAGCTTCACTGTACAATTTTGAATCATCAAGACAACTAAGGTACTGTTAGTCCTTTTTTTCTTCTGCCCTTTGAGATGTAGGAATAGAGCTCTACTCTGTGAGGTGCACAGTTCCTCAGGGATGTGGTTTGGAAATAGTTAATCTTCCTTTGTGAGCATAAGTGGAAGGGAGAGGGAAAGAATGGGAGCTGTGTAGTTGTCTGCACCTCATGCCATGAATGGCTGGAGAAGCCCAAAGAGACTTTCATGCCCCTGTCTTTCTCCTGACCAATGACAAGAGTGTAGGCAGTGATGTAGACGTGAGTCTATTGACTTGGACTCGAGTTGGACTCAAGTTGCGTCAATGACTCGACTTGGACTTGACTTGGCAATTGTAAAAAACTCGAAAGACTCGACTCGAGACTTGGAGCCTTTTACGACAAGTCGAATTTTATTCAGGTTTAAACCAGTTTCCCCCATTGAATAGATAGGGACTTGTGACTCGCAACCAAAGACATGGGACTTGGGGGCAAAGACTTGGGACTTGACTTGAGACTTGGACCCAGAGACTTGGGACTTGACTCTAGACTTGGAGCCAGAGACTTGATCCACATCCCTGAGTGTAGGTGAGGTGACATTTTGCCAACAGCCAGGATGAAACAGGAGCTATGTTGAATATATCCCCAGATACATTTGGACACTGCATGGAAAGATAAGCTGCGCAGGCAAACCCAAAACAAATCACGATTAGTTGTAAGGAACCACTATTGAGTGATCAGCTGCAGCGCCAGTCCTGTCTTGTTAAATGAACCATGGAAAATAAACCATGGCTCTGCATGACAGCTGAACCAAGCATTTGCTTCCTAGGAAATCAAATGTTGAACACCTGCCTTTGGATTCATAGGACTAATGCTACCCATTTTCATCTGGCAAAACTGTGTTAGCCCTAGATTCCATTATGCCAACCACATTCCTAGATTTTAGATACTTATCAAGTGCTTGCTTTTCCTGCCCTGCAGTCAGCTGCAGATTAAGCCAAACTAAGGTCATGTCAGCATCAGGTCAACTTCATATTGAAAAATGACAGACTGACATTAAACACAGATCTATATATGATATGCTATTCCAGTGGCAAGGCTTACCCCTGCTTCAGCATGCCTTCTCTTAATCTTCTTTGCTTCCCTCTATTACTTCCTGCAGATGTGCACGCCTCCAGTGCACAATACTTTTTAGAATAGAAAGCAGTAATTGT
Source organism: Plestiodon gilberti rubricaudatus (assembly GCA_026170595.1). NCBI lineage: Eukaryota > Metazoa > Chordata > Lepidosauria > Squamata > Scincidae > Plestiodon > Plestiodon gilberti. The sequence continues at coordinate 103,777,503 of JANXHW010000002.1, read as the reverse complement.
ATGATGCCTCATTGATTTACCAGAAGACATTACTGGAACCATTTTATTTATTAACGCATTTTTGACCCTGCTTTTATGCTGTTCCAGAACCTCAAAGTGGCTTACAATTAAATTTTGAAACAATAAATTGCAATAAATAAAGAACAACAAAATAAAATGACTAGAGAGAGAGAGAGAGAGAGAGAGAGAGAGAGAGAGAGAGAGAGAGAGAGAGAGAGAGAGAGAGGACTCCCAACATAATAGTCAATGCTGCCAATAACAATTCAGGCTTCCAAGATTTTATGAACTACTACAAGCCTGGGTTCATAATGTTCTTCAGAAGGTATTAAAATATGAGCAAAGCAGGTACCCAACAAATATGCCTGGGGAAGGTGCCTGGGGGACACACACACATGATTGAGACGTATAACATTATGCATGGGATGGAGAGAGTGGATAGAGGGAAGTTTTTCTCCCTCTCGCACAACACCAGAACCAGGAGACATGCACTAAAATTGAGTGGAAGGAGAGTTAGAATGGACAAAAGAAAATATTTCTTCACCCAGCATGTAATTCATCTGTGGAACTCCTTGCCACAGGAGGTAGTGATGGCACCTGGCCTAGATGCCTTTAAAAGGGGTTTGGATAGATTCATGGAGGAAAAGACCATCACAGGTTACAACCTCCTGGCTTTGAAGTAGGTTTTCTCTGTGCCAGGTGAAAGGGAGTGACAACAGGAAACAGGTTATCTTGTTGGTTGTGTGCTCTTGGAGGCATCTGGTGGACCACTGTGTGATACAGGAAGCTGGACTAGATGGACCTTTGGCCTGATCCAGCAAGGCTCTTCTTATGTTCTTATGAAGGTATTTATGATCTAGATTTATTTATTTCTGTATTTATATACCGCCTTTCATATCCTCAGATTGCTCTTCAGATGCTATTCAAGGGCGGTTTACATAGGTAGGCTTATCTAGATCCGATAAGGATCTTTACAATATTGTTCTGCATAGAACCCTACAATTCCAGCTGTTTTCCTCCATGATGTAGTCATCTTCACTAGCTGCTGAGCACAAGCCTCGAGCTTTCCGCAGGACGCCACAGATCATGCTGAAACATTCTTAGCATTCCAGTCTGTTCTCTCACCGCACCACGCAACAGCGACAGATGCCACAGCCAAGACTGCCCTCCCAGTGGTATTAATCTGCATCATTTCAGAAGATAGGGGCATTTGGAGCAGTACATTCACAAAGGCAGGGGCAGTTGTGTCTAAGGCTACAATCCTATACACACTTACCTGGGAGTAAGCCCCATTGAACTCAGTTGAACTTGCTTCTTACTCAGTAGACATCCATAGACAGTTGGACTAACTCAGTAGACATCCATAAGATTCAGCTGTTAGTCAATACTGCAGCAGGGCCAAATTAGGCATGATCACAACAGTCATGTTTAATGATCAACGTATCTGCTCTATTCATTTATAATTATAAAGGGCGAAGGGAAGGCATCTGATATTATAACCATGAGGGCCATGGGCAAGGGCAGTTGTTCCCCCTGCCATCTTACTACCCTACATTTGGATGCCTGAACATATTTTTCCCCCAGTCGCACTCCAATACTAGATCAAGAGAAAAATGTCATTCATCTCCCAACCAGCCCCCTGAAAATAATTTATGCGCACAGCACATGCTCATCCTCGTCATTCCTCTAGTGTCCAGGTCAGTTTGATTAATCATATTTGATTAATCAAATGGGGTGGGGTGGATCTTCTTGAGACATTTTGCTAATCCTGCTGAGGCTTAGCTGCGTGAATAGAGGGTTGGTTTGGATAAAGTTACCCCTCCATGTGATTGGCAGCCCAATCCTGTTGGGCTAAGCCACCAGTGGAACGCGCAGGAGGAGGCGGATCTGGCGGTGATGGTGCGTGCTGGATCTTATCCCTTCCGGCACCAGCCTCCCTTCCCCCTTTCTCTTCTTGGATTTGTGCCAGCTACAGAGTTGGCACAGGTCCGAGAAGACCCATTGCAGAGTGGGAGGTTTACGGAGGGATAAGGGGATTTCTGCTCCGAAGCCTCCTGATCCCCCCCCTGCTGGATACATCATTTTTGGTGCGGCTGCACCAGCAAGGGGGGGGGGAAGGATAGGATTGGGCTGTTAGGCTGCAATCCTATACACACTTACTTGAGAGTAAGTGCCATTCAACCAAACAGGATTCACTTCTGAGTAGACATGCATAAGATTCTGCTATAAGAAAGGTGCCACAGGTGTCAAAGCCATGGCATATGTGCAATGTGAGCATCATGCATGTCCTTAATCATGTGGAACGGGTTGGGATGAAGAAGCATTGCCTGAACAGAACCTGGGTGACAAGTTGCCTGCAAGGTGGTGAGGTTAATAATAACACTGAGCATTTGTATGGCACCATCTGAGTATGCAAAGTGCTTCTCATATATCATATCACTATGTTTTCCTTACGACAGCACTATAAGGTAGGTATCATTCTCTCTGCCTTGCAGCTGGGGGTCTTAGAGGGAGTGGCTTGCCTAAGGCCACCTAGAGAGAATTCATAGCAGAGGCAAGGTTCAAACTGGAGAAGTCCTGATTCACAGCTCAGGCCCAGTTCAGATGATACGTTATTGCCCAAACTTGGCACCACATCATAAGAGACATGCATGCTCATGCTGTGTGCTTGGCCCCCTCCTCTTTAGAAAGAACAGGAGGTTTGCGGGTGATAGCATCTTCGGTACCAGTTAGGGCCATGGAGAGGAATTTCATCAGGTGTATTTGGGCCCCTTCCCAGAGGGGGAGCCAGCCATTTTACGCCCCAGGGCCCCCAGCTTTACGCCCCCCTGCATTTTTGCCCCTATAATGCCTGCAAACGCCAGGCAATTTTTTGGGGGGGTGCAAAAATTCCCGCGGCTTTTAGCCTTTTCCGGGGGGGGAGGCTAAAAACTGCGAGACTTTTTAGGCTAGGCGGGGGCATTCTCAGTGGGGTGCAGGGCGCGGGTACTTAGCTTGTCCCAGCGGGGCGCAGTCAGCATTTTCCCGGATCAGCGGCATCCATGTTGAATGGGTGGGACTCTCTAGGACTCTCTCTCCGTCTCGTTGGTCTTGCTGGTCGGTCCTCCAGAGCCCTAGAGAGGCCTGGGGGGACCGACAGAACAGCGAGACGGAGAGAGAGTCCTAGAGAGTCCCGCCCTTTCAACATGGATGCCACCGATCCAGGAAAATTCTGCCTGTGCCCCGCTGAGACAAGCTAAGTACCCCAAAACACGACACCTAAACACCCAAAAACACCCCGGGGCGCACACGAGGCATGCTGGGGATGCAGCTGGGAGGGAGGCAGCTGCCCACGAAAGTAAAAAAACAAACAAACAGAAAATACCGGGAAAAGCAAAAAATCCCCCCCAAAACCGGAGCACCCCCAGCCTCCGCGCCCCACCCCCAGCCTCCGCGCCCTACGCTCTGGGGCGGTGCCCCCCACCCCCACTCTGTGACGCCTCTGCCCCTTCCCTTCTCCATTTTCAAAGATCCCAGGAAATTTCCAGCTCCTCTCCTTTGGGTACTGGGCCCCTTTTAGACTCTGGGCCCAGGTATGATGTACCCCCTGCAAAACCACCCCCTCAGAGGCCCTGGTACCAGCTGGCATGATGGCTCTCTGATGAAGGTTGAAATGGGGGTGACGGCACAGCAACAGCAGGTTATAACTTTACAGACCAATAGCAAGGTAGGATAGTGGGCAGTGGATGGGGAAGCAAAGAACAACACGAGGCTCTAAAGCCCAGTTGTTTTAAAATAGATTTTAGCCCCATAGAATCCTATGAGATTCTTAGGTGTGATGGTTCAATCAGTGGATCCTCTATTGCTAATTGAGAGTCTCTGCAGGGTTCTGCCTTTGTTTTCCCACCCAGTTGACAGTGCGATAATTGGTTGGATGGTCGTTGGATCATTTCTAGATTGGAGCTCACCCTTCAAGGTGTGAAACTTTTCCTTTGATGAGAAATGGTGTTTTCCCAAACTCGGGAGTCCAGGGAGGTGACTACAGTCTCAAGATACCCCAAAAACATGTTGGTTGGATTTGGCGATGATTCAAAATCATCTGAATTTTGGGAGCATGAAAATTCCATTTATATTTAAGGACTAAATAGGTTCAAATTTGGAGTGTTAGGCTCCATGAATCAATTAAGGGGGAGGGGAGGTGATTAAGGGGGGGAAGGTGATTACCTGGTACAACAGAAACTGCAGCCTTCTTGCCCTCTGGATCTGTGGCACTGGCGTCACTACGGGGGGGGGGGTGGAGCTCTAAGTGCTGCTGAAATCAGAGCCTCCTTTACACAGACGAACAAAGTGGCCTCTCCCCCTCGTAGCCTTTTAGGGAAGCGAAAGCAAGTGCAGGAGACTCCCTGCGTGTTGCTTTTGCTTCCCTGAAAGGCTCGGAGGGTGAGGGGGCGGGGCCGCTTTGTTCGTCTGTGTAAAGGAGGCTCTGATTTCAGCAGTACTTAGAGCTCTGCCCCCCCTGTAGTGACGCCAGTGTCTGTGGCCTCTTGCCATCAGTCCTGTAAATAGACTTTACGTTGGTCTCCAGGCAGGCACTAGCACCAAGGACACGTATTTAGATGTGTGTCTCGAATTAAACAGAAATAAAATATTGACCCTGTAACACCAGCCTTGATAATAAGTCCACAAAAGTTAGTTTTACTCTACTCACCTGTTTTCCCAATCATGCCTTAGTCATTTTATAGCCTAAAGAAAAAGGAAAAAAACCACTTTCTTTGACAGCATTTTATTCATGGCACTCATGCCTCTCACCCCCAATATGTGTTAGAAGCATTTCAAGAGCCATCCCTTCCCAGTTCACTGAGGTATTTTAATTTGTTGTGTTTCTTCCTCCATGGTCGTTCATTAATCTCCTTTCCTTATGTGTTTATATTTTGTTTGTAAGTCTGTGGGCAAAATTCTCCTTTTGTTGATCTACGTTTTATGTTGTACAGTGCGTTTTTTATGTGCGTCATAAATATTAAATATATTAACAAGTTCTACAAAGCTTCTCTATTTTGTGGCAATTCTTATCATCGGTGACCAGGGAACTGGCTGTCTAAGACTGCAAATAACTGTAGATTCAAGATTCCAGTGTGAAAGTTGCATCAGTAGGATAGTCTGAATACTGCAGGGTAATCTTTTGTCATCAACTGAACAGCCATGAAATTAAAAGACGCTTACTCCTTGGAAGGAAAGCTATGGCAAATTTAGATAGCATAATAAAAAGCAGAGATCTCACCATGCCAACAAAAGTTCGCACAGACAGGGCGATGGTGTTCCCAGTAGCAATGTATGGTTGCGAGAGTTGGACCATAAGTAGGCTTACCAGATCTCCAACCGGGATAGAGTGCTAGACCTTTAGGAGAAAGAATGTGGGCACGTGTAGCTTGTTAAACCTTACAGCACAATCCTAGGGATGTCTACTCGGAAGCAAACCCTATTGTGTTCAGTGGGGCTTGCTTCTGAGTAGACATGCCTAGGATTGTGCTCTAAGGGTTTAAAAAGCTACACCTGCCCACATTCCTTCTCCTAAAGTTCTAGCACTCTGTCCCGGTTGGAGACCTGGTAAGCCTAACCATAAGGAAGGCTGAGCGCCGAAGAATAGATGCTTTCGAACTGTGGTGCTGGAGAAGACTCCTGAGAGTCCCTTGGACTGCTAGGAGATCAAATCAGTCAATCCTAAATGAAAACAACCCTGACTGTTCCCTGGAAGGACAGGTACTGAGGCTGAAACTCAAATATTTTGGCCACCTAATGCGAAGAGAGGACTCTCTGGAGAAGACTCTGATGCTGGGAAAGATTGAAGGCAAAAGGAGAAGGGGAAGGCAAAGGATGAGATGGTTAGACAGCATCACCGATGCAACAAACATGAAAATGAGTGAACCCAGGAAGATAGTGGAGGACAGGAAGGCCTGGCGGGATATGGTTCATGGGATCACGAAGGGTCGGACATGACTTAACGACTGAACAACAACAACAACGAACATATATTGACCTTATGCCCTGGCCTAAGCCATCCATTGAGCATAGTGTGAACTGGTAACAACCAATGTTTCTGTTCAGAACATCATTGGGCATCTATTTCCCTATCATGGTAGGGAAAAGTACCTAGCATGACCAACAGATACTTGGTTTTGTCAGAGCCGACACTGCTGATTACCTGTTTGTGAAGGCAATGACCTGGATCCAAACATTTTCACTTTCACAGGGAGGAATGTGGGGCTAGATTCAGGCCTAGACCAAATGTACAATGACCCACATGGAAATGAGCATTTGCCACAGAATACTGGCACATTTGGAGGCAAAATACACGTGGCTTTCCTGATACACAGGAATATGAATATTAAATATGAATATGAAATTCCCATATTCAAGGTAATAATAATAATAATAATAATAATAATAATAATTGACCTGCTAAAAACAGTCCACCCCCCTAAAGACCTAGCTGCAAAGGTGGGAAGGAAATGGCTCTCTTTATTTTACACTATAGACATGCGTTGCTTAAAGATGGGATACATTCTGAGAAATGCGTCGTTAGGCAATTTTGTCATTGTGTGAATATCGTAGAGTGTGCTTACACAAGCCTACTAGATGGTTTGTGTAACCTAGTAGATGGTATAACCTACTACAGTAAATACACACATCAGTAACATAGTTGTTTATTATCCTCAAGTGTTATGTGCCGTACATAGTTGTATGTGCTATACTTTTATACGACTGGCAGCAGCGCAGTAGGTTTGTTTAAACCAGCATCACCACAAACACATGAGTACTGTAATGTGTTGTGCTACGGAGTCACTAGGCGGCAGGAATTTTTCAGCTCCATTGTTGTATAATCTTAGGGGACCACCATCGTATATGCCAGGGGTGGCCAAACCTGCTTAATGTAAGAGCCACATATAATAAACTTCAGATATTTGAGAGTCGTAAAAGAGATGTTTGAGAGCCACAATATTTAAGAAGCGTTTAAATTCTTAAATATATTTACTCACCATGAACATTAAACTATGTTTTAATCCAGTGGACTCTCAGTTTATATCTGGTAAATTATTATAAAGCTTGAAACTTCTTTATTATTATTATTATTAACAGTATTTATATACCGCTTTTCAACAAAAAGTTCACAAAGCGGTTTACAGACAAAAATCAAATGATTAAATGGCTCCCTGTCCCAAAAGGGCTCACAATCTAAACCTTTTACCTTATTTAAAAAGGTAAAGGTATTCCCTGACAATTAAGTCCAGTCGTGTCCAACTCTAGGGTGTGGTGCTCATCTCCATTTCAAAGCCGAAGAGCCAGCGTTGTCCAAAAATGCCTCTGAGGTCATGTGGCCGGCATGACTCTCCTTGCCGCAGCGCGTAGCATGCGGCTGGAACACGGAGCACTGTTTACCTTCCCGCAAGCGGTACCTATTTATCTACTTGCATTGACATGCTTTGGAACTGCTAGGTTGGCAGGAGCTGGCCAAGCAACGAGCGCTTACTCCGTCGCGGGAATCGAACTGCCGACCTTTCGATCGACAGCTTATATATTAATTGTGATGCAAAAAGGAGCTCAGCCAACATATTTCCAAGAGCCGCACATTATATGTCAAAAAGCCGCATGTGGCCACCCCTGGTATATGTGGCCTGTCGTTGACCGAAATGTTATGCGGCACATGCCTGTACTTGGAGACATTCCTATCACAAACAAAGCGAATACATGGGGTCCAGTGCAGCCTTTTTTCCCTCCTGCCTTGACCTACAAGCCATTACTTTGAAGATGAGGCTTGTATATGCACCTGTCTGTTCCTCTCCTCCCTGGAACCCGGCTGGCAAGCACTGATCACAGGTAGCTCATGATCAGAGTGCGCCCAGGGCCCTAGAAGAGGCAGGGTTGAGAAGGCTGCAGTGGGCCTCTTTAGATGGCAGATAGTGTGCCTGTTCTTGGGGGCAGTAGGGCATCCTACTTAGGACCCTTCCCATGGATGACCTGCAGAGGAAAAAAGCAGAGTTGGGAACTTGAGTCACGGGACTCATTCTCAAGTCTGACTTAAGTTGCTGCTGCGACTTGACTAGGACTCGACTCAGACCCATGAGCAACTGACTCGAACCCGACTCGCGACTTGGCCCCTTTTTGTGATTCGAGTCAGCAGGGGGCGATATAGGGAGTTTTAAAAAAGGTTTTAAAAAATCTTGGTTTTTTTACCTTTGGGCCCCTTTGGGCCCCTTTGCGTGCCAAACCGCTGGGTTTTCTTGCTTTTACAAAGCAAAATTGTGTTCCAGGGGGCACTTCCTGGTAGCATGATTCCCCCTCCCTTCCCCTAAGCTCACCCCAGAATGCATTGCATGACGTGGAATGAGAGTCAAGACTCGGACTCAAAAGTTAGGGCAAAGACTTGAGTCTCGGAGTCAGAGACTTTCCCACATCCCCGGAAAGAAGGCAAAACGGCACCACACTATCTTTTTTTGCCATCATTTTTTCTGTTAGGTAGGGGGGATATTTGAAGGAAGGAAGGAATGGATGGCAATATTTTATAGAGAAAAAGAGAAGGCACTCTTTTGTGCTCCTCATCAGGCAACAAAATGATAAGGGCTGGCACTGGGGAGACGCAGAAGCGTCGTCTGGGGGGGGGCCTTGGTGCCCTTGGTTCAGGGGAGGGGCGCAATTTTGCGCGTCACTCACCTTTTCCTCGTTGTTTCTTCGCAGCCATCCGGGCTGCGTTTTGGCCCTCCCGCCTGCCCTGGTGTCGTTTGGCTCCGAAATGGAAGCCAAATGGCGGGGGGGGGGTTTACAGCCACGCACTGACGTCACGGCCCCGCGTCACGTGGGCGCCGTCGTATCAGCGGCCCCCACCATGTGGGGGTGCAACAACACCTCTGGGGAGACGTAGGGGCTGAATACCCAGAGTGTATCAGTTCAGCTGACTTCTTTGTCCTCCAGACACCTACCGGGAACAAGGCCCCTGCATGGGGTTCAGGAAACTCTCTTTTTCCCTGGATCCCCTCCTCGCATGACTTTGCTGGTGCCATGGTTGACGTATGGGAGCACAAACACTGTGTTTAATTTTGCACAGCACTTAGCATTTCTAAATGCTTTCTTAATAATAGGCCCTTGCTACCTGGCTGCCTCATCTTACAGAATGATTATGACCAAACCTAAGGATTCAAGATGAAAAAAAAAACCTAAAGGGAAATAAACTGGGCATGAAATATTACACTGCCTTTGCAACTATTAAATGGTTTAAAAAAAATAAAAATCTACTTGCAATTAATGAAAGCAAACAACATGCCCTTCCACACCATAGGATCCTGTTTTCCAAATGGCTTCCATCTTCTAATGAGTTTTTTCACAGCATCAAATTGTGATTGCATCTTTCAGCCCCAAGGACAAATCAAAGTCTAACGGTGTTTCATCCTTGAGGGAGTTTCAGCCTAAAGTATCTGATTTAATTTCGAGTTGGAAGAAATAAATATTAGCATGTATACCATGTACACTGCTGACCCTTTCAAACATTTGTTTTATATGCTTTCCATTGACTGAAATTCACACATTGTTGTGATGTCAAGAACATCTTCATTAAAAAAAAAATCTGGAACCTCTGTTAGAGACAGGCAAACATTCCATCGACAAACTGACATTGAAATTGTTTTTTTAAAAATGGGATGAAATGCAACTGGAGACGTTACAGGTAACGAAACTGGTATGAGCTGTAAATTAAAATGATTACGATATAGGTTAGCGTATGTTTCTGAAGCAGCAAGTTGTTAACTAAGAGAAAACAAATGTTTTCTATATCTCTGTGAAACAGCACACACTATACTGCAAGAATTAGTCCACTTATGACTTTGGGTCATTGCTGCCTATAAAGACATGAGGCACGGCTGGCCCAAACATGAAGCCACATGATGCAGTTTGCATTCGGCCGGTTGGTGGAAGGAGTGGGGGATTCGCAGGGATGTGGATCAAGTCTCTGACTCCATGTCTCAAGTCAAGTCTCAAGTCTTTGCCCCCAAGTCCCTAATCTTTGGTTGCGAGTCGCGAGTCCCTGGGGAAACATCCCTGGAGCTGCGGGTCCCTGGGATGGGTGCTGTGCTGGGGTGTATGGGGGGGGGCAGAGCAAAGCCGGAGCAGTCCCTCCCTCCCACCCTCATGTTTGAATCTAAAAAATGCTGAGAACTGAAGAAGCCTTGCCTTCTCTATCGCCCCCTCCACTCGCACTCACCACCTCCGCTGCATTTGTGCCTGCCTTCCTTGTCATAAGAACATAAGAAGAGCCCTGCTGGATCAGGCCAAAGGCCCATCTAGTCCAGCTTCCTGTATCTCACAGTGGCCCCACCAGGTGCCTCAGGGAGCACACAAGACAACAAGAGACCTGTATCCTGTCACCACTCCCTTGCACCTGGCATACAGAGAAAACCTACTTCTAAACCAGGAGGTTGCTTATGGCTTGTAACCTGTGATGGACTTTTCCTCCATGAATCTGTCCAACCAAATCTGTCCAAATTCTCCTGTGGCAATGCAGTGGTGCCAGTGTGGCTACTGCTGTATCCCCCATGGGATTTTTGGCTGATGCAGGTCTTGGGGTAAGGGACATTTGTCTCCTTGTCCCAGGGTAAGCCCCAGCAGCTAGTATGGGTCAACTCAGACCTGCAACAGCTTGATCGCTGGTGCAAATCCCTGTTAACCCAGGAAGGTGGATCAGGCCAAAGAAAGGGGTCGGGATTTGCCGCTGTCGATCCTTCCCCCCTCCTGGTCCTGATCCACTCCCATCAACGCCCTTGCTATTAGCTCTGCCCCCGGATTCCTCAGGCTCCACCCTGGACAGCCAGACTCAGCCCCGTTCCACCATGTGCCATCCTTCGCCAAACCCAGCTCAACTTCATTCCAAGGGGCTCAAACGCAGTCTGCAAGGCACTACTCTTTTAGCCACTTCCCCCAGCTCTCAAAAGTCCTGGCAAGTCCAGGTCAGTTAGTTTCCCTACCTTGGTGTATGGAACCTGCTGCATTGAGTTTCCATAGTATTTGCAAGCTACTACTTTCCCTGTAATTGGATTTGTTTCCTAGTTGGTGTACAGGCTTGGTTCCACCTTACTTATTGCTTGGTCATCTTGTTCAGATACCGGCCATGACTGTTATATGGGTTCATTACACAAATTCATCTGCAGCTTTGCTCGTATGACTACATGAGTTTTCTTTACCTCTACTCTTGACTCAAAAATTAAGACAGTCCAGTTAGTGCCAGAGATCGAGTCAAAAAAACCCTGCTGGTATTTGTCTTTCCAAAGGAAAAATGGCAATTGGTCCTGTGTACCGTTGTGTCTTGCTGCAGTCGGAAATGTTTCTGCACCATGCACAGTGCCTGATACTCTGCTGAGCCAAATTGGGATAACTTCCAATCTTTCCAACGACAATGTGAGGATCACCCCCAGGCAGCCAAAGAACTGCTGTGCTTCTGGCCTGCTTGTGAGGAGGGAGATTTCTCCTGAAGCAACTGGGGAACAGGAAGGAGAATCATCAAGACAGGAAGGGTGGGGAACTGGACACAGCTGGGAGGTATAAATGAAGAAGTCATTAAAGTGCAGATGAGGAATGAGTGAGGGCAGGTTAGCTGAGAGGACCTTGGTGTGAATGGATGATCTATTCTAGGATGATGATGCTGAGTTGATCCCCTTTCCTCTTGGGGAACTTGAGGTAGTAATGTGTGAGTGTCTGTGCAGAGGCGTAGCTAGACTGGAGCGGAGGCAAGTAGTTCTGCAAGACTCCGTTACACCGGAGTCAATGGCCCCTCCCCCTTGCTGTTGGAGCCATTCTGGCGGCAAGGGCAACACGCAGGACACTCCCATGTCGCTGCCGGAATGGCTCCAACAGCAAAGGGGAGGGGCCGCTGACTCCAGGGTAACGGAGTCTTGCAGAACTACTTGCCTCCACTCCAGTCTAGCTACGCCTTCAGGGACTGTGAACAAGGGGAGTGGGATGTCCCATATTTTATTCTTCTGGTCCTTTTGTTAAAGGTTGGAACCCCATCTTGGCTGGATGAAGGTTGAATAAGGAAACTTGAGGTGTATGAAGCAGGACTCCTGTGCCCCACACAGTCTGATACCCCCCCATCCTATGTGATGGAGTGCACACTGTGTGTTATGGGGTGGTGGTGATGGCAATGATGACCAGATGGCACAAGAGAGGTATGTAAAAATATTTTCCCTTCTCTGTAGGCTTCCTGGCTGTCAATGAGTCTTCTCAGAACTATGCCAGCTATTTTGCTGGTGTAAATCCAAGGAGAGGCAGGGGGTATGTTGGGCCAGGAAGATGGGTATAGGCTGTATAGGATGTGCTGGGTGCTAGTGCTGCTGAGATATGCTCCCTGCTCCAAATCTGCCACCACCTTACTTGCTTTGATGGGGCATCTGGGAGGCACTGACCAGCACATGGGACCTGTGGCTGTTTGTGCCAGCAGTCCCGCAACACATGATGTACCTTTTGTGACAATCTGTTGCTGTAAGCCCTCGATAAGATTGAGCTGCCCCTTAAGTCTGCAAGATTGATGCCCCAAATTCAAAAATGTGCACACTACTTGTGACTTTTGGTTGTTGATCTGGGTAAAAGGCATCATTTTGGTGTCTCTGTGTAACATTCTACTAATAAACCGACGTAGGGCCCAATCCTATCTGACTTTCCAGCATCGATGTAACTACAATGCAGCCCTGAGGTAAGGGAACAAACATTCCCTTACCTTGAGGAGGTCTCTGTGACTGCCCCCAGAGGCGTTCTTATATGGGGGGAGCAGGTGTGCTCCCCCCAGGCGCTGAGTGGGCGAGGGGCGCGGCAGCCGGGCTCGGGGCTGCGCAGAGTGGCGCGGCACCAGAGCCCGGCTGGCGCGCCCCTCCGAAGCAGCGCGCCCACTCTGCGTGTCCCTGGCCTCCGGAGGCTGCTCTCCGAAGGCTGGGGATAAGCCCTCCTTAAAGCGACCGCCCTGTTCGGCGGTCGAGAGCTTTATGAAGAAGCCGAACGCGTCGCTGGGGGTTTGCGCATGCGCAAACACTATAAAAGCCAGCGACGCGTTCGGCGTCTTCATAAAGCTCTCGACCGCCGAACGGGGCGGTCGCTTTAAGGAGGGCTTATCCCCAGCCTTCGGAGCGCAGCCTCTGGAGGCCGGGGACACGCGGAGTGGGCGCTCAGCCCCGAGCCCGGCTACTTGGGGGGGCGCTCCAACCCCGCCCCCCCAGGCGCTGGGAGGGCTGGGAACGCCACTGACTGCCCCCCCCCCACCGCAGGATGCAGCACACACCCAATTGGCATGGCTGGATCCATGCTAGAAAATTGGATAGGATTGAGCCCTAAGTTACTTGTGTTTTTCGTGTGTTCTTTTAGTTGTTTGCTGGTGTTTATATCTACCTGACTTTGCTGTATTGGATTTATTGAGCTTGTTATGGTGTTTTTGAAGGGAGTATTGTATTTTTATTGCAATGGATTATTACATTACTGGATAGATTAATTGGGGCTTGATGAATTGATTGTGAAAAAGTGCCACCTCGGTGTGCTGCAGCAATAAATAAGGAAAATTCAGGATTGGGAAACTGCTCCATTAAGGGATTGATAAGAATCTGTGTTTGTGTTTGGGGAATGAAGTTTTGCTGAAAGCATAAAAGTGCCATTTAAGAGAATTTAACCACACTTTACTCATCCTGCCTTTAGAAATCAATTTGAAGAGTAAGACTGTGAAAATCCAACGCTTAGAGAAACCTTTCAGAAGCCGACACAAAGTCTTGGATTGTGTTGCAATAATTCTGATTAAGAATAGCACAGAACAAAAGAATATTCTGCAGGGGCTGAATGTACTGTCCCATAATTAAGAGGGCAACAGCAAGCAATCAGAGTTGAGTAAGTTGGTGGGCAGGGCTGGTCCAAGACTTCCTGAGGCAGCATGTCAAATGCTGCTCCCCTTACCCAATGATGTGCCAGCCTCTGCTCCCCCCACTCCCCGAGAGTGGCACCCTCCTCCCCTCCACATTTCCTCTACCTCTCCATCCCCCTCTTCCTTTACCAATTCAGGAAGTGGCAGGAGAAGTAGTGGAGGCAAGTAGGACGACACGGATTAGTTGCCCCCACAAATCTACTGCCTGAGGCGACTGCTTCAGTTGGCCTCATAGATGGCCCAGTTCTGCAGGTGAGAGTGAGAAGCAACCCATTCACCCCTAGTTCTTCTCTAGCTTGGAGTACAAATCATTCCACACTGTGAAACTGGAGAAGAACTATGCAGGGAAAATGTATGCACGATAAGGCTCCTGGATTCATACTCTGAACCAGGTGTGGCCAACCTTCCACCATTAGGACCTCTGCGTTCTTAAGAGTTGTGCAGAAGACAGAATTTTGGCAGGTGCAATTGCTGATGGTGCTGCTAAAGCAGCTGCACCTGATAAAATGCCCTCACCTATACAACCATTAAAGGGCCAGGAGCATTCATGTTGAACAGTTGGCCACCCTTGCTCTGAACTGAGAAATTCTGGGGCTTGGAAGTATCACTAATGGTAGCCCACTAAAAGACAGGTCCTTGCCTTGACTAGCTTACAATCTGAAAATGGTTAAATATGAAGAGGGGCTGCTATAATGATCTATACCTTTTCACAGGAGAAAAAAATCAATGCTACAATAATGTGCAGAGTGAGAAAGCACCATTGAACATAGTGGGGCTTACTTCTGAGTAAACTTACATAGGCTTGCACTGCATGGGGGGAGTTGCATGATACAAGTTTCTAAAAAAATAGTGTGTAAAGAATGGAGAAAAAATATTTCCATCAAAACATGAACTTGGGGGTCATCCAATTAAATAAATGGATAGTAGGGCCAGAATAAATAAGGGTACAGTACTTATCTGCACAGCACACAATAGCTCAACCCGAGTTTGGTCAGAAGATGCATCATGCTGAAAATAGCTATGCTGTTGCTTTCTACAGCAAGAGTGTTCTTCATTCCTGAATGACAGGTGTGTTAGGACCACCTGTGATGGTAGGGGAAGTAACCCCCCCTCCCTAACCTGAAGATTTTCCTTACCTGCAATTAAAGGTGGCTGCATGGTCAGTTTCTGCCAGCTATTTTGTGTAATGCTCAGCTATGTCTGGCAACTCAGAAAACCTGCGGGGATGGACATGTGCTTTTGGGCATCTAAGTTCCCTCAGCAGGTCACTTCAGAGGGCTCAGGTGCTTTTGGACACACCAATCTGAGAGTCTGATCTCCACCCATCTGAAGGTTATTTAAATTGGAGCTTGAAGATGTTCTGTTATCATTGCTTTGGCTCCAGAAGCGGAGCTTGGTGGGAGTGGGTGGGGGCAGTGGACCCCCGGCGGTGCTATCAGGCCGTTTCGGCGGCACAAGCGGGCAGCGGCGGTGACGGGTGTGATCCTCCTGCCCTGTGCCTCTGTCTCATGGAAAACTACGGTGGTGACGTCACTTCCGGTGCGGGGGGGCGGGCGGGCGGAGCGCCGCCACTGTTTCGGTTCTCTGTGTGAACGCTGATCTTTTCTCTTGAGAGGTGGAACACCATGTACAAATCTGCCTCGAGGAAGTTGTAGGTAGGGAAATCCAGCGAGACTATTTTGCACTTATTGCTTTATTCACCTTGAGACTGCACCGTTTGAAGTTTCACCTCTCCAAGTAATGTCTCCACATCCTCTGGTTGTACAAACTGAAAAGCACCATTTGAAGTTTCACCTCTCCAAGTAATGTCTCCACATCCTCTGGTTGTACAAACTGAAAAGCATCTATCAGAGACTGACCAGATGGAGCCCATGCACCCACTGGGAGCAGTCCTGAAATAATCATTGTGTCCATATCAGCGCAGATGTGAGCAAATTGATCCTCAAACAGTCTTGCAAATTGGTTACTCCAATCACAATGGACTTCTGAGGGTTCTGTTCCTTCAACCTACTAGCCAGCCAGAATGTAACCGGCCTTTTCCACTCAGAAAAGCTTGTTGGATGACATTGGGGACTGTCTTTTATTAATTGACATTTCTTTCCATTTACAAATTCTCTGCCATTGGTTCTGTGACTGATCTTGAAACACCTGCTGTAGAGTGCATATGTGTGCATTATATATAATACAGAATATCTTTACTCGTTTATTTTGTTTTTATTCTGCTTGTCTGCAAAGGTAATTAAAGTGGGGTAACACGTTTGCGTGACAAAGTTGTTTACACTTTTAAACAATATCAAAATGATGTTAAAAATCAACCTAAAAATACAATGTGCATTCACCAGCACTCCTGCTGCATAAGTACAATTATGCAGCATGAACAATTCTTCATTCAAGACACCTGCCTAGTGCCTAGGGAGGTTCACATAGTTGAAGGTTGTCTTAAAGAACATAAGAAAAGCCTTGCTAGATTTGGCCGACTCAGGGCCCATCTAGTCCAGCTTCTTGTATCTCACAGTGGCCCACCAGATGTGTCTGGGAGCACACAAGATGCCTTTATCCTTTTCCCAATTCCTTGCATCTGGCATTCAGAGATACACTACCTCTAAAGCCAGGAGGTTGCATATAGTCATCATGACTTGTAACCTGTGATGGACTTTCTTCCATAAATCTGCCCAATCCACTTTTAACAACATTTAGGCCAGCTGCCATCACAATGTCCTGTGGCAAGAAGTTCCACAGAGTAATTACTAGGCTGACCATATCCAAAAAGGGACAGGGTGCCTATACCTTTAACCATTGGAATTTGGGCAGGTGCAGCTCATCATGGAAGTGTGCAACAAGCGACACCTGCCCAAATTCCCTCTTCCTACAATGGTTAAAGGAAGAGGATGACTCTATCCAATCTCCTTTTAAAGGCATCTAGGCCAGGTGCCATCACCACATCCTGTGGCTAAGAATCTGAGCTAAGGCAGTGCTAAGAATCCTAGCACCTGAGGTTCATGTCCCCTTATGCGTCTCTCTCTCTCTCTCTCTCTCTCTCTCTCTCTCTCTCTCTCTCTGCAACAGATGGAAGAGGCAGCTTTGTGAAGTAAACACACAGGTCTCTCTATGACTAGGCTTACCAGATCTCCAACCAGGACAGAGTGCTAGACCTTAGGAGAAGGAATGTGGGAAGGAATGTGGACACAATGTCAATGTGTGGGCATTGTGTTCAGTGGGGCTTGCTTCTGAGTAGACATGCCTAGGATTGTGCTCTAAGGTTTAACAAGCTACACCTGCCCACATTCCTTCTCCTAAAGGTCTAGCACTCTGTCCTGGTTGGAGATCTGGCACACCTATCTAGGACGAGGATTTGGTTCCTGCTGCTGGAGGGAACCCTTTTACCAGGGGAGGGACAAGGTACAAGTGAAGTCTCAACAGCACTCCATCGCACAGGGGTGCATGTTAAGAGCTAGGCAAGAACCCAGGAAAGGGGCTTGCGGCACACCCAGCGAGGGATTCACCATTTGCATAACTGGTCAAATGTCAGAAACACCCATGGCAGGGACAAGAAAAGCTGGAGGCATCTCTAGAACTCACACTGGCAGCGCTGCTTTTTCACCACTCAGCCTCATCTCCAGCCAAGCAAAGAGAACCTCATGGAAATGTTCTTCACTCCTCATCAAGTCGAACAGACAGCTTGGCTGGGAGGCTACAGTGCATGGACCTAACAGTGGGTTTGCATGTGACACGGGGCCCTTACTGCAGCGACTTGCCCATCGATGTATTTATTCGTTCAATCAGTTTCCATCCTGCCTCCCCCCCCCCCGATAATTGGGGTGCGCTCAAAGCAGCATATCCTCATCCCAATGTCCCTTGCATCATTGTCGGCATGTGCTAGCATGGCCAGCAGTGTGGTGCCCTCCCTGTCCCCCTGCAGCAGATACCTGCAATAGGTTCAAATCCCTGCTCAGCTATGAAGCTTCCTGGGTGACCAGTATCTGGATTCCAGTATCTGGACCCCAGGATGATGTAGTGGTTTGGGAGTCGCACTTAGACCTGGAGGATCCAGGTTCAAATCCCCGCTCAGCCACGAAGCTTCCTGGGTGACCTTGGGCCAGTCACTATCTCTCGGCCCCACCTACCTCACAGGGTTGTTGTGAGGACCAAAGGAGGAGAGGAACCAAGTACATGACCCTGAGCTCCTTGGAGGAAGGGTGGCATAAAAATGTGAAAAATAAATAAACCATAATTCCTGCAGCGTAAAGCCTCGTTAGGGTACTCTGTGAATTCAGAATAAAATTAAAGATAACTGAATCCTGAAAAATCACCCTGTGATTCATTTTATCCAGAGTCCATGCGGCTGATGTTAGAGAGAGATTATTCCCAATCTGGTATGGTTAGATTGCAGAACCCTGAAGACGGTGTTAGAATATGATGAATAGTTTCCTTCTTGCATTAGAAGATACGCGATTTTTCAGGCTAGATGCAGGCTGGATGCAAGGAATGGAGGACAAGTGTGTAATGAGACTAGCTTAGAACGCCATGTCAGCAGCAAATAAAGATTTACTTTCCAAAAATTATCAACTAATGATCACGATTGTTTATCCCAAAACCAATACTAGTTGTATAAAGCGGGGAAAGGATATTGGAAGAAGGATTGGTGGTCATGTGTGGTGTTACATACAGGAGGATGTTCCCCGTATCTCCCTAGTCGGTAATTATTTTAAAATTATGGTACACTGTCACCTTTCTCTTTGGAAGCTTATCCATCCTATGGCATCTTCAAGCAGTTGGTGATGTAATAATCGTTGATGAAATCTTATACATATTTGATGGTTTTGTCCATCTTTGTGTACTTTTGGGGAAAGATAATATCTATTATAACAGAAATGATTGAAGTTAAAATCCCCCTGGATCTTGTGGTTATTGTATTTCATTATCTTAAGAATACAGAAAAAAAGAACAGGAGGGGGAAGTAGTTTTTCATCTGTTGATGGCAGCAACAGTATTGATTGCCCAATACTGGGAGAAGCAAGAGTAACCTCCAACTATACACTGGAAAATTAAGTGTTGGTTATTTATGAAATTTACAGTTATACAAAGAAACTAGCTGGGGTGGTTAGGTTTGGGAGAATTCACGCCTGCACTATACAGTACTTCCTTTTGAGAGGCAGGAAAGAAGACACATTTTCTCTTCCCTGCTCTTCTTCCCTCCTGAAACCAGTCTTGTGAGAAATGGTTTACAGCAGCGGTTCCCAAGCTGTGAGTCACGACCCACTGGTGGGTCGCAACTCGATTTTTGGTGGGTCGCAAACACAGAGACGATCCTGCGCCCCCCTGCAGGGGGGCCCCAGATTTTCGCCGCCCCCAATAAAAAAAACACCAACCCCCCCCCCCAAAACACACACACACACCGGGTTTTTCAGATGTCTACGGGCTTTTTTACTGTAATGTACATGTGTGTATGCTTTGTCCCACTTAGCTTGTGTATCCCAGAGCCTTCGTTCTGCCTGCTTTCGTTCTATCTGGGCAGCAGAACTCCGGAAAAGCACCCGTTTGCTCCGGAGCAGAGCGCTCCATCGTTCTGCGCTTGCGTCGTTCATCTCAGTTAGCGCATGCGCAGAAAGATGGGAACGACGGAGCGCCCTGGAGCGTCGTTCCAATCTTTCTGCGCACGCGCTAACTGAGATGAACGACGCAAGTGCAGAACGACGGAGCGCCCTGTTCCGGAGCGAACGGGTGCTTTTCCGGAGTTCTGCCGCCCGGACAGAATGAAAGTAGGCAGAACGAAGGCTCCGGGATACACAAGCTAAGTGGGACAAAGCATACACACATGTACATTACAGTAAAAAAGCCCGTAGACCCCCGAAAAAACCGTAAAAATACAAAAACACAAATCGAAACCTAAGTAGTCCCCCGCCCCCCCAGGAGCCTCTGCGCCCTCCGCCCGGGGGCCCTGCCCCCCACCCCCCCTTGAGGACGTCTCTGCACAAACAACCTATTGCTCGAGCCTCTGCTCGGCGGTCTTTGGCCCACTCTGTGCCTCATCATGTCGTGTTCTCACTGACAACCATGTTTTCGTCACTCATCAGCAAGAGCATGACGCAGCGAGGCCTGGAGTGGCCAGAGACCGCTGAAAGAGGTTCAGGCGGCAGGCTGTTCGTGTTTTTTTTTTTAAAAAAGTTTAGTAACCTGGACGTTTTGTTGGTGTGGTGATGTCATGATGCCACCGCCAAATGTCTGCGTTGCTGAGCTCCGTGCTTAAAGTGGGTTGTGGGGTGGAAAAGATTGGGAACCACCGGTTTAGGAGAATGCAGAATATCAAATTCCCTTGGTTGGTTTCTTGAGCATAGAATGGAAGTGAATGCAGCCCTAAATGTGTGCAAACAAGCACAAGTTGTAATTTATTTGTTGGCAATCATACAAGCAACTCAGACCTTGCACATATGCACACAAAAGCCTGGGTTCATAATAAAGCCCTTTATGGAGTAGCAAACAGTAGATAAAACCAAGAGATACAACAGAACAGCGGGTTCGGCATAAACAGCGACTAAGTGAAACCTCACTGAAGATTCATTTACATATATAGATCTCTCAAGCATATTCACCCTGATTCTGATGTCTTTGCAGTCTCCCCTTCCCCCTGCCCCATGGCACTCCACATTTTACTGGGGGTCAGCAGGAAGGTGTCTGTAGTGGTTCTTCAGGCCCCAGTCCAGTGTTTTTTCCTCACCAGGGCTGAACTGGGACCACAGGTTCCAACAGCCCCTGTGGGAAAATCATGGTTTGTGCGCCTTTCCCAGCAAGGGAATGTCCCTGGTTCCCCAAAGTCAAATATGGTGAGCATATTGCACCCATTTTGTTTTAGCCGCATGCATGTCTCCCTATTGTTTGTGGGTCCAATTCAAGGTGTTGGATACTGCCTTTAACCGCCTAAATGGTTTGGGTCTGGAGTAGCTAAGAAACTGTTGCCCTCCTCAATCTGCTCACTCAAGATCCTTTGTGGAAGCTCTGCTCCACATGCCAACGCTTGGCTGGCAAGTGTGTGAAACAGGGCATTCTTTGTCACTTGAAGGGCCGGCCCACCCGTGAGGCCAACTGAAGTGGTCACCTCAGGCTGCAGATTGGTGGGTGGTGCTCATCTCTGTCCACCTACTTGCCTCCACTGTTCCTCCTCCTCCTTCCACTGTCTGGATTGGAAAAGGGAAGAGGGAGACAGAGAAGACGAGGAAATGTGGTGAGGAGGGTGTGTGTTTGTGCTAAGCTAGAACATTGGAGAGTGGGAGGAGCAGAGGCTGTCACATCATCGGACATCAGGAGGTCTTGTGCCGGCCTTGGTAGCTTAGAATGTTTGGAACTCCCTCCCCTGGGAGGTGTGAGCTATCCAAGCTCCTGTGACCTTTTGCTGGTTATTAGCCATGTCTTTTTTCACAGGCCTGTTATGTGGCAGGCTGATGTCTCCTCTTATATTGTCTGTCTTACTGTTGGTTTTATTGTTATAGGGGTTCTTATGATATGATTAATTTGGTGGTGAGCTGTCAAGATGGCATACAAATGCACAAACAAAACGAATGTTTGCAAAAAAATGGTAGTTGCATGGAAATAGCGGCATTAAAATCTTCTTGCATTAAAAGCATTGGTTAGCAGAAACATGGAGGTGAGCTAAACTAGTGAAACTTCACATCTGAGATATGGCATGAAGCAGACTCATTACAAAAGGCATAGGGTTCCTAGGCTTTATTACATTTATACCAATCTTTTTTCAGAAGTTGATTGCATTTGTTGTAATTAGTGTACAGTATTTGTGGAATTATAAAATATTTGAAAGAAAAAAAAGATCAGTAATTCTGACTGACTATAAATATGTCAAACAATGTCCTTTACATTACTTTTTGCCCAATCCTATCCCCCGCTATGCTGAAGCATGCAGCCATGCCATGGAGGCACACTGCATGTTATGGCGGATGGGGCAGTCAGGAGACCTGCGAAAAGTAAGAGGAAAATATAACTCTGTGTAGGTCCCCTGATCTACACAGAGTTATATTTTCCTAGCGGGTGGCGCAGTGGGTTAAACCGCTGAACCATGAGCTGTCGATCGAAAGGTCGGCAGTTCGATTCCCGCGACGGGGTGAGCGCTCGTTGCTTGGCCAGCTCCTGCCAACCTAGCAGTTCCAAAGCATGTTAATGCGAGTAGATAAATAGTACCACTTGTGGGAAGGTAAACAGCGCTCCGTGTTCCAGCCGCATGCTACGCGCTACAGCAAGGAGAGTCATGCCGGCCACATGACCACGGAGGCGTCTTCGGACAATGCTGGCTCTTCGGCTTTGAAATGGGGATGAGCACCACACCCTAGAGTCGGACACAACTTAATTGTCAGGGGTCACCTTTACCTTTACCTAGGTCCCCTGATGGCCTATGGCTCTCTTCGGACCTACATCAGCTGGCACAAGCTCAAGGAGAGCCATGGGGCACAGCAGGCAGAAAACTAGGACCACAGGTTCCAACTGCTGCCAGATCCACCCCTCCTTCCTGACCACTCATGACTGCTGTCGGATCCACCCCTTCCTCCCCTGTCATGCCTTGTTAATCTCCATTCCCGCTACTGCCCACCCTTGCTGCCAATGTACCTCCTCTGGTGGTGGCTGGGTGCTCCTGTGTGGTGCTCCTGTGTGCATGTGTGGCTGCTAGCCATTCGCACTGGCGGTTGCATTGCACACATTGCACACTGGCGGTTGCATTGGACACACACTGTGTCTAGTGTTGTCGGTGGAAGGCGCCCATAAGGTTGGGCTCTTAGTGTATGAAAAAAGTGATGACGTTATTCAAAAGGGTATTTTATGACTGAAAACCGGAATTCACATGCACAGTTTCAAACTGGAGAATGGATACCGATGATGATATGTACATGGAAAGAATTATGAATGATTATTATTATTTTTTGCGACATTGATATCCTTATCTTTCTGTCCATGAATGATTTCCCAGTAGCAAAGCATGACATCCCATGCTGGGATTTAGTGTTCAGTGTAAAACAATGGGAAATATAATTGTATACAGCAATGACACAGGTTCCTGCCAGAGGTATTATATAAAATACAATTGATAGAAAAATGAGACAATCTCTTTCTCTTTTTTGGGGTTTGGCAAGCATACAGCTAAATAGCATTTATGTGACCTTGAGAAATCGCTAAATCTGTTTAGCAACTCTGTGGAGGAATTCAAATAATTCTTGTTGTAGCCGAAGCTGCTTTGTCTTTCTATTCTCGGTGAGAGTGAACCGTACTGCTCTCGTTTGTTAAAAAGAGAAAAGAGGCTTGTTATGGAGGTGAGACTTTGATGCCTTGATGGGCTCTAGTGAGACTTCTTGACAAAATGCAAGTTAACGCTGTTGTATCAGCGGGTCCTATGATTTCATAAGAGCCTCGTGGATCAGTGCTTCTTAGAACACAGCTACACTTTGTAGATCCAGAGAACGATGTGTGCACCAGCGGAGGGCCTGTGCACCACTGAATGCACATATTGGCCCATATAAAGGCAGGATGGGAGATCTGCTTCAAGCACTCCTCTCTCCCAGCACAGAAGAAGGTATAGATTGGCTAGTGATGTGAAGAGCTGGAAAAATGAACAAACAAACAAAACTGGAAGAAAACCACCTCCCCTGCCACCGTCGTTTTGTCCAGGATTTTTCTGGTAGAAAAAATGGGAATGTGGGGTTTTTTTTGGGAGGGGGGGGACACCTCTTATGCAATACTTTTAAGGTAAGTTTTTAATGTTTTATTGTTATAATGACACATTGCTGCAAACCTCCTAGATCAGGGGTTCTCAACCAGTGGTACTGTTACCTTCAGTGGTACTTTGGCCGACTGCTGGTGGTACTTGAACCACCGGAACCCTGCTCTGATGTGGCCCTTTTCGCGGTGCGTTTTTGCTTCCGAGAGGTTCATGCCTTTTGGGCGAGCCTCTCGGGAGTGCAGAGAAGGCCCCCCACACCTGCCCAGAGCCTCCTACCTGCATTTTCTGGCCTCTGAAAACCTGGAAGTAACTGGCGACGATGTCATCGCCAGTCACTTCCAGTGGTATGCAGCAGGAGAGTGGCGCTGGAGGTGGTCCTCGGTCGGGAAGAGGTTGAGAACACCTGTCCTAGATCCATGACACGAAGGCACTAATGTTAGTGACAATCGCTTTGATACTGTGTGTGTGTGGCTTACCGAACAAGCAACACAATTCTTGTAAGTCGAGATGCCATGACAAACTGATCGAGGGAGCTTGAAATCTCCAGTTACCCAGATCAATTTCTTGTGTGCAAATGTAGCCCACGTTGCATGCAAAGGAGCACAAGCTGTGTCCTGCCACTCCAACAGGCCACCTCTACCTCCCCTTCCACTATCACCTCTTCTGCTGCCACTATTGCTTGCTTTTCCCTGCTCCAAAGTAAAATTTTGCTTTAAGATCTTAGGGGCAAAGGGCAGGTGTCATCAGCAGACTCGCAGGATCAAGCAGAACCCGGCCTCTTTGTGTGTCCAGTGCAATAAAAAACAGAAGTTGCTGAGTGTTAATCGGTGATATTATCAGAATAATTTTGGTTGACTCTCTTGGCTTCCTGACATCGTAGCTAGCTTCCACCGAAGTTTCCATTTCTGTAGTGACTGATCTCATATTTGTAGTTCTGCATTACCTATCAGGATTATTCTGATTATCCGTATCCAACTGTTTCAGTTTCCAACACAGATGTTTTGCTTCTGGTGGTGTGGACAATTGCCTCCACAGGGCTAATTGATGTTTCGTGTTTGGTTTTTTTTTTTTCCATGCCAGCGGATTTATACATGTTAGTTGTGGGCTATGTTTTATTATGCTGTGTTGATTTAGTGTTCGTTGGCTTTGTTTATGGTTTTGAAAGTCTCTTGTAAGCCGCCTTCAACACCACTGTAGAGGAGAAAGACATACAGTAAATATTGTATGTTATCCAATTTACTTTCTGACAGGGTAAACAAAACGAAAAAGCTAGATATACAAACTCTGTTGCAAAATCGGTGGCTTTGATGATGACTGGGGAAGCAAATTTTGGTTATGCATCCAGAATGCACATTGAGAGCTCATGTCTGTTAGTTTTACTTTATGTATCTTTACCCTATTTTGCTGCAAGGCTCCCAGAGTAGCTTACAGAAACTGAAAACAGAAAATAATTCAAATAATAAAATGAGGGTTTCCCCCCCTCACCTTAATGATGTCTGTTCCTCCTCCTCTTGCTCCTCCTCAAAGGGCAGTTGGTGGTTCTAAATATTGCACTACTCTCAAGGAAATGCACAGTTGACTGTATGTTCCCACCTCGAACGAGCACCACTGGTCAGCGCACATGCACTGGCCTGCATCAGTTTGTGAAACTGCTTTTAGAGTGGGGGGGGGAACCCCAGAGCACGTGCAGAACTCGTTTAGGAGAGGAAAGCGATCTGTGACACTCCATGAATGTTGATGGATATCTGACAGCGCTGGGTGGCAAAACGGAAAACTCTGAAGAACTAAAGTGACAGGCATGTCCTTAGACATAACCTGTGAAATCTTTTAGCTATACAGAGTGAAATTTTCTGTATAAAATTTCAGAGCGAAATATCGCGGCCGAAATTTTTATTTACCGTATTGTCCTGAGCATAAGACGCACCTGATTATAAGATGCACCCTTAAAGTTTGGTGCTATTAAAAAAATTAATTAAATCACTGGCATTAAATTGCAACATCCTGATTATAAGACACACCCCTAGTTTAAAAACTTAAATTAGGAGAAAAAAGTGAGTCTTATACTCAGACCAATACGGTATTCATTTAAGCCAAGAAATCAATCAATCAATTTAAAAATACAAGGGGGGCGCAAAGCGCCCTTTTGCCGTGCGAAGCGTGCCTGATCAAAATAAATAAATTAAATTGACTTCCCTCCTGAATCCTGTCGCTGTCATTGCCCATCGCCACCATGCTGCTGCTCATCCTTCCTCGTCGGCCAGCCGGGTCTGCGCGAGCCTCGGCACGAGGCCGCTCCAAGCCGGCTCGCCCGCTCTCGCAGCTCTGAGCTGAAAAATCCAGAAACTAAAACAATTTTTTTTAAAAAATTGCCGGGGTAAAAAAAAAACACTGTGTGTCCGTCCGTCCGTCCCGGTCTGGGTACCTGAAAATATGGTAAGCCTAGTCATGACAGATGCAAGGCACTTCACTTTATCTGTGCAGTGCCTGGCAAACTGGTCATAGCACATCACTGAGTTGCCACCCTCTCCGCTGAGTTGCCACCCTCTCCAACATCTTTGGGGGGGCAGATGAAGCAAGTCGCAAACAACTTGGAAAGATTCTGCTGGGTTCCTCTCATCTGCAGTGGTGCCAGAGGAAAAAAAAGCGTTATCATTGGCAATTGGTAGCTATCTGCAGAGGATTAAAAAAAAAATACATACACGGACATTTCTTATACTGTACTCTTTAAAAATATTTTTAGTGCTTGTGGTAATATTTCCTTTTAATTGCATTCATATTTTGTATGATTACATCAACATCAAACGATAGGGAGGCTAGAAGAAATCGGAAGCACTTCACAATTTGTCTTCGTTGGTTTGCATTTCCTTCTTTTTATAACATAATGTTCTGTTTTTATCGAGTAATAATGTTACCTGGCTTTCCCCCTTTTTAATTTCACATATTCTTACAAAACATTTTTTAAAAGAACAACACAGATGATAGACCCCCCCTTTATATTGTTTCTATGTAGCTTAACTTTTATTGTAAACATTTTCTGTAGTGAAAATTTGTCTCAGTGCTATGATCTCAGTGACATTGTGACAATAGAAAAAAGAAAAACAATGCCATTATTCTTTAATTATGAAATAACTATTTTGAGCATATCTTTTAGGCACAATTATAGTTGAAAGAGACCCACCACAAACAGGGCTTTTAAGGCTTCAGGGATCTCTGAAGAAAACAGAAAATACATTCTAAGCCTTGGAGTGTTAAAAAAAAAAAATCTTATGTAATCCCAGAGCTTGTCTAGGAAAACCCCTGCGTTGCCATAGCAACGCAGGGAAGTTATCCTGCCCCTCCCAGAGGAGGCAGGAGGCAGGCTTCTAGAGGCCCGGCCCGTGATTGGCCGGGCCGGGTAACGTGGTCCGGGCGTCGACGAGAGGCCGACGCCGCACAGCTTGGCCCCTCAGTCGGCGCCCGGCCAGCGAAGGGAGAGGACGTCTTTGGAGGCTTATTGGGATACTTTGGTCTAGAAAAAAAGATGCCTGAGGGGAGACAGGATTGAAATGTATAAAATTATGCATGGGATTGATAGAGTGGATTCTTTTCCTTCTTGCACAACATCAGAAACAGGGGGCATCCACTAAAATTGAGTGGTGGGAGAATTAGAACGGACAAAAGAAAATATTTCTTTACCTAGCATATAATTAATCTGTGGAACTCCTTACCACAGGATGTGGTGATAGCATCTGGCCTGGATACCTTTAAAATGAGGTTGGACAGATTCATGGAGGAAAAGTCCATCACAGGTTACAAGACATAAGTAACATCCTGGTATTAGAAGTAGGCTTTCTCTGAATGCCAGATGCAAGGGAGTGGCAATAGGATACAGTTATCTTGTTGTCTTGTGTGCTCCCTGAGGCATCTGGTGGGGCTACTGTGAGATACAGGAAGCTGGACTAGATGGGCCTTTGGCCTGATCCAGCAGGGCTCTTCTTATGTTTTGCTGTCTTGAGCACTTCATAGAAAGGAGGAATAAAAATTCTGAAAAAAGAGCCTAGTAAAGTGGACACCAAAGGAAAAACTCCCTCCAAGGTTAGGCTTATAGTCTCCTGACGTTAAACAGGCAAGCATGATAGCTGGGTTTATGTGCTATGATGAGTGAACTAATCCTCACCCAAATAAACTATAGGCAGATGAGGATTGTTTGTGTCCTCGCTCATCATAGAATAGAGCAACTTCACCTGACTAGCCCAAGTGAATGTGCGATAGCTGAGGAACTAGGTAAAGGTAAAGGTGACCCCTGACAATTAAGTCGTGTCGTGTCCGACTCTAGGGTGTGGTGCTCATCCCCATTTCAAAGCCGAAGAGCCAGCGTTGTCCGAAGACGCCTCCGTGGTCATGTGGCCGGCATGACTCTCCTTGCCGCAGCGCGTAGCATGCAGCTGGAACATGGAGCGCTGTTTACCTTCCTGCAAGCGGTACCTATTTATCTACTTGCATTAACATGCTTTGGAACTGCTAGGTTGACAGGAGCTAGCCAAGCAACGAGAGCTCACCCCGTCACGGATTCGATCTGCCAACATTTCGATCGACAGCTCATGGTTCAGCGGTTTAACCCACTGCGCCACCCGCTAGCATTTAATGGGTAACCTCCTGAACAGTAAAGGGCCCCGAACATCCATGACCTCCTGCTGTCCTGACCCCCACATGACAAATTGTGTCATGGATGTGAAAAGGTGACCCAGAGAGGTGGAAAGTCTGCAGAGACAACAGAATGACCCATATCCCTCTTTGCTTGCTTCTGGGCACCCCATGGCGGTTTCTACCCTCATGAGGTTCTGCCGTCATCTTGACGGCATGAAACCGACCTTCATCCTGCAGTAGCTGAGCAAGTGGTGCATTTCCCAACGAGCAGCCTCCTGGCTCAAGCACTGCTTTCCATATAGATGTTACTTGAGTTTTATTTCAGGCTGGAAAGATTAGTGATATGTCTTTTATTTTTCCACGTTTGTTTTTGAGCCATGAATTTTTTCCCCCATTTCACTTTATGCAATTTAAGATATGTTGATAACTGCCCTCTTAAGAGTGGTAAACAGCTGCAGGAAATGTCTTAGGCGGCCTTTAATGCTTCTACTGGGAAATGCAGCCTTACCTGCACTGAATAATAATCGTGAAGAAATAGTTATTTTCTCCTTGGTTTTGTGGTAGGTAAGATTGTCAGTAGAATCCTGCTGGCCTGCGGTGGGTCTCCATCCAGAAGGCTGCTAATTAAAGTGCTATATTGTAAAGCCTGTTGTGTTTCCGCAATTGTACAACTGAAAATGCAGAACTGAAATGGGTGGGCAGTGTCGTGAAAAGCTTTATCGGAATCAAAAGGTCATCTTGGAGGCGCCCTTGCAAAATGGCGGAGAGACTGTTCAGTTCATAGAATGATCTTTGGTTGGGTAGGGTTTCTCATGTAAACAGTACAGGAGGCATTGCTTTCATTTGCCCTTAATGATATCGGAACATAGCGAAATCTGATTGGCTGCTACTAGTGGCATTAACAAATTCAGTACATGATCCCGGATTGGCTAGGATCACTTGAGTAAAAAATGAAATGGAGGAAAACCTGGCCGTCAGAGTCATGGAGAAAGGGGGGGATACAGTGACTGCCCCCCCCAAAAATAGGATTATGGACTTTTAAGAGGGGTTCTTCCCACTCCCAAATCACTAGACCGAAGGCAAAAATCAAACCTGGAGAATATTCAGCACAATACTAAAGTGTAATGTAGAGTACACTAATACTTTTACAAGAGAGAGAGAGAGAGAGAGAGAGAGAGAGAGAGAGAGAGAGAGAGAGAGAGAGAGAGAGAGAGAGAGAGAGAGAGAGAGAGAGTTCTATAACATAATAACCAAACTTCATATTAGACTGGCTACTGATATCTAGATATATCCAGTAGTCGGGGATCTGCCCTATGGAGCTATAGGTAGGGTTGCCAAGTTCACAGAATCTCAGATTTTGAGGCACAGAAAGTGGAGGTCAGGACAGCAGTGCCTGCTGGAGCAGAAAGCAGACGCTGGAGATAGTTATTTAGGATACTGAAGCCTCTGTGCTAACCAAGAATCTCTCAAGCAGAACTATTCCCCTTTTTTTCATGTGCTTCCAAAGTAGATGTATATTATGCCTGTAGAGAGCCAACACTGACCTCTACGGCCTTCGTCTCTTGTGGTGTCACTTCCAGCGGTGGCTTCCGGGAGACTCTTCTGGGTTCTGCAGCTCTGTTTCTAGGGCAACTCTCTAGAGTAATGAATTGTCTGTGTCCCTCTTCCTATCTCTCTGGAGAAGATCCTGATGCTGGGAAAGATTGAAGGCAAAAGGAGAAGGGGAAGGCAAAGGATGAGATGGTTAGACAGCATCACTGATGCAACGAACATGAAAATGAGCGAACTCAGGAAGATAGTGGAGGACAGGAAGGCCTGGCGGGATATGGTTCATGGGATCATGAAGGGTCGGACACGACAACAACTGAACAACAACAACAACAACAACAACAACAACTCTTCCTATGTCGTCTCACCACTCTGACCTCCCTGAAGAAAGAGTGGATCAAAATTACTTAAATTTAAACCATGAAAAGGGCTGTTGCTTAGGCCGTCTCTCCCTTTGTGGGGTGGTGGCAGCGCAGGGCTGGCGAGGAAGAGGAAGAATAGGTGTTACCGCCGCTTCATTGGCTAACTCGCTTTCACTGTGAAGCCCAGCGCAGTTCCATTCAGGTGACGACACTGTCACAACTCAAAGCGATTTCAAGTGTTGCTCTGGCCATTCTGTCTGTATTTGTTGCACTGAAGTGCATTAGTACATCTCAAGTAGATCATCATACCTCAGTGTCAGGGCTGGCGTTCTCACTCTCCCATTTTCTTTTCTCCTGCTACAAATCCACTCACAAGGGTTGTATGTCGCTATCCTTCAGAATAATGGAGGCCATTGCTGTCCTCCTGCTAAATAGAAGAGAGGTATGACTTAAAACCACTCTGAGGAAGAGGAGAAAGAGAAGCCAGAAGAAGCGTAGTGCAAGAAGGCGGCGTGCATGGGAAGCGGGAACAGGGGGCAAAACCGGCACAATACCTAATGGTTAGCAGCAGACCTCCCACCCTTCCCTCTCCTGCTGGTTGCTCTGGGGATATTTGGGGATTTGGTAGGGCTTGGTTACCACCAACAAGGCTAGCAAGCCAGAAAGAGAGAGGTCACCCTTGAACACCTGCCTTTTCGACCTGGAAAATGTTTACCAAAAATCTAAGAGATTCCCCCATGAACCAAAGCCAAAAGAGCACGCAGCAGGAACTATTTGCTACTTGAACAATCTGGGCAAGTGTGGCCAAACTGTTCCCTTATGAACCCAGGCAGGTTAAAAAAAAAGAACAATAGAAAGATGTTTATTAAAGGACTGAATAAACAAGGCAAAATAAAAGAAAGGAGGAGGGGATGCAGAAGATCAGAAAGCAATTCACAGAACAAAAACAAAACAGGACTGACCAAGGCAGTGGTTGGCAAACAGTCCCTGAATGTAAATTCCTACTCACACTGTCCGGGACAGGGGTTTGGTTCCTTTTCTCCTTCAAGGAATGGGTGAGCCCTTTGTTAATGCAAAGACATGGTGCATCAGCAACAAACCAGAGGCAACAACCAAAGCAATTAGTTGCATGAACATTAAAAAAAAAACAACAGCCTCAGGTTGATGATGTCATAGGGACATCTGATTGGGTGAAGTATGACTACTTGGGCATCCCATCTCAGCCCTTTGCCTAACCAGGTGGGCTTGGCTGTCCAATCAGTGGACACATACCCAGTGGGAGGGGATGGCCAAACTCCTTTGAGGGAAATTCAGGCAAGAAGACACCCAATCCACTTAAGTCTATCTTGTTTGGGATGCCATGTGGCACTCCTATGATGGTGCTAAAGGACAAGCGCTCATGCAGGATGATGTCTCTGCAGGTTTTAGGATCCTGAGACATCACAAAAGCCTGGGGGGGGGCTAGTAGTGGTCAAAAATGAGAAAAAATGGGGGAAATAAATTATTTTCACCACAAAGACAAAAGGCTACTACCACCACCACTACCTGCTGGTGCCTCTTTAAGCTTGGACTGTGGCTCCATGAGCCTCACAGGGATCATAGAAGCACCAACTGCTCTGTGAAGAGGAGGAGGAGAACAGAAACAGTTTTCTAACATGTAGGGAAAAAAATACTGTAAGCCACTCTGAGCCCATGGAATAGAGCGGAATGTAAATCCATAATAATTGTTACTGTTGTGAGCTGCCCTGGTGGTCCTTGTGGGGGCAGGAGGACAGGATAAAAATGTCTCCAATATATAAGTAGAAGGCGCCCCTTTGCCCAGTTTGCAGGCAATGCAGTGCAGCCCAGAGCGTCACTGCATCCAGAAAAGTGCAAGCATCTACAACATGCATACGATGTTGGCTTTGGTTCGTACAATGCTAGGTTTGTCCGTGGATTAATTTTCGAACTGAGTCATGGCAGAGGGAACCGTTTGCTCAGGCACTGGAACTTCTGCTAGACCAAAGAACCGGTAATAATAATAATAATAATAATAATAATAATAATAATAATAATAATAATAATAATAATAATTCCAGTATTTTTATACCATCTTTCTTGTCATCAGATTTCTCCTTTGACTTTAATTCAAGGCGGTTTACAATAGGAAGGCAATTCTAAACCAAAACGGTTTTTACAATATAATAAATGTCTTAATCTTTGGTAGGACGCTTCTTTCCAGGTGTTTCCTTTCATGGTCTGGCCTCTCTCTGGCATTCTCTGGCATTCCCCTCACATGCGTTGACTGACAGGCAACTCCCCCTCACAGAGTGCCAGCTGCAGCTTCCTCTCTCTCACACACAGAGGGTTTTTTTGCAGCTTTGTCAGCGGCGACGGAGTCTTGTACTGCTGTCCTTGACCTTCAGGCATGCAAGGCTGCAGCTCTCCTGACTGAGCCAAACCTCCTGCCCAAGTATCACATAGAGATCACACAGAGAGATGGACAGCAGTTAGGCAAACAACTGGATCCATAACTGGGGTAGCCAGGGGAAATATATATGAATGAGATGTCAGGCTTCATTGACTAGGTTTACCTAATTTCTTCCTATTAGGTAATATGGTGCAGTTCCCTAACTTGGTTTGCAACTTGCAGTTTAATCCACAAGTCTATTATTACCCGCTTGTTGATTGGGGAAGCAGCGGGGCTTGCTCTGATTATGCCTTAATTATTGCACAGCACCTGATCCAGAGAGAGAGAGAGAGGTTGCTGCTAGGGTTCTTGGCTTTCCTAATGCTCTCAGTATGCTCCAAATTAACAACAGCTAAACCTGCTGCATCTGTTTCGAAAGCAAACACAATGAGTTTTATTGCTTTCCCAGACCGCCAGAGTTGTGCCCTCCATACAGCCATTCCCAGCGAAGCATTCCGGTTAACTCTCAATTAAACAGTGCCGAAGAGCAAGGCCAGATTTGATAACCCTTCCAAAGCTTCTTGCCTCCTAATTTACTCGGGTGGATTTTTGAAGCTTGTGCTCGGGTTTCTCTGAATTCCTGACGTAAAGGCTGTATTAATGCAGCTGGAAAAACTCTGAAGTCGGTTGAGAGCAAACAATCAGCAGGTACTTCAGTCAAAGGCTATGAGGTGGATAGAAAGCCCCACGTGGTTTTCCCTTCAGGTAGACACCCAAAGATAAATCTTGGATAATGAGATGCCACGCTGGCTTATTAGAGCCCTGATCATTTAAAATGTAAATCCCAAAGAAGGAGAGAAAAGCCGCAATCTATCAGAGAAGCTCTCTGCATTAAAATAAACAAGCATGCCAGATGCCTCTTTTATCTCTTACAAACTGCATGTTGCCATCTTTGCAATTAGGAGCGTTGCCTATTCATGCTACCCCTTTTCCTTCCAAATCAGAAACAAATCCTAAGGAATACAAGAGACTGTGACTAACGTCTAATTCTCACTACCATGGTAAACCTGTGTCACCTAATGAACTGCTCCCCCATGGGAAAATATACCTAGTATAGTGTATTTATAACAAAAATCAACTACACTAAACCCTTCTCTCTGATATGTCATTTTTAAAGGGAATTTTTTGAGTGTAGAGGAACTTTCAGTAAACTCCCCTCTTCACTGGCAGCCTGAAGGTAGCACAGTGGCCCCTGTTATACACTGATGGCAAACCCGCATTCGGCGTAACCGCAGGTGGCCTCCCCGCACCTAAGAACAGATCTGAGACGCGATCAAAAGTCACTTTCGGTTTTAAGATATAACCTCCGATTGCGTTCTGGAGATGTTCTGAGACAAGATGAGGCCCGTAGCATGGGCTTTGGGTCCTACACGACCTCTGCAGGGCCAGCACAACCCCCAGGCACCTCTCCCACAGACTCCACCACCTCTGTTTCTGCGTTATCTGCAGGGGGCTGGAACAGACCCCCCACGGATAATGCAGGCAGACCATACAAACCAGAGATAGGTTTACAGCCTCAGTGAATGACTTCAGTCCTGTGAACATTTACTTTTCTCAATGTGACCAAAGCTGTGGTTGTAATTGTGGGGGGGTTGCTTGCAGGCTGTGTGTGTTTTTTTTTTTTTTTTAGTGCTACCCAATCATTGCTTTTCTGCTTTAAGGCACATGTGGAATTGCAACTCAGCTTCCATATTTCAGAGGGAATAGTGGTTTGGGATTTTCTTGGAGGCTGGGCCATGTGCATACAGTTAGATGGTGGATAGTAGGCATAACAAAGCTTGGTGGGTAGTGTTCAAGCAAAGTGTATCTCCCCCTGCTCCCGACCCATTGTTCAAATATCCTGAGTATACGCAAAAGTATGTGGTAGAGCCGTATATACCTCCAGATGCTTATTTTTTCTTCTGACCGAAAACCGGAAGTGGGCTTTTTGACATGATCGCTGCTGTTTATAGCCTTGGGGAGGCCTGAAGAGGTGATAGCAGCCCCCCCCACCCTTGGGGAGCTGGCAGGACAACCAGATATGCTTAAAAAAACACTTTTTGGATTGGGGTGGACGCGATCCTGGAGCACTGGCTCTGACATCGCCCTGCCCCCGCAAAGACGTACTGTACAGGGGAGTAAACTCTTCTGTAGGACTTTGAGAAACGCTAGTTTGTGGTTCCGCCTGCTATTCCACCCACTGAGTATATGTCCTGGAGTGAGCACGATGCAGGAGAATGAATCTGCTGTTCCTTCAGTTGTCTCAGTTTCCATGTGTCTCTCAGAGTGTGATTTTAGTTTTTAAAGAGACGTATGTATTATTGGGATTTAAGAGTAATTGTGACTATATGCAATTTCCCTCTTATTGCACTTTCTTCAGAACCTAACCCTTGCGAAAAATGCGACTTGACTGTATGCTCTGCTCTCAAGGAAAATATTTGATTTTCCTGCTCCAATGGGAACTTCAGATCGGATAAATACATAACAGACTTTTTTTTTTTTTAAAGGAAAAACATACCTTTCTCTATGAAGTGAAATTTTTGAACACACTTAAAGAGTGAAAGACAAACCAAAAGGTTATGTTAGCCCTGCCTGAAAAAATGTCACCAGCATCTTCAGAACAGCTTTTTAGTGGGCAATTTTCAGTGGATCTGCACCAAACCTGGGGAAGTCATGGCACTTGTCACCTTCTTATTCTGTGCCATGTTTCTTGTGGATTCGATTGATGGTTTTGATTTTATGACAAATAGTAGTACATTCAGAGCTTGTAGTTGTGGAATGCAATTTTTTAAACCTCACCTTAACTGTCTATAGAGGCACTCCCGTGCCTCCATAATATGTAGTTTTTTTGCAGTGTTGTTGTAAGGATTACATCGTGATAGTACCTGTGAAGCATTTTGCACACTCAAAAAAATGTTATACAAATGCTAAACATTATTATAACTCTATAAGATTAACAGCGCAATCCTATCCAACTTACACCACCGGTGTAATCAGTGGTGCAGCGAGAACGGGAGGCCCAAGAATGGAAAGGGGATTCAAATCCCCTCCAAAGGGGGATTCAAAGGGAATTTGAATCACCTTTCCATTCTTGGGCCTCCCGTTCTCGCTGCACCGCTGGTTACCCCGGTGGTGTAAGTTGGATAGGATTGCGCTGTTAATTGGATAATCTGTGGAAGTAATCGACTGAAGCTATAGTCACAGAAATAAACAGTGACAGTGCAATCCACCATAAAGATCTGTGGGCGGCCCTAGGACTGCCTGCTGGATCCTATCCCCGTTCCGGGCTGATCATGATCGGCCTGAAGGTCTCCTTGGGGGAAGGGGGCGTTCATCTCCTTCCCCCTTCTTGAGCTGGCGTAAGTCCGAGGAGGCTGTGTAATGGCTGCGCCGGCCCGGGAACAGAACGAGGTTGCGGCGGCTGCCATCCCCTCCCCCTCCCGAGCCAGCTCAGCCAACCTCCGCCCTTCCTCGCCGCCCGACCCAGCCCTGCTCATGCCGGCAGGAGCCTTACCTTCCTCCGGCAGTGGCTGGGTTGATCTGGCGGCGGAGTAAGGGCTGCCGATCTCTGCGCCTGTGGCCCTTACTCTAAAGTAGTTGTGCTGCACTTTCAAACTGCAGAGCGCGTACGCCGCTGTTCAAAACGTACAGTGGATTGTGCCGTTAACTATGCAAGCGAACTCTGTTTCATTGCATTACAAGAACGCAGCTGGAAGTTAAAGGGTGCTGAGCATGGCTGCTATTGCAAGTTACCAGGGACCCCAGAAGTGTTTTTAAGGAGAAGGCTTAAGTCAGTCAGAAAATGATGAACGTTGCCTAATTTTCAAGCACATTTTTATATTTTATGTAATGAACAAATAATAAAGTTATAAGCGACTGCATTCGATATTGTTGAAATGAGTTTATCAAAATCATATGTACACTTTAATAACAGAAGAAAAATCTAAGAACTAGTCATTGATTCGAGAGAAATTGTGGAATACTTACGGAATTAAATTATGGCACTCTGGGTATGATAAAGTTAACCTCATATTATTCACTTCATAGATGGAAGGGAAGGATACACCAAAGTACTGTAATCTCTTTTGCAAAAAGAAGGAACCATTTCATTTATTATTGGAATACCAGATATAATCACTCAGCAAATGCAAGCATCAATTTTACAGTTACCTTTTGTAATATACAGTAGAAGGCTGATTACATTACAGCATGAATTAAATGAATTTTGTTGCATAGTTCCCCATTTGCCAAAAAAAGTCTCTCTCTCTCCCTCTCCTTCTCTCTCTCTCTCTCTCTCTCTCTCTCTCTCTCTCTCTCTATCTATCTATCTATCTATCTATCTGGGATGGAAAGAAGAAGCTGTTCTTCCCTTGCTCACAAAGACTAACAGCTTCACATCTCAACCTCTACAACAGGGGTTCTCAACCGCTTCCCAGCCAAGTGCCACCTCCAGCGCCACTCTCCTGCTTATGTACCACTGGAAGTGACTGGCGATTAGGTGACTGGCGGTTTTCAGATTTTCGGAGGCCATAAAACACAGGTAGGAGGCTCTGGGAGGGCCCTTCTCAGCATTCCTGAGAGGCGCGGACAAAGGCAGGAGCCTCTTGGAAGCAAAAACGTGCCGCTGAAAGTGCTGTGTCAGAGCGGGGTTTGGGTGGTCTGGTGGTCCGAGTACCACCAGCAGTCAGCCAAAGTACCACTGGTTGAGAACCCTTGCTCTGCAACATAACCTAGCCAGCCAGCTGAACTCCTTCAAGGCCAAAAACACTTGAATTCTCAAATTAACCCCTCCCATATATTAGTCTGCTATGTAACAACAAAATAGAAGAGACCTAGTGCTTAGCTAGCCCCACACTTTGTTTGCTTAGATAACGAAGTGCTTAGCTAGCCACTAACTAGTGCTTAGCTAAACATTAGTGCTTAGTTAGCCTCACAAGCCCACTTTGTGTGGGGCTTGCCTGGTGGTGAGGTGACCTGAGGTGAGGCGGTCCCTTCAGGGAGCATACCGGGGCAGGCAGTACCCCCATTTTTGTGACTGCCTTGCCATGCGCCTCTCCTGCTCCTTGTTACCCAGCAGCGACTGCTACTGCAGGCACCACCTCTCTTTCCTGAAAGGTGGCAAAGTAGGCGCCCCCAACACACACACTCAAGGAGGAGA
Organism: Plestiodon gilberti rubricaudatus; assembly: GCA_026170595.1. NCBI lineage: Eukaryota > Metazoa > Chordata > Lepidosauria > Squamata > Scincidae > Plestiodon > Plestiodon gilberti. The sequence continues at coordinate 103,739,754 of JANXHW010000002.1, read as the reverse complement.
AAAGCAATGCAAACATAAGCACCACTTCACCCCACTGGTAAAATACGTCTATCAAAGCAAATGTTATTAAAAAGAAAACCCGAGTAACAGTCGTGTTGCTACGACGCGCAACACCCTAGAGTGGGGTCGCGCGTCGCCCTTAAGGGGAGGCTCCGCCCCCGCGCGTGACGTCACGCGCAGGAGCAGAGCACCCTCCACGCTCCGTTTTCGGCTCATTTTGGAGCTGAACGGACACAGGGGAAGATGGGCGGGCCCGCCTCCAACTACAAACTGTAAGTGGGGGGGATCGTGCGTCACCCCTATACGCGCGACGCCCCCCATCGGCCCGCCCCCCCGCTTCCCCCTGTCGACGCCAGTGCCGAGTAAAAGGAAGGATCTTCCTTTTACACAGCAGCAAAAAGGAGGACAAAAAGGAGGCGAGGAAAGAGGAGCACTTTGGCAGGAGGAGGGCAAGGGCAAGGGTGAGGACAATGAGGTGGAGGTTAGGGGAGTTCAGGTGGGGGAAGCTACAGTGGGGTGTGGGGGGGCAAAGTGGGGGATAACTTGTGGGTGGAGTGAGGGGAGCAGCCTCAGAGATTGGCTGGGCTTGGGCCGGGCCTGACTTTTTCAGTTAGAAATATTGCTGTAGAAATTGATGCATACACACACCTTTTCGTTAACGTTTAATCGTAAAAAAGGCCAGGATTGAGGACAAAGAACACTCATTTGTTGGTAGGCGGAGGGAGGTAGGACTCGGAGGTGCAGGCTGTACATCTAGGTTTTGTACGCCTTACCTCCCCCATTAGAGAGAGGGTTTTTTGTAATAACATTTGCTTCGGAGGTATTTTACCAGCTGGGTGTTGTTGTTGTTTTCGTTTGCTCTGCTTTTCTCCCTGCAGAGTGTTGTGTGTCAGGTCCTACCTCGTTTCCCTCTGATCTTCAGACAGCACAAGTTACTCAGCCCTAGTGGAGGCCAGCACAACTACTTATTTAATTCACTGACAGCCTGAACTCTGTGGGGTTTACGAGGAGGCGCAATACCTTGTACTTCTTGTCTGGTTAGGGGCCAGAGCTTGGACGAAAGTAAAAAAAAAAATGGATGCATATCAAAGCATTTGAGCTTGCAAATTTATTTTGGCCAGCGGAAAACGTAAATAATAACTATATAACACATGCGACTGTGTGTGAAACCTAAATAAACAAAGACAATAATCATAAGAACATTGACAGATGTTGTGGAAGGTTGGATGAAATTAGACAAAAGAGGAAAGCACATAGACGAAATTTGAAATGTGGTTATAATAATTGAAAACAGCTGAAAGAACAAAGTGATGAAAGTCTAGTGGTTGAAGGTTAAGGTATTGCTGTACTTCCAAGTCAATGTGCGTAGGATCGGGCACTTACTTTCTCTGTTTCCAAAGCTGAGAGCAGGCTGTAAATGAGTCCAATATTACATTAGTCAATTCAGAGGAGACCCCAACTGTACCAAAAATACATAATTCATACAGGTTATATCATGGCAGAAGAACTTAGAAGCTCACTGACCAGGGTTTAGTCACTCTCATCTACATCTCAACCTCAACCCTCTTTCTCCCCCCCCCAACAAGAGCTATCACCAGTTCAATTTGGATCCTCCCTCCACATTTAAACTCTGCTCCCAAATCACAGCAAGCTAGGCTTCCTAGTCATTGGCAAGGTCCTAATGGTTCCCAAACTTACTGTCATCACAACTCCCTTCTTTCACGGTGTCCTTTTCCTCAGCACCGCCACCTTGGATAGTGCAAGACCTCGCGCTATTCTCGCAGGACCTTATGCTATTTTCGTGAGATATTGCAAGATTCAAGATGGTGGCACCCAGGAAGAGGCTGCCGGGGACATCCCACTACTCCCCCGTGAGTACGCCAACTCTCCCTTTCAAGCTGCGCCTCACAGTTTGGAAACCACTGCTAGGCAGTGGCGTAGCTACTATCTGTGGGAGGGGGGCTGCACCCCCATGATGTCACTCCCGGAAGTGACATCACTCGCTCCGCTCCCCAGTGACGTCACCATGACACAAAAACGTGCCTGGGTGGGTGGGTCGGCGGGTGCATCCTTTCTCACCACCACCTGCCCGCATGTATGCTCCGAAGCACTCAAAGCGGCGCAAAATCCCTTTCCGCCGCCGAATTACCGCCAACGAATTGTCACCGATGCGGCTGCTTTGACATACTCCCACTTGACACCTGGGGCGGTAGCCCCCCCCTCCCCTAGCTATGCCTCTGCTGCTAGGGAATTGGCTGCAGCTCTCCCTCTCCTTTATCAGTCATTTTTAAATAAAGCAGCAGCCTTTTGTGTTTCGCTTGATCATGTAGGGGAGGCTCAGGCCCCCTGTCCAATCTTGGATAGGGGCTCCTCCCACTCCTGCTTCCATATCCATGGAAACAATTCACATCTCTTTCTCTTGATGGGGTCAACATGTTGACAAAGTCATGGCAGAAGAAAAGCAGCTCATTACAGAAAGCAGAAAATGAGAGAACACTCTCAGGTTCAGTTATCTTAGAAATTGGCATTTGCCATTTAAACCCGACGGGCGATGGGAGAACATTCTGTACTTCACAAGTCTGCTGAAAATAATAGACTGGTAGCCTTTATTTCTCTGATGAATTAGTTTAAAAATATTAGCTGATAAAGAGGAGTTGTCACCTTTATACAGGACCTTTTTTTTTAAAGCACCTTCATTGCCATATGTAAATGTATGCAAGTTTAATCAATCAATTGATTAATTGATTAAAAGCCAGACTGTTAATCAACTAAAAGCTCTTTAATCAATTGATAGTCCTAGCACATACACTTTATAAACAGCCTGATGAAAGCAATTTTAAATTTTGCCTACTCTCATCCATTGGCAGTATTGTTAGCAGAAAATAGACAATCCCTGCTAATTAAAGCCATAACACTCAACAGGAAGCTGTTTCCTATGTATGTTTTCATAGCTGCATTGCCAAACAGGTTGAATCTTTTTCTTTTCTTTATTGAAAGAGACAATACACGTGACTGATTTGCCGTAGCATTTTGGAAGAGCTGATGATGATTTCAGAAGAGGGACTGAGGCAATGAGAGCAATATGACAACCAGTGAACTCTTTCTTTTAAGTGCTGTATGCTAGTGTGAAGGACACAGGAGGAAAAAATAAGAGGGTTTTTATTCACCTTTTTCTATATGGCACCTCCAGCCTCAGTCTCTTAAAAACCCAGGAATGCACAGGAACAGATCAGATCATACTGTTGTGGCAGTGAGCATAGCTGTTGTTGCTACCACTACTCCTAGGTGCACACACTATCACCCTAAAGCTATTGAGGATGTCACTTAACTACACTCAGGAGGGTTTTTTCTTAAAAAAAAAAATGCTTTATTTTCATTTTGTAAAAAGAAAACAACAACAAAGTAACAAGAAAAGTACATGTGTGTACATGTAGTTATATAAGTAAATATTTTGAATAGAATAAAAAGGTAAAGGTGACCCCTGACAATTAAGTCCAGTCGTGTCCGACTCTAGGGTGTGGTGCTCATCTCCATTTCAAAGCCGAAGAGCCAGCGTTGTCCGAAGACGCCTCCGTGGTCATGTGGCCGGCATGACTCTCCTTGCCGCAGCGCGTAGCATGTGGATGGAACACGGAGCGCTGTTTACCTTCCCGCAAGCGGTACCTATTTATCTACTCGCATTAACATGCTTTGGAACTGCTAGGTTGGCAGGAGCTGGCCAAGCAACGAGAGCTCACCCCGTTGCGGATTCGAACTGCTGACCTTTCGATCGACAGCTCATGGTTCAGCGGTTTAACCCGCTGTGCCACCCGCTGTAAATATTTTAATAGAATACAATTTGGTAAAAAACAGATAAAAATTGGAAAAAATTCAGCTGAAATTTGTTGTGTATTAAAGAAAAAAACACTCATGCACATGATTTTTTTTTTAAACAAAAGGATATTAAAACAATCAAAACAGTAATTATTTCTGCATACTTCCCACAGTGGCATATACATCAAACATATGCTTCAAGAAATGGCCTCCAAATATTCTCAAAAATATCCAATCGTAATTGCCGTCGGGTATGCAATTTGCTCAAAGTTCGACAGATATAAGAGGCCTTCAATCCATTGAGCAATATTCAGAGGGCACTTGTCCTTCCAATTTCGAAGCTAAATTTTTTAGCCATCGTGAGGGCACAAAGAGTCCATTTTCACCGATCCGTAGTTAACCTCCAAGTGACGTGTAGATAGTAGAGGAGAACATATGTATCAGTGAATACTCAGGAGATTTCTTTAGGTTTCTAAGAACCTGCACCAATTCCTTGCCCCCTTCTATAATAGCACCTGCACCATATAGTAAAGTAGATATGCAGTTTGGTGTATGGATTGCAATAGTTTAAGATATGGTGACGAACAATAAACTATTTAGCTATACTTCAGAACAGGAGTACATATGTAGAAGCCAAGGAATTCATCACTAACTCTTTTGAGACTGATCTCTAAGCAGATGGTTAATGTTTAGCATATAGAGCACTTCCAAGCTTGGTTCACATTGCAAATGTAAAATTGTCTGAGGGTCAGAAAACTAGTTAGCATAGGCTTCAATCCTATGCACACTTTCTTGAGAGTAAGTCCATTTGAACACAATGGGACTTACTTCTGAGTAGACATGCATAGGCTTGTGCAGTTCTCCCTCTAGCTTTAGATATATGGTGCTAGGTTGAAACAGACTAGGGGCCCAATCCTATCTAACGTTCCAGCACCGATGTAGCCACAATGTAGCCCCGAGGTAAGGTAACAAAAGTTCCTTAACCTTGAAGAGGTCTCTGTGACTCCCTCCCCGGCTCCCCCCACTGCAGGATGCAGCGCATGCCCTGTTGGTACGGCTGCATCAGCGCTGGAAAGTTGGATAGGATTGGGGCCCCAATTGGGGATATCTCTTCCCTTTGTTTGGCACCTGCTCTATGTCACAGCTCAGAAATAACCAGTGCAGACAGACATTTTTGCCATAAGGCTTATTTGCATTCTAGAGATCAGGTAGTTTAATTAGACTTCCATCCCAAGGGCTTTGGGCATTTTACACCCAGAGCTGACAACAGGTAGATTGTAATAATGGTCCCTACAAACCTCATGATATGAAACCACAGTAGAATGAAATGTGGAACACGCCAACTGTAAATTAGATTTAGAGCAAGTCTTGCTACAGCTGATTTCAAAGCGTCTGCTGCTGTACTGACGTTCCCCGTATATGCTTTCTTCCTTGCGCGCAGTTCTTGGAACATTTTGATTTGTCTGCAGGCTGTGAGTAATTCACCAACCGAACCCCTGGCGAATGAGTGCAGAGAGCATGCCTCTGAGAGGAAACACAACATCTGGTTTCTGGTTCTAATGTAGCTGTTGTTTCTGAGGAAGAGGGTCTTTCTCTCTTTGGGGCAGGGCAGGGCAGAAGAGAGAAATCCCCTTGTGAATGTAGGGATGGAAAGAGAGGTCTAGGTGAGAGCTCAACAGAACTCTGGAAGTCTTCAGGTGAACAGTCTAACAACCCAATCTTATCAATCCCCCCATACCGTGCCACTGGACAGGGGATAGTCCCAGAGGTCTTCTCAGGATAAGGGAACATTTGTTTCCTTGCTTGGGGGTAAGCCGCTGCTGCATGACTGAGTCTAGTCAAACCTACACCAGTGATTTAGCTGGTGCACATCCAAGTGGACCCAGGAAGGTGGATAGAGGCCGCGAAGGAGGGAATACCGTCTTGGCGGCACCACTGCCGTAGATACCGCCCCCTTCCCGATCTCGATCCATCCTCCTCCCCCAATTCTCTGCCCTGTTCCTCCCCCTCCTCTATTCCACCCTCTCCCTCCCCCCCCCCATGGCTCGGCTGTTCTGAATGGTGTATTGTGCTTTGCAACAGCCATAAAGGACCTGGCGCTGCCGGAACAGTAGTTCTGGCAGCACAGATTGGGCTGTAAGTCCATGCCCAGTAGTGAGAGAAGATTGTCCCTGCTCTAGCATTTCAATTATTTCCCCTTGTTTATACATTATATAATAATTATACATTATAATAATACATTATAATAAGCCAGGATGGTGTAGTGGTTTGGGAGTCGGACTTAGACCTGGAAGATCCAGGTTCAAATCCCCGCTCAGCCACAAAGCTTCCTGGGTGACCTTGGGCCAGTCACTATCTCTCAGCCCCACCTACCTCACAGGGTTGTTGTGAGGACAAAAAGGAGGGGAGGAAATATGTACACCACTCTGAGCTCCTTGGAGGAAGGGTGGTATAAAAATGTGAAAAATAAATAAAAAATAAATACACACTCCTAGGCATCTTTTCCTTTTTTACCACCTGCATCTTGGAGCTCCTGCCCTGGGTCTTTCAAATTTTATGAGTCAATAGCCATTGATCCAAAACAAATGAGACAGAATGGAGCATTAAAAATACTCCTATTGTTTCAGAGGTTTGTAAAGGCAAAGGAGAGATTAACTGGCCGTACTATGTTAAAAGGCTATGCTTTAAAGTGAGCTCTGATTGATTTTGTAACTCTGTATAATTAAAGCAGAGCAAACATTTTGAACTCATTCTGCCTGGCTAACAGGAAAAGTTGTAAAGCATAAACTGCATCATGTGATACAAAATATATTGTAGTGGGGAAAGATGTGATTTAAAAATAAACATCTATAGAACTTTTTGGGGAAACGTTCATGTTAAGTAACAAGCTTGCCACACTCTTGACTCCTAGGATAGGATTGCTGCATCTGATGAACCACTGCTTAAAGCAGAATGGACCGGACCCTTGGATCTGATCTGATCCAGCAGGGTAGTTCTTATGTTCTTATACCTCTACTTCCTTCCTACTTACTATAATGTTGATAACATCAGTGTGTCGGGGGGGGGGGGGGAGTGTGATAAAATTTTATTGTAAAAATAAAGCAGTCAAAGTCACTTTGAATGTCTGGTATTGGGCTCCCGAGCATGATTATGCAGGCATGGAACTGCCTGATTTATTAAGGAGATGTAGATAGTGTTCTATCGTTATACCGTAAGTCCTGAATATCCTATCAGTTATGAAATATGAACATTCCATCCAATCCTCCTGAAATGCTGCAAGGAATAACTAGGTCACAGTCTCCACCACCCTTCCAAATTTGGTGCAGATCCGTTGAGAAATGAGGGAGCTACAGCAGTTAAAAATGTAGTCTGAATCCTAAGGACCCCCAAATATCTGTGACGTTTTCATCACGGAGAAAAAAGCTCCCTTTTGGGTTTATGACCCTGAAATTGTTTTCAAAAATGCACATTGGTTTCGAGGTATTTGTGATTTTGAAGAAAATCTCTCCAGTAGTGGCACCTTTTCTCTCAAAGCCAGTGTACGTAGGACTGCAGAAGGCAGAACTAGACTTACGCAGAATAGAATTGTATTGTACGTTTAGCCAAAAGTAAAACCAGTAGCATTAGGATTCAGGCATCATCTTACTTTCAGACCTTTTCTACCTGTATATTCCATACTTATGGTGCCATCCTGCATAGCGTTAGAGCACCTAGAAGAAGCGGGAGTGAAGAACGGCCCAACCTGACTCTGTCACACCTGCTCTCCTTCTCCAATCATCATTGTTTCTATTGCTGCTGCTACAACTGGACTATGTCCCGTCAATTGCTGTCCCTGCTCTGTCTGGGGGGTGGGAGGAGGCAGTACTCTGGAAAACAGGACTTCCTCTCCCAGTTTTGTCCTGGGTGGGTGAGGGAGGGGTCTGCCCCCACAAAAGAGATCCATGCCTCCAGCTACCTCCTGCTGCACATCCAGTTGTTCCTACTTGACTAGCTCCTCTCCCTGGAGCCCAGCCGTCAACCTCTCATCCCTCTTCTCCTGGGTGTTCTCACCTGGCCCTTTGAGCAGGGCCTCTGAGAGGAATTTTATCAGGGGGTACAAAGTTTCTTTGGGGCCCCTTATCAATGGGGAGCGGCAAAACAGGGTGGGGGGAGGACAGCAATAGCCGGAAACGTCTTTGGAGCCCATGTTTACCCGGCTTCCCGATGCGGTGCCGAGGTCTACCCGCCCGGTAGACCTGGCCCGGCCACCGTTTTTCACTCTCCATGAGGCCAGCTGAGATCCCAGGAAATTTCTGGGGCCCCTCCTTTGGCTCCTGGACCCCCTTTTTAGCCCTGGGCCTGGGTACAATTTACTACCTTTACCCCCCTTCTCATGGGCCCTGCCTTTGAGTAAGGCATGACAAGTTGCCCATATTTGCAACAGGGAGAGAATGTGAGAATGGCTTTCCTTTCCTCATTAACCCCTAGTCTTCACCCAAGAAATGATTTTGCAAGTGCTCAAAAAGACAGCCTTAGAATCAGATCAGGGAAAAAACAAGGAGGTGAAGCAACAGAGAGAGAGAGGGTGTGGGTTATAGGTGGGTGGCTGAAGCTGGTGGGTTTTGGGTTTGTTTGTTTGGTTTGCAAGTTCTAGCTGGGAATGTCTTTTCTGTGGAGTTGTGTTTTGGGCTACGTGGGCAGCTTGTTTAAAACTTACCTTCTAGACGGAGGAGGTTTAACTCTATTTGCAAAGAGGAGATGAGAAACAACCCCTGCTGCTGAATGCCTGCTGCGTCCTTGTCCTTCAAATGGAGCAAGGCAAGCTGTGCACTTCTGTGGGAGGTGGGTAGTCATCTCTCACAAGATCTCCTCGCTCACAGGTGAGACTTGTAGCAGCAGCAGCAGCAGCAGCAGCAGCAGCTGCTGCGTAGATGACAGGGGGAATGACAAGTGACAAGCAGCAAGCCCCTTCTGCAGGAAGAAGATGCACTGGCACACCTTGGTTTCCGCATCCCAGTGCCAGGCCAAGGTAATCTGGCCAGGGCTTCTGTGATGATCACTCTCTTTTTCTGCTCCCCCCTGCAGGGGGAAGGCAGCAGCACTGGTGCTCTCACTACCTGGGCAACAGAGTCAACAATGACTAACGGCCCCATCCCCTCTCTGCAAGCTGCCTCCATGGAGCCAAGTTGGTGGTTGACTTGAGGCTGTTGCTGAGAGCAGTGCTGGGCAAAGGCAAGACAAGGCAGCTGGTGGAGCTGAGGCAGCCAGCAAAGGTGGTTGGCAGGACAGGCCCAGGGGCCCACTCCAATCCACGACCTGAGGCAGCTGCCTTAGCCTGCCTCTTTCGGCCCATTTACTTCAGATGCTGACAGTCTCTTGCAAAGGTTCTGTTCAGGAGGAAAACATACTCGTTTAGCAAGAAGTTGTTTGAGCACCTGTAAGTGATGTGTCAATAAGAATCGCAGTGGTAAAAAATTAATACTCCGTTTCCACAACTGTATAAGACAGGGCATGCCTCAGAGATTTCCACTTTGTCAATTTGTTTATTGAACAGTAGTATGTGGTGGTGGTGGTGGTGGTGATGATGATGATGATGATGATGATACAGTTTAATAAAAAATGAAGGGTCCATGTTCTGATGAAGTGCAGCTGGTGGGGACATGTGACAGGGCCTTTTCAACAGCAGCACCCAAACTGTGAAATTCCCTCCACTGTGCAGCTTGACTGTGTGGCTTGACTGCCCACCCCCTCCCCTGTTCCACCTACCCTGCCCAGCCCCCTCCAACCCCCTGCATGGGCTTACCTGCTCCGGTGGTCTCCGCTGTGCATATCGGTGGAGCAGTCTCCTATGGTGGAGCAACGCTAGTTATGTCAGCGGGGAAGGGGGATAGGATTGGGCTGTAAAATGGTCATCTTAATGGTCATGTAAGCTACAAAGTCTTTGTATAGTCGCTTTTATTATGCTGGGTTTTCGAGTAAGTTCCATGTGCTGTTGGCCAAAGGGGCCTGACTTTGACTAGACAGGCTAAATTTTTACCCTGGGATAATTCAAAAGAGCAGAGGCAGTGGTATGGTGCAGAGCAGTCAGCATTATTGATTTCTAGCACAAATCATCAAAGTTGCTTCTTTTGTATGAGAGCTCTCCATTCATTCATTCATTCATTCATTCATTCATTCATTCATTCATTCTCTTGCTCTGGGCATATACCTAAGTTGCGTATTACAAGAAGGAGGCTCTTCCTTCCGCACCGAGTTGTCGAGTGGGGCTTCTGGCAGCATGCTCTGCTGCTTGTGCACTTTTGCAAAACATGGCTCACCAGTGTCCTACAGTCTTCTCTCTTTGATTGGGCAGTTTCTTTCACAACTTGAGCAACCTGTGCATGCAGCATCCTCTTGCTAGGTGTGTGACCATCTCATCTTGATCGAGTTTATAAGTCAGGAGGCAGAGGTTCTAGGACATAGCTGACTGTTGGGGCCGATCTTTACAACCCACCCTTATCCACCTTTGATCAGTTACTCTCTATGCCACTAAGCAGTGTTCAAGATGGATGCCACAGGATGTGGTGATGGCACCTGGCCTAGATGCCTTTAAAAGGGGATAGGATAGATTCATGGAGGAAATGTCCATCACAAGTTACAAACCATAAGCAACCTCCTGGTTTTAGAAGTAGGTTTTCTCTGTATGCCAGGTGCAAGGGAGTGACAGCAGGATAGAGGTCTCTTGTTGTCTTGTGTGCTCCCTGAGGCACCTGGTGGGGCCACTGTGAGATACAGGAAGCTGGACCAGACGGGCCTTTGACCTGATCCAGCAGGGCGCTTCTTATGTTCTTAGGATGATCTTGTTTTTGTCTTCAGTCGATCCTTGCTCCAAGAACTTAGCATCACTGCACATTTTTATTTATTTATTTTATGTTATTTAAAATATTTATGCCCCAAAAGCTCAAGGCAGCTTACAATAACTGATAAGTAGATAAAAATACACAATAAAATCCAAGGAATTAAACATTTAAAATCCAAAATATAATTTAAAAATTATGCCAGTGCAGCAAATGGTAATAACAATTCTAAAAGCCCATAGGTGGTGGTAGGTTTTTTTTAAAAGCAATACACAACAAAAGGCAATACACAAAAGGCAATACACAACAATAAAAATACTAAGGCAACATATAAGTATGCAATAATAGCAACAGGCTGGATGAACACAGCCGGGAATATCCCACCCTTACCCATCCCCAAAGGTTAATGTAAATAAAAATAAATTTTTTATTTACATCCATACATTTGTTTCTCTCACACCCTGTGGATCTCACAGTGAAGCTTTGCAGTATTTTTAAAATGCATATCAGGCGATAATATAATTTATACTGTATACCATAGGAGTTTTTGCATGAGTAGTGTGGAGAGCAATGTAGTTTTCAATGTTTCTTACAATAGCTCCATCCAGGGAATGGCCCAACTAGGTCCACTGCGCAATGCCACCTCTGAGTCACTGCTGCCACCTTCACTGGAGTGCAGTGCGAGCACCCCCCCCCCCCAATAAGCTTCTTACCTTCTCTCCGTGCTCCATCCTCACATGGGATTTAATGCTTGAAGGGAACTCATCCCTTTAAACTTCATTTTCCCATCTACCTCAAAATTCAACGACAAGAATCCTGTGCTCAAGAGCGTAGGATGTTTATGCTCTTATGGAAGATCTGCAAAAAATCTGTAATAATTGACAGCCCAATCTTATCCCCCGCCACTAATGCCGATGCAGTCACACTAAAAAGGCATGTGTTGCATCCTGTATTGGGAGGGCGATTGGACAGCCTGCAGGAAGTAAGTAAAAATATTTCATACTTATGGTAGGCTGCCCAATCAAACACCAATGGGTCTTCTTGGACGTATGCCACCGATTGTATTTTAGTGGCATATGTCCAAGGAGAGGAAAGGGGTGGGGAGGTTTTAAAAGAAAGAGGAAAGATCCGGTATGTGCCATTGCTGGCGGATGATGGATCCACCCCTGCCTGCCTCCTCCCTGCCCTGTTTCCTCCCACCCCCACCCAGAAATGCCCCTCCCACTCCCTCCCATGTCTCTCCCACTGCCCACCCCTACCACTGTCTTACCTGCCCTGGCAGACGGCGGCCACACCGCCAGCCCATGCACATGGCTGCCAGTGATTGCACTGCTAGCCTCATTGAGCATGCCGCTGCAGGGGTATAGCCAGCCTCGGGGGGGGGGCAGTAGCATGCGGTAGCTGGGGCCGGGAGCCCATGATGCACCCCCATGATGTCACTAGCCCTGCCTCTTCCAGGGTGACTTCACTTTGTGGCCTTTTCTGGCCAAAAAATACCCTCTGGTGGTTTTTCGCTGGAAAAAGGCCACAACAAGCCCGGGCGGGTGGGTGGGAGACACCTTTCCCCCCGTGATGCCAGAAAAGTCACCACCACCACCGTTTTTGCCACACACCCCGTTTGCTGCCTGGTGTGGTGCCTCCAAGTGCGCCGCCCGGGGTGAACCACCTCCCACACTCCCATTCTTATGCCACTGCATGCCAGCACTGTTGCACGATGTGCACCAGCATCCAGGTACATCCACCCAGATCCTAGTGCTTCCGCTGATGGGACGCGTGTTCTGCCAGCGGAGGCTGGGGGATCGAATTGGGCGGTAAGAGCAAGAAAAAAGATTCTGCCCTTCGCTTGTTAGAAAAAGCTGTTAGAAAAAAAGCTGCGGATCGCGGGTGTTCCTCCACCCCCCACGCGTGCAGGGGGGTGGGGTTCCCTCAGAAAACCACAGAAGGGCGTTCGCCCCTATCCGCAGTTTTCATGTATCCGTGGGGTGGTGGTGGAACGTATCACCCGCGGATATGGAGGCCCTTCACTACAGGCCTAGTGAAGTCATAAGATACCTTATTTCAGATTAAAAGAGTCCAATGGCTGGGCATGGCCTGTCCAGGAGATTTCTCCATTTCTTTCATGAAGTATGATCCATCCTTGCCTGCGCTGCACAAAACCTGATGCAGTTCAAAAGAAAGCAATAATAAACTCAGTGGGGAACCCTCAGCTACATTCTTAGCTGGCAGGGAACAGCAAAAGGGACATTCCAGAATTTACAAGGAAAGCTTTGCTAATTCCCTGCTAGAGCCAGGGATCAGGCCTCTTATCCTTGTACACAGTATGCTTGGGAGAGAGTAAGGGTAATTCTAAAGGACTTGACAGTCAATCTGAACAGATAGCTGCGGCTCTCTGTTTCTTTTTGAAGACTGTAACCTCTGGGGCTTGCAGATTTCACTGCAGGGGAGAGGCACATGTCTGACTTCCCGACTTGGAGCGGGAGAAGTGAGCAAAGTCAGTTGCTTTGCAGTGGAACAGGCTAGGTCTGTTGTACGTATTAGTTACTGTGTTTAAGTGGACGTGCTGCGATTAGTCATGTTTTCCATTTAATTTAATTTTAATCTATTAGTCATGTTTTTAATTTTTTAAATGATGTTGCTTTATTGATGCTTTGATGTAGTTTCTAGAAGACGCCTGAAATGGCAGAAGATGTGAGCTGTAAATAATTCACTTCTCTTCTTAGGAAACGGGGCAGCTAGCATGGAGACTGATGAAGCCCTTTGCTGGCATTATGCTGTGCTGTGCACAGTGAACGTATGGTGGGAGCAGCAGATATAGGTACCCCAAACCCCTATAGCAATACACTCAATAGCCTTCTTGCCCTATTTCTAGGGGTGTTTGTTTTTGTCGATAACCGCATAAAAACACAAAACACCACCTCGTTCGTCCGTTCACCTTTATTGGCATAACAAAACAACACCTTTTCAAACTAAATAAAAACACAAAACACCACATTTTCAACCAGAAGTGGAACCAAAATACCAACTCTCTACTGGTTTGTGGAATGCACCTGGTTGAAACAAATTACTTTTTTACTATGTTGTTTTAGCATTGAAGACTGCAATGTAATTATATTAAACCTGATATTGATGCTTAAGAATTTGCACCAGTGAATAAAAGCACAAAAACTCCACATTTTACATTTTAATTCCACAATTTTTCAAAAAAATAACACCATTTTCAAATACCTCTACCTATTTCCCTCACTTCTTCACCACCCATTGTTCCTCATTCTTGATTGGCTTCAAAATGATGCTACTTGATAATGTTGGTCAGCACATAGCATCATTCTGAAGCCAATCACAGTGAAGACAATGTTTCCTGCCCTCATGGAGAAAAGGTGGCAGCTACCAGCTGCAGGAACATCTGGAAGAACCAGTGGTAAGTTGGCCACCCCCCTTCTCACCCCTGTTCTTCCCTCCTGAAAGTTCCCAAAAAATTTCACATCCAGTGAAATTGGGGGGTGAATGAAGTGATGGGGGGGCCTTCTAGACCATTCCTATTTAGTCGGCATATGCATTTTATTTGCTTTCATGTTAACCTATAGCGCCTCATTCCACGGCAGTCATTTCTGCAGAGTGTGTTTATCGTTGACAGTCTAGAAGCTGCAGATATATGACACCTGAACGAAGGCTGTTTGGCTCCGTTCACAAATGCTTTAGACAGAATTATAGAGCAGTGCCATTTTTTTTCTTTATAGCACTAAAAAAAAGCAGCTTTCCAAACACTGCAGATATGTGTTTAATGTAAATGAATGGTGTGATGGCAAGTTGTTGCACTGTCTACAAATTACAGCAAGAAGGATATATCTATATCTAGATATTTCTGGTATTAAACTAGACATGATGGGGGGAGATCATGAATGGCTACCCGACTGGTGTGTTTTTTCTTTCACTAAAATGCAGCTGCAGGAGAGGAGGGGCGGTGAGGCTGATCAAAGTTGTGGCGGGTGCGATGTGTGGGGGGGGAAGTGTTTAACTTTTTCCTTGAAGATCATTTTCTGCTCTAAATCATCCTCTGAGCTAGTTTTTCTCTGCAGGGGAAAAATCTTTTCCCCATATGTAAAATATAGAAAAAGAAAAAAGAAGCAGCTGGGATGACTTTGTGTGGAGGAAAAAACCTTTTCAAGCAAAAAAAAAAAAAGGCTAAAGTCTCTCCCACAAATGCTGCTTCATTCAAATTTACAGCTCCTAACGGCTGCATTTGTAATCAAATGTAGATCGGGAAATAGACCCATGTGGGTCTCCCATGTCACAAGTTTGGACCTGAGACTGATAGGTTTAGCCCAATCCTACACACACACACACACACACACACACACACACACACACACACACACACACACACACACAGGCCAATGCAGCTGCACCACTGGAATGCACATTGCATCCTCTGAGTAAGGGAACATTTGTTTCCTTGCCCAGGGGTAAGCCTCCACTGCCCGAATGGGTCTACTCAGACCTGCACCAGCGATTTTGCTGACTCAAGTCCAAGTGGACCACCTGGGAAGGTGGATTGAGGCTGGGAAGGGGAGTAGGATGTCAGCAGTGCTGCTACCACAGATACCGCCCCCTTCCAGCCCTCGATACACTCTCCTCCCTGCACTGGTCTCCACCCTTTAACAGCTAAAAGAGAAACAGAAAATGGATGGGTTTTCTCCCAGCTAGCGGTGGTCCCAAATTTTTGTCTCTGTCGAACTTCTATATGAAATCAGTCTTTCCTATCAGGCTTGTCCAACATGCAGAATGGAACCAAATGTGGCAGCTTTTTGTTCTTTTTCCAATGATATTTGCCAGAGTACTTGCTGAAGATATGTACTTGACTTCATATCCTGGTCTCTCCCCCCCCCCTCTTTTTTTTCTGTTGCTTTTAGAGTTTATTGTTGTGCTGCTGGCTTGTCCTTTCCTTTGTTAAGCAGATTGCTGATTAATAGCCCAGAATGTTCCGCTGATGGGTGCTAATGACTAGGAGCATTGAAAAGAACTGCCAGCTTCCTCAGTCATGCAAATACAGACTACTGCTGTCTCAAGGTTGTTGTGGGTGTTTTTTTGTGGGGTTTTTTGGTGCTGTTTAGTGTGTAGGGGGAGGAATAGTCTGTGCAAGTTGCCTTGTTCTTGCACAACATCACCTGTGATACAATGGAGCATCCCTTTGTGTAATAGTCTATCGCAGTGTTTCTCAAAATGTGGGTCGCGACCTGATTTCTGGTTGGTCCTGGTTGGTCCTGCAGATTTCTGGTTGGTCCTGCCTCCAATGGAAATATAGGTGATGGAAAGATCAGATAAGTAATTGCCTCAAGCCCTGAGGCTATTCAAAAATCAGATAGCTACTAATTGCCCTTCAAAGAACTGGGCTCCCGCAATTTACAAGCTAGCTGCTAACTGCCCTGCAAAAAGCTACACTCCTGCAGTTTGCAAGGAGCAGAGTTCCTGCAATTTGTAAGCTTGTGTAAATATTGAGAGATAAATGTTTGAGCGTCTTTTTGGGGGGTGTTTTTTCCCCAAGTCTTTCAATGATAGCAGGTAATGGGAGCAGGTGAAGGCTGGGTCACATAACTAAGCCCCCTCAAGCCTTGAGGCTATTCATTAGGGCTGCCTCATTACGAGAAATGGATTGAGGTTTTTTTTGGCAAATAAATAAATAAATAAAATATTACTTGTAAATAAATTAATGTATTACTTCTTTCTAGATCACCTCTTTTTATATTCTAGTAAAACTAGATGGGTCCTGATAGAGTGACATTTTAAAAACTGGGTCTTGGTGCTAAGGTCTACAGGGGTCCCCCCCCCTTAATGACGGATCACTTAACAACAATCCGCATATATGACAGATGTTCCCAAAGTGTAAACAAAGATTTAAAGCTACAGTGCAGTATTTTAAATGCAAAAAAAAATATATGTCTTTAACTCTCTGTGTTTGTGTGTGTGTTTCTACTCCATTGACAGGTAGAAATCTTGTTGTGCTTCGTGTTACAATCATAATGTACACTGTGTTTGCCATTCATTTTCTATTACAACTCCACTGTGTTACATTGCATTACACTGTACTGCAGAGGCTCCCAAACTCCCAGGTAGAGCTCTCTGTGCTGGAAGTTGCTGTGAGGTCCCCCAACAGCAACTACAGCACTCCAGGGATTGCGCTGGAACCGGGGAAAAAGGGGGCTTTTTTTAATCACCAGTGGTTGTGTTTGCCCTCCGGAGGGTGCAAGGGGCCCGCGATTTTCACCAGAACCAGGAAGTAAAACGGAAGTGGCTTTAAATCGCTTTTAGAAGCTAATCTGGAGTGTGGGGAGGCCCGCACAGGGGTCTGCGCCCCCCTTGCACCCTCCAGAGGGCAAGCACAACCCCTGGTGAGTCAAAAAAGCCCCCTTTTCCCTGGTTCCAGCATGATCCCTGGAGTGCTTTTGCACGTCATAGAACGTTGCCACCCCCCTTAAGGGGGTAGCAACCAATTCTTCCTGACTGGGGTGTCGCAATGCCCCAGTTTGGGAACCTCTGCTGTACTGTATTGGTTTTACACGTTATACCACAATTAGCCACTAGATGGTGCTGAGAACTCGCATAATGCCGGTTTCACTATATGACGGGTTTTCCAGAATGTATCCCGTCGTTAAGCGGGGGACACCTGTATTGCTATTCATCAACATTCCAAAAAATGCTCCAGCAACAGCTGCAATTTCTGTCACTAAATGGTGTTGTCTGCCACCCAGGGAAGTTGCAGTTGTCAGCATGTGCAGAGGAACTGGCAAGGCTGTGATGGAGCATGTTTTGAATACTGGAAGATTTGTGGTAGATAGTGGTATGAAGGCTGAAGCCCCCTTGGCCGTTTGCATTTGAGTTTTATCCACCTTGTATGGGTTGATTTTATCAGCTACTTTGCCTATGTTTTACTGGTTGTTGGAATTCTAGATATTCTACTGTTTGCTATTATTTTTGTAGTTTGGAAATCTTCTTTTTGTATGCTGCCTTTTGGTAATGCTGTCAGGAAAGGCAGGATATAAATGTGTACCATAAATAAATAAATAGATTTTAGTGCCGCAGCTCATACACTGAAAGAGGCACCATACCTAGCACTGACTATCCCAAATGCAACACTGAAAAATCCCCACAGCTTCTGGAAGAAAGCACTTTGCGTGTGTCACTAACTGACTGCTATTTTCAGAAGAAAGCATGCATTTTCAGTAAGTATTTCCTAAGGCAGAAAGCTCCTCATCATTAGGTCTGATCAGCCAGCTGTTCTGGCTATTAACCAGCAATCTGCCCGACAGAAATGTTCAAAATTGGCCAGCAGCATAGCAATACACTGCGGCCGGGGGGGGAGGGGAGACGAGTCAAATAGGCATCCTCATCAAGAACTGTTCAACAAGAGAACAATGTTTATTAGTCCAATCCTATCTCCCAATGTTGGAGATGATGCAGCCGTGCCAATGGGGCATGCACTGCATCCAGTGGTGGTGATGGGGGGAATCAGGAGGCCTGGGAGAGGTAAGGAAAAACATTTTTTCCCTTATCTATCCGTAGGCCTCTTGGTGGCCTATGGGTCTCCTCAGACCTATGCAAGGCCCAGATAGGATTGGGCCCTGAACTTTAAACTCCTTTTTAAAGAGCAACTTCCTATAAACGTTTTGGTGTTTTTGACAAATCGATTTTGACATTCTTCTTACAGTTATGTGCCTCACAGCCAAATCCTATCCTTCCACCCCTGCCGATGTAGTGGCACCAAAAAGGCTACCGCTGCATCCTGCGGGGGGGGAGGGCGTAGTCCCAGAGGTCTTCCACGGATAAGTCTCCATGGTGCAAACAGATCTACTCGAACCTATGCCAGCAAAATTGCTGGCACAGGTCCACATGGGCCTGTGTCACAGGATCAGGTCCAGGAAGGGGGCTACGATTTGGCGGCCACCAAACCCGCCCCCTTCCGCCCCCAAACCCGACCCAACTCACCCCATCACCGCCCCATTGCCTCCCCGTTCCGTCCCCCTGCCCCATTCTGCCCTCCTCTCGCCCCTTCCCGCCTCCCCCACCAGCCTACCTTTGTCGGTGTACTTGCAACAATCTACCAGTGTGTGAGAGGGCATTCTGGCCTTTCTGCCGGCACTCCTGCAGTGTGCAGGTTCGCGAGCTGCTGGAGTGTGTTTTACAACTGCTGCAAGGCAGTCGCCGCTGGCAAAACATGCGTTCTACTAGTAGCTAGCCCTGATAGGATTGGGCTGTCAATTTTCCCACCTATAAAAGAGTAAGGATGTTTGCAAAGTTCTCTCTACCTGAATTTCTCATGGAATTTGGGATTCTGTGGCTCCTGATCTTCTTTATAGAGCAGCACTGATATGTTAGTATTCGACCATTCTTCTATCTTTGATTTCAGGTCTAGATTCAAAATGCTGAGCAAGGACAATTTGCTGCAGTTTTCAGTTCACATCATTTTTTTCCTTAGCCGTAACCAATGTGCACTGGCACACATATGCACACTAACAAAATCTTACCATGCAAAGGAATCTTGTGATCGCACAATGCATCAAGATAGCTTTTTTCCCTTTTAAAAGCACCAAGATAGCCACCATTTAATCAGTGGGTATCTGCATATGTTTTCATTGATTAAATCCCAATGCAAAACACAACGTTTCTTTTTGTGTTGATGAATGCATAACTGGACTCAGGGCTGGCCCAGCTATGAGGCCAACTGAAGCAGTCTCCTCAGGCAGCAGATTGCTGGGGGACACCCATCTCTGTCCACCTACTTGCCTCCACTGCTTCTCCTTCTCCTTCCACTTCCAGGACTGGAAAAGGAAGCGGGGGGGGACAGAGAGGAAGAGGAAATATAGAGAAGAGAGTGCTGAGTTAGAACATTGGGGAGTGGGAGGAGCAGAGGCTGGCACGTCATTGGTTGATGGAGGTCTTGGGCTGGCCCTGTATGCACTGGTAATCTGTATGACAAGAAGTAACTATGAAAACTTGGCAAACTATTCAGGCTCCCCTAGTTAAACTAGATCAGGGTTTCTCAACCTTTGGGGGTCTGCGTACCCCTATGCGGGCCACAAAGGTTGGTGTATCCCCCCATGTCCCGCGTACCCCCCCCCCAAAGTGTCTTTTTCCGGCCTGCAGCACAGCCAAGCGGGTTCTCTGGCTCGCACCGCAACCTACTTGGCTGCGCCGCAGGCTGGAAAAAACACTTTCCCCCATTTTTCCGCTCCCCGCTATCAGCTGCTGATTGCAGCAGCTGATAACGGGCATCTCGCGTACCCCCAACCTGCGATACCCTAGGGGTACGCGTACCACAGGTTGAGAACCACTGAAGGGGTTGAACCAGTTGAAGGGGACTAGAATGCGAAGTAGCTCACACTTGCCAGCACCACCACCATCTGTACAACCTGACTGGTGTTCCACCGCTGACAGAGCACACGGCTCTTGGAAATGAGTCAAGCCCCTTGTTGCAAGGCAAAACAACATCAAGCCATCGAGCAAAGACCCTGAAATATGGCCTCTGAGGGTCAAGCTGCACATTATGTTAGTAACGTGATCGATCCTGGAATGCCTGGATTGATCCATACGGCTTGATCAATAGCAGTATGGACAGGCCCTGTAGTTTGGGTCTGTGGCATGGGGAGTGGGATTTAACCCTTTGCTTCACCATGATCACAGTCCCCATGACTGCTATCTGCTTCAGGAGGGAAACTCCCATCCACTGCAGTGATGGTTTTTCAGAGACACTGAGCCTGCAATCATATACACATTCCTCCCTATTCCTGGGAGTATTCCTATTCCCATTGAACACAGTGGGACTTACTTCTGATTAGGCATGCTTAGGATTGCACTATAAGGTTCATTTCCCATGGCATGTGGACATATTTCTAGGGAACCAGGGAGAAAAGCCTTTTAAAAACAGAAGAAAATAATAATTCCAGAGTGGGCATCTGCCTTAAGTGGAATTAAACCATCATTAGCTGAGTTATTTTCTGCCTGAGAAAGATCTGGCTGTGTACATTTTAGATTTCAGAGGCTTGGCAAGCGAAGTTTAATGAGAGAATCTAAATTAGATTCCCTTCTAAATGCATACTTTCAGCTAGGAGTTTCATAGAAGGAAAAAAATTAGTGTGGGAACTTGAATAATGTAACAAGAAACAAAAAGCTGTACAGATGTAAGATAGCTCACGTATAATCAGGAAGACCAAAGATTTCTAAAAAATTACATGGAAAAAAACAGGAAGGTACAGAAAATTCTCTAATGATCCTAGCCAGAAGCAAATGGTAGCTTTGGGGGCAAAAAGATTGTAGAGCTGGTTCTTCACTGCGCCCAATCGAGATTGGGGATCCTGTAGCTGCTTTTGGCTCCAGAAAGTGTGCAGAATGTCAAGTGCAAGATTCAAAGATACATTTAAAGTTGCATCTCGTTTGGGCCTTAGGTGAAACTTCAGGAAACTGCTGCCTCCAAAGGTAGGGCAACACCATCCTGTCTCATGATAGGGAGGAGAGGGGATGCTCATCAAATTTGCAGGGACACCACATTGGGAGGAGTACCTAGAGAGCAGGGGTGGCCAACCTTTCAACACGAATGCTCCTGGCCGTTTAATGGTTGTACAGGTGAGGGCCTTTCAGCAGGTGCAGCTTCTTTAGCAGCATCATCAGCAATTGCAGCTGCCAGGATTCTGTCTTCCACACAACTCTTAAGAATGCAGAGGCCCTAATGGTGGAAGGGTGCCCCCCCCCTGACCTCGAGGAAAGGAACAGGATCCAAGATGATCTTGACACAGGATGGGAAAGTAGGCAGATGTAAACAAAATGAACTTCACAGGGATAAATATAAAGTTCTGCATTTGGGAAAACCAGATAAATATAAAGTTCTGCAGGAAAAAACAGAAGCACGCATGTAAGACTGGGGATACTTGCTCCCCTGAGCAGCGGTACATGTGAAAAAGATCTGGGTATTTTAGGAGACAAACAAAACCTGAGCCGGCAGTGTGATGCGGCGGCATAGGAGGCGAATGCAATTCTAGGCTGCGTCAACAGGCGTATCGTATCCAGATCTCGAGAAGTAATGGTACCACTGTACTCTGCTTTAGTTAGGCCTCACTTGGAATATTGTGTCCCATTCCAGAGGAGGGCGACTAGGATGGTGTGTGGGGTCACAAGTGGAATGCCACTACTGGTTCCCCATCCTGCTCCTCAGTGTAGCAGGCTGTTTCCTTAGCATTCTCAGCCCGTCCTGCCAACATGACGACTCCTTTGCTTCCGCCGCACCGCCACTGACCACCTCCTGCCTATGGCCTGTTAGTACTCCCAGATCAAGGCTCCAATTGTTGCTGGAGCCCAAGTGCCAGAGGGAAAGAGAACCCACTTTTCAAAATCACTGCTCCCCTCTGATTGCTCGAGGCTACACACAAAATGTGCTTGTCTTAATCTTCTCTCACAAGTCTTGTCCCTCTTTTACCAAGGGGTCAGGGCAAACTTGCCTTCACCTGCAATCTTTCATTCCTACAACCATTCCTACAACAAACCCTGTTGCTGTGGTTTTAACAGATATTGGACAGTCTCCTCTGAGAACTTCAGCTCTATGTGAGGTCTCTCATAGCGCAATCCTATCCTACTTACATAGCCTTACCAGATCCCCCCTGAAGTAGGGGGGCGGAAGAGATAATGGCCGGGACACGGCCGGGATTGGGGGCGTGGCCAGGGGCGTGGCCAGGGGCAGGGACTTCGTCCCATTGAGGCTAGAAGCTCTCAGAAACAACCCGAGTGAACTCGGGTCATTTCGGAGAGCTTACAGCTTCGCGCGACTATGCGACGAGGCTGGAAGCACTTTGAAAATGTCCGGGTGAACTCGAATATTTTCAAAGTGCTTGCAGCCTCGCGCAACCAGAAAAAGACGGGGGCAAGTCCCAGCTGGCCGAGACAATGACGGAGACTGGCCGGGAGCCCGGGATTGGGCTCCCAAACCGTGATTGTCCTGGCCAGAACCGGGACTATGGTAAGGCTATACAGTACTTACACCACCGGTGTAACCAGTGGCACAGTGAGAACGGGAGACCCCAGAATGGAAAGGGGATTCAAATCCCCTCCAAACGGGGAATTCAAAGGGGATTTGAATCCCCTTTCCATTCTGGGGCCTCCCGTTTTCACTGCGCTGCTGGTTACAGTGGTGGCGTAAGTAGGATAGGATTGCGCCCTCACACAGTCCCTGAGGAAGTCCAGGGCATACTGGACGAAACGTTGGAATATGGATATTTTTAACGTATGACCATGGTCCTTAAACCTGGATATTTTTACTCTGTATGTGTCGTCCGGCCATGAAAATTTGAGAACCTATCTAGATTTTGAAGAATTGCATTTGTCTATGCAGGGGAAAGAGGAAACGATTGACAAAATGCATACAGCTTGCAACTTTCCTATCTTCAAACCTCAACCCCAAAGCCATTAAAATGTGACATTAAAGCGATGAAGTTGCCATCACTTTTAGAACAAAAAAAGTGGTGTTTGGGGGATTCCTAGCTTTATAGCTTTATTAACGTTGCATCTTTTATGGAAGGTAATTGAACATTTATTGTTACCCAGAATTGCAGCTATTGATGGCTGTTTGTGTTTGGAGTCCCTTTTGGCCTTCCTCCAACCTATCTCCAATTTCTGTAAAAGCAGTGAAAATTACTACCATTACAATTGTCTGATTGAAGTCCATTATAATGGAATTAACATAAAACATCTTGAGAAGCCTCTCTGAAGTGATGTACTCTTCATACAGTGATCTGATTCAAAGCTATCGCTAACTGTGGAAAAACGGCATTAAAATTAACATGACACCCAACATTAATGCAGAGATAAACACCAGCATGCCTAGAATTAGAATGGATAAGTAAATGCATTTATCTCAGTATATTCCTTCATGTCTTAGAGACGCTAATCAAGAGGGAATAACTAAAATGAATGCAATGAAACACACTATCCATTGATTGAGCCTGCTGAAAGCAAATCAATCATCACAGATCAGGAAAAGCATTTATTCTGAATTTATTCTGAAAACGATAAAACTCCTTACAAGCAGGCAGCTGGAGGTAGCATGGAAGTGGGGTTTGGCAAATATCCACTTCTGGGAGATTGCAATGCCAAATAGGTGAGATTTCCAAAACTATGTTAACAGGGTAACCAACTGATGCAGAAGTTTTTGGTATTGTTTTAATCTGGTTTGTTCACCCATTAGCACCGAGAGAAGCTCTTGCATTAACAACTTCACCACTCCCTCCTCTCCAGAATGTCTCACTCCAGGCTGGCTCCTGAGTCTAGGAAACTCCCTTAAAGGTAAAGGTATCCCCTGACAATTAAGTCCAGTCATGTCCGACTGTAGGGTGTGGTGCTCATCTCCATTTCAAAGCCGAAGAGCCAGCGTTGTCTAAAGACGCCTCCGTGGTCATGTGGCCAGCATGACTCTCCTTGCCGCAGCGCGTAGCATGCAGCTGGAACACGGAGCGCTGTTTACCTTCCCGCAAGCGGTACCTATTTATCTACTCACATTAACATGCTTTGGAACTGCTAGGTTGGCAGGAGAAGAAACTCCCTTGGACTAATTCAATTAAGTCCCACAGGAATGCTGGGACCATCCTGAGTCGTCAGATTCTATACCTCTTCTCATTGTCCCGAAGAAATGTAAATCTGTGATCACGTGGAAACCAACCGCATGTGATGTTCTGCATTGCAAATGTATAAAAAGTGTGCTCACTTGTAGCAAAGGGTCAGCATTCCTCTCTTGGGGTGCTGTTCACTGCGCTGCGTTAACAATAAACCTGATACTTTTTCCTTGCCCTCCAGTCTTCCTGGTCCAACATTATTAATTAATTGCTAACTGCTTAATTTGGCTACACGACAAATATCCTCTAAGATCAGCCTCAAAATCCTACCAAATGCCACCAAATGTTTCAGCACAACTGTAGGCCTTCTACCCCCCCCCCCCCCTTCAAATATGTTCACCCAGCCTCAGGTCTGTGAAATGCAGCAGAAAGGGAGGCTGAGTTTGCACTGGGAAAGGCGGAGTAAACCTACTTCCAGGAAATCTTTAAATCGTCCCCTTGTCCCTATTCTTCTCTCCACACAGAGGTCACCCTCTCTGTCCCCACAGTGATGAAAATATTGGGACTTTCAGCAGAGTGAATGGAAGGAGGAAAAGAGAGGCCAGGACATCTTAGATCCAAGGCACCTATCATAGTAGATATCATAGATCCAAGGCTTTTTACGACTGTGGCGCTGACAACTTTATGGCAGTCAGCGCCAGCGGAGGCCTTGTCGCAACATCATGTGGTGAGTATAGGATTGGGACCTCGATAACTAAAACGTACGCCCACAAGTACCAAATACAATACAATGAAAACTATTCCAAGTAAAGTGGTAGCTCTGCATATGCTATGATGCACACATATGTATCAAATTACAAATGAAACTTTGATCAAATAGATTAGAATTGTATTTTTTTTTTCAGTAGAGTTTGAACCCCTGATTTGGTACTATTGCCATGTACAGTATTAGGACTATTTCCGTACTTTAGTAGTCAAAATTTCTACGAATTACGATATATAAAACTATGTCGGCTTACACAAAATGTCTTCACACAATATACGCAAACATTTTCTGAGATCCTGAGAAATGTCCTGCTCCTCTCCTTTGGCTCCTGGACCCCCCTTTTCACCCTGGGCCCAGGTAAGGTGTACCTGCTGCACCCCTCCTCTCATGGGCCCTGGCCATATCACAGTGGTACATCATATGACTTGCATACACAAGGTCCCTGCTTTAATCCCAGTTAAAAGGATCTCAGTGGAAGGATCTCACTCAGATAGCAGGACTTGAAAGAATACAGTAGCTACTGCCAGTCATAGTTGACAATGCAGGACCAGATGAACCAATGGACTGCCTTGATATAAGGCAGCTTTATATGTGTAAGTTGATCCTCCGTATCCATTGTTAGTAACCTTCCACCTTAGTGGATACAAAACAAAACAGTGTTATAGGAAAACCCGAGTGGGGAGCAGTGCCACATTACCTTTTTTCCAGCATCTTCACCACTTCCCTACTCCTGTGTTTGTTTAAACTGACTAAAAAAAAGAAAAAAAACCACTACCAGAAGCAACCTGTAGATGGTGCCAGAGACTCCCAGTTGCATTTTTTTTTCAGCAGTTTAAACATACAGCAAGCAACTGGCAGGCCCGGAAAGATTCCCGGTTGTGTTTTTTCCCGTTTTTTCAGTGGTTTGGATGCGCATAGGAGGCGGGAAGTGGCTGGCAGGCCCCCGACAATGCTGAAAGAAGAGCCACCCCTGCTAACTGGGCAAGAGGCACTTTTTCAATTGGTGCTCCTCTTATATTTAGCAGGGGGAGAGTAACTGCCCCCCTTTCACCCCAGCACAGTGTCTTTTCTGGTGCCTGTTTGCTGGTGGTGTTCTGCATCTTTTTTACATTGTGAGCCCTTTGGGGACAGGGAGCCATTTAATCATTTGATTTTGTCTGTAAACCGCTTTGTGAACTTTTTGTTGAAAAGCGGTATATAAATGTTAATAATAATAATAATAATAATAATAATAATAATAATAATTAATAGGTAATGTGGTGCGGTCGGATTCCCTCTTCCACAGTTTTGCCACCAGTGTTGAGTCAAATTCGTGGGTGGAAAAACCGTGGATAAAAAGGTCCAACTGTATATAGCAGCGATCTCAATGGTTTCCTGAGATGTCCTAGCCAAATTGACCTGTTGTTGGATGCCTCTTGTCTCCTGCTGCTACATAGTGTTCCATACCCGCTCTGAGAAGTTCGGCAACCCACCTCTAAAGTTCTCACCACAGGCCAAGTCAAACTCTACCATGGGAAACTCCATGTGCTTTGTTCTCCTCATACCTCACTGCTTGGCCAACTAACATTTCCTCTCTAATTCTTTGCTTGCTCAATCTGCACCTCCCTCATGTCTTGTGACACGGAGCCCCTACGAACGAGTCCAGTTTCCCTAGCAACTGCTTGCTGAATTTCTCATTTCAAGAAGGGGGACATGTTTTGAAGTTCAAATGCTCGACAAGCAGCCCACTGACAGGTAATAAAATTGGTAAAGAACTAGCCAGATTTATTGGATAATTACTCACCCGTTTTACAAAAAAATGATTGCAAGCTAATTAGTAAAAGTCTTGTGCAGCATGAATCATCATTCATCATTTGACCACAAGTGTTAACGGCTTCTTCAGAACGCACCTTTTAAAAGAGATGTAACCGGGGAACAGCGAGAAGCCGGAAACAGGAGTGGGGAGAGATCCAGAATAGAGCGTACAGCAGGTTTGCCACACGCCAACTCATGGTGGAAATGGGGGAGTGAAATGGTGGGGGCTACTGAGGATGCAGGCCCTTGGTGGAGTTCACCTAGATATCAGGCTACTATTGCAGACCAGAGTCACCCAGCAGGCCAGCACAGTCTGCATATGGTAGGCCGAGTATTGCAGACAATCTTTTCTCTATCAAGTTTATCATGATATACTTCTGTCTTACTGTTATACTTCTGTCTTACTGTCTATACTTCTGTCTTACTGTCATGGACTACCACAGTTCTGCTGCCCCCTTGCCAAGGCTGGCCCTTCTGTGAGGAACAGTGAGGTGGTTGCCTCATGTGGTAGGCGCCCCTCACCTGCCTTCCTCCTGCCACCACCTCTCTCATTTTGACCCCATTGTGTCCAGATGTGGTTTCTCTCTCTTCCCTCTCTCCCTCCTCTCTCCCTCCCTCCCTCCCTCCCTCCCCCTGTCTTCCTGGGACATGCTGCTCATGATGAGCCTGATCTGCTAGCTGTGCCTGCTGCTGTAGTGGCTCCTTGTAGAGACTCTCCTCTGACAGAGAAAATGAAGGGGGAGGAGAAGAGCGGAAATATGGTCGAATGAGAGGCAGGTCGTCTGAGAGGGGGGGCTAAGGGGGTACAATCGTACCTGGGCTCGGGCCCAGGAGCAAAAAGGGGAGCCCAGGAGCCAAATTCACATGAAGGGAAGGGGCCCAAAAGAAACTTTGTACCCCCTGATACAATTCCTCTGAGTGGCCCTGGCGAGAGGAACTGGTGGCCGACATGTGGTGCCCATGCAGAGTGTACCCTGGAGAAGGTCATTTATTAGTAGAGGCATTGGGGGATGTGAGTCCTCTACCTGCAGCGTGGTGTGCCTTGCCAATTGACCAAAAAAAAACCAAACACAGATGGTGTGCCTTGACAAAGTGCCTTGTCAGCGTGCCGTGAGATGAAAAAGGTTGAAAATCGCTGGCCAAGATCAACACCAGAGGGAGACGTGGCTAGAAGCTCTTTGGGCCTTACAACTGCATTATTTCTGCACTGAAATGGAGGGCATTCAACCCACCCTGAAACACAACTCTTTGGATATCCCAAAAAATAAAAGTGCCATAAATCATGTCAAACAGTTTTGTGCTTGGGGTTTTATTCTGGCACATGCCTTGTGCGGAACGTACACTTTCAGTGCTGCACAACGCTGAAGAGCTGGGACAGTGCTGAAACTGCTGCTTGGCTACCATTTGATATAAAAGTCAGGAAAACCAATTCAGAATAAATGGAGTCCCACAGCCAACGCTTTCCCCATAAATCAGCCAGTCCTTCAGTAAGGTGTTGAGCTCACTGGCACTATCTTCACTGCAGACAGTGAACCTGTGCTCCCTCGGCATCTGAGTCATGAGAAGGTTTTATTTCCCCTTTAAAATAAACTATAATATTACCATATCGTACCAGGGGAACAAAATGCACCACATGCCGCATGAGGATACGCACATGTATCTTTAATTCATTCAATAAGGCAGCCACACAGATCCATTTTCTCCTGGGATGCAGAGCGTCTGCCCACAGGTCAAGGCTTCTCTGTCTTCAAGTTGGCAATTAATCCATACACATAATTTAGTATTAGTTTAACGCCAAGGCAGGCCATAATTAGCTGTCCTTAAAAAGGGAAGAAGAAAACAAAATGAATTACCAGATTTGTAACCTTCAAAACCTTAAGTAAGCAAAGGGGCACCTGTCATATCAAATGCAATTTTAATGCTCTTCAGTGTGAAGGGGAATCCATCTCAGTTCGGCCCCAGTGGGGCGGGGGAGGAGAAATAACTTTATAGAAAGGCAACTTTTTACAGAAACTCTGACTAAAGACAGATGTAAGATCAAAAGGGAGCTTAAGTTGCATTCGTCATATGTGCACCCTAAACTGTCCTTCAGCCTGAATTAGCAGACGTACCTGTGAGTCAAACAGTGGCTGAAGCTATCCTCCGCTGCCTGTGTTACTCTCTCCTTCTCCTCTGCTTCTGGCTGGGGCACATTTAAAGACCTCCTTCATGACCTTTGTTGTGCTTATGGCCAGGGCCCATGAGAGGGGGGGGAAGGGGGTAATTTGTACCCAGGGCCGGGGTCCAAAAGGGGGCCCAGGAGGCAAAGGAAGAGACCCCAGAAATTCTCTGCAGAGAAGGAGCCAGACCATTTTTGTTCTGGTCCCCAAACCCTTGACGCCCCCCCCCCCATAAAAACGCGCAGCCGTAACCCTTTATGCCCCACGGCGCAGCCGCGCCACAATTTTTTGGGATTTTTGATTTCAGTTTGGAAGCCTCCTTGTCCACTTTGTACCTCCTGTCTCCATTTCCAGCAGCACACATGATGAGGCATTCATATTGATGTGAATTTTGCTCTGCAGAATAAACTTGAAAGTGTTCCAATTTGTTTTAACTTTTTTTCGGTTTTTTAAAAAGTTTTTTAGGGGTTTTGTAGCGCTAACGGGGCTTCTAATCAATTGTGTGTATACTTTGCGCCACTTAGCTTTTGTATAGGAGCCTCCAGCGACGATCTCTTCCGGGGGCGATCTGCGTTCCTCTGTTCCGGGCACGAACTCTGTAAAACGCCCAGCAACGCTTTACAGAGTTCACACAGGCGCAGCACGACGACGTTTCCAATCGTTCTGCGCCTGCGTGAACTCTGTAAAGCGCTGCTGGGTGCTTTACAGAGTTCGCGCCCGGAGCAGAGGAACGCAGATCGCCCCCGGAAGAGATCGTCGCTGGAGGCTCCTATACAAAAGCTAAGTGGCGCAAAGCATACACACAATTGATTAGAAGCCCCGTTAGCGCTACAAACCCCCTAAAAAACGTTTTAAAAAAACCGAAAAAAGTTAAAATAAAAACGAAAGTAAAGGAGGCCCGCGCCCCCCCAGAGCCTCAGCACCCCTACGCCCTGGGGCCCACCACACCACCGCCCCATATCAGGCAACGCTTATGATTCTCTGTATTGAAAAAAAAAAATCCCTGCTGCAGGCAGCTCTTGTTGGCTCCGACAACGATGACCTGGTCCTGGCCTCCAAGTCTCACAAGTCAAAGCAGCGCAGCGCTACTACAGGGGCCTGTGCGCAGTGAGGGGGGGCTGCCAATCCCACCCTCTTTCGGGCCTGATTCCCCCACCCTGCCCCTGGTGCTTCCCTGCCCCCATTCTGCCCACCCATGTTGCTGCCCTCCCCCTGCCGTTTCGCCCTCTCCCCCTTTGGGAAGGGACCCAAAAGAAACTTTGTGTACCCCCTGATAAAATTCCTCTCAGAGGCCCTGCTGATGGCAATAGTGGGCAGGAGAAGGAAGCAGTGATGGTGACCAACAAAACCAGCAGGATAAGAACATAAGAAGAGCCCTGCTGGATCAGACCAAAGGCCCATCTAGTCCAGCTTCCTGTATCTCACAGTGGCCCAGCAGATGCCTCAGGGAGCACAAGACAAGATAACCTGTTTCCTGTTGTCACTCCCTTGCACCTGGCACAGAGAAAACCAGAGAAAGCCAGGAGGTTGCTTATGGCTTGTAACCTGTGATGGTCTTTTCCTCCATGAATCCAAAGGATGGAGCATCATCCAGACCCATCTGAAGGTTTTGTCCTTCATTGGCATGTTCAACAGCAGGTCAGGTTTGAAGGCAGCGGTGAAGCACAGCGGACTTGAAAATGCACTCTGGGCTGTCTTTTGATTTGACCTCTCCTACCATCACACAATAAGCTGAACCTCTTCCGTAGCAGAATCCTGCTTCTCCTCTTCACTGCACTGACCAAAAGGGAACACAGTAGCACAGAACTACAAAAAAGTCCACGCCAATTACATAGGCCTGCAAATTTGAAGGTAAAAAAATGGTTTTGTTTTGTTTTTTCAAAATTTAGGGTGGATTTATATGAATTTGGGACGCTGATTCCAAAACTGGCATCGGTTTTGCCCTATCACGTCTAGTTAATTAAAAGCCCAATTTGGAGCCACTCTGCTTTCAACGGTAACACTGAGAACGAAATATAGCCTGAACGTCTCTCCACCAGTCCTACATGACCCTCCAAACCTCATCAATTGGCTGCGGCGGCAACAACGACTGTTTTGGCACCCATGGCAGTGGTACTAGGGAGGGAGCAGCAGCGTCACTGCAGGGGGGGGCAGAGCTCCAAGTTCCATCGGGCTCTGACCCTCTGTTACACGATGGGAGAAAGCGGCCCTGCCCCCTCACCTTTGGAGCCATTCCGGCCGACGAAAGCCGGCCGGAATGGCTCCAAAGTGCTTTCGGCGGCCGGAATGACTCCAAAGGCGAGGGGGCGGGGCCGCTTTCTCCCGTCATGTAACGGAGGGTCAGAGCCCGATGGAACTTGGAGCTCCGCCCCCCCTGCAGTGACGCTGCTGGGAGGAAGATCTCTCTCTCTCTCTCTCTCTCTCTCTCTCTCTCTCTCTCTCTTCCTCCTCCATTCCTCCCTGATCTCTTTTCCTCCCTTTCTGGCACTTGGAATGCTGTTAGGACAGCTTCCTAGGCATAAGGCAAACCGGCAAATTTAATTTTTCCAGGTGGCAGGGAGAGAGAGAACGAAGAAGGAGATGGGGGAGGGGGGAGAGACCTCATTCACTGTTGCAGATACAGGCAAGTACTGTAAATGAGTAAATGGGTGGGAGGAGGCTCTTGTTCAGCTTGGTCACAATCTGAGCCAGAGAAGGTCTATTGGAGTGATGGGGCGGGTGGGGGGGGGAAGCCTTGCTTAGAATATTGGTGCACTTTATGAATTGCCAAATTCATGTTCCAAACCAGGCTACTATGAAGTTAGGTGACATTGCTAATCAAAATGGCACCACCAACAATCCAGGACTAAGTGAATAAATTGCCCCTGTCTCTGAGTCCTAGTACCACTGAGCTGTGATTCAGCCTGAATGAAGCACTTTTAAGTACCATTCATTGAAATGGGAGAGTTAAGCACATTCCCTGCTGTGATGACTGGGGCTTAAGAGTCCTCTTCTCTGACTGGATCATACCCTTCATAATTTGATGGTTTTTGGTATTTATCCAACTACTGCCTCGCAGCCCAATCCTAACCGAGTGCGATGCACTGGGGCCGCACAGCCCATGCTGCATCCTATCCTGGGAAGCAGCAGGCTGGAGGTCTCCTTGAGGTAAGGCTAAAGCCCTAGCCTGTGCAATGGGGCTACTTGGATCTGCACGAGCTAAATAGCTGGCACAGAACCGAGAAGCCCGGTGTCGGGCTGTTAAGCCTGGGAGGGGGAATAGGACTTGGTGTGTGCCAGTGCCGTCAGTCCCACCCCCTCCCAGGCCTGATCTGCCCCTCCCTGCCCTTCCCCACCCCATTACAGTCCCTCCCTGCCCCTGTTCTGCCCTCTGCCCGCCCCTCTGCTGCCTAGCAGTAGCTTACTGGCACCATCAGGCGCTCTCTCTTGATGTGGCTCCGGCAGGATGGTGCAAGCCTTCTCGCCAGTGTGTGCCTTACTCCCCAGGTCATCACAAAGTGCTTCACAGCACTTTGCAACAGTCAGTGCACAGAAGAGTAGGATTGTGCTATCGGTCTCGCTAGTGTTCCCCACAGTTCTGAATTTAAACTCAGCCCAGCAAACTACAGTGCAATAATTCAGTCTTAATAAGCATTCATAAAGGTCTCATTCAAAGCAAATACCAGCTACTATTTTACATCCATGTGGTATAACTAGCGCCCATCATAGTTCCCCACTCAATTGCTAATCAGCTTGCTATTGCATGTCTTTCATCTGGTAAAGTGGTACAACATCTTGCACAAATGTCACTTTTCCTTCTCTTTTTTTTTTTGTACAAATGTCACCTCTTCCCCCTGTTTAAAAACTTTTTCCTGTATTCAGAGCACTGATCCTCAGCGACAAATGTGCAATTGTCATTCCTAGAAATTGCAGAGAGGCGAAATGACTTCTTTGCATCAGATTTTGCTGAAGATGTTGGAGAGATACCAACACCTCAATCATTTGTTTCAGGGAGTACACCAAAAGAACTGTCAAATAGAGCTGATAGAAGATGAAGTTTTAAAACTCATTAACACATTAAAAAGTTGCGAGTTACCAGAGCCAGATGGCATTCACCCAAGAATTTTTTAAGAATTCAAATGTGGGATTGTTCATTTTTTGACTGATAAAATTTACTTCCTTCATGAAAATGTGGAAAGTAGCCAATGTAACACCAAGTTTTAAAATCAGTTTCAGAGGAGATTTACGCGAATCAGCCTACTTTCTGTCCCAGGTAAATAGGTAAAAAGGATTAGGAAGCACATCATACATAAGAAAAAGTCTTGCTAAAAAGATTCATAATGAGAGGTCCTGCCTCACCAACAGTTTAGAATTATCTGAGTCAAATCTGACATTACCTGGAACATGTAGTGTGACCTTGTCTTTTATGTTATTTTGGAACTAGTAAGCTTGGGGGGGGGGGATTGAGCTGCTATGTGAACTTGAAACATACAAGTGTGGCCTGAATGTGTGTACCATATTTCATTCCGACGTCTCACTGTGCAATTGTTTCATGACCAACAGAATACAGAACAGTCTATTTAAACTAAAGATCTGGCTTTGCTCAACCAGTTAAAAAAGGACCATAAATGGGACTATACTTTAAAATGTAACTATTTGCCAGTTTGATGCATTTTGTGCACAAAATGGCATACAAATCTAAGAAATAAGCATATAGTACAAAATGACTGAAACCAAAGCTATTTTGGTGTTACGAGCTTTCAGGCTAAAGTCCAAGGAAATTGATATTGACCAACTGCATTTGTGCACAAGGAAAAAGACAAAGAAACATTTCAAAATAAACTGATTTTTTTTTTAAACATAGACAATCCAGCGGAAGCATGCGTGGGGTGTGGCAGGAGTAGGAGTGTGATGGCAAGAAAGATTACTGAATCAGTGTTCGGTTTGCTGCCCAATACATCTGTCAAATGAGTTGTGAAGGTGACGAGAAGCGAGGCTTGAGCTGCAGGAGGCAAAACTACTGCTGATGCTGCTTTGTACGCATTTTGAGATATTTGCTCAAACGTACATTGGGATTCAGTCCAGCGCGTTCTTGTTTGAAACTGGTTTCAGCGAGTCGTCTTCCTGTTCTTTTTTTTTTTCCATTCTGGGCCTTTTTGCTCTCCATTAAAGTTGTCAGGAACTTGATGACCGATGACTCTATTTGGAAGCTAAGCAGTAGGTTTTTGATGTAGCTGCACAAAGGATGATTTAGCAGAAATAAGATGCTCAAAATTCTGTGCATGATTAAGGTGGCTTAAAAACACCCTTTGAGATTAAGCACTATCCGTAGAGTTCATCAAAGCCCTGCAGGTGGCCTCTGCAAAGCTGTGCTTCATGGTAATGCATATAAACAAGCTCAAAGGTAGAGAGAAAGAAATGGGAATGTCATTGTGAATCTGTCTATGATCTGTGAGAGCAGAAGAAGAATTTATGGCATTATCCACTCCAATGTGATTGTGAGCAAGAAGTTGAATACCCAGATTAAATGTATAGAGCAGGATTATACTGCAGTGCCAAACTTATCTGTCCTATTATTAGCCAACAAACACGTGATAATAATCTGGGACTCAGTTCAAGGTGGCACTCAGGAAAAGAGGTGAAGTGGGAGTTAGAACCCATGTGGTGGGCTCCACGTGTGGTGGGTAACCCAAAGCTTCAGTTGCAAGATGTTTCAGGGTCCCACGTGCAAGATTGGAGGGGTTAAAGCTTCCCAATGATATCTGTTCACACAAAAGTGAAGAAAGGATTTCCTGGCCTGAATGACTGGTGCTCAACTTAGGATTGTCCTGAGGTTATTTTGCAAAAGGATGACTGAGACAGAGATGAGTTCCCAGGGCATGACAAGAGTGCTGTGGGGCCAAACCTTGGAGTAGAACATATGGATGCTTTGTCCTGGGTGGAAAACAAAAGGACCGCTGGGCTGCAGCAGAGATTCTGTGATGGGGCTATGGGGCTTCTTTTGATGGATGCAAGGAACCCGTCCAGGTCTGTGAGCAACATAATCAAGGACTGGGATGATGTGATCTGGACACAGGCAGGCATTAGGCTGAAGCTGTATCCAGGCTACAAGAGGGATCAACCCTTTAACAGTTTATTTACATGTGGTCTTACTTGCTTGGACCAGTCATGTGTCTCATGTAAAAGCAAGGAATTGGGAGCCTCTGGGCAATAATTCACTAACATAGGATTATAAATATTCAAATGGCTTTAGTATTGGCACACAGGGAAGCATATTCAGTCATAGTCTGTAGTAAATCAAGAAAGAGTAATTGCTGTAAATCTGCTAGGAAAGAGTTGGCTTCCAAGTTGTTGGTTCTGCTTGGGTTAAAAAGGGGAACCGTTTTTCAATAACGCCTTGTTTTACATAGGATTTGCTGCCCATTTTTAGTTGTGTTGCAATTCTGTCTTTGACGAAAATGACCCATATTTTGCTATACCAGTTTTTAACTGAAGGTGTTATCCATCTCCAAGCTGTTTTATACAGTGCTACCACTACCACCACCACCACCACCACCACAAAATGTACTGTATGTACTAATTTTCAACAAAAAGCTCATCAAGCAGTTTACATAGCAAAATAAATGAAAAGATGGCTGAAAATAAATGAAAACATGCCATCAGTTGTTTTCTTTGGAGAATTCTTCCAGCAGCGGTTCCCATACTTACTCAGAACGCGACACACTTCTCCTGCTGGTGCCGGTCATGGAACCCAGAAGTGCCGATGACGCATGACGTGATGACATCACTGGCACTTACTTCTGGGTTCTGTGGCCTAAGAAGACCTTCAAATCCAGCGTAAGGGGGTCAGAACCGCCTTTTTAGATACTGTTTTTATTAATTTTCATTAATTGTTTTTTACTGTTTTAAAATGTGATTATTTTTTGTATTGTATTTTTTGTATTGTATTTTCTTTTTTTGTTGTTGTAAGCCACCTTGGGTCCCTTCGGGGAGAAAGGCGGGATAAAAATACTGTAAATAAATAAATAAATAACCGCAAAAACATGGTGTGTGGCAGCCTTGTCAGAGTCTCTGCCTCGCGATCTCCTGCCTTGTGTGCTGGTCGCGCTGCCAACCGGCTCAGCTGCCGTGCGTCCTGCAACACCCTTGGGGACTTGTTGTGATGCTCCAGTCCAAGGTGTCGCGACACACACTATGGGAATCTATGGCCTATAGTGAACATACAGTTAATTTTGTGTTATTAAATGAACCTTCATCAGAAAGGTACCTGCTTCCTGAGCCTATCACTGTGTCAGTAACCTTCATGGGAAAATGTTTAGCACATTGTGGGCCAAATCCTATCCAACTTTCCAGCACTGGTGCAGCCATGCCAACGGGGCATATGCTACATACTACAGTGGGGGGGGGGGGGGAGTCACAGAGGTCTTCTCTAGGTAAGGGAACATTTTTTCCCTTACATTGGAGCTGCATTGTGGCTGCATCGACGCTGGAAAGTTGGCTAGGATTGGGCCCTGTATCATCCCCAAACTTTGAATTAACCAGGTGATACAAGTTGTTTGGTTCAATATGTCCTGAGAAGCCCCTTTGCTTCAAGTCTTTGGCAAGTTTCTTATCTGTTCTGTTCTGGATGCTGGGTTTTTCTTTAATTAGTGTCTTCGTAGGAGTATTGTTCAACAATTGAGGTCATCAACCATATGATGATTCATATATAACCAGCATAAGCCATCCTGGATTTGAGAGACGTACCTAATGAAGACCCCACATATTTATCACGATGCCTTTTTCCAAAGTTTTGAGGAAATACCCCACTGTGCCAGCTGATTCATCCCATGCATTGCAACCTTTAGAATCAGATATTCTCTCAACGAAAAGGACATACGATATCAAACAAGCCTCCACTTCTCACTCCCCACCCCTTCTCTCCTGTCTTCACTGCAATAGCAACTACTCATTGAGGCTAGCACTAGGTATAAACCAGTGTTTCTCAACCAGTGGTACGTGTGCCATTGGTGGTCCATGAGGTGGGTGTCCGGTGGTACATGCGGTGCCCGTGAACACTGTTGCCCTGCAGTGAGGCTGTGACACGACAAACAGTGGTAGGAAGTGGAGGCTCAGCTGGGTGGGCAGAGCTCCAGCACATAGTTTCCATGCGCTTGAAAAAGCCCTCCCGCCTGTCCTGAGCCTCTTACCGGTGTTTACAGCATCGTGTCTGGCCTCCCAACCCAGAAGTATCTGGAAATGATGCCATCATTGACACCATCATGACATCATCAATGACGCCGTCACGACGCCATCACCATTTCCTTCCATGGGTACTTTGGATGATTGAACCCTGGGAAGTGGTACGTTGGGGAAAACACTGTTACAAACCATATCTCTGGATGCCACATAATGGGAGGGTGTCGTAGCCCAAAATCCAATCCACAATGTAACTCCTCCCATGCTATGAAATTAGCACTTAAAGAAAAACGTAATAATACCATTAAATGATACATGTTCCTGTGTCCAGGTCAGTATTATAGTTAAAAATTTCAGGACAGTGTTCAGGATAGCTGTGTTTTTCATTTGGTAATCTGTAAAAAAGTAGAATGTTTTTCATTCAGTAATCTTCCTCTTCCGTTCTCGATCTGGTAGCAGAATGGCTTTCCTGTTTCTCTTTGGAATGGTAGTTTCAGTGGGGTCCAAGAGAGGCCTTTTTTTTAACATGGTCATTTCTGCTCTTCATGTCTTCCAAGTTCTGTGGAATAGGCAAGTACAGTCAGTTCTCTTTATATGCGAATTCATTATCTGCAAATTCGCTTATCTTCGAGGGTCAGAATTGCCACTTATCTCTCCTATCTGTGGTCTGTTCTCACTATCTGCAATCTTGTCAGGGCATGTTGCTCTGGGAGCAAATTTCCCAGGGAGGGGCGAGGGGCGGCGGCCAGAAACAGGGCCTCCTCAGTGGTGGCACCAACCTTATGGAATTCCCTCCCCTTTGACTTACAAACTGCTCCCTCCTTGGACACTTTCCGGCGAGGCCTAAAAACCTTCTTGTTCAAAGAAGCCTTCTGAGCCCTTGCCTTTTTAAACTAGTACGCTAGTACAGGTGGGGGTGCTGCTGTTTTTATGCTCCTGTTTTAATTGTAGCAATGATCTTTTTAATCGATTTTTAGATACTGTTTTTATTAATTTTCATTAATTGTTTTTTACTGTTTTAAAATGTGATTTTTTTTTTGTATTGTATTTTTTGTATTGTATTTTCTTTTTTTGTTGTAAGCCACCTTGGGTCCCTTTGGGGAGAAAGGCGGGATAAAAATACTGTAAATAAATAAATAAATACTGTAAAAGGTCATCTCTTCTGGAGTTGCTGTCTGTGTGTGTGTGTGTGTGTGTGTGTGTGTGTGTGCGTGCGTGCGTGTATGTGTGTGTGCGTGCGTGCGTGCGCACGCGCGAGAGAGCTGTTGAATGTCATTTGCAACACAATGGGAACTGTTTGTGCTCTCTCTGGGCTTTTGTTCCATGACAAAGAGCCAATGTGCTATACTGGATGCTGCCCCCACTATCACCCAGCCCATAGACTTCAAGGTAAGATTCAGATTCACAAACGCTCACATATATAGTGTATGATGAAGAGGGTCCCCTGGAACCTAACCCCATTTCCCCCATAGGCTCAAGGATTCGGTTTCCATTAATTCGGTAGCCGCTAGGTTTTCCAGGAACCTAATCCTAGCGGATAACAAGAACTGACTGTAAGTACTTTCAGGAGTAAACAACCTTGCTGCACATCACCAGCTGTTAAACTTTTCCTCTCATAGGTCACTATCAACTTGAGAGAAAAGTCCTATTTATATGCTATGTTTGCTTCTCAGTGATGGGCTTCATGTGCTGTCCTTGGTGAGCATGTCTGATGAAATGTTTTGGAACACCCTGTATCTGAATATCTTGGACAGAGGCGTCGTTACGGTGGGAGCGATTGGGACGGTGTGCCCCAAGCGGCAGGCCACGGAGGGTGTACCTGCCCCCGGATCCGACACTGGCTCCTCTTCAAGTTTGGCCCTTCCGCCTGCGCAGGTGCCATTTGGCTCCAAAAAGGAGCTGGAAAGCGCCGGGGGGATTGCTTGTGTGAGGATGACACCATGCCCCCCAGGGATGGGGCGTATTGCATCCCGTGGGGTGTATCGTGGCGGTGCCCCCCTCCCATGGGGGGTGTAGGCCCGCTACTGATCTTGGAAAATTAGAGTGCCTTTTTTGTCTTGTGATGCATAAACTTAGCAATTAAATCTCTCCATTTAGTAGCTGTCGTTCTTCTTGCTGGTCTTACTCTATGACGAGCCCTTTCTATAGCTGGGGCTATGCCATTCTCTAATTGAATAAGCTGGGCCACCCATCTCCTCCACCCCACCATTCCAGATTCAATCCCTCACAGTGCTCAGTAAAACCATGAAAGCATAAACTATTCTAGCTGGATCTGTCCTCCAAGTTAGAAAGTTTGAACTGGGCGGCATCTGATCTTCTGACTTTTGGTGCTACCTGATCACAGAGGGGAGAGGGGGTGAGACTTGACTGTTCAATTGCACAAGCCACCATTGTTTTTGTGGTTTCATTCAAAGTAGTCCCAGTCTCATTTTCCTGCTCCTGAATTGGCTCAAGAACTTTTTGGAGAGAAAGAGTTAATTGCTCCTGCTGTTCCCTCAACAGAACACAGATGTCTTCTTTTTGTTCAAGTGCCTGAGGCAGGCTGCAGGGCCTTTGTTGTGGTGTCCACCATTTTATCTCCCTTCTTCCCATTCCCCTTTCCCTTCCCTGCCTCTGTATTATTTGCCAGCTTTTTACAATTTTGGCTGCAGAGGTCCTTCACTCTCTGCCCCCTCTGATCTGCCCATTATTGGTCTCTTTTTGGATTGCTAATAAGGAACCTTGCAAAGGGATCAAATGAGCTGGGGAGTGAGAGCAGAGCTCTTAAGTGTCTGTCCTGGTGATGTCATTTCTCTCACTTTGTTTTCGTTTTAAAGTACTGTACTGTAATGTATTCAATTTGATTTGCATTAGATTCTCTTTGTAAATAAACAAAACAACCCCCCCAAAATCATTTTCTAAATATTGAAAAACCTCTTGGGGGGGGGGAGAAGGAAGTGGGTTAGTGACGTCACTGGTTCCTAGCCAATCAGTGCTATACAAAAACATTTTTTTGCTGCAAACAGGAAGAACAGGTTTCTCCAGAACACACTGAGAACATTCTATGTTTGATCCAAACTCAGCATCCTTTTTCACAGCACCTTCAAGTAAGTCCTCACTTAAAGTTGTTTCGTTTAAAGTCATTTCATTTAAAGTTGATGGGAAAATGCCATGGGAACGTTTATATTTATCAATTAAACTATGGTAAAATTGGTTTCATTATAAGTCGTTTCACTTAAAGTTGCAATTTCCAAGAAGAACCTATTGACAACGTTAAGTGAGGACTTCCTGTACATCTTTCTTGATGGAGTTTTAAGCTTCCTTGTGCAGAATAAAGCCTGTGAACAGAGTTGCTAGGCTAGGGCATAAAAATGCCTTTTACTACCAAGCTATTTGCACCTCATTAATATGGTAATTAAAACTCCATTGACTCCAGGAGTGTTATGTGGAGATTTGGGTGCTAGTATTCTGGAGCTCCATAATCACAGAAAAGAAGGCAAAAAGTCTGCTTCTTGGGACAGAACTGCATGAGGCTACTAGTCTACTAGAGCAGTGTTTTTCAAACTGTGGGTCGGGACCCACTTGGTGGGTTGCGACCCGATTTCTGGTGGGTCCCAGGTGATGGAGAAATCAGATAAGTAATTGCCTCAAGCCCTGAGGCTATTCAAAAATCAGATAGCTGCTAATTGCTTTTCAAAGAGCTGAGCTCCTGCAATTTGCAAGGATGTGTAAATATAGGGAGATAGATGTTGGAGCGTCTCATAAAGTTAGATGGGTCCCGATAGAGTCTCATTTTAAAAAGTGGGTCCCGGTGCTAAAACGTTTGAGAACCACTGTACTAGAGGGAGGGAAGATCCATTTATTTCAATAGCAGTTTTCTTCCTATGGCAAATAGCTGTTGGGGGGGGGGGCTGATTTGAACTAGAACCTTGGTGGGAACAAAGTGTGAAAACCTCCTTCCATGCCGCAGTACAGATCCAGTCTCCCCCTCCCCACACTCTTTAGAGAAGAAAAATCAAGCACGCCAGGGCCAAGAACATTATTAACCTTAGAGACAAAAGTTATAGGTACACCAGCTGGAGAAGGAAAACTGTGGCTATGCTAAATGCAGATAAATTGCATGCGTAAGTTAAAAAAAAACCTGAAGCAAGCCCAAAAGCAAAGCAGCAATACATCTCTTTCTTTGTAAAGAGATTTGTGAGACATGGACAGAATTCTTTAGAACCACTAAACCTTATTAAATTGACTGCCCTGTGTCTCTACCCCTCTCTTCATTGCTAGATTTAGCACTATACTAAGTGCTATGGCTGGAGGATATGAAGATTTTTCCCTAGTCATCCGTTTATTTTGACCCCACTCCATAGGATTTTAGAATACTAAATTCTAAATGGACAGCCCAATCCCGTCTAGCTAGGCTGCAGTCAGATGTAGAGATGACAAAATGTTAGACGATAAAGGGGTGTTGCAGTGCTGGCCCCCAGGATTTTTGGGGGGAGGCACTGGGCAACATGCCCTAATTGAATCTCCTTAAAATATGAAAGATACACAATGTGCCCAACCTGGACTAGAGGTTGGAATTCTCTGGTCCTCCCTGGGGTTGAGCATCTTATTATCACCTTATAGGATTGGCAGTAATTGACTCCTTAACTTAGCCAATTACATGGGGAAAGTCAGTGTAGTGTAGCAGTGTGTGAGCAGAGCTACACAGTCCTTGGGATTGGGAGACCTGGGTTCAAAGGTCCACTCAGCCCGTGAAGCTCACTGGGTGACCTTGGGCCACACACTCAGCCCAATGTACCGCAAAACATGGTTGCATAGATTAAAGGGAAGAGGAGAGCCCTTTGTATGCTACACTGAACAACTTGGAAGGGTGCCATTTTTTAAAGTAATTAATGTAATAATTCCCCCAGATTCAACATTGAATTCTTTGCCCCTGCCCAGCACAGTTCTTGGTGGTCTTTCCCACTTCTATCTAAGGGCAGGGATGCCTTGCAGCTAGTGCTGCCTCCCACCTTTCCCTGGTGGCTGGCCCTTCTCCTCCCAGGTCCATTAACTCCCTGTGGCCAGTGTCATTGCTTGCCCCAGCCAATGAGGAGAATGATGAGCATACCCCAACAGCGGCCATCTTTGATGGGGACATGGCGCCTGGTCCCAGTCACATGTGACTGCATGTCTGGGGAAGAAAACTTCTGCATGTCTCTACTGTCTTTGCCCTCTATTGGCTGATTTATTCCTCTGCCTCTGTCCCCACCCCCCAGTGGTCTAGGGTGGAAGTTGGGTTTTCCCCAACCTCATTTTGGCTGCTCCACAGCATCATCTTCCCCTTAGCGCCCGCCTCTGCCTCTCTGAGGTCACAGAAGCACCTGTTCCCTTCCTCTCCCCCCTTCGTTGTGCAGCAGGTTTTCTCCCTCCCCCCCCAAGCTTTCTTTTGTTCCTCTCTCTTAGCGCCAATCTGTAACAAACATTGGGATTTCTGTAGACCCTCTGCCTGCTCAACTGAAAATGAATTGATCTTATTGCTTTCTCCCCACTTCTAATATTGTAAGTAATTCTTCAATGAATCCCGTTTCTATTATTTTATTTATTTCTGTATTTATATGCTGCCTTTCTTATCCTCAGATTGCTCTTCAGATGTTATTCAAGGCGGTTTACATAGGCAGGCTTATCTAGATCCGATAAGGATCTTTACAATATTGTTCTGTATAAGAACCCTACAATTCCAGCTGGTTTCCTCCATGGTGTAGTCATCTTCACTAACTGCTGAACACAAGCCTCGAGCTCTCCGCAGGACGCCACAGATCATGCTGAACAGGGAAACATTTTTCCAGTTGTCATTGCTCTGTCACTGACATTCTTAGCATTCCAGTCTGTTCTCTCACCGCACCACACAACAGCGACTCCTCTCTGCCACCGAGGGTCATGACAGCTTATCAGTGACTTCCTGGTCTCCCTTCCAGCATGAAAACTGACTGTTCCTGCTTAGCTTCTGGCAGTCTTCAGGCAGTTCAACCTCAGGATCTTTGACTCTGGCCTCCTCTATCAACCACTTA
This sequence comes from Plestiodon gilberti rubricaudatus, assembly GCA_026170595.1. NCBI lineage: Eukaryota > Metazoa > Chordata > Lepidosauria > Squamata > Scincidae > Plestiodon > Plestiodon gilberti. The sequence goes on along the minus strand of JANXHW010000002.1, from coordinate 103,696,635 downwards.
ACTAGAGTGAGGATCCATTATATTTTCTTTTGTCTGTCCTAACTCTCTATTAACTCTATCTAATTACTGCTTATATATTAGAATTAGAACTACATCACACAAAATGTTTAGCAATATACAGTATGTTGTAATCATCAGAGGCGAAACAAGGGTGGAGCGAAGGCAAGTAGTTTTGCAAGACTTCGTTACACTGGAGTCAGCAGCCCCTCCCCCTTGCTGTTGGAGCCATTCTGGCAGCAAAGGCAACACGCAGGACACTCCCCTGTTGCTGCTGGAATGGCTCCAACAGCAAGGGGGAGGGGCTGCTGACTCCAGTGTAACGGAGTCTTGCAGAACTACTTGCCTTCGCTCCACCCTTGTTTCGCCTCTGGTAATCATTACAACAATCCTATAAGGTTGTTCAGTTTTATTATCCTCGTATTGCAGATGGGGGGGGTTGCGTCTAGAGAGAATGGATTCATGATAGCACGGATCAGAAATTTATGGCAGAGGCAGGATTTGAATAGGGACTTTTTGATACTTAAGAAGCCTTGAGCTGGTGCAGATAATACCCCACCCACTGCCTGATTAGGGGCATGAGCTCACACATCCCATTCCCACAACTAGCACTTTGTTCCGATTTGCAGAATTCATAAGCAGTATGATCCTGGTTCAGATGAATGGCCCCCCTCACCTGCCACTTAAATACTACTTTAATGCAGTTTTTATATAACCTGTGAAGGGATGGTGTGAACTGTGTGGTTCGGCAATCGGGAGTGACACGCTGGGAGGGGTGAATACAGTCAGATGAATTGTCTGAACTAGTCCCTGATCTCTGTGCTGGAAGTGTTCGCCTTTGGGATTTCCCTTCATCCTGCTATTCCTCCCACCTCCTATGGAACTTTTGGTACGGCAGATTTCGGATGAACTTTAAATCACATTATTGATACCCCTGCAATATTAAATATTAATATGCCATTTAAAAGAGGAAGCCATTATTTCTTTGCAAATCCTACTTGAAAGAAGCCACGGTCTGCAACGTCACAGCTGTAGCTCCTCTCGTTTGATCATTTCTCCGGTGTCACAATGAGAACGTTCCTTTCTAAGCCAAGGGCTGCTACAAAGGAAGACTGTGTCACTGTCAGAGTTAATTATTTAATACACGATGATAATTGCCTATCTCCCTGCCTATGGTGCTGTCTCACGTAACTGATAGCGCTGATATGCTCAACTCTCCCAGAGAGTCCTGTGGCGCTCTTGGCTCACATGTGCAAGTCTTTCCCCCACACTGCAATAGCCCGTCACGTGAATGCAGAACATTTATTCGGACAACCCCTATGTCACGAAAGGAGAGCTGATGAAAATGTACTGCAGTTCAAAAGATCACACAACACAAATGCAAATGAGAAAGAGCTCCAAACGATCTCGGGTTTCCAAAAAGTGAAACTAGTAAAAAAAAAAAAAAAAGGCTATGTCCAATGTATTTGTTTTTCTGAATATTCGTTATAAGCGAGAGCATTACTCACAATCCACAACTAGTAGTACACCCCAGTAGAGACAATCAAACAAATCACAATCTCGTCATGGTAATAACAATTGGTTTTAATATATGTATATGCTGGTGACCCACTGGGGTTGTTTGTTTTTAACTTAAGTGTTTTAATTATTTTAATGTGTTTTTAAATTGTTTTAATGTGTTATGTATTTTAATATGTTGTAAGCCGCCTTGAGGGCCTTCGGGAGAAAGGCGGGCTACAAATTCCTGAAATAAATAATAAATAAATAAATAATAAAATAAATATTTGCTTCACAGCACGAAGCTGTGCTTTAATGTACACGAGATGCCTGCTTTGTGTATACACCTTTGAGGAATGGATGGGAGGACTGCTGCTGAGCATCTCTTGGGGAGGGGGGGGGATTTGGCCCTCTTGTTTGAGTTTGAAACCCCTGCATGCAGCATGAGTAAATGTGCTCTGCTGACACCACATATGCAAGGAAATAGTGTGTACTAACCACATCTGCAACGTCACTGTGACATTACTTGCCAGATACCCCTGCCAGTATCACTTAGACAAGTAAAATGTACTTTGTTCTCTGGTCCTTTTCTTTTCTTTGAGATAAAAGAACATAAGAACAGCTCTTGCTCAATCAGCTAATCTAATAGTCGGTTTTCAACACTGACAAGCAGTGATGTAGATTTGAGTCTATTGACACGGACTTGAGTCAGACTTAACTCGAAAGACTCGACTCGGGACTTGGAGCCTTTTATGACAAGTCGAATTTTATTCAGGTCTAAACCCGTTTCCCCCATTAAATAGATAGGGACTTGCAGCTCGCAACCAAAGACTTGGGACTTGGGGGCAAAGACTTGGGACTTGACTTGAGACTTGGACCCAGAGACTTGAGACTTGACTTGAAACTTGGAATCAGAGACTTGATCCACATTCCTGGTACTAACACTTTTGTAACAGTTTGTAACACAAACATTGTTATGTTTCTTATACAATTCAGAGGAGCTGATTCCAACGGTACTCTCGGTTTTTTTTGTATCATCAAAACTTTGTTTAGTTATCCTAAATTTTATGTTGGTATTGAAACGCTGTCATTCACCTTTACACCAGGGTAAACATGGCCACAACAAGAGGTTGTAAGCTCTCCCCGAGTAGCATAAACTGTTGATGAGTGGCATTTCTGAAATCCTTGTACCAAAATTAATAAAGATACATCAAAATGTTCAGCTAAACATGAAAACATTCGAATTTCGTTACACAGTGTAATCAGAAACTGGGATGTGTGGATCCTCCCACAAGAATTCCCTGGGAGGTTCTGCCCAAGCATAGGCTTACCAGATCTCCAACCGGGACAGAGTGCTAGACCTTTAGGAGAAGGAATGTGGGCAGGTGTAGCTTGTTAACTCCTAGAGCACAATCCTAGGCATCTCTACTCAGAAGCAAGCCCTGCTTCTTCTGAGTAGACATGCCTAGGATTGTGCTCTAAGGTATAACAAGCTACACCTGCCCACGTTCCTTCTCCTAAAGGTCTAGCACTCTGTCCCGGTTGGAGATCTGGTAAGCCTACCCAAGCAGCTCTTAGGTGCATCTTCTTTCTCAGGATCTGACCACCAGGGTGGGTATCTGTAACCAAAGCTGTAACATCCACTTACCTCCACAGGGAGGCATCTTTAATAGGGGACCAATCAGGATTGTTCCTAGAGGCTTTGCTACATTGGGAATGTATCTAGGATGGTATTGTCTAGTCACAGGGACCACCAAGGGAGTAACTTGAATGTACTTAGTAGCCCAGCCATTCTAGCTCACTGTCCTCATTACTGCCACTGCTGCTTCACTGGGACAAGTTTTACATAGCTGTTAGATCTTGGACAAGCAAGAGGGTAAGGGGCACTTGCTTATTTAAAATATTTATATCCTACCTGTCTGTCCATAAAAATCCACAAGGCAGCAACAATATAAAACAAGCCTTTAAAGTAAGAGCATACAGCAATAAAAAATAATAATCAAATCAATCATTTATTTTTTACGGTATTTATATACTGCCTTTCTCATAGATTCAAGGCGGCTTACATAGGCAGGCTGAACATAAACCCCATTTTTAATGGGTTTTTTTTAGAAGTAGTGTTCCATGAGAGACTCTCATAGAACCTCCATTTCTCCAGATGTCTCCCTTCATAGAGCAGATGTCGTCCTGGCTGCCGACTTCTTACACTTTTCCAAGCTCTCGCAGGCAGCTGCACCAAGCTTCAGACCGGTTTCTCAAAGTTGTTATCCGTTTTTTTTGCCAGCTGACTTCTCCACACTCCATTCCTCTGATGAGATACTCCAGGGGCCTCTCAGTTTCTCTCTGTCTCTCAGTCACTCGGTCTCCCATCCAAGCAACTGATCCTGCTTAGCTTTTCAGGCAAGGCGACAGTTCAACCTCCAGACCACACCTCCTGCCCAACACTAAAACTAGAAATACCAAAACACAACACAGTGCGTGCGCATGCATGCACACACGCATGCACGAACACACACACACACACACACACACACACACACACACACACACACACACAAGACTGGGGAAGCTCCCTACTTTGCCCAGGTTTGATTCCTAGCATCTCTAGGTAGGAATGGGAAAGACCCCTGTCCCAAGACCTCCCAATGCCTGAGGTGGCATGCCAAATGCTGCCCCCCCTTACCCGATGATGTGGTGGCCTCTGCTTCTCCCACTCTCCAATTATCTAGCTCAGCACTCCCCTCCACATTTCCTCTTCCTTTTCCAATCCAGGGAGTGGAAGGAGAAAGAGGGGGCAGTGGAGGCAAGTAGGCAGATAGGATGGTTCCCCCCCCCACCTACCAATCTGCTGCCTGAGGCGACCACTTCAGTTTGCCTCATGGGTGGGCCAGCCCTTCCCTGTCCAAAACTCTGGAGAGTCACTGTCAGTCAGCCTCCAAACAATACTGAGCAAGGTGGCAGAAGTGTAACAAGTTCCCACGGTGCCTGAGCACTGCGGGAGCTTGCTGCGCCCCAGAAGTGACATCATGTAACGTCATGATGTCATTTCTCAGTTAACAGTGCGGACTCTGCGAATGCACGGAGCCCACACCACTGTTTCCCAGGCTATAGAGCGGGTGTGGGAGGGTCCTCCTGTCTTTGCCGCAACCCAGGAAACAGCTTCCTGTGCTTGGGCTTTGCCGATCCGGCACAGCTTGAACATAGGGACCCCGCGCCACTGTTTCCTGGGCTGCGGGGCGGGCGGGAGGGTCCATCCTCCCATACGTGCTGCAGCCCGGGAAACAGCGGTGCAGGCTTCATTGGTGGGGCAGGGCCTGAGGGTTGCGCCCCCTCTGGGTTTGCGCCCAGAGTGGCTGCTCCTTAGGCTCCGCCCCAGTTACTCCCCTGCGCGATGGTCTAATGGGTTTGGCTCTATAAAAGGCAGCTTCATAAGTTTGTATTGCAAAAAAAAAGAGAGCAGCAGCATTTAGCGACAACCAATCAATTCTTTCAACCCTTAAAAGGATATCAGCTTTCCACCTGAATCTATATAAAATTCTCAGGGTGCAAAAGATACTGAAAAATCCTCATATGAGAAACAATCAATGTTTAGGAAAGAAAACGAAGTAGAGAACATATGATTGACTATTTTCATTAAACGACTAATCCCAGCATTGAATAAGCAATGCCCAATGCTTCACAAACTTATCTAACTGGTGTCCTTCCCTAGCTTTTATATAGTTTATCATTTTTTTTCATTTCAGCTGTTTTCCATACCCTTTCCAAACAGCCTTTAAGTTTAAGAGCAGCAAGTTTCTTCTAATTTCCTGCCAAATTAATTCTAGTGGCACAGAGAAGATTTATAATAAATTCCAAGTCACATATTTCAACTTTTTCTTTCAGATCTAAAGAAATATGGTTAATGGGTTTAATAGTAACTCATAACCAGTAATAGCAAGTTATTCCTTTCCCCATATATTTGTATGGTTAATGGGTTTAATGGTAACTCATAACCAGTAATAGCAAGTTATTGCTTTCCCATATATTTGTACTGTCAAACATTGCCACAAAAGGAGGGTATCTGTCATGGATGTACCACAGTTCCACCCATTAACTGAGTGAGGCCCCAATCCTATCTCCCACTGCGCCAATGGAGCGCACGCTGCATCCTATGGTGGCGAGGACAACCAGACATCCTGGGAGAGGTAAGTAAAAGTATTTTTACTTACCTCCCAGCAGGCTGCTTGGCTGCAGCCTTCTTGGACCTATACCAGCTATTTAGCTGGTGTAAGTCCGAGGAGCCTCAGGGAAAGGGTCTGGGCTAGGAAAGGGGGATAGGATCCCAGCATGCACTGCCACCACTGAGATCCATGCCCTCCCTCCCCCTTCCTGGACTGCTCCCTGCCCCGATCCTCCCATGAACCGCCGCCCCTGCAACCACCTTACCTGCTCTGGCACAGCCTGGGTGGGCTGTTGGCATGCACACAGGGTCTCTGAGAGATCCGCCATCACAACTGCCCAATAGGATTGAGTTTTATTTTTGTTGTTATTATTTTTTTTGTAATTCAAAATATGTTAAACACCACTGGTAAAGAATCATTTTTTAAAACGCAGATTTACACAAATTAATCTCAAGAGTACATTAACTCCAATCCGTTCCTATACCTGTTGTGAAACAGACATCTTCAGAACTTTTCCCCACTTGCTCTGATATTGTGGTGAAAGAAAGAAATGCACTTTGACCCGAACCTGGCAGCTCTTCCCTCTTATATTTGGGGAAATTGCCGCCACCCCCATTTCACTAGACAAACATATCTTTTATACGCGCATGTGTGTGATGATTTGGAGGAGAATTCTGCAATTGATAGTTAATCTTCCAGGCCCTCATTGTTGTCTTGACTACTTCATAGCATAAATCATTGGCCAGACACATGGGAAACGTATATGACTTTCAAAATGTATTCCTTTCAAATTTCAAATTGTATTGTATTCCTTTCCCATGTTGTAAGCCGCCTTGGGTCCCTTCGGGGAGAAAGGCGGGGTAAAAATACTGTAAATAAATAAATAAAATAAATTCACCAGCCAGACTAAGCTTTCAGTTTAAATACGTTGCTATAATAAACTAAGAAAAAGAGGGGAAAGTATGACAGAGAGTTGAAAAGAAAAGTTTAATGCAATGTCACCAATTTCACTAGGCATTTGAAAATTGCCTAGGCAAACTCAGTCCTGAGGGTTTAGGGAAAGGAATGACTATCATAGGACCTTAGCCAGCTAGCTCATGTCTAGGTGATAAAGTTAGGGACTCCGGGCCAGAGGCGAGGCTAGCGGTTATGCTGCCCGGAGCTAGGGGGTGTTGGTCGCCCTGAGGGTGGCCAACACCCCCCTAGCTCCGGGCAGCATAACCGCCCTGAAGGATTTTTTGGGTGCAATTTGGGGGGGGTGTGACCCAGAGAGACCCTGCTCCGGGTGCCCGCCCGACCCCCGGGTGCCCCCCGCCTGCCCGCTGCCTCCCTTCCGGCTTACTGCTCCCTCCGGGTCCGCGCGACTCCGGAGGCCGGGAGAGAGCGTCTGCCCGTCATGCCAGCTCGGCCCCTACTGCCCAGGCCTTAGTCAGCGATTTCGCACATGCTAAGGCCTGGGCAATAGGGGCCGAGCCCGCATGACGGGCGGACGCTCTCTCCCGGCCTCCGGAGCCGCGCGGACTCAGCGGAGCCTCCTGCTGCCCTGTATCGTCCGCCGTGTAGCTGGAATTTCCAGCTACATGGTGGGCGAGACAGGGCGGGCGGGCGGAGGGCGGGCGGCAACTCAGGGCGGCGCGGCGTTCTGCCCCAGCCTGAGTTGCCGCCTGGAGCCATTGCTCCGTCCGCTCCGCCCTAGATACGCTGCTGCTCCGAGCTTGTTTAAGCAACCTCCTGGTTTTAGTAATAGGCTATCTCTTAATGCCAGATGCAAGGGAGTGGTGACAGGATACAGGTCTCTTGTTGTCTTGTGTGCTCCCTGAGGCATCTGGTGGGGCCACTGTGTGATACAGGAAGCTGGACTAGATGGGCCTTTGGCCTGATCCAGCAGGGCTCTTCTTATGTTCTTAAGACCTTCTGATGCCTGAGGTAGCATGCCAAATGCTGCTTCTCCTACCCAATGATGTGCCAACCTCTGCTCCTCCCACTCTCCAATGTTCTAGCTCAGTGCTCTCTTCCCCTCCACATTTCTTCTTCCTCTCTGCCCCCCCTCTTGATGGTCTAATCCAGGGAGTGTTATGACCAAGTGGGGCAGTGGAGGGAAGTAGATGGACAGAGGTGGGCGCCCCCCCCACCAATCTGCTACCTGAGGCAGCTGCTTCAGTTGGCCGCATGGATGGGCCGGCTCTGTGGGGACTGCTTCCAGAGTGGTCCCTTTGTAAACTGGGGGAGAGCTTCTAGGGGTCTAGAGAAAATGGCATACTCCATGTCAGACAGAAAATGTCATGAGGCCATTCATTTTCTGCACTTGAACCCACACATACTATGTATAGAATGGATGGGGTCACTCATGGAGACGGACAGATGCATTAACCTTTAAGTTGCCTGTTTAATCCAAACTTGGCACTTAAAGAAGTGGTTTTTATAGCTGTTTTCACCACAATTGCTGATTTTAATCCTGATTTAAGTTTTAATAGTACTGAGGCAATATTTCTCATCTAATTTTTATCACAGGTCTGTTCTATTATGCTTTCTAACAAGGATCCTAATCTGTCCAAACTGGCAAATATTTACGAGATATCGTACTTGCAGCTGTTGAAAAAATGAAGGTCATATACCCATTCCAGACCTTATTGCATATATAACTTGATATGATAAAACAGATCCCTCACACATCTCTGAGCTTAATTAAAGTAGCTATTTCCTATAATGCTAGATCTCCCAACCTGACTCAGGTGTCTTGATAATATTTCACTGAAATTAATAATTACACATTTGGGCTTAATATATACTTAACGTACAACTTCTGTGTTTTTCATTCAGCAGTAATGAAACAGGATGTCTACCTTCTTAAAAGCTGAATCAAATGTATGATGTTACCACTCGGATGAATTTTAGCATCCTATTGTTCCAGCTCTTATCATTGCTAAACCTATCCGCTACTGCTACTAGCTAACAGATAGCAGAATAGCCATGTATTAGATCTGGCATTGCTAATCTGCCATTCTTCACTGTATACATTTATACATTCATTGTACAGTATACTGCCTTCCCTATGAGGAAGTTTCACAAACGTGACACCACCAGGGAGAAGGTCTTGTGTGGACACTTGCTGCACATCTGGCATGAAGCAAGGCCTCTCACAATGCCCGATGTGAGCGGGTATATAGGAGAAATAAGTATTTCAGATATCCTGGTTTCAGTCCTCTTAGGGCTCCAAAGGTCAAACTCATCATTCTGAATTGGACTTGGAAACCAATCACGTGGCTGTGAAGTAAACACAAGACTGTTTGTATCACAGCTGAGTCACGCAGCCGTAGATGAGCTGCGAAGTAGCACTCCCTTCCCAAATCTCCATGGTCACCTAATCTTGTCAAGTTAACGCTCCTGTGGTAAAATGGCCAATTACAAAATTCTGAAACGTGTTAGAAAAGAAGCATTTTTCAGGACATGATTGCAACATGATTCTTAGAAGACATCAGGCGAAATCCAGTCTAAATTTCCAGCGCCGGAGCAAGCACTCCGGCGCTGGAAGCAGTTGCAAATGTGCCGTAAGAAACGTTTGGTCCTACTTTGGGGTAAGGAAGGCTGGCGCAAGGCCGGCAGCCAGAACAAGCATGCGGCCCCCGGAGGCAGGTAAGGCTCCTGCCGGCGGCTGAATGGGTGGTCTGACCGGCGAGGGAAGGGGGCCATTAAGCGAGCCAGTCCGGGAGGGGGCAGGGATGTCGTCGGCCATATCCCCATCTCCGCTGGGCTGGCTCGGCCGTTACATGGCCTTCTGCTACTTCCGAGGAGGCCGATAGGGCCGGCCCCGAGTAGACCTCCGGCCTGCCACATGGGGATTGGATTCAGCTGGCGGCCATGGGCCGCCGGCTGGATTCATACACAGGATTTCGGCCATCATTCCTTCCCAGCAAAGCCCCTCCTTCTAGTCAGCTCTCTGTGACCCATTCGTCTTCACAAAAGTAAGGGTTTTGTTGCTTAGGAAGGGAAAGACATACTTCACTCCCTTGCGAGGGTGTGTGTGTGTGTGTGTGTGTGTGTGAGAGAGAGAGAGAGAGAGAGAGAGATCAAGTGCCATGAAAAAACTATCACAGTCTTTCAAGCTTCCAGCAGGAAGACTTGAAAAATCCAAATGGTTTTTCAGGCAAGCTGGGGCAACAGTTTGCATGTTACTCGTCCTAGCATACTGAGTGCTTCAAAGAAGCTTGCAAAACATTCTGTGTCTCAGTTTTCATCTTTGTAAACTGGGTGCAATAGGTTGTTGTTTTACTTTTTTTTTAACAAAACATTTCCAAATAAATGGATTGTGAAATTTCCTGAGACCCATAGGTGGAAGTTGTTCTTCACCCATGGAAATAAATTATCTTTCCCAGCAGCTTTCATAGAAAGATTCACTATGATTGAAGGCATCAATCTGCATGAGCATCTTACTCAGCCTTTGAAGGTGGAACCTTGAACTCTGACTAGCATCTTTCCAAATAACTACTTTTTCTATAGGCCTTTCCTTACCACTGAAATCTATGCCTTTCATCCTGCAATGTAGGGGAAAAGCTGATTTACCTCAGGCATCCAATTTGTCACTATCATCATTTTAATTTATGCTTTTTATCACCTTATTCAATCCTATTTTCACTGCAAGTTCTTACAGCTGGCAGTAAACTACAGCACAAATGTTGACTTTTCCACAATGCTGACACCACGTTAAATACCTGTCTGCTTCTGGCAGTTTTTTTCCTCCCTTGATGGGAACATTTTAGCCACTGACAGAATCCAAGGCAAACTGCCAGGGACCTTAGTATGTGTGTAGAAACCTGATTGGTACACTGCATGAAGCTTAGGAAGTGGCAAGCCTGTGGAAAGACAGGAAAGTATAGAAAGGGGAGTGAATGTTAACATTCCTTATGTAGTGAACACGAACACACACGAACACACATACACACACACACTTATCAATTATACTAAATATACCTCTTTTATCTAGGGTGAATTCCTGTGGAGCTCTGCCCTCAATTACAAAACTGAGCTGGATATGACTGCTTTGTCCCCATGCCAGGGTCAGTCCTCTGCTTTAATAGAGTATAGCAGGGGGGGTTCTCAACCAGTGGTACTAGTACCACCAGTGGTACTTCAGCCGACTGCTGGTGGTACTCGGACCACCGCACCACCAGAACCCCACTCCAATGAGGCGCTTTCGTAGGCTTACCATATCGCCGACCGGGACGCTCCGTTTTGCCCTTAAGGGGCGGGGCGGGGGGAAGGGAGCCAGAGCGTCCCGGTCGGCGATATGGTAAGCCTACGCTTTCGGTGGTGTGTTTTCGCTCCCGAGAGGCTCCTGCCTTTGGCCAAGCCTCTCAGGAACACTGAGAGGGGCCCGCCTCCCCACCCAGAGCCTCCTACCTGCGTTTTCTGAGAAACCTGAATACCTGGAGGTGGTACTTGGCTGGGTAGGGGTTGAGAACCCCTGGAGTATAGCAACCAATTGTGGCACAAGACAAAATGGTAGTCAGAAAAGAGATCCCTGGACAGAGGCTGCAATCCTATGCACACTTACCTGGGAGTAAGCCCCATTGGACATAGTGAGACTTACTTCTGAGTAGACATGCATAGAATTGAGCTGTTAGTTACTAAAACTAGCTTCCTCTTGAGTGGCCCTGGCTGGGTTGAAGCCATGGGCTCATCAAACAACAGTTTCCAGGCCAGGACATTTCAGCCTCAATCAGCTCTAGAGCACTTGTGGGATGTCGGCTGGATGGCCACACCCATGATGGCAATTCAGTCCTCTCCCCCCCCCCCACAGAGAAAGAAGTGTCCGATGCTGTCTTGGGGCTTGTTTGCTTGCCTTGTGTTGCTTTCTGCCTGCCTGTTAGCATCTCTGTTGATATTAGCTCACTTCCCCCCCCCCCCAAAAAAGGGCTGCTTATGAGTGCAACTTTAAAATTGTGATTTATTTTAAAAAGTAGGGAGGAGGTGAAAGGTGCCCACACAATTCTTTCCAGGCACCATGTTAAGGGCCTAAGTATCGAATGGCCAAAGGAGGCATGATAGAGAAGCCACTTTTTGACTGTTCTCATATCTGGATAAAGTAGGATATTGGGGGGAGGGAAGAGTAATTTTTACAGTAAAATGTGGACACAGGGAAATGGTGCTGAGCCCTCCTTTGCAGTTTACCCCCCCCCCCGCTTGCTGTCAACACTTTTGGCCTGACCTGGGCTGGCCCCAGGGCCAGGTCAGCGAGGAAAATGCTTTCATTGGTGAAGCGCAGCAAGGGAAGGTTAAGCTCTGCTTATATATGCATGCACAATTTTGTAAAAATTATACCCGCCTACATCCTCTCTGTTTAGATGTGAACAGGGCAGACGTTCCAGAAACAAATCTGGCAACCCTTGTCATGACTACTTGGGCTCTAACTCCTGTATTAAAGTTGCAGCTTTGGTTTTTATATCAACCAAACTATGTAAAGGGTATTCAAATTGTTTTGAGATATTTCTTATTGTTTCTCCCCCCCCCAAAAAAAAACCTTCAAAGAGTATGCAGCTATAAGACGCCAACAAGGACCAGCTGTCTCAATTTTTCTTCTTTCTTTTGTGAAGTGATGGTCCGTTGAGTGGAGAAAACAAATAAAACTCCAGAATATACCTAGTAATATCGGAGGACAATATGCAATAGTCTGGCAGTAGAACTGTGAACTTCTCTTAGCTCAATGACTATCTCAATTTCCATTGCACAAGCAGTTCCTAATTGTTCGCTCATTTAATTTCTGCCCTCTGACTTCCATCAGCTGTCTGAAATGTCAGGAAATGATTCCAGACAGTCCACATGTCCTTTCATTAATTAATTCCATTGACATATACTTTCTTATTGCCAAGCACTCAAGGCAATTCACATTTTACAATAAGATGTTACAAAAAGGAACGGCGGGGGCAGGGAGGAGGAGGAAACTAAGCATTTCTGCTGCATAATCCTAGGCATGTCTACTCAGAAGTAAGTCTCATTGAGTTCAATGGGATCTACTCCCTGGTAAGTGCTCCAATCCTATACACACTTCCTTGGGAGTATGTCCCATTTAATTCAGTGGAGCTTACTTATGAGTAGACGTGCACAGGATTGCACTAGTAGCTACCCAGTGGTGTCACAGTGTCCACCTGTTGCAGTGACTCTGGCATCACCCCACCGAGTGTGCAGACGCAGAAGTAATTGGCGATGTGAATAACTTCACATCACCGCCAATTACGTTTGACTTGATGAGCGTTTGCAGCCAAAGACTGCCAAGGAAAGGCTCTGGCTTCACAAAGAAGCAGCTCGGAGCGGCCGAGAATAGGCAAGCAAGGGTGTCACCCTTGCTTGGCTGTCTTTGGTCGCTCTGACTCGGCTCGCTCGGCTCCTCACCTGGCTCCTACAGCTTCCAAGAGCTGTCATAAGATCTATGATAGAGGCTATGCTCCTTGTTCCTTCAAATTCTCTCTGTGTGTGAGTGCGATTCTTAGGCTACAATTCTATGCACACTTTCCTGGAAATAGGCCCCATTGAATGCAATGGGACTTACTTCTGAGTAGACCTGCCTAGGACTGGGCTGTTTTATATATTACATATACTATGTCTAAAGAAAGTAAATAGTTGTTTTGAACTTTTGCCTCTTGAGTTCTTGGTATAAATTGATTGCCAGATCCTATTCCTAAACCAAATCTGTGGCAATAGGTGCATTCCCCTCATAGTTAGGCTTACCAGATCTCCAACCGGGACAGAGTGCTAGACCTTTAGGAGAAGGAATGTGGGCAGGTGTAGCTTGTTAAACCTTAGAGCACAATCCTAGGCATGTCTACTCAGAAGCAAGTCCCACTGAACACAATGGGGCTTGCTTCTGAGTAGACATGCCTAGGATTGTGCTCCAAGGTTTAACAAGCTACACCTGCCCACATTCCTTCTCCTAAAGGTCTAGCACTCTGTCCCGGTTGGAGATCTGGTAAGCCTACTCATAGTGAGCTTCACACCAGGGCCAGTCGCATTGGGAAGCCTGGTAGACCTGGGCTCCAGAGAAGTTTCTGGCTATTGCTCCCCTCCCACCAACTTCTTTTAACCCCTCCCCCATTGAGAAGTGCCCAAAAGAAACTTTGTACCCCCTGATAAAATGCCTCTCAGGGGCCCTGCCTGGAGCATGGAAGGGCTGAGAGTCTAGGAGACTCTTTTCTTGCTGCTGTCTGTTGGGTGACATGGACTCTTCCATTGAGAAGAATACAACCTGCTTGTTCACATGGCAGCATTGGTCTGTCTAAGCAGGCCTTTTTCTTGATTAGTCTAGGCAGATTTTTGTGTGTGACCTTCTTTTTGGATTACTGAATGTGAAGGCAGTTCTAGAAACTGAGAGTGTGGTGGCTACCTACAGCCAGGAATTCCTGGATGAAATGGATGATCTTGACCCTCTTCAATCTGGATCCAGATCTGGTCCAGATCCATGGAGGAATGAGTGAGTATATCCTGTTCACACTTTCTCTGGGGAGAATTGCTTTATACTATGGTGCCAGCACACAATGGAGGAGGAAAGGATTAGTAAGTGAAGAACCATCATCATTGCCACTTTTCACCTGCTGAAAAATGGAAAAGGAAAGAAAACTAAGACTGTGCTGCTTTTCCCTTACAGCAGTGGTTCCCAAACTGGGGAGCTGTGGAAACCAGCCAGGGGAGCCGCAGAGTGCAATGTAATCCTCGTGGAAAACAGTGCAATGCCAATTGGCAGGCATCAACATAATGTAATGGGGAGCCGTGGCCAATGGTCACCAATGGTCAAGGGAGCCATAGGTTGAAAAGGTTTGGGAAACACTGCCTTACAGTGTCCATGATGAAGCACCAACAACCGTCGTATGAGGAGGAGGAGGCGGCGGCAAGGGTTTGTTTTTTTGTTGTTGTGGGCCTCCTTGGAGGCCAAGAAGCAGGATAAACATCTTCTAAATAAATGTCCTCTTCAGCAACTTCCCACTTTTGAGCAACTTTCTATTAGAAATAATATTCAGGGAACACCAGGGGTGGCCAACCTTCCACCATTAGGCCCTCTGTGTTCTTAAGAGTTGTGTAGAAAACAGAATCTTGGCAGCTGCAATTGCTGATGGTGCTTCTAAAGTAGCTGCACCTGCTGAAATGTCCTCACCTATACAACCATTAGAGGGCCAGGAGCATTCAGGTTGAAAGGTTGGCCACCCCTGATGTATTCGTTCACCCAGCTTTGTGGCATAAGTTAAGGGCATTTTTGGTTAGTCTATGCTTATCACTTTTCCCTAATATGTCTTCATGCTAAGTGAGTTTTCTCACTCCGTTCAATCTTAGTAGTGTTTCTGACACATTTTCTAAGCTGAAAGTATTGGAACCAGGGAGGGTGTCTCTGTAAAATATTCCTCACGTTTTCATTTGATAATATCTGGACATTTACTGGGTATTGACTATGTAGCAGTTGGTGGCATTTTGGGGCAGCACTGTGCCTTGTAAAGATACACACAGGCAGACATTCCTCAAATGCATCTCTAGCAAGTGATTAGGGAAGCTTCACCTGTTGAATTTACACCTGGTCACATCCCTCTTCAATCCAACATTCAGGCTGAAAGACCAAGAAAAAAAGTGTGGGTGCACGCTTCCTAATTTGTAAAGTAAGCATAATGTACAAGTCTATACAAAGTCTTTACTGCTTACATGGTGTGAAAATTAAGGTGACCGCCTTAACTTGTAATTCCCCATGCTTTTTGGAGCACAAAGGAAAATTGAAAGTGCTTTAACTCTCATAATAAACTGAAGGGGTTTTGATATGTAATATGGTAACAGCTGGGTGGATTTTGTATGCAAAGTACTGGAGACTAGCCAGCATTCCTTGCATCTGAGAATGAATGGGGGAAAAATGTAGGATTTGGCTGTAATGACTAAATTAACTGCCTTGGTGTGAGTGAAAGGAAGTCAACAAAAATGGGGCTCATTTCTGTTAAACTGGGAACACTAGATGAATTCTTGTATAATTAACTCACTTTTGCTGGGACTTCGCTCCTTTTGTTGTTGTTGTCATAGTAATTTACTGTTGATATCACAAGAAACTTGGAACGTTGCACAGAGCAAAGCGTTGCTATTTGCAAATAGTTGATCTTTGCTGCTTTTCTCATATTGTCAGTGTGTGTGGGCGTGTGTGGGTGGGTGTATGGATATTTACGGTAATAATACATTTTTTAAAAAAATTAAAACCCAATTGCTTAATATCCAGTGTTGTGTTCGAGAGAGGAAGACAGGCTACTAAGGTACTTGCTTTAGCAAATAAAAGAATTCTTGGAATGCCCTACTTATTCATGCATGAAGTTAGCATTGATGCCCCATATTGCCAATACAGTGTATTGTTTGTCACTTATTCTGTGCCTTTCATCCAAGTAATTTACATTGGTTTATGCTGGAATTCCCATTTAGGCAGTTCACAGGACCAGACCTGTTTATCTTCAGCAGAAGACCTGCATCACATTGTTGTAAGGGACCCCCCCTCCCCAAATATTTTTATTTCATAGAGCACCCTCCCCTGAACCCCCTGCCTTTCCCCCCACTCAAATCAGACCAGAAACCACCGAGATACAGCCTTTGAAAGCTAACCGCATTAAGAATTCAGCTTCCTTTCCGGTTTGCGCGCACTCTAAGTGGAGACGCGTGTCAGCAGAGGACGAAAGTTCACGGACACGCGCCTGGCGCAAGCCTTCCCGACCCCCAAGAGAAGCAGCAGCCAGCAAAGTTCACCCTGTACCTACTTAATCCTTTAAGCCGCTTAACTCTTTAAGCCTTTAATCCCCTTTCTGGGCGCACAGCCAAGAACCGCTAGAGGGAACGTGGTTCCTATTAAGAGGATTATCGTAGTAACCCAATGCCCTCTCTTACCTCTCCTTTTGACAGCTTTAAAGGAACAGTAACCTAATTCTTGGAAATGGGGCTTTTCTGTAGAATCACTGTGTTTTTGGGGTTCCCTTAAGAGTTATGTCGCCGGATCTTCACTGAGGATCATCGGGGTCTCCCTAGGGATGGGTCCCTACACAGAAGGGTCCCGATCCTCCTGCTCAACTGAGGCTAGTCTCATGTTGTGCGGAGAGGCTCCTGGGAGCAGCGCAATAGGTTTTCAGCTATTAAAAGGCCTGGTTTGAGTCCCAGCGCCCTGCTTGGGGTCCCGGGAAGCTTGGGGTGAGGGCGGTTCGAGTCCCCTTCACCTCCCTTCAGCGATGACAGCGATTCCAGGAGCACAGTGAGGACTCCGATTGCTACCATTTCCAGGATTTCAGCTCTATCTCTTTGTGTGCCTTCTCTTTCAGTCACCACCATCTCCCCCACCCTGGAATCATTGTTTCTGTCTAACCCTGTTATAGTAATTCAAATGTCTGTCAAATGTCTACCTCAGGTCACATGGTGCCACAGGGACGGGTCCCTTTGTCAGGCACCCTTGGACTATCTAGTCGGAAATCACTGCTTTTGTGTCAAGCTGGCTTCACAAAAGTTCCCCATTCATAAAAACAGGAAAACCTCACTTCACCTTAGGCAGGATGTCTTGGGTGGGGACCTAATCCAATTACCTCTGCCACACAATACCCCAGACCCACCAACCCATTGGTCCCCAGTAACACAAAGCATCACACATTTCATTGGTCTCTTAATAAAGTCTGTCTTTTATTGGTTTATAATTTACAGATGCTGCTGCTGGATCTCATTGGCGGGAAGTTTGAATCCAATATCTGATTGGCTGTATTGAAGTGTACTTTCTTGGATCCTGCTTTGTATTGGTGCCTCTTTCTTATGTATTCTTTGAACAATGCCTTCCATGGTTCTTATTGAAATAATGCAATGTATATAAGCTTTTGTATTAACTATGTATGTTACACATTTTGCCCTGCGATCTGTGTCCTTTGCTAGCGAAGTAAACGATCTTTTTACCCCAGCGCTGGTCTATCTGAGCTCTATTTTTGGTGCCTCCGTGGACCTTTCTATCCTTCTCTCTCTCTCTCTCTCTCTCTCTCTTTCCTGGGTGCTGCTTTCAGCAACGGAGCCTGGTGTCTGCTCACCGAATCAAAACGAGCTTAAACCGCTTGTCCCACCTGGGGTGCTTACAACAACATGACTCCAGACCATGCTCTGAACTACTAACTGAATGGGAAGCTTCAGCCCTGATCTCTTCATCTACAGGTGTGTGGCGTTCAACGACCTACCTGTTAACGATGGGCCGCATATACGACAGCCTTCCTGGTGCCCCAGAACACCTTCTCTCAATATCTGTTGGTATGCAAATTCAGCCCTCTGGAGCCTCCGGAGGCCATTTGCAGGTCGCTCCGGGCCCGCAATCCAGTCGGACTCCAGAAAGGCCTGCAGAAGCATCCAGAAGCGACTTCCTGTTTGCGATCTGGATGCTTCTGTGGGCCATTCTGAGGCCTGCGGAGGTCAATAGTGGATTGCGGACCTGGCATGACCCGGAAGCAGCCTCCGGAGGGCCAAATTCTGCATAACACCAAATTTGCTTAACAACGGGGATCGGAGAACGTATCCCCATTGTTGTTAAGCGATGCATATCTGTATATGTGAAGAAACAGGATTCGGAGGTCACCTTATAATTTCATAAACAGGATCTCATGTTCAAGCTGAGCTGGTGGCATCTGTGAGAAAATGGATACATTGTATTGGGCTTACTGCTGACTGGTTGTGTGAGGGAGAGAGAAGTCAGAAATTTCTTATTGCAGAAATGTACACCAGCCATTGCAAACGACAGAACTGTGGAGGTTTGAGGGTGCTAGGACAAACTCTAGATGGCCCAGAAGGCATTGAAAACCTGCAGTTCTGATTAGTCAACCAGTGGCCACTTCCAAATGGTTATTCAAATTTCCTCAAAGAATCCTCCTGCAGCTGTTGTTTACAGTGCAATCCTCACCTCCAGCTCCAGTGTAGCCATGCCAACAGGCCGCACACTGCATTTTGCAGTGCATGGGCAGTCACAGACGCCTCTTCAAGGTGAGGGAACAGAAGAGCAAACACACAGGACAAAACTATGTGAGTCAGGATGGGAGTTCCTGTTTCTTGGTTGGACTAAATGTAAAGAGCAGCCAGGGGGTGAAGCTGTTAAATTGCCTGCACTAATCAGTCTCTCCTGACACCCTGTAGGTGGTGCAGAAGCAGCTTGGTTTGTTTTCTTGGATGGTGGGAGATGACTCACATTCTCAGACAGACAGAGTCTGACTATGCTTTCAAATTTTAATAAGTCTTGGTTTGGGGAAAGGACACTGTTTTTAACACTTTTTTTTTTTTTACTAGAGATGACATTAGAGTTCCACTGAGAATGTAGACAATCCTTGAAACACATTTTAAGGAGGAAAGTGAGTTATTAGGAATTTCTTTACAGGGAAGAATTCCCTTTCAGGCCACCTAGATCAGGGTTTCTCAACCAGTGGTACTTCAGCTGACTGCTGGTGGTACTTGAACTGCCAGAATCCTGCTCTGACACGGTGCTTTCAGAGGCACATTTTCACTCCCAAGAGGCTCCTGCCTTTGGCCGAGCCTCTCGGGAACACCGAAATGGGCCCTCCCACCTGCCCAGAGCCTCCTACCTGCGTTTTCTGGCCTCCGAAAATGTGAAAACCCGGAAGTCACTGCCGATGATGACATCGCCAGTCACTTCTGGTGGTACGCAGCAGGAGAGTGGTGCTGGAGGTGGTACTCAGCTGGGAAGGGGTTGAGAACCCCTGTTCTAGATTAAATTTGTGAGCCCTACTACTCTGCTTCTGGAAGCACTTTAGGTCTGCCAAATGCCCTGTCGTTTTGGTGTGAAGGTACTATACTTGGTCAATGGCGTTAGGTGCTCCATGTATCACAGTGCTGAATGTAACTCTGGGGTGAAAAGACTCTTTTCCATCAATGTACATCCGATCCATTTCTTCATTTTGCAACCACGTTGGCAGAAAAGGTGCTTTGTAATTGCATGCTCATTATCATTCATGCTCAAGGTTTCCATTTTCATATGCACACAGATGGCAACCAAATAAATTAATCAGCCCCTGCAATTATGCATTTGGATGATTACCTCTTAGATATTGATATCTAGGTGCCAATTTCCTTCTTTCCACTGCATGTTAAGAAGGAGACACTGCCTCTTTCTGGCTCCGTTGATTTCTCCTTTGCCTCCAGTTTTGGTTTGGTAAGTGCATTCACACTACAGATGCTGTTGTATGACAACACTGTTATTGTATGATAACGGGAGGCAGCGTTTACACCGCCAGAAAAAAAAAAGACATTTTCACAGTAATAAGGGCAGCTATCTGCTGAGGTAGTTGAAATGATAATGTAGGAATTCGTTTTGCAAGCATCGAAGTGAGGAATGGAATGCTTGTGTGCAGTTAAAGTGACACCTTCAAAGGAACCAGAACTGGGGCCTTTCCTGGGAAGCCCTTATAGTCCAGCACAGAGCAGTGCAGGGGCTTATACAGTTTCTGTGCAAGAGTAGTGAACACGGTTACAGCCCAAATAGGTCTCATCTCTCTTCTGAAATGCAGTGCTATAGCTTCACTGCATGCATGGGGCATGTTATGACCCTGGAGGTATACGGACTGTCAGAAGCGTTGTTGGGGTTGGGGGGCCTGTGGCGACGAAGGGGCGTACTTGCCTCCGGGATGCATTTCTTACGTGTCGGTTGTCTTGGCGTTGGGCCCTCCCGCCCTCCCTGGAGCTCGTACGGCTGAAAATAGCAAGTAAAACGGCGGGGGGGGCGTAATTGGAGCCACGCCAGGCGCACTCGTGAAGCTGATGTCATGCCCGGGTCACGTGGGGGTGTGGAGTCGGCACCCCCCCCAGAATCACCACTGCGGACTGTGGATATTCTACTTGTCTTAGAGACTGTGTACAATTTTCATAACTAGTATACCCTTTATTTTTATTAGAGGAACTTGGCATTCTTGTATTACTGGACCAGTGGCAAATTGCCTGTACAGTGGGCCCTCCTTATCCACGGGGGCATGGTTCCAGAACCCCCCACGGATAACAAATTCCATGGATGGTGAAGTTGCGCCACAATGCTTTACCTGATTGAGCAAGAGGTGCCTCTGGAGGCAGCTTCCGGGTTGTGCTGGGCCCGCAACGCACGCCATTTTCCTCCGTGGGCCCCAGAACACGTTGGGGAAGCTACTAGAAGTTGCCTTTACAAAACCAAAAGTCCCTTCCGGTCGCTTCCTCAAGGCATTCCTTGGGGCCTGCGGAGGTGAATGGAGTGCGTTGTGGGCCCAGTGCAACCCAGAAGCGGCCTCCGAAGGCCCCTCTCGCTTTATCCGCGGATGCCAAGTCCACGGGTAAAGAGTGCCCACTGTATTTTTTCCTTTGGAATTGTTCATGCTCCCATTTGCTTAAGCAGTGAGAAATCCTTGGTTAGTCCTACAGACTTAAGTTTTTGTTGGATGTAAGAGAATGCTGAAGACTAAGTTGCTTTGCAATGTTCAATTTATTTATAAATACAGACTCACACACACCCCGTCATGAAATCTCTATTTCATGTGGGTTCTATTCCCTAGTCTGTTTCCTTATGTGCTTAGACTCAAAACTCTGCCTGTGTTCTTACAAGGACCCTGGGTGCCTTTTTGTGCACAGTGATAAATCACCCTTGCCCCAGTTGAGTTCCAATTGCCAGTTCCCTTGCATGTTCCTTGCATGCTCCTAACAGCAGAGGTGGTCCTGCTGCAGTCAGAAGCATCCCAGTCTTCCTAACAACATTATGTAAAAATGAAAGGTATTGTACATATTGTATTATGTAAAAATGAGGTATCTTGGAAGCCCAGAGAGAGCGCAAACATTTTCCATTGTGTTGCAAATGGCATTTTACACACACACACACACACACACACACACACACGAACTCCAGAAGAGAGAGATTACCTTGGCCCTGATGAGAGATAGCGAGAGCAGGCAGCAGATATGGAGAGGTGGCAATTCTGCCCCTTGCAGATAAGCAAATTCGCAGATAGCAAATTCGCATATAAAGAGAACTGACTGTGTTATTCACCTGCCCTTTGTATACTTATTTTTAGCCTTGGCTCTTGATCATTTGTGTAAAGAACTCCCTATATACTAAGTATTCATTCACCACGGAGCACATCACCTTTCCACTGGAGTGCTCATAGTTCTATCAGTACAGGGCACATATCGCTTCAAGCAGTGCATTTTGATGTATGAGCTTTGTTCCCTTGTTGAAACTTATATACTCATATGTAGTGCTATGTTAACTGGGTTCTGAGTTAGTTGGAATCCTATCCTCCATAAGGCTAATGGGGTGGGCAGAGGCATAGCTAGCCTCCGTGGGGGCCCCGCGTGCCTCGGCACCCCATGTGACATCATAAGCCCTGCCCCAGGGGTGTGACATCACAAGCCCCATCCCTGCACCGAAAAATCCAAAAAACCACACACACCCAGCATTTTTTCGGCTGTTTTTAGGTCCCTAGAGGGGTGGGTGACTCCTGTTGCCTGCGCTGCCTGCAAAAATGCCATTTTTGCCACCGCAGACTCCCCCACGCTGCTGAATTGGCGGCTTGTGCACCCCCCTGCCGCATGTTGCCCCCGCCACCTAGAGGCCCCCGCCCCCCCCCAATGATGTCTCTGCCAGTGGAATTGTCTGACTCTGGGGAGTAAATCTGAGCTCTCCAATGAGTCCAATGGCAGTGTTTTTACTTACTTCAGCTCTTTTGTTGGTGTAGTGTTACACAGGCTTAAGGAGACTGAACTAATTTCTCGGCATAGGATTCTGACTAAACTCCATTCGTCTCTTGCCATGCCTCCAACTGTGTTCATTTTGGCCTCTTGTTTTGTTAGTGTTCCACTAATGCAGAGATTACAGTGGTGTGATGTATGACCCATTAATGGTCCCTACATGCACATAAATCCATTATGGCAGCATAACATTTTGTTCCATGCAAGGAATTTACTTGATCTTATCCTCATTCAGGTGGCATAACTCAAGGATGAAAATGCAACTGCACAGAGAGTCGTCTAATGAAACAGAAAGTGCAAAATACGAACCGACAGTGTCTTTGCTCTGTGTTCCATTTAGACAGCATTGCAAGACACTGTTAAGCTGTTACTGGAGCTTCTATCTCTTTCATGCTGCGACATGCCATCTAGTCAAAGATGGGCAGTTCTCTTGGTTTAGACAGCTAAAGGCCAGGGTGATTGATGATGGGCCTTTGCAAAATCACTTTCCCGTTGGAGGACGGGGGCTGTATGGCCAAAATATCATGTAAAAGAAAACATGCACACTGAACTCAACAGTGGCCTGATTTTAAGTACAAAAATCTTTTATTGTTGAGAATCACAGAGCAAAACAGACAGACAGACAGACAGACAGACAAACCAGAGAGACAGACAGACAGACAGACAGACCCGAGAGAGAGAGAGAGAGAGAGAGAGAGAGAGAGAGAGAGAGAGGTGGTTCCAGCAAATTCCTCTGGTGTTTCTGAGGTTACTGTGATAGATAGAACTGGGCAACCTTGCCTGGTGAGAATTCCATGCAAAACCAATCTATTAATGATGAGCCAGTGTGAAAGGTTACATTCTTTGCAAGAGCCCTCCCAGCGATATCTGTGTAGTGCTAATCATTAGGGTGCAACAAGGCAGAGGTCTTTTCTCTTGAAAGCAGCCAAACAGCAGGAGGTGAGGATACTGTTCATATTTCAGAAGCTCAGGGAGTGCATCTTTCATCTGGTGTCCATTGGAGGGCCCCCATGTCATATATACATTTTCTAGGATCAAAGCACCTTTGGTTTGACAGAAGATGTCAGGCGCTTACAAATTCACTCATGCCCCTGAAAGTATGAAAAGTGTAAATTGAGATGCCCACCTTAACTTGCGCACCATTAAAAGTAGTAAACATGTTCTACAGGAGGGGTGACCAACTTTTCAACCTGAATGCTCCTGGCCCTTGAATGGTTGTATAGGTAAGGGCACCAGCGTCGCTGCAGGGGGGCGGAGCTCTAAGTTCTGCCGAGGCTCCGACCCTCCGTTACAACTGGAGCACAAAGCAGCCCCGCCCCCTCGCCTTCAGAACTATTCAAGGCAGTGAAAGCAGTTCCGAAGGCGAGGGGGTGGGGCCGCTTTGTGCTCCGGTGTAACGGAGGGTCGGAGCCTTGGCAGAACTTAGAGCTCCGCCCCCCTGCAGCGATGCCAGTGGGTGAGGGCATTTCAGCAGGTGCAGCTGCTTTAGCAGCACCATCAGCACTTGCAGCTGCCAAGAGTCTGTCTTCTACACAACTCTTAAGGATACAGAGGCTCTAATGGTGGAAGGTTGGCCACCCCTGTTCTACAGTCTCGCATACTGTAGTCGCTTACACACTTTCCCTTGGTTTTCAGGCCCAATGCTCTTCCCCTGCAAGTTGGGGGAACCCGAAAGATTAGGACACTATATTATTATTATTATTATTGATATAATTTATACCCCGCCTTTCTCCCACAAGGGCAACCAAGGTGGCTTACAATAAAAACATTAAAATACATGTATACATTTAAAATCAAGAATTAAAACAATTAAAACAAACAGCCCCAGTGGGTCATCCACATTTACATTTGTTAAAAGCGATTTGTTAAAAAGCCAGCCCGCCATGTCAGACATCAAATGCTGATCTAAATAAAAATGTCTTAAGGCCCCGCCGAAAGGTCTCTAAGGAGGGAGCCGTTCTCAATTCCAGGGGGAGGGAATTCCACAATTGGGGCGCCACTGCCGAGAAGGCCCTATTCCGCGCCGCCATCCCCCTCACCTCGAATGATCACTTAGTGGCACACTAGCCCCCTGGCTTTCTCCACACGCTTAAATTTGGCTTGGAGAAAATGGCATTCGTTAGTAGCAGTGGTACATTTTGAAGTGCAGGTGCTTGTCATGACAAGCCCCCTGGCCGCATCCCACTAAGACTATCACAGAAAATCAACTCAGAAAATCAACGTTCATTTTTGTCAGTAGAGTCTCCTTCTCCTTTCCAAATTATTCCACTTATTCCTACTTTGAAACATATGCTTCATTTAAAGATCTAGCTCATTTCATCCCAAACTCTTGGAGTCCTTAACATAAATCTATAAAAACTGAAAAATGGAATTTAAAAATATCCCAGGTGAGATAAACATAAAAGTGTGCATGTTTGCTCAGAAGCAAGTTTTACTCTGTTCAGTAGGACGTAATGTCAGGTTAATTTTCCTAGGATTGTAACCTTAGTGCAACATGAGCTTGCAAAAGATTAACATGATAGGCACCTTTCACAATTTGCCTCCTCCTGAGCCTGATGCTTCTTTTCCGCAAAGGTCCTTTTGAAACAAGTTTCATGGCACAATCTTACAGAATGGTTAGGCTGCTGCCGCCGCACTATGCTGCAAAATCACTTTTCCATTGGAGGACATGGGCTGTACACAGAGGCGTCGCTCCGGTAGGGGCGGGGCTGTAAGTTTTGCTCGGTCGGAGTCCCGTTTACCGAACGAGCAGGAGGCGGCCCCGCCCCCTCACTGTCAGAGCCATTCCCCTGCGGAGAAAGCAGCAGGCAAGAGACCCTGCCTGCTGCTTTCTCCGCAGGGGAATGGCTCTGACAGTGAGGGGGCGGGGCCGCCTCCTGCTCGTTCGGTAAACGGGACTCCGACTGAGCAAAACTTACAGCCCCGCCCCTACCAGAGCGACGCCTCTGGCTGTACAGCCAAAAATGCCATGTGAAAGAGAAAAAAAACTGCTGCTAGCCTAGAGTGTCGCAAATATGCCTTACGGCACATTTGCGGCACTTGGTGAGCAGACGGTGACGGTGCTGAGGCCTACACCACCTGCCCATCGAGGAACCCAGGAACCAGCACCATGGAGCAGGTAAGTGGTGCAGGGGCTGGGGGAGGGCAAGGGAGGGGCCCGGGAGGGGGCTTGGAATCAGGCCCGGGAGGGGGCAGGATCAGTGACGCCATGGCCGCCGTATCCTATCCCCCCCTTCCAGGCCCTTTCTGCCAATATGAGGCTGCTTGATTCTCCACTGGCTACAGAACTGGCGGAGACCAAGTAGCCCCATTGCAGTGGCTGGGGGGCTACCCTGGGGTAAGCGGAGAAATGTCCACTTCCCCTGAGTAGACCTCCAGCAGGTCCCTTCCCTGGATAGGATACAGCGTGGGCTACACGAACCATGTTGCAGAGCCCAAACCTGGGGAGGATAGGATTGGACTGTCGAAGACAACACCTCTCGGTGATCCTGCTGTCGGAGACTTCTCGGAGCTCTGCTGCCCCTCGACAATACCCTTGATTCATAGCGGCCAGTTGCATGATGAGAAATGTACGGGGTGGGGTGGGGTAGGCACATGGTTGATAAATGGAGAGTGTAGAACAACTCACAAAGCCTGGAAGGAGACCAGCATTGGGGAAAGTGTCTGTCTCATCAAAAGCCAGCACACAAATCAGCAAGAGAAAACAGGAGCTCAGCACTGTGTTTATGAGTCACCATGCATCGACTGGACCTGTGCAACAGGGTGGCTCTGTTTGATATGGATGAATTAAATCCTCAGTGTTCGCATGCCGAGCATGTATGACGATTGAATAGTTGAAGAGATGATCATTAAATACTTGATTTTCTCATTATATTTTTGATGAAATATGCACAAGATTGCGCTCTGCAGCTTAAGATAGGTTTTTCAAACTTTCACTGTCACAAGACTGTGGCGATGGCCAGTCTTGTGAAAGCCACTGAGATGGCTTTCAAGGGGGATCAGACATTCATGGAGAACTAGTCTATCCATGTGCTACAAGGGCTACTAGTCATTATTATAACTATAAGCTGCCTCCAGGTTACGAAGCAGTATGTCTCCAAAGACCAATTGCTGGGCTGCTTTCCTACATGTTCTGGATCTGGTTGACCACTGTGGGAGACAGGATGCTAGACTAGGAGGCCCTTTTGTCTGATCCAGCAGGACTCGACTCTTCTTGTGTTCTTATGCAAGAGCTTCGATGTCCAAATTAAAAATTTAGACTGTAAAAAGCATAGATCTAATTAAATATTGACGCACCACTGAGCCCAGCTTGGGTGTTCCACAGCTCTGCAGAGGGAGAGGATTAGGGCAAAAGAACAAGGGGACGTGGAAGCGCATGGAGGCTACATTTCTTTTTGGTGCATGAGTGAATTTGTAAGCACCAAAGTCTTCTAAACCAAAGGACTTTGATCCAGAATTTCCTTATTGTTAAAAAAAAGGGAATACATAGAATTACATGAGCTCTTGGGTAGGGAAAGGATTTAATCTCTCTCCCTCTCTCTCCCTCTCTCTCTCTCTCATATATATACACACACACACACACACACACACACACACACACACACACACACACACACACACACACACTGTATAACATACATATATATGATATATATGTTATACAGTAATACACACACACACACACACACACACACACACACACACACACACAGAGTGTATAACATCTAGCATTTAGATCCTGCACTTAAAGGTTTTGAAATAACTTCATCTATATTATTTTAGCCATCTTTACATTAACCGGTAAGAGAGCATATCATCATCCTTGGTTTGTATCTCCGTCATTTGTCCATTAGTGGCTCTGTATACTAGGTATATAATGTAATATAATCCATTGTTGTTATTCTCGTATTGCCCTTGGAGGTGGGGGGGGGGCTAAAGCTGAGGCAGCAGAGTTTGCAAGACCCCAGGAATATAATCCACCCATATCTTGTTATCACAGACCACAAATCAAGTGAACATAGCAAATATCTTAAAACAAATACAAGGCAGATCTTTTGATGAAGTGATGTAAGACAGACCCTACAAGTCAAAAGGAGACACAGTGAAGATCACAGGACACCCACAGAGCAGATCACTTGATGTGAGCCAAATTGCAGATAGCAGCTAAAGTCAAAATATAGAGTATAGTCAAAGAAGGAAACATTTACCAAGCATATACTGTATTCACTTTTCCAGTACAGACGGATTTGACTTGATCAGTGTAAATGTTCTCTGCTTCGCACATGCATAGCAGCACTTCACACAAACATAATGTTCAGCATCATCGTTTTATTTTATTCACTCTCACTGTCTCTCTGGCTGTCACATGCACACTGGTGAGGCCGAAGGAGAAAACGCACAAATGAACTGAAGGAACTAATGGCTATGGCACACTGTGAGGGCGCAGTGCTTTGTACAACATTTAGAAAGCAAAGACAGAACAAGAGAGTACAGTGGACCCTTTTTATTCGCGGATTCGGGATTCGACTCAACGGGGGTCCTGAATCCGCGAGGGTCCACTGTTTCAATGTTAAAAAAGAGAGGGAAAGTTAAAAAACGACGGCGCTACTCAGACGTACACCAGCTATTTTGCTGGCGCAAATTCGAGAGCCCTGTGTAATGGCAGCCAGGCCCTTGAAGGGGGATAGGATATGGAGCCTTTGCTGACAATCCCTCTCCCTTCCCAGGCCAGGCTGACCAATCCCAGTCTCCCAGAATGCCTGTTCTGCCCTCCTCATGACCCTCCACCGCCTGGTGGGGGACTTACCTCTCCACCGCAGCGTTCTACTGTTCTGTAACACCAGAGGAGGCGCGCAAGCCTCTCTGCCAGCTCCGCTTACTGTTTGGATGCCGCAAATTTGTTTTATGGCACATTTGTGACTCTCTGGACCAGCAGAGCAGTCACTCTGCCGGTCCAAGATTAGACAGGATTGCGCCATAAGAATGGAAGACTGGAGATTGATACACTGTCCTTAAAACAGGGTACTCAAACTGTCCCACCATTGACTGAAGTACTTCCATGCCACTTACAGCGTAATCTGACTTAACTTTTGTGCCGGTGTAACCAGCGGCGCAGTGAGAATGGGAGGCCCCAGAACGGAATTCAAATCCCCTTTGAATTCCTCTTTTGGAGGGGATTTGAATCCCTTTTCTGTTCTGGGGCCTCCCATTCTCGCTGCGCCACTGGTTACACCAGCACAAAAGTTAAGTCGGATTGCGCTGTTCGAAAGCTTAAATTTGGCACCAAAGTTCTCTAAATATTAGAAAAGCGTGAAAGGAAGATGTGCATCCATTTCTCTCTAGAAATGGGGGACATGAGCTGTATCCCTCAAATGGTAATCCATACCTCTGAAGTATGGAACTAGAAAAGTCTGGAGTCCTTTCAATTTGGTTTCAGACCAGGCAATGGGACAGAGATGGCTTTGGTTGCCTTGATTGATGACCTGTGCTTAGGACTAGACAGTGAAAGTGTGTCCCTGTGGGTCCTGCTGGACCTCTCAGCAGCATTCGGCACCATCGACCATGGTGTCCTTCTGGACTGGTTGACTGGGTCAGGGCTTGGAGGCACTGGTTTTTGCAGTGGTTTTGTTTTGCTGTGGTTCCACTCCTTCGAGGCAGATGGGACCCAGATGGTGAAGCTTGGGGATTCCTGTTCGGCGCCCTGGTAGCTGACCAGGGATCTTTTCTGACATTCATGCTGTTTAACATCTACATGAAAGCCACTGGGTATTTGGAGTGGAGTGTCACCAGTATGCAGATGATGCTCAGCACAATCTCTCTTTTCTACCAGTCTCAAAGGGGGTAGGGTGCATTGCTGTCCTGGAGCAATGCCTGAAGGCGGTTGGGGCCTGAATGAGGGCTCATAGATTGAAATTAAACCTAGACAAGACAGAGGTCCTCCTGGTTCAGAAGACTGTGATGCAGGTACTAGATCTACAACTTGCTTTAGATCAGGGGTTCTCAATCCCTTCCTGGCCAAATACCACCTCTGGCACTACTCTCCTGCTGTGTACCACCGGAAATGACTGGCGCCAGTTACTTCCAGGTTTTCGGAGGCCAGAAAATGCAGGGAGGAGGCTCTGGGTAGGTGGGGAGGGTCCTTCTCGGATTTCCCGAGAGGCTTGGCCAAAGGCAGGAGCCTCTCGGGAGCAAAACTGTGGCGCTGAAAGTGCCACGTCAGAGCTGGATTCCGGTGGTCTGGCAGTTCGAGTACCACCAGCAGTCGGCCAAAGTACCACTGGTGATACTAGTACTACTAGTTGAGAACCCCTGCTCTAGATGGAATAGCACTCCCCCTGAAGGAGCAGGTCCGCAGCTCGACTACATGATCAGTATAGGAACATATATTGTTTTCTTATGAAAACTTGAAAATGTGGCAATTGTCACTATGCCATTACAAAGAATACACCATCCACCGTTCTCCTTCACTTTGGGGTGTGTGCATGTGCGCATGCGCTACTACGATAAAACATCCGGGCACACTTGCACTTAAGTATCACGCCCTATGCATTTTCCTCCCAGGACCCTGATGTGCTGATAATTTCTCTGCCTTAGGAGGAAAGAATCATGGAATTGCTATGACTATAGAGCAAATGAGCTTAGAAATGAGTAGTTAAGCCTGCAGTCCTAGACACATTTACTCGTCCCATTAAAACAGTGGGACATTTCTCTTGCTCTCAGACTGCAATTCTAGGTCCGCCCTGCCTGTCCACTTTTGCCTTTGCAAGGGGAATGAGCATTGCAAGATTGTAATGGGGAATGTAGCATTATGTGAAGTGCCACCGAGAACCAATATTATAATTCTGTTTCCAGATGATTCCAAAAGAACAACTCCTTAGAAACGCTAAGAGGCCTGAGCGTGGAAAGGACCTAAATTATTGCACTGGAAATCTTTAAAAATAGCAGGAGGAAGTCTACAATAGCCTGTGCAATTTTTGCATTTCACAAACCGGAGAAAACCCCCAGCTCAAGTCTCCTTGATATTAATATGAGCTGAATGAATGTATAATCCTTTGTTATGGCATAAGAGGCAAAACTGGCTGGAAGAGGTTCATAAGATCTCACTAGTAAAAACACTATTGTTTGATAAAAAGTAAAAGTAAGTTCAGATAGGATGCAAATTAACACTGCCATTTTTCAATGAGTAATTTTTGAAGAAATTTCCCATTATTGGGAATTTTGGGAAAAGCTCGGCTATAATAAGACCATAGATTTCGTAAAAGAAATCTGCTTTGTGCTGTCTTTTAATTGTAATTTTAACTTTAACTTTTAATTGTGAATGGTTTTAACGGGTTTTAATGATGTATTCGTTGTTTTGTTTTGTATGTTTTTGTTGTGTGCAGCTTTGAATTTTAGAAAAGCAGTTTAGAAATCTTTTAAATAAATAAATAAATAAATAAATAAATAGGGGGGGGAGGACGTAACTTCAGTGCTAGAGTCTTGCAGCTAATGTTTTGACCAATACATTCTTCTCTCTCCCCCATCATTATAATTATCTCTAACATTACAACTTTGCATAATAATAGTCATTGACTGTACCTCTTCTGGCTCAAGATCCTTGAGTCCACCTTTATCCTTTCCCCCTCTCTCTTCTCTATCCTCATATACCTGTCAACTTAGAATGCCATTTCATGCATATGAGGGAGTGGACTGTAGTCCATAAAAGCTTATGCTAAAATAAATGTGTTACAGCCCAATCCTGTCTAACTTTGCACCCTGCGATGCAGCGAGGCCTCCGCCGCATCCGGGGCACAAAGCTGGCAGGCGGGAGGTCACCTCGGGGAAGGGAACATTCATTCCCTTCCCCTGGGTAAAGCCACAGCTGCCCCAATGGGGCTACTTGGATGTATACCAGCTATTTTGCTGGTGTAAGTCTGAGAGTAGCGGTGACCAAGCCCGGGAAGGGGGATAGCCTTCGTAGCCTTTGCTGACAATCCCTCCCCCTCCCCAGGCCCAGCCGACCAATCCCGCTTTCCCAGAATGCCCTATTCTGCCCTCCCCTCCACTGCCCGGAGGGGAACTTGCCTTCCCCAGCAGGCACTCCACTCCATCTGTGACGAGTAGAGCGGCACCAGCACTGCCTACTCGCCAGGTGCTAAAGACGTACCTCACAGCACATTTGTGACACCCTAGACAAGTGGAGCAGTTGCTCTGCCTGTCTAAGACTAGACAGGAGTGCGCTGTTAGTCTCTAAGATACCACTAGGCTCTTCATGGTGTTTGCTGCAACAGATTAATTAGACAACTAATTGGATCTTGATCCATTAAGTGATATACATATGCAATAACCAGCTTATCTTTGCATCTCAGACTGGATACTTGTACTAAAAAGGCTCCAGGAAATTGTTGTTAATCTGATAATTACAAGAAGAACTGAAAACTACTAGTAAATTTAGGTTCTTGTGTGGCACATTGGTTAAAGGAAATATAGAATACTGTATCGCAGGGATTCTCAACCTTTGGAGGCCCAGGTACCCTCTATTACAGTCCAATTTTCTGAAGTACCCACTGCTAATTAATTGGATTAATCAATCATTTAAAGTATTAAAACAATTTTAAATGTGAAAAAATGCCTTATTTAACTCTCTCTCTCTGTGTGTGTGTGTGTGTGTGTGTGTGTGTGTGTGTGTGTGTGTGTGTGTGTGTTTGTAAGGCCCAACACAAAATCACAGAGACAGAAGGGGGGATTGCATTTTCTCAACTACAAAAAATACACTGCACAGATGGGAGAGAAGGAAAACAACCCAAACAAACAGAGAGCTTGATCTCATGTTAGTGGAAAAGAAACATGCCAGGATCTCTTTTTTTTTCTCCAAGCCATCTTTTCCCTCTCCCACTTACCAAAATCAGCTCCTCCTTCCTCTACCCCACCCCACCCAGTCTCTTATCTGTTAGTATCTGAGAGATGCAGACACTCCAGAAGCAGGCAGTCCTCATCATGTTGCAAGGAACCCTCAGCTTGCATTCTGGTGCTCTGAAGTGAAAATGAAAGTGAAATCGACACTGAGCTGATTTAGGGAGATAAGGAGCAGCTTCTCGCATACCCCTGCCAGTATGCCCCCCTGTCAGCTTAGTGAGGTTCCATTAAAGATTAAATAATTTCACTCGTCCCCTTCTCTGGGTGTAAGACGACCAGGGCCCTATGGGCCTCCTCGGATGTACACCAGCTCTGAAGCTGACATGCATTCGAGGCAGCAGAGTAAGGCCGAACCGGGCTGGGAAAGGGCTGAGGATATTGGCGGAGTGTGCCGACGATATCCCTGCCCTCTCCCAGCCTGGTTTGGCCAATGGCCCCCTCCCTTGCCGCCCAGCACGGGCGGGACCTGACCCATGTGGGACCTACCTTACCTCCACCGGTTACTTACCTCCACCGGTGGGTGCCGGGTTTGGAGGGCGACGAAGTAAGGGCTTCCGGCCTCCGCGCTGGTGGCCCGTACTCAAAAGTCATCGCAAATGTGCTTGCAACAGTGTGTGCTCTGTTGCTCTAAACTTACACTGGTTCGGGCTGCTCGTAAGATGGGTGCATGTGTATTTATTTTGGACTTAAATAGCAAGAGGACACCAGGACCAGCCCAAGACCTCCCGATGCCTGAGGCGACATGACAAATGCTGCCCCCCTTCCCCGATGATGTACCAGCCTCTGCTTCTCTCTCTCTCTCCAATGCTCAAGGCTCAACACTCTTCCCCCCCCCCCTCCACATTTCCTCTTCTTTTCTGTTCCTCTCTTCCTTTTCCAATCCAGGGAGTGAAAAGAGGAGCAGGAGCAGTGGAGGCAAGTAGGTGGACAGAGATGGGTGCCCCCCAGCAATCTGCTGCCTGAGGAGACTGCTTTAGTTGGCCTCATAGCTGGGCCAGCCCTGAGTCCAGTTGAGTTGGGCCAGCCCTGAGTGTTGAGTTCATCAACACAAAAAGAAACATTGTGTTTTGCATTGGGTCCTGAGTTGGGCCAGCCCTGAGTGTTGAGTTCATCAACACAAAAAGAACACAAAAAGAAACATTGTGTTTTGCATTGGGATTTAATCAATGAAAACATATGCAGATACTGCTGCCTGAAGCAACTGTTTTAGTTGGCCTCGCGGGGGACACGTAAATGACACATAAATGAGGTGGGGGGAGGGAAGCTTTAGTAATTGCCCCAGCCATAGTTTTGAGCCTGAACATGCCCCCCTCCACCACATGCTCTTTTTACTTGAAAGAAAAAAGGTTTCTATTGAAAGCCAATGGAAGCTTGCTTTCATTTTAAAAAATAGTACACAAGGAGGCCCATCATTGCAGGGGCATGGGCAGGGGAGCATATCATGACCCCCCCTTGCTATTAAACAACCATTCCCATCCAGCCAAGTTGCACAATTAAACCTGTTTGACTAGGCCTTCATATCTAGAGAGAGAGGGTATTTCCCCCCCCCTAAGGTTGAGATTTTAGATAAAGTTGCTTTTCTTAAAGCAATTATTATCTTGACTATGAATTTGTTTTAAAGGAAGGCGCCTAGCAGACATATTCTCCACATATTTTGCTGTAATGAAGTGAGCAGGGCGAAAAGTGCTTGCAGTATCTATAAAATGATAATGGATTTTACTGCATTACTAACCTCTGATGCCATTTGAAAAACTCTTACCTGTAGAAGAAAATAATTGTACAGCTTGACATCTTAGTTTCAGGGCCACTTTGTATATTACAGTTATAATGAGCGTAAGACCTGACTTGTATTCCCACCAAGATGAATGTCTGCAGCACATCCAAGTAACCTGGAAACGTACGCTGGAGACTGAAGAGCTGGGACCAAACATAGATTGTTGCAACTTGTTTTGACAGCATACACAAAGTTAAAAAAAAAAAAAAGCATGGATCCTGCTTTAAGTGATACAGTTTTTTTAATGACTGTAGAACAGGGGTTCTCAACCAGTGGTACTTCAGACAACTGCTGGTGGTACTAGGACTGCCGGACCACCTTTAACCCCGCTCCGACACGGCACTTTCAGCAGTGTGTTTTCGCTCCTGAGAGGTTCCTGCCTTTGGCCGAACCTCTTGGGAATGCTGAGAAGGGCCTTCTCACTCACACAGAGCCTCTCCTACCTGCGTTTTCTGGCCTTTGAAAACCTGGAAGTAACTGATGATGATGTCATCACCAGTCAGTTCTGGTGGTACGCAGCAGGAGACTGCCGCCAGAGGTGGTACTCGGCCGAGAAGGGGTTGAGAACCCCTGTTGTAGAACTCTGCTCTTTATTCCTCAGTTTCTTAACTGTGTATCTCTCAATGTAAAGTCTGAATGATCAGCTTTAGAAAACTTGAACCTGCTCCACAGAGAAGACTCCTCCATAGAATCGCTGTGGGTTAGATTACTAGGCTCAAAGAGCGATGTAATAGTAGGGGCATGCTACCGTCCTCCAGATCAAAAACCTGAAGGGGATCTTGAAATGAGGAAGCAAATCAGGGAGGTGTCAACAAGAGACAAGGTTGTAGTCATGGGGGACTTCAATTATCCTCACATCGACTGGGTCAATTCATGCTCTGGTCATGAAAGAGAGACTGGATTTCTGGATATGCTAAATGACTGTGCCTTAGAGCAGCTTGTCACGGAGCCGACCAGAGGACAGGTGACTCTGGATTTGATATTGTGTGGCACTCAAGATCTGGGTAAATGTTACCGAACCGTTGGGGAACAGTGACCATGCTGCGATCTGTTTCGCCATGCATGTCGGGGGGAGAGTGCCGAGCAAATCTGACACAAAAACCCTTGACTTCCAAAGGGCAGACTTCCCCAAAATGAGGAGACTAGTTAAAAAAAAAAAAAGCTGAAAGGGAAGGTAAAAAGAGTCCAATTGCTCCAGAGTGCATGGAGGCTGTTTAAAACAACAGTCATAGAGGCCCAGCAGGAGTGTATCCCACAAAGGAGGAAGGGCTCGACTAAGTCCAGGAGGGTGCCGGCATGGCTAACAAGCACAGTTAAAGAGGCTATAAAAGGCAAGGAAGCTTCCTTCTGTAAATGGAAGTCTTGCCCTAATGAGGAAAATAAACAGGAGCACAAACTGTGGCAAAAGAAATGTAAAAAGATGATACGGGAGGTCAAGCAAAACTTTGAGGAACGTATGGCAGGCAATATAAAAGGGAATAACAAAATCTTCTTCAAATATGTTAGAAGCAGGAAACCTGCCAGGGAAATGGTTGGTCTGCTGGATGGTGAGGGAGAGAAAGGGGTGATAAAAGGGGACTTGGAGACTCCAGATAAATTAAATGAGTTCTTTGCGTCTGTCTTCATGGCAGAAGACCTCAGGCAAATACCACTGCCTGAACGGCCTCCCCTGACTAAAGAATTAAGTCAAATAGAGGTTAAAAGAGAAGACGTCTCAGACTTAATTGACAAAATAAAGATCAATAAATCACCAGGCCCGGATGGCATCCACCCAAGAGTTCTGAAGGAACTCAAGAATGAAGTTGCTGACCTCTTGACCAAAATATGCAACTTGTCCCTTAAAACGGCCACTGTGCCAGAGGATTGGAGGATAGCTAACGTCACACCAATCCTTAAAAAAGGAAGGAGGGGGGACCCGGGAAACTACAGGCCGGTCAGCCTAACATCTGTTCCAGGGAAGATGGTGGAAAGTCTCATTAAAGATAAAATCTTAAATCACATGGAAGAACAAGCTTTGCTGAGGGAGAGTCAGCATGGCTTCTGCAAGGGGAAGTCTTGCCTCACAAACCTGTTAGAATTTTTTGAAAAGGTCAACAGGCATGTGGATGCGAGCGAACCCGTGGATATTATATATCTGGATTTTCAGAAGACATTTGACACGGTCCCTCATGAAAGGCTCCTGAGAAAACTCCACAGTCAGGGAATAGGAGGGCAGGTCCTCTTGTGGATTAGGAACTGGTTGAAGACCAGGAAACAGTGAGTGGGAGTCAATGGGCAATTTTCACAATGGCGAGAGGTGAAAAGCGGTGTGCCCCAAGGATCGGTCTTGGGACTGGTGCTTTTCAACTTATTCATAAATGACCTAGAGTTGGGGATAAGCAGCGAGGTGGCCACGTTTGCAGATGACACTAAACTTTTCCGGGTGGTGAAGACCAGCAGGGATTGTGAAGAGCTCCAGAAGGATCTCTCCAAACTGGAAGAATGGGCAGCAAAATGGCAGATGTGCTTCAATGTAAATAAGTGCAAAGTGATGCACATTGGGGCAAGAAACCAAAATTTCACATATACGCTCATGGGTTCTGAGTTGTCTGTGACGGATCAAGAGAGAGATCTTGGGGTACTGGTGGACAGGTTGATGAAAGTGTCGACCCAGTGTGCGGCGGCTGTGAAGAAGGCCAATTCCATGCTCGGGATCATTAAAAAAGGGATTGAGAATAAAACAGCCAATATCATTATGCCTTTGTACAAATCGATGGTAAGGCCGCATCTGGAATATTGTGTCCAGTTCTGGTCACCAAACCTCAAAAAGGATATAGTTGAATTGGAAAAGGTGCAGAAAAGAGCGTCCAGAATGATTCGTGTGCTGGAGCACCTCCCTTATGAGGAAAGGCTACAGCGTCTGGGGCTTTTCAGTCTGGAAAAAAGGCGCCTGAGGGGGGACATGATTGAGATGTATAAAGTTATGCATGGGATGGAGAGAGTAGATAGAGGAAAATTCTTCTCCCTCTCGCACAACACCAGAACCAGGGGACATATACTAAAATTGAGTGGAGGGAGAGTTAGAATGGATAAAAGAAAATATTTCTTTACCCAGCGTGTAATTCATCTGTGGAACTCCTTGCCACAGGATGTGATGATGGCACCTGGCCTAAATGCTTTTTAAAGGGGTTTGGACAGATTCATGGAGGAAAAGAACATCACAGGTTACAAACCATAAGCAACCTCCTG
Source organism: Plestiodon gilberti rubricaudatus (assembly GCA_026170595.1). Classification (NCBI taxonomy): domain Eukaryota; kingdom Metazoa; phylum Chordata; class Lepidosauria; order Squamata; family Scincidae; genus Plestiodon; species Plestiodon gilberti. The sequence continues at coordinate 103,659,363 of JANXHW010000002.1, read as the reverse complement.
GTTTTAGAAGTAGGTTTTCTCTGTGCTAGGTGCAGGGGAGTGGCAGCAGGAAACAGGTTATCTTGTTGTCTTGTGCTCCCTGAGGCATCTGGTGGGGCCACTGTGTGATACAGGAAGCTGGACTAGATGGGCCTTTGGCCTGATCCAGCAGGGCTCTTCTTATGTTCATATGTTCTTATAAGATCAGAAATGGTCAAAGTTTGTATACGCTTTGAGCCTATGAAGGGAGAGGGGCCAGGATCATACCCATTAGCCTCCACCTCTGGCTTCCATACATTTGAGATCCTACAGGTGGCTACGTGCATACACCCCAAAAATATGCAAAAATGGAAGGGGCAAAAAGCAAAGACAGAGCCCAGAGGTTGGATCTGTTAAAAAATAAAAAAAGGTGGGTCTATGGGTACAAATTAAACAGAAGATTTTCGAACGGAAGCTTTCATGGCCAGCCACAATTTTTATGGACAAGGGGAATACGGGTACAGAAGCCATGTAAAACACACACAAAGTCCAACTGGAATAAAAAACAAAAACACCCAGAACTTTCCTCTGTTGCAGAGCATGCTCTGGCCACTGGACACGTCATCCGGTTTGAAGAGACCAGCAGCCTGAGGACTGAGGGCAGATTGGGTATTCTTCGGAACCTGGAGGCGATTGAAATCAGTAAAAGACCTGTCCATAAATTAATTAATAGGCAACAGGATTTAAGTTTTATTAATAAGATCTGGTTCCCCATAATACACAAGCCTGAACCAGGAACCATTGGATTCTCACAGAGGTCATCTCAGGACAACGGAACGCACTTGACAGCTGTATAGAGGGCAATTGAAGTCAGCAATGGTACTCTGACAGCTTGTGCGTTAGTGTTAAAGATAATGGTAATAAGTGTTTGATAGGGGTCTACTCGTAATATAACAGTGACTAGTGCCTCTTCAGGGCTACTTGCAGGACTGGCTGCTACGTTAATGACTTCCATGTGTGCTCCACTGATAATTGAACTGGTCCCATGCTTTTGCTCTATAATTAACCAGCTGTTGCGCTGACTTGCTTCACCATCTAACAGTCTTCAGACTGCTCCTCGAGAATGTTTCTGGGTTGAAAGAAACGAAACTTCGGATTTCTAAGGTTGTGCTGTGGATTTTTAATGACTTTCTGCCTGCCTGCGCTGTCAAGGAAACTTGAAGAATGTAAGCAGGATCGATTTTTGTTTTTTATTCCAGTTGGACTTTGTGTGTGTGTTTACATGGCTTCTGTACCCGTATTCCCCTTGTCCACAAACAGAAGATTCTTTTTCCGATTGCTCCCCACCAGCTCTTCTAGTTTGCTGCTAACAATAAAAGAGGAGCAGAGGCAGTAAACCAGTTGCAAAGAAAAACACTTGACGTACAGTTTAAAAGCCTGTGCATCTCTTTTAGAACATGTTCTAGAACAGGGATTTTTGACCTTTGTCGCCTGATGTGCCACTTCTCATGTTCTAATTACCACCAATACCAATTATGGAGGTGACAAGACATGACCTTGGGGGAGCTGGGGGTGGCGACGGCCGACAGGAAGCTCTGGCGTGGGCAGGTCCATGAAGTCATGAAGAGTTGGAAGCGACTAAATGAATAAACAACAATACCTAAAATTAAATGATTCTTTTTAGATATTTAATGAGTATCTAAATGAGATACTGGGAGATCTCCCTCGGTCCTGTGATGTGCTTCACCTTGGCGGGTTGTCTACCGCTGTCTCTGTGCTCTGAGCTGGTTCCAGTCGGCTGCAATGCCTGCAACAGTGTGCCCCAGAGTGCCTTGCAATGCCCTTCTGGGTTCTTGGGTGAGTTCTTCTGTACCACTGGACAACACCTCTCATACCACCAGTGGTATGCATACCAGTGGTTGAAAAACACTGTTGTAGACTTTGGAACACTGCCGGCCCGGCCATGAAGCCGCCTGATGTGACTTCAGTCAGTGGCAGATGCAGGGGAGGCGAGGGGGTAGTGGATTTGACGTGCCTTTCACCCCACGTCTACCACTGCCTCGCTCCAGTCCACCATGGGCGTGAGCCACATTGATCCACTTCCTGATCCCTCAAGTGAGAAGTGGATCACCTGCTCTTTACTGTGCTCCTTGTGTGATTTTTCTCCAACCTGGAAGTGTGGGACTTCCTGTTTTATTTACAAGGACTGTGCAAATGAAGGCGCTCTTTTGTTTGCAGGGTCCCTTTAAATAAAACCAGAAGTCCTGCGCTTTTGGGTTTGTGAAAACTGTGTGAGGAGCACAGAAAAGGGCTCCCCCCCCCTAGAGCACTGTGGCAGAGGTGGCAGCACTGAGTGGAGCTCCAGCTCATGCCACCTCTGCTTTGGAAAGGTAAGTGTGTGTGTGTGTGTGTGTGTGTGTGAGAGAGAGAGAGAGAGAGAGAGAGAGAGAGGTCAAGGCATAGTCAACTCCATGCAGCTTGTGGAGGGCCAGGAGACAGGGAGTGGGAGGAAGGAAGAGACATACCTCCACAGGTCAGAGAGAACAACAGTAAAGGTCTGAGACAGGCAGCCTCTGAGTGATGAAAATATTTCTTTACCCAGCGTGTAATTCATCTGTGGAACTTCCTTGCCACAGGATGTGGTGATGGCACCTGGCCTAGATGCCTTTAAAAGGGGTTTGGACAGATTCATGGAGGAAAAGACCATCACAGGTTACAAGCCATAAGCAACCTCCTGGTTTTAGAAGTAGGTTTTCTCTGTGCCAGGTGCAAGGGAGTGTCAACGGGAAACTCTGGCGAGTGTTATCTTGTTGTCTTGTGTGCTCCCTGAGGCATCTGGTGGGGCCACTGTGTGATACAGGAAGCTGGACTAGATGGGCTTTTGGCCTGATCCAGCAGGGCTCTTCTTATGTTCTTATGTAGTGATCTGCCTCTTGGACAATACACTGGCCCCTAGTGTCCTCCAAACAGCATTGTACTGATTTTTCCAGTGGAGCCATTATTACCCTAACCCTCAACCATCTTCAGTGGGTGCAGGAGCTGTTCCATTGACTCCAGTTACACTTGTGCTACATGACCCGTTTTACTGTAAAAAGTGTTCATATGAAAGCAAACCCTGCTACAGTCTGTCACCAATGAGATTACGTAGCATTTGTATAGCACTTCTGACTGTGCACAGCACTTCCCATGTATTTTTCTTGATTTTTGTCCTTACAACAGCCCAGTAACTCACCCCGTCACGGATTCGAACTGCCGACCTTTCGATCAACAGCTCATGGTTCAGCGGTTTAATAAATATATTTTTCTAGATCGCCTTTTTTAAAAAAGTCTTGTAAAGCTAGGTGGGTCCCGATAGAGTGTCATTTTAAAAAGTGGGTCCCAGTGCTAATAAGTTTGAGAACCACTGTTTTAGAGGAAGGGTTCTACATATTCCAGAAAGGAAGGCGGTAACTCTGAAAACCAGAGTGAGCAAGCACCATGTTATTGTAAAATTGTTTCATTTGCTTCATCAACAAACATTATTAAATTTTAATATGTAAAAATGATGCAATAAAACTAATAAAGTTGGGGTTTTGCTAGAGAACAGCTATAAAGAACGGCAGTTTCTCTTTTCTCTTTTTTTAGAAAATGAAACATATGCATTTAGTATCATTTGTTTTATCACACAATAAAAACAGGATTATCGCTTTTCCTGGTAGCACTTCTGCAAATTCATAGCAAAGACAACAAGCGTAATGATCTTGAAATTAGCTACTGATAATGTGAGCTCTTAAGTGTGCATTCATATTTACTCAGGTGTACAGTCACTTTGAGCTCAATGAGGCTATCAATGAGAATCAAGTTAAATATGTGGGTTAGCGTTTCCTTAGTAAATCCAAAGTCTATCATTTTAGCAGATACATTGAGACTAGTGTTATTACTTTCTATAATTTTGTATAATTTTGTATGTGCCCTTTAAATATACACAAGAACCATAGCAGGAACCTTTCCGTGGGTTTATCCCATGGTGCTAGTGGAAAGTTTAATTCTCATTCCAAAACATAAAAAAGACTATTTTTGTTTACAGTGGTAACTGGTTACCCCAGATTTTCTGATGTTTACAAATGAACCCCAAGAAAAAGTTCTATTTGATAGTAGAAGTCATATGCGTCACGATACACACTGTACACCACCACATGTCCTGCAAATAGAACAGTACATGTGTGTGATTGTGTCTTTTGACGTATATTTGTATTATATATGAAAGTTTACAGTGAAGGCTTATGCATGTCTACTCAGAAATAAGTCCTATTGATTTCAGTGGAACTTACTCCCAGGTAAGTGTGTACAGAATTCAGTAAGATCTAAAGATCAGAGCTACTCCCCCCTCTTTATTTAGATCACTTGGACCAGCCATTCTAAAGTGTTTGAACGGAGGCAGCCAGGAGTCCTTTCGAATCCTTGTCTAGGATCAAGAAATGGTGTGGCTGGAGTGGAGAAATGAAAGTTAGCAGGGTAAACAAAAGAAACTTAGCTAGACTACAAAGTTACCTGCATGGGAAAGCCAATTCATTTCTGGGGTGTTGTTGTACCCCTAGTACTTTCTTTCTTGCTTATGGGAAAGAAATGGTTAATGGCAACACATTTTCCTTTGGAGACATTATGGGCCTGGCCATGACATGGCCAATGACGATGTCCCAAAAGGAGAAACTGCTAGAGCTGCTAACTTTTGAGTTTTCACAAAAAAGTGCTAATGGAACAGAAAACTATCTGATAAATAAATAAATAAATAAATGATCTGCAGCCATCAGGGTAGGGCAATCATATGGGTCTTTCTCAGGGAATCAGTACTCTCCTGATTTAATGGGGAAAATATACATGATCAGCCCTGCCCGCATGGCTGCAGGCCAGGGGTGTCCCTAGGGTTGGTGACACCTGGGGCGAGATCTCATGGTGTCACCCCCCATGGACCTCCTCCCATATGTGGAGACATGATGTGGAGACCTCCTAGGAAATGCAGTCCCTGTGCAAATCGCAGCAGGGAACCCACATTCTACCAATGGTGCGTTTTTGCACCACGGGTAACAAATAGAATAGAAAGTCATTTTGGTGTCACCCCTCAGTGCGGTGTCACCTGTCCTCTGGAGGTCCCCCCCTCCAGTGATGCCCCTGCTGCAGGATATTTACTAGACGGTAGCAGGGGCAAATGGATGCAGATGGAATCTCAGGTGCCCTTGAAGCAGTACAGCTGTGGAAGAGCACCATGGGTGTCACCCCTCCCTGGGGCAACACATTTTCCTTTGGAGACATCTTGGGCCTTTATGGGCCATTTGGGCCATTTTGCATGGTATTGGTGTAATATTTAAAAGCACTTGAGATACATTCTGTATCAGCTTGTTCGCCACTGTCCAGATGAACTCCTGAAATCCATCATCACACATTTAAGGTTACTGTATTTATTTCCTTCATCACTATTTCTATAAGACTTGACATCTTCCAGACTGTAATTTCTGTAAGGAAATGAAGGAACTGGAAAGGAAAATGAACCATAGTTGAGCCAGCACACAACCTACTGAGAAATCTTTATTCTTAAGGTCTCACTTACACAAACTTTCCAAGCTACCCACCATACAAGAATTTAGTGCATTGTAGCAAAAATAAAAAATAAAAAAGTAGTGAGTCCTTGAAATTAATGGAACTCAAATTAGTTGTCTCCGATTTCAGCGATGCTTAGTCACTACTAACATTCTTTTGGCTTTGACCCATTCTGTCTTACGTTGGCTCTGAGATCTGATGCCTGGGGAAGGATGTTGTATGTTTCTTGGTGCTCTACCCTTCTCACACAATTCAGATCTCCAAATCTTACTGGAGTGGTGTGGCTCAGCACAGAGGAGAGGTGCCGCTTTCCCTTTGATCATCAACTTTACTAATCTGCAGTAGGAAATGCTTCGTTTTGCTGTATTAACTCACTGTGTTCAGCTCTACACATGAAACAGATGAGAGAGTGGAGGGACTGTACCACTCCTAGGCTGCAACTGGTGACTGACAGATTTGAATGTTCCTCTACCTTACAGCGCAATCTTGGGGATCTTTTGAAGGGCGGAGCGCGAGCCAGAGACGTCGTGACACTGGGGGCAGTTGGGGTGATGGGCCCCAGGGTGCGTGCTTTCTCCGGGATCCGCAGCCGTTCTCGTGTCTTCTTCGCAACGAGAACGGCTGCATGTTTCGGCCCTCCCAGGTGCTGTTTGGCTCCAAAAAGGAGCCCAAAAGTGCCGGGGGGGGAGAGTGCTTCCACACCGCGGAGGCATGCTACGCCGACATCACACGCCCCAGGGGGCGGGGCATGGCGGCAGTCCCAACCCCACGGGAGTCTATGTTCATCTCTGGTGCCGCGCGCTCCGCCGTTTGAAAGTGTTGCAAACGTGCCGTAAAGCACTTTTGTGACTACTCGGGAGTAACTTTTGTGTTACTTTTGTGACTACTCACTCCGTCGCTGGACCAGGCAAGCGGCCGCCGGAGGAAGGTAAGCTCTCCCCTGGCGGCCACGTGGGTGGTCCGGTGGGTGAGGGGGGGCATTGGGCTAGCTGGCCCGGGAGGGGACAGGGGATGGCGCCCATCATATCCTCATCCCCGATGGGTGGCTAGGCCATTACATGACCTCCTCCGACTTCCGTCAGCTATCTATCTGGCGGAAATCCGAGGAGGCCCATCGGGCCGGCCCTGGTTTACACAGGGACGAATGTCCCCTTCCCCGAGTAGACCTCCGGCCCACCGTATGGTGGGCCCCCGGCAGCAGGGGATCCAGCGGGCGGCCCTGGGCCGCCGGCCGGATCCTTATACAGGATTGCACCCTTAAGTACTGTATACATGTATATAAAATCTACAAGTAGCAAGGAAACGCAATAAGGAACAGTCTGGTCTTTTTTCCTGATGTTTTCTGAAATTTAATGAGGGTTTTTTGTTTTTTTACATGGATAAGAAATGTAAAGAAAAATTGTACCCTTCTAATGTATGATCCAAACTGGTACCGTCATTCTATCATTTCCGGATGCTACTACCTCAGTCTGCATGTGTAGAAAATATCTAGCTGATACTGGCACCACGTTTGTGTCAGCCAAACAGTTTGTCCTGCTACCCTAATGTTGCTGCAGTTTCAGGACAGAGCCATAACTTCCCCATCACTGCTTTTCCCCACGATGAGGATGTTGCCTGTGCCAGCTCAGCAAGTCATGATACTCAGCTGTTCTAAATGTGCGGATTCTGAGCCAATCTCGACTGTTAAGTGTGTGGAAAATGGATCATTTTGAAAATAGGCCCCCCTTTGAGGCCTTTGGTGAACAACTGCATATAAAAAGGATGAACTGAAACTTATTTTTCTTGCTGGGATACTCAAAATAAAATCAATGGCAGTGCTCACATAATTAAAGCAATCATGATTGGGCCATTGCATGTTGGCTTTGCCAGTTCCAGTCTCTTAAAATAAAAGTTGTGTTAATTTTCCTAGGAACACAAAGCAGTAACGTCTGAGCCAAATCACAATTGGCAGGTGGACAAAGGACGTCTAAAGGGACTGCAATTTGCAAAAGAGCTGAATTTGCCCATCTTTGCAAATAAAAAAGATTCACATGACTACCACAGACGAACAAGTTGTGAATAGCTCACGAATTGACAGCAGATTAGCAGTGATTTGTATTGCTGAGTTTTGGAGTTTGAGAGGTTAATTGACTTTTTTATTTATTGACAGCTGTTGTCTCAGAGTCGCTTACACATTTGAAATCTGTCAATACACTATGGTGTGCCCCCTCAGTCCTCATGCATGGCATGTAACGTGAAAAGGGCCAACTCATGTTCACCCCTATGCACGTACTCAGATGATAAATTAAATTAACTAGTCCTTAATTGGGGTGGGATTCCAATGCAAGAAGCACTAGACTTTTGAATGCCTATTGTCGCAAAAGAAGACATAGAACATAGAATTGGATGATGTAGGGCATGGGAACATACAGTAACTGCACAAACGTGGGTACAAATGTGCTGTGGGACTGCATGCTCCCTGGTGCAGGGTGTTTGTAAATGCACCATAAAGTAGGCTTACCATATCGCCGTCACTCTGGCTCCCTTCCCCCCGCCCCGCCCCTTAAGGTCAAAATGGAGCGTCCCGGTCGGCGATATGGTAAGCCTATAGTGTGTGCAAAACAGAGCGTCCCGGTCGGCGATATGGTAAGCCTACCATAAAGTGCATTTATGGCACCCAGCGAGTAAGGACCTGCGCCACAACGGCCAGTGGCCCTTACCCAGGCTCCTCCCTGGCCCTGCGCCCACCAGAGCAGGAACGTCCTACCCCTGGCTGGGGCAGGGTTGTGGGGAGGGCGGCCATTGGCCCCCCTGGGGCCTGGAGAGGGCAGAGATATTGGCGGCGATATACGCCATATCCTAGACCTAGGCCCTCTCCAGGCCTAGTGTGGCCTTACACGGCTGGCACGAATGTACGCAAGCTCCGCCTCCCGCTGCTTACACCTGGGGAAGGGGACAACCATCTCCTTCCCTCGAGGTGCACCAGGGCTGCCCCGGTGGAGCCCTGAACCTGCATAGGATATGACAGCCGGCTCTTTAGGCCAGCTGCCGTATCTTACGCAGGATTAGGCTGTAAGGCTATAAAACGATCCCTGGAAAAATCAGGTTTATATAGCCAAGCATTTTGTTTGCAACAGTGGCTGGCCAGATGCTTCTGCAAAGTCCAGAAAGAGGGCAGGAAGACAACATTGTCCTTTGCTATTTAGCACCACCCCACATGCACCAAGCTGCGATCCAGGAGTACTTTGCTTCTGAACCTGGGGAATGAAAAAAATGTTCTTATGGGAACTTCTGCATAGGAGACAGCCTCATGCTTTCCCTTCCCCTGCTAACTTTTCTAAGTCGTGTTCCTCTCATATTTAGCAGGGAGAGAACAACTCTCCTTGTTCATCCCTGCACCCTGTCTTTTCTAGCAGCTGTTTGCTGGTGTTTCTTCTGTATCTTTAGATTAGATTGTCAATGGAATCCTAAGCATGTCTACTTAGAAGGAAGTGCCATTGTTCAATAGGACTTACTCCCAGGGAAGTGTGTATAAGATTGCAGCCTGTGAGCCCTTCTGGGATAGGGAAACATTTTTTATTATTATTATTATTTAGCTATGTAAACCACTTGGTGAACACTTTTTGTTGAAAAGCATTGTATAAATATTCTTTATCATCATCTTCATCGCTGTTGGAAAGTCATTGTTGGGTCTTCAAATGAACCAGGCAGTGGTACCTGTCGAAGTAAATTTAATTTAATAGTAGCTATTTTAGGGTAGTTTGAAATTAGTTTTACATTTACGGCTTAATCCTGTGGTCTACAGGCGCCGGTGCTGCAGCTTTGGTGCCGGCACTGCAGCTTCGCCACTGGGGTGTCGCAAACACGCTGTAAGGCATGTTTCGACACCTGGAGAGGAGGAAGCGCCGGCAGGAAGGCCTATACCCAATCCAGACCTCGTGTTTCCAGAGCAGAAAAGGAGTGGGGGCACCATGAGTGAGAGGAGTGGAGGCTTGGGGTGGGCAGGGATGGGCGGATCTGACCTGGGAGGGGGGAGGGATCAGTGGGAAGAGCTGGTATTTTTATTATAATGGAATGTTTTTGTGTTGTTGTTGCTATTATTGTTATATCAATGTTATTATTCTACTTTAATAATAATAATAATAATAATAATAATAATAAGAACAGCCCGCTAGATGTTGGTGGCTGGATTTTACCTGTTGAATATTGGGTCCTTCCCAAGGACCTGGGATATTCACAGATATTTTCATAATATATAAGGGGTGCAAATAAGGCTGCTTTCTGTAGTTAATGTGTAGTGATTTCATTTACACTTAGCATGTTCAGGAGCTTTTCAAAGTCTTTTTGGTATTGTGACGTGACAATGGGGCAGGGGAGGGTGGAACGGGGTAGCTACAGGGTGGGGGATGGGTTTGGGAAGGGGGTGGGTTTGGTGGCAGCAGCGACCGCTGAATCCTAACTCCCTTCCAGGATTCGATCCTGTGGTGCAGGTCCATGCAGAACTGCGCCAGCTATTTTTCTTGCGGTGGTCCAAGTAGACCCCCCCCCCACACACACACATACATGAGGCTAAAGCCTGTAACACACTGCCCATGGCAAAGTGTGGCACTAAGCAAGGCGAAATGAAGCCGGCCTTTGCTTTGCACTGCACTGCTTCCTGTCTATACTTGCCTGGAATTGCTCTCTGTGTCGTCTCTCCATGGCTCTCTCCGTCGGCTCTCATCTCGCTTTCAACCAATCAGAATAGAGTCTTTTCAGACTCGATTCTGATTGGCCGAACGCTTCACTTCGCGTCCCATCCCATTGCACTGAACACGCCCTCTGATTGGGTGAAGTTCAATTTCCCCATCTTCTGTCACATGGCAATGCAGCTCTCCTGTGTTGCCATCCGAAGTACGAGAAAGCAAGACACACTGAACTCTTTGCGCCACTTGCCGCTGCTTAGCTACACGCCGCACCGGTGATGTCACAGGCTTTACTATCAGGTAAAGGAACGATTGTTCTCTTAGCAAGAGGAGACCTCTGCAACTCCCCCCCCCCCAGCAGGATGCAGTGGCAGCCATTTTGATGCCGCTGATTGGGCTCTCAGAATATTATGAATCAGCAACACTATAGGTCAAAAGCCAGCCAGGTGGGCCTTCACCCAATGTTTAAAAGACCACAATACTTTGGTAATTTGATCCTCCTGGGGGAATAATTGTGAAGGCCCCGGTCTACCAATGAGCAAGGGTCAGGTGAGAACCAAAGCATGTGAGCAGATTATATATGTGTGTGAGAGAGAGAAGGTGGTCCTTCACATATCCACGTCCCAAGCCACCAAGCTTTTGATACCACCAATGTATCAAAATAATGACCTTGGAATCCCCAACTTGAAGTGTCTGATTGTATTTCAAGAAAACCTCCCTTCTCTGAAATTCTTTCTCTGTTCATAATTTAAATGGAGAATATTATGAGCTTATCTGCTGATTTTGCACCTCCACAGTCTGCATTCATCATACTCGCCTCGGCACTCAAAACCAGCAGCGATTGTTGGCGCATCTTCAAAAGTCGATTACTTTAACCTCTTACTCTCAATAAAACTATGGCTGATTAATGTGCGATTGAAGCATAGTCTCTCAGTGGAAAGATATATTGCTTGACCTACAATTAACAGTTATATAGTTTCTATTTATTTAAGTTTTCCAATAAACCTCGCTGAACTTTACAGTCCCCATATAGCTGTTTGGTATGAATACTATTTAAAATGTGCATAAATTTCAGTTGAGGTTAATAAATATGTAAAACTTGCAAATTATGGTCTTCCCAAAATGTAGTCCTATTTGGAAGAAATTCATTTTCATACAGAACAATCCGTTGTACAAAGCTGATGAGAAAAATTAGGGGTGATGTTGTGGAAAAGCAAGTTCAGTGGGCATTTCTGTTTCCACTTATATTTATATATGCTGGATTTGGGGATTCGGAAAAACACTCGCATGAGGCAGGACCCCAATTGGGTTTCTGAAAAGCTAACCTCTGAGTTTCTCCAGGGCTTTAAAAGAAACTTTGAATTGTCTCTCGCTAGGAACCCTTTGAAATGCAAAACTGAAACTTACTATAAAGGTATGTGCAAAGGGTTCTCTTTATTGAAAACATTCTCTTTCATTTTGGAGAGGTTTGGAGCTGAAAAGAGGAGACGACAAAAGTCTACCTAAGGCAGGATTACAACTCACATCTGCAAATTCACCATGCAGCGTTCTAAATCTCTGCATTCCAGCGTCAGGACTGAAGGCGCTTGCTTTTAATTGCCTCTTGCAGGCGAGCGCTGCAGTGATTGGAAGAGAAACAGCTGCAGCTTTCCACTCCCTGGTAGAAGATAGGTAGAGAGGGCTCTCCGGATTTGACCCAAAGTTTCAGTGTTTGAGGCTCCTTTTCAAGTTCTCCAGGAGAAGGAATTAAATCTCAACGAGGAACCAGATGCTTCTGGCTGTTTTCTGCAGGCTTCATCTCTTGCCCTCTATCGTTCTAGAGTTTAAACCTGCTCTGTGTCTATCTCTTTCTTCGTAGGGGAGAGGATGACAGAAGGAAACACAAGACAGGCACAATACATGTACGTATTTCGAAAACACATTGGGGGGGTGGTGGAAATAATTCTGCACTGGAAAACTGTTAGTCAGAGGTCTTTTTGATGCTCCTCTCTGTTCCAGGAGTCATCATCCTTCAGCTCCAAGACCCCACCTTTTGGGTCTCAGGGACCTTATGAGACCTGGCAATACCTGAGGGGGCCTTGTCTGGAGAAGAATGGGTTCAGGGCCATAACAAGAGTGGAGCCTGAGGGGCAGCTGCCCCGGGCGCAATGCCAGGGGGGGGGGAACCCTCAGGCTCCACCACTTAATGGCTGCCCTCACGTTTGGCTCAGAACACTCCGAGCCAAACACTGTGAGGGCAGCCATTCGCCTGCTGCCTTCTCACGCTTCCCCTTCTCCTCTTGATTGTGAAAGAGAGGGGGGGCACATGGAGGCAGCCGGTAATTGGCAGCCATCGGGTTCCACTTGGAATGGTCCTAGCGGAATGTGACGGCTGCCGAGTCCTCTGTGAGGAGTCCGATCATGAAGAGAAGGAGCGGCACGTGGAGGCAGCCGGCAATTAGCAGCCCTAGCGTTCCGCTCAGAGTGAGGGGAATCTGAGGGCTGCTGATAGCACCCAAACCGGAAGTGATGTCCTGTAACGTCACGTCCAGGGCGCAGCAAGCTCCTGTGCCCTAGGCGGCTTGGGAGCTTGTTATGCTCCTGGATGGGTTGGCACACTCAGTCTCAAGGAGGCCCTAAGTCTTCCACTGTTCCTGCAATACTCCTTTGGGAAACCTGGATGCTGGGGCTAAAACTAGCCAGCCTGCTGCAAGGTAGTGGGGCAGATGTCTCTCCACTTTTGTTGCCTTTCAACAGTCATCACTGGGGGAGTCTGGTGGCCTGAAGAGAAGGGGAGGCAGTGCCTCTTTCCTTAGATAAGAAGCTCCTGGGCTGAACCCTTCACATCTTGCTGATCACCTCTTTCAGCCAGATCTCAAAGGCATGGGACTCAGGAGTTGGTTGTGGATTGAGACAAACATGTTGGACGCTTGCTCAAAGACACCCTCATAGGCTTGGGTATTTATAGTATGAATTAATACTTCATTTTTTTTTATGTATAGTATGATTCATTTCTAGTATGAATTCAGGCTGGGGTGGGTGGGTGGCTGAAATTCTACCTGAAACGACATGTGTCACGGTACCACAATAGCTAGTACCATGAGTGGGAAGGAAGGTGGGCCTAACCCACTTGCTCACTCCTGTTGGATGTTCCACAACTGTGGTCCTTGTATTTTCATAAAGCTGTTGGAAAAATATAGGGGGTTTTGTAGCAGAGCAACGGTGGAATACCCCTCTCCAGTGGTAAAAAAAGGATTATCCCAACCACCCAGGCTAGGATGCTATCAATAAAAGACACAGAGGCAGAGGCTGATAAAAGTTCCAAAAAGAAAGTTTACTTACAGATTGCAATTGCATATATGCATCTTCTGATTAGGAGATCAGAGGTCTAGCATTCAGATAACAAGGAACCCTATGTAGCTGTTCCTTTTGCGTGTGGGGATGGGAGGCGCTGTGGTGAGGAGCGCATTTCCACACCTCCTTTGAAGGCTGAGGTCCAAGAGAACATGGCTGGGAAGGGACAGGAAGGAAACAGTGTCAGAGGCCACACCCCTTCTTCCAGGTACCAAAGAGAGGACTGGCCAGGTGAGAGTCTTAGGTGCCCAGATGACACAGTGTCCTGCAGGTGAGCGCTGCCCATTTCCAACAACACCTCCTCTAACCGGGGTTGTTGTTGTTGTTTAACCTTGGGAAAGTAATTTGGTTTAGTATCCAGACCCCTTACCCGTAGGGTGGAACTAAATGTGGGGTGTGTATTTTACAAGAAAAAAATATTATTCAGAAGCTGAGGCAAGGAAGCAACGACAGTAAACTTTTATGAGATACAGCACTTTATATTAGGGTCAGTTAGTTGCTATATCTCTCCAGGCAGCAGAAGTTTTCTCTGATTCTCCTGCTGTTTTTGTTCCAGCTTCCAAGATCACCTTGCTGTCCAGTTCCTATCTCAGGCACAGCTTATTTCTTGAGCCCTCCCTCCCTCCCCAGATTTCAGGTCAATTTGGTGACAAATTCTAAGTTAGATTTCCCCAGAAATGCTTTTTAGCTCACTATTTCCTGAAAACATTTTGTATTTTCTTTTTAAGTTTCTCTTTCCCAAGCCAACCTTTTGACCCTGAAAATGCCCAAGCCACTTTGTTGTTTCTGTGTCTACCAGCATTTTAGAACACGCCGTATAACACATTTATAATACAAAGCAAACGAAATGGGGAGAAGCAAGCGCATTCCTTCACAGCCGTGAGTCATGTCTCCTTCCTAACATGGCTGCTAGCGCTGAACAAAACAGGAAGATTGCATTTAATGAGTATTTTTCAGCCCCAATAAAATACGTTGTCCTGTCCAAAAGGGTGTAAAGCTGTTCAGGAGAGGACAAGCGCCAGGAGAAGAGGGAACATGTCCCATTGTTGAAGGATCAGGCTAATGTTCTCTCAAGTCTAATCCAGGTGTGCACAGTGGACCCAGCTGTGGCAGAATGGGGAATGGGGATGCAAAGGGCCAGAAAGTCCGTGAGGTGAAGCCGTGATAGTCTGTGAAGCCAAAATACAGCTTGCGTTGAGTGGCGAGTGGTGGGCAGTGGTGAACAGTGGCCCTTCAGTGATTGGTCTTCCACTACCTCCCACTACCTCCCTCCAGCCTGCCATGAATGGAGCTGTTCTGATTCACTTCCCACTCACTGAAGCAGATTAGAAGGCAGTGATTAGCCCCCTAACCTATATTCCCTGTAAGTGGTCCATGTGACTGCATTGCATCACCATCTCTGGACACGTGGTGATGACATCGTGCATCATTGTCAAACTACTGGGTTGTCAAACTCCATGCTGCACAGCTTACCAGGCACCCTACCCCTAACCCCTTACCTCACTCTTTCCTCCCATGGCCCCTTTAAACAGAACAGAAAGGGTGGGGCATGCTTGGAGCACTCCCAGCACATTCCACACTTCCTGGTTGGTTGGAAGGAGTGAGGGAGGGGATAGGAGTCCTGAGTGGTACCGTTCGTGCAGCGTTTGCAGTGGTGGTGGCACTGCTTGGAGGTAAAGGGGTGGGGGTGGGAAAAGGATCACATGGTGGCACAGCATGCTGCCAGATTGCCCCTCCCCTGCACTCCATCTGGGTGGACAAGGCGGCGGAGGCAATGGGGGTGGCAACTTCTCTGGATCTCAGGGGCAACTTGCTCTAGTGCTAGGCCTGGGCAGGCGCATTGAGACGTCCATCCAAGACTGTCCCAACTATTCATGCACAACTGCAAGCGAGTAGAGCCGGCTTGCAACAAAAAGCCTTGTTGCAATTTTCATCTTTTGTAGTTAACACACAAAAGAAAGATTTAGCAGGACTTGGTGAAAAATGGGAGGGAGAATGGTAGCTTTGTTTTTGTTTTGTTTTGTTTTTGTAAATCAATATAAAATTCCCATAAATTAAAAGAGATTTTATTTCATGTTGCTCCTGCATGGGGACCATTTTAATAGTAAATTCGTATATTTGGGTTTTAAAAACCCTCAAAATGCATTTCCCCCTGCATTAAATATTAATGGTGTATGCCTTGTTATTTCCCAGTAAAAATTGATTGCATCAATTAGCTGCTTGAAATCTCCCTCCAGCTCTGCACAATCTCCCTGTAGCACCGTACAAATCTTCCTCCAGCCTCTAGCTGCAGCTTGACAGTCATGATGTAAACTGATTATTAGTGCATTCAGTCAGAGGGGGAAGGGAAGAAAGGGTCAGAGGCTGCTTACGAAGAAAATATGGCTGGGGTTCTGTCCATTGTGACAACTACTGCAACGTTCATGTTTTGTGTATGGCCTTTGGAGATTAAATTCATGCAAACATCTTAGTAATAACTTGGCGCATGATGCGGTTCCTCTTCACACCCTCCTTTCAGACCAAGATGTGCTGCTCCACATGCAAAAGTTTCCAATCACTGATCTGCACCCCATTCTCGGGACACCCTATACTAGGGGTGGCCAACCTTTCAACATGAATGCTCCTGGCCCTTTCATGGTTGTATAGGGGAGGGCATATCAGCAGGTGCAGCTGCTGAAGCAGCACCATCAGCAATTGCAGCTGCCAAGATTATGTCGTCGACACAACTCTTAAGAACGCAGAGGTCCTAATGGTGGAAGGTTGGCCACCCCTGCTCTAGACCAACTGGGCTCTTCACTGGATATATCTGTGGTTCAATGGATAGGAATCGTGCATGAAGAACCCATGAGCATCAGAAGTCCAATTCTGGGAACAATGCTTCCACATATGTGAGGGGGGAAAACTCTTGGGAAGAGCCATAGCTTGGGGCAGAACAACTTGCTTTGTATGGAACCCCACTAGCATCTCTAATTAAATAAGTTCAGGTTGCAAGGCCTGACTACCCGCGATTTCAGTATCCTCTAGGTTTTGCAGGTATCTAACCCTCGCGGATATCAAGAACTGACTGTTATGGTTTGCAAACAGGTACACATTCATTTGGTAGTACAGGTCTTAGACTTTGGAACCAGGGGATCCTAGAACTATTCTCTGTTCGTGCAAGCGAGCGAGCGAGCGAGTGAGAGTTCATGGCTTGGTGGACTCTGTGAGGCTGGTCAGAGCTTGCGGAGAGAAGTCTTGCATGCTTGGAAGATCAGGAGAGAGAGAGAGAGAGAGAGAGAGAGAGAGAGAGAGAGAGAGAGAAGCCAGATAGGGGCACATCTCCACAGGTCAAAGATCTGAGATAGCCTTCTTAGCCATCTGACTCCTGGACAATACACTGCCCCCTAGTACTGTATCTGGCAAATGGTATTGTACCTACTTTCCAACACAATGGCCCCTTAATGCTTTCATCTTCTTAGACAGTTGACTTTAAGGAAGAGTTGAGGCCCAAATAAATTCACCTGGATGGTTAATCGTTCTCATTTAGGGTGAAAATGTCCACTTTGGGGGCATGATTGGAATCTGGTCCCAACTGACAGTTCTAGGCTGGAATTGGAGCCAGGAAGAGCCCAGAGCAGCATCAGCAAGAAGAGGGATAGCCAACTGAAATGTCATTGGCCCCTTGTGTCACCTGACCTGCTGAGTTAGTCACTGGAGTACCACCTTTTGGTTAGCTGTACAGGTAAAATCCAAATACAGAAGATAGCAAGCCAGTTACTCCTTCCTATAGCCAGCTGCCACAATGGCACAGAGAATAAATGCTAGGGTCTGGCTGCCAGATACCCTGATTTGAGTCCTCTGTGATTTCCCAAGTCATTGGTTGCAAGAGTTAGCAGCTACAAGGAGGAAGTGGAGAGCAGCCATGAATCCTATTGCTTGCCTGAGTACTAGCAGGTCTCACTGGAGGCCCACATTCATTGCTCCTCACTTCTCCAAGACGCTCACCAGTTGTCCAAGCCGCAGCTTAGAAACGTCAGTTCACTAACGTCTCAGATCTGGTTGTGAGGCTCCCTGGTGTTTATTCTGATTGGGGGGCAGGGCGGCTGGGGCTAGCATCTTCCTAGTAGCTTCTGTTCCTCTGACTCCACATGGCTTCTCCAAAAGGGCAGAACATCTCGTCTAGACTACTGTAACACACTCTACATGGGCCTGCCCTTGAAGATGGTCTGGAAGTTGCAGTTAGTGCAGAATGCAGTGGCCTGTGTGGTCATCGGAGCTCAGCAGTTTGATTCTGCCATGTTGCTGCTCTGGAAGCTGCACTGGCTGCCCATTCAATTCTGAGCCCAATTCAAGGTGCTGGTGATTACCTTCAAAACCCTATATGGCATGTGACTGGGCTATCTGAAGGACCGCCTTCTCCCACATAATCCTGCCTGTGCACTTGAAAACATCCTTCCAGAAGCCCCAGTAGTCTCAGCCTTTTTCTATCTTGATCTGTCAACTTGTAAAACTTTTTCCTAATTACTCTTATTGAATAACATGCTGAAGACAGGATTCCATTACAATGTATTCTGCTGTCTTAGACTATTACAAACTATTGTATTCTTTTAACCTCCCATAAAAAAGCCATAATTATCTTACACAGGGCAATTCCTATTTGTACCAATATGAGAAACATGTAATTGGATTCACAGGAGATGTGGGTGTTTTTAATTAATTTGGGTTTTAGAACGTACGACTATTTGGAATTTCCAGAATTAATATGGTCAGTGATTGTCTCTTAGTGTTTCTTATATTATTTTATAATTGCGTTTTAAGACACAAAGGAGAAAAGTGATTTGGGGTGCAATCCTATGCACATTTAGCAGGAAGTAAGTCCCATTGAACTCTGTGGAAGTAACCTCTGAGTTAATGTGCCCAGGATCACACTTGCACAGTTAATTTCTGGCAATGTTATTGCTTCTGCTTGGATAGATTCTTATTTCATATCATTGAATCAGTCTCATTCTCAGGGATTTGACAGATCCTCTGCTTCTATTGTAAGCATATTTGATAAAGATGATAAAATAATGCACAATGATAACAAACAGATCAAAGTCCCGAAGAAGAAAATCAAGTGGGCTATTAACCATTTGGGGTAATAATTAGAATTTTTTAAGTAATTTTTGTGTTATGGGACTGAGTAAATATTATTCTTGTGGCATTAGGATTTGATGTTGTGAATAAGTATGGCACAAGGGTCAGGCCCTGAAGCAGTGCTTAGCCAGTTTGCCCAGAATGGACAAAAGAGGGTTAACAAATTATTATTTATCTCCCACCATTTTCATATGCTGCTCTTTCTTAAAGAGCTTGTGGTGTATGGTCAATTCTCGGTATTCATGCACTCCGTTCCAATGGATTCACTTACCCGCGGGAACAAAGAGTGTGACTTACCTCACTCATTTGCAGTCGGTTCTCACCTATCTGGAACCATTTTGAAGCTACCCGCTGCATCCCTGGCCATTCTAAAGTGATCCCAGCATCCATGGCAGCCATTTTGGATCTCGCAACAGCCATTCTGAAGCCATCTGCGGCCATTCTGAAGCCATCTGCAGCCATTCTGAAGGTATCCGCGGCCATTCTGAATACCATTCTGAAGGTATTCATGCCAATTTGATTTTCCCCAAACCCATTGATCCCATACAATCAATAATTCCGTATCCCATGGATTTGGTATCCGTCTGGTTTTCCAGGAACCTAACCCCCACGGATACCAAGAATTGACTGTATATCGCTCCTCCCTCTCCATTTAGCCTCACAACACCTGAGGCAAATTAGGCAGAGAGACAGTAACTGACCTAAGGTTAAGAACATAAGAACATAAGAAGAGCCCTGCTGGATCAGGCCAAAAGCCCATCTAGTCCAGCTTCCTCTATCACACAGTGGCCCCACCAGATGCCTCAGGGAGCACAAGACAACAAGATAACCTGTTTCCCGTTGTCAATCCCTTGCACCTGGCACAGAGAAAACCCACTTCTAAAACCAGGAGGTTGCTTATGGCTTGTAACCTGTGATGGTCTTTTCCTCCATGTATCTGTCCAAACCCCTTTTAAAGGCATCCAGGCCAGATGCCATCACCACATCCTGTGGCAAGGAGTTCCACAGATGAATTACACGCTGGGTAAAGAAATAGTTTCTTTTGTCTGTTCTAACTCTCCCTGCACTCAATTTTAGTGCATGTCCCCTGGTTCTGGTGTTGTGCGAGAGGGAGAAGAATTTCCCTCTATCCACTCTCTCCATCCCATGCATAACTTTATACATCTCAATCATGTCCCCCCTCAGGCGCCTTTTTTCTAGACTGAAAAGACTGAAAAGGTTACATGCTAAGCATCCCAGGTGAGCAGGGATTTGAACCTGGGTCTTCATGATCCAGGTCCCACATGTAAACCTCTGTTGCAGAGCCTCTACAGCACCTAGCTGGAGGGGGCCTGCAAGGACGCTGCTCATCACGTTCCTTTTGAAAAAAAAAAACCCCAAAGGTTTCTTCACTAAAAGTAAGTGCCTGGGGGGTTGCGGGGGGCAGGGGGTTGCACGTGCGTGCGAATAAACCTTCATTTTTTCTTCAAAAGGAACACGATAAGCATCCTCCTTGCAAGCCCCTCTAGCAAGACTAGGTGCTAGAGAGGCTTTGCAAGGTTGCAGAGACTCTCTAGCACCAAGTCTCACTGGAGGGGCCTGCAAGGAGTCTGCTCATCGTGTTCCTTTTGAAGAAGGAACAAAGCTTCCAAAACTAAAAGTACCTGGGGGGTCGCAGGGGGCAGTGGGGTCGCACTCACCTGCAGGAGGCGGGGGGCCTCATAAAACCACGGAGGGGGTATTCGCCCCTATCCGCGGTTTCAAGTATCCACGGTGGGGCCTGGAATGTATCCCCGTGGATACGAGGGGCTCTGTATCTTGAGATGGGGGGATTGGGGGTAGTGGGAAAGAATGGGTTTGGCGTCAGGGGTCATGGCAACATTGTTGCAGAACTCACCTATTCTCATTGAAGCAAAAAGGTGTGTCTTTTGACCTAGGGCTAGTAATGCTAGAAGGGCATGAAACCCACGCATGGTTAAAAAGCTATTTTTCCTTGTCTCCCTCTTCTCACCCCCCCCCCCCAGTCACATAGAAGGTAGAATTTTTCAAAAATGTGATATCCTGTCTGGACCCAAAGGACATGGCACAAAAATTGTGACATTGGCAAGATGAACAAAAGAATCCTGACTCCACTATGCCCCTGCCAATGGATTCCCCTGTCTTTTTTTATTTTTGGTTTCAGTAAAGTTGTAGCAATTAAGCCCCCTTGTCAGGCTCCAGACATTCCCAGCTAAATTTCATTGCCCTTTTGTCCCTGATGTTAGTCAGCAGGTAAAGTTGATTAGGAAATTGGAAGATTGTGCCGGTAACCCCCCCCCCCCACACACACACACGCACACAATAAGCACACGTGACACAGACTTCGGAGAAAATTATGGGCCATGTTTATTGTTGTCAGTACACGGATGTGTTTGTTTGCAGCGGGCCCTGCCCAGATGGTCAACCTTAGCTGTGCGGGCATCGAAACTGGGGAAGGCAGTTACTGCCTGAGTGCCTCCTTCTGGCGAAGCCATCTTAGCTCAAAATCTAAGATCACTTTGAGGCTCTTTCAGTTTCTTCACAGCCAACCCCTGATAAAGGGGATCAAGGAAGTGGAATTGCCTTGCTATCCCTGCACCGAAAGATCACTAAGACTGGCATTACAATCCAAGTCTGAGGGTCTGCCAGCCTGTACTGGTGGGCCACTTGGAACCGTGTTCTAGACATCCCTCATAACACTTGTTTACCTAAGGATAGACACCTTTAGATTCCTATCTCTCATCCCTGCCTGCATGGTGCTGGGCTTCTTGCAGGCCCCTAAAGGCATACTGCCTGTTCACATGCAACCAATCCATGTGTGTGCGTGCGTGTGCGTGTGCGTGTGCATGTGTGTGTGTGTGTGAGCATTGTAAGTTAGTCCCACCCACATATGCATGTGGACAGAGATGCATTCTTGGAAATTTCAATGCACAGTAAATGCCCAGACTTTACTTGGAACTAGAAGTTCATTCATGCCTCTCATGGAGGAACCCAGCAACACCAGTCCTCTCTTCCTCAGGACTGGCAAAATGCAGCCAACAAGATTAACCAAGGTCTGCCATCCAGGATAGAGCTGGGGTGATCATGTGGTACAGTGGAAGGACTATTTTCAAGTTAACAATCGAAAGAGCATATGACTAGTCTTGCTGGGTTCAGTGGGGTTGCTGGAGGTGGGGCAGAACGCTAAGTTCAGCACCGCTTTGACCCACCATTACTCACCGGCACGAGGCAGCCCCGCCCCCTCGTCTTCAGAGCCATTCAGTAGGGCGAAGGCAACGTGCTGGGAGTCTCCTGCCCATTGCCTTCGTGCCACTGAATGCCTCTGAAGGCGAGGGGGTGGGGCTGCCTCGTGCCAGTGAGTAACAGAGGGTCAGAGGGTTACAGTAACAGAGCGTTAGTGTTCCACCCCACCTCCAGCGATGCCACTGGCTGGGTCAAGACAAGGCCCGAATTCTGGGTCCAGATGCCTCCAGGAAGCTTACAAGACCTGAAGGCCTTGCCTCCCCCTGTTGTTTGTCCGAACAAAGCTGTAAGAGGAAGAACAGAATGGAAAGTGAAAAGTGAGAGTCCGGGTGGCTCAGGCATTATAATATTCACAGTGTGCAAATTTATCCTCAGCTTCCATCTCTATAAATGGCAATATAGGAAAGACTTACAATTTTGAATACCAAACAAATCACCTTAACTGAACACAATTTTCATTTGAAAACAAGCTGTGGAGTTTACAGCCGAAATCTTCCCGGGAAAATGGCCCTATGATTTATCAGCGCTGTAGGAATGAGAAGCAATTTGCAAGGCTCCCCATGAATAATGCAGGATGACAATGGCACTCAATGAAATCAGTGGAAAAAATGAAGTCCCCTAAAACCTCTTCATAAGTATATATAATGTGTACATGTGGATATATGAATGTGCTTTAATTTTAAATAATTTACCAGAACCAGGAAAATTGCAAAAGGAGCCACTGATCAATGATTATTGTTGTCATTAACTCCGTAAGAAATCTCCTTAATGAATAAAACACATTAAAGCACATGAATATGCAAGGAGATGCTGACGAATGTCGGAAAGGCCAGAATTACGCTAGAGCCGCCCTCCTGAAATGTGTCACACTCAGATAGAGCTTCCAGGCTCAATGTCTGTAGAGGCAGAGCTGAAGGTATCGAATGTCAGTGGATTGGCAGAAACCATGCTGCATGCACACATTTCAATTAGTTAGTTGCAGCGAAGATGAGTAAGCAACAAGGATGTGGATCAAGTCTCTGACTCCAAGTCTCGAGTCAAGTACCAAGTCTCTGGGTCCAAGTCTCAAGCCAAGTCCCAAGTCTTTGCCCCCAAGTCCCGAGTCTTTGGTTGCGAGTCCCAATTTATTTAAGGGGGGAAATGGGTTTAAACCTGAAAAAAATTCGACTTCTTGTAAAAGGCTCCAAGTCTTGCATTGTGTCTTTCGGGTCTTTTACAATTGCCGAATCAAGTCATTGACGCGACTTGAGTCCGAGTCAATAGACTCAAGTCTACATCACTGGTAAGCAATTCTTGTCCACCCTACGTAATATATAGTACCGTTTAGTGCTGAGTCGTATTTTCCCAGATTCCGTTCTTGCCTAAAAACTAGTGGTTTGAGGGGCTGGAACCTCCCCCCTGCCCATCATCCTACCTTTTTTTTTATGGCTGCTTACAACTGCATTCACTATGCAATCTCTAACCAGCTGGGATGATTCAAAGAGGGGATGCAAAAGGAAAAAAAATAGCAACTGAAGCAGCACCAGTGGAGGAAGGGCCCAATCCTATCCAACGTTCCAGCGCTGATGCAGCCACAATGCAGCCCCGAGGTAATGGAACAAAATCCCTTACCTTGAGGAAGCCTCCATGACTGCCCCCCCCACTGCAAGATGCAGCGAACACCCCATTGGCATGGCTGCAGTGGCGCTGGAAAGGTGGATAGGATTTGGCCCAGAAAGTGTTTAAACTGCTGCTCTTTGGATAGCCACTTTTTTACCCCTTCTTTCATTGATCCAAGTCAATCAAAATTGACAAACTGGGCATGATCACATTATAAGAAACAATGTAGGAATCCCTCTAAACATTGAACCTGTAAAATCCCTTTATCCCTCTAAATATTCAGCCCTTTTCCCAAACAGAGGCGTTCGTAACGGTGGGGGCGATACTGTAAGTTGCGCCCCATCCTAGTCCCTGTTTACAACCTGGAACGAGGAGGCCCTGCCCCCTCGCCATCCAAGCCATTCCATGCGGCAAAGACAATGGGCAGGAGACTCAAGGGGGCGGGGCCTCCTCGTTCCGGGTTGTAAACGACTAGGACAGGGCGCAACTTACAGTACCACCCCCACCGTAAGAATGCCTCTGTTCCCAAATCTCTTCAAACAAAGCGTAGAAAATTACTGAAAGCAATACTGTTTGTATCCTGATAAAGCTAACAACCTGGAACGAGGAGGCCCCGCCCCCTCGCCATCCAAGCCTAACAACCTTCATTTCAACTCTGTATTAATTGCTGTTTTCATAACTTGCTCTATTCAGATAAGGAAATTTACATCACAATCCTATGTAAAGATACAGGGCCAGCCTAAAGGGCGGGCCGCTGTATCCTATGCCATTCCGGAAACACCTTAGGAGAAGGGGGCATTCGTCCCGTTCCCCGGATGTAGAAAAGCCTATGGGCCTCTGAAGCTGGCGTGCATCCGAGGTGGTGGTGTAGGCTGACCTGGGCTGGGAAGAGGCTTAGGATATTGGCAGAGTGCGCCGCCGATATCCCCACCCTCTCCCAGCCCGGGCCAGCCAACGGCCACCCCCCTGCCTGTCCCTACCTGCCCTCCCCCTGTCCCTGCACCAACCGGTACAGAACTTACCTCCGTTGGCAGCCATGGGGTCTGGAGGGCAGCGGAGTGAGGGCCCTCCGTGCTGGCGGCCCTTACTCCCGTGTCATTGCAAATGTGCTTTACAGCACATTTGTGACTCTTTAGAGTGGCGGAGCATGTGCTCTGCCACTCTAGAGTTACGGAGGATTGCACTGTTAATCTAAGCTTATTGATATTATTTCTCACATTTACTTCCCTCCATTTCTTGATGGAATTCAGCATGGCATACATAGTTTATTCCATTTTATCCTCACAACATAGTTTGATAACTTTATGCCCCAATCCTATCCCCCATGTTATTTATGCTATGCAACCGCACTGCCACCCTCCCCCCCTTCTAACTATCAAAACTACAGCTATACAGTACTTGCATCTACCACACCCTTGGGAGACAACTAATACTATAGGTGAATATAAAATGGCATTGCTGGAAAAAAATTACTCAACTGTAATATCACTTTTGCAGACCTGCTTTTAATACAGAGAAGCACTTTTGGAAGGACTGATGTTAAAACAGCAGTAACTATTAGCCAGGCCTGCATTATTCTTGACAAAGGCATTTAAGAGAAAACAATTCTGCCTGTTTTCAGGAGCTGGTATTTGAGAAAAGAAACCTAGAATCATGGTTTTAGTTTTATCCCTAGTATTATGAATGTATTACTTACAGCATCTAGGCATCAACACAGCAGAAATGAAGGGAGGAGGAAGCCTAAAATGGACAGTGATAATTATTTCTGATATGTTTCTGTCCCTGTGATGAGCACACAGCTGATATTAATGGAATCTGTGGACTCTTGTCGAAGGGAAACAATTTGTCTATAGCCTTCTATCATCTATGGACCCTGTGATGCAGATACAAATCTTATTTCATGAGATCTCATGCCATCATAGGTCATAAGAGATTATCCTGTCATGTAGTGTGACTATCAGCCTGATCCTAAAGTATTTAAGTTGAACAACTTGGATTTAAGCTGATCATCTGGAAATGTTTGTAATGGCATTTTCTGCTTGAAATCCTGCAATCCAATGCCAGCAAAACGCAGTGATTCGTGACCCTTGAGGTCTGTGTTCCCCATCCTAATCACCGTACTAGAAGGAGGGGCTCTGACTGAGTAGTTGGAAGCCTTGAAGTCTCTCACTCCCCACCCCCCTTTCTTCTTTTGAGAGAGAAGAAATAGCTTCCCAGGATAGAGGTATGTAAACAGCACAACTCTTGCATCTGGGACGACTTGCTTTATATAATCCGTAGTCGTGCTCGTGCCTCAGGCATTGTCTTGTCCTGTTGGATGCTTTTCAACTTGTACAGTTGGAGGATGTGGATGAGATCTTTGGAAGTGTGAGATTAAGCTCCCGTGCTCTTGATATGGCTAGTAGAAAGGGGGACAGCTCAGGGGAACAGACAGCCAAGATGGGTGGGTGGTAAAAGGTAAAGGTTCCCCTTGCTCAAAAGCTAGTCATTACCGACTCTAGGGGTGGTGCTCATCTCCGTTTCAAGCCCTACAGAACACTACCAGACAATATATTCCTAGACATCCTCAAAAGACAAGGATAAAGACAAACATGAGACAGTGATTTTTCAAGGAGAGGCAATAGAAAATAGGGACTGCACCTGTACTTGGTAAATCGAGGCAATTGGAGTGTACACCCTAATATTGTTGTATACAAAACAGCAACACTAGAGCAGCATTCCTATACACACCAGGGACATGCAGTGCGGGGGCGAGAGGTGAGTCTCCCCCTCCTAGTTTACCGAAAATTGCCACCCCCTCCTACTTTACCACCCCTCCTACTTTACCGAAAATTGCCGCAGGCGACCATTGAAGCGCTGTCCGAAGACAGCTTCCGTGGTCATGTGGCGGGCAATAACTCAACGCCGAGCTGCATGGAATGCTGTTACCTTCCAGCCAAGGAAGTTACCTATTAATCTACTTGCAATTTCTTGCTTTTGAACTGCTAGGTTGGCAGGAGCTGGAGCCGAAGATGGTAGCTCACACCGTCATGTGGCACTCGGGTCTCGAACTGCTGTGCTGCCTGCCTTTTGGTCTGCAGTTCAGCTTCGCTACCACGGCTCCTCGGGTGGGTGGAGGAGATAGTAAATGCTTCTCTCAAAGAGGGCAAAATTCCATCTGTGTCTTGGTGGTAATGCTGGTCCTCAGGAGGAGGCCCTTCATGTGTCCTCTCACCCCAGACAGTTACCAGTCAGTTTCTCATCTCCTCTTTTGTGGCAAAGACCGACTTGCTCCAAAGCGTCTTGGAGGAAATCAATTACTTTCACCCATTTCAATCTTGCTTTCACCCTGGCTTTGGGACTGAAACTTCCTTGGTTATCCTGGTTGGCGACCTATGCTGGAAACTAGATAGAGGGAGTTCATCTCTGTTCATTCTCCTAAACCACCCGGCAGTGTTTGATGACCAGTGTCCTTCTGGATGGCCAAACGCAAATGGATTTGGTGTAGTTCTGCCTTTACGATGTCGTCTGATACTAGGGAGTTGCTGCATGTCTTGAACTAGTTTTTGGAGGTGGTGATGGAGCTGAATGCGAATGAGCAAGCTGAAACTAAGGACCTCAAAATCAGAGCATGTGACTCAGATCCTTTATGAATTACAGTGGTTTCTCATCCCTTTACCAGGTTCATTTTAAGGTGCTGGTTGTTACCTTTAAAGCCCTATATCAGAGGTTCCCAACTTGTGGTACGCGGACCACGGGCTGGTGGTACGTGGGCTGCCAGTGGCCAAGATGACAGCCGCCATCTCAGCCGTGCAGCGCCACATCTTCGGGTTCTCTTCCCCGCGATCAGGGAAAAGAAGCCGAAGATGGGGCCACCCCAGTCTGCCAAAGGCTGCGTCTTCGGCTTCTCTTTCCTCATTGCAGGGCTACGCAGACCTCCAAAGGTTAGGAACCGCTGCCGTATTTGGTTTTGGTCCTGGATATCTCCAGAACCACCTATTCCCCATCTGATTCTGCCCTCCTATTGAGATCTTCTGGGCTGAGGAGACTTTATTCCACATGCCATTGTGCGCTGAGGCTCACCTGACACAAGACAGAGTCTTTTCTATAGTGCCCCCCCCAGTCTCTGGAACTCCCTCCCACAGGAGGTTCACAGTGTGACTTCATTCACAGCCTTCAAGACCCATTTATTTCACCTATAATGTCCGATTCTAGGGGTTTGATAGAAACTGTTGCAAATTGTTGCTGCTTTTAGTTGGATTTTTACCGCCTTTATTACGGTAAATATTGTTCTTAATATTGTTCTTGTTTTTAATCTGAAGTTTTAAAAAAATATTATGAGCTAGCTGACTTGGAGACTTTTGGGGAAAAGTGACTAGAAATCACCTAGACTGGAGGTGCCACTAAATAGAAGCGGGCCAATGTAGTCCCAATCTTTAAAAAGGAGAAAAAGAAGACCGAGGAAATTACAGAAATCAGTCTGACTTCAATACTGGGAAAGATACTGTATTAGAACAAATTATAAAATATACATTCTGTACGCATCTGGATAACAACTCAGTGATTAATAGAAGCCAACGTGGATTTGTCAAAAATAAATCTTGCCAGACAAATCTCATCTCCATTTTTTGATCGGGTTACTAGCTTACTGGACAGGGGGAATGCTGTGGATGTAATTTATCTTGACTTCAGTAAAGCATTTGACAAGGTTCCCCATGACATCTTAATCAGCAAGTTGGTAAAATATAGGGTAGATGATACAATTGTTGGGTGGATTTGCAACTGGTTGGACAACCATACACAAAGGGTGCCCGTCAATGGCTTTGCATCAACCTGGAAGACAGCTTCGAGTGGAGTGCCCCAGGGCTCTGTCTTGGGCCCAGTTCTCTTTAACATCTTCATCAATTACTTGGATGAAGGGATGCAAGGAGGCCTCATCAAATTTGTGAATGACACCAAGCTGGGAGGAGTAGCAAACACAATAGAAGACAGTACACACATTCAGGAAAACCTTGACAGAATGGAATACTGGGCTGAAACGAACAAAGTGAAGTTCGACAGGGACAAATGCAAGGTTCTGCACTTAGGCAAAAAATAATCAGAGATGCAGTTATGGAATGGCAGATACCTGGCTTGGCAGTACAACATTTGAGAGGGATCTTGGAGTTGCGGTGGATCACAAGATGAACATGAGTCAGCAGTGTGATGCAGCTGCAAAGAAGCTGCATTAGTAGAACCGTAGCTTCCAAGTCGCGAGAAGTAGTGGTTCCGGTTTACTCAGCGTTGGTCAGACCTCACCTGGAGTACTGTGCCCAATTCTGGGCTCCTCACTTTAGAAACGATGCGGCCAAACTAGAGCGGGTTCAGAGAAGAGCGACGAGGATGATCAGAGGTCTGGAGAAAGGTTGAGGGAACTTGGTATGTTTAGTCTGGAGAAGAGAAGGCTGAGAGGGGGTGTGATAGCACCTGAGGGGCTGTCATATGGAAGAAGGAACAAATTTGTTCTCAACTGAGTCTGAGAGTAGAACCAGATCAGCTAGTCAGGTGAGGGCGGTGGATAGCCCCGGGTTGGATCTGCCAAGGAGGAAGCAGAGAGGCCTCGGGGAGGGGGTTGCCGCACCTTGGCTCCTCCTCCCGGGCTTCGTTCCTGGTCTCAGGACTGGAGGGGCAGCAGCGTTTCCTCTGGCCACCTCCAAGTCCTCAGAAAGTTCTGCCTTCCTCATCGGCCCTGTGGCCCTGCCTATATCCTTTCAGACCAGCCAGAGGGCCGGCCCCTTCCGGCTGTCCTGTAGGTTTAAAGGGATCTCGCCCCTTGTCACTGCCCCCTTCCTCATCCTTGCTCCCAATTCCCGCTTTCCTGGCGCTGTCAGGGGCTGGGTGTTCACCATCCCAGGCGGGTCTGGCCACTCCCACTCTGTGAGGGTAGGACCAGGCCAGTTGCCTCTCACTGGCGCTGGCCGGCATTTGGGCCCATCGGCAGCTTCCACCACTGCTTGTGCTGAGTAGTTCCCCAGTATTATGCCCTGCGCTGCAGTGCCAGGTACTGGGCCACCTCGTGCTACTCCAGCACGGCGGCAACTCCCGCGGACAGCGGGGCCTCACCTGCCTCCTTGCAGCTGCTTCGCCGGCCAGGTAAGTACATGCCTGGACAGCCTTCTCTGGCAAGTCAAGAAGTAATATCTCATGGAGGAAAAAAGTTGTAATTTGTTCAGGGGTAGGGGCCTTTTCTACTCTGCAATTATGTCTTGCAATGTCAGAATCATGATTTGGTGCTTTGCTAGCACAGAGTTTTCAGATCTGCTTCAGAAGCTCTACAGTTTACAGGTTTGGCAAGGCAAGTCCAAAATTATGAACACCACCAAGTCTTATTGTTCCATTTCACCCACGTCTCTAGTCACAACTTTAAAACAAAGAAAGAAAAGTAATGTCAGGCCTGGCCTGCAGCGAATTCTGCAGCGGTCCAGGACAGGCACGGTTATTACTCCCCACCTTGTTTGTCACAGAACAAACCGGCTACATGGAAAGCAGGCAGGGATGTGGATCAAGTCTCTGACTCCAAGTCTCAGGTCAAGTCCCAAGTCTTTGCCCCCAAGTCCCGTGTTTTTGGTTGAGAGTTGCGAGTCCCTATCTATTTAATGGGGAAAATGGGTTTAAACCTGAATAAAATTCAACTTGTCATAAAAGGCTCCAAGTCTCAAGTGGAGTCTTTCAAGTCTTTTACAATCGCCGAGTCAAGTCCGAGTCGAGTCACTGACGCGACTTGAGTCTGACTCAAGTCCAAGTCAATAGACTCAAGTCTACATCGCTGGGAGCAGGAGCAGATCATTGCTGCTCCATTTGACCAGATTGACAAATGGCCCTGAGGTCAATGTGGGCTAGCTGGCTTTATTTTGTGGCCCATCTTGTGCCAGTCAATCTAATCTTGACGTGCCTCCTCACAGGCCTGAACATTGCAGGTCTCAAGGGTGAAGCTGGAGTCTCACAGGCCTTTGCTTAAACCATAAACTGCTTATTTGTTGAGCAAACAAGGTAAATTCATAGTTTAAGCAGCTTTCTTGGAATATCAGCTAAATTGGACTCATAAAATGGTCTGCTCCCTGTCTGTAAAATACAGCGCTGCTCTGCTATTGAGCTGCACGTATAAACTATGCAGACGCCTCAGCTCTAGAATGCATTAGCTATGCATAGTTACCTCTGCCTCAAGGTAAAGTAGAAATGAAGGGGGAAAAGCCGGGATGGCACAGCTATATATTTTGTAGAGAAACATTGAAGGTCAAAACACCATTGAATGGAGGAGACTAGATGGAAAGACAGAAAATAAGGTAATTATGGAAGTAAAAAAAAACCATCAGGTCAGGAGCCAGCATGAGACTCTAAGAGATGGGAGGCCTGGAATGTGAATGAACTGATATATAAACAGAGAATAAGTTACATCTTCAAAAAAAAAAAAAATGTTCCATGAATTTTAACTGTAAAGGAGCTTAACCGTCAGGAATACTTGTCAGATGAGTAGCATGGTAGCACTTCTGCTGTACATTGACATTTGAATATGAATCTGCATAACATTGTCCAGTACATTGGAGCCATACACTTGTGCCCCATGTATCCGCTGGTATGCTTGACAGCGCATCCAACTTCTCTTCCCAAACCAATGGAAGCTTTACTTGCAAGCTAGTCCTACCTAGGATTGGGCCAGCATGCAGAGGGTTTAACAACAGCAGAGCAGTGTTAATAAATAAATGACACATTTGGGGTATATGGGGCAATGCAAAATTAGTGATCTCATATGAACATAAGAACATAAGAAGAGCTTTGCTGGATAAGGCCAAAGGCCCATCTAGTCCAGCTTCCTGTATCTCACAGTGGCCCCACCGAATGCCTCAGGGAGCACACAAGACAACAAGATACCTGTATCCTGTTGCCACTACCTTGCACCTCGTATACAGAGAAAACCTACTTCTAAAACCAGGAGGTTGCTTATGGCTTGTAACTTGTGATGGACTTTTCCTCCTCTGTCCAACCCCCTTTTAAAGGCATCTAGGCCAGGTGCCATCACCACATCCTGTGGCAAGGAGTTCCACAGACGAATTACACACTGGGTAAAGAAATATGTTCTTTTGTCCGTTCTAACTCTCCCTCCACTCAATTTTAGTGCATGTTTCCTGGTTCTGGTGTTGTGCGAGAGGGAGAACAATTTCCCTCTATCCACTCTCTCCATCCCATGTATAATTTTATATGTCTCAATCATGTCCCCCCTCAGGCGCCTTTTTTCTAGACTGAACCCCCCCCCCAAAAAAAAATCTCCAACTGACTTCCTCCTGATAGGGACCCAGCCATGTCTCATGACAGGATCCCACCTTTTTTCTTCTCCCTGGAGATGTTGATTTCCAAATAGCAACACATTACAAAACATGTGCCTCCAGACATAGTTTAGCGAAAGGTCTGCAGTGCTCCACACATATATGCACAATATGACATAACCAGACGTGCGAGAGAGAAATTAGCATCTTTAATGTGACCAGTGATGGTTAATGCTCGAAGGAGCCCATGGCAACTGGAGGTGGAGGAGGGGAGTTCTCTGCCACACACTAGCAGAGCTGTCTCAGTGGAAGCCCAAACCATGTGCAGATTTTGTAGCTGGGGTTGCAGGGGAAAGACAAGGCAAAGAACAGTTACTGCGATGGTGTGGAGAATGTCTTAAGCCGAAGGCAATCAAAGTGGAGAGAGAAATGTACGTGCAGAATATTTCTACCGCAGTTTAAGATTCAGACCAAGGATTTTCATCTTCATAAATATTTATTTTCTATGTGGCTAGATTGAGTTTGATACAAAAGACAATCACTGAATGTGTGTGACTTATAAATCTCATCCACCTTATTCTTGAAAGCATGCAGATTATAAAAATGACTTTTAAACAAAGTCTATGGAGCAGGGGAGGAAAAAAAAAACCTGTATAAGCTGTAAGAATGTCCTACGTCCCTCATTGTTTTGCATGTTGAATCTAGTAGGCTGTACAAACAAAATGAAAGTCAACATCCCTAAGATCATTTTAATAATTCCCAACACATAATAGCTCTCTTCATGAGTGGCAGCAGCAATATAACCTGAATAATAATTAGAGCTTTGTGAAAAGCCGTAGGGCCTGACCGGGCCCTGGAGAGCGGCATGCCTTATTCAGCCGCCACAAATAAGCTCCTGTCACAACATCCAAAGGAAGCGTAGGACACAGGGACATATCATGGGCCATGGTCATATTTCTCAAACAGGATGATCTGGTGGTCTGGGACACCAGTGCAGAGCATACGTTAATTTCAATGGCATTCTGTTACTGATCTCTGGGTTTTCCAAAGTGTTGGATTTGTGGCAACTGACAGCCCAATCCTAACTGACAGATCTGCCAGTGGAAAACCGGAAGTGGCAGGCCACCTCCGGAAGTGCCACGGTGACAGTGCACATGGTGAGGCCTTCAGCACACCTAACTGGCAGCCAGTGCGCATGCTAATGGAGAAGCCACCCACCACCAGTGCTGGTAAGATGGCGGGGGGGGGGGGGAACGGACGGACAGGGAGAAGGAATGGGGGAGTGTCTGGGTGGGGATGGTGAGAGATGGAACAGGGTGCGCCATGATCCTATGCCCATTCCCTCTCCTCTTCCCTCTCCCTTACTCTCCTTAGACCTGTGCCAGCAAAATGGATGGCGCACCTCAGAGGAGACCCATTTAGGCAGTGAAGGCTCGTTCTCTGAGGAGACCTCCATGACTATCCCCTGCACCATAGGATGCAGTGTGCACTCTGTTGGCACAGCTGCATCGGCGGGGGGGGGGGGGGCGTTAGTGAGGATTGGGCTGTAAATCATTGAAATGGAAGCATGAGGTCAGCACAGTAGCCTGAGGGTGGAGATGAGATTGCATGGAGAGTGGGGCTGTGTGTGCACAGGAGCGGGTTAAGTAGGAATTCCTTGATCAGAAAGGACAGTCTCTAACGGCCTAATCCTATCCTCGAGACGCCGGCATTTCTCCACATATGCCCATGCAACAACAGCCCTGTTGCCTCCTTGTTTTCTTACCTCAGCTGGCCTTGGGGTGGGACTCCGCGGAGGGAGACGCCTCTCTGCGCTCAGGGTCTGCAGCATTGTCACTCCACGTCTCTTTCGGCTCCAAGGGGAGGACGCTACTCAGTGATCATGAGCCCCATGTTCTTTGCTGTCATTGGTCAATGGAGCAAACAGTGGCAGGGGGGCAGGAAGGGCAACATACTGACAGACACGCTGGCAACTGCCAGCAATGAAGAAAATGGCATGGGGTGTGTGTAGGTGTGGCCATATGGGTGGGCCACTACGGAGGTGCCCTGTGTCACATGCCAACGATAGGACCATGCAATGCTCCCTCTGAAGTTCCATGTGCTACAGCCTCCTTGCCAGGTGTTTGTGTTTGCAGTGATGCAAAGTGTTACATGCTGGGTGAAATGCACTTTGCCTGTCTCCTGCTGTAGCTGGCTGGTTAGAGAGCAGCTTTGTGGAGTAGCCGGTGTGCGTTCTCGACCTGCCTGCCCCACTTCTTTTGGGTTCGTTGCACATGGCTGCCTTCTTCCCAGGGAGCTTTCTTTCCGCCCTTCCCGTGCTCTGCTCAAAAAGGTATTCCTTGGATGTGAGTTTGTGTGGGTGGGATAAGAGGACTTGAACCTTCGGTGCAAGAGTTCCTAGTAGGTCTTTGCTTTTGCCCCATCTCTGCTGACACCACTGTAGCTCTCTCAGGGGGTGGAGGTGGAGTGGCATCCTTGTATCGTATTTGTGTGTGTGTGTGTGTGTGTGTGTGTGTGTGTGTGTGTGTGTGTGTGTGTGTGTGTGTGTGTGTGTGTGTGGTGTCCTTGGAGCATGTCCCCATGGTTAGCAGAGGTGACTGTTGCTGTGCTGCTCATTCCTAGTGGCAGGCGGGGGGGGGGGAGTCTCCCCAGTCTTGGCCACTTATTGGCCCTGCAGCTGTCCCTGACCCGTTCCATTCACCACTCTATCTTACCTTAAAAATACAGCAAGTCCTCACTTAAAGTTGTTTCGTTTAAAGTTGTTTCATTTTAAAGTTGCTGGGAAAAGGCCATAGGAATGTTTACAATTATCAATTAGCGCCGATGATGAAACTGCTTAATGTCGCAGTTTCCAAGAAGAACCTATCAGCAAGTTTAAGTCAGGACTTGCTGTATATACCGTATTGTCCCGAGTATAAGACACACCTGATTATAAGACGCACCCTTAAAGTTTGGTGCTATTAAAAAATTTTTAATTAAATCACTGGCATTAAATTGCAACAGCCTGATTATAAGATGCACCCCTAGTTAAAAAACTTAAATTAGGAGAAAAAAGTGAGTCTTATACTCAGACCAATACGGTAATTGTAATGAGGAGGAGTCCCAACAGAACGTATGAAGGTGCTGCATATTAAGTCAGGCTGTTAGTTCATCTAGACCAGGGGTTCTCAACCCCTTTCTGGTTGAGTACCACCTCTGGCACCACTCCCCTGCTGCGTACCACCAGAAGTGACTGGCGATTACATCATTGCCAGTTACTCCCAGGTTTTCGGAGGCCAGAGAACGCAGGTAGGAGGCTCTAGGCAGGTGGGAGGGATGAATTTAATTGATCAGTCAAATACATTAATAGATTAAACATTGTGCAGTCCTGCTGCTATGAATGCTTGTTGATCTCTCTTGTAAACAAAGGCAAGGCAATCTCCTGCCCCCTGCTGTCCCCTTTGCTAGCTCCTACTCTCCCCGTCTGCAGGGAAATGCTAGGATACAGAATGGAACGGATTGACTCTCAGGCCATCTTACCCAAGGGAACTTCATGTTTGCTTTTTCCCTTGTCTATTAAACGATGATCAAAGAGACAAAATAGCAAATTCATTAAACATAACATATATATCTATACAATCTAATTGTTGTGCATTCAGAACAAAGTTAATGTGATCTTTGCTAGAAGAGAAGAAACACCTGTCCCTTTTCACCCCAACGTAGCATCCTTTCTTGTGGCTATTTGCTGGTGTTTCTTTTGCATCTTTTGTAAGATTGTGAGCTTGGGGGGACGGGACGGGACAGGGAACTATTTATTTATTTATTTATTTATTTATTTATTGAGCTACACAAACCACTTTTGTGAACTTTTTTGTTGTTGAAAGGTGTGTATAAATATTATTATTAATAATAAACATCTTCAACGTTCATCTTCAGCAAAAGATTCCAGACTTCAATTGAGACAGGAACCAAGTTTGAAGCCCATGGTTTGTTACTCTTGCACCACCTTGCTGAAGGAGGACTGTATACACTAGCAATAGTTGAGGGAGACAACACATAGGTACAACAACAACAACAACAACAACAACAACAACTTGGAATGGAGCTGCCTCCCACTGGACGACCCCATCTCCCTGTCCTCTGTTACATTTCACATTCATATTTTTTTTTATACCGCCCTTCCTCCAAGGAGCTCAGAGTGGTGTACATATTTCCTCCCCTCCTTTTTGTCCTCACAACAACCCTGTGAGGTAGGTGGGGCTGAGAGATAGTGACTGGCCCAAGGTCACCCAGGAAGCTTCGTGGCTGAGCGGGGATTTGAACCTGGATCTTCCAGGTCTAAGTCCGACTCACAAACCACTACACCATTCTGACAGAACTCACATTCCATCGACAGAAGGCCAGCGCTTCCAGCGCTGCCAGTGCTGCTGGTGACAGCAAGCAGAATGGAGCCACCAGTCAAATGGCTGGCAGCTGCACATGCCACCAGAGTGCCTATCCACCACTGGTGCCAGTAGGTTGGTGGTGGGGCATGTCCATGGGGTGCGCCATGGGCGAGGAGGAGGATCAGAGTGGGAATCGGGACATGTGAATGTGTCAGGGGAGAGCAGGGGGTGGGTATCAGCAGCAGCAGCTCTGCTGATATCCTATGCCCCCTTTTTGCCCTCAATACCCCCTTGGGTCCCCCTGGACTTGTGCCAGCCAAAGGACTGGCAAAGATCTGAGTGGGCCCATTGGGGGACCATGGCATGGTGGAATAGGTAAGTACAAATTATTTTACTTACCTCTCTGCTATAGCATGGTATCTTGCATGTCCATAGCATGCAGAGGACCCTCATCCCGCCCCTTTTCCCCGTTCCTCCCCCTCCCTGCCCCATTCCACCCCTCCCCGTCTCTCTCCTGTCCCCCAGGATGATGATGATGATGTTGATGATATTTATATATTGCTTTTCAACAGTAGTTCACAAAGCAGTTTACATAGTAAAATAAGTCATTAACAGCACAATCCTATCCAACTTACACCACCGGTGTAACCAGCGGTGTAGCAAGAACGGGAGGCCCCAGAACTGAAAGGAGATTTAAGTCCCCTCCAAAGGGGGGTTCAAAGGGGATTTAAATCTCCCCTCCCCTCCAAAGTCTCCCGCCCTGCCCTCCGCCGCTGGTTACACCAGTGGTGTAGGTCGGATAGGATTGCGCTGTACGGTTTAAAATAAGTCATGTCAGCCCCCAAAGGGCTCACAACCTAAAAACAAAATAAAGAAGAGACACCAGCAACAGCCACTGGAAAAGACACCATGCTGGGGTGAAGAGGGCCAGTTGCCCTTGCTAAATATAAGAGGACACCACTTTGAAAGGTGTTTCTTTGCCCAGTTAGCAGTTACTGACACCGTGGATACAACGTATCCACTGGCAGACCACCTCTGCCACTCACTGTTTCCAGTGGTGGTCCAGCTGATCCAGATGGTGGGTCATGTTTGCAACTACCTTAAATCACCTTAGTTCCACTGGCATAAGGCCCATATAGGATTGGGCTGCCCATTAGCCAGTCCATCAAACATTGTATTGCAACAGACAGTCAAAGGTCATCCCAATTCTCATTGTGTCAAAATTTACATAAAGTAAGAAGCAGCCGGCAGGCCCCCGTCAATGCTGAAAAAGAGGTAATGTGGTGCAGTCGGACTCCCTCTTCCACAGTTTTGCCACTCGTGTCGAGTCAAATCCGTGGATGGAAAAACCGTGGATAAAAAGGTCTGACTGTACATCTTTTCCTTGGCTCTTTATAAAGTGGGCAAGGAAGTAAACCAGATCCTCTGCTTCATCTTATCGTCCAGCCATCCGCCTCTGGCCTTCATGGGATGTGGGCCAATCAGCTCCATGATTTCCTATACTGCAATTTTAGGAGGACACCGGATTGACTGTGTTCACTGATGGGGCACTTGCAGTGGGGAAGACAACTTTGGATTTCCTGTACCTTGAAAGTCATCTTGAAATTACTTAGAGATTGAGGGTTCCAGGGCTGCTTGATTAGCTAAGCTGGCAATTTAAGGCTACAGAGTGTGGACAGCAGATGTTCCTTTGCCAAGGGAATGCCACATGACATTTTATTTTCTCAATAATTACGAAAGCTTAGGTGTAAGATTACTAGATAGGATGAAAGTCAACGAACAACTCCTCAAGAAAATAAGAGCCCTGTCAGATTGATCTACATGATTTTTTTTTCTTTTGCCTGTGCCAGAAGTTTGCCCCCACTGTTCTGGAATGAGGTTATGAGTCAGTGAATGGGTTGAACTATGAACCTCAACTTTATTAATTTACATATCTGTTCAGCATTTTTTTTTAAAGCCAATGTCCTCAAACTCAGTACTGCTATACTTGCTAAAAGGACAAGAGTTGGAACTGCTATTCCGGCTAGTAACCTTGGATGACCCACCTCATCTTGGTTCCAAGTATTGGATCAGTCATATAACTTATAAGCCACTGTGAGAGAAAGCGGAATAGAAATCTAATAATAAATAAACTTGCCTCTGCTCTTCCCTGCTCACTGCCGAGGAGGCCCTGCAAGTATCATCATCAGATCCTGAGCCAATAACTCTGAGAGTCATGGAGGCACAGTCTTGTACTGGTTCCAATCCCACAGAAACTGGACAGGTTCGAGAAGGTGGTGTTGGGGGAGGAGACTACTGTTTGAGACTCCTTGGAGGTTGGCTAACAGGGTCCCACAGGGTTCCATCTTGTCCTTCATGCTCTTTAATATATACAGGAAACCTCTGGGACCGGTCATCAGGGGGATTTGGGTTGCAGTGTCATCAATGGGATGACACTCAGCTCTATCATTTTCATCTGACCCCTAGAGATAATGGAAACTTTTAGCTGATGCCTGGGGACTGTGATGGGTTAACCAACTGAGACTTAATTCAAACATGACTGAAGTACTGTTGGTCAGTAGAAAAGCTAATCCATGGGTGAGCAATCAGCCTGATCTAGATCAGATCGCACTCCCTTTGAAAGGACAGGTGTGCAGTTGGTGGCGCTCCTTGACCCAGCTTTGCTCCTGGAGTTGGAGGTTATGGCTGTGGCTAGGAATGCCTTTGCACAGCTTTGGCTAGTACTCTAACCACAGCCCTTTCTGGAGAACACAGATATGGTCACACAGATATGGTCATGCCGCTGGTCACATTCAGGTTTGACTATTGCAACATGCTCTAAGTGGAGGTTTTCTCAAAACGTATTTGGAGATTGTAGTTGATGTAAAGTTTCACCTCCAGGCTGCTACTGGAGAGGTAATTATCCAGATCATATAGCTTTAGTTTTATATGATCTGCATTGGCTCCAGATTCCTTTTGAGGCTCAATTCAAGGTGCTGGTATTTGCTTTTAAAGTCCTACACAGCTTGGATCCAGAATTTTCATAAGAGTCTGCCTGCACACTGAGGTCATCAGGGTCGGCCCTGCTTTGGGTTCCACCACCCTCAGGGGTATGGTTAATAAGTATGCAGGCCAGGCTGTACACAGGCTTTGGAACACCTCCTGAACGTAGCAGGCATGCCTGGCCAATTTCTTCCTGTGTTTAGGAGACTGGTTCAACCCACCCCTTTCCAACATGGTTCAGACACTGGCCAGGCTGACACCTGAACTTCAGTACTGGTGACAGTGATAGTCACACATCTATAGTCACACATCTATTCTGGGAAGAGATAATCTGGTTATGTCAGTTTATGTAATTATACCCAGTATTCCATTAGGGGGCAGATGGGGGCACCATGGGAGGACCACGTTTCCCAGGGCCACTGGGACCAAGTTTCCCAGGGCCAGCATTGCACATCCACACATGCACACAAACAAGCAGAGATAAATCAATGATTTGACTTATCTCCGCCGCAGCCTTCTCCAACCACGAATGTCATTCCTGTTGGCTTCAGAGTTCAGTCACCTTCCTGATAGCGCTGAACACTAGGAGAGTTCGTACTTCAACAACATTAGCCTTCACTCAGCCACTGAGCCATCTTCACTCTCTGACTCCTTATGCTACCCTGAGTATGTAAGTGGATCAGGAATTGGGAAACAGAGTGAGTCAGAGGAGTCACACATCTATTCTGGGAAGAGATAATCTGGTTACGTCAGTTTATGTAATTAAATAGTAAACAGTACCATATGGGGAAATGGGAAGCATTGCTGTTTAGAGTGTATACTTGGTACCCAAATGTATTAATGCAGGGGTGGCCAACCTTTCACCATTAGGGCTACTGTGTTCTTAAGAGTTGTGTTGAAGACAGAATCTTGGCAGCTGCAATTGCAGATGGTGCTGCTAAAGCAGCTGCACCTGCTAAAATGCCCTCACCTAGACAACCATTAAAGGGCCAGGAGCATTCATGCTTAAAAGTTGGCTCCTGCATTAATTCTATGTAGGGTGATGCATATTGTGGCAAAAACAAAACAAAACAAAAAAACCCACGATTTCATGTATACACTGATGGAGTCTGATCTGTGTATAACAAACTGGGAATAAGATCTTGAGATTGTGATGGATTGTGCAATGAAAATGTCAGCTCCATTAGCAGGAGCAATGAAGAAGGCAAATTCCATGCTAGAAATCATAAGGAAAGAGATCAAGAATGAGAATGCTAACATTATACTTGGAATGCCATTTGTACAGTTTTGGACAAAAACCATTTGTACAAATACACATTTGGAATACCATTGTACAGTTCTGGTCACTACATCTCAAAAGGATATTATAGAGCTGGAAAAAGAGCAAAAGAGAGCAACCAGAATTATCAGAGGGCTGGAACACCTTCCTTATGAGGAAAGGCTACAACATTTGGGGCTTCTTAGCTTGGAAAAAAAGACAGTAGCAGGGGGAACATGATTGAGACATATAGCATTATGCATGGTGGGAGAGAGAGAGAGAGAGAGAGAGAGAGAGAGAGAGAGAGAGAGAGAGAGAGAGAGAGAGAGAGAGAGAGAGAGAGATTTGCATATTCCATTTCATTATGGAAACTCCTGTTAGTAAACTACTCAGTTCAGGAGTGGCCAACCTTCCACAATGAGGGCCTCTGTGTTCTTAAGAGTTGTGTAGAAGACAGAATCTTGGCAGCTGCAAGTGCTGATGGTGCTGCTAAAGCGGCTGCATCTGCTGAAATGCCCTCACCTATACAACCAAAAAAGGGCCAGGAACATTCATGTTGAAAGGTTGGCCACCCCTGTTATAAAATTAAATTATCAATATCCAAGGCATGTCTGCTTAGGGGTTGTATTGGAAAATGCGGAAGACTTCCCCCGAGTAGAAGAGGGAGATCGCCTTCCAGCCCTGCTTGGAGACTTCCTGGAGGCACATGGTTGGCCATGGAAGGACTAGATCAGGGGTGGCCAACCTTCCACCATTAGGGCCTCTGCGTTCTTAAGAGTGGTGTAGAAGACAGAATCCTGGCAGCTGCAAGTGCTG
The DNA here is from genome assembly GCA_026170595.1 of Plestiodon gilberti rubricaudatus. NCBI lineage: Eukaryota > Metazoa > Chordata > Lepidosauria > Squamata > Scincidae > Plestiodon > Plestiodon gilberti. The sequence continues at coordinate 103,618,181 of JANXHW010000002.1, read as the reverse complement.
ATGGTGCTGCTAAAGCAGATGCACCTGCTGAAATGCCCTAACCTGTACAGCCATTAAAGGGCCAGGATCATTCGTGTTGAAAGTTTGGCCGCCCCTGACTCAGTTGTATATTACAGTCCAATAGAATAAGCAGGGTTGAACACACACATGCACGCATGCACGCACACTCTACAAAGAGAAACAAAAGCCCCAAACCAAACGGGTATAGCCTTTTTGCAGCCAGGTGTGGCTAAGCCGGATTTCAAAGCCAGTACATTTATTAGCTGGGATCTATTCTGCTTCCTTCTTTGACGCACAACAAATGTTTTTTTCTTTTTCTTTTCCCAGAGTGGCTCTGTGCTATGCTTTGCACTTCTAGAATCCACATGCAGAAACCTATATACAGTACAGCCATGTGTGTGGAAAGAAAAGCCCAGGAATTACCTCTTGGCGGTTAATGCAGTTGGCTGTTTGCAAGAGCAGCCGAGGTCACTTAAATGAAAAGGAAAAAAAAGGTCTGCTAAGGACAGTGCATCAGCTGATAGCGTTAAAACTGCAGGCAGGAGCACTTACCCATAAATGGATCTATGTGTTTTGCTCCAGCCTGATGTGGCAGATGATGGTGTTTACTCAAGAGTAAATACACTCATGCAAACTGAGCCTCCAGTCAGCTATTTCAAGTGGTACTCTCTATGGTTCATCATACTTAGCCCTACCAGCGTCCTGGAATCGAGGCTGGCTTCGGCCTAGAGCGGACCCAAGCCGCTCCCAAGTGTGCACCGCGACTGCCCAATGGGGTTCCGGCTTCCAGAACTTCTGGTCAACAACGCGACAGAAGTCGGAACGCCATTGGGCAGTCGCGGTGCACACTTGGGAGCGGCTCGGGTCCGCTCTAGGCCGAAGCCAGCCTCGATTCCGGGACACTGGTAGAGCTATTCATACTCACACAGGGAGATCCACTGGTGAGTAAGGGTGCAAGCTTGCTGCTTTATAGAACCCACATATGTTAAGCTTGCAAGGAGCAAGGAATGTTTTGGAAGTTCACATTTTTTTTAAAGACAGCTGTAATCAGGAGCACCACATGAGATTCATTGCACACTGCACCAGTTCCTGGATCTATAAGGGCTCAATCCTATCCAACTTTCCACTGCTGATGCAGCTGCAATGCAGTCCTGAGGCAAGGGAGCAAATTGGAGTAGGCCTCCATGACTGCCCCCCTATGGCAGAATGCAGCACGCGCCCCATTGGCATGGCTGCATCAGCACTGGAAAGTTGGATAGGATTGGGCCCTTAGTGAGATCACTGGGAAAATAAGTGTGATCACTGCCTGCTCTGAAATCTGAAAATATGGTAACAGCTCTTTGTGTGCTAAGTTAGTTGCTTTTTGATCTAGCACGATGGATAATTAAATAGTTTAACTCCTCGCAGCCAGTGTGGTATAGTGATTAGAGTGCTGGATTTTGAGCAGGAAGACCTCTGTTCAAACCGTGCTCAGTTATGACCTGCCATGAGTGACCTTGGACTAACCACTAACATCAGACTAACTTTCCTTACAGGATTACTTCCTGCCACTGGCGTCACTGCAGAGGGGGCGGAGCTCTAAGTTCCGCCGCGGTCAGACCCTCCGTTACACAGGAGCACGAAGCGCCCCCGCCCCCTCGCTTTCGGAGCCATTCAAGTCGGTGAAAGTTGCGGCAAGGAGAGTCATGACCACATGACCACGGAGGCGTCTTCGGACAACGCTGGCTCTTCGGCTTTGAAATGGGGATGAGCACCACACCCTAGAGTCGGACACGACTGGACTTAATTGTCAGGGGTCACCTTTACCTTTTTTTATAGCAATGATGCATCATGGACAGTACGGTGGATTCTATATCTACATATTCATAATGTAATAACCACCAAACCACCAGTATTTATATACCACCTTTTCTTTGGTCATCGGTTTTCTCCTTTGACTTTAAGTCAAAGGCAGTTTACACAGGCAGACTTTCTGAACCCCAAGGTTTTTACAATACAATATGTCCCAGTCTTTCATAGAACCCTTCATTCTAGATGGTTTCTTTCACAGTCCAGCTTCTCACTGGCATCTGTCTCATCAAGCTTCAACTGACAGGCAACCTTGCCTCTCACTCAAAGTGCAGCTGCAGCTTCTCTCCCTCACAGAGGCCCTGCAGCTTATCAGTGGCGTGCCGGCAGCTCTCCGACAGACTTCTGGCCTTCCCGAACTGCTGTCCTTGAGATCTTCAGGCATATGCGATGGTCACTGTACCAACTGAGCCAAACCTCCTGCCCATCATGTAGACATGATGAGGAACAGAAGCAAAAAGACATGGAGCAGTGTCACTTCCATGTATCTGGTATAAAAATCTAGTTTGGCCATTATGGTTACCGATACCTGATATACTACAAGATTGGGCTGTTGTGCGGAGGGGTTTATGACAGTGGAAGACACTTCCACTGTCGTAAAATAGCTGATGATGGAGCACTCAAGAGCTGGTGCAGGTCTGAGGAGACCCATTGGCAACTGGGAGGCTTACCCAGAGGAAAGGGAAAATATTTTCCCTTACCTCTCTCAAGCCTCCTGATCCCCCCCCCCCCCGGATGCAGCACAAGCCTTTTTGACATGGCTGTATTGGCGGAGGGGGGAATGCATAGGATTGGGCTGTAGTGTAAATACAAAAAGCTCATTGTATCAGTCCATACAAGCAAAGAGAAATAGTGAACAAAATGTAAATTTAGTTCAACATCGCAGAGCTGCTAGTAGAGGATGTGATTTTGTTCTGTTCTAATTTTTTCTTAACATGTTAATTGTTTGCTAATTCCTCCTGGGAAATCTTTGTCCTAGTTTTCTCAGGACTTCATAATTATATAAAATTCTGCATATTTCATGGTTAAAGAAGCAAACATTACTAAAAAAGAAAAACCAAAACAACACTGTGAAACTGCAGAGAGCAAACAAGCAGAATCTAATAGCAGACAGCAGGAAAAAGTGTTTTATATTTAGAACATTAATAATAGTGATCACAAAAGAGGTAAAAAATAAAAATTATCTGTTCAAAGCTGTTGAAACTTCAGAGTGGCTTTATATGAGAGTGTGGTAGATTGCAGGAGAGACACTTGCATTATTTCTCTATACCGCATTCATATACAAATGCTATGCTCTTTTCCTGAGAATTATTGATATCATTCTAAAGAAGGAAACAATGTGTTGTGCCTTTTAATTCCATACTTTTGTCTTGTGTTCTCTCCAAAGCAGACCAGTGGCGTTCCTGAGGTAGGGGCTCGACAGTAAGTCGCGCCCCGTCCTAGTACCGCGTTCACGAACCGGAGCGAGGAGGCCCCGCCCCTCGCCATCGGAGCCATTCAGCGCAGCGAAGCCGAACGGGCAGGAGACCCTGCCCGTTCAGCTTCGCTGCGCGAAATGGCTCCGACGGTGAGGGGCGGGGCCTCCTCGCTCCGGTTCATGAACACGGTACTAGGATGGGGCGCAACTTACGGTCGAGCTCCTACCGCAGGAACACCACTGAAGCAGACATTCCCAATGTGGGAGCAGCTTGGTCATCGTTTCACCAACACCACTGGAGCGAGGTGATGATACAGAACAAAGAAGCATAGAGGTAGGCAATGAAAGACATGTTTGCCCTTTCAGAAAATCACTGAATGCAGAGACACCTGGGAGCATGGCCATCAGGCATGGTCACGTGATCAAAAGTAGTAAATGGGACAAATGTAACATTGGGGACTTTACAGTTGAAACTCCCTCAGTTTCAAAAGTCCCAATTTCCTGTCTGTAGCATGCCTTCTCTCTCTCTCTCTCTCTCTCTCTCTCTCTCTCTCTCTCTCTCTCTCTCTCTCTCTCTCTTGTGTGTGTGTGTGTGTGTGTGTGTGTGTGTGTGTGTGTGTGTAAGTATATACAGTTAGACCTCGCTATCTGTTGGGGATCTGTTCTGGACCCCACCGAAGGTCTAGCGAACATTGATAGCGAAGATCCGCGGATACCGGGGTTCGCATAAAAACCTTGTTTAAAGAAAAAAGCCCCCCAGCACCATTTTACCTTTCAAAAGTCAAACCATGGCATTTTCAAGCCAAAACGGCACTTTGGGGGGCTTTTTTTCTTTTTAAACAGGGTTTTTAGAGCAGATATTTGCAGGTCTGGGACCCATGGTGTAACAAATCTGCAGGTCCCAAACCCGTGGATAAAAAGGGTATAACTGTAAATATGTATATACATATACAGTATGTATGCACACACACACATATTTGCTTGGGGAGGGATGGTGACACTGACAAGGGAGAAGAGCAGATGCTTCACCCATTTGTTTCTTTACAGGGTTAGCTTTCCCCAAAATGCTCAGAAATACATCAAGGGTCTTTTGAGCATTTTCCAGAAAAGATTAGTAGGTTACTGAGGTAAGTCACAAGGAGTTTTTGCAACGCTCATCAAAAAGAGGTGCCCTTTCCCCCAAAGAAACAATCAAATCTCTCAGGACCCCAAACACTTTTTAGCGCAGAGTTTGGCCAATTAACTGCAAGGAGTGAAACATGACCTAATTGTTTCACTGTCAGTCTGTCGGAGGGGAGTGTATGGTTTTTCCTTCGGCTCCTGAGGCATGTCAATTGGCCACATTCTGCTCTCACTGGAAACAATTATTTTGGTCAGCATGTTTAAGGTCTCGAGGCCATTCTCGCTGATTCTGAAAGCGCCTGGCATGAGATGATCAATTTGCATAGCTCCACTGGATATTTGGATGAACTATGATGTGGTGTCCAGATTCCGTGCTGCTTTTGGATTTGCCTTGGCTCATTGGCTTGATTCTTATGGCTCTAATCGCCGTCTCCCATGCTGATTCATAGCAGGCCTGAAACAGGTGCAGGAGCTTTTTTTAGAGGCTAAAAACTATCCTCCTACTTAATGGTGACCTTTTTGACTTCTATTACTGATTGATACTTTACGGACATATGTTCTGCATAGAGTGAAAGTGAGATGGAGCAGGAGCAGGGAAGAAAGATGCAAGCAATAATAACTCTTCCAGTTGGCACAAACTGTTTTATCTATTATTGGTTCAAAAGTGCACGATAATGACCTCATTCTGGTTGTCTGTGATCTTGACTTTCTGGCAGAAAAGACTGTATTGGGTGTCATAGCTGCCTACGGTGAAGGCGAAAATATGAAAGATAAAGTCGATAAAGAAAACCTGACTTTGACAGGGAGCTAGGAGGAACTGGTGCCAACGGGTGCTAAAAAAGAATGCTTGTTTTGTGTGTCCCAAGAAGTCAAATGCATTTTGTGTGCCAGAGTTTGTATATCCCTCCTGTCAGGTGTAGTTGTCTCAAATACGGCATGAATTTCGACACTTCTGACATTTTGGACTGCAGCCGGTTAACTTGGTATTCTTCATTGTTTCGACCTTGACGGAGAACCTACTGTATATTTCTTGTAATTGCCTGAGCAATTAGTGCCATGTTGGTGAATCCAAAACTAGTCTCAATGCACAAACATTTTCGGGCATTTTTAACAGCAAAACTAGGAAGATAATAATATCACCAATTATAGCTGTTGCAAATAGTAACTGTTTGTATCTTGGTGCATACCGTATTTTCGCTCCATAAGATGCATCGGACCATTAGACGCATTTTACATGGGTGGACTTGCCAGTGATGTTCTGTTTGATAACAGTGTTTTGCCAGTTACTGTGTTTCTGAAGGTGACCATTCTCTAAGGCAGTGCTTCCCAAACTGGGAGGTGCAGCTCCCAGGGTAGTCGCGGAAACCAGCCAGGGGAGCCGCAAAGTACCATGGGATTCTCTCAGAAAACAGTGCAATGCTAATTGGCAGGCATCAACATAATGTAATGGGGAGCCACGGCCAATGGTCGCCAATGGTCGCCAATGGTCTAGTGAGACACAGGTCGAAAAACACTGCCCTAAGGTAAGTGCTGTAAGATGCAGTGCCCTAAGGTATCATTTTGTTTGTGGAAGAGAGACTCTCTTAAAAATACAGGTGTCCTGTGAATGTTGTGGTCAATCACACAAAGAGAGCATTCCTTCTGTAGAAAGTGTTTGTCAAGTTCATTTGTTGTTTTGAGGGGAAGGAGGCACCTTGGACCTCCCACGGCCACTGCCTTCCCAGGATTAATGGTGTGAGGGGGGGGCGCACTCAAGGGCACCTGTCAGGGAAGGGGAGAACTGGTCGGGAGTCCTTGTCTACCTGGCAGGTAGACCTGGGGTCCGGGGTCCGCTTCAGAGAGCCATGTATACCTTTAAAGTTTCCCGGTCCCCCGACTAACATCATCACGCAACACTGATGGCATCACGCTACTATCGGGTCACGAGGCTCCACGCCGCTGTGCCTCACCGGCCCCCAACCTCACCGCATGTCCCTGATTTAAGGTATATGTACGGGCACATGCTTAGCTGCCAATCTATTTATGATCATACTTGAACAAGCAGTTCTTAAAGAAGCCAAATACAGACCACTCATGTGGGGTTTTATATTGATGACATCTTTGTCATCTGGACCCATCACAAAAACAATTGGAGCAATTTAAGATGTCAGCACTTCCCATCCAGCTATCAAATTCATGCTGATTGCTTGCACGGGAATATATTATTAAGAATATTTATATACCACAGTTCGGGTCGCCACATCTCAAAAAGGATATAGTGGAACTGGAAAAGGTGCAGAAGAGAGCGACCAAAAATGATTAGCGGGCTGAGGAATCTCCCTTATGAGGAAAGGCTACAACGTTTGGGACTCTTCAGTCTAGAAAAAAAGGCACCTGAGGGGAGGGGACATGATTGAGACATTTAAAATTTTGCATGGGACAGAGAGAGTGGATAGAGAGAAGTTCCTTTCCCTCTCACACAACACTAGAACTAGGGGACATGCACTAACATTGAGTGGCAGGAGAATTAGAGCAGACAAAAGAAAATATTTCTTTACCCAGCATGCAATTAATCTGTGGAACTCCTTGCCACAGGATGTGGTGATGGCACCAGGCCTAGATGCCTTTAAAAGGGGATTGGACAGATTTATGGAGGAAATGTCCATCACAGGTTACAAGCCAATGATGGGCGCATATGCAACCTCCTGGTTTTAGTAATAGGCTATCTCTTAATGCCAGATGCATGGGAGTGGCGACAGGATACAGGGTTCTTGTTGTCTTGTGTGCTCCCTGAGGCATCTGGTGGGGCCACTGTGTGATACAGGAAGTTGGACTAGATGGGCCTTTGGCCTGATCCAGCAGGGCTCGTCTTATGTTCACTTTTCAACAGGAGTAGTTCACAAAGCGGTTTGCATAGTAAAAATGAATCAATAAATGGTTAACACTTCATGTGTCTTGACAAAATGAACTCTCATCCATGAAAATGTATGTCACATTGCATTTGTCTGTCTTTAAGGTGCTCCAGGATTCTTTTTGTTGTTTTAACGCTCATCAAATTTATGGCATTTACCATAAAATATATGAATACATTGAACATCAGTGTAAAATACTGACTAAACTATTTTTTAATAGATTTATTGAGGAAGGTAAAAAAAAGAAAGGAATTCGGCTATCATCTAAAACTGTAGAATGTAGGTTTGTTGTTTGACATTGTTTGCTTTTTGCCAACATTAAACAATTATTTAACCCCGAGATACCAGTCAACATGTATAGAACACTGTGTTAAGAGTAGCTATTCCAGTGCTGCTTATTTTTTGTATATTAAAAAGAGACACCTTGAATTGCCCACTTCATAGTAATGAGAACTTGATGATCCCCTGAAGAAATAGAGCTCAGAAAATTTAGCTTTCTTGTACAAATTAAATGCTACCACAACACAAATAAAATTATCAAAGCTGATGGTAAGAGACTGCTTATTGCTGCTGGTGCTGGTTGAATGATACAGATGTCTTGGGTCCTAATGCATGAAATATCACCTTTGCCATGTTTTGCTTGCAAAGGTTGGAGGACGGCTAAAGGCCAGTGATGTAGACTTGAGTCTATTGACTCGGACTTGAGTTGGACTCAAGTCGCATCAGTGACTTGATTTGGACTTGACTCGGTGATTGTAAAAAAAAACTCAAAAGACTCGATTCGAGACTTGGAACCTTTTACGACAAGTCCAATTTTATTCAGGTTTAAACCTGCTTTCCCCATCAAATGGATAGGGACTCGCAACTCACAACCAAAGACTCGGGACTTGGGGCAAAGACTTGGGACTTGACTCAAGACTTGGAGTCAGAGACTTGATCCACACCCCTGCTAAAGGCAGTTCTTGTTCACATTCTTCCTTCTGGAGTAGACAGCCCATATGTGGTTTCACACTCTGATGTATTCAATCCTTAGGGAAGTCTCATTTGGTAGGTATGCTGATGTATTCTTCCAGTCGGTGATATGACATTCAGTGATCATACAGCCAAAGTGGACATCATCTTTGCTTGGTACGTTAGATGGAGGTTCTCAAAGTTCTCCCCGCAACTTTGAGTATTTGTGGGGACGGGGTTAGCAGCAGTGGTTGCGATCCCGGGGATTGCTGCCAGCAGGAACAAAAATAGATTTTAAATACTTGCTGGGGGTCCTGGGGCGCTTTTGGCAGGTGCAAGGATGCCTTTAGACTACTCCGCGGGCCTCCCCAAGCTTTAGGTCACCACTCAGTGGCAATTACAACCACTTCCGGTTTTTGGACTAGTACCCCTTGCCCCGCTCACATCGAGGCAGAGGTCACCACCTTCTCCTTGGTCTCCCCTCTTACAAGGCCAATGTAAAGGTTAACCACTCCCCAATCCCTCTCACCACCAAGCCCCACTCTGACCACACCTCCAAAACCCTCAGCTCTCAGTCACTCCGCAACATACAACATACAATCCACTCTACCACTCTCTCGATGCTGACATAATTCCTTCCTATCTCCTCAAAATTTCCTAGTACTGCACAGATTTAAAAAAAATGTGCAAAGGAGAAGGGAGGTGGGCTGGCATATAGTGATTTGAGCTGGGAGTTGGTACTAATCCAGAGGGTATCAAAGACATCAAACATCTTGGACACACAGCGTCACAGGAATAGTCGCCCAGCCTCCTCATTCTTGATCCGCTGGGTGAAGAGCCACGGGCAAAGTACCCTTTGACTCTTGCCCATTGGCTCAGGCAAGCCAGAGGCTTCCGCAGGCTCACCTGAAGGGAAAGATCCAATGGAGCCATGAGTGCTGGTCCTGCCCCCAAGGCAGGTAATTAAAAGATAATAATTTTTTATTAGGCGCTGCTTTTCTTGCTGCCTCACGGCTAACTTACAGCTTGTTTGCTTTGTGTGCTGTTTTTATATGATTTCATTGTTTTGTTTTGTTAAGCTGCTTTGGGTATCATTTCATGGGGTAGAAGGACCTAAAATAAATAAATAAATAAATAAATAAATAAATAAATAAAGCTTGCTGCTAAAGTATCAAGGTGGGGCAGGGCAGGGCAGGGATACTGAGGTGAAGCCCACCTCTCCCCTCTTAGTATTCCTGGGGCAAGCTGTGTCAGGGGCTTCCAAGCCCCAATGTACTTGTCCGTATGATTAGAAATCCACTTTGAGACAGTTTAGGCACTGACGCTAGACTTTCAGTGCAAGCCTATGCATGTGTCTTCAGAAGTAAGTTCTATTGTATTCAATGGGGCTTACTCCCAGCAGTATATAGGATTGCAACCTTTGTCTCTTTCATTGATATGGTATATGACAGTGGTTCTCAAATATTTTAGCACCGGTACCCACTTTTTAAAATGACACCCTATCGGGACCCACCTAGCTTTACGTGACTTACAAAAAAAAATACTTTTTTAAAAATATCTAGAAAGAAATAATATATTTATTTCCTTACAAGTAATATTATTTTTTATTTGCAAAAAAACTCAATCCATTTCTTGCAATGAGGCAGCCCTAATGAATTGTCTCAAGGCTTGAGGAGCTTATTTATGTGACCCGGCCTTCACCTGCCCCCACTACCTGTCATTGACAGACTTGGAAAAAACCACACACACACACACACACACACACACACACACACACACACACACACACACACACACACAAGACTCTCAAACATTTATCTCCCTATGTTTACACAAGCTTGCAAACTGCAGGAGCTCAACTGTTTGCATGGTAATTAGCATCTATCTTGCAAACTGCAGGAGCTCAGCTCTTTGAAGGACAATTAGCAGCTATCTGATTTTTGAATAGCCTCAGGGCTTGTGGCAATTACTTAGTCTTATCTGATCTTTCCATCACCTGGGACCCACCAGAAATCAGGTCGCAACCCACCAAGTGGGTCCTAACCCACAGTTTGAGAAACACTGGTATATGGTATATGATACAGTATTGATATGGACCTTCCAAGCCCCTTTGATGTTGAACTGTTCCGGGGAGGGGGGGGGGAGAGTGAGAAGGCAGACAGAGTACATCTAAGACGATATCCAGCCACAGCACTTTCTACTTTAACTCTATTTTCTGCATGTTGCCAGCCTGAGAGAAAAATACAGCAGCATCACCATCAACTGCTACATCTTCTGTATATCACTTTCTGGGAATCACTGGGCTATTTTCCCAAGGAGGCTTTGGTGGGAAACTGGCAAAGCACTAATCAGTCTTGGTTAATGTGAATTATTGCTCACTAGTGCACCGTTGTAATATATTGGCACTGTTATGATTGTATAGGGAGACTCTGTGTGTACTGCTGCAGCATTCTTATATTGCTTCTATGGCTTTATTCTACTAAATCCTGTGGCTTTACTCTATCAAACACAGTGCTTGGGATTCCATTGCATCGGAAAGCAAAATTATGGAATCTCACTATATTAAAAAAAAAAAAAATAGTAGCACAGTGGCTTCCACCGGGATATTTAAGATTTTGGTGATGAGTCCTGGACTTAATTGTCAGGGGATACCTTTACCTTTACCTTAGTGTTAGTAAATGCTCATCAGATGCGTCACTACGACACGCGTCACCCCAAAGCAGGGGGCGCGCGTCACCCTAGTGATGCTCCAACATTCGGCGTGGCCTTTGGCCACGGCGCGATTTTGAGGGGGGGCGACCCGGCTGCACCCTGCCCTGGGTGCCCCCCCACCCCGCGTCGCCCTCCGGATGCTTCAGGGCCTTCTGAATGAAGGCCCATGCACTGCGTCAATACGGGTATTTTTACAATTTTCGCGCATGCGCAGAGACCGTTTTGAGGGCAAGGGCCTGCCTTCTTGCCCTCAAAACGGTCTGCACATGTGCGAAAATTGTAAAAATACCCATATTGACGCATTGGCGCAAAAATACCCATATTGACCCATATTGACGCAAAAATACCCATACTGACGCACTAGCATTCAGAACCTCGTGACGCGCGTCACCCCCTGGCGGCCCGCCCCCCCTGCCACGCTCCAGTGACGCCACTGATGCTCATCAGACGGTAGATGAAAAGGATTAAACAGTTATGGTATGATACAGTAGAGTGCATGCAGAGAAGGGAGGCATGTAAGTCAGAGGAGAAATCCGATGACCAAGAAAGGCAGTATATAAATACCGGTGGTATGATGATGATGATGATGATGATGATGATGATGTATGCTGGAAAGGGATGGCAAGCTCCTAGGCAGATTCAGCAACATCGACTAGCCCAAGCAATCCGTTCTGTCTCCCATAAATGTACGGGACGTCTAGTGGGGAACCCACAAATAAGCGTGTTCCAAGGCTCCTATCACATGACAGCCACCATTAACCACATCACCACCAGACCTTCCTATCAGATTTTCTCCTAGACATGAACCTGCCCGCTGACGTTGTAGCTGGAGGGCTTCAAGCAGAGACTGGACAACCATCAGTTAAGGATGCTGTAGCTCTGGATGTCCTATAGTGAGCAGGGGGTTGGATCAGAAGACCTACAACCCTCCCCTCCAACTCTATGATTTGACGAACCTGGTAGATGTGTACCCACAACAAAAATAGTGTTGTGTCTCCATTAATGTTAAAAGCCTTGTCTCTGTGGTGAGGGGTAGGTTTATAGATCCCCTCTTATCACCATAGTCCCAATCTACGGGGAAAGCACGATCTGGCTGCCACTGTCAAGAAAAAAATAAATGCATGGAGATGCAAGCTCAGTGCTTCCTATAATGTTTTTTTTTGGGGGGGGGGGGTTGCACAAGGCAGCAAAGCCCTAAAAGAATCAGAGAAAAATACTGCTGTGATTAAATTCCTAGACAGAACATACATACATTGCACCATGTGTAAAAGCATCAGGCAGAATCTGCAGTCCTCCCAGCTTGTCATCTCTTCTGGTCCCCCACCCAGTGACTCAGCTGGATCTGAGAGCGGGGTGGCTCTCAGATCTGCAGGAGCTGCAGCATTGGCCATGCACTGCTACCTCTTCCTATTCACTCTGCCAGCCTGAGGGGGAATCAGGAGGAGGAGGGGTGGCGGCAGGGAGCACACATGCATGCATCCTCCCCAAAAAATACGGCAGCAGGTAAATGTGCCACTTCAGGCCTGGGTTGCCCCTGCTAGCCTTTGTATGCAGACATGCCTGGAACTGAACCTAGAACAGGGGTTCTCAACCCCTTCCTGGCAGAGTACCACCTCCGGTGCCACTCTCCTGCTGTGTACCACCGGAAGTGACTGGTGATGACTTCGTTGCCATACTCCTGGGTTTTCAAGTTTTCGGAGGTCAGAAAATGCAGGTAGGAGGCTTCGAGTGGGTATTCCCGAGAGGCTCGGCCAAAGACAGAAGCCTCTCGGGAGTGAAAATATGCCACTGAAAGAGCCGCATCACAGCAGGGTTCTGGTGGTCCTGCGGTTCGAATACCACCAGCAGTCAACCAAAGTACCACTGGTGGTACTAGTTCCACTGGTTGAGAACCCCTGACCTAGAACAATCTGCATTCAGTTCTTGTGCATTTCACACAGAGCTACGGCTCCATCCAAAACTTTACAAGGGGTGCAGCTGGGGATGACCTCTGTCTCTTACCCCAGGAAGAGAGTTTCTCTTTTCCTTCTGTATGAAAAGGTTTTCTTCACCCTGTCTTGAGTAAATAGGAAGGAAAGGGATATTGGGAGCCTCAGAACAATGCTTTGGGGGCATCCATTGGGCAAGAGTGAGAAGAGGCTATGAAAAGAACTTGTCCAGTCTGGATGTGGAATACAAGATCAAGAGATTTGGAAAAGGGACCTTTGGAATTTTTCCAGGAAAAGAAAAGAACGATGCTTTTTTGGTTTTCAGTGGAGACTGGGGTTGGTTGTTGCTTTGGGACTGGTACTACAGCAGAACTAGCCCTGTCTGCCTAGACCAGCTTGCTCAACACTTGGTCCACCTATATCCTGACAAACAAACATATTGCATTAGGTATATATGCAGTATCCTCTGCTTGGATAACTGGGGAGTATGAAACAAGAGAATAGAATGGAACAGAACAGCACATTCAGAACTGTGAAAATGTTCATGCTTTTGTTTATTTTGCTCCTATCTTTATGCTACATCCCACCTCTGAAAAAAAAGAGGTGTCCCCCCCCCCTGTTTATCCTCTTTTTTTCACCATCACCCACAGTCCAGTGGGTGGAAGACAAAAGCATGATTAAGTAACGGCTAGTCTTTTAACTCTTTTGTTAGACAAATACCGATAATGGATTCAGATACTTCCTTAGAGGAACATATCCAGATTTCCATAGTTGGCATTAGGAGTTGCGGGGCCCAATTGGAAACTTTTTTTTTTTTTTGCGGGGCCCCAGGTTCACAGCCAAGCACTGTAGAATCTTAGAGATACAAATAAAAATGTATTATAGACTTTATATCTCTATGGTAGAATGGAAAGCAATCAAAGGTGCACTTAAATAATTACATGTGAGTTAATGGACCAAATGGATCTAAGCACATTTTAATATAAAATAGCATAAAGTAGTGCCTCCGTATCCGCGGATCTGCTATCTGTGGATTCACTTATTCGTGGTTCTCAGGGACCCCTGTACCCATTACCTTCGTTACATTGCTATTGCTGGCACCAAAGCAAGCATGTCTCTTTCTTCACCGAACCTCTTTCTTTACCAAAACTGTAAGCATGCTGGCTTATAGCACAGAGCAGGCAGCAGCCTGAATGCTAGAGAGGCTCCCGAATGTCAAACAGGAAGTCCATGCTGGAGTGCATGCTCCATGCAATGATGGGGGCAATCAAACCGGCAGGGAAACAAGGTAAGGGAAGCTACAGGGGGGAAATTTAGCCGGTTTTCCCGGGCTGCGGCATGGCCGGGCGGGTTCTCCTGCTTGCGCTGCAACCCAGGGGGTAAAGCTACAACCCTGCCAATTTGTCAGGGCTGTAGCTTTACCCTCCGGGTTGCGGTGCAGGCAGAAGGACCCGCCCGGCCGCGCCACAGCCTGGGTCTAAATTTTTTTATTGGGGGGTGCACTTTTGGGGGGCCTGGGGGTACGTGGCCTTTGGGGGTACGCATAGGGGGTACGCAGGCTCTCAAAGATTGAGGAACCCTGCTCTAAAAGGTTAGGGAGGCATGATTTACTTTTGCAGAAGTCATGCTGATTCTCCCTCAGCAAAGCTTGTTCTTCTAATCTACAGTATATGTTCGTAGATTTTATTGTTTTTGAGGCTTTCCACCATCTTACCTGGAACAGATGTTAGGCTGACCTGCCTGTAGTTTCCAGGTCCCCTCTCCCTCCTTTCTTAAAGATTGGTGTAACATTAACTATCCTCCAATTCTCTGGCACAGTGGCCATTTTAGGTAACAAGTCACATATTTTAGTCAGAAGTTCAGTAATTTCACATTTGAGTTCCTTAAGAAATCTTGGGTGGATGGCATCTGTGCCCAGTTACTTGTTTAACTTTAATTTGTGAATACATTCTGAAATGTCCTCTCTTTTATTCTCTATTTCAGTGGTTCTCAAACGTTTTAGCACTTGGACCCACTTTTTAAAACGACACTCTATCAGGACCCACCTAGCTTTATGAGACACTCAAACTCCCTATATTTACACAAACTGCAGAAGCTCAGCTCCTTGCAAACTGCAGGAACTCAGCTTGTTGAAGGGCAATTAGCAGCTATCTGATTTTTGAATAGCCTCAGGGTTTGTGGCAGTTACTTATCTGATCTTTCCATCACCTGGGACCCACACCAGAAATCAAGTCATGACTCACCAAATGGGTCCCGACCCACAGTTTGAGAAACCCTGCTCTATTTGACTTAACTTTTTGGTCACCGTTTCTTGAGGCGGGAGGGGGGGGCTGTTCAGGCAGCGGTATCTGCCCAATGTGCTGTTGTGAGTTATGCTGTCATAAAGGCCCAATAGGATTGGCCACTAGAAAATTACATCTACCTATGTTGTTACACTAACATTCTAGGTGCCAAAAAGGGGAGGGGGACTGATCTCCCTCGCTGCACGTGGTGATGCTGCAGCTACCAGCAGACCAGAGAGATAAGTGGGCAGGGACTCTCCTGCGTGTTGCTTTCTCTCCGCTGATGGACTCCTATGACGAGGGGGCGGGGCGCCTCGTACCGGAGAGTAATGGTGGGGCGGAAAGCAGCAGAACTTAGCTTTCCGCCCCACCTCTAGCGACGCCAGTGAATGTCTGGGTGACAGTATAGTAAGGCTGGGGCATTCTTCAGATTGGATTACAGTACAGTCGGACCTTTTTATCCGCTGGGGTTCTGTTCCTGGAACCACAGTGGATAAGAAAATCAGTGTTATATGAAATCCGGGGGGGGGAGGGGTCGGGAGCGGTGCCACATTACCTTTTTTCCAGCATCTTCGCCGCTTCCCTCCTCCTGAGTTTGTTTAAACTGACTGAAAAAACAAAAGCCACTACTGGAAGCAACCTGTAAATGGCGCCAGATATTCCCGGATGCATTTTTCAGCAGTTTGGACACGTGCACGAGGCCGGAAGTGGCTGGTGGGCCCCCGACTATGCTGAAAAAAGAGGTAATGTAGTGCGGTTGGACTCCCTCTTCCACAGTTTTGCCATCTGTGTTGAGTCAAATCCGTGGATAAAAAATCCTTGGATAAAAAGGTCCGACTGTATATATTCTTGGTGGTGGTTGGTGGTAACGATGATGATGATGATCAAAGCTGTGGGGAATGATGCTCAGTTTGGGATCCAGTTAAGCTTTATGAAGTGAGCACATTTGTATCCCAGACTTGGACCCTCTTGGCTCAGCAACAGTGCTACTGTTCGTGGTTTGTATTCTGTTGAGCAGTTGGCACCTGTACACGAATATTTTTGTTGGAGCTTTGCCTTCTGTTTCCTTGCTTTCCTTGACATAAACTAACATTCTGCTTTCAAAGCTGAAAATAGCCCCATATGTATACATCTTATTAGCCACGGTGTTTTATTATTCTAGTGCATCATTCTGTTAAAATATTAAATGCAGTCCAGAAAGATGGAATGCTTAAATAAAATGTCACCCTTGCACTAGGAAATGCGCACACGCACACACGCGCACACACGCGCGCGCGCACACACACACACACACACACACACACACACACACACACACACACACCAAAGCTGCTTATGTTCTGCTATGATGACCTTCTTTCCTCCCAAAACTCAAACAGGGATTATAATAGATGGAATCAAGATACCAGTTGTACCTCTCATTCACTTGCCATGTTCAAGTAACATTGACTCATCCATGTTTGCAGTTTCAAAATCATTAAATCAAACAATTTCAAAGTGCTTGCACACATGTTCATCAGCATTTGGTTTTCTGTCACAATGAGCAAACATAGAATGCAATATCTGGATGTGGTATAATGAGATTACGGATTTCAGTTGAACATTAATTACACTGAAACCCATAATTTTCAGCTGTTTTATTCAGGAGCTATAAGTGGAAGAGAGCTGACATCGTTGTTCACAGATTTCCAGACCGAATGTGTAACCGAGGTTTCGGCTACACATGAAGCTGTTGAGCACTTTTGGAACAGAAAAAATGAAGACAGATCCCACTTACTCTGTTTGCATGGTAACAGATCAAATCATAGATGCTCCAATACTGAGAAAGTTCTTGATGCTCATATTCTATTGAAAAAAATGAAAATGGGACAAGGCACAAGTCCCAATGGGACAAAGATTACTTGGAGCCCAATCCTATGGTTTTCCCCGCCATAGCATGCAGCCGTGCCAAAACAGGCTGCACTGCATGCTATGGTGAGGGGGGCAGATTGGGAGGCTTGGGAAAGGAAAGGGAAAATGTTTGTCTGCAAATACAAGACATTCGTCTTTCATTAAATGCCTGATTTAAGACAGGAATTTTGAAGTGTCATAACTTTAGAGTAGACCAGGGGTTCTCAACCTATCTTGGAACGAAAGCTTTCATGGCCAGCTACTAGATTACAAGACACAAGTTTTATGGGTGAAGTAGCCATGTAATTAAAATATAAAATACAACGAACTCCAGGCACACACGTATAAAATCTTCAAAAAGAGCCACTCATAACAAGCAGCCGTTAAGAAAATTAAAACAATGAGAGCGGAGAAGTCCGATATCTACAACCACAGTTCTCAAACTGTGGTCCATGTACCCCTAGGGGTACGTGGACCATCAAGCGGGGGTACGCAAGAAGCTTCCCCTTATCAGTTAAGATCAGCTGATTGTCAGCGACCAGAGGTTTTTTTATTTTTTTAAAAAAAATTGCCCCGCCTCCAAGCTCCCAGCTCGGCCTCCCACTGGCGGGGGTATGCGAGAGGCTGCTCATTATCTCCCTGGATCAGCTCAGTATTGGCATGCCAAGTATTTTTAAATTCAAACTGCTCTGCAGTTTCACTATCATTTTCACTTCAGAGCAGCAGAATGAGAGCCAAAGGTTCCTTGCAACATGATGAGGATTGCCTGTTTCTGGAGTGTGTGCTTCTCTTAGATACTAACAGATAAGAGACTGGGTGGGGTGGGGTGGAGGAGGGAGGAGCTGATTTTGGGAAGTGGGAGAGGGAAAAGATGGCTTGGAGATTAAAAAAAAAGAGATCCTGGCATGTGTCTTTTTGCACTAACGTGAGATCAAGGTCTCTGTTTGTTTGGGTTGTTTTCCTTCTCTCCCATCTGTGCAGTGTATCCCCCTTCTGTCTCTCTGATTTTGTGTTGAGTCTCTCTCTCTCTCTCTCTCTCTCTCTCTCTCTCTCTCTCTCTCTCTCTCTCTCTCTCACTCACACACACACACACACACACACACACACACACACACACACACACACACACACACACACACACACACCAGAGGCTTACCATTTGTTCCGGAAAACCCGGGTCAGTCCTGGGCTTTCCAGGCTCCGCTGCTGCCGCAGCCGTCACTTGCAAAGGTACCTGCAAAAAGGTACCTTTTTTCCCGGCACCGCCATCTTGGATATCTGAAAACAACAGATTTTCACCAAATCAGCTAAAGGCAAACTCTTGCAATAACTTTGAAACTTTGGCATAATCTTTTTTGTCAATAGGACAAATTGTCTTGAATTTCTGATGAATGTGGGCTTTATAATGCCAAAAACCCCAGTCACCTTAACTATAGTGCAGATCCTAGAGAGAGAGAAAAATATGTAAAACAGTGGGACCAAAAGGTCATGAAATGGAAGACATACAGTCGGTGACATTCCTTTTCAGAGCACAAATGCATACAAGATAAGCAGCTGACATTTAGTGTCTGTCTGATCCTCTCTAGCTTTTTCTGCCTCTCTCTAGAACCCTCAACAGTCAAACCTGGTCAAAACATGCAGTAGAATGAGATGGGGATGCAGTGGTAAAGGCCTGAAAGCTTCCAATGTAAAACAAAAACACCTCTCTCCCCCCCCCCTGTAGAAATTAGCACAGTAGAGAGCAGGAAACCAGAAGCTTTCTCCTTTAAGGCTGTGACACACCGCAGGCGACATGGCGCGAAGCGAAGCAGGCCTTTGCTTCACTTCACACCACTTCCTGTCTATACTAGCCTCTTGTATATACCACTTCCTGTCTATACTAGCCTCTTGGGGGCTTGAATGGCTCTCTCTGTCATCGGCCTTTCAGCCAATCAGAGTATAGGCTTTTCAGACTCAATTCTGATTGGCTGTTTGCTTCCTTATTTGTCCCGCCCCACTGCACCACTGCTGATTGACCGAAGTTCAATTTTTCCATCTCCTCTCACAGGGCTTTGCTAGTTGACACGCAATGCCGTGTGAGAGGAGAGAATGCAAAAGAATACATGACACACTGCCCACATGGTGCTGCTTCCCAGCGCTTTGCGCCACATCGCAGGCAGTTTGTCACAGCCTTTATATTTTACTTGTTTACTTGCAGAACCTTTTTTTTTTTAAAAAAAAAATCAGGATCACTCAAACATATGGCACATAGGGGCATCACTAGGGGGTGCGGACCGCTCCAGGTGACATCCCAGGGAGGGATGGCACCAAAATGACTTTCTAGTCCATTTGTTATCTATGGTGCAAAAAATTTCTACCACTGGTGCATTTTCGCACCACCAGTAACAAATTAATTAGTTATCTTATGCCAGCGGGCTCCTACTTCCAGGAAATATTACTAAAAACATGATAGGGCATGCAGAGAATGCCTACAAGGGAAATAACTTTACCTATTGCAGGGGTTCTCAAAGTGGTGGGTTGTGACCCACCACTTTTTTCAGAAGTGGCCGATATCCCCTTTAGGGGGGTGGCCAGCAAGAACGTCTGCAGTGGCACTCCAGGATCGCGCCCGTCCCAACCCCAAAACACTTTTTTTAAGCATACCTGGTTGTCCTGCCAGCTCCCTGAAGGGTCCACAGAACTCCCCAAGGCTCTAAACTGCGGCGATTGCATTCCAAAGCCAACTTCCAGTTTTCGGCAAATTGTTTTGAGTTGTTGTTAGCCACTCCAATCTTTGGGAAAGGCTAGAAATTGATCAAACCACTTAATATGAATGGTTGTTGAAGTCTGAGGTTTGGAAGTGATGAAGGCAGCCTTGAGCTGGTCAAACTCTTGCTGGCACGCAAGAGGACCATTGAACCTGGTTAGGGCTCATTTCCTTTTGTAGTCCATATAGCAATGTTACCGTAGTGAGATACAAAGCTTACCAGTCCCATGGATGTCCTCGACTTTGACCCGCAGAGGGCAGATGGATCTCTGACTCACCTTATGCCCAAGTTGTGGGTCTTATTTCAGTCTTTGACTTGTGGCTTGCACTTACATCCTGGTGTTGAGAGGCTACAATCTTTGTACCAAAGAATCAGTGGTGGGTAGCCTCCTTCATATTATTTTCAGTGAACAGACTTTGGCTGAGGAAGTTTGAATTAGTCCTCAGGAACAGCCATTATACCGTAAGACAGGGGTTCTTATCCTTTCCTGGCTGAGTACCACCTGCTGTGTACCACTGGAAGTGATTGGCGATGACATAATCACCAATTACTTCTGGGTTTTCAGAGACCAGAAAATGCAGGTAGGAGGCTCTGGACGGATGGGATGGCCCTTCTCAGCATTCCCGAGAGGCGCTAGGCCAATGGTAGGAACCTCACGGAAGCTAAAATGCTCTGCCGAAAGCGCTGCATCAGAGCCACGCTGTTCAGGTGGTCCGGCGGTTCGAGTACCACCAGCAGTCGCCCGAAGTACCACTGGTGTTACTAATACCACTGGTTGAGAACCCCTGCCGTAAGACAACAATAACCCTCTTTAGAAACCATGTGAAGAAGCAGCAAATAATTGAAATATAAAATAAATTAATCTGCGCTGGCGATCTCATTTACTAATGGTTAGTTGAAGTAGCTGTTCCTTAAGGTCATTTTTGTTGTTTAACATAGGTAATTACTTTAACCAGAAGTCCATGCCGCAGCTGACGTTTGGAAATGAGTGAAGAGACCTTGATTAATTGGTCTTATCAGCAGCCATTACTGATTAGATTTTTCGTGTTATTAAATTCCAGTCAAGGACAACCCTATAAACTGTTGTATTGCGTAGTACGTTACAAGTGTCTTTGACATAACTTTTTAAACTGCATAGTGCTGCTAGGCTCATGTGCTGGTGCAGCAGTATTCAAGAAGAAATTGGTGTGAACTCAGAACACATAAAGGCTGTGATTTCTAAGCACCCCTTACTTTGAAGTGAAGTATGAGCCTGGACTTGATGGATGCCATAAGTATTTGTTCACATTCCTCTCCACATATAAAACAGAGGATGGTAGGCAGATAAGGTCTAAACCTCTCCCGTACTCTCTTTTCCCAGCAGGGTTAGTTCACCTATGAGGTAGAAGTCCAGAAGCTGCTTCAAGCAGTAGGTGGGGAAAGGGGGTTAACTGGCAGGGGTGCCCCTTGCTAGACTACTGCCCACCTGGTTGCGGCCCATTCTCTACTCACTTGCTCTCTTTAGAGGAATGAGGAAGATGGAAGAGGACACGCCTCCTCTGAAAATCACAACAGCAGAGCAGAGGGTGGTAATAGAGGCTGGTACAATCCTGTTTCCAAACACTCTCCTAAAAAGAGAGCAGTCTGGAAGAGCACCGTGCCCTCCGTACCTCCTCTGTTGCTCAGTACAGTACTTCTTCAAAACAGGCTTGGCGTGGAGGGTCCTTGAAGTCCCAGGACTCTTCAGTCAATTTTGAAGTAGTAGCAAGTCGAGGAGGAGGAAGACGGGGCATGTGCCTGCTGGCGTGTCCGGGGGGCGGGGGAAGGGGAAGGCCATGGAATTTGGGTGCCATTGTGAGTGCTTGTTCAGTTTCGAAGCATATCCCCAAAGCATATTTTTTTTCCCAATTGCAAAAGTGGAGGCGAGCGGGAGGGCTTTTCCCAGCACGTGTTTTCGCGCACTGCAACTGTCCCTGATGCGCCGAGCCTCCTTTGGAGGCTTGCACGGGGGGGGGAATTGCGCCCACCTCGGCGGAGCGCCCGGGGCTGCTGCTCCTCTTGCTCCGCAGTTGTTACGGTACTGTGAGTGAGGCTACCTCCCAAAGAGGCAGAGTTCCCCTCTGTGTTCTTAAATACAGCAACATCTAGCTGGGCAGATGAACAAATGAATGAAAAAAGTTTTCGAAGGACGGTTTCCCAATATTTTTGTGAAAACCAATGCTTTTTAAATATTTCTTCACTTGTGGCTCTAATTAGGGCTCCAGGTTTTCATTGAATCTGCAATGCACAGTGGGCTTTGCAATTTAGTGGAATAATATGACTGTGGTAATTGGTCCAGTGTTGTGTTTGTCCTCTTTACTCTATCGGTTTCACAAGAGATTTCCTTGCCAAGAGTGGTCTTTAATTCATACATTTGAGTCCTCGGCTCCTGGTGATTTGGGATACGTAATTACATCTGCCATTCACAAAGGGAATGATCAGTTGAAAAATCCTTTTATTATAGTTTTATGTTGTCTCGAGAGAGCTCTAGCACTAGTAGAATGGCTTGTTCTGTTTCTTTGACCAGTGTCCTCCTTGGGTTGTGAAGAAACAAGACATTTTTACAGGATAATTTCTCTCTAGTGTGTAGTAGCAAAGACTTAATTAAGAACCTGCTCCAGGCCAGATCTTTATGGTACATATAAAACTGATTTCTACCTTATTTGATTCAGCCTCAACATGTTTATCTATTTATTTATGAATTCTGGAAAAAAAAATTAAACATCAGAAATTTGAGACACAGTTGTTCCTTATGAGGACTACTGTGCCCACATGTAGAAGGATCCCCAGATGACAGAGAGCTCCGCTTTCTTCCTCCTGTTCGTGTACAGGACACAGTACCATAACATTACAGGAAGTGGGGGGGCACCTTCTTTATCCACATTTTACCCTCCTTCTGCCACTCAGGCTGCAGTCCTATACCCACTTATCTGGAGTAAATCCCATTGAAATCAATGGGGCTTACCTCTGAGTAGACGTGCATAGGATTGTATCATCAGTTATAGGATACCAGTTTTGATCAGGGGTGGCTGGATGGGATTATGTAAGGCAGGGGTTCTCAACCAGTGGTACTAGTACCACCAGTGGTACTTTGGCAGACTGCTGGTGGTACTCTGACTGCTGGGCCACCGGAACACCGCTCCAATGCAGCATGTTTTCGCTCTCGAGAGGATCCTGCCTTTGGCCAAACCTCTCAGGAATGCTGGGAAGGGCCCTGCCACCCACCCAGAGCCTCCTCCCTGCATTTTCTGGCCTCCAAAAACCTGAAAATCCAGAAGTAACTGGCAATGATGTCATCGCCAGTCACTTCCTGTGGTACACAGCAGGAGAGTGGCACCAGTGGTGGTACTCAGCCGGAAAGGGGTTGAGAACCCCTGATGCAAGGGGTACATACTTGGCACATTTTCTGTAATGAGATTTATCATGGTGCTATCATGTTCACCTGTGTGCATGCATGCACAGTCAGAGAAGGAAAAACCAGGGCTATGTTATACCCTGTGTGGATCCCTCTCTATTCAGGTGATATGCCTAGATGTGGAAGGATCATGGCCATGAAATTATTGTGCTCAAGTCATCTCCAACCTGCATAGCCCTCGCCACTGACCCATTCAGAAAAAAAATTCACATAAGAAAAATTGCACATGAGCTAGTGTATTGTGATGGCTAAGAGCGAAGGCTGTGACCTAAGGAGCATCTCCCACTGGAATCTCACTTCTGCCATGAACCCACTATGTGGCCATAGTCACAAGCTGTTCCCTTTCAGCCTCAGCTGCAATATGGGGATAATACGTATCTTACAGAATTGTTGAAAAGATTACATCAAGAGAATCTCCTTTGCGTTCAAAAAGAACGATACACATGCTAATTATTACCTAATTTTTTTAAAAACAAACAAACACCCAAATCCAAACGTTTAAGCTTGACCTCTGTGCTCTAAAAAAAATGCAGTTTACTGAGTCATCTCTAAGGACTAATTGTATATAATTCTTCACGAATGCCCATGGATGATCAAGAAGCAACTTTTATTATACACGGTAGCAAATGTTTTCACATAATACACATTAGTCAGTCAGCCTAGGTTTGCAAGACATTTTCTCTAGGCATAACGGAGAAGAAAAAGAGAACTCCTGACTCTCAGATGACTGATGGGAGTCACCGTGAGCCAAGAAGCTTAAGCAGCACACAATGGCACCAGAGCCCACGTCCTTCTGTCCTGCATTGTGGTCTCTGTGTTTTGTTTTGTTTTGTAGTGCTTTGTATAATTGGAAGGCAATTTGTATAGCTCCACCATCTGTGACTTATCTCTGTCCTACATGAAACACTCCTCCTGTGTACACAAGAGGTACTCCAGCCAGTGCCGGAGTGCTTGTTTCCCTCCACCAGCGGCAGAGTTAAGCGCGTTTCCCATTTCCAGCACCATGCAAGTGAGGCCTGGAGTGTGACCTGTAGCAATGACTAAGGTGATCCCAGCTTCTGTGGGATTGCCAACCGTCCTGTCCCAGGAGGGCTCCTGTCCCTTTGGAAGTTGCTTGACACCCAGTTACTTGAGAGGTGAAGCTATACCTAGCAAGGTGCAATGGAAGACATGACACCTGCTTCTCTGCTATCTGTTGGACTGTTATCAAGGACACAGGCACTTGGCTGGGACACGTAGGCAAAAGGCAATCTGGGGGACAGGCGATGAGTCCATGCAATGTTCCCTCGAACTAGCTTGCATGCCGCAGTATCCTAGGGATGTATACTTGTGGGACTTCTGCCCACGCTTTTCTAGTGGGTGATCACATCCAGGATTTGAATCTGCAGCCTAATGCATGTGAATCCTGAGCTGTTCAGTGGGGCTAGGACTTTCTGTTATATAACCCTTTTGGTCCTACTGGATATGGCTTGTTCTCTGATCTGCAGACAAATGCTCTATGAGTGATGTCTTTTCCTGTCTGCTGCTGTCAGGGCTGGCCCAAGATGCCAAATGTTGCCCTCTACCCAATGATGTGCCAGCCTCTGCTGCTCCCACTCTCCAATGTTCTTGATTGGCACTCTCCTCCCATTAGGGTTACCATATTTTGAGGGACCCAAACCAGGAACCCCCCCCCATTTTTCCTCCCCACCATTTTTTTTTTAAATTTTTCTGATCATGTCACTGTTGTCTTTTTTCTTTTTGTATTTTCACACCAGCTGGGAACCGGGCAAGGCCAAAGCATCCAGCTGTGCCGTGCGCATGAGCGGCTGGGTGCTTTAAGAACATAAGAACATAAGAACATCAGAAGAGCCCTGCTGGATCAGGCCAAAAGCCCATCTAGTCCAGCTTCCTGTGTCACACAGTGGCCCCACCAGATGCTCAGGGGGCACACAAGACAACAAGATACCTGTGTCCAGTCGCCACTCCCTTGCACCTGGCACAGAGAGAACCTACTTCTAAAACCAGGAGGTTGCTTATGGCTTGTAACCTGTGATGGTCTTTTCCTCCATGAATCTGTCCAAACCCCTTTTAAAGGCATCTAGGCCAGGTGCCATCACCACATCCTGTGGCAAGGAGTTCCACAGATGAATTACACGCTGCTTTGGACTCACCCGGTTCCTGGCCTTGACCGAGCCTATTTGCGATGCACGAAGAGGCCCGGTCACGGTGGCAAGACTCTGGGATGGCACCATAAGGCCCGGGACCCCGGAACAGCACACAAAAATCTGGGTCTGTTCCAGCCATTCCGGGCCTACCTCCCATCCACATTTCTGCTTCCTCTGTGTTTCCCTCTCCTTTTCTGATCCAGGGAGTAGAAGGAGAAAGGGGGGCAGTGGAGGCAAGTTGGTGGATGGAGGTGGGCTCCCCCCCCCACAACCTGTTGCCTGAGGTGACTGCTTCAGTTGGCCCTGGCTGCTGTGACTGGATTGTTAGAGAACCCCCTCTACACAGTATGAAGTTGGGGCTATCTTCTCACACTGTTTTTTTTTTTTTTTTTAATCTCTGTTATAACTGTTGCTGGTCAGGCATGCAAATAGGGATTATGGCTTACATTCTATGGTTCCCCCGGTGGGGCTGTTTCCTTAGTGCAAAACATGACAGTTTTCTTCCCAATTTTGCTTCTGTTGGAGAGGATCCCAACTAAGCTATGCTGAGATTATACCAATTTCAGCAGGTCTCTTGCATGGAGGATTGCCTGGCCTACTGATGTTTTCAGTGAGCTTTCCGTTCAGCCCCCAACTCTAGAATTCCTACACTTTTGTCCCAGTGTGACCCAATTAATCAACCCCTCCCTCTCCCTCCCTCCCCCCCTCTCTGAATTTTGCACACAATTGTGTTACCCATTCACTCTCTTTGGAAAGTTCTATCTACTGCCAGGGCTGGCTGTAGGAGCTGTGGGGCCCAATTGGATTTTTTTTTTTTTGCAGGGCCCCAGGTTCATAGCCAAGGATTGTAGAATCTCAAAGATATAAATAAAAATTATTATAGACTTTATATCTCTATGGTAGAATGGAAAGCAATCAAAATGTGTGCTTTAAAAGTGCATGTGAGTTAATGGACCAAATGGATCTAAGCACATTTTAAAATTGCAAACATGTAAACCTACAAGTGAACCAACAGTAGATTACCTTTGAAAAGTAAATAGATTACCTTATTGTGGGGGGCCCTTAGGTACGGGACTCAATTAGGAACAATTGGTCCAACTGCTTAAAGCCAACCCTGCCTACTGCTAGATGTTAACAGTTAACTCCCAAACCAATAATGAGTTCAAAAATTGGTACTGGCGTCTCCCCCCCCCCCCCGCAGGTCACCAGTAGTTTCAGTGGCAACCTGCAGATGGTTATCCATGGATCATTTTGTTTCCACATTATTTCAGTTTCCACAGTTTCAGTTATCCATGGATCAAAATTACCACCCCAGAATGCCTTGCACAGCCATTTTGAATCTCACGGTGGCCATTTTATACATTTTTACCAGTGGTGTGAAAACGCACCAGTGGTAGAAGAGCCATCTGAGCCTTTCAGAAGGTATGTATATGGGGATTCGTTACTATCTGCTGTTTCAGGCATCCACGGTAGGTCTGGGAATGTATCCCCTTTGGATACAGAGGGACGCCTATATGTAACACATTGTCGAAAGGTCAAGTGCTATTTATCAGTTCATGGTTGCTATTGACTACAGGTGGCTTCCTCTATAAAAGACCCATAAAGTGCTAAGATCAAAGGATCCGTGCAGGTAAAGCAACTGAACCACCTACAGGGAATTGGACTGGGCGTGCTTTGCCTAGTTCAGTAGTTCCCAACCTAGTGGTCAGGACACCCAAGGGGGTTGCGAAGTGGTTTCTGAAGGTCAAAGGATGTTGGCTGTATGGCCACACCCAAGATGGCTGCTCAGTCCTCCCCCTTCCCGCTGCAGAGAAAGAAGTGTCTGATGATGTCTTGGGGCTTGTTTGCTCACCTTGTGTTACTTTCTGCTTATCTTTTAGCATCTTTGTTAATATTAGCTCACTCCACCCCACCCCCATGGAGCTGCTTATGAGTACAACTTTTAAAATGTGATTTATTTTAAAAAGTGTGATTCATTAAACAGTGTAACTGACATCACTTCCGGTTCTAAGTCTTGGGGGGGGGGGGAGGAGTCTTGACAGATTGTTATTCTGCAAAAGGGGTCCAAGTGCTAAAAAGTTTGGGAACCACTGGCCTAGTTAATCAGATATTATATAAGATGTAGTGGCTTGTTCAAAGCGGATGGCCCTGATCCAGAGACTCTTGTGCAGCAGAGACTCTAATACGCGGCATGTTTTGGCCGTCTCAGCACAGTGATGAAGAAAACAGCTACAAAATAAAGAACAGGGCCACCCGACCTTCTGTTACTGCAGCTCTACCTATTGTGTTTTTCTCCTTGTTTATGTGCTGCTGTGAGCAGCATTGCTCATTCAATCCCAGTGACATCATTCATATCTGACTGCTCCTGGGGAGCTCATACCGTTGCTATAGTAATAGATGTAAATGGAATCAAGAACCTCGAGATAGCTCTGGACCAATTCTTCATTCAAAAGTGGTGGTTATGAGTCTTAACAGGAGTACGTTAAATGCATTTCCTCCTGAAGATGTTACACTTCGTCTTTTTAAATGGTTGTGGTTTTTTGGTTGGGGACCTTAAAACATTCCCTAATAAATAACTTGCATGCTGTTATAAATAATTACTACAGTTGATCCCAAAATAAAAGCACATCCCTATTTTTTTGCCTTCGCGATTACAGTCGCCTGGGACTTTGAACGTTTGTATTTTAAGAATAAACATGTGCTTTTGTTTCAGTTCCCATTAACTGTCAGCTAGCGTAATGCTGAAATGGTGATCTAGGGTGATGTTTTAATAATGCATGCCTTCCCTCTCATGTGATTGACTCGACGGTTTGGTCTGATCATTCCCGACATCACACCCATCTAACTATCATACACTTCAGAGCGACGAACAAATGGGAATTACCTCTTTGAAAGAGATGAGCTGACATGTAAAAATGTATGAAGGACTTTCCATAAGACTTGTTCTGTTAAGTCATGGGAGGGTTGCTATGGCGACTTGATAAATCATGTTGAAAATACTTCTGTCTCTGTAGAATTACTGTACTGGCATTGAGGTGCTGATTCCTGAGTTCTCCATCAGTACCTCAAGAAATCGGTACCTCAAGAAATCTAATTAATTCTAATTAATTCTTAAATATGTGTACTCTACTTTAGGCAGAGCCTCTGAGAGGGATTTTATCAGGGGGCATGAAGTTTCTTTTGGGCTTCTTCCCAAAGGGGGAAGGGGCAAAATGGGGCAGGAGAGGGCAGCAACAGCCGGAAAAGTCTCTGGAGCCCAGGTCTACCAGGCCTCCCGATGTGGTGCCCAGGTCTTCCTGCCTGGCAGGCGTGACCTTCTGGCTAGCCCGGCCACCGTCTTTCACTCTCCATGAGGCCAGCTGAGATCCCAGGAAATTTCTGGGGCCCCTCCTTTGCTCCTGGGCCCCCTTTTTGACCCCTTTGACCCCCCTTTCATGGGCCCTGACTTTGGGATACATGAGTTAGTTGAGAGCCATTCCGTGGGTAAGTAAAGAATGGCTGCTCACACCAACTTACATCTCAAATCTTGTGAGAGAGAAATGCAGAGCAGAGAAAGGTCTCTCTCACACCTTTCCAGTTACTATGACACCACTCAGTCAAATAAGCAACTCATCATCACCTCCCACCATTTTTGACTCATTTTAGTTAGTGGAGAAACAGAGATTTATACCACCATTAAACCCTTGGCTCCTGTTTCTACTTCCTGTGAGCTCCAAGTCACTTGTAGCAAGCCACAGACAAGCTTAAGCCCATGGGGTTGTCAAAGTATTGGAATATGCTTAGATCAGGGGTGCACAACATGCGGCCCGGGGCCGCATGCGCACCCCAAAGTTTTTTTGGTGGCCCCCCAAGGTTTTCTGGCTAGAGCGGCAACATCGCTTCTTTGTTGGGCCGCTCTAGCCAAGCACTTCCCATAATTCCGGCGCTTCTGTAACGCGGCTGGAAGCTTCGGAATCGTCTGAGGAGCGGACGATTCCGAAGCTTCCAGCCGCGATACAGAAGCGACATAGGTATGGGAAGTGCTTCGCTAGAGTGGCAACATCGCTTCTTTGTCGGGCCGCTCTAGCCAAGCACCTCTCATAACTCTGTCGCTTCTGTAACATGGCTGGAAGCTTCGGAATCATCCGCTCCTCAGACGATTCCGAAGCTTCCAGCTGCATTACAGAAGTGCCAGAATTATGGGAAGTGCTTGGCTAGAGCGGCCCAACAAAGAAGCGATGTTGGTGTTGGCACAGCGGTTGGTGTTGGCACAGCGGTTATGGCGTAGATCCCCGGGAAAGTTGGGCTGCTATGATGATGGCGACTTCCTTAGGAAGCAACGTGACTGTGAATTGCTGAAGAAGAAATCCCGGGATTTTGAGGTAAGCATGGGCTCTGGCTGAAAGCCCTGCAGACGCTCTGGGAGGAGTGAATGAACATCTAAGCTCGCCGAGGTGACCGGCAGCCGATTCTGTGATGCTTCAGCTCTTCTTCAGGCCGTTGGACCCTCACTTCGGGGTGGCCACGTTTTTCCTCTGCTGGTTGGTTATGCATTTGAGAGCTGCAGAACGTGCAAGACAGAGTTTGTTAGGAAATACTTTTCCCAACACGGAACCTCCGCGCCATGTAAGGTTTCAGAAGGGAAGGCCCTGATGATGATGATTGATGGGTATATATACGGTATATACCAGGGGTGGCCAAACTTGCTTCATGTAAGAGCCACATACGATAAACTTCAGATGTTTGAGAGCCACAATATTTAAGAAGCATTAAGAAGCCAACATATTTCCGAGAGCTGCACTTTATATGTTAAAGAGCCACAGGTGGCTCATTATTTATTTATTAATATGTTGCATTTCCGGAGATTTTCTGGCTCATGGACACGCCCCCTGTTATGTCACTTCCTGAGGAGGTGACATCATGGTTCCTTGCCACGCCCCCCGCGACACCTATCTGCGGCCCTGAAGAAGTTTAGTCTATTCATTTCGGCCCCTACCCACTGCCAAGTTGTGCACCCCTGGCTTAGATGATGTTTTAATCCATAGGAAACGGAAGCTCAATAGCATAGGTCAAGAAGAAAGTACAGCAAGTCCTCACTTAAAATTGTCAATAGGTTCTTCTTGGCAACTGTGACTTTAAGCGAAATGACTTATAATGAAACCAGTTTCACCATAGGCTAATTGACGAACATAAATGTTCCTGTGGTATTTTTCCATCAACTTCAAATGACATTTTTCCATCAACTTCAAACGACAAAGTACCGGTAAGTGAGGACTTGCCATCCTGTGTAAACAGTGGCGTTTCCACAGTAGGGGTGGCACCGTAAGTAATGCCGTGTCAAGTACCGTGTGTAGGATCTGAAAGGAGGAGGCGCTGCCCCCTCACTGTCGCTACCATTCAGTGCGAAGAACGCAACCGGCAGGAGTCTCCCTGCCGGTCGCGTTCTTCGCGTTGAATGGTAGCGACAGTGAGGGGGCGGCGCCTCCTCCTTTCGGTTCCTACACACGGTACTCGACGCGGCATTACTTACGGTGCCGCTCCTACCGTGGAAACGCCACTGTGTGTAAACCGCCTTGAATTAAAGTCAGAAGAGAACTCCAATGACCCAAAAAGGCGGTATATAAATACTGGAAGAATTATTATTATAATTAATAATAAAAATAATAAAAAATAAATCTGTAGGTTTCTAAAAGCAGATCCTATGGATAGTACAGATGGTGACTTGTATCTATACAGGAAAAAATGTGCAGAAGACAGTTTCCAAATCAGTATTCAAAGCAGGACAGGGTGTTCAACTCTCTGATGTCCATGCTGGGGTAAGGGGAGATCCCTAGAAAGGTAGCCATGGGAAGAGGTCTGAATGGATAAGCCAGGGACCTATAGCCGGTAGGTTGCCAGCTGCACACACCTTGAGCTGTTTGGATTCACACACACACACACACACACACACACACACACACACACACACACACACACACACACAAGTGTGAACCTGTCTCAAACCTTCCCTCTCGGCCCCCACACTTTGTGCAACTTCACTAGATGAGGGATGGTGGAGAAGGCTCCAGAGAGCACTAAAGCCCTGAATTCTGTGGTAAATGCTGACTACGCTGTCCAAGAAGGCTGGGAATACTGGCCCTGGTTCCACAGGCATCCAAGAAAATGACTTCAGGTTGATACTGGCGCAGACACGAATGGGTCCACACACACTACTCATACGCTGTGAAAATCAACTGTGATTGAAACAGAGTAGAAAGAATAGTTAGAGCGGGAAGCACTTGAACAGTTCACTGGCTTGGATATATGGCTCTACTTTAAATCATGATGGGAAACCTCTCCCCAGTCAGGCTTAGAATTGGGTTCATGCAAACAATGATTCCTTCCCTGACTTGAAAAAAGCTCTTTGTAAAAACCTGATTCAAGCCATTTCAGACTCTGATGTATGCCCAGTTTTCTTTTGTTTTGTTTGGCAGTGCAACAGGGAGTTGAGCCCTTCTTCGACTCCTCTGTGAATGTCAATACCCCTGCCCCTCACCTGTCCACCTACTCTGTCAGCCCAATCCAACGCAAATTCCCCTGTGCCGATGCAGCAGACCCACTGCATCGTATGGGGGAATTTAGCAGGTGGGAAGTCTCCTCAGGGTAAGGGGAAAGCCCCAGCCTGTGCAATGGGTCTACTCGGACTTGCAAAAGCCATATGTCTGGCAAAACGTTTGGGGACATATTGCTTGTCTCTCGTTGAGGTGAAGTGAGACAAGCACGTCAGCTTCAATTTCTGAATTACGTTTAGATCATGTTCATTGGCATCCATAATTTTAATCAGTTAATTTTATGTTCACTAACATCTGAATTTTAATATGTGCGTGGGTGATGCAACGATCTGCGGCTATAACGAGTAATTAATTACTAATCTCCACATGTGTGCAGTTTGCACTTCACATGTTTCCAATCTGCACAACTAGAGCTGGTATTCTTTTGGCAATATAAACCGGTCTAGTGTCCTTGTGAGTAACTAGTAGTCCCCCTGCTGGTTCTTTTCCCAGATCCATTTTTCAAAAGCACAGACTACAATGTTGACACCCTGGGGGTGCCATATAATTGACTCCCCTCCTGCCAGGCACACTGAAAGCTGATCTCTTGGAAGGCTTAACTTAGAACCATGTTAGCAGGCATCTTCTTGGCCAAAAAGCCATTGATTATTCTCTTGTTCTAGGGTAGGAATGTGTTAAGCCCATCTCGGGAAGTTTTGCCAGCGTAGTTGGAATGCTTTTTAACCTTACCAAATGATCAGAGCAGGGGCTTCCAAATTCATGACAGCATTTTGTTTTACAGCTTTTGGAAGCAGTTCTGGTCCCAGAGCTTATCACGTTTTTTTTTGCCTGCTGCATAGAGCAGTGGTTCCCAAACCTTTTAGCACTGGGACCCACAAAACACTCTATCAGAACCCACCTAGCTTTACCAGACTTACTAAAAAAAAGGTGATCTAGAAAGAAATTGTTTGTTTATTTATTTACACGCAACATTTTATTTATTTATTTACTGTATTTGCAAAAAAAAAATCCCACCCCCTCAATCCATTTCTCCTAATGAGGCAGCCCTAATGAATAGCCTCAAGGCTTGAGGGGTTTAGTTATGTGGCCCAGCCTTCACCTGCTCCCACTACCTGTCATTGACGGACTTGGGGAAAAAAAAACACCAGAAAAAAGAAACTTTTTATCTCGCTATATTTACACAAGCTTGCAAACTGCAGGAGCTCAGCTCTTTTCAGGGCAAATTGCAGCAATATGATTTTTGAATAGCCTCAGGGCTTGAGGCAGTTACTTATCTGATCTTTCCATCACCTGTATTTTCACTGGAGGCTCTGCGGGACCCACCAGAAATCAGGTTGCAACCCACCAAATGGACCCCGACCCACAGTTTGAGAAATGCTGGCATAGAAAATTGCTTCATCACCCTGGATGTTCCACACGTCAGACGAAATCTTCCGTGGAGCTGGGTTAGCCATCTGCATTAACGCTTCCTGCGGGTTCCTGGTAGGTATGTGCAGAATCACCTGCTGGGAAATTGGGCTTGTCTTATTGGAACTAATGATGTTAATGAATTAGGAAGGTGAATCTCGTTCCTTTCTAATGCTCGCCTCAAATGCAATGCTGACCTTTTCTGAATAGAGAAGAATTCATCCTCCCTTCTGCCTTATCATCCCTGATATGTCTGGGAATCTGACCTGGCTCAGAATCTATGTCACTATTCTCCAAATTTTGAGGAAACCGGATTTTGGTTTTCTGAGACCAGTTCCATGCTGGACTGTGGGAGTTTTCTCTATTGCTAAGTGAAAATCTCTCTCTCTCTCTCTCTCTCTCTCTCTCTCTCTCTCTCTCTCTCTCTCCATTCCTTGGAAATTTCATCCAAACAGGCAGGGATGTGGATCAAGTCTCTGACTCCAAGTCTCGAGTCAAGTCCCAAGTCTCTGGGTCCAAGTCTCGAGTCAAGTCTGAAATCTTTGGTTGTGAATTGCGAGACCCTATCTATTTAATGGGGAAACGGGTTTATACCTGAAAAAAATGGATTTGTCATAAAAGGCTCCAAGTCTCGAGTCGAGTCTTTTGAGTCTTTTACAATCGCAGAGTCAAGACATTTACGCGACTTGAGTCTGAGTCAATAGACTCAAATCTATATCACTGCAAACAGGTACCTCCAAATTATTGCCTGGTTAGCCTGACACCTGGGAGACAAACGTTTGCTACTCACAATTGTTGTTGTTGTTCAGTTGTTAAGTCGTGTCTGACCCTTCGTGATCCCATGAACCATATCCCGCCAGGCCTTCCTTTCCTCCACTATCTTCCTGAGTTCGCTCATTTTCATGTTCATTGCATTGGTGATGCTGTCTAACCATCTCATCCTTTGCCTTCCCCTTCTCCTTTTGCCTTCAATCTTTCCCAGCATCAAAGTCTTCTCCAGAGAGTCCTCTCTTCGCATTATGGAGTAACTTCCGACATATGGAGTAACAGACAGAAGAAAGTAAGCCCAAGAACTGTGGGTACAAATCAGCTTGATGCATTGAAAGTGACTTTGTTTCCCTGACCTAAATTCTAATCCTGTTCCTTTCATTTAGAGGAAGGGGCATTTGCAGGTGCCCCGTTTATGCTAATTTCCTACATTGGGCATTAAGTTCATGAAGTAAAGTGGAATTATAATAGAATGTTCCCATTTTAGAAATCTGAATGTATTATTTCCTTCATTGGTCATAACATGACAGAGTGGCTGGGTTCAAAATCTGAGTCCCGGCTTCTGGACTAATAACAGAGGCTGGTGCTGAGGTGAGGGGGTTGTGTCCACCCCTTTTCTTTTTCTCCTTGCCCCTTTCTGGGGCAGAATTTACCAAGCTCCATTGCCCCTGGACAAGCTGCCATCTCTTCAGGTGCTGCGGGGTGCCACCAATGCTTTGGGCAGGGCCTCTGAGAGGAATTTTATCAGGGGGCACGAAGTTTCTCTTGGGCCTCTTCCCAAAGGGGGAGGGGAAAAATTGGGCAGGGGAGGGCAGCAATGGTTGGAAATGTCTCTGGAACCCAGGTCTACCAGGCTTCCTGAGGTGGCGCCCCGGTCTACCCACCAGGTAGACCTGGCCTTCTGGTTGGCCCAGCCACCCTCTTTCACTCTGCATGAGACTATCTGAGATCCCAGGAAATTTCTGGGGGCCCTGGACCCCCTTTTTGACCCTGGGCCTGGGAACAATTTACCCCCTTTACCCCCCTTTCATGGGCCCTGGCTTCAGGCCTCTTGCAGCCTCTGGAAGCCAGTGTGCTGCTTCCAGCAGTGCCTGAGGATGTGACGCAGCTGCTGACATGCCCATTGGAACTGACCACAGTGGCTGATCTGGCTGCTGCCCAAGTGGCCAGCAAGCCTGACGCCAGCATGGCAGGCCCAGCGAGAAGCAGCAGAAATTTCCCCTCCCAGGAAATGCCCTGCCCCATCTGCAGACACTGGGGAGGGATGGGAGCATTGGGGGTGGAGGGTAGGGACGGACGTGGGGAAGAAAGGGGTGGAGCTGGATGTGGAGGCATACTGAGGGTGCCTCAGAGTATAAAAACCCAGTGAGCCCATGATGAGAGGCTGTTCACTTGCAGTGTGCACAAACGCCGAGAGCCCAGGCCAAGCCTCTTTCCAACCACCAACAACCAGAGACGTCTGGAAGCACACAAGCATTTCCCAATGCTTGTTTCCAACATCTGGTATCCAGATCGGTGGTTGTACTCTTAGAACAATAAGATTAAATGGAACAGTATATGATGCATTTAATCAATGAGTTCCTGAATGTTCACTGGGGGCTAATTTGTGCCAGGGCTCAGCCCTCACATCTGTTTCCAACGCCAGCATTCTTCAACCATTGGGAATATATGAAATAAGGATAGTGAGGTAAAGAAGTCCCTGTGCAGGTGCAGAGTGCATTTTCCTCACCACTAAGTAACGACAGACAGTTTGCACACGACACAGATTACAGGGCAGAGTTCCAGACTAAAGGGTAGTGTGTTTTTTTCCCAGACAGACTTAAGATTCTGCATGTCCTTTTCTAAAAATGAAGTACTTATGCATCATCCACTAGTTATGACACGACTTAAACAAAAAAAAAATGGTTGTAATTCATTCACCGTCTTCCTCCATGGTTTATTATTCTGTTCATTAAAATTGGAATGAAATGTGTACTTCATCTCTCTCTCTCTCTCTCTCTCTCTCTCTCTCTCTCTCACACACACACACACACACACACACACACACACACACCTCCCAAATTTAGTGCCGAAAATAAACACAGTTAAAAGTTTCACATCTTCTGCTCTAGGTTCACCAACTCAAGCTTGAAGCGCTTCCCGATTTCCTCTGCTAATTTTCGTGCCATTATTAACTGTACCTGATGTACAGGCTCAGTCTGTAGGCCGCTTCCGTGCATTCCCATCTGCCAGTATGGCATGGTGCCTGCTTGCAAGGGTTTTTGTACCAAGTTAACATAAATAGGCTGCTGGCAGGTCATGCCAGGACATCAGAGAGGAGCAAGGTGCCACAAGACAAAACTCACATACCTATAAGAGAATGAACATGGATCAAAAGACAGAACAAGTTAAGTCATGGTGAGATCGGGCGGAATGAAACTAATGCCCCACGTTTGAATCCCAGCTCTGCTATGAACTTGGTAGGTGACCTTAGGAAAGCCGTTCTCAGAACCATGTCCAAGCTTATAATTTGGGGGAAATAATACTTAACTGACCCACCTGACTGGGTTGTTGTAATTATCAAAGCAAGATAATATATGTGAACACTTACTCTGAACACTCAGAGAAAGCAAAAGAAATGTTGAGAACATAGGAAAAGCTCTGTTGGATCAGACAAAAAATCCATCTAGTCCAGGAGTGGCCAACCTTTCAACGTGAATGCTCCTGGACCTTTCATGGTTGCATAGGTGAGGGCATTTCAGCAGGTGCAGCTGCTTTAGCAGCACCATCAGCAATTGCAGCTGCCAAGATTCTGTCTTCTGCACAACTCTTAAGAACGAACGCAGAGGCCCTCATGGTGGAAGGTTGGCCCCCCTGAGCTAGTCCTTCCATGGCCAACCAAGTACCTCCAGGAAGTCTCCAAGCAGGGCTGGAAGGCGATCTCCCTCTTCTACTATTGCTCCCCAACAACTGATATTTAGGGACAATCTGCTTCTAAACCTGGAGGTTCCACACAGTCGTCAGGGCTAATTGCAACTTACTCTCTACCACAGATAAATATGATTTCCCTTGCCATCTATGCATCTAGGCATCACCACATCCTGTGGCAGTGAATTCCATTAATGAATGATAGGTTGTGAGAAGTCCTTTCTTTTGTCTTTCCTGAATCTCCTGCCATTCACTGTCATTGGATGACCCCAAGGTCTTTTCTTATGCGAGAGGAAGGAAAACTTATCTCTATGTACTGTTTCATTTATGTTTTCAGTCTGATGTTTTCATTCAGCTATCCGCCATGCCCCCCCCAACCTCTTTGCAAATTCAGACCCTATGAGAGGGGGTGAAAATCAGTGGAGGAGCCAGACCATTTTACACTCGGTACCCAACCCTTTACGCCCCCACCCATTTTTTGACATGCCCCCCTAATGTCCCCAAAAATTTTTGGGTGTGTGTGTGCAAAAATCAGTTTGGAAGCCTCCTTGTCCGCTTTGTACCTCCTGTCTCCATTTCCAGCAGCACACATGATGAATCCTCTTGCCCAGTTAGCAGGGAAACTTTACTTTGCATCGTTACTTATGCTCTTGGTGCCTGCCTGGGCGACAGAAGAAAGAAATGGTGCCTATGTGTGAGCAATCCCTGCCCTTGCCTCTCTAATAGTGCATTTTTTACCGTTTTGCGGGCAGCTGCCGCCCCCTGCTGCATCCCCAGGGCGGCAGCTGCCTCGTTTTCGCCCCCCAGGATGTGTGTATGTGTTTGTGGGTATTTAACTGGCTTTTTCGGGGTGCAGGGAAGGTAGCATTTTTCATTCCGGCTGCTCCAGCATCCATCTTGAATAGGCGGGACTCTCTAGGACTCTCTCTCCAGGCTTGCTGGTTCGTTGGTCCTCCAGGCCTCTCTAGGGCTCTGGAGGACTGACCAGCAAGACCAACGAGACGCTCGCTCTAGAGAGGGTATGCGATCAACAATACTAGTCCTAGAGAGTCCCGCCCATTCAAGATGGATGGCAGAGCAGCCGGAATGAAAAATGCTGCCTGCCCTTCGCCCCAAAAGGACAAGTTAAGTACCCGAAAGCACACACACACCCGGGGGGACGAACACGAGGCAGCTGCCGCCCTGGGGATGCAGCGGGGGCGGCAGCTGCCCACGAAACAGTAAAAAAATAGCAAAAAAAGTAACAAAAACGAAACCAGAGGGGCCCTGGGGCCCCCTGCCCCCCACTCTGCGACTTCCTATGTTTCACCTATTTTTTTACCTCCCTATCACATAGGAGACTCCTGTATGGAATTGGCATCCAAAAGGGCTGCTGAATCATTTAGATGCAATAGTTGATGTCATGTGATAATGTGCTGATGTCATGATGATTACGTGCTGCTGTCAGGGCGCTGCTCCATTGATAACATTGTGTTGGTGTTTCCATGGATGCTGGGGGGTTGGGCTGAGCCAAGAAGGGCTCTTCCAAGAGTCCAATTAGGAAGGGCTGCGCCAATGTTGCCTTGCCAGGACAGGCTGGGCATTTGGCCCTTGTTGCACCAGCATTGGTGCGCTATGAGTGTTGTGTTGCCAGGGCAGGCTTAGAATATGAATGTTGTGCCTGTGTCCGTGCGATGTCAGCATGGCATCCAAATAGGATTGGGCCTTTACTCACATTATACCTCATTGCCACACTGGTGTTCATTCACAGAATTTGTGTGTGACATATATATGGACACTTCATTATTTTGCACACTTTTGTCCCAATCCTATCCAGCTTCCCGCATGGCGATGCTATGATGCTGGCACGGCTTCCACTACATCCCGTGGGGGAGTTTTGGCTGCTGGAGGTCTCATTGGGGCATGGTGAAATTTGTTCCTTGCCCCAGGGTAAGCCCCAGTAGCTGCTAGGGGTCAGCTCGGACCTGCTGGGGCTCAATCACTGGAGCAAGTCTGCGTTGACCCGGGAAGGTGAATCAGGCCTGGAAAGGAGGTTGAGATTCGGCATGTGCCACTACAGCCGATCCCACCCCCATTCCGGGCCTCCTCCCCGCCCCTGTCACCACCCCATTCGAGATTGGCTGCCCGTCTATTTTCTGCATAATATAATGTTTAACTGTACTATGAACATTCCATTCAACAATCACATAGTTGCTTTCAGGGACCAAAGCTCATACATTTTTAAACTTCAGTCCCTTTGTTCAGTAGAATATGTTCACAAAGCAGTCTTCATAACATAACAAAACAAATAAATAAAAATCCCAATACACTTACAGAGCTTTAGAAAAGGTATAGATATTTATTACAGAGCTTCAGAAAAGGGGTGTGTGTGTGTGTGTGTGCGCGTGTGTGCGTGTGTGTGTGTGTGTGTGATACAGGAAGCTGGACTAGATGGGCCCTTGGCCTTATCCAGCAGAGCTCTTATGTTCTTAAACAACTGGCTGGGGCTAATATTGCAAATGAAGCAACTGGATTCAGATCTTTCTCATATTCCTCGGTAACTATTATTCACTTTCAGTTGTCTTGATATATCTCCAAACTATCAGATAGTGATGCAGGTTGAAGTCTGGAACTGGCAAGTTTGGAGTATGATCTTCCCAATCTGAAATTTCTGGGCTCATTATGAGCAGAGCCCAAATATCTGCACAGAACATGCTCATAATTAGCTCAGCACCAGTTCTACCTATTGCTGCATCCACCCATGAAGCAACGTAGCTGGATTTGTAAAGTGTACTAACCACCTTGTGCCTGCTTTTAGGAAGGAAAAATCAGTAAAGCAAATGCTGCTCAGCGTCCTATTTCTGAGGCTTAAAAAAAGCCTCGTTGGAAACAGCCTGTTTGCTTAGGCGTGTGCATACACATGCATATGCCATTCCCTTTGTGAATCTGAAGTCTGTCACCAAGCAGCAGGCACTTATCAAAGCCTCCCTCCTTTCATCCTGTTGGATAAATGATGTTGGCATGTGTGATTGACTTGTGAATGGTCAGAGAAGTGTCTGGCATCCTGGCAGACTATGCTGGGCGCATGACGTGATCATAGTGGTCCCGTACATAATTCAGTTTCCTCTCTGAATAATAATTGCCGATTGACTAGTCTACCAAGAATTGGGATTGGCTAATATCCAAAGATGGGTTGGTTCCTCCTCCTCCAAACTGTTTCTGGCTGCAGTAAAAGACAGACTCAAACAGAGATTTTCTTTTAACTTGCTTTTGGCTAGACAGCCCAGGTGGGGATGTATTCCATTATTTTCTTATTTCTTCTTGTTTCTTATTTCTTCTTGTTCCTTTCTCTGTGACAATGTGTGCTTGACCCTTGGGAATGAGTAGAAAAGAGAGACTGTCTTGAACATCAGTATGCATAGGAACCTGTCCACCTAACACCTCCAGATACTGGTGGATAATGCCTAGGGATCTTGTGTTTTCTCTTTCCATGCCTTTTGCCCACATCTTGAACTTTTCCTGCCATTTTACTTTTAACACCATGTAAACTCTGATGCCCCTGAATAAATTCAACTTTGTGTTTAATTATAATCCTGTTCCTCGGCCTTGGGGCCCTTCATACTCATCATACCCAAGCAATGCCAGGTCATATTACTAAGTAAGAATTTTGGATTCCCCATAATTATTGGGTTCATTCCTTCGGGTTATTTGGTGTAAGCATATATAGGCATCCTCACTGGTCAGCTTCAAAGTACTGTGGTTGCAGGTTAAACAAGATTTTTTTTGGTGCTCTATCCTCACTTGCGTTGGTGCTCTATCCTCATTGGTGCTCTATCCTTTCTTTATTCCTATATCACACCAACCCCTTCCTTTCCTGCTGAAATTCATGTAGCAGAGGCAGAAAGCTGCAGCCTTCATAAGCACCATTCCCTCGAAGGCAGGGGATCTGAACCCCCCCCCCCCGCCGACCTGACGTACCACTTACTGCGCCACGGGCATCCCCGCGTACCACCGGAAGTAACTGGCAATGACATTATTGCCAGTTACTTCTGGGTTGGAGACCTCAGCGCGAGTCTGCAAATGTTGTTAAGAGACTCCAGGCGGGCTCGCTTTTTCAAGCGTGTGAAATCCACGCACTGGAGCTTTGCTGGCTAAGACTCCTATCAGTGTTTGCAGACTCGTGCCAAGGCCTCCATGATGCAAGGTGGGTATCCGCGGGTTCTGTGTGTACCACCGACACCCACCTCACGTACCATTGGTGGTACGTATACCACTGGTTGAGAACCTCTACTCTAAAGGGTCCTCGCCAGTGTGCTGCCCCCTTCAGAACCTGCATGGCATCAGAACTAAGCACATCATCACCAAACTTCCGGGTTGCCAAGCTACGCACTGCACAAAACTTGGCTGGGAGGTGTGCAGCTACGCCGCCACACATCTTAGCAGGAACAGCGTTCATAAGGCCTTAAAGCCACATTGTGGGCACCCAAAATCTGGTAAATATACTTTCACGAGGCTTCTGGGTCCTTAGTTAGGACTCAGGATCCCTGAAAGTTACAATTTCCAAGAATCTTTGCAAGCATCCCTGCAAGCATCCTTGGCAGCATTAGCAGGTGGCTTCTAAGACAAATCTGGCTGCACTATGTTGTTGTTTTTCCCAGAAGCCCCCTTAATAAAATGCCATATCAGATGCAGAATGTGCCTTCTCATAATTTTTAAAGGAAGTCAAATAAGCTTCTTTAAGACTAACTTAAATACCCTAGGAGGATATTAGAACCCCAAATGGTCATAACCATCTGCATCTGATGGTTTTTCTTCGGCAAAAAGGCATCGACAGTGAGAGACAGAGAAATAAGAGAGTGGCAACAGGATACACTACAGGTATCTTGTTGTCTTGTGTGCTCCCTGAGGCATCTGGTG
This sequence comes from Plestiodon gilberti rubricaudatus, assembly GCA_026170595.1. Classification (NCBI taxonomy): domain Eukaryota; kingdom Metazoa; phylum Chordata; class Lepidosauria; order Squamata; family Scincidae; genus Plestiodon; species Plestiodon gilberti. Next base: position 103,576,305 of record JANXHW010000002.1, on the reverse strand, counting down.
GGGCCACTGTGAGATACAGGAAGCTGGAATAGATGGGCCTTTGGCCTGATCCAGCAGGGCTCATGTTCTTAAACAACTGGGTGGGGTTAATATTGTAAATGGAGCAACTGGATTCAGATCTTCCTCATATTCCTTGGTAGCTATTCTTCACTTTCAGTTGTCATGAGAATGTATAAAGTCATAGGAGTATACCGTATTTCTTCAAGTCTAAGGCGCCATCGATTCTAAGGCGCACCTTTACTTTCAGTACCACCAGCAGGGAAAAAATAATAATCCATCGATTGTAAGACTCACCTCCCTTCATTGAATCTACCCGCTCAGCACCAACTCTCCCCAGCATGTCTCCTGCGGCTGAGGATGACTGAGTGCACTGCCTTTGCATAGCATTTCTGGCCCTGCCATTTCCTTCATCACCTGGGCTTAGGGGAGCTTCAGGGAGGCCTGTGCAACCCTCTGCAGGCCTCCCTGATCTTCAGTTCGGCAAAAAACAGCTATTTTTGGCCATTTCTGGTTTTTGCGAAAACCGGAAATGGCTGAAAATCACCGTTTTTTGCCTCCCTGAAGCTCCCTGAAGCTCCCCTAAGCCCCAGTAAGTAAGAAGATAGCATTTTGGGGTGCTTTTTGGAGACCTTCGATTCTAAGATGCACCCCATTTTTTGAAATGCTTAATTGGGAAAAACCATGCGTCTTAGAATCGAAGAAATACAGTAGATCAGGACCTCTCTGAGACCTAACATCAGTTTTGGCTTCTTACTCTTATGCGCAAAATCCACATGCATCGCTACCCACCAATTTCTCTCTGGGGAAATCAGAAAGTCCTTTTCAGATCTGGAGCACATGGGGCATCCATTTGAAAATGTGAAGAAGGAGCCAGCCATTGTTACCTTCAAGGGACTCTGCAGAGAAATCAAATAATAGTAAAAAAAAAAAAAAAGAAAGAAAAAGAAAAGAAAAGGTGACACTATGTGTGGAATGCATAATGATGGCAGAAGAGAAAATTGAAAAATCTGTTAAATAAACTGACTTTCCATGAGGTGCATGCTTAATGATACTCTGTTTCTATTTATACATTTGCAGTCACTGAAATTAGTAATGCCATTAATGATACCCTGTTGTGGTATTAAATACACTATAATAAATTATGACGCAAATGCTAGCAACAAATCAGTTTTCCATGTCATCTTTTAAAATAAATAGGTAGTGCTTCTAGCTAAGCAAAATGAGTTCTTTGTCCTGCATGCAACCATTGCTGGCAGTATTTATTCCCACATAGCAGTTTATAGTGGGCAGGAAGAACCACTGGATCAGACTGTCTTTGAGTCTGAGAGAATTTCCTGGTGAATTGTAGAAGACTTTCTAAAGGATTTGGTCTTTACTTGCCTCAAGATTGTTTTAAATGACAGTAGATTCCATGGCTGTACAAGGAGATTAGGGTATCGCAACTTGTGATGCTAACAGCCCCGATTCTATCAGGCTGCCTCGTTGGTGGAATTCGGGTTCTGCTGGCGGAAGAAGGAGGATGCAGGCGGAATGTCACTTCCACCGGTAAGCACTGCAAGGCCACCAGCGCAATTGCGCCAGCCACTGCATCTGCTGATGTTAGTGAGTTGGCAGTGGGGGCAGGTGGTGGGAGGAACAGGGGTGAGAGCGGAACAGGTGAATTTCTAGGTGGGAAGGGGGCAGGGAGGGAGGCGGGAGAGGGTGGGTTTGGCAGCACTTGCATGCGGCTGTATTCCATCCCTCTTGCTCTCCTTTTCTGCCACCTTTATATTTCTTGGTCCTGCATCTGCAAAATAGCTGGTGCAGGACCAAGAAGACCCATTGGGAAAGCAGAGGCTTTCCCCGGGAGAAGTAAACAGAAGTTCACTTACCCTGAGGAGACCTCTCCAACTGCCCCCTCACCCTAGAATGCAGTGTGCAGTCCATTGGTGAACCTGCATTGGCGGCGGCGGGGGGGGGAGAGATTTAGGTAGGATTCCGCTGCAAGATTAGGTTTGATAGCCTGCCTACGTAAACCACCTTGAATTAAAGGAGAAAGGAGGAGAAACCCGATGACCAGGGAAAGGCGAAATATAAATACTGGTGGCATTATTATTGTTATTATTGTTATTGTTATTATTATTTATTAGTGAAGATAAAATATTGGTAATGGGATTAAAAGCCAAGATACAAATTTAAATCTTAAATCCTATTATTTATTTATTTATTTATTTATTTATTTATCTATTTATTTATTTATTTATTTATTTATTTATGATTAATTAAGTTCACCAGCCCAGGACTTTACACACACAGCCTCCAATTGTGCAGTCCCAGACTGGCAGTAAACCTGGGCTTATTATTATTATTATTATTATTATTATTATTATTATTATTATTATTATCAGTATTTATATACCGCTTTTCATCTGGTCCTTAGTTTGGTTGCACTTGGCTTGGAGGGTCACAAGTTATGCAGGCTATAACCCATAACTCCTAAAAATGTTGGGGTGCAATAGAGGTATGTCTTTGCCATGGGTAATGCCAAGCAGAGCATGGAGACTAAACCTGGTTTTAGAACAACATTCTTTTCTCCTGAGATCCTTTCATCCCTCTCCTCTGTAGGTGAGCCTAGGGGATGGAAGACTCCAACAAAGGGACTGTAGCTAAGTTGGGGCTGCCTTATCTGACATGGACACATTTGTCTCAACATTACAGGTACTGTATGTATGGCTAGGTAAAAATTTGAGGAACAACAGAACAATCTCAGGATGTCTTTCCCCTTTCATGAACCTTGTCCCCAAGGCCCCTATCTCAATATAGCTAGCCTGCAATTTAAGGAAAAATTAAATATGGCATTCATCTGATATTTTGTTAGTGGTTATCCACATTTTGAGAAGTGTATATCTGTTGTTGTTTTTAATTAACTTTTAAATGCTGTTTTTTGCTAGTTTTCGTTAACTTTTTTTATTGTTTTAAAATGTGATTATTTTTTGTATTGTATTTTCTGTATTGTATTCTTTTTTTCATGTTGTAAGCTGCCTTGGGTCCCTTTGGGGAGAAAGGCAGGGTAAAAATACTGTAAATAAATAAATAAATAAATATCAAAATTACCTCTTATGCAAACTTAAAGTCACTGTCTCCAGTCCAAAATTTAACAACAACCCCTTCCCCCTTCCTTCCTTGGTTAATTAAAATTATAAAGGGAATCCAGCAGGAGTTCTGAGCGGGCAAAATGAGTGACCAGTCGGAGTGTCCCCTTCCACCGTTCCCCGCATGTGGAAAATGTATAACTATTTTACACCAAACTCCTAATTTTGTTCCCCTTTCATTGGGCCTGGAGGCGCACAGTTGCTACAAAACTGCAGTCTCCTTGATAAACAATCCAATCTGCATATTTTGCTTTTAAAACTCAGCTTTCCCCTCTCCAAGGAACCATTCTCTCCTTTCTCTTTTTATAACATCCTCCACTTAGGCAAACCACATACACACCCTCATTATTTTGAGACTGTTCTGGAATGTATGTGAATGAGTTTTCCCCCATGCAACTCTTTTCCCAATGTGATTTTTTAAAATTTCATTTTCAGTTTGTATACAGCTAATATCCCTGCACTCACTTCTTCCAAAATGCAAATCTCTGCCCTCCTTCCCTCCAGTCCCCCTGTTGTGAGCAGCCAGACCCCCCCACATATATTTTTATTTCATGGAGCACCTTCCCCTGACCCCCCTGCTTTTTCCCCCGGTCCAAATCCGTCAAGGAATCACCGAAATATGGGCTCTAGAAGCAAACCGCATTAAAAATTCAGCCCTTTTCTGGTTTGCGCGTGCCTTAATTGGGAAAGTGCGCTCCAGGAGGACAAAAGGTTGCAGGCACGCGCACGCTACAAGCCTTTCCCCGCTCTGAGAGAAGCAATAAGGTAAAAGGTTCACCCTGTACCTAGTTAATCTGCTCTCCACGCAGACCTTGTTAAGGGGATTAGCAGTCTGGGCGTTCAGCCAGAACAGGCGCTACAAAGGAAATCCTTCACCCTAACAGTTTACAGCAAGTGAAAGCAGACTCAATAAAGCAAGTACTGGGGCACTTTCTACTCTTAAAGCCATAGTCGTTTATATCGTGGAAATGGAGACTTTTGGGGTTTACTGTCGTGTTTCTGGCTATTCCTTGAAAGTTGTGCTCCCAGATTCTTTCTAAGAATCATCAGGGTCTCCCTACGGACAGGTCCCCACACAGAAAGGACCCAATGCTCCCGCTAAAATGGAGGTTGGCCTCCCGATGCACGGAGAGGCTCCAGGAAGCAATGCGACATATCTAGCGGCCGTAAAAGCTGGGTTCAAGTCCCAGCATCCCGCTGTGGGAAGTATTGGGGTATGCAGCGGTTCGAGTCCCAGTACCCCCTTCTTGACCAGGTTACTGGGGGTTTAATGTAGACGGTTCGAGTCCGTCTCCCGTCAGGATCACGCATTTCAGGGAGCTTTGGGGGAGACCATTAACGGAGCATAACTTATGCTATTTTAAACAACTACTCCCCTTCCGTGCTGCTCTCAGCAAGGCACCATTCTACCTGGGCATCTGGCTGGGGGCAGGGAAATGGGAATGCCAGGGGCACGGCAGGGGCTTTTGATTGTCACCCATTTCTCTGAATAAAACCTATCCCTTCGTGTGTTCTCCTCACCAAAAGACCACCATAACTTTGCCTTTCCGGAATCATTGCTTCTAAGTATCTTACAACTGTCACCCATAACTCTTCGGCTGGCACCTTCCTGTCAGTCAACCATGTGTTATGTGCTTTAAGTACCACCTTTTGGGAAGGCTGGCATCAAAAGAGTCCCCAATTCACAAAGCACAAGAGGATCCCCACTTTACTCCAGATAGATGATCTAAGGGACATAATCCAATTACCTGGAATACACTGACAAGCTGACATCCCGGATAGACAGTCTGGGGGGGATAATCCAATTACCTGGACCTGGAATACACTCCCAAACTAGCATCCCATTGGATCACCAGAACACAAAGAATTACAAATCTTATTGGTTTAATAATAAAGTATTGTTTTTATTGGATAAAGTTTTACAGATGTTGCTGCTGATCTCATTGGCGGGAAGTTTGAATTCAGCTTCTCATTGGTTGTCTTAACTTGTAACTTTTTGCAAATATCCTCCATGGTTCCCAATGTAACGTTAAATGTATATAAATCTTTGTAATAACTATGTACATTACACATTTTGCTATTGTCAACTTGTGTCCTTTGCTGCAAAGTCAAAGATCTTCCTTTTTCACCAGTACTGGGTTTTCCGAGCTCATTTTTTCTGACGCCTCTGCCTTTTGCAGAACCTTTTCCTATTTTTGCTCCATGCAACCACAGGGCTGGTTGTCTGCTCACCGGACCAAAACGAGCTGAAATCACTTGTACCCTTTGGGGGGGTGGTGCTCACATCACTCCCCCCCAAACCACAGCCCCTGAATAGCCAAGCTTTATTTTAGCAATACTGTATATTACAATGTTCATTTTCTGTTGGCCTCTCTTGGCCTCTTAGGCGTTCTGCGCATGTACAGAACAGCCAGTTTGAAAAGGAGTCGCGCCGAGGTGAGTGCGGGGCCGGCGGCAGTGGCGGCGGCCCGGAGGCTGAAGAAGTTAAGGAGAGCGATGGGGTTGGGTGCGCAGGGGCTGGGTGGGAGCGTCCTTCTGGGGGGCGCTCGGCCAACCCCTGCCCCGCCCTGGGCGCCGGAAGGACTAGCGACGCCACTGATAACCAGCACAAGAGTTACTTAGTATGAACGTCAGGAAAATCCCTCCTTAGCTAAGAGAAGGGTAAAAGAGGAATCTATCTTCTGAGTTTTCTTGAGGGACAAAAATTATCCCCAACATTCTGATAAGAAAAGGGAGGAGGAACATTCTACATTCTTTGAGATTTGGGGGGCCTTAGGGACCATACTGAGTCACCAGATTGATAATCATCATTTACTCTTCTGATCAAATGGATCAAATTTATCCTAGGGCTCAGGAAAGTTTTTGTTGTTGTTGTTGTTGTTGTTGTTGTTGTTGTTGTTGTTGCTGTTTTGCTCTTATGACGGAAATATGAATGTCTTAAGGCACTGTAGCAATTTTCATCCCAAAAGAGAATAGGATGGAATTATCAACCACAGAGATGTACATTAATATAAGAAAACTGATAGTCGTGCCCTAACTGATGGCTAGTAGATTGTTACTGCCTTAGCCGTTTCAATTCAGTATCTGTCTTCCCCATGCAACGGTTTATTGTCTAGGAGGCAATCAAACACACTAGAACAGCATCTTCTTCCCTGGCACAAATAAAATTTAAGATGTTCTCCTAAGGCTGCACTCCTGTATACACTTGAGATCCAGCCCCATGGAATACAAAGAGACGTCCTTTTGAGCAAGCATATGGAAGACTCTGGGCTGGGCATCAGAGACGACGGGCGCCCTCCCAGCGCCCAGGCACGTGGGGGCGGGGCCTGCGTGCGTCAAGTTGACCCGCCCCTCGCGTGACATTGACACGCCCCCCTGCCCGTTTTGCGCTCATTTCGGAGCCGAATGGGCTCCAGGGAGGCCGGGCGGGCCGATCCAGCACCTCGCGTCGCTTCGGTGAGTGCCCCCGAGTGCGCCCTCCCTCCCGCCCGAGCTCCTGGAGCTCCTGCTCCACGTGCTCCACCGAAGTTCCACCGCTGCTGGGCATCATGACATGTAACAGCAATAACTGATTCCAAACAAGTGGAAATACAGGAAGTCCTCCCCTCTTAAAGTCGTTTTAAAGTTTTTTTTTTGTTAAAACATAAAAACAATACATAGTTTGTAAGGTTATTAGCAAGCGCAAAGCAATATATCCTACTAGCATACTATTCACTATTTTCTACATATAAAATCCAAGTAAGCCAAAATATCACCCACATTCTATTCATTAAATCCGCATATCATCACATTGTTCTTCTCTCTCTCTCTCTTAAAAAATCAATAAATAGTTTCCAATTATTCACAAAAAGGTTAACTGACATTTCCTTAATTAAAATTGTAAGTTTATCCATTTCAGCATAATCCAAAACTTTCAACCACTATTCTTCCAGCGAAGGTATCTCTGAATTCTTCCAATATTGTGCATATAAAATTCTTGCTGCACTTATCATATATAAAAACAAAGTTTGAAATTTTTCACCTGCATGATCATCCCTCATACCCAACAAAAAGGTTTCCGGTTTCATTTGAACCTTAGTCTTTAAAATCAACTGTTTATGAATTTGAATCCAATACTTCTTTGCTTGAGTACATGTCCACCACATATGATAAAAAGTTCCCTCTTGCTTTTTACATTACTCACAGCGCAATCCTGTGTAACCTTGCACCGGTGTAACAGTTGGTGCATCTGCTGTTACACTGGTGCATCTACCGTTACACCGGTGCAAGGTTACATAGGATTGCGCTGTCATATGGAGTAATTTCGGTTACACCCAAGGATGTACAGGTGTTTTTCCAAGCTTTTCGGTATAGCGCCTAAAGCTTCCACTGCTACCACTACCACTATTATTATTATTATTATTATTATTATTATTATTATTATTATTATTATTATTATTATTATTGACAGCAGGGCCTCTGAGAGAGGGGTTAAGGGGGTGCAATCGTACCCTGGCCCAGGGCCAAAAATGGGTCAAAAAGGGGGCCCCAGGAACCAAATTCACATGAAAGGAAGGGGCCCAAAAGAAACTTTGTACCCCCCTGATAAAATTCCTCTGAGTGTCCCTAATTGACAGGCAGGAAGACAGTCCCCCAACCTGAGGAGACTACAAGCCAACATTTGGCACAGGAGAGACAACAAGAGGGAGGGGGAAAGCTGGAGGATATGCAGTAACTCATGCTTAGCTTCAGAAGGGCATAAAGGGTGTGTGTGCCAAAGGCTTCAAGGAAGAGATTAATTGGAGGGAAGGGATTGGAGGGGAGACTGAGAGGTGGCATCATACAAGTCTTCTGTTCACTGTTTAGGATGGCAGTTCCAGCAGGGAATAAGGGCAGTAAGGGAGAAAAGGTGGAGTCATTTGAGGAAGCAGCAGCAGACTCGTGAATGGTTTGAGGGGAGAGGGTGAAGAAGCAAAGCTCCTTGGCAAGAATATATCGGACTCTGAGAGCAGAAAAATAAGAGGGACAAGGACTTGGGGAGATTTAAAGGTAAGAATGAGGAATTTGTGCTAAATCTGGGAGCCGAAAGGGAACCAGTGCAGTTAATGTTTGTTTCGAGAACTGGATAGACTGAGGTGGAGAGAAGTCGGTAATGTTTACAAACCAGACATGAAAGTTATACCCACAATCTCTGGACAGACAGTTAATTGCCTCAGCAACTCTGACATTGTACAGCAAAGCTCTCTAAAAACCCAGACTCACCCGTGCCTTTTTATTACAAAGTCTGATGCAGCCAACTTGCTGTCCCTGCGGTAGGAAGGGAAGACAAAAACACAGTCTTTGAAGAGGCTGGAGCCTATATACACTAGATTAGTTCTAATGATCAGAAGGATTAACACGGTAGTTGTTTACATCAGGTTGTTAATGAACGTGGTTTAGGAGAAATTCTGAAATGCTATCAGTTAACGGCAAATGAAGGTTGGTCAATAGCAATAAAGGGCTGTCAGAGGTAGAGATGAAAGAGGGAAGGGAAACAGGATGAAACAGCACACATAAAGCCCTTTTGGGATATTATGGGGTATGCAGGTACATGCCCAGGGTACATATGTACAGTTAACATGGGCAGAAGAGTCTGGCTCAGTTGGGAGAGCTGCTGCCTTCAAAGCCCGAAGACCGGTGAACTTGATAAGTTCGAGACACGCCTCCGGCAAAAAGCTGTGAAAGCCTCCAGGAGGAGAGATAAGAGCTTCCAGCTGCATCAGTCGTGTGTGGGAGGCGCCAGCCAGCAGAAAAAAAGTCAGACTGTAAAAGGATATCACCTGGAAAGTAGCTGTTCATGAGAGATTGGACGTTTATATATATTGTAAACAAAACACCAAGGGGGGTTAGGAAAGCCTGCCCATGTACACCGCCTTGGATTAAAGTCGGAGGAGAAATCCAATGACCGAGAAAGGCGGTATAAAAATACTGTATATTATTATTATTATTATTATTATTATTATTATTATTATTATTATTATTATACCAATATAGGAAATTCAATAGAGATAGGAAAAATTAGGGTTGGTTTTACCGCAGGGATCAAGTGGGTTTACAAAGATAGTTCCATAACTCTGTCTTCTGGTGGTACCAGCTGTTGCCAGTCCGGACCTGCTTCTCCACTGCCCTACCCTGCATCAAGTTGTAGAGGAGAGACTTGGACACCAAGCTACCCAAAGTGCTTCCTGACTGCACTGTCCCTCAGGAGCACCTCAAAGTTGGCTGGATTCTTCGTCCTCTTCCTGCCAGCCTCTTTTCCCCTCATTTCTTTCTCTTCTTGGTTCCTGCAAAGCACAGCGCCGCCAGAGGTATGGTTGACTGTAGGCTCTTGTTTGTTCTTCCTCATGTTTATCCCAAAGGCAAATTGAAAATGAGGGAAAGGTCGTTGCGGTTGCAGGACATATAAATGGTCAAGGATCACTGCAGAGGGAAAAGTCATGAACAAATGAAGGATTTACCTTACCCCTTCATCATGAAGTCAGTGGAGACCACTCTTTGGTGGCAACCACTCTTTTAGTGGTTCTCCACACCACTGATCTCCCCCTGCGATGGCACCAGATTAAGAAAAAACAGTCATCAAAAAGAAGCTCTTAGCAAACATGGAAAAGGGATTGAGAAACCACAGAAAAGTCACATTGGGAGTGCAATTCTGCGCAAGTATCGAATGGTGGAGTGAGAACGTCCTCTTCCCCCGAGTAGAATTCTGGGCTGAACTTGCCCACCGGATACTTACAGAGGATTGCACTGTGGGACATGTAAGTCGTCTGGATTCTCAGTAGTAGTAACTGCAAGAGCCAGCCATTTCAGAAATGAAAACAAAGTCTAGCGTGGAACTGACCTACACTTACAAAAAAAAAAAATGTCTGGAGATGGAACTTCCAGTTTCCTAGATAAGATGTTTTATTGCACAGAACATAAGTGACAGCTGGCTGAAGTTTAAGTCTACAGCGTGTAAGTAGGAGGGGGGCAATGCCAATTGGGAGCTTACTGAAGCAAGGATCAAGACCTATTAGGCTATGGTGGAAAAAACAAGGAGCTTTGCAGTGCATCGAAGTCTCACGCCTATTTCCTGGAACCTCTGCTTTGCCCTCCTTATGACTGACACATTTTTCTCTGCATTCATAAGGGCTAGAAGCACGCAATGTTGAAAATGAAAGCAGAGACGTTCAGTTCCCTGAATTCCATACAAGGCACCGGATTCTTCACACAGTCCTAGTTGTTCCAGTTCTCGTCACTTCCTGCAAGCTAATACAGAGCCTGGTTGATAGTTGTTTTTCTAAGCAAGCCTCCATCTTTCTAGACTTATGAATTAGCCGTGCGTTTCAAAGACTCAGGCTACAATCCAAACGCACCTACCTGAGGTAAGGTAAGTCCTGCTGAACGCAACGGGACACATTTCTGAGTCAACATGCATATGTTTGCAGTGTGTTTCTGAATGTACTCTTTTGATACCACTTTAGTTAGGCAGTTGTAAACAGTCCCTGCAGGTGGTTCTGACGTCTTGGGGGAATGCTCTGATGGTGATGTACTTACTGTAGTATCATGCTCCTACCTCTGGGATTTGTGCAGCAATTGTCTTGTCTTTCATGAGTCTCCGTGAATTGTATTAGAGTTATGTAATGCTTCATTCCACATGGAAAGCTTACTATCGTCTCAATGAGGATATCTAGAATGATTAATAAAATTGCTGCATGATTGCCAAATCACAGTGAAAAGTAAGTGCATTGTGCCAATATGGCAAGGTGACTCTTTGGGGCTGCAATGTCACCCAGGATCACACATGGTTCAGGTGTGCTCACGTATTCAGAAAGTATGCTTTCACACACAGGTGAGGCAAAAGGCAACCCTAAAAAACTGGAAATGTAGGTATCATTAATGACGTGTGTTTTTTTTCATACCAGACAAGAGGCAAGATTTTAAAGCACTTATCTTGCCTCTTGTCTGATATGAAAAAACAGTCTGTCATTAGTGATAGATAAATTTCTGGTTCTGAAGGGTGCATGTTACCATTTTATGTTTCTTTCTCCATTCTTGCTGTGAGAATGGTTCTTATTTTGCAGTGTCAGGATATGAGGAGGAGACAGACATCCTGCTGAACTTTCTGTTCCTTTGATGGCCTCCCTTGCCTTTTCTTTCTAATTTATATCACTCTGTCTTCAATCCATTTTTGACAACAGAGTGTATCGTAATGATTCCATGAAAAAATGAAAGGGTTGCATCATCCAGCTGTGTGTGTACTTCTTTGAGGTTCACTGCTAGCAGCAGGTCACCAAAGCAGGTGACACCAAATGGAATAGTCCCTTTTGGTCACTTCTTTAAGACCACTGAGAGTGCTGCTATTTTTACCTGGAGAAAAGGGCCAGTGTGAGATGATGCCAGTCCTCTTGGACAGAAGAGTGCACTGCATCTGGATGACGCTCCTCCAAGTCAAGCTCTGCACTTTTATGTGGTTAGGGACACGATGGAGACGTACAAAATTATGCATGGGATGGAGAGAGTGGATAGAGGGAAATTCTTCTCCCTCTCACACAACACCAGATCCAGGGGACATGCACTAAAATTGAGTGGAGGGAGAGTTAGAACGGACAAAAGAAAATATTTATTCACCCAGTGTGTAATTAATCTGTGGAACTCCTTGCCACAGGATGTGGTGATGGCACCTGGCCTAGATGCCTTTAAAAGGGGGTTGGACAGATTCATGGAGGAAAAGACCATCACAGGTTACAAGCCATAAGCAACCTCCTGGTTTTAGAAGTAGGTTTTCTCTGTATGCCAGGTGCAAGGGAGTGGCAACAGGATATAGGTCTCTTGTTGTCTTGTGTGCTCCCTGAGGCATCCGGTGGGGCCACTGTGAGATACAGGAAGCTGGACTTAGATGGGCCTTTGGCCTTATCCAGCAAGGCTCTCCTTATGTTCTTATGTTCTTATGATCAGAGCATGAATGAAAGTAAAAAATGGATGAATGTCAAATCAGAGCCTTATTGAGCTTGCAAATATATTTTGGCCAGCAGAAAATGTACATAATAACTATATAACACGTGAACGTGCACGAAAACTAAGTAAACAGAAATAAAAGAAAAATAAACATAATCTTGACAAACGTCGTGGAAGGTTGGATGAAATCGGACAAAAGAGGAAAGCATGTGAACGAAATATACTACGTGGTTATAACTGAAAATGGCTGAAAGAGCAAAGCGATGAAAGTCAAGTGAATGAAAGTCAGGGTATTGCTGTACATGAAAATATTGGGAAAGATCGTTCAGGGATTGAGTGCTCAATGTCATCGGCAAGGTTGCTGCAAAGCTGTGAGGCCACATGGGAGCTTAGAAACATGGAAGGCTGGCGATGACATGTGACACCATCGCCAAGCGTCCAGAGATGGTGTCGCAATTTTGCACAGCAAGAGCAGGGGTCTGCGCACTGGTGCAGACCACTTACAGGGAATAGGTGTCATCAGTACTCTCTGCTTTACCTCTCCTTTCCATCTCATTCCAGAGAGACGGTAGACATTCTGAATGAGTGTTTCAAATCAGCAAATGACCAGATGTGTGGACCTCATAATTAATCCAGACACAGCCAAAGTGCTCTTTGTCTATATGGGATTGCTGATGAGAGATTGTATTGCCAAAGAACGATGTGATGATATGCGGATTTAATGAATAGAATGTGGGTGATATTTTGGCTTAGTTGGATATTATATGTAGAAAATAGTGAATAGTATGCTAGTAGGATGTATTGCTTTGCGCTTGCTATAATCTTACAAAATATGTATTGTTTTTATGTTTCAATATATTAATAAAATATAAATATATGTTAAAAAAAAAGAGATTGTATTGCCAGAAGAGCAAGGAAGCAGTGTAACAGATCAGTGGAAATTGATTAGCTTTGCATAAGCAATAATCCCCCAGATGATAATAAAATACAATGTTCTTACGTCCCTTCAAATAGAAGTGGCGTCTCCTCCTATGGACGCGTTCCTCTCATGGGCAAACTGTGTAGCGTGTTGGCAGCCACCTACATCGACACCAGATGCATAACTAATGGCTTCTTCAAGCCCTTTTTATACACCTTAATGAGGAAAAAAGTAGATCCGGGTTTCTCAAAGTGGTAGGTCGCAACTCACCACTCTGAGAAGGGTCAGGTTGCTACCCGCTTATGGGGTGTGGCGATGTGCAGTGACATCGGTAACCTCCCACTGCTGCTGCCACCTCTGGGACAAAGGGGGGATATTTTTTTTTTACTGGGTCACGCTACCCTCCGGAGGGTACAGGGGGCGACCCCCGCAGATCTCCCCAAGTCTCAGATCGGCTCCCTGAGGCGATTGAAGCCCAGAAGCGTCGCTCCAGTAGGGGCGGGGCTGTAAGTATCGCTGCGGTTACAGTCGCTTTACCGAGCGAGGAGGAGGCAGCCCCGCCCCCTCACTGTCCGAGCCAGTCCCCTGCGGAGAAAGTAGCAGGCAAGAGACCCTGCCTGCTGCTTTCTCCGCAGGGGACTGGCTCGGACAGTGAGGGGGCGGGGCTGCCTCCTCCTCGCTCGGTAAAGCGACTGTAACCGCAGCGATACTTACAGCCCCGCCCCTACCGGAGCGACGCCTCTGTTGAAGCCCTCTTCTGGTTTACTTTCTGCTTTTGCTGAAAACCAGAAGTGGGCTTCAGTCGCCTCAGGGAGCCAATCTGAGGATTGGGGAGGCCCGCAGGGGGGTTGGGGGTTGCCTTGGGTCCCCCTGCATCCTCTGGAGGGTGGCGTGACCCCCAGTAAGTAAAAAAAATACCCCCTTTGTCCTGGCAACAGTGCAATCCCCAGAGCGCCACTGCCGCCATCGCCCAGTCATCGCAACTCTGTCCCAGTTGGAGATCTGGTAAGCCTAGTCAGAGGGAAGGTGTACCAGCAGTGGGTACCCTGCAAGAGAGGCCCATCCATCACTCGCCACTCCTTAAGCACTCCCTGGGCAAGCGGAGCAATGCCTGTACATCCTTCATTCAATGGCAGACAATGCCAGTATATAATGCTTAGCTTGCAACCTTATTCCAGTACCAGAAAAACAGAGTGGGAGGGTGAAGTGAGAGAAAAAGCAAACAAAATAAGAGCGACTCATAATAAGTAAAAACTATTAGGTTTTTTGTTCTCATTAGTCCAAGCAATTTACAATGTTTACCGTACAGATGTTCACTACAGATGTCATCCAGTGTTTTAATGTTATGTTCAATACTGGGAAGAAATGGAAGATGATATACTATTTTCTTCTCCTTTTTTGACAACTTTCTGATTTAACAAGTTCACAATGTCACTAAACATTTTACTGCATTACTGCAATTTGACTGCATAGTAAGTAGTAATCTATTATTTTAGAAAGCTTTTTCCCCCTAAGCAAACATTTCCAAACTGCATCCATGTGGTATTAGTGTATTAGTTATAGCCAGGAATCCTTTATATCAGTAACCTGTTGCTCTAATACTTGCAATACAGTATAACCTTCTCACTTAGGCACATTCCTTCCGGCAATTTATTATTTTCAGTTTAAAGAGAGAGAGAAAGACAGGCAGAGAGACATCCAGGTTGCAATCCTATATGTGCTTACCTGGGAGTAGGTTCCACTGAATTCAATGGAACGCTTCTGAAAAGACATGCATAAGATTGGGCTGTTATGCAGTCTTTCCTCTAGTTCAGGGGTTCTCAACCCCTTCCTGGCCAAGTAACACCTTTGGTGCCACTCTCCTGCTGCGTACCACCAGAAGTGACTGGCGATGATATCATTGCCAGTTACTTCTGGGTTTTCAGGTTTTTGGAGGCCAGAAAATGCAGGTAGGAGGCTCTGGGCGGGTGGGAGGGCCCTTCTCAGGCTTGGCCAAAGGCAGAAGCCCCTTGGAAGTGAAAAAAATGCCAAAAGCGTCGCATCGGAACAGGATTCTGGCAGTCCGAGTACCACCAGCAGTCTGCTAAAGTACCACTGTGGTACTAGTACCACGGGTTGAGAACCCCTGCTCTAGTTTATTTTCTCTTGCTTTTCATTGTACCATATCTCCACTTGAAATGGAGCAGAAACAGTCGGTTTGAAGAAATACTATTCATTATGGCAATGTTTCCCAATCTTTTCAACCTGTGGCTCCCTTGACCATTGGTGACCACTGGCCGTGGCTCCCCATTCCATTATGTTGATGCCTGCCAATTGGCATTGCACTGTTTTCCAAGAGGATTCCTTCCGTGGCACTCCGTGGCTCCTCTGGCTGGTTTCCATGGCTCCCCTGGGATTTGGCTGGGATTTGGATTTTGACCTGACTGTGGCCTCCAGTTGCTTTCATCTGGCTCCAACAGAGCCAAACAAAGGCAAGGGTGGGCAGAAGGGCCCAACTCATGACCCACTTCCACATCAGGCCACGACCCACAGTTTGAGAAGCCCTGATATAGTTTGTTCTCTCACCCATGTTTTATTATTTTGAATGAAAATTGCATGAAGAACAAACATACTGTATTTTCTCCTAGTTTGAAGAAAATGACCAATTTCATGGAAATGAAGCACGATTTTGGGTGGATCAAAAGAAAAAAACAACCACCACTGGTTCTCAACTGGTTCTGACTTAACTGTAACCCAATGAATAATTTGAAATGTGCCATTCCGTTTTTAATGAGGGTACATGTAGTGAAATTAAAGAACAACAGAATAAATTAGGAGAGTTTTAAAATAAAACTATTTTTTTAAGCAATTATGGGAAACTGAGTTTCAGGAGGAATTTTAGTACTAAATGCATTTCTTTAAATTAAAACAGTTTCTTCAGAACAGCAGTGGTCTCCTCCATGGTGAGGGAATAACATAATATGCATTGGTAGATATATTTTGAGATGATTGATTGAGGGAAGAATAAGAGAAAGAACCGTTTGCAAAGAACTGTTGGTGTGTGAAAAATGTACGTTGGTGGATACATTATGAGCTGACACCATAATGCAGGGTGGTATTATAAATGAGGATAGATGCTGAAGAAATGTTAAGAGATGTTCATTCAAGTAATGACTGCATATGCATTGTCTGGACCAATAAACTACATGAATGCATAGTATATAATGTCCAGGTACCAAGGAAGAACTTGGCCAAGGCTGAGCCTATAGGATCACGCCCCAAAATGTTGTAAATTCTGGCAGTCATTTTGCCTAGTCAGCTAAGTCAGCTACCTTTTGTTTAAATTATGCCCTAGCCAACCCTCAGGAGCCAGCAGAGATGTTTCTCACTTGCCATTCTTAATGGAAAAAAGGCCAAAGCAGACTTGGGGGTTGGCCACCTCCTACAGACCCATTTAATTGGTTCATTAAAAGGGCAATGTGATGATACTACAACCAACTCCAATGTCTCACCTATTCCCAGTGAAATGCTGACCCCTCCAATACACACACACACACACACACACACACACACACACGCACGCACGCACGCACACACACACGCACATCATTTTCAATGAGGGTGGGAGACAGGAGTGGAAGACAGTGAACCCTCAATATAGTAGACTGATGGGGGAAGGGTGTGCCCATTAAATCCAAATGCATTGAAGTCAATGGAGACGCGCATGTACAAATCATATCTGACTAGTTTTAAGTGGAGCAGAACACATCTGTTGTTTCCAACGTTTGTTAAACTGTGGTCCGTTAAATCGAGGGGTTTACGGTACATGAAAGCTCATTTATTATACATGAGAATATAAAGGTACATAGGAAAATAAGATTTTGATAAAATCGATCATATTTGTAATGTATTAGTTAGAACGATATTGCAGGGTAATGTTTATCCTTTGCGGTGTTTTTCCCCGTCACTGTACCCTTAACTGTGCCCTTCAACTATTGCTTTTTTGTTCTGGTTATCGTACTGATAAAATGACATTGTAAGAAAACCAAGCAGTGTATGGATTACAATATATTCCACTGTGAGATACAGGAAGCTAGACTAGATGGGCCCTTGGCCTGATCCAGCAGGGCTCTGCTTAGGTTCTTATGACCAATTGGCCATGGTGGGACTCCAAAAACCATGCAACAGTTGGGGGTGAGTGGGCAGCAGAATGAACTCTGGACTTCATCCACTCGTGTGCACTGCCCCCCACCTTCTTCTCCCCTTAGTCACCCCCACTCCTGCTGTTTGAACAGAACACTCAATTTCCTCCCCATCTCACCTTTCCGCTATTTTCAAATGCAGGAATTGTAGGTGGTGCCAGAGATGTGCAGAGGACAATATTTCTCTTTTAGTACCGATGTATAGCACAATCCTATATACGTTTACTCAGAAGTAAGTCCAACTGTATTCAGTAGAACATACTCTCAGGAAAGAGTGCACAGGTCAATCCTATGGACGCAATACACTGTTGCTCAGGCCTCAGCACCATTCTGCAGTCCGCCATCAACAACATGGCAGCTGGGAAGCCCCACACTGTCAGCAGCAGGGGCTGCAGATTATCCATTGGTGGCAGTGGCGTCAGTTTTAGAGGAGGATTGTGGGCGGTTCAAAGGCAAGGGCTAGGCCAGAGGCGGTTTGGGGGAAGGAGAGGGAGGATCTTGGCAGCAGCAGCACATGCTACATTCCTCTCCCCTTTTCCCAGACTGACATACCCCCTGATTATCCATGGACTTATGCCAGCTAAATAGCTGGTGTGGGTCCAAGGAGACTCATTGGAGGCTAAGCAGCCAATGGGAAGGTAAGTAAAAAAGAATTGTATGTACCTCTCCCGGGCTATCTGGTTGCCCCCCCCCCCACCATAGCATGCAGTGCGCGCTCCGTCAGTGCCACTATGTGCTATAGACTAGTGGGGGTAGGATTAGGCTGCTAATGTTCTACCTTGTATGAACAATAAATGCATTCTTATTGCTCAGGGGAAATAATTTTTGTTCACAGACAACTTGGATGAGAAATTAAATATTACTAACATTTATTTTACAATTTTTGAAGTCACCTACCATGTTGTTGTGTAAAACTAATTTTGTTAATGGACAATAATAATTTTCTCTGTGTGATGAGTCATCACATATGTCAAGAATCTTCAATATTTTAAATAGAGATCCACCTTCTTTCCAGCTTTAGTAATATTTCCATGCATTTCGTTCACTGACATGGTTGTATTTTCCTTTTGCAGTCTCCCCTTATTTTTCAGCCTGAAGCAGACTGAAAAAAGGCTACGTGGTGATACCCCAAGGCTTGAAGGGTCACCCCCAGAGAGGCCAAGGGTGTCACCCCTCCCTGCCCACCGCACCACCCAGGCCTTCAGCCTGAAGCAGGCTGGAAAAGGCTGCTATGGGGAAAGGCTCCTTGCCTGTCACAGTGCCTGACCTGTTGTGCCCGGGGCGAGACTTGCCACTCTACCAGCCTCTCCGAAGACCACTGTGGGAGACCACCAAGCCTCGGCTGCATGGTTTTACTCACCCCCTTCAGGCTCCGGCGGTGAGCTGACTCAGCCCAGAGCCTGCAGAGGCTGACGAGCTGGAACTAAATGGCAATGATGTCATCACGTCACTGCCAATTACTTCCAGTTTGGCAAGTCAGAAGTAAATGGCGGTGACATGAAGACGTCATCATGTCACTGCCATTTTTTTCCATGTTTGAGTGCTGGGGTGTGTGACACCATGGCACTCCACACCAGGTGCACCCCCCCCTACGAATGCATCTGGAAGCACCTACCCCCAGAAACCTCTACTGTATATGCTAAAACTAGCATGATGCCCAGGCTTCGCTATGGGATGTAAGTACTTTAAATCCATTTTGTTCCAAATAAACTTTCCTTTGATTGCCCATCGCCAAAATGACCCAGTCGCCACCGGAGAATATAAGTCTCCTGCCGGCAGGTGCAAGGGCAGGCCGGGCAGCAAGGGAGGGCAGCGGTTGGCCGAGCTGGCCTGGGAGAGGGTGGGGATTTTGGCCGCTACATCCCCATCCCATTTCCAGGCTCGACGGCCATTACACAACCACCTCGAACTTATGCCAGCTCTCGCTCACCCTGGTATTGTTTATACTTCACCAGCCCTGTTTAGGGGCGATGGCGTCCACCTCTCTACGGCTGATGCTGATATTTTCCTCAGGGACCTGCAGCAGGGACGTTTGAGCCTTCTGGCTGGTTGTGGGGCGGTTGGGATCTAGCGCTAGGCCAACCCCACCATGTGGCAGGTTGCGTGCAGAAGGGGTAGTTAAAGATCTTCATTGGTGTACATTCTGAGGTAGCAAGGTCAAGGGTGTGAGCCAGGACCGCTCAGATGATACTTACCCTGGTCGGTGAGGCTGGCTGGCAAGCTCCTTTGGCTGGGTAAGCAAAGACCACCACATGGCTTGCCTAAGGGGAGTCTGCACTGCTCAGCTGCCACAAACCCTTCAGGGTTGGCTGTGATATGCTTTCCCAGTCTATGAGTGGGCAGAGCTTGGAGTCAGAGTGTCATGCCAGAGGGTAGCAGGAGGGAACATATGGGCAGCACCATTTTCCCCTCACCCGCACGCTGCCTGCTTTTCCCTCACCCACCCGCATGCTGGGGGATGTTATAGTTTTTTTTTCCTCACTGCAGATTTTATACGTTTATTGGACTTTAATAGTGATACTTTATCCAAGCCTCTGTCTAGTGTGTTTATTTAGGGGGGTTCACAGGTAAGAACTGAAACACGAAGTAGTCCCAAGAACAAATAAGCGTCCTCTATTGTATTCCATATGCCAAAAAAGAATGTTAGGGATCGGTTAGGGCAAAATCTGGAAATATGTGTATAAGCATTTGTATGGGTAACCTTTGTGAGCAAAAACCAAGTCGATCTCTCCTCGGGCCTAAGAGATCTTGAGGAATCTGTGAAAACGCATGGTGAGCCCAAGCCGAGGCGTGTCTACTCAGAAGTCAGTCCTGTTCTAGTCAATGGGGCTTACTGCCAGGTAATGGTGAATGGGATCGCAGTCCCCCTTTTCACCCCCGTGGGGGGCGGATTTCTAAAAATTCCTTCTTAGTGGGTGCGATTTACAGTATATAAATTGTGTGAGAGAGGCCTTTCTCCAGCAAGCTTCAGATCTCTAACAGGGAGATGTTTTATGAATTGTATTATTTACATGTTCTTTGCCACCCAGCATGTAATACAGAAACATTTATAACACAGGAGGTTCGCTCCTTTTGGTGTAGTCAATGTTGATATGTGGCAAATCTACCAAAGGGTTCAAAAGAGCCCATTCAGCTCTTTCCACCCATCCCACCGCAATAAATTGCATTCCAGAAATGGTCTGGGCATCTTCACAGTAGGAGGAAGATTGTAATACTGATTACAGAGCAATGGCTGAGCTCTGCACTCAGCAAAATGATTTAAATTAGTCATGTCAAGGCATTTGCAGCCATTGGCATGGCTTAATTAATTGTCTTGTAACAGTTCCTGCAAGGTGCCACCCTCTCCTATAAACAAAATAGCTTAAATTGCTGGTGTCAAAGTAATGCACTAGACAAATTAGTTGCTGAACTGAGGCTGCTAATAAATGAGTTCTCTTCATGATACACATTTAATTTGCAAATATTACAGAGAGTCTGTGATGAAATTTTAGAATTATTAAAGGTATTGGATAGAACATCCTGTACATTGGCCTAGCCCTTGAAATTATGGGGTATGTGTGTGCGTGTGCTCAGTGTATCCGTCATGCTGGTGACCAAGTCCTATGCAGTCCTATGCAGATGGGGTGAGGCAGGAGCAGCAGTTTCTCCAGTCTAGCGGGGGACTTTGGAAAGCCACTGCCAGCTTCCCTTCCCTCCCTCTTCAGCTGAGGCCAGTAGCATAGCCAGAGGGGGGCGGTAGCATAGTAAGTGCTGCACTACGTTACACAGAGGTGCAGAGTGGCCCCTCCCACTCGCCGGCGGAGCCAGTCCGCTGGCGAGTGGGAGAGGTCATTCTGCACCTCCTTGTAAGGCCATGTAGCACTTACTGCACCGCCCCCCCCCCCCGGCTATGCTACTGGCTGAGGCAACTCTGCCATCTCCGTGTGGAAAGCAAAGACCTGGCAGCCCTGAACTGGTCTTAAGCCCTACTGTAGTGTCTTGCCTCCCTACACTGGCGTCACTACAGGGGGGGCGGAGCTGTAAGTTCTTCCGTGATCGGAGCCTCCGTTACACGGAAGAACGAAGCACCCCACCCCTGCGCCTTCCGACCCATTCAAAGCGGTGAAAACAACGCGCATTCACCACTTTGACTGGGTCGGAAGGGGCGGGGGCGGGGCGCTTTGTTCTTCCGTATAACGGAGGTTCCGATCACGGAAGAACTTACAGCTCCGCCCCCCCCCCTGTAGTGACGCCAGTGCTTCCCTATTTTGCCTCCCTCCCTCAATAGTTTCTCATCCTGAGAGGTTTGTCTGTCCTTCAGGCTGCACTCCTACACACACTTTCTTGCCTGGGAGTAAGCGTCATTGAACACAATGGGACTTACTTCTGAGTAGACTTCTGTCTGCCAGTGTCGCAGGAGTGGAATGTTTTCACTCCAACTTAATGTTCTTTCGGAGAGGAGCATTTTCCTTCTTTCCATTCTAGTAATGGCTAATCACTTCTCTGAGAGAAAACAATCAACCGCTATCAGGGAAACTGTTGGGAATGGCGCACTCTGGTTTAAACTAGGCAATACACAGGATCAGCCTGAACAATCTCTCAATGTTTTACAAGTGAAAAGCAGTTATGGTAGGCTGCCGATTTCATCAGAGGAATAGATGAAGGCCTGCGCTAATAATAATAATCATAATTAATAATAATAATAATTCCAGTATTTATATACTGCCTTTCTTGGTCATTGGATTCCTCCTCTGACTTTAATTCAAGGCAGTTTACAGAGGCTGACAACCTGTGTAACCATTTCTCCTTCCCACTGTTGTGTTTTGTGGCTCAAAAACACCCTCCACAGTTATTTTTCTGAGCTGTGAAAGCAACTGGAGGAGGATAATTTTGAACAGAAAAATGGTCATGTGAAAGGGTCAAGCAGGCCCTCTCCCCCCAGTGGCTCTTCCAGTCCAATTACAGACTCTGAAAAAGACAAACATCAGAAAATGGCTAAGACACAATTTGGCCTCCAACAACAGGGATCTACCTGTTTGGACTTAGGCTTACCAGATTTTCCCAGTTGTAAACCGGAACCCCACCCCCAAATAATTAATTAATTCAGGTGACCGAATTATTTATTTATTTATTTGACGAATCAATCAATTAATTATTTTACTTACCTGTCCCGCCGCCGCCGTTGCCTCCATTCTCGTCGTCTTTGCCGCCACGTCTTCTTCTTCATCGTCGTTTTCATCTTCGTCATTGTCTTCTTCCTCGGCAGCGGCCGCCACCTCGAGCCTGGCCGGCTGCATCCGAGCCAACCAGGACTCCTGCCCCCTGCACTGAAGCCTCCACGGCCGCCGCTTTTAAAAAGGCACCTTTTTTCCTGTCGGCCATCTTGGATCTCACGAAATCTTGTATTGTACCGCCTCATGTGCCCTCATGAGATTTGGGCACCGCCTTCTTGGATCTCGCGATATTTCCAACAGGAAAAAAGGTGCCTTTTTAAAAGGTAAGTTTTTTAAAATTTTAAAAGCAGTGGCGGCGGAGGCTTCACTGGGCCAAAGAATCCCGGGAATGGAGTCCGGAAACCGGGGCGGTCCCGGGTTTTCCGGGATGGATGGCAAGCCTATTTGGACTCCACCAACAGGGACTTACTGGGGAGGATAATGTATCATTGTAGATGGAATGCACAGTTACTCGAAATGCCCCCACAGCGCTATCAATATATAACATGGCCACTTTCCCCTCAAACTCACAGAAAAGAGGTATTGGTTCAGTTACACAGAAACAGGCCATCCTTGAAGGGGATCACGCCAGTCCTTTCTCTAAAGGACGTAAGACCATTCCGACACCTAGCATTTTGACAAACATCCCTTGAAAAAAATGGATGTTTGTCCTTATCCAAAAATGGATGTTAATATTAATACCAAACTCCCCATGTGAACTTTTTTAACAGCAAATTTGGCACTCGACTTATGGCACATTTGCAACAGCCTGCACCAACAGAGTGGTCGCTCCACCAGTCTAACGTTAGACAGAATTGCGCCGTAATTCTGGAATTGCACTACATGCAGTTTGCCATTACCATCTGCTCCTTCAGTTCATTGGACTTACCCCCCATTTTTCAGATGTGCATTGTTAAAACACTGCAAAACAAACAAACAAACACCTTTATGTGATCATATGTACAATTGCACTCCTACATATTTGTAAAATATCACAAAAAAGAATCTTGTTCCATTCGTTTGTGCAGTCACTTCAAGATTGATTTTTGGTATCCTGTTGAGAGCATTACTGTGGATCACTAACAAGAAATAATTAAAACTATCAACCGGGAAAGTTATACTTTCACAAATGTTAACAACATGCAATAAATATCAGAAAAAATATCTCCAGGTATTCCTCCATTTGCATCAGTAATAAGAGATCGTGCATTTAATTTACATTTATAAGGGAGGAAATTGTATATTATGGGAAAAGACTCAACTAGATAGCTTTAAGGTTTTTATAACTGAGGAGGGTATAATTTTCATATAGCAAATATACAAATACAAATCAGGAGAGTCTTCCCTTGCATCAATATTTTCAAGTATGACAATTGCTGGTATGGAATTTCTCAGAGAAATTATATTTTGAGTGAACTGAGACAGTTGGAGATTATTAGTAGTTTTAGTAATAACGGCTTATTATCCTAAGGTGCATAAATTCACTGTAGTGATAACCCCAAGGGAGCGTATTTATAGAAGATGATGGGGGAAGATTTGGATAGAAAACTTACAGAGAAACAATGGCTGTATATTTTTAAATCCATTACATGTTTTTCCATAACCCTTGAATGTCAGAGAGTTACAGTATAAACTGCAATACAGTATAGATCAGTGATTTTCAACCAGTGTGCCATGAATGGTCCGTAGGTGTACCGTGGGAGTTTGTGGGAGGGTCATACAGTATATTAGTAGGGCCATTGGGGGATGTGAGCCCCTGGCCAGCAGTGCGGTGTGCCTTGTCAATTGTCAAAAAACTGATGGTGTGCCTTGACAATTTTAGTGCCTTCTCAGTGTGCCGTTAGATGAGATAGGTTGAAAATCGCCGGTATAGACGGTACCCCACTCCACATAAACAATTTTTGTTTATTTATGGCACTACCCATATTAATTGTTGCAAATCCCATCTGTAAACATATGTGGTAGGAACGTCCCCCTGTACATGCATTTTGGAAGAAAGTGTCACTCATCAAGTTACAAGGTGTACATTGACATTTGACCTGCTTATGGTTTTATTTACTTCTGCGTTCTATTTACATCCCACTTTTCATCCACATGGCCCCAATCAAATGATCCTATCATAACAAGATACAGTATTTCAGAGAGTTACAGTATAAGCTGCTATACAGTACAGTATAGTATCTATAGATCAACGATTTTCAACCACTGTGCTGCGGTACTTTGGTGTCCAGGGATGCCCGTAAGCCCAGGGTGGTGGTCCATCATTGATTGCCCTGTTCAAGGCGCATCAGTGCCATTGCCCTGGCCACAAAATCAGTCAACAACAGACGGAATGCTGGGAAATCCCCCATGGTGCTGTGATGATCCAATCAGCAAGCTTCGATTGGCAGAATGACCAGGATGCAACCATTGGACTGCCCAGGCAAGGAAGAGGAGCAAACATAGCCTGCGCAGCCTACAATGAAGACTTTAAAAGCATGTGAGCAAGAGGCTGAGGGCTTTGGCTCCCTCCTGCTGACAAGGAAGACCAGCTTGCCAACCCTATGAGGCTGTTCCTAGGAGGAGGTGGATTTGGGTGAGTGTGAACTCTCCACTCACAGAGGGATCTATGATCATCATGGCCTACTCTGAGGACACTTCTAAAACTCAAGCCAAGCTGCTGCACAAGCTCTGCCAACTCCCATCTGCAACCACTGATTCAGAGAGGAACTTGGCAGACCTGGACAGGGTGGAACCCAAGGACTCCATCCTTAGGAACAGACAAGTCAGTGCTACTTGAAACCTGTTCTTGGCAGCAAAAGTCATTATTGCCAAGTTGTGGAAATCTAGAGTGCAACTTCCGGGATCAGAATGGTTGAGGAAGGCTTTGAGGATAGCTGAACTAGATAAGCTGACTGGTTAATACGCATTCAAGAAAGGAAGCTGAACGTTGTTTCTGTGTATCACAACTAAAATGGAGAACTGCTGTCACTGCTGAATTAGCAACTCAAGACTTTCTTTGTATGAGCCTGGCTGCTTACGCATACTTGGAGGTTGTCCCGGTGAATCAAAAGGGGAGACTTGGACCAGTGGTTGGAATTAGAAAGGCATATCATCTCAGCTGTGGCTCTCTCCTTCTCTCACTGCTACCATATCCAAGGAGGGCTAGCCCTCCATAGGAGATGGTAGCAGTGAGAGCTCTACTACCAGGGAAAGGAGAGCTTGTACCAGACCATGCACAAACGTTGGTCTCATTTTCCAGCAGATTCCCTATGAACAGTGGCTTGGTGCCTCCAGAACCCAGGGCTAACAGAGGCAATTGGCATACAGGCTGAGAATTAAGCATCGTTTTGGCCTGTTTTCAAAGCTGACTGCTGCATAGCACTGCCAGGCAGGCACGCACAGTAACTGGGGCTAACCCCTTTAGCAAGCCCAATCAGTGATCATTCTGCTTCTTTCTGCAAACTTCCATCAGAGATTTATTGGTGCTCATTCAAGAGTGCCTGTATAAATTAAGGTGAGGTTAAAAAAGCACAGAGCATTCCACCACTGTAAGCTCTGAAAATTCCATTCATCATAAAATCAGGACAGTTTGTCCTATCCATATCGACCTTGTGAGTAGTATTATCTGACCACATTTTGGAAACTTCTGTTGAAGAGTGGCTGAGTTATTACAACTTTTAACGTTTTGCTCTGAACCAGACATTTTCAAGCTGTTTCCAGCTTTTGTCCCCCCTCCCCCCCCAAAAAAAAGAATGTTAAGGTTCTTCTTTGGGCAGTTTAGAGTATGTTAAAAATTCAAGAATATTGCAAGGATGTGACCTTCTGTTGAGGTCAAGAAAATCCAGTGTGATTTAAAAAAAAAATGAGGTTTTAAAGTCCCCATTTGAAATTTGTTGCTGAAATTTGTGTCTATTTGGCGGATTGAAACTGCCCTGGTGGATCAAGTTTCCACCAAAACATAAATGGCTGTCGGTGGAGTGAGTAAGCTGCCGTAGTGTGTATTGGTAGACAGAGAAAGGGAGCTCCTAAATCTGTATATATTTATGTTACGTGGCAGGTGTGTGGCTTGCACACATCATGTAGTAGCAGCAGCAGATGTCTGACCGTTGCAGCATCCATTTGCAGGGCCACTCAGAGGAATTTAATCAAGGGGTACAAAGTTTCTTTTGGGCCCCTTCTCTTCATGTGAATTTGGCTCCTGGGGGCCCCTTTTTTGCTCTGGGGTCCCCTTTTGACCCATTTTTGGCCCTGGGCCCGGGTATGATTGTACCTCCTTAACTCCCCTCTCAGAGGCCCTGTCCATTTGCATGTGACATGTTGCAGCATGAATGCTGTGGTGTGAGTCTGACGTGTTGTGGCGCACATTTGCATGTGGCACATTGTGGTGTCCGTTTACACCTGACATGTTGCAGTGCCTCTTAAGTGGTATAGTACATTGCTGAATGTGTATTGCACCCATTTGTATGTAAAGTGTTATGGCATATGTGTTGCATGTTTAGGGTAACCCACCTGAACCAATGGGCACTACTTCCAAGTAAAAAGGTAAAGGTATCCCCTGACAATTAAGTCCAGTCGTGTCCGACTCTAGGGTGTGGTGCTCATCTCCATTTCAAAGCCGAAGAGCCAGCGTTGTCCGAAGACGCCTCCGTGGTCATGTGGCCGGCATGACTCTCCTTGCTGCAGCGCGTAGCATGCGGCTGGAATACGGAGCACTGTTTACCTTCCTGCAAGCGGTACCTATTTATCTACTCGCATTGACATGCTTTGGAACTGCTAGGTTGGCAGGAGCTGGCCAAGCAATGAGCGCTCACCCTGTCACGGGAATCGAACTGCCGACCTTTCGATCGACAGCTTATGGTTCAGCGGTTTAACCCGCTGCGTAGAGATGAATAAGAGTACGTTGAAGATCAAGGCAGAAATACTAGTGGTGCTGTTGCTTCTCCAAGCAGCAAGGGACGATATCTATTGTAATTTTTTTCTCAACTGCAAGAATCCCTTCTGTCTGGTATATTTTTCTAGAGAGGGTGAATCTACTATTTTTTAATTAAACATATTTATTTTGATAGTGAGTGAGTTGGGTGTCTGAGGATTCTTGAGGGATACAAAGGAGTGAGTGGGATGTTAGGAGAGAGAGAGAGAGAGAGAGAGAGAGAGAGAGAGAGAGAGAGAGAGAGAGAGAGAGAGAGAGACTTGCTTTTCAGGGCTTGTGTTGTTGCTGCTAGGCTCAGCTGTTTGCATAATTTGTTTTGCATAGATTTTGAGTCTTCTCAATGATTCCCTTCATCTCAAAAAAATTAGGCTTGGCCTTGAGCAACCTGTTTTGTATGATTTTTGTTGTTGTTGTTGTTGTTGTTGTTGTTCTCTTTCCAGTCTCTTAATTTGAAAATGCTACTTGGGTCGCTCCCTTGAGTGACACCTGAATTTACATTATTGACACAATAACATTCACAAAGGAATTTACATTTACAGAAGGGGCTATGTAAATTGTAAGAATTATAAAGGTAAACATTTATCACCCCACCCCAGAAACCGAAACATACAGCGCATGCATGTCTGATCTTTTACCGAGCAGTTATCAGTGCTCCTTATATAAAAATAAAATGAAAAGGAATTCTAACATCCAAAAAAGCTTTAGATATGATGACATTTAAGGTGCTTTCCATTTTCACTTGAACTCAAAAAAATATGTTGATTGGAATTTAAGGTGCTCATCTTCTGCACTATATATAAACAGTAAAGACTTTGCACTTTTTTTTTATAAAAACAATTATTTGATACTATTGTAATCCTACTGCTTTTGTAATCCTACTGCTTATTAAATGGACTAGCAGATATATCTTTCCCAAGTTGCTAAATAAATGACAGTTGGTGATTGGATTGATAGTAAGCGCTCTCTTCTCCAGAAATGATATTAACTCAGAAGACTGTGCAATCTGATAGTTTAACATTTTTGCTATAGTTCTGTAAAAAAAAAAAAAGATGGTACTGTATAACAGTGATGTAGACTTGAGTCTATTGACTCGGACTCGAGTCGGACTCAAGTCGTGTCAATGATTTGAACTTGACTCGTCAATTGTAAAAGACTTGAAAGACTCGACTCGAGACTTGGAGCTTTTTATGACAAGTCCAATTTTATTCAGGTTTAAACCCGTTTTCCCCATTGAATAGATAGGGACTCGCAACCAAAGACTCAGGACTTGGGGGCAAAGACTTGGGGACTTGACTGGAGACTTGGACCCAGAGACTTGATCCACATCCCTGCTGTATAAATAAGGAATCACACTCACTTTTTTAGCTGCAAAAGAAGTAACCGTAGCTGCATTGTCTCTGGCGGGTGTGAGGAGAAGCCCTGCTCACTATCTCACTGTCACAATTAGGGCTCACTATTAGTACCTCGGCCAGCGGGTGGCGCAGTGGGTTAAACCGCTGAACCATGAGCTATCGATCGAAAGGTCGGAAGTTCGAATCCGCGACGGGGTGAGCTCTCGTTGCTTGGCCAGCTCCTGCCAACCTAGCAGTTCCAAAGCATGTTAATGCGAATAGATAAATAGGTACCGCTTGCGGGAAGGTAAACAGCGCTCCGTGTTCCAGCTGCATGCTACGCGCTGCGGCAAGGAGAGTCATGCCGGCCACATGACCACGGAGGTGTCTTCGGACAACGAAGCTTTGGCTTTGAAATGGGGATGAGCACCGCACCCTAGAGTCGGACACGGCTGGACTTAATTGTCAGGGGTCACCTTTATCTTTATTAGTACCTAAGGAGAGCAGCAGTGGCACAAGAGCGTCTCTCCTGTCCATCATCATAGTTTTGTAGCGTATTGTATAATCTACTCCTGCAAACTGCCTTGGCAATCATTTCCATCGGAGGGCAGGGTATAAATCTTTAAAATAAATAATGCAGCCCCCTATTACTGCACTGCACTTGGCGCTGACTGAAACTGTCCTTTGAAATACTTCTCCTCATAGAAGATCATCACTCTCAATGAGTTATAGAGTCTCAGAAAGTATTTCTCGACAGGCTGATTTTCCCTCTTTAATAAGGAGTTTTGTATTCTGGAAAGAATGACTCCAATTCAGTGCATGTGCCACAATGTAGAGGGCCTTTATAATCACATTAAAAGAAGGAAGGCTTCACAAGCGTTGAAAAAGGAATATGATGCAATATTTTTGCCCATGGCTAACATTAAAAAGTACAGGGTTATTCAAAAAGGATGGTGCAGATGTAAAGCTGATTTATTCTTAAATGAACTGACATACCACCACCGGCATGACATGAAAAGACAAAAAAAAAAAAACTGTCCACGTTTCACATGCACATTACAATGGGGCAAGGGGGGGGGGAGAACAGCCATGGTCTCCTCTCGGCTGTCACCTGGGGCATTTGCCCCCCCCTTGCCCCATTGTAGCTACACAAGTGCCCACATCCAACATTTGTAATGTGCATGTGAAACTTAGACAGTTTTTCTGTCTTTTCATGTCATGACGGTTGTGGTATATGTCAGTTCATTTAAGAATAAATCAGCTTTACTTTTGCACCATCCTTTTTGAATAACCCTGTATATCTCTCTAACATTTGCAGAGTTACAGCCCAATCCTAACTCCCCCCCCCCCCCGCGTTGATGCAGCCACGCCATCAGAGAGCATCCTGCGGGGGGTGGGGGTAGTTCTGGAGGTCTCTTCCAGATAAGGGAACATTTGTTCCCTTGGCCAGGGGTAAGACTTCATTGTCCCCCTGGGTCTACTTGGACCTGTGCCAGCAGCTTTGCTGGTGCAGATCTGAGTAGATCTGGGAAGGCAAATCGAGGCCAGGAAGGGGGAATAGGATATTGTCAGTGTTGCTGCCACCAATACTGCCTTCTACCTGGCCTCGACACACACCCCTCCCCACCCCTGTCTCCACTCCGTTCCTCCCCCTCCCCACCCTTTTCCACCAACCCCCCTCCCTGCCCTGCCTGCCCACCATGCTGACTTACCAGCATCAGAGCGTCGTTGGAGGCCACCACAATGCGACTGCAGCTGCTTGCTGCTTGCAATGGCAGCCCAGCCGCATGGAATGGCTTGTCGCCTTTCGCGACCACCGTAAAGCACTCTGCAGTGCTGGATTGCATGTTGTGCCCTAAGTCTCAGATTGGGCAATGTGCTCCAACAAAAGCACAGGGGTAGCAATATTCATTAAATCTAAAGTCTCATTTGTTACATTTAACATTATGAAAGACCTTTATCGGAGGTTTATTGTGCTCAAAGGTAAGCTTGCTGAAATCAGAATTAGCTTGTTTCTTCCCTCTCTGTCCCTTATATATTTTTTTCTATTGTGTCTATTAGATTGTAATCTGCAGGCATGGTCTGTGTCATTTTTTTTAATCTATGTGTAGTACCTAGAAGTGTGGCCAATACTTGTCACGGAGAGACAGAGACAAAAAGTATGTTGAGCCAGCAGACAGCTGTATTGGCTACAGATGTCTCTCTGCTTTTCCCCTCCCCACTGGCCGACTATTCTAGCATACATAAAATCCATCTAGAGGATTTGTGTGGTACTTTGGTGGGGAGAGAATCAAACATACTGTCAAGGGCATGCAGAGGGCCTTTTTTTTTTACTGCGAGAACAGTTATGGAAGGAGGGTTAGGGAGCATCTCCCATGGTTCAATATCTGGCATTTATAGATATACTTTCTTTGCACATGGAGATTCCAATGTGCGAATCAGGTTGCAATGCTATACAGTGACATCACTAGG
This sequence comes from Plestiodon gilberti rubricaudatus, assembly GCA_026170595.1. Taxonomy (NCBI): domain Eukaryota; kingdom Metazoa; phylum Chordata; class Lepidosauria; order Squamata; family Scincidae; genus Plestiodon; species Plestiodon gilberti. The sequence goes on along the minus strand of JANXHW010000002.1, from coordinate 103,545,215 downwards.
GGGGGTGCGGGGGGTTGCAGACCGCACTGGGTGATACAATCAGGGAGGGGTGACACCAAACAACCTGTGCAATGCCAGTTGCGGGTGGATTGACGTTGCCCGGCCTTCACATTCTGTGAGGCGCTGGGACATCACCCCGTTGGCTGTATCCCTGGCAGGGGCAGAGCTTAACCAGCATTCAGCCGGCATGCAGAAGCTGACCGCCAGTCTGTTCCTCATGTAATAACAGGTGGAAGCTTCACTTTCCCACTCCGCTGATAACAGGCTTTTCCTGCTCCACTCCTGACTGGCAACCACGGTCCATGGGGGGGGGGGGGGGGAGACACACCATGAGTTACCGCACTGGGTGACACCAACCCAAGTGACACCAGTGATCCTATACTCACTGGCCTTAGAGTCAGCCCCATCGAACACAGTGGGACTTATTTCAAAGTAGACATGCATAGACTTGTACTGTAATATTCATTAATAACCTATCTTCTATGAATTTCTCTCATCTCTTCTTTTTAATGAAGCTATCATCAACACAGGACTGGACATATTTCCTGGATTCCATTCCATACCCATAGAGGAACTATGTCATACATGTTTTGCTTAGGGCTGGAGTGAAATGCCCCCCCACACACACACACACTTGATGGTTCTATTCTCTGGCAACAATTGTAGGGGGGGCATTTGGTGGTATTAGAAGGGTCAAATCAGGATGGGATGGAGATGAAACTCACTGGTCCGGTGCAGAGCTGCTCATAGTGGCCGCTTTGCCCCCTCAATGTTGCCTCCTCCAAGTATTAACAGGGATCCACCCACCCTTTTCACACAAACACCCAACTTTCAGCCAAAGGTTATCCTTTCAGAACTTTCAGCTCAGCTCCAGTTCCTCACCTCTTCCCTCAGCCTGCACATAGAGCCGGGGTTCTCAACCAGTGGTGCTAGTACCACCACTGGCGTCACTACAGGGGGGGCGAAGCTGTAAGTTCTACTGAAATTGGAGCCTCCCTTACACGGAGGAACGAAGAGGCCCTGCCCCCTCACCTTTGGAGCCTTTCAGGGAAGCGAAAGCAACGCATAGAAGACTCCCTGCACGTTGCTTTCGCTTCCCTGAAAGGCTCTGAAGGTGAGGGAGCGGGGCCGCTTCGTTCCTCCGTGTAAGGGAGGCTCCGATTTCAGCAGAACTTACAGCTCCGCCCCCCCTGTAGTGACGCCAGTGAGTACCACCAGTGGTACTTTGGCTGACTGCTAGTGATACTAGGACCACCAGACCACCAGAACCCTGCTTTGATGCGGTGCTTTCAGCAGCACGTTTTCGCTCCTGAGAGGCTCCTTCTTTGGCCAAGCCTCTCGGGAACGCTGAGAAGGGCCCTCCCACCTGCCCAGAGCCTCCTACCTGCATTTTCTAGCCTCCAAAAACTTGGAAGTAGCTGGCAATGATGTCATTGCCAGTCACTTCTGGTGGTACATAGTAGGAGAGTGGCGCCAGAGGTGGTACTCAGCCGGGAAGGAGTTGAGAACACCTGACATAGAGAATCTCTCCTATGAATATTGTTCAGATGTGAATGGTGGTTCACATCATGATCCAGCTCCTTTCTTTCATGCATTACGAAAAGTTTGTAGTCTGTCATTTTCTCTGTATCAAGTATTGGATCAGCCTCCCTTCCTCTTAGGTGCCCTGCTGGGTGCAGTACATTCCGCTGGGTGCGGTACAGTGGCGTCGACACGCCCCCATGGGGGGCGCCATGGCTACGCCCCCGCGATGTGGCCCCACCCCCGTGCGTGACGTCATGCGCATCCGCAGAACACACACACCCCGCGCCGTTTTCGGCTCATTTCAGAGCCGAAAGCACAAGGGAGGGCGGGAGGGCCCAATCGCAGCCGAAACAGCCGCAAACACGTAAGTGCCAGTCCTCCCGATCCCGCCCCTTCAGGGGTGCGCGCGTCACCCGCTTGCGTGCACGCGTCACCCGCTTGTGCGCGTCACCTCCTGGCGGCCCGCCCTCCCCGCCACGGGCCAGTGACGCGCCTGGTGCAGTACATTAGGGGGTGGTACATTCATTTTGGTACAAATGGTAAAACACAACAAGCTGGACTCATTTTGACTTGTTTGACATCTGCCAGCATGTTCCTGTGCAGCAAGATCATTGCACAGGGCAACAAGTAGAGACAAGAAATAAATTGCTTTTTCAGAACACGTCCCTAATAGATTGTCCTTCCTTGGAACGTACATCGGTGGAGTTTTTCTTTCTATACAAGGGAAACAGAGAAACTGTTTTTCCAATCATGGCATGAAACATTATTTATCTTTTTCCCCTTCCCCATTTTTGCTCAATTGATAAAACATGTAGATACCCTAATGTAGTTTTGTAGTTAAACTTGACAGGTTGTTGTTTTTCCAAAACAAACCCAAAATTGTCTGTCTGTCTGTCTCTCTCTCTATATATATATACACACACACACATACACGCACGCATGCACACACGCGCATGCACATACGCGCATGCACAAACGCGCGCGCATGCGCGCGCGCACGCACAAACGCACACACACTGTATACTAATTTTCAGTATGCCCAGCACAGCGCTCAGGCACACACTTTTCTCCTGGCGTTGTTGGGTGTTTTGTTTTTGGTGGTGGTGGTGGTGGTGGTGGTGGTGTGTGTGTGTGTGTGTGTGTGTGTGTGTGTGTGTGTGTGTGTGTGTGTGTGTAATATACACAGAGAGAGAGAGAGAGAGAGAGAGAGAGAGAGAGAGAGAGAGAGAGAGAGAGAGAGAATGCCCATTGGGCATCCTTGAAGAGAGCCACTGAAATTCTTGGAGAAATGAGCTTTTCAAATGGAAAATCAAACATAGTTTGCTCTTTATGAATGGGACAGAGAGGCTGACAGGACACACAGGGCAAAAAGCACAGTGGTGGCTTTTTGTTCTCTATGCCTGTTTCAAAGATTGATTCATAGTGATAGTTGGCTACATCAGAGGGAGGCCCCACTGTACTACCAATAATGCAGCATGTGAAGCACAGCAGTAGTGTTGCTAGGGGGTGGTGTGACTGGTGTGGGCTGCACCAGGTGTGAGACTCTGGGGGGGGTGTTGACACCATCGCCACCCGAGTCTTCCAACGAGGCCCGGAGGGGCTAGTGGAGCTCTGTCTTCACGCTGGAAGGGGCCCTCCTGCACTTGCCACTGTGTGGCTCCAAATCAAGCACTCTGGAAGCAGGTGTGGGTGATGTGATTATGGGAGAACGTCATCACATCACCACCAACCTACGTCCGGGTCACTGCACTCTGCACCTGTGCACTCTGCACCAGGTACCATCAACCCTGGCATTGCTGCTGAAGCACAGCAACTATCAGTGATGTAGACTTGAGTCTATTGACTCGAACTCGAGTCAGACTCAAGTCGCGACAATGACTTGACTCAGACTTGACTCGGCAATTGTAAAAGACTCAAAAGACTCGACTTGAGACTTGGAGCCTTTTACGACAAGTCCAGTTTTATTCAGGTTTAAACCCATTTTCCCCATTGAATAGATAGGGACTCGCAACCAAAGACTCGGAACTTGGGGGCAAAGACTTGGGACGTGACTTGAAACTTGTACCCAGAGACTTGGGACTTGACTCGAGACTTGGAGTCAGAGACTTGATCCACATCCCTGGCAGCTAGCACAAATTGCCTCACCCAAGCACACCCACAGCCACAACAACCTCCCCCCCCCCAAAAAAAAACAACAACTCCCAAACATGCCAGGAGCAAAGTGTGCTGTGCCTGGCATACTGAAAATTAGCATGCATCATCAATGCCTGTTTCAGAGATTTGAAGACACCTAAAACTTGACTCCTATCAACTGACCATTCTGGGCCATGAAGTAGCAATCGGCCTAATATGGTCAGTCAGCAGAATAACAATACGCTCTGCAAAAATCGAATAGGAGTATTATCAACTGGGTGTCATCACCGAGAGCCCCTGAAAACTGTTTAAACCATTTCTGCCCATGGGTATATATACGCAACAGGAGTTAAATGTGTACACCTGTGGGCCAGGAAGGTGACTCTTACATTCAACAGGGGGATATCAAATGTCCTTATTTGTCCCAACATAGCCTCTGATCCAGTGGCTATTTGCTGATGTCTCCTATGTGTCTTTTTATTTTCCAGATTGTGAGCCCCTTTGAACACTGAACCATTTTTCCCCCATTTGTTTTGCTACCTAAACCACTTTGGGGGTTGTCGTTGTTGTTGTTGTTGTTGTTGTTGTTGGTGGTGGTGTGTGTTTGTGTGTTTGTGTGGTGATGGTGGTTGAAAATCAGTATATAAATATTCTAAACAACAACTCCAGAGAGTGTCAATAGAAAATGCTACCTCATGCAGTTCTGTTCTGCATAGAGGCAAAATTCCAAAGCATCCCTATCAGTCTATGCTAATAGATCTGTCATTGCCATTTCACACAGTTAAACGAATATGCTATATCTGCAGTTATCATATGAGATGGTCACTGGCCACATGAATCGGTTGTTAGTGCTCAGTTTTTTTGACGCTGGAAACGGCCACAAAGCAGCACCTGTGTTTTGAGAAGAGGTTTTTTTTTTTTTTAAGACATCAGTTCCACATTAGCAAGAAGATAAATTGTAAGAGCTGATTCACCCACACAGGTTTATCAGTCCCCATTACACTACTGAATGGCTCACAGCTGAAATGCAGAAAAATGCTATGCTAGGACAATCCCGTTTCAAACTGCTGGCTTGGGGATTGCATATTTTAAGAATGCCATTTGCACAGTTTTTGAGTTCTGTTAATGATTCCTTTTATTAGGGGGGGGAAATGGGATGTGGCTCATTTCTGTGACTGACTTGTTTTTTGCAATAGATGCAGTCGCGTCGCTAGGACACGCGACACCCCAGAGCGGGGGCGCGCGTCGCCTTTAAGGGAGAGGCTCCGCCCCCGTGCGTGACGTCACGCGCAGGAGCAGAGCACCCTCCCCGCTCCGTTTTCGGCTCATTTTGGAGCCAAACGGACACAGGGGAGGGTGGGCGGGCCCAGCTCCACCGGCAAACTGTAAGTGGGGGGTTGCGCGTCACCCCTATGCGCGCGACGCCCCCCGGCGGCCCGCCCCCCGCACTTCCCCCTGTCGACGCCCATGAATAGATTTTTTTTTGCAACAGATCTATTGCAATAGATCTATTGCAAAAAAGGCAACCTTGGAAGAGGGCAGCCATGTGCAACCAACACACAAGTTCTTCCATGACTAGGGGGCATGTCCCTGTGGGGGCAGGGCCCGTGAGAGGGGGGTAAAGGGGGCACATTGTACCTGGTCCCAGGGTCAAAAAGGGGGCCCGGAAGTCAAAGGAAGGCCCCCAGAAATTTCCTGTGATCTCAGCTGACCTTGTGGAGAGTGAAAGACAGATGCTGGGCCAACTGGAAGGTCAGGTCTACCAGGTAGTTAGACCTGGGTTCCACATCAGGAAGCCTGGTAGACCTGGGCTCCAGATATTTTTCCAGCCATTGCTGCCCTCCCCCTGGCCTATTTTGTCCCCTCTCCCTTTGAGAAGGGGCCCAAAATAAACTTTGTACCCCCTGATAAAATTCCTCTCAGAGGCCCTATTTAGGGGCATTTACCAATTGGAAGGAACCCTTTTGCTACTGGGATGTGATGACTCATAAGGGGAGCCTCAACAGCATGCAGACAAAGCAGGCTGCGGGTAGCTCACCGCACAAAGACACAGGCTAGACATGAAGTGAGACAGGTTTGAGCCCAGCGAAGGGGTTTGCCCTAACAGGCAAGACACTCATATTTTGCATGACTGGCCAGAAACACCCTTATCAGGGTCAGAAGAAGAGGGAGAGTCAGGTCTACAACCCACACCAGTCACTCCACAAAGCTCCTCTCTAACCACTCAGCCAGAGCAGGTGACAGGCAAAGAACATCTCATGGGGCATTTAACACCTTGCATAACCACAAACAGGCACACTGACTGGGAGGCTGTAGCACATGGACCTATCGGAGGGAGCACTGCATGGGCCAATTACTGGGCTGGCATGTGACGCAGGGGCTTGCCCATCTGGCCACACCCACATGCACTCTGTGCCCCTTGTATCATTGCTGGCACCTGCTGGTGTGGCTGTCAGTGTGCTGCCCTCCCCATCCTCCTGGAACTATCTGCCGTACACCATGGCTGCAGAGAACAGGGGCTCATGACCACGTGGAGCATCCCGCAATTGGAGCTCAAGGAGTCACAGAGTGGGGATACTGGAGACCCTGAGAGCAGAGAGGCCCATCCCCCACATAGTCCCACCCTGAGGCCAGAAGAGGTAAGAAATGACAAGGGTGGGAAGACAGGATCCCTATCTGCTAACAAAGAGACAACAAGTGTGATCAAATCATTTAATAGAATATTTCATCTAAGAAGGGAGACTTTACTTATAGCATAGCTTTGAATGAAACATATTTAGCAACTACTACTATACTATAGGCCAGCGGGTGGTGCAGTCTGTTAAACTGCTGAACCATGAGCTGTCAATCGAAAGGTCGGCAGTTCGAATCCGCGACGGGGTGAGCTCTCGTTGCTTGGCCAGATCCTGCCAACCTAGCAGTTCCAAAGCATGTTAATGCGAGTAGATAAATAGGTACCGCTTGCGGGAAGGTAAACAGCACTCCGTGTGCCAGCTGCATGCTACGCGCTGCAGCAAGGAGAGTCATGCTGGCTACATGACCACGGAGGCGTCTTCGGACAACGCTGGCTCTTCAGCTTTGAAATGGGGATGAGCACCACACCCTAGAGTCGGACATGGCTGGACTTAATTGTCAGGGGTCACCTTTACCTTTACCTTTACCTTACTACTGCTACTACTACTACTACTACTACTACTACTACTACTACTACTAATAATAATAATAATAATAATAATAATAATAATAATAATTAATAATAATACCAGTATTTATATAACGTATTCTCTTTGGGCGTCAGATTTCTCCTCTGACTTTAATTCAAAGGCGGTTTACATGGACAGGCTTTCTAAACCCCAAGGGGTTTTTCCAATATGTTCTAATCTTTCCTAGAACCCCTCATTCTAGATGGTTTCTTTCACAGTCCAGCTTCTCACTGGTGTCCGTCTCATCACACTTCAGCTGACAGGCAACCTTGACTCTCACTCAAGTGCAGCTGCAGCTTCTCTCCCCCACAGAGGCTCTGCAGTTTATCAGCTCAGCATGCCGACAGCTCTCCGATAGACACAGACACATCCGGCCATCCCAAACTGCAGTCCTTCAGATTGTCAGGCATATGAGATGGTCGCTCTACCAACTGAGCCAGACCTCCTTATATGTGTGAATGAGTCCTCCTGCATGATGGTTTCGAATTATGACTTTCTCAGCATTCCAATGGCCAGATTGCCCTTCTAGATGGGAACAAGTAAATGCAGATAAAATATGATTTTCTTTTGTGGTGCAGATTGGAAAATGAATACGATCAAAGCAATCATCATCATCATGATAATTTGTTATGATTCTGCTTTCTTTAGTTCCTTCTTTGAGAAATCAAGTTATTTTTCTCCAAGAAACCACCTGGGTTTTTAAGAAATTTGCATCATGTAGACATCTGCTCGAAAGCATTCAGTGCTTAGGATATCTGACAGGCAAACAAATGTCACCGAAAGCATTTGCCATGATTAATGATTTTATGTTGTTGTTGTTGTTCAGTTGTTAGGTTGTGTCCGACCCTCCGTGTTCCCATGAACCATATCCTGCCAGGCCTTCCTGTCCTCCACTATCTTCCTGAGTTCGCTCATTTTCATGTTCGTTGCATCGGTGATGCTGTCTAACCATCTCAATGATTTTATAATCAACACCAAATAAAGTATTGGATGTTACCTTTTGTTACAAGTGTTTCAAGATCGTCTCTACATAGAATTATGACCATACAGATAATGCTGTCTTTTTCACTACCTGTATAAATGAGACAATCAAGTCCAAAGACCAGTAGGCCTCCAAAGGAAGCGCTGGTATGCTGGTTACACAGAAGCAATATTAAGTGACTTTCTGTAGCTGAATCAAACCAATATACTCCTTCCCATGGGAGAATGCTTTATCTAAGATGGCTCACGCAGCCAACCACTTTGCTATGTAGACATGTATTCAAAATAATTTAACCATGTGTTAAAAATCTGCAGCCAAATTCCCTGACAGTGTCTTTATAATTTATCAAAAGGATTACAAGTGATTAATCTAACCAACTAGTTGAATGGGCATTGTCATTCTATTTATAATTAATCACCCTTCTACTGAACATTTCTTGTTTTTGTTAGGTGTGAGCTTCCCCAAGCCGTATGATTGGCATCTCCGGCCCTGCTCTCTGTCATGCCTTTCAATTTAATTAATGAAGATTTGATGTGCAGGTAACCAGGGATAGGGCCTTTTCAGTGGTGGTTCCACAGCTTTGGAACTTGCTTCCTAGGGAGAGTCATCAAGTCCGTAACTTTCTTATATTTTAAGCAAGCTCCTAAAACTTTCTCTTCTTTTAATTACCGTTTTTAAATCCGCTGTTGTTTGATTTTATTATTTTTGAAGCATATTGTTATAATGGATTTTATACATTTATTACCGTGTAAAAAAAATTGTGAGCCACCTTCTGAGGACACCATCCTGAAAAGAGGGAGAAAATATTTAAAATAAATGTCTGATTCTGCCGCATACATCACAGAGCAACAGCATACCAGTGACTTTCTAAAATGTTGGTATGAAACCGCTTTGGAAGAGAAGGCAAAACCGGTCTCCAAGTTGTTTTTCAAAAGCCCAAAGGAGACAGGATTTTGCTGAATCTCCTCATTTGACTTGTTCAGTCTCATTAACCACAATGAGTTGCTAACCCTTCACCATCAGTATGTTATGAATTTTACACATTACTGATAAAATGCTAACCATTTTAAAGCCTATGAGCCATACATTTTCAAACAGACAATCATATAAAACGTTAACACTTTCTGTAAACAAAAAACACTTAAAAAGCTTTTCAAGGAGGTGACCCATTAAATATGAAACTAGTTGGTCTTTTCATCTATTTATTAAAATTAACTATGGCATACATAAATAATCATTGCAATATATTATTCAGTCCCATAGGTACGGAATTAAGTATGATGTAAGGGGAAAATAATTTATTTAAAGGCAGTAATATAGAAAACATTCCCATTCTGGAACAGCAGCTGCCTTGCACACATACGGAACTCCGGCTATTCCTATTCCAGGATGAAAGCCAATTCCAGAGATTTTTTAATGTCCTGTCTTTAAATTTGTTGGACAAGCAAAGACGTTGATTATTACGACATCATGAAATTGCACCAGTGTGACACCTGAAAACTCTCACTCTTTTATACAGGGTATATCACAAATGTCTCTATTTTTCTTTCAAAAACAATGAAAACAGTTTATTTCTAGAATGCCGAACCGGCGCCAACAGCGCTGGGTTCGTATTTGGCCAGCCTCCACGTGGACACAGGAGAAGAGGGTGGGGCTGCTATGCATGCCTACCTGTGGGTTGGCATGAGAGGGGGTGGGGCGTCTCAGACTTTACCTGGGCACCCTGCAGCCTCATTGCCACTTCTGATTTCTTCGGTGAGCAGCTGACCTGTTCACCTGGCTGTTTGTCATTCTCCGTGACCCGCTCCGCGAGAAGACCCTTGAACCTGACATTCCCTTTGTTCAGCATTGGCTTCAACTGGTAAGGCGCATGGGCGAGAGTCGAGGATGACTGGGGATAAGGGATTTGCCCCTAATGAATTGAGACTACGGGGGCTTTTATCAAGTACCGGTTCTTCCAATATGCATTCAACATTAGAATTGGCCTCTTTCCATGTCTGCAACCCTGCTGTAGAACCAAAGACCCATTAGACCTCAGGACTCCATAGTCCATTTTCCAAATATGAATTGTGTCTCATTGCTATGCTTTGATGGATAAGGACAGAGGCAAAACTAGGGCAGAGCAAGCGGAGCACCGGCTCCAGGCGCCATCGCCCGAAGGGCGCCCCGCCCGCGAGTCCGAGTCGGACTCGAGTCCGAGTCGGACTCGGAGACTCGCGTGAGTCCGACCACCCCCTCAATCGGGAGAGCCGGCTCGGGGACGTCTTCCCCGGCCGGCTGCCCGGGGCCTTCTGGAAGGCTCGCGCGAGAACGGTATTTATACCGTTCTTTTTGCGCATGCTCAGACTGTTACTGAGGGAAAAAGGCTGCCCTTTTTCCCTCAGTAAAAGTCTGAGCATGCGCCTGAGCATGCTCAAAAACGGTAAATACCGTTCTCGCAGCGGGCCTTCCTTAGTAGGCCCCGAGCAGCCGGCCGGGGAAGATGTCTCCAGCCGGCTCTCCCGATTGAGGGGGGGGGTCGCCGCCTCCCGGAGCGCGCCTCCTCCTCCTCCCGGAGCGCGCCGCCCCCGCTCCAGATATTCAATTATAGGGCCGCCACCCCCCCCGTTGCTCCGGGCACCAACGGGGGCAGTTACACCTCTGGATAAGGACAAGCAAGCCTATGGAGGAGAAGCAAGCCTGTACAAATTGTGACCCAACAAGGCCAACGCAGTCTATCAGTCGTAGGTAAGTGTCCATTAGGACTTCATTAATAACTTCCTCTTTCTGCTGACCACCTAGAACTATTAGAACATGGAAATGGACATAGGGGATCACCTAGCATGTCACAATGCATCTAGGGAAGGGATTCTAAGCCCCTTCCAGGCCAAGTACCACCTCCTGCGCTACTCACCTGCTGCGTACCACCAGAAGTGACTGGCGATGACATCATTGTCAGTTTCTTTCAGGTTTTCAGGTTTTCGAAGGCCAGAAAATTCAGGTAGGAGGCTCTGGGCAGGTGGGAAGGCCCTTTTCAGCGTTCCTGAGAGGCTCGGCCAAAGGCAGGAGCTTCACAGGAGCGAAAATGTGCTGCCAAAAGCGCCGCATCGGAGCGGGGTTTTGGTGGTCCGAATACCACCAGCTGTTGGCCAAAGTACCACTGGTGGTACTAGTACCACTGGTTAAGAACCCCTGATCTAGGGTTCAGCAGGCTTGGGTACTAAACCGTGCACCAGCCTGAGAAGTATATGTCCCACTCAGGGTCGGCCTATTCATGAGGTCAACTGAAACAGTCACTTCAGGTGGCAGATTGGTAGGGGGGCACCCATTGCTGTCCATCCGCTTGCCTCCTCTGCTCTTCCTCCTCCTTCCACTCGGATGAAGAAGAAATGTGGAGGGGAGGGGAGTGCTGAGATAAAACATTGGAGAATGGGACGAACAGAGGCTCATACATCATCAGGTAAGGGAGGAATAGCATTTGGCCTGCTGCCTCAGGCATCAGGAGGACTTGGGCTGATCCTGGTCCCACTACTAGCAGAAGCTGGTGCTCCCAAGCAGAGTTCAGGGACTCTGCTTCTGTTACCTTTATACAACCACCACTGATTTTTGGGGGGAAACGGATTTGGTTTTAAGTATACTGAATGAGATGAAGTTGAATGCATATCTACTATTTTGCAATTTTTATGGGCAAAGTCCTTCAAAAGATCCTTTTCTGTGCCTTCAGTATCTATCAGGGCCTTCTTCTCACTGAAGTGGTCAACCTGTGCCTTGACTGCTCCACTTCAGATTGCTGGTGGGAACGCACTTGATTGGATGCTTCTCGACTCAAACAATTCCCTGTAAAGAGAAAATGATCCTGCCAGAGGAAAGGCTATGAACTCTTCCCCGTGACATCACATTTTCTATGACCAGTGAATTTTACGGTATTGGAGAGCAGTCGGAAGTGGTACAGCTGAGAATCCAGTTGGCCACCTCGGTGGGTACAAGGCCACTCTCCTGTCCTGTTTGCCTTTTGTGCAATTGACACCAAAGTCATTACTGGACATATTCATGACATTTCTGACAGATTGCAGTTGCTCACTGCGTTGTGTCAGAGCAGACTTTCCCCCGTTGTCAGACATGGATCATTGTAGACCTGAGGCCTCTGTAGCATGCACCTGACTAACCCTGAAACAGGTACTTGGCCCGTATTTTCTATGGTGGCAACAACAGAAATCAGTGTACAGCATATTGCTACTGTAGTAGGGAACTTCTGTCGGAATGCTAATCAATATAATGGAGATCTCACGAGCCTTGCAACATGCTTGCTGTATTTTTCAGAACAAGATGAGGCTTGAATTAGTGACAGTTTGAGAGATGCCCTCATTAGCACCACTTACTGCAATTAAACAGGATGCTAGAAGCAAACTGAGAGCTGAGACAGTGTAGTGACAGAAGGCCAGCTCAGATGATATTTTATCCTCCAAATGGATACTTGATCCCCCAAATCAGTCCCATGTGATTATGGATGTACTTACAGGTGCATACTATGCTGGCCTCCCTCATGTCTTCAGAGGCACTTTTTAAAATCAAGCATGAGAGGGGAGGCACTTCATTCGAACCACCCTCTACATCAGTGGTGGCCAACCTTGCAACATGAATGCGCCTGGCCCTTTAATGGTTGTATAGGGGCGGGCATTTCAGCAGGTGCAGCTGCTTTCGCAGCACCACCAGCACTTGCAGCTGCCAAGATTCTGTCTTCTACACAGCTCTTATGAACGCAGAGGCCCTAATGGTGGAATGCCTTAATGGGTGGAAGACCATCTAGATGGTCACCCCTATAGATGAAAGAGCTGTGACGGAGGCACAATAGTGCATCCAACGGTGGTGTGGCCTTTGCATCATATAACCCAGGGGTGGCCAACTTTTTGACATGAATGCTCCTGGCCCTTTAGTGGTTGCATAGGTAAGGGCATTTCAGCAGGCGCAGCTGCTTTCGCAGCACCACCAGCAATTGCAGCTGCCAAGGTTCTGTCTTCTACACAACTCTTAAGAACACAGAGGCCCTAATGGTGGGAGGTTGGCCACCCCTGCTCTACATGCACTGACTATTTTTAGAGACACAGCCTAGTTTAAACTCGGTTTTGCAGCATGTGAAGAGGCTTGCACGCAATTGTCTCCCAAGAGACAGGGGAGGGGTCAGGACGCGCAACCTCATAAGTGCGCATGTCTGTAAGTGCCTGTTGTTGGTTCAGTGGGAGAAGGTGTCATCCAAACCAGACCTGCAAGACTACGGTCCAAAACAGGGACTTCCCGATTTGCAACTCATTGAAGTCCTGCTCAGACATTGGCTCTCAGTGGAGAACAGATGCATGCGGTGCTCAGCGGGTTGTGCCCACTAACCAGCACCCCCACCTGCTAATTATGCTCCCCTCTCCCTGCATTCTGCATTTGTGTGCAGAAACAAAAGTTTCAACAAAAGAAGGGTTTTTTCCCCTGTGATTGAGAGTCCTGTAATTCTCAGAGTTTTCAATCATGGGGAGAACCTTTCTTGGCATTCAGTGTTTGCCCCACCAATGTGCCACTCTTTCCAGCTGCCACCCAAAGTGACCTCGTCACCCCATCTCATGAGTGCGCATCCAACCGTACTATATTACCTCTTTTTTCAGCATTGTCGGGGGCCTGCCAGCCACTTCCAGCCTCCTGCGCAGGTCCAAACCACTGAAAAATGCAGCCAGGAGTCTCTGGCGCCATTTACAGGTTGCTTCCAGTAGTGGCTTTTGTTTTTTCAGTCAGTTTAAACAAACTCAGGAGGAGGGAAGCGGCAAAGATGCTTGAAAAAAGGTTATGCAGCACCGCTCCCGACCCCCCCCCCCCCCCCCCGGATTTCATATAACACTGATTTTCTTATCCACTCTGGTTCCAGGAACAGAACCCCAGCGGATAAAAAGGTCTGACTGTAATTTTCTTCTTATGTATGTGTTAGAACTGAGGCATAGGCTGTGTCATCACCTTCCCTGTGCCCTTATGCATCTGTGGAACAACTGGAATCTGGGAGAGTTGTCTGTTAGCGCAGGGCACACTGACAAGAACACCACCAGCAAACAGCCACCAGAAAAGAGACTGTGCTGGGGTGAAAGGGGAGCAGTTACTCTCCCCCTGCTAAACATAAGAGGAGCACCCATTGAAAAAGTGCCTCTTGCCCAGTTAGCAGGGGAACCACTAGAGACAAACAAAGAAAAGAAGACCGAGAAAAGCCAAGTGGAGAAGTCAGTCACCCGAAGTTGCTTAGGATGGCTTTGTTTCAGTTTGGAGTGCTTTGGAAGGACCTGGCTCTGTTTAGGGCTCCCTCTGAGGTACCCCTGAAGCAAGCAGGGTAGTTCAGTTCAGAACATGTGTCGTTTCTAAATGAATGCACACCCCTAAGTTCCACTAGACCAGGGGTTCCCAACCTGTGGTACTAGTACCAGCAGTGGTACTTCGGCCGACTGCTGGTGGTACTTGGACCGCTGGGCCACTGGAAACCTGAAGCATCACTTTTGCTGGTGTGTTTTTACTTCCAAGAAGCTCCTGGCTTTGGCTGAGTCTCTCAGGAACACTGAGAAGGGCCCTCCCACCTGCCCTGAACCTTTGTTTTCTGGCCTCTAAAAACCTGAAAAGTAACTGGTGATGAGGTCATCGCCAGTCACTTCCAGTGGTACCCAGACGGAGAGTGGCAGCAGAGGTGGTACTCGGCCAGGAAAGGGTTGGGAACCCCTGCACTAGACGATTTCAGCGGATTCTCTTCTCAAAACAGTCTAGACTGGAGTCCACCATTGAGTATGAGTCAAATAATACTTGGGCACAACAATGGCCGAGATACTTATGTATGAAGAGTCTTCCCGTTTGTGCTGCTCGCTGAGATGATGCCATCTAACTCTAATCATGGAAGTTGGTGTAGTGTAAGGAACCTCCAAGGCATAAAAAGAATGGGAAACAAAAAGTTACACATGGCAATAACAAACAGGGTCCTGATTATCTGTGGGATGAAATATATTTTACCACGGGGTGTAAAACGTCTGGCTGTGTTTTCAGATGTGAGATACAGTAATACCTCCCATAACACGGCTTCTTTACTACTGATTTGTTACAGCACTCTTCATCCTGGTGTGATTGATAGCTATTCCAACTGATGAGTGCAGTGCCTTCTGGGAACCAGTTTCATTGCAGTGCCTTCTGGGAATCAGCACCAGTAGACATTGTTGAACTCTTATAGCACTGTTTCATACAGAGCTTGGCTTCCTGGAATTGATCCCCCATGTTATGGGGGGTATTATTGTACTGGATGCGGTAGCTTGAAGCAACGATTTTCCACATTTTTCTTGTCATAGCACACTGAACTCTATGGCCTTCACCTCTTATGATGTCACTTCCTGCTTCTGTGAAACTCTTCAGGGTTTTGTGGCTCTGTTTTTAGAGCAACGGTCTGTAGTAACAAATTGTCTGTCCCTCTAAGAGGCCACAGAACCTGGAAGAGTTTTTCAGCAATTTTCAAACGCTGTGCTCCTGGGGCACACCTGCGGACCTTTCGTGGCATACCAATGTGCTGCGACACACCGATTGAAAATCACTGGCTTGAAGGGTACCTGAGCCAATCATGTTATTAACAATCACATCGTTAGTGATGTGTGGTTTGGCCCCCAATCTGTCAGTATATTTGACTTCATTTTAAAGGGCCACACCTAATTACCTACAATGATCACGTAATGCTAAGAAAAAATGACTAACATGTTTTGAGCTCCATACCATCTCCGTTTTGAGCTGCACTATAGTCAACAAAGCAAAAGAAACGTAGGGTTTTTTCAGGAGGCGATATGACTGAAAACCTGGTCTGGCCTTAGCTATTAGTAGTGCTTGATGCTGATTAATACACACATTGTATTGCCAGCTTGAATGTTAATTAAAACCTATTAGCTAGATTAAGTCAAAAAATTCTGAACTAATTATCCTTTTGGGGAGGGAGGCTGTCACCCTTTCCTGTTTAATTATGCAGGAAGATAATACAATGGTTAAAATATACTTTGCATTCTGTCATAAAGCAGAAGGGCCGGAGCATTTATGCTAAAAGTGCATTTTCACTCCATTCAACTGTTTCAAATACCATCTAACACCAATATATACTGGAGTGTTTTTTTCTTCAATGAAGTCATATTTACAATAATGTTGCCTTCATTTTGTTACTAAGAGCACTATGGTAAAATGTAGGACTGAGCTGAAACAATTCATTAAAATGTGGGTACTTTTTTTATTTTCAGAAGGACTAGTCAAAATGTTTGTTCTTGTTGACAACCCTTTGAAAATTCCATCAGAGATGTTTGAAATGATACTTTGCAGTTTGCTGGCAGAACAGAAAGATCTCAACTGGCAAAGGAACCCCTCACTTAGCTTCGATCCGGGCAGCATCCAACTCATCCACTGGAACAATGATGCTGTGGAACTGACCCTGCTCAGCCACAGTGACACATGGAAATAATGTTGCACACATGCAACATCATTAGTTTCTGAGAAATGAGCTGACGAGCCTTGGAGTGAGGGTAGTGTGTTTGAGGCTAGGATTACCAGGATTGGCTCAGAAGCACATAGAAAAATAGTGGCAGAGACAGATGGAGGGGAGGGAGAGAGGAAGGCAGTGACCTCTTGCATTCACATCTCCAGGAAAATTGTGTGTTATTTCTAGTCATTAAGTTCATCAACACTGTCAATTTTCAAAATGTTGACATCAAATTTTTGATTTCAGAAATGGAGCCTTTGAAAGCATGGCTTTCACTTCTTGGTTTTCTAAACAATGTTGCCTGTACGCCCAGAGGCGTCGCTCCGGTAGGGGCGGGGCTGTAAGTTTTGCTCGGTCGGAGTCCCGTTTACCGAACGAGCAGGAGGCGGCCCCGCCCCCTCACTGTCAGAGCCATTCCCCTGCGGAGAAAGCAGCAGGCCTGCCTGCTGCTTTGTCCGCAGGGGAATGGCTCTGACAGTGAGGGGGCGGGGCCGCCTCCTGCTCGTTCGGTAAACGGGACTCCGACCGAGCAAAACTTACAGCCCCGCCCCTACCGGAGCGACGCCTCTGTGTATGCCTTGAGCCATCAAACAAAGCAAGTTATGACAGATTATGCTTTAGGTTTCCAACCTTTTTTGCCAGGTGTACCACCTGTCAATTTTCTAAAGTACCACCTGCGCCAATAAATAAAGTTATTATTTATATAATAAATAAATAAATAAATAAATAAATATGTGCACTAGATAGGTGATAGTGTCAGCAAATGCAGCAATTAAGCCACTGTGGTGTGTGTGTGTGTGTGTGTGTGTGTTTCAAACAGTAGTACTCTAAGATCCATTTCCTGCTTTGGAAGCTTGTCCAAAAAGAGCAGTGTAGGCTTCAGTTCAGGAGGAGAATATCATGCATCCTCAGTTTTCAGACTCTCTGGTTTTTTGGCCTATCTTTTCCCAAGACAGTTATGTTTTCATCCCCCCCCCCCCGAATCCCCTATTCATGCCTATTTATTTATTTGAATCTCTACAAATATGAGCAACACCTTGCTCAGAGACAGTTCAAATACAGCAATTTGAACAGTTTGCTCAAACACAGCAAAAAAAGTAGAAATAAAAGAAAAGAAACAGGAAATAAAATGGTTGCCTGCTTTGTTCTTGCCTGCTCCTTCTTGCTTGCGCCACCTAGTGGTTCAATGGTGTATATGCAGGAAGCAATAGGAAACAGTAAAAGATTGAAGCTAAGGAGCCGAACCAGCTGAGAGAGAGATCAGAACAACAGATAAGAGACCTCCTAGCAGCTGATTGCTGTTCCTAGCAACTAATTACTGCCTGTCCAGGTAAGAGGCTTTGGGGGATCAGCGTTTTAAAGGCAGATCAGCAAGTCAGAGATGCTTTGAATTGCAAGTCAGACCTGAGATTGGAAAACCAGGTAAGGATCAGCCTGTTGCGTACCACCGGCAGTTGCTCAAAGTACCACTGGTGGTACGCATACCACAGTTTAGGAACCTCATTCAACATTTTCTTCAGAGGCAAACTGAAGAATTACAGTATGAGGCACAAGCTTTGGGAATGACAAAGGCCACAACTTGCCACAAGAGAGTAACTTCTGCCTGCCCTAAAATCACAACGTGGACATTATCTGTGGAGAAGGTCCGGCAGCCCGCTTCACGGAGCTGCCGGAGAGTTGCCCCGCCCCCACCTTAGATGCACGGGACGGGGTGCTTGGAGGTGGAAGCAGCAGATTGGCTGCTCCCTGTATCCAGGCGAGGCTGGGGTTGGGCGGAGCGAGCAGCGTGCTCGCTCGCCCTCCCTTCAGTCTCGCCGGAGCTTTGAGCAGAGAGGGCGCGCATTGCATTCCCTCTGCTCGGCGAGGCTTGGGCCTAGCGCGATTGCGTTTGCGTGCGCATCAGCCCCAACGGACAGAGCACAGCGTGCTCTTGGAGGCTGCGGCCGCGGCCTCTATTTAAAAATGGAGCATCGTCGGAGGGGTGGGATCCTTCCCCCTCAGCCAGCCAGGAGCCCCCCCATCATTGGAGGAGCAGCTTGTGGGGCGGCGGTGGCTCCCCCCACCATCAGAGCATCTGTGGGGCGTGGGGTTCTTACCCCCCCACCATCGTAATAAGTGGGGCGCAGGCTTCCCCCCCACCAACGACAGCAGGCGTCTCCCCACCACCACCAACGACAACATCTGTGGGGTGTGGGTGTTATCCCCCCACCATCTGCAGAGTGGGAGTGGGTGTTAGCCCTCCCCCACCAACGTGTATCCTTTGGTTAAAACAAGATTACACCACACTTATTGCTCTACATAGGCTCACCCTTTGGCTTACATAGGCTCACCCTTTGGTTAAAAAAGAACATATTACATTTTTAACAATGCCAAAGAAGGGTCAACTTGCCACAAGAGAGTAACTTCTGCCTACCCTAAAATCACAACGTGGACATTATCTGTGGAGAAGCTCTCAGCACTTGAAAATTCTCAGGGTATGAGGTTGTGGAGTTTGAGGAGCGGGTTGTTCTTATAAGATAACCTCACAAAAAGGAATGGACATCAAGGCACGTCATGAGGAGTTCACTCATCATTATAAACATACACTTACAGTCCAATCCTATCCCATTCCCCCCCCCCATCATCAGAGCGGTGCCAAAATGGCAACCACTGCATCATATGATGGGGGGGGGGGTCGAGAGGTTTCAGCAGGGAAAGAGAATTTTAAATCCCTTTACCCCTGCATTAGCCTCCCGACCTGCAGTGGGTCTCCTTGGACCTGCGCTAGTGATTTTAGTGGTCTGGGAGGCTGCTGCAGGAGGGGATAAGATCCAGTGCGCACCTTCCACCATGGGTCCTCCCCTCCCACAGCCTCCTCACACCATCACACCCCCTCCCCGTTTGCCCCCTACCTGCCCCTGCCATTGCCTTACCTCCTTTGGCGATCATAAGGCAGCTCTGCAGGCATTTCTGGAGCATTGCCGCTTGTGTGGCAGCACTCCTAAAATGGTTGTTGATGTAGCACTGCATGCTCCGTCGGCAGCCATTTTGTGACAGAAGAAGTGCTTTCCACTGTCGCGAAGGGCTCTGCACACCCGCGGCGTGCTGGATAGGACTGAAGCCTGAGTCTTTCACACACTCATACCTTTGAATTGCACCAACATTTGCCACTGCTATAGAAGCAAAAGAAAGGGCGTGTCGCAGGGGATAAATTCCAATATTGGCAGTAGATTTGGGATAAAATGAAGTAGTACTTATTTCATACAACAAATGATTAAGTTATGAGATTCACTGCCACAAGATGTGGTGATGTCTGGAAATGGCTTCAGAGGGCGATTAGACAATTCATGGTGATGGGGCCCATCAGCAGCCATGACAGCTAATAAAACTCCAGGTTCAGTATTAGATGGGGGGGGGGGGACACACACACACAACAGGACTGCTTCCTTCAAGCCCTGCATTATAGGCTTCTTGAAGACATCTGACTGGCCACGGAAACAGGATGCTGGGCACGATGTATTCTTGGTTGGATCCAACCAGACTCTTACTATGGATATTTTTGTAGATTTTCACGACGCGACCATATCCTCCAATAAAAATCCGCATGTTGCCGGGAAACTCCGTCGTTACAGATCAATTTATTTCAAATTATAAAATAAATGTCACAGATGTTAAAACGTACTTTTGACGTTTCGCACACGTAACACTCGTTTGTGATGATGCCACGAGTGTTACGTGTGTGAAACGTCAAAAGTATGTTTTAACATCTGTGACATTTATTTTATAATTTGAAATAAATTGATCTGTAACGACGGAGTTTCCCGGCAACATGTGGATTTTTAATTCGAGGAGACTCTTACTATGTCTTTAGCTGTTTGAAAATGTTTAACAGGGCAATGCTCAACAATGCCCAAGGCTCAGCTCTCAAATACATTCAAGGTTATTGTAAAAAGAAAAGAAAAAAGACAGAAAAAGCAGTCACTTTTAAGAACATTTGTTGCGATTATTTCCTCTCTTATCTGTACTTAACAGGAATTCAATAGGTAGGACAGGAATTCAATTAAAGCTGGACTAGCCTGTCATTCAAACAGGGCTGCCAAGGTCCCAAGATGGCAACGAGGCTAGAGAAATGGCATGCAAAGGAAGGCATTCAGAGAACTTTGATTTTCATTGGTTCTCTTGTGTCAAGAGCAATGTTCAGAGTCTTGCCCTCTTTAAATCAGGCTTAAGTGGGCTATAGTGGGAAGGGATAGGAGAAGTGGGTGCTGGGCATAGAGAAGGACATCAGGCAGGGAGAGAGTTGTGAGGACTGAAGCTGGTCCCCAATTTCATTCCAGGAGCAGAAATGTAGATACAAGCCTTCAATGGAACTATGTCCTTGAGAGATGGCCCTCTCACCCCAGCCTTAACCCAATGTAGGCAGACTAAATTCTGGTGTGTGTTACACACATATAATGGCATAAAATAGTAAAGTCCTGAAATGGCATAATGGACCGTAAAAAGTCAGACTACAGTACATGGGTACCATTTTGGGAGTACACGTTTTAGGGATGCAATGGGGATGTGCTTTTTACCTTTTTTTGGGTTCGGCGCAGGGGCGGGGCTTGTGATGTCACACCCCTGGGGCGGGGCTTGTGATGTCACATGGGAGTGTCACAGCGTCTGGCCCCACCCCAGGGGGTGTAGCTACACCTCTGGAATGCATCCTGATGTTAACCCCCCCCCAAACAACTTATATCAGTTAATACAAACTAGCAGAGGTGGAAGAATGAAAAGCTTTCTTCCTGTTAGCCACCCACTATCCATCTGCTTGCAAAGGCCTGAACTGTAATGGCCTTCAGCCATTGTAGGGTTTTTGTTTGTTTTTTAAAGAACCATTTCATGAAAGAAAAACCCCTTTTTCTCAGAGATGGGAGTACTTTTACCAGGAGCTGCAACTAATTGCCCGAAATAATCAGATGCTGTCTAGAAAGAGTAAATTCACCCATCACAACACACCATACACCAAGTCTGGTATTTTAGAGAAATAGCTGAATATAGCTGTCATATTGTCAAGAACACTGAATTGCCAGCAAAGACACTGAGTATCTTGCGGGGGGGGGGGGGTACATAGTCTGAGAAATAATGTATTTTCTCACATCCCAGTTTTAGTCTCATTCACTCAACAATTTGATCAAGATGAGGTCACTTTCAAGTCATCACACTGTAGTAGTGATTTGCTCTGAACAGTGCAATCCTAATTCCTATGCATGTTTACTCAGAAGTAAATTATTCCCTAGTAAGCTTTTTTTTTCAGACTGCAGCCTAAAAAGTGGAAGTTTTTTGCTCAAATACAAGCAGAACACAAATTCTGACAAACCAAATAGAACAATAAAGCAATCTGAGCAAATAAAGCAATCTGAGATGGAATTTGAGGAGAAAAGCCAGGAGAAAAATGGCTCCAAATTGTTGTTAATATTTTACAGCAGTTAATTTAAATTGAGAAGAGGCAGTGGGACCATTAGCTGCAAAAGGCATTAAAGGATCGCCTTACTAAATTCATTCTTTGCTCCAGTCTATACCACACGCAGAACAAATTGCAGAGGCAGCCACATACGAAACATTGTTTTTCAGCATTACACTTACACCCCCCAGAATAAGCACACCAGACAACAGCACGATTTGGAGATATGGTCACTTTATTTAATTAATTTAACAACAAAGACCTGCAGAGGAAACTTAACTATGGGATCTCAAACCACCCCAGGCGTGCAGGCTCTAATTGGGGAAAACAGCACTAGCTGTCTACCTTCCCCGGGCTTGTATTGGCGTAACATCCTGACTCCAGGCCTCCTCGGGGACTGTCCGAGGGAGCCTATCACAGTCAACCCCCGAAGAGGTTGAGACAGCAGAGCAGTTCAGATTCCCATACTGGCCAGGCCATTGATGGTATTAACTTACTCCAGTCTATGGGTTTGCCAGCCAGCCTCACCGACCTGGTCAAGCGTCGTGTATGAGCGGTCCTGGCTCACCTCCAGACTTTGCCGACCTCACGATGCACGCCGATTCCCTGCCATTCTACCTACCCATACCCGCATGCCACCTGTCAGGTGACCCACTGGCTGAAAGAGGCCCTTCCCCCAGACACAGTCTGAGGTAGGCGAAAAAACCAACAGCATTCCCACCAATTTGCTGATGGCCAAAAATTCCTACCTGGCCCCCGTGGGCGACCAGCTAATCCCAGACTATGCCAAGGAAGGGCGGGAGGGGTTGCTTCCCAGGCAGCGACTGAGGAGCCGGGCGACAACGCCGTATTCCCCAGTCGCTTGCCCGGGTCATGTGACCATCTCCCAGCCAATCAGCTGTCTGAGAGATCGTGCTATTGCTCTGGGGCACTCTGCGGGGGCAGGGCAAAGCCCCCGAGACGCGAAGAGCATCCCAGGGCAATTGTTTTCCTGTTTCTTTTCAGAAAACTGGGTGCAGGTACTCCTACTTTTTCCTCTGTAGGTAGAACAATATTTGGGGGGGGGGAGGT
Source organism: Plestiodon gilberti rubricaudatus (assembly GCA_026170595.1). Lineage (NCBI taxonomy): Eukaryota > Metazoa > Chordata > Lepidosauria > Squamata > Scincidae > Plestiodon > Plestiodon gilberti. The sequence continues at coordinate 103,522,392 of JANXHW010000002.1, read as the reverse complement.
GAAAAAAGCAGTCAAAGGGGAAAGATTTAGGTGGCCCTTCTTCATGTCTCTGATCCCAAACAACCCAATCCTATGGGCTGTGAGCGCTGGTGGAACATGTGTTCCATCAGTAGCTGCAAAGTGCCTTTTGGCAGCGTGCTGAGTAGCACACTGTCAGGGTGCTAGTGAAGGGGATCTACTCGAACCTGTGCCAACAAAATTGACACAAGTCTACATTGACCCCAGATGGTGGATCAGGCCTGGGAAGGGGGTTAGGATTCAGCAGCTACCGCTGAACCCACCCCCTTCCTGGGCCTGATTCGCCCTCCTCTGCCCCATCACCACCCCGTTCCATCTTCCCTCACCCTTTTGTCACCTCGTTCCACTCTCCCTCACCTCCATTCTTCCTCTCCCACCTTGCCCCACTTTCCTTGCTGCCTTACCTCCACTGATGGGTCCAAGGCACTCCTCTGACGCATGTGATAAGACTGTGCTGCTGGAACCGCTTTTGCAACTGCCGTAACTCAGGTAACACTGGCAGAAAACTAGTTCTGCCAGCGTTACGAGCCCATAGGATTTGGCTGGTAGTAATGTTCCCCCCACCCCCAATCCCCCTTCCCTTTTAAACAACATGCATCTGAGCAAAGCAAAGCAATGTAACGGTAGCAGTCTGGCCAGAAGTGGAAAGGAGGAATATCTCTCACTCCCATTGCAGCATGCAGACAGCATGCCCTGGTGGCCCTTGGGAAATGTAGTTTTCCTAAACATGACCGCAGTGTCAGTATTTGGTTTGGCTCAAAGAAAGAAAAACATTTTCCTATTTGGGAAAGAATGACTTGTTTTATTGCCAAGCCCACACAAGCTGGGGCGGCGGAAAACATTGCCGATCTCTACTTGTGGCAAACATTTTTTAAGGGCACTTGGTGTAGTTGAGTGTCTACTTAATTAGGTTTAATAGTCTTCACAATCAAGTTGATTCCACATTGCCCAAGAGAGAAGGTAATTAATTCCTCCACACTTTGCATGGCAGAAAACCTTCGCTGTGACTGACTTCACAACCATTGTCAACACACCCTGAACGCTTTAATTGCCTCTCCACAGCAGTGCCTTTGGGTGAACATTGCTGCTGCGAATGGCATTGATTCAAGGCCAGGAATGGTGTTTGGATCTGAGCCCATCTCCAATCAGCACTCGAAAGTGTTACTACTCAAGGCCTTTGCATTCCTATTCACATTGAGAACAGTAGTTATTGTCACAAAACCAGAACTGTATCCTTGGCAACTCCAGCAAATAGATTTTTTTTTTAAAGAAGGAATCAATACAGGGTAATACAAAATCCAATCAATAGGCAGAAGCTACAGAAATACAAATAGAGCCATCCCAAATCTGTAAAAGAAATTACATTCATCAAAGTCCTTGAAAAAGAAATGCCATGTGTGTACAAACACACACACACACACACACACACACACACACACACACACACACATTGTACACACACACACACACTGTACACACACACACACACACACACACACACACACACACACATCCTTCGTTGAATAGGAATGTGGACTCCGGTGTTAATTTCTGACCAAATAACATGATATTTCTGCATCGCAGAAAACTGTGCTGCCCTCATTTAAAGGGCAACTTCTGGGACCTGTACAACATGTTCTTGTTATCTATCACCTTTTGCTTGGTTGTGTTGCGGTCTTTTATTTATTTTATTTTTATTTACCATATTTCTATCCCGCCTTTCTCCCCACGGGACCCAAGGCGGCTTACAAAAATACAAATACAAATACAAGTATTTGTATTAAAGCATACTATACTTTATTATAGTGAAATATATATATATATATATATATATTAAAGCATACTTTTAAAGCATACTATATCTGAAGAAGAGCATGCATTCACCATACCTTATAAAATCATTGTGGAAGAAAAGTAATTATATGTGTGTGTAGCTTTCTAGCATAATTTCATCCATCACCCTTTACTCTTCCTATTCAAAAGCAAGAAAGATTCTTGTGCACCTTAAAGACTATCAGATGCCACACGATATCTTCCAGAGGGATATCTGTTCCTGTGGTAGCAAGAACGACAGAGAGTCCTGTTGTAGCTTATATATCGGAGTGGCCAAACTTGCTTAAACAATTTTTACCTAAGGGTGTATATAAGCATCTGGAGTTAAAAGTATACATCTGTAGGCTCAGAGGAAATTAATGTGAGAGCCACATACGATAAACTTCAGATGTTTGAGAGCTGTGAGATATTTGAGAGCCGCAATATTTAAGAAGCATTTAAATTCTTAAATATATTTACTCACCATGAACATTAAACATACGTTTTAATACAGTGGACTCTCAGTTTACACCTGGTAAATAATTATAAAGCAAAATTGTATTTACCTTTATATTAATTGTAATGCAAAAAGGAGCTCAGCTAACATATTTCTGAGAGCCGCACATTATACGTTAAAGAGTCTCATGTGGCTCAGAAGCCACAGTTTGGCCACCCCTGTTTATATATTTAAAGAGTCTTGTGCCACAATGCAAGACTCTGTATTTCTGCAGCTAAGAACATAAGAAGAGCCCAGCTGGATCATGCCAAGGGGCTATCTAGTCCAGCTTCCTGTATCTTACTGTGGCCCACCAGATGGCTCTGGGAGCCACAAATTACCTTCAGTATATCCTAACATGGATATCCCCCAGGAAGCTCCTCTTGTTCAATATACTCTCACTGATTGAATGAAAAGATAATCAACTGGACGTCTCTCATCAGAAACTACAAACATCACGACATTCCTGAAGCGTATCACACTTCAACTGCCATGGCCAACTACTACAGTTATTATTTAATGTCAATATCGTTAGATCAAAATATATGGATAAGCCTGCACATGTATGTATGACTGAGTCAGCATGTAGCATCTTTTCCCTGCTGAAATCTATGGGGAGATGTCCATGTCAAAATGGTGCTGAAACCCATGGGGAGCTGTTCAGAGTAAAATGGTGCTCAGAGCTATGGGGAGCTGTCCAGGGAAACTGGTGCTGAAATTTGAAGGTGCAGCATCTTCCAATCCACATAACCTCTCTTTGCAGGAGCAGTCTATCGGTACGTATCAAATTTCAACACTTTGTCCTGGTACTTACCAGGAAAGTAACATGACAACTGGTACCCTAGATAAAAACCTTTCACAAAAAGAACAAAAAGAGGTCAAACAGCACTACCATGGTCAACTGAGTCATAAGAGCCACCATACAGGTTGAACTGAGCTTCTTCTAGTCATTACTGTCACAAACACGTGTTCCGAACATCTCACACACACACACACACACACACACACACACACACACACACACACACACACGCGTGCGTGCGTGTGTGTGTGTGTGTGTGTGTGTGTGCTGGGTTCATAACATGGCATTCTGTTGAGTAACAAACATAGTACAGGGCATCCACCCATTATCTGTGGTTTCACTTACCCATTGTTCTCAAATCCCCCCCATCCCACTCATAACTCACCTCTCTTCATCTGCAGACATTGTGCAAAAGGCAGCATTTTCTTCTTTTCACTTTGGAACAGGAAGCAAGCAGCGAGAACCTAGACTCACACACTGCATAGACTCAATTGCTACAGGAGGCGATTGTGAGAATGCTAACAGGAAGTGGACCGCAGAGAACTTCCTGTTTGAGTTCTCACAATCTCCCCCTGTAGCAATCTCCACCATAACTGTCATCTTAAACCACAGGTTTTTAGCTGTATGAATAATGGCTGTGAACATACACAAAAAAGTGAATATTTATTAAAGTATAATTTGCGGGTTGGGGTGTTTAATATCCCACAAATCTTAACACTCACAAGCAAACCTACTGTTTCCACCATTCATTCAAACTGCATTTGTATGCAAATGTTTTTTTTTTCCCCTTCATTTCAGCCCTTCAGCTGAAACTAAACTTTTCTTGGTGACATCAGCATTAACTTTTGTGTAGGCAATTATGATGTAGCCAGCAGATGCGAATGGCTTCAGCTGAGGAACAAACAGCAGGAGAAAATGAATTTATCAGCATCAAACTTACTTTTTGTATGCAAATCTGTCCTCTGATTCTTAAGTCTAATTCCAGGTAAGAACGCTGCAAGAATATCAGACATATGGGAAAGCTGATTCTGGCAGTGTAGAATGGTTCTGAAGCACCTCCCCTCTTTGGAAGATATACTGTATTTTCAATATAAAGTGAGGATCATGGCCCTGTGAGTTCTTTTCCTGCTCAAACAGTAACCTGAGCCAGGTTACCTGAGCTGTCCTTCCACATCTGTCCCTCCCCAGCAACATGAATGCTGTAAAGGTGGAATTCCGGGCACTGGAGACCTCAGGAAATGTATTTTTCCCATACAAAAAAACTAAGGTGATTTGAAAAACAAATTTTTCCAGAGTGACTGGTGCCAGAATTCAGATCAGTGGCATCCCTACATTGGTCCGGGGGGTGCATACCACACAGGGTGATACCATCGGGGGGGGGGGGGTTGACACTGCTAACGGCCAAAATTGTGAAAACTTTGTCTTTATGAATAATATCATTATGTTATATATCATTCGATGTGTAAATGCATGCAGAATGCAATTAAAAAACTGTCATGACATACTGTATCTGTATTCTATCAAAAGGTATGGCCAAATAACCGGAAACAGAAAACACAACTGCCTTATGTAACAAAAAGTGGATTTCCTGAACAGACCAATGAGACTGATTGTTCTGAGAGCCGAGTTGGTTACTGATTTATTGGATGACCTGTACTGTTTTATATTAAAATAAATACTGTAAGTTAATGGGGGTGACACCAACCCTAGTGACATCACTGATCTGGAGTAATATTGTCCTGCCTGATGGTCATCTTTTGTATAGCCCAGCTCAGCCCAACCTTGTTTTTCCCTATTCACCTCTAGGATCCATCATGGGGGGTGATGCACTGAGCTCTCACTCTGGTTGACACAAACCCTAGTGACGCCTCTGTTTAGGCTGCAAACATACATTTAGGCTGTTCACATAATATTGTAATTTAAAGGTGTAATTTTGATTATGCAGGAGGCGGAGCAATGATGCGGGGGGTGGGGTGATGATATGTTGTCACGGCCACTGAATGGGAGGAGGTCCATCATGGGGGTGATGCACTGACCTCCCGCACCCGGTGATGCAAACCCTAGGAATGCCCCTGACGCAGATGTAATAATGACCCAGCAGGCACAAGAGAGGAAGGGACAGTGAGAGAGGTTTGTAGGACCTCCGCACCTTCCTACCATTTGCAGGTCACACAAAGGAGTTGGGGCTCAGGGAAAGGTTATTCCTGGGAAGGATAGTGAGAATTCATTATGCTCCTGAAAACATGGCCTGGATATTTTCCAGGCCATGTCCCCCTGGCCTGGATGCCTTTAAAAGGGGGCTAGACAGATTTATGGAGGAAAAGGCCATTACAGATTACAAGCCATATTGGGCATATGTTACCTCTGGGTTTTAGAAATAGGCTATCTCTGAATGCCAGATGCAAGGGCTTGCAGGCTTCCTGAGGCATCTGGTGGGCCACTCAGAGTGCAGGAAGCTGGACTAGATGGGCCTTTGGCCTGATCCAGCAGGGCTGCTCTTCTTATGTCCTTAACATCCTCAGGAGCACAACAAGGTTTGACTTGGTCTCATAAACCCAGCTGCTTTTCATTTTCTGAAAATAGCTCACTTTGCTGAGCCCAGTTCTGAACTGAATCTGATCAAAAGGGTGAGCAATGACTGAGTGAAGGGGCCAGCCTATCTGGCTTTGCAACATCATATTTTCCCTGGTCACTACTTCTTCCCTTAAGCCAGCAATTTTCAACCTTTTTCATCTCACAGCACACTGAAAAGGCACTAACATTTTCAGGGCACACCATCTGTTTTTTGACAATTAACAAGGCACACCCTGGGGCTCACATCCCCAAAGGCCTTTCTAATACACTCTCCCAAACTTTCACGGCACACCTGTGGACCATTCATGGCACACCAATGTGCCACAGCACAGTGGTTGAAAACCGCTGGAGTAAACCCAGCAGGGCAGTGAAGGCTTATGTTCCCTTACCTTGAGGAGACCTTTGCGGCTCAAAACATCCCCACAGGATGCAGCTTGCACCTCGTCACAGCTGCATCAACGCCAGGAGAGTTGTGCTAGAGTGGGCTGCCCATTAATTAAATGCAATTAAATGCATTCGCCCAGCAGTCTCTACAAAGGCACTGTTGCCAGCGTGGCTGAACAAGTAAGTAAAAACACTCAGACCTAAACTATGCAGAACATGTCCTGAATTGAGTCTATCAGTCACAGGCATTGCATTGTTATCAGTCTGAATCGCTGGGGGAGAAAGCTGTACTGTGGGAATGATAGGTGAAGCTGCTGCTCCTGTTGAATTTCTGTCTGTGCTAGATTCTGTCTCTGAGGATGTGGCAAATGAACACTTTTTTGGATGACTGAACATAAAAAGAACCCTGCTGGATCAGGGCAAAGGCCCATCTAGTCCAGTATCTCACAGTGGCCCACCAGATGCCTCAGGAGCACATAAAACAACAAGGGACCTGTATCCCATTGCCACTCCCTTGCATCTGGCATTCAAACCTACTTCTATTTGTAGGTTTAATACCATTCTGTTTAATATAAGAAGCCACTGGGAGAGGTCATCCAGAGATTTGGGGTAGGGAGCCATTAATATGCTGATTACACCCAACTCTTTCTCGTTACCACCTGCTTCCAAGGGGGCATTTGAGGTCCTGGATTATTGACTGGAGGCTGTTGGGAGCTGGATGTGAGCAAACAAGCTGAAATTAATTAAATTCTGATAAGACAGAGGTTCTCCTGCTCCAGAAGTCCACGAATCAGGTATTGGACTATCAAAGGATTATCAAAAACAACTGTTTTTACTTGTGCATTCATATTCCCAGGTAAGTGATATTGCTAAAACTCACAGTTGTTCAGAATACAGTAAATCCTCATTTAAAGTCGTTATGTTTTAAGGTTGATAGGAAAATGCCATAGGAATGTTTATGTGTATCAATTAGCCTGTGGTAAAATTGGTTTCGTAATAAATCATTTTGCTTAAAGTTGCAGTTTCCAAGAAGAACCTATCGACTCAGTGAGGACTTTTCTGTACAATTTTGCGTCACTTGTACTGCTCAGGAGTGACATGAACCACACATGGTTTCCCTCAAAGATGTCTTGCTGCTCAAAACAGAAAATTATATGGACAGAGAGTAATTTTTAACATAAAGAAATTTTAGCCAAGTCCTGAACTCAGTACTGAGAAAGAGTTAAGTAAGCACCACCAGATATGGGAATGTTAAGGCTGCAAGGATCAGTGAGCAAGCCCAGTGATGTCCCAAGCTATTCAGCTTCAGAACATGCAAGACCAAGCTCAGGGCCTAGAGGGCAGCCTGACCATAGGGTTGTATGTTTTTTCCCCTGGTTGCAGTCTGTGTCTCTTCCACAGATGAGCTGCATACATTCTGCTCCTCATACATGAAGAAAATTTATCGAAGGACTTTCATTTGAATACATATTGTGGGACACATCCAGCTCCCTTACTTAATGCATTACAAAAAGCCTGAAATCCCTTGCTATCTCTGTCCTGGAAGCATACATAATCCTTTTCAGGAATGTATATTCCAGAAGTGGTGTTGTGATATATTTAAGCAGGGGGAAAGCAAGTCTCCCTCTTCATCCCCAAATGGTCCATTTTCCAATGGTTGTTGATGGTGTCACTTCTTCGTCTTATTAAGCTGTGGTGCTGAAACCTATGGGGAGCTGTCCAGAGCAAAATGGTGATGAAATCTGAAGGCAGAAGTCCAGAGCAAAATGGTGCTGAAAGCTATGGGAATCCTATGGTGTGATGTCCACAGCAAATTGATGCTGAAACCTATGAAGAGCTGTCCAGAGAAAAATTGTGCTGAAACATATAGGGAGCGGTTCAGAGAAAAATGGTGCTGAAAGCTATAGGAAGCTATCCACAGTAAAATGGGGTTGAAACTTATGAGTAACTGTCCAGAACAAAATGGTGCTGAAACCTATTTGGATATTTCTTGAGCAAAATGGTGCTGAAACTTATGCAGAGCATCTGCAGCAAAATGTTGTTGAAACCTATTGGGAGCTGTCCACAGTAAAATGGTGTTGAATCATATTCAAAGATGTCCAGAACAAAATGTATACAGTGCTATCCAGAGTAAAATGGTGCTGAAATCTATGGGGAGCTGTAGAGGGCAAAATGGCACTGAAACTTACTACGTAGAGTGCTATCCAGAGTAAAATGGTGCTGAAATCTATGGGGAGCTGTAGAGGGCAAAATGGCACTGAAACTTACTACTCAGCTATCCAGAGCAAAACCTATGGGGAGCTGTCCACTCAAAAAAGTGTGGAAACCTATGGGGAAATGACCAATAAAAGTAAAAGACCACCATTCCGACATTCCGACTTTCCGACCAGGAACGAGGAGGCCCCGCCCCCACACCGTCGGAGCCATTCCGTGTGGTGAAGGCAACAGGCAGGGAGTCTCCTGCCCATTACCTTCACTGCACAGAATGGCTCTGACGGCAAGGGGGCGGGGCCTCCTCATTCTCTGTGGCCATTACCTTATTGATGTGCGAACACACCAATGGCTTGAAACAGGTCAGCGCAGGTCTTCAGTAGAGCCGGCAGCCTCAGTGTTAGAGAGGCTCCGACGTAAACACACCAATAGCTTGTTGTTGGAGCCTCTCTAGCACTGAGGCCATTGGTGCATTTGCACATCCATATGGTAATGACTGTGGGGGGGGGAGCTGCGATCCGCAGATAAATGATTCCGTGGATACGAGGGCCCCTGTACCTTGGCTAAGATCACTTCATGTCCACTGCGCAGCTGACAATCTTAAAGGCACTTGTGCCTATACTATAGATATTTCCTCCCCCCCCCCTCCCGAGGGCAGACTCTCATGAATGATATGCATTAAGAAATGCCTACACATTCTCAAAAGAGACTTAAGATAATAACTGTAGCGGGAAGCTGTATTCCAAATGATCATGTTATAGGGGATAGTAAATGTTAATATATGCCATGGGCACCACAGATGCCCATAAAAAACAAGTAACAAGGAAGCACTTTGTGTACTAGAGAAATATTATACACAGTGGATGTTATTTTTTTAAAAAGTATATATCTGTGGAATAATGAATAGTACCATCTGCAAAGCATGAATCTTTGCTATTTTCCCTTGCAGGTGTTTCCTGTTGTACATGATCCAGAACCTTTTTGCATTAGAAGAGAACATTATTCAAACCACCTCTTGTGAAATGCATGCAAAGGATAACTTAGGGCTGCAATCCTATGCACACTTTCCAGGAAGTAAGTTCCATTGAATTTAATGGGCCTTATTTCCTGAGGAGACATGCACAAGACAGCGCTGCATCGACTTTGCATCCTTTCAGCACAGAAAGGGTGCTTGCACCTTGCAGTCTCTAGTCAAGAACTAGTTAAGAAGTTTGTAACTGACAAAGTATATAACTATCTGGTTTGGAGTATGAATTTGTCTATTGCCCCCATTTTGGAGTGAAGAGCCAGGATGTAAACAGAAGTGTCGTCGGGGTTGGGGCCGGTGGGTGGGCCCCAGGGCGGTGGCCGGATGTGGCGACGAAGGGGCATACTTGCCTCTGGGATGCGCCTCCTCCGCCTCACTGGTCTTGGCGTTGGGCCCTCCCACTCGCCCTGGAGCTCGTACGGCTCCAAAATAGCAAGTAAAACGGCAGGGGGCATAATTGGAGCTGCGCTGGGCGCGCTCCTGAAGCTGACGTTACGCCCAGGTCACGTGGGGGCATGGCGTTGGTGCCCCCCCAGAATCGCCACTGGATGTAAATAATGTGCATAATGAAATCTGACAAATTGGGTGCCATTTCCTCCATTTATCTGGCTCAGAACATGAAAGACGTTTCTGCACAAGTGTGACAAGTCAGGATTGAAGTTGGCCAAGTTGCTTTGGAGATGCAAGGGCAACAGTCCATTAGCCCTTTACTAACATTGAAACTAAATTGAAAAGCTTATTGAAACGCATTGTGAGCCCAATCCAAACAACTTTCCAGCGCTGATGAAGCTGCAATGCAGCCCCATACATTTGTTCCCTTAATTTAGGTCTCCATGACTGCGGGCCCCCTGCAGGATGCAGCTCATTCCTTATTGGTATGGTTGCATCAGCTCTGGAAAGTTGGCTGGGATTGGGCCCTGTGTGCTTTGAAGCCACATGAACAAATGTTTGTTAATCTTAACTCCTTATCAAAACATCAAATCAGTCAATCCTAAATGAAATTAACCCTGACTGTTCCCTGGAAGGACAGGTACTGAGGCTGAAACTCAAATATTTTGGCCACCTAATGCGAAGAGAGGACTCTCTGGAGAAGACTCTGATGCTGGGAAAGATTGAAGGCAAAAGGAGAAGGGGAAGGCAAAGGATGAGATGGTTAGACAGCATCACCAATGCAACGAAAATGAAAATGAGAGAACTCAGGAAGATAGTGGAGGACAGGAAGGCCTGGCGGGATATGGTTCATGGGATCATGAAGGGTCGGACATGACTTAACGACTGAACAACAAATGAGTTCCATGACCAGACCACCTGATCAAGCAGCCTTTTGTCTGATAATTCTAATCTCTCTATTTACATCAGTTCTCCCCCTCCCACATCTAAAATCCTCTCTTGTTCCTGGCTGTGTTTGTTATGTGATGGGGTGGGTGGGTTTGAATGTTGAAGCAGCTTCCACCCATGGTTGGCACAGTTCACAGGGGGTAATACAAGAAGGGCATGGATCTGGCACCATTACTGCCCATGCATCAATATTATGACCTTGGAGAGAACTCTTCGAAAGAGCTGAATTCCAAATGCACATCAAGAAAGCTTGGGAATACCCAGATGATTTCAAATGAAGCAAGGAGAACTGGCTTTCAGAACTGAATGTCTTTGAAATGCTTGCATATAACCAATCTGAAAGGAAGACAGAACTATAGACCAAAGCTGCAATGTTGTGCTGAGTTAGGCATGCTTGAGCCATTGATTTTGGTTTAGGATGGGTGAATACGTGCTTGTTTGGCCCACAAATTAATTGGACTGCTTGAGTATTCAAACTGAACACTGGAAAAACCTTGATGGGGGGGGGGGGTTGAGTGTTCAACATGTGTTCTCCTTGTCTCCCCCATTCCCTGCCCTTCCAGCCAGTTTCTGCCCCCATTCCCAAGAAATGGATCCTCACCTTGAAAAGGAGAACAGGAGAAAGAGCCCAGAGCTTGCCCTATAGGACCTCTCCTTAGTGGCAAATGGCACTCCATATATTCAAGAACAAGTCTTGCCAGAGAAACCTTGTCTTCTTCTATTTCTAACTTTGGCCAAATTTGAAGGGAGATGGGTGGCCCAAACCTAAACTAGGGTCTCACTCATCCCTAATTTCATTAAGCTGAAGTTGGTGATGTAAAATAAAAAGAAAACTGAGATGATGTTCTTCAGATACACTCCAAGGCAGCTGTCAAACTTGAACTGTCAGACAAGAGATGGCTGAAGACGTTCAGCAGGGATGGCTGCTCATTAGCCCAATGGGCCCCAGGGTCCTGGGTGGCTCTTTGGAGGGGCAGCAGCCACCACCTCTTTTGGTCATTCCAGCTCATCAAGGCTCTTTAGCAGCCAACCCTGCAGTTCCCAAATGCTTGGGCTTACCAGATCTCCAACCAGGACAGAGTGCTAGACCTTTAGGAGAAGGAATGTGGGCAGGTGTAGCTTGTTAAACCTTAGAGCGTAATCCTAGGCATGTCTACTCAGAAGCAAGCCCCATTGTGTTCATTCCTTCTCTTAAATGTCTAGCACTCTGTCCCGGTTGGAGATCTGGTAAGCCTACCATTGCTGCCTCTCTTCTCCTCACCTGACTTTTAAAATGGCCGAGAGTCTTGAGGAGGAAAAGAGGAAGTGGGAGAAGAGCCACTCTAGCCCCATCTCCTCCCCTCACTGCTCTCCCTTTCCTGCTTCTCTCTTTTGAAATGGCAAAGGGCAGGAAGAACAAGAACAAAGAAGAGAGCAGTTGCAGGCGCAAGGAGGTGCGATTGGAGGCAATTGGGAGGACCAGCATGGAGTGGCAGTGGAGGACATTGGGTGTAAAAATTTGTGTGCCACAAGGGGCAACAACTAACCTTAAAGTCCTAGCAAGCAAGTGGGCTTGGGCTAGGCTTGCCTTTCTGTCTCTCTTTGCTCTTACCCACCGGTTCCACTGTTGGAATTTGGATGCAATACTGCCTGCAGGGCTCTGGAGGGCAGTGTTCTGACCTGTCACCTGAGACCATCTACCTCTCTGTGGTTCTTGCAGGAGGAGTGATCTCAAACTCTATTTCCTTCCTCCCCTCCTCACATTCTCTTTTTCTCTCCAGAGGAAGGATACTTGCATTCAAAGGGGCAGCTCTAGGATTCCCTGTTCTCAGGTTTAAGGGCCTCTGATCCAAACAATCAGAAGATGGATGGAATCGACTGTGAACTGTGAGTAAAGACTTTCCTATGAAACCTCAGCCAAAGCCTCTGGTCCTGTGTATGTTTTATTGATAGCAACTAGCCTCAGGTGGGATACCTTAGGTGGGGCCTGAGGGTCCGTCCCCCCCGGACTTGCCCCCGGAGCAGCTGCTCTTCAGGCTCCACCCACATTATGCCCCTGTAAAACCTTACCATAGGAAGAGTGTTCTTTTGCAAACTGCTCTGTTATCCTCCCTCTCCCAACACCACCACTCATTATTGATGCCTCCTACTCCTCCACTTTCCACTGCAGAAAACTCAGGCACCCACTTGTGAGGTCCTTTAGAGGAGAAGACATCAGTCATCATGAGTGATGGAGCTGTGAAAAGGGCAAGAGTGAAGGTCTTAAGGTATCACTTGATTTGCTGGCATTTTTGACAGTTCCTGTATATCTGACAAGCTGAAGGCAGGCACAGAGCGAGGCTGAGGAACATACTCTAAGCCCTCATTTTATCTTTTCTGTTTCCAACCTTAAGCTTGCCTCACTCTATAAAGGACTGGACTGTGCATAGCCAGTGGAGTCAATAATGTGCACCATTTGTCATGTGGGCCAATTCAGTGGTCATATTTTGGATTTCTTCTCAATCTATGCGCACCTTCTTCTTTTCTTATTTCCATGATCTTTAATTGCACACTTGTGTGAATCACCTACCTGAAGCAGAGGCCTGACATGAAGCAGAGCCTAAATTCTGCTTCCTTTTTTCTGGTCTTTTGGTGTGCAAACTGTTGCCTGTACATTCACATACAAATGTTCGTGGTTCTAGGTATATGCCAGGCAGGTATATGCCAGGTGCAACCCAGACTAGTTTCATGGCATTTTGCTTGGGCTGATGAGCAGGAAGCATCAGGTCCCAGCCATGAGCTTTTCGAGAGAAGGTCAAACTGGCTCACTTAAGGGATGGTGAGCCTTTTGGAAAATCCCATACCTAGCCATCCCTTGCTTAGTCAGCAAATTCAAAGCTGTAAATAAGGCCATGTTCTGGGAACCTTTATTTATTTATTTATAAAGGATTTTTACCCCACTTTTCTTCCGATAAGGGCAATCAAGGAGGCTTACAACATGTTAAAAATACGTAATAAAATATAATACAATAAAATAATTAAAAACAGATAATTAAAACAAACAAACCCCAGTGGGTCACCTTAAGATTACATTAATTAAAAAGCCAGCCCATCATGTCAGCCATCGAATGCCAACCTGAATAAAAACGTTTTGAGGCCCTGCCGAAAGATCTCTAAAGAGGGAGCTATTCTTAATTCCCGGGGGAGGGAATTCCATAGTTGGCGTGCCACCGTTGTGAAGGCCCTATTCCTCGGTGCCATCCCCCTCACCTCCATCAATGGCAGCACAGTTAATAGGGGCCTCCTGATGATCTCAGAGTACGGGTTGGATTATAAGGAAGGAGGCGGTCCCTTAAGTACCCTGGTCCCAAGCCGTAAAGGCTATTTTTACCTTTTGGCTTGAGGTAAACAAGACCATGAATGATCACAACCTTGACTTGTCTCACCAACCTTGACTTGTCTCACCAATTTCATTGCAAATTCAATCATGAGCTGTATGTTAATTGAGACACAGGCCTCCAGAGCAATTAAGAAGGCTCCTACCTCCTCTCCTCTTCTTCCTCCTCTCTTTTGTGATATAATGCTGCACCTATTTCCCATGTAAGCATTTCCTCTTCCTAGACACTTAGTTCTCGTGTGAGTTGAATGTTTGTGAATATTACATTGCATTATCCTTCTGATTCTTTCTCTCCTGTTATCGTGCTATCATCCCCACAATAAATGCTATGTATTGTTGCACCTCTGTCCTTGTGTCCCTCCTCGTTTCATGCCAATCCAGAGTTGCATCATGAGCCGCTGTGCTTGGTGCCTGCACATGTCCATTTCTCCCGTGTACGCGTGACACAAGTCTTAGAGCATGCCAATAATGACATCTGCAGGCAGTACCACCTTCTCATCCTGCCATGTCTTCAAAGTTGGCCAGGCAGGGAGGCTCTTGGGAGTTCCGTTCCCAAAATCCTCCCCACCCAGCTAGCAAAGACATAGAGTAGAAGCAGAGGAGGCGGAGGAAGGTGGCAATCCTGTTCCCAATCGCTGCGGATTGCAGGAGCCACTCCTACCTTCCCCTCCAGGAAGGCTGTACTTTGGCAGGGGCAGTGAAGGAGGTAAGACCTCCCCGCCTCCTCTCACTTTATCGACAAAGAGAACAAGCAAGAAGCGGATAGGGGAGTAGGCAGGTGGAGCAAACCATCAGGCAGTGGGCCAGGGAAGCTAGCAGGTGGATGTGGGGAAGCCAGTTGCTAGCTGGGTCATGTGGGGGATGATGATGTGTTTTGCATCATTGCCCCACCCCCTGCACTCCCGGAAGACTTCATTTGAAGCCTTCCAGAACTCAGGGGGGTGAGAGGGCCCCCCCAAACTTGCTGATTTCGGTGCACTTGTGCTCCACAGCTGCTCACGTAGCCCTCTGGCTGCAAAAAAAAGCAGCCGCGGAGCTCAAACATTCCGCCACTGCTCCTCCTCGCAAGGAGATCACGGTTGTCACCGGGACGCATTTGCTCTCCCTGGCACCATTATAGCGACGTCACTGGGGGGAGCACCCCCTGTCAATTTGCAGCCTCCCCCAGCCAATCCAAAGCAGGCGCTGATGAGTACAGGCCATCCATGAGTGCACATGAAGCAGTTGAGATGTTCTTTCACACCTCGCAGTGACAAATTCACGCAAGAGGTTCACTGGGCACACTCTCGCTCTGTGCAAAAACAGGGCTATCAATACTGGAATAGGTCTCCCAAGCGCTTGAGTGAATAGGTGCTCGGTTCCAGCATCAAAATTATTTATTTATTTATAGAATTCTCAAGACATTTAAAGGCACCCAGCATCAATGCTCCTATGCAACAATCCCACCCAAAATACATCTAGGTTTGCTACAACAACTCAGCAGGTTTGATTTGCAGTATACTAATCCAGTAACTCCACTGGTGCTGACAATTACCCAGAACCCACCATCTGTCCAGCTCTATCCGATTTACATTATGTCAGGAGAAAAAAACTACCACTGGCTGGATGCAGAAACTCTTGCACATGCCATTAACCCCTTGTTAAAAATGGGGACAGGTATCTGAACACACATCCCACTGACCGGAAAGGAGAGCATCGGCAGTGAAATACGTGTTTAAACGTATTTCCCATTGAAAGCCATGGACAGCATTGACATTTCGGCTTGCATCTGATTTATGCCTGACATTCCTAAAACTGAGGATATCCCAAGCATTTAATGGCGTTTCTGTTGAAATTCAAATCCGTGGAGTGGAAAAGCAGAAAACCTCCCAGAAATAAAAGGTCTGGCTTTACACTTTCCAATCTCATCAAACAGCAACTTTCAATCCAATCCAATGGAACATCACATCTTAATCAAGAGACAGCAGCAGCACAAATAGCAGTAAAAACCACACAAAACCAATAGTAAATACAAGAAATGCAACAGACAACTAACTCACAGCAGCAACACGAGCAAACCCACATCACAATAAACGTCTAGGCAGCAGCTAACTCGCTAACAAATATTATCCAACAATATCTGTAGCAATAACTGTCAACTAAAGTGATGTCCTCTTATATTTAGCAGTGAGAGAGCAACTGTCTCTCTTTCTGCCCAGTATGGTGTCGTCTTTTCCAGTGACTGTTGCTAGAGTCTTCTCTCTCTCTCTCTCTCTCTCTCTCTCTCTCTCTCTCTCTCTCTCTCTCTCTCTCTCTAGTCCTTTGGGGACAGGGAACCATGTATTGATTTAGCTATGTAAACTGCTTTGTGAACTTTTTGTCGAAAGCCAGTATAGAAATATTCTTAATAAATAAACCAAAGTGTGTTGAAATTCACACACACACACACGACACACACACACACACACACACACACACACACACACACTTCACTAGACAACTGTATGCTCAGCAGCAAAATGAATTTGCATTGGGAGAGGGTCCCACCATTAGAAGGACCTCTTCCTTTCCTGTACAGATGTTATGATTCCATTTGTTGCTGCCACACCAACTAGAAAGTAAGGGCGAGTGCAAACACAGAGATGCTCTTACGTGTAACTAGCAAACTCCTTCACAAGGGGACAAGTGCCAGTCATAACACACCTATCAAAATACATATGCTGCTAGCAGACCCCAAAAGAAATTCACAGGAGAAGATGGAGGAAGAGACTGCTTGGGGCAGAAAGCCTGCATCCTTGTTCTATGAAAGGAATGAGAGAGATTTGTTCATCCCTAGAAGAAGCGATAGTTCAATAAAAAATATAGGAAACAGATATCCTCCAGGGAGCATCTGCCAGAGAGCAAGGGGACAATGTTTCTAATCCAACGCTGCACAGTGGAGCAAAGGTCAGACTTATGCAGCCCAACCCTTTTTGCATGTTTACGCCAAAGCCTTGTGAATTCAGTGGCGCTGACTCCCAAGTCTGTCTGAATACGATTGTAACCTGAGGGTGTGAAACTGCAGTTCTTTTTTTTTTCTTTTGGTGCCTTTCACTGGATCAAAAGTGCACCTTTTCTCACTTCAGAATATTAATACTTTGCGCAGTTGTGATATATTGACCCATGAAATGGTGGAGACTGAGAATGTGCCGGGAAAGACAGAATGAACTGGAAACAAAAGTCAGCGATATATCGGAGTGGAACAGCAGAGAGATGTATAAATCAAAAGCCGGAGCAGTATAGCACAAAGACAAGGATCTGCCAGCTGAAAACAATACAGAGGTGTTACGAGAATGTCCATACTCTATGACAGAGGCTTTGTCAGAGCAATAAAACCACAGTCTTTTATTGAGCAGTTCTTAGCAAACAAACAAGGGTACTGTTTCATCCTTTACATGTCGCATTAATACGGCAAGAGTGGCATCTTATACCCCAATCCTAACGGCCCATGTAGCAATGCAGCAGCACAGCATGGATTCCACTGCATCCTGTGGGGGAGTTTTGGCTGCTGGAGGTCTCCTTGGGGTAAGGGGACATTTGTCCCCTTGCCCCGGGGTATGTAGCCCCAGCAGCTACTATGGGTCAACTCGGATCTGCACCAGCTCAATTGCTGGCACAAGTCATTGACCTGGGTAGGTGGATCAAGCCTGGCAGGGGGGGGGGGATTTGGCGTGCACCACCACCAATCCTGCCCCCGTCCCAGGCCTGATCCACCCTCCTCCTCCTCACTCCTGTCATATGCATAAGATTGTGCTGTTATATGCTGTTGAAGACCTGCCTGGCTATTGATTACATAACTTCTGGCGCGGGGGGGGGGGGGTTGGCGCACAGCCACTGTTGGGCACCGCATGTTGAGGACATTGATGAGAGCTTTTACCCTTCACTCTGCCGCTGCAATGTCCATTAGGATCCACTCCTGAGGCACCAGGCACAGCCAGGCTCTTTCTCCATGCCAAGCTAGTACCATCCTCACCCCTAGCAGGTACGACCCCCTTAGCTCCCAAGCTTTGTCCCTCAGATTTCTCAAAGAAATCTGCTGCCTTCCTTGTGCACCAGCCCTCCCTTGCCTCTCCAGCCACTGTCCTAATTGCTACTTAGCTTGATAATATTTTGTCCAAGCAACAATGTTTGTATAGATTGCTAGGTGTGACGGAGCTCATGAGGCATTGCTCTTTAAATTGTAATCAATCTCAATAGAAAAATTGATCACATCTGTGGATACTGCAGATAGTTGCCTTCAAGCACTCTTTAATAGCATGGAAGTATTTTGGACACACCATATTGATTCATGCTTACATGTTGTGCTCTAAGATTAATAAATAGATGCAAAAGAGGTCTGTAACAGTCAGGAAGACTTCTCTTACTTACTCTGAAAGCAAGCTTTGCTCCCTGCGATGACTGCATAGTGGGTATTTGGTTAATTATCTCCATTGACTTCTGTGAAAACTGATGCCTGGGGATGCTTTTTATGCTATAAACAACCAGAACTCTTCAAGGGAGGGGGGAAAAATGACGGTTAAAAATGTAAAAAAAAATGCATTTGTTAAAAGCCTCTGAAAAAATAAAAAAAATTGCAGAATTAAATATTTTGCTTACTCCCAATTAGTATGCAGGTTCAGCTGCAGAGTGTCATTGGAAAGTATGAAGGGTCCTGTTACTTCAGTCCCTTTTAAATATCTTTCATTCAGATCAAAGAGGTGGAATTTCTCTTTCAAAAAGAGAAACCCCATACATCTTTAATTGGTGATTCCACACAGCGACAATAATACATAAAACACCCGTCATCTCGCTAAAGGTGCCTGAACATCAATTGCATTTTTGGGACACAAGTGGTCTGTGGGTGGAATCAGAGCTTCCGATTGGTAAAAGCCCAAGAAGGCACAGCATCACTTGAGGGCTAGATGTGCTTTGCACCTATGGAGTCTGAACAGCTTTTTGTACAGTACCTCGTTTTTAAAACCTATAAATCCCACACATCGCAGCAGGTCCAAGCTGGTGCCGGAGAACAGACGACTGTCAAGGTTGACAAGTCTGGGATGGAAATGGGTGAGCGGGAGCTTAAGGAAAAGAGTGGGATGGTCATTTTCTCTCAGGAAAAAAAAAGAAACTGCACCACAGAGAAAGAAAAAATGAAAGGGCAAAACAGTGTTAAAATCTACTATTACAAATCATTTCTAACCCCCCAGAGACTCCTGTGCAGGATCAGCAGCCTTTGCCTGTTTGAAATCCATTATTCCCCAGCCATGTGCTGTAAGTGGTGTGTGTGTGTGTGTGTGTGTGTGTGTGTGTGTGTGCGTGCGCACGCGCGCACGTGCAAATGCTTCTTCCTGTCTGGGGTAGCTAGTCGACCTTGCTAGTCGACCCATCCATTAATAAATGGTTTAATTCCTTTTTCTTTTGAACTTTTAATAAATTAGTTACATTTTTACTCTTTGCCAGCCTAGTTCATGTTCACAAGTGATACAGTGGGTTGTCATAAGAACACAAGAAGAGCCCTGCTGGATCAGGCCAAAGGTCCACCTAGTCCAGCTTCCTGTATCTCACAGTGGCCCCACCAAATGCCTCCGAGAGCACACAGTCAACAAGATAACCTGTTTCCCGCTGCCACTCCCTTGCACCTGGCACAGAGAAAACCTACTTCTAAAACCAGCAGGTTGCTTATGGCTTGTAACCTGTGATGGTCTTTTCCTCCATGAATCTATCCAAACCCCTTTTAAAGGCACCTAGGCCAGGTGCCATCACCACATCATGTCTCTTTGCCCCGCAGATACTACTATGGGTTTAAATTTTAGTATGAATCTCTGTAGTTCAGTGCTCTCCTGGGAGGTCGTTTTTTTTTTCCCCAGATGGTCCCCCTCTGCTTGGCCTCTGTAAACTGGTAGGGATAAAAACTGCCAATGCTTTTTCCCCTGCTCAGCTACAGATACAGAAAAGGGGAGGTAGGGAGCAGGAAGGGGTGTATGTACCTATCCACTAGGTGCTACTCCCCTAAGTCTGCCTTTCCCCAGGTCCTCTTCCCTGACACCTTCAGTTTAAGATGACATTTAAGATGCTTTCAGCTTTCACTCATGCTCCAAAAAGCATGGAAATTGGAATTCAAGATGGTCAATTTAACTTTCACACCACATAAGCAGTAAAGCCTTTGCACAGTCATGTACATTATGCTGGCTTTACAAATTAAGCTCCATGCACCACACTTTGCCATGGACTTTCAACTCAATGTTGGGCTGGAGGAGGGTGGGATGCATTCAGGCAGAAGTTCAATATGTGAAGCTCACCCAATCACTTGCTACAGATGAACCTGATGAATGTCTGCCTCACGTATCTCTACAAGGCTTGGTCCTTCCCAGATACACTTGGGGCTTGAGCCACCCTTGCCAGCAGGGACTGAAAATGGCTCCCACTTAGTGTAATGAAACCACAGGGCTTCGTTACTTTAAATGGAGACAATTCAGATGAGAGGGGACAAAATGGTAAGTTAGGGAAGGAAGACAGCGACCTTCCAGTGAGTTTCCTGGGGAGTTTTCCACTATTCAGAAGCCTCAGAAGGGACTGAAAATGGCTCTCATTTACTGTAATGAAGCCGGGGGGGGGGGGGTAAGGCAGGCAGGCAGGCAGGCAGGCAGGCACCACTTAAGGTAGCTATGCATGATGTTGTCTGCAAATATAATGCCCTGCTGAAAATAATGGGACTTTAAACATTAATAACTAAAAAATGGACCTGATAGCTTTCCTTCCCCCCCAAAAAAAAAAAAATCAAAAGAACATACTTTCAAACTTGAATTTTTGAAAATAATTTCAGGGTCATGAACTTCAAAGGAGCTGAGTTACCTGTTATGGACCAAAGTTATCTCAAGGTTCAGGTATGAACTGTAACCCCTACATTTCTCAACAGATTTGTATCACGTTTGGTAGGGTGGTGGCTAGTAGTTACTCTGTGTCAAATTTGAGGGTCATTGAATGAAGATTTTATGATCAGTAGAATGTTCAGGGCTTACAATGACAGAATGCTGCTTGTCCACCTTGCCTTAACTTTACAGGCACTCCATTGCCTGCATAAGGTAAAATTGCCTAATTTCCAGCCTTTTTCTTTAACCTAGCCCTAAAGAGGGATGTCTCAGCATTCAGAAAGGGCTGCCAACTCATTTGGTAACCCTGTTTGCTCCGTTTTGCCCTTCTTCCGTAACTGGCCAGTAAACCAGCAACTTGGTGTTGAGCAGGCTCATTGGTCAAAAAAAGTCCACCTGATTCTCTAGAGTGAACAAATCAAAGGTAAAAGTAACCACCACCCTCACTATACAATCCCACAGGTGAAACCTGGTTAATGCCTGCAGGTTATACAAAGCAGAATTGTGCTCCTGCCTGCTTTGTGCACTTGGCCTCCCTGGTGACTGATCCAAGCAAAGGATGTATCAGCAAGAGTTGCCTGGCTAGGTGTGAGTGTGGGGATCAGGATCCTGGACTAACATGAGTACTCAGCAAGTTGTGTTAGTATTAGTGTTAGTCATTCTGGAACAGTTGTGTTAGTATTTGACTTGCTTTCAACTTGCCTTTTAACTTCTGTGCCGTCCTTTGCCCGCCTAACCCATCCACCTGAACCCTCCTTTGTCATTCCGTTCCTCTGCACATGCCTTATTTTTGACATTTACTTTGCCCTTTTACTTTGCCCATCCATTTAATAAAGTAAAACACCTTTTTATTGTTCCTGTTTTAACCTGCCTGATATCAGTTTATTCAGGAAAGAGCTGGTTGTTCCATTTCCCCAATTTGAGGAGACCCCCCTGAGATTTGAGGGCTTTCCATTCTTTTTATTTATTTATTACAGTATTTATATACTGCCTTTCCCATAGACTCAAGGCGGTTTACATAGGCAGGCCGACCATAAACCCCTATTTTTCAAATTGGGGTTTTTACAATGTTGTTCTATGAAAGAAACCCTCCATTTCTCAAGATGTTTCCTTTCATAGTGCAGTTGTCATTCTGACTGCATGGCTCTTGCCTTCCAAGCTTCCACAGGCAACCGCAATCAAGCCTCAGTTGGGTTCACAAGCTGTTATCCATTCTTGCCAGCTGATAACTCCACAGCCCACACTCCTCTGCATTCCATTATGAAACTCTGTCGGCTCCGGCACTCCATCAGTGGCACTTTGTCCTTCTTCCAAAGCGAGACCGGGGCTGTCTCCGCTTAGCTTCTTCAGGCAAGGCGGCAGCTCAACCTCCAGACCACACCACCCACCTTTTTGGACGGGAATTTTCCCCAAAGACTCTCCTATCTGGCTTTCCTTGTCATTGATGGCTGCAAGAACCACTGTTCCAGTTTAAACCACTGTCCCAGTTTCAGGATGAGACGGGCTAGAAATAGATACCAGTTGCTAGGTGCTGTGCCCCAGAACCATCACTAGGATTTGCATCACCCAGTACAAGAGCTCATCATGTCACCCCAGTGGTGTCTGTAGGGTTGGTGTCACCCGGTGTGGTAACTCATGGTGTCACCCCCATCAATTTTATTTATTTTAATATATAACAGTACAGGTCAACCAACAAATCAGTAACCAACAAAAACCACTGGCCAACTTGATGACACTCACACAACTGAAGAAGAGTATTAGCTCTGATACAGAGAAATGAGAGCTGACTCATCCAGCTGACTCATCCTAACACCTTATTGGTTCCATGCTGTGTCATAACAACACCTCATTGGCTCTTGGAACAATCAGTCTCATTGGTCTGTTTTGAGTTAAGGAGATCTACTTTTTGTTACATAAGGCAATTGTGTTTTCTTTATATGGCCATATCTTTTGATAGAATACAGATAATTCAACATGGTATATTTCATTACATTCTGCATTAAAGTACCTTTCCAAAGATATATAATGTTATGGTATTATTCATAAATACACGTTTTCCAAAGGTTTTCCACAATTTTGGCCACTAGTAGTGTCACCCTTCCCTGAGGGTGTCACCTGGTGCGGTCCGGACCCTACTACCATGTTGTATAATAGTTTTTATAGTACAGGATACCATTCTAAAATTGGGGAGTGCAGCAACTCTTATTCCAATTGTTCAGTTTATTAGCTTTAATTTATTACAGCAAGGGTACTGCATACATATGCAAAATGATTGCTATTTCCCAACCTGTTTCCGCTGCCATATTTTTAAAATGGTATAATAAAATTACCCTGGCATCTTTGGGGAACAGATGACCTATTAGCTCATTAGTCCAAGATGTTGTCATTTTCCTAGCACTTTCGATGTTACAACATGTCCAGAAAACAGGTCTGAAGTCTGATCATTGACCGCTGCCAACACGCAACCTGTGGCTGATTATAAATACGATTCGATTTGTGCATTATCAAATACCACAGGAACTGTATGTGTCTTTTAAAAAATGTATTTTAAAATAAAATGAGATTAGTGAAGTAAGTGCATTTCTCCAAACCTATTCCAATTCTCCTTGTAAGGTTTAGTGGTCTAAATCCCTTCTCGCTTTTTTCACGAAGTTACAAGGCCAATTCATTGAGTTTAACAATAACAGGGAAATCTTATTTATCAGGCCTCTAGCATTCCCTGTACTGATTTAATAATTCAAAAGGGGTTTGTTCTCTCTCTCTCTCTCTCTCTCTCTCTCTCTCTCTCTCTCTCTCTCTCTCTCTCTGTCTCCATATTTCCTAAAAAGTACTGAAATGGTGTGCCTAGTGCTGCAATTCTATGCACTCTTACCTAGGAGTAAGCTCCACTGAACACAATGGGGCTTACTTCCAATAAAGATGTACAGAACTGCACTATAAAGTGGAAAAATGGCTGGTCTAGTTCCTCAACTAATATTTACAACTTCATCATATGAAATGAGGTTTCCAGCGCTCAAAAATGTCTCTGTTGGGACTGCCGGCGGCCCTGGCCTTCAGGGAGTCTTTCTCATTTGCTCTTTCATTTGGGGTGATGCACTCCATTGTAGCCTGAGGGGACAGGGTGCATAACCAGGGGTTGCTAGAGCTGTCATTACATCTATATTTGGTACTGGGTGTGTTGGTTCTTGGTGGCGGCCGCTTGCACTTTGGGCATAGTAAAGCATTTCTTTACACGGGATATCGATTGACTTGGCCTGGTTACGGCTTTTGGTTTGTGATTGGTGCTCTTTCCCATAGTTCCACTGAATAGCCTCACCATCCATTTAGATAAGGCTACATGTAAAGTCAGTCGGGACCCATGGCGTCGCTACCCTCAAGCGACAGTAGCGGGCCGCCACGGGGTGACGCGCGCAAGGGGTGACGCGCGCACGTGCACACGTCATCTCTCCTGCGTGCGTCGCCCCCGAAGACGTCCCTGGAGCCGGCTCCCGGCCTCTTCCAAGGCCAGGAGCCGGCTCCGGAGACGTCTTCCCCGGCCGACGCGCCAGGGCCTTCTGAGGAAGGCCCGGTGCGCGAACGTTATTTATAACGTTCGTTTGCACATGTGCAGACTGTTGCTGAGGGAAAAGGGCTGCCCTTTTCCCTCAGCAACAGTCTGCGCATGTGCAAATGAACGTTATAAATAACGTTCGCGCACCAGGCCTTTCTCAGAAGGCCCCGGACAGCTGGCCGGGGAAGACATCCCCGAGCCAGCTGTAAAAATTGTTGGGCGTCCGGAGCAGCGCCCGTCGGACGTCCGGAGCGACGTCCGTCGGGCGCCCGGAGCAGGCGTCTGTCGGGCGCCCCCCCCCAAAAAAATCTGAAGACTTGTAAGAGGGGAGGTATACGGGGGAGGCTCACTAGGGTGATACGCGCACCCCGCTATGGGGTGACGTGCACCCTAGTGACGCCTCTGGTCGGGACCCAAGGCTGCTGCAACTGGTGCAGTTTTCCTACCTCCCCCTGCCGTCAGTCATTCACTGTCTCACCTGCTTAGAGGCAACAGCATGCACCTGAGGCCTGCTGGTTGCAACTAATTTTGTATTAGATCTGCATCTGAGCTTGTGGGACTTTATTGTCAACAGTTAGGGAAAGGAATGTGAAGCTAGGCTAACTCCCTCTTGTGGCCAGTGAGGGTAGGGTGGTTAAATTTTAGTTTAAGGTTGGTGAATACTTTGAAGCACCTGATTGGTGAAGAATACCATCTCCAAACCAATCCCTGGAGGGACTGAGCGAGCTGACTTGTTGGTCTAGGCAGGGCAGTTTTCACTTTGAGAATTGACCCTCTCACACCGAAACAAACCCATGCACCGAAGGAAGGAGGGACCACACCCTGGTCTTCAAGCAGAGGCTTGACACAGGCAGATTTTGGAGATGGTCTTCACCCAGCATGTAATTCATCTGTGGAACTCCTTGCCACAGGTTGTGGTGATGGCACCTGGCCTAGATGCCTTTAAAAGGGGATTGGATAGATTCATGCAGGAAACGTCCATCACAAGTTACAAGCCATAAGCAACCTCCTGGTTTTAGAAGTAGGCTATTTCTGAATGCCATATGCAAGGGAGTGGCGACTGGACACAGGTATCTTGTTGTCTTGCGTGCTCCCTGAGGCATCTGGTGGGGCCACTCTGAGATACAGGAAGCTGGACTAGATGGGCCTTCTTTGGCCTTATCCAGCTGGGCTCTTCTTATGTTCTTTTGTTTTGATTTTCCTGATTCAAGAAGGGGGCTGGACTAGATGGCCTTGAAGGCCCCTTCCAACCCTATGATTCTCTGAAGCTGATTGGCATAAGGGAACTTGGGATAGGAGAATCCCTTGGGAGCTGCTAGTGTCGGTAATCTTAAAGGTGTTATAGCTTGGAGGGGAAGGATACTGCCAAGAGCTGGCTGTCATGAATGAGGATTAGACAGACTCTGATCAGATATTTGGAGCCACGGTGGGGTCGCTCAAGTTTATATACCAAATTTGATGGGCTGTCACCCCCATCAGCATTTGGGTGAGAGTTAGAATTTGGATAGGCAAAGAGAGAGGGAGAGCTGTGAGTTTTAGCGGGAGCTGGCAAAAACTGGGGTGCAGTCATGGTTCTGATGCAGCATTAGGCATTGTGTCTGCTGCATTCAAGTTTGCTCTGCTTGTCTATTTCTAAACAAACGGATATTTACAAATGATGTCCTGAGTCTCCAGTGTTCTCTCTCATCCAAGGGAAACTCAGCTCAGCAGTGCTGCCCCCCTGGACTCCTCACCGCTTGGGAGAGTGAAGAATGCATAACAATATAATAGTTGAAAGCATTAGCATTGTCACTAGAGCTCTGTCAGTTTGCAAAGTGTTTGGAAATGTTTCTCTCTTTTATTGTGACAACCACCCTCTGGGGGCTAGACTCAGGGGCGGATTCTTCTCTTGCTATACTGCGCGCTCGAGTACAAACGCTGAGTACAAAACGACTGTGTGTGTCTGCTGCCATCACGTCAGTTGTGTAACTCAGGCTGCAATCCTATTCACACTGACCTGGGAGTAAGCTCCATTGACTATAATGGGACTTACATCTGAGTAGACATGCATAGGCTTGGACGCTCACTGTTTTCCCTGCAAATTACACAGAAATGGCACTCACATTGGTCAGACACCCCCCCACACACACACACACACACAACCTCACTTCCATGTTGCCTGAAAGGGACAGCGGTGTGCACTTTTTACAATTGTGATGTGTACATCTTTGTATTTGGTTGTCTGTGCCCAAGTACAAAGTGTAGCATGGGAGAACCTGCTCCTCCTTGTTAATTGTTGGAGAGGCTTTGGGCTCATTTTGTTTTGGATTCTCAGAGGTATCACAGTTGCTGTTGGTTCTTGAAGGATCATCTGAGAGAGTAAATGTGGAAGGTGGCTGTTCACAGGCTAATATCATTCCCCATTACAGTTGCCAGATCAGGGAGCCTGAGATTGGCTCTTCCCTTTAATGCTCCCGTGCTCATGGAAAAGACAGCAGTGGAACCTCCTGCTCTGATGCTACTTCCCCCTTCCCTGATATTATTATTATTATTATTATTATTATTATTATTATTATTATTATTATTATTATTATTATTGTTAACAACAACAACAACAACAACAACAACAAAACTGTATTTATATACTGCCTTTCTTGTAGTCAGATTTCTCCTCAAACTTTATTCAAGGTGGATTACACAGGCAGGCTTTTCTACTCCCCCCCCCCCGGTAGGGTTTTTTACAATAATGTTCTATTCATTTAGAAGCCTTTTTCATTCTCCAGCTACTTCCCTTCAATGGTATGGTTATCTCTGGCCTGCACAGCACGCACCTTCTGAGCTTGCTCGACAGCAATTCCTCTCTCACACAGAGGGTTAACACAGTGACTCCTCTCTCACACAGAGGGTTAACACAGGTTATTGTACTTGTCGGCAGTTTCCAGTTGTCTCAAACTGGTCTCGTCTTAGCTTTTCTTCAGACAGGCGGCAGCTCAACCACTAGACCACACCTCCTGTCCCTATCTATTGAACATAATCCCTGGTACTAGTACAGGCATTATTTCCAGTAGAGGGGAGAAGCTATGACCAGGGCAAACTCTGCTACCTTTTCTCCCATCAGAACAAGAGTGTTAAAAGGCAGAAACCCATCTCCGAGTGTCTAATCTGGCAACAATATTCCCCATGCTATCTACAGTCTGTTACTTACTTATTGCTTTTTAATCTTAGCCATCCTCAAAGGAGCTCAAAGCCGTCAATGTGCTTCTCCCTGCTTTCCTGCCCTATTTTATCCCCATAAAGACCACTACACTACACCGGTTCTCATGGGGACAAAACAACCACAACAGCAATCGATAGCACCACCTAATTCCTATGTTCTGCCTCTGCATGGAAAGAGAATCTTATAATGTGGCCAACGGTTAGGGTTGCATGATGAATAATCAGGTCTGAGGCTGCATGCTACAAATGTCAGCAGTCCAATGTATTGACATCCTGGAGCTTAATTTCTCCCCTCCCCACTGGCAGCCCTTTGGTAGTTCTATTGACACTTGCCTTGCATTCTGACTGCTGGGTCCTATGCAAAATACCTTCCATTGTCTCTTGTTAGTCAGCATTGCCCAGCAGTGACCTGAAAAAGGGAGTTAATTCCCAGCACCTGTGGAGAAAAATGGTCCCTTCCAAATATCCTTCCCCGAAAAGCCAGTTCTAATGAAAGGCAGGACAAAGAGCACATGTGCCTGTCAGATGTTTCTTGGGAAGTTGTCTCTTTCTGCAGCTAATGCCTGACCCAGATACATTTCATGGGAGGAAAGCTTTACTAATCTCAGAAACGCTTCTATTCAAATAAATATGGTCAGAATTACAGCCTTGGTGGCTATCCGCAATGGAGCGCTTTCTGTTGGTTATATTTTCGAGAGACATTGTAATGAAATTATGGGCGTTCGTTACCTTTTTTTTCCCCAAAACAGTTTTTAAAAATGCAGCAGTAAGATAGTGTGGAAAAATCCCAACAACCTTGCCTTAGCAAGTCTTTCTCTTTAACCATCTGAAACTTAAATTAGCTCCACTCCACTGATTAAAAATATTGCTTACAATGGTTTGCCAGTAAAAAGTATTCTGAATTTTAAATTAGGTTAAGTATTTTGTAGCAGAATGCCATCATAATTTTCTAAAGCAATAAAATCAGTTATCGGAATTAATGGTACATGAAATTCATTTTATGATTTTACTTACATTAACTTCCTTCACTCCTCATCTGTTTTCAACCAAGTCCCATAACTTCCTAATATACCTATACACTGCCCAGTGACCCTGCATGTGTTAAAAGGACAGCAATATTAAGAGCAGCTTTCGAAAACTAATTTGTTCTACATTTTTCTTGACAAAGTTCTAGAGAATGCAAAATACCGCCATCGGAAATGGTGAGGATTGTACTAGGCTTTAGAAGCCACCTCTCTCAAACAGAGGTGAGGAGCAAGCACATTTGGTGGGGGGGGGGGAGGATGCTCTACAATTCATCTCAGGATGCTGTTTCCATGCAGGTACCAAAACAAAAAAACAAAGGTAGAAATCACTGCCTTAGGGGGAATTGTTTCACTTGGGAGTAAATTGCTAGGTAACAGCCCTCCAGTGAAATCACAGTCAAAGGACTGGCATATTCTTGCCAGTCTGTGCCCTTGAAATTCACTGAAACTGGCTTGTTTCCGATACATAGGGGCAACTGTGCTGAACGGGTAGTCATGTGGGATTTGAAATACAGCAGGATCAGGGATGCTTCTCTCTCTCTCTCTCTCTCTCTCTCTCTGTCGCTCTCTCTCTCCATTTCCTCACTTATAGATGGTTTCAGCCAGGGCCATTCAGAGGAATTTTATCAGAGGGTACAAAGTTTCTTTTGGGCCCCTTCCCTACATATGAATTTGGCTCCTGGGTCCCCCTTTCTTGCTCCAGGGCCCCCTTTTTGACCCATTTTTTGCCCCGGGCCCAGGTACAAATTACCCCCTTCACACACACACACACACACACACACCGCCTCAGAGGCCCTGGTTTCAGATAAGATAGAGATAAGAGTATGCAAGGTAGACCCAAGGTACCTCCATCACTCTGAGCTCCTTTCTTTTGCTATGTTCATTCTGCAGATCACTTAGAGTAGACATCAACCTGCAGCTGAAGCAAGGAGGCACCTTTGGAGCACTCTGGGATTTCAACAGCAGGGACAGAACTCCCCCCCCCTTCCCCCTTTTTTTCCTGTCTTTCTTCAGGTTATTGAGACGGAATTGGAGCCCAGCACCTGAGAGTAGAGACACATTTCTGCTGAATCTCTGTGTGTCTGACTTTGTTGTCAGTGTACCTTCATTGTTCCTGCATCATGCTTCCTTGTATGGAGGGATCAGATCTGATCTGTAACCTGAACAGTATTCCCTGCCTTGTAACACTGAAGATTACTGTTCAGTTTCTTTTACTGTGCACTGTCCAAGGTGCTGATTTCAACCAGAATGTGCTATCCTGTTTCAGGATGCTCTTGCTATGCAAGTACCCAAAAAGAAGGGGTTCCCTTAGGGGAATCGCTCCTGTTGGGAGAACAGTTGAGGTACACCTGGAAGTACAACAGGGCTTCATGATCAGGCACACCCCAGCCTCCCCCATCTCATCATTTCTCTTCTGTTTGCAGGTTGCTCAGAGGTCAACGTACTCTGCTGAAAGTTTCATTGAAGCGGAACACATCTCTGTGCATTTACAGTAACTATACCTTCATTTCCCCCACTTATCACTTCTCTGTATGTGGTGATTGGATTTGATCTGTAGCCTGAATTGTTTCTCTTCCCTAACATCATTTCTCATGAGTTATACATGTTATTTTGGTAGTGATGACCAAAAGCTACCAAAATAAAAGCCACCAAACAGTGGACACATTTGGAGAAATGCATCACCACTGAAGAGCGTCTGGCTACCATGGGAGAAATGGAGGCTGGTTCCGCTGATGCTGTGATCACCCTGCCAAATGTGGATGAATTGACAGATGGACCTTGATGAAGGCAGAATTGAACCACAGGATGTGGGATCAGTGACCACAGACATCATGGGAAGCTTTGAAATTCACACCGCCTCTGAGCAAGACACTGCGACAGAAGAACTTAAGGCCATCAAGCAGTGCATATTGCCCACCAGCAAAAGCTGGACCAAGACCAAGCATTCTTGGTCTTGGTCCACGATGTTGGACCAAGACCAAAGCATTCCAGAGTTAAAGCAACAGCAAAACAGACACCCTGATGGAGGAAAATGCAGCCTGCCTTCCCATCACTCCCTAAAGAAATGGGGCCTTCTCAGTAGTGGCACCAACCTTATAGAATTCCCTCCCTTTTGACTTATGAACTGCTCCCTCCTTGGAGACTTTCCAGTGAGGCCTGAAGACCTTTTTGTTTAGACAAGCCTTCTGAGACCTTGGCCTTTTACAGGTGTGGTCCTTCTTTTATAAGGTGGTGCTGCTGCTCTTATGTTTTTTTTTTTAACTGTAATAGTGGCCTATTGTTTTGTTAAGATTATTATTGTTTATGAGTTTTTGTTAATTGTGTTTATTGCTTTCAAATAGTGATTGTGTTTTTGTATTTTTTGTCTTTTGTAAGCCGCCTTGGGTCCCTTCGGGGAGAAAGTCGGGGTAAAAATACTGTAAATAAATAAATAAAATAAGACAATGAAGCATGCACACAGGAAGTTTTAGAGACGCAATATGGTTCCTGGTCACCAACAGATATCGCATATTGGCGAACACCTGGATGATCCAATGATCAATCTGATGCTAGAGTTCTCCATTAAATATGCCCACGACAAGAATAACCACACATTCACCAGCACCAAGAGCGAGATGAGGATGTTTGTTGGAGTCCTGCTATTCACAGGCTACCACAAGTTGCCTCAGACCACACTGTATTGGAGCAGGCCAGGGACAATGACAAAGGGGTCCCTGCAGTACAAGGAACCATGCCAAGAAACAGGTTTTTAGAAATCAAGGAATTTATTCACCTCTCTGACAACAAGTGATTTGTACAGAAATGGTAAGTTTGCCAATGTACGCGCCTTTATGGATCTACTGAACAGGAACTTCTTGCAGTTTGGAGTTTTTGCCTACAAACTGCCCATAGAGAAACAGATGATTCCACAATTTGGGAGACACTCTGCCAAAATGTTCGTCCGTGGAAAGCTGGTGAGATTTGGATTCAAGCTGTGATGCCAGGCACCTACAAATGGGTACTTGTACCAGTTCATGCAGGAGCCAGTGAACCCAGTAGGGATGGTCTGAGACTTGGTGAAAATGTTATTTTGCAGCTCCTTGACAAGACAGCAACACATCCCAAGCACCACGAGATTTTCTTCGATAATTTCTTCTCCAGCTACAGCCTGATGTGTCTCTTGACTGAGAGGTTTTCACGCTACTGGAACTGTCAGAGAGAACCGCCTGATGGAATGTGACATGCTGAGAAGCCCTAAACAAATGCAAAACAAAACAAAACAAAAAAAAACCCGAAAAGGAGAGTTTGATTATCCTTTTGACACAAAGAAGAACATTTTTGTGACTAGATGACATGATAATTCCATAGTCTCATCTCCAGAGGACTGGAACCACTCAGCAATACAACAGGAGGACAAAAACACAATACAACAAGAGGACAAAAACACCATACAACAGGAGGACAAAAACACAATACAACAGGAGGTCAAGCCTGCATGTTGCCTCAGCCACATGTGGTCAGAGAATACAACCAAAAGGTGGGAGGCATTGAAGTCCATGACAACCCTGAGGAGGCCTCAACATGCCAAAACTTCCCTGTGGGATGCAGTGGAAGCCGCGTTGGCACCGCTGCATCAGGAGTTACATAGGATTAGGCTGAAAGTCCGGGCCGTGCGTTAAGCGCAGGGGGCAGCATTTGCTTTGCCCATCCCTGGACACATAAGGGGGGTTGTTCCCCCTGAAGCAGAGGTGGGCGGAGCCTGGTGAACTTATAGCCTGGCTCCCGGCCACCCTGCTTCCATTTGAGTTCCTGCCTGAAGACGCAACAGCAAAAAGTCCCTTTTCACCCCAGCACAGCTTAATTTCTAGTGGCAGTTTGCTGGTGTTCTTCTGCATCTTTTTAGATTGTGAGTCCTCTGGGGACAGGGAGCCATTTAGTTGTTTGATTTTCTCTGGTAACCACTTTGTGAACTTTTTTGTTGTTGAAATATATAAATATCGTTCATCATCAAAAATGTCAATATGTTATCATTTTTGAGAGCTGGCAATTGAAATAACATGACTATGGACAAAACATGTGAAGGTGGTCCCCATTGTCATTGGGACGCTTGGAACAATCTCAAAAAAAATGGGAATTGTTTTAAGCAGCTACAATGTACCCGGCACTTTTAAGAACATCTTACATATTGCATTGATACCTAGTAGATACTTAGGTTTCAGGTCAAAACTTGCATCCACTATTTAGCACCGGTTAATGATGCTTTTTATCTATCTGACTGTGTTCTATGAGGTTTTGAATAAATAAAATAATAAACTAATAAATGTGGAAGAGAAGACTCCAGCAGAGGTCTTTGCTTCAGAGGGACCTTCATTCATTGGGTCACCTCCCTTATGAGGAGAGGCTACTGCATTTGGGGCTCTTCAGTCTAGAATAAAAGGTGCCTGAGGGGGAACATGATTGAGATGTGTAGAATTATGCATGGGATAGAGGGAAGTTCTTTTCTCTCTCACACAACACCAGAACTAGGGGACACCCACTATGGCGGTAGAATGGCAGTAGAATTAGAACAGGCCAAGGAAAATATTTATTTAGCCAGTGTGTAATTAATATGTGGAACACCTTGCCACAGGATGTGGTGATGACACCTGTCCTAGATGCCTTTAAAAGACAGATTTATGGAAGGTTACAAGCCTTGATGGGTATATGCAACATCCTGCTTTTAGTAGTAGGCTATCTCTGAATGCCAGATGTAAGGGAGTGGCAAGGGAGTGGTGGAGGATACAGGTATCCTCCCTGTGTGCTCTGTGAGGCATCTGGCGGGCCACTGTGAGATATAGGAAACTGGACTAGACGGGCCTTTGGTTTGATCCAGCAGGGCTCTTCTTATGCCCTAGTTGAGGGGCAATATTCAGACTGTAACTCACGGTGCTTCAACAGGTGTATGAACAATCCCAAGCCTTCTGCATGGTTCTGAAGGTCAAAGGATCTTTGCAAAAGTCAAGACATTAAAACATCAAATGGTGACATTTGAATCCACTGTGATCAAATAATCTGATACATTTACAAGCATTTTGGGCTATCAGCTCTACTAATCACATCTAAAGAGCAGTTCACTGATTATGTGTTTGGCTCACAAAAATAACATTTGCATGGACTGTATGTGTGGTTTCCTTTTTCAGTGGTGCAATACAGCCTTCAGAAACTTTCAGATTTAAAAGAGCTGAGAACTCTTTATGGGAGCAGGGAGTGGCTAACAGCGCGATCCTGTGCATGTCTACTCAGAAGTCAGACTCATGTTCAAAAGGAAAGTGTGCATAGGAAGGAAATAATGTTCATAGGAAGGAAAGAATAGGAAGAATGTTCAAAAGGAAAGTGTACTTTCCTTACTCCCAGGAAAGTGTGCATAGGATTGCATCATCCCAATCCTATCCCTTCGATCCACTGCCAGAACTAGCGTTCCAGTGGCGGGATGGACTTTATGGTGTCATAAGACACATTCCAGAAATGTGTGGAGGAGAGGAAAGGGTTAGGAATGTTTCCCAAATTCTCCTCCTCCTCCTCCTCTGAATTTCTCCTGAGGATCTGAATTACCTGGTCTTGTTTCCAACGTGGAAAACACGAATTAAGGATTCTGTACAACGTTTTTATTTCCAGTTTTTGTACAGAGCACTGTGTGTGTGTGCTGTTTACCACCGCAACCTTCATGTATTTTCCCCTTCTATATTACCAATGCAAACAGTAATTTGTAATAAAATTTGTAATAAAACAGGAAAAATGTAATCTTGAAGTGACTGTGCACATGATTACATCAAGATTCCTTTTCGATTAATGTTTTATTGAATTTTTTGCATTTATTGTGGAGTGGTTTTCCACTTGTGTGCATTATAAAACACTGCAAAAAAAAAAACTAAACAAAACAAAACCTCAATGCAATTACAGTAAAATGCTTTTTACCTGGCATTTTACAAAGGTGCATAGAAACTCACCCGTACAACACTGCACAAAAAGAAACTTGATCACAATCGTATGTGCGAGTGTATCAAGACTGCTTTTCAATAGCGCCATAGTGATTTGGCTCAATTCCTGCTCAATTCTGGGGGCGGGGCGATGGCGCATTGTCCCGCCCAGGCCCCCTTTGGCAAAATGCCAGCTATGCTACTGTTGCCTTTTTTGCAGTATTTCGTTTGTTTGTTTGTTTGTTTGTTTGTTTGAATAATTTTTATACCACGGTGTACAACAAAAAATACAAAACAAAACAACTAATACATCATTAAAACCATTCACAATTACAATGAAAGCTAAAATAAAATTAGAATTAAAATGGTACAGAGCAAATTAAAAGTAAAAAAAAGCAAACATATAGCATATTTTATCAACGCACGTGTGTTTTGGTAATATGAGGGAGAGGAATCTCAGACGAGTTGAAGGAATTGAAAGGGGAAGCAAATTGTACATACCCCAATACCCAAATTAATTTTAGAAATTCTTCTACTTAAACCAGATTTCAGGAAGGGTGGAAAGGAATGAAAAAACAAAGAGCTAGTTTGACAAGAGAGTTAAGGGAAAAAAATAGCAGTCATAAGGATATAAGAGTCTATGTACTGTTTGGGGGGAGGGCAAGGAAGGAAGCTGGCCTGCTTATAGTCCGAAAAACAATAGCCAGAGAAGCAATGGGAGGGGGGGACAAAGAGATCAATGACAGATTGAACATAGACTGGAAGCTAATTTATGTCAAATATTTTCCATGACAATCTCTTCTATGAAGTTTGATGTTGAATATTCAAATACCGATGCCAGTATTCCCTGGTTCTGAATTCACAGAATGTCACTGAATTCATTGATGCTGAATATTTGACATTTTATGTGTGATAGTTCATAAAAGTATTTGATATTTCACAGCATTTGGCATTGGATGTTTGATCATATTCAGGACCTGATATGCAGCTAGCAATGCACAGTATGATATTTGACTACTATTATTGGAAACTCTATTTGAGTTCCAATTGGAAACAGTATTTGATAGTTGACATGTATCAAAACCCATTTGGGAGATTTTCAAATTTCAAATTTCAACATTTCAATTCATAGCTAGAAAATACAAGAGTGGTCTCACAACAATATGTTGCATCTCTCAGATCCTAATTTTTCGAGTTCAACTGTTAAAGCCTCAATGGTCGCTTCAATATTATATGGCCCCTGTGGGCCATAGCAAGTTACTGTTTAGGTTTTTACATCTCCCTTGGAGTAAGTTCCACTGGACTCAATGGGACTTGCTTCAGAGGAAACATGCCCTAGAGCAAATTGTAGGGGCAAGATGAGAGTCTCTCTCTCTCTCTCTCTCTCTCTCTCTCTCTCTCTCTCTCTCTCTCTCTCTCTCTCTCTCTCTCATGCACGCACGTGCACATGCACATGCACGAGCGCGAGCGAGCGAGCGCACGCACACACACACACACACACACACACACACACACACACACACACACGTCCAACCTTACCAGCTTCTGTTTCACAACTTCATGAGAGTATGTCCCACTAGACTCCATTGGGACTTACTTCAGAAAAAATATGATCTGGGACACACTGTTAGGCTACAGAGGCTTGGTGAGAGCTTCTTTATCTCTTTCCCCTCCACTCATTCTAGTCTTCCTGCTTATTTTCCACAATGGCCTGAGAGTCACATTGGACTCTATGGGGTTTTCTTCAGAATAAATATTTCCCAGATCCAACTGTAGGCTTCAACATTCCCTCATCATGTTTACAATATTCCTGAATCTTTTTCTTTTCTTTTCTCTTCTCGTGCTTTTTTTCTCCCTTGGGGGATTTTGCTTTTGAAAGTCCCTAACTTTTGCAAACCACTGGTATTCATTAAGGATCCAGAAATCTCTGTCTTCTTTGTGAGTGGTCTCATTTTGGCTAGCAGTACGGGGTGCATACTTTAGAAACAGAGGATCTAGAAAATATTGGTTGGAAATAACTATGCAAATCTCACAGCTCAATCTAAACTAACATTTATGACAGTGGAACAAAGGTTCTGCTGTTGTAAATGGGCATTGATAGGCTGCCACCCAGTATCCCCTGCTACCTGGGCAAGAGGCACTTTTTCAATTGGTGCTCCTCTTATTTAGCAGGGGGAGAGTAATTGCCACCCTTTCACCCCAGCACAGTGTCTTTTATGGTGGCTGTTTGCTGGTGGAGTTCTGCATCTTTTTTAGAATGTGAGCCTTTTTGGGTCAGGGAGCCATTTAATCATTTGATTTTGTCTGTAAACCGCTTTGTGAACTTTTTGTTGAAAAGCGGTATTTAAATATGGATGATGATGATGATGATGATGATAATTTTGGATACCACAAATTTGGTGGTATTTGATGATGATTTGATGATGATGATAATTTTGGATACCATTATCATTTGGATGATGATAATTTATGCTACCACAAACATAAGCCAGTGAGGGGGGATGGCTGGGGGGAAGAATGGGGCGGGAAGGGGGAGGAATGGGGGAGTTTGTGGGCATAGATCTGAGAAGACCCATTTCCCAATGGGTCTTCTCATTGGGAGGCTTACCCCAAGGAGGCCTCTGTGACTGTCCCATCCACTGCAGGATGCAGCGTGCACACGGTTGGTGTGGCTGCTTTGGTGCTGAGGTAGTTAGGATTTTGGTGCTGAGGTAGTTAGCTCTTTGTCTGGTAAAGGGATGGCAACCTGGTTGGAAGGTTTCTATGCACGTATCAGTAGCTGCATGACATGCAATGCTTGCAAACAGATGCTGCAGGCATGGCTACTGCAAGACATCAATCCAGCAAGCAGAGCTGTGCTCATATAGTCTCAACCTGAATATTGCTAATCGGCTAATCAGTTGTTTGGGAGGGAGAGAGGGCTAGGTTTCGATCTCGTCTCCCACTCCTGCTCCCTACTCAATAGCTGATCAGTTCAACCATTGGTTATTGGATCAATGAATTTTATCATGATCTACATTTTTTTTTATAAGCCAGATATGTTGAAGTCTTGGCTTTTCAGTTCTGGCTCAGCTTTATTTCTGGGAGGCTGAAACGCTCTAGTTATGACAAAAATATCAAGTGGCAAAGTGCCACAAAGTGGAACATTATGACATTGTTTTCTTAAAAAGAGATTCAGAGAAGGAATATTATTCCAATTTTAGTCTAAAGAAAAATAACCGAAATGCTTCTCTGCTTGGATCCATGTTGTCTATAAACAGCCTAAGTACTGTATTCCAGGTTTCAAAATATGGAGCGATGTTGCCTTCTCGCCTTGCGACGATAACTTATAGCTTTGGTTGTGGACATGCAGCATAAATTCTATGTACAAATTTGACCTGCCTGTCCCTCACCCCATGTCAAGTGCTTTGGGACTGAATTTAGAAGTCACTTTTTAAATCACAAATCCAGTTTAATTTAGCCAATCTCAGTGTTTTTCCAACATCCACTTAGAACGCACACATTTGGATGAATTGGTACACTTCCTCTCCAGGGACCTCCTGAAGTTATTAAACCTAATTTACTTCTACATCAAAGGCTTATGTATGTAAGTAGCACCTTGCTAATGAACATGAGACAGTTGCATCACATCTGTCGAAAGGAGTTTTACCAGACTGATGATTTACTCTCGATCTGCCGCTGTTTTACCAGGAAGGTAACATTTAAGATATATAGCCTTCAATCTGGAATCTTTCAGATACATAGTAATTGAGTTAGCACTTAGGGCTTTAAGACACAGTCAAGTCTGCTAACAATAGGGCAGAAAGAAGACACACACACACGGCACTAAATACAGACCATCAGAAACCTTTTTAAAATACAAGATCACAACCAGGTCCGGTCCATCCAAGAGGCCAACTGAAGCAGTTGCCTCAGGCGACAGATTGGCAGAGGACGCCCACCTCTGTTCCTCATTTGTCTCCACTGAGAGGAGCAGAGCCTAGTGCATCACCTGGAAAGGGTGCCAGCATTTGGCATAACCCTCAGCAGCCCTCAGGTACCAGGAGGTCTGGGGCCAGCTGTGATCCCAATTATAAGAGCATTGTTTGGGGATCATGTGTAGTAGAATAGCAGCAGCCACGTCCTGAGGAGCTGTGGCTAGAGCTCAACCAGAAATGGTCACCACCTGGTGTTGTGCTGGGTTTTGTGTTTCTAGTGATTTTTGGCACTTGTGAACATTTTCGTGTTGCTTGGATGCTGATCTTCTTAGCACCATTTTCCCTTCCACTTTGCCCACATTTCCTAGCCATGCTTGCCACATGATTTTGTGGATGCTGTCAAGACAGGATGATGTCATGAACGATCATCACAGAGCAGTGCAGGCAAATATGGCCAACACAACGAGAGAAGGAAAATGGATCCAAGAAGCAGTAGCATGTCAAATTGCCCCTTCAGGAGCAAATCACCAATTCCGGAAGTGGGGGGCATTTTCTGAATGAAAATGGCACACAGAGCCTTGGTCAATTCATATAGTCAGGGCGATGGTGTTCCCAGTAGCAATGTATGGTTGTGAGAGTTGGACCATAAGGAAGGCTGAGCGCCGAAGAATAGATGCTTTCGAACTGTGGTGCTGGAGAAGACTCCTGAGAGTCCCTTGGACTGCTAGGAGATCAAATCAGTCAATCCTAAAGGAAATCAACCCTGACTGTTCCCTGGAAGGACAGGTACCGAGGCTGAAACTCAAATATTTTGGCCACCTAATGCGAAGAGAGGACTCTCTGGAGAAGACTCTGATGCTGGGAAAGATTGAAGGCAAAAGGAGAAGGGGAAGGCAAAGGATGAGATGGTTAGACAGCATCACCGATGCGACGAACATGAAAATGAGCGAACTCAGGAAGATAGTGGAGGACAGGAAGGCCTGGCGGGATATGGTTCATGGGATCACGAAGGGTCTGACACGACTTAACGACTGAACAACAACAACCCTGCAAACCGTGGTTCCAACTGCATGTGTGAGTGATCGCACTCACTCATGCAGCTATTTTTGAGGCAAAAGAGGTGCTTTTGTTTGGAAGCACACCTTTAGCACATGTGTTTGTGTGCACATCTAGTTTAGCCCAAGATACTAAACAAGCATTGATTGTTTACTTCTGTGAGGATGCTTCCTTATGGTGTTAAAAGGCAATTACATTTATCCCTTAACATAACTGGCACAATAATAGTTTAGCTATGAACAGAAATGCATTTCCTTCTCTCCCCCCCCCCTTTTTAAAGTACTTTATGATCAAGCTACTACTTTATTTTCACTTAGCAAAGGGTTCAATTAGGAGGTTATAAAGGACATAGCTAATGGATGGCTGTGCAGCCATACCTATTACCAAACACAGAGTGCCTCACACAAAATGGAGTTGTCCTGTTCAAATGATTTAACATATAGGCACAACTGTTCTTTGCAATGCAAGTCCCATTAGGAGCTTAATTAATTGTGAGGTCATGTAATGAATTTCTAATCCATCATTTCTTCCGAGCTGCCGGTAGAGTGGGACAATTGAACTCGCCCTCTTTTGCTCTGACAATACGAAATGGAACGGGTTTAAGTTGGAGGTAATCAGTGGCAGTAAATATTTATGTTTGAGAAAGTACTCATTGTGATTTGTCTTAGAAACAGGGATGTGGATCAAGTCTCTGGCTCCTAGTCTCAATCAAGTCCCAAGTCTTTGCTCCCAAGTCCCAAGTCTTTGGTTGCGAGTTGCGAGTCCCTATCTATTTAATGGGGAAAATGGGTTTAAACCTGAATAAAATTGTTGTTAAAGGCTCCAAGTCTCAAGTCAAGTTTTTGTTGAAAAGCGGTATATAAAAGTAACTTGAGTCCGACTTGAGTCCAAGTCAATAGTCTCAAGTCTACATCACTGCTTAGAAACATGGGATGTTGTGATGAAGAGGGACCTTTCACCTTCAGAGAAACACCCCTGTATTGGTAACATGATGGCAGTGAGGATTCTGACCTCTGCATGACCACAGGAGCAGTTTGGCTGAGATGTGAATTGGGAACATCTCAGAGCGTCTGACCCTGGCCTAGAAACACAAAGGGCCAGACAGACAGCACTCCGCTGAGTTTTGCTAATACCTGGCTATTGGTCAAGACCATCCACCTGACCATGGCCAAGGGGAGGTTCAAGGGGTTGTCATGGGTTTCCCACCCTTGAACCACTGTCCAATCAGAACAGTAGTGGCCGGGTCCAGGGGGATGGACTTATAAGGAGGTAGCTACTTTGTATCTGAGCATGTTTGTGGTTCCAGCTCTGTCAAAGTTTACCTGTACGTTGCTGAGCACCCCTCTGGTTCTGTCAGGTGGGGGACCAAGGAAATTGCAATGATGTAAATATGCTCCCTGATGCATCTGGTGGGGCCACTGTGTGATACAGGAAGCTGGACTAGATGGGCCTTTGGCCTGATTCACGTTTTTCCAAAACATTT
This sequence comes from Plestiodon gilberti rubricaudatus, assembly GCA_026170595.1. Taxonomy (NCBI): domain Eukaryota; kingdom Metazoa; phylum Chordata; class Lepidosauria; order Squamata; family Scincidae; genus Plestiodon; species Plestiodon gilberti. The sequence goes on along the minus strand of JANXHW010000002.1, from coordinate 103,481,347 downwards.
TTCCAAAAGCAGAACTGATAATGTTCAAATCAACAGTGCTTCCAGATTTGTATTTCTGGCATTCGTGCTGTAAGTAATGGGGAATGGACTGAAAGAGAAAATAAAAAAGTCATTACAGTAAGCTAAATTCTGGCTCATGCATCAAGGAGAACAAAATATCAAAGGAAGAGGAGGTTTTTTTCTTCCTTTCTTCCACTGAAGTAGCGTCTAAAGTATTGATTACAGGTATTTCTTAAAGTTTTATTTTTTTTCCTTCTGGAATACTGATGTGCACCTGAATAGGGCAAAATACAAAAATTAATAAAGTGAGAACATTTTTTTGTCTTCCATAGGATTTTTTTTATTTTTATGCGTATTTTGTTCTTCTGATTCACAGAATCACAGCGTGTTAGAGTTTGAAGGGTCTTTAGAGATCAATTATTTATTTATTTTATTTTTATTTAAATAATATGCGGTATACCCCGCCTTTCTCCCAGCAAGGGCACTCAAGGCGGCTGAGCTCTTGAGCCCAACCCCCTGCTCAACCCCCTGCTCAGTGCAGGCAACTGCTATAGCATCCCTGACAGGTGACCATCCAGTCTCTGCTTGAAAACCTCCAAAGAGGGAGAGATTTTCTGTGTGAAAACTCTTCAGATTTAATTTAATTTATTTATTTAAAACAATTAGCCTGTCTTTCCTTTGCCAAGGCAAATGCTTAAGTCTGCCCACTACTTATGATACACACAGACAGCTATCATATATCAGAAGGCAAAGCATTTCTTCATATAGTTGATTTTACTTTGCCTATCTGAAAGTGCAGAGCAGCACTCTGCCACAGAATATTTTTTTAAGCCAGAGTTTCTTGTATTTGTATTTGGTTGATTATTATTGTTGTTGTTGCTGTTGTTTGTTTGTTGCTTTTCTGCAAGAGCTTACAGATGCACATACACTATATATATATATATATATATATATATATATATATATATATATATATATATATATATATATATATATATATATATATATATAACATGCACACAATATAACATATATATAATATAAATTTTATAAAATATATATTCAAATATATAAAATATATTGTATATATTTATATAAATATAAAATATGTTCTAAATATAAAATACGATACATATAACATATGTATAAAATATATAATATAATTTAAATATAATAATCATTATAATAGAATTATATATAAATATAATAATCATTATAATAGAATTTATATATATATATATATATATATACGCACACACACACACACACCCCCCTCTGTGCTACATTCTATAGTACTGTAATGTAAAATAACATTTAAAATGCAGGAAGACAGTGATTGTGGTCCAGGAAAGCAAGGGTTTTTACACATATTATTATCAATTCCTTGTTGGAATGCTGGTGTGCTTCTGCATACAGGATTTTTTTTTAACATTCAGAGGGAGAAAGTATACAGTTAGCACAGGGTGCATGCATAAATTGTGTTACCTACATTCTGAAATTCATTTTTTGTCGCCAGAGTCGCTCCCCAAGGCAGACCAGAACTGTGGAATGAGAATAGGTTGGAACTTGTGGGATCCATTCATTCTGATGGCTACTTTCTAGTCAAGGTTGCCATTGATTTCCTGCATTTGACTGGATTGCTTTAAATTGTTTCGTAAGTGGCTAGCCACGTTGAGAGCACCTTTGGAGATACGCGACAGCGCATATCCCATAAGATAAGGATCCATATTTTATGGATATTTTTAATAGCTATTTTTTAAAAAAATAATTTCCATTTACAAATAACTCATTGCGACAAGTTAAGGTCAAAACACAAATACTGTATTGGTCTGAGTATAAGACTCACTTTTTTCTCCTAATTTAAGTTTTTAAACTAGGGGAGCGTCTTATAATCAGGCTGTTGCAATTTAATGCCAGTGTTTTAATTAGAATTTTTTTAATAGCACCAAACTTTAAGGGTGCGTCTTATAATCAGGTGTGTCTTATACTCGGGACAATACGGTATACATTGAAAAATTAAAATAGTCTGTTACAAGATTTGATGCTGAATTGTAATTCTTCCAGCACAAGTGCTCTGTGCAAACCATTTGGCATCAGCCCTGATGTGAAAAGTATAGGAGCTCCAAAGCAATGCTATAAGAAGTAAATCTAGAGCTATAGTTTGTTTTTATTTCAGAAGCTCTGCCTGGAATAGGGAGAACACATCATTGCGGATGGTTTGTTGACAATTGTTGCAAAAATGGACTTCTGAATTATGGAAGGAAAAGTGGTGAGCTGGTGAGGTTCAAGTCAGAGGCATCATTAGGGGGCGGGGGTCCCCCAGGCACAGGGGTTCGGAGCCGGATTTGGTGGCAATTTGGCGGACGCCGGACGAAAGTGTACACAGCCAGCATTTTTTCAGCCGCGTTTATGTCTGTCGCCGCAAACGGCCTAAAAGTCGACCCAAAAAACACGGGGGGGGGGGGTTTGGCAGCGATAGCAAAAAAGCACCCCCAGCATTTTTCGGCCTGCTTTTAGGCCATTTGTGGTGACAGGATTCGCGCCTGCGCCGCAAAAAATGGCATAAAAGCAGTCGAAACAACTCCAGGGAGGGTGTGCTTTTTTGCCGCTTGACTTGGCGGTGTCCAGGCGAAAATGCTCGCACACGCGTACGCATACGCATACACACACACACACACACACTGGTTTTTCAGCTGCTTTTAGGTCATTTGCAGTGAAGAGAATACCTACTCGCGCTGCAAATGGCCTAAAAGCAGCCGAAAAGCCACCGGGGTGCATTTTCACCTGGCCGCCGCTGAATTGTTGCCAAAACGGGAGGGGCTTGTGACGTCATGCCCCCAGGGCGGGGCTAGTGATGTCACAGGGGGTGTCATGGAGATGCCCCCCTCGGGGGCGTAGCGACACCCCTGGTTCATGCAGTCAGACTTTGGGGAGCAATAAAATGCCCAGGGCTAGGGTTAAACCTAATTCTTGTAGGTTGCCAAAACACCACTTTGATTCGCCGAGGGCCACAGAAATAGACTAATGGAAGTTGTTGGCTGTGGCTGTTGAGTTGGTGAAGCACTTAACGTGATAAAAGAACGTGTGCTTCTCCTGACTTTCTTTTTAAACAGTGAGGGAGGAGCCATGCCTGGAGTGTTGCTCGTTACAATGAAACGCACGGCATTCTTTCATTTCCCAGTGATATTCAATGGGGTGTTGATAGCTGTTAGCAAATTAGGAATGGGAATGGATATGCATAGGCTTTTAACGCAGCGACATGGGATAATATCATTACAGGGCTCTATTGATTTTCCGCGCACAGTTTCCATGTTGTATAAACTTTTCAAAGAGATAATAGGTTTTCATGAGTGGATGTCAGAATGACACTCAGAAGCCTGGCCAAATCATATAGCTAAAAGTCAATGAAGCACAGAACCATTACCCCCCCCCCAAAAAAAAACACACCCTTCCCAAGTAAATTGGCATAATAATCCTTTCAAAGGACCAAGCTAGATGTTTGAAAGATCCATGACTAGGATCCTGCAGCTTTTGTTTATTCAATCAGCAGCCCCACTGGGTGTGGGGAAATGGTGCTCAAACGTTAAGTGGCTTTTCCCCAAATTATGCACCCCCCCTCCTCCCCACCCACATCTGCTATTCTACCCAGGTCATGTTGTTATGTCTGTGTTTTCCCCCATGGAGCTAAAAGCAGTGTTACATGTTTGTGCCCAGGGTTGGCGCAAGACTGGCGCAATTCCTGAGGCAGCAGCATGCCAAATGCTGCCCCCCCTTACTCAGTGATGTGCCAGCCTCTGCTCCTCCCACACTCCAATGTTCTAGCTCAGCACTCTCCTGTTCTCCACATTTCCTCTTCCTCTCTGTCCCCCTCTTCCTTTTCCAATCCAGGGAGCAGAAGGAGGAGGAAAGGCAGTAGAGGCATGAATGTGGACAGAAATGGGCGCCCCTCACCAATCCACTGCCTGATGCGACAGCTTCAGTTGGTCTCATAGGCTGGCCCTGCTTGTGACCCACTTCTCCCTGCAATGGGAAGTTCCAGGAGCTGTAGAACCATCCAGGTTCCTTTGGAGGAGACAGCACTGCTTTATTTACAAATACAGGGGGCCCCGTACCCATGGGGGATAGGTTTCTGCCTCCACCATGGATACTGGAATCCACAGATGAAGGGGTGAAGGCTATCCCCATGGCCCCCTGCACCCTCCCCCCACACCCAGTACCTTCATTAAGCGTCCAGCACTGGTGCGAAGCCAGAGTGACTCTTCCTTTAGGCAAACAACTAGCCAGCTCCTTGCACAGAGCAGACAAGCAGCCTGCATGCTAGAGAGGCTGCCAACATTAAACAGGAAGCTTATGTGTGAGCTTCCTGCCAGAGCTGGAAGCATAATGAAGGTACTGGGCACGGGGCGGCTCCCCGCTTTGCACGGATAAGTGAATCCGTGGATAGCGGACCCACAGATACGGGGGGGGGGCTGTACACAGGTTTAAGCACTAGAGGTATGTAGCACAATCCTATGAGCAACATCAGCTACAGTACAGATATGTTCTGGCAAAGTCTGCTGCTATTAGCTGCCAAGTCTTCCTTCAGGCTTCCATCACAGTCTGTCTCTGCTAGGTCACATTCTCTCCACTTCTTCCAGAATGTCCAGTTCACACTGCCCCACTGACTTCCTAACAAAGTAAGTTAGAAAAGGAGAAGGGGAGATCTTGTGCTTTATCTTATACAGTACTTTAACCCCTCCTCTCAGGAGATATACCTGAGGGGCATTGATGGAGGCTCCCATTCCAGAAGTTTCTTGGGCCACACAGGGCATGGTTCTAGTGTCATGCTTAGGTTCCAGGGGTCTGTATACAAGTGGAAACATACATAGCTTGAAACATCTGGCTCTTGCCGGCCCAGCACTATTGTGTTTGTGAGAAAGCACCACCAAAGGATTACTATGCCAGCGAAAAAGCACCAACACAGCTGTCCATAACTCAGACATCCCTAACTTGGGGAGCCAGAGTATATAAATCCAACAAACAACGTGCCAGTATACAAAAGAAACCTATGCAATGCAAAAAGAAGTTCTTGTTCCAAGATATTTGCAGTCTAAACTTCAACTGTGGGTTAGACGAGAGAGAGAGAGAGAGAGAGAGAGAGAGAGAGAGAGAGAGAGAGAGAGAGAGAGAGAGAGAGAATGTATACAGACAAACGTGTGTGGATGAGAAAACAGAGACAATTTCAAACTTTTAAGATAGGTGGGTTTTGATTTCCACCTTCTTCAGTAACCCATAGTTTTGGCAATGCAAAACTCAGCGATGTTAATAAATATGCAAAATAGTGAGACTGGGTGTAGAACAAGGAAACATTGCATCCCCTTGTGTAGCTCTTGTGAAAACAAATCCTAGAACAAGGAAAGCTCATCAGCAGTATATGGTCTGTGAAGACATTGTGCTAATCCTGAACCAAAGACTTTATGCTGGCCTAATATATTTTAAATCAATACTTGTAGAATACACATATCTATACAGTTCTCAGGAAAGACATTTCAGCTTTTAGTTTCATACATGAGTCTATTGTAGCAGAAAATTGTAAATGACTCAAGAACAAAACATCATAGATGAGATATTCTCTAACTTTATAGCAACCGAAACCTCCAAGTGAACATAAAAGGTTACTGCTGACTTTTCCACAAAGGAAACTTGGTGGGAAAGTGTGTTTGTCTTAGGGTAATAAGCAAATATTGATCCATGGGTTGTCATTCACCAGAGACGCTTCGATTTTCTCATTTAGGTCTGTGAAATGACACGTACAGACATTGCTCAAAGCTTCCTTTTGAGGAATGGAATTTCAGAATGTGGAATGTTGAAGGATAACATGCCATAACAATGCAATTCGCTGGAATCCTGGCTATTTGGCCCAACCTATATCTCAGCGACTGCAGGTCAAGCAGCATGTTATGCAGAGTTTCATTGTTCTTTCCTCCAGAGCCTCTTTTTCTAAGCTAAAATCAGTCTGGGCAGGCTATAAATTAGAACTCGGAATGGAGGAAGGAAGGATGGAGAAAGGCTGCTTAACTCTTTCCCCTCCAGCCATTTTCTAGTAGGTACCCTGCATTTTTCCTCCCGCAGAATGAACAAAAAATAGCTTGCGGAGTGTGATGTTAAACTAAAAAATGATCAGAGAGGGGAAAAGAATTAAGCAGTCTCTCCCCACTGGCCCTTCTTGTACTCACAGACATCCTTGCCCCTGGCTACTTAAAAGTCTACTTAGAAATTGCATTGAGGAACAAATAACAGAACTCTGGAAAAATATGTAGTTGGAACCTTAATACAAAAGAAATGGGCAATTGAAAAATAACTTTGTGTCTCGACAAACCATGGTTTGTTTAGAGTATTATCCAGAGCACTTTTTCTACATATTAGCCCTTAAGGAAATGTTTAAAATGAGGACAGTAGCTGGACGCCAGCATTTCTCTTGGGGTTGCCATCTGACCCGAATTCTGTAGGTCCAAAGCTGATTTTTACCTTCTTGATTGATTATTAGAATCATAAGCAGCCAATTCAGGGAAAAAGACTCCGCAGAGTCATGAGCATATTGGTGTGGAGTCATCATGAGTTGTCACGTGGAGAGGTGGCTGAATTGTGTGTCTGTTGTGAAGCAATGAATGCTGTGTGTTATCAGTATGAATACATGCACATTGTGCTGCTAGGTAGGGAACTGAAAACAAGAGTTGTGCACATGTGACTGACACCATGGTGCAAGACAATAGTACGCTGACCCTCTTAAGCCACTATTATGCAGGCAAGCAAGACTGCCCACTGCCTCATCCCAAGCTGGAATAATTCTTTCTGGGAGGTATGGAAACATTTCTGAAGAAGCTCAAGGCGGTGGCCCCACCATTTTCTGGCAGGTTCCAAGCCCCCTTTCAATACGGGAGGAGGAGTGGTGTGTTTGTCTCTCCCTTCCTGCCTCAGAGGCCGTGGGGTATGAAAATGGGGGGGGACTAATTCACTCCCCTGGGCTGCACAGATCAACCCTTGCATCTCAAAGATCTCCAAACTAGGAAAGGGGCAGTGTTATAACAGCCCCCCTCCCGGCCACATAAGTCTTCTATCACAGAGGCTGCTTTGCATGATGCATCCAGGAATTCAATGCCCGCAATGCAGAAAGGAGCTGATTAAAAACACAGCTGCTTCACTTTGGAAAGCATTGTTGCTGTGGTCTGCTAATGAGCAGAACCAGATGGTACTAATGAGCCCCCATTCCTTAACCCAGGCTCCCATTCAGCCAGGGCTGCTGCTGATCCCAAGGCAGGCAAGGTGGCAATGAGGCAATGGTTACAAACCGCTACCTTACATCAGGCATCAACATTGCTAGGCAAATGCCAAGGGTTCTCCCTCAGCTAAGAAAGTCACCCGTTCCGAGCTGCCGGCCTACTCACCTCTGAGGTTGCTGCCGCCGCACGTCATCTCGGCGCTTCCTTCTTGTCCGGTTGACTCCTTCTGAAAGCGCACATGCACAGAACGCCAGCGTTCTGCGCATGTGCGCTTTCAGAAGGAGTCGAGCAGCCGGACAAGGAGGAAGCGCCGAGATGACGTGCGGCGGCGGCGACCTCAGAGGTGAGTAGGCCGGCAGCTCGGAACGGGCCTAGCTGCCGACCTAGTCACCTCCGAGGCCGCCGCCGCACGTCACTCCTCCGACCTAGGCCGGTAGCTAGGCCCGTTCCGAGCTGCAGGCCTAGGTCGGAGGAGCGACGAGCAGAGCCTGTGGCGGCCTCGAAGGTAAGGAGTCTGATGGGGGGGGTGCACGCAGAAAACAGGTGAGGGGTCCCAAATACGCGCGGGGGGCGCCAAATTTGCCGGGGGGGGAATTTCCCCATGGGAAAATGGCCCTCCACAGCAAATAGGTTCCCCACCCCTGCAATATAGGTTTCCCCGCACTCACAAGGCATGCTATGTACCCCTGGGTGTATAGACACTTAAGTGTATGACACTTAACAAGGTGTCCCCGACTGCTTACAGCAATAACTGAGGTCTCCTACAGTTCGACCTTACTTGCAATGAAGTGCCAGGTTTACATGAGGATGATTGACACAGGTCACAGCTTCCAAAGATTTCAGTTGATCTTGATTGGCAGGGCAGTTCCGTCTCCTACAACAACGGTCAGTTAGAGGCATTAATCTCCACCCTGAACTGCCTGTTAGCTCTTTTCTCACCTGAAGATGATCGCAGATGTCGATTGAAACATTGTGCTTATTTAAATAAATTAAAGAAACAATTCTTTTGAACATGGCTTATAATCCTGTCAAGAAACTACATTCATTATTTATAATAGCTGGCCATGAAAGTTTCAGATCTATTTTATTGTATAAAATTATCTTCAGGTCTAAAGTGTATATGTGGCATAATGAATTTTGTGTTTAGACTTGGGTCTCATCCCCAAGATATCTCATTATATTTATGCAAATATTCCAGAATCCAGACAAATCCAAAATCCAGACAACGTCCTGTCCCAAGCAGTCCGGATAAGGGATACTTAGCCTGGAGTTGGGCTATTCCAGCGCCACCATCAGCTGCTCTCAGCTGTGCTGAGGTGTCACTGCTGAAAGGGCAGCCCGTGTGATAATTGGGCTCACCCATACCTTGAAAACATGATCAAGATTAGCATATTTTCTCTTTTCCAGCTGAGCTCCTAAGCGAGAAAAAAGGTGCTTATTATTGGTTAAAAAGGGTAAAGGTGACCCCTGACAATTAAGTCCAGTCGTGTCCGACTCTAGGGTGTGGTGCTCATCCCCATTTCAAAGCCAAAGAGCCAGCGTTGTCCGAAGACGCCTCCGTGGTCATGTGGCCGGCATGACTCTCCTTGCCGCAGCGCGTAGCATGTGGTTGGAACACGGAGCGCTGTTTACCTTCCCGCAAGCGGTACCTATTTATCTACTCGCATTAACATGCTTTGGAACTGCTAGATTGGCAGGAGCTGGCCAAGCAACGAGAGCTCACCCCGTCGCGGATTCGAACTGCCGACCTTTCGATCGACAGCTCATAGTTCAGCAGTTTAACCCACTGCGCCACCCGCTGGCCTTATTTCTGGTTATCAACTGCTTAATGACGTTACTTCCAGCTTAATGACATTACTTCAGGCCCTCAACAGGTGTCATGAAGGCTATGTGGCCCGCAGTATGAAATGAATTTGACACCCCTAATGTAAACCTTGTGATGTACTGTATCTGCAATACAAATGGAGATGTATTAGCATTTCATATTAATTTTTTTTTTTTTTTTGCTGGCATTTGATATTTCTCGTGCTTTGCAATAAGCAGGGACTTTTCCAGAATCATGCTTCCGACATTTCACAGATTAACAGCCCAATCCTGCTGAAGATGCAGCCCGCGTCGGCATGGCCCGGGTTCACCTCAGGGGAAGGAGACGTTTGTCCCCTACCCCTGGTGTAAACACTGGAGGCCCCAATGGACCTACTCGGATACATGCCAGCTCTTTAGCTGGCGCACATCCGGGGAGACCATGTAAGGCCAGCCCAGCCTGGGAAGGGGACGGGGATATGGTAGAGCATGTCACCGATATCCCCGGCCCCCCTCCTGAGCTGGGCCAGCAAATCACCCCCTCCCCTGCCACCTCAGTCTGCCCTTACCTGGGTCGGCTGGCGTAGGACAAGGAGGGCGGCGGAGTGAGCGGTGCCACACCAGCCTCGGCGCTGGCGCTGGTTACTCTCCTGGTGCTGCAAAAGGGCCTTATGGCCCTTTTGCGACATCTTAGGCCGGCGGAGCGGGAGCTCCGCCAGCCTAAAGTTACACAGAATTACGCGGTAAAACAGGAATCGTCTGTTTTCCCACTAGGAATCACGGCCTCAGTACACACCACACCATACCATTCTGGAAACATACAATTATGCACTGCTGAAGGCTTGTCTCTACTGCTCTATGATATATTCGTAAACTGACTGTAACAGTTTCCTTCTTAAAAAGCAAAGTACAGTGTACAAGCCCTACGCATGTTTCCTTGGACATGAATTCCATTGAGTTCAATGGAGTTTCAGTCCAGTTAAGTATGCATCGGATTGTAGCCTAAATGAAATGTTGACTGCTTCATATCAGGTACTGCCAAATATCGATTACTGCATGTCAGATACGGTAAAATACAGATTGCTGCTGCACATCAGCTGCCAAATCCGATTAAATATTGACTGCAACATATCAGATACTGAGAAATTGCGATTTCTGTTGCATGTCAGATACTGTCCAAGACGAGCCAATGCGGTATAGCAGAGAGAGTGTCTGACTCAGATTTGGATGACCCAGATTCAACCCCATGTTCAACCATGAAGCTCACCGGATTCCTTTTGGCCTGTCATTCTCTCTTGGACTACTCTACCTCACAGGGTTGTTGTGAAGAGACAGAGGGTGACCATTCTCCTTGCCCTGAGCTCCTTAGAGGAAGGGCAGGATATAAATGTCAGAAATAATGTTATAATGCTGATTGCCCAGGATTCAAGTGCAGTGCTTGAATTACACATGGGTGTTTTCAATCCCCCCAATGTATTTATACCAGAACACCATGTTCTGCTGATAGGGCCAAATTATATGTTACGATAAATGCATCTGTTCAACTCTTGTTGATTTTAATTAATAGTTGACTAGGAAGCTGGAAGATCCTGGTTCAAATCCCTGCTCAGCCATGAAATTCTGTTGTTGGGAGGACAAAAGGAGGGGAGGAACTATGTATACCACTCTGAGCTCCTTGGAGGAAGGGTGGTATAAAAATGTGAAAAATAAATATATATTTTTTAAAAAAATAAATAATTAAAACAATATAACTGCAGTGCATAATGCAGCAGGATGCTGCAGCCAGCCGTGGATCCTTATGCAGAATCGGGCTGTTACTGTAGATTAGGAAAAAGACATGGGAGGAAAGGGTTTCCAGAATTCCCTTCCAGGGAGATATATCAGGCCCTGAACTTGATGAGTTTTAATTACACTCTATAAACATTTGGATTTCACCTGGCCTTTCATTGATTGATTCTGCTGCTTTTAACAGGGACACTGCACTTTCTGCTTTATACGTGTTTTTAAATGTTGTCTCTATTAACTGAAAATTGTTATTTATTGTGCTATTATTTTTATAGTTTAATTCACTGCCTAGTCCAGAGTGTTACTTTTAAAAGGTGGTCTATACAGTAAGTCCTTACTTAAAGTCATTTCATTTCATTTTAAAGTTGATGGGAAAATGCCATAGGAACATTTAAGTTTATCAGTTACTGAGCCTATGGTAAAATTGGTTTCATTATAAGTCGTTTTGCTTAAAGTCGCAGTTTCCAAGCAAAACCTATCGACAACTTTAAGTGAGGACTTGCTGTAACTACATTATATAAATATAATATTGCTTCCTGATCTCCAGAAATGCAGCATGTCTCGTTTGGCCCTAACATTAAGCACCTACTGAAATAACTGAATGATTATTTTTCTGCTAGTAAGATCCAGTATCTTTACAAGACAAATGTGATTCAGCTGAATGGCTTTACTTCATCAAACTCCTCTACTCCCTGGAAGCTCTAAGCTACAGATGGGCTCAGCTAAATTAAACTATTAAGATTGACTTATTATCAGTGGCTTATCATCACTTTATCAATACCAATAATGGTTCCACCCCCTGCAGCCAATGCTTCATTGAAGCTCTCTAAAGGGTAATTGCACTCTCACAACAAACCGTTCAATGCTTATTTTAAAAAAGCTCATGTTTCATATTGAAAATGTACTTTTAGCATATTCGGCCTTAAAATAGTCCCACACTGTCATATAGACTATAGAGCAAGAGTTTCTCAGCCTGCAGGTTTTATGCAGCGTTCAGAAGAACATTGACTTGCAACTGCACGCCATCTCTCTCCATCTCATATACCCTTCTAGATATTAAGGTCTTTGAACTTTTAGGCATTTTTTTGGGGGGGGGTAAGCTCTTGTAGTTGCAAGAAAATCTCAATCGCCGCACAAAGCAGAAATCTGACTCGGTGTCCCCAAGCGCTCGGCAAAATGAACCACCCCATCGTTCTCAATCAAGAGCCGATGACTTTTATTCTGTACAGAATTTTTCCGTGCTTCCACCAAATAGCTGCTGTCATCAGCCAGCAGACCACAGCACGTAATTCAGGACAAAGGTAAATCATGGCTGACTGCAGATGGCAAAGTGGACAAGATAGGCGAAAAGTAGAGATGTTCTATATAGGGGTAATAAAACCATACCTTTTGTTACGACCAACCCCAAATCACAATGTAGTGTGCAAACTTTCAAGTTCATCAGAATTCACTTTTAGGCTGGATTTGAAGGTGGGGGGAATACAGAGCAGAGAAAGGTATTGCTTGCTGGGCAGGATGGAAGGATGCAGTTTGTCACACAGTCTTAAGGTGAAATTGAGGAAGTTTGTGTCTGGTGCAAAAAATGATCACAGGTTTTTTTTATTTATTTTTCACATGTTTATACCACCCTTCCTCCAAGGAGCTCAGAGTGGTGTACATAGTTCCTCCCCTCCTTTTGTCCTCACAACAACCCTGTGAGGTAGGTGAGGCTGAGAGATAGTGACTGGCCCAAGGTCACCCAGGAAGCTTCGTGGCTGAGTGGGGATTTGAACCTGGATCTTCCAGGTCTAAGTCCGACTCCCAAACCACTACACCATCCTGGTTGCAGCAAGGCATGATGGAACACGGCAATGGCCACTTTCCCTTTAAGCATACAAACACTAGTAATTATTTGAATCTGTCTCTAGCACTAATTAGAACCCCTTGTAAGGCAGAGAACCAATGTAAAATGAGGTAATAGGTAGGTAGAAATAGATGAAAAGCCAAAATTGTAAGGTAGCTCAGTATTGTTTTTCTCAAACTGCAGGTGTAGGGCTGAGACTGAAAAAGCTAGTCTTGTTCAACCTTTATATAAAATACATGTACAATTAGTGTACCTTCTCACTGTTCAGCATGCACATGTTAATTTTTTCCCGGAGCGCCGACTGCCCCCTCTCCCCATGCCGAAAGCGGCGTAACGGCTGCAGCTGTTATGGACCATACTGAGGCGCAGGGTGGGTGGGAGGGCCAAACCCGCCGCTGCCGCTCCTCACTCACCCCGATGGACAGAACCAATTTACTGCCGCGGCGGCCACTGTGACACCACCCACCCACCAAACTGCCGCCCAGGGCCCTATCCCGCCACCCGGGGGCCCACCGCCCCTCACCCCCTCCTTGAAAATGCCTCTGATTTTTTTCTTTTTTTTCCACGTGTTCAGTTCACCGAATTGTGTATGCTGATTTATGCAACTTCCAGATGGCATCTCAGCTGGCGTCACAGCAGGGATAATGTAGGAAACAGACATGTAGGAAATACTACAAAATGCTAAGGATCAACAGCATATGCTTGGCACACAAATTGCACTAGTCCACATTGCTGTGTCTGTGCTTTGTAAAAAAAATGTTTCATGAAGATATGGATATGCAGTTCCCATAGGGTTTGTTCACATGTTACATTCAACATGCATACAACCTGGGTAGTGAGTTCACACGATTGCTGATCAGTATGTGCCTACAGTTCCACATGCAGTGGAATACATACATGTTGTTATGATATCCCAGTAGCCCATTGCCATCTCTTCATCACATATTCTTATTATTCTCTCATTGGCTAGCTGTCCAGAAAAGATGTTTCCTGAAGTGTTTTGCATAATGATGCTTCATTATCTTGGAGGCAAGACAGATGTGAGAGAAGTCATTTTCTGTAACTAGAGTAGCACTTGTGCCAAACACTGAGCCTTGAATTTCCAAAAATGGATTGTTGTACTCATTAAATGCCCTCCTATATTTCTGTCAATAGCGCAGTAGGGGGAGTGATTTTTTGTTAAACCTGCTTATGGAGAGAAAGGCAAGGAAAAAATTGTCCATTAATGCTTTCCTTTCAAGGGAAATATGATCTAAAAATGGCAGGCATGGAAGAAGAGTGGAAAACGCAACCAAAATACAATTCATTTTCAGACTAAATAACTACAGAGAGAGAGAGAGAGAGAGAGAGAGAGAGAGAGAGAGAGAGAGAGAGAGAGAGATCAGTATGAGGGCTGTATATTTTTTTCTATAGAGTGATGCAACACTTGTTTGGTCCCTAGATCATTGCAAAAATCTCTTCTTGCTTTTCACCCACCTCATCCTCACCCCAACTCCCACAGCTACTATTAATAGTGTGTGTGCGCGCACGTGCATGCATGCGTGCGCACATGTGTTGCTGTGCCTCTGTGTCTGTACATTGTGAGCATTATTGCTCATAAAAGGTCTCAGCTTCTATGCACACTTACTTGGGAGTGAGTTCAATAGCACTTAGTGGTGCTTGCTTCTGAGTCTACATGCATAACATTGCGCGGATAGATTTCCTTCCTGCCTGTTTCTTCTACCCGAACTGAATAAACATCTCTCCGCTATACACTTGGATTTAATCTTAGCAAAGTCCCCCGGACACCTTTGTGGTTCCCTGCCCCCTCCATACCCAACCACAAGCAGCACACTGTGCCATGTGGTATGGGCACTTGTGAAGGGAATGATGGCGCCTGCAGGCAAGCATCTGTGTTGCCTAACACTCATGGTTGTTGTTGTTGTTGTTGTTGTTGTTGTTGTTTGATCCTTCTCCTGTTTCCCTCTCTACTTCCTGGCAGTGTTTGAGAAAAGTCGCACAAGTGTCCTCCCAACTCAACTGGAGCGCCAGAACAGTCGCGTCGCAACGACGCACATCACCCCAGAGCGGGGGCGCGCGTCGCCCTTAAGGGGGAGGCTCCGCCCCCGCGCGTGATGTCACGCGCAGGAGCAGAGCGCCCTCCCCGCTCTGTTTTCGGCTCATTTTGGAGCCAAACGGACACAGGGGAGGGCGGGCGGGCCCGCCTTCAGCTCACAACTGTAAGTGGGGGGTGATCGCGCGTCACCCCTATACGCGCGACGCCCCCCGGCGGCCCGCCCCCCCGCTTCCCCCCGTCGACGCCAGTGCGCCAGAGGTCTCCGTTTGAGCCAGAGGTCTACAGCAAGTCCTCACTTAAAGTTGTCAATAGGTTCTTCTTGGAAACTGCAACTTTGAAATGACTTATAATGAAACCAATTTTACCATAGACTAATTGATACATGTAAATGTTCCTATGGCATTTTCCCATCAACTTTAAAACTTTAAACAAAATGACTTTCAGTGAGAACTTACTGTACCTTAGAAAGAACCACTTGTAACTTGCAGGACTCAGATCTTGGGCATATGAGTTGATGGAGAGGACACATGTCTGAGTATTTGCCTTTTGCTCACTCCTGATGAACCACAGGGAGTTCCTACACACATCTGTAAATCTAATTGCTGGCTCCTGGCCAGGTTGTATGAAGAGGGAGAAGGAACGTTTTGTAAAGCTGTGTTCACAAGCTGTCTGCAAGACAGGACTGGTAACTGCTGAAGATGCTGCAGGAAACAGCCAAGGGGAGATGACAAGCAATCCCCTGCTAAATACCCTTCCCCCCCCCCCAATGGCCTTCAATGGTGGCTTGCTGTTTGCTAGCATATGCAGGGTCTTATTTTTATTTATTATTTATTTATTTATTTTTCACATTTTTATACCGCCCTTCCTCCAAGGAGCTCAGAGTGGTGTACATATTCCCTCCCCTCCTTTTTGTCCTCACAACAACCCTGTGAGGTAGGTGGGGCTGAGAGATAGTGACTGGCCCAAGGTCACCCAGGAAGCTTCGTGGCTGAGCGGGGATTTGAACCTGGATCTTCCAGGTCTAAGTCCGACTCCCAAACCACTACACCATTATCGCCCATTGATTTTCAGTGAAGTGATCTTGGTTGCATTTTGGCTCCCACCAGTGGTTGCCCGCAGGCAGCCTTTGAAAATCTGCCTCAATGGATATATGATGTCTCTCTCGATTTCAATAGGCAGATTTAAACATGGGGAAACAGTTCATGAGGGCCAAAAAAACCAAACACCTGAATATCTTCGGCAGGAGAGGTGCAGGTGCTTTTGGGGGGTCTGCATGAAGTCTTTTTGAAAACAGCTTGGTGTTCTGGTGAAAGCAATGGGAAATGAAAATGAATGAGAATAGTGAAAGCAAATGAAGTACAGTAATGAGAATTTAAGTGCTTCATTATTCACTTGTTTAGATCAGGGGTCTCCAAACTACAGCCCACAGACCAGAGCCGGTTATTACAGTTGTGGTTTGTCTGGTCCATCGTGGCTGATTTCTCCTCCCCTAGTGGGATTCCCCGCCCTGTCCCTGTGCCGTGAAACAAGCAGCAAAGCCACGGGCTGATCTTGCCTGCCCCCACCATGCCACAGGCAAACCAGCCTCAAGTGGCAGGAGACACTCGGAGACTTCTGGAGCGGCTCCACAATGAAGAAAATGGCGCCCCCACTTTCATAGCAATGGAGATTCCAAATGTCAGTGAGGGAGTGGGCCTGGGGAAGCTCTCTCTCTCTCTCTCTCTCTCTCTCTCTCTCTCTCTCTCTCTCTCTCTCTCTCTCTCTCTCTCTCTCTCATAGATAGATGAACACACAAATGCACACACAGACAAACCATTTGACTTATGAACACTTATGAGTCCCTCAAGCTAACCAGCCCCTGAGAGCATCTCTGGGGTATGTATACCCAAAACCTGGCATAAAGGATTTCTGGGTCTCTATTGCTTGGCCACTCACTTCAGGCTGTGTGCACTTCTGGTTCTGCAGCTGAGCTCATCTTAACTGATCCTATGGTTGCAAGAGGGGACACCTCTTATTACTGCCCACTCATTGTAATATACATTATTACCCAAGTAATATACATTATTACTGCCCACTCCTTGGCTGGGTCGCATAAGGCCCTTCAAGGAGATGGTCTCCCTACCTGCCATCCACATGCTTTATTCCTTTGGCCAGGGGCAAATTCACCATCACCCAGATGATGCAGGCAGGGGAGCACTATTCTTTTGACCACTTGTATGCATGCACACATGACCACTTGTATGTACGCACACAGCTTGTACATGGCAATATTTGCTTTACAGCCCGATTCTGCCTAAGATGCGGCGGACAGCCCGATGTCCGGGGCATGGCCGGGGCTCACCTCGGAGGAAGGGGACATTTGTCTCCTTCCCCCGGTATATGTCCCGGAGGCCCCAATGGGCCTCCTTGGATGCGCACAGCTCTGGAGCTGGTGCATGTCTGGGGAGGCCGTGTAAGGCTGACCTGGCCTGGGAAGGGGATGGAGATATGGTGGAGCGTACTACTGCCGATATCCCCAACCCCCCTCCCAGGCCAGGCCGGCCATTCTCCCCCACCACCCTGGCTCTTCCTCCCCATGCCCTCCCGCCACCCGGCATAGCACTTACCTGCGTCCGGTGGCGCAGGGTCTGAAGGGTGGTGGAGTGAGCGGTGCCGGCCTCCACGCTGGCCTCAGCTTACTCCCAGGGTGTCAAAAACGTGCCTTACAGCACATTTACAACGCCTTAGGCCGGTGGAGCACTTGCTCCGCCGGTCTATAGTTGTGCAGGATTGCGCTGTTAGTCACTTCACTCCATCAGTGTGTTTTATATACGGTAGGAGCTTGGCAGAAAGAGCAGAACATAATCAGACTGACTGCTCCCAAGGCAGATTTGGGCTGTTTGATGTGCCTTGAAAAGCCAAAATGAGTACTTGGCAGCAGAATATACACTTTGAAGATGGAAGTTGAATTGATGCCACTTGCTAAGTGAAGCCCTAACCTGGTAAATTAACTATGAGAAAACACCATGGGAGCTTCGGAAGTTAATTAATCCAGGCCTAGTTCTCACAGCAGATAAAGCAGTAGACTTGTTTTGGGAGTTCACCACTTTAGACTTCCCAGGAGGGCTTGCGTTACTGAATGTTCCTCAATGGACAAACAAATCCCTACATTTCAGGAAGAAAATCTGTAGCCTTGCCTTTGTCTCTCTGATAGGCTAGCTTTCTATGCATCAACATTTTTTTTTTTTCACGGTGGAATAGTTTGAACCATTACCATCCAGAGACACAGATTGATCATCCTATCTTCCTATCTCACAAAGTGAGAACTAGGCTCCAGTCTTTGCTGGAACGTAATTTGGTGGATGATGCCTATCTTGCCTCGATAAAAGTGATGGGAGTTTGGAAAGAAGTAAAGTAGTAGAGGAATCTTTGCTGAGGTGACCATAACCGTAACCCTAACCGCAGATTGGAGAAGAACCAGAGAGCAGAAACTTTTGGACATTTAGACGCGTCCATCTATTGAAATACAGTGAATGCTCAGTGTAATGGACTAATAGGGGGAAAGGGATTTCCGTTAATGCCAAAAGTCCATTAAATCCAAATTCATGGAAATGTGTGTGCACAAGACATATGTGACTAGTTTTGAATGGAGCATTGTTTCTAAAATCTGTTAAAACGAAGTCCATTAAATGGAGCGTTCACTTGACTTTCAAAAAGTCTTACAGCCCAATCTTATCCCCCCCCCCTGGCATAGGCTCTTCCTATCTGGGGAAGGGTCTGGCTGGAAGTCAACTCAGGGTAAGCGGGCAAATGCCCGCTTACCCCAGGTAAACCTTCAGACACTGCAATGGGGCTACTCGGACCAAAGCATCAGAATCAGTGGGCTTGCATGTTCAGGACAAAACTTGGCATTGCAAGAATGATCTCCAGCTCAATACCCGCCACCATTTTTCAGGGGGAGAGGAAATATGTAAAATATAATGCAGTACAACCATCTCACTCGAAGACTGAGATACTAACAGGGTGTGCATGTTCATGACACAATTCAACATCTTGACAACAATCCGATGCAAAGTTATCTATGTTTTAGCCCATTGATTTTTGTTAGATTAAGCATTGTGACTCTACATTAGACTGTGACCCCATTTTCCCCCTCTCCCCACATACGAACCCACTTTGAAGAGAGTGAGTGATGACTCTCAAACATGCTGTTTTACTAGTCTAAATGGTTTGTGTTTATTTAGAAACTATAAATCACGTCAGACTGAATTTTAGTTTATAAAGAACAAGGCTCGAACGTGGGTCAGACGAAAAGCATTGCTATCCTTGGAGTTCCAGCTAGCTCCCAGTATTAAACTAGCAAAGGTTTTAAACTCTGGACTGTGGTTGCAGACCTAGCTTACAGTGCAATCCTGTCTACAGTTGAGATCGGTGGAGCACCATAAAGCCCGTTTGCGGCACGCTGGGATTAAGCGGTGCTGGCGCCGAGGTCAGTGCCACTCTACTCACACTGGAGTCACTGCTGGACCCTCCGGGGAAGGTAAGTCCCCACCAGGCAGCAGGTGGAGGGTGGAATGGGGTATTCCGGGAGGGAGGTGATTGGTCGGCCAGGCCCAGGAAGGGGGAGGGATCGGCAGTGGCGGCTCCATCGAAATCCTATCCCCCTTCCCGGGTCTGGCCGCCGTTACATGGTCCTCTTGAATGTGCGCCAGCAAAATAGCTGGCGCACATTCAAGTAGAAACATTGGAGCACCTGGGGCTCTACTCAGGTTAAGGGGGCAAATGTTCCCTTCCTCCGAGGAGTGCTCCAGCCACGCCAGTGCAGGGTCCTATCTATATAGGATGTGGCATGGGTCTAGCTAGACAGGATTGGGCTGCCCATGTCCTTAGATGCCCCCAAGCAAAGTTTGGTCCACCTTTATAAAATATTCTAATAAATAAAATCGTATCCATGTGGCAGAACCAATTTCATTGAATATTTTCATGCTTCCTATCCTGAAATTACACTGCCTTGTGCATGAAGCCCAGACTGCTATATTTCATCATCCCTATTGCTTTCTTGAATGCAACATGTTAATCAATGGCACACAGTTGACTGAATAATCAATTTTTCATTACTACTGATGACTCTTTTAGATAGTTAATGAGAGAATAGGGCATTCATAATTAAGCATAATCAACTCTGATGCTGTGTTTCTAAGGAAAGATTTATTGTGTTGTCAGCCACATGCTGAGAAATTCCTGGAAGAAATCTGAATTTAAGCAATGCTATGAAGCTCAGATACGTGTGTCAGCTGTGACATTTCCACCACCCCAATGTCTTTATTATATGGATAAAGTACTGAAAACTCAGGCAAGTTGGAAAAAGAGAGACAGTTCACCTGGGAGCTCTGAGTAGTTTGGCTCTCAGGGAAACATATGGATTTTTGTTACTGTTTGGAAAAGATCGATACAGGGCCAAACGCAGATCTGAGCAACAATGCATTCTACCGGTAGTGTCAATACTGTGAGTCATGCAGAGAAGCCAGATCTCAGCCATCACACTCAACAGGCTGTGGACCAAACTAGAGGAGGCAATGGGAGATTGCTGCTTTATAGAAGTTAAAAGCAGCTGCTACAGGGAAGTCTGAATGAGATCAAGGCCATGGTACTCAGAAAGGGTTTTTTTTTTTTAAGCTTGTGTCATTTTCCCCATCTAAACTGCACCCTATGTTTGCTCCATAGGGAAAATCATAAATGGTGGTGCCAGAGGGTGGGCCTATCCAAGCATGTGCTGGGGGGACCCCTGGCCCCCGAGGGATCCCGCTGATTGGCTGTCATGGAACTCACGGCAACCTAGAAGTCTGTACTGAAAATCTAGAGTTCTGCAGTGGCGAGATTTATGAAGCTCATCGAAGAATAACATTGTAAAAACCCCAATTTGAAAAAAAATAGGGTTTATGGTCGGCCTGCCTATGTAAACCGCCTTGAGTCGATGAGAAAGATGGTATATAAATACTGAAATAAATAAATAAAATAAGCTGACCTCTAGAGTGCCATCAGTCCTGCAGCAACCAATGTGGTTCTCCCAGAAGCTCTCTAGGTTTTCTTGAAGCAATCCCTATTATCCTCTCGGGAGGGAAAAGAGGACAATGTGTCTGCACGGGATGTGGGCACTTGCTCCTCCCTCTCCTTCCCATTGGTCAATGCCCAGTAGTCGTCTGGTGGCCCGCATGCTCCTAGGTGGCACGATCTGGGAGCATGCTCAGGGAAAACGGGAAAGGATTACAGACTTTGGGCCCGACCCAATTCCTAGTAAATGGGAGGGGGGACTGAAAGCAATATTGGGCCAGGAGAGATAGGGACAGCAAGCTGGGGGCGGGTGTATGCTCTTATGCACAACAGCTCAGAATGAAGCCCCACCCCAGGGCCCATCGCATGCTAATGTTGAGCCAGGGAAACATACAGGCACCTATATACAGCCTGTATAGAATATGTTGTGAATTGAATTCATCATCATCATCATCAATAACCATGTTTAGCATGTTTATAGTGCTTTTTGCAACTATTCTCGCAGCGCAATCCTGCGCAAACAGGCGCCGGTGGAGTGAGTGCGGCGGATGTTACCCAGGATTGGGCTGTCAATGGGAGCCATATGGCCCCCCTAGGGCCCCCCTGCCAAACAAGGATACAACACGAACAAATAAACTTTATGTTTATCTGTTCCTGTTGTATCCTTGTTTGACAGGGGGCCCTGAAACCTGAGAAAAGCTCCTAAGGGGCCATAGGCAAAAAGAAGGTTGAGAATGGGTGAGCAGTGGTGTAACTAGAGTGGAGCGGAGGCAAGTAGTTCTGCAAGACTCCGTTACACCGGAGTCAGCGGCCCCTCCCCCTTGCTGTTGGAGCCATTCTGGCAGCAAAGGCAACACGCAGGACACTCCCCTGTCGCTGCTGGAATGGCTCCAACAGCAAGGGAGAGGGGCCGCTGACTCCGGTGTAACGGAGTCTTGCAGAACTACTTGCCTCCGCTCCACTCTAGTTATGCCTCTGTGGCTGAGTACAAAATGCTTAAGTTTTATTATAAGTGTTACAAGCCCTGTGAGATAGGTCAATATTATTATCCCCATATTGCCCATGTTAGGGAGAAGCTGGAAAAGAGTAGCTGGCTTAAGGCCAACTCATCATGGCAGATGTTCATGAATTGAAGAGGGAACAGGGTCCTGTCCCCAACCACATAATGTGTAAATGTTGTTTCCCATATAAATGATGTCAAGACTTTTATCTTCCATCGGAGTTGGGTGACTGGCCTGTAGTTAGTTGGGAATACGTGGTCTCCTCTCCCTTGAGATGTTTTCAGATCAGTGGCAAACGTGGGCATGAATGGGAAGATATGGATCCCTACAACTCATTAGAGAGTTCAAACACGACATTTCACTTACATTCATCATTAAGCTTAGGTTACCAGAATATTACAGCCAAGAGAGCAAACCATTATGAGATTTTCAGCAAAATGTGTAATCCATTTTTATCGCCCACTCTGGTACTCATTATAACTGTTTCGATGCACCAAAAAAATGTCTATAAATATTTTGTGAAATGAATGGATGTCATGACATCAGGTCCAAATTTGTTTTCCAGTTTGGTGTGATGCTGGTTACTGTCTTTTCCAATGTCCTTTATCCATGTCACAGTCATCGTATTCAATATAGCATACAATAGCTGAGTGTTAGTAACTGAAGAGTAATATTTAAAAAGAAAGTACAATCAGTGGAAACCATCACCTTTAATCAGAGATGTGAGTCGACCGGGTGTGGTAATCTGTGCCGAAAGAAAGGCACTTTGCACATGTTCAAGGGCACTATCTTTTCTTATATTAGTTTCAGGATGGAATCCTAAAATTGAAACCAATCTCCAAGCCCTGGTAATTCCTGTTCAGATTAAAGTATCTGGTAGAGAGCAGGGTGAATTCAATAGCCAAAGGAGGAGAAGTGGCTGTGCTGTGTTTCAACTCTGCAATTTTCATTAGGGAGTCTAGAAACTTGGCAGAGACAAAGTTCCCTTACCTTATAGCTTATTGGGAGACAGTCAAAACTCCCAACATGGAGGAAGATTGACCACTTGCTGTGAATCTGCAGCCATAATTAGCAGGCTGGGCTACTATAAAAGCTGCAGTCCTGGGAACAACTGCTACTTCCAAATGAAAGATAATACTCAGTGTACAGATATCATGTGCACTTTGTTGTGCCAGAGAGACTACCCACGCATCTTGAAGGGGATGGTTTCCAAGACATCAAGGTATACGATAGGGGGTAACCTGGAGAGTATGAATGGATGAATGAATGAATGAATGAAACCTTTATTGGCATAAAGGCATACATAAAATAATAAACAACAAACAATACCATAGACACAAACTAATCCATACACACAAAGCAGTATCCAAGGGCAGATACAATAAGTGGATGTCTCCACCCCGTAACAACTGCAATGGACCATCTGGATCAGTGGTTCTCAAACTTTTTAGCACCAGGACCCACTTTTTAAAATGACACTCTATCGGGACCCACCTAGCTTTATGAGACTTAAGAAAAACGTGATCTAGAAATAAATAAATATATTTATTTATTTACAAGTAAAGAGCTCAGCTGCTTGTAGGGTAATTAGCAGCTATTTTGCAAACTGCAGGAGCTCAGCTCTTTGAAGGGCAATTAGTAGCTATCTGATTTTTGAATAGCCTCAGGGCTTGAGGCAATTACTTATCTGATCTTTCCATCACCTGGGACCCACCGGAAATCAGGTCACAACCCACTAAGTGGGTCCCAACCCACAGTTTGAGAAACACTGATCTAGATAGTAAATTAGAGATTCTGTCCGTCATCTATAGCTATATTAATCTACACCCGTCATCTAAAAGAGAAATCTCTTTGACATTGTATTAATAAATAAGTATTACCTAGAGAGTATTTTGGGGTTTGAGGCAGAAGCGTCGCTCCGGTAGGGGCGGGGCTGTAAGTATCTCTGCGGTCATAGTCTCTTTACCGAGCGAGGAGGAGGCAGCCCCGCCCCCTCACTGTCCGAGCCAGTCCCCTACGGAGAAACCGGCAGGGAAGAGACCCTGCCTGCTGCTTTCTCCGTAGGGGACTGGCTCGGACAGTGAGGGGGCGGGGCTGCCTCCTCCTCGCTCGGTAAAGAGACTATGACCGCAGCGATACTTACAGCCCCGCCCCTACCGGAGCGACGCCTCTGGTTTGAGGGCATGTAAATGACAAGTCCTTATTCAGGCTGCTCGTGCAGCTTTGTGCCAAATAAAGAAACAGGGACCTGGAACCCGTTGCAGTCTTGTTGAGGACCGCACAGTTATTCTTCCCTGTTAAGAATGCTCCATGGATGCTCTGGGGGGGGGGGACAGCTGGATGAAGGATGAACAACATCACTGGGAGAAAAGAAGGTCATGCTTCGCTCGTTCCATCACGTATTTTAAGAATATTGCTGCCAAAGTAGACAGGGGAAATCACTGTGCATAAAAATATCACTTGATACGTAGCTGTTTATCAAAGGTCAATGTCAAAAACGCCAAGTTGCAGATTAACTGGAATATGGTCTCGGGGAGCTGGAAATTAACCCAAGGGCAGAATTCAAGTAGTATCATATATATATGGCTAAAGGCCCAAACCTATCCACGAGACACACTGGAATTTCACCACATATGCTGGCGCAACGACAGCCCTGCCAGTGAAGTCCCCTTGCCACCAAGAGCACCATCGACATTAACACAATGCCGGAAAAATGCCACATTATCATAACCCAGATGCAGCTCAGATGCCAGCGCAATCCCCTCTGGCAGAGAGGCCCAAACGTGGGACGTAGGCAAGATGCCGGAGGGACGATGCTGCAGACTCCCAGTCCTCCCAGGTACCTCCACCCCAGGGCAGAACACCATGGAGATGGACACTGTAAGGGCCTGAGCCAGTGGGGGTTGGTGATCCCCCAGTAGGCAACCTGCTGCCCCCCAGCCAGCACCAATGTACGAGCTGCCAGCCCCATCGAGACCTGAGGTGCCAGCCACCCCCCAGCAACCCCAAGTGGCTCCCTACACTGTGCTGACCAGGGCCCCCATGGAATCTGCCAACCAGTGGTGGTGAGGGCCTGGTCCAGTAGCCACCAATGTGTGGAATTAAAATCAGTTGCATGAGACAACGGTGTCACTACTGGGGACTGGGATGTCCGAGTAACGTATCCCCCCACATGGCATCACCCTCACAGGTGATGTGAGGGACTGAGTCACCCTTGAACGTGGTTAGATGTGGCTCATACTCAGGCCAGCCACCACAGATCAACCAGCAGTGTCTGAGGCACATCCAGAACATGCCCAACTGGCTGCTGAGTCCCCAGAGGTGATGTTCTCGTCTTGCGTGATGGGCTTTAATCCTAAGCAAAAATGGCTGCTGGATCAGCCCTGGCCAGCAGAAGCTGCTGTATGCCCCAGCCAACTGGGCTGTTTTGCAATGGGCCCCAGGTGCATGTAGTCTCTGGGGACTGTAGCTGGACCAGTGGCAGCCTGGATGGTGGCCTGGTCTGCTAGCCACCCTGGTCAAAGGTGCTCCTGCCACCATTGTGACAGGCTAGTTGGGCCAATGGTGGGGATAGATTCCGGCCAATATCCCCACCCTCCCTAGGCATGGCCTGCCCCAGTTCAGCAAGGTGGGGAGGGCAAGTCTAATGACCCGCCCGGGGGATGCTTGACCCCAGGTGGTTACACAATGACCCAAACACATTGGCTGGTGCTGACACCTTTATTGAGGCAGGGGATACAGCAATGGGGGCATGGTGGATTGGGGGTCACGGGGGGCAAGGCAGCCATTGGGAGACACAGACAGTCACCCAGGAGGTCTAGCTCAGTCGGTAGAGCTGCAGCCTCATATGCCTGAAGATCAAGGACGGCAGTTCGAGACTCCCGGAAGAATCCGTGTGCAGTCAGAGAGAGAGAGAGAGAGAGCTGCAGCCGGCACTCTGTGAGAGAGAGTTGCCTGTCAGTCAACACGTGGGAGGTGAATGCCAGCAAAGAGACCAGACCGAGAAAGGAAACACCTGGAAAGAAGCATCCTATGAAAGATTAGGACATTTATTGAAGACTATGGAAAGACTAGAACATATATATTGAAGGAGAAATCCAATGACCATGAAAGGTGGTTTATAAATACTGGTACTATTATTATTATTATTATTATTATTATTATTATTATTATTATTATTATTATTATTATTGGTTAGGTTGGCCTGCAATGCTGCATAGCCTTAGACAGCCACCTCCAGGAGTCAGGACACCCAGGAGTTGACACAGGTCAATTAGGGTGCACCCCTGGGTGTCCCTCCACCACCACCAGCTGATGTTGGATGCAGTTTTTAATCTATCTATGCTATTCCTGCTCTTGGTAAACTGTAAAAAAAAGAAAAGAAAAAGAAATGGCACAGAGACTAGGAAGATGAGCGAATCTGTTTCTGTTCTATTTAAATCACATTTTACCATTAAAAAGTACTCAATAGTTAACAGGACAATAGATTTCATTTTTGCCATAAAACATTTAACACAGCTCTTATATTTATAATACTTTCAAAGTTCAATTATGAATTTGAATGGTTTCAATTGGCTTTAAAATCAGAACATTTTTTCTCTCTTTTCCACTGTGCTTGTATCTTAACTTTGCCAAGAAGAATAGCCTCACAGTTACCATTATGGCTCTCTATCTACTGTAATCTAAATAGTTTTGATGAAGGGGATCAATAGACAGTATGTGCCCCCCCTCCCTCACTCGCCGAACTGCCCACGCAGCCGCCGGCAGGAGCTCTTACCTTCTGCTGGTCCTGGTCCGGCGCCGGCCTCCCTTACTCCAGAGTCGTCCTGAACGTGCTTTTTGGCACGTTTGCCAAAAAGCACGTTTGCTTTTTGGCACGTTTGCTAGTTACGTTGCCAGATTATTCCGGTGGATTGCGGCCACCGTTTCATATTCCTGTTAAGTGCGGATGATTATCCCAACTACTGTTCCTCCTCCCTTCGCTATGCTTTCTTCTACTGCTTTGATTCCATGTATACAAAAATATCCTGTTAATTATTATCTCTCAAATCTCATTGGATCTAGAACTCAGTCAATGTGTGTGTATAATAAGATAAGATGAGCCTTAAATTGTGTGTGTGTGTGTGTGTGTGTGTGTGTGTGTGTGTGTCTGTGTCTGTGTGTCTGTGTCTGTGTCTGTGTCTGTGTCTGTGTCTGTGTCTGTGTCTGTGTGAATTTCAACACACTTTGGTTTATTTATTAAGAATATTTATATACTGGCTTTCAACAAAAAGTTCACAAAGCAGTTTACATAGCTAAATCAATAAATGGACTTACTTGAGAGAGAGAGAGAGAGAGAGAGAGAGAGAGACTCCAGCAACAGTCACTGGAAAAGACAACACCATACTGGGCAGAAAGAGAGACAGTTGCTCTCCCACTGCTAAATATAAGAGGGCACCACTTTAGTTGACAGTTATTGCTACAGATATTGTTGGATATTATTTGTTAGCGAGTTTATTGCTGCTGCTGCCTAGACTTTTATTGTGATGTGGGTTTGCTCGTGTTGCTGTGTGTGTGTGTGTGTGTGTGTGTGTGTGTGTGTGTTATTTTTATGTATAGGATTGTCAGTGCAATTCTATCTGGCAGCTAGGCAGATATAGGACCTCTGCACTGGCCCAGGACCATCGCAAAAGCTACCATAAAGCAGTTGCGCCAGCCTCAGGCTTGTGCAGAGGCCTGCGACAGCCTCTGTGGGCCAAATCCCAACGGCATGCAGCCCAGGTAAGCTGCAGCTGGACCATGCAGCACAGGGGCAGGGGAGGGTGTTCTGGGAGCATTCAGGGGTGAGCAGTGGGTGGGGGGAGGGTCGGGCCTAGGAGGGGGGCGGGATCAGCAGCAGAGGTGTACGCCATATCCTATCACCCTCTCAGGCCCATTTCTCCCAACATGGGCAACCTTGATTTGCACCGCCAAAATGGCACGTGCCAATCCAAGGATACCCGTTGACTGGACTGGGACTTTACCTGGGTAGGTGAAGGCTGGGGTCACATAACTAAGCCCCTCAAGCTTTGAGGCTATTCATTAGGACTGCCTCACTACAAGAAATGGATTGAGGGTTTGTTTGTTTGTTTTGGCAATTAAATAAATAATTAAATAAATAAAACATTTCTTTCTAGATCACCTTTTTGGGGTGTGGGTCCCGATAGAGTGTCATTTACAAAAGTGGGTTTGGGAACCACTGAATTAGATTAGATAAAGTGGCACTGGGCAGAAATGTGAATCATAAGTGGCACAAAAGTTCAAGGAGGCCCAAGAGAATGGAGGGGTAAATTCATTACTCTAAAATAGTCATTACATACCTTGGAGCTGCTTGTACTGATGAGAGTTCTACCTCATTTTTCACTATCCAGTCCATGAAATCGCATTAATTGGACCAAAACCTCCTTCTCGTTTGGTGAGTGAAGCCATTACAATGAATTTTGTCAATGGAAACATAATTTGAATGTTATAATATCCTGCAATTACTTGAGTAGAAAAATATTTCTAAATGCATTGTTTTTATCTGAATGAAATGGCAATTGAATATGGTTTTCTCCATCATTAATAATTGCCATAAAAAGACAGGATCCCTATTATGCATATTAATTAGACGATGCTAGCTCTTTTAGTGTTTATTACAAACACGAAAAAAAAGAGTCCAGTTGCACTCGCAAGACTAACACATGATTATTCGTTCCAATAAAGAACACCCTTTAAATTGTTTTTAAGAAGAAAACGAGGATTTGAAACACTCCAGTAACAAATGCCTACTTCCCAAGTCTGATTCCATCTCTTGACAAAAATTAATTCCCATTCATTGACAGTTAAAACCATGGTAGTACGCCAAGTTTCTTCAAATCTTTTAAAGAATTGTTTTAGCTTAATAAGTAACATTCAATCAAGTGATTAATTTCTTGATTATTTTAATTGAAATTTGCAAAAATGTACTCCGTAGCGGAGAACTACAGTAAGCAATAAATTATTTATGCACTCAGGATTACATACGACTTAGTGGCTTGATGAATGGTGTACTCAGAGTGACTGAATAATATATCCTTTTATAGCAAGAAAAGGGCAAAGAGCAGCAGAAGTCTAATAAATGTTCTAAACAAGACCTCGGCATTCAGGGAATTACGCAAATTAAATTAAAATTTCAGAGACACACATGGCTGAGCAGAAGAATGGGGTCGGAAAGGTTGATAATATGATTTGGAGACACAAATTGCTTAAAAACAGGGTTTTGTTTTGTGTGTTGTGTTTTTTTTAAGCATCTACCGCTACATTCAAGGCAAAGGCTTTTTCTTTGCGGATCGTAACACAGCCCACCTGCTTCACCTTTTTTATTGTTATTCTGGGAACGGTACAATATTGACATTTTACCTCTGGCTTAGAACAAGTCAAAGGGATGTGATAATTTATTGCCATTTGCTTTGAATGTCCTTGGACGGAAAGGTGATGGATAGGGTTCGTAATAAATAAACAAACAATGTGGACAGAAAGGGTGAGTCTACTGAAGTCATGATGTGTCTCCTGCCATTTTGCCATGTTCTCTTCCCTTGTGAAACTGTTGCAGGGGAGCAAGATGGAGCGAAAGGGGGCAAAACCCAGCTGGGAACGGACTCATGTATGGAGCCTTTATCAATTTAGCGGCTGCTTCGGATTCAGTTAACAGAGAATGGTTGTGGTGCAGGTTGTCTTCTTGGGCCTAGTTCTCTCTGAGATGCTAACCGTGTGTCTCGGCTGTACCATAACATCAAACACAGGTGGGGGAGGCGCAGATGATTGACTATTCCTCAATATTAAAAAAAGTCACCCCTCCACACAGAAAAGTGGAGCCTTCTTCCTGACATGTTAATTTTCCTATGTGCAGTTGTTTAGGTTTTTTTTTAATTAGAGGAGCATTCAGTCATGAGACTCCTCCCACCTGTAGCCCGAACCGGTGCAGCTATACTACCTCGAAACCAATGTGGACTGAAAGCTGTTCCTCTTGGTCAAAAGCACTTTATACCAAGCTTAAATAATTACTCATACACATTATTATTAATATTGCTATTGTTATTCCATGCAAAAATGGACACACAAATGAACAACTCACAGACACAATACCTGCCACTTGTGCTAACCCAGTCATTTAATTGCTATATAGTAGTCCTATTAGGACTACTACCTTCTGACCTGAGGGGCTCATCTTCCGGCTTCATATCTTTTAGCCTTTTGGTACTGTTTATGGGATTTTCTTCGCAAGGTTACTGGAATGGGTTGCCATTTCCTTCTCCAGTGGATCACTTTTAGTCAGAACTCTCCACTATGACCATCTTGGGTGGCCCTGCACGGCATAGCTCATGGCTTCATTGAGTTACGCAAGCCCCTTCGCCACGACAAGGCAATGATCCATGAAGGGGTATTAGGCAGTGGTGTAACTAGAGTGGAGCAGAGGCAAGTAGTTCTGCAAGACTCCGTTACACTGGAGTCAGCGGCCCCTCCCCTTTGCTGTTGGAGCCATTCCAGCAGCAACAGGGGAGTGTCCTGCGTGTTGCAGTTGCCACCAGAATGGCTCCAACAGCAAGGGGGAGGGGCCGCTGACTCCGGTGTAACAGAGTCTTGCAGAACTACTTGCCTCCACCCCACTCTAGTTACACCACTGGTATTAGGAAATGTTTGCTTTCCTCCAGCAGGTACTGACAAACACTTTTTGTGCTCATGGAATGGCCTTCACTTCCTATCCTGTTCCCAACTAGAGATGAAACACTTGCCGGATAGCCTCAGCGAATATAGTCAGGGTGGTACACTTTAACTATGGAAATTGAAGTGGTTGTCTTTGGATCCAATTCTCTAACATACAAATAGACCAGCAAGGAATTAGCCAAGACAAATCCTACATTTATCTGGTAATTTGTCTTTCTTTAACTTGCAATTGAAAAGTCCATCGGCAGGGTAAGAAATCTAAAGCTGTGTGTTAATTGCTGTCTGTCTTCTGTTTTCACAGATGCAGAAGTACAAACTTGATTCTCCCAGCTTTAGACATCTTGAAGGCTACAACTAGGCATGAAATAAATCCCCTCTGCTCAATTCTCCTCCATGAATTTTGATGGTGAATCTTCCCCGAATGTGAGAATATTTGACACCCGACGTCAGCATTTGACATTGATGAATCTGTGATAGCAACCAGCATTTGACAGTCTACAGTATGCCATTTCGGCAATTCACACTATCTGACAGCGGATATGCGGTAAGGTTTTTTAAACAGTGGCTGACAGCTCAGATGTAGTAGCAGTCGACTTCCAAAACCATCGGACATGTAGCAGGTCACACCAGATGGAATTCCTCCTTCCGTCTTTTTGTTCTCAAATTCCAATATAGCCTCACTTGGGACTTTTGGTGTTACCACATTCCGTGTCCTGTCCCCTCCAAAAGAGTCTTCTGCTCTTCTTCCTTGCAGAATTCCTTGCCACAGGATGTGGTGATGGCACCTGGCCTGAATGCCTTTAAAAGGGAATTGGACAGATTTATGGAGGAAAAGTCCATCACAGCTTACAAGTCATGATGGGGGAAAGCAACCTCCTGGTTGTAGGAGTAGGTTTTCTCTGTGCCAGGTGCAAGGGAGTGGTGACTGGACACAGGTATTTTGTTGTCTTGTGTGCTCCCTGAGGCATCTGGTGGGGCCACTGTGTGACACAGGAAGCTGGACTAGATGGGCCTTTGGCCTGATTCAGCAGGGCTCTTCTTATGTTCTTATGTTCTTTTTATCTCATTCATGCCCCACCCTGCTTCCATCATGGCTCTCAAAGAGACATACACAGAATTCCCAGGTGAGCACCTATTCTAGCATTGACTAGACGTAGGACTACTTAGCAAGGTGACTCACATGTGCCTTCAGGCCAGGGCCAGCCCATCCATGAGACCAACTGACACAGTCGCTTCAGGCAGCAGGTTGGTGGGGGGGGTACCCGTTTCCATCTGCCTACATGCCTCCACTGCTCCTCCTTCCACTCCTTGGACTGGAAAAGGAAGAGGGGGACAGAGAGGAGGAGGAAATGTGGAGGGAAATGCTGAGCTAGAACATTGGAGAGCAGGAGAAGCATTTCAGTAGAAATTCAACTGAAATGAAGCTGGGCAGCCCAATCTTGTGTAAGATGCGGCGGCCAGCCTAAAGGGTCCCGGGAGCCCAGAGGGAACCTCAAGGGAAGGAGACAATCATCCCCTTCCCTGGGTGTAAGCGGCCTGTGGCCCTATGGGTCTACCCGAATGTATGCCAGCTATGGAACTGGTGTACATTCGAGCCCACCGTGTAAGGCCACACTGGTCCGGGAGAGGGCTTTGGATATCGATGGACCTCGCCACCGATATCCCCGCCCTCCCCCTGCCCAATGCAGTCAGTGGCTGCCCTCTTGGTCTGCCGAGTCCACCTTCCCCCCGCCCCTGCACCTGCTAGTGCAGGACTTACCTTGCCCTGTGGGTGCAGGGACAGTCCACCAGGGGAGAGAGGGACGCCAGCCTCTGCGCCAGCTGCCCTTATTCTCAGATGCCGCGAAAGTGCTTTACAGCACTTTTGCGACACCCAGTACTGGGGAAGCGCATGTTTCCCTGGTGCTAATCTACACTGGATTGCACTATAAGACTGCTATTCTCCCATGCATGCTTCTTTAGCGGTAAAGCCTAAGCAGGAACAGATTATGTTTGTAAGTATGGTATGGTGAATTGCCTTTGCTCTCATTCGCTCTTCTTGTCACCTTTGCCTCCTGTTCCTTCTATCTTGTTTTCATTAAGATTGGCACAAGTTTAGTCAGTTCTGGACAGAAAAGAAGTGGCAGTATTGCTATCAAGGCTAAGATGTTAACAGTCTCGTCGTGAAAACTCCAGTTTTGTTTTTCTAGAACAGACCTTGAAAGGACATGGTGTAACTCTGTCGTCGTCGTCTTCTTCTTCTTTGTCGTCTTCGTCTTCTGTTGCTTTTTATAAAATTAAGAGTGAATCACCAGGACATCTTGTAATGCTTGTCTTTATTTCTAGGCCGCCCTTGTTTCCATAGCAGCAATGACCTGACTAGCTGCCTGGCCGGGCTGTTGCTGTTTGTTTCAAGGTGTTCTGGCTAGTTGACTGGGCATCATCATCACACCTGGGGACCTGAGTTGCTACCTGCCATTTCATTAACATCTCATCAGGAGCTCCTGAGGAGCACTCTTGGTTCTGGAAGTCGGTCAAAGGCAAGAGGTCTTTGCAGTGGTGATAATAATAGCTATGGCTTTGTGTAATATCGGAATTTCATGAAGCAGACACTGAGATTTGGAAACAAAAAAGTTTCGGTAGGCAGATCGCAAAGACATGATCGGAGGGGGGGGGCTCCTAAAAGCATGACTTGATTAGAGTAACAAGAGATGGTAGGGAAGGCAAACCCTAAGCTATTATCCTTGTATACTGTGGCAAGGAGTGTACCCACTACTGCCTTATTTATTTATATTATAGTATTTATATACAGTACCACCTTTCTCACAGACTCAAGGCAGTTGACATAGGCAGGCTGATCATAAACCCCACTTTTTCAAATGGGGTTTCACAAGTATTGTTCTATGAGAGAAACTCACATAACCCTCAAACTTCAACGGGGGGGGGCAGCGTTGGGAGGGCACCCGGGGCAGCGTCCCATCGGGTTGCCCCCTCAAAAAAATTACAGCATGGCCTAACGGCCGCGCCAGATTAGTACTTAGGGGATGGGTGTGGGGGGGGGGCATTAGGTTGACGTGCGTCCTCCCCGCCTTGGGGCGGCGCGCGTCCTAGTGATGCCGGTGGGCTTACCAGATCTCTAACTGGGACAGAGTGCTAGACCTTTAGGAGAAGGAATGTGGGCAGGTATAGCTTGTTAAACCTTAGAGCTCAATCCTAGGCATGTCTACTCGGAAGCAAGCCCCATTGTGTTCAGTGGGGCTTGCTTCTGAGAAGATATGCCTAGAATTGTGCTCTAAGGTTTAACAAGCCACACCTGCCCACATTCCTCCTCCTAAAGGTCTAGCACTCTGTCCTGGTTGGAGATCTGGTAAGCCTAGCCTAGGGTAATCTTCTCTAGTCTTGTCAAATAGAATGTGCTGCTTAGATCCATTTGCTCCATTAACTCACATGCACTTTTTAAGCACAGATTTTGATTGCTTTCCATTCTACCATACAGATACAGAGTCTATAATACATTTTATTGATATCTCTAATAGCTCAATCCTATCTAACTTATACCACTGATGCAGGGCGGGAGACTTTGGAGGGAAGAGGAGATTTAAATCCCCTTTGAATCCCCCTTTGGAGGGGATTTGAATCATCTTTCCATTCTGGGGCCTCCCGTTCTCGCTGCACTGCTGGTTATACCGGTGGTGTAAGTTGGATAGGATTGCGCTGTGTAAGATTCTACAGACCTTGGCTGTGAACCTGGGCCCCCACAAAAAATGCTTCCAATTGGGCCCCACAGCTCCTAAGACCAGCTCTGAGCAGCAGCCCTTCAGTATCTGCTCTTTTGCAACCTACAAAACCGTTTTCTGTATTTGGATTCAGGGCCCATATTCTCTTTCTCAAGCAAACTCTCTTTCTGAAGTCTCCTGGCACTGTGCAAGAGTTGGTATGACTCCAGTTCTTTCTCTCTTATTCTTAGATAAGCAACGAGAATCTTTGTACTGTATTTCTTCTGATCCCTGCACATTTTTCCCGTGTCTCAAGTCATCTATCAAGATAGTTTTAAATTTGAAATGTAACTTGGATAGTCCTCTGAAAGTTTAATTGTATTTGTCAAATGAGATATAGCAAGCACACTTACTGTCAAAAAAAAATTGTTGCTTGGCAGCTCTGTCATTTCTAGGCAAGGCTGCACTACACTGACAAAATCCTTTAGCGTGCTCCAGTGTCAAGTGCACTCTCCTGGTATGTTCATTTGACTGTTTATAAGGTGTAAGGGAAGAAGGTGGGCAAGGTGTGTATAGTGAGTAGTGGTTAGCGAGCTGCACACACCACCCTGCTCCCCACCTCAGGGCACAATCCAGACGAAGCTGCCGGAGCAAATGCTCAGGCACCGGAAGCAGTCGCAAACATGCCGGAAAGCATGTTTGCGACTACTCGGGAGTAAGGGAGGCCGATACAGAGGACGGCCTCCCTCGCTCTGTCGCCAGAACGCCTGGGCGGCTGCTGGAGGAGGTGAGTCCGGATCTGGCGGGGGCGGTTCGGCGGGCGAGGGAGGGGGTCATTGGCCTAGCCGACCCGGGAGGGGGAAGGGGATGGCCTCAGCCATATCTGTTCTAGGGTAATGGCTCCTACAGTCCCAAAAGGATGCTGGGAAACAGCTAGAAATGTCCAAAAATGGGGGGTGGGAATTCATCACTGACAGTGTGTCACCACCTGGTGGTGGGAAGTGGGAGAAGGCGCTTGTCTCAATATAAGGAACTGGGGTGGCGAAACCACAACTTCTCATCAAGGTTTATTTCTCCCTTTGGAGGGTAAGTGGTAGCAGGTGAAACTTTACCTTTAGATTCTCTGTGCCAGGACCTTGATGATGATGATGATGATGATCATCATCATCATCATCATGAGTGTCACATTCTAAATTTCTGTGGGTCAGGCAGCTGTTAAGGAAACGAAATGTTGAAACTCTCTCTCTCTCTCTCTCTCTCTCTCTCTCTCTCTCTCTCTCTCTCTCTCTCTCTCTCTCTCTCTCTCTCTCTCTCATACACCACAGGTTCTCTCTCTCTCTCTCTCTCTCTCACATACACCACAGGTGCAGAAGCTAAGTACATGTTACCCTACACCAGTGTTTCCCAAACGTTTTTGACCTGTGGCTCCCTTGACCATTGGCAACCATTGGCCATGGCTCCTCATCACCATTATTGATGCCTGCCAATTGGCATTGCACTGTTTTCCGAGAGGATTCCATGGCACTCCTTGGCGTCCCTGGCTGGTTTCCGTGGCTCTTCTGGGAGCCGTGCCTCCCAGTTTGGGAAGCACTGGTGTGGGGGAATGCTGAAAACTGGAGAGGGACCAGTAGCAGTGGCAAGTGATGGTAGTGGTGGTACACAGGCACATAGGGGGGCCTTGGCTGAGAGCCCAGAATACACTGGATGGGAGGCTGAGGCTAAGAAGACAGTGTCTTCTGTCTAATGCTACCGAATAAACTCATGGAAGAGAAAAGATTCAAACCCCAAATGTCCTGTTTCATACTCTTAGCCACTTCTTTTTATTCAGCACTCTAGCTTTTAAAGTTATAGCTATATAACTTTATATGTAATAGATTTTTTTTTATTTTGCAAGTTCCTTTTGTTTCACCCTTGCCCTGTCCATCAATGTCTTTCATTATTTCCCCTTCACCAAATATATTTTCTTTCCTGAAAAGTTTCTTAGAAGCAATTGGTATTTTTATTTGTGAAACGTTACTAGAAGAGATTTCCGCGTTTGTAAGCGGCAAGTCAAATCTCGATACAAAATTCAAAAAACGGAAGAATGAAGTTTCCCTAATGCATTGGTTCCACTTTGAACCAAGACCAGGCAATTCAGTATTCCAAAATCTGGGGAGAAATGTAGATAAGAATTTCAAGAGCTTCTTGAACTGAATCCACTGAGGTAGCTGCTAAATAGGAGGCAAAGTAAGAGCTACATATTATTCACTACCAGTTCTCGAAATCTAAATCTGACACTGCAAGAAGTGCAGTTCAAACTTTGCAGGTTGAGGATCATGAAGTCCTAAGCTGCTGAGATTTCCCATTACAGAAGGAATGAAGATTGTAAAATGATGGTCCTGGGTTTGAAGTAGTGAAAGAGCTAAGGGGTTAGATCAGTGGTTCCCAAACTGGGAGGTGTGGCTCCCAGGGGAACTGCGGAAACCAGCCAGGGGAGCCACGGAATCCTCTTGGAAAACAGTACAATGCCAATTGGCAGGCATCAACATAATGTAATGGGGAGCTGTGGCCAAGGGTTGCCAATGGTCAAGGAAGCTGCAGGTCAAAAAAGCTTGGGAAACACGCCTTCTCCCACTTCCCACCACCAGGTGGTGACACACTGTCAGTGATGAATTCCCACCCCCCATTTTTGGACATTTCTAGCTGCTTCCCAGCATCCTTTTGGGACTGCAGGAGCCATTACCCTAGAACAGAGGTTCTCAACCAGTGGTACTAGTACCACCAGTGGTACTTCGGCCAACTGCTGGTGGTACCCGAGTGGCTGGACCATCGAAACCCCACTCCCACGCAGCGCTTTTGGCGACGCGTTTTCACTCTTGAGCGGCTCCTGCCTTTGGCTGAGCTTCTTGGGAACACCGAGAAGGGCCCTCCCACCCACCAAGAGCCTTCTACCTGAGTTTTCTCTCCTCCAAAAACCTGAAACCCCGGAAGTAACTGGCAATGATGTCATCGCCAGTCACTTCAGGAGGAGAGTGGCACCAGAGGTGGTACTTGGCTGGGAAGAGGTTGAGAACCCCTACCCTATAATGCTCCTCTGAAGGTCTTTGTTTGAAACACCATTTCCCAAAAACCACAGGTACAAGATATGAATTGATCTTTCTTCATGCCTGTGGCTTGCTGAAGACAATCACTCCTAGCCAACCTCCTGCTGAGACTGACTGTATATTGACTCCTTGCCTGCCTAGTCCATGTTGAATTGGTAATTGATTGGGTTGTCCTATCTGTAGAACTGCCTGAATTTTAAACAAGAACTGTTAGGTTCTGTCAGGGGTATCACTAGGATTGATGACACCCTGGGAGATATCTCATGATGTCACCCCTATGGACCTCCTCACATACCAGACCACACGATGTGGAGGCCACCTGGGAAACGCGATCCCTGCGTGAGTTGCTGCGGGGATTGGGAAAAACCAATTTTCTACCAGTGGTGCGTTTTTGCACCACCGGTAACAAATAGAATAGAAAGTCATTTTGATGTCACCCCTTCCTGGGGTGATACCTGTGGCAGTCTGCTCCCGCCTCGTACTGATACCCCTGGGTTCTGTGCTATCCTGGGACGAGAGGGTTTTCTCAAATACCCCCCCTTGCCTGTTTTCCCCAGCCTTGAATGGTAGAAATGGATGTCTACCACTTTCTCCTCCAGCCACTGATCAAGTAAACCACTGAAGCAGAGAGCAGGAAGGGGTGTGATGAGTGCTAACCACTGGGTTCTACTGCCTCTGGCTTCCCTATCATTGCCCC
The DNA here is from genome assembly GCA_026170595.1 of Plestiodon gilberti rubricaudatus. Taxonomy (NCBI): domain Eukaryota; kingdom Metazoa; phylum Chordata; class Lepidosauria; order Squamata; family Scincidae; genus Plestiodon; species Plestiodon gilberti. The sequence goes on along the minus strand of JANXHW010000002.1, from coordinate 103,443,392 downwards.
ATAATCCTGGAATATATTTGTGAGCTACAGACGTTTGCAGATCTCACCTCCAGAGGCCCCAGAGCTATGGAAGCTGATGGGATTGCTGTTTCACCTGCATCAAAGGCAACAGGAACAACTTTTGAGCAGCACGAGTCCTTAGCAAATGGAAGGCTAGACTCTAGATCAGTGATTTTCAACCTTTTTCATCTCATGGCACACTGACAAGGTGCTAAAATTGTCAAGGCACACCATCATTTTTTTTTTTTACAATTGACAAGGCACACCAAGCTACCTGCCTCACACCCCATAATGGCCGTACCAATAAATGACTCTCCCCAAACTCCTGCAGCAAACCTGTAGACCATTCGCAACACACCAATGTGTGCACAGTGGTGGAAAATCGCTGCTCTACATGCTGCTACCGCAGACAAGATGAGTGTGGACGTGCCTGGAAGTGGCAAGGTCCTCTTCCTACTTCTGGTCTTTCTTTATGAGCTTCTGTTCCTAGAGAGGATGGCTTTGCCAGTTTAAAGGATGGTAAGGGCGCAATCCAAACCTACTTAGGCCGCCATTGTAAGTAGCGGCCCAGTGAAAACGGGAGGCCCCAGAACGGAAAGGGGATTCAAATTCCCTTTGAATTCCCCTTTTGGAGGGGATTTGAATCCCCTTTCCGTTCTGGGGCCTCCTGTTTTTGCTGGGCTGCTGGTTACAATGGCGGCCTAAGTAGGTTTGGATTGTGCCCTAAGTCTCAGATTCATCCAGGGACACACTACTGAAGTACTTGACAGTAGCGTCAATGTGGATGAGCAATTCAACAAGTGTCATAAGATTGAAAATCCCTTCAAGCACAGTGCAAAGAAAGGTGCCGAATTCTTGTGCAGTCGAAACAAGGTGGACTTGGTGACAACAATCTGCACAACACAGACCATTTTCACAACCGTTCAATCAGTCAGTGTTTGTACTTCCAGGTCCGCCATTTGAAAAATAGAGTCTACATTGGCTAGAATTAATATTTGCTAGAAAGTTCTCTTCCACATTAGCAATCTGCAGCCTAAAATGTCTTCTGAGATACACAAAACATGCCGGAACAGCACTTCCATCATGGTTAACAATTAGTTGAAAATAAAGCTGACACATCAGCCAACTCTCATGTAGTGAAAATCCCTGATTTTCCTGTATTTTGGGGGGGGGCTCCCTCCTCTTATAGACAATTCTAGCACTTTAGAGGCTTCTGTGATGCCTCAGCCTCCTGAAGTGGCTGCTGAGTGATTCGAAGACAATAGCCATGCTTATCCTATTGTGTTGGAGTTTATTGGTTGAGCATCTTCATCTTCCACAGCTGACTGCTAAGCAAAGGCCCTGGCTTTTAGCCATCTCATTAGACTCTGAAGACCACCTGATGTTCAGGAATGGGAAATTGAAGGACCACCTCCCCAGTACCCAACCCCACAGGCGAAACCTGGTTAATGCCCATAGATTATAATAAGCAGGATCATCATCATCATCATCATCATCATCATCATCATCATCATCAATAACAATAACAATAACAATAACAATAACAATAACAATAACAATAACAATAACAATAACAATAATAAAGATTATTAACAGTATTTATATACCGCTTTTCAACAAAGGTTGAAAAAGTTTGGAAAACACTGCCACCACACAAATACACTTATCTTGGAGCTGGATGAAGCAGTGCCAGGAGGGATGGTATGTAGCTGTGAACAGTGGGATGCAGTCGTAGGCACGTGGACGGATGGGCCCTTCCCCTTCCACCCTTTTGGTCAGATCCCAAGTCTTCTTGAGGCCACACTGGTCTCATTGGCCTCTGGGGGGGAGGAGAGAGCAAGACGTTCCAGTTTGACTCAGGTACTTCCTCCTTTCCCTTTTCCAGAGGCCAGTTGGGTACTCTTAAGACTGAGGCCAATCAGGATTCTTCCCAGGTGCCCTTTGCAGTGAACTCCAGAGCAACCACTTCTAGAGTCACACTTCAACAATATAGGCTTTCATTATCTATATGCAACTTGCATATAAAATTATGAAAATCTGGCACAGCACTAGTTTTCTGAAGTATTGGACTTGGCGGGTGGAGGGGGGAGTCAGAAGGCAGTCATGTAAACCCCCAGGAGCATGTGGCCCCTTAGCCATTACCTGACCTGGCCGGCCCCTGACAATCCCCATGCTCCCATCCACAGTATGCAAAACTGGCCTATTCGGCAGGGTTGTTACAAAGATGACGAGATGGCCACGAGTGTGAATCACTTGACAATGCTATAGAATTGCTAAGTATTATCAATAAAAAGTTTCCGCTTCAGGATGTAATTCAAAAAAAGTATACTTCCTGAGAAGTACGTTCTGCCTGATCGGCTGAGTCTGGTGCAAGGGAACCATTGCCACAGCTACACGTCAGGCTGCAATGAATGAATTCTATGATATACTGAGTGTTTTCTATCTTAAGCAGCTGTGATATGCAACACAGCACACAGAAACAAGAGAAAATTACTCTTCAGAAGTAAAAACTCTGTTATGGAAAGCAACGGAACTCATTTCCACAAATGTGTGTTTTTCTTTAGTTCCAGTTCTGTGCTGCATTCACAGAAATCTCCATAACATTTCTTATCCCTATAAATAATGCAGCACCACGATCAAAGGAAATGGGTATTTTTTGTACTCTCAGCTTCATGCATTAAACCGTGTATCCTCCAGTCAAGATATACACAGGCAAGTTTGCATACAATAAGATATTCTTCTCCTTCTATCCTCGTGTAATGAGAAAATGTGATTTTTTTTCTTAAATATAGGACAAAGAGTGACTACAATTTTGTAGACTCTTTCAACGAGATAAAAGCCTGTCACTGACGTGGGGAGGGAAGGAGAGTTCCAGTCATTTCTCCAACCACACTGCCCTCCTGTTCCTCGATTTCTCTCCCCCCCCCATCCCTTGATCTCCTGTCCATCAAGAATGGTACTGCTACTGATGGGGGGGCATTGGTGGGTCAGACCTGATTTCTCAATGATGTCTCATGTTCCCCCAGTCTGAACATGGAGATAAGGGATGCTTCTAGCTCAAACTCAAACATTCTGTCACTTCAAGAAGCATCAGAAACATATTTCCCTCTCCTACTAGAGGCATTTCTATGGTAGGGGCAGTACCGTAAGTTGCGCCCCGTCCTAGTCCCTGTTTACAAACCGGAACGAGGAGGCCCCGCCCCCTCGCCGTCGGAGCTATTCCGTGCTCCTACCCAACCCTGGAGCCGCATTCAGCGAGGAGATATTGCTGACACCACAGGAGATCCATTGATGATACCTGGGCCACCCAAGGGAGTTGCCCCAACTTGAATGAAACAAGACTGAAATTGACTGAGCTGAAAACTGAGCCAGCCTATATCTACATACACCCAACCCTTCATCTCCAGAGCCCCGCCCTGGGTTCTGTCTCTTTGGACCAAACTAAACCAGACATGCGGTTGCATGGCTTTCTCCCACCAGTCTTGTTTTGAATATGGAAAGCCTTTTGGAGAGACTGCGGTCAGGAGTAAAAGAGCATTGGTGAAGGCAGAAGCTGCTGAAGGTTCCTGCGGCTTATCCACTCAAAATTGCCTCCTACTGGCCTTTTCTCACAAATAAAACTGCACAGAACTGTGTATGAACAAAGAAAGAGTTGTATGTCTCTTGACCTCACGTTTCTAGGACACACATAGCATAGTGTTGCTGAAACTGAAGGTTCAGTGTAGCATTGTGACCATAGGTGACCCTGAGCTGGCTCACATTACAGTAGGGACCCTGTATCCGTGGATCCAGTATCTGCGGATTCCCTTATCCGCAGTTCCTGGGGGCCCTGGCCCATGTCTCCCACACCCATTACCTTTGTTATGTTTCTAGCACAGGTGCCAAACAAGTGCGTCTCTTACTTTACCAAAATGCTATAAGCCTGCATGCTGGCATATAGCACAGAGCAGGCAAGCCGCCTGAATACTAGAGAGGCTCCCAAACATTAACAGGAAGCAATTGCTGCTTCCTGTTTAACATTCAGGCACCTCTCTAGTTTCAAGCCTACTTGCCTTCTGGCTTATAGCGTTTTGGTAAAACAAGAGACACGCTTGCTTGGTGCCAGCGCTAGAAACATAACAAAGGTAATGGCCCTGGTGTGGGGTGGGGCGCAAGGGATAGGGTTCGCTCTTTCCCCCGGTTTCAATTAACCACGGTGAGAGCTGGAACCTATCCCCCGTGGATAAGGGGCCCTACTGTATCTTATATTGTTTGTCATAAGTTTTTCTATTGTATCATAAAATCATATACCCTGTTTCCCCTAAAATAAAACCTCCCCCGAAAGTAAGACCTGCCGTCATTTTTGCATGATTTTTGCTGGCACTCATAAATATAAGACCTCCCCGAAAGTAAGACCTAGCTAGGATCATCAGCCAGACGCGACCCCCCCCCCCCCCCGGCACTTACTTTGACCGATTTAAGCTTCATTCTTTCCCGAGGGGTGCAAGGCTCTGGAAGACCTGCACTTGAGTCCTCCACCATAGAGACAATGTCCTAGAGATACTCTGCAAGGTTGCAGCCTCCTTGCAGTCCCTGCTGACCTCTCTAGCACGTCGTCTCTATGTTGGAGGACTCAAGTGCAAGCCTTCCAGGCCTTGAGGAGCCTTGCACCCTCGGGAAAGAATGAAGCTTTAATCGTTCAAAGTAAGTGCCCGGGGGGGGGGGGGGGTGCCACAGCTTAGGAAAATAAGACCTCCCTGAAAATAAGACCTACTGCATTTTTTGGAGCCAAAATTAATATAAGACACTGTCTTATTTTCGGGAAAACAGGGTAGTTTCTATGTATATACTGTAACCATTTTCTTGTTACAAGCTGGACCAAAGGACACCTGTTCGTTAAAGATGTTCCTCCTTAGGAAAGTGCTTTGAACTTGTTTTATCGTTTATGGCATGAACTAGATGCCTTATAATGAGCAGCACTAAGCTCTATCCATATTTTATAATGAGCAACACCAAAGCCTATAAATAGGTAGAAATGAGGTATTGTTGAACACTAACAAGTCTTTGGGATGTCATTTAGAGGAAATCACATGATTTCAGGGAAATCGAAAACTAAATTTTAACAAGCTCAGTGTTCACTGCGTACGAGTATTACTTCATCACCGGTATATTATGGGATGGTCTTTGTTGTTGTAATTCTTTGTTGTCGTAAATCTTTGTTGTTGTAAATAAATACATCATGCATCTATGTAATGGTGTGCATCCCTTCACAGCTGACCTGCGTGTCAGATGTGTTGACTGTACACTGGGCAATTGGTCTTAAAAATAAAGAAATCTTAGTCTTAGTCACACGCTCCACCGTGGTTACATCTCTGTCTTTGCCCCACCCCACCCAGAGACGTCACTAGGGCGCGCGCTGGCCGCGCCGCGATTTGGGGGGGTCACCCGATGGGCCGCCGCTCCCAGCACCCCCTCAATCGTTGCAGCCGGCTCGGGGACGTCTTCCCCGGACGGCTGTCCTGGGCCTTCTGAGGAAGGCCAGCTGCGCGAACGTTATTTATAACGTGTTTAGCGCATGCGCAGACCGTTCCTGAGGGAAAAGGGCAGCCCTTTTCCCTCAGGAACGGTCTGCACATGCACTAAACATGTTATAAATAACGTTCGCGCAGCGGGCCTTCCTCAGAAGGCCCAGGAGCGCAGGCCCGGGAGGATGGTCCGAGGCCTTCTCCCAGCCTCGGAGCCTCCCGGGTGATGCGCGGAGCCTCCCGGTGACGCGCGCAGCAGGGGAGGTGACGCGCACGCGCGTCACCCTTCTGCGCGCGTCACCCAGGGCCCTCGGCCCCGCGGGCCACTCTACAGTGACGCCTCTGACCCCACCCCCGCCACTGGAATGGAGTGGAACTGGAGCCAAAAGCTTCCGTTCCATTCCAGGGGCAGAGGGCGGGGTGAAGCCGTATCGTCCCGCCCACAGCCCCCTTGGAAAAACGCCACCTACGCTACTGAGTTGTTTTCCCAACAATAGCCACATCTTTCTGCCTTCATGAGTCTTGAGTGGCACCGCTTTGAATCTCCACATATGGGATGGAGTTGTGTGCATAGTCAAAAGTCGATTTCAATGCTCTCCCAACCATAGGCCCTCCTCATAGGAGTCTTCAGCTGCTCTCTGCATCTGCATGTAGTTGACCTTTTCCCACCCAGTGAAGTGATGTGACTGGTCTTGTTACTTGCTGTTATACCTGGGAGTTTTTCCCACTAATATATGTATTTATTTATATGATGTGTCATGTCAAAACGAGCCCTCTAAAAAACTGTATTTAGGGGGTCACCGTTAAAAATGTTTGGGAGACATTGATCTAGGTCAATATTGTTTACACAGACAGGCAGCAGACGGAGATGCTATTTTCATTATTATCAAGCTGTGTGGGTTTCCCCTATACAGCTCCCATCACTTTCCCCAGCGATAGCTTTGGGCGTTGTTTTGCACATGACGGGACCCAGGGAGGCTGTCCTAGACATCAGGAACTCTGATGGGATGTGTACTCTTGAAATCAGGAATGCAACAGTGAAAATAACAGCTGTTGAAGCAACAGGAAAGTGGGAGGGGGGAAATGACTGTGCACAGGCATGAAAAAGTTACAGCAGGTTTCCAGGGGGGGGGTCTTCTCCCCCAATCATCACTACTATTTGCCAAAAAGCAAATCAGGAAAACAACAGGGCCTATTTGAAATGCAATGCTACTTCTGTGAAATTCCTCCTCTGGCAAAGGCTGGCATTATGTCCATATTGTTAGTGGGTGACGTTCTGCAAAATGCATGTAAATTTTTTTTTCTGAGATGAGATTGCCTTATTCTGAACTTCAGTGGCAGCTAATGAAATTTCTCCCCAGATTAGACCTTAAAATCTCATCAGGCTAATGTGATTTGTATATTTACAGGATATGCATTTCATCTACATTTTTTGCTATCTGCCAAACATAAACTGAATCATGAGCTGGCATGCTCCATTTTTACCTGCCACATAAATTTCCAGCATGTTGGTGAATGTCCTAGTAATAATGCTAATAGGTTTGCAGCATTGTATGTAGAGTTCACGGTTATGAAAGCTGAACAGGGTTAAAAGAGCAGCATTCAGAAACCTTAAGGCAGCGATTTTCCACCGGTGTGCCACAACACATTGGTTTGCTGCTAATGGTCCGCAGGTGCGCTGTGGGGTGGGAGTTTGGGGGAAGGTCATTTATTAGTAAGGTCATTGAGGGATGTAAGCCCTCCCCCCAGCAACATGGTGTGCCCTGTCAATTGTCAAAAACCTGATGGTGAGCCTTGAGAAATTTAGCACCTTGTCAGTGTGCCGTGAGATGAAAAAGGCTGAAAATCACTGCATTAAGGCAGTGTTTCCAAAACTTTTTCGACCTGCGCCTCCCTTGACCATTGGCAACCATTGGCCACTGCTCCCCATGACATGATGCTGATGCCTGCCAATTGGCATTCCACTGTTTTCCGTTAGGATTCCGTGGCATTCCGCAGCTCCCCTGGCTGGTATCCACGGCTCCCCTGGGAGCCACGCCTCCCAGTTTGGGAACCACTGCCTTAAGGGTTAAGAGCCATGAGCAAAGTTCTACTTTACATAGCAGTTTCATTTGCCCTTTCTAGACTAGGAGTTTAATTAAATCTCACCAATAAAGTGCAAAGGGGAAACATGCGTCTCCAAATGCATGAAAGTGCGCACAGCTCCCCAGTGTGTGCCTGTGTATGTTCCTCCTGAATATTTGGAGACACGTGTCTTCTCTTTATACTGCATGTGTATCAACTGCAAGACACCAGTATATAGCCGGCAAACACAACGACTGCATCGAAGCTTGCAACAAAGTCTGCTTTCTGTCTTGGAAGACATCTGCTTGTTTCAAGTCAGTGCTGAAGGGCTGCAATGAGTTAACTTGCAGATTTTCCTGTTTCAAGAACATGACTCAAGTCTCCATGAAAATCTCCTAAAACTTCATCTTTTGCTTTTCTGTGGGGGGACCCACAACATGTCCCTACCTCCCCACCCTACCTTTTTGCTTACCGTCTAGGTCTCTAGGAGAATCCTACAAGATTCAAAAGCTTGCTGTTGACAAGAACATTATGCTTTGTTGGACAATGGATTTTTCTCTTAAATGGCCAGCACAGCCATCTACAATTTTGTAACTAAGCATAAGTACATGAAATAACCATATGTTTGTCCCTCATTTACCCTACCGCTTCCTTCCACTTCCTCTATCATCTCTCTTGTGTCTATTCCTAAATTCCTAAAGAGTCAGGATGGTGTAGTAGTGGTTTGGGAGTTGGACGCAGAGGCGTTCTTACGGTGGGGATGGTACTGTAAGTTGCGCCCCGTCCTAGTCCCCATTTACAATCCGGCAGAAGGCGGCCCTGCCCCCTCGCCGTCGGAGCCATTCTGTGCGGAGAAGGCAACAGGCAGGAGACTCCCTGCCTGTTGCCTTCTCCGCACGGAATGGCTCCAACGGCAAGGGGGCGGGGCCACCTTGTACAGGGGAGTAAACGGGGACTAGGATGGGGCGCAACTTATGGTACCACCCCCACCGTAAGAACGCCTCTGGTTGGACGTAGACCTGTAAGATTCAGGTTCAAATCCCCGCTCATCCATGAAGTTTCCTGGGTGACCATGGGACAGTCACTATCTACCAGCCTCGTCTACCTCACAAGGTTGTTGTGAGAACAACAGAAGGGGAGGAACCATGTATACCAACCTGAGCTCCTTGGAGGAAGGGGGGGTATAAAAATGAATAAATAAATTGTGAGCCCTTTGGGTCAGGGAACTTGTCCTCTCATAAAGTGCCATGAGCACTGATGGTGCTATCTATCTATTCCTCCCTCCCTCCCTCCCTCCCTCTCTCTCTCTCTCTCTCTCTCTCTCTCTCTCACTCACTCACTCACTCACTCACTCACTCACTCACTCACTTTGAAATGGCCCTCAGCAAGACAGCAAAGGAAATAAATGGTAGGTAATTCTACCATTACTGCTGCTGCAAGGCTAGCTTGAAGATGGGCCTGGACACCACCTGTTCCTTCTTGAGTCATCAGTCATGCCCATTTAGAACCCTACCTTTAGCTGTACACTCCCTTAAGCTTGACAGAATTACAGTTTTCTTTAAACACTGATATAATTTATTTTCATGAGTGCTTCCAGTGTTTCACTGTGTTTCCAGTGGAAGGAGGCTATTAGAAGAGCCCTACTGGCCCATCTAATCTCGTATCCTGTTTCCAGTGGTGACCAAGCAGATGCTTTTAGGAAGGCAACAGCCCTCCCCTGTTCCACCTATGAATTTGTCTGTGGCTATCGGAAGCCAACTAAACCAGTGACCACCACCAATCTTGTACAACTGAATTCTATCATGTAATTATGAGTTATGTGAAGAAGTTCCATTTCCGTCAGAGCTGAATATCCATTGAATGAGGCCAACTTTTAGTATTATGAGAGAGGGAGAGAAAAAATATTTCTATTTGTTTTTTTGGTTTTATAATTTTGCAATCCTCTAACATGCTCTCTCCCCAATTCCTTTTTTCTAAACTAAAACTAAGTGTAAGCTATCTACACTTAAACTAAACTCAGAGCCCAATCCTATACCAGCCTTTGACAGTGGGATGGGGCTCTGCTTCATCGCAAACGTGCCATAAAGTACGTTGCGACAGCGCGGAAGCCTGTCTCGCCAGTGTGGAGGCCAGCGCTGGCAGGCCTCCGCTGGGGATGGAGCTGTGCCCACCGGAGGCAGGTAAGCTCTCCACCAGCTGGCGGGGAGGAGGCATTCAGGGATGGGGTGGGGAGGAGGGCAGATCACACCTGGGAAGGGGGTGGGCTCAAATCCCAACCCCCGTCCCAGGCTTGAAAGCCCAACACGGGGCTTCTCGGAGTTGCGCCAGCCATTTTGCTAGCGTACCTCTGAGTAGCCCCATAGGGGCTGCTGGGGCTCGACACAGGGGAAGAGGACGATAATCCCCTTCCCTCAAGGAGACCTCCAGCCCTGCACTGGATGCTGTGAATTAATTGGGCTGTGACTTGGGCTGTGAATTCAACGAATAGAAAGCACATTACCCATATACATACTGTAACAACCACTCTACTAGGACAGGGTAGAATTGGGTCCCTGGAAATCAAATCTGACTTCCAAAGACTAGAGTTTTCCACCCTGCCCTAGTAAATGCTGACATTTACCAGCGGCCAGCAGGTGTAGTGCCAGTGTAGTGTAGTGTAGTGTAGAGCCAGGATGGTGTAGTGGTTTGGGAGTCGGACTTAGACCTGGAAGATCCAGGTTCAAATCCCCGCTCAGCCACGAAGCTTCCTGGGTGACCTTGGGCCAGTCACTATCTCTCAGCCCCACCTACCTCACAGGGTTGTTGTGAGGACAAAAAAGAGGGGAGGAAATATGTACACCACTCTGAGCTCCTTGGAGGAAGGGTGGTATAAAAATGTGAAAAAATAAAATAAAATAAATTTATCAGTGAATGATGGAAATGAGGCTGAAATGGGATCATGAACTGAAAGCAGCCAGATGCCTTTAACATCTACTGGTAAATGTTGAGTTTTTCCCCCGATATTTTCCATAGGCCTTTAAAAATCTTAAGAATGACTGATAAATGGCAATAATCACTTGGAATCTTGTACATCCCCTGTTGAACAGAAACTCCTGTCCTCCTCTAGTTTGTAAAACGCAAAGAAATTGAAGATATAAAACCTAAATAATGCCCTCAAAGGATAATCCAACAGACTTACTGTGTGTGCTGTAATGTACAGTAGTAAAAGAAATCAATACGTCTGAACAATATTAAGGCCGGGCATGCACCTAGAATCAAGGAGAATCATGGAAATGTGAAAATAATTGAGCTAAAATCCTTGCAATCAATATTTTGTATGAATCAGACTATATATTTCGAAGTCACATGGGATTGTATATTGCTGTTCCTTTTAGCCGTTTCTTACTGCAACACATATACAATGCTGCCTTATCCTGAGCCTGACCGTTTCTTTATGTAGCCCAGTACTGTCCACCAGGGGCGTAACATGGGCAGGGCCTGAGAAGCAGCTGCTCCGAGCGCAAGCCCGGGGGGGGGGGTTGAGGCACAACCCTCAGGCCCCACCACCTAATGGCTGCCCTGGCAGAACGCGAGGACAGCCATTTGCCTGCAGCCTCCACGCACCCCTGTTCTCTTTAAGAGGATGGAGCCCATGCCGCTGTTTCCCAGTCTGCAGCACGGACGGGAGGACCCTCCCACCCACGCCACAGGCCGGGAAACAGCGGCGCAGGCTCCGTGCACTGGAGGTCTGCCGGATTGGCAAACCTCCAGCACACAGAGCCCGCACTGCTAACCCGGAAGTGACGTCACATGACATCACTTCCGGGACGCAGCAATCTCCCACGACCCAGGTGGCAGGGGAGCTTGTAACGCCCCTGCTGTCCACTTTGACTAACAGGCAAAAGGTCTTTCTGCTCAGTGGTAGAGCACAAGCCTTGCAAGCAGGCAGCCCCTGGTTCAATCCCCAGCATCTCCAGGTAGGACAGAGAAAAGGTTCTGTCTGAAACCCTGAAGTGCCACTGCCAGTCAGTGGTAACAATACTGAGCTGGATGGAGAAATCGCTTGACTCAGTACAAGACAGCATCCTATAACCCTGAGATCCTTTAATTGGAGATGATAGGAACTGAACCTTGGTTCTTCAGGGAATGAAGCTATAGCTCAGTGGCAGAGCTATAGCTCTGCATGCAAAGGGTCCCAGGTTCAGTCCCTGGTATTTCCAGGTAGGGTTGGGAAAGACCCCTGTCTGAAATCCTGGAGAGCTGCTGCCAAGCTGTACCGATCTTCTGAAACAGCAGAAGGAAACTCCATATTGTTTGGTTTCAAGCCAGGCTGCAGGTGGGGGGAGGGGGGGACTCAACTGCAACACAGTTAGACAAAGGTCAACAGAGCCAGAGGCAAAGCAGGTTGGGATCAAATACTGGATCAGCTAGATCAGGGGTTCCCAAAGTATGGAGGCCCGCGTAACCCCTACACAGGCCTCCAGTTGCCCTGCGTACCCCCAGACTTGCTGCCCCACACATACCCCCTGTTAAATTGTTTTTTCCAGGTTGCAGTGCGGGCGGGTCCTCCCACTTGCACCACAACCCGGAAAAGAAGGCTACAGCCCTGCTGATTCGGCAGGACTGTAGCCTTTCCCTCCGGGTTGCAGCACAAGTGGGAGGACCCGCCTGCCCACACCATTTTTATTGGGGGAAAACCTTCAATTGAAAACCTTCCATTGTTTTGAAAATATACTCAGTGTGATTTGAATGGTTTCTGCCCCTGTTCTAGACTATACATCCCTTTAATTTTGAATTGAATGTTGATAATCCATACCCTTCCAGACCATAAACAATGGGATACGTAACTTCCCGGTATTACATGCAGTCCCATTTGATACATAAAGTTAAAACAACAGAAATGACTGTACAGTATTTCAAGGCATCAGCGTAAGTGGACAGAGATGAAATTTGTCATTTTTGACACTTTCAATTTTTTAATAGTCTAAAAAAAAATTCAGCACACGCTTAATTAACAATAAAAAATTGCTACTGATTGTCCGACAAGATGGTTCCACACACAGGTGTACAGACTGTACATGTGCTTTTCTTGTAAGCAGGACTCTAAGGGCCCAATCCGATCCAACTTTCCAGCACCGATGCAACCACAATGCAGCACCGATGCAACCACAAGGTCTCCGTGATTGCCCCCTCCCACCACAAGATGCAGCACATGCCCCATTGGCATGGCTGCATTGGCGCTGGAAAATTGGAAAGGATTGGGCCTTAACTAGGTACTGGCAGCATTCAGCTCCCAGATCACTTCTAACAACATCTGAATACTGTAGCTCTATTTCTTGCGTTAGTGATGAGGTTATTGTGGCACTCAGGAAACTAGTAAGAACAGGTAGGCTGACATATTTTACTTGTTGAACACACTGTAGGGAAGCCCACAACAGTGCATCAGGACCACAATAGGCATGGTGTGTGAATTCATGAAGATGTTGTCCCATCCATTTTCTTCCATTCCTTTGCTTAGTGACCTGAACAGAAGAATAATGTTAGCAAGTGCTTGAAACCCAACAGACTCTGGGCACAATTAAGTGGACCATTTGCTCTTCGGTTGATGCCCAGCATGTGTGATCCATCAGTCTCCTGAGCAAAAGGACAAATTTAATTCAGATGTGAAGTTGTGCTGAAAGGACTGATGGATTTTGGGAAGAACCTGACATTAGCCACAGGCTTTGTACTGGAGCAGCAACGTGATCAAATATAAATGGGGGGAAAGACCATATTCACACACTCCCACCTGCCCTGTTGCAAAAATGTTAACATTTACGCTGCACCAGATTCTATCCTCACGAGCTAAGATCAATTACATGATTTGTGGTGTGGTTCTCGATGTGTAGATTTCTGGGCTCCATTTGTATTACTTCTGGCTACACCCCTGCTAACTGAGAAATAGGCACTTTTTAAAGTGGCATCCTCTTGTATTTGGGAGGGGGAGAGCAACTGTCCCTCTTCATCCCAGGAAGGCATCTTTTCCAGCGGTTGTTGCTGGTGTCTCTTCTGTATTGTGAGCCCTTTGGGGGCAGGGAACCATTTATTGATTTATTTTAGTATGTAAACTACTCTTGTTGAAAAGCGGTATATAAATACTCTTAATAATATAGTCCTCCCTCAGTATCTGTGGGGGTGGTGGTTCTGGCCCCCTTGAGGATGCCGTGAATCCGCGGGTGCTGAAACTCAACACCTGGTAAAAATAACTTACCAGATCCTGAGAGGAGGGCCTCCAGAGGCCTCTTCTGCATCAAGGCGGATCCACACCGCACGCATTCACGTTGGTCACGATCCGGCACGTTCTAGGAGCGTCCGACATGCCATAAGTCGCCTTGGACTCCACTTGAGACGGGACACAACCAGCCGGCGGGCAAACACCATCACGTGCAAATAGCACCACACCAGATCACTGCCGTCGCTGCAGGGGGGCGGAGCTCTACGTTCCACCCCGGCTCCGACCCTCCGTTACACCAGAGCATGAAGCGGCCCCGCCGCCTCGCCTTCGGAACCATTCAAGGCAGTGAAAGCTGATTTCACCGCCTTGAATGGTTCCGAAGGCAAGGAGGCGGGGCCGCTTCATGCTCCGGTGTAACGGAGGGTCGGAGCCGGGGCAGAACTTAGAGCTCCGCCCCCTGCAGTGACGGCAATGCATCAGATGCACGCGGACTTGGCTGGACGCAACGCCCCGAGCCACATGAGGTGTGGATCTGCCTTCACGCTGGGCCTGCAACTGCCTCCATAGGCCTCTGCGAGCCTCAGAACGGGTCTCCGAAGTGACCAGAAGTTACTTCCAGTCACATCGGAGATGCATTCTGAGGCCTGCGGAGGCCTATGGAGGTGGTTGTGGACCCCGTATGATGAGGAACAGGCCTCTGGCTCGACATCCGCAGATGGTGAAATCCGCAAATACTGAGACTGTGAATGCCGAGGGGCTACTGTAATAACAACAACAACAACAACAATAATAATATACAGTATTTATATACTGCCTTTCTTGGTCATTGGATTTCTCCTCCGACTTCAAGGTGGGGTACATGGGCAGCCTTTCCTAACCCCTCTAATGTGTTTTTTTTTTTAACAATATATAAATGTCCAATCTTTCGTGAACAGCTACATTCCAGGTGGTAGGATCCTTTTGCAGTCTGGCTTTTCTGCTGGCCGGCACCTCCCACACACGACCGATGCAGCTGGGAGCTCCTATCTCTCCTCACAGAGACTTTTCACAGCTTTTTGTCAGCGGCATGTCTCGAACGTGCCATTCGCCGATCTTCAGGCTTTGCAAGGCGGCGACTCTACCGACTGAGCCAGGCCCTCTACTCATTATATTATTATTATTACATACATACATACATACACACACACACACACACACACACACACACACACACACACACACACATATATATATATATATATATATATATATATATATATATATATATATATATATATATATATATACACACACACACTCAATCTGGGAAGCTGCTTCAAGGGTCTCAGGTTCCGCAATCAAAGGACACTTACCTGGGACACGTACCTGGGAGTAAACTACTGAACACAATGGGACTTAAGTCTGAGTAAGACAGGTATAGGACTGCGCTGTTAATTCGGCAATATTGAAATACAAGTTCAGTTAGCCCTGTTGTTTGCACCCCAGGGGTACAATTGATTTCAAAGTGATTTCAGCTTGGACGCCTGGAGGGCAGGACAACAGGCCACGTTCTGCTTCAGCCACGGGAAGCAAAATAAAAAGACCGCAAATGTGGCGTGCCAAAAAATGAGCTCAAAAGATGGTAAAACGCAGTACTGGTTCAAAAAGATCTTTACTTTGCAGCAAAGGACACAGACTTGACCACACAAGTTGTGTAAGGGACAATACAATTACAAGGGTTTATATACATTAGATTTGGAACTTAGTACATATGCATTTGAATTTGTAAAGGAAACCAATAGACAGAAGGATCCAAGGAAAATGCATGGAAAGCAACCAATAAGAACCCAGATTCAAACTTTCCACCAATTGCAAGTGTACATTACAGTTTGTTAACCAATAAAAGGAGAGATCCTAATGTTGAACCAATGGAAAGGTGTTGTGCTTGTGTGAATTATTGACCAATGGGGTCTGGGCTGCAGATGTTGCAATGCTCCAGGTGTGATTCAATCATCCCCCTGGCCAGGGTAGCCAGAGGATGGGCCAGAGCTTCCTTGGTATGAATGGGAAAGCATATGCACAGACAGGTTTACACAATACAGCTATTTAGATATTCAAGCACAGGAATGACTTAGACCAGGGTTTTTCAACCTGTGGTATGGGTACCCCTAGGGGTACGTGGACCTCTTGCTGGGGGGTACGCCAAGCCCTGCCTCTTAAGCAGCTAATTAAGTGTTAATTAACATGGATTTTAAATTGTAATTATTTTTGGAGCCCTTCTGTCTCTCTGATTTTGGTTTTGGGCTTATTTTTGTACTTTGGAAAATGTACTTTGGTGGGGTGGGGGAGGGAGGAGCTGATTTTGGGAAGTGTGACTTGGAGAAAAAGAGATCCTTGCATATCTCTCTCTCTCTCTCTCTCTCTCTCTCTCTCTCTCTCTCACACACACACACACACACACACACACACACACACACACACACACACACACACACACACGAGTTAAATAAGACTTTTTTCACATTTAGAATTGTTTTAGTACTTTTTTATTTAACAATTAATTACCTAATTAATTAATTAGCAGTCAATTAGCAGGGGGTACTTCAGAAAATTGGACCATGATAGGGGGTACCCAGGCCTCCAAAGGTTGAGAACCCCTGACTTAGACAAAGACTGGTGCCTGGGTTACAATGTGACACATGTAGAAAGGCATTTGGTTACAATGTTGCAGATGATACAGAGGGAAATGCAATAGAACCGAGATTGAATTAGGAGAAGTTGGCTGGCAGCCGGCGCTGGCCCTGAATCACTTGGCATTGTCTTTTCCTGCTTCCCAGGAGACACCAGGGTAAGGTGACATCTGTCCCAGGAGGCAGCACAGGAGAGTTGTACAAGTAGATTTTATAAAGTTATATTCATTTTAAAAGTCTCACCCAAAGCACTCCCTGGCAGTGTTCTTGCCCTAAATGAGGAGAGACTCCGAACTCTCATCTTCTTCCCCCCCCCCCGAACTGATGAGGACGAGCTTCCACCTTCCTCCTCTCCATGCATCAGAGGGGAGACAGGACTTTCACCTATTCTTTTTGTCATTGGGCAAGCCCCACCGTAGCAATGTATGGTAGCAATGTAACCCCAGTAGCAATGTATGGTTGCGAGAGTTGGACCATAAGGAAGGCTGAGCGCCGAAGAATAGATGCTTTCGAACTGTGGTGCTGGAGAAGACTCCTGAGAGTCCCTTGGACTGCTAGGAGATCAAATCAGTCAATCCTAAAGGAAATCAACCCTGACTGATCCCTGGAAGGACAGGTACTGAGGCTGAAACTCAAATATTTTGGCCACCTAATGCGAAGAGAGGACTCTCTGGAAAAGACTCTGATGCTGGGAAAAATTGAAGGCAAAAGGAGAAGGGGAAGGCAAAGGATGAGATGGTTAGACAGCATCACCGATGCAACGAACATGAAAATGAGCGAACTCAGGAAGATAGTGGAGGATAGGAAGGCCTGGCGGGATATGGTTCATGGGATCACGAAGGGTCGGACACGACTTAACAACTGAACAACAACAACAACAAGCCCCACCGCCTTCCAGGAGTAACTCTCTGCCAGGCAAGGAGGAGCGGTGCCCACTGCCATGCCTTGGCAGGAGAATTGTGTCCCTCCTGTGTTGGGACACATCTGTGGTGAGACCCCGTTGATTCCTGAACAGAATACGGCGATATAACTGCAGACAATAAGCCAGAAATCCAGAAACAGTCTCAACTGATAGCCCTCCTTCGATATCTATGACGTATTTCACTTTTCCACCGCTAGGCCACCTCACAGCCAACAGCCACTGTGGGAGAATGAGCAGGGATGTGGATCAAGTCTCTGACTCCCAGTCTCGAGTCAAGTCCCAAGGTCTCTGGGTCCAAGTCTCAAGTCAAGTCCCAAGTCTTTGCCCCCAAGTCCTTGGTTGCGAGCCGCGAGTCCCTATCTATTTAATGGGTAAATTTTGACTTGTCGTAAAAGGCTCCAAGTCTCGAGTCAAGTCTTTTGAGTCTTTTACAATTGCCGAGTCAAGTTTGAGTCAAATCAGTGATGTGACTTGAGTCCGGCTCGAGTCTGAGTCAATAGACTCAAGTCTACATCACTGAGAAAGAGTAGAAGGAGGGGAACTGTTCCCTAGGTTTCACGCTCCTTCTCTCTTGGCAAGGAATGCCTGCAGCATAGATATAGGCTGTATGGTGGCGGGGATGGGGGGGAAGAGTCACTCCCCCATTCTGCCCATCAAGCAGTCTATTCATAAAGCCCAGTACTATCCATTTCCAAACTCGATTTCGCAGTCAGAATTATAGCTGGCGCCACAGTTTGACTAGAGAAAGTATTCTAAGCATGATTTGACTGCTGTCAAGAATTTACAATAAGAAACAGCTGGAACGTGAAAGCAAAATGCAATCTTGCTGATATAAACTGTGTCACAACCTCTATTATAATTATGCACTGAAGCAGACTGCCGAGGAAGATTTGGCGAACATCCCGATTCTGACCTTTCTTTGTTATTTGGGGGGCCCAAAGAAAAAGCATTCACTGACTCACAGTCTTGGGCTGTGTAAAGACAACGGTGGCAATAAAATATTGATTATGTTCTGGCAGGGCCAGATTAATAGGTATAGTAGGATTGTACTTGGGAGCCTCCATCGTTCCTAAACCACACTCTCCCTTGCCAGTGTTCAAATAAAGGATGCAGGTTCCTTTTCACTAGCACAGTGGTGCCCAAACATTTTAGCACCGGGACCCACTTTTTAAAATGACACTCTATCGGAACCCACCTAGCATTATGAGACTTTAAAGAAAGTGATCTAGAAAGAAATATTTTTATTTACAAGTAACATTTTTTTATTTATTTGCAAAACTCAATCCATTTGTAATAATGAGGCAGCCCTAATTAATAGCCTCAAGTCTTGAGTGGGCTTAGTTATGTGACCCAGCCTTCACCTGCTCCCACTACCTGTCACTGACAAACTTGGAAAAAAAAAAACACCAGGAAAAAAGGAGGCTCAAACTTTTATCTCCCGATATTTACACAAGCTTGCAAACTGCAGGAGCTCAGCTCTTTGCAGGGCAATTGGCAGCTATCTTGCAAACTACAGGAGCACAGCTCTTTGAAGGGCAATTAGCAGCTATCTGATTTTTGAATAGACTGAGGGCTTGAGGCCAGAGGCGTAGTAACGCCTGGGGCCCTGATGTACAGGGCCCCAGGCGCCGAGCTTCCGGGGGGTGCTCTCCTCGGACTAGAAGCTGGAGCGGGGCGCCCGCCCGCAGCCATAACGGGCGGGCGGCGCTCCAGCTTTTGAGTTAGAGGAGAGCGTCCTCGTCGTCTAGGCAACGCGCACAGCGCGCGCCCGCAGCCACAGGGTCTGGGCGTGCGCTGCGCGTTGCCTAGACGACGATGCTGTTGCTCACCTCGGACTCGAAAGCTGGAGCACCGCCCGCCCGCGGACTCCGTAACGCCCCTACAAGTGCTTTCTGGAGTTTGCGCATGTGCAAACCCACGGAGTTTCCAGGGAAGGTTTGCGCATGCGCAAACTCCGGAACACGCTTCTAGGGGCGTTACAGAGTCCGCGCCCAGGCAGGGAGAAGTTCAGATAAGTGCCGGCAAAGCATACATTTACTTTAACGTCCCCTTTTAACACTTTAAATCGCCCGAAAACCGAAAAAAGGCGAAAAAATATGCGAGTTTCAGGAGGCTCGCGCCCCCCCAGAGGCCCTCCGCCACGCCGCCCGCCGCACCACCGCCCCATATCAGCCTACGCCCCTGACTGTACAAAGACAGAATCCAGTAACAACCAGAAAAATCGTTAGCTTTTATATTACTTCGGGTTTTGTCTTCTGCCTATCATGCTCTAGTTTTTTTTAAGGGCATTGTAAGGAAAATTGAATTCCATGGAGCAAGAGCTTGGAATTGACTCATGCATGAGCTCTGCAGTGCTGCAGTGCCACCTGTTGGCACTGCAACAGGTGGCACTTCATTGCAAATGCCAACGGAGCACGTACTGCATCCAGAGGCGTTCTAATATGGGGGGAGCAGGTGTGCTCCACCCCAGGCGCTGAGTGGGCACGGGGGCGCAGCAGCCGGGCTCGAGGCTGCGCAGAGCGGCGCGGCACCGAAGCCCGGCTCGCGCGCCCCTCTGAAGCAGCGCGCCCACTCGGCGCGTCCCCGGCCCGAGGATAAGCACTCCTCAGAGCGACCGCCCAGTTCGGCGGTCGAGGGCTTTCTGAGAGGGCTGAACGCGTCACGCCGGCTATTATAGGGTTTGCGCATGCGCAATAAAAGCCGGCGCGACGCGTTCGGCCCTCTCAGAAAGCCCTCGTCTGCCGAACTGGGCGGTCGCTTTGAGGAGGGCTTGTCCCCGGCCGGGGATAAGCCCGTTTGCCCTCAGAAAGGTTTTGCGGATGTGTAAACCCTATAATAGCCGGCGCAACACGTTCGGCCCTCTCAGAAAGCCCTCGACCGCCGAACTGTGCGGTCGCTTTGAGGAGGGCTTGTCCCCCGCCGAGTGGGCGCTCAGCTCCGAGTCCGGCTGCTTGGGGGGGGCGCTCCAAACCCGCCCCCCCCAGGCGCCGGGAGGGCTGGGAACGCCACTGACTGCATCCTATGGGGGGCAGTCCCAGAGGCCTCTTCGAGATAAAGGAACATTTTGTTCCCTTGCCCCGGGGCAAGCCTCCACTGCCCCAATGGGTCTCCTTGAATATGCATCAGCTATTTTGCTGGTGCAAGTCCAAGTGGGTGCAGGGAAGTGGATTGAAGGGGGATAGGATATTGGTGGAGCTGCTGCCACTGATAACCACCCCTTCCTTCCTTCAACACACTCCCCTCCCCGCCCCCTTCCCCACCCAGAAACTCCCCCATTCCTCCCCTCCCTGCCTCATTCTGCCCACCCACCACCCCAATCACCAACTCACTGGCACCAGCAGACAGTGGCCCCTTCGCCGGCCTGCACACAGAGCCAACAGCCATTGCACTGTCAACCTCGTTGCGCTCACCAGTCACTTCCTCCAGCGGAAACCTATGATAATAGGATTAGATTGTTAGATTAAATGTCCCTCTGAGATTATGTTTGTTTCCTCCCTTTTTGCCAGACTTAGCATGGCAGTTGGCCGTTCTGAGGGATGGTGAACCAACACTTTGTGCATGCCTTGGAACTACACTCCCTGATGTGAGGTTAGCTGGGGTTTAGCTAGGAGCTTAGTCTTTGTTGTTTTCTGTCTGCCTGGTATGCTTTTCAGCACCCGGAGAGTAAGCGATGCCAGCGCGAAGTCCTGCGCTGCTCACTCTGCTGCCGCAAGTGAGTGCTACACCGGTTGGTGCAGGGGGTGGGCAGAGTCATGGGGAGAGTGGGCAGGGGTGGCAAGGAAGGGGGGGCATTGGCTGGCCTGGGCTGGGAGGGGGCAGGAATATCGGCGCTGGGTTGCTTCGATATCCTATGCCACATCACAGCCCGGGCCGGCCTTAAACGGCCTGCCCGGTTGTGCGCCAGTTTCAGAGCTGGCGTGCATCCAAGGAGGACCACTGCAGTCCATGCCGCTTACACTGGGGGAAGGGGACAAGGGCCGCACCAGTGTAAGCCGCAATGCATATAGGATGCAGCGGCCGGCCGCAAATACGTGCGCAGGCTTCGGCTGTTAGTTCAATTGCTCTTTTGAGTAACTGGGCTGCAATTATATATTTACTTGACCAACTACAAAGCATTTAGTGCCAGATCCAGCTAGTTCCTTGGAACATGCAACTCTCCTGTGAACACAGCTCTTGTTTTGCCAGAGAGCTGCTGACAGGGGGTGGGGGTGGGGGCAGGAGACTCCCGCACATGGAGCACCACATATGGAAGGACATCGGGAGGAAGCAAAGGCCAACTAGACCGTGACCAATAACTTCCCCATATTATTGAAGGTATGCTTTCTGCAACAAGAGGTTAGAATGGTTTTCAGGAAATAACCCCCTGAAGTTATTTGATTCTGCAGTGGCAATTGGAGAAAACCTCTACTCAGGAGAGGATTTGCAGTAAGAAAATAGCACCCAAGGAAGCCTCCCCCTCCCCGTATGCCCTAAACCGGAGTAGGGTTGCCTCCCTCCTCACCCCCATGCTGCACCAGCATGGCTGTTTTAGACAAAGAAGTCTTCTGGTTGCAAACATGCATCCAGGTGTTCTTTTTTGATCCTAAGCTACCACCCAGAACTTCACTGAACGCATAGTCTTCCCAGTTTCCGCCCCCCCCATTTCCTCCCCTTCTTCTGTGGCTTCTGCCTATGTCAATTTTCAGACGATAAGCCAGTGGTGAAAGGGTGGAGCAGAGGCAAGTAGTTCTGCAAGACTCCGTTACACTGGAGTCAGCGGCCCCTCCCCTTTGCTGTTGGAGCCATTCCAGCAGCAACAGGGGAGTGTCCTGCGTGTTGCCTTTGCTGCCAGAATGGCTCCAACAGCAAGGGGGAGGGGCCGCTGACTCCAGTGTAACGGAGTCTTGCAGAACTACTTGCCTTCACTCCACCCTTGTTACGCCTCTGCGATAAGCTCCTCACTCCAAGGAACGGTCTTCGTGTTCGGTATACTATAAAATGTAGTCACAGCAGCCACAACAACTGTTCCCAAGAGAGGCAGCCAATTTCTTATC
This sequence comes from Plestiodon gilberti rubricaudatus, assembly GCA_026170595.1. NCBI lineage: Eukaryota > Metazoa > Chordata > Lepidosauria > Squamata > Scincidae > Plestiodon > Plestiodon gilberti. The sequence continues at coordinate 103,421,007 of JANXHW010000002.1, read as the reverse complement.
AGGAAAAAGCATCTAAAATACTTGGTTGACACTGCAATCCAAAGGACATGTCCAAAGGAGTAAGGCCCACTGAGCTCCGTGGGACTTACATTGTAGCAAACGTACTTAGGACATCATTGTTAATGCTCCTTCATTCTGTTTTTAGAACTGTAAAGTATTGACTGCCACCCCAAACTTAAATCCATTTTTTATTTGGAGGAAATGCTATTCATTTCGAGACACTTACCTGCAAATCACTGTGCTTAGGGTAACAGCATAATATCTAGTTCAGGGGTTCTCAACCAGTGGTACTAGTACCACCAGTGGTACATAGGGCAACTGCTGGTGGTACTCGGACCCACTGGCGTCACTACAGGGGGGGCGGAGCTGTAAGTTCTTCCGTGATTGGAGCCTCCGTTACACAGAAGAACGAAGCGCCCCGCCCCAGAGCCTTCCGACCCAGTTGTTTTCACCGCTTTGACTGGATTGGAAGGCACGGGGGCGGGGCGCTTCATTCTTCCGTGTAATGGAGGCTCCAATCACAGAAGAACGTACAGCTCCGCCCCCCCTATAGTGACGCCAGTGCTCGGACCGCTGGACCAGCGGAATCCCACTTTGACACGGCACTTTTGGCAATGTGTTTTTGCTCCTGAGAGGCTCCTGCCTTTGGACGAGCCTCTTGGGAATGCTGAGAAGGGCTCTCCCACCCACCCAGAGCCTCCCACCTGCGTTCCTGAAAACTCAGAAGTAAATGGCAATGATGTCATCACCAGTCACTTCCAGTGGTATGCTTCAGGAGAGTGGTGGGTGAACAAGAAACTCATGCTGGGTTGTAACAACACTCTTCCCTGTGTCCTTTGTGAGAGGAGTGACTCTGCCAGCATCCCTTTTGGAGAATGGAATGTGAGGCAGAGGGTGGAGCTGCACTAGCAACCTCATGCTGGCCAGCCAATACTAATACTAATACTAATACTAATACTAATACTAATACTAATACTAATACTAATACTAATACTAATAATATACAGTATTTATATACCACCTTTCTTGGTCATTGGATTTCTCCTCTGACTTTAATCCAAGGCGGTGTACATGGGCAGGCTGTCCTAACCCCCCCCCCCTTGGGTTTTTTTTACAATATATATAAATGTCCAATCTTTCATGAACGGCTACTTTCCAGGTGGTATCCTTTTTACAGTCTGACAATTCTGCTGGCTGGCGCCTCCCACAGCCATGCTGGGTGGTCACTCCTCCCCAAATATTATTAGAGAGGTCTAATGGCCCCTCCCCTTCCTAAGCCCACCCTGGCTAAAGAGTTGGTGGAGAACTGAGTAGCCCCATTGCAGCAGACAAATGTTCCCTTACCCTGAGGAGACCTCCAGCCTGCTGCTGCCGGGGATAGGATTCAGCATGGGCCTTGTATCCCAGGTCAGGGGGGGAGGGATAGGATTGGGCTGTCCATCAACAGTGCTTCATAAATGACATTCAAGGGCAAAAAATGTTCACCATAACCATCTGTGGATGACATGGAGACTGGTTTGGATCAAGCTCCATTGGTGGAAACAAGCCAAATGGAACCATGTTCATTCTAGAGACAAGGCAAATTCCCATTGGCACATAGAGGTGCAGACAGCCAATGTCTCTTTCCCTCCCCAGAGCTAGACTTTGTTCACAACATGCACAAAAGGCACTATTGAGTAGTCCACTTTCTGAATGAATAGAAGGCCCTTCTGTGGGGGGGGGGGAATGGTGAGCAATAGCCAAGTTGGCAGTAGCGACACATACTCATTGGCTGCCTATAAAAGCTTGTATCAAATTATCCATCAGACTGGAGTTGAATGTAAGCCACTGCTTGCCTTGTCTCCCGCAGAGGACACAACTGCTTAAAGGCAGAGAGCTCTCAAGCTATGTTGTTCCTAAGTTCTAAAGTTTTATCATTTTCCTCCACATCTTCCAGTGGACACGGAGGGCGAGATGTTCTTAATAACCCTTAAGAAGGCGATTAAAGCTTTTGCCCCAGTTTTCTGGCCAAACAACTCACAGAGCCGAAAGGAGTCATCCCTCCCCACTAAACCAGCATCCAACATTTCATGCCTCTATAGCCTGGAGGTCTTGACACTAGACTACACGGCACATAATTTCCTCTGCAGGCAAAGATGGGAATGACGGAGAGACTCTGATAAATCAAAAGCAGATATAAATTTGAAAGGAAGATTGAAGTGCCTTCTAGATGTAGCTTCAGCATTCCTATCATGGCAAACATCCTTTATACAATCAGTCAGGTGCCGGGAGAGAGAGACACACAGAACATGTCATCATTGAATCTGATAACTCTGCTTGAATAGCAGCAAACCTATTCATGACCAAATCTTACTTTTTTCAGGCCCCGACGTCCCTTCTACTGATTGTTTTAAACAGCCACCTCGATAGGCTTCTCTCATACCTTCCCCATCATCTTCCAATCTAAATAAGCTGTCCCCTACAGTTATCAAAAAAAAACAACTGTTGCGAGTGATGTCAATGGCGTATTCAACATGTCTTGATTTTAGCTCAGTGTCCTCTAGTAAGAGAAAAGGGACTTTGGTCATGTTTTCCTTGTATAGATAGAACACCTTGAAATGTTCTTACATCACTTTCCAGAGGATCGCTCCTCCATCCCCAGAACTCTGCCCCTCGTTGAAATTCCTACTTAGTTGGAAGTATGAACTTTAGGGACTGGAGATGCTAAGGACCAAGGGTAGTGTAAGTTAAAATAGATACAAGTAATTAATGACCCAATCCTATCCTCAGTCAGCTCGTAGCATGCCAGCCTGGGCTCTGCTGCATGCTATGAGCCGGCTGGGGACCATGACACAATGGAGAGGTAAAATAATATTTTACTTATCCATGGTCACCATTGGACCTGCTCGGATCTGCACCAGCCTTGGCTGGCGAAAGTCCAGGTGGGCTCAAGGGGGCGTGTTCAAGGCCAGAAAGGGAAGACAGGAAATCAGCAGCTGCTGCTGATATCCACCCCTGCCCTCCCCTGACATGCTCTGACTGGCCCTGATCCCCACCCTGATCCTTCCCCTCATGGTCCCAAACCTCCCCCTCCCCACCCACAACCCCACGCTGCCACTGATATCCACCCCCTGCCCTCCCCTGAAATGCTCTGCCTGGCCCTGATCCCCACCCTGATCCTCCCCGTTGTGGCCCTGATCCTCCCCTTCCTCACCCAAAGCCCCAACCTGACTCCAACCACGCACCATCGCTGCAGCTGCCATACCAGCGGCCTGGGCCTTCCGTCGAAGGATTGCGAGTTCCATCAGCAGAAGGCTCAGATAGAATTGGGCCGTAAGATGAAGCCTAGAATCAGGTGTTCGGATGTAAGTGTCTTGCTTTGGAATCACCCCACTCTGGGGACCCCAAATGATTCAACCCAACTTCTCCTTCTAGGAGCAAGTTTGTTCCCTTTTAAATGCCCGCTTCGACTGAAAAACACCTCAAATAGTTAATGCCGTGTGTAAAAACGAAAGCCGAACTCAGATGGACAATTAACCAAAATTTATTGCTTTACAGCATCCTTATCTCTAACATGTAAATTATCCCAGAACAGAAACAAGTCTATCTCCCAAAAGTCAGTCAGTCTGACATGTCCAAAGGAGATCCTCCAAACCAGGCTCTTTCAGCCTCCAAACCAGGCTCTTTCAGCTGGTGGTCCAGGCAGGCAGCAGGCTCCAGCTTCTTCCTTTCCCGTCGGCTCAGCGTTCTCTGGTCTCTGGTCCAAGGTCACCAGTCCTTCGGCTTTGCAGAGTGTGTCCAGCTGTCCTCCTGGTCGTAGCTCCTTTCTCGGTCGGCTTGGCAGCAGCGTCCCGTCATCGCTCGGAAATCGGGCAGCGTATCCCCGTGGCGAGCTGGCAAAGCTCCTTCCTGCTCCTACTGCTGCTGCTTTTATACTCTTAAATTCCAATTAGTGCAAATTGGGTGCAGCTGCGAGCCACACTCATTGCACTCAAAGTCCCAGTTTCTTCCTACTTAGTAGCAACACCTGTGGGCCACGCCCAATTGCTTTCAGATGTGCTTCCACCCACACAGTCCTGGGTGTTGACCCCTTGCTGCCCAGTCCTGTCAAAGTCCTGTCAAAGTCCAAGTCTTCATCTGTTAACTCCTTGCTGCCTGGATCTGTCAACAAGGGTCCACTGCTGACACCACACTTGGCTCCTGCCAGTCTGCTGGATCCTTCCACTACAGTAAGTTCACCATTGGTGTTATACTGATATAGGTGATCATTAACTTCAGTACTACCAATTTGTATTGCCTCTCTTCCAATGCAGTAGGAAGGAGGGGGCTACTAGAGCAGCAAATAAAATGCAAAATGCTTCTGTTAAGTGATATGAGGCAGAATGTGGGGTTGGAGGAAGCAGAGGGAATGGTGAGCTTACTGTGCTTTTTAGGAAGTGCATGAATCAACTGAAATGAATCACTTCCCCACAAATCAGTGTACAGAGACAGGATCCCCACCTTCAGATGCACTAAATACGGAGCTCACAGGTGTGACTATCAGTGAGAGGAAGCACATCTGAGCTCTGGTAGATAAACAGTGCATGACCATTGCATTCCTGACTGCCATGTGTGTATACCAGTGTGCAAGAGCTTATCGCCCTGCAGGAATGTGGATCATCAGATCATCATTCCCTTCCCAAAATACTCAGTAAACCCATTCATGTTCCCCTTCTTTCCTGTACAAGTGAGACCTCCCAGAGCAGTTATCTACAACAGTACATATGAGTGCGAGTATCTGGGTCACACAAGACAAGTCTATGAAGTCATGCAGAAAATTCATAGCTGCTGCTGGACCACACTGGTCAATGGTCACATTCTCCAGGGTCTTTAAGTATTTCATGCAGCAGACTCTACGCTTCTCAGGGTTTATAGATCATCTATCAACTAACTCCTCACTTTTGGAGACAGTAAGTATCCTCATGAATCCATATAGCCAGGTAGGCTCTGCTAGTTCAGCACACAAAATAGTTATGGATGTTGAAAAAGGGAGTTCTGGGGGGTTTAATAAGCAGAGTGATCAGCAGAAGAACCCTTTTCCTATGGGAAATTTCACCATCCCGCTAGTTTGCTGCTATAGGAACAGAGGCAGTTAAGGTTCCAAAAGAAACACTTTACTCAGAGCCCAATCCTATGCCGGCCTTCGCTAGCGGGACTGGGCTCCATGCTGTTGCAAACGTGCTGTAAAGCACGTTGTGACAGCGCAGAGGCCTGTCTCGCTGGCGTGGAGGCCAGTGCTGGCAGGCCTCCGCCGGGGATGGAGCTGCACCCGCTAGAGGCAGGTGAGCTCCATGTCAGCCAGTGGGGAGGCAGGGGAAGGTGATGGGGGAGGAGGCATTCCGGGGCGGGGAGAGGGTGAGGAGGAGGGCGGATCACGCCTGGGGGGCAGACCTCTGCCGAATCCTAACCCCCGTCCCAGCCTTGAAAGCCCGACACAGGGCTTCTCGGAGCTGCACCAGTCATTTTGCTGGCATGCCTCAGTAGCTCCGTAGGGGCTGCTGGGACTCAACATGGGGGAAGGGGATGATCGTTCCCTTCCCTCGAAGAGACCTCCAGCCCCACACTGGATACAGTGGAGCCTGCCCCAGCGTCGCTGCATCTGAGCGTGGGGCTTTTAATAGGATTGGGCTGTCTCAGTTTTAACGTTGTACACATCTTCTGAAGTATCAGAGGCTCCTACTACTAATTGTAGTGGAAATCGCGGAAGATTGGCGAGGAGTTAGTGGTGTTACCAGTGGTCCCCTGTTTTGACAGGTCCGGGAAGGAAGGGGTTAAAGGATTGCCTGTTTGACAGGACTGGACAGCAAGGGGTTAACACCCAGGACTGTGTGGGTGTGGAAGCACACCTGCAAGCAATTGGGCGTGGCCCACAGGTGTTGCTACTAATTGGGATGAAGCTGGGACTTTGAGTGCAGTGGGTGTGGCTCGCAGCTGCACTAAATTAGCACTAATTAGAACTCTCACAGCTGTGGGCAATAATGAGGGCATTGATTGTAAGCCCACAGCTGTAGCCAGTAGAGAGTTGATGGGGACTAACAGTATAAAAGCAGCAGCAGTAGGAGCAGGAAGGAGCCTTGCCAGCTTGCCACGGGGACATGCTGCCAGATTGTCGAGCGATGACGATGACGTCTCTGCTCCAGACGGGGATACTCTGCTAGACTGACTGCTCACCTGGATGGACTACCCACCTGGATTGACTGGTATTGGGAGACGCTCTGCCTGACTGGAAGGTTGGAGAGACCGGGATTGATTGGACTTCGTGCTACATGACTCTTTGCTGGACAGGAGAAAGGCAACAAGGAGATTCTACCACCGTGAAGTAACGAGCTGGACTTCTCTACAGAAACGGACCCTCGTTAGCTAAGTACAATCTTATCTGCCCGGGAAGGGCTAATGGACATTTATTGCAGGGAAAGTAATAAATCTTGTAAATAGTTGCCTTGAAGTTCAGTGTTTTCTTTTGGTACACAGTTGCAATTTAAAGGGGAAAGGAGCTAACTTTGCCTAAAGTGGACTATTGGAGTTAATTAAAGGGGATACTAGTTTGCTCCCCCAGGAGTAAAGTCTGGGGTGCAACATTTGGGACACAACACTAATAGAACCCTATAGCTGTTCTTTTGTGTGTGAAAGGGGATGCTCATCACAGTCATGGCTGTCTGTCATTAGGAGAGCTCCGAGCTTAAGAGTCTGCATCCTTCTCCTTTGGTGGTCAGGGAGAGAGAGACTTGTAGGAGAAGGGCAGGAAGGAAGTTGCACAAAGGGGCACACCTCCTGCAAGGATCATACAAGATCTCAGGTGTCTGGACAGTACACTGCCCCCCCCCCAGAGTCCTGCAGGCAACATTGTACTGAAATTAAAATAATGGAGAGGGTACCAAGTCAAGCTCCTTTGGGGGGGGGGGTTCTTTGGCAAGTTACTCCTATCCTCAGTAAAGGCAGTGTTGCCTGCCCTCACTGAGCAACACTGAGGACCTTGAGGTGCTTCTGGGTTCTCTTTCTGAATTTAGGCAAAATAAAATTCAGTGCAACTCAAACTCTCTCTGGAGAGAAGCAATTGGGATGTGCAAGAGGAGACAATACCTACTTGCTATTGCCAGTCAAGACAATGGAAACTGACAGGCAACTCATTTGGGCCAACTGTGCTGTTCCAATACTTCTCCAGTTGTGGCTAGACTGCATATTTGCAAGCAGTACTAAGTATGGTCTCATAGCGTAATTTTCCTCCACCATGAAACAAGCTGTTGAAGAATCTGTAACAAAATCTTTATACTGGAATAGCCTTCTTTTAACCATCTGAGGTAAAAACAAAAATGATCAATGTAAAGTAAGTTATTTTTAATTTTGTTGGAAGGGAGGGAGAAGCTGAGTAATCAGCAAAAGCACACACACCCTCCAATGGTAAGATATCTCACCACCCAGGCTAGTTGCTATCAATAAAACATACACAGGAGTGGAGTCTTGGTTAAAGTTTCATTTTACTCACAGTTCATAGTTGATTACATGCATCTTCTGGTTGTGATCAGAGGCCCTACTACTTTAGAACAGAGAACCCTAGAAGCTGTTCCCTTTTTGTGGAAGTCTGGTGAGAATGGCCTGGTGGGCATGGAGCCCTGGCAGAGCACATCCTTCTCCTGCAATGTCAGGAGAGGAAGAGAGAATGTGAGAAGGAAGGAAATAGCAGTGATATAGTCTTGAGTCTATTGATTCGGACTCAAGCTGGACTGAAGTCGCGTCAATGACTTGACGCGGACTTGACTTGGCAATTGTGAAAGACTCAAATCGAGACTTGGAGCCTTTTACGACAAGTCGATTTTTATTCAGGGTTTAAACCCATTTTCCCCATTAAATAGGACTCACAACTCGCAACCAAAGACTCGGGACTTGGGGGCAAAGACTTGGGACTTGACTTGAGACATGAACCCAGAAACTTGGGACTTGACTAGAGACTTGGAGACTTGATCCATATCCCTGGGAAATAGTGTTAAGGATCACACCTCCTGCAAGAACCACAGAGAGGGACGGATATATGATCTCAGGTGACTGGACAGTACACTGCCCTCCAGAGTCTTGCAGGTGGCGTTGCATTCAAATTCCAACATATTTGAGCCATCAAACGTCGCATTCTAAAGGTGGATGCTGGGTCCAGGCCAGTCAAAGAGGACCAGATGTCTAGTTCATATTAACTTGCACCTTGCATTTTTGCTTAAGATGCATCTTTGAATACCTGGGGCTCAGTATTTTTCCAGAGAGGTAGTCATGTTTATAGCTAGGAGCAAAAGTAATAAAGAGATCCATGACCCTTTGAGACTAGCAATTATACTGTAGCATAAGATTTTGTACGTTGGCATACACTTTCTACATAAAAGAAAGTTTACCAAGTTATGCTGAAAGCAGAACAAGTGTGCTACGTTGCCATGGAGTGCATGAATGAATCCAAGGACCAATCAAAGTGGATGTAAGAAAACCACAACCACGGCTGATAAATTAGCATAGCAAGGCAGGCTCTAGAAACATCTGAAACGGAATAATGATTTTCTACCGTGCACCAGCCGTCCCCTGTCTTTGTTGCATCCGAGTTCCACAATATCACATTTACTAATGAATTCCAGCTCAGCAGCTCCATACAGGAGCCTCCCTTTGAAACTTTTTCATTCAAGGATGGTAACTTCAAGGTTCGCAACAGAATGTCCTGAGAGACCAGATTGTTCCCTCCCATGACTTTCTGAATCCTGTAAAATAGTAGATTGTTGTGTTTGTTTATGCTTCACTTATCTTGTGTAGTTAACGGTATGAATTATTCATTGAATTGGAAAAAGTCCTTTTCTTTAATTCTCACACACACACACACACACACACACACACACACACACACACACACACACACACACACACACACACACACACACGGTATTTCTCTTTGGTATACAGTATATGAATTCTGACAAATGCCTTCCAGATATTCAACATGGCAGATTAGATAGATAGATAGATAGATAGATTGCAAGTATTCATTATAATTTGGAAACATATCTGGCAATGCTAAAAACCTCCCCTCCTATAATTTTGCAGTAATGTCTGGGCAAGGGTGCTCCTATTTCTTTTCATTAGCCTCTCTTGTTGTCATCCTCCATTTTGTTTTGTTTGCCTTCTGTACCCTCATATTGCACTGACTACAGAATTCTATGCCACACCCCCACCAGAATGTACCCTTTTTGACCTAAACATTAAAATGGGAATATTATACAGGCGAGAGAGAGAGAGAGAGAGAGAGAGAGAGAGAGAGAGAGAGAGAGAGAGAGAGAGAGAGGCAGACACATGGCACAGATAGCCTGAAAGAGGATCCAAGGGCACTTCGTGCTCCGACATACGAGACTTTCCTTGGAGAGATCCAAGCTAGTGACTAAGGAGATTTTCAGTTTGCTCTTCAGCATCTCACTCACTGCTCTGTTCCTCTATGTCTATCTTACCAAATGTGCTGCCAGCAGTTTTGGCATTGCTGCATCTTAGAGCTTTCTATTTTCTGGTTTGCAATTAAAATTTGGTTTGACAATGCACGCTAATCTTGCATTTGAGGTCCAACCTGCACAAAATTACAGTTAGTTCATTTTGAGTGGAATCCGAGAGTGTTTTTCTCTTTGAATTTGTATATGCTTTGTATGTAAAATAGAGCCAAGACGTTGAAGGAAAACAAAGAGTACATATATCATCTTATTCTTATTTTATTTGTATGTACCGGTATTATTTAATGTCATGGCGTGTCCCATTTTGTTGGTCATTCTATCAAAGAGGCCCAAATCTCATCAATTCCAGAATTAACATGGGTGAAATTAAAGTAACTGTAAGTCTATTTGCCTCTTGCTCTTGAGTCCTCAAAGATTTACCTCTCTGTTATTTATAGTTGTTTATAGTTTGAGATAAATAATGTTAGTTATACTGATGATTCTGGAAAAAGATGTTCTTTACCCTGTGGATTAATTAGCTAATGCAGGTCTGAAGGTTGTCCAGCAGTCAAACCGAAAAAGGCAATGTCCTAAAAGAGCTCAGGATATGCACAGTCCAATTTGTTTTCCATAACTAATCATCCTGTCATACAATTTTAGATGTAAAGTTGTCATTTAAAAAAAAAAAGCTGTGGTCAATAGCAAGCTCTCAATAAGTTGAGTTCACATGAAGTGATGAATTGGTGGCCTTAGTTATTAGCTGGATGATGTTTTTTGTTCCCCTTAAAATTAATTTATTCCATGTGTTATTTTTTTTTTCAGGCTTCCACTTATACATTCATCATGGTTTCCCTTCCTTGTTACAGAGTGTCAAGGTTCTTGGCTGCAACGGGATGAGATCCTCTTCGACATGAACGCAAGCAATGCCTTTGACTCCAGAAAGGTAGCCAATGTATTAAAAAGTATGGGCACAATTCTTTTACACACCTGGTGCGACCTCTAACTTTTTCCTTTGGAACCGCAGCCTGTCAAGGAACCTTGCAAACTGCCCTTGAAACTTCCTTGGATTCCAAAAACAGCTCGCCATGTGATGTGGTGGGTTGTGAAGATCAAAAAGCAAAAGCCTCATCTGGAGGTTGAGCTGTCACCTTGCCTGAAAAAAGCTAAGCAGGATCAGCTTGAGTCTCACCTTGGATGGGTGACCGGAAACCGCTGGCGGAGCTCGGTGGAGGAACGTGGAGGAGTGTGGAGTGTCAGCTGGCAAGAAATGGATGACATCTTGAGACGAGAATAATGTTGGAAGCATTTCATTGCCCCTGTGTTGCAATCCTTGCAACAATTTTGTAAGGTGGGCATTATTATTATCCCCATATTGCAAAATAAAAAAGGGAGGGGTGAGAGACTGGCTGGCCCAAAGGCCACCTGATGAATTAAAAGACCAATCATCTTGATGTGTGATTGATTGATTGATTGATTGATTGATTGATTGATTGATTGATTGATTGATGTGGCTTTTCCTACGCTAGGGATGCACCAGAATCCCAACGTTCAGTCCCCAAAAGGGGGTTGAACTTTTTCTAAGCACTCCAAGTGAGCGCCTGAAAAAGCTTGCGCCTGATGCCAGCATGTAACGGCTGGCCTGTTGCATCCGCTTGTGCCACCTCTTTTGCAGGGAAACAGCCAGAATGCCACACATAAAGGAATTGCGCAAGATCCCCTGTGAATTTTCCATGGCTGTTTGAGAAGCTTGGCCTTAGTGTGAGATTGTTTGAGATGTGACCTTAGTGTGATTCCCTTGACCTTAGTGTGAGATTGTTTGAGATGTGACCTTAGTGTGATTCCCTTGACCTTAGTGTGAGATTGAGATGTGAATCCATCTAAGAAAGGAGAGCAAGAAGCGAGATTCATCACAGAGCTGTTCAGGGATCCCCCACCGCTGTGCTTGAGTGCATTGGTGGCAGTCTCATCAAAACGCTTTTTAGCACTATGAGGCTGACGTGATGTGGGGGGCAAAAGTCTGTGATGAATTGATGCAGTTAATTAGCGGACTAGGTAACGTTCGAGTGTTTCTGGAGCATTTTAGTTTCCCTGGGTTCCTAATCACAGGAGTGTGCCACTCAACAGCATACAAAACAAACTACACTTGGTTTCCTTTAGAGTTAATCCTCAAAACAGCCAAGACAGTAATCACACAGAGCTTTAATTTATATGCAAATGGAACTGACAGATAATTCACTCTTAGGCCTTGTTACTGACACTGATCGGGAAGAATAGGGCTCGCCAGATAGTTCTTTTGTCTTACAAGTAGCCCTTTTCAACGGCTCTATTTTTATATTCTAAATGGCCTAATTATGCGTATTCATTTCACATGTATAATATTGGAAAGCATTAGCAAAGTGCTCAAAGTCTCCATTCATATGATCATGGGAGACTGCTTGAAATGTAATGGCAGGAACATGTCTCTACCTCATAAACCATTTCTGTGAGTCATTCCCCCGCAAGAGACAGTCAATTTACAGTCCAATCTTAACTAAACTGGCATGGGCTATGCTGCATCCCATGCAGGAATTTTGGCTGCTGGGGGTCTCTTCAGGGTAAAGGGACATTTGTCCCCTTCCCCTGGATAAGCCCCAGCAGCTGCAATGGGGCAACTCGTGCCTGTGCCAGTGATACCACCAAGTTGCCCCATGTTGGCGAATCAGGCCCAGGGATAGGATACAGCATGTGCCAGAGCCACCGATTCCACCCCCTCACAGACCCGATCCGCCCCCCTGCCCCCGTTGCCGCCGCCCCCCGCCCTGGTGGGACCGGGAGGCTTTTGCAGGGAAAGGGGACATTTAATCCCATTAAACCTCATGGCCCACAATGGGTCTCCTCAGACCTATGCTAGCAACTTTGTTAGCGTAAGTCCAAGGCGAGAAAGGGGGTGGGGAGGCTGCAGGGAAGGGGTATAGGATCCGGCGCGGGCCTTCCGTGATGGACACAGCCTCCCCGCCCAGTTTCATCCCCTCCCTGCCCCCATTCCACTCTCCTCCGCCTTCCCGCCAGCTTACCATTCCCAGTGCACATCTAGAGGTCCTCCAGCACGGCTGAGAAGGCACAAGCCTTCCCTCCAGCATCCCCGGCAGCATGCTGGTCAGTGTGCTGTCGAGGAGGCTTTTGCAACTGTAAAGTAGTCAGCGCCAGCGCAGGAGGCACGCCACCATCCTGCAGCGCGCGTAGGATTGGACTGTCATTAATGCAGCTGCTAACATAATTTCTGCCACCCTTGCAAACCAGTTAAGCAAGTCTATTTCCATCCAGCTCATTGGCTTTGGACCCGGCTGCCAATGAGCAGACAAACTCCAGCTTCTACTTAGGGCCACTCAGAGGAATTTTATCAGGGGGTGCAAAGTTTCTTTTGGGCCTCTTCCTCCCTTCATGTGAATTTGGCTCCTGGGCCGCCTTTTTGACACATTTTTGACCCTGGGCCCGGGTATGATTGTACCCCCTTAACGCCCTTCTCAGAGGCCCTGCTTCTACTTAACACAAGAGTAGCAGCGGAACTGTGGTGCTGGAGAAGACTCCTGAGAGTCCCTTGGACTGCTAGGAGATCAAATCAGTCAATCCTAAATGAAATCAACCCTGACTGTTCCCTGGAAGGACAGGTACTGAGGCTGAAGCTCCAATATTTTGGCCACCTAATGCGAAGAGAGGACTCTCTGGAGAAGACTCTGATGCTGGGAAAGATTGAAGGCAAAAGGAGAAGGGGAAGGCCAAGGATGAGATGGTTAGACAGCATCACCGATGCAACAAACATGAAAATGAACGAACTCAGGAAGATAGTGGAGGACAGGAAGGCCTGGCGGGATATGGGATCACGAAGGGTCAGACATGACTTAATGACTGAACAACAACAAGCAGCGGAACAGTTTTGTACTCCATTTGCGATTCTGTCACTCCACGTACAGAAGGGTTTTAACAGGATTTGTTGGGAATTCCTAGAAGTCCTCTCTAGATTTCACCTATCCACATACTTTATCAGCCGATTCTTTACACAAGTCTCTGGCAACAAGTCCCCTAAATCACCTTCATTCCTAGTTTAATGTGGAATCCAGCAGGGCTGCCTCCAATCCTATTTGAAATGGCTATTGAACCCCTGATCTGTGTCAGCAGGACATCCTCCAACATCAAGGGGATTAAAATTGGAAGCAAAGATATGAGACTGGCCCTTGCCAAGTTAATGCTCTGGTGTTTCTATCTGGACCAGAACAGTCTGCCCCATAATTTATAAAACGAATAGAACATTTTGGCCATGTCTCTGACTTTCAAATTAACTGGTCCACGCCAGGCGCTATGTCTATTCTCTTGGAAAATGGACTACATCAAATATTTAGGTCTAGATCTCAAAAGTGTTTGACAGACTGTCAGATTGATAATCCATGATTTCAAACTGAGCTGGATTTGAGCAAGTGGTCTGGTATTGCAGTTTTTTTAATAGGGCAAAACCAATATTTTACAGATGAATATAGCTTGATTTATGTGTCCTGAGGTTATCACATGGGGTTAATTTAAAGGCCACACAGTGCCGATCCAACCTCCATGGCTCTATTTAGAAGAACACCCAAACGTGTCAGGATTAATGATATGCTTATCATAATGTGTAGTTGGGCCATTGAAGAATCTTCCATCTTAGTCTCTTCCTTTTGAAGGGAAATATGTGTTAGAATCAATACGGCTCTCAAGATCCAGCATTTGCCATTGCTGTCAAATCCACCCCCTCTTGTCTCCTCCCCGCCCCGGTTCCTCCCCTTCCCACTGAAACTTCCCACTCCTGACTCTATCCCTCCCACCACCTGCCCCCACTGCTGCCTTACCTGGCACTGGTGGACAGTGTCTTCGCCACCAGTGAGCGCACACAGTTGCCAATTGTACGCAGTCGTGTCATTTTCTGAGAGGTTATGGATAATTTTTTAGTTTGTCCCAGGCATGTGGTTTCTCTGTTACTCATTTCTGTAAAATATTAATTCAATTTTCTAACCAATGGAATGTCGAGTTCAGGCAGGGGAGGGAAAATTGCTCTCATATTTGCAAGTGCTAACCAATTTAGAGTACCTGCCTCGACGTGTTTCACTTGTGAAAATCTGCTGGGATAAAATTTAATCTGAAATGGAGCAGAGGAGAGCAATAAAAATTCTCATGCCAAAGAAAACTGTGGAGTGTAGAATTTATTTTACAAATGAACGGCAGTGAAAGTATCGTTTCTGTGGGCTTTTAAAAATCTCTGCTATCAGTACTTAAACTATCCTCATAAAAATGACACTAATACATCCATTTACATGAAAATCCATGTTATCCATTATTAGAGAGCATGTGTGAGGAAATGAGTGGCTGCATTTCCATCAGAAATACCGTATTGGTCTGAGTATAAGACTCACTTTTTTCTCCTAATTTAAGTTTTTAAACTAGGGGTGCGTCTTATAATCAGGCTGTTGCAATTTAATGCCAGTGATTTAATTAATTTTTTTAATAGCACCAAACTTTAAGGGTGCGTCTTATAATCAGGTGCGTCTTATACTCGGGACAATACGGTAAATGTGCTTTTAGCAAGTTGCAAGTAGAAGTAGAACAGGCGATTGCAATCTTATCAGAACCACTTCTGAGGTGTAGACATCAAGAGTGGATTTTAGGGATAAACACTCTTCTCAGCTGAAACATCGTAGACCAGGGGTTCTCAACCTGTGGTCCGCGTACCCCCAGGGGTACGCGGACCACAGGTTGGGGGTATGCAGGATGCTGTCCTTCTCAGCTGAAACGCCATAGACATCAAAGAATTTACATTGTCCAGTTAGACGATATTCCAAATTGCATCTTTGCTACATGCCTATCCCATTAGCACAGCTGCCTTGTCATTCATCCTTCTGTAATGATCATTTTTGAAGCATTTACATTCGGTGTTTGGCTGGCTGCTGGCTGCTTACTCGGTGGCAAGATTATTGATTGCAAGCACTTATTAAGAAAGTATGAGGCAATAAGCCATGAGAGCTGTTGATAATTCAGACAGCAAAGCTGGCAATTATATAGGGATCAGGGGGATTATTACACATGGGGCCTTAATAAATATGACTGATTGCTATTGCAGTGGTGGGATGACTTAGAATTAAAACGTATTATTATTGATTTTTTTTATTTTTATTGCATTTTAAATCTACATCTTTTTTTGAATGCAAACAGTGTTTCCCTAACCTTCAGCCAGAATCTGCTATCACTACATCCTGATTTATGAGCGCATCCTGAAGTTACAGCGTTTCCACCCTTCAGTATATTTTGTGTGTGTATTGCTTAGAGAATGTGCCACAATGTGATTTGATTGATTTAGGGCCCTGTCTCTCGCTTTGTTGACATTATTGCATTGCCTTTCGGAGGCATCCTAAAGTTATGAAAAGAAAACAAATATTTCGAAGGAACTGCATTGACCAAATCACTGCTGTTGACTTTTCTTTTTGCATTTGCCTTATCACTCTCATGGGAGGAAAAGGAAGGAAGGAAGGAAGGAAGGAAGGAAGGAAGGAAGGAAGGAAGGAAGGCAGGCTGTTATTTCAATTTCAGTAACGCTGTACAGTGGACCCTTTCTATCCATGGGTTCAGGATCCATGGATTTGACACCATGGATCCTGGACCCGTGAGGTCCATGTTCGAAATGCTGTTAAAAAAAGGTAACAACCGCTTTTTTCTGAGCGCATCCTGAGCACATAAATAATTTTTCAATTATTTAATTATTTTTGGCGCATTTCCCCACCATTTTTGCTTGCCTTGCTTCTTTCCTGCTCCTCCTCTTCCTGCCACACTGCCACCACCGCTGCCGCATTTATTTTCATTTGATTCCTGGCTGGCCAGCTGTTGGGTCAGCCAGGACTCTTCATGATTGCCGCCGTTGCTGCCGCCGCAACTGCCGCCGCCGGGACTGTCCCAGTATTTCCAGGTTGGATGGTAAGCCTACTTACTGTATCAGTGATTTCCGGTCTGTATCCCTTCCAGCACGAAACAGGCTACTCCTGCTTAGCTTCCAGAAGTTGTCAGGCAGTTCAACCTCAGGACCACACCTCATACCCATATTTTAGTAACCATCAACCCCCATTTCCGCTAGGTGCCAATTAACAAAGCTTTTTCACCAAATCCTGTACTTTTGGAGAGGTTAGGTTCTGGAGGTCTGTTTGTAACTTGAAACCAACATAGGTAGGAAGAGCTGATCCTTGCCAGCTCAGCACTATCGTGCCTGCACAGAAGCACCAGCAAAGGACATACTGCGTCTGTGCAAAAGTGCTGATGTAGCCGTCCATATCTTGGACATCCATAAGTCGGACATCATTAACTCAGGGAGCATGTTACTGTACTTCTGTGTACTTAGGGAGTCCCCAAGTATATAGAAACCACAACCATTTTTAGATGGTCCAAATCACTTCCAAGCCAATAGGCCCAGGACTACCCCTCCCCCCAAGTTCAATGTTAGAGAGAACAAGATTCAGAACATCTTGTTGTAGTATTCATATCTTCTCGGCAGTAAATCTAATTGGACTCCATGGGATTCCCTTCTGGATTAGCCTGTCAGGTGGTAGGGACTGGGGGTGGTGGTGCTTTCAGCATTGAACAGCAAGTCTTAATTCTCTCTTTCTGGTCCCAAACAGCTTTGCCTTTTATTCTCTCTCTCTCTCTCTCTCTCTCTCTCTCTCTCTCTCTCTCTCTCTCTCTCTCTCTCTCTCTCCTTCCAGTCTTCCTAGCTTTGCTTATCTGTCTCTGTTTCTGTTCCCAATCATATTCGTTCATTTTCTCTGTTTAAAATATTTCCAGATCTGTCTCTTTTTTCCCTGTCTCTTTTTTCCTCACTCTTTCTCCCTCTCCCTCTGTTTTCCAATCTTGACTGGATGTTTTGGGGCAGGAATTGTCTATGTAATTTTCAATAAATGGCGAACTATAGATTGAGATAACTTTAGGAAATCACTTTTTAATTTGTTATATATCTATATCTATATCTAGATAGATAGATATTAATGAGACAGTTGTTAATAAGAACTAATAATTGATAAGGTGAATTATAGGGACATAAATTTCATTGTATTAATATAAAGATGATTTTGAATACATGATGAAGTGCAGTTACATAATGTTTATTATCAAGATAATCTAAAGAAATAATTGAAAGAAATTAGGTTTTTTAAAAAATAATATGTGTGCTAATATTTACTAATCACTTTGAAAATATACTACAGGTTGGTTACCCCTTTTCGACGAAATCCAGACTATTCCAAAACCCAGACATGGGAGGGGGGGCTATGACTGTTCTTAAAAAACGTTTTCCAGCACTTGGCTGTCTTAGCACAAGACATGCCGGGGCACAAAATTATTAAAAATAGTGTATAAAATTACCTTTAGGTTATGTGTATAAGGTGTATATGTGACATAAATGAATTTCGTGTTTAGAACTTGGGTCCCATCCCCAAATGTCTCATTATATTTATGCAAATGTTCCAAAATCCAGACAACTTCCCGTCCCAAGCAATCTGGATAAGGGATAACCTGAATATAAATGCTAAGTGTTTGACTCATAATCAGGTTATCCAACAGGATATGTCTGATCCAAATGTCCATGGTTTTGCTAAGTTAAGGATGATATTGGCTCTGCAGATTATTTATCCGACTTTTCGATCAGAAATCAAAGGGCTGTTACTCCCCTTTGGATCCCATCAATGCCAGTTCCAGCCCTAATGGGAAGGAACCTGACACTTAGATTAGGTCTGTGGATCACAAAGAATTGAAGATCTACCTCTTATCAGAATGTTTCTTATATATGGCAATGTATGAAAAATGCTTGCTTATATTGTAATTATATCCTTGTGAAGCACAGAGCATAAAATCAGACATTCACGTGAGTTAAAATACAGTATATTTGCGACTAACAGTATTACGCTTTTTGCAGTGCCTATAGAGAGATAAAGATCTGGGTTTGTCACTTCTAATATTGTAGAGTATTCTGCAGATGTGTCACCATGCCTTGGGCACTTCATGATGTTTATATGGTTCGGGGCTACTGGGTGACCATCCTTTTTGTTAAGTAGGTTGCTGGTTAGGGTCCCATAAGAAAAAAATGAGACACAGTCCTGGCGTTCATAAAGGCCACAACTTGATTTAAATACAATAGGAGCTGCGGTGCAATGCTTCCCCCCAGAACTTTTTAAAAAAATAATAATAAACCAATATTTATATACTGCCTTTTCTTCGGTCATCGGATTTCTCCTCTGACTTTAATTCAAAGGCGGTTTACATGGGCAGGTTTTCTAAACCCCAAGGGATTTTTACAATAAAATAATGTTCTAATCTTTTGTAGAACCTTTCATTCTAGATGGCTTTTTCACAGTCCAGCTCTCTCTCTCTCTCTCTCTCTGGCATTCGCCTCACCATGGTTTAGCTGACAGGGCAACCTTGACTCTCATCAAGTGCAGCTGCAGTTTCACTCCCCCACAGTGGCTCTGCAACTTATCAGCTAGGCATGCCGGCAGCTCTCCAACAGACACAGACACTTCTGGCCGTCTCGAGCTGCCGCCCTTCAGATCTTCAGGCATATATGAGACGGTCGCTCTACCAACTGAGCCTGACCTCCTGCCCTTCTCACCGCTTGGGGTAGGGAGGAGCATGTCACAATATATATTGTGTATCATGTACTGTGCAAGATTCAGAGAAGAAAAGAGGTAAACCATTTGGGTTCTTGGTGCCTGGATACTAAGAACCAAGAGGGCATTCGAGCAAACTGCACTGAGAGAGATACAACAGCTTGTACTGAGCAGGTGGCCACAGCATGCGATTTTGCTGCTGAAATATGAATGGCTTTTCCTTAACGGTGGATTTAGTGGGAGATTTTTGAGGGGAAGCAACAGGAGGTGTGCCATAGAATGAAAGCAACCAGCTCAGCTGGGTTTCTTCCCTTTATTGCTTTTCTTGAGTGTCTGAAGTGATACCCCTAAAAAGCCACACAGTTACATGTACTGTTAAACAACTAATAAAATTGCTCTATTATATTATATTAAATTGTTAAACAATGGAGCACAAAAATCAATAAGCACTTAGCCCCCGCTGTTTTGATTGCAAAATGCAAGAGGCGCTTCAGCTCTTTGAGCTCAGAAGTCTTCGTTTTCGCTAGGCCAGAGGAAATCGTGATTCATGTTGACTTTAATAGAATGGTAATGCTATTCAGAATATCTTTAAATGCAGCATGATAACGCTGGATTCCAAGTTCATGGCCGTGACTTGGAGCATGTGAACCATTTGCAAAGTTCAAAACTTCAGTTGATGGCACCAGATGACTTGTAGCCTGTGATGGACAGTTCCTTCATAAATCTGTCCAATCCCCTTTTAAAGGCATCTAGGCCAGGTGCCATCACCACATCCTGTGGCAAGGAGTTCCACAGTAATTGCACACTGGGTAAAGAAATATTTTCTTTTGTCTGCTCTAATTCTCCTGCCACTCAATTTTAGTGGATGTCCCCTAGTTCTGGTGCTGTGTGAGAGGGAAAAGAACTTCTCTCTATCCACTCTCTCCATCCCATGCATAATTTTATACATCTCAATCATGTCCCCCCTCAGGTGCATTTTTTCTAGACTGAAGAGCCCCAAACGCTGTAGCCTTTCCTCATTTGAAAAAAAAAATGGCAGGAGACCCATATCTTTTGTCTTCATACGGAGTGGTGAGCTGGGGCAATGTTCTTTCTTTGCTGTGATGTCTTCATGATGTCACTGAATTCTGTGCAAAGAATGCAGTGGTGGGGTTGTGGTTCTCCTCCCAGTGGGCTTAGCAGAATTGGAG
Organism: Plestiodon gilberti rubricaudatus; assembly: GCA_026170595.1. Classification (NCBI taxonomy): domain Eukaryota; kingdom Metazoa; phylum Chordata; class Lepidosauria; order Squamata; family Scincidae; genus Plestiodon; species Plestiodon gilberti. The sequence continues at coordinate 103,400,715 of JANXHW010000002.1, read as the reverse complement.
GGGGTTGGATTTCTCCACATGGACAGAAGTCTCCAGGGTCTTCACGGTGCAATGATATCTTCATTGCAGGAAGCCTCTGGAAGTCTAGAGTACTGCCTACAACATCAGAGAAAGCCTTTCCTGATGCTTCAGACCATGTTGCACATGTGCAGGGGAAGCCACCAAGGCTAAAGCCAAGAACTCTTGGAGTTTTGCACTTCTGTCCTGTGTGGTAATGGACTGGGGCTGCAGGTTCTAGGGTCCCTGGGCACTGGTGTGTCTTTAGACCAGCGATTTTCAACCACTGTGCCAAGGCACATTGGCGTGCCGCAAATGGTCTGCAGATGTGCCTCAGGAGTTGAAAAAAGTTGAAAATTGCTGCTTTAGACTAACTGTAGTCACTACAGGGTTATTCTTCTCATGCAGGCAGCCCATTGGCCTGCCCTATTCTGAAAGAACTATAAACTTGGCCTGAACAACAGCTTTTTTAACTGTTCCTGTCCAGCTCGTCATGGGATGGCACAGTGGGTTAAACCACTGAACCATGAGCTGTCGATCGAAAGGTCGGCAGTTCGAATCTGCGTTACAGGGTGAGCTCTCGTTGCTTGGCCAGCTCCCGCCAACCTAGCAGTTCGAAAGCATTTTAATGCGAGTAGATAAATAGGTACCGCTTGCGGGAAGGTAAATAGAGTTCCATATTGTCATGCTGGCCACATGACCACAGAAGCGTCTTCGGACAGCGCTGGCTCTTCAGTTTCAAAATGGGGATGAGCACTGCACCCTAGAGTCAGACATAAGTGGACTTAAATGTCAAGGGACACCTTTACCTTTATCCAACTTCTCATTCTGAAGCTTCCCAAGGCCCAGAAGCAATACTGCCTAAATGAGTCCATGATGATATTGACCATAGTGGGCTGCCAGCCAGCGGTCACCCTATCACCCCACTGTGCCAATTTCCACCATATATGCCTCTAAATGTGGAAAACAGCGATGACGTGAGACTTGAAATTATGAACAAAAAGAAGCAATGTGCAGAGTGAGTGACTGCATATTTTTGAAAGCAAAAAGGAAAGAGACAGGGTAGGATTTTTTTTCCATTGTAAAACCATTTGGATCCCATTGTTGTCCATTCTAGAACGTAAACACCTAATCAAACCCTCAGTCTGCCTTTACAGTGGCTATGATCTCCTTCTCAGGAACAGTTGGTGCTCTACATAAGGGCTACAAGCAAAAATGCAAGGTGTGTATTAGTAAACTTTCAAGCATATGAATCAGGGCATACCTTCCTTCAACCCTGCAGGAACAGATGGACTGGAGAATACAACACATCAGTTATTTATGAGCAACTGTCGCAGTTCTTCACTTAAATAAAACAACACACAGCATGAAAGAGATGGGCTGATCCATCGCTCCAAGGCCCTCTACTGCTGAATCCCATCACTGCTTATGAAAAACTACCATGCATAGGATGAAGGAGTTGATGGCTTTGCTTTTCAAATGTGATTGTTCTAACATAATCTAACACTGATCTGTTTTATCAGAAGGGCTTTGGGATAACCATATGTTCTCAATCAACAAAGCTAGCTGAATGTTAAGAGTTGGAGGCCCAAACAATTCCCCATGCTAGGGCCAGCCCAATACTTCCTGATGCCTGAGGCAGCACCCCAAATGCTGCCCCCTCACTTGATAAGAACATAAGAAGAGCCTTGCTGGATCAGGCCAACGATCCATCTATTCCAGTTTCCTGTATCTCACAGTGGCCCCACCAGATGCCTCAGGGAGCATGCAAGACAACAAGATACCTGTATCCTGTCGCTACTCCCTTACACCTGGCATTCAGAGATAGACAACTACTAAAACCAGGAGGTTGCTTATCCCCATCATGGCTTGCAGCCTGTGATGGTGTTTTCCTCCATAAATCTGTCCAATCCCCTTTTAAAGGCATCCAGGCCAGGTGCTATCACCACCACATCCTGTGGCAAGGAGTGGGCTTGATGATGTGTTAACTTCTGTTCCTCCACTCTCCAATGTTCTAACTCTGCACTCTCCTCCATATTTCCTCTTCCACTCAATCCCCTTCTTCATTTCCCAATCTAGGGAGTGGGAAGAGAAGGAGCAGCACTGGAGGCAAGTCAGTGGACAGGGATAGGCACCACCACCACCACCAATCTGCTGCCTGAGGTGATTGCTTCAGTTGGTCTCATGAATGGACTGGCTTTGCCCTACACACGCATGCATGCACATGCACGCGTGCACACGTGTGCACGCGTGCACACACACACACACACACACACACACACACACACACACACACACAATTATACCTGGTCACTGTTGCCGGCAAAGGCATCAGGGATCAGCCAGGTCAGGCATTTACCAAGGGCCCATGCCCATCAGATGGATGATATTCTGGAGGTGACGAACTTGATGTTGGGGGACCTGGGGGTGGCAACAGTCGACAGGAAGCTTTGGCGTGGGTTGGTCCATAAAGTCACGAAGAGTCAGAAGCGACTGAATGAATAAACAACAACAACATGCCCATCAGAGGGTCCAATGTGGCTGGGCCACCCCTGAACCCTCAGGACTGGTGACAGTGATAATGGCCAATGCACCATGGGGGGGGGGAGAGCAGCTGGAGGGCATAATGGGGTCTCAGTGCAGGCCTTTGCCCCAGGACCTTCAGCAACCTGGCACTGTACTGACTGTTGAAGCAACAGACTTACAGAGCAAATGTATCTTCACCCCTTTCACCTTTAATTCAGTCTTAATTATTTAATTCAAGATCATACATTTGAAAGTGTGTTGGATGGAGAGGGGCCGCTCCAGTAACCTGGGATAATAATGTGTCTAAAATGAAAGTCAGTAAAAGCGTTACAAAAAAAAGGTTAACGAATGCAAGCCAGATTTCAATTGCGCATCAATTCAAAACATTTTGTGTGAGACTGAAGTTAAACGATACGGGAGAATCTCTGAGTAGCTTAAAAGAAACATACTTCACTACTTCGTTGTTGAGAAGTGAATTGCTGAAGGAATGGAATCGATGTTCGGCTGCTGATGGATGAATGGATTTCATGGATAAATTGGTCCATTCATCCATCAGCAGCAGTACATCTATTCGATGGACCCTAAATCCACATCCAGCACAGGGCCGTCTCAGAATGGTGTTTTTCAAACAAGGGCTGCCTGCAAGAGGATGTCTCAGCAGTTTTTAGCTGCTGAACTTCACAAGGGCTTCTAGGGGGTTAAAAGTGTCCAAAAATACATAAAAATAGGTTAAACCAGATCACAGGCTCATTAAGCCAACTCTGTTTTTATTTTTGGACCCAGTGAAAACTTCCTTGTTTCCACAGGCCGTTGAGGGGGTGGGCGTGGGGGGGGGCTGCTTGGTGGACTTGATGTCTTGCGCCAAATTTTTATGCAAAGTAGCTAAGTTGGCAGTCTCCCCTTATTTAATATACAATCATCCAGATGGCCTTGAAGTTTTCTAATCTATATATCATCACCGCCTGCTTCTCCAAAACAATATATTTCTTAGCAGTTCGGAGTTTACTTTTTTTTTTTTTGATGCTGTACATTCTGTTAAATATTTTTTTTCACATTCTAGTCCAAGCTAGGTATACAAAGTAAGATCGTGTTCACTGAACAACCGGGAAATGAAGTTAACAAAATTCTCGCTCCCCAAAAGTAAACTCATTACAAAATAAAATGTTTCCCAACACTTGAAAAGTGTAATTCTCAGTGATGTAGACTCGAGTCTACTGACTCGGGCTCGAGTCGGACTCAAGTCGCGTCAATGACTGGACTCAGACTTGACCCAGTGATTGTAGAAGACTTGAAAGACTCAACTCGAGACTTGGAGCCTTCTACGAGTCACATTCTAAGTCCCTATACATTACTATATCGGCCACCGTAAACCAGGAAGAAGACATCTGCAACGCCGAAAACAAGGAAAGCTGGCAGGCACAAATGCAGCGGAGGTGGAGGGTGGGAGTGGAGGGGGCAATAGAGAAGGCAAGGCTTGTTCACACAACCCAGCACAGCACCCACCTGTTTTTCCCATTAAATAGATAGGACATTAAATAGCTAGGACTCACAACCAAAGACTTGGGACTTGACTCGAGACTTGGCGTAGGAGACTTGATCCACATCCCTGGTAATTCTTCTGCTATGGTTCTTATTCTGACTGGTAAAGTATAACCACTACAGTGCTAAAACTACTGTATAGTAATAAAAACAGATAGAATGGAAATGTACTCTTTTTTAAAAATGCCCCTCCTCTGAATGAACATCAACATATAAGAGATTAAAAAGGGAACCATGTTGAGAGAAGGTCTTCTAGTCTGCTCTGATCTCTTTCAACTTTTAATGGTTGAGGAAGTATCTCTATTAAGGCTTTAGAGAGTCATCTCTGCTGAATGTCACCAGCCTGCAGGGCAGAGAAGTCACTTTCCTGCTGCTAGCTGTAGAACAATAGCCTTACAGCAAATATTGTTATCTTATTTATTATCAAAGTTAATTATCCTTTCTCATAATAGGTGGTTGGGGGGCTTATGTGATTTCTCCCATTTTGCGTGCTGTTGTATGTCTTGTTTCGCATCGGAACAGCATGAATTAATTGTTGTTTTGATGGGCTGAGGTGAGTTTTCCATGTGTTTTTAGAGATAGAACCATGCTTATCTAACACTAAGCACTTGATGTGAATTCATGAGGAATTATGAAGCTAGCTAGTAGGGGTCCAGAAGCAGATCGTCAAGACACTGAAATACGTTTAAGATGTTTTGCTCGAATCTAATATGAAGATTTCTCTCAGAATTACTCAACAGCATGGCATTTTCGCAGGTTGCTTACCTAAGAGGATTACCAATCTCTCATTTTAAATTGTTGCAATTTCAGATTCGAGAGGTACACCTGAGCATGCCTTAGAAAACTGGTACATGGGAATCATTGCCAACAGTGGAGCCATAATTAACATTTAGTGATGTTCTGTGTTATTGATTATTATATGAAGTTAGTTTCACAAATGCAGCAAATGTTGAAAAGAGCATTAGAGTCACTGAAAGAAGAAGAGAAAGGGGAACTGCAATTATTATTCATGAAGTGCACATGAAATCACCTGCGATACTTATCTTTCCATATATTTACAGAAGAGAATATTAAATAAGGCCTATAAGGTAATCAACACAAAACCAAATTTAGCTAGCTATAAATGGAATATGTGATGTCAGGGCCAAAATTTGGAGTTACAAGAAATCAGTTTCACCCCCATGAGGTGAATCCTACAGTCTTTTCTCTCATCTAGAAAGTGACAGCTCTATACTATTAAACGGGCTTATCCTCATTTTGTTCTCTTATTCCTTATATCCTCATAACTTATTATATTTTATATCCTTATATCCTTTCTCTTAGACAGAGAAAGCAGAGCACCCAGACCCAAAGTAACCATTACCATGACAATGTTTAATCAAATTGGGCCTAATGACCTCACAACCCATGCAATTTAGAAACCACTTTAAAGAGCATTTCAGTTTATTTCAAATTAGCCTGAGGAAAAGAGTCATCTTGAAGAAGGAAAGAGCCAGGTGTTCGGTAGGTGATATTTAATTATTATAAGGGAATGGTCATGGGACATTTGACCCAGCAGGAGACTTGAGTAACTATGGAATGGTTGCAATACACTCAGAGAAAACAAAAAAATAGCTAGGCTTGGTGAATTAATCAGTTCCATTGATGGGGCTGGTCTGTTTCAGCTTTTAGTAAAATTTCCTCCTGGTTATAGACAGCATGGATGCATCATATCCAATAACAACATTAATATATAGGTTCATTTTCTTCATACCACGAGATATAACCGGACTGAATGCTGTTTTGGGGTTCTTTGTAAGAAGGAAGAATTGATGCCACCCTCGCCTGTTGACTGAGGTGAGGAAGTATAAGGGTGGATTTCACCAGTTGTCATTTACCAGATCGTCCCTCCTTTTCCTTTTTCAAGGTCAACAGAAAGTTAAAAGAGCTTATTTTATTGACCACAGCTCAACTTCTTAAAACCTTGGCCAACTATCTACACAGAGCAGGGGTTCTCAACCTGTGGTACGCGTACCCCTAGGGGTACGTGGACCACTCGCTGGGGGTATGCCAAGCACTGCCCCTTATCTGCCCCATCAGTAGATAATTAAGACTTAATTAACATGGATTTTAAATTGTGCTCCACCGCGCAGAATCATGGAAGTGGAAGCAATAAAAATAGTCCAGTCCCACGGGACCCTCCCATCTACCTATCCCCCATCTATGAGCACTGTATATATTCCAGATACCACATGGCTACATCATGTACAGAGTAACAGTGTACTATATCTGGGACCCAGTTTCCGGGTCAGTGCTATGAAGCCTGAGTCCGACAATGACGGAGGCAAGCAGAGCTGCTCAGGAACCGGCAATGCAACCTCCAGTGACTATAGTGAGCACGATAGAGATGCTACAGCTGGGTAGCCTGTGGCTGAGGGGGGCAGGGGACAAGGGCCAGAGCAGATGAAGGGAGTATCAGGGCTTAAAAGGCCGCTGCTGGCTGGTGATAATGAGGAACACACCCCAGAGCAGAAGGCTGCAATGCACAGACTCCTTCCAGCAGAGAAGCTCTACCGCAGATCCAGGGATGCCAGAAAGGCAGATGGTGTGGAGGAGGAACAAGGTAGCCTAAATCCCTCCTTGCATCTCCTCTGAAGCCCAGATAAAGGGAGTTACTACCCAACCCCACTTCCTGAACCCAGGCAGACACAGCACCATTCCCCTCAAACCCCAGCCCCACACAGTGTAATCTTATGCATGACTATTCAGAAGCACATTCCACTGAATTGAATGGGATGTACTCCCATGTATGTGTGTTTTGTATTGCAGCCTAGCAGCCCAATCATAACTGGGGCTTACAGTGGTGGTTCTCACAATCTCGTGATTCACCACTGTAAGTCCCAGGCTGATGGTGCAACAGCCCCACCACTGTTGCGCACACCGGGGCAGGCTCACAGACACTCCACTGGAGCAGGTAGGTTGTTAGAGGGGCAGTTTGGGGGAGGATTGGGGCAGTTCGGGGTGGGGAGCGGGCTGAGCAGGGGCTGTTCACAGATAGGATCTCGGCTGCAGCCGCACACGCCAAGATCCTATCCCCTTTTCCCACCCTGAACCACCCCGAGTCTCTTCAGACTTACACCAGCTTAATAGCTGGCATAGGTCTGAAGAGAACCATCGGAGGCCAGGCAGCCTACAGGGAGGAAAGTTACAAATACTTTAATTACATCTCCTGGGCTATCTGGTCGCCCCCTCCATAGCATGCAACATGCTCCATCAGCGATTGGCATGGGAAAGGACTGAGCCTTAAGTGTTCTTCAGAAAGGAGCCAGCAAAACATATATCTCCAGATGACTCAACAACCTTCCCCTGTAGCATTTTCTGAATTCTAACCACTGCTTTTTGATGGGAGAACATATGGGCTTAACCTTGCCCCCCCCCCCTCAGCACTGCAGCCAGAAGGTGACACCCACCCCTGTGACTGCATTACCCTTTCCTGAAACCACAGGCGAACCTATCACAGGTCTCCTGCTGTCTTGTCTAGGGATGTACAAGCATCTCCTGGCTTAGCCAGAAAGGGCTCAGGGATTTACGCATGTTCCAAGCAAATCTAAGGGTAGGGGGCCTTTTGACACCAGCTGGGGCTTCAGGGATCATATGAGATCCTTAATACATGACCTATTTGTGTCTAGACCCAAAGAGGTTCTTTGTTCTTATACCCGCTTCACAGGCTACCCCAGAATATGGCAACTGTCGTGGTTAAAAATGTCTAGCCATTGGTTTCTGTGCCCTGCACCGTTTATTAGTTCATGAAGTTGTTTTTCTTAAGCTGATTATGACAAGACCTGGTCTCTGGTGAACTGCGCTAGCACATTGTCCTGGGAAAGCCAGGGGATTCGCCAATTAACTTCATTAAGAAATTGTGCAGCTTATAGCTTTCCACATTAGACTGAACAATATCCAACCCCCGTGGCGGGGGGGGGGGAGTAATAAGAAAAGACTACTCAACTATCAGAATTTGGCAGGAGATGTGTGTGTGTGTGTGTGTGTGTGTGTGTGTGTGTGTGTGTGTGTGTGTGTGTGTGTGTGTTGGAGAGGAGAGATATCACTGATAATCTTGTGCAGTTATTACCTGGAAAAATCAATTACCTGCTCTAAAGAAACAACAGTCAATAGCCTCCTGGAAAGATGAGAGAGAAAAGCAGCAAGAGAGGATTAATGGAGCAGTTAGCGCAGTATTGATTAGACCTCAGGCTTGCAGGGCTGTGTCTGGATTCCACTAAAAGGGAGCAAAAAGTCAAGCTTAGCCAAATAACAACCAAATGGATACTTTTCTGTGTCAACAGAAGCAGACACTGCATGCAAAGAGCCTTCTGATGTGTTGTGACAGCACCACAGATGGACAGAAATCCAGCATCTCTTTTTCTTAACCTTTTTTTCAATCTACGTAAACTGGGAGAATGTTCATAAAATTCACTGCGAGCACAGGGGAAAGATATAAATATACAGAAATTAGATAGATAGATCAGTGTTTCACAAACGGTGGGTCGGGACCCACTTTGTGGGTCACGACCTGATTTCTGGTGGGCACCACAGAGCCTCCAATGAAAACATGGGTGATGGAAAGATCAGATAAGTACCGTATTGGTCTGAGTATAAGACTCACTTTTTTCTCCTAATTTAAGTTTTTTAACTAGGGGTGCGTCTTATAATCAGGCTGTTGCAATTTAATGCCAGTGATTTAATTAAATTTTTTTAATAGCACCAAACTTTAAGGGTGCGTCTTATAATCAGGTGTGTCTTATACTCGGGACAATACGGTAATTCCCCTGAGGCTATTCAAAAATCAGACAGCTGCTAATTGCCCTTCAAAGAGCTGAGCTCCTGCAGCTTCCAAAATAGCTGCCAATTGCCCTGCAAACAGCTGAGCTCCTGCAGTTTGCAAGCTTGTGTAAATATGGGGAGATAAGTGTTTGACAACGCAATCCTGACTAAGGATCCGGCCAGCGGCCCAGATCCTGAGCCCAGGCTGCCATTTGACCGGCAGGCCGGAGGTCTACTCGGGGAAGGGGACGCTCGTCCCCTTCCCCGGGTGTAAACTGGGGTGAGCCCAATAGGCCTCCTCAAATTTCCACCAGCTGAACAGCTGGCGGAAGTAGAGGAGGCCATGTAATGGCCTAGCCAGCCCGGCAGGGACGGGGATATGGCGGAAGCCATCCCCCGCCCCGCCCCGCCCCGCCCCGCCCCGGGCCGGCTAGGCCAATGGCACCCTCCCTTGCCCACTGAACCGCCCCCGCCGGATCCAGACTTACCTCCTCTGGCGGCCGCCTGGGCGTTCTAGTGATGGAGTGAGGGTGGCTGGCCTCTGCACCAGCCGCCCTTACTCCCAAGTACTTGCAAATGTGCTTTCCGGCACATTTGCGACTGCTCCGGCGCTGGAAGCTTAGTCAGGATTGCGCCGTGAGTGTCTTTTTTCTGGTGTTTTCTTTTCCAAGTCTGTCAGTGTCAGGTAGTGGGGGCAGGTGAAGGCTCATGTCACATAACTAAGCCCCCTCAAGCCTTGACGTGGCCTACTAATAGTTATGCTGGTATTTAAAGTTTAGAGTAGTTTATTAATTGCTATTTTCTAAATTTTAAAAAATATTTCCCAGTAATAATACAACATATTTGCTGATGCTTGGCCATTTCCAAAACCTCAGAAATAAAGAGTATTGTTCTTTCAATCCAGGTGTCCGAGTTTGTATTTCTCTCTTCTGAACTAGAGCTGTGCAAGCTAGCCTGGGCTCACCTCGAATTACTAGCTCATTAATGATACGATCGCTTCCCCAAACGTTCAGGGGAAAAAATCAAACCATTTAAGAAACTAATTTGTGGCTTGGAAAATTCCCACCCTTAAAAAAAAAAAAAAAAGACAGCTTACACATACATTTAGAAGCGTTAATGATTATTACCAGCAATGTTGTTCATCTTATCTTTAGTCTAAGTATTAGGCACAAAAAGAAATTAAAATTAAACATGGGGAAAAAAAATGGGAGGTGGTGTTTTGAGGCAAAAAGACCCTCTTTCAGCTACCTTTCCAAGCTCAGTGCAATTGCAACATACATTCATCTGCTCAGGGACCTTAGAGAAATGATTTGGCCGCTTCAAACTCCTGACTATGACTTCAAGGTCAAGGGCGACAGTCAGAAAAAGCTGGAGTTAGCTAGAAGCCTTACTATAAAGCTGGTGCAATAAGAATGTTGAGCTGTGTGGGTGAGAAAGCTGTTCCAGGGTTAAACAAGTCCCAGGGTTGCCCAAGCTTCTGTCTCTACTGAAGTTTAAGAAGATTCCCCTGCATTGCCCAAGAATGTCTTGAAAAACTGTTTGTTGTGTCTAAGACTTAAACGAAAGGTAATTTCAGAAGCATTGTTATGGATACCCATTAAAATCTTGTGAATGTATTTGTCTTTTAATAACACATCTAAACTAAAAAAATTAAAATGGTGATCCCCCCGCCCTTTACTCTGCGGAAATAATACTCTCAAGCATAGAAGAACTTTGGGGATTTTAAAAGCTTGGTTTGTCTTTGATCTTGGCTTTTTTGGAACCCCTAAAGTCTTTTTTCTAATCCCAAACTTGGAGAAATCCACTTGCATCTCTAATCTTAACATACTGAGTAACATTTCTCACAGTGTCCCATAATTTGAATAACCAGTCTTTAACTTCAGTAACTATAAACTTCTTGCACGTTCATATTAAACAAGTTCTTGTTGCAACCAGCAAGTTTCGTACCAAAATTTGGAATTCTAACTGGAACAACTATATAGAAGCAACCCAACAATGAAACCTCATTATATAGGTTGAGTATCCCTTATTTGGACTGCTTGGGATGGGAAGTTGTCTGGATTTTGGATTTGTCTGGATTTTGGAATATTTGCATAAATATAATGAGATATCTTGGGGATGGGACCCAAGTCTAAACACAAAATTCATTTATGTCTCATATACACCTTATACACCTAGCCTGAAGGTAATTTTATACAATGTTTTTAATATTTTTATGCCCCAGCAAGAGGAATGTCTGGATTTTGGAATACTTTGGATTTTGGATGTCCGGATAAGGGGTAACCAACCTGTATAAAAAAAAAGCTGCCTTCTACTGAATCAAACCAGTGGTTCATCTAGGTCTGGGTTTCTCAACCTGTAGTATATGTACCATTAGTGGTATGCAGACCACTGTTTGGTGGTACTCGCCCCCCTGGCTGGTAAGATGGCAGCCGCCATGGCGGTTGTGCTGCACCAAAGCCCTGAAAATGGTGGCTCAAACTCAGCCAAGTCAGCAGAGGATAAGCATGAGGGTTTCCTGCGCTGGGAAGGACCCTCCCACCCACCCTTGCCTCTCCGCTTGATTTCTGGGCTCCGGTGCAGTGAAAACCCAGAAGTATGTGGCAATGGCGTCATACAGTACATGCACTGAGGGGTTGAGAACCCCTGATCTAGGTCTATTCTCAACAGAAGATAGTGACAGCACTCCAGGGTTTCAGACAGAAATTGCCTCTGCCCTACCTGAAGATGCCAGGATTGAACCTGAGCACCTCCCTTACGAGGAAAGGCTACAGCGTTTGGGGCTTTTCAGTCTAGAAAAAAGGCGCCTGAGGGGGGACATGATTGAGACATATAAAATTATGCATGGGATGGAGAGAGTGGACATAGGGAAATTCTTCTCCCTCTCGCACAACACCAGAACCAGGGGACATGCACTAAAAATGAGTGGAGGGAGAGTTAGAACAGACAAAAGAAAATATTTCTTCACCCAACATGTAATTAATATGTGGAACTCCTTGCCACAGGATGTGGTGATGGCACCTGGCCTAGATGCCTTTAAAAGGGGTTTGGACAGCTTCATGGAGGAAAAGACCATCCAAGGTTACAAGCCATAAGCAACCTCCTGGCTTTAGAAGTAGGTTTTCTCTGTGCCAGATGCAAGGGAGTGACAGTAGGAAACAGGTATCTTGTTGTCTTATGTGCTCCCTGAGGCATTTGGTAGGGCCACTGTGAGATACAGGAAGCTGGACTAGATGGGCCTTTGGCCTGATCCAGTAAGGCTCTTCTTATGTTCTTATGTTCATATGACATTCTGTGTGTAAAGTATAAACTACAAAGCATGTGCTCTACAATGAACTGTGGCCCCCTGGGGCATCTAGTCAGTTACAACTGTTCATTAGCAATATAGCAGGCAAAAGTTTTTCTAACATTTTTAAAGCTGTGGGTATCCCTACCACATGTGATTGGATGTTCACCTCAATTCACAACCCCTCCAGCAAGTTCTTGTTCCAGCAACTTTCTTAAGCTTCCAAGGGGTTAGATACCGTCTTGAAATGGTATGATTCCATTTTGGTATGGTATTATACCACACCAAATGGTATGATATCATCTCAAGATACCATCTTGAAACGCTAATATGACTCCTGAAGTTTGTACATCTTGTAGCTAATTCATATTGCCAAATATAATGTCAAAATTGGTCCTTTACCGCGCAAGTTCATGTAAATAAATAAATAAATAAAGCCGGCGACGGAACGAGCATTCCGTCACCGGATGATGTCGCAAATGTGCCGTAAAGCACGTCCGTGACGCCTTGGGAGTAAAGGAGGCTGGCACAAGGCCGGCCTCCCTCACTCCGTCGCAGGACTAGGACGTGGACAGCGGCGGAAGGTAAGAGCTCCGTCGCCGACTGTGTGGGCGGTCCGGCTGGGTGAGGGAGGGGAACATTGACATGCTGGCCCAGGAGAGGGATGGCGTCGGCCATATCCCCGTCCCCACCAGGCCGACTACGCCATTACACAGCATCCTCTACTTCCACCAGCTAAATAAAAATGGTAAATGGAAATCTGCTAAATCCGAGGAGGCTGATTGGGCCAGCCTGGATTTACACCCGGGAAAGGGGACGAGTGTCCCCTTCCCCGAGTAGACCTCTGGCCCGGCAGCAGAATGGCCGTGGGGGCTCAGGATCCGGCGGGTGGCCATGGGTCACCATGGTCAATGGTGACCATGGTCAATGTTCCTTAATGGGAGTGAATGGTTGGGAGGTTGGGAAATGGCACTGGAATGTGAAAAGCCATTAGATCTTGGAAGGGGTGACAGCAAAGGAACTGCAAAGTAGGGCCAATGGAAGCTTTTTCTGAAATAAACAGCAGCCAGATAGGGACTTACGTAAATTAGGAATGATTAACAACCTAATTCTATCCCCCACTGGTGTGCAGGATTTCGGGCCACCACCAGTGCAGCCACCGCTACCTCCTGCATTCCAGCAGAGGACCAGGCCAGTTGGAAGATGTAAGTAAAGTTTTGCTTATCTCCTCCACTGCTGCCTGAGCCCCTATAGGTCTACTCGGAACTGTGCCACCTGCAATCTGAAATCTTACAGCCCAGATGCAAGTTGACCACTTCATCTGCAGTCTATGAGAACAACGCCAGAGTTGTGTCCTTTGAAAAGAAGGGGCTTCACATGGCAGCTTTGTAAATTACTCCTAATCCTATACATTGCAAAACAGCCCACCATCTTGTGGTTCTAATTTATTCCACAATAGGTTGCTTTATAGTTTCTGATCTTTGAAAAGTGTCTAATGAGCTGGCCTGCAACCAGGAAGAAAACTGGAGTTAATGAATAATATAATCATTACATTTAAAAGCAATGGATCTGAAATGCACTCTCAAGGAGTTCTATGTAAAGTGAGAAATTGCGGCTCATTTACATACAAATAGTTTCAACAGGCACAGGTCTATGCTGGTAGTAGCAATGTAGCAGGGGGCATGCTATGCCTCAGACTGTGAAGTTGTGCAATGCCATTTTATGCTGTTCTTGATATGATCAGCAGCACAGGAGACATGAGGCATCCGCATTCAGTAGCCCCAGTCACACATCACTTGATTTCACCATATTCGATTAGTGTACACCAGTGGTTCACAAACTGGGAGGTGCAGCTCCCAGGGGAGCCGCGGAAACCAGCCAGGGGAGCCGCCGAGTGCCACGGAATCCTCTCGGAAAACAGTGCAATGCCAATTGGCAGGCATCAACATAATGGAATGGGGAGCCATGGCCAATGGTCGTGAATGGTAAAAGGATCCGTAGGCTGAAAAGGTTTAGGAAATACTGGTGTACACTCAAGGGCAGTGGGAGGCGGCAGTGGCGGATCGCCAACTGCCCCCCCGCACCAGAAGTGACATAGGCTGCAGCCGTTATGGACACTACTGATGTGCAGGGCGGGCGGGCAGGCCAAACATGCCGCTGCTGCTCCTCGCTCACGCCGATGAACGGCGCAAGTTGCGACGCCGGCGGCCGTTGTGACATCCCCCCGCCCACCTGTTGCCCGGGGTCTGATCCCGCCACACAGGGGTCCCCGCCCCCCCTGATGATACCTCTGTGAAGCAGGACATAGTGGGAGCATTGGTGGGCCCCCCAGCATCATGTGGATGCAATATTTGTCTGAAGACAGCTTCCGTGACTAGCAGTCATTCACATGTGTGAATAGACTTCTGGGAAATCTAACTTTTTTAATTTAATTTAGTCTAGATGTCACTAGGGCATGGGTCACTGTGGCCAGGTCTGCACGATCCAAGTACGGTCGCAGCTGGTGCACCAGCCGAAACTGGGCAAAAGCCCCCCTGGCCACAGCCGCCACCTGGGAATCCAGGAGCAGCTGCACATCCAGGAGAACCCCCAAGCTGCGGACCTGCTCCTTCAGAGGGAGTACAACCCCATTCACAGCAGGACGATGATCCAATACCTGAGTCGTAGACTTCTGGACCAGAAGAACCTCTGTCTTATCAGGATTTAATTTCAGCTTGTTTGCCCCCATCCAGCTCCCAACTGCCTCCAGACAACGATTCAGGACATCGACCGCCCCCTTGGAGTCGGGTGGAAAGGAGAGAAAGAGCTGGGTGTCATCAGCATACTGATGACTCCCTACCCCAAACCCCCGGATGACCTCTCCCAGCAGCTTCATATAGATATTAAACAGCATGGGGGATAGAATTGACCTTTGTGGCACCCCACACCTCAAGGGCAAGGGTGCCGAACAAGCATCCCCCAGTACCACCTTCTGGGATCTATCAGCCAGGAAGGAGTGGAACCACCTCAGAATGGTGCCTCCAAGCCCCAACCCAGCCAACCGACCCAGAATGACACCATGGTCAATGGTGTTAAAAGCCGCCAAGAAGTCCAGCAGAACCAACTGGGACGCACTCCCCCTGTCCAGTCCCCGGCGCAGGTCATCCACCAAGGTGACCAAGGCCATCTTTGTCCCAAACCCCAGTCTGAAGCCAGACTGGAATGTATCCGGATACATTAAACATGCGTAATAAATCAGAAGATGGATAAATGTTTTCCCACGGATCAATAAAGGTGGACTAATTTTTAATAACATCATGATTACATTGATGTCTTTTTTCCATTGGTAAAATCTGTTAACTTAGACCTCCCTCTGTTTGTATATTGGATAGCCTTGTCATGACCTTCCAATATCAAGCAGAACAAATTCTTGCAGCTATGATCATATTCAGTATGATAGCCTGATATTAAATTAATATATTTCTTTTAGGTCAGCAAAAAGACTGATGGATCTAGTATTAATTTCATGTTGTTTATTTTCTCTATGGCTACACTGATTGTACTCCAAGTTTTTTTTTTAATCTACATCACAAATTCATAATATGCAAAAATACGATTCATTTCCAATATTTTGGATTCTAGATGCTTCATGATATTTATGATATAATGAAAAGCAAAGTGAGGGTATGTGAGTGTTCTAACTGTGGTACCATATCTGCAATAGCCAATTCATGTATGCAAATCCTCATAACATGATGGATATGCCTGTGCGAAGCAGACCCTAATGTTACTGATGACTGACAGCTGAAAGTGTGATGTGGTTCCATTGGAAAAGCCTTGTGTTGGAGATGATATGAACATCCTCTTTGTGGCTTTTGTTCCGTGGTGTCTCATTTGCATAGGCAAAGCATCACTTATTGTATTCAATTAGCTAGTTAGTAAATTTGTATCTCACCCTTCATTACTGCTACTCCGCAGAGTGGCTAGCAAATCATTCCAAACAATTAAAAACAATAATGTTATCTATCCAAAAAACAAAAACAAAACCACCCAACAACAGCAGAACAATAAAAGCAGGTAACAGAATACAACAACAAATACTTGGGGAAATAAAAGGGGGTTGCTTGGTAGCAAAGAAACATGAACATAGGTAGGCTTACTAGATTTTCCCCGACGCAGGGGGAGGGGGCGGCAGTGACGTCACTGGGGACGGGGTTCGGAATCGTGACGTCATCGGGGCGGGGACTTTGTCCCAGCCTCACGCACAGGAGCGCGAGGCTGGAACAAAGAAGAGGAAGACGAAGCGGTGCTGCAGGGGGGGGGCAGTCCTGGATGGCTGGGACAAACAGGAGACCGACCGGGAACCCGGGATTTAGGTTCCCGAACTGGGATTGTCCTGGCCGGATCCGGGACTATGGTAAGCCTAAACATAGGTGCCAGAGAAGCCTCCTTGAGAAGAGCAGTTCCAAGATAGGACACCATGACCATACAGGTTTGTATGGGACAAGGCTATCATTCTGGCAGCTGGAGGGCAGAGTCCAAAAACCACACATGATTTTACATGTCATCAGTGGGTATAATTGCTCTGAACTAACAAATGGATTGGCAGCTACTGAAATTGTTTAAACAACTCTCAAGATAGTTTCTATTGGTTGATTTGTAGGTTACCAGAGCATGGGTAACTGTGGCCAGGCTATCTATATTCACAAAGGGCTGCAGTGTAAGCCAAGAACCTCTTATGTACGTGAGTATTGGTCCACAAGTATGGGACTGCTCCACTTGGCCGGAATTTGGTCAAGCTTGGAAGCCAGCAGGCGAACCCAAAGTCCAAGGAATACTGGAAGAAAGAGATCCTTGCCTCTGAGGCAGGGGTGTATTAACCGATGGCTGGGCCCCTAGGCTTTCAGGTATTTTGGGACCCCTCCAGCACTTCAATCTTTCACCCCACTACAGCTTTCCGGGACGTTGATGGGCGGCATGGGCCCCTGTCCCTACAGGGTCCCTAGGCTAAAGTCTAGTCTGACATGGATAAACACCCCTGCTCTGAGACAAGAATCTTGTTTTTCCTGAAGGAGCACTTCTCCACCGGTAACCTAGTTAAACACATGAGATCCTCTGAGTACATGGCCCCTTAAATTCAATTACTGGTATATTTGCACCAACCCTTGACCAGTCTGACCTTTTGACCATTGGGAGGAAGCCTCTAAATAGAAGCCACACCTTTGGGCTATCAGGAGCCAAGCCTAAGGACTTTTGTTTAAATCAGGAAATGGTCCCTTGCCCCAACCCAGGTTTTTGCCTTGCGTGGAGAGTATCTAAGAGCTATCCCAGGCCATTCACCCCTGAAATTCTTTTGTTTCCTTTTGTCTGAAGGAGCATAATGAGCTACTGAAAGCCCTAGTGCAGTGGTTCTCAAAAGCACCGGGACCCACTTTTTAAAATGACACTCTGTCGGGACCCACCTAGCTTTACCAGATGCTCAAACATTTATCTCCCTATATTTACACAAGCTTGCAAACTGCAGGAGCTCAGCTGTTTGCAGGGTAATTAGCAGCTATCTTGCAAACTGCAGGAGCTCAGCTCTTTGCAGGGCAATTAGCAGCGATCTGATTTTTGAATAGCCTCAGGGCTTGTGGCAATTACTTATCTGATCTTTCCATCACCTGGGACCCACCAGAAATCAGGTCGCGACCCACCAAGTGGGTCCCGACCCACAGTTTGAGAAACACTACCCTAGAGTCTAGACTTTGCACTGGGTTCCCCATGTTTTGGAACAGTACATCATTACCCAGGTGCTGAGGGAGGAACATCCAGAGACTGCTACCCTTTTCCTCTCCAGTCATCCAGGAAGGTAAAGAGGAGCAAGCTCTCTTTACATTACCCCCTTTAAGGCTTAAAGCACATAATGCCGTCAGTCGAACTGGGATGTGAAAACTAGCCTCCCCTACCTCACAGGGTTGTTGTGAGGACAAAAGGAAGGAACTATGTACACCACCCTGAGCTCCTTGGAGGAAGGGCAGTATAAAAATGTGGAAAATAAATACAATAAATAATAACTAAAAACGTGGCATGCCGTGGGTTTGTTAAACAAATTAGATTTCCATGTTTGAATTTAGCCCAGCCCAATTGTAAAATAAGGATTTTTACCATGGATTGAAGAAAATTAAAAGGTCTTCCGAGAATTTGATGCCTGTTTCATGGTTTTCCGAAATGACGTTGCCTATTACTTAGCCTGTTTGCTTTCTAGGCAAAGGAAAGTTGTTCCTCTAGTGCAGAGCCTGAGATAAGACTCTTGAGAAAAAGCACTATTAATTTTGTCTCCTGGAAATCAATTATTGGAGTTTCCATCCATTCCAGAAGCATTTTTATTGTTCATCTCTTTGTCTGGCTTGAGCAAAATTCTGTATACTTGCTCTTTTCTTATTATAGGCTGTTGGCTCAAGATACAATGCATCCAGTAAATCAAGGGCATACACATTTTTCCTTTGGTCGAATATGAGGTCTGCAGTTAGAATCAATCTTCGGCCAGCAACTGCACAGCAGTATCAACTGGGATAATTCCCCCAAGTTTCTTTGAGAGGATGGGAAGGTAGGTGTGTCGTTGAATTACAGGAGAAGTTTAGGAATGAAAGCCTGAAAAATTATTTGCATGCCATGGGGGAGGGGGGGTTAAATCAGGAAATCAGGGGCTTTCAATTACTATAAGCATGCATAACAGTTAATGCTACCTTCCAGAATCATTTAGCAAGGATGACAAATCTGATAGGAACAATTATCTTTCTGATCACTTTCTGTGATAGTGGGAGGTGCTGTTTGCCTGTACCTATTGGGGAATGTAGCATGATGCCTGTTGCACATCATATGGATCAGGGTTCTCAACCAGTGGTACTAGTATCACCAGTGGTACTTCGGCCGACTGCTAATGATATTCAGACCACCAGTACCCCGCTCCAATAAGGCGCTTTCAGCGGCACGTTTTCTCTCTCAAGAAGTTCCTGCCTTTGGCTGAGCCTCTCGGGAACACTGAGAAGGGTCCTCCCACCTGCCCAGAGCCTCCTACCTGCATTCTCTGGCCTCCAGAAACCCGAAAACCCGGAAGTAACTGGCAAAGATGTAATCGCCAGTCACTTCTGGTGGTATGCAGCAGGAGAGTGGCACCGGAGGTGTTACTCGGCCGGGAAGGGGTTGAGAACCCCTGATATGGATCATGCGTTACATACTGACCTTTTAACAATGAAACGGTGGGCAGAGATGTCAGAAGCCCGCACGACGCCTGGCGCGGGGGGCGGGGCCTGTGTCGCGTTATGTCGATGCCATTTCGGAGCCATACGGGCTCGAGGGAGGGCAGGAGGGCCGATTCAGCGCTTCTGTAAGTTCCCCCGATCGCGCCCTGCCGCCCGAGCGCCTGGAGCTCCTGCTCCACGCGCTCCACTGTTCTTCCGCTGCTGACAGTGGGCTCCTAAGCCAGAGGTATGTGCATTGGAACAAAATGGAGTCCTTCATCCTTGTAAGTGACCAAAATGGAAATGTCTCAAATTTATGAAGTGGTTAGTGAAAAATTCTTGGGGCAGACAGCAGATAAATGATGGCAAGGATTCCTATCTGGCTCTGCAGCTACTCACTTTTGTAACTGCCAAAGGATCATTGATTAAGAGGGATCAGGTTCTTTGCTAGCTCACTAATATCAAAGAAGAAAGATTAATCATGTACTACAGCCCAGAGAAACTTGCCAAAAGAACAATTGTCTCTCTTGATCTATTAAGGGTAGACTTTAAGCAATTTACAGTAATAAGCTCAAGAGGAAAAACCAGGATCCAGATAAGTGTGTAAGGGTTTTGCTGAAGTCCACTGAGAATTCTGTTCCTAAGAATCATAATTAAAACTTCAGTGTTGAGAACAAAAACACACTTTCATTCGCTCCAAATCAGAAAAATTAGCAAGCAATCACCTACTGTACGTACAAAAACAATGATAATTAGATCATTTGATTATTGTGCTATGTTGCACTCAGGGGGAAACTTTAAACGTTGTTAAAATTGTCCATTCTTAATGTAAATATATATCATTTTTACCCAAAGAAACAAAAGAGTTGATCATTACAAGTCTGTTTTTTTTAAAACTGACATTTATGTTTCTTGGGTAAAAATGATTCATTTTTATATTAAAAAAATTTATATTAAAAAGGAGGCCTGGAAAATGCATATATGAAATGGTCATTAGCTAAAGGTTTTCTAGAAACGTCCTTTGTTATTCAGAAGTGACGACAGTTAAATAACTATTGAGCATATAAGTATCATTTGATATATCTATTTTACCAGTGAGATGCCTGTCACAATGTAGGATGTCTGGGTAAGGATGGCCTATATTTCAACAATCTCTACTCAGGGCAGCATTTTGATGGCAGGTTGGTGCCCTGAGGGTGGCACAGTAGGTTAAACCACTGAACCATGAGCTGTCGATCGAAAGGTCGGCAGTTCGAATCCGTGCGACGGCTCCTGCCAACCTAGCAGTTCGAAAGCAAGAAATTGCAAGTAGATGAATAGGTACCGCGTCAGCGGGACGGTAACAGCGTTCCATGCGCCTCGGTGTTGAGAGATGCTGGCCACATGACCATGGAAATGTCTTCGGACAGCGCTGGCTCTTCGGCTTTGAAACGGAGATGAGCACCGCTCCCTAGAGTCGGACACGACTGGACTTAATTGTCAAGGGATACCTTTACCTTTACCTAATGTCAAGAGTATTGGTCAGGCTGTGCTGCTACCACAAAGTCATGCCCAAATGCCACACTCTACAGATCAACTATATCAGAATACACAGTTCTTCTGGAAAAATGGTTTTGTCTATCATTAATGCTAGAATGGGGTATTCACTATGTTTCAATCAGAAATGTCTTCTTTGGAGTGAAGGTAGAATGGTTTGTTCACATGGAGCGTGTTCACACCTGCAAAAATACTGATTGGTAACTATTGGTGCAACCTCATTGTACTGACTCAGAATCCCCTTATCAGAGTTTGCAATGACAAACAATTTTCCAAAAATTTTGAGCCCATTTGGTCTCCTTCATGTGGTATTTATGGCCTGCACATAAATATGGACTTTGTTTCACCTGCACATTTGAAGGTATATTTTCCCTGTGCTTTGACTGTCATTTTGTGTGTAATTTTGTTGTATACTTTGCAAGATGTTTCTGATACACCTACAGTGAGATGCCTGTTGTTGTCATTCTTGAATCGTTGCTTTCTGTAGAACTGATTCCATTATTCTTATGCTCTTGCCAAGGTGGTGAGTCTGTTAGCAGGCCGATTCTTAGATCATGGGTTCCAGAACAGCTTTCTGACTGTGACTGTAACAGTTGTTTTGTTGATGGCCTGGATGAACTGCAGAATTCGAACTACTTTGGTCAACATGAGGTTAGGACAGGCAATGAGGAATTGCCTCACTTCCCTTACAAAAAGGGGGTGGGGACTCAAACATTCATTCCTTAGACCAGGGGTGGTCAACCTTCCACCAGTAGGACCTCTGCATTGTTAAGAGTTGTGTAGAAGACAGAATCTTGGTAGCTGCAAGTGCTGATGGTGCTGCTAAAGCAGCTGCACTTGCTGAAATGCCCTCACCTATTAAAGGACCAGGAGCATTCATGTTGAAAGGTTGGCCACCCCTACCTTACAGCGCAATACTGTCGACATGCCGAACTGATAAGTGCAATACTGCCGGAACGCCGAGCTGATAAGTTACAGAGCCTCTGTGGGGGAGTGGAACTGCAGCTGCAGCACTTGAATGACAGTCAAGGTTGCCTGTCAGCTGAACGTGCTAAGGCGAACGCCAGAGAGAGAGAGAGAGAGAGAGAGAGAGAGAGAGAGAGAGAGAGAGAGCTGGACTGTGAAAGAAACATCTAGAATGAAGGGTTCTACGAAAGATTAGAATGTTATTATATTGTAAAAATCCCTTGGGGTTTAAAACGTCTGCCCATGTACACCACCTGGAATTAAAGTCAGAGGAGAAATCCAATGGCTAAGAAAGGCGGTATATAAATACTGTAATTATTATTATTATTATTATTATACTGTGTAGAATGCACCGGCCAGCCTAAACAGCCGGCCGCTGCATCTAGGCTATGCAGGATGTGGCCCATGCCAGTGGGGTTTCTTTCCCCCTGTGTAAGTCCCAGCAGGCCCAATGGGCCTCCTCGGATGTGCACCAGTTATTTTGCTGGTGCACATCTGGGGAGGCCATGTAAGGCTGACCAGGCCCGTGACAGGGTTAGGATGTTGGAGGAGCGCACCGTTGATATCCTCCCCCCCTCCCTGGCCTAACTGGCCAATCACCCCCTCCCCTACCATCCTGGCCCACCCTCCCGCCATCCAGTGCAGGACTTACCCGTGTCCGGCAACACGGTCTGAGTCCGGTGGCAGAGTGAGCGGTGCCAGTCTCGACGCTGGTACCGCTTACTCTGCGGGTGCTGCAAAAGTGCCTTACGGCACTTTTGCGACACCCAACGCCATCAGAATGGAAGCTCTGCCGGTGTTAATATACACTGGATTGCGCTGCTAGACAGTGAATGCCCCATTTTAAATCACAGATGGGCAGCCCAGTCCTGTCTAGCTAGACTGCAGCACGGGCATATAGCCTGCACCACAACTTAGCCATACAGGACCCAGCACAGGTGCAGCTGGAGGACTCCTCAGGGTAAGGGGACATTTGTCCCCTTATTCCGAGTAGAGTTTCAGCCACCCCAATGGGCCTATTCAAATGTGCGCCAGCTATTTTGCTGGCACACATTCAAGTGGGCAGTGTAATGCCAGACAGGCCCAGGAAGGGGGATAGGATCTCAGCGTAGCCGCCGCCAATTCCTTCCCCTTCCTGGGCCAACTGACCAATCCCCCCTTCCTGGAATGCCCCCATTCTCCCCCTCCCACGCCCCTCCGCTGCCTTGTGGGGAACTCACCTTCCCTGGCGAGTGCTGCTCAAAATCTGGAGCGGGGGGGGGGGGGAACGGCACCAGTTTAAAAATGACAAAAACAATATATAAAAACGAACGCATTAACAAGACATAACCAAACAACCAAAACCAGACGGTTTTGTTTCAGAAAGTGCACGTGAAAATACGATGGCATTTTACATTGTTCTACATCTAGTTGCGCAAGCACATGCCAAATACAGTTTCGTGTGTGATATCTTGTGGAATGTGTCGCAACCATGTGCTGGGCAAGCCAAGTCAGGATTCCATTTAGATTTCTCTGCACTAGAAAATTGTGCTCTCACTTCTGCAATACACAAACCCCCTTAGGTGAGTGGAAGGATAATTTAAGATACAGTTGAGAGACAGAAACGTGATATCGTTAAGTAGGGATGCTGGAGAATGTCGCTTAATTCAAGTTTGGGGAAGAATCTCAGAGGTTTGAAAAGCCCACTTCAAAGGAGAAAATAGCTCTTCAACCCTCCAAACTCTTCTCCACCTGGAGAATTTCATTGGATCTGTCCTATTCAGTTACTGGTGGTCCAAGGTAATGGTGACATAGAAAACAGCAGCGGCAACAGAGTGGAGAAGGGGAAGGTTTTGCTCCCCCCCCCCTTCATCTCTCCAGAGTGCTGCAAGCAGCACACCAGAAAAAACCTGTGGCATGGACTCAGATGCCAGGACTCCCCATCACTGTTCCAGGTTTGTTACCCTTTAGTGAGCTAGGGCTAAAGGGAAATTTGCAGTGCCCTTTGGGACTTGTAGTCTTTCCAGTAACTACAGCAATGGTTGGCGGAGCCACAGCTCAGAGCTGGACCACGGCAGAGAGGTAGGGGCTATTTAGAACAACAACAACACCTCCAGGTTGCTTCCCCACAGAGTATGGCATTCCTGAAGTAGTTACATTGGCTACTATAGCCCTTTCAAGGTTAAATAGCCACTTTGGGGACACAAGATTTTTTTTTGGGGGGGGGAGGAATGGTGCGGAGGTAAAGGGCTGTATACCCTTACCTCTGCGCCATGTTACTGGTCCCACACGGCTGCTAAGCAGAAGTAAAAATGAAACCCTTACTACCTAGTGATGTGTTTAATGTCCCGTGTCATTTGGGTTTAAGACTTCCAATGGGTAGGCTTACCAGGTCTCCAACCGGGACAGAGTGCTAGACCTTTAGGAGAAGGAATGTGGGCAGGTGTAGCTTGTTAAGTCCTAGAGCACAATCCTAGGCATGTCTACTCAGAAGCAAGCCCCATTGTGTTCCATGGGTTTGTGCTCTAAGGTTTAAGAAGCCTAGGATTGTGCTCTAAGGTTTAACAAGCTACACCTGCCCATATTCCTTTTCCTAAAGGTCTAGCACTCTGTCCCAGTTGGAGATCTGGTAAGCCTACCAAAGAGGCTATTGGGCTGTCTGTGTCATGATGCAAATGGCGGCACAAGTCATATCTTGTGTGTCACGTCATGCAGTTAAGTTTTCTCTTTTCCACGGCTCCGGTTCCTTCCTGTCGGAACTTATTTCATTCCTTTGTGAAGCAGCAGGACCCTGGGACTGCCGCGGTAAGTGCTGAGTGTGTGTTTTTCCTTCCTCTCTGAATACACTTTGGAGCCTCCAAGTACAGCTTGTTCTTTGATTTATAAAGGTCAGCTGGTGACTGCATAGATCAAAATTTGACTTGTTTTCAATAAAGGTCTAGCTCTGACAATCAATAGGCTCAGGCCTTTCAAACTCCAGCCCCCAAAGTCCTCCTTAAAACTCTCATTCAACACCAACCTTTGACATCCTGGCTTCACCGCTGCACCGAGGGAGCAAGGAAAAGAGCTTCTGCTGTGACAAGGAAAAAACAGCTTCTCTCAGGAATACGTTGATAGGTCCCATGTCAAGAGGCTTCTGTACTGTCTCTCAATTAGAAGCCTTTGGGTTAGAGCCAAAGAACTGGGAGGGCCGGGGAAACAAGCTAGTAGTCCCATACTGCAAACGCTTGCTCAAGAGTTCGCACAATGCAACATTAGACAGGCTCTGTAGCAGTTCTCATGGGGACACCATTGGCTTGCAAGCAGAACCTGCTTGGATTTCGCTTTGTTTTTCTCCCACAGTGCTCTGGTGGGAAATGTAAAAGTAGCTCTGCCAACCTTTGGATGCCACATGATATCAGGTACACAATATATTTACCATTTGCTGTATTTGCAGTACAAAACATATTGTGAGCCACAATTCCACCCATACATACCAAATTATTTTTAAAAGCCGCTCTCTTTTCCATGTATCAGAGCTTACAACAACAACAACTACTACTACCGTATTTATTGGCGTATAAGATGCACTTTTTTGACTACATGTGTGACCCAAAATAATAGGGTGCGTTTTATATGCCAATACTAAAAAAATCCCTTTTCCCCCCTTGCCCGTTTTAAAGCATTTTCGGGCTTACCGTGTTTTTCCGGAGCCAGAGAGCTCCCTTGTGCTTTCTTCCCTAACTAATCTATCCGATCTACAGCTGTTTGTCGGGTTTAATTTATGCACGTGCATGAGTTGAGCTTCTCAGCAGCCAGCAGAGGGCGCTGTGCTCAGTTCAGTTCAGCTGAGCTGCAGAGGGCCTGCTCTTCCGGATGCTGAATGAATGCAGCAGCATGGGTAAGCTTCTGAACTGGGCCTAGTTGGGAGGCTTTGGAAACTGCATAGGTGGGGTGGGGGGAAAGAGTTGAGTCTGGGGGTTTTGTATTTGGGATTTATGTTGTTTAAGAGTTGAGTCTGGGGGTGGTAAGGTGGTAAGAGTTGAGTCTGTTTTTCTGTACTTTTATGTTTTTTACTGTGGAAACTGCAGGGGTGGGGGGAAAAGAGTTGAGTCTGGGGGTTTTGTATTTGGGATTTATGTTTACTTTGGAAACTGTGCATGGGTGGGTTGGGGGAAAAAGAGTTGAGTCTGGGTTTTTTTTGTACTTGGGATTTATGTTCTGGTGCATTTTGTTCATGTGTCTTATTGCTGTGTGTTTTAAAAGAGATCCTGGTATTTTTGTGCAATTTATGTAAATTAGCTAATTAAGCAGCCAAGCAGTAAGTGGCCAAGTGGCCCAAAAATGCTTTAAATCTTTTTTTCTTGAAACCCAGGGCCAAAAGGAAGGTGCGTCTTATATGCTGGTGCATTTTATACACCGATAAATACGGTATTTATATACCGTCTTTTCTTGGTCATCGGATACCTCCTCTGACTTTAATTCAAAGGTGGTTTACATGGGCAGGCTTGCTAAACCCCGTGGGGTTTTTACAATAATACAACGTTCTAATCTTCCATAGAACCCTTTGTCCCAGGGGGTTTCTTTCACAGTCCGGCCTCTTTCTCTGGCATTTGCCTCCCACGCTTTAACTGCAGCCGCAGCTTCTCTCTCCCACAGAGATGCTGCAGCTTATCAGTGACGTGCCGACAACTCTTTGCCTATTCATGGATGCTTCCGGGCGTCCCGAACTGCCGATCTCAGATCTTCAGGCATGTGAGGCAGCTGCTCTGCCAACTGAGCCAGACCTCCTGCCCAGATACTAGAACTCTTATTCAGTTCTGTGTCATCATGTTGGCCACTGGCTTTTTGTTGGTTACTGGTTTGTTGGGTGACCTGTACTGCTAAATATTAAAATAAATAAAGTTAATGGGGGTGATACCATGAGTTACCGCACCAGGTAACCACCACTGCTTGCAGTGTACTAGCATTAGTACAAAAAACATGACTAAGGATTCTGTATGGTCTGGTACGGAAGGAGGTCCATGGGGTGACACCATGAGTTCTCGCACCAGATACCGCAAACCCTAGTGCCACCTCTGGCTGGGATCACCCGTCACTGAACTACAAACAATGAAAAAGGAATGGAAGTAGCCACCGCCAAGGAAATGCCACTGACCAGGCTTTTATTTTGTAAACTATTAGCACAAAAGTACCTTTGGGGGACTGGTTACACTCCACAGAAATTGCTGCACTTCCTTCAAAAGCCTCGATAAACATAGCCAATTATTTTTTGAGTTAGGAGTCAAGGAGTCACCTTTTCTTGCAGAAACTAATAAATGCGTGAAATTTTGTTCACTTATTTGGTTCTTCAATAGCTTTATGAATGCCATCATAAAATATGAATTCATATTCAGGGCAGAGGAGGAGGTGGAAGAAGTCCAAGCAGTAATCATCCTTTGTAGAGGATTGCAGCATGATAATATGCATATAGGCTACAATCCTATACATGTTTACCTGGGAGTAAATCCCATTGAATTAAATGAGACTTTCTTCGGAGTTGACATGTATAGGTTTATAGGTTCATGTGGTTAGTACTACAAATTAACATTGCAATCCTCACTAACTATAAGCGGCTGGCGTAAAGGACTGGTCATTGTATCCTGAGCCCGTTCCTGGGCCGCGCCGGCATAGCCCGGGCACACCTCAGGAAAAGGGGTCATTCATCCCCTTCTCCAAGTGTAGGGCTGCCCGGGGCCTATGGGCCTCCTCAGATGTACACCAGCTCTGAAGCTGGCGTACATCCGAGGTGGCAGAGTAAAGCCGGCCTGGACTGGGAAAGGGCTTGGATATCAGTGGAGCATGCCGCTAATATTCCACCCTCTCCCAGCCCAGGTCAGCCAACGGCCACCCCCCTGGCTGCCCCTACCCGCCTTCCACCTCCCCTGCGCCCACTGGTGCTGGATGTACCATTGTCGGTGGGCACAGGTTCCAGAGGGCAGCGGAGTGAGGGTTGTCGACCTCTGCACCGGTGTCCCGACATGCTTTACGGCATGTTTGCGACAGCTTAGAGCAGCGGAGTGTGCGTTCTGCCGCTCTAGGACTCAGTGAGGATTGCGCTGCCCATTGAGATTTGAATTCAGGAATTCAACACTCAGCAAAAGGGCACAACGCAGCCCTCCTGGGCCCCTACACACACACACTCACACACTCACACACTCACTCTCTCTCTCTCTCTCTCTCCTGCACTTCAGCTGCTGACTCCCATTCTGAAACCAAACACAAAACCGGTCGTGAGCAACTAGAGGGCCAACTCTGTCGGAAGGATTTGGTTGCTATCCGAACAAGAGAGGAAGCCATTAAAGAGCCCTTTGCAGGGCCCACAACTTCTGCAGGAGTGAGTCAGTGGGTGGAGCCAATTCAGTTCTTGCTCAGTTGAAAATACAGTATTGCCCATGTTCGAAGTTACTTGCTGACCAGGACCCCAAATAGTCTAGACCCAGCACCTCTGCATGAATTTCTTCAACGTTATGAATGCTTCAGGGGACATTCTCATGATCAGGCCTGATTCAGAAGCATTTCTAGCGAGGTCAGATCAGGAGGAATCGAACTCTGGGGGTGAAGAAGCGATGCTGGGACATAGAAGGGCAATACTGTCACTTCTTCACTCTGCAGCCTTGTACGGGTCATCATAAAACACACAAGAGCACAGACCAGCAAGCTGTTGGTTTGGGTGGGGAAACTACCTCTTTATCCATGCATTTTTAGAACTTAGGCCAGTGTTTCTCAAACTGTGGGTTGGGACCCACTTGGTGGGTCACAACCTGATTTCTGGTGTGTCCCAGGTGATGGAAAGATCAGATAACTAATTGCCACAAACCCTGAGGCTATTCAAAAAGCAGATAGCTGCTAACTGCCCTGCAAACAGCTGAGCTCCTGCAGTTTGCAAGCTTGTGTAAATATAGGGAGATAAATGTTTGAGTGTCTCATAAAGCTGGGTGGGTCCCGATAGAGTGTTATTTTTAAAAGTGGGTCCCGGTGTTCAAACGTTTGAGAACCACTGACTTAGGCAAATCCATGCGCATCGCTGGGCCGTGGCGGGGGGCGGGCCGTCGAAGGGTGACGCGCGCAAAGGGTGACACGCGCACCCCCGCGCACGTCACCTTCCCTGCGTGTGTCATCCTCCGGAGGCTCCGAGGCCGGGAGAAGGCCTTGGAGCGTCCGCCCTGGCTGCGTGTCCAGGGCCTTCTGACAAGGCCCAATGCGTTAATACATGAACTCTTACCTTTTTCGCGCATGCGCAGAACGTTTCTAAGGGCAAAAGGGCAGCCCTTGCCCTCAGAAACATTTGTGCGCATGCGCGAAAAAGCTAAAAGTTCACATATTAACGCATTGGGCCTTGTCAGAAGGCCCTGGACCTCCCGAGAAGGAGGACATTTGGGGCGGGGATAAGTCCTGGGGGGTGCACGGGGGGGCAGTGCATGGGGGTCAGGGCACCTTCCCTTTAGGATCTGGTCCACGTTCTCCACCTTAAAATCCTGGGGTCAATGAAATGGAGAAGCATGGTCGCACCAAAAGTAATCATTGCTTTTTGAAGTAGCCCAATGAAATACGTCGTTACAGCAGTGATGTATTGGCAGGGCGCTGGATGCCTGGAGAACTGTTCAAGGCTTGCCAGCAATGCCAAGCTGAGCTTGAGGTAGAGCAGCAGATTGTTCTTCACGAGGTTTAGAGGCTTAGCTAACATCTCTGAGCTGCTGGCTGCTGTGACTGTTTCTGCCATCTGTTATTTTCCATAAATCTGTAAACTGACAAACATTGCCTGCTATAGGATGCCATCAATTTCTATAAACAGACAAAGCTCCACATGCAAATTTTCAATGCAGTCACCAACCCCACTGCCTTTTTCAAAAAGGCAACCTTATTGCCTTTTTGAAAATCCAGTCATTGTCTTGCTTCTCTTTATCTTTATTTTCACCAGCAACACTGTGATCCTCCCCCAAACACAGAGGAGCTATATTTGCTACCAGAGTGAAGGCAAGTATGATGAATGTTTTTCCCCCTTTTTTTGTCTATTTCCCCCTATTTCTGGACATTTCTAGCTCGTATCACAGCTGTAGCATCCCCAAAAGACTGCCTGGTATCCCAGATGAAGTGTACATTAGCATGGGTTTCTCCTCTAACAGTCCAATTCTACCCTTTTCCCTGCCATAGCATGCAGTCAGGCCAAAACGGGCTGCACTGCACGCTGGAGGGGGGGGGGGAGATCAGGAGTCTTGGGAAAGGTATGGGGAAATATTTTCCCTTACCTCCCCATAAGCCTCCCACTCCCCAATGGGTCTCCTCGGACCTGTGCCAGCTCTTTAGCTGGTGCAAGTCCATGGAGAGAAAGGGGGTGTATTGGGAGGCTAGGAAGGAGAGAGCATCCAGCACAAGTCACCCTCGCTGGGTGTCACCCCTCCCACCTCCCGACATGCATACTGCCCTCTGTCACCATCATTGCCAGGTGCTGCTCTGTCTGCTGGTGCGCATTGAGCCTCTGCAGCCTCTCTGGTGATGGTCTAGAAGTATGCAGCTCTGCATGTTTCTGAGCGACTTTTGCAATGCTGGAAAGTGTATTCTGCCATCAAAACACTAGTTCCGGCAGCGGAACCCAACAATAGGATTGCATTGCACTGTAAGGTGTGTTTTTTTTTTTTAATCCAAAACACCATTCACAGTTAAAATATTCAGGTTTAAGGACCATGGCCATACGTTAAAAACATCCATATTCCAACGTTTCGTCCAGTATCCTCTGGACTTCCTCAGGGAATGTGTGAGAAATCTGAGGAAGTCCAGAGTATAAACGTTGGAATATGGACAGAGGCATCGTTAGGGGGGTGGGGGCGGTGGGCCCCCAGGTGCAGGGGGCGACACACGGCGGGGGTGCACAAGCCGCCGTTTCAGTGTCAATTCGGCGGTGTGGGGGCAGCAGCAGCAAAAAAAGTCAATTTTGCGAGTGTGCTGGCAAGAGGAGTCTCTTGCCTGCCTGCGCCGCTACTGGCCTTCAAATGGCCGAAAAACCGCCAGGGGTGCTTTTTTCTTTTTCCGGTGCAGGGCACAAGACTTGTGATGTCACGCCGCCAGGATGGGGCTTGTGATGTCACATAGGGGTGTCACGGAGCCCCCCTGGGGGTGTAGCTACGCCTCTGAATATGGATGTTTTCAATGTAGGACCATGGTCCTTAAACCCGGATATTTTAACTGTGCATGTTTCTTCTGGTCATGAACATTTGAGAACCTATGAAACACCATTCCGAAATGGCCACAACACCAAGATGTGCATTGCTCTTTCTGTATATCTGGGCTTTCCCAGAGACAATAGCCCTTAGCCAACTCTCCTCCTGAGACTGACATGTTATCCACCAATTGGGCACAAAGCTCACCTATCCCGGTAAAGGGGTGGTTCCCCTCACCCAACTGGATGATCCTATGACATAATCAAGGCCAGCGGGTGGCGCAGTGGGTTAAACCGCTGAACCATGAGCTATCGATCGAAAGGTCAGCAGTTCGAATGCGCAACAGGGCGAGCTCTCGTTGCTTGGCCAGCTCCTGCCAACCTAGCAGTTCCAAAGCATGTTAATGCGAGTAGATAAATAGGTACCGCTTGCAGGAAGGTAAACAGCGCTCCGTGTTCCAGCCGCATGCTATGCGCTGCGGCAAGGAGAGTCATGCCGACCACATAACCACGGAGGCGTCTTCGGACAACGCTGGCTCTTCGGCTTTGAAGTGGGGATGAGCACCACACCCTAGAGTCGGACACAACTGGACTTAATTGTCAGGGGTCACCTTTATCTTTATCACATAATCAAACCTAGGTTTCTTAAGACCAAGCACAAAGTTGCTGGAGTGTGCTT
Source organism: Plestiodon gilberti rubricaudatus (assembly GCA_026170595.1). NCBI lineage: Eukaryota > Metazoa > Chordata > Lepidosauria > Squamata > Scincidae > Plestiodon > Plestiodon gilberti. The sequence continues at coordinate 103,369,030 of JANXHW010000002.1, read as the reverse complement.
TGCCACGTCTGCTGTTGAAACCAGCTGCTGGTTCATGGAAGGCACACACCCCCTTACTTTTCAGCAAGAAGGCCAGCATTCCTGGGACAATGCAAGTAGTTAGCAATTGGGACTGTTGCTAGACATGACTAGGGAATTCATTTTGTTCTACTTGTTCTGTCCACACGAAGTCAGTCTGCAAGCTTCACTGGTCTAGCAATGCTGCATTGCTTGGTGTTTTTTGTGCTTGTCTCTTAAGGACCGACCAGACTCCCCTGCTAGGTGTTACTAGTTACTGTATCCAGTTTAGTCAAGCAGGGCCCATGAGAGGGGGGTAAAGGGGGTAAATTGTACCTGAGCCCAGGGTCAAAAGGGGGGCCCAGGAGCCAAAGGAGCGGTCCCAGAAATTTCCTGGGATCTCAGCTGGCCTTATGGAGAGTGGAAGACAGAGGCCGGGCTAACCAGGAGCAGTGGGGAGCTCTGAACATAGGATACTCTGATTCGTAGTTTAGCCTTACAGCCAACGTGCGACACAGGTGCTAATGTTGCCTACATGGACTTCAGCTGCCTTCCTATAGCCACCCTTTGGTGCCTGTGTGTGTGGGTAGGTGTGGGAGGGGGATACACGCAGAGATGCTCTGCAGCAGTCGCTTCCACTCTAGGTCAGAATGTGGCCGTCTTTTTCCCCACCATACATTAGTTCCATCTCCAAAGGACTAGTAGTGTCCTTCATTTTTGAAGGTCACATTATATAGCACACTCTGCAGCACACAGACCCTGTTGGAGTTGCCTGGCAACTGTTGCATTTTCTTGGCCACACTGACAAAGAGGCATTTGATATCATAAATAATGTCGAGCATCCCCCCCCCCTCTTCCCTCTCCAGTTCTTGTCTCAGCTGCGATTGTCATAATTTGTAACCCAAAAGTGGCTTTTCTCACTGGAAAGGACAGGGCTGAAAACTGCTTGAGGAACGCAGGTGTCCCTCATTTCCTGCCTTCATAATAAACCATTCCTCTCTCCACATGTCTCATCAGCACTGTAAATACAGAGCACCTCTCTCTCTCTCTCTCTCTCTCTCTCTCTCTCTCTCTCTCTCTCTGTGCAGCCGCATTTTGCCATCTGGGACTGAATTCCAGTAACAAACCACCAGGAGAAACAGGCAATGAATAAGTGTGAGTCATCTCTGTGTGTCAAAGAATACAGCTTTGCAAGTTCCTGCTGTAAATTTAGAGGGTTTTTCCTTCTCCGCTGAATTAGCAATCGGCCAAATTACCGAGACACAATTAGGGGAAGTCTGCAAACAGCATTGGATCGCACGGTGAAATGCGGAGCAACTATGAAGCTACTGCAGTGTACTATAACTTTCGTCTGCTCAGTCCAGGCAGCCCCCCCCCCCCGGCCTTTTAACATGAGAGCCAAGGGAGAAGAACACAAGCTGACATTATGCAGATAATCAAGTGGTCTCTAGCTGCTCTGTTAGCACAGAATACAGCAACAGCAATATTTTTCGCCACAGCCACACAAGCAAAAGGCAGCTTATTGTTGCCCTTGCGTCGCATTTGTAGTACAGTTTAAAACTATTTTTATGTATCTTGGCAGGCGGTTTGCTGGAGAGCCAGCATGGTGCAACGGCTAAACGGTTAACTTAGATGGAGAAGGCCTGCATCCCAATACCTGGATGGTCTTCTTGGCTCAATCACTCGCACTATCACTTAGCCTAATTTATCTCACAAGGATACTGTGAGGCTAAAACAGCAGTCATTTGGGGAGTCTGAAGACTGTTTTGAGCCGCTGAATGAATGAAAATAGTATTTACTAAATACTGTTGCGAGCCAGCTATCAGGTATACTGTCAAGGACTCATGGGTACTGATTATCAGTATGTTGAGCTATAGATGGTACCATGGGGAGAATAGCACACCCCCTGTGCAGAAATGTCGGGTGCCCTCCCGGCGCCTGGTGCGTGGGCGGGGCCTGCGTCGCATCATGTCAATGCGCCCCCCACCCATTTTCTGCTCATTTCGGAGCGTAACGGGCTCCAGGGAGGGAGGGAGGGCCGACACAACGCGGCACTTCGCGTCGGTGACTGCCCTGCCCGCCCGCCCGAGCGCCTGGAGCTTCTGCTCCACGCGCTCCGCCGCTGAGCGCCTGGTTCGAGTGAACCACGCGTTCCACCGTTGTTACGTCTCTGCCCTGTGTCTTGACTGCGCTACCATCCCAGCCAGTAGGGGGCCACGGCAGAGCAAAATGCCCAGCCATGCTGTTTTTTCATAGGTGAGCTGTTGAAAAGGGGTTTTTTTTTTCCTGAACTTTCTCACCAAATCATCAACAACAACAACAACAAAAAACCTTCAGGTCTTTCTGAGCCTTTAGAGCAGCGATTTTTAACCAGTGTGCCACAGCACATTGGTGTGCCATGAATGATTCGTAGGTGTGCCATAGGAGTTTGGGGGCGGGTCATTTATTAGTAGGATCACTGGGGAAGTGAGCCCCCCCCCAACGGCAGTGCAGTGTGCCTTGTCAATTTTCAAAAAAAAAAAAACTGATGGTGTGCCTTGACAATTTGAATGCCTTGTCAGTGTGCCGTGAGTTGAAAACAGTTGAAAATCGCTGCTTTAGAGAGACTGGAAAGCCAAACAAGAGGGACATCAGTTCCAGCCTAGCCAGCCAGTTTTCCCTCTGGCTTCCAAGCAAACAGGGGCAAGGAAGGTTCATTGGTGGAGCTAGAAAAAGGAGTATGATCCTCTCCATCAGATTAGGGGGGCAAAAGTCAATGTAAGTCATTTTAATCAGGAGACATGGGAAATTACAACTTCCATGAACCCCAGCAGACAATGCTGTTCCTGAGCAATTGGGAAGGTATGGTGGCAATGTTGTGGTGGGTGAAGCTGGCATCAGATTGAGAGTCTGTGCCCAGCCCCCAAGGACCTCAAGGGAGATGTTCTTTGCCCCATCACCTCTGCATGAGGCAAGGTGGCAAGAATCAGTTTTCCGACAGGATGACAGGGCAAAAAGTGATGGAATGAGAGCTACCATAAGCCTACAAAGCTTGTCCAACATGCAGTGTGAGTTAGGAGATTGTTGCTGGAAAAGTAGTTGGACTGCTTAATTTCTCCTCTTTGACCAACCACCTTGTGTCCCATTCTCTGAAAAGGCTTGCAACTTAGCAGTATTTATTTATTAATTTATTTATTTTTCACATTTTTATACCGCCCTTCCTCCAAGGAGCTCAGAGTGGTGTACATATTTCCTGCCCTCCTTTTTGTCCTCACAACAACCCTGTGAGGTAGGTGGGGCTGACAGATAGTGACTGGCCCAAGGTCACCCAGGAAGCTTCGTGGTTGAGTGGGGATTTGAACCTGGATCTTCCAGGTCTAAGTCCGACTCCAATCCTAAGTCCGATGAGGCAGGTCTTCCTGGGGTGAGCGTTCCAAATTCAGGGTGCCACAACCAAGGTGGTCCTCGCATGGGTCACAGCCTATCTCACTTCCAAAAGTGGGAGGGGCCTCAGAGACGGATATTATTGTGCAATCCTATTCATGTTTACTCAGGTTCAAATCCAATGTGGTTCAATGAGACTCACCCCAATGTGAGAGTTATAGGGCGCAGGTAGGCAGCCCAATCCTACCGAAATCCCTGCACAGCAACGCAGCAGAACTGGCTCAGCTACCGCTGTATCCCACAGGGGATTTCCAACTGCTGGAGGTCTCCTCAGAGTAAGGGGACATTTGGCTACCAAGAAATTTGAAGGAGATACACCAAACGTTTCGATATTCCAGAGATATTCACAAAACTGTCTGAAAATCTGATTGAGTTTTTGCTTCGTCATGTCTTTCAAGAAAAATAGTAAAACAAATATTGACTAAGAGTACAGTCCTATGCATGTCAACTCAGGAGTAAGTGCCATTGTGTTCAATGAGGCTTACTCCCAGGAAAGTGTGCATAAGATTGCAGTCTAAGAGTTTTGAGTTTTGCTGTCATCCAATTTATCGAGCAGCAAGACTATTTCATCCTGGATACCGTGGACAACATTAGAAGACAAAGGTTCTACCATTTTTGATAAAATTATGGAAGAAAATAGGGATGGCCCTAACCTCAACTGCGATGAAAAACATTGTCCAGTTTTTAGCATGGCTTTTAATCCTGTAATCAATGTGCAATCCATGTCTATTGCCCAGTTCCTCTCAAAACTACCGGAATAAAGATGTTATTGGGTGGGCACCAGTGGCATCCCAATGCTGGTGTGGGGGGTGCGGACCATACCATGTGACACCCTCGGGGGGGGTGACATCACTAGTGGCCAAAATTGTGAAAACCTTTTTATTTACGAATAATATCATTTGATGCGTAATCTCATGCAGAATGTAATGAGACAACCCATTTCGAAATATCTGTATTCTATCAAACGTTATGGCCAAATACTAGAAACAGAAAACACAGCTTCCTTGTGTAACAAAAAGTGGATTTCCTTAACTCAAAACAGACCAATGAGACTGATTGTTCCGAGAGCTGAGTTGGTTACTGATTTGTTGGGTGATCTGTACTGTTAAATACCGGTATTAAAATAAAAAAAAGGTAATGCTCTCATACTGGGTGACGCAAACCCTTGTAATGCCTCTGTTTAGGCTGCAAACATACATTAGGCTGTGCGTATAATATTGTAAATTTAAAGGTGTAATTTTGATTAAGCAGGAGATGGGGCAATGGCATAGGGGTAGGGCGATGATGTGTTTCCCTGCCCACTGCATGGGAGAAGGTTCATCATGGGGGTGACACACTGACCTCCCGCACCAGGTGACGCAAACCCTAGGAACGCCCCTGATGGGCACAGAATAGTCTGCCTTCACATAGTGAAAGGGATATTGTAGGATATATCCACAATCGGAAGGGCCATCCAACCAATGTCCAGTTTCCATATGGATCCTAAGCATTCCATCAAAAGCTGCTTTTTGTGAACCGAACTAGAAAGCTTTTCATTCAGTCAAGACAAAAGGAAGACATGGACTAAGAAATGAACACACTGTGTGGAGTTTGTTTCCATTTCACTAGATCTCTTGTTGCTGAAGAAGCGGTCACCGCCTGCACAACTTGTGAAGAGAATTAAGTGTGACGAGTTGCCCTTCCCGGTGGACTCCTTGCACGTAGAACTAGTGAAGTGAATGTGGCACAAGCAGTTCTGCTGCTGCATTGGATTCACCTCAGTCTGAACTGGAGTTAACAAGGAGTAGAAGTGTGTCTAGAGAAAATGGCAGTGAAACTGAATGTGCCCCAGATTGAAAAGCAATCTAAGTAGGACACGAGGGACACATCTCTGACAGCTAAAAATTCACATGTAAACAGCTTTCAATTTTTCCTAACATTTAAAGGAAGCACAAAATATTGAAGTATCATGGCATTAAAATATGTACAAAGATAATTTTAATCAAAAGCTTTTAATTTATTTGAATATTGCCTTTGCTTTGCACCACATTAACAGCACAATTCTATGCATGTCTTCTCAAAGGTTCAATGAGTTCAATGGGACTTACTTCCATGTAAGTGTATAGGATTGCAGCCTTACAGCACAAGCCTGTGCATGTCTACTCAGAAGTACGCTCCATTAAGTTAAATGGAGTTTACTCGCAGGTGTGTGTGCAACAGATTGCAAGGTAACGGCCCGATCCTATTCATGAGGTACATTGGTGGATCCCAAGGTTTGCCAGCATACCGTGTGGTCCACCATTGTGGTAGCATCTCCTTCGGTCTGCAGAGCATTGCTGCTGATGCAAAGGCCAAATGCCTGCTCATTAGCAGTGGTGCCACTTAGACCGGTCATCAGAGCAGTGTTTCTGGCGGTGGGGGCAGATTGAAGTGGGGATCGAACCGAGACGGGGCGGGACAAAGGTGGATCTCGACAGCAGTAACCTCCTCCAGATCCGGAACCCCCATCCCAGGCCTGACAGGCCTCGTGGCAGATCTCTGCCAGCAAAAGAGCTGGTGTAGATCTGAGTAGGCCCATAGGGGACCAGGTAGCGGCCAGAGAGGTAGTTGAATATTTTTTTATTTACCTCTCCTGGCCAGCCTGGTCCCCTGCTGGCATGCTGGATATAGTGAAGGCTGCACTGGCAGCCCTAAATCCTGCATGCCAGTGGGAGATAGGATTGGGCCGTTATACTGAACCTTTTTCCACAGCATGTGGCGGGGTTTCCCATATCTTAATTATATTTCCCCCCTGTCTAGCTTGAATCACAGTGGCTTGATATTTTCACTGAACTATCAACAGATCCAAAGATCTGTTCATGGTTAGACACCAGCAGCTCAGATGGAATAAGGTAGAATTCCTGGCCGCAGTGTGCATCACTCCATGGGGTCATCCTTTGAGGATCACCTTTTCAAGGTTTCATACTTGCTAAAGAAGAATGAGAGATAAATTCTGGCACTCTGTATAGTGTGAGGAAGGGGAGCAGGGCCATTCAATTTTATCAGGGGGTACAAAGTTTCTTTTGGGCCCCTTCCCTTCATGTGAATTTGGCTCCTGGGCCCCCCTTTTTTTTGCTCCTGGGCCCCCTTTTTGACCAATTTTTGGCTCTGGGCCCACATACGATTGTACCCCCCTCTCAGAGGCCCTGAAGGGGAGTGTGGGTTTCTCAAAAGCCCCTAGTTGAGAGCTGGAGGAAATGGTCAGTAAGGGAGAGACAGACTGTGCTGCTTAATGTGCTGTGATTGGTTGCCTAGGGTTCCTTGGGCAATACAGAGAACTGACTGATATTGAGTCACCACTGTAGGGACATGTTATGACTTTTTCCCCATTTTTGGGGGGATTATTATGACTTTTCCCCAACTATTTCAGCAATGCACTAAATTTTTACCGGCTTTGCCCTACAATTTACAGTTCTGCTGTTGCCAGGGGAACTTTCATTGACTCCAATAACTTATCCCCGTATTTATTTATTGCTGCTGAGGAAATTATTTATTATTTATTGCTGCAGAGGAAATCATCTGGCTTGCCACACGTTGCCAGTTTGGGACAACGTTTTGCTTTAATGTTTTGTTTTTTGGAAGTTGCTGCTAGTTTCACTCGATCGTGCGCCTGGGCAATGTTCATCACAATAATATAAATATTATGTGTTAAGTGTTACGTTTGTTTGTTTTTGTTTTTTTTTTTTGTTTTTATGCCAATAAAGGTTCCTTACTTACAATAATTCATTCTGGCCCAGGACTCAGCTGTCCTGGTAGCAGAAAAGGGGTTGTTCGGGTCATTCCATGTGAAATCAACCAATGAAAAATCCTTGACGTCACAGATTTTGCTCATTTTCGGTACATTTGTACCTTACCATGAGTGGATCACACACGCTGGGCATCAACCGAAGAGCAAATGGTCCACTTAATTGTGCCCAGAGTCTGTTGGGTTTCAAGCACTTGCTAACATTATTCTTCTGTTCAGGTCACTAAGCAAAGGAATGGAAGAAAATGGATGGGACAACATCTTCATGAATTCACACACCATGCCTATTGTGGTCCTGATGCACTGTTGTGGGCTTCCCTACAGTGTGTTCAACAAGTAAACTATGTCAGCCTACCTGTTCTTACTAGTTTTCTGAGTGCCACAATAACCTCATCACTAACGCAAGAAATAGAGCTACGGGTCATTCCGTGTCAAATCAACCAATAAAAAATACATTTTGGAACTTGATGTCACGGATTTTGCTCATTTTCGGTACATTTGTATCTTACCATGAGATGTTTAAAAATTATTTTTTTCAGATTTTTTTTGTCCATCCGTTTTTGAGATATTGAATGTTCAAAATTGCCAAAAAAGGCCAAAATCCACTTGTCACCATACATTCAAACGCCAGTTACAGGATAACGATGAATGCTACAGACGTGGGACAGGTGTCGTTTTATAGCTTATGAATAGGGCTTTCATTTGATATACAACATGACAAAATTGTAACTTTTCAAGAAATTCAAAAATATTCAAATAATATTAATTTTGAAATTTTGGAAAATTGAACTTTTTTAAAAATTTCAAAAAAATCACACTTAAAGGTATATGTCTTGTAGTCAGTCAGTCAAAATTTCAAGATGGTATCTCAATGGTATCATACAAAAATTAAATTTTCCTGTTGGCAGTGTCCAGGAATTAAACTCCTCAAGTCCATTTTTCTACGGTTTACATTGATAAAATTATGTGGTAAACTGAAATGAATCCAAAAATTTATAACAGGACTTATAGAGATAGATTTATAGAGAATGAATTCACTTTCTATTCTTTTACAGGATCAGCTTTTTGGTAAAACTATCAAAATCATGAGCTTTTTACTTCTGTTCGTAGTTTTAAATTTTTCCTTTAGTTGCTGAATAATTTCTGAATCAGCACAGTGACATTTTTCCTCATCTGAATCATCTTCAGAAGTAAAACAATAATTATTATTTGTAGGTCCTTTTATTATTTGTAGGAATTATTATTCCTGTTGTATATCAAATGAAAGCCCTATTCATAAGCCTTAAAACGACACCTGTCCCATGTCTGTATCATTCATCGTTATCCTGTAACTGGCGTTTGAAGTTACATACGGTGACAAGTGAATTTTGGCCTTTTTTGGCAATTTTGAACATTCAATATCTCAAAAACGGATGGACAAAAAAATCTGAAAAAAAAATATTTTTTAAACATCTCATGGTAAGGTACAAATGTACCGAAAATGAGCAAAATCCGTGACGTCAAGTTCCAAAATGTATTTTTTATTGGTTGATTTGACATGGAATGACCCTGTCGTGAAAAAGATTGTGGGGAAAGCTGGGTTCAGGATCTGCCAGAAGGTGCAATGCTCTGTTCTCATCCTGCCAACCTCTGCTCTCAGACTCTCCCCAAAGTTTACCAGATAGCTACATTTCTATTTGATGAGTTGGAAACCCTACCCACAACAGGATTAGGTCATTTTATCAATCCTCTGAGAATCTTAGGAGGTATCAGGGCTAACTCCTCAGGCCCAGGCGATGGAGGTATTGTTGGCCACTGGGGAGAGCCTTTGGTGAGGCGACTACTAGTTCAGCAGCTGTCTCCTGAGATGTTTCACATGAGATGACCTCAGGAGATGACCGTGAGATGCTACCTCTGGTAGCAGGTTGGTAGAGGGCACCCACCTCTGTCTGCCCACATGCCTCCACTGCTCCTCCTCTTACTCATTGGATTGGAAAAGGAAGAAGGGGATGTAGAGGAAATGTGGAAGGGAAGAGGTGCTCTCTAGCACACCACTCTTCTCTCCTCCATGCTTACTCTTCTGCTTCATTTCCATTTTCTTTTTCCAATCCTAGGAGTGGAAGGAGTAGAAGTTTGCATGTCACCCAAATTGGGGGGGGGGGACCACACACAGCATTTAGCCTGTTGCCTCAGGCACCGACAGGTCTTTGGCTGGTCCTGATACTACTTACCTTGTGGGGGGGTTGTAAAGATTCCACAAAGGTCATTTGTGAAGCACTTTGCACACGCAGAAAACGCTATACAAATGTGAAGTATTCATATTAAATGCAGTCTTACACACCTCTTCCTCTCCCCACATGTGGCTCAAGCCCTCCACTGCTGAGCAGAGGCGTCGTCTGATGTGGGGCGGTGGGCCCCAGGGCGTAGGGGCGGAAGGGCTCCGGGGGGGGGGGGGCGGGAGGCTCCTTAAGTTTCATTTTTGTTTTGGTCTTTTTTCGGGTTTTAAAAAGCTTTTTAGGGGGTTTTTAGCACTACCGCGGGGCTTGTAATCTTTAGTGTATGCTTTGCGTCACTTATCTGTATTCTAGGAGCCTCCAGCGACGACCTACTCCAGCGCGACGATCTCTTCCGGGGCGCAGATCGTTCCTCTGCCCCTGGCGCGAACTCTGTAAAGCGCCCAGCAGCGGTTTACAGAGTTCACGCATGCGCAGGACGACAATGTTGCCAATCGTCGTCCTGCGCATGCGTGGACTCTGTAAACCGCTGCTGGGCGCTTTACAGAGTTCGCGCCAGGGGCAGAGCAGAGGAACGATCTGTGCCCCGGAAGAGATCGTCGCGCTGGAGTAGGTCGTCGCTGGAGGCTCCTAGAATACAGATAAGTGACGCAAAGCATACACTAAAGGTTACAAGCCCCGCGCTAGTGCTAAAAAAAAACCTAAAAAGCTTTTTAAAACACGAAACACTTCCCTTCCCTTTCAGTTTCTCTCTCTCTGTTCCAGGATCTTCTGCCCCACTCTCTCTTCCAGAGCTCCCTTTGTTCTCTTCTCCCTCAGCTGGCCTCCTCCTTCTCTGGTTCTTCTCCACTTCTCAAGGTTGTCCTTACTCCTCTAGAATCTTTGCATAGGCTCCTTTGTGATTCTTTGGTGGGGGTCCTGGTGGGCTTCTGGAGGGTGCAGGGAGTTTGAGAGGGTGGAAAAGCAGGCTCCAGAGTACCTGGGGGGGAGGACATTGTTGCAGGGTGGGTGAGGACTTTGGTGGGCTTCCAAATTTTTGCGGCGCCACGCCGTGGGGCGTCAAGGGTTACGGCCGCGCGTTTTTATGGGGGGGGGCGTCAAGGGTTTGGGCCACGGTTGAAAAATGGTCTGGCTACTCCTCTGCTGCTGAGGTCTGATTTCATGCTTCCAGAGGCGCAGGATCATGACGGGGCGCTCGGGCAAGGGGGCGGGGCGTCCGCCCTCTGCAGCCAATAGGAGGGCGGAGGGAGGCAGCTGCGCTCACAGCACGTCTCCTATCCCCCCCCCCCCGCTGGTTTTGCTATCATTTTGGAGCCAAATGGGCTCCAGGGAGGGTGGGAGGCCGAACAGAAGACGGCCGAAGCGACCGGTAAGAGACATGGCGGGTGCCTGGAGCAGCTGCTCCGCGTGCCCATCGGGCACGGGCCACGCGCCCGCGCCGCTCCGTCCTGCTTACGCCGCTGCATGCTTCCTTCCACTGGGGTGGACGGTGGAGCAATCCCACCCCACCATCCATGCTGCATATAGCTGGAACAGGAACATCAGTCACAAAGCATGAAAGACAAAGAACCACATGCAGTTGTCATAACAGATCTGCAACCCCAACTGAAAAGACTTCTGAGACCATCATGTTTCATCTCAAAGCGCAGTTGCACTTTCCAAAATGAGTGTGCTGGCTTCCTAAAAAAAGGGGGGGGATTTTGCTTACATGTATGAGTGACATGCATTTCTTAAGCCACATTTATGCTTCCAAAAGCCTCAAGTTATTCCTTTCTTTTTGTGCAGCTGTCTTATGGCTGCTCAAAGCTTGTTACCCATTCAAAAGACTGAAACTGTCAGCTGCCATCCCTACTCCCAGCTTGTCCAAAACGTAACGGATGGTTCTGAAACTCAAATGGGGCAAGAATTCCCACAACATGTTCCCAAGGAGTCTGAGGCTCAGAAATGGGAAAATGTTGCGCAAATTGCTTTCCAGTTCATTCCAGTGAAATTTGCAAATGAGACACAATTATTTTTTCATCCAAAGAATGTTGCCTTGGGCCATATACAATTTAAACCTTGGCCATTTGACTTTGATAGTTTTTCATTAGTCCTTATTTCCAAAGACAGCTGCCATTTCATTGCCATGGCAACTCAAAGTAGCAACTACTGTATCTACTAACCAATGACACACACACACACATTAATGGGACAAACCTTTGTGGAGTTCCTCATCCAAGTTCATGGAGAGCCTTTGTTGGTGTTCTGTGATGAGCAATGATTGTCCTACTATCTATAAGGTGTATTTTTCTCCTTTTTGTGGCCTCCTCCCATAACACACTGCTTTTAAAGGGAGAGGCCAAAATAAGCCCTCCATTTACCATCGCTGCTGTGATTGCTATTGGTACAATTAGCTGTGTGTAGAACCTTATGAACAAGGCCAGCGGGTGGCACAGCGGGTTAAACCGCTGAACCATAAGCTGTTGATTGAAAGGTCGGCAGTTTGATTCCCGCGACAGGGTGAGCGCTCGTTGCTTGGCCAGCTCCTGCCAACCTAGCAGGTCCAAAGCTTGTCAATGCGAGTAGATAAATAGGTACCGCTTGCGGGAAGGTAAACAGCGCTCCGTGTTCCAGCTGCATGCTACGCGCTGCGGCAAGGAGAGTCATGCTGGCCACATGACCACGGAGGCGTCTTCGGACAACGCTGGCTCTTCGGCTTTGAAATGGAGATGAGCACCACACCCTAGAGTCGGACACGACTGGACTTAATTGTCAGGGGATACCTTTACCTTTACCTTTACCTTAGAACCTTATGAAGGGCCGCGGGAGTGGCTCAGTGGGTTAAACCACTGAACCATGAGCTGTCGATCGAAAGGTTGGCAGTTCGAATCCGCACAACGGGGTGAGCTCTCGTCGCTTGGCCCAGCTCTTGCCAACCTAGCAGCTCGAAAGCATGTTAATGTGAGTAGATAAATAGGTACTGCTTGCGGGAAGGTAAACAGTGTTCCGTATATTGTCATGCTCGCCACATGACCGTGGAAGCATCTTCAGACAGCGCTGGCTCTTTGGCTTCGAAACGGGGATGAGCACCGCACCCTAGAGTCGGACACGACTGGACTTAAATGTCAAGGGACACCTTTACCTTTTAGAGCCCTATGAAGCCATTTGGGAGGGGGCTGTCATCTCAGATGAGTCAGGAGTGTTGCCTCCTACCCATAAGCCACCCATCTGAATATGAAGCCGGACGGAAGCCAGCGGGCAGGCAGCTCCCAGGAGGTCATCTTGCTCAGGCTGATGAAGCATCAACCTGAACCTTTTAGCCTCCTTTTCCATGACTTCAGTCAGTGCCAAGCCTGAGATCTCAGAGTGAGGAGCCAGAATCAAGCTCCTGTCTTGGAGCTTTCTGCCTGACTTGTGAAACACCGTTGTTCTCTCGACTTTCTCTGAAACACCAGACACAGCCAAGGTCTTCCCCAGAAGTATTGCCGGTTTGCCCAGAATGATCCTGTTTCTCCAGCTTTCTGCTTCGTTTTTCTCAGGTGGACAAGAGTGGCGGAGGTTAATTTCAGGTCATTTTGGGACTGTCACTGGACTCTGCCCCTTTATCCCTGGGCTCCACCCCTTTCATCATGGGACTCTGCCCTGGTCCCAGATTGTTTTCCCTGTTTTTCAAGGGTTGGCAGTCTTGTGACATCACCAGTCTCCATCTGAGAGATCTCAGCATGCATCCAACCAGGCAACTCCTATCCACTGGTAGCTGCCATCTTCTGCCCCCCCCTCCAGAGCACCCCATTCACCAGGGTCCACCTCCAATCTCTCAATTACCACCCTTTGCTTCTAGGCTCCATTCCCTGCATTTTAGATTCCAAGCCTCAGAAGACCCGGCAAGCTTAGATCTGTGTGCATCAAAGATGTCCCTCCACTTCGTTACAATCAACTGTGCCTTTTCTAATTCATCTTATCTTTTCCTTCCATTTTAGTGGCAAATCAATCTAAACATTGATTTTAGATTGGGAGTCCTTTTGGGACAGGGAGCCATTTAATCATTTGATTTTGTCTGTAAATCGCTTTGTGAACTTTTTGTTGAAAAAGCGGTATATAAATACTGTTAATAATAATAATAATAATACACCTCTACAGAACATACAGCTTTGGCCATAGGACAGCAGGTGACTCCTGCTCTTTTCAATCCATCCCCTTGCTTGGAGGCCTGTGAAGCACAGCCTTGTTTGTGTGCATGTCTATCACTCAATCAATCCATCTATAGCCCCCCTTTCAACAATTATCCTCAAAATGGGTTACCATTAAAAGAAAACAAACGACCAATAAAATCACACAATAACAAGCAAGCTTATGATAGTCGGGAACAAATTAAATGCAAAGGGCCAGAAATAAAGCAAGAACTTACAGCTCAATCCAGTTTAATTTCTGGGCGGCGGACCTAACGATCCGCTGCCCGGAATAGCCCGGAGTAGTCACAAACATGCCGTAAAGCACGCTTGCCGACTACTTTAGAGCAAGGCAGGCTGGCGCAAGGCCAGTCTGCCCTCCTCCACCAGCCAAGGACTCGGGCGACCGGCGGACCCAAGGAAGGTAGGATCTGGTGGGCAGGTGGGTCGGTTGGTGGACAGGGGGAAGGGACGGCGGAGCCGGGAGGGTGGCCATAGTCCCAGCCATCCCGGGCGGGGCAGGGACATGGCGTCCGCCATATCCCAGTCCCCGCCGGGCTCCAGAGGGCGGCTGGGCCATTACACGCCTCCTCCGACTTCCGCCAGCAAAATAGACTTCCGGCAAAATAGTATTCCGGCAAAATAGACTTCCAGCTGCCAGATCTTTAAGTAGGATTGGGCTGCCCGTGATGAAACGTCTTGCCTAAAAGGAAGGGTCTGGAGCGAACATTGTGGCCAGCCTTACTAGTAACTGATTCCATAATTTGGGGACCAACACACACACACACACACACACACACACACACACACACACACACAAGACCATCAGTGTGATAGATGGCAGAACTCTGAAGAGGCTATACCACTTTTCAGGCCAAGGCCTCCCAAACGTGATTTACATAGAATGTTTGTTTTGATTTTGTGCTTTAATCAAGTCTTCTGTCTACTATTGCCAATTCTTAATGCTCCAGCAGGCCCCTTTTAAAAAAAAAAATAGCCAGGATGAAAATGGCAAACAGGGAAACGTGGTATCTGATTAGTGACAAGGGACAGTAAGACAAGAGGAAAGGGATGAAAATTCCACCACGATTAAGAATCGGAATTCTCTCCACTTGGAATTAAGAATGGCTCCCTCCTTGGAGTCCTTTCGGCGGGGTCTTGACCTTTTAAGTTAGAATGGCATTCGATAACTGACATGATGGACTGGTGTTTTAATCAAATGTAATTTTAGCAGTTTTACGTGATCCATTGAGGCTTGTCTTGTTTTTTGTTGTTATTTTTTATTGTTTTTAATGTTTGATTATTGCTGTTTTTAATTCTGTGAGGCCCCTGGATTGCCCTTACCGGGAGAAAGGCAGGATATAAATTCTTTAAATACAGCAAGTCCTCACGTAAAGTTGTTGATGGGTTCTTGGAAACTGCAACTTTAAGCAACATGACTTATAATGAACCCCATTTTACCGTAGGCTAATTGATATACGTAAGCAAGAGTTTACGGCATATTTCTGGTCACAAAAACATCACCAAACTTCTAAATAAAGACTGAAAAAAATTCTAATATTAAACATTGAAATAAATGTGAGCTTTCCGGGCCAGAGAAAACCCACGCAGGCATGGGGAGAACGTTCAAACTCCACACAGACGGTGACCCCGGCTGGGAATCGATTTTTTTTCTCGACACGTTTAAAACGAAACGACTTTAAGTGAGGACTTGCTGTAAATAAATAAAATAAATATCCTGTGACTACGGCTGCAGCAGAGTTCCCTTTCTCCTTTTAGCTATACAGTAACTGTCAAGAGCTGTAGAAACAGGGATCAGTTAACAGGGCAGTGATTTCGGCAGACTCTCTAAGCACAGCTCTTCTCCCTAAGCAACGGCACAAATAGTTGGTTCATAATATAGGCAAGGATGCTGCAGCCTGGAGTACAGAGCAGCAGACAAAGGGACCAATGTGGGGGAGCCTCCTCCTGCCCCCCCCCCCACACTTTGCCCAAGGCAAAATTCAAGGCAAATGCGAAACATCTTGCTTGAGCAAAACATTTTAAAGGAAGTGAAAAGAATTTCAATGACGTTAGTGAGCTTTATCAAGGGCAAGTGCACATTTCTAGCTAGGACCAAAAAAATCTAGAGTGGGGGGGGGGTTTGACGAGATTTGGCAGAACAACAGGGACTGGGAACATGGTGAGTACTGCTCCTGCTGGAGTAATTTTGTTCTGAGTGCTCCACTGCCACACCATATTTGCCACTTCCCCCCCTTTTTGGGTGGGAGGGGGGTCTTAGGAAGAAAACATTGTTTGCAATGGAAGCATGAAGGATCTGTTTTATCCTGTCTGCAGACATGCACTCAATCTCCAGCCTTTGGCCATAACGTTTGCCAGGGATGTGGATCAAGTCTCTGACTCCAAATCTCAAGTCAAGCCCCAGGTCTTTGCCCCCAAGTCCCGAGTCTTTGGTAGCGAGTAGCGAGTCCCTATCTATTTAATGGGGAAAATGGGTTTAAATCTGAATAAAATTGGACTTTTCATTAAAGGCTCCAAGTCTAGAGTTGAGCCTTTTGAGTCTTTTACAATCGCTGAGTCAAGTCCGAGTCAAATCATTAACGCGACTTGAGTCCGACTCAAATCCGAGTCAATGGACTTGAGTCTATATCACTGAGGTTTACAGTCATTTTACTCTACAAAAACATTTTGAGTCCCTAGTCTGGGAAAAGAAGCCTCTCTGTACCAAACCAAACAATATATGACAGACACAGATAATCTTCCAATGCATTGTTTGGTTTGGTTTTTAACTGAAAATCACATCAGAGGCTGCCAGTGTACATGGAGGGACAGCAGGGGAAGGGTACTGCTTAAGTCTTTCTCCTCCTGCTATCTGGCTTTTCAAATATCAGACCCACCCAGCTGCTTTTCCCCCTCCAGTGGAAAATATACTATCTCCCCATGGGTGCAAATGCAGCTCTAAAATAGCAGCCTCAGTGAAGCCCAATTCAAATCAGGCCTGTGGCGCGAGGAGGTTCTGCTTTAGCTCTTTCTCCCGAGAAAAAGCCATAGAAACATAGGAAGCTGCTGTATGCTGAGTCCAACCATTACTCCACCTAGCTCAGTATTGTCTACACTGACTGGCAGTGGCTCTCCAAGGTTTCAGGCAGGGGCTATTCCTTGCCCTGTATGAAGGTACCAGGGCTTCAAACTGGGTATTTCTGCATGCAAGGCAGGTGAGCAGGAGCCCCTCCCCATAGGGGTACTGCAGGGGAGTATGGGCCACACTGGGCATCGCCCTCAGGGGGGTGCCACCACACACCACCCAAGCCCCCGATGAGCAATCTTTGGTCCCCTCCAGGCACAGCCGCCTCCTGCTTTCACCAAACAGAATGTTTTTGCCACCCTTCAGTGATAGCAGGAGGTGGCTGCGCCCAGAGAGAGCTGAAGATTGCTCCACAGGGGTGGTCTGGAGGCGGGCTTTCACATAAAAGCAATGCGAAAGCCCGGAAGGTCGGTGTAGCAAAAAAGCAGTTGGGGGCAATGTGATTATGTCATTACATCACCCCTGGACTCCCAGAACGCCAAGCTCCGCAAGGTAAGCGTCACACCGGGCAGCTCCCACCCCTAGGCATGCCGCTGGGGTACCCATCAGCCTTCCCTGTAAGCTGCATGGCCACGTAGCTCTAATCCAGGGGTTCTCAACCCCTTCCAGGCCAAGTACCACCTCCAGTGCCACTCTCCTGCTGCGTACCACCGGAAGTGACTGGTGATGACAACATCACCAGTTACTTCCGGGTTTTCAGATTAATGGAGGCCAGAAAAAGCAGATAGGAGGCTCTGGGCAGGTGGGAGGACCCTTCTCAGCTTTTCTGAGAGGCTCGCCCAAAGGCAGGAGCCTCTCGAGATCAAAAATGTGCAGCCAAAAGCACCATGTCAGAGCAGGGTTCCGGTAGTCCGGCAGTCCGAGTACCACCAGCAATCAGTCAAAGTACCACTGGTGGTACTAGTACCACTGGTTGAGAACCCCTAATCGAAGCCCCATGCAGCTTCCCTCTCTGTGTTCTTTGTGTGCTCCACAGCCTCCCCCACACAGTCCCCATAAGGCTCCGCGCACTCCAGGGGAAAATTAGAGGGAACATCGATATGCATAGGTTTTTGTTTTTGTTTTTTCCTGGGACAAATAGCTTCAGGGAAGATGGTTTTCATTCAGAAAATAGTGGAGGGGGAACTACGGCCACAGATTTTTTTTAAGTTCAAAAAAGTCAAAAATACGACGACACATTTCTCATCTTGACTGGTCTGGTCTTGCATCACATAGCCGAAAAACTAGAAAAGTGTTCACAGGGAGATGTTAGAATAGACCAGGGGTGGCCAAACTGTGGCTTCTGAGCCACATGAGGTTCTTTGACCTATAATGTGCGGCTCTTGGAAATATGTTGGCTGAGCTCCTTTTTGCTTCACAATTTAATATAAAGGGGAAATAAGACATTTTAAAGCTTTAAAATTATTCACCAGGTATAAACTGAGAGTCCACTGGATTAAAACATAAGTTTAATGTTAATGATGAGTAAATATATTAAAGTATTTAAATGTTTCATACTGCGGCTCTCGAACATCTCTCTTGAGGCTCTCAAACATCGTATGTGGCTCTTACATGAAGCATGTTTGGCCACACATGGAATGGAGGGGGAATTAAATATTTTCTTGTGAAACTGTTGCAAAACAATCTCTCTCTCTCTCTCTCTCTCTCTCTCTCTCTCTCTCTCTCTCTCTCTCTCTCTCTCTCTCTCTCTCTCTCTCTCTCTCTCTCTGTGTGTGTGTGTGTGTGTGTGTGTGTGTGTGTGTGTGTGTGTGTGTGTGTGTGTGTGTGTGTGTGTGTTGGAATCCAACTAGACAATATGCAAGGCACGGGGGAATATTTTCTTGATGCGGGTGGGTTTTTTAAAACCCAAAAGCAGCACCAGAAACAGGGTATGGGGATGGAAGACCCTTCACCTTCATTGGTTTATTCCCAGAGACTTCAGAATACATTGTAGACCTCACTGAAAATTATAAGATTCATTTCAACTACAAATCCAGTCATACTTGGTTGCTAATAACTGAACGCATGGAACTCCTGGCAAAAGCAGAACAATTCCGTTGTAGCTTTAACATAATTTAAACACCTCCCCTCAAAGATACCAAGACAATTCCTCCACACTTCTCTTTCTCCCTCTCCAGCAGACAGGTTAAGGATCACTCTTTTAAGGATGGTGGCAAAGACAGCACTGGTGTCAGTTGCCTTAGAGTGAGTGACTGGTTTTTATTTTTGATTCATTTATTTATTTGCAAGAATCCTTTCTTTTTAGAGAGCATTTAGAGGAGGATAGCTAATGTCACGCCAATCTTTAAAAAAGGAAGGAGGGGGGACCCGGGGAACTACAGGCCGGTCAGCCTAACATCTGTTCCAGGGAAGATGGTGGAAAGTCTCATTAAGGATAAAATCTTAAAATACATAGAAGAACAAGCTCTGCTGAGGGAGAGTCAGCATGGCTTCTGCAAGGGGAAGTCTTGCCTCACAAACCTGTTAGAATTTTTTGAAAAGGTCAACAGGCATGTGGATGCGAGCGAACCCGTGGATATTATATATCTGGATTTTCAGAAGGCGTTTGACACGGTCCCTCATGAAAGGCTCCTGAGAAAACTCCACAGTCAGGGAATAAGAGGGCAGGTCCTCTTGTGGATTAGGAACTGGTTGAAGACCAGGAAACAGCGAGTGGGAGTCAATGGGCAATTTTCACAATGGCGAGAGGTGAAAAGCGGTGTGCCCCAAGGATCGGTCTTGGGACCGGTGCTTTTCAACTTATTCATAAATGACCTGGACTTGGGGATAGGCAGTGAGGTGGCCAAGTTTGCGGATGACACTAAACTTTTCCGGGTGGTAAAGACCAGCAGGGATTGTGAAGAGCTCCAGAAGGATCTCTCCAAACTGGGAGAATGGGCAGCAAAATGGCAGATGCGCTTCAATGTAAGTAAGTGCAAAGTGATGCACATTGGGGCAAGAAACCAAAATTTCACATATACGCTAATGGGTTCTGAGTTGTCTGTGACGGATCAAGAGAGAGATCTTGGGGTCCTGGTGGACAGGTCGATGAAAGTGTCGACCCAGTGTGCGGCGGCTGTGAAGAAGGCCAATTCCATGCTCGGGATCATTAAAAAGGGGATTGAGAATAAAACGGCCAATATCATTATGCCTTTGTACAAATCGATGGTAAGGCCACATCTGGAGTATTGTGTCCAGTTCTGGTCACCATACCTCAAAAAGGATATAGCTGAATTGGAAAAGGTGCAGAAAAGAGCGACCAGAATGATTAGTGGGCTGGAGCACCTCCCTTACGAGGAAAGGCTACAGCGTCTGGGGCTTTTCAGCCTAGAAAAAAGGCGCCTGAGGGGGGACATGATTGAGACTTATAAAATTATGCATGGGATGGAGAGAGTGGATAGAGGGAAATTCTTCTCCCTCTCGCACAACACCAGAACCAGGGGACACGCACTAAAATTGAGTGGAGGGAGAGTTAGAACAGACAAAAGAAAATATTTCTTTACCCAGCGTGTGATTCATCTGTGGAACTCCTTGCCACAGGATGTGGTGATGGCACCTGGCCTAGATGCCTTTAAAAGGGGTTTGGACAAATTCATGGAGGAAAAGACCATCACAGGTTACAAGCCATAAGCAACCTCCTGGTTTTAGAAGTGGGTTTTCTCTGTGCCAGGTGCAAGGGAGTGGCGACTGGACACAGGTATCTTGTTGTCTCGTGTGCTCCCTGAGGCATCTGGTGGGGCCACTGTGTGACACAGGAAGCTGGACTAGATGGGCTTTTGGCCTGATCCAGCAGGGCTCTTCTTATGTTCTTATGTTCTTATGTTCATTAAGAACCAGGAGCAAAAATGTTTGGTGGTCTCCCTGGAAAAGCAGCCAATAGAAGCCCTTGTTAAAGGAACGGTTTTAACACTCAGTTTAACAGTGCTTTTTTTAAAGCAAAACGGCAGCACCACCTAAAGGTAATAAATGCTGCTTTCCTTTAACCTTTTTTTCATTTTCTGGGGTGCTGTTTTTTTCTCAAGCTTGCACTGTGCATTCTCTATATTTAGGTAAAGGTAAAGGTATCCCCTGACAATTAAGTCCAGTCGTGTCCGACTCTAGGGTGTGGTGCTCATCCCAATTTCAAAGCCGAAGAGCCAGCATTGTCCGAAGACGCCTCCGTGGTCATGTGGCTGGCATGACTCTCCTTGCCGCAGCGCGTAGCATGCAGCCGGAACATGGAGCGCTGTTTACCTTCCCGCAAGCGATGCCAATTTATCTACTCGCATTAACATGCTTTGGAACTGCTAGGTTGGCAGGAGCAGGCCAAGCAACGAGCGCGGGAATCGAACTGCCAACCTTTCGATCAACAGCTCATGGTTCAGCGGTTTAACCATTATTCAAAAGCAAAGGAAGACTCACAACTGTTCTTTCCAATGTGTTCTGCTCTGATGTGCAGGCAAATGAATAAAGGAAAGCATAATGGGAAATGTGCGGAGAGAGCCATGATGGCGTCTTCCTGAGGCCTAGCTTGAAACGTGCCTTTCCCACAAGCCCCATGCGTGGGAGGGATCATAGTCATAGCCACATGGTCAATACTGGCAAAGATCTCTGTGGAGCTGTAGCTCTGTAGAAAAGCTGAGGGGTGTCACTAGGGTTGATGACACCCGGGGCGAAATCTCACGGTGTCACCCCCATGAACCTCCTCCCATACTAGACCACGTGATGTGGAGGCCTCTTGGTAAATGCGATCCCCGCATGAGTCGCGGCGGGGATTGGGCAAAATTTGAAACCCATTTTCTACCAGTGGTGCATTTTTGCACCACCGGTAACAAATAGAATAGAAAGTCATTTTGGTGTCACCCCTCCCTGGGTTAACACCCAGGGCGGTCCCGGTCCGCGTCCAGTAATGCCCCTGTCAGGATGAGAGGATTTCCCTCCTTCCGTTCCCTTATTGTTCTGCCCCTCATCTTGAATTCCCATTCCACATGTACTATTTATTTCTATTCTGCATTTATACAAGCAATTTTCTCAGGACAGTTTATGGTTTAAAATAATGGCTTACAATCTAAAAGGCATGATAAAAAAAAAGGAATGGAAGGGGGAAAATGCAAATCCAATTGTTTCATACATTACAGTGCAAGCCTCTGTATGTCTACTCCAAAGTAAGTCTCACTGAGTTCAATGGGGCTTACTCCCAGGTAAGTGTGTATAGAATTGCAGCTTAACAGCGCAATCCTATGCATGTCTTTTCAGAAGTAAGGCCCACTGTGTTCAGTGGGGTTTACTCCCAGGTAAGTGTGATTCAGATTGCAGCCTGAGTTACATCAAGTGTAATGACCAGGTGTAACGGTCATGGCTGGAGACAGGTCTGGAAGGGGAGGAACCAAACAGCAGGTGATTTCAGCCAGGTCAATGCAGGGCACGTCACTATCTCATCTCTCTTTCTGATGCAACCAGGTGGAATGTTTAAAATTAACACTAGAATTGGAGCATGCCCAGTTTGTCAGAGCTTTCAGTTCATTCCATCTTCTTCTCTCTTTTTTTTTGCCTCTATGTTACCACTGTGTATATTCACTGCAAAAAATCAAAATGCTTCACATATATTTTCTTGATATTGTTCTTGTAACAGCACTGTAAGGTAAATAATAGTCCAATCCTATCCCCCACCAGTCCATAGCATGCAGCTGCACCAACCGGCACGCACATTGCATGCTATGGTGGAGGGGGCAATCAGATGGCCAGTAAAAACACAACTTTTACTTACCTCCCAGTAGGATTCCTAATCACCAATGGGTCTCCTCGGACCCACACTAGCTATTTTGCTGGCGTAAGTCTGAGGAGAGGAAAGGGGTGGGTCCGGACTGGAAAAGCGAGTAGCAACAGGATACAGATATCTTGTTGTCTGTATGCTCCCAAGGGCATTTGGTGGGCCGCTGTAAGATACAGGAAGCTGGACTAGATGGGCCCTTGGCCTGATCCAGCAAGACACTTATGTAAAGTGGGATAGAATCCAGCATACATTACTGCTATAGTGTCACGATCCTCCCCCTGCCACCCCCGGACTGCCCCATGCATGTTCTGCCATAGTAAATCCCCAATAGGATTGGGCCATAAGTACAGTTATCCCCCTGTTACTGTTGGGAGCTAAGGATGGGAGGGCGTGGCTTGCGTAAGGCTCCTACTGAGTTCATGGCAGAGATGAGATTTAAACCAGGAAAATACTGCTTCTCAGTTCAGTCTCAGAGTTCAAGTTCCTCTGTATGATGTGTTTTACTGAAGGGCATAGCCACTTGTGCATTTGTGAAGCACCACACAGAAAGAATCCTGACACAAGAAGAATGGCTTTGCAGTATTTTATTGATGCATGTGTGTGTGCATTAGTGGTTTGGGAGTCGGACTTAGACCTGGAAGATCCAGGTTCAAATCCCCGCTCAGCCACGAAGCTTCCTGGGTGACCTTGGGCCAGTCACTATCTCTCAGCCCCACCTACCTCACAGGGTTGTTGTGAGGACAAAAAGGAGGGGAGGAAATATGTACACCACTCTGAGCTCCTTGGAGGAAGGGCGGTATAAAAATGTGAAAAATAAAATAAAAAATAAATAAATACAAGGGGCGGGGAGATGATTATCACCTTGACCTGCACAGTGATCTGTACAAAGCAGAACATGTGGAAATAAAAAGACAGAACGGAAGATCCTTAATGCTTTGATTCCACTTCAGAAACAAGATGGGGCAATTCATTACTCCGAAATCTGGGGAGAAAGCCAGAGATGGAGAATTTCATAGGCATCCATATCCTATGCAGTTCCTGCCATTGTAGCTGCACCTCTTACATTTCTGTCTGCCATGCACTCTGAAAGGACACAGGATGCCCAGAAGAACAGATGATGCCAACCCTTCAGGGAAACAACTGACTTCCCACTGGTGGTGGTAGTGGTGGTGGTGGTTAATAACAGTATTTATATACCGCTTTTCAACAAAAAGTTCACAAAGCGGTTTACAGACAAAATTAAATGATTAAATGGCTCCCTGTCCCCAAAGGGGTCACAATCTAAAAAAAAAAAACTCCTGTTACTTCTGCTGTAGGCTATACTTGTGGTTTCCCCACTGGGGGTGGGGTGCATTTTCTTATTGTTGGGTGAACTCCCTTCCACTTGACTTGGAAATGGGTCACCCAATTACAAGCGCTTGTAGACAACACTCCGGGGGAAGATGGCTGTTTTCCAAGAAACTTAAATTGACTTATAATGTTGGTTGCAGTACATTAAAGTGGTTTTAGGGGAAATAGATGTATGAAATGAGCTTCGAAGCTTGGAGAGCCGTGAAAGAGAGAAAGAATCTGAAGCTAGAAGTGTCATGACTTGGCCAGAAGACAGCCAGTTCTACCATCCTGATCGTCAAGGAGTGTGGGGGAAGCCCCCCCCCACATGAGAGTGTAGCAGACCAAGCAGCACCCAAAATGGTGTCCATATTTTCTATCCCCCTTGATTCTAAAGGGATACACGATAGCACAACACAACACAACCCCCTCTCACTTCCACCTCCTCCAGTGCTTGAC
Organism: Plestiodon gilberti rubricaudatus; assembly: GCA_026170595.1. Classification (NCBI taxonomy): domain Eukaryota; kingdom Metazoa; phylum Chordata; class Lepidosauria; order Squamata; family Scincidae; genus Plestiodon; species Plestiodon gilberti. Next base: position 103,344,882 of record JANXHW010000002.1, on the reverse strand, counting down.
CAGCATTTTCTTCAAAAAAAAAAAAGTGGGGCCAGAGCATGCTGGGAAGAAAAGAGGAAATCCTCTTCTGCTTTGAGTGTATCCCCCCCCCTTGCCTGTTTTGAAGAAGTGGCCAGGTGAGGACTGGTAGTGGAGGCAGAGGTGGCGCCATCAGCCCTGCTGCTTCTTCTTTCAGTCCCAGCACCTTGGTGGCTCACTTGCATCAGCATCTTGGTGGCTCACTTGCATCAGCATCTTGGTGGCTCACTTGCATCAGCAGTGGCGCTGGAGGAAGAGGCAGGTTGCTGCCATCCTGAGAAGACTATCAAAGCAGCAGCAGGGTGAAGCAGCTGGGGGCAGGGCATCCTCCACCAGTTCCTTGCTTCCCCCCCCCCCCAGTCTGCCCTCAAAGCAGTAGCTTCACTCAGCCTCATGGGTGGGCTGATCCTGGTTAGCTGTGCTTGTACTGTGATTAATTCAGTACTGGAGCCCCTCCCCCCTAGGTTTTAGGGAGTACAAGGAGCTGCAGAGAGTGAAACAAGCCATAGAATATGACCGTTTTCTAGGTGAAGGAGCAGTAATTCCGGTGGGAGAAAGAAAGGAGAAGGGGCAACAAATGGGGAAGAACTTGGGAGAGAGAGCCACCCACTGGGTGGATGCTGTAGTGCTGAGTACAAACCTCAAAGGGGCTGAGGAAAAGAATAGGTATTTCCCTCTTATCTTCTGGTGGCTTTTCTGCAATCATTTCTAAGGTGTAGGGTGGGAGGCATAGTCTAATATGACCTGGAACCTAGGACTTGATGATTGTTTCTCCCTTGCAATGCACCTTCAAGAGAGGTCAATTTACAGCAAAGAAGCTGCAGGAGATGCAGCCCCTGCATCGATTAAGAGATGTCTGACACATGTACTCTTCTGTCTTCATACATCTATGCTGTTATGCTGAATTGCTTTGCTGGTATGGAAATCTAGGCTTCCTTGCTCTCAAAGCGATGGAGTTAGGGTTACAAATCACTTTGGATGTCAGAGAGGACAGTTTTTGATCCGGTTTCAACAATGGAACAGCACATACAAAAGGCTTAGCGATTTCAGGTCAGCGCTCCAAGATGAAACCTGCTATTTACGGGACTCGACTGACCCAACACTGCGGGTGTGCTGATGAGAGATCAGGATTTGTGTTAGAGACATCAGTGCCATCTACAGGCCAAAAATCAAATCATTGGAATAATACCCAGTCATTGATCTCTGTGGAGGGATACAAAAACGGTCAAACATTGCAAGATGCCACTAGCTAGCTGCTCAAACCCGGGTTGAATGAGTTATGCAACTCCAAAATTTGAATCAAATGAACTAAAATTCATCCTGAATAATACTGAATGATTAATTTTCAGCCTTTTCCCTTCACAGAAGGATCCTTGAGAATGGGACCAATCACCTCAAAGGTAGCCCCTCCCAGCAGTGTCTGTCTACTTCAGCATCTACCTTTGGTAACGATAAAACCTGACCACGTCCTTTTTTAAAGTTATAATTTTAATCTTTAGCTTTTAATCTTTAATGTACAGAGGAACTGTAGTTTCTTTTCATTAAGCTTAAGTACTTGGGTTAATTAAGCATGCCATTAAACGATATTTCATTTTTTTAAATGTCATTTTAGAGATTTATTCCTTAGAATTCTTTATTTTGGCTGCAATCCTAAACACCCTCATTAGGGAGTATGTCCAACTGAGCTCAATTTACTCCTGAGTAAAAATGCTAAGGATCAGGCTGTTAATCGCATATTTGCTTGTTTCGTTGTGAATCAACGTTTCGGTCTTTGAAACCCTGCATCATTTATTTAAAAATAAAACCTTTACAAGCTTCTCAGAAGAGAACAGTTGTCTTCAGACATTATCCATTTGAGTAAATGTTGTTCCCTACTTTATCTTCAGGGCATTTTGTTAACTTGAGCTGTTGTCCAAGCACGAAGCAGATTTTTCATGTAACTCATTGGGGTAAAATCAAACAACGTACCCACAACATACCCAGATTATAATGACATAAGAAAATGACAAATGTCACTTTTAAGAAGCATATATGTTATTCAGCTTGAAGATTTCAATTAAAAGGCACCAAAAATACCCTAAAATACAGTTGCTCCCTATATTTATTTTTGGATGCTCCCCAAATCCCCAATTACCAAAGATTACTTGAACATGGATCCTGATCAAGTGTGACTTTGCAGCTGCAGCCACAACTGTCACCACATCCACCACATCCAAATTGCATTTAAAGTCACATGACTGTTCTGGAATTACACTGTCAGAATTCTAATGAGGCCTCTGGAGCACTATATCTGCATACTGTCAATCATACTCAGTTGCTCATGGAAGGGGTGGCATTTGCTGACCATTGGTGGTGAGAGTAGTAGGGTGAACCTGCCCATTTCTTCAAGGCTGACTGTTTTCAATGGCTGATTGTACTGGCAGGCTTGTGCTGCTAGTAGATATTTGGGGTAGATCAGGCTGCCTCCCTTCAATGAAGGTCTGCCCTCAACAAATATGGTTGCCATCTGCAGAGCAGAGAGCAGCCTGAGTTTAAAATATAAAATAATAAAATACAAAAATTCATCCAATTAGCATCATTTGTCCAATCTTCCTGAAGTTTTATGCAAAGTACCTAAAGGGCAAAATTCACCTCTTCCCCATATGTATCAGATCTGCAGACCTTCACATGAGTGAGATATAGCACCATCAAACCTGATGATTTTTTCCCCATAAAAATGAAAATGCTTCGCTGATCATCCTGAAATTTGCTTCAGAGTAATGAGCAACCAAGCCCCACAACCTCCCCAAGTTTGGTCCATATCCACTCCAAAATGAACAAGAATCAGCACTTTTGCATGAGTAGGACCACCTAAATTTGTTTTGAACTTTTTCCTAGGCAACAGTCACTGACAACTCTTCTTCCAAGCAACTGTGCTATGAACAGGCCCCGTGGCAGTCATTGTGGGAAAAGCACTAGCGGCTCAGAGACAGAATACCGAAGCCCAATTCTTCCTCATCCCTGAAAAGCCACTTTAGAAGCAAAGAAAGGATTCAGTCACTGAGAACCCACCTGCTTCCCTCCAATCACTTTTCAGGGAAAGCACGCATGAGATGTCTTCTTCTGATGCAGATGTTCCCCAGAGGGAAGTACCAATGAACATAGCTGGATTTGTGGAGGCAGGGGAGCATTTTGATCCCCCAGTGTTCTCCTTCATGTGCAGTGGCATAGCAAGGCTAACCCCCACCCGGTGTGAAGCTTACATTATGGAGGCTCTATGTTCAGGAAGTAGGCTGTTCCGATGTTTCGGAAGTAGTTGTCACGTCACCACCAATTGCTTCTGGAGTGCCGCAATTGAAGCCCAACCAGAGCCAAGGGCGGGCGGGCAGGCGGGCACATCCAGCGTGCACGAACTGTGTGAGCATGGAGCTCCACTCACCATTCTAGGCCTCCAGGGAGCGTCGCAACCTGGTGCAGTTTGTTGCACCAGTCACTCCCCCACTAGTGGCACTACTGTAGGGATTAGAGCAGGGGTGCACAACATGCGGCCCCAGGGCCACTTGCGGCCCTACGAAGGATTTCCGGTGGCCCCCGAAGAAATCGGGGATCCCTTGGTGCGCGTTGCTTATTAAGAGAGCGCCGAGGGATCTCCAATGTCTTTGCTCCAGCCACATAGCTGTGCAGCCTTCCTGCTCGGGTCGCCGAGCGAGAAGGACGAAGTCACTGAGCCTTGCGAGCCCATTGGCCCGGAGGCTTTGAGGCCATTGCTGAAGGCGGCATTTGATCACTGCCGATCAGCTGGAGTCTCCTGGCATTCAGCCAGGAGCCGGAAGAGCCGCGTCTCCTCTTGTGTGCCAATGGGCGCGGAGGTTTTGGGGTTGTCCCGTTGGCACTGTCGCTGCTCTGTTTGAGGAGGAGGCTCGGATTCGCGGCGGGAGGGCAAATCCGAATTTTTAATTCTGTAAATATCTTTATTTATTAATATGTTGCTTTCCCCGATATTTTCCAGCTCATGGACACACCCCCTGTGATGTCACTTCCTGAGGAAGTGACATCACGGTTCCTTGACACGCCCCCTGATGCGGCCCCGAAGACGTTTAGTCTATTCATTTTGGCCCCTACCTACTTCCAAGTTGTGCACCCCTGGATTAGAGTGTAGTGTAGGGATTAGAGATTATATATACTCTCTCTCTCTCTCTCTCTCTCACACACACACACACACACACACACACACACACACACACACAAAGTGAGAATTAAGAATGCATATAAGGATAATATTCTTACACCACAATCCTATGCATGCCTACTCAGAAGTCTCATTGATTTCAATGGAACTTACTCCCAAGCAAGTGGTATATAGGATTGCAGCCTCACTCCATGAAAGGTGCATATAGGATTGCAGCTCTGTTTAGAAAAGGGGAATAATAACTGAGCAGTTCCATGTTGATGTGTTGTCATTGGGGACAGAGAGGAGTTTTTCTACTACAACGCGTATTGTTGCTGCATTTTGAGTACAAAGAACTGATTCCTTAAGCACTGACCTCTGTGCATTTATTTGTTCAGACAATGTATACCCATTAAATTACTATTCACAATTGCATGACTTCTGCAGTCATTTTTTTTCAGTTAATGTACAATGGATACCTCCTTGACTTGGCCTATATTGCTCCTTCCTTTCTTGCTAAAATAAGTGATGGAGGAGGCCTTCTCTGATTAATTAGACCAGTCTCTGTTCACTTTCTGTGCATGCACCATTTCCCCACTGTGCACCCCTGCATTATAAATCAATATATCTTTCATTATATTTCCTTATTAAAATAATAAAATTAGCAATGCTTATCATGTGGTTGTTCTCTCCACATATTATCTGAAATCTGTTCGTTTCTTCAATCAAAATATTGCCTGTGCAAATTGTTTTTAAAACAACACAGTCCTATTACATTGCGCTTGTGGTGTGAAGCCTGATTGGCTGGACTGCTGTTATGTCATGGAATGGTCATTTGCTCAGGAAACTAAACAACTGACATCTCAGTATTCTGTGCAGGAAGGGAAAATTGACATTTTGGCTGAGATCACACAGCAGCAGACTGAGGACTAGGAAGAATTCTCCCAGGACATAGGGATTCGGAAGAGAAAGCCTAGAAGCAAAAATGCTGATGGAAAGACGCAGGGGGAAAAAAGCAATGGATTAAGGAACAGGAATCTGAAGAAAGGGGTTTGGTGGAGGAGAATGAGACTTGGGTCAAAGGGCAGTGGGTATAGATTTTCAACCGCTGTGCTGTGGCACACTGGTGTGCCGTGAATGGTCCGCAGGTGTGCCATGGGAGTTTGGGGGAGGGTCATTTATCCCTAAAAAGCTGGTGATGAGCCTTGACAATTTTAGCGCCTTGCCAGTGAGATGAAAAAGGTTGAAAATCATTGATATTCCTTTGAGTCAATCTAGGTAGGTCCTAGGTAGGTCCAGCATGGCTCTTCTTCTGTTGCCTCATCCTGCCCTGTGTTCTAATTTGGACTCCTAGCATGTACAGCTAACCTGATGAGTGTCCCTTCCCCTTCCAAACAGCTCCCCTAAGGTTTCAGCTCCATCTTGCTCTGTACACATCCCCTAGAATAGTGGTTCCCGAACTGGGAGGCATGGCTCCCCCAGCCAGGGGAGCCGCGGAGTGCCACGGAATCCTCTTGGAAAACAGTGCAATGCCAATTGGCAGGCATCAACATAAATGTAACGGGGAGTCACAGCCAATGGTCACCAATAGTCAATAGAGCCGCAGGTCAAAAAAGTTTGGGAAACACTGCCCTAGGGTTTCAGCACCATTTTGCTTAGGACAGCTCCCCTAAGGTTTCAGCACCATCCCCTTCCAGACAGCTCCCCAGGCACTTAGCACATCAAAGGTCTGGACTACAATGTACAAATGATGTGGTCCCATATAATCTATCTGAGTCTGTGGTTACACAGAACAGAATAAGGTGGTATACATGGAACTGCCTTCTACGAGTCACATCCTTGGTCCATCCAGGTTAGTATTGTCAACACTGAATGGCTCTCCAGGGTTCCAGACACTGAATAGCAGAAGCTCTATAGGGTTCCAGACACTGGCAGCAGCTCTCTGGAGCTTCTGACCAAATTCTTTTCCAGAGGCAACCGCTTCAGTGAGTCTCATGGGCAGGCCCCACCCCTGTTGTCCATTGTGGCTTACTGCTACATTGTGCAGTAAGCCACAACTACATTTACTACTGTGGCTTACTACTACATTGACCTGGCAATGCTGAAGGAGCAATAAAATGAGGAGCAGGTTGTAGGGCAGAAATGAATTTAACATATTGATTCCAATTAAGCAGATACTACTTCAACTGCAAGCTTTTCATCTTTCAACACTGGTACCCATAGGAATCTGTTATCTCACATACACAATAGTTTGCACCACCGTTGTCTGAAATCCTGGCACCTGGAAACCCCCAACTGTATTAAGGACTAAACTCCTCCTGTTGATGAATTCAAGTAAATCTCTTTTATTCTTCAATCTATTATAGTAATCCTCTTTCTTCATCAGCATGCCTGCCAAAATATGTAATTTATATGCAAGGACATGCTTAGAAGATACATCAGATAAGGATACAATTTTCAGCTACAGGTGACAAAAACAAGCAAAAGACGGATCTCTGTACTTTAAGTAAAATAACTTAAGCCCAGGAATTTTAAAACAGGGATGGGGGAAGCAACCAGAACCGAACATTTCACAAAGTAGCAGAATTCAAGACCAGCAGCAGCATTAAACAAATCCTGCAAACGTTATTTGATTACCCAGTCTTATCAATATATCAAAGCTATAGATCTAAACCAGGCGGACTTCAAGGGCATAAATAAGCCTGCACTCTTGGAGGGAGTGTTACTGACATGCAAGTTGAGAGGGTCTAGTCTAGTCCCTCAAAGCTTGCCAAAAAATAACAGGGAGCAATTGACTGACACATACGCTCCCAAGTATCTGGGGCTATTGCCCACGCACTGCCTGTGGGGGCTGGGAAGAGTAGACAGCTTCTGACAACTAACCAGCCCCTGTACTCACCTTTGTGTTCTCTTGCCTCTCAGAGCTATCAAGGCCCTTGGCTTCCCAGCAGACAAGGAGGAGCGTGTGAGTCATGGGAAAGGACAGCATGTAAGTGCCGCGCCTCTGGGTGCAAGTTGCGTGGAGGGGCTGCTAGAGAGGGGAGAAGGAGCAGGAGGACTGCCAGGGGACAGATGGGGAGGCTGTCCCTGCAACGGAAACAAATAGGCACTTCTCCCTTGCTGGATTGCTTGGAGAGGTGGCACATCAACAGCATCATTGGAGCCCTACATCTCTCAGTGAGGGGATCTGAATTTGTAGCTTTGTAACTTAAATAAATGGCTCAAAAACCAGATCTTTTAATTGTAAATTCTGGGATCTGAATTGACCCGCGGTTGGTTGAATCCGTGGATGAGTCTCGCGGATACAATGGGCCCACTGTATACTTGTGTGTGTGTGTGTGTGTGTGTGTGTGTGTGTGTGTGTGTGTGTACACATACACACACACAACCAGGTACCTGCAAAAATTCACAGACTTGCAGAAAGCACCTTCGTACAATTTTTGGCAATGCCTGCTCCCCCTGAAGCCTGTATGTCTCATCTCACTCCCTTCCAGAGTGGTCTTTCTTGGAGCAGAGGGGATCTGCTTCATGGAAGAGCTGCAAGATGGAAAGGCTTTCTGTATTACTGGGCTGCATGCACAATTCTGAAAGTAGTCCTATGATTGTTTTCCAACAAAGCAAATGTTTAAAAGAACCTCCCTCTATTTTGAAAGGACCATGAGTGAATGTAAAAACTGTCCTTTTTTTCTGTCTTACATTTTAGCTGTTGCTGCATTGATACTACATTGATACTGTTGCGGAAAAACAGAAAGATAATCTGATTAATGGTCACTCCTATGTGAACATGCAATGTAATTCACATCTGTGGTTGTCTAGAATTTTTCTCATATAACCTGTATCACTCGAGTGTTCGAATGTCGGAAAAAGAAAGGCTTTCAAGAGTTGAATGGCTCAAAACGGATGGTTCATTTCTCATGACAAAACAAACACCATGTGATCACCACACGCAGCTTCGGAATGCCTGTGTAAACTGTATATCAAATATTACACCTATCAAGTATTTCCATGTATTCATTTAGAGACTTCCATTTATATGCAAATTCTGCCATTTAAGAGGACCCAGATGTGCTTTATTACACTACAATTACCATTTCCTTTCTCACCAGATCTCACTGGAATAAGGTCGGAGGTCATTTTTCAAGCTGTCAGAAAATGTGACAAATTAAGTAGTTATCATCTACACATTTGTAAATGACACACATTTGCAGCAGACACTAGGAAGACTAACAAGGAAAAAAAACCCTTTAAAATGGTTTGTCTCTTGTCCTTACAAAACCAAAACAATTATCACAGACACCGTCTGTCCTTCCTTTTTTTTTTAAGAGAGAGAGAAGTGGGTATAGTGTAATGGCTATGGGTCAAACTAGAGCAGTGGTTCCCAACTTGGGGGTTGGGACCCCCAAAGGGAGTCGCGAAGCAGTTTCTGGGGGGTCGTGGGATGTTGGCTGGATAAACAAGATGGAGGTTCACTCCCCCCCCCCCATACACACACACACTGCAGAGAAAGAAGTGTCTAATGTTCTCTTGGAGCTTTGTTTGCGCACCTTATGCTACTGTCTGCTTGCCTTTTAGCACCTCTGTTAATATTAGTTCATGCCTCCCCTTCCCAAATGGGGGTGCTTATGAATACAACTTTAAAAATGTGATTTATTTTTAAAAGTGTGATTTATTAAAATCAATGACATCACTTCCTGCTTACTGGCATAACTTCCAGCCCTAGGTCTTAGAGGGGTCCCGACAATTGTCATTCTACAAAATGGGGTCCCAGTGCTAAAAAGGTTGGGAACCACTGAACTAGAGATTGCATGAGAGATATATGATTACTGGTAGATCTCACTACATAATTTTATTTGGTGGGGGACTAATCTTTTCTTCTCATGCTGCAGCCTCAATCCAAATCAGTCCCCTTCCCAATTGCTATGAGCCATGGGGGGGGGGGGCTGGACAGAAACCTGGTGCCTCTCTCCAGCCTAGCACGGTGCTAGTAGCACCACCAATGCAACTGACCCCTTACCGGGCTCATTTCCTTTGTATGGGCTCTTTAAATAAAACAGGAAATACGTAACATGCTGGGACTGCTCCCAGCATGCTCCGTATTTCCTGCTTCATTTAAAGCACCTACTCGGAGGAAGGAGCCATGTAAGTGGACAGGATCACTGTATTCCTATCCACGAAGTGCAGTAATGTGCCCCCTGCCTTCTCACCGCGCTCCTTCCTCCCCCAGCCCCTTGCAACCCCATACACACTATCCTGGGAGTAAGTCCCACTCAATTTAATGGGCCTAACATCTGAGCAGACATGCCTAGGCTTGTGCTGTCTGTTAATGATGATCTGATTTTACAAGAGGAAGAAGTGATTGTTTATATAGTCGCCCAAGATGTGTCAACTGATGGACCAATTCCGGGAGGGAAAAACAATAGGTTTTGTGCCTGGAGTTTCTTCTTCCTTATCTAGACATTCCATTTCTGAGCTCTGTGCCCATTTACAACAGTGACAGAAACAAGCAGTTTTAATTAAGTCATTAAACTTAAACGTGGTCTAATTATTGGTTTCTAATGATTGAGTCTATTTTCTGGACTCAATCTTTCTCTGTTTGATTATTCCTTTAATGAGTTTTAACAAATACATCCCTGTTGTAATGGAAGTGTTGCTGCCTATAGAAGCGGCAGCAGGGGAGGGGACACAACTCTCTCCTGGCAAGAAACATGGAGTAAAGCTACAAACCCCAAAAGGAAAGGAACTGATGCTGGGGAGTTTGTGAAAAGGTCTACAGCAGGGTTTCTCAACTTTTGGGGGGTCTGCATACCCCCTAGGCGTGCCCCCAAAGGTTGGCATACCCCCGGGCCCCCCAAGTCCCGCATACCCCCCAAAAGTTCTTTTTCCGGCCTGCGGCGCGGCCGAGCGGGTTCTCCGGCTCGCGCTGCAAGCCAGAGGGAAAGGCTACAGCCCTGCCAAATCGGATGGGCTGTAGCCTTTCCCTCCGGATTGCGGCATGAGCCGGAGGACCCGTTCTACTGTGCCGCAGGCTGGAAAAACGGGTAAATTGTCCTCCGTAGCTCTCCCTACCTTTCCTCACAGCCGCCACCATGTTGGATCTCCCAAAAACTCACGAGATCCAAGATCGCGGTGTGAGATTTGGGAGCCACAATCTTGGATCTCACGAGATTTCGGGAGATCCAACATGGCGGTGGCTGTGAAGAAAGGTAGGGTAGGTTTGTAATGCGTTTCCATTAAAAGAGTTGTTGGCCAGTTTCAGCCTGGAGATCAACAGATACTGTGGCTGTAATGCAGGGGCTACTGAGTCCCTGATTCCTATTATTTCTGATTCCTGATTCCTGATACCCCCGCTAACTGGACAAGAGGCACTTTTTCAATGGGTGCTCCTCTTATATTTAGCAGGGGGAGAGTAACTGCCCCCCCTTTCACCCCAGCACAGTGTCTTTTCTGGTGGCTGTTTGCTGGTGGTGTTCTGCATCTTTTTTAGATTGTGAGCCCTTTGGGGACAGGGAGCCATTTAATCATTTGATTTTGTCTGTAAACTACTTTGTGAACTTTTTGTTGAAAAGCGGTATATAAATATTTATTTTATTTTATTTTTATTTTTCACATTTTTATACCACCCTTCCTCCAAGGAGCTCAGAGTGGTGTACATATTTCCTCCCCTCCTTTTTTTTTTTTTGTCCTCACAACAACCCTGTGAGGTAGGTGGGGCTGAGAGATAGTGACTGGCCCAAGGTCACCCAGGAAGCTTTGTGGCTGGTAACAGTATTAAATACTGTTAATAACTGTTAATATTATTTCATTGTCTTTGGTATGAAGATCTACACACCATTTTACTGAACCCACTATTGATTCCTTATTATGGTCTTTGTGATGAAGAAATTTTACAATTTCTTTTGTCTCCTCCAGATAAGTGTTATTTTACAGCCAGCTAAATATTTTTATGCTATGATCATGAGACGTAAAATTATAATTTCAGGTATTCCTAGTGAAATTTCTAAATGACTCTACAATGTTCTTTTTAAACTGGAATTGGCTATTTGTGGAAGTATTTTATTTATTTTCCCTTTATCTGGTTGCCACAACTGTCGTTGTGGTTATATCGCTGGATGTTATTGTATGTACTTGCTTTATGCCAAATAAAGGTGAATGAATGAAAGACAATTAAAAAAGAGAAACAAACAAGCAGAAGTTATTGAAAAGTACTGGGGGGAGGGACTACGCACTGCACCCATTCAGCTCTCTCTCTCTCTCTCTCTCTCTCTCTCTCTCTCTCTCTCTCTCTCTCTCTCTCTCTCTCTCTGTGTGTGTGTGTGTGTGTGTGTGTGTGTGTGTGTGTGTGTGTGTGTGTGTGTTGGCAGGGAAAGGGGAGAAACCTGAAAACGCAGGCCAAGCAACGTAGAGAAGTGGGTTTTGCCAACAACTCACAGACCGCTCTTCCAAGCAGCCGCGTCAACCGCACTTTTGTCAGCCTGCTCTGGTCAGGCTGGTGGTGCACTTGCACTCAAGTCAGAAAAAGTAGCCGCCAAGCAGGCGCTGAAAAGAGCAACAGGGCCAGCAGTGAACCCATTGGAATGCAATGGTTTGGAAGCAATGTTCTCTCCGGAGCTACAGTCATAAGGGAGATAAGTCGTTATGTTAATTCCAGAGGAAACAGCCAGTGTGGAAGCAAGCATAATGAAAATGAATTAAACCGATGACGGTTCAATTCATTGCACATTTAGGAGGGGGCTATGAAGAGAAAATCATCATGTTACACAATTACAATTCTCCTGGTTTGACTCTAGCTTTGGAACATCAGGGACTTAGATGTTAGTTTCATTTGGTTTCCATTATTCCATTATTTGTAGGCTTACCAGATCTCCAACCAGGACAGGGTGCTAGACCTTTAGGAGAAGGAATGTGGGCAGGTGTAGCTTGTTAAACCCTTAGAGCACAATCCTAGGCATGCCTACTCAGATGTAAGCCCCAGTAGCAGAGGCGTAACAGCCTCGATTGGCACCCGGAGCACGGGGGGTAGGCGCCCCTATAAGGCATGCTCCGGAGGGGAGGGCGGCTTGCTCCGGAAGGGGGGCGGCCTGCTCTGGAGAGGGGGGCGCGCTCCGGGAGGGGGCGACCCGGCGGGACCCCCCCCATCGGGAGAGCCGGCTCGGGGACGTGTTCCCCAGCCGGCTGCCCGGGGCCTTCTAAGGAAGGCTTTTTGCGCATGCTCAGACTGTTACTGAGGGAAAAAGGCTGCCCTTTTTCCCTCAGTAACAATCTGAGCATGCGCAAAAAGCCTTCTTTAGAAGGCCCCGGGCAGCCGGCCGGGGAATACGTCCCCGAGCCGGCTCTCCCGGTTGAGGGGGCGGTCAGACTCGAGTCTCCGAGTCCGACTCGGAGACTCGAGTCCGACTCGGACTCGCGGGCGGGGTGCCGGGCGGGGCGCCCTTCGGGCGATGGCGCCCGGAGCGGGTGCTCCGCCCGCTCCACCCTAGTTTCACCTCTGCCTACGGTTTCACCTAGTTTCACCCTAGTTTCACCTCTGCCTACATGTCTACGGTTGTGCTCTAAGGCAGGAGTTCTCAATCTTTGGAGGCCCGGGTACTCCCTATCACGGTCCAATTTTCTGAAGTACCCCCTGCTAATTAACTGCTAATTAATTGGGTAATTAATTGTTAAATAAAAAGTACTAATTTTAAATGCGAAAAATGTCTTATTTAACTGTGTGTGTGTGTGTGTGTGTGTGTGTGTGTGTGTGTGTGTGTGTGTGTGTGTGTGAGAGAGAGAGAGAGAGAGAGAGAGAGAGAGGCAGACAGACAGGCAGGCAGGCACACAGACAGACAGACAGACAGACAGACAAAGGATCTCTTTTTTTCTCCAAGTCACACTTCCCAAAATCAGCTCCTCCCTCCCCCACCCCACCAAAGTACATTTTCCAAAGTACAAAAATAAGTCCAAAACCACAATCAGAGACAGAAGGGCTCCGAAAATAATTACAATTTAAAATCCATGTTAGTTAACACTTAATTAGCTGCTGATGGGGCAGATAAGGGGCAGGGCTTGGTGTACCCCCAGCAAGAGGTCCACGTACCCCTAGGGGTACCCGTACCACAGGTTGGGAACCCCTGCTCTAAGGGTTTAACAAGCTACACCTGCCCACATTCCTTCTCCTAAAGGTCTCGCACCCTGTCCCGGTATGGATCCGGTAAGCCTAATTATTTGCCATTATTCCATAATTGTCAAGGAATAGTAAGCTGCCATCTCTGAAGCAGACAAATATTATGGAAAGGTAATAAAAGTATTTGGAACACATTGATATTTTCCTGTCTGATTATACCCCCCCTTTTCTGGTAAAGGATATTAAATTTTTTCTTTTTCTTTTTTTTTCTATTCCGTAAGATTTCTGACCTGAAATGAAGAAAAATTTGCTGGTAATATTATAACTGTTTCCACAGCAACCAGCCGGTATGTCACAAACTAAAATTATAGCTACATAAAGAAAATCAATGGCGAGAGCCGCTAACCCATTCTTATGCAAATGTTCCTATTAATAAAAAATGGAAGGTCAAACGCAGGAAATTCATTTTTCATAATATATATATACGTCAAACACTTTATTGTGTGCCTTTCTGAGACACCTCTTTTAGTATATGAGGGCTTCTGATCCAATTGTCACATATATGCTCCTATATATATAATTTCCATAGCCAGGGCGCAAGTCTTTTGTCAAGTTCTTATTTGGGGAAATGCTGGAGTACTTGTGGTTCCAAATCCTGCTTTTATGCTTAAATAACAAACTCTTAAAATGAACGTTCCTACAAATGTGGTTCTTGGTTGTGCCTGGGTGAGGGCGGCAGACAGCAGGAGCCAGACATCTGGAGGAGACATGACTAGCAGCGGCATAGTTAAGGGGGGCTGGGGGCTGCTCAGCCCCAGGTGCTACGCCTCCAGGGGCTGTCCTCTGGAGGCCTCCAAAAGGCACTTCCGGTTTTCAGCATTTCCTCTTCCTCTCTGCCCCCCTCTTCCTTTTCCAATCCAGAGAGTAAAAAGTGTAGTAGGAGCACTGCCTGCCTGCCTACCTGAAGAAGCTGAACGGGATTAGCTCGGTCGTGCCTGGATGGGAGACCGGACGTTGTTGACAAGCTGTGATATAACCCTCCGTGAGAGAGAAAAGTCACTGACGTACCGCGGTGACAGGGCCGAATGGAATACTGAGAAGTCAGTCGGCAAAAAAAAGCGATAACTTGAGATCCTGCCTCACTTGATTTGTAGCTATCTGCGGAAGCTCGGAAGGCACGAGCTGTGCAGCCAGAGAGATGACCACACCATGGAAGGTGAATAGAACAATATTGTAAAGACTCTTATCAGCTCTAGGGTAGCCTGCCTATGTAAACCGCCTTGAATAAATCTGAGGAGAAAATCTGATGATGAGAAAGGTGGTACTGTACAAACAAACAAACAAACAAACAAACAAACAAACAAATAAATAAATAAATCTGCTGCCTGAGGCAACCACTTCAGTTGGTCTCATAAATGGGCCGGCCCTGGCTGCAGGCTATTTTTCACCTGTGGTCACCATGGAACTTGTAAAGAGCAGCAACAGTAAGGTCTGGGGAGCAGACATCTTACAACATGCCCCTCCAGTACAGAACAGCAGTTGGAGTCGCAACGGTAACACTTTCCTGTGGTTTCATTACACAGGCTTATTGCTGATTTTATTACTGCCTTGTATTTTTGTTCTGATTGTCAGCTGCCTCGGGTACTATCTGAGTGAAAAAGCAGGATTAAAAACAAATCTCCAAAACAAACAAATAAGCACCTCAGCAAATCACAGTCCAAAGTGCCACACTCTCCTCTTAGAAAAGGAATAATTAATTCATCAATTTATCATTCGTCTTCAATTTCTTTAATCCGCTCCTACCTACCCATTCACCCTCCCTCTTTTCCTGCCACATAGGAAAATGTGTCTTGCAAGATATATTTATATTACTGAGCCCAATTACATCGTAAAGGCAGCCTATTAAAATACATTCTTATTGCTCTTCTCTATTTCTGTCCCATCTGCCACACAAATGCTTTACCTCCTTCTCAGTAACTATATTTTGCCTATTGAATGTTCTGTACGTAACACTGGGGGCCTATACTGCTTTCCAAAAATACGCGGTCCCGTCAAAAACATTAATACTTAAAATAGCATTCACATCTGTAAGCATGCTGAATAATTTTTTTTTTTTTACAAAAAAAGCAAATCTCGCCAACTTAGCAACAATAATTTTACATGTAATTTTTATGAGAAACACTTTCATTATTTATTTGGAATATAGCAACCATTTTAAGCAACAAAATTAAGGTTTTTTGTTGGTTTGTTTAACTGAAGAGGCTGCCAGAAATCATTTTGTGGTAACATACATTCAATTATGGGGAGTTATTGTAGATTTCATTCAGGAAAATCTTTCAGATGAACCAATGGAATAAATGAACAATAAAACGGATGAACAAATGGAAACTAGAGATGAGAGGAGTCACCTGAGTTTGATTCATCATCAAAAGATTTAAGGGCCAACTCATTTTCCAGCTCGGTACTTGGAGATTTCTGGGGAGGGTGGCCCCAGTGGCTGAGAGCCCAATCCTATGCATGTCTACTCACAAGTAAGTCCCATTATAGTACATGGAGCTTTCTCACAGGAAAGTATGGATAGGATTGCAGCCTAACAGCGCAATTCTCATCTTCCTGCCGGTGACGGAACAAGCGTTCCGTCATCGGACGTAATCGCAAACATGCCGTAAAGCACGTTTGCAACTACTCGAGAGCAAGGGAGGCCGGCATAGTGGCCAGCCTCCCTTGCTCCAGTGTCAGGATGACCCCACGGCTGTTGGACCAGGTAAGTCAGGATCTGGCGGGTGGGGGGATTTTAGCTGGGCGACGGACGGGGGCCATTGGCCCAGCCGGCCCGGGAGGGGACGGGGGATGGCCTCGGCCATATCCCAGTCCCCGCCGGGAGGCTGGGCCGTTACACGGCCTCCTCCGACTTCCGCCAGCAATTTTGCTGGCGGAAATCTGAGGAGGCCAATCGGCCCGGGCAGCATTTACACTCGGGGAATATTACAATATTTTACAATAATAATATTTTACAATATTATTATATTGTAAAAAACCTCTTGAGATTTAGAAAGTCTGCCCATGTAAACTGCTTTGAATTAAAGTCGGAGGAGAAATTCGATGACCACAATAAAAGGTGGTATATAAATACTGGTTTATTTTTTATTATTATTATTGTTATTGCTGGGTTCAATTATAACCAGTTCCAAGGCATGCACATTGTTGGCCAGAAGTACCTGACAAAGATTGCATCCCATTTTCCTGCCAGGATTCTCTCCCCACATATGAACATTGTATTCCTTACTAACCTGTGTGATGGACATCGTACTTTTCTTGTGGCTAAGATCCATGTTTGGTGTCTTGTGTCTTTTCTATCTACTGCCAGTTGTTGCATTTCAGCAAACCCACTGGAACCCTGAAGGTTGCCGTAGGTGGGTCAATGGCCAAAACACTGAGCAGATCCCCCCCCCCCCCAATACCATCACCCATAGATTTTGTGTAAATGGTTATAACAGCAGTAAACAAGCTTAGAGGAACTCCGGAATTTCACCTCCATCTAGTTTTTCTACAGGGACTGCACAGAAATTCATCTCATAGAGTGCATATGGAGTCGAGCTGCATGCAGAAGAGTGCCACCCTATTTCCACTGATATTTTCCATATTTTTTTTTATAAAACCGGGAATCGGATACATATTTGATTATTGTCCTCATCCAGGTTTCAGAATGTACTGTATTGTTATGCTGTTGGACAAACATTGACTATTCCTTGACAACCAAATTGCTGGTTAACACCCAAAATGGTCAGAAAGGCATCAAAAATGCATGCTTTCTTCCAATATGCCCAGCACAGGCAATATGCCCAATCAGTCAGATGGGCGATCTTCCCTCCCAAAGTTGGAAAGGGCTGATGGAGTGTGTTTGTGCATGTGTAACAATTTGTGCCAGCTGCTGCACCTGTTTCACAGCAACGTCTGTGGTGCGATGGAGTCTCCCTCTGCTGTAGCAGTCTACCACTGTTAATCCACAGTCAAAACATGCTCCAGCAACCCTACCAAGTCTGTGGCACACATGGACAGGATTACAGTCGCCCGGACAACACAACAACCATTTTTATATATTGACAGGGAAAAAAAGCCACACCTGGGCTTCCTGCCTTATGAAATATGGATTATAAATCTGTGCTTTCTCTGATATGCTCAGCACAGCAGTCACTGCTGCGCGCACGCGCACACACACACACACACACAGAGAGAGAGAGAGAGAGAGAGAGAGAGAGAGAGAGAGAGTTTTCCTCCCAGTCTTTTTTTTGGGGGGGGGGGTATAAGAATTTTTTAAAAAATTAATTTCATGACAATCCATATCAATATTACATTCTAACATCAATATCTTCTACATATAACAATACATTTAACAATACATATAATTATAATCCTAATAAATAATTGACCAATATACCAGTGGATTGGTTCCATTCATTTCTATATCTGTTTCCCTATCCAACTTTAACAGGGGATACCAAATTTTACTAAAGTTATCTATTTTAATCTTTTATAGTCATTACTCCCAGGATGACTTTCCTGGATGACTTTCCTCCCAGTCTTGGGGGAGGGAGGGAGACCCTATGTGAACAAAGCTCCGTGTCAGCATGTTTCTTTCCATGCAGCATCTATTGATTGATCCACAGAACTTGACTCTATTACCGAGACCTCACTCCATCACCGATAGACCCCTGAGCAGTCTTATTGACATGCCTCAAAACATTCCCTATATCTAACATGCCCAATAACAATGCCTATATCCAGTGATGTAGTCTTGAGACTATTGACTTGGACTCGAGTCGGACTCAATTCACATCAGCGACTCGACTCAGACTTGACTCGGCGATTGTAAAAGACTCGACTCGAGACTTGAAGCCTTTTACGACAAGTCAAATTTTATTCAAGTCTAAACCCATTTTCCCAATTAAATAGATTGTTCAGTCGTTAAGTCATGTCCGATCCTTCATGATCCCATGAACCATATCCCGCCAGGCCTTCCTGTCCTCCACTATCTTCCTGAGTTCGCTCATTTTCATGTTCGTTGCATTGGTGATGCTGTCTAACCATCTCATCCTTTGCCTTCCCCTTCTCCTTTTGCCTTCAATCTTTCCCAGCATCAGAGTCTTCTCCAGAGAGTCCTCTCTTCGCATTAGGTGGCCAAAATATTTGAGCTTCAGCCTCAGTACCTGTCCTTCCAGGGAACAGTCAGGGTTGATTTCATTTAGGATTGACTGATTTGATCTCCTAGCCAGTGGCGTCACTAGGGCGTGCGCCGCCCTAAACTGAGGGCCTGCGCGCTGCCCTAGCCGGCCGGAGAGGATGTCTCCGGAGCCGGCAGCAGCAGAGGCTCTGCTGCTGCCGGCTCCGGAGACATCCTCTCCGGCCAGCTGTCCTGGGCCTTCTGAGGAGGCTCAATGCACGACGTCATATTTATTAGGTTTTTCACGCATGTGCAGTACGTTTCTGAGGGCAAAGGGCTGCCCTT
The DNA here is from genome assembly GCA_026170595.1 of Plestiodon gilberti rubricaudatus. Classification (NCBI taxonomy): domain Eukaryota; kingdom Metazoa; phylum Chordata; class Lepidosauria; order Squamata; family Scincidae; genus Plestiodon; species Plestiodon gilberti. The sequence goes on along the minus strand of JANXHW010000002.1, from coordinate 103,326,111 downwards.
TTGCCCTCAAACGTTCTGCGCAGGCGCGAAAAACCTAATAAATATGACGTCGCGCATTGGCCTCCTCAGAAGGCCTCGGAGCTCCGCCGAGGGAGGACGCTCCGAGGCCTTCTACTGGAGCGGAAGGTGACGTGCGCGACGCGCAGATGCGCACGCGAGTACGCGCACGGAACCGCGCGTCACCCTTTGCGTGCGTCACCACCAGGCGGTTCGCCCTGCCCGCCTTGCTCCAATGACGCCTCTGCTCCTAGCAGTCCAAGGGACTCTCAGGAGTCTTCTCCAGCACCACAGTTCGAAACCATCTATTCTTCGGCGCTCAGCCTTCCTTATGGTCCAACTCTCGCAACCATACATTGCTACTGGGAACACCATCGCCCTGACTATACGAACTTTTGTTGGCATGGTGATATCTCTGCTTTTTATTATGCTATCTAAGTTTGCCATAGCTTTCCTTCCAAAGAGTAAGCGTCTTTTAATTTCATGGCTGCTGTCTCCGTCTGCAGTGATCTTGGAACCCAAAAAAGTAAAATCTGTTACTGCTTCCATTTCTGCCCCTTCTATTTGCCAGGGCTCGCAACTCACAACCAAAGACTCGGGACTTGGGGACAAAGACTTGGGACTTGACTTGAGTCTTGGAGTCAGAGACTTGATCCACATTCCTGCCTATATCTAAATACCTCAATACACCCCCCAATTCCACACTTGGTACTGCAGACCCACAATCCTCCTTTTAGTGTCAGTGGGAAGACAGATGCCCTTGACAAATACCTCCCCGCAAAGGACCAGAGCCAAAATTCAGGGAGAGACAAGCAGTAGGTTACATTGTGAAATTTAAACAGATAAAATGCAGATCTTTTTTTTACAGTATGACAGGCAAAATATGGAGATGGCATTCAATGGGGGGGGATGCCAATACAGTAGGGCCCTGGTATCTGCGGGGGATAGGTTCCAGATACTGGGAACCCATGGATAGGGGGGAACACTATCCCCCACAGGGGGCCCATGCCCATTACCTTTCTTTTAGCTGATATCACTGGCGTCAGGTCAGGGTGCTTATAGCAAGCTGCTTATAGCAACGAAGAAGGCAAGCAGCCTGCATGCTAGAGAGGCTCCGTTAAGCAGGAAGCCGACTTAGGTGCACTGTCACTGTGTTCTAGACAGGATTGTGCTGCCCATCAAGAACAGAAGCACCTTGGGGCGCAAGGGCAGCTCTTTGGGAAGCTGGTGTAGCCTGTTGTAGAGCACTCTACTGTCTACCTTCATCCAGTGCTCAACTGGCATATTTATGAAGAAAGCAAATATCACAAGGACACCTCAGGTCTCTAGTGATCTTTCCATCAAAGGAAGTCAGGATCCAGGTCATCGCTGCCCCTTGAACTTCTCAGCACCCAAGGAAGTTGGGCAAATATTGTAATGGGCGAAAGCATGTTACAATATTGACACAGTCTATCTCCTGCTTTTAGATGGTATATTCATGGTTCCAGAATGTTTTCCATTGTATTTGTATTAGGCTAACTTTCTACTAGAGCTGCAGTGGTTTAGTGGTTAAGACACTGAACTGCAGAACGGAAGGTTGGTAGGACAGCAGTTCAAGACCCGAGTGCTGCGTGACGGAGTGAGCTCCCGTTCTCTGTCCCAGCTCCTGCCAACCTAACAGTTCGAAAGCAAGAAATTGAAAGTAGATAAATAGGTACCACTGCAGCGGGAAGGTAACAGCGTTTTGTTAGTCATGACCACGGAAGCGTGACCACAGAAGTGTCTTCGGACAGCGCTGGCTCTTCGACCAGAAACGGGGATGACCACCTGCACCCTTGAGTCGGACACAACTGGCTTTCGAGCAGGGGATACCTTTACCTTACCCAGTAGCGTCACTAGGCACGCGTCACCCTAGGGCAGGGGGGTGCGTGTCACCCCCTCGCCCTTGGGTGACCCCCCCCCCAGCCGAACTCGAGGCCGGGGAGCCGGCTTCGGAGCGTCCGGCCCCGCCGGCGCTCCAGGGCCTTCTGAAGACCCGATGGCTCAAAACAGAAAGTTTTCCGTTTTTCGCGCGTGCGCAGTACATTTTCTGAGGGCAAAGGGCTGCCCATTTGCCCTCAGAAAAGTACTGCGCATGTGCGAAAAACGTAAAACTTTCCGTTTTGAGCCATCGGGCCTTCAGAAGGCCCTGGAGCGCCGGTGGGGTCGGACACTCCAAGGCCGGCTCCCCGGCCTCGGAGCCTCCGGACTCCAGAGGCTCCGAGGCCCGGGGAGCCGGCCTCGGAGCGTCCGGTGTCCGGATGGTGACGCGCGGGTGACTGGGTAGATACCACCCAATTTGGGAGCATCCCTGGGGCTGCCAACAGGGCTGCTGGCGGAACAGAATTCTGAACAGATGGATCTGGCTGTGATCCAGCAAGGCAATTCTATGGGTTTTTTATATAATAATAAAGAGACAAGTAGAATATGTGGTACTGTTAGTAAAAGCTCCATCTCCTAAAATCAATCTAACGAAGAGTGCGGATGAAAGAAGTCAAAAGCTCATCAGCTAATTGCAGGGAAGATGAAGTCAAGCAGGCAATATCCTCAGAGATTTGAGGCAGATTATTTCTATTTTTTAAATCTGCTGAGCACTCTTCTATTGATTCTTAAACAATACACTCCAACTTTCAATGTCCTTGTCAGCATGTTTTCAACCCTAGATGTAACTGACATAATGATTATTAGGCTTAGGTACGGCTAGTGCCATTTCAGATACGGAAACCAGTCATTTATCAAAACGTTGAGGAATTGTCCATTTCTAGGACAATTTCATTGTCCTAACAGCTCTGCTCTTGGGAATGGAACTGAAAGAAAGCATGCTCAATTTTACAGAGATTTTTTAAATGCCAGAGGTGTTTGGTTCCACCTTGTTTTCACCAAACGAACTATACTGATATCAAGATTGACTTCAGGCTAAACTAAACATTATGTAAATTGCAACATTTGGCCCAGATACGCTTAGCGTTTCTTCACTAAATACAGTAACAGCTTCCAGGTGTCAATCTAGATTGCCCCCACCATGGCCCCAATCCAGATTGAGTATCCCCGCAGCTTTCCTCCTAGGATAAATAGCAAAGTATGAGGGGGGGGAGAATAAGTCTGGGGCAGAGGTAGAGGATTAACAAATACCCACCACCACCACCATGGCTGCTATTTGATAAAGAAATGTGATGTACATTATGTCATTTGGCTCCAAAAAGGGCCGAAAAGCGGTGTGTGTGTGTGTGTGTGTGTGTGTGTGTGTGTGTGTGTGTGTGTGTGTTTCGCGCTGCACCGCCAGCGAAATTCAGTGGCCGCAAAATGTCATGCCCCCAGGGGGCAGGGCGTCTGGCGTCACGTGGGGGGGTGTCGCGTCGGCAGTCCCCCCCACGGGGGTATAGAAACGCTTCCGCTCATACTCAGTTGTCCATAACCACTAAGCTTCCGTTGCCACTTCCCACCATGCCCACTCTGAACTAGCCTGAATTTTGGAGGGATCTGGGCCCCATTTGGAATGATCTTGAGGAAGAATCCAAAAATTTGTCTATAAAACCTCCCTCCACTTGCATGAGATTTAACACCATCACTGCCTTAGAGCTGGAGGCATGGAAAGATTTGCTGCACTAGTTCACATTTACTTAGACGCGCAAAAAGTTAAAAGGTCATTTAAGAAAAAAAAAAACCACACTTCCCAAAAGCATGTACAAATAACAGAGCTATTTCCAAAGCCTAACTGGCAGCCGAGGCAAGAATGTCTGAGCAGGTGAAAATGTGTTAAAATCACCTTTGATATAACAAAGGGCCTTGGCCGCCTGCTCTCTGCGCCTGTTGGACAATGCCTTATCAGGCAAGGCAGCCGGGGGAATTGGACTAATCTAATCTTGAAGCAACAGAAGCATGGAAAAGCACTTTCAGGCCTGACAGAGACACAAAAATGGTCACAACCCAGCAGTAACCTATAAGTTGCAAAACGGAATAGGAAGCCTCCGAACTTAGATGCTTCTCAAAAGATAAGGGTGGAACTCAATTCCTTCCTTTCCTTAGGCTTTCCACGGGTGCGACAGATGCAGTTTCATTGACATCCAGCAGCGTAGAGGGCAAACACAGTCCAAATTGCTTTTAGGTCTACCGTACTAGAAAACGTATTTATCCAGCATGACATTTTCCTGGTATAATATTGGCTTCGACAGGGCGAGTCAAATGATGGGTTGTGAAAATCACCTTCATACATTACTTAATTATTCACATTTTTAGGCCGCCCTTCCTCCAAGGATCTCAGGGTGGTGTACATAGTCCCTCCCCTCCTTTTGTCCTCACACAGCTGCTGCTCTGCCGGTGTTAGGTGTCGTAAACTTGCTGTAAGGCATGTTTTCAACACCCGGGGAGTAAGCGGCATGCCGCTGGACACAGGTAAGACCTGCGCCGGGAGGGCATGTGGAGGATGGGCCGGGACGGCGGGGGAGGGGGCGATTGGCCGGCCAGGGTGCTCCACCGATATTGCCACAGGAGGTGGTGGTGGCACCTGGCCTGGATGCCTTTAAAAGGGGATTGGACAGATTCATGGAGGAAAAGTCCATCACAGCTTACAAGCCATGATGGGGATAAGCAACCTCCTGGTTGTAGGAGTAGGTTTTCTTTGTGCCAGGTGCAAGGGAGTGGCGACAGGATACAAGTATCTTGTTGTCTTGTGCTCCCTGAGGCATCTGGTGGGGCCACTGTGTGATACAGGAAGCTGGACTAGATGGGCCTTTGGCCTGATCCAGCAAGACTCTTCTTATCCCCCATCCCGGGCCTGGGTGGCCTTACACTGGCCCATCGGAGGTCCATTGGGGCCACTGGGGCTTACACCAGGGAAAAGGGACAAAATTCCCTTTCTCCCAAGGTGTGCCCCAGCTCCAAAGGTGTGAGCCACATCCTGCTTAGGGTGCAGATGCCAGCTGTTTAGTGCGGCCGGTGCATCCTACACAAGATTGTGCAGTTATGCTAAGAGACAGTAACTGGCCCAAGGTCGCCAGGAAGCTTTACGGCTGAGTGAGGATTTGAACCTGAATCTTCCAGGTCTAAGTCCAACTCGCGAACTACTACACCATTCTGGCTCTTATGATGCTATGGGTGCAATATACTTGAATTGCATTGATATCAATGGGATCGAAGAATGCTCAACTTCTCTGTAGTGCACCCCATGTGTACTGCTTGACTTCGTTTCTCTCCTCACTGGGAGAGTTTTTCTGGTGTTGCGCTGGCATTTCTGGCGCATCAGCCAGCAGGCAGGCTTCTACCCGGATGGGGCTGTTGTGGCATCAGTGTATGTGGAGATACACACTAGTAAGTATCTCGAGGCTAGGACTGGGCCTTAAGGAACTCGGTCATGACTAAATGGGAGCTCAATCCTATGTATGTCTACTCAGAAGTAAGTCCCATTATAGTCAATGGAGCTTACTGTGGATAGGATTGCAGCGTGAATCATGACTAATGAAAGTTAAGATCCAATACATGTTACATTGAAAGGTTAACCTTCAGGAAAACGTATTTTAATCTGAATACGTGGTTCATATTAAGGACAAGGAAGTTTTTTTAATCACTCATTGATGGTGAATTTGGAAACGTTATTGATGGTGAATTTGGAAACGAATTTGAGGTCGATATATTATTATCATTATTATTATTATGGGGGAGATGAACAGATCTCGTGGGGAAACTTCTTTTTATACACTTTACTGAAAAAGTTTTCAAAATTAAAACTAAACGAAAACATATAAACTTACATACAGTATAATAAAGATATCACATAATCCCACTACACCTATATTTACATAACAAAGAGAAGCAAACCGTTAAATCACCATATCAAATGCAATTCTTAATTCCTCAGTTTATGATAATAAAACATCAAATATTATACAGAGGGACTCCATATTAAGTAAAATTTGTGGGAGGGGGGGTTTGCTGTTTGTCTTAGTTGTATATCAGACTCACTCTAATTTATTCACAGGCAATATTTTATTTAAACCCTCTGATATTTTGTTTGCTTCAAAATGGAAGAAAGCTAACATTCTTGCAGATAATAAAATATTACTAATTAATGTTCCACTTCATTTTTTTCCCAATTTTTACTTTTATTCACATTTAGGACTCAAAACAAATACCTCTCTCAATAAATAACGACTCCCTGTTTTCACAATGTTTCCCATAGCCTAGATTGAGCATTTGTAAATATTTTTCCTCTCCTTGTTTAATGTTTTTTCCTGAATAAATAAAATATCAGCATTTCTTTTCTACATTATCTTGAAATTTTCTCTCCTACATAGGGAATTAATCCTTGTAATATTCTATGTTAATAGCCTGGATTCAACCATATTGGCTGCTCTAAGAGGAAAATAGGGGTTGGGAATACACCCATGGTAGAAATTGCTTCCTTTCTCCAGCATCCTCAGAACATAGCTTTTCCAAGACATTTAAAAATAATTGCAGTACCTCTTCAATTGTACTTCAGTTGGAAACCAGTCATTTCTAATAAACATGTCTCATATAAATGGAATGCTTGTTGTAACAGATCTTACATCGTCTGTTTAGTTAGAAATTGCAACTCTCCCATTTTTTGGCACCGTGTCTGTGTATCAAGTCATACAACTTTAAATTTATTGCCTGTCAATCATCAACTACTCATAACTATCATGGTGCCCTCAAAACGGCATCTTTAATTCTTTAAGAGCACAATCCTGTGTAACTCTTGCACCTGTTTAACAGTAGATTCCCCCGGTATAAGAGTACTTATGCCTGTGTAACTTGCCGTACGCCGACGGACGCAGGACGGACACCGGCGTAGCCCCCTCAGACAACTCACATGTGCAGTTCGGATGCGGAACGGACACTGGCGCAACTCTGCCGGCACAGGGGGAATTCTGGAGGCATTTAGACACCTCCAGAATGCCCCCTGCGCCGACGGAGTTCTGCCGGCATCCGTTCCACATCCGAACTGTGCTTGCGAGGTTCCGAGTGAGGTTAAGCCGGTCTCCGTCCTGCGTCCAACGGCGTCCGGCAAGTTACACTGGCAGAAGTGCTCTTACACCAAAGGATCTACTGTTACACTGGTGCAAGAGTTACACAGGACTGGGCTGTAAGTCAAGATAAGCAATGTGACAAAAATATAGAAGGGCTGTTTAACTCTCACTAATTTAACTCAAATTACCTTGATTCCTATTGCTACACTATTCTCAAGTTTTAAATATGTGTTTAAAATATGCTACCCGTTTGCAAAAGTACTTCTGATGTGACGTCCTCGTCATCCTTCACATGCCATATAGATAGCTAGAAAAGTGTGGGAAGTTGGTGGCTGGGGAACCCATCAATTCACTTCCAAAGGAGCATTTTTGGAAAAGTTACCTGTTCCATACACAGGGCCAGCTAGACAGGTGGAGTTGAGGATTTTAAAGTTGTGGATGAGATGGTGATGCTGAGGACTTTGATTTCTAAGGCACACTGGGGAACATTTTGGGAAAAAAACACATCTGTACAAAAGAAATGGACTCCACTTGAACCAAATCAGAAATGACTGCTAACCTATCAAAAAGGTTGCAGAGCAGCTTTTCAACGGTTGTCTAGGAGTGGGAAGCATCTGCTTCAGGACAACTCATTCCCTAAAAAATCATGATGGCATAAATATTCCAGGTCATCTAAATGGGAATGGGATAGAAAACGTACTATTTATTTATTTATTTATTTATTTAAGGAATTTGTAGCCCACCTTTCTCCCGAGGACACTCTACTGGACACGACGGCCATTTCAAGATATCAGAATATCATAGGGGGAAATGCACACGCAAAGGACATTTGGAGAGGCACATAATGTACATCCTAATGCTAGAACCCTCCAAGCAGGATGGAAGAGCTGGAATGCTTAGTTAGGCATAAAACTGCTGGAATGGAGAAAAAAAATCCAACTTCACATGCAAGTCCCATTGTGTTCAATGATGCTTACTCCCAGGAAAGTAGGTATAGGATTTCAGCCATAGACACCGATGGGATCTGCACTGGCCACAACTAACCAGAGATGTTGCAGTCTTGCTGAACAGGTCAATGAAAATGTCATCTCATTATGCAGCAGCGCAGCAAATTTTAAAAAAAGGGGGCAAAATCCATTATACAGATGTTTAGGAAAGGTCTTGAAAACAAGACCAGTAGCATCATGCCTTTATGTTGTTACATTTCAGATACTATATCTGTATGTGTGGTTGTGTGTGTGTGTGTGTGTGTGTGCGCGCGCATGCGTGCGTACATAACTATCTATACATACAGACGTATACAAGTATTCTTAAAAATAAGAATACAGTACCATGTATAATTCCGCTGTGGCTTACTGGTTAAGACGCTGAACTGCAGACCAGAAGGTCAGTAGGACAGCAGTTCTAGACCAGAGTGCCACGTGATGGAGTGAGCTCCTGTCTCCTATCCCACCTCCTGCCAACCTAGCAGTTCGAAAGCAAGAAATTGCAAATAGGTACCACTGTGGTGGGAAGGTAACAGTGTTCTGTTAGTAATGCCGGCCACATGACCACGGAAGCGTCTTTGGACAGTTAGAAACGGAGATGACACTGCATCCTAGAGTAGGACACGACTGGCTTTCGAGCAGGGGATACCTTTACCTTATGTATAATTCCAGTCGCTCTATCAGAAAATGTTGTAGAACTGGAAAACAGCACCCAAAACAACAGTAGGGCTGAAGTGCGAGTGTCTCTAGAGATACTTCACTTGGGCTTGCTCACTTGTTCTTTCAGTATTGGGGCAGAGGACCTTGAACCTTTGCCAGAGTTCCAACACAGATTTTACACACACTCCGACTGCTATTTCACCCGGGACTAGCTATCTATTACCCACTGGGGCCCAGCCTTTGCTTTTGCCTTTCTTGAGTCAGTGTTGCATATACGTATCTTCAAATAAATTTCCAGATGACAAAATGCATTCAGTACTACATCTTACGAGAATGAACACAATTTCAAGCCCAGAAAAGCAAATGCTGTGTTTGTCCCTGAAACCAAAAGATTTCTGGGAGATATGTCGCTAAAAACGCTGTGTGAGCCTTCAGGTTCAGATGAGCCATAAGAAGCATAAATATCAGCACGGCAGATATATCTTCATTTCCCAGATGTCTTCCTTCCACTCCTCTAATGAAACTGTTCGGTTCGGCATTAAATATATTTGTGGGTTGGTGAAGTGTCGGCAGCCTGCGCTACTTTCAACACATTCGTTGATAAAGAGGAATCCTGCCATTCCGGCTTTGTGCGCGACGGCTCCCAGCACTTCATCTTTCTCATGAAATCATTCATAATGTTGAGCAATTTACACAAACCAAACCAGAACAGATGACCGGTTGTATGCCACGCACTAGGGCACAGAGGCTTTTGGGTCCCTACGCATGTATGAACTCCCCCCAGCCCTTGGTCCCATACTCCATGGCTTACAGGGCGACTACTGTTGGTAGTGGTGACTGATTAGCCTACAGCCAGGCAGTGTGGCCAGTAAGGACAGCTCCTATCCCTTCCCACCCTTGGAGGGTGGGAAAGGAAGAGCTGCCCCTAGCCTCTTTGGCTTGGTCCCAAGTGGCAGTTCCTATGATAACACAGGAGCAGCTTCTTGGGAGCATGCCCAATGGAAGGTTGGGGAAGACTAAAAAAATGCCCACACAAATGCTTCTTCTCTCCCTTCCCAGCCAACATTGTTGCCCCCAAGCAGTAGCCCCTGCATTATTGCAAGGGGTCCAGAGAGCAACCCCACTGGCTACTGCACACGATGCAATAGTCTAGCCTCAAGTTTAGAGTTACACCAGAACTCTAGATTTTTCCTGGAGATCTACATTGCTGCAAATCCCATAATAGCTCACTGCAAGGGCAGATCATTCCCATATGGACCCTTGCAAGGGCTGTGGGCAGATCCCTGAACCAAACCTAGCGTTTGGGGTAACACTGTCAAATCAGTCCAGTGAAACCACCACTACAAAAAACAAACGTTCTGCAAAAGTAAATTTGTTATACTTCAGCACAATCTGTGCAGCGCTTCGCAAGAAATTGCTCGAGCATAGACCAAGAAGACTCTTCAGGCAAAAGGGGTTTAACAGGAAATAGGACAACCATGATAGGACAAACAAACTAGACATTTACATTTTATCTTAGGGTTTCTGTTTTCATTTTACTGCAGGCTTGGGGATTCTGGCTTTGATCAGAGAAGCAGCACGGGAGGAGGGTGTTCCAACTTTTCCCCACAAGCCATTTGGTTTGCCCCCTAAAAAACACCCCCACAGCTGCTTTTCTCACCAAAAGGGAAAAACAGAGGTTTGAGCAGATATCTTTCCCCCCTGCAGCGGGGAACGATAATAATTTTGATTGTGAAAAGAGCCAAGTCTCTTTCCCCTCCCCCTATGCTTCCCCACTTGAAGGTAAGCCCCACTGAACCCAGTAAGACTGACCTCCAAGTAGGCATGCATAGTCTTAAGCTGCAAGAAAGTTAACACAGTATGAGAGAGGACATTCTTCTCCCACCAAGAGCCTTCCGCTGTCAAAAAATGGCTGCCAATGGAGTCATTTTGGGAGCGCTGCTGCAAGAGGCAGCAGCGCTCTGCATGTGCGTGTGTCACCAGACCTTGCCACACCCACCGGAGAAAGTAAGGTAGCGCAGGTGATGGGCAGGGAGGGGGTGAAACTGGGTAGGGAGAGGGAACAGGGGTTGGGAGGCTGCGGGAGGGGGTAGAACTGGCAGCAATGGCAGCTACGGAGCTGGCGCAGGTTCGAGGAGACAATTGAAAAGTGGGAGGTTTAAGACAGAGCTATACCGCACGTGACTTGGCCCATATGTGTCTGGTGTCCTGCCCCCAGGTTCAAACACTTTGCCCGCGGTCGCGTTTCCACTTTGTCCGCGGTCGCGTTTCATTCAGCCAATCAGAGCGTTGTTTGAACCTGGGGGCGTGACACCGGACGCAAATGGGACGAGATGCGTGTGGTGTAGCTCTGGCTTTATAGAGAGGTAAGGGAAAATAACTCTCCTTTCCCTTCTGAAACTTCCCAATTTGCCCCCCTCCACTGGATACAGCTCCTTTTTGGCACAGTTTCACCAGTAAAGGGGGGGGGAAATAGGATTGGGCTCTTATTGCTTCAATATCAAAAATAGCTGTGTTTAATAAACTCTGCACATTATCCTCTTCCATGTATCAGTGTTAAATTCTTCAGTGCTGTGATCTCCCCAAGTTTGACAAATCAAATTTGTGCCACACCTGAAATTCATTATCTTTAATAAACATATACCTTTAACCCATTTCCTCCAAGCCCACAGGTGTACGCATTAAACTCCTGTTGCGTATATACACCCTTAGGTTAAAAACGGTTTAAACAGCTTTATTGTCAACTGATCCTATACAGAACGTTGTAAATGCTGCAATGCTAAAGAAAAAAAAAAGCTGAAAGGGAAGGTAAAAAGAGTCCAATCGCTCCAGAGTGCATGGAGGCTGTTTAAAACAACAGTCATAGAGGCCCAGCGGGAGTGTATCCCACAAAGGAGGAAGGGCTCGACCAAGTCCAGGAGGGTGCCGGCATGGCTAACAAGCACAGTTAAGGAGGCTATAAAAGGCAAGGAAGCTTCCTTCCGTAAATGGAAGTCTTGCCCTAGTGAGGAAAATAAACAGGAGCACAAACTGTGGCAAAAGAAGTGTAAAAAGATGATACGGGAGGCCAAGAAAGACTTTGAGGAACGTATGGCAGGCAACATAAAAGGGAATAATAAAAGCTTCTTCAAATATGTTAGAAGCAGGAAACCTGCCAGGGAAACGGTTGGTCCGCTGGATGGTGAGGGAGAGAAAGGGGTGATAAAAGGGGACTTGGAGACTGCAGAGAAATTAAATGAGTTCTTTGCATCTGTCTTCATGGCAGAAGACCTCGGGCAAATACCGCTGCCGGAACGGTCTCCCCTGAATAAAGAATTAAGTCAAATAGAGGTTAAAAGAGAAGACGTCTCAGACTTAATTGACAAAATAAAGATCAATAAATCACCAGGCCCGGATGGCATCCACCCAAGAGTTCTGAAGGAACTCAAGAATGAAGCTGCTGACCTCTTGACCAAAATATGCAAATTATCCCTTAAAACGGCCACTGTGCCAGAGGATTGGAGGATAGCTAATGTCACGCCAATCTTTAAAAAAGGAAGGAGGGGGGACCCGGGAAACTACAGGCCGGTCAGCCTAAGTCTGTTCCAGGGAAGATGGTGGAAAGTCTCATTAAGGATAAAATCTTAAAATACATAGAAGAACAAGCTCTGCTGAGGGAGAGTCAGCATGGCTTCTGCAAGGGGAAGTCTTGCCTCACAAACCTGTTAGAATTTTTTGAAAAGGTCATGTGGATGCGAGCGAACCCGTGGATATTATATATCTGGATTTTCAGAAGGCGTTTGACACGGTCCCTCATGAAAGGCTCCTGAGAAAACTCCACAGTCAGGGAATAAGAGGGCAGGTCCTCTTGTGGATTAGGAACTGGTTGAAGACCAGGAAACAGCGAGTGGGAGTCAATGGGCAATTTTCACAATGGCGAGAGGTGAAAAGCGGTGTGCCCCAAGGATCGGTCTTGGGACCGGTGCTTTTCAACGTATTCATAAATGACCTGGAGTCGGGGATAGGCAGTGAGGTGGCCAAGTTTGCAGATGACACTAAACTTTTCCGGGTGGTAAAGACCAGCAGGGATTGTGAAGAGCTCCAGAAGGACCTCTCCAAACTGGGAGAATGGGCAGCAAAATGGCAGATGCGCTTCAATGTAAGTAAGTGCAAAGTGATGCACATTGGGGCAAGAAACCAAAATTTCACATATACGCTAATGGGTTCTGAGTTGTCTGTGACGGATCAAGAGAGAGATCTTGGGGTGCTGGTGGACAGGTCGATGAAAGTGTCGACCCAGTGTGCGGCGGCTGTGAAGAAGGCCAATTCCATGCTCGGGATCATTAAAAAAGGGATTGAGAATAAACGCCCAATATCATTATGCCTTTGTACAAATCGATGGTAAGGCCACATCTGGAGTATTGTGTCCAGTTCTGGTCACACCTCAAAAAGGATATAGTTGAATTGGAAAAGGTGCAGAAAAGAGCGACCAGAATGATTCGTGGGCTGGAGCACCTCCCTTACGAGGAAAGGCTACAGCGTCTGGGGCTTTTCAGCCTAGAAAAAAGGCGCCTGAGGGGGGACATGATTGAGACTTATAAAATTATGCATGGGATGGAGAGAGTGGATAGAGGGAAATTCTTCTCCCTCTCGCACAACACCAGAACCAGGGGACATGCACTAAAATTGAATGGAGGGAGAGTTAGAACAGACAAAAGAAAATATTTCTTTACCCAGCGTGTAATTCATCTGTGGAACTCCTTGCCACAGGATGTGGTGATGGCATCTGGCTTAGATGCCTTTAAAAGGGGTTTGGACAGATTCATGGAGGAAAAGACCATCACAGGTTACAAGCCATAAGCAACCTCCTGGTTTTTAGAAGTGGGTTTTCTCTGTGCCAGGTGCAAGGGAGTGGCGACTGGACACAGGTTATCTTGTTGTCTTGTGTGCTCCCTGAGGCATCTGGTGGGGCCACTGTGTGACACAGGAAGCTGGACTAGATGGGCTTTTGGCCTAATCCAGCAGGGCTCTTCTTATGTTCTTATGTTAAAAGCTAATAGTAACTACAGAATTCTACTTCGTAAGAATCTCAGTTTCTTTTTGGTTTTTAAAACCTCCATCAAATATAGGTAAATAAAATAGACTATGCAAAAGTATGCTTTGAGCTTTCTAAATTTCACATTTCCTCAAGAGTAACTAAACAGTAGGAGGTCCCATGAAAATTCATTAAACTTGCAAAGAGTAGGCAACATACGTATATCGGCTAGCTGTACTTCTGAGATGTGCAAGCAGCAAGTTTCCTAGCAACTAGGGTGAGCAACTATTCAAAATAGTTAACCTATATAGAAGCAAATTTAGCATTTGTCATCTCGTTTTAGATCCACTAACAATGCTATGGTTTTCTCCGTTATCTTTGGTAGCTGAGCAGTTCTGTATTCTGTGGCAGGAGAGGAAAGCAGGCAAGCTGCTCAAGTTCACACATCAAGTTTTCAATATATTTTTAATTTGAGAATACAATTCATGTACAGCACATAGGTCCTTCTTTGGACCCTTTCAATAAAGGTGAAGGATCCAGAAATCAGTGCTATTCAGTGGGCTGGTGGACTATATTTTCAGTGGTTGGTCTATCTTTGTGTATTTGCATTGGGCCTTTTTGCTTACTCCATACCATACCATACCATAACCTTTATTGGCATAAACAAACACACAAAGAATACAATACACAAAACATTTCAGAACAAACATCGACATCAAAGACCCCTAACAGCAGTTCACATTCCCTAGGTAAAGGTAAAGGTGACCCCTGACAATTAAGTCCAATCGTGTCTGACTCTAGGGTGTGGTGCTCATCCCCATTTCAAAGCTGAAGAAGAGCCAGCGTTGTCCGAAGACGCCTCCATGGTCATGTGGCCGGCGTGACTCTCCTTGCCACAGCGCGTAGCATGCGGCTGGAACACGGAGCGCTGTTTACCTTCCCGCAAGCGGTACCTATTTATCTACTCACATTAACATGCTTTGGAACTGCTAGGTTGGCAGGAGCTGGCCAAGCAACGAGAGCTCACCCCGTCGCGGATTCGAACTGCCGACCTTTCGATCGACAGCTCATGGTTCAGCGGTTTAACCCACTGCGCAACCCGCTCCCCACCCACCCACATAGTCCACCATACCAACTCACCCCCATGGTATCAAAATTAGATCTCAGAACCCAAAAATGGAAGATTCTGTCGGATTTGAATTACTTGATTCATAAATTGGGCAACCAGACAAGTAAACAATCTTTCAGAACCTCCTAACATATACCGGATTTTTTGCTCATCCAACCAACCAGAGTGAGAGGACAAAAAATCATCTAGGTACCACCTACACAGTTCACTATATCTATTATAATAAAGCACCATGTGACGTAAAGATTCTGGTTCATCCCTGCCACACATACAAACTCTCAAATTGGAGGCTATCCCACCAAAACGGGAGGATAGAAGGTTTGAAGGCACCACATTACACCTGACCAATTTTGCTTACTTACAGAGGATCAGCTGGTCATATACTGCGTGTAGAGGACAGTCTGGATGAACTGCCTCTCCCCTCCCATGTGATTAAGCCAAAAAGGTCCAGTATTCTAGAAAATGGGCGGGGGGTGTGCACTCATCCCTCAGACACATAAAGAGGGGCCAGCAAACAGAGTATCGCCCAAACCACTCTACTTTTGATCAAGTTTATGACTGGTTACAAGAAATATAATAATATACAGTAGGAGATCACAGCATAACATTCTAACATACAGACTAGTGCTGAGGAAATGCAGACCCCAGGGCGAGATTTATACACATTTCTCCGAAAATTCTCTCCAGTTTCTAATTCTCACTTTCTGTAACGTCAGACTCTCTCCAGCACTACTCCCTCATCAGTACCATTTTCTCCCGTTCTGTATTCCCAAATGCTCAATCCCATCTTGGAATTACACCATCCCGTCTTGGAATGCCATATCTGATTACACCATCCCATCGTGAAATTACACCATCCCGTCTTGGAATGCCATATCTGAGCACATTAACTGCTGTAGAGTCTCCCTAATCATACTTCCTTAATATTAACCTGGACACTAAGCCAAGTAAACCTTCTGGATACAAGCCATTTCAAAAGATTTCTTGACCACATACAACGAAGTGTTCCTGTACAAAACCACTTTAGGGAAACACCTTCATGTGGGGTTCAAATAATTCTGCCATATAATATACAGACATGTCCATTTGCTGCAAAGCAGCAAGAGCAACAATCCGTTTAAAGCAAAACAAGGTCACTGGACTACAGTAAGGCATTGAGTGAAAAGCAGTCCCTGGAGGGTCCTTACGCCAACTAGTCTGGCCTGAACACACACCAATCAAGTTCCTCTTCTTCCAGTCTGCAGATTCCTAATGGGCAGCCCTTTCACTTCATCCACACGACTCTTGTGAATCTGGAAAGCCGGGGTCACCCAATGGCCACACGAACACTGCTCGCCATGCCAGTGAAACGAGCCCAACTTCGATGTACATTTGGGGCACAAAAGCTGCAAGAGAACATAACCAGACATGAGGGACTCTCAACAGTTGGCTTAAGCTCAAATGGCCTGCACAGAAACAGTACACTTCAAAAACAAAAAGCAAAGAAGCTGGAGATCTGCAGCCCAAGATTTTACTGATGTCAAACCAACAAGACTCGTGGCCTCCTTGGCCCACAGTCTCCCCAGCATCTGAAGGCGCAAACATCACACAACCGAATTTGTCCACAGGCCCTATAATAATTTCCCCCTGAGTTGCTCCAACTTTAACACTGGGGGAAATTGGACCGGGGAAATTTTAACTTCTGCCCAGACTGGCCCTCCCAAACTGACTTGGTATGGACCCATGTCTACCACAAAGCAAGACAGATAAACCGTGTCAAGGTAAAAAGGGTGGCTCCTTTCTCCAGCACAGTTCAGCCTGCAGCAACACAGCCACTGGAATTACAGGTGGTGGGGGGGGGGGGGGAAGTAAGCAGAGAGTTCTTACACCAGTGGTTGCCAAACTGGGAGACGTGGTTTCCAGGGGAGCCGTGGAAACCAGTCAGGGGAGCCGTGGAGCGCCACGGAATCCTCTCAAAAAACAGTGCAATGCCAATTGGCAGGCATCAACATAATGGAATGGGGAGCCGTGGCCAATGGTCACCAATAGTCAAGGCAAGGGAGCCGCAGGTCAAAAACGTTTGAGAAAAGCTGTCTTACACTCATCCCACATTGCCCAAGTACAACACACCATTTCACTTTCAGGGCATTATAGCCATAAAACAAACTTCATTGTTCCGTCTTCAGGAGTGCAAGAACTACCCAGACCACTACCCAAACATTCACAGTGCGACTGTGCCGTTCCCTCACCTGTCCTTCCAGCACACCTAACAACACCGGCTCCATCCACTGTACAGGCTCAATGAAGTAAGAAGTACAACTGGACCGACCATCGAAGCGAAGGAGAGCAGGCTCTGAAAGCTTCTTGTGAGCAAAAGCTGCAGGCCCCTTGCCTTCGACGTGGGTTAAAATGCTTGAACTTCGAAACAGCAGGCGCCTGTCCTCCAAAAACAAGAGAACAGAATGGCAAACAACAGCAATGGCAAAATAATAGCTTCCATATTTTTTTAATTGAAGCATATGAAAATGAGGAAGAGGAAACACGCAGTACTAAGCAAAAAAATATACCATATTTAGATATTTTTAATTCTTCTTTTGTGTTTATAGGGTATAAAGAAAGCAACCATGTACAGAGTCAAAGGTTTCTAATGTACAAGTTTCAAATCATAAGGAAAACTTTCTCCAATTACCTATTTTGTATATACAGTAGTAGACTTCTGCATCAGCACATTTCAAATTTCGTTAGTTCACGTTAGGTGAAGGTGAAAAAAAATAATCCATTCTTATAGGTTGTATATCCATTCTTATCAGTTGGCTACTATTGGCACAATCCTATCCCCACCATAGGCCGGCGCAGCACGTCCTGAGCAAACATTGCCATAAGGCAGTTTGCACCGGCCCCTGCGTGGCAGATCCACACAGCACGCGGCCCAGGACAGTGAGTTTCACGCTGCTCGGCGCAAGGGTGGTGACAGAGGTGGGGGTGGGTGGACCGAACCCGGAGGGGGGGGGGGTAGGATCGGCAACACTGGTGCGTGCCAAATCCTATCCCCTGGCTGGTTATCCCTACACGGGGCTCCCGAATTTGCGCAGCAAAAAAAGCGGACACAGATCCAAGGAGACCCGTTGCTGGGGCTGGGGCTTTACCTGGGGTAAGGGAATTAAAATGTCCTTCCCCCGAGGTGACCTCCCAGCTCCCATTTTCTGCTCAGGTTCACCGGCCTAGCTGGATCGCTGGGCAGAAAGTTAAGTAGGATTGGACTGCCCAACAGCCCCCTTGAACCCACTGGCATAGTCTTCCTGAAATTCCTGAGTATCTGTTCCCAACATTGAACCTCCTTGCTATCGCATACTGGATAGTAATCAGCCACCAAAATAGGAAAACAAATCTAATTCCAGCTCATACTTGTGGTGTTCCATACCTGCATTTCCGACACCTGAACAGAACGTCAGAATGTGGAGCTGGGGGTGAGGTATTTGGATCAGCTGCAAAGACATCCCGTGGTAGGTCTTGTAGCTCTGAAAAGAGGAAGCAACACATTATTTGCCCACAGGGTCCAGATTATTTCACAGCTCACTGGATTACATTTTCAAACTTGCTCTGCAAACAGCCCTGAATTTAGATGTCAGGCCAATCTAGTTGTTTGGCAAGAGGCTAGGGTCTCTGCTCAATCTAAAACTTACACACTGAACAGGGCAGGTCTGAATCAGAGAAAAGCAGCAGCAGACGGGAAGGGGGGGTACTTAACCCTTTCTCCACCTGCTGCTTCTTGCCCATAGCCCCCTCTCCCAGGCATGGCAAAATCTTTGGCTACTGCCTGGGGTGGGAAAAGTAGAATTAAGCACCCCTTCCGCACCTGACACTTCTCCACTCCAAATCACAACCTACCCCTGCTGCTTTTGCAATGTTGGGTACAGATTGTATTTTCACCTAACATCTATTTTAGTTCTCAGACCAGCTTAGGGTGAGCAACGTTTAAGAAAAACAGCTACTCCCGCATTTGACTAAGAATAGCAAGGGTGAGGAAATTCCACTGGGGTAATTTCAACCAGTGTTATACCCTGCAAAGCACGTCCTGCTGGATCTTTAACTCTCGCCTTGCGAAAAAAAAATCTTGATAAAAACTCTTTACATGCACCTTTCTTAGGTAATAAAAACTCTTTACATGGTGATAAAAACTCTTTACATCACCATGTCTTGATAGCAAGATGGGGAATCAAGGGAGATTTGCCAAAATATTCTCAGGGCCAGAAATGCCATTCTCTCCATGTTTTTAGTTTTCTTTTAGTTCTATTTGAGAAAGAGTCAAGAAAATCCCAAACCAAGAATATCATGAAGACATTCCTGAACTGTGTGTACTTTATATACAGGTTGATTACCCCTTATCCGGAACGCTTGGGACCGGAAGAGTTTCAGATTTTGGAATATTTGCATAAATATGATTTACTGTACATATCATTATAAATAATGATATATATCCGGTCCGCACCACCCTCTGTGGTCAGTGGCGTCACTGCAGGGGGGGCGGAGCTCTAAGTTCCACCGCAATCCGACCCTCCGTTACACGGGTGAACGAAGCGGCCCCGCCCCCTCGCTTTCGGATCCTTTCAGGGCAGCGAAAGCAACGCGCAGGGAGTCTCCTGTGCGTTGTTTTCACCGCCTTGAATGGTTCCGAAGGCGAGGGGGCGGGGCCGCTTCGTTCACCCGTGTAACGGAGGGTCGGATCACGGCGGAACTTAGAGCTCTGCCCCCCCCTGCGGTGACGCCATTGTCTGTGGTCCACAATGTGCTCCTTACCCATCTTCTTTTTGAAGAATGCTCTGTTCTGTCAGCGCGCGAAGGCTGGGTAGCACCCCAGCATGCCTTGTACCATGCTGGCAGGCACTTGCCAGCACACACAAAAGTTTTTAAAAAGTCATGTCTGCACCCCAAAACGTTCCAGTTTTCAGAGGATTCCAGATTTCGGAATTCCAAATAAGGGGTAATCAACCTGTACTGACAATGCAGAAAATGACAGTCATTCATGCACCATGGTGCATCTAAGTTCTAATCTAAGGATACTGCCCCGTGACTCAAAAAAGATTAAATTGGTGCGCACACATAGCCCAAGGCATCCTGACTGCAACAAAAATCTAAAATTCGTACTTCTCCGTGTCAAAACAGGGATCATCAAGCATAATCCAAAATGGTTAACACTAGCTAGAAAGCCAACGTTTAGTACACAAGACATCCTGATTAGTGACAAGGTCTGGAAATGGGGGATTTTTACATGTGTCCCAAGTTTTTACTTTATTCATGTATCTTTTAGATAGAGAGCAACACTGCAAGCAAAGCCACACATGCCACTGAAGGCTGTGGGAGTTCCACTGCCCCGAGACGATAGCATAGATGCCACTGGGTGCCGCTGCAAGCAAGGAATCCAACTAATGAATGCTCCACTACATAAACACACCTTGGAAACTGAAAACTAGTACTGTACAACAGGACATGGGCTGGCCTCAAACCTCTTCCAATGATGTGCTAGTTTTTCTTGCAAGACAGTTTCTATGTGGGGGAGTATTCAAATTCTGTATTTATTTATATAGAATATATTTCTGTTCAACTATCCCTCAATATATTGCCATCTAAAGTGGTATAGTCCACTCTACCAGCTCATTCTATTGCATACGTAGACTAGGACTATGTGTTAACCATGCAAGAGCAGACACACCACATGAGAAGTCTACCCGTTTGAAGGCTCCCCCAGCAACAGGAAGTGAACCCTGGGACAGAAATTGCACATGCAGCAATGGAGGAAATTTGCATGGCTGTTTTGCACCATACATTATTTCCCTTTATGTCTCTTCTCAGTCAGTAATTTTTGCTAGGAGCTGAAAAGGGAAGGAGCAGGGAAAATCAAAGATGGGGCTGCTCTCATGTGGAGAGTGTTACATGTGTCAAGGCCTTTAGACAGGGGTGGGAGGAGAAATCTAGCAGCAGTCAATAACATGCACCCATGCTTTCACAAACTTACAGTGCAATCCAGGGTAAGGATCTGGCCAGTGGCCCAGGGCCATCCCCTTCCCTGGGTGTAAACCGGGGCCTCCTCGAATTTCCGCCAGCTAAATAGCTGGCAGAAGTAAGAGGAGACCGTGTAATGGCCGAGCCAGCCCGGCAGGGGCCAGGGATGTGGTGGAAGCCGTGGAAGCCGGCCCCCCTCCCTCACTGCCCGGACTGCCCATGCAGTTGCCGATGGGAGCCTTACCTTCCAACGGCGGACGCATGGACGTCCCGGCGACAGATTGAAAGCATGGGTGCATGTTATTGACTGACCTTGCGCCGGCCTCTCTTACTCCCAAGTCCTCGCAAACGTGCCTTACGGCACATTTGCGATGGCTTCCAGCGACGGAACGTTCGTTCCGTCACCGTTTAGTTGTGCAGGATTGTGCTCTTAATGGACTAGTTTATAAAAATAGTTTTCCGTATTCCAGCCGCATGCTACGCGCTGCGGCAAGGAGAGTCATGCCGGCCACATGACCACGGAGGCGTCTTTGGACAATGCTGGCTCTTCGGCTTTGAAATGGGGATGAGCACCACACCCTAGAGTTGGACATGACTGGACTTAATTGTCAGGGGTCACCTTTACCTTTATACCTACAATACAATTCAGGTTTTGAAAATAAAGAGTTACATAGCACAGCTTTGTTTACTGCCAGTTTCTGCTAGGTCATGGATGACAAACCATAGCAAAAACAAAACAAAAAAACAACCACCAATTCAGATACAATTTAATTTAATTTACATACCAGATGCCTTAGAGAGCATCCGAGACAACTAGATACCCATATCCTGTTGCCTCTCCCTTGCATCTGGCATTCAGAGATAGGCTACCTCTAAAGGCTACCTCTAAAACCCAGAGGTTTCATATAGTCATCCTGGCTTGTAACCTGTGATAGACCTTTCCTCCAATGTAGTCAATCCCAACATGAATAAACTGTACTATAACTCATTACATGCAAATTCAACCTGTCTTAGATGAGAACGGTTCTTCCTTTCACTTACCAGAATATTTCTCTGTAAGCTTTTGCAAATGATACTGTTTGTAAAGAGCACTGGTTACATCAACTTCACAGCCCATTTTTTCATAGAGTTTTAGCTGCCACTCAAAACCCTCATTCATTCTGCAAAGACAATGAAGTCAAAAAGAAGTCTTAGAACAGAAGAGAACGTACACTGTAATCCTCATGAGAAGAGGAATCAACTGTTACCACGGAAAGCAACGTACTTGGCATCAGGTTTGATGGCCTGGATAAAGGCATAGGCCTCTTCAAAAGGGAGACGATTGGTTTTCATTAAATAGGCAGTCACAACAGCAACACTTCGGCTGACTCCAGCTTGACTGAAAAACAAGGAGGCACCTCATGATACACAGTCTAGATACACAGTCTAGATACACAGATAGATAGAGAGAGAGAGACAGAGAGACAGAGAGAAATATGCACTTCTCATGCCAGCTGTGATGCATTCAAGTTATCACTCTTTTTCCTGTAAAAAATACTGAGGAACGAGGAACCCAATCCTTCTCCGGTTGTTATTTTGTACTTGGTATCGCAAGGGTCTTTCTTCGTCCCCTCCTGCCGCCACCACCCTCTCAATGCACTTTGGGCACAATTCTACCAGGGAGCTCTCTGTCCCAGGTCCTACAGAAGTGAATGGGAGCATCACAAGAGTATGGTCACAATTTTGTGTGGAAAGAAGTGTCTGCAACCCAAGCATGTCCAGGTGCTTCACACATAAAAAAAGAAGCCCTGGCCCCCGCTCAAGAGGAACAAAGGGCCATCTAATTTAGGTAGCATTCTCTTTATAACAGTGGCCAGTCAGACGCTTCAAGAAAGCTCACGCATAGCACGGAAATGAGGGCCATCCTCTGTTGTTCGTCCCCAGCACCTGGTAACTAGTTATCAAAACCAAAGAGAGGAAAGTAGAATTGACAGAGAGCCCAGAAAATACAATCTATCTCCTATATTTTTTTGTTTATAGCTTTGTGTTTGACAATTGCAATTTTTTTTACTTTGGTTGTGAGCCACCTTGAGTTCAACAGGAGAAAAGCAAGATGTTTTAAATAAACATATTATTTCTCTGTGCTGCAGTGTTTCATTGATTATTAGATAGATCAACTGACTGAAGTTCTTTGGGCAGTGCATTTTTTAAAAAAAAAATAGCTATTGCCAATACAAAACCTAGTAAAAGCAGCAAGGGGTAGCAGCCACCTTAGAACAAGCATTCTCCCGTCTCTTTCTCAGAGAGTAGAGAATGGCTCTTGTAGAAGGTGCTTGTTTTGACATTTACCAGAATAATCTAAAAACAAACAAAGCAAGTACCCGCTGTGTCTGAACACTTGCATTTACTCATAATTTGAAAATGCATGCAAATATAATCATTTGGCCAGGTGATGCTGGCTAGCTCATGACATTCTGAGATGTGGGCACCAGATCTATTTACAAGTGGCTGGATGGTGTCAGTTCAACACAAAAATAGTGTTAGGAGAAGATACAAAACTAAACCTGAACCTCCAGAAGACAACTCACAGCTTGCTGAAATTTGGGAAGACTGATCCCAATTGGGATCAAACTGATCCCAAGTAAGTGATCCCCTTAAACATCAGTCTTCTTCTTTTGGAAGAGTTAACCTGTGTTGCTTTAGATTATACTGTAAGTGGGGGCTCACGTGTTAGAATGTTCATACATACATTCTTCACCTATAAGGTGCTGTGAGGAAGAACATCTTCCTTGAGCCATCTCTTCCTTGACCTGCTAGTTTTCTACAGTATATGCACGTCACACATACATATATGCACGCACGCACACTTTTGTATACATGATGCCGCCCCACTTTTGTACACATCAGCCGGCGAGTATCACTTGCAAGTTGCAGTGATGCAGCCTAGACACAGGCTGACCTCCTCAGCAATATAAAGACTACGGAAAGCCTCGTGTCAAGAGCAAATCGGGTGCTCAGCCGTTCACAGTGCCGGGAGCTCCTCCTGCCGCCCACTCATCGCCTCTGCTCTCTCACCATCGCACCAGAGCCGTTCCGCCCCGCTCCCGAGCGCGGCTGATGAAGACGGCGCAGGCGTCCAGGCGGCTCAGCAGGTCGGTCTCGGGCTGATCCAGCGCCTGAACGTGAAGCACCGCCTCGAGCCCCGCAGTAGCGGCAGCAGCGGGCGGCTCAGCGTCCACGGACAGCAGCGCCGTGATGGCGACGTCCCCGGCACCGCTCGCCGCATTCTCCGGCTGGCCGAGATCGGCGCTGCAGCCCAAGAACAGGCCCGGAAGCACGGGCACCATAGCGACGGCGACAGGCCACCACAGGAGGGACACGGTGGGGAGGTGGGACTTCCGCTTGCCCCACACCCAATACCAGCAGCGCCTCTTCCCTTCACGCATGCGTGGTGCTCAGTTTAGCCCTCGTAGACGTATGAAGCTAGACTAGAGAGGTAGGAAAAGGTAGAATGACAAGTCCATTGTGTCCCCGCGAAAATTTCGTGGGAGAAAAAACGTCCATAGAAAGCAATGGAGAAATCCAGGCTTTTAAAGTTAGTTGTGAAAGTGCCCCGCCTCCAAATGAAAGGCAGACTCATTCGTGCTCTACGGTTGCAATTCTATACATACACACTTGCCTGGGAGTTAGTACTGTATTATTAAACTCAACGGGGCTTACTTCTGAGTAGACATGCATAGGCATAGGCATTCATCAGGTTTTCCTTCTTGTGAAAAGTGACAAAAAAACCTTAAGTTTTCAAACTTTAAAAGTGCAACATACCTGCATGCAAGACATTTCCAAGCTAGGGGGTGGAAGAAAGAGGAGCAGTGGAAGCAAGTAAGCAGACAGAGATGGGCACACCCCCACCAATTTGCTACCTGAGGTGACTGCTTCAGTCGGCCTTGTGGACGGGCCGGCTCTGTGGGGTACTATATGTCCCTGAAAGGAATTTTGTATAGGGAATTTTTTACTGGAAATCCAAAGGGCCACTGACAGAAACTGAGCATCTCTGAATTTTAAAGTGCAACTTAAGGGCTCAAACTCCAGCGGAGGTGGTTTGGGTTCTTAAGGGAAATGAGGGATGGGGGAAGAATGTGAAGTGGAGCGTCTCAAGTGCTGGAGGGGGAAGTGTGTTTATTAACCCCATTCCTGTGTGTCACTTTGGTGATCACAATCACCCCATAAATGCTTTTTCCACCTGGAAATCAGTCTCAATGGCAAAGGACCTCACTGATTGTCTCCATTCACAACATCCTTCAAAATTAATGCCCCTTTCTTAGGCCTGCATGACCCTCAAGTTGGAGGCTTGGCTTTAGACTAGTCCTCCTCTGCTCCTTTACCTATCAATGAAAATACTGTACTGTATAATGGAAGCCCAGGCACAAGGTCATCAACAGATGGTTGTATATTAGTTGGAAAAGATGTGGGGAGATAGATAGGTACATATTTTCACTTTTTGTGGGAATGCCCCACACAGGCCAGCAGTTTTGGAACAAGGTGATAGACTCCTCCTGTTAGGAAACCCTCCATGCCAGCCCACTTATCATTCCCAAAGCCTTGTTACCCCATTTATTCAGGAATCAGGCAGGATAACCTGGGCATCCACCCACATAAAGACCTCCTAAGCCCACACACTAGCTTCCCTGCTAGGCTGACTGCATTTACCCAAGGCTTGGTTTCAAAAACCTTTCTACAGATGGTAATATTCCTCTCAGCATTGTTTTTCTCTCATTATAGTTATAGTTTTACCTGGAGAGGTCAGGCAAATTATTATTATTATTATTATTATTATTATTATTATTATTATTATTATTATTATTATTATATTGGATTTATATCCCGCTTCCCCCCCCCAAAGGGGGACCCAAAGCAGCTTAGCAACAATACAAATAATACTGTACATAAATCAATAAATACACAAACCTTCCCAGAACAAACATTTCAGTCCCTGTGGGGGACTCCACCAGCTGAAAGGGATCTTTTTGCCAGGGGAGGGACTTGGACAAGCCACAAGGGGAGACCTAAATCATGGCACAGAAAGCCAGGCAAGACAGATTTAAACCCAGCTGTGAGGCTTGCTATAATCTACATACAACATCACACTGACTCATCTTTTGCATGCCTGGCCAGAAACACCACAGCATGGACATCAGAGAAGTTGGCATTCAGTCTGGGAGGAACCCACACTGACCAGTTCACAGGGCAACTGGCTAACCCCCCAACCACAACAGGAGTCATGGAAAGAGCACCTCTTGGGACATTTAGCATCCTACTGTGACTGCACCACAAACAGGCACATCTGGCTGGGAGACTATAGTGCATGGCCCAATCAAGGGAGCACTGCATGGGCCAGTTATTGGACTTGCATGTGACACAAGTCTCTATTGCAACAGACCACCCACATATACCCGCATCCTGTGCCCTTTGGATCAGTGCACCTGTGTACCTGCTGCACAGCAGCCCCATTGCAGCTGTCATTCTGCCCTCCCTCGTTCCCCCAACTGCCTTACACATCATGACAGCACAGAACAGGCGGTAGGGGCTTCTTCTCTCTGGAGCTGAAGGACTCAGAGAGTGAAGATGCTACAGGCCCCTATTGCTAGTAGTAAAGAGCCCCCTCCTGCATCACCAGCAGAGTCCTACCCTGAGGCCAGCGGAGGTAAGAAACAACTAGGGTGGGAGACGGGATTCCTATCTGCTCCTGAAGTGACAACACAAATGCTCAAGTCAACGTGTTTATTGAATGGTATCAGTGACAGAGCAGCATCTGAAAGGGAAATGCTGTACCCAAGTGAGGTTGCCAACCATCTCCTCCTAGCAGGGCTCTCATCTCTTCATAAAGCGTCCGACAGAAACACTTGATGTCCAACAGGTGTCAGTGAAGTCTGACTGCACCAGTTGGTTCACTGTCTATCACAGAGTTTGCAAAGCAACAGGGGCCTGTCTGGAACAAGTAGGTCAGCAGCTCCACAGAGGAACAGCTGGGGGTCGTCACACTGCCAGACTGACTGGGCATGTGGAGGTTCTGGTGTCCTCTTCCCCTGTTGGACAGCTGCCTGCAGAAAGCAAAGAGAAACACAGAGAGCATAGCAAGACAGATATAGCACCATCAGCCACACGTGGTCTTTTGATCAGAATGCATCCTTAGTGTTTGTGAGGGAGAGTGCTGCCAACTGGGTGCATATACAGCTGTGCCCTGTTGGGGGCGAGAGAGAACATGGTGCTTACCTTTCCCTCCCCAATGAGGGGGCTGCTTTGGAACCTTGTGAGAAATGACTGTTTTGCCTACATGGCAATGCATGCTGCAGTCCTCCAAACCAAAAGGGCTCCAGGTGGCCAGCAGTCGCAATGGTTGGAGTACCCAGCATTCACCAAGAGCAAGCAGACACTCACTGCTGTTAGCTGTTGCAAAAAGGAAGGGAAGGTAACTCAGTCTATGGCATAGAGGCATTTGGCAAAACGGGAGAAGGGGTAGAGGCATGAGATATGCAGCATCACTACCCTGCATCATGGGATTCCTTCCCCTCTGTTGCTTACCTGTATGAGGTGCATTGCCCTTGCTTCCACTGTTTGGGTGGTGGAGTGGAGGTTCCACTTGGGTGTTTGTGTGTTGAGTTCTCCTGGGGCAAAGTCCCTGCAATAAGAATTCTGTGAAGACCACTGTTAACTTAGCTTGCCATGCTTGTTGTGAGAGGCAGCAGCCTGTTTGTGCAAAGTGCGTCCTTTGCCTGCCAAGTGTTCTTTCTCCTTAGTTCCCATCACAGCAGTTCCTCTGTGTGTGTGTGTGTGTGTGTGTGTGTGCGTGTGTGCGCGCATGGGCTGCCCACGTATATAAAACCTAAATTTTACCACTAGATGGACTAAATTAAGAAGAATTAAATCTATGCAAGCATGCCTGTTTGACACAATTCATTGATGATCATGGTGTGTGTGTGTGTGTGTGTGTGTGTGTGTGTGTGTGTGTGTGTGTGTGTGTGTGTGTGTGTGTGTGTGTGTGTGTTCCAGTTGCAAAAATGGAAGTGTGTTCCAGTTGCCTAAATATGCACAACTTGAGGTCAGAGAGATATAGCCCCATGCCACACATGCCCTGTAATCTGGGACTGTCACCCTGACAGGGACTTTAGTATTG
The DNA here is from genome assembly GCA_026170595.1 of Plestiodon gilberti rubricaudatus. Classification (NCBI taxonomy): domain Eukaryota; kingdom Metazoa; phylum Chordata; class Lepidosauria; order Squamata; family Scincidae; genus Plestiodon; species Plestiodon gilberti. Next base: position 103,298,195 of record JANXHW010000002.1, on the reverse strand, counting down.
GAGTTGGGGTGCTGCGACTGGCTATGGAGTGTAGCCTGTGCCATAAGAAAGTTGAGAGCCGGGATGGTGTAGTGTGGTTTGGGAGTTGGACGTAGACCAGGAAGATCCAGGTTCGAATCCCCACTCAGCTATGAAGCTTCCTAGGTGACCTTGGGCCAGTCACTCTCTCTCTCAGCTTCACCTACCTCCCAGGGTTGTTGTGAGGACAAAATGAGGAGATGAACTATGTACACCACCCTGAGCTCCTTGGAGGAAGGGCAGTATGAAATGTGAAAAAAAATAAAATAAGTGGGCAAGGCAGAGGGGGGTAACAGGAGTTGAAATTTGCTGGTTTTCTTTCCCTCCCCATTGTTTTCGATGGGTTTCTGGGTTCCTATGCCAGCTCCAACACTGGCATAGTGTTCTGCTGGTGTTTGAAGTATGTCTGTCATTTGGAAGAGGTTTAGGATATGGCGTACATCAGCTCCTCCCTATTCCACCAGCATCCTGCCCACGTCACTACCCCATTTGGGGGTTGTGCTGGCCATAGATGTGCATTGCTGGCCAATGCAGTGTGTGGCATAGCATTGCCCTGGCTTCTGTGGTGGAGTCCTGGCAGAACTGGGGCCACCACAGCAGAGCTATATCACTCCGGCATCTGAAGGTGTACACTACAGCAGTCAGAATGGCATTTCTGAAGGCTGGATTTGCTTGCGTTGTAAGTCTGTGGGTTATTTTAACGGTTTGACAGTACCTAATGTTACAGCAGTGCTGAAGCTGAGTGGGTGTGCATGCAGCATTAAATTAACCTTCCCCCCAGTGTACGTATGGGGAGAGTTAAACATAAGAGCAGTAGATAGTTCCTGGAATGTTGCAGCTTTGACCAGAGATCTCCACTGTGCCGGGCAGAAATAATGTTAAAGCATGAGCAATAAAAGAATAAAGTGACTGTGGACTGTTCTCTCTAATACATCTCTTCACTGAACCTCAGGGGCCAAAACAAAGAGGGTCTCTCAGAGCAAGACTTCTTGCATTTGATGGTTTCTCATTTGTCCTCTCTCTCTCTCTCTCTCTCTCTCTCTCTCTCTCTCTCTCTCTCTCTCTCTCTCTCTGAACTCCCTTTTCTTGTTATTCAGCACCTGCTCCTGTAGCCAACAGTTTGGTTTCTTGAGTTTGCTTACAAGTCCTCAAAATAAACTAGGCGTTTCTCAGTTTCATCCACGTTGCAGTCATTTCTGTAGTCATTCACGTCATCTTTACAGGTTTGCTCTGCCCTTCTTCATGGGAACGTCTTAAAATTTCCGTGCAAACATGGTTGTTGTGTGGGTGAGCATACAAACTCATTCTGGTAGTTGTTCCCACCCCCTTCTTTTCTGCTCACCTCCAGTCCTAAAGAAATCCCTAAAGTCCCCTTTTCTCATTCATACTTTAACAATCCTGTAAATCAGATTGCTCATGTTCTCACTTCACTGTGGGTGGCAACTGGCAAGCATCTCTACTCAGAAGTAAGTCTCCCAGAGTTCAATGGGATTTACTCCAGAGTAAGTGTATAAGAGTGTATGAGGCCAGCGGGTGGCGCAGTGGGTTAAACCGCTGAACCATGAGCTGTCGATCGAAAGGTCGGCAGTTTGAATCTGCAACGGGGTGAGCTCCCATTGCTTGGCCAGCTCCTGCCAACCTAGCAGTTCCAAAGCATGTTAATGCGAGTAGATAAATTGGGATCGCTTGCGGGAAGGTAAACAGCGCTCCATGTTCCAGCTGCATGCTACGCGCTGCGGCAAGGAGAGTCATGCTGGCCACATGACCATGGAGGCATCTTCGGACAAAGCTGGCTCTTCGACTTTGAAATGGGGATAAGCACCACACCCTAGAGTCGGACACGACTGGACTTAATTGTCAGGGATCACCTTTACCTTACTAAGTGTATAAAGGATTGCAACCCCAAAGATCCTTGCACTCTGTTGTTCCAAATCTCCCTGTTCTTTCAGGCTCAAATCCAACCAACCTTTTCACGGAACAACCAGAATAGATAGGTTGGGTTTTGTTATATCCAGTAAGAAGACCATTCAGTCTGGTAGTACAACAGAAACTGTGTTCACACCCACTATGGCAGTACAGTACATACCGCAGTCTACTTTCCAAACTCCACAGTTTCAAAAGCCATTTGCTATGTGACGTCAAGGGCTCAAGAGAAACAAAGCTCTCTTAATAGCTGTGCGGTTCTTTGGGTGCCCGGTGCGGAGTTCACGATGAGTGCATGCACCTGTCTCCTCCTTCCTTGGTGTCAGGACGGACTGATTCAAATGCCACATGGTGTTATGTCTTCTCGCGTGTGGATCTGAGAGCCTGGTGATTGGAACTGCAACTTAGGCTGCAATCCTGCACATGCTTACTCGGGAGTAGCTGGTCCCATTGAACTCGGTGGGACTTGCGCCTGAGTAGACACGCATAGGATCTGACAGTTAGACCTCTTATAAGTTAAAATCACAAATGGTTGACTGACTTGACTAGAGATTTGGTGGCTTCTGTTCGCACGATCACGAGTCTACATTGCGAATGATCGTAACGCACCTGAACTAGGGGAGTTGACATTCCCAAGTGACAATTAAAGAGCGTTCGAACGGGATTCAGGAAGTGGCCTGGGGGGGGCACCTGCTACGTTGTTAAGGCTCGGCGGGTGCCAGACCACTGCCGGCTCACGTAGGAGCAGGAAATCTATTTTTAATGCATGTGTAATTGCGTGCCTGCTATAGTCTCAAAGCAGCTACAGGAAGCTACAAACTTTTGCCCGCTACTCAGAACGTTCTCGCTAGCACCATTCGACTTGTCATTTCAGTTTGGGTGAACCAATGACAAGGCGGTGTGAGGTGAACGTTCTATATCTCTCCTGCCGCCCGCAAGTTGGCTACTTGTGGAGGGGGCGTGGCCTCCCCCCTAAGGAGGCGCTTATAAACGAAGCCGCGAGGGGTTGACGGAGAATGCTATCTGCTGCCTGCAGGGACAGGCTTTCGCTAAAGAGTGAGTGTACCGCCGGTGAGTGTGACAATGCTGTGAGAAGGTGGGCACGCCCACCTGGCGCGTAGGAGGCAAGAGTCTGTTGGCAGCCACGGGCGCTTTGGGGGTCTTGGGCGGTGGTGGTTATATGGGTGCGAGTTTCACACCTATGCCCCTGGAGAAAGGAGGCATTTGGGAAACAGCTGAAGCTGTACAAACCACAGAAAACGGAGGTGATGAAGTAGAAAACCCCACTGACTGCGTCTCCGGGTAAATAGAAACTACTCCCTGCAAGCTGAAAGCTAGCATGGCAAAGGTAGAAGTCCTAAGCCAACTTTTTTCTAGCTGTACTGGCTTTCTGTTTGCAGGGAGTTCTTAACGTGGGTAGCACGTGGGCTCTCTTGCTGCATATGGGGAGCTGCTCTTATTCTTCAAGAGGTGATTTGGTGCCCTGCTAGTGCATCTATACTGTGTGGTAAACTGTATTGTAGTTATTGTGGTAAATCAATTGTGCCTTCTCCCCACCCCCTTGAGATGGTTAATCATTCATGGTTGTTCTCTCTCCTCTCTCTCCCCCCCCCCCAAAAAAAAAGTTTGCATGGGACAACATGAAGACTGTGTCTGCTTCCCCAAAGTGTACTTTACTTGGGAGCCATGACATTTGGTGTAAGAGACTCCTTGATGATAGATAGGATTGGACTGCAAAGGGATTGTGGGTTGTTAAATGGACTGAGTGATGAAAGCTGTCTACTCAAGGGAGGTATGAAAGGACATGTGACTGAGTACCAGGCTAGCTTGGGGAAGGTGTGCGCAGTATGGCTTCTTCTTGCATTTTTTTAAGTGTTACAAGGCAAGCGCTGCAAGCAGCCATGTTGGTCAGAAACTCTGAGTAGTAGTGTAATGTCCAGCTGCAAAGTAATGAGCTAGCTTTGGAGTTTCACATAACTCTTCCTCAGCCTTTGTTAGACCCACACAGGGGTGAGGGGAAGGAAAAGAAGTTTGTATACTGATTTGAGTCATTTTGTTTTGGGAAGTTGCATGTGTCCTTAAAATTAATTGATGAATGACTCAACCTGCATGTAGACTCTTGAAATGCCATGGGCTTCAATGGTGCTGCCTATTATGGGCAGGATTGCAGACTGTAAGTAAAGTCTACCCAAACCGCCTGATGTCTAGAGAAACACCTTTTGGTGTTGGGGAAGCCTCTACTGGACTAACTACTAGAGTGCATGAACTGCATTGTAGCCTAGTTAAAATGCACATAAGAGAAGAAGAAAATTCAGGGATGTATCTAGGTAACTAGGGTGCGAGTGCGATTACAATCATTTTTGCATGAGTACAAGTCCAAGTACGAGTCAATGCCAAAATTTTTGGGTGAGTACGAGTCAAATATGGATCCTTTTGTGCATGAGTACAAGTCAAGTGCGGATCATTTTTCCCCAAGTACGAGTCGAGTGCAAGTAAGGCCAAAAACCACGAGTCACAAGTAGAGTCACTTTGGGGCAAATAGCTTTTTCCCCCCTGAGGTGGGTGGGTGTCTGTGTGGGGTGTGTGTCTGTGTGACTCCGAGGCTTTTAAAGCACCCACTTGGCTTCCCCTATGCCCTTCCCCTCGCCTCAGTCTTGTCACCACTCATCTGGTTTGGGAAAAACAAGCATGTCTACATTCAAACCATTTATTATTCCCTCCCTGCCCCCTCCCCTTGCTGAGCATCCCTTGGGCTTGGAGTTTTGGTCAAGGAGGTGGAACCGCTGCGGCAGCTTCACATTCCCTCACTCCTCCCCACCCCTCGCGCTCGGAGTTGTGGCCAATGGCGAACAGATGGGAAAAACTCCGAGCCAGGCTTGTTTTCCCACCCCCCTGAAAACCCTTCCTCTCTGCTGCCCACCTCCTCCGAGGTCTCCACTGCGCCTGCCTGTCTGTGTTGATGCCAGCCATTAAAGGAAAATGACTTGGAAATGGCAAGTTGTTACCCCCACGAGTGCAAGTCAAGTATGAGTCCCGTGGGTCACAAGTGCAAGTCAGTGGGTCACGTGTACAAGTACGAGTCAGGGAAAAAGTGGCTAAGTCACACTTGTGAGTCGAGTCATTTGACTCTAGTCCCCATCACTGGAAGAAATGGATTTAATGCCCTCATACCTGTGCCTCTCTCTGGTCAACCTTGCCAAGATCACATTTGGCATAATGATAACAACCAATCATGACTTGGGGTGAGAATACCAGCAATCATTGGGACTCTTTATGAAAAAGGAAATGAGAGCTTAACAACATTGTGTGCATTTTGCTTTGCTTGCATCCTGCTATAGTAGTGAATACCATATGAACGGGTACCACAGAACTATTAATCCTATTGCAAGCAAATGCAGAAATAGTATAGAAGTTCTTTCCTTTTGTACAGAGTTTCAGAAGATCAGGACTTGGTCCTCAGGGAAGCTGTATCAACAAACGACATCTAAGCGGTGTGTTTTCATAGTTGTCAAAACTAGGCTAATTGCGTGTTAGTAAATGGCATGAAAAACTGTGGCAACCAGTAGGTATACCTAACTTAAAACTTCTTCCAAAGAAGGTGGGGAAAGGTAACCTACCACCACCCCCCATAGAACTTGCGGGATGTGGTCTTCTGTGTAGATGATGGCTAAATTGACCCTCGGATGATGGAGAGAACTTGAGATGCTGGTGCTTTCCTGATTCATTTGTATAGGATGGAAGAGGTGCTGTTTGGGCTCAAAACAAGGATATACAGGGCCGGCTTTAAACCAATTGTCCCATTGGGGCCTCACGCTAGGTTAATCTATTCTGGACTTGTCAAATACACACGACAACACATTGTAACATACATACACAACACCGCATTGCAGGTTTCTATATTGTAGGCCAGGTTTTTACACAAATCATTCTAGATAATTTGGACCTAACTGATGTATTAGATGTGTACCCTGCACTCACAAAAATGATATGACACATGATCCTGAACCTCTAGTCCAGTGGTTCCCAAACTGGGAGGTGTGGCTCTCGGGGGAGCCTTGGAAACAATCCGGGGGCCATGGAGTGCCATAGTATCCTCTTGGGAAGATGGTGTAATGCCAATTGGCAGGCATCAACATAATGTAATGGAGAGCTGCAGCCAATGGTCAAGGGAGCTGCAGGCTGAAAACGTTTGGGAAACTGTTGTTGTTGTTGTTGTTGTTGTTGTTGTTCAGTCGTTAAGTCGTGTCCAACCCTTCGTGATCCCATGAACCATATCCCGCCAGGCCTTCCTGTCCTCCACTATCTTCCTGAGTTCGCTCATTTTCATGTTCGTTGCATCGGTGATGCTGTCTAACCATCTCATCCTTGGCCTTCCCCTTCTCCTTTTGCCTTCAATCTTTCCCAGCATCAGAGTCTTCTCCAGAGAGTCCTCTCTTCGCATTAGGTGGCCAAAATATTTGAGCTTCAGCCTCAGTACCTGTCCTTCCAGGGAACAGTCAGGGTTGATTTCCTTTAGGATTGACTGATTTGATCTCCTAGCTGTCCAAGGGACTCTCAGGAGTCTTCTCCAGCACCACAATTCGAAAGCATCTATTCGGCGCTCAGCTTTCCTTATGGTCCAACTCTCGCAACGTGCGGTGCCTCCATCACAGGCCCTTCATACTCTACCAAAGAAAGCTATGCCAACTTTTAAGGGGCAGTTAGAATTTTTTGCACTTGTGTAGGACTCGGGAGGTTGAGTTGCTTACCACATGAACCGAACACCCAGAGTGTAGGTACTGTATCGATGAAGGAAGATGTGGTAGTGGTGGCTATTTGCCTTGCAAATCACATTGCAGAGATGACATAATAAGACTGGAAGTATTGTACAAAATTCCTTGATCAGACAAGCGTATTGAGAGAAAATATCTACATTACTCTGGCAGCACAATCCTAGTCGTGGCTACTTGGAAGCAAGTCCTGTTGTGTTCAATGAAGCTTACTCCCAGGAAAGTGTAAGATTGCAGCCCAAATGAGCAGCGCCTGCGTTGTTGCTATGTAAAAATGATCTAGAAAGTCCTGGAATAAACTGCAGATGGGTCCGAATGCACAGAAAAGGTCACAGAACTTCTTTCAATTGTAGTGAATGCTCAGTACCGCAAGTTACAATTGGCTCTGTGTCCTGCAGTGAAGAGTAGTGGCATACAGAACAAGATGGTTACCTAGGTTTTTGTTCCGTGAAGTGCCAGTCGGTGTTCCCCACTGTCAGAGTACGCAGAAAATTTATGGCGTGCAGCCTCCCCAGTCCTTGTCCGCAGCGAAGAATGACACAGACACGGTAGTTTCCACCACCAAAGTCTATTTACATAGCTCACAAGTATATACAAATAGATAAGCAAGGCAGTCTTTCATCAGCAACGTTGTACAGAGCAACTGCATAGAGAATTGAAGCCTCAGATACTGGTCCTGGGTGCTTTACCTTTATATAGTTGCTAACCAATCAGATTCAAACATTGCATCCTAGTCAGCATGACACAGCACTTTTTTTCTACCACCTTGTTAACCATTTAGTATAAGCATGGTCTCATTTTTTTGTTTAATCACTATGACACAGCATTTTTTGCCCTGCATGTGAATTCCCAGGTTACAATAACCTGACACCCACCATGGTGAAGTCTGTGTCTTTTGAAGAATCCTTCTGCTATATACAGGTTGAGTATTCTTATCCGGACAGCTTGGGATGGGAAGTTGTCTGGATTTTGGATTTGTCTGGATTTCAGAACAATATACTGTATTTACATATATGAGATCTTGGGAATGGGACCCAAGTCTAAACACGAAGTTCATTTGTCTCATATACACCTTATGCACAGAGCCTGAAGGTAATTTTATACAATATTTTTTAATAATTTTGTGCCCCAGCATGCCTTGTGCTATGCCAGTCAAGTGCTAGATTTTTTTTTTTGTTATAGCCCCCAAAATGTTTGGATTTTAGAATAGTCTGGATTTCAGATGTCCAGATAAGGGGTCATCAACCTGTACCTTCTTGCCATAGCTGGACAATAGGATTCAAATATTAGACAAAGAAGAAAGTTCAAATATGGGTGTCGGAGCCATGTGACAAGGTTAAAAATACATTTTAAAGCCTTATCGTTAAACTTGTTAGAACCAAGTTAAAGCCGCCTTGGGCATTTGCCTTGGCATAGGATAACGCGGGGTATAATTTTTTAAAATAAAATAAAGCACAAGGGAAAACAATAAAAAACTAAAACTTTGTCTATTACTGCGGGCCATGAGAACTTGAAGTCATATTTGATTCAAATATTCTCTCTTTCTAGCTGCTTTGAAGATCAGCTGCTTTGAAGATCAGTCTACAATGGCAGACAACAGGCACAATGCTGACTGCATGTCTTGCAGTGTGCTCAGTTGGGATCAGGTCAGTCGTCTGCATGAGATCCTGTCGGAGGTGGTACCAATCCATGGACGTGGCAATTTCCCAACTTTGAAGTTGACTCTGAAGGATATAGTCCAAACTGTCCGCAGCAGACTGGATGAAGCCAACATTGAGGTGCACGATGTCCGTCTGAACGGTTCTGCAGCTGGTCATGTCTTGGTCAAAGATAATGGACTAGGTTGTAAGGATCTGGACCTTGTCTTTTTAGTGTCTCTCCCTACTGAAGAGGAGTTCCAGCTAGTCAAAGATGTGGTTCTGCGGTCCCTTTTAAACTTCTTGCCTGAAGGAGTGAACAAGCTAAAAATTAGCCCTGTGATCCTTAAGGAAGCCTACATTGAAAAGATGGTGAAGGTGTACACTGATGTTGATCGCTGGAGCTTAATCTCTCTCGCCAACAAATATGGCAGGAATGTGGAGCTCAAATTTGTGGATCGAATAAGGCGGCAGTTTGAGTTCAGTGTGGATTCTTTCCAAATAATACTAGATTCTCTGCTTTTTTACTACAATTGCTCAGAAAACCCAATGTCTGAGCACTTTCATCCCACTGTGATTGGAGAAAGTATGTATGGGGACTTTGAAGCAGCCTTTGATCACCTGCAGAACAGGCTGATAGCTACCAAGAACCCCGAGGAGATTAGGGGAGGAGGGCTCCTGAAGTACAGCAATCTTCTTGTGAGGGACTTCAAGCCCATGGACAAAGAGGAGATAAAGACTCTAGAGCGTTACATGTGCTCCAGGTTCTTCATAGACTTCCCAGACATCCTGGAACAGCAGCGGAAGCTAGAGGCGTACCTCCAGAACCACTTTGCTGAAGAAGACCGAAGCAAATACGACTACCTTATGACCTTGCGCAGGGTGGTGAACGAGAGTACGGTGTGCCTCATGGGACATGAACTAAGGCAGACACTGAACCTGATCTCCCTTCTGGCCCTCCGAGTTCTGGTGGATCAAAACATCATCCCTAATGCTTCCAGTGTCACTTGCTATTATCAACCAGCTCCTTATGTTAGTGATGCAAACTTCAGCAGCTACTACATTCCTGATACTTATGGCCACTCATATCCCACCTGGCTGCCTTGTAACTGATTATTCCTACTTAACAAAATCTCCTCCAACCAGAACGGGACACATCATTTTCTGTTGCCTTTTGAGACCTCTAGGGCTGCTACTTACAACTTCTTAAATAGTCCTAGTTTTGGGCAGGCCACAAGGTAGCCTTGTCTGTCCCAGCTGGACAGATGGGATCATCTCCTCTACCTGGAAAAAATTGTGTCCTAGTGCTTGTCTATGTAATTTGACGAGCTTTTTTCATAAAACTAAATGTGCTATTGGACAAGAACAGTATTGCTGTATCTGTTTGGTAGCTTCCAATGGCGTCTTGTCTCCTAAAGATTTTGTCTCCTGTTTTCTTTGCAGCCGATGCAGATCATGAGGGCTAAGATTGGTGTTCAAGCTGTTGGCTGGGATCACTGACTGCAATCCTGCACACAACTAAGCTGTTCAAATTCATTGATATCAACAGGATTTAAATGGCTTAACTGTATGTGGGATTGCAGCCACATTTCTAAAAAGTTTGATTGGAAATTGAGTCCTTGGTATTACAGCAGGGTTTTTTTTTCAGTGTGGAGAGAAGAATCTTTCCTTGAATTCTGCCAACCTTATGGCATTTTTAGTTTTAAAAAATTAAAAGGATAATCCTAAGTTACATGATCTAGAAACTAATAGCCCAAGTCTTGGTGTTGAAAAGTATTAGAATACGACGGGCAATTATGAATACCGTCAGCTTAATGTTTATAGTTTTTCCCACTGAAACTCTTCTTGGCAGGTCTGTCCATTGTAGAACACTCAAAGGTTTTTTTTCTAGAACTCTGCTTGGGGGAAAAAAGTTGTAGGCTTTTCTTGGTTACTATTAAAGGAGAAGATATCGAATTGGTATATTGCTATTAGCTGGAGTGGCTTTGTCTTGCCAAATAGTTTCGGTGCAGCTTTATTGGCTTCTGAATTTGCATGGTTCAGAACTTCTGGAGCAATACTGCCAAAGATGAGTGGTGGTAACCATGTTGGCAAATAATGGCTTAAAGCTTGTCTGTCTTGGGAGAAGAACCAAAGAGAATTTCTAGTCTTGATGTAGCAGTCGGACTTTGAGAAGATTCTTCTTGGGAAGGAGGACAAGCGGGTTTGGTTGTCAAAAATCATTTTGAAAGCTTGCTGGCCAAAGGTTGGTTAAGTTTTTGGAGGTCTTCAAGTCCAGAGTATTAGAAGGAAGTCTCTCTAACATGTGGTTCTTATAAAGAGGATGCCTTCGAAAAGCTTGCTGTCAACAGGAAACCTGTCTGAGGGCTGCTCGAGTTTCACTGCTTTCCTTCCTCCTGAAGAGGGCTGTTGAGAAGAGACAGTGTGTGGTGGAGCAGATTAATTTTGGGTGCTGTTGCCTGGGCAGCTGAGCTAGTGATAATGGAGCACTCGGGGCATTCCATATTAGGATAAAGTTGACCTTATCAAATGAAAACATGTCTTATAAACATACATAGTGCAGGCTTTCTAAATCCCAACAGAAGTTTCTAGTAGAAGTTCTAAATCAGTCGCCCTTTAATAGTGGGAAGGATGCAGGGAGACATTCCACTCCATACAGCTTTCTTTATAGCTTTCAATATGTTACTATTGCAGATGGTCATCTGTGACAGCTGTGATATTAGTCCACTTTAGCATATTTAAGCTTGCCTTTCTCTCTGGGAAGTGTTGGGCATGATCAGGCAAAATACTTAACCTGGAAACAAACTTTTCTTGGAATAAATGGTGGTCCTGAGCTCGTCTCACTAAGTTGTCTTCCTTTTTTTATTAAAGGACTTGAACTTTTTTAAACTCGAGTTCTTTCCTGAAGGGACTCCTTCTGCAGCACAGAGATAAAACACTATCTGTAAATGCAAATAATTCTCCAGCTGTTCGAAAGCAGCAGCACCTTGGGTGAAGTACTAGTTGAAGCAAATAGATAAGTAGGAAAATGTTACTCTTCTATATTGACTGCTGAGTGATTGCCAAGTTCCAGTGACTTCTCTTGGAGACACAAGGTACTGTGTTTGCTGGGTCACCTCCAGTACCTTGAATGTTTCTGAGAACTTGCTTGTACTCCCTTGCCTATAAAAGAAAATTGAGCCCAGCAAGCAAGAAGTGGTGTTGATCCTAATGGAAAAGACTATTGCAGCGGCTGAATTGACTCTTGTCTTAGTAATGGCATTTCCTGGTGGTAGGGATATAAGGTGAGATTGTATAAAGGGGCTTCAGCAAAATGGTTTTTTTGTTCAGTGCTAAATTCTAAAGGCTAAAAAACCAGACTGACCAGAAGTTCTTTACATTGAGAGAAACATGTTCTATGCAGGCCCCTGGTAAACTTGTGTGTTTTCTTTGAATTGTATACTTTGTATTGGTTGCCAGATGGGGAGTTGGTGGGTCTTGCAAGCCAAGCATTCTGTATATTATCTTTTTTTCTGCAAAAGTATAAAATAAAGTGCCACCAAACTACCTCTTCTGCTTCCTCCTCTTAAAGGACCTTCCTTCAAACCCAATGCCACTTACAACCTTCATGGACCCTCTCACCCCAGTTCCGTGCACCGTGTCCAAGTCATCAATTGAATCTTTGCTGCCTTTCCCACCTTACACTGGTGGTGGTACATTTTTCATCCATTGTATCTGTCCACGTAAGTGTAACACACCATAGTCCTTTTAAAAAGGATTAATGAACCTTTCAGAAAGCAAGTGGCTAGCAAGTTACCATTCTGGCTGGGGATTGGCCCATTTTCCAAAGACCCAAACATACAAGGTTGCTTGCGCAGAAGAGCTCTTCACAAATGTTGAATGGAAGTTGTGGTTTGAAGCTGATGCATGCTGTAGTGTACATGAATGAAGAGCTAAGGAGTGGAAGTTGGCCTTCACCCTCCTACTGCAACATCAGTCTGCACCACCTTTTAAAAAGGAGCTGAGTGGCATAATTCATCCCTCGCTTCTAGGTATAGCTCGAACGTTCTTGGCTCACTTTGTAAATAAAGATATAAAGCTTCTAGAAAATGAAACCAGTTCCTGTGTTTGTGTTTAAGCCAATTTTTGGGAAACGAAAAACGCACTAAAACCTTGCTTTACTACGTGGAACATGAAATCTGTCTGACTTGGCAAGTACTGTATTTTGAAATTGTACTAATCTGGTAAACTTATCCAATTTTCAAAATGCTTTCATTTTTATTAAACTTGCCCAGTGCTAAATGGTGCAGTAAGCTGCTATACTCTTGCAGTACCTCCCTCACCTCAATTTTTCAATTGGGGGAGGGGATAGATAAACTGTGGAGCATCAACCTGGTAGTAAATTTTTTAAAATTGTCTTACGTTAACTACTTGGGAGACTTCACCATTGTTGTGTCAGAACTTTCCTAAAAATAGAACTTGAAAAAACAAAACACTCCTATAACGTAACCTAATGAGTGGTATGAAACTTGGATATATTAATATAATTGTTACATAAGCTGAAGACCTATGCACACTTCCAGAGCTAGCAGGACTCACTCCAGGTAAGGCTGTTTTGTGCATGTTTACTTGGCACTCAAAGCAAGTATAGTGTAGTAGGCACTGCAGCAAAATTAGCTAGGCAGAGTAAGTATATATTCTGCTCCATTCCAATAAATCTTTCAAAAAAAAAATAAGTATCTATCTTGACTAGTGTCCAAAACATCCATAGATTGAGTCTGGAGTTTTACAGGCATCAGAAAATGTAACACTTGCATGAATTAAAAGAAACCACTCTATACATTCCTTGACATGGCTGAGTTCTCCTTGTGTGGTGTGTGTTCAAATGTTACCAGTTTTTGGACTTCATTCAAAACATGGGGGCAAGTGAGAAATGGGGTGTTGGAATCTGTGTTCGGGTTCTAGACCAATATTGGCACTGGGAGCACCTGGTATGGCAAGAGGAGTCCTAAGAGTGCATGATGATGATGATGAGTGCTTGATAATAATAATAATAATAATAATAATACAATAAACGTGTGTGATAGCAATGTTATATGAAGCTTCACTCCCTCCTGGATTTGGGAGGTTTGCAGCAATGGGGGGAGGGGGCTGAAACCCAAGCTAGGTACACCTGTTATATTTTTTTAAAGTACTGCCTGCCTCATTCAGATCAAAACTGAGAGCCATTTGCTCCGTGTGAGAGTGCTCTGCAACTGTCTGCATGCAGGGGCAAGGAGCAGAGAACAGTGGGCTTTCTCCCTTCTCTCCTCCAGCAATGGGCTATGTATGCAGTACTGAGGGATACCTGTTAAGTGGCTTGAAGCATGGCTATTGATTCTACCTCTGATGGCAATCTGTCTGCCCCATGGGGTCAGGCTGGGTCGGAGCAATGGGTTGCTGTCATGTCTGTCTCCTCTTGTGGCACAGGAATGTGAATGAGAAGTGAGACACAGGGTCTGAGCTTGCGTCCGAGCTTGTGTCCTCATCACCACATCTGTCGCACTGAGGGGGGCATGTCTAGAGCCCACATGACGTGTGATGCCTGCTCTTCCTCACCTGGCTGAATGTGCTGGTTAGTGTTGGATGTGGACCAGAAAGGCTTGGGTTCAAATCCCTGCTTGTCCATGAAGCTGATCGGAAGACCTGGGGCCAGCAGTCCGGAGACATTTCCATGGTCATGTGGCCAGCGTGACTCAACACCGAGGCGCATGGAATGCTGTTACCGTCCCGCTGATGTGGTACCTATTAATCTACTTGCAATTTCTTGCTTTCGAACTGCTAGGTTGGCAGGAGCCGTCGCACAGATTCGAACTGCCGACCTTTCGATCGACAGCTCATGGTTCAGTGGTTTAACCCACTGTGCCACCCGCTGGCTTATCCCTTGACAATTAAGTCCAGTTGTGTCTGACTCTAGGGAGCGGTGCTCATCTCAGTTTCAAAGCCGAAGAGCCAGTGCTAAATGGCTGGACCACTCTTGCCTCAGTTCTGTCTGCAGTGTCAATAGGAATATAAGGTCCCTTGAAAGGCAGGGGCGTGGGGAAGAAATAAAACATGATAGTTCTATGTTGGCAGAGGATGTGATGAATTTTAGATAGTGAACTAGGAACAGTCAATAGCAGTGGTGGGTAGCGTTGAAATATGACCCTAGCGTCATACAATGTACCGGTATTAGAATATGGGATGATCGCTCCTCTTACAAGGGCTGAAATTTGTAGCTTCCCCCCCCCCCCTCTCATGAGAACATGCATGCAACAACCCCCAGTAAAGCTTTTTTAAAATTGCATTTGCTCTAGCACTCAAGTATTGCAGGAGCAGAGTGTTTTGTGGCTGGTGTGCTGGGTTGTTAAGTTATGTTGCTTTGTAACAAGCCTGCTCTAGTTGTGCGTAAAACATGTGGCCCAAATGGGGATACATATCTGTTAGGGAAGTTGTAGGTGAGTCAAACCTAGTGGTTAGCAAATGGAACAAAATTAATTCCCTAAACACATCTAGATGGAAATACAGTCCCTATGGCGAGCTATTTCTGTTGTCCCAGGAATGCTGGCCCTCTACACTTATGGAGGTGGGGAGGTTCCTTCAGTGGGTATGCCTTCTTCAAAGCAGCAGCTGGTTCCAGTGGCAGACTTGTTGCAACAAACCTCACCAGTTGAGTGCAGGAGCTTATATCGGCTAGGTCTGAGGATGGAATGGGGTTATCATTGGATGAGAGGCAACCATCTGGCCACTCGATTTCCCTCTACCATATCAATTTCTCCCTGTCTAAACTAGCATGCAGGCTAGGCTAAAACACCTTTCTCTGGGATCTAGGGTGCCTTTTTTCTAGTTTACCCTAGTTTTTCTAGGGTGCCTTTTTTTAACTGAGTATTCAGCCACTGACAGTCTGAAGTGATATAGCATAAGAGCTACAGGCTTACCATTGCAGTGAGAACAAGGCCCCAGTAAGATTGGTATGTTGCTGTTTAAGTGGGCTGAACTTATTTCTCTTTGAGATGTGAAGGATGCCACATGAAGGATGCTACAATAATAACTCAACCACTTTCATAATTATTTGCTTTTGGGGCTCAGGGACAAAGAGTCCCTTTTCTTAAGCCTGGTTTCAAACACCTGCTGGTTTCAGCGCTGCATATAGATGACATGTGTGAGACTTTTCAGCACCAGGAAGCTCTCATTTCAAAAAGGACAGCATTTACTTCATATCGGTTCTGTTGGACGTCCCTTCAACTGCTGTGTCTTTTGTGAACAGAAAGCATTTATTGAAGAGGGCACATGGCAATACAAGTTAGTTACCCCTTATCCGGACAGCCACATTCCAGACTATTCCAAAATCCAGATGATTTAGGGGGCTATGACTTTTTTAAAAAACTTTTTCCAGTACCTGGCTGGCATAGCACAAGGCATGCTGGGGCACAAAATTATTAAAAAATATTATATAAAATTATGTTCAGGCTCTGTGTATAAGGTTATATAAGACATAAATGAATTTTGTGTTTAGACTTTGTTCCATCCCCAAGCTATCTCATATTTATGCAAAAATGGCAAACACAGTGTACATTATGAGTGTAACACAAAGCACAACAAGATTTCTACCTATCAATGGAGGTAGAAACACACAAACACAGAGTTAAAGATGACATTTTTCTTTGCATTTAAAATACAGTACTGTAGCTTTAATTCTTTGTTTACACTTTGGGAACCTCCATCATATATGGAGATAGTCATTAAGCGATCTATCATTAAGGGGGGGGAGGCATCTGTATTCCAAAATCCAGACAAATCCACAATTCAGACAACTTCCCATCCCAAGCAGTCCGGATAAGGAATATTCAACCTGTACCCCTATGACATCCTGGTTCCTTGACCCGCCCCTGTGATGTCACTTCCACCCCCCCTTGGGAAAATCTAGTAAGCCTAACTATGCAAGAAGAAGAGCTAGGGAACATTAAGGCACTGGCTGCTAAATTGGCCAGGTGGCACAAAATGTAGATGTAGGAAAGACCTTTGCAAAGACATTTCTAAATGCAGCTAAGATGGGCAGGTATGCTCAAAGTCAGATGTAATAATAGACTTATTCGTTGGTCTTAGTAAGTGGAGAAACAGCTCTGGAGGCAGGAAGGGAAACTGGCTGAAAGGGGGAGAAAAGGAAAAAAAAATGTCCAGATGGATACAGTATTTGCTAGCACTAATCAGATGCTGCTTTACCATTAGATATATGAAAGTCTGGGAACAAATGAAGTGCAGAGGAGGGTTCCTTGAGTTTTTTCAAGCAAGAAAAAAGAGCTTCTTTGGGAGGAGGGGAAGAAGTTAAAAATGCTTCTCTAAGTGTTTCTGTCTTTCAGAATGAATGAAAAACTTGTAAAAGTACTGTTTTAAAATCAACTGCTTGCGGATTGTTCTTTTGTTAGAATGGTCAGCTGATGGGAGGCAGAGGTGTATTAATACCTAGGCTTTCAGGTATTTGGGGGCCTCTTTCTAGCACTTCAATCTTTTCACCCCACTACAGCTGACAGCAAATTATTATCAAATAGAAAATTTAACAATATACAGTGAAAGGACATTTACTGATTATTATGTCACTGACTGTGATCCATAACCAGAACATCGATGGGCGATATGGGCCCCTGTCCCTATGGGGGCCCTAGGCTGAAGGCTAGTCAGCCTTATGGATAATACACCCTTGATGGGAGGTAGCTCTGTGGGTGGTACCCACAGATCAGATGATCTGATAATTGGAGATCTCTCTTATTTTGAAAGAAATAACCAGGGCTTGGAAACGTAAAACACCCCCCCCACACACACACACACACACATCCACTAAGGGTCATCCACGCATCCCCTTCCCATGTGTTATTGCTTGGAATTTAGGCTCCACCACCCTCAGCTAGGGGTCGCCAGAGGTGTTTCCTGAATTCACCCCTTTGATGCTCCACTCATACCTGCTGAACATCAGTGTCGCTGTTCTTTAGACATAACTGGAGGTAGAAAGTAAGGCAAATAACTAGCCTTGTAAGCAAAGCCCTTATAAACCAGGGATGAGGAAGACGGCTAGATTCGGTACTTTTCCACCCCCAAAATACCTTTTGAAAGGGGAAGAACTATTGACCTCAGCTTCAGGTCTTGGCAGCAACAGAGGATGCTTTCAGCAGCCTCCAGGACAAATAAAAGAGAGAGGAAGGGATTTGGCATGGCCGCACCCTCCACCCAAGACTAAGTTTGTGCCTGGCACAAGATGCCTTGGGGCAGCATTGGTGGCTGCTGCCGTCCCATTGCTGGCGGTCCAATCCTGGATTCATGTCTGGCATGAGATTCATTGGGGCTTTGGCAGTGGGCTCAGCAGTGGCAAGTCCAGCAGCAGTCACAAATTTAAAACAACCTCCCAATGTTGATGCTAAATGACTGGGAAAATACCCTTGTCTTCCAGGTAAATAGTACTGTACACTGAGCCGTCCATTTAATGGAACTTGATTTAACACAGACTTCAGAAATAATGGATGTTGTCTGCTTCTTTAATCATATGTGATTTGTCAGCAGGGGCATGACTTGGAGCACCGTCCGATGCAGCCACTGGCTGCGCACACACACAAAAGGCCTTTCTCTTGGTGCAGTTTCTTCAAACGCGGAAGTGCAGGACTTCCAGTTTGATTTAAAGGGACCACATGAGTGAAGGAGCTTCTTCATTCGTGTGGTCCCTGTAAATCAAATCGGAAGTCCTGCACTCCCACGTTTGATCAAACTGTGTCAGGAACAAGGTAAGGAGGATCCACCTGCTTGTAGCTGGCAGAAAATGGATCGATGTGGCTCTCGTCTGCAGCAGGCTGGAAGGAGATGGTGAGGGCAGACCTGGGGTGTGAAGAGCACCCTGAATCCCCCCCCACACCCCTACTCTTATGGCCCATATGTCATAAATGCATTTAGATTTAACAGACCTTCAGCATTAATAGACACCTCTACTCCCCTATTAGACTGTTAAATCGAAGGATTACTGTGTATAGCCTTTTAAAAAAGAAAAATGCAAAGCTATCCTTTCGCCCAAGTAATGCCCCACTATTTCAACAACCTTAGCTTATTCATTCATAGGATACACAGTCCCTTCTTCTGCATTCATGCATGTGCAATTCTTTTTTTCTTCACAATGAGCACTATTTTCCCACATGCCTCTCTCCCCCTGCTATGACTGTACAGTGATCATGTCATGCTGTTCGTTCATGGGTAGCATGCCTCCAGCACTAAGGTGGATGTTCTGCTTGCCTGTACAAGAGGTTTTTGCAAAAATGCTGATTTTACAAAGGGGACTTGTCCTGCAATAACTCATAGGTTAAACTGGTACCACCAAGAGAATCGCTTAACAATGAGCGAGTAAAAACACAACTGAAAGTTACATTTTTTAAAAAATCATAAAGTAACAAAGCATGGACTCAGCATTAGCAAGCCTTCATTATCCCTGACGTCTCAGCTACTCTTTTGCTTGCGGGAGATACTTGTAAAATCATATTGCTTGTAGTGCTCAGAACTGCATTGGTGCTACTCTCTGGGATAAGAATTGTAATTTTTCCCAGTGCAAATGTCTCCCCAGTGGCCAGTGCTTACTCCCAGGTGGTGAGGCAATGTTTATGCAATGACACTTGGTGCGGAAATTGGGGTGGGGTGTCAGCATACCGTATAATTTTTTCCTGAAATTTTTTGATTGAATCTGTGGATACAGAACCCATAGGTATGGAGGGTTCACTGTATAGACAACAAAAGAAAGGTAGAGAAAAGAAAGCCGGTAGGAACAGTCACTGCAGAGTTCTGAGGCAAGGATGACTGAAACTAGACAGGAATGGGCATGAACCACTGGTATTGAAACACTGTAGTATTGGGCTGTAGCTTGATCATGGACCACATGACTTGCATGCACAGGTTCCAGATTCAGTCCTTGGCATTATCCCCCCCCCCAAAAAAAGGATCCCTCTTGCCTGAGACCTACTCCCAGGCACCCCAGATACTACTGGACTAGAGGGACCAATGTAAGGAGCTTCAGGTGTCCATAAGGCCATGCGGAAGCCAGACACTCATGGACAGACAAGTGTTAGATCCCATCCCAGTGAAGAAACAATGTGATTTTCACAGCAGTTGTTGAAAACCTGATCCACCTTTATTTACATGTTCAGTAGATGTGAACTATTTTGCAAGAAACCTGCTGGCATAGACAAGGGTGAGAAAAAGACCAGATGGCGGGGCTGGAAAAATACACAAGCAGTGAGTCGTATGGAAAATTTCTTTGGTTATGCCTGATGAGAGGGGTTTTTAAATGACTTAGGGCTGGCAAGAATTAAGGCCACACATGTGAACATTCCTCTATATACCCTTCTTTCTCTCTCTCCCCCAATTTGCCATCTAGCGCAGATAGCTGTGGAGCAGAAGTACTGGCTACTGCCTGACCGAAGAATTGCAAGTCAAGGCAACGGTTTATCTATATAACATTAGCAAGGACAGTCATATTGAGTCATAACAGCTATGCTCCATCCTATTCATATATATCATTCTATATCTGATTACACATGAACCTGGAAAATTTAAGAGCACCAAATTCTTTGTTTCCTATTGCTGTTTTGCTCCCCTTTGCCCACAAATCTCCAGCTGTTTAGGGGGCGTTAGGACAGATGCCAGGGGCATCCCAAACACTAGTTTTGATATTATCACCTTTCTTCAGATTCAGTTCTGCTTGTTACTTGCTTATGGTCTGAACATTCTACAGCAGTGGTTCCCAAACGTTTTAGCACTGGGACCCACTTTTTAAAATGACACTCTATCGGGACCCATCTATATTTACACAAGCTTGCAAACTGCAGATCATCTGCTCTTTGCAGGGCAATTAGCAGCTATCTTGCAAACTGCAGGAGCTCAGCTCTTTGAAGGGCAATTAGCAGCTATCTGATTTTTGAATAGCCTCAGGGCTTGAGGCAATTACTTAGGTGATCTTTCCATCACCTGTGTTTTCACATTGGAGGCTATGTGGGGGTCGCAAACCACCAAGTGGGTCCTGACTCTTGGGAAACACTGTTCTACAGGCTTGTTGCATATTGCATGCCTCCTTCCTAGGGCCAGACGTTATGACTTCCATCACAGAATACAGACCAACCGTCTACAATACTTCCAGTAAAATGACCAGGAGCCAACTTTTCATTAAAGTTAATTTGTTTGAAATACTCAGTTGTCAAACAATAATTCCTTCCCCATTGTACATAATTGTCATGATTAGTGGAATGCAAACTGTAGTTTCTTAGATGTGTGAAGAATTCTTAGATGTGTGAAGCTTTTGATTTTGTATTTCTATGTATTTGAAAAAACACATAATGTTTTTTGTTTTATGGGAGCATATTCGTAACTGTCAGACATGGAAAAAGAACTGAACACGCACGAGTCAATTCTAGTAAGGTTTTATTTATTTTTTACATTTAAATCTCATCCTTCTTCCAAGGAGCTCTAGGCAGTACACAGGCTTTATCCTCACTCCTATTCTACCTTGTTGGTTAGGTTGAGCAGTAAGTGACCCACCGTCACCCAGTTAAGTTGAACTAGCATAAGGGAGACCCAGCTTCAACACACTAGCCCAGCGATTTTCAACCTTTTTCACCTTACAGCACACTGACAAGGCACCAACGTTTTCAGGGCACACCATGGTTTTGTTTTGTTTTTTTACAATTGACAAGACACACCATGCTGACGGTGGGGGGATCACTTCCCCCAATGGCCCTACTAATAAATGACGCCCCCCCCCCCGAACTCCTGCGGCACACCTGTGTAATTTGCGGTACACCAATGTACCAGAGTGTCTGATACTAAATTCCATGACTTGTCTTTTTCAGGAATTTTATTCTGCTCTATATGCAACTTGCAGCCAAATCCTGTGTAAGGATTCTTACATCGGATCCTTACACAGGATTTGACTGTCTGGACCGCTACACGGCGGGCCAGAGGTCTACTTGGGGAAAGGGACGTTCGCCCCCTTCCCCAGGTGTAAACTGGGGCCGTCCCTATCGGCCTCCTCGGATTTCTGCCAGCTAAATAGCTGGCGGAAGTCGGAGGAGGTCATGTAACGGCTGAGCCAGACCGGCGGGGACGGGGATATGGCCAACGCCATCCCCGCCCCCTCCTGGGCCAGCTCGTCCAATGTCCCCCTTCCCGGGCTGGCCAGACCACCCATGTGGCCACTGGCAGGCACAGGCGTCGCTGTCGTGAGGCGAGGAGAGCAGGTCGCCTCGCGGTGACGCGCGCAAAGGGTGATGCACGTGCGCGCACACCCACGCGCATCACCTCCCCTGCGCGCGTCGGCTCCGAGCCGGGAGGACAGTCTGAGGCCTTCTCCTGGCCTCGGACTCCGAGGCCAGGAGAAGGCCTTGGACCATCCTCCCGGGCCTTCTGATGAAGGCCCACTGCGACAACGTAATTTATACCTTTTTCGCGCATGCGCAGACCGTTCCTGAGGGAAAAGGGCTGCCCTTTTCCCTCAGGAACGGTCTGCGCATGCGCGAAAAAGGTATAAATTACGTTGTGACGCAGTGGGCCTCGTTAGAAGGCCCAGGGCAGCCGGCCAGGGAAGACGTCCCCAGAGCCAGCTCCCGGCTGCAACGAGTGCCGGGGGGGGGCAGTGTCGGGGGTGCACCCGGGGCAGCGTCCCGTCGGGTTGCCCCCTCAAAAAAATTGTGGCACGGCTTGATGGCAGTGCCAAATTAATACTTAGGGGATGGGTGTGGGGGGCATTAGGGTGACGCGCATCCTCCCCACCTTGGGGCAGCGCGTGTCCTAGTGACACCGCTGCTGGCAGGAGACTTACCTGCCTCCGGCAGCCACATGCTCGGTCTGGCGACGGAGTGAGGGAGGCAGGCCTTTCTCCAGCGCCGAAAGTTGGGGCTGGATCTCTCCCTCAGTCTCACATATGGTCAGTGCCGCCCTACTACTCGTCATGCCTTGCAGTCAATACTCATCAAAAAATTACAAGCAGTATAATTGTGCACACTGAGTTAATAGTGGGAATCCTGGGATGTGGTGCCTCTTAACCCACATTAGTCTCTCCATTTTGCATGTATGGTATTCTAGCATAAGAGGAAATGCTGCATTGGAGTGATAGACCCTCTCTTCCTTGGGTAGAACCCAGAGCCCTAAATGATAACTTTACTCACTCATTATACTTCACTTGTAGTAGTCAGGGCAAAACAGCCTTTTTCAGGCAGCAGATTGGGTGTGGGTGTGTGAGGTGTCATGAAGAAAGTATAAACACACCACATTGACAATTTAGCTTATTACATTTTTGCCAGCATAATAGATTGGAGGTGACATTTTATTGTTTCAGCTGCCAAAACATCTTGGGGAGTCTCTGCTGTAGGCCTGTCAAGTTCTAAAGCATCTCACTTTCAACCATTTCATTCAAGTCTACTATCCTAGATAATTTCTTCTGAAGTTGCCACCTGCTTTTACAAGATCCCCGATTTCTATTAATCTGACTCCAAAACAGCAATTAAATTCATTCAAAACTTGACAGAAAAATTAGAGCTTCCTCCCCCCCCCTTTCTAAAATAAGAACGAAGTTACATTTCTTTTCTAGCTGAACAGGCAACAGTCATTTATTTAAGAGATTTTCCTTCTGCCAAACAGTGTGGATCCCAACAGCAGCTGTTGTGTGCACACTTCTACACATGCAAGATGGAACCAGTCATTCGTTAACCAAACTCCCTCCCTCCCTAATCATACAAGACACCAATATGTGGCATTTGTCAGATACCTTGAGAAGGTACTGCCACCTATCTTGTACCTGGAGAGAGGTGGGTTATTCAGTATCTGCTGCACAGGTTTGTCTATTCCAGTACAAATACACATACCAGATTTCAATTACACCCTTGCATATTTTGTCAGACCATCCAGTTCTTCTCAACTACAACAGGAGTGACGTACCGTCGAAATTGTGGCTAGCAATGTTGTACAAATGTGAAATTCAACCGACTCACCTTACTACTCTCCTTACTCTCCATCACTTGTTGTTCCATGTGTGTTCCTGCACCCTTCTTGCTTTTTCTAGCTAACTTCCATGTAAAGCACACACAAACACCCCCTCCCTCCCAGCCAGGTCTCCAAAGCCAATATTGGATACGCCACTTGGAAAGCACCGGAAAACAGATAGGGAAAATTGTGAAAGCTCCCAGGGTCTATAAGAGAAGTCGACTCCTTCTAGAAGGCAGATATAAATAATTTATTATAATCAAAACAAAAAGTTGCATTAATGATTTTCTCCATATAGTGACACAGATTTCAATCATTGCAGCCTTGGCACACAGTCCAGATGGCAATGTACAGCATCCATACTTCTTGCTCTTTCAAAGACTAGTACAAAAGTACTAGGAACTACAGGAGACACTGCCAATATGGTCTTCAGATTTATTATTGAATGAAGAGCAGCAGCACCCTTATATCTCACATCATCCAGGGAAAGAGAAAGATTATCGGATTCCAAGCTCAAGTTCATGTTTGTCACTGAACCTTGGGGCAGCTTTGGGAATGGCAGCAGTGCTTTGGCCAGCCTGCAGCTGTGTTTTCAAACTGCAAATAAAGGTACAGCATTATCTGTAGAAATATCAGCACTAATAGTGGATTTGAAGCGCAGGGACCATAAAATATTGTAAAGCTGGTACTGTATTTTTTTCCCCCAAACTGGTCTAAAACAGGATACTGAGCTGATACACTTGCAGAATTAGATTAAAACAAAGTCCAGGGATCTCTTAAGAAGAAAAAAAAAACTATATTCATGGGGAAAAGATATCTTGATATGTAGAAGGAAAAAAAATAAATAAGTTCCACTCCATGTCCAAAATCAACTTCTCCACTAAATAAGACAGATCTGAACTACAGAGTTCATTGCGATATAATTTCTGATTGTGTGTGTGCTTGCAAATATCTCAATGTAAAAAAATACCAGAGGTAGGGAGGAAAACCCTTGCTCTGATCTCTGTACATAGACTAGGGTCAGCTCAGCACATATGGTATTGGCAAGCAGCAAATCAGAGGGTGTTGGGAAACCAGAAATAGTGGCAGTGCTGTTGGGTCAGAGATCTGGAGAGGAGGGATAGGAATAGTATGGTCCATTTTCCTAAAAAGAGAGGAACATGAATTAATTGAAGTAGTGAACACGCATGTAGAATAAGAACAAACATGTGCCTCTCAAATTATGCTGAACAAAGGGTTCTTCCCCAATTGCTTGAATGTCCACCTGTTGGGTGGAGTGACTACCCAATTAGGATGGTGGTGGGGAAAACGCCCTATTCACTTGGCTGGAGGATCAACTTAGATCGGCTTGGACCACTGGGGCCCTTCTTATGCTTTTTCTTTACATGGCAACTACTATGCTGGGCAGCTACATGGACCCCCCCCCCCCAAAAAAAAAAATTCCCACTGACCTCCCACTCCTCAACATCAACACTCAGGTCAGAGACAGTCATGCACATCTGCCTCAAGGACTGGCAGGCATTATCGCAGCTTCCCCCACATAAACGAGTGGGGGGGGGGAGAGAAACACCCATCTCACAGGTGCTTAGGCTGCCTTCTCTCTGATGAGAAAAGCAGCTGCTGCTGGCTACAACCTTGCTACTAAAAGTGGTTGCAGAAAGTTGCCCTGGCTGGGGAAATTAAGCTGCAGCATCCCAAAAATCCGCTGAGGGCAGTTGGCTAGTGGCAACTTCTAAATACATGCGAGTTGTTTCTCTCTTGCCTTGCTTGCGAGTCTGGCATTTCTCTCCCTCTCTCTCTTTTTGAAAAACAGTGCTTGCCAAAGCTGCTTCTTCCCCCACTCCTAACAATATAATGGAAAACTTGTGCTTCTCCAAGTAGCAGAGGAGCTGGTACCACCTTACATTTGGCAGATGCAGCGATCACCATCTTTTTCAAGGCAATGCAGACCTTGCTCGTCTCCAGCCTGAGAAATTGGCTCAGGATGACTGAAGCACCACATACTTTTACAGAGGACAAGATTGGAATCATTGCCTTTATCTTCCAAACACTACACATTAGTTGTTTTCCCACAGACTCCTTGGCAAGTGGAATACCATGAACCCTGACATGAACTTTAGATTTTGCAGCTTCATCAAGACAATACACCTGAAGGCTCTGCTGGTAAGAGATGGTGCTTCTACACCCAATGCAACCAATTTAAAAAGCTAACTTCAGAAGTCGTGCCAGTTCCAAAGCAATCCCTTCAGGCTTTTTGTCAAGCAGGGAGAGGGAAAGCCTTTTCCAGTTTGCTGTATGAAGCTGCTTAGATACCATCTAGAAGCAGAAACAACCCCTGAAGCCACCTACCCTGGCATCATATTCAAGAACAAACGGGGGGAAGTCAATCTGTTCAGGGGAGATGGCTGTGAACAACTGCTGGAGACTTTCCACATGGTGGACTTTGTCTTTTAGCCCCGAGACAGTAAAGGTCGTGAAAAACCACGTTGACACCTAGCAGAGACAAGAACACAAGGTTAATGCTACTGCAGGACTTTTGATTGCAGAATGTTTGTCTAGGTAACAGTCCAATAATCCAATCATTTCAACAAAGGTAAATGCAGGCACACAAAATTGCTGGTTGAGCAGTTACATAGCTTTATCTAAGGCTACTACATGCAAAGCCAGAGTTTATACTGCTTTGTAGGTTTCATTGTTCAAAAAAGATTAGACTATATCATTCATATTTCCCCTAGATCAGTGGTTCTCAAACTTCTTAGCACCGGGACCCACTTTTTAAAATGACACTCTATCGGGACCCACCTAGCTTTACGAGACTTTTTTTAAAAAGGTGATCTAGCAAGAAATAATATATTTACTTACAAGTAATAATTTATTTATTTGCAAAAAACTCAATCCATTTCTCATAAAATGAGGTAGCCCTAATGAATAGCCTCAAGGCTTGAGGGGCTTAGTTATGTCTTCACTTGCCCCCACTACCTGTCATTGACAGACTTGGGAAAACACACACACACACACACACACACACACACACACACACACACACACACACACACACACACACACAAGAAAACCTCCCTATACAGTATTTACACAAGGCTGCAAACTGCAGGAGCTCGGCTCCTTGCAAACTACAAGAGCTCAACTGTTTGCAGGTCAATTAGCAGCTATCTTGCAATGAACAGGAGCTCAGTTCTTTGAAGGGCAATTAGCAGCTATCTGATTTTTGAATAGCCTCAGGGCTTGAGGCAATTAGGGACCCACCAGAAATCAGGTCCTGACCCACAGTTTGAGAAACACTGCCCTAGACATACCCCACTCTCAATAGCCTTCTTGAGACAAGTCAGTCACTTGCTGGTCTGGGGACATGATTCCTGCTATGGGTGTGAGAGATCCTGGGTTCAGTTTCCAGAAAAGCCCATGCACCGAGGGGGAGGGAAAGGGGGGGGAGGAAGGGCCACAGCTTTATGGAGGATAGATCTACCAAGGCCTACTAATCATGATAGCTATGTACCATCCCTGGGTTCAGCCGCAGTATGCCTCTGAATACCAGTTGCAAATGCACAATGGCAAGAGACAAGTATGCCTTCTCCTGCTTATGGGTTTCTCAGAGGCAGTTGAGAAACAGG
The DNA here is from genome assembly GCA_026170595.1 of Plestiodon gilberti rubricaudatus. NCBI lineage: Eukaryota > Metazoa > Chordata > Lepidosauria > Squamata > Scincidae > Plestiodon > Plestiodon gilberti. The sequence goes on along the minus strand of JANXHW010000002.1, from coordinate 103,271,225 downwards.
ATGCTGGATTAGATGGACCTTTGGCTATGATCCCACAGAGCTTTTCTTATGCAAGTTCACATCTTACTTATTCATGGCATTCCAACCCAGGCTAGTAGTTAGGAGATGGTAGGAGTTACACAACGTTCTACAGATGGTTTATTTCATAGACAAAAGTCTGTCCCCAAGGTGATTACAACTGAAGTAAGACAATAGGAAAAACAGCAGGGGAAGAAGAAAAAGGTGGCAAGAGGCGGATGGGAGGGGGGGAATATAGTTCTATATTTAGAACTTGGATACAGTTGGGAATGAGGATTAAGAGGTTCAGCCAAAGGCCTTCTGGAGGTGTGGTTTAAGGAGGTGTGGTTTAAGGAGTTTATTTTACTTTACAACATCTAAAAGCCAGCACAGACTGTTGTACAATATCCTTTATACCTCATACATAGCCGCCTTGGGCATTTGCCTCGGCATAGGATAAGGCGGGATATAATTTTTTAAATAAATAAATAAATAAATACAGTCAAATGAAAGTGTACTAAGATACAAGATATCTAAATGGTTCAGACACGAGATGACTTACCAAGGAACTGTTAAAGTCAACTAGTCACCTAACCCAAAGGCCCAGGGCAGACATATCTTACTATAGAATTAAACCCCATCCATGCAATTAAGAAACACATGCCAGGGTTTGGAGGAACCATAACCTAAACGATATTGTCCAATACTGTGGAATCTCATACATGCACTCCAACCATCAATGTACATTTTCCACCTTGAGATGGCACACTTCACCTTTGAGCGAAAGGTTGGATGGACGAAGTACAAGGCCTTCAGATTTCTTTTGTACCTAGGTTAATGACAAGAGCAGTAAGCTCCTCAGGTTTTAAACAGTTGCAAAAATCACACAAGTTCTCAGCCATTGCTGCCCAAAGAACTGTTTTCAGATTTTTTTAAAAAAAGCAGTTGCCTTAGGACTTATTCAAACGATTGAAATGTTGCCTTGAATCATTTGATAGTAAAAACTACACACAAACAAGGAAAGGTCAAGACTGTTGTCAACCAGCAAGCCTTCTTCACAAAGCCAGGTGGTTCATTCTGGCAGCCACAGGTACTGTGTGGAAGTATTAATACCAATGTAATGCTCTGAAACTGGATCCCCAATGCTGCACAGAAGTCTACATAGATTTTCACATTCACAGCATGGTAGCAAATCAGGGATCATCCTGGTGTTGTACTCATTAAGACATCATATCTCATTTGGTACTTATTAGAACATTCTCTTTTAAAAAGAAAAAGGTGGGGTTTTTTTGGTGCTTTTTAGCTAAGGGACAACAAAAAGAAGGTTTCACAACATGCTGGATAATACTTACTTAACATCAACAATGTCATAGAGTTTCTTCAAGAAATCCGAGTCTAGGTGATTGTAGACATTAGTGAGCGTATGAAAATACACAATGACATATTCCTTCACGGCAATGTGGTCCATCACATGAATGAAGTACAAGAGAGCCTGAGACAACAGGAAAAAAACACCACAACCATCATTTTTATAGTTTCAGCAAAGGATTGCTCCATCTATCCTTTGTATTACTCACAGTAAAAGTACAGTGACAGGGGAAATAAAAGAAAAAAGGCTCGGTTTCAGATCTGTTGAATTTCTTAGTGTTTCATAGTTTAGAATTGTTTTTGGTCAAGAAAGAAAAAGTAATTGCCTTGTAATATGTTTTCTTCCAATAAAACTAACAGCACAATCCTAGGCATGTCTACTCAGAAGTAAGCTCCACTGAGGTCTATGGAACATATTCCCAGGTAATTGTAGGTAGCATTACAGCTTAAACCAGGGGTTCTCAACCGGTGGTACACATACCACTAGTGGCACGTAGACCACCGGCTGGTAGTACGGGGTTCCTTGGCTGCCAAGATGGTGGCCGCCGGGGGGAGCCCACACCGCCCCTTGCCGGAGCCCTGGAACTGGTGCCTCAAGCTCTGCAGAGCCCAGGTGCGCGGGTTTCCAGTCTTGGGAAATACCAACCCACCTACCTGAGCCCTTTAGCTTACCTTTGTAGGGCTCCGGTGCGCCGAAAACCCGGACGTAAGTGCCAATGTTGTCATCTGCACTTACTTCCAGTGATATGTGAAGGGAGATAATTGCTGGAGGTGGTACGCGGCAGGTAAGAGGTTGAGAACCCCTGGCTTAAACAACAACTTCATTATCCACAATACCAGCAGTGCAGACAAAAAAATCAAGAGTAACTGAGGTGTACTGGACCAGGCGATGGACATGGACCAGAAGATGGGCTCAAATTTTCCCCTCATCCATGAATCTTAATGGGCAGGTTTGGATAGTCATTATTTCTCAGCCTAACCTACCTCACAGGGTTATTAGGATGAAATAGGATAAACCATATGTATGCTGCTCTGACAAACTTGGAGGAAAGTGGGATGCGTCATAAATACATAAGCAGCTTTGCTTCATGTCCTTCTGAAAAGAAGAAATCAACTGACTGCATCTTGGTTTCTTTTTACTTCAATTCTTTAAGCATTTCTCACCTTTAACGAATCCCATTCTAAAGACAATCTATTCCTACATTCTTCAGTAATTAAACTGAATCCAAGGTTAGAGACCTCTAATAGTTGGAGGGGGAGGGAGAAGAGTCAAGACTCCTTTCACAACCTCTCGGAGCTGTCCAGGACACAAACAAACAGCACTATGCCTCACAATTCAGAACCCCCATCCCCACGTCCCATGCTTTATAAAACAGAACTGTGCCCCTCCCCTGGCCCAGAGAAACACCAGCTGCCCAGTGAGGAGGACAGCTAGCGAAGCACGACTCATCACCACCACCTCCACCAACTGCTCATTTTAACCCTGAATTGCGTGAACTATTATTTTAATCCTATATGAGCTGCCTTGAGGGCCTCTTAGGAGCTAGAAAGGCAGCATACAAATGTCCAGATAAAACATTTGGAAGCTTCTCATTGCTGGGAGATTTTCTTCAACTATGATAGTTGAAAATATCAAGAGAAAAAGAAAATGAATCGCAAATGTGACTGAAGCATGCATACGCTATAAATAAATGGGACCACTCCAAAATTAAGACACTGGTTTCTATGTATTAGGTATGCAGAATACAAAGAAAAAGGTAAAAAAAAAAATCAAACAGCCCAATGTGGACTGGGCAAGCTCAGTGGCTGTCTGGGAACCCTGAAAAATTGAGGTATTTTGTTGAATCTGAATCTGTTGAATCCAGAATCTGGGGTGGGAGGCTGGCAAAGAGAGGGAATTGGCCTGCTTGTGCAACTGGGCATTAGGTAAAGGTGACCCCTGACAATTAAGTCCAGTCGTGTCCGACTCTAGGGTGTGGTGCTCATCCCCATTTCAAAGCCGAAGAGCCAGCATTGTCCGAAGACGCCTCCGTGGTCATGTGGCCGGCATGATTCTCCTTGCCGCAGGGCGTAGCATGCGGCTGGAACACGGAGCGCTGTTTTACCTTCCCGCAAGCGGTACCTATTTATCTACTCGCATTGACAGGCTTTGGAACTGCTAGGTTGGCAGGAGAACTGGGCATTAGGGGTGGGGAAATGCAAGATTCATTGCAGGTCCCACTTGAAAAGACTAGTTTGAAGTTGCACATTAGTTGGGATGTTTAAGAATCAGGCTTCCCGCATGCTAATGTTTAAGCAAAGCAGAAGGTTGTGCAACATCCTATTCTTTCTCAGATTCACTTCTTTCTGCTGGAAGAGATTTGAACCACAACATTATCCCTCTTATGGTACATATCCCAATTTCTCATGAAAAATCTCCTGCAGAGGAGCTTTAATATTCTATATGTTCTCCAAAATAGCTTGCCAACGGAAGCTTCTGTGCAGAAGTGCTTTTGCAAAAAATAAAATAAAAAATGTTTCAAGGTACAGTACAATACTATGTTACGGATTTAAAGAGAAACTCTTTATTACCCTAAAGCAATGTTTCTCAAACTGTGGGTCGGGACCCAATTGGTGGGTCGCGACCTGATTTCTGGTGATGGAAAGATCAGATAAGTAATTGCCTCAAGCCCTGAGACTATTCAAAAATCAGTGACAATTGCCTTGCAAACAGCTGAGCTCCTGCAGTTTGCAAGCTTGTGTAAATATAGGGAGATAAATGGTTGAGCATCTTTGAGCATCTGTTAGACAGGTAATAGGGACAGGTGAAGGGTGGGTCACATAACTAAGCCTCTCAAGATTTGAGGCTATTCATTAGGGCTACCCCATTATGAGAAATGGATTGAGGTTTTTTTTTGCAAATAAATAAAATATTACTTGTAAATAAATGAATATTTTTCAGAATCTCACCTTTTCCATGTCTATAAGAGTTACAGGAATATTTCTTCCAACCACTGCCATAACCGTACGGCCGCAATTGTCCACGCCTACAAAAAGAATGACCATCAGAAACTCAATGGGCAGGTCAATCCTGTTGTAAAGATCTGCCGGGCAGTCGAGGCCACCTGCCGAATCCTGAGCTCTGCCGCAGGCAGCCCGCAGCAGGCAGCCCGCGGCGGAAAGTCTACTCGGGGAAGGGGATTCTCGTCCCCTTCCCGGAGTGTAACAGCGGCTGGGGCCAATAGGCCTCCTCGGAATTCCGCCAGCTATTTTGCTGGCGAAAGTTGGAGGAGGCCGTGTAACGACTCAGCCGATCGGCAGAGATCAGGATATGGCTGAGGCCGATCCCTGCCCCCTCCCCGATCGACTGGGCCTATCGGCCCCCGCCGTTTGCTCCCAAATCCCCCCCCAGATCCTTATCTGGGTCTGGCGGGAGCCGGTCTGGGCAGCGGAGCAGGGCAGGCTGGTCTTGCACCAGCCTTCCTTGCTTGTGAGTCGTCGCGGAAGTGCTTTACGACACTTCGGTGACGTCTTCGGCCAGCGGAACACTCGTTCCACTGGCCGAAGTTAGTATAGGATTGAGCAGTAAGATCAATAAAAAACTTCCTCAGCTTTCATGAGTAGCAAATTCAATCCAAGAACTCTTCACAAAAGATGCACTTTCAGCAATTATAATGCTGAGATTATAAGACAAAAGAGACCTGCAAAATATTCAGGTTGAGTGAATGACGACTTCAGTTTTCCCATGCTAGAAGGTTGCACGCCTCACTTCAAAATTTAAATGCAGCCTGGGCTATCATGCAATGCTTCCTTCAAACACGATACAAAATAAACGGACAACTTGGCTTACCTGCACATTCTCCTTCCTCCACTGAACAGTCATCCAAACACTGGGTGCTCCCTTCTGTTCTCAAGGTTCTTCAGAAAATGACTAGGGGGTTGGACTATGAAGCATGTCCCATTTCCTCTCTAAAGCATGTAATTAACTCCAGCTGAGTAACTAATGTTGCTAGATAGCATTTTAGTGCTGCATCTAGACTAGACTAACTTTTCACCACAATATATATCTGTCAACAAAAAGGACTTAATGAGCAATCTCATCTCTTGCCTGCGAATAGATTTGGAATCTTGAACTTACCTGTTTGGTACAAAGCTTTAAGGGAAGCCACATCAGACAGGTCCTCGGCTCTTGCCCGACAAAGCCAGCGGTTGTAACTAGAAGGCAGTCACAAATGGTATCAGAACTCTCTCACTTATCCAGTGCCACGTTGAGCAAACACACACACTAGAGCCAGAGGCATATTTTATTAGATGAAAACACTAAAACAATCTGTTGTATTTCTAATATAACCTCGTGAATCATATCCAAAAGGGAAAATGCAAGGTATTAGCAAATGATATAAAAAACCAAATAAAAAACAGTAGACAGACGTCAACCTCTTACGCAAAGTCGTCTGCCAAAGGAATGCCAGGTTTAAGAAATAAAAATATTCCCTCATGATTTAATAACCTGTAACAATATAATGTCAACTAATAATCAAATATGCAGTACAGCTGCTACTGAACATACAGCCCCAGAAGACTGAAGATCACAAGAACATAAAAGGAGACTTGCTGGATCAGGCCAAGGGCCCATCAAGACCAGCTTCCTGTATCCCACACTAGTCCACTAGATGCCTCTGGGGGCACACAAGGCAACAAGATACCTGTACCTTGTTGCCACTCCCTTGCATCTGACATTCAGAGATAGGTTACCTCTAAAAACCCGGAGATTGCATATAATCATCCTGGCTTGTAACTTGTGATGGACGCTTCCTGTATCAATATGTCCAATCCCCTTTTAAACGGATCTAGGCTAGGAGCCATCACCACATCCTGTGGCAAAGAGTTCCACAGATTCGTTATGCGCTCAGTAAAGAAATATTTTCCATTGTCTGTTCCAACTCTCCTGCCAGTCAATTTTAGTGGATGTCCCCAGTTTTGGCATTATGTGAGAGGGAAAAGAACCTCCCTCTATCCATCCCATGCAGAATTTTATGTCTCAATCATGTCCCCTCCTCAGACTCCTTTTTTTCTAAACTGAAGCACTCCAAACGCTGTAGCTTTTTCTCAAAAGGGAGGTGCCCCAGCACACTAATCATTTTGGTTCTTCTCGTCTGCACCTTTTCCAGTTTCACTATATCCTTTTTGATAAGCAGTGACCAGAACAGGACAAAATACTCCAGATGTGGTGCTACCAACAATTTGTATAATGGCATAATAATATTGGCCATTTTACATATACTTAATCTCCTTTTTTAAAAATCCCAAGCATGGAATTAGCCTTCTTCACAATCCCAAGCATGGAATTGGTCTTCTTCACAGCCACCACACACTGGGTCGACACTTTCATTGAGCTGTCCACCATCTCCCCAAGATCTCTTTCCTGAACTGTCCCAGAGAGCTCAGAACCCATCTGCATATATCTGAAATTTTTATTTCTTGCCCCCATGTGTATCACTTTACACTTACATTGAAGTAAGTCTGCCATTTTGCTGTCCATTCCCCCAGTTTAGAGAGATCCTTCTGAAGTTCTTCACAATCCCTTCTGGACTTTATCACCCGGAAACATTTACTGTCATCAGCAAATTAGGCCTTCTTGTTGTTCAGTTGTGTCCGACCCTTCGTGATCCCATGAACCATATCCCGCCAGGCCTTTTTACACCCACTCTACATCTCCTGTTCTTTAACCACTTCCTAATCCATATGAGGACATGCCCTCTTATTCCCTGACTGTGGGGCTTTCTTAGGAGCCTTTGGTGAGGGACTGTGTCAAATGCCTTCTGAAAGCCCACATATCAACTGGTTCATTCACATGCCTGTTGACCTTTTCCAAGAATGCTAAAAGATTCATGAGGCAAGACTTACCCTTACAGAAGCCACACCGATTCTCCCTAAGCAAAGCTTGTTATTCTCTGTGCTTCAAGATTTTATCCTTGATCAGACTTTTCACCATCTCACTTCGAACAGCTATTAGGCTAACCAGCCTGTAGTTTCTCAGGTCCCTTCTCCCTCCTTTTTTAAAATCAATGAATCAAAAATAGGTAACATCTTACTTTCTTTGATGTTGTTTCTGTAGTGCTGCCTCTGAGAGCTGCCCTTGAAGGATGAGACGCCTCTGCTTATCCACATCACCCTCCATTCGGGCAAAAGCATGAGAGCCAATAAATGAGAGGTCTGCTTCTAATCCCTCGTCATCAGAATTCTCTGCAAAAGATGAGCCAGACCAACAAACTGCCGTGAGACAAACACAATACAAGTCCACGTCCTGCTGGGGGGGAAAAAAAACCCTCTATGGGATTCTTGCCAGAAAGAATCACAATGCAAGATTGCTTGGAAAGGATTCTACTGCAGGCACCAGAGTTTAGCAATATCTCTGTCTGTGAAAGAACAGAGTAGGTGAAGACAACACAACATACACAGATTAAATTTGAAAAACACTACAATGTGTAAGTCTCAGAGGCACAATTGTTCAGAGCCAAATGACTGGGTCTGCAACTATGGAGAAATGAAATATTTTATTTTTCCACGTTTTTCTGAAGAGCTTGTAGGTTTGAAAGCTTGCAGCCTGCTATACTATTAATTTTCTCATAATATAATTTCACTTACAGTGCAATCTCTAAGCATGCCATCTCAGAAGTAAGAACTAGGATAGTCAATGGATCTTACTTCCAGGAAAGTGTGTATAGGATTGTAGATTTATTGTAGCAATGCAATTGTATGCATGGTTATCCATAGCTTAGGTTCAATGGGATTTTCTCCCAAAAATTGGAGCCTAGATATTGGGCAATACAAGCTGGGAGGAGCCAGAACCACAGAAGATTCACTCTCTTAAGACAGATCCACACCGCACGCGTTGGTCGTATTCCAGCACGTTCCAGGAGCGTCCGACGTGCCAAAAGTCGCCTTGGATTCCACTTGAGACGGGACAGGATGTGACCAGCCAGTGGGCGAACGCTGTCACGTGCAAATAGCACCACAACGGACGCACGTGGACTTGGCTGGACGCAATGCCCCGAGTCGCGTGCGGTGTGGATCTGCCTTTATTGGTGTTACAAGCTAACATATAGTCAAATGACGGGAGCTACTCACAACTTACCTCAGCTCCTCTGACAATTCAGTCTTTTGACTTGTTCTCACCTATTCCACTAGCAATTTGAACGTGGAAATATTCTGAATACATAATGCCTTGAGGATAAATACACTTGCTTGGTAGATCATCATCATCATAACTTCTCTACAAGGCTCTCGCATCAAGAATGGCAGACTCACCCTCTGAAACGCCTGGCTTCTCACTAATCCTGATCTGACGCTCTGGCACCACTGGCTCCCCTTCTGCATTACCGATATCAGTAGGAAGAAAAGGCAAGGATCGATTCTCCTCTTCTAGTGACCTTGGGAAATATAGAGGCAGCAACTTCTGGTAAGTGGCCTGTAAATGGGAGAAAGTGTGAGAATCCATTTTTAAAGTAGGCTTGCAGTGAAAATCTGATTTCCCTCTTTTTTGCCATCTATTTGGACCTTATCCTCAGCAGCTCCGGTGATGCCTATGCATCCTGAAGGGGCTTGCAGACTCATCTCAATGCAGTAACTATATTTACCCTATTGTTTGCCCTCCTTTCCCCCCAAATGACCAGTAAAGCAAAGACTTGGCTTTCAGACAAGTGGGAAGCCCACTTGATACCGAAGTGCAGGAGAGCCAGGTGATTCCATGTAACTAACCCAACTGGTGACCACCTACAGGTTATAAAAAGCCGAGTCACATGTTCTCTGTTAGGCCAGCGGGTGGTACAGCGGGTTAAGCCGCTGAACTATAAGCTGTCGATCGAAAGGTCGGCAGTTCGATTCCCGCAACAGGGTGAGCGCTTGTTGCTTGGCCAGCTCCTGCCAACCTAGCAGTTCCAAAGCATGTCAATGCGAGTAGATAAATAGGTACCGCTTGCGGGAAGGTAAACAGCGCTCCGTGTTCCAGCTGCATGCTACGTGCTGCGACAAGGAGAGTCATGCCGGCCACATGACCACGGAGGCGTCTTCGGACAACGCTGGCTCTTCGGCTTTGAAATGGGGATGAGCACCACACCCTAGAGTCGGACATGACTGGACTTAATTGTCAGGGGATACCTTTACCTTTTTATGTTCTCCGTTGGGCATTTATCCTATGCCAGCCACCGGGTTAAGCGACCAATGCTTTGTCAGGGGTTGCTCGGCTGCTTGGCTAGGGGTGTGTGCGTAAGAACCAAGATCCTGGGCTTGCATGAGTACGTAAGGCAGGGAAAGTACTTACCTGGAGCTTATTTACTTTGAACCACACTTTGCAAAAAAAAAAAAAAAAAACCCCACGATAACTTCATTATTCATTTCAACTGAAGGACTAATCTGTACTTAGCAAAAGAATGCTCATACTAGGATACACATGAACCCAGGTCCAGGACATGTTTTTCTCCCCCTCAATAGTTTTATTGCTCTTGCATTGTACCTGTTTTACATGACACTGAACAATCACCACCTTGATAATCTCTAATTTGCTTTATTTCCTGCAGGCCACTATGTTTCAAAAACTCTTCGTAAGCATTTAGCCAAAGGACCTCAGATTCATTACTAGCCTTTACATATGGACCAATACATGAAGCACATTCTCTAATATTGTAGATCCAGAATCTATGGTCCAATAACATAGGCCCTATGCTAGCTAGAAAGCCACTATTTTGATGAATAAGAGTGATAAGGTCTTAGGAGACAAAGTTTATTGTGGCCTTTCAGAAAAGGTGAGTAGGACCAACAAAGTGGAGACCACGAAGCTAAGAGGAACACATGAGGCTTTGGGAGATTGACTGAGCTGCAAAACAAACGCCTATGGATATGAGCAAAATAACTACATACCTCTTCTAGCTCAGATACTGCAAACACTACTTTTTCAAGGGTATTCCCATGAATCTCTAGAAATCGCCTGACTGTTCCTATAAGGAAAAAGCACCAGTCAGCAAAATGAGAACAGATAGACACTATAAAGCTTAACCGAGGAGCACAACAGAAATAAAATAGTACCTTTCCCCATTGTATCATTTCCCCACCTGGAAACCTGCTCGGGAGGCCAAATGCCCTTATTACTCAGCATGATGGCCTCAGTATTCAGTAGGAATACATGCACTGTTTTTTGTCAGTGCATTAATGAAGTTACTACGTAACTGTTCACATCGCTGTTCATTCTACCTGTTCTTAAGGACTTTGAATCTCCTCCAATTTTGCTGACCATGTGTACAGTGCTGGGGAGAAGGGGAGGACAATACCTTTTTTGGGGGGGCCTGTGAGCCTACAGTGTTTGATTTCAAATGTCTTCAGCTCAGTCAGGGTTAATAGCTTTCCCAGAAGGATATTATATGTGGCAGAACATGTGGGCATCTCCAATAGTGTCACTGGCTATTCCGTTACACCTCAAGTCACAGAAATATGCCTCTTATTTTATTGTAAATGTAAAACAGTTTTACACTGATGCGCAAACATGTTTGTACATGCTCTCTGTATAGTCTTATTTCTTGGGACAGAACTTGCATTAAATAAGTCCACAGGTAACAAACAGTTGAATGGTCTCCTAGGTGTGAACTGCGGGGAACCCAACTTATAAGCAGTTATGGACCAACAGTAGTACTACAAAGATGCAACAGTTGACTGTTATGAGATATCCACAAAATCCCAAGATTGCAGTGTACAGAAAAAGTGCAAGCTGCCATACACAAACGTGCAAGTTAATACTATATAGAAGGTCTCTCACTCCTTTAATTCTTCAAATCTATAGCCTAACCACCTATGGAAAGTTGGCAACATGGCTTTCAGATACCGTTATTATGCTTTGTCCAAGCACTGTTCGAATTACTTGCCACTTCTAATCAATCTCATCTAGAATATATGTTTGTATTACTGTAGGTTTGTAGCTTGTTGGGGCATAGCAGAACTCCTCTTCAGCTCAGTGTAATGTCAGAGGTGATAAACTATTGTTTCTAGTAGACTGGAAGATCAAAATCTGAAGCCATGGTTTGAAGTGGACTTGCAAACCATGGTTTGGTGCAATGTCTAAACTGACAAGCCATAGTTTTCACCATTGGTCTGCTTTTGGAGATCACTGCAGTAGAGACTAGATTGCTGAGCAAATGGAAAATGAAAGCAAACAAGCATTCTAAACTAGGTTTGGGTGTCTGGAAGTTATGGCTTGGGTTCTAAACTATGGTTATCACATCACAATTTGATATGATGTCTGAATTAAACTTGTCTGCCTATGTCAATATTCTATTTAATTGGTTTGAGTAACTGTAATAGTCTAATTTAGCATTTTGTTCCAAGTTACGCATATAAGGAAGTCGTCCCATGTTTTGCACTATTCACTCATCATTTTTCAAACACAAGATCTATTAATTATCAGTGCTCAGACAGCACATAATTCCGAAAAGAGGAGTGATTCTGGTAACTGAATTTATGCAAGAAGAATGCATTTCTAGTAACAAGTAGTATGGTTTTTTTCCTAGTTCCACATCAAAGGAAGTATGGCTTGCATACTCTTACAATTCCCACATTATGATTTAAAACAGAAATTGGGCAATGTAGGAGACATAAGTTGGCTAGATTTATATACATGGCTTTGCTGAGGTTACTTACGCAGTGCTATGTGGGTGGCATCGACTAAAGGGTAACCTCGTTTCACAGTGTTTATCACACAGAATCCCACTGAAGACATTGCTTGTTCCCTAAAGAGTAAAGAGAGGTGCATGAAAGCCATGGAACACACCAATGCTACCAAAGTCAAAGCAATTTCAATGCCGGTTTTCCGATTTGAAATGGCTGCATTTATCATGGTGGTAGACCACTGGGGGCTGAAATCAAAGTAACCTGGGAAGGTAGAACTGGTTATTCTGCTTTTGTTGCTTAGACTCCTATGACATTTCCCCAGAATCAAATATTGAGGATTTTAAGAGATGGTTTCACATTTACCTATCCTGGATGGATAAGTCAGCAGTGATGAAAATGATTATCCAGATCTTTATTTTTGTTGCATACCGTATGAACGTTTCTCTAAAACCTTTAAGAGTGGTGTACCCGGTAAGCTGTGCAGCGTGGAGCTTGGCTGAACAAGAAGTTGGCAACGAACACCATCCTTAGAGTAGTAAGGCAAATTTAGGTCTGATAGGAAAATACTGCATATATTTCAGTTATTTTTAAAGCCAGGAAAAAAAAGAGGTTTCACCATGGCTTCAAAATTTTTGCATCTCTAGTTAATTATGTTAGAGAATTATTAACAGACTCTCTGCTAAGCTCACTAATGAACTGCAAACACTTTTAGAGCATCAAAGAAAGGTGACTTTTCTAAAAAATTATGAGATTCTGGGGTTGAGAAAGTGGAAGATTGCCAAATTGAAAAGGCACCTGGAGAGCTGCTCCGGGATGAGTCGCATTGTATTCTTGCGAAAGGATTCGCATCAGCTTTTGGAGGTGACAGAAGGTGGGGGTTGAAGCAGCCTACTATTTAAAGTGTGATGTAGGAGAGGGAGAAAGGAAAAGCCTGAGGATCACGTTTCTCAGAGGCTCCTATGTGTGGGCGACGGTTTTCCTGGGAGACGATCTCTCTCTTTTGAACTGACGCTATCACAAGAGCAGAGCGGCAATGGCGAGGGAGTCCCAGTTCTCCCACCCCAATTCCGGGCTAGGGGGCTGCTGGAGCTTTGCTGCCCCTCCCCCCTCATCGCTGCAGCCGCTTGTTGCTCTGCCTTTGAAATGAAGGGTAGGAGACAGGCGCTGCAGGCAACTGCTGTGGCAACACTCTGGTTCCCCGACAGCTGTGCCCAGCAACTTGGCACCAACACCTATGCTATAAAAAGTTTTACCTGCTGACCTTTGCACACCCAGGTCATGTGAAAGGCACAGGAAGAGGTTAGGTCCCCACCCAGTCAGGCGGCAACCCAGAATGATTATTTTTTTTTGTAAACAAAAAAATATTAATACTTGTAAATAAACAATTCTTTCTAGATTTTGTTTAGTTTCGTAAAGCTAGGTGGGTCCTGATAAGAGTGTTGTTTTAAAAAGTGGGCAACGGTGCTAAAACGTTTGAGAACGACTAGTCTAGGTGGTACTCTCCCCATAAAGATGAACACATGAGGGACTCCTCCAATGATGAAGTCCCATCCTCATCATGATCGGCATTTGTTTGCAGGGAGAGAATCTCCCATGATTGCAACCCTAGAGCATTCCAGGAGGAGGGACTAACAAGCATTATCAGTGGGGGCAGGGCACACATTCTGAAAGAGCCTCTTATGCATTTGTCACACCATCATTTTCAATATAACTTCTCAGTATTGTTTGTAATGAAGCAGGCATTATGGGTTTTCTAGCCATGTTTATTATTTGAGAAATAAAACTAAAATCGAAATAGCCAAATCTCCCAAAGGAAACCTGCAAGTCTTCTGAATAGACAGCAAGAGCTGTCATTTGCCAATAAAATCTGGCTACCTATCCTGAAAAGAGCATATTTGCAGCCTAGGAGGAATAGAGCAGAGGTTGATGATTCCGTTGTCAGTTAACGGTTGCCATGGCTTTTACTGGTATACGCTAGCAAGAGCTCCATGTTCTCAGTGTCATCCAGCAGTGTTATGCTGAATTACCTTGACAAGGTCCCTCGTGCGGGATGAAACGTTGGTAGGAGAAATAAAGACTCATCTTCGCCTCTACGCACATCTCCAGAGTGTGTGTGTGAGAGAAATCTCTTAAGAAGACAGTACGATTTTAGTTTTATTTCTCAAATAATAAACATGGCTAGAAAACCCATAATGCCTGCTTCATTACAAATTGTACCAAGCCATGAAAGTTTCCATACTACTTCTCAGTATTGTTTCTAGTTTCTCTCAAATATTGAGCAACTAAGATAGTAGAGAATCTATACTAAGAACGCGCATTCAGAACAGAAGCAAAATTCAGAGAATTTACGTGTATGCATGTGTGGGAATAAATCCCAAAGCCACTCTATGAACATTAAGCATAAGTAACTGTTTTCATGATGCTCAAGTTATCTGGATTATATCTTTTAAGACATAAGTTATTGTATACTAGTTGTGCATACCAAAACTGGACACGTACTGTGTGTAAGGTGCTCAACCCACAATAAGCAGATGCATGCTTACTTTGCAAGCTGAAGAATGTTGCGGTAGCAGCTGTACAAGGAGCTCTCTGCTGCTGTCCGGTATCGATTCTTATATTTGGGGCCAACAGTGTGAATGATAAAACGGGCAGCAAGATTAAATCCTTTGGTCAGCTTTGCCTCCCCTGTCCGGCAACCTAAAGAAATAGGATGAAAAAAACTAGTATCAAAGTTTTATACTCCTGGATGTACACCCACCCCCGGATACTGAAATCTGCATAAAGTGAAAATGCTTTAGCACGGATATGGGGGCGACTGTGAAAACCTTTTTTAAAAAGGTTAAAAAGTTCTTTACCTTTTTGCTAGCAAACCGCTCTGTTCGCAGGGCTCTAGAAACTGAAATCGTGCTCCTACAGCCTCTTCCGGGTCATTTGACATCCCCCCTCCCTTCCCCAGGCTCACCCCAATGCATTCTAGGGTGACCTTGAGGAAGGGAGGGAGGGAAGTCTGACAGCGGAGGTCACTCACTTTTTGCTTCTGTTGAATGTTCGAAAAGTAACCAGTTTATACTATGCTTACCTTTGAGTTTCTGCAGCTCAGCCCTCAGGTCAGGTCCTGCATGCATGTAGATACTTTCAGACACCAAATTCTTATCAGTGAGAGACTCATTGCTGGTGTTCACTATGGCTGTGCAGTTCAGTAATGCTACATCACCCCGCCTGAGGAAAGATCATAATATTCAGTGGGCAGCACAGAAGAGGACAATGTGCAAAAAAAGGTGAAGCTCTTCACAGCAGCTACGTGGACTTTGCTGCACTGTTTCTCCACACCAGTACTGTTTCACCTGGTACATATATGACAGCAATGGAAATGTTAATACAACTTACGCACTTAAGTATTCAAAGAACTCATGAAACGCATCAAGTTTATTGCCTTTGTGGTATATGAACGTATTTGAAAGCTTACCACAATATTATTTTTGCACTGATGTCTTTCCTAAATGGGAACGGAGATCGATCAACTTGGGTTTTTTCAGCCGGAATTTGAGAGGAGTTCAGCTGGTCTGCCTCAGAAAGGTCAGCCCATCCTGGCAAAGTATCAATATCCACAAAATGGGACGGGGCACCCAGAGGATCCATGGAATGAAGATATCCAAACTACTTCAGTTTACTTAATAAGCACTCTACTTCTTTCTGAGATTTTCTGGGTTCTCTAAAAACAAAACAAGAAAGAGATATAGCACTGTTAAAAACTTTATCTGTTTACGAAAAGGAGCGCTGAAAAATTAATTCCTGTGAAAAAATGCATATGCGATTCATTATGTTGAAGCAGAAAAAATGCATGGGTGACAACATTTCTCTATGGAAATCAGTTTGAAAACGCTTTCTTGGAGAAGCAATCTAAAATGTCCAGAATGTATGAAATCAGCGGTGATGATATTTAATTGGCTTCTGCCCTCTGCAAAATGACGACATTTCTGAATGTCATTTCAATCTTGGGAGCGTCTGAGACCCGTCTTAAGACCAGCTCTCAGGAGATGGTAAACCTACTTCTGGATTGTACCATTTCAGATTACAGGCAAAACTTACATGAAGAAATACTTCTCTATATAAAAAGTTTCATGCATCTAGAAAACTAGTTTGTAAGGAAGAAAAGGTTCTACTTTAGCCTTCTCCCTGACATACTACTTTTGTATGAGCAGAATCCTTTTTTTCTGGAAGATCATTCCATCCTGCAAGCTTCCACCTGAAGAAGCACCAAGCAGTCACAGGTTTGGGAGACACATCTGCTGTTTGGGAGAACGGCGTTGCTCTAAGACAGTGGTTCCCAAACCTTTTAGCACCGGGGCCCACTTTTTAAAGCGACACTCTATCGGGAACCACCTAGCTTTACGAGACTTTAAAAAAAGGTGATCTAGAAAGAAATAATATTTTATTTGCAAGTAATATTTATTTGCAAAAAACTCACTCCATTTCTTGTAATGAGGCAGCCCTAATGAATAGCCTCAAGGTTTGAGGGGAGCTCAGCTCTTTGAAGGGCAATTAACAGCTATCTGATTTTTGAATAGGCTCAGCCTTGAGGCAATTACTTATCTTGCCATCACCCATGTTTTCATTGGAGGCTCTGTGGGACCCACCAGAAATCAGGTCCCGACCCAGAGTTTGAGAAACACTGCTCTATGAGGTTGCTTATAGTGCGGCAGCCCCAACTATATTGTCTGTTCAAAGAACCATATGACTCAGGCTGAAAGCTACTGATCAGAGCTATTGATGCACAGCCTTGTGGACATCACCACTTTTAAGATCTGCTCTTGTTGCTCCACCTTGAACTAGAGAATCAAAAAGCATACTTAACTGCTTTGTTTTTAAGGATTATACTAAACCGATCCAATGAAAAGGATCACTGCAAACTAGCCAGACTTACCATATCCAAAGGGGGGCAGGGTGCTTATACCTTTAAAGGCTTTAACCATTGTTTTGAAGAGGGAAGTTGGGCAGGTGCAGCTTGTTGTACCCTGATGAGCGCACCTGCTCAACTTCCCTCTTCTAAACAATGGTTAAAGCCTTTAAAGCAGGGGTGGGCAACCTTTCAACATAAATGCTCCTAGCATTTTAATGGTTGTATAGGTGAGGGCATTTCAGCAGGTGCAGCTGCTTTATTAGTACCATCAGCCCTTGCAGCTGTCAAGATTCTGTCTTCTACACAACTCTTAAGAACACAGAGGCCCTACTGGTGGAAGGTTGGCCACCCCTACTTTAAAAGGTATAAGCACCCTGTCCCCCTTTGGATTTGGTAAGGGAGTTCAATCAAAAAATTTTCAGCTGCAATCCTAGTCATACGTAGGAGTAAATTTCATCAGACTCAGTAGGTCTTATTTTCAAATAAATATGCAACATGCTAGACTGCGAGAAGCAGGACCAGAAGAGGGAAAATGATTTAGTGAAAAGTGAGGCACGAGCAGGCTCCACATTACACTTCCCCTTTATACTGTTGCTACTAATGCACACCTGCATGGAGTCAACTACAGCCAGAAAGTAGCTATTGGTTTCAACATTTTATTTTTCAAAGTTTTCCAGCATGTGCATGAACTTTCCCCCCTCTGGAGCAAAATTTACCTGGAAGAAATTCCCACTGCTCAACCCTCACAAGGAGATTGATAATAAAAAAGAAAGAAAATTGTAAGCAGCAGCTAGAGGCCATTAATTTGCAAGAGACAGTGACAGCTCATTAGTAGCAGACATTTCCAGGAAAAGCACAAATGTATACAATGGGGTGGCCAAACCTGTTTGATATAAGAGCCACATAGGATAAACTTCAGATGTTTGAGAGCTGTGAGATGTTTGAGAGCCACAATATATAAGAAGCGTTTAAATTCTTAAATTTATTCACCATGAACGTTTTAATCTAGTGGACTCTCAGTTTATACCTGGTAAATTACAAAGCGTGAAAATCTTATTGACTTTTTATATTAATTGTGATGCAAAGAGAAGCTTGGCCAACGTATTTCCGAGAGCTGCACATTGCCACATATGGCTCAGGAGCCAAAGTTTGGCCACCTCTGGTATACAAGATAAAAACAGGAACTTGTGTGTGTAACAACAGTTACTATTGTTGCACTCTTCCAACAAGCCCCTGGCCTCCCTCTCTCTCTCTCTCTCTCTCTCTCTCTCTATTTCTGCTAACTGAAGCTGCAATCATATGCACACTTTACTGGGAGTAAGCCCCATTGAACACAGTGGGACTTCTGACATGCACAGGGCTGTACTACTATCAGTCTTTTTAAGGGTCACAAGACCCGCGGCAGAAGCAGAGCTACCTTGAAACTAGCAGAGCCGCGACCGCCACTGTCTTGTGACTTCCACGGAGAAGTTCTCCCTGCGCCTCTTTTTCTTTTAGCAATGTGTTCCCTCCTCCCTCCACGGCGAAGAAGCGAGGCAGACCCGGCCCCCGCCCCGCGCGAGAGCTGGAGCTACGGCAGAGGGGACGAAGGAGAGAAAAGCAGGCAAGGCGAGGAGCGGGCGACCGCCAGCTCGCGGGCCTGAGCGGCAAGCGCAGGGGCACCCGGAGAGCCCCGCTTCCCGACCTCACTCACAGCCTCCAACGCTGCCGCCCCCATTCGGCCACGGCAGGCGCTTCACAAGCCGCCCCGGGCGGAAGGCCCCGTCCACAGCAAAGCCGCAGAAAACACCGGATCCTGCCTTCTCCTCGTCTTCCGGTGGACGCCCCGACCCAGTCGAGCGCCTCCTCCTGTCTTCTGCTGCAGCGTCCAATCCCAGAGCCGCACGTTGCCATAGAAACAGAAAAGACAGTGGCGCGCGACGATGCCGGAATGTCTGGTGACGAATGAGAAAAAAAAAGGAAAGCCGCCAGGATTGGCCGCCGTACTCTACGATCCCTCGCTATGCCACATAGAGATAGAAATACTAGAGGAGCAACTCAACTGACTGGAGACAAAATTCGTTTCGACGCTATTTTTTCCTTCTCCGGGGCGGAAGTGAGAGCTGCCCATAGAAAACAACGCACTCCAAGGTTTTAGCCTAGCTGTAACTGGACAGCGGTGTGTCATCATCGACGTCTCCATCCCAAAAAAATATGTTTGGTTTATTTGTTTAGCGTTTAAAACAATTGTCCAGCAATGACATTTGAATAGCATGTTAAAAAATGAAATGGCAATGGCCATCCCGTTGCCAATACAGTTCTTTATTCCCATATTGCAGCTTGGAAGAGCTGTGGCTGACAGAGAGTGATTGCAGCCTTGCAATGCCCCCCGCTGTCCACGTTACGGGTTAGTGATGATAGGAATGAAGCTGGCTTTGATTTCCTGCCCCACACTCCTGTGCAAAACACCCCTCACGTCGCAGCCAAGGTCTGTCGACAGTCGACGGAACTTGCCCCCCTAGGGGCAGTCTCCCCTCCCAGCCCAAGTCCTGTGTTCTGTGCCTTGTGCACGAAGGGAGACACACAAAAAAGATTTTCATAATAAACCCGGAACCTAAGAGTTGTGTGTGAGTTGAGTTTATCATCACAAGTCTATGAAAGCCGATGTCTGAGGCTACCCCGCCCTCAGTGTCTGCGCTTCCTCCTCCCCCGAATGATGGTGGCTGTGTCGTCTGGTCTGTTTCTTCCTTGGCCATAATGATCTCGTGGTGAGCACGTGTTGGGGATTGAGGCTTGTTTGCGGGAGCAGCGTTTGAGTGAGTGAGGGAAGTAAAGTACTTCTTGCTTAGACCGTAGGAAGAGAGTGTTTCTGAGCAGGAACAGAAAGCATTTTTCCCCTCTCGGTAACTAATGCAGCGCCGCAGTGGCGTTCCTGGAGGTGGTGCAAGGCGCTGTACCGCGTCTTGCAAATCGGTGTAACGCGACCCTTTCCCACTCGCCCCCCGGACTGGCCGCGTGTTACACCGGTTTGCAAGGCGCGGTGCAGAGTGTTTACGGTGCCGCCCGCACCACCTCCACGAACGCCACTGCAGCGCCGTCACGTATCGGGCTATATGGGAGGCGGAAGGATTTCATTGAAATGCTACGTTTTTATCCTGCCCTTTCTCCAAAGTGCTTAGATAGGTTTTATATAACCTCTTTCTAGCCCCCATTTTATTCTCGCAACAACCTTATTGCCGGCGAAGGTCTGGCCGTTCATTTGGTGAACTTGATAGTCATCAAGTCTTAGTCAGTCCAGGATTTTAACCTGGATCTCCCAGCTCGAAATCCATGATTGCCGTAGTTCAATCTATGCATCACACGGATCTCCAGATTAGAGCGTGGTGTCTTCAGACAGACTCCAACCCCTGGTATCTCTCTTTACAGAAGCTAGTCTAAACATTGGCACAGGCATGTGGTTGGGCTCTCTGTACAGTAGTGAGTTTTCTCATCTAACTAGTGGTATTGCTTAAAGCCAGTGTGCCTCTGATGTATAAACTGCATGGAGGCTTCAGTTTGCATTGGTTCTCTGCCTGTGGCTTTAGTTTGTATAGATGGGAATGTGCAGCCTGTGTGACTAGATTTTTGGTGTCATTGTGGAAGTGTCCTGTGAAAACCCATTCCTGTCCCCACTGTACTAAACTGAATGTGTATGTGTGGACAGCACCTGTGTAACCATATTCCATGGGCAGTGTTGCAAACACCGTTCGTGTATCAAAATTGAGAGGGAACATTGCAAGCCATCGGGCAATGCTCCTGTACTAATTCTTGGTGATAGAAGGGCAGTGACTACTGACTCAGGGTGATTTTTTTTAAGCCTTTTAAACTTCCAGTATTACTTTGGAAATAACATACACTATTTTTGCTCTTCTTTAGTTGTCCTGGCTAGATTTTACAAGGATTTGGAAATTCCTCCATGGGTCTCACCAAGCAGTATCTGCGCTATTCAGGCAGCATCCTCTTTGGAGTGGTTGCCAGCCAGAAAGGCAATATTGTCTATGTGACTTTGCGGGGTGAGAAAGGTCGTTATGTGGCAGTGCCAGCATGTGAGCATGTTTTCATCTGGGATATACGGAAAGCAGAGAAGGTGAGCCTTCCAGAATATGTAGTACAGTTGTTCCCTCGTATCCGCAGTTTCAGTTATCCGTGGTTCTCAACACACACACCCCATTCTGCTCCCCTGTTTTTTACGTTGTAAGAACACAAGAAGAGCCCTGCTGGATCAGGCCAAAGGTCCATCTAGTCTAGCTTCATATATCTCACAGTGACCCACCAGATGCCTCAGGGAGCACACAAAGCAACAAGATACCTGTATCCTGTCGCCACTCCCTTGCATCTGGTATTGAAATAGCCTACTACTAAAACCAGGGGGTTGCATATACCTAGGCTTACCGTCGTCCCGGAATCTAGGCAGTCTTCGGCCTAGTCCGGGCCCGAGCTTCGGCCTAGTCCGGGCCCGAGCAGCTCCCAAGGATGAACTGCGGCTGGCCAACGAGGTTCCAGCTTCGGTCGCGTCATCGACCGGAAGCCGGAACCCCATTGGCCAGCCGCAGTGCATCTTTGGGAGCTGCTCGGGCCCGGGCTAGGCCGAAGCCTGCCTAGATTCCGGGATGATGGTAAGCCTACATATACCCATCATGGCTTGTAACCTGTGATGGACTTTTTCTCCATATCCCCTTTTAAAGGCATCCAGGCCAGGTGCCATCACCACATCATGTGGCAAGGAGTTCCAGAGACGATCCTGCACCCCCCCCGCGGGGGGGCAGATTTTCGCCGCCCCCAGTAAACAAACACACACACACACACACACACACACACACACACACACACACACACACACACACACGGGTTTTTCAGAGGTCTACGGGCTTTTTTACTGTAATGTTCATGTGTGTATGCTTTGTCCCACTTAGCTTGTGTATCCCGGAGCCTTCGTTCTGCCTGCTTTCGTTCTGTCCGGGCGGCAGAACTCCGGAAAAGCGCCCGTTCGCTCCGGAGCAGGGCGCTCCGTCGTTCTGCGCTTGCGTCGTTCTTCTCAGCGCATGCGCAGAAAGCAGGACGGAGCAGGGCGCTCCGTCGTTCCAATCTCTCTGCGCATGAGCTAACTGAGAAGAACGACGCAAGCGCAGAACGACGGAGCGCCCTGCTCCGGAGCGAACGGGCGCTTTTCCGGAGTTCTGCCGCCCGGACAGAACGAAAGCAGGCAGAACGAAGGCTCCGGGATACACAAGCTAAGTGGGACAAAGCATACACACATGAACATTACGGTAAAAAAGCCCGTAGACCCCCGAAAAAACCGTAAAAATACAAAAACACAAATCGAAACCTAAGTAGTCCTCCGCCCCCCCAGGAGCCTCTGCGCCCTCCGCCCGGGGGCCCTGGCCCCCCCCTTGAGGACGTCTCTGAGGAGTTCCATAGATTAATTATATGCTGGGTAAAGAAATATTTTGATTTTGTCTGTTCTAACTCTCCAGTCCCGCCACTCAATTATAGTGGATGTTCCCTAGTTCTGGTGTTGTGTGAGAGGGAAAATAACTTCTCTGTATCCACTCTCTCCATCCCATGCATAATTTTATATGTCTCAATCATGTCCCCCTCTCAGGCGCCTTTTTTCTAGACTGAAGAGCCCCAAACGCTGTAGCCTTTCCTCATAAGGAAAATGCCCCAGCCCACTAATCATTTTGGTTGCTCTCTTCTGCACCTATTCTAGCTCCACTATATCCTTTTTGAGATGTGGCAACCTGAACTGTTTTAAAATTTTTAATTATTTTTTTATATAGCGGAATACCGTGCACTGAGTGTACCATGCTATAATTCTCCCTGATTTGTTAGCGGACAGATGGTTGAAGTGTACCAATAGTTAAGAAGTCAGTCTTAGGCTTTCTACGGCACACAGTGTGTTTAATTCAAAGCTGTTGTCTTTCAATCTTTTCTGTGTGAAGGTGGCTGTGGTGCACTATACTACAAAGGT
The DNA here is from genome assembly GCA_026170595.1 of Plestiodon gilberti rubricaudatus. Lineage (NCBI taxonomy): Eukaryota > Metazoa > Chordata > Lepidosauria > Squamata > Scincidae > Plestiodon > Plestiodon gilberti. The sequence continues at coordinate 103,248,336 of JANXHW010000002.1, read as the reverse complement.
CTGTTGTTTTTACCTTTGCAGGTTCTCGTCCTTCAGGGTCTCAAGCAGGAGGTGACTGCCCTTTGCCCATCTCCGGATGGGCTTCAATTGGCTGTTGGATATGAGGATGGATCAATCCGTATATTCAGCCTCCTAAGTGGTGAAGGGGACGTCACGTTTAATGGGCATAAGGCTGCCGTTACAGCCTTGAAATATGATGCACTGGGTGGAAAGCTGGCTTCAGGGTCAAAGGTGAGCATTCTCAGGTTAATTGCGCTTGCCTGGTTGCCATTGGTGACCTGGTAGTGGTGTTGGTGGGCTCTTTTCTGGTGCGTTTTATAAAAAATAAAAATAGCTCATCAAATTTGCAAAAAACAAGCCTTTTACTTGCTAATAAAGACCCAATGTGTTAGCCTTTCCTTGATAGTTTTGGTTGCCCTTTTCTGCACCCTTTCTAGTTCTATGATGTCCTTTTTGAGATGGTGCTTTCGTAATTATGCAGAGTATTTGAAATGTGTCTGTGTCATAAAGGGCTTCTTATTTTCAATCCCTTTCCTATAAATCCTTGTAATGAATTTTGCCTTATTTCACCATTGCCACTTACAGAAGCTGTTTTTATTGACTTATCCATCAGAACCCTAAAATCTCCTTCCTGGTTAGTTGTGGCCAGTATGGATTCCATCAGTGTTTATGTGAAGTTAAGATTGTTTGCCCCAATGTGCACCATTTTATACTTACTTACATTGGATTTTCCTTGATGTTCTGTTGCCAACTTACTCGGTTTGTAGAGATCCTTTTGGAGCACTTCACTGTGTACTTAGATTTTCTCTATTCTGAATAAGTGAGTGTTGCCCACTAACTTGACCAACAGTGCAATCCTATACAAGCCTACTCAGAAGTAAGCCCCACTGAGTTTAATGGAACTTACTCCTGAGTAAGTGTGTATAGGATTGCAGCCCAATTCACTGCTCACAAGCAACTCCAGGTCCCTTATGAACAAGCTAAATAGTACTGATCGCAATACTTTACTGGGTACATACCGTATATGCAATACCTCATACCGTATATGCAATACCTCACTTATTGTTTTCCATTGTGAGAACTGTCCACTTATTCCTGCCCTCTGCTTCATGTTCTTTAGCAAGCTACTAATCTACAAGATGGCCTGTCATCCCATGTCTGCTAAGTTTATTCAGAATCTTTTGGCGAAGGAACAACTTCAAAAGGGGTAGCTGTGTAGTGGAGTCTAGTCCTTTTCTCAAAAACTGTTTGAAAGTCTCAGTACTGTATATGTCTACCTGTCTACATATGTCTACCTCTATGTCAGGGATGGCCAACCTTTCAACCTGAATGGTCCTGGCCCTCTCCTGGTTGTATAGGTGAGGGCATTTCAGCAGGTGCAGCTGCTTTAGCAGCACCATCAGCAATTGCAGCTGCCAGGATTCTGTTTTCTACACAACTCTTAAGAACGCAGAGGCCCTAATGGTGGAAGGTTGGCCACCCCTGCTCTACGTACTGACATTCTTGAGAAATTCTAAAGAGTTGGTGAGGTAGAACCTTTGTTTAAAAAGTCACCTTAACGCTTAATAATTCTAATAATGTTTTCCTCTACTTTGCCTGGGTCAAGTGTTAGACTGACATGCATGTCAGTTTCTGGCTTTCCCCCTAGATCCCTGTCATAAAGAATGATGTGGGTTAACTTCATCCTCTGTTAAGAGCTGAAAGTTGGGGTTTGTGAGTATGACACCTTGTCTGATGGATTCCCTGCTAAATGGAATTTAAGTAAGTGGCTGTGGCAATACAGGTTGAGCATCCCTAATCCAAAATGCTCCACAATCCAAACCTTCTTTTTGAGTGCCGACATGACGCCACAAGTAGAACATTCTACATCTGACCTCATGTGGTGGGTCGTAGTCAAAACGTAGGCGCATGACAGAAGTTATTAAAAATATTGTAATTACCTTTTGTATAAGGTGTATATACACCTTATACCAGAGGTTCTCTAAGTGTGAGGCCCGACTCCCAAGAGCGTCATTGAAAGCAGCCAGGGGCGTCGCGTTAGTCTTTTAATTAACACATATTCTTGCTTGCAAGAGAGAGAGAGCAAAAACAAAGACCCGGGGAAAAGCTGCCTCTTCACATCGGGTCACTCAAAGTTAATTTCAAAACACTTCAGGTTTGTAGGCAGTTTCCACGTCTTGTTTAACCACAGCGTGAGGGAAGCCCTTGCTTATCTTATGTTAAAGAACAATTGATAAGCCGTTAAGTACTCAAGCTGAGCTCCTGGAGACAGCAAGCTCCTGGAGACAAGACAGCATCCCGTTTCTCTCATTGTAGGTTTGCAGATAAGTTATTTTCATTCAGGTTTCATTCAGACATTGCAGGTTTGCAAATAAAGTATTTTCTTTCTGTTGAATGTTTTTAATAAAGCAAACACAAAACAAATGCAAGAACTGCAATTGAAAATGGTGCAGAGCAGGTTCTGCTTTACTGTCTTTGATTTCTATGTTTAGTTTGGTTGATTAATTATTAGGATTTCTCTCCTTCTTCCTTTCTGACCCACCTCTAAGTTAGTTCCCCACTCTATTTGCTGGGACAAACCCCCCCCCCCCCCCCCGGAAACTGCCAGGCAGTATAAGAATCTGTTTTTCATCTTGCAAAGATGCTACCAAAAGGAGCTAGCTTTCTCTCTCCTGCAACTGGGGTGGGGCATGACCAATGCTTCCCTCCCATGCTTTGATGTTTCTCTTGCCATGAATAGGACTAACACAGACAACATCAGTGCCCTCTACCTAGGCCTGCCAATGGAGGGAGGGCAGCATCCCAACCCCACCCTGCACACTCCTGGCTTAGCTGATGCTCAGCATAAGCATGGAAAATCCACTTTAGGGCTCGTTTTGGGAATATACACATACATATACACATACATATAAGAAAGGGTGCCTCTGAGCATGTAAAGAGTGCCTGTTTCTTCCATGCACTGTAATGGGGAGTCACAGCTAACGGTGAGGGAGGTCAAGGGAGCCGCGAGTCAAAAAGTTTGGGAACCACTGCCTTATACTAATAAGGCTATTGGTATAAGGCAGGGGTGGGGAACCTATTTGCAGTGGGGGGCCATTTTCCCATAGGGAAAATTTGTTGCGGGTCGGCCATTAGGCCGGCCGATTCCCCCCCCCCCCGCAAATTTGACCCCCCCACGAATTTACCACCCACCCACCGCTCGCCCTCCCTCCTCCCACCGCTCGCCCTCCCTCCCACCGCTCGCTCGCTCGCCCTCCCTCCCACCCACCCACCCACCCACCGCTCACTCTCCCTCTCCCTCCCATCCACTCGCTGCTCTCCTTACCTCGGCTCCGGGCCAGGGCCGCTGCCGCCGCCGCCTTCCCGCGCCTCCTTGGTTTAAAAACAGCCTTCGCACAGCGTTGCTGAAGCCGAGATTGCCCTCTCGGCAATTTCGGCTTCAGCGACGCTGTGCGCAGGTCCAGAAAGGCCGCTTTCCAGGAAAGCTGTGCGAAAGCGAAGAACACAGGAAAGCTGTGTTCTTCGCTGTGCGAAGCCCGCTTTTAAACCAAGGAGGCGCGGGAAAGCGGCAGCGGAGCCTCCGGTCCGGTCCCACGCGGGCTGGGCCAGATCGTCCTGCGGGCCGGAGGTTCCCCACCCCTGGTATAAGGTGTATATGAAACATAAATGAATTTCGTGTTTAGGCTTGGGTCCCATCCCCAAGATACCTCATTCTGTGTGAGCAAATGTTCCCAAATCCGAAACATGTCTGGTTCCAAACATTTCAGAAAAGGGATACTCAATTTGTAGTATATGTTGAGCCCTCAGATTTTTTTTTCCTCCTAGGACACAGATGTCATCGTTTGGGATGTGATCAGTGAGAGTGGTTTGTACCGACTGAAGGGCCACAAGGATGCCGTTACACAGGTGCTCTTCTTGAAGGAGAAGAATATATTGGTTTCCAGGTAAAAGCGCTCAGTTAGGATGCAACAGGCAGACTGGTTCAACGATGTTGACGTCCTGATTTAGCACAGTTGGTTGTAAATGTTTCCTAGCTCTTCCTGTAGTAGTATGTCGCTGGCCTGCACAACTCGTGAACCATCAAGCTGAATGCTGCCTCTCCGCCATATATTGTGGCCTGCTGGGGTCTTGACACGCTCCTTGTTTTTGTAGTTCTAGGAAGGCATCAAAAACAGGAGATTTATTGAGCCCTTCTGGGTCACCACCCTACAGCTTGACAAAAAGGAGATAATTCCCTTCCTAGTATGTTATCCTATCTAAGCATTTGTTAAAGGTCTTAAAAATAAGAACAGAGTTTCACAGAATTTTAAAATGGCCAGGTGGAAGAAACCCACCTGGTCTATAAGAAAACAAGAGCAGCCCTGTTGGATCAGACCAAGATCCGTCTCGTCCTGCATCCTGATTCCAACAGAGGCAACTCATATCCTCCCCACTGGAGCTTGATTTGCTTGTGGCTGCCTGCCCACTCTTTGGTGAAGATAAGAGATGCATTATGTTGCTTGTTCCACTGAATTATTCTTTGTTAGGTAGTCCTCAGAAGCCACACAGTGGAAGTCCTTTCCTTTTTCTGTATGATGGCCCTTCATATACGATACTTAAAAATGGTTGTCATATCTCCCCTTAGTCATCTTTTCTCCAGACTGGCAGCAATCCTACCCAACTTACACCACCGGTGTAACCCAGTAGTGCAGCGAGAATGGGAGGCCCCAGAACGGAAAGGGGATTCAAATCCTATTCAAAGGGGATTTGAATCCCTTTCCGTTCTGGGGCCTCCCGTTCTCGCTGCACCGCTGGGTTACACCGGTGGTGTAAGTTGGATAGGATTGCGCTGTAAACATACCAAGCTCTTATAACCATTCCTCTTGGCTTGGATTCGAGATCCTCACCATCTTTGTTACCCTCCTCTGATCCCACTGCAGCTTATCAGTGTCCTCCTTGAAATTAGGTGCCCAAAACTGAATGCAATATCCCAAGTAAGGTCTGACTAGTGCAGAATAGAGTGGAACTATTACTTCTCATGGGTCTTTTTGGGAGGGGAGGAAGATGAAAATGACGCAGTGTGCTTTATGAAGGGCTAGCTAAGCTGATACCAGTCCTAGCTCCTCTTCCTCCTGAAGAAGCTGTAGATTGACCGAGAGAACTCAGAATTTATATGACTGCATATTATGTCTGATTTAAATTATTCAGTTATAAGCATCAGGAAAATAAGGTTCTAGCCAGAATGCCTAACGTTAACACTACACAGGCCTGCAAATTTGAGGGTAAAATTTTTTTTCTTCAAAATTTATGGTAGTTTTATATGAATTTGAGGCGTTAATTCCAAAAATGGCCTCGATTTTGCCCTATCACGTCTAGTTTTTGGGGTACGGCATCGCCACCTCATAATGAGTCAAGCAGCTTTCTCGTGAAGGAGCCATGGTGTCGGATTCCTCATGAGTACTTGCATTTTTTTTTAAAAAAATGTTTATTTATTTCATTTTATAAAGGAAAACAAAAAAAAAACATGTGCTTTGATATATGTAAATATTTGAATAGAATATACAGTTTAAGTAGTTGACAGGTGAAAAAAGGGAAAAAATTTGTAAGTAAATTAATATGTATTAGAAAAAAAAAACCCAAAACACCCATGCTCATGAAGTTAAAAGAAAAAGGATATTAAAACAATCTAGACAATGATTATTTCTACGTACTTCCTGCAGTGGCTTATACATCAAACACATACTTCAAGAAATGGCTTCCAAATATTCTCAAAAATATCCAGTCTCAATTGTCTTCGGTATGCCATTCGCTCAAAGTTCGACAGGTATAAGAGGCCTTCAATCCACTGGGTACTACTTGGAGGGCACTTGTCTTTCCAATTTTTTTAAATCAATTTTTTAGCCATTGTGAGGGCACAAAGAGTCCATTTTCGCTGATCCACAGTTAGCCTCCAAGTGACAGGTAGATAATTAAGGAGAACATATGTTTCTGTAAATATCAATGATTGTTGTAACACCACATTTATGGTATTAATAATTTCTTCCCAAAAACATACAAGTATAGGACATGACCAGAACATATGTATTAAAGAGGCATGAGTACTTGCATTATGAGGTGGCGATGCTATACCCCAAAACTAGACGTGATAGGGCAAAACTGATGCCATTTAGGAATCAGTGCTTCAAATATATCCAAGAATAGGTCTTACTTTTATGAATGTAAAATGTGTGCAGGCCTATGTTATCGGTTAGGGTAATTTGGGTTATATTACTACCATACGTTACGTATAGAGGTAGGAACAAATGGTTTCCTTTTTTTGCTGATTTCGGTGTTTAACCAAAATGAAATAGCAGAAAGCGGTGTTATTTGTTTTTTTCTCCATTTTTATAAATTGTAACCGCTTTAAAAGTGTACTACGTAGGTGGTATAGGTTGTACAGTGTCAAGCAGATGAAGAATGATGCAAAATTACATGGTTTTATTTTTTTTCCACAGATTTTTTTTAGCAGAAAGCGGTGTTATGTGTTTTTTATTTTGTTATCACCGTTTTCTCCTGCCCTTAGTTCTGCCCCTAGTTATGTATTTTTTTTTTATTTCAGTGCAAAAGACACCTTGGTGAAATGGTGGGATCTTGATACTCAACATTGCTTCAAAACATTGGTTGGACACCGTACAGAGGTAACTAGACTGCAGATGTGCAAGGGATAACAATGGGCTGAGAAACTAATGACAACCTACATCTTTTTGCCCTTCAATTGTTGGCGTTCAGGAATGGTAGTCTGCGAAACTGGGTGTATGGCCATTGTCCTGAAGACCAGCAGCCCAGGCCTTGTGCATGTTTTGCTTGGAAGTAAATCTTACTGAGTTCAATGGATTTGACTCCCAAGTAAGCATGTACTTGAGGTTGCAACCCTAATTTGTCTGAGATTTTACTTCATCTGATTTTGTACATGGAGAGATTCTGCGTAGGAAGAATGTCATCTTTCAGGTTCCTTTGTATCTTTGGATAAAATGACTCTCCTTGTATTATATAATCGTGTCAGATTACAGGTGTGTGTTGCTTAACGATGAGGATACATTCTCCTATCTCTGTTGTTAAGTGACTTCGCCGAATACCTTCAAATCCAGGCCTCTGGAGTCCTCTTCTGGGTTGCACCGGGCCTCTAATAGCCTCCGTGGGCCTCAGAATGGGCCACAGAAGTGCCAGAAAGCAATTTCTGGTTTGTAAACCCAACCTCCGGTTTTGCCGGTTTCTAACACTTCTGAGGGCTATTAAAGTGGATTGCAGGCCGGGCGTGACCCAGATGAGGCCTCCGGAGGCCTGGATTTGAAGGTACCTGCAGAAGGAGGAAGGTAGATAGATGTTCTGGGGCTGCTGTGTATGCAGCCTGTCGCTAAGCGACACACACCTGTATATAATGTGGTTATATTTGCATCTTTTAGGTAGGATGAATTTTGAGCTAGTCCAATGTGAACTGCAACTTTGTGCGTGTGCACTCCGATCGGATCAAAGATAAATTAGAAAGGTGGGCTTGCGGCATACCTGAAGGCATATGACATTACCCATTTTTGAATTTGGTCTAGAATTTTGGTGTGGACAACTTGCAGCCTAGTGGTTCCTTCCGCAAACTACTACGCATATAATTATCTGCAGAGTATGTTAGCATTTTTTTTTTGTCTTTGTATATGGAGGTGTGATCCAATAACGTTAGGCTCCAAATATGTATATTTGTGTGGCTCAACCAGTTTTGCAGTACCTTAAAGGTGTCTGGCTTACTTTTTGGCTCCTGCCTCTGAAGGTACGTACTTTACGGAATGTGGGTGGAATGCCACAAATTAATCAGCTTCCAAAGTCTCGTGACCCTTAAAACCGTGTTTTAGGTTTTTTTTCCCTTCTCTGTAAAATGGGCACATAGGTATTTATCTTGCAGAAATGAGCAAAGAAAATTGTTTTAGGGTTAGTTATGTATTGCTGATGATGGGGGAGTCTGGTATTGTGTAAAGATAATGAAGCCCTGTCATATGTTCTCATTTAGGTGTGGGCGTTAGCTTTGGTTTCTGAAGAAACGCTTCTTATCACCGGTTCTGCTGACAGTGAACTGAGAGTCTGGAACATCAGCTACTTTCAGGAAGTAAGAGCTTAACACATACATCCCTTTGTCCTCTTACATTTGCCCTTGACTTCAAACTATTCACTTGACTATTTTGCGTTACCTTTGGCCCAAAAAGGGCTACTACTGGCCTACTGATGAAAAAGGCCATTTGCTTGCCCCAGGAACAGACTTCGCTGTGGTGGTGCTACCCGCGGAGGCTTACCTGACATCATATTTGTTGTCTTTTTGATGCCAGATGAACCTCTTTTTTTTATAGTGGTTTGGGAGTCGGACTTAGACCTGAAAGATCCAGGTTCAAATCCCTGCTCAGCCACGAAGCTTCCTGGGTGACCTTGGGCCAGTCACTATCTCTCAGCCCCACCTACCTCACAGGGTTGTTGTGAGGACAAAAAGGAGGGGAGGAAATATGTACACCACTCTGAGCTCCTTGGAGGAAGGGTGGTATAAAAATGTGAAAAAATAAAATAAAAAAAATTTCCTGGAATTGCTCTTGTTTTAACAGGCTTCTTATTGTATTTGTTTAGGCTGCTGTTTTATGCATTGTTTTAATTTTTGCAAACTACCTGAGAGATTTTTAACTGGAAAATTGAAATAGAAATAGAATAAATGAATGAATTAATTTATTTATTTTAAAAAAATTTATACCGCGCCTTTTCCTATGCCGAAGGCAGATGCCCAAGGTGGCTTACAACAGATGACGCCGACTGCTCGGGGGTCGCATAACTAATGTTTTCTGGTCAGCCTTGGTTCTCGTAGTCGTATAACTGCAGGAATACAACACAACGTTGGAATGTGTCTGTAACTCTAAGGAATTATCTGGATTGTTACTAGAGAGCCATAATTTCCTGCTGGAATTTGGATTCAGTAGGAGATGCCTCGGTGATTGCTTGACCACCACACAGTTCCTCTAATCTCCTTCCTGTTGGTTCATGGAATAGACCATCTGTTGCGTGAAGGGTTGCGCTGGCTAAAAGTGCATTTCCAGGGAAAAGGAGAGTATGGGCAGTGAGCCGATTGCTGTTTTTGAAGTTTGTTCCTGGTTGCCCTAGCGCTTAGCTTCTGTTATCCCACTAATTTAATTGCCAGTTGTCTTGCCATTCATTCCTCTGATTTAGTTGCTTACCCTTTGGCTTTATGCTTTTCGCGCGGTCATCACAGACACAGAGCTCGGCACCTGGAAGTACGGTACCCGTGGTACCCCTGTCAGTTCGCCGCGGCACCTGCACACAGTTGGGGAACCGCTGGCTTTATGTGTATCTTTTATATGTGTGATTCCTTTTATACCATTAAAATGTTTTCATGAATAAGGAAATGTAGAATGGATATTTTCATGATCCGACATATTGTAAAAAGGAGGTAGAGATTTATGGGTTAAAAGATCATGTAAATTGTTTTTATAATATTAAACAAATATGAGGAATTCCTCGTGGAATACGAGGAATGTTTAATATTATAAAAAAATGTACATGATCTTTTAACCCATAAATCTCTACCTCCTTTTTACAATAAGGAAATGGTTTGCACGAGGGAAGATAGAAGGTGGAGAGTGAGTCTTGATTCTAGGCTCATTTTGCCTTTTTTGGTACCACAAGCAGGACCAAGACCCTAATGAACCAGATTACAAGAGAAGCAAAGGACCTGCCAATGGAATGGAAGAATCTTCTGAAGTTGATAAGAGAGAAGATGAGGATGAGACCCAAGAAGAGGTATTGTTTGTAATATAGCATTCATAAATATTACTGAACAGCAAATGTGTTAAAGGGGAAAAAAAAGTCCTAAATGTTCTTCTCTGAAATGTATAGAAACAATGAATGTTTCCTCAGTTATCAGGCAAGTTTTCTATTTTATCAGCTAAGCTGGGGCTTTACAAAAACAATAAAATATTTTTGGTGATGAACACACATTGCTAATGTACTAGAGTTGAGTGTCTTGTACGGTGGTTTCCTTGACATTTTCAGTCCATAATTTTATTCCTTCTTTTTCCTTATTCATTAGCACATTCTGACCTGTAAGAAAGCCGGCTCTATCATGCGGGAAGGAAGGGATCGAGTTGTTAGTCTTGCCACTGACCGGACAGGGAGGATTCTTGCTTGCCATGTAAGTTAGTGACTTTGGTGCGCACAGAGGTCTGCTTTCTTCTTCTGGACTTCCTGCCATAGAAATAAATATATAAACGTGTGTGTGTGTGTGTGTGTGTGTGTGTGTGTGTGTGTGTTCAGAAAATGCTGCAGCTTACTTGGTCTCTTCTCTTCCAAGGGAACCGATTCTGTCCTGGAAGTGTTCTGTGTGCTTAGCAAGGAAGAGATTCGCAGGAAAATGGAGAAAAAAATGAAGAAAGCACGGAAAAAGGCCAAGTAAATGCTTTATTGGCAATATGTCTCATTTTTAGCTTGGACCCATGTCAGAGTACAGGCAGCCCATCGCAGGGGATGATAGTGGGCTCCGTCTGCAAACATTGTGACCAGAAAATCTAGCACTTGCAATTGAAATGGGTTAACAGTCACGTTTGTTACAAGTTTCTCTTATATGTTGAGAAGCTCTGCACAATCAAACACTTTCAAATTACTGCCTAGTTGCACTGTAGGTCTCTGCTGGTATCTTTTAGCAAAATGCATACACTGTCCAAGGCTGAGAGTTGTTTAGTAATGGCGAGGAGTCAGTCGTAGAATTTATGGTATAGATGAGACATCTATAGTATGCTTGCTGAAATGGCTTGGCTGGGAGACTTGGAGAGGAGAATGCGTAAAAGGGGAAGGGGCACATTCCTCTTAAACTCAACACATAAGCAGCTTTTGGAGGACCAAAGACCAATTCTAACCAGGGGAAACCCCACAAAGGTTCAGATTTGCCCGGGGGCTGCCAGTTATCACCTGGTATGACATTGTCGAGCTTATGTATATTTCGAGCTTATGTACATTGTTGAGCGTATGTATATTTGGATCTTATTTCTGAATCAGACTGAGGTTGGATTTATATTCTTAACTCATTTTTTTCTCCCCACTCTAGGCAAAAGCCAAAGGAGGAGGGCGAGGAGGAAGTACCTGATGGCAGTGTGGTGGACTGCAGTCTGCAAGAGAAGATTCAACGTCTTATTAACATAAAAGCTTCTGCTAAAATCAAGTGAGTCTGCTGAGAGATGTTGTTGCAACTTCGATGCTGCTGGCATTAATAAGATATTATTAGCTTACATGGTGCTTTTCAGAGTTCATCATCCCAGCATAGGGGCCTGGGAAGCAGCTTGGGTATCTGGTGGAGTGGGGTGAGGAGGTATTTGCAGGACCCTATTAGCTTGCTTATGGGGCTTGTCGTTGGAGCCTGCTTTGTGCTGCAGACGGCTCACTTGTGTAAGAAAGGAGAGAATGAACTGGGCTGCATGTCCCATGTGGACTTTCACCTGGGCAAAGTGGAAGCCTGGTGTGTCTCTCCTGGTACCTTGATAGAGAACCTCTCTGGATCTGGAGGGCAGAGTTTGATGGAATGCCCTCCTTTTTTATGATCAGGGCCTCATCAAAGAAGCTTCGGGGGGGGGGGTTGTCATCAAAGGCTCTTATGCAGATTCAAAGACCTCCAATTGTCCATCTGCCCCTACCCCGATAAAGGAGAAGAGAAACCAGTCCTGGAACTCTCTAATCCGAGAGGCTGTTCCAGCTGTCAGTTTTTTGTCAACGCAATTCCGGTTCTCTAACTTTTAAAGGGCTGAAAGGAAGTTAGGGCCCAATCGTATCCAACATTCCAGCGCTGATGCAGCTGTGCCAAGGGGGTGTGCACTGCATTCTGTCGTGGTCGGGCAGTCATGGAGGCCTCCTCAAGGTAAGGGAATGTTTATTCCCTTCTCTCAGGGCCGTATTGCGGCTGCATCGGTGCTAGAAAGTTGAATAGGATTGGGCCCATAGCCAATTTTTGTTATGTTTTTAATTGTAATCTTATGTTAATACTTAATTTTAATTGTGGATTTTTTTTAAATGGGTTGAATTGTTGTATTAGTGTTGTACACCACTTTGAATTTTAGAAAAGTGGTATATAAATCTTTAAATAAAATTAAATAAGATCATGGGTTCTCCCCCCCCCCCCACATAGATCTCTGTGTTGTATGATTTGAAATGGTTAAAACAAATGATGTCTGTTTTTATTCCCCAGAGGGCCCAGATGAACTATAGGGTGTCTCTGTTTACAGGTTGCTGTTCTCAACAAGCTTTAATAATTATGAGCTAATTAGTGTTGTGTAATAATATATTGCTTTATTTAAACAGATCTTTTGACTTGATACTCAGCCCGAGAGGGGAGCTGAAAGTCACTGTAATGCTCCACAACAATATAATTGAAATGTACACCTTGAACCAATCGGTGCAGACGGCGCAAGTTGCACAAATGTCCAAGATAACCATCGGAGGTCACCGCAGTGATGTCAGAACCCTGGCATTTAGCTCTGACAACATTGCCATCCTCTCTGCTGCTGCTGAATCAGTTAAGATTTGGAACAGGTATGGAATCTTCTGGAACGCTAGAGCTGGAATAGATCTTTTCCAGGAGTGCTAAACTTCTTATCTTTTGGGAGTTAACACTGTTGAGTCTGGGAATAAACCTTCTGCTGTTTCTCTTCCTGGGATTGTGAAGAGCCACAGGTGAAGCCAAACCCCTGGGACCATGAAGGCTGCTAAACTAATCTGACATGACCTCTAGTTCTTTCTATATCCTACAGCACAATCCTATCCAACTTACACCACTGGTGTAACCAGCGGTGCAGCGAGAACGGGAGGACCCAGAACGGAAAGGGGATTCAAATCCCCTTTGGAGGGGATTTGAAGCCCCTTTCCGTTCTGGGGCCTGCTGTTCTCGCTGCACCGCTGGTTACACCGGTGGTGTAAGTTGGATAGGATTGCGCTGCTAATGATGTTAATCTCTGACCATCCTGAGCACTCCTTGTCGCTTGGAAGGGGAAATGCCTGGTTCCATTTTCTTTGAGTTTATTTTTTAAGTTCAGTTGCAGTCTTTTCCACTTGGAAAAAATGATCCACACAGCAGCTTGCAGATCAAAAGAAAAAAAAATTATAGAAACACAGTGGTATAAAAGCAACACACACAGGATCTAAGCAGAAGTAACAAGCCGTAAGCTGCAATCTATAAACAGGGAGCAAAAACAACAACCGGTATCTGTCACTGGAATGACTGAAAAGGAATAGGTGCGAATGTCCTGGAAAAAAACTTTGAAGGGAAGAAAACAGGTGAGTCTCCCTAAAGAGGGAGTGCTCCTAAGGAGAAGACCCGCTGTTTTTAAAGTCAAATGCAAATGAAGGAGGCTTTCAAAACAGATGGCAAAATTAAAATTCTACCCCTGACCAGAAGGCCCTCTTTTGAAGATTTCAAATGTATGGTCCATTGAAATGAAGCTCATCTTGCTTTAAAAGGAAGCGCTCTTTTTTAGGAGGCCTTCTCTTCTGCATGCGAGTATCTTTTGTGTACTAAATTTAAAAAAATAAATAGGGGTTTAATGACCGTGTCGGTCAGTTCTTAAAAGCATCAACGTCTTAACGTTTCACTCCAGAATTTGAATGGAGCTTCTTCAAAAGTATGGAGCAAAGGCATTCACCACCCTTTCACAGCTTTTCAGCCAGAAGCTGTGAAAGGGCGACGAATGCCTTTGCTCCATACTTTTGAAGAAGCTCCATTCAAATTCTGGAGTGAAACGTTAAGACGTTGATGCTTTTAAGAACTGACCAAAACGGTCATTAAACCCCTATTTTAAATTTTTTTTAAGTTAGTAAATATGGACCGTGAATCTCTAAGACAATATATTTTGTATGTTCTTCCATCCCCAGGTCTACCTTGCAGTGTATCCGGACCATAGCTTGCGAGTATGCACTCTGCTCACTTTTTGTCCCAGGAGATCGGCAAGTTGTTGTAGGAACCAAGGTCAGTTTCCATCCCTTCTGGAATGCTAGGGGGCCTTGTGGAACAATCCTCTCAGGTTCCAGATACCTTTTTTAGAAGGGGAAATTGTCTCCGACTATTGAGCCAAATTGCATCTCTGTTTCCAGACGAGTGTCGTTCTCAACACAGCTCCTCGGCAAATGCAGTGCTAGAAGGAAAGGCAATCTGGTGTCTGTCCAGCTGTTCAACTGTTTCCCCTGACAAAGATATTGGGAACATGCTCGGAATTGTTGGTTCATTTTTAATTGATTTCATTTATATTCTGACTTTTTGTCATGGAACTCAAGGCGATGTACGTGGGGTTTTCAGGTGGTCTCCCATCTCAGTACTGTCCAGATCTAGACCGGCTAAGTTTCAGCCAAGTTGCTACGTCATATGCCTTAAGACCGTTCCCTGGGATTTGTTTGACTTCCTCCATTTGTCTTTTCCTGTTTATTGGTACAGCTCTCTGTTGTTTGAAAAGTCTGCTCAGCATTGTGAAGTTTGCATTGACTTCCTATTGTGATGTTGATGTTTGGCTCGTGTGCGTGTGTTCTGAACTTGTTTTGAGCAGAATTACTGTATAGGTGGACCCCTGTATCCACGGATTCGCTATCTACAGTTTCAGTTATCCACGGATCGTGGGGACACCCCCCCCCCCCGGCTGTTACTTTTTTCCCAGTAAGCTCCGTTTCTTCCTTAAATAAACAGGAGAAGCAGCCTCTGGCTGCTTATTGCAGGCAAGTAGAACGAGACTAAGTCCTAGAGAGGCTCTGCAAGGTTAACAGAAACCTTGCAGAGCCTCTCTAGGACTTAGTCTCGTTCTACTTGCCTGCAATGGAGGCTGCTTCTCTGTTTGTTTTAAGGAAGAAACAAAGCTTGCTGAAAGAAAAATAAGAGCTGGGGGGGGGCATGCACGCAGAGGAGGCAGGGCGGGGCCCCCTCAGGAAACTATGGAGGGGGTGTTCACTCTTATCCACGGTTTCAAGTATCTGTGGAGGGGCCTGGAACATATCCCCAGCGGATATGGGGGGAGTACTGTACACAGTTTTGGTACAGGCCCTCAAGTGGTTCACAGAAACCCTGATTGCATTGGAAAAGGCAACGAGGGAATATGATCCGAGAGCAGTCTTTGCTGTACACATAATGCATATTTTCGGGTATGCTGCTTTGGCTACGCAGGCCTTTATCTTGCAATGTGCTCTGAAGACACAGCAAGAGTGAACTTATTTGGAGCGTCATGACAAAGATTTATGCAGCTGGGAAAGTTTTCAACCATTCCACACTTGGCCGGATCCAGTGCCAAAAGCATGTGTTTCAAACATGAGGAATTACAGTATAGTGCAGGTGACTCGCTTGTATAAAACAGCCTTATTATAAGGAAGGATGAGTCAGACTGGGGGTGTGCTGAGCTTCTCTTAGATTCCCAGTATTTGGGTGTCTCGCTTTGGAGTTAATGTGTGTTCAATCTGTCAACGTTTCCTTTACACATATGACTGTCATGTGGGAGCCCAGCGACGAGTGAAAGGCACAGCACGGAAGACTTCCGTGTTCCTGCAGCCTCTTCCTAGCATCTGGGATGTAATAATGAGCTGTCTCTGTTTGGTCTGGATGTGGTTTTTCTTTCTCCCCTTTCAGTGACTACATAAAAGCTGTATAAAAGCTGGGGTACAAATCTGTGACAAATCAGAAAGTCCTGGTTCAACCCTTGCCTCAGCCTTGATCTTGTATATATAGTCATAAGCAGGCTGCTCTCTCAGCCTCAGCCGCCTCCCCCCCCCCCCCCCCGGTCTGCAGCATGGGGTAGTCCTATTGGCCTACTTGATAGGGTTGTAAATGTCACAATGTGATGTATGTATTTGAAGCGATTTGAACATTATAAAGTGTCGTATAAATGCTAAGCCTCTGTTGACGTTCTTGGGTTTGCATGAACTGTCCGTGGAATTTTGAATGGTCTTTGTAATTAGTGATCCAACGTCATGATTTGTTTTAGACGGGGAAACTGCAGCTGTTTGATCTGGCTGCTGGGACTTTGTTGGAGACCGTAGATGCTCACGATGGAGCCGTTTGGTCCACCTGTCTTTCTTCAGACCAGGTAGCTCAGGCCCACCTTCTAGCTGTTTTCTTTAAATTTCTCTTCTAGTGGGAGGTTGGTTGACCATCGTTAGTGGGTGTCTGTATACAGTATAAATATATTTTACAATTCGGGAGTGAGGGCTACTGGTACAGAAATGTTTATAAAACAGCCTGTTCTCCAACAATGGAAGGAAGTTACTGGGAGAGACTCATTCCTTTCGAGAGACCACAGAAATAACTAACTTGAATGGCCCCCTGTGATGAGTGAGCTTGCCCCTTCTTTACCAACCATATCTTTCTCCCTAAAGACTGTGAAACACTGCATGTGTCACAGTGCGACGCGAAGATGGCCTTTGCTTCGCTTTGCACCACTTCCTGTCTATACAGGCCTGCTGCCGCCACTGCCTGACCTTTGGAGCCGAACCCTTGCAAAGCCACACAGAGAGAAGCGAAAAATGTCCTTCCCCACCCCATCTCTGCTAGCCAATCAGAATCGAGTCTTCTCAGACTCGATTCTGATTGGCTGTTCGCTTCCCTTCGTGTCCCGCCCCACTGCACTGAACTCTTCTGCTGATTGGGCAAAGTTCAATATTTTTATCTCCTGTCGCACGGCTCTGTGGCTCACGTGTGTTACTGCGCAAAGGAGAAGAGTGCATGACACACTACCCGCAAGCAGCCGCGCGGCACTGCTTGCTAGCACTTTGCGCCGCGTCGCCTGTGGTGTGTCACAGCCTTAAGGAAAGCCTCAGTGTACTGTTTAATAAGAAAGAGACTTCCCTGAGGCGCTTTGAAACCAGTGCCATTGTAGAAATACCACATAGGCAGGCAAGTGGTTCCTGAAAATGTTCCTGTTTCCTTGGAGAGAGAGTGCACAAGTCTTGGTTTTAATTGAGACTTTTGTCTCCTTCAGCGTGGCTTTGTAACAGGAGGTGCGGATAAATGTGTCAAGTTCTGGGAGTTTGAGCTGGTGAAGGATGAGAACAGTACCCAAAAGAGGTGAGGATGTGTTTTGTTTTGTTTTTCCTTTTCTGGCGGTAACTGGGCTCTCTGTACTTGTTCTCACCGCTTGGGTTCTTACAGCTTCCTAGAAAATGCAACGTAACATGCCGGTCACAAGATGGCCTTTTGCCTTGTGATGGGCAGCGCATGAGGCTTTTAAACAAAACTGTCTTGTAATGTGTGCTCTGGAGAAAATTTAAAAATATGAAAAAAAAGGTTTTTCTTTGAAGGTTTTCTGTTTTTGAGAAATGTAACTTACATATGTTAACCATGACCTTTTTAATATAAATATTACGTGTAATTTACCTGCTTGTTTTTCCCCGTGGTGTCCTGCTCTCCCTCGCATACTTTGCTGGTGCATTCTGGGAGCTAATTTTCTCCTTTCCCCAAATTGAGCACCTTGTAACTTCTGATAACTGCTTCTTCCAACCCACCTTCTGTTTATGTTGCGTATGAAGCTGCCTTATCAGAGCATTGGTCCATTGAGCCAGCATTCTCTACTCTGATTGGTAGCAGCTCGCCAATGCCGGCAACCAAAGTCCTTTGATTTGGGTATCTGACCTGGGGCCATTCACATATTAAACTCTGCTATTCTGTAACCTTGCAGTGTAGTTTCTCTTCACTTGTAAGCTGTAGGTTCTTAAACTCCTTGCCACAGGATGTGGTGATGGCACCTGGTCTAGATGCCTTTAAAAGGGGATTGGACAGATTCATGGAGGGAACGTCCATCACAGGTTACAAGCCATAAGCAACCTCCTGGTTTTAGAAGTAGGCTCTCTCTGAATACCAGATGCAAGGGAATGGCGACAGGGTACAGGTATCTTGTTGTCTTGTGTACTCCCTGAGGCATCTGGTGGGGCCACTGTGAGATACAGGAAGCTGGATCAGACGGGCCTTTGGTCTGTTCCAACAGGGCTCTACTTATGTTCTTATAGGTTCGCCACTATGCAATCATGAACATGAGTAACAGAACAAAAACAAAGAAAAATGTAGCAGGGAGACATGCCCAATATTATTGCATTACATATTGTCATTGTACTACTGGGAGAATTTACGTTGGTGGCTTCCAGTCCAAGAAATATAAAGAGCATGCATAAAGTGTACCCGAGCATATCTTTCCAAAAAGTTCACTGGCTGCCTGAGGGCTGCTGAGAATCACTCTTACTATTCACGTAAGCAATAAAAGGTTATCATATTGCATAGAAAGCATACAACCTGACCTTTCCTTTTGAAAAGAAAATTTGGTTATGAGAGTTTCTCTGGCAGCGTATAAATGCCATTCTCCACCTTGCTATAAATTCATCGAACAGTTTGCACACTCCCCTTGGGCTATTTCAGCCAATCAAAAGACATGATGACTTCTTTGTGTTTAAAAAAAAAAAAAAGGTGTTTCGCCATAGAACATCAGAAATAAAGTCTGAACTCCAGAAAGCAGACTGCCCTTATTGTCTAGATCAGGGGTGGCCAAACTGTGGCTCCTGAGCCACATGCAGCTCTTTGACGTGTAATGTGTGGCTCTCGGGAATATGTTGGCTGAGCTCCTTTTTGCATCACAATTAATATAAAAGGTAAATAAGAAATTTTCAAGCTTTATAATGATCAACCACGTATAAACTGAGAGTCTACTGGATTAAAACGTAAGTTTAATGTTCATGGTGAGTAAATGTATTTAAGAATGTACATAAATGCTTCTTAAATATTTTGGCTCTCAAACATCTGAAGTTTATTGTAAGTGGCTCTTTACATTAAGCAAGTTTGGCCACCCCTGGTATAGATCATATAGATCAGCGATTTTTCAACTGGTTTGCCACGGCACATTGGTGTGCCACAAATTGTCCGCAGTTGTGCCGCAGGAGTTTGAGGGAGGGTCATTTATTATTAGTAGGTAAAAAAACAGTGTTGTCTTCCCCCCCAGCGGCGGCGGTGCAATCTTGGGAGAGCTTTCGCTGCTGTCGGGGCCCCTTGCACCGACTTACAGCATCATCGGCTCTTCCCGTGAGTTTGGGAACCTCTGCCATATCCCCTAAGCCCTTCTGTCCGATCCCCTAACTGTAGCTGTTAAACTTACTTGGTGATGCAAGAAAGGCTGTCTGCTCACACTCAAGGTTATATTTCTGTGACTGAGCCAGGGTGTTCAAAGCAGGTTCTGATTCTAAGCCCTGGTTGTCCCCAACTGAGGAGGGATCTTAGATTAGCTAAAAATACTGACCTGGGTTCCTTCTCCTCGGCACAAATAGAAAGGAGGTGTTCATGCTGCCCCCTGTGAATTGACATCAAATGCTCCTTTTGAAGCTCCTTCCCAAGAACGACCAATGTACATCTCACAAAGCTTCCTGAGTTTGCAGTGCAGCACCAATGCTGTCAATTCTGTGCTTGTGTCCTAGGCTGTCTGTGAGGCAAACACGGGTCTTGCAACTGGATGAAGACGTTCTTTGTGTCCGGTACAGCCCCAACCAAAAGCTTCTAGCGGTTTCCTTACTGGACTGCACTGTGAAAATATTCTACACAGATACACTCAAGGTAATGAGCACCACCTTTGGTGTTTAGGTACAGGGTTCAGAGAAGAGGCTGTTTGTTCAACAAGGGGTCTGAGTAGTTTCAGGCAGTTGCCAGGCATTTCTTTTGAGTGTCTAGAGGGAACCTTAGCGAGTCCATCGTGGTGGTTTTTTTTTTTTTTGTACTTTGGAGAACAAGAGCCTCTGTGTTTTGAGTACCAGGACGCAGCGGATGTGGCTAAATCCACAAATGCAGCAAGTGCCTATTACACTTTTTAACAAAAATTCGAACAAATTTTGTGTTTAGTGGAATATTTTTTATGTATCTTTATTAATTTTGGTGCGAGATTTTCAAAAATGCTGCTGTTTTTGGCATAGCATCATTAGTTCATCCACCATTTACGGTACTCGGGGAGAGCTTACAGCCTCTTGACATGGCCATGTTTACTCTGGAGTAAATGACAGTGTTTCAATACCAACACAAAATTTAAGATAACTAAAAACGTTTTGATGATACAAAAAACCCCGAGAGTACCATTGGAACCAGCACCTCAGAACTGTATGAGAAACATTTAGAAATAAACGTAAACAGTTTTTGTATGACACGGTGTTATTTGGGTAGCCTGTCTTTTACTCTAAGAAAAGCAAGTGTGTGTTTTGGAAAGGCATCAGTGTTTACAGCGCAATCCTAACCAACTTTCCAGTGCCGGTGCAGCCACAATGCAGCCCCGGGGTAAGGGAACAAATGTTCCCTCTCCTTGAAGAAGCCTCCATGACTGCCCCTGCACTGCAAAATTCAGCGTGCACCCTGTTGGCACGACTGCATCTGTGGAGGAAAGTTGGTTAGGATTGCGCTGTTAATTATGGATTAATTAATCAGAAAAGTCCAGGCACTTCCAGACTTCTGTGCCCAGAGTTATGTGTAACAGATGACATATGTCTTCGTCTTGCTTTCCAGTTTTTCCTGTCTCTCTATGGACACAAGCTGCCTGTACTGTGCATGGATATCTCCTACGTGAGTATGGCAGGAACGTGCTGGGAACCTTGCTTGGGGTTGGGATGGTGTACGGCAGTCCTGAGTGGCCATAGAGAGAGCTCATTTTAGTATTGTGTAGAAAGTTTCATGGCCAGATACAATATTACGAGACACAGGATTCAAGGGTAAAAAAGCCATGAATTATTGGTATATTTTTCAAGCCACGTAAACGTAGTAAACTACTCCACGATGTTAAAATTCCAGCAAACAAGCAATAAAAGCATTACATACAAGGGCTTCATAGACCAACATTTCGTCTTAAATCATAAGACATTTACTAGGTCAGAATTCAAATTTGGTGATGTTAGGCGCTCCAGAGCGAACACGGGTAAAATAACAAAAAGCGCGGGAAGGGATCAATCAGACCCGAACCAGAGGAAATTGAATACAGCTGGTGCGCTGTCCTTAAACAACCTCCGGAGACAGCGCAGGAAAAAATCAATCAAAAACGGAAGAGGGGCAAAACTAAATACAGCTGATGCTCTGTCCCTAGATCACCTCCGAAGACAGTTTACAGCCGATAAATGAGCCGAGAGCTCATTTTCTCTCTTTGGTAGACATATCCTGTGAATTGCTCTTTTATGCTACAGTCTCGTCATCCAATGAAATGTAAGAGTTGGGTTGAGGCAAGAAGTTGAAGGTAGCTTTTATCTCTTTCTTCAACATGTTGAGGAGCTTCTGCTGCCCTGACATTTGTACATGCCAAAATTGGTGTGTAGGCTTCACGAATGTTAATAAAACAGTGGTTTTCAAACTCCTGTTCCTGAGAAGCTTTAGTAACGACGGACTGACTTGCTCATCTTCTGCACTGTGCTGCTATGGGACGTTGTTGGTTCGTTTTACCTCGTATGCTCTTGGTTCATGCAAGGCAATGATGAAACCTGGTTGGCCCAGCCAATCTCTTGCATGAAATGGCTGTATACTAAATGTCGTTTCCCAGAATCCTCAGCAACATGCAGGACTTCCATGGCAGAATAGTTGATGCGTAAAGGAGTTCCTTGAAAGCATAAAGTTTGAAAACCAGTTCAATAAAAGCATGTTTCTGTATTGTGTAGTGAGGAGTTCGGTGCCTTTACAGTCATCTCTCCTCAGTTGGGAAGGCCGGATAAAGCAGTTTTGCTAGGTTTTCTCCTAGCTTCATCTAAATCCGGCCTGGGTCACTCAGTCAAGCTACTGAAGCAAACCAGAGCCTTGAGGCTTGAGTCCCTCCGGAGTTTGGGGGACTCGGAGTTTACAAGGGCTGGGGAGTTAGCCTGTAGGACTTCAGCTTCCCCGTAACTGGAGAACTGGCTGTTAAAAGGGGTGGTGGGCGGCACCTACTGGAGAGCAGTTGGCCCTGAGAAACCGCACACCCATCTGACTGGGTCATTTGGTCAGCGAGGTGGAGGTGCGCAAGAACTTGTACTTACCGAGAGGCTTATTTGCCTGGGACCTGTGCCCTGCTTATCTCAGTGTGTGTTGTAACCCTAGAGATGGTAGGATACACAAGAACATATGGAGAACATGCGTCTCTGACTCGCAGGGGGCGGTTAAGCCTGTGAGACACGGGTGTGTATGAATGGTTAGAGAACATAGACAGAGACACCTGCTTTGGAGCATAATGCAGGATCCTCCTTGGATGCAGGAAAGGGTTTTATGCGTGTGCTTTACTTGATGTGTCATGGAGGGGAGCCTGGGCTCACTCTTGTCACATCAGCGACTGAGTTTCCCTTTCCCTCTCTCTCTCCCTCTCTCTGCTTTGCTCTAGGATGGGGCACTAATTGCGACAGGCTCTGCTGACAGGAATGTGAAGATCTGGGGCCTGGACTTTGGGGATTGTCACAGATCTCTCTTTGCCCATGACGACAGGTATGTAGAGCAACTGGATTCCGTTGGTATGGGCTCTGCCCCATCAGATTTAAACTTCTCTGAGACGTCCTCTACCACCATGAGAAGTCCTCTACCATCATGACTTCTGTGCAGTCCCACATATGGGGTCCGCACAGGCCCATTTGCCGAATATTTTAGAGCTTTTTGGAGAGTGAGGTGCTCTTTTCCCTCCTCTCGACTAATGCCTTTTGGCATCGAGCACCTCAGTTGACGGGCAGGATGCGCACCTCATCCTTTCAGTTCTCTCTTTGCCACCACAGAGCGAGGAGCATTCACTCTTCTAGGTTAGAGCCTGAAAGCTTTCATTCTGTTGTCGCTCTCTTGCTGAGGAGTTTGTTGCTCCTGAGGGAGGTGAGACACTCAGGTTTTGTTGTCTTGTGTTGGTGGCACAAGGGTCCAGTCACTGCCTGGGTGTAACCTGTTTGGCATCTGTGAAGTCCCAGGTATGGGATCCATGTTTTCATAGAGCAATTTGTGGAAACGTCTCTAGAGCGTTTGTCATATCAGCCTGCGATGTTTCGGCCTGCTTTTTGACAGTCCCTAAATGTTGAGCACAGTTGCTTTTTAGGCATGAGTTTCTTGTAAAAGTTGCTACTACAGCGTCTGGGCCTCTGGTGTCAGAGCCAGGGACTCCTGGGAGAAGGAATATGCACAGGAGAGTGGAAGGAAGTGGTGGCTGAAACTGGATAGGAAGTTCTTCATTGTTCTTCCTGTCTAAAATGGGCCTGTGGATGTGGGATGTAGTTTCAAAATTGTGGTGATCTGAGCCTCTCTAACATGGTCCTTTTCTCTCATTTTTAGCGTGATGTACCTCCAGTTTGTACCCAGGTCCCACCTTTTCTTTACAGCAGGAAAGGACCACAAGATTAAACAGTGGGATGCTGATAAGTTTGAGCACATCCAAACCCTAGAGGTAACATCTGATAGGTGGCTGTGCACTCCTACAGGATGGTGGGTGTGCTGCAGAATGGGACTCTCTCTCTCTCTCTCTCTCTCTCTCTCTCTCTCTCTCTCTCTCTCTCTCTCTCTCTCTCTCTCTCTCTCTCTCTCTCTCTCCTTCCTGCCCTTTAGTGTCTACATATTTGATTTGTAGGGGCATCACCAGGAAGTGTGGTGTTTGGCGCTCAGTCCCAATGGTAACTACGTTGTGTCCTCCTCGCATGACAAATCATTGCGTCTCTGGGAGAAGACGAGGGAGCCGCTGATTCTGGAGGAAGAGAGGGAGATGGTAAGAGAAGCAGCCTTGTGTGAGATGCACACTTTATTTTATTTTATTTATTTAATGTATTTATATACCAAGTTGCCAAGTCTATACAGAGCAATTCACAATCAAAACATACAAGAATTCACTTGGCTTGTTCCCTCCTAAACCTTCAGAAGAATTCAGATTCCAGTTCGTGTGTTGGTTCCTTCATCAGCTCCATGTCATTTTGTGACATTCTCAAGTATTTTTCAAGTCTAGACTCTGGATTCCTAGACTCTGGATATCTATCAACCAGATTCCTAGACTCTGGATATCTATCAAGCGACTGCTTTTTGGTGACCTGAAGTTAGCTGGAGGTTATCTCAAACTAAGGTCATGTCAGCGACAGGATGCAAAATGACACACTGTGACAAAATGACAGCGACTTTATATTGCGAAATGACAGGTTGATGTTCAGCATAGAGCAATAATACAGATGTCCCTCGCTTAACGACATTCTGCCTAATTACTCCCGGATATACGACAGGCATAATGTTGTTGGTCTGCCAGAATGACAGGCAGAATGACTCCCGGATATATATAGGCATAAGAACATAAAAAGAGCCCTGCTGGATCAGGCCAAAAGCCCATCTAGTCCAGCTTCCTGTATCACACAGTGGCCCCACCAGATGCCTCAGGGAGCACAAGACAACAAGATAACCTGTTTCCCGTTGACACTCCCCTGCACCTGGCACAGAGAAAACCCACTTCTAAAACCTCTAAAACCAGGAGGTTGCTTATGGCTTGTAACCTGTGATGGTCTTTTCCTCCATGAATCTGTCCAAACCCCTTTTAAAGGCATCCAGGCCAGGTGCCATCACCACATCCTGTGGCAAGGAGTTCCACAGATGAATTACACGCTGGGTAAAGAAATATTTTCTTTTGTCCTTTCTAATTCTCCCTCCACTCAATTTTAGTGCATGTCCCCTGGTTCTGGAGTTGTGCGAGAGTGAGAAGAATTTCCCTCTATCCACTCTCTCCATCCCATGCATAATTTTATACGTCTCAATCATGTCCCCCCACAGGCGCCTTTTTTCTAAGCTGAAAAGCCCCAGATGCTGTAGCCTTTCCTCATAAGGGAGGTGCTCCAGCCCACAAATCATTCTGGTCGCTCTTTTCTGCACCTTTTCCAATTCAACTATATCCTTTTTGTGGTGTGGTGACCAGAACTGGACACAATACTCCAGATGTGGCCTTACCATCGATTTGTACAAGGGCATAAAGGCATAATGATATTGGCCGTTTTATTCTCAATCCCTTTTTTAATGATCCCGAGCATGGAATTGGCCTTCTTCACAGCCGCCGCACACTGGGTCGACACTTTCATCGACCTGTCCACCAGCACCCCAAGATCTCTCTCTTGATCCGTCACAGACAACTCAGAACAAGGCAAAATGTTGTTGGTTGCTTTTCCTCCCTTTTGAATTTTGAGGCCTCTCCGGAGGCCTGTTCCTGGTTGTGGGCCTCTCTGGAGAAACTGTCCCTGGCTTCTGCGAGCCTCAGAATGGCCTCCGTAACGCTCTTCCGGTTTTCGGAGCAAACCGGAAGTGCCTTACAGAATCCTCTTTGGCCCATTCTGAGACCCTCAGAGGCCAGGGACAGGCCCTCCAGAGAGGCCCATGACCAGGGCTTCAAAACTTCAAAAGGTAGGGAAAGGCCCACTTAACAACGGGCCTTCTTAATGACGAGTTTCGGGGAACGTATCCCTGTCAAGTGGGGGACTGCTGTAGTTGTTACTCATGGACGAGAGCAATCAAAACATTAAAATCGCAGATAAGAATAGCAAGAAAGAAATAAGCACAGTCAGTGAGCTAATCATGTGGGCAGAGAGAGTTCCCCTGTTACTCAGTGCCTTAGGCCTTGC
Organism: Plestiodon gilberti rubricaudatus; assembly: GCA_026170595.1. Classification (NCBI taxonomy): domain Eukaryota; kingdom Metazoa; phylum Chordata; class Lepidosauria; order Squamata; family Scincidae; genus Plestiodon; species Plestiodon gilberti. The sequence continues at coordinate 103,222,755 of JANXHW010000002.1, read as the reverse complement.
CTCCAACATTGACATGAGCAGATTCACCTGAACATTTCAGAGATGGGGAGTAGTGGAGAGGGTGAGTTTCGTTGTGCCCTTTCGTTGTGCCCTTGCAATGCTAACGCACTGAATTATTTTCTTCTGTAGCAAAGAGAAACCGAGTACGAAGAGAGTGTTGCGAAGGAAGACCAGCCTGTGGTAAGTAATGGTTGCCTAAGCTTCAGAGTGGTGTTGTCTTTCTTTCCCGGGGAACAGCAGAGTTTCTTGGGAGTTAGAAGGTCCAGTTGTCTAACTGCAACAGCGAGCCAAGATGGTTCAGTGGTGTGCACTTTGGAGATGTCAAACCTGCTGACTCGCCCTTCCTTTATTTGTTCATCATCTTTCACACTTGAATTGCCTGCTTTGGACCAGGCAAACGTTTACTCAAACGTTTCCACTGGAAAATTAATAATAAAATTAATAATACAATAATGTTTGCTATCAGATTTTTAAGACCTCCCCTATAGCAAATCAAGGTTGTTCATTGGTTTTGCATCCCAAGAAGTAGGATTTGTTCCACAAGCCTGTTCGCTAACATTTTCTATATTCAATTCTAGTCAAGATGCAGTAATGAGCTTTCTAAGCTCCTGTAAGAAACCCACAAAGGTACAGGCTAATATCAAATTTCATATTAAGATACCTCCCCCCCACACCGTTTTAAGTTTTTGTTGTTTTTTTCTAACCCTGCTTGCTTATTAGTTCTTGCTGGATAGCTTATCAAAGCGATTTGGCCACAGTCTAACAGAGTTTAACTACCCTTTAACTCTCTTGGATTGTGGCCATAGGTTTAGCTTCCAAGCTTGCTTTCAGTTTTAATCAACCTCTCCTCTGTTATCTTGTCCAAACTTTTGGTTGTCTTCTCTGTATGTTTAAGTTACTTTTGTTCTCCAAATGAAATACTTATTTTTTTTTCCTTCCAACAGTAATGATGGAATTGGCTCATCTGTGTCTCTAGGAGCTGATTTTACACCAGGCTTACTGTATCATTTCATAGGGAAAAAAGGCATTCATTTTCTTGCAACATCTCATTTATTCACCTTAAAATAAAATACATTTGTTTTATCAGTGAATCTAACAGATTAATATTAAAATGAAATAAATACATGCAATAGTTGAATAATATAAACGTTTATCGGCCCTTCAGATCAACTGAAAACTTGCATCAAATTCTGTTAGTTCTTGATCAGCTATGCAAATCAATAAATGAAAATTCAACTCATAATATTCGTGTCAGTTGATCAGATCACAGTCTAATAATCATTTCGACCAGAGGTGCTCAACTTTTTTTTGGCGGCATACCACCTCTGAAGCCTCTCCAACGCAGCCGCGTACCACCGGAAGTAAATGTCGATGACATCATCGCCACTTCCTGGTTTGCGGCCGCGCTGGAGCTCAGAAAGACGCAGGTAAGGAGCAAGGGCAGGCGGGAGGGCCTTTTCCCTCTCAGAAAGTCCGCGTGCTCGAACTCTGCCGGTTTGGCAGAGCTCAAGCTGCTGCTTTTTGGCTTCCAGCGCGGAGCGGGCGGCATGTTGGCCGCCATCTTACACCAGCCTGTGTGCTTGAGCAGTGGGGAGAAAGCAGAGAAACAGCGAAAGCAAAGCCAAAGGAGACAGTTGCCCTCCAAAACAACTTCCAGCACAGGCAGATGCTTATTAGTGTCAGCCTGTGATGCAATAGCAACTCATATTTCCACCCCTGTACCTCATTGCTGTTTTATACTCCTTGTGCCATTCAATTTGGCATTGCTTTCCTGCCCATAGAATGGTGTATGTATTTGCACTCTACTATAACAGTGAATTGGGAGCCTTGGTCTCTGCAAAAAAATCATCTTGGAAATCCTTGGCTTATTACAACCCCCAACACAAACTATTAAAGGTATTTGAAGGCAACTGGTGAAACAGTAGGGAATGTGTTGCTGCAGAGTTCTGCTTCTCAGGATTTAGCGTGCATTGTTTGCCTGTTTCAGGTTGCTGGGGAGACTCAGGGCGAGGCTGGATTAGCAGGGAAGAAGACCATTGAAACCGTCAAGGCAGTAAGTTTTACCCTTTCCTGGTCAAAGCACCTGATGTGCAGAGTTGAGGGGATGTAGGATATGCTTTGGGTCTTCAGAACCTTTGCTGGGTTTTCTCCAACCCTAGGGCTACAGGGCACTGGACTCTTCTGTGGAAGACTTGAGGCAGGCTGCCTCTGGGATGCTCAGTCTGGTAGCAGAAAAGAGACTGAAATAATTTTCTTTTGGGGTGGGAAGTAATTGCAAGCTTGCCTTGCGTGTTGTCTTAGTGCTCATTTGGAACTATAGTTTAATGCATCCAGGTAGCTTGCAAGTCCCTCAGTGGAGCCCCAGCAAGAGATGGAAATGGCCCATGCTATGGTCTTCCTCTTGCGACTGAGAATCATTATTGGCCTTTTTCAGAAACTAGCTTGAGGATGATCTGCCTGATTTGGTAGTCACACCCCCAAAGCTTTCTTTTGCACTGAAAGGGAAGTGGCAGTGTTTGCTCAGCTGCATGTTTATGATTCTTTGTATCAGAGCCAGCACTTTTGGTGAAACAACCCCTTAAAGCAAAGGTCACTCTGAACGCTAATTAACTAGTGAGCTAGTCATGACTTGTGTAGTAAATGATCATTGCAGCATCCTTGTAAAACTTCTGCTGCTGTCAGGGAGGTGCAACAAAAACATGGCCGTCACCCCCCCCCCCCCCCAATGCTTTCACAGGTAAAATGGTATTAGATTAGTCCACCGTTGTACATAAAAACCACTCTGATATGCAGTCATCTACTCCACATAAAAAAGGCCAGCGGGTGGCGCAGTGGGTTAAACCGCTGAACCATGAGCTGTCGATCGAAAGGTCGGCAGTTCGAATCCGTGACGGGGTGAGCTCTCGTTGCTTGGCCAGCTCCTGCCAACCTAGCAGTTCCAAAGCATGTTAATGTGAGTAGATAAATAGGTACCGCTTGCGGGAAGGTAAACAGCGCTCTGTGTTCCAGCCGCATGCTACGCGCTGCGGCAAGGAGAGTCATGCCGGCCACATGACCACGGAGGCGTCTTCGGACAACGCTGGCTTTTTGGCTTTGAAATGGGGATGAGCACCACACCCTAGAGTCGGACACGACTGGACTTAATTGTCAGGGGTCACCTTTACCTTTTCACTCCACATAAACTTGACCCCTTCCGTTTGTTCAGCCACTGATGCTTTTGTGTCTGTAGGCTGAGCGGATCATGGAAGCCATTGAGCTGTACCGAGAAGAGACCGCAAAACTAGAAGAGCACAAAGCCATCTGCAGAGCTGCTGGAAAAGAGGTGAGGAAGGATCCTGGGTGTGTGGTGCAGTGTGACTAGATCTCAATGATGCCCTTCTGGGGCTTTGATCTATCTGACCATGGTTGATGGATGACGTGCATTTGACCTTCTAAGTCAACTCAAAGCTTCCAGTGTTTCATACTGTAAGCTACATAAAGGAAACTTTTTTCCAAATAATGTTTTGGAGCAATGTAAGGCTGGGAGCCTTGTGTGGGCTGCAGTAGATTTGGACAGTGCAGCAATATGGCCCTGAAATGTTCAATTCTGAGTTAGGGATTGTATATAAAATCTCTAAAACATATTATATAAAATTGTATCTAAACTGCCTTGAGCGCCAGGCTTGTAGCGTGGGGAAAGGCGGAATAGAATCCTGCGCAACTTTACACAACTGGTCGCGGTATCCCGAGTCCGTTCCCGGCGGCCTGGGAACAGTGCCAATGTGGCCTGGGAACACCTTGGGAGAAGGATATTGGCGGAACGCTGTGTCGATATCCCCACCCTCTCCCAGCCTGATTCGGCCAATGCCCCCCCCCCTCACAGCCCAACCCACCCTCTTCCCGCCCCTGCACCGATAGGTACAGGACTGACTTCCACCAGTGGGTACTGAGTCTGGAGGGCGGTGGAGTAAGGGCTGCCAGCCTCCACGCTGGCGGCCCTTACTCCAGAGTCGTCACAAATGTAGTTCACGGCACGTTTGCGACGGCCTAGAGCAGAGGAGCACATGCTCTGTCGCTCTAAGAGTTGCACAGGTTCGGGCTGTTAGTTCTATTACATATTTATCGTCTCAGAGGCTTTTTTTGGTTTGTGAGTCTTCAACTTGCATGCTTTTCTTCAGCTGTGAAAGCTAAAATCTGCCTCTCTTACAAAATGAACCTGGAAGTTTCTGTGATCTGGGTCATTTACTAGAAAGCCGTATACTGTGCTGTGTAGTGAGTTTAGGTATGTAAACCTGTGTAGATCTTTGGGGTATAACATTTGCAGGTAGTGCTGTGTATATTGTTGTGTTTGATGGGGCATTTGATACATGCCTATTGAAATCTCAGTTGAAAAGGTTATGGCCCCTCTGATCGGTCTAAGAGTCCACAAATATTCTCTTGACTTATTAGCCAAGCATCAGTCTCTATCCTCCAGTGCTCCCTCCTGCAACAACTCTCTCTCAGTCCATCCCCCCCCCTTACTTAATCAGCCTTGGGGAGACAACAAAAAAGGAGCTGGTGCGAAATCTTGTGTGTGTGTGTGTGTGTGTGTGTGTGTGTGTGTGTGTGTCCCGCTAGATGAGAAATTTGACTGTATGGAGCCAAATTCTCACACAGAAACCCGGGGGAAGTTCATATGATCCGTTCAAAAGGAAAATCCTGCTACTCAGTTACGTTTTTGGCTTTCTAATCGACCAATATGTCTGTCTGGATGGAGAAATATGTCTTAATTACAACACATTTTCTGTCTGCAGGTTCCTCTTCCTGTAAACCCCATTCTCCAGGCATATGGCAATATTTCAGTAAGTATGAGATGTGGCGTATGTTGAGACCACATGGGTGTACGTTGAGACCACATGGGTGTTAATCTGGTTTTTCTTGACATGAGAGCAGATGTGGTTTTTAGGATTATGTGGGGTGCTAATGAATGGATGTCCATTATTGATTAGTGTGTGTGATGATGAAGATTTGATCCTTGTGATTTAGTCTCTGATCCTATAGTGACACATTTTAGCTAACTAGATTTCAGAATAACCTTATCAATAATATGCTGGATAGGGGATTTATACATGACACTGCTTCAAGGCTTGAAAGATGGATGATAATGCTTGTAAAGGATTCAAAGTATATTCATTATCCTGTTGTAAATCTTGGCATAGCTCTATAAGGTAGATCAGTAGTAATATCCCCTTCTTGCAGATGGTGGGGAGGGGTTAAAAATGTATGGAACTGAATGAGATGGCAACGCCAATCAGTGGCATAGCCAGGACATCGTGACAGCACACGACGTTGTGACTTCACTTCCGAGTTTAGAGGAGAGTGGTGGCAGCTTTGCGATGTGACCCTCATCCCCCCCCCCCCCCCCGGTTCCTTCTCCACCAGCTTCCCGACTGACTTTTGGCTTCTGCTGAGCTGCTGCAGACCTCCAAGCACAGCGCCGCGGTTGGAGGTCTGTAGCGGCTCGACAGAACCCAAAAGTCAGTCAGGAAACTGCTGGAGAAGAAACGGGGGTGGAGAAGGAATGGGGGAAGGACGACTTTCGGCTTCTCTGAAGCTGCTGCAGACCTTTGAGCACAGCACTGTGGTCGGACGTCTGCAGCTGCTCCACAGAAGCTGAAAGTTATCCAGGAAGCTGCTGGAAAAGGAACAAGGAGGCGGTGGCCCCCATCTTGGCTGGTCTCCGTGGCACCCCCTCACGTGACACTCCAGCGTGTCACCTGGTGCGGTGTCGTTCTCCCCCCCCCCCCCGCTTGCTATACTACTGACGCCAATTTTACCATGCCCTGGAACTAATAGCAAATGTAAAATTGGGTGACTGTAAAATTCCCCTCCCCATTACAGACAGGCAGATACTACAGACAACCAGCCAGCCCACTACAAGCAACAGCTGATTCACCAGGACCCTCACCCAAGAGGCTCACCACATGAGAAATCCACCTTCGAAAAGAGAGAGCTGGATGTCATGTGGTGAGCCTCTTGGGAGAGCTCCCGGCGAATCAACTGCGGCTTGTCATGAGCTGGTTGGATGCTGGGAGGTGAATTCTTATTGTCTCACAATGTTAACATTCGCTGTTAGTTGCAGGGCATAGTAAAATGGGCATTGCCATCTAGTTTGTCACCCAACACTGAATTTGCAAGTGATCGTCTGTATGCTCGTTTCCCACAGAAGAATTGCTGGAAGAATTGCTAGTCTTATGACAGACACCATTTTCTGTATCTGTCATCTTCCCTCCTTTATTTTCACGGAAAAATAAATTTTGCCAATAGCAAGTGTTTTTTGTTGTTGTTGAGAAATATGCATTTACCAATCAGAAAACAATATACATCCTAAAATCATGCTCTGCGCTTACTGGAGCAGGATATGTTTCTCCAAAGGATTTGAGCTAACATACCAAAGCGGACAATGGAATCCACTTTTGTCCTGTTCTTTTCTTGCAGCCTTCTGCTTATGTATTGGATGTTCTCAAGAAGGTGAGGTCGAGGTGAGTACCAGGAAGGTTTTTGCGGTTTGTGAATGGACCAATAGGCCTGGCTGATGGGAACTCCTGAGGTAGAAAATGTGTGTGCACCCCGTACAGAAGAGTCCAGGTTCTGAGCTCATCATCTATGCAGATCAGTCAAATTTACAGGCAGCTACTACAGTCACATAACTTGCTCTAATGAAGTTATTTGGATTTCAGCACAATCTGAAAGAAGGCCTGTGTTGTACAGCAAGGTCCTAGGGATGTACAGAGCACCACATTTTTGGCCCCACAGCTATCTTGAGTTCTTTAGTGTGGTAGAACCTGTAGTGCAGAGGTTCCCAAACTGGGGCACCACGATGCCCCAGCTGGAAACAATGGGTCTCTACTCCCTGAAGGGGAGTGGCAACCTGTGGTGATGGTGACGCCGCTTCTGGGATCTTGCTACCGTGATCACCGAGCTGCCACCGCCAAGCAAAATAAGGGTGTGTTTTTCACTTCCTTGAGGGTTGGGCATCGCCTTTTGGGGGGTGCGGTGAGCCTGCAGACCCTCTCCAGGCCTCCCCGCGCCTCAGAACGGCTCCTGATCGCGATCGTGACCCACTTCTGGTATTGTCCAAGTGTTCCCCCTTTTTCAGGTGTCTTGTGCAAGCCACTGGTTACTGTCTTCTGTGCTAGAGCCATCTGCCTCGGTGGCGATGTCTTGCTGAGAAGGGGGCTGCTTCTGTCGGTTGATGTCTGGAGTGGGAAGGTTGATGGTGTTTAACTCACCTCCTCTTCCCTCCCCACAGTGAATTGGAAGAATCTCTATTGGTGCTGCCATTTTCCTATGTGCCTGATCTTCTCAAGCTCTTCAATCAGTATCTTCAGCAAGGCTCGGACGTGGAGCTGCTTTGCCGGGCTCTCTTGTTTCTGCTCAGGTAACCCTTGCATATAGAGAGAGCGCAAAGTAGCTTCCTGGGCTGAAGCAGGTCTTGGATGGATGGATGGCCTGATCTGAGCCTGTGTGTGAATGGTTCTAACAAAAGCCAGAATGAGCTTCGTGACCATGCAGAGACTTTTGATTAAGTTTCAAGCCCAGGCTTTCATACAACTGCCTGCTTTCAGTAGCATGCAGTTCATTATTGATTAGAACATAAGAAGAGCCCTGCTGGATCAGGCCAAAGGCCCATCTAGTCCAGCTTCCTGTATCTCACAGTGGCCCCACCAGATGCCTTAGAGAGCACACAAGACAAGAAGATACCTGTATCCTGTTGCCACTCCCTTCACCTGGCACAGAGAGAACCTACTTCTAAAACCAGGATGTTGCTTATGGCTTGTAACTTGTGTTGGACCTTTCCTCCATGAATCTATCCAATCCCCTTTTACAGGCAAATTGCCTAATACGTGCTAAGTGCTGTACTGAATTTGTTTACGAAGACTTTGCCGGTGTGTTTGCAGTAAAAAAGAGGGGAATTAGAAGGAAAAGGGAAATTTGTCTCTAATAAATTAAACTGTTAAGCATCTGAAAGCAGTTATCAAAATGTTCACAACCTCATCCCTCAGGTAGAAGGGACATCCTTCTTATCCAAACAGTGATTTCCACATGTGCTATAGACCTGAGTCCTGAAACAGCAGCGTGTGTCCCTGAATGGCCTTTCAGTCACTCTCATGGGGCGTTGTTATAGGACAACGTTTACCACAGTCGGGTTCTGGATGAAGCGTTTTGTTACCCCTCACTCCAGTTCCCCCAGAATTAATCAGTCTCCTGGCAGCTCCCAGCTCCTTGGAAAAATACCCAAGAAGATTAAATAATTTTTCAGAGGCTTTTGTATCTCTCTGTGTCAGATTTGTTAGTCTATCCTTTTCCTTTAATTAACACAGTATGGCGTACACAGACCACCCTGGGAAGAGTTGCAGAAAGGCTGACAGTTAAGCAGATGGGCTTGAAGGCTCGCAGAACTGTTGTTTCAATGGCCCTGGGCATAGCGTTGCAGGTTCTGTCAAGCTGAATTGAAATGTGTCAGTGGAGCACATATACCGGGTGTCCCAGGAGTAATAGGGCAGTCAGAGATGTGGCATTTAATCAGATTTTTTTTAAAAAAAAATAACTATGTATGTGCAGGAGATAATATAAAAACACAGAACAAATGCTGATTACAACAATTGTTCAAAGTGCTGTCTGTTCGCTTCAGTACATTTATCAACTCTTTTTACAGCAGAGTAACACACCTTCCAAAAAAAAAAAAAGGGGAGGAATCTCCTCGTGGTGTGGCTGGGCAATTAGGACTTGAACAATGATTTGGTGGTCTGAAAGTTTATGTTCTCCCTCCCCCCTCAGGATACACTTTGGGCAGATCACAAGCAATCAGCTTCTTGTTAAGGTGATGGAGAATCTGAAGAAAACCACCCTCTCTAAAGTCAGCCAAGTGAGGGTAAGTTGGCATCGGTGGGATGTTGAGAGTGTGTAAAAAGGGTGCAAGTTTTCAGTGCCACTCCAGCTCTCACAAACTCTGCTACCCTTGAGCACTCTTTCAGTGGTTGCAACAGGAGGGGGAGCGAGCGAGTTTGACTAATGTATTTAGGATCTACACAACTGTAGTTATCAGTTCAAAAATGATATATTGAGAGATGGATGGCACTACTAGGCTCAGATCATACATTACATACAGGGGTCAGATTCATGTTGTAGGGTGAGGGGTAGGACATCCCACCCTAAAGGGTAAAAGAACCACCAGGGACAGAAAATTGCTGCCCAAAGGGTTTATTTAGAGGTAACTTCAGGGGAGTATACCTGTTTAATTAACCTTATGCCAGTTTAGGGGAGGTGATTGTCCAGTGTCTTTAGACAGACTCTAGCAGTGCAATCCTGTGTAAGTCTTGCACCGGTGTAACAGTGCACTTATGCCAGTGTAACTTGCCATACGTCGACAGATGCAAATGGTTTAGCAATTTTCATGTTTTATAGTCTTCGTATTTGTCTTTAACATTTATTTCGCATTTTATGGCTTGTTTTTAATTGTATTTTTATACTGTTGTGAGCCTCTTTGAGTGCCTTTGGGAGAAAAGCGGGATAAAAATCAATTGAGTAATTGAATAAATAATATAGCCAGGACAGTGGTTCCCCTCCCGCAGTGGGAAGTCTACCTGGTACCGGTCCCCATGGTGATTGGAATATGCATACATGCCCTGGGCCCATACATTATAGAGCAGTGATTGTGAACTGGGAAATCTCACTTTGGCCTTAAACTCACTTAAGTGGCTTTAAGGCAGTGCTTCTCAATTTTTTTCTCTCATGCCCCCCCTATGAAGAAGAAAAAATTTCGCGCCCCCCTAATATAACTAATGCAATGTAACTAATGTAAAGGGGGGCTCGTTGCAATAGTTAGTGTGTATGCTTTGCGCCACTTATCTTGATTGTAGGAGCCTCCAGCGACGATCTAGTTCACCGACGATCTCTTCCGGGGAGCAGATCGTTCCTCTGCTCCCCGGCGCGAACTCTGTAACGCGCCTAGGAGCGCTTTGCAGAGTTCACGCATGCGCAAGACGACGATGTTGCCAATCGTCGTCTTGCGCATGCGTGATTCACAGCGTGAACTCTGCAGAGCGCTCCTAGGCGCGTTACAGAGTTCGCGCCGGGGAGCAGAGGAACGATCTGCTCCCCGGAAGAGATCGTCGGTGAACTAGATCGTCGCTGGAGGCTCCTACAATCAAGATAAGTGGCGCAAAGCATACACACTAACTATTGCAACGAGCCCCCCTTTACGGAGCCTCGCGCCCCCCCTGGGGGGCGCGCCCCACTATTTGAGAACCGCTGCTTTAAGGCAAGGCACTATTTTCTCACCTCAGACCTTTATTAGCAGTAATAGGAGAGTGAGGTTTGTCTACCTTAACAGGGCATGTTTTTTTAAGCATTATGAAGACCGTGTCTGTCAAGTCAGATTTGACTGGGTGAAGTAGCTCGACTTCACTTCAGTGCAAGAAAAAAGATAATTGAATGCAACGAGCCATATCAGAATATCCTTGGTGGATCTTTCAAGTATGCCCTCCTCTTGGTTCTCTCACACTCATGCCTATAGGATGTGCTGGGGTTCAACATGGCTGGTCTCCAGTTCCTGAAGAGAGAAATCGAGGCCAAAGACGACGTGATGTTTTTTGCTGACGCTACTGATCGCTTTGAGGAGAAAAAGAGGAAAAGAAAGAAGAAACAGAGAATGATTCTTGCAGTGGTCTAATTGGGACGTTCTGGGATCTGTCCCTTCAGAACAAGGGGGGGCTTGGAAGAGTTGCTTTCTCCAACAAACTGAAGTGGTCTCGATTTCATGAGTTTGGGTGAGGACACGTGGACAGGGTGAGAGCTTCTACGGGATTTTTAATAGGACTGCGCCAAAGTTTTGTCCACAAATGTTTTGGGTCGTAAGTGGAGGGGGTCATGCTTCTTCTCCCCACCAGTTTATTGTTCACCCACTTCTTGTTTATTCACAACTGCCTCTTTCCCCAATCTGTGGTTTGGGTGCTTTTTAAACACGAGCTTCTTTCTGAGGCAAGCACCCCACATCATCACACTGCCAATCCGATACGGCTTTTTGACATCACAAAACCAAATCATAGTTCTTCCAGCTCCTCATTCTAAATGGGCACACATTTTAGCCCCAATTGTAGCCCCCTCCCCTGTACAGCTGTCAGACTGTTTTCTCAAAACATCCATTTTGGCCCAGCCCTAGAATGGAAACTTCTTTGCAATCTACCATGTATTTTTGCAATTTCAGTCTGTGGTTTGTTTATAAAGCCTTTAAACGTAGTGTCTTTGACTTGTTTTTTTCTGCGTCTACATTAAATGAACCGGTTTATAAAAACCTTCTGAAATAAAATGGTTTTAAAACCCACATCCAAAGTATATAACATTGTGCCAGTTTAGGGGAGGTAATAAGTGCTTACGTATTTGTAACAAAGTAGTAAAATGTGTGAGTGGCAGCTGTTTGGAGTGCATCCATCCAATTTATGCAATTTACCGTAGCTACTTTTGTATAAGTCGAGAAACGGAAGTCTTAAAATTTATCCTGAAGACCTGGGTCAACTTATCCACAGGTCAATGGATAAGGACATTCTTGTGATTATTACACCATTTGTTTCATACTTACAGTAACCTCCCCCAATGACTACCGCTTGCCTAGAGCAACCGTACCGCTTTGGTCTTTATTTGCAACCAATGAGAGACAGGGCCTTTTAGCCTCGTTCCCACTTTCATCCTCTCCCGCTCCATATAAAATAACTTTTTACCCTCTGCAAAATGAGTTCTGAAAAGAAAATGAGAGCTTACACGGCATCGCTCAAACGGAAAGTTATTCAACGTGCAAAGGAAACCAATAATTGTGTAGCTGCAAGAGAATTTGGCGTCAATGAAAAACTCATTAGAAACTGGAGAAATAAAGAAGCTGAACTGCAAGAAAGGCCAGTCAAAGTGCTGCATTTCAAACTTGCGCCTTTTGATGGGAAATGGAAAAGGATCTGAATGAACATTGTGACTTCCTCGAGCATTCGGATAAGGGCGTTTCAGTTGAGAAATGAAGAAAAACATTCAGCAACTTGGCCTCGGGTGTTGTGTTTTGCTGTTTTATGTTGCTGGTCATTGACCGTAATAAACTATTGGATTGGGATTGGATTGGATTTGCCTCGGGTAAAATCTCGACCTATCCACAGTTCATAGCACATTTCTGACTTTTTTTGGCTCAAACTTATCTATGAGATTGACTAATAGGTAGGTATCTATGGTACATGCTGAGCAGGTCCTTGTTATGTGCTGGTCCTTGTGAGATGCTCTAATACGTGCATTCTCCAAATGCAAAATGAAAACTAAGTTCTAGTGTCTGCTCTCAAATCCAGTTGTTTTTTCTCTAGGAGGGTGCTGGTGGTGGGTACAAGCAATCCCTTTTTCCTGCTTATGCATGGAGCATTCAAGAAACTCAGTCAGTTTACAAATATCGTCAACAGAGTGGGTGAGAATTTACACAACCAATCTTTCCCCTGCATTTGGCTTACATTTGTTATTTTGTCGCCAAGTTTCCAAATAAAGAAGGGATCCACAACTCTCCCATATGCGCAATCCTATCCAACTTACACCACCACCGGTGTTACTAGCGTTGCAGCAAAAACTGGAGGCCCCAGAACGGAAAAGGAATTCAAATCCCCTCCAAAGGGGGATTCAAAGGGGATTTAAATTCCCTTTCCATTTTGGGGCCTCCCATTCTCGCTGCACCCGTGGTGTAAATTGGATAGGATTGTGCTGTGAGATGTATAAAATTATGCATGGAATTGAGAGAGTGGATAGAGAGAAGTTCTTTTCCCTCTTGCCCAACACCAGAACTAGAGGACATCCACTAAAATTGAGTGGCAGGAGAATTAGAACAGACAAAAGAAAATATTTCTCTACCCAGCGTAGAACTCCTTGACACAGAATGTGATGATGGCACCTGGCCTGGATGCCTTTAAAAGGGGATTAGGCAGATTTATGGAAGTCTGTCACAGGTTACAAGCCATGATGGGTATATGCAACCTCCTGAGTTTAGTAGTAGGCTCTCTCTTAATGCCAGATGCAAGGGAGTGGCGACAGGATATAGGTATCTTGTTGCCATGTGTGCTCCCTGAAGCATCTGGTGGGCCACTGTGAGATACAGCCTTTGGCATGATCCAGCAGGACTCTTATGTAAATGCTGCCTTTTCATTGCTACAAACAGACTCCACAGTAGCAGTGAGGAAGTAATTTTTATTATTTTATAAGCATGGCTAAATGTCTATTCATTTTAGTAACTGGAAGGTATGCTGAGAAGTGGTGTGGTACACTCTCCAGCACAGTTTGTTTTGCGAACAAGTGAATAACTTTTAAATACATACAGGAGTAAATATATCTTAATGTATTGCTTTCCACATATTATTCATGCTGGATTAGAATCTTGTCATTGTAGGGCTGTTGTGGTCTGTTCTGCAAAAGAAAGCAAGATTAGAAGATAGCAATGAACACATCTTCATTGCTGAAACAAAGACTACAGTGAAGCTTCCTCATGGGGCAACATGGCAGACATCTGAGAGTTACGTTATGAAAGACTAGGTCCGTTCTGCCAGTGGAATGACTGCGGATGAAACCAAGAAAATGATGCATTTTAGAATACTGACCGCTTATCTCTAATCTTTCGAGGAAAATATAGTATTTGATCAGCTTTGTACCAGCTGAATCTGCTTTAGGAAGATTCAAATGCCGCAGGCGAAAGTACTGATAGCAACGCCTTTCCTACTTTTACTCTGATGGCTAAGAGTCTTAGGAAAGGGGCTAGAGATCTATTGTTTTTCCTGTCCAGTACGTACAATTTTCAAATCGGCTCTACTCTTTTCCTATTTCAAATATTACATCGTTGAGAGACAACCACCTTGGGTTGGTTGCAATCTTCCTCGTTACATCTGTGTCAAAACTGAAGCTGGGTGTGGGTTTCTCCCACCAGTCACTGGAAAGTCCTCAATTTGTAGTACTCTGCTTTTCTGGAGCAAATGGGATAAGCAAGGTTACAATCTGTCCACTGTGATGGAAAAAACTTATTATGGTAAGTCCAGCGTTTCTTTCATATCCAGCCAAATTTAAGAATCTGAAGTGAATCTAATAGCACAAACTTTGTATAACTTTTCCATTATTTTTCCCCAATGTATTAATTTAATCGATACTGTTTTAGTGAAAAGATCTGGGTGTATTCTTCCTTTTTTTTTTTTTTCCTTTTCAGATCTTCATGAGTTTTGTGCAGCCCACCCTCCATATCAGAAAGCTCCTGCACAGGCCTAAATCATGACCGTTCTGGAAAGGTTTCTAAGGGTGGGCTCCACTTCCCCTCTTCATGTGCAGTGGCAGCTACTGTACTGGGTGAGGAGCCCAGCTCCTTCTCACTTTGAGAGAATGACATCCTGTGATAAGCAACTCCTCCTCCTCAAAACTTCTTAAAGCAGGACTTTCAGGTTTTTTGTTTTTTTAGCTGCACAGGGAGCAGAAGCAGAAAGGGGCTTCTCTCTTCAGTGCAGAGCAACTTACTATTTTTTTCCCCGTTGTGTTCAATTAAATTAATTGCATGACATGTACCCACCATTCACACATGGTGAACACTGAATATTTAGCATGGTTGTTGCCACCTTACAAAAACTTTGCTGTGATGTGGACCGGCAGAGAGATGGGTTCCGTGCTTAAATGCAGCTAAGTTACTTACGTTAAGAAACAGAGAGTTTGTGAGGTAGTGTCACCCTAGAATGAGAGAGAGGATTTGATGAAACCAGCCGGACTGAGCCGGACTTTGTCCCCTGTGGGTAGTCTGGTGGTCTGTGTTCGTAGATGTTGCCTGTTAAGACTGGTGGAAGACATGTTAAGGATGGATGTTGTTTGGCTAAACATCTTCAGGGCTGTTCCCTAAAGGGAAACGAGAATCTGATTCTCTGAGATAGCATTAGCTATTGGATTCCAGCTTGCCGTTTAATTTGCTTAAAGCAAAAAGTACTGAGAAAACAGGGAAGAACGGAGACGCTGGAATGCAGGGGGCTTATCAGCAAAATGCAAGAGGCAACATTGCCTAGGAGGTACAGTTTAGCTGGAGAGAAAATCTCTTCCCATCAATAGGATGCAATTAGTTGGGATTTCCCATGGGAAAAGTTTCGCAATTCGTTATATCCAACGGCTAATGGAGGAAAAGTAGCTTCTGAGATGGAACGTAAATCTTGTTTCCTCCATATTTTATTCATTTTGTGGATGCATTTTTTTTCCCAGAGGAAAAGTGAGACCGAGGCTGCCATCCAATGCACACTTACCCGGGAGTTAGTTAAACTGAGCACAGTGGGTCTTACTTTCTAGTAAATATGCAGAGGATTGCACTGAGGGAGAAAAAGACAGGCAGGGGCTGTAAAGAAAAGGACACTGAAAGACAGATGTAGTCCTGGGTTGCCCTCTTTGTTCTTGTTTTCAAATATTTTGCTGGCACCTCAGCTAAGTACCTTTTGGGTATGAGAAATTCCTATGGGAAATGGCTTTTAACAAACGTGTCGGTGCAAGGTCACAGATGTGTAAAGAATGTTCCCTGCAAAACGCTCATATTTATAATATTTTACCCTTCCCTTCCTCACTTAAGTGGAACTTACTGCTAAGTCAACATGCATAACTGTGTTCATTATGTGGTTTTTTAAAAAATTGATGTTTTTTTAATGTTCGCCATCTTGATGTGAATTTTGATAAAGCACAATATGAGCCTTTAAGATCTGCCAGCTAGCCTCAAGAAGGGGTGGGGAGGGAGAAAGAAGAGACACCTGAACGTAGGTGAGAGAGTCTCCCCTGGCCACCCACCTCCCCTCCCCATTTTGTTTAGAAGCCAGAAGGGGGAAAAAAACCCACTTTTTTTCTGACATTGACTGTTTTTTGTTGTTTTTGTTTTGTTTTAACAAACACGTCTTGAGGGACTGGACAAAAAGTTCATTTTAGCAAGGGATGTTCTGAAGTGGAGGAGAGCTGGGCAGGACCAGGCAGGCTGTGGGAAAGGAGCCTGAAAACTGGGGTGTCCTTTGGAGGGGGCCCACTTAATTGATAAAGAATTGTTTCAGGTTTCCTTCTAACAGCAGCTGAAGCACTGCCTTTTTTTTTTTAAAAAAAGGGGAAGATTCCCTGCAGGAAGGGCTGCAAACAGGTGTACCTGTCAGAGAATAGGTGCTGGCTTGGCCAGAGCATGGCCTCTCACAGAACAAGGCACAAGGCTAGTTTCCAGGACAGCAAAGCTTCACTCACTGGGAAAGGCAGGCAGAGACCAGCTACGATTTGGAAGATAGCTGGTGATGTCATCGTTCCCCTTAAATTAGAAGTGAAAGATCTTCTCCACTACAATGCTGGCTTAGAGAAAAGCAACAAACAGCATCATAGCTAGACTGGGGGGGGGAGCCCATGATGCACCCCGTGACATCATTAGTCCCACTCCCTCCAGGGCCATCGTCACTTTGCGGCCTTTTCCAGCCAACCCCCCCCCCCCCCCCGCGTTTTTTTCTGTGGGAAAAGACCACTACGAGGCCAGGTAGGCGGGCTACTCCTTGGTTCCACGGCGCCGAAAAAAAGCCTCCCCGTTTGCCTTCAGGTGTGCTGCCCAGGGGCGGAACGCCCCCCCCATTCCTATGCAACTGGCAACAAAAGGATATTTGCTTCCACGGGCAGAAAGAGTGTTTCTGTTTCTGTGTAAATTTCAATCCGATGGAAAATTTCACCAGAGCCCTGGGGTCCTTCTGCTCCAATAGCCATGGCATAAAGCTCGATTTCCAGGTCTGCATGCAGCCCAGCAGCAACCTAGAAAAGACAGGGTGGCGTCAGCAATGAGTAAAGTCAGACATCTCTCCCTCCCCATTCACCCACCACTTTAACACTTTCCTTAAAAGTAAAAAGAAGAAATACTGCTAGCGACTCCCTCTCCCACGATCGCCCCCAGAATGCTTTGCAAAGCATTCTGGGGTGACCTGGGGAGTCGTGTGACCTGGAAGAAACTTCCAGAGTGTGATTTCAGCATGTTTACAGCAAGAACACAGCGGTTTCCACTCTAAAAGGTTAAGAAACCGCTCCCCCCCCCATTTTTTATTTTTTTAAAAAACATTTTACAGTGGACCCTTGCGGGTCCGGAATCTGCAGTGAAACAAATCAGCGGATCCTGAACCCGCGGTTAGAAAGGGTCCACTGTATACTCCCATCTTTGTTTCAATATTCTCATTCCTCATACTACTTCTTCTCCAACTTCCCACAGTGTGGCCTTTTACAGATGCTGGTCAGTAACGAGGCACAAGGATTGCTAGGAAGCTTCAATCAAGTAATCCTCAAGGCATCCTACAAGAACCTGTTGCAGTTAATCCCAGCACAGCATCTTTTTCAGTGGGTCTTTGCTGGTGTGTGTTTTTAAGATGGTGACCCTTTTAGGGACAGGAAACCATGCTTCATTTATTTGCTGTGTGAACTGCTTTGCGTGCTTTTTTTTTTTTTTGCTGAGAAGTAGTAAATCACTAGCAATAAGCCAGCATGTCTTAGATCAGAGGTTCTCTGTGGTATGGGTACCCCTAGGGGTACGCGGACCTCTGGCTGGGGGTACGCCAAGCTCTGCCCCTTTTCTGCCCCATCAGCAGCTAATTAAATGTTAACATGGATTTTAAATTGTAATTATTTTCAGAGCCCTTCCGTCTCTCTGACTTTGGTTTGGGGCTTATTTTTGTACTTTGGAAAATGTACTTTGGTGGGGAGGGGAGGGAGGAGCTGATTTTGGGAAGTGTGACATGGAGGGAAAAAAAGAGATCCTTGTCTGTCTGTCTGTCTGTCTGTCTGTCTCTCTCTCTCTCTCACAAACACACACAGAAAGTTAAATAAGGCATTTTTTCACATTTAAAATTGTTTTAGTACTTTTTTATTTAACGATTAATTACCTAATTATTTAACAATTACCTAATTAATTGATTAATCAGCAGTTAATTAGCAGGGGTACTTCAGAAAATTGGACCGTGATAGGGGGTACCCGGGCCTCCAAAGGTTGAGAACCCCTGTCTTAGATCTTTCACTGATAGGAGGCCAGAGTTCGTTTCTTTTCTGGTCTGTTGCCCCTGGACAACTGCGAGATGGAACAGCAGAGATCTCCCACATCTTGACTAGTTTGGTCCCAAGGTTAACTGTCTGACTCGCACTACTAGTTTGATGTGAAATCATGACATAAGAAATCATGTAAATTGACCTTGGAGTTATGAGAGTTAACTCTATGAACAACATGGCTTTTAATGTCTTTACCTGTAAGCCCCAAGAATCGGCATGTAGCTATTTTAGTTCACCAATGCAGAAATCAGTTTAATGCCCTCATAAGCAACTTACTGGAACAATAAAGTCTGCTCTGCTGAAAAGCAACCTAATTCCTAATGACTTACAGGCCCTGGGGTGTAGCTCACTCGCAATCCAGTACAAGGTGGTGGTTGTTTCACCCGAAACCTGCCAAGAAATAGAAAGAATTAGATGTTTAGGACTGTCTGGGCTAGAGAGAGAGAAATCATACATTTTAAGGCTACCACGATCGGTTAACAGTTAAAAAAAAACCCATTAAAGTTGAAAAAAAAAAACCTTGACGTTTCATCAGCTGTGCTGCTGACTTCAGGATGAAAAGTCAAGGTTTTTTTTTTTTCAACTTTTTAATGGTTTTTTAACTGTTGAATTGTTTTTATTAATAAATTGTTTTTATTAATAAACAATCTGTGAACCCGGAGATGAGAATTTTGAATTCAAATAATAAGTTCTTTTTTCACAGCGGACAAATGGCATTCTTGGATGGGTTGCTGCGCCTACTCACTCCAAAAGACATGCAAGTAAGCATTCTTTAAGAACGGTGGGAGGAGTCACCCTCTCCAGTTGGGTTTCCAAATAGAAGGTGAACTTCTTTTTCTTTAACTGCCCCTGCAATCTAAGCACAACTGAACAAAAGGAACCGTCTTGCCACAACTTGTTGCTTACAACTTGAAGGTAGCTTGACTTCTGTGTGCTTCCAAACATCGCAGCTGCTGCGCCTGGGAGCTCTGTGCAAACATCACAGCAACTACGATGTTTGTGTAGGGCTCCCTGGTCGCGTCCAGCGCCTGGGAGCCTCGCATTTTGGAGCTGCTGACGAAGATCGGAGGTGCTACAACAACATGGTAAGTTAAAATTTATTGTTAAAGCAAGACATTTTAATTTTACCCATTTTTTTTACAGCATTCAGTCCATAAGACGCACAGACATTTCCCCCTATTTTTTTGGGGGGGGGAGTGCGTCTTATGGAGCGAAAAATATGGTGGTAATATCGGCATGTAATAATATCCTTTGCCCAACTGCAATGCAAATGGCTGTGGTAGTGCAAGACCAGCATAGGCCATGCAGTATTACCCAATATATGATGGATTTCCCATGGCATTCAGATCTGCTTTGTAAGGGCACATGTGTTGTTTTTTAGCTATTTTTTTAATTGTTATATTGTACACCGCTTAGAGCTGTTGGAAAAGTGGTCCATAAATCTTTTAAATAAATAGATGTGACATTTGACCCTGCACGGCCAAACACGAAGCAAAGAAAGTTCCTGTGCGGTTATCGGAATGTGTGACGTTCTACAGAAAGCTGCTGCTTCTGATGTCCTGTCAAACCTTTGCGCTCTCACAGCTGTTGTGTCTATTCCTGGTACTCCTGTGGAGGGGAGAAGCCACTCTACAACAGAATGCAAAAAGGGACTTGTTTTCCAAAGGCCAGCCCAGCACCGATGCCTCTGTGCAGCGTAGATGTCGAAAAAGGTGATTGTATGTATAACTGAAACATGGAATGCAACCAAGGGAACAACCCTAACGGCACTGCAGGTCGATTCTATATCCAATACGCAACCAAAATGTCTAACATTTCAAACTGTGACTCCAACATGAGACTGATCCACAGATCTGGGCCACTGTCCATGCAGCCATACCTAGGCTTACCATAGTCTTGGAACTGAGTCGTGCTGCGGCCTAGAAAAGACACAAGCTGCTCCCAAGAGTGCACCATGGCTGGCCAACGCGGTTGCCTCGTTTACCAGAAGCCGCGGCTTGCATGGGCCAGCTGCGGTACACTCTTGAGAGCGGTCCGTGTCTGTTCTAGGCTGCAGCACGACTCGATTCCGAGACTATGGTAAGCCTAGCCATACCTTGAAAGAGAACTGTAAATCTGATACAGAACACATCAAAACAAGAAAAAAAATACCTACAATTACATTAATTTCAGTTTCATCATATTGCTATGGCTCCATGAAATATGGGCAATTAAGTCATATGAAAATATTGCCCAGCACATTATCTCCAAAACAAAGTAAATTCATATTTCAACCTCCCCAAAGGCTGCTCATCTTCTTGATGGCCTATTAAAAATGTGTTCTAGACATTTAGTGAAGCATTAGTGGTCCAAAGTACTTAACCTTACATCTACCAGCTTGCATTAATTCTGCCATGACTTTTTGCCATGACGTACTAATGCTTCGATTGCTATTTTAATTGCTCTAACCAACTTCAGTTACACTTTATTAGTCGAACTGAAGTTGTATTGTTGTGCTTGACAAATTCTTGATTGCTGCTATTTCCAGAAATTATTTAGTGCTTAGTCAAACAGAGGCTTATCTTCACTAACAATTAAATATGGTCGGACTTCTTGTCTCTTGATGTTTCCAATAAGATGAGTAGAACTGTACACCACCATATCATGAAGGACATAAGCCAATCTTCAAGAGTCTGAAGCAAAATACTTTGGTATAATCTTCATGTGAAGACGGCGTTTGCCAGATTATCTTTGGTTAGAGTAACAGGAGAATTTAATAATAATCTATTGATAATGAGTGCAAACCTGCAAAAATTCATTCCGATGTTCTTCAAGACCACCGTGGCTGAGTAAGTGCAGCCCTCCTTGAGGATGCCAAATGACACCTTAGGTGGAATGAGAAGGAAGCCGGACAGTTGCTGAGATGCAGCTGCAACCGTGCAGGAGTTGATTTTTCCAGCAATAGGACCATCATCCTGCGCAGATAAGAGAGTGATTAGAAAGGTCAATTCTACTAGCATAAAGGCCAACTGACCAGCGTTCCATTCTTTTATGATGGAGGTTCTTAACCTTTTGTGCCTCATGCAGACCCCCCCCCCCCATTTTTATTTTATTTCAAGTATAATTTGCCAGAAATTGCACTAGACGTATAGCAAAAAACAGAACTTCCAAAACATTACATTTTAATGTTAGGAAAAACGTGTTCGCTTCATATAACTTGAGGACATAAACTCATGCCAAGAATCCTATTGTGGCCAATAGGAAAATATATTATTGGCATTTCTTGGCTCATCAGTAGTCAGGGCCAAATTCATTTTTTTTGAAAAAATCCTTGACTAGTCAAAAATCATGTGTATCAAGGCACATTTTTTTTCATAATTCTGGTAGCACCTCATGTACAACCCCTAGGGGATGAGGTTGTATCAAGTACTGTACTATTGAATGACAGTGGGTCTCATGTTAAACACAGTACAAAAATTGAAACTCCAGTCCAGACCTTTAATGGAAGTGGCTTGCCTTCCACAGAATATGGTGGGTAGAAAGGAACACACATTGAATTTTCAGCGGATCTGCGTGTGCTAAAGCTACGTAACACAACATCCTGAAAGATTTTCACACTATAAAGTGAAACCGAAAAGTATTGGCCTGTGATCTGTATATGTATGGAACCATGCACAAGGACTGATTCAAGCACACACACCCATTGGAAAAATGGACCCGGGTAGAATTCAGCATGGAAAACGGTAATGTGGAATCAGCCCCGAGTCTTTGAGGCCAGTGGGGGACAAATGAACATCAACTGCTTTGTAGAGCAGTGAACTTGTACACTGAACATAGGAAGCTGCCTTAGACTGACAATGCAATCCTGCACAAGTTGGGGTGACTGACTGAAATGGCTGGCCACTGCATCCTGCGCAGGATGTGGGCCACACCTCTGCAGCCTGGACTCCCCTCGGGAGAAGGGGACACTCGTCCCCTTCCCACGGTGTAAGCGCCGGAGGCCTCCTCAGATATGCACCAGCTCTTTAGCTGGCGCACGTCTGGGGAGACTGTGTAAGGCCAGTCCGGCCTGGGAAGGGGCGTTGGATATCGGTGCAACCCAGCTCCGGTATCCCCCCCCTCCCAGGCCGGACCAGTCAATGGCCTCCTGTCCATCCTCCTCACGCCTCTGTGCCAACCGGCGCAGCCCTTACCTGCGTTGGCTAGTGCAGGTCCAGGTAGGTGGCGGAGTAAGCGATGCCAGCCTCTGTGCCAGCGTCGCTTACTCCAGAGGAGACGCAAAAATGCTTTACAGCACTTTTGCAACTCCTTAGGCTGGCCTAAAGTTAGGCAGGATCAGGCTGCCCGTTAAGCCATCTTTCTAGCTCTGATTCCCATACTCTGGTTCCTTCTGATTCCCTACTCTGATTCCCACAGAATTCAAGGTGGCTTATAGCAATATAAAATTTAAAATAAAGCAAAAAAAAAAAAAAAGACCATAAAGCCACAAAACCAGAAATATAATACCAAAACAGGAAGCACAAAAGGTAAGCAATAACCAAAGCAAATAAACATTCCAAGATCTCTTGCAGAAGGAAGGCTTTCCCAACCCCACACCCAGGATCCTTTAACCAGAGATTGAACCTGGAACCTTGACTCCACCACTAAGATGTGGCCCCTCGTGCTTTTCCCTAACTCCAGCAGCTGCCTCTAGACACTGTAGATACTTTGGCTGAGATGCTGAAAAAGATGTTTTGGGAGAGGATGTGCAAGGATGGAGGTAGACAATCATTTTAAAGAATGTTGATGGTATGATAGAGCCACTGTTTGTTATGTCTCAGTGTTGTTGTTGTTGTTCAGTCGTTAAGTCGTGTCCGACCCTTTGTGATCCCATGAACCATATCCCGCCAGGTCTTCCTGTCCTCCATTAACTTCCTGAGTTCACTCATTTTCATGTTTGTTGCATCGGTGATGCTGTCTAACCATCTCATCCTTTGCCTTCCCCTTCTCCTTTTGCCTTCAATCTTTCCCAGCATCAGAGTCTTTTCCAAATGAGTCCTCTCTTCGCATTAGGTGGCCAAAATATTTGAGCTTCAGCCTCAGTACCTGTCCTTCCAGGGAACAGTCAGGGTTGATTTCATTTAGGATTGACTGATTTGGTCTCCTAGCAGTCCAAGGGACTCTCGGGAGTCTTCTCCAGCACCACAGTTCAAAAGCATCTATTCTTCGGCGCTCAGCCTTCCTTATGGTCCAACTCTTGCAACCATACATTGCTACTGGGAACACCATCGCCCTGACTATACGAACTTTTGTTGGCATGGTGATATCTCTGCTTTTTATTATGCTGTCTAAGTTTGCCATAGCTTTCCTTCCAAGTAGTAAGCGTCTTTTAATTTCATGGCTGCTGTCTCCATCTGCAGTGATCTTGGAACCCAAAAAAGTAAAATCTGTTACTGCTTCCATTTCTGTCCCTTCTATTTGCCAGGAATTGATGGGACCAGATGCCATGATCTTAGTTTTATTAATGTTGAGTTTCAAGCCAACTTTTGCACTCTCCTCTTTCACTCTCATTAAGAGGCTCTTTAGTTCTTCTTCACTTTCTGCCATTAGGGTGGTATCGTCTGCATATCTGAGGTTGTTGATATGCCACTGAAACTCCTTGCCACTGACAGAAAACCTGAGTGTCAATCATAACAAGTTTTTTTCCTTAACAACTTTTGAAATTTTACAGGTACAACAATGGAATAAGGCTGCGTATCTCCTCTAAGCAAATAGGAGGAACTCTTCTAATCTTTGTGCCTCTGGAAAAACGAGCATGCACAGAGTTCAAATAAAAGCCTCACAGAACTTAATGCTAGCTTATGTCTAGGAAATGTCTATGATATTGGTTTTGTTTTAACCCTTTTTGTTCCAGCTACAATTAGGGATGGAAAAGCAGTTGCCCTCAGAAGGAGGAAGAAATTACTTTACCTTGTTTCTTTTACAGAATCTAGGCATAGGAAATTATGGTTCAGTTTACCTTGTTTTCATCATTAGACATTTCTTTTTACAGTATAAGTACTGTCATAATACTTACATTCTTTGCCTATGCAAATCCTCAGGGTACTATATATGTTGTATGTTCTGTGTGTGTATGAATGAGAAGAGCTTGTCTTTGTCCTTGTCTGTCTTATGTTCTTTTTTTATTTATCTATTTTTGTCTATTTGAAGTCCATGCCAGACTGAACAGTTGTCACGCCCAACAGAAAGGCAAGAAGCCCACATGATGCTAAATTTTCTTTTGCTTTTGCTTTCAACAGGCCTGATATTTTTGTTTTTGAATTTTGAGCTCATTCATTTCATTTTATTTTTTTGGTACCATGGTCAATGAAATTTACTTTAAGCATGTCAGAGTACTCTGGATATTTTGCTTGTATGAATATTATTCTTTGAGTAGTTATATTACCTCCACATCTGAATCACTCTGGAAAGTGCCAGTAAGAAGAGGGAATGTATCTGCATTTGCACACCTAGGAGAAGGGTGTGCTTGCATTAGAATGCCTTGTGATTTTAACTCTTTCCAAATTCAGCCCATGCTTCCTCAAATGAGTAGGTGTTTTTGTAATTTTGAATAAGGTGCCTATTTGGACACAGGAAGAAATCCTGGAGCCCCCCTTTTGTATAAGGATATTGCGCCTACTTTCCTGGATATGGATTTGGAAAAGATACATCAGCTTTTTACACACCCAGACCTAAGGCAAGCACTGCAGAACAAAGGCCAAACCAGCCGGTGACACCGCCTCTCTAGTGATTTCACTTTTAATATGCAAAGACAGCATCTTTGAAATGTATTTTGATTTACTTCTTTGAAAGCAAATAGTTCCAAGTGTTCATTTGAAGTAACTGAAGAATCTGAATCTACTAATATGTATATAGGTAAAGCTTGTGTTTGTATTTGCACCTTTGCAATTTCATTGGTAATTCTTGTTGTCTGCAAACTCTTCAACAGAAAGCTTTAGGCTAAAACGCCACCCTTGTAGTGATGTACACAGAGTGAAACACAGTAGGAAATCTGAACCTACATCCACTCACTACCAACTCTCATTTGCCATGAAGTACTGCCTAAGCTCCCCCTAACCTTGATTCTTTGTTTTTTTTCCAAGAACTCAAGGGGGGGGACACTAGAAGATATTGCCTTCCTTCATGTTTGTAATATAAAGGCTAACTTGTTTTCTTATGTATTGATCAGTCATCTGTGAACTGTACTTGTATGTGTATTGAATTGTGCACTATTGCCTATAACCTTGCATTACCTCATTTGAGTTTTTGATTGCTTGTATTGTACCCACATTTGAGTAAGTATTCAAGTATTCCTGGAGAGGGGAACCAAGAGGCAGTTTTTCTTCTCCTACTTCCTATTTTCATACTTACTCTGATAATCTCTATCCTATACTCCTTACTCTGGTCACTCTTTTATCTGCCCAGTACACCTACCCTTTGTGTGTCCCCCTGTACTGTCTCCCTTCCCACGACGGAACAAGACTACAGATTCCAGAAGAAGGATTCCAGAAGAAGAAATCCATATGAAGATTTGAGACGACAATATTCCTGCTGTAATATTTCGTCTCAAAGGGGGGGGAAATGTTACCACATGATGTTGCCAAGAGACTTTGAATGCCAATGACTTGTGAACTAACACGGAACATGGGCCAGACTGGACTGTATTGCACAATGCGAGGGTTATTCCGCTTGTGTTCCTGCGCCATGAGACATGATGTAAGGATTTCCCCAAGGCCAGAAGTTGAACCATGATGAGGGAAAGAAACCTGAACAGCAGCCTCCATTTTCGCCATGTGTCCAAGAAGCTCTCACAAACTTTACTCTGCATTTCCCCCCCCCCAATGATATGCTAAATATGTTAAGACAATACAGAGGGCTACCTGAAAATGACTCATCACAGACTCTGGAGAGTCTGCTTTGTCTCAAGCCAGCTCCTTAACGACTGGACCATCAAAGCAGATCTCCCCTCCCACCTTCCTATTGTTTATGTATAAGTTTTACCCAGAGGAGCACTGAGGTATGCAAGAAGTCTACTCTAGGAGCCTTCCTTCCTTTTTTCTATGTACCTTGTCCTCTTAAAGGTATTCTCCCCTTTCTTGGCCATGTGCTCTGTTCCCTATAAAAAGATAAAGACTGCCTGGCAGTCTCTCCCTCTCGCGTTGTGGACACTGGTAAGCTCTCTCTCCTGCTCTATCTTGCTCTCCCTCCCCCCTCTCTCTCGCAACCCCCCCTCCCTTCTCTTTGCATTACTTCCCAGTTAGTTTTCTGCAGGCTTTTCAGCCTGATCAGTTCAGAGACAATCTGCTTCTTTC
Organism: Plestiodon gilberti rubricaudatus; assembly: GCA_026170595.1. Classification (NCBI taxonomy): domain Eukaryota; kingdom Metazoa; phylum Chordata; class Lepidosauria; order Squamata; family Scincidae; genus Plestiodon; species Plestiodon gilberti. The sequence goes on along the minus strand of JANXHW010000002.1, from coordinate 103,196,371 downwards.
TTTGTTCTTGTGCCATCACTCCTAAACAGTATTGTAGCCAAGATCTACTCTCCAGGAATGGTAAATATCACCCATGTATAAATCAAAGAAGCCTGCTAAACCTCTATACTTCTAAGTTTCCTAGATCTGAATGCTTTGGAGTATGATCGAATTGTTACATACTGAATTGTATTTTTGTATGAATCTGACTACCGGCCAGCGGGTGGCGCAGCGGGTTAAACCGCTGAACCATAAGCTGTCGATCGAAAGGTCGGCAGTTCGATTCCCGTGACGGGGTGAGCGCTCGTTGCTTGGCCAGCTCCTGCCAACCTAGCAGTTCCAAAGCATGTTAATGCGAGTAGATAAATAGGTACCACTTGCGGGAAGGTAAACAGCGCTCCGTGTTCCAGCTGCATGCTACGCGCTGCGGCAAGGAGAGTCACGCCGGCCACATGACCACGGAGGTGTCTTCGGACAACGCTGGCTCTTCGGCTTTGAAATGGAGATGAGCACCACACCCTAGAGTCGGACACGACTGGACTTAATTGTCAGGGGATACCTTTACCTTTTTATGAATCTGACTAAATATCTAGTAAATATTGAAAAACAACCCATGTGTGTCCTCAATATTATTTAAAACGGAATTCTGTGAAACCCAACTCTGGTAAAAGATCCCTGTACATTCCGAATTGCCATATTTAAAAGCTATTCCCCAAAATAACAAGGCAATTTGGTTAACAGATTAATGGTGGAGAATGATAGAGCCACTGTTTGTTTTGTCTCAGTGTTATCCATGGTCAAACAGATGCTGCAAGTTTTTGAAGTACTGTACTACAAAAGCCTGCAAAACCTGGGAATACAAATGGATAGCAGATGAATGAGTATGCTGTGGGCAGTGATGTCTCTTTCATAACCATTTCAGCTACAACAAGCTTTATCCGGGGAAAATGTGGTAGGGTTACAGGAAACAGATTAGAAACATAATTAATCAATAGTTTGAATTAATAGACAGAAATAATGGAGGAGTAAAAGCTTATTGTTCACCTTTAGTCTGGGTTCAGATTCTGGCTTGCCTCCCTGTATGGACAAGGGTAACTTCACGTTCTCTTTCCTTGGAGATCCTGCAGCATCCACCAGAAGGGACTGAAGTTTGGGCTTGAAGGGGCTCTCTGGCATATTGTCATTTACTTCTAGGTCTACTGAAGAGACAAAGCATTTTGAGGCTGACTGCAGATTCTGCACATCCAATTCTACTATTCTGTGTAGGCAATCAGAAGGAGCCAGTGAAAATAATGTTTTTTAAAAATGGTCTCTTTACCGGGTCCCCCCCCTTCTTCTCATTTATCAAGTAGAACCTTTCATGCGGAAAATATGCTCACTAAACACTGCTTGCCTTTAGACCTTGTTTCGGAGGGCTTGCCTATAGAAAGGTCTCAAAAATCCTAAATGGTTCGTTCATTCGAGAGCCAAAGTGGATGTGATAGCAGCAGGCTGATCTGTTATAGCCTTGGGTCTGCCCCAGTCATGCACAAGTGAGGGCTAGGGTTCAATTTTCAGAGCAAAAGGGGCACAGACGTGAGGGGAGCTGAACCCTTTCCATGCCACCTTCGTATAACCCCTCCTTCTAAGTGCTTTCCTCCTAGCCAAGCTCACTTATCGTTCAGTTGAAAAGCAGTAGGGCAGAGGTTCTCTAACTCCTGGGAAGGCCCTCCGCTGCTCTAAGTAGCAGCGGGGCCTTCCCAGGGGTCGCGATGACGCGCCCGGGATCGCCCTTTTTACCTTCATTGGTGGGCAGTGGGTGTCCGGCGGGGGTTGTGGGGAGCCTGCGGACCCCTCCGCAGGCCTCCCCAAGCGTCGGAGCAGCGCTCCGACGCGATCGCAACTCACTTCCGGTTTCGCGTAAAACCGGAAGTGGGTTGCAATCGCGTCAGAGTGCTGCTCCGACGCTTGGGGAGGCCTGCGGAGACCAAAAGTTATTTCTGGTTTCACGTCCACCACTTCCGGTCGCTTCACAGTGGCATTCTGAGGCCCACAGAGGCCTATGGAGGGGGTTGTGGGCCCGGCGCAATATGGAAGCAGCCTCCAGAGTCCCCCCTTACAGGATCCGGTGAGTCATTGTAGGCATCGAGTGCTGGATTTCAGCACCCACAGTTTTTTGTATCTTTGTGTGTGTGTGGGGTGTGTGTGTGTGTGTCCGGAACCAACCCACCGTGGATACCGAGGGCCCAATGTATTGAGATTTTTCATTGCTGACACAAATTTTTGTTTTATTAAGCCCAATGCATGTCTTCTCCAAAAAACCTGCTGGAACACTTACCAGCTGCAGAGGGATCGGGATGCATTTCCCCATGGGCTGAAGAGCTTGATGAGTTAAGGAAGAAATCTACAGCATGCTCATTCCTCACCAGATGGTTATGAGTTTCTAGAGACAGACCAAAGTTATTTAAGCAACTGAGGCAACAGCATACAATTCTACAAACATGAGGCTCATATGCAGTTCCCATTAATTTCAACAGAGTCTACATAGTAAAGGTTTTTGGCCTGTGCTAAGTGTCCTACAAAGCCTCCAGTTCTGCACCAAAGTGGATTTTGCAACCTGAATAATTATTATTCTGTATTGCAGCATACCTAAACTGCTGTCAGTTCTACTTTCAGTGGATTCCGTAATTGTGTCCAGCAATGATTCCTTCTTCTCTTTCTTCGAAAACGGAGGGAGTATTTTTGAAAGATATTCAACATCAGGAAGCTTTAAGGAGAAAATAAAGTAATGAAATAAAAGGAATGGCTAAGCATTGCTAAAGCACGTCAAAACACACACACACACACACACACACACACACACACACACACACAGAGAGAGTAGAACATGCAAGAAAATAGCCTAACGTCATGGGACTTGCATGTTTGTAGGTGATTGTAGGATTGCAACCATGAAAAATAAAATATGCAACCACCTCAAATACTTAAGCAGCATACTCATGTAAATCAAATCCTTTTAGTTCCATCACAGTTCTCCTTCAAAAAAATTTTTTTGCTTTGCTGGAGGTACATTGATGACCTCTTCATTTGGACCCCCACGGAGAAACCTGCATGTAGAACCTGAAATTCTACTGGAACTTCAAACATGGATACATTGGGTGGGGATGAAGGCTCCGTGACAGAGGTTCAGGAAGTCCACTAAACTACCACACTAAAATATAGCAAGAATGAGCACTAAACTCTCTATGAATGAAATCCAAGAACCTGGCCCAATGGACCAGCAACAACTCATACAAGTGTAAGCAATTGTGGCTCCTTCCTTCCAAAGAAGTGTATAAATCTAAAACATAGAACAATGTTGAGAATCTAAGATGTACTTCATCATTGGTGATTTGGGGAAGCTTCCTATGGCACTGAATCTTGGCTATACTTAGGCTACTACGGCGGCAATCCTTTCAGCATTTTCCTGAGCGTCAACCCTACTGAACACAATGGGACTTACTTCTGAGTAGACATGCATAGGATTGTGTTGTAAAAGAACTTCCAAGTAAGGAAATTTTGTGCTTACATGTCTGAATCGCAGATTTTTGGCTTCAAGGAGAGCTCACACTGGGGTTACCAAGTCACTGCGTCCTCGTGCCTATGCTGGACACCTGTTTTTGCATGGCGCTTCAGTGACAAATGGCTCAAGCTCCAGCAAAAGACACCACTCCTACTTCTCCTTTCCATGCTATCCTGGCTGCTCTAGTAATGAGAAGAGTCTTCTGAAGAGCCAAGCCATTGGGGAAGGTTGTAAATCGCTTTGTCTGGTCAGGATGGGATGCTTCCCATGTTCTCAACTTTACCCAATGCTCCCACAATCCCATTACCTCCTTCAGCAGAAATTCCAGGCCAAATTCTGATCTGAAATAGGGGGGGATTACTTTATTCCTCATTCTCATAAGACACGTCTTTCCATCCTCAAGTTCTTGTCTGGATACGTTTTAAATGGGAGGAAAAGAGAAAACAAAATGCACACAGTTACAATGGTTTCAGGTTGTTCGACAGTCACAGTCTAGGAGGAACTTATGCTGTGAGTGGGAAGGAAGGTGAGCAAAAACAACTTGCTTAATCTTCTTCCTGCCCCTGCCTTCCTATGGGCTTCCCCACTGCCACAAGTGGAAGATCTGTGTGTTGCTGCCTCCACTAAAGCAGCCTTGGGAAATGTTTTGCTTATGATCCAGCCGCTTAGTCAATGCTGGGTGGGAAAACTCAGTAACCAAAGTAAATGAATAAGAATAAATACTTTGAGATTTTGAAAAAAGGTTCAAATGAGCAAATATATACAAGAAGGTTAAAAAAAAAGGCACATGTGGGGTACGATAATAAACAGGGAAAAACAATATCCTGCTATCCTAACTGGACCTGTTCCTTGTTGTAGGTAGGTTCCAGACTAAAGCTATTTCTATCTTTACTTTTTCATTCTTAAGTTCAGAGGGGTCTGGCTCAGTTGGTAGAGCCACCATCTTGCAAAGCCCGAAGATCGGGAAATGGCAAGTTCGAGACACGCCACCAACAAAAAGCTGTGAAAAGCCTCCATGAGGAGAGATAAGAGCTCCCAGCTGCGTCGGTCGAGTGTGGGAGACGACGGCCAGTGGAAGATTATATTATTAATATTATATTAGTTTTCAAAGGTTGTTCAATCTTCCTTCTCCGGAGCTGGAGCTTACCTGTCCCAGCATTTTTATTTTTATTTTAATGGGAGACTAGAGTATAGCTGCATCATTCCTCTAGGAGAGGATATTGTATCGCTGGACTCAATTTATGCAAGGTGCAAATAGAGCAATGCCAGAAAAGCATGCTCTTTGAACAGTGATTTCCACTTTAGCATTTCTAGAAAAAGGCCCCACAAGCATAGTACTAGAACTAAGGCTGCAATCCCAAAATCACTAGGGGTGCGTCTTATAATCAGGCTGTTGCAATTTAATGCCAGTGATTTACAGTGATTTACACTACACAATTTAATGCCAGTGACACACATAGAGTTTCACTGAATTAGCTCAACTCGAACTCTACTGACCAGACCTCGACAAGATTTTTATGCATAGCTTTCAGTCAGTCGCTTCTGAATGACACACTAAAACTAACAGCACCATTACCTGATCTGCTCTAACTTCATGCGCCAGAGAGATACCTGCATTTCCCCTTCCTGGCTGCATGATGGGAAATTGAAAAGGTCATAAAGTGTTATTATTTAGAAAGCACGAAGAGATTACAAAACAATACATGATATTTTTTTAACAATGTTATGTCAATGTCTAATAATTTCTATAATAGACTGTTTGCCTACATAGCACCTGCGAATGATATTTACTGACAAGTGCTCTCAGCAACCTCTTTTACTTTAATAGCACTTTTAACCTAGGCTTCTCACGCTTAAAAGAAACAAACATCAGTGCTTGTGACTGAGGCAAACAAGGAGCATAATTGTATAGATCAGGGGTGGTCAAACTGCAGCTCCTGAACCACATGCGGCTCTTTGACGTATACGGTAATGTGTGGCTCTCGGAAATACGTTGGCTGAGCTCACAATTTAATATAAAAGGGAAATAAGACATCTTAAGGCTTTATAATTATTTACCAGGTATAAACTGAGAGTCCACTGTTCATGGGGAGTAAATATATTTAAGAATTTAAATGCTTCTTAAACATCTGAAGTTTATCGTATGTGGGCTCTGACATTAAGAAAGTTTGGCCACCCCTGGTATAGATGAAGATGCCGATATGCAAAAGAAGTCTCTAGGGCACCTCACTCACTCCTGATGGCGCACTGGGAGCAATCACTGCCAGGATCAGCCTGACCAGGTGGGTCCTTGGCCAGTGCCCGACTTGGCCAACCTCCGATGCCACCCTTGGCGGCATGTCTCGGCATGCAAATAGCGCTAAACAACTGTAAAGCAGGAGTGGGGAGATGAGGGATATAAAATTGCAGGGGAGTGGGGGGGCAGGAGAGAGGAGCTGAGCCTTTCCTCTGCCTGTTGCTTTGCCCCAAACACCTGCCCTCTAGCCATTTTCCCAGCTAGGTCTCAAGGGTAGCATGGAAAAAAGCAATGGGGGGAGGGGAGTTGGAGGAAAATTGGCCCCACATCCACTCACCAGTTTGCCACTTCACGTCACATCCCACAGCTTTAGCACTGTATGACAGATCTGTGCACTACCACATATCCAGTTAACTCTTTGCACCTCTGAGTATATTCTCCTTTCTGCTCCACCTGAGCTAATCGGTTTTTTTCCCTTCTGCTGCTCCTGTATCTATCTCTTCCTGAAAATCCCTCCTCAAAATCCACCTTTTCAGGCACCATTAAACCAGGGAAAGAGATCTGGGGCGGGAGGGGGGGAACGCAAGGAAAACGCTGACCCAGTGTGCAGCACGGCACAGGCAAAAACCATGATTGGGTTCATTAGGAAAGGGATCAAGAACAAGATTGCAAATATAATAATGCCCTTATACAAATTTATGGCGTGGCCGCATTTGGAATACTGTGTTAAATATTCGTCTCTACACACAAGCAGGGATATTGTAGAGTTGGAAAAGGTACAAAAGAGAGCAACCAAAATGATCAGAGGGATGGAGCACCTTCCTTATGAGGAAACGCTACAATGTTTGGTGCTTTTTAGTTTAAAAAAAGGTGATTGAGGGGAGATATGACTGAGACATAGCATGGAGTGGGGGGAAAGAGAGAAGTTTTTCTCTCACTCTCTCATAATACTAGAGCCAGGGACTGTCCAATGAAACTGGCAGGAGATTTAGAATGGACAAAAAAAAGAGTATAATTCATACAACAATTGAATTTGTGGAAACAAGATGTGGCAATGGCCACTAGCCTGGGTGGCTCTGCAAGGAAACTGGACAAATTCATAGAGGGCAGGTCTATCAATTGCTGCTAGTCATGATGGCTATGCACCACCTCCAGGTTCAGCGGCAGTATGCCTCTCAACATCAGTTGCAGGGGAGAAGGGCAGGAGAGAAATATGCCTCTCTCTTCGCCTTGTGTGGGGTTTCCAGAGGCAACTGGTGAGTCACTGTAGGAAACAGGATGCTGGACTAGATGGGCCTTTGGCCTGATCCAGCAGGGCTTTTCTTATGTGCCTACTCTCTTTTACCCATCCCACTACACTTTTATCAACATTCATCTTCCTTCACTTTTGCCCCAGCCAGCTGATTAGTTCTTAAGTTTTGTTCTAAGCAGAGACTTAGAGCAAATTCACACGTGTATTGTTTACTCAAGGGATGCCACTTGATGATTTTCAAGTGCAGCCATCCCAGATAAGACACCAGAGGATTCACATCTCTCTCTCTCTCTCTCTCTCTCTCACACACACACACTCACACTCACACTCACACTCACACTCACACTCACACAAAATGGAGGCAGTTCACACATCCACTTGTAACTTATCAAATGATGTGTTTTTGAGTGCTGCACGTAGATGTCTGAATTAGGCTTGCATAGGCTTACCATATCGCCAACCAGGACGCTCCGTTTTGCCCTTAAGGGGCGGGGCGGGGCGGGGCGGGGCGGGGCGGGGCGGGGCGGGGCGGGGCGGGGCGGGGCGGGGCGGGGGGAAGGGAGCCAGAGCATCACTGCTCTGGCTCCCTTCCCCCCGCCCCGCCCCTTAAGGGCAAAACGGAGCGTCCTGGTCGGCGATATGGTAAGCCTAGGCTTGCATCAGTATAGCATGTGGCACACCCCTAGTTCTAAAGGAATAGTAAAACTGTAATGGTAGAAGCAACAAACGTAAGATGTTGTGAAGCCCTCCAATTTATAGAGGACTTAAATTTATTGTTTACCAGCAAACAATATTATAACAGTTATAATATAACTGATTCCTGCTTCTCTGAATTTTTTTTACCTATTGTGACTTACTTACCAGAAAAAAGAGTCAACTAAGTTTCAATCATTTTATGAAAAGGGCATTTCATCCTTTTCTTTCTTGCTTAGAGATGGGGCATCATTTTGTCATATATAATGAGCTTTACCACTAGGCTGTGGAGCCATTCCGCTTTCATAAAGACTAAGGTAATGGCAGGGGTGTCACAGGGGCGGGATGGACCACCCTGGGTGTCACCCCAGGGAGGGTTGACACCAAAATGACGTTCTATTCTATTTGTTACTGGTGGTGTGCAAATGCACCACTGGTAGAAAATGGGTTTTAAATTTTTCCTGATCCTTGCTGTGACTCACATGGGGATCGCATTTCCCAGGAGGCCTCCACATCATGTGATCTGGTATAGGAGGAGGTCCATGGGGGTGACATCATGAGATCTCGCTGCAGGTGTCACCAACCCTAGTGACACCCCTGGGCAGTGGCGTCACTGGAGGTGGGGTGGAATGCTAAGTTCTGCACCGTGCTGACCCTCTGTTACTCACCGGCACGAGGTGGCCACGCCCCCTCGCCTTTGGAGTCATTCAGTGCAGTGAAGGCAACGCGCAAGGAGTTTTCCTGCACGTTGCCTTTGCCCCACTGAATGGCTCCGAAGGCGAGGGCAGGGCCGCCTTGTGCCGGCCGGTGAGTAATGGAGGGTCAGCACGGTGCGGAACTTAGTGTTCCGCCCCACCTCCAGCGACGCCACTGCCCCTGGGTAACAAAGGGGAAGTGGCTTCAGAAACTTAAGGAAATTGCAAACTCATCCAAAGATTAAAATGTTATGAACCCCTTCTTTCAAATACAATTGCTTAATTGATGTTGCTGGAGATGCCAATAACTCAAGGGGTGGAGAACTTTCTAACTTAAGATAATAATCAGAGGTGTCGAGCCAGGGGAACTTTGTATTCACACCATCCATTGAAGATATCACAAGAGTCAACAAATGTCTTCATAGGCTCTTTATACCTAGCTAATAAGGAAGACTTCTGGATGACTGACCAGCAACACCGAAAATGAAATTTTTGTAAACTGTTCCAATGTTAGCTCAGTCTGTCTATCAACACTCAGTTCATGCAGGTTAATTAATTTCCCACAGTTCTTCCTGTGATTTGACAGCAACATCTCATTCCATGAACTCTCTTACCGGAACTTCTCCCAATATTCTTCAGTATCCTTCGCGAATACCTCCATTGATGGACGCTGATATTCTGAAGTCACTGCCTGCTCATATATTTCAGCAATCTGAGCTGCAAAACCATGAGATATGGTTAGTACTTACTAATATAAGTTCTACAGAACAAAAGTCAGTTGCTGCCAATTTTCATTTTGTGTCTGTTAAAGAGGAATGTTGGCACTTACCGTAAGCGTTCATTTTTCTCAGTGGATGGAGGACATTACATGGCTTGAAACCTTTGACGCACCGCACGTGGTGTGGTACGGAGCATCGGCAAGCGTCCGGAAGCAGCGCAAAAAATCTTGTCTGTCTTGCCTTCTCCTCCTCTGAGAAGCAATGCACGAGAGCTGCATTGCCACGAGACAGGAGTTGGGAAAATTGAACTTTGGCCAATCAGAGGCAGAGTTCAGTGCAGTGGGATGGGATGTGAAATGAAGCATTCGGCCAATCAGAATCGAGTCTGAAAAGACTCAGTTCTGATTGCCTGGGCGCCGAGAGTAGAGACGTCAGAAAGAGCAATTCCAGGCCAGTATAGACAGGAAGTGGCGTGAAGTGAAGCAAAGGTCAGCTTCACTTCGCCTTGCTTTGCGCTGCACCATGCCGTGGATGGTGTGTCATGGGCTTGATTCCTCTCACCCATCCCAAGTTTATGCAGATCTTTGATAGCTCTGGCCCTACCCAGTTTTGGAAGGTACTACTGCTGTAAAAAAAGGTAAAGGTGACCCCTGACAATTAAGTTGTGTCCGACTCTAGGGTGTGGTGCTCATCCCCATTTCAAAGCCGAAGAGCCAGCATTGTCCGAAGACGCCTCCGTGATCATTTGGCCAGCGTGACTCTCCTTGCCGCAGCGCGTAGCATGCAGCTGGAACACGGAGCGCTGTTTACCTTCCCGCAAGCGGTACCTATTTATCTACGCACATTGACATGCTTTGGAACTGCTAGGTTGGCAGGAGCTGGCCAAGCAACGAGAGCTCACCCCGTCGCGGGAATCGAACTGCTGACCTTTCGATTGACAGCTCATGGTTCAGCGGTTTAACCCACTGCGCCACTACTGCTGACCATATAACAAAAAACTATTTTACTTTCTATACATAAAAATAGGGCCCATGAGAGGGGGGTAAATTGTACTCGGGCCCAGAGTCAAAAGGAGAGCCCAGGAGCCAAAGGAGGGGCCCCCGGAAATTTCCTGAGATCTCAGCTGGCCTCATGGAGAGTGAAAAACGGTGGCTGGGTCAGGTCTACTGGGCAGGTAGTCCCAGTAGTGTAGCTGCCGTTTTTCCAAGGGGGCCATGGGCGGGACATCGCGTCTTCATCCAGCCCGCCCCCTCCACCGGAATGAAGTGGGACCGGATCCAAAAGGTTCCATTCCATTCTGTGGGGGGGGGGGCCGTGAAGACATGTTGTCCCACCCATGCCCCCCCTTGGAAAAATGCCAGCATTACATATTAACATGAAACAGATATTTCCCAATCAGCCGTCCTGTGAAAAAGGAAATGCAATAGAGAAGGGAGCTGAAGATTAACAAGGTTTCAACCTCAAGACTGAAAACTATAGTTGACTAACAGTAAATAATTACCTCTAGTGTGGAGATCCTCCGAAGATTCTTCAAGGGTGGGGAAAGACTGTAATGAACATAAATCATTTGAGTTATGCGGTTCTAAAAGTATCTTTTTTTATTTCAGCAATCAAAATGGTTTTGCGAACACCTAGTATTGTGGGTAATACTTATATCCATCAAAGGATCTTCACAAAAAAATGAAGACATACAGCACATGCAACTCTCTGAATGGCGCATGGATAAAACTGTAGGAAATGTTGATAGAAAATATGGGGAAGGTTTCACAGGAGTAAGGTAAAAGGTAAAGGTGACCCCTGACAATTAAGTCCAGTCGTGTCCGACTCTAGGCTGTGGTGCTCATCCCCATTTCAAAGCCGAAGAGCCAGTGTTGTCCAAAGATGCCTCCGTGGTCATGTGGCCGGCATGACTCTCCTTGCCGCAGCGCGTAGAACGCGGCTGGAACACGGAGCGCTGTTTACCTTCCCGCAAGCAGTACCTATTTATCTACTCGCATTAACATGCTTTGGAACTGCTTAGGTTGGCAGGAGCTGGCCAAGCAACGAGAGCTCACCCCGTCGCGGATTCGAACTGCCGACCTTTCGATCGACAGCTTATGGTTCAGCGGTTTAACCCACTGCGCCACCCGCTGGTCTTTTTCACAGGAGTACACCAGTGCTATTTCTATTTGGGAAATAAAGCTTCCATTCGTCCAAGGACATATCAGATGGATGTCTACATTTAAACCACTTCTACTGAGAGAAGAAACAATGAAGTCTTGACTATTCAGCGGCACTGAAGGCTCTACCCACTATGTACAATGGCCTTGAGGCCGGAGGAGGGCTGGGAGGGAGAAGGGGGGGTCAATTGACTCCCAATTCCTCCTCCTCCCCAGCCAACAGCTCTTTCCTCATCAGGAGGAGGGAGTAGGCTATCTCCTCCGTGGCTACGTTCCCACAAGTATTAAGTAAGGCATGACAAGTCAGGAACTCTGAGAAGATCTCACAGCCTCTTGTGAGATCCCTGTGCTCTTGCTGGAGAGGGGCTGTGTCTCAGTCATTGGAGTAACTGGGTTGCATCCCACTCAGCTGCTTCTGGGAGGAGAGGCCAGCAATGTGCTGCTGGTCCTCACTGGGTGGGGTTCTCAGCCACCACCTCTTCCTTGCCATTCCAAGCCACAGTGGGAGCCCACTCCAAGGCAAGATTCAGATTACTTCCCCAAGATCCAAATTACTTCCCCAAGAACAACGATTGCAGACACATGCACACTTCTCACCATAACTAGCTTGAGAAGATCCGCAGCATTTTCCCTCTCCTCTTCCGTCCTTGGATCTTTAATTGTCATCTCTTGCATCTCATCTTCTTGCTTGATGATTTTGTCAATGTAATCCTAACAGGGCAGTGAATAAGAACATAAGAAGAGCCCTGCTGGATCGGGCCAAAAGGCCCATCTAGTCCAGCTTCCTGTATCTCACAGTGGCCCCACCAGATGCCTCAAGGAGCACACAAGACAACAAGATACCTGTATCCTGTCACCACACCCTTGCATATGACATACAAAGCAAACCTACTTCTAAAACCAGGGGGTTGCATCAGAGAATAGCAGAAAGACCTGTTTATTCCAGCTAGCTATGGTGGCTATGAAAAATGATATTTGGTTCTGCATATTCACTTCAACAACTTTGCCAAAGAATGGCCATTTTGTGCAGTCTCGGGCCTGACAGAGCCAAACGTACGTTTCCAGACTGAGAGCCACTACAGGTGTCAGAGTGTTGCAGAAGAAACCACAATTAAAAGAGCCTTTTGATCCGTTCCCTCAAATCTCTGTGCTATCTGAAACAAAAGGCTCACATTTGGGGAGATGCACAATCTGTGTATTGACATGGGAAGAGTTTGCATTTTCTAGGGGTCAGGGGAGGACGACAGAATTTCCCCATTTCAAACGTTACGCAGAGATCACCATCACTTCTTACGTGCTACCCTGAGACAACTGCTGATGTGGAATATGTATGGGATCCATTCGTACATTGCCCTTGGCGTAGCATTTTATTCCGTTTGAAGGAATTCCACCTATCCGCTTTCTCTTTCCTGGAATCAGTCTGCTCATGGACTTCCCAGAGGCATCAGGTTGACCACTGAGGGAAGCAGGCCACTGAATTTAACGGATCATCTTTGGACGAGTTATCCCCCCTGAGCCGGACAGACTGGGGTCAACCGTCTTTCTCCAACCGACGCTTCGCTCTGCTACATAAGCCAGCCTAGTACATCAAGAGGCTAACATCTCTGCAACTCTGTTGCCTGATACCTGAGGAGGTCTGCAGCGTGTGGACGAAACATTGTATCCCATAGATTAGTGTTTTTAAACTGTTTCTTACATGTTAACGTTGTAGACATTTGTAAACAAATATTTCTACATGGCTGTTAATCTTGTGAAGTTGGAATCAATTTGGATCATCTTTGGTGTGATACAGCAAGACTCTTCTTATGTCCTACCTTGACAGAAAGCTGCAATTTGTGTCTCAGCTCATCCGTGACAGGTTCATACTGGATCAACCGGCGAATCTGAAGCACGTTTGGACATTTCTGTAGTGGTGCCGGTGAAGCTGCTAACTTTCTGAATTCTATGTTTAGGCCTTTCCAAGCATTCATTCCAAATGGAGGGCCTGGTGTCTTCCTCTGAACCCAAACAGCAGTGAGAAAAGCGAGACATTACCTATTATTACTTTATATTATATTGTTTTAGACCAGGAGTTCTCAACCTTTGGTATGGGTACCCCTAAGGGGTACGCGGACCTCTTGCTGGGGGTACGCCAAGCCCTGCCCCTTATCTGCCCCATCAGCAGCTACTTAAGTGTTAATTAACATGGATTTAAAATTTTAATTATTTTCTGTGCCCTTCTGTCTCTCTGATTTTGGTTCTAGGCTTATTTTTGTACTTAGGAAAATGTATTTTGGTGGGATGGGAGAGGGAGGAACTGATTTTGGGAAGTGTGACTTGGAGAGAAAAAGAGATCCTTGCATGTCTGTCTGTCTGTCTGTCTCTCTCACACACACACAGTTAAATAAGACATTTTTCACATTTAAAATTGTTTTAGTACTTATTTAATTATTAATTACATAATTACTTAATTGATTTAATCCAGTTAATTAGCAGTGGGTACTTCAGAAAATTGGACCGTGATAGGGGGTACCCGGGCCTCCAAAGGTTGAGAACCCCTGTTTTAGACTATTTACATCCAAACAGGGAAACTCAAGGCAGTTTGCAGGATAAAAAAAACACCACTCAACAATAATAAATATTAAGCAAATAAAGTCTAACACAACAAAATAAAAGATAGCACAAGCAGAATCAAATAAAAATCAACAGACTTGCAAAGAAATATACAGGAAGTCCTCACTTAAAAGTTGTAGATAGGTTCCTAGAAACTGCAACTTTAAGTGGAACAACGTATAATGAAGCCAATTTTACCATAGGCTAACATATGTAAGAGTTAGGTTCCTACGGCATATTTCTGGTCACAAAAACATCACCAAACTTCTAAACAAAGACTCAAAACACTTCTAATATTAAACATTGAAATAATGTTTACTATAATAAAATAGTAACAACATTATAATAATGAATCTCAGTGAGTAGCAACAGTCATAGTGGTGGTGGGTGGTATGGGGAGGGAGGCTTAATCTTCATAGTGGTGTGTGGTGGTGTTCCTGGCGCTGCAACTGCTCCAATATCTTGCGTAGTTGGGGTTTTCAAAAAACATGCTTGCTGCCCATCATCAAACCTCTTTAAAACCTCTAGTTTTGTTTGTAATGTCACATTTTTTTTCTGTTTTGGGAGGCCACAGACACCAGAGGGCACAGTACATGTTATTACCACTCATTGCAGCAGGGTTAAACCAAGGATCTATCAATGACAAGTGGCAGGCTCAATAGCACTCTCTTAAGTGGCAGGCTCACCAACTTTCAAGTGCTGGAGCTGGAGGGGTTAATTGTTTAAAGCTGCTGGCTGGAGGGCTAGTTTTCAATTAAGACCTGCTGGGGCTAGGGATAAGAGATAAGACGCTGGAGAGATATACCATAGTTGTTTTCAGTTGCTCAATTGGGGTAAAACAGTGCGGAAGTGATTAAAAGTGATGAAGATACGGAAGTGGCTGCAGCTGCAAGAACAACGTTAAAGCGAAATGTGTATCGAAACGACGGTAAGCAAGGACTTACTGTACATCAATCCATGGCAAGGCAGAATAATGAGTTCTAATTCCCAGTTCAAGAATTCAAGAGGCTGGGTGCCACAACAGAGAAGGCCTTGTTGTGAGTTACTGCCAATTGCATTTCTAGTGGAGAAGGGATCTGCAACAGAGCCTCACTAGACGCCCTTGTAGGACGGACAGATTCATATGGAAAAACAGTCCTTCAGGTATTTAAATCTTAAAGCAGGGATTCTCAACTGGTGGTACTCCGGCCGACCGGAGGTGGTACGAGGACCGCTGGTCTGCCGGAACCCCATTCTGACATGGCTGCTTTACAGCTGCGTTTTCGCTTCCAAGAGGCTCTGGCTGTTGGCCGAGCCTCTCAGGAGCACTACGACGGGCCCTCCCACCCGCCCTTCCTGCGTTTTCTGGTGTAAAAGGCGGCCGAAACCTGGAAGTACGTGGCGTTGATGTTATCACCACTTACTTCCAGTGGTACGCTGACGGAGGCGGGCCCTGGAGGAAATTCTTCCTCATTTCCAGCCTAAATTCAATTCACTGTAGTTTGAAATCATTGGTTCTAGTTATACCCTCAGGAGCCAAAGCTAAGTCTTCACCTTCTTCTGTGTGACAGACCTTCAGATAGTTGAAGACAATTGTCATTCCTCCCCTTAGTCTTCTCTTCTTTAGTTAACAAGCTCTTTCAACATTCCTCATAGTATCTGGTTTCTAGACCCCTCACAATCTGAGATGCCCTCCTCTGAACCCATTCCAGCTTATCAATGTCTTTCTCAAAATGCTCAGAACTGGATACAGTATTGCAAGCACAGTATGACTAGGGCAAAACAGAACAGAACTACCGTATTTCTTCGAGTCTAAGGCGCCATCAATTCTAAGGCGCACCTTAATTTCAGGAACACCAGCAGAAAAAAAAACAAAAAACATCGATTGCAAGACGCACCTCCTTCCTTCAATTTGTCTGCTCAGCTCCAACTCTCCCCAGCTTGCCTGCCGCTCCATTTCGCCAATCCGATTATTACCTTGCCATTTTGCCCCCTCTGCTCAGCGGCGAGCTCTCTCTTCCTGAACCTGAGAGCTCGCCCCAGCATGCCCCACGCGGTGCAGCTGACGATCACCTTGCTGCCTTTGAGCAGTGCCTTTGCGGTCCGGCAGAAAATTCAATTTCTTTACTTATCTGGACTTTGGGAAAGCCTGCGCGACCCTCTGCAGGCCTCCCTGATCTTCATTTCAGCAAAAAACGGTGGTTTTCACCGTTTTTCGCCGAACTAAAGATCGGGGAAGCCTGCAGAGGGTCATGCAGGCCTCCCTGAAGCTCCCCCAAGCCCCGGTAAGTAATAAGATGGCATTTTGGGGTGCTTTTTGGAGACCTTCGATTCTAAGACGCACCCCATTTTTTGAAATGCTTAATTGGGAAAAAAAACATGCGTCTTAGATTCGAAGAAATACAGTATTACATCCCATGATCTAGAACAGGGGTTCTCAACCTGTGATATGAGTACCCCTAGGGGTATGCGGACCAATGGAAGAGGGTATACCAGAGCCTGCCCCTTATCAGCATCAATAAGTAGTTAATTATTTGTTAATTAGAACTTAAATGCAATCCCCCCAATCTGTCTGACTCTCTCTCTCTCTCTCTCTCTCTCTCTCTCTCTCTCTCACACACACACACACACACACACACACACACACACACACACACACATTTTTTCACATTTAAAATTGTTTTAGTACTTTTTATTTAATGATTAATTAGCTAATTAATTAGCTAATTAATTAATCAATCCAATTAATTAGCAGGGGGTACTTCAGAAAATTGGACCGTGATATGGGGTACCTGGGCCTCCAAAGGTTGAGAACCCCTGATCTAGAAGACTCTATGCCAGTGATGGCGAACCATTTGGGCTTGGTGTGTCAAATTTTTTGAAAATGCCTAACTTGACTCTGCTGCTGTGTGTCCCCCCTCCCGAACTTTTAATAGAACTTTGACTATTGCTACTTTTAATAGTAATTTTGAATTGAACTGAACTGAAAACAACTATAGAACACATTGCATTTTATTTAACATCAATTAGTGACTTTTTTGTTGCTGAGTTTTACTAGATAATAATTTGAAAGAGGTCTGCCAAAATCTCTGCCCTAAATGTTCAAGACAAGCCTGTAAAACTTTTGCGAAAATGTATGGTGTGTCGGGGCCCTGGGGGAAACACTGGCGTGTCACCCAAAATGACCCCGCGTGTCACCAGTGACACGCGTGTCATAGGTTCGCCATAACGCCTCTATGCCTCTGTTAATGCAGCCTACTACTGCATCAGCTTTTTTTGCACCGCATCACGCTGGCTCTTGTTCAGCTTGTCTTGCACTGAGAGTGCAATCCTGTCTCAGATGCAAGTCCCATTAAGCTGAATGGCACTTACTCCCAGTTAAGTGTGCATAGGATTGCAGCCGTAGACAGATTGCAGCCTTTTTACATATGCCAAGCCAGGTGAATATATCAAAATGATATACAGTTATAATCATACAGTAGTGTGATTTTATTAGCTTAATACTGTACAATACTTGTGGATACATAGTGCACAGAATTATCTACAGGGTGGCCACAAAGTCCCTATGCAGGCATAGCTTTAATCCCAAATCTACACAATCTCATGTATAGAGTCTTTGTGGTCAACCTGTAAGGCTGCTGCTGCTGCTGCTGCTGCTGCGATACATTATGCGATGTCATGTGGAAGTGGGAGCAGATTTGTTTTCAGTTGCTCCAGAACCAAGACAAATGGGTTTATATTATAAGGGAGATTTTGATTAAACATTAGAAAGAACGTCTTAATGGTACAAAGTGTTCGACACTGGTACAGTCTACCATGGAAGGTGACAGACTCTGCATTGTTAAGAGGTCATTAAGCAGAGGCTGGATAACCATCTATGGGGATGTTGTACTTGTGGACAAACTGCATTGGCAGAGGTTGGACTCGATCTTATAAGCCCCTTCCAATTCTATGATTCTATAACCAAACACTGAAGGAAACAATAATGAAAATTATGTACCTCGACTGGAGGAAATTTCTCCCAGGCCCTTGACTGGAGATTATAAGGAACGATACTGGCAGAGTCTCTCTTCATTACCCATTGAGATACTTCAGACAAAGGACGCAGGACGGTAATACTTAGGACTCCTAGTTTGAAAGAAAGAGAGAGTCTAGACATGCTGTTGAGTTTCATTGACCGATCATTGTATCTCTCAGAAGCCTATTCTTATCATTCATCAAACATTTGTTTTTTTCAGCAAAAAACTCTCTCAAAGAGGTTTAACGAGCAAAAGACATGAAAAGTTGGTTCCTTGCCCCAAACAGGTTCCCAATCTGAAAAGAAATGCAAGGGGAGTCACCAGCAACAGCCATTGGGAGCGATGCTATGCTGGGATGAACAGGGACAGTCATGCTTCCTGTGTTCAATATAAGAGAATCACCACTCAAAAAGGGGCCTGCCTCTTGCTTAATCAGCAGGAGTCAGTCCTTGCAGGTTTCTAGAAGTTGGAAGTTCAGGGCCTTTTGCACAATTCAAAGCGGAACACACAAAATACAATCTGGAAGTAGAATACATGGACTGCTGGCAAGAAACTAAAAAGAAAATTTTGTACGGTGCATTCTTATTCTCTGAGATGGAATTCCAAAGCACCAAGATGGCATCTCCCCCTGGTACAGATGGCAGGATCCAACCTTCCAGAGCTAACTCCTCAAGGTGGAGAAGCTGCCTTGCCCTCCCAGATGAGAAAAGCAGAAGCAGCTCCTTAACCCCAACTGGACTGAAAAAAATAACACCACTGTCAGTAAATTCCCTTTTCCCTTTGTTCAAGCCAAAGAAATGGGAGAGCAGGGAAGCTCTTCCTCCAAGAAACTTCCCCAAAGTTTGAACCCTATCTAATGTTCAGGAGGGGCACAATTTCAGTGTTTTGGAATGCCCTCTGGAGTCTCTAAAAAAAGTGAATGCACATTTTAAATATGCAAAAACATACCATAATTGTGAAGAAACACCTGCAGAAGTACGACTGGCCTAAGACTGAATGAAGTGATACATTCCTACCTGGGCATTCAAGTATTGGCTCTTGCAGAACTGCTGTAGTTGGATCACCATATGCTATAGCCATGTATTCTTCTGTGTCCCTGGTACGAAGAAGTTCAGTCCCTGAGCCGTCAGCATAGACAATGAAGAACCTAAATCGCCAACCCCAACAGTATGATCAGTTCAGGAATTTCAGAAGTATCGCTGAAGAGAACACTCAGATACAGGCACTCCCTGACTTAAGAGTTCCATTCCAGACATCCTTACGTAAGTTATTTTTTACATACACAGGAACTGGACTGTGCAAAAGGAGCAACCCATGCTTGCTGCGATATTGTCCCTTCCTCCGTGCGGGCTTTTTACACAAAGGAGGAAATGTAGGATCTATTGGGAATAATCCCAGCTTACAGAGCAAAGCGAGTGGCGAGCTTTACAAGAGCATTACAGATCGGTGAGTGATGAGAGCGGGTGGCTCCTCTTCCACAGCCCAGACTTTACGTAAACTCGAAATTACATAAAAGTCGAGGCTCACGTAAGTCAGGGAGCGCCTGTATTGAATAAAGCTCCTTTCAGAGCTCACGACATTCATTGACCTCATACCTAGGTGCATGTTCTCCATATACGAATGGAGTCTGAATTTTTGTGGGTTCCGATTCCTTTCCATTAGAATCCATGCCAGCAATGAATTCAGATGTGCTGCCATCAGCCATTACCTACAATAAAAACCAGAGCTGCTTACATCTAATTGTCTTCTGGGCACTCGTATTTTTGGCAGTGTTTATGCTGAGACCACTTCGGACTGAAACATAAAATTCTTAACCCAATGAATTTCGGCTCTTCTTGTATGCTGTCATTTAATACTGGGTTGGGTCACATTTCCAGGGACCAGAAGACAGGGCTCAACATCTTCCTTGGAAGAGGGACCTACCCCTAAAAATCCTACATCGGCAATGGTCTTAAATAACTAATAATCAAAAAACCTGAACAAACATTAACAGGAAAAGACAGCCAGGATATCTACCGGTATTATGAACAGCAGAGGAGGGAGGATACTGGTAAGTTCAACAAGTGAACAGAACAAAAGCATAAATGGAAAGTGCAAGATAGTTCTGGAGGATCTACGGAGCAACACAGGGTGAGCAGGATGGCACCTAGCTACATGACTAACAGAAATTCACCTGATCAAAATTTTATTCTCTCTCCTCATAAACACTGGAAGCTAAATACTGAGACAGGCAACCCAATCCTATCCAGCACCGGTGCAGTGTGGGCGCCAGGCCCACGCTGTATCATGTGCTGGAGAGGAGTGGGCTGGGGATCTCCTTGGAGACGTTTGTCCCCTTACCCCGAGTAACATCCCAGCCTCTGCTATGCGGCTACTCAGGTCAGCGCCATCTAATTTGGTGACAATGAACCAAGAAGCCCCGTTGAGCCTGGAGGCCTGGGAGGGTGGATAGGATATGACGCCCAATAAAGACGCCGATCCCATTTCCCTCTCAAGCCCGATCTGTCCCATCTCCACCCTCCCCTGACCCGTTACGCCCCCCCGCCCTCCCCCAGCACCACTCGGAGCGAGACTTACCTGTTCCACGGCTCTGTCCCTTGTCCTCTTTGGTGGGTGGCGCAGGCCTCAGCGCCAGCACCACCTACTCGCCAGGTGCCGCAAATGTGCTTTACGGCATATTTGCAACACCCTAGGCTGGTGTCGAGGACGCAGCGCCAGCGCTGGCCGAAGATAAGATTGTACCGTAAAACTAGATTCCAAGTATTGAGTTGTATATACCAGAGGAGGCAGTAGTTTAGTATAAAAACTTGGCTGCTTGCAGCATGAGAGGTAGATGCTGAGATATGAGCTAGGTACCAAGATTTTAAGCTGTCCATATCAAGGGAGCTCAGTACGGAGACTATTACTCAGTACTGAAGTTGAGAGAGTCAAAAGCTAGCTAATGAAGCTATATCTAGTTACCAAGGTGTCAAATCGTCCATACTGAAGAGGTTAGGTATGGAAATATACTGAAGAAGCTACAGAGACCGTATCATTACAATAGGTACAAAAATTTATGATGTGGGTCCCTTCAACACACAATGGACAATTTCTCTTTTCTTGTTCGTTTTTTTAAGAACTTACTATTACTAACCAGTACCACTTAAGAGATAAAATAAGACTAAAAACTGAGGTTAAAATGTCTTCATTTTGGAACAATGAGGGCTCAAAAGACAAGCCAGAAACATTTCTCATAGTGCTGTTTCAGTGGCAGTCAGAATGGAACTGAGGAATTGTAAGTTATCCAACACACGAGACACATGGTGTGCATGGGATTCCCCAGTTTGAGCGCAAGGGCAGGATGTTCAACAAAGCTCTGGAAGCTCCTGACTCTGCCTATGCACAGAACTCCACAAGCTGTGACAACACAGAGACCATGAAGAACAACGTGCTTATATTGATGTTTTCATAATATACACATTTATTTATGTTTGTCTCAGATCTATTAAAAGTGGATGATTACCCAGTTGAGAACCTTTACTCAATTACAACCTAATTCAAAACAGTGTAAGCAAGGCCATACAATCTTCTCAATAATAAAGCTCAGTATTTTACCTTGAAAAGGTTTCCTGCAGGATCCATCACCGCACAGACAACGCTGGAATTGTGTTTCATAATGTATGTCCCTGCCTGTGGATTGCCACCACTGGATATAAATTCATCTTCACTTTTTTCAAACGCATCCGGGGAGTAAACAGCAGAACAATTTTCATCAATGGAGAGGCAGCCTTTGTTTATGGGCAACACCTATCATAATAATTTGAAAGAAGATGTATAATAATAATAATAATAATAATAATAATAATAATAAAGAAGAAGAAGAAGAAGAAGAAGAAGAAGAAAGAAGAAGAAGAAGAAGATCATAATAATAATAAGATAATAAGAAAGAAGATACACAGTAAATGTGCCCTTCATTGTACGTAATATGGAAACGGAGTTAGTATGAAAGATGACTGAAATCAAGAGGTGAAACAAGGGTGGAGCGAAGGCAAGTAGTTTTGCAAGACTCCGTTACACTGGAGTCAGCGGCCCCTCCCCCTTGCTGTTGGAGCCATTCCAGCAGCAACAGGGGAGTGTCCTGCGTGTTGCCTTTGCTGCCAGAATGGCTCCAACAGCAAGGGGAAGGGGCCGCTGACTCCGGTGTAACAGAGTCTTGCAGAACTACTTGCCTTTGCTCCACCCTTGTTTCGCCTCTGCTGTCCCTTCATTCTTGACTGTCAACATAACTGATTACTTTTAGTGTACCTCTTCTTGCCTGCCATCTATTAACCTTCTTTTTGTGTAATAGAGTAACAGTGGCTCCAGTATCAACTTGGCGATTTGCCTGGGGAACATGGATGTGAATTATTTTATCCTACAGTGAACACATTATACTTATAAGCAGGAACACAGGATGTCGAAAAGTTCTTATAATTTTAACAGTGCCCTTTTAAAGGACCTAAATTCCACCTGATATAATAATTTGTAATTTCGGGTTTAAAGGGTAACATTGACTAACAAATAAGAAGTGTTCTCATGGATGGATAATTCAATGGAAGAAGTTAAAAGTAATTATTATAAAAGAAGTTAATTTTTTTTTAAAAAAAGTAAATCTATGTCTAAAACAATGTTAAGAGTAACTGGCAAAAAAAGTGTTATGAGATTTCCATTATAGTAACTGAAGAAAAACAGACACTGGGCACAATCTAGCCAAACTTGAATGCTTTTAAATCCCCAGAAGTTTTGGACAAATAATATGCTCAATAGAGGCTAGGGAAGCTATCTGAAGGTTTGTTTTAATACAGTATATCGCAATTAGCATAAGGGCTATTGATTTCATATTGAGCATTGGGTAAGAGGAAAGTTGGGAAACAAAAAGAGCATCCAAACTGAGGTAGCTGGAACCCTTCAGCATACACTGTTAAGTTTAGGCTCACTTTGTATGTTCCTTGTGGTGTCGAAATAATCGAGGTTCCATCAGCAAAGATGGCACAACAGGTGCTGTCCTCACAATTCGTTATGACAGTGGCAAAGTCTGGATTCTCCACACGCATGCATTTCACCTTCCTTATGATGGTTTGGGGGCTAGTGTCTAGGAACAAAACCAGAGCAACATTCCTCAGAAGAGCATTTATACTGAACTTTAGAGAAGTCGACCCTGACCAGTGATGTAATGTTATTTCCCATAACAATGTCTTCCAAGTTCGTGACATGCATTTGAAAAGCAAGACGCAATACTTTAATGTACTAGTTACATTCCATTCCTTCTAAGCTTTATATTCTGTAACTGTACAGTATGTACACTCTTTACCATGGTATTGTTCAAAAAATAATTCATAGGCTAAACGACTAAAGAAAAAAAAGAAGAAATCTTGCATATCTATAAATTCCCATCCTTGGTGGTGGCAAGAGGAGGCAGTAGGTCAGCACGCTCCGACACATTTGCAACCACTTCTGGTTTTCGTACAAAAACCGGAAGCGGTTGCAAATGTCTGCAGAGGGGGCCACGGGCCTCCCCATACCCTCCGGAGGGCTGCCAGGACCCCTGGTAAGTTAAAAAATATAACTTTTTCCCCGTTGGCAGCGCAATTCCCAGGAGCATCGTCCCCTCAAGCACTCACAGTTCTTCCTGCCTGAAATCTGAAAGACATCAGATTTGATGTCCTGCTTGAGAAGGTGACTTTAAGGCAGGGGTTCTCAACCTTTGGAGGCCCGGGTACCCCCTACCACGGTCCAATTTTCTGAAGTACCCCCTGCTAATTAACTGCTAATTAATTGGATTAATCAATTAAGTAATTAGGTAATTAATTGTTAAATAAAAAGTACTAAAACAATTTTAAATGTGAAAAAATGTCTTATTTAACTCTGTGTGTGTGTGTGTGTGTGTGTGTGTGTGTGTGTGTGTGTGTGTGTGTGAGTGAGTGAGAGAGAGAGGGGGGGGGCTCTTCCCTCCCCCACCCCACCAAAGTACATTTTCCAAAGTACAAAAATCAGCCCAAAACCAAAATCAGAGAGACAGAAAGGGGAGGTACCTCCAAAAATTATTAAAATTTTAAATCCATTTTAATTAACACTTAATTAGCTGCTGATGGGGCAGATAAGGGGCAGGGTTTGGAGTACCCCCAGCAAGGGGTACCCCTAGGGGTACCCGTACCACAAGTTGAGAACCTCTGCTATAAGGCAAGCCTTGATGAGAGAAATGATGGCTTATTCCCTTGAGTCTGGAAGATAGGTGTGACAGTGAGTTGAATCCAATATGACTCCTACAAACTGAATGTGCTGCATCAGTTCCAGTTGACACTTTTTGTAGTTGACATAAAACCCCAGGGACATTAGAAGGACTAAAAGGAAATCCAGATGTGTAAAGAGTGGCTGCTTCAATTCTGCCACTACAAGCCAATCATCCATATATGGAAAAACCATTACCTCTCAATGTCGTAGGAACACTGAGACTACAGTAATATAATTCATAAATACCCTTAGTACTGTGGAGACACTAAGGGAAGCACTCACTATTAACAGTGTCCAGTGCTAACAGAAAACTGGATATACATCTGGTGTTGCAGATATATCACAATGTGGAAAGAAGCATCTTTTAAACTGGATGAAGACTGGATGAAAGTGTTGACATTCCGTATCTCTAATATTGGGCACAGGCCACTGTCTGTCATTGTTACTGTGAAGTACCTCTAGAACAGTGTTTCCCAAACGTTTTCAACCTGCGGCTCCCTTGACCATTGACGACCCTTAGCCACGGCTCCCCATTACATTATATTGATGCGTGCCAATTGGCATTGCACTGTTTTCCAAGAGGATTCCGTGGCACTCCGCGGCTCCCCTGGCTGGTTTCTGCGGCTCCCTGGGAGCCGCGTCTCCCAGTTTGGAAATGGCTTTTCCCCCTGAAAATGGTGTGTGTGTGTGTGTCTGTGTGGGGTGTGTGCGTGAACCTCTGAGGCTTCTAAAGCACCCATTTGGCTTCCCCTATGCCCTTCCCCTCACCTCTCTGTTTTGTCACCACCCATCTGGTTTGGGAAAAACAACGTACTCGTGTCTACTTTCAAATTTATTATTCCCTCCCTGCCCCCTCCCCTTGCTGAGCCGAGCATCCCCTTGGGCTCGGAGTTTTGGCCAATGAGGAGGAACCGCTGCGGCAGCTTCTCCTTCCCTCACCCCTCCCCACCCCTCACGCTCAGAGTTGTGGCCAATGGCAAACAGGCGGCAAAAAAGGGAAAAAAAACTCCAAGCCAGGCTTGCTTTCCCACCCCCTTGAAAACCCTCCCTCCCCGTCGCCCTCCTCCTCCGAGGTCTCCACTGCACCTGCCTGTGTTGATGCAGGCCATTAAAGGAAAATGACTCAGAAATGGCAAGTCGTTACCCCCACAAGTGCGAGTCAAATGCGAGTCCAGTGGGTCACGAGTACGAGTCAGGGAAAAAAGTGACTCAGTCGCACTTGCGAGTCGAGTCATTTGACTCGAGTCCCCATCCCTGAAAATTAGAAACTGAAATTCATTCACCTTGTTGCTGGTCATGAAAAACTGTTATATATAGGAATTATACTAATTTTTACCCATTTCATCATCATCATCATCAGGCACAAGAGTTTCAATACAATCTTGGAAGAAGGTGGTTATTCTGGTGCCATCGGCATGATCTACTATTCTGGAACCATCTGTTTTCTCCACCACAACCACTCTATCCTCTCTCATTGTCATCACCTGGAATAATAAAAGAAGACTAGTGAAGTTGATGGATGGATGAACATTGAACACAACATGTGGCTATTGAATAGAAGTGTGCATTAAGTTTCCAACCTTTCTACAAAAGCATCTAGCACCTTTGCATTTTTACCTGCAAAGCAAAAACATATGAAAACAAATGTAGCATCTGACCACTAGGACACTTACAAAGATATCACAATATATGACAGAATGTAATTTAATATTACCGTTCCATTAACTGGATCAGTGGCCTGGTAGGCCAACAATGGCTTCAGATCCAGTCTCTCGGATCCCTTGGTGCCAATTTGAATGCCTAATGAGGTTGTCGTTATCCAAGTGCCTGCCAGGGCATCTGGGGATTGTTCTGCATCAGACCCGTGATCCTGAGCAACTGCTTCAACAACTTCTATCTTTGCTGTTGGAAGAACACTCTTGGTACTTTTTCCTGGCAAGCAGAAGAAAAGGAGGGTTACTCCTGTAATGACAGCATGCTAAAAATTGCCATTATTGTTTGTTAGCTGAAGGGTTTAAACTTCTTTTTTCCACCTACCCACTCCCAAAGCTGAGTCCCAGAACGAATGTGCAAAATGGCCCTCGGCAGGGAAAAGGCCTAGAAGGTACTGGGGGGGTACCTGGCCTAGAAGGTACCCAGGTACTCCCCCAGATCTACAATCTATAAATATTCAGAAAGCATCTTTGGTCTGAAATAGTAGGGCACTGCGTAGGTAGCACTTACAAATATGGATAGTTAGAACTATGGAGAGCAAGAAATAGTGCTGAACCAAAAGGGGAGGGCTGGTTTCGTTTTGTTTTTTACATTGCCCTCCACTAGAAAGATCCCTCCCATTTTGGTGTCCTTTTGGGATGCATGTGAACAGTGATGCAACTGTTTGCCCCTTTTAAAGTGACAGCTGCCATTTTAAGAGAGGCAGCACAATCTGCGTTTTTCCCTGACTCTTGGAAAAGCCCTTGCCAAAAGACAAGGAGGCATGCAGATTGACTCCATTTTAAAGTGGAAAAGTGAGAAGTGCACCACTGTCAAAAGGTAATCCAAGTTATGGTTGAGGGAATTGGTATTTCTGCAAAATAGAAGAATGTTAGTTTTGGAGGGATATGGCTTGAGATTTGGGTGGCATGGCTACATGTGGTACGACAAATTGAAAGTAAATGCAGAATTTAGAAACTGCTATGTTAGGAATGCACTGTGGCGGATCTGAAATAGATACAAGAAGAGGTTCTATATAAAATTCCCATTAAGGATAAGACCTTATGAAGCCCAATCAGTGGGGGAAATTGGCAGAGGAAAAGTGAGCTTCTGTATAGAAATTTATTCATTTTTCACAAGGGGAATCTAGGATGAAAACAAGAGAGGAATTATTAGAAGGATTTAAGTGCCAATGGTTTGCTTATTTACAAATACAAGAGAGATTCAAAGTGGATGAAAAACAATGTGGATTTGTAGAGGGGGAGACTGTACTAGAAACTAATTTAAATTCAGAGATGCGGGTAATTTCTAAAATGTACAAATTGATATTAAAGTTTTGAGACAGAAGAAGAACAAATCAAAGAGTGTATGATTGTTTGGGCAAAAAATGTAGGCCATGAAATTTTATTGGCACAATGGGAAAATATGGGTGAAACAATTGAAATTCACGTTAAATGTTAACATAAAGGAAAATATTTATAAAATGTTTTACAGATGGTATATGACCCAGAGTAAATTATCCAAAATGTATGGGAATCAATCAAATAAATGTTGGACACAGGAGGGAACGTTTTACCGTATGTGGTGGACGTGTCCTAAAGCTAAAAAATATTGGATTATGATACCATCCCAGATACGAATGATTCTACAAGTAAATATAAAGATGAAGCCAGAGACGTTTCTGTTAGGAATGCAGGAAGAAGATTTGGATAAGGATCTTGCTACCCTATTTGCCTACAAGATAAGTGCAGCAAGAATTCTGTATGCTAAATATTGGAAGACCACGGTAATACCTAGAATGGAAGAATGGTTGTTAAAAGTCATGAGCTTTGCTGAAATGGATAAACTTACGAGATTACTAAAGGAAAAGACACTTTCCAGTTTTGTTAAGAACTGGGAGCCTTTGATGGTATTTTGTTAAGGAAGGAGAACAATGATTTGGTAACTTTAGGATTTGAGGAATAAATTTACCAATTTATTTTTGTTTTATTTTTTCTTATGTAGATATTTTGTTGAAATGAAATGTATGGAATAACAATTTACGGCCATGCACTTGTGTTTACTTTTTTTTTCAAATGTTGTTGATATTGGAAAACTGTATATAAACTTAATAAAATATTGAGAACAAAAACAAAAGGTAATCCAAGTTTAACTCCTCCCCAGCTCATGGCAAACTGTGCGCCATGGAGGGAAAGGGATCACACTGTGCTATTTCTCTTAAGGGACAGTGCAAGATTTGAAACCTGCAAACGTTTCGTGCTAAAAATGGAACCCCATGAAAATTTGAAACAGTAGAAATAAGAATTACAGGACTACTAGGTGATGGAAATGGGACTCTCCTCCTGCCTGTAGTGGACTCTGCTAAGAATGAAAAGTTCAAGAACGATCCAGGGCAGCCACTCTACAGAAAATAATAATAATTCTGAAGTGGAGGTTATGAGGAGAGCTGACAGCTGTCCCACCTTCTTCTGAATACAGGAAGAGTTACTCACTCATTTTCTTGGGGCTTATCTCAGGAGGAGGTGTGACCTCTGTGTGTGGTGTACTAGGTGGGGGTGGAGGTGGCATTACTGGGCCGGAGTCAGGACTCCTGATAATTGTGCCATCAGCAAACAGAATCTAGGGAAGAGCAAACAAATTCTTCATATTAGCATTCTTAGGATCGATAACTGGAATGCTCAATACTGCAGATACAACTAAAACAGAACGTTGGACTTTCCCAATAAGTTCCTTCTCCGCGGTTGAATGGAGGGTATCCATGAATGGGTTGCCCCTCCCACTCGCTCCGACAGACAGAGCCAACCAAATTAGATGCCTGGTCTAACTGAGTGAGGAGCAAGTATAACTGTGCTAGGTTTGGACAACACCTAGTTAAAAAGACTAAAAACCCAGGCCTTCCCATAGACCTAACGGTTGTATAACCCCCTGAATGATTTAACACATGGCAAAACAATATACAAAAAAGAAGGCATTAAATTAACGGAAAGATAGGTGGAAAGCATCAAAATTGTGGGAGTGGGAGGTCTCTCCTTAAGGTCCCATCAAACCACCAAATGACAAGTAAACCATTTGGGCAGGCTGGATACCCCCATTCTACCATAGAACAGGAACTTACCAGGGAAATCTAACACTCTATTCTCCTGCATTGGAGGGGGATAGCCATGAACGGGATCTACAACAGTGGTACAACCCGGTGCAGCAGGGGCACTCATCATTAGCAATTAAGGTCTCCGCCACCTGCTGAAGCACCCTCCTTCCAAAGGAAGCCTCTGTGGAAGCAAAAGATATTCAGCTTATACTAGTGCAAAAAGAGCAAGATTGAAAACCAAGAGGCTGTTTAACAGATATCTGTCAAGGAAGACAGAGCAGACAAAATGCAGAAGTTGCTGCACAATGGACAGGGTGAACTGTGCTGCCACCGCCCCCCGCCCCCCGGAACCTTGGATCTTGACTGTTCATAAACCAATGCTACGCAAGTCCTTTCCTACTGGGATAATGACTCCTTTTTAGGCCTCCCCCCATTTTATTTATTTATTTTTCACATTTTTATACTGCCATTCCTCCAAGGAGCTCAGGGTGGTGTACATGGTTCCTCCCCTCCTTTTGCCCTCACAACAACCCTGTGAAGTAGGTGAGGCTGAGAGATAGTGACTGGAAGCTTCGTGGCTGAGCAGGGGAAGCTGGAAGCTTCGTGGTCACCCAGGAAGCTTCGTGGCTGAGCGGGGATTTGAACCTGGATCTTCCAGGTCTAACTCCTGAACCACTACACCATCTTGGCTCATTCCATGGATCTAATGGATTTTCTGTGCTCTGGACAGATTCTAACAGTTCTGTGCACAGCAGCTTACGTGCCACTCTTCCCTTATCTACCCCAATCCCTTTAAAAGGACACGTTAAAAAAATATAATTTAACTGTCTGATAATAAAGAGTGCATAAAAAGCAGTCTAAACAAAAATATATAAAGTGGCCTTTATAAAATAATAAATAAAAACACTGTTCATTCAATCTCATATAATCTCTAGTGACAGCCATACTAGTTGCTGAAGATATAAAAACATACACGACGGTCTGCAGTACGTACATTATGGAAGGCATGGTCAAATTCCAGCTCAGCCTTGAAGCTTCCTAACAGATGGTCCAGATACACTTTAAACAGAGCAAGAGCACCCAGAAAGGCACTTGACGTAGGTTCATCTCAAGGTGCTTCTATAACATGTAAAGGCCTGCAACAACTGGGCAGGTGTGATTGCATGGGATGAACCCACAGAAAATCTCTTTCCATAGTGCTCCTTAATGTTTGAAGGGCTCCACAGATGAACTCTTAACCATGGTTAAGAGCTTGGGAGTGGGCTACTGAACCATGAGCTTCCTCTCCTCACCCCCCTCCCATTCCTCTCTCTGCCCTTTGCCACAATTAAGTGTTGAGTGAACAGCATAACTACCGTAACTGAGATTAAGACTAACCAAGGTTTCGATTAACAGTGCAATCCTATGCAATTTATACCACCGGTGTAACCAGCGGGGGAGGGCAGGGGCGGGAGACTTTGGAGGGGAGGGGAGATTTAAATCCCCCTTTGGAGGGGATTTGAATCCCCTTTCTGTTCTGGGGCCTCCTGTTGTCGCTGCACCGCTGGTTACACCGGTGGTGTAAATTGGATAGGACTGCGCTGTGAATCAGGATTTTGAGTGGTATGTACTCCTCACTCCTCATTAAGGTAATGCCAAATGAACTCTGTAAAATACCTGGGTGGAGCCATCCAGCATGTATTTTACCACAGTCCCATGTCTGGTAATAATTCTAGACACTTCTTGCTCTATTGGTTTCTTCACTGTTTTCTGCTGTTGGGAATGCTTCACTCTCTGCGGGTAGCTCTGCCTAATCCGAATTTCAAAAGTAGTTTCCTTGGCCGGAGTCGCATTGTCTTCCTCAGCTTCAACCTCAGCCCTGTCGTCGTTGGTATCGCTCCTTATGGCACTGTCGACTGTGGGTTCATCAGGAGCTTTGGCATCATCCGCCACAGCCTCATTGGCCTTAGCTTGCTCCACCTTGGCTTCATCCACCTTGGCCTTGTCCAGCTTAGTTTCACCTGCTTTGCATTCTTCATCACCGTTCTTGTTGTCTTCCTTTCCTTCCCCTTTCACGTATCAACACATGAATTACATTAGTTACGCAAGCCATCCTGTGGCACACACTGTATATCAAGACGTCAAAACTGACGACTGTTAAGTGAATGCGAGTGCCGCCCACATTCTATGCTTAATTTTCATCAGAGTGAGGGTCCGGATGGGACAACAGCAGCTCCACTGGTTTAAACATGGAACTGACTGAATGACATACAGAGGTGTGGATGGGGAGACTGATTTTAAAAGCGGAAAAGGCACACAGGTGAAGAGGATAGAAGTTTCCCTATGCTTGCACCTTACCTCTGACAGACTTTCTTCCCAAGCCAAGTACGTTCCCGCACTGGAGCTCAGCTGAAGAGGAAAGCACTTGGGGAGAAAAGACATGGGGTGGCGGGTTCTGCCCTCCTTATCCAAGTCCCTTTTACAATCAGACCGCTACCTCTTCGAAAGAGGGTACTCGTTCTAAACTCATTTAGAAAACGAGTGAAGTAATTTTGTGTTTAAACACATACAGGATTGCTGCGGACACATCTACACTGGCCTTGAAATTTAGTCAAAATGTTGCTCAGGTTTCACTATAGTTTCACTTAGGAGCACCTCATTCAGGCCTATGAAGAGAAACCCACCATAGAAGAGAAATGAGGAAGAGAAGGAAAGGTGAGGTTCCTCCCTCCCTCTGGCCTTCATATTCTTGCCAAATAAGAATCAACAGCCCCCATAACATTTTTTCATGTAATTTATGAAGAACAGGTTTAGTGGCTAGATTCAGAACTCTTTTGTAGCTGGAATCAAATTCTATACCATCCAAAAGCACTATTACTTGTGCAAACGGATGCAGGGTTCACATAAAACAGCAGAGAACTAACCTGTGAATTGCTGACCAAGGAAGGTTAGTACCAATCCATTGGGACAGGACACATTCAAAGTATTGAAACCATGGACCTCCGGAATGACTGGTATATGGACTGACTCATCAGCTACCTCTACCTAGAGAATTTAAGAGAAATACAAATGCTTCTAAGTTCTTCATTTGATCAAAACTTTTTTGTTGTGCTTTCCAGCCAAGGTCAGGCATTTTCCATCAGCCTGCCTGTACTTTAACTACCCATCTTTCTGTATTTTGTTTTAATTACCATTTTCTTTTGGACTTTTAATAAACTAGTTACATTTTGACCCTTTGTCTGCCTAGTCCATGTTAACAGGTAATTCAGTGGGTTGTCACATCTCTTTGCCCTGAAGATACTACTGTGGATTTGATTTTTAATAAGAATCTCTGGTGTTCAGCTGCTGGTTCAAGGGAAAGCAAGGAGCAGGAAAGGATGCAGGCATGCTAACCACTACGTGCTACTCTCCTTGTTCAGCCTACTTTCTTCTGGGACTCATCTCCCTCTCTCCGACAGTTGCCTTTCAGAAGATGTGGCTGTATAGCCACATTGATGATCACGAGTCAGTATCCTGTAGCAATTATACAGTTCCTTGGGGTTGGGGAGCCATTAAGTTATTTATTAGGAAATAAATACGCTCATACCTTTTTCTCTTCTTGCTTTGAAGGGTCTTCTGGTGATCCAGTAACTGTGAGACGAGAGCTCAGCCTGGCAGACTGTAAGGATTTGGCTGATTTTTCTTTAACAATTTTCGGCTTTACTGCCGTTGTTGGGGTAGCAGTAGAAACAGCTGAGGCAACAAGAGTGGAAGCAGGCACATTTATGGAAGGGATCGAGAAAAGACTTGCTAAGTAGGGATCGATTTCATCTGCAGGAATAAAACCCCAAGATTTACATTGTATGAAAGAGAAGATATCACAGACATACAGATAAATTTGTAAGAATCAAGTTTCTTTTTTTTCCAGACAAAACAAGAAATTTGAAACATGGCAATTGGGTGCCTAATAACTCACAGGGAGTCTATTTCCCTCTGTTCTGCCTACACAAGTTGATGCTTGTCTTGACTCACTATGTGCCAGTTCAAATATGTAAGTGGGGCAGACCTCCATGAGGCCTGGGAAATCAGTCAACTCAAACAGCGGGTCTGGGGAGACAGCAGGTACTGCCATCTGCCACAAGTACCGCCCCACCAGCCTGCGCCCTTGCAGCATGCCGCTACCTCTGCCTCGCTCCTCGCCCCCATTAGAGCAAGTCTCTTCTCCCTACCCGCACTCTCCTTTTGTGCCTCCCCTCTCCTTCTCTCCCCACTCTGCAGCTGGCCCTGCAGCAGCTCATCTCTCCTCTGTCTGTACAAGAGAGGAGAGGAGAAGCTCTACCAAGAGGATGTAGTAAGATGCTTCTCTCCTCCTGTTCCTTTTGTGAAGGAGTGGAGGGAAGAAGATGGAGAACTAGAGCCAGCTACTGCAGTGACATTGAAGCAAGGAAGAAAGGTCAGATGAAACAAAAGAAACGAAATGCAAGGCAAGTGCTGGTAGGAGCAGGAAGTAGTGAGCCTTGGTGGAGTGGCAGGACAGCATGAGATGCCTCACTCAGATGGACCAAGACCTTGGGTATCCCCTGAGCACAAACTGTCTTTTTGTGTACAGGAATGCACAGGAAAAACCACCATGCGAAAACATGTTGTCCATGGATACTTCATGCTGCTACCAGCAGCCCTTTCTAAAATCAAAAGTACCACCCTGACCCCTTCTTGATGCTGCAGGTTTTATCTGCAAACAACGATTAATCCCTCCATGTAATCCTGTATACATAACGAATTGTGTAAAGGAAGTGAGTGGCCAGTCGGAACGCATAAACTGGTCCTATGAGCATTTCATTTATGGAAGACTGCTCTATTCCCTTGAAGTCAGCAATAGGCAGAGGTGAAACAAGGGTGGAGCGGAGGCAAGTAGTTCTGCAAGACTCCGTTACACTGGAGTCAGCGGCCCCTCCCCCTTGCTGTTGGAGCCATTCCAGCAGCAACAGGGGAGTGTCCTGCGTGTTGCCTTTGCTGCCAGAATGGCTCCAACAGCAAGGGGGAGGGGCCGCTGACTCCAGTGTAACCGAGTCTTGCAGAACTACTTGCCTTCGCTCCACCCTTGTTACACCTCTGGCAATAGGCATATATCTGGAGATAAATATTCTTGGGTGCAGGCAGTGCTCAAGCAGCATTTCTCTGGGAGTGGTACATAACGTAGAACATGAGCCCCCTACCCCCATCCTTTGTTTTAATAATAATAAAAAGCATTGACGGAGCACTTTTGTGATTGAACAAAGTGTAGGTATTATCTTGCTGTAAATCCTTACAACAAGCTTGTGAGGCAGGTACGCGTTATTATCCCCATACTGCAGCTGGGGAGGCTGAGGCGGCAAGGGACTGGCTTGCTTAAGGCCACCTAGTGTGTTCATGGCAAAGGCAAAATCTGAACCAGGAAGTCCTAAGTCACAGCAAAGTCTCCTAGCCACTGTGACGCACCAGCCAATTTTCAATTTCTGAGAAACTGGAGGAGGGACTGGTGCCCTTTAGCCTTTTTGAGTTCCCTTTGTTTAAGTTGCCTGATTTGATACCCATAAATGTACTGTATAGCACCAGATAGAACTAAATAGATGTGGTGAATATCTTACAATCTGACATGTTGAGCAATCATATGTATGCTTACTCAAAAGTAAGTCTCACTGTGTTCACTGAGGCTTACTCTCAAGAAACTGAGCACACTGTTGTGGAAGTACGCCCCACACTTCCTTCTGAGTAAACATGCAACGGAACTGCGCTGCTAGAGTATTTTCCTTCTCTGATTTCACCTGCTGTTTTTCCTGTACTTCCGTAGTAGCTGAAGGAAAGATGAATTCCATTTTCTAAGGCTGCAGAAAACGATCCAAATTTGCTCACAGGCTTCCCTTGATTTCTTATTTCTTCTAAAAAAAAATTAAAAGGCATGTTTATGTTTAAATATATTTTGAAAAGCTACTTACCTATAATAACCATTCTTTGTCCCACGGCCAGTTGCACCTATGCATAGTGAACCTCGGCTCATCAGTAGAGGAAACAATACTTCAGGGCAATGTAATAGGCAGAAGGTGATATCCCTTCCACCTGTCAAAACTCTGAACCTGCAGAATGGGGGACGGGTGACTCCTGTTGGAAAAAGCTAAATAGTCTAATGCAAGGGTGTTAATCCCGTTTCATACAGTTAGCATCCATGGTGCCTGCTGGGGGCCGGACGTGACATCATTAAGCAGGAAGCAACGTCATTAGGCAGGTGATGACCAGAAATACGCACTTTGTACCTAGGAACCTAGGAACTCATGAGTTGCAAATGACAGAAGAGAAAATATGCATCTTGATCATATTTTCAAGATATGGGAGAACCTAATTATCAGGCGGGACGCCCTTTCAGCAGCGCTGCTTCTGCTGAGCAGTGGTCCCTCTGATTATTTTCCCCTACCATGCGGAGAAGTTAGCGACCTGAGCTCACTGTCATCTTAAAATGGGAACTGGCCAGTCTGACTTAACTATAATGACCCACATCCTCTGATCCTCCCTTGACCAGCACTCACCCTCTGATGCTGCCTCCCTCAGTCACTACACCCTGGCCCTAAGCTACTGACTTAGAAGCATCACTTCTATCAGTGATCTGCACATCTTGCCTGCCTCCGACTGGCATGAAAGAGATTAGACAA
The DNA here is from genome assembly GCA_026170595.1 of Plestiodon gilberti rubricaudatus. Lineage (NCBI taxonomy): Eukaryota > Metazoa > Chordata > Lepidosauria > Squamata > Scincidae > Plestiodon > Plestiodon gilberti. Next base: position 103,160,837 of record JANXHW010000002.1, on the reverse strand, counting down.
CAAAGGAAAGAGATAATTTGGGGGCGACTTATTTCTTCTGTCAACTGCTCCAAAGAGTCACTTCCCAGCTCAATTACCACAAACCCAATGATCCTGCTGGCCGGATTAAGGAGCTTTCGCAGGCCTTATGTTTGACACTCCGGTCTAATGTATTGAAGCTCTGAATTAGTAAGAAGGTGGTAGTCGGCTGCATGTGAACAACTCTTACAGAACAGCAAATACCCCTGTTCTTCTGCCTTTTCATTCAAAACATGCACAAACAGTTGGCCAATCATTTCCCATTTCCTGCTTGTGTATATACTAAAGCAGTTTTAAAGCAAAACTGTGTTTTCTATATAATACAGGGTGATTCTACCAGATAAATGTCCCAGAAAATAGTCCTCTTCAGTGCGCAATTAAATCACTTGAGAGTTGCTTACATAGTCTTTCCACTGCTGGAAAAACTAGGGGGCAACCAGCTCTGAAGCAGTGTGAGAGTCTTGGACACACTGTACTGATGTATGACATTTGTATCCCACCTTTCTTCTGTGGAACACAGCAAGGTACTCACAAGGGTTCCCAGATGCCCTCTCATCCAGGCGCTCACCAGACCCAGCCCAACTCAGCTTCAAGCAAGGTTTCTGCATAATGTGCTTTCAGACCATGCTTCTGAAACAATGCTCAATGTGGCATGCCGGAGGGATGTAGAGGCCTCTGACATGTCTCTGCCTTCAGCATTGGGAAAGTTGAGAGTGTTGATTGGCCACTTTGGAAGCAACACCTCATATTCAGCTGCTAGTTCAAGGAGGCATTGCTTGGGCCAGCAGCAGCATCCAAGGATCACTTCAACCTACTAGGGGGCTGGGCAGAACTGGCTGGGGCCCCCAAAGCAGCCTATGGGCCTGCAGTTGACCATCACTGTCATAGATTTTTTTCAGCCTCTCCACTCAATCTCCAATCAGCAAGTCGCAACCAGTTTGGATGGCGCATCAGTAGTAGGGTCAATGATAACAGATGCCTTGGGACCATGGGCGGTGAAAGGTGGGATAAAAATGCCATCATACATAAATAATAGTTTCCATGGAGGCCATATGGAAAGAATCATCACACCTGAAAGTTACAGTGTCGTGGGTTATGGGGGAAATGGTCACTACGATCACTTTGACCTGCCCCCGATTCACCTTCTCCAGAACTTTGAGAATGAATGGAACGTAAGGAATTGCATATGAAACACCTCTTGGATACATGCTCTCCAGATACATGCATGTCTCACAGTGAAATTTTGCAGCCTGTGAATGAGGCTGCAAAAATGGGGAAGGGGGATTTCAGTCCAAGCTCTTTTTAGAACCTCCTGCAGATTCTTTACACTGGAGGCATTTCTCTACCAGATCAGGAATGATTTCTGAGAAAAACAACAACGTCTGGAGTTGGAGTACATATCTCTTTTTTTTTTTTTTTTTTTTTTTTTAGGTATATTTATATTTTATTGATATAATAAAAACAATACATAATTCATAAAATTATAGCAAGCACAAAGCGTCACATCCTACTAGCATACTATTCACTATTTTCTATATATAATTTCCAACTTAGCCAAAATAACACCCACAATCTATTCATTAAATCCACATATCATCACATCGTTCCTCTCTCTCTCTCTTAAAAAATCTATAAATGGTTTCCAATTATTCACGAAAAGGTTAACTGACTTTTCCTTAATTAAAATTGTAAGTTTGTCCATTTCGGCATAATCCAAAACTTTCAGCCACCAATCTTCCAACGAAGGATCTCCGAATTCTTCCAATATTGTGCATATAAAATTCTTGCCGCAGCTATCATATATAAAAACAAAGTTTGAAATTTTTCGCCTACATGATCATCCCACATACCCAACAGAAAAGTTTTCGGTTTCATTTGAATCTTAATCTTTAAAATCAACTCAATCTGTTTATGAATCTGGGTCCAGTACTTCTTTGCTTGGGAGCATGTCCACCACTCTTGATGTTTGTTGAAAAAAATTCTTCTCCCAAATTTTTCTGAATCAAAAATTTTGTATCTCCCTTTTTTATGTGGGTGGAGTACATATCTCTCAACTCCAAGATTGATGGTCAGGGTGGTAAAACAAATTTGCACACACCCAAGTTCTACTGTGTATTCTTAATGTCATCCTTGTATCTCTCAATATTTATTTATTTCATATAGCACCAGGATGGCCTACAAAAAATTGAAAACGTACTAAAACAGAAATCATATAATAACAATAAACCAACCTAACACTAATTCTTTTACAAACACACTAAGGCTTTTGTGGCTGGGCAAATCTAAAATATAATTAAAAACATTGCTCGAGTTCTCGAGACGCTAATTCTTTTTTTAAAGTATAGTATTTAAGATAGCAGCAGCACAAAAAATAAAAATAAAAAATAACCACAAAGGAAAAAAAAACAGCAAAGAACTAACAGTAACCCCCAAAGCACAGCAAAATAGGTAGGTTTTTAAAACCTCTTAAAAAGTATAAAGGGAAGGGGCTCCAAAGCCTGGGGCTATCCCAGAGAATGATGGTTATCATACAGTTATCTGCCCCAAGGGTATTACGTGCTGAGATTTGATTCTGGTTTGGAGGCTAACTAAAGTCAGCAATACCCACAGTATGCCCAATTCAGACATTATGGCACACTACAGTTACTGAAACCAGGAAGTACAGGAGGGAACTGATGTGACCGAGGGAGGAAGGAGTTTGCATATCTGCATGACAGCCAAACAATGATTTAACTGTGATATCTAAACCAGGCTTAATACCTCAAACCAGATTGTGTCTGTTCTTGAGACAGTTAATGGTGACTCACTGACCTGGCTCGGTCTGCTGTTCTTCTACAGAGTCGCTTCTTTCTTGTTCGGTTTTACTTTCTTTAGGGATTTCTTGGGGGTCTGCGATATGAATGAAGAAACTGTGGTTGTCCTTTATCACCTTCACTTTGACCAAAGTTGCCCCTGAGGGGGAAAAAGGAAGGAAAAATAACTAGCATCACAACCAAAGACTAGCGCTTCTGCTTTTAAAAAATGCACGAGCCAAGAATTAAATAGTACAGATACAAATAGTACAGATTGCTAGAACATATACTCTTCCCTATGTATAAGTACTTGCACTATACAGATTTCCATATAGCCATTCTGGACATATTAAGACCATCCCTCTTTATCCATACCAAGATTTTCGATTTAAGGTTGGGGAATGCTGGGGGGAAGAAATGACTAAGTCTCTTGTGGAGGCAAAGTCTACCTCCACCTCCCAATGGGTTCACCTCCCCTCCATTTTGAGCTCTGGAGCTCTGGAGACAGAGCTCAATGAGCACAATGGGACTTACTTCTGACCTAATGCATAGGCTTGTGCTGCAAGTGCCAAATCAGGACTTCCCTAGTTTAAATCTTGCCTGTGAAACTCACTGAGTGACCTTAGGCAAGCCACTCCCTCTCAGCTCTCCAGACACAATATGGAGATAATAATACTATTTCCTGGCAGGGTTCTTGTGAAGAACATTCACTTAAAATGCTTTGCACACTTGGCAGAGCTATACAAATGCTAAATTAGCATTGATATAGTGCTTCTTAGCATTCAAAGCACTTCACAGAAATGTTCATGCTGTAATCTTGACAAGAGCCCTGATAAGGATCCTATGATTCCACTCATCATTCATGGTGAACATACCATCCCCCTTTGGAGAGCCCCAGAGCTTAGAACTGGGGAGAAGGTGGGGACTGTCTCTATGCACTGCAGCTATGGGAAAGACTCCCACCCCATCTCCATCTCCAGGAGAAGAAGGCTAGAGCTGACTTGGTAAAGGATGGTAGCAGAGCTCTTTTTGCCGTCTATTGCATTTGTCACTGCAGCCAAAACAAGCCCCAGCCTTTTTCTCCAGCTCAAGGATTAGAGACAGAGGTCTGTCCCTGCAGTTGCACTGGGATTCTGAGGTCCTCTGCACTGAAGGATAGCTGCGAAGATCACTGCCCACTCCCATGAGCATATAACGTGAAGCACGGGACCAATGAGACTTACGGCTGAGTAAAGGGGCAGGGTCCTTGGGGCAGGGTCCTTGAGGCCACAAATTACAGCTTGGCTATCAAGCCCAGCCAACATTTATAGAATCCTGGTTGGAATTATTATCCCCATATTGAGCTGAGGGTGCTAAGGCTGAGAGAGAGAGAGAGAGAGAGAGAGAGAGAGAGAGAGAGAGAGAGAGAGAGAGAGAGAGAGAGAGTAGCTTGCCCAAAGGTTACCTAGTGACTTTAATAGGAGAGGCAACATCTGAACCAGGAGTTCCTGATCTGTAGCTCAGTCTCCCAGCCATTGCATTGTGCCGTCTCACCAATTTTCTTTTAAAAGGCATTCCTTACGGTGGCACATTTTGCATCAATACTGATTTTAAGTGCCTGTTAGGAAATACATAAAAGTATGGAAGGATCACCTTTTTCAAAAGTAATCTTTTCTGCCTGGATCTGCCCTCCATCAGTAGGGAAGAGATACTGGATCGTCCCTGCAACCTGAATGGGATTTTCACCCATATTGTATCCCAGAAACTAGGAGGGAACCATTACAGAAAGTGTTATAATCAGGTATAAAAAACTGGTCAAGTCAAATTGACAAATTCTAAACAGTCAAATTATCAAGGCTCCTCTGTGTGTTCACATGGTTATTTTCCAGATTGGTTTGGCCTGCCCATGTGACTAATCCAGGAAGAACAAAGCAGTAAAATAAAGATACCAAATCATCCACAGATAGAGGGAAAAGGGGCAGTGAAGAAGACTGGAAAAAATGAATATTCTCACAATGAAAGGGTTTGTAAGGTGTGTGTGTGTGTTATGTGTGCGTTATGTGTGCGTGCGTGCGTGCCTCAAACCAGGTCTTCTTCTTACAGCCAGTTCCTTACCTCCCCCCACCACTCACCCTTCCCAAACTGCTGGGAAGACCCTCCACTAACCTGAGTGGCGGCGGGGCCTTCCCAGGAGTACTGACGATGCGTCCAGGATCACACTGCTGCCACCGGGGGCAAAAAAGGCCCGTTTTACCTTCGTTGGTGCCTGTGGTGGTTCTGTGGGGGGTGTGGGGAGCCTGCGGGCCCCTCTGCAGGCCTCCCCAAGCGACGGAGCGGCCCTCCAACACAATTACGACCCACTTCCGGTTTTGCCGTAAAACCGGAAGTGGGTCGCGATCGCGTCAGAGGGTCGCTCCGATGCTTGGGGAGGCCTGCAGAGGGGTCCGCATGCTCCCCACACACCCCACAGGACCACCACAGGCACCAACGAAGGTAAAACGGGCACTTTTTGCCGCCGGCAGCGGCGCAATCCTGGACGCGCTGTCGACGTCACCACGGGTCGCCATGCCCCCTAAGGGTGTAGCAACCCTTTGATCCCGGCTGGAGCGTTGCGACGCCCCAGTTTGGGTACCTCTGCCCTAGCCCTTTGGCAGGCCAGGCCAAGTAAATATCCTGAAAAGGGGCACCTTCTTGAAAGAAACCCCCTCTATCACTCCATGATTATCCCACTTCTGCCTGTCCCGACTGTAGCCAAGATGTGACAGAATTTTTCAAGAAATATTTTTTCCCTCCAAAAGTACTATGGTGGGGCCAAAGACCAGAAAGACAAAGCCTTAAGCTAAGGTTAACCAGAGGTTCTGCTTACTTGCAACGTTTGCAATATAAGTTTCCTTTTCCCTGCTCCCAAATTAAGTTAAAAAAACAAACCCTTGACAGCCTTGGAGTTCTCACTTTCTAGCACTGGGGTTCAAAAACCCCAGGTTTGAAGAAAACAACAACATAGAGAGAGAGAGAGAAGAGGCCAGAAGCAGCACAGTTTTCCTTCAGCTGAGAGATGGAGGCACTCGAGACTTCAACATCTGGAAAGCTGCCATTCCATTCTGTAGGGATGAACGCAAGAATGAACCTCCTCACCTCATATTCTTTCTCTGGAGGTGGAAGCTGGAGATTCAGTTTACTTTGCTTGTGCCCCTTGGTTGGATCTTCCAATTCTGGGGATTTGGTCAACTCTGGTGATTTAGGTGGAGATTTAGACTTATCCTTAGAAGTTTTCTTCTTGGATGTTTTCCCTTCATCTGCTGAAGCTGCCTCCTTACCCTGGCCTTTTTTTTTACCAGAGGATTTGTCCTTCTTCTCAGCTTTTTTTAATTCTTTCAACCGTTCTTCCTCTAATAGCCGCTCCTGCTCTTCCTTCCAAGCCTTATAAAAATTAAGAGCTCAGTTAATTATTCTGCTTTATTATGGAAATAATTATGACTTCTTTAAGGGTGTCTGCTTTATTTCATGATCCTGCCTAAAGGTTTCCTCCTTTTTCACTCCGCATCTCATAAGAGCATAAGAAGAGCCCTGCTGGATCAGGCCAAAGGCCCAGCGGCGTCACGAGCCGGCGCGTCACCCCGTGCGGGGTCGGCCGGCTCGGTGGCGCGTCACCCCCACCCCCACTATTGCATCACCCCCCCAGGCGCATCACCCACACCCCCACACCCGCATCACCCCCCCGGTACTCATCCCATCTCGGTGCGTCACCCCTGGAGCCGGTAGGCCGAGCTGCGTCTTCCTCGCCGGTCAGCTGCTTCTAAATAGGCCGAGCAAAGCTTTGAGCGGCACATGCACACAACACCACTCGAAGCCTTGCCCTCAGAAGGGCCTCTTCGTTCGGCCCTTCTGAGGGCAAGGCTCCGAGCGGCGTTGTGCGCATGCGTCGCTCGAAGCCTTGCCGGCTGGCCTATTTAGAAGCAGCCGAACCGCCGAGGAAAACGCGTCTCGGCCAGCCGGCTCCCGGGGGTGACACGACGGGAGAGGGTGACGCGCCACCAAGCCGACCAACCCCGCACGTGAAGACACGGCTAGGCCTGCTGGCTCCCATACGCCCCGCCATGCATCAGTGACACCACTGCAAAGGCCCATCTAGTCTAGCTTCTTGTATCTCACAGTGGCCCCACCAGATGCCTCAGGGAGCACACAGACAACAAGATACCAGTTTCCTGTTGCCACTCCCTTGCACCTGGCTCAGAGAAAACCTACTTCTAAAGCCAGGAGGTTGCTTATGGCTTGTAACCTGTGATGGTCTTTTCCTCCGTGAATCTGTCCAATCCCTTTTTAAAGCCATCTAGGCCAGGTGCCATCACCACATCCTGTGGCAAGGAGTTCCACAGATGAATTACACACTGGGTGAAGAAATATTTTCTTTTGTCCGTTCTGACTCTCCCTCCACTCAATTTTAGTGCATGTCCCCTGGTTCTGGTGTTGTGCGAGAGGGAGAAGAACTTCCCTCTATCCACTCTCTCCATCCCATGCATAATTTTATACATCTCAATCATGTCCCCCCTCAGATGCATTACATATCGGTCTGCAATTGTAAAACTTCAGCATCATTTCAGAAGAAAACCAACTCTGCATTTCTAAAGGATGCATATATGAATGAGAACTGTACCAGTACAAATTCCAGAGGGGAAACCATAGTAGTCAGTTTGCTGCAACAAAACAGAAAAGTTTCCTGTGGCATCTTAAAGGACCAACTCCCCTTATTTTTTAAAATGTCAATATTTTAAAAGATTGTAGTATTTTATGTAGGTGCTTTATGGCAGGGTAGGCTGGAGTGAGGCATATGGCTATATAGATGAATTTACTATGCTTACTACAGTTGCTGTTGCTGCCACAAGAATGTCAATCTAGGCACATCCTTAGAAAGCAAGAACACACATGACAGAGGAATACTTTCTATAGCCTAGAGATGCTGGCTTTTCTTGTTTTACCTTAAGAGAATCATCTCTGACAAAAATGTTTTTTTCCTTCTCAACTGGGGGTTCTGGAGAAACTTCCACTTTACTTTTGGCACCTTTGAGACAAGAAGACAGACAACGGTAGCCAATTATTATGTACATGAAGATCAAGTAATTGAAAAGGCTATAAAAAGAATGCATTGTCAAATCTAAGGAAGAAAGTAGATGCAGCTAAAATATTCATGCACACTACAAGCAACCTGGCGATAATTCTGTTCCCCCCCCCCCATCATTTCACATGTTTCTTTATACATAAACATAATTTTCAACTAGAACTCAGGAAACATTCAGCAGAGAACCTGCCAACTTTAGATCTGCCACATTTCATCGTAAGCTACATTAAGCATAGAAACCTTTGCGTTGCAAGATGGTTCACAGATGTGTTATTTCCTGGTGCTGATGGTACATAAGATCTTGGTGACACAAGTCAATAAAGGGACCCAAAGGGGTAGAAGGAGCAACAGGAGACCATCAGAGACAGAAAAAGCTCATTGGAGGCTTGCCTTCTAGGGAAGGTGTGTTGCCTGACAAGTTACTTTTATACTGATGCGTGACACATTTGTTTGCATTCATACATGATGTTGGGTTCATGCCAGGAGTGCATGCCTCAGGTCTCACAGGCCTGAAGGAAGGCCAAAACTGTACTTTTTCAGAGCAATCCTCCCCCCCCCCCATCTAGATGGCTGGCTTAAGTTGTCTTACCATATATCCAAAGGGGGACAGGGTGCCTATAACTTTAAAGGCTTTAACCATTGTTTAGAAGAGGGAAGTTGGGCAGGTGGAGCTTGTTGCACCCTTCCATGATGAGCTGTACCTGCCCAAAGTCCCTCTTCTAAACAATGGTTAAAGCCTTTAAAGTTATAGGCACCTTGTCCCCCCCTCTGGATATGGTAAAGTTAGGCTTAAGAAGTCTTGTCTTTCTTTTGGGAAAATCCCATGAGCAGCTTGCTTGCATAGCAAATTTGAACCTGTAAACAAAAAACTCATTAGCTACATAAAGGAAGGGTTCCTAACCCTAGCTTACCTCACAAACGTTCTGGCAAAATCTAATCAAGAGTTGCCTGCTAACTGAGGCCCTGGCCTCCAAAGCATGTCAAGAGTTTGTTGCTGCACCTTGGGCAGGATGCAAAACAACAGAAGCATCCATCTTGAGCCATGGACGAACCATCAATGGCCATCATCAAGACACAAAAGAAGAGTCCTTGATGAGTTCACCCCATGACAACCTCTATGCTTCCTTATGGGAATGTAGGGTCTAAAAAGCAGGGTAATAGACCCCTAATCGCTGCTGGGTCCTGTCACTGTTGCCTGCGCTCATGAATTGCTCACCTACCCACTGGTGCTACCATCAAGCACTCCCACTGCCCCAAAACCACTGCGCAAACTGGCACCCACCCACGACAGGTACAAGACCACTTTCTTCCATTCCAGCCTTTCTCCCTTCTCCCCGATGTCCTTTCTCTGAAGCGCTACCCAAGCCATAGCTCCAGCACCTGCTGAGCCACCTTACCGTTTGTAAGTCACTGCTCCATCAACCACTGGGCCACCTCTCAGAGCACCTTCTTCTGCTGGGAAAGCAATCTCCGTTCTCTTGCCTGCCTTCCTTCCTTGGAACTAGCTAAGGCTACTACCTAGTCCACCCAGGTTTGCCTTCAAGCCTCTTCCTCCCACCTTTTCAACTGGAGATCACTGGGTCTTGGCACCCTTCCATGATCTCTTCAATGCTTCTGCCACAATCTTGTGCTGCAGCAGGAGCCCCAGCATGCCCCTGCTTCTTCCCCTGCTTTTCCTTGGTCTTTCCCTTCTCCCCCACCCTTCCTGCTACCACAACTCTCCCAGTTTTTCAGTCTTCGTTCCTACTTGATTTCCTTGCATCCTGGTCCTCTTTTTCCCCTCCTTGCTTGCACCACTACACATCCCCTTCTCCTTGTAAGGATTTCCTCCTTTTCCTTTTCACCTAGAAACCGCTTACATTGACTTGGCTATTGTTGCACCTTTAACCTTGCCTCCCTACTTCTTTATGTAAGTTCATTGAGTCATGCCATTGGCCACCGCACTTAGTCGCTGCACACATAATATACAGTCGGACCTCGCTATCCACAGGGGGTTCATACCGGACCCCACACATACACACAGATAGCGAGGATCCGCAGATACCGGAGTCCACCTGAAAAACAGGAAGGGTGGAAGGTAAAAACACTTTTTTTAACCTTTTAGAAACAAACCGCTGCATGTTCTTACTTATAACAGGCTGAAATTGCGCTCCGGAAGCCTCTTCCGGGTAGTGCAAATTCCCCTCCCTCTCCTAAAATAGCTCCAGAATACATTGCAATGTTGGGTGGTATCTTCCAAACTGGAAGCATAAATAAATGGGTCTGCAGAACTAAGTGCGTATCTGTCTAATACCTGAGGACTACAAGTTATCTTTTGAGATGAAAAAGTGAATATGGTAAGTAAGAGGCGTACTTTTAGATTTCTTAGCGGCGGCAGCAGCGGCGCCTTTTTTGGTAGTAGGTGGGGACTTGACTTCAGGTGGTTTTTCTGCCAACTCTTTGGCTAACCGAAGTGCTTCTAGTTCCTTGGCCATTTTTTCTTCCTGGTATTTGGTTTCTTCTCTTAGTATCCATTCATCAATAGAGCTAGCCACCAATTCCAAGTAATTCCTGAGAAATACAATTAATTGATTCAAAATTCATTTATTTAATTAATTTTTCTCCACCTGTCCCCCACGTTTGTGGATGCCCAAGGCGGCTGTTTATCCTGTCATCAACAAAAATACAGACGGATCCAAAATCTTTGCCTCCTGATATTGAAATATTAAACATTTTACTAGTGTATGTCTTGTTTTGCATCACAAAATAGTTCTGCATTATTATTGCTGTCAAGTACATTTACAAATTAATGGCGATGCAAATCAAATCTGCCCAGATGAAGAGCAGTACTTCGTGAAGTTGTTCACCTGAAGGAACTACCAGCCTCTACGTTGGGGTGATTGAAGGGGAGGAAAATTTCCCGTTCTTAAATGTTGGAAGAAGCTGGTGGAAACAGGGAACATCTAAGTAAGCATTGTGCAAACACACAATAGCTAACTGGCTAAATAGATGCCTCTCCATGTGATTGTGGGATGCCGATGTCATCAAGGGTGCCTAATCAGTAATTATGTGCTCAGACACCCCTCTGTGGTTGATTTCTGGTAAGCATAGGAATTCTGCTTCACTCTTAACTGGTTTGTATGGGCAGCAAGCAGTTGCTACAAGCAAACTGGCCACCAATGCAAATGACAGAAAATTCTGAAAAAACATACCTAAGTTTGACCTACACTGAGGAATAACTTCTCCCAGTGCAAACTAAGTAGTCTCTATAAAACGTGCCTCTGGAAGTGGATGGGATGAGTCACCCATCATAGGATGTCCTCCCCCAGGACATCCTATGAAGCAGAAACTCTGCTTTCTTTTATCAAAACAGGATTTTTTTCCCCAAGCGAATATGACAGATTTTATTAACAAGTGATTGGTACTCAAAGTTCAAAAATCTTTAACCAGCATTCCCATCAAACAATTACTGTATTTTGGGGGTTATAAATTGATGGGGAATATAAAGGCAAAGGGACTAAATTCCTCTATTCTTGCTTTGCATTCATCAAATCAATGCCAGGTTCTTTTTAGCTATACTAATCCATGTTGCCCATGTATGCATGGTATGGTGAAAAGTGAGTAGCAGGATTTGTTTGCCTCATAATTCTAGAATTTGACATTACTCAATGGAACTGATAGGCAGTAGATTCTAAACAGATCTTTTAAAAGTACTTTACACATCACATAATTATTTTTAAGGACTGCACTACTACAGGGTTGAGTATCCCTTATCCGGACTGCTTGGAATGGGAAGTTGTCTAGATTTCGGAGTAGTTGTATAAATACAATATCTTGGGGGTGGGACCCAAGTCTAAACACGACATTCATTTATGTCTCATATACACCTTATACACAAGGCCTGAAGGTAATTTTATACAATCTTTTTAATAATTTTGTGCTCCAGCATGCCTTGCACAATCCCAGCAAGGTGCTGGAAATTATGTGTGTGTGTTTTTAAGTTGTAGCCTCAAAAATGTCTGGATTTCTGAATAGCCTGGATTTTGGATATCCGGATAAGAGGTAATCAACCTGTACAAGATATGACCACTGGCCTAGATAGCATTAAAACATCTAGATTAGAACTGCAGTAGCAGCCAAGGGGTAAAGCCCTCATCCCTGCCATGTCACGGTCCTGATGTTGAATGGGCTCCCTGTAGCTGCTAATTCCTAAATAAATTAAGCACATGATTCCCAGTGGTATAACATGTAGTTTGGCCTTTAATCTGATGGAGGAGAGCTATCCTCATCGTTACATTAGCTAAATATGAAGGTATGCTCTGTTCCATCCAGTTTATTTTAAACAGCACTGGCACAGAGGAAGGAGGCCATGCCAGAGCTGCAGATAAGGAGGCAAGGTCAGGATCGCTTTGCCAAGCAGCCAGATGACCAAGGCAGTGCCAACTTTTTTTGTTTTTCTTCTTCTTCCTCCAGCGGTGCTGCTGGCTCAGTCCTTTTCCTGCTTACTAAGCAAGTGGAAACAGGATCAGAGAGCCAACTGAAGCAGCTTAGTGAGCAGTGAGCCAGAGAAGGATGGTGGCCAGATGCATGGTGTGGGTCACCCCTCATTAGTCCATCACTTCCCCCCCTTGACACAAGCATTTCAGCTGGCTTTGTGAATGGGCCATCCATAGCATGCTGCCTATTGTTGCAGGCATGGCTGCTAAACCACAGCTACTAAGCAAAACGTAAGCTGTACCTCCTCTCTACTATCGGTCATTAAACAATAGAAGACAATAATTCTTCATTGTCATAAATCACCATCATCTTCCTTTTCATGCGTTAGTCTCACATTTTATTTATTTATTTAAGAAATTTATATCCCGCCTTTTCCTATGCCAAGGCAAATGCCCAAGGCGGCTTACAAGAAGTTAAAATACATAATTTAAAAACAATACATAAGGTAAATTTAAAACGAACAAACAATAAAATCCACTGGGGGGTGACATCTACATGGTATTTGAAAGCATGGTATTTGAAAGACTGTTTACCTGAACCCAACATCAGAATGCAATGCAACTTTCCAGGACTCCTGAAACTTATAACGTTGGTTCATGGGATTATGGAGGACAATCAGCAGAGAGTTATCTTGAGTGTGGTAATAAGAATCAATGCACCTGTACTGCTGAGTTGCACGGTGAAGAACCTGAAAAGAAGAGGAAAATGAAGATGAAGATAATTCAAATTAATTAATTCAAATTACAGGCAGCACTTCCATTTCAGTGGCAGCTTCCTCTGTATCAGTCAGAGCTGTTACAGGGATATTTTTGTGGGGGTGGGGGGGGACTAGCTGGTTGTAGTGGTGACCAAAAAAATCCCCACAAACACCTATTACTATCCACTATGGTCTCATTCTTCCTGAAGAGGCTGTATATCACTTAAAAGGCAGGTGAGGGCTTACATGACTGAATGCTCCTCCACACCAAAATTTAAAACAGTAGGCAAGTACATTTTACTAATAGTTTTGGAATATAATTGAACAAGGGCATCTCTGAACCAGTAATATCAAATGAAATGTTTAATATCCTCTTCCATTTTTGCTGAGCTTCTATCTACTAAGCCCAGTGGTTCCTTAACTGGGGCGTCGTGACGCCCCAGCCGGGAACAAAGGGTTGCTATGCCCTTAAGGGGCATGGCAACCCGTGGTGACGACGACGGCGCGCCCAGGATCAAGCCGCCACCGCCGTGCCCTAAATCGCCCTTTTTACCTGCATTGGTGGGCAGTGGGTGTCCAGCGGGGGTTGTGGGGAGCCTGCGAACCCCTCCGCAGGCCTCCCCAAGTGTTGGAGCAGCGCTCCGACGCGATCGCAACTCACTTCCGGTTTTACGCGAAACCGGAAGTGAGTTGCGATCGCGTCGGAGCAGCAGGCTCCCCACAACCCCCGCTGGACACCCACTGCCCACCAATGCAGGTAAAAAGGGCGATTTCGGGCACGGCGGTGGCAGCGCGATCCCAGGCGCGTCGTCGCGACCCCTGGGAAGGCCCCGCTGCCACTTAGAGCACCGTAGGGCCTTCCCAGGAGTTTGGGAACCACTGTACTAACCCATAAGAAGAAGGCAGCTCAAAAATACCTGGAAGAGGTGATGTGGCTGAAAATGTTCCGCAAAACTCCAGTCTTTCAAACATCGTTGTTGGGTCTTCTGTATGGCTGCTAATTCTGACTCCAGATTTATCTAAGGAAACATTAGTTTCATTATACATTATAACATAACAGAAACATTATAACATTAGTCACAATTAACAAACGTTTTAGGCAGAAAACAACAATGGACCAGAAGCAAAGAGCCTTTTTAGCTTTGAGACCATAACACCATCTTTAAATTGGCCAACGGATCAATTTAAGTAGACTAGACAAGCATACATACTTCCATTCTAGCATACCTAGCATTTACCCCAATATATATTCTCTTGTACATTCTCTCTCCCTCCCCGCCACCCCACAAAAAATATCCCTGTATCAGCTCTGATACTGAGGAAGCTGCCAGTGAAAATGGAAGAGCTGCCTGCCTCTCCCCAAAACTGACATTTCCACAAAGATGGTGTTCTCTAAATCTAATACATACGTTGAAGGGATATGCTAACAATTTGAAAAGTGAAGTCAAGTTTTGAGCTACTTAGGAGTATCCACATAAAGTCTTTGGATATATAATAATACCTCTCATAATGCAGGGGATACGTTTTTGCAAAGCTGAGCGCTGTATGAAACAGTGCTATAAATGACATTGTTAAGGATAAGGCAGGAGACTGGTGTTGATTGGTCTGCACTAGCCAGAATATACAGCTCCCATTGGGTGCAGTACCTGTCAATCATACCTAGGACATCTTAATGAAATAGCACTTGACTAAAGGAAACAGTACTTTGGGATGCATTGCTGTATATGAGCTTAAATTAAAAACATACAGGAAATCCTCAGCAACCATAACTAACTTTTATGGACTCTGCCTACATACTGGTATTACACTGTAAGGCACATTTCATTTCAATCACAATATTTCTTACCGTACTGTGGGAAAACCTGGCGCGATGACTTCTATAACCATCAGTAGTCCAGTCTGGAAATTATACATAAAGACACATACTGACCTTTCAGATACTTTTGAAGTTTGTTACCCTATTACTCACCTTAACTGTTATTTAAATGCCTGTTTCCATCCTGCCCCACCTTTAAGAACAGTTTCTATACAGTGGGACCTTTCTATCCGCAGATCCAGGATCCGCAAATTTGACTTACCGTTGGTCCCGGATCCACGGGGTCTACCTTCAAAGCACTGTAAAAAAACAAGACCCAATCCCTATTTGTACCTTTGCACAGTCAAAGTGCACTGTTTTCAAGCCTCCGCAGGGATTCTGCAAGCTTAATGACCCACGTGCGAAGGTTGCGCGAAGCCCTGCAGAGGCTTGAAAACAGCGCACTTTGACTGCGCAAAGGTACAAATGGGGATGGGGGGATTCTTGCTTTTTACAGAATTTTGAAGGTGAACCCCGGTATCCACGGATTCTCGGTATCCGCGGGGTGTGTGTGTCCAGAACCGATCCCCCGTGGATACCGAGATCCCACTGTGTTCATTAGTGCACTGTATTGACCCTTTCTCTTGGCGATCTTCCCTTTATATAATGTGCATTTAGGCACTTCGACATAAAGTCCTTGGGGCAACAAGTACATTCTCCAGAAGGGAAGATCTGATTCTTTAATACCTTTTCTTCTTCCTTTGAAGGTGGACTGCCTTTACTAATGGACTATGACCGTGCTCCTGATACGAGACAGGAAACATTTGGCTGGTACCCTTGGCCATAGTAGAAAAGACAGAACACATCTTCAACACTATCATCATCTTTCAGAGTCACTTGTGAGAAAAGAGCTCAGATAACAAGGAAAGTAAAATAGGAAACAGCAAAAGTACTTGAGGCCAGGAAGAAATTTAAGAGGAAGGAAGGAGAGGTAGCCTACCTTCAAAACAAGGAGAAAGGGAGTCACAAGTAAATTTTAAGACTTCAAAGTCAGAGCTGGGAAGATAAATGAAAACTGAAGGCAACTGAACAGAATCAAAGAATAGCTAGACAAGTTTACTTTAGCTGCCCTTCGAAAAGCTGGTAGAGACTGGACCGGTCAGACCTTCCAGGGGAGGGAATTCTGTAACCTGAGTGTCAATACTGAGAAAAATGACCCTCTCCACTGCCCCAGACAATGTCAGAGGAATGGTGGAGGCCATCGTGAGATCTAATTCACTCTATGGAGGCTGCAGCCTGCCCAAAACCTGCTAAACATTGGCATACGCCAATAAAGTCATTGGATGTGTTGTTGCCTAGTAATGTCTATGTAGGCCTAGTAATGTAGGCTGAGCATGGTCAGTAGGCCCTGTGAGAACCTCAGGAAGCAAGGCAAGCATCCCGTTTTCAGGAAGAATTTCCCAAAGAACTCTTGAATTCCATTAAAATATAGCCCCTAGAGGTGATTTATCTGAAGAACTCCTCAAGTGGGTTTTCTCCATCTTATCCATTTTAGCTAGTGCTATCGCCTGCCAGTCAGTCTTGCCCCAGATCAGACCTATTCCTATCAAAGTTGCCTAGTAGATACTAAAGTGTGTAAAAATCATTTTCACAAGAAACTAAGAGGATCATTAATTAAAATAAATGTCTCAATCATTGACAAGAGTAGTGCTATCCTGCTATCCTGTTACCCCTGCTAACTGGGCAAGAAGCACTTTTTCAATTGGTGCTCCTCTTTTATTTAGCAGGGGGAGAGCAACTGCCCCCCTTTCACCCCAGCACAGTGTCTTTTCTGGTGGCTGTTTGCTGGTGGTGTTCTGCATTTTTTTTTTAGATTGTGAGCCCTTTTGGGACAGGGAGCCATTTAATCATTTGATTTTGTCTGTAAACCGCTTTGTGAACTTTTTGTTGAAAAGTGGTATATAAATACTGTTAATAATAGTTAATAATCCATAGAAAGCACGTTTTCTAATATTTTGGCAAATGGTGCACTTAGGGGGATGATGAGATGAGTGCTTGTTTTAATACCACAGTGAAGGCAAAGGAAAGGGGATGAAGACTAATTCCAAATAACATGTACCTGAAACATGAGATACTGACTGTTTCTTGCCCTCCAATGAAAAAGGGAAATAGTGTTGACTACAAAATCCCTCACTGTTAGGATAAGGCCCTATGAAAAGGAGATATAAAACATGGTAAATCAGAGTTATTCTAAAATCACACCTGTATGGGAGCACTTTGCTCTTCTGCTTCCACTTTCAGCATTCAAGGTGGAAGTAGAGGAAGTTTTGCCCCTAAGAATATCTCTCCTGAACTGCCTGGTCACCATAGGACGCAGTGTACACTCCTTTGGCGCTGCTGCATCACGTAAACTGGAGGGGGATAGGACTGGGGACTTGCAGCCCATCCTATCCCTTTCCCCACCATTGCACGCAGCTGTGCCAAAACAGGCTGCACTGCATGGTTTGGTGGAAGGGAGGGGATCTCCCTCCGTAAGATCCTCGCCTCGCAAGTCCAAGACCACAAAGCTCGCTCCGGAGGGGATAGCATCCGGATCATGTTGCCCATGCCAGGTGACACCCCCTCCAACATGCCCCTGGCCTCCAACTCTTCACCTGCCTGCGTTTGAACTTTCCTTCTCAACGCTTGGGTCAGCAGCGTCACTGCAGGGGGAGGCGGAGCTCCAAGTTCCGTCGGGCTCTGACCCTCCGTTACACGATGGGAGAAAGTGGCCCTGCCCCCTCGCCTTTGGAGCCATTCCGGCCAACAAAAGCACTTGCTTTCGTCGGCCGGAATGGCTCCAAAGGCGAGGGGGCAGGGCCACTTTCTCCCATCGTGTAACGGAGGGTCAGAGCCCGACGGAACTTGGAGCTCCGCCTCCCCCTGCAGTGACGCTGCTGCCTTGGGTACATGCTATTGGATAGGTTTTGAGGAAATCCTCCATATAGCCAGAAAGGAGGCTTTTGATGATGGTCTCTTTCTGCCTGGGTGGTGGCAGTGGAGTCTACCAGGGTTTGGCCCTGGCATAGGACAGATCGGGGGAGGCACTGGCAACCAAGGCTACTCTCCTGATCCCCAAAGCCTCATGATTCCGGTCTAGCCAGCACAGCTGCTTCTGTGCCCTAATCACCAGCACTTGGCATTGCCTTGTCTCATGGCCCACTTATAACATTTTTAAACACTTTTCCCTTGGTCTGTTGAAAATATTATGCACAGCCACCCTGGAGGTACTATCCTTCATCACCGATGAAGAGATGTCCAAAAGCAGGGGCACCATCCGTTTTTCTTCAGGAAAGAAAAAAGGCAAAAGATGACACTCTGGAAAATGCATCACTTGGCCAAGGTGTGCTTTCATCACAGATGATTCTTTGAAGCGCCTTTTTGGTCTTGTGCCTCCCTGCTCTTATTTCAGCATTAGTTAGATGTATCACATTTTCAGTGACAATTCAAGTAAGATCATGCACTACGCTTTAATACATTCACAGTAACACATATGAAGGCATTTTACCTGGTCCATACAGTGTCGTTTTTCCCGATATATTGTTGCCAGTAAATTGCTCTCTCAGTTGTCTAGCAAACCTAGCAGGATTATCCCATGGGATGTAAGACACCTCATAATCACCTCCAAGCATCGTACCAGAGCCTTCAAGTTGCCCAAAGTTATCTACCCCTGTCAGCCTCAGACTTTCAAAAGTAAACACTTTAAAAGCTCGTTCCACTTCAGCCCAGTTCAGTTGTTCTGTAGAAAAATCAAGCATAGGAAGATTTAAAAAAAAACAAAAAAAACAATAATTTAGCTTGTCTCTAACATACTGTCTTGGACAATTCTCCCAAGAAAACCAGCAGTTTTCCATCATAAAGACCTATCATATGAGTACTGATAACTTTTCATAGAAATAATAAACTATCCATTTTTAAAAAAATACTGTAATTTCCCCATGTTCCTCCCAGGGGGCAGCTCTATCTTCAGGGGGGTTTTTTGGGGGGAGGGGGGAATCACAGAGAAAATCAGACAACCTGGTCAAATTAGCTTAATTTATTGGACAACAGGTACTACAATAGAAAAAGGCAGGGCCTCTGGACCTCTCCACTGGGTTTCTTGACCTTCTTTCACAACAGCCTTGAACCCAAGGGCCAGATGGAGGCTCGCCCCCCTCAGGAATAGCCTAGCCCTAGAATAAAGCCTTTGGAGATACTGAAGAGTCCAAGATACCTGCTGGCACACGATTTCCCCCTGGACTGTGGTGAGGTGAGGCTGGTGGCACTTTTGAGACCATGCCCTGACCTGCCCCAAGTTAATGAGATGGCTCAGGTGAGTAGCTCCCTTTAACGCTCCTGGCTTCGCCTCTGCCGGGTGTCTGTTAATTAGGCCAGTCCTGGTCCTTCCAGTAGTCTTTGCACTGCAGTCCCTCCGATCTTCTTTTCCTTCCTCTTCCTTTCTCCAGCTTTCCCATAGTCCCCCTTATTCATCTTCCTCCTTTTCTATCCTCCTGACCAGCCCCTCCAACCTGGTCTTCTATCCTCCTCCTTGACCAACCTCCTCTCCTTTTGCCTCTTTCTCTTTCTGCTTCCCTCCAGCCTGAGGCTCAGCTTTAAAGGCTGGTCCTGGCTCCACCTTCTCCCTCCCACCTAATGTCATCAGCTGCTTTCTCCCCCAGCTGGGAGTGGCCCACCCTATAACCACGTGTATTGCTTACATCCCAATCTTAAGGACTCGGTAAAGGAACAGCAACAGTGCAAGCAGTAACTGCAGCGGCTGAAGTGAAATCCTTCCTGCATCTGGCAAGTGGAGTGGAGTTAGTCAATTCTATCCTACTTCCCAAAATATCTCTGCTACTACCATGTATGGCTGGTGCACTTTTGCATCAGCCTCTGAAGCTCCTACAGTCTTCAAAAGCCGGCTGGATATTGAACAATGTGGGGAAGGACTCTACCATCTTGCTCACTCTCTCATCCTTCTCAAATTCATAAGACCTGCTCAAATTCCTTGTAACAAAAATCTTGGCACCAAGGAAACTTTCTACAAACAAAGTCAGATAGGGAATAATGTTACCACTGGTACAGTAGTGCATGAGCTCATGAATTCTGGCAAGGCGTTTGGTATTGTTTCCAGGTGGCGGAAGAGGAAATTTAAGGAGATCCATCATAGGCAACTTGCTCATCATTTCATGTTCAACCTTTGCTAGGTCTAAACCACTTTGTACCTGAAATGAAGGAACATGTCAAATTTAAACTTGGACCAACGTGGTTATCTAAACTAAAGCACCCGAGATAATAAACTTACAGCGCAATCCTATGTAACTCTTGCACCAGTGTAACAGTAGATCCACTGGTATATGCCACTGTAACTTGCCGCACGCCGACGGACGCAGGACGGACACCAGCGTAACCCATCTCTGATGCCGCACATGAGCAGTTCGGACACAGGACAGTGCAACTCTGCCGGCACAGGGGGCATTCCGGGGGTGTCCAAATGCCCCCTGCACCGGCGGAGTTGCGCTGGAGTCCATCCTGCGTCCGAATTGCACATGCGCGGTGTCCGAGGGGGGTTACGCTTGTGTCCGTCCTGCATCTGCCAGCGTACGGCAAGTTACAGTGGCATAAGTGGACTTACACTGGTGGATCTACTGTTACACCAGTGCAAGAGTTACACAGGATGGCGCTGATAGCGTTGTGAAATCAGCTGGTGAACTAACTTCTTAACATGCAGAATACTGTCTGACCAGCTGCTTTCTCATATACAGAAGGCCAGCCTGCAGTCAGGAATACTTCATGTTGAACAATTCAGAATGGTTCTTAATTGGAGATTTCCCTAGAAGAATGAGAGGCCCCCACTGGGAGTTTGGTAAGTCACCAAATCACCCCTTCTCTCAGGCAAGAGGTTAAGACTGATCATGTAAAGTGAGTCACTCCCCCCCTCCAGTGGTCAGTGAAAGAACAAAGGAAGCATTTTGGCTAGGTGTCCTGTGCATTCTGAATGAAACAGAGACTGGATTAATCTAAGAGACAGACGCAGCCTGAAAATGGATGTTAGAATAGGCCATGCTCAGAGCTAGAGCACGTTGGGGTTCAGGAGAACATGTAAGAAGCATGTGTAATCTGATGTTGTTTTGTAGTAGTATTCTGCTAACTAACTACATATATTCAACCTGCACATATGTAAATAAAACATATATTGCAACAACATCGTAAGTCTCCAGTGGTCTCTGCTTCAAAGGAAGCCAGAACCCAGGAGCTGTAGCACCTCTGGAACATAAACTCATTGAATGTTAGAGTTGGAAGGAACCTTGAAGGTCATCTAGTCTAACCCCCTTGCTCAGTGCAGGCGACAGCTACAGCATCGGTGGCCATCCAGGCTCTTCTTGAGAACCTCCAATGAGGGAGAGCCTGCTACTGCATGAGGCAGATTGCTCCAGTGCCGGAAAACTATTACAATAAAGAAATTGTTCCTCATGTCTAGCCTAAATCCACTTACCAGTAGTTTCAATCCATTGTTTCTAATCCTGCCCTAAGGAGCTACAGAAAGCGTCATCCCTTTCTTCTGTGTGACAGTCCTTCAGATTGCTTGAAGACAACTATCTTATCTCCCCTTGGTCTTCTCTCCTAAACTTCTCTTGTCTTGGCTACCAAGCTCTTCTAACCGTCAAGCTTTTAAGGTATGGTAGTTTTAAGGTTGCTTTCTGCAGTTCCAGAAAACATACAATGGCTCTGTCCTTTATTACTAAGGATTTCACTTTTGCACTGAGGCTTGTGAGTGACCTGGCAAATTTACAGGAAAATTTCCCTATATACCTTTTTTCTCATAGTGTAAAAGTTCACTATTTCATGTAATGCTACTAGTTTAACAACAACAACATTGTACCTGAAGGAAGTATAACTTCTGAGACAGGGTATCATGGTAGTTCAGTATAGTAGGCCATTTGAGAGGCATCGTTTCTTCATTTTCAGGATAAAAGGAGTGGTACAAATTCTGTTAAATAAGAACACAGATAAAACCATGCAGACTTGGTTATATATCAGGGGTGTCCAAACTGCAGCTTCTGAGTCACGTATAATGACGTATAATGTGCGGCTCTCGGAAATATGTTGGCTGAGCTCCTTTTTGCATCACAATTAATATAAAAGGTAAATAAGAAATGTTCAGGCTTTATAATTATTTACTGGGTAATAACTGAGAGTCCACTGGATTAAAATGTAAGTTTAATGTTCACGGTGAGTAAATGCATTTAAGAATTCTTAAATATTGTGGCTCTCGAACTTCGAAGGTTAACAAGTATGTGGCTCTTACATTAAGCAAGTTTGGCCATCCCGGTTATATATCATGCAAAACACTGTAGACCTGGCAATACAGACCCTTTTTTCATTCTCAGGAAGGGCAAGAGAAGGCAGGATCGACACAATATGTCTTGCAATGGTGTGGTCCAGCCCGTCTTCACGTGGCTCTGGAATGACCAGACTTGGTGGCGTAAGGTTTTCTTCTGAAGCAACGACCTAGCACAAGAAAACAGATTGGTTTTATAGTGCCACTGCTCAGGGGTAAACACTCACGTTAAGGAGGTAGTGACAGATATTCCTTTTCGCCTCGGTCTTCCCCAGTCTCTTGAGTTTGCTCAAAGAACCGCAATCTACAATCTTTGACACCCCAGTCTTAAGGTGGGGAAAACTGCTTATTATCATTTAATTCTCTATTGTTGTTAATTATTTGATTCATATTGGTCAGCCCCCTTACAGCCCCCAATCACGTGATAATCTTATAACAGTGACCTTGATTCTGTATGTGACATTTTATGTGAAATGTATTTCATGTTAAATAAGTATACATGATGCCTTTTATTTGATTTGTAGTATGAATATTTATAAATAAAAATCTATATCCCCCCCCTCCAAAAAAAGTCTATATTCCCAAAGCACTTCTGATCGGTTGCAAGCTGCCTCACACCAGTATCACAATCGGCGGCACAATCGGCCTCACACCAGTATCACAATCGGCGGCACTGCATTAGCAACCCCTGAAGTGGCCCAGCAGCAAATAGCAGCAGTTCCATGCTGGAGAGGTCTTATTGTCGTCGTCGTCGCCGCCGCCGTCTCCTCAAAGCCACCGTCATACATGAGGATGGCTGGACCTTTAGCTGCAATGAAATACTCTTTTCATCATTACTTTCTTTAAACAAAGAAAGACAGTGCTTTACCTGTTCCAGCATGCAATGCAGTATCAAGGAAACAGAAACAAGCTCATCAGGGATCTGGTTGAGAAGGTCATTGTAATACCTCATGTCCACATCTGCAAATAGAAAGTAAAGTTTTCTTTCATAAAAACATAAAAATAAAATAAAATAAATAAAATATTTATCTGCTCAAACCATTTAATTAGAGATACTGATAAATGGAAATCCAGTATATACCTGCAAAGTATATACCTTTTCTTCCGAAGAAAGGATGATAACTAGCTTTGGGATAGGCCCTCTTCTGTGGCTGGAAAGACAAACTCCTTTTTCAAGATCCTGGAAGAGATCCCTCTTCCTTCTTGATCCCCAAACTCCACATTTAGTGCAGCACTGAGAATATTGTTGCCAAATGTGGGGAACTCACTGAGGCCTTGGTGTAGGCTTAGGAAGGGCACAGCATAATGGCAGGTGCAATATCAGTGGGGGGCCTAGCAAGCAGGCTGTGCGTGTGTGTGTGCGTGTGTGTGTGCGTGTGTACACACACACACACACATTATGGGGTGGGTGGGCAAGTGACATTCAGGGCCAGTGGAGTTTCCATGGTGCCTGCTTGTGGCAACTTCCTGATGAAGCTGCTGTTGATAGCATTGTTTACCCAGCTATTCTACAGAACATCATGAAAGAGCAGAGCTCCACATGTTTCAAATGTCTTCAGGAGGGCTATAGGAGTGGGATATCAACCCAAAGTGGATTACTTAACCCACTGCTGAAACTCCTCCTCCTGAGTCAAGATTAGTCCCTCAGTAACTGAGCCCTAACAACAGCATGGACTTTTCCATGGTCTCCTGCCGTCACACTGTGGGTAAGTCATGAAGGTGGACATTTTGTACTCTGGGGACTATGTGTGAATACAATTTTGTGAGTATGTCATGTGAAATGTTATTTGTTTAGTAGACTTTTTTTTTAGTTAGCTAGTTAGTATTTGTTTAGTTAGCTATGCTACTAACTTTCTTTCATATGTTCATTCTATGCCAGAATTTCTACCCTTTTGACATCCACCGTGTCTTGGTGTATTGCAAGTGAGGAGGAATTATCCCTGAAGGCAGCCAGTTGTGCTAACTAAGTTCTCAATGGAGACTTGAGCCAAAACTGATAAGACTCTTTCCCAGACATGTTGACAGAGGTCACCCATCAGGCACTTGCCAAGGGCCCACACCCATTAGAAGGTCTACCTGATCGGTTCAACCTCTGAACCCTCAGTACTGGTGGCCCAATGCACCATGAGGAGGCAGGTGGAGGGCCCCATGACAGCCCCATGCAACGTTTTGCCCTAGGTCCCCAGCAACCTGGCACCAGAACTGCTCCTTCCACTACTATTGGCAGAAGGGTTATACAGTGGACCCTTTCTATCCATGGATCCAGGATCTGTGGGTTTGACTTACCACAGGTCTCGGATCCGTGGGGTCCACCTTCAAAAAACTATTAAAAGGAAGAAACAACCCCCCCCCAATCTCCTTTTGTACCTTTTAGTGGCCAAATCGTTCCATTCTCAAGTCTCCGCAGGGCTTCTGCAAGCTTAACAACCCACTTCTGGGTCGTATGAAGGCTCTTCCTTCCTTCCAGGTACCTATTTATCTACTCGCATTAACATGCTTTGGAACTGCTAGGTTGGCAGGAGCTGGCTGTGCCCCAGAAGGGCAAGGCTGAGAGGAAGGAAGAGCCTTTGCATGAACCAAAAGTGGGTTGTTAAGCTTGCAGAAGCCCTGCAGAGACTTGAAAACGGAACGATTTGGCCACTAAAAGGTATAAAAGAGGATTTGGGGGGGGGGCTTTTTTTTCTTCCTTTTTATAGTTTTTTGAAGGTGGACTCCAGTATCCGTGGATCCTCACTATCCACAGGGGGGTCTAGAATGGATCCCCCGCGGATAGCGAGGGCCCACTGTACATGTTTTTGCCTAGTTCCCCAGAATGTTGAAAAAGAATTACAGTACTCTTTCCACTGGCAACTTTTAGGGAACAATAAAATAAATGTCACATATAAAAAGGTAAAGGTGACCCCTGACAATTAAGTCCAGTCGTGTCCGACTCTAGGGTGTGGTGCTCATCCCCATTTCAAAGCCGAAGAGCCAGCGTTGTCCGAAGACGCCTCCGCGGTCATGTGGCCGGCATGACTCTCCTTGCCGCAGCGCGTAGCATGCAGCTGGAACACGAAGCGCTGTTTACCTTCCCGCAAGCAGTACCTATTTATCTACTTGCATTAACATAGTTTGGAACTGCTAGGTTGGCAGGAGCTGGCCAAGCAACGAGAGCTCACCCCGTCGCGGATTCGAACTGCCGACCTTTCGATCGACAGCTCATGGTTCAGCGGTTACCTGTTGTTAAAACTGGTGGAGCAGGTTCTTCTGCAGCCTGTTTTCTTCTTAAAGGAGTAGTTGGAGCAGCGGGTGGTACCTAGTGAAACAAAGACACTGGTAAAACAAATAGCAATACAGTGATCTTACATTCCAATTTTCAGCCCAGGTACCACCCAAGCATTTGGGTGACATTTGCTTAAATTATTTGTGAATTTTGCTGCTGGATGTTCTTTCTGTAGAATGGGGTGCAAGAAATGACTTCTACTTTGATTCACATAGAGCAGCGTTTCTCAAAGTTCTCCCCGCGAGACAGGGAGAACTTTGAGTGTGTGTGGGGGCGGAGCAAGCAGCGGCGGTGATTTAGGGTTCTAATTGCCTTGCAGATAGTTAACTGAATCAGATAGGTAGTGATTGTCCAGGACCACTTAGCCCAAATCCAATAATTTATGCATTAGGCTATGCTACTGACCCTTAAGTATATGCAAGATGATAGAAATTTAAGTACTGAGGTACAGTTTCACATAAACATATTTCCTGCTGCGTAGTAGTTTGATCTCTAACCTCAGGTGCTTTGCTCTTCTTTTCTACTACAGGGACATTAATGAATTTGGTGGATTTCAAGTAGTGCCCATGCTGTCGTCTCCAATCCAGGCAGTCATACATTAAACATGCAATACTTTCAAAGACTTCAGTTCCAAATTCAAGCTGCACAAAAAAAAAAGAGAGAAGAAAATACAAAGACTGGGTTTATATAGAGAGCACAGAGGAATTCAGGCAACTTCTACGCAATGACTTAAGGCATTTTTACCCGTGTATATACGCATCTGGCGTTAAATGCGCACACCTGTGGGCTGGGAGGAAATTTAATAACACAATGAAGATGATTTCACCCTATGTAGTTTGAATGCATTTTAGTATTATATATACAGTGCAGTCAACTCTCACCATCCACATACTCCATTCCAGCGGATTCGCTTATTCGCAGGAAGAAGTGTTACTAACGTCACACCATCCGCTGCCTGTTCTCAGCTATCTGTGGACATCCTGACGCTATATGCTGCATCCATGGCGGCCATTTTGAATCCATGGCCACCATTCTGAAGTCATCCGCTGCTGGCACTCCTAACCACCCCTCACCCTAACCTCACCGACCCCATAGGATCAATGATTTGCTATCCACGGATTCGGTATCCGCTGGCGTTTCCAGGAACCTAACCCCAGCAGATAACGAGAATTAACTGTACACTCTCAACAGGGAATGTCACCTACTTCCAACTGGCGACAATAGGAGTTGACAACCGACCATTGCAAGGTGGGGCGAAAGGTGACCTACTCCTCTTCAACTGCCTGGTTAGAGGAGTCCTCTGG
Source organism: Plestiodon gilberti rubricaudatus (assembly GCA_026170595.1). Lineage (NCBI taxonomy): Eukaryota > Metazoa > Chordata > Lepidosauria > Squamata > Scincidae > Plestiodon > Plestiodon gilberti. The sequence continues at coordinate 103,134,038 of JANXHW010000002.1, read as the reverse complement.
CAAAATGAGTTCCTGACCAGTGATCCACACAATTATATATACTACACTGACTCAAGGACATGAAAAGCCTTTTAGGACCATGAAGTTAAGCTTCCCTTTGTACCTAAGTTACCAGTCCTACACAAATATAATGGAGTGAAGCCCAGCCTCTCTGGTGAAGATGAATATGTAATTCATCTCTTTCAAATGTAAATTGGAGTTCCATCAGAGAACAACAAGCTTGAATGAAACCTATCTCACACGGGCAGCACAATCTAAAGGGCCGGCTGCTGTATCCTATCTGGATTGTGGCTGCTAGGTCACACCTTGGGAGAAGGGGACTTTTGTTCCCTTCCCCGGGTAGAAAGCAACCCCATGGCCCATGGACCTCCTTGGCTGTACGCCAGGTCCAGGTCTGGCATACATACGGGGAGGCCGTGTAAGGCCAAACAGGCCTGGGAATGGGCATAGGATATTGGCGGAGCGCGCCACTGATGTCCCCGCCCCCTCCCAGTCTGGTCCGGCCAATGGCCACTCCCCTGGCTGCCCCTTCCCACTCTTCCCCCGCCCCTGCACTGACCAGTGCAGCAGTTACCTCCATCAGCAGTCGCGGGGTTCGGAGGGCGGCGGAGTGAGGGTTGCCGGCCTCTGCACCACTGGCCCTTACTCCCGAGTCGTTGCAAACATGCTTTATGGCATGTTTGCGACGCTTTGGAGCGGCAGAGCGCGTGCTCCGCCGCTCCAAACGTACGCAGGATTGCACAGCTAGTCACTGGTCCAGTTGGCTCACCTGATTTGGGAGTGAGAAATTTGAAGATCAGTTAATTTCAAACTGGGTTGGGAAAGCAAAGTGTGCAGGAGACACAAGATGTGAGTGGAGCGTTGCAAGATGCCAGCCAAAATGAAAAAAGAGAGCCATGATGCTGTCCAGCTAGGAAAAAGGTAACTCCTAGGAAGATCTTTCCCTCCAGTGCCAGGAGGATGTTAAATTGTAAGTGGATGCTTTAAGTCAGGGAAGTCTTACTTAGACACTGTCTTGACTTTATTTTGAACTTTGCCTCTTGATCTCAAGTATAGAATGTGACGGTTTAATCTGTTTTTCCCTTGTTCTATTTTAATCCCCAATAAATCTTTGTATAAAACTAATCTGCTTAGAAATGTGTATAAAACCAATCTGCTTAGAGCATTAACCCTGGCTTGGTGCTTTAACCCTGGCTCCAGAGCAACTGGCTCCTGTCTTTGATGATTTGCACGCTACCCACAGAAGGCTTGAGTGCATGTGTGATTGTATAGGGATGTGTGGCTGAAGCACAGAATAGTGAAGCAAGGCCAGTCAAGACACTCCCCTTCCTCCTCCGGGAACACAGCTTCAGGGATGTCAGTTGGTAGACAGACACCCCCCCCCCCAATGCTGGGTGAAGGGGTGGAAACATGACCTTGAACTCACGTTTCTGGTGGCAACTGAACCTTACACCACAGGTTCAGCCAGGGCATGCCTGTGTGTATGGTTCTGACATGATCTGGTCAGAGATTCTCAGGGTGGGGACAAGCACCAGATTTCCCAGAGGGGAACATGGTTCTTCTCAGCGCTACCCTGGAGACCACCACAAAGCCTTGCACATTGTACTATCACCCCTTGCTTGACACAGGGGCTTCTTGTAAAAGATTTTACTGCTTACCAGCATGTCACCATTAGTCCAGTCAGCAGGAAAAGTCTCCTTCCGGACTAGATGATGGAGTCTAGCAATTTGAAAAAGATTTGATCCTGGTTTTCCACTGTTCAGAATGGGTTCCAAGTATTTCCAGAATGTTTCCAAGTCCTTAACATCTTTTTCTTTCTTCTTTTTGTCAGCGTCTACAACTAAAATTGCACCAGCATGAAGTCATTTTAGCACATTTGTATGCCCTTGTCAGGTGTGAGACATACTCTTTGGAAAAAAGAAAAAGCCAAGAATGGCTCACTCTATAGCTCGCTCTCCAAACTTTAAGCTGCCAGGACCACATCACTCAGTCTTGCTCTTATGGTGCACCAGTGCAGGTCAATTATAGAAAATAATATATACATTCAGATTTTCACAATCAAAGAAAACTATTTACATTTTTTTTCTGCAGCTGCAGGGCCCCTCACCTTCGGAGCCTTTCAGGGCAGCGAAAGCAACGCGCAGGGAGTCTCCTCTGCGTTGTTTTCACCGCCTTGAATGGTTCCGAAGGCGAGGGGGCGGGGCCGCTTCGTTCACCCGTGTAACGGAGGGTTGGATCACGGCAGAACTTAGAGCTCCGCCATCCCCTGCAGTGACACCAGTGTTCCTATTTTAAACACACTTACAGCCCAAACCTGTATAGCAGGACGTGCCAGCACACATAAAGCAATTTTGCTGGTGTACATTTGAGAGGCCCATGTAAGGCCCAACAGGCCCAGGAAGGGGGATAGGATATGGCAGAGGCCTCTGCTGATTCCTCCCCCTTCCTGGGCCCAATCCTCCAATCCCACCCTCCCCAGAACACCCCATTCCGCCTTGCCCCTCCGTGGTCTGGCAGGGCCTTACCTCTACACCACAGCGCTGCTCTATTCTGCGGCGCCGGTGGAACAGTGCAAGTCTCTCCACTGACACCGCTTACTCTCTGGGTGCCACGAACATGCTGCAAGGCACATTTGCGACACCCTAGACCAGCAGAGCACTCGCTCTGCCGGTCTCTGGCTAGACAGGATTGTGCCGTTAATAATATACTAACGTACTATAATAATACACACACATTTGTCAGATAAGTTTTTTTATGCTCTTGTTTTAATTGTAATTTGATCTGTTTTTATTAATTTTTAGATGATGTTTTTACTAGTTTTTGTGAATTGTTTTTATTGTTTTAAATGTGATTATTTTTTGTATTGTATTGTATTCCTTTCCCATGTTGTAAGCCGCCTTGGGTCCCTTCGGGGAGAAAGGCGGGGTAAAAATACTGTAAATAAATAAAATAAATAAAATAAGATATGATACAGGTACATAAACACAGAATATTCCTTCATATAATACTGTATGATTGGCGGGGCAGAAATTTTCAAACAGTATGCACAGGATCCCTGCCCAACAAGCAATGGGCAGGTGAACTACAGTATATTCCTCACCCCTGTGTTCTACTCCGGACTGCATCACAGGTGACAGCTGGAAGCTGGCCACTGTCCAACTTTGTAGGGGAAGACAGAAAGTGGCCAAGTGCTTGGTGGCACGAGAAAGAGCAACCTTCCCTTTTCCGCCTTTCTCTCCCTCTTCTTGCATTCTCCTCTCTGCTGACACTTCCAGTGCAATCCTATCCAACTTATGCCACCGGCTGAGCTCTGCTCAATCCTATTCAACTTATGCCACCGGTGTAACCAGCGGTGCAGCGAGAACGGGAGGCCCTTTGAATCCCCTTTTAATTCAAATCCCCTTTGAATCCCCCTTTGGAAAGGATTTGAATCCCCTTGCCATTCTGGGGCCTCCCGTTCTCGCTGCACCGCTGGTTACACTGGTGGCATAAGTTGGATAGGATTGAACAGAGCTCAGCCGATGGCATAAGTTGGATAGGACTGCGCTGTTCATCTCCTATCTTTTGCCCTATCCTTCCCCGCACTTCACAACTGCTTTCCTGTTTCTTTGCTTCCCCCACCCCACCATACCCAACTCTCTCCCTCTCCGGCTGGCCTGCAACTAGCATATGTGCAGTCATTCTGGATTCTGGTAAGTTCCAAAGATCTATAGGCAGGATGCATGTGCAAACTAAGAGTCATTCGGGTTTTGGTGGAGGAAGGAGGGGGTCAGTGTGATTTTTCCCACTATGTTTCTTCAAGGACCCCTTCCTTGTCCACCCCCACCCCTTTCTGTTCTTGGCCAACCACAAGTGAACTGCCAGAAGTAGGGCATAGATTTACGGTAAGTCTAGAAACACTTATAGTAACCATAGGCTTGTTTTAAACTAATAAAAATGTGCTCAAAGTATACCAAAGCAATAACAATCTACATAAAACAATAATTAAAAAAATATTTTTGTGTGTATACAGTATATCAAAGGCATTTTATTACTTGTTAGCTCACCTTCTGGTGCGAGAAGTTGTTCTTCCTGCAGTGTAGCTGCTTCCAGGTAGGACTGAAGGGGCTGATAATTGTCAGAAGAAATTTTAATGATGCTTCCAACATTGATCCCAAGATCAGAGAGCACAGGCAACAGTTGAGGGTAGGGAAAACCACAGATGATGAGATAATACTGAGCGCCGTCATCTGGTTCATCATCTGTTCAAAACATCATACAAAACCCATGGCCCTTATTCAAATATATTTAGAAGGTATCTGAACTGGCAATTTCAAGTGCTGCATACTCTGCTAGCAGGATGCAGATGCGGCACATTTCAATTGTGATCTGAAACATGCTTATTTGAATTTAAGGCTCTTTGAAATCAGTCAGATATATTTCTATATAAAACATAAATAGGATTGGTGTACTAGCACTGTTAAATTTATATGCCCACAGCGGGGGAGCTTGGTTAAATAAAGATTTGCCATCTTCATATACTGTAGTTCACATTTACTGGCTTCATATATTTTAATTTATTATACCTGTATTCCATTTAATATGCAAGCATTATACATTTACACTCCTCAGGGATCCAGAAGGTCTCTGTTTAAGTGGGCACTTTGTGACAAACCTGAGTTTGCCTCTATATAACGTGTGACATACTTCAAAGAAATCACTCGGAAGTCCTGAGTTTGTAGCAGGGATTCTGTGTTTCTGACATAAGAGTGTGCCATTCATTTATATGTTACGCACCAATATATTTATCAAGATCATCTTCTTCCCCACGTCGCTTCAGTTTGGTGTCTTTTTTAATGCTGCTTGATGATCCTTGTGCTGGATCAGATGCCTTCTTTCCTTTCCCTCCTTTTCCCTTGGCACTCGCAGGCTTCTCTTTTTTCCCAGCAGCTTTTCCTTTCCCTTTCCCCTTCTCCTCTTTCTCTTTTTCCTGGTCCTCAGATGCCTATCAAATTAGAGAAACTAAATGCATATCTTAGGTTGGATACAAGAAAAAACACACATTGCTTATTATGGTGTCATCCAAGCATCAGTATACTTATTTTTGAACGCAAAGCCATAGGGGCGGCGGCCAGAAATAGGGCCTTCTCAGTAGTGGCACCAACCTTATGGAATTCCCTCCCTTTTGACTTACGCACTGCTCCCTCCTTGGAGACTTTCCGGCGAGACCTGAAAACTTTCCTGTTCAAAGAAGCCTTCTGAGCCATTGCCTTTTTTAACTGCCTGCTGGTACAGGTGGGGTGCTGCTGTTTTTATGCTCTTGTTTTAAATGTAATAATGATCTGTTTTATCGATTTTTAGATGCTGTTTTTTATTAGTTTTCGTTAACTGTTTTTTATTATTTTAAAAAGTGATTATTTTTTGTATTGCACTTTTTGTATTGTATTCTTTTTTTTCATGTTGTAAGCCGCCTTAGGTCCCTTCGGGGAGAAAGGCTGGGTAAAAATATTGTTGTTGTTGTTCAGTCGTTAAGTCGAGTCCGACCCTTCGTGATCCCATGAACCATATCCCGCCAGGCCTTCCTGTCCTCCACTATCTTCCTGAGTTCGCTCATTGTCATGTTCGTTGCATCGGTGATGCTGTCTAACCATCTCATCCTTGGCCTTCCCCTTCTCCTTTTGCCTTCAATCTTTCCCAGCATCAGAGTCTTCTCCAGAGAGTCCTCTCTTCGCATTAGGTGGCCAAAATATTTGAGTTTCAGCCTTAGTACCTGTCCTTCCAGGGAACAGTCAGGCTTGATTTCATTTAGAATTGACTGATTTGATCTCCTAGCAGTCCAAGGGACTCTCAGGAGTCTTCTCCAGCACCACAGTTCAAAAGCATCTATTCTTCGGCGCTCAGCCTTCCTTATGGTCCAACTCTCGCAACCATACATTGCTACTGGGAACACCATCGCCCTGACTATACGAACTTTTGTTGGCATGGTGATATCTCTGCTTTTTATTATGCTGTCTAAGTTTGCCATAGCTTTCCTTCCAAGGAGTAAGCGTCTTTTAATTTCATGGCTGCTGTCTCCGTCTGCAGTGATCTTGGAACCCAGAAAAGTAAAATCTGTTACTGCTTCCATTTCTGCCCCTTCTATTTGCCAGGAATTGATGGGACCCGATGCCATGATCTTAGTTTTATTACTGTTGAGTTTCAAGCCAACTTTTGCACTCTCCTCTTTCGCCCTCATCAAGAGGCTCTTTAGTTCTTCTTCACTTTCTGCCATTAGGGTGGTATCGTCTGCATATCTGAGGTTGTTGATATTTCTCCCGGCAATCTTGATTCCGGCTTGCGATTCATTCAACCCTGTATTTCTCATAATGTACTCTGCATATAAGTTAAATAAGCAGGGTGACAATATACAGCCTTGCCGTACTCCCTTCCCAATTTTGAACCAATCGGTTGTTCCATGGCCGGTTCGAACTGTTGCTTCTTGACCCGCATACAGGTTTCTCAGGAGACAGGTAAGGTGGTCTGGTACCCCCATCTCTTTAAGAATTTGCCACAGTTTGTTGTGATCCACACAATCAAAGGCTTTTGCGTAGTCAATGAAGCAGAAGTAGGTGTTTTTTTGGAACTCTCGTGCTTTCTCCATGATCCAGCGCATGTTGGCAATTTGATCTCTAGTTCCTCTGCCTCTTCGAAACCCAGCTTGTACGTCCGGTAGTTCTCGGTCCACGTACTGCTGAAGCCTAGCTTGTAGGATTTTGAGCATAACCTTGCTAGCATGTGAAATGAGTGCAATTGTACGGTAGTTTGAACATTCTTTGGCACTGCCCTTCTTTGGAATTGGAACGTAAACTGACCTTTTCCAATCCTTTGGCCACTGCTGAGTTTTCCAAATTTGTTGGCATATTGAGTGCAGCACTTTCACAGCATCATCATTTAGGATTTTAAGTAGCTCAGCTGGGATATTATCATCTCCACTAGCTTTGTTGTTAGTAATGCTACCTAAGGCCCACTTGACTTCACTCTCTAGGATGTCCGGCTCTGGGTCAGTGACCACACCAGTGTGGTCATCAGGAACATTCAGATCTTTCTTGTATAGTTCTTCTGTGTATTCTTGCCATCTCTTCTTAATCTCTTCTGCTTCTGTTAGGTCTCTGCCTTTTTTGTCCTTTATCATGCCCATCTTTGCACAAAACGTTCCCTTGATATCTCCAATTTTCTTGAAGAGATCTCTAGTCCTCCCCATTCTGTTGTTTTCCTCGATTTCCTTGCATTGTTCATTTAAGAAGGCCTTCTTATCTCTCCTTGCTATTCTCTGGAACTCTGCATTCAGTTGTTTATATCTTTCCCTTTCACCTTTGCTTTTTGCATTCCTTCTTTCCACAGCTATTTGTAAAGCCTCATCTGACAGCTACTTTGCTTTCTTGCATTTCTTTTTCTTTGGGATGGTTTTAGTTGCTGCCTCCTGTACAATGTTACGAACTTCCGTCCATAGTTCTTCAGGCACTCTGTCTACCAGGTCTAATGCCCTAAATCTATTCTTCACCTCCACTGTATACTCACATTGTAAATATTGTATATAAAATATTGTAAATAAAAATAAATAAATTTGGACAATCAATTAACTCAGATAAGCCCAACAACAACAAAAACAGTTAAAATGAAATTGTGGAAAACTCTCTCATTATGGGCAATGGGCTCTGGCTTTAGCACATTAACATGAGAACTCCCTAGCTATCGGATCACTTGCTGAGGTGAGGTGTTAATGAGATGTGATAGAGCAAATCTAAGATCAGATTTGGAATCAGCACCCTGAAATTAGTCTAAAACAGCTGCAAAAGTCCAGGCCAGAAAAATAATAATTTGTAGACCAGTGTAATCATTGAATGGTGCAACACTCAAGAGGGAGTCTCTAACAGCGCAATCCACTTTAAAGATCCTCGGGCGGTCCTATGGCCGCCCGCTGGATCCTATCCCAATTCCGGGCTGATCATGACCGGTCCAGAGGTCTCCTCAGGGGAAGGGGACGGTCCAGCGCGGGGAGGCTCCAATGGGCTTCCTCAGATTTCCGCCAGCTACTGAGCTGGCGTAAGTCTGAGGAGGTCTTGTAATGGCTGCGTCGGCCCAGGAATGGGACAGGGATGCGGCCCTCCACCGCCCGGCCCACCCCTGCTCCCATCAGCGGGAGCCTTACCTTCCTCTGGCAGCTGCTGGGTCGATCCGGTGGTGGAATAAGGACTGCCGGCCTGTGTGACAGCGGCCCTTACTCTAAAGTAGTCGTAAACGTGCTTTACGGCACGGTTGCGACACTTTCGAAAGCGCACTCCGCCGTTCAAAAGTTACGGTGGATTGCGCTGTCAATCATTAAACTGCGGTTTCAATTGTCAGAACATAGAAATACACATACAGATTTAAATATTTCTGTCAATGCATGAAGAAAACAGTGTGTAAATGTATTTAGGATCCACAGAAAAAAATCCAAAAAATATAGTTTTCATACAAATGAAGCTGTCTTCTATTTTATTTAAATACCTTCTTTTCAAAAGCCCGTCTCTGCAGATCTTTCTGTTTGATGCATAGTATTTGATATTTAATTAACTTTCCAATCAGAGTCACCGGAAGTGGCTCCCCAGTATCCATGATGCTTTTTGCTGCCTCTATTACCTGCAGAGAGGAACAGAATGGCTACAGTTGGAGTATAGAATTCAATATGAGCGGAGATACGCAACAACATTTTGCAGTGGGCCACCAGTCACTGCTTGGGGTTTCAACCAGAATAAAACAGAGTCTGGTTCTTAATGCTAAGAGGGTTCAAGTAGGAGTTTAGGTTCAGCCGCAAACCTGTGCGGACACATTCTGAAGGGCAGAAAATGGAAAAGATGTTCTTTTCCCTTTCCTTCATCATGAAACCTCTCTATATAGAGAGGGGAATGTTTTAACCTTATGATATATACATCACTCCAACCTTAATATCCACCTTTAGGAGACAGCAAGATGTTACTGGCTCAAGCAGGCAAAGTCCCACTCCCACCCCATTTTTGCTTTTTTCTCCACCCTCAACATTCTGAAAGTCCTGGAAGCCACGGAGTATAGATCCTTATTAGGTTATATTTAACTATCAGCCCAATCCAACCCATGTCCTATTCCGGCCTAAATGGCTCTATTCCAGCCTAAATTAGGCCTAGGGCGAGTTAGGGCGGCCTAGGGTGAGTTAGGTTGGAATAGAGCCGTTTAGGCCGAATTTACGCTGACTTTGTGACGAGTGTAGGAAGAGTTTAGGAAGGGTGGCCTAAGTGTGTAGGCCGGCCTAAGTTTGGCCTAAGAGTGGGCATGTCAGGGGCGTGTCGGGGGCGTAACGGGGGTGTGTGTGTCAGCTTTTAGAGCCGTATCCAGACATTGGTAAGCTCCAACACGCCCCCTCGAGCTCTGAGAAGTTCCTAAAATTTAGGTCAACCAAAAAGGTGGTCCTAAATTTGAGGAGACCCATAGGTGCCGTTTTACCTTACCCGCTCCAGCCCTCTCCCAAAAATTTCAAACACCCCACTCCCGAGTTGGGCCACAGTTAGGCCGGAATAGCAGCAGCAATGTCTGGATACGGCCGAAGATAGGCACCCAATCAGTACCCAGCCTCTTTCCCACAAAAGCCCAGCCCCAGGCCTCCATTCTCCCTCTCTCTCTCAGAGCACGTGGCATGGGGCTCTGTCCCCCACAGCCCCAAAGTGGGACTTTGGTGGTGGAGGGGAGCACTTGGCTCCAAAATTCACAAATACCTCACTTCCCTCTTCTCTTCTCCTCTCTGCCCCTCTCAGGGGCAGACAGGGCTTTTCTGGCTGCGGCCACACTGTTAACAGCTGTGTCTGGGCAGCTGTCTCCATGCAAGCTCTTGCTAACCATGTCTTTCTCCCAGCTTCTTCTCCCCCCTCCCCCACAGGCAACCCCTGTTCTACCCACACCAGCAGGTAAGAGCAGGGTCTGTGCTGACATGTTGTCTGACTTCTGCCTGTTTGCCATGGTCTCTGACTTCTCCCGTTTGCCAATGTGTTCCCTGACTTCTGCCTGTAGCCACTGTGTTCCCTGATATCTGCCTGTTAGCAAATGTGTTCCCTGATATCTGCCTGTTAGCAACTGTGTGATATGATATCTGCCTGTTAGCAACGGCATTATAGGATATCTGCCTGTTTGCCATGGTACCAGAACCCTCCATGTTTGTGGAAATGTTACTTGCCTGTAGACAACAGCTGTCTCACTCTCTCCCCCTTGCCCCCACAGGGTCTACTGACAGGTGAGTGTTTGTGTATTGCCGTGCCATGTTCAATGCTCCACAGTTGTGTTGTGTTCTCTCTCTCTGACCTTTGTCCCTTACAGGATTATGCTCTCCTTACGTCGAGGTAAGCACCTCAAACCAGGCCATGAGTGTAACCTTTAGCAGCTGTGTTTTCTCTTCTCCCTACAGGCTTTTGCCCGGCCACCGACACGCTGGTGTGATCTCAAAGGCTACTGCAAACAGACACCAAGCGGACTTTAAACTCCCCCTTGTTTTTTGTCTTCCCAGGAACATCCTCCGCCACCTACCTTACTGGGAACACCCCAGGGGCTGCAGGGAGGGAGCCCCACGTTTGCCTGCCTCGATGCTGCCACATGCCAAGGAGCCAACCCTGCAACGTTCCTCAGCAGCAGCAGCTGCTGCTCCACCCCCTGGCTGTCGTACTTTTTTCCCCTCCCCTTTTTGTTCTGCAGGCTACAGGTCCACAGGGGAAGAGCCCATGCCTCCAGGTCCCTGGGCTGCTGCTGCTTTGAGATCGGCTGCTGGGCCTGTGACCACCCATGCTAGCCTCGCCTGGCCAACTCTGCTCTGGCTCCAGAACAATAAAGACGCCCCTCGGGCAGAGCCCCCTTGAAACCCATGTGCCAAACGTTACACAAGCATTGCCCCACACACAGACAGCCCCCACCAGTCAAGCCCCTGAACGAATCCCAGACAGGCACTGCCAATACCTTCCCAGGGAGAATGCAGAAGGAGGGCAGCTAGACCCCCAAGCCACGGAGGGGTGGGGGGAGTCAGGGGGCGCCCCGGTTAGGCAAACAGTGAAAGCCGCTATGGCGCCCGTAGAGGGACCGCTTGCGGCAGCCGCACTCGGGTCGCACCCATTTGGCAACCGGGGTTCACCCGCGCGCCACACGAATGGCACCCGTCGCGCATGCACCGTGGCGACCGCCATTAGGTTCCCGGCTGGGCGCTGGCCCCATGACGTCTCCTGCCCCCGCTCCCCCCATATGACACCCATGTGCAACCCCCCATGGCATGGGTTTGGCAACGCCTGCTGCAGGTGGGGGGGGGGCGAGGACTCTCCCCTCCAGCAGGTGGCTGAGGCACAGCGTGCCCTGTGGCGGCTGGCACAGTCTTCGCGACCCTCCGGCGCCTGTCCTGCGACCGTCCCGTGACAGGCGCGAACAGAGCGTCGGCGCCTGCGCCCAGGCACCTAGCAGCCGAGTTGCTATGGACGCGGGGCGGCTGCCGGCACCTGCGCCCGAGCCCTTGCCGACCGGGCTGCCAAAGATGCTGCAGCAGCTGCAGTCGATCAGCACTGACAAGTGCGGGAAGGGTGTGGCGCATGCGCGAGACGGACGCCGAGCCGCGGGAGCCTGCCTGCTTCGGAGGTAAGTTTTGCCTTGATCCTGGGCTGGTGCTGGGCCAAAGATATTCCGGACTACCTAACTAAGGAATAGCGGCGGCCTAACTATGGCCAGCGGGTGGTGCAGTGGGTTAAACCGCTGAACCATGAGCTGTTGATCAAAAGGTCGGCAGTTCAAATCCGCTACGGGGTGAGCTCTCGTTGCTTGGCCAGCTCCTGCCAACCTAGCAGTTCCAAAGCATGTTAATGCGAGTAGATAAAATAGGTACCGCTTGTGGGAAGGTAAACAGCGCTCCGTGTTCCAGCTGCATGCTACGCGCTGCGGCAAGGAGAGTCATGCCGGCCACATGACCACGGAGGCGTCTTTGGACAACGCTGGCTCTTCGGCTTTGAAATGGGGATGAGCACCACACCCTAGAGTCGGACACGACTGGACTTAATTGTCAGGGGTCACCTTTACCTTTTAACTATGGCCTATCTTAGGCCAGAATAGCCAGGGAAGTTGGGTTGGATTGAGCCCTTTTTCTTTTTAAATTTTCTATTTTCCTTTATACAGTCAGCCCGCACCTTATGCGAAACTGACGCGCAAATTCAAGCATACAAGCTCAGCCCCCCCCCACACACACACACAAAAAAAACAAACGAGAAAATCAAGTTTAAATAGTGCAGGCAATTCCGTCCTCCATTCGATTATTCTGTTTATGCCCTGGAATGAGCCTGAAATGAGAGAATTAAGTTGCTGTTCCCTCAGTCGTCTCAGTTCCCACATGTCTCTCGTACTAATTAAGAGTACATATACGAGATAGTATATTTTTGTTAGGTTTAAAGGAGTCTCTATGACATACCCTAGAGGCCGTTCTGATTTGGTTCAAGGGCCATAAAGTGAATACTGCTAATCTAAAAAAATCAATATTGGGCCACTAAGAGAAACTGCTATGAGGCATGCACAGTTGATGTGGCCCTGTAAAGTTCTTTGGATATTAGCAACAGGAGAGATTATCATAACAAAGGAATAAATGTGTCCAATAATAGATGATTCGGCCACCTGACATGACATCACTACAACATAGCTAATTAAGGTAGCATTTATTAGCTCGAAAACCAACTATGAGCACCTTGCTGCTATTTACATGGATGATTTACAAGTCCCAAAACAAATGCAAACAGAAATTTACCACTGGATAGGTTCAGAAATATTTCTGGGGCCTAGAATTTCTGTCTCGGTTCAATTTCCTCCTTTCTTGTTCATATTGATTCTGTTGGTATGTGGCCTAATCGGGGAGGAATAAAGTTATTGAATTTTCTTTGGGCGATGACAGCAACATGAACATGCAGATTACATTGTCCAGATGTGTGGCACTGACAAGCTGTTTCATGACTATATTTTTTACAGCTTGTTTCCAACAAATTTCATACAACTTACTAACATCTGGGACTTTTCCCTTAGAGAGGCATATAGCCACTGAGAGGCAAACATTCACCTAAAACCCTTATAAGAGAGACGAAGGTCTTTCACTTGCATTATCTCTCTTAAAACATTCACCTAGGTTGGAAATATTCTTACGGAAGACTCTTACACCTAATATTGCCTTGATTTTGTTTTTAATTAAACTGGATATTTTCATAATTTGGGGATAAATGAGGTGTTACTTCGGAGTTCTGACATCTTCTCATTCCCTCACACCTTTGGAGAATTTACAATTGACTGCATATGGTGTCAATTTTGTGTCCCCAGATACGGGGCAGTTCGTGTTGCATGTTTGTGTCTTGTCTGAAGCTGGCAACATTCTAGGCTTACGCACACAGTTTGGGTAAACTGTTGGGTATACCCAGAGTTTGGGTGGGTAGATATAGTTTGAGGGCCTTCCACTTGGAAAATGCAAGAGCAGAGAAGGAGCTCTTTACAAATGGTGAGGGGAAAAGAGTGAAAGAGGGAGAGCTATTTAAGCTCTTCATAATCAAGAGCTCTGCATTACTAGAGAAGGGCACTTTAGCTGTAAAAATACAGCCAAGAACTCCAGATGACTCAAACAAGTCAGTCACGTTAGAGCTTAATCCTTCATAATTTCTCTATTCTTCTCTTCATTCACAATTCTTCCTTAGGTCATGTCATCTGCATTCCATCAGAGAACTCCCACTGCCGACTCCAAGGTCATTAATGAACAAACTGAATGACACAGGTCTGATTCTTGTAGAAGTCCACTAGTTAGTTCTCAATGACTAGAAATTAATTCAGTGCATCTGACACCCACAAACCAAAGACTGTGACGATCGTCATGCTTAATACCTGCTTGTCCGAATGGCACACAGACTTTTAAAAGAAACAAGTTAAAATGAGTGACTATTCTATGAAATACCCACACTAACCAGGGAACCTCCCTCTCCCTCTACTATGGACATCATAGTAAATGAAGGACTTCAATAATTTTATTTTATTTTAATACTTGATCAACTGCTTTAGATGCCACTGAAGTTCAACTTTGTTCTTGGCAATCAACGGACACCCTTCAGCATGATTTAATTGATTTATTAAATGTCTTTGCTAGTAGGCTTGCTGTTTTATGTGCTAACACTTTAACCATCTCAATAAAACACAAGGAACTTAGTGTTACTGTGCAGGGCAACAACCACAAGGACTACTCAATTTTGCTTTGGGATCGACTTTTATTCTTCTCTGTTCTAATTTTATGCCTTTACTTTGCATTTCAGAGTGTGTGCCTTTCACTGATTTTCTTCATATTTTTCAAGTTGTCACCCCTCTCTATCTAAATAGATAGGTAGATAATTAAGAGGTTTCTAGCAAAACAGCAACTAGACAAAGCCCCTGGCCTATCAAAATAGAAAGCTGGCCTAAGGAACCAGGAGGTTACAGTACATGCACTTCAATGTACCGGTACATTTTTATAATGAAAAGTGACCATGGAACACACATTCCAGTTTGTAAAAAATATATGCTTTTTTAAAAAGCTGTTTTTCACTTTGAGCCTTAGGAATAAGCTCAGCTCTAAGGCGTAGTTCAGCCACTGCAGCATAATAAGGTTGCAGCTGCTTAACTGTAATTTGGCGTGGTGTCTGAATTGACAAACCAAGCTATTGCTTTTCCTCCAGAGGCCACTATAGCTAGAGACTGGAGAGCTGAGCAGATAGAAAATAAAAGTAGACAAGTGGCTGTAAATTATGGTTACATGGAACGCTCCAACGACTGTTTGGTTTCTAAACTATGGTTAGTGCAGACTGTGGTTTGACATGATGCCTGAATTGAGTTTAAATCTACATAGATGGTGCAGAAGAGAGCGACCAAAATGATTAGTGGGCTAGAGCACCTCCCTTATGAGGAAAGGCTACAGTGTTCGGGGCTCTTCAGTCTAGAAAAAAAGGCACCTTAGGGGAAAAGGATCGGACAGATTCATGGAGGAAAAGTCCATCATATGTTACAAGCCATAAGCAACCTCCTGGTTTTAGAAGTAGGTTTTCTCTGTATGCTAGGTGCAAGAAAGGGAGTGGCAACAGGATACAGGTATCTTGTTGCCTTGTGTGCTCCCTGAGGCACCTGGTGGGGCCACTGTGAGATACAGGAAGCTGGACTAGATGGGCTTTTGGCCTGATCCAGCATGGCTCTTCTTATGTTCTTATGTTATAAGTTTAATTTTAACATGACAGTGTTTATTCAGCTATGAATTTTGTTACTTGAATTAGTGACCTGCCTTGCTTTGGACTCCAAAATGGGTGCTGACCTATAAAATGCCATCAACACTTAGCTGCTCATCACAAATAAAATTCTGACACATCACTATCTACCTCTTTAATAAGCTGACTTGAAATGATATCATATACACCCTTCTAAGTCAGGTATCTTTTGTTTTCAACACCAGCTGTGAACCAGACAGCCCCACTAGAGAAAGAACTACACGAGGCATGAAAACAAATTCAAAATGGAAAGATCCCATCAGAGAGAGCTAGAACCATGAAGCAGAGCAATGGTAATAAAGAATGTTTTCACTAGCCTCGTAATAAAGGGGTGTTGGATCTTTGACCTTTTCCTTTTTTGCTTTTGCATTTCCAGCTTCCATGATCTGCAAGAAATACAAAGTTATGGATAAGTACAATGGAATTAATTTTCTAGATTGATCATACTCATCTATGCTTTTTTTTAACTCAAATATCTTTAAAGTGAGTTGTGCGATTTAAGGATCCAAAGAGAACTTTTAGTTGTGCATAAAGGCTTATGGAAACCCAGCAGTATTTTTTTTACTTTTTTTCTTGTACAGCAGGTTCCTATGCCACATGACAAACATTATTTCATGTTTCTGAAACTCCTCTTTGTTTCCAAAGAGGTTTGCCAAAAACAGGAGTAAGGAGTCATCTGCTGTTGAAGAAATACAAATATGTAATGAATGGCCCATTGTTTACCCAGAACAAGTTATGTAGTTTAAAGATGATCTGAAGCTTTTGTGGCCAGTCAGTATGTACAACAATTGCTTAAAAACGGGTTTAAAAGCTATGTAAAAAGTTTTTAAAAGTTTTATGTATTAAAAACAAGAATAAAACCAAGTTTAAAACACACACTGGGTTCACTACGTTTCTTTCAATTTTCATGAACTTCATCAGGTGAACGAGCAAAAAAGCTGCAGCTACTGCGGAGAAAATTAATTGCTGTGGGGGCAATAGGCAAGTTGGACAGATAGTAGATACCCATAGCCGTCCACATAAGATTTTGGCAGGATAATGAGTCTGTGCGAGGCATTGTAAGGATATGTAAGTCATAACTAGAGGTCATATTTGTTAAATATGTGTGGATGGATTTATATTTCACAAGGGTGGCAGGGAAGGTGTGTTTGTGTGTGTGTGTGTGTGTGTGTGTGTGTGTGTGTGTGTGTGTGTGTGTGAGAGAGAGAGAGAGAGAGAGAGAGAGAGAGAAGATGGGATGTTACCTTAAATATATGTGTGGTTGTAATGTAGACATAGAGCATATGCGGTCCAACAGAGCCATGTGATGGAAAGCTAGACAACCTCAAAGTAATAAGGTTGCCTAACTTTAAAACAATGGTTTACTGATTTATTCTGGTAGAAAGTAGAAAATGAAGGACTCTTGTTCTGGGATTCCCACTCAGATCTCAGACAGAGGATTAAATGGCACCTAGTTTTCTTTCTCCTTCTCCTGACTCAGCTTCCAGACATACAACAGAGATGGGGAGAGGTGAATGCTTCCTGATTTCTCCCCAATTCTTTTATGAAACCATATCCTGCGAGGTCTAGATGTGTATCCCTAACACACCTAACAATGAAGCTGGAATCCTCAGGCAGAATTCCCACTGACAAGCAGGGCAACGCTCTCTCTTCAGTCTCAGCTTTTATGTCACACTCTCACAATGATAAATGATAAATACCTGCGCTAATATTCCATCCCAAGTTACCACACTGAAAAGTTTCCGCAGTGGCACTTGCACAGCAAGAGACAGAGCCTTCAAGTGAAGTTCATCTTCCGCTTGGCTCCCAACTACAAAGGCAATACTGGGATTCCAATTTTCCTGTTCAAAAAAAAAAAAAGTTTATTTTTTGTACAGTATTAAGTAGTGTTTGTAGTATCTCTTCTGCTTTAAAAACATTTTTCCATGCTCAGAAAACACATTCATTTCCTCATTGCCACCAGGTGGCAATAGTATACTACCAAGTAAACAATTTTCTTAGAACCTCTGATAGCAACAAAATTTCAGTGGCAGTTTTGTCATTTGGGACAGATACTTGCACTGGATAGGAAAACAATACAGTGAAGCTAATTCATACGTCTGTAAAATTAGGAACTATTAAAATGCATTGCAGATCACAAGACACTTCAAGAACACAAAGAATTGGGTATTAATATATGCAAGGCAACGATGAATTATGCTTTATTAAAATGATTACAAAACACATCCGTTCCCATCAGAGCACAAGATGTGACATGCACTGACAGTTTGTTTCTTTTTTCCCCCCTACTCTTTTCTTCACTTACACTCTTGTCTTCTTTTCAAATTATCACTATACTTTGTCAGAGCCTTAACACAAATAAAGGTATTTGGACACACTGATTCAGGCACAGCAACATTCAAATCAGAAACCATCATACCAAAGTACAGGGCTCTTTGGCTAAAAGAGTGGTCTAGAGAGCCAGGGGAAATGCTTAACAGAATTTCTGGGCCAAAATTGTGTGGAAGAAGAGGTGGTGATGTTGTGCTTGCGTTGTCCTCTGCAGTATACTTTATCTGGGGTTGTTTGTATTGTTTCCTGTTTTTCAACAGATCAGATAATGCAAACCCACTTAGAAGCACCATTAAAAAAAAAACGAGAAATGGCCGAGTTGCCCGCAGGATGATGATTAAGTTACAGTCAGTTTGGACAAAATTCTCAAAGTCCAGCTGCGGACAAAAACCCAGGCTTTCAGTCTGATGATTTCTCTTAGAAGTCAACGCTCTTAGCACTAGGTCAGTAAATAAATGGCAATTTAGCCCAAATACTATTATGGTGTAGTGGTTTGGGAGTTGGACTTAGACCTGGAAGTTCCAGGTTCAAATCCCCGCTCAGCCACGAAGCTTCCTGGGTGACCTTGGGCCAGTCACTATCTCTCAGCCCCACCTACCTCACAGGGTTGTTGTGAGGACAAAAGGAGGGGAGGAAATACAGTATGTACACCACTCTGAGCTCCTTGGAGGAAGGGCGGTATAAAAATGTGAAAAATAAATAAATAAATAAGTGCTGCTTGACAAAGTCACTCTTTTTCTTTATGCAATATCTAGCTTGAAATCAGTAGTGAAAATGGCTCTAGGGTTCTTTCCCCTAATTAACTCCTCAGTTCTAATCTGGACAACACACTCTAATTAACTTGGGATGGTATGAGCAAGGCCATTACCCATTCATTTCCTGGTAGGGCTACCAACCTTTAAACTAGCCCCCTATAACTAGCCCCCTTTACTGCAGTTTGATCTGTATTGATTAGTAGATGATACGGTTTATCTCATGCTTCACCTGCTGAATCCTGATTATTAAACTTCTGTTAAAGGTATAGAAGCAGGCTAGGTCATTTTTTTTTCTAGACAGTTGCCACCTTATTTGCCAATCTAAACTTCAGAGTGTGTGTGTGCATATAGCTGTTTACAACTTGCATTGTAGCAGGCATTTAGAGTTATCTGATTCATCTATAAAATCTCCATCTTTGCATGAAAACAAAGAATTTTTGACTTATCAAAATTCAACTGGAGTCTCTTAACCATCAAATAATCCAGACATCTACGGAGCAATCGTTTTAGGCCTAACCTGGTGCAAGAAGTTAGTACGGCATCATCGGCATAGAGCCCAATTTGGGACAATTGCCTCTGCCTAAAAGGAAGCCAAATCATTAAGGAACAGGGTAAACAGGGTAGGTGCTAAGATACAGCCCTGCTTTGTTGCTACCTATTTTTGTAATCTGATTCAGTAATAAAGCCTCCAACTGATTGGTTCAAAATTGGGAAGGGAGTACGGCAAGGCTGTATATTGTCACCCTGCTTATTTAACTTATATGCAGAGTACATTATGAGAAATACAGGGTTGAATGAATCGCAAGTCGGAATCAAGATTGCTGGGAGAAATATCAACAACCTCAGATATGCAGACAATACCACCCTAATGGCAGAAAGTGAAGAAGAACTAAAGAGCCTCTTGATGAGGGTGAAAGAGGAGAGTGCAAAAGTTGGCTTGAAACTCAACAGTAATAAAACTAAGATCATGGCATCGGGTCCCATCAATTCCTGGCAAATAGAAGGGGCAGAAATGGAAGCAGTAACAGATTTTACTTTTTTGGGTTCCAAGATCACTGCAGATGGAGACAGCAGCCATGAAATTAAAAGACGCTTACTCCTTGGAAGGAAAGCTATGGCAAACTTAGACAGCATAATAAAAAGCAGAGATATCACCATGCCAACAAAAGTTCGCATAGTCAGGGCGATGGTGTTCCCAGTAGCAATGTATGGTTGCGAGAGTTGGACCATAAGGAAGGCTGAGCGCCGAAGAATAGATGCTTTCGAACTGTGGTGCTGGAGAAGACTCCTGAGAGTCCCTTGGACTGCTAGGAGATCAAATCAGTCAATTCTAAATGAAATCAAGCCTGACTGTTCCCTGGAAGGACAGGTACTAAGGCTGAAGCTCAAATATTTTGGCCACCTAATGCGAAGAGAGGACTCTCTGGAGAAGACTCTGATGCTGGGAAAGATTGAAGGCAAAAGGAGAAGGGGAAGGCCAAGGATGAGATTGGTTAGACAGCATCACCGATGCAACGAACATGACAATGAGCGGACTCAGGAAGATAGTGGAGGACAGGAAGGCCTGGCGGGATATGGTTCATGGGATCACGAAGGGTCGGACACGACTTAACGACTGAACAACAACAAATAAAGCCTCGGACATCTTCAGCGCTCAGTGTGGCTTTTTGGCACCCCGTTACACTCCACAGGAATCAGCGAACCACTGACAGGGCAAGGAAGGCAAATGCCTTTAGTAGAGAAATGGTGGCTCAGAAATGGCCGATTCTGTATCAGTCTCTCCTAGCCTTCCCTTTTAAATTAGCTCCACAGATGTCAAAGAGCTTTGAGAGTAGAGCAGACAGTGGCATTTCTTTTATTCATTATTTTAAATAAATAATTCATTATGTTTATGAGCTGCTTCTATATTCAGATAATATCCAAAAGCAGTTTACAACATTCAGTATAAAAATAACAAGCACAAAACATACAGTGGCAAAAGTTGTGTAATCACACAAAACCAGAAAAAGTGAAGCAATTAAGATTCTGCATACTATAAAATGAATTACAGATCCAAACTACCCAAGACTGTACAGATCCCTCTCCTGTGTTACTGTGCCTTTTAGTTGTTTAAATCCAGATGATCTTAATACTAATAATAATAATATAATTATTGGGGTGTACACACACACACTAATATATATAATTAGATGCATATGCAATTATATGTCCATGTGTGGGTCTGAATTTTTGAGAATAGAAACTTGCCTAACGTTTCTGGCCTCAAGTTTTTGCAGAGCTAGGCACACCTAAATCCACCCATTGCAAACACAGGTAATTCTGCATATGGCTGGTCTGCTAGTGAATTCACAGCCAAGGCAACATCTGAACTATGGACTTCACAGCTCATACCTTTACCCAGTACAACAGGATACTGATTCTCAAATAATATCTCATTTAAACTCACACCTATGTTGCTAAAAGCAATCTCCACACAGCTGTCCAACTCTCCCAATGTCTAATAGGTAAGTAATTGCCCTTCTCCCCTCCCCTCCCATGCATGTACATCACTGAATGACCAAAGCAGCTGAATGTGTGAACTGGTTTCGTTAGAAAGTATTAGCCATTTGAGGTGGCTGCCTGTGGTGTGAGAGTTGTACTACAGGTACTGTAAGTTCTTCCTATTCACACATACAGTACAAGCTATTTCCGCCTACTCCCCCCAACGTTGCAATCATGTGAACAACAACGTATGTGTGTGCAGATCAATCGTCAGAGCCAGCCAGTCTCTCTTTCATTATAACTTCACACGTCCTAAGCCTTGAGTCCTGGCAACGAAGATTTCCAGGACTAAAAGCAGAATTGCACGCATATTTCCCCGGAAAGGAGTCGCACGACGTTCAATGGGATCCTCCCAAGTTGCAACCTTGAGCTGCAATTCTACGTAAGCTGTTTCAGGAACAAGCCCACTAAACAAAGGGGAAGTATGCAAGAAGACCTCCTTCTACGCACTTATCATGGGAATAGGGTGCTGGTGTGAGTTGAAATTAAGTTCTTTTTCTGTACCTGCGTTTGGCTTGATACAGTGAAAATCGCAGGTGGCCGCCTTGTTGGTCCATCAGAAAAAGAGAACAAATCCCCAAAGCACGGCCGGCGGGCCGGGTATGGTATCACTTTTATTATGAAACACTCAATTTTCACCAAGTCGCGAGGAAGCTTTTGAGTTCCCCAGACCAGAGCTCTTCTTCAGGCTGGATGTAAAGCAGAGCAGGAAGGGGCGGCTGTGCTTCCCATCCGGCCAGAAGAAGAGCTCTGGTCTGGAGAACTCGAAAGCTTCCTCGCTCGCGACTTGAATGCATTTTTTGTTTGTTTCTTAAAGACCGGGAGAGCAGAGCTGCAAGTGCAACGGACTTCCCTCTACTCACTGGACACGTATCCTCATGTGGAAATGCTTGCACACGCGCGAGAGACGGTCCCTCCCGCCCGCCCCCAAACGCACCTCCTCCAAGCGGGCAGCCACCAGCCCAGCTTCCCAGTTCTTGGAGGCAGCTGGTGGGGCAGGAGTGGCGGCAGCAGCCCCGCTCTTGGGCCGTTTTGGAGCCATCCCGAATATGGGGAGAGAAACCTTGCTCCGCGTGGAGGAGTGAGCCCAAGCGGTCGCCCTGGCAACCGAGGCCCGACAGTCCTTCTACGCCTGCGCGGAGAGAGCAGCTCCTGCTGCAACTCGGCTACTTGCCCGTCTCCGTGGTAACCGAGCTGCTCGGCCTTCGGTGTGGCTTATGCGCACTTACTTGGGAGTAAGTCCCATTAAATTCAGCTGGGCTTACTTCTGAGTAGACATGCCTAGGATTGTGCTGTTATAGTGCAGCCCTTACCCGTTATTTCACGAGCCTTTCCTCGAGTCCTTTTCAGAAGAACTCACTCCTTATTTGCAGCCCAAGAATGGGACGGAAGGGGGGGGGCTCTTCCTTTCTCAACCTGGAAAGGGTGAAGATTGCAAGAGTCTCCCCTCCCCGACTCTCATTGCTGTGCTTTTTGGAGAAGCATCGCTTGTCTCCCTTGAGATGACGAAGACTGTGATGGGGGGGGGGTATAAAAGGGGCACCAGCTTTGGAGGCAAAGTGGATCTAAAACGCAATAAATATTTATGTATTTCATACATTTATATCTGCATTCCCAGGGCGATTTACAAAAACTTCATAAAACACACAAAAGTCAAAACACAAAATAAGCAAGAACAGCAGGAAAACTGCCAGCTAAACTGTTAGTATAAAGTGTTAGTATAGGCTTGGGAGAATTGGGAAACAAAAAGTCTTCACATGGTGTTGGAAAGAGGGTAATGAATGGGGGCAGTAGGTGAGCCTCCGTGGAAATGGAATTTTGTGAGCAGGATACCACCACTGAGAAGGTCCTCCTTTTGGTTGTCACCCACCAGCTCAAATGATGGGGTCACCTGGAAGAGGCCTTCCAAAATATGTCCTTGTTAATGTTACGTGCACCGTTTGATGTGGGAGCAGCCAGTATTCCTGCAGGACAGGTAGAACTTTAAACGTCAGCACCACTAGTACTTTGAATTATGCTTGGAAAACAGACCTGGAGCCAATGTTAAGAACTTATCACACTGGTGAGATACCTTTCTGCTGCCTGTTCCCAATTAGTAATCTAGCAGATGTATTTTGAACAAATTGCAATTTCTGGACAGTCTTCAAAGGGAGCTCCCTGTATAACACCGGTACACTACTGTATGACACAGTTCAGTAGTCAATCCTGAACGTTACCATAGCATGGACAACTGTTATTGTCCAGGTTCTTTCTGTTCAGGAGAGGACAGGAGTCATATTGTAATATATATTACAAAACATGCTATCAAAATGGTAGATGGAAGAAAACAGACTGGCAGCTCCCATGCCAGCATCCCTCCATTAAGCATTCTGGCATCACTGCCCAATTGTCGCTTGTCTTCTCTTTCCACCTTCTTGCTGATCTGGTTTGTGCATGTTTTTTTTTTTTTTTTACTTCAACCGAGTTGTAGCATCATCAGTATGGACTGGCAAACTGCTGTTGATGGACCTGGTTGGAGGAGTGGTCTCTGAGGCAGTGGTGACGATGCCCTGCCAACGTCTGGCGCATTCTCACTACCATACCATGTATGCTACACAGTTCCACCATAGCTGAAGTTCCACCTTTTAAAACATTAACAATCTAATTGAGGTTTTGCATAAAAAGTGAATGCACAAATAAATTGTTTCTTAAATCTTTTTGCAAAAGCGCAGTTGCGCTAATAATAAATGAAAACATGAATGGCAGGATTATTCTGACTGCAAAGAGGAAATTATGAATTAAAAGGCCAATTTCAGTAATATTGTCAGTCAAAGGGGAACAGGAAACAACTAATTAAGGAGCTAGTTTCACTAAATTTCAGTGGCAGGCCCTACAGAAGCTTAGGTGCTGCACAAATTTTGCCGGCCTCTTGCACCCCACCTCAACCACCTGGTAGCAGCTTTAAAAAAAAAATGTATTCAGCATTGCTGGAGATGGGCTGCCGCTGCCCTGATATTCCTCCCACTCTCTGAAAGTAAGCAGGAAGTGGAACAGAGAGCTAACTAAAGCAGCTCGATGAGTGGCAGGCCAGAGGGTGTAACGGGCAGATGTGGGGCGGGGCATCCCTTGTCAGTTGATTGCTGCCTCCCACTCACTGGTCAACTGCAGTCTTTCAGTTGGCATCATGGGCGGGTCAGCCTTGGCCAGTGGGACAGTTCATCCTTATTCCGCCAGCTCGGATGCATGCCAGCTTCAGAGCTGGCTGCTTCCAAGGAGGCCCATAGGCCCCACCCCCCGGGCAGCCCTACACCCGGGAAAGGGGACGAACTACGCTGGTGTGGCCTGGGAACAGGCACAGGATTCCGCAGCCAGCCCTTTAGGCCGGCCGTGGAAAGTTGCACAGAATTGCGCTGCTTTCAAGATCCATATCTGGTTGCTGGCATTTAACCTCTACCATGTGGTAAAAAAAAATTGTTTGTTGATTCCAATAGGCCATAACCGAGAAAAACAGAAATTTTGTACTTCATCAAGGTATTCAACTTTATTTTGAAACTAGTCAGGTTTGGGGCTCATTTGGTTTGAAGAGGGGAAGCATGGTTTAAATGTTCTTTAAAATGTATAAATCCAATGACGCGCACATGAGTGGTCCTATTTATTATTATTATTATTATTATTATTATTATTATTATTATTTAGTCTCCCTTCAATTAATTCTCCAATGACCATTTGTCAATTGCTTGAATAATTGCTTTTCTTTTCATTAATATCCACTTGCAAGTCCCAAGTTAATAGTTCTCTTTTCTTTGCCAGTTAGTTCTGTTGTTTTTTCTCTGAAGCCTCAACATGATTATTTATTATTTCCAACTGCACCCGAACCTTCCTATTGTGATAACAGGGATTAGGGAAAGCTGCTTACATGTGGAATGACACTGTATTCCATTTATTTATCTTAACAGTTACAGCTGAGAACAACAAGAAGACCCACCGGTCTGTTCTGCTCTTTGGCTATAATCCAGCACAGTTAGATGTGCTTAGATAGATTTAAGGTGCCTAGATCTGTGTTGGATTATAGTCCACATATGTATGTAGAAACAATAGAGTATTATACTATTAATATTAATATTAAAAGCACAAAACAATACATCATATATCGAAAGGTTACAGCAAGCGTGAAGCAGTATAGCCTACTAGCATACTATTCTCTATTTTCTACTTATAATATTTATTTATTATTTATTTAAAAAAATTATACCCCGCCTTATCCTATGCCGAAGGCAAATGCCCAAGGCAGCTTACAACAGAAATTGAAATACATAATAATACATAAAATAAGTTTAAACAATACATAACCATACATAAACTAAATTTAAAACAATAAAATCCGCAGGGGGGGTGACAGTATGGAGCAGAGAAGCAGCATGGCAGAGCATCTTGAGACACAGGATGCAGACCACAACCCATCACCAAACGCTAGACGAAACAAAAATGTTTTGAGCCCTTGCCGAAAAGTCATGAGGGAGGGGGTGGTTCTCAGATCCCCTGGCAGGGAGTTCCACAGTTGTGGCGCCACAGCAGAGAAGGCTCACCCACGTGTTGCCACTCCCCTAACTTGCAATAGAGGTGGCACTCGCAGGAGAGCCCCCTCAGATGACCTAAGAGAGCGGGCCAGAATGTATGGGAGAAGGCAGTCCCTCAGATATCCTGGACCCAAACCGTGAAGGGCTTTAAAGGTCATTACCAGCACCTTGAATTGGGCCCAGAAATGAATGGGCAACCAGTGCAGCCGCTGAAGCAGTGATTCAGCAGAGTCAAACCGCCTAGCTCCAGTGACCACCCAGGCCACCGCATTCTGCACTAATTGCAGCTTCCGAACCGTCTTCAAGGGCAGCCCCACATAGAGCGTGCTACAGTAATCTAGTCTTGAAGTCACTAAGGCGTGGACCACCGTGGTCAGGTCCGGTCGACTCAAGTACGGCCGCAGCTGGTGCACCAGTCGAAGCTGGGCAAACGCACCCCTGGCCACAGCTGCCACCTGGCTTTCCAGGGAGAGCTGTGAATCCAGAAGTACTCCCAAGCTGCGCACCCGTTTCTGCAGGGGGAGTGCAACCTCATTCAGAACGGGCAGGTGACTCAGTACCTGCATCGAAGCTTTTCTGACCAGTAGGACCTCTGTCTTTTCTGGATTCAATCTCAACCTATTAGCCCTCATCCAGAACCCAACCGCCTTCAGACAGTGCTCCAGGACTTCCATAGCCTCCCTGGAGCGAGATGGCAAGGAGAGATAGAGCTGGGTGTCATCAGCATATTGGTGACACCCAACTCCAAATCCCCGGATGATCTCTCCCAACGGTTTCATGTAGATGTTAAAAAGCATTGGAGACAGAATAGAACCCTGTGGCATCCCACACTGTAAAGGGCAGGGTGCCGAACAGGCGTCTCCCAGCATCACCATCTGGGACTTGTCAGCCAAGTAGGAACGGAACCACTGCAATGCAGTGCCCCCTAGTCTCAACTCGGCCAGCTGACCCAGAAGGATACCATGGTCGATGGTATCGAGAGCCGCCGAGAGGTCCAAAAGGACCAGCAGGGATGCACTCCCCCTATCCAGTCCTCGGCGAAGATCATCCAACAGGGCGACCAAGGCTGTCTCCTTCCCAAAGCCCAGCCTGAAGGCTAATATCCAATGAAGCCAAAATATCTCCAACACTCTATTTATTAAATCCGCATATCATCACGTCATTCTCTCTCTCTCTCTCTCTCTCTCTCTCTCTCTCTCTCTCTCTCTCTCTCTCTCTCTCTCATAAAAATCAATAAGTGGTTTCCAATTATTCACGAAAGGTTAACTGACTTTTCCTTTATTAAAATGGTAAGTTTATCCATTTCAGCATAGTCCAAAACTTTCAACCACCAATCTTGCAACAAAGGTATCTCTGAATTCTTCCAATATTGTGCATATAAAATTCATGCCACACTTATATAAAAACAAGAAACAATACAGAGTCTTGTGACACCTTAAAGACTAACATATTTACTGTAGTCCACTTCATCAGATGTACGTGGCTATCTCTGGGTTTAGGACCGAACTAGACATGATTTTTAATCGCATTCCTGCCCCATTCATGTTTAAAATGGAGGTGGGTGGGTCGGGTCTGATTTTAACATCAAAAGTGGCCCATGGGTCGGAGAGCTGAACTCACTCTCCCTCTTCTCCCTCTGCCTCCAGAGTCAATCACCCCATGCGCTTTTTTCCTCATTTCACTTTCTTCCAGGAACAAGGATAAAAGTAATACAGGCAACTAGCCACAGGAGGATAAAGTGGGGGGAGATGAAAGGGATCAGGTCCCCCCACATATCCCTTTCAGTGTTAAAATTAAACCCACCCATCCCCACAAACCTTTTATACGTAAATGGGTGATTAAATACTCCTGCCTATTCGGCTTCGCTGCGCGGAATGGCTCCGTCAGCGAAGGGGCGGGGCCTCCTCGCTCCAGTTCGTGAACACGGTAGTTGGTGGGGCGTGACTTACTGTCGAGCCCCTACCGCAGGAACGCCACTGATTAAATAAATGTGACTGTCACCATCATGTTTAGTTCAGTCCTTATGCTCTGCACCGTTTCAGGGCATGTGCAATTTTAGTTTGACGGATTGTTTGGTTTTATTAAGTTATCCTGCTTTTCTGTTAAGATAACCAAAGCAGCTTAGAAGAAGAAGAAATAAAATACGGTATGGTAATACACCCAATGTAGACGATAGACAGTATAGCACTCTCATTTGCAGGGGGCAGGAGCAAAGATGTGGATTTCAGTTTCTATATATGCCTTCTACATGGCGAAGCTCTGCCATCTTTTTTTCTGGTCATGCTTGATTCTTTCTCCAGGACATAATTCCAAAATCAGTTGTGGGCTTGGTCTGAATTGGACAGCAGTAGTATCTATACAGAGAAGGTGCAGGGAGGCTTTGCCTTTTTAATGCATAGATTCTAAACAAAGCACAAATCAAAACAGGATTAACATGAAACCAGCATTCTGGAGGCCTTGGCATGTCTTGGAAGAAGAGTGAGCAAGCCGAACTCACACAATGGTGTTGGAGCATGACCTCAGCCTGGCTGCTTACTGCACAGTGACTTGGAGGTCTGCGCAGGTGTGGGCAGCTAGGCCCACTCTCCAGCCTAAATCACATTCCAAATATTACCATATGTTCCCACACTGGGACGAAAGGAAGAGAGACGGTTGCTGCTTGGGAGAGAGTCGGAGAGCTGCCAAGATAAAGAATTCATTACAGGGGAGTCCTGTTGTGATCTCACACTGGAGACAAGTGAAATATTTTGTGTGATTTAACATTCTGCGAAAATATCCCCAAACACATGCTTAACCCCACCTCCACCTCTGTTCTAGTATACCCAGCTGGCCGCTTAGAGCCAGGAAGCTTTATTTAAATTTCAAGTAAGTCTTGAAATGTTGCTCTTCACCAAATTATTGATTTAGTCGGAAACGTATGCCGAAAAGATACTGCTCCTTTGTGTTCTTTACGAAGAATCGTCCACATGAATGGTTAATGCTTGTGGCAGCCATAGTTTTTAGTCTGATACAAACGGGGGCGGGGGGGGGCGGGAGAAGGTACGTGTGTGTGGAACTAATGAACAAAAAGATGAAGGCCACCAAAATAATAATAATAATTCCAGTATTTATATACCACCTTTCTTGGTTATTTGATTTTTCTTCTGACTTTAATTCAAGGCGGTTTACACAGGCAGGCAATTCTAAACCAAACGGTTTTTACATTACAATAAATGTCCTAGTCTTTCATAGGACACTTCTTTCCAGGTGTTTCCTTTCACAGTCTGGCCTCTCACTGGCATCTATCTCCCATGTGTTGACTGACAGGCAACTCCCTCTCACCGAGTGCCGGCTGCAGCTTTCTCTCACACACAGAGGGCTTCTGCAGCTTTTTGTCAGCGGCGACAGCTCTTCCACAGCACATGGATTCTTCCGAGAGTCTCGAACTGCCATCCTTGATCTTCAGGCATATGAGGCTGCAGCTCTCCCAACTGAGCCACACTTCCTGATAGCTGATAAATAAACAATAAGATAGAAAGCATGGTCTAAAAACTATGGTGGATTATTGCTTCATATCATAATATTGAGGGCACAGCTGATATCTTTCTCTGTCTTTCTGGACTAGATGTTGGAATGAATAGCATCGTATTGAAATAAGGGAAAATAAACAGTGTCAGGGATATTGCAGGACTCTCTTTTCTAATGCCAATTGCTTGCTAATAGTCAGAGATGATTGACTCAAATTCTCTACGTTTCTGCAGTCTAGGCTGAATGTGGAAAAGACAAGAGATAGTCTTTTGTAGGTCCTTTTGTAGGTCAAGGTCCTTGATGTAGCTGGCCAAAAACTTGAGGGTGCTGCTAGGGGTAGGGGGCTGCACTTGTAGCTCTCTGGAAACCTGATTCAAGGTAACCTGATGCAGGGAATCTGTGCTTCCTTGCTGAAAGAAGGCATTCCTTCCACTACGTTCTTGCAGATCGGCAAATAAAGTGAATACTGCAGAGACAGCATAAAGTCTGACACTGAACTCTGCACTATTTGTTTGTTTGTTTACCACTTTTAAGGAAACAAATCTTCATGAAGCAGTTTTGAAGTGGAAACATAAAATGAGAACTACGGAGCAAAATGACAGAAGCATTAGAACACACATAAAATAAACAGCCGGATAAAATAATTTAAATCATCATAAAATGTGTCAACATACAAAAATAAAAATAAAAAAGATAAAAATGCGCAGTTAAAACCAGCGTCAAGCAGGTCAAACAATCAAAAGCCGAACAGGATAAAAATGTCTTCAGGCCCCTTTTAAAAGCAACCACTGTGATGAGGGCCTGGCATGCATCCCTGGGAAGTCCATTCTATAAAAGTGACACTACTACCAAAAGAAGCTGGTCAAAGGCACCCACTGAATGGATCTACATTAAAGATCAGCCAGAGAGCAAGACCTGAGATGCATTGCTTTACTGCGGCCTCTGGAACTTCTCGCCACTTGAGAAAGTGGTGCAAAAAAGGTAAGAACAAAATCAAAATCAGCTATGCACAATTGCCAGAAATACAAATTGCACAAGGAGCATGGCCCATAAATGATAGCCATAGACCTTACGTTTTGTGGAAGGGAGTCAACATGATGGTGGGGGAGGGAGAGTGCACTGCTGAAATGCTCCGCCCCTCCAACATACGTACAGCATTGTTCTGTTACGTGCAAATGTTGTACCCAGGGAGTACATGTTGGGAAACGTTGTACCCAGGGATGCTCCCTCTCACTGGAACACTGAATGCCCTTAGCCTGGCAAAAGAAACATAAAGATGCTGAACAGAGAGGATAATTAGTGTACACTTGAATGAATTTGTGTGCAAGTGTGAGTGAGAGCAAAAATGCTCATGAATAGAAGAAAAGAATAGTAAAAAAGAACAGTCAAGGAAAAAAAACATACTGTACATGTGCTTGAACATGTGGAGGGGGGCGGTAAGGGAGGGCAAAAGCAGGAAAATCTCCCTATATACCTCTTTCCCATTTCCATGTTATTTCCTCATAGATTCCCTCATGTGTAAACTCCTTTTAATGTTAGATTTGAAATATTTTTTAAATTAATTTTTTTAGTTTTAAAAAATATTAACAGGTTTACAGACTTAACATCTACATGGATAAACCAACCCTGCACATTCTGATTCCTTAAATAAAAATCTGAACTGTATCAGTTCATCATTCAGGGGCTATTTCATAGGTACCACCCATATTTGACATCAAATGACATTTAAATTGCATTTTTTTGTTTTATTTAGGAGATTATTACCTTTTCCATCAATGTGAAGTCCAAGATGGCTTACAAAAACTAAACACCAATACAAAGCTAAGACTATATGTTTTGACACTGACAATTGGGCCCTGACAGTATTTGACATCTGACATGCAGGAGTAATCTGCATTTGATTGTTTTTGACAGATGATGTGTGGTGACAGTTACATTTGACAGTATTTGGCAACTGACATACTGGAACAGTCAGCATTTGCAAGTATATAGCAGCTGCCATGTAACAGTGATTAGTAAGTGCTAGCCCGTCTTAATTTCTGTACCAGTCTTAGTGCGCAATCCTAGCTGACCTAGGGTGTCGCAAAAGCGCTGTAAAGCACTTTCGCGGCACCCTGGGAGTAAGCAGCACCGGTGCAAAGACCAGCGCCACTCACTCCACTGCCGGCTGACACCTGTGCTGCCGGATGCAGGTAGGTGCTGTACCGGGTGGTGGGAGGGCGTGGGGAGGGTCAGGATGGTGGGGGAGGGGCGATTGGCCGGCCAGGCCAGAGAGGGGGGCAGGGATATCGGTGACGTGCTCTGCTGATATCCTAACCCCATTCCCAGGCCTGGCCGGCCTTACACGGCCTCCCCAGATGTGCTCCAGCAAAATAGTTAGCACACATCCGAGGAGGCCCATTGGGGCCGCTGGGGCCGACACCAAGGGATAGGGACGAACGTCCCTTTCCCCTGTGTGCCCCAGCTCCACTGGCGCGACTCTGATCCTTCTTTTGATCTGCCGCAGCGCCCTTTGTGCGCTGCAGTAGAATTTTGGCAGGATTTGGCTGTTAGTTTCAGCCAAGTGGAACATTCCCCTTTAAGAGGAAACAAAAACTATGGTAAACTATCAAAATTTTGAAGTCACCTTTACTTTTGAAATTTGAAATTTTGTGAAATGTCACATTTTACTCAATTTTATTTCAAATGCTGACGTGCATTGACCTCAAATCTTTATACTCTGCTTTTTTCGTGCTAATTGGAGTTGTAACATCAAAAGAGGCTGCATGGGTGAGGGGAGCTCAACCTTTCCCTGCCTTGTACCCCTATCATGCACAATTCACAATCCCAGGCACATTTCTGAAGAAAAGTATGTAAAGCAGTGGAGAGAGAAAGTGGGGGAAGGGTCCAGATTTCCTCTCCCACATTCCTCTTTTGATGTTAACATCATAGTATTTATTAATTTTGAGATAAAGTTGTGTGTGTGTGTGTGTGTGTGTGTGTGTGTGTGTGTGTGTGTGGTGTTGTGTGTGTGCGTGTGTTTATTCCTATTTTCCACTCCTTTGCGATGAAACTTTGTGCAACTGAACACCAGTGTGTCTTGCAGATGCAGTCTTTTATATAGCTTAGAACAGGGCTTCCCGCACGCACGCACACACACGCACACACACACACACACCAGCTCACATAGAGACCACCACTGGCCTGAGAGAAATTGTTAGGACAGCTCCTCCACCTCCTTCCCAGGGACTTGTTAAAATCTGCATGCCCTGAGGGGAAGAAAGAAGAAGAGATACCCAGGCCAGAGGGAGCTCATAATATCTGTTCCCACAGAGACCAGCACTGACCTGAGAGTTTTATTACTACATTGTACTTTTAAAATGTTGTAAGCCACCTTAGGGTGCTCTTCGGAGATAGAAAGCGGAGATAGAAATTCCGAGATAAATAAACAAACATGGCAAGCAAGTGCCTGAACTTCCACGCTCACATTTTCATTAGGCTTGCCCCTTATTTCAAAACTGAATGAGCAAGCGCCATGACTTCTGAAACCGAATTGGTAGAGCCTTCCCATGATTTTTTTAAAATGCAGTCAACTTGTTCATGGGCATAGTATGCTATGCCTTATGCAACCATTCATCTAATGCTCAAGTTTATTCCTAATTTCCACTCCTTTGTGATGAAATTTTGTGCAACTGAACACCAGTGTTTCTTGCAGATGCAGTCTTTTATATAGCCTAGAACAGGGCTTCCCAAACTATGGTACTGGTACCACCAGTGGTACTTCGGCCAACTGCTTGTGGTACTCGGACCGCTGGATCACTGGAACCCCACTCCGACGCAGCAC
The DNA here is from genome assembly GCA_026170595.1 of Plestiodon gilberti rubricaudatus. Lineage (NCBI taxonomy): Eukaryota > Metazoa > Chordata > Lepidosauria > Squamata > Scincidae > Plestiodon > Plestiodon gilberti. The sequence continues at coordinate 103,101,232 of JANXHW010000002.1, read as the reverse complement.
TTTTTGTGGTGTGTTTTTGCTCCCAAGAAGCTCCTGTCTTTGGCCGAGCCTCTCAGGAATGTTGAGAAGGGCCCTCCCACCTTCCCTGTTTTCTGGCCTCTGAAAACCCGAAAACCAGGAAGTAACTGGTGACGATGTCATCGCCAGTCACTTCCATTGGTACTCAGAAGGAGAGTGGTACTGGAAGTGGTACTCATCCTGGAAGAGGTTGGGAACCCCTGGCAAAGAAACATCATGGGCATTTATGGTATTTGTTGTCCCTTGATTTCTTGCATGCAGGGTGACCAGATGTTATAGCCGCAACGGAGGACAAGGCAGGCCAAAACGTAGGACATTCAAGAAAAACGTGTTGTTGTTGTTGTTGTTCAGTCGTTAAGTCGTGTCCGACCCTTCATGATCCCATGAACCATATCCCGCCAGGCCTTCCTGTCCTCCACTATCTTCCTGAGTTCGCTCATTGTCATGTTCGTTGCATCGGTGATGCTATCTAACCATCTCATCCTTGGCCTTCCCCTTTTCCTTTTGCCTTCAATTTTTCCCAGCATCAGAGTCTTCTCCAGAGAGTCCTCTCTTCGCATTAGGTGGCCAAAATATTTGAGTTTCAGCCTTAGTACCTGTCCTTCCAGGGAACAGTCAGGCTTGATTTCATTTAGAATTGACTGATTTGATCTCCTAGCAGTCCAAGGGACTCTCAGGAGTCTTCTCCAGCACCACAGTTCAAAAGCATCTATTCTTCGGCGCTCAGCCTTCCTTATGGTCCAACTCTCGCAACAAGAAAAATGTAGGACATTACAAAATAAAAGCTAAAAATACTTTTCATGTAAACAGTTTCATATAGATCAGTCAATAGCACCTGGATTCCAGCACTGTCAAAAACCAAAGTCAAACCATATAACAACAAGTGTGTCCCCCCCCCCTTTAAGAGCACTACAAACTTAGTAACAAACAATTCCCCTTAACAAGTCTCAATTAGAACGAAGTAACATGTTTTCCTACTGTTGCGGTCACTGCTGCCACTTTAAGAACTCTAAACTTCCATTAACCACTTTTCAGTTAAGCTTTCCCTTTTCCCTGCATCAAGATCTCAGAGTGTGCTTTCTGCACACCATTTTCCCTGAAGAAGATCATCACAGAATGAGCGAAACGTTGGATCTTCTGTAATTGTTTAATTTTAATAACGGCCCTGCGCTGCCAATCGCGGCGCGGGGATTTTATCCTGCCCTCCTGAGGGAGGCAGGAGAGATGAGCCACAGCAGGCCCGGCCTGTGATTGGCCGGGCCAGGTCACATGGGTTGGGCGTCGACTGATGAGATGCCGCAGCATTGCTCGGCTTCAGTCGATGCCCGGGAAGCGAAGCCCCATCCCGCCCTCCCTTGGCATAGTCTGGGATTAGCCGGTTGCCCTTCGGGGGCCAGGTAGGAATTTTTGGCTTCCAATAGATTGGCACTAATTGGAGGTTTTTTCGCCTACCTCAGACTGTGTTCATAGGGATGAGGCTGTTAGCCAGTGGGTCACCTGGCAGGTGGTGTGCGGGTATGGGTAGGTAAGGCTTGATAGGGATCGGCATGCACCTTGAGCTCAGCAAGGTCAGGAGGTGAGCCAAGACCGCTCATTACGACACTTAACCCTTAACCCGGGTCGGTGAGGCTGAGTTGGCAAGCCTCCTGGCTGGAGCAGGTGAGGCCCATCAATGGCTTTGCTAGTATGGGTCTCAAAACTGGCTGCGCTGTCTCAGCCCTTCGGGGCTGGCGAGGCCCATCAATGGCTTGGCTAGTATGGGTCTCAAAACCTGCTCCGCTGTCTGAGCCCTTCGGGGTTGGCTGTGATAGGCTCCCCTGGGCTGTGTCCGGGGGGGCCTGGAGCCGGGGTGTTTGATGCCAAAACAAGCAGGGGGAGGAAGATGGCTAGGCCCATTTCCCCCGACCAGTGCCCGCACGCCGTTTGGGGGTGGGTTAGTTTACCCCCAGTGTTTGCCTCTGCAGGTTTCTTTGATAAGCATAAATAAAGTTACTATATATCCATAAGTGGCTTGTCTCGTGTCTTCATTGGGGGGGGGGGGTGTAAGGATAATATCTTTTACATGGCTTCAATACCCAAAAGTTTTTATTCCTCTGAAACTTCTGAATTTTCTGGCCATGAAAACTTGAGAAACTACTACTTTTCATGTTTTCATGTGTTGTTGTTGTTGTTGTTGTTGTTGTTGTTGTTGTTGTTGTTGTTGTTGTTGTTGTTGTTGTTGTTGTTGTTGTTGTTGTTGTTGTTGTTGATAATAATAATAATAACAACAGCAGCAGTATTTATATACCGCTTTTCAAAAGTTCACAAAACGGTTTACAGACAAAATCAAATGATTAAATGGCTCCCTGTCTAAAATAGATGCAGAACACCACCAGCAAACAGCCACCAGAAAAGAGACTGTGCTGGGGTGAAAGGGGGGGCAGTTACTCTCCCCCTGCTAAATATAAGAGGAGCACCCATTGAAAAAGTGCCTCTTGCCCACTTAGCAGGGGTAAGGGGTAATTAATTTAGCTGACAGCAGAGCTGGCTCTGTCACCTTCCAGCTGTCTCGAACTTGCGCCAGCCATATGGCTCATGCAGGTCCGAGTAGACCTGTTGCGCAAGCTGGGGCTTTCCTTGGGGCAAGAGGACAAATGTCCCCTTACCCCGAGGAGACCGCCAATGTGCAAAATTCCCACGCAGGAAGCAGCGCATCTTGCACTGGTCCTGCTGCATCACTGCGCAGGAACTTAGGTAGGATTGGGCTACCCAATAGAAATACTGGTGCCCTTGGGGAGCACTGGTGTTCTATTTCCTTATTATCTCCACCTGAGTTGAAAAAATTAACTCCCATCTTGAGCAACCTCTTGAAATCTAATCGCACCATAATGAATCCAATTAGAGCTGTTTCCACCAGGCAGAAATTGTCATTATATTCATAGTGAAATATAAAGGCTAAGAACTTTTTAAAAATTCTCTCAGACTTCCCTGATTGCATTAGCATAGATTAGATCTTGTATGTTGATTATTCCTATCCAGTTTGATTTTTATTTTATTAAATGATTCGTCTGTTGTTCTTTATCTGTCATGTTCTTCGTGACAAGCTCTCAGGCTGATTTACAAAGCCATAAAGGAAGATGAAATAAAATAGAAATAGCACAAATCATATGAATTACAATCCAAAGCAGTAAGATACAGTTCAGTAAAAACCAGCAAAGGATAATTAAAGATATTACATTACAGTCGACTTGATGAGATGGTAGAAGTCCTGAGCATAACCATTTTCTAATGAAGGATGTAAGGGTTTACTAAACCAGTATCTTCCTTTAGGTAGTGGATCTGTATTCTATACAGTAGCAGGGGTTCTCAACCCCTGCCTGGCCGTGTGCCACCTCTGGCGCTGCTCATCCCTCGCGTACCACCGGAAGTGACTGGCGATGATGTCATTGCCATTTACTTCAGGTTTTCGCGTTTTCGGAGCCAGAAAATGCAGGTAGGTGTCTCTCGAGAATGAAAACGTGATGTGAAAACTTGGCCGAAAATGCAGCATTGGAGCTGGGTTCCGGCAGACCAGCGGTCTACGTACTACCTCTGGTAGGCCAGAATACCACTAGTGGTACGCGTACCACCAGTTGAGAACCCCTGTTCTATAGTCATGTTTAAATGGTGGAAATGACGCATAGACCCCATATCTATGTCTGCTTTGATCTATTTATTTTACAGTGATTATGACATGATCACTGGTTTCCTTGACCTTGAAAACCTGGGATTCAACACTGCATTCACTCGAAGCGCCATATTTCATGAGATACAGATTTTTACAACTCGAGTGCATTGTAGGAATTTTTTGGGGAAGCCTACCCAATGAGGACCACTTACCTTCTGAAGGTAATCCATCAACAGGAATGTTCACAGGAAACCACTCTATTTGTCGTTTGACTGGCTGCCTACAATATCCACTGTACTGCAGCTGCCCTGGAGCTCCTGGCAACACTCCAAACTTCTGTGTGTTGGAGAAAGTGGCACATGGTTGACTAAGGAAATTGTGGGAGGTTGGGCTATCAAATTCCATATTTCCAACAATAAAAGCCTTAGATTTCCTGAGAATTATTTTATAGTTCCTTCAAATTCCAGAAACCTGTTATATTTTCTGAGCTTACCAGCGTGAACCCTCGTGTGAGAACTGTTTTCATAACCAGCCAATCCAGTTTGGGAATGAATTCCTCACATAGTGGGGAGCTGATACAGGAAGGACACCTGCCTGTGAATTGTTCATGACTAGAAAACAGAGGAGAGGACAGGGCAGATGGCCTGGCATTACCACTGTTTCTAATTGTCATTCGAGAAGGAGAATTTATTCTGATGCCAGAAGCTCAATGGTGGTGATAGAGGAACAATAGCGTGATGAAAGAAGAGAAGAAGCTATTAATGATCAGAGCACAACATGACTTCAGCGAAACCGAGATGGTAGGTTGTATAGGTGCAGTGAACAGAAAAGCTGTCAATGCTGATTGAGTAAAACATCATCTTAATTATAAAAAAAGCTTTGTATAATTACCAAATGGGAGCTATAACTAAGTGGGTCAAAGTAACGGGTATCAGATATCAAACCCAAGAAACAAGTGAAGTCAGAGATATATTTGACAACATATTTAAATGTATATCCTCCCGTTCCTCAGGGTAGCAATCCCATTTTATCCCGACAACCACTCTGAGAAATGGTAACTAACTCATGGTTGGTTGATCATGCAGCAAGTTTCATGACTGAGTAGAAACATGACCTTCCATCTCTTAGGGCAGACTGGGTTCCTAACCTTTTTTTTTTTAGCATCGGGACCCCCTTTTGTAGAATGACAATCTGTTGGGACCCTCCCCCCTAAGACCTAGGGCCGGAAGTGATGTCAGTAAGCAGGAAGTGATGTCATTTTTTAAAATAAATTACTCTGTTTAATAAATCACACTTTTAAAAATAAATCACATTTTTAAAGTTGTTCTCATAAGCAGCCCCATGGGGGGGGGGGAGAGGAGTGAGCTAATATTAACAAAGATGCTAAAAGGCAAGCAGAAAGTAACACGTGAGCAAACAAGCCCCAAGAAAGCATCAGATGCTTCTTTCTCTGTAATGGGGGGGGGGGGGGGAGAGAGAGAAGTGAGCTAATATTAACAGAGATGCATCCCCCGACCCCCCAGAAACCGCTCCGTGACCCCCTTGGGGACGCGACCTCCAGGTAGGGAACCACTGTCTTAGGGCCATCCAACACTCTGTCCAGTATGTTGTGCTGGTTCTCATTTGGGAAATTCTGCAGCCTAAAGAAATTTTGAACCTGTAGGTTACAGACTCTCTGAATTAATCTGCAGTACAGATATCCAGAGAGTTTGTAACAAGACATGGCAGGAGGAGGTAGGAGGGTAGGTTTGGCTTCAGGGTTTTTAGGGTTCCTGGGCAAGAAACCAGATGTGCTCCTCAACCATCCTTCTCATCAGGTCTCACCTCCCTGTTTTGTAAAAAAAATGCCTCTCTGTTGAGAGATGGATGTCATGGAAAGCAAGAGGAATAAGGGTGTTAGTAGTAGTAGTCGTCACAACTTCTCCCAGCCAGCCAACCATTTTCTCCATCAGTAAAAAGGAGAGGATGGGTGACAGGGTGGTTCGCCAAGCTAAAAGCTGGTCAGGCAAATCAAACAGTGGAAGGATAAATAGCCTTTGGGTTTGGATGTGCTTGGTCATGAAGAATGAAATGTGAACCATCACATATTTGGCCTACTATGTGGATAGTGAACTCACCTTCTTCCCCCCCCCCTCCCGTTTTACTCATTTGTGTAGAACACACAATTCCCTTCCCTTATTGATGATCTCTCATATCTGAACCCAGTTGCAGTTGCCACTAGTATTTTCTGGTGGATGCAGACTCATGTAGTCACAAACCCCGAGAGATTTGGATCATTCATATACGGAATACCTGGAGGAAGCTGGGAAGGAAAGCAAAGCCCTTAAAACGGCGGGTCTGTCCCCTCAATGCTACTTGATGTCCCATGAATCTCTTTCCAACATACACGCACCCCTGCAGCCCACCCCCCACACCAATCCCTTCTGAGCAGCTGTTGTCCATCTGGCTGCCCTCAGCTCCTTGTCAGCTGTTTGATGTCACACATCAATCTTCTGCCTTTGCTGCAAATCTCTGATGATCAAGTTTCACATTTCCAGGACTCTGGCTGTAAAGCTGCCTCTCCTGGCATTATCAGTAATTATAGCAAAAATCTTAGGAAACTCCTCTTTGCATAAACAGACACTCCGTTCCCATCTGTCACATTGGGACATTCATATTAGGGCAAATCTCCATCATAGATTTGTCTGAACTCTCTGACCGCAAACGTCCTGTGCTTCTTAATAAAGCTCCCATTCTGAGAAGGAAGCTTCCCTAGTTCCAAGTCAGTATTTTGCTCATTACATTGGCACTGACTTGATCTTTTGAAGAAAAAAAAATGTTATTTTTCATAACCCTCTTTTTTATTTATTTTTTTGCCTGTCCTTCAATGAACTGAATAAAAGCAAAGATGCAGACAAGGGATTTCTACTTGAAATTTATAAAAGAGGCCGGTCAGTGGTGTCAAATCTACAGTGGGTTCCTCATCTTTTCTAATCTTGCCAGATAAAATCAACAGATTTGTCCAGCTTGATTCATTTCAGTGGGAGCATGCCCCCTGCCATTGATGATAGCATTGACTCAAAAGGAAGGGTGCCTTTTTTGTGAAAGCTTTCAGCAGCAAGAAAAAAAGCAAACACTCCTTTTTGACAATTTTTCAGGGACAATCCCCAAATAGGAGCAAAGTACTTGCCTGTTCAGAATGAGGACAGAAAGCATTTTGCCCTCTCTCAGTTAGCTTTGTGATGCCATCATATAACTAAACTTGTTCTGCTATGTAGTTCTCTGACATCATCACAGGGGCATCCCAATCCTACCTAAATCCCTGCGTGGTGATGCCAATCACGGGGACTCTGCAAATAGGAAAGAATACGTTTAGATATGCATCCACAGTCATCCAGGCAAGCAAACTCACCATGTATGCTAAGTGAACACCTCTCTGGGCTCTCCCTGCTCCACCTACCCATTTAAATTGGTTTATTAGTCAGTAGCTCAGAGATGGGGTGATGGGCAAGTAGCCAGACATACAACCTGTGCACCTGGATCTCCCAAACACTCTGGGGTTCCTCAAAGGAAAACTGAGGCAAACCATGACAATTTGTCCCAGCTGTTGTTGTCCTACCCCAGCATAGCCCCTGGGGGTAGATCTACTGCTCCCATAGAGAAGTTTTGTAAAAGCTTTAATCGTTCAACCTGGGCTTCTCTCTGCACTGAAACTGGTTTAAGGGCGAGAACAAGAGGAGCCAACTGACCAGGCTAGCCGCAGCTCCGCTGTGCGCAATCCCACACATACTCAATGACCTGTAACATTTAGCCAAGTGATCAATCTGAGGAAGCAATTAGCTCAAAGCTCTTGTCTGAATGAGACAGGCAGGTAAGTCTTAAAACAATAGGTACGGTTTATTAAATGAAAATACAGAAGCTCCCCTACTTACGAATGTTCAACTTACAAACACTTTCAGCCCCAACTTCTGGTTTGCAGTTGATGCAGCTGAGGAAGGAAGCTGCTCAGTAGCATTCCCAGTGCTCTGCAGAGAAACTGACAATGTTTGGAGTGAAACTGACAGTGTCCTGGGTGGAAAGGTCCAAAGTGAAACTGACATATTCAACAGTAGAGAATTTTAGAGAGTAATTACTGTAATTACCAACAAAACCAATTTATGAACACTATTCATAAATAGGGGCGCTTATGTAAAAATGAATTGGCAAGGGTAATATAGGCAAAATCAGGTACTTGAAATTAGAGTCAAAACTATGTAAAATTCCAAACAAAGTCTAATTAAACAGCCCTAATGTAAATTCACTTAAGTAGACTGTTGCTCCATTGCTCACCTTCTGGTTCCAAGGGGTATATCAGCAAGAGCAGCATTAACCACTTGCCTTGCTGGAGCAAAACGCTCTGCCTCTCAACCCAACTGCCCCTTCTCTTATGAGGTTTGGGGGAGCTAAGATTCTGCTCTTCCTATTGGCTAATCCAAAAGCAAGAAATCCTTGCTCAGACCCCGAGATCTCCTCTAAGCCACGGTCAGGTAGATGGGCTTGGCCAATACAACACTCAAAACTGAGCAAAACCCAATGCAAAACCCACTGGTGTGCCAGTAGATCTTTCCTGCTTCGTTCTTATCGGGGCGAAGTGTCAGCCACACTGGTGCTGCTAATACACGTCTTAGCTTAAGCCTTTCCACAAATGTGCAGGTTACAGAAGTCACAATGGTGGAGCTGCCCACACTGTCTAAACCAAACCAGCTCCATTTTAATACAGACATTTTAATACCCTTTAACTAAAAGGGCAGAGATCCCCATTCACCAGAACAGTGAACATATATGAGTGGCGTGGGATCATCATCATGACAGCAGGCCCTGCCCTTGACCTACGCACATTGACTCAATATACAGTCCCGGTGTGCATGCAAAGTATACTGCCTGGGTGCTGTATACAAAGCCTGTAACTCTGGAAAAAAAAAAGGTTCCTGACTGTGTGTACAGAGTCTATCTGCACACACGTTGCATGCATACAGGTACTGTAAGAAAGACAAGCGAACGTGTGTGTATGTCACAAGCAGGTCTTGCCACTGTTATCCGGCTTCCCTCCACAAGTGTACACTCTACCCATGCTCATTTGTCTGAATAGTGCTATTCTTTCTCCCCGAAGAGTCTTGGGAATTGTAGTTCTGCGCAAGGGGCTTAGGATCTCTAACTTGGGTTGCTAGCTGTCCTCAAGTATGATGCCTGATAGAGAAAGCAGAGGCAATCATCAATTGATGTCTTTTTTTTCAGAGAGAGAGAGAGAGAGAGAGAGAGAGAGAGAGAGAGAGAGAGAGAGAGAGAGAGAGAGAGAGAGAGAGAGAGAGAGAGAGAGAGACTCCTACCTTATCTTCAATGTGGAATTATTGCCCTTTTTCCTATGTATCTTCAAATTATATTGATCATCATCATCACCTCCATTACTAAATTCAAATCATGTGTACCAAAAAGATTGTAGCTAAAACAGGACCACACACAAAGAAGAAGAAGGAAGTTTCTGGGCATTCACTCCATTGATTTACAGGGCTTCAGAGCTTTCACAAAAAATAAACCTAAAATATGTTAAATAAGCCCTAAAAATGATTCAGGCTGACTGTACACATGTGGCACATATGGTTCAATTACTGTGTGCACTACATTTGCTTCCAGGGGGAGTCTAAGAATTAAAAGGGTAGAGTCTTGATTCCTAGACAGGTGTCACTGTCCATTGCAACACTCACTTCCTGCCTGGAAACCTCCCATCAAGGTTGGAAACACAGAGAGATGGGGGGACGGGGGGGGACGGGACGGGACACAACAGTGCCAGCAAGATGGGAAACAGAGAGAACGATTCTCCTAGATCAGCAATGGGATGCTTCCTCTCTTACTTCCTTCAAATCCCCTCTCTCAATATCCATCTTTTCTGTGAAATATTTGGGAACTGTAGTTCTATGAGAGGGGTGCAGGATCAGAGTGAGATCCGGCAATCTGAACTCTAACAACAAAGTCTTAACATCCTCACCAAACTATAATTCTTTGGGAGAAGTTGTGGCAGTTATATTGACCTACCTAAGTTCCACACAAACTGGTAATGTGCAGATATGTCCCATGTCTTACAGTCTCTTTCCATCCATCTTCATGCATGCGTTTCTATAAAGTTTTCTCTGATAAAGACTATATTTTCTTTGTCTGAGATCTCCAGGCTGCTTAGCCCAAGACAGACATCTGTCCAGGTCTTGACATTGAATCAGAGGAATTGGAGCTGACAAGCTCTTAAGTGAAGTAAGAGACAGCTTTCTCCATTCATTGTGATACTATGGGCTAATAGAAGGAAAATATTGATGTTTTATTAAATTACTCCTCTGTTTCAGATCGCATAACATGCCTAAGATCTAAACAATGATCCTGTTCTAGAGGAATGTAAGGCTACTGATGAGATAAACTTTGTGAGGGAAGATCTCGCCGAGTTTTCTAAATTGCTTCCCTTATTTAATTAGAAATTAATTGAAAACAGTCCTAGTCCAACAGCTCTATACTTAGAACCTGATTTGTTGATAATAGCCTTATTCCCTTGCAATATCCCCACAGGTCTGATCATAATTATGTCTCTGATTTTACATTTTCAGGTCCTCTTGAAAGAAAAGCAGTCACACAGAGAACACTGATAGAAATATAAGGGAAAAAAATGTGAAGTCACAGCCCACGCAAGTCTTTCCTTTCTATCTCAAAAGGGAGACCCGATATGCAAATTATATATATATATATGGGCCAGCGGGTGGCGCAGCGGGTTAAACCGCTGAACCATATGCTGTCGATCGAAAGGTCGGCAGTTTGATTCCCGCGACGGGGTGAGCGCTCGTTGCTTGGCCAGCTCCTGCCAACCTAGCAGTTCCAAAGCATGTCAATGTGAGTAGATAAATAGGTACCGCTTGCGGGAAGGTAAACAGCGCTCCGTGTTCCAGCTGCATGCTACGCGCTGCGGCAAGGAGAGTCACGCCGGCCACATGACCACGGAGGCGTCTTCAGACAATGCTGGCTCTTCGGCTTTGAAATGGAGATGAGCACCACACCCTAGAGTCGGACACGACTGGACTTAATTGTCGGGGGATACCTTTACCTTTTATATATATAAAATGTTTATATATATACATGTTTGTACAACATGACTGGCTAGGAGATAGCGCACCTATTTCAGGAAGCCACACAGCCCGCACCTTCTCTGGGTCCTCTTTTGTAGCAAGATAGCATAATACAGGGGTGGCCAAACTATGGCTCCTGAGCCACACGCGGCTCTTTGACGTATAATACGCGGCTCTTGGAAATATGTTGGCTGAGCTCCTTTCTGTATCACAATTAATATAAAAGGGTAAATAAGACATTTTTAAGCTTTATAATTATTGACCAGGTATAAACTGAGAGTCCACTGGATTAAAACATCCGTTTAATGTTCATGGTGAGTAAATATATTTAAGAATTTAAACGCTTCTTAAATATTGTGGCTCTCAAACATCTCTCTTATGGCTGTCAAACATCTGAAGTTTATTGTATGTGGCTCTTACATGAAGCAAGTTTGGCCACCCTAGGCAGTAGGAGCACCGTGGAGCCCTGAGTCACTGCATGTTTCTGATCCTTCATTCCCTCTACCTCATTACTCAGTGCTCGAGGGGGAGACAGCCTACATCAGGGCCTAAGCAGCAGGGAAAGGGCCCAGGGAAACCAGCAGCTGGGGAACTACCACTGGGACAGGCCCTCAGCTCAGTTACTGTAAATTGGTTATCCTCTGCAGGGATCTCTTGGGAAAGATTGACCTGAAGAGAACTGTAGGAGCTGTTTGGGCATCTTAGCTTTGCGTGCAAATTATGCACCTTTCTGAGTAGCTTCTGCAGTGGCATGAAGGGGGCAATGGCCCTGCATCACTGCCTTAGGGTCACACAAGAGAACACACGCTGACCTACAGGTTTGGTGGACTTCCTGACCAGGTATAATTGTGTTTCCTTTCGGAGGAGTGAGCTACTTGCAGAAACTGAGCTGCAAGTCCTCTCAAACATGGCTGAAAGGCTGGGCTTCAGGGTTTAATTCTGAGGTGGGCGGAATGCCCCCTCCCAATTGGTCATAGAAATGGCACTTTATGTGGAATTACTGGGGACCTCACCCTTCTTGGACATTTTTCTCATCCTGATGGCTGTACACCTGTAGGCGTATAGTCGTTAAGTCGTGTCCGACCCTTCGTGATCCCATGAACCAAATCCCGCTAGGCCTTCCTGTCCTCCACTATCTTCCTGAGTTTGCTCATTTTCATGTTCGTTGCATCGGTGATGCTGTCTAACCATCTCATCCTTTGCCTTCTCCTTCTCCTTTTGCCTTCAATCTTTCCCAGCATCAGAGTCTTCTCCAGAGAGTCCTCGCATTAGGTGGCCAAAATATTTGAGCTTTAGCCTCAGTACCCAATTAATGTGGCTTAGGACTCCATGTGCCATATCTGTCAATGGTTTTGGTGGTGGGAAGTTCATCTGACCAGGGAGGTGGCATTCATCCTGATTTGGACTGGGTGGCACTCCTTTTAAAAGGTTCAGATTTGCTGCCTAGGGGTGCTGATTAGCACTATCACTGGAGGCCCAAGTAGCTTCTATGGTACACATCACCTTCCATCAGTAAGGTTGGCATGTCAGCTGTGTCCTTTGGGATAGGGATCACCTGACCACACAATTATCCAGGTTCTGGTAACCTCCAGATTGGATATTGGCAGTGTTGGCTAACCCAAACCCAAACCCTGCTCTGGGCCCCATGGAGCTCCCCACCCACCTGCCCAATGGCATGTCAGGTGCTCCCACTATTACCATCACTGAGGGCTTAGGGGTCCGGTCAGCCAGATGGACCCTCTGATGGGTGTGGGCCCTCAGCCAGTGCCTAACCTGGCCGATCCTTGACATCCCCCCAGATCCCAATACATGCTGAATGTGGGGCTGCCTCTCTGAAGACTTCAGAAAGTTCCGTTTGTTCAGAATGCAGCTGCTAGGCTACTCACTGGGACCAAGCAATGGGAATAACCTTGCTTGTTCTTAAACAGTCAGCACCACACTGAAAACACCAGTCCTTGTTTGCAAAGGCCCTGAATAGTACTGATTATCGAACGCTTAACGTGCTGATATTTCCAGAGACTGAGTATCAGTTTTTAAACAACAAAAGTCCCGCCCCCCCCAACATTCCCTGTCCCTCCAATCACAGTGGGAGATGGCGACGGATGAAAGCAAAAGATACAAAAGCTATAAATTAGCCTGAGCAGAGGGGGAGGAAAACATCCGCAAACTGCTGACAAGATTAATATGCAGTTGATGGGAAGCGCTTTCACACCAGGGTGCCAACAAATAAACACAATTCAAAAATATCATCCCTGCTGTAGTGGAGGATTCCCTGAGACACAGAGCCACTGGTCCATTTGCACGGTGAAGCTCTCATATTGTGAATTCCTCAGGTGGAATCTGATAGGGGCCGGGGGGGGGGGGGGACAGGGAGAAGTAGGTCATATTGCAAGGTTAGAGATTTTGACATAAAAAGAAGTAATGGGGAGTAATGCTGGAGAGAGTTGTGGGCTACATGGGGAAACTTGAAGATCAGGAGTGTACAGAATTGCCTGGAAGATTCCACCCACTGTGAGTGCTAAGCTAGCTGCTCAGCCCTGACTAGACAAACAAGAGGGTGTCACCTTGTTGTGCCACGTGTGGGGCTGTGATTGTTAAGAGGGGAACTTCGTTGCTGATGAACCAGGTTCAAGCTGAAGAAGGAGCTACATATCCCATGTGGCTCACATCAGGTTGTCCAGATAACCAAGTTTGCTGATGAGCAATGTTTTTCTCTAGGCTGTGATAACGATTGAAGATGATTTTGCTTTTCGCTTGTGAATTCTTGGATATAGCACTGAATTTACTGACTGGCAACAACAAACTGGTTATAAACTCCTTTGCTTTCTGCCAGCTTTTCTCCAGAGGTTTTTGTTTCACCTTTGGCCCTATCCTAGCACGGGCATTCTGTTACTCCAAGGAAGCAATATATGTGATTGGAGCAAATATGGAAGGTGCTTGAGTGTAGGTGGATAGATGGAAAATGTGTGTGAGATCTCATTTTGTGCCTGTTCCAGCCCCCCCTAACAGCCATTTTGTGCCTGGTCTTGCCTCCCCTTGGCAGTCATTTTGTGGTGACACACCCACCATCTTAGAATTTCTGTGGTGGCTACAGTTTCTGCAAGGTAACCCCTTGCTATAGGAGATATATCTTTTACATAAGACATAGAAGATATATCTCCTATAGCAAGGGGTTACCTTGCAGAAACCAGCTATCTATGGCGCAACCACAAAAGCAGTCACATTTTAGGCTGAAGAGTTTAATTTCAAGTTTGTTACCCATTGAAAATCTGTCTGACTTGTCTACATCTTTGTCTAATTTGTCACACACACACACACAAAAAAAAAATCTGACAGGCATGTTTATGATACTAGTGCAACAAAATGAATCTGGCTATCAAAAAGTCCTATTAGTATACAAAATGGACAAATCTATCAGTGAAAGGCCGGCGGAGCAAGTGCTCCGCCTGCCTACGGTGTTGCGAAAGTGCCGTAAAGCACTTTTGCAGCACCTTTGGAGTTGGAGTGCCAGAAGAGTCTCCAGGCCCCCCGTGGGTGGGGGCTGCCGCCGACACGCCCCCCCATGGCCACCACATGCCCCGCCCCTGGGCGTGTGTCGGGAGGGTAGTGTGCCTCCGCACGCGCAGACACTCCCCCCAGCGCTTTTTGGCTCCTTTTTGGATTAAAAATGGCTCCTTTTTATAATTAAAAAATTATAAATTATAAATATAACTACAGTTATAATATAACTATTAGAGCGTGAATTTCACTGCAAAACTTAGTGGGGGGGGGGGAGGGAAGGCAGCAATGCTGTGCATAGATCCTTTTTATGATTTGGCATGAGCCAGCACCAAATATAATTCAGAAATCTAAAAGCACTCTTTAGTTAAATGCATTCAAAGTAAGGTTGGTAATACTGTATACTTGTAATAGGCATAAGGACACTCACAGTAAAGGGGCGAGAGAGCAGACTGCTCACTGAATCTGAAGAATATACTGCAAACTGATCGGCAGTGATACGAACAGTGCATTGTCAATGGACAGAACTTGATACCTGCTGCTCAGCTTCCAGCTTTCACCCACCTGACTTGGTCTGGTTACTTGCTCTTATCTCCTCCCCCCCCCACCTCCAATTTCTTATGTAATTCACAGCGCAATCCTATCCAACTTACACCACCGGTGTAACCAGTGGTGCAGCAAGAACAGGAGGCCCCAGAACGAAAAGGGGATTCAAATCCCCTCGAAAGGGGGATTCAAAGGGGATCTGAGTCCTCTCCCGTTCTTGCTGCACCGCTGGTTACACTGGTGTTGTAAGTTGGATAGGATTGCGCTGCCATCTACATTACAAACATACCTTGTAAAGCTAAGGCTTGTTAACATAATCGTGTATACATTTCAGGAAAAGATTTATGATAGATTAATTAAAAGGTTAGGTTAGATATTATAAACAGGGTCCAGTGAACTGGCACCAGACTGCAAATTCTGCAAAACTAATGGCGCAAGCCTATGCTCTTCTTCTGCTGGCACTGCCGCCTCAGTGCCGGTCGCAAACACGCCATAAAGCATGTTGCAACACCCAGAGAGGAGAGAATGCCAGCGGGGTGGCCTGTGCCATCCCTCTGGCACCAGGACTGCGCTGTGGAGCAGGTAATCCTACCAGATGTTCGGGTGCGAAGCCGTCGCGAACGTGCCGTAAAGCATGTTCGCAACGACTCTCGAGCACCCCGCCGGACCAGGTAGGTCAGGACCTGGCAGGCTGGGGGGGGGGGCGGATTGGCAGTAGAGGGAGGGGCCATTGGCCCAACTGGCCCGGGAGGGGGCAGAGGATGGCTTTGGTCATATCCCGGACCCCGCTGGGCAGCTGGGCCAATACATGGCCACCTCCTACTTCCGCCAGCAATTTTCCTGGTGGAAATCTGAGGAGGCCAATTGGGCCGGCTGCCATTTACACCCGGGGAAGGGGGACAAGCATCCCCTTCCTCGAATAGACCTCCACCCCAGCGGCAGCCTGGCCGCCGGGGAACAGGATCCGGCGGGCGGCCGTGGACTGCCGGCCGGATCCTTACATAGGATTGCACTGCCAGAGTCTTTAGCAGATAATTGCGTTTCCCCCTTAAAGATCTGCTGCAACCATGAGGTCTAGAAACCTTGACAAAAATAAGCTGGCATTCTCATGAAGGACCGACCTGTCGAACTCATTTCCAATTCTGTGCCCATACAACTGTGAATTTCCCATTCCATTCGGGTAATGTCTACTTGCTATAAATTCGTAATTGACTCTTCCTCACCAGACTTGCTAAATTCTAATCTTGTGGGTTTTCTTTTCCTTATTTCCACCAGGTCAACTTTCTTTGCAGCTAGCAAGCAGAACCTCCTAATTGATCTTCAGGGTCAAGGACATTGCACTGATCTTGGGCTGACAGTAATAGTTGTGTTGACAGATCCATTTCACCAGCTGTACAGCAAGCTACGTGGGGGCTAGGCTCAGAGTTAACTCTTCTTTAGCTAGCTGATTACCTTGCCAACATTTTTATTTGTCCATGAAGCAGACAACGTGGCCTTTTCACCTGACCACACATATCTTCAGAATGAATGATCATATATAGGGTAAAGTGATATGTAGACTTTACCCTTATTTCCACCCTTTGGCCCTCCTTAACACTCCATAGATTTGCTCCTTTTTGCCCCCATGATCATCTTCTCTGAAACTGAAAACATGCTGTTCTTTAAATAACACTCCACGTCTTTCTGGTTCTCAGATTCAATCATTGTGTGACCTCAGATTTAGTAAATCACTCTGCTTTCCAACACCACTGCAATATCCTGTCCAACTGGGTTTCCCCGTTATTCTCTGTTCATGGATCAACAGATCTTTACCACTTGTTATTCTGCCAAAACAACTCTTGTTATTCTGCTCCCCGTTGGAGAGCTTCCTGCAATGGACCCATAATAACCCAGCAAGTTCTGGGTTCCATCTCTGATTTGTCATCATCTCCCCAACTCAGGGGTAAAAGGATGTTTTTTTTAAAATCAAAGTTGGCAACCCTATTCAACAGTCCATTATTGACATGTCAGACTTTTTTTTTTTTTTGGAAGGAAGGAAGGAAGGAAGGAATCCAAAAGAGTGTTTCTGTTCCATTAACTTCTCTATTAGTTTCATTTACAGTGAGATGGGCTATACTTGACCATCTTCACAGGCTATTATGGTGTGCTCAGAAAACATACGTGTGAGGCAATAGGAGTAGCAGCAGCAGCAGCAATCTTGCCCTTGGCTCAGTGTGATGCCAGAGCCGATACTTAAGACCTGCCCTGACGAAGGAACTTGCTCTCTAAGGATCCATCAGCAGCATCAGGAAGCAACTTAAGAGCTGTAAAGATTGAAAAACAAGGTCTGTTGAAGAGAGATGAAATTCTGCTGACAAGCCCCTGTAGCATCATGACAGGACAGGTCGTTCAGTTAATGGAAAATAGTGTCTTCCCTTTCTGGGCATTTAAATAACCAGGCTTTCCTCTGGACTATCAATGGAGAGTTTGTCAGTTGCTAGAGCTCATGTCACTTGATCTTAGCTCCTGTTGTCTATGTGCACCAGAGAAACAACAAAGCATCTTGTGATACCTTAAAGACTAATTCACAGCCCAATCCAGCGCAAGATGCACCGGCCGGCCTAAATGGCCGGCTGCTGCATCCTGCGCAGGGTGCGGCCTGCGCTGGCAGGGCCAGGGCTCATCTTGGGGGAAGGGGATGGTCATCCCCTTCCCCCGGTGTAAGTGCTGGTGGCCCCAATTGACCTCCTCGAATGCACACCAGTTCTTTAGCTGGCATGTGTCTGGGGAGACTGTGTAAGGCCGACCAGGCCCAGGAAGGGGGTTGGGATATATCGGCACAGCACGGCGCCAATATCCCCGCTCCCTCCCAGGCCTGGCCGGCCAATGGCCTCTTCCCCGCCACCCAGACCCGCCCTCCCTATGCCCTCCCACTGCCTGTTGCAGGACTTGCCTGTGTCCGGCGACATGGGGTCCAGAGGGCGGCTGTGTGTGCGGTGCTGGCTTCGACGCCGGATCAACTTACACCCAAGGTGCCACGAAAGTGCATTACAGCACTTTCACAACACCTAGGGCCGGCGGAGCCGAGCGCATGCTCCACAGGCCTGTAGTTAGGCTGGATCGTGCGTCATTCTGGACAAAGCTTTCATGGACTAGAGCCCATTTCAGCAGATTCATGGATTGGATGCATCTGACAAACAGCCCAATCCTATGAGACTTTTTATGATAGTAGGACTAATGTCCTGCTTGCGTAAAAGGTCCTATGATGGTGTGAAGATTGTGCTGCTGCCAGGTCATTCGAGGCCACTGCCACAAGGCGGCTGCAGCAGTAGATCCCTACAACCATGGACCCTGGATGGCACCAGGGCAGTTAGGCTGGCGCGGGGGGAGGTTAGTGGGAGGGGAAGGAGTAATGGGGTGGAGAGGGGGAGGAACCAGGCGGTTTGTCGATGGTGGGCGGGGCTGGATCTGACTGCAGCTTCTTTCACTGAATCCTATCCCTCATTTTCCAACCCAACACACCCCCTGGCTCTCCTTGGATTTGCGCCACCAAAATGACTGGTGTAGGTCCAAAGAGACTCATCGACAATTGTGAAGTCTACCAGGAGGTACGTAAAATATTTTACTTACCTCCTGCAGGCTGTCTGATTGCCACCCCTCCACCATAGCATGCAGCACATACTCTGTTGGCATATACTCTGTTGGCTATAACATGGTGAGGGTTAGAATTGGGATGAAAGTTAACTCCACCCCACGAAAGTGCCCACAATAAATGTGACCATTTTTAAGGTGCCACAATACACTTCGTTGTTTCTGCTGCAACTCTAACACAGCTACTACTCTGAAATCTGTTCTAAATAATTAAATCAGTCAAGCCTAGTATTTTATGAAGTTGTTTGTGCAGAGCTGTAGAGGACGGGGTATCCCTGGGGGCAGCCTTTTGGAAGGACAGGATGAAACAAAACTGGGCATCTTCACATACATGAGATTTGGGGTTTGGCAGTTCACTAAGGGAGGCAAAATAACTTAACATTGTCAAACAAGGGAAAAGAAATAAGACAGTGTGTTAGACTGCCATGCGAAATTTCAGTACAAATATTTCAGACAATTTCTTTTAATTGTGCTTAATGCACACACTGTGAAGAGTAGCCTGCAAAAAGCCCAATTGATGACATTTAGGCATGCCTACGGATGAAAGAATTTTAGTTTAATCACCTGTACTTTAATCAAGAACTGATCAATTAATTGATTACATTTAAATACATTTGCATATTACCAAAACCTCATGAAGGTGCCCTTTTGAAAGAAACAAGAGGACATTACTAGACAAAAAAACCAAGAGTAATACCAGTATTTTTCTTTTTACTTCCTGATTACAGTAACGCAGCACGGCCAAAATAGTCTCAAGCCAGTAAACAAGGCTGACCGTAACTCTCAGTCCCACCAATTAATTTTTTCCCCTCACCCATTAATATGGCCCCCACCATCCTTGATGGAGTAGCCTTCTGATTAAATAAATAAAAGTTTGAAACCTAGTTAATTCAGTAGAATAACAGATTTTTTGATTTTTAAATCACCACATTTGCCCATCATATACAACAAGTCCTCACTTAAAGTCATTTCATTATAAGTTGTTTCGTTTTAAAGTTGTTGAGAAAAAAAAATGATTCCTGGCCGGGGCCACTGTCTGTGTGGAGTTTGAATGTTCTCCCCATGTCTGCGTGGGTTTTCTCTGGCCTGGAAAGCTCACATTTATTTCAATGTTTAATATTAGAAATGTTTTGGGTCTTTATTTAGAAGTTTGGTGATGTTTTTGTGACCAGAAATATGCCGTGAATGCTTGCTTATGTGTATCAATTAGCCTGCAGTAAAATTGGTTTCGTTATAAGTCATTCCGCTTAAAGTTGCAGTTTCCAAGAACCTATCGACAACTTTAAGTAAGGACTGTCTGTATTTGGTCACATCATACATAGCCACTCAGTTCTTTTCTGAAATGATTACAGCAAATTCTCACTTAAAGTTGCCGATAGGTTCTTCTTGGAAACGGCAACTTTAAGCGAAATGACTTATAACGAAACCAATTTTACCATAGGCGAATTGATAAACATAAAAGTTCCTATGGCATTTCCCCATCAACTTTAAAACGAAGCACCTTTAAACAAAACGACTTTCAGTGAAGACTTGCTGTATACTGGAATTGTTCTACTCTTTGGGTTGTGGCAGCATGGATACATCTGAGGCTTGAGGGATATGCTCCTCCCCCAAGTTCATCACCGAATCACCTTAATGGTGTCAGCTTGAAATTCTGCTTCTCCTCTGGCCTTTCGCCTTTTGCTGTTCCAATGAAGTTGAGTCTTGATTATCACCTCAGGATGTCATTTGAGCTTCAGATGGCTATAAAAGGTTGCGAGCAAGTAAACTCCATCTCACTCCAGTCTCAAACGGATCGCTTGTGCATGCCTGACATGGTTCAACATTTGGCACCCTTTCAGCCAAATGTTGCAATGTCGTAGCCATGCCTAGCGCAGCAATTCTGCTGAACGGCTCTTCTAAGAATTGTCAAGTACAGACTGAGCTTTTCGGACAACAATACTTGTTTCCCCGCCTGAAATTGTACCTGAGTTTGCAGCCATTCAGTGTGTTTGCGCTGCAGTAAACATCTCTCCTTGCCTGCCCGCCACGGGGCTGTTTAATGGTAGTGTTCTCACCTTTGGCGAGGACATTGGTACTGTAGGAACTTGTTCACATTTTGTAGTGTGCTTAATGGTGTGATACTACCTGGCATTAAACCACAAACTGGATATGTTTGCATATTATGGAAACTGGCTGAAGCAATCCGACGTCCACTATAGAGTTTTAACCATGAGCAAACAGTATAATGAGACTTGTGTGCTCAACCCATTGTCCTGAATGGCAGCACTGCCTCTCCTGCCCAAAGACTTATTGTTACATTACTCTCCAAAAATCTGCCAGAAGTGTATGTGGGGGGTGGAGGAGGCAGAAAGTGAGCCGGTCCCTGGCAATAGCCAGGAGAGTCTGTTCGGTGGCATAGGAATGGGGGGGGGGGTGTCTGTCCCCGGGTGGCACGTCGGTGTGTGTGTGTACGACCGCTGGTGGGAGTGCATGACCACCTGCAAATTGGCAGTGGGGGCGGCAGCAGGGGTGACGCTGAGTTTTTTCGTGCCACTTTTGCGGCGCGTTGCTGGCCTTAGTGGTGGCAGCGAGCGTCGCAGCGCAGCTGCCGAGGCTTCCAGAGGGCGGGCAGCATGTCAAGCCCTCCCGCCCGCCCTGTGATGCTGTTTTCGCCCTGTGACAGGCCGCTGATGTCACCCCTGGGGGTGTGGCTTCTGCCGGGGGTGTGTGTAATTGTGGCTTGCAGCCCACTGGCGTCACTGCAGGGGGGGCGGAGCTCCAAGTTCCGTCGGGCTCTGATCCTCCGTTACACGACGGGAGAAAGCGGCCCCGCCCCCTCGCCTTTGGAGCCATTCCGGCCGACGAAAGCACTTGCCTTTGTCGGCCGGAATGGCTCCAAAGCGAGGGGGCGGGGCCGCTTTCTCCCATCGTGTAATGGAGGGTCAGAGCCTGACGGAACTTGGAGCTCCGCCCCCCCATGCAGTGACGCTAGTGTTGCAGCCCCCAGCCAGGGGCGCCGTTCACACGCCACTGAGCCTGTTGCAGCAATGTTGCTTGCAGTGACCAGCTTTAAGAGTGCAAGGGGAACAGGGAAATGTTCTGCTCCCTAAAATTCACTAATTATAAACCTGTGCCCAGAGATCAAGGGTGTTTGTGACAATTTCCAGGATTCCTTCCAAGCAAATAGTTGAGCCAGTAACAATTTGGGTTCAGCTCCAGATCAGGGTCACTACATGCAAGATTCTATTCTGGGAGGAAAATCTCTTCAACTGAGGGCCAGAGGGGAAACCCCCAGGAAAAGCTCAGGCAAAATAAATAAAAAAGTGATTATTTATTAATCAGATTAAAACTGCTGAACATCACCATGTATGCTTTCAAATTTATTTATTTTCCATATTTTTATACCAGCCTTCCTCCAAAGAGCTCAGGGTGCAGTACATGGTTCCTTCCCTCCTGTTGTCCTTACCACAACCCTGAGAAGTAGGTGAGGCTGAGAGATAGTGACTGTAGTAGTAATCAGACCTACCCCCAATTCTTCAGGATATTCTCTATTGTTTTTAAAGGTCCACTAACTTAGCAAAACAGAAAATAACTTGTCCAATTTAGGAAGGATGAATGGTACAATGGCAACAAGGAGGAACTGAAGTGCCAAGGAGACACAAGAGGTTTCCAGCAGTCCAAGAATCCTTTCTTCAAGAATCAGTTCCGTTTCAGATGAACTCCCTTCTTTTAAGAGAATACATAGAGCTGCTAGACATATGCACACCTACCCTCATATAACCTGAATAAGATTTTTTTTTTCAGGGCACAGCTCTTCTGTGCAGATCATGTGCAGGAAAAGTGTGGACACTGCAGTGGTGCTGGTGCTGGGGTTAGTTTCTAGATTCTGTAGGAATGTTTACCACTTCACCAGGATCTAGGTGTCCAAGGACAGAACCATCCTGCAAAGGGAAGCTGGTCGCTTCCATCCCCACCCAAGTCAGATGACACAACACTCTCCCGCACCACCAGATGGATCGACAGGAGCCACATGGGGACACACCCATGGTTCAAAACAGCCCCCCCCCCCAGTCCCTATTGCCATAGTGGTGGAGGTGATACACCTCCATAGTGGTGGAGGTTCTGGAGGTGGGAGGAGTGGGGCGCGACAGGAAGGACATATTCATTGCACAACAGGGTTTGAAAGCCCTGCCACAGGCTTGTGATGAGGAGGAGGGTGGCCAGAGGCTTCCTGAAAAAGGAAGCCCACGATTGAGCCCAAGATGCTGACAAGGCCTGCATAGTGGATGAGGAGCCAAGTTGCAGCTGAATCCTATCCCCACAAGTACTCTGATGCTGCAGATGGGGGAAGATGCAGGAGTGCTTCCACCCCTCTGTGAGGAACCTGGGCAGACCGTGCCAAAGGGACAGCACCAGCCCTATATCTGGGGTCTTACACTATGCAATGGAGACGGATAACTTCCAAAAGAAAGGATAAAGCACTTGTCGGGTATAGCAGTCCACATCAGTCCATGGTTGAGTTATTTTGCTGCTTTCGTTTCCACAGCTCGGGACAGAAAACCACAGCATCTCCTGTGAATGTGCATGACCACATTTATAGCCTCTTTCATGAATTCCCAGAAACATGCTGCATAAATACAGCAGCCCCCCCCCCACATTTTATTACAGCATGGTGAAAAGAACATAGTTGAGCTGAGACTATGTTTTAATGAACATCTTCTACAGTGCCATCCAAATGTTCCCTTTGGGGAATTGGGGAGTGGGCTGGGGAGGGGCATTGTGAGTGAAGTATTCCATTATTCATATACATTGCTCTTACTTGGTCTTGTGACATCATCATATAGCTGAGTCTAGTAGATGACATCGTGTTATGTTGTCATCCCGTTCCCTATGTGATCCCTTAACTGCTGTGTGTAGTCATGCATAATCCCGTGTGACTATTCACAAAACAAAAAGAAGCAACAGTGGGGGACAGGGAAGCACTGAAAGAGCCGCAGCAGCCTGGAAAAACAATGGTACCACTTAGGATTGACAGATGTTAAAATATTCACAAAATGTACATGTTTTTCGGAGAAAGATGTTTCTCCATTGAGAGTGCTAGTTACTATCCAAAAATCAAAACTGAATATTTCTTTACCCAGTGTGCAATTAATCTGTGGAACTCCTTGCCACAGGATATGGTGATGACCCCTGGCCTAGATGATGCCTTTAAAAGGGGATTGGACAGCTTTGTGGAGGAAAGGTCCATCACCAGTTGCAAGCCAGTTTTGGAAGCAGCCTATCTCTGAATGCCAGGTGCAAGGGAGTGGCAACAGGATACAGGTATTTTTTTGTCTTGTGCTCTCCCAGAGGTTTCTGGTGGGCCACTGTGGGATACAGGAAGCTGGACTAGATGGGCCTTTGGCCTGATCCAGCAAACCTCTTCTTATGTTCTTATGGATAGTAATTGACACAGCTCTAGTATAGTATACAGAATTGTTGCCTAACACTACCGTTTTCTCAAACAACACCAGGGCTATTCAAGTTGGCACTACACTAAAATCACCTTGCTCTAAATTCCTAGCTAAATTTCCCTAGTGACCATCTGAACGGCTACCAGTGTCCATTGCCTGGGTGTGTTTTCCACCTCCACTTCTGTGATGCTTCTGCTATTCTCACTATGAGCAGAAAATCTGCTTGATGCTGTAAGTCTTACTAAAACTGTCTCCACCTCAGTTTACTCGAGGCATCATTTTACCAGTTTTGCTATCTGAAGAAAGAGGCTACTTTTAACCCACCCATGCCATCTGGACATAGCTTTTCTGTTTCGAATAGCAGTGTCATTTGATTTATTGCTGTGCCCGACGCCCGATATAGATCGACACAGGTCATGACAGCTTAACTGCAGTAAACCTTTTCCAACATTCAGGCCACCTACTAGTACAGGGTGACCAGTTTAGCTCTGAGCGTGGATCATCTGCTCCTGCTCTGACATGTCCCCCACACTGCTGGGATGCACGATGGAGATCTAATTACAGGCCAATCGAAAACAGAACGACCGAAAGCAAGAACACACGGCAGCTTAATTAAGGGCGAAATGAATTAATTAGCGAAGCATCCAAAGATTCTCTCAGTGAGCACACACAAGTGCCAACAAGGTATCGGTTTTCTCCCCCATCCCATTACCACTAGATACGCACTCGGGTTGTACATGTCCAGCTGAAGGGAATAATAAATTCAGTTGCCAATGCTGTTCCTTCCTACCACTGAGGTTTCTGATCTTCCTGAAGCCATCAAACGTCCATCTGAAATTTGCTAACTAAATGTGATCTGGGTAGTCCAGGACGCTGCTAGTATACAAGACATAGAGAAACAACATCGCAGAGAGACTGAAAATCAGGAGAGCCCCTTCTTTTGCAGCCATTTCTCTAAAGCAGGGGTTCTCAACCCCTTCCTGGCCGAGTACCACCTCTGGCGACACTCTCCTGCTGCGTACCACTGGAAGTGACTGGCTATGACATCATCGCCAGTTACTTCCAGGTTTTCAGGTTCTCAGAGGCCAGAGGCTCTGGGTGGGTGAGAGGGCCCTTCTCTTCATTCCCAAGAGGCTCAGCCAAAGGCAGGAGTCTCTTGTGAGTGAAAACGTGACATGGAAAGCAACACATCGGAGCAGGTTTCCGGTGCTCCAGTGGTCTAAGTACCAGCAGCAGTCGGCTGAAGTTCTACTTGTGGTACTAGTACCACTGGTTGAGAACCCACGCTGTAAAGGCAAATCCATGATCGTGCCCTCAAGAGGTAGCTTCTTATTGCCAAATGTCACAGTCCCATATAACAAAACGGGCAGCTCATAATAATTCAAACCACTGTATTTCCAAATAAGGAGCACCTCATTTTCTAGTGAATCTTATTGCAAATTCTTATAATGGCTCAAGTGTCTGCAACATCGATAAGCTTGGACAGCAGATGAAGGTCTCTCATTAAAGCTGATGGAAGGGCCATCCTTCCATCAACTTTGGATTTGGTTTGGATTTGGTTTGAGATTTGGATGTACCCCCTGCCTAAAGTAGCAAGGTCACCAAATTTCACTCATAGTGTGATGGTTCTAGCCTCCCTCTCATGGTCACCAGGGAAAGAGTTAAATCTTAGGGTGAAGAGCCAGAAGCAAAGGGGCAAGATATTTCCATAAGTCCTATTCCTACGTCCTTCCATCCTAAAGTTTCAGCTACACTTTTTCATCCTTCATTCTTTCAATCTCAATATCTTTCTATGGGACAGAGTGACTTGACAGCCCAATGTCCACTTAGAATTAAGTGCCATTAGAGTCAATGGGGTTGACTCTACTTACTCCCAGGTAAGTGTGGATAGGATTGCAGCCTGAGAGGCATTTTTTAGATATTGAATAGCCCACTCCCCCCCCCCCAGTCCAGCTTAGGACGGCAACATAATGGTGGGGAGTGGAGCTTTAATTAAAGGCAGCTCTCTTCCAAGCTCTCTTCTCTTCTAATGGCAGCAGCCACGGCCATCTGATCTGGATTGAGGCCATTGCAGGAGCAAAGGATTAAAGCCTTCCACCACCACCCACACAACAGTCCCAGACTGAATCTCCCCCTGCCCAACACTTGTTATTTACATTCTTAAAAACATGCAGGGCCAAACAACATAGTTAACATCAAATTTGGCCTTAATCAGTCTACATTTGAGGAGATCTGGCATTCCTCCTCATCAAGCCACTGGTGGGCTGTCTGCTTTCAGCCAGTTCCGAACCCTTGCGTTACAGCTTAACTCCTGGAAATGTTCTTAATGGTGCCTTCATGCGAAAGCAACTGGCCCTTTCCACACACACACAGCACAATCCTATCCAACTTATACCACTGGTGTAACCAGCGGGGGAGGGGAGGGTGGGAGGCTTTGGAGGGGAGATTTAAATCCCCTTTGAATCCCCCTTTGGAGGGGATTTGAATCCCCTTTCCGTTCTGGGGCCTCCTCGCTGCACCGTTGGTTACACCAGTGGTGTAAGTTGGATAGGATTGCGCTGACAATGTACCAAGAAATTCCTAGAGTATGGCTTTTTCTTTGTACAAGTGGTTTAAAAAACAACAAGTAAGGGTAAGTAAGATGGAAAGAAAGACAGGTCCAGTTCATGAGATAGTCTCTGAGGATGTTTCATGACTCAAGCATTTTGGCAAGATATTTTCTGGTGCATATGTGTAGAGGAATCATTTCATAAGTCAAGATAACATTGGACTTCGACTTTTTGAAGTTTTGGTCATTTTTCTGGATTTGCCATACAGTGCAATCTTATGCACTGTGGGACTTGCTGACTTGGAGGCAAGTCTTATTGACCTCAGTTGGCTTACTCCCACATAAGTGTGCATAGGATTTCAGATTTTAGTCTTGGTCATGTACGATAAAAGCCAAACAGTTCCCCAGAGAAAAGCATCCCAGATTCCCTGGCAAAGCAATACAAATCCTACCGGTTGTTTGGTGGAGGTGTGTTTTCGAAGTCATTTGGCAGTTCTGAAAGGTTTTCCCCAGTAGATGGCACATGATGCTGTCTTTTCATTTGGCTGGTACATTCCAGCAGTGCTAGTTGTAAGTGGCATGGCAGAGACCCACAAAGGGAAACATTGCTGGCATGAGCAAAGAGGGACTTGGAGTTAATGTGAATTGTGCCACCAGAACTATCAATCCAATCGGGTCTAAATTTGTCACTGTAGCCCACGACACCCCTAGACCCTGTGGAGCAGTGTCACCCTGCCACGCCCTAGTGACGGGGAGGAAGAATGGCCAGTGGGAGACCAGGCCAGAGCGGCCAGAAACCTAAAAGGGCCGCATGGACGTGTGAGAACCCTCGCCAGGGGGAAGGAGGGGAGAGGAGTGACAACAACCGAGAAGTTCTTACCCCGGGACAGCTCAGGGACTTGGGGGAAGCAGGCAGCGGAGGTCTGGGCCTCAGAGGGCAAGAACATAACTAGCAGCCTCACTGCCAGCACAGGGAATAGGCCTGGGCGTGGCAGGCTGCTTTATAGCCCTGTAGCAGCTGTAACAAAGGAAGTCTCGCGTGAACAAGACTTCCAGGAAGGCCCGCCCCCGGAAGAGGCGGGACAAGGTGAAACAGGCAGGAAGCTCATAAGGAGAGGACCAGGTGCCGAGGGAGGAGGCTGGTGGGGGAAGCTCCCAACTGGGACTAGCCTGCCTACTCCCACAGCACCTGAAGGGAGGGGAGAAACATCCCAGCCTGGGGAACAAGGGGAAGGCAAGGCAAAGATACCTCCCGCCTTCAGGCTCTCATAACCCCTCCCGTTTGGGAAGACTCTGGGAGTGGGGGAAGGCGAGAGTGTGGACAACCCCAGGCAGTCCTACCCCAATCCAGACCCCTCCCATTCTCTCAGTCGGGGGGGCCCTGAAGCCAAGGAAAGGTGGCTACTTACCTGAGGACAAGAGAAGGCAGGCAGCTCCAGCATTTGGGATTTCTGTACCTGGTGGAGGGAAAAGAAGGCAATCTGTGTAATACGTCTGGAACACAGCTCAGGGAGCCTGTACAGAAACACGGTCCCTGATGAATGTAAAGGTGTTGTCGAAATTAAACCGCATCCAGAAAACAACACATAAGTCTTCACTTGTTTTTCCTCGGGGCCCTGGGAACCTACCTCTACCTACCTTAAGGGATAAATTCTCCAGCAGGAGACCTCCGTTAGCCCACCCCAGCCAGATGGACATCACAAGCAGTCAGAGCAGGGCCACAAGAGTTGGTGCAACTCAATGGCGCCCAGCAATGATATAATTGCTGGGCGTCATTGTCTGGGAGGCAGCTGCTGACCCTGCACCTGAGAACAATTAGCTGCTGATGGGGCCAGGCTGCTGGTAGCAGTCCCTTAAAAGGGGATGGTGCTGAGAGAGAGAAGGAGAAGGGAGGGAAGGAAGGAAGGAAGGAAGGAAGGGGGAAGGAAGGAGCGAGCAAGAGGAAGAGAAGGAGGAAGGGAAACAAAAGGGGAAAGAAGGTGAAAGGAGGAAAGAGAGAAAGAGGAAGAGAGGGTGACACATCCCCTCCCCCATCCCAAAATGTACCCAGACCTCCTCCTCCTCTGCTGCCAACTTACCACAAATGGCGGAACCTCTGGGAGCCCCACCTCTTGCCGTTTGCTGCCACAGCCTTGAATCACACAACAGTGGCTCAGCTTTTGCAGCGCCGTAAAGGGCCTTGCGCTGCCAGAACTCGGGTTCCAGCAGCGCAAGGCCCAGATAGAAGTATTGGGCCTTCATTGTAGTTTTGTGCCTCTAATTGAAATGTCAGAAGGCCCTGTTTGAAAGCAGGTTGCTTCTGCAGAGAAACAATATTTTATATTTGTTTGTTGTTTTCAGCGGCTTTTGTGTGTTTGTTGACATTGCTATGCTAAATTGTGTGTGTGTGTGTGTGTGTGTGTGTGTGTGTGTGTGTGTGTGTGTGTACACCTTGGATTTTGAAATCTTTGTATCCTAATTCTGCATTTCGTTAATGCCTTTGTGGTGAGGGAAGTAGCAGGGATGGTAGGGTAGGGTATTCCCCACCAGCATTTCCATAGCTAGTTCTTCATGTGACTTTGGATAGAATCACAGAAATGAATAGCTCTCCAAGACCACAATCTTGGGACCACAGGGAGCAGAAATCGATATACTAACTTGACCTTACATGACCTTGAACTTTCTCAGGGTTGTGTGTGTGAGACACGCACCACTCAATGTTTGCCTTAGAGTCTAAAGGAGTAAAACTCCACATTACCCCTCCCCATGTCACATTTGAAGTGGTCTCCATTTTCAGGCTCTCCCTTCTCTTGGATTATTTTAATGACATGAACAGAGCTGGCTTTAAGCCAATTGGACCAATTGCTTCCAATTGGGCCCTGCGCCTAAGGACACCCCCCCCCCCACGCTCAGGTAATCTACTCTAGTCTTGTCATGTCAAATGCATACAACAACACTTTGCAACAGCGGCGTCACTAGGGCGCGCGCCGCCCTGTGCGAGGGCGCGCGCGCCACCCTAATGACCCCCGTGAACACCTACGAATTCAGATATATACCCTGCACTCACAAAAAATGATATGCTACAAGTCAAGTTTGTTACTTTTGACAGTAATAATGTGACATCTGCTGAACCTGGAGCCTGGTAAAAAAAATGTTTCCAATTGGGCCCCGCAGCTCCTAAGGCCGGCTCTGATCATGAATATGTCTTTACCTGCATTTCAATAAAGAACATCTTATATAGAAGGTTTCCAAGTTTGGTGTGTGTCTGACACTTTATGGTGGGCAACGCAAAAGTATGGTTTTTCATGGAATGTAGAAAATACCATTTTGATGGACATGTTTGTAAAAACTAGAGGGTGAATGATAGATTCAGCTGGCATGACAAACCAGATGGGAGAACCCCACTGAGTCTGGAATGAAGTGATGAGAAGTAAGTCTGTTTTGACTTTTGAAACAGGTGGATGAAATGGAATTTTGTTTTCTTGGATGACTTTTATCTCAATATTCCTTATGTGTCCATTTGTACATGTGTGTACACACTGGCGTCACTGCAGGGGGGCGGAGCTCTAAGTTCCACTGCGGTCAGACCCTCCGTTACACAGGAGCACGAAGCGCCCCCGCCCCCTCGCCTTTGGAGCCATTAAAGTCGGTGAATGGCTTGAATGGCTCCAAAGGCGAGGGGGCGGGGCGCTTCGTGCTCCCGTGTAACGGAGGGTCTGGCTGCAGCAGAACTTAGAGCTCCGACCCAGTGGCGTTGCTAGCCCTAAATTCATAGGGGGCACCCCTCAAATTGGTGCCCCCTCCCTTTTGTCACTTTTGTATTCTGCGCCGCTTGGGGGAGGGGCGCCAAATCCTCGATTTATTTATTTATTTTTCTCCCTCCCCCCCCTTGCTGGGCGCGCGCTCAGAGAGGGGGGCGCCAAATCCTCATTTTCTTTATTTTTCTCTCCCCCCCCTCCGGTGCTGGACGCGACAACTCAGGCCGGGGCTCGGGGGTTGGGTTACAGTCTGGGCGCGGGCGAAGAACTTACTGGGGCAAATAAATGAAGCCGTGAGCGACGGACTCCTCCGACTCCGGCCGGGGCTCGGAGCCTCGTCGGACGACTGGATCAGGAAGAGAAGTGACGTGTGTGTGCCTCTCTAGGAGGCGCTTCCTCTAACAGTCTCGCTGGTGACATCTCCTCTCATCTGTACCTCCAGGGCCGACCCATCCATGAGGCCAGCTGATGCGAGTTGCATCAGTGCAAGAGGTTCAAGGTGGAGGTGGTGGATTCTGGGTGCCTTTCACCCGGTCTGTCACCGCCATTGCTGCCACCCTCCAGCTTGTCATCTATGTAAGTTGGCAATGCAAGCCACGATGATCTGAAGCAGATTGTGCCCCTCCTTACTGTGCTCCCTTGCGTGCTGTCATCAAACTTGGACGTGCGGGACTTTCGGTTTTGTTTACAGGAATAGCACGAGTGTCCTAAATAAAACCAGAAGTCCTACATTTCCGGGTTTGACGAAAGTGTGCCAGGAGCACAGTAAGGTTTTGGGGATTTTTTTGTAGTGTAAGGCAGGTTTGTGGCACCCAGAGAGTAAGCAGCGCCGGCAGAGAGGCTTGCGCTGCTCCTCTTGGTGGTCCTCCTCAAATGCCAGCTACAGTATTTAGCCGGCACACAACTGGGGAGGCTGTGTAAGGCCGGAACTACATTACACGCGTTGCGGAGATTCTGACAGCATTTCGGAAGCAAGCGGAGCAGCTGTGACCTCCTCAATGCCGGCGCGTACCTCAAGCTGGAAACCCATCTTTTGAGGGGGCGGGTTTGCGGAGCTAGGGGGCGAGTTCGCGGAGCTACTGCAGCCTACCAATCAGAGGAGAGGGGGAGGAGAGTGGTTGCATGCCAATCAGAACTACCGCCTATCACCGTGGAGGTTATATTCGAAGGTTTATTAGGCCAACCGGAGCGCGCTTGTGTTTAACCCATCACAGCTGCGCTTTCTTAAGAAGGCGGGACAGCAGGAGGGACAACAGGTGGGAAGACACTCCTTCCGAGCAGCTCTGCGCCCGGAGGCAGAGGCAGGGTCAGAGGCCTCCGCATGTAATCCGGCCTGAGGCTGGCCTGGGAAGGGGACGGGGATATCGTCACAAACCAGCACCGATATTACCGCCCCTTCCCAGACTGGACTGGCCAATGACCTCTTCCCCCACCACCCCTGCCTGCCCTCCCCACGCCCTCCCGGCCAGGACGCACCTCTGCCCAGCAGCATGGAGTCCAGAGGGCGGCCTGGTAAGAGGCACCAGCCTCCGTGCCGGCTCTGCTTACTCGCTGAGTGCTGCGAATGTGCTTTACGTCACTTTCATGACACCCAACACCACGCGGAGCTCCCTCTCCGCCGGCGCAACTTTTAGTACGGATTGGGCCCTAAATAAATGTAAAAGTTGACTCAGTAAAAAAATGGGAAGAAATGCTCAAAGGAGCATTAAAATAGAGAATAATCTTTACAACTTATCTTTAAGGTCAGTTGCTCTTGCCTTCATTTTGTAGATGGGCTGAGAAAACAACAGCTTGTCAAAGGCCAGCTGATGTCTTCATGTTCATTAAACCGGAGACTTTCCAGCTCACGTATTTAGCCACTACACTACATCAAATTACAAATCCCATTAACACTACATTTGGATGAGCCACCCTATGTCTGCCAAGGCTCTTGAAATTTTCAG
Source organism: Plestiodon gilberti rubricaudatus (assembly GCA_026170595.1). Lineage (NCBI taxonomy): Eukaryota > Metazoa > Chordata > Lepidosauria > Squamata > Scincidae > Plestiodon > Plestiodon gilberti. Next base: position 103,069,113 of record JANXHW010000002.1, on the reverse strand, counting down.
CAGATAAGTTGTAAGCAACCCACTGAACCCATCCTAATGAGTTGAAGTCACATTTTAGTTTCCAAACCTTTCTGTGTGGATCCAATTCTTTATTGGAATCTTGACGTTCTTGCCAAATGTACAGGCTCCACAAGAGGGAGCTTTTACCTATATTTTAATTATGGACCTAGTCCATTAAACATAAATGTGGCAGACCACCAGACTATCTTAGAGAATAAGTAGGAAGCTTAAAAGCTGGGTTCAGAACAATGTGTAAATGGAATCAGGTTTATTAAGTCTTTGGCTTGGACAAGCTACCTTTGTAACAACAACAATGACAATGACGACAACGACAACGACAGTATTTATATACTGCTTTTCAAGAAAATGTTCACAAAGCAATTTACAGACAAAATCAAATGATTAAATGGCTTCCTGTCCCAAAAGGGCTCACAATCTAAAAAAGATGCAGAACACCACCAGCAAACAGCCACCAGAAAAGACACTGTGCTGGGGTGAAAGGGGGGCAGTTACTCTCCCCCTGATAAATATAAGAGAAACACCAATTGAAAAAGTGCCTCTTGCCCAGTTAGCAGGGGATAATCTATAATATATCTACCTGAATGTTTGGCATTAAAGGATTGGAGAAAGGGTCTCAGAACAATGTTTAATTTACAAGCAGTTTCAGTTGTCCGGAAGAAAGAGATGAAACATGCACAAAAAAATATTTAGTATAAAAATTATTTTGTGTATATATCAGGGTGGTATGACTCGGTCTGTGGCTGCCACCTCTGCCATGCTAGAAAAAAAAGCCCCTTACCACCCTCCATTGGGTGGTTTTCATAAACTTGGAAGTGTTCATTCATCTCCAGGATTGTGAAAACTGTGCAATGGAGCATGGAAAGGAAGCGGGTGATCTGCTTCCCACTTATTTTTAGCGAGCAGGAAGCGAATCGATGCGGCTTGTATCCTTTTTCAAAAAAGTGGGCAATACAGGTTTAAAAGCCATGTAAAAAGATAAAAATGTAATAAAACCAATAAAAACACGGTAAAATCATGTTAAAACACGTCAATAACAGGTTAAAACACGTCATGTTATTGATGTGTTTTAACATGATTTTACCATATTTTTATTGTTTATTACATTTTTATCTTTTTAAAACATGGCTTTTAAACCTGCATTGCCCACTTCTTTGAAAATTGTTGCTGGCCATGACAGTTTCCGCTCTAAATCGGCTTGTATCCATTTTGGGCTGGAGGGAGGCAGCGACAGACTCAGGGCACCCCAAATCCACCACCCGTTTGCCCCCTGCCATCTGCCACTGATGCAAGCCACATCAGGTTGCTTCATGGCTGGGCTGGCCTTAGTATACATAGTATGTAAACTGTTCAGCTACGCTGAGAAGACTGTAGTGAGACAAGATTCTGGTGAGAAATTAAAGTAACGTATAATAGAGGGTAAGTAACGCATAATAGAGGGAGACAAGTTTGCAACACAATTCAGGAACACAATCCAGTGAGACGTTCCTGGGCACAAGCAGCATTGAAAAGTGTGAAGGCATACAAGTAGTGTGGGAGATGGGATGGGGAGTGAGAAAGCAGAGCATGATAATATTGTGGATGAGAAGGCGTAACTAGCCCTACTGCCGCCTGATTCCAGGGTTGTCGGGGGCGCCCGTAAGTTCAGGCCCACACTGTCCCCCCTCCCCGAATTACCTCCCTGCGAAAATTTGGGGGGTTGACTCGGAGGGACTCTGCCCCAGGTGCCCCCAACTCTGCCCCCCCGCCTGCCTGCCCGCCCGCCCACCAGCCCTGCAACCGGCTTACCTTTCATAAGTGCTGCGTGATGCTGCTCTCGATCTGCATTGATTTCAATGGGCACCTGCCGCGCTGTGCCTGGGCAGCCGGCAGCGCGGCAGGCGCAGCGAAAAACGGGAGTGAGTGAGTCATGCAGGGCGAGGCCTACAGTGGAGGGGAAGGCAGACCTGCCCCGCCGTGTAGCTGGAGGAACGGGGTGCGCACAACCCGCCCGGCATGTAACTTCGCTGCGCGCCCCATACGGGCGCAGGCAGCGGGCGGATCAGAGCGGCCGGCGTTGCGGCGTGGCTTTGCCGCGGCGCCTGACTAAGCACCCCCACCCCGGATAGCACCCGGTTCGCGTGCGCCACGCGCTCCGCCCAAGTTACGCCTCAATATGAATATTTAAATCAAGTGCCTGTGGAATAAGGCTTCTCATTTAGTAGTATGCATCAGATCAAAATATCTCATTATTAAAAAGGATCGAAGACTGTTATAACCGGTTACGATGTACATAGAACGAATCATCTCCGGGATTCAGTTTATAAAATGGCTTTATAAAATGTAACAACTGTATGATACTGATGATTTCAAAAGTCAATTAAAACACATATGTGTATAAGTACCTTTAAAATTCTACAATAAAATACAATAAAACATTTTAAAAAAGGCTACTTTCGCATGACGTTTCATCCATTTCCCATGGACTTTATCAAATGCAAACACTGCCTCAGTAGACAGGAAGATGGAAATGGAATCCCCATCACAGTCCTGGGATCTTCCTGTCTACTGAGGCAGTGTTTGCATTTGATAAAGTCCATGGGAAATGGACGAAACGTCATGCGAAAGTAGCCTTTTTAAAAATGTTTTATTGTATTTTATTGTAGAATTTTAAAGGTACTTATACACATATGTGTTTTAATTGACTTTTGAAATCATCAGTATCATACAGTTGTTACATTTTATAAAGCCATTTTATAACCTGAATCCCGGAGATGATTCGTTCTATGTATATCTCATTATTGTCTGCATTTGAATCTTATATCTCAGAACAGTGAATATCACTAGCAAAAAGGAAAAAAAAACTTCTATGAAATGCAGATTCAAGACAAAAAGCTAGCACATTTAAGTGCATTCAAAGAAATTCAAAAATCGAGCAACTTGGCAGCCAGCATGAGAGTTCTCGAGATTTGCATGGTGAGTGAGGCCTTTACGTATTGGGCAAGGTCTTTATGTATTGGGCTCTGTGCTATAGTCACTGTTCCCATAAGCAAAACATGTACATCTTGCACCAGGTCCTGAGTACCATTCAAGTTAAGTCCAGAATTGCCTCTCATCAGTTCATTCCTAATCCTAACTGTTCCAAAGAACAGTTATTATTCTGTGTATGAGTATGTAGAAATGTTGCTTTTTTTTGTTGTGACTGAAACCTGTGCTTACCAAGTTGATGAACACAAAGTTCAGGCAGAGAGTGGTATCAGAGGTCAGTTCGGTTGGATATATTAACTGAGGGAGGGTCCATGCCTTGAAGGGGACCCACCCAGGTGGGCTGACCCCTGAACTGGGAAGCGGGGAGGGTGGGAAGAGCTGTCCCTGTTCACCACTGGTAAGCTTGTGGGAGCACAAGGGCTGATGGTCATGGGGCCCCTGGTGCAGGACTGAATTCAAATACCCTTATGACCCAACACACTCCTCTTCGGCTACCTCCCTGATTTCTTTCTCTGTATCAGGGTCATTTGTTCTGATACAGAACAGCATTTGTTCAAGCAGATGATAGTACTGTATGTACCCAGTTCTAAACTGCTCCTTCGGGTCTAGTAGTGATACCTACAGGGATTCTGTGGAGGAGTTTATTCCTCCTCACAGCACAATCCTGTCTGAAACAGAACTAGTCAAACTCTCCGCCAGACGTAGGTCACCACCCCCGGAAGCAGGCAAAGACTGCGCCGGGGGGGGGGGCATGTGGAGAGCGGAACAGGGAGGAATGGAAGGGGGTGATTGGGTGGCAGGGCCTTGGAAGGGGGAGGCATCCTCGGCGGCATGCTCCACCAAATCCTATCCTCCTTCCCGGACCTGGCCGGTGTTACATGGGCCTCCTCAGATTTGCGCCGTCCATTTTGCCAGTGCACATCCGAGGAGACCCATTGGGGCAGCTGGGCTATTACTCAGGGTAAAGGGATGATTATTTATGTCCCTTTACCCCAAGGAGGCCTTCACCTGCACAGGCCCGGTCCTGGATACGATCCGGCACTGAGTGCTTTTGCATGCTACAGCAGTCCTAGACAGGATTGGGCTGCCTGTGCACTACCATATTTTTCACTCCATAAGACACACTCCCCCCCCCAAAAAATAGGGGGAAATGTCTGTGCGTCTTCCTTAAACAAGTTTCCCGGCCGCTTGGCCGCTTACCTGCTTGTTGTTCTGCAGCTCCGTCCCGCGTTGCCGGCTGTCCCCAGTCAGAAGCTCAAAGACGCGAGCCTCCCAGGTGCTGGACGCGACCAGGAGGCTCTGCTCTACATTGCAGCAGCTGCGATGTTGAGCAGAGCTTTCTGGTCGTGTCTAGCACCTGCGCAGAGTTCCCAGGTGCTGGACGTGATCTGGAGGCTCTGCGCAAAGATTACAGCAACTGTGATTTTTGCCGAGAGCCTCCAAGTCACGTCTAGCACATGCACAGAGTTCCCAGGTGCTAGATGCGACCAGGAAGCTCTGCTCAACATCGCAGCTGCTACAATGTAGAGCAGAGCCTCCTGGTCGCATCCAGCGCCTGGGAGGCTCGCGTCTTTGAGCTTCTGACTGGGGACAGCCGGCTACGCGGGACGGAGCTGCAGAACAACAAGAAGGTAAGCTGCCAAGCGGCCGGAAAATATGTTTAAGGAAGACATTTTTTAATTTCCCCTATTTTTCACTCCATAAAATGCTTGGGTCAAATGGTCCGGTGCGTCTTATGGAGCGAAAAATACAGTAGTTTGTTGGACCCTAACCCTCTTGACATGCAGAACAATACTATCCCCAGCAGGCCTTCTGGCCCACCTATGGAATTTGTATCCCAGGATTCTACCAGGTTTCTAAATTCTGCAATTTGATGACTTTGGTTCTCTTGTTTTTATGATGTTTTTATGCTCTATTGTAATTGCCATTTTAACCTGTATGCTGCTCTGAGAAGTTTATACTGAAGTGTGGTCTATTAAATATTATTATTAATTATTAACAGTATTTATATACTGTTTTTCAACAAAAAGTTCACAAAGCGGTTTACAGACAAAATCAAATGATTAAATGGCTCCCTGTCCCAAAGGCAGAGGCGTCGCTACGGTGGGGGCGGTACTGTAAGTTGCGCCCCGTCCTAGTCCCATTTACAAGCCGGCACGAGGCGGCCCCCTTGCCATCTGAGCCATTACGTGTAGAGAAGGCAGTGGGCAGGGGACAACTTATGCCTGTATGCTATCCCCCTCCTTTCCTCCTGGCATGCCCCCTTTCTCTTCTCAAACATGCGCCAGCTCTGGCACAGGTCTGAGGAGAGTTTGCCTTTGAATGTGAAAAGAGCCTCCTCAGTGGATCCAGTGGCGTTCTAACATGGGGGGAGCTAGTGTGCTCCACCCCAGGCGCCGAGTGGGTGCGGGGGCGCGGCAGCCGGGCTTGGGGCTGCGCAGAGCGGCGCGGCACCGGAGCCCGGCTGGCGCTCCCCCCGAAGCAGCGCGCCCACTCGGCGCATCCCTGGCCTCCGGAGGCTCTGCTCCGAGGCCGGGGATAAGCCCTCCTTAGAGCGACCGCCCAGTTCGGCGGTCGAGGGCTTTATGAGAAAGCCGAACACGTCGATGGCATTTATATGGGTTTTGCGCATGCGCAGAACCTTTCTGAGGACAAACGGGGGCACTCAGCCCCAAGCCCGGCTGCTTGGGGAGGTGCTCCAACCCCGCCCCCCCAGGCGTCGGGAGGGCTGGGAACGCCACTGAGTGGATCCCAACCCTTGTGTTTTTGTGTGACTGTGAGCCATTGTTCAGGGCATGCCTCCTGGTATAAAGGAGGCAAGCCCATAGCAGTGACTCATACAGAGAAAGACAGGCAAACGTCTTCTTCTTCTGACGTAATTTTACTACATTGGCAGTGACTTGAATGAGCCAAACACACATGATGCAGAGACATGGTAGAATTACCCACCCTCAGTGAAAGCTGACTGGGAATAGACCATGCAGGAGTAGTGACTCTTCCAGAGATACAGTAGGCAGCCTCCTCCTGGAGTGAGGATTTTGGGCTCAGAGAAGCTGTCAATTTTTAAAATTAATTAATTTCTCAGGGCACACTAACATCCCAATCTTATCCCCCGCCAGTCCATAGCATGCAGCCACACCAACGGAGCACAGGCTGCATGCTATGGAAGTGATCAGACAGACAGCGAGAGATAAGTAAAAAGTACTACTTTTACTTACCTTCCAGTAGGTCACCTGATTGCCAATGGGTCTCCTTGGACACACACCAGCTATTTTGCTGGCGTAGATCTGAGAAGAGGACGGGAGCTGGTCCAGGCTAGGAAAGGGGGATAGGAGCCAGTTTGTGTGATTGCCACCGAGACCCTCCCCTTTCCCACCCCTGAACCACCTCTCCCCTCCTCTCTCTGAACCTCCCGTGAACCACCCATGACCTGCCTCCGCAGCCACTTTACTTTCTCTGTTGCGGGCCGGGTCCGTTGGTGGCGGGTGCATGGAGCTGCTGGCCATTTGCACCAGCAGCTTCGATGCGCGCAACAGTGGTGCGCCATTTATGGTTGTGCCACACCATTTATGATGGCGGAATGCGAGTTAGGAATGATTTGTAGTAGGAATGGTCTGTAACAGTCTCTTGCACTGACCTATGGGTATGCATGTATGAAGAGGGCACAGTTGGTAAAGTGACCGCCTCATATGCCTGATCTAAGGACGGCAGTTCGAGATGCCCGGAAGTATCCGTGAGCAGTCGTAGAACTGTCGGCACGCCACTGACGAACTGCAGAAGCCTCTGTGGGAGAGAGAAGGCTGCAGCTGGCATGTCAAGTCGTGGGAAGCGAATGCCAGAAAAGAGGCCAGACCAGGAAGGAAACCACCTGGAATGAGTGTCCTACAAAAGGAAAATTCAATCTATAGGCCTTGCTTCAGATACAATAGGTTCACTGACCCATCATGACCAAGCATTTAGAACAATTAAGGGCAGGCTTCCGGATATTGAACAGCAAGAACTTCAGCATGCTGCCAACACGACATGCTCACCACTCCATTATCAGATTCCTATTAAGTATGGCCAACAGGCAGAGTATCTATACCATCTAAAATGCCCACATGATCGTAGGGCCTTTTTATTGGCAAGGTGTAAAGTCAGCCAGCGGGTGGCGCAGTGGGTTAAACCGCTGAACCATGAGCTGTCGATCGAAAGGTCAGCAGTTCGAATCCGCGACGGGGTGAGCTCTCGTTGCTTGGCCAGCTCCTGCCAACCTAGCAGTTCCAAAGCATGTTAATGTGAGTAGATAAATAGGTACCGCTTGTGGGAAGGTAAACAGCGCTCCGTGTTCCAGCCGCATGCTACGCGCTGCGGCAAGGAGAGTCATGCCGGCCACATGACCACGGAGGCGTCTTCACATGACCACGGAGGCGTCACGGAGGACAACACTGGCTCTTTGGCTTTGAAATGGGGATGAGCACCACACCCTAGAGTCAGACACGACTGGACTTAATTGTCAAGGGTCACCGTTACCTTTCCCTTAATGTCATGCCATCAGAGTTACTTTATGGGAGATACAGAGGGATTCCATCTAGGGAGAGATGTTGTCCGTGTGCTGTGGGAGGTGTGGAATCTCTACACCATATGTTAATTTATTGCCCTCTGTATAACAATTTACGAGTGAAATATTTATATCCGATCTTGTCCAATAGGTGAGGTTGGGGGGATCAGGATAAAATCCGGTTTATTTTACAGAGTGTAGATGCTGTATTAATGGAGAAAGTTGCAACCTACTTAAAGCAGATTGTAAAGAGGCGTAGTGCGAGTCATATGGGTAGGACTCTTCACCCCTATTTATGGTTACTGTTATGTGCCTGCTATATGTTTATGTTGTATGTTATGTATGTTGTTAATTATGCCAATAAAGGTTCTGAATCTAAGAATCTAATCAAAAGATTAAGAAATATGTAAAAACCACTTTGGTTTAGATTGCCTGCCCATGTAAACCGCCTTGAATTAAAGTCAAATGAGAAATCCAATGACCAGAGAAAGGCGGTATATAAATACTGTATTATTTATTATTAAAAAATACCAGAGAGTTCCATGAATACCCTGAGCACACATACTTTGAGTTTTGATGACCTGTCTCCCGAGCATAATTTTCCGTTGTCATCTAGGATAGCTAAACATACAAAAAGGGGAGCATTTTTCTCCCTTAAGAGCTTTCCAGTTCTCCTCTCTCGTTCCTCCACCTGCATTCTTTCTCTTCTGATAGCAAGCAGGCTGCCAAAAGAGGCTTGTCTATCAGAACAGATTTTGCTGAGTGCCCCCAGAGACCAAAGTAACCCCTGACCTATGTTGATGGATTGAATAAAGCCACTAATCGTTAATGAAAGTTATACCAGGCATTGCTCAATGGGTGTGTGTGCGTGCGTATGTGCTTTCTTGAAGGGACCTCTGTGTGTGTGTGTCTGTGTGTGTGTGTGTGTGTGTGTGTGTGTGTGCGTATGCGTGCGTGCGTGCGTGCATGCATGCAAGCACAGAGGAGGGAGTAAGGAGAGAGTTTTCTGATTTTCAGCGAAATCGTCCAAGTCTTACAAACAGCTGGGTATGAGACACAACTGCTGATAGAAGACATCCATTACTGTCATCAAGGTTTTAGACACACTTTTGAATTGCTGGTCATGCCAGTATGCTGGATTATCAGGGGGAAAAAATGCCTTTCAAATCAGTGAGAAATGCACATGTGTGATAATTGTCTGAAATGTTTGACGAGATTTGGAACCTCTTGCTGAAGGAGCGCTGTGTGCGTCTGCTTTCCTGGGTGCCTCTTTGGCTACAGTCTCCACTTATCCTGATCATGCTGATCTGAGGACTGAGGTGGGTGCTGATTGCCCACGCTGAAAGCAAAGTCAAGCCTGAACTACATGGCACACCAGTTTCAGGCATAAGGCTAGAGACAGGCTGTATGCAGAGAGTTAATGGTAGACACTGTTGCACGGTCAATATTTTATTTCTGTGTCTTTCCTTTAATTCAAGGTGTCCAAGAGACACACATTTAAACGTGGTGCTGGGTGACTGCCTGGAGAGCAAAGGGCCAGACCCGTAATGTGGCTATTTTACAGGACTGATGGCAGGAGGACAGATCCAGAGGCCAGGAAGGCCACACTTTTTTATTTGAACCATGTCATCATGCCAGCCCCGTCCTTAACTGGCTATGGATTTCAACACTCCAAAGATGAATGGAGACCTGTTTACTTGCCCCCCAAAATGTCAATGAAGGCTTCGAGCCCCAAACCCTGCTGGAATAGAATATTTGGTGTTTTGTGACCCTGGCTGCCTCCCTGGTCTCCTGAGTTTGGGAAAATCTTTCGTAAAACAAAGGAAAGGTTTCACACCTCCAGCGGTCCTCACCAACCCCATGATTGAGCTCCAATCTAGGAATGACTCAACAGCCTTCCAACTTGCCACTGCACCCTCACCTGGGTGGGAAAACAAAGGCAGAATCCATCAATAGGAGACTTCTACTAGCAATAGAGGACCCCCCTGATTGAGTCACACCATTAACAATTCCATAAGATTCTATGGCAGACCCGGATTCTGGGATCCTGTCCCAGGGTATATGGCAGCCGTCCCGGTTCCGGGGAAAGTTGGGGGGGGGAATAACCCAGGAGTTTTGATGCTGTGACCGGGCCTCATCATTGCGATGCTTGTGCCATGCGCCTGCGCGGATGGAAGCTTCAGACTCGCTTTCAGCTACGCAGGCACATGGACGTCCGAAGCTTCCAGCTACAGCCGGGAACCAAGTGAGACCAAAGCTTCCAGCCTCACAGGCGCACAGCATGGCTGGAAGTTTCAGACTTTCTCGATTCCCAGTTGGGAATCGAGCAAGTCTGAAGTGTCCAGTCATGCAGGTGCATGGCGCAGCTGGAGGCTTCAGACTCACACGGTTCCGGGCTGGGAATCGGGGAAGTCCAAACTTCAAAGCATCTAGCTGCGCAGGTGCATGGCACGGCAGGACGCTTCAGTCTTGCATGGTTCCCGGCTGGGAATCAGGCAAGTCTGAAGCATCCAGCCACGCAGGCGGATGGCAAGCGTGCGAGGAGCCCTGGCCGGTGGTGGTGGTGGGGACAGCATGGCAGTCCGGTCATGAAAACTGGTGGCGGAGACAATAAGGACGACGACAAGAACAACAGCAGCAACAGCGCTGTGGGAGGAGCAGCAAAAATGGCAAGCGAAAATGGCCGAAAATGATTAATTAAAAAAAAGCAGCAGCGATACAGCTAGAAAATAAAAAATTAAAAAAAGTTGGTGGGGGAAAATAGGGAGGGGGTGGGTCCCAGTTTGAGTCCCTCAAAACCCTACTGATACCTCTTGGGATGAAGGAGTTTAATCTCTTAAACAGTAGGCAATGTGTTTGACTCATAATGGTGCTGATCTTAAAGTATTCACCAAGCACTGTTTTGAGGGTAAATGGAATTCACAGGGTTCTTTAAGGATAAAAGAGGGGGATTTTTGTCATAGCACCAATATCATTAAGATGCTTTTTTTAACAGAGGAAAACCATCTTGAGCCCATTAGTTTTCAGCTAATGGGAAAGTATAATTCTGACAACCTCCTACTTGTTTTAATGAGATTTTAGTTTCCTCTCTCCCTCTGTTGTTGTCCCCCCACTCTGTTTCCCATTTTTAATGAGATACCAATTTCCTCTCTGCTACTTTGCAGATGCCTTTCCAATAAAATGGACAGCTTTGAATTTTTATGTTAAAACGAATGCTGCGCTGTAATTTATTTTTCATCTGTGGTATGCTCACCGCACCTCCATGTGCTAAATGACTGTTAATTGCTAAAAAATTAACAAGGTGTTTAACGCTACAAGGAAAAAAAATTGTATAATCTTTTCTTGCTAGGTGGGGAGACTCGTATTTTTCTCACTTGTCTAAAGTTCAGAATTTTCTGGATGCTTAAGTCTTCCTCCTCTCCTTCCCTCCCCACAAGCCAGAAAGAAATGCTGCCCTTCTCTTTTGCAAAACCGACTGTACTCCAGTGAATTTTTCATTGCAAAAATACTGTTGTCCTGTGGAAGATTTGTGGGTGTTGAAGCTGCAAAGAGAGGAAGCATTCTTAGTCAGTAGCTCATTGATTGCGGCAACCAGCTTCTCTTTCGGGACATGGAGAGATGTAGCCTTAGTGACTTGGAGAAATAAAAGGTTTATTTAGGAAGGAATATTTTATTTTATTTTGTTTAAAGAGGGCATTAAAACCGGTAGCACAGTAAAATCACGGAAGTGGCAAGAATCTTTCATAGAATTTTCAGTGATCGTAAAGCTCTGCAGAGTTACTGAGAGCCCAATCCTAAGCATTCCCCCCACCACCACGGGTGGGGGCAGTCTGGGAGGTCTCCTCTGGGTAAGGGAACAAATGTTCCTGCTCTGTCGGCAGCCATTTTGGGAGCGCTGCTGCAAGAGGCGGCTGCAAATGCAGGGAGGTGGGAAAGGATAGGATTGGGCTCTTAGCCTCTAAACCAGCGGTTCTCAAAGTTGAGTGTTTACGGGGTCAGAGCCAGCAGTGGCAGTGATCCAGGGGATCGCCATCACCGCTCCCGAAACCGCCCCCGAAACCACCCCCACTGCACTTCGCGAAAACTGGAAGCACGCGGAGATCGCCGCAAAACAGCGATCTGAAGATTGGGGAGGCCTGCAGAGGGTTGCGCAGGCCTCCCCGAAGCTCCCCCCAAGCCCCGGTAAGTGCAGCGGGAGCGATTTTGAGCAATTTGGCAGCGGCGATCTCCCGGATCCCCGCCCTTAAGGGGACAGCGAAAGTTCTCAATGGTGGGTCGCGACCCACAGTTTGAGAACCGCTGCTCTAAACCAATGGCATCCTTAAATGTGCCCCTTTATGTTCACCAATATAGTTAACTGATTGTCCTTCATTCTGCTGCCTCCCCAGCACTGCTGTCATCCCTGTGTGGACATGCACACGCACATCCCCACTTCCTCTTCCTTTAGCTAAAAGCGGAGGAAAAGAGGCGGCAGCCCTCTTCACCCACCCACCACTTCCAGAGTGGAAGAGGAGGTGACAGTGGTGGTGATCCTCTTCTCTATCAGGAAACAGGAACAGGAGCACCCCCATTACCTCCTTCACCTCATCCCACGGTGGTGGAGGCAGGCCCCGCCCCCATCTTGCCCAGGTTACCTGTTGCCTCCTTCCCACTTTGCTGCTGTATGTTTTTAAATAAAATGGCAAAGTGGAGCTGAACAAGGAAGCTGGGAGAGAAGTGGGGTCTGCTTCTCCCAGCTTTCTTGTTCTGTCCTGCTCTGCTGCTCTCTGTCAAAACATACAACAACAGATTGAGGAGAAAGAGATAGGAGGGCAAATGGGGGGCTAGGTGAGGTGGCTGCAGAAATGACCAATGAGCGCAGGGTGCCACCAGTACCCAACTGCCACCTGGGGCAGCCCACTTCACCTCACGGCCACCTCATGGCACTGTTTACTTCTGAAGCTTTAAATAGTCTGGGATCTGGGTATTTTAAGTACTACATTCGCCTGTTTGCTGCCCAGGTGCACCCTACTGAATGTCTGAAGTCCTGCTTCAGGTTCCCCTGTTGACTGAGGTACTGTAGGTGAATAGAAGGGACATTGTCAACATTATAGTTTTAAGAAAACCCTCCTGGCCACATATTTTTTGACTTTTTTTGGGGGGGGGCTGCCTTTTAAAAAATATGGCTTTTTAGAGAAGCCTTGGGTGAAGACTGTTGGGTTTATTTTAGTTGCTTCTGATTGGGGATACAGTAGACCCTCACTTTACAATGGCAGTCCATTCTGGATACACCATTGTATTGTGAAAATATTGTAATGAGAACCCAATTATGCATTGTTGTTTGGTACCTTGTTACAAGACCTTGGACGTTGAAGTTTCCACCACAGAACTAAACTATTTCCCTCTCTAAAAGGTGATTTAAAAGGTGCCTACTGCACTCTTTAGGGGCCGTGGTTATCGGTTTACATAATGTAATTATAAAACACAAATTACAAGGTTGTGTCCTTCCCTCCACACACACACACACACACACACACACACACACACACACACACACACACACACACACAGCCACGATGTTAAAAATGCTGCTAGTGGCTGAGATGCTACCAAACGCTTGCATTCGCATCACTGATTGGCTTATCTTATCACCCACGAGGTCTTGCTGGTGGGCAATCATAAGCCCTATTGTATAATGAACTTTGTTTTACTATGAAGAGTCCATTATAAAGTGATTTGATTGTAAAGTGAGCCCACTGTAAAGTGAGGTTCCACAGTACTGATTCCCATTTTTATGCTGCTGTTTGCTTTAGTAATGAGACTGTGGATTTCTTCTGCTAATTGATGTGCCATTTGTTGTTGTTTGTTATTTTAGACAAACATGTGCTTATTATTAATTGTATTTGTTTTTATTGTAAACTATATTTTTAGCAAAGGAAAACAGGATATAAAGTTCTTATAAACCAAAAAGATATTCACCAGGCACCTAAAAAGCATTACGTTTGGTACCCCCGAACTGCAAACATGATTCTTATGGGGAAGTGTAAGCCCATGTAGAACAGAATGTACACTACCTCCCAGGTCAGAGAAATCACCTAACAGTTGTACCTCTGCCTTATCTGGATTGAGCTCACTGGCGTCACTGGAGCGTGGCGGGGGGGCACCAGGGGGTGACGCGCGCCAGGGGGTGACGCACGCCAGGGGGTGACGCACGCACCCCCGTGCGCGCCACCTCCGTGACGCGCGCTACCTCCGTGACGCGCGCTACCTCCGTGATGCGCGCCACCCTCCGGACGCTCCGAGGCCGGCCCGGGAGCCGGCCTCGGAGCGTCCGACCCCGTTGGCGCTCCAGGGCCTACTGAAAGAGGCCCTCAAAACGGTCAAAAAGCCTCAAAAAGCCCTCAAAACGGTCTCTGTGCATGCGTGAAAATCCGGAAAATACCCGGATGAACGCGCTGCATGGTCCTTTCAGAAGGCCCTGGAGCGCCGACGGGGTCGGACGCTCCGAGGCCAGCTCCCGGGCCGGCCTCGGAGCGTCCGGAGGGCGATGCAGGGGGGGAGCCGGGTCGTGTCCCCTCCGCGTCACCATGTCAGAGCGTCACTAGGGTGACGCGCACCCCCTGCCCCAGGGTGACGCGCGTCCTAGTGACGCTACTGATTGAGCTACATTTTTATTGGCTGTAATCCACTTGATTACTATCTTGAACACTGATATATGGCACAATCCTGTGCTCTTGCAATCCTGTGCTCTGTGTAACTCTTGCACTGGGGTAACAGTAGATCCCCCGGTGTAAGAGCACTAATGCCAGTGTAACGTGCCGTACGCCGATGGACGGACACCAGTGTAACCCCTCTTAGATGCCTCACATGCGCAGTTAGGATGCAGTGTGGACACCGGTACAACTCTGCCAGTGCAGGGAGCAATCCAGGGTCTGAATGCCCCCCAGAATGCCCCCTGCGCCGGTGGAGTTGTGTCGGTGTCTGTTCCACGTCCGAACTGTGCAAATGAGGTGTCCGAGAGGGGTTATGCTAGTGTCCATCCTGCATCCGTTGGCGTAAGGCAAGTTACACTGGCATAAGTGCTCTTATACCAGGGGATCGACCAGGGGTGCAAGAGTTACACAGGATTGTGACGACAGTTAATCTACCACTTCATTTGAATCTGATGTAAAGGAGAAATAAACTTGGGAGTCAATCATCCACATATTGATGGCAAACCACTCTAAACTCGCACATGATCTCACTCAATAGTTTCATGTAATTGTTGAACATCATGGGAGAATGAACGGATGCCAGCCACTTTGGTAACAGGAATCTTGCCATTCCTTTTTCTGATTCCAGATCCATCATTAATTGTAACTGGACCATCTGGTTGTTCTTTCTCCATTTTGATGTGTTTCCCATGAATAAGGGTAATCCTAAATGGACTGGCTCTCCATTAGGATTTAATTGTAACTTTGGGAGCAATTAAATGCATTCATGGACTTTTGAGCATGAGCATTTGTGGACCCGGCCTCACATTTATTTATCATTACATTTTGATCTCCAGTATGTCATGTTCTACGTAGCATATGCATTACAAGTTTGGTTGTTTCATTGTTATTCATTACTCCAATTGCAATGTTAATATACTGTATGACATATATGTGTGTTCATTTTTATGGAGTTTCACATTTTTCAAGGGGTGGATCCTTGTTTGTTTTTCATGTCTGATTTATTCCAGTCGAGCTTCTGGCCCTGAATGCAACGATATGTGTGCCTATTGTGATCACGCTGTTGAATGATGTGTAAGTCCAACGTGGTGTGTTATTCCTGGCATTTGACCGATCGTCCATATGATATATTGTCTGTGTGCATCACGATGTACGTACTTGGGAGAGCATAGCCTGGAATTCCCTGCAGGGTCCTCTTGTAACCTTTGACTTCCAGGCCTGTTGCCAAACATTAGCTACAATACTTGTGCTTGTTTTTGACAACAGCATGCAGGTTGTATTACAGCAATGGCTATTTTAGTGTTGAAGTTATGACAGAAATGTCTCTGCACCCTGCGTTGGTTTAGAAACTGGGTAGCAAACTGACTTATCAACTGCAATCCTGTGTGTGGTTTACGTGGAGTAAGTCCCATTAACTCAATTGGACGAACTTCCAAATAAAAATGTCTCGGATTGGACTGCCAGGCTGATTCTAGTAGAAGGGTTATTTTTTTTTACTCTACAGAAGTGCTTTTGGAATCATTTCTGTAGGGGATTGCATTTGGGAAACATTATATCAGCCCTGAAAATCCACGTTGGTTTTCCAGGAAGGATTTGTGAGCAGGATATTAGATTCCTGTTGGCTTCTGCTCATGTTTTCCATTTATATTCGTCCACAGGAATAATTCTGAAAGTTCTCCCATGGAGTAAAACGCTATGTCTGAATTGGTTCTTATCATGGGAAAATCCGCCATTCACTTAGCGGTTGGAAGAAGAATTATAGAGTGCCATTTTTTCCCGGCAGCCTTTGAGGAGACTTGCCACCCTAGGACAGCCACAGAGTGCAGCGAGCCGAACTGCTACATCTGGGCAAGGTAACCACGTCTCTTGGATATTTTTGGACCTCAATCAACTGCTGAACTTCTTTTTTCCATAAACTGGGACCCAAAGCAACAGCAGCAGTTGCTGAGTTCCAACCTTCTGTCTGTGATGATAGATGAGTCTAGCGCTGAAAACACAGAGAGATACTGGACTCAGCACAACACAGATGTTACCATGGAGTCAAATTTGGCTTCAACGGACAGTCATGCACAAGTTGGATTGTGGAAGAGTATCCAATGCCTGACGCACTCAAAAGCAAACACAAAATATTCGCAGTTGACCTGGTGGGACATACACTTGCCTGAAATATTCTGTTATTAGCTGTTGATGGGCCAGCATCTGGTAGGAAGGTGTGATTATTCATCCAAGGGCAACGCAGCACACAGGTGGAAAACACGGTTCCAGCTGCAATAATGATCCCTGCACTTTTTGTATCAAAAATGGTCATTAAACATTTAAAGCGGTTACTCCTGGTGTTAAGTTAAGCAGATCTTGTTTAGCCTATTGAAGTATATCTGGCAGCACAAGATGCCCCCCTCTAAGATCATACTTTGCCGCTCTGGGGAAACAGAGTCAGAATTACAAATAACCGCTAACTTTTACTTTGGAGAGTCAGAATTCTCATTGCTCAGAGCTGGATTTGCACTTGGCTGCTGTTCATGCATGAGAAGAAATAATACACTATTATGAATACATAGGCAGGAGGTCTGGCTCAGTTGGTAGAGTTGCCAGTTCGTAAGAGTGAACGGCCAGTTCGAGACACGCCGCTAACAACAATGCTGTGAAAGCCTCTGTGAGGAGAGATAAGAGCTGCCAGCTGCGTCAGCCGAGCGTGGGAGGCGACGGCCAGGGAGAGGCCAGACTGCAAAGGATACCATCTGGAATGTAGTTGTTCATGAAAGATTGAACATTTATATATGATTGTAAAAAAACCCATTAGGGGGGTTGAGAAAGCCTGCCCATGTAAACTGCCTTGAATTAAAGTCAGAGGAGAATTACTGTATATAATAATACTGTATATCATCATCATCATCATCATCATCATCATCATCATCATCATCATCATTATATTAGCTTTTCAATACCCGCCCCTTCCGTTCTATATGGTACCTTCAGTGTGGCTAACAATCAGTACCAAGCAATAGAAGAATTACACAAACTGCAGCAGTACAGTGAGTTGACTCACGCAGTCACGCTCCAGCAGTGGTCTGGTGAAATCCACCCTAACCTTCTGGCACCGCATGTTTGCGCCTCCTCTGGTGTAAGGGAGGCCGGCGCAAGGCCTGCCCCCCTCACTCTGTTGCCGGACCGAGGATGCGGCCGGTGGTGAAAGGTACGTTTTCCGCTGCCGGCTGCATGGGTGGACCAAACTGCGAGGGAGGGGGCCCATTGGACAAGCCGGCCCGGGAGGGGGCGGGGATGGCGTCAGCCATATCCCCATCCCTGTCGGGCTGGCTCGGCCGTTATACGGCCTCCTCCGACTTCCGCCAGCTATTTAGCTGTCAGAAATCAGAGGAGGCCGATAGGGACGGCCCCGGTTAACACTCAGGGAAGGGGACGAACATCCCCTGAGTAGACCTCTGGCCCGCTGCATGGCGGTCCGGACATCGAAATCCTGTGTTAGGATCCACCGCCGGATCCTTAACACAGGCTGTTTGTGGTGGGGCGAAAGCTAGGCTGCCGCCACGCACTTCCAGGTTGCTGCCACAAATGGGCAGAAGTGCAGTGTGCATGCCAGTGGCTCCCAGTCTTGATAAGTTGGCGGCAGGGGCTGGGGGGAAGATTCGGGGACATTTGGGGGGGAGTGGGGAGAGCAGGGAGCAGGCTAGAGGGGGTGAATCTCAGTGGCAGAAGCACATGCTGGATTGTATCCCCCATTTATTGGTCTGCCCCACCCCTTTCTCTCCTTGGACTTATGCCAGCTACATAGGAGACCCATAGGCAGCGAGGAGGCCTACTCAGAGGTAAGCCTTACTTACCTCTTGATGGCCTTCTGCTTGCCCCCCCCCCATTGAATGCAGTGTGCACTCTGTCAACATGGCTGCATCATCGTCAATGGTGGGGGGGATAGGGTTGGGCTGCTAGTCTGTTGCAGCAGAAACAACACAAAGTCTTGTGGTATGTTTATGGTGGCATAAACCTGGTTGAGCTAGTTTATGAAAAACAATGTCTATAAAATAACAGCCCAATCCTTTCTAGAATGCAGCGGCTGTACATGTAAGGCGGCCGCTGCATCCTAGACAGGATTGAGCCTGTGCCGGCAGGACTGGAGCGCTTCTCGGGGGAAAGGGCCGTTTGTCCCTTTCTCCTGCATAGAGCCCCAGCAGGCCCAATGGGCCTCCTCAGATATGCACCGGCAAAATGGCCGGTGCAAATCCGATGAGCCAGTGTAAGGCTGGCCAGGCTTGGGGGGATAGGATTTGGCAAAGTGCACCACCAATTATCCCTCCCCTGGCCCTGGCCCGGCTGACCAATCGCCCCCTCCCTTTCCATCCCAGTCCGCCCTCCCCATGCCCCTGCCTCAACCGGCGAATGATGATGATGATGATGATGATGATGATGATGATGATGATGATGATGATGATGATGATGATGATGATAAATGCTGAGCTTGCCATTAAAAATCTACCATCATATTATATTGTCAGGCTGGTCTATCCATGAAGTCAGGTGAAGTGACTGCTTCAAGTGGCAGGTTGGGGAGCGGGTGAATTGGTGAGTCCAAACAAGCATGAGTGAGAAGAGAATCAGAGCAGCAGTGACCCACCTGTCCCAGTGCCATGAGCAAGCAGTTGCAGCAGTGGGGCTGGAAAATAAAGCAGGGGGGCTACTGTGCTTGCTGTCCTGCAGTCCTGTTCCCTTCCAGGAGAGTGATCAAAAGAGGATCGGTCCACTGTGCTGCTCCGTCCTGGCTCGGTTGGTCACTTCTTCAAATGAGCATTTCCTCTTCCACTCCCAGTATGTTTTGAAAAAGAGGCTGGGTGAGCCAAGAGGAGGTGGCACAGTGGAGATAGGGGTAAGGGGCGATGGGGCACTCCCAAGATTTCTCCACTGCTGTGTCTCTGCTCAGCAGACTGAGCAGGCATTCTAGACCAGAAGAGGACAGTGAGGACTTCTTCTCCTTGTCCTAGTATGCTCCACCTGGTCTGCTTCAGATGTCACCTCAGCTGAAAAGCAGGACCTGCTTATTCTTTCTTGAAAACTGCATTGCAGTGAAATGTACGGAACTTGCACACTAAGAAGTTTAGGTTAGAGATTTGCTAAGGAGATAGCAGCTAGTGCTGAACTGAAAGGGGGCACTGTTTCTCAAAAGGGTTCATCAGACTTGAGAGGGGGTGAGCAAAAACTAGCTCATCCACTGATCTGGATGTACAGCAGTCTGCATGAAAAGGAGTAGTAGCCAAAAATAAACTCAAAATTTTCAGCATAACTCTCTTTCTCCCATTGCATTTCTTCCCTAACCCACTTCCCAGGCCAGGCCGGCCTTACACGGCCTCCCCTTGTAAGAACCTGTGAATTTAAGAACCTGTGTAAATCTATGAATGAATTGGCTAAGTAGATTCACCAGATCTTTCCCCAATAATTTAACCATGCCCCTATAGGCAATACAACAAAATTTAGCATTTGTTTTAAGCTTTAGCATTTTACATAGGATTAGAGGATGTCGCAGATGGAGCATCAGCTGGATGCCCGTTATTTTGGGAGGTCTGCTACAGCACTCAGGAATCGGTGAATGTTTTAATCCATGTCAATCACATAAGAACAGGCCACATGTAAATTGTTTATGGATGAGATGTAGCAAGCAAGGAGCAAAATCAAATAGCCATTAACACTTGTGGCCATCAGACCATTAAACAATCTTTAAACCCACTATCAAAATAGAGCAATTGCTCCGGAATCCAAAGGATCCTAGACCTCCATTTTCTAATCCTGGAATTTACAGCATACCCTGTACCTGTGGACGGAAATACATTGGAACTACGAGGAGAATGATTTCGACAAGGGTGTTAGAACATGAAAGAGCGGTTCGTTTGCATCATAAAGACGTTTCCGCCCTTGCTGAACATTCGCTGGCAACCAACCATGATATTTTGTTTGGGAGCACCAGATGCTTAGTGAATGATTCAAACAACAGAACGCGTTGAAATCAGTAAAAGAAGATCTCAGAATTTATTGAACCGTCAGCAAGAGTTATCATTTGTGGACAAAATATGGTTCCCCATCCTACATAGACTGGCAGCTAAAAATACTGTGTAACCTTGTTTCCTTGCAGGATTATGACAACCTGGTCATGTCTTAATTAGATCTCAACCGTCTTTTTGACTCCTGGTTGAACTGTGCTTGTTTTTTTTTTTCAAACGGAACCCTTCCTTTTAAACTCAGGTTTCTGTTGCAGCTGTTATTGTCATCTTGGCAGCCCTGCTGTTTTTTACCTTGAGAATGACCTCGGCTTAGAGGTTGAAACGTCGGTCAGTATATAAATACCGAACTTCCTGGACTTTCGTTTTTAATTTTTTCATTGCCTGCTTTTATTAGTGGCTTCTTTGAAAAAAATTTTTACGTGGTTTTTGGAGTTCTTTGTATTTTGTATTTCTTATACATGACTAATTTACCCATACAACCTTCTTCCTGTAACATAGTAGCTGGGCATGATAGCTTTCATGCCAAAATGAAAGTGTATTGTTCAGATGCGTGAGATCCTTTCTCTTCTGTGGCACCTGTAGAATTGCAACCTCCATTAGGACGCAAAGCTGGCTTAATGGGGGAAGGGAGAAGAGAGAGGAAGGAGCCCGCCATCCAAGGGAGCTTGGGTGTCTGTCTACTCAAGAGTACATCCCATTGAATTTAATGGGACACACTTGCAGATAATTGTACAGCAAGTCCTCACTTAAAGTTGTCGATAGGTTCTTGGAAACTGCAACTTTAAGCGAAACGACATAACGAAACCAATTTTGCTGTAGGCTAATTGATATACATAAACAAGAGTTTATGGTATATTTCTGGTCACAAAAAGACCAAACTTCTAAATAAAGATTCAAAACACTTCAAATATTAAACACTGAAATAAATGTGAGCTTTCCAGGCCAGAGAAAACCCACGCAGACATGGGGAGAACATTCAAACTCCACTCTGACAGTGGTCCTGGCCAGGAATCTATTTTTTTTCTCGCAACAACTTTAAAACGAAACGGCTTATAACAAAATGACTTTAAGTGAGGACTTGCTGTATATGGACTTGAAGACTCCAGATCAGCACCCAAAGGTGCCTTGATGCTCAGTTAATGGTGGGGGCAGGGAATGAAGGAATGGAGGAAAGAGCCCATGTTATTCCTAGAGTGAAAGAGATTCAGATAGAAGGATTCAGGTGGCAGGAGGTCTGGCTCAGTTGGTAGAGCAGCCGCTTCATATGCCTGAAGATTTGAGGACAGCAGTTCGGGATGCCTGGAAGTATCCGTGAGCTGTTGAGAGCTGTCGACCCGCCACTGATGAGATGCAGAAGCCTCTGTGTGTGAGAGAGAAGGCTGCAGCTGGCAGTTGAAGTGTGGGAGGCGAATGCCAGAGAGAGGCTGGACTGTGAAGGAAATCACCTGGAATGAAACGTTCTATGCAAAATTAGAACATGTGTATTGTAAAAACCCCTTGGGGTTTAGAAAAAAAGCCTGCCTATGTAAACCACCTTGAGTTAAAGGAGGAGGAGAAATCTGATGACCAAGAAAAGACGGTATATAAATACTGATATGATGATGATGATGATGATGATGATGATGATGATGATGAAGAAGAAGAAGAAGAAGAAGAAGAAGAAGAAGAAGAAGAAGAAGAAGAAGAAGAAGAAGAAGAAGAAGAAGAAGAAGAAGAAGAAGAAGAAGAAGAAATCTGAATTGATTATAGAGGTTTGGAAGCCACATTCATTGGCAGAGATGACCCCAGAGAGCTTCTTCTCTTCCATCACTTATGTGAGTAGCAGGGACACCCTTCCCTAGCTGGGCTCTCTTATTTCCTTTGCACCCTCCTCATGCCTGCCAGACATGCTTTCTCTCCACCTCCCATCAGCACTTTCCTCCCCACCAGACCTCTGGATTGCCTCACTAAGGGAACCACTGAGTGTGTCCCTCTCTCTGTCAGCGGCCAAGCCTGGAAAGTATCTTGGTCATCCTGGCAACCAGCCAACACCTTCCACTCTGTTGGAACTGCCACTGTTTGGGTGCGCATTCCAGTTGCCTTGGCAACCAACCATCCACTGTCATCCAGCAGCATCTTGTCAAAGATTCTTCCCAGTGGCTTCTGGGCTGGAGATGAGGGGCACACACATCCATCTCCTCATGGAGGTGCATCCTCCATTCCCTCCCAAGGAGGTGACCATTATTTGTTTGGAAGAGTCTAGTAATTTGGATGTGTCCGCTTTCTTTTTCTTTTTTATATTGTTCCTGTTGAGTGTGCATGCGCACACTGCCAAGGAGAGGCAAGGAATAGACAAAAAACAGACATGTACAACCAAGAGGCCATAGTGCAGAGACAGTTTTTGTGGATTAGGGAATCTCCTTTTGGCAGCACATTCTTTAGAGCTATCCACAACATAGCATATTCCTATGCTCACAGAGATGATTTCTCACCCCCTACTGAGAACTCCGGAGAGGACTCCGAGGAATTGCTTTCCATTTTCATCCTGAGTTCAGCATTTCCCTATTTAGAGGGGATCTACAGTTCTAGGAATAGACTACTGTCACGTACAGTATGTGCAAGGCTATTCCCCCTACCTAATCTCATCTTCTTGGCAACAGGCGCACTGGCATTAGCTGTGGAAGTGTGAGCAACATTAGGAAAATCGTAGGAGAAGTCATTAATATTTGTGCTTTCTATATGGGGGACAAGGAAGGACCATTAAATGGTACAGTCACACTCTCAAGAGTGTGTCTCCTATGTTCAGCTTCACAAATGACAGTTTTTCAAGGTATATTTTTTCAAGGTTTACTAAGGGGTAAATGTTGTTCTAGTGGACAATTCAGTGTAGACATCCTTTTTGTTCTCTGGATTGCCACACATAGAACAAAGGAGTCCTAGGGATTTAGGAGGACAGAATACTTTGTCTTATTATGAGAGGGTGAAACATGTTATTATTATTATTATTATTATTATTATTATTATTATTATTATTATTATTATTATTATTATTATTTAATGGATTTCTACCCCACCTTTCTCCCAATAAGGGCAATCAAGGCGGCTTACAGTTAAGAACAAGTTAAAATACATAATACACAAAAAATAATTAAAAACAAGTAATTAAAACAGTTAAAACAGACAACCCCAGTGGGTCACCTATAATTACATTTGTTAAAAGCCATTTGTTAAAAGCCATGTTCTTTGTGATCTCTTTCATTCATAGATAGCCTTACCAGCGTCTCGGAATTGACACTGGCTTTGACCTAGAGCAGACCTGAGCCGCTCCCAAGTGTGCACAGCGGCTGCCCAATGGGGTTCTGGCTTCCGGAACTTCCGGTCATACAGAGGCGACACTAGCCCCACTGCCGCCTAGCACCAGGGTTGTTGGGGGGCAACCTTATGTTCAGGCCCACGTTGTCCCCCCCTCCCCGAATTGAATTTAAAGTTAATTTTTGTAGCGAAATACGAAATCCCGTACAGTGTGGAGGAGGGGAAGGCGGACTGGAACGGCCGGGGAACGGGGTGCGCTCGACCCGAAGCTACGTGCCGGCGAAGCTACATGCTGGGCGACCCGCCCAGCATGTAGCTTCGCCGGCATGTAGCTTCACCGCGCGCCCCTCACGGGCGCAGGCGGCGGGTGGGGCGCATCATGCGGCCGAAGCCGCGCCGCCCACTGGAGCAGTTGAGACACTCATTCCAGGTGGTTTCCTTCCCGTTCTGGGCTCTTTTCTGGCATTCGCCTCCCACATGTCGACTTGACGTGCCAGCTGCAGAATTCTCCCCCAGAGGCTTCTGAAGTTCGTCAGTGGCGTGCCGACAGTTTTAGGACTGCTCACGGATACTTCCGGGCATCTTGAACTGCCGTCCTTAGATCTTCAGGCATATGAGGCGGCCGCTCTACCAACTGAGCCAGACTCCCTGCCCCCAACTGAGCCAGACTCCCTGCCCTGAGATGAGATGAGAATCAGTTCAATAGAATTAGAACCCGTTCAGTTGCAAATGCTCAAAGTTGTAGCCCTTGTTGATCTCAAGCATCTGCTGTGTTATTGCTATCTTCCAGGTGCTTGCAGAACACTTGCAGAACACTTTCAAGTCTTCCTGTGTGTGTGTGTGTGTGTGTGTGTGTGTGTGTGTGTGTGTGTGTGTGTGTGTACCTCAGTATGTGTGTATATATATATACCTCAGTATCTAGGAGACTGTGCTTTGGATGAAGTTGGCCCTGGCCCACAAAAGCTTACCCCACAGTATATTTGTTAGTCTTTAAGGTGTCACAAGATTGTGGTTGTGTTTGCTGCATGAGGTTCATTGTCATGACCCCGACCCTAAGTGATCAGGACTTGGATGGGAAGGAACCAACACTGGCTGCTGAGGTGCAGGACCCAGTAGTTACCACACCCAGTGAGGGGGGACACCAGACAGTGAGGAGCCCCAGGAACCAGAATTCAAGCCATTGGAGATGGCCCTGCCTGAACCAGACTCCGCTGAGGGGACAGAGCCAAACTTACCAGGAGCCTCTTGCCCTCCACTGCTTGCCCATCAATGCAGGGGATGGATCAGGTGACAGGAAATTGAGAGGTGGCACAGCACATGATGGCTCCAGGTTGGAGGCTTCCCCTTTAAGGATCGCCACTCTGAAGCAGTGGGGGTAGAGACTGGGAGCGGTAGTCTGGGCCAGGAGATATAAAAGAACTGGGTGGGAGCTGGAACTCCATCAGCTCAAAATGTCCCCTTGGAACTCTCCAGGGTTCTGTAGCCTCACCTCAACAGGACATGAATGCAGCTACTCCTCTGCTGCATAAAGGAGAACATCCTTTACGTTAAATAAGAAAGGGGCGCAAAGACCTTGCCACAGTTTTACTCTTGCTTGTGTCACAACCTTCCTGAATACAAATACGTGGCAGAATGATGGAAGCTGCTGAAGATTGGCAATATGCTGACCAACATGAAACTTGTGTTTCTGTTACTGTTACTGTTAACGGCCATCTGAGGACTGGGTTGGAGTCCAAGAAATGTAGTAGTTCAAGGGGATCGGGCTCTGCTTCCATGTCAAGTCAGAAGAGGACCTAACCACCATCCTGGTTAGATCATGGCATCTGCAGGGGAAAGAAAAACCAGTGGAACTGGAGCTGGGATTCTGTTTCTATACAGGAACCTGGGGAATACTCCCTTGTTTTGCAAGTTTCAGCGTGATCCTCTGATGTGTGCTGGAGTTTGAATGAGTTGACAACCCAGACCCTCAATGATATTTGCAGACACTGAGCTCTGACAGATCTCAGAAGCCAGTTGTTGGGTAGAGAAAATGAAAGCCCTAACTCATAAACCAGATGTCCATAAAAGAGAGAACAATTCTAGGTAATGCCACAAAGATTCCACATTCTCGCCTCATTGACTTCCAATCCGCTGGCTTGTCTGGAGACAACAAACCACTCCCTTGCTTGGAAGGAAGATAAGTAATGGAGATAAGGAACTTCTGTATAAGATGAATGGGAATTTCACAAGAACATGTCCCTGTCACATGTTTGGTGCTAATTGTCTCTTCCCTAAACATTCAATACCTGCATTCATGCTGCCAGGCTCTGGGGATTTCGGAGCACCACACTATCCCCATTGAAAGGAAATGAAAAATCGGCTGATGCTGACCAGACCCCTTCAACAACTCCAAGCATTTAAGTGCTGTATCCTGCAGAGTGAGTAATGGGTTTTCCCCTTATACATCTAACAGCAATAAGAAAGAAAGAAAGAAAGAAAGAAAGAAAGAAAGAAAGAAAGAAAGAAAGAAAGAAAGAAAGAAAGAAAGAAAGAAAGAAAGAAAGAAAGAAAGAAAGAAAGGCGATTGTACTCTGCATCTACAGTAAGCTGCAAAAATACCTTGCAGACTTCTGCCTTTGAGAGATTTGTGCCAATGAGGTTCTTGAGTATCCATGCATCTGTGGTAAGAATCTATGAGCTTCTAGCATTGTAAAAAAACAACTGGGGGCACTCAGTGCCTGTGGGTGCTTTTAAAATGGAAACCTGAATCTGTGTACCCTTCCTCAATTACTGTGTTTTCTGGCATGGGTTTCATAACCCAAATGGTTAGCAGATGTGTTTAGGGATGTCCTATGGTCACAATCTCACCAAACCAGTCAGTGCCCACCAATGCCAAAAGAGAGAGAGAGAGAGAGAGAGAGAGAGAGAGAGAGAGAGAGAGAGAGAGAGAGAGAGAGAGAGAATTCCACTGCGACATGACTTGGAGCCACCTCGACAGGAAATAACCAACTAACTATCCAGGTGACTTCCCAAGAATAGCTCTAGACTGAGTCAATGCAGGGGTCTGGGCAAAGATCAAAACTTAAGACTGACTAGTTTCTGGTATATTAATACAATGAGCTTTTGCCTACGTATGCTCAGGCCCAACCCAAGCCTCCACTGCATTGCTCCCTCGGGTCCCTCAATCATCCCCCACTCTCAAATCTCCAACTCCCAGCTGCTCCCGAATCACCCAACTTACCTCTTCCTCCACCTGCAGATCCTGCCTTTCTCCTTCTTGCTCTTTGCCTTTTGAGGCAGAGAGGTTGGGGAGGAATAGAGGAAGGGAAGTGGGGAGATGAGAGTGGAGGCCTAGAGCAGTCTCTTCTATCCCTACTGCATTCTTTTTTCCTTGTCCAATGGGCGCCAAGAAGGGGAAGGCAGCAGGGCTTCTCCTGCTTCATCACAATGTCACACTGCCATTAGGTAGTGTTGCAAGCAGGCCACCCACCTAGTTGACACTGGGGACCCAGGATCCTACTAGCCAGGGATCCTACCAGGTCCCCATTAGTAGAGGGATGGTTGTGTATGAACGGAGTGTCTGAAATGGGAGCCAGGATGGTGTAGTGGTTTGGGAGTTGGACTTAGACCTGGAAGATGCAGGTTCAAATCCCCGCTCAGCCACGAAGATTCCTGGGTGACCTTGGGCCAGTCACTATCTCTCAGCCCCACCTACCTCACAGGGTTGTTGTGAGGACAAAAAGGAGGGGAGGAAATATGTACACCACTCTGAGCTCCTTGGAGGAAGGGCGGGATAAAAATAAAATAAAATAAAATAAAATAAAATAATAATAATAATAATAATAATAAAAATGTGTACGGGGTGCTCCTCAACTGGTTAGCAAGGCCAGTGCTTGAAGTATATTGGGAGTGTATATACCTTATGTGTATATAGCTTATGAGAAAAGGCTACAGCGTTTGGGGCTCTTCAGTCTAGAAAAAAGGCGGTTGAGGGGGGACATGATTGAGACGTATAAAATTATGCATGGGATGGAGAGAGTGGATAGAGAAAAGTTCTTTTCCCTCTCACACAACACTAGAACTAGGGGACATCCACTCAAATTGAGTGGAGGGAGGATTAAAACAGACAAAAGTAAATATTTCTTTACCCAGCGTGTAATTCATCTGTGGAACTCCTTGCCACAGGATGTGGTGATGGCACCTGGCCTGGATGCCTTTAAAAGGGGATTGGACAGATTTATGGGGGAAAAGTCCATCACAGGTTACAACCAATGATGGGCGCATATGCAACCTCCTGGTTTTAGTAATAAGCTATCTCTTAATGCCAGGTGCAGGGGAGTGACAGCAGGAAACAGGTTATCTTGTTGGCTGTGTGCTCCCTGAGGCATCTGGTGGGGCCACTGTGTGATACAGGAAGCTGGACTAGATGGGCCTTTGGACTGATCCAGCAGGGCTCTTCTTAGGTTCTTATGTATTTGGGGAGTGCCGCCGCAAGAAGTGGCAGAGCCTCAGCCCTGCCAGTGGAGCCTGTTATCCCCACCGGGGACGGTAAGCCGTAGGGGAGGAATGTGGGTGAAATGGGGTGGGGAGGAGGGGGAAGAATGGGGAAGTGTCTGGGGGGAGAGGGGCAGAACAGTAGGCAGAACAAGATGCAGCGACTTGCACCCATATCCTAATCCCCTTCCCCCCTGCCCCCTGATCCCTCTCACTTACCTTGGACCTGTGCCAGCAAAGTAGCTGGTGCAGATCCAAGGTGACCCATTGGTCACCTTGGAGGCTTACCTCTGGGAAAGGGAACAAAATGTTCCCTTACCTAGAGGAGACCTCCATGAACTGCCCCTCCCCCGCAGGATTCAGCACACTCCCTGCAGGGGCGGGGGGGGGGGGGTTAGTTACAATTGGGCTGTCACTTGCACTTGGCTTTTTCCAAACCCAGATTATTTGGATGCTGTCATGCTCCCAATTACATCATTGAATAAGCACCTACCCTAACCCCAACCATGAGCTCCTGTAGGAAAGCACACAGCATTTTGCAGGCTGAAGTCCAACTACACTTTACAGGAAGCCTATGCTTAGTACATCCATACTTGTGGTGGTAGTGGTGTTTTTTTTTACAGTTAGGAGCCGCCAAATTGGCACCCCATGGATTAGGACTACGGTGGGGAAGAGGGCTTTAATTTCCCTCCTGATTTAGGCCCAATCCAGATTGTCCCCTACGGCTGCTATTTGAAAAGACATTATTGTCATTCTTGTAGTTATTTCGTGGCCTCTCTCTCATTCTGATGAAGCTCAGCTACAGAAGGCTGTGACACACCGGCCGCACTGCAGTGCGCTGCAGTGGCGTATAATAGCGTCTGCACGCGGCTCGAAGATCTCGGTGTGTCTGGTCTTTTGAAAGATTGCTGCACGTGAGCGAGCCTTCTCTGTTGTGGTGCTACAATTGTGGAACTCCTTGCCAGGGGATTTGAGAACTACCCCCTCCCTCATGATTTTTCGGCGGGGGCTTAAAACATTTCTGTTTCGTCTAGCGTTTGGGTGATGGGTTGTTGTTTGACTCCAGTGTCTCAAGATGTTCTGCTTTGCTGCTTCTCTGCTCCATATTGTCACCCCCCCAGTGGATTTTATTGTTTTTAATTTATTTATGTATTGTTTTTAAATTATGTATTTTAATTTCTTGTTGTAAGCCGCCTTGGGCATTTGCCTCAGCATAGGATAAGGCGGGGTATAAATAAATAAATAAATAAATAATGCAGGAGAGCTGCGTTCCAGTTCAAGCAAAGTTGGACAAATTGAACCATTTGGTGCTGTGGGGGCAGGACACGGAGCGACACGTTGGCCAACCAGAACCGAGTCTGAAAAGACTCAATTCTGATTGGCTAACAGAGAGTGGGGGTGGGGCAGGACATCTTACACTTTTCAGATCAACAGCTCCGGTGTAGATAGGGTTTGTCACGGTGCGACACGGCAGCTACTCTCGCAGCACAATGCAGCGCGTCGTTGGCAGTGTGTCACAGCCGTCATACAGTGCTTGCACATAGTGGAGCCCAAAGGAAAGTTGGTTAGTGTACCGGAGGAGGGAAGAGAGGAAGAGGGGAGGAGAGAGGAACTCCTTAGAAGGAAAAGAGGCAAGGCAGTGGGGGGGGGGGAAATGTGGGCGGAAAAGGGACATTATATTGTTAGATGAAGTGGGCTCCCAGAAGATTCCAGGGTAAAGAAAGGAAAATGTAATGAAGCAGGCATTATGGGTTTTCTAGCCATGTTTATTATTTGAGAAATAAAAACTAAAATCGTACTGTCTTCTTAAGAGATTTCTTTCAAACACACACTCTGGAGATGTGCGTAGATAAAAATCCTTATTTACAGGCGAAGATGGGTCCTTATTTCTCCTACCAACGTTTCATCCCACACGAGGGACCTTGTCAAGGTAACGCAGCATAACACTGCTAGATGACACTGAGAACATGGAGCTCTTGCTAGCGTATACCAGTAAAAGCCATAGCAACCGTTAACTGACAACGGAAGCATCAATCTCTGCTCAAAGGAAAATGTTGGAGTGCAGGGAGGGAGGAGGAGGATAAGAGGGGAGACAAAAGGGATTAGTAGAAAGAATGAATGTTTTTCCAAGCAGCTCCTTCTCCTTACAAAATGTGGCCTTCCTGGCCAGAGGATCTGTGGCCTCTTGCCAACAGTCCTTCTAACAGGCACATTACTGGTCTAGCCCTTTGCTTTTCAGGCAGGTGCTCTGCACCATGTGCATGTATTTAAATGCGTGTCTCCTGCACACCTTAAAAGGAAAGAAAACAAAACAAGTATTTGTGATGTAAACCCTACATATCAGCAGCCAAAGAGCTGGCTATTTAGTTCCACTCAGGATGGGCAATTTAGCCCCCTCCCCCCTGCTTCTCGACTCTGGCGATGCTCTTCTGTTCGCAACACTGCAGCAGAAGCTGCAACTGGCAGCGTTCTTTTTTCTGCACAACTCTTCCATGTGCAGTGGCCCCATCAGAGTCAAGATGTTAAACCAAACAGAGCCTGCTGTGGTGAGCTGCTGAAGCATGGATGTTTTTTCAAGCAGCTCCTACTGCTTACCAAAAAAAAAAAAGTTACAATGAAATGTTGATCATGCTAAAGAAATGCTTCTGAAAAGTGTGGTACACCAGTGGCGTTCCTAGGGGGGGGGGGCGGTACTATACGTTGCACACAGGTCTACTCAGCGTTACATGGTGGCCCCGCCCACTCACCATTGGAACCAATCCAAGCAGCGGAGGCTTAGAATGGCTCCAACGACGAGTGGGCGGGGCCACCATGTAATGCTGAGTAGACCTGTGTGCAACGTATAGTACCGCCCCCCCTCTAGGAATGCCACTGTGGTACACTATCAATCTGTGCAGTTGTCTCTTGTTCTTTTGTGCCTTTTCTACAGCTGTTTTTGACCCACCAATGTTATTACGCTACATCCAACAAACCTCTTTGGTTCCCTAGGCTCCAGTCCCCAGCCCCCCAAGCCTCTCTCACTTTCTTCCTGTCCCTCTACCCAATGTAAGGCTTTGGCCTTGCACTGTTTTCTCCACTCTGTCTCTTTTTAAAATTAATAGACATTTTCATCTATGTCGTCCTTGTGATCCTGTCTTTTTTGTTCTTTGTCTTCTCTGCACTCTTCCTTCAGCTGCCTTTCTTTTGGACTCCTGTGCCTCAGCTTTCCCACCACCTGGGACATCTTCCCAGTCTTCAGCTTATCCCACGAAGCTACTCTTGTCCCTAGAGCTGGAGTGAAGTTTAATATCAGCCAAGCTGACAACTTTCCCTTCCTTCACAGAAGCTGGACTGCTAGCATTCTGACAGTGTTGGTCTGGGCATTTTAGTAGACAATAAGCTAAACATGAGCTGGCAGTGTGATGCGGCAGCAAAGAAGGTGATTGAGATTCCTGGCAGCATCGACAGAATCCTGTCCAGCATCAGGCATTGCAGAGATCTACTAGTGTGTTCAACCACCACCCCTCCCAAAACAAGAATACAGAGGAACAAAACATGGTTTTAGGTCTAGGTGGGAGACACAGAGATGTAGGCTTGAGTCTGTTGACTTAGACTCGAGTCGGACTCAAGTCGCTTCAATGACTTGACTTGGACTTGACTCAGCGATTGTAAAAGACTCAAAAGACTTGAGTCAAGACTTGGGAGCCTTTTACGACAAGTCGAATTTTGTTCAGGTTTAAACCCATTTTCCTCATTAAATTAAATTAAATTAAACTCGCAACTCGCAACCAAAGACTCGGAACTTGGGGGCAAAGACTTGGGACTTGACTTGAGACTTGGATCCAGAGACTTGGGACTTGACTCGAGACTTAGAGACTTGATCCACATCCCTGGGGGGGGGGGGGAACAGCAGCCACATGAAACACTGGCGAGAAACAACTGAGAGAATGGACTCAAATAGTGAAGTTAGTCACCAGACAAAAGGCTGCGTGGTTGGGTGGTCTGCTCACATAGCTCACAGCAATCAACAAGCGTTTCATTGGGAGTGAGGGCAACTGGCCTTGGGCGCCTGGCCTGCTGGATGCTGATTGCGCTGTGCTCAGAATCTCGTTTGCCATTCCGAGGCAGAGGAGACTTTCTGGAGAAAATGGCACTTGAGTCGAGAAATGCAGCGGAGCATCGATGAGTTCGGTAAACTCCCTCCAACCTTCAAGTCTGGATACTGGTAAATATAAATCTTCCGAACCGCTTGACACGTTTTGGTGCGCCTAAGTGGCAAGGAAGTAGAGATCCCTGCCTGGAAGGACGAGACAAATTGTTTGATTTATGGAATCAAATGGACTGCCTTTGCTATGGCAAGCTCTCATAGCTGTCGCCTTGTCATGCTGCAACGTTCGACCATTTGTCTGCGGGGACGGAGAGGGAAAGGCGATTGCGATTCTCTCAGCCACGATTCTGACAGAAGAAATGCTCGCTCCCTTTATCGCACTTGATCCTCACTTGCCGTATGACATTGCGCACACTGTATCAGGCAGAACTTGACATGAGGCACCCTTGGGGAGGCCTGGGAGCGCATAAGACATGGCACTTTAGTCGCCTGAACTTTCTCTTTTAACCATTTGAATTAGTGGTTGTTATTAGCACAAAATCACCAGTTAAAACACTCTCAGTTCGTGTTTTTTTTTTTAAACAGCGAAGCTAATTGCTCCTAAGTGCCCAGGTTAAAGTGAAACGAAATGGCACCTTTGTGCCGACGGTGTCCCCCCCTCGCCGCCCCACCGTTCTCACCGGCACACACATAATGACCTTTAAAATAAGCCGTTACAATTCTGACATGGTACCAAGCTGACACCTTGGGTTGGGACTTAATTTTGAGTTATGGCAGCGTTAGAAAAACATATGATGTGGCCGTTTGTTTGTAGAAAGAAGGGGGGAAATCATAAAACCCTCTTTTTTTATGAGCTGTTGCTTGATTCGTTCCTGCAGCCCCAAGTAGCAAGCTTCTAAATCAATGCACACAGCTGTTCTTGGTTCTCGGAGCTCAGCAGGTGTACTGCCCAATGCGCCTGCCATCTACCCCCACACACATAACAAATAATAATGTCTTGCACACACCAGCCATCCATCACCATTATAGCCAGCCCCGGTGAGGCCACTGTTCTCAGGGTAGCAGGGAGATCCCCCCTCTTTTTTTTTTTTTTTTACAGTAGAAATACTTTGGCCATGGACTATTAGTCACACTTTCTGGACTCCTTTAATTGAATAACCTTTGGCTCTTGTGGCACGAAGAAAAAATATATATATATGAACCCACACACCACAGTGTTTATTTGTGTCAAAAAACAATTGGGGTACTGTGGCTGGCGAAATCAATTAGTCTTCCTCTTGCAGTAAGGGTCCACATCTGGTGTGATTTAAGTGAATGTAAGGGAAGGGCCGCAGAGGCCCAGAGACCCTGAGTTCTCATTTCAACAGGTGACAGAGAAGGCATAAAAGGCTAATATATACTACAAGTGCGTAGGCAGGGCTATAAATACTGGTGGGTTTACTTAGGAGGTAAAAACAAAGCGAACCAATAATGCAAAATAAATACCTTCCTGGACTGGGCTGTCACTTGGAATGAGCAGAGACAGCAGGAGGTGAGACTGGGAGGGGAAGGGCTTTGCGGAGAATGACATCCAGGAGAGTCTCCTTTGCTTGTGGAAGCTGCCCAAAGCTGGGGGGGGGGGAAGAGTCACTCAAGGATATTTTTGGAAAACAAGGTTTCAAACTTGCACTCGCCGTCGCTTCCTCTATGAGGTTAATGGCAGGAAAGGGATGTGGGGGTTTTTGCCATGAAAGCACATGCCACCAATAAACCGGTTAGTCCCTCGAGAGCCACGAAACCTTTTTGGGCTGGATCCCAAGGTTCCCTTCCGCACGCAGAAGGTGCCTTCCGCTCACACAAGGGTTGTTTTCAGCCTCATGCTAGAGCACCGCATGAGAAGGATGAAACCAACTCCAAAGACGTTCTTTCTTTCGCCGAAGCACACGCAGTCCTCTCAAATCTAACATTTATGCTAAGGTGTAAATTCTTGCATAACCTCTTGCACAAGTGTTTGTGGAGCTGTGGCGGTAGTTATACCCCATCTGCTCATGGGTGATTGGTTTCCACTGTGATTTTAGTTGACTAGGGGACCTGATGGTTATGCCAGGTCACGTTCTGGAGAACTACTGTAGTAGCATTCCTCCAAATGATCTCTCTTGATTGTAGCCTAACTTCATCCAACCTT
This sequence comes from Plestiodon gilberti rubricaudatus, assembly GCA_026170595.1. Taxonomy (NCBI): domain Eukaryota; kingdom Metazoa; phylum Chordata; class Lepidosauria; order Squamata; family Scincidae; genus Plestiodon; species Plestiodon gilberti. The sequence continues at coordinate 103,034,879 of JANXHW010000002.1, read as the reverse complement.
TCTTGCTACATACAACGCTCTAACCACTTTTGTTCCACGTTACTATGATTCCACTGTGCTATTGCAACTTGATCTAGCTGACAGCAAAGTTCCTCTTGGACTTGAGGTAGGAGATAGTGTTTCCAGAGGGCTGAAGGCTGTAAAATAATATCACTGCTCTTGGTTCGTACACTCATCCCACTTTCATCACCAGGTAAACTGATTCTGGTTGGTTTTGTATAGTTTCATAAATCAGCAAAAATGTGTTTGATTTGAGCAGAGGCAACAGTGGGTGAGAAAAAATAGATGTAGCTAATGGGAAGTATCACTTCTCTGAAATAACTTTCAACTTGCTTTGAACGTATCGTTGTCTATTTCCATCCTTCTTTCTTGATGTAGAACCAGACTACTAAGAAGATCTTGACAATGGCGTTGCCAGGAGCAGCAGCACCTGGGTCGGCTATGTCGTGACGTCATGTGATGTCGTGACATCAATTCCGGGTTCTCTTGGAGGAGGTGGAGACGGCTTCATGACCTGACTGCTGCCTCCCTTCTCATTTAGAGGCTCAACGAGAGCCCCCAAAGGAGGAAGGGGGCCAGCAACCAGATCGTGAAGCTGCAGAAATGCGAAGAAGCGAGCATAGTGGTAACCATGGCTGCTGCTGCTTCTTCATCTGCTGCCACTATCTTGCGTGGGCCTCATGTGGCGCCCCCTACTGGCCTTGCACCCAGGGCAGACCATCTCCCTCTTGCTACGCCGCTGGATCTTGGATTGCATTAGAATACCGGTTGTAGGCATGTCGATTTCCAAAGTAGACAGCAATAATTTACATCCATGTCAACAGCTCATATGCTTGGGGAGTTCTGATGTGCACAACCAGTTCTCTACAGTACGTGCAAGAGCATTATCATCTTGATGTAGGGACCCCCAGGTCCCCAGGATTCTTGCAATTCTATAGGTCTCTAAACGCTTCAAAAAAAGCTGAGAGTTACAATTGAAAATAGCTCAACGAAATAATGCCCTTTGCTTTACTAACAAACAGATGAATGGGACTTATTTACACAGACAATGTGTAAAGAAAGACAATGTGTAAAGAAAGACAATGTTTCTTTCTTTGCTTTCGCTGTCTGCCAACAGGGAAAGGGTCATAACACATCAACAGACATTAGTTTCTGATTAACTTATGATCAATTGCTTACACTGGCACTACTAATAACACATCAGCATTCTAAATTCTTTTGCTTTTTGACTTTTGTACTCACAGTGATTTGGGTGTAACCCCACCATTTCTTTATGTGCACAATAAAGATTCAGTTCTCCCCCCAAAATTTATCTATCTATTTATTTATTTCCCCCCCCCATGCTTATTTTTTAAAAAATAAAGTGCCTTACCGTGCTGTGACTTTTCACCGCCACATCCTTTTGCCGTGATTTTTCACCACTGCGTCTTTTCGCTGCCATTTTTTGGCCGCTCTGTGTGGCTGCTGGAACTGCCCCCCCCCCCGCTGCCACGTCTTCATCCTGGCAGCTGACTGCTCTCCGCAGCTATCGGAACTCTTCTGAGTCTGGCTGCCCGCCGGCCAGACTCCTCATGTGCCTGCAAGACACGCACATGCGCACAACTCTTTTAAAACTTTCTTAAAGCTTTTAGAGCATTGTGCACCTGCACGAGCCTTGTACAGGCACGTGAGGAGTCTGGCCAGTGGCTAGCCAGGCTCACAAGAGTACCAGCAGCCGCAGACAGCAGTTGGTCACCAGGAAAGCAGGGGATTTTCCAAGGCATTTCCTGGTTTCAGGGGGCCAGCCAGGATGTCAGGGCCAGCCGGGCCGGGACCCGGGATGGATCCCTGAAACTGCGATTGTCCCGGAAAATCCGGGATGGAGGGTAAGCCTTTTCAGCTCAATCCTAGGTATCACCAGGTCAGGTTGGGAAACATCTCTGATGAAACTCTGAAGAGCCACTATAAGTCAGTGTAGACAGGACAGAGCTAGCTGCACCAATGGTCTGACCCAGTATGGTAAGTTCATATGCTGGTATGTAGAATGCCCTGGGTTGTGTGTGGGTTTTTGGTTTTTTTTGGCCTATTTTTCCTTATTCTTTGTCACATCTAACTTCCCAGAAGTTCCCATGCAGGGTCAGCAGTTGAAAAAACTGTTAGGACATCCACGTACAGCAGTTTTTGTCCTTTGTCAAAACACCATTATCAGCCAAACGTGCGTTTGTGGAGTTGAATCATTCTCCCTTAACTGGAGTAGCTAAGCCACACAGATTGGGCTGCCAGACCTGAAAAGGGGTGGGATGGAGTGACCCGGATGGTTCCACTCCTCCAATCAACCAACTTGATGACATCATCAGACCCAGGTTACTTACGGCGCAATCTCACTCAACCTTCGAGCGTCGGAGCTTGTGCTCTGCCGCTCAAAGGCATTGCAAATGCGCCGTAAAGCACATTTGTGACTCCCGTGGAGTAAGGGCCGCTGGGGCAAAGGCAGAAAGCCCTCACTCTGCCGGGTGACCGTCCCTGCACCCGCCAGACTAGGTAAGCCCAGCATCGACTGAAATGAGATATCCCCCATTGTCATGTGTATGCACCCATAGGAATTATTCTAGGAACCGTCTTCTCAATACAAAGTATTACGTTCAAGTAGGCTGTGATCCCAGGCCCAGTTACGCACCCTTAATGTGAAATCTTAAAGGAGCAAAGGGTGGAAAACATTTCAGCCCTCATGCATTTCTTGGAAGTCCGTCGTATTGTTTTCCGTGAAACGTACATCCATGTAAGCATGCTTAGGATCACACCACTTCAGAAAAGTCGAACACTGCCATAAAAACAGCAATAACTCAGTCCTGTGTGTTTTCAAACTGGTTCCAAACAGTTGGCTGCCAGTTGCCCTCTGACACAGACACATAAAAGGAAGTAGCGAGTCCGGTACCAGCAGGGATCACTGGAAGAAATGTACCCCTCATAAATCAAGTCGGCACTGTTACAGAGTTTGAGTACAATGAAGTGCATGTGTGTGAGGGTTGTAGAGGAGGGACTTGGTTTGCTGGCTCAGAGAGGATGTGCTCTGTTGCCAGGAAAGGAATGTCACAGTGGGGGCGGGGAGAGTGCAGAGCTGCCACAGGCAGAGCTAATTTGAAGGGAACTAATTTGAAGGGAACAGTTTGAGAACTATAGATTAGGTCGTCGAATAATACTACAAAGAGTGTCTGTACACAGAGTCTAGACCTGGGAGAAGAAATGAATGCCCAGGAACTAAGGGTACAAGCCTTCAGGATGTACTTAAGTTTCCTCCAGGATGTTCTCCAGTTGTCCATTCACAAGGCTGGCCCAGGTCACCTTACTGCCTGAGGCAAAAGACAAGATGGCCGCCCCACCCAACCTCTGTCAGCTTGCTGGGGGTCCTGTGGCAAAGCCCTGCAGTCAGTGGCATCGCTCTAGGTGGGGTGGAACGCTAAGTTGCGCACCGCTCTGACCCTCCGTTTCCGGCATGAGGCAGGAAACTCCCTGCGCGTTGCCTTTGCTCCACTGAATGGCTCCGACGATGAGGGGGCGGGGTGCACTGGCATCACTGCAGGGGGAGGCGGAGCTCCAAGTTCCGCCAGGCTCTGACCCTCCATTAGACAACGGGAGAAGGCGGCCCCGCCCCCTCGCCTTTGGAGCCATTCCGGCAGACGAAAGCAAGCGCTTTCAGTGGCTGGAATGGCTCCAAAGGCGAGGGGGTGGGGCCGCCTTCTCCCGTCGTGTAACGGAGGGTCAGAGCCCGGCGGAACGTGGAGCTCCGCCCCCTGCAGTGACGTCAGTGGCGGGGTGCCTCGTGCCAGAGAGTAAACAGAGGGTCAGAGCGGTGTGGAACTTAGCGTTCCGCCCCACCTAGAGCGACGCCACTGCCTGCAATGGACCCTCATGGCACTACTTGCTTCTGCCTCCAAGTGTAACACTTTTTCACATTTTAAAAGAATTTTGTTACAGCCCCATCACTAAGGCAAATGTTTCTGATTCCCAATTCCCAAGGTTGCGAAGTTTGTGCTGATAGCACTGCTACTGCATTTTTCTGACTTACCGAGCATTACATAATTGTTCTACAGAACATCAGCAGCAGCAGCTCAAAGTTAGCCTCACCAGCCTATGAACTGGCAGGCTCTGGGCAGTGTGGCGTTCTTAGTGTTCGTATATGTGCATGTGTACTAGAAACAAGACACATCCATTTCCCATACTGAGATTGACCTGCTAGAGGCAGAGGAGGAGCTAGTTTTTGCACACACCCCTCAAGTCCCCCCAAACTCGTTACATATAATATTAACTATGATAATAATTAATTAATAATTAATAAATAATAATAATTCCAAAACATTCACAGAAAGGTAACATTTCATTCCCTCAGATCCTTACAGTATAGTACACACCCTAATAAAAATGGGTCCCCTATAGGGGAGAAAATTGGGATATAAATTCAATAAATAATTCAATAAATAATAATTTATTATTATTAAATGGCACTCCCGTGATACCCCCCCAGAGGCCTGGCCCCTGGGGCCCCCCTTAGCTACGCCACTGAGTAGAGGCTGGGGGTGGGGCCAAACCCCCAAATCCAGCCATTTACATAAGCAAAACTTTTACAAAATATTTCCAAAGGGCAAAACTAGGGACAGTGATTCATGAGGGGCAGCTCCTGTTTTCTGGCAAATGTCTCTAGTAAATCACTGATTCCGACTGCAAGGTAGTGGTTGTCTACTGGAGTGGGACATTGAGGGTGCAATCCTTTTGTCAGGGGCAATGAGAAGGGGTGGTGGTCTTGGGCTCCTGCCTGCTACCGGTGTCCCTTTAGTAGAGGCTCAGTAGACAATGTAGGGCTTCCCGGACCACGCCCACCTGGCTTGTCTCTCTCTTCCTCCCCTGGGCCTCAGAGCAGGGAGGGGGTTGACAGCACCCTACTACTACTACTACTACTACTACTACTACTACTACTACTACTACTACTACTACTACACCTCCACTTCCATTCCGGACACCTATACACACCTGAGAGTCCCACTGAATACAGTGGGACTTACTTCTAGGTTAAACACGCATAGGGAAAAGGGATTTCAATGCACATGTATGCGGATGCCACACACACACACACACACACACACACACACACACACACACACACACACACAGGGGGGGAAATCTAATTTTGCAGCTTTGTCCCTCTTGCATTATGGGTGTGGCAATCTTTTCTGGCTAATTCCCCCTCCACCCCTTCAAGCATATGCTGTAATCGCTTTACATTATGCAGTGTGTGGATGCTTTCACTCATAAAAAGCCATAATAAAGAACAGGTAGTGGGCTAGGACAGAAGTGAGTCATCTCCAGCAGCTCTCCTGGATGCTGAGGGATACACATCATTACAAACTCTGTGCAAACCCGTCAGATGCTTTCTGGAAATCAAACATTGCTTTTTTTTTTTTTTTTTTTTTAAGGAAGCCATCATCATCCTTCTCTGTTTGTGATATTTAACACTCAAATCTGTATCGCTGAAGAATTAAATCCAAGAACTGAAGTCCAGTTTGTAATTAATATATGGAATGAGCTGCCACAAGATGTGACGATGGCCGTAGCCTAGAAAGCTTTTAAACAGGTTCAACAAATGGATGCAAGGGAACAGATCTATCAATGGCTATAAGCCCTAGGTGGGGATCACAACATATGAAGGAGGATGAAAGAAGGGGGTAGAACGACTAGAGATGATGGCAATAAAATCTTATTGAAGAGTAAAAAAGAGGTAAAGATAGGCTAGGGACAAGACAAGATTGGGAAGATAGTAACGTTAAATCAGAAGCAAGGGACAGACGTTGGGTGGAAGAGGTTAGCAAGTCGATTTCCTGGCAAGATGTGTGTGCATGCATGTGCGCGCGCATACACACACACACACACACACACACACACACACACACACACACACACACACACACACACACACCCAGCTCCTCCTGCCTGAGGTTGAAGGAAAGCTGCATGTCCCATCCCACCCACCAGCACATTTACTTACCCACAACTCAGCCCCTGTCTCAGAGGATAGCCAGTCACTTCTTCCTCTGACTCCGTACCTGTTGCTGTTCAGTTGAAGCCTGACCTTGAAGTGTGAACACTTTGCACAGTGATTCTTCCTCCATACTTTTGTAGCCTATACATTTGTACAGTAGCCTTCCTCCATACGTTTGGCTCCTCAACCTGAATTTAAACTTGCCTAGAGACTCTGAGAAGAACTATTTAGTCAGAGAAGTTACTCACCCTAACTTGGATGTAAATGCTTGTTGTTGTTCAGTCGTTAAGTCGTGTCCGACCCTTTGTGATCCCATGAACCATATCCCGCCAGGCCTTCCTGTCCTCCACTATCTTCCTGAGTTCGCTCATTTTCATGTTCGTTGCATCGGTGATGCTGTCTAACCATCTCATCCTTTGCCTTCCCCTTCTCCTTTTGCCTTCAATCTTTCCCAGCACCAGAGTCTTCTCCAGAGAGTCCTCTCTTCGCATTAGGTGGCCAAAATATTTGAGTTTCAGCCTCAGTACCTGTCCTTCCAGGGAACAGTCAGGGTTGATTTCATTTAGGAATGTAAATGCTAGAAAGGGGTTTATATAGAGATTTGGCAGATTTGGTTTTTTTTATATGGGAGCCCTGGAAGTCTGTGCCTTAACAGTTGTGAGTTAGCTGTGAGTCGAGAGTTAAAAAAAAATAAACAAAACCCTAAAAGCTGATGCCGATAAGACACAGCAAGCCGCGTACCCCCAGGGGTATGCGTACCACAGGTTGAGAACCCCTGCCCTAGTACTTCAGCTTAAAACTTAAGCAGAAGGTACAGTAGTGCTGTGCTTATACTAGGTGAGGCCAGGCTTCTAATAGGTCCTGCCAGGCCTGGCCAATCCAGAGGCGTCAGCCTGCCTGCTACTTGCAGCAGGTGCCAGCATTGCACACCCCTAAGAATCTCTTCTGTGCCAGATTGGCATTGCTAGTTCCAACCCAATGATATCATGCTCCCCTGCAAATACAGCTAAAGTTATGACAACATGGACATATCATTTGCACATCTACTTGTACTGCACGATAAAGGGGAACATCAGAGAGACTTCCCCAAATTACGTGGTAAATTCACATGTGAAACTGCCCTGCTTTATAAAGAGATGGGGGGGCGGGGGGCTCAAATCCAAGATTCGAACAGATCAAGTTGAGATGAGGGAAGTCTAGGATCCTTTGGAGAGATTCCATTCGTATTAGAACTCTTTTTAGCATCTCTCCAAATTCATCATATATTTTGCTCAAATAGGAACAACCAAATGTGCCTTGAATTTGGTTTCAAGAAGCATAACACTGCAACTTTGTGTGGCGCTCGGCCATCTCATTCTCCAGGCATGAATGACGTGTTGGACTTGATGTGACACACCTACCTTACAGATTGGTGGCTCCTGATGTTTTAGGTTTTAGTTGCAGTGAGATGCCACCAATAGATCACACTAGAGTGATCTGCTCATGAGAACCCAGTTTGAGGGCTCCCACACCAACGCTCCAATCTTATTTTAAAAGCATATGAGTTCCACATCCCCCCCGTCCCCCATTTCCCTTTTTCCTTCGCATCTCTCTTGTAGTTTGTGCTGCCTTTTTAATATCACCAGGCTCAAGATAATCCCCGATGAAAGCAGATCACATTTGCTTGAAATTGCTAGCTTTGACAGAGATTACCGTGCTGGTGAAATGAGACACTTTGTAAGAGGGCAAATCTCATTCCCAACAAGCATTGTAAGAAGGCAGATAGACCCCCCGTAAGTCATACTCTAAAAAAACAAACACCTCTGACTTGTCATCCTTTAGTAAACACACAATTGCTTTGTTTTTGAGCTATTGGTTGCAGACTAAAAACATACTATATGACTTTGATAAAAACATTCTGTTTTGTAATAGTAGTTTTTCAATTTTGTAAAATTTTTCAATTTTGTAAAATTGAAGTTCTTCAGGTCTGACACAGTAAGAGGAGGGCTCCTTCCTCTCGCCAGTTTCAACCCTGACTGAAGAGCGCAAGCCATAATCCAAGTACCTGGCATTGCTCTTTGCCAGCAAAACAGAGTAAAATAAATAGAATAATCTAGCAGGTTTGACGGGGTTCAGAAAACTTAATGCAGGCTTAGTGACTAATCATGTCTGTTTTATCTTCTGTCATCCACTATTTTTTCCTGCCATTAAAAAAAAAAAAAAACCTCAAAAACCCGACCACTGGAGTTTGTACACTGGTGAAATAAATGTGTCGTGTGAAATTTCAGCACCGAAGATACGGACTTATATCCTGCTCGTTGTAATTACTGTAACTGACACCTCTTCCCAATTCTTTCCAGTGATAATACTCAGCATTAATGTTGTACTTTGAAGGGTTCAAAGTCTCACACACATCATCCCGGTAATCCTTACAATAACACTGTATTATTACCATCGTTTCTAGATTCGGGGGAGGAAGGAAGCTGAGGTTGAAAGACAATGAGTTCCTGGCTGAGGCAATATTTTTCAGCCAGGGACTTCCTGGTTCACAGCTCATACTCTTCAAGCCCAATCCTACTGGGCTGTAACGCTGGTGGAATGAGAGTTCAGCCAGTGTTAACTGCCTTATGGCAGTCGTAAAAGGCAGCACTTCCAGCAGTGTGGAGTTGTGGGCAGCTGGAGCACCGGTCTGAAGGCCAGAGCCTTCCCCCACATGCCAGGGGATCGTCGCGGACCCGCCAACCCAGGTAGGACTGTGGGAGAGGCAGGGCGGGACAAGGGCGGGGGGACAGAACAGGGAGGCATTGGGGGGCAGCGATGGGGGCAGATCTGGTCCAGGAAGGGGGTGGGTTCAGCAGCAGCAGTGGCTGCTGAATCCAACCCCCCTTCCTGAACGTGATTCCGTGGCATGGATCCACGAGGACCTGCGCCAGCGATTTTGCTGGCGCAGGCCTGAGTAAACCCATAACATTAGTTCTCTTACCCAGGGACGTCAATGGGGGGGACAGGGGGCAGACCGCCCCAGGTGTCACCCCAAGGAGGGATGATACCAAAAGGACTTTCTATTGTATTTGTTACCAGTGATACAAAAACTGATAGAAAATAGGTTTTAAATTTTTCCCGATCCCCGCCATGACTCGCGTGGGGATCGCATTTCCCAAGAGCCCTCCACATCATGTGGTCTGGTAGGAAGTCCATGGGAGTGACACCATGAGATTTTGTCCTGGGTGTCACCAACCCTAGTGATACCCCTGAACTTTACAGAGGACACCTCTGGGACTCCCCCCCCCCCCGCAGGATGCAGCGTGAGCAGAAGGGGATGAGACATTTGACCCTTTCCCCATCGACTATTTTTCTGATTAGGATTGCCCATCACAAGCTCCTTTTGCACCCATGGCGGAAAACAGATAGCATTTTGATTGCTCATTCGGAGCCAAGCCATAGCAAAATGCAGAGATGTGCTCTGCGTTCCTCCTCTCCCCACCTAGGAGAATTAAGTATTGACATTACGTACTCATACTACTTCCTATTTCTTAGATGCATGATCCACCAGGTGGCAGTATGATACTGGTAATAATTCATGCCCACTTTACAGAGGGGTAAAATGAGTACAGCCAACTCTTGAGGTAGGCAAGGGCTGGGTTGTAGGGAAACATTTATGTCATCAAGAGAGGGGGCATTATTCCTAGGGGGCGCAGCACTAGAGATGTCATGAGCATCAAGGGTGCTTGAAAAAGTGAACACTCCTGTTTGAATGTGAGCAAGCAGAATTAAGGCAAGCACAAGCCTCCTTGCAAAGGCTTGCGTTTTTGTGCGCAATCGGATGACCTCTTGCAAAGGCTTGTGTGTCCCCTTGCTCAGTCACAGATCAGCTTGGTGACCTTGGAGAACTAGTCACTGCCTCTCAAACTCAGGCTGCCATCCAATACATGCTTTCCTGGGAGGGACTAAGCCCCATTGAACTCAGTGGGGCTTACTTTTGGGTAGACATGCATCTGTTTGCACTGTCAGTTCCCCAGTTGCAAAATGGAAATATTAGAAACTGGTTTCACTGGGTTGTTGTAAGGATGAATAAGATAGGGATGATGAAGCGCTTTGAATATTTTTTATGAAAAAAAAAATCTTCAAGAACATAGTAAGTAATAACAATTTTATGTTCTTTGACTTCACTGCTTCTCTATGGCTGGCAGTTGTTCCTACCTGAATTGGAAATCTCAGCAAAGCCAGGCTAACCGTAATCCAGTTAAGAATTCTATTTAGCAGCCTTTTTGCTCCTAGAGGAGGAAACTGCTTATATAATGAGCCCTTTCAGACACATGAATGGAATCTACTTTAACATTACTGTCTGCCAATTCTAGTACACCCCCCCCCCCAATCTTCATTGTAAAATTTAAAGTAGATTGTCATTCACTAAACTTCCAACCTCTTACAGGAAAATCCTAAGCATGTCAACTCAGAAGTAAGTCTCATTGTGCTCATTTGGGCTTGCTCCCAGGAACGTGTGTTGCTTGCAGCCTTAGGGCCCAATCCTATCCAACTTTCCAGTGCCGATGCAGCTCAATGCAGCCCCGAGGTAAGGTGACAAATGTTCCCTTACCTTGAGGCCTCTGTAACTCCCCCCCCCCACTGCAAGATGCAGCGCACGCCCCATTGGCACAGCTACATTGGCACTGGAACGTTGGATAGGATTGGGCCCCTTATTCACCTATCCTTATGTCTTACAAAAAAATAAGACAAACCAGAATCACTGCACAGTCTTCTTGTCTTTGATTGACTTTCCATATACCTATAATACTGATAATATAATACAGATAATCAGGAAAGAATAGGTGGCTCCACATGCAATTTGCTAGGACTCTGCTTGTTATGTCAAGTTTAATTGATGGATGTTCTTGCAATGCTTTGAAGAAAGCCGGCCTATTTATGAGGCCAACTGAAGCGGTTGCCTTAGGCAGCAGATTGGTAAGGGCTGCCCATCTCTGTCTGCCTACTTGCCCCCCACTCCTCTTCCTCCTCCTCTTTCCACTCCCTGGATTGGAAAAGGAAGAGGGGCACATAGAGGAAGAGGAAATGTGGAGGAGAGAAGAGTGCTGAGCTAGAACATTGGAGAGTGAGAGGAGCAGAGGCTGGCATATGATCGAGGAGGGGGGGTGGCATTTGACAACCCACCATTGGTCCTTCCAGATGAAAGACATCCGTTGCTCTCTGTTCAGTTCTGTAATAGCTGGCTTTCTGACAAAGCTATATTTTTCTTTCCATACTATGCAAGAGGTGTAAACTGCATCTTTATATGGTGCTCTTAGGCTCTGTCTCTGTGTATGAGACATAAGAATAATACATCACTTTCATGGGGGTAGATTTTATGTTCTGTGACGTAAATTCCAGAGACTGTTGTATGAAGAGAGACATATATTTAACTTGAGAATAAAAATACAAGTAAAAGAGTAAGGGCCCATCTCTTGGCTACTTGGGGGCATTTTCGCAGAATGCATCTTTCGGAGACATGCACATCTGTTGTGAAGTACAGAGGTTTCAGCAAGAAGAAATAATCAACTAGAAAAATGCAAGATGGTGTCAAACTAAAGTAGCCTTGCTTGGGAAGCCACTTAATTGTTGTTTCCTGGTCTGTAAACCATCAATTCCATCCTTTTTTGTGGGTGTTGTCTATAAAAATTTGGCTGTGGGCTTTTGTTATACAAGGGCAACTAATTTTTACAGCAGACCCATAAATAATAATTAACATGCTGCAATAATGGGTTAATATCCTGCTTGGGGAAAAAAACCACCACTGCAAATGCAGAGCCTAGTTTGGGACAGGGGTGAATGCAAACTATATACCGTATTGTCCCGAGTATAAGACACACCTGAATATAAGACGCACCCTTAAAGTTTGGTGCTATTAAAAAAAAATTAATTAAATCACTGGCATTAAATTGCAACAGCCTGATTATAAGATGCACCCCTAGTTAAAAAACTTAAATTAGGAGAAAAAAGTGAGTCTTATATACTCAGACCAATACGGTATTTAAAAAAACCCACAAAATGATTCACATGATTTTCTTTGCTGTGGACTCATCTGTGGTCACAAACTTGGATACCCAGCTCTAGTTCGACACACAGCTTCATGCTAGCTCTCTTGAGATGTAGAAAGGGTTATTACCAGGTGTTCTCCAGGACAAAGCAGGGGATGCCCAGTGTACCAAGAGGCAAAAAGGGTGGCATTATTATGTGGATGACATCATTAGTACAGTAAACACACCAGTTTTAGAGGGTTTGCTTTGGACAAACGACATGACATGATTTTGTATTGTCATTTTCAGAAATGCCCCCTCAATAACATATCAGCAATTGGGAAACCTAACTCAAAGCAAATGGCCTTTATGACATCATCAGAAATGACTTGAAGGAAAACCTGCAAATGGTTGTAGCCAAAGTCCCCCCAAAGATTATGTATGTGACCCATCAAGGAACCCTCTGTTCAACAAGTCGAGTAGATCTGATGATAGATCACCAACCTGCCTTGCCTTGCAAATTCCTCAGGTATTAACCCCTAGGCTTCAGGTATTTCGGTACCCCTCCAGCGCTTCAATCTTCACTCTTACTATAGAGTGAGTTCCTCTCACTCTATAGCAACTTATCCCTGCGGGGCCCCTAGGCTGAAGCATAGTCAGCCTAATGGATAAGACACCCCTGGTGTTGTGAGTTACCGTATATCCTTTCTGAGAGTCAGGACAGGTATAAACTTCTCCAGAAATTACGACTTTGATGTTATAATGTAAGCTATTAGCTTTCCAAGGGCTTAATAGAGGAAAGTTCCACACTTCAGATGATGAGATTATGATTATGATTATGATTATGATTATGATTAACAACAGTATTTATATATCACTTTTCAACAAAAAGTTCACAAAGCGGTTTACAGACAAAATCAAATGATTAAATGGCTCCCTGTCCCAAAAGGGCTCACAATCTAAAAAAGATGCAGAACACCACCAGCAAACAGCCACCTGAAAAGACACTGTGCTGGGGCGAAAGGGGGGCAGTTACTCTTTCCCTGCTAAATATAAGAAGAGCACCAACTGAAAAAGTGCCTCTTGCCCAGTTAGCAGGGGTGAGTCCGTATATTATATGAGTCCCTATATACTTGGGATCAGGGGCGTAACAAGTCTTTTTGGCGCCTGGTTCGGGGGGGTTGGCGGCCCTAGGGAACGATCGTCTCCCCGTCGCTGGGAAAGGAGCGCTCCTTTCCTGCGCTCCGGGGGGGTGACCTCCGGGGGGACCCTGCACCGGGCACACACACCCCCAGCGCAAACCTGGCCAGCTTACCTCCTTTCCCAGTGACGGGAAGACGCTTCAGTTCAGTTCAGGCTTCAGCGGAAGTGAGTGAGTGTGTGTGCTTTGCTTTCAATTCCCCGCTGCCGCAGGTGGAGTGACCTTAAGGGCGGGTGGAGGAGGGAGGAGAGAGCCTCCCCCGAGCCCCTCCTCCCCCGGACTGGGAGGAGAGAACTCGTCTAGCGCCGGGCCGGGCGGCGCAAGAGCGCGACCCGCCGCCCGGCCTCTCGCCTCGGCAGGCGGGCTGCACGGCCGCAGCGAAGCGCCCGGTTCGGATGAGCCGCGCACCGCTGCTCCCGCTGCGCCCGGTTCGGTGGAGCGCCTGGTTCGGTTGAACCACGCGCTCCACCATTGTTACATTACTGCTTGGGATCCTCTGGCCCCTCTTAGCCCTCTGGATCCTCTTCTCAACATCTCCTCTGCTGTCGTCGTCGTCTTCTTAACTGTGGTTTCACCAGCATTCTATTCTCTCAGCCCCTCCCATCTGGTAGGACTGCCCAAGTAGATTGACATATCAATTGACAATGCCACATTATATTTGCATCTTTTTAAGATAGATTTTTAGATTGTGAGCCCTTTTGGGAAAGGGAGCCATTTAATCATTTGATTTTGTCTGTAAACCGCTGTGTGAACTTTTGGTTGAAAAGCGGTATATAAATACTGTTGTTCTTGTTATTAATAATAACATTAATTTAATAATTTATAATAATAATAATTATTATTTAATAACATTAATAATAATAGTATTATTAATATAAAGCCCAACATTATTATTATTATTATTATTATTATTATTATTATTAATAATAATAATAATAATAATAATAATAATAATAATAATAATAATAATAATAATAATAATAGAATTGAGAAGGAGCACCACAGAATTAGAACATTAAATATGCTCAGGTGGAGACAGAAAGCTCTGGCTGTCACTGTCAAGTAATGTTAGTCTACTTGCTGTGGGATTGTGCATGTGTATAGTATACACATATGATCTTAATAATATCTTGAAGATGGATTTGGAGGTAGCGGCAAAAGTAATCTTTTTAGCTTCTGTGGTGACCTCCTACTTCTCATCTCCTGACCACTGATGAGTGACATAATTGGCCTCAGAGAACACTATGACCCTCCATGAGAGAGTGGTTGTGGAGTGTGGTCTGGCAAACAATGTTCTGCAGCTTCATTTAAGTTGATGCTCACCCATGGATTTTCTTGAATTAGGCCTTAGAGTGGGCTTGAAACCTGTAAGTCATCTTTTCAGATATGTTGTACCTGAAGAAGGGCACATCGTGATGCTGGATGGCTACTACAGCATAACATGAAATAAGTTTAAGGAAGTTCCAAATGGACAATATTTCTACTGATGCTATTTGTATTTTTGATTGGTCCTCTCTCATACCTAATGAGTGCATTTAGCTTCCTTTACAACTTTTCTTAGCCCAGGGAAAAAAGGCACTGGACTCTATTAAATTTTCTTTCTTTTTTTTTACAGTGTTGTTTGTTATCTTGGAATGTAGACCCTGCGCTGGAGCGTGTAATTACAACACCATGTCCTGTGTTAAAAAGAACTCAGACACTAAATTGTCCATGTCAGCACCTGAATTTGACCATGAAATATAGTGCAGAGGGACCAAGAACACAGTCTGTGAGAAGGTGATGGCTAAATGTGCATTCAGGTGCGCTGGGCAATTCCAGTCTGCTCAATCCATTCCTCGAGTCCCATTGTGGCCATTTAATATTATTACCTGCCTTTTGCCCTTGAAATTTGCTTCCACCTCACTTTCCATGTGATGCACTTGAGGGGTAAGGGTCAAGGCTAGGAAAAAGTGCAATAAAACATGACTTATTTTACATGGGTGATCAGAGTCCTATTAAGTCGCAAAGAAGTTTTTTAGCAATGTCAATTTTCTGGATCATTTTTCCTGCCAACATCGCATGAAAGCTCTGCTGGTTTTTAACGCTTAGTGGCAAATGGCTGCAGAACTCCGGGAACGTAATGTAAAAACCATGAAGCGACCAAGTTTGAAGATGACACGGGATAGTAAAATCTCAAGCAGAACATGATGAGCTCCAGGAAGAGCTCTCCATACAGGGTGATACAGCTCGGGTGATAGAACAAACCATGGAGCTTAAGCAACAAAATGGTAGATGAAATTCACTGGAAAGTAGAGATGCCAATCATCCAAAATCCTCCTTTTGACTGATTCTATCTATCCAAATTACTTTTCATTTGGGGGGGGGGGGAAGAACCATTGCTGGCAACTGGATGCAGAAACCCTTGTGTAAGATGCTGTTCAACTGGATTGAGCTTGGGACACTCTAACCTATTTGACAAGACCTCATCATCCTGTTAATGGTGGCCAAGATACATACCGCAGAAAGCATGGAAATGTAGGCATGCTCCAGCGATTTGGGGATGGCATGAGCAAACATGGGAAGTATTAATAATGGGTAAAATTCCCAAACAACTAAAGGGGGTGATCAACTTGTGCCTCCCTACGCATACATGGCTCTCCTTTCTGACATTCAGAGTCTCTTCATAATTCATGTGGATGAAACTGGTAAGGCTTAGACCTTATTTTTGTACACCCATCATTACTATTTCCTTGACAAAGATTCAAGCACAATCCTAATCAACTTTCCAGAGCCGATGCAGCCATGCCAACTGGTTGTGCACTGCATTCTGTGGTGGGGAGACAGTCACGGATAACTCCCCAAGGTAAGGGAGCCTTTGTTCTCGTATCTTGGGGCAGCATTGAGGCTGCATCAGCGCTGGAAAATTGGTTAGGATTGAGCTGTAACAATGCAATCCTAGGCATATCTACTCAGAAGTAAGTTTTGCAGTGTTTCAATGAGGCTTATGCTCAAGCAAGTGCGCATAGGATTGCATCCTCAATTGCATCATCTTTTCTTTCATTGCAGCAAGTTAGAACAAACAAATGCCTTTTCAGGGGAACATTGATTTCTATTCCATATTGTCTGTCCTGATGTGTTCCTTTTATTTCCATTTATTGTTTTATGATCTGTTATACATAAAGTTACAAGTAAAGTGTGTTGTGTGTGTGTGTGTGTGTGTGTGTGTGTGTGTGTGTGTGTGTTTTAAAAGGAGTTGTGAACTGTGCATTGGGAAGCACACTCAAATGTTCATCTCATTGAAAGCAAGGAAGTACCTAGACCAGCGATTTTCAACCTTTTTCATCTCATGGTGCTAAAATTGTCAAGGCACACCAGCAGTTTTTGGACAATTGAGAAGACACATCACACTTCTAACAGGGGCTCACATCCCCCAATGGCCCTTCCCCAAACTCCCACGGCACACCAGCAGATAATTCACGGCACACCAATGTGCCGCAGCACACTGGTTGAAAATCACTGAGCTAAACACTAGCTCCATTTGGATGCACATTCTAATGTGCATTCTTGTGCACACCTGATTTGTTTTTCCCCCAAGGTTCCTAAAACGAAGGATATCTGAAATACTTTGGTGTTTGAGGATATCCAAGAAAAGGTGAGGTAGAAAAGCTGAAAATTCCATGAAAATAAAGGGTCAGATTTTGCACATTTTCAACTAAAAGTAAATATAAGTAGGGCACACGAGGACAAAAAAGAAGGAGTTAGTAGAAAGCTCATTACTCTGCCATAGTGGCAGTGTAAATAGGTGATCAGAGCAAGCATAAATGGAATAATATAATTACATTTGCACCCCCCAAAAAAATAAGCAGCGGTTTGGGTTGATGAGCACTTAATTAATTAATTATTAAAGAGAACTGCAGGATACCTGAGGGGTTCAGGTATAAAGAGGCTACCTGAACTCCATCCTGCCAGGGTGTGGGCATCTATGTAGTGGAAACGGTAGCAACCGTCTGCCTCCCTGGGTTAAACGCTTGTCACAACCTGACTCAAGGCTACCCTCCTCCGTCATAGACGGATTGAGCCTAACACGGCCAACCCCAAAGGGTCGAGGCAGCAGGAAAGCGCAGACTCCCACAGCAAAGCCTTGGGGTGACCCTTACTTAATCCAACCAGGGGTCTTGCCAGCCAGCCTCACCGATCCGGACAAGCATCTCGTGAGCAGTCCTGGCTCACCCTACTGACCTCAGAATGTACACCAAAGATGTAATGCCTTCCTACCCTGCCCACACACCACCTGCCTGAAGAACACAACCATAACTGGGGGAACAAAACGAGAAAGCCCCCTACCACAATGCCGTTCTGGGGTAGATGAAAAAAACTGCCGGCCAAGAGCCAATCAGACCAGCAGCAAAAATTCCTACCCCGGCTCCCAAGGGCAACCAGCTAATCTCAGACTGAACAAGGGGAGGAGTGGGCGTGGCTCAAAAACTCCGACACGACTGAGGGGACGAAGAGAAGCCTCGCCCCTCAGCACGTCGCCCCAGCTGCCTCCAGCCAATCAGGGCTGGAGAATTTCCCGCCTCTGCCCCAACGAGTGTGGGGGGGGGGCGGTGCAAATACAACGTTGGGCTATGCAGGCCCAACGTTGGCATTATCTCAGTTCTGGTTGCCCCACTGTTAGGGAAGCCGAAGACTGACCAAAGGAAGTAGAGCCTAATGGTTAGCGCTCACCATAACCTTTCCTGCTCTCTGCTTCATTGATTTACTGGGTCAGCAGCTGAATGTGGGAGAAATTGGTGGGACGCTGCTGCCACCATCCCAGGCAGGGTGGGCTTCTGGGAAGAACCTCCCCTCCCAGGAGATCACAGAACCTAGCAGCTCTAAATCGCACTAGTGAAACAAAGCAGTTTTAGTAACCGAACAAGCTACTCCGTTAACAGGGAACATGGACTAGAATGGCGGAGTAAAAATATAAGCAGTTTTACTAGAAACCCCAAAGAAGAAGAATTAAACAAAATGGGGAAGGGGTGAAGAGAAGTACAACCAACAAGCTGCATAAAAAAATGCCTTGATTTGGCTGGATGGTCACAAAGAGATACTGTAACTTGACCAAATTGGATGCAGTAGCTAGTAACACCCAGTAGTTAAGAAAAAAGCACACAAAATTCCAAGGCATGGCTGCAGTGGGAAGTTTGGCAGACTGTCTTGAAGTGGAAAGAGCAAGCAAAACAAATTACAGCGCAATCCGACTTAACTTTTGTGCCGGTTTAACCAGCGGCGCAGCGAGAACGGGAGGCCCCAGAACAGAAAAGGGATTCAAATCCCCTCCAGAAGAGGAATTCAAAGGGGATTTGAATCCCTTTTCTGTTCTGGGGCCTCCTGTTCTTGTTGCGCCGCTGGTTAAACCGGCACAAAAGTTAAGTCGGATTGCGCTGTTAATTCCCTAAATGCATATAACTACAAATACAGTCCCTATTGCTAGCTACTTAAGTTGTCCCAGGAATCCTGGTCTTCTTCACTTATGACTGAGTAAATGGGTGTGCCTTCCATGAACCAGCAGCAGGTTCCAAGGGCAGTCCTGGCAAAACACACTCCAACAATATCCTTGTGTGTTGGACACTCTCCTACTGACCAGCAACTTCTCTGTCTAACCAGGATTAATCTTCAGCATGTTATCCCACACCCAGACCATCAGAGCACTCAGATACTGGTTCACAACCTCAGATGCAAATAAGAGGTAGCCACAAAAGATAAAAATGGAACTTCTTCATTCAGGAGCAGTATACCTCTATTGAATGACAAAGAATTGGGGATGGTTTGCATGTTTTTCAGGGATTTCTGGCTGGCCACTGTTGGATGCAGAGAGCTGAAATGAATAGTTTGAACCAGAATTACTGGTTTATTCCAGTAAAGGAATTATGTTACTAAACATTTGAAGAGACCCTAAAAGTGTAATAAGTAAATAAATTATAACAGCCCAATCCTACCCCCCCCCCCGGCATAGGTGGTTCAGTGTGGGCTGCGTGGCACACACTGAATCCTATCTGGGGAAGGGAGAGGATGGAGGTCTACTCGAGGTAAGCAGGAATTTGCCCATTTACCCCAGGTAAACCCCCAGCTGCAATGGGACAACTCGGTTCTCTGCCAGCTCTTTAGCTGGCAGAAAATCAAGTAGCCCCATGTTGGGGCTTGTGGCCTGGGAGGGGGGGATAGAACATGGCATATGACACGGACACCGGTCCCATCCCCCTCCCAGGCCCAATCCACCCACCCCACCCTCCCACCACCCCGTTATGCCCCCTCTCCCAGACCCTGCACTGCTCAGAACTTAAAGAGGAAGGTGTTGATCTTCTAGCTAAAGTAAATACAGTGGGCCCTCCTTATTCGCAGATTTGCCATCCTTGGATTTGACTATCCGCAGATGGCCATCTGTAGAGGGAAGGAACCAACTGGGCGCAGTGGCAGCGCCACTGTGCCTTATTGAAGAGCTGTGCAGGCACGCAACCGGTTGTGTGCGCAACCGGAAGTCGCTTCTGGTCACGTTTTTTCCCTTCTAACAGGCATTTTTACACTATTACAATGCAGCACCAGAGGGAAGGAGCAGGTGGTGGGCCCATGCAGCTTTTCAATAAGGTACAGTGGCACCAACCCCACCCAACAGCGGACTTGAGCATCCACGGATTTTCGTATCCGCGGATGTTCCGGGAACAGAACCCCCACGGATATGAAGGGCCAACTGTAGTTACCTTAATATTAACATCAGTTTCTACACTTGAAGTGAGGGGATCATCCATGTGATAAAAACTGGTCTTGGAAACAAGGTCAATGAGCTTGACATCTGTACTGTGCAAAATAAAATAGATCAGCCAGAATATATTAGTCAAATGCCAAATAATAAGTATCATGGTTTTGGTAAAGGAAGAAGTAATATCTCCCAAATCTGCTGATACGTTTAGGAAAAACTGCACGCTTTGTCAATAGAGTGTACATAAATCTTCAAGAATCTTGGGTGAGATTGTTACCAAAACTATGTAAGAACTGATTGTTATGTAACATTTTGTAATCATGAACCACACAGTACCATTAAGTAGCAGAAGAAGAAATGCCACGTTGGGTATCAGCCTTAGTTAAAAGACAGAAAACAAGAATGGTAATAAATGGAGAATTCTCACAAAAGAAAGAGGAAAAAATGGGGTTTTAAAGATCTATATGGGGGTCTGCATGCGTTTCTTCTATCATTTTGCCGTAGTAGTTTGCATACTTATCCAAAAATATTTGGGGAGAGGACATAGGTTGGGAGTGTACAAAATATACACAAATTCAATCTGTTTAATAACATGGACATTTCCTGGGACAGATCATGTGGAGCTTCCTACCAGCTTTTGATGAACAAAATATTATCTGACAGGGTTCTTTTACTCAAAGGATCATTCTTTTTTTTATTACTCCATTTTAAAGGAAGCCAACATTTTCAGCCCTGTTTCCCCCAAACATTTTTGGGAAGAAGGGACCCCTTTTCACAAGGGAGGAAACGTGTCTTGTAAAGGCAACTCCGTTTTGGCTCAGCCCTAACAATAATGGAATAAATGAATATTGTCTGCTTAAAAACCCTATTTAAAGCCCTTAAAGTCTAAGTTCTTCGGAAGCAAGTCCTACTTATTTTGACAAAACTAATTTCCAATTAAGCATTCTTAGAATTCATCTTTAATTGGACTTCTTAAGCCAAAAGTGTTGCTGTATCAAGATCTAGCTTCTTCTTTCTCCCACCTGGTGTTTGAATTCGTTCTGAATCCATGCACATTTCGACCAAGACCCAGTGATTTACTACATCTGAGTTTCTCTGCTTGTCCCACAAGTTTCCCTACTGAGAGGTCTTGCTTTTGTCAAGGTCGTGCTCTGATCCCCTGTAAAAAGACTTTTGGAAAAGGAATTGCTGATCAATTTCAATAATGACATGAATAAAGTAATTTAGCATATATTATTTGCTGAACCTATAACTTCTGGAATTGCTCTCTTTCTCTTTGGTAACTTCAAGACTATTCACACATGGATCATGCTTGTTTTTTAGAATTATCTGATGAAAGCTGTTTGTCTAGGGAGTTCTTTTTATCCAATTGCCCTTTCATTCATGTCACGTCTGGAGCAGGGACTTTTGCACATGCTTTCCATTCCGCCTGATTTTAAGCTTAAGTCAAACTAGTTAATAGCAGTGTCTGGTGTTATTTCCCTCCTGGGAATGGATAGCAGAGCATAGTCAAGAAGAAAAGTAGCATGTCGGTACATGGGGTGCATTCACTAACACTGGGGTAATTTGTACAGTAATTGGCTTGAGTACTGTCAAAGCTCCCAACAGCATGTGGGACTCTATCCTAGTGGCTCACTGTCTGGCTGTTGCCTCTGAGGGCCAGCTTGCAAAACCAAGTGCAGTGAACTTGGCACTAGAATGCCAGGAAGTAGGAAGATCCATCATCACTGGGGCACCAGTGACTTAGAAAGGCCTTGTTCCATGTCACCACCAATCACACTTCTTTACTTTTCTTTTTAACCACTAATCACATATGTGATGGTGGAAGGCAGGGCCCATGAGAGAAGAGTAAAGGTAGGCTTACCACCCGTACCGGAAAAACCGGGACCTCCCGGAAAATGGCCTCCATTTACCGGGAACGTCCCGGGAAGGTTTTCCGGGGCGAATGGTAAGTTCGCCGCCACCCGCCACCTCCATCTCCATGTTAAAAATTGAGAAACTTACCTGGGCGCCGCCATCTTGAAATCTCCGAAATGTCGTGAGATCCAAGATTTGGGAGCCCAAATCTCATGAGGGGATGATGCCGTCACGAGATTTGGGCTCCGACATCTTGAATCTCGTGAGATTTCGGAGATTTCAAGATGGCAGCGCCCAGGTAAGTTTCTCAATTTTTAACATGGAGATGGAGGTGGCGGTGGCGGCGAACTTACCATTCGCCCTGGAAAACCTTCCCGGGACGTTCCCGGTAAATGGAGGCCATTTTCCGGGAGGTCCCGGTTTTTCCGGTACGGATGGTAAGCCTACCTTTACTCTTCTCTCATGGGCCCTGCCTTCCACCATCACATATGTGATTCATATGTGATGCATTCAACATGGAGGCGGCAGCGGCCGGGTCAGTACTAGGCTGGCAAGAGCCAGCCCGGGGCTGTGCGTGCCTTGGCGAGGCACGCGCAGCCCCGGGTTGTCGCCCGCTCTCCGGTGAGAGACTGGGAGAGCCAGCGACAGCAAGCCCGGGGCTGCGCGTTCCTCACCGAGGCTCTCGCAACCCCGGGCTCGCTGTCGCTGGCTCGCAGGAGGCCAGCATCAGGAGGAGCGGGAGACCGGCACTGGCAGCAGGAGGAGCGACGGCGACGGGCGACGATGGGGTAAGTTGATTTATTTTTTAAAATTTTATTGTGAATAATTAATTAATTAATTAATATTTTGGGGGGTGCTTTGCACGGCAAAAGGGGGCGCTTTGTGCCCCCCAATATTTTATTTTTATTTGTTTATTTGGTGGGGTGGGTGGGGTTGGGGGGGTGTCGTGTCCCGGTTCACTACCGGGAAAATCTGGGAACCCTAAGTAAAGGGGGTAATTGTACCCTGGCCCAGGGTCAAGAAAGGGGCCCAGGAGCCAACGGAGGGCCCTCAGAAATGTCCTGGGATCTCAGTTGGCCTCATGGGGATTGAAAGATGAAGGCTGGGCCAACCAGGAGGCCAGGTATACCAGGCAGGTAGACCTGTGTGCCGCATCGGGACTCTAGAGTGTTTTCGATCCGTTGCTGCCCTCCCCATGCCTTGTTTTGCCCCTCCCCCTTTGAGAAGAGACCCAAAATAAACTTTGTACCACCTGATAAATTTCCTCTCAGAGGCCCTGGTGGAAGGACATGGAGCAAGGAGGGCCTTGTGGAGCAGGGCCTCTGTAGATGACCGAAGTAGGCAGGCAGGAATATGTAGGAGGAGATCTTTCAAATAGTCTGAGCTGCCACCACTCCTTCAGTGGCAAGGAGTCGCTGGTCGTCCCACGAGAGATATGCAGCCATGCAGTTATTATTTAATATTTGGGAATATTTCCAAGGCTAGACATCATGAAGTTTTTTTTTTCTTTTTAGCACATAGTAACCAATTATATTTGGATAACTATCAATCTAATGATAATTAGTTTTGGACACTTCAACAGTTGATGATACGTCATGTTTAAAGCCTGACAACATTAAAGCTATTATTATTATTATTATTATTATTATTATTATTATTATTATTATTATCATCATCATCATCATCATCATCAATAGCAATAGTAATAATAATAATAATAATAACAACAACAGTATTCATATACCGCTTTTCAACAAAAAGTTCACAAAGTGGTTTACAGACAAAATCAAATGATTAAATGGCTTCCTGTCCCAAAAGGGCTCACAATCTAAAAAAGATGCAGAACACCACCAGCAAACATCCACCAGAAAAGACACTGTGCTGGGGTGAAAGGGGGGACAGTTACTTTCCCCCTGCTAAATATAAGAGGATCACCAATTGAAAAAGTGCCTCTTGCCCAGTTAGCAGGGGCTAAGAAACAAGAAACATTTAAGAGATACCAGTAAGCATCAGCATTCAAATTAAAATATTGCACTACTGTATAAATGTCACACTTAAAATGCAGATTCAAATTTAAATTCAAAATTACTGATTCAGATTTTGTATTTTAAACTGGAACATTTGCTGAATTCAAAATATTTGCTTCAGCTGTACGTCTGGTGTAGAAGCAACCTTAACTATTTTCTCTTGTTTGGTGTACCTAAAAACTTGATAGTTTTAGTTCAAACTTGCTAAAGTTCTGCAAACAAAAGTTTAATATTATGAAATAAGTAGAGTGCAATTGGAAGTCTTTCTGAAGAATTTATTTTTACCTTTAAAACTTTATTGATTCAACCTTAGAGATGTCCATTAATGTAGAGTTCAAAAGTGTTCTTGCTGAGTACATGGTCCTATTCCTGCTTTAGAAAGATGGAGGCATAAGAACATAAGAAGAGCCTTGCTGGATCAGGCCAAAGGCCCATGTAGTCCAGCTCCTGTATCTTACAGTAGCCCCACCAGATGCTCCTGGAAGAGCACACAGCCAACAAGATAACCTGTATCCTGTTGCCACTCCCTTGCACCTGGCACAGAAAAAAACCTACTTCTAAAGCCAGAAGGTTGCTTATGGCTTGTAACCTGTGATGGTCTTTTCCTCCATGAATCTATCCAACCCCCTTTTAAAGGCATCTAGGCCAGGTGCCATCACCACATCCTGTGGCAAGGAGTTCCACAGATGAATTACATGCTGGGTAAAGAAATATTTTCTATTGTCCATTCTAACTCTCCCTCCACTCAATTTTATTTATTTATTTATTATTTATTTTTCACATTTTTATACCGCCTTTCCTCCAAGGAGCTCAGAGTGGTATACATATTTCCTCCCCTCCTTTTGTCCTCACAACAACCCTGTGAGGTAGGTGGGGCTGAGAGATAGTGACTGGCCCAAGGTCACCCAGGAAGCTTCGTGGCTGAGCGGGGATTTGAACCTGGATCTTCCAGGTCTAAGTCCGACTCCCAAACCACTACACCATCCTGGCCCCTGGTTCTGGTGTTGTGCGAGAGGGAGCATCATTCCAGATGGATGTCATACACAAGACAAGAAACATCTAATGAAAGTGAACAGCTGGAAATCACAGACTGAATTATGGATTGTAGGGTAATGCAGAGGAAAGATTGCTGGCAGAATTTCTATACAGATGTGTTTGTGATAGCTGCAGGTTAAGAACCATGCAAGGAAAATAGCGACCGATTCTTCTCAGTCTTATGGCCCAATCCTATCATACAGTTCTGATAGCGGAAATGCAGCAGAAATGTCTTAATGCAGTGATGCTGCCAGAAATGGTAAGCTGAGTGTGAGGGAGCTGCTAGCAGAAATGGCCAGAGGCTCCCTATGCGCTCCAACAACCTGGGCTTACTCAGACTTGCACCAACCAAAGGGCTGATGCAGATCTTGCAGAGTAAGTATTTTACTTACCTCTCCATTGCATCATGGTCCCCAGCCGGCCCATAGCATGCAGTAGAGCCAGCACCGGCATCTCTGCATGCTGTGGGCCAAGCCAATGATAGGATCGGGCCATTAAGGAGGGAACATGATAGAAGTCTTTAAAATTATGCATGGTACGGAGAAGATTGACAGCGATAATTTTTCCTACCCTCTCATAATGCAAGGACTCACCATTACCAAAGGAAATGGATATGCTGTAAATTCAGAATAGACAAATGTATGACTCATAATGTATAATCAATTTACTGTTACAAGATACGGTGGCTTAGACAACTTTAAAAGAGGATTAGACAAATTCATGCAGGATAAATTTATCACTGGCTATTAGTCATGATGGTTATGTGAAAACCTCCATTTTCAGAAGCAATATACCTCTGAATTCCACTTCTTGGGTCAAATGACAGGGGGCGGCTGTTGCCTTTGAGACCTGCTTATAGGTTTCATGGAAATATCTGGTTGGCAATAGTTGGAAACTAGATGGATCTTCAGTCATATCCAGCAGAGCTCTTCTTATGTCCTCGGGCCATCAGGTAATGGGGCTTATTAACCATTGCAGCGGCAGCATATCAGTATCAACCATGAAATTATGCCAACTTTCTAGGCAATAAACTTCTTGTAATTTTTTTATCAAGCCAGTATTATTATGCCCATATTGCAGATGGGGGCTGAGACTTGCCTAAAGTCACTAATGAATTAGTGACTATCAGGCTTTGAACCGGAAAGTCCTCAGCATAGACTGGTAGCCCCTATGTGCATGTGGTCTGGCATAAATGTTTAGGCTATCAAGAGACAATGAATATCCTGTTTCTCGCATTAAGAAATGGGGCTCCTTTCCTCCCCCCTCAAATAAAGATGTCTTTTCATAGATCTGTATACATCTTTAGCCCTCCTTCACCTCCTTTGGTTGTTTTGTATCTTAAATTCCTTGCTTCCTTGGCCTCCCTGCAGCACAGTGTGCCTCCCATTGCTTGATCACCTATGAGGTTTTGTTCCCAGAAATGTTGTGACGGGGAGACATTGGGGGTCAACAAGGCTGGGCATCTGTCAAGAGTCCTCACCCATCCACTGGGCTAGTGCCTGATCCCTCAACATTGGTAGCTGTGGTAGTACCCAATACACCATCAGGGTGGGCAAGAGCACCATGGGGGGGCAGTTCAGGCCTTTCTCCAACGATTGGGCACTGTGTTGTGACACAGGCTCTTTGGGGTAGAGGCGACAGCCAATTTTCCATCCTTCACTGGCCCTCTCTTCTTCTTCAACCTCTTTGCCACAACCTCAGTCCTCTGCCTCCTTCAAGGCTTCAAGACTCCTTTCCGAGGTTCCCATGCTTCTTCCATTATCTCCCCAACACTTCCCACTCTTTCCTTGCCCCCTTTTATCCCTAATTTCTGACACCACATAAATTACTGGGATGCCATAAGGTCTGCAACTATTCTGCAAGAGCCAATGTCCTAAATGCTTAATTTATTCCCAATCATTATGTGAAATTCTGGAACTTCATCTGATCTATATGTACCCCACACATCTGATACCACATGGATTCGGCCCTAGCACTTTCATAGAACATTTTCTGCTGCTTACACGTCTGTCTTTTAACTCTCTTTCCAGTACTAGCAAGACAGAGCTCATGAATGGGTTGGGAGGAAGAAGGTCTGTCAAGTCTGGGATAGGTGGAGAGGGCAGGAGACAGATAAACTGGCAGGCAGAGTCCAGTCTGAGATCAGGATCCCAGGGAGCAAAGAGGTTGGATACAGATCTTTTTCAGTACCATGGACAGGTCACTGAGAGCCAGACTACTTGTTCCAAAGAGTGCAGTGTTTCCCCTGACCCCTTGTGGCCCTGACAATCCCTCCCAGGTCCCCCCCCCTCCTGTTGAGGATGGAGAATCTTAAAGGAGCAGCTGTATGCCTATTTGATAGCCGCATTTAGTGGTATTTTATACTGACAGTGCTTGGCAGCTGATAGATTCCATGTCTGACCCCCCCCCCCCAATAGATCGACATTTTAAATTTTGAGTTAGCTTTTCCCCTCCAAAATATGAATGTTGAATTCCAAGCTTCCGCTTCAAATTTTGAGCGATAAAATGGGAACAGTCAGCGTATTTTGAATATTCGTGAGCGTTCATTTCAGCTGTAGCAGATCCACATGGTCATTTCAAGCTGCTATTATCAAGTAGTATGCTTATTACACAGCTACTTCTTTTGTGCAGTGTCATGTGGCATTATTAGACAGTTTTACATCATGTGCGAGATCCAAAGTCACATACATACAAGGGTCTCTCTTTTTCTTCTTCCGTGGGAAAAAGGCTGTTTCTATGCAAATGGATTGGCTATTCGATGTGCCCCACATTGCCCTCTTCACAGAGTTGAAAGCTACAGTATGTACACGCAGAATTACACCTTCGCACTAAAACAGCGGGACTCCAGCCATTACATACAAGAGAAGCGTAGGCCTAGTTCTCACTGAGGTAGTTAACCAGCATCTGGGCAGTACCACTTCAGGTTGCAGCTGGGGCACAAAATCCTATGTGGAGGAAACTTTTTTTGTAATGAGGAACATTCATAGCCCAATCCTATGGGCTCTCTGCACTGCCTGATCTAGCATCCTAAAAGAGCAGGGCACCTGAGAGTGGTGTGCAGAGGCGTCACTGTAGCGTGGCAGCCGGGGCGGAGCGCCCCAGGGTGACGCGCGCAGAAGGGTGACGCGCGCGCGTCACCTCCCCTGCGCGCGTCACCCGGGAGGCTCCGCGCGACTCGCGCGTCACCCGGGAGCAGAGGCGTCAGGTGCCGGGAGGGCGCCCGGGCGCAAGGGAGCAGGGCTAGCGTCGCGTCACGTCGATGCGCCGTAGACGCGCCCCCGCCCGTTTTGCTCCCATTTCGGAGCCAAATGACTCCAGGGAGGGCGGGCGGGCCCAAACAACGACGCTGGCTGCTGTTCGGTACACGGTGACTTCGCTGCCCTCCCGCGATTGAGTGCCTGGAGCTCCTGCTCCACACCGTAGTTATGGCGCTGCCCGGGAGGCTCCGAGGCCGGGAGAAGGCCTCGGAGCGTCCTACTGGGCCTGCGCTCCTGGGCCTTCTGAGGAAGGCCCACTGCGCAAACGTTATTTATAACATTCTTTTGCACATGCGCAGACTGTTGCTGAGGGAAAAGGGCTGCCCCTTTCCCTCAGCAACAGTCTGCGCATGTGCAAAAGAACGTTATAAATAACGTTCGCGCAGTGGGCCTTCCTCAGAAGGCCCCGGGCAGCCGGCCGGGGAAGACGTCCCCGAGCCGGCTGCAACCCGTTGGGCGCCCCCCAAAGATTTTAAAAGGGGGTGTGTCAGTGGGAGGCGTCACTAGGGTGACGCGCGCGCCCCACTCTGGGGTGACGCACGTCTAGTGACGCCTCTGGTGGTGTGAAATTGGGGATGCTGTTGTGCCCTGCCAAACAGCGAGAGGCAAATGCAGCAGTGGCTACAAGCAGGGGTGTCTTATCCATTAGGCTGACTGGGCTTCCACCTAGGGGCCCTGCAGGGAGAGAGGCCCCATGGAGACTAGTCTCTATAGAGTGAGAGGAACTCACTCTACAGAAAGAGTGAAGATTGAAGTGCTGGAGGGGACCCAAAATACTTGATTGAAAAGCTGGAGGGCCCCCGAAATACAAGTACCTGAAGCCTGGGGGGCCCAACCCTGGGTTAATACACCCCTGGTTCTAAGACACTACGCCGGCACTGGTGAGTTGTTGGTGGGGGTGGGCCATGGGAGGGGGAGTTATAAAGCATGTAGGGGAGGAATTGAGGGTGTGTCAGGGGATAGGGGGTGAATCTGGCAACAGCAACTGGCACTAGGATCCCCGAAACCCCTCCTGGAATGCCCCCTGGCTCTCACCAGCAAAATGGCTGGCATAGCTCCAAGGAGACTCGTAGGTGATTGGGCAGCCTATCAGGGGTACTATACCTCCTGCAGGCTGTCCTATTGACCCCCCCCAACCCAGCATGCAGCACAGCCTCTGTTGGCATGGCTACAACGTGGCGGGGAATAGGAGGTTATCATCAATAAAATGAGCCACAATTCAGATAAACGTTTGCCAGCTCAGTGAAAAATAGGCACAATCACAAATGCAAAATGGGGGGGGGGATATATTGGGGGGGGAGCCAGCAAAATCGAAATCATTCTGGAAGTCTCTTCTTCTGCTACTATCCAATTTGTTCGCCCTGCTGCAATGTAATTTAGTGGTTGCAACCTGGGGTGCTGGTGGTGGTGTCTGCTTGGCTTCTCATCTGCTTCTGAAACAGCATCTCTGGTGACATCTGCTATAGCCCGTTGCAAGACTTGCAAGCAAGAGCAATTGCTGGAAGGGGAAGCTGTTCCAAATTAGACAAATCCTCTGCTAAGAGGGTCCAGGGGGAGGTGAAAGGAAGGATTGCAGATGGGATCTGCTTGCTGGGCCCAATGCAGATAATGAATGAGGAAGCTGCCCACTTGTGTGCACAGAAAGAAAAACACTTAAGTCTCTTGATGAAAAGCCAGATGAAAAAAAGAAAGTGTTATAATTCAAGAAAATATAAAAGGCGGCAGCAGGCCATCCTTTTTGCCAGAGAGACAGGTTACTATATCACTTTCCTGAAATCACAGCAGGAGTGATGGATTGGCTGGAAGGAAAAAGAGGGAGCGAGAGAGAGAGAGAGACGGAGGCTCTTCTGGCTGTAGCATCAAGTTGTCCATATCCCCTTGCAGCTTTTTACCCTTGAAATTTCTGGAATAAACATGGACAAAATGGTACTCTGTTGCATAATGACTCGGAATCCAAGGCTGAAAGAGTGGGCTGGTTTACAGGTATATGCTAAAAAGGATGGCAGTTTGTTATTTCTGAACAGCCTTCCCATTTGATTAAAGGAGAAAAAGGTTTGGTTAAATATAATATTACAAGGGTGGCCAAAGGGTGCGGCTCCTGAGCCATATGTGGCTCTTTGACATACAATGTGCAGCTCTTGGAAATATGTTGGCTGAGCTCCTTTTTGCATCACAGTTAATATAAATGCTAAATAAGAAAGTTTCAAGCTTTATCATTATTTACCAGGTATAAGCTGAGAGTCCACTGGATTAAAACGTAAGTTTAATGTTCATGGTGAGTAAATATATTTAAGAATTTAAATGCTTCTTAAATATTGTGACTCTCAAACATCTCTCTTGCGGCTCTCAAACATCTGAAGTTTATCATATGTGGCTCTTACATGAAGCAAGTTTGGCCACCCATTAGCTCTGCAGCACATTGTTGGGGAGAGGTAAGAACTGACTCTAAAGGCAAACAGCATTTTTTTTTTTAAAAAAAACTAACTGTATATCATCACTGCTCAGAGCAGTTAACAAAATAATACAAACAAGGGGGGGAGCTGATCCCTGCCCCGAATGAGCTTATAGCATACATTTTTCAGAGTATGGGAAGACAAAAAGGAATAAATGTGTGCAACATTTTCCTCTTCATTTACGCTACTTCAAGCTGCATGGCTCCAATACAACAGTGTGCACAGTGCAGGCAGAGCTATGTACATGGAGTCTTTTTTTAAAAAGTTGATGGGAAGGGGCATGAACAGGTGGTGGAAGGGTTCACAATATGGTCCCTTTCCTGACACTCATTCAGAACAAAGGCAACGCTTACTGCAGTCATTCTGTATTGGATTTGTGACAAGGCAAGCTATGTGATGTCACAAAGCCTATTCAGAGTGAGGGCACAAAGCCTATTCAGAGTGTGAGGACACAAAGCATTGCCCAGGGGCCATATTTAGGGAATGTTCACAGCCCTCGTGGAACGAACAGTCCTCGTTGAATGTCTCACCTAAGAATTTTTCAGAGTACAGTCTTTTTTTGATTTGTGACGTGATGCTTTCTATTTAAAGAAAAAAAGAGCCTGTTTTATAAACAGGAAAAAAAATCTGATCAAAAAATAATCAGTGGTACAAGAAGTTCTGAAAGATGATGATG
Source organism: Plestiodon gilberti rubricaudatus (assembly GCA_026170595.1). Lineage (NCBI taxonomy): Eukaryota > Metazoa > Chordata > Lepidosauria > Squamata > Scincidae > Plestiodon > Plestiodon gilberti. Next base: position 103,003,652 of record JANXHW010000002.1, on the reverse strand, counting down.
ATGATGAATAGTTATATACATTTATATACTTTTCAACAAGAGTAGTTCACAAAGCGGTTTACACAGTAAAATAAATCAATAAATGGTTCCCTGTCCCCAAAGGGCTCACAAACTAAAAAATACAGAAGAGGCAACAGCCACTGAAAAGAAACCATGCTGGGGGGGGGGTGAAGAGGGACAGTTGCTCTCCCCCTGCTAAATATAAGAGGATAGGGTCAAACTTTCTCCACTGCATTCAGAAAGGACTTATTTTACTACCAAGCCACCATGGTGTTCTTGATCTGAGAGGAGATTATAGTTGTAAAAATAAAATAAAGGATTGACGATCAACATGTTATTAGCAGAAAGAAAGTTGATAGAAAAATTAAAACACTGGAAGTTCAGTACAATACCATCCATGGGAGAGTGACTTCAGAAAATACGGCTTGTTGTGATTATGAACAAGATTACTGCAATGATAAGTGCTTGTTCCAGCAAACACAGTGGGATTCAGATATTTGTGGAAGATTGGAATTTGTTTATGGACTACGTTCCCAATATAGCTTCTAGAAAGAGGAGATGCATCGGGTGAATACTGAATTCCTCACAAAAAGGACTTTTGAACTAATCATGATGCTTTTAGGTTGGGTTTTTTATATATATAATCCCTCCGTACCTTTCAAAAGTTAATGGGCTCCATTTTGGCAGATTCGCTGTGTACCACATGTGCAGATATCAGGATGATGTGATTGTTTTCAAGGAGGGCTACCTCCCAAGAGCACTCAGAATGCCTAAATGCTTTCAGCTGGATGGACCAGACTAGTGAAAAAGTTAAAGCATCTAAATGTAACATGCTAAGGTCCTAAGTGCAGAACGTGAGCCATATAATATCTGTGGAAGAGAGTTCCTTGATCTTTCCGAAGTGGATGCTACTATCATGCAGCTGGCTACTGAAGCAAAAGCAAGATAACAAGAGTTAGGTTTTCCTTCTCAGTATTTACTTGGGAGTAAGCCTTGAATGAATCGCAAGCCGGGAGAAATATCAACAACCTCAGATATGCAGACGATACCACCCTAATGGCAGAAAGTGAAGAAGAACTAAAGAGCCTCTTGATGAGGGTGAAAGAGGAGAGTGCAAAAGTTGGCTTGAAACTCAACATTAATAAAACTAAGATCATGGCATCTGGGCCCATCAATTCCTGGCAAATAGAAGGGGCAGAAATGGAAGCAGTAACAGATTTTACTTTTCTGGGCTCCAAGATCACTGCAGACGGAGACAGCAGCCATGAAATTAAAAGACGCTTACTCCTTGGAAGGAAAGCTATGGCAAACTTAGACAGCATAATAAAAAGCAGAGATATCACCATCCCAACAAAAGTTCGTATAGTCAGCCATAAGGAAGGCTGAGCGCTGAAGAATAGACGCTTTCGAACTGTGGTGCTGGAGAAGACTCCTGAGAGTCCCTTGGACTGCTAGGAGATCAAATCAGTCAATCCTAAATGAAATCAACCCTGACTGTTCCCTGGAAGGACAGGTACTGAGGCTGAAGCTCCAATATTTTGGCCACCTAATGCGAAGAGAGGACTCTCTGGAGAAGACTCTGATGCTGGGAAAGATTGAAGGCAAAAGGAGAAGGGGAAGGCAAAGGATGAGATGGTTAGACAGCATCACCGATGCAATGAACATGAAAATGAGCGAACTCAGGAAGATAGTGGAGGACAGGAAGGCCTGGCGGGATATGGTTCATGGGATCACGAAGGGTTGGACACGACTTAACGACTGAACAACAACAACAATGCCCTATTCATTCACTGGGACTGACTCCTGAGTATACAAACGTAGGCTGTGTAAATGATTGGGCTGCGGGGTGTTTGACAAAGACACACATCGGTTACCGTCTTTCTTTTAGGTATTTGTAGCTCAGAATGGAGAAAAATGGAACTATTTTCCTTAAAAGATAGAAAATAGTTTGGTTTATTTGTGATCCAAAATTAAGAGCCAATCCTATCTAGCAGGACATGGCGGTGCACATAAGGTGCCCGCCACATCCTATGCAGGATTGGGCCTGCCCCGGCACAGCCAGCGGCCCCCTCGGGGTAAAGGGACATTTGCTGGCATATATTTGCTGGCGTATATTTGAGAGGTCCGTTTAAGGCCCAACAGGCCCAGGAAGGGGGATAGGATATGGCTAGGCTTACCAGATCTCCAACGGGGACAGGGTGCTAGACCTTTAGGAGAAGGAATGTGGGCAGGTGTAGCTTGTTAAACCCTTAAAGCACAATCCTAGGCATGTCTACTCAGAAGCAAGCCCCATTGTGTTCAGTGGGGCTTGCTTCTGAGTAGACATGCCTAGGATTGTGCTCTAGGACTTAAGAAGCTACACCTGCCCACATTCCTTCTCCTAAAGGTCTAGCACTCTGTCCCGGTTGGAGATCTGGTAAGCCTAGATATGGCGGAGGAGGCCTTCGCTGATTCCCTCCCCCTTCCCAGGCCTGATTCTCCAATCGGTTACTCCAGATGAATTTTTAGTATTACTTGTTTTACCAGAAGAAGAGTATTACCAGAGAACAGGACTATGAACAAGCCTTGGCAACAGTGAGAGAGCTCCTTTCTCGGTACTGAGCTACTGCTGAACTTACTGAACTCCCCACTAATTGATGTCTTGTTCTCTTTCTCTTATAGGTCTGTAGGGATAGCTTTGCTTTACATGCCATGGATACTGCTGATACTCCGGGGTCTGCATCTTTGAAATATTTCCAGTAGCAGAAATATATTGTTCTAAAAGGCCATTTCCCTTTCCCCTCCCAAAGGCAAATGGAAGAAGAGGCTATTCTTGTGTGCCCTGTTCAGTTTATTAATTGGGGTGTTTTCAAGGGTAAGTAGTTCTACTCGTCCCCATGTGTTAATGCACTGGAATGCTAGTTACAGCACAATCCTGTGCAACTATAGGCCAGCGGAGCTAGTGCTAGGTTTTGCGTCACCCGGTGCGGGAGCTCATTGTGTCACTAAAGTGCCGTTGGTTGGTGATGAGGTCGTTGATTCAGAAGAGATTCTGCTTCTTCTGGATCAGGTTCTACTGTCCCTGATGGATCAGGTGTGCAGCTTCAGGGTATGCGCAGGCGCACATTGCCCCTTTTTACCAGCTTTGGCTGGAATGTCAGCTGTCGTTTTACTTGGAAAGTCATGATCTATAGCCACAGTTATCCCTGCCCTGACAATGCCCAGATTGGATGACTGTAAGGGGCTTTATGTGAGACTTCCACTGAAGGCTGCTTGGAAAATTCAGAACCTGGCAGCAAGGTTGCTGTCTTGTGTGGTATAAAGGAATACATTTTTCCATTACTCAAAGGATCTCCCAGTTGTTTCTGTGCACCTATAAAGCCCTTACGGGGTCGGGATCTGGGTACCGGAAGGACTGCTTACTCCCACGTAAGAGAAGCCGGACACCAAACGGAGTGTAGCAGCTCATGGTTAGCATTCTAGCACATTGCCACCTGCTTCCTGTTTCTCTCCCTTTCCTGGGCAATCTGGGGAAAGTGGTACTTGGTCGCTGCCATCATCCAAAGCTAAGGTGCCAAGTGAGAACGGGGCCACCTTGGAAAAGTCCCTCACCCAGGTAAACAGAGAACCTTGGGGATTTCTCTCAAAAACCTAACAGTAAATAGTAAGAAAGCCTGGCAGTTGGAGGAACATGGCACGTCCACTCCTTCCAATGTGGAGCAAGCAGAAAACTCATTAAACATATGAGGAGTTCATTAAAAGAGGTTACAAGGCCTTGGAACCTTTGGAAATTTGGAACTACAGGGGAGATCATTGCAGGTGGAAAGGAACCCCCCCCCACACACACACACACACAAATGTTCGCCAAAACAGAAAAAAAGGGATTGAAGGGATACAAAGGTTGGCAAGAAGCTTTACTAAGCAAGCTGAAAATAAACAAACCCTGATGCAGTTAAAACGACATATGTTCCCTATCTCCGCTTACTCATGCTATCCAGGCTTCCAGACCATTCAATCCTAAGGCTATCAAGGGAATGGGCCGAGCATCTGATGCGCTAACTCTGAACAAAGGCAATTGTGCTCAAGGGATTTTCGTTCCTGGGTTTTATAGCCAGTGGGCATAAACCCTGCTTTTTCGGAAGGACTAGTCATTTGGGGTCACTTGGAGTGTTTGAATTTCCTATTTATGAACATCAGGTGGGCTTCAGGGTCCAATTGGCTGACCCAGTTGCCAGTTTCTTTTGGTTACCGGTCAAGGGAAAGGGGACGATTCTCAAACACAAGTCAGCAGTGAGGACAATGATATAATGGCTCCTGCCTTGGCATGACTCAGAAGCTTGTGGAGGATGCTGAGGTATCGCTAAAGCCCCTGGGGTGCCAGACATGTCTACAGTAGATGGGAAAAATAGCAAAAACTAAGGGAAAATCAGGTTTACACCACCATATTAAACCTGGTTTGGAGGTTATGCTCAGAATGCCTCCATTTTTGGATGTGAGGATGTGAGAGACGTCCTTTGTGCCTGTCTCTAGGTCTCCCTCCTCTGACCCCCTCCAAGCCTGGCCAGCTACTGCCACACCAGCCAGTGTCTCCAGATTCAGCCTACGCCCAGTATCTGCCTTGCTGGAATGAGACACTAGCAGTCAGCAGCAGAGCCAGCTAGAGAAACACACTCTTTTGCCAATGAGTCAGTGTCGGGTTCTTATTTTGTCTCTTGTCTGAGAAAGAGGCCGGTTGTGTGCCTGCTGGGGAAGAACTCCAGCTCCAAAGGGGAGGAGGGAAAGACAGGAGAAATGTGCATCTATTGTTCCAGATGACTTGGGGGTGGAGGTGGACCTGAATTGATCACTGTTAGGAGATGGGACGGGATCCTGGAGAAATGAATTGATATATGTTCCCTTAACCTGAGGAGGCCTCCCGAGGTCAAAACACCCCTGATCCCACATTGGCACTGCTGCATCACCATAGTAGCAGACCATAAAACCTCCTGGCAGCTGAGGTGGCATGCCAAATGCTGCCCCTCCTATCTGGTGATGTGCCAGCCTCTGCTTCCCCCGTTCCAGGATGAGAAAAGGAAGAGGTGTACAAACCAGAAGAGGAAGTGTCGAGGAGAGGAGGATGGTGAGTTAGAGTCCTGAGAGCCAAGTGGATGGACAAAGATGGGCATCCTCGCATCAATCTGCCGCCTGAGGCGACCAAGGATGTGGATCAAGTCTCTGACTCCACGTCTCAAGTCAAGTCCCAAGTCTTTGCCCCCAAGCAGAGGCGTCACTGGAGCGAGGCGGGGGGGGGCCGACCGCCTGGGAGTGACGCGCACAAAGGGTGACGCGCGGTCCCGCGCGCGCACCAGCGCGTCGCGCACGTCACCTCCCGCTCCAGGAGAAGGCCTCGGAGCGTCCGCCCTCGGCGGAGCTCCGAGGCCTTCTGAGGAGGAGCCCAATGTGCGACGTCATATTTATTAGGTTTTTCGCGCCTGCGCAGAATGTTTGAGGGCAAAAAGGCAGCCCTTTGCCCTCAGAAACGTACTGCGCATGCACGAAAAACCTAATAAATATGACGTCGCGCATTGGGCTCCTCCTCAGAAGGCCCAGGACAGCCAGCCAGAGAGGATGTCTCCAGAGCCAGCAGCAGCGGATCTTCCGCTGCTGCCGGCTCCGGAGACATCCTCTCTGGCCGGCTGTTGCGGCAGCACGGAGGCATTAGGGCGGCGCGCGCACCCTCAGTTTAGGGCGGCACACGCCCTAGTGACGCCACTGCCCCTAAGTCCCGAGTCTTTGGTTGCAAGTTGCGAGTCCCTATCTATTTAATGGGGAAAGTGGGTTTAAACCTGAATAAAATTCGACTTGTCGTCAAAGGCTCCAAGTTGAGTCTTTCGAGTCTTTGACGATCGCCGAGTCAAGTCCAAGTCAAGTCCAAGACTTGAGTCTGAGTCAAGTCCGAGTCAGTAAACTCAAGTCTGCATCACTGGAGGCTACCATCTCAGTAGGCCTCATGGATGAGCCAGGACTGAGTAGAAGATAAAGTATAGTAGACAAGAGCTGTAGTCGGTCCACTCACTACCACCAATGCAAAGGGAGACAAAGCCAGACCCAAGTGAACCCAAGATCACAAACAGAAAGTTTGCCAACGAGAAGAGGCATCAGTGGGGACTAGAAAGCAAAGAGCAGTAGCAGGCAGAGCAGGACCATGAATTAAGAAGCACAAAGCCAGATAGACTTTGCTCAGACAAAGGTCCTGGTTTGACCTGGAAGACAGCACAGTGCTGACAACATTGCCAGCAAGGTCACCAGTGACTAGTCAGAAAGGTTATGAGCAAGGCTGAGCAGGCAGGGTGGCAACGGAACACAAGACAAACCTTCTGCCGGTGAGGATCAGCAAAACGTGGTGGTTCCAGTCGAAAAGCAAGAAGCTGCTGGTGCTACAAATTCAGGAGGACCAACAACACTGACAAGACCTCAGCCCCCATGTTGTTCCTCTGGGATACATACTTCTCACTCTGTACTCAAACAGTACGATCCTGTCTAACAATAGACTGGCACCTCTTACTCACCGGGTGCCAGTGGAGAGGCTTGCACCGCTCCTCTGGCGCTGCAGAGCAGCAGTGCTGCGGCAGGAAGGTAAGTCCCTGTCGGGCAATGGAAGGGCGTGGGGAGGGTGGAATGGGCCATTCCGGGGGTGGGGGGGAGATTGGTCAGCCAGGGGCAGGAAGGGGGAGGGATCAATGGAGACCACCTCCACTATATCCTTTCCCTTTCCCCGGCCTGGTTGCCTTTACACTGGGCTCTCAGACTTGCACCAGCAAAATAGCTGGTGCACACCTGAGTAGCCCCATTGGGGCGGCTGGCACGTTACTTGGGGTAAAGGGACAAATGTCCCTTTACCCTGAGGAGGCCACCAGCTGCATTGGAACAGGCCCAATATTGAATAAGGCACGGCGGGCCCCTTATGTGGGCTGCCACGTCCCGCTAGATAGGATTGAGCTGTAAAAGACCTATGTCCCGCGTCTGCCATCTTGTTTCCTCTTAAACCCTTTCTGCCTCATACAGGAAACTAGATTGTAGTCTAAACCTCCCACAGCCAATAAGAATTGCAGCAGAGAATGAGGTGTGTCCGCTCTTGATATAGTTTGCACCACAGGAGATTCAGAGCTTGTACAAAAAAGAAAATTATTCCTAGTAGTTGTGATCTGGAGGTGATGAGAACCTTTGACGTATCGCTACAAAGCTCAAAGCAGCCACATCCAGCAGGCTGAAAATATCTTTTTTAAAATTGAAAAGACAAGTCTTGTAATCCACTGTGACACATACACCTTCAGTTTATTTTATTGGTGGGATTTTATAAGGGCTATTATCTCCTGGTTAACATAATCCCTATACTTCCCCCAGGACCATCAGAGAGCCCACAGTCACATGATAACTGGGAGTTTTCAGTCTCGCGCAGCTGGCCATACTGGGTTATGTGACCACAAAATGCAAACTTATATTGGCGGCTTTTAAAGCCCAACCATTTCCAATTCCTCAGATGTGATCTGATATACTGTCTGACCAGGGCCGAATATTTTTGGGGTCTTGGAACCAGGCAGCAGACCTAACTTGGGCTAATTTGAGTCAAGGTTTCAGCAACCGCTGTAAACAGAGGGGCTCCACTTCCCTGCTGTGTTTGATCTCCATTCTTGCCTGATAAATTATTAGGAACAACATCTTTTTTTTTTTTCAGCTACAACCATGTCTTTGGTCCAAGTATTTTAGCACCTGAACTCAAGTGAGGATAATAAATGTCAAAGAAATATTTATAGCTGGGTATATGGAGAGTTTCCAGTTCCCTCTACAGCAATAATGCGCATCCATCTGCTAACAGCATTAGAGCTGGCTTTTTAAAAAACAAATAGGATCCTAAATGAGAAGACTACGGTATACCTGGATAACTGTTGCATCTGTTTAATATAAAACCGGTAATTAAATTAGTAGTAAATTGCATAGGAAAGAGACCTTATGAAGTGTTTTTGGACTTCGGCAAGTAAAGGAATTCAACCTGAACTCACACCAGGGTTGAAATTCTTAAACTACTCATCCTGGCATGATCTTTGAATCCAGTGGAATTACTCTAGCTGTAAACGTTTTAAGAGGTGCAGCGTATGTATCCATAGCGGCGAAATGCCGAAGAGAGTTCAATTTTCCTTTCAAGTGCAAAATGCAGATCTTTGCACAAAAGTGAATGTTGATCCATTCAATGCAACGTATTATTATGTTGTGATAGAGGGGTGAGGGGAGGAGTTGTTGAAGCCTGAGCCCCTGTGAGAGAGGGGTGACAGTGGGTAGGTTGATACAGGCAGGACCAAGCCGCCCAGTTCTTGGGATCTGGGTTCCAAGAGAGCTTGATAGTCACCTTGGTGCAAGTGATCTTGTGGGTGAACTGTTTTATTAGCTGCTTGGCTGGAGGGTAAAATGGATAGGCTGGTCTCGGAGGGTGAGCCCTGCCGGGAAAATATAGGCCTCCTGTTAGGAGGGAGCTTGGGGGAGGGGGGCGCCACTATAAAGACAGTGATGGGCCATGGAAGATATGGCAATGGGGGTCAGACAGGCCGTTCCAGGAGAAGGAGGGTCCATCATAAACAGATTGTCCCTCTTTCTGGTCCCTCCTCCAACTCTCTGATGATTGGTGGTCTTGGCAGTGATTCCCTGAATCTGAAGCTGCTGCTGCTGAATGCCAGGTCAGTAAATAATAAAAAAATCTACACCATCCAAGAATTATAATCCTGGATGAGGATGCCGATCTAGTGTGTATTACAGAAACCTGGCTGGATGAGGCGGGAGGAGTGGGTCTCTCCCAGCTTTGTCCATCAGGTTTCCAGGTGTTGCAGCAGCCACGATTGCAGGGAGTTGAAGTGGTCTATCGGGAACCCATCTCCCTTGCCAGGTACCCTCTTCAGCAGTTCACTGGGTTTGAGTGTCTGTATGTCATGCTAAAAGGGCCGGACAGGGTTGGAATTCTGATGGTGTACCGCCCGCCTTGCTGCCCAACAGTCTCCCTGCCTGTGCTGACAGGGTTAATCTCGGCAGTGGCATTGGAGTTGCCCCAACTATTAGTGTTGGGGGACTTCAATGTGCATGCTGAGGCTTCTGAGGGACCCATTCCTCACCTTTGTGCGATCCAAAAGCCACTCACTCTCACAGACTACATGCTTCTAAAGGCATGCCTTGTATCCGTGGAAGCTCCCAGGTACTAAAATAGTATCAGTGGACTAGTCAGGATTTTCTTTAGAGTTCCAACAGGCCATTACTTACTTTTATAACATGTATATGTCACTTTTTGACAAACTCCTCAATGTGACTTGCAACTTAGTCCTAATCTTCTGCTCTGCCACCGGAACTAGCATTCCGGTGGCGGAGCATGCTTTACACTACAGCATTGCAAATGCTGTTACAGGAGCACGGGTAGCTGCGCACTTCTGGATCATTGTTGTAGATGCCGAGGAGCACCTCGCGCATGGCGGCAGCAAGGGAAGCCACGCTGACATCGATAAGTTGGCTGGTTGGGCAGAACGGGGTGGGGAGATGGGCGGATCTGGATGGATCAGGGGAGGGATGGGGTGTGTTGGAGGCGGGAGGGGGTGTATCCCAGCATACGTGATTTGCGTCAGATGCTATCCCCTCTGGAACCTCCTGACATGCCCCCAGCTATAGAGCTGGTGTAGGTCCAAGGAAACTAATTGGAGATCAAGGGGCTTATGGATGGATAATGGAAAACATTTTCCCTTACCTCTCCCAAGCTTCCCAATTCCCCCCCCCCCAAGCATGCAGCACAGACTGCATGCTATGGCAGGGAAAAGGAAACTGGGATTGGGCTGGTAGAGAACTACTGTATAACATTTCAATTAAAACCATTAATGCAATGAAAACATGGATTAAGCTGCAGAAATAAACTAAACACTAACATACTAAAAGCCGGGATAGCAGCAAAACCAAACAATGGCGCTGGCGCATTGTTGCGCACCGGCCCTCTTTGCCCTCCGCCTGACCCTACCGCGTGCAGGCAGAGGCTGGAGGGCGTGCCACATTGGCCAACCATTCTGAGGGACGTGGCTGGGCAGTGTTTTCGCGGCCTCTCAGTTCCCCGGGAACAGCGTCGCCCACCCCATGTGGCAGTCTGAGATTAGCTGGTCGCTTTTGTCTGGGCTGGGTAGGAATTTTTGGCTGTCATTCTGATTGGCCCTTGAATGGCAGGTTTTTGTTTTGTTTTGTTTTGTTTTGTTTTTTACCTACCCAGACTGTCAGCCCCTTTGTTTGGCCGCCGGCAGGAGTCGTGCGGGAAGAGTAGGCAGGTCTGGAAATTTTGGTGTCCATTTGAGGTCAGCAAGGTTTGCGGGTGCAGCCAGTACCGCTCCGCTGATGCTTCACTGGCTCAACGAGGCTGGCTGACTATGCCCCTGGAACTGGATTGGCAGCAAGAGCAGCCGGCGTGGCCGAGGCTTTCAATGTGGTCCCGCTGCCTCGACCCTGCGGGGTTGGCCATGACAGGCTAACATGGTTCTTGCCCAAGTTCAGCCTGGAGCCAGTTGGTATGCCCGTTTGGTGATAATGCCGAGCATCCCCTCGGGCGATGCTCGGGGTTTACCCGGTCGCCCGGGAGACGCATGAGGGCTGGGGGCGGTGATGCCCCCCTTATTAGGTTTCAAGGGGAGGAGTGTGGGAGTGTGGTTGTAACTCTGCCCGGGCAGACCTTAGGATGTATGGCCCATGTCAGCGCTTCTCACGTACGCGTGTAACACCCTGACCCCAGCCTGTAGATCTCCTCTTTACCTATGCTCTTGTTTTCCTGTATTTCAATAAAGTGACCCTTTTCATCCATTCTGGGACTCATGTGTTTACCTGGGTAAAGGGGGAAAACATAGGTCACTAGTTTTCCCAATCATAGAGCCCCGCACAGCTAGGTTGCTTTGTTTGTTATGCTCTGCAGCGCAGTTATGGCTGCCAGTTGTAGTCCCTTGTGTTATATTAATAAAGGTAGCCCGTTCATCCAAGCCTCTGTGTGTGCGTGGTTATTTTTTTTTGGGGGGGGGGGTTCGAGGGTAATGAGGACCAGGTAACTGAAGTCTTCCCCAAAGGTCAGAAGAACAGAAAGATCTTTAACTGACACTGAAACCAAGTCAAGAAAATGGCTGGTAGGCTCCACAAAGAAGAGCATGCCACATCTCTCAGGCAGCAATAAAATTGCCGCCCTGGGTAGAAAAGAGCCCAACATCCTCATCGGATGGCACTTAGAGCCACTTAGGTCTCATTGGTTTGTCCAAACACTTGAAGAATAACAAGGAAGGAAGCCTTCCCTATGGTAATTTGGAGCTAAACTGTTTAGGCTTTAAAAGTCAAAACCAGCACCTTGAATTGGACTTGGACAGAAATAGGCAGCCAGTGAAGCCCGGTGGTATCCATTGTGGGCTACAGTATCTAATCTTCTTAGATTACCTTCCTTCCTCTGGCATCAGAGCAGGTAATGCCCCATGGTGGGTTGCAGTATCTAATCTTCTTAGATGCAGTAGCGTTCCTATGACCGTCCCCCTGTGCCAGAAGTGACGTAACAGCAGCAACCATTATCACTCACTCAGAGGCGCAGGGCGGGCGGGAGGGCCAAAATTGCTGATGGCTCTCCTCACTCGCCCTGGTGAACAGGACGATCTGCGCTGCCACTGGCAGCCATCGATCCCGATGCCCGGGGGCCCTCCAACCCAAGGCCCCCACCGCTGACGACACCACTGCTTAGATGACCTTCTTTCATCTGTTTCCTCACCTCTTTCCTTATGCATCTTCTGGCCATGCCCCTCCCTGCTTATCAGATGAATGAGTTTACACCTGCAGTGGCTTGTATTACACCCAGGCAACAGATGCTTCCTTCTCTCTCTCTCCCCCTCACTTTCCTTCTGGTGTCTTATGAGGCGGAGGTCAAGCCTCTGTTAATGTTATATCTACATTGGCTCCCTATTTGTTTCTGGATCCAATTCAAGTCGCTGGTTGTAACCTTTAAAGGCTTAAATGGCTTGCGCGCCAGAGAGTTGAAGAATTTCTTTGTCCACTGTCCATTAAGATCTTCTGGGAAGGTCCTGCTTCTCATGCCACCCTCGACAGAGGGACCAAAAGCAAGAACAGGGGTGACATGACAGCTGGCATTTGGTAAACCACACCGGCTGAGATGCATCTTTTTACCATAGGTGCATCAGAACTGTTTTCATGGACATTATTATTGAATCACACCCTCATTATTGGTGGAATTGGTCCATGTTTGCACTTCTGACCTCTTGAGCATGTCAGGTCATGTGCTGGTGATGTTGACACATGAATCTCTTCTTCCCACCGAAGCGGATTGCCACGGCGGCAACCTAACATCGCATTGCTCAAAGACCCCACCTTTGTTTAGTCTATAAAACTTCACTGAACAGAATGTGTACAGTTCAGTGACCCTAAGGATATGAGCCTTATCGTTGCCTGGAATATTCTGAAACCACCTCTCAGAGGGCATATTTATGCTTCCTTGAAGAAAATGCAAGGTAGAACTCATGGAATTGGTAAAGGAGCTGCAGTTTATGTTGACATCTTTTGCTGGACACTTGCACACTATGAAAAACGGGTACAATCAAAATATGGTAAAAAGCTCCATTCAGATCAGGTTGAATTTAAGCTTACATGCATAAAACAACCATTCCGGGAATCAGGACAGAGCGGAAAAGCTATTAGTGCATCAGCTCAAACAAATGAAGCACAGAAATGCTATCCTGGTGTCCTTGATGCTGCTAACAATAGTACAAGGAGAAGATTAATACACTGTTTTGTACATTTTATTCAGCATAGTACTCCAAAGAAGGGGAAGTACAGGAAGATGATATCATATCCTTTCTTGGCAAACTCCAGCTCCTAAGTATCTCTGAAGACAGAGGCTTATGTTTGCTTTCCCATTTACCAGCACAAGTTTTGACAAAAATCTATGAAGGCAAAAAAACCCTCTGAGTCCGAAAGGCTTACCAGATGTACCGGTTTGGCCGGGACAGTCCCAATTTCCGGGGGGCATCCCGGGCAGCATTCCTGGCATCCTGGGTGGCTCCAGAAACTGATACTGTCCTGGTCTTTCCGGGCCAGAAGGCTGCATCCTCAGCGGCCGGCCAGGACTGAATACTGGCTCGTGCACTTGCGCGAGCCTCGCACAAGTGCACAATGCCTGGGAGTCTTTTGCGCTGGCACACTAGCCAGTATTCAGTCCTGGCTGGCCGCAAAGGATGCAGCCTGATGGCCAGGATGGGAAGCAAGTGGTGGTAGTAGCAGCAGCAGGAAGGACGGCATGCAGTGTTAAAAAGAAAAAGGCAAGTGGTGGCGGCAGGGGCAGTTCGGGACAAAGAGGAGAGGGCGGGAGGGGGACCACGGCAGCAAAAATAAATAATTCCGTGGCGGCTGGGAAAATAAGAATAATTTCCTGGAAAGTGCTGGGAGAATAAGAAGAGCACAGGGTTGTTTGTCTTTATTGTGAATTAAAAAGAAAATCAAAAACATGCTAGGAATAAATAAATGTTTGCTTGTTATTTAAAAAAATCGGACACATGCTGGAATTAGATAGTGTGTTAATTTGGAGGATGTTGCCCTCTTGCTGTGAGATCAATTATCTTCTTCTTTATCCATTCAGTCATGTCCAACTCTTGGCACTTTTATAGGTGAGAGCTCTCCATGCTTCAATGGTAAGTAGGAGTTCTGCACAGCTTTTTTCAATTGGTGGATGCTCATCTTTGGATCTCTTTTGATGGTGTTGGGCCAGCGTATTCTTTGCCTGCCCCTTCGTCTTGTTCAGTGATCAATTATACATATAACGTAAACATAGCAGCAACAGCAGCAGCAGCAGCAGCAGCAACAGTGACAATGATGATGACGACGACGACAACAACAACAACAACAACAACGATGATGATGGTGATGATGATGATGGTGGTGGTGTTTGCTTGGTCTCATACTGCTTCACATTTGCACTTGTACTGATTAAGCTGTAAATAATTATAAATAGCATAGGATGGCAGATTATTATTATTGCTCTCAGAGTAAATCCATACCCAGGAAGACATTTGGCACAGTGAAAAAAAAACACCCTCACTCCATTTACAAGACAGGTAGCAGAGAAACAGATGAAGGCATTATAGGAAAAGTTTGACTTCCCTCCCTTTTGAGACCCTCCTAGGATTAAGCACTAGGACAATTTTTCTAAGTCCATTGTAAGATGTATTACCAGAGTGGAGAATTAAAATGTCATGTTTCTTTCACCACATTTGCACAATTTAATGGCAATTTGTGTGGGCCAGTTGCAGAGTCTGAAATCAGATTCTTTTCTTATTTGTGTTAACTGTTTCAGCACTAGGTCCTTAGACACCAGAGCTGTGTCTGTCTGTACCGTTTCAAAACCCTACCGGACAGGAGAGGAGACGGTTGTGGGAACCAAACAACTGGAAGGCTAGAGTTGAGTGACCAGGAGAAGATTCCTCCTGGCTTTACTGGATTTTCAGTGGATGCTGATTAATTGTCTTTGTTGTTGTTGTTGTTCAGTTGTTAAGTTGTGTCCGACCCTTCGTGTCCTCATGAACCGTAACACGTCAGGCCTTCTTGTCCTCCACTGCCTCCCAGAGTTTGCTCAAATTCATGTTCATTGCATCAGTGATACTATCTACCCATCTCATCCTCTGCCTTCCCCTTCTCCTTTTGCCTTCAATCTTTCCCAGCATCAGAGTCTTTTCCAATGAGTCCTCTCTTCTGTAATATTAATTGTCTTACAGAAACAAAAAAAGATCTATTGCACAAACTGCTTAGTTACAGTAGATCCTCAGACAGAGGTGAAGCTAGGATCTGGTGAAATTTTTGCACCCCCTCTTGAGTTCCAACAAACTCATTACGTATAATATTAACTATGATAATACAGTAATTCAGGTCTGAGGAGTGAGCACAGAGAACACATTATGATCTCTGAATGGCAAAATACAATGTTAAGTGGGAGTTCTGTAATCAGATCTCCCATTTTTTAAAGACTTCAAAACCACGACACAGGGGGGCCAAATCTGGCCCTTTCCCCTGTGTCATTTCCCTAGTCAAAATTACTCCCCCCCTCCTCCAGAACTTATTTGCTGCTTCTGATCTGTTTTGATCTCACCAATAACATGTAATTTGTTACTGAATGCCTGAAAACGCATTATATTCGGTATGGGAATGCCACCAAACTAAGCTCTCTGTGGCAAGTGATTTCCATCCTGGATGCAACATATGTAGGCTTACCAGATCTCCAACCGGGACAGAGTGCTAGACCTTTAGGAGAAGGAATGTGGGCAGGTGTAGCTTGTTAAGTCCTAAAGCACAATCCTAGGCATGTCTACTTAGAAGCAAGCCCCACTGAACACAATGGGGCTTGCTTCTGAGTAGACATGCCTAGGATTGTGCTCTAGGACTTAAGAAGCTACACCTGCCCACATTCCTTCTCCTAAAGGTCTAGCACTCTGTCCCGGTTGAAGATCTAGTAAGCCTAAACATATGCAATTACTGACCACATGAATTTCCATTGTCGCACTAAACACCTATATGGCCCCTCCTTTCTCCACCCAGAGTCTACTAGAGACCAGTCACCCAACAATTAGCAGAAGAAGAGGCAGTGAGGCCCCTTCTTTGTTCTGTTGATGCCAATTTTATTTCTTGAGTTCACTTCCTTGAATTTTTCTTTTGGAAAAAAAGGATAGAATATTAATATGAATGAATAAAGAAATCCACTTTGAGATGGTTATGACCTATGTGGTGAATAAGTCCACAGTTTACAGTTGTGCCAAGGATCAGAGGGTATACAGGGGGTGGCCAACCTTCCATCATTAGGGCCTCTGCATTCTTAAGAGTTGTGTAGAAGAGAGAATCTTGGCAGCTGCAATTGCTGATGGTGCTGCTAAAGCAGCTGCACCTGCTGAAATGCCCTCACCTGTACAACCATTAAAGGTCCAGGATCATTCAAGTTGAAAGGTTGGCCACCCTGGGGTATACCATGTTTGCGCTGACTTTGAAATAGCCTGTCTCTCTACAGCATTCTCATCTCACCAATTTTTGAAGACATTTTCTCAGGTTCAATAAATCTTAAGCCATTTTTACCTAAGGGTGTATATACGCAACTGAAGTTAAATGCATACACCTGTGGGCTCAGAGGAAATGGGTTTAAACCCACAGCCCAATCCTATTCTTGCCTACTCAGAAGTAAGTCCTCCTATAGTCAACAGAGCTGACTCTTAGGTAAGTGTGCATAGGATTGCAGCCTCACTTACTAGAGAGTAAGAACTTACTATGTTCTATTAAATGTAGTGCAACTTACTTTTCAGTAAAGGGGCATAGAATCACACTGTACGATTTATGACTATGCAGATCATACTTATAGATTTCACACACTGCAAATTTTTCCTTTAAAAAGATATATATTACTGGCAATGGAATGTACTGGTTTCATGGACAGCATTTAAAACAAAACAAAAACCAACCCACCAGTTTTTACTGCCAGTGTCAGTAAATTTCCTGAAGGTTGGCAAGCATGTTCTTGGCCTTTTTGCTGCAACACCTCTTTCTTTTTAAAGGGTATCTGTGAAGAACAACAAAACAGAAGGTCTCCTTTCCAGCTTGGTCTTGGTTGGACGCTGAGCTCATATTTGTATATCTTGGCGGCTGAGATGGAAACTCGTTTAAAAAAAAAAAAAAACCCTGCAGAAATGTGGCCAGTGGAAAGCATGAGAGGTGTAATAGCAAGAAAATAGAGAAAGGGCTCTCATCATGATCAGGACTCAGTAGGTTTTGGGTGTAAAGCAAAATGCCTCGATGTAGCCAAATAATGACGGCTCTGCCAAGTGTGGCTCAGATGAGCTTTAGATGCAGGATGGTCTCCTGCTTGCAGCTGCTAACATCGAAATGGGTGTTATTAAAGACCATTGTGTTACACTCAGCACGGCAGGCATACCAGGGAAACACATTCTTAAGTTTGATGGAAAGAGGCTTTAAGTTCAGAGAGGAAGAAACCATGATGGATAAACTAAAAAACGGGAAGGGCATGGAGGGCAGGATGATGTCACTAATGTTGCATTCAGCAATCACCATGGAGGGCAACGAATGAGTGAATGAACTTGGGACACGTCTTATAAATAATGTCAGAAAAACAGTCATGCAGCATGTTCTCTCTCTCTCTCTCTCTCTCTCTCTCTCTCTCTCTCTCTCTCTCTCTCTCTCTCTCTCTCTCAGAGTCAGGCTCACGCACATGGGCACAAGAATTCTGCAGAACTACTGTTACATATTTTTTGTAAGCGACGAGCAATGCAGTTAATTGAAGTTATGCAGTGACTCCCTGAGCCAGTTGGCTTCTGTTAATCTGCTTGTGACTGGAAAGTCCATCTGTTTTTATTTTCTTGGGCTCTTTTTCTTTCATATGGTCTCAGAAAAGGCAGAACAAGTGAAAGAAAAGAAATGCGTTGGTTTTTTTTTTCCAGCATCCATAAATGAGGTCACCCTTGACAGACTGCTAGGCCTGGCTGCATCTCCACGGTAGAGCAAACAAGATGAGCTGGCGAGTCGAAGCACACAGTCTGTAATCTCCTAACAGGCGTTGTTTTCTCTCCTGCCCATTGTCCAAGGTTTCCCGTATATATCTTGCACATCTGGTCCCTTCAGTTCCCAGAAAGCCTCGTAGGATTTCACCGAAAGCCTTCCCAGTTCTGGAGTCATACATTTATTTATTTAGGGTATTTTTACCCTACCTTCCTAATTAAAAAACAACAACACCCTTATGGCAGCTCACAACAAAAATACATAAAGGCTGACTTCTGCTTCTTTTTTTCAACCATCAGCATCTCTGATGGAGAAGCCCTGGTGGACACAGCTCTTGGGGGGGGGAGCCAAATGACAGTGGTTCCTAGCCAGGTGGATGGATGGATCTGCCTCTCTGATCTCTTCCTCTGCCGCACCCCCCAAACCCCTCTCTAGCGATGCCACTGATCCCCAGCTAGATGGGGAACTGCTGGTGCAGAAACAGGTAACGTGTGCATGGCCTCCCCTCTTGATGAAGGAGTTGAGGCAGGTTCCCGGTTCCATCTCCAGTTAAAAGAGAGAGAAGAAAGACAGCAAAACCCTGTTCCATCCTCTTAGCTGGCACCGACCAATCATCACCTGCTTCCTCCCCTCTGAGAGTTGCTTCTTGAGCATGATATCTGATCTTCCATATTTTTCTCTTCTCTCCTTGCCCCTTTTCCTTTTTGCATCATGTCTGTTAAACCACAAGCTATTATTTTAACCTGTGAACTGCCTTGAGGGCAATGGAAGAAGAAAGGCAGTCTATAAACGTAGTAATAATAAACAAAATATAGACGGACCTTGGGTAGCCTGGCTAGGGAAAGCCCTGGAGAGAAGCTGCCAGTAGGAGTAACCATTTCCAGCACAGATGGACCCACGTTCTGACTCGTAGTAGCGCTATATGTTATGTTTATATTAAAAGTATTAAAGTATGTGATTAAAAAAACTGTACTTCTTGCAAGTGCTACTGCTCAACCTCTGTCGTTATGCTTGCAGACAATGTTTCCATCTCTCTGGCTGTTTATAGCCTTGCTAACTATGTCGGTGGTTCCTCTCGCACAGCAAGAGGGAAAGAATTCAATGCTGGGAACAAAGCAGAACCAAAGTCTCTCTTGTAACGTCTGCCTTCTCCTTTAAATGATGGCGGAGTAGCTGTCCCTGGGGTGGGGATGTACAGGACTCCTGCAAACACTGCAAGTTCGGCTCAGTTCTGTCTCTGCCAGAAGCATCTTACCATAAATGCCGATGCACTTGAGGAGGTCACATAAAATGGTACCCACCAACGTATGTGGCCCTGGACGCAGTTACAGAAATGCTGAAGGTCAAGTATTTAAAGGATGACTCAAGTACTTCAATCGTCAGCGCGATATAAAAATGAAATAAGAAGGTATGGTTTTCCTTGCTCACAGTCCCAGCGGTATCAGGAAAAAAACCGAGAGATGATGTGGAATACATCATCACATTGCCATCTTTCAAATCCATACACACACATATATATAAGAAGGAGCTACGGGGGGCCCAATCTGTATCATGACCATATAATGTGGGGAGGGAGGATTTAACCCTTTCTCCCTGCCTCAGACATAGCCGCCAAAATAGGTGGCGTATGTCCAAGGAGACCCATAGGCAGCCCCAGGGGGACTGGAGTACTTACTTACTTAATTATTTTTACTTACCTCCCATTTGTTCCCATTTACTTACCTGCTCATCCCCCCCCCCAGGATGCAGCACACACATTTTTGGTGCAGCTGCATTGGCGCTGGTGGCAGGGGTAGGATTGGGTTGTATGATATAAGAAGTTTGACGCACTCTGCAAATAAATAGTTGATCAATTCTATCATTGGACTGTGCTGCTAGAACTCGCATTCCGGCAGCACAGCCCAATGTACAGCATCGCAAAATGCGACATGCTATTGTGCACTACCTGACTACGGCCGGAAATGGTGAGTGGTGCTGGCCACGTGACAGCATCCCTCCTGGATCTTACGAGTAAGTAAGCGACAGGGGGGGGGGCTGTGGGTAGGAAGGGGGAGGATCGAGACATTTTAGGGAACAGGGTGGGGGAGTTAGGGGGTGGATCTGGTGACAGTCGCACACACCGGATCTTATCCCCTCTTTTTACAAAAACTTCCCCACCCCTTATTTCTTCTCAGACATATGCCACCCAAGTGGGTGGTGTATGTCCAAGGAGACCCATAGGTGGCCTCACGGCTTACATGGTGGTAAGTGAAAATGTTTTTTACTTTCCTTCCATTTGCCTTCAGGTGTCCCCCCCCCCCATAGCATGCAGCGTGTGCCTTTTTGGCGCAGCTGCATGCTATAGTGTGGCGGGGGATATAGGATTGGGCTCTTAATCTAAAAAGCTTAGATAGTGTAGTGGCTAAAGGACCTGAGCTACACATTGGGAAAGCCCCAGTTCAAATCTCACCTGTGACACTCCCTCTCCACCTCAGCCCCTCCATCTGCATTGTGGGTATAATACTGATCTACCTTTGAAGATTGTTGCAAGGAGAATGTAGGGAGTGTGGATGTGTGAAGCTCTTTGAATACTCTTAAAGCACTATGTATTATAAAAGTAGTGATTCGGCTGTTTTGAAGTCACGTGACATGAACACAGGCTTGAAAAGCACCTGTGGGGGACAGTGTGAGAGGTGACATTAAACATGGAAGCCGGAGGGATAAAGATTTAAGTCGCAGTGAGAGGACTTCAAAGGAAAGCTTCACCTTGGAAAAGAAAGGGCTCCCTTGCTGCTTCTAAAATTTTAATAAAATGTCTGTTTACAGGCAACAGCTGAACAGAATAAATCAGTTGGGTGCACGATGGGGCTTTTAAATGTTAAGAAATCCTGTGTTCATAAAGAAGAAGGGAATTTGTCAGAGATGACCTGTCCAAATGTTAACGGTGAAAAGACATGTTTCAGAGAAAACCAGGGCCTGGGGAAAATACGGTTTCTCTGACTATGGGGGATTTGTGGCAGGGCTCAGGGAGGGCTACAGAGCTCTTGGCCCTGGGCTCTCAGTCAGATTTTAACTGGGAGAAGATGAAAAAGAACTTAGTTGTCCTTCTTGAATCTGACAGGCCCTGGAACCCAGCTGAGCTCCAGGGTTATCCTTCCTGGTGTGGCTGCCTCTTGTTCTTAAATGCTGTCTTCTGGTTAACTTTATATTCACTCCTCACTTTGTTTTCACCCCAGGTCCCTCGTAGCTGCCATATCTCCATCACCTGGCAGCAGGGTAGGCTTTCCCAGTAGTAGAAAGCCCTACTATGATGGGTAGGTTGGACCGCACACGTGTTGCCATGGTGACAGGGCAGTTGGCTCGTGCCCCATTATCCCAGGTTTTCTTCCTCAGCTTCGGCTCTGAGACTACCCCCACACATTGAAACTTCCTTCTCCAAATTGTGCCTCCATATGCTTCTTAAGACTTGCAACACTGATCAGAAAACATTCCCATAGAGCAGTGGTTCTCAAACTGGAAGGCGCGGCTCCCCTAGGAGCCGCGGAAACCAGCCAAGGGAGCCGCGGAGTGCCACAGAATCTCTCGGAAAACAGTGCAATGCCAATTGGCATTAACGTAACATAATGGGAAGCTGCAGCTAATGGTTGCTAATGGTCAAGGGAGCCGCAGGTTGAAATGTTTGGGAAACGCTGCCATAGAGGAAAGCAACGGTCTAATTCTGCTCACTTTTAGACCAAGGTCCTTGAGATCCTTTGTTACAATGAACTGGGCTTAAAGAAGGTGGAAGAAAAAAAGGACCGTAATAGGGGGTGGTGGTGCTCTGAATTACTGGTATATACATTCCACATATAGTCAGCCATAAAGACTTGAAATTTTAGCAAGCTGTTCATGAAAGCCAAAGAATTAAGTAATTTCCCTAGGGAGGGATAAAACTGAGTTCTGAATCCAGAGATCTGGCATAAAGTGTCAGGAGGGAGGAGAAGTAGGAAAAGGAGAGAAATGGATAGGAGACAGAAGAGGCGAGGCGAGGTGGCATCAGGGGAGCGAAAAGAAAGCCAGGAAAAGGAAACCAAAGAAAATGAGAGCAAAGCAAGGCTATGGGGGAGAATTGAAAATTCCTAAGGAACTTCTCCAAACATTAATTTGATGGCAGTAATTGAAATTCACTTAATTTTCTTCCCCAGTATTTCCCCCTTTATGGATGCTGTTAGTTTTCAGGGCTTTTAGACAAAATGAATCTATTGCATTTGACAAGCTATTATTCCTTAATTTCACTGCCTTCATGTTTATAGGGAAGACTTGCAGTTAAAGGTTTCCCTCCAATTGGAATGTCTAAAGCGACGTTTTGAAACTTTTTGACAGTTTAGAGGTGTGTATAGTGGTCGGTACAGCAACAGAACGATCTTTGGGCTGGTTTCTCGATGATAGTCCGATCAGCCAACTGGCCCCATGCAATCAAAGACGTGGCTTCTCATGACATACACGTGTCCTGGCCCCTCCCCTTCCTTCTGGGACAGTTCAGGACACTCTCCATAATTGCTAGTAGGGGGGCAGTTTGGACGAGAACCTCAGTGTGAATTAGGTCATGGTCTCCTGCAGCATTGAACGAAGCAGAAAGGAATTCTCAGCGAAAAGTTTCTATCGCAAATTTGCTCGCAATGTTTAGAAGTTAGGCGAGGCATCTCTATGGCTACTCTGGCAACAGGTTGTACAGACTGAAAAAGCAAGCCTGAAGCAACCGTTGTATAAGGTCAGGCAAACTCCGACTGGGGCCATGCTGTTGGTGAGTTACAGTAGCAGGGCCAATTGCTTCCTCTACCTGAGAGCTGCCCTGGGGATGTAGGGAGTCCCTATGGACCCTGATGCCAGTTTCCCTGGTTCCCTGTGGAAATTCACAGTTCCCTGCTTCCCTGTGAAAGATCATTTTAGTCTGATGTTTATTACCTACTTAGCATATTGCCTGCTGATTCATTGTGAAAGCTTTTTGGGAAGGACGAAGGGAGAGCACATATATTGCAGGTCCTTGGGGTGGGAGTGTCTCCATGCGCAGAGGCATATATTGTTTTCCCCATGGGTCCCTCTCACTGGTGGCTGGGCCACCTGACCAAATGTTAGGAGTGGGGGCATGTTTTGGGCTGATCACATGAGCATCCCCAAATGTAACACAGTACTTTACTTTCTCTGAAAGTAGGCTTACCATCGTCCCGGAAATGACCGGGAAAGTCCCGGCAAGCCCCTTTTGTCCCCCCCGAACTGTAGTTTAGTCCCGGCCCGGCCTGCCGGGCCGGACATCTTCCGGGTGCTTCCAGTCTCGCGCAGGCACGCGAGACTAGGAAGGTTAGGACGGAGACGTGCTGCAGCAGGCAGCACAGTCTCAGAAGAGCTCCGGCTGGCCGCGATGCAGCCGGCAGGCCGGGGCGGGACTAGTAAATGAATTCACAAACAATACACACACATACACAACAAACACAAATAAAATAAAATACACAAATAAAAGAGCACAGTATTTAGCACAGGAAAATAAAATACAGTATTTTACCTTTTTTCACGTGCCTCTGAGCACGTGCAGAGTGCCACTGCTGTTTTCATCCCAGCCAGCTGGCTGCGTTGTGATGGCCAGCACTGGCCATTACAATGCACCTGGCTGGCTGGGACAAAAACAGCGGTGGCAATCTAACCCTAACCCTAACCCTAACCCTAACCCTAACCCTAACCCTTTCCCCCCTTGCTCCGTTAATCGAGGGTTCGCTATATAAGCAAACAAATCTTAAGAAACAGCTAAACAAATTATACTCTTTAATCCATTACTTATTGAAGCACATGATCTATCGTTTCTAATGTATCATTTCAAAATGCAGGGGAGATGGAAATAGAGATGCATATGTATACAAAAGCCCTGTGTTAGACTCTTGGATTTTAAAAACTGCAAGCAATTGCCAATGTTCCATGAATGTCTGAATAGCCTTTGGCTTACCCAAGCACACATGAAAAACTGCAGTGATTTTACACTAACACAGGCAAGTCAACCCTTTTGAAGCCATTCTTCCAGAGAAAGTTTATTCCTTTTTTTCCAGTTCTTAGCAGTGATAGTTTTTGCTGCTATTAATAGTCAGTCAGTCAGAAACCTTTATTGGCATAGACACAATCATACATACATACAATTATAAATATTGCATTAAACAAGATCCTATTCATAATAATCATTAACAGCCATTATACAGTAGGTTCGGTAGAGGCAGCCACCATGGAAACTCTCCATTGTATAATCAATAGGAGAACATTTGCTAACAGATTGATGGTTGGTTTGGTGGAGGATGAAAATAAGAACCGGATGATATCTGAGTCGGGCTCCCCCTGCATATTTGACAGCAGAGGGTTGAGAATGTCTTACCGAAGGTCATCGTACCATATGCAGCATAGTAATGCATACGGTAGAGATTCAATATCTGTCTGATTGCATGGGCAGCGTTCCTGTAGTTTAGAGCAGAGGTTCTCAATCTGTGGTACGGGTACCCCTAGGGGTACGCGAACCTCTTGCTGGGGGTACGCCAAGCCCTGCCCCTTATCTGCCCCATCAGCAGCTAATTAAGTGTTAACATGGATTTTAAATTGTAATTATTTTCGGAGCCCTTCCATCTCTCTGATTTTGGTTTTTGGCTTATTTTTGTACTTTGGAAAATGTACTTTGGTGGGGTGGGGGAGGGAGGAGCTGATTTTGGGAAGTGTGACTTAGAGAAAAAAAGAGATCCTTGACTGACTCACTCACTCACTCACACACTCACAGAGAGAGAGAGAGAGAGAGAGAGAGAGAGAGAGAGAGAGAGAGAGAGAGAGAGAGAGAGTTAAATAAGGCATTTTTCACATTTAAAGTTGTTTTAGTACTTTTTATTTAATGATTAATTACCTAATTAATTGATTAATCAGCAATTAATTAGCAGGGGGTACTACAGAAAATTGGACCGTGATAGGGGTTACCCGGGCTTCCAAAGGTTGAGAACCCCTGGTTTAGAGGATTGAGCGAATCTGAGCTCCATCAAACTAAATGGCAAGGCATTACACCTTGCCTGGATGTTATCAATCAGAGATAGATACAATGGGAGTTTACCAAAAATGCAGGGGAGATGGAAATAGAGAGGTGAGCAGCTGTTAGCGGCTGCAGCAAAAAGCTCCTGTCTCTCAATGTCTGCGAGTCTGTTCAGAAGAATCCTGATGGCCCGGCTCGGAGTGACTGAACTCAGAAGGTCCATCGACCATCCTATAGTTTGGATTTTCTTAATAAAAAGGGTAATAAAGTCAATTAGTATACCCTTAAAGAGTGGAACACTGTCTGCGAGATAACACACGTGTAACCAGAATTTCAAGAATCTGGACCAAGCCAGAAACTGCAGGCGGTGTTGGCCCGCCTCAAGGCAAAGTGCAGCATGTGGTACGCGATAGGGGAGGCTGAATATTTTATACAGGACTGAATTCGCTCCACATCAATATTATAAGCAGGGAGCCAAATCTGAGAGCCATATAAGAGTTGGGTTGAGACTTCTCGGCCTTTTGGCTAAGAAAGCATTCTCTACTATGATTTAATTTGCTATTAATATATCGGTCACTGACTCTGTTTTTCTTTCTTACGCACCAACTGATATAGTTCTAATGGCCTCTGCCCAGTAATTCCTTATTATCATTCAGTTCTGCTATATACGCATCAAATCAGTTTCATCTGTTGGGTGTCTTCAAGACCTGCTATCAGCCATTCCATATGCTGTTGTTATAGTACCATTGAAGCATATAGTACCATTGAATGGAAATATATCTGTATCTTCTTTGAGTGTAACTGTGTAGCATGCATTCAAATTTAATCCAGAAATTAACTGAGCTTCCAGTACAAAAATTGAGGAATCAAAAATTTGTACTAAGATTATACCCATTACACAGTTTGATAAACTGATGGTAGATAAATAGGTACCGCTTGCGGGAAGGTAAACAGTGCTCCGTGTTCCAGCTGCATGCTACGCGCTGCGGCAAGGAGAGTCATGCTGGCCATGACCACGGAGGCGTCTTCAGACAACGCTGGTTCTTCGGCTTTGAAATGGAGATGAGCACCACACCCTAGAGTCGGACACGACTGGACTTAATTGTCAGGGGATACCTTTACCTTTTTATATATTAAGTAAACTAGATTACTTGGGGATTCTCAGAGTGTAGAGCACAAAAGAAAACTTGAGTGAAAAATGTTGGAGATGAGCAGCTTTCGTCTGCTGAACACTGGGGTGGACACTGGGGGGCGCTGCATCGTCTGGTCACCTGAAAGACCTTTTACCTTGACCTCTCTGTGTCTAAAGGAAAGGGCGTGGCCCCTTGACCATAATTCCTCCTTCTTCATGCTTTCTCACTCACTTCCCCCTTCTGACTCCAACCAGAGAGGATGTGGCATGACTGAGCTCTGATGAATGGCGGCCATGCTCCAAGCATACTATCATGCAGGAAGCCTCCAGCTGTAGGGGGGGGGCTTCATCCTTAAGTTTCGAGTAACCTCTGATCTCAATCAGATGCTAAATATATATATGAGCTGAACCATGAGTAAACTTCTTCTTTTTGCAACTTAACTCAGCCTATGCCTCGTGTGTTTATTTTGCTAATAGCAGTCTGCCTGGGTGTGAGAGGGAACAAGCTCTGCTAAGAATCTCCTAGATAGGCTTACCAGATCGTCGAACCGGGACGGAGCGTTCTCCCCTTAAGGGGGCGGGGCGTGGGGGCCATAACGCGTGGCCCCCCACGCCCCGCCCCCTTAAGGGGAGAACGCTCCGTCCCGGTCGACGATCTGGTAAGCCTACTCCTAGATAACCTCCCAAATAGGGGCTTATCCCAACAAAAAAGACTATTGCTCCCAGAAAGTTCAGCACAGAAAATACACACAAAAAAAGCAATATTTCAATAAAGCAGGGAAATGACACCCCTGAATCACATCTGGTTTTCTTCATTATGCCTCTCTCTTTTTTCAGTCTGTGGGACTTTTCTTCCCCTGTTTTGAGTTCGGCTTCAGAATTCCACATTATGAAATATAGATATGCATAGCCACTAACATGCAGGAGAGAGTTAAATCATTTCTCTTGAATTAAATAGTGATACGACTGTGGGGCTGAAAGGGCCTGTTTGATGATTGATGGGTTCATATGGGGCGACCTTCACATTAGCAACACGACTCCGGTTGCTAGGTAAACAAAGGCAGATGGATCCAGCTCCAGTGATTTTCAGCAGTGACGGATAGCAAAGGTATTTCTAAGCCACATCTACCATGTGGATTGCATGAAAACGACTTGGCACAGAGTGGAAAATATTAGATTCGGGTGACAAATAATTAAGTAACGTTCATTAAAGAAAGGTTACACTGCCAATAACTGGTATTTACATCACTTTGTTTTTGCAAAACGATTAAGGGATGGACATAAATGCCATTGTAATTACACAGCCCAGTTAACACAGTCTCCTAATAATTAAACTCCAGATGTCACTCTGGTTCCCTTTATGAGTGCTACAAATACTACACTTCAATCCTTTTACTTGATGTGCATTAGCTGAGCTTATTAATTAAAATATTTATACTCTGTCTTTCCATAGGAAAACTCTTGAAGCAGTTTTTTTCTCTTGATTTAAATGATTGGTAGCCCAATCCTGTGTAACATTAAGCGGCTGGTGTAAAAGGCCAGCTGCTGTATCCTAAGCCATTGCAGGCTTCCCCGGGGCTGCTAGAGTCCCCTTCCCCGGGTGTAGGCAAGCCTATGAGCCTTCTCGGATGCACGTCAGGTCCAGATCTGGTATACTTCTGGAGAGGCGGTGTAAGGGCGGCGCAGGTCGGGAAGGGGCTTAGGATATTGCCACTGATATCCACGCCCCCTCCCAGCCCAAACTAGCCAATAGCCCCCTCCCTCACCACCCCGTCCTGCCCTCCCCCGCACCAAGTGGTGTGGGACTCACCTATGGCAGCCGACACGGGTCCAGGTAAGTCAGCGGCTCCGTCATCCGCACCGGCGCCACTTACTCTCCGGGTGTCGAAAACATTTACAATACCCTAGACCGCGGAGCGCTAGGCCCACTGGTCTATAGTTATGCAGGATTGCGCCGTTATACTCCACTTCCCAAATGAATTTTCCAGAGCAGTTTACATTAAGAAAATTATCAACCACAGTAAAATAAAAATTAAAAATCAAGTAACACACTAAAAATTCCCTCCTATGTAGAATAAATATCTGGGCAATTCTCACATCACACTGTAACTAAGCTTAAGCAGGTAAGCATCAAATAATCATATCTTCTTCCCTAATTTTTCCTTCCTGCCTCTTCCCTCCCCTTCCTTTGATGTCTTTCTTGTGTCCATTTTCAATTGTGAGCATGTTGGGACAGGATCCTGCCTTCTCATTCGTTGTAAAGCAGCATGTATGTGAATGGCCTATATCAGTGGCTCCCAAACTGGGAGGCGCAGCTCCCAGGGGAGCCGCGGAAACCAACCAGGGGAGCTGGGGAGTTCCACGGAATCCTCTCGGAAAACAGTGCAGTGCCAATTGGCAGGCATCAACATAATGTAATGGGGAGCCGCAGCCAATGGTTGCCAATGGTCAAGGGAGCCGCAGGTCGAAAAGGTTTGGGAAATACTGGCCTATATGGTTAAAACCCAGCAGAATACAGTAAAAACCACAGAGCAATCATAAAATGCTTAAATATTTCTAAATGCCATCTAAAATTGGAAAGAGGGGGAGCTTGCCCATTATTTTACCAGAGGAAAACCATTCATGATAGGGCCACCAGACTTTGCTGAAGAGGACAAGGTCCATGCTCTAAGGGATGAAAACTGTTGGTGTCACCCTTTGGGGGCTAATAATCGGTTGCCTGTGTCATACCCAGAGGATATCTGATCTCCCACCTGTTTGGGTTTGGAAAGAGGGGTCTCCTCACCTTGACCAAAGGTAGCGATGGCAAGTCATTTGGCCGGCAGCATGGATGGTCTTTTTCCCATGTGGAGCAGCAATGGGGGACCACCTAGGGCAGTGGTTCCCAAACTAGGAGGCGTGGCCCCCAGGGGAGCCACAGAAACCAGCCAGGGGAGCCATGGAGTGCCACGGAATCCTCTTGGAAAACAGTGCAATGCCAATTGGCAGGCATTATCATAATGTAATGGGAAGCCGCGGCCAATGATCGCCATTGATCAAAGGAGCCACAGATCAAAAAAGTCTGGGAAACACTGAGGGGACTAGATGCAAAAGTTCACTTCCCAGCTGTTCCTGCTGCCACTACTCAAATTGCCCCTCCTGTGCATTTAAAAACAACCTGTCTATAGTAACAAAATAGGACTAGCAAAAACAACAGAAAAATTAATAACAATCATCATTTTAGAGGCCTCAACATTAAATGTAGCAATGTATGGTTGCGAGAGTTGGACCATAAGGAAGGCTGAGCGCCGAAGAATAGATGCTTTTGAACTGTGGTGCTGGAGAAGACTCCTGAGAGTCCCTTGGACTGCTAGGAGATCAAATCAGTCAATTCTAAATGAAATCAAGCCTGACTGTTCCCTGGAAGGACAGGTACTAAGGCTGAAACTCAAATATTTTGGCCACCTAATGCGAAGAGAGGACTCTCTGGAGAAGACTCTGATGCTGGGAAAAATTGAAGGCAAAAGGAGAAGGGGAAGGCCAAGGATGAGATGGTTAGACAGCATCACCGATGCAACAAACATGAAAATGAGCGAACTCAGGAAGATAGTGGAGGACAGGAAGGCCTGGCGGGATATGGTTCATGGGATCACGAAGGGTCGGACACGACTTAACGACTGAACAACAACAACAACAACAACAACATTAAATGAGCCCAAAGATTTTCCTAGAAATGCATGACAGAAAAGGAGCAGTGAGATGAACATAACCTTTTTGCAGAGTGCACTCTGAAACACTGCCGTTGAGAAGGCCCCATCTCTTGTCACCACCTATTGTATGTAAAGGCAAAATGGGAGAAATTGCCTCAGCTTTGGAAGCATTATTATTATTATTATTATTATTATTATTATTATTATTATTACTACTACTACTACTACTACTACTACTACTACTACTACTGTTACTGTTACTGTTACTGTTGTTGTTGTTGTTGTTGTTGTTAGTCACAGCCCACCTGATTGTTATTCTATTAAGAATATTTATATACTGCTTTTGAACAAAAAGTACAGTATTTCACAAGTATTTCACAGGTTACAAGCCATGATTGGTATAAGCAAACTCCTGGTTTTAATAGTAGGCTATCTGTTAATGCCAGATGCAATGGTGTGGTGACAGGATATAGGTATCTTGTTGTCTTGTGTGCTCCCTGAGGCATCTAGTGGGGCCACTGTGAGATACAGGAAGTTGGAATAGATGGGCCCTTGAACTGATCCAGCAGGACTCTTCTTATGTCCTTACAAAACAAAACAAATCAATAAATAGTTCCCTGTTCCCAAAGGGCTCGCCGTCTAAAAGAGACGCAGAAGAGACACCAGCAACAGCCACTGGAAAAGACGCCTTGCTGGGGTGAAATGGGATATAATATGAGCATAGTGGGAGGGACATGTGGGAGAGGCAGCCTTTTAAGTACCCTAATCTCAAGCCATTGAGGGCTTTAAAGATTTTCACATCATGGGAACTGAGTTAAATACATTTTGAACTGCTTGAAAGATGACTGGCTGGTCTTTGCCATGGCATAAATAAGTGTAAGTAGATTCCAAATAAGTGTAAGTCGAAAAACTAAAACAATTGGAAGATGTTGGGAAATGAAGAGCAAACAAGTAAACATGGTTAGAGTAGACATTGAAGTTCAACAATGTTCCTTCAATAAAGAATGGTGAGATACAGTACAATATTGAAACCAGTATGCCTGCAGTTTAGCCCTATCTGGCGCAATAAAATTCTCACCTTCATGTAAGCAGATTGAGGCAGATTCCTAAATCAGGACCACATTGGGAATAACATGGGGGCAGCTGTTAGATATAGAGCACTAAGCGAAAAATCATAATTTCAGTTTTTATTGCCTTGTCAGCTTTCATTCAGTAAGTTTTCCTCAAGCCACAAACTCCTTTCAACAGCTGAACTTTCCAGCTGGGAGACATAAATGCTTATCTTGTCTTTTCTTTTCTCGTCTTTTTTTCCCCCCACATTCTCATTCTTCAGACTTGTTCACATAAAACCCAGAGTTTCTGTTAATGTTCTCATATGACCATGGATAATTCAGGTGCTCACATTATACATCTATACTCCTTCAAAGTTGCCACATGCAGAAATCAACACATTCTTAACCCAAAGTCTCAATTCATAAGGACGTCTGGCTGTATGAGTCCCACATGCATGAATGGCCACTGTACAAAAAACCCAGGATAATTCTGCATCAGCTGAATCCTCTGGAAATTTTTCAAGGGCAACCCCAAATAGAGAGCATTTCAGAAGCCAAAACCTAACATTACAAGTTCCTGAATAATGGTGGCCTGATCTCTGTAACCAGAACCAGTGCCATAACAAGGGAAATTAGTGCCCAGGGCATGGAAATAAAGAATGCCCCCGCTCTGGTAATTGGCAGTACACCAGCTCTTTAGTTGGCGCATGTCCAAGAAGACAAAGGGGGCATGGCGGCCTGCTCCAGAAGAGATAGCATCAGGCACAAGATATCTGCGCCATGGGCCACTCCTCCCACCCTCCCCCTGCCCCATTACACCCCTACTGCCCACTCTTGATCGCCCCCCCCATCATTGGATGCAGCATGCACCTCCATGACGCAGCTGCATCTGTGCCAATGGCAGAGGATCGGATTGGGGTATTGGTAATAATAATAATAATAATAATAATAATAATAATAATAATAATAGTTCAGTCAAACTACTCACTTGTGGGTGCAGTTGATTTTCTGGCAATGGGTGCTTTCCTGTGGCTCTTATATACCAATGGGACTAAATTGCAATATGTTGTAAGAATAGGCCCAATTCCAGTGGGACACTGGACCTAATTTCCTCCTATGGAATGGATGGTGTGGCCTGGAGGTTTGAGCCGGTGCCCTGCCTGAAGAAGCTAAGCAGGGTCGACCTCGGTTCCCGCTTGGATGGGAGACGGAAGCTGCAGACGAACCTCGCAAAGACACTGATAAGGCAGAGGAGTCAGCTAGAGAGAGAACATCTAAGTCAACCATCTGAGGGTGAACTGTGAAGCTTGGAAGTGCAAAGCACAAGCCAGAAGGAGGGCTGCACTCAGAAGGGAAAACATCTCAAGCATGGAAGGTTCTATATAGGAATAGAACAATATTATAAAGACCCTTATCAGGTCTAAAGATAGCCTGCCTATGTAAACCGCCTTGAATAAATCTGATGAGAAATCTGATGATGAAAAGACGGTATATAAATACAGAAAATAAATAAAATAAAATATATTGTACTGCAGAAGAAAGAAAGTACTGCACAAAAGAAAAGTACTGTCCCTTCAGACCAGTATTCGTGGGATTCCCTTCTAAATTCTAAAAATATACTTCTCTCACTATATATTTTAGCACCACTAATTGCGTTTTTGCAGGCCCTCCCAAGGAGGGTTATCAACATAGCTTACAAAGTGTCATCTTTTAGCAACCGATCAGGAACTGGCGGTTTCCCCACCAGCCCTCCACACATCTCTCTCCATTCAGCACATGACGCAGTTTATATGGAAACTCTACACAAATGCTGACACAAAAAGCCGTCCCTGTGTGTAAAAGGAATATTTTCAACCATAGTGAAACATATTTGGCCCTGCGGTTCAGCAGCTGGAAATGACTTGTCACGTCCACAGACCAGTAATTTGTTTTATTTTTAAATGACGAGGCCGTGCTGGTGATTAATAGCTCACAGAAACGAGCTCAAAATAAGTCTGGCACTAATGGAGATGGGTAGAGGGGGGGTATATGACAGAGAGGGGGTCGCTGGGACCTTAGTAGGGCATAGGTAGGATGAATGGCATAGCAGGCACCAGGGCAGCAAAAATGTTTTGTGCTATTTGTAGCAAG
Organism: Plestiodon gilberti rubricaudatus; assembly: GCA_026170595.1. Taxonomy (NCBI): domain Eukaryota; kingdom Metazoa; phylum Chordata; class Lepidosauria; order Squamata; family Scincidae; genus Plestiodon; species Plestiodon gilberti. Next base: position 102,971,099 of record JANXHW010000002.1, on the reverse strand, counting down.
AGATTGCAGCTGCAGATGGTGTGGCTGTCATATTGCAATGGCCTGGGGCCTGGGGAAACGATGGCTTGGCCGGAGTCTCTCCTTGATAGTTGTCACTGCCTCTTCTCTAGAAGAAGACACATGCAGAGCACGCTGACAATTCTCCAGGAGATAAAATGGTAATAGCACACTTGGCTGAATCTACAAACACACAAATGCGGTGTGTCTGTACCATAGCTCTGCCAGTCTTCATTGCACAGCCTTGGAGCCAACCAATGTCTGATGTTTCGCATGTCATTGATCCTTGCGTGCTTCGTATTTGTTTCCTAAGAGCAGCCATGGGCGGGGTGGGGATGTCTGATTAGAAGCAGAACATTGGAATGGGGAAGATGGGATGTATTTAACCATTTGCCCTCCTGCAGTGCTGATTCAGACCCCATCACCACCACCACCACCACCACCACCACCACCACCACCACCACCAGTGCTCTGGGAAGGAAACTACCATCGGTGCCAAATGGTACAGTATTTGTACACCATAGGGCCTTTCAGGGATAGCCCATCCAGTAGGCACAGTGATGAAGGTTGCACCAGTGACACACTGGGATGGGGGGCAAGAGGGCATAGGATTAGGAGTACCCATCACCCCAAATCTGCTGCCACCACCTCCCTCCAGCCTACCACAGATACAACCCACACCGATCTGCCTTCCGCCCACTAAAAGCAAGCGGAAAGTGGATCACCCGCCTCCTTACCTTGCTCCAGGTGCGGTTTCTTCAAACATGGAAGTGCAGGACTTCCGGTTTGATTTACAGGGACTGTGCAAACAAAAGGAGCTCCTTCATTCATGCGGTCCCTTTAAATCAAACCAGAAGTCCTGCAATTGAAGAAATTATGTAAGGAGTGTGGTAAGTGGCTGCTTTTTTTTCTTTTTTTCTTTTTTTGTAATTGCACAGAGGTGGTGGACTTAAGGCAGCATCGGGAGGAATTCCAGGTTGCACTGCATTGGGGCATTGGTGTTCTGAGGGTGATGCGGAAGTCTAAGTAGAGCAGGACACCACTACACATGTGTAAAGCCGGAGCTACACTGTACGCGTTCGCGTTCCGTGTGCGTCTGGCGCTGCCGAGACGCAGCCGTAGCAAGCCGGAACCAAGCCACACTATTCCACAGCATGTGTTGAAAATCACTGCCCAACAAATAACCATGTCACCTTCCCCTGCCGCCCCTCCTCCTCCAGTTCACCTCAGGCTGCTTATTAATAAGTCTCTTATTATTTAATAAGTCTTTTATTATTTAGTCTCTTATTATTTAGAGTTTTTCTGACATCTGCCCTGTGATTGGCTACTGTGTGAAACGCATCCCACCCCCCACAGTAAAAAGCACTGCCTATGATTGGCTGCACGTTCATGAAATGGGCAAAAGTCAAGTCAAAGTCGACTTTGCCCATGCGGGGATGCAGCTGACGGGCCACGCTGGCAGCCCACAACAGACCACATGGGACGCACGTGCCCGTGCCATGCCGTACGCTTGCTGGACGTGTACAGTGTAGCCTGAGCTTAAGCGGCCCCTCCCCCTCAGCAGTCGGAGTCATTCCCAGTTGGCAAAGGCTAATGTGCAGGCGGAATGGCCTCCTGCTCCACTTAGGCTTTTGCACCACCCTTGGAACAGCAGTGTGTTGGGGCCTTTTCCGTGGTGGCAACTTATTTGTGGAATTCCTTCCTGTGGAATTATTTGTGGAATTCCTGACATGGCCATCAGGTGCCTATTTTACGTTACCATTTTTTCATCAGCAAGTGAAAACTGTTTTATTTGTCCAACATTTTAAGAGCATTTTCTTGATTAATTTTTCCATTTGTGTGTGCGTGCGTGTGTGTGTGTGTGTGTGCGTGCGTGTGTGCGTGCATGTGTGCGTGTGTTAAATGATTGCATGCTGTGCTGTGCATTTTAACTGGATTGGCTTTTCTTTTTTATTATCGAGTTGTTTGAAATATCATGAGTTGCTTTGGGAACTAAATTAATTGAAAGGCAAGATTTTAAATCAATCAAACAAACAATAATGCCTTTAAGCTTGTGCCATGACCCCCCCACCCCACCCTGAGAAACATAAACTATTCTCTACATAGCCTTGGATTGGGGGAACGAATGGCTTCCATGTGAAAGGGCGTCAGCATGACTTCCAGACAAAGTTATGTTCAGGCACCTCTCATTTAGAAAGCATGTCATACTACAGGGCATACGTTTCGGATTTGATGTCATTTTAGGGGAATACATACACACCCACCGCCAAAAACTGACCCAACAAATACAGCAAAGCTATTAAAACATCCAGAAATGCTTGCCCCTCGCTACATCCACTGTTTTATTTTCTAAAAACTCCTTCAGCCCCTCAAAAACCAAACCACTTCCACTAGGAGAAAAGGACCTCACAGTGCTTGAACTGTGGGGTGTGCTAGGGCTGAGAGAAAAACCCCTGTTGCTAGCTGTGCAATGGAGCTGACTGTACAGCAGGGGACTTGTCTGCCTATATTCCAGAGCAATACGAGGCAATCTGAGTTCTTCTCTGTAGACTTGCCTCCCCTTCCTGAGTGCCAGTGTCAGTTTGAGCTGAAGTTTAGTTTGGGGGACTAGAACAAAAAAAACTAATGAATCACAGTGTTAGAGAAGCCTGAACAGTCATAGCCATACTCCTATATCTTCCGTCCTTATTTTGTCTGGATGATGGGCAGCTGCCGAGGCAGCGGTGGAGGCACTACAATGTTAGCCTCCCTCCCTCCACCACCCATTCAGAGTGAGGGCAATGCAATACTGGAAGCATTGCCCTCACTCAGAACTAGCTTGCAGTTGCCCCTGGTGACATTGCAGCAATGTCAAATCGAACTGCCTATTTGTGATTGTGATGTCATCACTTTATGACAAGCTGGGATAATGTTTTGAGGAAGAGGAAGCCCCTGTGATTGTGAAAAACAAAAAGTGTGTTTCTTTGCTAAAGCAGTTGCCCTGAGGGGCGATGAATATGGGGCAAAGAGTCACAAAAGAGGTAAGGTTGTGGGAGCTACGCTTTCAGAAAGCATTTTGAGGTCTCCCAAGCCTCCCTTTCACACTAAAAATATTTGCCCAAGAACACTTGTGCAGCCCTATTGAAAGGTATTAATGAATATCAAAATCAGTGGTTGCTCCCAGTCCCAGGAGAAGTGAATGGTCATGAGGGGCTTGAGAATAGAATACCTTTCGTAGGCATGGGTGGAGCTCCAATTCAGGCAAACACCATTCCATGCAGTAATGATGATTGCATGTGTGAAAAATCTGAAAGAGCCCAGGCTGCTCCTGGGAATGGGTGGGTGGGGAGAGAGTAGCATATAGATTACTTTGCCATGAGCAGATATACTCAGACGTCTTCCCTGGACCACAGTGACAAGAATCCGCATTTCAGAGGAATCCGTTTCCTTTGGGGTTGCTGGTGAACTACTCCAAGTTCAGGATTGCAAAAGAAGTTTAAGGAATTGAAAAAAACAGAGGCCAAAACGAATCAAGTTCTTTAAATCTCCAGAACTCTTTTGTGCTTGACGTTTAGTAGCATCCTCTCCATGAGACAAAACACAGGGCAGAGTATTGTAAAGGGACACACACACCACATATTAATTTTAGGTTGTCAGCGTGTGTGTAAAAAAAGAGTAAATACACTTACGGCGCAATCCTGTGTAACTATGTGCGTCCGGCCGGAGTCAGGTGAGTTCCGTGACGTGATAAGCATTGCCGGCCTCTGCACCTGCGCTATTTACACCCGAGTCATCAAAAAAGTGCCTTATGGCACTTTTACGATGCTTTAGGCCGGCAGCGCAGGAGCTCCGCCGGTCTAAAGTTACACAGATTGCGCTGCTAAAAGATATTAAAGATAACACAGCCCAACAAAAAAAAAAATTCACGAGGAAGCTGCTTGAATCCACATATTATTATTATTATTATTATTATTATTATTATTATTATTATTATTATTGTTGTTGTTGTTGTTGTTGTTGTTGTTGTTGTTGTTGTTGTTATTATTTCAGTATTTATATACCACCTTTCTTGTCATTGGATTTCTCCTTTTGACTTTAATTCAAGGTGGTTTACAATAGGCAGGCAATTCTAAACCAAATGGTTTTTACAACACAATAAATGTCCTAATCTTTCGTAGGACACTTCTTTCCAGGTGTTTCCTTTCCTGGTCTGGCCTCTCTCTGGCATTCCCCTCACATGCGTTGACTGACAGGCAATTCCCCCTCACAGAGTGCCAGTGCATGTAAGACTGCTATGCCGTATCTCCAAAATGTGAGCTGATAGGGCAAAACTGATGTCATTTTGGGAATCAGTGCCCCCAATATACCCAAGAATAGGTCTAACTTTTAAGTCAACAAAATGTGTGTTGCATTGTGTTATATCTGTCAGCAATAGTGGAATTATCTTTAGCCTAAATCTTGGGCAGATATACGGTACATTTTTAAGAGATGACTGGACATGCCAAGAAACAGAAGCGGAACTCGGGTGGAGCGCGTGGAGCAACTGCTCCACTCGCGGGCGGGGGGCGCACTCACCATCGTGGGGGGCGCACTCACCGTCGTGGGGGGCGCACTCACCGTCGCACTTTCGGCCCCCCACCCTCCCTGGAGCTCGAAGGGTGCTGAAATGGAAAGGAAACTGGTGGGGGGCGTGTTCAGCGACGCGTTGGGCGCATCGCGTCATTTAGGACCCGCCCCCTTCCTCCAGGCGCCGGCAGGGCTTCTTACGCCTCTGCCAAGAGAATCTTCTTATACCGTGGAAGAAGGAAGTCTATGCAGCTAAATAACTTGCTTGACCAAGTCCTGGAACAGCTTTCTCATCACACAGCTCAGCCATTGTTGCGGTGCATGTTGTGTGTGGTTTTTCTGGCAAGACCTTTATTGTAAAGTTTCTAATCCCTCCACGCTTCTCTTGACAGTTGCCCTTTAGGTCACGGTCAGATGTTTCGAGCACCTAAATAGCTTCTTTAAGATCCCCTGAAAGTGGTTTAATGTGGTTTAAATGTGCATTGCGATTGCCTTGGTTTCCCCAAGTTCTCTGAAAGTGGGTATTGTTGCCTCAAAAAACTGCCTCCCAGATCCCTTTTCAGGTTTAATCAGAAAGTAATCGTCATGGGCATTGAGCGAGGAAATAATTTATTTTACAGCTATAGGTTCCTGTGAAAAAGAGAATATATTATTGAGGTGACAGTGAAGGAATGTGGTAAATAAGCCATTGAAGAACTGTGGCGATGCTGGAGAATGTTTGTTGTACACATATCAGAAGGCATGGCAGAAAAATTAAGAAAGGCAAAGAAACTAGTCACCTCTGCTGGAAACTGGCCAGTATACTTATGCTCTATGAAATTTAAGACAAAATTTTCATTACTAAATATGCCAGCGTTGACCACCCCAATCCAAACACCACAACACACAGAGAGGGGCCTTGTGTCAAGATTCAGAAAGGATTTCAGTAATCCAAACAAGTTCAAAATGTGTGAGATGTAGACTTCTCTGTGTGAGGAGACAGGATGTGTTTTTACATGCATCGCATCTTGTTTTTGGAGGGTTCCGCAACATCTACTCACATGAAGGCAAATGATAATCAAGTGTGTCGATATCTCAGCATGTGAGTCTGTTTTGGCACATTTGCTTGTTACAAATCAAATCCAAACAGGTTTAGGGCGCAATCCAAACCTACTTAGGCTGCCGTTGTAACCAACGGCCCAGCAAAAACGGGAGGCCCCAGAATGGAAAGAGGATTCAAATCCCCCTTTGAATTCCCCTTTTGGAGGGAATTTGAATCCCCTTTCCGTTCTGGGGCCTCCCGTTTTCGCTGGGCCGCTGGTTACAACGGCGGCCTAAGTAGGTTTGGATTGCGCCCTGTATATGCTAAATACGCACAACAACGGCCGCATCACGGAATAGCATCACGCATAAGGAAGGCTGAGCGCCAAAGAATAGATGCTTTCAAACTGTGGTGCTGGAGAAGACTCCTGAGAGTCCCTTGGACTGCTAGGAGATCAAATCAGTCAATCCTAAATGATATCAACCCTGACTGTTCCCTGGAAGGACAGGTACTGAGGCTGAAGCTCAAATATTTTGGCCACCTAATGCGAAGAGAGGACTCTCTGGAGAAAACTCTGATGCTGGGAAAGACTGAAGGCAAAAGGAGAAGGGGAAGGCAAAGGATGAGATGGTTAGACAGCATCACCGATGCAACGAACATGAAAGTGAGCGAACTCAGGAAGATAGTGGAGGACAGGAAGGCCTGGCGGGATGTGGTTCATGGGATCATGAAGGGTCAGACACAACTTAACGACTGAACAACAACAACAACAACAACAACAACAACAACAACAACAACAACAAGGCCCAGACCAAGCCTCCTTCTGCTTCCTGCTTCAGAAAAGTCCTTGATAAAGTCCTTGGTGCAAGAAACAGCAGTCACGCAAGCAAGATAGAAAGCTGTAGAGAGTGCCAGTGTCTTATAACTGGAATGCTCTCTTTTGCTTTCTCACTCTCCATGTCCCCAAAGGGCTCACACTCTAAAAAAAAAAACACCCCAAAACAGAGAAGACACACCAGCAACAGCCACTGGAAAAGACCGACGCCATGCTGGACCAGAAACATGAGGGCCAGAAACTTTGATCCCTTGAGATGATGCTTCTGAGAGATGTAAGAAGCTTGTATGATCTTCTTTTGCTTAAGTATGGGATTGGAGACCTACTGCCCTGGACAGTTGTATTGTATCCTCTTGCACTGGTACTAAACATCAGCCCATTTAAATCAAATCCGACACCCAACGCCTTGCTGTTTTCTCAGCCTGCCTACCCCAGATATTTCCTTCCAGTTCTGACAGAATGTGTATTCACAGGGCTGCCCTGGAATAACAAGTTTTCATTTTGAGATGGTTGTACAGGGAGCTTTGTGGTGTGGCAGCCTGCCAAACAGTGAACATTTAGCAGGGAGAGCTCACTATTGGGTTGTTAATTTGACATGCAGAACAGAGTGGTTAGGCTCTCTCTGAACACTGTTGGGCTCCCAGTACTAAATTATGCCTCACATTTGCTTTCAGGTTTAAGCCATGAGAGTATAAAACCTGACTTCAGCAAAGCTGATCTGTCAAAAAAAAAAAAAAAAGGGAAAAAAGCAACTTTTATTCCCTTTGACCCAATCCATATTCTCTGCCAGATTGTGTGATCATTATTTGCATCTTGAGAGAGAGATCTGTGAGACTTGTACAAACCCTTCTAAATTGCCACATGATGCAGGTGGCTGAAAAGATGAAAAATTTGAACCGGTAAATAGAGAGAGAGAGACCCTAGAGATGATTGGGAAGTCAGGCTGGCCAAACCTGCCGCAGAGGATCATGAAAGGGCTGAATTCAGCCCTGATGCTCATTACAGCTTTTGTGGGAATTATGGCATTCATATGATGACGTGAACATCCCTTTGTCAGATCTATCAACATGGCTGCCTGCAGCCATTGACAAAATAGGGCACTGCGCAGGTTTGCCACATCTCAGGGTTGAAATTGTGGGGTTTTATGCCTCCTCAGTGTCTCCGGGGAAGGAGTAAATCTCAAAGTGAGGAGGTAGATTCAAGGAGGCAGGGTACAAGTATGAGGCTGGGGACCCACCATGGATCCCTCCCCCCTCCCAGGACCCAATCTGCCCACCCCTGCCCGTCGCCACCCCCACCCCGGCACCAGTAGCCTCGTCCTGCTGAGCTCGCCCGGCCCAGCAGAGGGATCATTCCGGAATAGGAGAGCTGAGCCGCGGTCCCCCACCCCCTCCCCAGAAAATTAAAAGAGGGAGGGGGAGCAGGGAAGCCCCCCCAGCAGGTTCTCACCCCCCCAGCGGCCATTTTGGTTACTGTAATTTGCTGCAACCCCACAAATGAGGCTTCGTGACCCCATTGGGGTCCCAACCCCAAGGCTGAAGATCCGTGTGTTAGATGGCATGCTGTGCTTAATATGTGACAGGTGCCAATAAGTCTGAAAGTCCTTGAATTTTTGGAAACTGGAATAGAAAAATAGGAAACTTTGGCATTGTGGATAATTTTTGCTCTAGCTACACTCTGGTGAAAAATAAAATCATTTTGCCGACACAGCTACACAATTATTTGTGCATATATATCATTTGGACTGACACAACAGTGGTGCTCTTGTGCTTCATGATCTAGGACCCTGAGACACTGGGACCGCCCTATCTGGTCATTCTGGCACTGCCACCGGTCCCTAGCTTACCGTTACCGTGGCTCCTTTCTCTGCAAGGCCTTGAGGGAGTAGGAATCTCTGAATGCCAGATGCAAGCGAGTGGTGACAGGATACAGGTCTCTGAGGCATCTGGTGGGTCACTGTGAGATATATGAAGCTGAACTAGATGGGCCTTTGACCTGATCCAGCAAGGCTCATCTTATGTTCTTACGTTCTCCCTTCCAGGTTCTCAGTGCCTGAGTCTGGCTCATCTTCCAGTAACTTGGGTTCTGGCGCTCCACCAGAACTTGGGGCAGGAATGAAAACGAGTCTACACAGCTTCTCAAACGAAACTGGGTTTATTTACAAAAACAACATTGGTAGCAATATTTCTCTTAATTATTTCAGTAATGCGATCCAGCTGTAATATAGCTCAGTGATTTAGCTCTACTCTGCCGACCCCAACTTCTCACACTGAATGGCTAGGGTTAGCCCATATATACTCTTTAGGACTGCTTAACTCCTCCCCCTTCCAGTTACTCCACTTGCAGGGATTTTTTTTATGCCTTTCTTGCTCTTTTGTAACATAAGGGTTTTGGAAGGAATCCTGTATTTTGAATTCTAACTGGCTTCTCATAGAAAAATAATTTTTGCAACCTTTTCTCATGACAGCAATATGTGTCTGGGAGTAGGAGTGTCTTACACAAGTACTGCCTTGTGCCACTGTGTTACACAATCATACAAAATGTTGTTCTATTCATAGGAGGCAGTCTTATGCTAGCCAGGAACAAATACTTTACTAAATTACATTGAGGAAAATCATTTAAATCCATATTTTGCAGTGACAAGAAACAGCTGTCCTTGTTAAAATTGTTTTAACCATTTTTATCTTTATTTTGCTTGATCACAATATAACAATATAAAAGCAATAACATTGTAAAACAAAAAAATGACAACAGAGCTTCAAATATCAAATAAAAATAAATAAAAATCAGATGGCATTGCTCAAGTAAACCTTTTTTAACAAAATAAAATTAGCAAATATTTATGTGGTGCTTGTCAAACTGCATCCCATCCAGAATTTTTTTTTTAAGGGAAACCGTTTAATGCTCAATATTTCTGACTTGACTTATCCTTCAAAATTCTCAAATGGTATGTCAATTTTCCCATTACTAATTGTTTCCAGATTCTTTCTCACCAATTGTTTAATAAGAGGGAAGGATTCCCTTTCCAAAGCTGTGTAGTCTCTATCTAAATCAAGCTTGTCTAACCTGTGGCCCATGGGCCGCATGAGGCCCAGGACGGCTTTGAATGTGGCCCAAAACAAATTCATAAACTTTCTTAAAACATTGAGATTTTTTTGAGATTTTTTTGACCTTGCTTGCGCAGTTCTTAAGCGCGAACGTTAAGATTTTAAGAGACCCTCCAAACGGGGCAGCGCATAATCATAAAAATGATTTTTTTTTTTTAGCTCATCAGCTATAGTTAGTGTTAGCGTATTTTATGTGTGGCCCAAGACAATTCTTCTTCTTCCAAGGTGGCCCAGGGAAGCTAAATGATTGGACACCCCTGATCTAGATGTAGTTAGTTCTGATGTAATTAAATATGTACAAAGACGATCTTGCATGGTATACTGCCCTTTCCCCAAACTCAATCACAGGGGGGAGAGGTTGTGACTTTGCCCCATCTGAGTGGGGCACTTGGATGTCTTCCTGAGACAGGACAGGAAAATCCTGCCTTCCCATTGGACGGGGCACTAGGTGGGAAGAGCCTGTGCAGCTATTAGAGTGCATGGTTGCTGGGTGGAGCAACATGGCTGACAAGTGGTAAGGAAGGAACAGAATTGAGGATGTGGGTGGAGAGGTGAGAACATCTGCAGCATTGTGAGCATTAAGTGTAGCAATGCACCAATTGGGGAGTGTTTCTTCCCTAACCATGGTTTTTGGGTGGCGGCGGAAGCAGAAGCATGGACCTTAGACTTCTGGTCCAGGAAGTGTGCTCTCAGTCTAGGGCGTACTCAGGAGACAAGGGAGTGCCTAGTGAATTGGACGAGGAAAGAAGGTCTTTTTGCAATGCCTGTGTGACACCCATGAGAGGCAAGTGGCAGCTGCATCACATGATTGGACGAGAGCGGGCTTGCATGCCTGGCTAGCAAGGCTTCATTCTGGTGGTGCGGAACAATTAATAGAAGCTGAGCTGCTGGCTCATTCTGATTCTGCCTGGAGTAGTGGATTTGGTGTTATTTTCAGGGCAGATGGCATGTCGAACAGTGGCCCCAAGATTGATTTGAGAACTGGCAAAGCAGTCAGCGCCATCACCAGTGATTTTGGCAGCCATGTCCTTCCACACAAAAGCTGGGTACGTGTCAGGAATAGCACCACAGAATCAGATGCACGTTGGAAGGGAACAGCCAAGAGAACAGAACCAAAGGTGTCCATTGACACCTCAGATGCTGTTGGCTCTCATGGAGGCTTTTGAGGAATGTTGCTCCTCACACCACAGATCAGTTTTATTTAACAGCCCTCGTAGCCTTCTTTGGTGCTTTTAGGTTCAGTGAGTTTGTGGCAAGGCGTGAGAGGGATTTCTTGGGATGTGTGTTGGCTGGGGGATATTTCTATCCATGCTTATCGAATTACAGAGTCCAAGACTAGCCAAAGAGGCAGGAGGCAGGTGGTGCAATTGTGCAGGGTTCCATGCTGTACCCTGTCGCTGCTCTGGAAGAGTACCTGTCCCTAAGGGGTGACCTGGAGGTGCCGCTGTTCTGACACCAAGATGGAAGCCCACATTTTCTGTTTCACTTAGAACCTCACTCCAACATGTGGGTTTTTTTTAATTTTATGCAAAAAAAAAAATTCTGCACAATTCATTTTATGAATTATGTAATTAAAACAAAAATCTAGAAAATGTTCTATAGAAATAAAACCCATCTACCCAGTATGGCAGGTTTGAGTGCCTATTCAGCTTAGAATTGCTTTTTTTTTTTTTTTTGCATTCTTATTCAGAATGCGTACGCGTCTGAATGTGGAATGCTTTGACCGTTCTTCACATTTCCCAATTGGATTTAAAACATGAAATACATTCAAGGCAGATCAGGTTGCTTCATAGAGCCGATTTGGCAAACCAGTCATTTTTCTCTTTCCCTTTCTAGAAAATGCCACCAAAGTAACTGTTCTGTGGATTAGTCATTAATCTGAAAGGTTTTGGAGATATTAAAACATGTCTGGATAACTAGAGGCAAGAATTGGTCTCTGAGAAGACAAGGCACTTGCCATTCAAAACTGAGCTCCCTCCTTTCTTGCTCCAGTCACTCACCGATCTGGGACAAGCAGTCAGTCACCTGGTTTTTCCAGCAGGATAGAGACAGCTGCAGTCTTGCCCTTTGTCCTGGCCTTAAAGGGCCAGGAGACGGAACACATGCACAGCATTTTGACCTTACTGCAACGTAAGTCATTTCTTGAATTTAGAAGCAATTCCCAAGAACTCACAGTACAGTAACCAAACAGTAAGCTTCATTTTACTGAACCGAGAGTCAACTAGGAAGTAAATGAAACAAATGACCTTTCTGAAGGCAGCTAGTAATTTATTTATTTTTTATCTGTTGATTATATATAAACCAACAACAAATTGGCAGGACCTTCCCACTTTCCTGATGCCACAAATGGAATCTATAATACTAGAATTTAAAATTAAAGAGTCTGAGGTCTCAGACCGTTTATTAGGGTTAAAATAGGGTTAAACGAAAACCATTTTTAATTCTAGTATACATACTGGCCATGAAAACTTGAGAACGTATATTATGGAATCTATAATATTTGACAGTTATAGATGAGGTAGAAAAAAATTTCATGGGTGCTAGTTTCTCTGAATGTGCAGCCTTTTGAGGCAATGCTGGGGAGAGTCAACTGCACAGCACACCAGACCCTATCACCTTCAGCAACCACCAGGAAGAGTTTTGAGTTACGAGCATATTGCTCTGAATGATCAAGATATACTACCCATGTTTCATGGTCTTCATTCCCTATCAGTGGCCAGAAAGTTTGCTATTTTTGAGTTTATGAGAGTTTGTTCTCTCACTTGAATTTCCAACCCCGTCTAGGTAGTCATAGCAAAGTACAAGATATTCTCCTCCAATGTGCAAATTCCATATTTCCACATGTGCAACCAGGGTGGCACAAGACTGCCTGGCACCTGAGACAGTGTGCCAAATGCTGCACCTTACCCGGTGATGTGCCAGCCTCTGTTCCTCTGACACTGTAGCCCACCACTCTTATTTTCTCCAAAACTTCTGTTTTGCCCCCCCCTCTTCCTTTTCCAATCCAGGGAGTGGGAGGAGGAGGAGGATCAGTGGAGGCAAGCGGGCGGACAGAAGTGGGTGCCCCCTGCTAGTCTGCTGACCATTTCAATTCGCTTCATGAATGGGTTGGCCCTGTTTGCCGCCTCGTTACCTATTTTGCTGTCCTGCAGGAGCAGGGGTCAGAGAGCTGTCTTTCGTAAAACTTGCACTGTCTCTCTCCATCTTACCTTCTGTGGCGTGAGCCAGGGGATCCTCATTGTGATGCCACATGCAGTGAATATAGTGTCATTAGTTTAGACGCAATCCCCAGGAAACTCAGAGTAACCAACAGCCAAGCACCCCTATCCTGAACTTTTCTTCCATAAGTGACAGCCGTCTGTGTACAGAGAGGCTGACCTAGCTATCAGCCTGTCACATTCTCCATCCTGTCCACAGCGCTAGGTCACTGTATGACACATGACATCCCCCCTTCAAATGTATATTGCCGTCTCATGACTGTCTGGTATAATCTGGAACACAATAGCCTTGATCAACACCTTCCTGGAGTCCCACTGAGTTTGGCCGACACCTAGTCATTGGTTTGTCACTGACCCTAGTCAGAGGGGTCTGGCTCAGTCGGTAGAGTTGCCGCCTTGCAAGCCTGAAGATCGGTGAATGGCAAATTCGAGACACGCCACCGACAAGAAGCTGTCAAAAGCCTCCGTGAGGAGAGATAAGAGCTGCCAGCTGCATCGGTCGAGTGTGGGAGGTGACGACCAGTGGAGAAGCCAGACTGCAAAAGGATACCACCTGGAATGTAGCTGTTCATGAAAGACTGAACATTTATATATTGTAAAAAAAAAAAACATTAGGGGGGTTAGGAAAGCCTGCCCATGTACACCGCCTTGGATTAAAGTCAGAGGAGAAATCCAATGACCATGAAAGGCGATATATAAATACTGTATTATTATTATTATTATTATTATTATTATTATTATTATTATTATTATTTATAGCCCAATCCTAACTAACTTTCCAGAGGGTTAGGGTTAGGGCCAATGCAGCCATACCAATGGGGCACGCACTGCATCCTGTGGTGGAAGCAGTCACGGAGAGGCCTCCACAAGGTAAGGCAACATTTGTTCCCTTACCTTGGGACTGCATTATGGCTGCATCGGTGCTAGAAAGTTGGTTAGGATCGAGCTGTTAGTCTGCTCTAGCTTTGAACATCCATTAATTTCAAAGCAGCCTATCAAAGCTTGGAGAACTAGCCTCCCCAAAGCAGGGGGGGAAAAAGAGGGCTGACCAGCTGTGTTAAGTTGCTAGATTTGTGTTGTGAAATGCCATATGACAGGATGAAAAATGTGAAGCTATTCCTCCAGGATGGGGTTAATTTCTAAGAAAATCTTTCTCTCCAGTGCCCGGAGGGTGCTGACTGTAAGTGGACATTTTCAGTCAGGGAAAGTTTTAGTTAGAATCTGTTTGTACTTTATTTTGAACCTGCCTCTTGATCTCAACCATAGAATTTGTCTGTCTGTGGTTCCCTCATCCCATTCTTTGTTTTTAATAAATGTTCTACCCTGCTTTTCCCATTTATTTCTAATAAACTTTTCCTGTTTGGATTACAGCAAACCTGCCTAGTTCTTTAACCGGAAGAGCACTCTGTCTCCTATCTCTGTAGCCTTGCTCAGCTAGGTGCTACCCAGAGAAGGCTTGAGCATGTTAGGGGACTGTAGGGGATGCATGACGCATGAGTGAGAAAGGAAGAGAGGTTCCTCTTCCTTCTCCCTCCTCAGCGAACTCAGTGTGTGGGCTAACAGTGCGCAGATGGACACACAGCTGGGTGAAAGCTTTCCTTCATGGCCTCATCTCATGGAGCTGGCGGCAGCGAAAAGATTGGTGGATGCATTTATGGCAGAGCTTATTCTATGTGTGTTGCCATGATCTAAGGTTGAGGAGAAGCTCAGATTCATGGAGATGAATGTGGTTCTTCTCGGCATTGTCCTGGCGATCACCGCTGCAGTTCACACATTTCATTGTATAAACATGTTTATGGGTTGCTTCCCAGCTGAATAAGCTCTCCTCCAAGCAACTTACAAAAATAATGAAATATGTGCATTGCTCTTCTGTTAGTTAACAAGTGTTACCATTATTATTTTTCAGCAGCCTCGGGTGGAATGGCTGGCAGACTCTGCTCTCCTGACTCCCTTAGAAGATGGTAGAACTCAGGGTCCATCTGCAATCTCTTTATATGTCCATATCTGTGCACATGAACATATTTTCATGTGAATGACTGTCTATGCATTCATTTTAAAAGTCAACATGTGGACTGAACCCTTCAAAAACATCAGGTCCATCTTATGTGTCCTACTGGCCATGTACTGAACATAATCTGTGAATAATGTGTGAAGAGCCAGAATGGTGTAGTGGTTTGGGTGTTAGACTTAGACCTGTAAGATTCAGGTTCAAAGCCCCGCTCAGCCACAAAGCTTCCTGGGTGACCTTGGGCCGGTCACTATCTCTCAGCCTCACCTACCTCACAGGGTTGTTGTGAGGACAAAAGGAGGGACCGAAGGACCATGTACACAACTCTGAGCTCCTTGGAGGAAGGTAGAAACATGTGAAAAATAAAAAATAAAAATAATAATGTAGTGTGTGAAAAACCATACATGCATAAAGCTCAACAATCAAAGCTATACTTGTAAGAAATCCTCCCCATGTTCAGTAAATGCAGGGGCAAGGCACACTCCCACTGGCCCCTGATGTTGATGTGCCCATTGGTCATGCACCACCTCCTGTGTTCATGTGCTTCACAGTTGTACATAAGAACATAAAACATAAGAAGATCCCTGCTGGATCAGGCCAAAGGCCCATCTAGTCCAGCTTCCTGTATCTCACAGTGGCCCAAACAAATGCTTCAGGGAGCACACAAGACAACAAGATACTTGTATCCAGTCACCACTCCCTTACACCTGGCACAGAGAAAACCTACTCCTACAATCTTGTCTGCAAGGGGCAGAGCTAAAAGCATGGAGGGGTACTCTACGCAGTTTGGGAGTCTGGGTGATTAGAGTTCTACAGTCTTACAGGGGAACTATCAAACTTTATTTATTTATTTACAATATTTTTACCCCGCCTTTCTTCCCAAAGGGACCCAAGGCAGCTTACAACAAAATATTTTGTTGGGAGTGGGGAGTAAATCTAGGACTAAGCCAAAATGCCACCCCTAGCTTTGCCATCCTGTCTGCTTGGTGTGAAATGGTCAGCCATTTGTTTCTGCAATTGGGAGGCACACAAATGGAGAAACATGTTCACCCCACGTGAACTGCCAGCCATTGGAATTCAAGTTCATGCAAACCCCCAATTCATTGGAAATACAACTTCTAATATTCAGCAGTTTCTAATATTTAACTAACCTTTGACCTTTGTTGTTTTTCAGGGCAGGCCTCTGCAGAGTGACCTCCAGCAGCCGAACGTCCATTCCAGCCTTCTCTGAGCACAGTCTGTACTGGTGATGTCACTTATAGTTGACCTTTTGAAGCTGGCTCCATGCTGGTTCTTCTAGCTCATTTTATCTATATTGCAAATATGGTTGTGTGTAAAGGGTGGGTTTTAACTGCTATTTTGCATTGCAAGGAATCAGCCCCCTTTTTTTTTCTTCCTTTCACCTTTCATTATCTTAACTTCAGCAGGTCTCTCTTCTTCCATAGAGGATAATATGCCAAACCCTGTTTCTTCTCTGTCCATTTCTGCAAGTATCCTAAATACAAATGGTTTCCAGATAGCACCTGCAAACTAGAGAAGATCTAAAATGATCATGTTTACGTCCTTAAATCTTTGTATCGCATATTTAAGAGTCTGCTGGTTTTCATGGCAGCCGAGTTGGAAAACTCAAGACGCATGTGTCACCAAGTAAGAAGGCTTGGCCCTACTTTGAGGAGAGGTGTTCAACGCCTACTCCTAAAGCCGCGGCTTTGCCTACATATTATATCTCCAGGGCATTATATGAGTAAAAAATATGCAGGATATACCGTATTGTCCCGAGTATAAGACGCACCTGATTATAAGACGCACCCTTAAAGTTTGGTGCTATTAAAATTTTTTAATTAAATCACTGGCATTATTGCAACAGCCTGATTATAAGACGCACCCCTAGTTTAAAAACTTAAATTAGGAGAAAAAAGTGAGTCTTATACTCAGACCAATACGGTATATGCGTCTTGAATTATTTCCTTCCAGAAAATGGAAAAACTGGAAAGGTCTACACTGTGTCCTCCGTATTCATAAATCAAAGGCTGAGAGTGGTTTAGTGAGGAAGGGTGCAAAGGTGCAGTACGTTAGACGTGCCAAAGCGTCGCCGCGAGAATGCGCTTCCTCGCTATACAGACGAAATGCGCTGTCGATGTTTGGGCGTTCACAGTTGTCGTGCTCTCTCTGATCGACCCCTTTCCTTTCCGCAGTGGTGTGTGGGATGTCAGCATCTTAAGCCTCACACCCTTCCTTCCAGAGGGAACTAGGAGAAGAATACCTGGGAGTTAACATGATAAAACAGACCTGGCTGATGCCATAAATCAGACGGATTTTAGCATCTGATGACAAACCTTAATTCCTGTCAGAAAAGAGCTGCGCTGGCCCCTCCCAAACTGTCATCGAAGCTGGGCCATAAAAATCACAGCTGTCACCAAAGCATGCCTGGCCTCTGGGGAACATGCCTTCCTGGGGACTCATCTGCTATGTTCATGGCCGAATTCCCAGCCCACAGGCACATTCCAGCAGACATTTTGTCACATCTCTTGCTGGTGCATCTGTTCCAGGGTCTTTACTCTTCCTAAATCACTTTATCCCTTTTTTGCACTGAAAAAACAAGGATGCAAAGCGACGAGGAGGGCTCAGCTGAGCTCTTGAGAGGGCAGATGCTTCGGAACTAACTTCAAGAAACTTTAGAGTCCAGTTAATCCCTTTGTGGCACCTGGTTGGAACAAGAAGGTCAAACGTTACACCTCGATCCATCGTAAACCGATTGTACAATTAATGTCATCTATACTGAGCTGTATTAAGAAACAGCCTTCTATGATACTTTAGACCCCAGTAGCCCATTGCAATTGTACATGCTCCCCCCCCCCAAAAAAAAAAACACTGGAAGGATATTGTTTCTAATTTTAGAGCACTGTTTTACAGGGTGTTAAACACACAGTCTTTTTTTGAGAGTATAAGCTGCTTCTCACATTCCCCAGAGTTCTTGAAAATTAGAAAAAAGGAGGGGTGCATGTCACAAGGATGTTAAGGCCCAAAGTCTTGTTGATATCAATACTCCTAGTAGGAAATGAAGATATTTAGCTGATGGCTTATTATTCTTATTACCATTAATTAGCTCTTTTCAGCAGACGTGTATTAACCCATGGCAGACCCCTAGGCTTCTGGTATTTGGGGGGGTCCTCCAGTCAGCCTAGTCAGCTAGGCTGAAGCCTAGTCAGCCTAGGGTTAATACACCGTTGTTTTCAGCTTACAAAATACAATTCGTATCTGATTATATGTCCGTGCCATGTGGCAAATTAATCAGAATGGCAGATCTAATTGTCCCAGAAGTAAACCCAGGTCAGGCCTGTACCACTTCACACTAGAGCTGGAAGCTCATATAGCTCAGTGCTTCTCCTGCCTGCACGTAGAAAGCTAGCATGTCAGGGAAACGTTTCTAGTTTCTAGTTTCTCCTTGACATCTAACCTGAGTGGCAGGAATATTTTTATATAGAGGAGTAGTCTGTTATGTAAGCCTTCACTTGCAGTCTGATGTGGTGCAACCCAGTCACATGTTTACCACCTGAGTGATAACTAGGTCAAAGTGCCTTGCCCACAGCCACTCAGTGAGCTTTCTGGCACTGAGGGGATCCCGTGGCCAGGGTTGGCCCAAGACCTCCTGATGCCTGAAGCACGGCATGCCAAATGCTGCCCCCTTTTACCTGAGGATGTGCTGGCCTCTGCTCCTTCCACTCTCCAATGTCATAGCTCAGCACTCTCCTCCACATTTCCTCTTCCTCTCTGTTCCCATCTTCCTTTTCCAGTGCAGAGCCTGCCCAATTCTATCCAGGGCCAATGGCAGCAGTTCTTGCAATCTGTGGTCGTAAGTCACAGTCTGGCTCCACAAAAGCTGCACTGCTGTCATGCATTTCAGGGCCACTGGCGCAAATGGCCCTGCGTGCACATCGCTGGCTCACCCAGCCCATTCTGGATCAGGTAAGGTGGTGGCAGGGGCAGTTCGGGGGGGGGGGGATCAGGTGAGGAGATTTTATTTATTTATTTATTTATTTATTTATTTATTTATTTATTTAAGCCAAGAAAGAAAGAATTGAAGAAGACGAATTTTAAAATACAAGGGGGGGGGCGAAGACAGTGGGCGAACAGCCTACTCACCTGCTCGCCGCCGACGCCGCCATTACTAAAGGAACGTACCCGGGCACCAGCATGTTGGCTCGCATGATGCCCTCACGAGATTTGGGTGCCGACATCTTGGATCTCGCAAGATTTCGTGAGCCAACATGCCGGCGCCCGGGTAAGTTACTGAATTTTCAAAATGGCGGCATCGGCAATCCAGGATTGCAGCATACCTCCCGGGATGCCGGGACCCGAGCCCAAAATCCGGGAGGGTCCCGGGCATTCCGGGACGTATGGCAAGCGTAATAATAAGTATAAACCTGCTCATTGGCCTGTCTCTCTGGTCTCCATGCTCCCTTACCTCCCTCTATTTTATCTTGCTCTGTGTGCCATGCAGGGGACTTGCAGGTCCCCTTTTCCAGGGCTCAGTCCCACCCCCATTTTTGCAAACTCTTTGATTTAGGATTGAAAGAGGTACCCCCATTTAGGCAATTATCACAAATGCTCTGTGATCCCTAAATTGGATAGAATTATTGACCTGTATGTGATCTGTATAGAGAGCATTACCCACACGTTACATGGGCTTCATTGACTTGTCATGACTTGTCATGTCCACAAGTAGCCAAATCTGGTTGGTTACACAGCATTGTGACACGATCGCATCCAGTTATAGCCCTGATGGTCTCGGATAACTTGAGGAGGAGTAAAATGGGGGGGGGGGGGAATATAACCACTGAAGTCGTCAAAAAGGGGGAAAATGGCTGTGACCAGTAGCAAACAGCCATGAAAAAGGTAGGATTAAAGGGTTTTTGGGAACAGATGTTCTACCCTCCCCCAAATCACTGAGAAGCAAATCTGAAGAATGCTCAGCTCAGCCTTTCATTTTCTCTCTTGTTCTCACTGTTGACTCTTTTCCCAAGTGATGTCTTCTGCTGGGGTGGGGGTGGGGGCCAGGATTTTCCAAAACAGGGCCTGGCAGAGCCAGCTGAGAACAACTGGAGACCACATAATGCCTGCCAGTTTTGACCACTCCCAGCCCTTGAGCAGTTGTTTGCTGCTAGACTCAGTCATGCCCACAGGGCAAGTACAGACTGTCCTGGATGCAATTTGAGGATTGCATGGGCGTCAAAGCACCCTTCCTTTCTGGGGCAACTGAAAACGACCTGCTAAAAAGAGAACCGATGAAATTTGGGCTGATGTGATCTGCCTTGCAACCGGGCCTATGGCAATCTCTTTCTGGACTTTTAGCCCTATGATGAAAACCATTTTTTTCCCTGCTGAGAAATATATGTAGCTCTCAGAAGCCAAGGAAGAGCTTATGGGAAGCCTATCTTAAGCTTGCAGAATGGCACCAATTTCCACCATTAATAACAGTAATCTGCAAAACATAGCGCTGGACTTTGAAATGAAAGTCCTGAATTACATTCTCTCTTTTGGTTTTTAATGGGATTGTTGACATGAGACCTTTCTGGCCAGCTGGTGCCAAGCAGAGACAATCATACCTTCTCCCCTACAGACGGCCACCCGGACTACTGATTATCTGTCATAGAGACAGGAAATAAATAGTGTCAATGGATTTGCACACCATTTAGAGGATTTATACTCACACTGCAGTAAGGCAGAGTTGAAGCTCTCTGAGAAGCTTGATTTGCTCCAAAGTCTCAATTCCATTGGGTTCCACCTGTTGCAATTTCTGACTTTATTAAGCCAAAATCTTTTACAAA
Source organism: Plestiodon gilberti rubricaudatus (assembly GCA_026170595.1). Classification (NCBI taxonomy): domain Eukaryota; kingdom Metazoa; phylum Chordata; class Lepidosauria; order Squamata; family Scincidae; genus Plestiodon; species Plestiodon gilberti. The sequence goes on along the minus strand of JANXHW010000002.1, from coordinate 102,950,540 downwards.
CAAAACCAATTTAAAAAAACCTAGTTCCTTAGGAGGCATATTAGTGACTTCAAAGCTGTTCCGCTATAACTAAGTGGTCCACTCTGAACCAGGATCATATTCAGAACAGCTATGCAGTGGTATTGCCAGAGGGGGTGTGGGGCTGTAAGTAGCGCAAGATGCTGCAACACGCATGTAAACAGCCCCTCCCACTCACTATCGGAGTCATTCCGGGGAGCAACGGCAACAGCAGTGTCGCTGTTGGCTCCCTCTGGCAACGGCTCCCTCTGATTGGCTCCCTCTGGCAATGCCACTGCAGCTATGGCAGAGATGGCCCAATGGGGTCCACCACCCCTGATCCACAGCTGCTGCCTCTACTGTGGTGCAGGCTCAAGAGCGCGCACACCACCCCTCCAAGAAAAAGCCCCTTACCTAGTGTGGACCTTCCTGTTTTAATTAAAGGGACTGAGTGAAGAAGCGGTGAGGTGAGGGATAGGGAAGTGCACAGAAGTGTCGTACCTACGGGGGCGATTGGGGCGGTGGGCCCCAGGGCGCAGACCGCTTACTGTGCTCCTCACAGCCGAAAACGGCTGAGTTTTGGCCCTCCCGCCAGCCCTGGTGCAATTCGGCTCTAAAATGCCTGTTATTTTGGCTCCAGGAGGCATGGCTTGCGGAGTCATGTGGGGGCATCGTGTCAGCAGGGGCCCCCCACGTGGGGGCACAGCTCCGTCTCTGGAGTGCACTTTCCTTATGCAGTCCTTTTAAACTTTAAACGGGAGGAAGGAGCACTTCCCTACAGAGACGACGGGCGCCGGGAGGGCGCCCGGGTGCATGGGGGCGGGGCCTGCGCGCATCACATCGACGCGCCCCTCACGTGATGTCGCCGCGCCCCCCCCCGCTCGTTTTGCCTTCATTTTGGAGCCGAACAGGCTCCAGGGAGGGAGGGAGGGCCGAGGCAACGCCGCGCTTCCTGAGGATGAGTTCCCCGAGCGCGCCGCCCGCCCCGCCTGCCCGCCCGCCTGAGCGCTTGGAGCTCCTGCTCCATGCGCTCCACTGTCATTCTGCCGCTGCTTCCCTATCCCTTCACCTTGCTCCTTCCTCATGCAGTCCCTTTAAATTAAACCTGCTTTAAATGAAACCCTTAAATAAAACCTCCTTCCTTGAGCAGTTTAAAGGGACTGGAAAAAGGAGTGAGGTGAGGGGTATGGAAGTGCTCTTTCCTCACACGGTCCCTTTATTCTTTAAACCATATGAGGAAGGAGCACTTCCCTACCCCCTCACCTCACTCCTTCCTTGCACTGTCTCTTTAAATACAGTAAGAAGTCCTGTACTTCCTGTTTCCAGAACAGAACTGTGCAAGGAAGGAAACAGATTATCTGCTTCTAGCTTGCTAAAAGCAAGCAGGAAGTGGATCAGTGCAGGTCCACCCAAAGCAGAGTGAGGTAGCGGCAGGCTTGGAGTGAAGGGTACCCCAAATTTGCCGTTCCCCCCCCACTGCTCAATGTGAGCCACATTATCCTCTTCATGGATGGGCTAGCCCTGAGTTAGGACCTTGTCACATGTTTCATTTCCAGGTGAGAATGTCACGGACAAGTTTACAAACATGGGTAATATCATAAGTACCCTCACCAGGGAGCAAGAATTAGCTGGAGCTCCCCGCTGAGTGTAAACATAAGTTTGCCCTGGATAATGCATGAACTAGTCCTTAGAGCAGCGGTGGGGAACCTCCTGCCCCAGGGCCGGATCAGGCCCCCGAGGCCATCTGGTCCGGCCCCCGGAGAGATTGCAGGGAGGCCGCCCAACCGGCCCCTGGAGGCTCCGCCGGGTCCGCGCGTCACCTCCGGAGGCCGGGAGAGGGCCTTTGCATGTCCTCCCCGGCCGCCACCTCGACCCCTTCTCACCAGGCCATTGGCCATTTCGCACATGCGTACCACGCCGATGAGGGCAAGCTCTTGCCCTCTTGCCCTCATCGGCATGGTACGCCGGAGGTGACGCGCGGACCCGGCAGCAGCTTCGGACAGTGAGCGCAGAGCCTCCGGAGGCCGATGGGGGCGGGGGCAAAAATTAATTAAATAAATAAAAATGGCGCACGGCCTTACGGCCAGCCCTCAAGCAAATTTCTAATATTTAAAACGGCCCTCGCCAGGGAAAAGGTTCCCCGCCCCTGCCTTAGAGGCAAACAGACAAAAGAGAGCATTTTTTCACACAATAGAAAGTGCTGTTGCAAGATGTGGTGATGGCTACAAAGCCATCTTTAGGGCGATTGGACCAATTCGGTCCAATTGGTCCCCGTGCGGCTGGGAAGGCCCTGTGTTTGGAGGATCACGAGGTGAGCGGAGCTCCAGGCATGCTTTGCGTCATTGGTGCTGGAACGGCCCTCCCTCCCTCCCTCCCTTGTGTCCGTTTGACCCAAAATCGTGGCAATCCGAAAGCAATTGGCAGTGACGCAATGATGTTATGATGTCATCACATCACTGCCAAAACACGTCCGGGGGCATACGATCAGGCTCCGCAGGCTGGCCCTGGATGGCTACTAGATTAGGTGGCTCTAAAAAGAGGTTAGATTAATGGAGGACAGGTCAACCAGCAGCTATAAAACAAGATGGCTAAAGGAGCCCTGCAGGCAGAAGCATTGCCGGGGGTGCAGTGGGGCCCCCGGGTGACACACGGGGGGGGGGTGACAAAGCGGTGGGGGGCTACAACCCCGCTGCATGGGCAGCGGGATCGGCAGTGGCGGCGCAAAAAGCGAGTGGGTGGCGGTGCGAAAGTTCAGCCCACTTGCCCTGCACCTGGGAAGCCCTTTGCAGCAGTGACGTAACCTCTGGCAGTGCCATCATGGGGGCTGACATTTTTTGCTGCAGCCCCCCCTCCCACAGGGTGTTGGTTCACTTCTGACTGCATGTACCCCTGAATACCAGTTGCAGGGGTACAGATAACAGAGGAGGGTTACTTCATGCCCTGTGTGTGGGCTTCCCACAAACACCTGGATGGCCACACTGGAAACAGATGGCTTGACTAGATACATCCTTGGTCGGACCCCACAGGGCTCTTCTTTGACTCTAGAAAGTCCCGAGAAAGAATTGAACATTTCTTAAAACACTCACTCTTCTGTTCGTTCTGGAAAGAAAATGGTTAAAAGTTGATACTCGTGCTGCAGTGAGTGGCTCTTCAGAAAATATGAAGAACATCCCTTCCTCGCAGTCTTTTTGCCTATCATCCTGTATCTACTTTCCTGTAGTTGTACCTCCGGCTCTGCTTCCATTTCCCCTCATCTGGTGGCTTTCAGAATAATCTCATCCACCTGTTAAACCAGAGAATGTCATCTTGAATTTACAGCAGGGACTGGAAACAGGATGCTCCAGAAAAAGAATTTTAATTAAAGTCCTCTAATTGAATGCATGCTGCTCCTCAGCTGGGAGAGGCAGCTGGCAAGGGGGGCCACGTGGTGTCACCCACTTTGCGTGTTTGGCAGAGGGAGGATGGTAGTAGCAGCTTTGGAGGTGGACAGCGGAAAGGCAATTCCTATAGAGAGCAAACGGCCTGAGTCTGGCTCAAGGCTGTTCTGCTTCTTCGGCTAATGTCTATACCCTCCAGTATTTCCCATATGCTCATGCCATTTGTACAAGGTGAAGAGGTCACCATGTACCGAACCCTGTCTAGCCCAGGGGTTCTCAACCCCTTCCCAGCCGAGTACCACCTCTGGTGCCACTGTCATGCCGTGTACCACCAGAAGTGACTGGCGATGACATCATCACCAGTTACTTCTGGGTTTTCAGGTTTTTGGAGGCCAGAAAATGCAGGTAGAAGGCTCTGGGCAGATGGGAGGGTCCTTCTCAGCGTTCCTGAGAGGTTCAACCAAGGGCAGGACCCTTTCGGTAATGAAAACGCACCACCGAAAGCGTCACGTCGGAGCAGAGTTCCAGTGGTCCGGCGATCCGAGTACCACCAGTAGTTGGCCAAAGTACCACTGGTGGTACTAGTACCACTGGTTGAGAACCCCAACTGGTGCAGACGTTTCTACCTCCATATATCTACAACACCCATCTATCTGCAGCAGATTAACCCATTGACGGACATGTCCAGCAGAATCCATTCACACATTCATTGGTGCCAATAGTTCTTCAGTTGGTTTTGTTTCATTGTATTGTCTTGGCTTGTTCCTGATTATTAGGCTGTTGTTATAATTCTGTTGGGTTGTTATGATGACTGTATTGCTTGTTATTAGGATTCATTATCGCTTTGTTATTTTTATTGTGAAGTGTCTTGGGTCGTATGGGATAAAGGCAGTATACAAGCTTTTAAAAATAAACAAACAGATAAACAGATAAAAAGATTTTGATTAAATGCGTACGACAAGTTCATAGGCCCCAGACAGCTTTTGTCTCAACAAAAATGGTTTTTATGGGACTTTAAAAAGAGAGAGAGAGAGGCAAAAACAAGAAAAATCTCTCAGTTCAAAAGATCAAATTGCATTTTCATTGATGTTAGACTTGTAAGAGCTGCTCCATCAATCACAGTTGCCTAAAAATCCCCGTTAATGGCCCTGAGTGCTGGATATTTCCATATGGTTTATCTTTGTAACATTTGGGCATTTTCACTTGAAGCAGTGTGTGAATCTGTCAGTGTCAGAACCAGATGCCAGGCTTCAGTTTCCTTTCTTATATCTCTCGCAATGGCCAAAGGGAATCCGATGGCAAGAGTCTGATAGACATTAATCGTTCAGAAGGACAGAGCGCCAAACCACAGATGGCTGCATCTAGCTCACTACACTGCCCATGGTAATAGGCAGTTTAAGGACCTTCAACTGGTCTAACCTAACAGCTAAGGAACTGAGCTATGAATCAGTGAAGGAACTGAGCTATGAACCTAAAGACCTGAGCTAAGAAGCAGAAGCTTGAGTCTTGCCTGAGCTAAGAAACTCACCTAAGTGACCTGAGGCAACCCACTCTTCTAGGGTCTGCCCCCCCACACACACAAACAAACACATATCCCTTACAGTATGAGGATAGTGGGCATAGAATTAAGATAGTAATCAGCCTTACAATAATGTGTGTGAAGTGCTTTAACCATTTGAAAAAGTAAAATGGATAAATGTGATAAAGTAGCATCAAAACAGAAGTGAAATTAATTTGGCTATCCCCCTACTTCTGGTTTTCCTCCAAATTCTCTTTGGTGAGTTTTGATGCTCCCCAAAACATCTCTAAATTTTCTCCAAGGGTGTTTGACATCTGATTTGCAAAAGAAGGTACCCCAATTTGCCTTGCTCATTCAAAAGGCCCAGTTGCGCATGTCGAAGTCCCGATTTGATTCCCAGATTTGAACGTTGCATTTTGAAATCAGATTTTGAACATTTGCATGCTTCTTTTGGCCCTGTGTAGAAATCCCTGTATGTGAACAGAAATGCTCTGTTTCCTACTGTTCTGAGGTGGTTGGGTGGCTTATGAATGGGATACACTACGCATCAGGATGAATGCCAGAAGCTGCCTTATACAGAGCCAGACCACTGGTCCACCCCATGAAGGACAGTCCATTCTAACTGGTAAGAGCTCTCTAGGCCTCCAGTCGATGGCTTTTTGAGCCCTGATACCTGACCGTTCATTGGGTTTGCTAGGCAGAAGCGTAACAAGGGTGGAGCGAAGGCAAGTAGTTCTGCAAGACTCCATTACACTGGAGTCAGCAGCCCCTCCCCCTTGCTGTTGGAGCCATTCTGGCAGCAAAGGCAACACGCAGGACACTCCCCTGTTGCTTCTGGAATGGCTCCAACACAGTGGTGTACTTACGCCGGGGGCGCTGGTGTGCTGCGCCCCAGGCGCGGAGTGGGCACGGTGCTTCCGGGGGGCGCGGCGCCGGAGCCCGGCTGCCGAGCCCCTGGGAAGCAGAGCGCCCACTCGGCGCGTCAGCGGCTTCCGGAGACGCTTTTCTCCGAAGCCGGGAAGCCCTCCTCCTTGCGACCGCTCAGTTCGGTGGTCGAGGGCTTTGTGACCCGGCCAAACGCGTCGCCCGCTTTCATTTGGGCTTTCTGCACATGCGCAGAAAGGTTCTGTGCATGTGCAGAAAAAACAAATAAAAGCGGGTGACGCATTTGGCCGGCTCACAAAGCCCTCGACCGCCGAACTGAGCGGTCGCAAGGAGGAGGGCTTCCCGGCTTCGAAGGAAAGCGTCTCCCGAAGCCGGTGATGGGCCGCTTCCGGGGGGGGAGCAGCCGCGCTCTGGCGCGACGGGGCGCTCCAGCCCCTGCCCCCCGGGCGCCGGAAGGCGTTAAAACGCCACTGCTCCAACAGCAAGGGGGAGGGGCCGCTGACTCCAGTGTAATGGAGTCTTGCAGAACTACTTGCCTTCGCTCCACCCTTGTTTCACCTCTGTTGCTAGGGATTAAATCAGGGTTATTTTTTTCTTACAAAACGAGGTGCTTGACCAGAGGTAGGGATCCTTTTGAGGTCATGCCTCAGGCTCTGACAGAGGAGCTGCTAATATGCTAGCTTTCCATGATTTTTCCCCTGCTCTTTTTAATGAACTGGTTTATAGTATTGACTGTAGTTTTTCCTACTGACAGAATATCTATGGAGCTAGGAAACATTGCCAGTGTTTTGCCCTTTGTTTTAGGCTGACTCTCTGCCTCAGCAGGTTGTGGGAGAAAAGTTTTTGTGTACTGCAGAAGACGATTTATGCCTGCAGAGGAAGAGGGGAGGGGATGAAGGACAAGACCCGACACAGACATGGGTTTATTAGCAGCATCTTCTGCAGAGTTCGCTTTACAAGGGCAGAGACATTCAGATGTCCTAATAGCCTGACAAAGGAACCCCCAACGGTCAAGTGGGAACAAGGCCTTCTTTTTATGACCCTGGAGCAGGCCAGGAAGGCCAAATCATTCTGGTCCATCTCTAGCCAACTGGGGCGGGCAGGGGGAGGGGCTAGTGGGCATAAGGGCAGGAACACCAAGGACCCGGAGACCAAGTAGTTACAGCCATACAACCAGTTCTGCTCTCCTCTCCCCATAAAATGTCAGCCACATTTTATTTTCATTAAGTTATTAGTTGTTGTTGTTCAGTCGTTAAGTCGTGTCCGACCCTTCGTGATCCCATGAACCATATCCCGCCAGGCCTTCCTGTCCTCCACTATCTTCCTGAGTAAGTTATTAGTAAAAGGTAAAGGTGACCCCTGACAATTAAGTCCAGCCGTGTCCGACTCTAGGGTGTGGTGCTCATCCCCATTTCAAAGCCGAAGAGCCAGCGTTGTCCGAAGACGCCTCCGTGGTCATGTGGCCGGCATGAGTCTCCTTGCCGCAGCACGTAGCATGCAGCTGGAACACGGAGCGCTGTTTACCTTCCCGCAAGCGGTACGTACCTATTTATCTACTCACATTGACATGCTTTGGAACTGCTAGGTTGGCAGGAGCTGACCAAGCAACGAGAGCTCACCCTGTCGCGGATTCGAACTGCCGACCTTTCGATCGACAGCTTATGGTTCAGCGAACACAGTTTGAGAATAAAGGCCCTGATCCAGCTTGGGTACTATACGTGTGGAAGCAGACTTTTGCATGCATATCCTTGGCTGAGGGGGGGGGGGGACGACACTACATGGACAACAGCACCTATGAGGTTTGTCCATGAGGTTTTCCTCTCCAATCCAGCAGCCAGGATTGCCCATGTGGCTCCCTTTAAAAAAAAAACAAACCTATGAGTTCTTGAAGAAGGGAAGCAGTCTCTCTCTGCTCCCTCCAGAGTCCCCCTCCCTGGCATACAGATGACTGGTGGGATTTATCTCTTGAAAATGGGCTCCATACAAGCTCCATTGGATCAGTGCAGAAGTGGATAAGTACCAACAGATGGGGAAAGCTATTAATTTCTGGCTTTCTCCGCTAAGGAATTGATATTCATTGGTAAACATGGGCCTCGATGTTCATTATGTGTGAACCTCAAAGTAAATTTCTGCTACGGCTTCATAGCAATGGTAATTGATACCTGTGGAGCTTTAAAATGTACACAGCAAGATGTTCCTCTTTACTTTGTTTGCACTGCTGAAGAAGGTCTGAGTAGCTGAAACACATCTGGACAATGTGGAACCGATAGCCCACCATTTTTATATTTTTGGGTATTATGGTGGCTTCATGGTATGTTTGTTAGTAAATGTTTAGTCAATTTTTTTAAAAAAAATATGGATTGAAACTTGTTTTACGTTGGAATGTTTTAGGACACCTTGTTTTGACAACGCCAACATATAGACATGTGACTAAAACCTTACAAAGGGGGCCAATATCACCTCAAAAATATTTCCCAAACACACCCTTTGCAGTTCCCAAGAGACCGTTTTATTATTTGGCTCTTCCTGAAAGCCTGATAACTGCAGACAAATGTATTTTTTGTTTCAGGTTTGCACTTTTAGGAGAACTCTTTATGTTACAAAGTAACAAGGCCTGCCCTTGTCCACAGCCCCATCAGCAGCAAAGGCTGGAAGGCAAGAAAGATGCTGCCCCCTCCCCAACATTCCCCTCCCTTCCTTCCCCCTCGGCACACAGAGCCAGAGGTGAAACAAGGGTGGAGCGGAGGCAAGTAGTTCTGCAAGACTCCGTTACACCGGAGTCAGCGGCCCCTCCCCCTTGCTGTTGGAGCCATTCCGGCAGTGACAGGGGAGTGTCCTGCATGTTTCCTTTGCTGCCAGAATGGCTCCAACAGCAAGGGGAAGGGGCTGCTGACTCCGGTGTAACGGAGTCTTGCAGAACTACTTGCCTCCGCTCCACCCTAGTTACGCCACTGCACAGAGCATGCTAAGATTATCACAGACTTTGGTGGTGCCACCCCCATTTTTACATCGTTTTCCTCTCCTGCCAAGACCCCACCCACCACCAGCTTTATTTCCTTCTTTCTCCCCCTCTCCCCTCCTCTTTTATTCCTTTATTGTGCTGCTGCTCCTATTGCTGTCCCCCTCCCTCTCATGCCCACTGCCCACCTCCTGTTCGAGATTTGGGCGCTGCCATCTTGGATCTCACGAGATTTTGTGAGATCTAAGATGGCGGCGCAGGGGAAAAAAAGGTGCCTTTTGGCACTTTGCAAGTGGTGGAGGCTTCCACTGGGCCCAGAAAGCCCAGGACCGACCCGGGACCGGAGCCCGGAAACCGGGGTAGTCTCGGATTTTCCGTACCTTTTGAGGCCCTAAGCACTTAAAATATTATTATGCCCCCCATATGTAATTCAAAATAAAAACAACACTAAACCGTAAAATAAAATGTTATCTTTCAAAATGAAACGAAATGTACAGTAAACGTTCGATAAAATATATTTTGAATTAATATATTTGTGTTCAGTGATTCTCCCTTCTTTTTCCAGACTTTGTTTTGATTAGCTGGTTTTTTTTTTGGGGGGGGGGGGTTGCATCGTGGTCCATGGTAAATCTGGCAGTGGAAAAAACACTCTGATGCCCCCCTTCCCTTGATACCCTAAGCACGTGCTTATTTTGCTTAATGGTTAATCCAGGGCTCACCAGGACATTTCAGCAGGGCAGGCCTGCATCACCACTTGCAGTGGGCGTCCATGTAAGTGGAGGAAAGGCAGGGTAGAAATATATCCAATAAATAAATAGTCGAGTATGCACACAGAGGTGGAGGGGGTATCGATAATATCAGAATGAACAAGGATGTTTATGATTTTGTTTTCTTTTTTCAAAAAAAGGTCTGGTGGTTAGGTATTCAGGAGTGCTTGACAACCATTCCTCAACAGACCCTCATCTCTCGCTATTTCAGAACTGCTGTGTTTCCACAACGCAACGCAAATTAGCAGATTTCTCCGCACTGCGTCTCAGTTGGCAACCTGAATGGGAAACACTTGGGCAGCAGGTGGCTGGGAAATGTGGCCATGATGCCAACCCAGTGATGGGTTCTGCTGTGGCATCGACACTGCATAGTTAGCAAGGAGAAGGACAGCTGTACGAAAAAAGACAGATCAGCCTGGCCAGGCCGGTTCAATCACGCTTCATCCCCTCCTGCTCATACGCAAAGAGGCAGCTCAGGGGGACTCCAATGCTAGGAGGAATGGAAAGAGTGCTTTTCTAGGCTCCCTCAACCCTGCATGTTGCTTCATTAAGGGCAGGGGTTCTCAACCAGTGGTACTAGTACCACCAGTGGTACTTTGACAGACTGCTGGTGGTACTCGGACCGCTGGACCGCCGGAACCCTGCTTCAACCTGGCGCTTTCGGTGGCGTGTTTTTGCTCCCAAGAGGCTCCTGCCTTTGGCCGAGCCTCTGAGAAAGGCCCACCCACACCTCCAGAGCCTCCTACCTGTGTTTTCTGGCCTCCGAAAACCTGAAAACCCAGAAGTAACTGGCGATGATGTCATCGGCAGTCACTTCTAGTGGTACACAGGAGAGTGGCACTGGTGGTGTTACTCGGCTGGGAAGGGGGTTCAGAACCCCTGATTTAGGGCATTCAGAGGACTAAGCAGACATTGGTGTGTGTGTGTGTGTGTGTGTGTGTGTGTGTGTGTGTGTGTTCTTAATGGTTGGGGAATGCCTTTTTCTATTTTACAGTCTGGAAGTGATCTCCTTGAACAGATATCGTTCTTGAAGCTATATATCAAAAGCTTGGAGCTATATTTAGAGCCGAGCTGAAATTCCGCTCCACCTTTTGTCGTTCCAGACGCGGGTAGCAAAATGTGGGAGTCACTTCAGGGATGGGGTGGCATTATCCCTTGCAGGGCATTGCTCTGCTCAGTGGATGGCAGCCAGGGTTGGCCCACTGATGGTGTGGACTAAAGATCTCTCATCGAGCGGTGAATTCGGGGGGGGGGAATGAGGAAAGGGGTCCTGCACCCGGCATCTTTCCATTGCCACACAGGTCCTCTCTTGATGTAGGTGCTTTAGTCCGTGCTTCAATCTGGGCAGTAACAGCCCTCTTCTCTCTCCTCCTCTGCCTTTGGAAGAAACCTTGACCTGGCCACCTCCACCTCTTCAAATCCCAGCCAGTGGCGTCACTCCCGTGAGGCGACAAAAGCGGGCCGCTACTGGGTGATACACGCAAAGGGGTGACACGCGCACCCCCCGCGTGCGTCACCTCCGTGGCGCGCACCACCTCCGTTACCCTCCGGACGCTCCGAGGCCTCTGAAAGAAGGCCCATGCAGCGCGTTAACACGGGTATTTTTACCATTTTCGCGCATGCACAGACCGTTTTAAGGGCAAGAAGCGGTTCCTTAAGAAAACAGCCTATTGGGCCAAGAGATGGAGAGGCAGAACCTCACATCCCCTCCCCTTTCCCTTAGCTTCAGCTTTGGCTCCTCCCACTGCCCAGGGCCTGTTTGAAATGACCCAGAAGAGCATGCTGGGAGCCCAGCATGCTCATCTCTCTTGGGTCATTTCAAACAGGACCCGAATAAGGAGCTGAAGGGTAGCTGAACCTAGAGAGAAGAGGAAGGGGAAAAGGTGGGGGGGCTCAGCTCTCTCCTTAGCCACCTGAGGGGAGGGCAGGCTTGCATGCAGATGCTTTTTTGTAATTCTGTCCCACCTAGCCCTGCAGCATGGTGTACGCCGGGGGAGTGAGCAGTGCCGGCCTTCGCGCCAGCGCCGCTTACTCTCCAGGTGCCATAAACTTGCACATTTACAACACCCAGCACTGATAGAGCATGCGCTCCGCCGGCGCGAAGTTACGTAGGATTGCGCCGTTAGGCTAAACGTTCAGCCCAGTGACAATGCAACCGTGCCAAGGAGACACAATGGTGGAGAGGGTGATCAGGAGGCCTGGGAGAAGTAAGGAAACATAGTTTACAGATTCCTTTTGGGTTGGTTTGAATGGAACCTCCCAATTCAACCCATCATGTGGAGGGGAGTGTGCGTGCACCTGTCCTTCACCCACCCAGTACATCAGCCTAGCATGTCCACATTGGGATGGAACATGTGAGTGTCACCCTACTTACATAAACTAACATTAAGTGGTTAAGTTTTGGGTTCCGTGTGGGTACGAAGAAGGAAATAAATCTGCTGCTTTTGGTTGACATGTGTTGGATTGTAAACTTGTGTTGGATTGTTCACAAACAGCATTTGCACAGTATGTGTCCATGTGAACAAAGTCAACAGTAGCGGGCCTACACCACCACCCCCCGTGGGGGGGGGCGCTGCCATGACACACCCCCACAGATGCCATACGCCCCACCCCAGGAGGGCGTGACATCCCCGACGTGACGCCAACACGGCGCCAAAACACCCCCGGCGCTTTTCGGCCCCTTTTCAGAGCCAAATGGCGCCAGGGGGTTTCGGAGGGTCAAATATGCAGCCGTTCTTGGCTGCACATGGAGGATCCAGCACGGGATGGAGCTACGGATTCCATGACAGGTACACCTCCCCATGACCCGCCGCTTGGGGCCCACCGCCCCCACCTTCCCCACCGTAACGACGCCTCTGAGGGTCAATGCAGGGGAGGCAGCCATGCTTGCGGCCTTTGTCATCAGTTCATATTACACAATATTAACCAGTAAATGTGAAATAGTTTCTTTGGCAAAAAATGGTTAGCGGGAAGGGATCATGACTGTTGGGGATGGGCGAGATAACAACGGGAAGTAAAATATGCTGCCGTGTTGTAAATACGTATAAAGATATAAAAGAGTCGTTGATGCTGTCCATTTTTATGCTGATGTTTCTGGCTGGGGACAACCGTAGAGGGACGTGTGAAGCTGGAGAGTTCAGGGCAGAGGAATGATGGGATGGATGGATGGGCGAGGTGGGAGTGTTGTATGCAGCTTTGGTTCACTGAGATCTTCATGGCTGCTGTTTCCTTTCCCGGCCTGGGAGAAACATTAGAGCGAGCTATTTAGACATCATAAATAATCTTGTTCTATTTGAGCTGTTAAAGTGCTGGGAAAAAATGAATAATCGTTGCAGAAAACTGAATTAAAGAATCTCCCGGTGGTGCAATTGTGGCAGCGGCTGACGAGGGGAAAATATAGATATTACAGCTGGGTGAGTGCAGAGAATCTCTGGGTGTTATATTCAACCTCAGCTGAACGGCAAACTGTTTGGAGAAGGTATACCCTGACATGGACAGGAGGCTCAATGGAGTCTTTATTCATCTTGTTATGTCACGGAACAGTCAAAGAGCCATTTCCCTACACATACAGAATTGGTCCCAAAGCTCAACCTCCAGAAATTGGAACATCCTACTTCAAACTCCCCAATGAAATGAAGAAAGTAACGATCCAACAGGCGAGGACAATTTGCTGGTACAGGGCTTTCCTTTGTGTTCCGCGTACATTTCTGCTGCTTCACTCCGACACTGACAGCTGATGTAAAAACCGAGCCATTGCTGTCAACAGGTGTTGGCAGTCAAGGCTGGCCCATCCATGAAGCTGAGTCAGACAGCAGATTCTGGGGGGGGGCTCCACCTCCACCCGCCCACTCGCCTCCACCGGATTGAAAGAGGAAGAGAAGGATGGAGGGAAGCAGGGGTGGGCTAGAGCAACGTGACGCCTGGGAAGAGATTTAGAACAGGGTTTGTCAAATGGGGGGGCTGCTTTGGGGACTTTTGCAAGCCCCACTGCCTTCAGAGATGGCAATGGGCAGCTTGCCCTACAGCTGTCCCTGCAGTGAGGGCATGGGGAGTCTTCTCCAATTGCATCCGCCTCCTGATCTCTCTTCTGCTAGTCTACACCAACGGTGGCCAACCTTCTACCATTTGGGCCTCTGTGCTCTTAAGAGTTGTGTAGAAGACAGAATCTTGGCAGCTGCAAGTGCTGATGGTGCTGCTAAAGCAGCTGCACCTGCTGAAATGCCCTCACCTATACAACCATTAAAGGGCCAGGAGCATTCATGTGGAAAGGTTGGCCAGCCCTGGTCTACACCAACCGTCTCTCCTTGTCTGACGTATGCGTCTTTTGAAGGGTCGTACTGCACAGCCCACCTTGCCACCGAAGCACAGCCACTGGACCCCTCTCCAATTCGGAAGGGATCTGGTCAGGCTGAGCAGTGTGCTATGGTCCCTGCAGCAGTGAGGCTGAGTACCACCTGCCCTAATGTGAAGTACAGTACTTTCTATTCTATTTGTTATTGGTGGTGCGAAAACACACCACTGGTAGAAAATGAGTTTCCCCCAATCCCCGCCACGACTTGCACAGGGATCGCAATTCCCAGGAGACCTCCACATCATGTGGTCTGATATGGGAGGAGGTCCATGGAGGTGACATCATGAGATCTCACCTCAGTTGTCGCCAACCCTAGTGACACCCCTGGGCCATTCACTATCTTTCAGTCTCATCTACTACTTCACAGGGTTGTTGTGAGGACAAAAGAGGGGGAGGAACCATGTACACCACTCTGAGCTCCTTGGAGGAAGGGTGGTATAAAAATGTGAAAATAAATAAAAATAAAAAATAAAGGGAAGGGAAGGGGGTGGGCTCCAGATCACATAAGCACTAAGTAGACAAAGGGAAGTGGTTTGGAGCTACAACAAGCTTTGCTGTCTTTTTTTTTCTCCCCAGGGCTGGCCAAATCAGGTCAGCTCCCTGACATTGCCCCCTTTGTGGGGCGGTGTGCAAAGTTCTTTACCTTCTCCGTGTGCTCTATCATCACACAGGGTTCAACGTTTAAGGGAAATGTGTCCCTTTAAATGTTAAACACCTCGCGAGTGTGGAACGAGGAGCTAGGGTAGCAACGTGTTCATTCCTCACACGTTCCCCTTAAAACTCTAAACAAGAAGGGGATGGTCCGACTCCCACTCTTGCATTTAGCAAGCAGAGAGCAGAACAATGTGGTTTGCACCTGCAGTTGACTGGAGGGAAGTGATAGCAGACCTGAGGTGAAGGGCACCCCGAGTCCACTACTTCTCCCACCACCCACCATTCGAAGCCCTGGTTGACCTCTGGAATGAGGAAATGACCAGGGTGGTGGTGGATCAGATTGCTGAGTCCAGAGCAACCTCAGCCTTGTTGCACAGCCCAAGTGGCTCCCTGGTTTTCTGAGGAGCTGTGGGCAAGAAAGCAGCTTGGCAGACATCTTGAGCAATGGTGGCAAAAACCATGTGATGAGTCCAATGGAACATGGGCTCTAGCTCATGCTGGAGCCTGTTCCATGGCAGTGATGGCAGCGAAGAAGGCTTTGTCTCTGCCACTTCTGCGGAGGGAGAATCATCCTTCAGAGCTGTTCCAAGTTGTCAGAAGCTTCTCTGTCTGGTTCCTCCGGGGGGGGGGGGGAAGAGAAGGACAACTCGGTTGCCTATTGCAATCAGCTTGCTAACGACTTCACTGATAGAATTGCTCGTATCTACCACGACTTGTGTCACCACATTGACTATGTTGGCTGATGATGTCCCCACAGTGCCTGTATGGTCCTGTTATTTGGGATTCTTTTCAGGATGTAGACAGGATCCATAAGAGTATGATGCCATCTGCCTACCTCTTGACCCTTGCCCACTTGGTTTATCAGATATGCTCAAGGGGGCTGGCAGAGCGGACAGGGAGGGTTGTTAAAGCATCTTTGATGGAAGGGGTGTTGCCAGTGGCACTAAAACAGGTTGTGATATGCCCCTTTCTGAAGAAACACTCCTTGGATTCCAATGAATTATAGCCCAGTCTCCAATCTCCCATTTCTGGGCAAGGTGATTGAGCCTTGTGATGCTGGTCCTTTTCAATCTGGATCCTTTTCAATCTGGTTTCAGGCCTAGCTTCAGAACTGAAACTGTGCTGGTGGCCCTGGTGGATGATCTTTGCCTGGGACTTCACAGGAGGAATTCTTCCCTGCTGGTCTTGCTGAACCTCTCAGTGGCATTCAACACCATTGGCCATGGTCATTGGCGTCACTCGAGGTGGGGCAGAATGGTAAGTTCTGCCACTGGCGTCGCTAGAGGTGGGGCGGAAAGCTAAGTTCTGCAGCTTTCCGCCCCACCGTTACTCTCCTGCATGAGGCGCCCCACCCCCTCGTCGTAGGAGCCCGTCAGTGGAGAGAAAGCAACACGCAGGGACTCTCCTGCACATTGCTTTCTCTCTGCTGACAGGCTCCTATGACGAGGGGGCGGGGCGCCTCGTACCAGAGAGTAACGGTGGGGCGGAAAGCTGCAGAACGTAGCTTTCCGCCCCACTTCCAGCGACTCCAGTGAGTTCCGCACTATGTTAACCTCCATTTACTCCCCAGCACGAGGCGGCCCCGCCCCCTCACAGTCAGAGGCCATTCAGGTTTGGAGTTGAGTGTCATCAACATGTGAACAATACCCAATTGTACCTTTCTTCATCATCTAATACTGGGGAAGCAGTTGAAACCCTAGGGGTGAATGAGTCTATTGTAACACTACTATTTTTCATTTGAAAATTAAAGGGAAAAAAAAACTTGACTCATGAAAATAAATAAAATGGATGTGCCTAGGAGTTTGGCTGCACCGTTGGCCTGCAGGAAAAAGGTGAATCACCCCCTCCACTAGCATTGCTGCTGTGATCACATCTGCAATCCCTTTCTACTCCATTGCACTTTAAAAAAAAGGTTTTGTGGTGGTGATGTTTTTGTTTTTTTTTTTTAAACAGAGCCTCAGGCTTTTCAGCTGCCTTCAAATGCTGCAGTGGAATTATTCCCCTCACCTGCATCTGATCACTTTCTGTCAGTGGCTGATTTGGATTTCTAGCCAAAATCTTCCCTTACAAAACTCCCCTTGGATTGCAGCAAAGGTCAGTCTAGTTAATGTTAAATTGCCCCTCAGAACCCTTCCCAGCCCAAATCAAGCACTCCGCTGCATGCAGAAGCCTCGTGTTTCATTGGCTTGCCTGCAGTTCTGTTGCAGTTTTGCCCAGAGCAAAGTTATCAAATGCAAACTTCACACCATGCTGTATGCTGGGAACGTGTGTGTCAGTCTAGCTGTTATACATCTGCTGGGAGGGGTTGATTCCAACGGCGGCAGCCCCAGGAAGTGATCCAAACCTGCAGGGAGCTCAGGGATTGGGGGGGGGGAGGGAGGAGAAACCATAGCACCTGTTGGGATCCAAGGATCAAGGATCAATGAAAGAAAGAGAGGAATGACAAATCAGGGATCCAAGCAGGGAGGGGGGGTCACTGGCAATGCTGGTGGAGTGAAGGGGTTGCAAGGACATCGTCACGGAATCACTGGAAAGGTTTTCGGAGATTTGAACATGACAGCTGTCACATGGATTGAATGAACAGGATTAGTAGCCTGCTACAACACAACCAAATATAAGCACAGTGAATCTTTTTTTTTGGGGGGGGGGGTATTCATCATGATGTCACGTCATCTTGAGTTAGTTCTTCACACCCCCTTTTTGTGGATAATGAAGTGCCAAGTGGCCTCTTGAATTCCTCTCCAGCAGCTGCTATTGCTTCCGCCTCCTCTGGGTTGATATTGATTGCGCGCTGCAATGAACGTTTGGTTCTAGGGTTCCTTTGGGCATCTCCAGTTTCCTCCCCTAGCTCAGGAATGGCTTGATTCAGTCTTGGTTGGACCACTTTTTTCTTGGACTAGAATCCCTGTGTCCAGCAATGTGGTTTTTTTTTAGGCTCCAACTATACATTAAATGCTTACATTTTCCTCTTACATTGTTTTGATTGTTCATTTTTGTAAATAGCAGCCATTGGACAGTAATCAAGATCAGGGCTGCGGTGTGGGAAGAGAGGGGTTAACTTTTCCAGACAAGTGGTTCTGATCTAGTATATCTACTGGCCAGTTGCATGCTGTCCCAGAAGTAACGGGCAAGAATAATGTCCCAGGAATAATGGGCAGAATCCATTTGGATGTTCCCCTGGCCTGGGCAAGCTCCATTGAACTGAATTTGAGCTGTGGAAAAACACATATGTGTAGGCTTACCATTCGTCCCAGTTTCACTGGGACAGTCCCGGAAATCGGGCTCGATTCCCGGTCCGGTCCCGGGGGACGAATGGGCGCCGCCATCTTTTTTAAAAATTTTAAACTTACCGGGCAGCATCTTGGATCACAAAATCTCGCGTGATCCAAGATGTCGGCACCCAAATCTCGTGAGGGCATGATGCCCTCACGAGATTTGGGCGCCGACATCTTGGATCACGCGAGATTTCATGATCCAAGACGCTGCCTGGTAAGTTTAAAATAAAAAAAGATGGCGGCGCGGCGAACGGGTGTCGTCCGCCCGCTCTCTCACCGGCACAGATGCAGTGCCGCTGGGAGACCGGGCCAGCCTGCTGGCCCGGGCGGCGAGAGCCTCTGGCAGGCTCGCACAACGCGGGCAAGTAGGCTGTGCTTCTCCCGGTGCCTGCTTGCCGCGGCCCCAGCCTGCTTGCCGCGGCCCCAGCAGCAGCAGCGCGAGGACGACCAGCGACCAGGTAAGCATATTTTTTAATATATTTTTTAATATAAAGTTTAATTATTTATTTAAAAATTTCGGCCACGCTTCGCACGGCAACAGGGGGCGCTTCGCTCCCCCTTTACTTACTTAATTATTTATTTAAAAATACCCTTTCCTCTCCATTCATCTGTTTTGGACATTCTTCTAGCAGGTTTATAATCAACACACACACTTTTTTTGCTGGCTCAGTGAAGAAATCTAAAAGCCCACATCCATGTTGCTGATAACCTCATAAATGGGGGGAGGGGTCCAGCCTACTGGCTTCATTTCTAAACTGAAAAGAGAGTGGGAGCTTGCCATATGGTTCAATAAATAACACAAACATTTCCATTAACAAAAGCTTTGGAGGTGTATTAGATGTGGTATATTTATCTCCCTGTGGTTTTCTATGTGGTCCTGGAGTTGTTAGGTAAAGGTAAAAGTATCCCCTCCTCGAAAGCCAGTTATGTCCAACTCTAGGGTGCGGTGCTCATCTCCGTTTCTAACGCCGAAGAGCCAGCGCTGTCCGAAGACGCTTCCGTGGTCAAGTGACCGGCATGACTAATAGAACGCTGTACCGCAGCGGTACCTATTTGTCTACTTGCAATTTCTTGCTTTTGAACTGCTAGGTTGGCAGGAGCTGGGACAGGAGGCAGGAGCTCACTCCATCACGCGACACTCGGGTCTTGAACTGCTGTCCTGCCTACCTTCCGGTCTGCAGTTCAGCGTCTTAACCACTAAGCCACCTGGAGTTGTTACGATAGGTTAAAAAAAACACCATAATCCATGAAAAGGTATAGTTTTTAAATTAAAAAATCAGACCCTAAAACTTTGGTTTTGTAGTAAGGAATATGCAACAGTCCTGTTTGGAGACTTGAAAATTAATGTTTGGGGGAGAAGCCGTTAGCCTCCTAGTGTAGTTTGGGAAGAAGAAGCTGCTTAGAGTTTTGTAAGAAGTCTGTTCGAGTTACTGCACTTACAGCGCAATTCTGTGAAGTAAGTCCTGTTATAGTCAATGGGGCTTACTCCCAGGTAATTGTGAATAGTATTGCAGTGTTAGTGCCTTTGGACCACAGTCATTCTTACAATGAAAATGTTTAATTGTCTGTATAAGAAGCTGATCTATGTCTTTTGGGGAGGTAGAGGACATAACTAGAGCTATATTGCCACACAGGTTTATATACAACAAGTGTTGCTTTCCATATTCCTATTTTTTCCAGATGCAGTGCCTTAAAAACTTGAAAATGTAAAGGTCCTCCAAGGAACTGACTGTGGTACCATGATGATGTACTTCTGGCCTCACTCCGGTGCAAACTTGAATCTGGGGTGCACCATTTTTGAATGCATGTGGTTTGGGCTCACATGAGTGACTGTTCCTCGATATGAGGAACATTTTCCCTCCATGTAGAAAACTACATGTCAGTGAGAAGGGTTTTAATTTAGCCTTCTGTGTCCCTGACATGCTAGTTTTCTATGTAGAAGGTTTTGTGTGTGAACATAAGAGTCCTGCTGGATCAGGTCCATCTATTTCAGCTTCCTGTATCTCACAGTGGCCCCACCAGATGCCTCAGGGAGCACACAGACAACAAGGTACCTGTATCCTGTTGCCACTCCCTTGCAGCTGGCATTAAGAGATAGCCTATTACTAAAACCAGGAGGTTGCATATACCCATCATGGCTTGTAACCTGTGATGGACTTTTCCTCCATAAAAGAAAGAGAGGGGGGGGGGAGAGAGAGAGAGAGAGAGAGAGAGAGAGAGAGAGAGAGAGAGAGAGAGAGAGAGAGAGAGAGAGAGAGAGAGAGAGAGAGAGAGTTAAGAATAGATCATTCCATCCCCATATGCAAATCTAGACAGAAACCACAGTAAGAACTAGACCAGAGAGATCATTCTGGTGGGTAAGGTATGGTGCTATGGATTAGAAAGCTTACAGCAAACCTTTACTTCCAGGAGATTTTTCCATGCTTTTTTAAACAACAACACCCTACTATAATAGCAATTGCTTTTAAAAATGGAATTTCCACGAATTGTGAATAGCCTTCAATAACAGCAGCTTTGCAAAATTCAACCTGTGCCTCTGTATTCAACCCCAATAATATTAATGTGGCATATTGGAAGGGGGGCAGGATACCTTTGAAATGGGGTAATGAAGAAGATGACTTGCTGAAAGGTAGTCGGGGGTTCCCAAGAAATGGGGACCTGGACATATTTTAACTTAAAAGAAAATGAGTGCCTGTGTACACAAGTGAAAATGCATGGGTTTATTTGAGCAAATCCAACACAGAAACGTATTAAGACAACAGGGCAAAGCTCTAATAATGATAGAGGTCAGGTACAACATGAGGAAGTGGAACAGCAAGCAGGTCTGAGCCAAAGCTACTTACTGCGTTTCAAGAACATTTTCTGCAGCATCAGACACCCACCCACCCCACCACTCACAAAATAATGCTGGAGCATGCAAGACTGCAGTGGGGGGAGGGTACAAAAGCTCTAGCACTTTGCCCCACCATGGTTAGATCCCATTTGCTCATTTGTTGTTGTTCAGTCGTTAAGTCGTGTCCGACCCTTCGTGATCCCATGAACCACATCCCGCCAGGCCTTCCTGTCCTCCACTATCTTCCTGAGTTCGCTCATTTTCATGTTCGTTGCACCGGTGATGCTGTCTAACCATCTCATCCTTTGCCTTCCCCTTCTCCTTTTGCCTTCAATCTTTCCCAGCATCAGAGTCTTCTCCAGAGAGTCCTCTCTTCGCATTAGGTGGCCAAAATATTTGAGCTTCAGCCTCAGTACCTGTCCTTCCAGGGAACAGTCAGGGTTGATTTCATTTAGGATTGACTGATTTGATCTCCTAGCAGTCCAAGGGACTCTCAGGAGTCTTCTCCAGCACCACAGTTCGAAAGCATCTATTCTTCGGCGCTCAGCCTTCCTTATGATCCAACTCTCACAACCATACATTGCTGAGGGGGGAAAAAGTACGGAGAAAAAGAAATAGGAAAAAATTGCAGCCAATTGAACCTATTTTTTTCTCCTGTAAATAGCACTTGGGTGTGTGTGTGTGTGTGTGTGTGTGTGTGTGTGTGTGTGTGTGTGTGTGTGTGTGTGTGTGTGTGTGAAGCGCAATGGGATCTAACCATGGTGGGGGCAGTGCTAGAGCTTCCCTTCCCTCCTGCATAGGTCTCATGATGTTTCACATGTCCTGCTTTATTAAACAACAGGAAGAAAAACAAGGGCCAAACACAAGCATCCGGTGTCATATGTAATTTGGCCCGACACACTGATAGAGACAGGTTGCAGCATGAACATGCATTATGGTACCTCTGTGTCCATTTGAGTTACAGATTATTATGTGGACAAGTATGAATCCATAAAGCTTCCTGTATACAGTAGACCTGTAGTTTACGTGTGGGTTAGATTCTAAAGTCAGCGCCTAAGGCAAAAATTGCGTATAGTCACGGCCATATTTCCGCGCCACTTTGGAGGCCAACATACCGTCTTTCAATAAGTCCAACACCACCAGTTTTTTTCCTCCAGTGTTGGCTGTTTCTTCAGTTGAGCACCAGATGAAATTGTTGACTTATGTTTAGGGGCCATGTTGTACGAAAACATAGGTATCGTTAAACATAAAAACGCCACGCTCAGCACATGGTGTTCTGCAAGATGTGGGAACTGAGACCAACCAAAGGAACAGCAGGTTCATGTCTCCCATCCCATGCTCACTCCAGAGCATACACTCATTGAGTGAAATGGTGGGCACAATCACCCACGCTATTTAAATTATTATTCTCTTCTCTTTTTTTGCCAGGCACATATAGTTAAATTCACATAAGGTGATTGTGCATATGATGCGACTCTACTATGCTGCATCTAGCACACTATAGTCTCCTCTGACCAGTAACAACCTCCCAAGATCCTCAAGTAGAGGTCTTGGCCAACTATCTGAGATCTCCACTACCTGAGAACTTTTAACTGGATTGAACCTGGAACCTTCTGCATGCAAAGCACATGGTGTACCCCTCAACCCTTCCTTACAACAATGAAAAGCTACCAGCCTAGACGCACCCTAAAATGGTCACTCATTCATCAACAATATTCCATGTGGTGCTTTCCAACCCATTGACTACAGAAGGTCAGGACAGAGAGTGTTTCAATGAGAAGCATGAGAACCGAGCTGCATGTCAAGCTTGCTTTAGTGTCTGCCATTTCTGAATTTGGGGTTTGAACAAACGTATCACTGAGATTGCTCAATCCTGACTAAGGATCTGGCTGGCCGTTGCACTTGCAGGCCGGAGGTCTACTTGAGGAAGGGGATGTTCGTCCCCTTCCCCGGGTGTAAATCAGGGCCAGCCTGATAGGCCTCCTCAGATTTCTGCCAGCTAAATAGCTGGTGGAAGTCGGAGGAGGCCATGTAAAGGCCTAGCCGCCCGGCGGGGATGGGGATATGGCGGGTGCCATCTCCCGCCCCCTCCCGGGCTGGCTAGACCAATGGCTCCCCTCCCTCGCCCGCCGGACCAACCACGTGGCCGGCGGCAAGAGAGCTTACTTTCCTCCGGCGGCCATGTCCCGGTCCGGCAAAGGAATGAAGGCAGCCTTGCACCGGCCTCCCTTAAGGCATCGAAAACGTTCTTTACGGCACGTTCGCGACGTCTTGGAAAGGCGGAGCACTCGCTCCGCTATTCCAACTTTCCGGTGGATTGCGCCCTGAGACTGGTAGAAGCGGCTCTGGTGCCTTATAAACAGGACATCCCTCCTGCTGCAAGGCAAACACTTCAAACATGGTTACATTGTTTTTTCAACATGGTGGAGCCTGAATGCGCAAGATCCGCCTGGATGTCGTGAAGGCATCCATTTTAAATAACTAAGGGAAGGGGTGAATGCATACATGAATCATGTGAATGTAACACTCTAGAAATAATCATGGACATCTGTCAGGCAAACTGTGAAGATGAGAGGAGACTGGGCTCACTCAAAGAGCCCACGGTGACTTCTCTTTGTACACGACGTCTGTCTTCATCCTTAGTAAATAAAATCATCCCAGCATTCTGAAACCTGCTGCCTATATCACTTCCAGACAGACAAAACACAAAAGGAACAAAGGTTTATTTTGCATCAGTTCCGTGCTTGGCACCTAGAAACAGAGTTCCCTGCATAGGGCAAATCTTTATACACTTTTTTTCTTAATATATATTTTACAAACCCATTTATTGCCCTCTTTAATATTCATAATATTGAATTCCCCTCCCCCCCGCACACTAGAAACATAAATACATTTATCTACAACACCTCAAAACAAATCTCTATACTTGTAATTTCCGTATTCCGTTACTTGGCATTTGCATTTTCACACAAT
This sequence comes from Plestiodon gilberti rubricaudatus, assembly GCA_026170595.1. Lineage (NCBI taxonomy): Eukaryota > Metazoa > Chordata > Lepidosauria > Squamata > Scincidae > Plestiodon > Plestiodon gilberti. Next base: position 102,926,950 of record JANXHW010000002.1, on the reverse strand, counting down.
GTTTAACTGCTTTGCTTGTCTTAAGCATCCTTAGGCTTGGCTTGCTTTTAACAGAGTTTAAGGAAAAATAAAATCAGAAGAGAAAGACACTTAAAAAAAAAAAGCTATGTTTTCCTGGTCAGATCAGCAGGCTGGCGAGTGAAGAATGCTTGCTAGCATTTGTCCTCTGACCCATACAAAGTGGCTGTGAACTTTTGCGGAGCTAGCCTGGCCACCATGTGACATGGCTTCCATCAGGAGGCTCCTGTCCCTTATCGTCGACACCTGTGGGCTAGATACGATTCATACATGGTTTGTCATTCCTTAACTAATGTTACTGAGGCTATCAATATCTGAAAGGCACTGAAAATATAATTAAACACCTTTTCCTCTTTTGCAGCATTTTCAAAATGGAATCCTGTATAGTAGAGAGCCTGCCTCTTCACTGCCATGCCAAGCATGTTTCAAGAAGCATCGCGGTTACTTTCCCCTCCCCTTTCAATCAGACATGCTTGCGGGTGATGGGGGGGGTATTGGCTCTCTGGAAAGAACAACAAGCCCCTAAAGGGGAGAAGGGTAAAAAAAAAGACTCTCACGGAAGAGACATTTCAGTTCCAAATACAATGTTCAATGGCTACAGTGAGTGAGAGAAGACCACAGGACTTGGATTCATCACTGTAGGTGACCAGATAAGGAACTATGACAGGCAGTGCAGTTTTGTCGGATGAGGTCTTTAGGGGCTGGTTTTTGCATCCAGGAAACATGGAAGAAACAGCTCAGGCACTGGATCTCCTCTGTTGTGAACAGTCACACCAAGCTCAGAGAGTTATTATTGCATACACGATACAGGGTTATTTTTTCTCCCACGTTTATAGCAAACGATGCCATTGTCTCGATGAAAAAGAATCCATGGAGAGCAGAAGCCACTCAGTTCCACAAGGACTCGGATGATTCCAGTGAGTGGCAGCAGCTGTCGTGCCGGCAGCTCTATGGTCGGCTTCTTTGGATTACAGTATAACTATCTATGGCTTGTGTTTCCATTTCTCATTCAAATACAAGTCCTGTTTTAAGCTGAAAAAGCAATAGGGATGAGATCGTCAAGAGAAACCACGAGATTGTCACTCCTTGACTTCAAGAGGGCGACCCCAAGCACCGGTTAAACCATGTGCACAGACATTTGAGAAGAGGACCCTGGGACTGCCCCATACTGTCTATTATCACAGGCATTGGCTGTTGGCTGGCTGTTGCTAGGAGGACTGATCACATGCATGCCATGATCCATCCCCGTTGAAAGATACTGCCTCTCTCCAAAGGCCCCATTGGAAGGTGAAGAGCAGAGTAAAGTGCTTTGGCTGGTGGCCAATTTCTCAGGACTGCCTGCCAACCTTGGAGAAGCCGGGAAATTGTATCCATACAAGTTGTAGGGGTTGTGAAGGGAGAAGGCATTGTAGGAGCTCTGTTGCATGTGGCCGCCACTAAACATGTGTGAAGAAGAAGAGGTGGAGGCAGGGTTTCCAGCTTGCATGACATATTGGAACTGAGAGGTTGGAAATGACCCCAACTGGCCACCATAGGCTTCCATCTTTCCGTTGCTAGGCAGTGAAGAAGGAGCCGGCATTCCTGAGATCAAGGATGGAGTCCGCTGAGGCATGAAGTTTTCAGAAGGCTGAGTGGCAGGCGCGGTACCACTCTGCAGCCGGTTGTATCCACTGTCGCTCAGCCCCGGGTAGCTCTGCAGAGCAGCCATGTTGCTTCTTGCACATGGAGGATAATCAGAAAGGTTAAGGTTACAGAGTTGGCTCTCCCGGCAGCCAACATTGAAAGTGTTGGGGGCCAAGTGAAAGGCTGGGGGTGAACATGATGGAGAAAGAAGGTGAGAAGATGCTGACGGTGAGGGGGTCCCAGTGCTGGACGTTGTTGGGGAAGTGCCTGTGCTGCCTCCTAGAAAACAAAAACAAAGCTGTTTTTAAACAGTCCCCAAATGCACAATGCAAACAAACAACATTTTCCCCATGAATCTGGATTACACCCGTAAAAGGGCAGGAGGTGTGGTCCTGAGGTTGAACTGCCTGAAGACTGCCAGAAGCTAAGCAGGAGCAGCCCGTTCGTGCTGGAAGGGAGACAGACCGGAAGTCACTGTTAAGCTGTTATAACCCTCGGTGGCAGAGAGGAGTCGCTGTTGCATGCCATCGTGAGAGAACGGACTGGAATGCTGAGAATGTCAGTGACAGAGCGATAACTGGAGGACCCCCTGTTTGGCATGATTTGTGGCTGCCTGTGGAAAGCTCGAGGCTTGTGTTCGGCAGCTAGTGAAGATGACTACACCGTGGTGGAAACCATCTGGAATTGTAGGGTTCTATATAGAACAATAGGCCAGTGGGTGGCGCAGCGGGTTAAACCGCTGAACCATAAGCTGTCGATCGAAAGGTCGGCAGTTCGATTCCCGCGACGGGGTGAGTTCTCGTTGCTTGGCCAGCTCCTGCCAACCTAGCAGTTCCAAAGCATGTCAATGCGAGTAGATAAATAGGTACCGCTTGCGGGAAAGTAAACAGTGCTCCGTGTTCCAGCCGCATGCTACGCGCTGCGGCAAGGAGAGTCATGCCGGCCACATGATCACGGAGGCGTCTTCGGACAACGCTGGCTCTTCGGCTTTGAAATGGGGATGAGCACCACACCCTAGAGTCGGACACGACTGGACTTAATTGTCAGGGGTCACCTTTACCTTTATATAGAACAATATTGTAAAGATCCATATCAGATCTAGACAAGCCTGCCTGTGTAAACCGCCTTGAGTAATATCTGAAGAGCAATCTGAGGATAAGAAAGGTGGTATATAAATACAGAAATATAAATAAATAAATAAATAAATAAATAAATAAATAAGGTTTTCTTTTATTCCCTTTTCTTTTTTTCTAATGGAAATTGCCCTGGATATTGTAGTTTTGCTGGTGTGGACAATTATCCCCAACCCACCTTCTGTCTGATTCTATTCAATTTCCTGACCTATTGGAGGTTGGATGTGAAAACACATATGCAAGTTCATTGGTGTGTGTGTGTGTGTGTGTGTGTGTGTGTGTGTGTGTGTGTGTGTGTGTGTGTGTCTAAGAATGAGAACATGCATCCCATTGACAGCATTTCAATGTGGAGGTGTATTCGGAAGCCCATCAAGTTCACGCAAGCAAAGATATCCAAGGCATTTGCATGGAGCATGGAGGGATATCCAAGACCATTGAATGGAAAAAGCAGACAGTTCTTTCGAAACAAAGGGGAAAGTTTCTCACATCTCTCAAAATTGCTTGTTTGGTTAAGTAAAAGAAGCAAAGATAAAAGCTGATACAGCTGGAAATAAACAAAGATTTAAAACAATAACTTCATGGAGTACTCATGCCTCTGACTATGATTTTACAGACTCCGAACTGGAACGGATAGGATTCGCTTTGATATGTAAGCTGAAATAGATGGTAAGATGGTAGACAGTAAGCTGAAAAAGATGGTTGTTATTATTACGCATATTGTGCGGAAGTAGGTAAGGAGAAGTTGTACACTCTCTCATATTATTAGAATGTAGGGTCATCCAATGAACTGGCAGGCAGTAGATTCAGGAGAGAGAAAGGAAAATATTTTTTTTTTCACGCAACCCATCATTTAATGTATAGAATTTACGGTCACAAGAGATGTGATGTGTTGTTAGTCACAAGTTTGGTCACAAGTTAGTCACAAGTCACAAGTGATGGCCACAAGTTTCAACGGTTTTCAAAGGAGATGAGACAGATTCATGACGAACACAGTCTATTAATGGTTGTTAGTCATGATTGTCTCATGGAACCAGTATGGAGAGTATGTCATTGAATACCATTTGCTAGGGAGCAAGAGCAGAAGAGCATGTTGCCTTCATGCCCTGCCTGGCCACCATAGGAACAAGGCCAGCCCAAGACCTCCTGATGCCTGAGCCGGCATGCCAAATGCTGTTACCGGATGATATGCCAGCCTCTGCTCCTCCCACTCTCCAATGTGCTAGTTCAGCACTCTCTCCCCTCCACATTTCCTCTTCCTCTTTGTCCACCTCTTCCTTTTCAAATCCAAGGGTCTGAAGGAGAAGGAGGAGCAGTGGAGGCAAGTAGGTAGACAAAGGTGGACGCGCCTCACCAATCTGCTGCCTGAGGCAACTGCTTCAGTTGGCCTCATGGATGGGCCAGCCCTGCATATGAAACAGGATACTGGACTAGATTCAGCAGAGCTCCCGTTACGTTTTTGAAAATGGCACTTTAACACAGTGTGGAGACATATAAAAAGACCCCTGTCTCAAGATGTAGCATGCATAGCTCCAAGAAAGGGTCTGAAAAATGCTTCCTTGAATTAGCAATTAGCCCCAGGCATTGTCAAAAAGAGACAGCAGATTTCAATGGAAAAAAAATCAGATAAGAACATTTCATGTGCCTTCACCCATGAATGTAATGCAACATCTCCTGATAAGCTATAGCATAACGTGCATGCACACAGAGGCGTAACGACAGTGGAGCGCGTGGTTCAGCCGAACCAGGCGCCCATCGTCGAGGAGGCGCCACGGGACTCGGAGTCGGAGACTCGGAGTCCGACTCGAGTCTCCAAGTCCAGGCGGGGAAATTGAAGGACGGGGAAGAAGGAGGGGGCACCCAGCGGCGCATACTCACTGTGACTGAGTCAGTCACACACACTTCACTCCGTCTTCCGCTGCGCGCGGGGAAAAGGAGTCCGGGGAATTGAAGGAGGAGGCACCACTCTCGCGTCACTTCCTATGCGCCTGCCGTGCTGCCGGCTGCAGCGTGGCCGGTGCTTGAACACTGAACGGACAGCCGGGACGGGAATGGAATGAATGGAGGTAAGCCGGCCGGGTCCGTGCTGGGGGGGGTGCCCGGTGCAGGGTCCCTCCGGATCGCCCCCCGGAGCGCGGCCCCCCACCCCCGGAGCGCGGCGCCCCCACCCCGGAGCGTGTTATCTAGGGGTGCCAATTCTCCCCCCTGAACCGGGCGCCAACGGACCACGTTACGTGATGCACATATTTTCCTCAATTGGATTGTGGCTGTCATTTAAGGATACAGAAGTTATTCTCCAGATAACCAAACCAGGGAGTTGTTGGGGGGCAGAGGGGGACGGGAGGATGCTAGGATTAAATTGTGTCAGGGCAAGTCAAATGTCTTTAGCATATTGATTTAGTCTCTGGAGTTCAACGCAACAGCCAGAGAAAACACTAAAGCAGGGGAAAAATTGGTTGCATAATGTTGCTTGATCAAAAATATTTTTCAGATGATTCTGGCAGATCAAAGACATGGATGGGAACCAGATTACTGCAGTATGGTAAGGAAAGTGTTTGCTGCCTCTAATAAAGACTCCATAATTTTCTTTTGTGTACAGGGCTCAGTTTTATATCCAAAACACTTGCACTTGAGTGCCTTCATTTGCTTAAGGCAGTGGTTCCCAAACTGGGAGGCTCCCAGGGGAGCCGTGGAAACCAGCCAAGGGAGCCGCCGAGTGCCACGGAATCCTCTCGGAAAACAGTGTAATGATGCCAATTGCCAGGCATCAACATAATGTAATGGGGAGCCGCAGCCAATGGTCGCCAATGGTCAAGGAAGCTGCAGGTCAAAAAACTTTAGGAAACACTGGCTTAAGGGCTTGTTTCTTGTTCGCCCTTCTGTTAAACTGGGCAGGAATGATGAGCAGCTCAGAACGGGTACTGATTTCTCTACCATGCCAGCATCAGGCTGCTGGAAGCCCTGGTGCAGAGCCCTGCTCTGAGCCTCCCATGGCACCCCTGCTCCCCCCCCAATGGTACATTGGGCACTATCTCTGCTGCCACTGGTACCAAGACTTCAAAGTTGGCCTAGCCAGGTAGGCCCTCTGATGGGTGAGGGCCTCTGGCCAGTGAGCAACCTCAGAGGCGTCGTTGGAGGGGGGGCAGTGGAAAGTTGCGGAACTTACAGTACCATTTCCCCCCCCCTCCAGCGAAGCCTCTGACCAACCTGGCTTGACTCCTGACATTACTCCTTCATCCAAGAACATTAAAAAAAAGGTAAAGGTGACCCCTGACAATTAAGTCCAGTCGTGTCCGACTCTAGGGTGTGGTGCTCATCCCCAAAGCCGAAGAGCCAGCGTTGTCCAAAGACGCCTCCGTGGTCATGTGGCCGGCATGACTCTCCTTGCCGCAGCGCGTAGCATGCGGCTGGAACATGGAGCGCTGTTTACCTTCCCGCAAGCGGTACCTATTGATCTACTCGCATTGACATGCTTTGGAACTGCTAGGTTGGCAGGAGCTGGCCAAGCAACAAGCGCTCACCCTGTCGCGGGAATCGAACTGCCGACCTTTCGATCGACAGCTTATGGTTCAGCAGTTTAACCTGCTGCGCCACCCGCTGGCCTCCAAGAACATTAGAGGAGCCCAAATTAAGCTTCTCTGGGATGCATCAGTCACACTCAGCAGAGTAGTCAGTAAAGACGGTGATCTTTGGCTGAAGACAGCCTCTCTGTTGCAGAAACGCAGTAGCCTGAAAGAGGTATCATTTCCCATGCTGGACACACTCATCCCACTATTGTTTCTGCTGATGAGGCTGGGGGGGAGGCTGTGTTACAGTGTTTGAAAAACCGGCAGAGAACCTATTTGACAGAGAAGATAGGGGGACAAAAGAAATGCATGTGTATGTGGGAAACAAGACCTCCCTCACACCACTTTCAACTCTCTTAAAAATGATTGTCTGCCTCCAGCCTGAGACCCAGAAGAAGCTCTGGAGGCCATGAACTGGGAACTTCACAATTGGGGTGGCATCTTCTGGCCAAACAAATATTTTAAGGTATGGAGAGCATCTTATATCAACGTTTGTTTGCTTGTTGTAATGAATAGCCAGAGCATTCCATCCAATCAGTGGCTTCCTGGAGGGGGGTGCGGCACCGTAAGTCGTGCAAGACGCTACACCGCGTCTTGCAAACCAGTGTAATGCACCCCTTCCACTTGCAACTGGAGCCATTCCAGCGGCGGAGGCAACACGCAGACAACGGCTTCTCACGTTGCCTTTGCCGCCAGAATGGCTCCGGTGGTGCATGGGAGGGGCCATGTTATACCAGTTTGCAAAGCGTGATGCAGCGTCTTGCACGATGTATTGTGCCGCACCCCCTCCAGGAACACCACTGCATCCCATACAACTCCCAGGGCAGTCTACAAAGTGTATTAAAACAGCAATGTAGAACAATATATATATATATATATATATATATATATATATATATATATATATATATATATATATATATATATATATATATATATATATATATATATATATATAAATCACATAGAATACGCAAAAGCACAGAAAAAACAACAGCTTCGTAGTTCAAACAGCAACAAAACCAAACAGTCTCCTGCAGGATTTTGACAGTGTTCGCACCCAACGGTTTTGTTTGTTTTCAAAACAGGATTTCACTCTGGCTAGAAGGGAAACTGTGCCTGGCCAGGCCGGCCTCCTTCAGTCGTCTCTCCCACGACCATGAGATGACAACGGAAAGGGCCCTGCCTCTCATGCCCACCTGCCCAACTTCTGAAGCAGGGGGACAGACGTTGACAGAGTGCACAGGTAGGTACGTGTGGTACGAGATGGTCCATCAGATATCCTGACCCCCCCCCCAAGCGTTTAAAAAAAGATCTAGGAACTGGGGAGGTGCTACTGCTCCAAGGTCTGTGCATGGCATCGTTTTTCTGTCCTTTTGCACTCTCTGCCCATCATTGGAAACTTAAGAAACGACCATACAGCTTCCTCCAATGCCTTTCTCTAACCCCGTCAAACCCAGCAGGTGCAGGACCACATGACCCCTTCAGCAGAACAGGAGTCAGCAATGTTCACAAAAGCTGTGGCCTGTGCTTATCAGTTCCCTCCAGGCGGACATTCCTGTGGCAATTATCCCCAGAATGCTGAGTCCTGGATTTGGGAGTCAACTGGAATCCAGTCCCATATTTCCTGTACCCATTGCCAAAGGAATTTTCCACCAGTTCATTGCAGAAGGTCAGAAATAAAAGCTATTATACATGTAAACCTGCTATAATTTCATCTTCTGACTTGTGGGAATTATAAAACATTTGCAAAGTGCGCATTGTCATAACAGACATGTGTGGAAGGAGAACTTATATTGCATATAGACTCCAAGACCAAAGGGTGCAATACGTGTTGGGAGAGTTAAAGCGGTATAGGGAATAGCATTCCGGACTTTGACTATGAAGTCCTGAGTTCAAATTCTGGTTTAGTCATGAAACTCAGAGTGTGGCCTTGGGCCAGTCACTAATCTCTCAGGCTAGTTTACTTCACAGAATTGTTGGGAGTTACATACACTGGCCTGAGTTTCTTGGAGAAAGGGTGAGGTTGAAAGAACAGTTACTGAGTCAGGGTTTTGCCATCCCAAAAAACCATGCCTCACTTTTTTTCATAAGAGGAAATGGCAGCTGTTTTCCTTATGAGAAAATGTAAAGGAGTGTATTCATGTACACCACTGTGGTGGATAAACCTGCTCCTTGCCCCTGCTGACCGGGTCATTAGACAGGGTCACCCCACCAACTATGTTCCACATTGAAAGTCCTGACATAGAAAAGCAGGTTGATCTCAGACTGTCTTAGCACCTCCTCCTCCTCCTCCTCCCCCAGGAAGTTAGAGAAGCTAACTCTATGGAAGCTAACCCCATGGAAGTTACAGCTGGACCTCTTTATCCGCGGATCCAGGATCCGTGTATTTGTCTCAATGCGGATATGGGGGTCACTTTAAAAATGCTTTCAAAAAGAACAAAAAGTTAAGTTAGCTTTCCTTACTTGTTTGCTGGCAAACCACTTTGTTTGCAGGGCTGTAGAGAGTGAAATCACGCAGAATGCACTGGGCAAGTGTGGAAAAGGGAGGGGGGATGTCGAGCGACCCAGAAGAGGCTGTAGGAGCGCAATTTTTAACTTTTTTTTCTTTTTTAAAGCATTTTTAAAATGACCCTCGTATCCGTGAAAAGGGGGTTTTAGTTAATGCGAATTTCAGTATCCGCGGGGGTTCCAGGAACGGAACCCCCATGGATACTGAGGTCTGACTGTAGTTTGTAACAATGAAGTGCTATGATGTGGGAGGCCATGCATGGTCACCACCCTGCATCCATGATCATGGCAACAGCTCATCAAACCAGATACTGTCTTGGCTCCCCCAACTGGGCTGCCCTTTTGCGTGCAGTAAGAGAACACTGAAGAAGATGAGATGTGGATTATGTGATACAGCGATGCACTGGCACAAAATGAATGTGCACCGAATCCAGTCAAAATATGGACTAAGCCACAACCTCCATGAGAAGGCTAACGTTGATGCATTCTAGGAAAGTGTCTGGCAAACTAGATGAGATGGTGACAGAATCATATGCCAATTGAAGGAGATACAGAATTTAAGGCAGAGCATGGGGGGGGGGGCTGAAACATTCCTCTCCTTTGTCCCAATACACCCCAGACATTTTTTCTCCAAGTAGGAATCCAGAAAGAACTCCTCTGAAAGAAAAAAACAACTGGGGAGAAGCAGTTGAGGGACGTGCAAGAAGAGGTTAGCACTCCTGTCCGCCAAGTTGCACTTTAATCCCCCCCCCTTGCTTTATAGGAAATCATCATAGTCCACATTCTGACACGCAGATCATGTTGCCAAATATCTAGTTTGCCCCTGAGAGTGCCGGCCCAAGCGGAGAAGACTGAGGAGGAGGACAACAGTGACCCGAAGAGCACAGTGACCATGGATTGTTACCAGTTGATACTTTTTAAAAAAAAAAAGCTGACATATATTCACAAACGGTCCAATCAAGCAAGAAAATGCAAATCAAGTATTGTAAGCCAGTTGCCACACTACTATGTAGCAACACAGAACATTTGAGGGCAGTCGTGCAGCTTGGCAAACCCTCTGGCGCTGCTGCGGCATCTCAATCTGCGTTGCATGAGAAAAAAGATCTTCACCGAGGAGCCAGCAACAGCGTCTGCACTCTTGGAAAATGACATAGTACACAGTTACTGGAACACTTTTTTTTTTCTAAATGTTCTTCATTAAAGTCAAGAAGCAGAGCCAAATATTTTTAATAATGAGAATCTGGATCAGATTCAACAAGTGTGTGTGTGTGTGTGTGTGTGTGTGTGTGTGTGTGTGTAATCTCTCTCTCTCTCTCCCTCCATTTAAAGTGTTTAATAGGGTTTTGGCTCCCCCCAACCCAACCCCATAACATCTCCTTGCCATGTGCATTTAATTAATCCCAAACTTGTTTTGTCCCAATAAGAAGCCAATCTCAGTGATGATGACATCATACTGGAAGAGCTCAGTTTCTCCAGAGCCTTTATGTTTCAAAGCATCTGCATACGTCTGGCTCCTCTTAAAAATAAAAATAAGAAATGGGCCGAGGCTGGTTAGTGGCGCAAACTGGTACGGTGCTTCTACTTGTGAAACAGACAGGATTCGGCTGGAGGCCTTCAGTTCCTGTCTTGTGCCTGATCTCTCTTCACCAAAGGGACACTGGCCTTGATGGGGAGAAGAGCATAATGTTCCAGGCTGGCAAAAAGCTCCATGTGTGCTCAATAATGTTATCAAGTAATAATCCTACAGAAATCAATCAATGTGGGTAATGCCATACACCAGTGTTTCTCAAACTGTGGGTCGGGACCCACTTGGTGGGTCGCGACCTGATTTCTGGTGGGTCCCAGGTGACGGAAAGATCAGATACGTAATTGCCACAAGCCCTGAGGCTATTCAAAAATCAGATAGCTGCTAATTGCCCTTCAAAGAGCTGAGCTCCTGCAGTTTGCAAGATACAGTAGCTGCTAATTACCCTGCAAACAGTTGAGCTCCTGCAGTTTGCAAGCTTGTTTAAATACTGTATAAGGAGATAAATGTTTGAGCGTCTCGTAAAGCTAGGTGGGTCCCGATAGTGTCATTTTAAAAAGTGGGTCCCGGTGCTAAAAAGTTTGAGAACCACTGCCATACACAATGGCGATGCTATAGGGCGGTTGCTTTCAATCTGTGTTCTGGAGAACCCTGGGCTAACGTGGAAGCTAAAGAGTGTTTCAATACATGAAGATCAATCAATCATCATGGCCAAGCTTTCTTCACAGATCACTTGCTCACCACTACCAATCTTCCCGTGCAGCATGCATGCAGCCTTTGAAGAGTATTTGGTACATTTTAGGTCCCTGTCTCAGTTCACATGGGCAGCGGTGAGACCCAACAAGCTTGGCTAATGCCTTGCAAAAACTGAGTGAGTGCCCTGGAAGATGCCCCACAATTTTCTTCAGAGCACTGGGGTTCTGTGGCAGATGGCCCTTAACATATGCCTAAGACAGGGGTAGCCAACCTTTCAACATGAATGCTCCTGGATCTATAATGGTTGTCTAGGTGAGGGCATTTCAGCAGGTGCAGCTGGTTTAGCCGCACCATCAGCAATTGCAGCTGCCATGATTCTGTGTTCCACACAATTCTTAAGAATGCCAGATGCAAGGGAGTGGTGACAGGATACAGGTATCTTGTTGTCTTGTGTGCTCCTTGAGACATCTGGTGGGGCCACTGTGAGATACAGGAAGCTGGACTAGATGGGCCTTTGGCCTGATCCAGCAGGGGTCTTCTTATGTCCTTAACGCAGAGGCCCTAGTGGTGGCAGATTGGCCACCCCTGGCCTGAGGAGTTCCCTCCGACTGGCCTTCTTTACTACAGATAGTCTTGATTTGGGGGTACTTCTCCCTGATAAATCACTGTCCCTATTTTAACCCTGTTCTGCTGTTGGGAAAGAGGGTTGGGATTTCTATTTGTGCAGTAGAGCTCTTCAGATTTTAGCCCCCTCTTCCAGGTCCTTAGAAACTGCATTCTTATGCGTGGAGGGACATACTGTAAGCATCTTGACTCAAGTGTGTAACATGCACGTAAGTGCATGATAGACACAGGAAGACAACACACCAGTGCACTGTTTGAGTTGTAGCTGTTCTGTTAAAAGCACAGTTACCCCCATTGTGTGACTAGATATTCTCTTACGTTCTTGTTTTCCCAAGCACTAAGCTGGACAGGGCAAAGCGATCTTCACATTCTGAAACCCAAGGCACCAGAAACCTAAATGTGGGTGATGTCTGCTCAGTCCACACTGTGGGAAGTTCACAATGGTCTACCTTCATGATGACCATCTTTCCATCTCTCACTCCATCTCTCACTCTGTCATGAGCCATGAGGTTATGGACACAGTACGTTTTAACCCACATCTATTTGTGAACACCCCTCATCCTATCTGAGATGACTAACATTCTAACCTCCACTCCAGCATTCCTTGTGTCTAATCCAGGGGTTCTCAACCTTTGGAGGTCCGGGTACCCCCTATCACGGTCCAATTTTCTGAAGTACCCCCTGCTAATTAATTGGATTAATCAATCAATTAATTAACTAATTAATTGTTAAATAAAAAAGTACTAAAACAATTTTAAATGTGAAAAGTGTCTTACTTAACACTCTCTCTCTCTCTCTCTCTCTCTCTCTCTCTCTCTCTGTGTGTGTGTGTGTGTGTGTGTGTGTGTGTGAGAGAGAGAGAGAGAGAGAGAGAGAGAGAGAGAGAGAGAGTCAGACAGACAGACAGACAGACAGACAGACGGGGATTGCATTTAAGTTCTAATTAACAAGTAATTAACTACTGATTGATGCTGATAAGGGGCAGGCTCTGGCGTACCCCCTCCCATTGGTCCGCGTACCCCTAGGGGTACTTGTACCACAGGTTGAGAACCTCTGGTCTAATCCAGTCAGCATCACACCACCCCTATCCTTCATGAATTACTGTATTTCTTCAATTCTAAGACGCATGTTTTTTCCCAATTAAGCATTTCAAAAAATGGAGTGCGTCTTAGAATCGAAGGTCTCCAAAAAGCACCCCAAAATGCTATCTTCTTACTTACTGGGGCTTGGGGGAGCTTCAGGGAGACCTGCACGACCCTCTGCAGGCCTCCCCGATCTTCAGTTCGGCAAAAAACTGTGATTTTCAGCCATTTCCGGTTTTCGCGAAAACCAGAAATGGCCAAAAATCGCTGTTTTTCGCCGAACTGAAGATCAGGGAGGCCTGCAGAGGGTTGCACAGGCCTCCCTGAAGCTCCCCCAAGCCCAGGTAACGAAGGAAATGGCACTTTCTGGCAGGGCCAGAAATGCTATGCAAAGGCAGTGCACTCAGTCATCTTCAGCTGCAGGAGACATGCTGGGGAGAGTTGGTGCTGAGCAGGTAGATTCAATGAAGGGAGGTGAGTCTTACAATCAATTGATTTTTTTTTCCCCTGCTGGTGGTACTGAAAGTAAAGGTGCGCCTTAGAATCGATGGCGCCTTAGACTCGAAGAAATACGGTAACATCTTTCAGATCTCAGTGTTTCTTCAGAGAGAGCAGCCTTATTCCATTCTACTCCTAGTTTTCACTCCTTGTGAACTTAGACATTATTTGGCAGCATGGCCACCATGGAGGATCTTCTCTGCTATTTACTGTTTCCCTTACTGAGTGACTAGGCTTAGGCATGACTCTCATTCCCTCCTGCACTTTTAGTAGCATCGACATGTTAGTAGCATCGACAAAGACCCTTGATTCAGATCAGGACCACAATGCTAGGGAAAGGGACGGAAGATTCACTCTAAAGCAGGGGTTCTCAACCCCTTCGGTATGGTGTACCACCTCCATGGTCGCCACCATGCCATGTACCACTAGAAGTGACAATGGCATCATCGCCACTTCCTGGTTTTGGGGCGCATCGGAGGCCTGAAAGCAGAGGGGACAAGGGAGGGATGGAGGGCCTTTTCCAGTCCTGGAAACCTGCATGCTCAGGCTCTGCCGGCTCTGCAGAGCTCGTGCTGCTGTTTCCAGGGCTCCGGCATGGAACCACATGGCCGCCATCTTGGCGGCCAGGGTCCCGAGTACCACCACCCGGCAGTCTGCGTACCACTACTGATACGCCTACCACCAGTTGAGAAACCCTACTCTAAAGGAAATTTAATTGAAAAGGTCATAATCTTTCACATGTGATCATGGGTAAACATTGTTTTGAACCTGAGTTTGGTGTACGTATTTTGTTTTGCAATGTGCTTCTCCTGTTCTGGAAGCTTCATGTAATTATGGAATAGCGTTCAGAAGGCTAGCAGCAGCAATTTAGGCTTGTGGTAGACAGGACTTAGATGACTCTTAGCCGTTGGTTCTGAGTTTCATGTTTTGCCTATCTGGAAAAATACAAGAGAGGGAGTCTGTCTTCCAGAATATCAACATCTTTAATCTTTAAAACTATTTTTTTTTCTTGCTTGAACTCAGCAATTTTTCAGTCTCAAGGAAAGTGGGTTACGTTTATGACTTTGGCAAAGGAGTCTTGAACTGGGGACAAAATTTAGTTGATGTTTTGCGGCCAAAACAACAGTTGGTGGTAGTCTGCAGGGAGCTAACTGGTCACACGGTGCTGGCTTGCTTCCTGATTTTTCAGCTGCCCAATTGCATTTAAAGAAGCTAAAAATATATGAAATATTTTCCTTTCCTTATATTACTGGACGGTGTCAGCAGTTGCTGTCGTTGCTACGAGCATGTCATTTGATAACCAACGGGTTAGAAGGTTATCAGAGCAAACCACGAATACAAGGCCCGGGGGGCCAACCCGTCAGTAATGCGCTGACGGCCACAAGCCGTCTCAAACAGGTTTGGATATTCACTAATGGACGTAGGGTTAAAGCCGACTAATAATATGTTTATTATTATGGTTCTTATGCACAGCCCACCAGATGTTGGTGGCTGGATTTGATCTGTTGAATATCAGATCCTTACCAAGGATCTGGGATATTCAGTTTTTTTCATAAAATGTATGCTGTTTCAAGTAAGACTGCTTTCTGTAGTTGGTGTGTAGTGGTTTTATTTATACCTAGGATGTTCTACTATTGTAGTCGTCGTCATCATCATCATCAATAACTACATATCACACAGTCAACTGCTGGAAATATTCACTGACTGGCATTAAATAATTGACACAAGCCTCAGCCTGAGGCCTAAATACTAAATATTAAATACGCAGTATGTACAATGTTCCTAAAAGTGGCATATTTTCCATACCTGATGGTATTATTTCAGTAATCTGCAGTTGTTGTTTTTTTAAAAAAATCTTTAAAAAGTATGTTCTGACTGCCCTGATGACAATGGGGACCACCTTCGTGTGTTTTGTCCATAGCCATGTGATTTCAATGGCCAGGTCTTGGTATTTTGCCATTTTTACCAGTTTTCTTTCTGGCGTCTCCAGGAATTGCAATACCTATTATTATTATTATTAATATTATTATTATTATTATTATTCCATATGTGAGTCCTAACCAAAAGGTTCAGGACTCTCTTACATAATTTTATAGCTGATAAAGGCCAAATTCCACAAGATGCATGAAATGTATGATTTGATCTCCCAATTAAAAAAAAAAAACAGCTATGGTGGACTCAAAATTTGCTCAGTGTAGTGGTATCTTCCCCCCCCCCCCGCTATTTTCCCAATCTCAATAGTTTCTCCAACTGCCACGTCCGTACAAATTATGGTAGACTGTTAGGGTTACCAACTTTCCAGGGTGAACCCGGAGTCTCCAGGAAGGAATCAGCATCAATATCCAGGTAACTACTGACGGCAATCTTGGAGCTTTTCCACATTACATCATGTTTTTTTTTTTGGGGGGGGGGGGAATCACCAGGAATACCTTCAGTCAGAGTGGGCAACCCAACAGAACAGAGCAGAGTGAGCAACCCAATAGAGCATACCGCTAGTGGTACGTGAACCACAGGCTGGTGGTACGCGGGCTGCCGGCAGCTAAGATGGTGGCTGCCATCTTGGTCATGCGGCGCCACGTCACAGCCCGAAAAGCGGCAGCTTTGAGCTCTGCCAATTCAGCAGAGCTCGAATGTGTGGGCTTATAGCACATGGAATGGCCATCCCGGCCTTTCTTGTGCCTAATTGCTCCGGTGCAGCCACAGACTTGGAGGTAATTGCCGATGACGTCAACGGCACTTACGTCCGTTGGTACGTGGCGGGCTGGAGGCCCGCAAAGGTGGTACACGGATGAAAAAGGTTTGGAAACCTCTGCAATAGAGTGTAGAAAACATAGTGCAGAACTAGAAAACATTCTGTTCAGTTAGTACATTTTAGCTAGAGAAGGGGCATAAGGGGGATTCCAATCCTAGAGAGCTAGTCACTGGAATCCATTGCCTTAGGTCAGTAGTTCTGCCCCCTTAAGGTCTTCTTCTGTGTACACAGCAAAAGAGGGAGTCAATTAGTATTAAAGGACCCAAAGTGAGAACCCACTGATGGGATGAGAAGGATTTTTCTGTCCCATCCAGGAACATAAATCTGAAAATAGGACAGGTCACACATGCCACAAAGTGGAGCTGTGTGGGAATTCCTTTTCCACACATTTTAACAATCATTGAGCTGAGGGGGAGGATTTCAGTGGTGGCAAGGCATGCTTGTATTAGCACAGTTTCTCTGTTTCTGTAATCCCTTCCATGCCCCTACTGTTTCAGGGGCATCAACTGGGGGACGGGGCAGACCACCTTGGGTGTCACCCCAGGGAGGGGTGACACCAAAATGACTTTCTATTCTATTTGTTACCAGTGGTGCGAAAATGCACCACTGGTAGAAAGTGGGTTTTAAATTTTTCCCAATCCCCACTGCAACTCGCACGGGGATCGCATTTCCCAGGAGTCCTCCACATCATGTGGTCTGGTATGGGAGGAGGTCCATGGGGGCGACACCATGAGATCTCGCCTCAGGTGTCACCAACCCTATTGACTCTCCTGGATACCACGGTTTGCATCTCTAATTGGACATGTATATTGAAATGGAAATTGATACATCTTTCCGAGTTCTGTACATGTGCAACAACACCCTGTACGTGTGAGAGAGTCGATTAGCATCAGGTCAAAGTTGGGGTCACTTTTATCTGTGAATGTGTGAGGGAGATGGAAGGGAATCAGAGGAGAGTGCTCCACTTGATTCTCGGAAGGCTAATCTGGTTTCATCAGCACCCTCTTGCATACTAGCTGTTTGGGGAGAAAAGCAGAAAGCAGCAGTCTGACCAGGCTATGTGAGGTCCAAAGTTGCAAGAGCTGTCTCAAAACACACTCCTGTTGTCTTATGATTCATCCGCACTACAGACGCAAACTGTTTCATAGTCGTTCCCTCTTCCCTCGGTGATCTCTGTGGACTGTAGGTCTGTACACAAAGAACTAGGACTTCCTAAAGAGAATTAACACTCTCACCAAATTATATTTCCCAGGATTTGATGGGGCAGAGGATAATCATGGTAATTACTTACACTTGTACAAAATGGATAGAAGTTGTTGTCGTAAATATGTCTTTGATGGCAAAGGAAGGGAACTAACAGCATCCTCCCATTCTGCATCCTCCCATTCTGCCAATCCTTCCAGATCATTATTGCCCAGGAAGGAACCCTTGGCTCAGTACCAAGGGTGTCATCACCCAGAAAGTCATTCTGGGCAGAGCTATACACAAGAATGGAGATCCCCAGGGAACGTTGTGACAAACACACTGCAAATGTTGCCACTTTTCCTCGGAAAAAGAACAGCAACAGGTTATTTCGGAACTGGCCTTTACCAAAGGCAGGGATCATCTAACAGTGCTCTGTGTTCCTTGGCAGTGACAAGAAGGAACCAAAACCAGCAGGGAGGCACAGTGGAAACAGTCAACACACCCAACAAGCGACAACATCTCAATCAGCAGGATACCAGGGCTGGGACGAGATAGGAGGCTGCAGCAGGTTGACCGCCTACAAGAACATCCAACTGATGTTCAACGGAAAAGACATGTGTACATGTGTGCATGTGCACACACACACACACACACACACACACACACACACACACACTGCCCAATCTGATCTTCCACCATTGGCCCCGATGCATGCATGCTAACGGAGCACGTGCTGCATCCAATGGCGGGTAGGGTGATCAAACAGCCAGCATGAGGTAAGTATATTTTACTTACACAAAAAGTAAAATATGTTTTACTTAGCCCCAGGTAGGCTGCCCGACCTTGGACCTATGCCAGCCATTTCACTGGTGTTTATCTGAGGAAAGAAAAGGGGTGGCCTGGGAAAAAGATGATAGGATCTGGCACATGCCATTGCCAGTGAGATCCACCCCCTCCCCGTCCCTGCCTTCCTCTGATCTGCCCCCAAACTCCCCCTGCCCTCCCCTTCTCCACCCACGACTCCACCACCAACTTACTGGTGCTGATGGAGGTCTCTGGAGCTGCTGCTGCGTGTGCTGCACCACTGCCCATTTGCAACAGCCTGGAAGGGTGTGGCGGTGGCTCAGCTTTTGCACCGCCATAAAAGGCCTTGTGTTGCCGGAATGGAAGTTCCGGCAGCACAAGTCCCCAATAGGATTGGAGCCACACACACATTATGTTTAGGTTTACCATTCATACCGGTTTGGCCGGGCCATTACCGGTTTCCAGGGGTCCGTCCTGGCTGTGTCCTGGCCGGTCCCCGGCAAGCAAGAACTGTCCTGGCACTGGGACGTCTGGTAAGTTGCCATTCTTCAGCTCTGCTCTCTCTTCATCCAGGCCGGCCAAGACTCTGGCCGCAAAATAATTTAAAAAATTTCAGCTGGCCGCAAAAAAAGGCGGGGGGTACCAGTTGGGGTTTCTCAAAATCTGGTTAGCCTAATTATGTTGACTGAATGGCTTTTATGTTGTATTCCTCCTTCAGGTATCAGTTGCTGCTCCTCATAGGAAGTCACCTTATGCTAAGTCAGACCAAAGGTCCATCTAGTCTGGTATCGTCCACCCCAACTGGCAGATACTCTCCAGACTTTCAAGTAGAGCATGCCTCTCCCAGGCCTGAATTTCAGGTAGAGTATGCCTCTCCCAGGCCTGAATTTCTGGTAGAGCAGTCCTCTCCCAGGCCTGGTCCATCAAATGCTTCTCAACTGGAGGCTG
The DNA here is from genome assembly GCA_026170595.1 of Plestiodon gilberti rubricaudatus. Taxonomy (NCBI): domain Eukaryota; kingdom Metazoa; phylum Chordata; class Lepidosauria; order Squamata; family Scincidae; genus Plestiodon; species Plestiodon gilberti. The sequence continues at coordinate 102,907,988 of JANXHW010000002.1, read as the reverse complement.
AGCTGAAGCCTCCTGCATGCAAAGCATGTAATTCGCCACTGAGCTGCGGCTCCTCCTGGATGGTAAGGGAGGATGCCTCAATACGAACTAGCAATGCAGCAACAGTAACCCGCGTAGCAGAGCAATGCCTCTACTGCAAAAGAGCCCCCATTTCTGCAACTGGTAGCTGGACTTCTGTTTTATATCTCTGCCTAGCTGTCAAGAGACGCACAGTGTGGGAAATTCAGCTGGATACCATATGCCCATTATAAGCCTGTGCAGCTGCTTCTCTGCCACGATGCTGGTGCCCATTATAAAATGGCTCACCTTGCTGTTTCTGCATGGTGGTGAAATCTTCAAAGGTGAGAGTGCGCACGGGGGGCCTCCAGAATGCATATGTTTCCATGATGGCCTCCAGGCCAGTTCTGCGGAGGGGAAAGAACGGAAGAAGACGAAAAAAGTCAGTGAGCAGGTAGATCAGCTTGAATATATGAGCTGATTTAAACTTAATTGTTCTCTCTGCCAACAGCAACTGGGAGGTCATTCTGACAGCCATTAATTCCTACACGGCACAAACCTGAACACGTTCGTCTTAATGCTACAAATATCAGCGTCCCACTTTTCCCCTTTCATATTTTCCTGTTGGATCCTAAATCATTCGCTCCTTTGTGCGGAACGGTTTTGGTGATTGATTCTCGGCTGCTGCTTTGATCCCCCCCCCCAAGCTGATCTTTCCAAGCTGTGCAGAAGTGAATCTGCCTCAAACGCAGTGGGGCCTCCACCTGGACAACGCCAGGAAAGGGAGATCAATACATATGAGAGGGGGAACGGGTAGTAGACGGAGACTTGCCCAAGGTCAAACTCAAGGTCTGTGGCAGAACAGAAAACCAAACTCAGGGTTCAGGAAAGCATCCCTAACTACTGCCAATAAAGGTAAGGAAGGGTGGGAATAATATTTTTTTTATTTCACATTTTTATACCGCCCTTCCTCCAAGGAGCTCAGAGTGGCGTACATATTTCCTCCCCTCCTTTTTGTCCTCACAACAACCCTGTGAGGTAGGTGGGGCTGAGAGATAGTGACTGGCCCAAGGTCACCCAGGAAGCTTTGTGGCTGAGCGGGGATTTGAACCTGGATCTTCCAGGTCTAAGTCCGACTCCCAAACCACTACACCATCCTGTAGCAAGACAAGCTGAGAGTAATCAAGAAAGCCCCGCACTGGCGTCACTGGAGCGTGGCGGGGGGGGCCGCCAGGGGGTGACGCGCGTCATGGGGTGACGCGCGCACCCCCTTGCGCATCACCTCTGTGACGCGCGTCGCCCTCCGGACGCTCCGAGGCCGGCCCGGGAGCCGGCCTCGGAGCGTCCGACCCCGTCGACGCTCCAGGGCCTTCTGAAGGCCCAGGCAGCGCGTCAATCCGGGTATTTCCCGGATTTTCGCGCATGCCCAGACCCGTTTTGAGGGCAAAAAGCCCTCAAAACGGGTCTGCGCATGCGCGAAAATCCGGAAAATACCCGGATTGACGTGCTGCCTGGGCCTTCTTTTAGAAGGCCCTGGAGCGCCGACGGGTTCGGACGCTCCGAGGCCGGCTCCCGGGCCGGCCTCAGAGCGTCCGGAGGGGGCGACGCGATGCAGGGGGGGGGAGCCGGGTGGCCCCCTCCCCCCGCGCCTATAACGTCGCGCCCCTAGGGGGGGTGACGCGCGTCCCCGCACTAGGGTGACGCGCGTCTAGTGACGCCCCTGAAGCCCCGCTAACCTTCCCACAGTACTCACTCATCCCCTGGTTGCTTTTTCTGCCCCCTATTGCCGTTTTGCTTTTGCATGGCTCATTAAATTTGAGACGGTGCTCATGCTCAGTGTCTGAAGCTCAAATGCCCCTTGAGGCTTCGAAGGGAGTCCGTGCAGTTAAAAGGACGGCCTTTCACATTTCAAGAGCATTCCCTGTCTATGCTTCCACTTGGTTATCTTCCCCGAGGCACCCCAGCAGCAACCAAGCAAGGATATCTTTCAATATATTGTAGCTGGCAAACCAAACTCTCTATTTTAACAGCATGTTTCGGAGCGAAGTTGTTGTGTGGCGTTTATTAGCTGCTAAGCTGTCGGAAGTCAGAACAGGAGATGTTTCCGCATCGCAGCCCTTACAGCAGCGTGGAATATATTGCAACAAAACTGTCTCGTTACTCGGAAGGCCACAGCCGTCACACAAAACTCAAGGGCAAGAAGTGAATGCAAAAGATCACCTTGAAGTGCTAGTGTTCAGACAGCCCCTCACAGTCGTGCCAATAGAAACTCCAAAATAGCCAGTTCACACATTTGAAAGCCAGAAATCCCCTACGTAGGGTGGATCGAGAGGCCTGAATGCACAGCACTACACAGCACCCTTTTGCGTGGTTTCCCCTCTTTCCTCGCAATCTAAAAAGAAGCGCTGGGGAGACACAAGCAAACCACCACTAGAAAAGACGCCATCCTGGGGTGAACAGGGACAGTCGCTCTCCCTTTGCTAAAGATAAGAAGAATACCACTTTAAAAAGTGCCTCTTTGCCCAGTTAACAGGGGATAGTTAATGGACGCACGTTAATGGTCCAATCCTATAGGCCTTTTGTGACAGCGAGTGGATTGTCCTGCTCGGTGGCATTACAACAGGGGTGCAACCAGTGCGGCCTGCCCCAGGTGACACCCACCCCAGCGATGTATCCAGTCCTGCAGTTGCAAAATGCCCGGAAATGGGCTCTGGAGCTAGCACACAACTGAGGAGGTTGTGTAAGGCCGGCCCAGCCTGAGAAAGGGACGGGGATATAGGCGCAACCCAGCGCCAATATCACTGCCCCCTCCCAGGCCAGCCTGGCCAATGGCCCCCTCCCCGCCACCCTGGCCGCCCTCCCCACACTCTCCCGTTGCCCGGTGCAGCACCTACCTGCATCCGGCAGTGCAGGAAGAGGAGGGCGGCGGAGTGAGTGGCACCGGTGCTTACTCCAGAGGTGCCACGAAAGTGCCTTACGACACTTTTGCAACACCTTAGGTCGACGGAGCTCGCATTCCGTCAGCCTGAAGTTATGCAGGTTCGTGCCATAAGTACAGTACAACCATCGTGGCAGAGGAGGAAATGCTGGGGTGGAAAGGATTCTGTCTTTGCACTATCACGGATAACTTGCACCATCTTGGCTTTTAATCACAACAAACCTTCTTCAGCATTCTAGAATGTACTTAACCTAAACAAACCCGGAGCGAACTCCATTGCTCATCTTATGAGAATGTACTCTAGCCCTGTTCGGTATGTTACAGGAAGGAACAACAGAAGTAGCACAGCCCTACTGTGATCAGAACTTCACACTTATCATAAGTGATCTACTGTGATCAGAACTTCACATAAGTGATCTCTGTCACTTATGAAGCCTTATTCTCACAATGGTGGTTAACCATTGTCTAGGCCAGTGGTGGCCAACCTTTCAACATGAATGCTGGCTCTTTAAATGGTTGCATAAGTGAGGGCATTTCAGCAGGTGCAGCTGCTTTAGTAGCACCATCAGCACTTGCAGCTGTCAAGATTCTGTCTTCTACACAACTCTTAAGAACACAGTAGCCCTAATGGTGGAAGGTTGGCCACCCCTGGTCTAGGCTGCCCTAGTTCAGACAGCAGGTGGCTCACATGATCTAATCCTCCTCCATAGAGAACGATTCCCTGCACATAGAAAGCTGGCTTATCAGGGAGGCAGCTAGGCTAGTATCCTTCCCCTGACATGCTAGTTTTCTGTGTAGAGGGGATGCTTTTATTTATTTATTTGCCTATTTATAGCCCTCTTTTTCTCCCCAAAGGGCACTCAAAGGAGCTTGCAAAACATAAAACTACATTAAAGACATTTAAAAAAATGCTTTTCTACATGAATCCCTACCTTCTGGAGGCTGAAGCAGTACAGCCCAGACACATATTTACCATTTCAGCCAGAACGTCAAGGACGAGGCCACTGAACAAAGACTCCATCTCAAAACACGGTCTCTCCCTCCCTCTCTCTCTCTCTCTCTCTCTCTCCCCCCCCCCCCCCGCCCCATGTTCTGTTTGAAGCTACAGATGGTTTTGTAAAGGGCAGGTGGTTCATCGACTGATTGTTTGATAGATTACAATGAACACTCAGTTCAGGCCCCACCACTGAGCGAAATGTAAAGGACTCTCCAAAAGCCAGGTTTTCACTACGACTTCGATTACATTCAGGCACCAAAATAAAAAACAGGTTTCATAAGGTGTGATGAGACTGCGGGGAAATTACTGCATATTTGAGCTCCTAACCAAGATAGTTCTTTTGCATAATCTGGCCAAAACAGACTGTATGTCAAACCTGCTTTCCTTTTCTGTGCATCCCACCATATCCTCCTAGTACTGTATTCTAGTTTTGTCTATTCCATTGCAAACTCTCATTTATCATGTTGTCATTAATGATGGAGAGGGGGAAAAAGAACACTTTACAGTCTCTGTTTCATTAAGATGGGCCTCTTAGTAGCTCTCCGGAATGCGCTGTCTTTCTCATTTGATTTTCTTTAGGGGTTTAGGGCTATAATGTTTTAATAATACGCACTATATGAAATGATCCCGCTGTTTAAAACAAAATGGGGAAAGATGTTCCATATATCTCTTTGTTTCAGTAATGCTTTCCATATGGTGAGCCTCCCGTACCTGCTTGCAGACTTGGCTTTTGTTGCCGTGTCGTTGTTTTCTCAAGAAGTCAGCGTGTTGGCTTTTGGGATCTCTTGACACGTTTTCTAATCTCTTGACAAGTTTTCTAATTCTAAAAGCTTTTTCAGCATAAGCGGCTAATCACAGTCGTCAGAGATCGGGATGGGCACACCCACTCTGAGAGTCACAACTTTAACAGAACCTGAGGATTTTACAGAGGGGGGGGCAGCAGTAGGATTTTATTTTGAAAAATCTGTGGCGTCCTTAAAGAACAGAGGTTTTTTGTTACTGTCCTTTAATTCCAGATGTGTCTGGTGACTGAGGCCCAACCTAAGCCATTTGTGAACTTTTTTTGTTGAAAAGTGGTATATAAATACTGTTAATACTAATACTAATACTAATACTAATACTAATACTAATACTAATATTACAAGAAACAAATTGTATGGGTAAAATAGCCATGTACCCCGTATTGTCCCGAGTATAAGACGCACCTGATTATAAGACGCACCCTTAAAGTTTGGTGCTATTAAAAAATTTTAATTAAATCACTGGCATTATTGCAACAGCCTGATTATAAGACGCACCCCTAGTTTAAAAACTTAAATTAGGAGAAACAAGTGAGTCTTATACTCAGACCAATATGGTATTTAAAAATATAAACAGCAGGAAACTCCAATAAAACACGTAAAAAAATCTTCAAAGAAGCCAACAATAAAAGCAGACACTGAGAAAATTAGAACGGTAAAATCAAAGAAGTCCAGCATTTACAAAAGACCAACGTTTCAACCTCTAGCCGAGGTCTTTATCAAGGTAAAAGACAGCTTTGCAGCTTTGTAGAAGACCAAACTGTGGCTACTTCAGTAGCCAAGGGCTGGAGTAGCTGGTGGTACAAACAAAGACAAGGGGTTGGGGGATAACAAGGTTTTATTTACTGTCCTGGTTAGCAATGTTTTAATTTAAAAAGTCCAAAAATAGTCTTCACCAGCGTCGTTAATGCGGTCCACATCAGCAACAGCTATTTACTCACACGCACAAGTGAAACACCTATTAACAAACATGCATGCTGAAGGGGGGGGGGATGCGCAGTTCAAATATCCATGGAAATATTGCTTCCCCCCCCCCATCACGAGTCACTGCAATCTAAAGGTTCTCAGACCACAGTTCAAACACACACCACTCTCACACCTTTCTCTCTTACTCATCACACGTGAAGGGGAGGAAGAGACCGCTCCCTTTGAAAGGCAAGACCAGCGAGAGGAGGAACTGATGGTGAGTCAGGGCTCTGCTGGCAGCCAGTATAGGATGCCTCCTCACCTACCAAACTCATGGATAGCGAGACCCATGTGAATTTTGCAACCACACATTCAAAAACCCACATGGAAGAATCCGAACACTGGCGTCACTACGGGGGGGGGGCGGGGCTGTCAGTTCTTCTGTGATCAGAGCCTCCGTTACACGGAAGAACGAAACGCCCCGCCCCCGCGCCTTGCAATCCATTCAAAGCAGTGAAAACAACACGCAGGGAATGGGTCGGAAGGCGCAGGGGCGGGGCGCTTCGTTCTTCCGTGTAACGGAGGCTCCAATCACGGAAGAACATACAGCTCCACCCCCCCCTGTAGTGACGCCAGTGAATCCAAACTCACACATTAGGAGGTCAACGAGTGGCAAAGTGCTATTTCGATATTCCAAGGCAAATAACCCACCAGACAAGGAAACCCATGTGAGTTTTGCATCCAAATGTGTTCTTATTCCGTGGAAAATGCCCACGACCATGTGGATTTCTGCACGTGTGGTTTGGGCCTGCCTGACTGCTACGGTTCCTAAATTATGATTATTAAGAATATTTATATACCACTTTTCAACAAAAGTTGTTCACAAAGCAGTTTACATAGCAAAATCAATCAATATGGTGGTGAAGGAAGCACTACTCTTTATGCTGCATGTCCCATTTTTTTTCTGACTTTCTAATAATACCCCCCTAGAGTGCAACCCTGCATGGATGCATACCCTATAATCTTACCCTAATGTAAGTGGGGCGGTTGTGGATGCTAACTGGTGCGGGAGAGGCACTCTGCATATGCTCAGAGACAGGTTCCAGGACTGAGCCCTACCCCAGTTTAGGCACTGCCCCCATATCTATCTCTGACTTCTCAATATTACACTTTTTTTTTAATGCCTGCACCTTTCATCCTTCTGTTGTGCAGTCCTTTCCCTTCTTTTTCCTTCCCAATTTCCATCAGCTAAGGAAGCCACAGCCTACTGACTGCAAAGGCAATGGGGCTGATGCTCCTCACATTGGGATGAGAAGTCCATTGAAAGTGGAAACCCACTGAGCATGAGCAGAGCAGAGTGCTGCAAGAAGAATTGGAACTCCAGTCTCTCCCCCTTCAAGGCCCACACCCTAACCACTAGACCACACTAGCGTTCCGAGTTTGTTTTGTGGAGTCATGCACTTCTAAAGGTGCTCCCCAGCCACCAATTAATTCAGTCTGGTTTTATAGGGTTGAGCAGGATTCTACTGAAAAGGAGGTTGTTTTTGAGGAATTTATGAGCAAATAAAAACCGTAGGTTTATAATGGACACCAAACTATGCTTTTAATGGCAATTTCTACACCCTGTGAATGCTACAGTAGGTAATAAAATTTTTTAAAAAAACTAAACCTGAACACAGTAGGGGAGGGGAAAAAAACTCAATTATCCCAGTATAAAGTGGAAAAACACATTTCTAAAAGGAAAGGCTTGGTGAAAGAAGAGTCATTCCTCTTCCATTGTGTACTACTCTGTTCTTTGCTTGTTTTTCACTCCCAGGAAAGTTTTAAATGACGAAAACGGCAAGAGAAGGTCAGGGCTTAGTTAGCAAGAGACATTGCTCCTCCCTTGGCAATCATTGCCTGGCTCTCGCTCTTGTTTGTTTAGGTGAATAACAGCACTTTTCTAGAAAAAAAATTACGCTTGGGAGCAGCGGACTGTTCCCCTTTCAAACCCGCCCTGCTCTCTGGTTAACACGACCTTCTTTTCAGTGAGCACCAACCAGTGCTACGCTAGCCAGAGGGGGGGAGGCGTGGTAAGTGCTGCATGGCGTTACGCGGAGGTGCAAAGTGGCCCCTCCCACTCGCCAGCGGAGCCAGTCCAACAGCACTGGCTCTGTCGGCGAGTGGGAGGGGCCACTTTGCACCTCCATGTAATGCCGTTCAGCACTTACCATGCCACCCCCACCCTCCCACCCCCCGGCTACACTACTGGCACCAACAGCAATGAAATGGGTGTGTTAATGCCACTTCCAAATGGCAGGTGTACAGCAAGTCCTCACTTAAAGTTGTCGATAGGTTCTTCTTGGAAACTGCGACTTTAAGCGAAGCGACTTGGAATGAAACCGATTTTACATAGGCTAATTAATAAACGTACACGTTCCTATGGCATTTTCCCATCAACTTTAAAATGAAACAGTGAGGACTTACTGTACATGTCTGGGGAGAAAAGGGGAGTATACAGGACTGGCAAAAATGGTTGAGTGAATTGAGAATAATCACAAGGCCCCCAGCATATTTACACTACAAACGTAGAATAGTTTTACACCAGTTTAGGTGTCGTACTGCCACCCCACCCCACCCATCCCAACCTCTGCCCCAAGAATTCTAGGAGGGATTTTAGTTGATGGTGCTGAGAACAAGCTAGAGCGGTGGTTCCCAACCTTCTACCCCGTTAAGGGGAGGTTGGGACCCAACGAGGGACCCGTAGACGATGTCTATGCATCACTTCTGGGTCTCCCCATTGCCCCCACCAAATCCCAGTAAGAAAAAAAAACCATTTTGTCTTACCAGGCTTTGGCGGCAACGGCGAGACCTGGAAGCGATGCACAGACATCGCCAATGGGCTAGCCACCCCCCCTTAAAGGTCTAGTAATTCCTGAACATGTGATGCAGGGGGTCGTGACCCCCAGATTGGGAACCACTAAGCTAGACCTTCCTAACATGCTCTCTTCTCCCTGAACTATGAGTCTCAGGAGTCTCCAAATGGGGTGGATGATTGTTAATTATTGTGGACAATTATTGTCCAGTTGACTTCTGTCATTTAGAGAATGCGAGGGGATCTCTTCAGGGACACCTTTATGCTGGCCGTCCAGATGTCATTTCTTTCAACCCTTCAAGTGTATGCTGCGTGATTTCTTTGACGAATCACCCTGCGAATTACAGCACCACGTCGACTTAGCCCTGCAGCAAAATCTTGGCAGAATCTTCATTGGCAGGGCAAAAACCTTCATAGTCAGGCTGCCTAAACTCTTTAGTACGGCTTTCTTGCCTTAAGCCCTCAGGGCAGCGTTCTTTGATGTGTAATACCTTAAACATTCTAGTTCCATTTGACAGCATCAGAAAACTGCACTGAGCTCCTGGACAGCCACAGCTATGTAGCAATTTCCTGCCCTTCCTAATGTTAATGAGCCACAAGTTTCCGCGATTCTCAGGCTTTTCAGGAAAAGGTCCAATTGCACCAGACCAAGACCTTGCGGAAGTCTCATTCCACAATGCCTGAGCTCAGCCAGGTCATGGGCAATTCTCACCATTCACAGGCATCTCGAAATGTACTGGATGTACACAAAAGGGGAAACATATTTGCAGTATTGCATTGGTCAGGCTGCTTGCCATCTCTCTCTCTCTCTCTCTCTCTCTCTCTCAGAGCTGGGCTCTCGTAGCGGGCTGGGCTGGGGAGGAGAAGAATGAGGGGACCGCTAGTAATTATATAATGCCACTGGGCTCAGGGGGCTGGTCATTGTGTTGGTGGACCAGATGTGGCCCATGGGCCAGTTTGAGGACCTCTGCCATAGAGCAATCAATCCAAGGAAGCCAGAGAGTTAAAAGCATTACTCGAGTTGTTGAGCCGCGGTCCATTAAAAAGCATCGACAAATCTCCCAACGTTTTGCTTCCATCTTTGGGAAGCATTGTCAAGGGTACAAGAAGCTCGTATCCTCTGTTCAGCTAACCCCAGGTGTCAACTGCCTATGTAACTGAATGCTCACATTCCTTCTGTTTCTTAAAGGTGCACACACATTTCTTTGCTCCTCATTACTGTTATCTTTTCTTGGGCTGGTTCTGCCGCTGTCAAAATTCAAGATTTTGGTGTGTTTGAGTGCAGGAAGCCACGTGCTGCTGATACTACTGTCTTTTCTGTTGATGTTAAAATGATACGAGCTTAAATGATTCCCAAAGATGGAAGCAAAACTTTGGGAGATTTTTTAAAGATACTTTTTAATGGCAACAACCCGAGTAATGCTTTTAACTCTCTGGATTCTTCCAGCTATGAAAGCCTTAGCACATTTGTGAAATCCGAGAAAGACTAGAAAGAAGGAAAGACTGCTATACAGTACGGCTATAGAGGAGCAAGACAAGACCAAGGAGACATTTGAAAAGAAGTACAAGAAGCTTAAAGTGAAGACGAGAAGTGACAGAAAGCCAGTGAGGAGAAGGCACCAAGGAAAGCAATATGGTCAAAACAATGAGTAGAGAATATCAAGTTTTCATCTGTAACATCCTATGCATGTCTACAATGCTAGGGAGGAAGAACTCTTGTTCATATTTCCCAGTTATCTCGCTTCATGCTGCAGATTCTAATTCACTATCACGTCCCAATCAACAAAGGGGTAAGGTAAAGGTATCCCCTGCTCGAAAGCCAGTCGTGTCCTACTCTAGGGTGCGGAGCTCATCTCCGTTTCTAAGACAGTAGAGCCAGCGTTGTCCGAAGACGCTTCCATGGTCATGTGGCCGGCATGACTAAAGGAACGCTGTTACCTTCCCACCACAGCAGTACCTCTTTATCTACTTGCAATTTCTTGCATTTGAACTGCTAGTTTGGCAGGAGCTGGGACAGGAGACGGGAGCTCTCTCCGTCACGCGACACTCGGGTCTCGAACAGCTGTCCTACCGACCTTCCGGTCTGCAGTTCAGCGTCTTAACCACTAAAAAAGTGACAAATAAGGCTCTGCAAATTGGGCAGATGTTCCAAAACTGCATAAGACACCAGGCATCGTTCTTGGGTCAAAGGGCCACAACTCTATTAGACTTAAAACTGCAGTGAAAATAACAACCTCAGACTACCACCACCACCACCACTCCCAGCCGTGTGGGCCTCAACCACATAAAGATGAGGGTAGGACTAATTTCCTCTCAGCCCTGCAAGCGACCTAGCAAGCAAGCAGCAAGCCAGAACACACCTGGTCCTTGCTCTTCTCAGCCAACCCTACTCAGGGTCCAGGAAACCCACCGACAGCATCACACCTCCAAACTGATCAGCCTTTGAGGATGTGATGCTGCTTGTGCCAAAGGGAGTTATCTTCCCAATCCCTTGCACTGTCCCTTGCACCCAATCCCTTAACCTTCACGCACTGGTTAGGCAAGTTTCCCTTCACTCGCAGAGTGCCTTGGGTGCTCAGAAAACCTAAGCTGCTGGTTTTTTCCCTTCACTGCTCTTGTCAGCTGTGGTTAAAAAACAGTGCTACTCCAATCTTCACACAGTATGAAGTAGTGCTAGTATGTGCTAGTGCTAGTGCATAGTATGAAAAATAGTGCTAGTACATCCAATCCCAAATGGTATGAAGAAGGCCAAAAAACTCCCCAACCAAAAAGCTAATCAGGTAGGGGAGCAAGATATTCCTACGCCATCTCCACCAAGGGCAAGCATACCCAATGGACGCTTGCAATCCACACCAGCTATCCCAGAGGCCCCTGAAGCCCCGACACAGCCTCATGCTTTATTAGCGGCATAAGCCAGGGCCGATATCCTGCCCCCTCCCAGGCTAGGCCGGCCAATGGCCCCCTCCCCTACAACCCCCGCCCACCCTCCCCACACTCCTGCGCTGACCAGTGCAGGACCTGGGTTGACCAGCACGGGTCATCCTAGGCAGTGGAGTGAGTGGCGCACTTGCGCCGCTTACTCCAGAGGAGTCCCAAAAGTGCCTTACGCTCGCTCTTCTGGCCTAAGGTTATGCAGGATTGGGCCGTAAGAGCGTGCAACAGTTTCAATATCAAGAAGTCTAGAACGCACCCTTGCTGGACTAAAGTCATACTGTACTGTAAAATATAGAAGGCAGGGAAGGGAAGTGTAAGGAGACAGTCTTACCTGTTTCTCCCAGAATCCCTGAAGCCTTTTGCAAATGGATTCCTATCAATTTTTAATCTGGTGATCTGTAATAGAATACAAAACCCGAAAACTGAGACGTGTTAGAATTCAAAGTGATTTAGAGTCTATTGTGAATACTTTGTTCCATAACATTTTGTATAACTTTTATTATGCCCTAATTGCGCTTCTGCTTTTATTGGTGTTTGATACCTTCCTCCCTTTTTAAATAATTTGCAAAGGGTTGGTATGCCTGATGAGAGCCCGGATTCTATAGTGGTTCTGATGTTGAATGTAGACCTGGAAGGTCCAAGTTCAAATCCCTGCTCGGCCATGAAGCTTCCTGGGTGATCTTGTTGGGCCAGTCACTATCTCTTAGCCTAGCCTACCTCACAGGGCAGCTGTGAGGACAAAAGGGAGGAAAGGACCATATTCACCACCCTGAGCTCCTTGGAGGAAGGGCGGTATGAAAAATTTAAAATAATATACATTTTCATGAATGGTTATGAGCAGTTCTAAGTTACTGTTCATTCTGACATGTCAGTGTCAATTATAAAGAACTGTCCCAGAACATTTTTGGACATGGTATAACTAGTTACAAATATCTATCTTATTTACAGCACAATCCTGCATAGATATATGCTGGCAGAGCTCCCGCTCCACTGGCGTTGGGTGTCATGAAAGTGCCGTAAAGCACTTTCACGGGCCGGCACCCAGCAAGTAAGCGGCGCTGGCGGAGAGGTCAGCACCATTTACTAGGCCACCCTCTGGACTCCACGCCACCGGGCAGATGTGAGTACTTTGAGGGAGCGCACCTCGGGACAAGGGGACATTTGTCCCCTTCCCCGGGTGTAGGCGAGCCCGGGGCCTATGGGCCTCCTCAGATGCATGCCAGCTCCAGAGCTGGTGTGCATCCAGGGAGGCCGAGTAAGGCCGGCACGGGCTATAACAGAGCGTAGGATATCGGCACCGATATCTCTGCCCCCTCCCAGCCCGGGCCGCCCAAAGGCCCCCCTCCCTCACCGTCCCAACTGTCTCCGCCCCTGCAGCATCCAGCACAGCACTTACCTGCGGTGGCTGGTGCCGGTCCGAGACACTGGAGGAATGAGCGGTGCCGGCCTCCACACCAGGGCCACTTACTCCCGAGTTGCCACAAAAGTGCTTTATGGCACTTTTGCAACACTTTAGGCCAGCGAGCAAGAGCTCTGCCGGCCTAAAGTTACACAGAATTGCACTGTATGTGAGCAGAGCTAGGAAAGTCAGCATAAGCCTCATCCCAATTGTGTTTTTTATTTTTATTTATTTTATTTTTCACATTTTTATACCGCCCTTCCTCCAAGGAGCTCAGAGTGGTGTACATATTTCCTCCCCTCCTTTTGTCCTCACAACAACCCTGTGAGGTAGGTGGGGCTGAGAGATAGTGACTGGCTCAAGGTCACCCAGGAAGCTTCGTGACTGAGCGGGGATTTGAACCTGGATCTTCCAGGTCTAAGTCTGACTCCCAAACCACTACACCATCCTGGCTCCTAATACGTTTGAGACTGTTGGAAGGAAGTGACACTTGACTTGCCCATCACACAGGAGCAAATGGGTAGAGAAATTTGTTGGTTTCCTAACTATAGCCGATGGACTGGACTAATACCGGAAACAATGTGTATTTCTTACGAGATGTGCAGTCCGTTGTAAAGGATACCTATCTTGTTTGGGGACTTAACAGCACAATCCTATCCATGTTTACTTGGCAGTAAGTACCACTTTGTGTAATGGGGCTGACTCTGTAGTAAATGTATTTAGGACTGCGGACCAAGTCAGGTCATGAGATTCTGCTTCTGTATGACTTAAAACATGTATATGGTTACACTGTACATCTCACATTGTCATTGTTTGGTGTCAGCTAAAGGATTTGGAAGAAAAATGCACATATTCTGCCCACACACACACACACACACACACACACACACACACACACACACACACGAAACTTCCTCTTGCCTTTCTGAGTTCTTAAATCTAATAATATTGAAAGACCATTATTCTTTTTTGAAGTTATGAGGTTCCCAAAAGGAGTCCTCTGCAAAATTCACAGGCATGTCTACGCAGAAGTACCGGTAAGTCTCACTGAGTCCAATGGGACTTACTCTCAAGTAAGTGTGCAGCCTCAGTGTGTATTTATGACCTTAAAGTATTAAATACAGACATGCAAATGAAAAATGTTTGAACTTTCCTGACATTAAAACTGTGTTGGTTCCTTCAGAGAATCTTCTAAAGGCTTAGATTTCCATACTAATTGTTTGTAAAGTCCAGTGCCCACGTTGCAAGTCTCTTTCTATACCAGATTTATGACGAATTCTGCCTCTCTGTTGAATTTGTGGCACCACACTGTAGATCATTGTAGGTTTGTTTTTGTTTTTTTTCCACAAGTTAGGTTACGCCACCTGTCTTTCCCTTTCAAACTAGTTCATGCTGTCATCTTAGCCTGCTCTGCTAGCTTATAGCTAAGACCACCATGCTATTCACACATTGTCATGGAACTATTTTTCTTCCCTCATACAGCTACGTATAATAAATTGCTGGTATTCTAATTTATGAAAGCATGAGTTGGCATTTAGTTCCCAGAACTTGGTACTAATTTCATAACGAGGTTCACAGATAATGCCATAGGCCCAGTTTAACTGGTTTCAAATCCATGAACATAATTAAACAAGGCAAAACCAAACTGAACCAGAGAAAATGGAGCAGTACGGCAAGCCAGTAAACTGGACATTCTTCAGCCAGACAGTAGACATGTCCATCCAGTAGAATAAGGTCAGTGTGATATCTCCCCCTTTTGAAGTGTCTTGGTGCACCTTGTATTTGGGGTTCAGCTACCACAGCAGTGGCACTTTTAATGGGCCACCTAATAACTTGTTAAAGAGCCCTAAGATGGTGAATAGGAAGAAATAATATCTTTGTGCTAAACTGAGTATATTTTCATTCTTAATCGTGCCATAATCATTTTTTTAATGCAGATGCCAAATGTAGTACAAAGACATGGAGCACATATACCGTATTGGTCTGAGTATAAGACTCACTTTTTTCTCCTAATTTAAGTTTTTAAACTAGGGGTGCGTCTTATAATCAGGCTGTTGCAATTTAATGCCAGTGATTTAATTATTTTTTTTTAACAGCACCAAACTTTAAGGGTGAGTCTTATAATCAGGTGCGTCTTATACTTGGGACAATACGGTAATTAGAGCAGAGTCCAAAGTAAGGCAGTTTTCACAAAAACATTGGGAAGAGGCAAAATTCGACACTTTGCCCAGAGATTTTTCAGCGGTTGCTCCAAAAGGAAGTAAAAGGGGATGATCCAGGAATCCCTCACTCCCAATGGACTTCGTTACATTCTTATGTGACCAAATGAGATTGACTGTGAAGTATCATGATTTGGGAGATCACCTACTTAAATAAATCTTATAGCCCACTCCTATTGGGCTCTACTGCTGCCGGAAATTGCATTCCATCAGTGGTAGCTGCTTTACGGCCATCGCAAATGGCACTCTGGCAGCATGTGAAATCGTCCACTTCCAGGAAGTAATCGGAGACGCCAGAGCAGCCCCGTGCCCAGCGGTGAGGCAAGGAAGGCCCACTGATGAAGATATGTCAATGAGGAGGGAGGAACAAGGGGGGAGGGGGGAACGGGGCAGAATGGGGAGAGGGTGGGAGGTGTTTCGGAGGCGGGAGGGGATGACACCCAATGTGGGTGACTTCGCTGGATGCTATCCTCTCTGGGAGCAGCTGACATGCCCCCTTTGTCTTCTCGAACTTGCGCCAACTAACGAGCTGGCACAGGTCCAAGAAGACCCATTGGCAGTCAGGAAGTTTGATATTTTGAGAAAAAGTGCCTCTCCATAAGCAGTGTGTGTCTTTCCACTAATTATGTTTCAGTTGTTTAATAAGGGCACAGACAGAACACCTGCATGTAAAGAGAGGATCCAACCTGGAGGTAACATTGTTGATGGGATGCAGAGACATTTTATTCCTTACCTGCTGGTTTTGATATGCTGTGACAGTGGTGAAGACTGTCTCCGGGAAGTTGAAGGTTTTCACTCCATCACCTGTGGGCACTGGCTTTGTGGGAGAGAGGTCACTGCTGAAGTCTTTGCGAATAACATGGACACGTGGTTGATACTTGTGCATTGAGTGCAGGATTATCTTTTGAAAGACAGAAAAGAGAAAGGAGAAGTTGTTGAAATGGGCCAGTCCGAAGAGAACTTCAGAAGTGAGATTTGGGAATGGGCACTGAACAAATGACTTGATCAGACAAATCCCAGACTTTAGCCTACGGAGGACAGAATTATAATCTTGGTCTCTTATACCAGGGGTGGCCAAACTTCCACCATTAGAGCCTCTGTGTCCTTAAGAGTTGGGTAGAAGACAGAATCTTGGCAGCTGCATGTGCTGATGGTGCTGCTAAAGCAGCTGCACCTACTGAAATGCCCTCACCGATGCAACCATTTAAAGGGCCAGCATTCATGTTGAAAGGTTGGCCACCACTGTCTTATACCATTAAAAGTGTCGCCACTACTGCAATACTGATGGCCCAATTCTGTTCAAGGCCTGCGCTGGTAGAACATGTGTTCCGCCAGCACAGGCTGCCACAAAAGCACCACAAAGCACTTTGCGGCAGTGCAGAAACCCGGTGTGCCAACTGGAAGGCTGGAGCTTTCCTGCGCACTCTGATGGAGCGATGGAGGTCTGCCGGAGCAGGTAAGCCCAGCACAGGGGCCGGAACAGGGCAAGGGGAAAGCGGGGAGGGGGTTGAATGGGGTGGGGGGAGGGCAGAACAGGGAGGAGACAGGGGCAGGGGATAGGTGGATTGGGCCCAGGAGGGGGCAGGATTGGCGGCGGCAAACAATGAATCCCAGGCCCCTTCCTGGGCCTGATCCGCCTGCACGGATCAACGCGGACTTGCGCCAGCAATATCGCTGGTGCAGGTCCAAGTTGACCAGTTGCAGCTGCTGGGCCTTAACCCAGGGCAAAGGGACAAATGTCCCCTTACCCCAAGGAGTCCTCCAGCAGTCAAAAATCCCCCATGGGATGTAGCGTGGCCGCACCAGCGCCACTGCATCGCTGTGAGGGGATTTAAGTTGGATTGGGCTGTGAGCCCGCTTTTAGGGTCTGGATGAGAAAGATATGGTGCAGCTTTTTTATGGCCCATGACCAAGGTAGAGAAAAATAGGTTATGCATGCATGGGGGGGAGGGAAGCTGTGCCACAGCTATGGCCCTGGGGCAGGGCTAACCCAAGACCTCCTGATGCCTGAGGTGGCATGCCAAATGCTTCCCCCTCCCTTCCCCAATGATGTGCCAGCCTCTGCTACTCCCACTCTCCAATGTTCTGGCTCCGCACTCTCCTCCCCTCCACATTTCCTCTTCCTCTCTGTCCCTCTCTTCCTTTTCTAGTCCAGAGAGTGCAAGGAGAAGGAGGAGAAGCAGTGGAGGCAAGTCGGTCGTCAGAGATGGGCACCCTCCATCAATCTGCTGCCTGAGGTGTCTGCTTCAGTTGGCCTCATGGATGGGCCAGCCTTGCCCTGAGTCTTGAAGCAAGAGGGCTTCCAAAGGCCTATGAGACCCAGGGCTGAGAGCAGCCAGGCAGAAGTGAAAGGGAAGTGTGGAAAATGAAATGCACGTCTTTCGGACTTACATGGCCTTGGTCATCTAGCTCATTGTTGGTC
Source organism: Plestiodon gilberti rubricaudatus (assembly GCA_026170595.1). Taxonomy (NCBI): domain Eukaryota; kingdom Metazoa; phylum Chordata; class Lepidosauria; order Squamata; family Scincidae; genus Plestiodon; species Plestiodon gilberti. The sequence goes on along the minus strand of JANXHW010000002.1, from coordinate 102,890,522 downwards.
AGTTTGAGTTTATCAAAACTGACGACCTGCCTCATCCAGGTGTCTCCGGATGCCAGTGAATCAGGATGAATGTAAACCCTCGGGGGCACAGGGGAATCCGCATTGCCTGCTACCATCCACTTGGAGCTGTGATACACGTACCTGGAGAGAGAGAAGGATGGGGAGGAAGGAGATGTTATGCTTTAAGAAAAACAACCAACCACAACGCAACACCTGTAGCTTCGTTCTCCTTAAGAGCTCACCAAGTCATATTCAGGCTACAGGAAGGCAACAGTATGCTTCATCTTTAATGGAAACCAGATGATACCTGGAATCACTTCCTCACTTCGGCATCGCTATTAATCCTCTTTTCCAATTACTGTCCTCAGAAAACTTTGCACATGGGGCAGACTAATTGGTTAACCATACTAATCCACAGACAAAAGTCTTTAGATCTACTCGGGAATATTTCATGACTTGCAGGTTTCTCATCCGACACACTCTGCACCTGCAAATGCCTTTGACTTTTCAGCTTAAGCTGTGATAGTCCATGCATTTCATCTCTAACAGAACTTAGACCCGTCTCCATTTTGATATGTCACAATGCTGGCTGGCTGCTATGTCTGTACATTGACTGAACTCAACAAGAACCACAAGCACAGCAGATACCTCATAACATGGCAGAATGACCACGTTGACCCAACCGGAGTTAGCAGCTTTCACTCTGGTGTGGGCAGAATATGGGGAAGTTGGGAGAAATGGAGAAGCACTGAGGACGATCAGCAGAACCTGCCAGTCTGGGTCAAACTCAATCCCACCTCAAATGGACCCCAAAGCTAAATGGACCCCAAAGCTACGTCTTGGAAAGAATCTGGCATTTGCTCAGTTCTAAACCATGTGAATTGGTTGGCTGGAGAGATGTTCAGCGGCTTTGTTGGTAACTAGTCGGCTATTGACAATCATCCCATTTTTTTATCAGGTGGTAGCAAATCAATAGTTTTGCAATTTCATTCAATAACTTTTCAGGCATTGACACGACAATAATAGCCCAATCCTATGGGTATCTTCTGCTGATATAACTAGAATTCCATCAGTGGAAGGACTTCTCCATCAGTGCTGCACCTGTAGCGATGACGCCCGCAACGAGGCCCCCAGTGCAAAAAGCTAGCGACCCCACACATACGTCACCAGACACCAACAACCACCAGTGCCGGTAAGTTGGCACAGGGGGTAGGCTGTGGGTGGGGAGGGGGAGGATTGGGGCTGAGAGGGGGAGGATTGGGGCGGGGATTGGGGTGGCTGGGGGCATGTCGTGGGAGGGTGGCTATCAACAGGAAAGGTGCCGCCAATATCCTATGCTCCTCACCTGGCCTTGCCACGCCCCCTTGGGAACACTCGAACTTGCGCCAGCCAAATTGCTGATCTAAGTAGACATAAGAACATAAGAAGAGCCCTGCTGGATCAGGGCAAAGGCCCATCTAGTCCAGCTTTCTGTATCACACAGTGGCCCCACCAGATGCCTCAGGGAGCACACAGCCAACAAGATAACCTGTTCCCTGCTGCCACTCCCCTGCACCTGGCACAGACAAAACGTTTTGGTGTTGTGCGAGAGGGAGAAGAATTTCCCTCTATCCACTCTCTCCATTCCACGCATAATTGTATACGTCTCAATCATGTCCCCCCTCAGGCGCCTTTTTTCTAGACTGAAAAGACCCAAACGCTGTAGCCTTTCCTCATAAGGGAGGTGCTCCAGTCTGCACCTAGACCTATCGGGGACCATGGCATGACAGAGTAGGCAAGTAAAAACTTCTTCTACTTACCTCTCTGTTGCGTCATGGTCTCCCGCCAGCCCATAGCATGCAGCGGAGCCAGCACCGGCACCACTGTACACTATTTGCCAGCAGAGGATAGGATTGGGCCATAACTGGCCTTTAATTCCCTGTATTCTGAACGTGGAACTATAGTTGCATTTCTTCATATTTCTGAGACCTGTTCTGTCTTTTAAGAGTTTCCAAAGGTCATTGCTAATGGATTGTTCAGACATTCCTTCAGCATGGAAAGGTTATTCTGCCATTGGCGCCAGAGCCAGGAAGGCTAAATGTTAATGTTTTTCCTCCCCCTTCCATTTTCTAGGAACCCAGCTTCACATGAAAAATATAACAGATATTGCAAAACTGTTGATCGCTCTAGCTTTTGGATCCCCCCTGTGTGACAGAATTTCAAAATTCCCTGCTGGTTTAACATTCATTCAGAAAGCTTAATGATATTTTATCTGTTCTTGCCCTTCCCTGATCAGCACTGGCTCTCTTTTTGTTCCTTTGATTTTACTATTTTGCTTTTTGATCTCCTTCCTTTCTGGGAACTAGTGTAACTCTTTCTGTGATCTTTTTCTGGACAGTTAACGTTCCCATTCACCAGCACACCAGTTTCATTCATCTTTGTCTTACGTACCCATAGAACGTCTTCTTATATCTGAGAATTGAAACAAATGTGTAAATTTTCTTTCTTTTTCTTTTCTTTTCTTTTTCTCCTTTTCTCAGCCAGTTCTTAATTTGAGCCCAAGCGGCTGCCTTTTGCCTGAAGGGACACTCCTGCTACCATGCAGGGGCTCAGCTGTGCCTGGTGTTGGTGGGGAGGAGGCTGGAGTGTTTCAGAGGTGGCATATCTAAGAGTGTTCCAGCAAGGTGCTATACAAGGCCAGCCCATCCATGAGGCCAGCTGAAGCTGTCGCCTCATGTAGCGGGTTGGAGGGGGACACTCTTCTCTGTCCTCCTGCTCCTCCTTCTTCCACTACCTGGATTGGAAAAGGAAGAGGGGGGCAGAGAGGAAGAGGAATTGTGGAGAGCAGGATAGTGATGAGCGAAGACATTGGAGAGGAGCAGAGGCTAGCTCATCATTGGGTAAGGGCAGCATTGACACCTGTGTTCAATGGGGTTTACTCTCAGGTAAGAGTGTATAGGATTGCAGCCTAAGAATTTTACCTGTCCCATGTAATTGTTAGTTCTCTAAGGGCGCAATCCTGACTAAGCTTGGAACCGTGGAGCCGTTCCAAGACGTCGCAAACGTACCATAAAGCACGTTCGCAATGTCTCGGGAGTAAGGGAGGCTGGCGCAAGGCCGGCCTCCCTCACTCTATTGCCGGACCGAGGATGCAGCCACCGGAGGAAGGTAAGCGCTCCTCCGGCGGCCACGTGGGCAGGCGGCCACGTGGGCAGGCGAGGGAGGGGGGCCATTGGTCTAGCCGGCCCGGGAGGGGGCAGGGGATGCCATCCGCCATATCCCCATCCCTGCCGGGCAGCTAGGCCGTTATACGGCCTCCTCCGACTTCCGCCAGCTATTTAGCTGGCAGAATGCCAAGGAGGCCTATCGGGTTGGCCCCAGTTTACACCCGGGAAGGGGACAAACGTCTCCTTCCTCAAGTAGACCTCCAGCCCACCTGTGCAATGGCAACCTGGGCTCAGGATCCAGCAGGCGGCCGTTGGCCGCCGGTCAGATCTTTAGTCAGGATTGCGCTGTAATAGTGTAATCTGAGGCAGTCTACTCAGAAGTAAGTCCTATTGCATTCAAACATGCATAAGTTTGGAGCCGAAGAAATATGAGATAAAATATTCCCGCCTGCCCTTAGTTTTATGCGGCATTTTCAGTGGATATTATGTGGCACATTTCTGCTTATATCGCAGGTACTCTTTTGCTTTGAAACACCTCCGCTCACTTCCGTTTGTCCTTGCTCTTTATATAGCGGTGGATGCATTTCTCAGGCAGTCTTGTTCTGAACAGAGGATTCTTATTCTTCCGAAATCCTTACCTGTATCTCTTGTTATCCACAGGCACGATGTCCATGGCTATGTAATACTGCTGGTGGGGGTCCAACCCTGTAATCTTTACTCTCATTGCAGGAAACATTCTCCTACAAAAGAGACATTTTTTGTAAAAAAAAAAAAAAATGGTCAGTGCAGTAATTATAAGTAGCCCAAGAGGGCTTTATTTGCTGAGGGTGAAATGTGCCTCCTTAATGCATCAGAAATAACAGAACATTTGCTGTTGCCTTGGATCAGATCATCGGGACATCTACCCCAGCATTGTCTACACCAGACTAGCAGCTGTCCGCCAAAGTCTCAAGCAGAGGTCTTGTCTTTCCCAGCCCTCCTACCTAAGATCCTTTGAGTTGGAAATGCTAAAGATTGACCCAGGGACCTTTTGTAGTCATAGCATGTGGTCTACTGCTGAGCTATGGCTCGTCCCCAAATTCTGTACACTTTGAGACATGTATGAATGCAAGCTACAGGGAAACAAACTTGGGCACAATCCAACCTGTGAGAAAGGCCGTTGCAGAGCCCTCTGCACTGGCCCAGGGTGTCGCAAACGTGCCGTAAAGCACATTTGCGACACCCCACAAGTAAGCAGCGCTGGCAGAATGGCCTGCACTGTCCTGCCTGCACCAATACAGGCCCCAACACACGCCGGAGCAGGTAAGGGCCACCCGGAGCTGTGTAGGGGCGGGGGGCATTATGGGAGTTAAACGGGGAAGGGGATGGCAGGGTGGGCAAATCGGGCCCAGAAGGGGGGAGGGATCAGCAGCAGCGGCGCACGCCGAATCTTATCCTACTTCCTGGGCCTTCTGTCCCTACACAGGCCTCCCGGACTTGTGGGGTACGCCAAGCCCTGCCCCTTATCTGCCCCATCAGCAGCTAATTAAGTGTTAATTAACATGGATTTTAAATTGTAATTATTTTCGGAGCCCTTCTGTCTCTCTGATTTTGGTTTTGGGCTTATTTTTGTACTTGGTGGGGGAGGGAGGAGCTGATTTCTGACTTGGAGAAAAAAAGAGATCCTTGCATGTCTGTCTGTCTGTCTGTCTGTCTGTCTGTCTGTCTCTCTCTCTCTCTCTCTCTCTCTCTCTAACACACACACACACACACACACACACAGAGAGAGAGAGAGAGAGAGAGAGAGAGAGTTAAATAAGACATTTCACATTTAAAATTGTTTTAGTACTTTTTATTTAACTATTAATTACCAAATTAATTAATTGATTAATCCAATTAATTAGAAGTTAATTAGCAGGGGTGCTTCAGAAAATTGGATCGTGATAGGGGGTACCCGGGCCTCCAAAGGTTGAGAACCCCTGTCATAGAAAATGGGACATCATGGCCAAAGTAACACAAGCCTGTAGGACATATCAATGAGAATTCCCTTAGACAGAGGTAATGTGTTCATTATGTTTTCAAATGATATGTTCTATCCTGATATCAGGCCTTACGTCTTATTGACTTTGATCTGACAGTGCCTTTTATCTTCTTGGTACTCTTTTATTTTTTGGGATGTTTCCAAAATTCTCCTCATCCAAATTTCTCTCCAGATTTTGATTTGACAATGTTCTGGTCTTGTTGCCAAAGTGGAACTGATACTCCAAGCATCCTCCATGGTTCAGATCTGGTATTTTTGAATTTTGTAACGAGTGCTGTGACTGCACAGCTTTGCGCTCATGCACTTCCTTTGTGCCTTTTCTCCTTCTCTGTGTTGAGAATGGACACATGCACCGATGAAACACAGCACAGAAAGCAATCTTTTGTAACTGCATGTAAGACTGCATCTGTCAGTGTTTTACTGATCACTTCTGTGCATGATAAAACACCTAAAAAAAGCAATCCTGATGTGTACACTTGTATCAAGATTCCTTTTGCATAGTGCATTGCCAATGCACTAGAATGCACTGTGCATCACTAAAACACAGCACAAAAAGAATCTCGATGCTATAAAGTCAAGATAACAAGGTGTTCCTCAAAACCATTTCCATCATCTGATTTGCAGGCAGCAAAAGGGGGGAAGATTCTGATGATTTTCCGGGGGGGTGGTGGTCAAAAGGGGTTTAGAAGCCTTGCCAGTGGCTAGTGACATTGATGGCAGCAGTCCTCCAGAATGCTGATGGCTGCCTCTCTCTCTCTCTCCCCCCACCAGCACACACACACACCTGTCACTGTCTCTTGTTCTATGTAGTATCATTAAGGAAGCATGTTTAGGGGAGAATGGCTGCCAGTGCAGAGGTAGTGGCTGTGGCTCCAGCAGCAGCAAAAGAACAGTGAGCCATCTCTCAGCCCCCTCTCCTCCTTGATGCTGTGATGACTGCATGCCAGACACAAGGAGTGTTGGGAATTGTAGTTTTCCAGTGCTACTGACCCGTGTCAATAACTTTGGAAGAGCAATCATTCCCGGCATCACAGCGTGTCAGGCACCAGGTTCGCTGCTGTCAATGAATGACACAAGAAATGATAGCCTTGAAGCCAGGGTGTAGGCGTGGGGTGGATAGATAGATGGGTGATAACGAAGGAGGGAGGTTGGGTGCAATTGGCAGCCCAATCGTATCCAGGGCTTATGGTGGCAGATCTTGTGATCCACCACAAGTCCCAGACTGACAGCATGAAAGCCGTGCTGCTGCCATGTGTGCCAGGGCCACCAGCGCAAACAGCGCAAGAGATGCACTGGCAGATGCACTGCCAGAGCATGGGGGCAGTTCGGGGGAGGATTTGGGTGGTCATACAACCCCCATGCCAGCTTCACCTCACAGCTGCATGCCCCTCTTCCACACAGCCTCCCTAGTACCTTTTTAACTTGTTGCAACCGCGACTGGCAGCTGCTTCGGTACCATTTGTGAAGATATAGATTTTGAAATAAAGAGTGAGCTCATAACATGGCCAATGAGCATATCCCCAGTAGCATCATCAGGGTTGGTGTCACCTAGTGCAGTAACTCATGGTGTCACCCGACTCACCCCCATGGAACTCCTCCCATACCAGCCGCGGTTGGAAAAGTCTCTAGAGCCCAGGTCTACTAGGCTTCCCAAGGCGGAGCCCAGGTCTATCCGCCTGGTAAACCTGGCTTCATGGAAAGCAAAAGAGGCTTGGCCAATCAGGAGGCCAGGTCTACCATGTGGGTAGATCTGGGCTCTGCCTTGGGAAGTCTAGTAGATGTTTCCAGAAGCTCTGGAGACTTTTCTGGTCGTGGCTGGTACAGCAGGAGCTTTGGCCCTCCCACAGCCAAGTAGACCTGGGCTCTGGATTTTTTGGTGTCCCCTCCCCCATGGTGTCACCCAGTGCAGTCTGCACCCCCACACTCCCCTAATGACACCACTGCATATCCTTGATAGCAAACAAGGATACGCCTCCATACTTGCCAGAAGCAACCCAGGGTGACTTACAGCAAGTATAAGGAGGAAGAGGCTGAAGTTGATTCAGTTCACAACTCTTTCAACACAGAAAGGCATGAGCAGTCTGAAAAAAAAGACTTGAAGCATACATGCCCCTGCAACCAAGACTAACACTACCCCATATCTTACACCTCCAAAGACAGTCCTCTTTGAGATGCACTGGATTCTCTCTGAGACGTTCAGTCTTTGACAGAGGCATTTCCACGGTAGGGGCCGCACCGTAAGTCGCGCCCCGTCCTAGTACCATGGTAACGAACGGGAGCGAGGAGGCCCCGCCCCCTCGCCGGTGGATCCATTCCGCGCTGCGAAGGCGACGAGCAGGGAGTCTCCTGCCCGTTCGCCTTCGCAGCGTGGAATGGCTCCGCCAGTGAGGGGGCGGGGCCTCCTCGCTCCGGTTCGTTACCATGGTACTAGGACGGGGCGCGACTTACGGTGCTGCCCCTACCATGGAAACACCTCTGGGTCTTCGACATATTTAGCCCAAGACAACAGTGAAGCAGCCAAGCAGAGATGGAGGTGATGCAGGTTTGGATGGAGGGAGAGCATTCTGGGGCAGAGAGGTACAGCAGGATGTCATCCACATACAGATGGTACTGAAAGCCGTGGGATTTGATGAGATCACCCAGGGACAACATGTAGAGTACAGGAAGGGGCCAAGAAGAGCCTTGGGGACCCCAACAGAGAGAGGGAAAAAAGAGGAAGAACTTCCCCTTGAGGAAGCACCATGTTCAGGCTGCTCATGTAGCTCTGACCTACGAACCAGCTTCAGTCCCTTTTAGGAAGATCTCATCACATTCTTTCCAAACCAGTTCAGAATGGCATGAAAAAAAGCTGTTCATGGAACATTTGTGATCTATTGCTCCACCTAGCTGTTGCTTCCTCCATTTCATCACCTTAAAACTAGGGGTTTTGAGCATAAGAGGTGGCTACTATGTCTCATTTGCTTTTTAAAGAGCATTCACAGGAGCACAGAAAAACCTTCCCATGGCCAGAAAAGCTCTGGCTAGTTAAAATGAAAAAAAGCATAAAGCTGCCAGGGGAAAAAATCCTTCCAAAACCCCATATTCAGAGAGCGGATTTGTATATTTGCTGAGGTTAGCTTCATAGCTGAAAGTTGCGTAGCAGCCTTTAAAAGGAAAGATAAATTAGCCGGAGTAGCTCAAGGGCATTGCCTCATTTCCACCACAATAGCTTGTTAAACCTGCCAAGTCAAATGGGTACAGGAAGTCGCAGTTTACAGCCCAGGTCTTCCTAATTGGAGAGAGGAGGCTGGAGAACAGTTTAAAAGACGTATCAGGTTTCAGATGGATGATGAGGAATCCAGAGGCAGCTCCACTATGAGTCAAGGTGAGGCAAGGCTATTTGGGCACCACTTAGGGCTGGCCCATCCATGAGGCCAACTGAGGCGGTTGACTCAGGCAGTGGATTGTTTGGGGGGGGGGCACAAGTTCCAGTAAGCTGTCTCTTACAAGTTCCAGTAAGCAGCTGTCTGGAAAACATCAGTGGAAAGCTGCAGGGGTGGCCCAAGGGTTGCTTCACATGTTACGGAAAAAGATGAATTCCAATTTGTACATTTCCTGTCATGTGTGGTAGGGATCTGCATATGTGGACATTTGTGGTAAGCACATTCTGGGAAGCCATGTTTGGCAGAGGCTCTAGAATTCTTTTTTACTACCTGTTTCCAGGCATGCCCACTACAACGGCACAGCCAATCAAGAATTCATCTTTCTGTATCATTTCTCCAGTCTCAAGATTTGGGAAAGTGTCTCATGTCCTTGGACACTGACCTAGAGGAGGTGGCATCAGGAAACTCACTCATTTCCCATGGAACAGTAGTCCCACCTGTGAAGAAGTAGATCAGGGGTTTTCAACGTACTCGGAGCGGCGTACCACCTACATGGCCGCCACACCGAGTACCACCGGAAGTAAGCGGTGATGATGTCATTGCTGCTTCCAGGTTTTCAGCCTAGTTTTCAGCGCAGGAGGCTGCTGGACGCCACGCAGGAAGCCGGTAAGAGGCTCCAGGTGGGCTATTTTCTTCGCTCTCGAGAGACTGAGCCAAAGGCAGGAGCTTCTCGGGAGCAGAAACGCAGCGCCAAAAGCATCACATTTTTGTGGGGTTTCGGGTGTCCCAGCAGGGTTCAGGGGGCCCGGCAGTCCAAGTACCACCAGAAGTGCCCCAAAGTACCTCTGGTGGTATGCGTACCACCAGTTCAGAACCCCTGAAGTAGATCAAGGGTCCTTGTGTGGATAAGACCTCTTGTTGGCGCAAGGCCTTGAAACCAGTAGCTCAGACTGCCAGTAGCTCACCAACTCTCCAATACACCACACTCTCCCGTAAATCCCTGTGACTCACTAAAAGTTGCAGAGTGCTGCCAGAGTAAAAGTCTCTAAGTTCTAGCCCTGCTCATTCTCCAGTGAGGTTGGGGCTTAGAACAGTTATTTGGGCATGCATCGAGATATAAGGGCTGAAAATATATGTTACATTAAGACATTGCAAAGGTCACAAATTATTCTGCCCCCTCTCTAGTGCCTGGGACAACTTACTGGTGTCCTGGCTTTGTGGTGTTGTTCATTTCCCCAGTGTCATGATGTCTGGACACTGGCCAACTAGATGTTACAGAGCAGGAGGGGTGAAAATGAAAAGCACAGTTGTCATTTGAGACAGTGATTGTACGTTTGATATAACCCATCATTCCAGCTGAACTGTGCAGGTCATTGGAGCAACTCATTCACTGCCTTGGAACTGACCATGGTCCTGTAAACCCTGCTTTTTAGCCTACTTTTAAGCTTTTTGTTACCTATAATGGGGGGGGGGGCTTATTTCCCAGCAAACTTCTGCCCTATCCTCCAGGTGAGTCCACATTGTTGACTACTTCTGTCATCCTTACTTGTGCTTTGGATCCATCCTCAGAGGCTTGGCTAACCACAACAGCCCATCCCACTACTGTGTGAAGTGGCCTGAAGGGGTGGTTGGCACAAGAGCTACTTGGCAAAATATTCCCACCACCTGGCTTAGAGCAAATCTGAACATTATCTTAGGGTTGCTTGAACTGCTTTGTTCTGAGCCAAGGAATAATGCCTGATATTCTGAGGTGCAAGTCATAACATTGATGCAAACTCACAGCCAAATCCAACGTAAATCCCTGCATGGTGATGCAGCGGTGCCAGTGCGGGCTACATACATCCCGCAGGAGATTTTTGGCTGCTGCTGGAGATCTCCTTGGGGTAAGGGAACATTTGTCCCCTTTCTCCGGGGTAAGTCCCAGAAGCCACAACGGGTGAATTAGGACCTGCACCAGCGATATCGCTGGCACAAGTCCGCGTTGATCCATGCTGTTTTTTTGTGATCCATATGATCACCTTGAGGACAGGGAACCACTTTCTCATTCCTTTGCTATGTAAACGGTTTTTGTGGTTGTTGTTGTTGTTGAAAAGCAGTATATAAATATTCTTAACAAAAATAATAGCCACAACCACCACCGGAAAAAAAAAATCATCAAAATTGGGAGGTCTGAATTTCGGGGGGGGGGCATATTTTTCATAAAATGCATCTATCTATCTTTGGCTCAGCCCTAGTTTTTTGAACACTAGCACTGCAGGAGCATAAAACCCTGAAAACATAATTTTCCAGAAAGAATACACAGAAACTATAAGTCAGCATAACGGGGTTTTGTGTGTGAAGCTTTTTCCTCCCTAGTACGGAACATCCTAGTACGGAACATTCTATGTTCCGTACTAGGCCCCTCCCCTGCAGCTCAGAGACTTCTCCAAACGTGCCTACCAGGCAGCACTAGATCTGACCCAAACTGTGTTGACAGGGCAGCAAGTCCTACAAATCCATCAAACACGCTCTGCTTGAAAATGGATAAGATGCCAGAGCGCTCCGAGGGGAGTGGATGCAGAGAGAGCACCAGGTGCAAGAGGGCACAGCAGCTGAGTGGAGCCAGCTGGTCCTAGGGCCTGGGATCACCACTACCCAAAGTCCCCGGAGACTTCCAAGCACTACAGTACAGCTTTCTGAGAGGGGCCGAGAAACCAGCTGCGATCACAGCTCAAAGGCTGGAAAACCAGTGTGAAATCCCGACCTAAGTGAAGTCATGGGAGATTCGCCATAGATGTCAATTGGTTCAGGTTTGCAGGCTAAAACAATATGACCTTCATGCAGCCAATATGAGAAATGCATACAACTACTGAACGCTACACAGCTGCGTAGGTTCAAGACAAAACACAATAGCTCTGCTCATAATTGTGCACAAAAAAGTACAGATGCCCTGGCATTCCAGAGTCGCTGCATGCACTGCACCGCAGCTCCTCGATTCAAACAATTAAAACATCGAGGCTTCGATCCAGCTCGAGCTGTGGGCAGCTAGTTTTGCATAACCCTAACACTCCCGGATGAGGATATGCATTCCTCTCCATACACATCAAAAGAGAAATCCAACTAATCCAATGGGACCACAATGAACATCACAGTGCAGCTGAAGGCGTGCATCCAGATGCACATGCACTCCAGGAGTCTTTATTTTATTTTTCACATTTTTATACCGCCCTTCCTCCAAGGAGCTCAGGGTGGTATACATGGTTCCTTCCCCCTTTTTGTCCTCACAACAACCTTGTGAGGTAGGTGAGGCTGAGAGATAGTGACTGGCCCAGGGTCACTCAGGAAGCTTCGTGGCTGAGCTGGGATTTGAACCTGGATCTTCCAGATCTAAGTCCAATTCCTGAACCACTACACCATCCTGGCTCTCATTATTATCATTATTATCATTATTATTAATTATTATTAATATTAATAATAATTATTATTATTAATATTAATTATTATTATTATTACTGTTGCCATTACTGTTACCATTACTTCTATTACTGTTACTATTATTATTATTATTACTACTACTACTACTATTATTATTATTATTACTATTATTATTATTACTATTATTTTAGGGATTATTTTAAGCAGCTACAATGTACTGAAGTAACACCACTGGAATTGCAAAAAATGGTGTTTATAGGAACATCTTACATATTGCATCGATACTTAGTTGATACTTAAGTTTCAGGTCGAAACTTGTATCCACTATCTAGCACCAGTCAATGATGCTTTTTATTTTATCTATCTGCCTGTGTTTTGAATTAATAACAATAACAATAACAATAATATTTCGATACTGCTTTTTGACACACACACACACACACACACACACACACACACACACACACAAGTCACCAGCAACACCCACTGGAACAGATGCCATGCTGGGGTGAAGAGGAGATATGTACATACTATATAAGAGGACACTACTTTAGAAGGTGCCTCTTTGCCGAACAATCAGGGGTAGTTAGTCCACATTTGCACTCACTTCACATGCTAGCAAGGTTATGCTCAAAATTCTACAAGCTAGGCTTCAGCAGTACGTGGACCGAGAACTACAGGAAGTACAAGCTGGGTTTCGAAGAGGCAGAGGAACTAGAGATCAAATTGCCAACATGCGCTGGATCATGGAGAAAGCACGAGAGTTCCAAAAAAACACCTACTTCTGCTTCATTGACTACGCAAAAGCCTTTGATTGTGTGGATCACAACAAACTGTGGCAAATTCTTAAAGAGATGGGGATACCAGACCACCTTACCTGTCTCCTGAGAAACCTGTATGCGGGTCAAGAAGCAACAGTTCGAACCAGCCATGGAACAACCGATTGGTTCAAAACTGGGAAGGGAGTACGGCAAGGCTGTATATTGTCACCCTGCTTATTTAACTTATATGCAGAGTACATTATGAGAAATGCAGGGCTGAATGAATCGCAAGCCGGAATCAAGATTGCCAGGAGAAACATCAACAACCTCAGATATGCAGACGATACCACCCTAATGGCAGAAAGCGAAGAAGAACTAAAGAGCCTCTTGATGAGAGTGAAAGAGGAGAGTGCAAAAGTTGGCTTGAAACTCAACATTAATAAAACTAAGATCATGGCATCAGGTCCCATCAATTCCTGGCAAATAGAAGGGGCAGAAATGGAAGCAGTAACAGATTTTACTTTTTTGGGCTCCAAGATCACTGCAGACGGAGTCAGCAGCCATGAAATTAAAAGACGCTTACTCCTTGGAAGGAAAGCTATGGCAAATTTAGATAGCATAATAAAAAGCAGAGATATCACCATACCAACAAAAGTTCGTATAGTCAGAGCGATGGTGTTCCCAGTAGCAATGTATGGTTGCGAGAGTTGGACCATAAGGAAGGCTGAGCGCCGAAGAATAGATGCTTTTGAACTGTGGTGCTGGAGAAGACTCCTGAGAGTCCCTTGGACTGCTAGGAGATCAAATCAGTCAATCCTAAATGAAATCAACCCTGAGTGTTCCCTGGAAGGACAGATACTAAGGCTGAAACTCAAATATTTTGGCCACCTAATGCAAAGAGAGGACTCTCTGGAGAAGACTCTGATTCTGGGAAAGATTGAAGGCAAAAGGAGAAGGGGAAGGCAAAGGATGAGATGGTTAGACAGCATCACCGATGCAACGAACATGAAAATGAGCGAACTCAGGAAGATAGTGGAGGACAGGAAGGCCTGGCGGGATATGGTTCATGGGATCACGAAGGGTCGGACACGACTTAACGACTGAACAACAACAACAAAGTCCACATTAGCAAGGCATCTTAAATTGCTTGTGTGTGACTGGCAGCTTCCTTTTACGCATGGATTATGCCTTGCTGGAGCAAAATGTGATGGTTTTAATCTCAGACTGAAATGATGAAACAAATTCCCAAAGTTTAAAGATACTGGAAAGAGGAACAAAACAATATCATTTCTAGCACCCCCACCAAATGTGGAAATGTAATGCTAAAAGAAAATACTGTACACTTACAAACCACACATTTAACACACTGAAAAAAAAAAAACACATAATATTGGCTGGGATCCAGTACTGAGTTCGAGGCGCTTACATCTGTTTATTTTAATGGCTCGGGTTCAAAGATCCTGCTACTTGAGAACAGGAGATACTTCTGCACATGGTGGAGGTCATTGATTCCCTCCCCCAGTTTGCAGCCCTCTGTGCTCTCTCAAAAGTCATTCTGGAGGGTTCCCTGGTTCTGTGAAACCAGTTTGGGAGGGGGCAAGGTGGAATTGCAGAAGGGGATGGCATTTATGATCCCCCCATCCCACTCCGTTCAAGTGGAAGTGCCTTCGCACCAACAGTTTGGATTCAAGCTGGATTGTGCCTCAAATATTTAGCAAAATGTGTAACTGTGCCACAGTTACCTTTTCCCTTTACCTCTGACAGAGCAATTTTAAATGTGCCAAGGGCTTTCCAAAGTTTAGCTTGCTTGATGTCACAGCAGCTCCCCCCCCAGTAAATAGGGCACTGTTCTGCACTGGCGTCACTGCAGGGGGGCGGAGCTCTAAGTTCCTCCGTGATCCGAGTCTCCGTTACACGGAGGAACGAAGCCCCTGCGCCTTCCGAACCAGTCAAAGCAGAGAAAATAACGCGCATGAGACTCCCTGTGCGTTGTTTTCACAGCTTTGAATGGTTTGGAAGGCGCAGGGGCAGGGCGCTTCGTTCCTCCGTGTAACGGAGGCTCAGATCATGGAGGAACTTAGAGCTCCGCCCCCCCTGCAGTGACGCCAGTGCTGTTCTGTTCCATGAACCAGTGAATGATCCAGAATTTCAATCTGTGGACACGATCCACCAGGACAGTCTCCTTCACAGATGCTATTAAAAACAATGGGAACTACCCAACAACATGTCAGTGCTCTTGAGTGACTCCCATTCAGTTCAATGGGGCTTAGACAAGAGAACTTCCCTTAGACAAGAGAACTTCCTAGTGGATTTTTGTCTTGTATATCCCAAGTCCAATTGCTCATTCTATTGTCAGGAGGCGAAGGGCAAGAGAAAAAGATAATGGGTGACTAGTCAGTGATGATTCTACAAACCCCCCCCCCCGTGCGCGCTGGAAGTGACGTAACTGCTGCAGCCATTATGCACCATTCCAAGGCGCAGGGCGGGCAGGAGGGAAAAACATGCCGCCGACGCTCCTCGCTCGCCCCGACGAATGGGAAGATTCGTGCCTCCACTGGCCGCCATGACACCCCCCCTGCCACCTGGCATTTGGGGCCCAATCCTGCCGCCCGGGGGCCCACCACCCCAAGCCCCCCCGATGACGCCTCTGTGACTAGTAGGGTTACTGTACCCCTTTCATCAGTGGCCCCTACATGGGACTTCCTGGACTTGTACTACCTAAATAGCTGGCGCAGAACCGAGAAGCCCCATTTGGCAGGCTGGGGCTTTACCCGGCATAAAGGGACAAATGACTAGTAGGAGACAAATGACTAGACCAATAAGACCTCCAGCTTCCTCCTAACCAGCATAGGATACAGAGTGGGCCTCTCAGCCCTGCTGCGCCGGCACTGGTTAGGATTGGGTTGCCTGCTTAAATTATTTGATTTCAAATTGTGTCATTTATATTGTATAGTCCATATTACAGCATTCAACAAAAGCAGGGGCTACAAAATCATGCTAAAATTAATCCCTTTTGAACTTATTTAACTTGTGCACTGCAACAGCTATACATATACCGGTAAGTCATGAGCCAGGGAGTCCCTGGCATGAAGCACACTCTGCTATGAGCTTTTTAGACGAGTCATATTGCCTCAACTCTCCATCTGCAATATGGGAATAATACTACTGACACTGCTACTGAGAATCCAATCCTATGCCGGCCATCGCCAGCACAAACGTGCCATAAATGTGTGGAGACCAGCACCCGCAGCTACACCCACCAGAGGCAGGGTGAGTGGAGGCTTGTGCCACTCCACCGGTGCCATAGGATGGAGCGCCACCACAGTGGAGAGGTTCCCCCATCGGGCAGAGGAGGGGCAGGGGGAGGGCAAAACGTGGCATTTCGGGGGGTGGGATTGGTTGGCTGGGCCCAGGAAGGGGGGATCGTTGGAGGCCTCCACTGCCATATCCTATCCCCCTTCCCGGGCCTGGCTGCCGTTACATGGGGCTTTCAGATGTGCACCAGCATAATAGCTGGCGCACATTTATTTATTTATTTTTCACATCCGATTATCCCCATTGGGGCAGCTGGTGTGTTACTCGGTGTATCAGGACACATGTCCTTTTACCCTGTGTAGGCCTGTAGCTGCGCTGGGGCAGGCCCAATTCTGCTCAGGATGCGGCGGGTGTCTTATTGTGCCACTGCGTCCTGCTAGACAACATTGCGCTGTTATCATACTTGCTATTTCTGGTGCTGTTTAAAAAACCACAGTCTTTTTAAAGCAAAGCTTTTGTTTAATACGATTGCTGGCAATGGATCAGATTAGAGTCGGCTGTTTGTGTTCAAGAATGGCAAGCCTCCAAAGATGCTAAAACTGGTGTTAATAAATTGCTAAATGATGGATTATCAAAACCTTTGCCTGAACTTAGCTGATTGATTCTAGCACTATATAATAGTATCTCAAGAATATCCTCATAAGCCACAGAGGGTTCTTACAGCCAGCCCCTCTGGTCAAATTCAGGGAGTAAAAAAAGGGGGGATTAAAAAAAAGCAAACAGTGGAAAGGAGAGGTTGAGTCTCTTTCCCCCACTATCCTGTATATCACTGAACAACTATTATAGCCCAAGTGGTGAGCTCCTCTTCAATCCTTTCTCTGTCCAAGGTGCTGATTGCTTTCAAAAATGAAACTGGAATTAAATGTGAGCTTACTAGAATATGCAATATTCATTTCACAGCCAGATAACAGATCTTTTAGGGCAGGAACTCCTCAAGCCTCCAGAAGCTTTGTCATAATCCTAGCTTTTAATTTATAGGAAACTTTTATTGCCAAAATATTGCAATTCTTAAAAACAAGCCCATCTTCCACAATACCACTGGCTGAATGTGACATTTAAGGAGAGCTTCTACCTATCAATACTAATTAAATGTAGTCCCAAACTTCTTGCACACAGAGAACTCTTTCACATTCAGAACTTCCTTCCCTTATGTCATCAGCTCTGTCTGAATCTGCTTCTCCCATTCCAGCTTGTGTTCTCTAGGACCAAATGATCCTAAACTGGGAGAAGGGATTAACAAATGGGCCAGGTTGGAATAGTTCCATTCATCCCATAGGACAGTGGTTCCCAAACTTGGAGGCAAAGTTCCCAGGGGAGCCATGGAAACCAGCCAGGGGAGCCATGGAATCAGAGACGTCGGGCGCCCTCCCAGCGCCCGGGCGTGTGGGGGCAGGGCCTGCGCGTGTCACGTCGATGCGTCCCTCGCGTGACATCGACGTGCCCCCCACCCGTTTAGCAATCATTTCGGAGCCAAACATGCTCCAGGGAGGGAGGGAGGGCCGATTCAGCGGCTCGCCTCGCTTCGATGAGTTTCCCCGAGCGCACCCACCCTCTCGCCCGCCCTCCCGCCCGAGCGCCTGGAGCTCCTGCTCCACGCGCTCCACCGACGTTCCGCCGCTGCACGGAATGCCACAGAATCCTCGCGGAAAATAGTGTAATGCCAATTGGCAGGCATCAACATAATGTAATGGAGAGCCGCGGCCAATGGTCGCCAATGGTCAAGGGAGCCGCAGGTCAAAAAAGTTTGGGAAAAACACTGCCATAGGATCTCATGGTTCTCCCCAATTGGACCCATTGTCACAAATTAGTTCCTCTCTATTCAGAAATGGAAAACAGCTACCCTCTGGTGAGGGGAATGTACAGGTGTATTGCAGTATCACAACATTCCTTTGTCTGAACCCACTGCGTTCCCCCATGTGAAAGTGTGTCAGTGCAAGCCTAAATGACTAGCACTCCACTTTACTCACAACTACTGAAAGTGTTTGGAATACCCCTTCCTCCCTAATTCAGGTGAATGAAAAACTACTGCTCCCAAAAGCTGGAGGGGTGTTTTTTTTTTTAATTTTCCCCATGTTTAGAAGGGGCTGTGGGTTGAAAGTTTGAGCAGCATTCCAGCTCCATCTGCTGGGCTTTAATGGTTACTGCATCTATTTGATGAAAAAAATTGTTTGTGCCTTCCAGTGAAGCTAAGGCATTTTCCATCAGCCTGCTTGTACTTTTACTACCCACCTTTCTTTCCTCCATATTGTTTAATTCTCTTTTTGTTTAGACTTTTAATAAACAATTTCACCCTTTATTTACCTGGTCCATGTTTACAGGTAGTTCAGTAGATTGTCACATCTCTTGACCTTGCAGATGCTACTGTCGGTTTGAATTTTAATAAACACTGAGGTACAGTGCTCTCCTGGGAGAGTTTTTTTTCCCAGGTGGGCCTCCTCTGCCTGGTCTCTGTAGCCTGGGATAGTGGCAGCTGATATAAACTGCCAAGGTTTTTTCCCCATTCAGTTGCTGGTCCAATAAAGGGAAAGCAGAGAATAGGAAGGGTTGTATGCATGCTAACCACTAGGCATTACTCCCCTTGGTCAGCCTGCCTTCTCCCTGGACACCCTTTCCCTGACACCTCAGTATGGTGTATTTTCCAATGGTTGTTTGATGGTGTTTCTTCTGCATCTTTTTAGACTGTGAGTCCTTTGGGGACATGTGGCTAAGGCAGGTATGTGAAAGAACTCTTGTTGCAGAGTGACTTTCATATGTGTCAGAGAATAAGTACTGTGATGTAATATAAAAAAATTAATTAAAACCATTAAAAATACAAATTGGTTCCAGTTTTCCAAATATAAGTACAGTGAAACCTTGGATTGCGAGTAACTTGGTTTGCGAGTGCTTTGCAAGACGAGCAAAAAAAAATTTCGAATTTTTGACTTGATAAATGAGCAATGTCTTGCAATACGAGTACAATGTGTTCTCCAAGATATCTCTCTGTGTGTTCGCAGAGTAACAATAGCATCTCCTGGGCAACAAATTGCCCTCATTAACACTCTGTTCTCCCTCTGCTAGAGGCTCCGTTTGTGCAGAATAGCAGCTCAGACTTTGCTTTGCAACTTCTGTCTTGCAGACCTCATTAACAAGCTGTTTTCCCCTCCCCCATCTGCCTCTAGCAAAGACTACTCTGCAGAACAAGGGTCAGGTTTTGCATATCAGATGTTGCAAAGTGAGCTACAGTTTGCAAGAGCAAAGGAGGACTCGGCAGGGCAGCTTCTTAATTAGCAGAGCCCAGGAGATAATGCAGACACACACAAAGATCTCTTGCAGAATAACGAATCATCTGAGTTTCCATTATTTCTTATGGGAAAATTTGCTTTGATATACGAGTGCTTTGGATTACAAGCACATTTCTGGAACCAATTATGCTCGCAATCCAAGGTTCCACTGTATCTGGAAGTGCAATCCTATGAATGTCAACTCAGAAGTAAGATCAACTGAGTTTAATGGGACTTACTCCCATGTTAAGTTTGTATAAAATTGCAGCCTTAGGCTGTGTATGGATGTACCTGTCAGCAATAGTCACCAGGACCTAATCATGATTATCTTTTCTACTTGTGTGGCAAATTCAACTTCCTCCTTTTCTTACACAGCCAGCTATGTATAGAGGTGGCTGGCTGGCAACCGGCTGTGCAAAACAGATTGGCTAACAGCTGTAGTCATTCTTCTCCTCCCCTCTCCCTGGATTGATTATTTTACCAATGTAGTGTGTGTGTGTGTGTGTGTGTGTGTGTGTGGTGTTTGACATTTATCCATCCATTTTGCATGTATTATTTTTTAATGCACAGTTCATTTGTAAGATATTGTAAAACTGCTTCAGAACGGGAGAGGAGGG
Source organism: Plestiodon gilberti rubricaudatus (assembly GCA_026170595.1). Lineage (NCBI taxonomy): Eukaryota > Metazoa > Chordata > Lepidosauria > Squamata > Scincidae > Plestiodon > Plestiodon gilberti. Next base: position 102,870,627 of record JANXHW010000002.1, on the reverse strand, counting down.
ATTACAGGAGTCAGCCAATAAGGACTGTGGCTATCAGCCAGCTACCATCCAATTAGCACTGTACACAGCCAGCTCTGCTGCTAAACCTATAGAACCATTTTCTCCCCTTTTCAGTCTCCAAGGGTAAATAAATCTCCTACCAATGCAGCAAATGTACTTTCAGAATGCAGCAACTTCTGTTCCATATGAACATCTGTATGCTTTTATTAATGTATGTTTTTATTAATTTTCATTAATTGTTTTTACTGTTTTAAAATGTGATATTTTTATACTGTGTTTTTTGGTATATATTTTTTTCCTGTTGTAAGCCGCCTTGGGTCCCTTCGGGGAGAAAGGCGGGATAGAAATACTGTAAATAAATAAATAAATAAATAAATATGCACTCTGATACTAACGGCGCAATCCTATCCCCCAACTATGCTGGTGCAGTGGTGCTGCGCCAGCCTAGGGTGTCGCAAATGTGCCATAAAGCCATAAGACACATTTGCAGCACCCAGCGAGTAGGTAGCAGCGGCACCAAGACCTACACCGCCCACTGAGCGGCAGAAGACCCTGCACCATGGAGCGGGTAAGTGCCGCTCCAAGTGGCACAGGGCCTGGGGGAGGGTGGGGAGGGGGTGTAATGGGGCAGGGGAGGGCAGGGTGGGCGGATCAGGCCTGGGAGGTGGGAGGGACTAGTGTCCGTGTTGTATGCCATCTATCCTCCCTCCCAGGCCACAAGCCACGACATGGGGCTGTTTGATTCTCCACCAGTTACAGAGCTGGCGGAGAACTGAGTCGGCTACTGGGGGAGTTACTCGGGGTAATAAGGCAAATGCCCCCTTACCCTGAGTAGATCTCCACCCTATCCCTTACCCGGATAGGATTTAGTGTGGGCCATGCGGGCCATGCTGAATCGCCTACACCGGGGGTGGATAGGATTGGGCTGCCCATTTTGTGGGTTTCAGGTTTGGATAAGAAATATACAAAATGCTTGCTTACACACAATTTCAACATTCAGATGGCCCAGCTCCCTCCTTGCTTCTCTCCATACACCAATCAGCTGTAAATTGGTGGTCTCCCCCCCCCCTCTCAAGTGCTGCATCTATGTAATGTTTTGGATGATCAAAATGTTTTCACAAATATAGGCATGCTATAGATAGTTGTTGGTTTTTTACAAAAATAACCAGTCCTAAAATCAACCTAAGTAAAGGCAAAGGTATCCCCTGCTCGAAAGCCAGTCATGTCTGACTCTAGGGTGCAGTGCTCATCTCCGTTTCTAAGGCCAAAGAGCCAGCGCTGTCCAAAGACGCTTCCGTGGTCATGTGGCCGGCATAACTAACGGAACGCTGTTAACCTTCCCACCGCAGTGGTACCTATTTATCTACTTGCAATATCTTGCTTTCGAACTGCTAGGTTGGCAGGAGCTGGGACAGGAGACGGGAGCTCACTCCATCATGCGGCACTTGGGTCTCGAACTGCTGTCCTCCCAACCTTCCGGTCTGCGTTTCAGCGTCTTAACCACTAAGCCACAGTGACCCCAGTAAAAACAACCTAGGTAAAGGTAAAGGTGACCCCTGACAATTAAGTCCAGTCGTGTCCGACTCTAGGGTGTGGTGCTCATCCCCATTTCAAAGCCAAAGAGCCAGCGTTGTCTGAAGACGCCTCCGTGGTCATGTGGCCGGCATGACTCTCCTTGCCGCAGCGCGTAGCATGCGGCTGGAACACGGAGCGCTGTTTACCTTCCCACAAGCAGTACCTATTTATCTACTCGCATTAACATGCTTTGGAACTGCTAGGTTGGCAGGAGCTGGCCAAGCAACAAGAGCTCACCCCGTCACGGATTCGAACTGCCGACCTTTCGATCGACAGCTCATGGTTCAGCGGTTTAACCCACTGCGCCACCCGCTGGCCTCCTAAAAACAACCTACATGTACCCAAATGGCACCAGCAGTTTTAGTACAGCTGAATCAAAGATTAAGAGGTGAAATATGGAAAGACTCGTGCACACTGATGGCTCGTATTTCCTGTACAGGAAGTCATCATTTTAAAGTTGCCGATAGGTTCTTCTTGGAAATTGCAACTTTAAGCAAAACAACTTATAACGACTTATAATGAAACCAATTTTACCATAGGCTAACTTATAAAACATTTCCAAGGCATTTTCCCATCAACTTTAAATGAAACAACTTTAAATGAAACGACTTTAAGTGAGGACTTACTGTATATGTCTATTCTGAAATACACTCCCAGGCATTCAATAGCATCTAAGCTGGTATGGATGTAAAGGAAGGGCACCATCAGAACTGGAAATAAGAAAAGAATTCCTTTCCCAGTTCAGATCCTTCTTATTCTTGGGTCCTGAGAGTATGACAATGTAAGACAATGCAAGGACCGTAGTACGGCAAAGTGTCTATTACACTACATCAAACCAACCGCACGCTGAAAACCATCCAGTTGTGTTTCGGGGAGGCACCCATCTTACCTGCCTGCTTTAGTGATGATCATTTCTGTGCCAATATCATGGAACCTTTTCCAGAGATCAGCACACTGCAGCTCCACCTGGATCTCTTCCATGGATGAGGCCGGAGGTGGCTGAGGGATGGAGCCACTGGATGTGAGGTCAGTGTGGGAGCCAAAAGAGCAGGATGTCCTCTCCGCCAACACTTCGGTGTCTGACCCTGTGCTCTGCTCCGAATCTGCAAAAGGGAGGAGGCAATCAAACTCCCCATCTCAACAGTTCCCCATAAGAAGAAAATCAAGTCAATGTCGGGAATTTTGGCGACTAGGACAACGGCCTCTCTTTGTACAGTAGACCCTTTCTATTCGCAGGTTCAGGATCCGCAGATTTGACTCACCGCTGATCCATGAGGTCCACGCTAAAAACCCTGTTGGAAAGGGGGGAAGCCCCAAAATCGCCGTTGGTACCTTTTAAATAACCAAATTGTGCCATTTTCAAGCCTCCATGGGGCTTCTTGAAGCTTAACAACCCACTTCCGGGTCACTTCCGGCTCTTCCCCCCCCCCAGCCTTGTCCAAGAATGCACCCTCGGGTCCAGATCGGATCCCTCGCAGATTGCGAGGTCCGACTGTATCTTATTGTTGTGATTTACAATCCGGTTTCTGGTTTTCTGTTTCCAACATGACATCTGGTATTTTAGTTACGCTTTAAGACTGCTGCATAAAATTGCCCACAATATAAAATATAAATAGTAACAAACATGATCAAGGTACAAGAGAAGGGCACACACCAGTGGGTTGCACAAGAGAAGGGCGCACACCACACTCAGTCAGCGCTGGAGAAACAATACTCTGTTCAGCTGTATGTCATCCCACATGTGCTGCTCTTAGCTAGCTATTTTGAGACAAAGGGCTTTTCTTCCTTCTTTTGAGCATCTTTGTCCTTGGAAATAATGAATGGTGCCTTTTGGTTTTGGTTTTGGGCAGTGCTCACTTTGCAAATATATGTTAGTTGTTCCTATATTATAATTTTTGAAACAATGGTGTTTCCTGAGAAAATAACCACATCGCTTTATAGTCCCACAGATCTCTACAAGGAGGGAGAGGGAAAGATGGCAAACATATGGGAAGAATTACTGGGAAAGCAATTGTTATTTCAAGGGACACCTTGGATATAAAAGGCTGGTCGAAAGCAAAACACAGAATGCTGGGGGCTGGAATGAAGCAAATAATTGAGTCGCTTTGCTGGGACATGGAATTTCTTACAGCAAAACATTTTCATAATGAGCTCTATGACCACTATATGTTTATGGACGCCAAAGCCACTGCCATATTGTGGGGGGAGAGCTGCAGGGACCCACCCTCATGGATATTCCTAGCCCCTTCCAAGGATTTTCATTTTTTAAAAGAAGGCAATGTTAAACCTCTATCCCTTATAGATATGAGGAAAAACATGTAGGCTCTTGTGGTCTGCACAAATAGTAAGCAAGAATAGTAAGCAGGGTATTGGTAGCGCAAGTAGCTGGGATGTGGTTCAGCCATTCTCATCCTTTTGGGGGGGTTGCTATGGCCCCATAGGAGCTATTCTCAGGTTCCAGGGCCCCCTTGTCAAACAAGGATACAACGCAAACAGATAAACATCAAATCCCCTTCTCACAGTTTTCACAGTCTGTCACCCCCCCTCTTCAAATGTGCCAGGGCTCCGTATGGCTCCGGGAGGACCCCCAGAGGCGTCATTAGGGGGTCTTCAGCGGCTGCACTGGCTGCTGATTCGTTTCCGGGCCCAATTCAAAGTGCTGGTCTTGACCTTTAAAGCCCTATACGGCCTGGGGCCAGGATATCTGAGAGACCGCCTACTTCCATATATTCCGGCTCATCTCCTTAGGTCATCAGAGAAGGCCCTTTTGCGGGTACCGTTGCCCAGGGAGGTGCGAGGGACGGCGGCCAGAAATAGGGCCTTCTCAGTAGTGGCACCAACCCTATGGAATTCCCTCCCTCTTGGTTTACATACTGCTCCCTCCCTGGAGACCTTCCGGCGAGGCCTGAAAATGTTCCTCTTTAAGGAAGCCTTCTGAGTCCTTGCCTTTTTTAACATCCTGCTGGCACAGGTGGAGTGCTGCTGCTTTTTTTATGCTCCTGTTTTAATTGTAATTTGATGTGTTTTTATTAATTTTAGATGATGTTTTTACTAGCTTTTGTGGATTGTTTTTATTGTTTTAAATGTGATTATTTTTTGTATTATGTATCCCATGTTGTAAGCCGCCTTGGGTCCCTTCGGGGATAAAGGCGGGGTAAAAATATTGTAAATAAACAAACAAACAAACAAACAAATAAATAAATAAATAAATAAATAAACCTGCATTTGCCTAAATTACCTATGCTCTTTCCCACAGTAAAAGCACAAAAGGAAACACAGTAAAAGCACAAAAGAGCGCAGCATGAACCAGGATGGTGTAGTTGGAGTTGGTTAGACCTGGAAGTTCCAAGTTCAAATCCCTGCTCAGCCATGAAGCTTCTTGGGTGACCTTGGGCCAGTCACTACCTCTCAGCCTAACCTACCTTGCAGGGTTGTTGTGATGACAAAAGGAGGGGAAGAACAATGTACACCACCCTGAGCCCCTTGGCGGAAGGGCGGCATAAAAATTAGAAAAATAAATAAATAAAATAAACATGTAATCATGACGTATTAGCTGTATTTGTTCCCAGTGCATTTTGTGTCAAGAGACACTACTGTCTAACGTTCATATAATAAATCATTGCACAAGGTTTCCTGATGCCAGGGCCATTCAGAGGAATTTTATCAGGGGGTACAGAGTTTCTTTTGGGCCCCTTCCCTACATATGAATTTGGCCCCTGGGCCCCCTTTTTTACTCCAGGGCCCCCCTTTTGACCCATTTTTCACCCTGGGCCCAGGTACAAATTACCCCCTTAACCCCCCTCTCAGAGGCCCTGCCTGATGCACATTGAATAACGCATTCATAATTACAGAGTACGGGCCTCTGCAAAAGAATCTAGTGTACTGGAAAATATGTACAGCTATTTTCTTTTTAATGCAGTTACAAGAAGCATTGTTTTAACAGCTCGATGCAATGTTGTATCTGTAAAAGCATGCCACTAGGGGACTACCAAGAACAAATGCATTACACATAAAAAGACAACGATGGGACGACGACTGCTGGAACGTTTTCTAGCATTTGAACTGCTTTTATTAACACTTGTGTTGTGCTCTTGATTTCCCTCCCCAACACACACAAGTTAAAAGTTCACCATGTGATTCTTCAGAGCCATCTTTGGCCAGGAGAACAATACGAGGAGGCAGAAAGGCACGAGCCCAGCTGAAAGACGCATCTGCTCTGTTCTCTGACACTGCTTCGGGTATTGCAAGCGGTTTTCTTCCTTTCTTTTTTTTACCATGAGATTTCAATGGAACTGAAAATATCTCATAGGAGGGGTTTTGTAGCATGCTGTGAGCAATTTACAGCTGCCAAAACCATATCAATCCGATCCCAGGGGAGAGTCTTCCTTCTTCAAACCATACATGTTGAAAAAGAAAGGGAGCCAACTGCCATTACACACACACACACACACACACACACACACACACACACACACACACACTCCGAGTGAATCTCTGCAGCTGTAACAGCTTAATTAGAGACTCTGCTGAAAGATTCCCAGCCATCAGACACACAGGGCCAAACAAACGACATGTTACATGAGGCGGAGTCCTGCCTCATGGCCTAAGAGACAGGCTTTTTCCAATCCTCCTCTTTCCCATAAAGCAGCCATGGGGAGTGGGGGATTAGCACTTTTCCTCAGTGCAATTTTCCCACCAACATTTGCTTTCCAGTGAAGCTGCTATTTGCAAGTATCTGCAATGAAATAAGAATTCTCCGCATACTAACTCCAGAGCTTCCTGTGTTAACTAGCTGGGTGAGGCAGGGTGGCCTGGTCCGTCCACACAGCTGCCTCATTCACACTCCACTTCTGGGTGAGCTCTACCCTGGCTCCAAGTCCAGGAGGAGTTGCTCTCTCACTTCTCCCAGTTCCTCACTGCCACATACCCAAGAACATGCCAAGGGAGCCCTGCCTAAGTCACTGCCCTCCCCAGTCTTTGACTGACAGCCCAAAACTAACCAACTTTCCAGTGCTGATGCAGCCATGCCAACAGGGGGCGCTCTGCATTCTATGGTAGGGGAACAGTCACGGAGGCCTCCTCAAGGTAAGGGAAGGTTTGTTCCCTTACCTCGGGATTGCATTGTGGCTGCATCGGTGCTGGAATGTTGGTTAGGATTGTGCTGTAAACAAGGTAGATATGGGGGAAGCCCGTTCCTGACACTCCCTGAACCCAGTAACACCAGGAGACTGGTCTAGGGAAGCCTCTTCACCCTCCAATTGGTGCCTCATGGTGCTCACCAATGTTCCCTACATCAAGGGCGGCCCATCCATGATGCCAACTGAAACTGTCGCATCAGGCAGCAACAGAATGGAGGGGGGGCACACTTATCTCTCCACCTTCATGCCTCCACTGCTCCTCCTTCTCCCACCACTCCCTGGACTGGAAAAGGAAGAGGGGGACAGAAAGAGGAAATGTGGAGGGGAGGGGAGTGCAGAGCTATTATAGAGAGCGGGAGGAGCAGAGGCTGGCACACCCTCGGGTAAGTGGGGAGCCTTTGGCATGCTACGTCAGGAGGTCTTGAACTGGCTCTGTTCAAGATGTTCTTATAACCTACATTGTTTCTGCCTAGTACTGTAGTATTTTACATTAAAAAATACTACTATCTCTGGTCACTGGAAGGTATAACTTCCCCAGTACCAAGTACAGGACATGTAAAGAAACAAAAGAACAAGAATTTATTTGTGCTTTATTGTATCATAAATGTATGTGTAGGCTGCATTCCTAGTCTACACACTTCCTGGGAGTAAGTTCCATTAAACCAAATAGGACTTACTTCTGAGTAAATATGCACAGGATTTCATTGCCAGGGGAATGTATGAATGTTCAGGGAAGCAGAATGTATAAGAATCCTAGTACTGTAATACATTTTAGAAAGTTATAATATTATTAGTGTGACTAACCCATTGTTTTGCCATTTTTTAACAGAGGCAAACATTACTGAGAATTAACATTTCGTGAGCAATATGTTTCCATCTAGGGTTTTAAAGGTTTGAATATTTGTGTTTTTTATACAAAACTCCTGAAAAAAGAGCATGCCTTGAAGTGTGTGCACATAGTTAAGTTGAGCACTCGTTTCGTGGACAGATTTTGCACATGTGTCCATTTTTCCTCATTGTACTTCTGTTCACATGCACTTCATGCCCATTCTTCTCTGTGGTTGCACAAACCTAGAAAAACCCCACCAGAACACAGCGGGTTTTCAAAGTCAAAAAGGAGAGGATGCACAATGCTGCCGTAGGATGCAGGCTTTGCACACAGCTAGGCTTACCAGATCTCCAACCGGGACAGAATGCTAGACCTTTAGGAGAAGGAATGTGGGCAGGTGTAGCTTGTTAAACCCTTAGAGCACAATCCTAGGCATGTCTACTCAGAAGCAAGCCCCATTGTGTTCCATGGGTTTGTGCTCTAAGGTTTAAGAAGCCTAGGATTGTGCTCTAAGGTTTAACAAGCTGCACTTGCCAACATTCCTTCTCCTAAAGGTCTAGCACTCTGTCCCGGTTGGAGATCTGGTAAGCCTACATACAGCAGGCCCCATGCTCAGTCCCCAGCATCTCCAGGTAATGATGGTAAGATGAAGAAAGACCTTTGCTGAACACCCTGGAGAGCCATTATTAGCAGTAGGTGTGGACTGTTCTCAGCTAGAAAGCCCAATGGCCTGACTCTGTATAAGTCATAATAAGAAAAGCTCCACTGGATCAGGCCAAAGGTGGTCCATTCCAGCAAGAACAGCAGTCGGTCTCTGGGACACCCACAAATAGGGCTTGATAGCAACAGCCCCCTCTTGTCACTTGTTCCCAGAACTGGGATTCAGAAGGATTCTGCCTCTGAGCATTTCGCCATCATTGCCTCGTAGGCAGCTAAGAAAAGGCCACTTCATAACTGAACCAGTGGAAAATCTGTACCTGCTGCCAGGCTACTGACAAAGACATCGATGGACTCAATAGAGTTGATACAGACAGTGCAAACACAATGTTCTGTGAAGAGGGGTTTTGTTTAAAGCTTAAGTTTCTTTCTCAAAGCTGGGGACATTACTGTTTTTGCAATGAGACATGGAGTTAGCTACTTTATCTTTTCCAAGATAGGTCCTGCTGCTGCTGCTGCTGCTGCTGCTGCTGCTCTTGCTTGTACTGCCCTCTCCGCCGCCGCCGCCTCCTCCTCCTGCAGGCCCAGATGGAAAGAGCAGGGGAAAACACAGCAGGGTATTCTTCTGACTTTGCATTGACGGCTTTGCATCTTGCAGTGTTTATAGGCTTGACGTGACTTTTCCAGCAACAGTTGACGTGGGCAAACTCGCCACATTCCCCACCCCACCCCACCCCCTTTCCCTTTCATCCAAACCATACACCAGAAGTTTCTGCTTTCAATATCCCAGTGCATTTCTGCGATGTACTCACAGGGGGAAAAATCAATACACAAGGAAGTAACACCAACCCACTAGGAGCTGTAGAGCTTCCCTATTAAATTACCATCTTCAGACTCTGGTGATCAGAAGTGATTTCCTCTTTGATTGAAGCCCTTTTCATGCCTGAAGATTGCAGAGGAGTGTGTGTTACTTTCAAACACATTTTTCCAACTATGTGCCCCTCCAAGTGTTTCCCCCAAGTATCCCCCCATCCATGTCAAAGATTTGTGCCAGCAGAGTTCTTAGAGGATGTGACACTTAATCGCAACCAGCAGGTTTCCTGTCTGTGCAGTGAAGAGACCTCTTTTCGCCAGGCAGGGTGCCTGCTTTGCCCTGACAAGAAAGAGAGATGGTGACAGTCCAACAGCCCAGCTTTAAAAAAATTGCTTCCTTTGCTTCTTTTGTGAAGAGAACGATGCGGACCTCCACTAAATGCAGATAAAATGGAGCCAAGCAAGTACGGCCACCCAAATCTTTCCAGCAGATGGCAAATTGCCTCCTTTATCTACTCAGCATCACCCAGGCCAGTTTTGGGGTTTGGATGTTAATCCAAGCAGATCTTGAAGGAGTACCGTTTGCAAAAACTGGATGCAGGGCATTGTGATGATGTGGGTGTTTTTTGTTTTTTTTACCAAGAGTGAAAAATAAAAAGCATAACCCATAATAGGAGACATTTGTTCTCCTATTTACACCATTGACATAAATAAGAGCTGCACCAGAGCACTGCAATGGAGCCAGCTATGTAATGCAGACACGACTTTTTACCAGAAGCATTAACAAATGATCTGTGCAAAGCTGTGAAAATGGCTGCAATATCCCTGAGTATCTCAAAGATATGACCGTATCTCATCTCTCATTCAGATGGAATAAATCCATCCTATAAAAGCAAAGTCTGGTGTTTTAAAAAAAAAAAAATTAAAAAAACCACTTATTTTTCAGAATATTTTTTGAAAATGTATTGATTTCTAAAATAACCAGACATAAACGCAACCAACAACGTCAGTCTCCAGGAAATAGAAACAAACAAACAAAATGACAATATTATGTACTGGGACCCAGTTAAAGAAAAAAGGTTAGGGTAATTTCCTAATGTTATTTTTTTACACTGACAGTACATTTATCATGAAGACTAATATGAGAATAGATCTCAATACATACTGTTGAAGTTGAAACCCTTCAGGTAAGTATTCAATGTGTGTTAGCCAAGGAAGCCACAGCTCAGACAGTCGTACTAGATGTACTAAGCACAATATATCTTCTGTGATTGTTTTCTTTAAAAGAAATAGCGTATAGGGAATGACCTCAAACTGTGGCATGGGTAGAGGGGGTACTTTGCCCCGCCAGAGTTTCAATCAAATCAGTGGGGTAAGACAAGAAAAAGCTCTGCTAAGAAGGATCGAAGGCTGTTATAACCCGCTACAATGTAGATAGAGGAAAACATCTTCGGGGGTCAGGGTTATACAAATAAGTTTATAAGTTTTACAATTTATAAACTTATTTGTATAACCCTGAACCCTGAAGATGTTTTCCTCTATCTACAAAAGCTCTGCTTTTCACTACAAACGTACATCTCGAAAATCCCCTACTCTACCACTTGATAAGAACAATTCAATGAGACACTTGTCCTGACAAAGTTCTTTCAGAATAAGACCTGTACATTTATTCAAAGAGGACCAAATACCAAGTTAAAAAAAAAAATGGGCAACATGCCCTTAATCATTTTAACATCTTGGGGGGGGGGGAGTAGTGATCCTAACCTCACCTACTGGTTAAAAGTAGAGTGAGATTCTAATTACTCCTAATTACACTTCCTGGGAATATGTTGCACTAAATGCCATGGGACGTCTTCCAAGTTAACAGGCAGGGAAGTTGGCTGCCCTAACGTCTTGCCAGTAAGGGCTGTTTCAAACATTACTCAACAACCTGGATGTGCTAGTATGCGTACATTCAACAGGGAGCTTTTGTTAAGCTGGACTCCTTGATGTTGAGTGTATCTGTGTTGAAAGGTATCTGTAGGTCATATTCATGTGTTCAAGTGTACTCTTCAACTTTCTTAGGTGTAAACTAGAACGTGCAATGTGTGAAGTCCTAAGCAATATATGATACAGGGAGAATACTTAGGTGCTCCACAGAAGGCGTTCCACTCCTGATGAACACAAGGCCTGATGGTCGCCTTGACCAATCTTAGGAGTGGTGCACTACCAAGGGAGTGAGTAGTGCAACACCTGTCTCTTGCAAGTGTGCCTACACAAACCCCTTGTTCAGTTCACACTCTGACGAGTTCTTCCCTTTCTTCCAAAAGCACTTAGGGTCAGCCCATTCATGTGGTGGGGTGAAGCGACCCCAGCAGGCTGAACAGTGGACTGCCTCCTCCAGCTGGCCATTGGCTGCCTCCCCCTAGCCAAGAGAATGAGCAAGCAGCTGGCCAACTGGAAGAGGGCACCTGGCCACATCACGTTCTCAGTCGACTGCCTCTCTTGGCTCCCTGCAGACACTTGCTTATGCTCTCAGCCAACCAAGAGAGCCAGCAAGGGGTGGACCAAGAGATGGAGCTCAACCAAGAGCATTCTCTCAGCTGGGCTCCCTCAGGTAGATGAGGGAGGGGAAGGTGGTGAGTGCCCAATTGGATCACGCTCCACTCCCTGGCACAAGGGAGGTGAAAGGGGAGGGAGGGTCCAGTCTCTGCACATGTAGCACCTGAAGGCACTAGCAGTGCCAGACCAAAATGGCATGCTGGGACAAACAATCTCATATTTTCAAAAGACAACAGATTTATTTCGCTATCCATACTTAAACACAGAACGAATGGAAGTCCATTGTGGAGCATGTTGCTGCTGCTGCTGCTGCTGCTGCTGCTGCTGCTGCTGCTGCTGCTGCTGCTGCTGGATTGTGGCACAAGAAGCCAGATGTTCATAAGGAGGCCCTGCTGCACCTGACCAAAGGTCTACCTAGTCCAGCACCCTGTTTTCAACTAGGTGGCCAGGGATGTCTACAGGAAGCCCACAACCAGTGCAGCAGCACTGCCCCCATTCCCACATTTGTCCTCTAACAACTGGTATTCAGAGGTACACTGCTATCAAGGCTAATGGATGGTGATAGATCTATCTTCCATGGATGTGTCAAATTTCCTTTTTCAAGCTGACTCAGCTAATGACTATCACTGTACCTTGTGGCAGTGAATTCCATTAATTTACTATATGATGTGTGATGGATGGCATCAGAGATCAGCCAAAGGTCCATTGCCCATTGGAGGACCCACCCTGCTGGGCCAATCCCTGAAAACCCCGTACCAATGGTAGCATCCCAATGTGCCATCAGCGAATGAGCAGTAGGAGCTATGGAAGTTCCACAGCAGGTCTTTCCTCCAGTGCCCCCAGCACTGATGAATGAAGAATGACTTCCTTTCCCAGTGTTTCAATATCATATCCGAGATGGCATGACATGTACATACATAATCTTTATTACAGTCACAGACCAGCGCAAAAATAGCCAATACAGAGGCAAAAGAAACATCATGAAGAGTCTGGCGTAGTGGGGAGAGCTGCTGCCTTCAAAGCCCGAAGACCGGTGAACTTGATAAGTTCGAGACACGCCGCCGGCAAAAAGCTGTGAAAGCCTCCAGGAGGAGAGATAAGAGCTTCCAGCTGCGTCGGTCGAGTGTGGGAGGCAGTGGTGGGAGGAGAGTGGAGCGTGTGGAGCAGCAGCTCCAGGTGCAGGCGGTCCGTGGAGCGCTTGGAGCAGCTGCTCGAGGCGCAGGCGGAGCACGTGGAGCAGCAGCTCCAGGCGCAGGAGGACTTACCAGTGTCGTCGGGGCGCGGTGTTTTGGCCCTCCCACCCTCCCTGGAGCCGGTACGGCTCCAAAATAGGTAGGAAACCGGCGGGGGGCAGGGTTGGTGACATGCTGGGCGCGTCACGTCACCTAGGCCCCGCCCCCTTCCTCCAGGCGCCGGGAGGCCTAGGTACGCCTCTGGTGGGAGGCGCCAGCCAGCAGAAAAAAGTCAGACTGTAAAAGGATACCACCTGGAAAGTAGCTGTTCATGAGAGATTGGACATTTATATATATTGTAAAAAAAACCCAAGGGGGGTTAGGACAGCCTGCCCATGTACACCGCCTTGGATTTAAGTCGGAGGAGAAATCCAATGACCAAGAAAGGCGGTATATAAATACTGTATATTATTATATTATTATTATGAACATCAATTAAAACAAGAAATTAAAATACCACACACACACACACACACACACACACACACACACACACACACACACACACACACCGCCATTGCCAATCAACCCATACTTAATGCTATAACATTACCTGTACTGGAACTATGCTTCCAAATCACTATAGATTTGTACATAATGATCCTGGCAGTTTTATTTTCATCAGAAGCTACAGGGTTGTTGTTTTTCCACCAAGAAATGAGGCGTTACCCATTTAATTTGTATGGAAGAAGTGATGCGAACATACGGATGGCACTTTATATTTGACCACTGCTTTCATTGCTAAGTGCTGTATATACTCGTGTATGAGTTGACCTCATGGATAGGTTTGAGGGCAAGTTTTAAGCCCCAAATCATGGAATTTGCTATGATCCGTGGATAAGTCGAGGGTAAAACTTAGAGGTGTGTGAAATACTTTGAATTCTTTGAAAACGACTTACCAGTAATTGTTCTGACGCTGGCTGAAATGCCGCCACCGCCTCCTCTTCGTCCCAGCCATCAGCTCGTCCTCCGCGGCTGGCCAGGACTGAATACTGGCTTGTGTACCAATACTGGCTCGCGCAGGCACACACAACACCTGGGAGCTCTGACAATTCAGAAGAGTTCCCAGGCATTGTGCGCCTGCGCTCAGCTCGCACAGGTGCACGAGCCAGTATTCAGTCCCGGCCAGCTGTAGAGGGTGCAGCCGGCTGGCTGGGAAAAATTCACTAGACCAGAGGTTCTCAACCTGTGGTACAGGTACCCCCAGAGGTACGTGGACCTCTTGCTGGGGGTACACCAAGCCCTGCCCATTATCTGCTCCATCAGCAGCTAATTAAGTGTTAATTAACATGGATTTTAAGTTTTAATTGTTTTTGGAGCCCTTCTGTCTCTCTGATTTTGGTTTTGGGCTTCTTTTTGTACTTTGTACATGTGTGTGTGTGTGTGTGTGTGTGTGTGTGTGTGTGTGTGTGTGTCACACAAACAGAGAGAGACAAAACCAGCACACACACACAAACAGAGAGAGAGATAAATAAGACATTTTTTCACATTTAAAATTGTTTTAGTACTTTTTTATTTAATGATCAATCACTTAATTGATTGATTAATCCAATTAATTAGCAGTTAATTAGCAGGGGGTACTTCAGAAAATTGGACCGTGATAGGGGGTACCCAGGCCTCCAAAGGTTGAGAACCCCAGCACTAGACCACACTAGTTGAGATGTTATGTTACATTTAAGGTTCTTTCTTGGTTTTTCACAGAAAGTCAAACCAAATTATAAATAAAGCAACACTGATTGTATTTTTCTTTTTATAATTTGGCACCCACTACAGGCAGTCCCTGGGCTTGCCCAGAAGGGCAGGTGCAAAAGGGCAAGTGTTATTTAAAATACGCAGAGTAATATATTGTAACAATATTTCCGACTGGAGCCGCAAGAAATTCATTTTGGCTTGGGCTAAAAAAAGGTGGCAGCAACAGGGGTTAGCCATAACATGCAGGAAAAAGTGGATAAACACAGAAGAGGCTTCAAAGTACTGAGCTGGAAGGCTGCACAGCAGGGAAAGGAAAGGAAAAAGTCTATAAATATCAGTTTCACAATGAATGCGAAAGAGGAAATTGTGATTCTGTTCGAGCAAATAGCAAGCATACACTGAACTCCCTTGAACAAGCCAGAATGTCATGCTGCAACTGAATGGATGAAAGCAAAATGCAGGAGAATTCCGAATCCTATATTTAGTCTCCTTGGGTGCCAGGAACGTAAACAAATCCTAATTTGACAGTTTCATGCCTATTGGTACAGTTGGGGACCCTGAAGCCAAGGGTGACTCCACACTAGACAAACACTGAGCCCTTCTTGCAGAATTCCAGGAGGCATCAAACTGGGCAGGGCCGGCTTCCTTTAAGCCAATTGGGCCCCGCGCCTAAGGATTGTGCTATTATTCCACTGTTGTCTAGGGGCCACTCCAGGAAGGGGAACAAGAAGAATGGTTTAGAGCAGTGGTGGCCAACCTTTCAACATGAATGCTGGCCCTTTAAATGATTGTATAGGTGAGCGCATTTCAGCAGGTGCAGCTGCTTTAGCAGCGCCATCAGAACTTGCAGCTGCCAAGATTCTGTCTTCTACACAACTCTTAAGAACACAGTAACCTTAATGGTGGAAGGTTGGCCACCCCTGGTTTAGAGAGATGTTCTCCTATGACTGCTTTGCTATACAAGGGATGGTGTTACCCTAACATTACCACCTAACATTAGGGTTGCATACCGATATACATTACAATAGAACCAATTTGGGATTCCCCCCCCCCAGGGGTGACCCTGACTTCTCTCAAATGACAAGTACACCTGCCTCCACAGTGAATGCTGATTTCCTCACCGGTTTGGCACCTCCCAGTCCCATCTGCTTCCGATAGAGTGTCTGCCTTGTTTGTTTCTTCTTTTGTTTTAAGCCCTACTTGTATGATTACACATTTAAACAGCAACACAATGCCTGATATTAAAACATCCACAATAAAGTCAGAGGAGAAATCCAATGACCAAAGAAAAAGCAGTATATAAATACTGGAGTTGTTATTATTATTATTATTATTATTATTATTATTATTATTATTATTATTATTATTATTATTATTTGGTTTTGAGGTTAAAACTGCATTGGCGACAGGAGGAAAGGGTGTTCATGATGTCACAGGCACCAGCCAATCACCACTCTGCACAGCCTCTTCTGCTTCAAATTGGAAAAACCTGCTCTCCCTAAGATCAATCCTAAAGATAAAATTGTACACATGATCAATCCTAAAGATAAAATTGTACACAACAAAGTGGTGAGTGCACTTTCGGGAGCAGAACAGCTCCTGATTTTATGCACCCTGACCGTTCCTAAGAAAAGTCTTGTCATAACCCTTTGGGAACTACCATGAGGTAGACGCAGCTGCCTCTGAAGGCAGGGTCTGGATGCTATTATGGGCAGCAATCCTATGCAAGTCTACTCAGAAGTAAATCCCATTATAGTCAATGAGACTTACTCCCAGCTAAGTGGGGATAGGATTGCAGCCACAGAAAGATATGACTGGTGAGGCACGTTCTCTTGCACATGTCTCATGTGCAGAGGCGAAACAAGGGTGGAGCGAAGGGGGCCGCTGACTCCAGTGTAACAGAGTCTTGCAGAACTACTTGCCTTCGCTCCACCCTTGTTTCGCCTCTGCTCATGTGGGAGCAGCGGCGTAACAGCCTCTTCTAGCGCCTGGTTCAAGGGGCGGGGTGGGCACCCCGAGCGCCCACCCCGCCCCTATAATTAAATAGCGCTGCGGCCGATAGGCCGCATCGCGCTCCGGAGGGTGGGGCGCCGCTCTCCGGAGGGCGGGGCGCCACGCTCCGGAGGGGGCGACCTGGGTCGCCGCTCCAGGTGCCCGACAGGCGCCCCCTCAATTGCCCCCTCAATTGGGAGAGCTGGCTCGGGGACAGGGGCAGCCCTTTTCCCTCAGTAACAGTCTGAGCATGCGCGAAAAGAACGGTGTAAATACCGTTCTCGCGCGGGCCTTCCTTAGAAGGCCCCGGGCAGCCGGCCGGGGAGGACGTCCCCAGCCGGCTCTCCCAATTGAGGGGGCCGGCCCGACTCGGAGACTCGAGTGTCCGAGTCAGGCACGGGTGTGCGGCGCTCCCGCAGGGTGGGCGCCTGGTCCAACGGAACCACACGCTCCACCCCGCGCGCCGCCCCCGCAGGGTGGGCGCCTGGTTCAACTGAACCACGCGCTCCACCCTAGTTACATTATTGTGTGGGAGCAATGAAAGGACATGGTGGATTGTACACCATGTGTGTGTGCTGGGAAGGGGCGAAAGATTCCATTTGCATCTTCTGCTTGAGATGCTGTAATGCAGGGGTGGCCAATCTTCCACCATGAGGGCCTCTGCGTTCTTAAGAGTTGTGCAGAAGACGGAATCTTGGCAGCTGCAAGTGCTGCTGGTGCTGCTAAAGCAGATGCACCTGCTGAAATGCCCTCACCTATACAACCATTAAAGGGCCAGGAGCATTCATGTTGAAAGGTTGGCCACCCCTGCTGTAATTTCTTGATCTAGCCCAAGAACCACCATGTAACATTATAAATAGTGAAGCATCCACACTGTAAACTGAGTTCGTCATCCATTTGCTGTATTTTAGCATGATTATTCCCTGGGCATGACTGACTTCTTGCTTCATGATTTAAGTCTTAGCTTCTTAGTCTTAGCCCATTTAGTCTTAGCCCATTTAGATTCTACAGGTGTGTTCGCCAAATGCAGGTTAATTCTATTAAAAACATTTAACTCAATCTTTTACCATTGCACACAGTATAATTTTAACTGCACGTAACACTACACGTGGTATAAATTTAACCTAGGAACAGACATTTTTAAGATGGGAAAAAGTGACTCATGAAAGTGTTGAGTACATGCCAGCCCCTGCCAGGAGCAGGCAAGGAGCACCGGACAAGGCCATGGTAAATGAAAACGGCCTCTCCCCCTGAAGCTGTTAGTTTGCCAACAAATATTTGTGGAGTTCTAAGAGTTCCAAGATCTTGCTACAGCCTAAAAGCAGGTCAAGACATTTTGGTGCCTGAACAGAAAATCCAAATGGTACTTCCTATGGCAGTAAAAACATCGCATAAAGACCATTTATTATTTTTAGATGATTTCTTTTTCTTTGTGTAGATTGTGAGCCCTTTGGGGACAAGGAACCATGTATTGATTTATTCTGCTAGGTAAATAGCTTTGTGAACTACCGGTACTTTTTTGTTGAAAAGTGGTCTATAAATATTATTCATAGTAATAATAATAATGTTATTGTTATTAGCTGCTGCCCCTGAATGGTGTATATACAAAGCTGGTTTATTTCAGTGAGAACTAGACCCATCTTGTTTGTTAAAAATTTACTCTCTTGAAGCTTCAGCTTCCCAGAATATAAAACACCAGCAATAAAGCTACACTTCCACAACACCTATGGCAGTGGTTCCCAAACTGGGAGGCGTGGCTCCCAGGGGAGCCCGGGATACCAGCCAGGGGAGCCGCGGAGTGCCACAAAATCCTCTCGGAATACAGTGCAATGCCAATTGGCAGACATCAACATCATGTAATGGGGAGTCGTGGCCAAGGGTTGCCAATGGTCAAGGGAGCCGCAGGTCAAAAAAGTTTGGGAAACACTGACCTATGGCCTCTGGTTCAGTCTTTTCTTCCTTTCTAGTCCACACCATAAGGCAGTTCCTCACCACACAGCCAAAACTAAGCCCCCTACTACAACTAAGACCCGGAGTATGGAGAGGGAGTGTGTGTGACCCGAGTAGATGCTAATTTGAGGGTGGCATAAAGGTGTCTTGGAAAGTGAAAAGCAACAGAGGCGTTTCTGCGGTAGGGGCGGTACCATAAGTTGCCGCAGAAACATCGGAGCCATTCCGCGCTGCGAAGGCGATGGGCAGGAGACTCCCTGCCCGTCACTTTTACTGTGCTGAATGGCTCCGATGGCAAGGGGGCGGGGCCTCCTCATTCCGGTTTGTAAACATGGTACTAGGACGGGGTGCAACTTACGGTACCGCCCCTACCGCAGAAACGCCTCTGAAGAGCAACACATTCTTCTAAGACTTCTCATGGTGCAAACTGACAAGACAGTAGGAAATCTATAACCGGGTCAACCTTCATTTTATTTTAAGGTGTAAGTAGCTACAGCAGGGTGCATTGATAAAAATTGCCCTCAGAGAACCACTTCTTTCCCTCCTTTGTGGGGGAGCTCATTTTAGCCTCTCATTTGTGGAGAGATCAAGGAAGTTTTGAGAGGAGATAACATCCCTGGGCAGGGCTTTCCATATAAATTGCTCTCTAGCTATAGTCATTATTCTCCAGTTATTCGCAGGCTCCTTACTGTTAAAGAAGTAGAATATGCCCCCATTTGACTAGTCCAGTGTTTCCCAAACTTTTTCGACCTGCGGCTCCCTTGACCATTGGTGACCATTGGTCATGGCTCCCCATTACATGATGTTGATGCCTGCCAATTGGCATTGCACTGTTTTCGAGAGGATTCTGTGGCACTCCGTGGTCCCCTGGCTGGTTTCCGCGCCTCCCTTGGGAGCCGTGCCTCCCAGTTTAGGAACCACTGGACTAGTTCCAGCAGCTGAGCAATCTCTTGAGCCAATGAAAGCCTTGCTCCTTACCAAGCATGGTGTTATGATTCCCTGATTCCTAATACTGCTCTTAGCAGTTCATCTTTAATCATGTTCTTAGTAGTCCAATTAGGGGAAGGCCAGCCTCTGAAGCATGTACAGACTTCTTTAACTGGTACAGGTTGAGTATCCCTTATCCAGACTGCTTGGGACAGGAAGTTGTCTGGATTTGGGCTTTGTCTGGATTACAGAATATTTGCATAAATATAATGAGATATCTTGGGAATGGGACCCAAGTCTAAACACGAAATTCATTTATGTCTCATATACACCTTATACACACAGCCTGAAGGTAATTTTATACAATATTTTTAATACTTTTGTGCCACAGCATGCCTTGTGCTATGCCAGCCAGGTGCTGGAAAAAGTTTTTTTTTTTTTAAGCCATAGCCCCCAAAATGTCTGGATTTCAGAATAGTCTGGATTTCGGATGTCCAGATAAGGGGTAATCTGTATACTCATTCTGCTGCAGTCCAGTTAGCATGAGTCTTTTTTTTTTATGTTCCCTCTCCTGCTTATCAAGGAACACTCATTCCTGGTGAGTCAAGCTGATTCAGAAAATAACAAAAGAAATTGTATCACTCAAATTTGCCATCATGCTGGCTCCTTCTCAAGCCAATTTCATGACAGGGTGGTAGGAGGAAATAGGAGAACATGAAAATTAGGTAGTGAGGGAGGTTAAATTGGTCCCTGGAGTTTTTGTTTTGTGTTTCTGTTATGCTTTGGAGAGTCTCCAGGGGAAGTTAAAACAACGAAGAGTCTTGTGGCACCATAAAAACTAACGCATTTATTTCAACATAAGCTAGCTTCAAAGTATTCAAAGTAAGCACAGTGACAATCCACAATCAGCAATAACCTCAAAACAATGCTAGCTTATTTAACAGCTGTAGTCAGTGTGATAACAATCCTCTGTCTCAATTAAGACCTTTCTTCTCATGATATTAAGTCTCATTATCAGTTCCAATTCAGCTTTTTTTCTCAGCCTAATCTCACGTTCAAGTGTTTTTGTTGGAGGACTGTTACTTTAAAGTCTGCAACAGAATGTCCTGGGAGACTGAAATCTTCCCTTATTGGTTTCTAGATATTGCCATTTCTGATGTCAGATTTATATCCTTTTTTTTTTTCTTTTGCACAGAGAGGCCGACCTATTTGTCATATGCAAACTGCAAGTGGGCACCCTTGACAGTTGATAGCATAGCATAGCATATATCACACTGGAGCATGAGCAAGTGAAAGAGCCCCTAATAGTGTAACTGATATTATTAGGTCCTGTTTCCTGAGCAGGTATGGGGACAAATCTCATGGTTTGGGGGCAGGTTCCCTGTGATTGTGTCTGTGTTTTATAGTTTCTCACTGCTAGGAGTGTATTGCATTCCTGAGGGTCTGCCATCAAATATACCTCTCTCCATAGTTATGCAGTTTTCACACAATGCCAATTTAAAATGGTTGATTTAAAATGCTGTTCTTGGTTAAGCTGTGTTTGAGCTGTACCACTTCAGACTGCTGTGTACTTTAGCAATGTTGTTCCATACAAAACATCCCCTACGTAGAGAAAACTGGCACGTTGGGGTCCTTCACATAGATAACTGGACATCAGGGTCAAGGAGAATAGTTCTACCCTAGGCTTCTTCCCTGAAATGCTAGATTTCTATGTGCAGGGATTTATTTTAATCACTGGTGTCCCACCTGAAGGTGGTGCAGCCCAGTTACCGGTTTGTCACCGTTACCACTTTAGTGGTCCCAGTGAGGCCACATCTCGCTGGGGCATCCGGAGCAAGGACGGGCCCTAAGTGCCGTGCCGATTGCACCCTGTGTAGCCAATCAGAGGGTGGAGGGAGGGAGCTGGGCGCACAGCGTGGCTCCAAACACGCCCCCCCCCCGCCGGTTTCATTGTCATTTTGGAGCCGTTCAGGCTCCAGGGAGGGTGGGAGGGCCAAAACAAAGACGGCCGAAGACGACGGTAAGGAGAAGTGGCGGGTGCGAGAGGTGGCAGGTGCTAGAGGCAGCGGGCGCGGACCGCGCGCCCCCGCCCGGAGCAGCTGCACCACGCGCTCCGCCCTACTTTCACCACTGAGTGGACCATGATGGAACAATTTGCCAGATCAGCTTCTGAAACCCCTGATTTGAAGCAGTCCTAGGATCAATTCTGCAATGTATAGGTAACTGTCAATTTTATCACACCATGACAGTTGTGCCAAAATTAATCCAATGAAATAAAATGTGATGATGATGATGATGAGAGTTATATGGAGAATTCATCTTGCTACTGCATAATCATTAGAAGAACAAATAAGCCAGAGGAGTACAAGATAGCAGCCAGCCAAGAGTTTTGAAACAATCAAACCACCTCAACTCTCTGTCTCATTATTCCATAGCCTACAAGAATCCTGCAACATGGACAAGCCTAGAGTCGCCAATTCTCCCAAAGTTGGAATAAAAATAACAGTGTCGAAATGGTGTGTGCAAATTAATGTATATATGTACAAAGTAAAATTGCCCAATGCCTAGAACTAATGCTGAGGTTAGAGAAACTGGGAGTAGCCAAAAATAACTCGTTAGCTCTAATATTTTGTTATAAACAAAGCAACATTCAATGTGTGGGACATCTGTTTGAGTTTTCAGCCAACCAGCAACAACTCAGAACAAAGCTTACTACAGTACCCATATTGGCTCGAACCAAATGATTTTTTATGGTGACATCACAATTATCATAAAATGTCCATCACAGAGATGCCTTTTAATGCATCATCTTTACTGATCTTTGGAAGGTTATCAAAATGTATTCATTCTGTCAGGCATTTGCGCAGATTTGGAATTTTAGTGCTATTGATGTTTTCCATGGATGTTTAGTTGTTTAGTAGAACTGGGCTTTATTATTATCATGATTATCATGATAAAATGCATATGTACAAAATTAGTACAAACAAAATACAAATGTACAAACGGCAACTAAAATATAAAAAAAATACCAATAAAGGAAAGGAGAACTGATTAGAAAGTCAATTCTGCATTTATCCAATATGCAATTTAAACAAACTCCTCTGATCAATTTCTTCTCTGAAATTGGTTCTTTCCTTAATAAACCACACAATAGTTTACAAATTCCTGAAACACTTGGAATTCTGCTACTCAAATTCATTCCCCCTTCCCTAAACCTAAAATTATATTTTAATTTTTAATATATTCCAGGAGAAGTATTGTATACTATAGTATAGTAAAACAGCATAAGATCAGTAAGCAAAGATCTTATATTTATTTTCCAGGTTTTCAGGTTTTTGGAGGCCAGAAACACCATCGCCACCCCCAGGGAAAAGCATTCTAGCACTGAGGCTCTCTCTCTCTCTCTCTCTCTCTCTCTCTCTCTCTCTCTAGTCAGCACCCACCACATAAGCCTTGGGTATTGCTTTGGAGTGGGATAAGGCGGGGTATACATTTTTAAAATAAATAAATAAATAATAAATCTCAGCCAGTAGAGGCAGCTGGAGGTGGGTCTCTGAAGGTTATTTTAGCATAAAGGTGAGTGAGTGAGTGAGTGAGTGAGTGAGTGAGTGAGTGAGTGAGTGAGTGAGTGAGTGAAACCTTTATTGGCATAAAACATACATAAAATAATAAATAACAAACAAACAATAACGTAGGCCACAAACTAATCCATACAAACAAAACAATATCCTAAAGCAAATACAGTTTGACCTTTTCATCTGCTGGGGTTCTGTTCCTGGGACCACAGTGGATAAGAAAATCAGTGTTATCTGAAATCCGGGGGGGGGGGGGTGTCAGGAGCGGTGCCATATTACTTTTTCTAGCATCTTCATCGCTTCCTTCCTCCGGAGTTTGTTTAAACTGATTAAAAAAAACCAAAGCCACTTCTGGAAGCAACCTATTAATGGCGCCAGAGACTCCCGGCTGCATTTTTCAGTGGTTTGGACACGCTCAGGAGGCTGAAAGTGGCTGGCAGGCCCCCGACAATGCAGAAAAAAGAGGTAATGTAGTTGGACTCCCTCTTCCACAGTTTTGCCATCCGTGTTGAGTCAAATCCGTGGATAAAAAAAAACCGTGTATAAAAAGGTCCGACTGTACAGTTAGTGGCTGTCTCCACCACATAAAAACTGCAATGGACCATCTATAGTAAGTTACAATAAAAATTCCATCTGTCATCTATAGCCATGTTGGTCTGGATCTATCATATAAAGGAGAGATCACTACAAGGTCTTACTAATAAATTCAGATAGTAGCATACAGGTAAGGTAGTGAGGAGGCAGCGGATCCTTGAGATATCCTGGTGGTTCCAAGGCTTTATACACCAGTACGGTACATGGAATTGCGCCTGGAAACAGACCAGAAACCAGGGCAGTTGTTTAAGCACTGTTCTGTTCCTAGTGCCAGGATGGTGTAGTGGTTTGGGAGTCGGACTTAGACCTGGAAGATCCAGGTTCAAATCCCGGCTCAGCCACGAAGCTTCCTGGATGACCTTGGGCCAGTCACTATCTCTCAGCCCCACCTACCTCACAGGGTTGTTGTGAGGACAAAAGGAGGGGAGGAAATATGTACACCACTCTGAGCTCCTTGGAGGAAGGGCGGTATAAAAATGTGAAAAATAAAACATAAAATAATAGTGCCTGGCCCTAGTAAGAAGCCTCACTGTCATGTTTTGAGCTAACTACAGTTTTTGAACAGTCTTCTGAGGCCGCCCCACAAACTATAGTCTAGTCTGGATGCATTGTTAATAGTGACAAGGCTATCTCTGGCCTAGAAAAGCTGCAACTGACACACCAGCCTAAGCTGGGGAAAGGCACTCCATGCCACGAAGGCAACCGTGGCTTCTAGTGACAAAATGGATCAACAAACACCCCCCTAGTGGCGTTCCTGGAGGGGGTGCAGCACTGTACGTGGTGCAAGGCGCTACACCGCGCCTTGCAAACTGGTGTAACGCTACCCCTTCCACTCGCCTCTGGAGCCATTCTGGAAGCAAAGGCAACAGGCTGCCTTCGCCGCCGGAATGGCTCTGGGGCAAGTGGGAGGGGCCACTGCCACATTACACCAGTTTGCAGTGTAGTGCCTTGCACTACTTACAGTGCCGCACCCCCTCCAGGATCATCACTGAACACCCCCAAACTGCGCACTTGGGCCTTCACAGATGACAATTAACTCGTTCTCATCCTTGATTTCAGTACCTTTTAAATAGTCTGGCATTACAAGTAATGACCCATAGGTATATTTATTTCAAAAGTTCTATAAAATTACATGTATCACTTTGTCCGGGAGCGGGCACCCGCCCGCTCGGACGCACCCCAAGGGTGCGTGGCCGAGCCGGCTCCTCCTCGGAGGGCGGGCAGCCCACGCCCGGACTCCTCCGTCCCCAGCCAGGCTCCGCCGGACGGGCGAGCCTGGCCTCGGGGAAAGCTCGCGGCCTGACGACGGGCCGGAGCCAAATGCCGGTCGGCCCAACGTCGCCCGGAACGACGCCAGGCCAGGGCCTAGCTCCGGGGGCGGGGCCGGCCCCCCCAACCCCTCCGGGCATCCCGACGTCGCACGGAGCGACAAGAGATGCCACCCCCACTCACCACACTACTGCTGGGGCCGCAGGAAATGGCGCGGACCTACACCTCCTGCCAGGAACGTCCCGGGGGCCAGCGCAGGCAGCGGGGCCTCCTCGTTCCGGGTTGTAAACCGGGACTAGGACGGGGCGCAACTTACAGTACTGCCCCCACCATAGAAACGCCTCTGCTTCAGAAGATGGGAGAGGGGTAAACAAAATCAATCTTCCTACTGTTGCCAAGTAATGGGACATTGTGAAGCAGCTTCTCTCATATTCTGTTGTCCATACATCAGAGTCACAGAATCAGAGTCACAGAATCTGAATCCTGGACAGGACAGTACACAGGAAAGAAAACATTTCCCAAAATGGATAGCAAGACCGAAATGTATAGCATCAGCATCACAGCATTCCCAGATATTTCCAGATCATAATTTCATGAAAAATACTGTATTGTAATTTTTTACCATACATCTCATAGTGTAATTTAACTCTAATAGCTATACAACATATCCTGAAGACCAAAAGCACAACTTTAAAATTCCGTTGTTGTTGTTGTTGTTGTTGTTGTTGTTGTTGTTGTTGTTGTTGTTGTTGTTGTTTGCAACCCAACCAATCTTGTGGTTTTTTAATACACCTGGATTGTCAATTCTGTTTGTTTTTAAGATTGAGACTCAGTTTAAACTATGGACCTAAGAACTGCTGCTGCTGCTGCTGTTTTTTAAACCATCCTCTTATGCTGCTCTTATTCATTTCAACAGGGTTTGCACAGAAGGAGCACAATCTGCTAGGAAGTTCTCCTGTGCAAGATGCATTTAAATGAATGAAAGTTGTGCAGGAGTTTCTTGGTGGAGTATGCCCTATGCCTTGATTATTTCCAAGGGGAGAGGAAAGGTGAGCTTCCCAAAATATGCATTGGAGCCAAAAGTGGTTAGGAGAGCACAAAGCAAGCAAACACGAGTTGTAAAATCTGAATATGTTTTCGAACTGCTATACTCTCTAGCCCTGTTTTTCACATGTATTAAAGATCAGGGCCAACATTCCCTTCTGTGCTATGGAAATGGCACGCCACATAAAATAACGACAACTGATGTGATGGAAAGGAAGCCTGAGAGCTGAAATCAATGGCTTGCCATTCAAATCTCATGGCTACTTACTTAACCTGGGGAGAAGAGATGCAAAAAACACACCGTCCTTTCTTTCAGTTGCTTACTCTGTGTGTACTAAAAAATAGTAAAAATGCCAAGAAGACATTCATCCGGGTCTTCACAAGGCCTAATCTATGCGGCTGTTCTTCCTGTAGATTAGATAAGATCCAGCACAGCCTGTGGCCTTGACAAGAATCACTCAAATATGGGTCTTCTTAGAAGCGTCACCCAGACCACATGCTTGGAAAAAGCCAAACAATAAAAACAGGGCTTTTCCTATCATGCTAACAGAAGTTTAATACAGACCCATGTTTTTTATCTAAAGAACAACTTAGACTGAAGACAGATGTTACATTTTCAAAGTCACAGGGACTGGGCCAAACCATACAAGATGGTGGGAGATCAATGGCCGACTCTCCCGTGGTTTCGGTTCTGATTTTCAGTGAAAAGCAACGGATTGTGACTGGAGGGGGAATAGTTTCTCCACCATTTTCCTGATCTCTTGCCCTCCCCCCAGACTATTTGGCCTCAAAATATACCGGCTCCATATGAGCAAAGAAGTCTGTTCTAATAAAGTAACTATTTTTAAAATGCCTCATTGCAGAAGAAAAACACATTTTTACAAGAGTCACATTTTCCAACCTGAATGCTGAATTTTCTCTCTGAACGCTGAATTCAACCTGAATTTTCAACCTGAACGCTAAATTCAACCTGAATTTTCTCTCTGAACGCTACAATATGATGTGTGCATCTGAACTTATGAAAGTTCAAAATATCTGCGATATCTGTTAAGTCAAATTCCTACATGAAGAGCAAGGGGGGGGAATACACAATATTTTTATTTCTGCTACCAGAAGCCATATTTAAATCGTCATTTTTGAATGCACTTCCAGGTTATCAAGCACAGAAGAAACTGTAACATCGTAACAGCAAAGAGGGCACAAATCAAGTACTCTTTCGAATGTTAACAACAATAAAAACACACATTGACAAGATCCATTGAATGTGTTAATATTATAGTACTCACACCACCCACCCATGGGCGTCGACAGGGGGAAGCGCGGGGGGCGGGCCGCCGGGGGGTGTCGCGCGCATAGGGGTGACGCATGACCCCCCCACTTACAGTTTGTCGGTGAGCTGGGCCCGCCCACCCTCCCCTGCGTCCGTTTGGCTCTGAAATGAGCCGAAAACGGCGCGGGGGTGTTCTGGGTATGCGCGTGATGTCACGCGCGGGGGCACGTCCTTAAGGGTGACGCGCACGCCCCGCTCCCCAGTGACGCGCGTCCTGGTGACGCGCCTGCACCCACGCACCCCAGTTACAATCCCAGTTGCTTAGTTACATGGTTACTTCTGTCAAGTAGAAAGAATTCAAAGCTGAAAAGTCCAGTCTTTCTCCCTTACATTTTTCTTTGCTCTTCTAGAAGCTTCTTATCCTGCTTCGCCCCTTCCTCAGCATTCGGATAGGAGTTCTGCAGGAATTTCTCCATTCTGCTTTAATTTAGGAGTGTGACAATTTCAGGCAATCTGTCTTCCATTAAAAGTTTTCCTTTTTACACTTCTGCTTAACGTGTGGGAGAGGCGCTGGGAGGGGGAATTTGCCCTTTTCCGAGAGAATGTCATCCACATTTGCCTGGGGAGAACACAGTCCTGAAAGTCGACGATGGAGTTTGAATTGGGGGTGGGTGGGTGGGAGATTATGTGGTTCTTCTCAAGTTTTGCTCTTTCGGCTGCAAAATCTTTGAAGTGACCTTTTAAATACAGGGGGGCCCCATATCCATTGGAGATAGGTTCCAGGCTCCTCCGTGGATACTTGAAACCGTGGATAAGAGCGAACACCCCCTCCATGGTTTCCTGAGGGGCCCCCCACCCTGCCTCCCCTGCAGGCAGGCATGCTTGCCCCCCCCAGCTCTTATTTTTCTTTCAGCAAGCTTCATTTCTTCCTTAAAACAAACAGAGGAGCAGCCTCCATTGCAGGCAAGTAGAATGAGACTAAGTCCTAGAGAGGCTCTGCAAGGTTTCTGTTAACCTTGCAGAGCCTCTCTAGTACTTAGTCTCATTCTACTTGCCTGTAATAAGCGGCCAGAGGCTGCTTCTCCTGTTTCTTTAAGGAAGAAATGAAGCTTACTGGGAAAAAAGTAAAAGCCTGGGGGGGGGGTCCCCACAATCCGTGGATAACTGAAACCATGGATAGCAAATCAGTGGATATGGGGGCCCACCTGTAATTATTGCTTAATTGAAAGCATGATAGAAAAGTTAAAAAGATGAACCTGCCCCCTTAACTAGCTTACTAGTTAGGCTTTTTTCAGAAAGTCCCTTCTTCACCTGAATTCCTACCTCAATCTGGCTCACCCTTGCTGAATTCATTTTGACATTTTTGACATAATTCCATCTGCTTTAACCACGTCTATTCAAACATCGGTTGGAATCTGGTTTCACCAAGTGCCAACATGTTCTATAAATTACTCGTATACTAACTCCAAATTCATGACCAATCGGTAATAAATTAGAGATTCACAAATTAACAACGGATGCTTAAAACTACGAGGGCCAAGTATACAACAGGATATTCAAATATACATTTTCATATTTCTGCACTTCATTAAACAGTAACTTTGGCTTGACTGATCAGCTAGCTTCAGCTACAGAGCAGCTAATTTCCCCATAAACTGATGTCTGAAATCCAACATGCAAGTCTTTACATGTGTCTGGAAGTCAGTTCCACTGAGCCTATGGCACCTGCTTCCAAATACATATATGTAGGATCCAAGTAAAGTCTCTTGGGGCCAGTCTTGTGTGCAGACCCTCAAAATGCTGGGATAAGTGAATGGTTGGATAGCCCACAGGGCACATCTGGCCTACATGGATGAATCCATGGATTCATGGATTAATAGCACTGTATACAGTAGACCACAGTATTTTAATGTGTTGTTATCAGAACGAAGTCTTGAGCCAAGAATTATCTGGTTAGTTCAAGTGAACACATGAAATTGCTTCAGTTTCCTATATCCTCTATTTCCCCGAATTAACCTTCAAGTATTCTTTGCTCATGTCCCAATATCAGTATCTTTTTTTTCAGAAACTACATTTCCAAGTTCTCTGTCCCTTCATTTGAAATTTCTCTTCTTCCTAGAAGCATTTCCCAGCCATCCCCCAAAATTAGTGTGTACTAATAAAATAAGACACAAGAACTGCCTTGCTGGACTAGAAAGACTCAAAGCCATCATTTTGTACATGTTGTACTTTATTTTATTTATCTCATAAGTTACAGCCCAATCCTATCCCCCACCATCCTACGCCAAGTATACTGCAACTGAGCCAATGGAGTGCACACTGCATTCAATGATGAGGGGACAACCAGAAAGCCAGCGAGAGGCAAGTAGATTTTTTTTACTTACCTCCAGTAGGCCTCATGGTCACCAATAGGTCTCAGACCTGCTCCAGCTATTTTGCTGGCGCAGTTCCAAGGAGCCTCAGAGTCAGAGGGCAGGTCCAAGCTGGGAAAGGGGGATAGGATCCAATGTGCATGACTGCTGCTGAGATCCACCCCCTCCTGCCCTCGAACCACCCCAGTTCAGCCCACTCCCCACCCTGATCCTCCCCCAAACCACCCCATCCACCACCTTACCTGCACCAGTGGAGCGTCCAGGCAGTTCTGGTGCATGCATGGAGCCTCTGGCCATTTCTGCCAGCTGTTCCATAGTGTGCAACAGCAGCACGATGTTTGTGCCATTGCAACGGCAACTTATGGCAGCGGATCAGGGATTGGGGTATCGATCATGCTTACTTCCTGTCTGTTTTGAACCTTCTGTCAATCCCATGAACCTAGAATACCAATGATTTACTCATCTTGGATCTATTTCTACATATATTTTGTGATTGATTTTGTTGACTGATTTGTTTACATTTGTATAATGATTGTTTTGTACCTCAGTGTGACATTTTCATTTTGTACTTTATTTCACTTTAGAGGCCTTTTTGGTAGAAAAGTGACCTAAAAATAGACAAACACGCATGCACACACACACACACACACACACACACACACACACACACACACTCAGTGTGTGAGTAAATAAATATTTGAAATATGATGCCACCCAAAAAATCAGTATGTCAAAATACATCTGGTAATTGTGTTATTTTTGCACAAGCACCCTTGAGATGTGAATTGTACAAAGACAATACAGTATTATTCATGCCTGTATTTTGGCCAATTGGTTCTTCTCTTTATGCCAACTCTTGGCAAGTACATGACTTTTTAATCCAAAATTGATCCAGTCTCAGTTACATGGAGTAATTTGTAGCATGGTATTTAGCAGTGGCGTCGCCAGGGGCGTGTCACCCTAGGGTGGGCGCGTGTCACCTGGGGGCCGCGGAGGCGCGCATTACCCCCCTTTACCCCCCGGGCCCCCGCCACCATGCGTCACCTACCAGGCTCCACGCGGCTCGGCCTCTTCGGCTTGTTCTGCGCATGCATGCATTTTTGCACATTTTTGCATGTGCACACAACACCACTGAGGCCAAGAGGCTGCCCTCTTGCCCTCAGCGGCATTGTGCACATGCGTGAAAACGCCGCTGAGGGCCTAATCTAAAGAGGCCGAGCCGCCGGCCAGAGAGGACACATGGAGGCCCTCTCCCGGACCCGGCTCTCATACCGGGCAGCCAGGCTGTATCGGACCATCTGGGGCAGGGGGGAGCAGCAGCGTGCACGCCAAGGGGAAGCCCTTGGCGTGCGTCACCCCCGGTGCCCCGCCCCTCCCGCCATGGCCCGATGACGCCCCTGGTATTTAGTAGGCATTAATATTTTAAATGAATGGTTTGTGACCTTAAATCAACCTATTTTGTATAATTTTTACTCTGTGTCTTGAATGTAGAGATGAATGTCCCATCTTCACTGAAATCTTGAGAGAGAGATGCTGCAACCTATTCCTTTGAAATAACATGTCTCCTAAAGCTTTCTGAAATTACAGTTTACCATATCAAAGGAGCAATCAGAGGCTGAGGGAAAGGCCCATAAAGTTATTATAGTCTTCATAGTTCAATAGAAGATGAAAAACCTCTATAGCTATAGTCACCCTAGTTGGTTCTTTTGCGTAAGCCCTCGCTCAGTCTAAAGTCTAAACTAAAGATTCAGTCTGAGTCTAAACAGAATTGGGTAGAAAGTCAGTGGAGATTCCCAGACATCTGCCCCCCATCTCAACAGCACTCCTACAAGTGGAACTGCAAGGACAAGATGCTCCACCTAAGTAAGCAGAGGGGGGGGGGCTTACTAAGGACATGAGTCCATACCTCAAAACAGGACTCCCACACCTGCTCCATCAGCCCTGCCAAACAAGTAGATCTTGTCCATATCTTTCACACTAGAACACCATAAAGAGTGGATAGGGCAGCCCCCAACTCTCTGGAATATGGGGCTTGGGTTCTAGTCCTTCCTCTGATCTAAAATGTCAACAAGACACCCAAGAGGTAGGCTTTGTTTTGTAGAGGCCTCTTCTCATTCTCAAGAATGAGATGCAGGACCACTCTGCACATTGGGGTAAACGTGCTATTAAGAGGTGTGCATAAAACCATTTAAAAAAACCGATATGAAATCAGTGACCAGCTATTCTCCTTAACACCTGCCTTTTATTGTTGTTGTTGTCTCCCCTGTTCAGAATCCCAGGAATTCCAGATGAGTTCTCCACTTGTCCCTCTTAAACAGGGTTAATTCCTAAGTTCTGGGGCTCCTGGTAAATCTTGGGGTCCTGGTAAATCACTGTCCCCCTTGTTGCCTGATGAGATGCTGAAATAAACTCATGTGCATTAACACTAAGGCATTGTGTTAGGCACCGCCTAACATTATGATTTCACATACTTGGTTCACTTTGACTTATGGCACTCATGTTTTTCTAGTAATGTTGTTCTCAAAATAACACCTTTTTGTCTACGCAAGACAGGCTGTTGCATTGTAAATGATGATGATGATGATGATGATGATGATGATGATGATGATGATGATGATGATGATGATGAATTGGATTTTTATCCCATTTTTCTCCCCCATGGGGGACCCAAAGCGACTACACAAACAACAGGTGGAATACACATAAAAGCAGGTGGAAAAGAGATTTCACCAATGCATAATACTTTATACTGTTGGTGAGGTAGGGCAATGGTTCCCAAACTTACCGGAGTCACGGCGCCCCCGGCCGCAAACTCTTCTTCCTGGCTCATCTGGGCACTGCCATCTTGGATCATGTGAAATGTCACGTGATCTAAGATGGTGGCACCCAGGAGAGTCGGTAAGAGGGGCCACTGGGGACATCCCACGACGCCCCAGTGAGCTTGTTGCGATGGCATCGCAAAGCACACTTAAGGAACCACTGATGTAGGGGATTATTCTTGCTGTGATAAGAGGGGTACAAGTACTCAAGAATGCCTGTGTTCTGATCTGTGAAAGATTGAATGTATATAACCAGCCCACTTCACCAATATCGCTCAGAGACACCAAAAGCTTGTTGTCCATGTCAGCTAATCAACACTGAAAAAACATGTTAAATCCAACAAGGGAGCTGTCTAAAACCCAACGCGTTACAAACAATCAGCTCATTGTAAACCATTCCCCAAATTACCAGAATATCAATATCAGGTTCAGTTACATTTGTCTTGGTCCCAAGCCAGAAATAATGATAATTTTGAAAGGACTATAAAAAGAAAAAAGAAAAGCAAAAATCGTAAAAAAAAAAAAGTCAGAGAGTGAAATATCTCTCATTCAGTTTTGAGATCCATGAGAATCAACGTTATTTTCATATTCTTTTGCTGCTCCCCTTCCCCAAATAGGACACTTTTTTTTGAGTTCTCATTATCATTAACTAGCTAAAAGTAAAGGTAAATGTGACCCCTGACAATTAAGTCCAGTCGTGTCCGACTCTAGGGTGTGGTGCTCATCCCCATTTCAAAGCCAAAGAGCCAGCGTTGTCCGAAGACGCCTCCGTGGTCATGTGGCCGGCATGACTCTCCTTGCCGCAGCGCGTAGCATGCAGCTGGAACACGGAGCGCTGTTTACCTTCCCGCAAGCGGTACCTATTTATCTACTCACATTAACATGCTTTGGAACTGCTAGGTTGGCAGGAGCTGGCCAAGCAACGAGAGCTCACCCCGTCGCGGATTCGAACTGCCGACCTTTCGATCGACAGCTCATGGTTCAGCGGTTTAACCCACTGCGCCACCCACTGGCCTATTAACTAGCTAGAGAGTTCAAAAAAGCAACACGTTCCAGACAGGCAGCCAATTACAACCCTTTTGTGGATATCCTGAATCTCTACACTAATTTCAGTTTCACCTTTTAGATTGCTTATTAGAAATTGATGGTATCTTCCCCTGTCTTCAGTGAGAAGATATAGGGTAGGGGGCAGAAACAAGTCTTTACAGATATATTCAAAATTTACCAACGTTCCAAATGTTGTCATCTTCGTTGCAATTTTAATCCAAATGCTAAATGGGAAGTTTTACCTCAAAATTAGACTTGTTGGCATCTCCTAGTAGTTTTTGATCTTTGTAAGCATCAAATATGGATATCAAATATGGACTCTCAAAACTATCAAATACTAAATACCATGACCCAATGCAGTTAAAGGCCTAATATCTTTGCATGCCAGCTACAAAATACAGTACTCCCCCCATACCCGCTGGGGATATGTTCCAGGCCCCTCCGTGGATAATTGAAACCGTGGGTGGTTTCCTGAGGGCCCACACCCTGCCTCCCCTGCGGGCAGGCATGCTCGCCCCCCACAGCTCTTATTTTTCTTTCAACAAGCTTTGTTTCTTCCTTAAAACAAACAGAGAAGCAGCCTCCATTGCAGGTAAGTAGAACGAGACTAAGTCCTAGAGAGGCTCTGCAAGGTTTCTGTTAACCTTGCAGAGCCTCTCTAGAAGTTAGTCTCATTCTACTTGCCTGCAATAAGCAACCAGAAGCTTGTTTAAGTTTGTTTTAAGGCCTACTGGGAAAAAAGTAAAAGCCGGGGGGGGGGGGCTGCAATCCGTGGATAACTGAAACCGTGGATAGCGAATCCATGGATATGGGGGCCCACCTGTACTCCCAAACATCAAATATTGAAATCTACTACAATCAGATATCAAATATTTATATAGTCAGAGAAGATCAAGTACAATATAAAATCAACATACATGGACTCTTTGGGGGGAGCAATTGCATTTTAGCTCTAGAATAGTGGTTAATAGCTCATCATAGAAATGGGAAGACACCCCTGTAATACAATTATTTTTATTTATTTATTTATTTATTTATTTATAGAATTTTTACCCCGCCTTTCTCCCACCAGGGCAACCAAGGCGGCTTACAACAAAAATATTAAAATACATGAATACATTTAAATACAATTACTAGGTCACCTGTAGCTGACTGTCGACCCAATCCTATTCAAAGCCCCATGCTGTGATCCAGCTACACTGGGGTAGCTCCGCTATATCCGGCATGGGACTGGAGGCTACTGGAAGTTTCCTCAAGGTAAGGGGATGTTCATACCCTTACCCCATGTTGAGCCCTAGCAACCTCTATGGGGCTACACGGATGTGCACCAGCTAAATGGCTGGCGCAAATCCAAACAGCTTTGTGTCAGGCTTTTAAGCCCGGGAAGGGGGATAGGATTCAGCAGAGGCCTCCTCCCCACACTCCCCCCACCCTGAAATGTCCCTCCCCACCCCCACTCCACCTTCCCATCGCCTGAAATGGAGCTCACCTGCCCCGGCGGGTGCTGCTCCTGTGCCGGCGGAGGCCTGCCAGTGCCGGCCTCTAAACCGGCGCAACATGCTTTATGGCATGGTTGCAACAGCGCGGAGCCTAGTACCACTAGCGGAGGCCGACTTAGGATTGGGCTGTATTTTATTGTTCTGCCTCATTAGTTTTATAGTCCAGGGTTTGTTGTGCTGGTTAGAATTACTTTCTTCCAGCTATGCTGAATAAGCAGAATCTGATGGGAAAACTAAAGGAAAACACAATAGTGAAGCAGCGTAGCAGTGCCAAGTCTTCCCGCAGCTAGGAACACTCCCCTCACTAATCACTGACCAAACATTTCAGCAAACCAGTCTCGGAACCCATTAATCTATCCATATATGTGTTGTCTCAGTTACATATTTCCCCTCCGTTCCCATTACAATTGCTAGTTCCTTTTCACTGTCTTCCCTCAAAACTATGCTGACCTCTGCAGAGGGAAAGCAGGATCTCAATGTAAGAAACAAATAATCAGGAGACAGCATACATATCTTCCTTATCTTGCAATAGCAGGTCAGGTACAAACAACTAAGCCATCAGGCCCCTTCAGCTCCAACAAATGTGCTTAAAGTAAAATGATTATGCAATAAAAATATAGGGGGGAATCCACCCAGAGGTTTTCCTTAGTGATATCCAAAGTACATCTCTGTTACATGTCCAAGCCTTTAGAATGTCGCATGTTACAAATCTAAAGAAATAGCAACCTGAGAATTGAGTAGGAGTTGGTTCTTATTCAAACAACCCAAAAGGCATGAAATTCAGGAGGACATGACAAATGCAAAGCAGGCATCTGCTAGCTGTACAGTAATATAGTCGACCAATTGCCCCATTGAGCCACCCATTTTAGTGCATGATGGGAATTATATATTTTTTTTCTACTTGCTTCATATTGTTCTAGAAACAGATTGCTCCATCTTGTGGCCAGATTAATTTTTATGCAACAGCATAAATCCCAAAAATCATGACTCCCATCGTATGCTGAAAATTGCTTTGACTGTGCACTGAAGAAATAATTTGCCCATCTTACCGCATGCGTGACCAGCCATGATACACCTGAATTTCTATTGTGTGGGCTGGATTAGCATAAATTCATGTATTTTGATTTAGCTGTCAGATCCCAAATCATAAAGAATTTTATTTATACATTTTTATACATTTTATTTATACATAAATATGTGTATGCGTGAGTTGCTAGACCATAAACTATTCCAGTCTGTATTATTTTTGAATAGTACATCTTGTTTAATAATGGTGTGGTGAGTCCAGGAGCAATGTTGAATCCAACAACCACATTGCCTTCCCAGCCCTTTGACGTGGAGCTATTCTGAAAGAACGTACGAATGTTCACTTCAAATTCAAATTTCTCCTTTTTACAACTGGTGTATAGTACTTCTCACTTACATAAAAAAATTACTCCCTCAAAATACAATGCCCCTGCATTAAACATATAACAAAAGTAACTCGGATTCCATTATTGGGTACTGATAGAACCATCCTTTTTCTTAACCTATCACAACCTCCAAAAGATTTGACAACATTATTAAAACTTTGTTGATTTATGTTAGTTGCCATGAGACAGATGTGATTCCAGCACAACAGTCCATTTGTGTGTGCATACATACCCGTAGCGAGAAAATAAGCTTGCACAGACTTAAATGTCACTTAGCCAAATTTAGAACTTATTCAAGAAACTAGCATACGTGCTATTGAAAGTATTTAAGCATGCCTATCTTGGAAATTTACACTAGCCAAAAAAAAAAAGAAATTTATAAATTATAATTGTATTACACTGTAAACTTCCTTACAGAGGATGGGATGTGGTTAAATATCTGAATAAAACAAATAGCAAAACCATTTACAGTTTACAGTGTAACAATTTTACAGAGAAATACAATTATAATTTATAACATTTCATTTTTTTGGCTAGTAGGTAAATTTCCAATATAGGAAATGCTTAAATAGGCATGCTTAAATATTTTCAATAGCACTTGTGCTAGTTTCTCGAATAAGTTCTAAATTCGGCTAAATTCGGCGAAGAACACAAAATGGAGCTAGGGAAGTTAAAAAAAATATTTAAACATAAATTCTAAACATTGCAGATCTTCAAGTTCTTTTTGAAGTGAATCCTACTCAAACCGGTCCACTGAGTCCAGCAGAGCTAGTGACTTCTCTGCTTGAGGAAATAGAAGAACAGACTGCCTAGTATTAGTGCCTTTTCTGAAGTGTTGAGGTTGTCCCTCCTTTTTTCCCTCTCCAGTTTTCCATCTGAAAAAAGCATCAGTTTCTCTAAAGACAGGTATGGATAGGACCAGGCGCTGCTGGGGGAGAAGACGGAGGAGTTGTGTTGATACTTGATATAACAACTCAGGCCCAAGTGGGAAAAGGGAGAAGTGATAGATGATTTGTAAGTAAGACCTTGACTTTTGCATGTAATGGAATCTCTTTGGATTTGCCTAGAAATCACAGCCCAGACAGGAATGTCTTCTGAATCCCTTCTTCCCGCTCCTACAGATGTAATAAAATGATATTGTACGGAAACAGGGGGTATTTAAAATGCATGTAATCTTTTTAAATGAAGACATCAGTTGACACATAGCTCTTTTTTTTAACAGCTCTCGCGGCCTTGAGTGCATTTGTAGGATTCTCCCATGAAAGCCCACGACTTAGAGCCTTATTTCGCAGCTGTATGAAGTGGTAGAAATGCTCCGCTAGTTAGAATGGACTGTGACTGTGGGGATCACATTTTAATGCTCCTCTCTGTGTTAAAAATCAAAACCAAAAAAGACTTCCCTGCATTGTGCAAATAGAAAACTAGGACAACAGGAGGCTGCCTGAGCAAGAACCGTTCAACCTCTCTCTCCCCGACGTACTATTTTCACTCTATTTCCAGTGAGAGATCTTTATGTAGAGGGACCGTTCAACAGTGGCATCCCTTGCCTGCAGTCTTAAGTGATACAATCCATCTCATTCTGCCCTGTATGTAGACACTACCCTATTTCTTCTCCCTGCAGGATAACTTTTAACAGGTCTGGCAGTGGGACTTCTCCAACTCAATGCGATACAGATTCCCACAGAGGCAAATCCCTCCCCACCCCGTTCCTCGATTCCCCTCAATTCCCCTCCTTTCTCAAGTCTCAGAGGTGAAAGCTGGACAAACCTGACCAGAACAAGGCACATGCCCAGTCTGCTCTCCTAGCTCACATCTGGACAGCTCCAGATGTGTTTATCTGCAATGTCATCTTGTAATGGTCACAGTCTTTGCCTGACCTACCTCAGTGAGTTGCTGTGAATATAAAATTAGGGAAAGACCTATACCGTAGTGCAGGGGCTCTCAACCTTTGGAGGCCCGGGTACCCCCTATCACGGTCCAATTTTCTGAAGTACCCCTGCTAATTAACTGCTTATTAATTGGATTAATCAATTAATTAATTAATTAGGTAATTAATTGTTAAATAAAAAAGTACTAAAAGAATTTTAAATGTGAAAAAATGTCTTCTTTAACTCTGTGAGTGTGAGAGTGTGAGAAAGAGACAGACATGCAAGGATCTCTTTTTTTTCTCCAAGTCACACTTCCCAAAATCAGCACCTCCCTCCCCCATCCCACCAAAGTACATTTTTCAAAGTACAAAAATAAGTCCAAAACCAAAATCAGAGAGACAGAAGGGCTCCAAAAATAATTACAATTTAAAATACATATTAACACTTAATTTGATGCTGATGGGACAGATAAGGGGCAGAGCTTGGTGTACCCCCAGCAAGAGGTCTGCGTACCCCTAGGGGTACCCATAACACAGGTTGAGAACCCCTGCTTTAGTGTATACAGTTTTCTGAGCCTGTGGAGAAACTCTAGGGATGCAAATGTGATACATAGACAGCGCAATCCTGTGTAACCTTTCACCGGTGTAACAGTAGATGCACCGGTATAAGTGCACTTATGCCAGTGTAAGTGCACTTACATCGGTGCATCTTCTGTTACACCAGTGCAAGATTACACAGGATTGCGCTGTAACACTAATACTAATTAACAAGTACTTAGGGTATGGTTGTTCTTTCTATTATTCACCCTAGCACAGAGTCTTTCTGGTGCCTGTTTGCTGGTGGTGTTCTGCATCTTTTTTAGATTGTGAGCCCTTTGGGGACAGGGTGCCATTTAATCATTTGATTTTTGTCTGTAAACCGCTTTGTGAACTTTTTGTTGAAAAGCGGTATATAAATACTGTTAATAATAATAATAATAATAATAATAATAATAATAATAATTCAATAGGACATAATATTATTTGGTAGGAGTGTGCCCTTAATATTTTATTGCTACATAATAGCTGCTCATACATTATGTCAATAATTCTAACAACCCTGTAAGGTGGGTTAGTATTGGTATTATGAATAAGCTGCTGAGTATACTCAATACTAGATCCAGGCTTATCACTATGTAGTACACATGCCCTAAAATATATAAGACAGACTTTTGCCCAGTCATCAAAAGTTTCTTGTTAATGAGCACCAGGAGATCAAATTAATGACATGATATGTAATACCTTTAGATACAACAAATATTTATTAGGATGCCGAAAGGGTTTGATTAATTATTTCCTTGTTATGGAATATACTCATAGTTGCAGAAATATTAGTAGCAAGTAAATATTGAAAATCTACTTTGAGCAATGGGTAACGGAACTGTAGCAGGAAGCTGAAATGACAAAGGACACAGTCCAGTGGAGCTGGTATATAAGAGAACTTGCCAGTAGATGGATAACATCTGAAATTAACTGCTTATTTATTTATTTATTTATTTATTGATTCATTCATTCATTCATTCATGTACTTACTTACTTACTTACTTACTTACTTACTTACTTACTTACCACGCAATCCTGTGTATGAATAGCACCGGGGCAGGCACTGGGTGTCGCGCATGTCCCGTAAAGCACTTGCACAACACCCGGAGAGCAAGAAGTGCCGGAGCTGCGGTTGGCGCTGTTTGCCCTGCCATCTTCCGGCCCTGCACCAGCTGGAGCATGTAAGACCTACGCCGGTCGGGGCAGAAGCAGGGGTAGGGTGGACCAGGTGGCAAGGGAGGGCTGCCATTGGCCGCCTGGGGCCTGGAGGGGCGGGGATACTGGAGGCCAAGATCCCCGATATCCCAAGCTCCCTCCAGGCCCCAGATATACTGACATGGCCAGTGTTAATGTGCACGAGCTCTAGAGCTCACGCACATTCAAGGAGGCCTCCCGCCGCTTACACAGGTGGAAGAGGGACGATCGTCCCCTTCTCCCGAGGTGTTCCCGGGCTGCTCCAGGGCAGCCTGGGAACTCAATAGGATATGGTGGGCGGCCCTTTAGGCCGGCCGCCGTATCCTACACAGGATTGGGCTGTTTCTTACTTACTTATTTAAAGAATGCATATCCTGCCTTTCCCAAGCTGAAGCGTATGCCCAAGGTGCCTTAGTGTGGATGTGTGAGAGAAGGCAATATTCAGACTCTTTCAAAGCTGTATGGTTGCCTTTTATATATTTTTGCAAGACTCAAAAATATATTAAACATATTTAATTGGAAGTTGGGTTTTATAATAATGTAGCTGGCATATATTAGTATAATTATGATTATTGGCACAATCCTATGGTGCTACTGCACTGGCCTAGAGTGTGCTAGGCCATCGTAGGCTGTCGCAAATGCGCTGTGAAGCCTGCACCAGCCCGAACACGCCAGTGCACCGCTTGGACACGCTCCAGCCTAGGTAAGCCAGCGTGTGGGGGGGGGGTGGAACAGGGAGAGGTATAATGGGACAGGAGGTGGGCAGATTCGGCCCAGGAGGGGGCGGGATCGGCGGCAGCGGCATGTGTCGAATCCTAACTGCCTTCCTAGGCCATTTTTTATTACATAGCCCTCCTGGACTTGCACCAGAAAAATAGCTGGCGCAGATCCAAGGAGGCCCATTGTGAGGGCTGGGGCTTTCCCCGGGGTAAGGGAACAAAAGTTCCCTTCCCCTGAGGAGACCTCCCAGCTCCCACGTTCTGCACAGGATGCAGCGTTGCCTGCACCGGCCTCAATGGATCGCTGGGCAGAAAGTTCAGTAGGATTGGGCTGCCCATCTTTTCCAAATCAAGTTTTTTTTTCCTAATGTTTTTGTTTATTTTTTATTTTTCCTTAAAATAGGATAAGCTGACTTGTTCCTTTTTTTGTTTATACAAGTAATTCTGTAAAATCCATTAAAAATACTTTACTAAAAATTAGCACGGGAGTTGGCTTTACAGCCTGGATCTACCAAGGTAAGTGGATTAAAACTAATCTCACTCCATTCTCTTGGCTGCCGCTGGTGTGACTTGTATCCAATAATTGAAATGACTTGGATCTAGTATAATTGCTGAATGTGGATCCATCCATATATTATGAATGAGAGATAAAATGTCACCCTTGTGTAGAGCAGAGTCTCACATTGGCAAGATACGAAGCCCTCTAGACCAGTGTTTCTCAAACTGTGGGTCGGGACCCACTTGGTGGGTCGCGACCTGATTTATGGTGGGTCCCAGGTGATGGAAAGATCAGTAATTGCCACAAGCCCTGAGGCTATCTCAAAAATCAGATAGCTGCTAATTGCCCTTCAAAAAGCTGAGCTCCTGCCGTTTGCAAGATAGCTGCTAATTACCCTGCAAACAGCTGAGCTCCTGCAGTTTGCAAGCTTGTGTAAATATAGGGAGATAAATGTTTGAGCGTCTCGTAAAGCTATGTGGGTCCCAATAGAGTGTCATTTTTAAAAAGTGGGTCCCGGTACTAAAAGGTTTGAGAACCACTGCTCTAGACCTTAAAAGTACTATACTGTACTTCTGTGTGTAATAGCAATGTAACACTTTCCATGTTGTATTTCTCTTCCTCCTGTGCTCTCACAGGCACTGACTGTCCAGTCGCAGTTGGAATTTTGCAAAATACTGTCTTTCAGCAAGGGCTATAAAACTAACTCAGGTTCCGACATCACAACCCTGTAAAGAACTGAACAAATTTCACTTTTCTAGATGCCAGAATACTGGGGTTTGTCTCTCACTTGTCCCGAAAATATTTTTTCCCTAAACTACGGTAATTTGACACGGGATGGCTTTGTGCAACCCCAAGACACATATTTTGATAGTTATTGTTAAGCTCCCACTTAGAGGTTATAATTTAAAAAAACACAAAAGATTCCAGTAAGCAAAAGTAGATAAATAATAAAAATAATCTGACGTGAGCAAAATGAAGGCTGTTGTGGTTAAAGGAACTGCAATCAGTTGTTGCATTATGATTGCTCCAGAGTAATGAAATAATGTATTTATTTTTCACATTTTTATACCGCCCTTCCTCCAAGGAGCTTAGAGTGGTGTACATCCCCTCCCCTCTGGTCATACTCCCTCACTTTTTTATTCCTCTTTTTGAATTCACACACCACAGTATTATTCAGCAAGATGCAGTGTAATGTGTCTGTATAACTTAGAAACTGTATTTCAAATGAGTTGTCTATTGGAAAGAAAGAAAGAAAGAAAGAAAGAAAGAAAGAAAGAAAGAAAGAAAGAAAGAAAGAAAGAAAGAAAGAAAGAAAGAAAGAACCAGCACAATCTCATGCAGAATTTTGCATATCTAAACCAACTGAAATAAATAGGCTTAAGCATACCTAACTCTTATAAAGATCAGGTTTTGTTTCAGTTTTATTTATGAACAAAATAATTATCCCATCTTTCCAGACATAAGAGAACTTGCCAGTGGATGGATGGATTCCATCTGAAATGAACTGCTTAACGGCACAATTCTAGGAATGCCTACTGAGAAGCAAACCCCATTGTGTT
Source organism: Plestiodon gilberti rubricaudatus (assembly GCA_026170595.1). Taxonomy (NCBI): domain Eukaryota; kingdom Metazoa; phylum Chordata; class Lepidosauria; order Squamata; family Scincidae; genus Plestiodon; species Plestiodon gilberti. The sequence continues at coordinate 102,827,960 of JANXHW010000002.1, read as the reverse complement.
CAACGGGGTTTACTCTCAGGAAAGGATTGCAAGGGATTACAGCTTTACGGCACAATCCTATCGTTCCCTTCTTAGGCCAATGCAGCAACCCCCTACATCAGATTAAAATAATGTAATGAATGCTGATAAAAACAAAAGGAGAAAAATGACAATAAAACACAGAGCCTAAAAATACAAATCCAAGGAGCAGAAGTCTCAAAGTCACATAAGCCAAGTCCAAAGTTTTCCAAAAGAGAGATGTTTTTATTGCGTGGCAGAAGGCCATCAACTAAAGGGAAAATGAACCTGCCTTGGGAGGGTTTTCCCAAGTCTGGGCACAGGAGCTGAAAAGGCTCTGCTTGGATCACCTCTCCGGCGTCCTAAACAACCAAGCCTGTGACATTGGGGGTACCCAGAGAGGGGTCTCCCCAAAATATCTTAGTGGCTAGACAGGTTCAAACTGTATTTACATTCATTTCATCTGAAAACTTTATTCTGATCAAGTAATATTCTTAATTGTCCGCTTAAAAATACCGGTAAATACAAGCACTATGTTTTTTTATTATTAAACCAGGCAGTTGCTTTCCCCATATATATAGTTTCTGGAGGGGGCAGGAAGACACCCCAGTTGCCTCTTCTAAGGCTATTGGAGCCTGTTTACCCAATCATTCTGATAAAGGCATTAGTACTCCATCACGTTTTGTTGTTTCTTTCAGGCATACGCATTGGTATAAAGGGTCTGTGATATGGGTGACGTAGGCCAAGAGAGCGAATGTTCTGTGTTACCTATGAGGTGAAAGAAAGTTTGCATCAATTAGGTAAAGGTAAAGGTGACCCCTGACAATTAAGTCCAGTCGTGTCCGACTCTAGGGTGTGGTGCTCATCCCCATTTCAAAGCCGAAGAGCCAGCGTTGTCCGAAGACGCCTCCGTGGTCATGTGGCCGGCATGACTCTCCTTGCCGCAGCACGTAGCATGCGGCTGGAACACAGAGCGCTGTTTACCTTCCCGCAAGCGGTACCTATTTATCTACTCGCATTGACATGCTTTGGAACTGCTCGGTTGGCAGGAGCTGGCCAAGCAACGAGCGCTCACCCAGTCACGGGAATCGAACTGCCGACTTTTCGATCGACAGCTCATGGTTCAGCGGTTTAACCCGCTGCGCCACCCGCTGGCCTGGTGCATCAATTACTCTTCTACAAAACCTTCACTCTATCCTTCATAAACAACCAGGCACCAAGGAGCTCCTTTTTCTTTGTGTGTGTGTGTGTGTGTGTGTGTGTGTGTGTGTGTGTGTGTGTGTGTGTGTGTGTGTGTGTGTGTGTGCAAGTGCACTCACACAGTACAAACTAAGGATGCGTTCAACTCTTTTCTGTTTCCTTTTGTCTTCTATTGAACTAGATTAAACTTCCAATTACCCCACATGTCCCTTTACGTTTACAACAACCACGATTCCCAATAACCTTTTTGCACGCCAAGATACAGCTACAGCAATTCCTTTAAACTTCTATACGACTCTTACGTTCACTTCCTTAGTTTGAAATTTTTTAAAAGCAAATACAGGTAGTACAAACCTCCTCTATGTATCAGCCAATTAAATGTTAAAAAAATAAAATAAAAAGGCCAATTCACTCAGTCTTCCTTGGGCTTGTTTCAAACATGCTTGGCCCCAAAAATAAAAATCAAACTTGTAATAATCAAATAAGCTACCCACAAAGTAGTGTGAATCAGCCCTGCCCTGGCGTGTTTTGAATTGACTGTTTAATTACTGATGCATCTCAATGCACACATTTGAGGATCTCCAGTTAGCATTCAGCACCTAATACGTTAAGCATTTAAAAATACAAGTTAAGCATTTAAAAATAATTGATGATGAATGGTGGTGATGACTACATAACAATCTCTCTTGATCAATTTTTTTGGGGGGGGGCAGGGGGGAAATAATTCAAACATACTGAGATCCAGAAAGTCAAACAGACTGTTCACAAAGCCATCAGTACTAACCAATGATCAGAGGAGACAGTTCCAATTAAAATCTGTCATCATCTGCAATTAATGAATTAATTGCTTGCTGCGCTGATTAACTGGATTAGTATTTTCAGCTCTAATTCCCCTCCAGCCTCCTTGAGATGGGTATCTGTGTGTCTGGAGGAAGCTGGGAGGAAGGCTGTGCTGGGGGCAACCTGACTTCCCCAATCAAATGTGCTTGGAATTCTTCCTTGTTTCCCTTCCCCATGGGAGCAATAAACAAACAGACAAATAGGCCAGGAACACTCTTCGACGGCCACCCTAACCACCTGCTATGCCCCAACCAGCCTCTCTAGCCTGAGATCAGGCGGAAGAGTCACAGGCCAAGCAGAATGGCTGTCGACTTTATAAATATCCCTCCCGCAGCTGCTAAAGCTGAGGTGTCAGACTGAAGAGCAAAAGAGATTAATTTGGGCACATCTTGTCGTATTACAAGGATTGCTTAGACAGTTGTTGAGGGCTTTTTTTTCCACATTATATTTTACATCTCTCTCTCAGGAAGAGACCATCGCATATTTACTGAGAAATATGGTGCGGCGGTAAGGAATTAATCTAGTATGTAGGTTCTCAAGTTTTCACAACCCATCGAAATCTCAGAATTAAAAACATTAGCATTCGCCAGGTTTCCTGGTTGTTAATTAAAAGGATATATTAAAAACTGCCTTAATGTTTCGTTGGGTAACATTCCCAACATCTTCGGAAAGGTTGACGCAGCTACTAGATAACTGTAGTGCTTTCCCAGCCGTTTGATCTTCCATTTTAAAGGTTCTGATGTGCTTTCCGAGTGTTAACAATGAATCTAGTTTTGAAGATACCTAATCTAGGTAAGGAATTAATCAAGATGCAGAACACACCATAAGACAGTCCTCTCACAGATACACACAAGCTAAAATGGGGGGGGGGGAGAGAACCACCAAACTAAGGTAAACTCATAATTCATAAATGAAACTCTTTCACGGCATTAATAACTGTAACTCCTTTTTCTGTTCTTATTATTAGGTCTAACACAGTCTAGTGCTAAAACTAGATTAAGAAATATAGACCAGTTTGGAGTGTTCAGGTTTATATAATCACCTGTCTAGGTTATTATTAGCATATAAAAGATGAAAGGGAGCTGTATTGAAACAAAGAATGTTCCCCAGTTTGCCCTGACCTAAGGGGTGCATATGTAGATTTTAACATGACTGATACCATTTACACAGTCCACATTTTATTACCGAGAGCTGCGCATAATAACAGACTCATGGCCTGCTCTGCAGCCCAGGTAAACTGAAGCACTTGGACTGTGGCTAACAATGGCTGTGATCTGAAGCATATGTGCTAGCAAGTAGGCCCCAAGTTATGTCCCTCCCTGGCACTTAATTTCCTTAAACATGGCTCTGGATTTCAATGGAGTTTATTCCCAAGAATGTGGTAAGAGTTGGCAATATACCGTATTGTCCCGAGTATAAGACGCACCTGATTATAAGACGCACCCTTAAAGTTTGGTGCTATTAAAACAATTTAATTAAATCACTGGCATTAAATTGCAACAGCCTGATTATAAGACGCACCCCTAGTTTAAAAACTTACATTAGGAGAAAAAAGTGAGTCTTATACTCAGACCAATACAGTATAATTAAGCTTAAATTTGAGCACCTGAGCTCTTGAGCCAGTTAGAAAACAACTGTCTGCCACAGACAGCAATGTGAAGGGGGAAAAACCCTCGGATTTAAGGTGATGATTGGTACCTCTACCCTAAAGGGCAGGCAGTAAGGGCCATAGTAAGGGCTATGATAGATTCCAGAGGAATGTATCTCCAAGTCTTAAGTCTATCTCCAAGTCCCCAAGCCTTAAGTCTTAATGTATCTCCAAGTCTATCTCCAAGACAAGGCTTAGGTGCCAGGTCTTAGGGCTGTTGTGTAAAATCCATTGATTTCCATTCCAGTGAAGTGTTTCTAGGGTAGCAGTTTAGCAGTTCACATGCACTTAAAAAGAAAATCTCTTTGATTAAAATTGAACTTTCTTCAGAATCATTTTGCCTAGGAGAGCACAATTGTGTAACGTTCAAATCGCTCACCTTCACTGGGTTGTGGTTCGGATTGCATTACCACCACTGAAACACAAGCAGTTCTCAAACTGTGAAGCTTGGAAGTGCAGAGCGCAAGCCAGAAGGAGGGCTGCACTCGGAAGGGAAAACATCTCCAGTATGGAAGGTTCTATATATGAATAGAACAATATTGTAAAGACCCTTATCGGGTCTAGGATAGCCTGCCTGTGTAAACCGCCTTGAATAAATCTGATGAGAAATCTGATGATAAAAAGGTGGTAAATAAATAAATAAATAAATAAATAAATAAATAAATAAATAAATAAATAAAACTGTAGGTCAACCCCTTTGGGGGGGGGAAGTACAGAACACTTGCAAGGGAGGGGGGAGCAAATTTCCAGCAAAGGATAGGACTCCCAAGGCTCTTGGAGGACTTCTTCCTAGCACTTTCCAAGAAACAGCTATGTGCAATTCCTCTAAAGGAGGATCTTCATTGATTGGGTGTGTGTCTGTTTGTGCACGCGCACGCGTGTCTGTTCCCCCATTTGCCTCATCATCCCAATTTGATTTGCGAAAAATGTTTGCTTTGTTTCCACGAGGTTTTCTCGATGTGCATTTTTAGGAAGAGCAGTAGATTATTTTTTCAAATGCCAGTGTTGGACTCGTGTCCCAGTACACAGATCGTTGAATGCAGCAGCAAGCTGTGCATGCACAGCAGCATTATGGGTATGCGCAAAGATCTGTGTGCCTGGGACTTATGTTGGTGCTGGGTTGGGGGACACAAATGGTAGAGTCAGTTTAAAAATGGACACTGACTGAGCTCTCGCAGTTTGGGAAGCCGCCCTTGGTTGAACGCTGAATGCTATCAATCTCTCCCAGAACAGAAAGTAAGTTTGTACCTTCTTCGAGGTAAGAACAGACGCACAGGCGGCCAACATGGACACATTGCATGTATGTATGTGTGTGTTTCTCCCAAAGCACAGTGGGAGCCTACCCTGCCCCCCCCCAAAAAAAAATACAAAGAAGCACATGTATATTGTTGTTGACTGACTATGTTTCCTTTCTTTCCCATAGGCATTTCTGCCTTTTCAGCCATGCCTCTAAACTGATGGCAGGATCCACTTGAAGCCAGAAATTCACTTCCGACTCCTTCAAGAGCATTTCAATTCAAAATCCGCAGTCAGTGATGTTAAAAGGGAGTTCATCAAACAATATTAAGGAGGGGAGGCGCACACTCACCACCGACGCAGTTTTAGTTTTAACAAAGGAGCCCCGAACGAAGCCTTTGCGAAATAAGGCCCATACTCTCCAGGCTGGCCTTTCCCCAGAGCAGAGTCCAGCCGCAATACAGCCCCCGTCCCGCCACGGGGCACCTTCTTCACCCCAGAGTTCATCAGCGTGAAGCTGGCCGGCTGGGTTAGGCAGTATAATCCACAGAAACCGAGGTGTGAGCAAGACCCCAAGCAGAACCGTCTCTCTCAGGTTAGATAGGGGACGGCGTCACTCACCGCCCCTAGACACCTCCTCTCGCCTGCGAATGCAAAGCCCCCCAAGGCCCCAAGCAGATCTAAGGCGTGTGCAAAGGCCGCGCAAGTCTGGCCCTGGAAGAAGAAGCAGCCGGCTTGCCTGCCTGCCCACGAATCGCGGGGAAGCAGCAGCAGCCACAGCCCAGATAAGATAAACGAACTTTAGGCCTGGCCGTGGGGGCGGGAGCGGCGGCATAACGCTCCGGGGCAGCCCCAAGCTAGCGCCCCATGTTACGTCTTGGGTCTTCGACGGCCTTCCCGTACCAACACCGCGACGCCCCGCCCGGTCGGAGCCAGAACGCGCGGCCTGCCTGCGCCCACCGAAGGCGAAGGGCAGGTCGGAGAGAGCAACAGGCCGACCCGCGGCGCGAAAAGCAGAGGCGAGGAGCCGTCCTGACTCTGCGGGAACTCCGAGAGACGAGGAGGGGACGGGGGTCTCGAAGAAGCCGCCGGGTGTGTTGTGTTCCAAGGACGACGAGCCCCGTGATCGATTGTCCATTTTGTTCAGCATTGCGCAACGAGATTTTTTTCCCCCATTATTGGGTTTCAGTGGCGAGTTACTTTTCATCTCCGGTTGGAGAATTAAATATTCCTCCGCGCAGTCGTTTCTTAGGCTCTGAAAAGGGGAAATGGAAGGATGTTTCTCTCGTCGGTTTTTGTTTTTGTTATCCTACTTCGATACAGCTAATTCGTGTGTTAATTAAGCGTTTATGGAGTTTTGACCAAACGCCTTTTTAAAGACCTCACTTTGGAAAGATTTTTGTTCGCTTGCTTAAATAGATGATCGCGTACTTCGTTCCAAACGAACCCGCGGACAAAACCAAGTTGGTGGCCGCTTCTCACAGACGGCAAAACAGCGCCGGATTCAGATGGCCCCGCAAAGTGTTGTTGACGGCTCTGGGACTCAAGGCTTCGGTGTACTTTGTTGGGGGGGGGGGGGTTGTCCAGCTCCAAAACAGAATTCTTTTTTATTTTTCTGTGGAAGATTTTAAACTGCCGCGCAGAATCCAAACCTCGTCGATCGCCTGCTATTCCCGGAGGAGCTTCCCAGAAACTTGCGCGGACTCAGTTACAAGCCACCCGGATCCAAAATGATGTCCAACGTCTCCGTCAGTGTCGGAAAGTTCAGAGACAATTTCCCGACAATTTACCAATATTGCAACAAAAAAAAAAAGTTTTGCAAAAAAAAAGCAAGTACTGCAAAACGCGGTAATGACTTTAACACCATGATATGGAAATGGCACGGCGGGGTAGGACAGCCAGTCCCTACTATTATTTCCGAATTTGCAATTTCGGCTGTCCGTCCGCAACCCCGTTAAATCGAAGGTGCAAACATTAACCAATTACAAATTGTTTATAAAAGACGAAGATCGCAGGAACTCAATAAATGCGTTCCATTCACTGTCTGCGAAGGACAGGGATGGAATCCCAGAGAGAGAGAGAGAGAGAGAGAGAGAGAGAGAGAGAGAGAGAGAGAGAGAGAGAGAGCAAGCAAGCAAGCTCAGTGGTGGCACTGGCTAAATTCAGAATAAACCTGCCCAGGCTCGGTATACTGTACAAATCAGTTTGGTGGCAAATGTGTTTCGGGCACGATCCACCGGGAAATGAATGGGAACTACTCAAGAGAACGTGCCAGAGAACTTGCCTGTCGATTAGGCCCCTCGGATTTCTTGGAATAACGGGCTGGCTGGCCTTCGGCTGCAGTGGAGCCTAGTTTAGGAATCTCTTCAATACAAAATATCGTCTTTCGCTGAGGGGAGACGGGGAAGCAGGCGGCAGAGTCACGCCAATGCTAGCGAATGTCTCGCAGCATTGCTTGAAAAATCCGCGTCCCGTTTTCTGCGAAGCGGGCTCCATTGAGATCATCCAACCTTTGGACGGGGCGCCGTTTCCTCCCTCGTGTGATTGAATTGAAGCAGGCAGTTTTATTTTTGTCTTATTTTTTAATGGCCGATTTATTTTTTTTCGAAATGGATTTTTATAGCTCTGTATACAGTAGGTGTAATGTATTTTGTATTTATCCATTGACTTAAATAAATACAATAACTACAAAGTAGATGTCAAGGTCATTTGACCTGCACAAAGTAAAAGGAAGAAGAATTTCAGTTTGGCCAGACGCACAAAAATGATAGCTTGGAACTTAACCGCTATGCTTAAATCTCTTGTATGTTTTATTACATATATCTAATTATTAAACAACATGTTATTCTAATTATAACTGAAGAGATTTTGCGGGACCCCAAAGACGAGGAGATCTCCGCTCATACGGAGGCCTTTTCTGTCAATGTTTTTGCAGGCAGAGGCAGACTATATATTGGAGGATAGCAGGACAGAAGCACAGAAAAGCCTGTTTTGATAGCATTCCCGGCCCTCCGCGACGTGTTTTGCCGGAGACCCGAGCCTTTGTGTAGGGGGGGGGAGGGGGTCTTCGCAATCCCCTGTCGCGCTCTGAATGCGCTGAGGCTGCACTGTCCATCCGCCAAGCTCAGAAGTTCAACCCGCGCCCTGCCTGCCTACTGGCACCGGTTCTGGGGCAGAGCTTCCTTCCTGAAAACAGTGCCCAGCCACTGCCAGACCCTGTTGCCAATCTTGGCTTTTCCTTCCAGCAGCTCCCACCGCCCCGATCCCATCTACCCAACCGTGCGCCAGAGGACACCAGCCAGGCTCGATCCTGCCTCTCTGATTTAACTCCGCCGAACTTTTCCGAGCTTGGCTCCCGAAGGCCCAGGCCCAAGACGCGGAGACGTTCAATAAAGCGCAACCCTAAAGTTCCCACGTTGCCCCCCGAATCCCCCGCTTGTCGGTCGCTCGCTCGGCACTACACGCGAGGCGACCTGACGCCAAGTCCCTCGCCAGCCCGCCCAGCGCCACCCCCCGAGGTGGGCCCCTTTTAATTCCAGGTGAGGCTTGCCTGGGTGTCCGCTATTAATAGCCGGTGGCCAGTCTATTCCTGTCCCGCTGCTCACAGGCTGAGGGCAAGAGAAATGCAAGGCGTCCTGAAAGAGCCGGCAGCAGGAGCGCTCGTCCTAAGGACAACTCTCCCCCACCCCCCACCGCACCATCTGGTGAAAGAAATCCGTAGTCATGGAACACGCAGGATTCGCCAGGCTCGGAATCCTCTCCGCCTGCTATCAGATCCACCAGCGGCCTCGACTGTAAATACCCGCCACACTGAACTGCATCGATCGGGGTGTCCCAGTGCCGGGAGGAGGGAGGCGGAGAGAAAAGGTGCTGCTGCCCGAGCCGTTTTCACTAGTGAACTTTAAATCATCAACCACCACGTCCCGTCCCGTCCCGTCCACCCGCCCCGTGTGTGGAGGATCAGACACCCCCCCACCCACAAACACACCCACAGGTCCGTCCAAACGGGCGCTTGATTCTCAAAAATGGTTCTGAGCCGGGCTTTGATGCCACCTGCGGAACAGCTTCCGCCAGTCCCAGTGTCCACAAGTTCTTTCCCTCCCTCCGGCACGGACCCGAGAGCGCACTCACCGGCGTTGAGATCCAGGCACTGGGCGGCGGCGTCGGCGTCAGGCAGCTGCCCGTCAGGACTGAGGCTCTCCATGGACAAATCCAGGCCTTTGTCGTCCCAGTCTCGGAGCTTCCTCTTCTTGTTGGAGCCGATGAGGGCCTCCACGGAGAAGGCGTGCGCTCGGGAGCTGAGGGCCACTGCCGAGCGCCTCCTCTCGCTCATCTTAGCCGCCCGACGGGAGTCCCGGGGCCGGACGGCAGCCGCGCCAACAGACGTGGGGCTGACGAAGGACAGGACGGGGCTGAAGGGCCCGGCCCAGGCGGAGGCAGCAAGCACAGCGGAAGCCGAACGGAGAGGCCGCCCCGACGTGAGCGCCCTGAGGCCGCCCAGGCGCTACATGGGATCCGCAGCGCAGCCCGCCCGGGTCGCCGGCGCCGCTCAGAGTCGCGCTCGCGGGCTGCGCTTCATCTTTTTTTTGGTGTCCCTCTGATTGATCCAAACTTCTGGGGAACTTTTTCTCCTCTTTTCTCCCTCGCCTTGGCACGGCTGCGAGCGCCTGTCAAGAGAGAGCCGAAAAGTCCCTGCCCAATAGGAAGGCGGGAAGGCCGAAGACCTCGACGCCGGGAGCCAATGAGGAAGGGGCGGGCCAAGCGCCCAGGCTTCTCCCGCTTGGCTACTCCTGGAAAGTCGCGCGCGGAATTAACTCTTTGCAATGCAGCGGCCAAATTCCCCCCCCCACACACACACACACACACACACCGAAAAAAAAAAAAAACACAGGCGCCCAGCCTCCACCCTGACTGACCCAGATGCTCGGTCTCCCTCCGAGTCCTAGTTACTTGCGTAAGCATCCCCCCCCCCAAAAAAAAGATGGAGGGCTGCTTGGAGAAAATTCTTCTAAACCAAGGAAGGTGCAATAGAGGTAGTTTTCCACTCACACAAGTGCTACCTTTGCTTTCAAAAAACGTTTGTATGGCGATCGCGCCCGTAAGACTGGAGAGAGGCAGCGAGGTTTTGAAAATGTACTTCGTAGTACAAACATCTGGTCTCCTTCTGGGGAGGAAAAAGCCCATATCGTGGGATTTGCAGTTCCATGCACAATTCTGTTAGGGCAGTCTAATCCGTAATTCCACTGGAGTTCAATGTTTTCTGTACTATATCTTTTCTTTTTAAATCATTTTCTTCGGAGACCTTTAGTGTGATGAAACCGGTTGAAATTCAGGTAAAATTCGATTTAGCAGGGGGGTAGATGATCATGATTTGGTTCTAAAAGCAAACATGTATGAAGAAATATTGGACTTTTAAGAAACGTTTTCAGGTGTGTATGCAGAAAGCACAATTTAACAAGATATGCAGGTATCTCAACAGATATGTGAACATATATTATAGCTCAGATTATTTCAGACGATGTGTCAGGCTCTGTCGCTAATTATGTAATAGAATGTAGTATCACTGGAAATATTTTTTCCTATGCCTCTTTACACATAATCCACTATATGTGCGGATCATATACAGTATTTATATAGGAGTGTTCTTTCTCTCTACTTAAAACATACATAGGTTGCTTTACCGTAAATTCAAAGCGGTTTACAACGAATAACACTTACTTAAAAACTTGGACACAACTGGGCCACAATCCAGCCAAAGTTAATAATTTTAAAGCTCCGCTAATTTCAGTGAGAGAGTTAAGCACATGGTGATGGTTACAACTCTTTATTCGTGAGTAAATGCCATTGAAATCATTGGGTAAAATCGTATCGTCAATCTTTTCCATTCCATTGCAATCAACAGGACCTTAAAACTGCAGTCTTATGCACGTTTACCTGGGATTAAACCCCGGTTTTCACAGTGGTATTATTTACTTAGTGATCAGATACACAGGATTCTGCTTGTCCGTGTGTGTGCGCGCGCGCGTGTATGTGTGTGTAAGCAGGGGGTTGTATATACAGTAGTATACTGTAATAATTTTCTATATCGAGTCTGTTTTCTATATTTAAACATCCATGTAAGCTTGTTAATTTGTTGAGAGAGAAATAAAGAAAGGACGCGTTAGATAATAACCTCATGATGACCTTCACGACGGATGTGCTGTAAAACGGTACGGAAACTAGCACGCGTGAATCGCCAGTTCGGAAACCGAAGTGTACTTTCTGCAGCCAGTGTAGACTGGGCAAGAGATAATTTGCAATGGGCGCTTCTGGTGGATGGCTGTTAGCTGCAGGAAGAACGGGGGGCGGGGGGGGGCTTGTGGGGAGGCGGTGCATCTGAGCATCCAGAGAACCCTCGGCCTCTCTAGGTTTCAGGGGGTCTGAAGTCCCACCGGCCCACACAATCAAAAGCTCTCGTCCTGCTGCTGCAGCCTCTTGGCATAGCTAAAGTCAGACGTTTGGGACCATCAATCACAGGAACCTCCTTCAGCTGATGGACTGGGGAGCAAGCAAGCCCCTTTGAAACTGCGGCCAGGCCAGCACCGGAGGGGAAATTCCCAGTGGGGATCAGGTAAGGCCGAGGACTCGCTGTGCCTTCCGCTGGCTGGGGAGAGGGTGCTCGAGTCGACGGAGCTGACATTTCCCAATCCGCCCGGTGGGCCACACGCCTCCTCACCGGCACAAGGAGAGCTGCTCCGTTCTCTGGGCTGGGCCACCTCGTTCTTTTTTTTTTTTTTTTTTTGGTCTTTCCTCGGACTCGCATGACATTTGCAGACAGTTAAATTCCTAGAAAAGAGCCACAGGAGGAGAAAGTTTCTGTCCTCTGTTAGAAAACCAGCAACTGCTCGGGGAGTGGCTGGGGCGCCTCCTGCGATTTTTTTTCTCGTTATGTTAGAACTTTTCCTCTCATTCAAATATTTGCTTGGGGGAGACAAGGGGTGGAGGCTTTTGCTCTCCCCCCCTCTTTCTTCCCCCCCCCCAAGCAAGAGTCGCGTAAAACAGGAGCTGCGCGGGACCATGAGCAGAAGACATTTTTAAAAGGCTTTTAAGACGAGCATTTGTAGACCTCGAAGCCCGTTTTCAAACCCTCGCAATCGCATTTAAAAACGGTGAGTGTAATGCCATCAGTCTTGATTTTTTTTCCCTGAGGGGAAAACGTGAAGGGCTCACAAAAAGAGAACAAAGGGGGCAGTAACCTCTTGAGCAACACAATTCCTTGGAATTCGGCTACAATTCTATCTACACTTACCTGGGAGTGAGCTGCATTGACTATAATGGGACTTACGTCTGAGTAGACATGCAGAGGATTGAGCTCGAACAAGACTTCTTCGATTCGGTGGAATGCCTGACACTTCTCACCGCGCAACCCTAAACACGAAGTGTCACAAAGTTTCACTGAAAGTTATTTCAGAGTAAACATGAACTGTGCGCAACTAAGTGTGCCCCGCAAACTCAGTGGAAATCCGCTGAATTGATTGGTAAGCAAAGAAACTGAAAGAGGCCGGACGAAGAGTTACTAACTGCCTGCCTTCATCTAAACACAAGTTATGTGCAAAGCCTGAGTATATTTAACAGATGTGCAGTGTTTCCTCTTAGGGGCCACAGGCAGCCTAGCACGGGTTTGGTTGAACGTGATTCAGGCTGAGGCTACAATCCTCAACTTTCCTGGGAGTAGTAGGCTCCACCATTGAACACAATGGGACTTCTGAATAGGCCTGCCAGCCTGCATAGGTTTGGGGGCTGTAAAACCCACATACTGCCCGTTGATTTGCACCGTGCCCAGCCGACTGTTGGGTTGTGGCGGGTGTATTTCGGGTCTGGATGCCTGCCCGCTCTTTGAATGCTATCCAGTTCAATTGAATTGAATAGCACTTCAGTCCTGAACACAACCCCTGGAGAAGGTCAGGCCCTTGTGTCATCTATGGGATTTACTTCCAGGTCAACACAAGTCGGCTGAGAGTACTGTACTTAATAATACTTTGACGATTATGTTGGTCATCAATCATCAGCAGCAGCAGCGTTTGAGGAGGAGGATGAAGCAATCGCGGCTGGTGCAAAGGGAACAGGGCCGCCTGTTTTCCAGGTAGCAGGAGGTCAGGCACGCTCCGAGTTCGTTTGGCTTGGCGGTCTTAACTTGGAAAACACAGAAAGGCTGCGATCCTATTCACAATTACCTGGGAGTAAGCCCTAGTGACAGGACTCATGCGTAGGATTGGGCTCTGAGCCGATCTCGCTTTAATCCTCCAACAATACCGGCCCCCCCCCCCAACTTCCACCGGTTCCTTCAAAACCGGCTAAAATTAATCGCAGTTAATTCGGAGTAAGTGGTCTGAAAATACCCGGCGAAATATTTCAGGCAACCAACCTTTAACCCTAGTGGGTGGGCAGATTTGGGACCGGCCCGCCAGCGGTTTTGGAGGCAGAAGAGAACTCCCGGGTCCTCGCGGTGCTTAGAGAGAGAGAGAGAGAGAGAGAGAGAGAGAGAGAGAGAGAGAGAGAGAGAGGAGAGAGAGAGAGAGAGAGAGAGAGAGCCTTGCCCTTTCAGCCCTAGGCACGTCTGCTTGGAAGGAAATCCCGCGAAATTAAATAGGATCAGTTCCTAAACCACTGCTCATACTGCCGGCTAGTGTTGTGCATCCGATTCGGCGGGTCCCCCCGCGCTGTAGTCTCTACGCCGTTCAGGGCCAAGAAAGCAGGCACGATTTCCCACCCACCCCCACCCCCCAATCACGCCCGCCTCCCCGATTTCCTTTCTTTTCCTCTTTTTATTTCCACAAGCTAGCGAGAACTCAGCTCGATTGTTTCTGCTCAAACACCTTTGGGACATAGCGCGGCACTTGTGTTGAGAGGAGGACTGGAGGGGCCTCCATCTGAACTCCGTGATCAGTTCGGATTAAAAGCGGTGCTGATCACTGACCAAGGCGAGGTCTGGCAAGCGACCTTCTTGATCTGTGACCTGTCTGTGACCCCCCAGCCCTGCCTTCCGAACCTGCAGGATTATGCCCCATGTTGCTCTTCGCTTTCTGGGACTGATCCCTTTTTTCGCAGGTTAATCCTGCGCATTACTCCCAAAACCTAGAGAGGCCGGTCGCTAGCCCAAGACCTCCTGCCGCCTGAGGCGCGTGCCAAATGCTGCCCCTGTGTTTACCCAATGATGCGCCAGCCTCTGCTCCTCCCACTTTCCAATGTCTTTGCTCAGCATTCTCTTCCCCTCCACATTTCCTCCCCCATTTACAATCCAGGGAGTGGGGGGGGGGAGAAGAGAAGCATTGGAGGCAGAGATGGGTGTCTGTCCCCCACCAATCTGCTGCCTGAGGCGACTGCTTCCTTGGCCTCATGGATAGACCAGCCCTGTCTGAAAGAGCTGCCCCCAAGGCAGCAATCCTTATGCACACTTACAGAGCAATCCTAGGCATGTCTACCAAGCCCATTTCCAATAGAAGCAAGCTCCATTGAGTTCAATGGGGCTGACTCGCAGGTAAGTGTGTATAGGATTGTAGCCTTAGGCTTGTGAAGGTCACCCTGTGTGCGCTAAGTTCTGACAGACAGGTCGCTCTTTCCTCCATACAAAAAGAAACAAATACTGTACAGTGTATACACAGTGTATTATTATGTATATATTCTTTTAAATCCCTTCCAACGGAAAATTAGTTCAACCTGATATGTGGTTTCAGTTTGATTTAGGCACTGCACCTTACATTTTGCGGTGTCTTCTTGCCCCGGCCCCACCCCCCAAATACTGTCCAAAGGCAGGACAATCACAATCTGCTAGTTTTGCTGTGTGAATTCTTGTGTGTGTGTGTGTGCGCGCGCGCGCGCGCGTGCGTGCGTGCGCGCATACGAAGGAGTCTCCTCCAACCTGCACTCTGCTGTGGTCCATCAGTGGGACTCACTTTCCATCCACTGTTCCCAGTACGCCTGCAAAGGCTTGGAGGACAGCAGCCACTGGGTCGAGGGAAAGGTCGTTTCCTGGCCACTGAAGTCAGTACATTCCAGCCAGGCCACTGCAGGGAGGCGGAATGGCCAGCGCCGGAGCTGCAGCTTAGCAGGGACAGCCTCGTGATTGGCCCACTGCTGCTGCGCCCCCCCCCCCCATGCTGCACAGAGCTTTGGGCACAGGCTACAACCAGGCGCTCAGCCCCGTTCAACCTGGCCGGCCGGCGGGGGTGGGC
Source organism: Plestiodon gilberti rubricaudatus (assembly GCA_026170595.1). Classification (NCBI taxonomy): domain Eukaryota; kingdom Metazoa; phylum Chordata; class Lepidosauria; order Squamata; family Scincidae; genus Plestiodon; species Plestiodon gilberti. The sequence continues at coordinate 102,812,828 of JANXHW010000002.1, read as the reverse complement.
TGCCGCTCCTCTGATTTATGGCGCTTTACTGCCTTATTAGATGGTCTTTAAAAGGGGCTGGAGGAGCCGGGCCCGGCGCTAGTTTAAGAGGCGAGATTAATTTCAGCCCAATTGCTCTGGTTGTCCTCGGAATGTCAGGCACGCTGGTTTCCCTTCGCTGGCTGCTGGCAAAAGGGGGCATTTATGATGACTGTAAAACGCAGGCCTCCGACTGCAGTTTTATGGGACACCCCCAAGTCCAATGTGTATTTATTATTAGCTAGTTATGCTGAGGTTTTCTCTCTCTCTCTCTCTCTCTCTCTCTCACACACACACACACACACACACACACACACACACACACACACACACACACCCCGCCGCCGCCGCCGCCGCCCAAAACGCGTCGAAGAGTAGACCTTAGCATCATGGGCACAGCGCGCCCAGGTGGTTCAAAGAGCGCGTGCATTATCAAGCTGCAAACCAGACCAGAACTTATTATGCCACATTTTTTTTGGGGGGGGGGAGGGTGTTTGAAGCTGGGAGAAAGCAGCAGCTGGCCCACGAAAAACGCGTGGGTTTCTGGCGGAGGTCCGAAACCGCCAGGGACTTTCACCTTGGTACATGCTTAGGATCAGGCGCCAGCAGGAGGCTGAGCTACCAAGGACCTTGGTAGCTCAGCCTCCTGTTGGCGCCCGATCCTAAGCATGTACCAACGAACGTGGTTCACTCCCAAGTGCTTACGCGGGTCACGGTGCATAGGATGGCCGCCTGATTGATCAGTCACTGCTACCCCACCTCAAGAGCACGTTGCGCAGCTTGTTTCCCTGGGACTTGCGCAGGAGAACTGCCCAGAGGAATCTTGTCCTTGCTATTCCATTCCTGTTGTGAAACTGGTGCCCTTTCCTCCTACGTTTTCCGCGCGAGGGCTCTCCTGTTTTCTTTGCCCCCCCCCCGCCAGTTTTAAACCATCCCCATGCCAGCCTCCTTAAGTCTGCCAGATGTTTGCAATAAAATGTCAGCTTTTGCCTTTGGGGACTCGAAATAAAATTTAACGGTCTTTCCCTGTAATTATTCTCTTAGCTATCCCTTCATAAATTTATCTGTTTTTCACCGGCAGAGAAGAAAATTCGATTGTGCGTGTTGTGGGGGGGGGGGGGGGCTCAGAAAAATCGACGCACCCATCCTTTTTTCTTTTTCTTTTTTTAACCACCCTTCTCCCTGATTCCGGGATCAGATGCCGGTGGGGATTTGGCGGGGGTGGATTGGTTTCTTTCTCTTTCCTTTTTTGAACAAAATAATATTTTCTTTTCAAACGAAAATAATATCTAAAATGGAAGGTAGGGTGAATGAATGATTTGAAGAGGAGCACATATTTCCCAGAAGGCAGCCCGGTGCTTCGACCTTTCTATTCACACAGACCCAAAGCAGAACTTTACCGGGGGTTTTTGCCCCCAACGTGATTGAATTGTAAAGGCTTTAGATACGCACATGCAATGCATGCACAGAGGTTTCCATTGAATGCAGCTCTGGGGTCCAGGACTTCACTAATTCTGCCTCTGTCAACCAAAGGTTAAAGATCTCATCCAGCTAAAATTAACTTCATCCCTGGCAACAGCTAGTTAGGCGATTTCAAGGCAATCAGAAACCCCTTTGTTGTTCCGCACCCCCTGTGGATTTCCTCGTGAATCGGGCAGCCAGATTCAAAACCCCAGGTCGACTTCTTCGGCCAATTAGACACATGGACGTGGCTGGGACCCAGTCGGCTGCTTTGGCTCAAACAGGCTGCGGAATGGCGCGCGGGGAGGGGTGGGCTGTTTGTTTTGTTGAATGTGTGAAAAGGGCCCCCTGCTACAATAATCTGGTGCCTACATTGTGCATTCAGATCCCAGAGTCCTGTGGCGCCTGAAAGGCTAGCGCATGGATTGTGGCCGAAGAAGCTGTCGAAGACTGGACGGACCCAGCAGCTCATCGCCCATTTGACGAAGTGCCCAAGTTCTCGCCACGGATTGATCTTCACGCTGCCAACAGAACGCCTGGTTGTGTTTGTCACAAAAAGGGTTTGCCACAGCCACACCAGTTTCAAGGACGGTGGACGGACGCTTCCCTGAAGAAGCACGCATAAGATTTCAACGTCAAACTTCTCTTACCCAACCCCCGACTTTTACATACACATTCTCACGTACGCGTGCTCACACGTATAGCCAAACTAGACGTGAGGGATGGAAGTTCAGTAAGTTTACACCACACAAACAAACGAAAGAAAGAAAGAAAGAAAGAAAGAAAGAAAGAAAGAAAGAAAGAAAGAAAGAAAGAGGAGAGACCTATATTTTACAAAATGGATGCGTGCCCCCCCCCCCAGGCGCTAAACTCTCGCCCCAGCAGCAGTTCAATTTCTTACAGTCCCTCCCAGTCCTTGAACCGTTTTTATCTCAGCCAGGTAATTTCTGCTGTCGGAGTTTAGCAGAAGACAAACGCGCTTCGGGAGAGAATGGATGGGGAGTCTCCAGTCCCTGTGGCTGTGTTAAAAACATTATATCCCCGCTCCTTCTACGCGGTTGGGGTTCTTCGGTGTTTCAATCCAGGGCGCTGCCGCCTTCAGGTCTGGCAGCAGGCTTGTCCTCCTGTTACTCCTCCGTCTGCTCCACAGATGGACACGCACGCCCCACCCGAGCTCTGAAAGGCGGCGGCAGCTCCCTTTTCTGGCGAGGTGTTTCCCGTGTGAACTTTGCTCTCAGGCTGTGCTGAGCTGAGCTCCCGCTCCGGGTAAACTCTTTGGGCCGCTGGGGAGAGGCTGAAATCAGCACCGTCTGGCAGCTACACCCCAAAGGCCAAGAAGAATTGGTTCTTTCTGCCCGAGGACAGGAGGAAACCTTGTTCCCTGGAGAAAGCGCAGGGGTGGCGGCAGCACGCTTCGTGCAGGGCTGTCCCACTTCCACCCACCCCGGAAGGCAAAGGAGGAGGCGCTCTGGCCGCCGAAGATCCTGCTGTGGGGCCTGTTCGTAGGAGGATGTTGCAGGTGTTTGCATTTTATTTACCTGGGGGGTGGAGGAAAGAGGCGATCCACAAACCGCTTAAACCAGTTGACCTGCTCTTAACCTCGCTTTTTAGCCCTTCGAAACCCAATGCCGGCCCGGGGTTAAACGGCTGGAAGATGAAAGCGTCTCCTTGTCTCGAACCTGAGAGACATTTGGAGAGGCAAGACACGCAGGATCGCCAGTCAGGCGAAAAGACAGAGGGAGAAGCGGGGGTCGGGGGGGGGAGAGTGAAAGGGACCCTGAGGACCTGGCGCAAAACGCCTGGTTTTGCGCGCCTCGGTGTTTAGAGGTGGCAAGGCTTTGCGCTTCTTGAGGTTACAGGGCATCCTCCTCCTGAGCTGGCATAGGCTCAAAGGGCTTCATCATCTACCTCCGAGGCACGTCGCCTGCCGCTGGCTTTCGGAATCTTTCCACTACAGAGGGGGGACGGGACGCCGCGTAACTCGCTGCGGGTGCGAGAAGTCTGGGCTCCCAGAACGGTCGGGAGAGATTCCAAGCAGAAACTTCCCCAAGCGTCCTCTGCGAGCACGGAAAGGAGAGGGTGAAGAGAACTGCAAGGTCGCCCGGGGCCCCCAGAGAGAGTGTATACAGTGAGTCCGGTTATCTGGGTACCCATTGAAATCAGTGGGACTTACTGCTGAGTAGACATGCCTACTATTGTGCTGTCGGTCTTTCTGCCCTTGTGCTTTTTGGCCCAAGAACTCTCGTTCTCCCGGGGGCTGGCCGGGGAGTACTGTACAAAACCGAATCGACTATTGCCGGTCGTTCTTTTCAAACGATTGTAATGGTTCTTCAAACCCTTCAGGGCCTTTTGCGGCTGTTTTTCTGTGTGGCGGCGGGGCGGGGGATGGCTTGGTTGGAGCAGCAGCGCTGGTCCGCCACGTCAGCACATGCAGGCCTCGCATTTGTGACCACCGGGCAGAGTCACCCCGCGTCGTGCTTTTGACCAAGGTGGCAATCCTAGGAGCAAATAAGCCTCACGGAAATCAGTGGGGTTAGAAGTTCTGAGGGAAAAGGGAAGGAGGATCGCCGCGCGTTGCACACGTGCAGAAAACAATGTTTTAAAAAACAGTCTTTGAAAAGTGCTGAATTCACACACAATGTTCAGACATTCGACGATGCCTTTCTCTGTTCTTACCCTGTATCCTAGATCCACCCAGATGTGCCTACAATAATCCAGTCTTTCTGATACATTAACAGCTGAGGAATGCCTCTATGGGTCAGAAAACACTGCCTAACTGGGCTAAAATACTCTTTTCCCTGCATCCTTTTCCATGCCCCTCTCTTTCCCCACCCCAGCATTTAGGAAAGTACCGTCCTTCCCCACTCACTTGTAGTAAGGCATCCCCACAGTGGCAATTTTGGAGGGCAACCAATTCACAGTGGTAGAACTCATTTTATTTTACCATGGATTTTCCCGTCAGTCAGTCCTAGGCTATTCTCAAAGGCCGAGCCTGAAGCCTACTTGGAATTCCCTTTACAGTTGCCCTGCTGTGTAGCAAAATATCACGTGTACTGTAGTGTCATGTGTAGTTTGGCTCCAAGAAACTCCGGGCGGACACTTCCCTCACACCTGTAAGTTATCATACCCAGAGGACCCAAACACCACTAAGTGATAGCCAATCAATGAACCAGACTAGTTAAACATCCTTTCCAAATTCCTTTTACTATGTGACATCTGTGGAGCAGAGAGGAGAAAGTCATCTGCTCAATCCTATATATGCACAAAGTAGTCCCACTGAATTCTCAGTATAGGTCTCAATATAGTCTCCAGTAAGTGTGGAGGAGCAGATTGCTGCTGCTGTGTGTGTGTGTGTGTGTGTGTGTGTGTGTGTGTGTGTGTGTGTGTGTGTGTGTGTGTGTGTGTGTGTGTGTGTGTGTGTGTGTGTGTGTGTGTGTGTGTGTGTGTGTGTGTGTGTGTTGTAGTAGTTGCAGTTGCAGTTAACAGATGGGAATGACAGCCTTGCAGAGTGAAAAAGCCATAGCAACTGCTAGATCCTTATCCTGACAGGATTGCATCGAGTGAAGGGGAGTCAAGAATAATATGAATAAACCTGAGACCATCATGACATTGCTTCATCTTTGATTTTAATGGTTTTTAAGACTTCTGTTTTGGTAAGGGGGAGTTATTACATGGTATATTAAGGGGGGGACTATAAATATGTCAATGGTGGGCTGGTGAGGGTGGAAGAGAAGTTAAGATATTCTGGTTGCACGTTTCCTTTAAATGTTGTTAAATTGTTGTTTAAAAACCAATAAATGATTAATGTTTTTTTTTAAAAAAAAAAAACACCACTCCTCTTAGTGGTGGCGATAGCTTGGAGCAATGATGTATTTCAAAAAAGGCAGGTGCTGGGTACGATCACAGGGCAGACAGAACATAGTAGGGTAAAGTTGCTGTACTGAAGAACCTATTTGGATTGTTAATTTAGTATCTGGGTTGGGAATTGTTCCCATGTTTCCAATTTGAGGAATGGTGCCCAGGAATAAGATCTCACATGATTACAACACCATCATTATGTAAGTTGGCCTATATACTCTCATAACAGTATAGCAGGTCATTTTCAAAAACCGATCGGTCCAGGCCACCTGATAATGAGGTATGGGTTGTTACTGTTACCCTTACCTTGTCAGGACTAGCTTCCATCCATGACCAGCAAGTGCTGCAGAGGCACATATACAATAAATTGCACTGCACTGTGCTACAGGCTGTGTTCAGTTGGCAGACCCTGGAAACGCTCCATATTGCACCGTTTCCTGCATTGTACCCATTTTTTACCTTCCTGTGCAATAGTTTTCTGGGATCACAAACGTTACTCTTTTTCTGAGAAATCTGCAGGCATAAAAATCTCAACTACTTAACATCATTTCACACGATATTTGAGTATGTGTATTGACTAGGATAAAGTCCAGTTTGATCATTATCCTATTGAAATCTTTAGGCTTATGGAAAACTGCTGAAGCTTTTCGGGAACTATATCCTCTCCTCTCCCTCTTCCCAGATTTTTAAGATGAGTTTCAAGTGCTCATTTTAATATTTAAATCCCTTCCATTAATAGCCTGTCAGTTCTTGTTCCCCTGCCACCCTCCACTTTATTTTTTTGTCTGGTCTCTATGAAGTTAAACTACATTTTCACTCCCCGTCTAGTCAGACTAGTCAGTATATAGCCATGTACAAAGTTTGACCAGCTAAATCAAATGGTGTCCTTTTCCAGACCTAGAATGGATTGTCACACATCTGAGCAAAAGGGAAACACCTGTTGCTTTATCAAGAGCACTGATATTCCAGCTCCCAAGCAAATATATCAACAGAATTACTGATGCTAAAACAAAATGCCTTAGGAACTTGCGTAGACTTTCCTCCTTCCACCATCATTGCTCCTAAGTTTCCAAACAAGATTTGCTACAGTTGTGGGGAGAAGTGTTGACCTTTTCAAGGGTGCTTCCACTACCATGATTCTAAAATTTCCCTGTTGGTAGATGGAATGAAAACAACAGTGGCTAGAATTAAACTTTTCTAGCCATTCATCTTCCTACACTGCATTTTTATGTAATGGTAAGAAATTATGCTTTTTGCCTAGAATATATCACTTGTGCTCAGCATCTTCACACTTGACACTATGGTGGCCCATCTTTTTTTTTTCATTATTAACCTCTTAAACATATTTACTACAAAATAAATCCCATTGAACTGCGAGGAGCTTACAACATCCGAGTAAACATGCTGAGGATTGCACTGCATAGCCATTTTTTATCCAAGTGGCTAAAGGATGTGCACCCATACCTCTCTCCTGTAAGTGTGATGTGTGAATGTTATTTGTGAGTGCTGGAAAAATCTCAATATCAGCCCAATGGTGAGATTAATTTTGCAGGACAGACAGATTTTAAAGTAAAGCCCACTTAAGCCTCTTCTTGAGGGCAAATACTATCGAAGAACCTTTTGGTAATTTCTGTATTATTTTTCTGAATGTGAGTAAGAGCTAAAAGCTGCAAAGGGGCATTTTTAAATAATAGAACCAACCAATAATAATACAATCAAGTGCATGCATTCTTGCTAATGTGAGTTTTCTGTTCGCGTGAGACATGAGGAATGGAGCGGGCCCTTTAATTAGCATCATCGTGCGGGAACACGCCTCCTGTTAGGGCCCAATCCTATAATCCAACTTTCCAGCACTAATGCAGCCATCCCAACAGGGCATGCGCTGCAACCTGCAGTGGGGAGGGCAGGGCAGTATCGTTTATTCAACATGTGGATACTGTTGCTGTGAATGCATGGTGCCTGATTTCAGTAGCGTTCTCAAGGTTGTGTGAGCATAAAGCGCTGGAGGGGGGGGGGGGCGCAGAGTTTCCGCTGCTCTCCTGCCCGGGCCGAGCTGTTCCCGCCTTCCCAGCAGGGCGTTCTGGCAGCCAAGGAAGGGTCTGAATGCTGCCTTTCAGTGGCAGTGAGAGACCGCAGGTCGCCCAAATATCGACAGCTGTGCTGCTGCCCTGCCGTCCTACAAGAGTTCGCAGGCCAGGCCATGTTTGCAGCCAGTCTGGATGATGAATGGAAATAGGACGGCTGCCCGCGCTCTCCACTCCCTTCTGAGGCAGTGGGATTCATGAGGTGCTTTTGTCACGAAGAGGCTCAAAAAGGCTTGGCCCTTGGGAAGGCCGACAACAAGTTGGCGCCAAAGTGGCCTGAGGCGGATATTTCCCTAGTATAAGAAGAATCATGAGGAGAGGAGGCGCGCGCCAGTGGGGTAGCCCCTCCAACAGGACCGGCTTAATTAGACCAATTGCTCCCAATTGGGCCCTGTGCCTAAGGGGGGGTCCCACACTAGGGTAATTAGTCTTGTCAAATACACACGACCACACTTTGCAACATACACCTGAGCACCACATTGCAGGTTTATACCTTGTAGGCCTATATTCAAACGCAACTATTTAAAGTTTTACATACATAAATCTAGATAATTAGGATCTACGAATACAGACATAAATATTTTTTACTAAATCATTCCACAGTCACTAAAACAAGTGGTTTTGTCACTACTGTATTTACTTTTCAAAGGCAATCTACATTTGGCTTACATGTATGCAATTTTATATTAAAATGTGCTTAGATCCATTTGGTCCATTAACTCACATGTACTTTTTAAGCGCACATTTGGATGGCTTCCCATTCTACCATAGATATCAAGTCTATCAGACATTTTATTTATATCTCTAAGATTCTACAGACTGAACCCGCCGATGCCCCACTCAAACGTCCTGGACCAGTGGCGCTCGCTGGGCCTTTGAGTTGATGTTGTCTCGGGTATCCACTACGATTTCGCCCCACACTTCAGTGTGACTTCGGTGTTGCGATGTTATGTATTATCCCTTAAAAATTTTTAGTTTGGCAATCAGTTATTTACATGTGTCCCTTTCATGTCCACATAATAGACGGGGTGGAATCCGGCGTGAAACTCTCCTGAGCCAATCCGATTGAAATGAACGCGAGAATATGCTCTTCTTGTGCATCTCCACTAGGGCTTGGGCAGGGAAAACTTTCTTCAGCTGATCTTGCCCCCCCCCAAAAAAAAATGATCAGTGCAAGAGTGAGAAGGGATTAGGTGAGAAGGGACTAAGGGTGGAAGCTTCTTCTTAGAGTCCAGTCTACATCCAATTAAATTAAACGAAGGCGTTTATATTTAGGATGAAGTGTAGTGAGTATAAGTCAGTGGGTCCTACTTCCAAGTCACCATGCACCTAAGGCTGCAATCCTATACAGTACACACTTTCCTGGAAGTAAACCCCATTAGATTTCTGAGAAGACGTGCCCAGATTATGTTGTAAATCATATGTAAATCCCATTGAGGGGGCAATCTTGTGCACACTGATTTAGTCCTATGGAACTAAGTGGGACTAATTTCTGAGGAAACATCCATAGGCTTGCGTAACAACTTGTGTTATATCGATGTGGGAAATTGGTCGACTGTTTGGATCAAGTAAGTAGTAAGGTTAATTTTCGGTTGTGATGGAAATTTGAATCTACACCAACTACAAATAAATTATTTGCAGTGCGTGTGAGGTCAGTTAACTGGTAATAAACCTGGAAGCGACCACTGGGGAGGGGGGAACCTTTAAAAAAAGAGCAGGACGAAGCAACCAAACGCTGCTCTGGTTTAACGCCCGCATTATCGGATCATCCCTTGTTTAAATCTCACAACCTTTTCTCCCCTCTTTATTCCTGAGTCCAAATGCACGTATGGCAGTTTTGATCTGATCCCTGGATTACCGCACCATCCCTATGGGAAGGAGTGCAAAGTAGTTGTTCTGTTTGTCGAAATGTAAATGCCCAGAGGGTCTGACTGCAAGAAAGTTCAGTCAACGGTGGTTGTGGGTTTGTTGGTTTGTTGTTAAATACTTTTAAAGTCTTTAATAAGGAGAATAACAGGAACAGCAGCACACGCACTGTGCAGGACAGGCAGTCTGGTGAAGCAAGTGGAGTGGGATTAGGGAGGCGTGAGTTCGAATTCCCTCTCTCTCATAAAGTTCATGGTGCGATCACAACGATCCAGGCCAAACTTGTCTGCCTAGCCTACCTAGGTAGAGAGGCCGTGCGGATAAAATGGGAGCGGAGGGGGGGAGAGAACCACCCTAAACTCGTTAGAGGAAGGGCGGGATAAAACAAGGTCATCATCAATCAACTAAGTTTTCCCTGGAAACAGAACCCTGTACAGCGCCATTATATTAAAACAGCCGGCCATGGCTCTACACCCCCTCTCCTTAATGGCCAATAATACAACGTACTATGTGCAGATCCCTCCCCCCAAGTTGTTGCTGTGGATGGTGCCTTGAGGGACGACGTCTTTTTGAAGCGCTTGAAGTGAAAGGGTATTTAATAGAAAGGCTGGTGCGCTCAGTGGCGTCATTTCTCTGCGCTTGGAGCCTGGAGGACAGAATCCTTCGAAAAATCGGAATTTATTTGTGATGCCATCATGCAAAGCGCATGCTGTTATACTGTATACCAGACCCAGGGAGCGACCATGATGCAGCATCACTTGATATTGTAGCTGGACTCGCGCCAGTGAGGCGGGGGGCGGGGCGGGGCGGAGCTGAGGCGCGTCATCGCCCCGCCCGCCCCCCGCCACTGGAATGGCTACGGTAAGGTGTCAGTCAGCAGCACGACCTGCTGAACCACTGAGTGTACTAGAGGCAGCCCGAGCCTATGAGTGTTTACTCTCTGAAGTAAGTCCAGCTGAGTTTAGTGGGGACCAACCCCTAACTACCGGTGAACGTGCCTAAAATTGTAATCCTATGCACATTTACCTGGGGAATCATCAACCCCACTGCGGGTCCGTCCAATCCTATCCAACTTTCCAGTGCTGATGCAACCCTAGGTAGAGAACTACTGTTACTGCCCCTCCACTGTATAATGCAATTTACTCTCTTGTTGGCACGGCTGCATGCATCAGCGCTGGAAAGTCAGATAGGGTGGTTGGGCCCACTGAATTGTATAGGATCGGGCTGTGTGTGATTCTCCCCATCTGCATAGCTGCAATATCAAGCGATGCATTGTCCTTTGTAAATGGAAAGTTTGTCTGTTGTCAATCTAAACAGATCTAACCACCAAAGATATCCTCCTAGTATTGTACCTATTTCCCAGGGTAGGGGCTGAAATATATACCCATTCTTCAGATCGTTCTTCAGGGGAACTTTAATGGAATTGATACAATGTCTAGGTTTGGAATCCTATTAGCACACCTTTTTCAATCCCCAGGGCTGCTTCATTTCTTTGTTAATTAAGTTTAACGGAGTTTACTTAAGTCTATCCGAGACTTGTGACTACGGTGTTAACCCTTTTATGGTCAAACTGGATTTAAACTTATTATTGTTTAAATCAATTAAATCTATTCTTAAAAAAAAGTCTGAGTTCAAGGTTCCGAATGTTAGATCATCTAACTTGAGCTTCTCAAAAAGAAAGGGTCAATAGTAGCGCTCCATATTAAAACTGATCTCCCAAACTGGGCCATTCCAACCGGAAACAGGGCTCCGTTGGACGGAAAGAGATTGCTTGTGATCGCCACAATGCACAACAATGCTCGGTGGCATTTCGAAATTTTGCGAGCTCAAGTCCGCCAAATGTTGGAAGAAGAAAATAACTCTTTTTCTTGAATTACAAGAAATTTTTTGAAAGTCAGTAGATGAATTTGATACTAAGCTGGATGATTTCAGCTTAATTTCTATGACGTTTCTGCATCTATTACTACTTGCTATGAAAGTTAACTAGTATTATCGGATGAAAAACGTTTTCTAAAAAATCCAGCGTCTCCGGATGCTGAATCAAGGAGGATGGCTGGCAGGCGGGTCTTTGATACCCAGAGCGTCTGCCGCAGCAAGCCAGACCAAGAGGTCGCTGCTGCCTCAACCGAAGAGGCCCTTGAAGAACCCGGGTGGCGGTGGTTCAGTAGGAAGAAGAATACCCGCCGGATGCGGCAAAACCGCGGGAGGGGAAGTGGAGCCCGTTCCGGGATCAGCACGTCTCCACTTGGACGGATTGCCGAGGTCAAAGGGCTGCTCAAAAGGATCATCTCTCGCTTACTCTTTCCCCTCCTGGTTTTGTCCAAAAATTGCATCCCCGCCTGGGTTTAAATGCCCTTCTCGGGGGAGGGGGGAGCAGGTGGAGAAGGAGAGAGGATTGGAAGGCCCTGAGGAATCGCCCCCGCCTGGTGAAGAAGAATCCCCCTACGTGCCTTCGCCCTCCCCTGTTGGATTGGAGGGAGGAGCCCCCAGCCCCCCCATGAGCAGATGCTTCAGAAGGTTCTTGGCTCCGAAGCCCTCCTCCCTCCCTCGCCGGTGACCTCATACCTTGCATGGTTGCCATTAGGCTCTCAGTTACGCAACCGCCTTATATATATATATATATATATATATATATATATATATATATATATATATATATATATACACACACACACACACACACACACACACACACACACACCACCCTAAAATAAAGTAAGAAAATGAACGAATTGCTGCTTTCTGAGATCAAAGCAACGATCTCTCTCCGTGCATCTGGAGACCCGGGTGGGGGAAGAGCTGAAGCTGCTGCTGCAGCCGTTGCGGGACTTCAAAGTGTTTTTAACAATGCTGCCCCCTCCCTCTCCCGACCCATCCAGCAACCTTCGCAGACAATGGATTCCGTGGCTGTTTTCCAAAGAAAGAACCTGTCTCAGAGAGAGAGAGAGAGAGAGAGAGAGAGAGAGAGAGAGAGAGAGAGAGAGAGATTTGTTTTCTGCTTGCACCAGACAGAGCTGCTGGAAACAGTCTTCCCAAAGAGCTGAAGGCGGTTTGAAAGGAGGGCTGCTCGTGAGGTGTACACGCATCCGCTGGCTAAACTAATTGGGCAGGGTGTTGTATGGTTTCAAAAGCGTTCAGAAAGGGAGGCGACAGTGGGGCAGACAGACGGCAGAAGAAATAAGCGTGCATATATAACGTGGGAAAGGATGCCACGCTCAAACGACTGGTAATAAGCCCTGCTATGATCTGCACAAAGAGGCACCATATATTAAGGCAGACAATCGCATTGGCTTTTGCCAAGTTGGGAAAAGTTGGGGAAACCTCTCATCTTGAGGCAGACATACGATTGTCTGCCTCAAGATGAGAGGTTTCCCAACTTTTCTAGCTTGGTTCTTTTACAAACGATGTTAAAAGGCAAGCAGGCTCCGCCCCAGGGACGAAGGGAGTTTGGTCACTGAGAAGACTGGTCACTGAAATGGACTGGTAGTATTTGTGAGAAAGGGACGCTGCTCTTTGGGCTGGGTGTCATTTATTCCGGCGAGGTAATAAAAACTGGTTTATTCCGAGCAATGGAAGCATCTTCTTGGTCTTCCCTTCTCGCTTGGCTCTGCCGATTGCCTGTAAAGAGTCTTACGAGCAAATGTAAGGATGAAATTGCGACTGAAACCGATTCACTTCCATTGAAGTCAATGGGGCCAAATAGGTTAGACGAGGGACAGGGAAACTGTGGGTATGGTCCAAAATGAGAGACATTCGAGGGCGGGCAAGCAGCCCCTTTTCAGATGCCCCCCCCCCTCGGAGCACCCGCAGGCTGCGATACCTCGCCCTGCGCACGGGTTGACATCCCCGATCGTCGTCCTTCTGCGCGCTGTCCCTTTCAAAAGCAGAACTGCTGCTGCTAACCACGGGTCTATTTTTCAGGATCTCTCTCTTTCTTAGCCAGAGAGCCCCATTCCTTTTGCCGCCTGTTTTGCAGCTGAAGTTTTGCGGCCACCTTGAACGCTGTGCCACTAGAGGATCGCCGCTGCTCTTTTCGCAGCTGCGCTCTTTCGGCAGGTGTCTGCCGCGAATCCTCCTTGCTGAAATGCTGAGTAGATCTGCACAGGATTGAATCGATCTCTGCGTAGGATTGGTCTGTTTGATCGATGGTGAATTCAGTTCTCGGTCCAGATTGAATCTGCTTGCAATGCTGCCTACCACTCGATGGATACTGGGCTGCAGGGGAAAAAAAACCCTCGAAAAAGCCTTGATGAGCCGCCTCACAGCCTGCAGCTCTCAAGGCGGCTCAAAACATTAGAGGCGATCCGCTTTCGTTCTCGTCGTCCTCTCTGATCTCTTCGATGGTTTTGGTGGGTCACAACAAATGAATGGGGCTTACTTGGGAGGAAACAGGTTGGACACCCGCACAGAGAAAATCGGCTTGCTAGCCCAGGCTCTTCCCGGGAGACGTCCACCAAACTCCCACCCACCTCGTCGGCAACGGCAGTCCCATTTTGCCTGCGATGTCCTCAGCCCCGCAGGCGTTGGCAGCTCTGGTTTCTTTCTTGGTGCCTCTCTTGGCTCGAAGTCCGTCAAGAAGAACCCGGAGCCGCACCTCCGAGTTGCCAAGAGAGGTAACCTCACCTTTGGAAGGGCAAAGTCGGCAGTGCAAGCTCGGCCCGGAGGAGGCCGCCCAGATGCCGCGACGATGGCTCCGGGGGTCCCGGTCGGGATAACAGGAAAGCAAGCGGATGTTGCCAGACCCATGAGCCCCCAGGCACCTTTCCTGCTCGGTCCCGAGGCAGGCAGCCACTCCCAGCCGCGTCTCTGCCTTCTCACCTGCGCCTGAAATCTGGGCCAACCAGGGCAGCGTCGAAAAACAAAAGGCGAGGGGCAAAGTGTGTGTGTGGAGAGGGAATATTGTCTTTTCCATTTCAGATTTTTGAAAGAAAAATAATGGATCATTTGCTGCTATCCTAAGAACAGAGCGGAATATCCTAAATAGAACGGAACGGGAGGAGTAACTGCGTCGTCGTCCCCCCCCCCCACATATAAAGAGAGAGATGATAAAGAAAAAACACTCAATCAAGAGTATGTGAAAGAAACCTTTTCCTGGAAGTTACCACAGGGGTTCAGCAGAGGAGTGAGCTGCTATAGGCCATTCACAGGAATTTTTTTTTTATCAGGGGGGTACAAAGTTTCTTTTGGGCCCCCTTCCCTACATATGAATTTGACTCCTAGGCCCCCTTTTTTTGCTCCTGGGTCCCCTTTTTGACCCATTCTTCGCCCTGGGCCTGGGTACAAATTACCCTCTTAACCCCCCCACCCACCCAGAGGTCCTAAACGCACTTAGCTGCTCCCCCTCACTCTATATGTGTGACATAGTCCTGGCTGGAGCTCATTCAGGGCTGGCTGACCTCTTTCCCATCCATCGTTTCTTGTCAACCAGTTCCAACCATCTCTCTCACATCTTGCAGCTCCAAGTCATAAACCAAGATTTCAAAACTGTCTTCCACACATATTTGAAATAGCAGATAGAAAGGGGGGGGGGGAGGGCAGTGCTGCACACCTTCCTTGCAAATTAATTGGCACCCTCTGAAGGGAGGAGAGAAAACACAGATTTCTGCAGAAAACACAGACCCCTCAGGCGCAGCAACTCCAAGATTGCCCTCCCTGTACTTTTCCACTGCCCTGACTAGCAGGAAAGCCCATCTAGGGGACAGAATTGATGTGATCCTGATAAAACATCTTTGCAGAAGGCCTCACACCCCAACCCCCCTCCCTCTGCTATGGATTGGAATACATTTAAACACAGTGAAAATGAAACAGAATTTAAAGACTGTTACTGATCTAACAATGTAAGATTTCTATATTGCCTTGTATGCAATGAATTTGAATTTCCAAATACATCATTTAAATCAGTGGTACTCGTACCACCAGTGGTACTTCAGTTGACTGCTGGTGGCGCTCGGACTGCCGGGCCACTGGAAACCCACTCCAATGCAGTGCTTTCAGCATTACGTTTTCACTCCCAAGAGGCTCCTGCCTTTGACCGAGCCTCTCCTGAACGCTGAGAAGGGTCCTCCCACCTGCCCAGAGCCACCTATCAAGTGTTTTTTGGCCTCCAGAAACCTCCAAACCCAGAAGTAACTGGCGATGTCATCGCCAGTCACTTACGGTGGTACACAGTAGGAGAGTGGTATCAGAGGTGGTACTTGACCCCTGATTTAAACAGTCCCCCAGATTTAAGGTGTGTTTAGACAAGGACAGGTAGAGATGTATGTGTAACTTTCATAAGCACCCTAGACTCCCAGAGCCAGCTCCTGACCTCAGAGGGCAGGTGGTGACTACCTGCGTTGCCAAATCACCTACCTGGGCAAACAAGCGAGCCACACATGAGGAAGTGGTACTATGCGCTCATGCATGCACTTGCTCATTGTAGGAGCCATCACTGCTTATGCAGGTGGGCAAGTGAGCACACAGCCCACAGGCTGATGGTCAGGTCCTTGAGAGAGGTTCCCTAGAGGTTCGCTGCCCCCTAGAGATAGAACAGGTGAAGCAGACACCTGGGATGGAAAGGAGTAGGACAAGACAGAAACAGGCATGTGGGGAAATTAAACATTACAAACAGGGAGGATGCAGGCTGAATGCAGGTCCAATTCCTTCCCCATAAGATCCTTAAAACTGCAAGGAAATCCCACCTGCATACCATTCAAAGGGTAGGAGAAAAGCTGGCTTTGAAAAACCAGCTCTCTAGGGCAGTGGTTCTCAAACGTTGTAGCACCGGGACCCACTTTTTAAAATGACACTCTATTGGGACCCACCTAGCTTTACGAGACTTAAAAAACAGTGATCTAGAAATAATTTATTTACAAGTAAAGAGCTCAGCTGCTTACAGGGTAATTAGCAGCTATCTTGCAAACAGCAGGAGCTCAGCTCTTTGAAGGGCAATTAGTAGCTATCTGATTTTTGAATAGTCTCAGGGCTTGTGCCAATTACGTATCTGATCTTTCCATCACCTGGGACCCATCAGAAATCAGGTCACGACCCACCAAGTGGGTCCTGACCCACAGTTTGAGAAACACTGCTCTAGGGCCAATCCCTGCTTCTGTAAGAAGACCCACCCAAGTTCCTCTGCTCAAGCTAAAGGGGGTTTCCCCAGAGTTCACCCCATGAATCCAGGTGCCTAAACCCACAAAGGAGATTCTCTGGCTGAAGGCTTCTTCATACATATTCACTTGCAGGATCAGTGAACATCAACATATCAGATGAGCAGGTGACCTTCAGAGGACAACATTAGCACTGTGTTGCTTTCAATGGCACATGAATGTGCACATCCAAATGAGCATTCTCAATGGAATAATAAAGCAATGGAATAATAAAGCAATAATAAACCTGTGTAGCCCACATATACCCACTGTTCCTGATCCAGCATGTGGGAAAAACTACTTCCAGAAGAGGACCTACTTAAGTGGTGAGAAATTGCACACAAGGGTGTGTGAAAATTAGAGCAAACATTTCCTTTTTTTCGCCTGTCCTCACTTCTCTTTAGCCTGTCAGTTTAGGGCAGATCCCTACACAGGATGATTACCCCTTATCCGGAAATCCAAAATCCAGACTATTCCGAAATCCAGGCACTTTTGGGCTATGGTGCTGGTTAAAAAAAACAAAACTATTTCCAGCACCTGGCTGGCATAGTGCAAGGCGTGCTGGGGTACAAAATTATTAAAAGTATTTTATAAAATTACCTTCAGGCTATGTGTATGAGACAAATTCATTTCATGTTTAGACTTGGGTCCCATCCCCAAGACATCTCATTATATTTATACAAATATTCCAAAATCCAGACAAATCCAAAATCCAGACAACTTCCCATCCCAAGCAGTCCGGATAAGGGATACTCAAACCTCTATTTTAGAAATGTCTTTTACAGTATGGTAAAGAAAACACACACCAGTGGTAGCTTTCCAGCAACAAGAAGCAGGTAGGAGCACCACATACAAACCACATGTTTTGCACACCCTCTGACATGACTTCTCTGTGGTTCTCAAAATATCCTGTGCATTAAAATCAAAAAGGTCAGCCATTGCCTCATTCTGAGAGCGGGAATGCTGCAAGCCAGGAAAGACTTATTGGTTACTTGAGGAGCATGCTTGGGAACTGCTTCACACATTTCATCTCCTAGGTGTGCACCTAAAAATGGGAAGTGTCAATGTGACAAACAGGTGCTTTGAAAATATGCCCGTCATACACAGGTGCACATCAGAGGGGCAGGATTGGTTGTGGCTCCCTAATGAGCATATGCTTGGTGGTGAACCTGCATTTGCTGCTATGCAATATGTGAACCAGTGCTAAGATTGGAGCACTAATGAATCACTCCAGGGCTTTCAGGCAGATAGGAGGGTACAGAAAGTGCTGGATTTTAGACTCTACTGGCCCCTAGTGGCCACCTCAAGTAACTCCATACCTGCAGCACTACACCCTCAGCCTTTTTCTTCTACCTAGATAGCTGAGGTTTATTCTGCAGAGGAGGCAATGGAAGACAAAGTGAAATGGGCCTCAATATAACAAACCTTTGGGGAAAACAAGAGAGGGAACCCCCTCCACAGGCAGCATTCCAGAGATTCAAGACTTGCTAAAAAGCTATAGTGATGAGTGCTTACGATAAATTTTGGATACCATAAGTAATGCCACTAGCCCTCCCGGCACCCAGGCCAAGGGGGCAGGACCTAACTGACGTGACGTCATCGCGCCCAGCATGACTCCGAACACACACACGCCCGCCGGTTTCGGCACGGTTTCGGCACCGTTTTGGAGCCCAACGAGCTCCAGGGAGGGTGGGAGGGCCGAGACATCACGCAGGTAAGTAACCCCCCCAACGCTGACTGCGCCCCCCCGCACCCGCCGCCTGGAGCAGCTGCTCCACGCACTCTGTCCTTCTTCCGCCTCTGGACCAGTTTCAGTAGGTAAAGGTGACCCCTGACAATTAAGTCCAGTCGTGTATGACTCTAGGGAGCTGAAGGGACAGGCCTTAAAGCAGCGCAGTGGGCATTGATGCTGCAAATCCATGGAAGCACAGAATGTGGTCCTGGGTGCAGAACTCAGCTTCCCAAGAAGCCGAACTTTCTTTTGTTTTTAAACAGCAACACTCTAGTCCTTATGCTTGAAAATGAGATATGCTTGAAAAACTGTGAGCAATACCTGCTGAAATCATAGAAGCCAGGAGGGTTTTCAGAGAGGTCACAAGATAAGGCTTCGGGTATCATCGCTCTTGCCCCGAGCAGCAAAACCAGAATTACAGCAACATGAATTACGCACATATTTGTATCATTTATAAAGTCTGCAGAATCCCACTTTTCTTGGCATAGAATTTGGACTGCCTGGGTACAGAACAGCATTTCTTTTTTAAGTACTGTAATTCAATGTGTGGTGGAGTAGAGGCCATGTGCATACATGTATGCATCTGCTGGCAGAAACAGTAGACATCTGGGGTCCGGGCAAGAGGAGGCTGTTGAAATGAGGCTTGGAGGGACTCTATTAGTGGGTTGAGTCTGCTGAGCTACAGCATATTCAGCACAGCAGGGATGCCTTGATTGCAGAAGCATTTTGGTGTGGAAGGGTAGGCTACATTGGCTACTTTCAAGAAGCCATTCTGCACTTTGCTTTACTTCTGCAAGATCCAGGATTGCAGGCTTTGGCATGGTTATCCTCAACACTTCTCGCGGTTTTGGAGCAGTCTTCCACCAAGAAGCCACAGTCAGAAGCTCCAGAATTTCACCTGATTTCAGAATGTATGTGGTTCCTCTGGAGGAAAACACACTATTGTTCTCTTAATTTTTTTTTTAAATTTGGGCTCAAAGTATTCTATTGCTCAGCTTTTAGATTGTGAGCCCTTTTGGGACAGGGAGCCATTTAATCATTTGATTTTGTCTGTAAACCACTTTGTGAACTTTTTGTTGAAAAGCGGTATATAAATACTGTTATTATTATTATTATTACTACTACTAATAATAATTTATCTTTAGGGTAGAACCAACTGCTCATATACTGCTAATTATGATTCAAAGTCTGATGACTTTCAAAGCTATTTTCTCAGTTCCAACTGTCCTACATTTCTTTAGCATCTTTGCTAACATTGCTAAAACACCTTCCTTACTTATGTACCTGTATCTGTAGGAAGTTGCCGCACTGTAGCTCTTTGTTCCAAACCTCTATCAGTCTATTGACCAGCTATCAGTAAAAACATCTATACATCAACGGCTACAGTACATAGGGATTTTTTGAGATGGAAACAGTAGGCTATAGCAAAAGGACCTCTGTGAAGATACACCAAGATACTGAAAAATAAAGCGATACAGTTGAAAAGTTGTGGTTTGAGACATCTAGCAGTTATCGGCCTTATAATTGGAGGTGTTTGAAAATGGTGTTATTTTTTTTAAAAAAATGTTGAATTAAAATGCAAAATGTGGTGTTTTGTGTTTGTATTCACAGCTGTGAATTATATATATATATATATATATACACCTGTGTGTATAAATACAATATAATAATAATATATAATAAAATATATAAAATAAAATTGTAGACTCAGTAATATGTTGACTTTTTAGTGCTGTACCTTCAACATGTCCTGGGAAGGGGGGGGGGGTTACTCCACCCATCTTCCTTCTCCCGGACCTGGCTCTCCAAAAAGGTCACTCATGGCAGCCTCCCTCTGCAGAGCACTGCCTCTCCACTTGCTTACTGCCTCAAAAGAGGTCCTCCCACCCCCGTCACCAGTGGTGCTCGCCGAGTAGCGCCCCAGAATGCCCTGCATGACATGCACAGGACAAGCAGTCTCCCAGCCACTGCACGAGGCCAATGGGGGGGGGGCTGTAAAGTCCATAGATGGGCTTAGGTACATGCCGCTCCAGACAGTCATTTTAAAATTGTTGGTATTTCGCTAAAAGGCAAACATTTTGTGTTTTGGCTTTTTTTTTTAAAGAAAAAAATGCTTTATTTTGCTATTATTGCTTATCACCAAAAACAAACACCTCTACTTATAATACATGGGCATAAAGAATCTGAGCCAATATTTCTCCCTTTCAATTGTCAGTCAGAATTTGACAATTTTATTATTTTCTATCATGTCATTCATAAGCTCCTGCTGATTCAGCAGGAGGAGGAGGAGGAGGAGGATGTCAATGTTTTATCACAAATTTCAATATTCAGAACAATGTCGAGAAAGAGAAAATCAGCACAAGTTACTTGTTCTCTCGCCATTGTTTGCTATGGCCGGCCGCCTCTGCCATGACAGTACGGAATCCACATACCATGATAACACAGTGATTTAAAAAGGCAGCTGCAAGATCAGTGCAACAAACGTGATTAACTTACAGTACCAGGAAAGCAAGTATTGGGGACTTCTTCCACTAGTCTTTTTCCATCAGCAGAACAATTCATCTGGCTCTTTGAATTCTGAGGTTGAGAAAATTAAGTCTGTGACGCACGACAAGGACATCTTTGTGCAGGAAAAAGGTATTTTGACCATAACTGTAGCCCACTAACAGGTATCATTCTATTTTTGAAAGGAGCTGGGAAGGCAAGTTATCCCTTCATAGAAGGAAAAGTTCTGAATCTCTTTTCCCCCACCCCCTACACAAGTGAGCCTGGAGAGTTTGTCTATCTTTGGAAAAGAGGAAATCAAAAGTAAGTTGAGCTGCCAGATGGAAATCCGCAAGATACGAAGAGACCTTTAAAGTTCCAGATGAAAGGGGAAATGAAGTAGCCACAGCTTCTCCCACCTGCTCCCCCCACCGCCCACTGCTTCTTCTTCCATCTGTCCTCCTCAACCACATACAGTCATGAGCAAGGCTCCAAAGTTGCCTTCCTGTGGAGGGCGGGGAAGTCAGGAAAGATGACCAGCTGAAGAACTCACAGGGACGAACGGGCTGGAGACGCTGCGGCTAATGCTTTGCCTCCTCACCTGGGACTTAAGGAAGACATTCTCCAGATTGCGACCCGACAACGTGATGCGCAAGGATCAGAGTGGGAAAGAGGCCCTGGGCTGATGGTAAACACAAAGTAAACAGACAGTCGGGAGACTCGAGTTGGACTGGACTTTTCTGGGACTGGTCAGCTGGACTGCGGCCTCTTGCTCATCACTTCTACACACTGTGAAACACACACACACACACACACACACACACACACACACGTACGTGTTACAAATCAGAAGCTGTTCCGACAAGGCAGCTTCCCCCCCCCCCTTCTCCTAAACTGCACCGTACCTCAATTTGGCAGCATACCACTAAGTGCCAGAAGGGAATTCTGTACTACTGTGCAATTTTCATTTCCCCCCTCCCTTCTTCACAGACACGATAATAGTGAGATGGTTTCTGTGCATTTTGTATGCGGGTATTTGCATTTGAGCATAACAACAGGTAGCTGAAGAAGCCATCTTCACCTGCCAAAGAGACCAACTAGAGTCAAAAGTAAGGATGACACCTGTTTAGCAAACACTCTGAGAAACACGTCAGGTTCACCTGGCAGATACTAAGGAGTATATTCAGACTTTGGCTAGATATGTATTGACAACTGCTGTTTGTATAGGTTCGTTCCCAATAAAAGACATATTCTGACCGAGCAGGAGTTGTGTTTTTGAGCCAGCTCACAGACTGGGGGTGGGTGGGTGTCAGGTTGACCAAAATCAACTTGAAGCATGAAAAGCTGCTTTTCTGTAGAGTTAATGCAATCCCACCAGTCTTTTGACTTCCTGATACACAGGGGCTGCAAGCTCTTTGGCCTTTTCCGCACCGGTCCACAAAACCTTCTCCAAGTAAGATCTGTCGCCTTTGAGTCTCTTGAATTCATTCCTGATTGGTGCAAGTTTTTCGATGACAGCCTCCGCTACCACTCCCTTGTAGCGAGCAGTGTCAAGGCCAACAGTCTGGCGCACCACTTCCTCTGTGCTCAGCCCTGTAACGGCAGAATGAATAGCCACAAGATTGGAGACGCCTGGGCGGCCGTCTGGGTCGTAGGTCACCTCAGAGGTGAAGTCTGTGAGAGCCTTGCGGAATTTCAGCATTATCTCCTCAGGGCTATCTGTAATGCTCACTGTAGCTAACTTCTGAGGGTCAGATTTTGACATCTTGGATGCGGGATCTCTGAGGGACTTCACCTTCCTGCTTGCAGCTAAAATTAAGAAAGATGGGAATTACCCAAGAGAGCAGGTAACATAGTAGCCGAGAGACTTACAGTGCAATCTTATGCATGTCTACTCAGAAATAACTCCCACTGTGTTCAACGGGGCTTACTCCCAGATAACTGTGTTTAGGATTGCAGCCTTAGTTATAAACCGGGAAGTCTCTGGTTCAATTACTTCTCCTATGAACTCACTAGGTGGCCTAACTAAGTCACTCTCAGCCTACTCTCCCCAATTTGCAATATGGCAGGATAATACTGCTGCCCTACTTTACAAGGTTTGTAAGGATTACAAAATATGACATGAAGCAATTTGCACACGTGAAAACACAGTATAAATGCTAGGTATTATTTTTACATTATGCACCCATTGCCTGACTTTAATAATTAACCCCTTTGCTTTGCTGAATATCCACCTCCTACAGTCTGTAGCTTCTCTAAAAAGGCACCACGGCCACTTCTTTTCCCATGAACAACTAAGAGCTTGGAGCAGACTGAGTTAATCTCTGTCTTCAAGACAACCTTGCCACTAATATCCATACCTTCTCATTGGAGAACCCACATTCCATTACTCCCATCTGTGCTGCATGTACTATCTTTATTAGAGAGGGCAAAGTTTTATTATTCTTTTAACAACCAACAGCAGAAGATACTGTCCTGAAACCTCTGACTCGTATTTTTGCAGAATATAATTTTGGATATTAAGAAAAACATGGACATCCCCCCCCCCCGCACACACATACACAAAATACAATTTGTCTGGTTTTAAATTGTTTTGTTTTAATTGTGTTTTTTTAACTATTTTAATTTTTGTAAGCCGCATTGGTTGCTCTGTCGGGAGAAAGGCAGGATATAAATTCTTTAAACAAAAACAAACAAACATACAGGTAGAGCAGCGGTTTCCAAACTGAGGGTTGAGACTCACCAGTGGGTCACTAGCCAGTTTCTGGTGGGTCGCAAACCCAGAGGAGTTGCCTCGGCGCAAGGAGCTATTTTTCTTTCTTCTCCAAACTGGAAGGTGAAGGAGCTTATGGGAGTTGTAGTCTTTGTGAGGGCTGCTTCTATGGAAGTACTCTCACAAAGCCTACAACCCCCATAAGCTCCTTCACCTTTCTTTCTTCCGGTTTGGAGAAGAAAGAAAAATAGCTCCATTAAGAAAAGAAAAGGGACCCACCGCTCTGCTGTAACCACCCCCACCACAAAATGAATAGGGGAAATGAACAAGGAATGGGGAACAAGGAATTTACTTTTGATGAAGCTATAGGGGACTATCTTCCTCACTCACTAGCTCCTGGCCTTCATGTGTCATTTAAGTCTGTGTATCGTCCCTGCCTCCTGATAGCAGGACACCCCTGTCAGTTACAAACAAATAGGGGTAATGAACAAACTGAATGATTCATACACTGTTCAGTTTATTAGACTCGTACAGAGACCTTCATTTAGAAATGAACAACAATTGAATTGAATGGCCCCAATTCAGTTTAATTTTTTTTATTTATACCAAAATGAACACATACCTGAATGAGAATAATGAGAACGAAGTGCTTATTTCTGGTCATCACCAGCTAATCAACCTGATTAGCATCACTTAATGACGTCACTTCCTGTTTAACAACATCACTTTCAGCCCTAGGTGTTAGGTGGGCCGTGATAGACTGTTTTAAAAAGTGGGACACGGCGCTAAAATGTTTGAGAACCACTGAGGTAGAGGGTTATGGGTTTTTTATGTGCGTGTTTTTAAACATTACTTTAATGGGCTATACCAGTGGTTCCCAAATGTTTTAGCATCGGGACCCACTTTTTAAAATGACACTATCAGGAAACACCTAGCTTTACAAGACTTTTTTTAAAAAGATGATCTAGAAAGATTTTTTTATTTGTTTGTTTACAAGCAATATTTATTTATTTATTTGTTTATTTATTTGAAAAAAAAACCCCTCAATCCATTTATTGTAACGAAGCAGCCCTAATGAATAGCCTCAAGGCTTGAGGGGCTTAGTTATGCTACCCAGCTGTCACCTGCCCCCACTACCTGTCATTGACAGACTTAGGGGGGAAAAACGCCATTAAAAAGACGCTCAAACATTTATCTCCCTATATTTACACAAACTTGCAAACTGCAGGAGCTCAGCTGTTTGCAGGGCAATTAGCAGCTACAGTATCTGATTTTTGAATAGCCTCAGGGCTTGAGGAAATTCGTTATCTGATCTTTCCATCACCCGTGTTTTCATTGGGGACCCACCATAAATCAGGTCGCGACCCACCAAGTGGGTCCTGACCCACGGTTTGAGAAATGCTGGGCTATACAGCTATAACTGGTAGAATGACACACTCTATTCTCCAGAGTTGCACGTGCCACTGAAAAGTTTCAAGGACAATGTCTCATACTCAAACAGCAAGCACCATTTCTTTCTAAAGATGACAGCGCATCCATGAAGTCTTGCATTATTTTTTCAAGAGCTCAATTTCATAGGCTCACATTTCCTTTTTACTTGTTTACTTTGATATCTGGTCATCCCTCCTACTCTTTTCTTCTACAAGTGAAACCCCTCCCCCCTTCAGAGAATTCACTTTACTCATGAGTCAGTCATTTTTGAGAGTTCTCATACTTCTTACTCACTTAAAATGGCTTTGGGCACTGGAAAGAATTCCCCGTATTTCTTGTTGAAGCGGCGGGCTGTATCTTGGGTCAGTTCCAAGTGCAGGACTTGATCTTCTCCAACAGGAACATGTGTTGACCTTTCAATTAAAACCCCAAACACTTATAGCAAATCAGTAACACTTAAACCATACACAGGTTGGCACAATTCCTGCTACCACTGAGATGATAATCACAGAGAATATAATCCATCAGGTCTCTCCTTCCCCTTCTCTATTCACATCTGCTAGCTCAAACTATTTCAGAAGATGATGGATGGTAGTTACTATACTAAATGTCCATACACTTGTTGGACAGCCTGTCAATGTAACCTGTCAAACATGCCACTGAGTCATTACAGAACCAAGGAACAACTGAACCATGACCAGGCTGCCCCCCAAATAATCTATTCCAAGTCACCTCCATATTCATCCCCATTTGTTATATCAGTGACCCCCAAGACCTTCACATTTGCAAACAGATGAAATTCTGACTCTTACTTGTAGAGAAGAATATCTGCCGCTTGAAGGACAGGATAGGTGAACAGACCAACTGTCCCTTCATTCATTTGATTGGCATTCTTTATCTATTTAAAGAGAGAAAGTCAGTCATATCGACTTGGCTAATACTTTGGATTTATTTTTAATCCTGAGCAAAATCATTTTGATCAGGCTAAAGCATTCCATCATAACTTAAGGCTGCAACCGTATATACACTTACCAGGGAGTAATTTCTGAGTAGACACGTATAGGATTGCAGTTGTAAGAGCATGTGAAATGTTGCATATGGAATTTAAAAAGTCACCTAAGCAAGGGGTTTCAAAATTATTTACTGCACTTTCCCTTTAGAAATTTGATACAGCATACAGGACAAGGTTTGGAACAGCCGAATCCACTTCCACGCAAAATAATTATTGGACAAGCACAGAGGTGTTTTTAGCTGAATGTTTTTACATTATATTATAACAAATTCTAGTCATTTAAAATCTTCCTATCTGCCCTGAGCCTAAGAAGACGGGGAGAACCACCATTTCAGATGTAAGGTGCTGGGGAAGGCAAAGAGATTTCCATGTGTGTTGTGACCCCGTGCTCCACAGAAGCCACCAACAATACATGGATATGTTTTCTGGGTTATAGAGGTTCTATTAGAGAGCCAGGATGGTGTAGCGGTTTGGGAGTCGGACTTAGACCTGGAAGATCGAGGTTCAAATCCCCGCTCAGCCACGAAGCTTCCTGGGTGACCTTGGGCCAGTCACTATCTCTCAGCCCCACCTACCTCACAGAGTTGTTGTGAGGACAAAAAGGAGGGGAGGAAATATGTACACCACTCTGAGCTCCTTGGAGGAAGGGTGGTATAAAAATGTGAAAAATAAATAAAAATAAATAAATATTAAATCTTTGTACACAAGACTAGAAAGATTAAGGTGTGTGTGTGTCCCCTTTTTTTTGAAACTGCCATTACATATTAAGACATCAATAAGTTAAGCCATTAGATATAATACTTTGAAATTTTGCATGTACAGATTAGGAAATACTGTATTTAAACACTGGGTTGTTAATTTTAATAATATTTTTTTCTTCTTTTCTAACCATTAATCTGTACTTGGTGATTTGTTCTTACATCTGAAAAACAAAAAGAAAAAAATGATCGTGCAAGTTTCTTTTGTTTCAAGTTTCATCAGGGGAAAAATAAGATTTAGGAAAAGTGTAGAATATGATCCAGCGCACCAATGGTCCCATAGGTTTGCTAAGTAAACTGCTTTGTGATTTTTGTTGTTGTTGAAAAGTGGTATATATAAATATTTTTAACAGCAATAACAGGTTCAACGGAGCCCTATTTCTGCAACATGCTCCTACCATCTACACATGTACCCAGACAGCACAAAAATGACAGCGCAATCCTATACCACCGGTGTAACCAGCAGTGCAGCGAGTACGGGAGGCCCCAGAATGGAAAGGGGATTCAAATCCCCTCCAAAGGGGGATTCAAATCTCCCCTCCCCTCCAAAGCCTCCCACCTTCCCCTCCCCCGCTGGTTACACCGGTGGTGTAAGTTGGATAGGATTGCGCTGTGAATCATTTAGGGGAATGGGAGATCTATCCGTGCACCCAATACCACCATCCAGCCCTCCTCCCTCTCTGCACAGTGCTTGAAATACAAGTGCACAAAGACCTCCCATTAATATAAATGGCCCACTATGCTGCCTGCGCACATGTGCCTGTGAGCGGACCAAGTTGAAGGAAGGGAGAAAAATAGAGCTTAACTGATTAAGTAAATCATTTCAGCATAGGTGACCCACTGGGGCTGTTTGTTTTAATTGTTTTAATTCTTGATTTTAAATGTACCGTATTGGTCTGAGTATAAGACTCACTTTTTTCTCCTAATTTAAGTTTTTAAACTAGGGTGTGCGTCTTATAATCAGGCTGTTGCAATTTAATGCCAGTGATTTAATTAATTTTTTTTTAATAGCACCAAACTTTAAGGGTGCGTCTTATAATCAGGTGCGTCTTATACTCGGGACAATACGGTATATATGTATTTTAACGTTTTTATTGGAAGCCGCCTTGATTGCCCTTGTTGGGAGAAAGGCGGGGTATAAATTCTTCAAATAAATTAAATAAATAATAATAAGAGGCACCGCAGACGGATGTGCACAGATCATGCGCTTGTGAAAAACTACAACACATTTGTTCCATTGAGAAATGCAGTTCAGTTACTGCATAAAATTCTCCAAACCTTTTAACTTCATTTTTAAAATTAGGAAAGTATATATGTGTGCAAATCTAAGTTAAAAAGCAGGATCTATAAGTTACATTTTGTTCAATCCTAGTGTTGAAACATTTCACTGATTCAGGTTACTATAGTAAAAGCCTTCTCACCCAAGAAAATCTGTTCCTCCTTCCCCAATCAGGGGCGCTTTTGTAACATAACGTAAAAATTTAATTTTTAAAAACCCATATGTATTTTCAAAAACTGTGGGCTGCCAGTGCCACCCTAAAAGCATTCCTCACAGAGAGGGGGGGAAGGAAATGCCTCCTACTGGGGGGTAACTGCCGCGGCGCACATGCTGCACCCCTCCATCCCCCAAGAACCGCTGATTCCACAAATGAGAACAGACTCTTCTTGCAGAAGAGAAGCAAAACGTTAATAACTGCATGGGTTAAATTATTTTAAAAGCAAACAAAAAATTGCTTTCTTCTCTTCAGAATTATTGGTTCTATATACAGTTTAATTTATTCAAGTGATTTAAGACATCTTTGTTCATTGACTGCGAGTTTTAATAAAGCAACAGGTCTCTTAACATTCCAATATATATTTTTTATTGGAACATCTTAGTCTTATAGCGTGTATCACCAGAAGAATCCAATCCTCCCGTCTCCACTCCTTATAGGGAATGGCTGACTTTAGTTCTTATAAGTCACAGAATCATCTTCTACATTTCAGCTAACACCAGTTCAAACACGCTGACTTTCAGTCTGGCAACGAGCTGCTCGCTGGAGCTTTACCTTCCAGTGGGGAAAGTGTTGGAGACGAGGGACACTTGTGAAACACCCCAGAATCCAGCCTAGTTCCGCGTGTTCAGCTACCTGCAAGAAAGGAGAGAGACTAAATTAGGTGCTGTGTGTTTTCACACAGATGCAGCACTGATAGCAAGTCCTGCTTCCAAACAACACACATGAAAAGTACAGTATATGAAGCTGCGTTGTCGGCCCAAGCTCAGATACGACAGCCAAACCAGGGGAATCAGAAATATGCTACGGGTGGTGCGAGTGGCTATCTCCTCCTCCACTTCTTGATTCTGGTTTGTCTGTTTCAGAGGTCGCGACAAATGGTGGTGACCATACGCCAGAAAGCAAGGGAGGGAACCTGTGTGCACAAGTGAGGGGGGGGGAGGAGGAGGAAGTGTGCAAACACGTTTCCGATATCCAACTCATGGTTTGGCTCAAACATCAGAATCAAACCATCTAGCCCTGTGCTTCCCAAAGTGTGGGTCATGAGCCGATTTTTGGTGGGTGGCGAAAGGTTTGCAGCGTGGCTGTTGTGGTGCAAGGCAGGCTGGGGTGCTACCCGGCTGCAGTGGCCGCATGTCGCCAAGGCAGTCAGGCAAGTCTCGCATGGCTGATTTCACCACCAGGCAGGCTATAGGAGAGGGTGGGAGCGGGGAGATGGGTGGGAGGCGGTGCAGGCAGATGGGCGGCCAGAAATAAAGCTACGTGGGTCGCGATAGATTGTAGTTTTAAAATTTGGGTCGTGATGCTAAAACATTTGGGAAGCACTGGTCTAGCCCAATATTCTCTACTTTGGCTAGCAGTGGCTCTCCAAAGTCTCAGGCAGGTTTCTTTCCCAACCCTGTTACCCAAGATCCTTTTAACTGGGGGTTTGGACATGGAACATTCTGCATGGGTCCCTTCTAACTCTATGATTCTATGACCTGCACCACAGAGTTTAAAGGCTTTCCCCAAAGCACTAAGGCCATGAGAAGCATAGGCAGCTCTACAACTTGAGTCTATTTCTTTCTCATTCTTCACTTACTCTTTTGGGTAAAACCTACAAGTGTCCAAATGGAACTTTAATCATTGAATAGTCACAGGATATCAAAGCAGCAGATTTCAGATGTGATGGACATCAGGGCAGGCACAAGGAGACCCAAGAGCCAGGACAGTTAAGGGATGTGGGGGAGAAATCTGAGCTAGGGTCATGGCAATTTGAACACAAGTAGGGACAAGTAAATGACCAAGCACTGTAAACGCCATTCCCTATTGATGCTCTGAACAGTCCCAGGTGCCCATAAAATACAGCCTGGCCAGACAGCCAGATGTCAGTGCCTTTCAAATAAAAAAGGATGTTCTATTATTGTCGGACCAGCTCATTCACCCACATTTTGAGAGCCAAAACATCCTCCAAACAGTGGAAAGGGAGGGTGGGATGGAGGAGGAAGGAACATTAATGTACTGTGAACTCAGTTCTTTGGTTGGCCTCATTATTGTAAAAGGGCCTCCTTCCCTTTATCCTTAGGGGAAAAGGCAAAGAATATTTTCTCAGCTTCAAAAGCAGCTGTAAAATTGCATTATAGCTTACCAGGCTAACGAGAAAGTGGATATCAAATGCAAGAGACCCAAATCTAGTTGGAACACGCACATGGAAAAGTGGTCTATAAAATTTAACAAACAAGCTGCATTATTCTGTCTGTCTCAGAAGACACGGCTCTTAATATTTGATCACTTGGCGCTGAAGCACTATTCAATCCACTAGATAATCCCCACTCAAAGGAATGCTAGTATAATGCATTGTAAAAGCATTGTACAATACTTGCTGAAGGCTGATCTATGGAAGAAATAAGCCGCAGCAGTTAAATGGCTAGCTAGCAGATGAATAGACGCACTTCACTTGAGGGATAGACATTAGTGCAGAAGACTATTGCATCCGTTTGCAGGTTTTAGCAACACTTCAAAAACCTGTAGAACCTGTTTGACCAGAATAGAACAAAGGCGCGCCCACACACGTATGAGCACGCGCGCACGCACACACACACACACACGATGGCGGCGCCCAGGACAGCCCCAAAGAAGATGCCGCCAGGGACATCCCAACAGGGTGCCGCAAAAGAAGGGCACCGCGACTGCGGTAAGTTTGGGAACCGTTGCTCTAACCTAAGATTTTATGAAAACAGATTTTATGAAAACAGCGTATCTGCATGGGGGGGGGGGTTGATGGTAGCTTGCTGAACGGTTTTGTCATATCTAAAGTATCTCTTCTCCTAGAAAAAAAAATGCAAGTCAAAATTTATTGCTGAATTGGTAGTCAGGTTTTACAACAGAGCACTGTCAAATATAAAAGCCACATAAAACGTCCGAACAGGAGTAATAAAAAGAGAAGAACCACATTTACAAGATCATAGCTATGCCTCATATAGCCATGGTTTTCACAGAATCCGCTCTAATTTTAGTCACCAGCAAAGCAAGCGCTGCAGTTTTGTGGCTAACAAAACAACTAGTGACGATATATTAACACCAACATGTAGGGGGGGGGGCACACCGTAAACTGCCTTCAGCTCATTCCTAGTGGGGAAGGAAAAGATGAGATATAATACAGTATTTTAAAATAATAAAAAATGTTAACAGCAGCACACTGTGTTATCTGTCAACATCTCATCAATACTCATGGATTTAACACAAACGTGCCAACAAAGGCTACATCAAGCTTTTTTTTTTCAGCTCTAGAATATAATCTTAGAGATGTAAAACTCCTAGAAATTTAGAAGCTTGTTTCCCCCCCCCCAAACAAAGAGCGAGAGCGCATTTTGAAAAAATTTAAGTACCGTATTGGTCTGAGTATAAGACTCACTTTTCTCTCCTAATTTAAGTTTTTTAACTAGGGGTGCGTCTTATAATCAGGCTGTTGCAATTTAATGCCAGTGATTGAATTAATTTTTTTAAATAGCACCAAACTTTAAGGGTGTGTCTTATAATCAGGTGCGTCTTATACTCGGGACAATACGGTATGTTGTTGTTCAGTCGTTAAGTCGTGTCCGACCCTTCGTGATCCCATAAACCATGTCCCGCCAGGTCTTCCTATCCTCCACTATCTTCCTGAGTTCGCTCATTTTCATGTTCGTTGCATCGGTGATGCTGTCTAACCATCTCATCCTTTGCCTTCCCCTTCTCCTTTTGCCTTCAATCTTTCCCAGCATCAGAGTCTTCTCCAGAGAGTCCTCTCTTCGCATTAGGTGGCCAAAATATTTGAGTTTCAGCCTTAATACCTGTCTTTCCAGGGAACAGTCAGGGTTGATTTAATTTAGGATTGACTGATTTGATTTCCTAGCAGTCCAAGGGACTCTCAGGAGTCTTCTCCAGCACCACAGTTCGAAAGCATCTATTCTTCGGCGCTCAGCCTTCCTTAAGGTCCAACTCTCGCAACCATACATTGCTACTGGGAACACCATCGCCCTGACTATACGAACTTTTGTTGGTATGGTGATATCTCTGCTTTTTATTATGCTGTCTAAGTTTGCCATAGCTTTCCTTCCAAGGAGTAAGCGTCTTTTAATTTCATGGCTGCTGTCTCCGTCTGCAGTGATCTTGGAACCCAAAAATGTAAAATCTGTTACTGCTTCCATTTCTGCCCCTTCTATTTGCCAGGAATTGATGGGACCCGATGCCATGATCTTAGTTTTATTAATGTTGAGTTTCAAGCCAACTTTTGCACTCTCCTCTTTCACTCTCATCAAGAGGCTCTTTAGTTCTTCTTCACTTTCTGCCATTAGGGTGGTATCGTCTGCATATCTGAGGTTGTTGATGTTTCTCCCGGCAATTTTGATTCCGGCTTGCGATTCATTCAGCCCTGCATTTCTCATAATGTACTCTGCATATAAGTTAAATAAGCAGGGTGACAATATACAGCCTTGCCGTACTCCCTTCCCAATTTTGAACCAGTCGGTTGTTCCATGGCCGGTTCGAACTGTTGCTTCTTGACCCGCATACAGGTTTCTCAGGAGACAGGTAAGGTGGTCTGGTACCCCCATCTCTTTAAGAATTTGCCACAGCTTGTTGTGATCCACACAATCAAAGGCTTTTGCGTAGTCAATGAAGCAGAAGTAGGTGTTTTTTTGGAACTCTCGTGCTTTCTCCATGATCCAGCGCATGTTGGCAATTTGATCTCTAGTTCCTCTGCCTCTTCGAAACCCAGCTTGTACTTCCGGTAGTTCTCGGTCCACGTACTGCTGAAGCCTAGCTTGTAGGATTTTGAGCATAACCTTGCTAGCATGTGAAATGAGTGCAATTGTGCGATAGTTTGAACACTCTTTGGCACTGCCCTTCTTTGGAACTGGAACGTAAACTGACCTTTTCCAATCCTTTGGCCACTGCTGAGTTTTCCAAATTTGTTGGCATATTGAGTGCAGCACTTTCACAGCATCATCATTTAGGATTTTAAGTAGCTCAGCTGGGATATTATCATCTCCGCTGGCTTTGTTGTTAGTAATGCTACCTAAAGCCCACTTCACTCTCTAGGATGTCCGGCTCTGGGTCAGTGACCACACCAGCGTGGTCATCAGGAACATTAAGATCTTTCTTGTATAGTCCTTCTGTGTATTCTTGCCATCTCTTCTTAATCTCTTCTGCTTCTGTTAGGTCTCTGCCTTTTTTGTCCTTTATCATGCCCATCTTTGCACAAAACGTTCCCTTGATATCTCCAATTTTCTTGAAGCGATCTCTAGTCCTTCCCATTCTGTTGTTTTCCTCGATTTCCTTGCATTGTTCATTTAAGAAGGCCTTCTTATCTCTCCTTGCTATTCTCTGGAAATCTGCATTCAGTTGTTTATATCTTTCCCTTTCACCTTTGCTTTTCGCATTCCTTCTTTCCACAGCTATTTGTAAAGCCTCATCTGACAGCCACTTTGCTTTCTTGCATTTCTTTTTCTTTGGGATGGTTTTAGTTGCTGCCTCCTGTACAATGTTACGAACTTCCGTCCATAGTTCTTCAGGCACTCTGTCTACCAGGTCTAATGCCCTAAATCTATTCTTCACCTCCACTGTATACTCATAAGGGATATGGTTTAGGTCATATCTGACTGGTCTAGTGGTGTTCCCTACATTCTTCAATTTAAGCCTGAATTTTGCAATAAGAAGCTCATGATCTGAGCCACAGTCAGCTCCAGGTCTTGTTTTTACTGATTGTATAGAGCTTCTCCATCTTTGGCTGCAAAGCACATAATCTATCTGGTTTCGGTATTGACCATCTGGTGATGTCCATGTGTAGAGTCGCCTCTTGTGTTGTTGGAAAAGAGTGTTTGCTATGACCAGCGTGTTCTCTTGACAGAACTCCGTTAGCCTTTGCCCTGCTTCATTCTGCGCTCCAAGGCCAAACTTGCCTGTTGTTCCATTTATTTCTTGATTTCCTACTTTAGCATTCCAGTCTCCTATGATGTAAAGGACATCTTTTTTGGGTGCTAGTTCTAGAAGGTGTTGTAGGTCTTCATAGAACCGGTCAACTTCATCTTCTTCGGCATCAGTGGTTGGGGCATACACTTGGATTACTGTGATGTTGAATGGTTTGCCTTGGATTCGAACTGAAATCATTCTGTCGTTTTTGAGGTTGCACCCCAGTACTGCCTTTCCCACTCTTTTATTGACTATGAGGGCTACTCCATTTCTTCTAAGGGATTCATGCCCACAGTAGTAGATATGGTCACCTGACTTAAATTCGCCCATTCCCGTCCATTTTAGTTCGCTGATTCCCAAGATGTCAATGTTCAATCTTATCATCTCATTTTTGACCACATCCAGCTTGCCTTGATTCATAGACCTCACATTCCATGTTCCTAAGCAGTATTGCTCCTTGCAGCATTGGATTTTCCTTTCAACCTCAGACACATCCACAGCTGGACGTCCTTACGGCTTTGGCTCAACCGCTTCATTCTTTCTGGGTCTACTTGGAATAGTCTTCCGCTCTTCCTCAGTAGCATATTGGACACCTTCCGACCTGAGGGGCTCATCTTCCGGCGTCATATCTTTTAGCCTTTTGGTACTGTTCATGGGATTTTCTTGGCAAGGTTACTTGAGTGGGTTGCCATTTCCTTCTCCAGTGGATCAGTTTTAGTCAGAACTCTCTGCTACGACCAGTCCATCTTGGGTGTCCCTGCACGGCATAGCTCATGGCTTCATTGAGTTACGCAAGCCCCTTCGCCACGACAAGGCAATGATCCATGAAGGGAATATGGTATATGCAATATTTATTTTCTTATCAGATTATAAACTTGTGCTGCTACTTTACAGTACAATTCTATGCATGTCTACTCAGAAGTAAGTCTCATTGAATTCAATAGGACTTACCCCCAGGAAAGTGTGCATAAGATTGCAGCCTTATGAACATATAATGCATTTTTGCTCTTGAGTAGTTAGGTAGGTAGGAGTGCCTTTGCACAGCTTTGGTTAGTGCATTTACTGTACGCCATTCCAGAGAAAGCCAATCTGGCCAGTATAACACATGTCATATTAAGATTAGACTACTGTGTAATGTGCTGTATGTGTGGCTACCCTTGAAAAGCATTCAGAAGCTCCTCTTGGTCCAGAATGTAGCAGCACAGGTTCTGGTTGGAGCCCATGCTCGGGAGCATACGATTCTCATCTGTACCATGGTTAACAGCTCATTGCCAGGCTCAATTCAAGGTGCTGGTTTTTACCTTTAAACCCCTAAATGGCTTGGAACCAGATTATTTGAGGACCACCTCCCCCCCCATACATTTGCCCAAACGCTTTGTTTATCATGAGACTCTGCACTGTATTCCCCCCCCCACCACCACAGAGGTTCTGTTGGCGAGTAGCGAGGGACAGGACCTTCTTGACTGCAGCCCCCAAGTTAAGGAACGCCTTGCCCTTGGAGGCTTGTTTGGCCCTCTCACTACTGTATTGGTGACTCTGCACCTGGCAAAGGCCATTTTGTTTCTCCAGAAATTTCATTTAAGTTCAACTCATCTGAAATTACGAAATTTCATAAAATGCATTATGAAATCTCATAACATTTCAACTCATCCACTGCTGAGTTGGTGGTATGGCTCTCTGTTGCTCTTTGTCTCATTTTAATGATGTTATTTAACTAGTTTTATATAGTGAGATGTAAAAAGTGGTACTGTTTTGTATATTTATGTAATTTGAAAGTATGAATGCCTCAGTTTTATTCAAACGGTAACTACAAACATCCCATAGGATCAATGATTCTGTATCCACAGATTTGGTATCTGCTAGATTTTCCAGGAACCTAACCCCTGCGGATACCGAGAATTGACTGTACAAGGAACAATTCGTTTTTCACTTTCCATCCCTGCTCCACCATCATCCTCATAATATATTAGTTTAATTACAATTGTTTCTAGCGCTGAACATATTAATAGTTCAGGGGTTCTCAACCCCTTCCCGGCCAAGTACCACCTCTGGCTCCACTCTCCTGCTGCGTACCACCGGAGACATCATCGCCAGTTACTTCCAGGTTTTCAGAGGTCAGAAAATGCAGGTAGGAGGCTCTGGGCAGGTGGGAGGGCCCTTCTCAGCATTTCCAAGAGGCCCAGCCAAAGGCAGGAGCCTCTCGGGAGCAAAAACGTGCTGCCAAAACAAGCACCACGTCGGAGTGGGGGTCCGGTAGTCCAAGTACCATCAGCAGCCGAAGTACCGCTGGTGGTACTAGTACCACTGGTTGAGAACCCCTGCCATAGTTCATATGGTAGTTAGCAGGAATGTGGATCAAGTCTTTAACTCCAAGTCTCGAGTCAAGTCTTTGCCCCCAAGTCCAGAGTCTTCGGTTGCGAGTTCCTATCTATTTAATGGGGATAACAGGTTTAAACCTGAATAAAATTTGACTTGTCGTAAAAGGCTCCAAGTCTCGAGTCGAGTCTTTTACAATCGCCAAGTCAATCGCCAAGTCAAGCCCGAGTCAAGTCATTGACACGACTTGAGTCCGAGTCAATCACTGGTAGCTAGGCATAATACTAACCTCTCCCAGCAGTTTTATAGGGATGCTAAACAGCACGGGAGACCAGATGGAACCCTGGAGGATCCCACAGGTCAAAGACCAAAAGATCCAGTGCCACCTTCCGAGACATACCCTCCAGAAAGGAACAGAGCCACTGCAAAGTGGTGCCCTAAATTTGAGCCGTTCCGATTTTGTCATTCTACAGATGAAAGGGTTTTATTATTTTTATGGTCACTGATTATTATTATTTTGCATTTTTAAGCAATGTTCAGACCCATTCATGACCGTTAAACGGGTTTATTATCTAGTGGAGTCGTATGCAAAATGAGAAAGATGGAATCTGGCCCAGTACAACCCCAGACTTCACATACGGAATTATCACCCTTTGGAGCCTTTTCAGGAAGGAATAGGGATGCCTTCTTAGGTTGGCAAGAGCCCATTTTCAGTGCCAAGCCCTAACCAAGCAGAAAGGCTCTGTATCCAGCCAGCATGGCATCCGTGGTTCCGACCGCCGTGGCTTTGACACATCTGCACTGAAGCAGCCAACTATCCAAACGAACCAACGTCTGCAGCCCTGGCTCTAAAACAGCCATTCTCTCCGGCTGAAGCATCCATCACACAGTCTCACGACAGACAAAAAGCTGCAAAAGAAAACTTGAATAACCTGGGAAAGAAATCGACAGGGCCACCCAAAGAAAACCAATTAAAATGTGTTGCTTCTAAAGCTGCCCAAGGGCACTTCAAATAAAGCCACTGCTGCCTGTGCCTCGGTGAAGTAAGCTATTTTCATTGGAGAGAGACTGTTCTGATATCTGGTGCTCGATTAGTTTCAACGTTATAACGTGTTGTCTTCATGCTGTGAAGGCGGCAAGTACAACTAACATGAGAAACAAAAAACACAGTTTTTCACATTCACATTTTTTTATACCACCCTTCCTCCAAGGAGCTCAGAGTGGTGTACATATTTCCTCCCCTCCTTTTTGTCCTCACAACAACCCTGTGAGGTAGGTGGGGCTGAGAGATAGTGACTGGCCCAAGGTCACCCAGGAAGCTTCGTGGCTGAGCGGGGATTTGAACCTGGATCTTCCAGGTCTAAGTCCGACTCCCAAACCGCTACACCATCCTGGCAGTTTAAGACATACTTCCCATTTTGCCATCTGCCAACGTGCATTCAATAACTGATAGCAAATTAAAAGTGGCATTCGCTTCACCAAGCCATTGTTGAGACGGGACACTGCTCTGTGTGCCATCACTTGCTTAGGCTTGGTTGGTGAGCACACAAAGCAGGGCCTTCTTTGTTGCAGCCCCCCTCAACAGTGGAACTCCCTTCTGGAAAAGAGTCTGTCTGTCTCTGTCTCCCGCCCCCCCCCCCCGGCTTCTAAGAAGGCCCTAAAGGGCAATAAGATGGAATATAAAATCTTATAATAGTGAGACTGAAAATGTACATGAATACACCAATGTCCATGTGCATTATATCAATGAAGAAAAACTACAGGCATTTCCCCTGTATTCGCGGGGGATAGGTATCCAGCTCTCTAACTGAAACCGTGGAAAAGAGCAAATGCTATCCTCCACGCCCGTTACTTTCGTTATGTTTCTAGCGCTGGTGCCAAGCAAGCGCGTCTCTTTCTTTACCAAAACGTTATAAGCCAGCATGCTGACTTATAGTACAGAGCAGGCAAGCAGTCTGAATACTAGAGAGGCTCCCGAACGTTAAACAGGAAACATGCTGGCTTATAGCGTTTTGGTAAAGAAAGAGACACGTTTGCTTGGCGCCAGCGCTAGAAACACAATGAAGGTAATGGGTGTGGGGGGGGGACACGCGAATAACTGAATCCGAGGATACGGGGGGGGACCTGTACATACAAAGTGAACAAAAGGAAGCCTGACGGGAAGGTGGTTGAGTAACAGACTAAAATGTTTTGAAACTGTATACTGAAGATATAGTACAAAGAAAATACTGTTGTACATGGGATCAAAACCCAACAAAATTAACATAGGTTCAGTTCAAATTATCCTCCACACCATGTGCCACCCACCCCGTTTCCTGTTTAGTGCTAGCCATAACTGTAACCATCATATCCCTATTGGCAAACTCTGTGGCTAGCACTTGCCCTTCAAAATCAGAATTAGAAATCCACTTCAAACCATGGCTTCCAATTTTGATTTGGAGGGCAAGTGCTAACCACAGAATCTGTTGATTTAGACATCTCAACAAATTATGGTTAGCACTAAAAAGGGAATGGAGAGGGACGTCACAGGAGAAAAGGGAAGGAACATGTGTGCCCATGGCTTGAGCACAATCCCATGGCTTGGCAGATCATCCAAATTGAACTACTGGCACAAGCCAATGACGACAACAGCAATAACAAAAGATAAGCATCTTTTTGGGGGGGGGGAGGGAGGAAGGGCCTTTCGTTCTTCTGCATGATGGAAGAAGCACTTAATGCACGGATCTTGCAGATTAGTGTTTTAATGGGCTTTCCTAGAATTAGAGCTACATTTCCATTTGGCAATTGTCTGCTGCACGTTCCAGTCAGCTCTAGCAATTTCCACTTTCCCCTTTTTTTAAAAAAAAATCTGCTTTCCCGATTGCAGCTCATCATTTGCCATCTTTTCAAGAAGGAAACCAGTACAGTACAGTATTTTCTCATCCTCATCCAGCAACGGAGAAAAGCGTTCCTATCTATGAAGCAGAAGGATAGCAAACTGCTTTCAGAAAAAAAAAAGTACAAACTTTGCAGTTGCCTAACAATCGCTAGTGTTTTATCCAGGATGAGAAACCACAGATTAAAAGATGCTGCTGGTAGCTTACTAACCAAACAAAAACTCTCTGCTCGAAACTTGGACTAAGGCAGAGGCAGTGACCTAATATGCAGCAGCTCAAAAACCTTTCGTGTCTCCCGATGGAAAAACCTGTTTTTCTGTAGAGATATGATCTTCCACAGAAAATGTTTCCTGCAGCATAACGAAAAATACTTGGAAGAACATCAGCATTACAAATCCCACTATTTATCGTTTCCCATAGGAAGCTGGTTATTTCCATTAGCTGATTTCCCCAAAGATGCAATCATCCCAATATGTTACATCTTCCTACTGTCTACGGAATTCTTGCCGAGCAGCACCAATCGAAAGTCTGTTGTTGGGGGTTCAAGAGTGGGATTCTGCTTCTCAACTGCAGCTTCCCTACTGTGATCCTGGACGGCTTGTGTATTCAAGACACTCTCCCCTTCTGTACATTCACTTCTTTCAGCTATTCCATAGATGTGGGGGGGCCCTCCCTAAATGTCTAATCTGTCAAAATACTGGACTGATCTAAATCTGAGACTTTCCCTTTCCATTTACTTCCAACCATTGTTGCATTTCATTGACATCAGGTCATTTCTTGACGACCGATGAGGATTCTCCAGGACAAACCACCAAAATCCCTTTTCTTGCGCTGGGATGATTTGAGGGATTCTCTTGCTGTCTTCTTCCCTTCTCTCCATCTACTTCCCTTAAGGAAAGTCTCAGCATAAAAGATTCAATAGGAAACAGGCTTCCCTGACACACTTTGAAATCAGTGCCGTTGCATAAAAGACTGCATGGCCAAGCAGGTCACTCTGGGGATTTGCTGTCTTCTTTGTCTGGCTCCAGCCAGGCTAATACCCTAAGCCAACCGCCCACCTGCTGGGACTGGCATGCATCAGCTGACTGGGCATCCAAGCCCACCTGATGGGGTCAGAGGGCAGGTAAGGATGCCCAGGTGGCTGTAAACTATCCAATCAGAAGGACCAATGACATCATCAGCCCTAGGTTTCTTAAGGTGAACATACAAAGATACTTGGGTGTCTTCCAATTTGGGACCCTCAGAGATCACATCTATGTGTGGCCAAGCTCTCAAAGAAGAGGTGCAATGGACTATTCAAGCTGACCTTGGGAGCAAGGACTCGTCAGGTATAGAGAAATTTAGATGCACTGACTAGGCAATTATGTTTGCTTTTAAGTTTCTTTATAATCACCAGCTTGTGTTTCTGCTAAGATCTGCACCAGGGCACCGCCAACACCCAAGTTATTTCTCAAGTCTG
The DNA here is from genome assembly GCA_026170595.1 of Plestiodon gilberti rubricaudatus. Classification (NCBI taxonomy): domain Eukaryota; kingdom Metazoa; phylum Chordata; class Lepidosauria; order Squamata; family Scincidae; genus Plestiodon; species Plestiodon gilberti. The sequence goes on along the minus strand of JANXHW010000002.1, from coordinate 102,772,212 downwards.
CTATATTTCTAATAAACTCTTTTTACATTTTAACACTTTTCCCATCTGTGGTAATGGGTTAGAGTTACCCTATTTAACAGAGCGTTTGCACCCAGAGTGTGCTTCCTCCCCTCTCTCGAGGCAGCAAAAAAAATTTTTTTTTCACATTTTTTTATACCACCCTTCCTCCAAGGAGCTCAGCATAGTGTACATATTTCCTCCCCTCCTTTTGTCCTCACAACAACCCTGTGAGGTAGGTGGGGCTGAGAGATAGTGACTGGCCCAAGGTCACCCAGGAAGCTTCGTGGCTGAGCGGGGATTTGAACCTGGATCTTCCAGGTCTAAGTCCGACTCCCAAACCACTACACCATCCTGTAATTAATACACCAATTAATTTGGAACCAAAATGCTGCATGGATTCCTCTTTTTATGTGCTTTAGCTGCCCTCTCATACCTGCAGGGTTTCAGTTTTGACTCTTAAGCCATTTTAACTATTTTAAAGTGTGTATCATTATGGTTGTTGTAAAGCTGAATTGAGGAACAAAGACTATCTAGAAACAACATACAAATAAGTGAAGACCTGCCTAAATTTGCCAGCGTGCTTTTTTGGGTTATTAGCTTCTCTGCATTTAATCCGTCTTTGCTTTCTTTTACACATGTTATGGGAGGAAAGGCGAGATATACATATTTTAAATAAATAAATGCCATTCACATACTACCCGCACATGCAATCTTAATCACTGACCAACACTGTGATTGTGCTTATTACACCCTTCTGTGACACTCCTTCTGTAAGTCCAGTGTTCTGCCTCCCCCACCCCGTTCTGAGCAGCTAGAATGTTTCATAACACAATGAGCGGCTGCGCCAACAAAATCGTCTCACGGGAGGTCTCACTGTAAGGGTTACAGCTCTCTCAGGCAGCGAGAAGAATTTTTCCAAAATTGCAGGCTGCATTTACCACCAATTTTTTTTTTTTGGGGGGGGGGGAAATTGGCAAAACTATTTTTATGCAAATATAGATGTTCTGTGCTTTACTCTTACATGTCACTCATCTCTCCACTGACTGTAAGTACCTTCAAAGTACAGTGGGCCCTCGTTATCCGCGGGACTCCCATTCCAGATCCCCACGAATAACAAGGATCTGCAGGTGCTGGAATCCAGCACCCGATGCCACCATTACTTCACGAGGGGAGCCTCCAGAGGCCCGTTCCGCATTACGCTGGCCTGCAAAACGGAAGTGACTTCCGGTCGCTTGGGAGAGGCTTTTGGAGGCCTGCAGAGGAGTTTGCAGGTTGGCGCGATGTGGAACGGGTATCTGGAGCCCCCCCCCGATGAGTAATGGAGACAGCAGGTGCTGGATTCCAGCACCCCGCTATGTGTGGGCTGCATCCACAGATATTGAGATCTGCGGATGCCAAACCCACGAATAATGAGGGCCCACCTATACAGCTAAACAGACTGACTATCTTCTAAAATAGATATGTAGAAAATAGCACAAAATGCATTACTTGGAGACAGACTCGCTCACCAAAACACACGGGAAGGCTCCAAAGGGTTTAATAGAGTCAGACAGACAGACACTGACCTGTGATTGTTGGAAAAGGAAGCACTTCTGTGGATTTAAGCCACAGGCCAGGAGAACAGCAGTGATGTCTATGATGCTCTCACGCAGAACAGCTGGCTCCCGCGGTATTGTGAGCGAGTGGAGGTCTACAATGCTGTATAACACAGAGTCGCATTCTTCCTGTAGCCTCACCCAATTTGTGATAGCACCAAGGAAGTTTCCCAGATGAGGGATCCCAGTTGGTTGAATCCCAGAAAAAATCCTTTTCAGGCCTTTATTCTGTAACCAAACCATAATTTATTGTTATTTGTGTAGCAAATGAATACCTGTAACAAAACGAGTGCCTATGTTCATACCTGCAGACATGGACACACACACACACACACACACACACACACACACACACACACACACCCCTCTACCCTCAGAGCAAATACTGGTTGTATGGAGACCCATACATTTGATGAAGGAGACTGTTGTCACCTATGAAATATCACACCGCAACAAAACACTGGGTTGTGTGTCATTCTTCTGGAGCAAGCAACTCTGGACACTACAGCAATACCTTAACTTTCATCGATTTGCTCTTTCAGCCGTATGTGGTTATCATAACCACATTTCAAGTTTCGTCCACCTCTTTTGTCCGATTTCATCCAACCTTGCCATGATGTTCGTCGAGGTTCTTATGCTTGTTTTCCTTTTATTTAGGTATAGAACGCATTCGCATGAGTTATATATAGTTATTTACGTTTTTCGCCGGCCAAAATAAATGTGCAAGCTAAATAAGACTATGCTTTGACATTTATCCATTTTTGATTTTCATCCAAGCTCTGGTCCCTAACCAGATGAAAGTGCAAGGTATTGCTGGACCCCTGTTTAAAGTACCACAGCACTTCTTCGTGTTCACAAGCTCTCACCGATTTCAACAAGGCTTCGATAGAACAACTTCCCAGGAGAATGTGCCCCAACAGTTGCTCTTCCACAATTGGACTGATCTATTGTTCTAGGGTTCATTTACGGTAATCACAGTCTTAGAGTGGTTCCTCATTTTAAATGACATAAACGTTCAGACATATACATTGGTGCATGCTGAAACATATGCGTGAAACATGGATAATGCAGCCATATCTTTAAACAGCCACATCCTTTCTCCTCAAATCTGGATAGTAACGTTCATGGGTTTTTAAAAATATGAGTATGTCACCCAAACCGTGGTTTCGTGTGGGGCAACTCCAGGATTCTTGCTGCATTAATTGTGGTGATGACAAAAAATATACCTAGAAATTCGTAACAGAATAGCTACATGGCACACTCGTTCACTCTCCTCATTTATCTACAAGACTACAGTATATGCCTTTTCTTTGTTTAAACACATATGCTCTCCACAAAACCTTTGGCTTATCTCCAAAGCTAAGCTTAAATAAGTGCAACTGTATTTGCTTATATCCATCCTCTGCTGGCCCTGTCTCTCTTGTTATTTATTTATTTATTTATTGCCTCCTTCACGGTCTAAATTTATATTGTAAGCTCCGTGGGTCAGTGACCTGTCCTTTTGCTTTTGCTACACTGCAAAGTACCATCATGATGATTTATAAAATAATATGCACATTAAACTGGGCTACAAAAAAGCCTGTAATCTATAGATAGTGACTGTTTGTGTTCTTCCCTAAAATCACCATCAAACTAAGTGAAAGACACACAGGTGGAAACGGAATTGTGATTCTAAGACTCTGAGACAAAGAACGCAGCCACCCAATGGAAGATTCTACAGTACAGTAAAATACTAGACACACATTACTATTCAGAGGCTGAAATTCAAAGCACAGTGACTTGTGAGTAAGGCTCCCTGCCTACAGTGGAATCGTTTTCTAAGTAAGCATGCACGGTATCAGGCTGTTAAATTTCAGAAACAGCTGAAGAGGTTAGTTAGCTAAAACCTGCAGAGAAAATAGGGTTAAAGTTCAAGAGAGAATTTTGTAAGGTCTTCAAAAAAAAAAAAAACTCTAAATACTGTAGCTTCACCATTTCCACCTCTGGTTATTAGATTTCTTTTCACTAGCCCTTTCGCTCCAGGGTTGCCAGAACGTTTTTCAGACATTCACCATCTCTCTTACTCCCATGCGAATCAAGTACGGTTGAATCTTGTTGACATAAGAAGGAAACCCTAAAGTATGATCGTCTAAACAGAGGCACATTATTCAGCGAGGCTTTTTGAAAAATCTCAGATATAACCTGGTATTAGGCTTTTTTTAAGAAGCAGCTTAAATCATCAATCATAAGTGAGCCCTGACAGTTGCATCTCCAAGAAAGGCAAGCAACTATCTGGGTGGTCCCTTTAACTTGAGTCTCCATTCATGTGAATTGTTGAGCAAAGCTTATGCGCAGGTTCAAGACCGCAGTAGAATAAAAAAAAATGCTGGGGGAAAAAAAATCCACAAAATCCAGAAAGATCAATTTCTCATGATGACAACTAATAAAAACATAGGACAGAATTACATGGTACCAGAAGCAAAGGGATGTTGCCACTGAAAGCAGTATCCTTTGCCCGGCATCCACCGTCTCCCCATAACATATAGTAAAATACAGCAACACCTTGACTTTCATCGCTTTGCTCTTTCAACTGTTTTCAATTATAACCACATTTCAAATTTCGTCCATGTGCTTTCCTCTTTTGTCTGATTTCATCCAACCTTCCAACGGTGTTACTCGACATCCTTACATTTATTTCTGTTTATTTAGGTTCTGCATGCATGCGCAAGTGTTATATATTTATTTATGTTTTTCACTGGCCAAAATAAATCTGCAAGCTCAATAAGGCTCTGCTTTGACAGTCATCCATTTTGGACTTTCATCCATGCTCCGGTCCCTAACCAGACGAAAGTGCATCATCATGCTGTGCATTGCTCCATTCCTCCACTACAAGACAGAAGATACTGTGGAGTGGGGGTGGGAGAAGCACACAACATGTTAATGTCAGGATATGGCAGGTTTTACTAGGTGTTATGGAGAGAAAGCATCCGACAGGGAGGTGACATTTTCAGAGGGCAGGCTTACATTTCTGCTAGTATGCCGTTCTGTCTTGAAGATATGTCCATGGGCTTTTTACACACACCCCGACAGAATCATTGTTACTCTTTGTCTCTGAACAAGAGACTGCCGCATCATATCAAACTCCACTTCTGAAACTCTTCTCAATTTGCAAAAGCAGGTTATTACGATGCGGCACAGCAGGCTGTTGCTCGGCGGTGGGGCACATGGCGTGCATGCTGTAAATTCAATCCCCAGCACTCCAGTAAAAAGGATCACAAGGAGCAGGGCTGGAAAAGTTTCCACTCTGCCCGCAACCCTGTCAATCATGGCTAGTCAAAGGAGACAGCACTGAACTGCATAGACAAGTGGCCTGGATTCTGTTATCAGGTAGCATCATGCGCTGACGCGCAAGGAGCCTGGTTTACACGGAGCATAAGGAGCCTGGTTTACCCACATTAGCTCCTTGCACTCCCCCCCCCCAGTAGTTAGCTTCCAAAACTTTGAAGTAAGCTCTTTATTTTACAGGATCTAACCCATGCGGTCAAATCAAGTACAGGTGGACCCCCATATCCACGGATTCTCTATCCACGGTTTCATTCATCCACGGATTGTGGGGACCCCCCCCCCCAGGCTTTTACGTTTCCCAGTAAGCTTCGTTTCTTCCTTAAACAAACAGGAGAAGCAGCCTCTGGCTGCTTATTGCAGGCAAGTAGAACGAGACTAAGTCCTAGAGAGGCTCTGCAAGGTTAACAGAAACCTTGCAGAGCCTCTCTAGGACTTAGTCTCGTTCTACTTGCCTGCAATGGAGGCTGAGGAAGAAACAAAGCTTGCTAAAAGAAAAATAAGAGCTGGGGGGCGCAAATGCCTACCCACAGGGGAGGCAGGGCGGGGGCCCCTCAGAAAACCATGGAAGGGGTGTTGGCTCCTATCCACGGTTTCAAGTATCCATGGAGGGGCCTGGAACATATCCCCAGAGGATATGGGGGGGGGGAGTACTGTACCAATATTAATGGCAGATGGTACCAATCTTCGGTCATCTGAGGGAGCTCTCCTGCAACTGCCACCTCTATCTCAGAGGAATGGTGGCACGTGGACAAGCCTTCTCTGTTGTGGCTCCACAATTATGGAACTCCTTGCCAGGGGAATTAAGAACTACCCCCTCCCTCATAGCTTTTCGGCGAGAGCTCAAAATGTTTTTGTTTCGTCTAGTGTTTGGGTGATGGGTTGATGTCTGACTTCTGGGTCTGTCTCAAGTGGTTTTGCTCCACTGCTTTTCTGCTCTATATTGTTGCGTGCGCACGCTCCCCAAAGTGGATTTTATTTTATTTTATGTATATTTAAATAATTGTATTTTTTATCTTTGATGTTGTAAGCCTCCTTGGCCATTTGCTTTGGCATGGGATAAGGTGGGGTATAAGAGTTTAAAATAAATAAATGGTCACTCAAAATATAGGCCCCAATTGCAAAGTCTCTCACCCGAGGTTTCATCGCTAGCGATACCAGGGCATCATCTACCACACTAGAACCAAGGAGCCCGGGCACTAGTCATGATGAGGTCTTCCAGAGAAATGCTGTTGCCAATGTTCTTGCAGAAGGCTGGCTTTTAGGAGGATACAGTTTCACCAAAGGTTTGTGAATTAAAAGGTGTACTAGGACGACGCTTAAACCACCAAGGAGCGATCACAGTGAGCGCACAACCCCAAAATACCCCTAAAATTCTCCAACCCATTATGGGCACTTCAATAACAAAAAAGATATTGACAGTCTGGAAAGAGTTCAGAGGGAAACAACTGAAATGATTAAGTGCCTGGGAACAACTGGCTTGTGTGTGTGTGGGGGGGGGGGGGGAGAGATTAAAAGAATTACATATGTATAGCTTAGCTAAATTGCCACATTTTTGAAACTTTGCTTTCTTCCATCCCAGCCTCTCAGGCTGCTGACCAGTCTCCCAGAGACGCAAGCTGTCAAGGTTTGATCTATTGCACTTCAAACATTCCAATATACCCTGAAATCAACTGGAAATATTTTTATTTAAAATATTCTCCATGTGTCAATGTTTAAAGCAGAGAAGAAGTGTAGTATTACTCCTAGGACTTCAAATTCAGAATACGCTTTTCTCTACCAAGTTCTGAAAATTATGCTCATTACCTCGGCCCCATTGAGTCTTCAGCATCAGAGAAACAATTCGTTCGAACAATTAAAGGCTGCGGCAGAGAAACATCATATGCACAACTAGTAACTGTCTAAGCTGGATCACAAATGGTATTTGGAGTACATCTGTAGAAAAGGTGTCTCCCCCCCCCCCCATATCCTTTATAAAAATACTGAGCTCAAATTGGAATCTGATGAAGGAAATTGCAGATGCTCTAACACAGCACAATGGGGAGTAATGCTCCCTGAGCACAATTTAAGCTGTTTAGGATAAGAGAAAGCATGAACTAAGAAGAAATAAACTTTGTTCCCTCATGCAGAAACTGACAAAACATTATGCCAGTAGACAAGAGCAAATGGCATGTTCAAAGACAAATAAATGACAACAATACAGTGTTTTGAGAAACTGGGCATCAAGAAGGAAGCAACAGGTTGAATGATGCCCTGATTCATGATATGGTTCAACTTGAATTTTATTGAAAGTGTTCAATAGAAGTATTAGAGAATTACCGTATTGTCCCGAGTATAAGACGCACCTGATTATAAGACGCACCCTTTGGTGCTATTAAAAAAATTTAATTAAATCACTGGCATTAAATTGCAACAGCCTGATTATAAGACGCACCCCTAGTTTAAAAACTTAAATTAGGAGAAAAAAGTGAGTCTTGTACTCAGACCAATACGGTATATTTCAAAACACCAATCCCACAATAGCTCCCAAAGGACACCAATCCCAAAGTAGCTGACAACAAGTTTTAAATCCAGTACCACTGATTTTATTTACCAACATAAAACTAGCAAAAATTAAACATGGGTAATATATTTTAAGCATTAAAATTAATCCTTCATAATTAAAAGTTAAGAAATATAACCACCTTGAGCACTTGTCATGGAATTGGGAGTATAAACTCCCAAAGTCTTAAAACTGATTTTATCAGTTTGGGCGAATGAGGACTCTCTGGAGAAGACTCTGATGCTGGGAAAGATTGAAGGCAAAAGGAAAAGGGGAAGGCAAAGGATGAGATGGTTAGACAGCATCACCGATGCAACGAACATGAAAATGAGCGAACTCAGGAAGATAGTGGAGGACAGGAAGGCCTGGCGGGATATGGTTCATGGGATCACGAAGGGTCGGACACGACTTAACGACTGAACAACAACAAATATATTCATTCAAAACTAGCATTCAAACATTTTATTTATATTTATACACACACAGTATATGAAATGAGAAATTCTAGTACTGGGAAAGAGAATATCGGATCAAATGTTGGGGCTATGATGGAATAACAAATTGGATATCTAAGTGGCAGATTAGTTTTGACAAACTGAAGTGATATAATGAAGTCCATAATTGTGTGGATAGTTTGTCTTAAAGAATCATAATTATTTTATAGTATTCTTTGTCAGTTTTTTTATATATATTGTTAATAAAAAATGTTCTGGATAGTACAAGGCATTTTCACTTAAGTGACAAAAATCTTCATTTTTTTTTTTTAAATGAGAATTCTGGAATCCTAGTACTAAAAACCACACATAGAGCACTGCCTTCTATAAGTTTTGTTCCTTGTTTATTCACCCTGCAAGAGTCCAAAGGCAGCATAGCAGGGAGTTCAGCCTGGTGTCATGAAATCATGGGGCTGGAATGTGCTTTAGTGAAAGTTTGAGGTCAGGACATCAGAGCTGCACACTCCAAAGATGAGTTACTAAAAGATTTTTTTAAAAAAAAATAGGCAAAAAATTATAAGCCACAAGAGGTGCAAAGTCAAACTGTAGGCACGCAAGACTTAGCACTTTTCTTCAGCGTAAAAGCCTTTCACATTTAAGAATCCGGTACAGTGTATTTTTAAGGCCAGTTCATCTCTGCTTTATGCAAACAAGACTTGCCAGAAAACAGCAACAAGTTTCACAAGCTCATTTGGTACTGTGGGAACGCAGTACAGTATTCTTATCCCCACACTGGTCCTACAACTTTCTGCAACTTTCTAGGGGACACCAAGAACTCACTAGGGGTGAGCAGGTGCTTGCATTTCCATTTCACTACAATTCAGGTGCATTTCAGTTGGCTTTACAGAATTAATTCCTGGTTCTCATACAAGGTTTTCAGCTGTAACGGATACTTCTACACATCCCATAAAACTGTTCCTGCATCTTTAACAACAACCAAACACAGAAATTCAACAGGTGAAGCCTTTCCTGCCATTTATCGCCACACTAATACAGCAGTCCTAGGCATGGAGAAGACTCCGGAGAGTCCCTTGGACTGCTAAGAGATCAAATCAGTCAATCCTAAATGAAATCAACCCTGACTGTTCGCTGGAAGGACAGGTACTGAGGCTGAAGCTCAAATATTTTGGCCACCTAATGCAAAGAGAGGACTCTCTGGAGAAGACTCTGATGCTGGGAAAGATTGAAGGCAAAAGGAGAAGGGGAAGGCAAAGGATGAGATGGTTAGACAGCATCACCGATGCAACGAACATGAAAATGAGCGAACTCAGGAAGATAGTGGAGGACAGGAAGGCCTGGCGGGATATGTAGGGATGGTGTAGTGGTTTGGGAGTCGGACTTAGACCTGGAAGATCCAGGTTCAAATCCCCGCTCAGCCATGAAGCTTCCTGGGTGACCTTGGGCCAGTCACTATCTCTCAGCCCCACCTACCTCACAGGGTTGTTGTGAGGACAAAAAGGAGGGGAGGAAATATATACACCACTCTGAGCTCCTTGGAGGAAGGGCGGTATAAAAATGTGAAAATAAAAAATATATATGGTTCATGGGATCACGAAGGGTCGGACATGACTTAACGACTGAACAACAACAAAGGCATGTCTACTCAGAAATTAAGTCCCGTTGTGTTCCATGGGGCTTACTTCCAGGAAAGTGGGTATAGGACTACAGCCGAAGAAAGTTTTGCCTCATATTTCAGGAGGAGGAGGGGGCCTGCAGATAAAGGCACAGAAATGGGGTCAGTAAAAATAAAAAGGTGGTAACACCATTTGATTTTTGCATGCTGATTGTTCATTCACCTCACTAGAGAAGTCAATGCAAAACAAAAAAAAACACACCCCAAAAAATCACTGATGCAGAATCCAGCTAGATTAGAACTACTCAAAGAAGGCTACAAAATATATAATATACACATTACTACTCGGCCATCGCAAGTGTATCTGCTTTGCAATAAATCGTGGTTTTTTTTTTGTTTTTAACATGGTTAAAACTGCAGGGTGCAAGCAAGCCAAGTGAAAACAGCATTCCAACTGACCGCTGCCGAAATCATGCTACAGGCACAGTTACAGCGTTCAGCCTGCTCCGTTGAAGCCAGCATTGACTGTCTTTCTTTGAAAAAGGGGGGGGTTGCCCCAAAATTCTCTAATGAGTTCTGAGCGGTTGAAATGGTTTATGCTTTGGAGTGTGGCAGGCTCCAGTTTACAGATATTTCCTTGGAACAGAGCAGATAAGAGATGGGCAAAGTCTGAAAATTAACAGGGGTGGGGGTGCATGTGTGTGTGCACGCACACACTCGCGTGCATGTATGTGTGAGAGAGGGAATGAACACAGGAAGAAAGGAGCGAATCACTGCTGACATGCGAGACAAGGAAGATTGATGGTTTCCCTCTCTCGTTTTCCCCACTGCGAAGGCATACAGGGGGTGGAGAAGGGAACGAAGAAGCCGCTGTGCGGGCGACAAAGCAAGCTGCTCCGTTCATACCACTTGAGCCCTGATTAATGAGGTGGCAGCAACTCAGGAAACGGAGACGAATCCTGCTCAGGCTTCCCCCTTATTTTGTACTTAATTATAATCTGATCCACAGCAGTCCACACGGTTTTCGTGGCTTGCTAGGAGTTTCCAGGTCAGTCAAAGAAAGATAAACGACTAAGACAGAAGAGCGAGAGGACCTCTTGCAAACGCTTACCTTGAACCAAAGAACGTGAAGTCTGAATCCGTTAGCAAACATGGTTCAAATAAATTGCAGACACAGAAAATGGACTGCTTTTATACATGCGCGACAGAGCCCGGAAAAAGCCTCAGCTTTAAATCAAGCATGTCAGTGTGCAGAGACCCTGCTATTTCTATACGTTTCTCCAGTGAGTGCTTTCCAGGATCACACCAGTACATCCTTATTTATTTATTTAAAAAATTTATATCCCGCCTTATCCCATGCCGAGGCAAATGCCCAAGGCGGCAATCCTTAGCAAGACACATTCTGCATATATGCAGGTAACAGAGAAGAGAAATCATTTGCTACTGTTGGGGGGGGGGGACTCCTTCATATTAAACATTATTTGGCTTGGGGGGAAAAATTCTGTGAACTTATGCACAAGTTGTACACAGGACTGCAGAACTGAAAGGAAGCACACTCCGGACTCTGCCATCAGTCATAGTACTATGGTCCTTTGGGAAGTTGCACCCCCAGCACCTCCGGATCTCTGTGCCAGGTGCAAGGGAGTGACAACAGGATACAGGTAGTATCTTTTTGTATTGTGTGCTCCCTGAGGCATCTGGTGGGGCCACTGTGTGATACAGGAGGCTGGACTAGATGGGCTTTTGGCCTGATCCAGCAGGGCTCTTCTTAGGTTCTTATGGATGAGCATCACAGTAAGGGGAAGACCAGTCTGGCCCCCCACCACTGACCAAAGGAAGAGAGACTGCAGGGAGATCACTTCCCCCAACCCTGCCAGAAAAGAACACTCTGCTCCAGCTGCCTGCAACTGAAAGCGTGTGGAAGGTCCCTCCTACTGGCCAAAGAACTTTTGGAGTGTTTATTACTTGTTGATAAAAAGAAAAAATCTGTGTAAAAATACACAATACAATAAATAAAATAAAATAATAAATTGTATAATGATGCCACTGAACAGCAATTTGCATTGAAATAAATATTATTTTTAAGTGTAAGCCTGTTTCATGCAGGCTGTTTTGGGTCACGTACTTCCACGCAGACCTCGGGAACGGAACCATATGCACGTAGGGGACTTAGGGCCCAATCCTATCTAACATTCCAGCGCTGATGCAGCCATGCCAATGGGGTGTGCACTGCATCCTGTGGTTGGGGGGGGGGGAGACAGTCATGGGGTAAGGTAAGGAAATGTTTGTTCCCTTACCTTGGGGCTGCATTGGCGCTGGAAACTTGGATAGGATTGGGCCCTTAGTGTAGTTTGTATACACCTATGTTTCACAAACTGTACAAGCACAATTTTAAAACTTCAGCTAAAGTTATGCAAATGCACATGTTAATATTTGTGCATAAGACTATATTGTCTTAAACGTACAAATTGAAAACTCCAGTAAACTTTGGTTTGGTTCACACAATACTTCTTTTCCTACACAAGTCTCATCCAGTCCTCAGTCACAGGCATGCTCGAATACCGTGTTTCCTAAACTTTTTATAGCTGGAGCACAGTGTTTTTGGAGGCCGACTTGCTTCATTGTATGCTCATTGTCCTTGTGGTCGTGGAATAGCTCAGCTAGTATTAGCATAACATACAAAGCTGCCTTAATCCAAGTCAGACCATTGGTCCATCCAGCTCAGTACTGTCTACAATGCCCAACAGCAACTCTCTAAGCTTTCAACCCTATCTGGAGATGGCAGGGATTGAACCCGGGATCCTCTGCCTGCAAAGCAAGTACAGTACTATACTATACTACTGAGCTACACCATTATGCCTCTTGAAAGCTCATCTCCCAGTCATAGTTAGAACTTGGGAATAAGACTAATGCTTCCAATATTTCCTTGAATCTGGACTATGCCAGTTGAATCCTGGGATTGCCTTCCGATACACATTTCCCTGGGAGTAAGTCCTGGTTGCAAGAGTTGGACGATAAGGAAGGCTGAGCACCGAAGAAATAGATGCTTTCGAACTGTGGTGCTGGAGAAGACTCCTGAGAGTCCCTTGGACTGCTAGGAGATCAAATCAGTCAATCCTAAATGAAAACAACCCTGACTGTTCCCTGGAAGGACAGGTACTGAGGCTGAAGCTCAAATATTTTGGCCACCTAATGCAAAGAGAGGACTCTCTGGAGAAGACTCTGATGCTGGGAAAGACTGAAGGCAAAAGGAGAAGGGGAAGGCAAAGGATGAGATGGTTAGACAGCATCACCGATGCAACGAACATGAAAATGAGCGAACTCAGGAAGATAGTGGAGGACAGGAAGGCCTGGCGGGATACGGTTCATGGGATCACGAAGGGTCGGACACAACTTAACGACTGAACAACAACAACAAAAATTTCTGGATAGACATGCACATGACTATGCTTGCAAAATCCCTCAAACGTGGGCGGTGAAGGGAACTCCTATTCCAAGACAAAGAATAGATAGCTTAAAAGTTTTCAAGCCCTCTCATGGCACATGAGCGTGTCCCAGCAACATGGGAATCACCGATTTAACAGTGGACTTCTGAAGGTACTGTAGGAGCTCATATTCAGACCAGCCAGTTTAATTCAATAATTTACTCGACAGAAGACATGTCAATAGGACGGTTCCATGCTGGATTAACAAAGCCAATTTATACCTTCAACTGTTAATTAAAATGGTATTGAAATCTAGAATAAAAATCTCAGTTCAGTATAAAGAAAAAAAGGTTTGGATTTTAAAAGGGTATCAATGCCTTGTACACCACATCAAGTGGAAATCCAACCAATTTAAACATGCACAGTAAAGAAAGCAATGTAAACAGACGGAAAAGTTCAAGTCCTGGGGGGGGGGTCAGTTTTTTGGGGTACAATCATAAGTCCATAAACTTTTAGCTGTCCAAATTTTGAAGCTGCAGGGCAGTCAGTTACACATTTTTGTGTAACTTTTACACATTTTGCACTCTTGGAGGGCCCCGAGACTTTGATACCAAGAGTTATAGTCAAATTTCACTATTGCATTATCATTCCCTCTCTGTTTTAATCCTAGTTCTAGTTAGTTTAGAAAGCACAGTATGGAGTTGGAGAGTTGTAGTTGTAAGTCGGGATGATAGGCAATGATAGACCTGTCCTCCTTGAGTGACACTAGCTTAAATGGTTATTTGCTGTGAACAGACCTCCACATTCAGAAGACGCACGCCTAGGTAACCAGATGCAAGGGACTGGGGAGGGCTATTGCCTTCATGACCTGCTAGTACGGTTTTGACTCAACATTGGTGGCAAAGCTGTGGAAGAGGGAGTCCACATTACCTCCTTTTTCAGCATTGTTTGGGGCCTGCCAGCCACTTCTTGCCTCCTGCGCACGTCCAAACTGCTGAAAAATGAAAAAACAAAACAAAAACGCAACCGGGAATCTGTCGGGGTCCTGCCAGTCGCTTCCTGGCATGTTTAAACTATTTAAAAAAGAAAAATGCAACCGGGAGTCTCTGGCGCCATCTACAGGTTGCTTCCAGTAGTGTTTTTTCTTTTTTTCAGTCAGTTTAAACAAATTTAGGAGGAGGAAAGTGGCGAAGACGCTGGAAAAAAAGTAATGTGGCATTGTTCCCCATCCCGGTTTTCCTATAACACTGGTTTTTTGTATCCACTGGGGTTCCAGGAACACAGCCCAAGTGGATACGGAGGATCAACTGTACATAAACCTGTGGCCCAATCCACCAGGGCTCTCAGGTACATGCACCTCTCACATACGCAACTACAAGTCATTTGAAGAACAGGTCTCGTTTGCCTTTTAGAGGTGAAAGTGCATTTCTGGTGCTTCATATCTCATCTGTATTTCAAAACTAGCAATGCAGTTTAGAAATCTAATCTCAGTAGAATCTGGAAAAAAAAAACACGGAGATAATCTTGGGCCAATTCTCAGATTTACTATTGTATAGAACGTTTTATTAGTGAAAAATGTTTAGTACAGTTTAAGGATATTTGGATAATTACCAATACAACTTACACCTGAAAGACACTTTTAAACAACCTTTACTGCTAGATCAAATCTATATAACTATCTGTGCTTATTTATAAATAGTCCACCTTCTCTGAAACACATCAGTCCAACTCCTTGAATCTCTCTCAGCCTGAAATATTGCATGACCTTCTCCATTACCAGTGTCCCAAAACCTTAATAACCAGTTCTTAATCCCAGGAACTAAAGGTTCTTTCCAAAAGACATTCTGTACCCGGATTCAATCTTTCAAAGGAATGACTATCTGGATATAGTCCAGTCACAAAAATTACTGAAGCATCAGTTATCCAATGACCAGTCATTTGATCAAACACAGGCAAAATCTCTGCCCAATATTTTCAAATTTGTGGGCACCCCACATACACACATGTTCCTTTTATTCTACATTCTTTCCGACAAAGACTCAAGCCAGCTCTAGTAATCCTTTTCATTCTCCAAGGGATAAGGTACCACCTTGAGATCACTTTGCAATAAGACTCTCTAAGTGTAGTACATTGCAAAAATACTAAACTTTCTTGCTAAATAAACTGCCCAACACTGCTCACCCCAAAATAATCCTAACTCTGTCCTAGTTTAATATAGCCCTAACATATTTACACCCAGTATCTCAGTATCTTTTCAGTATCCATTATGAAGCATTTCAGACTGCACAAGTCATTAACATACAGGTAGTGCAGAACATACCCTCTTCTGAATGGGCTGACAGCGCAATCCTATCCAACTTGCCCCTCCGGTGCAGCCAGCGGTGCAGCAAGAACGGGAGGCCCCAGAATGAAAAGGGGATTCAAATCCCCTCCCAAAGGGGATTTAAATCTCCCTTCCCCTCCAAAGCCTCCCGCCCTGCCCTCCCCCGCTGGTTACACCTGTGGTGTAAGTTGGATAGGATTGCGCTGTGCGTCTCTGGGAACACAGTACATGAGTGTTCTGGCATCCGCATTGGCTTTCCGTTGCCTTTCAGGCAATTAAGTGTTAATTAACATGGGTTTTAAGTTTTAATTATTTTCAGAGCCCTTCCGTCTCTCTGATGTTGGTTTTGGGCTTATTTTTGTACTTTGGGAAATGTACTTTGGTGGGGTGGGGGAGGGAGGAGCTGATTTTGGGAAGTGTGGCTTGGAGGAAAAAAGAGATCCTTGTGTGTGACACACACACACACACACACACACACACACACACAAAGTTAAATAAGACATTTTTCACATTTAAAATTGTTGTAGTACTTTTTTATTTAATGATTAATTAGCTAATTAATTAATTGATTACTCCAATTAATTAGCAGTTAATTAGCAGGGGGTACTTCAGAAAATTCAACTGTGATAGGGGGTACCTGGGCCTCCAAAGGTTGAAAACCCCTGGTCTAGAATGATCTTTTTCTACAAACAACAGCACAATTAAAGGACACCACACGCTTATTAATTAACAGTTAATTATTATCAACAATTATTATGACAGACAGACCACTTATCTAAATAGTGACAGACACCATTGACACCATGTCTCTTATGACAGACAGACCACTTATCTAAATGCTACTTCTAAGTAACATCCAAAAGCTTCACCCTTATCACCCTTCTCCATATTGTATAGTAATGCTACATGCACAAGTCACTCATGTACCCAGCTGACGGTGCTTCCAGTAGCATCTCAAGCCACTCCAGTTTGCCTAATATGTATTAAAGATGGGCAGTATCAAACAGTCTGGTACGACATCACTATAAACACTGTTGTTTTGCTGACACGGCAGGCAGACATACCAGCAAAAATGTTCAGGGCTGGAGTGTTCGGTTAAGCACATTTACCCAAGGAAGAGTGGCTGGCAAACGCAGATAATTTCCTCAAGCACATTTATAGAGAATTAAGTCCTACTGAAACGGATGAGACGCATTTCAAAGGGAACAAATATAGGATCAGACTGTAAGATTACTTGCAGGTAAGAGAGAGTGGAGATTACAAGTGCTTCCAGCCTACTGGGATAACTTGGTGAACAGAGACATGGTGGTGGCAGTAAGTATATTAGACAGGCAAGTATATTGGGACTTAAAGGGCTGACTGTTGTTAACCCAGTCCTGGTAATCCCATGATGGCTCTTTGGGCTCTTGAAGAGCGCCAAGTTTGAGATCTGCTCATTCAACCATGAGATACTAAGGATAGGGCTGTGTGATGATGAACAAAAGAAAAGTTAGGCGTGCCTGTGGCTGGGCAGTTTTAGCTAGAGACTGCAAGTATCATGAGATTTGAACAACAGCTGCTGATAAGAGACATTTCTCTTCTGAAGATGTACCCAGTCTACTCATAACAGTGTCCACACAAAGCACCACGATGCTTGGCTGGCCTTGGACATTGAAGAATAAAGAACAAACAAAGGGGATGCGTGGATGGTTTCCTTAAGGAAAATCCTGAGCAGACTAAAGTGAAAATTAAAAAGTGGAAAATGTTCGTATCTTCTTCACTCTGCTCAAGTGGGGAAAAAAGTATGGAAGGACAGAAACAGCACCTCAACAGAGTCTCCCTGAGATCATCTCCTGAGATTGTTGCTTCAGTGAAGCATTTCCCAAGGCTGCAAGACATCACCTATTCTCTCTATTGCTTTTCTGTTCTCTTCATGTTGTTGTTTTTCCTAGTGGTTTGAGAGTTTCCTTTCCAACCAGAGGGAGGGCACCACAACGTTTGAAAATAGGTGTCACAAGATTCTTTTGCTGGACAGCTACAAAACACCTGGAAAATTTAGAGCTTCTTAAGGAGATAAGTGCAGGAGGGACTATAGGGAAGATGCTTTACTCACCATGGTATTGTTTTAACCTGGAGCATCCATTTATTATGGTATTGGATGTTTTGAGGATGCCCTCTCCAATATTCAACATCATGGGAATCATGCCTCAAATACACAACTAACTTCCAATTTTAAAAAAAACTACAACTATGTGGTTCATGTCACATTTTACTGACCAGGTACTTCCACCCACTGGGGTAAAATAAGATACAGGTTAATGGTTGTCAGACTCAAACTTCAGCACTTTAATGCTATATTGCATGGGGAATAGTTTCTGGAGACACACTATTCTGCTTCATATAATCACATGGAGGGATTATCTGAACCTCCTCTCACATCTTTAAAAACATCAAATAGTTGTATTAGTTCAGACAAACCACTCCCACATAAAATTATATGGCAGTGTGCTGATTGTGGTGAGGGAAGATGCACATACATGCTCCTCCTCCACACAATGCAGAGGAGTCCAGGGATGTATCACCTGAAGCAGCCCAGTGTATTCATTCATATTACCCATCCATGTAAACTTAGAGCCAAAGCACGAGGCAAGCAAATGGGAACCAGATATGTTCCCTGTGCCAATGCACTCACTGATCACAGTGTCTGGGCCTGTGCACATTCACCACTTGTCTACTATAGAGGATAGTGCCAATATAGGGAGGACTCCTCCACACAATATGAAACCCTGACGCTCCTCTGCAGGCAAGTGCTAAACATGGAAAGATCAGGGACATGGCCAGAGAGCATATCAGTATGTAGCTAGCTGGCATGATCCCATTTACCTCTGCTCCCTCATGTACACAGAAGGCTTGCATTAAGGCAGGCTCCCATGCAACTGAATCTATCTCACCATCCCAGTTCCTTCTCACCAAGCTGTTAAATCTCTGTTGTACCACTTCAGACTGCAAATGGGGGCTGACATCACTCTCTGCACCTCCATCTAAAAAAGGTTCCTGGACATCAAGTCATCAAGAAGAAGCACTGATTAGAACGTTTTGACTTGCAAGTGCCAGAGTAAAAATTACGTTTGTATTCTCACCCTTCCAGCTTACATGATCTCTCTCCTTTTATCCTCACAGACGGGTTACACTGAAAAATAACTGGCCCCAGGTCACCCAGTACTTTGTGGCTAGCTGGCGCTCCCCAGTCTGCATCTAACTTAGCAACATCGCCACACTGGCTTCCTATTTGATCACCACCACCACCCTTACCCAGCTGATCAGCAAGGAGAAAGGAAAACAGTGAGAACATGCAACTACGAGACAGCCCAGGCAGGTCAGTGAGCAAGGAGCATATGCGGAGGGAAGAACCACGCTGCCTGCAGCGGGATGGGGGGAGGAGGAGGAGCAGCAGCAGCCGACACCGCCGCCCGTCTTCCTATACCCGGAAAAACGTGAGGCTGCCCTGCCCGAGAGGAGCCTTCCTACTCCAACACCGCTTAACTCCGCGAAACGAGGAAAGTGGACCCCAGAGCGAGCCTTTCCCCCCTTCAACAATGCCGCGTCTCCCTCCCGCGACTGTGCAGGGACCGGGTTACCTGCGCTAGCTGAAACGTTCGAATGGACGAGCTGGGCGCCGCCATGATGGACACCGCGAAGTTGTCAGGTGATGCTGCGCCTGCGCACTGCAGGTGCCCAGCCCAGCTCGTTCCCTCCGCCCAGTGCCTGCGTTTGACTTGGCGAGAGAAAGCGGACTGGGGAGAATTTAGCAATGTTGGAATCGTTTGTACATGCTTAGTGGATGTTGCTTAGGGCAATCCTCCTATGCGTGGCTACTCAGAAATAAGTCCCATTGTATCCTTACTCACAGGAAAGTGTGAATAGAATTGCAGCCTCGCTATTAGAAGTAAACCCCATTGTGTTCCGTAGTAGTGGGCTACTCCCAGGAAAGCGTGCACGCCATTGGGCAGTCCTGCTTTTATCACACCATTTTCATAATCTCTTTTAAAAACTACTATACACACTCTTTGGCTTGAAACTCAACATTAATAAAACTAAGATCATGGCATCTGGTCCCATCAATTCCTGGCAAATAGAAGGGGCAGAAATGGAAGCAGTAACAGATTTTACTTTTTTGGGCTCCAAGATCACTGCAGACGGAGACAGCAGCCATGAAATTAAAAGACGCTTACTCCTTGGAAGGAAAGCTATGGCAAACATAAACAGCATAATAAGAAGCAGAGATATCACCATGCCAACAAAAGTTCGTATAGTCAGGGCGATGGTGTTCCCAGTAGCAATGTATGGTTGCGAGAGTTGGACCATAAGGAAGGCTGAGCGCCGAAGAATAGATGCTTTCGAACTGTGGTGCTGGAGAAGACTCCTGAGAGTCCCTTGGACTGCTAGGAGATCAAATCAGTCAATCCTAAAGGAAATCAAC
This sequence comes from Plestiodon gilberti rubricaudatus, assembly GCA_026170595.1. Taxonomy (NCBI): domain Eukaryota; kingdom Metazoa; phylum Chordata; class Lepidosauria; order Squamata; family Scincidae; genus Plestiodon; species Plestiodon gilberti. The sequence goes on along the minus strand of JANXHW010000002.1, from coordinate 102,752,480 downwards.
CCTGACTGATCCCTGGAAGGACAGGTACTGAGGCTGAAGCTCAAATATTTTGGCCACCTAATGCGAAGAGAGGACTCTCTGGAGAAGACTCTGATGCTGGGAAAGATTGAAGGCAAAAGGAGAAGGGGAAGGCAAAGGATGAGATGGTTAGACAGCATCACCGATGCAACGAACATGAAAATGAGCAAACTCAGGAAGATAGTGGAGGACAGGAAGGCCTGGCGGGATGTGGTTCATGGGATCACGAAGGGTCGGACACGACTTAACGACTGAACAACAACAACAACAACAACATACACACTCTGCTGGAGGCAAGCCCCATTTGACACAGCGGAGCTTACTTGAGTAGACTTGCATGCCTGGGATTGTAATGCCAGCCAGCAATGTAACCTTCCTATTTTTTTGAATGCTGCACTACTTAGTGCTGTCCAATTTGGAAACGTGTACAGTTTGCGGCAATAATAACGTGAAAGCACTTTGACCACTGAAACATTTCACGTATAGTAGTGAGCATCAACTCACGGAAGCTTCTTTTCACAGTTGGGTGTATGGAGAGAAGAGAAGACTCCACACATTCTATTAACACAGCTGCTGCCAAATGAGTCCACCTTTGGGGTCAGCGTTTCTTCAGCAGGTAAGCCCCCCCCAACCCCCTGCACAGAACTCCATTGATCCTATAGGATCAATGGTTCCATATCCATGAATTCATGACCCGCTGGGGTTTCTAGGAACCTAACCCCCATGGGTAGCAAGAACTGATTGCATATCAGGATGCAGCCAGGATGGTGTAGTGGTTTGGGAGTCGGACTTAGACCTGGAAGATCCAGGTTCAAATCCCCGCTCAGCCACGAAGCTTCCTGGGTGACCTTGGGCCAGTCACTATCTCTCAGCCCCACCTACCTCACAGGGTTGTTGTGAGGACATAAAGGAGGGGAGGAAATATGTACACCACTCTGAGCTCCTTGGTGGAAGAGCGGTATAAAAATGTGAAAAATAAATAAATATCTAAAATAAGCACAAAAATACAACAGTGTGTGCACAATTGCTTGCGCGCGCGACCTGGGACGGAGACTAGAGACAACCTGATCCTTAGAAAGTAAGACTACAGGATTTCTGGACAATACAGTCTGGATTTCAAAGGATAACAGCAGCCAGCAGCCCCCCAGCCATGAGGAACTGCTGGAAGGCCTCACATCCTGTACCCCCAACCAGACATTCCAAACAAGGTGGTTGCAGACAGGAATCTGGATGGAGGGTTCTCTTAGAACAGTTTCTGACATTATAGAGCCAATGAATTAATATCTTTATTAGGATCAACCAACGTTTACAATTTGGCGCACAAGTTTTCAAGTAATACGAAACATTTTCTCGGGATGGATAAAAAATATGAAAAAGATGGGAACAAAGATGTTTCTTGGGGAAGGGCCAGTCTTAAGATTAAAACAAATTGTGGGAAAGGCTTATGGACCTGGTGGATGTTTTAAGAGCAGGGAATGGAGAAAGATAGTAGTAGTAGGCTGCAATCCTAAGCACGCTTGCCAAAGAGTGAGTCCTATGGAGCTCAGTCAGTGGAACCTTTGAGTAAACATGCTTAGGACTGTGCTACATATGGAGTGTGGGGGGGGGGGGGTTGGGGTTGTCAGGTTTTTTTTTCTGGAGCCTTTAGAGAAAAATTGAGGTAGAACCTAAAAATGTGGGGAGGACCCATCACCTCAGGTTGCCTGTAATATGAGCCTGGCGTCTGCTGCCCCAATGTGGTTCGAAGATGTTGTCATATGAAAGCCTCCATATGTGTGCAATCAAAAGAGCCTTTGTTTCAAGATAAGTTTGTTTCAAAATGGAAATTAAGCCTTTGTAATTCAAACTAACCTTACAAACAGATTGCTGACTCTGGCCAGGAAGAACCCCATAGAAAAGGGAAGGTAAAATAAGCAGTAAGCTGCCTTTTCAGTTGGGTTTTTATCACTGAATAAGTGGTAGGCTGCAATCCTGCACATATTGGGAATAAGTCCCAATGAACTCAGTTGGATTTACTTTGAAGTAGACATGCATGGGATTGCCACAGGGAGGGGGCCCCAACATTGGTCCCATTCAGAGTTCCACTGCAGTCCCGTCCCCCCGAGGGAAAGGTATTGTCCCAAGCCACCATGATATCTGTCCCAACAGGGCACAACTGCATGTACACTCTGGTAACACCACTCTCCCTCACAAACACCGAGTATGCATCTCAGTGCCAGAGAACAGATGTGGCTAATGCTGTCATCAGTGGCTAATGTTGTTGTCCAGTGGTTCTCTAACTGTGGGTCGCCACTCACCAATGGGTTGTGACCTATTTTTGGTGGGTCGGAAAACTGACAAGCTGATAGCTGACACGGAAATTGTATTGAGCCCTATGGAAACCGAAACGGAGCAGCATGTGCCGTGTTTACTCACAAGTAGGCAACTGTGCCTTGGTCTACTTCAAAGGGCAGGCCGAGGTCCCATCTCTCTGCTGCCCTCCCTCCGCCCCATTCCACCCCCTGTGCTGGGCTTACCTGCTCCAGTGGGCCAACAACTGCTGGCACGCACAGGAAGGCTCCGGCCTTCCCGTCGGCACTCCAGCTGCTTGTGCTGCTGTAGAGCGCTTTACGGCGCTTTTGAGACAACCAGTGCCAGTGGATCACGTGTTTCCGCTGGTGGCTGGTGCTACAGGTAAGTAGGATTGGGCCGTCAAGCTCCCTAATGTTCCAGAGAGCTGAACAGATTCTGTTCAATGGGAGAGGGTACTTAGGAGCCATGGTCATCCATGTAGACTACAAATTGACTGGGTTTTGAAAGGTGCCTTTGACACAATCCTATCCAGGCCTACTCAGCAGTGAATCCCATTGTGTTCAGTGAAGCTTAATCCTGAGAAAGTGTGTATAGGATAGCAGCCCAGGGAGAGAGAGCAAGAAGGAGGCAATGGCCCCTTTCCTGCCCTCCTCTCCATTCACTCTTAGCTTTCTCCCCTCTCCTTTTCTCCCCCCCCCCCCCTGCCATTCCAACCATTGGGAGGATGGCTGTCATCAGTGAGAAATCACCTAGCAGCAGGACATGAACAAGAGTGAGAGGGGGAAGATGAAATTGAAATATATTTGTTTGCTTTTCAGAGTGGGTGGGTGGGAGGGTGCCTGCTTCGGGCACAACCTTGTGCCCGCTTTCTCAGAAGCCTCAAGGAGTGGCTGGCAGGCAGCTTGCTCCCGTGCAAGCTAGTCAGCCCTGCGCACACTGGCACAGAAAACAAACAGCACTTGAATCCTGTTGTCCCTGGCAACAGCAGGAAGTTTACTGCCCTCAGAAGGGCAAATCCTTAGGGGGAAGCGCCCACACCTTTCAGCTGGCAAGTGCCAATACATGCAGACACAGGAAGTCTGCCAAAGGATGATTGGCAGCACCAGAGGAGGGGTTAGCACAGCTTTTGCCTTGAAGAAAGCCCTTGATTGCAGTGAACGTGTGATGCCAAATTCCATGTGAGTTGAAACCCATGGATGTGACTGACAGATATATTTTCCCATGTAATAACCGACACCCCCCAAAAAGGGGGGACCCAGACAGAGAAGAGGCAAAGTGCACTTCTGGGGGGGGGGAGACTAACTTTGTCCCTCCATGGGAAGAATAATGGTGTATCTCACGTAAATATTCCCATCCTAAACATAAATGAAAGTGAGCCCATGGGGAATTGCTCTATAGGTAGATCGTTTTTGTATATATCGATGGATGGTAATAAAGACAAACCACTGCATGGACATGAGAAGCATATTTTCTTCAACTTACTAAAGCATGGGCCTCCAAACGGGACCAGATCCTGCATGCTGAAAAATGGCATCCAGGTGCGGCGCAGCAATGGCGGAGCCTGACCGTTCCACCCCACAGCCTCCTGTCTTTGCAGAAACTTGCATCAGGCAGCCACTTCTGCTGCACATTGCCCCAGAAGGCTCTGCGCCCCGATTTCCTGAGGGAAGCAGCTGCCCGGCGCAAATTTCTGCAAAGATCAGGTGTGAAGACAGGAGGCTGCGGGGTGGAACAGTAAGGCTCTGCCATTGCCATGTCCGGACACCATTTTCTGATGGAAAGCAGGACGTGGTTTGGAGACCACTCTACTAAGGATAAGAATGGAGAGGAGCCAGATAGGGGGGTGAGCTACTTGTCTTTGAGCCCAATCTTATCCAACTTTCCAGCACCGACGCAACCGTGCCAATGGGGTACACGCTGCATCCTGCAGTGGTGGTGGGGAGTCAAAGAGGCCTCCTCAAGGTAAGGGCATGTTTGTTCCCTTACCTCGGGGCAGCATTGTGGCTGCATCAGTGTTGGAAGGTTTGATAGATTGGGCCCTGGGGCATTTGCCAGCCATGCCTGGCACCACCTATGGGTGGCATTCCTCTTCTAGCTTCTCCTAAACCTTGGTTGCTACCAGGAGAAACAGACCTGAGTTCATGAACGCTTGAATAATATGCTTCATGAACAACTCCTACACTATATATGATGTTGGGGGTGTGAACTGGGGGACCCCCAGAGTGATGATAGTAGTTATCTAAAAGCTATTACCATTTGTGATCAATATCTCAGACACAGGATGTAGATATCTGTAGATGCACTCGATTGTTAAACCTTCTTATCAGCTGCGACCTTAATATAATAAGACATTAATTCAAAGCAGTTGACTTCATAAGTGAATTATAGATGAGCCACAATACTGACACAGGATATGTGGTGCTTTTCGTGCCCTGAATATAATAATACTTGGTGTTGATTTTTCTTCATTGGGTGGTTGAACGTGTTTCACAAAGATAAATGAAATCAACTCTCGCTTGTTATAATTAGTTAACTAGTGATTTATTTCAGTTCAAGACAATGGGTATTTCTGGACTCCAGTGTAAGGTTGTTTGTTTTGAAACTTTTAATGCAGTTTCTGGCTTCAGAGTAAACCAACCTGAATACAGTATAGGTATTATCAGGGATGTGGATCAAGTCTCTGGGTCCAAGTCCCGAGTCTTTGGTTGCGAGTTGCGAGTCCCTATCTATTTAATGGGGAAAACAGGTTTAAACTTGAATAAAATTCGACTTGTCGTAAAAGTCTCCAAGTCTCAAGTTCTTTCGAGTCTTTTACAATTGCCAAGTTAAGTCCGAGTCGAGTCATTGACGCGACTTGAGTCCGACACGAGTCCAAGTCATTAGACTCAAGTCTACATCACTGGGTATTATTTTGCAAAGTTCGGTTCTCGCAGAGGGGCAAGGCCATTAGAAGGGTCTCTGGTTGCCGTTGGCTGAGTTTCCTTGATCACTGATTTACTTTGACTGAGCTATACTGAGCAATTACTGTATTTGAGAGTCTCTGGCTCCCATTGGCTACACAGCTTTGACCTTGGAGAAGGCATGCAGAGGGTCCTAGGAAGAGAGGAGAAGCAACAGGGGCCTGGAAGAGGGATACCGCAGTTCAGAGGAATAAGATGACAAGAAAGCCGAGAAGAAGGAGTTTGAGAGGGGAAAGAAAAGTTAGAGGAAGGGAAGAGTATAGAGTGCTAAAGGGCCAGGAGTTGCAGAGGTGGAAAAGTCTCAAATTAGCATATGGATCAAAAATAACCAATGCAAGTACCAATGTAGTCTTTCGAAATGGAGGTTTGGATTGCTTGCTTTTGAATCCCCTAACTGGCCATTTCCTCGTTCCCAGGAATTACATTTTTTAAAAACATGTGAACAGTTACACAACAAAGTGTCACAGCACTTTGCTAGTAAGGAGACCAAACCAGATCAGTTTGCTGTTGCTGGAATTTCTATATTTTCCATCTGTGATTGGGGGGACGGGGGACGGACAAATGAAGTAAGGAAGGACATCTTTCCTACATGCTGTTGTTTTATCATCCATTATGCTTTCTGTTCATTTCAAATCTGTGTTTCCTGTCATATGTAGATTGAAAACAGAGCATTGCAGGGTGAAAGTTCTCTATTGCAAACATCTGTGCCTGGACAAGGATTGTGTTCCCATGTCGTGGAACATCAAGGGAATTTTTCCTTCCCCAGATGCTTCACCTTCAGTCTGGGGCGATGCAGAATTTAGAAAGAAAAAAACCGCACAAAAACGCGGTCACAACAGTTGCTAACAATGTCTGTGAGACAATTTTCTTCAGCATCGTTGGCATTTTTGTTGTTGTTAGAGAACAGGGGAGGCCAAACTGCGGCTCCTGAGTCACATGAGGCTCTTTAATATATAATGTGCGGCTCTCAGCAATATGTTGGCTGAGCTCCTTTTGGCATCACAATTAATACGTAAAAGGTAAATAAGACATTTTCAAGCTTTGTAATTATTTGCTGGGTATAAACTGAGAGTCCACTGGATTAAAGCATAAGTTTAATATTCATGGTGAGTATATTTAAGAATTTAAGTGCGTCTTAAATAGTGCGGCTCTCAGACACCTGAAGTTTATCACATGTGGCTCTTACATTAAGCAACTTTGGCCACCCCTGTTACAAAACAACACCAACAACCACAACAACCACAAGCCTTTGTTGTCTAAACGCCATACTCTATGAACTTGGTGATGTGAGTGAATCTCTTTGGGAGGAAGAGTGTTGAGAGCCTTGTTTTTCTTCTGCAGATGGTTAGATTCAATTACCTCTGCCTATATACAGAATGCACTCATACATCATCATTCAAAATGCATTCATGATCATGCACCTAGCAACGAGAGCAGGCCACTCTTACATAGTAATTATATCCTGGAGAACAGCGGCACAAAAAAGTTCTTACAGGTAAATGATGCAAAGAATGTGGGTTCTGTGTATTCTTGCAGAAGGTGAGAGAACATCCTTTGTTGAACTGATGGTTATAATCCAAGATGTTTGGGCAATGTTTCATCAGTGGGAGCTCCTAAAAGGAGATGTTCATCTGGCAGCTAGGAATCTCTCTGCAGCTTTTGAAATGTGCCCCACACAACTTAGGAAGGTGACATGAACACTTCCAAGTTCGGAAGGGGATAGAGAAAACATTCGGAAGCAATTTGGAGTTTGAATTTGGAGAAGCAAAGAGAACTGTGAGTTGACTTGAGATGGAACTCTTCAGTGGTTCCCAAACTGGGAGGTGCGACTCCCAGGGGAGCCGCGGAGTGCCACAAAATCCTCTTGGAAAGCAGTGCAATGCCAATTGGCAGGCATTAACATAATGTAATGGGGAGCTGCGGCTAATGGTCGCCAATGGTCAAGGGAGCCGCAGGTTGAAAAAGTTTGGGAAACACTGCTTTGGAATGTAGGGACTCTCTCTGGGAATCTTCACACTGCCCACAAATGAGGATTGCACAACAGTACTGAGCAGCTGTGGAAACAAAATATTTCATATGACCATTACATGTACTGTATGGTCAACTGCACTGCCAAAAGTGCTACATCAGAGTGGGGTTCTAGTGGTCCGGCAGTCCAAGTCCATCTAACAGTTGGCTGAAGTACCACTGGTGGTACTAGTACCACTGGTTGAGAACCCCTGGTCTACAGAGATCATGCTATCTATCTGTGTGAGACTAGTAAGAATCCAGTTAATAATTAGCATTACTGGACTTAATTGTCAGGGGATACCTTTACCTTTACCTTAGAGAGTGCTTCTCACATATTACTTCAGTAATCCATTCAGTAATCCCATATAGTAAGTCAGGCTGCAATCCTATACAGGTGCCCCCAAGTGGCGGTGCTGGAGGTGCCCCCAGGGGCGGGGTAATGATGCAAAATGTGTCATTGCCCCCACGTCACGATGTCGCTCCCAGAAAGTCTCCATTTGGAGTCTTCCAGGAGTGAGGGAGGGCCACTCTCCCGCCCTCAAAAACACCCGACCGGCCTCTGCATCCACTGTGGAAGAAGCTGCCAGGGCTGGGAAAGGTGTCGCGGCGGCGGCTACTCTCGAATAGACCACGGGTGGCACCAGGAGCAGGAGCACAGCATAGACTAGGAGCACAGCATCCCTCAGCACCGCAAATGCAACTGGGCGTCCCCAGGTTAACTGAGGGGGAAACTCTGTTGTAAAGTGAATCCGTCATTAAGTGAGTCTTCACCACCATCTAGTGGTCGATTTTGGTATAGCAGGTATAGCCTATATAATACAGTGCAATCGTAATAGGGAATGAATGGCAAGTACTCCAGACATCCCCGTCCATCAGCTGTTTGGTGCTAGATTAGTGCTTTGATGTTTAGCGCCAAACAGCTGATGGGCTGGGGATTTAAAAAGACATGTTAAAAAGGATTTTAAAAGGGCTGTGAGTGCTTCCTGCCTCCATTTTGTAATCAGCAGCAGGCTCAGGTGGCAAGTGGCAGCAACGTTTTGTAAGGTACTGTACTGGGGGACTGCCGTTGTATATGCGGATTGTCAATTCGTCATTAAAACAATCATCATTAACCAGGGGACACATTGTACACACTTTCCTGGGAGTAGACATGCATAGGCTTGTGCTGTCAATGTTGTTATCTCCATGCAGAGGCAGACGTAGGGAGCTGTGAGTTGGATGAAATACAGAAGCATCTTGGTGGTATAAAAACTCTCCTTGCAATGGGATGTGAGCTTGATGCTTTCAAGATAAAAATGGACCCAAAAATCCCACAGTTAAATAAAACAGTTTCCCTCCCAGCCCTAGAAATGGCAACAAACAGATCTCAATATAGGTGATACTTGGGAAGTGTTTATATTACGCTACGTTCCCTATGTATGTACGAGTTAGGTTCCAGAAGTCTGTACGTAAGTTAAAATGTATGTAGCTTGAAACATCTGGTTCTTGCTAGACTAGTGCTATTGTGCCTGTGTGAATGCACTACCAAAGGACTACTGTGCCTGTATGAAAGTGCCAAGGCAGCCGTCCATAACTCGGACGTCCGCAACTCAGGGAGCCAGTGTAATTTATTTTATGCACTTAGAACCCCGCCTCAAATAATATAATTTTCCCAAGGTGGTTGGGGGGGGGGGGTAAATAAAATATACAATCATCAGTTAAAATGAAAAAATGATTAAAACAGACCAGCATAAAAATCCTGCTTCATCTAATTTCTAATTTAAGTGCCAACAATAATAAAATCAATCATAAAATGCTTTAGGGAACAGAATAGTTTTCAGAGTCCATCAAAACACAGTAAGAGAGGGGGCTTGGTGGATTTCCCTAGGGAGAGGATTCTGCTGTGGTGCCACCCCTGAGAAGACCGTGTCTCTGGTACATGCCAATTAATGGCAGTTAATGGGGGGTGCAGAGAGCAGAGTCTTTGAAGTTGATCTTAGGGCTTGTGTAGGTTCATAGGCGGTTGCAAACCATTTAGGGGTTTAAAAGTCAGGACCAAATGCTTTTAAAGTCTCAGAAGTGAATTGGTAGCCAGCATAACTGCTGTAGGATTAGTGTAATGATCGTGAATTATGATCAGCCCTCTCTCTGGACACTTTCCGACAGGACTTGAAAACTTATTTTAAACAGCTTATTTTAAACAGCCCGATCCTGCCTATCTTTAAGTCACTGGAGCATGCACTTTGCCGGCCTTAGGTGTTGCAAAAGTGCTGTTAGGCACTTTCACTCCACCCAGAGAGTAAGTGGTGCCGGCGCAGAGGCTGGCACTGCTTACAACGCCGTCCCCCAGGACCTGCGCTGCCGGACACAGGTAAGTCCTGCACCGGTTGGCAGGAGGGCGTGGGGAGGGAGGGCCAGGTGGCAGGTGAGGGGCATTGGCCGGCAAGGCCTGGGACGGGGCAGGGATATTGGCTGCGCTGATATCCCAAGCCCATTCCTTAGCTGGGCCAGCCTTACACGGTCTCCCCAGATGTGCGCCAGCTAAAGAACTGGCGCGCATCCGAGGAGGTCCATTGGGGCCTCTGGGGCTTACACTGGGGGAAGGGGACAAACGTTCCCTTCCCCGAGGTGAGCCCCGGCTGCGTTGGCACAGGCCACATCCTGCCTAGGCTGCAGCAGCCAACCATTTTGGCCAACTGCTGCATCTTAGGCAGGATCAGGCTGCCCATCTGTCACTGACAGAAAGAAGAAAGAAGCCCCAACCAGTATTGTCACCTGGAACCATTAACAGAATGCCTACCTACTGTGTAAAAAGAGAGTTTGAGATTGACTGCACAGGTATGTTCTGCAGTGGGAGAAGCAATTTTGCAGAGCTATCCTGGGAGTTCTGAAAGTCTTGTTGCATGTTCACTTGAAGCAGTGGGTGAAGAAACATGGACGTGAAGCAACAGTGCGCTGAGCTTCTAGGTGACAAGAAAAACATATTTTTTTTGCTAACTCTGATCTATCCCCAGTCCTGTTCAGTGCTATTTGCATATCATACGATCCCCCAACAAAGGATCTTCTATTATTCCCCTGCCACTTCTGCTACTGCTCTAAGAGAGGGGAAGGGTTTTGTTTCTCCTTCAAAAAGCCACATGTGCGCTGAAACACAGGAGAACACACATGTCCTTTAAACAAATCCAGCAGCCAGGCTTACAGCTGGCCAGAGTTGTATTTGGAGGGTTTGGGGAAATTTCTTTCCTAGGAGCGTGTAATGCGGCAGTATGGTTAATCGCAGACAGCTTGCAGCTGATTAGACTGAAATTGACTAGGAGGTTAACCATTGGCTTGATTCTCGTCTATCCCCAAGAAGAAGAAAAAATCAATCAATTAACCTACCTGATCTAGAGCTCCGGTCATTTAAGGTGTACAAAGGGCAGGGCTGGATGATACCATGGGAGCAGGGAAGCACTGGCGTCGCTGGAGGTGGGGCGGAACGCCAAGTTCCGCAGCGCGCTGACCTCTGTTACTCACCGCACCGGCATGAGGAGGCCCCGCCCCCTCACCTTCAGAGCCATTCAGTGCCACAAAGGCAACGCGCAGGAGACTCCCTGCACGTTGCCGTTGCCCCACTGAATGGCTCCGAAGGTGAGGGGGTGGGGCTGCCTCGTGCTGGTGAGTAACGGAGGTCAGTGCGCTGCGGAACTTAGCATTCTGCCCCACCTCCAGCGACGCCACTGCAGAGAAGCACAGCTTTCTCAAAGGTGACATATTAACGGTGGCATCACTAGGGGGGTACAGACTATACCGGGTGATACCCTCAGGGGGGGGGTGACATCACTAGGGGCCAAAATTGTGGAAACCTCTTGGAAAATTTGTATTTATGTATTATACAATAAAGTTATATATCATTGGAAACGTACTTTAATGCAAAAAGTAATGAAATAAACCATGTTGAATTATCTGTTTTCTATCAAAAGGTATGGCCAAATAACCGGAAACAGAAAACACAACTGGCTTATGTAACGAAAAGTGGACTTCCTTTAACTCAAAACTGACCAATGAGACTGATTTTTCTGAGAGCCAATGAGGTGTTATTATGACACAGCATGGAACCAATAAGATGTTAGTATGAGTCAGCTCTCATTTCTATATATCAGAGCTAATACTAGAACTCTTATTCAGTTGTGTGAGTGTCATCAATAATAATAATAATAATAATAATAATAATAATATAAAGTTGACTACTGGTTTTTTTGTTGGTTTCTGAGTTGTTGGGTGACCTGTGCTGTTATATATTAAAATAAAGTTAATGGGAGGGGGGTGATGTGATGAGCTCTCACACTGGGTGACACCAAGCCTAGTGACACCACTGTATATTGATATCAGTCATGCACATCCATGGCTACACCTCAGTTCAAAGGAGTTTGATTCTCTCCCTAATACTGATGTCATCATACTCAACCCAGGGGAATTGATAGACTGAGCCTTGGGGATGAGGGAGAAAGAGGCAGCTCCAATCTCAGGAATGAGGCACTTGAGACAGACGGTTCCATCGCTTCCAGTCAGACATATTTTACAGATGCCACTGAGAGTGCTTTCGAGCTTCTCCCCCATCATTAGTGTGCTGGTGAGAGACAGAAAGGCAGTTTAAAATGTACTCGATCGGGTTTCCAAATCAGTTGCCGAGATGTGGCAAGGTGAATTTTCAACTGCATTTCAAGCTTTTTGCATTGTTTGTTTGCATCTCCTCTTTGACCCATTTTTAGTCTATCACCCACCATTCCCCCCCCCCTAGAATTGTTGGACGTATTTGGGAATGGCATTTTCCATCTTCTGCTTCCTGAACAAAAGTGTTACAGCAGAGAATTTGTCAATTCCAACAATGTAGGTTTCCTTCCTGTCCCCGTCTCTGTCTTTGACAGAACTAATAATAATAATAATAATAATAATAATAATAATAATAATAATAATAATAATATACAGTATTTATATACCGCCTTTCTTGGTCATTGGATTTCTCCTCCGACTTTAATCCAAGACGGTGTACATGGGCGGTGTAATAAGGCTGTGCGAAAACCTTTTTGATTTTACTGATGGTGGGAGAACCTCACCCAGCCACCTCTTTTTTTCCGCCGCCATTGCCTTACCATTTACCCAGGGTAAAGGGACTATAGTGGGCCCTTTCGCATCCATGGATTGGCCATCCACGGATTTGAGTATCCACGGATAGCCATCTGTGGAAGGAGGGATCCCACTGGGGGCGGTGGCAGCGCCATTTTACCTTTTTTGAAGTGCCGTATGGGCCCATCGCCCGCTTCTACAGTCCGACGCCGCATCGTAAGCTCCTAAAAAGTCTGTTAAAAGAAAAAAAACACAACCGGAAGCGACTTCCAGTTTCATGTGCAACTGGAAGTTGCTTTTGGTTGCTTTTTTTTTTTTCTTTTAACAGGCTTTTTGGGAGCTTACGATGTGGCACTGGACTGAAGAAGCGGGTGGCGGGCTCACGTGGCGCTTCAAAAAAGGTAAAATGGCGCCACCCTCCCCCCCCCAGATTTAAATATCCACAGTCTTGGGCATCCACGGTGGTTCCGGAAACAGAACCACCGTGGATGCCAAGGGCCAACTGTTATGTCCCCTTACCTCAAGGAGACCTCCAGCCTGCTGCTTCCTGAGATAGGATGCAGTGTGGGCCATGCGGCCCCGCTGCATCACGCTTGGTTAGGATTGGGTGTTTATCGGAGAAAATGGTCATAAGACTGTTAATTTGTAGGAAATACTTTTAACAGCAGCATAAAAAATGAAAGGGAACATAGGAGCTCCAAGCTCACAGCACTGGAATGAATAACAGGCTCATCATTCGCAAACAACGTGCCTGGTCTCTCGGGCAGCATTAGTGGTTCCACAAAAGAATGACCCCGTAATAGATCCGCAAGTGCTGTTTTAGCAGGAGGCCGTTTCCTCGCTGCTCCCCTCCCCTCGTTCCTTGTGTGTCATTGTCTTTTCTGAGATCTTCAGCAACCATGAGGCAAGAAATTGAGGCGCAGCGTTAAAAGGCACGTAAAGCTACTGCCTGTTTGCCGCACACTCCAGCTCTATTCACATCTGTAGGACATTTAGCCGCCTGCATCTGGTTGTGTTTGTGCAAATACAGTTCCATATTCACTAATAATTCCTGAGGCTAAAGGGCCCTCTCCTGTAACCTTGTTAATATTCTCACAAGGCCCGGTGTGAACGCCTCACAGCATTGGAGTAGAATTCAATCTGGTGAGATTTTTTTTTTCCATCCTCATGTCTCTTACTTTCTCTCTTTTGCGTACTAGGGTGGCCTCTAGTTTCCTGGCCACCCACATGACGAGACATTCTCCCTCCCTCTCCATTCTCAGTTTCAAGGAATTTCCTTTTGTCAAAGGCAAACTGTGATTGACACGTTTTCCTCCTCTTAAAGTGCAACCTTCTTAATACTTGATTTAACTATATCCTTATGGAGTTCACGGAATGATCACCTAGGTGGGAAGGCAACTCCCTGCTCATCCCACACCATCCATTCCTTATCTTTTAAAAAGAAAAAAATCAGCAGACCACTGCCTACATGCTAAGCACGTTTTAGATATTTAAAAAGCATCTACCACGATGATCTGATGCTCCTATCTATCCTTGGAGATGAAGATCTCATCCTTGGAGATTCTGTATCATCCAAAACTCTAGTATTGCTTGAGAGAACTTGCGTCACAGAGTGGCTAAGAGTGCAAACTGGGAGGCATTCTTTCAAATCTCACCTTCACTATGAATGTATGGGGTGGCCTTAGGCAAGCCCTCTCTCCCTTACTGTATTGATTCGGATAACATTACTGGCCTGCCTTACAGGGCTGTTGTAAGAACTCCTGAGATAATGTAGGGGAAGTATTTGAGGCAATGAAAACATAAAGCGATATATAATCATCATCTATACAAATAGCAAACTCTGGTGGCAAGGAAGTGAAACAGGACTGCCTAAAAACAAGGTGGCAAACTTCTACCTGATAAGGGGGCTCCATAAGTACAGCAAAGTAGATACCTTTGTAAAGTAAACTGAAAGGACCAAACGGCTGCATGAGCTTCCAGAACCTTATGAAATGTTGAAGGCACAGAGTTAAGAAAATACGACAACTCACGATATTGTCTGGAGAAAGGGGACTCCTGCTTTCATTGCTACCTTTTGTTTGGAGGTGAGGAACGTGGTGTTGCCACGCTATCACAGCTGTGCTAAAATCCTCGATTTCTTCACTGTTTTCTAGCTCTCCCCAGTGGAGGAAAACAACAACAACAACAACAACAACAACAACAACAACAACAACAACAACAACAACAACAACAACAACAACAACAACGGAACCTGGAATCAGAGAGGCTGAGACAATTAAGTCTATGACAATTAAGTCTATGGCTGAGAGCAGTTGAGACACAGACTGTTGAAGATGACCGCTGAAAGGAAAAAAACACAGAAAAATGGAGGATGGGAATTGGCTCGATCAAGTCCTTAAAAGAAAAAAAAATGATTTCTAGTTGTCACCTGCTTAATGACATCACTTCCTGCTTAGTGACCTCACTTCCAGCCCTCAGCAGGCGCCATGAATGCTATTTGGCCTGCTGTATAAAATGAGTTTGGCACCCCTGCTTTAGTGTTATAGCACAGTGTCAGCGAGGGAAGATCTCAACGGAATAGGACAGAACAATGTGCCCCTTTCCCCCATTCCCAAACCCTCCTCAGATCTCTTTCCCTCTCCCAAGCCCAGAACTGCACTACAAGTCTGCTGTTCCAGGCTCCCTAGAAAACCTGAACCCATTCAGGTTTGGGAAAACCATTCCCATTCTCTTAGGGGAATGGGGATACATTGTAACATTTTGTTGCAGGTCCTACTTGGTATAGTAATAAACGACAGATTCCCCTTCTGTTTGCTGGGGCGTAATTGGCACTCCCATGCCTTTGGAGATACTGGAAGAGAGAGAATTCAGTGTTACCCCAGCCAGCCCTGATTGGGTTTTTTTTTTTTCCTCAGCTACTGAAACTGTCAGCAATTTGCACTATTAGAGGCTATTTTAGCTGCAGAATCTCAATGTCCTTTCAACACATCTTGGAAATGACCCAGCACTGGGACTACTTGGACTGATTTGGCGAAAAGCAGAATAAGCAAACACTGGGCATGATGGAATTCAGGTGCTGGGCAGGTGTCTAGATTTGCTGTCTGATTTTGCAGAATGAACCCAGCCAACCACGCACAACCTAGTAAGACAACCACAACCACCTCTTTGTGGATAGAAAAAGCCTCTGCCGCATAGAGCCCCCCATATTGCTTTGTATATTTCAAATACACATATGTAATGTGTATGTATATTTCTCATAGGTCAGTGGTGGCTAAACTGCTTGAAAAATGTCAAAGAAGTGTGACCTAGGGCTACGGTGTTGTGTGCTGTAGCTCTTGTAGAGCCCCCCTCCCCCCCATGTATGGGTGGATATGGAGGGTTCCCCTCTCATTTGCTGGGTCAGGAAGCCAAAAGAAGTTCACTGCTGAAGCGACGGTTCCAACTTTGGAACCAACCCTGTACCTATATCCAGGGGCATCCCTAGGGGTGTGTTTGTGTGTAGATCATCCCGGGTGTCTTTCTCTTCAATTTGTTGCCAGTGGTGCGAAAACGCACCACTGGTAGAAAATGGATTTTTTCCAATCCCCACTGCGACTTGCGCAGGGGTCAAATTTCCCAGGAGGCCTCCACATCGTGTAGTATGGGAGGAGGTCCATGGGGGTGACACCATGAGATCTCGCCCCAGGTGTCACCACTTCTAGTAACACCCTTGATCATAATAAGTATGTTTCAGTTATTCAGAGCAGTTATTTCCAGTTGTTCAGAGCAGTTCACATGCATTATCTTGTTATATGTAAGCCTTAGTGACACCCCTGCCACTTCACAACAGTTTGATCTAGCAGGTGATGTTATAGCTCCTGCACATGAACCTGCTGTTAGACAGAAACAAAGCAAGCCGTTTTTTCCTGGCCAGTTGGGAACTCACTGCTGGAAAGGCAAGCAAGTGTCTGGGCCTGCCTCTGTGCTACAGCCAAATGCATGGATGAGCCCCTCTATTCCTGAGCAGGCCTGCCACAATTTCCTGCTTCCTGTGTCAGTAATAGCAGCAGCGTTGCCACATGTTGGCCAAGCATTCTCTAAAGAAAGTGGATGACAGCGGGTGAGGTTATGAAACAAATCACTAAGACAGTAAAGCAAACATATTGTTGGCTAGGATTCCTGCAACACACTCTACGTGGGGCAGCTTTTTCAAAGAGTTCAGAAACTGCAACTGGTCCAAAATGCTGGCAACTGACTGCCAACTAGGTATCGGGAGAGTGTGACTCCCCTGTTGCAACTATTGCATGATGTCAAGTTCTACCTGGTTTGGGACCCAGACAGACTGCTTTGTCCCATATGAACCTGCCAGTCTACCAAGCTCTTCAACTGAGGGCCTTCTCTGCACCCTACCGATACCTGAGGACAGTGGCGTACCTAGCGGCACTGATACCCAGGGCGGATTGCTTCCATCGCCCCGCCCTTGGCTGCTTGAAGCCATGGATTGACCTGGTCTCCTCCTTGCGATCCCTGAGGGGAGGCCAGGTCTACCCAGAATTTGAAGCAGCAGGTAGAACTGGCCTCCACCTTGAGAATCTCTTTCCCCTGCCCCCGGAGGAAGCCAGGTCTACCTGACATTCAGTAGCATAGCCAGGCCTACCTGCTGCTTCAAATACAAATCAAAGCCAGGTCAGGGGGGTTCATTGCCCTGTGACAGCAGCAGTCTCCTCATGAGGAAGAGCTGCAGCAGCAGTTTTTGCTCCATGGCTACTTTTTTGCCGCGGAGCATTTTCGCACTGTTTTCAATGCTTGGGGGGGGGGGGGCTTCCACTGGCCCCAGGTCCTAAAAGGCTTCAAATGAAGACTTCTGGGAGTGCAGGGGGCAGGGCGGTGACAAAAATGTGTCATCCCCCCCCCCTCCAAGCAGGTTAGTAATGCCATTGCTGGCATTCGAATGCTGGGCAGACCAAGCCTCCCCCTCAAGATTCCCGACAGAGGAGGCCAGGCCTACCCGGCATTCGAAGGGACAGGCACACTGTCACCCCCTTACAGCGTACACCCGGGGCCAACTGCCCCCACCCTTGGTACGCTACAGTGAGGATGTGGGAAAGGGCCTGCTTGGCAGCTGCACCTTATTTATAGACTGCTCTGTCAAATGTTCCCTTGCTGGTTTTCCGCTGCTCAGTGAAAACCACCCCCTTTAATGTAAGTGGTATGCTTTCTTTTTATCGATTTTTATCTGCATTGTCTGTTCTCTGGGATTTTCTCACTGTCAGTTTAAAGATTGTGTACTCCTTTATTTTTTTATACATTGGGATGTTGTCTGTGCTGTGAACCACCCTGTGGAAAAACAGGATATACATTTCTTTTCAAATAAATAAATCTGCATGTGGATTGTTGTGTGGTATATGGGGTGCAAATATACTGAAAGGCAGAACTGTGATTCTGGAGTTTAGACAAGCAAAAATTAGTGTGACTTAGCTAAGAACTAGGCCAGCGGATGGCGCAGTGGGTTAAACCACTGAACCATGAGCAGTTGATCGAAAGGTCGGCAGTTCGAATCCGCGACGGGGTGAGCTCTCGTTGCTTGGCCAGCTCCTGCCAACCTAGCAGTTCCAAAGCATGTTAATGCGAGTAGATAAATAGGTACCGCTTGCGGGAAGGTAAACAGCGCTCCGTGTTCCAGCCGCATGCTACGCGCTGCGGCAAGGAGAGTCATGCCGGCCACATGACCACGGAGGCGTCTTCGGACAACGCTGGCTCTTCGGCTTTGAAATTGGGATGAGCACCACACCCTAGAGTCGGACACGACTGGACTTAATTGTCAGGGGTCACCTTTACCTTTTAGCTAAGAATTAGTTCTGGCTTACTAATAAAATGACATTTCCCATAGGAACCAATATAAATGGTGTGGCTTAGGGGAAAAGTCATTTAACGCTCACACTGACTGGTGACTTCTGCTTGCCCAAGATGGCTTAGGTGAAAGCTTAAGGACAGAAGCTGCTGGGAATGGGAGTGGCTACTGATATCAGTGGCTGAAAGGCAATGATGAAAACAAAGTTGCTAGAAAGGAAAGTGAAAAAGCAGTAAGCGGCAGTTCTGTGAACACATTTTCTTTCTCTTTTTTATCTTCTGCCTTTAGAGGAGACACACACCCCCACAGGAAGTTGCCGGCATCTAACGGCATTGCTTGTTAGCAACTACCGGTAATTTAGTTGCTAATTAATTGTATTTCAAAGCAGGCAAATGTCACAAGACATCTTTGTGTCTTCTGGAGTGGTTTTGCTGCTATTTCAAAAATTGCCCACATAAAGTTAGACTTCCGGTATTAATTTGCAAATCGCACTATTTCAAAAACGTGTCCATCAAGACCACGTAAATCGAGAGGTGCCTAAAATGAAGATTTTAGCACTTAATGCAATGTACATGTCTAAAGTAGTAAGCATATGAAAAGAAGGCATCCCTTTAGAATGAATACATGACTTTTTTTTCTTAATTTCACTATGAAGGGGTTACCCTAGAATAACCAAGGAACTCTGAAAAGGTCCTGGGACTTCACATTATTGAGGATTATTTGACTGAAACACAAACACAACGGCAGCTCTGAAGAAGACACAACAGCTTCGACACTCCCCGATCCCTGTTTATTTTCTCCAGAGACAGAAAGCGGGATTGTGGGTCAGCAGGACTCACACAATTTGACTGGTATTTATTGACTCAGAACGTCATGCTGACAGACAGATGGACAGGCAGACAACAGTTCCTGTTACAGTGACTTCATTCCCTTGGCTTCCTTTGCCCTGAAGCTCTGACACCCTTTCCACACACTGCCCAAGCTTCTGCAGCAGCTCCCGCCAAGCAGAATGGCAGCTGCCTTTCACCCCACTGATGCTGAGAAATCATCTGATGGTGTGGAATGCCACCCGTCAGCCTTTACAGCCACATGCAGAGAAGAAAATAATCCAGCGTGTCTCCCCAGGTATCATAACACAGTGCAATGAGGCTCAGTGTATGTAGTTCCAGTGAGATCTAGCCAAGTACAAATAGGTGAGCCAGACTGTGAGTCTTAGGGTCAAACCTGACCGGATGCTAAATGTATAATTTGTCCTTCCACTTCTTTTTCTTTGTTAAAATAGCAGCTGGAGGGGGGCCCAATCAGGATCTAACTAGGATCAAGGCCGGCCCAACCATGAGGTCAACTGAAGTGGTCGTCTCAGGCAGCAGATTGGCAGGGGGTGCCCACTTCTGTCCGCCCACTTGCTTCCATTGCTCCTACTCCTACTCCCTGGATTGGAAAAGGAAGAGGGGTACAGAGCAGAAGTGTTGGGGAGAGGAGAGCAGTGGGCTAGAGTGTCAGAGGAGCAGGAGTTACCATATCACCAGGTAAGGAGGCAGCATTTGGTGTACTGCTTCAAGCACCTGGAGGTCTTGGGCTGGTCCCGCTAGGATTTAAATAGTGCTGGCACCAGGTTGCTGGCAGCTTTGAGGCAAAGTCCTGCACATCGCCTGCCCTCTAATGCTGCTTTAGGAGCTAGGGCTATCCATTTTGTTGCAGGACCCTCTTCTTGTTTACTTATTGGCTTGTTATCTTGTTGACTGTGTGCTCCCTGAGGCATCTGGTGGGGCCACTGTGTGATACAGGAAGCTGGACTAGATGGGCCTTTGGCCTGATCCAGCTGGGCTCTTCTTATGCTCTTATTTAGGGGCTTATAATTTACCATGGTGGCTTAGTGGTTAAGACGCTAAACTGCAGACCAGAAGGCAGGCAGGACAGCAGTTCGAGACCCAAGTACCACGTGACAGAGTGAGCTACCGACTTCAGTCCCAGCTCCTGCCAACCTAGCAGTTCGAAAGCAAGAAATTGCAAGTAGATTAATAGGTGGGAAGGTAATAGTGTTCTGTGCGCCTTGGTGTTGAGTCATGCCAGCACATGACCACGGAAGTGTCTTCAGACAACGCTGGCTCTTCGGCTTAGAAACGGAGATGAGCACCGTCCCTAGAGTCAGACACGACTGGCTTTCAAGCAAGGGGAACCTTTACCAAAGGATATCATTTGTTTCCAGAGGAGATAACTTTTCTGGAGCACACAACTTGGTGATGCAATGAGAAGGGACTGTTTCTGAACTTCCCCAAGTGTGCAGGGCAGTGTGTTCCTCGCAATATTTCTCAAGAGGGTTCTCTCTGCAAGTGGATATATCAACGAGATTACGTCCCTCCTCGAACTAGGTTTGTTATCGATGGGAGTGCAACGGCTACTCAAAGAAGTTGCAAGCACTGGATGATGCTCGCCAAAAACATTGGTGCCCCTATAGATCCTCTGGTGATCAGTTGGCTTTTGTAGCTCCATCTTGTACTTTCTCTGCTAGGAATGAGAGGAAAAGGCCTTGTTATTGGAAGTATTAGAGGTTGTAGTTGCAAATTTTAGATGTTATCTACAAGCAGTTCAAACTCTTTCCCCTTTCCGCTGATGTGGGGATTGTTTGCACATCTCACAACCGGGGAGGCATAAAGTGTTGTTTTGAATGAGATGAAAATGCACAACAAAGAGGATGTGTGGGTCTCCTGCTCCCTTTGTAACATTGCCATGTCTAAAGCGGCTCTGAATGCAATTGCACAAGCTGACTGTTAGACCCTGCATTTTTTACTGGTCAATTGTACTGTCGGCAGCTTTGTCGCTGCTGTTTACATATGGTCAGTCTGTCATTTTGGGGGCAAAATATAGAGGCACAAGGAAATGCATTTTCCAGTTTGGGTATTCTTTTTTGGAAGGATTTCTGTCCTGCAGATGTACAGTACATGAGATACAAGTTTAAGCTCAAATGTATTGCTTTGGCTGCAGAGATTGGGGAGGTGTGCAGAAGAACCCTGCAATTAGAAGCTAGATCTGCAACTCCTTCACGAGGGTGCTGACAAGAGAGTCAAATGTCACCCAGCTTGGAGGTTGTGCACATTTGTAAGTGTCCCATTTCCCAGCGTTGGCTTATAGAAATGTAATCTGATAAAAATGGAGACTAAGGAAGTTAAAAACAATCTCTCTTTCTTCCCCATCCTGACAATTGTCTCCCTTATGTCCAGTCCAATCCTGTGTAACTCTTGCACTGGTGTAACAGTAGATCCACCAGTGTAAGTGCATTTATGCCAGTGTAACTTGGCGGACGTCGATGGATGCAGGACGTAACCCCCCTAGGACGCTGTGCATGCACAGTTCCGACGCAGGACAGACACCAGTGCAACTCCGCCGGTGCAGGGGGCATTCCGGGGGCGTTTGGATGCCCCCAAAATGTCCCCTGCAAGGGCGGAGTTGCAGCAGCGTCCATCCTGCGTCAGAACTGTGCATGCGCGGCATCCTAGGGGGATTATGCCGGTCTCCGTCCTGCGTCCGTCAATGTACAGCAAGTTACACTGGCATAAGTGCACTTACACCAATGGATCTACTGTTACACCGGTGCAAGAGTTACAAAGGATTGGGCTGCCACTGTAATGCGTTTCCCAAAGCATGCTGGGAATTGTAGCTTGGTGATGGTATTAAGAATTCCGTATTAAACCCGTTCTCAGAACTATAATTTCCAGGATTGACTGGAGAGAGAAAAATCATAGAATCATATAATCCAATCCCTGCTCAGTGCAGGCAACTGTTACAGCATCCCTGACAGGTGTCCGTCCACCCTCTGCTTGACAACCTCCAATGAGGGGTAAGCCACTATTGCAGGAGCCAAGACTGCTCCAGTGCCAGACAACTCTTGTGGTTAGGAAATTCTTCCTCATGTTTAGCGGAATTCTGCCTCCCTGTAGTTTCAACCCATTGGTTCACCCTCCTTCTTTGTCACAGCCCTTCAGATACTTGAAGACGGTCGGCTATCACATCTCCCCTTAGTCTCCACTTCTCCAGGCAAAATATACCAGGCTCTTTTAACCATTCCTCCTAGGAGTTGGTTTCCAGGCCCCTTACCATCTCCAGTTGCCCTCCTCTGAACCCTGCTCCAGCTTATCAATGTCCTCCTTAAAATGTGGTGCCCAGAACTGGATGCAATATTCCAATCAGAGGCGTTGCTCCGGTGGGGGTGGTACCGTAAGTTGCTCCCGGTCCTAGTCCCGTTTACCAAGCCGGCAGGAGGTGGCCCCGCCCCCTCGCTGTCGGAGCCATTCCCGTGCAGAGAAAGCAAGCCCGTTGCTTTCTCCGCACGGGAATGGCTCTGATAGCGAGGGGGCGGGGCCACCTCCTGCCGGCTTGGTAAACGGGACTAGGACCGGGAACAACTTACGGTACCACCCCCACCGGAGCAACGCCTCTGATTCCAATTAAGTAATTTAGGGCCCAATCCTATCCAACTTTCCAGTGCCAATATACTATTGCACACTTAACTGGGAGAAAGTCCCATTGAACACAGAGGGACGTACTACTGAGTAGCCACGCATAGGATTGTGCAGTTAACATGCTCTCAGTGTGTAAGGTGTACAGGGTGTACAACTAATGTGACTACCCTCCTGAATGTCTTATATTATTAGTAACCTGAGTCACAGTCCATGGAGCTGCTGCATGTATTGGATACACTCAACAAGACACCTGAGGGTCTGTGTGTTTTCCAGAACAGCCAACTTCGATTGCTACATCACAAAGCGATTTTGTGAAATATGCTGCCTGCTGCTCCTCAGAATTTCAAAAGACACTTTCCATGTGTTGTGGGGTTTGGAATTGGGCTGTTGTCTGACAAAAAAAAAAAAGTCAGAAACCATGCTGAGTACATGAAGTTAGTCATGCTGTTTTCTGGATTGTGGCCTTTCTTGGCAAATTGCTTTAACATCTCCGCTAAGGCAGATGCTGCCAAGAATTCCTATGGGAAATTAAGAGCTGATTTATCACTTGCCTGACAGTTCTTCACTTAGCAAACTAAAGTTCATCACAGGTTCTTATGAATGGAATACGACTCAAAAGATAGGCAGCTGGTGCAGAGACATGTTTCCAGGCAAGGCCAGCCCAAGACCTCCTGGAGCCTGAGGCAGCAAGCCAAATGCTGGCCCCCTCACCTGCTGATGCGCCAGCCTCTGCTCCTCCAACACTTTAACCTACCGCTCTCCTCTTCTCCCACTTTGTCCCACTCTTCCTTTTCCAATCCAGGGAGTGGGGGAAGGAGGATCAATGCAGGAGGCATACAGGTGGATGGAAGTGGGCACTCCTTGCAAGTCTGCTGCCTGACGGTGCAATCCTGAGTAGAAATGCACCAGGGGAGCACACGCTCCCCCGGGGCAGGGTGTCGTAAACATGCCGTAAAGCGCGTTTACGGCAACTGGCGAGCAAGGGCCACTGGCAGCCCTTACCCAGGTTCCTGCGCCCACCGGAGCAGGTAAATCCTACCCTGACCAGGACAGGGGTGGGGGGAGGGCAGACCGGCCGGGCAGGGAGGGCGGCCATTGGCCTCCCCAGGGCCTGGAGAGGGTGGGGATATCAGCAGCGAGATACACCGTATCCCAGGCCCGGCACAGCCTTACACGAGCGGCGCGAATGTACACGAGCGGCGCGAATGTACACGAGCTCCGGATCGTCCCCTTTTCCCGAGTTGTTCCTGAGCTGCCCCGGGGCAGCCCGGGAACTCGATAGGATACGGCGTCCAGCCTTTTAGGCCGGGCGCCGTATCCTACATAGGATTGGGCTGCCCGGCAGCAGTTTCAGTTGGCCTCATGGATGGGCCAGCCCTGCTTCCAGACCCTTTATTGGAGACCTCGAACTGTCACTCCCCAGGATGATAGCAGACCGAATGTGTAAAGTCCTATAATAGCTACCTACTCAGAAGTAAGGCTCAGTGAGTTCAATGGGGCTTACTCCCTAGAAGTAGGATTGCAGCTTTATTCCTCTCTGAGAGTGCATTTAGATCACAAGATGCTTTTCGGCCACATTTTTTTCAGTGCCTGCCCTTGCTGTTATTTTGCAGAGAGACAATGTGGAGGAGATATATTGCAGAGTTTGAAAAAATATATAGTCAAGCCCCCATTCCCACCACAGGAAAAAATATCTAATGGAATCTTCATATACTCTTGTGTTAAAATTGGGATTGAATCAAATGAATCAGAGAGAGAGAGAGAGAGAGAGAGATTTCCGTATATAAATGGAAATTAATTAATTAGTAAATTAACAGATAACTCCTCTCTCTGACTGAACTTGAAGGAAAGCCAACATAAATTAATCTACCAGTGAACATGTAAGTAACCATGCTACTCCACAGGGAAAATCCAGAAATCAAAACATAGTCATTCTCCAAGATATAGGATTTATGGGTAAAAATGCCATGTAAAAATTCTTTATAAAAAGTCAGAAGATCACGCAAGAAAAACAAGCTAAAAACATATGTATCCAAACTTCCAAAACAATTAAAAGCATGCAATCATAAGGTTAAAACAAGTTAAAATCACAGAGAAACTGGAATTATAAAACCGATGTTTCAACCTCATCTGAGGTCTTTTTCTAGGTAAAAACAGCGAGGCTGTATGGATGGTGGTCATGGAACATAGTCATTCCTTTATTACAGTGGTTCCCAACCTGAACTTGAAAAGTGGTTGTGACGTATCACCCCAAAAAATGGCGTTCGTAATTTTAATAAGTGCCGACCCCCACTTTGAGCAGCAGTATCAACCCAAGAATTTCGCAGCTAGTGAAGCAAATGCAAGCGCAAACATTGCATTAAGATACCTACCCCATGAAGTTTTAATTTTTCATTTTCTTTTTTAAATCACAATATAAAATAATAATAATTTACGTATGAATGCAAGTACGAGACCTAATAAATCTTTGCTAATTATTACAAATGTAATTGTATTTTTGTGTGTGCAGGGGTGGGGGACTTGGACGTGGTCCACAACAATTCCAATTTTTGCCTCTGTGGTCCGCAGTCTCCTAAAGGTTGGGAACAACTGCTTTATTAGGGTCAGCCAAAATGATACAAAATCCTGTGCAGCAAGCTTTTTTGTTTACAAGGATTCTTTCTCTGCCTGGGAGTTAAGCAAAGCAGAAAATGGACAAAAGGGGGCGTGGGGGGGGGACTGAGCATGGACTCATGTTGATTAGCTTCACTGAATGATAGACGCTGATCTCGTGTGGCACTCAAGGTTGCTGGGATGAAGAAGTAATCATCATGGCTGTCACCCCAATTTTAAGATATATAAATAGTTAACAGAGTGAGAGTCGCCTTGTTAGTTTGTTACTGTAGTCTACAAAAATAGATGCCACCAAAAAAATCTGTTCATCGACTCTTTCATCTTTAACACTGGTTCGGCTGGCCCTCCTTGATTCCTTTTTGGAACACAAGATATCGACCTTTTCAAAACTCAAATTCCATTTTCTCGCAGGGTTTTTATTTGTTTGTTTGTTTTTCCAGGAAGCTGCTTTGTAAATGATTTTGTCCTTCCCATTTCACTTTCTGCCAACCGGAGCCACAAGCCTGAATGTAACGTGTGCTTGACTGCACCCTGGTGGCTAGAGAGCCATGAAAATACGGTCCAATATGTTTCTGAGAGATCTGTGTTCTTGGAATGGGCGGAAATGCATTCTGCTTACATTCATCCAGCAAACCAGTCAACTATGATATTTTTAGCTGTTGCTTTGTTATACGTAGTGCTGGCTCTGGCTGTAATAGTCATCAGCTGCAATGACTCCCTATTCTATACAAGATGGAAGGTTTTCTGAAAGCCACCAGTTGCCATCTGTTGCACACATTTCTTTTATGTATTCCTTGAATGAAGTGAGGTGTAGATCTAATATACTTTCCTAGTCTGTACCCCAAACAGGTAGGATTGACAGCTGGAGAAAGTCATATATTCCCTGTCCTAAATAGGTTATCTATCCTCTCCAAGGGGGGGGGGGAGAACCTTTTCGAGCTTTACAATTGTGCCTCCAAGCTATGGCCTTTCTTCATGACTTTGCCAGTAGCTGCATGCCTGACCTCTCTAACATGCGGCACTTTTAATAGGCAGAGACGGTAATTTTATACTCCGCGTGTAAGCGGTCCGCAATCTCAAACCAAAAATCTCATTAGAAAATTCTTCTGCTGAAAGTGTAGCCCAACAGGACAAAAAAAAAGTGATTAAAGGGGGGGGGGGAGAGTGTAAAATCAGAGTGTGGAATCAGGCCAAGAGGGGAGGTGCAGATTTATCCCATTCACTTTGCTTTCAGGATTTGCTGCACTGTAAAGGTCTTGCCTTTACAAAGTCGATGCCAGTCTTATATTTATTTATTCACTTATTTCAGGGGTGGGGAACCTATTTGCGTTGGGGGGCCATTTTCCCATAGGGAAAACTTGTTGTGGGCCGGCCGGTCGATTTCCCCCACCCCCGCAAATTTACCCCCTGCGCGCGAATTTACCTCCCTCCCACCCACCGCTCTCTCTCCCTCCCAACCGCTCGCTCCCTCCCTCCCTCCCACCCACCCACCGCTTGCTCTCCCTCCCACCCACCCACCGTTCGCTCGCTCTCCCTCCCACCCTTGCCCTCTTGCCCTCATCGGCATGGTACGCCGGAGGTGACGCGCGGACCCGGCGGCGGCTTCGGACGGTGAGTGCGGAGCCTCCGGAGGCCGATGGGGGGCAGGGGCAAAAATTAAATAAATAAATAAAAATGGCACCCGACCTTACGGCCGGCCCTCAAGCAAATTTCTAATATTTAAAACGGCCCTCGCCAGGGAAAAGGTTCCCTGCCCCTGATTTACACTATAAACATTAAAATAATCCTTAAACATTAAAACACGCTTTAAAATATCACAATTAAAAAAACCCAAAATTTACAGCAGTCATCTCTTAAGAAAAGGACAGCCTGTGAAATCTAATCAGCATGGAGATAATTTACATAAAACCGTGATGCCCAGTATTAAACCCTGGACTCAGAAGACTATGGTAATCTAAAAAGAAACATCTTTAGGCCCCGCCGGAAAACCTCTAAGGGAGGGAGCAGTTCGTAAACCAAGAGGGAGGGAGTTCCACAGGTTTGGAGCACGTTTTTCTTCTAGTAGAATCAATTCAAGATTAAAGAACGAACACTGAAGGGCCTGGATAGCATGATGTTTGCCTGCTGTAACTAGTAGTCCTTCAGCCCAGTTCTCACTGAGATGGTGGTGAAGTGTGATGGGCTGTACCATTTCAGACACTCATGTGCCTGAATACTCTTCTATGCGCAGAAAATCCTTTCATGCAGAAAACCAGCATGTTATGGAACAAGGTTGCAGCCTAGCCATTTCCTTGATGTGCCAGTTTTCTATGTACAGGGAATTTGGGGGTATGAAAGAGCATTCAATTATGTGAGGCCCCATCTGCATCTATACAGCCCAGATAATGGATATTCATCGTAGTAAGAACTAGCCCCCCCCCATTTTGAGCCCAAACCTATGCATGTTTACTCAGAAGTCAGTCCCATTGTGTTCAATGGGACTTACTCACAAGAAAGTATGTACAGGATTGCAGCCTTTCTTATTTTAAGGACTGCTATTCTGGTTTTTGTTTGTCCTTCACTGATGGCTACATTTTCACACACGTCCACTAAGGGAGTAGATGTTTGAAAAGTTTCTGAATGAAAAATCTACTACCGTGTTTGCCATCTGCAACTTAGATCTGTACAAGGTTACAGGCACACATGGCAGATAATATAACCATATATATAGTTGTGTGAGAGTTGTGGGTTTTTTCCACCCACTGCAGCCATCGCACTGCTGAAGAGGCAATCTGCCACTTGGCTGAAAATTGCATTGCCTCTTCAGCGTGTAGTGGCACTTCAAAGAGACATCACTCTGATTCATCTTCACCATTTCCCCCCTCTTATTTTCATTGCAGACTCAGGGGATCGCCTGAAAACACACTCTCAGCAGCCCCTAGACCACAATTTAAGAACCACTTCTGTAAACTGTACAAAGATAAACTTGTCTTCATAGAACCTGCCCAGTTGTTAAGAACAGCAATGGAGGCTCTCCTATATGTTGATCGTACCAGCGACGGAACGAGCGTTCTGTCACCAGAAGCAGTCGCGAACATGCCAGAAAGCACGTTTGTGACTACTCGGGAGCAAGGGAGGCCAGCACAGAGGAAGATTTATGAAATACGAGGAGGCCAGTCGGGCCGGCCGGCATTTACACCCAGGGAAGGGGACGAGCCTCCCCTTCCCTGAGTAGACATCCGGCCCAGGGGCAGAACGGCTGCTGGGGCTCAGGATCCAGGGGGCGGCCCTGGGCCGCCGGCCAGATTCTTGCGCTGGATTGCGCTCTGTGTGTGTGTGTGTGTGTAAAAATAGTGTGTTTTTAGTGTTGCTTTTATCATGGTTTAATTAAGGGAGGATATATAATAAATGTCTAAAATCAATCAATTTCTACTTGATTGATTCAATTTCTACAATTTCTATTTTTCTAAGTTTTCTACTTCAAAATTCTTAGCTTTGTTTTCCTACTCAGTCTTCTAAGCTAGTAGAAATATATTTCCAAGAGTTATTTGTAATAGTGGTATACTCCACTCCCACATAGGCCCATACCTGTGCCAGCTCTTTAGCTGCCATAAGTCTGAGTAGATGCAAGGGGGCGTGTTGGGGCCAAAACACAGAGCAGAGGATATCGGTGGAGCCATTGCCATCAATATCTGCCCTCTGCCCACCCACCCCCACACTCCTGGAGGCCCAATCCCCGCCCTGTTCTGCCCATCCCCACCTCCACCCACTGGCTTACCTTCAGTGGTGGAGGTAGCGGGGTCTGGTGGCAAGCCTCCAGCACAGCTGCCATTTGTGGTAGTATGGCCACCAGTGGCACACTGTGCTGCCCTAGGGCATGCTGTGCGTGCCACAGTATAGACATTTATGTCAGCAGGACTGTGTTCTGCTATCGTAAATGCCCAGTTAGAATTGCGCTGCCCGTTTATTTTCAGCAAGTCATACACATTCCTCTGATACACCATTGTTTTTGCACAAAGCTATATGTATTGCTGCAGTATTCTTAACACAATCACATAAACCATCTTCACTCTTGCCAGTGAAAGAGGTATGTATGAAAGAATGACTGTTTCTGCAGCTGCAAGACAATCAAACCCATTTTGCAGTGTGACTATGAATGAAATGCACAAAATCCAGGGTTTTAAAAACACGGAATTTATCATTCTGAGTACGCGGATGCACACCCAGCCTATCAAAATTTGAAGTGACAGGTGGATTTTTTTGTGGAAATCCTCTGAACAAGAGTCAGGGTAAGGGGTAGGAAAATTCTGAACTTATGAAGCCTAATGCAATCCTTCTTTCCTTGATCAGGAGGAGGAATGTGTGGCATTCATTACCGACAGGCGAAGACTGAAATGGCCAGTCCTGTTTCTGGCATCCAAGTTTCAGAATATGTTAACAAACTGGAAACGGCCCAAAGAATAGCAGCAGACTTTATCTGTGGTATAAAAAATCTTGCCTGAAAGAAAACAATTTGAAATGATCTACCAGTTTCCCCAAAGGAAGGTTAAGAAGTGACTTGGCCATAACCTGCAAACATCTGCAAGGCTGTTGATGGTAATTCTAGGGCAGCTACTGTGCATGTGGCTTGGCTGCGATTCTAAATGCACTCACGACAGAGTGAATCCCATTAAACACACTGGGATTTAATTCTGAGTAAACCTGCTGAGCACTGCGCTGTTAGACAAGACATCCTAGCAAGACATGGTCTAGAATGGTAACTTAACGTTGCCTCCAAATCTGTTGGTTCCGTTTATCAATAGTCACATAAAATTGTAGTAATGCAAACCTTTATGGGGTTTAAATATCAATCCTGAAATCAAATCAATTCTGAAATCCTAAATCCTGAAATAAAAATCATTGTTGAACTCCATTCTGTTTGCAGCATAGGACAGTGCCTCCAGCATGCAGGTGTCTAAATGTGCATCCTTCAGGACCAGAAAGCCCTAATATATATTCAACCTATATTAATATTTATAATACATAATAAAAGAAATACACTATAATGACGCAAAAATGGGAACAACAGGGAATGAATTAGTGGGTATTTTGACCCACTATGAATTATTCGTGGGTATCTAGCTGGTGATGCATATGTTTCAGACCTTATGAACAGACTTCAGGAGCACCTGTAGTTATTCGTTGGTGGTCAACGTTTGTACCTTTTTTTGTGTGTCCCAATTATTTCTATGCTATCATGGACAGATCACCCACCAAGCCTGCCCAATAGAAAAGGCCTCAGGTGACGAGAGGAGGTTTCTCCTTCTCTTCCTGTCATGGCCCTGACTCCGAGGTGTGGCCTGGTTACTGACATGCCGGACAAGGAACCCGCTGAGTCAAGAGGGTCAGGGGCGCAGACTGAAGATGCACTGGATCCAGGGCCAACCCAAGACCTCCTGATGCCTAAGGTGGTACGCCAAATGCTGCCCCACTTACCCAATGATGTGCCAGCCTCTGCTCCTCCCACTCAGTGTAATGTTCTAGGTCAGCACTCTCCTCCTCTTTGTATTTCCTCTCCCTCTCTGTCCCCCTCTCTGTTTTCCAGTCCAGAGGGTGGAAACAGAAAGAGGAGCCAGTAGAGACTGGAAGGCGGACAGAGATAGGCGCCCCCCCCTCCACCAGTCTGCTGCCTGTGGCGACCACTTCAGTTAGCTTCATGGATGGGCCGGCCCTGCTTGGGTCCCAAGCCCAATTCCCCAAAGCAGAAACACCCCCAGAGATTACTGCCTAACTGCCCCCAAGCTAAGACCCCCAGAAATTTAAACTCCTGAGCCAGACTTCATCAAGGGACTGGCACCCTCACCTCCAAGGGCCTCACCCTCCAGAAATCTTGCTCATCCATGCAGGCAGTGAGAACTAGCAAAGAGGTGACCGAATGCTGGGCTCCAGGCTGCCCCTTTAAAGCTCTCCACTCGCCAGCCAGGGGTGGAGTCTGTCTGAGAGGAGAAGTCAAAGCCAGAGAGTACACAAGAGCTCAGGTGGGCTCCAGGTGGAGCAAGTTGTAAGGTATGCATTTGATTCAGAAAGAATCATGTGTCAGCTTGAATTGCCTTGCTCCAGAGAGAGCCTTAAATAAAGCAAGATGACTCTGAACCTAAGCAAAACTATCCAAAGCAAATGTGGGTGGATGGCTGCATCCCATTTGGCTTTTCTCTCCCGTCTTCTCCTTGTCAGTCTCCAATTGCCTTTTCTTCCATACAAGGGCTTTCAAGTAGTTAGGGGGAGAAGGGGGAGGTCCACCAAGGGACAATGTGATTGACAGCAAGGAGCTGTCAGTGAGGCACATAGGAGCTTTCTTAGATTATTTTCTGGGAGTAAGCCCCATTGAGCACAATGAGACTTACTTCTGAGTAGAAGTGGATACAATTGTGCTGTTAGAGTTAGCTCTGCATTTTCTGTGACTTTGGTGCAAATTGGGCAGAAAACAAAATAATTTTAATAATCTCAAACCTGTTTTGGTTTTTACATGATAACTTCTGAACCCCTGAAATTTAGCTGGGATCTTACCTAGAGGCAAGATATCTACATTACTTATGAGTTTCATGCAAAGTGGCAGGACCAGCAGAAACGTATTAAAACTATCAAATGTCAATCTTCCCTAGAATGAAAACCCCAATACCTGTTTGAATGAAATTTAGCTGGCTTGGTCTCTTTATGGAGGGCTTTCAGTCTTGTCAATTTCATCCAATCCTGAAAAGAAGTAGAAAAGTTCCAGTAAATCAAATGCCCATTGAAATCAATGGGAAGCAATAAAAAATAATGAACAAACTCACAGTTTTCGGGGTCAGTTTTTGTGAGTTTGTTTATCTCTGCTGGCCATGAAAGTCTTAGATTGCATAAAAATAATGAAAATTGAAAGCAACCATCTGAATTAGATGCAAAGTGAAGCAAATGGTTCAAATGAGCCAATGAAATGAATCAGGCTACCAAATGGAGCAACAGAGCAAAATCCAAAATGAATCGTCTCTTTTTGCCTACTCCTAGCAAGTTGTCTGCTTGGAGCTGTCTGAGGTCCTGTCTGGCAAATGGACTATAGCAGGTACTGTTAGAGTTGTATATATATCCCTTGATGCCTGTGGCAAGAAGTGCTTTCCTTCCGCCAACTATGACCTCTCTTGGACACAGATAGCTTGGCCAGTGTTATCCATGCCCTGGTAACACCCAGATTAGACTACTGCATTGTATTCTAGATGGGGCTACTAGGAAACTTCTGTTTGTGCGGCTAGGTAGGTGATTGCTCCTAGTTGCAGGAAATACTGTATATCTTGTCAGAGAGCCTCACTGGCTTTCTGCGTGTTCCCAGAAACAGTCAAAGTGCTGTTTTTAACCTTTGCATGTCTTTTACACCTTGAAACCAGGGTATCTGAAGGACCACCCACTCCCATATGAACTTGCCTTCTCTGGGTGGCTGCATCTTCAGAGGTAAGGTGGGTGGAGACTGGAAAGAGACCTTATTGGTGTTGGCACCTTGTTTGGAAGGACCTACCCTGAGAGGTCTGCTGGGCCCCTTTGTTGATGTTGTTGTTAAGACAAGACCTGCTGGCTGGATCAGGCAAAAGGCCCATCTAATCCTACGTCCTGTTTCCCACAGAGACCACGCAGGGGGTGGAACGGGGTGGGGAAGGGCAGGTGGGAGGGCCGAATGGGGTTGGGGTGGGTGGAACAGGGCGATGACAGGGGCGGACCAGGCCCAGGAGGGGGGCGAGTTTGGTGGCGGTGGTGCACGCCGAATCCTGACCGTCTTCCCGGACCTGATCCACCTTCTCGGGTCAATGTGGACTTGTGCCAGTGATTGAGATGCCACAGATTCAAGTTGATCCATAGCGGCTGCTGGGGCTTACCCTGGGCAATGGGACAGATGACCCCGAGGAGACCTCCAGCAGCAGACTTCCAGCCACGGGGATTTAGTTGGGATTGGGCTGAAAGGCACCCAAGAAAACATTTTCATCTAAACTCTATCACTTGTTGATGATAAGTTTGAAAACAACATCAGGACGAAATCAGACACTGTCATCTCTGATGAGAGATGTGATCACAGTTTACTTTATCACTGAACTCAAGACAACTGCTTTCAGATGCTTAATGAATGGCATTGATTTATCTCCCGGAGAATACATATATGTTATGAGACAATTAATGGAAAGTGTTGGTTTTGTCCTTGTGCCCAAGGAGATTTTATATGTTTGGTGGTGTTGCCTGAGAGGCAAAGGTTTTGGACCATGGTTATAATAAGCACCGTTTTTGAAAAGCTGCACTTTTGCTTACCAGTGGCTCTGGTGCTATTTCTCCTAAATCACGGAAAACAAGCTATACTAAAAAATAATAATAATACTGTGATATAGGCTTATACTTGTAGGTGTCTGGCAGACTTGTTTATGGGAAACATTGGAAAGGGAGTTAAAAAAAACCCATCATACAGAGAACTATGGTTGAACTTTTAGAAAATCATAATTTTTTAAGACATCTGTGAGCACATTTCAGAGAGTTGATCAGGTCTGGAGCCAAACAACTCAATGCATTGTACGAGAGGATGAGTTAGAGGAGAGGTTCCCAACCTTTGTCGCCAAGTGTACCCCCTGTCATGGTCAAATTTTTTGAAGTACCACCTGTGCCAATAAAATAAATAAATAAATGGATTTGTAAGCTAAGGCTACTTATGTATTAGGTTTACTTACGTGCTACTAATGAGATGGTTGAGGCTGCATCATGGACACTAGTTTTTATTATTATTATTAATATTATTTAATTTTTACTCCTGCCTATGACTTTGCAGGGAAAATATCAGGTGAGCAATGACCCAAGTCTCTCTCTCTCTCTCTCTCTCTCTCTCACACACACACACACACACACACACACACACACACACACACACACACACACACACACACACACACACACACACACACTTCTGAACTTCTGCAAAGTGCCTTTCATTTTCTGCACCATGACATTCTTGAAGAGAAAAGAGTAAAGAGCAAAGACAGCTTAAGCCTCAGTATCTCTATCTCATTAAATAAATAAATAAAAGATGGGTCTTATCTATTCCAGCACCCTCTTTCCCACAGTGGCCAACCGGATGCCAATGAGCAGGACATGAGGTCAAGATCCTTCCTCAGCTGTGTGCTCCACAGTATTTGGGGAACAGTATTTGGGAAACAGAGGTAGACTGTTTCTGAACGTGGAGGATCTCTTAGTTGGTTATCATAGCTTACTACCTCTGAGCGACCTGTCCTTCTCCTTGGATCTGCTGAATCCCCTTTTAAAGCCATCTAAGCCAGCAGCACATCTTGTGGCAAGTCCCATAGATTCTGCAAGGTGTGAAGGAGGGCTTCCTATTGCCTGTCCTGCATCTCCTACCCATTAGTAACTAGTTGTTGTTGTTGTTGTTGTTGTTGTTATTAATTAATTCCCTCCAGGGTGAACTTCAGCTGCAGGGGAGGGGCCATTTTTCACCAGGGCTGCAATCAAAGGCTAAACCCACCCTACCCCATGTCACTGCTGTCATATGAATTGGAGCACCATGCAACCACTATTAAAAACAAATGAACATTAAAAAGATGGAAAGGCAAACTAAAGTCACATCTAGTTTGGCCCATTGCATGGGCGGTATCAGCAGTTGGCCCACCTAGCTATATTGACTCTGAAACCTTCATACTAGTGGCACTTAGTGCATCACCAGGGGATAGGCAGCAAATAGTTGCCCATGGTCCAGCATAGGACTTTTCTCCAGGGCCCCCAGCAACCCGATGCTGGCACTGGCCCATAGTCACAATTGCTGAAAGTTTAAAGCCCTGAAAAAGAATTCACGTTAGGCGTTATCCTTAATGCGAAACTTCATGTGTGTGTTTATATCATTTGTCTTCATTTTAAAAAAGAAAAAAGCTTTCCACAATTTATGGCATAATTCTATTGCCAGTTTGCGCCGGCAGAACATGAGTTCTGCCAGCGCGCACTGTGCCGTAAAGTGCTCTGTGACAGCGCAGAGGCCAGGAGTGCTGGCGGGAAGGCCGGAGTCCCCACATAGAGATGCCCACCGGACCAGGTAAGGCCGCAACAGATCGGGCCCGGGAGGGGGGCAGGATCGGCAGCGTGGCTCGCATTGTCTCCTATCCCCCTTCCTGGGCCTGAACCACCGACATGGATCAACGCGGGCTTGTGCCAGCGATATCGCTGGCACAGGTCCAAGTTGACCCCATGCAGCTGCTGGGACTTACCCTGGGGCAAGGGGACAAATGCCGTCTCCGCTACAATGCTCCACAGGAATTTAGTTAGGATTGGGCTGCTAGTCTTTGAATAGAGCCAAGAGAGGAAGTTTGAGAGCCCAATCCTATGCATGTCTACTCAGAAGTAAATCCCATTATAGTCAATGGGACTTACTCCCAGCTAAGTGTGGATAGGATTGCAGCCTCTTATTGTGACTCTTGCCTCATCCCCTGCTTTTCAAATCCTTTCCGCTCCCCCATCTAGATAGGTTATGTAAAACAATGAAGCCATGCATAGATACACAATTCCCAACACAAGCAGGATCAATGGCACGGACACATTACATCACACCTTGAACATGCTGCCAGCGCAAACAATATTGAGATGCACAAGTTTCCAGGCTATTCAGTGCACCTCACAATGCTACACATGTGCAGATCAATTCATTGTGGAATGCCATGCAGAAAGAAAGAAAGAAAGAAAGAAAGAAAGAAAGAAAGAAAGAAAGAAAGAAAGAAAGACACACACACACACACACACACACACACACACACACACACACACACACACACACAAGAGGCACCAGTCGACATCTGGCAAGCACATGTTAGGGCTACCATGTGAAAATAAAATTGTGTTCATTGGTACATTTTTTGTTTAAGTTGCATATTGGGAGCTGATTTGTTTTTTCCATTTACTACATAAAGCTTATGGCTGATGGACGCAGCTGTCGCTTTTCAGGCTAGGCAAAATTTCCAATACCTGAAATTGACTAGGGCTATTACTCTCCCACTAATGCTCAGTTAGTTCCAAAAATGTATGTTTGGTTTGCGACTTTTTTTTTAAAAAAAAATTGTTTTTCAGAGAAACCAGCATTTAAAAGCATATAGAGAGGATAAGCACATTGGTTCTTTCATTCTCACTGTAGATGCACATATATTGTCCCCTGACATTTTATCATCAGCTTTGTGTGGTCCTGCATTTTCCAATCGGGTTGCAACAGCATCAGACCGCAATACTATGCACACTTTCCTGGGAGTAAGCCCCATGGAACATAGTGGGACTTCTGAGTAGACATGCTTAGGACTGTGCTGTCAGCATCCTGATAATTAAAACTTAACATGTCTTCCGAGAAAGCGACAGCCAAATATTTGGCTCATTATTCTGAATGAATAGAAGGGATTTGGCCTTCCTCAGCTCTCTGCACCTGTTATTTTACCTGCAGCAAACAGCCCATCATGACTGTAGGATATGTGGCAGGTCTACCTATTTTGGCTCCCAGATCACCAGCACCCTGACCCACTATCTTCCCGAGCCCCTGTCTTATCCACCGCAACATACAGTTGTTCTTTCCCAAGAAATTCCTATGTAAAGGTTTGTCCCCTTTTCTCCGAGCTGCTTGGTGCCACGGCCTCAACCACAACCATGCTTCCACCTATTCTACTCACACAGCAGCTGTCCTCCTGTTCCTGTGGTCTGCATGGGGTTTCCCCCTCACCCAAACCGACCTTCCTCTTCATTGTCATGGTGGCTGATGATCTCTAGAAGCACAACTGTGTTCAAGAGCAAACTCTGGGCCATGGTCTGCATGCAGAATTACATGGTGAGCAGCAGCAGCTTATCATAACTTTGTTACATCAAAGAACCTTTGGGCCAAATCCTTCATACATTGCCCTGGTTTCTCATTGCTTAATGACCTGCCACTGAACACGTGAACTGTTTCCATTGAAATGAATTAAGTTTGAACTGATGTATATGAAAGGTTGCAGTGATGTGCTATGCGCATGCCGACCAGCCTTTTGACTCCTTGGATCCCTAGATGATGCTTCTCCATGACCTGACCAATACATGGCTTTGCAGATTCTGTTTTTCTGGTAGAACTTTTTGTTTCCAATAGCTCAGGGAAGTAGATGGAGCAAAACTTTCGAAAGCTGATGCAGCCCTTTAGCCAGATTTTTTATGATGTGTTTTCTAGTTGTCTGACTTGCATCATTTTGTGCATATCTTCTGTCCTTCTAACAGTGATCTATTCAGTGATCTCAAGTGCGAGCGCAAAAGATGCTCAAGGGAAATGCCAAAAAAGCAGCACAGGAAAAGGTATTCACAGAGAATATGAACTGTTTGGCCATCCCGAAGTGGTTATGTTCAAAGCAAAAGTAACCTTAACTCTGCCCCCTGCATCTGTTTGCATTAGGTAACCTCATTACATGAACACCTCCTGGACACTTATGGTGCCTACCATGGATTCCACCGAATTCAGGAAGAATAATAGCTCAATGCCTAGATCTCGCCTTTACTGTTCTCCATTATTGCTACTATTTTGTTGTTGTTGTTTTAAATTTCATCTCAAATTTCCAGCACAGGGGAGCCAGGCAATATAGCCTGCAGGGCTCTGTTTTGAATTTCACACATACTCGAGGTGGCAGGAAATTTAATTCAGATTTAGGATCTGAAAAACATGCAGGCAGGAGCTGCTAAGCTATATTTTTCTAGTATCATGTTTGAGAAGGGATTTCAAAGCACAAGGTCCTGCACAAATCCTGTGACAGCCAAGTTCATTCACCGAAGCTTCAGTCGTCAGTGGACTCCAGCCCCTTGAGCAACACATTAGGTAGCAAATGAAATACAATTGGTGCAGATAAAGAAATCACACGATACATGAACATAATATTGTATCATATTATAAAGGCAAGAGCAAACGTTTACACCAGCTTAAGGCTGAGTATGTAGTTAAGCTATCAAAGCCAAATCTTGAAATGCTGCCATGGTTTGTGATCCCATTGGGTCACAAACCATCAAATAGTGTTGTTGTTGTTGTTGTTGTTGTTGTTGTTGTTGTTCAGTCGTTAAGTCGTGTCCGACCCTTCATGATCCCATGAACCATATCCCGCCAGGCCTTCCTGTCCTCCACTATCTTCCTGAGTTCGCTCATTTTCAAGTTTGTTGCATCGGTGATGCTGTCTAACCATCTCATCCTTTGCCTTCCCCTTCTCCTTTTCCTGAAAGCTCTCCTGCTCCTTCACAAAAGCTAAAGGTAAAGGTGACCCCTGACAATTAAGTCCAGTCGTGTCCGACTCTAGGGTGTGGTGCTCATCCCCATTTCAAAGCCAAAGAGCCAGCGTTGTCCAAAGACGCCTCCGTGGTCATGTGGTCGGCATGACTCTCCTTGCCGCAGCGCGTAGTATGCGGCTGGAACATGGAGCGCTGTTTACCTTCCTGCAAGCGGTACCTATTTATCTACTCGCATTAACATGCTTTGGAACTGCTAGGTTGGCAGGAGCTGGCCAAGCAACGAGAGCTCACCCCGTCGCGGATTCAAACTGCCGACCTTTAGATCGACAGCTCATGGTTCAGCGGTTTAACCCACTGTGCCACCCGCTGGCCTGCTCCTTCACAAACATACCCCAAATTCTTTTGCATGCCACAGAACTGTTCTACCCTTGTCTTGCTCCCCATTCTAGTACAGAACTCCTAATAGTTCCCAGTGCAGTGATCACATCCTTTGAAATCTACCTCCCTTTTGACTTACGAACTGCTCCCTCCTTGGACACTTTCCGGCGAGGCCTAAAAACCTTCCTGTTCAAAGAAGCCTTCTGAGTCCTTGCCTTTTTTTAACATCCTGCTGGTACAGGTGGGACGCTGCTGTTTTTATGCTCTTGTTTTAATTGTAATCTTTTAAAACTGGTTTTTAGATACTGTTTTTATTAATTTTCGTTAACTGTTTTTTACTGTTTTAAAATGTGACTATTTTTGTATTATACTTTTTACACTGTATTTCCTTTTGTTGTAAGCCGCCTTGGGTCCCTTTGGGGAGAAAAGCGGGGTAAAAATATTGTAAATAAATAAATAAAATCCAGATCAATGCATTGAAGAATGTCTTCCAGGGCTGGCCCATCCATGAGGCCAATTGAGGAGATCGCCTCAGGCAGCAGCTTGGTGGGAGGGGGGGTTGCTCACCTCCATCAACACAATTGTCCCCTATTGCTCCTTCTACTCTTCATACTACCTGGATTGGAAAAGAAGAGGGGAACTGAGTAGAAGAGGAAATGTGGAGGAGAAATGGTAGGCTAGAGCATCAAGACAGTCTAGTCCACCATTCTCCTCTCCTCCATACTTCCTCTTCTGCTCCACCCCCTCTTCCTTTTCTAATTGTGGAAGTGGGAGGAGCAGAGGCTGGCACATAACCATGTAAAGGGGGCAGCATTTGTCATGCCACCTCAGGTGTCAGGAGATAATGGGCTGGTCTTGATATCTACTTATACATATTCCTCAGGATCAATACACAAGTGGAAGGATTTTTATTTATTTTTTAATTTGGACTTTTCTACCCAAAAAATAAGAAATCTGAAAGAAATTTAAGGATCTGTAATCCTATTCTACGCATATCTACTCAGGAGTAAAGTCCCATTGTGTTCAATGGTACTTAGTCCTAAGAAAGTCTGCATAGCTTTATTCTTTTAAACTCCAGTTAGAATATTTTTGCACTTCCTATGTTTGTAGTGGAGCAAGTTCTAATGCTATTTAAAATGAATAAGAATTTATAAAGCCCAACTCTATTTTTAGAAGGCTGACTATAGCAGCCTTTGGGCCAAATTAAATGTGATGTCAGAGATGCCAGAGATGCATGATTGAGGGCACAATACTATCCAGCTTGCGCCACCGTTGTAACCAGTGGCGCAGTGAAAACGGGACGCCCCAGAATGGAAAGGGGATTCAAATCCCATCCAAAATGGGAATTCAAAGGGGATTTGAATCCCCTTTCCATTCTGGGGCCTCCTGTTTTCATTGCGCCGCTGGTTACAATGGTGGCGTAAGTAGGATAGGATTGCGCCCTGAATCTTTCTTCCTCCTCCTCCTCCTCCTCCTCCTGCTCTGTCCTTGAGGCCCCAGTTTGGATTGTGTTCATGGTGTGAGGGGAGAGGGGTTAACCCTTTCCCCTGAACAAAGTCACAAACCAAATTTCCCCCAAGAGTCGCTATTAGCCACTGGGGGAAAATATGCAGGCATCCTATTGTGCTTGGGTGTGGCCTCGTGGTAAATAGCAGCTTGGAAGGGGGATATGAATTGGGATTACCGTGCAGGAGAAAAAGGTTAAAACCCTCCCCCCCCCCGAGCACCAAAGCTCCAGTGCAAATGGAGGCAACTGTAGCTGCTTTAGTAAAAAAAAAAAAAAAAAGGTCAAGAGGGTTCATCATGCATCTCCAACATCACATGATCTAGGTGGCCTTTCGAGGCTATATTAGCCTTGCAAGGCTATATTAACTATTAAGGAGGAATCCAAAACACTACAAAGATAATTTCAGTCCTATGATCTTCTTCCGTAGTGGAATATCTTCAGCAGTTGACACCTAGGTATTATATAGCAAGCCTCTGGACAAGTTTCACTGCTGTCAAATGCAAAAGGGAGAAAAATAACTACAGACCTGCTGGAGAGCCCCTGGTGCTGAATCTGTACATCCTTAAAGCAGCAGGGAGCCACCCCAGTCCCTCTCCCTAAGTCTCAGCCCACTGATGGGACTAAACTCCTTGCATCTTTTCGCCATCAGCAGCAGTTGCAATACATATAGCTGGTGTGTTGTGACTTGTGGCAGAATAAGGAGAATGCTATCCGAAGCTGGCTTCTCTTGTTTACAACTGACCTGTTACAGGTTCCTCTTTACTTTAGGCAAGACCTGTCTTTCTAGGTGTTAAAGCAGCTGATCTTCCCCTTAAGCTTTGTGTTGTACACCCCTCTCGAAACTGAGTTGAAGAGCGGTTATCAAAATCTTTAAATAAATAGGTTCTTTTCGCTCATATTCATCACCAATATGATGTGGATAGATCCTTCTCATCTGTTCCAAATGAGTGCTTTAGCATTTCCTTAGAAGACAGTGGTATTGGCCATCTCTGCAGTTCCATCTTTAGCACAGTCAATGGATCTCATGCAACGTTGTTGTGATATCCATGTTCCTCTATCTGGAGGAAAGGTTTCTCTATATTGCATGTTATCCATGTTTCTCTATATTGCAGGAAATCCCAGGCTCGATCCATAGCATCTCCAGTTAGCTATCTTGAGCAGGGATGTTGACAGGGGGTGCCACGGTGGGCATTAGTTGAGGGCCCACACTCACCAGAGGGCCTTCCTGGCTGACCTCTGAAGCCCCAATACTCAGGGGCAGTTGTGGCCAAGGAGGTGGGCTGTCCTAGGGCTAGGCTTTGTCCCAGATCCCACAGCGACCTGGCAGAAGCAGCACTGTTCTCAGGTAGCTGAGTTGGGGAAGGCAGCCTGCCTGGACAGCTGCTGCCAGTAAACAGTACTGGACAAGATGGGCCAATGGTCTAGCTCAGGATAAGGCGGCTTCTCCTTGTGTTCATCTGTTCATATGAGTCCTTCTAAAGCAGCGGTTCCCAACCGTCAGGAGACTGCGGACCCATGCGGCGAAACTCGAGGCACCACGGACCACCCTGGCAACCCGGAAGTAGCTCAGCAGTGGCATGATGATGACACCACACGTCATCACGTCACTGCCAATTGCTTCCAGATTGTGGGGATTTCACAGCCAAACAGTCCATGGGTGGGCGGGTCCTTCCAGCTCTGCTTGCCGCACTCCAAGCCTCGTCGGCGGACCCACAACGGGGGCCAAAGATTCGGGCAGCGCTTGTGTCACCCCCCTAAATGACCGGAGGTCCTGGCAGGGTCCCGCAGATCACCTGTGGTCCGCGGACCATGGGTTGGGAACCACTGTTCTAAAGTGACCTGATGTGCTTCATACAGCTAGGACAGACACCGAGCTCCCACGCTTGCAAAAAAAGACCTTATCTAGATGATACACTCATATCATGGTGAGTAGATAATTCACGTGATTTGGGGGTTCATTTAGCTACATGATCATGTGAGATTTTTTCCCCGTTGCATTTCAGGAATCTACCTCAACTCCCCCATGACTCATTCCTGGGCTACAATAATTGCTTGACACTTGTATCAGTTAGGCCAGGCCTTATTTCCAACAGGTGCCAGCTGCTTCACCCAACAGGTTCCTCCTATTTTTAGATTGGACAGGCAGGTGAACAAAGGCACCAATGATCAAACCAGACCTGGCTGGCTACAAAATGCTGGCTGCCTTGTGAATGGAGGACTGGGAAGCAAACACTCTATCTTGATGCCTGCTGTTCAATCAGCTGGAAATCAGTGACTTTGTGCTCCACTGGTTTACCAGGAGGATTGTTTTCAGAAGGTCATGCTGAGAAACTTCTGCTTGGCTCCATAACATTTCTGCTGTGGAGTTCCACAAGGCTCCATCTTGCCTTCTATGCTTTTTAAAGTCTACATGAAGCTGCTGGATGGGGTTATCCTGAGATTTTGGAGTATGATATTATCAATATGCTGATGACACTCCATGCTCCTCCCCTTTATATCAGAGTCTGTTGCTGTTAGTAACAAGGTGTTGGAAGTATTGAATCAATGTCTGGAATCAATAATGGACTGGATGAGGGCCAACAAACCAAAGCTCAAGCAAAACAAGACAGTCCTACTGTGGGTTAGCAGCAGGTGGTTTATCTAACCAGAAAGGTTAGATTCTGAGCCAGGATGGTGTAGTGGTTTGGGAGTCGGACTTAGACCTGGAAGATCCAGGTTCAAATCCCCGCTCAGCCACGAAGCTTCCTGGGTGACCTTGGGCCAGTCACTATCTCTCAGCCCCACCTACCTCACAGGGTTGTTGTGAGGACAAAAAGGAGGGGAGGAAATATGTACACCACTCTGAGCTCCTTGGAGGAAGGGCGGTATAAAAATGTGAAAAATAAAATATAAATAAAAGGTGGCATAGAACATTGGACAGGGTTACATTCCTTGTAAAGGACCAGGTTCACAGTTGGCGCCAAGATCCAGCTTTGTCACTTTAGGTCCAAGTGGTGTCAGTGGCATAGAAGAGCACCTGTCATGAGCTTTCCCATGAAATCTGACTAGGTCTGGAGACAGGCAACGGAAAGAA
This sequence comes from Plestiodon gilberti rubricaudatus, assembly GCA_026170595.1. Taxonomy (NCBI): domain Eukaryota; kingdom Metazoa; phylum Chordata; class Lepidosauria; order Squamata; family Scincidae; genus Plestiodon; species Plestiodon gilberti. The sequence goes on along the minus strand of JANXHW010000002.1, from coordinate 102,709,021 downwards.
GAGAGTTTGAAAGTGGGATCGCTTTGTAGCATTAAAAAAAAATGGTGCAGGGCTCATCTGCGGCAGCCGGCACAGGTCCGGGACGCTGGCGGTGTGAGTAGCGCCGGCCCCCCGTACTGGCACCGCTAACATGCAAGGAGCCACCACAAACGTGCTTTCAGGCATGTTTGAGACTCCTTAAGCTGGAGGAGCAAGTGCTCCACCGGCATATAGTTAGGCAGGATTGGGCCATAAGTGTGGATTCACTGGCATAACATCCTCACAGTGATTTAAAAATGTATAATGGGTGCCCACCCTATGATGCCAGCTGTGATAAACTCTGTATATGGATATTGTATGGGGAAGATTAGCTGTATGAGTCAACTGGGGACTTCTCCTGTGTAAACCCCACTGAAATGAATGGCAGCTGTCCGAGAGCAGAGGAAGGAAAGGGAAGCAGCACTTGAGCTCACATGATGTCCTCAATTTCTTTACTGTAGTTAGGTCAGTGTTACATGTACACCAGCCTTGGTATGATGTGATGATGAGCCTTGTACATAATGCTATTTATCATGTCACTTTCTTAATAATAATATTAGAAAGAGTGGGTCCTAGTTGCTTACCACGAGAAACATACAAGCAATAGCAGAACATAGGATGTCCTTCATTTAACTACTCCTGTCTCTTGGCTGCCTCTGTCAATATTGGACACAATCCATCATTAGGAAATGCCATTTTGTGTAATGCCAATTTGGTATGGATGTTTTCCTATTTAGACATATTCCTATACATAAAGGCTTCCATTTTATTTATTTATATACATATACATGTACACATACTGTACATATACATACATACATACATATATACACATATATACATATAAACCAGTTTTACTTCAAATTAAAAACCTGGGACGTGACCCAACCAAAGTTAAGGACTTTTCAGTCTTTTTCTTTTTAATGAAGCTTGCACAGGAAACCTTCCCAGTGGACCGCATGCCAGTGGACCGAGTAGATGCTCTGTTTTACGCACTCCTCATCCCACTCCGGAGAGTCCTATGCAGAGAACGATACTGACACAAAAGGGGATGAACAACTGAGGTTTAAATGCTGGCCCTGGTTGCCCAAATCAGTCCCATGAAGTAAACCTATCAAATTGCCCACCTAGTGTTGTAAAGACTGCAAGGTCGGCCTCCAGATCAAAACTAATCAAGTGATGGACAGTGAAGGCAAGACACCATTGCCTGGGAAACCAAATAAATAGAAGCACAAAGCCATCCATCAGTGCCATCTGGAAGAGATTGGCCGGGATGTCTTTCTGTCAGGCTCTGCTACAGTATTTATTTGTGTAGCTGGGCTTTGGCTTTAGGGATTTCAGCAAAATATTTTTGTCGGCAATGATTTGGCGAGAACATCATCTACGTTGATTGTCAAGCTACAATTAAATAGCCTGTTCCTGCAGACCCACAATTACAAGTGAAGCTCACTTTCCCTTTTAGACATACCTGGGGGACAACATATGTGGGATGATCTCACTTTGGACTCTGTACACATACTTTAAAAAAAAAAGGAAAAAAAACACGGATGATCATTAGTTGGTGACATGCACACATGTACAGAACTCATGATGGATGGTTGTTATGAATGATGTATATGTAAGCGTTAGCAAAAGTTGTTGCTCCTGCTTAAGAAAAATAAGCATGTATGTTCTTCAAATGCCATCAAGGTGGTAGAAAGTGGAATAAATTTTTGAACAGAAAAGGAAAAATAAGGAAAGAATGAGCATATTAAAAGGCATCTGTGTGCACAAGCAAGAAGCCTGAAGAACAAGCAGAAGGAGTTAGGATGTCATAATAAATGGTGCATATTATGATGTCATGGACACAAATTACGCTTAGTGAGACAATCCTCACAAGCGGAATGAGCGAGGTGTGCGAGGCACTAAATTTGGGCCGGGAAGGGGAGAGGAGCAGGAAATGAGACTTATGTCAACAAGCTACATTTCAGCAATCAAGAATAGGTGGAGAAATTCTGTAAGCAATGAGGAAGGCAAGGAGAGAAAGTGAATTTGCCTCTTGTCTGATTTGTCAGAAAAAGAAAAGAAAATATTCTGAAATGGCTCTTACAATCAACGAATAATAAAGCGGAGTCATAACTTCACCTAACAGGTACAACGTCTCCCCCTACTGCTCTGTTTTTGTTTCTCCCCCCCCCCCCGCTATATATTTGTGCCAGAATATCTGCCCACTGCATGTGTCAGGAACCAGTGGTCAGGAGTAGTGCCTAGCTGCCCAGCTTCATCTATGGCAATAAGGGTTGCGAGAAGGCAGGGGCTGGTCCATTCATGATGCCAACTGAAGCAGTAGCCTCAGGTAGCAGATTGGTGGGGAGCACCCATCTGTGTCCACCTACTTGCCTCCACTGCTCAACCTTCTCCATCTCCCCGGATTGGAAAAGAGGGGAACAGAGAGGAGGAGGAAATGTGGAGGGGAAGAACTAGAACATTGGAGAGTGGGAGGGGCAGAGGTTGGCACAACATCAGGCATGGGGGGCACCATTTAGCATGCTGCATCAGGAGGACTTTGGCCGATGCTGCAAGCAGGCCACTTTGGAGTGGGGGGGGGAGCCCTCTAGTTGCTAGCCAAAGACCTCTCATAAATGCTGGTTTCGTACAATCTTAACAGTTGGTACACCAAATGCAAATTTTAGGGTTAAACCGCTGAACCATAAGCTGTCGATCGAAAGGTCGGCAGTTCGATTCCCGCGACGGGGTGAGCGCTCGTTGCTTGGCCAGCTCCTGCCAACCTAGCAGTTCCAAAGCATGTCAATGCGAGTAGATAAATAGGTACCGCTTGCGGGAAGGTAAACAGCGCTCCGTGTTCCAGCTGCATGCTACGCGCTGCGGCAAGGAGAGTCATGCCGGCCACATGACCTCAGAGGCGTCTTCGGACAACGCTGGCTCTTCGGCTTTGAAATGGAGATGAGCACCACACCCTAGAGTCCGACACGACTGGACTTAATTGTCAGGGGTCACCTTTACCTTTTTATACATGTTTACTCAGAACACAATATTCAATGGGGCTTAGTCCCAGGTAAGTGTGTATAGATTATAGCCTAACAGGCCAATCCTATGCTCCCCCTGCCTTACGGCACTTTTGCGACACCTTAGGCCAGCGGAGCACTCACTCCGCCAGCCTAATTCTGCGCAGGATTATGCAATTAGTGACACTATCCTATCTTCAAGTTAGGCCGGCTGGATGAGGATCGAATTGCAGCTCACCCCTTATGACAGTATACGCTCAAGTTACAATGTTGCAGGGAACTTATAATTTTAAATCATTAGTCATATGTCTTTGTGGCTGTGCTGGAATAAGAGGGAAGAACTGGGCAGTTCTAGGGGATGATCAGGGGAGTGGGGGGCTTAGTCTGCATCCTGCCCTCCACCAGGGAAAAATCCTACAACTCCCACAAATGTAAATTTACAGCAGCAACAGTGCTATAAAGTACGTGTCCATTGAAACTGACTGCCCCCACCTCCTCCTGCTCCACCCACACAGTGATAGAGCACAGAATCCCAACCAACGCCGTAAGCACTCACTGAACACCCCACCCACAGCAGTATTTAAATCCATGATATGGGAGACCATAACTCAGATGGTAGGAGATGTGGCATGGGGGCTATATCACCCTGGTCTCATGGCATATATACTTAGAGCATGCAAGGAAGAATTCTGATGATGGGAACAATAGAGAGAGTTGTCCAAACAGCCTTCTGGCAGTGGCTTCAGAAGAAACGCAGAAGGGGGCAGATGGCTTAGATACACTTGTCTTCTCAGCATCCCAACAGTATCTTGCTTCACGACTCCACACACAAACACCCAGCAACTGAGGATGTGAGGACAATGCAGTCAGGGGGGTGCTCTGTTAAACGTTTGTGGCGGAATAATTATTATTTGCTATTAATTATATAGCAGCCCCCTCTGGTGGTGTCTGAGAACCGAGGGCCATCCCATGAGATTGCAGGATTGATCTAGGAGTGCTACTTTTCAATGCAATGCTGTCTACCATATTTGTTGTATTCATACTGTCCACCCCAAAAATGTCTGAGGACAGAGCTAATTAGAAATCAACTTATTTGATAGAATAATTCAAGAATTATAGCTTAAGTGACTTGCTCTGGTAAAAAAAAAAAATCCCTTGTTTTTTTGGCCTATTTGGGGGGGGGGGGTTTCCCTTTGGACCTTTCCACCCCTCCAGAGGCTTCCAGAGGAAATTCAGGAGCTCAGGCAACAACAAACTTTCCAGTCCCACAGGGGAAATAGGGTTAAAGCCCATGGGCTATTTAGGCATGTCAAGCACCCCATCCACATGTGATTTGCCCAGGTTTGACACTGGAAGCCTCAAATGGTCCCCAGAGGCACTCCCACTCCCCGTGCTGCATGTGTGAAGACCAGAAGCCGGGAACTGCATCATTAGGGTACAGGAAGTCCCCAGTTATTTGTAGGGTTTTGGTTTGTTTTTGCTTATCTTGGAGTCTTCTTGCCAAATTTTATCAACCACATCCCTTGTCTTTCCCGTTCATTGGTCCTTGCCTTGTTTTTATCCCTTTGTGTTACCCCACCAGTGCTTTAACTTTTCCACATTTCAAAACAGTATTTTGTATTTTTACTGTTTTGCCTGCCTGATCTCAGTCCATTAGAGAGGGAATGGGCTGCCACACTTCTCAGACCAGCATGTGCCACTACTGCAGTGGTTCCCAAACTGGGAGGCGTGACTCCCAGGGGAGCCGCAGAGTACCACAGAATCCTCTTGGAAAACAGTGCAATGCCAATTGGCAGGCATCAACATCATGTAATGGGAGCTGTGGCCAATGGTTGTCAATGGTCAAGGGAGCCACATGTCAAAAACATTTGGGAAACACTGCACTACTGGTTAGCTTTAATGGGGACCCCAGATTCTGGTGCTCTCTGTTAACTCAGGAGAGCGGCATTCCCAAGTTCCATGGATGCGCTGGGACTGTTGGAGTGGTTGGGAGGGCCATCATTTGTTCTCTACTGCAGCACTAAGAGTACATAGGACCCCAACTAAGCTACACTGATGTTGTGCCAATATTATCACACTGCTGGTGCAGCGGGGCCATTGGATTGCTTTGTCTATGTGCAAACCACCACCTGGACATCCTCTCCTCCATACTGAGGCCACAGTTGATCATGTATGAACCAGAGTTAAGAGATAATTCAAATTTGGTTATTTCAAAGCCCACGGGGCAAAGTGGAGCACTGGATGGAATTGGCAGCCACTAGGGGCAGCAACAGGCAGTGGCGATTGGAAACCAAAGGCCTGAGTTAGAGCTGGTGGAGGTCCCAACAGCCAAGACAGGAAGCTAACTGGACACAAGAGCTGCAGGACTGTGGACAGCTCCCAGGCTCCCACTTGTTCCAACAACCTCTAGAGCAGAACTGAGCTCTGTCTCTAACAGCGCAATCCTAACCAACGTTCCAGCGCCGGTGTAGCCGTGCCAACAGGGCACACGCTGCATTTTGTAGTGCAGGGGCAGTCATGGAGAGGTCTCTTCAAGGTGAGGGAACATTTGTTCCCTTACCTCAGTGCTGCATTGAGGCTGCACCAGTGCTGGAAAGTTGGTTAGGATTGCGCTGTAAGTCATGCTCTGACGTTTGTAACTGGGAACACAGTCCACGGTTACAGAGTTTTGGAAGTGTGCCAGCAATCTGATGCACTCTGTAACTCTGCCCCCACCTCCCCAGCTACAGCTTTTGTCTGTAGAGGCAAAAGCTATACCGGGGGGGGGGAATCCTCTCCATGACATGGAATGTCAGGCACCCAGCACCCCAAATCCTAGGGTACATTGTTTGCCTTTACAGACAAAAGTTATACCTGGGGAGAAAGTGAGGCAGATCTATGGAAAGCATCAGGGGTCAGGACTTGCCAGCACACTTCTGGGCATTCTGTATCTATGAACAGCGTCCACGGCTACAAAACATCCAAACAGTAGTGCAGCACTTGAAAGGAAGAAGACTTCGAGCCCTGTCCTGGTGAGCAGTAGGTCTCCTAAAGGCATTGCACTTCACCTAGCATTGCATCCTTCTGCATTCTCTTGGCAGAACTGTTAGTGGGGTCTTGGCAACTGGGAAGGTTGCACCTCAGTTGGCTCAGTCCGAGCTCCTGGCTCTGAGGTACCCGTCATATGGGGGGGGGCTGCTTGAGCACTGAAGTACATCAGAGGTTGGCCAAGATGGGCACTGGCTGAGAGCCCACAGCCATCAGAGGGCCCCTCTGGCCAGGCCAACCCCTGAACCTTCAACTCTGGTGACAGCATAGGCACCTAATGTGCAATCGGGGTGGGGTGCTATGGGGGACTCAGTGCAGGCCTAAGGCCCCTCAGCAACCCAGTGTTGGCACGGACGTTTGCTCATTCCCAGACAGGATCCCCGTGAGCCCTGGAAGCTCTCAGACCCTACGCTCTGCACTTCCACATCCGAGTCACTACCCAACTCCAGGGACAGAGCCCACCTCTGCATTAGTTTCCAAGTCCCTGGTTGGGTAAGACAGTAGGCCTTGATACTAAATCTAAAGCATGCATAGATTGCACTGCATGGCTCCAATCCCAAGTACGTTAACTAGGGAGTCAATCCCATTGAATTCAATGAGTCTTATCCCCAAGTAAGCAGGATATTGCACTGCAAGACATCTCTGCTTTTACATTTCATAAATACTGTACACCAATCAATGCAACATGTGCGCCAAAGCATACATGATACATTTCATGTGTTAAAAAGTCAATGTAAGTTTAGCTTTGATAAGCAAGCATTGCTTACACCTTCCATGTTTCCCAAAGTTTCAGTTATGTTTTTAAAGAAAAGAATGGAAACAAGTTTATTTCCACTTAATTAACTACCTCCTTGTACCTTTTGGAAATAGGAAATCAGAATAGCCTCCTGAAGAAAAACACTACTGAATTTAGAGGATGCAAGAACTGATCAACATGCATAAATATTCCATAGTCTTAAGTGTTCACAGAAGTTGCACAATTTCATCGCAAATGATACTACAGAGCCCAGAGCAAAGCAGTACGGGGATAGTGTATGCTTAGCAGCCTGCTGCCATCCAGCTTCACACACATTATATCCAACGCAGATCAACTGAACACATTTGAGACTCCAGATGTATCACAAGTACTAAACAAGAATTAAAAGCACATAACACAAACAGATTAACCATAGGACAATTAGGGATAAGGACAATTGCCATAGGACAATTAGGGAATCCATTGGAGAAAACCATGCTTAGCAGATCACTCAAGGAAGTGAGCCAGTTTCATACTCCTCTCACTCTCAACTCTCACTCCTCTATTCAATGCACAGGAGTAAAATTCTAATTCCAGAAGAAGGTAGGTCCTGCAACCTGTTTGGGACTGACTAGAGGATTCAACTTGTATGCATGCACAGTGCACACAGGTCCCACAATGTATGTACAAGAATCCTCATACAAAAATGCTGCGTATTAAATTAATAATAGTAGTTATTCTATTGGTCAGCATTAAGCACCCAAGCCTAGAGGCAAGCCAAGCAAATATACAACAAAAAATCTGAGCCAGCTGTAATCTATGCACTTTTTCCCCAGTGTGACACGATTAAAATAAAAAATATGCTGAAATTTAATTTTCTAACTTTTTTTTCTGCTAACATAAGTGACAGCCCAATCCTATGCATGTCTACTCAGAAGTAAGGCCTATTGTGTTCAATAGAGCTTACTCCCAGGAAAGTGAGTATAGGATTGAAGCCTAAAAGGTTAAATAATGAGACCCCAAGATAACATCTAGGTAGGCCAGGTCTGCCACAAATTCTACCCCTGCACCTGTACAGAACAGACAACACTTGTATACTTACCGGGCGGTACTTCCCCCCTTTCCCTAAATCCCTCTCACTTCCTCTTTCCTTCTAAATCCTTTCCCACTAGCTTCCTTCATCTCTACATTCTCCACTTTCCTCCTTCTAAATCTCCCTCCCTCCCTTTATATTTCTTTTCCATTGACATTCTACCTTTCCTTCATCACAGAACTTGAGATGACACTCATGGGGCCTACAGGCAGTCATCCATCTCTAGGCACTGGTCTGCTTAGTTACTGGAAGGTGTCTGAATGTCTTCCTCCCACCCCTCACTCCCAGCATCCAGTAACCACCCAGCTCTGAGACTCTTAACTGCAGCAGCTGCTCAGTGTTCAGCTGAGGCTGCGACTGGGCTGGGTTGCTCCTGCTGGCCACAGCACAGCCACAAACCCCATCAGCTGCCTGGGCCAAGCCAGCATCCTCCTCTTCCCTTCCACTCCACCCCCACACCTCTTCCTGTCCTTCTGCATGTCTGCCTCTTAAGAGATGCAAGGCAAGGAGCTACATATACACAGAGCTGTTGCACCCGTTTTAGTAAGCAGAGGTGAAGCATTTTTGTAGTACTGCTCCATCCACCCCCTTCTGGATTTCAACTGGGTTCTGCTGATCCAGGATCTGTGGTTCTACTTGCCATCGCCTCCTTCCACGTACGACTGCAGGTGTGTGGGCCTCAGGCAGCCAAAAAGGCATTTTATCATTGATTCTGGGTTGTAACTCAGCCGGCCACTGCTGCTGTTCCCAAGATCCTAGGGGGGATGAAAGGGATCTGGGGCAGTGGTCCAAATAGGGGTGTTAGATTCCCTATAGGGTTCATGGCCGGCCCATCCATGAGGCCAACTGAAGCAGTCACCTCAGGCAGCAGATTGGTGAGGGGGTCTCTGTCCATCTCTGTCCAACTATGTGCCTCCACTGCTTCTCCTTCTCCTCCCCCCCCCCCAGGATTGGAAATGGACAAGAGGGACAGAGAGGAAGAGGAAATGTGGAGGGGAGGGGAGCGGTGACCTAGAATATTGGTCATCAACAGGTATCATCGGTGACAGCATTTGGCCTGCCACCTCAGGAGGTCTTGGGTGAGCCCTGATAGGGTTGCTTCTGACTGAAGCTATTCCTGGATATATTTTTTCCTGGATATATTAAGCCAAGGAGGCCTTGTTAATATCTCCAGGATTGCTTTCAGTAGCCACCTGAAGATTGATGCTGATTCATGGAGATTCCAGTCCAGGTGAACACTAATTCTCTAATACAGCGTTTCTCAAAGTTCTCCCCACAAGGTGGGGATGTTGTAAGTGTTGGTGGGGGTGGGGCGGCAGTAGGGGTGGCACTCCTGGGGAAAAAAAGGTCTTTTACCTCACATGGGGCGCTCTGGCCCTTTGGAGGGTTTGAGGAGACCCACGGACCCCTCTGTGAACCTCCCCGTGCTTCAGATCGTAGATACAATGTGATTGAGACCCACTTCCGTTTTTTGTCAGAAACTGAAAGTGGGTCTTGATCACATCAGAGTGATGATCTGAAGCACGGGGAGGCCCACAGAGGGTCGATCACCCTGATCACCCCTAAATGACTGAACTATCAAAAAATGTGTCAGTTGCCCCTTGGGAGATGTGAGTAGGAGATTGGCCCCGCACCCTACAGAGGGCTGGAGCGCCCCAATGAGTTAAAAAATAACTGTTTCCCCACCAGTGGTGCAATCCTAGGAGCACCGCCCCAAGGTTGCCACACCCTTTAAGGGGGTAGCGGCCATTTCCAGTTCTCCTGGTGGGTTCCAACCCACCAGTTTGAGAACCACTGCTCTAATAACTCTGTTACCTTAGGCAGGCTATCACTGGAGGGGCAAACTCTGACTGTTCCTCATGAGCTTTCTGCACATCAAAGAAAAAAAATGGCATGTCAGAGAGAGGCCAGAAGCCTTCTTGGTTTTTCTATGTGGATTTTTTTTCCTCTTTATTTTCAAGTGGAGGAGCATTTGTGCATATGTGCTCCCATCTGCAGTCGGAACCTAGGCACAGATTTATGATCTCAGTGAGAACCAAGGCAAAACTGTTACCTAGTAAGCTACCAAGGCAGGCCCTTGACCACTTATGCCTTCTCCTTCAGCGTCTAATTCTTCCAAATTCTGCATGCACAGTGGGGAACACAGCGCAGGCCATAAATATGCAAAGCAAAAAAAATGAAATAAACAAATGGAGCAGAAGAAAAAAATGGCCAGCACCATTTGAACGCGAACGCACACGTGTGTGTGTGTGTGTGTGTGTGTGTGTGTGTGTGTGTGTGTGTGTGTGTGAGAGAGAGAGAGAGAGAGAGAGAGAGAGATCTGGCAACCAGCCTGACCACCCATAAATGACTGAACTATCAAAGAATGTGCCAGTCAGAGATATCAAAGAATGTGCCCCTTGGGAGATGTGAATAGGAGATTGGCACTGCACTGTTTTTTAATTTTTAATTTTATTTTTTGCAAAACTGTAAGGCTCTGCAGTAGAGATCATCAGCTTGAATTCACAGCCCCCTCCCCCAACTTGCCATAGTGAGTGCACATGGCTGTCAGTGCAAATCATGATTTCATTCTTGTGTCTCTGTTAGGAACAGTTGTGGTTTGGAACGGCAGGATTTACTTGTGGAAGCAGTCCTCAGTGAGAAGCGGCACTGAACAGCCTTTGTACATTCATAGCGAATGGTGTGAATGATTAACTTTAGAAAAAATGCATCTGGTCTATATTCAATATGTCTTAATGACATTTCACACCTCTAGAACTCTTTTGCCTCATGCAATGTGTTTCATTATATTATATAAATTACAGTCATAGTCATAGGCTTGCTTTGGCTGCAATTACACGTGACACACAGTTGTATGTATGTCCCGTCCCCTGCTTTAAATGAAAGCAGCCACAGGAGGGAGGCTGGACTTGAACTGAGGATCAGTGATGGGGAAGGGTTGCTTAATCCTTTCCCTTCTAGCCATTTTCCACTCAAAATCTCCCCAATTTGATTTTTTCCCAGTGTGGGGAGGGAGGTACTCATATCTTTTCTTCTGCACAAGGAAAAGCAGATTGGAGGGGTACAATTTTGAGTAGGAACATGGCTGGGCTTAGAATTGCACAGTGTATACATGCACAACCCTCCCAACTCTCTACTTAAATTTGCAACTTCCTGTGCCTAGTTTTGGTTTAAAAATATATATTAAAGGAACTATATATGCAACTGCATGTCGCATATAGTTTCAGTCTTAGTTTATCCTGTAGAATAATAGAAAAAGTCACATACATATATACAGATCCCCCAGCATCCACGGTTCCCATATCCACAGTTTCACTTATCCACGGTTCACAAAACCATCGCGCAAATGACTTATCTGCCTCTGAATGCAACCCAATGCAACGCTGTCTCCTGTGTCTCGCTATCTCTGTGCCGTCTGCAAATGCTAACAGGAAGCAGGAAGTGGGTTTGAGGGCTGAAAACAGCGTGACACAGCGTCCCGGAGGAGAAAAGCAGGATAAAATCCAATAAATAACAATAACCGCTACTTGTACAGTTCACTGTTATCCGCTATTTCCATTATCCGTAGTAGGTCTGGGAACATATCCCCGGTGGATACGGGGGGGGGGGGGAGGGGAGGTTGTCCTGCAGTTTTAAAATGTAAATGGGAACAGTAGAGTTAAGTGCATTGTGGTAATGAGGGTAATTCTTATTATCAGCAGATGACTTATAGCCTTCAGTGCTTTTCATCTAGTGGTACTTCACAGTGTGATAGGTGGTACGTGGCCACACTGCTATGGTGATTATGCGATACTGTTGCACCTGGCCTGACTCCACTGGAAATGAAGATGGCTGGGACAGTGGCACACCAGTGGGCAAAGTGTGGCTATGTGCAGTTGCCTGGCCCTGCAAAAGAGACATGGTTTGGGGGAGGAAGGTGCAGAGCCAAGCCCAAAGTGTGGGGCAAGCCTCCCACTCCTGCACGCAGCTGCTGTCTCTGGTGGCAGGGGAAAAAAAGTTGCATTAGAAGAATGGGGAGAGGTAACATACATGGTTTCCTACTAAATTGCCAATGACTGTGGATAACAGTCAAGCATGGAGATCAGCCAACTTTCGAGATTCTGAAAAGGATGCACAAGCACATAAAATATTGTATCTGGAAATGCATTAAACGCTCAATTTGAAGTACTCTGTCTATGGCTGTGGGCTCACCACAAGCGTGTTAAGGCAGCATTTGTCCTTTCTGTAAAACATTTGCTGGTCCACAGGAAGGGTTTGTTGCATTAAGTAATTTACAGAGTGCTAAGAAGTTCCTTAAGCTATTATTAAAAACATACAAAATCTTCTCTGGTTAGACTTCTAGTAACTCAGACTTCTAACTAAGCAGAACTGATAGAGCCACCTTTTGATGTTTAATGAGTTCTGAGGCAGATGTGAGACGTGATAGACAGGGGAGCGGGGGTGATTTAGCGCGCATGAAAAGGCACGATGAGACCTTCCTCCTGAAGAAAGAAAATGTAGCTAAAAAGGACAGGCTGGGTTCCCCCACCTCACCCCTTTTCTTCTTCTTTCGCAGCCCATGTGGTTTTGATTTCCTCATCTAGTGCCTCTCAGTGCTGGCTCGTTTCCATTCAAACACACACAGAACACTGAAAACTAATTAGCCTTGGATGCCGCCACAGGAAGTGAGGCTGCCAAGACCCTTTTCCCCCACAATTCCTCAACTTTCTCAGCTTCCCTCAGGCCAAGGGGCTTGTGCTGGGCCTCTCTGTGAAGGTTGCCAGGTCTAATTTTACAATTTCCCTTCACCTTATCAAGTATGCCCCAGGCCCGACCAGGGAGAAAGGATCAGAGCCAGGTTGTGTTGTGGGCTTTTCATCCCCACACCCAATCCCCTCCCTCTTTCTTTGCTTTTCTGCCTCAGTTGGAGGAATCTTGCTCATCTCCAGTTTCAGTGTTGACTTGTTAATCTGACCTTTGCTAATACTTTTTAGGAGAACCAAAGGCAACTTCACCATCTTGTAAAACTTGAAAGTATTCCCCTCTCTCAGACTTTTCTCAAAGGTTAACAAATTTTCCCAAGAGCCAAAGCACCACAGGTGTCAGCCACTCTCGGGCATCTGATTTCAAAGTGGGGTCCGTCGCACCGCTAACTGGCAGGAACCCAGCTTTGATTACAGAAGAAAAAGCGGGGTACGTGGAGAGCATCAAGTTGGCAGCAAGGCTACCGCTGGGTATCATCAGCTCAAAGGGCACTCAGTGGAACGCTTGCCTGCCTGTGCTGGGCCATTGGCAATGCTGAAGTGGTAGGATCTCAAGGGTTATTTAAAAGAAGGATGGTCAACTTCTATGTTCTCGGGGGCCACGTTAGGCAGGAGGTCTGGCTCAGTCGGTAGAGCTGGAGCCTCATATGCCTGAAGATCAAGGACGGCAATTCAAGACTCCCGGAAGAATCCGTGTGTAGGGTAGCCGAAGAGCTGTCGCTACTGACAAGCTGCAGAAACCTCTGTGTGTGAGAGAAAGCTGCAGCCGGCACTCTGTGAGAGGGAGTTGCCTGTCAGTCGAAGCGTGGGAGGCGAATGCCAGAGAGAGGCCAGACCGTGAAAGGAAACCACCTAGAATGAACCACCTACACAAAAGAATAAACAGGCCACAATGTGTATGCGATCCATCTGAACCCTTGGACTCTCACCACCAACATAATATACTGGGCTACCTCCTAGACTGAGAAACTATGGAACAAGCCTGAAAACCATATGCATGCCCTTAAAAAGATGAAGGGGTGTGTGTGTGTGTGTGTGTGTGCGTGTGCATGTGCGTGTGCGTGCGTGTGTGTATTGGGCCTCCAGCTGTCAGACGCCAGCACTGTAGTACTTTACACACATTATTACACAGCCCAACTACAAAAAAAAAATTGTTCTGGTGTTTCAGAAGTTAGACCTATTCTTGGGTATATTTGGGGCGCTGATTCCAAAAATGACATTAGTTTGGCTGTATCAGCTCTAGTTTTGGAGATACAGCACAACAACCTTAGATGCTGATGTGCAGAAATATTAATTGTATATTATTTTATGAGTGTATAATAAAATGTGTACAGTATTGTTATTTTATGACTGTAAAGTCAGCGTCAGTCTAATTGTGCGTTTGTGAACAACTATACAACCAGATAACAATCCACATTTCATAGATTCAAACGGACAACACTGAGTCTTGTGTCTGGACTTCATTTGTTCTAGTTGTCAAAAACTTTCTTGGCAACCATAATAAGGCAGACAACTACTCTGAATCAGTTGTGGACATGCTCTCCAATTTTAATAAGCTTGGCTGCAATGTGAGCATCAAGGTCCATTACCTACACAGCCACATAGATTGCTTTCCAGAAAACCTAGGTGATTTAAGCAAAAAACAAGGTGAAAGATTTCACCAGGACATAAAAACTATGGAAGACAGATCCCAGGGAAGGTGGGATACCCACATGATGGCAGATTACTGCTGGAACCTTCAGTGGAATTGTCCTGGTAGATCTCACTCTAGTCTAGAAAGTCCTATAAAGTCCTATAAAAGACATTTCTTATATGTTGAATGACTGATCATTTTATGCTCTTGGGTTGAAATAAACAGATTCAAGTAATATGTGCTTGTTTTAATAGTATGTGATATTAATAGCATCAATATTTGTCAAGATCATATCAAAAATAGCAGATCATGCGATTAAGGATCCTGAATTTTGATGGGCGACTGGTTGAATCAACATATAAAGTGGTCACGCCGTATCTCCAAAACTAGAGCTGATAGGGCAAAACTGATGCCATTTTTGGAATCAGTACCCCAAATATATCCACGAATAGGTCTAACTTTTAAGGCACCAAAATGTGTGTTGGGCAGTGTTATTGTTTTGGAATTCTTACAACAGCCTTGCAAGGTAGTTCAGTACAGCAAGTCCTCATTTAAAGATGTCGATAGGTTCTTCTTGGAAACTGCGACTTATGATGAAACCAATTTTACCATAGGCTAATTGACAAACATAAATGTTCCTATGGCATTTTCCCATCAACTTTAAAACGAAACGACTTTAAGTGAGGACTTACTGCATTATCCCTGTATTGCAGATGTGGGGATGAAAGAGGATGGGTTGGGTAAGGCTTCTTTGCGAGTTTATGACTGCAGAAAAAGTTGAACCAGGGACTACCTGATGTGCAGCTCATTTTCTCTCAGCCACTATGCCAAACCAGCCATTCAGCTTCCACTTCCTGCAGTAAAATTATCCCAATCCAGTTTCCATAAATATTTATCTACACACAGACACATACAAGAAATTGCTGCCCTAGGGTCAAACTAAAAAAAAAAAATCCAGTAACAACGATGATAATAATAAAATGTATAAACATAAAATCCAGAATTGGTTTGGTTTTTCTGTGAAAAGTGGGGAGTATTTGTGCACACAGTAGAACGAAATGGAGAAAAACGCATCCGCAAAGTTGCTTACACAGGCGTGGTGAGAGGAGATCTCGGCAAGAAATGACCATGTGCCAAACCAGTGACCCAACTGCCAACACACTCATAAATCAGGTTAGCTCCTTGCCCTCTTTTGTGGATTTTAAAAATATATCTATACATACACATTTTCTATTTCCTTTTTTTATTGCCCTTCTAGTTTTTCATCCTTTAGGGGAAAGCAGCCTGGCTTCAGTAGACTATAAGTCAATATTTTTATGAATAAAATTCTCCAAGAAAATGCGCACACACAAATCCCAGTAACACTTGTGAAAACATCTTGTGCTAGGCTATCCAGAAGCTTTGTTTATGTATTGGCACCATGTGGGCATCTCTTGTTGCAACGTCCTATGTGAAATAGTGAAATGTTTTATGGAACAAGTCACCCTCCACAAGATTTCAGTTTGTCGTGCGTCACTTGATACTGCCACATATTGTCCCTCTGTGCCCTCTTTGTATGTATCACACTGCCCTCCTCACTGTTGTTATCCACCCCACCAATAGTTATTCATTCTATTGATGATGTCAAACTAGGACCATATGCCCAGCAGAGGCGTAGCTAGCCTCTCCAGCACACCCCCGTGTAACAGCACAAGCCCCGCCCCCGCCACATCGTGGCGAGAAATGTCCCCTGGTGGTTTTTTCCCACTAGAGTAGAGCTCCTAGGAGCCCAGGCAGGTGGGTGTCCAATCATGCAAGCTGCACGGCTTTGAATGCCGCCACGGCATGCTTTTCACCACCACCCCTTGCTGCCTGGGGGTCCACTCCCCCCCCCCCGCCCAGACGGCCCTCCACTGCTGCTGCCCAGTGTCAGAAAACCCTTGACGCCCTGGCATATGCCTCATTATCAACAAGGTGGTAAACCTGCGGTCTGGACAGAGGAGAGTGTATGGGTGTGTGTAGGCACATTCAATCATGTGAGCCCCCACTTGAAGTGGTACAACACAGACACAAGTCTACCACTTAGTTTCCTTCACAGCCAGGAAGCTCCCAGGATTGTGGCATTGTTTGCCAGTCTGGATAGAATGGCAGAGCAAGATGCAGCCATCATGCATGGAATTTTCCAAAGAGACTTCTCTCAGCCAGCAGGGAAGGGGGAAGCTCCAAGGAACAGAAGTTGACCTTTTTACCCAAAGACCTATGGGGTCCGATGCTCTCTTGGCCTCAGCACACGGAAAAACAGCACAAGTCTGGCCTGGGTCTTGCTCACCTGGCCTGCGCCCAGCACAACATACATCATTGCACATACTTGTTAGGCAACACCTGCTTGATGCTAAAAGACGCAGTTGGGCTTTGGACTTTGTTGGATCCACTTTGTCCCTGTTGCTTCGAGCCTCAGGTCCTACTGTTTCCTCTGCTAACCAGCAATCACTAGTCTGCCCCTGCTCTTTCCACCTGCTGCTGCCTCTTATGTGTTTGCCTTTCCCCAGACCATGCCTAGCATTTTACAGGCTCTCAGCTGGGCTGAAACATGACACCCTCATTCTCCCAGTGCTCATCCACTCCAAACAGCCTCTGAATCCTTCTCCCCCAGGGCATCTTCCACAATCAATGCTGAAAGGTTTTCATGCTCATAGCAGCTAGTGTGAATTTGACAGGCAATAGCCATGATGGTATATAGACTTTCATAAATTGTGGTATATAGAATAAATGTATCAGGGCCACTCAGAGGAATTTTATCAGGGGGTACAAAGTTTCTTTTGGGCCCCTTCCCTTCATGTAAATGTGGCTCCTGGGCCCCCCTTTTGGCTCCTGGACCCCCTTTTAAACCCATTTTTGGTCCCGGGCCCGGGTACAATTACCCCTCAACCCCCTCTCAGAGGCCCTGATATGTATATAGTATATTGCGGTATATAGTATAGATAGTATATAGACTTTTCATAAATATGCCTTTCATAAATTACACAAGCCTGAACACATTTTGCTTTCTTAAAAATGAAACTTATTCTTGGGTATATTTGGGGCACTGATTCCAAAAATGGCCTCGGTTTTGCCCTATCACTTCTAGTTTGGGGGGTATGGCATCGCCACCTCATAATGAGATTCAAGCAGCTTCCTCATGAGGAATCCGATGCCATGGCTTCCTCAAGAGGGCCCCAAATTCACCAGGAACCATGGGGCCCAACCAGGAGGAAAGCATCTTTGCCACCAGAGGGAGAAGTTCAATTTACCTCGAAGGGGATAACTTACCTTCAGAGGGGTGGTATACATCATCTTGCTGGGGTGGGGGGCTTCCCAGGACCCTCCTGAACAGGATCAGGGATAAAATCCTCAAAAGGAGCTGCGGGGAACTCAGACTTACACTGTCACCAGGCGAATGGTCTCACTCACTCCCTGAACCTACCCCTGACCCTATCTTTTTTGAACCCATTGACTCCACCCCTCTATCTAAATCTCTCTCTCACGCTTTCACTCTTCATCTCACTCTCGCAATCTCCCTCCCATTCAACTGGTGAGTTTTCTCTGCTCTCCTCTATACCTGTGCAACAGGTGATGTCATAAGGGGTGGGGGTGTGGCTTCAGCCTCCCACCTCAACGGTCACCAACTGTCACCTGGGCAACAGAAGCTTCTTCGGAGCTTTGGGGCCCCTCTTGTTCCATCCAGGCTCCTTATCTCCATGCTCCTCACATGTCTGTTCCTCTAATAAACCGAAATACCTTTGATTCATCCCCAGAGAGTCTCCATCATAAATCATACATGACCCAATCATGACTCCATAGATTGTCTGTGACTGAAAGAGATGCCTCCTTTGCTCTTGTCAGCTCTTTTCTCCACAAGATCCCTCCCTTCCTCCAATATTGGGTGGAGATTGGACAGGCCCAAAAATGGCCTCGGTTTTGCCCTATCACATCTAGTTTTGGGGGTATGGCATTGCCACCTCATAATGCGAGACAAGCAGCTTCCTCGTGAGGAATCCTATGTCATGGCTTCTTCATGAGGAAGCTGCTTGACTCACATTACGAGGTGGCAATGTCATACTCCCCCAAACTAGCGTGATAGGGCAAAACTTTACAGGCCTGTGTTATTTAATTTTACTTACAAAATGATTTTACTCACAAAATGATTCTGCCATCATGCACTTTGGAGCTGCTGGAGAAATGGCTGGAAGCCCCATGCACATGACAGTGGCTCCTGGACACCCTGCAGAAGCAGGTAAGGTGGTAATGGGGGCAGTTCAGGGAAGGATTTGGGCAGGAAGTGGGCTGAGATGGGGGTTGTTTGAGGGTGGGATGGAGAGGATCCTGGTGGTATGTATGCCAACCAGATCTCTTTTTCCCATCCCAATATGCCCCCTCACTCTCCTTGAACTTATGCCAGCTAAATAGCTGGTGTAGGTCCAAGGAGGTCCATTGGAGGCCAGACAGCATACAATTTTACTTACCTCTTCCGGGCCGTTTGGTCACACACACACACACACCACAGCATGCAGCACGCGCTTCAGCATGCAGCGCTGTATGCTATGGGCTGGCAGGGAATAGGATTGGTCTGTACGTGGATTAAACTATATGCCTCTTTTTCGCCTTCTAACTCCCCCCCCCCATTTTTATTTTTACAAATAATTGCAAAACTGCTGTGATGAGGAAGGGGAGAGCAAGTTGTACAGATAATAGTACAGATACTAGCCAATAGATCTGAAACTGGCTGTGGAGAGAACCTATCATACTGGAAACTTGTGGAACTGATTTTTCAGCTTTCCTCCAGGGACAAAGACACAAGGTACAATTATACTAAATCCGAGGAGGGCACTTTCAAATCAGCCCCACTACTCTAAAAACATTGCACATGTTCACCTCCAATGAAACACACCTAAAAACACATATTCATGTGAGCAACACTGTAAAAAGGAAGGAGGTCAGGGATAGTGAGCAACAATGGAACAGGCCTGGTGAGGCCTGGAGGGGATGGGGTGACTGTGGAGACCTTAACACAGTAAAGGCATCTTTCATGTGGGAACCCAAGATTGGGCACATCTGTCATTCAGCTGCAGGATCCAAAGGCTGGGGAAACTCTACTAAATGAAGTGATGTAATCTTGGCAGTTTGCTGTCAGGCTTGAGGATGCAACTTGCAATAATTGTAAGCTATTATTTGAGGGTTGAAAGAACGTAAGTGTATGAAGTTACTAAAATGTATATTTAAAAACAACAAAGAATCCAGAGGCACACATTTATTGCTGCATGACTTTTCATAGTCACATCTGATGTAGACTTCTTCATCAGATGCACAAAGTGAGCAGTTAAGATTCTTCTCAGTCCTGGGCCTTAGATAGCTGCACGGTGACAAGCAGAGAGACAGGCGACAGAACCCGGGTCTTTCAGCCAGGCAGGCCCAGTTGAGACAATTTTTGTTCAAGCGAAGTCCCAGCCTGACCTGGAAACCCTTCTTGTCCTTTCAGGACAAGGCGAGCTAGTCGCCTGCCTGGAGCCTAATACTGCTCCTTAGACTAAGCTCTAACAGAAGCCTCTAACCTGAAGCCTTGGCAGCTCAACATATGGGACAGCAGTGTTCGGAACTGAATGTTCTCGGTTCTGTTATTAGGGGATCTGGCTCAGTTGGTAGAGTGGCCGCCTCATATGCCTGAAGATCTGAGGATGGCAGTTCAAGACGCCCAGAAGCTTCTGTGAGCTGTTGACATGCCGCTGACGAGCTGCAGAAGCCTCAGTGTGAGAGAGAATTCTGCAGCTGGCACTCTTGAGTGGGAGACAGTGTTGCTGTCAAGTTGAAGCATGGGAGGCGAGTGCCAGAGAGAGGCCAGACCATGAAGGAAACCACCTGGAATAAAGGGTTCTATGCAAGATTAGAACATTTGTAATGTAAAAACCGCTTTGGTTTAGAAATTCAAGGCAGGTGACTTTTAGATCTGCCATGCTGATATGCTTGATGAGTTGGCTGTTCCTTGGATTGCAGAGGCGAATGAGGAAAGAGTCTATCTTAACCACTCACTACAGTTTGGTGTTAGTGGGGTGGAACATTTCTGAACAGATTTCTTTTTTAAATGCTCATTGTCTTCCATGCCCTCTAGGCCTGGTATGGAATTAGAAAAAAAATGGTTAAAAGAAGGAGGCATTTCATTAAAAGAAAAATTGACTCTGAAAATAGCTTCTAAGCAAATTACTGACTTTCATTATAAAGTGCTATTGTTTGGGTAATTCAGCCAGCATGCTTGTATTTATTCAAGCCATTTATTGTTCCACATTAACAAAAAACACAAAGCATTTTGAAAAGAAACACGATAATTAGCAACTATATAGTATGTTGAGTGTTCAAAGCACTTCACATACATTAACTAGCAATTCTTACAACAACCCTGTAAGGTATTATCATCATCCCCATACTACAGATGCAGGCGGGGAGGACAGGACTAAAGCTTAGAGAGACTAGATTACCTCGGGTCACCTGGTGACTTCATAACTGAGATGAGTTTTGAACAAAGAACTTCCTGATCTGTAGCTCAGTCTCAGCCATTGTTGCCTCTCCCCCCCCCCCGTATCCACGATTTCAGCATCTGTGGATTTGTCTCTCGCCGCAGATGCTTCGCGGATACGGGTGGTGGCAACCTGAGAAAAAGGTTAAAAAGTGGTTTCCTTATCTTTTTGCTACAAACTGGTGCATGTTCTTCCCTCTACAAGCTGAAATCGTGCTCCAGAGGCCTCTTCCAGGTCGCACGACTCCCCCTCCCTTTCCCAGGATAGCTTCAGAATGCATTGCAATGTAAGTTTCCACCTACACCAGGCACTCCATGGGCACAATCCTGCCAAAGTTAAACAGATTGAAATCCCATTTAAACCCCTGTTCAAATCTCCCTCTACAGTTAATGAGGCTTAAAAGTGCTTGACTGTGGGTGGTCGTGCTCCATGGTTTTACTATACAGACCCATCACTCTGAGAGCTGATGCGATCGTTAGCATATTGGGCTAGGACTGAGAAGGGATTGAATCCCCGCTTAGGTGTGAATGAATGAATGAATGAATAAATGAATGAATGAATAAATAAATAAATAAATAAATAAATAATAGTCAGTATTTATATACCACCTTTTCTTTGGTCATCGGATTTCTCCTCTGACTTTAATTCAAAAGCGGTTTACACAGGCAGGCTTTCTAAACCCCAAGGGTTTTTTTTACAATGTAATATGTTCTAGTCTTGCATAGAACCCTTCATTCTAGATGGTTTCCTTCACAGTCCAGCCTATCTCTGGCGTTCGCCTCACCACGCTTCGACTGACAGGCAACCTTGACTCCCACTCAAGTGCAGTTGCAGCTTCTCTCCCTCACAGAGGCTCTCCAGCTTGTCAGCGGCATGCCGACAGCTCTCCGACAGCCCACGGATACTTCTGGGCATCCCAAACTGCTGAACCATACTGGGTAATTGTAAAGGAAGATGGAAAGTCAAATGGGTGCAGCCTCTAGCAATTTCGCAATGGCACCTCTCTCTCTCTCTCTCTCTCTCTCTCTCTCTCTCCTCCTCCTCCTCCTCCTCCTCCTCCTCTTCCTCCTCCCCTCCCTCCCCCCTTCTGCTTTCTTACTGGTAGATTTTCAGTGCCACCACCAAAGCTGGGAAGCCCAGAGAGAAAGTGGCTGCCTGGGAAAGAGAGCACCAAGTTGCAGGGCTCCCCTTACAACTAGGACTGTCAAGCACAGAAAAGGGGCAAGGGAATTGGCAAGAAGGTGAAGAGGCAAGAGGCAAATAAAATAAAAAAAATCCCTGACCACTGGGCATGATCTAGGGATGTAGATCAAGTCTGACTCCAAGTCTCGAGTCAAGTCTTAAGTCTCTGAGTCCAAATCTCAAGTGAAGTCCCAAGTCTTTGCCCCCAAGTCTTTGGTTGCGAGTCCCTATCTATTTAATGGGGAAAACGGGTTTAAACCTGAATAAAATTCGATTTGTCGTTAAAGGCTCCCAAGTCTCGAGTCAAGTCTTTCGAGTCTTTTACAATCGCCGAGTCAAGTCCGAGTCAAGTCATTGACGCGACATGAGTCCTACTCAAGTCCGAGTCAATAGACTCAAGTCTATATCACCGGTATGATCCCTACCCTACTCACTTTGTTCCAAGGTTCTAGTCCCCCCATTCACACATGTAGCACAGTAAGTGAACCAGCCTTTTGTGAGCAGCAGCTGCTTCCAACTAGGGACCTGGGCAACATGTGCCAGGGGAGCCTTGACCCCACTTTATACAGCCTGTGGGCGTTAACCTTACTTTAGCTGTGGGGTTGGTTGGATATTTTGGGTCAGCTGAGCTCCTGAATGTCTTGCTCTTGGAGATCAGGTGAGATCATTCTGGGCCGATGAACTGGCTCACAGCCAAGTTCTTTGTTTACCAGTCAAGGGGAAGATGAAGATCTTCAGGCAAAGGGCAGCATCCCAGGATAATGTCCACTCCATCAAGATGACCCAGCAGACTTTTTTTGGGATGCTGAATGAAGCATCTCAGAAGCCTCTGGGAGGTTCAAAGAGTCCAAAACGGGGGGGGGGGGGGTGTCAGGAAAAAAATCAGGGATTTTCGCCACAATGTCCTTGAGTCAGTCATACCTCTCAGCCTAGTATATCTTACAGGGATGCTGTGAGAATAAGCTGGTGGAGAGCCCATGAGTGTCATGAATGTATAGGCTTACCAGATCGCCGACCAGGATGGAGCAGCCTGCCCTTAAGGGGCGGGGCACGGGGGGTCCAGAACGTGATGCGTTCTGGCCCCCCCGCACCCCGCCCCTTAAGGGCAGGCCGCTCCGTCCCGGTTGGCGATCTGGTAAGCCTATGAATGTACATAATCTAAAAATAAGGTAAATGTCCTTTTTTTTCTTCCGAAATATTTTCTTCATTTGGAAATCTATGTAGATGTAATCAAATAATTAATCAATGAAGGTTTCTTTAATCATGTGACAAACTTTGTATTTCCAACTGAAGCCCTCTGAGAGGATAATGGTGAAGAAAGAGGCAAGCCTTTGTAAAAGCTGTGACACACCAAGCACGTCCGCATGTATTGTGCCCAGTGGTGTCCGCGTTCGTCTGGTGTGTCTGACCTCCGGCTGGAATGCACAGGAGTGCCAGAAGGCACGTTCTGGTGCGCGCTAAAATGACCCATGCTCATCTTTTGCCAACTTGTGCTGCATTCAGCCAATCAGAGCCCGTATTTGGAACTGTGGGGGCGGGATGTGGAGCAAATGCGGTAGCCAATCAGAATTGAGTCTCAATTCTGATTGAAGAGTCTCAATTCTGATTGGCTAAAAGAGAGAGACAACAAACATGAAACAAACATGAAACAAACATGAAAATGAGCGAACTCAGGAAGATAGTGGAGGACAGGAAGGCCTGGCGGGATATGGTTCATGGGATCACGAAGGGTCGGACACGACTTAACGACTGAACAACAACAACAACAAAAGAGAGAGGGGGAGAGAGAGCAGGCGGGGCAGAACGTCTTTCCTTCTCTGTGCAGCTTTCTTTGGTGTGCCTGGGGTTCGTAGTGTTGCGTTCTGGCACATCAGCCACTCAGGCAACGTACCAGACGAGACGTACGCAGACATGCTTGTTGTGTCACAGCCTTAACAGACAATCACTGGGCTCATGAAACTTCCATCGCTCAGGGGTCTTAATAGCAGGGCATACCTGTCAGTATGGCCAATTTATGTGAAAGGGGTCTCACAGGTGACTCTTTTTCTAAGGTTCAAGACAGTAGCAAACCAGATTTCAACAGGACACGTACAGAGGCAAATGATGCAATCCTTAGACATTTTCCTGATTTTTACAACTTCATGAATCACAGAAATTCAGGAGCTTGCCCTATCACTGCAGAAGTCACTGGCGTCACTGGAGCGTGGGGGGGGGGCCGCCTGGGGGTGACGCACGCCATGGGGTGACGTGCGACACCCTCCGGACGCTCCGAGGCCGGCCCGGGAGTCGGCCTCGGAGCGTCCGACCCCGTCGGCGCTCCAGGGCCTTCTGAAAGAAGGCCCAGGCAGCGCGTCAATCCGGGTATTTTTACAATTTTCGCGCGTGTGCAGACCGTTTTGAGGGCAAAATGCCCTCAAAATGGTCTCTGTGCATGCGCGAAAATGGTAAAAATCCCTGTATTAACACGCTGCTTGGGCCTTCTTTCAGAAGGCCCTAGAGCGCCAACGGGGTCGGACGCTCCGAGGCCGGCTCCCGGGCTGGCCTTGGAGTGTCCGGAGGGCGACGCTGGGGGGAGCCAGGTCGCCCACCCCCGCGCCGCGACGTCACTAGGATGACGCGCGCCCCCTGCCCCAGGGTGACGCGCGTCCTAGTGACGCTACTGGCAGAAGTGCAAAGTATACTCTGGAAATGGTGCGTGAAAAAGGCCTAGAGCAGCCTGAGGATATCCATGCTAGGTCTCAGCCCATACCTGTCATGGCATCCATGTGCCGAGGACCTGACATCACCACTCCCTTTGATGTGACAGACACTTCTGAGCTTGTACAGAGGCTATTTCAGAGGACAGAGGGGATGGTGGAATCAGGAGTGAAGGCTATAGTACACTCTTGAATTTACTGGAAAAAACGGGCGTAAAGCCATGGCAAAAAAAAGTTTTAAAATGGTAGCAATAAAAACGAGGAAACTAACAATAAAAACGAGGAAACCATTTTAAAACGTTTTTATCGGTACCATTTTAAAACTCTTTTTGCCATGGCTTTACACCCTTTTTTCCAGTAAATTCAAGAATTTACCACGGAGGCGTCTTCGGACAACGCTGGCTCTTCGGCTTTGAAATGGGGATGAGCACCACACCCTAGAGTCGGACATGACTGAACTTAATTGTCAGGGCACACCATTACTTTTTATGAAAACCTAAAATCTATAGAACACTGTTCTTCAACCTTGGGGTTGGGACCCCGATGGGGCCGCAAAGCCTCATTTGTTGGGACGTGGCAACTTAAGGGAATGAAAATGGCTGCTGGGGGGGCAGTGGGGGACCTGCTGGGGGAGCTTCCACAAGGATTTCATCCTTCTCCTCCCCCTCCCTCTTTTGATTTGCTGGGGGGCGGTGGGTAACCGTGGCTTGATTCTCCTGTTCCGAAATTACCCCACCGCTGGTGGTGCAGGCCAGGCGAGCTCAGCATGACAAGGCTGCTAGTCCCAGGGCGAGGGGTGGCAACAGGGGCGGGGGTGGGAGGATCGGGTCCCGGGAGGGGACAGGGTCAATGGTGGGTCCCCAGCCTCATACTTTATTTATTCATTCATTTATTCATTCATTCATTCATTCATTCGGGGGGGGGGGTCGTGGCACAAAAAAGGTTGACGACCACTGCTATAGAAGACAAAGCACTTTCTCCCAGCATCTGCCCAAATGGTTTTGTCTATCCCTATTTGCTGGCAATCAGCTAAGAAGCAACATATTGCTGGGGAAGTAGCACCACATTGCTTGAAGTCGAAAAATCCACATGATCACACTAGGAAATATGTCAACATTGTAAATAGTTGTTGAGATCCAATCTATGAAACAATTGACATCCGTGGATAGTTATTTTATTTGTTCACTGAGCAAATAATAAATATCTGTTGTTGTTGTTTTATTTAAGAAAGCGTCTAATTGGCAAGAATAATTGGGTCTTGCTTTCTCCTTACTAGAGTGAAGCATCCATGACCGAAAGGGAAATTATGGTCATAGCATTTAATAGCCTGGAGCAAGACCCTCAACTGGGAGGCCGACTTACCTCTGGTCAACACTTATCTTTGCTTCTCTGCTTGTTCCCTGCAACCCCCCCTTCCTAACTCCACTTTTTCATAGGGATCAAGGCTTGGAAGATGACAAACCAATTGATTAATAGACACAAAATGTCTCCTGCAATTTATTTGCTTTCTGCACCTGACTAGAATCACTAGGTCTGTTTGGAAAGGAAAATATATTGTCCTCCCTGACTCCAAGTGGCAAGCAGAGAGAGCAGAGCATGTGATCTCAAGCTGTGTATGGAAAGCAAACAAAACGCCATTTCTGTATATTGTAAGCATTTCAGGTCGTAAAAGTGTCAGCACGCTATATTTCTTGCCAGGATCCTCTCCGTTTTATTATTCGAGCCCTTTCCCATTGTGTTCTGTGTTCAAGGAGAGTCTCTAAAGTGTTCAACATCTGTTTCTCTGTCATGTTTTTGATTATCCGTGCCAGATTGCTTCCAATTCCCTTGCTCAGATAATCTGACCAAATTCTAGCTAAAATTTGCAATAAGCCAGGACATACTCTGACGCTCTCTCGCTCTCGCTCTTTCTCTCGCTCTCTCCCCCCCCACCTAACCAAGCCCCAATTCATCATTTTCGCATGCTAATCCATATTATTTCTAAAAGATATTCTGGCAATTGGCTAGTTGTTTATACCGAAATAAAATTATAATTAAGGCGTGAGCGGCCTTAGGAAGAGGTGCGTGGGGTTTTTTTGTTTGTTTGTTTTTGAAATTTAACTAGTTCAGTGTTTATAGAGTCCTAATTCAAATTGTCACAGCAACGGAGAGTTCTGGTGGGAAACAGAGCAAGCAAGTGGTCATCAGGTGGAAGATGGCAGAATTCAATTGCCACTACTAGAGTGAAGTTCACAAGCCCGTCACCATATTGCTCTGAGCATCATGATTCAAAACGTACCCCAGGGGTCCTGTGATTTCATGGCATGTAAAAAAAAACCTTAGCGAGTTTCTCAATAGAAACACGACTCGACACATGTTTACTCAGAAGACGTTCCAGTTCTGATCGATAGAGCTTACTCCCAGGTAAATGTGCATAGGATGTTTGCTTAGTCCTACTTTAAAAGTTGATCTGACATTCATATGGAGAGTGAAGATGGGAAATTGAATTACGATTATGATTTCATTACATACTCCGGTAGAAGAGATTGATTAATTGAAGATTTATATCCCACTTTTCCAGAAGCTCTCTAGTTTATCATGTTTATCATAGCCATGGTCTCTGTTAACCTATCCTATAAAGCAGGAGTAGACAACAGATGGCTTCATGAGGCATTTTTCCTTTCATGCGTTTTGAAGTGGCCCTCGAAGGTGCTAACATCCTACCATCAATGATTAAGTCCAAGAGTCAGGCTGCATTTCTAAGCTGCAGGAGATACTACCTGATGGCGCTAGCAGAATCTTTGATAATTCAAATCCATATTTTCAAAGGTCAGGAAGTTTGCAGCAAACCTTGCAAAAAGATAAAACCTAAATTTCTAATAAATGTTCCCTTGGCGTTTGAGGAAGGAGAAACCTCTTAGGAACCCCTTTTTAATTCTTGTTGCTGCTTTTATGTTATGTTATATCAGTTTTATATTTTAATCTGCTCCAGCAGCGTCACTAGGGCGCGCGCCGCCCTGTGCGAGGGCGCGCGTGCTGCCCTAATGACCCCCGTGCCGCCCGACAGCCAGACGGCGAGGATGTCTCCGGAGCCGACAGCAGTGGAGCCTCCGCTGCTGCCGGCTCCGGAGACATCCTCGCCGGCCGGCTGTCTTGGGCAGGAGGAGGCCTCGGAGCGTCCGCCCTCGGAGGAGCTCCAAGGCCTTCTGAGGGAGGCCCAATGCGTGACGACATATTTATAAGGTTTCGCGCATGCACAGTACGTTTCTGAGGGCAAATTGGCCCTCAAACGTTCTGCGCATGCGCTAAACCTTGTAAATATGACGTCGCGCATCGGGGTTCCTTCAGAAGGCCTTGGAGCTCCGGCAAGGGCGGACGCTCCGAGGCCTCCTCCGAGGCGTCGCTGGAGCGTGGGGGAAGGGAGGACCGCCTGCGCGCGACGCGCGGGTGCACGCGTGCGACCGCGCATCACCCATTGCGCGCGTCGCCCCCAGGCAGTCCGCCCTTCCCGCCACGCTCCAGCAACACCTCTGATCTGCTCTTCTATCTTTTTTAAATTTTTACCTGCTGGGAAGCCCAATCCAGCATAGACTTAGGTAGGCGCCGCTCACTCAGCCGCTGGATCAACTTCGCACCGGTCGCTGCAGGTGAGTCCTGCACCGGTCAGCGCAGGGATGGGGGGTGGGCAGGGGCGGTGAGGGAGGGGGCCACTGGCTGGCCTGGCTGGGAGGGTGCAGGGATATCGGCACTGAGTTGCTCCATCGCAGCTAATCCCGGGTCGCCCCTTCACTGCCTTCAGCTTTTCTCGCAGCTCCTGCCTACAAGTCGAAGGCGCAAGTCGCCTTTGGCCCACAGAAAAAACCAAAGGCAGCAAAGGGGCTGTCACCACTTTGCTACCTTAGGTTTCCCTCCACTCTGAGCAGAGCGAATACTTCCAGGTCGCAGAGGTCATGCAATATTTCCATCTTTAAACTGTGCTCTTTAAATGAAGCCATCTCTATCAGTCTCATTCTTAAAGGAGGGGGATTTTCTGCAATACACTGGTTTGTTATCCAGCCTTAGATCCTTGTTCCAGTGGAGTTGTGTGATTCATTCGTTCCCCTAAAACCAGCTTCATTGATAACAGTACCCAGTGTTCAAGTCACCTCACCCCACCCATATAAACACATGCATCCAAGGAATACCTTTTGAGCAGTATAGAGCATATGTAGAAAGATAGCTCCCTTGGAAGAAGGCAGCATGTAAAACACACAAGCCCCTCCATGGCAAGGGTTTGAGTCACCGTGGGGCAGCTGCCAGCTGGAAGGAACCCTTTTGCCAGGGGAGGGAGTGGGATGAGTCACAAGGGGAGCCTCAACAGCACTCAGGCAAAGCTGGTGGCTCATTGCACAAAGGCACAGGCTGGAAGCCAGGCAAAATGGGTTTAAGCCCAGCCGAGGAACTTGCCCTAACCAGCAAGGCACTTATCTTTTGAATGACTGGCTAGAAATACACATGGCAGGGTATTCCCTCTCTTCTCCCCAAGAAGAGAGGGAAGCAAGTCTAGAATCCACATCAGCCACTCCACAATGCTGCTCTGTGACCACTCAGTCACAGCTGGAAACAGGCAAAGAGCATCTCATCTAGCATTTAACACCTTGCATCACCTCAAACAAGTATACCTGGCCAGCAGGCTGTAGCACACATAGACCAATCAGAGGGAACGCTGCATAGGCCAATCATTGAGCTGGCATGTGACTTAGGGCACCTACTGCAGCAGCCCACCCAGCTAGCCACACCCACACACCTGATAGCCACCTGCTGTCATGGCTAGCCTTACCAGCGTCCCAGAATCGAGGCTGGTTTCGGCCTAGAGCGGACCCAAGTCGCTCCCAAGTGTGCATCGTGGCTGCCCAACGGCGGTTGCGTCATTGACTGGAAGTTCTGGAAGCCGGAACCCCATTGGGCAGCCGCGGTGCACACTTGAGAGCGGCTCAGGTCCGCTCTATGCCAAAACCAGCCTCGATCCTGGGACACTGGCAAGGCTAGTCATGGCTATATTAGTATGCTGCCCCCTTGCCATTGCCCACTATATATCATGGCAGCAGAGAACAGGGGGCTCATCATTGATGAGTGTGTCCCTCCTCAGAGCCCAAGAAGCCATTGAGTGAGGGTGCTGCAGACTCTGAAAATAAAGAAGAGGCCCCTCTCCCCAAGAGTCCCATCCTGAAGACACCTAAGGTAAGAAACAACCAGGGTAGGAAGAAGGGATCCCTTTCTGCTAACAAAGAGTCAGCAAGAGTGATCCAGCCAAAGGTTTTACTGACCTGCATTAGCAACAGAGCAGCATCTGAAAGAGAAACACACAGGTGGGGTTGCCAACTATCTCCTCCCAGCAGTACCATTGCAAGTTATCCAACAGAGAGCCAAGTAACAGGTGCCTGTGCAGTCTGGTTGCACCAGTTTGTTCACTGTCTGCCATAGAGTTTGCATAAAGTTGGCTCACAGAGCCTTGACTGGAAGGAGTAGATGAGGAACCTTGCCATGTAGCAGCTGGGCTCACACCAGTCACTTCAGGCAGGCTGTAGGCTTCCCTTGGGATCTGCATAACAGTGGTGGCACTCCGACTGCCCCCCCTCCCATGCCGGAAGTGATGTCACCGCCGTTTTCCCACCAAACAGAGGCGCAGAGCAGGTGGGCGGGACAAACCCATCGCCGTGCCCGCCACTGCTGCCTGCTAGCGCTGCCGAAAACGGCCCAATTCACCCTGCCACTGGCTGCTTTGACATCCTCCCTGCCCGCCTGCCGCCCAGGACCCAACACACACACCCCGTGTGCTGCCAGGGGTCCCCTGCCCAGCTCCACTTCTGCTGCACAGTGTCTTTGCCTGTGGGACAGTTGCCCACAGGGATCAAGGTGAAACACAAAGACTAACAGGGACTTGACAACAGTATCAACCACACCTGTCCTTTGGTTGAGATGCATACTCTGTGCTTGTGAGGGGGAGTGGTGCCCCCAGAGTGTACATGTAGTGGTGCCTAGGAGACAAGAGTGTTATGGCTCATGACATTACGTTTCCCTCTTTGGGGGGGGGGTTGCAGTGGAACTCTGCAGAGGACCACTGTTCAGCCTTTGTAGCAATGGTGCAGTCCTGAAAATCAAAAGGGATTCAGATGAGTTTCTGGCCAACAGAATCAATCATTGGAAACCCTGGCGTTCGCCAAAACAGAGCAGACACTCCCTGCTCCTAACTCTTCTAAAAGGAAGGGATGGTTGGCAACACAGTTGATAGCAGAGACGCATGGGATAATCCTGAGGGGTCAGGAGGCAAAGGGTAGAGACATGAGACAGAGATGCAGCATCAATACATGGTGGCATTCATGGAATTCCTTCCCCCTCATTTGCTTACCTGTGTGGGATGCATTGTGCTCTTGCTTCCCCTATTGGAGTTGTGAAGCAGAGGTTCCAGTTGGATGTCTGTCTGTGGAGTCCTCCTGGGGCAGAGTCCCTGCAATAAGAATCCGGAAGAGAACTGTTAACCAACTATCTTGCAATACATGTTGTGAGGGACAAGAGGTTGGCTGTGCAAAGTGCTCCCTTTGTGCGCCAAGTGCCCTTTCACCATGGTTCCTATCCCCAAAGATCCTCTTTGAGGGACCAGAGAGGTATCGCCCCATGCTGCGCGTCTGATGATTTGTGCTATAGTCTCCCTGGCAGGGGGCGGGGCTTTAGTACCAAGATGGGTGTGGTGTGAATGGCTGCCAAATGTAGTCTGTATCCTATGCTCCTTTGTGGTGGAATGGGTGAGGCAAGGGATAGCAGGAAATGCAGTTTTCTGCTCTTTTCCCCTTCCCCCATTGTTCTTCATGTGGTTACTCCTCCTACCTGCACCAACTGAGTCATCGGTGTAGCATTTTTCTGGTATCGAGGTGCATGTCCGTTGACTGAAGGGGGGGTCATGACCTAATCGCCTCCCTGTTTTGGCCTCTCCACCAGCGCAGTTGTGCTGGCGTCTGAGTGACATCTGAGCTACATTAGCCCGGCGTTTTTCTGATGTTGCACCAGCATCTGTGGTGCATCCATCAGCAGGCGGGCTTCGCCTTCAACAGCAGGTGGGGCTGTTGTTGCACCAGTATACATGGAGATACACTGGCATATCACAAGGATGGGATTGGTCCTTTAATGTATTGGTTGGTTAATTTGGAATGATGGATTTAGGGAGCCCTTAAAAAAAAAAAAAAGCCAGCAGGTGGCACAGTGGGTTAAACCGCTGAACTGTGAACTGTCGATCGAACGGTCGGCAGTTCAAATCCGCGACGGGTTGAGCTCTCATTGCTTGGCCAGCTCCTGCCAACCTAGCAGTTCCAAAGCATGTTAATGCGAGTAGATAAATAGGTACCGCTTGCGGGAAGGTAAACAGCGCTCCGTGTTCCAGCCGCATGCTACGCGCTGCGGCAAGGAGAGTCATGCCGGCCACATGACCACGGAGGCGTCTTCGGACAACGCTGGCTCTTCTTCAGCTTTGAAATGGGGATGAGCACCACACCCTAGAGTCGGACACACTGGCGTCACTAGACGCGCGTCACCCTGGTGCAGGGACGCGCGTCACCCCCCCTAGGGGTGCGACGTTATAGGCGCGGGGGGAGGGGGCCACCCGGCTCCCCCCCGCATCGCGTCGCCCCCCTCCGGATGCTCCGAGGCCGGCCCGGGAGCCGGCCTTGGAGCGTCCGACCCCGTCGGCGCTCCAGGGCCTTCTGAAAGAAGGCCCAAGCAGCGCGTCAATCCGGGTATTTTCCGGATTTTCGCGCATGCGCAGACCCTTTTTGAGGGCTTTTTGAGGCCAGCCTCGGAGCGTCCGGAGGGCGACGCACGTCACGGAGGTGACGCGCGAGGGGGTGCGCACGTCACCCCATGACGCGCGTCACCCCCTGGCGGCCCGCCCCCCCACCACGCCCCAGTGACGCCCGTGGTCGGACACGACTGGACTTAATTGTCAGGGGTCACCTTTACCTTTACTTTAAAAAAAAAAAAGCTTTAACACTGCTGGTGTATCTACTCAGTGATTATAACATATACAGGTTGAGTATCTCTTACCCGGACTGCTTGGGACAGGAAGTTGTCTGGATTTCAGAATATTTTCATAAATATAATGAGTCCTTGGGGATGGGACCCAACTCTAAACACAAAATTCATTTATGTTTCATATACACATAGTCTGAAGGTAATTTTATATAATATTTTAAATAATTTTGTGCCTCCAGCATGCCTTGCGCTATGCCAGCCAGGTGCTGGGGAAAAAAAAATTTTAAGTCATAGCCCCAAAAATGTCTGGATTTTGGAATAGTCTGGATTTTGGATGTCCAGATAAGGCTTATCCAGACATCCAAAATCCAGACTATTCCAAATAAGGGGTAATATAAGGAATTGCCTGTAGAAGACTGAATAGCTCCATAGAGAGGAAGAAGGGAGATCTCACTTTAGCAAGTAGCTGAAGAATCGCAGCCTCTTGGGAACTTTAAAACATAGCACACTCCACACCTTGGAGAATAAGGCCCAGTCTATAGACAGTGACTTGGAAATAAGCCTCACTAAATACCATGGGGGTTAACATCCAGGTACCTAGGATATGTTTGCTGATGTTTAACGGTAATATAGTTCTACAAAAGTCTCATATTTTAAAGATCCGTAAGAATTTGGAAATAAAAGTCATAGCCATCAAACACAGGGGTAAGAGTAGCCAGAGATAGTTTGCCTAGGTAAAAGCTTCATGGCAAGTTTCAGACTACATCATGCATCAACTCTGGCAAACAGAGTCAAACAGAAGACAAAAAAGGAAAGCCATTACAGGAAGGCACTTAGGAGAAAGAGATACGTACACACACCAGAGAAGAATGCTTTGATATTCAAAATATTTATGACTTTAAAAGGCATGAAAAATGATACTGGCTATTAACTAATAGACATATTCTGCCTTTGTGATGCGGCTTAAAGCTTTAACTGGAAACACATCTTTGCTTGACGTTGTCTCAGGCCAGATGTAAACATGATTAATTTGGAGGTGCAACAGAAGAGAGTTTTGACTGCAGGCCTCATGAAGAGCTGGCTGGATAGTGCCAGTCACCTGAAATACTATTCACTTGGAGGCCCATTATGGACCAATCCCATCCTGGGCCGGCCTGCACGGTGCAGGGCCTCTGACACAGCAGCTGCAATATCCTGCAGGCTGGCTTGAGGACGAGGTCAGCTGGGAGAGGTAAGTAAAATTTTACTTTCTGGCAGCTCCGTGGCCCTGCTCAGATCTACGCCAGCTCTTTTGCTGGCGTAGATCTGTTAAGCCAAAGGGAGCATGTCTGGGCCAGGACAGGGGTGTAGAAATCGGCATCTGCCGCTGAGATCTACCCCTGCCCTGATCTGCTCCCGCTCACTGCCACCATGACCACACCAGTCTGTATGGCACTGCTGTCGGCGTGCAGCCTTATGGCCATTTGAGGGACAATCTGTGAATGAACAGCACTGGGTAGCATCCATAGTACTGTATATATAGCAATGTCAAGCAGCAAAGCCAGTAATGTCAAGTAACTGGACTTTAGAGTGGCATGCAGGTTTTCATGGCTTATTTTCTGTACAGACGTGGGTTCTATGGGATTTTCAGCCATGTTAAATTGTTAGAAATTGAAGAATAGAGAAATATATCTCTATTTGTAATATCAAGTTAGCGGTTCCTCAAAAGCCCTGCGCTTCGACTCACAACTGCTATGTAATTATTTGTGTTTGTAGCCCTATGGAAACACTAAGTTTTGACAGGTTTCCTGGGTGACTGCACCAGCTAGGTTACAGCAGAGCGGCCATTTGCTTTCAATTATTCAATTAAGCTGTTCCTGCGCTTTTTTGCACTTCTCTTTTTCTTTATATGTTTGTGTCAATGTAATCTCTGGTTCATGTACATCTACCAGCAAGTTGCTGAGTGTTCTTCTTTTTGACAAAGCTTTTGACAATGTCCCAAGGTGGGAGGAAACGTAAAGCAGAGGATTAAAGAATTATTTGTGCCTGTCTGTTTTGGATAATCCTTGAAAGCAGCACCCATATCACTGGGGATCGAGTAGAAAAGGAATTTCTTCAGGCAAGTTTTGGACGATATATTTCTCTATTCTTCAATTTCTAACAATTTAACATGGCTGAAAATCCCATAGAACCCACGTCTAACTGGACTTTGTTCCCAGTTCACACAGGCTTCAGCCTAGTATCCATCTTGAAAGAACAGCTTGTGCTGCGGAGCATTGTGTAGTCTTATGTTTTTGAAACCAATACTGCTGCCATCGACCAGTAGCTAGCACAACATGGAAAACTATGAATGTGGTGAATGCCATCCTTCCTCCCTGAAACTGATCTTTGCTCCATAGTATCCAGGTAACTGTGTGTTGTTGTTTTTCCAGAGGGGTTCATAGCTTTGGAAGGGGGTGATTTAGATTAGGGAAAACAGCATGGAGGAAATGGTTAAAAACAGCCTTTTCTAGTACTACTGCTCCAATTCAGTTTGGAGACCCTCACAACAGCTTTAAAGGGTCAAACTAAACAACATGCAAATGCGTGCTTTTGACTGGATTTTTTCTCTTTAATAAAGAGTGTAAGTGTGAGTATGAGTGTGAAAAGAGAGAGAGAGAGAGAGAGAGAGAGAGAGCACCCGCTATTTGTTTAAAAAGGAAAAAAAAACATGGTCAAAAGCACACATCCACGAGCACGTATAATTTGACCCAAAGTAGAATATAAAATGTTGGGAGAGCCAACTTCCATTAGTTGGGTCCTTATTTTCTCATGAATTCAGGCAAGGCTCGCAGATCTGGAATGCAATGATTCCACCGTGTTTCCAAAAACATTGAGGCAGTCCAGAATGGTCTCTCTAGAGAGGGCCTTCTTGATTATGGCGCCACATTTCTTGTGGCAGCACTCCTCCCTCAGTTGTCTCCCTCACAACTGATGCTCTCCATTACATTTGACCTTGCATATGGATGGGGAGTGATGGAATGGTAAATGTTAATATCCAGGAGCTCATCAAGAGACACACCCATAGTCAGGTTCCACAGACACGTCCCCTTGGATTATACAAGAACAAAAAAACCAAATGTACGGTAAGTTTCTTCATAAGTGTATTTTCTTTCTATGTTGAAATGTAGTATTCTTCATATAAAAATGTAGCCCGTTTCATTCCAAACTCTTTGAGTGGTTTGCAATACAGGGTTATTCAAAAAGGCTGGTGCAAAGTTAAAGCTGATTTTGTTCTTAAATGAACTGACGTACCACATAAAAAGACAGAAAACCTGTCCAAGTTTCACATGCACATTACAAATGTTCGGTGTGGGCACTTGGGTAGCTACAATGGGGCGGGGGGTGGGACAGCCACAGTCTCCTCATGAGAAGACCGTGGCTGTCACCTGGGGCATTTTCCCCCCTCTTGCCCCATTGTAGCTACGCAAGTGCCCACATTGAACATTTGTAATGTGCATGTGGAACTTGGACAGTCTTGTCATGTCATGACGGTTGCGATATGTCAAGTTCATTTAAGAATAGATCAGCTTTACTATTGCACCACTAGAATAACCCTGTAATTTAAAACAAATGTATATTTAAAAAAAAATGAAAGATGGGATAAAATACCCCAGTGAGTATATAAGGTATATTTTAGTGCAATGCATATTTACTCAGAAACTTGTTTTCCCTGTCCGTGTCTCCTGGGTCCCCGCATCCAATTAAATAAACACCACCACCACCACCCATCTCCTCCCTGAGCCTGGCACTTCCTCTCAGCTAAGGTCCTTTGAAGAAAGTTTCAAAGTCAGCACCTGAGCAACCCTGCTGACTAGCAGCACAATCCTATCCTACTTACACCCCCTGTGTAACCAGCGGTGCAGCAAGTACGGGAGGCCCCAGAACAGAAAGGGGATTCAAATCCCCTCGAAAGGGGGATTCAAAGGGGACTTAAATCGCCCCTCCCGCCCTCCCCTCCCACACTGGTTACACAGGTGGTGTAAGTTGGATAGGGTTGCACTGTCAATCAGTGTGCCTGCTATATGAGGTTCTGGCATTGTGCTTCACTTTGACCCCTCTTGACCACACTCTGGCGTTATACCCTAACCCTCCCCCTGATTACACCACTGTGGATGGGGCTTTCTGTGTAAAATTATCCTCTAGCATATAATAATAACAACCCAACAATACCATTTCATCAAAGGAGAAGAGCTATGAACTGTCCAATGAGCTATTAAACGGAACATTCTAGTGTCCCTATTTCCTCAGAAAAACTTACCACAACAAACAATCCCAGAGGGAAGCGCTAGCAAGTGAGGAACAAGGAGCAGAGACATCATTGACATTTTGAATGAATTCTTGATAGTCTCTGTTGTGGCTTGTGTGTTCATGCTTACATATGGAAAAACTGAGCAATGATGCTGGTGGGCTGGGCATGACCATGACAAATAGATCCACTGGCCCCTTGGAATCACATGGGAGGGGGAAGCATGTACAGACACGTCTCCTCCCCAGAGTGCTGCTGTTCTGCCACATAATCACTTGTGTGTGTCACTGCTGGCCAAAGACTTGAGGCCCTTTCAGGATCAGAGACTAGTCACAAGTTCCTCTAGAGCAGAGGTTCTCAACCTCAGGTACAGGTACCCCTAGGGGTATGCGGACCTCTTGCTGGGGGTATGCCAAGCCCTGCCCCTTATCTGCCCCATCAGCATCAAATTAAGTGTTAATATGTATTTTAAATTGTAATTATTTTTGGAGCCCTTCTGTCTCTCTGATTTTGGTTTTGGACTTATTTTTGTACTTTGGAAAATGTACTTTGGTGGGGTGGGGGAGGGAGGAGCTGATTTTGGGAAGTGTGACTTGGAGAAAAAAGAGATCCTTGCATGTCTGTCTGACACACACACACACACACACACACACACACAGAGTTACATAAGACATTTTCTCACATTTAAAATTGTTTTAGTACTTTTTTATTTAACGATTAATTACCTATTTGATTAATTAGCAGTTATATTAGCAGGGGGTACTCCAGAAAATTGGACCATGATGGGGGTACCTGGGCCTCCAAAGGTTGAGAACCCCTGCTCTAGAGTCTAGACAATGACATAAGGCCAAATTGCTGTAGCCCCATCACACCCATGTACCAGTGACAGAGTTACAGGGTGGGGGGGGGGTTATATCCTGCTGTCGGTGTGCTGTGATTGGCTGCTAAATTAGTCTAATTCCTCTGTTCTTCCTGGGCAGAGCAGGAGGAAGTTGGGATGGGTTTTTGTTTTTAACTTTCCATGAATTCACTCACTGGAAGTGTTTTAATTAACATTACCGTGTTGCCAGCATAATGTTATACTGTCTCCAGGGGTGGGTTTGAGTTCTGAGGGAGCGAAGGACACCCACTATCCTACCCAAATCTCCTTCCCACCCCCACTGAAGCACATGCTGCAGCCTATAGTGGGGTCGCAGTTGCAGAGGAATCCTCACTTTCCCTATCATGGGCCACCTCGGTTCTGCTCCAGCTATTTTACTGCCAAAGATCCGAGGAGAGTAAGGGAGGGGGAAAGAGAAGGGGGATAGAATATGGCCGTACATGAGTGCTGCTGATCCCGGCCCCTCCTGCCCCTGTTCCGCCTCCCTCCCCGCCCCCTCCCTGCCCAGAAATGCCCCATTCGCCTTCCCCCATCCATCCAACCACCCACCCCCACTGCTGCTTTACCTGGTACCAGCGGATGCCGTCTTTGCTGCCGAACGCACGCAGCCACCAGCAACTGCACTGGCAGCCTCGTTGCGCTTGCTGGCAGCATCGCCGAGCACGACAATGTCATGTAGTGCGCACCAGGTCCAGGCATTTCCGCCTGGATCCCAGGCGGAACGTGTGTTCCGCTAGCAGGGCGGTTCAGATAGGATTGGGCTGCAAGCCCCACTTCTCCACCACGTTAACCCCCCCCCCCATGCTGTCCAATGCTGGTCCCTATGCTGATGGAGTTGCACTTGTTCCAGAAGGGAGGGTCACACTAGCATGGCATAATAATGACAGCATAGCTCTAATGCTGTCCTAGCATAGATCTCCCATACTGACCTGTCTTCAAGGCCTGGGACCCAGTCTGTCTCGGACAGTCTGTATTGTAATTGGGCAATAGGAGTGTGCTGTCGCAATACCATGAATAGAAGTGTAGAAAATGGTGCTTTTATTTTACTGAGAAGTAAGCCCATTGTGTTCAGTAAGAGTTAGGCTGTAATCCTCTCGTATTCAACAAAAACAAACACCTCTAACCACGAGAGCAGTGGGATAGGAGTAAAAGCCCCATCCAATATCAAAAGTATACAAAGGTTCAGAAGTTTGCTTTCTTAAAGTAAAACCTATTTTGACTGCCAATATTTTACACTTTACAGCCAAGTGTATTATTGCTGCGCTTTGCACCAGTGGATCATAATGGTTTTATAAGCAAGATTTAATGGTGTGTGGTGATGGTGGTGGGATGTAAGGTTTTTTTTTCCCCCTATGCGTTTTCTTCTTCAGAATCTATGATAAAAGGGAAAATAAAAAGGTAAAGGTATCCCCTGACAATTAAGTCCAGTCGTGTCCGACTCTAGGGTGTGGTGCTCATCTCCATTTCAAAGCCGAAGAGCCAGCGTTGTCCGAAGACGCCTCCGTGGTCATGTGGCCGGCATGACTCTCCTTGCTGCAGCGCGTAGCATGCAGCTGGAACACGGAGCGCTGTTTACCTTCCCGCAAGCGGTGCCTATTTATCTACTCGCATTGACAATAGGAACTCCTAATTGGAAAGGAGGGGACTTAAATGACCTACTTCCCCTCCTTTATCCTCTCTCAATAATTTAAGAACTACTAGATTAAAGGCACGTAATGAAGATTTCTATGGGTATAAGCAGGCTTTGATGTTTAGGGTCATCCTGTTAACTTCCCCAGGGGCCCACCAGAACAAGAAGCATTATATTTCTGCTACTTGAGTGGAGATTTGTGGAGCCACACTGACCTCTAGTGGGGAATCGAGCCCATTGCTGCATCCTTGGCTGCACTGCAGGCATAAATTTTGATGCGCACATCAAGCACCATGTTGAGCATGTATAGTATCACTGCTACACAACTATTGGACAGCTTGCCAAGGAATAGAGATCCTGTATGACAAGATGGTTGGGAAATAGCTGGATGGTGCACTGTGGACACTGCTGCTGCTTTTGCTGGGCTTGCTGCTATAGCCCAGTGATGTAGACTTGAGTCTATTGACTCGAACTTGAGTCGGACTCAAGTCACGACAATGACATGACTCGGCGATTGTAAAAGACTCGACTCGATACTTGGAGCCTTTTACGACAAGTTGAATTTTATTCAGGCTTAAACCCATTTTCCCCATTAAATAGATAGGGACTCGCCACTTGCAACCAAAGACTCAGGACTTGGGGGCAAAGACTTGAGACTTGGACCCAGAGACTTGGGACTTGACTCGAGACAGAGTCAGAGACTTGATCCACATCCCTGCTGTAGCCTCGTTTACAGTCTGTATAGCCAGAGGCGTCACTGGAGCGCGACGCGGAGGGCGGACCGCCTGGGGGAGACGCGCGCAAAGCGTGACGCGTGCACCCGCGCGTTGCCTCCCGCTCCAGGAGGAGGCCTCAGAGCGTCCGCCCTCGGCGGAGCTCCAAGGCGTTCTGAGGGAGGC
This sequence comes from Plestiodon gilberti rubricaudatus, assembly GCA_026170595.1. Lineage (NCBI taxonomy): Eukaryota > Metazoa > Chordata > Lepidosauria > Squamata > Scincidae > Plestiodon > Plestiodon gilberti. The sequence continues at coordinate 102,668,709 of JANXHW010000002.1, read as the reverse complement.
CCGACGTGCGACGTCATATTTATAAGGTTTTCGCGCCTGCGCAGAACGTTTGAGGGCAAATTTGCCCTCAGAAACGTACTGCGCATGCGCGAAAACCTTATAAATATGACGTCACGCATCGGGCCTCCCTCAGAAGGCCCAAGACAGCCGGCTGGCGAGGGTGTCTCCAGAGCCGGCAGCAGCAGCGGCACAGAGGTCATTAGGGCGGCGTGTGCACCCTCGCACAGGGCGGCGCGCGCCCTAGTGACTCCGCTGTGTATAGCACTGGTGCTTAGCACTGGTGTACTGGGGAGCATTGTGGAATGCCAGGAGAGACACATGAGATGCTTAACTATTTATTTTAATAGCTAGCAAGAGACAAAATAGATGAGAAAGGGAAGACTGTTGAAGGTTCCAGCATATTGGAATAGACATAATAATCAGAATGTTCCTACGGAAACACTGTTATTCGGAAAATGTTATGTATCTTCAAGTGTTCATGTTTCAACAACATGCTTCACTTAAGGAAATAAGAATGTTTCTATCAATGTAATAATCACTGTGATAGATATGTAATAGTGTTATAATGTATAATCCATGGAACAGAAACTGCTAAACGTTAATGTTAGGTTTGTGTATGTACATTTGATGTGTAAAAAGTCATGAAATATTTTTATTTAAAAATTATAAAATAAAAAGTAAATATATACTCAGTGATGCATAAAACATACTGAAATACAAATAGTATTCGTTTTATGTGTTTAGGTGTGCATTTGTATACAGTATATACCGTATTTTTAACTGCACATTCTCTCGAGCTATAGTGTTATATTGCTTTTGGAAAAATAAAAGTTTAATAAGGTGCATGGTGTGTTTTTAAGCAAAAAATACTTTAAAACACACTATGAGAAACACAAAAGCAGCAGCATCCTTTAAATCAAAATCAGTAGTCAAGGAAAGCTTTCCAATATAAAACATCTTCAGCTGGAACTAGAAGTCACACAAAGAGCTGCCTAGTGGATCATCCTGTGGGAACATAATGGATCTCTACAACACAGGTGCCACCACAGACTAGGCCACATGTGTCAAATAGCATTCATGGTGCTTGCTGAGGGCCGGAAGTGATGTCATTAAGCAGGAAGTGACATCATTAAGCAGGTGATGGTCAGAAATAAGCACTTTGCTCTCACCTAGGAACTCACTAGCTGAAAATCACAGAAGAGAAAATATGCAAATTTTGATCATATTTTCAAGATATGGGAGAGCCCAATTATCGCACGAGTCGCCCTTCAGCCATGCTGCTTCTGCTGAGGCATCACTTTGCACCTCAGCACCTGAGAGGTGTTCTGTAAATTGACACCTCAGCAGAAGCAGCATGGCTGAAAGAGTGATGCTAGGAGAGCCCAATTATCCCACAGGCCACCCTTTCAGCAGTGACACCTCAGCAGAAGTGGTGCTGCTGAAAGGGTGGCCCATGTGATAATTGAGCTCTCCCAGCGCCACCCTTTCAGCAGTGCTGCTTCTGCCTATGTGCCACTTCACAGCTCAGCAAATGAAAGCAGCTGATGGCTGAGGGAGCCCAATTATCACATGGGTTGGATAAAGAGCTTCTGCGGGCTGTATCTTGGCTGCAGGCCTTATGTTTGATACCCCTGGGCTAGGCCCTACTCTGTGCCGTTTAACATGTAGGGTGGTAATAGAGATGTGCAAATTGGGGTCACATCCAGTCCCTTTGGTTTCCTTCTCCCACTCCTGTCTTCATATCTCCTGCTCTATCACCACTTTTGCATAGAACAGTTTTCTTCCATCTTGGTCAAACTTCTTCAGTACACTGTCCTCAAGCACCACAGTGTCACCGTCTCAGTTCCTTTTCAGGTCCACTTACATGAATAATTCCAGAGCACCAGAGTTAACTTTTGAGTTATATGGTGAGGTACGTACTCCTTAACCGTGTGTGTGTGTGTGTGTGTGTGTGTGTGTGTGTGTGTGTGTGTGTGTTTCAGATAGTTGTCGTCATTCCCCTGTATAAATTAATTTAGAAATAATGTTGTTATAAAATACTTGCAACCCAGATACAAACAGCAAACATTCATGGTCTCTAGAATGATGAGAACAAAGTGTTTAAACACTAACAAAATGCTTGCAAAATACAGTATTTGCAAATCTTTCCACAATGCCAAAGAGGTGCCAGTGATTTACCAGGCACAGGTACCAGAAAACAGAGATAGTCCGGGCATATGTGGTGGTTTGTGTGCTACACAAGAATTGCTGGACTATGAACACGACCGCAACCTGGCTATCCTTCAAACCACTTTCTGGTTTGCATGCTGCTGATGTCATGTTCCTGGCTACAGTAAATTATGACTGGCGGACCTGTTGCATTATCGAAGTGCATTCAGAACATACCAAACAGTACAAAGTTTACCAGAAAGTTAACTTTTAAACTCAGTATTTATAGAACAGATTGATTAACTCTATACCCTTTACCCCCTTCTACTCTAGCCAATCCTCAAACACAAACTGACTATTTTCTCAAACTGCTCGCCTTGCCTTCATTTTAAATCCACACTGAAGCAAAGAATTTTATCTGGTGCTGCCCATGCTCCAATCCTAAAAGTAAGTTCATTTTGTTCAGGTAGGGTGAAGGAAGGGGAGCAAGGGCTGTCTGTTACTAAATCACCTGTGGCTGGCTTGCACATCCATAGAGAAAACATCCCTTGATTTCTCTTACAAGATGTGTGAGCTGACTCCATTGCACTTGGGTGATAGGTAGGCTTACCAGATTTTCAAGTTTCTGGGACACACACACACACACCCCACAATTAAATAAATTAAATAAAGTAAAATTAAAAGAATCTCTTTTTGGGGGGTGGGAAGCATGCCTGAAATTTTTATTTATTTATTTATTTATTTGTTACCCAAAATTAATCAAATAGGTTTACTTGCCTGTCCCTCGTGCCCTTCCTCCACCTTTGCCGCCGCCATTGCCGCCTTGACGCCATTGTTGCCTGCCTTGCCCGCCTCACCGTGCCTTGCAGCCTTGTGCCCTTACGAGATTTGGGCACCTCTATCTTGGATCTCGCGAGGTTTCACAAGATCCAAGATGGATGCCGAGAGGAAAAAAATGAGACTTTTAAATTTACAAGCGGCAGCGGTGGCGGCTTCCACTGGGCCCAGAACAGTCCGGGACAGTTCCAGGACCCGAGCTCGGGTTCCGGGACTGTCCCAGAATGGTAAATCTACCTTAAGGCACATTTGCGACACCTTTCCCCGGCAGAAGTATACAGTAGTCCCGCCAGGGGAACTCTGTGCTGGTTTGCACTGTAAATGTTCTGCCAGGGGTGAGGTGCAGTATGTAGAGGAATCAGACAGGTTAAGAAGGAGCCAGAAGAGAACCATCACTGTGTAGTGGTGTAGGCTATTTTGGAGGGTCCTTCAAACTTTGTAATCAGAAATCACCTTCAAACAAGCACTACTTCCAGGCAAGCCTTGGAACTGCAAGATTACATTCTCTATAATTTCTATTTCTGGAATAAGCCACATGAAATCCAAATGTTTTAAAGTGCAGTTGCGTAACTAGCCAGCCCCGACCGGGGGGGGGGAGCAATGATGAGTTTCGCATCATCGCCCCATTCCCTGCACTCCCGGAAGGCTTCATTTCAAACCTTCCAGGAATCAAGGCGGGTGGTAGGGCCCAAGAAACACACTGTTTTCAGCATGGTTATACTCTGCGGCTGCAAACACAACCCTCTAGCTGCAAAAAAGCAGCCGCGGAGCATGAAAATCCTGCTGCGGCTCCTCCTCGTGAGGAGACCGCAGCTGTCATCTGAGGCACAGCATCCCCTCTGGCCCTCCCTTAGCAACGCCACTGCTGAAGTGACATTGTCTGGTGGAAAGGATCCTGCTGAGCCCTTGGATGGTAGACGCCAGAGGAAATCACAAGCATGGTTTGGCAGATAAAGCAGTGGTTCACCTGCGTGGTTGTCCTTTTTCTGCTTCAGGACTGTCATATGTTGTCTGCACTTGTCCGATTTATCCATTCTCTGCCACCTCCCTATAGGTTCTTCTCACATTGCTCTGAAATGGCCTTGGTTTGTTTGTCAGACTTTGAAGCTTATGCTAAAGAACATCTTCCTAAGGCCACCTGGGATTTTTTTGCAAGTGGTGCCGATGAATGTTGTACCCGGGATGACAACCTTGTGGCATATAAAAGGTATGATGAAAGGCTTATCTTTGAAAGACATACTGTTCAAGTTAGGGTGGACATCCAGGAGGTACCATGTTAGGTTCTCACACACAACAAAAGAGAATTCATGCCTGGCCACAAAAACAATATGCACTAAAAGGAGGCCTGGGTGAAGAATGTGACAAATACCGTATTGTCCCGAATATAAGACGCACCTGATTATAAGACGCACCCTTAAAGTTTGGTGCTATTAAAAAAATGTAATTAAATCACTGGCATTAAATTGCAACAGCCTGATTATAAGATGCACCCCTAGTTTAAAAACTTAAATTAGGAGAAAAAAGTGAGTCTTATACTCAGACCAATACGGTATTTTTTGTTGTTGTTCAGTCGTTGTCATGTCTGACCCTTCGTGACCCCATGAACCATATCACACCAGGCCTTCCTGACCTCCACTATCTTCCTGAGTTCGCTCATTTTCATGTTCGTTGCATCGGTGATGCTGTCTAACCATCTCATCCTCTGCCTTCCCCTTCTCCTTTTGCCTTCAATCTTTCCCAGCATCAGAGTCTTTTCCAAATGAGTCCGCATTAGGTGGCCAAAGTATTTAAGTTTCAGCCTCAGTACCTGTCCTTCCAGGGAACAGTCAGGGTTGGTTTCATTTAGGATTGACTGATTTGATCTCCTAGCAGTCCAAGGAACTCTCAGGAGTCTTCTCCAGCACCACAATTCAAAATATTGTGGGATTTATGGGATACAAATATTTTAGTATCCCATAAATACATAAAAAAAACAATTAACAGGAAACAAACAATAATAAAATACAAAGACAGTTGTGTAAAATCCATGCCTTTTACCATCCTTAGAATGGTAAAATGTGGTCTTCTCGCTGCATGTATGTCCTGCTTTGTATGCAAGCTTCATGAATTTTTCCAGATTTGGAATCAAATCTGAAGCTCTCTCCTGGCTGTGGACTGCATCTGATTACAATATATTACTTATCCAGTGCTCAGTAGTCTGTCTAAACATTTTAAAATTACTAAATTGGAATAAAGGCACAAAACACTGCTTTTGGCTTTTTCAATTCAACAAATTTGTGAAAAAATACGTACCTGTTTTCAATCCATAACATGTTTTTAAAACCATTTTCCAACAGTCCACAGGCAATTTGCCCTTGGGTATTGAAAGTGTGAAGCAAGCTGCTGTTCTCTGTTAAAATGCAATGCCATGATAGGTGAGTGAAAGTGGAGTTTCTAGGATGCCATGGGAGCAACTGTCAGTGTTACTACATTATCACATGTTTCTGCAGTAGTTCTTATGTACTTTCAGCTTTGCTGCTGAGAGCGCATAGAATTGCAATGATGTTGTACAACCTGTACTAGCATTCATTTGGGCATCGCAGCAGCTGCTGGAGTAGCAAGGCCACAGTCTTGGCCTGCCCATAGCAAAGCCTTTTGAAAATACAGCTTTCCTTCTATATATACCTAATCCGTTCCTGAAAACAGCCCTTAACGCAGTGGTTCCCAAACTGGGAGGCGTGGCTCCCAGGGAAGCCGCGGAAACCAGCCAGGGGAGCCGCGGAGTGCCACGGAATCCTCTCGGAAAACAGTGCAGTGCCAATTGGCAGGCATCAACATAATGTAATGGGGAGCCACAGCCAATGGTCGCCAATGGTCAAGGGAGCCACAAGTCGACAAAGTTTGGGAAACACTGCCTTATAGTGAAAATCTGGATAATGAGTACAATTATTACATTAATTTCAATGGAAAAAATTCTAACTTGTTCCAAAGCCTTTCCAAGTTCACCCCAAAATCACCCTAACTGCCTAATATCATAAGGAAAACGTTATGTGGCATGATAAAGGAGATTAAACACCAATTAATAACAACACTATAACGCATCAATAAAGTGTTAAAGACGATGATCAAAGTATTTCAGAAGTTCTGGTATCACATAATGAGGTTTAGCTTCTCAAGCTTTAGTTGCAAACTATGAGCAACTATCTTGCATTTCACCTGTTCTGCCACTTTTCCTATATTTTTCATCTTCTTCTGTTCTTTAGTAATTTGTAGAAACACAGCACAAAAACAGATACACTGTAAAAGGGAGTGTGTAATGCGCATGCCTTGAAAACGTGGGGATGCGCTACCCATCAGGCAGTGCATCTCACACAGAGGCACTGGCGTCGCTGCAGGGGGGTGGGGCTCTAAGTTCCGCTGAGGCTCCAACCCTCCGTTACACCGGAGCATGAAGCGGCCCCGCCCCCTCGCCTTCAGAACCATTCAAGGTGGGTTCCATGCAGGGGGGGCGGGGCCGCTTCGTGCTCCGGTGTAACGGAGGGTCGGAGCCTCAGTGGAACTTAGAGCTCCGCCCCCCCTACAGCGACGCTAGTGCATGGAGGGCAACTCTAAGGACAGGGTGACAAATGACAGGATAGGTCAGAAGGTTGGTTTGTCATTTGTGCACATCTTTACAAATTAACTGAAGCAAAATGAGGAATCAAACTGTGCGATGTTTTCTGTAATCAGGAATACCTGAGAAAATCTGGTTGTCAGAGTAGATGAGTTTCCTTTGGAGGTTCTTTGGCTTTTCCAGAGGGCTCTCACCAGAAAGACACAATTTCACCAGCCTTCTTGTTTCACTTACTCCTCCCAGAATCCGTTTCCGGCCACGAATGCTGCGGGGTATGTCTGCAATGGACACGAAGACCGCAATCCTTGGCACTGAAATCAGCTTCCCCGTGGGGATCGCTCCCACCGGCTTCCACAAGTTAGCTTGCCCTGATGGAGAGCTGAGCACAGCTAGAGGTATGCAAAAACCAAAAGGACAACATTTAAAATTATAGTGGAAACATCAAGCAGCTCCTTGATGGTGCCTGGAATTGTGGTGTATTTGTGGGAAACAGGTATAACACAAACAACAAGCTGTGATAAAGTTAAAATTCTTTGCTTGCATGCATGCACACACACACACACACACACACACACACACACACACACACACACACACACACACACCACTTGCTTGCTTGCCAGGGACAAAAAAAATTAAAATAAGAGGAATGTCCTGCAGGTATAGAGCCAAATAGGTCAGTCTTATGTCACTTAGGGTGCAATCCAATCCTACTTACGCCACCGTTGTAACCAGCGGCGCAGCGAAAACGGGAGGCCCCAGAACGGGAAGGGGATTCAAATCCCCTCCAAAGGGGGAATTCAAAGGGGATTTGAATCCCCTTTCCATTCTGGGGCCCCCCGTTTTCACTGCGCCACTGGTTACAATGGTGGCGTAAGTAGGATTGGATTGCGCCCTTACAGGTACAGAAGAGGAACTGAGTTTGGGGACTGTCTGGAAGGAGTATGGACTTTGAAGGGGGGGGGGTATGGCCTTTCTACACCAAGAGAGTGGCTTTAATATGATGACAAGATCTGTTTATTAACAGTGGCCTCCAACAGGACATTAGTATTGAATTCTCTGGGTGCCAAAAAAACAGCACAAGCCGTGTGGGAGGCTGTGAATTTAGGCCTGGCACACCTCCATCTGAGTTCTGGCTTATCCTTCACTTCATTTGACGTGACTCCCTTCAACAAATGTTGTGAAACCATCATCTATCCAGCCACTTTCACTGAAACATGGGGGCAATCTAACACCCAGTGAAAACCACAAGTAATGTCATAAAGGATTTTTCATAATAAAGAGCGAGGATAAGATGTCATAGCAAGAACATTCAAACAAAACAAAGGAATACTTATTGCTGGCTGATGACTTCTGTGTGATCAGCTCATTACATGACTGACTAAAGAGTGCCAAAGGTCAGGAAGGCAGTCAAAGTTTGCAGCAGTTGAGTGCATCTTAAAGAGTCCAGGTTGGCATCGCCCATTTGCTTGACCACTTCGGCCTGGCACACACAACTATTTTCCCCTTCTGAAGAGCTGGTGTTACTTCCTCTGCTTTGTGTACAATATTTTTGATTAATGTTACCTAAAACATCAGATGCGAAGTACTGGCTGCCCCCCCCCCACACACACACATCTAGTTTTGGCCCTGGGGGTAGTAGGCCAGAATGACAGCTTGCTTTATCATTCTTACTGTACGCACTGCTCTTCATGCTTGCCCAGCCTGGGACAAGGCTGGGAGAGGGGAAGAGCCTTTGCGTGACCAGAAGTGGGTCGTTAAGCTTCCAGAAGCCCTGCAGAGGCTTGAAAATGGCACGGTTTCAGTAGCGTCACTGCAGGGGGGGGCGGAGCTCCAAGTTCCGTCGGGCTCTGACACTCCGTTACACGACGGGAGAAAGTGGCCCTGCCCCCTCGCCTTTGGAGCCATTCCAGCCGGGGCCGCTTTCTCCCGTCGTGTAACGGAGTGTCAGAGCCCGACGGAACTTGGAGCTCCGCCCCCCCCTGCAGTGATGCTGATGCACGGTTTGCTTCTAAAAGGTAAAAAACCTGCAGGTTTTACCTTGTTTTTTCTTTCTTAAAGTGTTTTACATGTGAACCCCCGCGGGTCTGAGATCCGTGGTGAGACAAATCCTTGGGTCCCGCATCTGTGGATAGAAAGGGTACACTGTATAGGATTGCAGTCTCCACCACTTTGTGCATTTCTGTATGTACCCAAATTCATCCTCTCCCCTCACTCTAACTCTGGCATCCATAAAGTGCATAAAAGGTCCTGTTCTGAACAGAATAACAGAAATTAACCATAGACCAAAAAAGGCATGTGCCAGCAATTTGGGCTTACACTGTTCTCCCCCCTTCCCGTATCTTTTAAAGCGGCAGAAGCCATGAATATCTGCTACATTGCCAGTACTCACTCCTCTTGCTCTGTGGAAGAAATAGCTGCTGCCGCGCCTGCTGGTTTCCGATGGTTCCAGCTCTACGTTCTCCGGAAGAGGAACCTCACAGAGCGGTTGGTGCAGCGGGTAGAAGCATTGGGGTTCCAGGCCTTGGTGCTCACAGCCGACCTGCCATACCCTGGTAAGAGGCGGGATGACATCCGCAACAACTTCTCGTCATCCGCAGGCCTGCTACTAAAGAACTTTGAAGGTGCCTTTGAGGTTAGTAAACCTTTGACAGAATCCCATAAAAACAGTCTACAAGGGTGTATTGCCAGAAGGGCAAAGGTTATTTGTGGATACAGAGACAAGGAACAGACCAATGGGTGAATGAAGACAGAAACTGGATTTATTAACAAAATCCCCCCAAGAAACAGAATAATATACAGGAGGACCCCGTATCAGCGCATCTAGTATACGCAGATTCACTTATCCGCAGATCCAGGACCCCCGCCCTCGCACCCATTACCTATGTCTGTATAGCGCTGTTGCCAAGCAAACGTGGATCTTCCTTAAACAAAATGCTATAAGCAGCAGCGTGCTGCTTATAGCACAGCATCTGAATGCTTATAGCAAGCAGCCTCAGTGCTAAAGAGGCTCCAAATGTTAACAGGAAGCACTCTAGCATTTTGTTTAAGGAAGACCTGTGGTTGCTTGGCACCAGCGCTACACAGATGAAAGTAATGGGCACAGGGGGCGCAGGGATAGCGTTCGCTCTTTTCCACGGCTTCAATTACCTGTACTGGCGGCCCAATCCACATTAAAGGCAGCGCCTGCAGAACACGTGTTCCACCAGCGATGGCAGCCACAAAAGTGCAATAAAGTGCTTTGTGGCAGTGCAGGGAGCTGGCGCACCAGTAAGGTCAGTGCCTTCCCGCATGCACCGGTGGAGCGACAGAGGCTTGCGGGAGGCAGAATGGGGCGGGGGAAGGTGGGGAGGAGGTTCAACGGGGCAAGGGGAGGGAAAATGGGGAGGAGACAGGGTGGGGGTGGGCAGATTGGGCCTGGGAGGGGGGCAAGATTCTGGCTCACGATTCCTGGGACACACCAAATTCCGGGCCCCTTCCCAGGCCTGATCCGCCTGCACGGATCAACCCAGACTTGCACCAGCGATATCACTGGCACAGGTCTTGAGCTGACCCGTTGTGGCTGCTGAGGCTTACTCTGAGACAAGGGGACAGATGTTCCCTTACCCCAAGGGGACCTACAGCAGCCCCAAATCCCCCATGGGATACAGCGTAACCTGCACCAGTGTCGCTGCATCGCCGCGCGGGGATTTAGGTTGGATTGGGCTGTCTGTTCTTATGTCTCCAAAAATAGAACTGGAACCAAAGGCCACATGTGCAAGCACATTGGGCTTAAACCACTACCACCACCCATATTGTTCATTTTCATTATCACATTCATGACTCATTTGGGTGGGTTACATTTTCCATAGTCAACAGAATTTGCCATAGCAGTCTCTTGCTTTTGGGGAATGCCTTGTTAACATTTTGTTAGAATTATAGAGTTGGGTTGCTAGAGCTGGCATCCTTGTGGGTTGAACTCCCCAGGACCTCTAGAAGTGGGGGAAGAATAAACCTTGCCTATCAAGCACAAGCAACAGTCTCAAGCCCCAAGTATAACCATGGAGCGCATAACCTTCCATTTCACAAGATTGGCGAGAGTAGAGTTGTTTTGGGGGCTGATAACAGATTTTACAACAATGATGTTTTTTCCAGTTTATCTTTAACCTCAAGGACAAAAATAGCCTTGGCTTTTAGGGCAGTGCAGGGCAATGCAATATAGCAGACGGAATAAATACTTTTGTGATGCTTGGAGAGTAACCCTTGATCTGCCCCGCACCACAGTTTTGCCCACCAAGTGACATCCCTTTATGTCTCCGGATCTAAGCCTGAGGTGACCTGAGAACCCAGCCCTGGAAGAAGCTGCAGCCAGTTGCTAGCCTATATGGAGAGGGGAGAACTGTGAATGTGCGAAGGCTTCTAATTCAGTTCAACTTCAGAATTCAGTCACATTTAAGAAAGATGGGCTTAAAACAACAACAACAACAAGGCAATGTCTGACATGACAGCACATCTCTAAAACTGCACATTCTTGTGCCCTAACTGGAAGGTTGTGTAGCTGCTGGGAACATGCCAGAGCAGACAAAGAACTGAGCTAGTAATGCTACAGGATGGTGTAGTGGTTTGGGAGTCGGACTTAGACCTGGAAGATCCAGGTTCAAATCCCCGCTCAGCCACGAAGCTTCCTGGGTGACCTTGGGCCAGTCACTATCTCTCAGCCCCACCTACCTCACAGGGTTGTTGTGAGGACAAAATGGGGTGGAGGAAATATGTACACCACTCTGAGCTCCTTGGAAGAAGGGTGGTATAAAAATGTGAAAAATAAAAATAAACCACAGGGGACACCGACCTCTGATATACAACAAGCCGGACATTTTAGAATCATTAGCCATATCTTAATGTTGTCCTTGATGTGTGCCATTTTTCTGAGGCAAGCAAAACAATACAAAACTAACATCAGGAGAAATCTCATTCAATGATTCATTTCAAGTAGAACAACATTTTTTAAGGCCTCAAACATTTCCATAGGTTTCTGACCTTTCTTGCGTCAGGCATTTCACTCTCCTCTCTGAAGAGGCTCAGTGGCCTTGTATCGGAGCAAAGCCTTGATCTGACTAATGGAACGTTCTAGGTTCAGGGTCTCTTTCCTCTGGGAGGTTGTAACTTGGCTTCTAACCAGCCATATTTGTGGATTTTGACCCTCAGTCTACATTCCATTTAAACAAACGTTTAAATTTAAACGGCATTTAAACATTTACGTAAATGGCAGGGAGTTCTTTGCTATGTGTCCCTGAAAGTGGTTGATTTGAAGTGCCAACAAAAGTTGCTGCATGAAGGGAGCTTTTTATTTTATTTTATTTTTATTTATTGTAGTATTTATATACCGCCGTTCTCATAGACTTTTTCAAATTGGGTTTTTTACAATGTTATTCTATGAGAGAAACTCATAGAGAGAAACTCCATTTCTCAAGATGTTTGCCTTCATAGTGCAGTTGTCATTCTGACCGCATGGTTCTTGCCTTCCAAGCTTCCACAGGCAACCGCATATCAAGCCTCAGTTGGGTTCACAAGCTGTTATCCATTCTTGCCAGCTGATACCTCCACAGCCCACACCCCTGTGCATTCCATTCCGAAGCTCTGTCGGCTCCAGCACTCCAACAGCAGCATTTCGTCCCTCTTCCAAAGCAAGACCGGGGCTGACTCTGCTTAGCTTCTTCAGGCAAGGCGGCAGCTCAACCTCCACAGCACACCTCCTGCCAGACCACACCTATCACTCCCTATGGTGCCTGTTGCCCAGTGCCAAGCCATTGTAGCAGATTTTTTTCCCCTTCCACATCATGGTTGTGGGTGGCATGCAGAAAATCCCACAGACGTCTCAGTACACAATAGGTGGCTTTCTCTAGTCTACTCGAGTCAGGCCATCAGTGACACTTGCCCTGCACCCCCCAATAAGCACATGAGAAAAGTTGCTTGGCATATAAATTGGCCCACATTTTATTGAAAGTCAATCATCAAACACTTGAATAAACCTGTGGCAGACCCTGCTTCAGAACTTCTCCCCCTTAGTGAGGGCATCTAAACTACAGGTGACAGCAAATGGTTGTCTATTCCTGTTTCGAGCCTTCCCACCCCAACTCGAAGCTGCAGACCGTCAGTTGACACCCCAAGTTTCCCGATGCCAACCCCAAGGAGTCGAAGAAGCTGGACTGCACTGCCCTTCCCCAAGCTGAAAAGCCTTTGAGGTCGATTTTGCAATGCAAACCCAAAGGATCACCAGCCAGCCTCCCTGAGCCACAGCCATGAGGGACTGGGACTAGTTCACCCACTGGGTTCTGCTTCCATCAGGGTACACACCAAATCCCTAGTTCTGCCCCCTTGGCTCTCACCAAACCTGCCAGATGTGACTGTTCTGGCTTCAGGAAAAAAAACCACCTGACCCAAATACAACAATCTGGCTTTGTTTGGCAGGTTTTTGTCTACCCCAATCAGGTGAACGGCAAAAAAGTCCTACCCGGCTCCAGAAGCAAACAGCTAATCTCACACTGAGCAATGGGAGGTTGGGTGAGGACTCCAAAGCATGCTGAGTCAGACCATGCTGAGTCAGAGGGTGGGTGAGGACTCCAAAGCATGCTGAGTCAGACCATGCTGAGTCAGAGGGTGGGTGAGGACTCCAAAGCATGCTGAGTCAGACCATGCTGAGTCAGAGGGTGGGTGAGGACTCCAAAGCATGCTGAGTCAGACCATGCTGAGTCAGAGGGTGGGTGAGGACTCCAAAGCATGCTGAGTCAGACCATGCTGAGTCAGAGGGTGGGTGAGGACTCCAAAGCATGCTGAGTCAGACCATGCTGAGTCAGAGGGTGGGTGAGGACTCCAAAGCATGCTGAGTCAGACCATGCTGAGTCAGAGGGTGGGTGAGGACTCCAAAGCATGCTGAGTCAGACCATGCTGAGTCAGAGGGTGGGTGAGGACTCCAAAGCATGCTGAGTCAGACCATGCTGAGTCAGAGGGTGGGTGAGGACTCCAAAGCATGCCGAGCAGGACACCAGGCAACAAACGGCCACAAGTCCCGCCCATCCCAACAAAGCACTCAGTAGGGTGCAGGTATCATTCTGCCCTTGCCTTGCATGATGTCAGGATGCAGCAAGGAGCGTGGACCGGTGGCGCTGGAGCAGCATCCTCATAATAAGCCATAAGACAAGAAGAGGCAATTGGCCATGTGTGAGTGCTTGTGCCTAGGTGCAGTTTTCTAGTCAAAGTTTTAAGGGGCACAGTTAAAATCCAGTGGATATGGTGGAAGATGAGATCTCTTACAAATCAGTAACTTTTATTTAAACAGACATTTGGTTTGTAATCTTTTCTGCTGTTCTAATTGCTTGTATGTTGTTTTCATTTTGTTACTGCCGTTTTACCATTGGTTAAGATTTTTAGTGTCGTAGTAATACTTTCATTCCGTGTACCACTCTGAGAACATTTTAGGTAGAAAAGAAAATGTCTGCATACATTTTATGTAGAAATAAAATGGATACATGCATCAATAGATAGTAGCAAGAATTGAACAAATATAACTTGCCTACCATTAATAGCTCCTGCAACCTGAAGCCACAGTGTAATGTTGGGTGTATCCTCAGCAGGGCTGGCCCATCCATGAGGCCAACTGAAACTATTGCCTCCAGCAGCAGGTTGGTGGTAGTGGGGGGGGGGCGCCCACATCTATCCACTTAGTTGCCTCCACTGTTCCTTCTTCTACTTCCACTCCCTGGATTGAAAAAGGAAGAGAGAGACAGAGAGGAAGTAGACATGTGGAGGGGAGGGGAGTGCTGAGCTAGAACATTGGAGAGTGGGAGGAGCAGAGGCTGGCACATCACTGGGTAAGAGGAGCAGCATTTGACATGCTGCTTCAAGGGTTAGGTGGTATTGGGCCAACCCTGGTCCTCAGGCACACTCCGAATGCATGTGGGATGGTGTGAGGTTCAAGAGGCTTTTTATGCACCCTTGAACACACCCCAGAACCCTCTGCAGAAGTTCCATGACAGACAAATGGTTGTAGAAAGGGTGTCTTGAAAGTAGCAAGTCTGAAAACCAAGAGAAAGGTGCCCTCAAGAGAAAGGGCTTGCTATAATACCAGATAATAACAAATACATTGCAAAGAGAAATAGAGAACATACCTAAATATGCCCACACTATAGGGAGGGCAATGCAAGGAAATGTTCCTCACAGGACCAATATACCATAGTCTACCATGACAGCCAGCCAGGGAGGCGTTTACAAGATGTACTAACCGTGTGATCAACCTTGAGGTTTCCTTCTTCCCCTTCTGCTTTAGGGTGAAGAAAATACAGAATATGGGCTGCCAGCCGGCTCTGTAGAATGTTCTCTCACTTGGAATGACATCTCCTGGCTACGGAGCTTGACACGCCTGCCCCTCATCGTCAAGGGAATTCTGACAAAGGAAGATGCAGAACTGGCAGTGAAACATGGAGTTCAAGGGATTATTGTATCCAACCATGGGGGGAGACAGCTGGATGGAGCACCTGCAACTGTAAGTGATGGACTTGCATCTCTCATGCTCACATGTGCAGGAATCTCCATGTCCGCAACTAAGGTGTATTTGCTTGTGCATGCGCATAAACACGTATGTTTGTTCCCATGTAAAAGCTAGATAAATGTAGAACCAGCATTGGGAGAAAGAGGAAGTAAAGCCTGGATTGAAGAAGGTTTTACGTTTGTGCAACGTGGTGCAAAGATGCTCTGTTGCTCTGGGATCAATCCTCCCTCCCCCCCCCACCGCCGCCAAGGCTTTGCAAGGCTTTACTGTGTCTTTCTAGTTCGGCTGAACTAGAAAGATGCAGCAAAGCCTTGGCGGTGGGGGGGAGGGGAGGGAGGATTGATCCCAGAGCAACAGAGCATTGATCCCACGGCTCCACGTGGGGCATTCCAAGTGGGCATTCAGGCTTCTGATCCCTTCTTGCAAAGATGCAGCGGTGCTGGTGGCGGTGGTGGGGGCTGCCCCCAAAAGAAGTCACCCGCTGAAGAAAGGGGCTGAAGAAAATAAGGGGGACTGAAGAAAAGACGTGGCAGCGGCGGGGGGAGGGCTGACCCGACGAGACGCCATTCTTCCTACAGAGAGAGAGAGTTCTGCTGCTGCGGAAATATAGTTCTGCTGTACAGTTCTGCCATATATAAACTGCTTTGTGAACTTTTTTTGTTGAAAATAGTATGGTATATAATAATAATAATAATAATAATAGTGTATTCTAAAACCTTTGGGTTCACTGACCTGTACATGTCTTGCAGCGCAATCTTATTACTGGCATAACTCAGTGGTATCCTATCCAACTTACACCACCGGTGTAATCCAGCGGTGCAGCGAGAACGGGAGGCCCCAGAACGGAAAGGGGATTCAAATCCTCTCCAAAGCGGGATTCAAAGGAGATTTGAATCCCCTTTCCATTCTGGGGCCTCCCGTTCTCGCTGCACCGCTGGATTACACCGGTGGTGTAAGTTGGATAGGATACCGCTGAGTTACGCCGGTGGTGTAAATTGGATAGGATTGCCCTGTCTGTAAACACTGAACATGCTGTGAACAATGACATATGGCCAAAGTCATCAAAATTGTAGGGAACAAAAATTGTACTTCAACATTTTCCTTTTAAAAATAATAAAAGAAAGAAAGAATAACCTTTTCATCTCTAATGGGTTGAAAATTCTGGAGCACCAGTGGAAGATAGTTCTGCACCCTGTCCTCAGACAGCAGCCCCTGTACCTCCTGAAAATCTGCTCCTGAGGGACCCTCCAGAGAACAGGATTATATGAAGCATGAAGGGCTGTAGGGGGAAAAGGATTAACAAAACTATCTGCCCACCCCCTTGTGTGAACAGAAGTGCCACTCGTCCACACAAGAGCACATTAGGATCCAATGGAATGTCTTTCAAAATAAAGTAAAAAAAATTAACCATGCAATCCTATGCATGTCTACTCAGAAGTAAGTCCCATTGTGTTCAATGGGGCTTACTCCAAGAAAGTGTGTATATAGCATTGCAGCTTAAGGCCAGCCTAGAAGCAGGCTTGCCTAACTCTGTGCTACATTGGGGCCCATGTAACTTTGAAAAATTGCATGCAAATTAACTAATCAAAATAATGAATTATTTTCAACACAAACATAAATTAAAGAAAGGATCGGAAGGTCCAGTCACAGATATCCTGTGTCTCATCTACTGTGGCCCTAATCCCATGTCGCGCTTGAGCACATGCATGAAACATGAATACTAGACGGTGCCAATCAGTGCTCAGGTTGCCATTTCACACGCTGTGCCTAATGAGGTTGATTTTGAACTGTGGGCAACATACTGTAGGACAATTCTGTTTTTCTAGTATAGCATAAAGAATATGCTCTTGGACTTTAAATAGGTGCAAGCCAAGCTGTTACAGAATCAATTATAGCATTCAGTCACACATAACCATGTGTTTGCATATGGTGGGAAGAGGCCTGTACGGTGATCTGTGGTTATGAGAACAAGGGTGTAGGAAGGGTATCTACAAAACACTGGAGAGTTTCTCTCCCCACAAGTGTGTCTCTGTAGCCATTTCTGACTTTTTCATTTGTTCTTCCTTTGCAGATCGATGCCCTGGCTGAAATTGTAACCGTGGTGCAAGACAAAGTTGAAGTCTATTTGGATGGAGGGATACGAACAGGAGGCGATGTACTAAAAGCGCTGGCACTTGGGGCAAAATGTGTCTTTATTGGAAGGCCTGCCTTATGGGGTCTGGCCTATAAGGTGACTAAACATCGAGTCTGTATGCTTCAGTAGCGTAGCTAGAGGGGGGCGGCGCGGTAAGTGCTGCACGGTGCTACACGGCAGTGTAAAGTGGTCCCTCCCACTCACCGTCAGAGCCATTCCGGCAGCGGTGCCTTCGTTGCTGGAATGGCTCTGACAAGTGGGAGGGGCCTCTTTGCACCACCGTTTAGCACCATGCAGCACTTACCGCACCCACCCCCAGCTATGCTACTGGTATGTTCGAATAACTATGATGGGCTTATAAACTGAAGGAGGAAACAGAGTTTCTCCCTATCCTTTTCCACCTGCAGTGGATCATGTCTCTCATTTGGTTTTGTATTGCATTTTTGTTCAGTGCTCCAGTAATGGAGCTGTCTAGGTCTCTCCAGGCAAACTTGATGCGCACCTCCAATATCTTGTGACCCATGGGCCATGGCTATGTATTAACACATCACCTTCTCAGTCTACTTTATGCTTTTGATGAAGTGGGCAACATCCTCTGAAAACGCATGCTGCAATAAGTCCATGAGGGCATGCTCCAGGGCTAGTATATGAGATCTGTTTGCCAAGAGGGAGCTTTAAAACTAGCTTGCAACACAGCACAGGAAAGATTTTATCCATAAAGCAAAGGCCCCACTGTGGGCATGCAAACCTTTTCGGTAGGTGTAAAGGGGCTTGCTCTATTGCAGCCTTCATCCCTCGTGACATGGCGCTTCTGTGTATTTTACAGAGCATTTTATTTGTTCCTCATAAAAGTAATATTCCTCATAATATTTGTTGGCCTTCATTGATCCCTTGATCTTTCTCACAGTTATGGTTCTTGGAAAATGTAACCCCCCCAAAAGCTACCATGGGGAAGAAGGGAAGTCAGCATGTTGCCCTCAGAGAAGTCAAGATAACATGAGGGTTCCTTCAGTAAAGTCTGAGAAGTGTCAAAGATGAGGAGGACCTGGAAAAACGGGACGCTTGATAGATGGTTGTCTTTATTCAGGACTCACCTGATAGGTCTGTCCCCTAACTTGGAATTTACCCTCCTCCCCTTTTTTGCCATCCTGGTTTGAATGCCTGCTACTAATAAACTAGGACAGCAGTAACATTACTCTTTGGGGATGTTCAGACAATACCTTAGAGCCTAATCCTATACATATCTAAGGTAAAGGTATCCCCTGCTCAAAAGCTAGTTGTTACCGACTCTAGGGGTGGTGCTCATCTCCGTTTCAAAGCCGAAGAGCCAGTGCTGTTGGAAGACACTTCCGTGGTCATGTGGCTGGCATGACTCAACACTGAGGCGCACGGAACACTGTTACCTTCCCGCCGAGGCTGTACCTATTAATCACAATTTCTTGCTTTCGAACTGCTAGGTTTGCAGGAGCTGGGGCCGAAGATGGTAGCTCACACCGTCATGCGGCACTCGGGTCACGAACTGCTGTCCTGCCCGCCTTCTGGTCTGCAGTTCAGCGTCTTAACCACTAAGCTACCACCCAAAAGTAATTCCTATTGTAGTCAATGGGGCTATCCACACTTATCCCAGGTAAGTGTGGTGTGGATAGGATTGCAGCCATAATTACCTGCCCCGCCACACATGCTTATGGATGTGAACACTCATGGCATACACCCAGCCTGGAAATGGGTAATAGCTTTGATCAGCAACTTTGAGATGGCAGGAAAGAGGCATCCTTGCTCTCTTTTGCTCCACAATCGTCCCTCTATCATCTTGTCCAAACAGATTTAGTAGGTTTCTGTAGTGCTTCAACAACTATTTGATTAGAGAGAACAGCAGCAGAGGCATTGCTAGGGGGGTGGGGGTTGAGCCCCCGGGTGACAGGGCAACACGCGGGTGGGGGGTGCACAACCTGCCGATTTGGCTGGCACTGGCAAAAACTGCCTTTTTGGTGACTGTGCTGGCAAAAACTGCCTTTTTGGAAACGGTGCCGAAAGCATGAGTCGCCCGTGCCGCTAGTGTGGATAGCCCCATTGACTACAACAATCAGCCCGTGCCGCTAGTGTGCTTTATTGGTGGAAAAACCGACAGGGGCGTTTTTACAATTTTTGGGGGGTGGGGCTTGTGCCATCACACACGGGTAGGCAGGGACTGTGATGTCACTGGGGGGTGTCACGTGGTGCGGCCCCTGTATCCATGGGGCATAGCTACGCCTCTGGATAGCAGGACAAAAGGAGGGAGGATGACTACTTTGGGAAACTATGCCCCTTCCGGTCCAGTGGTGTAACAAGGGTGCTGCGAAGGCAAGTAGTTGTGCAAGACTCCGTTACACTGGAGTCAGCGCCCCCCCCTTGCTGTTGGAGCCATTCCAGCAGCAACAGTGAGTGAGTGAGGGAGTGTCCTGTGTGTTGCCTTTGCTGCCAGAATGGCTCCAACAGCAAGGGGGAGGGGCCGCTGACTCCAGTGTAACGGAGTCTTGCACAACTACT
Source organism: Plestiodon gilberti rubricaudatus (assembly GCA_026170595.1). NCBI lineage: Eukaryota > Metazoa > Chordata > Lepidosauria > Squamata > Scincidae > Plestiodon > Plestiodon gilberti. The sequence continues at coordinate 102,648,948 of JANXHW010000002.1, read as the reverse complement.
TGCCTTCACACCACCCTTGTTACACCACTGCCGGTGACCTACTGCTTTCAACCCAAAAACCATTGTCCAGCTTCAGCCTACTATGCTATACTATACGATTTACAATGTTCCTATTTTTTGGAACAGGGCGAGGAAGGACTTCAAGAAGTGCTGAAGATTTTAAGGGATGAATTTCGTCTGTCAATGGCTCTAGCTGGTAAACATTTTTCCCCTTTACCGCTAGGATTGGTCCCCTTATTGTGAGCTCCTGCTGTATTCTTTGTACCTAAAATGTGCTTCTGATCCATCCTAGAGCTGCTAAAAGAAAGGAGGAAAATGGCGTGATGAGGTCAAGGCAGAGGCTAAGACTCCAAAGAATATCACACAAACAGTATTAATACTAGCTGAGAGCATTCACAATTCAAACATACTACAGGAGCACAGATTTAAAAGGAAACAGTGCAATCCTAGGCATGTCTCCTACGGGGGAGAAAGGTGGGATAGAAATTCAATAAATAATAAATAATGAAGTCTATTCAGAAGTAAGTCCGACTGAGTTCAATGGGACGTTTGGCCCAATCCTATACTTACCAGCTGATGTCCTAGCGCCTCTTCCGCTGGTGCTGACTGCCGTAAAGCGGTCAGCTCCATCGTAAAAGGTACTCCAGCAGCGTGCTCAGTAGCATGCTGCTGGGGGCACTGACGGGAAGGCTGACGCCTTCCTACCCACGTCACCAGCTCTCTCACTGCCCGCCAAAGCAGGTAAGTTAGCGGGAGAGGTGGGAGGGGTAGGGAGGGCAGAACGAAGGAGGACTCAAAGTGGCTAAAAGCGAATTTTTAAAAATTATAATACAAACTTTCAGAACATTTTAAAAGTCCAACCCAAAACCTAACAGCGAAAAAGCAGTTAACAGAACACTGCATTCCCCACCCACCCTACACAGCAGCGGATCAAATAGAATCTAATCGGTCTCCACAAAAAGCTTGCCTAAAAGCTAGAGCTGAACAAGAGAGTGGATTGGAAATAAAGGGGCCCCGCAGGCTTCCTTGGGAAGGTTGTTCCATAATGAACAACAGCTCCAAAACTGAAAAGAATTTATACCTTTTTTTTTTCAACTCAGGAAAGTTTCATTTTCAGCTGGATCGTTCCATGAATGTCACTGCATAAAGGTGCCTTTAGAAAATATGTGAAAATGACAGATTTCCCTGATTATAATAATCAGTGTGGGAATTTACCTGCTCATTCCAAGGAACATGGGCATCCTTTGTTTTAACAGCTTGTTTCTTTTCATTCAGGCTGTAGAAATGTCTCAGAAATTGGCCCACACCTTCTTCAGCACTCCAAGCTGTAAAGGACCCTCCAGACCAGCAGTGTTCTTCAAAAATCATCACAACCCCCAACTCTTGGTTTTTGAAGCGACTGAAAAGGTTCACAAAGCCACATCAGAAAATGCCCTACCAGACCAGAGTACTCTCTTGTGCTTAGCCATTAGACAGCTTACTTACCGGTACTTGCTCAGCAATTCAACTGACAACATGCGGACTCTAGAAATCAATCCAAATCAACCTAAAGAATTTGACAAACACACACATCCCTTTTCCGGGCTGAAACTTACTCTTAGACAGACAGACAAAAAAAAAAAGAGATGTGCAGATTAATGTTGTCATTTATTTTCCAAATGTATTACAGTGTTGAATAATTCCCTTGTACAGCTAACATGGGATGGGATGTGTGCAACAGAAATTCCTGGTGGGTTGTGCCCATAAAACATGCTACACATAAGAACATAAGAAGAGCCCTGCTGGATCAGGCCAAAAGCCCATCTAGTCCAGCTTCCTGTATCACACAGTGGCCCCACCAGATGCCTCAGGGAGCACACAGCCAACAAGATAACCTGTTTCCTGTTGTCACTCCCTTGCACCTGGCACAGAGAAAACCTACTTCTAAAACCAGGAGGTTGCTTATGGCTTGTAACCTGTGATGGTCTTTTCCTCCATGAATCTGTCCAAACCCCTTTTAAAGGCATCCAGGCCAGGTGCCATCACCACATCCTGTGGCAAGGAGTTCCACAGATGAATTACACGCTGGGTAAAGAAATATTTTCTTTTGTCTGTTCTAACTCTCCCTCCACTCAATTTTAGTGCATGTCCCCTGGTTCTGGTGTTGTGCGAGAGGGAGAAGAATTCCCCCTGTTGTGCGAGAGGGAGAAGAATTACACATGAGCTGATAGATATCTCATGTGCTAGCAAGTGGCACAAAAGATGCCAAGCAATGTACAAGCAAAATAGCATAATGAAAACTTAAATCTTTTGTTCAGCAGTAAAGCATCTTCATACCGTAGTTTTGCTGCAATGTGCTCTTGAATAAACAAAAATCCTAATTTCACAGAACGTAAAAGATCAGAATTTGAAGCCATGTTTAAATAAAATGTTTTATGCTGAAAGGTTGTTATAATATCGCACAAAACATTAAAAACAGATTAATGCCTCTAGCCGTCGGTTATGTAGGAGACGGAACTGCCCTGCCAATCAACATCAACTGATAAAACTCCACCTTGAACTGCCTGCTGGCAATTCTCACCTGAAGATAATTGCAGAGGCCGATTGAAACGTCATGTGACCTGATTGTTTTTAATATTTTGTGCGATATTGTAACAACCTTTCAGCATAAAATTCTTTAAACGTAGCTTCAAATCCCGATCTTTTACGTTCTGTGTTAATCGGTGCTGGCTCTGAGGTACTTTTGCATGTAACAACCTTTCAGCATAAAACATTTTCTTTAAACGTAGCTTCAAATCCCGATCTTTTACGTTCTGTGTTAATCGGTGCTGGATTTGAGGTACTTTTGCATGTAACAACCTTTCAGCATAAAACATTTTCTTTAAACGTAGCTTCAAATCCCGATCTTTTACGTTCTGTGTTAATCGGTGCTAGCTAATGAAAGCTTCCAAGCAAATCCTAATTTCTGTTCACCTCAGCTGTCTTGGTCTTGCTTTCATCCTGAGTCAAGTGGTGGGGGACAGCAAGAGTCTGGGAAAGATAATATTACTCTGAGTGGCCTTACTCCTGGAGGTTTTATTTTTGTTATGGAGAAGGCTGATGAGTTGTTGCATGAAAGCTTTGAGCAATTTGTGATTTCAGCAGGCAGAAAGTCAAAACCCATCCTTGGGAGCTGGTCCTGTTTAGATCATCTGCCTTCCTGTGTCCTTCACTGAGGATTTTACTGTTTGCTCCATTGATAACAGTCCTTGCTGGCAAATTCATAGCTGCCTTGATAAGCGGTTAAAATAACACTGAATCAGCCAGCATAATGAATTTCAAGGATGTTCACCTGGCAGTGCAGCAGCAATATATCACAGTGATAAAACTTTCATGGCTCCTGCGCAGTTGGCTCTGGAGGGTCCCCAGAGAATTTACTGAGGAACATACTAGACCTTCTGAAAAGAAACACAAACATCACTGCTGACTTGATTTTGAGGCTTCTAATACTGCATTTAGCTAGTCGGCAGAATTACAGTTTTAATGGTGAACTCAGATATTTGAAAAGGCCTAGAATATGGTAAAGGCAGCAAGAAAGGCAAGATTCAAATTGCAGTATGTATGTCCATTTTAGTACTCAACTGTAATAGATGTTATCATGAGTGCTCTGAGAGATGTGTATTAAAGCACACATGTGTGCCCCAAAATGATCTTATTGAGTAGGCTTACCAGATCTCCAACTGGGACAGAGTGGTAGACCTTTAGGAGAAGGAATGTGGGCAGGTGTAGCTTGTTAAACCTTAGAGCACAATCCTAGGCATGTCTTCTCAGAAGCAAGCCCCATTGTGTTCATGCCTAGGATTGTGCTCTAAGGTTTAACAAGCTACACCTGCCCACATTCCTTCTTCTAAAGGTCTACCACTCTGTCCCGGTTGGAGATCTGGTAAGCCTATTATTGAGGAACCTTTTGTTACCAGAGATAAAAGCACATTGCACAGGAAAGTCCAGTTAGGAAGTTTTTCATGAGGCTTGTCATTGTTAGGCTTACCAGATCTCCAACCGGGACAGAGTGCTAGACCTTTAGGAGAAGGAATGTGGGCAGGTGTAGCTTGTTAAACCTTAGAGCACAATCCTAGGCATGTCTACTCAGAAGCAAGCCCCACTGTGTTCAATGGGGCTTGCTTCTGAGTAGACACGCCTAGGATTGTGCACTAGGACTTAACAATCTACACCTGCCCACATTCCTTCTCCTAAAGGTCTAGCACTCTGTCCCGGTTGGAGATCTGGTAAGCCTAGTCATTGTACCAGGACTGACAAGCCTCACGAATTGGGAGAATTCCCCATTTAGGGCTTGCCCCAAAGTCACCACCTTTTCATTTTACGCCAGGTAAGTCAAGCTCTTGTGTAAGTCTCAGCTACCAAGTCAAGGGGAGAGGGTTAGTTCCAAGAAGGGGAAAAGACTGCTGGCGCGTAACATTAAGAAGGTGGCAAAGCAGCTTTTAAACTGACTCCTGGGGGAAAGCCGACAGGAGCCGAGGGGCATCCGGTTCGGGACTCCTCATCCCTAGGGAATGAGGGTGCAGAGGATGGGGAACAGTCAAGTAATAACAGAGTAAGAATTGGGAGTGGTAGCGTGATGGGACATGACAGCCAGTCTAGCAGGACAGAAGGCTGCAGGAATAAAGGTGCAAACATGCAGCCCTTCTTGGGGGACCAGGTATATAAGTGCTTTTATGCAAATGCACGAAGTCTACGGGCAAAGATGGGAGAACTGGAATGTTTGGTGGCTAGGGAAAACATTGACATAGTAGGTATAACAGAAACCTGGTGGCATGCGGAGAACCAGTGGGATACTGCAATTCCAGGATATAAACTCTATAGGAGGGACAGAGAGGGGCGTGTTGGAGGTGGGGTGGCCATCTATGTCAAAGAGGGGGTAGAATCCACCAGAGTAGAGCTGGAGGGGGGCTCTGACTCCTCCATAGAATCACTGTGGGTTAGATTACCAGGCTCAAAGAGTGATGTAATAGTAGGGGCATGCTACCGTCCTCCAGATCAAAAACCTGAAGGGGATCTTGAAATGAGGAAGCAAATCAGGGAGGTGTCAATGAGAGACAGGGTTGTAGTCATGGGGGACTTCAATTATCCTCACATCGACTGGGTCAATTCATGCTCAGGTCATGAAAGAGAGACTGGATTTCTGGATATGTTAAATGACTGTGCCTTAGAGCAGCTTGTCACGGAACCGACCAGAGGACAGGTGACTCTGGACTTGATATTGTGTGGCACTCAAGATCTGGTCAGGGAGGTAAATGTTACCGAACCGTTGGGGAACAGTGACCATGCTGCGATCTGTTTCGCCATGCAGGTCGGAGGGAGAGTGCCGAGCAAATCTGACACGAAAACCCTTGACTTCCGAAGGGCAGACTTCCCCAAAATGAGGAGACTAGTTAAAAAAAAGCTGAAAGGGAAGGTAAAAAGAGTCCAATCGCTCCAGAGTGCATGGAGGCTGTTTAAAACAACAGTCATAGAGGCCCAGCGGGAGTGTATCCCACAAAGGAGGAAGGGCTCGACCAAGTCCAGGAGAGTGCCGGCATGGCTAACAAGCACAGTTAAGGAGGCTATAAAAGGCAAGGAAGCTTCCTTCCGTAAATGGAAGTCTTGCCCTAATGAGGAAAATAAACATGAGCACAAATTGTGGCAAAAGAAATGTAAAAGATACGGGAGGCCAAGCAAGACTTTGAGGAACGTATGGCAGGCAACATAAGAGGGAATAATAAAAGCTTCTTCAAATATGTTAGAAGCAGGAAACCTGCCAGGGAAACGCTTGGTCCACTGGATGGTGAGGGAGAGAAAGGGGTGATAAAAGGGGACTTGGAGAGAAATTAAATGAGTTTCTTTGCATCTGTCTTCACGGCAGAAGACCTCGGGCAAATACCGCTGCCGGAACAGTATTTCCACCACTGGGCAAGGCTAGGGCATGGATTCAGGCAAAAACAGAGCAGTAGCTCTTGTGGAGTCACCTTGCTTACCTCGCAGGCATGAGAATAATTCACGTTGGGATTTGCCCCTAGCCTAAGGTGACTGACCTACTAACATGTTGAGGGCTTTGCACATTAGGCCAGGTTTTAGAATGCTGGCGCCAACATCGTCATCAGTTTAGCAGGCCAGTATACACAGATGCTGTTGGATATGAGCAGTATTTGGCTGCAAGGACCTGGGAGGGTAGTGTGTGTTCCAGTCACCTGCAAGGACCTTCACCTGGCCCCTCCTATCTGACCTGGAAGGGGCGTGACCCTGACCTTTATCCAGACATCCTCTCTCTGACCACATGGGTTCTCTCTTCTTCGCATCTGCCTACAAGGGGGAGGACGTGTTTCTCCAGGCTCCTCGCCTGGAAGCCATCTTCTCCACATGGGTGTGCCAGCTGTAGGGGCATACTGACCACTAATGTATAGAGTACCTCTAGTCACAACTAGATGCATGTAAACTGAATGCTGAACTGTAAGTAAAACTATTTTTCTTTTTACTATACAAACCTCAAACTCCGTGTCTCATTTCAATGGTAATGATAGCTAGCTAGCCTGGGTGCTAGGATAACTCTACTGGTTAAATAACTATAAGGTCTTCTTCCGTTTGCAAACTCTGCATATTTGAACCCCCTAAGGTTTATGAAATAATATAATAACCCCCAACAGATGCCAGTTTTGTATGATGGGCTGTTGCACCCAGAACGTCTGTACACAAAATGGAAACACAGGCCAATATTTTGAAAACCTCAGGTCAAGCAGATTCCCTTGGACGTGGTTTCTCCTCCAATTGCACATCCTGGGAGGAAAGGATAATCCCATTTGTGCCTATACTTAAGGCAATAATGTACTCATTCTTTCTAGGCACCTCCTATTTGTATTTACCAGTACAGAACATTTATTTACCCCCATTGAACACAACCTTTCAATAATCTCTGTACTCAGTATCAAGACATCTGCATTTTCCCTGTTTACTTTGTAACTTCCTGCTTTGCACATAACCTATGGCAGGAGTTCTCAACCTGTGGTACGAGTACCCTAGGGGTACGCAGACCAATGGCAGGGGGTACGCAGGAGCATGCCCCTTATCAGCATCAATCAGTAGTTAACTGCTTGTTAATTAGAACTTAAATGCAATCCCCCCTGTCTGTCTGTCTGTCTGTCTGTCTGTCTGTCTGTCTGTCTGTCTCTCTCTCTCTCTCTCTCTCACACACACACACACACACACACACAGAGAGAGAGAGAGAGAGAGAGAGAGAGAGAGAGAGAGAGAGAGAGAGAGAGAGAGAATTAAGTAAGACATTTTTTCACTTTTAAAATTGTGTTAGTACTTTTTATTTAATGATTAATTAGCTAATTAATTAATTGATTAATCCAATCAATTTGCAGGGGGTACTTCAGAAAATTGGACCGTGATAGGGGATACCCAGGTCTCCAAAGGTTGAGAACCCCTGGCCTATGATAAACCCCATTCCAATGTGCCTGACATCCCCTGGCAGGTCTGAATTATAAACCTGTATTTACATTTTGCTTGTAGAGTGTTCTTTGTACATTTGCATTAAAGCCCTCACTGTTAAGCCTTTGGATCAACCTCTTAGGCAACATCCTCTGTCTATTAGGAAAGATTCCCTTGATTGTGTGTCAGAAACTGGCATATCAGCACCCATTGCGAGTCCATTCATCCACCAAGTTACACATTTACACAGTAATACGGTACGCTTCAGAAGTCCTTTCTTATCCTGATAACCCCAACTGCTCTGTTCATCCCCAGAGCTGCAAGTAGCAACAACTCCAAAACTCCTTAAATATTGGAGGATTTTGATCAGCAAGCTTCTCACTATACCCAGTGCAACACCTACTGTGTGTTGCATCAGATTAGGGTTTCTACAAACTATTCAGAACCTCTGGATCCCTGCAGGCCACTCCAAACCTCTTCAAGAACTCAGGTAGCTATAATCCCGTTTTGAACTCTTTCACGTTCCCTCTTTGCCACCCCTCCGCTCTACCTTCTCTCTCCCTTCCCCTAGCTGATAGAAACTGGGGTGGAAGCGCAGGGACTCCTGGAACTTGCTCCCTAAAATTTGCCTTTTTACCTAATTTCTGGCGCAATCCAGGGCAAATCTAGGCCTGCGAAGTGCATGTTCCGCCAGCCTTAGGTGTCGCAAACGTGCCTAATGGCACTTTTGCGGCACCTCTGGAGTAAGTGGCGACAGCGCGGAGGCAGGACTCCACTAACTCCTCCCTCCCCCAGACTCCGCACCGCCGGGCCCAGGTAGGTCCTGTGCCGGACAGTGGGAGGGTGGGCCAGGGTGGCGGGGGAGGGGTCATTGGCCAGCCCGGCCTGGGAGGGGGAGGGGATATTGGCACCGGGCTGTGCCAATATTCCTGTCCCCTTCCCAGGCCGGCCTTAGATGGCCTCCCCAGTTGTGCGCCAGCTCCAGAGCTCGCGAGCATCCAAGGAGGCCCATTAGGGCCACCGGGGCTTACACCATGGAAAACCCCAGCCATGCCGGCACGGGCCGCAACCTGCGCAGGATGCAGCAGCCGGTCATTTAGGCTGGCCGCTGCAACTTGCGCAGGATTGGGCTGTTCATCAGATACACCAAATGTTGGGAGCCCCCTCCACTCTCCCTGTTTTTTTGAATGGGACCAGCACAGAGGATGGAGGCTGCGCTGAGAGCAACCAAAGGGGAAGAAAGGGGGCTCATACCTCTTCTTATCCATTTGGGGAGAGGGGGCATGCATGCATGGGTTTTTTTATGGGAAGGGGCAGGACAGGGCAGGGTGGCAATTCTGAGTGGTCTCAGTAGCAGCACTCAAGCACCGAACAAGCCATCAATCCCTCTGATCAAAACCTGTGGTGGTATAGTTGAGAATAGAGGCCATTTCCCTATCTGCAGAATCAACTATGTAGTGAACTGGCTTTGACCACAGCAGCCAAAAACATGAGTGATCATCTGCTCTTGAGATGGGAAAAGTGCCTGTTTTTCTTTTTGAGAGAAGAAGCCTGAAGCAACTCTTCTCAGAATTCACTGTGTTCCCGAGTCGTTTCTTCAAGGAACAAATTGTGTGTGCCTTTCATCAACAACCACAAGAAGTCATAACATTTATTATACATGCATTCAGGAATCTGTCGTTTCAAGGATGTCCTCGAAATGGTGGAGGTGAGGAGAAGCTGCCTGGGTCGGGTGGGACTTTGCTAATGGCCTGATTAATCCAAGGGGAATGAGGGGAGGGGGAAGTATAAAGGGCCAAGTGGAAAAGCAACAAACTCCAGCAGCCCCCTGATGCTATCTCTGACGAGGGACTTAGACCAAAGCAAAAGGCCCTGAACTTTGATTCAGTCATCATTCGAATCTCATTAAATCATCTCGAGAGGTTTGGGCTATTCTTCGTCTAATCCCCAATTTCACATTTGCTAGTGACTGGGCATAGCATAGGGTGGGGGAAAGAACTGGACAGCCTTGAATGTGATGAACTGAACTGCCAAAGTTGTCAAAGCTTTGCCTGCTGCTGGAACAACCCCTCCCACAGCACCCTGAATAATTAGTTGCCGCTCATCTCTTTTCCTGTCACTGTTAGAAGGAGGGCCTGCAGCCTTCGCAACGTGCTCCTGGGTCCAACCGTGTGGAGCCATGTCGCTGGCTGGGGTGAAGTGTCTGGTGACAGGAGCTGGTGGGTTTCTCGGTCAAAGGATCGTTTGCCAGCTGCTGGAGGAAGAAGAGAACCTGGCCGAGGTCCGAGCCCTGGACAGATCAATCAGCTCGGAGACGCTCCAGAATTTTGGAAGTAAGTGAGCACTCTGTGGTGGTCTTCTGGAGGTAGAAGGAGAGCTGACTTAAAGGGATTTCTCATCGGGGAAGTTCACTGAAATGACAAAGCTTTTGACCAGGTTGTACCGCAGCAGACTGTGAGTGAGGACTCAGACAACTGAACGTTTTATAAATGCTCAGCATGCAGGAAGTTAGCATGTCAGGGAGAGGGCTTCTAGCCTAGCCTTTTCTTGAACATGCTAGTTTGCTACGTGCATGGAATCACTATGTGCATGTGTGGAGAATTCTGTCTTGTGAGCCCCCACTTCCAGTCTGGAATGGTACAGTCTAGATATAGGTTTGCCGCTTCAAGCGTGCTTTCAAATAAATGCTATCATCAGAACTGGGCAAAATTATTTATTTTTTATTATTATTATTATTTTTAGTAATTTGGCCTTCAGACTGCTCCTTGAGAATGTTTCTGGGTTGAAAGAAACGTCGGGTTTCTAAGGTTGTGCTGTGGATTTTTAATGAATTTCTGCCTGCCTGCGCTGTCAAAGAAATTTGAAGAACGTGAGCAGGATCGATTTTTGTTTTTTATCTCAGTTGGACTTTGTGTGTTTTACATGGCTTCTGTACCCGTATTCCCCTTGTCCATAAAAATTGTGGCTGGCCATGAAAGTTTCCGTTCGAAAAAGTTGCAATTATAACAATATATTCTAGGCTGTGATTTCACATACAGTAGCCCCTCTTTATCTGCGGGGGGTTGGTTTGACACCCCCCCCCCCGCAGATACTGTGAATCCACTGACTGATGCTGGAGTTCATGGGACGGTACTGGGTCCCAGTGCCGCAAATACTTACTGTACTTTGCGGCTGTTCCAGGCCCTCCAGAAGTCGCACAATGCGACCTCCCCATACCTCAGAACACCTCCCAGACACGACCAGAAGCAACTTCCAGTTTGCGTACACGACTTCTAGAGAGTTGTGTCTGGGAGGTTTCTAAGGCGCAGGGAGGCCACCTGCAGTTATGCAGGGGTGCTGGGAGGCCATCCGTGGTAGGTCAGAATGGCTAACCTGCAGATAATGCAGGGCCACTGTACTTTCTAATAAGTGTAAGACCAATTGAACGCAGTGGAACTTACTTCTGAAAAAGATCACTTAGGCTACAATCCTATGCACGCATTCCTGGAAGTAGGCCCCACTGAACACAATGGGACTTACTTCTGAGTAGACCTGCCTTGGGTTGGACTGTTAGTATCTGTCTGCAGCATACTATATAATTAACAGTGCAATCCTATGCGTGTTTACTCAGAAGCAAATTCTATTGTGTTCAGTGGGGCTTACTCCCAGGAAAGTGTTGGACTGGAGCCTAAGTGATTCCATGTGTGGTACTTTAAGAGATCAGTTCAACAAATATACAGATTTTTGAAAAAAATCATATTACTACCAGCTCAGAAGCAACAAGTAAAAAATAGCAAATATTCTACCTCTGAAGTATATAATGGTCTTCAGGAAAGACGCAGATTTAGCTAAAGGAGCAGTAGCTTAAAAGAGACACGGACTTCTTGTGTGAGCACAACACTCCGTTCCTGGATGGAGCTTCCAATGATGGAGCAGCTGCCAGATTTAGGATCCAACCAACCCATAGTTCTGTCAAGCTAATTAATTTATTTGCTGTACAGAGGAGAGTTTACAAAGCATAGAAGGGAGGTCCCAAACTCCTTGGGACTGAACCAAGGTACTGCTTTTCATACAAGACATAATGGACATTTAAAGAGAAGAGCAGGAGGATCTGTCTTGGTGTGAAAATGCCTGGCCACGTCTTCTGTCGTTAACTCTAGGAACAGTGGGGAGGTTCCAGTGCTGTACGTGACCCTTTTATAGAGGCCTTGATTCATGCAATGAGGCTGTGTCCAAACAATGTTCCCAGCAGTGATGTAGACTTGAGTCTATTGACTCGGACTTGAGTCAAACTCGTGTCAATGATTTGACTCGAACTTGACTCGGCGATTGTAAAAGACTCGACTCGAGACTTGGAGCCTTTTACAAGTCGAATTTTATTCAGGGTTTAAACCCATTTTCCCTATTAAATAGATAGGGACTCGCAACCAAAGACTCGGGACTTAGGGGTAAAGACTTGGGACGTGACTTGAGACTTGGACCCAGGGACTTGGGACTTGACTTGAGACTTAAGAGTCAGAGACTTGATCCACATCCCTGGTTCCCAGTACCTGAGGTCTGAAATCTCCTCCTCCTCTTGAGATACATGTGACAAAAGGTTTATCCTGTCTCATTCCCATCCCCGCCACTTGATCCTGCTGCTTCCTTCAGCATCCAGTAGATGGTACTAGTATATCACACACTTCTCAGTTTTGGACTACAGTATTTTTCCCTTGAAGGCATTTAATATATTTTTCAGTTACCCAGTCTGATTCCTCTATTATGGGCGTGGTGGCACCCACCTATCTCTGAGAGAAGGAGCATAGTTTCATGGTGGAGCATATGCTTTGCTTGCAGAAGATTCCCAGGTTGAATCTCCAGGTAACAGAGGAGGAGCCAGACCATTTTTGATCCGGGGCCCAAACCCTTGACGCCCCCCCCATAAAAACGCGCGGCCGTAATCCTTTACGCCCCACAGCGCAGCCGCGCAGCAAATTTTTGGGATTTTTTGATTTCAGTTTGGAAGCCTCCTTGTCCACTTTGTACCTCCTGTCTCCATTTCCAGCAGCACACATGATGAGGCATTCATAATGATGTGAATTTTGCTCTGCAGAATAAACTTGAAAGTGTATTGCCCCTTAATGCCCTGGGGGGGGGGTGAATCAGGACTCCTGGGCTGCTAGGCAAGGCTGCAATGCAAGGGGGGGGAAACTACAAAGCCCCGTTACTTCTAAAAAAACCCTTTAAAAAACCCGGAAAAAAACGGGAAAAAACAAAAGAAAAAACCGAAACCTAGGATGTCTCCCGCCCCTCCAGAGGCCCTCTACGCCCCCCCAGGAGCCTCTCCGCCCTTACGCCCTGGGGCCCACTGCCCCAGGGCCCCATATCAGCCTACGCCCCTGCCAGGTAAGGCTCACACGAATTCCTGTGTGAACCCCTGAATTGCTGCTGCCAGTCAGTGTTGGCACTTCTGAGCTAGAAGGAACATAGAAGAGTGAACACTCTGAGCTAGAAGGAACACTTTAACTCTGTTCTGGATTGCAGCCTAAAGCAACATGTTGACGGTTCCATCACACAGTCCTCCAAAATCTGTTATCAGACTTTGGCTCTTCTACAACGTTGGAGGTCTGATCTGAAGCAGGGAAGATTTTCCACCAGCCCCTCCAGGTTGGTCTTTGCTCTCTGCAGGCAAATAAATGATCATCTGTTTCTTTGATGTCCTTTCTTTTAGAACGGAAGAATAAAACTCTCTTAACAGTCATACAAGGGGATATCCGGGACAGGACAGTTCTCGACACAGCTGTCGAAGACGTCTCACTTGTCATTCACACGGCTGCTGTCATTGAGGGCTTGTTACCTGTAGAACAGCAGATTCTCTGGGATGTCAACGTCCGAGGTAAAATTGGATTGTTTCAAGGCCAATCCAGCTGTGACATAACTTCAAACCTGTTCCGCAAAAGTATCTCTTGGTGCTACAGAAGACATTTCCCTCCACCATTCAGAAGATTTGGGGAAAGGTTTTCTCACAGATGTATCAAGCACCCAAAATGAGAGACATCATATTGGATGACATTGGAACCAGGGCTGGTCCAGCCACAAGGCTTAGGGCCCAATCCTGTGTAACTCTTTCACCGGTGTAACAGTAGATCCACCGGTGTAAGTGCACTTATGCCAGTGTAACTTGCTATACGCCGACCGACGCAGGATGGACACTGGCGTAAGCCCCCCCCCCCCGGACGCCGCACATGTGCTGCTCGGACGTAGGACAGATGACAGCACAACTACACTGGTGCAGGGGGCATTCCGAGGGTGTCCAAGTGCCCCCCAAATGCCCCCTGCACTGGTGGAGTTGCAGCGGCGTCCATCCCACATCCAAACTGTGCATGTACAGCGTCCAAGGGGGGTTACACCGGTGTCCATCCTGCGTCCATCAGCGTACAGAAAGTTACACTGGCATAAGTGCACTTACACCGGTGGATCTAGTGTTACACTGGTGCAAGAGTTACACAGGATTGGGCTGTAAAGCAGCCACTTGGAGCAGTGGGCTGGAGGAGATGGCAAACTGCTGAGGGGTGGCCTGCACCCTGTATCTGCCCATCACACAGGGGGATCTACCAGGGGGATCTTGAGGCAAAAGCAGGTTTATCTTCACTTCAAGTAGCTGGTAGCTCTGACCTCCTGGGGGGGGGGGAGAATCTTGCTGCAGAGACCAGGTCTACCCATGACTTTGAGTGGCCCACCCAGGTCTACCCATGGCTTTGAGTGGTCTGCCAAATACTCTAGGTACGTCACTGCTGGCTCCAACCTCTTCTCGTGCTGTAGCGTGCGAGAGGAGGATAGGGCTTACCTCTTTACCTTGGTGCCCAGCGCTGCCACTGTTGCCGCCACCTCTGCCAGCATTCTCTCTACAGCCATTAAAGAAAGCAGCAGCAGTGGTGCTCAATGCCGAGGGAGAGAGGTCAATGAGAGAGCTTGGCACTCCCTCCACAGCCATTCCAGGAAGGAGTAGTGGCGGCAGCAGATGCCGTGGGAGAAGAGAAATGGGCAGGGGTTGGGGTTACTCCCCGTTTCAGTTAATGACAACAGCAGTGCCAATGTTGACAATACTGTAATAATGATGTCCCTTTAAGAGCTTGGAGGGCATGGGGAGGGGGGGGAAGCATGCAGTTCCAGCAACAGCAAAATCTCTGCATTAGCGATGTCCCTTTAAGAACTCAGAGGAGAAGATAGGCAGCCTAGACTACAGCAGTCAAGGATGGAACTGGGGGGAATTTAAGATCTAGTTCCTCAAAGCTGAGGACATAATTGCAGGGGAATGTATGTACAATGGTTTCAGGTTTACTAGCAGGTGCTCCTCTCACAGGGAACATCTACCCCCTCTGCATCGTTCAGACAGTTTATATGTCTGTGGCCAGAGACAGGCCTGCCATGAGGGGATGTCAAGTGGTGACCATTATTGTTATTAAGTGACAAAGTAGATGACAGGCAGTTCTGACCCATGGGTCACAATCTGTACTCTCACACAGCAGCTCCCATTAATGTCAATTGGGCTTGTGCAGGAGAACATGCCAGAGAAGTGCACCCTGAGCGTATGGATGAGAGTGTGCAGCATTGTTTGCTTGCCAAGGCAAGCACTGACTGAGGGACCACACCTCTTTGAGCTTCATGATGGGCACTGGTAGACCAACACAGTCACTTGAACCATCACTCTGTTGCCGCCTGATTGGTCTTTAGGTGGGGAAAGGAAAGATGGGTCAGCACATCTCGTGTGGGCTCCTGTCTTCATCCCCTGGCCAATCAGCTTTCTCCACACGAACCTTCTGAACCCAGAAGGTCCTTCCAGAGCAGCTATGATTGGTCAGGCGATGGGGAAAGAAGGCGGCTCATGTACCAGACTCGCACAAGCTTCTTCACCCCTCCCCCAGCCAGCTATCCCCCAGGGAACCTCTTGATGCAGAGAGTTTATGGGAATAAGGCCCCAGGCCTACCTGCCCATGAGCATGGCCAGCAGCCAACCAGTCTGATAAGTTGGAGATGGGAGGTAAGAACCGGGGCGGGGGGATGTCTGTGGACATGCACACACAGAGGCCGCCAGAGTTGCATGCCTCATTGCCTGGCGCAATCTAGTGCCACCACTGGGTATATGCGTGAGGGGTCATAGTTGCATCTTTCGCCTCTGGCAACAAGAAGTCCTGCACCATGTTGTGTCATACCCTTGCTAAAGTACCCCTCCCCTGCCTTCTTTCCCAAGGTACACAAATTCTGCTGGAGACTTGCATCCTCAATAATGTCCAGCACTTCATCTACACCAGTAGCATTGAAGTGGCGGGTCCAAACCGCAGAGGTGATCCCATCTGCAATGGCGATGAAGACACAGCGTACCAGATCACCACCTACGCTCCTTATGCTGCAACTAAGAAAGAGGCAGAAAAATCTGTGCTGGGGTTGGATGGCCTGCCACTGAAGAACGGCACCAGTTTGGTAACATGTGCTTTGAGGCCCATGTATATCTTTGGTGAAGGAAGTCCTTTTCTTCTGTATCATCTTGATGAAAGCATCTTAAACAACCACGTCTTCATAAGAGGGTCCAGGAAGGAGGCTCTTGTAAATCCAGTCTATGTAGGGAATGCTGCCTGGGCTCATATTCAACTGGCTAAAGCCATGAGGGATCCAGAAAAGGTTAAGCGCATCCGAGGGCAATTCTATTATGTAGCGGATGATACTCCCCATGTAAGTTATTCAGATTTAAATTACGAACTGACTAAAGAGCTGGGATTTGGCATTGAACCCAAACTAGCTATGCCCCTGACAATGCTCTACTGCTACGCCCTACTGCTGGAAATTGTGAGCTTCTTGCTATGGCCCTTTGTCAGATACATTCCCGCTGTCAATCGTCGCCTTCTGACCTTGTATAATACCCCATTCAGCTTTTCTTACAAGAAGGCACAAAGGGATTTTGGCTACGTGCCTCGCTACAAATGGGAAGAAGCCAAGCAGCACACCAGCCAGTGGATCGCCAAGATGATTCCACTGAGGGCGGCCTACCTGAACAAGAAGCCTGTCTAGGCCAGAGGTCAGCTGACCTCTCCGGCAGAATGCCCTTGCCACAGGGCGAAGGAAACCACAAAGGAGATGGTGGGAGGCAACAGGTCACCCAAGGTAGAAGCCCACTTTGTGAAATGGATGAATAAATATGAATGGATGAATAATGGATGGAAATGGATGAATAAATAACCTCTCTTCATGTTTTGCTGTGACTATCCTATTATTTCAGTAATGGTGCTAGAAGCTAGCGACTCCCAAAGTTTTCTCCCTGACTCTGCCACTTCTCCAGAACCCCCATCGGTTCCTGTAATCACTCATTTCTGGGGCCTGCAAAAAGCAGAGCAGTGATTTATCACAACGTTTGTTCCCCTCCAGGAATGAACAGAAGGGCTTGAAGTAGATTCATCTAACACTCACACAGGGGCTCCACGGTTCTCACAGCAACACCCGTGGATAAGGCAGGTGACTTGGCAGGGGAGCTTATAGCAAGCTAACAGGTAAATGTGGATCTCCCCAAAACACAGTCTGGGGGCTACTAATCTGCTTTTTATTTTAATTGAGAAATTTATTTGCCCAAGAATCTCTAGACCAGCGTTTCTCAAAGTCCTACAGGGGTTTACTTCCCTGTAAGTCTTTGCAGGGGTGTGGTGATGTTGGAGGCAGCGCTCCAGGATCGCGTCTGCCCTCGACCCAAAAACACGTTTTCCCAACGTACCTGGTTGTCCTGCCAGCTCCCCAAAGGGTTTGGGGGGGGCTGCTGCCGCCTCCACAGGCCTCCCCAAGGCTCTAAACAGCAGCGATCATGTTCCGAAGCCCACTTCCAGTTTGCTTGCAGCGGCGCCCCCCCCCCCAAACCCTTCGGGGAACTGGCAGGACAACCAGGTACATTGAAGAAAGTGTTTCTTTGGCAGCGGCTGGCACAATCCTGGAGCGCCGCTGCCGCTGTTCCTGCTGGCCACCCCCCTTAAGGGCATATCATCCTACTTCTGGTAAAAGTAGTGGGTCACGACCCACCACTTTGAGAACCCCTGCTCTAGACTTTCCTCAATACTTTGAATGGATCATTCCCAACATTTTTCTTGCATGGCTAATGCAACGTTGTATATGTACATGCACACAAACAGTTCGAGTTTGAAAAGGACAAGAAGCATCAGGTGTTCGACTAAAGGTCTTACAAACATGGGGCTGTGACCTACATCTGTAAACATCTTTATTTTCCTGGAGGGAGAGAGTTCAGCTGCAGACTTAATCCTGCTGCGTTACATTGCTCTCACGGTGCTATTCATTTAAATAGGGGATTATCACATTAGGTCATGATCTCAATACACCTGCCTTTCTCCACAGTCTCTTACTTAGAAACGTACCAACTCACCAAATTCTTTAATGCCTCTCCATTGTTTTTAAGTGCAGCCACGCTGATTATTTAAAAAAATTATACCCCACCTGTCCCTTGACAAGGCAAATGTCCAAGGCGGCTTACAAAGTTTTTCATAAAAACCAAACATAAAACAGTAAAGCATACAACAAACAACAGTCAGGGTCAGCAATTCAGTCCAACAACAATCAATAAAACTAGAAGTAAAAAGAGCATGTGTGGAAAGGCAAAAATGAGGCAAACAGTACACCATATCCAGGAACAGAAGGCCAACACTTAAACCATCACCCAAACGCTTGAGAAAATAAAATAAAAAATGTTTGGAACCTTCGCCAAAATGCTGTAAGGGAAGGGATAGTTCTTAGATCCCCTGGGGGTTCCATAATTGAAGTTCCATAATTCCACCACTATGAAGAAGGCTTGCCCTCACACTGTCATCCCCCTAATTTTAGTCAGAGTTGGCACGTAGGAGAGCCCCCTCAGATGACCTAAGAGGGTGGGCCGGATTGTATGGGAGAAGGCAGTCCTCTCAGATAACCTGATCCCAACCTGTGAAGAGTTTTAAAGGTAGCCAGAGAATCAAACAGTTGAGCTCTGGTAACCACATGGGCTGCCACATTCTGCACTAGTTGCAACTTCTGGATCATCTTCAAGGGCAGCCCCACGTAAAGCACAGTCAGTAATCCAATCGTGGTATCACTAAGGCATGGACTACAGCAGTCAGGTTCAATCAACTAAAGTACCTATTCCACATCATTAACTGTGGGATACTGCTGCTACCTGAAAGACAATTGAGGTTGGGTTAGTCTGAACAATGATCTATCAAATATATCCCAGACTCAGGGATATTGAATTAGATCAACCTGATGGACTAGGAAGTGAGAGGAAAACAGATCTTTAGACCAATACGTACAATTGTGTCATATCTTCGAGATGGTGGTGGGGAACCCTGACTGTATTTACTCAACCAAAACTACAGGAGTATAAATGATGTCACTGGTTATTTTCATTGTCTAGTGGTTTTACACTGAACAGTTTGCATCACAACATTCATTCCCTTTTCTAGGTGAAATTTGAATACTTTTGATTTCTGGACTGCCAAGACTCCTGTTTGACTGATAACAGGACTTTTGCAGTTTGTACAGCAAGTGTGCTTTTTGTCTAAAAATAAATTTGGAGGTGAGTGCACACTACCAGCAAGCTAAGTGGCAATACTTTTCATAGTGCAACATCTCAAATTCAGATGATTCCCACGCCTGAATGCTCTGCCACCCAAAAACCCTATTGAGAACCTCCTTGCACATATAACGAGTACAGTAAAGACAAAGGTTCTGCCTAGACTTTTTCCTCAACGTACTATTTTCCTATAGAGAGCTAGTAAGGTCCAGGAAACTCTTTACCACTTGATTCAGATGATTCTATATAATGGGTAGCAGATCTATAACTTAATAGATCTGCTACTGTACCCATTCCTCTTTACTCTGGAATGGAGGATACAAGATTCTTATTATCCGACAACAGCCTCTGAAAAGTTTCCCCATAAAGAACAAATGCAGAATTTCAACTAAGAAACAAGATGCAGGAATTAAAAATGAAAGACCAGGGAATTGTTAAAATGATGTTTTATTTCAAAGGAAACAACAGTTCATATAACAATAACATTTCCCAAAACTGGTACTTTGTACTCACATTTGTCTGAGCTCCTAAAATAGCATCTCTATGCTACAATAATAATAATAATAATAAAAAAGACAGTACAACCAATGGCAATACTGTGCAAAAGAATAAAGGGAGTTTTTCCACCTACAGATGAAAAAGGGAGGTATTTTCAAAAACAGTATTTGAGATCAAACACACACACACACACACACACACACACACACACACACACACTTACTTTCTCTGTCTGAATGACATGACACATTTTTGCAAGTTTCTTCACTTCACTGTACTGAGTCAACATGACTTTGCACCAAGTTTGCATTCTTTGTGTCTACCCTGCCTCTCACAAACAAAGTAATCAGTTCATAATATCTGGCTTGCAATATCCAGCCTTCCTCGTCTTTCAGTTTTCAGTTCCATACTTCAACATGCATACTACTGCTACACAAGCATTTCCTGCAATAACCACATAAAGTGTGGATAACATACTTATGTAACATACATGTGTATGTAGATGCATGTTTAAACACTCATATAGGTGGCTTCTGGGAATTAAGAGGCTTACAGCCCAATCCTAAGAAAGATCCGGCCGGCGGCCCATGGCTGCCGGCGTCGCTAGCATGGCTGCCGGGTGGGAGGTCTACTCGGGGAAGGAGATGCTCGTCTCCTTCCCCAAGTGTAAATGGCAGCCACCCGGATGGGCCTCCTCAGATTTCCGCCAGCTATTTTGCTGGCAGAAGTAGAAGAGGCCTTGTAAAGGCTTGGGCGCCCGGTGGGGGTCAGGATACGGCCGAAGGCTGTCCCCCGCCTGGGCCACTGGGGCCAATGGCCACCCTCCCGGCTCCAGTGATCCGCCCCCCCCTCGCCCGCTGGATCCAAACTTACCTGGGTCTGTCAACGGCGCAGTCCTCCCAATGCCGGAGTCGGCCTTCCTGGCTCTCGAGGAGGCGCAAACGTGCCTTACGGCACAATTGCAACTCCTTCCGGCGCCAGAACACTCGTTCCGGCGCCAGAAGGTTATGATGGATTGGGCTGCCCAAGTCCCCAGGCACATCTACAAGGGTGTATGTCATCCATATATTAAAGGGTTGCTGAAGGAACCACTTGTGTACACCTAGTAAACGTGTTCATCACAACCATCAGTGCTGGCCTGTCAACTATAGTTAATGACTATTTGGAACTTTAAATTCCTTCTTTACTTCATTGTCCCATTATAACAATCATACATCAGCATTTATGGTCAAGGAAGCAGTCATGCCTCTGCTCTCTTATCCTATGTGAAGTCTGTGGTGTTGTATAAGGTGAGTCTTGTATCGAAAGCCTTTCCCACATTCAGCACACTTATACGGCTTCTCCCCCATGTGGGTTTTCCGATGTCTTATGAGGTGTGAACTCTGTATAAAGCCTTTCCCACATTCGACACATACGTAGGGCTTTTCACCTGTGTGAGTTCTCTGGTGCTGAGTAAGTGTTGAGAAATCACTGAAACTTTTCCCACATGCACTACATTCAAAGGGCTTCTCTCCTGTGTGGGTTCTTTGGTGATTAACAAGATGCGAGTTCCTACTGAAGCACTTCCCACATTCAGTACAAAGGAAAGGCTTTTCTCCGGTATGGATTCTCTTATGGGTGAAAAGGTGAGAGCTCACAGTGAAGTTTTCCCCACATTCACTACATATGTAGGGCTTCTCTCCTGTGTGAATTCTTTGATGTTTAATAAGGTCTGAGCGCCAATTAAAGCTCTTGCTACATTCAGTACATTTATGAGGCTTCTCTCCCCCTGGAGAGATTTCAGGTTGGATGGTAAGGCTTGATTTCTGTTGGATACTCTCTCCACTTTCAGTGTAACTGAAAGGTCCCAATGGCAAGGCAGTTGGAGTGATGATGTCTTGAAGGATCCCCAAGGTATCTTCTGGATCTCTGGATTCATTTTGCTGCTGATCAAGGCAATTATTTTGCACTTGCTGATCTTCAAAGAGTTCACTGAGACTCTGAGAAGTGGAGTCTTCAACCTGCCCTGATAAAATCTCATCTGGCTGTACATTCTCTAGATCCTTCCCTTGATGAACTTCCTCTTCATATGCACTTGGGATCTCATAGTTTCCTAGAAGAGAAACACTACATATTATTATTACAAATAATTATATATTTTCTCAATTCACTTTTCTACTTTTCAATTCAATATATGAATGTGTTAGAGTAATCCTCTCTGAATGGTACAGAACTTACTTTTGAGTAAACATGCACAGCCAAGCCAAGGAGGAGAAGAAAAGCAATGTGAAGTTAAAAAGGAGAAGTCTGGGTGTTCTTTTGTATTTTGCTGCACAGCTACCTGAAATTACAGGCAAACAGCCCTTTTTAACCCCCAAAGCAATGGATTGTGTACTTTTTTGAGAAAGAATTTCTTCAAATTCTA
Source organism: Plestiodon gilberti rubricaudatus (assembly GCA_026170595.1). Classification (NCBI taxonomy): domain Eukaryota; kingdom Metazoa; phylum Chordata; class Lepidosauria; order Squamata; family Scincidae; genus Plestiodon; species Plestiodon gilberti. Next base: position 102,627,049 of record JANXHW010000002.1, on the reverse strand, counting down.
AATTTATGCTTATACTTCAAAGGAATAAAAACAGCACACACTAAGCAACCTATATCAAAGAATTACACCTATTATTGCAATACACTGACTGTTATTAATCAAATTCAGAAGCTGGTAAGGACAAGAGGGCTTGTTTCAGTTTTAGTTATTTGGAAAACATTTTAAGGCTGCAATCCTATGCACATGGTGTAAGTCCCATTCAACTCAATAGGACTTACTTTAGAGTAGACATGCATGGGCTTACACTGTAGTTTGGTTTTCATTTCTGAGCAAAGTTACGTATGTACCCTCCGACTTGAAAAACATCTCAGAAGCATGAACTCCTCAGGGAAATTTGAACATGATGGTCATGTTCTCTCCTTGACACAAAAAAACATATCACCATTTGCATACATATTTCCCCTCAGACCTACTATTTGGATTCAAGTTCCTTCAGCTCCAATCCTATACATGCTTACCTGAAAGTAAGTCCCACTCACCTCAGTGGGGCTTACTTCTGAGTAGTCACACAAAGGATTCAGGAGAAGTTTACAAATGGCTTTTGGGCATGACGAAGCATTAGCAGGAGACTTCTATCATCCACAGCACACAGAGAGGTGACAAGATGGGCTTTGATTGTTTATGTTTTTTACAATTTGGGAAGGGAGAAAACTCTTAGGCAGCACAGCGGTTCCCAAACTTGCCGCCGTCACGAAGCCCTTCGTGCACGGCACCCTATTGTGGCAGCACCAATGCCTGGCTATCCTGGGCACTGCCATCTTGAATTGCATGAGATTTCATGCAATTCAAGATGCCGGCACCCAGGAAAGCCAGTAAGAAGAGGCCAACCTGTGAGCTTGCCGCAGCACCCTTAGGTGCCATGGCGCACAGTTTGGGAACCATTGCTCTTAGGGAATTTCTACGAAAGGCCAAGCAGCTTTACATCTAGAAAGGAGAGGCTGCTGGAGAGGTGGAGCAGCCAGTGTAGGAAGAAAGAAAGCTTTAAAGCAAAAGGAGAGGAAAAACGCAATCTCACATGCAAGTAATAAATAATAAATAAAATAAAACAGTTTTTATATACCGCCTTTTCTTTGGTCATTGGATTTCTCCTCCGACTTTAATTCAAAGGCGGTTTACATGGGCAGGCTTTCTAAACCCCAAGGGGTTTTTACAATACAATAATGTTCTAATCTTTCGTAGAACCTTTCATTCTAGATGTTTCTTTCACAGTCCAGCTCTCTCTCTCTCTGGCGTTCGCCTCACCACGCTTCAGCTGACAGGAAACCTTGACTCCCACTCAAGTGCAGCTGGAGTTCCACTCCCCCACAGAGGCTCTGCAACTTATCAGCTCGGCGTGCCGGCAGCTCTCCGACATACACAGACACTTCTGGCCGTCTTGAACTGCCATCCTTCAGATCTTCAGGCATATATGAGACAGTCGCTCTACCAACTGAGCCAGACGTCCTACTCTACCAACTGAGCCAGAAGTAAGGTGAGGCACGGAAGACTGAGCAATTAAACTGCAGGGGCATACATATATACCCAATATAGAAACTGAAGGAAAAAAAAAGCCCAAACCAAACAGAAAAAACGTCACCTTCACCAAGCTGACTGTGCTCCACCTCCTGAAACTGAGGACTGAAAGGTACCTTGCTGCTGCCACAGCCCCCAGCTGATCCAGGAAAGTGGAAAGCTGCTCTGTTTCTTGCAGCAGGCAGGCAAACGTGCTGCAGCCTCCTTTTCCTTTGAATGCCTTTTGATCGCTGCTCTACCTTTTCCTATCCTTCCAGGCCAATTGCAAGAGGAGGAGGGCAAAACAGTGTGGCTGCCCCGACCCAGCCAAGGAAGGGAAACGGCAGCACTGGAGAACGAGGCAACAGCTGTGCGGTGCAGCACAACAGTTGCTCAGACACACACTTGACAGCAAGGCAATGGTTGCAACGGTGATGGGTAGACATGGGGTGCCATGCCGTCTCCCCCCTAATCTGTGCCTGATGCAACCAATTCAAATCACTTCATGGATTGCCTGGCTCTGCCTCTGGATAAGGGCTGCGTCATAAGAAAACTGCACATATACAGGCAGACATCTGAGACTAAAATGTCAAAGCAGGGGGGTGGGGAAAGAGAAAATAGTTACAGAAAAGACACCTGAATTAAGCCTCTCATTTGGAAGGTGGTATTAATATTTCCTTTATTATTAAAAATGCCTGATGCTTTATTGATGGGAGGTTTACTATTGCAATTTCAGGCAGTCCATGGTGGAAATCACCTTCTTTTCAAACGTGTCAAACTTTTCTCTCACCTATAAAGTCAGAGGAAACTTCTCTTTCTGTGGACTCTTGAAGCACAGATGTGCACAATCCCTCTTCTGGTTCCATCCAGAGATGTCAGATCCAGGAATCCTGCACCGGGGTTAGGGAGGGGAATCAATACAACAAGAATGTGTTAAATCTCTTCCAAGTACAAGAAACAATATGACACCCACACACCCACACGACACCCACCTTCTGAATTGTATTGCCTTCCAACTTTACTCCTTAATTAAAATCTATACAATGTGTTCTCTCCACTATGCTGCACACATACTACCCCAGCACGTACTGTAGTCTGAAATGAACACAAAGTAGGGGAACCTTCCTTCAGCTGAATAGCAGAAGTGTTATCTTGCTTGCCTATCATGATGCTACTACAGGTGTCCCCCGCTTAACGACGGGATATGTTCTAAAATCCCCGTCGTAAAGTGAAGCTGTCATTAAGCGGGTCTTGCTGTGCTTTCAAGTTTAGCACTGTGCTTAAAGCCTCAGCGTTAAACATCCAAGCTCTTATCTTGTCCATTAGCTGTTTGGCTTTAGATAAGGCAGCGTTTCTCAAAGTAACTTTGAGTGTTTCCGGGGGCGGAGCCAGCAGCGGCAGCGATCCGGGGTATCACCGCCACCAAAACTGCCGTTGTGGCACTTACCGGGGCTTGGGGGAGCTTTGGGGAGGCCTATGTGACCCTCTGCAGGCCTCCCCGATCTTCGGATCACTGCAAACCAGCGATCTTCGGGCGCTTCCGGTTTTCGCGAAAACCGGAAGTGCCTGAAGATCGCTGGTTTGCAGCAATCCTGCAATCACTTCTGGTGGCACTCAGCAGGAGAGTGGCGCCAGAGATTTTATTTATTTTATTTATTTAAAGAATTTGTAGCCCGCCTTTCTCCCGAAGGCACTCAAGGCGGCTTACAACATATTAAAATGCATATAAACAACTTTAAAACAATTAATTGAACACATTAAAATAATTAAAAACACTTGAGATTAAAAACAACCCCAATGGGTCACCAGCATTTACATATATAACCATTTGTTAAAAAGTCAGCCCACCATGTCAGACATTAAAAGCAGTCCTGAATAAAAACGTCTTAAGGCCCCGCCGAAAAGCCTCTAAAGAGGGAGTCGTTCTTAGTTCCAAGGGGAGGGAATTCCACAATTGGGGCGCCACCGCCGAGAAGGCCCTACTCCGCGCCGCCATCCCCCTCATTTCCGCCAATGGCGGCACGGTCAACAGGGCCCCCCCTGATGACCTCAGAGTACGGGTCGGATTATAAGGAAGGAGGCGGTCCCTCAAATACCCTGGACCCGAGCCGTTAAGGGCTTTAAAAGTCAAAACTAGCACTTTGAATTGTGCCCGGAAACGAACCGGTAGCCAGTGTAGCCGCCGAAGCAACGGTCCGACTGAGTCGAACCGACAAGCCCCGGCAACCACCCGGGCTGCCGCATTCTGCACTAGTTGCAGTTTCCGAACAGTCTTCAAAGGCAGCCCCACGTAGAGCGCATTACAGTAATCTAGTCTAGATGTCACTAGGGCATGGGTCGCTGTGGCCAGGTCTGCACGATCCAAGTACGGTCGCAGCTGGTGCACCAGCCGAAGCTGGGCAAAAGCCCCCCTGGCCACAGCAGCTACCTGGGAATCCAGGAGCAGCTGTGCATCCAGGAGAACCCCCAAGCTGCGGATGGTACTCAGCCGGGAATGCAACTAAGGAGTTGTAAAGCAGAAGCTTTCACCTGGTCCAATATTATCCACTTCTGCCCTTTCCAGGGAGAACTCTGACTTTGGTTATGCATCAAGGGGCGGAAATAAATTCTGCTTTGAGGCTCTTGGCAACCACGCACTTGTGAAAAAGAGCTCTGCTATGAAAACTGAATCGTCAATTTCCCTGTTTTCCTATTCACATTTTTTTCAGGCAACAGATCTTTATAGACAGCACATATCATTTGTCCATTTTACACATAAAGACAATGGAAACCAATGTCAGTTCCACACAAAAATTGGGAGTAGCCTTAGGCTTCTGAGTACTGAAATACGCTGCTTCTAAATCGCGTTCTCTTTGCCATGAAATTCATTTTAAAAATATGCACAGATACTATTCTATGTTACTAGGTTCCATGGCAACAAGTCCTTGGGATTCTGTTATAATAATCTCCTTAGAAGTATGTTTCACACCTCTCAATTAAAGCTGCTGCTTCTCTTTTCATTTTTTTAAGTAGCTGAAGTGGGAGGAAGAGGCCTGAGGATTTACACCACAAACAAGCCAAAAGACAACCTTTCACAATAGTTGCTGCTACGACTATATTCAGACATCACACCAAAGCATGACTGAGAAAACTTAATTATGATCTGGCATGATCTGATGCAACGTCTAAACGTAGCCTCTCATTTGCAACATGGTATTAGTATTTCCTTTACTATGATCAGTGCCTGCCTGTTTGTTGACAGGTTTAGTATTACACTTTCAGATTGCTGCTTTTCTTAAAAACCCATTCCTGATATCATTATTCAATTTTCATTATCCCCCCCCTAAATTAAACAAGCACCTATATTTTAAGATAATGAAGAAAACTCTGACGTTGCTTGTACCTATTCTTCACAGTGTTATACGACTCCAGGGATTAGAAAAGATTTGTTTATTTGATTTTCTCTGTAAACTGCTTTGGGAACTTTTTGCTGAAAAGTGGTATTTCAATGGAAGTGTTAATATTTGTTTTGGAGTATTCATAAGTCAATGGTAAGCAAGCTCCTGACTACAGCTAAAGCAGAGGTTCTGGGTTCTGCACCCCTAGGGTGCGTGTCAAGGGGTGTCAAGGGGGTCCAGGTAGTGTGTGAGGTGTTCCCAGAATTTTGAAAACTGTTTACCTTGATACACTTTTTTTTACTAGACAACCACAACGTTTACACATTTTTGTATTTGACCCTGACTGCTGATGAGCAACAAAAGCCAATAATATATTTGGTTTTCACAATATTTATGGTTTTCAGCTTTTTGACAGCATTTGACACCTATGGAATATATAAACAGTAGACAACACTGGATATTTACATACATACGCATGTATGTAAGTCTCGATTTTCAACACTGCTTGTCATCAAAACCAAGGCTCGGAGTCGGTTGGATGCAAAGCATGGTATGCACACCTGGTTTTATCAAAAACTGTTCCATTAATTAACCTTATGATTAAGGGCAGAGGTTCCCAAACTTTACGAGGTAGTGAACGCTGTAAGTAGTTGCAGGGACGATGACACAGTGGCGACAGTGGAAACAACACTCCCATGATTGTGCCAGCACCAGGGTAAAAAACCGTTGTTTTCACTCACCAGGGGTAGTGCCGACCCTCCGGAAGCTGTGGGGAGCCCGCGGACCCAGCTATGGGCCTCCCCATACCCCAGATTACCTTCTAGTTGCGATTTTGAAGCTACTTCCAGTTTTCACCAAAACCAGGAAGTAAACTGGAAATAGCTTCAAATCGTGTTTGGAAGACAATTTGGGTTGCGGGGAGGCCCGCAGAGAGGTCCGCGGGCCCCTCGCATCCTTCAGAGAGCCAGCACAACCACAGTAAGCGAAAAACAAACCCTTTTTTCCCCCTGCACCAGCACATTCCCGGTAGTACGTCGCTCGTCACCACCCCCTTAAGGGGGTAGCGACCGATTCTCCCTGACTGGGGCATCACAACGCCCCAGTTTGGGAACCTCTGATTAAGGGGAAACAGCAGCAGCCTTCTCACTGATTTTTCTCGTGAGTTTGATATCTTCAAATTCTATGAAATGCACTTTTTTTTTTCTTTCTATGTTTGAAATTTAACATTGTTTTCTGAAGTTCTACTTTTTGCCATATATGTTCAGTTCAATTTCAGGAAAATAGTAAATAACTGAAATTTAAAAAACACGTTTTGAGGGTGATGTGCGAGTAATTCAAAATTCTCCTGGAGGTGCCTGAGGCGCAAAAGATTAAAACCTCTGAGCAAAAGCCGATACCACGTAAAGCACAATCCTATTCATGTTGACTTGGAAATACGTACTGTGTTCAATGGAGCTTACTTTCAGGTAAGTGTGTATAGTATTGTAGCCTTAGGGTGCATCAATTAAACTGAAATCTGATGGTGGGGCAAGGAAATGAAATTCTTGATATGCCTGCAGTTGAACTGCCCTCTCCCCTTAATCACACAAAATGGAGCACTAATTCATGAGTTTCTTCCTTGTTCCGTTGGTACAAAGGAAACCAAATAATTCATGTTCTGCTTCCTCACTTGATTATTGTATCACTAAATGGCAGAAACATGTCTGTGCAAATTGCTCACTGATCCATTTCACTCTCCACCTCACTCGACCTGATCAGCAAACATAGTCAAAAATGGTTTTGTGTTACTTCCTTCCATATCATTAGTATTCAATGATACTGAAGCTCGATAGTGATCAGCCCAAGCTGGAACATCACACGACTGAATGATGCATGACGATGGAACTGGGAAACTTGAGCACTCAGGCGTTATAAGCAGAAGATGTTAGGTAGCAGGCTGAGCAATGAAACCAAGTCTTCCATCTAGCAGGAGAAACCGGCAGTCGTGCTATTAAGTTCCAAGTTGATTAATCCAAATATACCAAATCACGATATTAATCAAAACCATGAGATGTTAAAGCAGAATGCATGCTAGTCTGCTTTCTTTGGCCTCTGGTTCCAGCATTTTTTCAGCTTAATTCTAAGTCAGGTCTCACCAGGATTGAGCCCTGGGACATATTCTTAATGGCAACACTGCATATAGGCTGCAATCCTATATACACTTACCTGGGAGTCAGTCCCAGTGAAATCAATGGGACTTACTTTTGAGTAGGCAGACATAAGATTTTATTGTAGGTTTCCTTTTGTGCCCCCCTTGTCTTGCTGAACATACCCAAGATTGTTGCCGATTCTGGGGTTGTTCAGGAAGCGCTGCACTAGAAGCAACAAGGATCAGAGTGCCTGTCTGCCATTTTTGAGGAACCACAACCTTACCTTACATAGGATGGTGTAGTGGTTTGGGAGTCGGACTTAGACCTGGAAGATCCAGGTTCAAATCCCTGCTCAGCCACGAAGCTTCCTGGGTGACCTTGGGCCAGTCACTATCTCTCAGCCCCACCTACCTCACAGGGTTGTTGTGAGGACAAAAAGGAGGGGAGGAAATATGTACACCACTCTGAGCTCCTTGGAGGAAGGGCGGTATAAAAATGTAAAAAAAATGTAAAAAATAAATAAATAAAATCTGAAAACGAAAGAAACAGCTTCCAGGTCAGATCAGCATGATTTCCTAATCAGCTGGAGCCCCAACAATCCTTCATGCAAGAATAAAGCACTGTACTGGTGCCCAGTTTTCAAAGTCTCCTTAAAAGAACGTAAACTTCTAAGAAACGTTTTGTGGTTAAAGGGTACAAACATATGTACAAAACATGCCAATTTTGGGGTGAGCCCTGTACTTCTCCTCACCATCACAATCCATGATGGTGACAGTTATATTGACAGACATATTGATCAGCAATTTGAACAATTGTCTTAGTTAATAATCTGCCCCTGCCCCAACTTGAGCAGGCTGTCAGTGTTTAAAAAAAAAGAAATTGCAGTATGTACATTTATATAGCTGCTTTGGGGGGCCAAGTGGCTGAGAAGCGGGGTATAAATGGAACAAACAATTACGTCAATAAAATGTACGATTTTTTCCCCTTACCTTTTTTTTTTTTTTAAAAGTGGTCAATTTTAAAGCAGTTAAAATATCAGCCACCTTGGGACCCTTTGGGGAGAAAGGCGTGGTAAAAATATTGTAAATAAAATAAATAAACACTGGCAGGAAGAAGCCAGTTGGTGTCATGATGTTCCTAGTTCTAGCCAATCATTGACTGATGTTCCTAGTTCTAGCCAATCAGCACTGTGCAAAGCAAGATTCTCAGTGGTGTAGTGGTAAATTTTGAAGTGCAGGAGCTTGCCAGGACACCTCACATAGCCACACACCATTAATAGCTGGGGGCGGGGTGTGTGTGTGTCAATTTTAAATTTCTTTATTAGCATGTTTCTTCTCCTGCCACTTACTTCAACTTTGAAAACTTATTGTACTTACTTTAAAAGACGTAGCTCATTTCATTCCTAACTCTTGGGAGTGGGTTGCAATAGTTTAAAACAAATGTATAAAAGTTGAAAGGTGGGATAAAAATATCCCAAATAAATATAAAAACTACATAAGGGCACAATTCTATGCATGTGCCATTTGTTTCCATCACTTGTGTCTTTGGGGGCCCCTAATAAGTAACCCAGCCCCCACTCCTCTTCCCCGATGAGCATGATCCAGTCTTACCTTTGCCCCACCTTTACCTCTGCCCCCTATCCATCTATCTACATCCCCTCTCTTATTCATCATTAGTCTGTATCTGGAAGAATGCAGACTGTTGCTTATGCCTCTAGGACAATTTCTCAGTTGGCCTCCTGCTGAACCAGATGGTTCTTCTTTCAGGCCCTTTGAAAAGTTTCAAAGGCAGCACTTGAGCGCTCCTGCTGATGACTTCACAGTGTGCGTCACAGTGTGCGCTGTGTGCTTCACAGTGTGCGCTATGTGCGTCCCAGCGCCGCGCTCCACCCCGACCCCCCCTCAAATACAACTGCGAAGATTGCTACAAACACAGAAGCCACTTCCCCTGAATTCAATCCTGCAGAGAAGTTTGTAGGTTTGATTAATCATTTTTGAACGTAATAGCAGGTTTCCCCTGCTAGATGAAAGAAAAGGTACCTCTGGGCCCTGTGATAGCTAAGCTACAGGCTCTAGTACAGGGGTGGCCAAACTTGCTTAACGTAAGAGCCACATGTGATAAACTTCAGGTGTTTGAGAGCCGCAATATTTAAGAAGCACCCCTGCTTAAATACTGTATATTTAATCACCATGAACTTTAAACTTATGTTTTAATCCAGTGGACTCTCAGTTTATACTTGGTAAATAATTAAAAGCTTGAAAATTTCTTATTTACCTTTTATATTAATTGTGATGCAAAAAGGAGCTCAGCCAACATATTTCCGAGAGCCGCACATTATACGTCAAAGAGCCGCATGTGGCTCAGGAACCGCAGTTTGGCCACCCCTGGTCTAGTGGATCAGGCGATACTGCGTTACATCTTATCAAGGGAGTAGGGTGATGTAATGGAAAAGGCCACAGCCTTTGTTTGTACAACTGTGTCATCCCGAGAACCGGACTATACGACGTATTAGCCTTAAGATTGTAGCCCGGCGTTGTTGGGTTTTTTTGCTTGCTGTTGGTATTTGTTATACTGTATGTATTGTGAGTGTTGAATGTTGTTTGTCTGAATGCCAATAAAGGTTCCTAACTAACTAAAGAAAGAAAAGGTAGGGAAATCGTATAAATCTGAGGTAAGTTCCATGATGAAAGACAGGTGAGATATAACTGTAATGATGAAAATGCCACTTTCATGTTTTCAGTGATGGGGAAATAGCAGCATTGAGGGGGGATTTAAATCTGAGAAACAACAAGGGGTTTAAGCACTCATCTCCCAGCAACGATTCCTTGATCAAATTAGTAGCCCTTTGTAATTGTTTTGACCTAAAGAAAAAGAGAGCATTTAGCTTGGCCCTAAGCTGTCCAACAAAGTCTTCAGTAATTGGGAACTACACTGACAGCACAATCCTATGCATGTCATCGACTCAGAAGTAAGTCTCATTGTGTCCAGTGGGGCTTACTCCCAGGAAAGCGTGCATAGGATTACAGCCCAAGTCCCCAACTTACATCTTGGTTCTATTCTGGAGGTTTGTCTGGAAGTTGGAACAGCGTTATAGTGCCTGCGCAAAACACAAGTCCAGATGGGGTGCATCTGCATGAAAATCAGGTATGGATATCAGGTTGCACATACATCAGATGTGCACAACCTTATGGCTGTAACTTAGGGAATATGACTTAGTGAGTGTTGGCTTACTCACGAGGAAGCTGCTTGACTCACATTATAAGGTGGCGATGCCATACCCCCAAAACTAGATGTGATAGGGCAAAACTGATGCCATTTTTGGAATCAGCGCCCTAAATATACCCAGGAATAGGTCTAACCTTTAAGATACCAAAATGTGCGCAGGTCTGTGTTATTTTATTGGTGTGAGCCATCTTGAAAAACAGGGGGGGGGGCAGAGCCACAGAGGGGTGTCAAAAGGCATGATATAAATTTCTAAATACATAAAGTGTTCTCTCCCAATATTTTTGACACCATCATGGGATATATCCCATAATCACCCAATGCAACACCCATGGTCCCTGTAGCTCATTTTGGCAACTTTTGCTTCGAATTGCTGAAATTTGAACACAAGCTAAACACACAAGTAGTCAAACCCATCATTTTATTAGTATTAAGAATATTTTAGAATATTTTATTTGGTCAAATACCTAACTTCAGAAGTTGCACTCACGCCGAGCCAAATAAAGTGCATGAATTATTTTCATACACATCCTAGCTTAAAAAAAAACCTGCATCTTAATTTTTGCAGAACTTCACAAAGAGTGACGCTCCTCAGTCTTTTCAAATCCAATGTGGGAAGTGGCTCCAAGACTCAGGCTGAAATCCTATACACTTTCCTGGAAGTAAGCCCCATTGAACACAATGGGACTTACTTCTGAGTAGACATGCATAGCATTGTGCTGTCAGTGTAGGCAAGCCAAGAGATTTGCAGTTAACTGTTATAAAACAACTAAATGCATTGCAATCCCTTAAATGGTTCATATCATGAACCCCAAATACATTTGGCAGGTGCAACTGTAAAGGTTTGCCAACCCTCTGTGAAATCTGAACATTCACAAAAGCCAAAGTTCAAGCAGGTATCCTTGACAAGGTGGCTGCAAATATTACTGTGCGATAGAAAAAAGTTGTCTGAAGTGAATTCATCTGTTTAAGATTATAGCCCTTAGAAGCAGCATGGTCCATTCCTTCAGTTATCAAAGAGAGTTACTAGAAACACTAAATGCATGCAGCCCAAATTTATATCTGGATGCATGGTAAAATATATATCTGTGGACCAACACATTAAACAGGTGGAACCACCTTCGTTCACTCTTAAGCAAGATTCCCCCACCCACCACAGTTTTATAGTTTATTCAGTCTAACGTTCATGTATCATAACGTTCATGTAACGTTCATGTTCATCATAGATTAACTAGCAGGTTTTTTTTTTAATTTCCTATTCCAAAGCAAAAAAGAGATTAAACATGTTCAGGGATAAATGTGGCCGACGCGCACAAAGAATGCACACACACAATCATATCCTTGTATCTAAAGCGAAAATAAATTTGACTCCACTACTTCCAATCATCCAAGCAGATGAGAACTCTCACTTCTTCCACAGCCATGAACTACTAGACAAAATCTAATACAACCATGCTCATAAGAATGGGGTGCAGCCAATACTACTGTTTGTGACCTTGAGCGCCAACTCCGGTTTTGTCATGCAAGACCTCATCCATAATTTTGTATAACTGGGGCTGACTTCTCACCCTGTTCTTTCTCCTGGTCATTATCTTGCTGCTCTGCCTGCACTATTGCAGCCTTGGGCATATACACTGCATGCTCGCTTGTGCATCCATTTGCCTAGTTATTTTGCTAACTTAATAAATCCCATTTTCTCCCAGCCCATAGGTGTACGCACTTAACTCCTGTTGCATATATACACCCTTGGGTAAAAATGCCTTATAAATCTGCTAGCAGAATGAAAATAAACCTGCCTACTAAATTCTCAATCCCTTACCAAACATATACATATCCCGCTACAACACGTTGTTACGGTTGCCATGGGTGGAACTATATACGAATGCACGCACTGGTTTGTTTCAGCAAATTCAGCATTAAGACAACCATCATCATCTTTCTCCCTGTAGTTTATTAATGCCCATGGGTGAGATGCCCACAGAGCAATAGCTTTTGGCATCATAGACCAAGAAGCTACAACAAGGTGCTCCAACTCATGGGAGAAAAAGATGAACACTCAGAGTCTGCTCTGTGCTGCTGAGCAGCCTCTGGCCAGCATGAGTGACCCCCAAATGGGTGCACAGAAATTGGGGTGGAAGGGGGTGGGGGAGTGATTGCCAGGTGTCGATAAATCGTCTGAACCTCAGGGTGAACCTTGCTGAAAAGAGAGGCGGCGCGAATAGCAAAAGTGTGCCTCACACAGCCTGGCCCGTCACCCCGCCACTACTCCTCCTCCCGAGAAGCACCAACCCGTGGCGTGCGGGGGACGAGATGCGTTTTCTCCGCGGAGGGCCAGGCAAGGTGCCCATCTTGAAAAGGCAATTGTGCCTCCCGCCTCCCCAGCTCCAATTAGGCTTTCGTTGATGACGCCCCGCTTGAAGGGAGCGAGTCCTACAGAAAAGGGAAGACGAAATTCCCAGAATTTCCCCGCCGCCCCGAGAGCAAATGGGGCGGGGGGCGGGAGAGAGGACGGCCTGGAAGGAGTCGAGGGCGCCCGTCCGCTCCTCCGATCGAGATATCAAATCAGGGCGGGCGGCACCCGCAGTTCTGCCCAGTCGGAGGAACAGGCGGCCACCAGCGCCAGCTTCATCCACCCTCCTCCTCCTCGCCCAGCTCCCCCCAGCCCACACCCCCGTCGGAGCCCGACCACTCTGCAGAGCTCCCCTGGGTAGTAGCGGCGTCTGCAAGCCTCGAGGCGGAGCTTCTCGCTCTCCAGCGTGTCCCAGGGGCCCCGGGGCGGTTGCCGGTCGCCTCCCCACCCGGGCGAGCAAGCCGGCTTTCCCTCACCTCTTTCTCCTCCTCGGCTCCGCCCCGCTGCAGCAGGCCCGCCCGGGGAAGAGACAAAGGCCGCCGGTTCGGCCGAGCGGTCTCCTTCCCCTCTGCCTCGCCTTTGCTTGCGGCCAGCCCCTCCACCACTCTCAGTCGCGTGCCTCCCGCCCGACCCCGCGGAAAATGGACCCCTCCGAGGTCACCCGAGGAGGGACTGCTCCCGCAAGGCGGCTTTCTCGGGCCCTCGCCTTCCAGCAACTCGAGTTTTAAAAGTCTTTTTATGAACACGCTTTCTAAAATCCTGATGGAGAAGGGGGTGAGGCAGCAGGGGTGTATTCTGGCGCGTGACGCCTACCCTTTTTTACTTTATTTTTAAATGACCTGGCCCCTTTGTGTCAAGTGGACGGACGCTGCCCAGGGTTCCAAGCACATGTCTTTATTACTGTACGCAGCAGACGATGCAGTTTTGATCTCTCGATCGCATATAGGCTTTAAAAGATGGCTAACTAAAAGTTTTGATTATTTGACTAGCAATAAACTTGAATTGAGTCTTCGGAAATCTAAAGTACAGTAATGGTGTTTTCCAAATCCTGGAGACGATGACCTCATATAAACGGTGAAAGAACAGGTGAAAAACTTCAAATACTGTACCTCGGAATTCATTTCCATTACAACTTGACATGGGGTACTCACCGGAAAATGGAGGTTAACCAATTTTACCACCCAAACTATTACCCAGTTTTCCTATCAGCAGGGTAACCATTTTATACCAGTGGCAGTCAAGGTGTTTAACACCAAGATGATAATGCAGCTTCTGTATGGTATCGCCATCTGGATATATGAGCAATAAATTATTCCCTGGAGAGTGTACAGGTAAAATTCCTTAGGGCAACTATGGGATTGTCCAGGTCCGTTCCCTATCCTGCCGTTTATCCAGAGACGGCATGCTTATGGAAACCAGAGCATGGTTAACGACTATAAGGTACTGGTTACGCATTTATTTTAACTCGGGGCCAGATAGTTTTTTTATTACATCAGATTCGCACAGAATCAGATTCTTCAAATTCGTCAAGGCATGTGAGGAAAAAAATTGAGACCATTTGTTTTTATTTGGACTATCTGAGTAGGTATTCATACTTGGAGGCCTATGGAAAGATAAAGCAAAGATCGCTGGATATTGATTTCCAGAATTTACATAATTTGGCAACAACAGTTTGCTGTCTTTTCTCATAATTTTTCTTATACCAGCTCAGTTCAGACAAATGGCACCTTACCTTCAGTCAGTCATTTATTTATTTCTTTCTGTTAAACCTCTATTTCTCTGTGGATGCTTTCACAAACAGGCAATTCACCTGTATTGTTGAGGGGCTGAGACCTGCGCTCTCGTGGGACGTGCTAAGCAGCCAGTTTTATAGTTTACATTTGCAGAGAATGAGTATTACGGTACATTTTTTCCATGCCATGATAATTCGGTCTGGATCCTGTAGCCCTTGTGTTTGTCTCAGTACTTAGCTAATTTCCTCAGCCTAGCCAGGGAGAATGCTTTATTATCTACTATTCCTGTTGTGAATTGTCACTGAGTGATCGAACCTCTTCCATCTCATAGCCAAGCTCAAAGGAATTGGTTAGCTTTGGTTAGTCTTCAAGACTGTTTTTGCTGTAACAGACTTACAGCCCAATTTTAAGCATGTCTACTCAGCAGTAAGTCCTATTGAGATCAATGAAACCTACTCTCAGGTAAGCATGTATATAGGATTGCAGCTCAACATTGTTACCATCTGAAAGTTGTTCACTGACAGTGTAATTCTATGCATGACTAAAAGGTAAAGGTGACCCCTGACAATTCAGTCGTGTCCGACTCTAGGGTGTGGTGCTCATCCCCATTTCAAAGCCGAAGAGCCAGCGTTGTCCGAAGATGCCTCTGTAGTCATGTGGCCAGCATGACTCTCCTTGCTGCAGCGCGTAGCATGCAGCTGGAACACAGAGTGCTGTTTACCTTCCCGCAAGCGGTACCTATTTATCTACTCACATTAGCATGCTTTGGAACTGCTAGGTTGGCAGGAGCTGGTCAAGCAACGAGAGCTCACCCCATCGCAGATTCGAACTGCCGACCTTTGATCGACAGCTCATGGTTCAGCGGTTTAACCCACTGCGCCATCCGCTGGCCTCAGAAGTAAATTCCATAGAGTTCAATAGGAGCTACTCCCAGGTAAGTGTGTACAGTATTGGACTACAGCCTGAGAGAATGAAGTTAGTTCCCCTACTCCCTAGCATTTCTGACCCAGCTACTATGCTAAAAGGATAAGGACACTGGAAATGCTTTCTTTTAAAGACATTCTTTATTTTTATATACAATATTCTTTTTTAAAAATTACATACGCAGAATACCAGCTCAGAGACAGCCAGAAGCTTCCCAGTTCACAAGGCTGACTCTTGCCCTTTCAATATTTCAGAAGAAAAAAAATAATCTATAAACTTTAGGAAAGTGAAGTAGAGGCATGATGACAGGGCAACATCCACTACGAAAAACCATGTTTAAAGGCAGATTTAGTCAATCAAGCAGTGCGGCGAATGGCTGTAGACAACTGTACCACTACAGCTTGACATTTCCGTCATAGTGAGCAGGGTCTCCTCCTCCTCTTTAATCTGTTATGGCTGTCACCAAAACACCAGTCAAAAATATTGGCCAACGTGATGGCCTTTTAATTGTTCTCCATTATTTCCTCATTTCTATGATGTCAAAATAAAAGTCATGAATCAAACCATAGGATTAATGCCAACATTTACAAACGGCTCCAAGCACTGTTTCTGTGGTGTAAATGGCACTAAACCTGTTAATGGCCAGTGATCATTATTTAAGTGCCAGGTTTTGCTAGCTAGTCCTGAAAAGGCAGAAACAACATGTCATTAATAAAGAGATGCACTAGCAATATAAAGTGTGTGTGTGTATATAGATAATATAGAAATTAATAACCCAGACACAGCATTACAATAACACAGTTCCTGCTGATTGGGCCCTTGTTCTCTTAACGGGGCTATGTCCAAAATATTTATGGCTTAAAGATACAGGAAAAATCGCTGGAGGTGGGGCCATGAACTGTCAACCAGCTAAACATGTTCAAATAAGCAGAATATTAGGAGAAGCATATCTCTGGCATAAACATCCAGGCTGTCAACTCTTACTTACTAAAGAGTGAAATCCCTTCACCCCCTCCCCAAATGGTCCTAGGCCCCGGGTGTCTGTTACTTGATTTTTTCCCCTAACACAGAGATTAGATAATTTGCCTTTGATGCAGAGTACTATTCTCAGTCTTTCAGAAAGAGTAGCTTTAGTATTCCATATTAACAAGGATTTTTTTTTAAAAAAAGCAAACATTCTGTGGTGAGTTTAAATCATTTTGCATTAATGGGTTAACACAAAGAAGGTGTCATATCTGTCTCCACAGCAGATGCTAACAATGCAATCCTACATGACTACTCAGAAGTAAGCCCCATTAAGTTCAATGGGCCTTTCTCCCAGGTAAGTGCGTACAGGATTGCAGCCTAAAACCTGGTTCACATGCCTAGTTCAGTCATTTATCACTGAATGACTGCAACATCAAGTGATTTGCAAATGTAAGTGGGCAATCACAGACTTAACATCACAGGTAGCACCTGCATCTCACCTTAAACACAATGTTTTTAGGAGTCAGGTAATACATTCAGCCAAGCAACATATGTATTGAAATCAGATGTTGAGAAAATAACATACATGCATATCTGAACCACCCTTAAGCAATACTTTGGGGGATGACGTGCAAGACGTCTGGCTCAGTTGGTTAGAGCGTTCGTCTCACAAATGCCTGAAGATCTGCAGGACAGCAGTTCAAGACGGCTGGATGTCTGTCGGAGAGCTGCTGGCACGCCGAGCTGATAAGCTGCAGAGCCCTGTGGGGGAGTGGAGCTGCAGCTGAAGCAGCTGAAGCGTGCTGAGGCGAACGCCAGAGAGAGAGAGAGAGAGAGAGAGAGAGAGAGAGAGAGAGAGCTGGACTGTGAAAGTAACATCTTGAATGAAGGGTTCTATGAAAGATTAGAATGTTATTATATTGTAAAAACCCTTTGGGGTTTAGAACAGCCTGCCCTTGAATAAAGTCGGAGGAGAAATCCAATGACCAGAAAGGCGGTATATAAATACTGTATATTATACTGTATATTATTATATTCCATAGTAGAGTTGCCATAGGTAAACCCTACTAGTAGGGCTTGTTTGGGGAGGGGAAGCAGGCATACTTTAAAAATATGGGATGAAGCAAAACTCTGTGTGCTGCTTAGACTACAGGGCTTGCAAATACCCAGATGTAGAATGTCCATTTATCATCGATGACAAAGCATGTAGAATGACAGCAGTACTTCTTTTTAAAGAACTCTAGCAATTCTAATCTATACATGATATTTACCGCTAAATCTGTTTTTCTTCTTTAAAGAACTTAAGGGCTGGTTTGGATAATATTTTCTCCCTGCACTGGCCCATGTGTTAAATTACATGCGCCCTTGTGGCACGTGCACGTCTTGGCCTCTTTCTTCACTCCCCCCACCTTCCTTAGCAAGACATGTAAGGAGGTGGTTCAGACAAACTGTGTCCCCCAATGTAATTGTTGTTGTTGTTCAGTCGTTAAGTCGTGTCCGACCCTTCGTGATCCCATGAACCATATCCCATTTAAAAGGAAAGTTAGGGAAGCAAAGAGAAGACCAGGACATGTGCATGCGGTGAATGTGCAAGTCATTTAACGTGTGGGGTTGCGTCAGGGGATAAAGTATCATCCAAACTGCCCCACAATAATCTACCCATGTTGTAGCCAGATTGTGGATGAGTTCCCAACTATCTGAACAATTGTTATAATTATGTACCTCTCATTATGGACCTTGCTCCAGCGAATCTGTGATGCCTGAGGCTACTTCTTTTCACATTATAAAATGACAACTACAATCATTGTGTGAGTAGCAATGAAGGAATTCACTCCTCAAGTTTATCTCAATCTCTCAAATGGAATAAGAGATGAGGAATTATTTGAAGCTAGAATCCAAGAATCATATTTTATGGCCATGATCCTCGTTCAGGAACAACAGCTCAGAATTTGCCATGGTCCAATTTAGAACATTAATGAAGGAGGACAGACAATGTAATAAAGATAGAATAGCTCTCTGTGTACATTACATTTACAGCTTGAGAGGTAGCGCAGGGGTGCTGTTATAATTAGTAAAACCAGGAAGTACTGCGGTAAACTAGGCAATTAAGCAAATATTTACAATTCATTGCATCATTACATATGAAAGAAATGGCATGACATTTGATTGGAATTTTCAGTAATCTCTCTTGTGAAGTGGCTCAGGATCTAAAATTAGTCACTTTTTTGTGGCAGTGAGTTAACCCCCTGAGGCTTACAGAGGATATGAAAGCAAGCAACAGTTTTGTAACTCAACCCATGCTAACGGGAAAGTAAGTACCACTGGGCATGAGTTAGTGTGGACATTCTATTTCTGGCTGTGCATAATTCTGTCCCTGACCTCTCCCTGTACAAGTTGGGCAAGTATTTTAAGAGGGGTTTCTGTTGTTGTTCAGATGAATATGAGACAAACCGGATAAACACCCAGTTCTGCGCCTCAGTCCTTCTGATGTAAAAAGCTGCACACAGGAGCAAAGCAACCAAGGGCAAGGTTCAAATTACTAGCAATTATAAACAAGAGTGGAACATTTAATTTTAAACCATTCCTTTAAAATGAAACGGTAGTTCCCTTAAGTAAATGAATACTGTACTCGAAGAATTGTTTTTAATAATGCTAAGCAAGCACTGCAGTAATTTTATTCAGCTTCTGGTTTTCAATAAATAGCCATGCAAGTTGCAATTTACTTGAGTGGCTATTAGTTATAGGAGTGGTTAATTATTCTGAACTCCCAAGTTTAATGTTTGCGATTATATGGATGACAGCAATAGAGTCACCCGTACCGTATGAAAGCTCTCCAAAAGGTGTTTCTGAGAATCTCTACAACTTTGAAGATAAATGTTTATTTACTCCAAGTTCAGGCATTTTAGGGCAGACGTACACAGTATGGCAGACAGGGAGATGCTGCTGAAAATGACATTCCTGTGACTTCTACCCACAAGGTGTATTTAGACTTATCCCAAGTAGCAATATCTTGTCCCCATTCCATGCCATTGGCGGCAGCTGCTAGGAATAGGAAAATACACATCCTGAGTAGGGGTGAGCGGGTATCTCTCATTTTGTCACACTGTTGTGCCATGGGTTGTTGTCTCTGCCCTGTATTCCACTCTTGTTTCCAGGTTTAACTCAAATAATTTCTTAAATTAAGCTTCAGGAATGATGTGTGCGCAGTTTGGCACAGTTTTCAATTCATGCCTCTTCCCCCCCCCCCCAATTTCAGGTTTACCTACGCACAGAAACACATCAATTAAAACACCTGCAACACAGAATCTTGAGGAAATCTGACATCTCATCAGGATTACTTTTTACTCTGCAATTCAATTAATGCATGTGTCCATATTATGCAATCAGATCAAGATTCTTCTTTGCAGGTGTTTTAATAAAAGTCACACATGTACAATTACTCACTGTTGGGGGGTGGGGGGGAACCAAACTGAAAACCATGGCAAACCATGCATACACAGTTGTCTGAACAAAGTATGGATTTTTTTTTTAAAGGAAGGATGGATGGTAGAATACTAGCACACTGATGCTGCTCTGCAAAGGATCAAGGAACACCCAAATCTGGGAGAAATTTGGATGGGGAGTACTGTATAATCACCCGTAATCATGACACCGCATCAGTCATAATATGCAGTTCTGCTCAAGCATGAAAACAGGAAAGAATTATTGATCTACACAATAATATCTAAAGGGAAAACAAAACCAGCAGTATGGTGATCTTTGAGCACAGGGATTCAAGATACATGTTCTATGTATTGTTTTCATATACAGGAGGTGACTGAACAGTTTTCAGCCTAACTGCACACACACAACTCTATTCTATTTAGGCAGAGAACCATTTTAGCCACCATTGTATACAGTATTTTTATAAGACACAAAAAAACACTTTGCACAGACGTCATGCATCATACAGAATTTTGCCATTGATTTCAATGAGAACACAACACTCCAATAACAGCCATTAGGATCAGTAAAAGAAACAGCAGCACCTCATGGAGAGAGATCTCCAACTTTCAACTCTTACACTAGACACAGTGGCTCTAGAATCCAAGTTAAAATACCCCACATGCTACGGTGGACTACATTATCCAAGATCGCACATCTTCCTGATTTGTATACCGTACTTGCCTTTTCCGTGCAAAATTTCAAAGTTTGAGATAAGCCGAGGGACCGGATAAGAAATAACGAAGTAATGGAGAGAAGTTAGAGTTTGGATGTAAACGGATTTGCAGAGACAGTAAAATAATTAACTGGAGGGCATGAGCAGAGCTGACAGTTGTGCAAAGTGAGGACGTTTCAATCTCGTAATGGCTGTAATCCCACCCAGACAATCTCTATTGGAAATATTCCATAAACACTCCCAACATGTTTTTAGATTTATCTCCAGGAGTATGTGGGCTAGAAATTTTCACAAGATGCAGGATTTTCACATTATAGTGCAATCTGATTCTGGTCACGTTGATTGGCTGTAGATTGCGTGCCAGTGCAATTGGAGTGGATTACTGTAATCTCCACCCTCAGGACTGCAATGGGAAAAATACATTAAATTTATCGCTCATCACAGCTGTATTTTATATTTGTTAATAGTTACCTAGTTAAATTATTTGCTGATTTTCAGACCTTTTCCGTCCTTGGGGCATGGGTAAGGTTCCAAAGGCCGACACAGAGCATAAAGGGGGGGGGGGGGTGCAATGCCAACTAAAAATAAACGCTTGTCATTTGTATTCACCAGGAAAGAAGATTTCAATAATATGAACAATATTCACACAAAACCTTTAAATAGCCACCTCAGAAAAACTGATGCCCAAAAGGTTGAAGTGGAGGGATGTGAACAGCAGTTTCTAATCCCAATTGTGGCCAGTGACATCAAGTTCCTATTCATCTTTTTCTACTACCACAGACACCAATAGGTGGTATGTTTCCTGTTACTGGGAGGCCAAGTGATATGCTTTCTACTGTGTAAGTGAAGACTTACAAACTCCTCCTTAGACACCAGCTTTTACACAAGATCCAAAACCAAGCACCATTAAACCAGGTAACAAGTCTTACTCACAGATTTTAAGATTGGTAAAGGGCATCTCTTACAGGGCAGTTCTTCAGTTTTTGAATACCATACAAATAAAAAGAGAGAGAGCGCTTAGAAACTCCAGGCTTCATAGACAAACATTAAGTTATTGCAACTTAGTTGACAGAAATCTCGACCACCCGCTTGACGGTATTGGTCAATTTTATCACGGCGGTGTGAGAAACAACTCTGTAGCGAATGGGATTTTTCAAATCCTAAAATCACAGATCAGGAGAGGGTGTGGATTGTTTCCAGATCTCATTTCCTGAAGAACAACACTACAAGGACAAATGTTTGATCAATATTATTAATAATAATAATAATAATAAAAAGAGGCAAGGGTCTGAGAGGCACTGGGAATGGCTGGCAGTCTGGACAGACTGATGAAAAGTAGAAAATTCAAAACAGGAGTAGAGGAGCTTCCAAATCTGAGTGCTACTAGTGCACTTTTGTTGCCTGACGTTGTTTTGCTCATGCCATCACCAAAAGAAAAAGCAAATGATAAAATATCAGAAATCCACATCATTTGAGCAGGACATAGCTCTCTGCAAAGATCAGTAGTAACGTTGCAACACACTCCTGTCCTTGGCCAGGAAGCATATTCCCTTGGCCTCCAAGTTCTTAGATGCCATGTTCCACCTTCTCAGATGCAAATATACAAGGTCTCTTTCTGGCACACACCGCAGTAGATTGTTTTGGTCATGTATAAAATGGAATTATTATTTTTTCAGAGTTAATTTATCTACATGCTTAAGAGTGCAGTTTTGATCCTCTCTCGTAATTCAAAGGTCTAAATCAATTAAACAAATGTCAGTCTTCTCTCAAGCCTTAAGTCTGAAGTGGTCCATGTAAACAAAACACAGCTAAAAGAAAGTATTTTATCCTTGTCCTGGAATTGTTTCTATCGATACACATGATTTCCTGAAAGTGTTGTGTTGGCTAGATGTAAGACAGGCAGGGGGTGAGCTTCTGTATTAAAAACCCAGTGATCCAAAGGTAGGAGATCATCATTGGAAAACAGCAGGTACAAATATCTAGAAAGTCAAAGAGAGAAAACAGATTGAAGTGATTTATTTTTCTCTGAGGGATTCATGTGTAACAATGTTTGCCCTTGTATCTAATCTAAACAAGATCACTTACAAGTAATTACACACTGCAGGGTTTAATGTAGGGATATCATCTGATTAATCAATCAACTAAGGTTTTTTAAATCAATTAAATCTACATAGATTTGTAGGAGAAAGATTATTTTAGGTGATGAAGGCATGTGTTAAAAAAGCAGACACCATTTCAGAACAAACATCTTCCTTCCTCTCATGCAGAACGGAATGTCTCTTCTAGGATGGAGCCTTCTGCCTCAACGTTTGTGTGCGTACTTGCTTTAAAAATTATTACAGTATTTTTAAATCTTCTGCCCAATTAATTGGGGGCATCTTTTTAATAGACCAAAAGGTTTCACGATCTAAGCCTTAAGATTAAGAGCTTGTAGAATGTTACTAAGAATGCTACTTGATTGTCAAATGTGCTCTCTTAGAAATAAATTAGATCTGCACACACAGGACATTTTCAAGACCCAAGTGTTAGAAGTACTGAGCATGTGCAACCACCTACTGTATAACAAGATGCAGACTGAGGAATCAATGATTGATGAAAAAATTGATGTGGGCCTGCAGGCCTCAATGCACATTCACAGAATGAATGCAATTAGTTTTCCCAACCCCAGAAGTTCTCATCAGGTAATATACACCCATCTTATTTCACAGGTGCCAGCAGGAGACACAGCAATTAAAGGTTCCCTGCATCTCCTCTACAACAGTGGTTCTTAACTTCATTAGTTTCTGGTGCACTTTCAGAAGGTCTGCGAGACCATAATGAAAATAAAACTTAATAAAGAGGAAACGTTTCCATGAGACACTGAAAAGGCAAACCATTTTCCAGTTTCAATTCTAAAATTTAAAACAGAAAAGGGCCTTGTCTCTTCAGCTGTGTAAACGGTGGCAACAGAAACCCCAAAGAAATTCCCTGGCTGGGTACAAGGGTCATAGAGTTTCATTGGGCTGCATCTACATCTAAAGCAAATACTATAACTGAGTTTACATTGGAAAGCCTTTTAAGTGTCCTTCCCACAAAGTGGCTATACAGTTAAAAGAAATAGGGGTTCAACAAAGAGCAAGCCACCAAATAGTGGTCTTCAACACAGCAAAGTCTAAGGGCTAAAATAAAATTGCAAGTGTGTCACAATAAGAGTACAGTACTGTCAGCACCATCCTAACTGTGCCTAACACTGGCGCAGGAACTGCTGCGTCAGCCTAAGGTGTCGCAAAAGCGCCATAAAGCGCTCTGCAACACCCAGAGAGCAAGCAGCGCTGGCGGGAACACCTGTGCCATCCTGTCAGCGCCAGATCCAGTTGTCTGTGCGCTGCAGCAGGCAAGAGCTGCTCCGAGCGGTGCAGAGGCTGGGAAATGCTGGGGAAGGGTGGAGATGGGGGCAGATTAGACCAGGGAGGGGGGTGGGATCGGCAGCACCGGTGGCATGCTGAATCGTATCCCCTCTTCCGGGCTTGAAAGCCCAACATGGGGCTTCTCAGTACTGTGCTATTTGTAAGAGGCTGCTATTCCATCAGTCTATTTGTGTTTTCATTCTGTGTAGTCAGTCATGGGTGTACCTCTGCTGGAAACTGTATAATTGAGGGCAGTCCCCCTTCGTTAGCTCATTTGTTGGATTAGAATGTTAAAGCAACAACCCTATAGGTATTTTTCTAGGATTATCGCTGCTCCAAACCTGCTCGGACAGAAAAATACTTACTTGAGCGTTTCAGCAAGAAAGAAACTTTGCTGCACATCATCGTACGTAGGAGCTGAGGAGTAGACATCCTTGACCCCAGAAAATCCACCACTCACTCGGCAATACTTGTCAATGGCCTGCATGAGAGGAGAATACACAAATAAATGTTCTTTACTAGCCAGTTCTTCACAGTTGGGTTGGCTACCTATGCTCCAAATAGTGCTAGTTCAGTTGTATCACAGTAATACTATAGTCAAACTGCCCAATCCTATCACCCACCATTGCTGACAAAGCAGCCGCAATGATGGAACATGAACTACATCCGGGGGGGGGGGGGGGCAGGAGGCAAGCCAGGGATAAGAAAAACTATTTTCTAATTACCTCTGTGTAGGCCTCCTAGCGACCTATGTGACTCCTTAGCTGGGCTTAATCTATGTGACTAAATGTTGTTGTTCAGTCGTTAAGTCGTGTCCGACCCTTCGTGATCCCATGAACCATATCCCGCCAGGCCTTCCTGTCCTCCACTATCTTCCTGAGTTCGCTCATTTTCATGTTTGTTGCATTGGTGATGCTGTCTAACCATCTCATCCTTTGCCTTCCCCTTCTCTTTTTGCCTTCAATCTTTCCCAGCATCAGAGTCTTCTCCAGAGAGTCCTCTCTTCGCATTAGGTGGCCAAAATATTTGAGCTTCAGCCTCAGTACCTGTCCTTCCAGGGAACAGTCAGGGTTGATTTTATTTAGGATTGACTGATTTGATCTCCTAGCAGTCCAAGGGACTCTCAGGAGTCTTCTCCAGCCCCACAGTTCAAAAGCATCTATTCTTCGGCGCTCCGCCTTCCTTATGGTCCAACTCTCGCAACCATACATTGCTACTGGGAACACCATCGCCCCGACTATACGAACTTTTGTTGGCATGGTGATATCTCTGCTTCTTATTATGCTGTTTATGTTTGCCATAGCTTTCCTTCCAAGGAGTAAGCGTCTTTTAATTTCATGGCTGCTGTCTCCATCTGCAGTGATCTTGGAGCCCAAAAAAGTAAAATCTGTTACTGCTTCCATTTCTGCCCCTTCTATTTGCCAGGAATTGATGGAACCAGATGCCATGATCTCAGTTTTATTAATGTTGAGTTTCAAGCCAACTTTTGCACTCTCCTCTTTCACCCTCAGCAAGAGGCTCTTTAGTTCTTCTTCACTTTCTGCCATTAGGGTGGTATCGTCTGCATATCTGAGGTTGTTGATATTTCTCCCGGCAATCTTGATTCCGGCTTGCGATTCACTCAGCCCTGCATTTCTCATAATGTACTCTGCATATAAGTTAAATAAGCAGGGTGACAATATACAGCCTTGCCGTACTCCCTTCACAATTTTGAACCAATCAGTTGTTCCATGGCCGGTTCGAACTGTTGCTTCTTGACCCGCATACAGGTTTCTCAGGAGACAGGTAAGGTGGTCTGGTACCCCCATCTCTTTAAGAATTTGCCACAGTTTGTTGTGATCCACACAATCAAAGGCTTTTGCATAGTCAACGAAGCAGAAGCAGATGTTCTTTTGGAATTCTCGGGCTTTCTCCATGATCCAGCGCATGTTGGCAATCTGATCTCTAGTTCCTCTGCCTTTTCAAAACCCAGCTTGTACTTCCGGTAGTTCTCGGTTCACGTACTGCTGAAGCCTAGCTTGTAGGATTTTGAGCATAACCTTGCTAGCATGTGAAATGAGTGACTAGATAGCTGGGCTTAAATCCGAGTAGAGAAAAGGGGCAGGGCAGGCTCAAAAAGAGGGGATAGGATCCTGGTGCATGCTGGTGCTGCCACCAAGATCTACCCCCCCCCCACCCACACACACACACAACATAAAAATGGCCCAATTTTCAATTGCATGAATGTATAGAAAATGTTTTCATTCCAATATCCACTTTACATTTAAATAGTACTTTATGAAACTACATGGCTTGGGTCCTGGGTTCCTGAAAGATCACTCCTTCCAAGTCAGTATCCTGGACACTGCGGTTGAGGCCCTGCTTTGCATTCCCACTTCAGCTGAGGCTCTGTGGGTGGAAATACAGAACAGGACAGTCCCCTAACTTAGTGGTAGCCCCCCAACTTTGCAACTCCTTCCCCCAGGATGTTTGACTAACACCAACCATCTTTGAAATAGCGAATACTTTTTTTTTGTTCCGTCAGGCCTTCTGTTGATTTGCTTTGCTGACTCTTTTTTTGTTATGTTTGCAGCCATTTGTTTAATTGTACTTCATTTGCTTGATCAGCTGTTTTATTCATTTCGTGTTTGTACTTTTATCTATTTAAAGATTAAACAGAGCTTTATTTAGATTAATTAGATTGTGTTTCATTGATGGTCCCTCCTGGGACCAAATGGAAGTCTATAAATACGCTAAATAAATTCCTAGTACCATTCATCTAACACAGAGTTAAGTCATTTTTCCTGATCTCTTCTCCACCTGTGAAGGAAGCAACTATCCAGGGTTCATTGACCATGCTCAGCGGTGGAGCCCTGGCCACTCTTGGGACAGGTGTCCAGAGTGCCTCAGCCAAATGTGCCAGAGCTATGCCCTACAGAGAAAAGTGGGGTGGGTGCGTACATGCATGTGCACACCCGTGTCCGACGGAGGTGGCCACAACTGTGAACAACAAGATGATTTGCTGGAAAAGATTTTGACTCTCTTACATAAAAACAGTAATAGTTACCTGTGCTGCCTCCCAGCCCCACTGTCTGTATTTGGGATCATGTGTGAAACGCCACATATACCAATAGGTCTCTATCACCTCTGGTCTTAAAATGTAGTATTTTTCATTTTGCCGAACTGCTACTGCCTCCGCACCACCATCAAATTTGAAAGCTTCAGGACCCAGTTTTAATGCTGCAGAGAGAAAAGGGGGGGGGGACACACACCCTTAAACCACCAAAACGTTTTCTCTAGTCATCTACGTTTGTTTTGAATGATCAGAAATAGTTTAGCTAGGGCTTTTATAACGTAATGGAGATCTAAAACCCACCAGTAGAATTATTAATGTGCATGCAATGGTAGAAGGATAATATTGTACATTCTGTAAAAGTGCACATAAACATATATTTATCAAGATCCCTAAGAATACAGAACATCCTACCAAAAAAGCTTCATACTTCTATCCAGCCTCTCAGTTGTCACCAAAGGCGCTGGAAGAAAGAACTATGGTTTTGCTTCCCAACACTGAAACAAAAATGTTGACAGCTCAAATATTGTCTGGGCTATGTCACTCAAGATGACTGTCCCCTGTGGATATCACTGCCATATACAGAACGGCAAGGGCAACTCTTTCTCCTGCTCCCACCTCCTACGGTACGTATGAACGCACATCTACCATGCACACAGTTCATGGGAACTTGCTGTTAAATGTGGCCAAAGAGAGATGCCAATTCTTTTATTTAATGCTTTTTGGAGTATTCAGCACTTCATGTAGATTTAATGCAGTACTCCCTACGGAAGCCCTGGAAGATAGATAGATAATTGCCATCACTCCCTATATCACTGATGAAGAGTCCAAGACTGTAAGTGGGGTGACATGCCTCAGGCTCCCAAGTGTGTGCATAGCTAAGACAGAATTTGTTTCAAATTCCCCCCCCCCCAACTCGTCATTTCACCACTACACATCATACTGGATTTCAGATGAAACTGCAGCCTCAGTTAATAAATAAACAACATTTGCTTAGTTCATTCTGAGCGTGCAAAACATTTCATATGTATTATCTTGATGCATTCCTTACAACAACCTTGTACGGTAACACAAAAGCTGCCTCATATGGCATCTAGCTCAGTATTGTTGACCCTGACTTACAGTGGCTCTCCAGAGTTTGAATTTCAGCCACAGGTGAGGACTGTATGCGCATGCTTCTCTCATGCTAATGACAAACATCCCCAGCTAGCTTCCAGTCCAGAAGGGCTCTGGGAAAGCATTTTCTCTGAACCCGATTTCCTCTTCCTCCACCCCATAATCACTTCAAGGATGAAAGAGGGACTGGGTGGGCCTAGCCTGCATCTGCTACTGAAGCAACCACAGCCGGAGACGTCATGGGGGAGGGGCACGATGGGGCAGTGGGCCATCGGGCAGGAGCAGGGGTATCAGGGCGGGTAGCGGTGGCACAACTCACGCCATTTGTTGGCACGAGCGAGGAGCATTGGCGGTGGGTTTGGCCCGCCCACCTTGCACCTCAGTTGTGTCCTTAATGGCTGCAGCCATTACGTTACTTCCGGCACGGGGGGGGGGGAGTCGGCGCTTCGCCACTGACCACAGCCCAATTCCCCCCTACACCCCACAATTTTAGTTACATCCATCCCAGCTCCCTTCCCAGCATTCAAACAAACATTTGGGAACCATTCTAGCCATTTTTTCTTACACTTCCTTCTCTTAGAGGCCAAAATGGATTCTTGATGCATCACTACCAGAAGATGTGCAAGGGAGGCCATAAATAAGCAAACATACATTTGTCAGAGACCAAAACACAAAGATGCCCTCATGTTGGCTATTCATCAAGTTCTGCCAGGTGCCTCTCAAACACTCAGGTGGCAGGTTCTGGAGTCATATCACTCTTCCGTGAGACTGTGCTAAGGCTGCAGTTTGTGGATTATGAGCTCATTTTTTTCCTAGTTATGATAATGCAAAACATAATGTGGGGTCAGCCAGGTTTTGTCACTTGGGTCAAGAGAAAGGCAGGTAGAATGTAGGTCCTCCTACAAAAATACTGGAGTAGATTATTTCTCAGTTTTCAAGGAAGTTGAAAACGTAATAGTTTTCTGCTTCTCACCCAGTGACAATGCCTTAACACTGACAATCCCTTGCTATTCTAGTTTCCATTATTATAGGACTTTATTGTAGAATTTAATGGCCTCGTTTTCTAGCTTTCCCACAATTCATGACTACCAGAAACTACTGATGCTTTTAAGCAGAGTCCTCTCTGGACAAAACTATTTAACATTAAACATACCATATTCTACACTCAAGCCCAAATATCGGACTCATTAACTCAATACATCTCTTACAAATTTTACACTGTCTCTTCTTTTCCTCTGCACTCATTGTTCCAAGTCAGCCCCCTTACAACTGGCAAGAGCAAAGATCCTTAAGGGGGAAAAAACCCCTTACTACGACAAAGGTGCTTACTTGTCCTGTCATACGATTCATGACATGTATGTGCAATTTCAGCTCCAAGCTGAAGGTAGTGTCCCGCCTTATCCTCTCGGGAACCATCTGCTCCAAGCGCAAACATTCCCCCAGCAAAACATGTGAGATGGCCCATCTTTCTCTCAAGGTGCCCATTCTTCCACTCCCCAATAAACGTGAGGCCTCCATTGGACTTTCTGATAAGATGCTTCTCTATAGCCTACAGGAAGAAATGGATAAGCTTCAATTGCTTGCAATGGGCAAAACATTTCAGGGCATAAAGTTACATATTCCTGTGCCTCATAAATACTCCATATTCATTTCAAAAATAAAATCTTTTCCAAGCAAGATGTTTCTCTTCTGCAAAACACTAACAACATACGTACATACCAATTCAAGTGGATAACCATGACAAACTTACAAAAGGAAGTTCTCCAACAGAAAGGGCAGGTTGTTTATGCATAACTATAGCTGTTTGAGTGGTCATTTGTGTAGACACACATAGCGGAGTTCTGAGTATGTACACAGCCAATACCGGAAGCTTGCAGAACTTTGCCGAGTATTCAGCCCCTGTTCTCAAGTGGGAGAAACCTCATGCACACCATGTGCTTCAAGGGTGGGAAAAGCACCCAATCCCTCAATACTTTTGAGGATCACCCCTAGATTCAAAGTGGCGCATCCGAAGAGAGATACAGCCAGACCTGCAGTGGGGACAGATGAATGGAGACACCAAAAAGAATAAAGTAACTTCTCCTAAGCTCTCTGCAGAAGTGGGGAAAGGGAGAAACGTCGTGTGGCTCCAGCGGCATCACCAGAAAAAATTGGGAGGAGACACAGCAGCAGCAAAGAGTAATTTGGGCTCTTTGAACAACTGGATCCCTTACACTATTATATTTCTTTCAGAATTCTAGTGTATTTCACATTAATGCTCACATACTAAGTATAAACAGTAGTGAACCAATGGGAAATTCTGTGTGTGCGCATAGACAGAAGGGCAGGACAGAGCATCACATTCTCAGCAGGACAGAGCATCACATTCTTTGGGGATGGGGTACGGGGATTGACAACTGGAAAAAAAACAACCTGAGTTGGGCATTGCTGCTGAAAGTAGGGAGGAATTTGCTAACTGAAGGTTGCCAAAGGACATAGTCAATATGTGATAGCTGGAAGGGGACCAACTATCCAAAGAGCCAATACCCCAACAAGCCTCTACAGTGCTTAGCTCATCTACATGAGACAAGCTTGCACTTAGACTGCACTTTTAAGTTTAAAAAGCAGCAACAAATCAAGTCTGAAAAAAAAAAACCACACACACGTAAGGATTACTCATAAAACACAGGCTACGAACATCATGTTGATGTGTCACTAAAAGAGAGTGAACAAAGGACGGGAATTCCAGATGGAACTACCAGTGTGGAAGCAGCCCTGATAATTTTTCATAAAATATGAAGCTGGATGCAGAACTTGTGATCTACCAAGCCAAATGCACAATTTAGGTGCTATGGCATGCCAGGAGCTAGTTGAACCTTGTTTTTGCTGTCTGCACCAGACTGTAAGAAAGAGGGGAAGGGAAGAAAGCCCATCAAGCACTGGCAGGCCGCAATACACAGCGTTCTGTCTGGCTGGCCTAGTTTAATATATTCACAACACCAGTTAGGCAGAAATAGATCCCGTATATCTTACTGCCCTGAAAAGAACTAAAAAAGAACAGAGAATTATTTTGTTTACAACCCAAAAAATGTAAACAACAACATTTCTATTCCATGTGTAGGAGGAAAAAAACCAATGCATTTTAATCACCTCAATAGCATCATCATACATTTTCCTTGCCTCCGTATCCATTTTATCCGACATCAGCCAAGCCTTCAGTAAGTACTCGTAGAAACTGTCTCCCAAACCGCCCATGGATGTGTGATCTGAGAGAGAGAGAGAGAGAGAGAGAGAGGGAGAGGGAGAGAGAGAACGAACATGTAAAAATGGGATGTGTATATGCAGCAGCACCTTGATTTGCTACGGCAAAAACCTCCAATTCAATAAAACAGCTAATGTTTTACAAATACTTTAATCCACTCCAGGTATATTTAATAGGACTTGGAGTTGTCATTTGCTTGGAACCTGCTTCTACTAGCACTGTGGCTTATATATTTGGTATGTTAAATATATTGCATCACTGACACAATACAGCAGGCCCTTCTCCTATTACAGATGAATCTCACAAAGCTTTAGTTCTGCAATACAGAACTTAGATGAAGTATTTCCCTCAGTTTCAATAAAAATAAATAAATAAGTGTGCCTAATCTCAGAACCAAGATTAACATGCAATTAGATGACTTCAACACAGAGAGAGAATTAGCCTGTTTTTCCTATGACTTTGCACAACCCAGTAATTGCATGCTGCCAGATATCCGACATTAAATATTAAATCCTCCCACCATTAAAATGAAGAAAAACTTCCTTTTGTATGGACATAACACATACTTTAGTGCCCTCTGTATTTTGCTAGACCAAAGCTAAACACTTAGGAGAACTTGATATTTAAATCAAACAGATATACAAGATCCCTAAGAGACAAGGAGCTTCTAATCTGAAGCACCAGTTTATTTTAGGTACCTGAATGGCTCAGTTTATCACAGCATCCGTTTCATAATGCTTTGAATATAGTTATCTGCACAATAGTCTTTTTAAGGAGGGGAAATACAGATTACATACATAGATTAAAGGGCATAATACCCAGAGTCAGCAGGGATAAAACATTCCTTCCCCGATAAAGAAAGGAGGAGAAAATAATGATCCTCACAAAAGTAGACAGTCTGTGACACAGTTCTGTTAGAACAGTCCAATATCATTGCCCAACACATATGAGCACACATGTATGTGGTGCTCGGTACATGCCAGGAGAGCTTGACCCAGGCCAGTTTCATGTTGCTTTGCAAGAAAGCATCAGGTTCCACTGGTTAAAAAGGCCAGCATTGGTTTATTGGAGCAACACCTCCACTTCCCTTGCTTGCCTCCGCAAAATTCCATGACCGGCCACACTTTGCTTGGCCATCCTATTCAGGTCTACAAACACCACAAGTTCCTAGCTCTGAGATCAACAGGATCATCGGTGGTCACAAAAGATGTTCTTCTTTTGTGGCGTCCATCGCCACATTCATCGCCCCTGGCGTCCATCGCCAAATTCACTGAAAATTCAGTCAAGAGCTCTATGCTAATCCAGACACAGGTCTCCTGAGAAGTCCCCAGCTTCTGCGCCCTTTCCAAGCTGATACACAACAGGAGACAACTATCTCCATTGGCAACAGTCGACAGGAAACCCATCTGGGGCCATATTTCAGTACAAACGAATGGTCCAGGATGAAGTTATCCCACAATAGGCAGTGAATTCCTTCCACCTTGTCAAGAGCCAAGGCCTATTTTCAAACTCCAACCTGCGACACAAGACTCAGCTTCAATAGCCCAGAAGGCGAGAAGGGTAGGAGAATGAGGCCATGGTTTCACCTCTTTAGTTTCTATAAATTCTGTATGCGATATGGTCATTTTAGATCAGTCATAGACAATCAGTGTGTGTTGCTCTGCTCCTTCTTTCCTTCTAGGCCAACTAAAAGGAGAGGAGAGGCAGAGTGGCATGGCAGCAGCGTGCACTCGATTCGGAAAGGTGGAAAGAGAGCACGAGGAAGTAAGATGAGGCAAGGCAAAGAGCAGAGGAAATATCACGGCAGGTTAGAGCAGGCAGTGGAAGGAGCCCACTGAAGAATTGGGGGCTTGGTCAAAGGGACCCCTACAAAGCACGGCTAGCTTTAGGAGCTTCGGGGCCCAAGTCCTCCACCATGGAGAATACGTGCTAGAGAGACTCTCTGCAAGGTTGCAGTCTCTTTGCAGGCCTTGCTGGCCTCTCTAGCACGTTGTCGCTATGGTGGAGGACTCAAGCGCAGGCCTTCCAGGCCTTGCATCCTCGGGAAAGAATGAAGCTTTAATCGGTCAAGGTAAGTACCGGGGGGGACGCGGCGGGTGCCAGGAGGGGTGCCACGCCACAGGTTGGGAAAATAAGACCTCTCTGAAAGTAAGACCTACTGCATTTTTGGAGCCAAAATTAATATAAGACACTGTCTTATTTTCGGGAAAACACGGTACCATAGCATTGCTGTGATGTCTGAACTAGGCCTTTGAATGAGGCCCAAGTACCTTCTTACATACAATATTAATCTGCCATAAACACACAGAAAATACTCACGCTGCCCCCAGCGCCCAGTCCTTGGATTCAAGTAGTTTGGATAAAGTCCATTTGGTCGGTCCATTTTTTGAAGAAGTTTACGAATATGCATGACCTAAATGAAAGAAAAGTCGTCACCACAGTTGCCTCCCAATAGAAAGTGTAAATCAGTTGGTTTTTTTTCTTAAAAAATCAATTACAAGTTTAAAGAGGTGCCTTTAAAATATGTTAGGGATTCCTTTAAACAGCTACCGGTTTTAAAGTCATGAAGTAACAAGTGAACCTGTAACAAAATGTTGCATCTCTCCGTCCCTAATGCCCACCTCCATTCTAGAATAAACAGTATAAATGGGCTCAAGTACATCAATCCCGCCACCCACCCATGTTCCACTGTTGCTTTTTCCCCCAATTGATAACTCAACATTCCCTGGTTCCTGGGGAGCACACTCAGGCTACATCAGGTTTTTTGGGGAGGGGAGGGAGACAGTGTTCTCTTTTAATTTAAACTTACATAATTTGTTGACTCTAGGGAGTCTTCTAAGTATATAGAAACTACCACTTTATTTGGGGGTAGCCCCCATTTTGCTTCCAATCTGATAAGCACTCAATCGTCTGAGTTTTTAAGGGGAGGGGGTTAAATGAAGATGAGTTTACCATGCTTACATTAAATATGCATTTAATAAGAGTGTGCTATTTTCATATTACCTACAGTCCGTGTAAAGAAAAACCTTAAAGCTTCTTATCGCACTAGACAGCACAGAACTAACCTTGTCATAATAGTCAGGGTTGCCAGTCAGGTAGCTCAGGTGCACAAATTCCATGTGAAGCGTACCAAATTCAGAGAGGATACTGCTGCCAGCAGAAGCCCAGCCCCAGTTGCGACCTACACCACTGATAAGAAATAGAAGGCATTAGGAAGGGTCCAAAGGTCCATATTGTTGCTCTTGGTATCACTCAATATCATATCGGATACAGCAGCACCACCTTTTTTTGTGAAAGGCAAACACCAAACAAGGCCACTGGGTTGTCCTGGAGAGTAGGACGCCGGCAAAGCAGCTTACACAATCCAGAGGTTTAAACCACAAAACATATTTGAAATAAATGAAGAAAAAGCAAAGAAGAATGAACACACCGTGAAAGGTATAACACCACAAACGTGAATGCTGCAAACAGCATAAAATGGCAGCATAGCTGATAGCAGACTGAAAAGCAGACTGAAAAGACACCACGCAACATACAGGCTCCTTAAATTGATTGCACAGAGAATCCCTTAGCAGACCTTGAGCAAGTCTACTAGAGCATCTCAAGCACATGCTTGCTCTACCCATAGTTTACCACGTGCTCCTCTTCCCAAATCTCATACCTTTTCAGGTTCACCATTGCCCAAGGAATCCCTGTGGGTGTGTTGAAGGCAGGAAGAAGTTTCCCTGCTAGCTGCACTGCTTTTATCTTGAACACCTAACAGAGGGAAGAAGGGCGAACCATCATCCACTATTTATTTAAAAACATATTCTGCCTTTTTACCAAGATTGGCCCCACAGGGTGACTTGTAACAAAACCTTTAAACACACTATTTCAATAACAAAACAGATACAGCAGCCAGTAAAATAAATGAATGGAGATCTTGAAAAATTAAATATTGCTAAAGGACTGACAAATAAAAAAAGTGTTTTAGTTGGCTCTTACAAAATTGTAACATAGGCACCAGAAGAACATGCCAGGGAGAAGATTCCATAATGTAGGTACTGCCACAAAAAAAGGCCTGTTGCAGGTGACAACCGACCTCTGGAGATAGGGGCATCTAGATCAATGCTTCAGCAGAAGTCTCACACAGGCCGATTCATATGGGCTCAGATGGTCAATAGATTTAAACTGATGGGATCAGCTGTTCCTAGTTTCTCCTTCCTTGTTTCCTTGAAATTCTTTGTTTCTCTCTCTGTGTGTTTCTCCTTGCTCTGCACAGGCAGCTGTCCCACAGGTCAAGACACTGTGCATACCCCCAAGGGAAACCTACAGACTGCCTGCCCTCAGTGATCAGCAGAAGCCCAGCTGCTGCTTAATGAGGTTGCCAACCTACTCCTTCCTGTGGCTTTGCAGACTCCATGAAAGTGAAACAACTGCTGCAGCCAGACCTCACTGGCACCTGTTACTTGGCCATCTGTTGGATAACTTGCAATAACCTGCTGGGTGGAGATGGTTGGCAACCCCACCTGTGTGTTTCCCTTTCAGATGCTGTTCTATCACCGATACCGTTCAATAAAAAACTTTGGTTGGATCACCCTTGCAGTCTCCTTGTTAACAGATAGGGATCCCTTCTTCCCAGTCTAGCTGTTTCTTACCTCAGCTGGTCTCAGGATGGGACACTGAAATTCGTTGGGGAGAGGGGCCTCTCTGCTCTCAAGGGGTGCAGCATTCTCACTCCATGGCTCCTTGGGTTCTAGGGGTGGTGTCGCTTCTCAGTGAACATAAGCCC
Organism: Plestiodon gilberti rubricaudatus; assembly: GCA_026170595.1. Taxonomy (NCBI): domain Eukaryota; kingdom Metazoa; phylum Chordata; class Lepidosauria; order Squamata; family Scincidae; genus Plestiodon; species Plestiodon gilberti. The sequence goes on along the minus strand of JANXHW010000002.1, from coordinate 102,591,132 downwards.
CTTGTTTTCTGCTACTATCAGTCAATGGGGAAAACAGGGGCAGCATACTGACAGCCATGCCAGCCAGTGCCAGCAATGAAGCAAAGGGCATGGGGCATATGTGAGTGTGGCAAAATGGGTGGGCTGCTGCTGGAGGTTCCCTGTGTCACATGCCAACCCAACAATTGGTTCATGCAGTACTCCCTTCTGATAGGTCCATGTGCTACGGCCCCCAGTCAGGTGCGCCTGTTTGCAGTGATGCAAAGTGTTAAATGCCCAATGAGGTGCACCTTGCTTGTCATTACTCTGAATTAGCAAAAAGAGTTTCTGAGGATCATATTCCACATTAGGTAACCTGTAACAGAAGATAACTATGTGCCCAACTATCTACTTGCAGGAGTAATGTGCTTTTATATCATCTATTTTATACTAGATTCTTTTTTCTAGTAGTGTATCTGTCCTGGTATCTGTCAACCACCACATCAATCTGACTTCTTTCTGTCAGAGTCATGGAAAGCACAGACACAGCCACTTCACCAAAGTTGGCTTGATAATCTCTTCCCCTCTGAAAATTCACTCCATCAGTTGGAGTGGCAGAATTTGATGGCACTACTTCAGCTGGTGCTGCTTTTTTTTCTTCATGTACATGGTTACAATGGCTTCCCAAGATTTCAAACGAGTCCTTCTGGGGTTGCAAAAGCTGATGGCAAAGGACACAAAGATGGGAGTGCACGTCTGCCATCTGAAGCCTCCAGCTCTATATCATCACTGATGCACCCAGGAGTGTCCTATCCGCTTGCAGCATGATTGCTCTCCTATTTCTTTTCACTTCCTCCTCCTTCCACGTACTGATGAAGGTTTTCAGTTTGGTCATTTTCACAGCAGCTTAGAAACTCTTCATTGGTGGGTTGCTCTCAAGTCTCTTGACTTGGCATAACGTTGCTGTCCTAACTTCATATGCCTTTATCAAGTTAGTGGCTATTCCCCAAATAGATGCTTTTGCTGTAAAGATAATGACATCATGTGTCCCAGCAAAGGGGTTGTCTCAGCTTTACTTCTATTGAAGTGGACTCACCAATGGGGACACTACATCCCCCATCTTTTCACCTGTTTGTGCAGTTCTTCATAATGAAGATCTGATCTGTTCTCTAGCACAACTCTTTTCCTCTGAACCAGGACAGCACTCCTGGCTCATAGGATCCAATTTTAGGCTGAACCTTGATCAACCATCTGGAGTCTGTGCGTCTTGACCACCTGATTTTGGCCAATGTCCAAAAAGACTGTTGCTACACAGCTAAACTGAAATACACTAATTCATGAAGATATGATAAATCCCACAATGTTCCACTAAAATACTGACATCTGAGCATTGTAAGCAGGCTGGCAAGCACAGAGCATAGCTTACTCGGTCATAACTTAAACAGCAGGAGATCATAGGTCATTTGGCACAACTGCTAGTCTACATACGACATCCAAAATACTGGTAGACCTCCATTAACATGATGAAGATGCTGTTCCTATCGTTTGGGAGAATGTTTGGTGATTCTTGGAACAAAGCATGGTACAATAAGCCCACAAATAACTCATTAACTGAGAATGCAGGAACAGCACTAGATTCAGCAGCACTCCCAGATGAGGTACCTGGTCCTTTAGGGAAAGAGAACCTCTTCTGTAGCTGGTCCCCTAATACTCTTTCCCCACCTCCATATCCATAGGAAGTACAACGGAAATTCTGTCTGTATCCAGTTTCAGCCTGCTAGTGTTCGTACACCCAATGATGGCAATACCAATAGTACCTCACTCCAAGCCACTGGACAATTGCTCTCAGCAGGTATTCAACAACATCAGTGATGATACGAACTTGAGACACGTTCCTCATGAAAATGTGTGGATTCTCCAGACAGCCATTTTATAATCTCTTCACATAATTGGGGACTTCAGCAATGCAAGGCTGTAACCATACTGAACTCCGCATGGGACTGCCTTTAAAGGCAGTTCAGAAACTTCAGCTAGCACAGCAGGCAGTGCCCGATCTGTGAACAGGTGTGGATCGATATTTTCATATCTCACTGGTGTTGAAGCATCTGCCAGTTCATTTCTGGGTCCAATGCAACGTGAACTTTCAAAAGCAAAGCAATTGTATCACAAGTACAAGGCCAGCTGGACAAATTAGAAATTTGCCCTAAATATTTTAGAGCAGGGGTTCTCAACCTGTGGTATGGGTATCCCTAGGGGTACGCGGACCTCTTGCTGGGAGTACGCCAAGCCCTGACCCTTATCTGCCCCATCAGCAGCTAATTAAGTGTTAATTAACATGGATTTTAATTATTTTCGTAATTCCAAAAGAGGAATTCAAAGGGGATTCGAATTCCTTTTCTGTTCTGGGGCCTCCCGTTCTCGCTGCGCCGCTGGTTAAACCAGCACAAAAGTTAAGTCAGATTGCGCTGTTAGTCTGCATAGATTTTTCCTGTTTGGGTGGGGGAGGGGGGATGAGTGTTTCCAAGACACGAAAGCACAGACCCCTGGCTTCAGAGACTTCACTAGAGCCTCTTTTTAACAAAATAAAGCAGAAATGCTCAGGATTCTAAATTCTTTGGTCAGTACCAGGTTCCATGGCTTTTCTGCACTTGCACTGAATCTCTAAATAGGCTTGCCTATAGCCTTCAAGATCATGACTCTTTTCCAGAACAGTTGCAAGAAAACAAGGCTTCTGCTCCCTTTAAGCAATTTATCTGATGAGTTGCATGCACTTCCACAAATATACCCCTGCTAACTGGGCAAGAGGCACTTTTTCAATTGGTGCTCCTCTTATATTTAGCAGGGGGAAAGTAACTGCCCCCCTTTCACCCCAGCACAGTGTCTTTTCTGGTGGCTGGTGCTGGTGGTGTTCTGCATCTTTTTTAGATTGTGAGCCCTTTTGGGACAGGGAGCCATTTAATCATTTGATTTTGTCTGTAACCGCTTTGTGAACTTTTTGTTGAAAAGCGGTATATAAATACTGTTCAATAATAATAATAATAATAATTTGCTTACCTCCTGTCCTGAAAGGTAATAGGCAGCAAGCAGACCACCAATGAAGCGGATGTTGACTTCAAAGACAGATACCTCTGAATTCTTGGAAGAAGGGAAGAAAGATTCCTTAGATACAAATGAGATGCTAGCACAGTGCACTTATATTTAAACACACATTCTTATTAAATGTGCTAAACCTTCCACCTGTTAAAGACAGGTGGAAAGGTCAGATTTTGAATCAGCAACACCTACCACACATATAAGCAAATTAACACCACACTCCTCTAGTTGAGAGTTCACAGACATTGTGGCAAATCTGAACTTATGAAAAGCATCTTATGGGTGAGGTCAGAGGTCAATGCCTCCGAAGACAATACAGAAGTTATAACTAAGCTTAAATATGTGTAACAGAAACAATCATATATTAGTTTCCCTTGTGTCAGACTGTAAGCCCCTTGGGGGCAGGTATCTGCTCTCTTCTGTATAAAGAGTCACCAACACAGATGGTGCTGTATTTTAGAACAAAACAGGCAGGAGGCATTTGTTTAATAGGGAAGGAGATGTGCTTCAGAAAGAGCCTAGTGCATGCCTCATAAGGTCTACCCTTTATCTCGGTCACAACAGCTCAACCCAACACACTAAACCATCAAAGCTTCACAATGGCTTGGTCGGTGTGATGACCGAATTGACCAACCACTGTCACTGATGTTGTTTGTCTTTGCACCACAGAAACTGGAGTACTGAGCAGATGGAGAAGAGAAGCAGACAAGTGACTTTAGAATGGTATGCTTGAACCATGGTTTGAGTTTTAAATTATGGTGAGTGCACCATACGGTCCTTGGTGCAATATCTGAGAGCTGAGTCAATGAGATGAAGCAGAAGAATGGGGAAGTCAATTTTCCTCCTCCTGCCATATGCTCAATTATAATCTACCTGAGTCATGTTTGCAGAGTCCCAATCCTGCCTAACTGCTCTCCAATATTAAGGGCCGCTAATATTCTGTGCCAAAACATCTCCTAAATTCTGAAAGGGAATCACATTATCTAAGCAAAACCTAAAATATGCAAACAGTGTGCATTTATTTTCCAAATTCTTTTTTTTAAAGTCTGGAACCAGATAAGAGGTTATGGGAACATTGTTGCGAGGGCTTTTTCCCATGAAGCGAGGATTGCAGGAAATTAGAGACGTTTCTTGCCCAATTCTGAAGACTGCAGAAGTGCTTGCAACAAAGAATTGTAGCAAGGGAAGCAAGCAGGGCAAAGCTATCTAGTTCTCTTCTTACCTTGCACAGACTGCTATGCTGGGGCTATTGTGGCATAACATTAGCTGCTTCCTAAATAAACAATAAATACACAGCGCAATCGGACTTAGCTTTTGTGCCGGTTTAACCAGCGGCGCAGCGAGAACGGGAGGCCCCAGAACGGAAAAGGGATTCAAATCCCCTCCAAAAGGGGAATTCAAAGGGGATTTGAATCCCTTTTCTATTCCGGGGCCTCCTGTTCTCACTGAGCTGCTGGTTAAACCGGCACAAAAGTTATGTCGGATTGCGCTGACAGTCTTGTAAAAAAAAAAAAAAAAAAAAACTGTGCTATAAAATCCAATTTTTAGTGCAGTTGCCATAAAGCATACCTAGTTATGAGGTCGATTTGCACTGATGTGTACATACAGCAGATATTTTACAGGAGTCACCCTGTGCCAATGCAACTTACATTCTGTGCTCATTTACAAAACGACGGGAAGTACATTTTATGCAAATCCGTTAATTTTGTATATGTGTGCTTTAAAATGAACAGGTTTCCATTTTTTGTACAATAGGCTTTTTTAATCCATTGACACTGACGGCAGGATGACTGGAGTCCCGTTTGGGGGGCGGATGGGGGGAGACTGCCTGAAGAGAGCTACCGGTGTCTTCCTGCCCTTAATGTGAACTGAACCTCAAACATTAAGACAGGGAAGAATAACTTCAGACTTTTTCTTAAAGTGTTTCCAGACAGGAACTATTCAAGTAATGTATTAAAAGAAGTCCCACTCACCACACTGAAATCAAGGTGACTATCAATCCACTCCTGCCCTTCTTTGAATTCATCATGAAGGCCCATAATATAAAGGGTATCCAATGCATCTACTATGGTAGCACCCAGCTGTGAATTTCCTGAAGGCCAACAAAAAAAGATTTTCCCTTATAAGTAGCTGTTCCATTTCTATTCAGCATATTTCCTTCCAGTGTCACCATTCTTTTACACTTTCTCTAAATATAAATCAAGCGAAGGTAAGAGGAAACATAGATATGTGGGTGAAACACCAACTTTAACAAAAGAGTCAATTATCACATACTCCTCATTAAACATACGTTTCCTTTTTTATTTATAGCATTTATTAACTGCCTTTCTTTTACAAAACTCAAGGTCGAGGTTATCCAATTGCATGCTTCCAACAACACCGTGATGTTAGGCTAAGAGATGGAGATTGGCCTAAGGCCACTCAGTAAACTTCATGAATGAGTAGGGATTTGTATCTAGGTCTCCCTGGACTAGTCTAACATTCCTTCAATTACCAGTATACTATACCAGCTATCAAAGTTTGTTTTCTATAAAATCAAGGATTTTAAATGTAATTTATTATACAGTCAATTCTCGGTATCTGCAGAAGTTAGGATCCTGGAAAACCCAGCGGATACCCAATCATTGATCCTATGGGATCAATGGGGAGGGGCATCAAATTGGCACGAATGCCTTCGGAATGGTCACCACAAGATTCAAAATGGCTGCTGCACATTTTGCTTCAAAATGGCCACGGATAGCTTCAGAATGCCCGCTGATGCTGCGGACAGCTTCAGAATGGCCATGGATAGGCAAGAACAGACCACAAATGGCACAAGGTAAGTCACACTCTAGTTCCCCGCAGATAAGCCAATCTGCGGGAACAGAGTGTGAGGGAAGCGAGGATTGACTGTAATTTATTAAGCTCCTAACAATCAAAGGGAAAGCAGAAGTGAGGCAAATATGTTCAAAAAGAACACATTTTGCCTCACATAGAGGCATAGGAAGAAGCAAGGAGGAAAAGGGGCAGGATATCTTGGATCTCAAAATTACAAGTTGGTTAAATGAATTAAATAGTCCAGAATGACAAATGATCAAAAAAAAATCAATGGAACTAGCTTGCAATCCTATACACAGCTACATGGATATACATCCCACTGGACACAGTAGGACTTACAGGTATCCACCACCTAATGGTGAACCGCTTAACGACCGCCCAGATATAGTGGTCACCCCCCCCCAAAAAAAAACCTCCATGCACCTTTTAAAGTTTTAAATCTAAGCTTGTGTATCCAAGCCCCTCTACAGGCCTCCACAGGACTCAGAAAGCTTCTCTGAAGCGACAGATGCAAACCGAAGATGCAAACCGAAGCGAAGATGCAAACCTGGAAGTAAACCGGAAGTCACGTCCTGTTGCTTCGGAGAAGTTTTCTGAGTCCTGCGGAGGCCTATGAAAGGGTTTGGATGCACAGTGCTTGGAAACACAGACTTGGATTTAAAACTTTAAAAGGTGTGTGGAGTTTCGGGGGGGGGGAGGAACTCACATAACAATGACTTCACTTTACAATGGGGATTACAGGTTGAATAAAATTATTTTTAAAGTTTAAAATATAATATTTTATATTAAATCAGATTTTTATTTATCTGAAATATTTCTACCTCACTTTCAATATAAAGTAGCGATCTTCAACCTTGGAGTAGCAACCCCAAGGTCCTATGCAAGACAATGTCTTTCCCCTTAAGGGGAGTGGCGACTTTGCGGTGACGTCAGGACGGTGGCGATGTGACTGCCATGTTCGCGCCACTGCCGACTAAGTAAAAAAAGGGGGGTTGGATTTGCTTGTTGGCAGCTGAAACTGGAGATGCCGCACAACCCAAGTTCTCACCGCCGCTGCAGACTGGTAAGTCCAAACCCCTTTTTTTACTTAGGCGGTAGCGCGAACCTGGAACTGCCGTTGCCACCGCCGAGTTGCAACAACTTACAGCAACCTTTACCTTCAGGTAAAGGTTGAAAATCATTGATACAAAGCAACAACAACAACAAAATGACCAAATCATATCATTAAAATTTTAACAATTAAAACCACAGTAGATAAAATGCAATAAAACCACAGTGCAGTCTCATAGAGCATTTATACTTAAATGAAGGGTTTTTAATATTTCAATTATAAAAAATGACAGCTGTTACACTGCACAGTTGCCACTCCAGTAATACTGAAATGAGAAGATGATCTATGCGTATATGACATATGGGGTATATGACAGAAGGACACTCTGTGCATCAGGTCAGGTTGGCTTCACCTCCCCACCACTCCCAAATAGGAGGTCTCTACATTTAAACATTGACCAAGGTGACATAGAATGTGACCATTGCTACTCCAGTAATGAAAGTTGTTTGAGCACTGTGCAATACTTGCTACAATCTATCATACTCACTAGAAACAGACACATTGCTCCACCCTCTTGAAAAACTTTAAATTTCATTTGCAGTACTTATTTTTCACCATGCTTTATCCAATATTTTGTTTTACAACAATTCCAAGCACTTGTGATAACTATTTTCAACAGTGCCTCTTTCAGCCACCTCATCTGACCAAGAATCCCACAGATGAAAATTCCAAATGTTCAAGGCTATGAGCTGCCCTCATCAAAATTATGACAGACACACTCTCATATCAGTGTCTTTAGGCAATACCATACCCACATTTTTCTCTCACAGAGACTTTTATCACACTGGTTTTCAAATCCTTGGAATTCTTACTATGATCCTAAATAACCTACAGAACTTCCCACAATTGTAAGAAATTGTCAGAACGACACAACTTCATTATTCACCACTCCATACCCACAAAGAAACAGTGCACATCATGCCAAAATGGCAAAAGAAAATACTGTAGATGAAAACAGTAGAAGAAACACGTAATACATGAAATAAATTAAAACGATGGAGGTTTTTTAAAAAAAATTATTATTGAGCTAGATGGAACAGAAGATAGAAGGATGGACCTCACAAATGGCCTTGCGGAAAAGCAAAGGGAATTTGCTGTGTAAAAACTAGAGCCATATTATGCATAAGAAAAGATGAAGCTCACAAATGAAGCAGGCAGGGGCGGGGCTTGTCTCCATGGTTAGGAAGTCAGGCTTGTTATGTAACAAACAAGGCTAGGGGCTATATATCATTGAGCGGTGAGGCTTTCAAGAAGAGTTTGCCATGTAGGAAGCAGAGCTAGGGCCCTGAGGGCCTAAGCTTCGATCCCATAAGAAAAACCAAGGGGACAGAATCTTTTTTGCAAGAACAGAAGGAGACAGCACGTGATTACAATTCCCAGTCAAGATGAAGGAAAGCTGCCGTTTGTCCAGAAAGCAGGCATTGTTGCTAACTAGCTTGTGCCTGCTCTTTCTTCCACATGTAGCTGCTCAGAACCCTGGAGTCATCCACATCAACCCAGAAGAGGGAGGCGAGTACTGTTTCCTCTTCCCTTCGCAATGGATGAAATCGCTTCAGGGGGGTAACAAAAGCCGCTGGCTCAACCCTGAACCATTAACTCAGAACCTCACTTACTCGGCCATGTGTTGCCTTCCTTCATTCTTTGGGGAGGACGGCATCGACCGCGGTGGATTCAGCACGAGAATTGCATCCGTGAGGGAGGGCAACTGCAATCTCTTCGAGAATGCCAGACTCCGCCAAATAAATAGAACTCGGGGGCTTTTGACTCTTGGCGGAGATGCTCCATACCTCGCATGGAAGTGGAGATCTGGATACAACTGGGGTCACTGTGAGGAAATCACCATCCCAGGAATTGTGCTCAGTGATGCGGACATTCTCTACTTATTGTTCAAAAACTTGATCAAGGACTTGCTATATAAAACTGGGATCATCTATCTGATGTCCATGGCCATAGTCACAATAGGAAGCTACTGGGCAGGAAGCACAGAGAAGAAAAAGCAACAATATATTGAAAACCCGTACCAAACAGTAGAAGATTTTGGAGGGATAACAATGGATACCAACGTCTACTTCACATGTACTTGTACAGCAATGGCCACCTTCATGCTTCTTGCTCTCTATTGCTTCTATGACTACCTGGTGCATGCAATGATCGCCGTTTTCACTCTATATGCCTCCTTGAGTCTTTACAGTTGTTTGAGTACATTTGTGGACAAGTTTTCGTTTGGAAAACAGGTAATCCAGTTTCCGTATGTTCACAAAGGTCTAGAGATCAGACAATTGCTTCTGGCAATACTGTGTGTGTCTGTCAATGCAATCTGGGTTGTCTTCAGAAACGAAGATGAATGGGGTTGGGTTTTACAAGACATTTTAGGAATTTCTATTGGCATTTACATTCTGAGAACAGTTCGCATGCCTACTTTAAAGAACTGCAGCTTGTTTCTGTTAGCTCATTTGTTTTACGATGTACTGTGCCTGCTCATCACCCCTTTTCTAACAAAAACTGGGAGAAGCATTACAGACTTAACAGCTTTTGGGTCTTCTTACTCGGAAGAGATCCCCTTTATGTTGAAGGTACCAATATCACCCTCAACATCAATTCCAGAGGACATTACTTTTACTGCTGTAGGCCTTGGAGATATCGTGCTTCCTGGTTTCCTGGTAGCCTACTGCCGCAGATTTGATGTTCAAGTTGACTCCTCGGGGGTCTATTTTCTAGCTTCCACTCTGGCCTATAGCTATGGTCTTTTGGTGACTTTTGCAGCAGCAGCATTCATGCAGGCAAGTCAGTCAACCCTCCTATACCTGGTGCCCTGCATACTTATCACTAGCCTGGCTGTTGCCGCTTCTCGCAAGGAGGTGATTATTTTTTGGACAGGTGTAGGTTTTGAAGATAAGCTGTCTCGACCATCCTCACCAAAAGGCATCAATTACTCAGACATATCAAACGATTCGGTTGGACAACGAGAAGAAAAACAAATAATCAGCATCACATTCCACAAAGAAGAGCTTAACAACTCCAGCATAGACACAGACGAGTTATCCAACCTGAGGACGCACTCCGAGGAGTCGATTGAGTACATGCCAAGTCACGAGGAGCCAGTCGGTCAACAAGGATTGCTACAAAAAGAGGCCCTAGACACATGGCAAACAAATTCTGGGAAGTACAAACAAAAAACAGCTCACGGGCACACCATGGGAGCATAAAGTGCAACACACTGTTCACTTCAAGTTGATCAAATGAAAAGACCATTAAACCTCATTTGGAAAAGAAAAGTAATTCACATAAATTATGGAATTATTTGCCAAAATCTCAGATGGCTTTCAAAGGAGAGGATTGGTTTATCAATTGGTTATACTAGAGGAGAGGATTGGTTATACTAGACCAGAGGTTCTCAACCTGTGGTACGGGTACCCCTAGGGGTACGCGGACCTCTTGCTGGGGGTACGCCAAGCCCTGCCCCTTATCTGCCCCATCAGCAGATAATTAAGTGTTAATTAACATGGATTTTAAATGCTAACTATTTTTGGAGCCCTTCTGTTTCTCTGATTTTGGTTTTGGGTTTATTTTTGTACTTTGGAAAAATGTACTTTGGGGTGGGGGAGGGAGGAGCTGATTTTTGGGAAGTGTGACAGAGGGAAAAAAGAGATCCTTGCACGTGTCTCTCTCCCCCCCCCACAGTTATATAAGACATTGTTTCACATTTAAAATTGTTTTAGTACTTTTTATTTAATGATTAATTACCTAATTGATTGATTAATCCAATTAATTAGCAGTTAATCAGCAGGGGGTACTTCAGAAAACTGGATCATGATATGGAGTACCCAGGCCTCCAAAGGTTGAGAACCCCTTACTAGACAACACAAAATTGGCCCTGAAATGAAAAGTGCTAATCTTTACTAACTTCAATGTAATGAAAATGACAATAAATGGGCTGGTCCTTGACCGTAACAAAGATATTGATTGATTGACAATAAAATCTGTCAATTGGCTCTAATTTAGGAGAAGCAGTCCGCATTGCGTACATAGGTGTTGTAAGTGTCATTGGGCATTTAGGTGTTGTAAGTGTCATTGGGCATTTACCAGTACATGTCTATGGAACTATATATTGCGGTTCTCTCACAAATTGTAGCCAATTTTGCATTTTCATTATCATATTTCTGTTCAAAATCTATAAGGAATGACTGTTGTTAGTTATGATGGCTATATGTGGAATCTCCATATTCATAGGCAGTATATTGCTAAATAGCAGTTGGGAGGAAACAGCAGGGAATGCTGTTGCCTTCATGCTCCGCTTATGGACTTCCCACAGGTATTTGACTGGGCATCGTGAGCAACAGAATGCTTTCCTTGTTGAACCTTTGTCTGATCCAGCAGGGCTTTTCTTATGCTCGCAAACACACATACCACCTTCCTTCTCCCCGCCTACCATCTCCCACAGCTAGAGGTTTCTCACACTAGCAGTGGCCATTTTTCTTCTGGAAAGTAGGATCCATTTGTGAAGCATCAATCTGACAATGAGCTTGTGCTGAATTAATTTGTTCTCAGTTAAATCACTGATTAAAATAGCAATTTGAAACCTCATTACTTTAGTAATGCACAACTGATTTCCACCAAGACAGCAAAAGGAAGACTCTTGCAATATCCTTGAACCTAATAAGCTAAACCACAAACTGGAAGTTTAGGATAATGAGAGGCAATTAACTTGGATGGGCAGAAAAAAATGGTACGAAACACATGACGCTTGCTTCTGAAAGCAAACTTTTTAAACCTCTATCACTCATCAGAACTTTCTGAAGTTAGTAAGCTTAGACCACTCACCCAACATTCTCCATATCAAATATCGTCTTGAAAAGACAAATAGTCTTGACTGTATAATGAAGAAAATACTCAATCTTTACAATGATTACTAAAAATATTTATACAGTATACTGTTTTTCAGCAAAAATTCACAAAAGGAGTTAAAGCAAAACAAATGATAGAAAGTGGAAAAATCCAGAACAGTAAAAAAGCATCTTTAAAAAGCATACAACTACTGTACATTTAAATTGGAAAAAAGAATACAGTCAGGTCGAGGGTTAGGTTCTGAAGACAGCACATAGGACAAAAAATGCATATAGTCAAAATTAAATCCAAAAATACGCACTGTCTCTTTAAGAACTAAAATCACACCATGAGAGACACACTGGAACCGAGACAACTGAGGGAACAGCGGATTCATTCTCCCGTCTCAGGCTCACTCCGGGGCATATACCGTATTGGTCTGAGTATAAGACTCACTTTTTTCTCCTAATTTAAGTTTTTAAACTAGGTCTTATAATCAGACTGTTGCAATTTAATGCCAGTGATTTAATTATTTTTTTTAATAGCACCAAACTTTAAGGGTGCGTCTTATAATCAGGTGCGTCTTATATTCGGGACAATACAGTACTTAGTGAATGGAATGGCGGACAGAATCGCTTGTATTATTTAAACTGTTATTACCCTCTCTCTTTTTTGCAGAGCACATACGGTATACTTGAATTTGTGTAAATAAAATGCACGTCTGATGTGAGCCGACTGTACAGCATTGCCACACTTTGTGCTGAATAAAGCGACATTGTGAGAGACCACACAAGCTATGGGTAGGGAGTCCTGCAAATCTCAGCACCATCAGGGCTGCTGGTCAGAGGCCATACTCATAAATCCCAAAAACCTCCTTGCCTACAGCGCCAGTAATGCCAAACCAGTGCTACCGTTTAACATAAAGCTTTAAGATGTGCTGCTCTCCATCCATCTGAGCAACCTGTCACTGAGGGAGGCCACCAGGTTCTCCCTCTGCACTGCCAGCTATTAGCCGGCTTGCTATCTGACCGACTTCAGCCTGCCCGACACATGCACAAGTTCCTTTTCTGCTTTGGGGTCTGAGCATCTCACCCTTCAAATCTTTGGAGCCCTGCATTCCACTCAGGTTAAGAATCCAGTCCCATTGCTGAGAATTAACTCATTATTTTGCCTTCAACCCTGAAAAACCCACAAAAGCGTCGAATTCAAACACTTTGAGATGCGCATGCATGCACACCTAACCACTCACCGTAGGCCCAAATGTCTCAATTATTAACTATCCTTCATTTCTGTTGCTTTTCAAGTGGGAGAACTGAGGCTTTAAAAATACCATTCTCACTTCAAAGTACCAGACAACAAACAGAGCCTAAAGATAAAAGTGCTCTTTCATGCCCATTTGCAGCTTGCAAAACACCCACAGGCCTCAAGGCAGTGTGGTGATGTGGCACATGTGTACGTTTTGAACATGGGAAATCTAGGAATTAACAAATGTGGGTTGTTAACCGAAAAAGCAGGGGCATCATTCCAGATTGGGGATGGAGGCAAAAGGGGAACGTAAGAAGAGCCCTGCTGGATCAGGCCAAAGGTCCACCTAGTCCAGCTTCCTGTATCTCACAGTGGCCCCACCAGATGCCTCCGAGAGCACACAGACAACAAGATAACGTGTTTCCTGTTGTCACTCCCTTGCACCTGGCACAGAGAAAACCTACTTCTAAAAGCCAGGAGGTTGCTTATGGCTTGTAACCTGTGATGGTCTTTTCCTCCATGAATCTATCCAAACCCCTTTTAAAGACATCTTGGGGGGGGGGAAGCAAAAGGATTTGAGTAGAAGGGTTCAGAAGCCCTTCTTGGACATTTATTTATTTATTTAGAAAGCAGTGCATTTCAGAGGGCTTTCTTGCTCTTTCATTCCTCAAAATAACCTGAAGTGTAAACTTATGAAGCTACCTCCTACTGAGTAAGACCGGTGATCCACCAGCTCTCTGCACTAACTGGTAGCAGTTCTCTGGGAGTGCAGACAGGCGTCCTTTCCCAGTCCCACCTGGAGCGGCCAAGAACTGTACCCAAGACCTTTTTGTATGCAAAGCACGTGCTCCACAGCCATATCCCTACCACAGGAAATCACATATTTCACACATTTTTCATATGTGAAAAATAATCACTTGTCTGAAACACACAGGAGGTGAGAGTAACTGGCCCCTGGCCCTCTCTTCAACAGCAGCAGTGCAAAACACAAACCTACTGCTGTTACACACTCACGATGCTCACTGGAGGCCTTTGGGCAAATCACTCTCAACCCAGGCGACTTCACAAGGCTGCTGCCAGAATAAAATGCTGCTCTGATCTTCCGAGTGGAAGAACAGAACAAAAACTAAACAGCATATCAGCCACCAAAAGCGCTTCCTACCTCAAGTCTACATCGCATCTCTTTCCTTTCTACCTGCTCTTCCATGGAACATGCAAGATGATCAGAGACCCCAGACAGGTTGAAAAGTCTGAAACTACAGTACATAAAATGCCTCATTAAAGATACCCATACCTAGATACTAGGCAATGTCATATTTCTGTAGAATATGAAATCAGGGAGCAAGCAGCCAAAATAGCAGACTCTTGAAGCATTTAAAAAAATGTATTTAAGCTTGCCATAGTACAATCTGCATTTGAAATTACTAGGAGGAAGAACAAAATACTGGATCACAAAAAGAGAATCGGAGCACTCACTGCCGTGTTTTTGACAATTATGAGGACCAATATGTACCCCCACACACAAAAAATCCCTTTAACTAGTCCCTTAAATGAATTAACAGAATTCATTTACATTGTTAAATAGCATAAAGAAAGGATGGACATTCAAGAAGTTTTTAGAATGAATAACCTACCAAATATATTGGTGGAATGTCCTTTCCTAGCAATGGGTTTCAGTTCATTATGACCCCATCCATACTGCCGGTAATTATCCCAGGCATGTTTCATCATCTAAAGAATGAAAAACAAATAAGAATTGTGATCAGTTAACACAAATCATCAATGTTTCCATCATTTTCCAATATTTGGGTCTAAAACATTTAAACATCCAGCCGAACATACTTTCGGATTATCTATTAATACTAGTAGACGACAGAGTACTGTACCAAATTTCTTTCAACTGAAAGATATCTTGCAAATATAAAAATGTTTAAGTGAATGATGTTTAAATCAGGGTATAGGACTTAATTGTCAAGGGATACCTTTACCTATAGCTAACAGTACTGTACTTAAATGAGTGCTAATCCAGTAAATTCATGTAAGTGGGTAGAAGGAGATAGTCAATTTACAGAAGTTTATGGGGATCACATTTGTGAGGATCACTTCTAAAATTCAGTTCTAAATAGGAATAAAGCTTCGTTTTTATGAGTCTTCAAAAATTGAATATCGATATATACTGGTTTTCAACAAAAATTGAGTGCACAAAGCAGTTTACAAAGCTAAACAAATTTATAAATGGTTCCCTGTCCCAAAAGGATTAACAATCTAAAATATATACCTATTTTGCCTCATATAATTTGTTAAGCATTTTCTGGCTTTAGCTCAAATTGTAACAAAAAGATACACACACAGATCAAAGCTGAATGCCATAGTTAGATAGATTCAGTAACAAATATATACAGGGAATTTACAATAATTTAAAAAGCGTCAAGCATAGAAAGAACTCTGGTCCTAATAAACATCTCCAACATCAAAGTGGGAATCTAAACTTTGGTCTGCTACTGAAGATCTCCTCTCTGAACCACCACTGAACGAGACTTGTTTAAAAGTCCTGCTGCTGAGAAACTCCCTTCTTAAAAAGATCCATATTTCTCCCTCATGTGCAGGTTTTTAAAGAAGTTAAAAATTACATATTCTGCAAAGTTTTCCTGACTCTCTGAATATACATTTTAATACTGCTTCTACTTTTTACCACTGCTCTTTTTAGATATTTTTAATTGCATTTTTATAGTCTGTTGCATTTTCAACTATTTTGTAAACTGCTTTGTCATGAAAAACGGTATAGAAGTTTAGACTAAAACTGCCACCATGAACACAACTTAGATGAACATATTTAAATATTTTTGCTAAGTTTTACAAAGATGTTTTATTACAACAAGAGACTTCCCAAGGCCAATCCAAATCAGAACAGATTGGGAAAAAAAGTCAGATTTCTGTAGAATAAACAGGTGCAAGTGAGAAACTCATCCAATACATCAACAATCACTATCTTGTGTATACAGATTACCCTACACTACAAAATCAACCCTAGGATACACTGTATGAAAGTATTTTCAAGGCTAGCACATCTTCAGTCAACATTTTGAGACAGCGTGCAAGCGTTTACCGTGTCTCCCCGAAAATAAGGGAAAACTGTATATTAATTTTGGCTCAAAAAATGCAGCAGGTCTTATTTTCAGGGAGGTCTTATTTTCCCAACCTGTGGCGCGACCCCCCGGCACTTACTTTGAACGATTAAAGCTTCATTCTTTCCTGAGGGAGCAAGGCTCTGCAAGGCCTGTACTTGAGTCCTTCACCATAGAAAAGACATGCTAGAGAGACTCTGCAAGGTTGCAGCCTCCTTGCAGGCCTTGCTGGCCTCTCTAGCACGTCGTCTCTATGGTGAAGGACTCAAGTGCAGGTCGTGCAGAGCCTTGCACCCTTGGGAAAGAACGAAGCTTAAATCGATCAAAGTAAGTGCTGGGGGGGGGGGTCGCGTCTGGCTGATTATCATAGCTAGGTCTTACTTTCGGGGAGGACTTATATTGACGAGTGCCAGCAAAAATCATGCAAAAATGACAGTAGGTCTTATTTTCAGGGTAGGTCTTATTTTCGGGAAAACAGGGTAGTAGATTCAGAAAAGATACAGTGTATCTGATTGACAGAGTTAAGAGTATGTATATCTTTCTACATGTATTTCAGACATATTTTGAACAGAATAAATCAAAACAGTTCTCCACAGGATTCCCTGAATACAGCAGCACTGAGTGATAATTCCTCCTTTATATTTTCACCTGATGCCAAATTTTTACATTTTATTCTTTCTGAGACAATGAAATCTTGCATTTTACATCATTTCCACTACTGAAACAATAGACATTATACAGATCGGGCTGGTACTCCACAACTGAGTCAGGTAACATATGGTTTCTATGTAGTACCAGTTATTTAATGCAGGCCAGAGACTTTCATAAGAAGCCAGAAAATCTTAATTTAGTTTTAAAGCATCTTCTATCTATACAGTAGCAGAAATATCCCCCAAAATAAAAATCAAACTTTAAATCAATCATAACCGAACAGGAGAAGCAAGTCCCTTGGACTCTTAACCATTCAGCTAGTCCAAAATGTAATAACTCTGTTGAACAGAGAATGAAATTATGTGCCCACAATTTTAGACCCCAATAGTTGGACCTCGTTATCCGTGGGGTATGCGTTCCAGGATCCCCCACGGACAACGAAATTCGCAGGTAATGAAACCTGCCGGGGGGGGGGGATTTTGAAAAACCAGAAGTATCTTTCAGAAACCTCAGGAAGGCCTTCTAAGGCCATCCTTCCGCAGGTTCAGAACCCGCGGTTCGTCAAATCTGCGATTTCTGAATCTGCGAAAAAAAAGAGCCCACTATACATACAAAGAGCACAGTTTTCAGAGTATGCAATGTGCTGTAGGCATATTTTAAATCATCTTTTGGAGAGTTAAATAGTATAGTTCTGTGGCTGATACTTCAACTTAACGAGATCTTGGAATGAATTACAGGTTACGTATCCCTTATTCAGACTACTTGGGATGGGACATTTGTCTGGATTTCAGATTTGTCTGGATTTTGGAACATTTGCATAAATATAATGAGATATCTTGGGGATGGGACCCAAGTCTAAACACGAAATTCATGTATGTCTCATATACAATTTATACACATAGCCTGAATATCATTTTATACAATATTTTTTAATAATTGTGTGCCCCAGCATGCCTTGCGCTATGCCAGCCAGGTGCTAGAAAAAGGGGTTTTTTTTAGTCATAACCCCCAAAATGTCTGGATTTCGGAACAGTATGGATTTTGGATGTCCGGATAAGGGGTAATCAACCTGTACCAAAAAAATGCATAACTGGGTCCACATTAAGAAGGTAAAGGTATCCCCTGACAATTAAGTCCAGTCGTGTCCGACTCTAGGGTGTGGTGCTCATCTCCATTTCAAAGCCGAAGAGCCAGCGTTGTCTGAAGACGCCTCCGTGGTCATGTGGCCGGCATGACTCTCCTTGCCGCAGCGCGTAGCATGCAGCTGGAACACGGAGCGCTGTTTACCTTCCCGCAAGCGGTACCTATTTATCTACTCACATTGACATGCTTTGGAACTGCTAGGTTGGCAGGAGCTGGCCAAGCAACGAGCGCTCACCCCGTCGCGGGAATCGAACTGCCAACCTTTCGATCAACAGCTTATGGTTCAGCGGTTTAACCTGCTACGCCACCCGCTGGCCTAGTAGGGTCCACATTACAATACCGTATTTCTTCAAGTCTAAGGCACCATCGATTCTAAGGCGCATCTTAATTTCAGGAACACCAGCAGAAAAAAAAACAAAAAACATTGATTGCAAGACGCACCTCCTTCCTTCAATTTGTCTGCTCTTTCCCCAGCTTGCCTGCTGCTCCATTTCGCTGATCTGATTTTTACCACGCCATTTTGCCCCCTCTGGGGCGAAAGTGGCACGGTAAACTTGGATCCTCATTGGCACATCCACTTGGCAAGCGCCTTCATTCGTCAGCTGGGGTGCGGGGCAGGCAGACAACTCTCCTCAGTATGCCCTGCACGCCTATGCTGACAAGTACTAAGGACTGGAGGCTGCAAAGACTGGCGAGAGCTGGCAGCAGCTGGTGGAAGGTGGAGGGGGGACTGGGGGCACGCAAACTCGCGGGGTGGAGAGCCAGGGCGCTTTCCAGGCTGGGCGCAAGTCGGTAGGAGCAGTGGCGGCAGCAGAAGTAGTATCCCTCCCCCTTTAGGAAGAGGTTCCTAGTCCTAGGGGAGAGTTCGTCGCTGAAGCGCCTGCCTCGCATTCCAGCTGACAATCGGAAAGGCATTGCAGGCTTTGATCATCTTTGCAGGAAAGGCATGCAGGCTTTAATTGTCAATAGGAACACGGAACAGACACTTCAAGCAGAGGAACTCTCCCCAGCACGCCCTGCCAGCCCTCGCTGACGAGTGTGATCTTCTCTGATTCGTCAGCTGCAGCAGGGGGCATGCTGGGGCTGGGGCGAGCTCTCAAGTTCAGGAAGAGAGCTGATTGGACTAGCAGCCATGGGAGAGCACCGCTGAACAGAGGGGTCAAAATGGCGAGGTAAAATGCAGAGAAAAATCCCACAAAAAAGGAGGCCATCGATTCTAAGACGCACCCCATTTTTAGAGATGCTTATCTGGGAAAAAAGGTGCGTCTTAGAATAGAAGAAATACGGTATTTTCACAATGCAATTGTGTCGCTGGAAAGGATTACTATTGTAAAGTCCACTATATAAAGTCTCAGGAATACACAGAAGTCTGCAGCAGGGAGAGGTGGCAGGGCAGTAATACGGCTGAACAATTATTAAACCAATTTGCATTTGTAGGGCTGATATGCCTTAATCCTCAATTAATTAAAACTAGATATACAATAGGGTAAGAGAAGATAATATTCAGAGAATATTTGCTGCCACATAGTAGCAGGCAAGGAATTTAGTGCAAGGCTGACAGCTCCAGCCTTTTTGAGCTGCCATTAGATGCAAACGACTACTGATGAAGATGCGACTTGTAAGGTCTCTCAGACAGTGGCGTCACTAGGGCGCGCGCGTCACCCAAGTGATGCCTCCACCCTATACCCCCCTCTTACAAATCTTTTGGGGGGTGCCCGACGAGGCGCCGGCCTGGGCGCCCCCTTAATTGTTACAGCCGGCTCGGGGATGTCTTCCCCGGCCGACTGTCCGGGGCCTTCTGAGGAAGGCCCGCTGCACGAACGTTATTTATAACGTTTTTTAGCGCATGCGCAGATTGTTCCTGAGGGAAAAGGGCAGCCCTTTTCCCTCAGGGACGGTCTGCGCATGCGCAAAAAACATTATAAATAACGTTCGCGCAGCGGGCCTTCCTCAGAAGGCCCTGGCGCGTCGGCCGGGGAAGACGTCTCTGGAGCCGGCTCTCGGCCTCGGAAGAGGCCGGGAGCCAGCTCCGGGGACGTCTTCGGGGGCGACGCGCGCAGGAGAGGTGACGTGTCACGCGCGTGCGCGCGTCACCCCGTAGCGACCCGCTACCGTCGCTTCACGGTAGCAACGCCATTGCTCTCAGACCAGCCTGGCCTTGCCAAAGGATCTTTGTTGCTATTGCTTGCAGACCTGCAAGCCAACTGTGGGACAGCACAGAAGCACGAAGAAGAGGTCAGGAGGTGGTAACCAATGTTCCCTCTAATTTTCTCCTGGAGTTCATGGAGCCCTACGGTGGCTGCATAGGGGTAGTTGTGGAGAGCTTGATGATGAAGCCAAGCTCTGGAGCGCTGAGAGGGAAGCTTGCATAGAGCTTCAATTAAAGCTGCGCAACCGTGTGGCCCCACAGTTACTTTAAGGGAAAGGCCGGTGGTAACAGTTCCTTTTTATTTTTTGCAAGACAACATGAGAGGTGACTTGAGACCTGTTTCTCACCACTTGGTTCTCTCTCTCTCTTCAGGCATTAGAACTAAGCTTCTCATATTCTGTACCAGCGCTACAAGGTTAGCACATTTGTCAGTGCTTACTCTTACCAGAAATAAAAGTAAGATAATAAAGTCCAAAGTGATTCACACGACAACCATGAACATACTCCCGGGGGGGGGGGGGGAATGAAGGTAAGGCAAGACAGACCAGCAGGGGACAAGCCTGGCTACCATAAACAGTATGGTTTCTGAGAGGTTTATAGAAGCAAACCTGCCAGTGGGAAACATAGCTGGGTAACAATCAGCTGACTCAACCCATTACCTCTTTAATTTTGTCCCTTTTTTCACGAATGTCTGGATCCACAGGATCTCCACTGTTTATTCCTACAAGATTTGGCACAGGGACTGGCGGCAGAGGTTTGCTGCTTTTGTTCTTCAAGCCCTGAATAATCTTGTTCTTCTCAGTCTGAATTTCTGCTTGGATCTCATCCCGTGGCTTTTGAAGTTTCTCTTTCGCTTCCTCAAGAGCTTTTTCATGGTCTGCACGGATTTTATCTCTCAAGCGTTCCTCTTCTTCCCTAAAGAAGAAAACAGATAGTTAGAATGCTAATTTCTTAAAGGAGATTTGAGAGGGGATCATGTGAGCAGGAGTTTTTATAGCAATAGCCTACCTATTATTTCAACAGCGACAAACTGATTTGCTAAATATCTACCAACAATACATCTATTGGTGTTCAAGGACTTATGTAAGTTGTAAGCTCATATCAAAATACCGGAGAAATTCCAGTAATTCAAGCAGATCCAAGCGCATACAAGAAATTTCACTTTATGTTTCATGACTCGCAGCAGAATATGCTACATGAAAGATCTACCCCTGCTGTTTGACCAGTGATGGCTCAGGCAGACACCATGCATGTAGTGCACCAGCCTAAAGAATGCTGAAGCTCCGATACCATTTAAAGAGAGCAAGTGGGGTAGCTCAAAAACAACCAGTTAATTGGAGATGAACAAGGAAAATATAACTAAGGACCCAATCCTATCCAACTTTTCAGCACCGATGCAGCTGCAATGTAGCCCCAAGGTAAGGGAACAAACATTCCTGTACCTTGAGGAGGCCTCCATGACTGACCCCCCCCCCACTCACCTCCCCCCCCCCACTGCAAGATACAGCACACACCCTGTTGGCACGATTGCATCAGCATTGGAAAGTTGGAGAAGATTGGGCCCTAAGTGACCCTAGCTAGAGACAAGTCAAGGTAGTGTGTGCTAGAATTTGTTTCATTTTGCCTCTAATTTCAAGTCCCTGCCTTTTGCCTATTTAAACCTTGCCTCTGTGTGTGTGTGTGTGTGTGTGTGTGTGTGTGTGTGTGTGTGTGTGTGTGTGTGTGTGTGTGTGTGTGTGTGTGTGTGTTTGTTCGTTCTCTCTCTCTCTCTTTAAACCTTTTGTAATAAACTACTGTCAGGTCACATCTTACGTGAGGGTTAGTTTCTGAAGTCCCAGAAAATGACGTTGGAGGACTACTGCTCTGCTTCTTGGCCAATAGCCTATGGAATAGCACAGACTTCCATCTTATCTATATCTACTTGAAATGCTAGGTGAATTCATCTGGAGATTTGGACTGAGAAGTCATTAGTATGTTTGATAACACCCAGCCCTATTTCTTATTTTTCGCAGGTCCTGGAGAGGCAATAGAAACCCTGAATTTTTGTCTGACTGCTGGGACTGGATACAGAAAACAATTTTAATTCAGATAAGTTGGAGGCACTGTTGGTTGAGGAACTACCTGATCTGGGGCTAGATGTTTCACCTGCCTAGATGGAATTGCAACCACGCTGAAAGATCAGGTTCGCAGCCCGGCGATGCTCTTTGATGTAGCACTACTTACATAGAGGCTCAGGTGGCAGTAGTGACTAAGAGCACTTCTTATCAGCTTTGGCTGATGATCCAGATGCATCCTTTCCTGGAAGAGTCACAGCTTCCCATGGTCAGTCATGCCTTAGTAACTTCCAGGTTTGATGACTACAGCACGCTTCATGTGGGGCTGGTGTTGAAGAACATTCAGCAACTTTAATTGGTGCAAAATGCGGGACATCACCCCAGTATTGTTCCAGTTGCACCGATGCCCATCTCTGTGGTTTCCAAATTGTGTGCCGCAGCGCCCCAGGGCACCGCAGCAAACTCACAAGGGCACCATGGGATAGTTTAAATTTCAAAGGGAAACACAGCAACGGAACTGTAGGGGCCCTGTGAAAAAAATACTGAGAACTGTAGAGGCCCTGTGAACAGAGAAAGTTCAGGAACCTCTGGCCCATCTATTTCAAGGCACAATTTAAGGTGCTGGTTCTTACCATTAAGGTTCTAAGCCATTTGAGGCTTAGGTAGCTGAAGGACTGCATTCTTCCATATAAACCCCCATGTAAATCAGCTCAACATTTGAGGTCAACTACATAATCCATCTTTGACAGACGTTATGGCGGATTTCCACTAGGAGGAGAGCCTTTTCTGTAGTGGCACCAACCTTATGGAATGTTCTCAGTAGGGAAGTACATATGGCTCCCTCACTGTACACCTTCAGATATCTGTGGGACTGTGTGTGTGTGGGTTTTTTTGCTGCTGATCTTTCTATACAAAGGATGATTAACCTATCACCAGAATAAAAGACATAGAACATTGCCCAATACTAGCTCCTTGATGGCCAACCGACTGAATTCTCAAAGTTCAATCAGAGATGTTCAAACAAAGGTTCAGAAAAAAAATAGAAGGTTAATCTGGCTTTTAGTTTAGAACTGGTGCAGCACAATCACTAAGAGACAGAGATGAGAATCAGGCCTGTCCCAGTTCAAATCTTTCCCCTGTCATAAACTCACTAGGTGGTCTTCAGTAAGCCACTCCCTCTCAGCCTCAGTTCTCTAGCTGCAATATGGGGACAATGCAACAAACCTGTAAGGTAACGACAACCTCAAGATAATACATGTGAAGTGCTTTGCACAGTCAGAAAGCACTATATAAATGTTAAATAATACTTTAGCCATATAATTTCCTTCAAATTCAAAACATCTGTCTGGAGACTAAAACTTAATTTGTGAGGATCAATCCAAACAGTAAGCCAGCTGGAAACCTTTCTATCTGCTGCTTTCTTCTGTTACCTATTCTAAGAACAGAAGAAGTAGAAAAGTAGGTTTTAACAAAACAGCCACCTATTGCTTTATACAAAAGACTTCTACATCCTGAGAGCCAAGATGCTGTAGTGGTGCTGGAGTTAGACCTGGAAGATCCAGGTTCAAATCCCTGCTCAGCTATGAAGCATCCTGGGCGACCTTGGGCCAGTCACTATCTCTCAGCCTCACCTACCACTCAGGATTGTTGTCAGGACAAAAGGAGGGAACCATGTACACCATTCTGAGCTCCCTGGAGGAAAGGCAGTATAAACATGTGAAAAATAAAATACAGTAAATACAGCCAAAGCAATAACCAAATGTCACCTTCTGAGCTCTTATGTCAGAAGGGAAAGGCTCTGTACTTAGTGGGAACTCCCCTCCCCATATAAAATATAATTGTTGCCCCCAGATTCAACGTCAAATTGCTATGTTAAGCTAGACACACCTGCTAAAGTCAGAAAATGTTATGATGTACATGAAAAATATTCCTGCCATTTCCTACTGCAAACAGTCTCTCAAGCAAAATTCATAGTGACCTCAGAAGCTGCTTCACTCTCAATTACCTAAGTTTTCAGATCATTTTAAAGGGCATGGTCCAGTCTGCAGGTCCCATGCAGTTCTTGCACAAGCAAAGCTCTCTGCACAGAGGAGAGGCCCTAGCAGGGGATGGTGCTGGGGGAATCCTGCACAGGGAGCAGCACAAAAGGGAGGACTAGACTGTTCTCATAATGTAGGAGGTTCTCAGGTCAATCCATCATAAGAAGGCCAATTATAAGAGCAATTATTTTATTATCTCTACAAGACAATACAGCAGAAATAAAGCAGAATTATGCCAGCAGGAGATAAGAAAAATGCCACGAAAATCCACAGAAACCAGTCATTACTGCAAAATATTATGAAATTTGACAACCATACAGAGTGATAATATATTGGGAATACATGGGATAGGAGTGTAGCAACCTTCTTTGCTGCACTACAACTCACTTCGGTAAAAAGTCACATTCTGCATTTTAAAAACTGGAAAGTTCATTAAAGCATCTCCATAACAGGCAGAGATACTAACAAGTGGGTTGCTTATCAAAAAGTCATTAACGCAGCCTGCCCGCCCACCTGCAAGTCCCTTCCCACTCCTGTCTACCTTACAAGACTCTCTCTGGCTGCCACTCCACCCTCTGCCCAGGCGCTCTAGGAATGGAGACTTTCCTGGAGGAAGGAGAGGACTGTCTCCATTCCTAGAACACCTAGGTGGAGGGCAGAGTAGCAGCACAGAAGGAGCCCTCTAAGTGTGGGAAGGGGTTCAGAGGGGGTGAGGGGCTTAACGCTTCATTATACAGCACATTCAGGTACAGTAAGTCCTCACTTAGTTTCGTTTAAAGTTGATGGGAAAATGGCATGGGAACGTTTACATTTATCAATTAGCCTATGGTAAAATTGGTTTCATTATAAGTCGTTTCGCTTAAAGTTGCAGTTTCCAAGAAGAACCTATGGACGACTTTAAGTGAGGACTTCCTGTACTTAGTAAACCGTTTCCTGTCTGTGCCGGATAACACAATTTTTATTACTGTATATATAATTTTTAAAAAATCAAGTTTAAAAACCAATTCAAGGAACTAAACTTTTTGCACACCATCTTAAATTATTTAAAACAGATTTGTGTGATCTTTTTTATCTCAAGCAAAAACTCAAATTAGAATAACTCTCCACATCCAATTCTTGTTTTTAATATTGTAGGTTCATACAGCGTTTTAACCAATTTTCTGATATAAAGTTGTTCACCAATACGACAAAAATTATATCAGAATACTCATCCCAGTGCTTCCATCGAGTCTTACAAATATTGCAGGTTGCTAGAAATAATATTTATTATTTGTTGAGTATCTAAAAATCAAACACTATGCAGAATACAGAGCAAGACAGGCTCTGTCAAGCAGGCTTACAATTTAACACGAACAACAAAAACAAAGTACAAAATACCGTAATTAAAAACCAGAGGAGAATACTGAAATTAAAAGCACAACTTAATTATAGGCTAACTGAAACAGATGCGTATTAAAAGGGAAGAGAATCAACTAATAGCAACTGACAAAGAATTCAATAAAGAAAAAAAAAGCATCAAGGTGCAAAACAGAAGAAAAAGTATGAAGTTTCACAAACACAAGAGGACGAGCAAAATGCAAGTATATAGAAAGCAAAGATGAAAAATACACAGAACATAAAGAACAGCTACATTTACAAGTTCACAACAATCTTAAAATTGATTGTTAGCAAAAGTTAACCAATGCAAAGAAGTGCAGAGACGTATGCTACTATCTTTAGTAGGCTTGGCCTAAGTCAAAGTCTATCTTCACCTTCAGTTTAGGGACATAAGGGGGCTGACCAAGATCAGGCTTTGTTCACTGGAGAGGGGTGGTGCTTGAGCTTGAACAAAGTGCACCCAATTTCCTCCTAGCCTTGTAAACATTTTGGGGACAGGCGGTGACTGCCACTGAAGCAATTGTGAGGTGACAAGCTTGCGCTTTTTTGAAGCCCATTCCCCACATCCTGAAATGATGCCTCTGGGGCACAGAGTACATACATGTGTTGCTCTAAGGAACCCCATTATGGATTCCAGCTATGAAGTCGGGGGATGAAGCTATGAAGATACCCTTTCTGGTTTACAGCAGTAGGAGGGAAAAAAATCACAGCAAGATTTGGATTCACAAGCCTAGTCTTGGATCTACAGTACGGTATAGTATTCTAGATTACATTTCAAAAAAGCAATATATTTTAAGAGCTTTTGTTGCGATTACTTTTTGTTCTTCTTAATCACATTTGAAAAAAAATAAAACATGAGTAAACATGCATAGGCTCACACTGTTAGACCGTAAGCCTAAGCACACGTACATGAAAATATCCAAGAACCACAATACGATCTATGGATGCTACTCTTCCAGAACTCAGGTCAAGCTCTCAAAACTCCATCTTGACCAATGCCTGCTACCAAGTTGCCAGCTCATGCAGGTCACATACTCTGGGGAAAAGAAATAAGCTTGCAAATTCCTATCTCCTTGTATTATGAACCCTTCCATCTCCCGTTGGTATGTGTTAGACTTCTGCCCGCATTTGTATTTCTCCTGTTTCACTGTATGACAGGAAAAACTATAACAGTGCTTGTTTGAATTCTATTCACACATCATCACACGTTAACACACTAAAGAGGGACCCCTGAAACCTAATTAAATCCTTACTAAGAGGATTACCCTCAGAGCTGCACATAAGCAGCAATTCAAATTCCAATAAATAAAAGGACATTTCAGCCAGTCGGGTGCGCTCTACTACCTGATACGACAACTCCCTTGCGGGTTGAGTGTCAAGCCTGAATTCCAGCCTGCCCACAAACCTTTGAAACCACAGTTTGAAGTGGGTTTCCATACCATAGTTTGCTGTTATGGCTGACCATTGACAAACTACAGTTAGGCCATTGCCCTCAAGAGGGTTACCATGGAAATGGAAGTTGCTCCACCTCAAGAAGCTGCTGCATGATGGAGATGGAAATGAATTTATGGAGTTGA
This sequence comes from Plestiodon gilberti rubricaudatus, assembly GCA_026170595.1. Classification (NCBI taxonomy): domain Eukaryota; kingdom Metazoa; phylum Chordata; class Lepidosauria; order Squamata; family Scincidae; genus Plestiodon; species Plestiodon gilberti. The sequence continues at coordinate 102,563,969 of JANXHW010000002.1, read as the reverse complement.
GTCCTGTGGTTGAAAAACAAAAGCTCTAAATTATCAACCGCAGTTTGCCTGTTGTCTGAAAGATCACAAATGTTCAAATAGTTCCACTTGTTTCCTAAGCAGATAAAAATACAAGAGAAAGCCTTTAAAATTTAAATATGGATTCTGAGCTTAATTGCTCCTAAACAATCTGAGTTTAATATGCAAAGTTGACATGGCCTATTCATCATTTGTTATGGCTTTTTAAAATGGAAGACGGCAAGCACCCAAGTCCCTATTAAAAAGTTAAAAGCTGCTCTAAGGACATAAAGGGTCTATGAGAAATCTGCCATCACCTTGAGAGTCAGCTGCCCCTACCATTGCCGGCCATAACAGGTCACTTTATGTCTGAAGCAGAAATCCACAAATGCACTTCTGAGCAGCAAGCATATATTTTATTTAGGCAAGAGTCTGCCCAAAGCCAAGATGTCACATCCTGGACACATCTCTGACTCCACATTGGACTTGGAAGACTTTTGGATCATTGAGCAGTCTTGCTGCTTAAAGCTAAGGGTAAGAAAGATCAAGGATGAGCCCCTACTCTTACCTTGAACCCAGAGCATGAGGTTTCATTGCTTCCAAGTGCAGAAATAAGAGATGGTTACATACACTAAACAAGTCAACTCTCTCGTGAACTCAGCATTTTATAAGGCACTCACAGGTTTTGTGCTGCTACGGCAATATGTAGTTACACGTCCTTTTTGGCACAAACAGGACACTGCAACGATGATCACAAAATAAGACAGAACCACATCTGTGACTGGAAGATTGACACTGGCAGTTCAGGGAACTAAGATTCCCCTGATAAACCTGATTTAAAAGGGATTTAAAACTCATCAGAACCTTGGCATGATGAATCTCAGCTTTCTGCTTATTCCACAGGCTTTAAAAACAACTCAATCCTATTGAAAAGGTCACAAAACATGTGCTGTGAAAATGAAAATCCCATTACCTGCCATACGGAACTATATTACTGGTTATTTAAGTATTGAGAAAAGACAAAACCACTCAGGTTTGTCATTTCTTTTAGATTTCACAATGCCAAATAAGTCACCACAACAGTAGCTAAACAGTTAGATAACTCGTTTGCAAGTCAAAAGGGTTGCAACATTCAGTAATGTCAAACTTGTTGGGTAACATCAGAGTAGTGCTTGTCCAAAGAGAGATAGTGCAAAGTGCCTTTTCACCCTCCCTTCCAACCAAAGCTCCCTGATCTGCTCAAAATTCACTGTTGAGGATCAGGGAAGGTGGGGCCACAGAGAAGGGAATACCCAGAAACTTAGCAAAGACCCTACTGTTGGCAATGCCAAGAGCCCCCCAATCCTCAGGAATGACTTGGAAGTGGATCAGGGAACTGCAGCATAAAAGAGGGGGCACTAGCGTAGTTCTGCAAGTGCTGCTCTAGATGTTACTCTTTGCCTTTAGCACTATCCCACTGCCAGCAGACTGAGGACCCCCTGATGCACTGCAGCCCAACTTTTGAGAACCACCGCAATCACTGCACCACTGTAATCACTGCACTTTCTTGTTCGAATTGTTACTATAGCCAGATTCTACTCAGTGGAGAAGGAAGATATAGCAAGACTAGTCCATGTTCTGGAAAGCAAGAGCAGAGGCAAAAGGCAGTTCCTGGTTGCTCAGACCAAATGGTTGAGTATGACCCATCAGCCACTGCAAAGACAGATTGACTGCAAAAGGAAATAAGGAAGGAATTCTGAAGTCTGTTTCAGAATTCTTCACAGAGAATTCTGAATTCTCTGGCACTCAACTGACCAGGCTGAAGTCATGCTTGAACTGTATTTTTGTATAAACTTCCAATGGAACCATTTATCAATTAGTTTTACTTTTCTGGGCTCCAAGATCACTGCAGACGGAGACAGCAGCCAGGAAATTAAAAGACGCTTACTCCTTGGAAGGAAAGCTATGGCAAACTTAGACAGCATAATAAAAAGCAGAGATATCACCATGCCAACAAAAGTTCGTATAGTCAGGGCGATGGTGTTCCCAGTAGCAATGTATGGTTGCGAGAGTTGGACCATAAGGAAGGCTGAGCGCCGAAGAATAGATGCTTTTGAACTGTGGTGCTGGAGAAGACTCCTGAGAGTCCCTTGGACTGCTAGGAGATCAAATCAGTCAATTCTAAATGAAATCAAGCCTGACTGTTCCCTGGAAGGACAGGTACTAAGGCTGAAACTCAAATATTTTGGCCACCTAATGCGAAGAGAGGACTCTCTGGAAAAGACTCTGATGCTGGGAAAGATTGAAGGCAAAAGGAGAAGGGGAAGGCCAAGGATGAGATGGTTAGACAGCATCACCGATGCAACAAACATGAAAATGAGCGAACTCAGGAAGATAGTGGAGGACAGGAAGGCCTGGCGGGATATGGTTCATGGGATCACGAAGGGTCGGACACGACTTAACGACTGAACAACAACAACAATACAAGATACAGTACATTTGATCATACTACTTCATGTAATTTTCTTCTAGGAAAATGTGAACCATTAGATCGTTGTTCCAATCTGACACCATCAATAAGCAGGAATGCTCAAGTTTCTACAGGCTGATGACTAATCTGCTTTCAGTCACAGAGAACAAACTAAGGTACAGCTGGAAGTATGCACTCCTTACTGAATAAGAATGCAAGTCCATATTCCTATCTGGCCATTTAGGAATGCTAACATAACACATTACAGGACAGAAATCAGGTACTTACTCCCTGGTAACAAAATTTCGTTACAAGAGCTCTTAATGCAATATAGTATACCATTATCCATGTAGCCACAGGAGAAGGCACAGAGTAGAAAGCACAAACAGATGCAGGGGCCTGTGGTGCGGGCACAGCAGGTGAGGCAATCCCGCCCCCTCGCAGCTCCCGGTAAAGAGCCGCAGTCTAACCGGGGGATTGCACGCACATGCTACCCGCTTACTAGAGTGCAAGCGGGTAGTGCGCACAATTCCCCAGTTAGGCTGTGGCGCTTTACCAGGAACTACGAGGGGGCAGGATCGCCTCACCTGCTGTGCCCGCACCACACGTCCCTGAACAGATGAGGTAACTCTTTGGACATAATCTCAATTATTTTTCTGAAAAGGCAAAGTAAAAAAACCACTTTCAAAACATATCACACTACACAGAAAATGTGACAACATTACAAGGTCCATCAGTCTAATTCAGGCCTTTGGAGACTAGGAGAAGGGCACTGTTTTGCTGCTTTATGTGTATTGCTTTTATAGCATTTTACGGTAGGCGAGCTTGTTTGATGTGCTGTTTTAATAGCTGGTGAATGGGACTCTTTCTAACTGATCAAGGGAGAGTTAAGTAAAAATATTTTAAATAAATAAACGTGGAGACCTCTGCCGGTAATTATATTAGGTATGTTTTGTTCTTTATTCTGCTGTTAACACACCAATTTCATTATGTAACTTTGCTTTCAGCATTCCATAAACCTTGGAGAAAGATGGGGGAGGAAGAAGTAAAGCCAGAAAATGACAGACAGAAGGTCTCTGTGGTACATAGTATGCCCAACTAGGGCTGGTATACCGATCAATTGACCAGTCAAATATTGTTAACTAGCTGCCTAAGATTTGATCAGCCTAAAATATTGGCCTGATAGATTATCTGAAAAGAATGCCACTACGTAAGTCACAGCTTACCTTTTTATTTATTATGGTGCCATTTGTTAGCAAGGGTGACAGAGAGAGTTGCTTGTTCCCTGCAGCACTCAGGGGCAAACCTAACACAGCAAAGCTCCGCCTACTATAACTGCAGGCATCTCCAAACAAAAATGGGAACGAGAACACAAGCAGTCACCAGTGGCAAAAAATCACCACTTAGGAATGCCCATCATTCCATCTTGTTTCCTGCAAGAACCAGAGAGTACCCTCTCCATGTGATCAGCCATCTGCTTTGTAGAGTTCCTGTGAGAGCCTGGACTCGGGTCTAGAAAAAACAACAGCTATATTGAAAGAACTGTTTAGTGAATTGTTCACACTTATAGAAACCTTACCTAACATTCTCGGAAGTTCTAAGAAGGTGTGGTTCCACTTGACTGCAGTGAAGGAGAGGTGAAACAGGAAGACTCACTGCATTGGCTCAGCTGGAACCAAGTGCATTTTGGCTCCACCCCTCCCAGAACTGTTTCTCACAGTGGTCATGTAACTTTATGTAAGAATTGGTAACTGAATGGGCTTGTTTTACTTCCACCTTTGCCATACCTTTTTTTCCTTTTGATTGTTGTCTGAGTATAAGCCTGCAGGCACAGCTTGTGAAAATTTTAAAATCCATATACTGTACAACACCCAAAATATTTTAGGTGCTTTATAGATGAATAATTCCATACTTTAATGCAGACCTGGGCATTGTGCAGTCCCAGGGCCACATCCGGCCCTTTGGCTGTCCCTGACCGGCCCGTGTGAGGTTTAAAGGAAGAGCAGCTAATTAAGGTAAAATAATGCCCCCGTGCCCCCAGCCATTCTTTTACCTTAATTAGCTGCTCCGTGTCTTCCTTTAAAAGACACTATAAGCAGCATGCTGCTGCTTATAGCGTCTGTTGCAAGGAAGACAAGGAGCAGCTAAGTAAGGTAAGAGAATGGCTGGGGGCACGCGGGCGCTGCAGAGGGGGCTGTGGAGGGGGTTTCCAGCCTATTGGTCCGGCCCTCCACAACAGTCCCAGTTTCTCATGTGGCCCCTTAGGAAAATTCATTGCCCACCCCTGCTTTAATGTCATTGTTTCACAATAACAGTTAACTAGTTTGTTTTTGTAGTTCACTTAAGTATCAAACATGATTATAATTGAAGTATTTTTGTTGTTCTAATAAACCTAATGCTTTGAAATACTTGACCACCATTTGGCAATCTTTGACTAATATTTGACTGGTCAACTGAACATTTTTTTTAATGGTTCAATGTCTGACTCCAACCCTATGCCCAATACATTTCATCTCATAATATAAGATCTCCTCGCCCTGGGAGAACTGTAGCAGTTTGGGGATTTGTCCTGTTGGTGTTGCTCCTCTTTCCTCCTGTTCTACACACGCTACACACACTGGACAGTAAAAAGAAACTCTTTTAATAAAAATAACTTTTCAGAGTTATTTGTCAGGAGCAATTCATAAAAACTTCCATACCAAGTTTGGTTAGAGCTAGGCTTGAACAAAAATAAGGTGCTTATAATACACTTATATAGCCACTTGTTGGTACATAGCATCATCAGTATAACTGGTAAAGTCAGAAAAAGACAAGTCTCTATCACAAGTATCTATTAAATCCTTTCTTCCAAGTTACTTGAGGTTGTCTACACATTCTCATTTCAGAGAATTGGGCACAATCTATACTTAAGGCAGGGGTGGCTAACCTTTCAACATGAATGCTCCTGGCCCTTTAATGGTTGTACAGGTGAGGGCCTTTCAGCAGGTGCAGCTGCTTTAGCAGCACCATCAGCACTTGCAACTGCCACGATTCTGTCTTCTATACAACTCTTAAGAACACAGAGGCCCTAATGGTGAAAGGTTGGCCACCCCTGACTTAGGGGGTGGGGGTTCAGTCCATGCCAGTTCCTCCTGGACCCACATATCTAATAAAATGGAAGGCATGAGACCAGCACCATCTGAAGTTCTCACTACTTCCATTCCCCAGTACTAATCAAGGATACAACCTAGAAAGAATGGCATTTGCCTTTCTTCCCTGGGGTATTCCTTATGCAACAGTGCATAGAATGGCAGAGGGGTGATATGCATCTGGTTTTCAGAAGTCCAAATTCATGGCTTACCCTCAGCTGGTTCACTGTTAAGCAGGATGGGGAAGGCAAAGATAACCTATCAACGCATCAGGTAAAGCAGCCTATCAGGTATTTGACAGCTCACTGATGAAATGCCAGGACTCAAAAAGTTGATCAACCACTGTTGTCTCCAGAGACCATTAGGTACAACTCAAGACTGACAGCACAATTCTGTACAGGCTACTAAGAAGCCTATTGACTTCAATGGGACCTACTCCCACATAAGTGTGTATAGGACTGAAGCCTGAGACCCAACGATACAATACTGTCATGTTTCCTTCACCACACACACACACAGGTCACATTTTATGTGGTAAAACTTACCTGTGCCTGCGTTGGTCATGCCCTTGCCCATGGATCAAATAGCCACCCACGTTTTTTCCCCCTTTGCTAGTGTCCACATGAGGAATCAAGACATCCTCCAAGCCCAGGTCGAACCGTTTGTGTTTCGAAGAGTCTGGCAGGAAGAAGAAGGCCCCAAAACACAAAGTGATGAAGGCACTGAGAATCAGCAGCAGGATGAATTTCTCAGAGAGTCTCAATGTAGCCCTATGGTGAGGGAAAGAGGAGGATGGACCCAAGTTGCGAGGCGGGATCCGGCGCCCAGAAAGAGGCAGCAGAGTCGGGGTGGTCATGGTACCCAGGAAGGGAGATGAGAGAGAGGACGCAGCAGCGACGGGGATGAATCTTGCTGAGGAAGCCGGGGAGCTCTAAAGGCCGTTGACGTGTCTTCAGGAGGGCCGCCTTGCTCCATGCAGGGAAGCCATCATCAGAGCGGCTTCCTCCCGGCTGGGGGACCCAAAATCCCGACGGCCTGTGGCGGATCCGGACCGGCCGCGTTCATCCGGAAGGCAGGGCGGGCAGCAGCGGTAGCGGAGAGAGGGGCGCACCTGGTCGGAAGGGATTTTTGCGGGGCCGAGACTGGCGAGCTCCTCTGCTGCTTCACTTTGAGGAGGAGGAGGCGGGAGCCCGATCCAGCCCGTCACCGCCACCACATGCCTGGCCCGGGGATTGCCTCAGAGCATCTCCCCTCATCGCGGCAAGGCGGCAGGCACCGGCCGGGCCCCTCAGTCCGTCCTAGGGCAGGCGGCACCCGGGAGAGCGATGGATCCGGACTCGGGACTTGGCTCTACTGGCTACGGACGGCTTCTTTCCCCCAGCCAGGCAGCAGCAGCAGCGACTCATTCCTCGGCCCCTCCCCCTCTTCCTCCACCCCCTTTGCCGATAAACACCGGGCCAAGCAGCAAACGGCGCTGTATCCTGAGAGAGCAAGACAGGCCCCTCTGCGCCTGCGCACGGGAAGAAAACGGAAGATGTTGCTCCTCTCCGAGGAAGTAGCCATAGAGCTGAGCGGAAAGAGCGGCTTGCTCGTCATCTTCTCTTAGCTCTATGGTTAGTTTTGACCTGGGAAGAAAAGTGGGGGCTGTATCGAGTGTTCAGAAACGGAGGGGAATTTTGATATGGAAGGGGGATTCTGCTTTTATTTTTCAGGTGAGAAGCCTGGGCGTGTTAATTGCAAGATAACCCTACTGCCTGTTGTCTACAAAATGGTTCAAAAACGTATTTTGAGTCTCTAGTCAGAATGCATTATAACTAGGCTTACCAGATTTTTTGGCACCCCGAGGGGGACGGAAGTGACATCACGGGGAGGCGGGTCAAAAACTGTGATGTCACTTCCGCCTGAAGTGGGCATGTCCACCGGAAGTGAGCGTGTCCACTGTAAAATAAATACAGTGTTTTACCTTTTTCCCATGCCTCTGACCACGTACAGAGTGCTGCCACTGTTTTCATCCCGGCCAGCCAGGTACATTGTGATGGCCAGTGATGGCCGCCACAATGCAGCCAGCTGGCTGGGATGAAAACAGTGGCAGCACTCTGCACGTGCTCAGAGGCACGGGGGGAAAGGTACAATATTGTACCTTTTCCCCGTGCCTCTGAGCACGTGCAGAGTGCCGCCACTGTTTGATATAATATCAAAGGTATTGTTGAGCAGTTGGCTAGAACATCCTCTCTTAACTCTTTGCACACTTGTCATTCTTTGAAAACCTGGCACCTGGAAAGAAAAATGAACCATACAAAACAGACAGCGATACGCAAGGTTGTTTTTTTTTTCCTTTCCCAGTCCTGACTTGGGCTGCAGAATTGTGAGTGTCTGCTGTTGTGTAGAAAAGCAACACACAAGTATCTTTGAAAAGACCAAAATTCATCAGAAGCGAGTGTTGTGTGTGTATTGAATAATGTATTTTTATGTATTTAATTATAATGCATTTAATCTAATCTTCTGAGACTGCGCTGCCCGCTGCAGCGCGTCTTTATCTTATTAGCTTCGCGCACCTGCGCGAGACTGGAAACGCTCAGAAGATGTCTGAGTTCATTCGGATGTAGACATCCGAGACGCTCGGAAGACGTCCGAGTTCACTCGGATGTTTTCGGAGACATTCGAAGTGAGCTCGTACATCTTCCGAGCGTCTCCAGTCTCATGCGCATGCGCACGAGGCTGGAATGTCTCCGAAGGTGTCCAAGTGAACTCGGACATCTACCGAGTGCTTCCAGTCTCGCGCAGCTGCGTGAGACTAGGAAGATAAAGACGGAGATGCGCTGCAGCGGGTAGCACAGTCTCTCAGAAGAGCTCCGGCCCGCCGCAATGCAGCCGGTGGGCCGGGGCCGGGACAAAGAGACAGTTCGGGGGGGACAGGGGGACGAAGGGGCGTTGCCGGGACTATCCCGGTCATTTCCGGGAAGATGGTAAGCCTAATTATAACTTGCTTCTGCTCCTACTGCCAGGTCTCCGAAGGCAGAAATTCAGGGGACGAAGCCCGGAAGTTAAGGAATAGGATCCACCAGAGATGAAGGAATGGAAGCTCATTGACATGGGGACGAACGAAGCAACTACACAAAGCCCTCATCAAGCCATATAATAGCCGCCCCGCCCCCCGTTTCTGGTCCCTCACCTCGAGGTTTTAATCGGTCCCTGGAAACCCAGAAAAGAACTAAACCCTCTGATCACTTCAGAATGGGTGACCCATAGAAAGTTGACCAGCAGGTGACAGGTGTGCTTAATTCATGGTGGGTAGCCAACATGTGATGCAGCAGAGAGCAAGACTTTGCAGCATTCCTGAACTGGAGCATGCATGTGGGTCTGACTATAGTAGCAGTGGTTTTCAATCCTTTTTTTGGTAGACCTTCTGTATCATACCACGATATCCTGCAGAACCCCAACCCTTCTCTCCCAAAAGTAATCACAAGTAATGGAATGTTTTAATTCCCGTATTCCTGAAACATTGTCAATGGAATGTTTTAACCTTTACAATGCAGAATCCAATTGCAATACCATGATCCAGTCTAACCTAAATAAATCATAACATTTGTCACACCACTCACAAATAAAGCCTTTACAGCCCTTCACGGTTTGGGTCCAGGATATCTGAGGGACCGCCTTCTCCCATACACTCTGGCCCGCTCTCTTAGGTCATCTGAGGGGGCTCTCTTGCGAGTGCCATCTCTGTCTCAAGTTAGGGGAATGGCAGCTCGTGGGCGAGCCTTCTCTGCTGTGGCGCCACAATTGTGGAACACTTTGAGAACAACCCCCTCTCTCATGAGTTTTCGGCGGGGGCTCAAAACGTTTCTGTTTCGCCTTGCGTTTGGGTGATGGGTTGTTGTCTGCCCCCAGTGCCTCAGTATGTTCTGCCTTGTTGTTCTGCTCTACATTGTCACCCCCCCCCAGTGGATTTTTTTTTAATTTACTTTATGTATTGTTTTTAAATTATGTATTTTAACTTGTAAGCCGCCTTGGGCATTTGCCTTGGCATAGAAAAAGGCGGGGTATAAATTTTTAAAATAAATAAAATAAATAAATAAAGATTAATTTTAAATATTCAGTATTGAAGGTTGTAAGACATGTCAGGAGACTAGACTAGATCTCCATGTTTTGGTGACAGACTGGCACAGGAGAGGGAAGATGAAGTGCCTTAAGAAGACAGTGGGTGTTTGTAAAATTTTATATGGCAGTTTGGAAGCTGTCCACTTAATTTCACTGCTACAAGTGGAGTACAATTACTGGAAAAGAGGTTAGGGAAATACTTCCTCTGTATTTTAGTCTCTCTCTCTCTCCAATTATAATATCTGTCGTCTGCCAAAAATGGTATTTTGGCAAAAATCCATGTATGGCAACTCAAAATGATGAGATACAGTTGCAAGAAAAAGTATGTGAACCCCTTGGGATTATGTGGAGTTTTGCATGAATTGGTCATAAAATGTGCTCTGAACTTCATCTAAGTCACAACAATAGAAAAACACAGTCTGCGTAAAATAATACTACACAAACATTAGATGTTGCCATGGTTTAATTGAACATAACATGTAAACATTCACAGTGCAGGGAGGAAAAAGTATGTGAGCCCCTAGCCTAATGACGTCTCCAAGAGCTAATTGGAGCCAGGAGTGAGCCAACCTTGACTCCAATCAGTGTGATGATATTGGATGTATTGCTGACAGCTGTCCTGCCCTTTAAAATCACACACCTGGGGTGGGTTTACTGGTTTCAAGAAGCACTGTCTGATGTGAACCATGTCTCGCAGAAAAGAGCTCTCAGAAGACCTACGATCAAGAATTGTTGACTTGCATGAAGCTGGAAAGGGTTACAAAAGTATCTCCAAAAGCCTTGATGTTCATGTGTCCACGGTAAGACAGACTGTCCACAAATGGAGAAAGTTTAGCACTGTTGCTACTCTCCCTAGGCGTGGTCGTCCTGTAAAAATGACTGCAAGAGCACAGCGCAGAATGCTTCATGAGGTAAAGAAGAATCCTAGAGTGTCAGCTAAAGACCTACAGAAATCTCTGGCACATGCTAACATTTTTGTTGACACATCTACAATAAGGAAAACATAAAACAAGAATGGAGTACATGGGAGGACACCACGGAGGAAGCCATTGCTGTCCAAAAAAATAATATTGCAGCACGTTTGAAGTTTGCAAAAGAGCACCTGGATGTTCCACAGCACTACTGGCAAAATATACTGTGGACAGATGAAACCAAAATTGAGTTGTTTGGGAAGAACACTCAACACTATGTGTGGAGAAAAAAAGGCACAGCACACCAACATCAAAACCTCATCCCCACTGTAAAACATGGCGGAGGAAGCATCATGGTTTGGGGCTGCTTTGCTGCCTCAGGGCCTGGACGGATTGTTGTCATTGATGGGAAAACGAATTCCAGAGTTTATCAAGACATTTTGCAGGAAAACGTATAACCATCTGTCCGCCAACTGAAGCTCCGCAGAGGATGGGTGATGCAACAGGACAATGACCCAAAGCATACAAGTAATTCAACAAAAAAATGGCTTCAACAGCACAGAATACGCCTTCTGGAGTGGCCCAGTCAGAGTCCTGACCTCAACCTGATTGAAATGCTGTGGCATGACCTTAAGAGAGCGATTCACACCAGACATCCCAAGAATATTGCTACACTGAAACAGTTTTGTGAAGAGGAGTGGTCCAAAATTACTCCAGATCGTTGTGCAGGTCTGATCTGCAACTACAGGAAACGTTTGGTTGAGGTTATTGCTGCCAAAGGAGGGTCAACCAGTTATTAAGTCCAAAGGTTCACATACTTTTTCCTCCCTGCACTGTGAATGTTTACATGTTATGTTCAATTAAACCATGGCAACATCTAATGTTTGTGTAGTATTATTTTACGCAGACTGTGTTTTTCTATTGTTGTGACTTAGATGAAGTTCAGAGCACATTTTATGACCAATTCATGCAAAACTCCATGTAATCCCAAGGGGTTCACATACTTTTTCTTGCAACTGTAACATGAAAAGATAACATCACTACTTCGAAGCATTAGAATGTTAATGCTTCAGAGGTCTAGCAAAGCAGAAGCCTGAGTTAATATCCCAGCATAAATTTAGGAAGGGAGGCCATGCCAGAACTGCAGAAACGGGGTGGGACTGCCGTGCTTCACTTCTTCCTGCGCACCTGGCTGCTTTTGCCAAGTAGCCAGATGGCCAAGGCAGTAAAAGAGAAAGAAGGGGGCTGCTGCTGGTTTAATCCTCTTTCCGCTCACTCTCACAGCGCAATCCTATCCCAATTACACCACCGGTGTAACCAGCGGGGCAGTGAGAACGGGAGGCCCCAAAGGGGATTCAAATCCCCTCCAAAGGGGGATTCAAAGGGGATTTAAATCTTCCCTCCCCTCCAAAGCCTCCCGCCCTGCCCTCCCCCACTGGTTACACTGGTGGTATAAGTTGGATAGGATTGCGTTGTCAGTGAGTGGGAATCGGGGAGCCAACTGAAGTGGCTTGATGAGCAGTGAGCCTGGGGCAGCAGGCAGTTGCAGGGGAGTGGGGCACCCCTGCTGTCAGTTCAGTGCTCCAGCTCAACACAAGTATTTTAGCTAGTGTTATGGAAGGGCCCTGCTCTCCTATCAACCCCCCCCCCCCTGGCATGAGCTCCAAGGCAAGAATCTTCACCAAGGAAAGCAGGAGCAAATCAGCTTGATCTCCCAGTTCTTCTCCAGAGCTTCAGGCTGGGCAAGATAAATAGGCCAGATTTCCCCACTCCTGGAGAGTGCAACAGCAACTACAATATCACAATACACCACTCTTCCCACCAACTGCCTCAACTGGAATTTTTTTTTCTTGTCCACATCTGTGGAGATTTCACTTCTGTTCCTTACACACACAAAACATTGGATTTTCTGATATCTCAAAAGAGAGGGAGAACTGTGGGGAAAATGCAGCATAATAACAATGGAATGTTGATGAAGTCATGACTCATAAAAAGTGAGTGAACGAAGACTGGCGAATCCAGCGTAAACATCTGGCGTAGAAGTACTTCAGGTTAAAATTCAGAAAGTCTGGCAATACAAAAAGGTGGTATCTGCCCTTCTAAAAGGACCAATGGCATAGATCTGATGGTTTCCAGTAGAAAATTCCACAGAACAGGGGTTACCACTGAGAAGGAACTTTTTCAAGTGAATAGCCCTGCCAACAATGGCAGCAGGTCATATAATAAAGGCTCTGAATTTGATCTCAAAAGGATTCATATCCCCCAAATATCCCATACCGAGACCATTCAGGTCAAAACTGGCATCCTGAATTCAGCCAAGAAACTAATTGGAAACCCTTAGGGCACAATCCTATTGTCTGTGGGCGCCTACGCTGTGAACCGCCGCCGCCTTTAAGGCTTTCGGCAGCACCCCCTCCAAGAGATGAATTTACTAACTTCCCCAACCAATCAGCCAGTTGAGGCATTTGGTGGAGTCCACGTTGAGTTGAATCTGAGCAACCTTATTCACAAAATGCTTTGTGAAAGAAGCATCACAGTAGGCATGAGGAGAATCTCCTTGGTTCTCCTGCAGTGTTATGTACAACAAACCCAGTACAGTGCGGGACAGTTCCACTGGACGACATTCTGCAGCTGCGATGGCAGCAGAGAAGAAAACCTTCTTAGCCGCCACCAAGTAGGCACTGGGTTGTAATCATGCCTGTGTTGGGGCAGATTTGTTCTGCATCTTCCTCCAACACCGCTCTAGACGTCTGTTGAGCCGTTTCATTGCCCGAACCTCCTCAGTAAACCAAGGAGCCAACCAGACTCTGCGACCCCAGCAGAGGTTGCATAGGAGCAATTTCATCCACAGCTCCAGCCATTTCCCCATTTCAGAGGTCAACCAGAGCAGTGGGTTAATCACCATCCCTAGTAATGGAACTTACTTTTGAGTAGACATGCATAGGTTTGGGCTCTCATTTATTTTTCTGACCCAATGTAATTAATAATTATTATCATTTATGAAAGATGCTCACTTAAGGCTACTTATTGAGTTCATAGCTTTTAAGTAGAAACTTCCCAGTTCACAATCTGAGCCACTATTTTTTTTGGGGGGGGGGCACTTCCCTTTGCCAACTGAATCAGTGTCAGGTTCAATGTGGGATTGGCAGCTATTTGGATTTAGTGCAAGACATTGCTGGCAGCCAGCCAGCCAGTCCCTCTCTCTTCCCCAAAAAAGTTCCTTGTGAGATGTTACATAGAGTTTTTTCCCCCAGTGCCAGTGGAGTAGCGACTTTATGGCATAAAAGTGGTATACTGTATAAATCTAAATAAACTTCCAGAACATATGAGTACAATCCTTTCTTGCTAATCATGCCATTAGAATTTTTATTTTTACAGGGGCTGAAGATTACCCCAAAAGTAACTCAATTGTTATTTGTATGCTGGAGCGTTCTGTCTTAAGAAAATGGTATTTCAAGTTAATGCAGTCTATAAAAGTCTCATAGCAATAACTATTCTGTATCTACTTCACTAACTGCTAGATTTCTTCTGCATTTAAATAATGCATTCATGAGAACCAGGATACTATTAGAACGTTGTTACTGTTTCTCTTTATGGCATTTTTACCCAAGGGTGTATATACACGAGTTAAATGCGTACACCTGTAGACTGGGAGGAAACTAAGCAACTCAGCTAACCATCATAATGAAGCAAGGTTAGTTTTTCTTATGGACTAACTGTGGTTTCAACATTAAATGTGTGTTTCAACATTAAATTGAATTCAATCAAATTCAACATAAACATAAGTGTTTCAACATTAAATAGAACATTGAATACATAGACTTTTGGGTTAAGAATATAAAGTTGTTGAGGGCTTTCAGAAGTCAGCAGAGGGAGACGTTGACGTATAGATTAGGAGCTCTGTTAACAACAGCATTCCTATTTATGGTCCCGTCTGGTCCCTATCTGGATACATGGCTATTGTTTATGTAAGAGAGGTTATTTCCTCTTCAACTTCTTCTCAAATGGCTTTGAAGCAGGGCCTGCTTGAAAACTCATTCATGAATCATATGACTGTGCAGGGCAAAATAGACAGTCAACTTGCAGCTGATCAGGTTAATGTTTGCTGAGGAAATGTACAGAACATATATCAAATTAAAATAATGACAGCTGAACATTGCATTATTCCCCTGGAGTTTTATTGTCAAACAGGGGAAGCAGATTTTGGAAATCTCCCTTACAAGATATACCGGTAAGTATGTTTCAAAGTACCTGCAATCTGTGAAAGCCACAGGATCCACACGAAATGGAGAACATGATCCCCTCCCCATCTACCCTTACTTTGCTTCTGACTGCAGTCTCCTGCAACTACTTCCCATTTTAAAAAAGAAAGAAAAGCTGGATGAAAGTTACAAGGAATTCCATGTTACATGTAACATGCAGCTTGGCCCTAAACAAGAGATCTGTGAACTATATGGTGGGAATGCCAGGGGTGTCTGCATTTGGGGCTGATACGTTTTTACAGTACACTCCTCTTATGCATGTCTAAAGGTGTAAAGGTGACCCTTGACAATTAAGTCCAGTCGTGTCGGACTCTAGGGTGTGGTGCTCATCCCCATTTCAAAGCCGAAGAGCCGTTGTCCGAAGACGCCTCTGTGGTCATGTGGCCGGCATGACTCTCCTTGCCGCAGCGCATAGCATGCAGCTGGAACACGGAGCGCTGTTTACCTTCCCGCAAGCGGTAACTATTTATCTACTCGCATTAACATGCTTTGGAACTGCTAGGTTGGCAGGAGCTGGCCAAGCAACGAGAGCTCACCCCGTCGTGGATTCGAACTGCCGACCTTTCAATCGATAGGATTTCAGCCTTAGTGACTCAAATCCCTGCACGCCACAACACATATTCTGTACATGGTCTGTGCTGTGCAGAGATCTGCACAACATCAAGGGCCTTCATTTTGTGAACTGCATAGACAGCTTCACTGCTATGGGTGAAAGATCCACAACCCATTCAGAGCACATATGAACGTATGAAATTGCCAAATATGTGATTAATCCATCTACCTCAGCATTGGTGACTCTCTAAGTAGGCTTACCATAGTCCTGGTATTCACCGGGACAATCCCGGTTCGGGAGCCCAAATCCCGGACTTCTTGCCGGTCCCCTCTTCATCCCGGCTGGCTGGGACTGCCTCCCTGCTGTGCTAATACGCTGCCGCTGCGTCTTCATTCAGACCAGGCCTGAACTCTTCGCGCACCTGGGACGTTTCCGAAGTGCTTCTAGCCTCATCGCACACTCGTGGGCCACACAGGATAAGTGCTATCACACCTCCATACTGCCTCATTAAGTTTCTGCACAGACATTTCTGGGGATTGTAATTCTTCTGTGGGGGGGGGGGATCTTCACTCAAGATTCATGAGGTTGTTCCCAACTAACTGGATTCCTTTTCTCCCTGTTCCTCCTTGTCCTTGGAATTCCAGAGTCCCCACAACCTCCAGTCCTTTTCCTCCTGCTGGGATTTTCCATTGCGTTCATTGGGTTTGGCTGCTATCCTATCAGGATAGGAGATCCAGTCCCGAAGGAGCCATTCCGTCTCTGAGGCCAGGACCGGTGAGCCAGTTCCTCTTTACAATGTTTCAAGAATACGGGAGCAGATGCCATGTCGGAAGGATTTACTTGAAATTTAATATCCTTCGTACCGTTCGCGGGTTTCCCTTATCGGGCAGCCACCAATGGACCAAAAGTCATAAAATCCAAGGTATGCAGTACCCAACGTTTCGTTCCGTAGAACCCGGAACCTTTTCACAGGACAATCGCACGGATTGAGATGGAATTGTCTGAGGTTAGCCCATTCTTGATTTAAACAGGAAAAAGTGCGAGAAAACGGCAGTCAATTAGTAACGGAAGTGACCTGACCCACTGACCATACAGCTGTCATTCAATCGCTTACACTGTTGCCGTTTTTTCTTTTTTCCATTTCGCACTGCTGTGCCTTATGAATAATGGATAACCAGATTTTATTCGTAAAAACCAGGTCTTGCTGCCTGTTCAGAAGCCCCCCCCCCACAGGTTTTTTTTACTGATTTCCAATTATTCCAAATGACGTAGAATCTTAAAATTGCTCTCGTTTTGCAGGCATTTGGTATCTTCGAAACGAATCGAATGCCCTGTGCTCAACGAGTGCTCTGCGATCGAGGATTGCTCCGGATGTTTCAACCACAGAGATCTTTCATGTTCCCCCATCCTTGTTCTTATGGATCTACAAGTCATCCCGATATAACATTTTTCACATTCACAAGGAATACAATAAATTCCAGGGTTGGATAATGCTGGTCTCTTGTCTTTAGGATTACTCAGGACTTGTTGTATTTTTGTTGTAGGTTTAAAAATTGTTTTGATGTTCCCCTGCTGTAAGATGCGTGCAATTTTATTGGTTGTTCCCTTAATAAATGGCAGACAAATCCACAATTTTTCTTCTGGTGTAGTTTCTTTAATTTCGTTATCTCTGTTAATTATACCTTCCCTTTTTGCTTTGATTTTCTGGCTTTGCTGTAGCCAGCATTTGTTGATCTGAGCTGTGGTATATCCATTAGCTTGTAGTGATTGGAATATTACTGCTTTTTCTAATTCCACAGACTCTTTATCGCACACCTTAATTGCTCTATAAATAAGGGAATTTATTAATGAATTTTTTTGTGAGGGGTGATGGTTAGAGTTTTGATTCAAATACCTGCCAGTGTGCGTAGGTTTTCTATATACTTTAGTTCCTATTGATAAGTCCTGCTTCCTGGTGACCAATGCATCCCAAAAAGGCAAGGACTTATTTTGTTCTTTTTCTACTGTGAACTGAATCTCCCTACACTGGCTATTTAGATGTTCCACAAATTTTTCTAATTCATTCTCATGTGTCCACACACAAAAAAATATCATCTACGTATCTTACCCAAAAATCTGGTTTCAAGCTAGCAGAGTCCAGTGCCTGGCGTTCAAATGTCTCCATAAATAAATTGGCTACGACTGGACTCAGGGGGTTCCCCATCGCTACCCCCTCCTTCTGCTCCCTGAACTCTCCATTCCACACAAAATAAGTGGATGTCAAACAATGATGGAATAACAGCACAAGGTCCTTGGGGATGGTAAGTTCTTCAATTAGACTCATTACTTGGGCTAGGGGTACTTTAGTAAACAAAGATACTACGTCAAAGCTGATAAATCTGGACTCAGGTTTTAAATTAACCAATTGTAGTAATTCTATGAAATATGTATTTTTTAACAAAACTGGAAGTATTGCCTATATATGGTTGTAATATTTTGGCTAAATATTGAGATAGCCCATGTGTAGGGGCCCCAATATTACTAACAATGGGCCTTAAAGGGCAACCATTCTTGTGGATTTTGGGCAATCCGTATAATCTTGGAGGTAGTGCCTCGGATTTTATTAACCTATTTTTTAGATCTGGATTAAAATTAGAATTTTTAATAAGTTTGGTGGGCACCTCTCCCGCCAGCTTCTCCTTCCACAGACCACCATGTCCACAGACTTCCATGATTCTGATCATCTGGATCGTCGTGGGGACCTTTGATTGCAAAACAGGTCCCCACGACTGCTTGCTGACTCTTAAGGGAAATGGAAAAGAAAGAAGAGGCAAATGAGAGGAGGGAACCCCCTTTGAGGCTCTAGTGATGAGGGAGGCTAAGTGCTATGTACCAGGCTATGTACTCTCTTCTTCGAGCCGGACCAGCAGCTCTGCCAGCCCCAGACGACTCTCCAACCCCAACCAGCTGCCACTTCATGGAAGAAGACAATCAAGAGGGCCCCAAATTCACCAGGAGCCACGGGGCTCAACCAGGAGGAAAGCATCTTTGCCACCAGAGGGAGAAGTGCGATCACAATTTACCTTCCAAGGGGAGAACGTACCTTCAGAGGGGTGGTATGCATCAACTTGCTGGGGTGGGGGGCTTCCCAGGACCCTTCTGAGCAGGCAGGGATTAAACTCCCAAAAGGAGCTGTGGGGAACTCAAACTTACACTGGCACCAGGCGAATGGTCTCACTCACTCCCTGAACCTACCCCTGACCCTCTCTATCTTTTTTGAACCCATTGACTCCACCCCTCTCTCTAAATCACTCACACTTTCACTCTTGGTCTCACTCTCACAATCACCCTCCCATTCAACTGGTGAGTTTTCTCTGCTCTCCTCTCTCTATACCTGTGCAACAGGTGATGTCACAAGGGGTGGGGGCGTGGCTTCAGCCTCCCACCTCAACGGTCACCAACTGTCACCTGGGCAACAGAAGCTTCTTCAGAGCACCTCTTGTTCCATCCAGGCTCCTTCTCTCCATGCTCCTCACATGTCTGTTCCTCTAATAAACCGAAAGACCTTTGATTCATCCCCAGAGAGTCTCCATCATAAATCATACATGACCCACTCATGACTCCATAGGTTGTCTGTGACTGAAAGAGATGCCCCCTTTCTCTTGTCTTCACAAGATCCCTTCCTCTGATATTGGACAGGCCCATCACTAGGGTCTTACCCAGGGGGGCTTGGGTTGCAGGGCAGTGCCTGGATTTCTCCCGGACCACAAGCAATGAGGTCATCAGCAGGAGTGCTCAAATAAGCCAGCCCTGGCTGCGGGGGGGGGGGGGTTGTTGTTCTCTGAAGTCTGTTTTGGAGGCTGATAGGGGAAAGGGGAAGGGGTTGCAAAACCCAATGTACATTTTGAGTATGCAACAAAAGACCCTCTCTAAGTTTGAGGTGGGCATATTGGGTCTGCAAAGGGGTCAGGTTAAGGGGCAGCAGCAGCCACCGATTCCAAACCCCCTTCCTGGACCTGATCCTGTGGTTCAGGTCCATGCGGCCTTGCGCCAGCAATTTCACTATCACAGGTTTGAGTAGATCCATCCCAGCCTCGGACGCATACCTTCGGGTAAGGGAACAAATGTTCTCTACACTACCAGGTGGATGTTTTGGTCTTTGAATTCTTGGAAATACTATACAGGTTAGTGACAGAGTAATTTTCTAGAGCTACAAAGGCAAGCACCCCACAACAAAGAAGCACAACAGCAGAGGATTCTCCTTGTTTCTCTGACCAGGGAGCAAGCCTGAGCTAGAAGCCTTTATGGCAGTGGTGGCCAACCCGTGGCACGCCATGTGCCACATTTTATGCAGATAATCTTGAGCGTGCCACTTAAATAAATAAATATTTCTAAGGCAATGAAAATATTTCAAGCACAGTGACAGTGCAAGAAGAATGAGGCGCAGTGGGGTGCAGAGACCTCCTCTAGTGCCACAGGCTTGGAAAGGCGTGCTGGGGTTGAGAAAGAGAGAGGGACTTCAGTGCTCGGCTCAAGCAGGTACGGCAGTGTGTGCCACTTCAAAAGGCTCGGTGTGCCACTAAGTGGCACCCGTGTTGTGGGCTGGCCAGGCCACCTATGCTTTATGGGGACAGGGACTACCCCATGATCTGCTGTGGCCTATTGCTGTTCAGAGAATTTCTTGCTGACCTGGAGGACAGTCTTCTAGCAGTTTTTTTTTCCTTTAGCCAGAGCTTGGTGGGTGGTAGCAGACAGGCTGAATCCTTTCCTGACCTCCTTCTGGTTCCAAGTCCAGGGTTTGAATCCAGTCACAAGCCTATTCTAAGGCTGATCTCTCAACTTTAAAAGTAGGCTTACCAGAGTCCCGGAACTTGCCGGGACATTCCAGCCGGGCGCCCGCCATCCCAGTCAGGCCCGACTGTCCCGGCCTTTCCCAGCCTCCGGCTGCATTGCAGTGGGCCGGAACTCTGAGGAGCCCTGGCCAGGCGGATCGCACCAGCCAGTCTCAGAAGAGTTCCAGCCCACTGTGATGCAGTCGGCGGGCCGGGAAAGGCCCAGGCCACCAGGGGGCAAGCAAGCGGGATGATGCCGCCACTCACAGTGGCAGCGGTGCAAAGATTGTGAAAGACGACTGGCTTGGAAAAGGTGCCTGTCTTGTGCTCCTGCTGCCAGGATGAAGAGCGGCGGCGGCGGCATAATCAGCGGCAAAACAAAGTAAGGGAGAAAAATGGAGAGGAGGAGGTGGCACAGAGGGGGGAAAGCCTGTTTTCCAGGATTTGCAATGGGGGGGGAGGTAAGAGAGTAACATGCGTTGGGGGGAGGTGAGAGCCAGCATGAGCCTGATCGCGCCGTCTGCACCCGTGTAAGCAGGAACATAAACGTCAGATGTTTGAGAGCTTTTATTTTCCTCTCTTTTTAATTTTTTTTCTTATTTATTTCATTTTAAGGGGGTGTATTTTATTATTACAGTGGTGTATTGAAGATATGGGGGTGTCATATGTTGCTTTAAATGTAGCTTTAAATGTTGATTATTATTAATAATTATTAATTAATACAATGTAAGTAAAATATTTATTTTAACATGTTGCTTTTCCAGAGTTTTCCCACCCCCTGTGATGTCACAGGGGGGCGGACACAGGCCTTTGTGACATCACTTCCGTTTATGCCAGGCAGACACACCCCTGTGACATCACTTCCGGCGGAGGTGACATCACGGCTCCTTGATCCGCCCCTGTGATGTTACTTCCGCCCCCATCGGGGTCCCAGAAAATCTGGTAAGCCTATCTCTGAGTATCAAAGGCTCTCCAAGGTCTCAGAAATGGTCTTTTGTAACTCTGGCCCCAGAGATATTAGGGACTAGACATGGAGCCTTTTGGCAAAGTATGTGATCCACCAAGCTATAACCCTTCCTTCTTTCTATGACTACTATTCTGCAGTGCTAAAGAACACCCAAAATTAAATATACCTCCTCCAAGAAACATATGGGGAGAGTGTGGAGAAGCCATGTGACCTGCTCAGCTACCACGTAACAAGAGCTGTCTCTAAGGCCTGGTCACCTGCGGGGGAATGAGGTGGAAAAATGAAGTCTAGTACCGTACTTATCTTTGTGTTGCAAGTGTGTGAAATTACATTTTTGAATGCTCCCTGTGATTTTTTAAACAGGAAATAGAAAACAACAGGAAATAGACCGGTCTACAATCCCGAATGCATTCGGTTTTTGTTTGTTATAATCTTACAAGCAGGTTTTTCTTTTACATGGAGTGGAGGATTCAAAAATATCCCTGACTGTGGTTTGAAGTAGTACAGTCAACTTCACCACATGACGCTCTAAAAATTTCCTCTTGGAAAGGACAGAATTGTTCCACACCTTACACAGAATACGACGGTAAAGGTTTTGGGCTGACCTACTTCATAATGAAGGTGAGGAATGGATCCATGTTTTGGAAAAGGCCTCCATATAACAAGCCCCTTGCACGTAACAAACTAGCCCCTCGTGACCAACGTATGCTAAATGTGTTTGTTCGTTGCATGCAGGGAGGACATTTGGAGGGGTTTTTTTACGGGGGGGGGAGCAGCCGCGGCACCATTCAAAAAGGATATCCATCCATCACTTGCAATTGTTTCATCATTTGGAGTGCACCGTTGCCACGAAAGCTTGTGTTGAAACTTGAAATGAACTGGTTGGTCTTTTAAGGCGCTCTAGACTGTTTTTGCACTTGTACAGGAGAGGCCATGCAAATGCGTAGCTGACTAGACGGGTTCCCCGCAGTCTCTGGCCCACCGCCTTCCCTCCCTCCCTGGGGCGGAGCAACCTCCTTGCGCTCCCCCCCCCCAGCGCAGCAGCGCTCTGCGCGAAGTTGGCAGCCAGCCAGGGACAACAGCGCTACGCCCTCCCTCGCTCCCTGTCCAAGGCGAGTCCTGAGGCTGCCCGACGGTAGCTCGGGAAGACCACGTCGCTGCCTCGCAAGGTCATAGCGGGCTCGCCATGGAGCTGGGGCCGAGGCGTTTCTCATTCCCAGAAAGCGACTTCCAGACAGGTGGGTTTGGGCTTGCCGCGCAGCCGGCGGATTGGTCCCGTGTAGCTTCTGCGGGTGAGAGAAGATTGGGAGTCGGAGTCGGGCTGAGGAAGCTGAGCGTCCTTCCCGCCTTCTGCAGCCCTCGCTGCTGCTCTGTAGGATATCTCCAGTTTGGGGCGCTCGTTTGCTCGCGGACGGGTTAGCGCTGCGTTTTAAAAATATGACCGTGCTGCTGCTGCTGGTGGCTGTAGGCGTTGAGTTATCGGCAGTAATAGTGACAATAACCGAATAACGCACTAGAATAACCGAATAACGCATTAGAACAACAACTTCAATAAGTAGGCAAAACGTGTCCCGATTTTCGTGGAGTGGGTCCCGAGCACTCAAGGGATGCAGAACTAGACGGAACAGGTATTTTGGACTTGCTGTCCGGTTATTTTTTTCTTCCTTGTGCCTCTGAATATGCCTTTGGATTATCCAGTAAAAATTGGAAGACTTCTGAGCCTCCTCTAGAGAGGAACTTGGGTTGCAAGCCCTATCAAAGCAAGTGGGGTTTGCTGCCGAGTAAACAAGATTAGGATCTCGTCCGTCCCCGTCTCTCTCTCTTCCCCCCCCCCCCTTTTATTGCTTGCTTGTAGAACGGGTCTCGTTCTATGTAAATTTGCTCGGACGTATGTCCCGCTTTGGAAGCTTTGCTCCCGTTAGGTTCCAGCCTGTGAGCCCAATCTTATATGTATTATGCCTCGGCCTATTCAGAAGTAAGACCCATTCTAGTCAGTGGGGCTTACTACCAGGTAAGTGTGGCTAGGATTGCAGCCTGAGCTTCGTAAAAATCAACCGAAACCGTTTTGAGCCATGTAAAGGGTTAGACTGCCGGTGTGTAACAAACGCGGATTCTGTACTGTAGCAGACTGGTCGTGTTTTATGCATTTGGCCATTGTGTGTATCGAAGGAAAAAGAGGTCACTTGTGATTAGAATGGTTAAACGTTGGGTTTTTTTTTTCTGGGAGATTAGAGCTGGTGCAAAAATTATATTTAGCACCGTCAAGTGGATGTTATAGCAATGGAATTGTAATTTCATTATGTGTTGGTTTTTTGTTTAAAAAAATGGTTGAGTGGGCACACCTAAAGTTCTCTTGCACAATCTCTACTGAAATTTTGGGAAAACGAAATGACCTGTTTAATTTAAATGACTCCTTAGCTCCCTTTTGGATTCCATTCATTTTAAATGGTATAAATGAATGGAATCCAAAAACGGGACACACTGTAGAGAATTTCCCACTGAATTGTGCTCTGTTTTAAAACCTTTTATTGTAAGCCAAGGTGGCTTATAGTGAAATAATCATATATAAAACAAAAACATGAAATAAAGGTAATACAATTTTCCAGGATGATGCCATGGCATCATCACCCATATACCCTATTTCCTGGAAAATTGTATCGGGCCGTGAAAGTTTCCGTTCTGCAAAGGTAGTACAGTTTTAATAAAACCAAAAACCCCAACAGAAAGGCTAGAATAAATATCCCTGCCACCACTGCAGACATTATGCCCAAGCCTAGGGCAGCAATCCTCTGCATAGCTACTTGGCTTTAAGACCCATTGAATATACAATAGTAGGATTTGCTCCTGAGTAGTAAGTGTGGGAGCATGAGTGCAGTCCTCAAAGAACTCACTTGGAGGTTGGTTTGATTGACATTGAACAGGATTAGGACAGTTTATTGTCAGTGTTTGCAATTGCAAAAGGAGATTTCATGCAAGACTAATGAAACATTTATAAGATTGAGAGCACAATCCTATGTATGTCTACTCAGAAGTCTCATTGTGTCCAATGGGGTTACTCACAGGAAAGCGTGTATAGGATTGCAGCCTGTGTGTCTTGATTCCATTTTGATCTTAGCACATACTATTTTAAAAACAAAAAAAACCCTGGCTATAGTGGTACTGGCAGGCATCAGTGAGTTTGTCAAAATAGACGGGGGGGGGGGGAGAAAAGATAAAGACAGGTGGGTGAGAAGAGCAGTTGTGCTTGTAATATTCAATCCCTGACATTTTAGACTGATGAATCAATGCTCAACTGGTTCCCCATATACCCATGATTTGGGATCATGTGTTGGGCCTTTTGTCTGAATAGGCAGATCACTATGTGATGTGAGATCTGATGATGTTCCTGCTAAAGACTGTGACCCTGTCTGTGTGGGTTGGGTTCAGGAGTTGGGGGAGGAATGAATGATGTGGAAATAGTCATGCATAGTGCATTAATAGTCCTGCATTAATTCCATTGCTATAATACTACAAATTTTGCCAATACTACAAATTTTGCCATAGTTTTAAATCTGATTCCAGAAATATTCAGCACCAGGACCAGCACATGGTTTTTCATTTAATATTGATTCAAAGTAGCAAACGTTCAATGACTAGATAGTGAGTAAAACAAGCTTGTCATTGCCACTCATCTGGTCACCTTTAGCAAATATGTTTACAAGCTCTTAGGCAAAGAAGTTAAGGATTCTTTCAAACTACATATTCATGGGAGGACATGCTAAAGAAGATACACTTCCAATTGAAAGTGTCTTTTTCTCAAAAGTGTGTGTGTGTGTGTGTGTGTGTGTGTGTGTGTGTGTGTGTGTGTGTGTGTGAGAGAGAGAGAGAGAGAGAGAGAGAGAGAGACATCTCAGTTGAAACTGAAGGAGGTGGTTAATTCTTCACCATTTTACCACTGAACATTTCTCCCAGCTGGCTGTGATTTGGGGAAATAACTACTTTGGGGACAAAATACAACTTTGGGGAGAGGTTTGTCTTGAAAACAGTCTGAGGGGAAAGTGGTCTGAGTTTGGGTGGGCCCCATATCGTTGCACTGGAAGAAAAGTGTTTCCAGTTAGAAGCGTGCCTCTCCAACATACGTGTTCATGGGAATGTAACTTCACCCTTATCTCAAAATTGCCTAAGATATTAAGCATGTGTGGCCATTGGGCCAGTAAATATTCTTGTGAACTAATAACTTTTGTGGGCTTATTTTAATGGAGTAAAAGCATAATTTGTAGCTTCTCTGGTTTATACAAATGTTTTAAAAAACTAATTACAAGATAACATAGGTACCCTTTCCAGAATATATGCTTTAGTGCAGGGGTTCTCAAAGTGGTGGGTCGCAATCCACCATACCAGGTGGGAGCTGGCACTGCCCCTTTAAAGGACGTTGTTAATCCCCAATGGCGGCGGCAAATCGCGCTGTCACCAGGGTCAAAAGGGGTATTTTTTACTAACTGGGGGTTACGCTGCCCTCCGGAGGTTGTGGGAGGACCGCAGCCCCCTCACCAGTCCTCCCCAAGTCTCCGAACAGCTCCTGGAGGCGATTAAAGCCCACTTCCATTTTACTTCCGGGTTCCCCGAAAACCGGAAGTGGGCTTTAATTGCCTCCAGGAGCTGTTTGGAGGCTTGGGAATGCCTATTAGGGTGGCTGCGGTCCACCGCACCCTCCAGAGGGCAGCGCAACCACCAGTAAGTCTAAAAATACACTTTTGTCCATGGCGGTGCTCTGCCCTTGCAAGCACTCAAAGTTCTCCCCTACTCATGGGGAGAACTTTGAGAAACACTGCTTTAGTGAAACGGCATTCATTCTAAATTGCCCAGTGAAGTATTCTAAATTGCCCAGTGAAGTATTGTACGTTCAACAGAGGCATGCTTTTCTCCATGAACATTCTCCTTCTCTGTACACATGCCGTCAAACCACGCTCTTTCACTTCCTCATTCAGTGATGCATGCCTACTGTTTTTCTTTTTGCACCACTGTCACTCATATGCACAGAGATATATCCACGTTCTTTTTTTTTAGGTATGCACAAACATAACTTTTGGCATCACATGTTTGTTTGGGGACCTTTGCAAAGAACATTGGGGCAAGGAGTGATGATGTGTTCCTGGAAATATTTCCTTGAAATCTCACTCCTGTTGAATTGGAGCCATGGAGAGGATATCGGGGGTCAGACAAGAATCAGAATCAGATCAATGGTGGGTTTTGATGGAGTTGCAAGAGACCAGATTGTAGGGCAGAGGATGCTTAATTGGGTGCGTGGACCTGAGGTTCTCACCTTCGGAAGGTGACCTTCCTTTAGTGAAATCATGGGATGGGGTATTGTAGTGATTAGATGTTAGTGGTTTGGTGCTTTCTGACATCGACAGATGTTTTTAATCTATGAATGATATCAATGGGATGCAGCTTTGTTCTTTGTAGAACCAAGTCTACAAAGTTTTGTTTGACTTTTTTTGTGCACTGACTTTTCCCCTGCACAAGCCAAAGAACTCTAGAGAGGGGTGTCTGATATTGCTCTGTGTGTTGGAATAGGCAGAAGTAAGTAAGACTGCCTCATAAACTGTGCCTGTCTGCTTCAAAACGCAGCATAACAGAACAATCCACTCTCCTCCTCCTGCTCTGGGGAAGGGAGAAACTTCTGCTTCTTTCAAAGCTCAGCATGACATCAAAAGCCTCCTTCAAATTCTCTGCTTTACAATTCTTGGAGAATCTGAGGGAGTGACTCTGTGTGCTACTGGATATCCTGTGTTGCCAGAGGTGCTGGACTACTTATTTGATGACGAGTGGATTTGTAGACATCTGCTTAAATCAGCAATAGTAGTAATTTATAGAAATACTGGTAACTGTTTTAAAGCAATGCAATTGGAATTGATGGAACAGGCTAACCTTTTTTTTGATGAAACAGGCTAACCCTGTTTTCAGTCTAGGCAAGTGCGACCACAAATTTTTCAGAGGATTCTATCATGTAGACAAGAGACCTTCAGCGGTACAGTATTTGTAATGGCTTGAACATCACTGGAAGATGAACTAATGCTGTAGATCACAATCTAAATTTCTATTTAGATGTGATGAAATTGTCAGGGATGTGATGGTGCTACAAAAAAAGGCAAATGCCACTTTGTACTGCAGCAACAAAATATGGGTAACATGATAGTATTGCACTACTTGACAGTGATTAAACTTAAGAATTGCTTTGAGTGATAAGACCTCATTATCATGAGGAAATGCAGTAAGCAGTATTACAGAAGCATGTTGAGGCCTCTACTACAGAAGCATATAAAGGATATTGCTGGCGCAAGTCCACATTGACCCGTGAAGTTGGATCAGGGGGGTTATGCTTCGGCGGGCTTTTGGTGGTCCCAGAGCATCATGACCTGGGGGGGTCTTGGGGGTGGGTCACAGCAAATTAATTGGGTAACAGATCTAAGCCATGCCTGATGGGATAGCCTTGATGGGATGTTTGTACAGTACTCCCCCCATATCCGCTGGGGATATGTTCCGGGCCCCTCCGTGGATACTTGAAACCGTGGATAGAAGCGAACACCCCCTTGATGGTTTCCTGAGGGGCCCCTGCCCTGCCTCCCCTGCAGGCAGGCTTGCAAGCCCCCCCCAGCTCTTATTTTTCTTTCAGCAAGCTTTGTTTCTTCCTTAAAACAGAGAAGCAGCCTCCATTGCAGGCAAGTAGAACGAGACTAAGTCCTAGAGAGGCTATGCAAGGTTTCTGTTAACCTTGCAGAGCCTCTCTAGAAGTTAGTCTCATTCTACTTGCCTGCAATAAGCAACCAGAGGCTGCTTCTCCTGTTTGTTTAAGGAAGAAATGAAGCTTACTGCAAAAAAAGTAAAAGCCTGGGGTGGGGGTCCCCGCAATCCGTGGATAACTGAAACCGTGGATAGTGAATCCGTGGATATGGGGGCCCACCTGTATAACCTTTACTTAAATATCTCTGAGAAAGATGATTTGACATTATGGCAACTTATTCTGTTGCTCTGATAGTTAAGGTACTGTTCCTAATGTTCATCCTAAATATATTTTTCTCTAAATATATATATTATTTTGACACTGAAAAGTATTTTATGACCAGATCCTGCACTTGGTTAGGGATTGCAACACTAGTGTGACGTGATACTTTGCAACATTACACTGTCCCACCTAGTGATATGTGGCATCCCTCGCAGTTGTCTGTTGGGGACAGTCTTAGGGGAATGGGCCATAAGGGGGTCTTTAAAGTAGTTTATTCTAAAACCTTTCTCTGCTTTAAACTATGGGCTATTACCCAGCAGTTTCTTCATTGAACAGGAGTCCTGTTGCAGAGATTCAGTATGTTCCACAGAAAGCCATCTAGCCGTTAAGGGGCCAAAAAATGGGGAATGCACTGCCTCCAGAAACATTTACTTATTTAATTTATTTATTTTGTAAATAAATTTGTATAAAGTCCGACTCCCAAACCACTACAACCATTGTTACATTGGTTATCCAAGGATGTACATGTCATTTGAATCAATTTTCTATCGTAAAAATGTTTGGCTTATGGTTGAATCCTAATTATTACAGTACTTTGTCTACTAGATTCAAGAGGAATTGACCATCAGGAATTTTCTTCTTAGTTTGTTACCTGCAGTGTTGCATGTGCAACGTAGCTCAATTAGTTGCTGGATTTTGGAAATATCACTGTTGAATTTAAATGTGTTCATTGTAAGCCAGTGTTTCTCAAGCTTTTTAGCCCCTTCTGAACTTGGGGATCAAGAAAGATGACCATCCACTATATTGGTGTTGGGGTAGAGGGGGCAAGTTAAATGGATGTACATCACAATGAGGTTCAAAATGCTGTGCATGCTCTTTGAGCTCTCTTCTTAATACTGTATTGTCCTGAGTATAAGACGCACCTGATTATAAGACGCACCCTTAAAGTTTGGTGCTATTAAAAAAATTAATTAAATCCCTGGCATTAAATTGCAACAGCCTGATTATAAGACACACCCCTAGTTTAAAAACTCAAATTAGGAGAAAAAAAGTGAGTCTTATACTCAGACCAATACGGGTATACCAATATGGGTCTGAGTATACCAGGAAATCCAATATCGGTATGCTGCAGGCAGTGGTTGGCTATTCCATTATTGTCACCATCCCCTCTTCCTCTTAGGATATAAAATGCCTTGAAGCCCATTGCAAGTTCCCTGTACTAAAAGAGAAGAGGGAGCATATGAAGAGGTGGCCCCCTTGCAGCACCACACACTTGAGTGACTCGGCCTTCTCCTGCCTCAGGGAACTGTTTGCATGGTACCTTGTCCTCCATCAGGGGGAGGAAGTAGTAGTGACAATGAAGCAGCCAGTCACTGTAGCATTTGCAGGTACCGTATTGTCCCGAGTATAAGACGCACCTGATTATAAGACGCACCTTTCAAGTTTGGCGCTATTAAAAAAATTAATTAAATCACTGGCATTAAATTGCAACAGCCTGATTATAAGACGCACCCCTAGTTTAAAAACTTAAATTAGGAGAAAAAAGTGAGTCTTATACTCAGACCAATACGGTATATTGCGTTCATATGTGTGTGTGTGTGTGTGTGTGTGATTCACACAGGTCTTGTCTGGTGCAGGGGCAGAGGGATGAAGTTGCCATCTCCTTCAGGATCCTTTTGCTGTCTGGAATATTATGTATGCATATGCACCCTTCAAGTGCCAAACCTGAAAATACTAAACTGGTGTCCGAGATCAGTAATGGATTTAATGAGGACCAATAAACTGAAACTCAGGACAGACAAGATGGAGGTACTGTTGGTGGATGGTTCATATGCCTGAGGCGGAAGGAGGTTGCATCCTATTCTTGCTGGGTTTATGCTTCCCACTGAAGGAAAAGCTTCATAGTTTGGGGATGCTCTGAAAGCATAGATGGTACTTGTGGCACAGAGCACTTTTCACCATCTGAGGTTGGTGTTCTAGCTGTAGCCCCCTCCTAGACAGAGAGGCTGGCCACTGTTATCTGGAGGCTACCAGAGCATGGATAAGACTCCTGCAATGCATTGAACATACATGAGGCTACTTTTTGAAGACTGTTCTGAAATTGCGGTGAGACCAAAACTCAGCTGCTAGGTTGCTAACTGGAACTGGGGATTGAGAAAACATCTTACCAATGTTGAGCCAATTGCATTGGATCCTAATTTGTGCCCAGACCCAATTCAGAGTGTGGATACTTACCTTCACAACCATACCTAAAGGATCATTTTCTCTGACATGAGCCTGCCCATATACTGCAATTCTCTCTGGAGGCTCTCCTTCAGGTGCCCCCACTATCTGGGATGAAGTGGGTGGTGATCGGGAGAGGGGTCTTCTGAGTGGCTGCACCCTGCTTATGGCATGCTTTCCCCAAGGCAGCCTGCCTGGCACTGATTTTGGTGCCAGGTGAGGACTTTTTTATTTTTCCATAATTGTTAAATGCTGCTCTTACTTGCTGCTGTTTTGTCTTGTGTATTTATGATGATGATGATGATGATTTAATATTATATACACAATTAATAATAATAATAATAATTTGGTCTTTGTCTTAAACTGCTCTGGTAATTTTATTGCAGAAAAACAGTACAGTATATGCATTTTAAAAAATATATAATCAACCTGCCCTACAGTTTGAGGGCCACTGCTGTAAGCTATAGAACTTGTCAGACTTGGACTGAAGTGACTATAGAGATTGGACTGACTCAGATTTTCAACAGCCCTGTAATTATAATTATCAGACAGTGTGCCTCCCTAATGCTTAAGAGGTCATTAGAAGAAAATAGGGGGAAAAACCCAGAAGTACTCTACATACAATGACAGGAAAGGAAAACAAGTTATTTCATGTGAATCCCTTACTTTCAATGAAATTCTTCTTGATAGCTGTACAGCCATGTGAACCTTTTAAACAAGCAGGTAATTCACAGAACAATACTGTGCTGTGTGAACAGATGGTCACACCATGGTATTGTGTCATCTGCAATCACCAGAGCTTCAATCATGCATGTTGGTATCGCACCACATTTTAATTCTCCAAGTGAGCTCTTGCCAAACAGTAAAAAGGTAAAGGTATCCCCTGACAATTAAGTCCAGCCGTGTCCGACTCTAGGGTGTGGTGCTCATCTCCATTTCAAAGCCAAAGAGCCAGCGTTGTCCGAAGACGCCTCCGTGGTCATGTGGCCGGCATGACTCTCCTTGCTGCAGCGCGTAGCATGCAGCTGGAACACGGAGCGCTGTTTACCTTCCTGCAAACGGTACCTATTTATCTACTCGCATTGACATGCTTTGGAACTTCTAGGTTGGCAGGAGCTGGCCAAGCAATGAGCGCTCACCCCGTCACGGGAATTGAACTGCCGACCTTTCGATCGACAGCTTATGGTTCAGCGGTTTAACTCGCTGCGCCAAACAGTAGTTAAATTGAAAAAAAAGACTGACAATAATAGGTCTCTTTCTTTGCCTTTGGTAGTAAACAGTACCTGTAACTGGGTGATGTACATACTAGTGATATAGTATGCCGTATCCTATCTCCCTCTCAGGCCCGTTTCACCTGACATGGGCAGCCTTGATTTGCACCACCAAAATGGCAGGCACAGATTCAAGGAGGCCTGTTACAGGAACTGGCCTTCCCCTGAGGAGACTTCCAACCCTGCCTACTCTGCTCAGGATACAGCATTGCCAGCACCGGCATAGCTGGATTACTGAGCAGAGCATAGGATAGGATTGGACTGGACTGTTAATGAATTAGACCAAGTGCTCGAAATATTCCCCATTGGCATCTATACACCTCTGGCATCATTGACTAAGGCTGGGGTGGCCAAACTTTCAACATGAATGCTCCTGGCCCTTTAATAGTTGTCTAGGTGAGGGCATTTCAGCAGGTGCAGCTGCTTTAGCAGCACCATCAGCAATTATAGCTGCCAATATTCTGTCTTCTACACAACTCTTAAGAACGCAGAGGCCCTAATGGTGGAAGGTTGGCCACCCCTGGACTAAGGGATCTGCAGACATACACTAATGTGTATTTTGGATTGGTTCCATGTATCAATTGCTTCCCTTTGATGTTTGAGTGTTGCAGGTTTTCTACAATGAACTATGTTTGAATTAGAGCTCATTAAAATGTGTGTACGTTGACACCCTGTATATATTCAAGCTCCCTTGTTTTGCCTAGAATGAGAATCTAAATATTAAGTACAGAAGGTGTATGGTTTCTTACGAGGCAGGGGACAGGTTTCCTTCTTGAAGATTTTAAAGGTGTGACCATTTTATTTTATAAGAGGCAGTGTGTGAGTGAGTGAGTGAGAGAGAGAGAATTTTACACACTTGGTCATTGGATTTGTAATGCCTTTAAAAGAGATGGCTATAAAAATTATTTAAAATATCAGTGCCAAATGGGCAGAGAAGGTAATTAGGGTGTGTTTGAACCTAATGGAAGACTACTGAGTTATCTCAGTATATCTGTATTGGGTTCAAATATGCCCTAATGTTTTCATTTCAAGAGCCCCTCTTTTTGTGTGTGTTAAAGTTTTCAGAGTGTTACACTCTGAAAAGTTTGTGTGTTACAGTTAAACACATCTAAGGCTGCAATCCTATACACACTTACCTGGAAGTAAATCCCATTGAAATCAGTTCGGCTTACTTCTAAGTAGACATGCATAGGATTGCATCGCAAGGTGTACCTGAGAAATAATCAAGATGACTATCCAGCTGATAGCTCTGTGGCTCCCAAACTGTGTGCCGCGGCATCCTGGGGCGCCACAGCAAAATCGCAGGGGCGCTGCAGGATATTTTAAAGGCGCAACAGGATATTTTAAATTTTTGAGGTACACACAGCAAGGGGCATCATGAAAACATTACAGTTGACCTAGGGATGCCGTGAACAGAGAAAGTTTGGGAACCTCTACATAGATTCTTGCTACAGTTTTAAGTTTGGGCGATAAGTTTGATAAGATCAGCTGTCTTAAGTTTGGGTGATATTGTGAGACCTGGTAGCCTGTAGCCTAGAGCATAACACCCTAGTTGTTCAGGCTAGTGAGCAAGTTGCAGTGGAAGCTTGTGTTAGGCTGGATTCACACTACACGAATCCCGGCGCGTTACGGAGATGCGTGGAGCTCTTTGACAGCATTTCGGAAGCAAGTGGAGCAGCTGCGATCTCCCGCGTACAAGATGGGGAAACCCATCTTTTGAGGAGGTGGGTTTGCGGAGCTAGGGGGCGGGTTTGTGGAGCTACTGCAGCCACCAATCGGATGAGAGGGGGGGGGAGAGTGGTTGCATACCAATCAGAACTATTTCCAATCTGTAAGCTGCGCTTTCTTAAGCAGGCGGGACAGCAGGAGGGACAACAGGCGGGAAGACACTCCTTCCGACCAGCTCTGTACGCAGAGGCAGAGGCCTCTGCGCCGGGATTCGTGTAATGTGAATCCAGCCTTAGGATCAGGAAATGGTCTGACTTGCTCATGTGTAAATAGTTGTTCTGGGTAAGAGGCTTCCATTCTAGTCTGGCAGCTCTCTTTGTAGTGTTTTCCTTTGGCCAGAGAAGGGGGATGGTGCACAGAGTGAACCCTACCTGACATCCCAGAAGATGCAGGTTTCAGACTGATTGTTCACTGTGAACCTAGTCCTGGAGGAGGTTAATTCTGAGTCATGGAACTTGCTTTAAGTGATCCTTGTGTTGAACTTTTCTTTTTTTTTGTATATATTTATATTTTGTTAATATAATATTAAAACGTAACATCAATATATATTTCGTAAGGTTATAGCAAGCGTGAAGCAATACATCCTACTAGCATACTATTCACTATTTTCTACATATAATATCCAACTGTGTTGAACTTTTCATTATAACTGTAATATTTTACTGATGATGTTTTGACAGTGCAGAATCATTGCCTGCAATACTGTATTTTACAAAATGTGCACATTAATTCTAAGCACATGTATGAGGAAAATAATCCCATAGGTCTCTGTGGAGCTTAGTTCAGTATAAGTATGCTTAGGACAGACACACACACCCCTTCATTAAATACATCCTTGGTAAATATGAAGTACTTACTGATAAAACATCAGTGAGAAGAAAAGTGAATGTGGAGAAGGCAAATATATCAAACTTGATTCATAGATTAGATTATATACCCAAGTTATTTATTTTATTTATTTTAAAAACATTTTATATAAGTTATAACTGTATTACGGTATTTAGTGCCCCCTGCCACCTTGCCCCGCCCTCCTGCCGCCCGGCGCAAGACCTACCTGCTTCCTGTGGCTGGGTCCAGGGACTGAGGCTGAGTGAGCGGCGGTGGCACCACTTACTCTCCCGGTGCTGCAAAAGTGCCATAAGGCACTTTTGCAACACTTAGGCCAGCGGAGCACGCGCTCCGCCAATCTATACTTAGTTTGAGCCATGGCCCATTGGAATAGTTCAGTAACATCTATGATTCCTGGAGTAATTAATCTGCCCTTATGCGGTAAATGGTATAAGGAGTTCTGGTACGTTGTTTTGGCAGAGAAATGTACTTATGAGATGAGGTTAGTAAAGAATTTGGTAAATCTGATTCATTTTGTTAGTTGGTACCATTTTCTTATGCGAATAAACATCTCATTTGTCCCCAGACCCTCTGCTCGATAGTTGTTTTTTTTTTTTATTTGCTCACTTTGGATAACTGTTACTGTGCTGCCTCAGATTCTCTAATGTTTGCTAAATTAAGTTATTTTCTCATCTGCATTTGGAGGTAATATCCTTTGCTTTGTTTTTTGTACTTTGTTGAAACCTTTGAAAACCCAATTGAACAATAAATACAATTATATCCTCCTTTATCTAAGTAGCTAACAGTAAACACAGGAATTGAAACAACTGAAAAACAGCAAAACAGCATGGAAGCAACTGACAGAAAAATCGATTCCTACAGCATAATCCCATTCAAAACCATTAAGAGCAGCAAAATGGAATCAGTAAAAGGGGGCATAGCCCCACTGCAGCAGCGGCAGGAAAAAATGCACAAAATAAATAAGTTTTGCAAAGTGACTTACTGGGTATTGCACAGGATTGGTGAGAATTAATCTACTATAAAATGCCAAAGAGAGTGACCCTTCAGCACTCGGGTAGCTCAGGCTGTGCAATCCTGTGTGCAAGCCCCATTAAACACAGTGGGACTTGTTTCCAAGTAAACATGCATAGGACTCATTTCTAAAAACATCTGCTTTCCTGATGTCTGTTAATGAAATATAGGAAACCACAAAACTTTGGAATGATGGTAGATCTGTCTTCATCTTGGTAGACTGAATGAATAATAGGACAATCAATTATGATGTAGGCTACAGACAGTGGAAAATAGCATATGACCATCCCAAACTGAGAGGAAAATATTAATGACCAACAAAGGATATAATTTTGAGGAGAGATTTAAAAGATGCAAAAGAAAACGTAAGACACTTTGGAACATTTCTGGGATAACAGTAGGTAAACCAGTTAGCAACAAAGGGCTGACTGAAAATCCCGTTCCCTTCACAACTGTTAATGTTTTACTTTCTTGACTGTTGTGATGTCATCACTTTTTATTAGGTGTGCAGTTACCATAGAATCCTCCAGTATAGACAGATCCTGAATTTCTAATGGTGGGGAGTTTTTAGCCATCCTCTCTGCATCATTAGAACAATGGCACATGGGCAATTCGTGTTTTTTTGTTTGTTTCGCAACTCAATTTTGTTATTTATCGTGAATGTCATGGGATATGGTAGCTGCTTTCGAATGTATTGATCCTTGGCCAGGCTGTTGCATCCCTGGGTTTTTTATGCAGGTGCAATTTGATGATGCGGTCTTTGTAGTTGAAAAGCAAATTTCTGTGACATCTTAAATGAAGCTCAGGGATGGCTGGAGAATGTGCAAGCAGTATGGACAGTGTTAGAAAGGAAACACCTTTGCCCCATAATTATTTATTTTCTCTGCTTCATTCAGTTTTAAACTCAAAACAGGATTTCTTCTTTGCTGACAGTGCAGCCTCAAGTTTGTTATCTGGAAATCCACCTGGGTTTGTTCTGCTTCGCTACATTCTCTCCCACAGGATGACCAAGTTAGCATTTGAACTCATCTGGGTCTTTTGATACAAATACAGGTGCAACTTGCATAGTGCTGACATAAGAGGAAAAACTTGCTTTTGTGAAATTAAGTCCAAAAAAAAGCAGGTAACAGATATGGGCAGAAATTAGAAGTTTTTTTTTTAGTTTCTTTTTTAAATAGCTTTACTTATAGAAGAAGCCAAATAAAAGTTTTCAAATGGACTACTGTTTACTAAGTTGAAATGTTAGTGCAGTCAGCAGAAGTAGCACTTGTGCTTTTGATGTGAGCACCCCCCCCAAAGGGTACAAGTGATTTCAGCTCGTTTTGGTCCGGTGAGCAGACAACCAGCCCTGTGGTTGCGTGGAGCAAAAATAGGAAAAGGTTCTGCAAAAGGCAGAGGCGTCAGAAAAAATGAGCTTGGAAAACCCGGTACCGGTGAAAAAGGAAGCTCTTTTACTTTGCAGCAAAGGACACAAGTTGACAATAGCAAAATGTGTAATGTACATAGTTATTACAAAGGTTTATATACATTTAACGTTACATTGGGAACCATGGAGGGAATTTGCAGAAGAAAGGAGCACCAATACAGAGAAGGATCCAAGAAAGTACACTTCGATACAGCCAATGAGATGAAGGATTCAAACTTCCCACCAGTGAAAATCTATAATAACATTTGTAATAATTGACCAATAAGATTTGTAATGCTTTGTGTTCTGGGGATCCAATGGGATGTCATCCTGAAAGGGTATTCCAGGTAATTGGATTATTTCCCCTCCAGACTGTCTATCGGATGTATAGTGGAGATTTTCCTGCTTTTGTGAATTGGGGACACCTGTGATGTCTGTCTTCCGTAGGGTGGTGATTCAGACACATAACACATAGTTGATTGACACTAAGGTGTCAGCCGGGGAGTTGTATGTTACAATAGCAAGGCACTTAGAAGCAGTGATCCCAGGGAGGCAGGGTGATGGTGGGTGTCTGGGTGTGAAGACTGTACAAAGAGAGAGATTTTATTCATGGAAATGGGCGATAATCAAAGCCATCACTGTGCTCCTGGCATTCCCGTTTCCCTGCTCCCAGCCAAGCGCCCAGGTAGAAAGCGCTTAGCCAAGAGCAGCACAGAAGAGGAGTAGTGGTTTTAAAATGGCATAAGTGATGCTCCATTAATGGTCTCCCCCAAAGCTCCCTGCAACGCGTGATCCTGATGGGAGGCGGACTTGAACCACCTACGTTAAACCCCCGGTAACCTGGCCAAGAAGGGGAGTACGGGGACTCGAACCGCTGTGCACCCCAATACTTCCCAGATCCCACGGCGGGATGCTGGGACTTGAACCCAGCTTTTACGGCCGCTAGATATGTCGCATTGCTTCCTGGAGCCTCTCAGTGCATCGGGAGGCCAACCTCCATTTTAGCGGGAGGATCGGGACCCTTTCCTGTAAGGACCCATCCGTAGGGAGACCCCGATGATCCTTAGAAAGAATCCGGGAACATAACTTCCGAGGAATAGCCAGAAACACAACAATAAAACCTCAAAAGTCTCCATTTTCCATGATAAAAATGCCTATGACTTTAACTCAGTACAGGGTGAACTTTGTTAATTGCTGCTTCTTCTCGTAGTGGGGAAAAGGCTTGTTCTGTGCGCGTGTGCGTGGACTTCTGTTCTCTAGGGGCACACGTCTCCAATTAAGGTGCGCGCAAACCGGAAAAAGGGCTGAATTTTAATGCGGTTTGGTTTAGACAGCTATATCTCAGTGATTCCTGGATGGATTTGGATCGGGTAAAGGACAGGGGGCTCAGAGGAAGGTGCTCTATGTGGGGGGGGTCTGGCTGCTCACAACACTTTTTATACACACACGGACATTTTCACACGTGTGTGTCTTTTCGAAATAGACTTAGTTCTATGAAAGCTCAGACCACAAAAAATGTGTTGGCCTTTTAAAGTACCATGTGACTCTTTGTGTTGCAGCAAACTGATAGCTTTTCACCTAGAACTGCATTGTCTAAAAGTCAGGTGGAATTCAATGTTGAAGCAGAGCCTAAAGCAGTGGTTCCTAGACTGGGAGGCATGGCTCCCAGGGGAGCCGTGGATACCAGCCAGGGGAGCCGCGGAGTGCCACGGAACCCTCTCAAAATACAGTGCAATGCCAATTGGCTGGCATCAACATAATGTAATGGGGAGCCACAGCCAATGGTCACCAATGTTCAAGGGAGTCGCAGGTCGAAAAAGTTTGGGAAACACTGGCCTAAAGGAAGAGATTACTGTATATTGTAGTTTTTGTCTCTTTGCCATGTTCCATTTCAGGTAGCATGAAAGGGAAGGGCAGAATCAGTGGAACAGTTTGCCCTCAAGGCTCTTCCCTCAGACTCTCAGGGGGTCTACTGATTAAAAAAAATACAAGGGCTCTAAAATAACTATTAATGGAAATATTTTACTATATGAAAAGGCATTAGTGTGTGGGATGTAAGGTTGCATGGTTCCACATTTAAAAGAATGACCTGGAATTGCTGTTGAAATGCATTGATTCCTTTCAAGTAGCTCTAGAAATACTGGTACATTAGAAGAAGAATTAGTAGTTTCTTATATTGTGGGGTACAGGAACCGTCGACAAGCGGCCAAATAGATGTCAAGTGTGTTCTTTTTCCAAATGATGGAGTGCATTGGGTCTTCAGAATGCACTCAAATGGGATGATCTCATATAATTCTGAGCTTTTATGTAGTTTATATGGTACCAGAATTGCAGACTAAGTTCAGGATGCTTTTTCAAGACTATATATAGGATGTTCTGAACAAAGGGAAATGCAGTAAATCTGTTCTGCTTTGATTTTAGTAAAGCATTTCAGCAGTGCCGCATCAGAAAGACAGACATTAGTGCGTAAAGTACATTAAAATGGCAAAAAGCAGGTTTTGCTAAAAGGTTAGCTTTCTTGTTGGAGACAAGTAATTAGTAGAATCCTTCAAGGATCATTCTTTGAACTTGTAGTATTCAATATATTGAATATTCTCAATATAGAAGTTGGAGTGTGTTGATAAAATCTCCAGATGCCACCAAACTAAGGAAGGTACTTAATGCAGAGAAGGAGCAAGAAATTACACCATCTGTAGTTGATAACTTCATGAGGTACAGTAGTCAACTGTAATGATACAAATTGGAAGATCCTAAGCAGTAATTATTTGTATTATTGACGGGAGGATTCATCATCTGGAAATGGCTGAGAAGTGCAAGAGAGGTCTTGAGATACTGGGAGATCACAAGATGATTACAAGCCATCAATGTACTGGAACTGCAGAGAAGTGAAATGTGGTTCTTGGCATGTTTCTAGTAAGATGTTTTTTGTTGGTGTAGAGAGGTTTGATACCACAACACACTGGTGAAGTTACAGCAGTAATGATTGGTGTGGTTTAATTCTACTTCTAGCCATACTGGGGGTGTGACACCAGAATTGGTGAGACCTTAAACCAAAAGCAAAGTTCTGGGGCCCTACAGTGCATGCTTGCACACACTTGTGTGCGCACATGCATGCTCCACCCCACCCCCACCCCCAGCATAGCAGTCTTGGGTGACACCCCTTCTTCAGTGCTCCGGCAGAGCTAAGAGGTGTCTCCCAGGGTTGCTTCTCTACCTTTCCTCAATGCAAGAAACACTGCTGAAGCGTTGAGGAAGAGGCATCCTATATAA
This sequence comes from Plestiodon gilberti rubricaudatus, assembly GCA_026170595.1. Taxonomy (NCBI): domain Eukaryota; kingdom Metazoa; phylum Chordata; class Lepidosauria; order Squamata; family Scincidae; genus Plestiodon; species Plestiodon gilberti. Next base: position 102,524,048 of record JANXHW010000002.1, on the reverse strand, counting down.
GATCGCTCCTCTTCCTTTCCCTGACACAGTCAAGGAAGGGAGAGGGGTGTCAGGGTATGCCTCTTCCTCAATATTCCAGTGGTGCTGAGGGAGGGGCAGTCAAACAACCACCTCTCCTGCCCACTCCATCCACTAATGGACTTTCTCAGGCTTCTGTGTCAGGGGTTCTCAACCAGCATTACTCGTACCACCAGTGGTACTTCAGCCACCTGGTGGTGGTGGAGGCTGCTGGTCTGCCGGAACTCCACTCCAGCACAGCATTTTCAGCGTTGCCTTTGGCCGAGCCTCTTGGGCTAAAGCTAAGGGCCTTCCTACCTGCCCAGAGCCTCCTACCTGCTTTTCTGGGCTCCAAAAACCCGGAAGTAACTGGTGATGACATCATCACCAGTTACTTCAGTGGCACTTGGAGAGGTCCCCAGCATTGGCGGTGGCACGCTGCACCGGGGATGTTGAAAACCCCTGTCCTTTGTCATTGCAGGGGCCTCTGAATGCATTTGCAGGGGCATTTGTGGATGGAGAGGATGGGACAAGGGAGCAGTGGTGCAAGTTGCTCAGTTGAGCAACTCATGCTGCCACAATCTGCATTCCAGGCCCATAGGTGCAGTCTTGTTCCTCCTCCCTTTTCCCAGACTGTACAAGAACCGTCTTATGTTATTTCTCCCACAGTCTCCATGTTTGAGATGTGGTCTACAACAGCTACCTGTTGTAAGCTTTCAGAACTGTCAGTTTCTAGTTTCTTTGACTTTGGTCTCTAAATTCACTAGTCAAAACAGGCATGGAAGAAACTTGAAACTCGTGCAGGTACTCTTTATTTATTTTGTTTTGTTTTGTTGTTGTTTTACCAATAATCTTTTGAGCATTATTTAAGAAATATGGCACTTTAAGACATCTGTAAAACATGGGGAAGGTTACAGCAGGAATCAACTGAACTGGAAGCCCATTCTTCCTCTGTCGTAATGTCTGTTTTTTTTTTTTTTTTTTTTTTGCGCTAGTGGAGCACTGGTTTACTTGTGGCTGGCAAAGTGGATGGGTTTTGAATGAATGGCAGCAGCATTCATCACTAGAACGTCCCTGGGTTGCTTTCCTCCTTACCAGACAAAATCATCTATTAACTCTGCAATAGCTATAGTCCATTCAGAGATCTGGAGGCAGAGTCTTTGCGCTGGGAATGGGGGTGGACTAAAAAAAAGGCTTGAGGAAGTGAATCATGCATGAAACTTAGCTGTGTGTGTGTGTGTGTGTTGCATGGACTTCACTTTATACTTCTAGTGACAGTACTCACAATGCTACAGGTAACACCAGCCTTCATTAAAAGCAAAGATGCACGATCAAATGCATGTTCAGAGTAGAAATTCTTTTTTTTGTTCTTTTTTTTTCTTTTCTCCCTTTCCTTCCGATGGCTTAAATAGGCACCACAAAGCTGGTTTTTAATCACACTCCTGCTCCTGCATTTTTCCAACCCAATTAGGCCATTACCAGGACTAAATGAGGCATAGAGCCTCCAAAAGTCACACCGTCGTCCCGGAGATGGAACGTGTGTTGCCGTGGACTTGGCAGGGAGGTGAGCTAACTGATGCTCATTGAAGGGTGACCCTAGGTGTTTGTGCATTCCAGGCTGTGCAGAAAGATCACCTTCATAGAGAGAATATGTAAAAGTGTGTTTTGGTTTGTAAAAAAAGAAAGAAACCCTCCAAAAATTACTTAAGGGACACCACCGTGTGTTAACCAGAGTTGAACACTTTACTGTCCATTAGTGAGTATTCCAATCTCAGTCCAAGGTTTTCTTTAGGAGTAAATGGTGATTAGCTTGGTCCAAACAGTGATTGGTACAGGTTGCACTTTTAGGATCACTTCAGTTGCTGTGCTGCATTGGCATCTGCTTTCAGACTCAGGCTGTCATCTTTTCCTTGGTGGTCACATGATCCTGGGTCTGTCTGACCCGCCTCACCATTATGCCATTATTCTTAGTTTACCCGTCCACAGGACTGTCTGGCTTCAGAGATGAATTGTAACTGCAGGGAAATTGGGGCAAGAAGCCATGCAAGGAAACTTGCATTTCTTTCTGCACTTCACGAAGAGACTGCTCCAGAGCAAGCAACTTAATTGCCCCTCAGCTACCTGTTAATCTTTTTATTTTATTTGAAGCATTTGTATCCCACCTTTTCACTCATGCAAGTCTTCAAGATGGCTCTCACAAAATTACTAAAACTCCAATATCAGTTAGTCCTCACTGAAGACTCTTCCAAATATGACTACCAGATCTCATTTAGTCCCCTTCAGCCCTAACAGCACCTCCTTCAAAATGGCCAACAGCAAAATACAGTAATAATAACATAAGAAGAGCCCTGCTGGATCAGGCCAAAGGCCCATGTAGTCCAGCTTCCTGTATCACACAGTGGCCCCACCAGATGCCTCAGGGAGCACACAAGACAACAAGATACCTGTGTCCAGTCACCACTCCCTTGCACCTGGCACAGAGAACCTACTCCTACAACCAGGAGGTTGCTTTTCCCCATCATGGCTTGTAAGCTGTGTGATGGACTTTTCCTCCATAAATCTGTCCAATCCCCTTTTAAAGGCATCCAGGCCAGGTGCCATCACCACATCCTGTAGCAAGGAGTTCCACAGATGAATTACACGCTGGGTAAAGAAATATTTTCTTTTGTCCGTTCTAACTCTCCCTCCACTCAATTTTAGTGCATGTCCCCTGATTCTGGTGTTGTGCAAGAGGGAGAAGAATTTCCCTCTATCCACTCTCTCCATCCCATGCATAATTTTATAAGTCTCAATCATGTCCTCCCTCAGGCGCCTTTTTTCTAGACTGAAAAGCCCTAGTCCCCTAGTTCTAGTGTTGTATGACAGGGAAAAGAACTTCTCTCTATCCACTCTCTCCATCCCATGCATAATTTTATACGTCTCAATCATGTCTTTTTTCTAGACTGAAGAGCCCCAAACGCTGTAGCCTTTCCTCATAAGGGAGATGCCCCAGCCCACTAATCATTTTGGTCGCTCTACTCTGCACCTTTTCCAGTTCCACTATATCCTTTTTGAGATGTGGCGACCAGAACTGGACGCAATACTCCAAATGCGGCCTTACCATTGATTTGTACAACGGCATAATGATATTGGCCGTTTTATTCTCAATCCTTTTTTTAATGATCCCAAGCATAAAATTGGCCTTCTTCAGAGCCGCCGCACACTGGGTCAACACTTTTATCAACTTGTCCACCAATACCCCAAGATCTCTCTCCTGATCCGTCACAGACAGCTCAGAACCCATGAGCGTGTATGTGAAGTTTTGATTTCTTGTCCCAATGTGCATCACTTTGCACTTACTTACATTGAAGCGCTTCTGCCATTTTGTTGCCCATTCTCCCAGTTTGGAGAGATCCTTCTGAAGCTCTTCACAATCCCTGCTGGTCTTCACCACCCAGAAAAGTTTAGTGTCATCCGCAAACTTGGCCACCTCACTGCCTATCCCCGACTCCAGGTCATTTATGAATAAGTTGAAAAGCACCGGTCCCAAGACCGATCCTTGGGGCACACTGCTTTTATAATTAATAATAATCAGCTTAATAATAATCAGTATTTACCCGTATTTATCGGCGTATAATACACACCGGCATATTAAAGAAAAAAACATTTAAAGCATTTTTGGGCCACTTGGCCACTTACTGCTTGGCTGCTTAATTAGCCAATTTACATAAATTGCACAAAAATACCAGGATCTCTTTTAAAACACACAGCAATAAGACACATGAACAAAATGCACCAGAACATAAATCCCAAGTACAAAAAAAACCCCAGACTCAACTCTTTTTCCCCAACCCACCCATGCAGTTTCCAAAGTAAAAAACATTTACCCCAAGTACAAAACCCCCCAGACTCAACTCTTTCCCCCAACCCACCCATGCACAGATTCCAAAGTAAACAACATAAATCCCAAATACAAAACGCCCAGACTCAACTCTTTTCCCCCACCCCACCCCATCCCATCCCACCCATGCACAGTTTCCAAAGTAAAAAACATAAAAGTACAAAAAGAAACCCAGACTCAACTCTTACCCCACCTCACCTATGCACAGTTTCCAAAGCCTCCCAACTAGGCCCAGTTCAGAAGCTTACCCATGCTGCATTCATTCAGCATCGAGGAGAGCTGGAAAGACCATGCCCTCTACAGCTCAGCTGAACTGAACTGAGGAGCACAGCGCCCTCTGCTGGCTGCTGAGAAGCTCAACTCATGCACGTGCATAAATTAAACCCAACAAACAGCTGTAGATCGGATAGATTAGTCAGGGAAGAAAGCACAAGGGAGCTCTCCGGCTCTGGAAAAAAACCCGGTAAGCCCAAAAATGCTTTAAAACGGGCGGGGGGGGGAAGGGATTTTTAAGTATTGGCGTATAAGACGCACCCTACTATTTTGGGTCACAAATTTAGACAAAAACGTGCGTCCTATACGCCAATAAATACGGTATATACCGTCTTTTCTTGGTCATAGGATATCTTTAATTCAAAGGTGGTTTACATGGGCAGGCTTGTTAAACCCCACGGGGTTTTTACAATAATACAACGTTCTAATCTTCCATAGAACCCTTCGTCCCAGGGGGTTTCTTTCACAGTCCAGCCTCTTTCTCTGGTATTTGCCTCCCACGCTTCAGTTGCAGCCGCAGCTTCTCTCTCCCACAGAGATTCTGCAGCTTATCAGTGACATGCTGACAGCTCTTCGGCTGCTCACGGATGCTTCCGGGCGTCCCGAACTGCCAACCTCAGATCTTCAGGCATGTGAGGTGGCAGCTCTGCCAACTGAGCCAGACCTCCTGCTCATGGCATTTGATGGCACTCCATACTGGAGTGGGCCTCTCCGCCATTGAACCATAGATCTGACAGTGGCCCCTGGCTCCCACCAGTTTTCTCCACAGCATTTCCAGTTGACAGGATCCAGGCACTGGCCAGACCTAGACCTGCCTAGCAGCAACAAGGCTACTACATCATGTACACCTAGATAATCTATCACAAATTTGCAAAAAACCATGGGCTCAGCATGTGTATGTATGTATAGATTTTCTTTGTTTGGGTTTTCTTTCACAGACTTGCTGTGTCGCCATGAGTGAGTCACTTATAGCCACAGGTACCTATTTGTTAAGTGGAAATGGTATAACCTGTGAGGTTATACCAATATTGTGAGGGATCCTTTCTGTAACAGCCCAGAGGCTGTGGAATGATAGGTTCCTTCCTGATCAAGTTTTTCAATTACACCTCTGTCACAAACCACTCACCTGAGGGAGACTGGGACAAATTCTTATTAATTCTTGCAACTAGCTGAGCACTTAGGTTGTTCGTCGCTTGGGAAGGGCATGAACCAGAATTGAAGGGATAATAGGTGTGTGACAGCATCACTGACTCCCCTTTTGCTGTTTCCTAGAATCTGATCATACCCGCCTGCACTCAGGGCAGTTGTGGGTCAGATATTTAATGTCTTGGGGGGGGGTTTTCTCCACCACACCCTTCATTTGTTTGTTATTGTTTTAAAGCACACTTTCATAGGCATTTGGTGTCTAAAAAAGAAGTAACAGATGATGTCAGTGTATTATCTGCTGCTGTTACCTCCACTGGTTTGATGATTTTTAACAAGTTTGGTTTGCTGTTTTGGGAATTATGATGATTACTTTTCAACGAATTAAAAATTCGTTAAAGAACATTCGTTGATATGCACAAGCCGTGAAAATCTAAGAATGTACATTTTGTTTACTTTTGTTAGCCACCTTTGAATGACAAGAGTGGCAGGATAAAAATGTTTTGCATAAATAAAGTTTGGTGGGAGCACCATTTGTTTGAGAGGGTCTAATTGTTTCATTTTTCTTTTTATTTCCAAGGAGGCTTCAGGAACAGGGTTGGAATAGCAGGCAATGTGATGATGTCCCATGACTTGCCATTGGGAGAACTGATTCTGCCACGGATTGATGGTGTGGTATTCGCGAGTCACTCTCTCTCGGCTTCAGTTCCTGATCTATATGGTAATCCTAATGGTGACTGATGAGTGATGACCTACATCTTAGCAATGTTTTGAGGCCAAATAAGAGGAAGACTGGAGGGACATATGTCTGTAGGTAATCCCCATTGAGTGGGTTATGGTCCTGCTACAGCTCTTCTGGTGTGTTTTAAAATCTTGAGATCTATTAACTCATTCATTTGAGATCTTTCTGTTTTAGTAAGGTCTAAGCCTAGTTCTCACTGAGGTGGTGAACCTGTGTCTGAGCAATTTCCTGCAGGTGGAAGCTCACCTGATTAAATGGTCCTCCATACAAAGACGTTCCCTCCCCAGAGAAAACTAGATGTTACAGAAAAGGCTATGCTAGAACCCTTCTCCCTGGCATGCTAGTTTTCTGTGTGGAGAGAAGAGTGCGCACGCACGCATTCACTAATAGCAATGTCGGATGGTTGAGTGCTTATCTGTTTGGAAGTAAAACAGAGCTATTTCAAAATAAGGTAGTGCTTTTTAGATAGGGGACCCCTTAGGTATGCAGCACTATATAAGTTTGTATATTAAAAAAAGACAAATTAAAATATACAGTCCTGTGAACTTCCAGGATCTTATGAAACTTGAGGGCATAGAGTTAAGAAAATGCTAGAGTAACTCATACCATTGTCTGTAGAGGGAGTTCTCCTGTTTTTGCTGCCTTAGAGAGGTGGAGGAGAAAATGCTGTTACCACTCAATCATAGCTACACTAAAACTTTGAATTTTTCCATTGTTTTTCATGGGAAGCTCTCACTTCTCTGAAAAAAGTAAAAGATGTAAAGAAATGAAGTTGAGCAGGCTCTGTGAGTCTACCATTAAGTCTGTGGTTGAGATCAGTTAAGACGTGGAATGTTGAAGATGTCCGTTTAATGGGGGGAAATGGAAGGCAGGAGAGAGGGGGAATTGACCTTTCTTAAAGCCGCTAACAGCTTTATAGCAAATATGATGTCGGAGAGATTAGAATTGGTGGAATGCATGTCATGAAGTTTTAAAACTTCTTTCTTGTATTTCAGAGGAGTATTTCAGGGGGAGGAAAGGAAGAGGGACCCTTTTCCCTTCCCCATTTTTCAGGACAACCCCCCCCCCCCCAATAAAATGCTTGGATTCAGAATTGGCAGCCAGTCCTGAACCTGACTCTGTAGTGCTGTACAGAACAATAGTGAGGAGCCTCATTTATTTATCCTCCATGATTCCTCATGGGCCCCAACTTGTGTTTTATATCAAGGATCATTCAAGTATGTGGACATTATCATTATACAAACAATTATGTGAACCTCTGTTTCGAAGTGGATACAGCCCAGACACAGGCATCATTGAGAATTAGGCTAAATTATAACATGTTTTAAAAGATGCAGAATGAAAGGTAATCTGCAGAAATATAATTTTTAACTATTTTTCCAAGTTAGATGGGCTTTTATTTTAAGGCAGGTCAAGTAATGAAGGATTTTGAGCCCAGAGATATGAGGCACTTCCCTTGTTTTTGGATGTGTTGCCATTAACAGGAGTTGGAGGCCAGGTAGGAAGGTCTATACAGAAGGGGAAAAGCGAGTATAGGGGAACTCTGCAAGGTGTGTAGTGCATCCTGGTACTTTTGGGGTGAGGATGAGAAAAGATGAGCAGTCCAGAAGTATTTCTTTGTGCAACTGAGATTATTTTTCTACATCTTTTTTTTTTTTTAGAGTGTCTTAAAGATGGGCTCCATCTAACACATTAGTGGTTCTGGAAAAAAAAAACAAGGAACTGTTGGATCAGATATCCTGCGATGGAGAAAACAGCTGAGGAGACACCAGCACTACAGCTACTATCCTGTGGTTTACCATGCACCAGACATGCCCACCAAACCCACAGTATGCAAGGTTCGGAAGAAAAAAGGCTTGTTGAAAGTTATCAGGCATAGTCTTCTTCTGTACTTGTTTTAAAGTTTGCGACTTGTAATCCCTTTTTGAAAAAGAGGAACGATGACTTTTTATAGTTTCTGTTTGCTCCTCTTTGCGTTTACTTGGAATACCTCTGCCTATGGACCAAACCAAAGGGCACAGAAGAAAGGTGACATTATTCTTGGGGGACTGTTCCCCATTCATTTTGGAGTGGCTGCTAAACACCAAGATATGAAGTCTAGGCCAGAGTCTGTTGAGTGCATAAGGTAAGCTCAAACAAAAGTGTGTGAAAGTATTGCCCCCTCCAAAAAAGGATGCAGTAGTTTGGTCAAATGTAAATTAAGTGCTCTGTTGCTAAGTGGTCTGAGGACTTGTCCAGACATTATTTAACTGTTCTGGTTCTCTAAGAATAACATGCAATTTAGATGTACATTGCAGTTGATAGTACTGGCCATACATGAACAGATGAAGTTGCAATTGTACTGAGTGAGACTGTTGGTCCTTCTAGCCTGGCATTAGCCAACTGAGGATGAAACTTCTTGCATCTGATGCAGTGAACTCTTACTCTCATGAAAGCTTATCCCACAATAACATTGTTAATCATTAAGGTGTAACCAAACTCTTTTTGGGTTGTGTTTTGCTGCAACAGACTAACATGGTTCTGTTCTGCCTACTCTGATTAGCTGTCTGGCACCCTGTCTATCCTAACTGGTAAACTTCTCCAGTAAGGGTCTCGAGCACACTCTTTCCCAGTCCTGCTAGCTGAGATTCTTTTAATTGGAGATGCTTTGGGATCTTCTACCATGAGATACAGGCCCTCTACACGTGGCTTATCTCCATAGTAGTAGGACTGGTTTTCACATTCTTGGTGACTTCTTGGCATGGTTCACTTCAGACTCACGATAAACGCAACTGAGAGTGTTTCCAAATGCTAAAACTAATCCTTAACAAATGCATTCCACTCCTCTTATCTTTATAAATGACCAGGCTTCCTCCACCTTAGTGAATTCTTCCCTCCTTTGCAGAACTAAAGAAAAAAAGACACTGACAATTAAGAGATGGAACCGAAAGTGAACATCAGTTCTGCATATTGGTGGTTTTCACACTGCTCTGAAAAACCCTGGAACTTCTTAGAAACTTATTGGGGGTTCCTCAAAAATCAGTAATGATGAACAAGCTTCCTTGAAAAACATCTTGCCCAGCACTACTCATCTTACCCTGTTAGTGTTCAGCCAGCTTAAGCACACAGTTCTTTTATCTCACTACTATCTAACATTTCTATCAGGGCAGGATTGGTGTGCTCGAAAAGGTGCGTTCAGTTCGTGAGAAGCAATGGTGAGGCCCAAACATCCTTGGCAGCACTCTCAGAAACTGAGTATGTGCCCTAGAACAGCAGTTCTCAAAGTCTCTACTGCCACGATTCACCTTCTGCAGCTGCTCCCCCGTCGCAAGCCACTGGGACAGCCTCTGAAGGCCTCTGAAGTTGCATCAATGAAACCAGAAGTGACCCGGAAGTCACTTCCAGCGGCCTTCCGAGGGGGAGCAGCAGCAGAAGGTACGTTGTGACCTGGAAGTGGCCTTCGGTTGCTTCTGTTTGGCTCCAAATTGGACTAATGAACCAAATTGGAGCCAAACTGGCAAGACCGGGCGGGTGTGCCCAACTGACGACCCACCTCTGCATCGGGCCGCAACCCACAGTTTGAGAAGCCCTGTCCTAGAATATTTCCCCAGATTCTGTACATCTCACAGAGGTTCCATGGCAGACATGCAGGAGTTCCTTGGCATACAAGCTAATGTGGAAAGGATTCCCATTGAAAACTAGAAACTTTGAAAATGGCAACTGTATGTTATTGAATTGAAAACATCCTGCTGGGAAACTCCATCGTATGGTACAAATTTATTATTATAAATTAGGTGTTAAAACTTTGTTTTGTCTCAGTCACTGGACGCATCCTCAGAAGTAACATGACTACAGCCCGCAACTCCTAATAAATACAGTTCTCTACTAACCCAGATGCTTGTGTTACAATTGGCTCTCAAGCCCTTTTAGTCATAGTTCATCTGCCTGATTTAGTCATAGTTCATCTGCCTGATTTGCCAATTTTAGCTGTTGTGACTATTTTTAGTGGGGTTTGTCATTTTATAAATATGTTCATTGGGTTGAGGAATGGGGGAGCCGCATGTAGGTTCAGTGGAGTCAATGATCACTGTGTTAATAGAAAGTCGTTTGCAGCAGAACTATTTGATTATCTTGTTAATGAGAGTGACTGATGTCACTTTAAATCTTGGAGAGGTTGTAGAGGGGTGATTGAAGGGAGAGCTGGTAGAAGTATGCATTATCTTGTTAATGGAGAATTGTAACAAGCATAACTAATGAACCTGTTAACAGAAGATTAGGGCTTGAGAGCCAGTTGTAACACAAGCATCCCGGTTAGTAGACAACTGTATTTACTGGTATTAAGAGTCTCGGGCTGTAGTCATGTTACTTCTGAGAATGCCTCAAGTAACTGAGGCGAAATGTAAAGTTTTAACACCTAATTTATAATAATAAGTTTGTACCATGCGACGGAGTTTCCCGGCAGGATGTTTGTTTTCAATTCTAAAATCTGGACACATTGTGAAAATCTAAGAACCTACTTGTATATTATTGATTCAGTATCAATAATAGCTAGAGATAGAGACAAATGGTGTCACCCAAAAATTCAATTTGCATTTCTGAAAAGTGTAACTACGATAGATTCTCAGAATTATTTAGGTTCTTAGGCATGGAGGCTGTATGTGATTCTGAATTATCAGCCTTGAACTGTTGTCCTGCTCACCTGCTGAACTCCAAAGTTCCCTGACACACGTTTCACAGAGTTTTCATGAACTTCACGAAGCTTTCATGAGTCAGCATGGCTTCTGCAAAGGGGAAGTCTTGCCTCACAAACCTGTTAGAATTTTTTGAAAAGGTCAACAGGCATGTGGATGCGAGCGAACCCGTGGATATTATATATCTGGATTTTCAGAAAGCGTTTGACACAGTCCCTCATGAAAGGCTCCTGAGAAAACTCCACAGTCAGGGAATAAGAGGGCAGGTCCTCCTGTGGATTAGGAACTGGTTGAAGACCAGGAAACAGCGAGTGGGAGTCAATGGGCAATTTTCACAATGGCGAGAGGTGAAAAGCGGTGTGCCCCAAGGATCGGTCTTGGGACCGGTGCTTTTCAACTTATTCATCAGTGACCTGGAGTCGGGGATAGGCAGTGAGGTGGCCAAGTTTGCAGATGACACTAAACCTTTCCGGGTGGTGAAGACCAGCAGGGATTGTGAAGAGCTCCAGAAGGACCTCTCCAAACTGGGAGAATGGGCGGCAAAATGGCAGATGCGCTTCAATGTAAGTAAGTGCAAAGTGATGCACATTGGGGCAAGAAACCAAAATTTCACATATACGCTCATGGGTTCTGAGTTGTCTGTGACGGATGTTAAAATGGGTTCTGTGTGACGGATCAAGAGAGAGATCTTGGGGTGCTGGTGGACAGGTCGATGAAAGTGTCGACCCAGTGTGCGGCGGCTGTGAAGAAGGCCAATTCCATGCTCGGGATCATTAAAAAAGGGATTGAGAATAAAACGGCCAATATCATTCTGCCTTTGTACAAATCGATGGTAAGGCTACATCTGGAGTATTGCGTCCAATTCTGGTCACCACACCTCAAAAAGGATATAGTTGAATTGGAAAAGGTGCAGAAAAGAGCGACCAGAATGATTCGTGGGCTGGAGCACCTCCCTTATGAGGAAAGGCTACAGCATCTGGGGCTTTTCAGCCTAGAAAAAAGGCGCCTGAGGGGGGACATGATTGAGACTTATAAAATTATGCATGGGATGGAGAGAGTGGATAGAGGGAAATTCTTCTCCCTCTCGCACAACACCAGAATCGGGACATGCACTAAAATTGAGTGGAGGGAGAGTTAGAACGGACAAAAGAAAATATTTCTTTACCCAGCGTGTAATTTATCTGTGGAACTCCTTGCCACAGGATGTGGTGATGGCACCTGGCCTAGATGCCTTTTAAAAGGGGGTTTGGACAGATTCATGGATGAAAAGACCATCACAGGTTACAAGCCATAAGCAACCTCCTGGTTTTAGAAGTGGGTTTTCTCTGTGCTAGGTGCAAGGGTGTGACAACAGGAAACAGGTTATCTTGTTGTCTTGTGCTCCCTGAGAGATCTGGTGGGGCCACTGTGTGATACAGGAAGCTGGACTAGATGGGCTTTTGGCCTGATCCAGCAGGGCTCTTCTTATGTTCCTATGTTCACAATTTCTCTCTTTCCCTATGCCATCTACCCCAACCCACCCACCCCATCAGCTTGAAGGTGACTTAAGACTAATAAGTAAAGACTAATAACTAAAAACCTCTCGTTCTTCCCAGTGGGGGAGAAGGATAGGATTGGGCTGTAAGCCTTCTAGTTTGAATGAGAACGTTCTCAGAACTGACTTCTGATATAAACCAGCTTTTAGTAAAATAAAAAGGAAGGTGGTGAAAATAAAGAAGGAAGTGAAAAAAAATCACTCCATGGAAAATTCAGAAACAGGTTCTAAGGAATAGATATAAAAATAAAAGGTAAATAAGACATTTTCAAGTTTTATAATTTACCCGGTATAAACTGAGAGTCCACTGGATTAAAACATAAGTTTTAATGTTCATGGGGAGTAAATATATTTAAGAATTTAAATGCTTCTTAAATATTGTGGCTCTCAAACATCTGAAGTTTATCGTATGTGGCTCTTACGTTGAAACCCATTTCTGCCCGGCCCACATGTGTACACATTTGGCTCCTGTTGCCTATGGTTTTTAAGCAAGTTTGACCACCCCAATCTGTGTAAACAATGCTCTCCCTGGAATTTAGTCCCCTCCCCTCCAAATTGCAGGGTTCTGGGCTCATGGCTCCCATTCTGGCCTCAGACAAAGAAGATTAAACAGCACCCAACGTTCCTTCTCCTGCTCCCTGGCTCTGCTTCCGGGCATCCAGCTGAAATCCAAGGAAATCCTTATGACCTTTTAAATGCTGCCTTCCAGCCTGCTTCCTGCTCCTTCCCCAGCTACCTCTCGACTATCCTCTCTTATGAGAACTGTTGTCAGGCTGAGCTGGAGATTCTTGCTTGAAAACCTTTGGCTCAAATTCAGAAGGGTGAAATTCGGGAGACCTAAAGTTGGGTGTTTGATTTGACACAGTGAAGTTTTGCTAAAAGATTTGGGTGGAGCTAAAGTAAAAACTAAACGAAGTAGTCTTGACAGACCGGTCCTATCTATGCATGCCTACTCAAAAGTAAGTCCTACTTCTGAGTACACATGCATAGGATTGTGCTGTAAATTCACTCTTAACTTGCTGTGTAAACTGCAGTATCCTTCATAATCTCTTCTTATGTACGTCGGTTCCTTACTATATCCCTTGCTGCATGCAGTTTGAAGCAAACACTTTGAGGTGGCACTTTTCATCTCTGGCTGACATATGCTTCACCGTTTCACATTATAATGTTATTGAAAGCCTTCCTTCCTGTTCATTTACCCTGCAGTAACTGGTCCTTCACTGATTTAAAATCCAAGGGTAATTATTTAGTTGGAAGCATTCTAGAAAAAAAAATATTGCTGTCCTGTAAACTGTATTACCAACAGCACAAAATATAACACAGCAGCTGGGTTGTGAAATAGCAGGATGTGAACTTCATGGTGCCTTGCTGATAAATGTGCCTGCATTTATCTGCATGAGTGCAAGACAGGATGCATTCATTCCTCAGGCTGCTGTCCTGTGCTCGCTTATATATGGGAGTAAATTCTGTTGTCGCCTACTTCTCAGAAAACATGCATATAAGATTGCGTTGATGGAGGGTTCAACTTCCAGAGACCTGGAGTTTGGAGTCGAGCTGTATGCGGCAAAACGATCAACACATGCAACATTTTTAGCAAGGTATCCTCAAGGGGCAAGAAATAAGGACCAAAGAACAGTGATGCTCTAGGGCAGCGGTGGGGATCCTCCGGCCCCAGGGCCGGATCAGGCCCCTGAGGCCATCCGGTCTGGCCCCCGGAGAGATTGCTGGGAGGCCGCCCAACTGGCCCCTGGAGGCTCCGCCGGGTCCGCATGTCACCTCCGGAGGCCAGGAGAGGGTCTTTGCATGTCCTCCCCGGCCGCCGCCTTGACCCCTTCTCACCAGGCCATTGGCCATTTCGCACATGCGTACCACGCCGATGAGGGCAAGCTCTTGCCTTCTTGCCCTCATCAGCATGGTACACCGGAGGTGACGCGCGGACCGAGCCGATGGGGGGGGCGGGGGCAAAAATTAATTAATTAAATAAATAAATGGCGCCCGGCCTTACGGCCGGCCCTCAAGCAAATTTCTAATATTTAAAACGGCCCTCGCCAGGGAAAAGGTTCCCCGCCCCTTCTCTAGGGAGAGGAACTAGAAAATAGGAACAGCTGGTATGTGTACTTGAATATTACTGTACACGAAACAACAACATTAACGGCCCAATTCTATCCAAGGCCAGCCCAGAGCATGCAGCAACACAGTGCAGTGTGCACTGCACGCTATGGACCAGGCAGCCTGGGAGAGGGTAACGAACATTTTTACTGTACTTACCTCTCCGTAATGGGTTTCTTCAGACCTATGCCAGCATTTTCGGCTGCCATAAGTCTGAGGAGACTCAGGGGTCAGGTCCATGCTGGGAAGGGGGGATAGGATCTGGCGTGTGCTAGTGCTACCGAGGTGGTTCCATCCCCTCTCCCATCCCAGCAATCCCAGGATGCCCAATCCCAATGCCACAGGATGTGGTGATGGCACCTGGCATAGATGCCTTTTAAAAAAAAAAAAAAGGGGGGGTTGGACAGATTAATGGAGGAAAAGAGGTTTCCTCACTGCCTCTTTTCCTATGGCTTGAAAACAGGTTACAAGCCATAAGCAACCTCCTGGCTTTAGAAGTAGGTTTTCTCTGTGCCAGGTCCAAGGGAGTGACAACGGGAAACAGGTTATCTTGTTGTCTTGTGTGCTCCCTGGGGCATCTGGTGGGGCCACTGTGTGATACAGGGAACTGGACTAGATGGGCCTTTGGCCTGATCCAGCAAGGCTTTTCTTATGTTCTTATGTTAATCCACCCCCACTGCCAACTTACTGGTGGCAATGCAGGTTCTGTGGGATGCTGTCACCCGCATGCAGCCTTCTGGGCCTTGCACTAGCGGCAGCTCTCCTCAGAACAGCAGAGCGCCTGTGGTACCAGCAACCCACCCTGTATGCTGACAGAGCGTGCCCATAGACTTGGGCTGCAAGTTACTAAATTTTATGCAAACTTCCTCTACCTGCTTCTAGAACATAAATGCTTGTTCTTCCTCCTATGCTGTACTTTGGGACTGGAGGTAGTAGAAAAGAGTGGGCTTGAGGTCAGGACTATGGCAATGTTAAAATCTGAAGTTAGAAGGCTGGAGGAAATTTTGTGGTTTCTATCTAGAGGCTCACCTCAGGCAAGTACTGACTTGGAGACTCACAAGATGGTGTGTGATATTTCTTTGCTT
Source organism: Plestiodon gilberti rubricaudatus (assembly GCA_026170595.1). NCBI lineage: Eukaryota > Metazoa > Chordata > Lepidosauria > Squamata > Scincidae > Plestiodon > Plestiodon gilberti. The sequence continues at coordinate 102,508,615 of JANXHW010000002.1, read as the reverse complement.
TTTCTTTGGAAGCTATTTAAAGTTTAGGAAGCATCAGGGGAGATCACACAAGTTTAGCACAAATGATCCTGTTGCTGTTTTCCTCCGCTAAGGTCTTCAGGAGAGTCAAAACAGAGCTCTGGTGGGTAAGAAGGTGGGTTCTTATTGGTCATACCATAGACAGCTTTGTAACAGCTAGACTTGCAGACACTTCCCAATTTCTTTGGAAGGCCCCCCCCCCATTCAAGAAGCACAGAAGCAAAGACAGGAGTTCCTGCTATTGAAGCTATTTTGTCTTCCCTTGGGGCAGAACTAAAGAGCTGCCCATAGAATATAATGGAGAAATCCAGGATTTTAGCATAGTCGGACACGACTGGACTTAATTGTCAGGGGATACCTTTACCTTATGATAGGGCAGCTGTATCCTCTCCCCCTCCCCACCCCACCCTCAAGGTAGCAGCAGATGATGATGATAAAAGTTGCAATCCAGGCCAACTAATGTGTAAAATTCCTACTAGGTCGGAGACCTTAAAATTTGGAGGAAAAAAATGGCAAACTGAGTAATATGGCAACGGGTATCCTGGAATAACTCACTGTCATGATATGACATATATTCTAGGGGCATTATAAGCTGACAGCCACTGAAAGAAGATCTACTGCTAGATCTAAAGAGGTAGCAGCAAAAGGGAGGGGCAGTGGCTGTTAGCTGTCTAAAAGACTGCCGCCACTACCCACTGAAAAGCCCTCATTTTTGCCGCCTGCTAATTCATTGGCAAAAGTTAGGGGCTATTTTAACATGGTACAAATCCATCTGTTATCCATCCATAGGGCTAGTGTTCCTCTTCTAGCCTCGGTTCCAGGGCTGCCCCACACGATCGACTACTGGGACATTTTGCTCTGCATGTTTGCACTGCATGCAGGCGCTCTGATAGCCTCCGCTGGCAAGTGTGCAACCTCATCAACAGGCTGTGCTCTACTGGGATGGGGGAAAGCCTTGTAGGAAGGCACGACTGAACTGTACCTCGTGCAGATTTGATCCCATAAGTCAACTGTCTGTTTTTATGTGAATGGATGTTGATCTGAGCCCAGTCATATTAGATCTGAATCAGTCCTATTAGCATCATGGGCTCACAGCTTCAGGAGGTTTGGCCTCTCCTGATCAAAACAAGGATTCATGGGGAGAAAGATCATAAAAATACCTGAGGCTGTCTGAAACTTTTTCATGAACTAGACGGATGTAGTGCTTTGGTGCCAAGGAGCAATGACTGAATCCTGATCTGGCAGCCCAGCACAATACCAAGCATGCTTTAGTAAAACATCTTGTTGCCATAAGCCTTGCAGGAGGAACGTCCCAACTTAGAAAGCATACCTTCTTGGCTCCAAATATAGGTAGCAGTTTGTTTATCTAGGTACAGTATTTATATCCCTCCTTTCTACCACTGAAGAGGCCCTCAAGGCAGCTTACAATATTTTAAAAAGTAAAATAAATAAAGTTCTCAGGCCAGTGTTGGTCTCCAGCTGGTGTTATAAGCTCTCTCTGGCCTGGGCATGTGGTCTTCTTTCCTCTCCTATCAGGGTACGCAGATCTCAAGCAGTCCCTGGGAAAGTGAGGGAGGGGCCATACCAACCAGTGGTCTTAACTGCAGAAATATAAAAGTTGTTTCACTGAGTACAAATCCGGCTTTACTGGAACAGTTGCTTTCTCCAGAAAAAAAAAAATCTCTTTGATAGAAAGACTGTATGCGTCATTTCTGTTCATATGGAAACTGCCAGGGTTTAATCGATCAGGAAGATTATTAAGTGCTTTCAGCAAGCTTGGTTGAATGTTTTGATACAGCTGTAAACATTGTCTCTTCTTAACTGTGACAGTGCCATGATGTGACCATATTTGTTTTAGCATTTATTTATTTTTTGCAGAAATGACTATTTTAACTCTACTCTCAGCCTGCTTTTCTTTTCTCTTACCCCATAGCCTTTCCACTTCTGAATGATTTGCACACATTCTCAATAGGGGTTCCCCTCCCTTTTACTGTTAGGCTAATATATATAAAATTTCAATCTGCACCTAATAGGAAGTGCCCTTTTTCTGTTTTTTTCCTGTCCCTCCCTCTCACAACTTTTAACTAAGGTCTAACATCCTTGCACACCGAACTGATTGTGGGGGGGGGGGGACGGGGACTCAGCGATGGGAAATTGGCTGAAGCTGAATTAGGCATTTCAAGCCACAGCCACTATCTGGGGTACCAGACGCAGCACTGGGTCTAGACATATTCCCAAACTCCAAATTTAATTCTTCAAGGAGAGTGCAGTCCCACCCAGAACAGGCATTTTTCCATCCAGTTGGTCTGCTGAGGCTTCCCCTGTAACCATCTCTGTTTAATCTGGAGCTTGTTTTTATAAAGCCGTTGTGAGAGATCCAGGAAGAGACCGTAGGGTCGCCCATCCCTTGTCACTGTCAAAATGGACATATGGTTTGATCTCCTAGGGCACTTATTTATGATCCTTGGTCTTGTTTGGGGTTCACTGTTTTGAAATGATACAAAAAGATGTATACAGAGAGATGTATACGCGATACAGAAAGATGACCCTTTATGTGGCCATACAGTTTCATTTATTCAGATGCATTTTATCCACTCTTCTGATTCTTTATTCTGCCCAGCGGTGCTTATGTTAATTTCCCTCCCTTTTTTGGTAGGTATAATTTCCGTGGTTTCCGCTGGCTTCAGGCAATGATCTTTGCCATTGAGGAGATTAACAGCAGCCCAACTCTTCTTCCCAACATGACCCTTGGATACAGCATATTTGACACCTGCAACACAGTCTCCAAAGCCCTGGAAGCAACTCTGAGTTTCGTGGCCCAGAACAAGATAGACTCTCTGAATCTGGATGAGTTCTGCAATTGCTCAGAGCACATTCCTTCCACGATTGCAGTGGTGGGAGCAACTGGCTCTGGGATCTCTACTGCAGTGGCCAATCTTTTAGGCCTCTTTTACATACCTCAGGTACCGTGTGTGTGTGTGTGTGTGTGTGTGTGTGTGTGTGTGTGTGTGTAATGTAATGTGTATTTGGAGTTGGGATTGGGGGAGGGGATGTAGCTCTGCCCTTAAGGGAGTTTAAGGCACAGCTCAGTTTCAAAGATGGTGGCTGTGGTGGTGGTTGTTTTGTAACACTAAAACTTATGTTCATTAATGCTGATGCTTAGGTATATAATCTACTTAAGCCCTGTTTCCATATTGCCCATTCATAGTACAAGTTGGCTACTTTGCATACATGGAGAGAAAAGAAATCCTTTTGCAAAGATTTGTGTCCAACTGTGTGCCAAGAGAAAGGCTAATGGCCATTGCTGCCCCTGGGAAACAGCCCTATAGATCCTTGGCATACTGCTGGCTGTGTTTGAGCCCCAGACCAAATGTGCAAAACCCCAAATGGAAATGAACATTTCCCAGAGAATAACTGCAAGACCTACCTGGGTTTCCTTATCTGTGAGTTTTTTTCTCCATGGAATAAGCCAAGTACCTTTTTTACTTTTTACTCCATGAGTTCCAACTGTTCTGTGTGGGTTTTGAATGTTACACATGGTTTTCCAGTATCTGTGAATTTGAGTCCTTGGAGGAGGTGAGATAGTGCCCAGATGATCACATGAAATCTTTCGAGATCCAAGACCCAAATCTCTCACGATCTCATGAGAGCCAAGTTGGTGGTGCCCAAATCTTGCGAGATTTTGCGTGATCCAAGATGGTGGTGCCTGGGAGAGCAGTTAGGAGGGGCCACCAGAGACATCCCATGGCACCCCTGTGAGTACGCCACAACACCCTAAGGCATCGCGACTCACAGTTTGGGAACTACTGGGTAATTCGCTTTAAAAGCCCCAAATGGTCTGGGACCGTGTCACCTGATTGGTTGCCGCCTCTAATATGAATTTACTCACACTCTGACATCCTCTGGGAAAACTGTCCCGCGCATTCTTCTGAGGTGCAGCTTGTGAGTAATTAAGTTTTTTTTAATACCAACGGTGGCCATTATTTGCCTGTGGCAATTAAGTTATGCCAAGCAAAAACTCTGTCCCAACTTCTATACAGGACAATTTGGGGGCCCCTTTCCTCCAGTTTCGCCCTCCCTGGAACGAGTACAATCTTTTTAAGATCTATATTCCAAGTGTCCAGTTATGTTTCCAACGCAAGCTTGCGCCTGGACTCTGGCCTGACTAAGGTTGATACTTGGCTAAATCAATACTAGATCAATACTTGGCTAAATCTAAACTTTAATGCCCAGGGCCTAACACCGCTAATCCTACAAGATAACTTTCAATCGTCATGGCTTCTGGCACTTGACAGGAAATTGAGACATCTGGGGTTCTCCCCTGAGGTTGTGCTGGCAATGGACTTTACCCAGGCAAGAGCGGTCGTAAGGCAAAGGCCGCTAGACACAGAGCGGCAAGAAGACATCAGTAGAACTCCACACTTTTTCGCTGCAGAGGACACTAGATAGATATAAACTAGCGCCGGCAGCTTATATCTCGCAGGAGGGCCTTCTTTTTGGCCAGGTGGAAAGCCCTCCCCTCGGCATTTTTGGAGGGCTGTTTTAGAAGGACCCCAATACCTGAAAGGGTCTGTCCAGTCCATGCGATTCGGGAGAAGTGGAGACAATAGAGCATGTCCTGTTTTGCTGTTCATGTTATCAGAGGCTGCGTGTTAGGTTTATTTTTCCCTTTATTAGGAAATACACCAGTCTGACTGATGTGGAGTTGGCCAAAATGCTCCTCATGTGGAAAAGTTCCTGGTTCACAATCCAGTGTGCACGTTTTTTGGCAGCTACTTGTAAAACTTGCAAGAGTATTGTCAGTAACGAGGGAAAATTCTAACGCCGATCTACGCTCTGTTTATCTGGCCCCCTTTGTATAGTGTTTTCCACCTGCCATAACTTAGGCTTGGCTAAAAACTTCCCCCTCTCCTTAATAAGTGATGTTTTGTCGTGTTTTGCTGTGTTATGTTATGCTATGTATTATGTTATGCTGGTCTTTCGATTGTTAAACTATTGGAGGTGCAGCTTGTGGGGACACGTTAGAGGACCTTCTCTAGAACTTCCCAACCATGTGGAATTCCCTTTCACAAGAAGTGCACCTGACCCACCCACCCCCTACAATTTCAGAGGGCTTTTAAGACATATATTTTTTAAAATGTGCTTTCCCTTGTTATGGCTATGAGCTAGTTAGTTTTTCCTCTATTTTTTGTACTTTATTTGTTATAGTGTTGTAATTGCAGTATTTACTTGTTTTTAACATATATTTATGCTGTAAGCCAGCCTGAATTTTCTCAAGAAAGGCAGGGCAAAAAATCTTTTTTAAAGTTAAATAAATAAATATTGTAGGTGAAACGGATTGTTCCATTTTTCTCCATACTGTGTCCAGTTTAAGTAACAGTATGGGAACCAGCGGGTGGCGCAGTGGGTTAAACCACTGAACCATGAGCTGATCGATCGAAAGGTCGGCAGTTCGAATCCGTGCAACGGCTCCTGCCAACCTAGCAGTTCGAAAGCAAGAAATTGCAAGTAGATTAATAGGTACCGCGTCAGCGTGACGGTAACAGCGTTCCATGCACCTCGGTGTTGAGTCATGCCGGCCACATAACCATGGAAACGTCTTCGGACAGCACGTCTGGACTTAATTGTCAGGGGTCACCTTTACCTTTTTATGGGAACCAGCACCAGAGTTTTCATGGTTCCAAGAGAGAAGCCTAGGGAGGAGTCTCCTAGAGAAGGTTCATTAGCATTAAGGCAAGATATTTTACAATCACTTGGGTTCCTTCAGCATATGCTTTGGTATCTTTCGACACAACTCAGCCATTTCAAAACCACTGGGTAATTTTTTTTCTTCAGACCAGTACATCCTTTCCTTAATTTCCAGAGGTGATAGTTTTGCATGCTTCCTGTTAGCGTTCTCTTAGTCTCCCTTCTCTAGTGTTCCGGCTGACTACTTCTCGCGTTCCTCCTCTAGCGTTCTGTAACAGGCTGCAAAGGATGAGACACAAGTGCTTGGCACCACATTAAAGGGAGACAGATAAGTAATAGGCATACAGGGGCGTGCCCCCCCCCCCAGAACCACAGATAAGTGAATCCACGAATACAGGATCCACAGATAAGGGGACTCCTGTATAGTTTTTTTTGAACCGTCATTGTTTTACATCTCCCTTGACTCTGGCACTATTGGCAACTTCCCTCCTGAGGCAAATAGCAACTTTCAGTTGGGCTAAGGGGGAATTTTCATCGGAAACATGGTTAACACTCCCCCCCCCCATCAGACTCCTCTGTGGCTGCTCTTTACAGTGACAAAAATACATATGTAGTTCTCACTCACACAAGGGTGTTGCTATGCTGGAATAAATATTTTTTTCCTGCCAGTATAGTATTCTTCAAAAGAGAAATTAAAAAGCATAGACTAACTTCCCACAAGAGGATGTGATGCGTTTCTGTCCTTTTTTCCATCTTGTCGTCTTGCTGCCTCAACAGCCGATTTCTTATTGAGTGGTAACCTGCTCTAGAAACAACTTTCCGTTAAATTCATTTTCATGCATGTGGGAAAAAGGATTGTTGCACATCACGTTTATGCCTACATCTTTGAGGGCATTCTATACCATTGTAGATGGAGCAGTAGACAAACCTGAGGAGTTTTTTTTAATTTAAATGATTGGTTTTGTTCCCTTGCTTCCCTCATACAGTGAAAGAATTTCAAGATGTTGAGAGGAAACAAAATCTTTCAGAATTGTTTTTTCTCCCTTATTATTTTCACTCAGTTTGCTTAACAGTACGTTATTGCTTGTTCACTGCCTCCTCTCGCAGGTTAGTTATGCTTCATCCAGCCGGCTCTTGAGCAACAGGAATGAGTACAAATCATTTCTGCGCACCATCCCTAACGATGAACACCAAGCCACTGCCATGGCAGACATTGTTGAGTACTTCCGCTGGAACTGGGTGGGCACCATTGCAGCAGATGACAATTATGGCCGGCCAGGAATTGAGAAGTTCAGGGAAGAGACCGAGGAAAGAAATATCTGCATTGACTTCAGTGAGCTCATTGCCCAGTACTTGCCTGAGGACCAGATCCAACAGGTGGTGAAAGTAATCCAGAATTCCACAGCGAAGGTTATTGTTGTCTTCTCTAGCGGCCCGGACCTGGAACCCCTGATCAAAGAGATTGTCACACGCAACATCACCGGGAGGATTTGGCTGGCAAGTGAAGCCTGGGCCAGCTCTTCACTGATAGCCATGCCAGAATTCTTTCATGTCATGGGTGGCGTCATTGGATTTGCGCTGAAGGCCGGGCAGATCCCTGGATTTCGTGACTTTCTGCAGAAAGTGAATCCTAAGAAATCTGTTAACAATGGATTTATCAAAGAGTTTTGGGAGGAGACTTTTAACTGCTACCTGCCAGATGGGAACAAGAATTACCCAGCATCTGCTTCTTTCCACAAGGGCCGAGATGAAGGCTCTGGACCCGGAAACAATACAACTGCCTTCCGTCTTCCATGTACAGGGGACGAAAATATCACCAGTGTGGAGACTCCATACATGGATTATACTCACCTACGGATATCTTACAATGTGTATTTGGCGGTATATTCCATTGCTCATGCTTTGCAGGATATATACACTTGTACCCCTGGGAAAGGTCTGTTCACCAATGGGTCCTGTGCAGATATCAAGAAGGTTGAGGCATGGCAGGTAAGGTTTTTTTTTTCTTGCCATATTACAGATTATGCTTGTATGTTGTTTTTACAGAATAGTTACCAAATGGAACAGAATCTCTCCAGGGCTATAGACCAAAGTTCTTCATTGTCTTTAGCAAATGTATAAACATAGCCAGAATGGGGAGGAGGAGAGGGTGTAGGTGACAAATTTCCCTCCAGATTCAGAGACCTCTGCCATATGGGCAGCATTGAACAACCCACCTGTTTCCATTGGCAAAGGACATTCTCATGGCTCATACTAGCAAATGGGAGGAGCCAATGCAGTAGGTCACATGCCAGGGAGCAGAATCTAGCTAGCATTAGAGTCATTGCTTAACATTTTCTCTGCTCTCTGACACATTGACAGCGCAATCCTGTGTAACTCTTGAACCGGTGTAACAGTAGATCCACCGGCGTAAGTGCACTTATGCCAGTGTAACTTGCTGTACGCCGATGTACACAAAATGGACACCAGTGTAACCCGTCTCTGCACTGTCAATCTCTCTTCTATACTGGATTTATTCATTCATTTCTCCACTCCCCCACTCTGCTTTCTGCTTCTTCATCCCTCCTCTCTACTTATTCCTCCGTATTCTGTCTCACATCCCTGCCCCTTCCTTCCTTCCTTCCTTCCTTCCTTCCTTCCTTCCTTCCTTCCTTCCTTCCTTCCTTTATTTATTTATTTCTCCTTCATAACATGTTCTGATCTCTTTCCCCTCGGTTTTCTGTTCTGTTACAATACATCGCTGTACTCTAAAGGCCCATAGAAGCATTCCAAATCCCTGGTTCAGCAAAATTAGGGCCAAATCAGGAAGACACAAATAAGTTGTTCCCCCCCCCCAAAAAAAAATACAATCTGGCAGATGAGCGATGGTGCAACTTGCCCTGCCCCTCTCTTATCACAGATCTCGCATCTATTTTTGGCCCTCAGAATGAATTAAGTAATAAGTGAATAATGTCAGTAGCCCACAAATATCAGCTTGGCTAATTAGCCAAACATCGATCTGTCCCAACATTTCTTCCCCCAGCGCGCACACAACCAAATTTGCACACACAATCTGTCGTGTGTCTCCCCCCCCCCCAGCATATGACACACACATCTCGGGGTCATCTACTGTGAAATCTAGTCCCGCTAGAATGATGCAGCAATACTGTATGAATTTTCCAAAAAGACAGCAGTTGTCAGCCTGAATGAGGTTATTAACTCAGAATTCATCTATATTATGAACATTATTTAATTCTAATGTGTAATTTTCTTGTTGTAATTTTTGATTGTTTTTCCCGCCTGCAAATATTTATAGATTTTTCTTAATCTGAAATATTGTACATCGTTTTTCTGGTGTTTATTTTAATTTCTTGTCAAGGAAATGTTGTTACAAAAGTGAATGACAGCTAAATTTTTTTCAAGAAGCAGGAGTCCTGTGGCACTTTAATGGCTATCAACTCTGAGGTATGAGCTCTCTCTTGGGTTGGATTCTGTTTGGCAGAGGCAGTTCTGTTTGGAACTGAAACTCTGCCTCCTGTTTGGAAAAAAGAATATTCTGGGCTTTATTTTTGTTCAGAGTTCATGACAAAATCAGGTTTTTGCATGCAGAATCATTCATTTAAGGCCATCAGTTGTGGGCCAAAAAGTTCTATGAAATTTTAAGTAAAGGTGGTTGTTAAAATGGAGGAAGAAAATCTGCTGTATTTCTGGTATAATAAGAAATCTGCTTTTTTCTTATTCCAAATGTTTACTGTGTAGAAAAATATTATAATATTGCAATCCTATGTATACTTCACTGTGAGTAAGCTCTATTGAAATCAGTGATACTTCTGAATAAGCAGGCATAGTAGGCTTAGGCTGAAAATACATTGTGACTGGATGTCTGCTAGCTATAATGCAACCTTTGCATTTCTAAAAAGCTAAATGAGTGTGCAGAGAACAGTCACCTTTTTTTTAAGTACAGTACTTGCATACTTTTTCTAAAGCTTTACTCTGAGCTAGAAGCTCAGTCAAAGAAATTGAGAGAAATAGTTAGCTCTACCCTAGATGATTTCGTCCAGACGTCCACACACCCCCATCTCCAAGTTTGTACTAACGTAAGCAACTAGGAACCTATAAAGTCTGCCTTCTTGAGCATCATCATTTATTTGTTCATTGACTGCTATTCATTCCAGTTGTCAGATGGTGAAAAGACAATGGCCAGAAAAAGTGTGGCGAGTACTTTTGTGGAATCCTAGTCATTGGGTTTAATGACCTTCAGGCTTGGAGTGCTGTGTAAAAAGTTAGGATTTTCCCTAAATCAACCAGCGCAGAGAGATTCTATAATGGGCACACCATGTAAGGTACAAAAGCTTGCCAGACAAAGCTTTGCACTTACCTGAATGCACAATAATTAAAAGCAAAGCAAAACCAGGAAGCATAGCTCTCAGCTCCTGGATTTGCTGGGGGGGGGAGGGGGGGCAGAAGCCTTCTCAGTTCTGGTTTTGTAAAGAATGCAGAATGTAAACTGCATGGATGCTGCTGCACTTGGTAAATTTGGGTGAAGCAGGATCCATCCAATTTGGCTGATTCTAGCTGTAGCAGCAAAACATCTGGAAACAAAGGCGGGAACTCGGTGTGTTCAGGGTCTGTCTCTGTTCTACTTTGTGCTGCCAAGCCTGGGTATTGCAAGGCAAAAGGGATTGTGGGTGTTTGGCCAACAGTAGCAATGGTTGAAGTGGAGTGTGTGACATTCACCAACAAAGAGTTTGCCTGCATCTGAGGATTTATGGTCCTCAGGGTTCCCTTCGCTATCTGCACGGTGCGTATTCAATCTTGTGACTTGGACGTGGTAGCTGTTGAGGGTGTTTGAGGCTGTCCACTGAGTTTAAGGGAAAGGTTTTAACTTGTGCCACTTCTTGTCATTAACACGCTACACTGGCATAAAGATCCAGAATGGAATCTGAGGTCATATGGAATTTCTCATAATGCCTCTTTTCCCTCTGATGTGCTCCTGATGCTGTCCTACTTAGGCCCCCTCCACCCTCAAGAGTTGCATCTGTGGACCAGACACACTCCCCTAACAATACTTCCAACATATGCTTGATGCGGTTCTGGAATAGGGTTCCTGGTGGTTGTGTATCTCCAGATATGCCAGTCTAGGGGACAAGCCAAATCCTGATGGTCCCCACCGGACCTCTTTTGAGCATAGGATTGCACCCCGAGGTTCCTTTGGTTTCAGGCCTGCTGGAAACGTTATGATGGCATCAAACTGGCCGGCAATAGATTCTGGTCCGAGAAAAGAAAATACTTTTTTCCCACGATGGATGATCAGTTTGTGAAATTTGTCAGAAAAACCGTGGTGATGGTTGCTGGCTTAGATGGCTTCAGACTCATGGAATCTGTCAGTGGCAATTAGGCATGAGAGTGGAATTGATCCTCTCTGTGTATGTATGTACCTGAACAAAATACCAGCTGTTGGAGGGCAAACTGGAGGAGGGGACTGTTGTGTCCTGCTTTGTGGCAGACATTTGGCTGGCCACTGTTGGAAGAATGATGTTGGACTAGAATGGACCCCAGATCTGGTCTAGCAGGGCTCAGGGGAAGGTGATGGTGTGTGTCATTAGTGTTGGATTTGTTCTCCAGCCTCTGATATGATGATCTTGGTCTGTGTATGACGGATAATTGTTGATAAACCTGAATTTGCGTCCTCCATGAATTCATTTTTTCCTGAATTTCATTCACAACTCAATAACACGCAAGTGGTATGTTTTAAAATCCATTCATAATTAGTGCACGATACAGTTAGTGCTTGCAAAGTGCACGCGTGGTTGTCTTGCCACGGGCTGCCAGCCTAGAGAGACGATCCGCAGCAGAAAGTTCCACTTGCTTAGCAGAGCATGCAGGAGAGGGTGGGAGATGAAAAGGGCTCCTGGGTTGTTTTTTTAAATGGGCAGAACATGGTGAGGAATTAAATTGATTTATACTGTGTCTTATCATAGCGGGGGGGGGGGGGAAGCGCCATTCAATTCTTATTACTTCAGGTACCAAAGTATCTGGGGCCTGTCCTGGGTTGATGGGCTGCACCCATGTATATGACTAGTTCACTCCTAAAGTACCTGCATGCAAGTTGTGTATCGGGGTACATGATTATGTGCAGAAAATAAAAGTGCCACTTGTTTCTGGGAACTGGCCATTTTGTTCAGATGTTGTTTAAATTCAGAGGAATTATAGCAAATGACTTTGCAACTCATCCATGAAATACCTCATAAAGAGGCAGTCAGCATGCTGGTAGTTTTAACTCTGTGTCATTGGGTTCAACTAATGAGGCACTTCTGGGCGTCACAGAAACACTTCCTTAGTCCAACACATTAATCTCAATAAAACGCCCGTGTACTTCACACACTGACATTTGTCTTTCCAAAAATCAATACACAGGCTTTACCATTCTTGTAAAATAGTTCAATATCCATGTTGTTTCCAGTCTCAGGATTAGAGTAGATGGGGCCCATATCTCAGCCGTGGAGCACATTCTTTGCATGCAGAAGGTTCTGAGTTCAGTCCCTGTCATCGCCATGTCAAACGTCCTTGGGTAGCACAGCTGGGAATGGTCCCTCCTTGAGAAACTGAGTGGCGGGAGAGTTAGAACAGACAAAAGAAAATATTTCTTTACCCAGTGTGTAATTAAACTGTAGAACTCCTTGCCACAGGATGTGGTGATGTCACCTGGCCTGGATGCCTTTAAAGGGGGGATTAGACAGATTTATGGAGGAAACGTCTATCATAGGTTGCAAGCCATGATGGGCATATGCAACCTCCTGGTTTTAGTAGTAGGCTCTCTTAATGCCAAATGTAAGGGAGTGGCAACAGGATACAGGTATCTTGTTGTCTTGTGTGCTCCCTGAGGCATCTGGTGGGGCCACTGTGAGATACAGGAAGATGGACTAGATGGGCTTTTGGCCTGATCCAAAATTTTTTTTGTTGAAAATAAAACAATTGCTTATGAGATTTATTCATTGGAATGGGGAAAAGTAAAATGCTGTGCATGAGGATGCTGCTGTGGTAAAGCTCAACCTGCAAGAACCCACTGACAGGGATACCACTAGGACAGGGTGGTCCAACTTACCGGAGCAGGCGGGCCACATGGAACCAGAAATGAACGGCGACGAACCTGGAAGTGGCGATGACTCAAAACGTGTCACGTGATGACGTCACCGCCACTTCTGGGTTCGGAGGCTCACCGTGAGCCTCCAAATAGAGATAAGGAGGTCAGAGCAGGCGGGAAGGCTTTGCCAAGTGCAGAAAAACCGCACGCAGCAGCTCTGCCTGCTGCTTGGAGGCTCATCCCATGGTTTCACTGCCGGGTGGCGGCCCATACTGGAGGGGGGGGGAGTGGGGGGCTCCCAGCCACAGGAGAGCCGCCAAAACAGGCCTCATGGGCCGGGCCACCCTAAACTAGGACATACTGCACCACCTCCAGAAGAATGTACAGGCCCTCCTCCCACACACGCTCTGCCTGATTGCATATTGATGTGGCATTTTGCTACTTTATTATCATCATTATTACCTTCCTCTTTTAAATGTTCTTTTTAAGCCTTTTGAAAAATCTACATCCTCCACCTTTATCTTTGTGTGACTTTTGCAGCTTTTTATAGGTTACCGCTTGTTAATGGTTAGCCCAAACAGTTCACTGTTAAGAGCTTGTCATTTATGTTTTGTAACTAAAGATAGAAACATAAATACCAAAGAATCAATTCAACAGTGTTTAAAAGAAGCACAGTTCATTCAGGGCAAGATGGGGGAGGAAAGGGATAGTAACATTGGTATATCAGACTAGCAGTAAGGAACGAAAGGTCATCTTTTTAAAAATGGGGAGGGAGGGGCCGGCCAGACGCCAGTGTTGTAGAGAGGCCATTGCAGTGATGCTCACAGAGAAGAAAGGCCTCTGATCTTGCTCCTCTGCTGCTGACGCACCTGCTTCTAGTTGACAGGTGCTGAACTCCGCTTTGCCTTCCCCCTGCTGCCAGAACGTGCTCCTTAGATGGACACCCTGCAGAGCTCCTGCTTGTAAACCATGATAACAGAAGGGTCATCATCATTTATCACACGCAGGAATAGGGATTGTGGAACTGTTAATGCAAGGGAAAGGGTTTGCTTAGTTACTGTTGCAGTAAGGAAGGAAATTCTACTTCACTGCTTTGATTTTTTGATTCCCCCATTGGTTTTTCTTCTGGGTGGGTGGGGGGGTGGGTGGGACGTGACAACTCAATAGTACAGGAGTAGCCTAGATGGATAGAGTCAGCTAAGGCCAAGGGTGGTAAAGGCAGAATCTAGTTTACAAAAGTTAACAATGATCCCCTACAAGACTACAAGGACCACGGTGGATTAGTGGTTAAGACTACCAGAAGGTCGGTAGGACAGCAGTTCGAGACCTGAATGCCACTTGACACAGTGAGTTCCCGTCTCCTGTCCCAGCTCCTGCCCAACCTAGCAGTTCGAAAGCAAGAAATTAGTAAGTAGATAAATAGGTACCACTAGAAGCAAGTAGATAAATAGGTACCACTGTGGCGGGAAGGTAACAGTGTTCCGTTAGTCACGCCGGCCACATGACCACGGAAGCGTCTTCGGACAGCGTTGGCTCTACTGCCTTAGAAATGGAGATGAGCTCCGCACCCTAGAGTTGGACATGACTGGCTTTTGAGCAGGGGATACCTTTACCTACAAGACTGTAGAAAGCTCAGTTACAACCCTGTTTACTGAAGAAATTCCACTTATTTCAATGATATGTGTTCCTAATAAAGTGTGTATAATTGCAACTTCAGACTCAATTATTAGGGTGGTATTATGCACATAAATTGCAATGTTTAAATGAGAAGGGAAAAGAGTCCATAGAATCATAGCCTTGAAGGCCCCTTGTAACACTATCTAGTCTAACCCTCTGCTTGCAGTAGGAAAATCCTCTCTAGAGTAGCTCCAAAAGGTGTCTGTCAAGCCTTTGCCTGAAGACCTCCAACTAGGGAGAGCCCACCATTTCCTTTAGTAATCGGTTCCATTACACAGGCCTGTGCACACTTTGCTGTCTTAAAAGTGAGGCTTGTTCTTGGGTATATTTGGGGCACTGATGCCAAAATGGTGTGGGTTTTGCCTTATCGCATCTAGTTTTGTGGGTACGGCGTTACCACCTGATAATGTGTCAAGTAGCTTCCTTGTATCCGATGCCATGGCTTCCTCACAAGGAAGCTGCTTGATTGTCATTATGAGGTGGTGATGCTGTACCCCCAAAACTAGATAGGGCAAAACTGATGCCATTTTGGGAATAGGCGCCCCAAATATAAAACCACCATAAAGTTGACCCTCAAACTTGCAGGCCTGTGATTATCAAACTGCTCTTATCATTAAGAGACATTTCCTGATATTCAACCAAAATCTCTCCTCTTGCGGCTTAATCCCATGTGTTGTTTTTTCAGAGTATTCAGCTGTGGTGTCTGCACAGTGAAAGCCTCCAGGTCCAATGCATGTTCAGCCTGCACAATTGACACTGTGCTTGTGAACCCTCTCTCCTTCCCAAACAAATTCAGGTACAATCCAGCTGACTTGGCCTGCCCCCACTCCCTACTCTCAAGTATAAGAGAATAAATTGAGGTCTACCCAAATATTTTTGCAGCACAATTTGTTCTTAGGAATGTTCTCCATCAAAGGGTGCAAATGTTTCACCAAATTGTCACCAGTTTCATGGCAGTGGCAATCCTCCTGCCTATGGGTGTCTGGCAGCTCCCCCCCTCCAAGTCCCTTACATAACATAATGCGCAGGATACTTACAAGGGGAAAATGGCGGCTGCCAGCCACTCAGAGAAGCAGTATTACTGCCAGTAAGCCGTGATTGCACTTGTTCCCTCAAAATTGCTTCCCCCTGAGACGTAGCTACGCCCCCGTGGGGGGGGGCGTTGACCCAACACCCCTACGTGACGCCGCAAGTCCTGCCCCCGGGGGGGTTGACATCGTTGCCGTCGAATTTTGGGCACGGCACGAAAGCACCCCCCCCCCCCGGTGTTTTTGCCTCCTTTTCTGGAACGTACAGAGCCAGGGAGGGTGAGAGGCCCAATCCTCCAGCCCTCCTAGGCTCCATGCAGCCTAAAAAAGGCTGTGAAAATGTGGGGGGGGGGCTTTCGTGCTGTGGCGCCGCCAAAATTCAGCGGCAATGCAGCGGCAGTGCACCCCATCCGACACTTGACATCCCTGCCGCTCTGGTGGCCCCCCAACGACACCACTGTCCCCCCTAATTTTGCCATCTACATAAGGTAGCAAAAATGGGATGGGTGTTTCAGCTCAGCCCTGTCCCTGCCCCATTTTAGGAATCCTCCATCCTTTATTATAGTTGGGCATTATGCTCTGCAGACCATTGGTTTAATTGATGCAAACTAACAGGGATGGGAATTCGAGTCATTTGACTTGACTCACAAGTGCGACTGAGTCACTTTTTTCTCGGACCCGCAACCCATGGAACCCGCACTTGACTCGCACGTGTGGGGGTAACGACTTGCCATTTCCGAGTCATTTTCCTTTAATGGCCGGCATCAATGCAGGCAGGCGCAGTGGAGACCTCTGAGGAGGAGGGAGGGTTTTCGAGGGGGTGAGAAAGCAAGCCTGGCGTGGAGTTCCCCCCCCCCTTTTTTGCTGTCTGTTCACCATTGGCCACAACTCCGAGCTTGAGGGGTGGGGAGGGGAGGGGAGGGGAGGGGGGAGGGAAGGCGAAGCTGCCGCAGCAGTTCCTCCTCATTGGCCAAAACTCTGAGCCCAAGGGATGCTCAGCCTAGCAAGGGGAGGGGGCAGGGAGGGAATAATAAATGGTTTGAATGTAGACATGCTTGTTTTTCCCAAACCAGATGGGTGGCGACAAGACTGAGAGGTGAGGGGAAGGGCATAGGGGAAGCCAAGTGGGTGCTTTTGAAGCCTCAGAGGTCCCCCCACACTTTCAGGGGGGAAAGCCATTTTCCCCAAAGTGACTCGTGTTTTTTTGCCTTACTTGCACTCATGCAAAAATGTGGACACCAGCCATCTGTAACACCGTTTGAGTCCCACATAGATGGGTCTGGAAAGGAGGGTGGTTGGTGTAGCTCCGTAGGGATTCCATCTTGCTTTTCAGGTTATCTGTCCAGGTGGGCTTCAGTTTGTAGCTGATGCTGAGTGGCTAAGACAAATTAGGGATTCTGTTGACCACCCCACTGCCCACAAGTCTCTCTCCTTCAGCTGGCAGTGGTAGCCTCAGAACAGGTGTTGAGGCTCCTTCCAAGTTTGTAGTCCTAGGGGACAGCTCCATATATGTTGTGGTGATCCAGATAAGGCTTCCATGGCACCCAGTTTGCTGCGATATGGGGAAGAAGCAAGATGCACAACCTGTGCACCTGACCTTCCCAAACACAATTGGTTAACTCCCAGCAAAGCAAAGCAAAGGTTGCTGCCCCCAGAAAGTGAAAAGACTCCTGCAAAAAGGAAGGTTGTCCTTCCCCACCTGCATGGAAGACCAATTACCAGGATCTCTCAGCATGGAAATCAGTTGCTATTGCACACCTCCACAGGTCAAAGAGGACAAGAATAAAGGGCTGAGACAGGAAGCCTCTAAGTCATCTGTCTCCTGGACAATACACTGCCCCACAGTGTCCTGCAGACGAAATTGTGCCTATTTTCCAACACCCCTTCTCAACGTTGCATGGAGATTCTGGAAGCAATTGTAGCGGAATTTTAAGCAGATAATTACCTTAATAATGGAGGACTAGGAAGACTGGTGAACAAGGAAAAAGTATGTGTTTATTTGTTACGCAGAGCAGTGGACAGCACCCTAGGAGGGGAATGCTGACCCTTTGCTACAAGTGAGCACACTTTTTATACATTACAGAACTGACCATCATATGCTTACAAGAAAAGTGCAGGCTTGGGAGGGCATGTGATTACAGATTTACATTTCTTAGGGACAATGGGGCAAGGTGGGTGTACAATAGATTCTGATGGTCCCAGCCAGTCTTGTGGGCCTTAATTGAGTTAGCCCAAGGGAGTTCCTGACTCCAGGAGCCACCCTAATGAGCGTGATATCCCAGAGAGGAGGGAGTGGTGAAGCTGTTATGCGAGAGATTCCCCCCAGGAAAATGGGCAAAAGATGTGAATAAAACAATGCCTAAAAATTCTGCTTCATTCCCTTCTTTGTTACTGAGTATCTCAGTAACACCAATTAAGCAATATTAATTCTTGCCAGTTCTAACATCCAGACATGTTAACCATAGATTTTTGTAGGACTTATTGCAGGATTGCAAAATGCTGTGGGGCAACCTTTTTGGAATAAGCACTTAGCCTGCCAAGGTAAAACCTCAAAGCACAGTGAAAGCCAAACATCATTGCTACAAAGAGAAATAGCAACATCACAAGCATTTCTACTCAGCTGTGTCCCAACAACCCCCTTCCCAAAGTCCATTTTCCCCATCTTTGGTGACAGGTGACTCTGGTTCCTTTAGAAAGATAGGTGTTCTGCAACTGTGGAATGGAAGACAAACATGCACACTAAAACAAGGGGCATGTTCTTCTTGTGTTAGACTGGGATTGCAGGCATGACATTGTCCACAAAGATTTCATTCAGTCCAACTGGCCAGAATGTACGTGCAAACTGAATGCAAGTTCTTAGTTGCTCCAAAAGAGGTTGTCATTTCAAAGGAGTGCTGAAAACACTTCATTGTCCAGATTCTATATAGAGTGCAGAGTGAGGGAGTTCCAGAGCACGTGAAGATAGCAAAGCAACAGATGTCTTTAAAGATAAACAAAGATCGTTTATAGAGTGAATAATTGCCAATAAGTGTTCAAGCAAGGAGGGTAAAGCTTCCGCCATCAGTAGTTATTTGTTGGTGAACAGGGAGACAGGTAGAGGTATCTCTGGAAGGTAAATCTGGGCAGCAGGTGCGCAGGAACCAGGGCTGATACAAGGGAGCCTCATCAGGCTGTCTGCTGCTGCCGCATCAATTATCGTCATAGGCACTGGTAGATGGGGCCCGGTGTGGTTGAAATCTTTTGGGCCTAGTTGCACTAGCGCTGAGGTTGACCTTACAGATGGCTGGTGTCCTTCGAAGTCCAGCAGCATGCTGGAACCAAGTTCCTTTCCCTCCTTGCAGGGCTGTTGTTGTGGTGCTTTTCCTGACTTGATGCGAGGCACAGGTCTGATGCAGGAATGTGGTGGTTTTCCTTCCTGCAGTAAGATAGATTTTCTCCAAAACGCAAAGCACAACTGGTTATACAGAATTCTTTTTCAAATAACTCTTTTCCTTTTTGGTAGCGGGCAAGGGCCACTGGGAAGGTGGACTTCAGTTGTTAAAATTAAATTACCAAATCAAATTACTATTTATTTATTTATTTATTTATTTACAGTATTTTTATCCCGCCTTTCTCCCCGAAGGGACCCAAGGCGGCTTACAGCAAAAAAGAAAATACAATACAAAAAATAAGCACATTTTAAAACAGTAAAAAACAATTAATGAAAATTAATAAAAACAATATCTAAAAATCGATTTAAAAAGATCATAGCACAATTAAAACAGGAGCATAAAAACAGCAGCACCCCCATCTGTACCAGCGAGATGTTTACCAGCGTAATTACTAAATCAAATTACTGTAGTACCCCTCCTTTACTATCCCTCCTTTTTGTTCAAAATGGCCTACGAGGTGGCCATGCAGAACAAATGTTACAGCTAAAATAAATCTAGGATACAATATATGCTTGTTGGGGGTCCTAGGGTAACCTGTGAATATAAGAAGATAAAAACAAAGGAATCACAAATGTTAATAATATGTCTATGAGAGAGAGTTGTGAGAGTTGGCCACTCTTTATAAAATGGTGTCAGGTTGTACTGGCCCATGTCTGATCCAGTCCTGAGGGTTAAGTTGTAGTACCTTTTGTTGGCTCCTGAGGCTATAAAGAAAACAAAATATGAAGAGCAGACAAACAGGCCAGGTTCAACCAGTGGCAGGAGCCTAAGAAGTGCACAGCAGGAGCAATAACTCAGAAAGAGGGCCAACTTAACATTCAAGAAAATAAGAAGACAAAATATATACAACACAACAACAATAGCATTAAAGACTTGGGGTTTGGGGTGTCCTTAAGCTAGCTTTGCTTCCTCAAAGGTACAAAGGTCTTGTGCAATTGTGTCTCCCAACCCCTAAACCTCAAGCTGGGGGAGCTGTTCCCGTGGGGGAGCTGCTAACTCTAGTCTAGGGCTATCAAGCTAAGGTGATAGTAAGGTTATTTGAAAACAGGGGAACCAAAAGACATGCTTCAGTATCTGGACATAGCAGGAGTCCTCTGTCACATCCTGGAAACAGGGAAAAAATGGTTCAGGTGGCCTGCCTGGTGGGGTTGGCGTTGAGAAAGAACTCGGTGTATGCTCAGGCTCTTCTGATGCCTTCTTTGCTAAAACAAGTTGGACAAAAGGTGAGGTACAAATCTAAGGTGCTAGGCACTTATTTCTCAGGCCACCAGGAGAGAAGAGAGGAAAAAAACCCAAATGACAGGCCTTTCATTTTACAAAAGGCAGAGTTAAAGTGGCAGAGATAAAGAAATATGAATATATATGACACAGAGAGTAAGACGTTCTAAGTGGGAAATACAAACAGTAAAACGAAGAACAACGTATTTGTTTCTGAAGTGGATTAAGGTATGCATTAAAGACCAAATTGCTGGAGTGCTGTGTCAAGCAAAATGGGAAACGTTGGTTCCCACTTCGCAGGGGCAGCATTTTCAGATCTCACTGCGGACATCAGTTGTTTTCCTTCCTGTGCTGAAACAATGTTGAGACCATAGGGGAAGAAATGAATAAAAACCTAGGCTAGGATAGGCAGGTATCTTAGCACTATAAAAAAGAGGCAACGTAGAACACAAAAAAACTTTAGGAAAAAGATAGAAGGCAAGCCTTATAGAAACATGAGACAAAGAAGGGCTTCTCTGGGCAGGGGCTCACACATGTATTAACATAAAGTCATTGTGGTGGTAGAAACAGGCTCTCGAGTAACCAAAAGCAGAGCTGAAACCAAAATTCCATGCGTTTGACACACAAAATACATGACTGTGCTCACTGGGATAATTTGTTGGCCTGATTTAACAGTTTTTCCTTTTGGGTTGGGACTCTGGATAGGTTTTCTGCCTCCTATGCCAGGATTTTAACCTGGGCTTGTAAATTTCATTTTTGGCACGTTCCAATATACCATTTGGCCTGGGCGTTTTCAAAAGTGCCCTTTTCTGGCCAGGCTGGTGCCATATTTTTCCCAGTTTAAACCAGTTGGCTCTGTACAGAGCCGAGAGTTTCACGACTGTTGAGTCCCTTTTGGAGTTTTCCCCAGGAGAGAGATATTTTATCATCTGGTGAAGGGGGGCTTCCTTGTGACAGTCCAGATTTACTTTGGTTTGTCCCCATGCCTCTCCCAGGATTGCCATTCCGGTTCCATAGTCGGGTGTCCTGTTTCCGTTTTCCCGTCCCTGCCAGAACCTGGCAAAAAAGATAATTCCCTGGTTTAGCTTATTCAGCTGCGAGTACAGGGGTTGACTCTCTAAAGGTTTTTTTTTTCGTTGCGAGTCTTGTTTTTACCTTATCCTGCCTTTGGTATTTTCCCTGCAAGGCGAGACTAACCTAGGTTGTTTTTCCTTATCCTGCCTTGAATCCTTACAAGGCGAGAAATGACCTAGGCTTTTTATCCTAGGGGTTTTCCTTAATAAGCCGGCCGGACTTCACTCATACATATATAGTCCCAATAAACTTGATTCCAAGCAAACAGAGAAAACACACTTTCAGATAGACTTGCACGTAATTCATGCACTCCCCCCCCCTCTACCGTTAAAATTCCCTCTTTCTCACCAGTCTTGCAGGGTCCAATGTTCCTGAGGGATCTCCCAGCTGGTCCGCCCAGACGTAGCTTTCTGGTCCAAGGAGCACACCTCCACCCCACCTTCAGACAAAAAGTCTTACCTAGGATTCTCCAGTGAGGGAGAGAGGAGCCCCCCAGCCCAGGAGCCATGCTGGGTGTGTAGCTTAGTATCCCACTTTCTGACACCAAATGGGCGAACAGATGTGAATACCTAAAAATTCTGCTTCACGATCCCTTGGTAGCAGCTTCGTCAGGATGTCTGCTGTCAAGTTTTCTGTCGAACAGTAGGCAATCTTGATAAGCCCTTGTTTATGCTGGTCACACAACTAGTGATACAGTACTTTGTTTTACCACTGGGACAACGATTTCATCATAGTTCTCCCCATACATCTGTGACTAGTCTTCTTTATAGTGTGGCACTTCCCTTCTGCATCTTGTTTAACCTTAAAGACCCACTTACACCCTATTGCCTTCTTGCTGGGTGGTAGCTAGGTTAAAGTCCATGTCTTATTTTTGTGCAGTGCATCTATTTACTCAGTGCTGTACTCTTCCAATGCAACAGCTGTGGGCATTTCCCCCCATGTTTCTGGTTTACGGTATAATGCCAGCCTTGTTACAGGAGTTTCGAGGTTATCTTGGGCAGGCATGTGGCTGTTATGCCTTTATTTGGTCGGGATAAATGCCTGGGTTCCGTTTCCAGAGCCTGGTTTGCTTCCTCAGAGATGTCCGGCTCTTCTGTCTCATCTTCCTCATTGGTTTTCCCCTTCTCCTACACTGGTCACTGCACCTTTCTGGTTTGTCTCTGTCTCTGGTAACGAGGCTCTGTGCAGGTTGTCACAATAAGCTGGTCTGTACATGAGCTGTTCTTGGTCCTCTGCTGCTGGCTGGTCATCTGTGACGGTCTGGTGCTTTTCAGCTTTCTCATGCTCATCAAAGTGCAGTACATGGCTTACTTTCACCTCTCCAGTGTGCAGGTTCATTATTTTGTAGACTTTGGACCTTGGAACATAACCAGTCAAAAATATTTTCTTTAGCTCTGGCATCAAGTTTGTAGCTATGTTCCTTCAGTACATACGCATAGTAGGCCTTGCTGCCAGGTATTCTAATGTGTTCCATATTTGGTGGCGAGTACTTCCCAGTTTGGAACACATTAGAATATCTGGCAACAAGGCCTACTATGCATATGTACTGAAGGAACAAAGATCCAAACTTGATGCCAAACTTGAGAAGTACTCACCACTGTTGTCAGTCTGCAAAACCTGAGGTTTTCTCCCAAACTTGTTGCCACGTATTGCTTGATCATATTGTGAATCGGTCTCCTCTTCTTCAGTAGGTAGATCATGCACTATCTAGAGAAGTCATCCACAGAAGTCAATATATAGTTATTTCCCCATGAAGCATTCTTGGATCACTGTGCACTAGTTCTAGTGGTTGGTTAGGGCACTTTTCACTTTGCTTTGGAAAGGAGGGTCCGGCACACTTTGATTTGACACAGTTTACACACACCTGTCTGCATGGTTGTCACTAGCTTTTCAGACCCCTCATGAGGTTCCTCATCCCTAGATACAGGATGGCACTGTTATCTGTGTAGCCCAGTGGTTCTCAAACGTTTTAGCACCAGGACCCACTTTTTAAAATGACACTCTGTCAGGACCCACCTAGCTTTATGAGACTTTTAAAAAAGGTGATCTAGAAATAAATACATATATTTATTTATTTACAAGTAAGGAGCTCAGCTGCTTGCAGGGTAATTAGAAGCTATCTTGCAAATTGCAGGAGCTCAGCTCTTTGAAGGGCAATTAGTAGCTATCTGATTTTTGAATAACATGGGGGCTTGTGGTAATTAGTTATCTGATCTTTCCATCACCTGGGACCCACCAGAAATCAGGTCCTGACCCATAGTTTGAGAAACACTGGTGTAGCCAAATCTTCTTTGCCGTAGATTAAGGTACTCCTTGTTGCTGCATTCCCAGGCAACTCTGGCTTGTTCACCTGCCAAATTTAACTCCTAGACATCTCCTTATTCAAATGCTTGCACTACTAAGACATTGTTTTTAGTTATAGAGCATTTCCCATTGTGGAATTCTGCTGTTTGACCTCTTTTGTCAGACTCTCTGA
Organism: Plestiodon gilberti rubricaudatus; assembly: GCA_026170595.1. NCBI lineage: Eukaryota > Metazoa > Chordata > Lepidosauria > Squamata > Scincidae > Plestiodon > Plestiodon gilberti. Next base: position 102,484,942 of record JANXHW010000002.1, on the reverse strand, counting down.
GCATATTGCAGTCCAGTTCTGGTGTGAACTGGACATCATTAGCTGCGGCATTATTGCATTGTCCATTTCTGTTTTCCATGGTTTCTGCTATGGTCCACATAGTTTCCACATTAGCCCCATTTGCCACAAAAACGTTTCCACTCCCATTTGTATCTAGCTTTTGTATCCAGCTCTTCAAAAAAGGTTTTGATGATATGGAGTGACTGGTACAGCCTGGATCCACAATCCATCTGCTGAACAGGCATCATTAAGCTTCAGTTTCTTTGCTCTTTTAGTTTGAAGCTGTGCTCTCTACCATCATGATTTCTGCCTGTAAAATCATGTGGATTGTGACCCTCACTTCTTTCCTTCTGTTGCTTAGTCAGGAAGGAGTTGCCCATGGCTAAAGAGTGGAATCTTTTGCTTGAGTTACATCCTTGCTGGTATGTCCTCTATTTCTAAATGAAAAGCTTGTTGTTTGCTTCCTATTGTCTTTGCAATGACGATTTGCAGATCTCCCTTTTGGTCTTATTTCATGTAATTTGACCCACATGACTGCAAATCTGTGTTCTGTGCACATTCCACTCTAAAAGCTGAAACAGTCTCAGTTGCAATTTCTCTGGGTACGCATCTGAGAGAAAGAAATGGGTTAAAATGTTTCACTCTGAGTGAAAAATCTAATCTTGATTTTCTGTGATCATAAAACCAGTCAAAGCTCAATTTTACATAATTGTGGCAAGCTTCATTACATGTGCCTTGCAATCTCCTTCTGTTCTGAGTTTAAGATTGCAGAGATCTTTAATCAAGTTAATTTGATCTCTTAAGCTAGCCTTTCCAAAAAAATAATTCATTTAGGGGCCTGCATCATTTCTTTTGTGATCTTTGTGTGCGTGACATGTACAAGCTGTGAGTTGCGAAGGCTTTTTACAATAACATTTCTATCCTTTGCACCAGATCTCTTCCAATGCAAAATCAGCTCATCTCCTTCACTTGGCTTATCCTCATCAATGCGCACTTATTGCTCTCTGTTCTTCTAAATCACACCTTATATAAATATTTCCATTGCTCAAATGAATGTGAATCCAGCCTTGGTAACAGGCACTGGATTATGCCCCTCTCATTAGTTCCATGTGCATCTCGATGGTGATTGAGAGAAGTGTTTAGTCTTAACGAGTTTAAGAAGAAAAAGAGCAAGTAAACAAACACCAGTGTTTCAATGGGGTTGGGGGAAGAGAAAAAGAATTTTTTGTGGCTCTAAGAGGGTTCTGCACTGGGGTTGTTGTTGTTCAGTCATTAAGTCGTGTCCGACCCTTCGTGATCCCATGAACCAAATCCCGCCAGGCCTTCCTGTCCTCCACTATCTTCCTGAGTTCGCTCATTTTCATGTTGGTTGCATCGGTGATGCTGTCTAACCATCTCATCCTTTGCCTTCCCCTTTTCCTTTTGCCTTCAATCTTTCCCAGCATCAGAGTCTTCTCCAGAGAGTCCTCTCTTCGTATTAGGTGGCCAAAATATTTGAGCTTCAGCCTCAGTACCTGTCCTTCCAGATAATCCTTTCATTTAGGATTGACTGATTTGATCTCCTAGCAGTCCAAGGGACTCTCAGGAGTCTTCTCCAGCACCACAGTTGGAAAGCATCTATTCTTCGGCGCTCAATCCATAACCTTTTGGAAAAAGGGATCTCTGGGTGCAAATTAAGTCATATAGCGGAAGATCATTTTACCAATTGCTCCCCACCCACCATTGCTAGTTTATCGCTAACAATAAAACAGGAACAGAGGCAGTAAAACGGTATAAAATAAGAGAATTTACATCTCTTAAAACAGTTTAGTTTATTCGGGTTAGGTAGATAAAATAAGTAAAGATAAAAGTCTCTCCTCTTTACGTACGTTTCACCCTCAATCTGTGTGGGGCATCATCAGAAGTTCCAGCTGTCCTATTTACATCTCTGTTGGTAGTGCAGGTCCTACATTTTGGAACAGGGAATCCTATTGCTATTCCCTTTGCATGGATGTGTGTAAGCTCACGGCATGGGGGACTCGTTGCCTTGCGGCTGGCAGAGCTCATGGAGGGAGCTCTTGTATGTTTTGAGGTAAGGAGAGGGAAAGGGAGAGGGGAGGAAGCAAGTCAGGGACACACCCCACAGGTGAAAGAGGACAAGAGTAAAGGTCTGAGACAGGTAGCCTCTGAGACATCTGCCTCCTGGACAAAACACTGCCCCCTAGTGCCCTGCAGATAGTGTTGTACCTATCTTTCCAACATTTTGAACTTTTACTTACCACAGCATTATGATCCGCTTCATAAGCCTTGCTCTCTGACCCACCATTAACTGAAGTATATTTGGTGGGTATTGGGGCAGGGCTTTCTTGGCGATGGCTCAGCAGTTGTGGAACTCTCTGAGGATGTCCGCCAAGTCGTCCTCTTTCAATTGTTGAAGAGGTTGCTCTTTCATAAGAATTTGATCTTTGAAAGCTTTGATCTTCCAAATCGATGTATTTTATTGCTGTGCATTGCTGTTTTAATTATGATTTTAGATCATATGTTTTATTATTGGCTGTTTTACTGTAACGTTAATGATAGTGCATCTTGAAAGGTGGGATATCCCGTGTATAAAATAGGAGAAATCAGGTTTTGTTGTAATATCTTTGTGTTATGCCTTCTGCGATGGAGGGCACTATCGATAGAGAAATTCAGTATGTAGAAAAATGACGACAATTGTTGCCTCAAGCTCCAAATTACATCTTGTCTTTGAACTAGGTGGTCATCAAATCCTAGTGATCATAAGACCCGCCAAGAGGTTATTTCGCCAAGAGGAAATAATCAGGCTAAAACTGCATAACGCAGGTCTATGAATCAGTGCATTTTTGATTATATGTGCGTAATGCAATTGCACAGTGTGTCTGGGTTTATGTTCCTGTTTTACTAGCTAATGTTCTTGGACAAACAGATGATACTGTAGCAAACTGCAGAGTTTCAGAGTTCCTGTTGTGGCTTTCATAGTGTGTTTGCAGAGCATTGTACTTGTCTCTAAGCCCAATTCAGAGGGCTGATTTCCTTGTGTAAAATTCTTTTTCAATTAGCATAATTGTTGTTGTTGTTGTTGTTGTTAAGAATATGTATACACTGTTTTACAACAACGAAAAAGTTAACAAAGTGGTTTACATAGCAAAATAAATAGCATGCATGGGGACTTCTGCTACCATTCCAACCCACTGGCAGAACATGTGTGATCATGGGGAGACAGGCACATACCCCATGCAACCTGCTTCCCATGCACTCTCAGGTTCCTTAAGGAAAAGACCAAGGTGCACCACAGGAACCTGTCCTGGCTGTTGTTGCTGTGTCCCAGCCTGAACCCTGGGTAGATTCACTGCCACCAGATATGGCTTTTAAGGCCCCACCTCATGCCTTTCCTCTAGCTGGGTTGGTAGCCAGTTAACTTAGGCATCCTTCAGTGCAGGGCCAGTTGGACTGATTTGGTCCAATTGGGTGCCATGCAGCTAGCCCCCCCCCCCCGCTCGACGGATCGCAAGGAGAGTGGAGCTCCGGGTATGCGTCGTGTCACTGGCGCTGGAAGGGCCGTCCCTCAGCCCCAAATTGGAGCAATCTGGAAGCAATTGGCGGTGACGCAATGATGTTACGTCGTCGTCACATCACTGCCAAAACACTTCCGGGTGCGTCTGCTTGGGCCCCACAGTTCCTAAGGCCGGCCCTGCTTCCATGTTGGAAGAGAGAAAGGGGTGCCAGCTGCCCATTGTTCCTCTGCTCACACTCCCAGCACACTTGCAGTGTTGGTTCCTGGCAATCTATGAGAGACTGAGGAACAACTGGCTCTTCGCTCCTGTCTTTAGCCAGGCTGGCAGAGTTCTTTTTAAAATAGAGAAAAAGGTTTATTAAAAAGAAAAATGGGCAAAATACAACTTGGGGGGGGGGAGATACTTGTGATCAGAGGCAATGCAAAATAAATTAAAACCAGTTTCTAACTATGTGGTTCATGTACTAACCCCCCGTAAGCATATTGAAGATGCAGTCTCTTGCCTCCAGTTACTAGATGGGGCAAATCCTCTTGAGACAAATTACCCTGTTCCTCAAGGACAAGCACACAAAACCCAACTCGTCCTTCCTCCTTTAAGGAGCTCTGGGGAACTGAGTTTGAACCTTTCTCATTGACTAGTTCAGAGGCAAGAAAATCTAGCCCAGCCCCTCACAGGCTCGGGTTAGGTGGGTGGACTTAACCAATGTGCAAATGTGACCAGAACCCAACAGGGTGCCACAGGTGTAGTCCTCGCCCAATATTCCAAAGGGTGTTGGTTTACTATAATGTTAATGTGGGTAACCACTTTATGGTTACCAACATTACCATATTTCCAAATCTTCTGGTCACATTTGCACATTGGTTAAGTCCACCCACCTAACCTGAGCCCCTATGGTTATAACCACTTTATGGTTACCAACATTACCATATTTCACTGCCCATTTTTCTGTTGGGCACCCTAAAGGCGTTATCAGGACTTCTTGGCCTAGGTATGAATATGTGAGAGGTAAGGAGGTCACAATGGCCACTGAACTAGGCACAGTTGAACCAGGCCAGCTCCATTTTGGACACACAGACACTTTTATCAAGGATGAAGGGATTCCACAGGGTGTAAGAGCTCCTGCCCTTTACAGCTAACTGCAAAGGACTTTGCCTCCCCTGCTAGAATCAGCAAAGCAGCCATTTGATAAGAGTGAAATACAATACTCACCCACAGGTTTACTTTTCATTCTTGTTATATGGCAACTTACCCATATTAATCTGGGGTGCTTCTTTTCTACCTCTTTGTTTGGATAATAGCTACTGTATTATATAGTCAATGTTCTGTAGGGAAATGGAGATATGAGGGGGGGGGGCGGGACAGGACTCTAAACCTGCAGTTATTCTCATAAGGAAAAGAGGTGGGTGATGCAGTCATACAGCCCAAGGAACTACCAGGTCAGTGTGATGTGATGCAACTGTGTGTGTTTCAATTGCATTGGTTGCTGGTCCACTTCCCCACCCTATTTAAAGAGCTGGTGTTAATCCTTAAAGCCCCACACAGCCTGGGACCCAGTTTCTTGAAGGACCACCTTTGCCTACATGACCTTTCTCAATCTCTGTAATTGGCATCTCAGACCCTGTTCTCTGGCTTGTCTTTTAATGCAAATTTAATTGGTGAGTTCCAAGGACAGGGGCTTTTTGGCAGTAGCACCACAGCTCTGAAATTCCCTTCCCAGGGAGATTAATAAAGTTCCTACTCTCCACAGTTTGCATCCTCCTAAAAACTTCTCCTTCCCTGAACAGAAGGGACTTCCGTTCATGCAAGAGAGGAATTTTCACCAGTGTTTCACTCAATATTCTGAGAATGCTTTAAAAAAAAAAAACCTCAAGAGGTTTTTTGAACCTCTTCCAAGAAAGTTCAAAAGAAAACATGGTTTTAGCACACATCTCTCCACTGGTTGCCCACCTCTTACCAAGTTACCTCTGGGAGAGGGCAGAGGTAAACTGCTGCTGGTTCAGCTTGGGAAGCAGAGGAAACTACAAATCATATGTTCCTTTACAGATATGGTCAGAACAGAAGCCGTGTTTACTGTTCAAGAGACGCTGGCCTAGTCTCCTCTGTCTTTAGCAAGCCCTTCTCTTCCCCCTTCTTAAAGGCGATGGGGTTTTTTGGGGGGCTAAAGGGGGGCTGGCAAGGAGGCCTCACACAACAGTAGCAAACTCCATTCCTAGATGGAACCAAATTCAAAGGGGTCTGGGCCCAGCTCAAAATGGGGTGAGAAGTTTGGAACAGGAGGAGCTTATTTCAAGCTCTCCCGGTTGTGAATTCACCCACATCGCTGTGTGATGAAGATGTCATCTTGCAAACGTTTCCAGAAGGAAGTATAATAAACATTGTGAAAAGGCTGGTGTACGAAGAGTGTTCTGCACACAAATATTCCAGTAGTAGCAGTCACTAATTGATGACTTTATTTCAAGCACGTTATGGAATTTGCATTTGGCACAGAAGGGTTCATTCCCTTCAGGAGCTGCCAGTATCAGTGGTGGCCGGATTCAGAATGGCTTTTTTTTATCTTTCTCTCTAGGTCCTGAAGCATCTGCGGCATTTGAACTTCACTAATAATATGGGGGAGCAAGTCGATTTTGATGAATCAGGGGGCCTGATAGGGAATTATTCAATCATCAATTGGCACCTGTCACCAGAAGATGGCTCCATTGTATTTGAGGAGGTTGGACACTATAATGTTTATGCCAAGAAGGGGGAGAGGCTATTTATCAATGAAAACAAGATTCTGTGGAGTGGATTCTCCAAAGAGGTAAGAGACACCGGTCACCTGAACTTACATCAGCACTTACCATATATTTCCTAAGGGGTTCACAGATGTTGGCTGAAATTCTTTTTGGTAGCCAGTGAGGCTCCATTGCCTTGCTCCCTACTCTGCAGAAGCAAAGTCGGCGTATCCCTTTTGTACCTCCTGCAAGGTGAGAGTGTTTTACAGGGTGGAGCAGCTGGGGACAAGGAGGAGGGTGGCAACCACTCCCTTCCAGCCCATGAAACTGATGCTGAATCCCAGCACCAACCACAGCTTGTTGTTTCTGGCGGCTTAAAAAAACACCATTACTCCTGTGGTTCAGTAGTTGAAGGCTTTCCTTGCTCATTGCCTGAATTACATTTTTGATGGTTACTAGTGACTATTGGTGGATTCATGAACATGAAATCTGTTGCTGAAACTGCCCTTTTGTTTCTAAAAGTGTATGTCACAAACCTCCCATACACTTCAGCTCAGACACTCCATCTCCATTTTTTTGCATGGATTTTGGAGAAAGTACTTTGTAGCAGTGCATTTTTCACTTAACATGTAAAAAAAGAGCCTTGTCAGTTGTACTTTCCTGCCTTTGTCCCAAAGAAAAGGATGGAGGCATTCTACGCACCTTGCTCTGCCTAGACACCAGCAGTCTGTCTCACACAATTGCTTTATTATTAAAGTGCTACAAAAGGCTTACAAGGAGGATCATGCAAAGTGAAAGAAAGAGAGAAAGAAAAGGAAAACGTTGGAAGGGATGTCCTTTGCAAAAATCCTGTAGATAGGCTCCTGGTTAAAGCCCTCAAGAAGAATGATCTCCTACATGTCATTTCTCTCTGGGTAGATTTGGATGGTCTGTTGACAGACCGACATGAACCTTGTCTGTTGGCAACTTCTGTTAGAAGATGAGGGAAAAAGGCGTGGTAGTATAGAGAGGAAAGGTGTCCGAGGCAGCACTTAGTTCATGCTGGAGTGGTAAACCTGTGTCAGGACTGTACTACTTCAGACTGCTGCTGTGCTATCTTCTTGTGTTGCAGTGGCCCTGTTCAAACTCATGGCCAAACCATGGTTTGAACTGTCATGAACCAGCTTTGGGCTCACACATTCCAAGTGCCTCCCTCCCTCCTTGGTTTGAGCAAACCAGTGTTTGCTGTGACATTCAAATTTGACTAGCTGTAGTTTGCCTCCAAAACAGGTTTGGAGTCTATTATTTGAACTCCGTTTCAGATTGTGGTTTGGATAATAAATAATAAGCTTGTTGCAACCATTGTTTGGCCCAGTTCAGTTGTTACAGCATGTGATGGTTTGCCCAAACGAGGGAGGGAATCCGAGTGTGCAAGGGGAAGAGGGAGGAGTTTGAAGTCCATTACAATGACTTATGGATGATGGTTTGGCCGTTACATCTGCAGAACCCCCGAGTTACAAAGTAGTGAAAGATAGCTTTGAATGGCCAAGCGATATCATGTGACAATTAGTCTTTTACAGGAATCGTCTTGGCGTTTGAATCCTCCCCTTGTTCACACACTCAGTAAGGCACTGGCATAAGTGCAGTCACTCCAGATGTGAATACTTTCAGGGATAAGGCACAAATGCACAGAGCAACGTGTAGGGGCTGGGACCAGGTTTCTCAGACTGAGACAAGGCTCCATCCATATTAAAATGTGAGCTGTTGCTGAGGGAGGATGGATGAGCTTCCACTTCATCTTAACTTCAAATATATCACGATAGAAGTAGGACCCTGTGCGAACCAGATCCCATTTTGCTGATGTCCTGGAAGCTAGGAGAGCAACTCCTTGTGTATTAGCTTCCCTGAGGTTCTTCAAGTGGTCCTGTACCCATTTAGCCCAGCTCCTTTCCAGTGATCTCCTAACCCTCTGCCTGGGGATAGAGTGACTGCTGCCAACCCATTTATCTTTGACCTCTCTTTCACAACAACATTGTTCAACTTGTAATTAGCAATTATCAACCCAAGTCCAAAATTTAAACATGATTTTTTTTTGCTCGTCCTCGGTGATCTGCTATCTTCTAAGTATCTGCTACCCTCTAAAAGGCACATAAGCTTCAACATGATTAGATTTCACAGAGAAATAAAACACATTGGCAAATCAAGAACAGGCAAATCAAGGATGCTTGTATCTTCTTTGAGCCTGTTGGTCTCTGTGGTCTTTTCAAAGACAGACAGCCTCATGCACAAGTTGACATTTTCTTGTTTATTCATTAATGAAATTATGAACTTCAGTTTTGTTCTACATGATTGATGAATTTCACAACCGCTGAGAAGAAACAGCCTCACAACCTTGTGCAAATGCTAAGAAGGTTCCATCTCTACAGTGCTAATCCAAAAGTCCACAGTTTTGACTTCTGCCTCCATCTTGTGGTTATTTAGCAAATTGCAAAATTTGCAATTTGGTGTGCAGTTACAGTGTGTGTGTGTGTGTGTGTGTGTGTGTGTGTGTGTGTGTGTGTGTCAGTTCCCTGTAAACCTGTTCACTCTCTAAAATGGAGATTGAGGCAGCAGCAGCTATGTTGTATGTCGCTATCAGAGCTGCCAGCATGAGATGGTCTTCTAGAGCGACATCACCATTTCCTCACCTTTGGCAGCAACAAGTACTGTAATTACCGGTAAAAAAAAAAAAAGGTAAAGGTGACCCCTGACAATTAAGTCCAGTTGTGTCCGACTCTAGGGTGTGGTGCTCATCCCCATTTCAAAGCGGAAGAGCTAACATTGTCCGAAGACGTCTCCGTGGTCATGTGGCCGGCATGACTCTCCTTGCCGCAGCGCGTAGCATGCAGCTGGAACACGGAGCGCTGTTTACCTTCCCGCAAGCGGTACCTATTTATCTACTTGCATTAACATGCTTTGGAACTGCTAGGTTGGCAGGAGCTGGCCAAGCAACGAGAGCTCACCCCGGCGTGGATTCGAACTGCTGACCTTACCGGTAGCTATCAGCATTACATGCTGACAGACCCTGCACACAATATTGTTGTAAGCCCACATTGGCACAAACTATGTCCTGGCATTTTAAAAATTCAAAAGAATTGGGACTCCAAAGCCTGGTTTGTTCACTTATTAAGTAGTGATACTCCCTGTGTAGCGGAGAAGCAGGCACACATTCCTCCTTTCTCCCCCTCCTCTCCTCTCCGCACATAATGTGTGAGGCAGGCCTTCCACCCAGAGGAAGGCTTGTGTATAACCCTGATATATGCAATCTTTTCCCCACCCCACTTCCCTTTCACAGGCAACTCCCCAAGCCCCTCGTGCCCCAGGAGGACCCACTGGAGGAGCAGTGGCAATAGCCACTCCTGCCTGCCTTTCTTTGGCTGGTGGTAGGGATTGGGCCCCTTTTGGTGCCCCCTCCCCACTTTTGTACCATGTCACCAATTCTTGTCAGTGGAAACTCCTCATAGGTGGCAGGTGCAGTCGCAGCAGCTTCTCCTTGTCACCACTGTAGGCCACTTGCTGACTTGCCCAAGGGAGCAAACAAGAGGCAATAAATCCAAAGAACAGCTACCACTCACGTATCTGCCCTCTCTCTCTCTCTCTCTCTCTCTCTCTCTCTCTCTCTCTCTCTCTGCATGGTGCTCCTTGTCATCGTCGTCACTGCTAACTTGGACCAATGAGTGAATAGCAAGGGTAGCAAGGAACAACAGACTCGAACCACCACCCACCCTCTCCCTCTGTGTGAGGAAGAATAGCCTCTACCACAGGCAGTGGTATGGGGGAAGTCCACAAGAGGGCAGCTTGCCAAGAGCCCCCCCCCCCCAAGCTTAGAGCCAGCCCCCGCTGACGGGCTAGGCTCTGTCTGGTGTGTCTTCCCTCACACTGTATGTTAGGTGCTCTGGGGAGGGGCACGTGGTCTCTCCAGCACTGGATTAGGATCAGAACTGGATCTGAGCACCCTGAACTCTCTCTGCTTCACTATCGTGATGTAACCGGGTTATTTTTATTCCTGCAGGTGCCGTTCTCTAACTGCAGCAGAGACTGCCTGCCGGGCACAAGGAAAGGCATTATTGATGGAGAGCCTACATGTTGTTTTGAATGTGTCAAATGCACGGATGGTGAGATCAGTGCTGAGACAGGTATGGACTGATGCTGAGCAAGAGTCTCTCTCTCTCTCTCTGATACATTTTCCAAGGTGGAGTCATAAATCCTGGCTTGAGAAGCCCTACTTTTCTCACCTTGGTCCATGGCCAAAACGTTTTGGCAGAATGCACACAGGCAGCTACAACCCTGGCACTAATCAAGGACCCCTATGCTCTGTTGGGAGTAATCCACAGTCCACATATGACTACTTATTAGGAGTCAGGCCCTACCTACCCCTGGTTATAACAGACATGCCCACAAAAAAGACTCAGTGGTGCTCATCAGCCTAGTGCAGTGACAGCCCAATCCTATGCATGTCTTCTCAGACACAAGTGCCGTTATTGTCAATGGGGCTTACTCCCAGATAAGTGTGGATAGGATTGCAGCTCTAGTCAGGTCCTTCCCCACCTCAGGCAGCAGATTTTAGGTTACAAGTAGTTAGTTGTTGGATTTATTAAGTTTAAAACTCATCTCCTCCCCCCCCCCCCCAATTAAAAACTGCCCAGGCAACAGAGTTGGTGCAGCATTTAGGTTTTCCACTCCAGTTACCTTGGGAAGGCCCAGAACCTTCGGTTTTAGGGAGTTGGCTTTGCATTTCTGCATTCTGTTCAGGATTTGGCATGGTATGGAAGGTTGCAACCACTGCTTGTAGTTGCAGTGCACATTAAAGAAGGGTGAGATTAACTTTAGCAATCGGGAATACTGGGCAGACGAATGCACGCCATTTAGCTGGAAGGACATCGGGGGCCTGTCGCATCCTCCCTGTTATTGGTGCCACAGCAAGATATCCAAGGACTATTCTCTTCTTCCTTTTCTGGCATTTTAGTAGGAAACATCACTAATATTTACAGCTGTGCTGTAAGGGCTACATCCTTCTCTTTTGTGAATAATAAAAAATGGAGACTAAATACAATATACAGTCCAATATGTAGTTTATTTTGGGCATAAGCTGCCAGGAAGTTTTTCCTGCGCTAACCCCACTGAAATGAATGAGAGCGGTATAAAAACATCATCGTGTTCTTGCACAGCTCCTATTCATTTCAACGTGGTTTGCACAGGAAAACGTCCTGGTGAGTTGTGCCTTTCATGCTTAATGTTCAGCTGCTAATGATGCAAGGTGAATCTTGAAAGCATTTCTTCTTGATGTGTTTAGTCAGATAATCTATTGTGCGTCTGTCTTTTCTTTTTCTTAACCTAGAGTGTCTTGTCTTTTCCAGATGCCAGAGCATGTGAGAAGTGTGCGGATAACTTCTGGTCCAATGAAAACCATACATTCTGCATCCCCAAGCAAATAGAATTTTTGTCTTGGACAGAGCCTTTTGGGATTGCTCTTACCCTTTTTGCAGTGCTGGGCATTTTCCTAACCTCGTTTGTCTTGGGAGTCTTTACCAGATTTCGCAACACACCCATCGTCAAGGCCACAAACCGAGAACTGTCGTATCTTCTCCTCTTTTCCTTGCTGTGCTGCTTCTCCAGCTCCCTTTTCTTCATTGGAGAACCCCAGGACTGGAATTGCCGCTTACGACAGCCAGCCTTTGGCATCAGCTTTGTCCTCTGCATCTCCTGCATTCTGGTGAAGACCAATCGTGTTCTCCTGGTCTTTGAGGCCAAGATTCCCACAAGTCTCCACCGCAAGTGGTGGGGTCTTAACCTCCAATTTCTTCTGGTCTTCCTGTGCACTTTTGTGCAGATAGTCATCTGCGTCATCTGGCTGTATACAGCTCCCCCTTCTAGCTTCCGCAATCATGAGCTGGAGGATGAGATCATCTTTATCACCTGCAATGAGGGCTCTTTGATGGCGTTGGGCTTCCTAATTGGCTACACTTGCCTCTTGGCTGCCATCTGTTTCTTCTTTGCTTTCAAATCCCGCAAGCTGCCTGAGAACTTCAACGAGGCCAAATTCATCACATTCAGCATGTTGATTTTCTTCATTGTCTGGATCTCTTTTATCCCAGCCTATGCCAGCACCTATGGGAAGTTTGTCTCGGCTGTGGAGGTGATAGCTATCCTGGCTGCCAGCTTTGGGCTCCTGGCTTGCATCTTCTTCAACAAAGTCTACATCATCCTCTTCAAGCCCTCACGCAATACCATTGAGGAGGTGCGTTGCAGTACCGCTGCCCATGCTTTCAAGGTGGCCGCCAGGGCTACGCTGCGACGCAGCAACCTGTCTCGCAAGAGGTCCAATAGTCTTGGTGGCTCCACAGGTTCTACTCCATCCTCATCCATTAGTGGCAAAAGCAACCACGAAGACCCCTTTTCCCTACCGATTCCTACAAAGCAACAGCAGCAACGTGGGTGCAAGCAAAAAGTGAGTTTCAGCAGTGGGATCGTCACCTTGTCACTGAGCTTTGAGGAGCACCAGAAGAATGCCGTTGCCAACAGAAACGCAAAGCACAGGAACTCTTTGGAAGCCCAGAACAGCGATGACAGCCTTATGCGACACAAGGCCCTACTTCCTTTGCAGTCCAGTGAACCACTAGGCCTTGAGCCCAATTTCCAGACACCCTCAAATCAAGATAGCAGCACACAGGAATCAGTAACGGGAGAAACCAAGGATGGAGGCCAAAACTTAGAAGAGGAGCAACCTCCTTTGCCAGCTACATACTTGCAGGATTTTGTAGGCAGTGACTCCATCAAAGAGAATGCCATCCATTCATAATAAGGAGGAACCAATCCCACTGCTTTTCTCCCAAACGGAGGAGGACTAGACGCACGGGTGATACAGCGAACCGCCTCTGACTGTTGTCATTCAGCAGGGTAAAGTCACCTCCAAAGGAATGCTGGGGGGAAAGGTTTCAGAAGCATGTGTCTGGCGATCACCACTTTCTGGTGGTTGAGGAAGATACGAGCAGGGAAAAGCCTTTGGAAGAACTAGAAAAGGTCTTTTCCATCTAGGTTTTAAACAGAAATTTTGTATTATCGCCACCCACTATAGTGGTCCAAGCCACCAGCTTGCTGGTTAATGAACATGCCTGAGCAGTTCCAGTAACATGCTCAGCTTTTACATTGATGTGTATAGTGTTCTTTTTCTTTGTGAGATTGTATAATAGTTTCCTCTTATATGTTAAACTGCTTAGCTTTATTACAACAAGGAAAAACTCGCTGCTTTACACAAAAAACAGGATGTGCAGTAGTTTGACTTGGAGTGGAGGAGATCATCCTTCCAGTCTCTGAATGAGGTTCAGCTAGTGGCCTGAACTTGTAAAGTATTTAAAATGATAGACCTTGTTCCTTGTATTTACATAAGAACATAGGCCAATTTCTGCTGTTCCTGATGCCCCCATACAAGGAATAATGAGGACTATTCTGCCGCTTTGAGAGACAAAACATACAGAGCTACTTTTCTCCCACAGATTTGCTATCAGTTAGAATGGCTTTGGGCTGACTTACTTTGCAGGAAGAAAAGAGGGTCAGTTTGCACGCCTGGGGAGTATTAAGAACACTTGGTAAGATGTGCTTACGACTTAATTTAGGTCTCAGTTGATTGTATCTATGCCCACAACCACTTGTGTACGAGTCTGCGCAAAGACATTTTCTAGCATAAATGAACTAACAAGGATGAGAGGATGAAAAAGAGAGACCCATAGTGGAGAGAAATACCCCCATGCGTCTGAAGAAAACAGAGTTTTTGCTGCTGAGGCAGCATACACCAGGACTTATTTAAACTTTCCTTTTACACCAGCAAGTTAAAACTATTTTTGACAGTGGCGTACTAAGGGGGTGGGGCAGTGGGGCAGGCCGCCCCAGGGTGACACGCCACCCAGCCAGAGGGAGGGGGGAAACAAAGGCCACGGCTGTTTAAGTGGATTATCTTCCCTGCGATTGGGGAAAAAAGACACAGGCACCCCAGTCTGCTGGTACCCGATTCTTCAGCTACTCTTCCCTGCGATCGTGGATAAAAGCCGAAGACTCAGGCATCCCAGTCTGCTGGCAGCCGCATCCTTGGCTTCTCTTTCCTGTGACCAGGGGAAAAAGCCAAAGTCGCAGGCACCCCACTCTCCCCAATCGCGAGGAAGAGAAGCTGGATGCTGCTTCCCCAGTCCCTCCCTCCTGCCTCGTTGCTACTCCAAAGTGATGTCACTTGCAGGTTGAAGTGATCACACTTTGGGGTGTCATCAGGCTGGGGGGGGGTTGACACCCAAGCTGGGTACACTGCTGATTTTTGATAAATTATTTTCAGAAAATAGTAATTTGAGTGTGCTCAAGAGTAATAAACATTTTGATGATGAGTACTTAGAAAACTAGGTTCTATCATTGAAAGCTCTATGCACTTTAAGGGTGCAATCCTATACACACTTTCCTGGGAGTGTGCCTAACAATGACTTCCGAGTAGACATGCATAGGATTGCACAATAAATATAGGTATAGTGTAGCCAAATTCTCAATGAACATATACTAATCAGAGGCTTCAGTAATGGAAGGGTAGAGGAAAATTTGAAATGTTCAGGTATGTAAGTCTTACTGTGACTGTAGGAGGAATTAAAGGGAGTGGTAGACATGGCTAATGGCAGGCGTGGCTAATAGTACTTTCTGCCAGTTTCTTGCCCCATTCATTCACAGGAGTGTTATGAGTTGGAATGGATCTCTGTCACAGCAACCTCTGCAATGGCTAGAGTTCCAAAACATGTTTTACAGGCTGCAGAAGAAACCACGGCAGAGATCTATGACTTCCTGGCTCTTCCCACTCATGGCAACTCCTGCAAGTGAAGAAAAAAAAAAGCTAGATATAACATTAGAACTGTCCCTAAGAGATGAAACTAGGAGATTCTGACGAAATCATTTCTGAATGTTTGCAAAGCATTACTCCAAAAATGCCTACAGCTGAAACACATCCTCCTGTGCAAAGTGCGTGAAACTTGAGAGCTGGGGAGTCCACCAGCCTAGCCTAGAAAAAGCATCACATAAAGAGTGAAATAAAGAATAAGACTTGGATGTTCATTGAGGAGATGCGAAGGAAAACTCATGGCTTTACCTTCCTGTCACTGATAGCCATAAGAGGCTATACTCAAGTAATCTGTGTTGAGTCTCTTGGGAGGAGGGATGTATCACTGCTTGCTTGTTCTACCTGGCCTAAAGTGGATGGAGCCTTACTAGAGCCCTAGACAGTGGACTCATGTACATAATGGGTCCAGACAACTTAGATTGTACCCCTCATATTGAGGTTAAAGAAAGTTATAGTTTTGAGCTTGATCCCTCCCCCCCCAATATTAAATTCTTATCATAGTTATTTGTTTTTTACATCAGAGAGCTAAGGGCTCTGAGTTTTATTATAGTAATGGGTCTCTGCTGCAAGAGCCCTGACAATGTGTAGTATTTTTTCTAAAAAAAAAAACCCACAGAGAGAACTTCCTTGGAAACCTCAGTATTCAGTTCTGAGGTGGTTATTACATCTAAGATGCGGCGGCTGGCCTAAAGGGCCGGCCGCTGCATCCTATCCCGTATCCCAGCTGCCCCAGGGCAGCCAGGGTGCACCTCAAGGGAAGGGGACAGTTGTCCCCTTCCCTCAGTGCAAGTGGCATGAGGCCCTATGGGCCTACTCAAATGTACGCCAGCTCTGGAGCTGGCGTACATTCGAGCCTTGTGTGTAAGGCCGCAACGGGCTGGGAGAGGGCTTTGGATATCGGCAGAGCTCGCTGCCGATATCCCCACCCTCCCCCTGCCCAGTGTGGCCAATGACTGCCCTCCCTCGGCACCCGGTCCGTCCTTTCCCCGCCCCTGCACCGGCTGGTGCAGGGCTTACCTGGTCCGGCAGGCACAGAGACAGTGCTCAGGGGGAGAGAGGGGCACCAGCCTCTGCACCAGCAGCCCTTACTCTCCAAGTGCCACAAAAGTGCTTTATGGCACTTTCGTGACACCCAGCGCCAGGGAAGCGTGTGCTCCCCTGGCGCTCCCTTTTACACAGGATTGCGCCGATACTCTGACAAACAGTGGCCAAAAGCCATGTTGTGTTCAAATCTATTGTTGTCAGTTTGCAGGATGCCCACTCACACTTGCTAGCACAGAATTCATCTGGTGAAACTTCTAGTCAGCAACACTCATTCCTGCTTGGCTCTGTCAGAGTTGGTCTTCTAAATGATACAAACACCATGCATTAAAAGAGAGAGAGAGAAAGAAAAAAAAACCCTGCAAAATAATGGATGGTTATTTTGAGGTGGATTCCTAAGATTGAATTCTATAGAAAGTACATGTGATAACACAGCTAAACTACTCAAAATACGACACAAATTATTAATTCACCACAAGATGAGTATCATGTCTGGGTCTCTGCTTCCCTGCCTAGAATTTCAGAAAGCACATGTGCTGCTGTTCATAGAGTCATCCTGCCTTGGGCTGTAGCTGTAGACACTAAGAGGGCAAAGCCAGATCATATTGATGAAGTGGGTTAATAGTGAAGCATTCATGCAGTCGTTTAATCAGAAATGCAGCACAAAGCTCCATCTACGTGCTCTTGCTGTTTTGCAGTGAATATGGATTGAGCTGCCTGACTGCTTCGTGACAAACTAAACACAATCTAGAGCTGTTTAATAAATCGCCTATCTATTTGCTTGTGTGAATGGGCCATGGGTGTCTTTGGCTTTGCTATTAGGATCGCCACAGAGAACAGTATAGAGGTCGGATTGATTTAATTTATGCAACTTTTTAAAACATTCACAGCGCAGTCCTAACCAACTTTCCAGCACCGGTGGAGCTGCAATGCAGTCCCGAGGTAAGGGAACAAATGTTCCCTCGCTTTGAAGATATCTCAGTGACTTCCCACACACTGCAAAATGCAGTGTGCGCTCTGTTGGCAGAGCTACATCGGCGCTGGAAAGTTGGTTACGATTGCGCTGTCAATTGCCTAACTTCATATTCAAGGAGAGTGGTTAAACTTGCAGGCAAAACCAGCGCTTCTGATACATAGCTAGAAAGAACAGGCGCGCCTTTTTGCATGTCTGAACTAAACAAACTCCATGTTGTATGCATGTGCTTGGGAGGGGGAATGTATCCTTGGCAACATATTTCACAATAAGGCCTGCTCAAAGCATACTGCATGCTCCTTGCCATTGTATATACACTAAGGGTTCATCCATCTGTTAGCTGTCCTCAAGCAATTAGTCTGCAGAAGAACACTGCCTCTCAACCTCCAGGTTCCTTGTAGCAATTATGGCTAATCACTGTTAAGATCTCCCCTCCCATGCATTTGTCTAATTCCCCTTTTAAGCCAGTGGCCATCACCCACGCCATCTGACAGTAAATTCTGCAAGTGTGTGTTGTGTGAAAAAAAATGCTTTCTAGTGTCTGTCTTGATTTTATTGCCAGTCAGATTCTTTGGGTTACTCCAAGTTCTACTATTCTAGAAAAGGAAAGTTCTCCAGCAGCTACCTGCACACCACAGTTTTGATATTGTCCTTCCCTCTTCATTGTCTTTAAACGCCCCATTTCTAAGCATTGTTCATGGGCAGTGCATGTTAAACTGAAACTTTAGGTACTCTGCTATGGGATTTAAAAAACTAGGTATTGTAAAAATTTACAGGACAGATATGATATCCCCTTTCCCAACCCAGCTTTGATAGAATACAGAAAGCTTCACTAATGATTGCTTAAGTGGAATGTTAACTCTGTTGTTGCACACTACAGTTATCTTAACAATTGTATCTCTGTCATATTTATAATGTGTGGCTGAGTATCATGTCCTCAACTCAAAGGACAATTGCCTTCTGTGCTTTGCAACTGTAAATAAGGTATGTTGTCAGCTGATGATGCGTGTCATTTCGGAGCTACAGTAAAAGAGGGGCCTGTCCCAGCATTTCAAGACTATTTGCTTCGTGTAGTCCTTGTTTGCAAATCTAATTTCAAACAGAGTAATTCACAGTTACAAAGTAGTTAAGAACTTGGCTGTTGCAGTCTTAAAACTAATCCTGGATTTGGATCATAGGGCTATATACAGGCAAGATTCAGTGCAAATCTTTGTAACATAATATTTTAAAGACATAGTAAAAAAAACTTTAAAATTATGGGTGTACTTAGAATATTTTTTAAAATTTTCAATTAAAACTTGGAAGAAAAACCCCTACTATACTGTACAAATATATAGCATTTATAGTGCTTTCTCAGCATTCAAAGCATTTCACATCTATTATCTCAGTAATGCTTACATCTCCATAATAAGATGTTATTGCCATGTTGCACATGGAGGCTACTCTCATACTCATGACAGAAGCAAGAGACAACCTAAAGGTCAGCACAGACAACAACCTAGTCTATAAAGGTCAGCAGAGACAGAAGAGGATTCTAGGCTGGGCTGATCCTTGACATCTGGTTTTCTATGTGAAAGGAAACATTTTGTACAGAGGGCTCATTTAGGTTTCAGTCTCCCTAGTGCAGCAGCAGCAGCCAAGGCAGTTGTAAACCTTGCAAGCTTGAGAAGCTCCTGCTTCTTTGTCTCCAGCTACATTAGAGAATTAAGGAGTGGACCTGGGAAGGCATTGTGCAAAAAGGATTGTCTGTCTTTTGCTGCTGCCTAGCTCTTAACTTTCTGTTCTGCAGTTAGTTTAAAACTGACCCCTATCTAGGGCCAGGAAGGAAGGCCTGAGCTTTCTGCGGCAGAGTAGGTGATATGTCCACACTGTCATCACGTATACAGCTCAGGCGCCTGCCTGAGGGGATAGGCCAGAGTTAGAAATGGAGCAAGCATTACTGCCTCCAAAAGGCAGTAGCAATCCCAGCTCTATCTCCCCCAGTGATATCCATTAGAACAGGGGTTCTCAATGTACTCGGTACGGCATACCACCTACATTGCCACCGCCACACCAAGTACCACCGGAAATAAGCGGTGATGATGTCATTGCCGCTTACTTCCAGGTTGTCGGCCCAGTTTTCAGTGCAGAAGGCTGCCAGAGGCCAGTAAGAGGCTTGGGGTGGGCTGCTTTCTTCACTCCCAAGAGGATTGTCCAAAGGCAGGAGCCTCTCGAGAGTGAAAACACAGCGCCAAAGCACTGCATTTCTGTGGGGTTTTGGGGATCCCAGCGGTCCAAGTACCATCAGAGGTACCAAAAAGTACCACTGGTGGTACGCGTACCACCAGCTAAGAACCCCTGCATTAGAACAAAATGTGTGACATATTTTGCCAGTTTTCCCATCCTAGCAAGTGGCAGCCGATGAACTGAGTGGGGGGAAAAAAAATCATTTTCATGTTAGCTGTTTTGTAATAGTCAATGGGAATGAGGAGGAGATATGGGGCTACTGTACCTTTCAGTGGCACCCCCATATGCTTCAGCCATAGTCTTGGAAGCCGTGTTGGGCTCCTTCCAGAGCTGTTTGGAGAAAATGACAAGTTCAGTGGAATCCATACACCTCCGGTGTAACTATTACCAGAAATGTTCTGAAGTCCAGAGCACCCTGGCTGGCTCCAGTCAGTACAGAAAGCTACTGATATTTCCATTAGGCACCAAGCTGTAAGAGCACTTTGGAAACTAGCCACACACTCTCAGAGGCTCTAGTAACCTTTAGAATGGAATGGAGAGGAAAATTTTACAAACAGGGCAGCAGTAATGAGACCCAGTGAGAGTATTAGTCCATGGTGGCCCATTAGGGAACGTAGCAGGGCTGCTCCCCCCTGGGTCACCACGGACCCACATCTGCCACTGGAGTCACCTCTCTGGTCCCTGCCTGCTGCCCTTTCAAAGAGTGAAAGTAGGGAAGGAAGTGGGGAGAGTTGCTGCTCTAGGCGTCTCCACTTTGCACATCCATTCTCGGTTTTGAAGGAAAAGCTGATGGTGGCAAGCCGGGGGGGGGGAATTAGGGGTGGGTGGCACCTGTCAGTCAGAAGGAGGGTGCTGAGCCAGGCCTGCTTACAAATAGTTCAGTGGGGGGGGGGGTTTGAAGCTTACAAATAGTGGTTTTTCAGTACCTTACAAATAGTTCAGTGGTTAACAACTTGTACTAAGAAGAACTAGCGTGTAATTCATCTGTGGAACTCCTTGCCACAGGATGTGGTGATGGCATCTGGCCTAGATGCCTTTAAAAGGGGTTTGGACAGATTCATGGAGGAAAAGACCATCACAGGTTACAAGCCATAAGCAACCTCCTGGTTTTAGAAGTGGGTTTTCTCTGTGCCAGGTGCAAGGGAGTGGCGACTGGACACAGGTATCTTGTTGTCTTGTGTGCTCCCTGAGGCATCTGGTGGGGCCACTGTGTGACACAGGAAGCTGGACTAGATGGGCTTTTGGCCTGATCCAGCAGGGCTCTTCTTATGTTATTAACTAGAGCAGTCAGCAAGTTGCTGTTCCTTTGATACTGCTCCTCATAGTTTAGGAGCAAAACGTTAGGAAATCTCTTGTTAACTAAATAAAACAAACCAGTACAACCTGGAAAATGCTTCCTTTTATTAATTCAAAGATATGTACCGGTTGTGAAAACCTCAGAACATACAGTTCTCTGGATTGAGGAAGAGGGCATTCCGGAATTGTGGGTAGTCCCTCCCACTCGCAGAGGCAGGATCGGATTTAGCTGGATTTCTCCTCCCCGTGGGAGGGGCTTCCCGTTCCCCAGTTTCCGATCCTGCCTCCTTGCAGACGGTCGCATTTTTTAGCTGGCTAAAAGAAGCTTTTCAACTTGGGGTTTTTTCCCCCTTTATTTAGGTTTTTCTTCTCCTCCTTTTCTTTTTGACCTACTTTTTTCTAACCTGTTCTCCCTCCTTCCCTCCCTCCCTTGCCCTGCTCTCCTCCAATCGCTTCCCCATCTCCTCCGGCAGCGAGAAGCGGCAGGGGGTCTCTGCGCGCTTGAGCACGCGGCCTCGCCGTTCCGGGAGGCCGCGGCCAGCGCTTTGAAGAGGCGGCGCCATTTTCAAATCTTCAACCGGCCAGGGAAGCTTGAGCGCGGCAGCTGAGGCGGCGACCGCTTCGGCACCGCTCAGCAAGCCCTAGAAGCGGCAAAGCGCCGGTGAGCGGACCTCGTGGAGGCCGTCGCCGGGAGCAACCGCAGCAGCCGAGACCACGTGGATCCAGCTGGCGATTACAACTCGGCGCGGCTGCGCAGAGGGGGCAACGTGCGTTCGGAGAGCACAGCTGATCGATCGTCTTCACAGCGGAGGGGGTAAGAACAGCTTCTCCTCGGAGTCCAGCGCCTAATTTACATTCGAATCGTTGCTTTTGGGGCGCACGATGCCGGAAAGTTCACAGGAGGGGGTGGAGATGGGAGATTCGGCCTCAAATACCGGGGAGGGGCCCTCCAGCCACCCGCAACAGCTAGACGAGGCCATTCAAGCACAGATCCGGAAGGCTGTGCAGGAAGCCATACAGGGGATCCTCCATCCTACTCCTAAGCCCAGCAATCAGGACCAGGGTAGGGTGCCCATAAAAAGGAAGCGCAAGAGGTCGCCCAGTCCTCTGTCTCTGGCATCCTCATTGTCCTCCGAAGAGGAAGTGGTAGTGCGTGCAAAGCGCCCCAAAAAGAGTACTAAAGCCAGAAGCCTCAGGCAACACGTGCCCCTCAAGGCACCCCGCAAGCGCAGGAGACACGTACTGGTTGAGCTGTCCTCCTCACACTCGTCCTACGATTCTGCCTCCTCATGTTCCAGCAAGGAGGAGGGTGAGCTATCCGGGGAAGAATCCTCTTCTCAGGACAACAGGGTGGATCGCTTATTCCCTCACGACCTCTTTCCAAGAATGCTCACAAAGGTGGTCCAGGCTTTAAACTTGTCTCCGACCACTGAAGCTGCGGCTATTACAGACCAAACCAGACCAGCCTCTAGGGCCCTTTTCCCACAGGGCCCACCCAAGCCTGAATCTGTACCCTTTCCCGAGGCTTTTCAGAGGGTATTAAATGCCGAATGGGGGAACCCTACAGCGGCAAGACACCCCCCCAAGCTTTTCTCAAAACTTTACTCCCTCCCCGAGGATGTCTCCACTTCCCTCAAGGTGCCCTCGGTGGATGCCCCCGTGGCCGCGCTGGCCACGTCGGCAGTGATCCCTTCGGAGGGCGAAGGGGGGCCCCGCGATCCATGCGATAAGAGGGTGGAAGCGGCGCTTAAGAAAAATTTCGATTCCTCATCCAATGCAATCCGAGCTGCAGCCGTTAATTCAATTTTTGCCCGTGCAGCTTATCTATGGTCAGAGGAACTCGCTGCCACTGACCAAGGTCTTTCGAAGGCAGCCAAGAGCACATTAAGAAAGATTACACTAGCAGCGGCTTTCTCCGCTGACGCCTCATTCGATGCGCTGCAGATGGACGCCAGGGCCCTGGCTTCCAACGTAGTGGCACGCCGCAACTTGTGGCTGAGGCAGTGGGAAGTGGACCCAGGCTCTCAGTCCAGATTGGTGGGAGTACCTTTCCAGGGGGCTAAGCTATTTGGGCAGGCCCTGGACCCTATCTTGGTGGAGACTCGGGATAAAAAGAAGGTGCTCCCCTCTGGTAAGAAGGAACAGGTCAAACCCAGGTCACAAACTTCTCAGTCCTTTCGGCCTTTTCGTACAGAATCCTTTCGCCCAAGGGAGCCCCACAGGGCCCGCAACAGATGGAACAAGGCCAGAGTTTTCCCCAAGAGCAAGTCCCACGGGAACTCCAGTGGGGGAGGCTCCAAAAACCACAAGGAACAGCGTACCGCATGACTCGTCGTGCGGCGCGTTGCCCGACGCAGTAGGAGCCCGTCTACTGCTCTTCGCGCAGCGCTGGAACGATATCTCCAGCGATGCGTGGATACGGGAGACGGTAACGCGAGGGTATGCACTGGAGTTTGCGCGCAAACCCAGGGAAAGATTCATCAGGGTACCGGCCCACAAGGATCAAAGCAAACATCTCAGCATGCTGAAGGCCATTCAGCACCTCTTAGAGATCCAAGCAGTAGAGTCGGTCCCTGCAGTCCAGAAGGGGAAGGGAGTGTACTCCATCCTGTTCCTAGTACCCAAAAAGAATGGGGAACTGCGCCCCATTTTGGATCTAAAGAGACTGAACAGGTACCTACGCAAACGCCACTTCAGAATGGAGACATGGAGGACGATTGTGGCGGCCCTGGACCAGGGCGACTTCTTGACCTCAATCGACCTCACGGAGGCCTACCTCCATGTCCCAATTCTGCCTCGCCACAGGGCCTACCTCCGGTTCTGTTACGGGGGGAGGCACCTTCAATTCCGGGCCTTACCCTTCGGATTAACCTCGGCCCCCCGCGTGTTCACGAAGCTCCTCGTGGCACCAGTCGCCTTTTTAAGACAGAAGGGGATCTACCTCTTCCCCTACCTCGACGACATATTAGTGAAATCTCCGTCTCGCGAGAAAGCGCGGGCGGACCTCCAGCAGACCACCGACCTCCTCCAGCACCTGGGCTTCCGGATAAACTGGAAGAAGAGCTCGTTGGAACCCTCCCAACGGCTGGAACATCTGGGCCTGGCCCTGGATACGGCGGCCTTCACGGTTGCGTTGTCCAGGGACAGGCAAATATCTCTGCAAGCGTTGGTGCACCGGGGGATGACAGCAGGGTCGATGGACGTTATGACTCTGGCATCTCTGTTGGGGATGCTAGTCTCCTGTCAGGACGTCATAAACTGGGCGAGACTCCATATGAGGCCCCTGCAGCGTTTCCTGAGACCATATCAACATCACATAGAGTGTCAGACACGCCTCCAAGTGACATTGCCCTCGGCAATCAGGAAAGATCTGTCCTGGTGGGTCACGGGGGGACGGCCAGGCCAGGGCCTGAGTCTGCACCTTCCTCAGCGCAAGGTCCTGACGACCGACGCGAGTCTGATGGGGTGGGGTGCACACCTTCAGGGGGAATTTGCACAGGGTATCTGGTCTCCAGTGGAGTCCAAGTACAGCATAAATCGCCTAGAATTGAGAGCCATCCGATTAGCCCTCCACCAGTTTCAACAACAGGTGCGGGGAACGCACATCTTAATACGAACCGACAACACGTCAGCGAAGGCGTATGTAAACCGTCAGGGAGGGACCAGATCCTCCGGTCTATTCAAGGAGGCGATGATGCTATTCGCCTGGGCGGAAAGCAACATCGCCTCAATCAAGGCCGAACACCTGGCAGGGGTAAACAACGTCACGGCCGATTGGCTCAGCAGACAGATACTGAGGGAGGAAGAGTGGCAGCTTCATCCTCAGGTTTTTCAGCAGGTGGTGCGCAGGTTCGGTCACCCAAGCATAGACCTTTTTGCGTCAAAAGAAAACGCGCAGCTGCCGAGATTCTTCGCAAGGCAGCAAGGGATGGGGGCAGCAGGGGTGGACGCGCTGCAATGCCAGTGGCCACCCGTCCTGCTTTACGCGTTTCCGCCCATTCCCCTACTCCCCCTAGTGCTTCGCAGGATCCGGAGGACTGCGGCGGAGGTGATTTTGATCGCGCCCTACTGGCCCAGGAGAGCCTGGTTCCCAGACCTCGTAAATCTAGCCGCAGGGGCACCGTGGCGCCTTCCCCAACGGGAGGACTTACTGCGCCAAGGGCCCCTGGTCCATCCCCAGCCCCACCTATTCCGTCTCACAGCCTGGAGATTGAGAGGGAGGCTTTGAAGGGTCGGGGGTACTCGGCCAGAGTGATTGGGACCCTACTGGCATCCAGGAAGGTTTCCACTAAGAGGTCCTACAGCGCTACCTGGCGGAAATTTGTGGAGTGGTGTAGGGGAGCAAATGTCTCGCCCACCAGGCCCAAGATCAAGCAGATTCTGGAGTTTCTCCAGGATGGCTTGGAGTTAGGCCTAAGCACCAACACACTGCGTAGACAGGTGGCGGCCCTGAACAGCATCCTAGGGGCGGCCACTCTTTCCAATATATCAACACATCCGCATATTAAGCGTTTCCTTAGGGGGGTATCACTGATCAACCCTCCCCCGGTTCACAGGTGCCCCACCTGGGATCTGAATCGGGTGCTTTCCGCGCTAACAGGTCGCCCTTTTGAGCCGATGGCCACAGCCCAGATACAGGAGCTCACATATAAGACGCTGTTCCTGGTGGCGGTGACTAGTGCCAGGCGGGTGTCAGAGTTGGGGGCTTTGTCCATTAACCCAAAACTGTGTATTTTCCACAGGGACAGGGTGGTCCTCCGCACTGACCCGAAGTTCATCCCAAAAGTGAATTCCGTTTTCCATAGGTCACAGGACCTGAATCTTCCGTCCTTCTGCCCTGAACCCAAACACCCCAGGGAGAAGGCCTGGCACACACTAGACGTACGCAGGGCATTGCGTTTCTACATGGAGCGTACACGGGAGCTCAGGCGGACGGAGTCCCTCTTTATATATTTTAAGGGGCCACGTAAGGGGATGAGAGCGTCCTCGGTATCTCTAGCCAAGTGGCTCAGGGCTTCCATAGATTCGTCCTACACAGCCCTGGGCCTGCAACCCCCTCTGGGCATCACAGCACATTCCATTAGGGGAGCCGCCCCCTCTGCTGCTTACGAGGGCGCTACCTCTTTAGAGGATATTTGCCGAGCAGCGACGTGGTCCTCATCTCACACCTTTTTCCGTCACTACAAAATAGACGGCATGGCGGCTGCTGAAGCATCCTTCGGGAGAAGGGTGCTCCAGAAAGTCCTGCCTCAATAGTACAAGGGCCCGCGGCTGCCCACCCGGGAGGTACTGCTCTGGTACATCCCACAATTCCGGAATGCCCTCTTCCTCAATCCAGAGAAACGGAATTCTTACCTTGTGAATATCCTATTCTGGGTAGAGGAAGAGGGCATTCCGCCCCACCTCTTCACAGCGCGGGGCCTACACTCTGAATTGGAACACAAAATTATGTTCAGCGGCACAGGGTCCTCAGTCGCTCTTCTTGTTGCTGGTCCTTGGCTTTTCCTGATGTCATGCCCAATGGGCCTGTGTACTCTAACTTTTCTTCCTTTACACCCTCTGATGTGTCCTAACGCAAGGTTCCCAGATGAGGGAAGCGAGCGGAGTTTTTTGGGAGTGTCTTTTCAGCTCTTCAGTACGGAACCTGGGGAACGGGAAGCCCCTCCCACGGGGAGGAGAAATCCAGCTAAATCCGATCCTGCCTCTGCGAGTGGGAGGGACTACCCACAATTCCGGAATGCCCTCTTCCTCTACCCAGAATAGGATATTCACAAGGTAAGAATTCCGTTTCAGTGGTTCTCAATCTTTGCCACCCCAAGACCCACATGGAGCTCAGCAACCTGGATCACCAAAATTTCCAGGTTGATGGCTGTTTGCATTTTTTTTTTAATGCAAACAGCCAGCCGCCCAAGCCTCTGCTTGCTGAGAACACAACATGACAAAGCCAAGAGCGGGCGAGAGACTTGAGCGGTCGGCTGCTCATGTTAAAAAAAAAAAGCAACAGCTGGCAACCCAGAAGTTGAAGCTCGGGCAGCTGGCTTTTCGCGACCCACCACAAGTGGGTCACGATCCACAGTTTGAAGATGCTGGTTTAATCTGTTCGAATGACATTCTTCAGGGGGCTAGGAAAGACCCACTGAACTTATCTGTTCTGAATATTTGAACTGGGCTAGTTGGAACTCATATGAAAGTTTGAACTATAGTTCTATATAAATTTGACTTTATAAAAGTAAAATGTTATAAATACAAACAAAGGCATGCTTCCACAGCTTGGCCAGTCCTAATGGAAGGAGCCAGGATGGTGTAGTGGTTTGGGAGTCAGACGTAGACCTGGAAGATCCAGGTTCAAATCCCCGCTCAGCCACAAAGCTTCCTGGGTGACCTTGGGCCAGTCACTATCTCTCAGCCCCACCTACCTCACAGGGTTGTTGCGAGGACAAAAAGGAGAGGAGGAAATATGTACATCACTCTAAGCTCCTTGGAGGAAGGGTGGTTTAAAAATGTGAAAAATAAAATAAATAAATAAATTTGTCATGAACCAGAGAGTGGTCAAGCCAACTTGAGATAAGCAACAAGGGCCTATGGTGGTTAAAAACAGACTGTCCCATTTCATACTAAAGCCGGAAAATGCCATTTATGAATGCTCTTCTCTATGACCCAAACTGACCAGTGACTCCCTGCAAGTAGAAAACCAGTGCAAGGAGTAGGCAGAGCTAGAACCTCTCCCCCCAATATGCTAGTGCTTTATTTACAGGAACTATTTTACATGAATGAGGGAGAGGCATTTGAAATAGGATCCCCCCACCTGCAATCTGAAATGGCACTGTTCATTTATTTAAAATATTTATATCCTGCTTTTCCTAAAACGGTCAAAGCAGCTTACAATATTAAAATACATAAACATCAATTACAAAACAAGTACAATAAATAATGTAGATAGCAGCAGCTAACATACATTTGACTACCACTTCCTTCTCCTTTTCTGCATGTGTAAACCACGCACAGTCACACCCTACTGTAACACAACTGAGGCAAAGAGACAGCAAAGACATAAGCAAATGACCCAATAAAGTCAAAACAGGTGCTCTAGCCTCCATTGTATTGTATTTTTTGTATTGTATTTTCTTTTGTTGTTGTTGTAAGCCGCCTTGGGTCCCTTCGGGGAGAAAGGCGGGATAAAAATACTGTAAATAAATAAATAGAACACTTGGGCTTAAACCTTGCAAATCTTGGCTGTTGCCCTTTTCCCACCACTATCTCTTCTCCTGTGCCTTTAGCAGCAGCCTGCCACACAAGCATTTCAAAGTTGAAGCTTCCCCCCCCCCCCCCCGAGCATGGGACTAAAGGGATGGGGAAGGTTTCATACTGTTAAGATTTCTGCATGTCCTATGAACAGGGCAAGGGCAGAACAATAAATAAAGAGGCCGACCAGCTATACCCTGCATAAATAGCAATATCTGTCGTACCTGTAGCCGTAGCCCTCCTCTGCACATGATCGCCCTTTTTAAAAGCTGTCCGTCATATCCCCCCACCCCCATACCTTGCTGCCTTATTACCCCGTCTTCTAAAGTAAAGGAGTTAAAAATTAACTGGCAGAGCAGTGGTGGAAGAGTGAGGTGGCCTTTCAAAATATCAGTACTGCTGGTTGGGTACTCCAGTTCTGGGCAGTTACATAACCAGGGAAGCTCACAGCCACGGAGGGCTGTAATGGAAAATCCACCCAGTGACACACAGACTGGGGAGTTGTGTCATTCATCGGTAAGCATGCAGCCCTTTAAGCAGCAACAGCAAGTGCAAAGCTTCGCTTCGCCTTTTGAGTCTGCGAGTCAGCTCCCATGGTCTGCCCTGCTCATTCCACACTGCATGGGTTGATTGGGCTGGGTGGGTGTTAGGGGACAGGGGGTTGGAAGGTACCCTTGGCTTCCACTCGATGCCTACAAATCTCTAGGTCTTACAGGAGACATAAGTGGGACCCTATGGAGAAAGCAATAGCCAAAAAGATAGAGCCAGCAGACCCTCTAGCGATCCATGCAGAGAAGGATTCATTGCTTACAGCAGGTGAGCTGGTATACTGTGGTGGAGCAGCCAAGAACCTGTGCTGGAGAGCTCCCACTTCAAGTCTCACTTCAGCCATGAACAAACTAGGCAGGCACAAGCCCCTAAACCAGGGGTGGCCAACCTTCCACCATTAGAGTTGTGTAGAAGACAGAATCTTGGCAGCTGCAGCTGCTGAAACACCCTCACCTATACAACCATTAACGATCCAGGAGCTGAAAGGTTGGCCATCCCTGCCGGCCATCCCTGCCTTAAACTCTAACCACCTCAGCCACATACACCCCTCTTCACCTGCAATGTGGGGGTGTTAATACCGACCTTGTTGCAAAGATTGTTGCAAAGATGGATCTGAAGCATCATCCAAAGTACCATAATTGTGCCAAACATGATGATCCACCTCCTGATCATTTCTTACCTTTATCTGCTGCTTGAACCAGCCAGGTAAAACAAAACCACACGGTATTTATGCGTAATCTGGAGCATCCTGTACCCCAAGTAAAACCTCTGCTTCCTTTTGGAATAGAGTTGTACTGAAGGATCTTGGAAATCAAACCTCTTTTGTCAAGAGGCTCATTAAGAATAGAATTTCACAGATACGATCAGGTGCAGCTACGAAGCTGCTACTTTGTTCAAAAATAAGACCCTCCCCTGAGCTTTATTCTGTGCATGGAGTCGGCTTTTTAGAACAAGAAAATGTGCTACTCTGGATATTCAGATATAGGCAGAGAAAGAGGCCGATGCTCAAGCACCAGAAAACATGTCCGCACAAAGTGAAAAAGCAGGCTGCTTAATTTGGCAGGTTTAATTCTTTTCCTTTCTATTATACAAAATATTTTACAAGTTAAAAACATTTTCCCAACCAAAAAAAAAATCATATACAGATATTTATATTCCAAAGAGCCAATTACACAGAAGGAGAATCGTACGCACAGAGATCACCAGTCCCCTTTTCACTTTACAAGAGCAAAATGGCAGGAGGAATAATTAAGACAAAGCTCCTGTCGTGCGCTGCCGAGGTGCTTCGGTTAAACCTCGCTTTCCCTCCCCACTTCCAGATGCATTCCATCCTACTTGCAATAGCAGAATGCTGGAGAGTGGCTCCTGCCCTCTCCCCCCTCCCCCCATCTCTTAAGGGGAAACATCTTTGAGTGTATGGTTTGCTGGTGGCTCCCCGTGAGATACTTTCCATCATTTTGTGTTGTACCTTTAGAGTTAGGAACACCTCTGAAGGTGAAGGCCTAGAATTCCATGCCATGATTCTTCCATTTGAAAGAGAGCTCTTGCACAGAATCACCATGCAAGAAGATATGCTAAGGCTGCTGCCACTTGCACCCTTGGCTCTGTGCAGTTTTAGCACAGACACTGTTCCCCCGCCCCCCCCTATGAATTTGATATGATTTTGACTTGCAGGCTGTCATAGGCAATATGCCCAATATGATTTTGACTTGCAGGCTATCCTAGGCTCAGGAGCAGCTGGTCATTTTACTGTCGTGTCCAGTGGACATTAGTGTAGGAAACATGAACTCCTTTCTGCTTTTCCCCAGAGAGCAAATCCAGCAGACTAAGGGTGGCCACATTAGCCGTTCTTACTGGATGTCACACTAGTTTACAGGATGCTATTCCTACACTGGTAGGTCCAACACAAAACGTGAGCAGCCTGTCCTAGTCTGAATGAGACGTGGAAAATGGATATCTGTGTAGTTCTCCAGGATATTCTGGAGGGGAAGAGGGCCGAGGCGGGGGGGGGGGGGAGAAACGAGATTAACGCTGGCAAGGGCTCAACCTGCACTCGCAGGGGAGCCCATCCGTGAGTCACTGCTGCTGCAAGCCAAAAGCCTGCAGCAGGGCAGGAAGGTCCCGGGCATCAGCCGCCCCATAGAGGTCACTCTGGCCCAGCATGGAGAGCGCCATACGGAGGGTGCTCCAGATGTTGTCAGACATGGCGCCCTGCTGGCCTCGCGGGCCCCGGCTCTTCTGCTGCATGTGCAAGGCCTCCAAGAAGTGCTCCACAGCTTCTCTGTCAAGACAGGAGAGCGCGGTGGTTGATGGGCAAGCAGAGACATGGAAGGGCACATAGGGACAGACAAATGAAGGCAACTGTTTCAAACCTTTCATGCACTCTCAGTCCTACACATTGGCTAACACACACCTGTCCTAACACACACCTGTCCTCAGACAAGACACCTGAAGCTATACAACTATATAAAAAAAGATAAAGTAAAAGGTTCCCCTTGCTCAAAAGCCAGTTGTGCCCGACTCTAGGGGCGGTGCTCATCTGCATTTCAAATTATATGCAGCCGCGCTCTTAGTGGTGAATGTTGGTACGATGGTTCTACTCCCCCTTCATCTTGCAAGCCTTAATAGCCTTAACCCATCATGGCCAACAAATCCTTGCGTGGCTGCTTGAAAGCATCACTGGTTTAAGAGCCCCCCCTGGACATGATGGAACTCAATTAGAAAATTGGAACCATATAAGCAAGCAGACAAGGTTTTGGAACAGAGGGATACCCACACAGCTCCTTCCTGGATGGGGCAAATCCAGACTAGAAGAGGCACAAATGTTTCTTTCCTTTAACCATTCAAGTGAGGAAAACCAAGAGTCAGAGAATGTGAATGCTATGATATGGGGCTCGTTTGGATTACACTTTTGTCGTCCGATTGGCCCCATGTATTAAAAGACATGCGCACCCATGGCACTTCCTGGCCCCTCGCCTCTTCTTAATTACATGGATGGTAGGCGGTGTTTGGTATATCATCAAACTAGCCCACAAGAGTGACATACGGTAGGGCCCAATCCTATCCAACTTTCCAGTGCCGATGCAGCCGCAATGCAGCCATGAGTTAAGGGAACAAACGTTCCCATACCTTGAGGAGGCCTCCATGACTGCCCCTCCACTGCAGGATGCTGTGCATGCCCATTGGCACAGCTGCATCAGCACTGGAACGCTGGATAGGATTGGGCCCATAGTTAAGTTGCTACTATGCTATGCATCAACTTCTGTTACACGCGGCTCCTCCTCTTGTAATGCTTTCACACTCACCTAATGTGTGGAGGCAGTGGCAGCGTGTGCCCCTGCGCTGCATGAACCCCCCCCAAATGCCACCCCTGCACACACTTGCCCCCACATGGATGAGGGGGGAGGACAGGTGAGCAAGCAAGCGAGCAGGTGGGCACAAGGCACAGCAGCCCCCCCCCCCAGCAGCACTGGGAGGAGGAGGAGGGGAAAAAAGCTGCTGTGGCTCCAGAAACACCAAGTGGGCAGGGAGAGGCCAGCTGGCCCTTTCCTTTCCTGTTATTTACCAAGAGCGCGGTGCAGTCTCCATCCTCCACACAGCTTCTGTGTCAAATCAACAGAATGGCAGGCTGGGAAGCCAGGCTTGCATCATCCCTTCCATTCGCTGCAGACAGAAGCGGTGTGGAGCCAGGAGACTGCAACCCGTACTCCTGGTAACTAAAGGGAAAGGAAGGGGGTGGGCGGGCTCCAGATTGCCTCTCCCTTGCCCAAGTGGTGCTTCTGGAGCCACGGCACCGCAGCAATAAAAAAAGGTAGCCGAGGGAGCTCGGAGAGTAGCTGGGGGCCGGCTGTGTCTTGCCTCCCCTCCTTGTCAACTCTTAAGGTTCCCCACTCACCTATGGGCCCCGAGATTGATGCAACTAATGCCTAGGTTGTAACGAGAGCGGATGTAGCCCGGCTGCAGTTCCAGAGCCCGCCTGTAGGCTGCCACGGCTTCCTCGCTCCGGTTCCCATTGGCCAAGGTAGCTCCCAGCTTGTTCCACAGCAGGTGATCCTGGAAGAGTAGCCACAGACAGGCTTCATGAAGCGTCAGATGGTTCTGCAGGATCTCCCTGCCCCACACAGTAAACGCCACATTTTTTTCGGGTCTCCCAATGCCTTTCCTCTCCAAACCTCCCCGTCTCCCGCATAGAGATGGACATTAAATGTGCACTTGTTCAAGCAGGATCTTCCAACTGTCAGTGACAGCTCCTCCTCCGACTGCCGTCACCAGATCTCACAACAGGTATTGGTTTTTAGATTTAATTAAGTGCAATGTGTAGGCTTTTAATAATATGTTTGGATGTCCGCATTAACCACTTCAGATATGGCCTCTCTAAAAAAAAAGTGGAGTATTTGTTTATTTAATAAAGTAAACCTCAGCCTGGGCTGTACCACTCCAGAATGCAAGTGCTGGCTCCTCCAGGTAAAGAAAAGCAAGAAATCCTCTCATACAGAAAATTAGCATGTCAAGGAAAAAGCTAGACCAGACCTCTTTCACCAGTAGCTAGTTTTCTTTGTGCAGAGATTTTTTTTTGTCTGGAGCAGCACTCAGTCATGTGCGTCCCCACTTGCAGACTGAAGTGGTACGGCTCAGACCAAGAGATCACACTGAGGTGGCAAACGTAAGCCCTACTTCAGAAGAATTGCCTCCCCATCCAGTCACCCTCCTCCCCTCTCTTGGCCCTGCTTGCACCTTCCTTACATTTGGGCGTGCGCTCAGCGCAGCAGTGAAGCAGTCCACAGCCTTCTCATACTCGCCGCTCAGGTTGAAGAGAACCCCCAGGCCACACTGCACATCCGGGTCCACAGCAGAAGTGTTGCTACGGACAGCTGCCAAAAACAGCTCCTTCACTTCAACAAAGAGGGAGCTGGGGACGGGAAAGCATGCACAGATTAGCAGTGTGCTATGGCAGCCACATACACACACCCATTCCAGTCCAGCAGCATCCCTCCACACATGCTCCCGTATTTTTCCCACTCTCTCCCGTCCATTCCTCTCCCGACTCACTCAGTCAACAGGGAGCCCAAGAGACGCTTTGAGGGCCCAAGACCCGTGTCAGGGCTGGCCACTTCTGCCTTCTTCCCCACCAGGTGAGCATAGTCTGGTTTGTGGAACAGCCAGTCACGCAGGGTTTCACAGGCCTGCTTCTGCAGTGACTCGTTGGTGAAGCTGACCGCCAAAGCCATGAGCGCAGTGAGGTTTCCAGGCTGCAGCTCCAGGCACCTGCAGGAAAGAGGCCAAATTCAGAGAGGAGAGGAGACATCTGGCGTGTCATCAGCCCTGGACAAGGAGGGGAAAAGACTAAACCTCTCCTCTCTCCTCATCCCCTTCCTCAGCGGAACGATCTACATCTCAAGTTCTGGGGGTTAAAAAGGGGGTGAGTGGTGCCTGCCAGAGACTCAGTAACAGCAAGAGGTCTTAAGGGGATGGAATTTTGGATGACTTGTCATCTACCACCATCGGCATACGGGATGGTCTCCAAAACAGAGTAACAGAGTAACAAAAGCAAAGGCAACAGGTCCCTGCCCTGAGGAACTTACAATCTAAATGTTGGCAGTGGGAGGGGGGGCAGGGGAAGACAAACAGAAACGGGGAAAGGTACTGAAAGATTGCTCCCCTGCACCCAACAATAAATAAGCACAACCCCAAAGACTAAGTACGCCACTCTTGGCCTTTCCCCAGGCAGGCTACTCACCGCCTGAGTGCGCTGATTGCCGCAAGCTCCTGCTCATTCTCTGCTTGCGTCGTTCCCAGGTACTGCCAAGCCTAACAGAGACAGGAGGAGTCTGGGCTGCTTTAATTCTGCATACAGCTGAGCTGAAACAGGGGGTGGAGTTTTGAAAACATCTTCACATCTTGCACCCCCAAAGGCCATCTTTTCAGCAATTGGGAAGGCAAAATTGTTTACCAGGGACAGAAAGAAAGCATCTGCCCGTTGCCAAGGCAATCACACTGGTGTTCTATGACTTGACACACTGTGCAGCTGAGCCACAGAACTGCCAGTGCTGTGCAACAGAACAGGGAGCACTGGGCTGGTTGTTTCAACAAAGGGCCAGTGTGTTTCCTTCGTCCACCCCATTTAAAACAAAGGCAATGCAGCATGCAATGCAAATTTGTTCGCCCTTAGTGAGGTCACCACATATTGACTGACTAGGTGGTGCCATTAAGTCATCTTGCTGGATTCTGTGATCCCTGATTGTCTGGGATTACACAGTTGGCAAAAATCAAGTGATCAAAAACAGAAATGGAGCCAAAGCAGCTGCCGGCAGGGGCAGCAAACAAGTGTGAACAAAGTGGGATTTCAGCCCCCACAAGCCATTTTTGTGCTGAATGCGGTTGCCGCCCCCCCCCCCAAAAAAAAAATGTGGCAAGGCTCTATGAGAAGTTTAAGTTCTCTCTTTTAGAGACAAAAGTATAGAGGCAAGCAGCAACAGGTCACAGTAATCAAGGAGTGTACCTCACCCCTGCCTTTCCCAAACCAAACAGGTTATTATGCAATATGCATTGAATGTCACAGAATATTGGAGGAGAATTCCTCACTTGAAAGCACCTCACAAGATAGATGCCGATGGCAAAAAAATTTTCTGAAGGAGCAGGCCAGGGGAGAAGGAGGGGAGGGAAAACTTTATGGGGCAAGCTAGTCAGTTAAGGGAGCCATGCAAGGCATGCATTCAGTCTCTTCCAGGGAATTTATCAGGGAAAAGGACAGATTTGAAGACAAGCAAGAGGGATACACTGTTTATTCAGTGGTCACTATTGCTGCCAGCAAGTTGTCAAGAGATCTGAGGCAACTGGATACTAAGGTGGGGGGGGGGGCAGGTCTCCTTTCTGTGGATGCTCCACTGAAGGAAGTTTCTCTTGGGTGCATAAGGAAAGAAAAACGTTCACTTGTGACCCAGCTTCCATTTCATGGGAAATGCTGTTGCTGCACAACTTTTTGGGAATCTGGACCCATCCACAACCTCTGACAACTCATGAAACCTGTTTCAGCCCTGAAATGACCTCTCTCGGCCATCTTTTTGCATCTCCTGTCCCAGGTGGGAACTACATTCTCTGGGTTGGTTGTGGGAACAAAATGGTGAGGGGGCGCGACTCTGGGGAACAATATTTGCATTTTCAGAGTTTTTCTAGTCCAGGTTTCTCTGTCTCTCTGCCTGCAGACATCTCCTGGACTGCTAAAAGGTTGTTCAGTTATGGAAAACAGACCATCTCCAGGCCCAATCACATAGCAGATTTCTCATGCTCTCAATTAGAGGCGGAAACACACAGCCACAGGAGGTCTTCTTGAGGGGGAAGATCCCCACGAAGCAAGGAGATCCCCAGTGCGCCCCCTGGTCCCCATCACATCAACCTCCAGTTCTAGCCACACACCCCAGACCAAAAGGACAAAGGAGGCTCTGGCCAGCTACTGAGGAGACCCTCTCAGCTCTTTCGATGACACTGCAGGATATTGTGGAACAGCAGCTTTCAGCACACCCACAAGCATCCTGCAGAACCGCCTTTCTAAATGCCAGATGGCCACCACTGGACTAGAGTGTCTAACCTTTCAACATGAATGCTGCTCCTGGCCCTTTAATGGTTGTCTAGGTGAGCGCATTCCAGCAGGTGCATCTGCTTTAGCAGCACCAGCAGCACTTGCAGCTGCCAAGATTCCGTCTTCTGCACAACTCTTAAGAACACAGAGGCCCTAATGGTGGAAGGTTGGCCACCCCTGCTCTAGTCTGTGCAAGTGCCAGGCAGGGAGATCATCTGCACACTGCAGAGTCAAAGGATGTTTTGGTTGCATTGTTGCCACATAATTGCCTGTAAGCATGTGGAGAAAGTATGCAAGGCAGCTAGCTTCTTGGATGCAAAACTGGTTACTCTGGCCCTTTATATCAGTTGACACCTTATGGAAAACAGACTGTCTGGTTAAAGAGAGAAAAGCAGTGTTTTATTTAAAGGGCTCCGACTCTCTTCCAAAACGAAGGAGAGAGAACAGATCCCAGAGGTACCCAGAGAATGCTTATTCACCCAACATGTTCTATGTCTTTATAACTCTTCTTCAGGGACAACTATAAAAGCAAAAACGTATATATAATCCGTTGGCAAATCAATAATGAGACAAATTAGAACTCATTCTCTTAAAAACTTAATCATAAACACACATACACACACACACGTGTGTGTGTGTGTGTTTATAATTTTTAAGTCATTTAGTTTATCCCACTATGCAAGACTATTACTTTATATTTAAAGATGTTCACCCAAGCTGAATTTTGCAAGATGCATGTTCACTCATCCAAGCTGAATTTTAAGACAAATGTTTACAATTTGTTTCATTGGTTTTCTAATGGATTGCATACATAACGTTGCTCTTATAGTTGTCCAAAAGACGAGTGGTGACAAGATTACAGGTTATCTCGTGGTCTTGTGTGCTCCCCGAGGCATCTGGTGGGGTCACTGTGAGATACAGGAAGCTGGACTAGAAGATGGGCCTTTGGCCTGATCCAGCAGGGCTCTTCTCAGGAGTTCTCCTACCTCCATTCCAGTCATCCCTCACCTTCCACGTGGTCAGAGCTCTTTAGCACAGTCAAGGTCATCCATTGACCAGCTGGACCAAATGCAGCTTCTCAGCAGTGACTGAAGAGCTGCTCTCCCTCCTCCACTCACCTCCATGTGCTCCACATTCTGCTGGACGGCAGCCTCAAAAAACAGGACAGCATTGGGAAGGTCCCCCTCCTCCAAGCATTTCAGGCCTTCATCAAAAGCCTGAGGATGATCCCGGACAGGGTTGTCTTCTTCAAACTGGTATCCCTATCAGGAAGGGGAGAGTAAATTGGTGTGCTTGCTTATTTGTTTTAAAAAAAGGAGATACCAGAGTCACACGGTTATGGGAAAAGCAGTTCTTTTTTTATTCCAGGGGAGATAGGGAGACACGGACAGTGTATTGCTTTACTATCCTCCTCTGCCTCCAATTTGCTCAGAAAGTCATATATTTTACCCTCTATCAATCTATCTACAATCCTTAGTCTCTGCGTGGAGACGGGGGGGGGGGGGGGAAGAGATAGAAAAAGGTAAAGTAAGGTAGGATTCAGTGTCAGTAGAGGTAAGAGCACCCCTCTTTGCAAAAAGACCACAAGGGGTTCAGTACACCCCCCCCCACAACTAGTAATCATGGTAATGTGGGTGGCACGTGTACAGAAGGCAATATGCCAGTACTATCCCTTAGTCCAGTGTTTCCCAAACTTTTTCGACCTGCGGCTCCCTTAACCACTGGCAACCACTGGCCGCGGCTCCCCATTACATCATGTTGATGCCTGCCAATTGGCAATGCATTGTTTTCCGAGAGGATTCCGTGGCACTCAGCGGCTCCCCTGGGAGCTGTGCCTCCCAATTTGGGAACACTGCCTTAGTCCACTGGCGCAGGGAACTGACCATGCAAGAACTCATCCAACATGACTCTGCTGCTTGCCATGGGGGCCAAAGCTTGGACAAGTGCACAGCCAAACCTCAGCTTTGGAGGGGAACTGCAGGGGAACTGGTGAGCGTGGACTACATTCCTTCTTCGCTGCCCACGCCAAACCCCAAGGCCAAACTCAGCCAGTCTCAGCCTTAGGCATAGCAGTAGGGGTCAGAGTCCTCTTACCCACCAGCTCCCCAGTGCTGGCAGCCCTCTCCTCCTCTTCTACTGGGTGTGGGTGAAGGAAGAAGCCATCCACTGAAAGGGGCAGGAAACTCAGCTGTACCCTTTTAACTACTGACCTCTGGGCTCAGTGAAAGAGGCAGAAAGGAGGCAAGCAGCTTGCATGCATGAGAGAGGGTGAGGGAGGAGGCAGTGCTGGTGGACCCAACTTCCCTCTTACGCCACACTCCACAATTCCTTACAAGTACCCACATATAGTTATTTATGAAGAACCTACAGTTACAGGCACTGTACAATTTAAGGCAATTCATTGCCTGATTGCTCAAAATGTAAAATAGAAAAAGGTGAGAACAGGGAAGGTGCAGTGGCGGAGCGCCGACTGCCGCCCCCCCCCCCCCCCCACGCCGAAAGTGATGTAATGGCTGCAGCTGTTATGGACCATACCAAGGCACAGGGCGGGTGGGAAGGCCAAGGTCAGTGGAGAAGAAAATGACCCTTCAGCTTTACGGCTCGCATTCTCCGTGCGCCAGTACCTTGTCATAAGTGGAGCTGGAGAGATCCTCATAGTCTGTTAGCCAAGGATGGGCCTCTGCATCTCGCTTGGCCATCTCCTCCCACTCAGCCTGCAGCTTGTCCCAGAAATCTACATCTGACTGGAGAAGAAAAGAGGAAGCTAAAGACCAGCTTCTAGTTTCCCCAAACAGATGCATCAGAAAACTCACTTGCAGTGGCATCGCTCAACTTGGTGTCAACCGGTGCGGGACCCGGAAGAAATTGCCGAACAGGA
Source organism: Plestiodon gilberti rubricaudatus (assembly GCA_026170595.1). Classification (NCBI taxonomy): domain Eukaryota; kingdom Metazoa; phylum Chordata; class Lepidosauria; order Squamata; family Scincidae; genus Plestiodon; species Plestiodon gilberti. Next base: position 102,446,054 of record JANXHW010000002.1, on the reverse strand, counting down.
AGTAATTCACAGTGATGGCAGTGACGGTTTGGAGAGACACGAAGGCAGAAGAGAAGTGGCCGAAGATGGGGGAGTCCAGTGCTCAGTTGTCCTCGGCGGCTCCGCCTCCAAGCCGAAGCCAAGTCACGTCATTGTGAAGATGCAACTTGGCTTCGCTCAGAGGCAGAGCCACCGAAGATGGGCAAGCCAAAGGGGTGTCACCCCTCCCTGCAACCTACAGGGAAGGGGGACACCCTTGCTCAGCCATTTTCAGCTGCTCCGAGTTGCTTCTTCATGTTCACTTGCGAGAACACAAAGAAGCAACTCGAAGCGGCTGAAGACCGATCACCACTGAGCAGCCCTGAACAGCGTGGCAGTCGTGGTTTCACCCCCAAAATTGGTGCCACCCAGTGCAACCTGCACCAGCCGCACCACCCTAGCGATGCCCCTGCTCACTTGGGAAGGGGGCTCAGGCCCCAGTGGTGTATTACCTCCACAGCAGTCTTGGCTTGCTCAAACTCGGCATTCAGACCTAGTGCATCTCCAGAGTGGGTAAACTGATCCACCCAGGCTTCAGGTGTGTTCTAAAAGGAGAACATGGTGGTAAGTGGTTATAAATTGCAAGGTCTAAGACCTGAGCATTTTCTCAGAGACAAAAACATACCATACAGCCCTGTCCCCTCTCCTGGGGAACACACAGATCTTAGACACAACTATCAGAGCTCTGTCAGGCAACCTGCTCTGCAGGCTCTTTTCTGCTCCTAGATGCTGTACACACAATGTTGTAGATGCCCAAGGTCGCACTTCTGATCCACAATTCTACTCCACCACACTGGGGGGGGGGGGTAGCCTACTGGCTTCAGAGAGCGGATTGCAAGGCAGCTTACAGCCCCTGAGGCAGCTGGGAGTCCTACCTGCTGCTGTATAAACTCAGCTGCCCATTGCTCTGCCTGATCCTGGTCTCTGGGGGTAATGGTCACCCGATTGGCCTCGATGGACACCCTCCCATCTCCAATCTGGCGGACAAACTTTAGGAACTGCATGAAGAAAGGAGACACAGGTATACACCTAAACCATTCAACCCTTAGATTGTATCTGGACAGATCTGGAGCCCAGACTGGGCAGAGCCAGCAAGAGGAGGAGGAGGAGGAGGAGAAGAGACATGTTCAACTTCACTGGGCCAAAAAGGCACAAAGAACATGGGACTAAGTCACTCATGGCAGGCAGCACTTAACACAACTGCAATAGGATCACCAACGAAGTTCCCAGGAAGGCAATTCCAAGAATGTGGTCACGGTAGAAGGCCAAGACCCATCCCACCTGCATGTTCTGCTGTCAGGCTGCCACTCTCCACACCCCTATTTTGTCCTGGATTGACAACCAGGCAGTCAGAGGAGAGCAAATTTACCTCAACTTCGAACGGAAGCTTTCATGGCCTGCAGTAATCACACAAGATCTCCAATTTACAGGTAATGATGCCATGTATTGTTCGTTAAAAAGCCAAAAACCGATTAAAACAATAATAGACCGGTTACAAGAGTGGTAATAGACCGACATTTCATCTTAACCTTAAGACATTTCTGGGTGGTGACAGCTTGGCTGTAAGGATGGTACTCATCCAGAAGATGTCTTAAGGTTAAGACGAAACGTCGGTCTATTACCACTCTTGTAACCGGTCTATTATTGTTTTAATCGGTTTTTGGCTTTTTAACGAACAATACATGGCATCATTACCCGTAAACTGGAGATCTTCTGAAATTTACCTCAGGTCCTCCGATTCCTAATCCTTAAGATATGGTTCCAATCCTCCAACAAAAGAGTACAGAGACAGGGTAACTGTGTCTGTGTATAACCGAGTAATATTTTTGAGGAGGAAACAACAGATTGCTTAAGATAAAAGGTTCACGTAGTCAGTGGATGATGTGGCTGTGCATAAAAGGTTCCTCTCCTGCACTTACACTGCTGGAGGTCAAGACTCTGTAGAAATTGGGCAAGTTTCACCACAGTGCACATACTGTCACATCAGTACCCCAGGCCTTGTACAGCAAGTCCTCGCTTAAAAGTCGTTTCGTTTTAAAGTAGATGGGTGGGAAAATGCCATAGGAATATTTACGTCTCTCAATTAGTCTACGGTAAGATTGGTTTCATTAGAAGTCGTTTTGTTTAACGTCGCAGTTTCCAAGAAGAACCTATGGACAACTTTACAATCACCAAGTACTTCCTTTTGGCTTCCTTTTGAATTCTCTTGCTTAGCCTAACAAGTGAACCCAGTCTCCTGTGAAGAGACGACCAAGGCCTTCTTTTTACCTCAGAGTCATTCAGTTTGGGGTCATCCACTTTTGATAGAAAATCATTGGCAGTTTTCTTGAGGTCATCTTCAGGCTGGTATTCCTCGTACCTGTGTTCAGAAAGAAGCAATCTAGCTCAGGAATGAGCTGTAAAGGAGGGTGTGTTTTACTAATTTGTCCAATACAGGGAGAAACTGCCAAGGGACTCCCTCCAGACTTTGTCTTAAGACAGTCAGTTGTTCCGATGCCAGTCCCTTTTTTTGCAAGCTGAGCCTCCGGCTGCCTTCCCTCACCCATGCACACCTTGGTGTGACAGCACACCTCCTCTGCTGCACCACCCTGAGCCATATGAACAACCCCACGCTCCACACAGAGGAACTGATCAAAGGATGTTGAAGAAGGGCATGCTTGTCCTGGAGAACCCAGAACAGCTATTGCCTTCCTTCGCCAGTTTGTATTTCGTCTGAAGTTCCCAGGCTTTGCTCCAGCATGCCTCAAAGTCCCTCCTGTAGCCCATGTCCTTGCACTTCTCCAAAATGTAGTGAGGCTGCTCTGCAGTTTGGTCATTCTTGGCGAGAGCCGCCTGGACAACCTCTTCCCGCCAAATGTCAATGAAGGCTCTCAACTTCATCAAGGGAGCCAGGATGGTGTAGTGGTTTGGGAGTCGGACTTAGACCTGGAAGATCCAGGTTCAAATCCCCGCTCAGCCATGAAGCTTCCTGGATGACCTTGGGCCAGTCACTATCTCTCAGCCCCACCTACCTCACAGGGTTGTTGTGAGGACAAAAGGAGGGGAGGAAATATGTATACCACTCTGAGCTCCTTGGAGGAAGGGCGGTATAAAAAAATGTGAAATAAATAAATAAACTCCTCCTCATCCCATGAAGGATTCCTCAGATGGCGAGGAAGGAAGCCCCTTGCTGCTGACAGGAGCAGCTAGAACAGTGGTGGCCAACCTTTCAACATGAATGCTCCTGGCTCTTTAAATGGTTGTCTGGGTGAGGGCATTTCAGCAGGTGCAGCTGCTTTAGCAGCACCATCAGCACTTGCAGCTGCCAAGATTCCGTCTTCTACACAACTCTTAAGAACGCAGAGGCCCTAAAGGTGGAAGGCTGGCCACCCCCGAGCTAGAACGGCTGAAATACGACTTTCCTCCATGACGAGACAATGAAAAGATCCAAAGAACCAGCCACAGTTCAAACACACACGGTTTTTCATGCCTTTCTTACCTACTCACCAGAAGCGAGGAGGAAGATATGGCTGCCTTTTAAAGCCAAAACCAAGGCCAGGAAATGCTGTAGTAAGGGGGGGGGGGGCTCCAACAAAAGCTAGTCTAGGCCGCCATCTCACTTCCTCTGAGAACAAACTCACAGATATCAAAAACCACGTGAGTTTTGCAACAATATGTTCAAACCCCCCGTGGAAGATTCGCAACTCACAGAATCAAAGCTGAAAAAGGCACTTGGCTTATTCCAAGGGTGAGTTCACAGATAAGGAAAACCTCTTGGGTTTTGCATCCAAAAGTGCCCTTATTCCATGGAAAATGCTCATTTCCACATGGGTTCCGCACATCTGGTCTACGCCTCAGCCCCAGTATACTTGAATCCCACAGTTGGAGCTGCAGAAGAGAGTCTGCTAACTTCTCCATGAATTCCGATCTTGGTGAAGCGCTACATGGGATCACAGTAAAATTCAAGATCTGACCCACATTACTGTGGGCGACCAAACCACTAAGGTACTCACCACTTATCAGCCAGATTTTGATCTTCTGATTCGCCCAGCCACAGTTTTTCCTCCGATTGCTCCAAATATTCTTCTGCCCACTTGGCAGGAGACACAGACAAGGGATCTTTGCAGAAGCCGATGATTGGGGGGGGGGGGGGGGAAGGAAGAGAGAAAGGCTTTAAAGAGGTGTTGCTGAATTTTCTAGCATGGGGGAAATGAGCCATTGTATACCACCGAGAAACTCTGACCGTTAAGGATCACATATGAACCTGCCACATACCAAATCAAACCACTGATCCAACTAGCCCAGTATTGTCAACAGTAACTCTCCAAAATCCCAGGCAGGTCTTTCTTTCCCAGTCCTGCTACCTGATATCCTTTTAACTGGAGATGCTAAGGACTGAATCTGAGACCTTCTAAATGCAAAACATGTGCGACATCACTGAGCTATGGCCTCACTATTGTGCTGAAATAAACTGATTAGGCTTCACGGTGCTACAAGACTCTGTTGTTTCCTCCGCAACAGATTAACATGGCTACCCCTCTGGAATAACAACAGCGCAATCCTATTCAACTTACACCACCGGTGTAACCAGTGGTGCAGCGAGAACGGGAGGCCCCAGAACGGAAAGGGGATTCAAATCCCTTTTGAATCCCCCTTTTGGAGGGGATTTGAATCCCCTTTCCGTTCTGGGAGCTCTCATTCTCGCTGCACCACTGGTTACACTGGTGGTGTAAGTTGGATAGGATTGCGCTGTGCATCAGGTTTCTCAAAAATATCCTGCTAAAGGGAAGTAAGGCAGGGGTTATCGGCCAAACAAGGTTTAGTATGATGCAGGAAAACATCTTCCTAGTACCCAAAATGCTCCTTTGGACTGCCCCACCCACAGCGGCCTTCCTTTTTCCGCTTTTTCCAGCCTCCTTCAACATAGGCAAGCAGCACATAGAAAAGGTGGTGGGTACGTCAGATCACAAGTGGCAAGGAGCACTGGAGATAAACCAAGTTAACAAGCAAGAAATAAAGACACGGGATACGAGCGCCAACATAAAAGGCGCCCAGTCCCTCAAACACCAGCCTCACCGGTAACCTCTGCAATGAACTCCTGGGACCAGTCAGCTTCATTATAATCCGTTGAAACATCAACTGTACTGTCAGCAGCATCCAGGAACTCTTGCGCCCAGTTCTCAGACAGAGCCAGGGCTGCCACCCCTGGAGCTGCAGAGCAGGAGACAGGAAGAAGGTAGAAGGGGTGTCAGAAGGAAAGCATCCCACTACTCAGGGCCAAGCAAAGTACCGTATTGGTCTGAGTATAAGACTCACTTTCTTCTCCTAATTTAAGTTTTTAAACTAAGGGTGCGTCTTATAATCAGGCTGTTGCAATTTAATGCCAGTGATTTAATTAAATTTTTTAATAGCACCAAACTTTAAGGGTGCATCTTATAATCAGATGCGTCTTATACTCGGGACAATACGGTATTATCGCACAGCAGGATCTGCTTCTCAACCCTTCCTCCCAGATTTCCTAAACGACATCCCCACTTTGGGGGAAACATTCTTCTCCACAAGAAGTCACAATGGGCAACAGACCTCACAACCATAACTCATGACAGACGTTCCGCTGCTCCCTGTTTATACTAAGGTCCCCACGCCCCACATCTCACCTCTCTGTGGGGCCTGCCTGAAGCTGGATTGCTCAATTTCCTGCATCTCAGCCAACAGATCATCCATCTTGAACGTTTGAGGACCACGGGACAGAAGGGGGCCATTTTGCTCTTGAAGGAACTCTGCCACCAGCTGCCGAAGGATATACATATAAGAATGTGTCTTTGGGCGCACACCGGGGGGGGGGGGGGGGGGTTGGTGGTAACAATATAGAGTAAGTTAGGAAGCAGAAAGAAGAAATATGAAAAGGGAAATCTTACTTCATCTTCTGAGGCTCTTCCAAGAGGTTTGGACACCTGGGGAAAAGAAAGGACTATTACCCAGTGATAGAGCAATGGAACCCCAAATGATAAAGTGCTATTTTGGACCCGACAAATTGCTTCGTGCTTTCCATTTCCCATGCTGCTTCATCCTCTCTGAAATTGATCTTGCACATCTTCTCTAGGGGAAATGGGCAAGATCAATATCAAACAAGACACAGAAATGTGGGGATAGGAAGAAGAAGCAAACTGACAGCATAATTCTATGCATGTTTACTCAGAAGTAAGCACCACTGAATTCAATGGACCTTACTCCCAGGTAAGTGTATAGGACGGCAGTCTGAGTTTCCGGTCCTTCCCCCCTCCCATACATATTTAGTTGTCAAGCCTAAAACAGACCCAAATTATACAGACCTCTCCCCTTCCAACAAGGCAAACATAACCATTGCCCTACCTGTTTGAAGACGCCCCTTGCAAAGGGACTAGGATTCTTGCATATTTTTTTTAAGCCGGACTAAACATAATGGGGCAGCGTTTCTCAAAGTCCTACAGGGGAGTTTACTCCCCTGTAAGTCCTGACAGGGGAGGGGCGATGTCGAAGACAGCGCTCCAGGATCGTACCCGCCCCTGACCCAAAAATGCTGTTTTAAACCTACCTGGTTGTCTTGCCAGCTTCCCAAGATTTGGGGAAACAGCGGCGTTAGCATTCCAAAGCCCACTTCCAAACTGGAAGTGGGCTTCGGAACACGAGTGCCGGTGTTTAGAGCCTTGGGGTGGCCTGCAGAGGCGGCCAAAGCCCCCCCCCCCGGACCCTTCGGGGAGCTGGCAGCACAATCAAGTACATTGAAAAAAGCATTTTTGGGTCAGGGCGGACACGATCCTGGAGTGCCATCACCAACGTCCAGACCGGCCACCCCTAAGGGCATATTGCCCGCTTCCGGAAAAAGTGATGGGTCGCGACCCACCACTTTGAGAACCCCTGTAATGGGTATTTGGGGGAGGAAAACAGGGTTAACCAAATATCTAACTCTGTTTACTAGTAGTAGACTACAGATGATTGTCAAATTCACACGCTTAATATTTCATATCACATTTACACTATAAACCTACGTACAACATGATCATGTGTACCTATGTGCAGTACCTAGTACAGTTTAGGTGTGTTTGGCAATTAAAAATACAACGTAAATATGCAAACAGCAGTTGGCTACATTCCTGGTTGGTACATGTGTACTGGCCCACAAATATACACAAGTCCTTCATATCACTTCCAATCTGGGAGCTCCCCTCTCAGCATATGGTACTTGATACTCATATCTGAGCAATGGGCATTTTCTTCAGCTGGGGGGGGAGGAGAGAGAACCTCTCTCACTATGCTGGCTTGGAGACCACAGCACCACATTATGAGATCATCACATAGCCCCTGTGACTGTCCAGCCCGACCGCCACCACACGAATCCAGCCGGAGTTGCGGCTTCACAAACCTGTGCTCAGCGGTGACATCATCACCAAACGACACTGGAAGATGGACTGCTAGCAGCTCAGCAGCCGTAAGTGATTCCCGCTAGGACAAGTGGGCATAGACACAGGACACTTCTAGCTCAGATGCAGCATGTAAAGCTCGCATGGAATGTTTTTGTTCTCAGAACAGCCAAATGTGCACTCTCCAAGGGTCTTTGCCAGGGAAGCACTCGTCCCTCCTTTAAAACAGATTCTCTAGTTTGGTTAGACTTACCCCCTCAGCCACTGCAGCAATGGGAGGCCAAGCCAAGGGACCCCGAAGCCCCTCCTGTTGGAGGCCCTTGTCTTGAGTGAAGTGGCTGGCCAGCTTCATCAGAGGATTGGAGCCCCCACACTCCGGCTCCACCAGCTCCCGCATTGCCATGGTGGGCGGTAGGAGAATGTTGCACCCACGCAACCCTCAGCCTGTCCAGAAAAGAAGCATTGCAAGATATGCGCAGTTATAGAACTACAAATCTTCACCACCACCAGAAAAAATATAGGGGGGGTGGGGCACAGAAGGGCAAAGTGCATTTCAGGGTGGGGTGAGCCCACACATTACACTTCTGAAAGAGAAATAAGGGTATTATTTCACACGAAAGCTTCCATCCTGAATATACTTTATCTGAAGTAAGTCCTATTGGTTTTGTTGGCTTAAGTTTCCAGGTAAGCATGGTTCCTCCCAGCCCACAGGTGTACGCATTTAACTCCAGATGCATATATACACCCTTGGGTAAAAATGGTTTAAGGTAGCAGCCTTATTTTAATTTCCAGGTTGATTCAGCAGTTCACCCTCCCCCCCCTCCTCTAGCACTGCTTATATGCAAATCTTCTGTCCAGTCCAGATCATAACACCACAAGCCTGCTAGGTAAGGCAACCTGGACCTCAATTGCAATTTAAATGCAGCTCCCTTAAGCCTCCATTCAGTGGCAAATCCAAATTAGCCTCTGCATGTAATGCCACTTGTCTCCTAAGCCCTGCCATACAGAAGCAGGCGGAGGTCAGCAATAATGAGTGCAGTAGTACAACTACTCTGTACATGTTCAGGAGTGCTGTCTTGACTTCACTGCTATTTCACACATTCCAAGGACTGAGCCCTGGCCCTGTGAACAGGTTCCAGGGGGCTGAGCCGTGGTGGCGCACATCAAACCCCAAACCAAATGCTTTACTTCCATCAAGCGGCATGCACAGGGAGGAGGGGAACAGCTCGAGCAGGGTTTGATTCTGGAGCCTCCCCCTCCTCTTCTCTTACGTCACTGTTCCGAGGGGGCTCCTTCTCGTCTCCCCCGCTCCGCAGGCTAACCAGTCTCCTTCTTCCACAAGCTTTGGGGAAGAAAAAACCAACCAATTCACCAGGCTTGTAAGGCCTCGTTTTCTCCCTCTACGAAGGCCGAATTTCCCGACCTCCTCACAGCCCTTTTCCTGGGTAGCTGCCTAAAGGGGTGGTGGTCCCGATGCTCTCCCCCAGTGGAGGCACCCAGTGCGCAATCTGGAAACAGTAAGAGGGGTCCCCCCTCCCCCGCAATACCTGCCTGCAAAGTCCTGCCTGTCTTGATCTTTCAACATTCAGAAGGCAAGCAGGGGGCGGAGCCAGAGCTTAAAGGGCCAGGCACGACTTTAAGGCCGGTGGCCACAATGCAACTTTTGCGGGGACTGTCGGCAAGCGCAGCCCAATTGAGAACGCGATCTTATCAAATGTGAACGCGGTCGCGGAAATATCAATCAAATGGCAGTGCAACAGGAGATGGCATTTTGCTCCAAAGTAAGTGTGGTTATGATTTCAGGTTTGCCTGGGAGCAAGTAGCACACATCTCCCACCACCATTGAACTCGCTCCCCGGACTACTACGTCTCATTAAACTCAGTGGGGCTTACTTTTGAGTAGACAACATGCTGTAAAATATACGTTTACGGGTAGAAAAATACGTGGCAGGACAAAAGGACGCTCTGATGAAAAAAATGTCTTTTTTTTGGGTTACGGTCTTAATGGGGCGTGGCTATGGAGGGTGTCACGACCGACACGACGAACTCTTGTACTGTATTTTAGAATTTTCCACTGCCACGCTTGTTGTTGTTCAGTCGTGTCCGACCCTTCGTGATCCCATGAACCATATCCCGCCAGGCTTTCCTGTCCTCCGCTATCTTCCTGAGTCCGCTCATTTTCATGCTCGTCGCATCGGTGATGCTGTCTATACCTTCCCCTTCTCCTTTTGCCTTCAATCTTTGCACGCTACGCTACTGCCACGCTACTACATGTCAAAGCACCCGCAGCTACACCACAACACACAGGCGCATGCAAACAACTTCAGCGTAACCCAGTCCAGTTTATCAAGTCAACTCTCCAAGAGCTCCGGACTCAGTTGGTAGGTGTATAGCAAATGGAAGTTAAAATTGAAGAGGAGAGAGCCCCAGAAGCAGTTCTTCCCGAGGCAAGCCACCTAGATAGGGGAACACTACGGAGCTGGTGAGAAAAACGGCGGCTTCTTGCTACAGAAACAGGGGACTTGCCATGTCAAACCTGCCCCTGTCCACTAGGAAAGCTTCCTTCCCGGGCTAACAGCAGCTTTGGAGGGGCTATTTTCATCAGGACCATGGCACAGCAGGAAAGGGTTAATACCCCTTTCCTTCCACGCGTGTTGCTGCCAAGTTCAGATCACCCTTTCCCCCTCACATTGCTGCTATTACAGTTTAAGAAGCAAACATGCAGAGCCAAACTAGATACTTAATGCAATGAGGACTTTGGGCCTGAGTTGTGAATGAGAAAGTCCTTGAGGCATTGCTCACCCTTTGCCATGCACTCCAATATCTCCCAGTCCCTGCAACCCTGCCTGTAATGTGGGGGTATTAAATCTGACCTGCTTGACAGGGCTGTTGTGAGGAGGAGTTCTAAGATAACGTTTGTGCGAAGTACTCGGAATACTCGTAAAGTGTTCTGGAAATGCTATATTCAAAATCCATATCCTAGTAATATCTTTATTAGGACTAACCAAAAAGACACAAAATCTTGAGCAGCAGGTTCTTGTGTTCCTCAGGTTATATGTAAGAAAAACAAAAATATAAGGGGAGGGGGAGCTGAGGCCAGTGAAATCCCCCCCAAGGCCTGCATTTTATAAAAGTATTACGCTGGATTCAAGAGGATTTATATGCGGACTCGTGATATTAGCCTCACGAGGTGGTAGATGCTGATCAGGCTGCACTCAGTAGGGCTAGGAATAAGGAGAGCTGTACCCCATGTTTAAAAAAATCTAAAATCTGGAAGTTTACTCTGTTCTGTCTCCAATGCTCACTGAAGCACACAGCCCCTTGTAAGACAGACAGCAGACGGAAAAGAGAAACATGGTAGTCTTTTAACATTTAGTAAAGCTGAAGATTAAATTGAGGTGTTTCACTAAGCGGTCAATAGAAGTCAGATTGGTAGTATTGCCTAGTAGCTGGAGGGCATGTCACCCTCAAAGCAGTAAAGTCCCACCTTCAAGTAGTAGAAGATATTTTTCTTAAGGAATCATATTGTAGGTTGAAGGCAGGTGTAAGCCTTCATGGATGCCAGAAGTTGCCTGAATAAACATTTGCTGCCTTGTTGAAAATGGCTGCCTCAAAATGCAGCAACTGTGCACTCAAACCGTTTCTATCATGTGTGTGTCTTCACCCATATTAAACTGGGCTTTCTAGGTTTGCAACACTGCAACTCTGCTCTGACTGTCTGATTTAAATGTCAAGGCCCATCAGCAGTTAACTGAAGGAGGCAATTGGTGAGGTGGGCTGAGAGGGCAGTTGTAGCCATCTTGTGGGGAACTTATTTTAAATATTGATATGCCCCCTTTTTACTTCCGAAATCTACAAAGTGGCTCACAAGAAATCCATAACTTTGCCTGTAACTGTAAAGAATTAACATAAGAGAGTGTCTTGCTCCTCCTACATTCCTTATACTGTCCATATAAGAACTGGTGTCAGAGGTGGGGCAAGGAGGTGAGACTATTAAAAGATTCAGACGAGCAGATTTGTACTACAGGTTGTTTTAGGGAAAAAGATTGTAGACAGGTCAGTCAGCTCTAGAGGAGAAAGTACAGTCCAGCTGGACTATGCTGGAAGAAAAGGTCAAACCCAGTCAGCTGGGACTTTGCTGGATCAGCAGTTAGAAAATGTGCAAGCTGGCTTACAAGGTCGGCCACAGAAGACTCGGCAAGATCTAGTAGTCAATCTGGGAATGGCCTGGAGGTCTGAGCCAAAGAACGAGGTAACTTGAAGTGTAAAAGATTTAAACCAGTTGGCCCCGGTGAGATTCATAGAAGCCCACAACTGATCAATAAAAACAAAACTAAACATACAAAAATGTACAGTGGAAATCACAGCAAGCAACAACAAAAAATCCCCATTCAAAGCCAGCATAAACGATATTTTCCAGCAACAGAAAATCTGACCGCCCCAATTTTTTTACTTGGCACCTGAAGGAATATACAGTCAGACCTTTTTATCCACTGGGGTTCTGTTCCTGGAACCACAGTGTATAAAAGAAAAATCAGTGTTATATGAAAACCGGGGTGGGGAGCAGTACCACATTACCTCTGTTCTAGCATTTTTGGGCAGAGGGGTACCCAGGCTCCCCAGCAACTGGGGCGGAAAAGCCCGCCGCCCCATTATGCAAATTAAGTAAGTAATTTGCATAATGAGCTTTCGGGGTTTTTTTAATGTTTTTTCGCGGTTTTTCCGCAAATTTAAAGTGTAAAAACAGGGATTTTCAAAGTGTGTGTGTGCTTTGCGGCCACTCAAAGTGTGTGTGTGCTTTGCGGCCACTTATCTGATCTCCAGGACATTCCTCCAGCAGGCTGGCAGCAGCAGCAACGATCGCAAACCTGCCGGACTCGGAGTTTGCTTGCGCATGCCCAGTCCGTCCTTGCTAACTCCCTGGGTTTGCGCATGCGTAAACTCAGGAAACTCCTGCGCCAGGGCACACAGCCTCTCCCTGCTCCGGGCGCAGGAGTTTCCGGAGTTTACGCATGCGCAAACTCAGGGAGTTAGCAAGGACGGACTAGGCATGCGCAAGCAAACTCGGCAGGTTTGCGATCGTCGCTGCTGCTGCCAGCCTGCTGGAGGAATGTCCTGGAGATCAGATAAGTGGCCGCAAAGCACACACACACTTTGAGTGGCCGCAAAGCACACACACACTTTGAAAATCCCTGTTTTTACACTTTAAATTTGCGGAAAAACCGCAAATAAATATTCAAATTAAAGGATTCCCGCGCCCCACTCCCGAGCCTCTCCGCCCCTCCCAGAGCCTCTCCGCCCTGACGCCCTGGGGCCCACCGCCCCACCGCACCATGTCAGCGGACGCCTCTGTTTTTGGGCTTCCCTCCTCCTGAGTTTGTTTAAACTGACTGGGGGAAAAAGGAAAACCACTACCAGAAGCAACCTGTAGATGGTGCCAGAGACTCCTGGTTGCATCTTTTTTTCTTTTTTCAGCAGCTTAAAGAGGCCCGGAAGTGTCTGGCACCCCCCCCCCCGACAGATTCCCGGTTGTGGTTTTTTTCTTTTTTCAGCGATTTGGATGCGTGCAGGAGATGGGAAGCGGCTGGCAGGCCCCGACAACACTGAAAAAAGAGGTAATGTGGCATGGTCGGACTCCCTCTTCCACAGTTTTGCCACCCGTGTTGAGTCAAATCCGTGGATAAAAAAACGTAGATAAAAAGGTCCAACTGTACATATAGTTTTGTTGTTTAGTCGTGTCCGACCCTTCGTGTTCCCATGAACCATATCCCGCCAGGCCTTCCTGTCCTCCACTATCTTCCTGAGTTCGTTCATTTTCATGTTTGTTGCATCGGTGATGCTGTCTAACCATCTCATCCTTTGCCTTCCCCTTCTCCTTTTCTCCTTCAATCTTTCCCAGCATCAGAGTCTTCTCCAGAGAGTCCTCTCTTCGCATTAGGTGGCCAAAATATTTGAGCTTCAGCCTCAGTACCTGTCCTTCCAGGGAACAGTCAAGGTTGATTTCATTTAGAATTGACTGATTTGGTCTCCTAGCAGTCCAAGGGACTCTCGGGAGTCTTCTCCAGCACCACAGTTCGAAAGCATCTATTCTTCGGCACTCAGTCTTCCTTATGGTCCAACTCTCGCAACCATACATTGCTACTGGGAACACCATCGCCCTGACTATACGAACTTTTGTTGACATGGTGAAGTATAGGGGCCCAAAAAACCTCCACTAGGAGGGGAAGTCCACAAAGTTGAGCTCTAAACATTTAAACATGGAACATCAGAAAGGTCTGAAATGCTTTTTGTAGAAAACCAGGAGGTACTTACTACTTCTTCAAATGTAAAAAGAAAATATCAAGGGAGAACTGAAATCGAACATTATGATTTAAACAGAAGGAAGACCTCTGAAATAGACTTCTGAAAGGTGACCAATCATGAAAGGGAGAAAGTGAGGAAATTAAGCAATACGATCTAATGGAGTCACATTTAGACCTGGGCCCTTTTTTTTTTAACTAGTGGAAGTGGCGAGGGGGGGGGGAGCCCTGAGTGGACTACTGAAAATCGTAATGAGGTCAGTCCCATTAAAAAGATTCAGTCATGCTCCTTGCCAAGAATAGATGACACACTAGATACTTGGCTGGGTTCACATGTTTTTTCACACTGGGTTTCGAAAGTGGATACTGGCAGTGAAAACCAATCCCAGGGACAAGGGAGAAGCCTACTTTCGTAGCAGGGCAAAGGTTTTGGCAAGGGCAGTCTGCTTACGTAATACATCTGCAACATTTGAAAGGCTGATGGCTAAGCTTCTTCGTGGGATGTCTCTTTCTGCTTGCTTATTATACTTAGGTAATATACTAACGTACGACAAGGCCTGTGAGCAGCAATTACACCTGCGGAGGAAAAGGACTGGGCTGAAAGACCAAGGGAAAGTCTGGGTACCTGGAGGCTAACCTAAGCATGCCTAATATGACTGGAAAATGTGTTTACCCTGCTTCCATGGCATGGAAGTTAAGACAGGGTACAGGTGCATTAATTTATATTTTCCATGCATTTTCAGGCATGGGTAAATTTCACTCTTCAACCATCTCTTTAAGATACAGTATTTTTATCCTAGAATTTCATTATTTATTTATTTATTTATTTATTTTAAAAAAATTATATCCTGCCTTATCCCATGCCGAGGCAAATGCCCAAGGCGGCTTACAACAAAAATTAAAAAACATAGTTTAAAATACAGAAATAAGTTTAAAACAATACATACTTAATTTAAAAACAATAAAATCTACTGGGGGGGCAACAGTATGGAGCACAAAAGCAGCATGGCAGAGCATCTTGAGACACAGGAGGCAGACGACAACCCATCATCCAAACGCTAGACGAAACAAAAACGTTTTGAGCCCTCGCCGAAAAGTCATGAGGGAGGGGGTGGTTCTCAGATCCCCTGGCAGGGAGTTCCACAGTTGTGGCGCCACAGCAGAGAAGGCTCGCCCACGTGTTGCCACTCCCCTAACTTGCGATAGAGGTGGTACACGCAGGAGAGCCCCCTCAGATGACCTAAGAGAGCGGGCCGGAATGTATGGGAGAAGGCGGTCCCTCAGATATCCTGGACCCGAACCGTGAAGGAGGGCTTTAAAGATCATTACCAGCACCTTGAATTTCGGAAACGCCCAGAAACAAATGGGCAGCCAGTGCAGCCGCTGAAGCAGCGGCTCAACAGAGTCAAACTGTTGCCTAGCTCCAGCGACCACCCGAGTGGAGCAGATCCCGGACAACTCGAAAGAGCTCTGCTGGTCAGCTACTCGCAGACGCAATGGTGGCAGAGAAAAACGCCTTGTTCGCTGCCATCACCGCCACAGAGTAGGCCCTGAAATGGGCTCTAGCCCGTGTTCGGTCAGATTCATCACAAGTTTTCCTCCACCGTCGCTCTAGGCATCGGCCCAGTCATTTCATTGCCCGCAGCTCCTCAGTGAACCAAGGAGCCGCCTTGGCTCGATGACAAGGCTGTGGCCGTTCGGGAGTGATCTGATCCAATGCTCTAACTGCCTCCCCATACCACAGGGCATAAGAACATAAGAAGAGCCCTGCTGGATCAGGCCAAAAGCCCATCTAGTCCAGCTTCCTGTATCACACAGTGGCCCCACCAGATGCCTCAGGGAGCACACAAGACAACAAGATAACCTGTTTCCCGTTGACACTCCCTTGCACCTGGCACAGAGAAAACCCACTTCTAAAACCAGGTGGTTGCTTATGGCTTGTAACCTGTGATGGTCTTTTCCTCCATGAATCTGTCCAAACCCCTTTTAAAGGCATCTAGGCCAGGTGCCATCACCACATCCTGTGGCAAGGAGTTCCACAGATGAATTACACGCTGGGTAAAGAAATATTTTCTTTTGTCTGTTCTAACTCTCCCTCCACTCAATTTTAGTGCATGTCCCCTGGTTCTAGTGTTGTGTGAGAGGGAGAAGAATTTCCCTCTATCCACTCTCTCCATCCCATGCATAATTTTATGTCTCAATCATGTCCCCCCTCAGGCGCCTTTTTTCTAGGCTGAAAAGCCCCAGACGCTGTAGCCTTTCCTCATAAGGGAGGTGCTCCAGCCCACGAATCATTCTGGTCGCTCTTTTCTGCACCTTTTCCAATTCTACTATATCCTTTTTGAGGTGTGGTGACCAGAACTGGACACAATACTCCAGATGTGGCCTTACCATCAGGGCAGCCAGAGCATCAGATGAATCACTGACCCGGGAAGCTGGGAATTCCCCCAGAGCCCTCAGGAAACCATCCGGATCCATCAGTCTCCGGGGGCGGACCATACAATTCGGTCTCCCAGCTCTGCAGGGGTGATTAAACGTTGCCAGTCTGAAACTCACCAGATAGTGATCCGTCCAAGACAGAGGAGTGATCTTAATCTCCTCCATGGGCAGATCACCATCCCCGTACCCACCAGTGAACACCAAGTCCAATGTGTGCCCCGCACCATGCGTTGGGGCCGTGATCCATTGAGACAGGCCCATGGTCGCCATGGCGGCCATGAAGTCCTGAGCCGCCGCTGTCACAGGGGCCTCGGCATGAACATTGAAGTCCCCCAGCACTAACAGGCGTGGGGACTCCAGGGCCACCACCGAGATCACCCTGGTCAGCTCAGGTAGGGAAGCCGATGGGCAACCAGGTGGACGGTACACCAATAGCAATCCCATCCTGTCTCGCCCCTGTAGCACGATGCGGAGACACTCAAACCCGGTACACTGTGGGACAGGGTATCCGGTGAGGGAGATGTAATCCCGATAGACCACAGCAACACCACCCCCTTGCCCCTGTAGCCGCGGCTGCTGCATTACCCGGTATCCCGGTGGACACAGCTGGGAAAGGTTCACACCACCAGCTGCATCCAACCAGGTCTCCATGATGCAAGCCAGGTCGGCACCCTCCTCCAGGATTAAATCCCGAATTAAGGAGATCTTGTTGTTAACCAACCTGGCATTTAATAGCAGCAGTTTAAGGCCACAGGGGTTTGTCCCAGGCACTCCCCAGGCTCCTGGGTTGGGGGAAGGCCTAGAAAGAGGGATGGTCTGCCTATGATCATCCCGCCTTCTCCTGAAACGGCCAGGCCAGCCCCCACCGCCATATCGCCCTCGGCCCGTTACACTTTTTATGGTGGCGCCACTACTCCCTCGAACATCCCAACACATCTTCCCGGAAAGGGCTCACACAACCACAGACACACACTTAGACAAATACAACCCCAACAGAAAACATTAATGCTGGCTCCAGTGTCTCTATAGCAGTTTAAGGGGTAGGGAAAAACAACAAGGAAATCAGCCAGACAAGAGGCACTCTCACCAACCCCAAGTCCAGAAGGAGTCCTGCTGCCCCCTATACCTCCCACTACTCCTCACCCCACTCTCACCAGGGTTACAAAAACTGAGAAGAACAGGGCCCTCCCCATGTCGCTCAGAAGGATAATCCCCTCTGGTGCTGCAGATGTTAAAAACCCCAGGATAATAACCTCCACCATTATTTCCATTATTTCCGAAAAAAGAAATTCACCGAATTACATAAGCCCTCACTGATGAGAGATAAAGTCCTCAGTGATGTAACTTCACTGCAGGTCTATAATAGTTATTTATATGGCTCTTGAAGGGGTTGAATAATAATAATAATAATAATAATAATAATAATAATAATATACAGTATTTATATACCGCCTTTCTTGGTCATTGGATTTCTCCTCTGATTTTAATCCAAGGCGGTGTACATGGGCAGGCTTTAATCCCCCTAATGTTTTTTTTTTATTATTACAATATATAAACGTCCAATCTTTCGTGAACAGCTACATTCCAGGTGGTATCCTTTTGCAGTCTGGCTTTTCTGCTGGCCGGCGCCTCCCACACTCGACCGACACAGTTTATTTATTTTTATTTTTCACATTTTTATACCGCCCTTCCTCCAAGGAGCTCAGAGTGGTGTACATATTTCCTCCCCTCCTTTTTTTGTCCTCACAACAACCCTGTGAGGTAGGTGGGGCTGAGAGATAGTGACTGGCCCAAGGTCACCCAGGAAGCTTCGTGGCTGAGCGGGGATTTGAACCTGGATCTTCCAGGTCTAAGTCCGACTCCCAAACTACTACACCGTCCTGGCTCTCATGGAGGCTTTTCGCAGCTTTTTGTCAGCGGTGTGTCTCGAACTTGCCATTTGCCGATCTTTAGGCTTTGGAAGGCGGCGGCTCTACCGACTGAGCCAGACCCCCTCTGCCTGAAAGCACCTCACTAATATTATCTCGGTTATCTTTACATCAACCCTATAAGGTAGACCAGCGATTTTCAACCACTGTGCCGCAGTACATTGGTATGCCAGGAATGGTCCGCAGTTGCACCACAGGAGTTTGGAGGAGGGTCATTTATTAGTAGGGCTATTGGCAGATGTGAGCCCCCTGCTGGCAGCATGGTTTGCCTTGTCAATTTCCAAAAACTGATGCTGTGCCTTGACAATTTTAGTGCCTTGTCAGTGTGCCGTGAGATGAAAAAGGTTGAAAATTACTGAGGTAGATTATTTTTTAATTATCCCAATATGATTCCTGTGTTTATCTTAATAGTTGTCCTCATTTTGCCATGAAAAGTAGCAGCTAAACCTGAGCCAGAGTGGCTTACGACAACCCTAGAATATGGTACACTGTTGTTTTCAGAGACTGCAAGAAAAGGAACATGAGAGAGAGAGAGAGAGAGAGAGAGAGAGAGAGAGAGAGAGAGAGAGAGAGAGAGAGAGAGAGAGAGAGAGAGAGGAGTGCAGCAGCAGCAGCAGCAGCAGCAGCAAGTCACTGGTAGAAGTGAGACAACCCAGACTGCAAATCAACCCAAGTCTGGCATCAGCTCTTCTCTTTCACACTCACAAACATGCAGCACCACTTCACATATGCACAGCAACTTCCCTGCCCCAACCTGATGACTGCAATGAAAGTACATTTTCTTGGTGGTGGGGGAAGCACTCTCCATCTGAGAAGTGACAATTCTGCTAATGAGCACTACGGTACCGTTACTTGCACTTACAGTGCAATTTTATTCATGTCTACTCAACAGCAAGTCCCACTGAGTTCAGGGGGACTTATTTCCAGGTATGCGTGAGTAGGGTTACTTAGTTAATGACTGATTACAATGAAACTTTGAAACTTCATGGTTTCTCATGAAGTCAGGAAACAGGAGACTTCTGCAACATCCTTCAATCTGTCTAAACCAGCGATTTTCAACCCTTTTCATCTCATGGCACACTGACAAGACACTAACATTTTCAGGGCACACCATCAGTTTTTTTACAATTGACAAGGCACACCGCACTGCCGGTCCCCCATGGCCCTACTAATAAATTACCTGGCCCCAAACTCCTGCGGCACACCTGCAGACCATTCATGGCACACCAATGTGCCACACAGCACACCGGTTGAAAATCGCTGGTCTAAACTAAAGTATACTTTGGGTGGACACAAAAATGGTAGGCTACCTGGGACGCCTCTTCCTGAAAACAAGCTTTATAAACATCTGTAACTTGGTAATTCTTCAGCAGAGTTTTCTGAAATTTGCCCCCTCACCAGGCAGATTCTCTATGCCAACTGCCTTGATTTAATGATGAATAGAATTTTCCAGCTTTATATTGATAGACTGTTCAAACCCCAGCTGCCTCATCTATGCAACCAGACTCATAGCTGTAAAATACAGTATAACAAATAAAATAGATATGTAACTTCATTGAATACAATATGATAGCATGCTGGTCACCTATCCTTTGCAGCAAAAGAAGCTAGGTTGCTAGTACACTGGCTCTCTGAGTTTCAGGGATCTGACTTACGGACAGCTGCGTTGGAGCTTTTGCGCAGGCGCAGCACGCCTGTTGTGGTGCTTGTGCACAGGCATGATAGCACTGGACTGGCAAGGACTGACTGTTTTGCAGTACATATGTTCCAACTTCCTCCAGAACGGAACCGGAACGTATGTTGGGGACTTTGTGTACTTGCTGAACATTTCATCCCATATTCTCTGCAGTTGGCACCAAGCTTGTGGCCACTAGAGGGCAGGATCATAGGTAAAAAAACAACAACACAGTACAGTATTAAGCTTTCTATCAATTAACTTCTCCCTTGCCATCAATGCTTGGCTGGCTACACTGTGCACTATGAAATCTTGGAGTCCTCAGCATCTTCAGCAACAGAATTCAGTGAAGATATAAGTTATATTGATGCATCCTTCAAGCGATGACATGGGACTGAGAGCGGGTGGGCAGTCATACTCTTGAATTTTAAAAACACGAAGTAGATAATAGATTAATATATCAGACAGAAAAGTTTAGTATAGATCTCTACCAGATGCAAACTGAAGTGGTACAGCCCAGAATTCTACCACTTCCATCAACTATCTCATGCTGTATTAATAAACAAGCCTCAGTGTACAATACCACAGGGTTTTTATTTTACAGCATTTTTTAATTTACTTTTAGGCCTCTTTTTTTAGTCCCATTGTAGAGACCACCTAGGCAGCTTTCAGCACTTCACTTATTAAACAATATTCAACCAGCTGCAAAACAAAAATCAAAACTGGGCCAGGATGGTGTAGTGGTTTGGGAGTCGGACTTAGACCTGGAGGATCCAGGTTCAAATCCCCGCTCAGCCACGAAGCTTCCTGGGTGACCTTGGGCCAGTCACTATCTCTCAGCCCCACCTACCTCACAGGGTTGTTGTGAGGACAAGAAGGAGGGGAGGAAATATGTACACCACGCTGAGCTCCTTGGAGGAAGGGCGGTATAAAAATGTGAAAAATAAAATAAATAAAATCATCACAACAGAGCAGTGAGCACAAAATACAGGTGGGCCCCCATATCCGCTGGGGATATGTTCCAGGCCCCTCCGTGGATACTTGAAACCGTGGATAAGAGTGATTTCCATGGTTTCCTGAGGGGCCCCCCACCCTGCCTTCCCTGCAGGCAGGCATGCTTGCCCCCCCCCAGCTCTTATTTTTCTTTCAGCAAGCTTTGTTTCTTCCTTAAAACAAACAGAGAAGCAGCCTCCATTGCAGGCAAGTAGAATGAGACTAAGTCCTAGAGAGGCTCTGCAAGGTTTCTGTTAACCTCGCAGAGCCTCTCTAGTACTTAGTCTCGTTCTACTTGCCTGTAATAAGCAGCCAGAGGCTGCTTCTCCTGTTTGTTTAAGGAAGAAACAAAGCTTACTGGGGGAAAAAGGAAAAGCCTGTGGGGGTCCCCACGATCCGTGGATAACTGAAACCGTGGATAGCGAATCAGTGGATATGGGGGCCCACCTGTACAGTATAGGCTTATAGCCTAGGCAAACAGAGGAACAAGGAGGAAAACAATCACTAGGCATCTGGACTAACAGGATATTCAGCATTTATATATCCTTTTTTTTAATGTTTGGAGCCGTTCACATACATCATCTCAGTAGGTCCTACAAGAGCCTGTACTAATGTGGACCAGTATTATTATGTTCATGTCTTGAAGAATTGCCTAAAGCAGTGGTTTCCAACCTGGGGGTCACAACACCTAAGGGGTTGCAGAATGTCCGCTGGATGGCCACACCCAAGACGGTGGCTTGTTCCTCCCCCCCCCCCGAAGAAGAAGAAGCATCTGATGCTCTCTTGGGGTTTGTTTGGTCGCCTTGTATTACTTTCTGCTTGCTTTATAGTAACTCTGTTAATATTAGCTCTTAATATTAGCTCTTAATAATATTATATCCTCCCCCCCAAATGGGGCTGCTTATATGAGTACAACTTCTAAAATGTGATTTATTAAAGTGTGATTTATTAAAAGCAATGACATCACTTCCTGCTTATTGACATCACTTCTGGCCCTAGGACTTGGGGGGGTCCCGACAGATTGTCATTGTATAAAAGGGGGTCCCGGTGCTAAAATGGTTGGGAACCACTGGTCTCAAGCTCAGTCATGAATGAGTCCTTGACCGAGGTGAGATTTGACCAGGGGACATCTCAGAATACACCTTTACCCATGACACTATGCCATCTCTCAAGCGATTGCACAGATGCACAGCAACCCACCAAGATAACTGTCCACACTGTCACTCCAGCAAAGGCCATGATCATTTCAACTGTAACCCTGTTGTGTTTCTATGTTGTGGGTACCCAAGGGGTACCAGGTGGGACCAGTGATTTCAGCTTGGTTGCCCAGCGGGCAGAATGTATGGACAGGCTCCGTGGAGCTTCGGGATGCAAAAAGGAACAAAAATAAAGTCACAAAAAGTGGAGGCACCAAAAAGTGAGCTCAAAAGATGGTAAACACAGCACTGATTTAAAAAGAAAGATCTTTCACTTTGCCAGCAAAGGACACAGACTTGACCGCCCAAGTTCTGTAAAGTACAGAGGAAATACAGGAACTTATATACATTTAGAATTACATTGAAGCCATGGACAGTATTGAACACATGAATGCATTTGAAAGGAGAACCAATGAACAGAAGGATCCAAAGAAAATTCATAGAAGTAGCCAGTAAGATCTTGGATTCATTGTTGTTGTTGTTGTTGTTCAGTCGTTAAGTCGTGTCCGACCCTTCGTGATCCCATGAACCATATCCCGCCAGGCCTTCCTGTCCTCCACTATCTTCCTGAGTTCGCTCATTTTCATGTTCGTTGCATCGGTGATGCTGTCTAACCATCTCATCCTTTGCCTTCCCCTTCTCCTTTTGCCTTCAATCTTTCCCAGCATCAGAGTCTTCTCCAGAGAGTCCTCTCTTCGCATTAGGTGGCCAAAATATTTGAGTTTCAGCCTTAGTATCTGTCCTTCCAGGGAACAGTCAGGGTTGATTTCATTTAGGATTGACTGATTTGATCTCCTAGCAGTCCAAGGGACTCTCAGGAGTCTTCTCCAGCACCACAGTTCGAAAGCATCTATTCTTCGGCGCTCAGCCTTCCTTACGGTCCAACTCTCGCAACCATACATTGCTACTGGGAACACCATCGCCCTGACTATGCGAACTTTTGTTGGCATGGTGATATCTCTGCTTTTTATTATGCTGTCTAAGTTTGCCATAGCTTTCCTTCCAAGGAGTAAGCGTCTTTTAATTTCATGGCTGCTGTCTCCGTCTGCAGTGATCTTGGAGCCCAGAAAAGTAAAATCTGTTACTGCTTCCATTTCTGCCCCTTCTATTTGCCAGGAATTGATGGGACCAGATGCCATGATCTTAGTTTTATTAATGTTGAGTTTCAAGCCAACTTTTGCACTCTCCTCTTTCACCCTCATCAAGAGGCTCTTTAGTTCTTCTTCACTTTCTGCCATTAGGGTGGTATTGTCTGCATATCTGAGCTTGTTGATATTTCTCCCGGCAATCTTGATTCCGGCTTGCGATTCATTCAGCCCTGCATTTCTCATAATGTACTCTGCATATAAGTTAAATAGGCAGGGTGACAATATACAGCCTTGCCGTACTCCCTTCCCAATTTTGAACCAGTCGGTTGTTCCATGGCCGGTCCGAACTGTTGCTTCTTGACCCGCATACAGGTTTCTCAGGAGACAGGTAAGGTGGTCTGGTACCCCCATCTCTTTAAGAATTTGCCACAGTTTGTTGTGATCCACACAATCAAAGGCTTTTGCGTAGTCAATGAAGCAGAAGTAGGTGGTTTTTGGGAACTCTCGTGCTTTCTCCATGATCCAGCGCATGTTGGCAATTTGATCTCTAGTTCCTCTGCCTCTTCGAAACCCAGCTTGTACGTCCGGTAGTTCTCGGTCCACGTACTGCTGAAGCCTAGCTTGTAGGATTTTGAGCATAACCTTGCTAGCATGTGAAATGAGTGCAATTGTGCGATAGTTTGAGCACTCTTTGGCACTGCCCTTCTTTGGAATTGGAACGTAAACTGACCTTTTCCAATCCTTTGGCCACTGCTGAGTTTTCCAAATTTGTTGGCATATTGAGTGCAGCTCAATTCATGGATTGGATTCATGATTCATACTTGGTTCATACTTCCAGCCAATTACAATTGTAAATTGCAGGCAGAAAGAACAACCAATAAATGGCAAGATCCTAAAGTTAACCCAATGAAAAGTATGTGCTTTGTGTAATTGAGGAACCAATTAGGTCTTGGCTGCAGATGTGGTAATATCCCATGCGTGATTCATGCAGACCCTGGTCAGAATGGCGAGGGGAGGGGAACAGATTTCTGGTTATGAATGGGAAAGCCCAGGCTTAAACAATACAACCATTTAGATATGCAGCCTGGAGATGATTGACACAAAGGACTGGTGCCTGAGTTACATTTGGGGCACAGGAAGAGACATTCAGTTACAGAATAAAATGATGAAGTTATGCTAAGCAGTTACAAAGTTACAATGGTGCAAAAGGCAGACTCTTTTGACTCATGATTGATTCATTGGAGAAGGCTGAAGATATTCCTAGATCACGGGCATTGTCTTCCCTGTCTCCCCTGAAGCCACCACGGGGCAAGTCGACAGTGACCTCAGAAGACAGTCAGGATTGTTTTTACACCAAAGATGACATTTTGTTCCGTGTTTACAGCATACAACTTCCCTCAGTAAAGCCCCCTTTTCCTAGGAATGCCTTTGCCCTGATGAGAGGAGACTTTAACTCCTTCTTGTGCCCCCCCCCGGTTTGTACCCCAGGAAGGAGTCCAGACTCAAACTGGTCCTTTTGCTGCCGGGCAAGCAGCACCCCCAGAAACTGGTTTCTTTGCATACTTGGAGAAGATCCAGCCAGTTACGTTAGGCTAGAATGCCCTTCTACACAGGCGGATCGGGTCCCTCCCATGTGAGGACCCACTCCTGAGAAAACTCTGTTGACCCCTGGCAGGGATCAGGAAAACACAACATTAAACAATTAGCCAGAATCCAGCAAAAGCTCCAACGCACTTTCCCTAATTAAAGCAGCACTTTCTAAGAACCGGCTGCGCTTTAAAACGGTTGCCTTTTGATGCATTTCTAAACGGATTTGGAGGGGGGGGGGATGATGTATTCTGCGATTCTTCCTGCTCTCACGAATGTACATAAAATTGGGCCATTTTGGTGCCCACTTCATCTATGGCAAATACGAATGCAGGGAGTCTCACCACCACCATCCTAAGGTGATGCGCCTTCAGTGAAACGCTGGCCCACCAGTGAATTCCCACACGTATGGGTGGGCATCTCCATCATCTTGCAATCGCTCCTCTCCCACAAAGCAGATTGGGCAAAGCCAAATGGCCCAGTGACCCTTGCCCTAGTAGCAGAAGAAACAAAACAGTCTCT
Organism: Plestiodon gilberti rubricaudatus; assembly: GCA_026170595.1. Classification (NCBI taxonomy): domain Eukaryota; kingdom Metazoa; phylum Chordata; class Lepidosauria; order Squamata; family Scincidae; genus Plestiodon; species Plestiodon gilberti. The sequence goes on along the minus strand of JANXHW010000002.1, from coordinate 102,420,930 downwards.
TTGGAGCCCAATCCTATGCCTGTCTATTCAGCAGTCCCATTATAGTCAACTTACCTAGAAGTGTGGATAGGATTGCAGCCTTCCTTAAAGATGAACAAATAGATTGAAGCATAAACTTTCATGCGTGCCAGTTCACAAAAAGCTTATGCTTCAATAAATATGTAACAGAATTAAAACAACACAGAGCTAACCCTTGAGAACCTTTTTTACAGCGGCAGGATAAACCTTGAGGGGAAAATGTACTTTACACTTTCTCAGAGGAACTCTCTCAACCTTATTCTTTTTTTTTTTTTCCCCTTTATATCTTTCCAGATCTCAGCTCTCTGCTGGTGCTAGACTAGTGCTGAGTCCCGCGGTCTAGCTGAAAGTAACCTCCAACGGAGAGTGGCATTTCCCTCACCACACACTAAACACCAATAATATGGGACTTTTCAAGCAGTGCATCATGGTCAAGACTGGGGGGGGGGGAGAGCTTTGCGAAACTCCGATGGGAGGAGAGATGGGAGGATAATAAAAAGCGTCGGCGACCAGCAGACCCACAGAGAGGCCCCTTGCGTGCAGAGAGCGGGGCAGCTTCTCGACCGCAGTTCAGAGAGTGGGCGTTCCTGTCTGCAGCAGCCACTGTCTCCACCCCTTCACTGACGCACCAGAAAGGTCCCGGAGCTTTTGTACCCTTTGCTGCACAACTGGAGCCCCTGCAGGAGCTGCTGCTCCGATGAAGAATCGCCTACTGGCCCTAACCTGATCTTGTCGGTCGCAGAAGGAGAAACCGTGCATAAAGCAACGCCGCGGTCCGAAAAAACGACGAGGCGAGCCGACGAACGAAGAGAGAGCGACAGCAGCAGGAGCCAAAGCTGGGAGTCGTCGCGCCAGCACGCAGCAGGCATGCCTGGCGGAAGCACGGCGCTGCACCTCGTGGCAGGCGGGTGAGTGAGTGAGTGAGTGACTGGCAGCTGGCAAATTACTGATCGGGAGGAGACCATCCTACGCAGGTTTACCCAGAAGTAAATATGCATAGGGGTGTAGGGAACAGCCTGTTCAGGATGAGGGCCTAATCCACACAGCATGCCCATCGCTCAGAGGTAGAGCTCGGGCTTTGCACGCCACGCAGAAAGGTGCGTGCAGGATAGCCGCCTAAATATAGTAGTACAGTACTTTAAGGGGGGTGGAATATCGTCGGAACGTGTGTGTTGCCAAAATTATGACATGTGCATAGATGTTTCTTTTTCCTTGGACTAGGGCAGTTCTTAGTTCTGGGGTCACTTGCTCTCTTGGCTTTATTGCTAATCGTGCTTGGTTTCTCACTCAGCTTTCTTCTCACTCAGTGCTTGGTTTCTCACTCAGCCTACAGAAACTGGCCTATTTGTACGGTCTGTTTGAAATGATCCATGAGGAAAAGCTGTTTTTCCGATAGGTTTGACTTTTCTAGGCACAGAATTCCCTGTTCTGGGCATAGACAGTGAGGGCATAATAGACAGTGAGGGGATTTGAAAAAATGTTATTGTGAGGTATATTAGACAGTGCTCCAGGTTTTATTTCAGCAGCTCTTCCATGATCAAACTGCACACAAATGCCTCCTAAAGATTTGCAGCTTTTTGTATATTTCCTGATGTCACTCACTGTGTGTTTGTGAGATTAGATATTGCCTCTGCTCAGACGCTTAGCTAGCCGTTTTTCGGGTTGGGGCCCGACTCCCCCCTCCCTTTGCTCTTCAAAGCACCCGGCTCTGCTTTGCTCTTCTGAGGCTGTATTCATGTGAACAGAAGCAGACAGGATTAGCTACCTCTGTAGGGGTGATTCGAGAGGGGGCTAGCTAGCCAGCCAGGATGGTGTAGTCGCACTATAGTGGTTCGTTCGGGAATTGGACTTAGACCTGGAAGATCCAGGTTCAAATCTCCACTCATCCATGAAGCTTCCTGGGTGAAACTTGGGCCAGTCACTCTCAGCCTCACCTACCTCACAGGGTTGTTGTGAGAACAAAAGGATGAAAGGAACTATGTACACCACCCTGAATTCCTTGGAGGAAGGGCGGTATAAAAATGTGGAAAATAAATAAAAATAGATGACCTTTAGGTTGCAGTCAAAAGTCTTGACCATCTTTCTTAAAAAGGCCAGTGGGTGAGGTAGGCAGCCCTCCCTAGGCAAGGCGTTCTTCAAGATAGGCACTGACACTGAGAATGCCCTGCTGCTCCTTGTAGCCTGTTATCTGTCTTCTGAAAACAGGGACACTTGGAGCAAGGTCACCCTGGGAGACCAGGGACACCACATGGATACATGTCAGAAGAGACCATTCTTTAGGCTGTTGAATCGGGTAGAGCAATTTGGTTGGTGTATCTTGGGACTGGAAGAACAAATGCAGAGTGTGGGGAATGACATGACATATTATGCTTTGAATAAAGATTGCTAACTATCATGTGGAGCTTGGGACTGCTGCCAGGGTGTGCTGGGGCAGGGCTGAAATCTGAGCCGTTACTCATCCTCTCAGCGCCCCCCCATAAAAATGCAGGCCCCCCCCCCAGCAGCAGCCCCTTCACCTCAGGTTCTCAGCTTACTGGGTGAATGGGGGAAGTGCTTCCTTGGAAGCTAGATGAGGAGGAGCTACTGCTGCCACCGTGTCTGCTCAGGATGCCTGTGTCAGGTTGCTGGCATCTTTGAGAGGAACCCCTGCATTTCTGCACCCTGATGTGTATTGGGCGCTACTGCTTGTATTGAGGGTTTAGGTGCATGACCTGGCCAGCCCCTGATGCCAACCTGGTGGAGTTTCCCCTGCACTTCCCAGCCTTGTTGTGGCTTTAAGCATTGCTTATATATGTGACATACTGAGGAAAAGAGAGACACTATCCTCTCGCCAAGGATCATTACCTGAGTGCAGTTCTTCTTCCCCTGCCCACTGTTATGCTTCTCCTCAATCCATGTGTGTGTGTGTGAGTCAATTGATAATAAGAGTTTAAAACCTCATAGGGCCAGTTGTTGGGATGAAACTCTCATCGTCCAACCAGCCCCAACAATAAACACCGTGTGCGCTCGGCCAAACCCTTCCCTCTCTCCTTCCTGGAGACTTTGGAATGCGTTCCTTAATTATGTGTGTTTTGTTTGTTTCTTTTAAGAGTAGGTTTATTATCAGCATGTGTGGAGGGGCATTTTGGACAAGCACAATTGTCTAGCCACGATACAGGAAAGTACCTCGAACTCTCCTGGAAGAGAGAAGTGACTGGCATGCGCCCAAGTTCTTCATTGCATTGGGCTGGCTGGACGATAAGAGCATTGCCCAAACCAGCCCATGTGTAACCTTGCAGCGGATCTATTCTTTCATTGAATAGCTGCAATTCAAACACATTCAGTCCGTGTCCTCTCTGGGAAGGGGGCTGAAACCTCAAGAAAGGCAATTGCAGCAGGGTCCACGTAGCCACACAACTGCCATCTTGGAAGGCATTCTCAACATACCTCTCTGAGGCAACACAGAATATCAAAAACAGGGTCATTGGGACCCACTTCAGAGGGGGTTCCAGCCTTCCAAATGGTGTGGATTTTCTGACCCTGGGAGTGGAGGGGGGGAAGCATGCTGGCATCGGGGCTGCAGCTGTCTGGTGTCCACAATTGCAGAAAACATCTGAAGAGGGTTTTGGAGTGTATAATGGATTCCTCCTTTCTCTCTTCTGTGTCAGTCCATTCCGCCATCTGCATGTAGCAAACACCTCGCTGTGGATGTCCTTCAGAAGGACAGCTGCTGGAGCTGGAAAGTTCATGGCAGATATTCCTGGCCCAGCCTTCCAGATCCCCTCTAGCTGCTCATACCTTTTCCTGCCTGACCTGTAGTTGTTCCCCTTTTGCTATTCCAGGCTCACCATCACAGCACATGCATGCAATTCCTCAGGAGGACTGAGCGGCCTCACTTGCAAAAGGCATCTGATTAGCTATCGTCTGTGAGCTGAACAGAAGCCAGGCGTGGTTAGAATGAAATCATCGGATAGCCTGATAGAGTTTTCCACCATCTTCAGTCTAAAAGATTGAGGAGCAGAGCAGGGGCATTCCTAGGGTTTGCGTCACCCGGTGCGGGAGGTCATTGTGTCACCCCCATGATGAACCTTCTCCCATGCAGTGGGCAGGGAAACACATCATCACCCTGCCCCCATGCCATTGCCCCATCTCCTGCTTAATCAAAATTACACCTTTAAATTTACAATATTATACGCACAGCCTAATGTATGTTTGCAGCCTAAACAGAGGCATTACAAGGGTTTGCGTCACCCAGTATGAGAGCATTACCTTTTTTTATTTTAATACCTATCTAACAGTACAGATCACCCAACAAATCAGTAACCAACTCAGCTCTCAGAACAATCAGTCTCATTGGTCTGTTTTGAGTTAAGGAAATCCACTTTTTGTCACACAAGGAAGCTGTGTTTTCTGTTTCCGGTTATTTGGCCACAACGTTTGACAGAATACAGATATTTCGAAATGGTTTGTTGCATTGCATTCTGCATGTGACTACGCATCGAATTATATATTACATGATGATATTATTCATAAAGACAAAGGTTTTCACAATTTTGGCCACTAGTGATGTCACCCCCCTGAGGGTGTCACATGGTGTAGTCCGCACCTCCCGCACCAGTGTAGGGACGCCACTGGAGCAGAGGGGGATCGGAGTTGAGTAAGGAGAGTCCATATGTAAGGATATTTTAGCTTCTTGTAGTAAACGACCCATCTGAAAGGAAGAACAAATAACTGGTTTTGGGAATAGCTGTATCCAATGGAAACGGTTTCCATAGTGCATGTGTGCTTTGCTGCTTTTTGAGGAAGTTGTCCCTCTGCTTATAAAAGAAAGCTGATTATAGTTGGTAAACAGATAGGGTTAGGAATGGAGCTCTTTTTCCCGTTTGGGGCATGGCCCTTGGGCCTCATCCTCATAGCAGCAGGTGGCAAACCTGGACAATCTTGCTTCAGGGCTTCTTGAGGGGGGGGGGCTCACACAATTGAGTGCTTCATTAAAAATAAACATTCCTGCAAGTAGAAAACAGGCAAATGCAAGCTTAGAACTTGTCCCGCTACATATATGTAGTTTTCTGTGTAGATTTTTTTTCTTTTTTGTGTATTCTCTCCCCACTCGCAGTCTAAAGTAGAACCTGCCCAGACATAGACTTAGGGCCCAATCCTATCCAACTTTCCAGCTCTGCAGCCGCAAGGTAAGGTAATAAAGGTTCCCTTACCTTGAGGAGGCCTCCGTAACTGCCCCTCCCTCGCAGGATGCAGCGCACGCCCCGTTGGCACAGCACTGGAAAGCTGGATAGGATTGGGCCCTTAGTGTCTCATTTAGTGTTTGTGACAACTAGGCCTTAAATGTTGTAGAATGTAAAGGTTAAAGATGCATGTCCTCTTCTCGAGAAATCCTCCCTGCGTTGATGTGTGGGGAAGGGGGAGCAAGACTGCACCACTGGCTATGTCCCATTGGTGACCTCATGTTTAGATTTTACAAGAAAGAGACCTTTCTTTAGCTCTTTTCAGGCATTCGCTCTCCCATGGAGAAGGAATGCGTAAGAGGACAAATGCAATAACCCCACCCTTGACAAGGTTCCACTGATGGGGAGAAACCTCTGTTATGGCTCCTTCCATTATAGATAGGTTTACCAGATCTCCAACCGGGACAGAGTGCTAGACCTTTAGGAGAAGGAATGTGGGCAGGTGTAGCTTGTTAAGTCCTAGAGCACAATCCTAGGCATGTCTACTCAGTAGCAAGCCCCATTGTGTTCAGTGGGGCTTGCATCTGAGTAGACATGCCTAGGATTGTGCTCTAAGGTTTAACAAGCTACACCTGCCCACATTCCTTCTCCTAAAGGTCTAGCACTCTGTCCCAGTTGGAGATCTGGTAAGCCTAAGTATTATCAATGGTTCCTAGTCATGGTGGCTATATGCACTTCCTCCAGGTTCAGTGGCAGTATGCCTCTGACTAACAGTTGCAGGGGAGCAACGGTGGGAGAGAGGTATGCTTCCCCCCTCCTACTTGTGGGCTTCCCAGTGGCCACTGTGGACTAGAGAGGCCTTTGGCCTGATCCAGCAGGGCATTGCTTATGTTCTCATGTATGTGGCCAACTCATGTGATGATAACCTCATGTGATGTGCGCAACCCATGTGATTAGCACTTTTGTGCCTTACAAATGCGAGTCTACTCACCTTGCTTTTCCTCAGGGCTTGAATCTGGTTCCTCAGAGTTGCTTACTGTAGCTTAGAGCTACCTTTTGGACTTGCCACAGTCTACTGCCTGCTGCAGCACATGCCACTGATTGTCGGAGACTGATGGAGCTTAAAAGCAGCACATGCCTGCCCTAGAAAATGTCCCTTAATCCAAGCCAAAAACAAAAGAGAGCAGCCACTTGGAGGTGCCAGTTGCTGATCTTTTTCTCAACTTCTGTCTCTTCCAGCTTGTACTAAGGGAGAAAATGTGACCAAATTGGAATTGTGTGGGGTTACGATCTTTAGGCTTTTAATGCTCCGCTATTACTCAGACAAATGAATATTGCCATAAGAACATAAGAAGAGCCCTGCTGGATCAGGCCAAAGGCCCATCTAGTCCAGCTTCCTGTATCTCATAGTGGCCCACCAGATGCCTCAGGGAGCACACAGAAAACAAGGTACCTGTATCCTGTCGCCACGCCCTTGCGTCTGGCATTAAGAGATAGCCTATTACTAAAACCAGGAGGTTGCTTATCCCCATCATGGCTTGTAACCTGTGATGGACTTTTCCTCCACACATCTGTCCAGTCCCCTTTTAAAGGCATCCAGGCCAGGTGCCATCACCACATCGCAAGGTGTTCCACAGTTTAATTACATGCTGGGTAAATAAATATTTTCTTTTCTCTGTTCTAATTCTACTCAGTTTTAGTGGATGTCCCCTAATTCTGGTGTTGTGCGAGAGGGAAAAGAATTTCCTTCTTTCCATTCTCTCCATCCCATGCATAATTTTATGTCTCAATCATGCCCCTCCTCAGTCGCCTTTTTTCTAGACTGAAGAGCCATACATGTGCACTCATTTTCCTGTGCTGTTTCCTTGCCAGAGTTCTTGGATCTGAGGGTATTATCCTGCATGTCTGTTAAGATACACCCACATAGGAAACAGAAAGCAAAGGCTCAGATTTTTAGCAGCTGTCTCTCCTTACAACCACAAGCATTGTCAATGGTGTCCACCTCCTCAGTGGAATCTGTTTGCCTAGGCAAAATGTTCTGGCTCTTGCAATGGGTTATGCAAGATTTGAGCCTTTGGCCAGATGCACTGACTAATTTTGAGGAGCCAAAGGACCTTTGGTCTTGATTGTCTGACCCCCCTGGTCATGGATCTGGCTGGCACAAAAGTGTTACAGTCCAGTCTATGTACGGTATGTCTATTCAAAAGTAAGTCCCATTACATTCAATGGAACTTATTCTCAATTAAGTGTGTATAGGACTGCAGTCTTAGAGAATGGATTAAAGAAATGATTTTGCTAAAAATCTGCAGCCCAAAATTTGACAGGTTATTTGCAGGTCAGTACATGAAATAAAATTACCTATTTTATTTTATCTCTTTACTCCTTCCTACCAAGAGAATATAGGCCCTCCAACCCTTGTGTCTTGTGTGAGGATTTTCCGATCCTACTCTCCCACTGTGGCTTCATTATCCCCCAGGCCCCCTTGGTCCTTAGCCTCCCTTGCCCCACACAACCCACTCTGTCCCTCCCTGTGTGAGATTCTTTTCATCCCCACCTTGGATTTTCTGCCCTCTTGGCCTCCATCTACGTGAAACATATCCTCACCTAATCTCAACTCCATATAAGATTATTCCTCCAGCCAAATTGACCTTTACTTCCCCCACAGCAGCCACATTTGTTTTCACTACTGCATGCCTGGCTACCCTCCCCTCATTACTATGTGAATGTTCATGAACATTCTGCAACATACAGAAGTCTCAAATACAGTGGGGAAAAGGGAGGAGCTTAGCCTATCTTTAGCATATTAGACATATTAGATATCATATCATCAATTTCCAAGCCAGAATTACAACTAATCTGCATACCATTCCTATCCAATTGTAAGATAGGTATCTTTTGCCTTAACTTATTTTGGAAGATAGCAGCCTGGTTTTTTCAGGCATAGCTATATCTATCTGCCAGAATCTCAACAATGTCCATGGCAAAGAACTAACCGGTAGAAACATGTTTTCCAGGGGAAGTGTGGGTGAGTGGAGACTCCTTCACCCTTTTAATAAAGCCCTTGTCTGTGGTGTAAAATGGAGCCGCTTGGCTTCTGCAGTATGTGCATCTCCACTATTATGACCTCTGTAACCCTCACACCCGCTAGAAAGACTAACCTGGGATGTGTATTGGCAGCGCTCAATGGCTGACACCTGATCCCAGTACAAAAATGGGCCAGGAAGGATCCACTGGCACTTCACTGGGTTTTGCTCACACCTGTCCATTGGGTCAAGTTCATCCACGTGACCATCATTTAGGAGAGGATCCGAGGGCTGAGCAAAGGTTTCCCACCTTGAGATTAGCCAATAGGAAATGTTGAATCCCAAGCCTCCATAAAAAGGGGTGCATGGTTTGAGAGGCGGTGCGTTTTATTTCAGCAGGGTTTAATGCTGCTCTTGCTGAAACGCTCAACAGGACCAGTTGTTGAACCATGAACTCCAGGCTGGCTAGCCTGGTCAGTTGGCTTCTCATCCTTAAATCAGCTTCAGTGCTGGGAGAGGCCCAGGTTAAACGATTAACTCCAGGCTGGAGGAAAGGTGTGAGAGGAAGCTTTACACAACTCCTCTTGGAGGGCAGAAGATCTTTCCCACCCCCACCCCCACCCAGGGGCTAGGCTGGGATAGGGCAACAACATCTGTACAGAGTGTCATGATTTACCTCAGTCTTCCTTTGAGGAACCCCAGAGTGCTTGCTTGGGAGATCCAGGTGCACAGGGTGTCTGCCTGGCCATCGCCACAGGAAGGTGAGGCCATTTGGTGAGCGAGAGAGCTCTGGTTTGGGTGGTAGGACCAAAGAACGCTTTCTAGACTGCAAAGGCAACCCATGCCGTTTTGCTGCAGCATCGTGGGAAAGATTGGCCATGGAACAAATCGTATTGGGCAATCCAAGTACACAAAGCAAATGACGTTTGGGGTCTCTTCTCTGCCCAGTCCCATTTCCCCCCTCCCCAACACACACGCACATGCTGGATTTGGGAATGCCAGCCAGCTCTGTCCAGAACAAGACGTCAGCATGTTAATCAGTTGCCAATCCTGAGGGGTGTGTGTGTGTGTCTGTGACGCACACCCGTATGGTGCAGCACTGCAAAGAGACAGTGGGGAGGAGACATGGGGGTGGCGAGAGCTGCTGACCCAGGTTGGCTGGGACATCATAACCCATCCTCCTCCTTTAGATAATTGGGCATCCTGTGATAACCCTTTTTATTTGTTCAAAGAGTAAATCTGAAGTTGACATCAGTCAAGTCAACAATCTCTGGTAAGATTAGGAGTTTCTAACTCCCCTCGCCTTTCCTCCATCTCAAAAGAAAGAGTAGCATGGCAAATCCAATCAGCAGAAATTTCAGTCAGCTAAAAAATAGCATGGTATTTTAAATAGCATGGTATATAGCACCAGGAGAGCTTGGTGGGTGACGTGTCCAGTTCCACTGGGAAACCCAGCATCCTCTGAATGATTCAAAGTTATCCGCGGGGATGGATGTGTCTGACTCTGAAGGCCCACGTTTGCCCCTGAGTTGGGGCCCCCACCCAGTCTGGTTCTCCGATAAGCTGTGTGAATGAAACGTGTGTTCACCTGTTCACCGCATTTTGTGGCGGCATCCAGACTTTTGGTGCTGCGTCATCCGCAGAAGCTCCTTCTGTGAATGAAAAGGAGGGTTGTTGCACTCACAAAGGGGGCCCTTTCCCAAGCACAATTCTCCTTCCTCCAATGGCGCATTGCTCCACCCAAGGTCTGGACGCTGCCCTATATGTTTAGGTAACGTGAAGACAAGCACTTGAAACATCATGGAAATGACCTGTTCATGGAGACAAGGGTTGTTCTCTCTGGATAACAACCCTGAGGATAACGTCTGAGATTTGACTGAGTAAATAAGTCCTCGCTCTTCATTTTCTCTCTGTGTGTGTCTCTCTCCCCCTCCCCAGATTCGGTGGTACAGCAGGAGCCATCCTGACCTGCCCGTTGGAGGTAGTGAAGACCCGCCTGCAATCTTCCTCATTGGCGCTGAGGCCATTCTGCCTACCTGTGGTACAATTGCAGGGGGTGAATGGGGCCCTCATTCGCCCAGGCCTTCCCTCTGTGGGTGTGCTGGAGCTGCTGAGGTGAGCAAGGGCAGCTGTAGATTGGATGAGGGAGGTGGGAGAGATCCTCAGCAAGATGCCTTTGGGTGGGCCCCCTTCACCTCACCATCTAAGGCCCATGCTTCTCCTTCAGCCAGAGGGAGGCAGGCAGGCAGACCTACTTAATTCATTCTCTCTTTTCACAGAACCATCTTAGAGAAGGAAGGAATCCGGTCCCTCTTCCGAGGCCTGGGGCCTAACCTTATTGGAGTTGCCCCTTCCAGGTAAAATCACCCAGTCTCTGTCCATTGCTGATTCCCCACGCAGAACATTTTCAGGGAGCCTCACTGAAATCAGCCCTTGTGTACTCAAAGGATCCAGGAGGCCTCCCAGGTGCAGGAGCATCCTGTGGAAAAGAAAATGGTGTGCAGTGGGCAGGCACCCATGACCGTCTGGACTATGCTGACCCCTGCTGGCCAAGTAGCAGAGTTGCACAAGATATTTGAGCCATGCACTTGCCTCTGAGCTTTTTCATGCAATGGTTTAAATGGCCCCTGAACCTCTCTTGTACTTTTTATGCAAGCACCAGATCACTCTGAATGCAGAACAAAAAGCAGAGGCATTTGTAATGCAAATGAGAATTCTTGCCAATGTAGGTTTCACTTTAACTGGTTAAAGTGAGAACCATTGTAAGCCCTGATGCATGATAACCCTAACTCCTCCTCCTTTATCCATTCAGTCGTGTCCAGCTCTTGGTGACTTTATAGGCAAGAGCTCTCCATGCTGCCTTTGCCATAAAGTGTTCTGGTGAAATATTGCTGTGGGGTAGTTCACCATTGCTTTCTCCGCCCCATCCCATTTATCCGGGCTTGGGACCGGCGTATAGCTGATGGATCAGCTATATGGCTGGATAACCCTAACTAACCTTCCTTTGATATTTGCTTTAGTTGTTGTTTGCCATTGCTCTTTTGATTGCTTTATTATTGTCATCGTTATTTTTTTGCTGTTGTAGTTATTGTTATAAGCAAGCTCCCTTGAGTCTTTTTTGGAAAAATTCTGGATGTAATTTTTTTTTTTTAAGATAAATCTGGACAAGGAAACAGGCATGTTAAGGCATAGCTTTGCTTTTTGAACCAGATTTGTCATTTCTGCAAAATGAGTAGTTTTAATATACCCAATTTTTGCCCCTCTTCTAGGGCCATTTATTTTGCTGCATATTCACGGGCTAAGGAGAAACTCAACACAGTGTTCGTGCCAGAATCCAAGAAAGTTCACATGCTTTCAGCAGCCTGTGCAGGTAACTACACTAAACTAAAATATTAAGGTGTCTTTGGGCCATTTCACGTGTTGTAAACTGAGCCTTGGAGAAAGGGCAAGATATAAATATGCAGGAGTTATAAGAGTAAGAGAATACATTTGGGCACCCACATACTCTATCATGAATGAGGTTTTAAACATTGTCAGAAGCTGCAATTGACAGCAGGGTCTCAAGTGTGTGTATGTGAAATGTGTATGTGAAATGTGTGTGTGTGTGTGTGATCTTCACATATGACCATTAATATAGGTGCACGCCCACACACACACACACACACCGTGTAGGTAAAATTACAAGTTTGAAATAGATCATAGCTTCCTCCTTTCTGGTTTAAGTGCCAAAAACCGAGGACAAAGGTAGAGGCAATAGGCAATTGAGGTTCTCAATGAAGGGGAAGGCAATGCTAAAAGTAGACTCTGTGGACACAGTTCAACATTTTGAATTAAGTGCTTTGAGGTTTCAATGAAATCCGTGGGAGAGTTATGCCAGCAATTTTCTCCTACTGAAATTATAAAAGCATTTGGATTGTGCCTCAGAATGGGTCCCTAAATTATTAAGTGCCCTTTGCAAACCACAAAGTTTCATGTGGGTACCTCTGACGGCTCCTCCTCTTCTTTTCCACAGGGGTCACTTCTGCTACTTTAACTAACCCCATCTGGCTAGTGAAGACCAGAATGCAACTGGAAGCCAGGTAAGGAAAGCAGAGCACCCACCTGCTTTGAGACATCTGGGCTGTGGAGTGTCTTCTCTGGTTTCCAGGCGTTGTGGGAAACCAGCAGATGAGCCAGACTACAAGCATATGTAGAAGGACGGTTATTGGCAAGCTGTGTGTCTGGTGCAATTCCCCACAACTATCGACTTCATCTGCTAAGAAACTCAGCCTTTCCTTCCTTCCCTTCTTTAAAGTTGCAAAGACAGTGTAAGGCCAATGCCTGGAGAATCTCAAAAGCCAGAGGAATACTGAATAAGAAGGCCCATTATTAGAGGGTGGAGTTAGGGTACCCTGTACTGCAACTGCCCTTTCTGAATACTAGAAGAATTAGTATACAAAATAAGAAAACATTATACAAAGTTGCATAATTGCATGGCTTTATATGGATTGCAGAATTCAGTTTCTGGGTGCAGAATTCAAGTCACCTTGGCACACAGTTTTGATTATATAGGTTGATCACCCCTTATCCGGACATCCGAAATCCAGACTATTCTGAAATCCAAACATTTTGGGGCTATGACTTTAAAAAAAAAAAAAAAAACTTTTTCCAGCGCCTGGAAAAAATGCTGGAATGCAGTGCTAGCGCACTGCATGCTAGGCCACAAAATTATTAAAAAATATTGTATAAAATTGCCTTCAGGCTATGTTTATAAGGTGTATATGAGACATAAATGAATTTTGTGTTTAGACTTGAGTCCCATCCCCAAGGTATCTTATTATATTTATGCAAATATTCCAAAATCCAGACAACTTCCCATCCCAAGCAGTCTGGATAAGGGATACTCAACCTGTACTGTTACTGCAGAGAGCACACAGCTATAGTTATTGGTAGAGCTAGGCTGGGCTATTCCTAAGTGACGCCTGCTTTTTTTTCTCTGCAGGGCCAAAAGTGAGCAGCGCAGCACTGCCTTACAATGTGCCATGCGTGTTTACCACACCGAGGGCCTGAGAGGCTTCTACCGCGGGATTACAGCCTCTTACGCGGGTGTCTCTGAAACCATCATCCATTTTGTGATCTACGAGGCGCTGAAGCAACGGCTCAGGGAGCATCAGCCATTCTTGGCTCCAGGCCTTCTCTTTTCATCCCAGAGCCAGGACTTTTTGGGGCTGATGGCAGCAGCTGCCATCTCCAAAACGTGTGCTTCATGCATTGCCTACCCACACGGTGAGCTGCTCCGAGTTCCATGCTCTCCTCCTCCACACCTGCCTAGCAAGGCCAGTGGAACTGGGAGCATTCTGCCAGCCAACTTTCTGAGAGTTAAATCTGCTCATGTCACATCTTCTTTTCTTTTTGTTCTCTGCAGAGGTCATCCGGACACGGCTTCGAGAGGAGGGCTGCCGTTACCGTTCCTTTGTGCAAACTCTGCAGCTCGTGGTCCGAGAAGAAGGCCCATTGGCTCTTTACCGAGGGCTGCTGGCACAGATGTTTCGCCAGATCCCCAATGCAGCTATCGTCATGGTCACCTATGAACTGATTATTCATTTGGCAACAAAAATGTGACACTTTTTCCCCCCTTCCGGATGATTGGCCAAGATGGCTAAGAGCACTCAGGGGAACACATTTTCCCATTTCATGGCTGGGCATCAGCTGCCACAGGAAAGACCTGCAGGCCAGTCACCTATCTGTTAGCCACTCTGTACTTGAGGCTTGGTAACGGAAGAATCCTTTCGAATGAAAGGTGGAATGTACTGTGACTGGATAGATACAAAGCCAAGCAAACAGCAGTGGCAATACAGAGACGCATACTTAAAGAAGTTGCTCGAGCTTCAGTCTGACAGGCAAACCGTCTTTCCGGTGACCCTGGCTGGCCAGACTCCAATGTGCTGGTCCGTGCAGAGAAAGCGTTGCACTCTGTTTCTTCTGGGACCTCCGCCAGGCTGGGCTGTTGACTAAGAAGGTACAGAGTTTGCAAGGAAAAGCAAGGGGAAGTGCTTCTGATGTTCAGAAACATCCGTCTCCAAATAGAGCTCAGCTACACCGGCATCACTCCATGATCAGAACCAGATCGTCACAGGAGTCCAGTGAGGTTCCCCTCCCGCTCCTTTGATGCTGGCCTCTGTGTGATCTCTCGGCAGGCAACAACATCAGGCAGGACATCTGCACTCTTCCAAGCTCCTGTTTGCCTCCTTTTCCCTGCATGTGGAGGCCCATAAGGCAACAAGATGGAGCTGTGCACAGGAAGAGAAATGATACTCCCTGTTGTAGAGAGACAGGGAGAGAGATGCCTTCATGTGGGCCACTTTTATACTTTTTCCTGTTTTGTTATTTATGTGTTTGTGGACAAATTCTCCCCTCCAAGGAGGAAGGTAAATGATCAGGTGAAAGGGTGGGAGCATGTAGACCACTGGTATGGGATATCTTCCAAGGGCACGGGAGGTGCAGAGAGAAACCTGGAGCTGGAATCCAGCATGTCTTCCAGGGCAAAGCTTTGTGCATGGACTTCCCGTTCCACTCGATATAGGAATAATGTTGCAACACATTCTCAGGTATGCAGACATTCTGTTTTAAGTTAATAAAAAGTTCATGTTTTGTTGCTAAAACACCAGTGCTGAGGAGTTGCTCTTTCTTCAGATATGATTGTCATGCCCTAGGACCGAGGCACTTCTGTATCCTTACAATAGTCCTGGGACGCTGGGGATGAAGGAGACCTCTATCGGGAACCATATCCAAAAACAGCCACCAAGGCAGTCAGTTGAAATGAATGGGACAATCTGGTACAATTCCTGTTCATTTCAGTGGGCTGGCTCAAGAGTGTTTCCCAGTGGATTGGGCCCAATGCTAGTTAGTAGGACAGTACCATTTGGATTTTCCACCACAGGCAGCAGATACCTTGGGCCAGCCCTGCCTCTCACCAAAACAATCTGGATTTTTTGCTACAGGCCTGTCTCTCCCCAATTGGCTAACCACACAGAGACCTTTTTAAATTACATCCATGAAGCAGCTCCATGTAGTAACATGTGTAGCGATTTACCACATGGACAATTATTACCCACATGATTTCTTTGAACTCTGCTTGTAAAATGTTTTGTTTGGCGATTCATGGTGGTGTGGACAAAAATGTAATGGTAGCCAATCCTCATCATGAGCTCCGTGCATGAAACCGCCACCGTATCCATCTGGGTTGGTGCCTTCTTCCATAACTTTTCTGTTGATAGTTCATCTTTTGGAAGGTGTTGTGGGCCCTGGTTTCAGAACAAAGCCACTTCTACATGAATAGACGAGTCGTGTGTCACTAAGAATAGAGGAGACCCTCACCTTGGATGGTTTTGGGAAGGGGCAATCCGTCTGCCAATAATTCCCACGTATGAGAAAGTGGAAGAACGTCAAGGGACTGTGATGCTTCCATCTCCTACTAGCCAGATTTGCTTGCCCTAGTTGTCAGACATGGATGACTCCTCCCCAGAAACTCCCTCAGATGGGGGGGGGGACGCTGACCAATCATGCCAGCCCCAAAAGGAGCAGGAGACATCACAGATCCCCTGGAGGGCACGCCTCAAGAGCAGAGCACGACCCCTCTGACTGACAACCGATCTCCTCCAAGGAGGTGGGGTTGGGACACAGAACTTCCTGCAGTGGCTCATCTTGAAGCCACAAGATCTTGTGAAATCTTGCTGGCTTGTGACCAAACTCACCCAGAGAGAAACTGGCTTCCAGCCGCCACTTTAAGCCTCTTTCTGCTTTTACTGAGCCAGCAAAAAAAAAAAAAAAAAAAGAGAATATTGAATAAATGAAGCTATTGTCCCTGAAGGAAAAGTTTCCAGCATTCCAGGCATTTTTAAATCTTTTTTTTTATTTTAAAATCTGTTCCATTTCCTTCTTCACATTTTCCCTTCACTTGTTATTTATTTTAATGTTATTGACAATTTTACAAAGCGACACAAGCTGCAGGTTTTTTGTTTTTTTGCATCAAACAAGAAAACAAGAAGAAACCTCAAACAAACAACATTGAAAAAATATACAATATATATATATATAGTATCTCGGGGGGGCCTCTGCTGTACCCCATTTGGGTCCCCCCCAGCTCCCCTCCCATTTTTTTTGTATGCTGCACAGCACGCCACTCCAGCTTACTCTTCTCTGGCGGGATGGGAATCCGAGGTTGGAGAACAAAGTCGGGGGCCCTGCCCCACGAGCTCAAGCAAGCAAGTTGGGAGGAGTCACGAACGTGGGAAAAAAGGAAAGGGGCTCCTGCCCTGAGTGCTGCCACCCAAAGACTGCAGGCAAAGGTGGGCTACTGTGAGGCCAGGTGAGGCAACTGCCTCAGGCTGGATTTTGGGCACCACAGAGGGCAGCTAAATTGGAAATGGGCCAATCTGACCCATAGGACCCCAGTGGTCTTGTGCAGCTCCTGTTAATTTCAGTGAGGCTCATGCAGGAGAACTTCCCCGTGGATGTAATTAGTGGAAGGGGCCACTTGGTTTTTCCACATTATGCACCGACGTGTCATGTCTTGGGCCAGCCTTCGCTGTGCAAACAAGAGGTCTGGAGAAAGCAGGAGGGAAGCAAGGTGGGCAGTAGGAAGAAAAGAAAAAGTGTGGGAGCAGGCCCTACCCCCAAATACTAAACACAAGCCAGACCCCCCTCCCTCTTGTTGGCATTCCACTTCCTCTCCCACATCCATCACATGCCTCTAGTAGCGGCAAGGGGCATCATGCTTGCCCACAATGCGCTGGTCATTGGCGGCATCCCTGCCTGGGGTGTCTGGCGATTCAGAGTCACTGCTGTCCTCCTCGTCATCTTCCACTGCCTCTCTGGCTTTCGATTCGGCGTTCTCTGCTGCCCGCTCCTGGCAGCTCTGGTAGGACTATTGAGGAGATAGAGAAGATACAGGGTGGGGTGTGTAGGAGCAAACCTGAATTCTCCCCACTTGCCCTCCATGGTGTCTCCCTACCCTCCTACATGTCTTCCTCCACTCACCTCCATAGGGTTGACAATGATAGTGAGAGCAGAGTCGTCCCAGAACATCTCACTCTCCTTGGCCCGGGCACTTCCTTGGCTCCCAGCTGACTCCCCTGTGCCTTCACGCCCAGCGCCCCGCCTGTGCAAGGAGTGGATGCGTAGGACACCCAGGATCACCATCAGGGCCAGGAAGCCTACGCACACCACAATAATGATGGTGGCAGCACTGGGGACCACTGCAGAAAAGAGAAGGGAGAACATGAACTCGGTCTGTTCTGCATTTGGGGACCACCAACTCAGGAACTGGCACGTTTGAAGGGGCAACCCATTATTTGCCACATATGATGAATCTGCAACACTCCCCCGGAGGAGGCACCTCCCACTGTCCTACCTCTACTCTCCTTCTAGAAGCCCCTGGGCATCTCTCTAGCTTAGATTACTTTTGAAAAGAAGTAGTCAACTTTGTGGAGGACTGTACTAGCAAAGGCTAGTAAGGTAAAGGTGACCCCTGACAGTTAAGTCCAGTCGTGTCCCACTCTAGGGTGTGGTGCTCATCCCCATTTCAAAGCCGAAGAGCCAGCGTTGTCCGAAGATGCCTCCGTGGTCATGTGGCCGGCATGACTCTCCTTGTCGCAGCACGTAGCATGCAGCTGGAACACGGAGCGCTGTTTACCTTCCCGCAAGCGGTACCTATTTATCTACTCGCATTAACATGCTTTGGAACTGCTAGGTTGGCAGGAGCTGGCCAAGCAACGAGAGCTCACCCCGTCGCGGATTCGAACTGCCGACCTTTCGATCGACAGCTCATGGTTCAGCGGTTTAACCCACTGCGCCACCCGCTGGCATGTAGCAAAGGCTACATGGATATAACTAGAAACCTGAACATTTATTTTATTTATTTTACATTTAAAAAATAATTATACTTTCTCAAGAGACCCAAGGCCACTAACAAAACAATTAAAAATACAATTCAAAAAATAAAATTAAACCACAAAGGACACAATACAGACAGAAAGCGGCAGTGACGCCGAGGAGCAAAACACCCACAATTAACACAGTCAAACATAGGCAGGAAAGACTTTCCGAAACAAATAATTTTTCAGCTGCTGCCTAAAGGAAAAGCGGGGGGGGGGGGGGAGCACAGTGCACTTCCGATGTTTGGAACACCCAACAGATCATCCTTTACTTCCAAGCAGCCATTGGGGAGCTGCTAAATTGGGGAAGGAGCACTGGGGGAAGGGCATTTAATTCTTCCCCATACCACCTCCCTGAACAAGATCAACTCTCCCCAAACTGTTGTTAGACCCACTGGGGGGGGAGGCGGACAACTTTATTATAGTGCCTGTATCTTCCCCCCCCCCCAGGGGCTAATAGCAACTTCCAGAGTCACAATATAAATTGGGGAAATTGTGCAGGCCCAGCAGGGGAAGGGTTAAACACCCCTTCCCCCCCAATGTTGCTTCCACAATCAAATTAGCAGCCCCATGACCGCTTTGAAGTAAAGAAAAATATGTCAGGAGATCCAGTCATGGTTTCCCCAAGCTATATCTCTTAGCCTTATGCCAGTGTTTCCCAAACTTTTTCGACCTGTGGCTCCTTTGACCATTGGCGACCATTGGCCGCGGTTCCCCATTACATTATGTGTTGATGCCTGCCAATTGGTATTGCACTGTTTTCTGAGATGATTCGTGGCACTCCGCGGCGTCCCTGGCTGGTTTCTGCGGCTCCCCTGGGAGCCACGCCTCCCAGTTTGGGAGCCACTGCCTTATGCTGTCTTGCCCTCTCCCTCATGACCACCTCATAATCTGAGCGTAGCGTTTCAATTGGTACGTACTGGAGTTACGGTGGACATTAGCCAGGCTGTGCCCGGAGAGCTCTGGTGGCAGGTGATGGCCTCGATGCATGAACTGCTGGGAACTCATAATGTGGTTGGGGTGAGCAGCTCGGTTCATGTTATGCAGGACATTCACCTAGAAGAGAAATACACATGCTGAACCCAGGCAGCTGGATTTCCAGTTTCCTCAGATTTCCACCTGGCCCATTTTCCTCAGCTTTTCACAAGGGCTTTGAATTCCACACTCTCTGCTGTGACAGACGTACCTCCACAGTGAACTCATTGCTGGAGTAGCGCCCATTCATCTCAGTGCAAGAAAGGCGAAATTTCCTCTCATACAGGGCAGCGCCACGGCGGATGCAATAGGAGACCTGGCGAAGGATTTCCTCATACACAGCAATGCTCTCCACACCTACAGTTACAGTAGAAAGAAAACATCAAGGCTACGAACAAAAACAGTTGCTGATGGGTTGAAGTTACCATGCCTGGGTATTGGGAGATAAATGGAGGGGAGGGGATACCTACAGTTGACATGCAAAATCATGCAATAAAGGCCCAATGGCTTGTTTCTTTGCTGTAACGCAGCCTGGGGAGGGCACAACATGGGGTGGAGAAGGGGGAAAGGGGTGCTTAATCCTTCCCTGTTCGTTCCTTTTTCAATCCACTCTCCTTCCCCCCCACCACCACTTTCTTCCTTGCAGATTCCATATACGCATTAACTTCACAAGCAAGGATCTGGAATCCCATGATTGGAAAATAGCTGGGGGGGAGGGGAGAGTAGATGAGAAAAACTGTGGTGGGAAAAGAAAAAAAACATCACTCCATCTCTGCAGCTTCTCCACTCCAAATCACCCACTCCCCATTCTACGTTGCAGCAAAGCAGCAGGCTATCAGGCTTTATGTTCATGCGTAATGCACACGTCCACAGTTGGGGTGCTAAGTTCTTTTCCCATCTGACACTCACCTCCCTATATAGATGGTAAGGTGCTTAAGGTAAGGTAAGGCCAGGTTACCTCCAAGGTGCTTTTCTCCCAACAGGAACTCACTTCTAGTACTGAAGCCAAGTTGAAGTGAAAAACACCTGGTAGGCAAACTGTGGGACAGTAAATTGCACATGGGGGGAGGGAGAAGTCAGCACACTCAGCCCCTCTTGCTGTACAAATCTGATGCACTCACTCACCCCTCTTCCTACAGGACTGGGGCAGATCTGGCTTTAAACATATCCCCCGCCTTGACCCCATCTCAATGTGCCAGGTGCAAGGGAGTGGCGATTGGACACAGGTATCTTGTTGTCTTGTGTGCTCCCTGAGGCATCTGGTGGGGCCACTGTGTGATACAGGAAGCTGGACTAGATGGGCCTTTGGCCTGATCCAGCAGGGCTCTTTTTATGTTCTTATGTTCTAATGTGACCGTGAGGAAATGAAAGCCATGAGTTGGGTGAGCAGGACTTTATTATAGTACCAATAATTTTTTTAAGCACCTCTTGTTTGGAATGGAAGGAAGATGAATGATGCCAGGAAGGAAAGAGCTGCTCAGAAAGTGCACACCTGTGACGGTGAGGTAGGCAGAGGTGTTGATGAGCTCCAGGCCTCGCTGCTGCAAGGAGGCCCCATCCAAGAGCAGGTACTCCCTCTCAGGGTCCAGGTCTTCTCCAACCAGAGAGATCTCACAACCATCTAGATTATGAACAATCTCATCTGACATCCGTGTATCTGCCACTGCAAGGAAGAGAATCAGAGAAAATAAGTGGACTATGAGAGAAGATAGAGAGAATTATATTTATTCTCCAAGCATCTCTCCAAAGTGCTCAGAACAGTATTTTAGCTTTGCAAACAGCACTGAGAGGGTAGTTTATGTCAAATTTTGACTTCATTCTGGTGAATCAGTTAAAAACACATACATCTCGATTAAGCACGTTTACTCTAATTTTACAACGGCTAGAGCAAAATATACCATTTTTAAAGTCACAAAGGCTGCAATCCTTCTATACACACTTTCCTGAGAGGGAGCCCTACTGAACCCAGTGGGTTTTACTTCTGAGTAGACATGCATAGGCTTGCACTGCAATGGACCAAAATCACCTAATATAGGTTTAATTATCATTGACCATTAGCACACTCTCTGTTCCAAATACTTTTCTTGCTCATTTTGGGTGAGTTTGGAAGATACAATCCACCGGCCCCATACACCAGGCAGGGCTGGTGGGGGGCGGGGCGGGGCTGGTGGATGGTATCATCTGAACTGGCCCACTTATTCATTTATGTGTCAAGAAAAATAAACCTCATAATTTTAAGATAACTTGTTTAACGGGTAAAAAGCCATGACGAAAAAAGTAAAAGGAATATTAATAAAAAACAAGCATACCAAGTAATTCCCATAGAAAAAATTGTATTGGTTAAAATACAAACAATGTATTGGTTAAAATCCAAGTTTATGGAACGCAGTTGACAACAGCTTATCCTGCTATTGTAGGTGCTTGTCAATGCTCTTTGTAATTTGAGCAAAACGTCGCAATTTTTATGTTTGATATTAATATTCTACAGGTTTTTATTCTGTTTTTAAACGTTTTGTGTTGTGTTTTAACCAATACAATTTTTTTCTACCTGGAATTACTTGGTATGCTTGTTTTTTTATTAATATCCCATATACTTTTTTTTGTCGTGGCTTTTTACACGTTAAACTCGTTATTTTAAAACTGTTGCTGGCCATGAAAATCTTAAATCGTATAACACCTCATAATCTGTAAAAATAATCAAGTCTCTGCTTCACAGAAGGATACAGAAAGCTGAGGTAACCTAGTGGATAAAAGTGTGAACTGTGAGCCAGAGAGTTCCCAGTTTGAATTTTACCTCAGCCATAGATCATGGCTGAGGTACGATTCGAACTGGAAATTCCCTGTGTGATCAAGTACTCTCTCTCTCTCTCTCTCTCTCTCTCTCTCTCTCTCTCTCTTTCTCTCTCTCTCAGCATCACCCTCCCCTCCCTGGGCAAGATGTGGGTGATTTCCTGCTTCTAGTCAGGCGGTTTCTGTTTGTTGGCTTGTCCTTTCTCTTTCCCATGTGCTACAGCATCTCTGTTGGAATACTCAACTCACCTGTGCCATGCCAGCTTTCATCTTTCTTGGCCTCCACCTGATGTGAAATGGAGCAAGATATCTGGAGGTCAGGAAAGAGAAGGACCCCGTCAGGACCTTCAAAGTCAGAGGCAGGCCGGGCGAAGTGGGAGTTGCCACTTAATAAGATCTGAGGAGCATCAGGCTGAAGCACGACCACATAACCCTCCACATCTGGGATGGAGACACAGGATTCCTCACTGAAGCATCTAAACGCAAGGGAGAGAAAGAACCAACCATTTATCCAGAAAACAGGTCTCCCTTTTGTTAAGGTAAAGGTGACCCCTGACAATTAAGTCCAGTCGTGTCCGACTCGAGGGTGTGGTGCTCATCCCCATTTCAAAGCCGAAGAGCCAGCGTTGTCCGAAGACGCCTCCGTGGTCATGTGGCCGGCATGACTCTCCTTGCCGCAGCGCGTAGCATGCGGCTGGAACACGGAGCGCTGTTTACCTTCCTGCAAGCGGTACCTATTTATCTACTCACATTAACATGCTTTGGAACTGCTAGGTTGGCAGGAGCTGGCCAAGCAACGAGAGCTCACCCCGGCGCGGATTCGAACTGCCGACCTTTCGATCGACAGCTCATGGTTCAGCGGTTTAACCCACTGCGCCACCCGCTGGCCTCCACTCCCTTTTGTTACTGTCCATCACCATCAAAAGACATTTTGGACTGCCGGATCACACAGTGGATGTCCCTGTTTTTGAGCTTCTCCTGTGCAAATCTGTTGTAAAAATTATACTATTGTCTTTCAGGCCAATTGAGATGCCATTTCCTCAAAGCATGCACAACTGTGCCAGGATGGACAATACTGTTCTGCCTTTTTCAGGGGAACAAGGCATGATTCTTTAAAAAGAACTTATCAGGCGAGTGGTGGTACTGGAGGGGTTGCTTAGCTCTTTCCTTCATATCGCTTCCTTATCTAAGGCGGCAATCCTATACAAGTTTACTTTGGCATACAGTAAGTCCCATTAAACATAGTGGGACTTACTTCTGAGTAAATGTACACGACTGCTGCACTATTAATCTCCCTCCAAAGCTGTTGTTCGTCCCATGGGGAAAATATACAGTATATTTTCGATACCGCTTATTATAGGGCATGTTTTCCCTACAGGGCAAGGAACAGCTTCAGGAAGACAATTCAGGTTGGGAAAATAATGCAAGGGGAAAGGGCTCAGCAGCCCCCCCCCACACACACACAGAGCCATTCCCCCAATCCAATCATCTGTAGCTGCTTTGAAAAACAGGACAAATAGGAAATCCAATCATGGATCTCCAAGTGTCCCTAGTTTGGCCCTTAGACAAGTCACTATCCTGGGAGCACCATTCTCTCTCTCTCTCTCTCTCTCTCTCCCCCCCCCCCAGCATTTGCAATTTGGGAATAATAATACCTTCCAGGGCTATTGTAAAGATTATCATGTGATCATGTATATGAAGCACTTTGAACTCTTTAATGTGCTGAACAAATGCTATGCATTATTAAGCCATCCATCCTCTGAACCAACAATTGTCTGAGTAGGGGTGGCCAAACCACGGTTTGCGAGCCACATGCGGTTCTTTGACATATAATGTGCAGCTTGTGGAACTACATTGGCTAAGCTCCTTTTTTTTTTTTGCATCACAATTAATATAAAAAGGTAAATTAAAAAATGTCAAGCTTTATAATTATTTACCGGGTGTAAACTGAGGGTCCACTGGATTCAGTCATAAGTTTAATGTTCATGGTGAGTAAATATGTTTAAGGATTTAAATGCTTCTTAAATATTGCAGCTCTCAGTCATCTCTTGCGGCTCTCAAATGTCTGAAGTTTATCATCTGTGGCTCTTAGGTTAAGCAAACTCTTAGGTTGGCCACCCCTGGTCTAGAGTAAAAGAGCTGCATTTCTCCTTGCCTCTCCCTCCCCTCCCCTCCCTCTGTTGTCTCCTCACTGTAAGCTCCTATTTGTGTGTGTGTGTGTGCGTGTTACTCTGCAAAGCATCATGTCTACTGCTGGCACTATACAAATTAGTAAGAATGTGGGCCTCAGAATTGTATCTGCCCAAGAATCTCAATGCAAAGCTTTGCTCCTCAGGCACAGCAACGTGCAGGCTGAAGCCGCGTCACTCACTTGACGGTGGTGGTCAGCTTGAGGGGCCGGACCCCAGGAGTGGCAAAGCGCAGTGAGTTCATGTAGGCCACATGCTGGATGGCATGGTTGAAGGTTTCGACATCATCACCCTCCAAGGTGAGAAGAGACTGGGAGGGGTTAACGTGAACCTGCCAGGAAAAAGGAGGACAAAGTATTTGAGGGAGGTTTTCTGGCGAGTGCAAAGCTAAGTGGGCAAGAGACACACAGGAGAACACAAGGAGACTCTGTGGGGAGGCAGGAGCAGGCGCAATCCTAGGAAGCAAGCTGAGGTGCGAGCGGCGGGAGGAAGGTCATGCGGTCAGAGGTCAGAGGTCAGGGTGTACCTTCATCCCTTTGCCAAGGCTGTCAAAGTCACTGTAGTCCAGCCCCTCACGACAGGCATAGAGACACTCCATCACCTCCCGGCTCTCAAGGCTGCCGGGACGCGCCGTGAAGCCAGCCAGGTAACCATGGAAGTAGTGGTGAATCGGCAGAGGGTCTCCTAAGGGGAATACAGGAGGAGGGGTGGTGTGAGAGACAGATGAAGAGAAAAGGGAAACAAGAGAAGAGAACAAGGACAACAGAGGAGGAGGTAAATCGTGTGAGTGAAGAGAAAGATGGTCAAAGAAAGGAGGAGGAAGGAGAGGAAGAAAGTCTTGGATGCACAGCCAGCTGAGGAAGAGAGAGGCCACCACAGCACAAAAATCTGAGCATGTCAGTCAAGGGTGCAGGCCTGGTTTCCTCTTTGTGATTTCAGAGAGCATTTTCAGAAGACCCAATTCTCCCAAAGACAAGCTGGGATATAAAGTAAGAACAAAAGGCAAATGATGAGACTCCTCAAAAGGTAACACGGTTTCACCTTGATTTCTCTCGCAGGCTGCAGCCCAACTTGGATGCTAATATTCTGCAGTCTGTCTCCACTTCCAGGCCTCTCACAAACCACAGAGATTAAACTGTCATCCTGCCCAGAAGAAACGATATCGCCAAGGTAACCAGGTGCCAAGACCTTCTTCCCAGGGGTGAGGGAAGACGGGAAGTTCTTAGGAGGGCACTGTCATGCATGAAGAGGGATGAAAGCCATGCGTGGTGAACAGGGATGTTGTGTACCTTGCCCTGAATCCGTGGAGTTCTCGGTCACTTTGACTTTTTCTTTGTTTTTCTCTTCTGTAAAAGAAGTTAAAATTCAGAGCACTGACCAAGAGTCGCCCTTGAGAGTTGCCTGTGAACCCAGGAGTATGGCACTCTCACAGCCCAATCCTGTGTAACTCTTGCGTTGCACCGATGTAACAGTAGATCCACCGGTGTAAGTGCACTTATGCCAGTGTAACATGCTGTACGTCGATGGATGCAGGTTGGACACAGCTGCTGTAACCCCCCCCCCTCGGACTCCAACGCATGCGCAGTTCAGATGCAGGATGGATGCCAGCACAACTCTGCCAGCGCAGGGGGCATTCCTGAGGTGTCCGAACAACGGCGGAGTTGCAGCGGCATCCATCTTGCATCCAAACGGCGCGTGCGGGCCGTCCGAGGGGAGTTAGGCGGGTGTCCGTCCTGCGTCCGTCGGTGTACGGCAAGTTACACTGGCATAAGTGCCCTTGCACTGGTGGATCTACTGTTACACCGGTGCAGGAGTTACACAGGATTGGGCTGTCAGGGCAGCCATGTCACGAGGTTGTCATTCCACACACAACTCATCAGAGAAGGAGGCAGCCAAAGTGTCACAGCTCAGAGACTCCGCCCTGAGGTTGGGGAAAGGGACAGGGACTGTTCACTTCTAAACTACTTATGCCTATTAAAGAAGGAACAGGCTGGCACTAGTCTTGAGGATGGGGGCCAGGAAGAACCTTTCCAGAGTTTCCTAGTTTCCAAGCTGGGGTTCTAAAAATCTGAAGCCCATTTATCTTAAGCCAACCAAACGCTGGTCATTCCCATGCACCCCCACTTCCACAGCCAGATTATGCCAAGGTGCCTTTCTAAATCTAGATTCAAACAACATATTGAGCCCTTGTAGATTAAAAACAGCTTTCTGTTAATGCCCAGTTTTCTGTTTGGCATTAAACGGAAGCTCTGGTCAGCACCCTTGGCCACCTCTGCCTCTTCTTGCTTGTTTGCCAAAGCCCATTGGCTTACTAGGTTGGCTCTAAACAATCTTGGCATTACAGGTAAAGGAATTTCATTGCTACCCTGTTGAAACAGGCTATTCTTTGACAGAGATGTGAAGATGTGTGTGTGTGGGGGGGGGGGAGAGACAATTTTTCCCTGTCTTGATTTGGAAACAATAGAAAATTGGGGGTGGCAGAATGGGAGAACATTCTTTTTCAGAACAATCCATAAAATTGTGCTAGCTGTAAGGATGCTAATATGCGAGTTTTTTTCCTCTAGAAAAGATTTCCTTCTGTTTCTGCAGTGGTGATGTTGAGATTGATATCCTATTTTTGAAACCCAATGAAATAAAAATCCTTTTTATCACCATTCTGATTATGTCGGTTTCATTTTTCCCCAGTTACAGTAAGCAGCTGCTTACTCTTTCATCTCTAGCACTTGGCTATATTTGGAATTGTTATCTAGGACTCCTAAACATATTTTCCCTATGATACCTTTTGATAGTACTGGATTTTCCCATTTTTATAAATGGATTTTCCCATTTTTATAAACATTTTATAAATGTTGTATATTTTTGTATAGCTAGTCCATAATAAAAGCAATCTTTAAAAAGAATGTATATACTTGTTTACATCATAAATACACTGGTAATGCTATCTTATGTGCTGCTAACTATACAGAATGCATTTTATGTTCTAAAAAAGGTTTGATAATTCGGTCAATACTGCACACATTTCCGTTTTTCTCAAAACGTCTGAGTTGGGTTTTTTCCCCAGAAAAGATTTTTTTTTCTGTCACTTCAACATTTAGGGACATCTTGCATCTCTGTTCCCTAATGCTAGCCAGGAGTCCAAGCCACAACAGCTCTTCCTCCTTGACGGTCCATGGGGAGAGCTCACCAGCCCAGCAGGCTCCAATCATGAGCGAAGTCTCATGCCGTGGGGGGTGGATGAGGCCATTGTCATGAATCAGTGCAGGGTCATAGGAGACGCCATCTACATAAAGTGTCACGGTGGGAAACTCCAGGTTAAGGACATAATGGTGCCACTCATCATCACAGACCTGCAGCCAGTGAAAGAAAAGGGGGAGGTCAGTGTGTTTGTGTGCAGTGAGTGAGAGTGCACATGTAAGCAAGAGAGACCCCTCATGAAGACTACAAGGAAGGCTGTTTCCTCACCTCCTCCAACTTCCAGAGAAACTTGACAGGTCTTGCACTGTCCAGCAGCGGCCAGTAGAGGAAGGCAATGCGGCAGCCATGCACAGCAAGAGAATAATGGGAGTACCCGTCCTCTGCAGGTGGAGGACAGAGAATGGGCATCAGATTAATCGGCAGCAAATTTCCAGCCAGTCTGTCCTGATTTCAATGAGATTATTTTGCTCTCTCGTGCGCTTCACTTGTTCCCATTTGCCAGGCACACTCCCTGTTTTCTAGTATCTGTCCCCAATAAAAGCACACAATCCCTATTTGTTCCAATTTTGCCTTTTAGGGAGATGTTGGGGATACTTAAAATTGTTAACCCTTTCCATGGGTCTCAAGAAATTAAATATCTCAAGGTGGGTAAGAAGCATCTGAATGCTAGCGGACATGCATAAAACGCAAACAATGCTAATATATACTCTCTCTCTCTCTCTCTCTCTCTCTCTCACACACACTCACACACACACACACACACACACACCCAAAGCCACCTATCTGGGTGATAAAAGTTTCTATTGTTCAGCTGCAGCAACTGTATAATGTGTACTAAAAGATCCATACAAAACTGTTATCATCAATTCAACACACTCTGCCTCAGAGGCTAGTGGGGCAGGTTATTTAATCGCAAAGTTAAAAAAAAGTGAAAACCAGTCTTTAACTGATGTGTAATATGATAAGGAGAGGTGGGAACGCAAGAAGTGGTTCTTGCATGAGAAAAAAAAAGGTTGTTACAAATACACAAGAGTGTCCCTGTTTTCATCAGTGAAATGCTGGAGAGGCCATGATGACCCTGGGGAAGGAGCGAGGAAGCTATTCATTTCCACAGTACTAGGGAACATTCTCTTAGCTTAGGACAGAAGAAAAATGTGAAACGTTTACAAAAATGGCTCTACCTTTCTTTTAATCCATTCATCTCTATACCAGCCTCAAAAATAAATCTAGAAAAGCCATTAGCCCACATAACGTTTCACCAGTCCACCTGTCCACAACATACTATGTAATGCAAGTCATTTACGTCACATCAAAAACCTGAAAACAGAAAAAAAAACCTCTTCCAATTTGCAAACCTCTCCCAGCTGTTTGCTTGGCAACCATTCTCTTTTGCCACAAACAAGCAGGCAAATGGCTGATTTAAGCTTGCTGTGTTATTGTCGCTGTTCTTACATTTCACCATTATGCACAAGTGCAGAAAAGGACCATTTTCCCAACGCAATGAGCACCACGATGGTACTGCTACCTCAATCCAACTCAGGGGTGAGGGAGGAGATTGCTATGATGCTGCGTTTACATTTGTTTTAAAAAAACCTCCAGCAGCCTGACAATGGATCTCCCAGAGAACAGGTAGCGGTGGCTGCAAGTGGGACTTCAATGCCTGGCTTTAGCCCCTCGCCCTTTGCTCATGATGAGAAGCAGAATGGTTATAATTCTGCTCAAAAACAAAGAGAAGTTTAGAGCCACAGACGTTTGCTGCAGTTGACAGGGTTTTGGTTTTAGCACAGAGAGTACAGTACACGCAGCCCTGTTTTCATTTGTTTTGCTATGTAAACCTCTTTGTCAACGCTTTTTGCTGAAAAGCATTGTATAAATATTATTATTATTAGGATGGTGTAGTGGTTTGGGAGTTGGACTTAGACCTGGAAGATCCAGGTTCAAATCCCCGCTCAGCCACGAAGCTTCCTGGGCAGAGGCGTCGGCTGATATGGTGCGGTGGGGCGGTGGGCCCCAGGGCGTTAGGGCGGAGAGGCTCTGGGAGGGGCGGAGAGGCTCGGGAGTGGGGCGCGGGAATCCTTAAATTTGAATGTTTTTTCGCAGTTTTTCCGCAAATTTAAAGTGTAAAACAGGGATTTTCAACGCGTGTGTGTGCTTTGCGGCCACTTATCTGAGCTCCAGGACGTTCCAGCAGGCTGGCAGCAGCAGCAACGATCTTCTTATTAGCGCATTCGCAAACCTTCCGGACTCGTAAACTCCGAAAACTCCTGCGCCAGGGCACACAGCCTCTCCCTGCTCCGGGCGCAGGAGTTTCCGGAGTTTACGCATGCGCAAACCCACGGAGTTTGCAAGGACGGAATGGGCATGCGCAAACTCCGAGTCCGGAAGGTTTGCGAATGAGCTAATAAGAAGATCGTCGCTGCTGCCGCCAGCCTGCTGGAACGTCCTGGAGCTCAGATAAGTGGCCGCAAAGCACACACACGCGTTGAAAATCCCTGTTTTACACTTTAAATTTGCGGAAAAACCGCAAAAAAACTTTTGAAAAACCCGAAAACTAATTATGCAAATTACTTACTTAATTTGCATAATGGGGCGGCGGGCTTTTCCGCCCCAGTTGCTGGGGAGCCTGGCTACCCCACTGTTCCTGGGTGACCTTGGGCCAGTCACTATCTCTCAGCCTCACCTACCTCACAGGGTTGTTGTGAGGACAAAAAGGAGGGGAGGAAATATGTACACCACTCTGAGCTCCTTGGAGGAAGGGTGGTATAAAAATGTGAAAAAATAAATAATAATAATAATAATTTATTATTTATTAATTATTATTGTTGTTATTGTTATTATTATTTAGTGCCAGAATCTAGAACAGGGTGGCCAACTTGCAGCTGCCAAGATTCTGTCTTCTACACAACTCTTAAGAACGCAGAGGCCCTAATGGTGGAAGGCTGGCCACCCCTGAGCTAGAAGAACCTGTAAGACTCTATGAGCTGCTCCTCTTTTATCTGACAAATCAGTTAGCAGAGAGGGTCATGCAAAGCCACAGCAAGGGGCAGAACACAGCAGAGCAAAAGTGATACCCAGCCCCAAGCTGAGTGTGCATCTGACTGGTGGAGTTTGCAGACAGGCTGGCCTACACCACATGTGACCAGGGGTGGTGGTGGTGGTATGTGGATTCAAAGTCTGATGAGATTTCCAAGCATAAGGAACAGCCTTAATTAGCACAGAGTCATGAGTCCCAAAGGCCACTTATTCCTGCCTGGGTGGGTGCTTCCCCCCAGGCAGAAGAGGCTCATGATCAAAGGGGTATCCATCCATGTACTCCCTCTCCTCACCAACCCGGCTGTCCTTGTTTCCAGCTACCTCTCAAACTGGTGCTTAGAAGAAACAGAGCAGCTCGTGCCCTGACCTGGACTTGGAACACTGTCATTCAAATCAGGTGAAGTTTGTCCTTTCATAAGGAGCCCCCAAAACCCTGCTCCCCAATCTCAGTCTGCTCCCAGGGACAATCTATTCTCCGACAGGCACAGGGAAAGAGATCTTACCGTTCTGCATGGTGCTGCAGATCACTGTTTCCTCCTCCCTCTTGCCCTTGCTTGGTGTCACACCATGTTTCATCCACAGGGACAGGGTAAAGTGGTCACTCAGTCCTTCAAGGGCACCAGTCCCACTGCCCAAAGGCACCTGAGTTGCCTGGCTGCCATTGAACCAGTAGATGAGACTGCTGTCCTGGCTGTAATGGACTGAGAGTCGTGCTGTCCAGTTGGCCATAGGACTCGGGACAGGGAGCAAGTCCACCTCACCTGTGGCAGCACCTGTTGGGGGGGGAGGAGAGGAGAAGGGCAGAAAGGAGAATCAGAGGAGTTCCATCAGAAGGATGCTGAATGGCTCTCCTCACTATTAGGGACAAGGCTGGGAAAAGACATTTTGACAACTAACATGGAAAATGCATATGACACCCCCCCCCCTTTCACTAATTAATAAGGACCATCCAACAATAACATTTCCTGAACACACTGAATTTAAATCAACAGGAGCAGCACAAGAGTATCCCTACGGGGTGCTTCTACGCAGCTCCCATTCATTTCAATGGGGCTTACAAAGTAAAACGTTCCAGATGGATCAGATAGATATGCCTCTCCCCCCCCCCAATATTATTACCCTTATAATGATGTCCAAAATCTGCCACCTGATCTTGCCATACTGACTACTATCTTCCCCCAATCTTGTAGGGAAGGCACTGACTCGCTGCCTGCCTCTGCCTAAGACAGGGTTTTAAATGATGTGGCCTTGGCCTCCTTGGGAAGGAGCTCCCACCCTCTCTCACCCCTTCAGCCCCCCCCCCCCACTCAGCACAGCTTGATGTTAGGAGAATACACACCACAGAGTTTGCGCAGTGACTTCTCCGAGTAATTGTCCCGATCGCAACCTTTGGCCACATGGTTTGTCTGCAGCTCCACAGTGGCCTGGATGTTCCACAGGGGCTCGTCGCATGTCTCAAGGTGGATGCTGGGAAAAAGAGCAAGACTGCCTGTGCCTGGGGTGTACTCTATCCTCTTATTCCAACCTGTTGGGAGACATGAAAAAGAGCAATTGCTGTGAAGGCCTGGATCTAGAATGTTTCCAGGCCAGAGAGTAACTGGCACAGACTTGACAAACTGCCCGACTAGCTGAGAGTGACAGAGGTCCAGCCAGCTATCTGGAAAGCCAGTACATCCATTATTTTAATAGCGTACAGGTGGGCCCCCATATCCGCTGGGGATATGTTCCAGGCCCCTCCGTGGATACTTGAAACCGTGGATAAGAGCGAACACCCCCTCCATGGTTTCCTGAGGGCCCCCTGCAGGCAGGCATGCTTGGTTTCCTGCAGGCAGGCATGCTTGCCCCCCCCCCAGCTCTTATTTTTTCTTTCAGCAAGCTTTGTTTCTTCCTTAAAACAAACAGAGAAGCAGCCTCCATTGCAGGCAAATAGAACGAGACTAAGTCCTAGAGAGGCTCTGCAAGGTTTCTGTTAACCTTGCAGAGCCTCTCTAGTACTTAGTCTCATTCTACTTGCCTGTAATAATGGCTGCTTCTCCTGTTTCTTTAAGGAAGAAACAAAGCTTACTGGGAAAAAAGTAAAAGCCTGGGGGGGGGGGTCCCCACGATCCGTGGATAACTGAAACCGTGGACAGCGAATCAGTGGATATGGGGGCCCACCTATACTCCATTTTTATCCCACCCTTGCTCCAAGGAGATCCAGGAAGGCATGCGTGATCTTTCTTCCATCCACCCTTGCCTGCTGCCTTTATCCTCCCAACAACTGGCACTCTCCAACCTGCTCTAAGGTCACCCAGCCGCTTTGTTACTGCAGAGGGACTTGAGCCCAGTCTTCCACTCTAAATCTTACTTTCCATTAATTACACCACATTAGTTCCCCAGGCATAATAACAGGTCTCATTATGCTGCTAGCAACATACGTGGCTAGTCCTTGGTGGTCAAAGTGCAGGCTGTGTGCGCCATCAGCCTTAATTTGGAGGCTTCCTTTGGGGGCAGTTGTTCCCATGACTGTCTCACAGGGTTCCTGAGTTCCCTGACCCTTGTCAGCTGCAGCTGGACTCATGAGTGCTCAGCCCTTCTGAGGCTCGTTGTGCCTTTAAGCCAAGGCACTTCAAATCAGTGATTCAATATGGCACTTGGAACTTAGCCCAAGCTGAGAGCAGCAACCTTGCCACACTAGAAGCCGCTACCCCCCCCCCCCGTAGCTTTGTGAGAGGACAAAAACCAGAGGCGCCATTTTAGATTTCAGTAGGAAGAAGGTAGGTTACAGCAAGGTCCAGAGCCCTTCAACGATAAATTGCAGAAAACCAGTACTGTACGTTTTAAGAGCATTTCTTGAGACTTTTTCTGCAAATCTACCCCCACACATGCTGAGATTTCACATGTTCCTTCTGTTTACCACCTTCCCTTAATGGAACTCCTGACGAAAATATAGAGACATTGCAAAAATTAAGAAAATGGATGGCAGTGTAAGAAAGATGTACAGCAGCTGAAGCTATTTTTGTCATCATCATTTGTATACTGCCATCAATGCATATGGTGCTTTACAGAGTGCTAAAAAAAAAAAATAGGTCCCTGTTCTAGGAATTTACAGTTTAAATATATTTTATTAGTGCTGCAGATTAATTACTTAGATTGATCTATTATTTAAACCACTTTTGAATGATTAAACCGGTACCTCCAATAAATGAGGCAGTGCATTTTTTTAAAAAAATGTTAATTATTTTTCATACAGAAGCCATGTGTAGCATCTTAGGAGAGACACTTATTCCTCTCTCAAAAAGGAGAGAATACAATGATAGTACCTGATATGACATGTACATGCACCACCTCAGTATACTATACTGTACTGTATACTCAAGTATACTATACATTATAGTACTATAGCAGGGGTGGCCAAACTGAGCCACATGTAGCTCTTTGATGTATAATGTGCGACTCTTGGAAATATGTTGGCTGAGCTCCTTTTTGCATCACAATTAATACAAAAAGGTAAATCAGAAATGTTCAAGCTTTATAATTATTTACCAGGTATAAACTGAGCTGGATCATGGAGAAAGCACGAGAGTTCCAAAAAAAAAACAACCTACTTCTGCTTTATTGACTATGCAAAAGCCTTTGATTGTGTGGATCACAACAAACTGTGGCAAATTCTTAAAGAGATGGGGGTTCCAGACCACCTTACCTGTCTCCTGAGAAACCTACGACTGAACAACAACAAACTGAGAGTCCACTGGATTAAAGCATAAGTTTAATGTTCATGGTGAGTAAATACATTTCAGAATTTAAATGCTTCTTAAATATTGCGGCTCTTGAACATCTCTCTTACGGCTCTCAAACATCTGAAGTTTATTGTATGTGGCTCTTACATGAAGCAAGTTTGGCCACCCCATATTATAGTATGAAGTATACTATATATTCAGTAGTAGTTGATTTATATCAGGCTAGGCAGCTTAAGGTGAATGGGCAACCATTAAGGGAAGGAAAAGAGTCAAGAACACAACAGGCCAAGGGTTAGACAAAGACACTTTGGGGAATCAAGGGATGGAAAGGTGGAGAAACACACCTGAGAAACAGGATTCATACCTTGCCAGCTGGGTTTACAGGTGGGCTTCACCTGAATCTCTACCTCAGCATCATCAGAGGCCCGTTTCTTCCCACAGTCATAGGCTGTCACTGCGAACTTATAGAGACGCTCCCCGCTGTACTGCAGTTTCTCAGTATTCTCAATGTTCCCTGACAGAAAAAATTAGAAAATGACAGAATTGAAGGAGCAAGAATAGCAAAGCAGAACAAGGAAAACAAACATGGAAGCGAAAGCCGATCAAGTACACAGAAAGAGAGTCTGAATGAATGAAACCACTGAAAAAGCAAAAGGAGGACACCCAAAAGAAATGCATTTAGGAAAGGAAGAGGACTGCTCAAAGGGCCACAGCAACGTTTTTCTTTTAAAGGCAAACATCCCATAGTCATAGGCTGCTCTTCAGTTCAACAAGAAACCTACACTGTTTGCATGTGACCAAGAGATACGCGTGGGGACCAAGAGGTATGTGGGGAGATGAAAATAGTGGCAAGACCCATGGGTTCTCCAGGTCTGCCTGCTGTTAGTTCTGGAGCAACTGCCAGCAGCCTCTTGACTTCAGCTGCAGCGACGGCTCTATCTGAAGGCTGTTGCCATGGCAGAGGGTCAGGAGGAAAGAGAGCAGGAGCTTACCCTGGATGGGGCTAAATTCTCTCCGGCTCCCTCCCTCCCTCCCTCCCTCCCTTTAGCAGCCCCACTGTTTGAGAACTGCAACTAAAGCAAAGGAGGTGAAGAGGCAGAGGCGTCACTGAAGGGAGGGGTGGTACTGTACGTTCCGCACCGTTCCACTCCCCATTTACTCCCCGGTATGAGGTGGCCCCGCCCCCATTCCGTGTGGTGAAAGCAACGGGAAGGAGACTTCCTTGCCTGCCAGTTGCCTTCGCCGCACAGAATGGCTCCGATGGCAAGGGGGCGGGGTCACCTCGTACCGGGGAGTAAACGGGGAGTGAAATGGTGTGGAACATACAGTTCTGCCCCCCCCTCCAGTGACGCCTCTGTGAAAAGGCCCCACTGCTAAGGGAGGGCAGGGTGGAGGCAAAAGCCTCTCATTCACACCAGGAAAGGCTACATCACACATAGTGGGCACTCCTGTTAATTCTAATAATCACCCAAGTAAAATTATTCATCTATGATTAAGAATACTCACAGTATATACTGCTTTTCAACAACAACAAAAAGTTCACAAAGAGGCTTACATAGCTAGGGCTTCAATCCTGTACACACTTTCCTGGGGATAAGCACCGGTGAACACAATGGAATTTACTTCTGAGTAGACAAGCATAGGACTGCTCTGTAAATAAATCTTTCCAACTTTTTGAGCCGCATCACAGTTTGTAGGGCAGTGATGTTTGTGGTGTCTGTGCAAGTGTCAGGGCAGTGTTTCCCATGGTAAGCATGTAAAGAGTGCATACCCCTAAGCAGAGCCGGCCCATCCACGAGGCCAACTGAAGCAGTCGCCTCAGGCAGCAGATTGGCACCCGCCTCTGTCTGCATGCTTGCCTCTACTGTTCCTCCTCTTCCTTCCACTCCCTGGATTGGAAAAGGAAGAGGGGGGCAGAGCAGAAGAGGTCTTGGGCTGGCCCTGGCCCTAAGCCAGTGGTTCCCAAACTCTGAGGTGCAGCTCCCAAGGGAGCCGCGGTGTACTCACAGGGGTGCTGCGGGCGGGATGTCCCTGGCAACCTCTTCCCGGGCGCTGCCATCTTGGATCTTGCGAGAATAGCACGAGATCTCATGCAATCCAAGATGGCGGGGCATGGGAAGAGGATGCCGTGGAAGAAGCAGAAGCATCGAGGGGGTTGGGGCGTTGGGCCCCAAGGCGCAGGACTTGCCTTGTGTTCGTCCGTCGCTGCCTCCGCCGCTTTCGCTGAGCGGAGGTTGGGCCCTCCCGCCCTCCCTGGAACTGAACGGCTCCAAAATGGCCTGAAAAACGGCGCCGGGGGGGGGGCATGGTCGGAGCTGCGTGAGGGGGGGGGCGTAGCATCGGTGGCCCCTCCCACGTGGGTCTCAGCATCGTCTCAGGGAAGAAGGGCATCATGAAGCTGGTAAGTTTGGGAACCACTGCCCTAAGCACTCAGGGAGTCCTGACTGGCCACAATTCCCCAGGATACGTCTACTGCATGCTTGAGTGGTGCACGCTGCTCTTCACACTTTACATGGCCAAGCTGCTTTCCCACCCAGAGGAAGAGATCTAGGGTCCCATGGTCTATTTCTCTGCAGGAGGAAAAACAGCTTGTCAAGGGTAATTTTGAGCAGAGGTGAGAAGAGGTAAGGTTAAGCAGCCCCTTTCCCACCTCTCAACTGCCTGCCATTCCTCCACTGGAATGGTCAGCCTCCTGTGGCTGCTGTTCAGTTCAGCAAGCTACCTACACTCTTTACATGGCTCCCAAGTATCACCCAGTTTGTCTTCAGGGCCATCTTCAATCAAACCGTTCATCAGGCTGTATGCCCCTGACATCATTGTGAAGAATATATACTGTCACATTAGGTTCTCTCACCATCGTTGTCAATCAGGAAGGGAACGTTGGGAGTCAGGATCTCATAGTAACAGATCTGACTGTACTGAGGGGAGCAATCTCCATCAATAGCTTCCACGCGCAGGATGCGATCATAGAGCTTCCCTTCTGTGACTGCCACACGATAAAGCTTCTCCACAAAGACCGGAGCAAACTCATTGACGTCATTCACTCGCACATGCACTGTGGCCCTGAAAGAAGGAGGAACAGGTCAGTAAACTATTTGTGTATTTATTTTTCAATTTTTATACCGCCCTTCCTCCAAGGAACTCAGGGTGGTGTACATGGTTCCTTCTCTCCTTTTGTCCTCACAACAACCCTATGAGGTAGGCGAGGCTGAGAGATAGTGACTGGCCCAAGGTCACCCAGGAAGCTTCGTGGCTGAGCGGGGGGTTTGAACCTGGATCTTCCAGGTCAAAGTCCAACTACCAAACCACTACACCATCCTGGCTCTATGCTCTAAACCAGTAGTTCTCAAACTTTTTAGCACCGGGACCCACTTTCTAAAATGACACTCTAGCAGGACCCACCTAGCTTTACGAGACTTTAAAAAAAGCGATCTAGAAATAAATAAATATATTTATTTACAAAGAGTTCAGCTGCTTGCAGGATAATTAGCAGCTATTTCGCAAACTGCAGGAGCTCAGCTCTTTGAAGGTCAATTAATAGTTATCCGATTTTTGAATAGCCTCAAGGCTTGTGGCAATTACTTATCTGATCTTTCCATCATCTGGGACCCACCAGAAATCAGGTCGCGACCCACCAAGTGGGTCCTGACCCACAGTTTGCGAAACACTGCTCTAAACTATGTGGGGCTCAGGAACTAGCATCCAATGGAAATGCCCCATGACTCTTGGGGCATCCAAACAGACAATAGAGTTGGTGCGCTAATACCTGGTTCAAATCTAAGCCCTGACAGAGTCATGTTCCACCGACAAGGAGAATCCTGAGTGACATAAGCCACACTCCAGTGTGGGAGTAACATGTCTTCTTACTTTCCCAGACTCCAGAAAAATTAGAGAATGAGATAGACAAGGAGATCCAACTGCACCAGTGTCCGTAGAAGTCTCTTGGGACAACAGCTGCCAATGCAGGAGGCAAAAAAAAAGGGGGTATGTTAAAATGCCAAGAAACCAGTGAGAGCTGGGGTCATGCACTACTCAAGAGAACGAACTGCCAGCCAGGAAATCCTCAGTTCAAATTTCATCTCATTCATGAATCCTGGGTGGCCCTACACATGCTATGGCCTCAATTCTTCCTCTTCAGCTAAGGGCCTTGTCAGGTTAATATAAGGAACAAATACCAAGCAGCAATCTGAATCCAAGAAACCTTCAGTCTTACTTGTGGGACTTCTTGGTATTGGCACCATCAGGGCCTTCCCCGCAGTCATAGGCCTGGATGGTGAAAGTGTGTTCCTTCTGAGCTTCACAGTCCACTGGCTCTTTGGCCCGGATCAATCCCTCGCCTGTTGCTTTGTCCAGGATCACTGCTTCAAAAGGCACCCCTGCCCCATGAATTCGAAATCCACAGATCTCACCTGGTTCCCCAAAAATAAGGAAGGAGGGGGGAAAAAAGGGAATATGAGAAAAAGACTAAAAGAGAAGAAGCAGGCCCCTTTTTCTGAAATCCAGTCGTTCCATTCCACTTTCCTCATAGACATAAATGGTTCATGCTTTGGTGGCCTCAAGACATGACTACTGTAACACACTCTACATGGGGCTGCCCTTGAAGACTGATCATAAACTGCAATTAGTGCAGCAGAATGTGGCGGCCTGTGTGGTCTCAGGAGCTCAGCAGTTTGACTCTGGCTGGCTGCAGCTCCTGTGTTGGCGGTTCGTCTTGGGGCACAATTCAAAGTGCTGGTTTTTACTTTTAAAGCCCTTCACAGTTTGGGACTGGTGTATTAAGGAACTGCCTCCTTCCACAAAGTGACTCATCCGCTGAAGTAATCTGAGATGGACCACTTACGTACGAAACCTCAGACTGAAGTCAGATTGGGCAAGGAGTGGGGCTTTCTCTGCGGTGGTGCCACAATTATGGAATTCTTTCCTGTTTGAGTTAAGATCTAAGCCCTCCCTAGCCCTATTTCAGCCTTCTGATGGAGGCTGAAAACTTGGCTTTCCTGCCTTAGTTCTTGTTTGCCTCTGCTCCATTATGTTTTTCTTGCTTTGTTTTGAGATTCTGGTTTGTGTTTTTTGCTGTTGTGTATCGTTTATTATTTATGCTGCTATTAGTGTTTTTTTTTCCTGCTTGTCTCTAGTTTTATGGTTTCTGACTTATATTGTTTCATTATTTGTTTTATTTTGCTTTTAAGCCGCCTTGGGCACCCTGATGTTTGGGAGGAAAGCCAGGGTATAAATATTTTAAATAATAAATAAAACAAAGCTAGGCAGCTGCCCCCTGGAAAACTCTGGAGGCCATAAAGCAGAGCAGAGTGGGAAACTGATGGAACTGATCCACAGACAAGACGGACTGGGAAGTTCCGCTGTGCAAACCTCCTTGAAATGAATGGTAGTGCTGTTGCTGTCAAAAGGGGGCAGGCACAGATCTTCCCAATATTATATATTGCACCCTGTACTAATTGGTGGGACAGCACAATTTGGATTTTCCACCTCGGGCAGCAAAATACCTTGGGCCAACCCTGCCTCTCACCAAAACACTTTCTGCTACACCAGGGGTGGCCAACCTTCCACCATGAGGGCCTCTGCATCCTTAAAGAGTTGTATAGAAGACAGAATCTTGGCAGCTGCAAGTGCTGATGGTGCTGCTAAAGCAGCTGCACCTGCTGAAAGGCCCTCACCTGTACAACCGTTAAAGGGCCAGGAGCAAGCATTCATGTTGAAAGGCTGGCCACCCCTGTGCTACACAGACACACCTCACACAAAATGGCTGCTTCACCACTATGCCAGCCCCCACGGAGCAGGAGACATCACAGATCCCCTGGAGGGCACACCTCAAGAACAGAGCATGACCCCTCGCTCTGACTGACAACCGATCTCCTCCAAGGAGGTGGGGTTGGGACACAGAACTTCCTGCAGGGCTACTTCAGTACTCAGGCCAATGCTGGAGCAACATTCCAGGTTACTCTTCCCTGGCGGAGGCCCTGCCGACTGACATAGTCTTGCCTTCGGCTCCCATTAGGTGCTGACCAAGGTGCTGACTTTGGGCTTTCATTGCATGCTTCGCTCAATTGCCTGCCAAGCCCTGCAGTCCAACCCACTTGGAACTGCAGCTGCTTTCTAGCCTCACACCTCTGCCCCTGAGCAGTGGCACTTCTGAAGCCACAAGATGTGAACAGGAGAGAAGCTCTGCCTGGCTAGAAAACATATTCTGGACAAGGTTTATCCATCTACTCTTTGTGAAAGCAGACTTATG
Source organism: Plestiodon gilberti rubricaudatus (assembly GCA_026170595.1). NCBI lineage: Eukaryota > Metazoa > Chordata > Lepidosauria > Squamata > Scincidae > Plestiodon > Plestiodon gilberti. Next base: position 102,380,665 of record JANXHW010000002.1, on the reverse strand, counting down.
CGTCTAAGCAAAATATGGGTTTGAAAAAATGTGGGAGCAGACTGGAAGCATTGAAGTGCCCAGAAAATAGTTTGGGAACTTCTCGCCTAGCACCAGTGTTGAGGTTAAGCACATGTGGTCCTGATCAATGCCTGGATCAGACCCCACGACAGCGGAAAGTTGTTTGGACCTTTCTAAGGAAGTTTGGGATAGAAGAATAAATAAAATAAACAGAAAGTGGGAAGAGCTATTGTTCAGTGGTAAAGCACCTAACATTGCACAGAGAAGATCTCGAGTTCAGTACCGTCCCATCCATGAGGTTGACTGAGGTAGTCACCTCAGGTAGAACATGGGCGGGTGGCACCCTCCTCTACCACCCCAGCCTGCCCTCCCCATGCCTTCCTGCCAACCGGCGCAGCCCTTACCTGGGTTGGCCATCACAGGTCATCGCAGATGGCGGAGTGAGTGGCGCCAGTCTCCGTGCCGGCGCCGCTTACTCTTCCGGTGCCACAAAAGTACCATAAGGCACTTTTGCGACACCTTAGGCCAGCAAGCACTCACTACACCGGCCTAAATCTACGCATGATTGCACAGTTACTTAGGTTAAAAGGTAGCAAGGTATCCATAGACTCCTTAGTCAACCACTAATTCCTATGAGGCCACATGTTGAGATGAGCAAGGATTAAAGGGCCAATGACACTGGCTCTAGCTACTGATTCACTCTTGTGTGAGCTGAAACACTGGCAAAAGACTCTTTAACTCTTTTCTCCCCAGTGTGATACAGCAGATGTGTTGGCAGAAGATTCCTCTTTTATGCAGTTCAGCTGTACCCTCAAAGTGAAAGGGCCAGAAGCGTAGCTGGACTCGCACCAGTGGGGTGGTGGGAGGGGCAACGTGTCATGACCTCACTTGCCCTGCCACTGGAATGACCCTGATCCTGATCAGGGTCATTCCGGTGGCAGAGCAGGCGGGGTGATGTTGCGTTGCCCCGCCCACCACCCCACTGGCGCGAGTCCAGCTACGCTCCTGCAAAGGTCTCTTAGAAAGCAGCTGTGATGCATCGTGTGTGTGTGTGTGTGTGTGTGTGTGTGTGTGTGAGTGAATAGTGTCCTCAAGATCATAGGTTATGCTGGGGGCTAGTTAGAAGTTTCTTACACGCACGTAGCGGCATCCTGCTCCACTTATGGTTCCACTCCACCCTCGGAACTCCAGTGAACCCAAACAACTCCTTTGTGATGAGAGGGTCTAGGAAAGTGGAGCCTAGAGAACAGGTCAAAATGCAACTCCTCCTGAGGCTCAGACCTGGAGTGGGTGTGTGTGTGAAGCCTAAGAGCTCAAGGGTGATGACGCCTCGAAGAAGGAGGAGTGGAGCCTGGAAACACTTGTTTTTTAAAGAGATTCTCAAGCTCCTCCTTTGAGCTGATCTCCTGTGCAGAATTAATACCCTCTTTCCCAAGTGTTCCCCCAGACAGATTTATTATGGCAGCATTGATGCCTGCCTCTCAGACATTCTCTCCACAGGAAGAGAGAGAACAATACTAAGACTGAAGAAATATGCTGGGGGGAGGGATGGGTGGTTTCAATTTATAGAATAGGGAGGGAAGGCTGAGAAGAATAAGCAATGGGGGAAATAGCCTCTCTCCTTGCTTCTGATTCCTTACCCTGAGTTTTTACTCATTCTTCCAAGAGACCAAGTCTCCAGGAGAACGGTATAACCGTGAAACTTCAGGTCAGACCATGAAACGTGGCAAATCCTGGGTGTCAGGAGCATAGTAGACCATAGCAATGGGGGGGGGGGGGTTTGTCTCTAGGGGCCTGGACCCTTCATTGAATGTTCAGCTTTCAGTCCTAAGAAGTAAAGAAGCATTCCAGTATCGCACCCCTTCCTTCCCTCCGCATCCCATGTATGCTGCCGCGTGCGCAGAATTTTTCTACCATTAAACCTCACTCCCTTTGCCCCCCCCACATGCAAAGAGCTATGCTTTTGCAAGTGCTGAGTGTGCACACTGATGCAGAAAGAGCATGGACAAAGGTTGCGTCCTATGTCTCTTGAGCTTTCATTTATGCAGATACAATGGAAAACGTACAGACATTATTCTAATCTACACAGTTGCGCCGTAAGAACTAAAGCTGCTCTCATCTTCTGGCCGATGAATGCAAAGGTACTGAGATAGTAGACAAATAGATAAGTGACCTTTGCATTTGTTTTTGTCAATTTCCATTGCAACTTCACTCTATTTCATTAAAATTATGTCATACATTAAATCAGGGGTTCTCAACCCCTTCCCGGTCGAGTACCACCTCCAGTGCCACTCTCCTGCTACGTACCACCGGACGTGACTGGCAATGACATCATCGCCAGTTACGTCCGTGTTTTCAGGGTTTCGGAGGCCAGAAAATGCAGATAGGAGGCTCTGGGCGGGTGGGAGGGCCCTCTTCTCAGCATCCTGAGAGGCTCGGCCAAAGGCAGGAGCCTCTCAGGATTTAAAACACGCTGCAAAAAACACCACATTGGAGCAGAGTTCTGGGGGTCCAGCGGTCCAAGTACTACCAGCAGTTGACCAAAGTACCACTGGTGGTACTAGTACCACTAGTTGAGAACCCCTGCATTAAATTAAATAACTTTAAAGCAAATATATTGCACAAGTGACTGACAATGCCTTCCTGACGCCAGCAGCAGCAGCACCACCACCACCACCACATTTCTCGGTACAGGCCTCGACCTGGACTAAGCTAAGGCTATGCTAAAATAAGGTCCAAGCACTCAGCCTCCCTCCCCCACTCTGCACCCAGTGTACCTGCATAGCGCAATGGAGCATCTTTATCCAGAGCAAAGAGTGGAGGATTCAGCAGGACCGTGTTGTCGTTCTCCATGACGATGCCCTGATACTCAGCCTCGATCCAGGGCTTGTGCTTATTGGCTGAGGGAATTTGGAGCATAAAAGGGATAGTAAGCAGCAATAAAGTCAGTCACATCTATTTACTGGTTGACATTCATAACATCTCACCTCACACCTTTGCTGGTGTGCACCGTTGCACCGGTTTCTTAGGATATATTTGTGTTTTTTGCAAGAATAGAGGAAGCTTGAAACTCCCCTAACCCAACACCTCCTGATCCAGCTAAAGGTAGTCATTATGGAAGCTGTAAATCTATGCAAGCTTACTTGGGAGTATATTATTAAAGCAGTGAGACTTTCTTCCAAGAAAATATGGATGGAGTTGGACTGCACAGCCAGTTGAAAGCAATGGGACTTCAGTTAGTTGAACTAGCTTGTTCTGTTGGTTTCAATGTGACTTATGCCCCAATCCTATCCACTACCAGTTTACGTGATGCAGCCATGCTACCAGAGCATGCGCTGCATGCTATGGTGAGGGGATTGACCAGATGGCCTGGGAGAGGTAAGTAAAAATATTTTACATACCTCTCCATAGGCTGCCACTAGGTCTCCTGGGACCTACATCAGCTATTCAGCTGGCATAAGTCTGAGTAGCCTCAGGGGTATGTTGGGACAGGAAAAGGGGAATAGGATAGGAAAATACAAATCAACTAAAAAGGAAGGAAAAAAACACAAGATCCTACCCCCTTTTCCCAGTCTGACACACCCCCTGAGCCTCCTTGTGCCGCCAAGACCCACCCCCTCCCACCCTCGAACCACCCCTTGCCTGCCCCATCCCCGCCCCAATCTTCCCTCAAACCACCCATGAACCACTCCCACCACTGGTCCCGCAGCACACAACAGTGGTGTGCATTTTGAGACACTGTACCAGGACTTACGGTGGTGGATCGCGAGATCCACCGTCATAAGCCCACAATAGGATTGGGCTGTAAGTCTGCAATCCTATATCCACTTTCCTGGGGGTAAGCCCCACTGAACACAGAGGAACACTTACTGCTGAGTAGACATGCATAGGATTGCACTGTTAGACATGGCTAACTTTAGCTGGATTTGGAGCTCAAAATCTACAGAACATGGACTTGACTTAAAAACACAGACAAACTACCATTCTGCTCCGAAAGGTCTTTAAGGTGTCTCACAATGTAAAAATCACAATATCATTTAAAAAAAAAAACAGTAGTGAAGCTACACCATAAAGCCCAATAAATTGCATGAAATGTTAAGATCCTATCATCTGAAAGCTTCTTGACAAGTTGACAGGTGAAGGTTTGGAAATTTGGGGACTATGTTTACCTTCAGGGTAAATGCTTACAGAGCTACAGAGGTCAAATCTGGGGGCAGTTTTGTTGACACAATAAAAAGACTGAAAGTTATAGACATGTTGGTGGATCCATGAAAACATCTTCCTCAACATGTAATACCATCAATATATACATGCATTTTCTCTCTATAGAATTTGATAGAGGGAAAAAAAGAGGTCCTTGCCCCACAGAGCTTACATTCTGAATGGCGAGAGAGTAGAAGCTGCAACAGAGGAGAGAGGGAAAGGATAGGCAAGAAGAATAACAAGGGGTGAATACGAGCAAATGCAACTACCCAAACTTCAGCTAGGGATGAGGATGAAGAAGGGCTTCTTAAACCATGGGCTCCAAGGGAAAAGTAGGTTTTCTCATCCACAATGAGAAAACCCCGGTGGTTTTCCTTTCTCTGAACAATGGCCCCGGTGCTACCTTTCCCCGAACTGTCCTCAGTTCTGCTCTCCCCTCTATGCATCCATTCCACCCACTGCATCCCCCCTTGCACTCTGCTGGCATGTACCATGTTCCCCCTGGCCCCTCCTTGTTGCCCGAAGTGCTAATCCTATTGGCTGGAGCCAGTCCAGACTGAACACTGAGGCAGCAGCCAGCAGCAGGCTCTGAAAAATGTCACAGGCCCAGAAATAGCAAATTAATCTTTATCACACAACCTCCAGGGCAGGGAAAACAGAGGAGGGCGGGGACAGAGAAAGAAAGCAAAGAAAGAAAAATCATTATAAATTAACACTCCCTCCCGACCAACCAATCTCTGATAAACTGGGTCTCGGGGATTAGATCACAATGGCCTAGTTACAACCCCCACCTCTCCAAGCTTATCCTCCTTGGAAACATGGCTCCATGATCCATTCACAACTGAGCAACACAATGACCACCCTGGAGAATTTCCCCTCTAGGGCTACAAGAAGTATGGAACTGGCTGGTTACAGAAAGGAGGCTATCAACACGCAACTAGTCCTTAAGGCTTTCACCTCTAAGCAACTTCCCCACAAAAGGAGCCACATTCCCTGCTGCAGAACACCCCTAGCCGATCTGGAACTGGCATAAAATATTAGACCAGCTCATGCTTGCTGAAGTTTCCTGTAAATTGATGGGTTTCAGTTGTATCAGAGTGAGAAGCAAGCAGGCATATCTGACCCACCGGGCACAGGTTCTCCTGTGCAAGTCCCATTTTAATTAATCAGAGCTATGCTAGAGCACAAGAGGTGTACAGAGAAGAGCTTCCTGGCAGATCAGGGCCAGTGTTAATTCATGGGAAGAGCAGAGCCTCTGAGAGGAATTTTATCAGGGGATACAAAGTTTCTTTTGGGCCCCTTCTCAAAGGGGTGGTGGTGGGGCAAAACAGGACAGGGGGAGGGTAGCAGCAGCCAGAAAAGTCTCCAGAGCCCAGGTCTACCAGGCTTCCTGATGTGGCACCCAGGTCTACCGGTCTGGTAGACCTGGCCTCCCAGTTGGCCGAACCTCTGTCTTTTACTCTCTATGAGGCCAGCAGAGATCCCAGTAAATTTCGGGGGGGGGGGCTTCTTTGGCTCCTGGGCCCCCTTTTTGACCCTGGGTCCAGGTACACCCTGGGTCTCATGGAACCTGGGAAGAGGATGCCATTTGTCGCATCCACCACCACCACCAAAATATCTTTGGCCAGGCAGACACTAGACTTGCAACGTCCTGGTGTCACTAGACTTGCAATGGAACCATGCAACAAGGCTATGCTCACATGGAAGCACCATGATTTGTGTGGACTGGTGCCTCCAAGGAAGGGCTGCATGCACAGCCATTGACTGTTGTGGGATAACAGCTCCTCAAAGAAAAGGGGGGGCCACCACAGTCGCAAAAACTTCAGCAGGCACATCCGCAGCCCCCACAGGGAGGCACTGCTTCATGCACATGGTACATGACCAATGAGAATGGCCCAACATACTCCATTGCCATTGGCCCCATATCTACTGAATGCTCCCCTTGAGGGTCATCCACAACAAATGAAAACCAGCCTATTGGTCTCTCCAGGTTTCATCCACCTTATCTAAGGGCTGTTGAACAGTGTGGAAAGAACAGACTGAAATTAAATGTTGTTCACCCTCTGTCATAACACTAGAATGTGTAGCCACCAAGGGAAGTTGATGTGCTTGTGCTTTCAGACAGGCAAAAGAACGTCCTTCACAAAATGCAGAAGTATGAACGGAAGTCATGAGAACAAGATGTGGTGACGATTGATGGTCACTCGTTTTGCTGGGTTTTGATGGCTTAAGACAAGGATAGGATAGAATAGGATGAACAGGGCAACACACAGGTCTATCGGATCAAGAACTATTAGCACTAATAGCAAACTGGACCTTCTATGCTGAGAAATAGGGTGCCTCTCCATACCAGATGCTGTAGACCAAAACAAGGGGAGACTCATTCCCTTCATGGTCTGTTGGTGAGGGTCCAGAGGCTCAGGCATCCAACTGGCCACTGTTGGAAACAAAATGCTGGACTAGACCGTCTCATCCTGCAAAGCAGCAGTCCTTATGCACTTATGTACCTTTGGAACAAGACACTGAAGGGCACCGCTGAATATGAAATATGCCTAGAAACACTGCAGTTTGGGACGACAGAGCTCTGGCAGGCCTTTGCAATGAACACACAGGGAGGGATTGCAGGAGGAGGAATGCAGGTCAGGTCTCAGGAACAGTATGCACACAAAACCTGAGATGGAATGGCAGGCAGGGGATCTGGGGAACTGGCCCAAGTGGCCAAAGAAGAGCACAGCAGGGAGCCACTGGAGGTCTGTGAGTCAGGATGTTGTTCCTCTCGCCAGATTGATTTCAAGGTTATACAAGAAATCCAGCAAAACGTCCATTCTTTCTCCTTTCTTGTTAGAATGCAGTTAGTACACTTGTGTGTGTGTGTGTGTGTGTGTGCGCGCGCGTGTGCAAATGCATTCTCCTGTACACCCTGCAAAGCCCTCGCCCCATGCCCTGAGCTGAGTTCCTGTTTCTAGCCCTTGTTTTGGACATGGAAAAAAAGGGATTGTTGCAGTGCGAGATACGCTTGTTGCCCCAGCAACAGGGTGTGTGTGGTGGAGGAATAAATCCTTCCCTGTTCCATCTGCCATTTGAAGAGCCCTTGGTGATTTCTTGAGCAAAAGCTCTTTAGGGGGGGGGGCTGGCAGATCATTCTCGCCCTCCCCGAGAAGCTCCCATCCGAGGCAACGCCACCTCTCAGTGGTGGCATGTGTTCAGCATCGGGTACCAGGGAGAGAGAGCCTATTTATTCCACTCCTATCTGCAAAACCAACAGGCACACAGAATCCTAATGCTGCTGCATAGCTCCCCCGCCCCGGCACACTTTTTAAGGGAGGAGAGGAGTGGCAACAGAAATTCAATATTTCTTCATACCCCCCTTCTTTCCCTTGTGCTGCATGCTGGGGGAGGGGGGGGTTAGGGTCTTCTCCATCTTCCCAGAAGGTTCAGGATCTGCCTCCCCCCCCCTTCCTCCAGACCACTTTCTCTCGTGCTGGTGCCAACAGTCACAGATCTCCTAAACACCCCCCCCCCCACCTCTCTCTTTCTCTTTCCCACACGCGGTTGTGGGCGAGTGTGTGTCCATGATCCGCGCGCGCTCAAGGTCCGTGCTTGGAATTTCGAAGCTTTTCTACGGCCGCGTTCTCCATGTTCAGCAGCAGTTCCCATTTATATATGCAACTCCCCCCCTCCCCCCCCCCAAAAAAAAGATTATAGATCTCTCCATAATTAATCAGACAGATAGACGGGCAAACTATGACCTGAGGCTGCAAGGAGACAATACAGGGAGAGAGATGGAGATGCTGGATTCCTGATGTACAGAGCACCATACTGGGAGACACGGGCAGGGAGCGAGAGAGACAGAGGGACAGCCGAACAAGCCACATCATGTTTTGATCAATATGGATCGGAAAACAGACAAAACACGGGCAAAAGCTGGGCGTGTGCCTGTGGACGGGCAGAGAATGGAGGGGGGAGAGAGAGGAGTCGGCGGCGGCAAAGAGGTGAGCAGCATCCACGGCGGCGAAGGCAGGCAGGCAGCAGAGCAGGAGGGCGAGAAAAGGGAGCTGAAGAGAGCAGGTGAGGAGGGGAGTAAGCAGTGGCGCCGAGGCAACGGCAGCGGGGCGACGGCTGGCCCCCGAGCGCGCAGGGAGCCTCTGGGGTGAGCGGTCAGCCCTCCCTCGCTCGCCCTGGGGACAGGATGGATTAGAAGCCAGGGGAACAGCTGCTGCGTCTGTGTCCGATCTGACCAGATGGCCGGCCAGTGCCGGGGAGGCGCTGATGGAGCTCCAACACCCGCCCAGCCATCCCCCCTTCTTCTCCCTTTGGGAGCCTGGCGCTCGCTGACCCGCACTCCCGCCCGCCGTCGGGGCGCTTCCTTCCATTCACTCTTCCACTCACCTTTATTGCCGAGGGTGCAGGAGAGGAGGAGGAGGAAGAGGAGGGGGAGGAAGGCGAGGGGCTGCCCCCAGCCCATCTTGGAGAAGCGCGGAGGACACCGCTGGGATGCGCTACCGCCCGTCGTGGGGGTCTCTCTCTGGCTGACTCTCCCCTCTCGCCCTCCCCTGAGATGGGCTCCTAGGTGCAGGCTGCCAGGGAGCTTCTGAGTACGGGGCGCAGGCTCGGCTGGGCAGGGCAGGGCTGGATCTCCCTCCCTGTCTCTCCCTCTTGCTGGCTTCTCTGCCCCAGCCCAGCCCCTCTACTGCAGCATGATGTCAGCAGCGCCCGACGCTGATTGATGGGCGCCAGCAGCCAATGCGAGGGGCTCCGGAGCCAGGTGCTGCAGGAGTGGGAGGGGACCACGATTGGAGAGGGGGAAGGAGGAGGGGGGCAGGCGAGATGGGGGGCCAGGGGGTGTCTTGCCTTGGGGGAACAAGAGGTATATGTGTGCACGCGCACGCGCACGCTACTGGACATGGAGGCTGCTGCAATAGGAACTTTAGAGGGACTTTTGGCAGAGTTGGGGGCCCGAGCTTCCTTCCTCTCTTCCCAGCCTCTCCGCTTCTCCCCACTCCAATTTCTCCCTGTGTCGCTGGCTGGCCAGAGATCGAAAAAAAGAAAGCTTGCGTGCCGCCTACTGAGATCAAGGAAGGCAGGCACTGCTGGGAAGAAATTCAGGATGGCGCGGGACCTTTCCTGGGATGGACAGCATCTGGACACTGCTGTGCGCACGGGGTGTCCACCCTGCGAGGAGGTTCGCCCCTCTGTTGGGCTTGGGCTTCTCCCGCTTTCTTTAGGTGGGGGGGGCACTGGTGTGTGAGGAAATTCCCGGCAGCAGGTCGAGGCATTCTCGGGTCATGATCGAGGCAACTCTGCGTGTCGCACCTCCTGTGTGAGGTGCTGCATAGAAGGGCTGGTTCACACATGCAGGTACAAGACGATCTCTTGTCACTGGAGAAATTCGCTCTTGATGACTGTCTGGCAGTGGCAGGTGAATGTGTGAACTGCTTCTATTTGAAAAGTGTTCCTTGGTTGGCGGGACACCAGATGATGTGAAAACTCCTCTCTGAGGGTGAGCCTTAACGCTCGGGTCCAGGGTATTTCAGGGACCGCCTCCTTCCTTATAATCCCACCCGTACTCTGAGGTCATCAGGGGGGAACCCTGTTAACCTTGCCACCATTTACGGAAGTGAGGAGGATGGTGGCATGGAATAGGGCCTTCTCGGCTGTGGCGCCCCAATTATGGAATTCCCTCCCCTGGAATTAACAACGGCTCCCTCTTTAGAGACCTTTTGGCAGGGCCTTAAGACATTTTTATTTAGGATAGCTTTTGATGTCTGACATGGTGGGCTGACTTTTTAACAAATGGCTTTTAACAAATGTAAATTCAGGTGACCCACTGGGGTTGTTTATTTTAAATTGTTTTAATTAATTGTTTTTAATTATTTTAATGTGTATATATGTATTTTAATGTTTGTGTTGTAAGCCACCTTGAGTGCCCTTGTTGGGAGAAAGGCGGGGTATAAATTCTTTAAATAAATAAAAATAAATAAAATTCTATTCTACTACGGTGGCCCTTTGATGACACATTCGTGTCATGACATGATATCCGCTGGCATCGAGTGATCAACATCAATGTGAATTAGCCCATAGACGGGACAGATCCGGGGGAGGGGGGTGAGTCAGACCCAAGACCTTTGGATGCTCCAAGCAGCTGTACCGTGCGAACTAAGGTGTGCCCCGAAAGCTGATTCTGAACACGCATCTGAAACCTTGTCTGGTCTTCACACGTAGCAGACTGAAGTGGAAATGAAGTGGTAGAATCCTGAGCTGGTGAAATGCGCGGTATCACTTCAGACTTGGGGGGGGAGGGATCACACCTTTTCCCATACTCTTCTGTGTGAAAACTCCTTGTAAGTAGAACTACTAGTTGCAGATACTGAAACCTTTCCTTCTGATGTGCCAATGTATGACTCGCAAGTCTTGTTTTGCACGGAGGAGCATTCCAAAATGGGCATCCCCCTTTGCAATCTGAACAAGTACAGTCTATCTACCACCCTCGTCATGACTGTACTACTACGGTAGTTGTCTGCTGCATTTCATTGGTTGACTGAGTAACACCACCTTTCTGCCCCTGGTCGAGGCACCCAAAACGGTTTGCAACACTTAAGCAAACAAAACGCGCTACAGAGAGAGATTTTTAAAAGTCGAGCTGTTTCAGGCCGTTGGTCTTTTCAGGGGCTGATGGGCTTGGATCTCTCCTCTCGGGGCACACAAGCCTTGTAGCAAGCGGGCCTTCCCACAAGCCTGGGAAGGGAAGGCTACAATGGGGGTTACAGTACTTCAACATTTTCCCAACAGGTCTCCGGCAACTGGGTGGTGACCTTTTCAGGAGCTGATGATGACTTCATTGGTGCCACGCCCCCTATTAACCTCAGTCATTAGAGCCCAACCCTATGTCTACTTTACAATATTGTAAATGGGGCTTACTCCCCAGGAGGTAAGTGTGAGTAAGCCTCACTGGGCACCGGGGGGCTTACTTCTGAGTAATCACGCACAGGATCGCGTGTTAGGCAAACTTCTCAGCGCCTCTGCAAAATGGGGACCGGCGCCGATCCCTAGGGCTGTTGTTACAGCAGGGATTTCGACGGGGCACACGAAGCGCTTTGAACGCCAGAAACGCGCTCTATAAAAGCGAAGTTAAGTTGTTATCCGCGTCACGCTTCGAGTCCGCCAAAGTCGGGCTGTTTTTATAAAGATCCCACGCCGAAGACAGGGTGCAGTCTCCTCGCACCTCAATAGGCGGCAGCCTGGTCATTTTCCAGGCCTCCGCGCTTTGCCGGCTGTATATCTCACACGCCCACCCTGGGGGTAGGAGCCAAACGACTCTTACGGCAGCGGGACTCTGGACCGCGGCGCAGTAGCAAGCAGATCAGAGGCGCAGGCAGGCAGCCAACCCAGTCACCAGACGGGTCCTCGAGGCCAGACGCTCTTTCCTTTCGCCCGGCGCTTTACGAAACTCCCACGAGTGCCTGTGAGTGTCTCATCTCGCCGGCTTCTGGTGGTCTGCCTCGTTTTCTTTCTATCCCGCGATGCCTCCCAACCTCACCGGCTATTACCGATTCGTCTCCCAGGACAACATGGAAAATTACCTCCGTGCCTTAGGTATGCGCGCTGCTCCCCTCCACGCCTCTGCTAGCCCCCCCCCCGCCAAAAAAAAAACAAATCTCACTGAGAATTAAATTGATTCTGATTCAACCCCTACTTTAAGCTGTTATGATACATGTCGAAGATTAGCTTTCGGATGTGGAAGTAATATTTTTAAATGATTTCCTTGGCGCATATGTGAAGTGTTTTTCAAAGTTGCAATGAGTTACAGTCTGTAGGTGAGCCCAGGCTTACAGCCTGCTGCGGGCAGAGTATCCTGCTAGGTCCAAAGCAGGGAGTTTTTCTAGGCAGTTTTAAACTTTACTACTGTACAGTACTTCTCTTTGTTAAAACGAAGATTAGCATTGTATTTGTTTTTATATGGACCTGTTAAGTGTTCAAAAGCACTTAACATCCATTATCTTGTTTTAATTCTTACAACAATTCTGTAAGGTAGTTCAGTATTACCCTGTATCCAGGGCTGAATTAAGCTGGGGGGGGGGGCTAAACTATGTCAAGCTGAATGGGCCCCATCCCATAATATTTACCCCCACCCTGCCAAAGTTTATTATTCAAAAAGAAAGGACAAAGAAAATAAGAATATGAAAACCTCACATTTGCCTATGGCAAATGTGCAGCAAAGCACTTATTAAACATAAATATCTTGCTCTAAGCCTATTTGTTACAAAGTCAAGTTCAAATACTTTGTTTTTACGATTTCTTAATTAGCTTATCTTAAAAACTTCACAGCTTATCATTTGAGTACACAATACTTTTGCTTTTTCAACAGATTATATAAAACTTGACCTACCTTTGTATTTAGTGGCCCATTATTATTATTATTATTATTATTATTATTATTATTATTATTATTATTAGAGGTGAGATTGAAACTGGATTTTCTGATCTGTAGTTCAGTCTCTTATCCAAGCTGTTTTCCCAGTCAAATTTGTGAGGAGAATGCATTTTTATTGGAATAATTGTGTTTTTAAAGAGAGGGCCTTTTTTAAGGTCTTATTTTATTATGTGAGTTATGGTTAGGGGCCCAAAAGACAGGATATAAGTTTAAAAATGAATTTCCTGCCTCTGTCCTTTTACCTTAGCAGGGGACGGGGTGTCCTTTTCCCTTAGCAGGGGTGGTCAAGGTGGGCTAAACACTGGGCCAATGTGTCCAGTGAGGATGAGAGAAGTCATGATAAAGGCTTTATGGAGACTAGTGTTTCCGATTCCTCTCCACCCTTCTGGTTTACCATCTGTTAACTTCCCACTTAGATATTAACATTGCCCTTCGGAAACTGGTCTGCCTCCTGAAGCCGGACAAGGAGATCATCCACAATGGAGACCACATGACCATCCGCACCTTAACTTCCCTTCGAAACTACAACATGGACTTCGACCTGGGGGTTGAGTTTGAAGAAGACTTGGGGCCGGTGGATGGGCGCAAGTGTCAGGTAAGAGGCTGCTGTGCCTGCTGGACAGAGGGAACAAGTCCATTCAATGGCTCACTGCCCTAGTTATTAAGAGAGTTCTCCGAGACAGAACGAAGCTGTCTTGCCTCGGGCGCATAGATTTTTAGCCCTGAGCTTTGCTGGCTCAGCTGTCCATAACCAGTCATGTGAGCGGGGGAGTGGAGCACTCCTGAAAGATACAGCGTCAGCCTCTGGGAGCCAGGCATCCCTGCTCACAAAGACTTTGGCTATGTCTTCATACACATCCCACATTGCACTGCTCACCGGATTAGACCACTTGCGTAAACTTTCTGCAAATTGGGGGCAACTCATAATGCAGAGTACTTAAGAAGAGCCCTGCTGGATCAGGCCAAAGGCCCATCTAGTCCAGCTTCCTGTATCTCACAGTGGCCCCACCAGATGCCTCAGGGAGCACACAAGACAACAAGATACCTGTATCTGTTGCCACTCCCTAGGCTCTGCATCATCATCAGTCCTTGACCACTTGTGACCCACCAAGCCAGATGTGGCCTGCTGGCCACACTTGGTGCATTGCCAGATGCTTGACAAGCCTTCCTCCTCCTCTTTACAACTCCAGGAGGCAGGCAGCAAACCCCAGAAAGTGTGGACCAAAGTAGACCAGGCATTAATCGTGGTGCTGGCCCTCACAGGTTTTTTTTTTTTTTTTTTTTGAATTGTTAAACAGCAACTACTGGGTGGCGCAATCAGGACTGGAATCATGTCAAAGTTGTTGTGAAACCTTTTTCCCTTTGCACAACGATCCTGACCAAAATGGCCCCACCACTGCTATTTGCTTTGAGAGGGAGGCACCAATGGTGTATTCCTCCTGACTCTGAGCACTTCGAAGGGAGCCTCCGCCTATGCCCCTGAGTGACTGAGTCTGGGGTGGGTGGGTGGGAGCACCATACCCCCAACTTTTCCATCCCTCTTTTCTTCCAAACCTTGATGTGTTGTCCTTCCCTTCCCCACTCCACTTTTTACTCCTTCCCCCCCACTTCATTTTTTGTGTGCTCCCCCCCACTTCCTCTTTTCCTGTGGTGGTGATTGGATGTGCTGCTGGTGCCGCCACCACAGCTCTTTTCCCCCCTCCCACATTAAGAACATAAGAAGAGCCCTACTGGATCAGGCCAAAGGCCCAACCAGTCCAGCTTCCTGTATCACACAGTGGCCCCACCAGATGCCTCGGGGAGCACACAGCCAACAAGATAACCTGTTTCCCGTTGTCACTCCCCTGCACCTGGCACAGAGAAAACCCACTTCTAAAACCAGGAGGTTGCTTATGGCTTGTAACCTATGATGGTCTTTTCCTCCATGTATCTGTCCAAACCCCTTTTAAAGGCATCCAGGCCAGGTCCCATCACACATCCTGTGGCAAGGAGTTCCACAGATGAAACAGAAGGCAGCAGGAACAGAAGTATGGCTTACTGGAGTGACCAGCGTTCCTGCCCTTTGCCTTTTGGGCAGGGAGGGAAGAAAGAGGGAAGCAGCTGCTTGGTGGTGGCAGATTTTGCCACTGTCAGGTAAGTGTGGGGCAGCCAGGGAGGGGGTGACCTCCTTTGCCAAGTGCTTACTTTGTACCCCAGGGCTCACTAGGACTAGGAGGGCATCCTCCATCAGAATGAAGGGAAAGGGGTTAAATGTCTTCTGCGCATGTGTTGCAGTTTTGATCCTAATCCCCCACACACATACACCCCGCAACTGTTATTTGCAGTTGAAATATGAACGGACTAGGGCCAATGATTGATGTTGCATTGCGTTTGGCTCTTATTAAGCCACAGGTGAACTGCCAGATGTGTCTAGGGCTGCAGCTTAATGGGTCATCCGTTGATTAGGCTTGCTTTATTGATATACCCATAACCATGTCTCACCTCTACTCCTCTGATTAAAAAGGTTCTGAAAAAGATGGAGTTTAGAATCAACACTGAATCTAGATCAGTGGTTCCCAACCGTCGAGATTGTGGACTGGTACAGTGAAACTCGAAGCACCACGGACCACCCTGGCAACCTGGAAGTAGTTTATGTCACCACAAATTGCTTCTGGATTGCTGGGATTTCACAGCCAAACGATCCATGGAGAGGTGGGTGGGCTCTTCCCAGCTCTGCTCGGTGCACTCCAAGCCTTGTCGGCAAACCTGCAGTGGGGGCCGAAGACTTGGGCGGCATTTGTGCCAAATGACCGGAGGCCCTGCAGACCACCTGGCAGGGTTTCGTGGACCACGGATTGGGAACCACTGACCTAGGTGTGTTTTATGCTTAGCCCAATACTTGTAGTAACCTGTCTTAACCCAATACTTGTAGTAACCTGTCTCTGTGTAAAGGATTGGAGTTAGGCTTGGTTGATGAGAAAAAAGTAGTGATGCCCCTCTTGGGAATGCTGCTATTATAAATGACACCTGGATGAACACACCCATCATTGGCTAAACACAACAAGGGGTTTACAGCTCTCAGTGAAGATCCCTGAAATGATGGTGCTGGGAAAAGGAAGTAATACTAATCCCTGGCATTATGTTAAGTTATCCCCCACATTATGAGTATTCAAAGTGCATCGTGTTATCTTGGTAAACCTTAACAGTGCTGTAAGGTAGCTTTATAAATAAAGAGCCAAGGTTGAAAGATAGTGGCTTGCCTAAGACTGCCTGAGCTCCCAATTAAGACAAGATACAAAGTTGGGACTTCTGGTGAAGAGCTCGGGCAGGGTCGGCCCATCCATGACGCCAACTGAAGCAGGTGCCTCAGGCAGCAGATTGGTGGGGGACACCCATCTCTGTCTACCTCCACTGCTCCTCCTCCCTGGATTAGAAAAGGAAGATGGAGACACAGAGAAAGGAAATGTGGAAAGGAAGGAGGGTGCTGAGCTAGAACATTGGAGAGTAGGAGGCACAAGAGGTGGGCACATCATTGAGCACGGGGGGGACGACAGCATTTGGCATGCCACCTCAAGCATTGTGAGGTCTTGGGCCAGCTGTGGAAATGACTCCCAACAAAAATACCTTCTTGCAAGACCAGCTGTGGTGAGGGAGGGGTTAATTTGGATCAGAGCTTGACACAGGGGAGCAGGAGTCAGCCTCCCTCCTGCCCTGTGTGGCCCCAATCCAAAACGTCCTGCTTCTGAAGTTGCTGTTAGCTGCTTCATGGCTAATAATAGCAACTTTGGGAAGTCTGATTTGGTTTGGGGCTATGGCATGGAGGGAGGGTGGCCACCCCCCCTTCCTTGTCCCAGTTGGGGACCTGTGACTGATCAAACAGGAGATTGATCTTAACTTACTAAGCTGTTGTCGGAAGCAACCGCTTTTCATTCTTTTACAGGAAGACTGACTATGATGACTAACCTTTCTGCTTTCTAAACTCTTTCTCCCTCTTTCTGAAGAAGAAGAAGAAATTGGCAGTAGATGAGCAGGCTATTGCCACAGGCTGTTTTCTCTTTCATTTTGCAACCTCCTTTTTAAAGCAAGTTGCAGAATAAAAGGGTGGGGGGGCATTACTCATGCAGTAACTGGCAGTAACCAGGGTGTGTGACACTCGGGCAGTAACCCTCTTCATACCACTTGCAGCATTGGTGGAAATGCTACCTGGGGAGAAACCATCTCTTTCTAGCAAAAAAAGTAATGAATTGAATATGGAGGAAAATGTGATAGTCCAGCAACAGAACCTATTTATTAATAGATTATTACTTCAGAACAGGTTACCTAAAACTTTACTGTAAGACCAAATGAATGCTTTGAAGGAAGGTATCTGGATTCTATGTGGTACGAACAACAGCAATGCATTTATTGAAGCGAAAGTGTGTTGTGTAGAAAGGCCAGGACAGTCTTCCCATGGGAAGCCAGGAGGAGAATTCAGCTTCTTAGGCAGCTGCAACCCTGCACATACTTCCCTGAGAGTAAGCCCCACCGAATATAATGGGACTTACTTCTGAGTAAACATGTCTAGGATTGCGCTGCTAGTCCTTAAACTCAGGAAACTGATGAGATGGAACAATTTTTTTAAAGATGCATCTCTAAATCAAAGGCTCCATTAGAAAACCTAGCCCAAAGAAAGGAATGGAGAGCCCAAGTTGAAAGGTAAAGAGCTGAGATGGCCCCTACCAGTCAGCTGTCTCAGGTGGACACTGAAGGTAGAGGAGTGGGAGGCACTGGCGTTGCTAGAGGTGGGGCGGAACAGTAAGTCTTGCACAGCGGTAACAGCTCCATTCCATGGTGGCCCCGCCCACTCGCCGTCGGAACCTGTCGAGCGGCGAAGGCAACGCGCAGGAGACTTCCTGCGCATTGCCTTCGCTGCTCGGACTGGTTCCGACGGTGAGTGGGCGGGGCCACCATGGAACGGAGCTGTTACCGCTGTGCAAGACTTACTGTTCCACCCCACCTCTAGCAACGCCAGTGGTGGGAGGCACAGATGTGAACCAGGGACGGGCACAATTCGCCAGAAAATTCTCCTGCTCAAGCCCCATTGAAATGGGTGGGAACTAGGAACAAGCATTTCTGTGCTCATTCATAACTCCATTTCGCTGGAGGTGGTGCAGGAAAGCTTCTTGACGGGCTTTTGGCATGAGAGAAATACTGTGTTTATGTGGGAGTGAAAGCCAAGGCTGAGGTCTTCCGCTTATCCTCTTGGGGTTGTATTCTGAGGAAGTTAGTTGTAACTGAGCACCACTGAAATCCATGAGATAAGTTAATAATGATTAACTTAAGACTCACTAATTTCAGCGGTATGTCAGAATCCTAACTTTCTTAGGATACAATCCTTGGGTTTCAAGAGTTGTTCCAGCAATTTGGCTGTAACAGTAAAAGTTGTTAATGTCAAAACAGCACACAGCAACAATACAAAACTGGACATAAACCAAATGAAAGAATATGGCTTGCAAGATCACTTGGAAGTATCGCTTACCTTTTTGCAACAACTGAGGCAGATTTAACTACCATTCAGGGAATCGCTCTTTGTTTACACGTAAATTTTTTAATTTCTGCTGATTTTACCAGTTGATTTGCTCCTCCAGTCATGGGCACAAGAATCTGTTCTGCACGTTTTCCAGTAACAGACCAACAAAACCAATAATGTAGAACATTTTCCACTGCTTCCTTCATGTATGATTTTCCAGCAGCAGTGATTTGATTGGATCCACCATGACCCACTATACAAGGATTGGGGGGGGGGGGGAGAGAAGCAAAACCTACAACCTGTGTACTTCACCTTCCCATGCACTTTGGGGTGCCTTCTGGGGTGATTACGATAGATGTGGCACCCCAATGCAGACAGTCCCCAAGAGGGTTGTTGCTGCTACCAGGAAGGGAAAACCAAAAAGGAGAGTCCCTGCGTGTTGCTTTCTCTCCGCTGACTGGCTCCTATGACAAGGGGGCGGGGCTCCTCGTGCAGGAGAGTAACGGTGGGGTGGAAAGCTGCAGAACTTAGCTTTCTGCCCCACCTCGAGCGACGCCAGTGTTGGGGTGAAAGCCACCTCAAATCTGCCGACCTCTCAGGCACTAATAATTACAGAGAAGTCATAGAATTGGACTAACTGAACTATTCTTGGAGACCAAGTGAGCAAATACAACTCTTCACAAATACAAATTCTTGGAAGCTTCTATTTTGTCATATGCATTCGTTTTGATTGGGGGGGGGGAGGTTCATATTGTCATCTCCACTCCTCTCCCATTTGGTATGTAATAAAACTGGAGGCATCCTTGAGGTGCCTGAAATAGCATTTAGAACCTTGTTGTGAAAGTGATTCAAACATGGGCCATAAAAGTCTCGGAGCCAAATAGAAGCTGTAGGTATAACTTTGTTTCCAGGGTTTTAAAAACGGGAATGACTTATTGTTCCCAGTACGCCTGCAGGACTACAGGAGCAGATGTTCTGTTTTTAGCCGTAGATTGATCCAAATGGTCTTTCCAGCAACCAGAAAACAAAATCCCCCCGATATTGGTAAGATTTGATCATACTTAGCATTGATATAATGCGTTTGAGTGGTCAAAATGTTTCACGTACATTCCCTTGCTGTAATCCTTCAAAAACAACTCTGTAAGGTTGGTCAGGATTATTTTTGCCGGGGGGGGGGGCGCTAAGGTCAAGAGAGTGACTTGCTTAAGGCCATCTAGCCAGTTGATAGCAGAGATGAGGCTTAAACTGGCAATCTCTTAGCCACTGGCCCTATGCTAGCTTAAAACAGAGCGGGTGAATAGGAACAAATCCATCGCATGCCTATGTTGTTCTATGGACTGAAGGTCTGTTCACTTTCAACTAATGCTGTTGCTGTCTTTTCTCTGCCCCTTTCACCTTACAGACAACTGTCTCCTGGGATGGAGATCAGCTGGTGTGTGAACAGCGAGGAGAAAAACGGAATCGGGGCTGGAGACACTGGCTGGAAGGGGACAAGCTGCATCTGGTGAGGAGTGAGTCCTTACCAAGCCTCTCCCAGCCACAGAGGAATGCTCTCTAGGGGAGGCATTGAGGAGTTTTCAGCAGCACAGAATGGGACAACCTTCCTTTTCCCTCGCACGCCTCCCCCCCCCCCCCACCCCCAGCCCTGAGAAGTCAAAGCTAGGCCCCATGAGTTATGCATGCCTTCTCTGAGGGCAATGGCCACTTGACAAAAACATCCTTCCCAAGAGTTCAAAAGTTGACTTGGTTGAGCTCAGCGGGAGCCACCCATTGTCCTGTCCCTTCAGGGAAGGGAAAAAAAGATTAATCAAAGCACACAACATCCCTGTGCACGATACTCTAAAACCTTTGCATTGGTGCGCATGGATGGACAGCATGTCTGCGTATGAGATTCCTCGGTCACTAGTTCAACAATGCTGGTGAGAAGTTTCTGGGGAAGGTTAGTGCCTTGTTCTTTGGTTAGTGCCTTGTTCTTTGGTGGGGGGGGGGAGGGTTGCCATATCCTTCTGAGGTATATACTGTGCCATTTATTAATCCCTGGCATTTTCCTCCACCCCCAAGCCCTCTTGTTGCGTCAAGAATGAAAAAGGATCAGCACAGTCTGCATGTACGGACCACATCTGCTGGATCTGTGAATAGAAAAAGCTCTGCTGTAGTTGGAAGTGAGGTTAGGCTGAGAGAGGGAATGGCTGTGGCAATGAAGAGGGGAGCACAAGCTTCGGTTCATCCAGAATGTCTGAAAGATGAACAGGAACCTTACTGTGGTGGTGTAAAGCAGTGGTGGCCAACCTTTCAACATGAATGCTGGCCCTTTAAATGGTGGTATAGGTGAGGGCATTTCAGCAGGTGCAGCTGCTTTAGCAGCACCATCACCACTTGTAGCTGCCAAGATTCTGTCTTCTGCACAACTCTTAAGAACACAGTAGCCCTAATGGTGGAAGGATGGCCACCCCTGGTGTAAAGCAAGGCAATGGACCTTGGATTGTACAAAACGTGTAATGCTGTACAGTACTTGGAAATTAAGCTGCAGAGCAGGTGTCTTCCAAGTCACAGGCTGCAATCCTATACACTTTCCTGGGAGTAAGCCCCATTGAACACAAGGGGACTTACTTTTGAGTAGACATGCATAGGATTGCACTGACAATGTAGTTTTTAAAGCCCCACTTAGAATATAAGGGCCGGGCGCAATCCAAACCTACTTAGGCCACCGTTGTAACCAGCAGCCCAGCGAAAACCGGAGGCCCCAGAACGGAAAGGGGATTCAAATCTCCAAAAGGGGAATTCAAAGGTGATTTTAATCCCCTTTCCGTTCTAGGACCTCCCATTTTCGCTGGGCTGCTGGTTACAACAGCGGCCTAAGTAGGTTTGGATTGCGCCCTATGTTACCTACTAAATACAGCTATAGTAATTTTGTATCAGTAAAAGCTCAAACTACTGTATTTTGGAATGTATCAACTAGCAACTCAAATGATGAAAGAGCAACACAGTTCACCTTTGTCAGATTACAAACACATACAGATGGCATTGGGGGCAGCGTGTGTTGGAATTGGTACAACTCCGTCTGTATCCAGAAGGGGGCAGACTGATACCTGGAGTGCTGCCCCATGCCTCTGCCACAGAGCTGTAGAGAAGAAAGGAAAAGCTTGTTGAGGTGCTGCTCATGCAACCCAGAGGTGCAAGACTTCTGGTCTTATTTAAAGGGATGGCATACACACTGTCTGAGTAAATAAAGCTGGAGGTCTTGATGATCTGCTTCTTGCTCAGGCAAGCAGGAAGTGGATCGTTGCAGCTTGTGGCAGTGGCGGATTTGGGGTGAAGCACATGCACAATTCGCTGCCCCCTCGGACCCTTCATCATCAGCCACTGATTCAGTCTGCTTCACCTTGTCTCATGGTTGGGCCGGCAGTGAATGGAATTGTCTGTCTACAACTCGCATTGCTAAAATACCGGAACAACAATGCATCAGTTGCCTGATGGGCAGTCCAATCTTACCCAGTGCCTGTGCAGCAGGGCTGCACGGCTCACGCTGTATCCAGAACTGGCTAGGAGCAGGCTGGTGGTCTCCTCGGGGTAAGGGGACATTTTCCCCTTACCCTGGGGTAAGCCCCCAGCCTGCACAATGGGGCTAATCGGATCTCTGCCAGCTCAATCACTGGCACAGAACCGAGCAGCCCCATGCCAGAAGAAAAGACCTGGGCAGGAGGATAGGATTCAGTGTGCACCAGTGCCAACAATCGTGTCCCCTCCCAGTCCTGATCTGCCCACCTTCCCCACCCCGTTAATACCCTCTTCACCCTCCCCCAGTCCCCGTGCCACTCGGAGCAGTACTCACCAGCTCCATAGCACAGTCTGCAGATGCAGTGCCTGCGGAATGGCGCCGGCCTTCCCACCAGCAACTCCTACTCTCTGGGTGTTGAGAATGTGCCTTTATGGCATGTTTGCAACACCCTAGGCTGGCACAGCATACGCTGCACCGGCCTAACTCAAGGATAGGATTGTGCTGACAGTTTGATTCTTCACTGTTGCTCAGCAACATCAAATTACAAACGTATGTGAAATAAATCCTGGTCATCGTCCAGGTACAAGAAGCAGGTGGAAATCCATGAGCTTTCTGTCTGAGGCAACAAAATTATCTTGGACTGCAGGCTGTGGTTGAGGAGTCTTCTCCAAGCCAGGTGGAGAATCCAGGTTGGACATACAGGATGCTTAAACAGAAGCACCGTTTTGGAACTCCTTGCCACAGGATGTGGTGATGGCACCTGGCCTGGATACCTTTTAAAAGGGGACTGGACAGATGTATGGAGGAAATGTCCATCACAGATTACAAGCCATGATGGGGATAAGCAGCCTATTACTAAGACCAGGAGGTTTTCTCTTAATGCCAGATGCAAGGGAGTGGTGACAGGATACAGGTATCTTGTTGTCTTTGTGTGCTCCCAGAGGCATCTGGTAGGGCCACTGTGAGATACAGGAAGCTGGACTAGATGGGCCTTTGGCCTGATCCAGCAGGGCTCTTCTTATGTTTTTTATGGTAGTCTTTTTATCCCTTCCCACTATTCTTTTAGAGCCAAAATGTAACTATAACAAGTGTTCAGACTGAAAGAAAGCTATGTATTTTAACTTGGAATATATCCAGGAGTAGGCCTCAGAACCTTGCTGTGAATCTTCTTCCTCTCTGAAATATTTCTTTCCCCACCCCCTAAAATCTGAAATGTCAACTTTGCACTTGTGCTGTTTGCGTTCTGTGTGAGATGAAATGTCAAACACATATGCATCAGGCACACAAAAAGGAGGACCCTGAATATACATGTTGGTTTGTGTGGGTTTTCCATCAATGTTGTGAGCCTTGTGGAAAATGTCCCCTCCCCAAAACTCCCAAGCAGGGCTGTGCCTCTTTTCCTCAGTCTCCTTTCTCTTTTCCTAGCGCATGACAGCAGAGGATGAAGTTTGTGACCAAGTTTTCCAGAAAGTGAAGTGACCGCCAGACCCTGACTGGTACCAAGTGCTAACTTCTGACTGCAACAATAGGCATTAGAGCCCAGAAACGGGACCAGAACCCACCAAGCAATCTGTTTCTTATGCTTTGCCTTTAAACCTTTCCTTTTGGATTAAAACAAAACAGGCGATCAACCCTTCTTTGTGAGTTTTTTTTAAGTGCTGGTTTTTACATTACTGAATAACAAGGTATATGAGGCGAGCAACATTCTACAGGTCTTCTTCCCTCTTTCCGTTCCTTGCTTCTGCACCACAGGCCAATACTGTACCTTACACTATGGCTGTCTCCTCACTGAGGTGGAAATGTCTGTCGGGGCTATATCCCCTCAATGCATCTCAGGGCCCAGTCCTATCCAACTTTCCAGCACTGATGCAGCTATGCCAGCAAGGCTGCATCCTGCAGTGGGGGTTGAGCTGCATCCTGCAGTCACGGAATCCTCCTCAAGGTAAGGGAAAAGTTTGTTCCCTTACCTCAGGGCTGCATTACGGCTGCATTGGCTCTGGAAAGTTGGATAGGATTGGGTCCTCAGTACAAAAATAAATCCCTCCACCCAGAGCTAGCATGTCAAGGGGAAGGCTAGGCTCCAACTTATCTCCCTCACAAGTAGTCTCTCACACGCAAGGGAATATTCTTACATGGAGGAGCATTTACCATGTGAGCCTCTAGTTCCTCAGTCAGAACAGTCTGTTTCTGTCTGTTTTGCAAGAGTCCCAGGCATTCATTATCTATGGCTATCTTTCATCTCCTCATGGCCTGCCCATTTGGTACAACAGCAGGGGCTAGGATCCTCATCTGCCCTCAAATCTACCCTCAAATGCCTCTTTCTTGGCTCCCACATAAGCTCAGGCTGGGAAAAGAATCTAGTTTTCCTTGCACCGAAGGCAAATCAAAGTGGAAGCAGTTTCTGGCAGCCAAACGTACTCTCTGGATATGGATGTCCTAGCCAGGAAAAGGGGGAGAAAAGGGGTGTTGGGAGGAGTAAATCTTTGGAATGAGAGACACAGGGGGGGCAGGCAGTGGAGAGGGCAGGGAAATCAAGTTGTTTAAAAGGCTTCAAGTTGCAGGAAAATCCTTTCAGAATAAGAGTTCTGGCATCCCAGGCAGAAAAGAGGGAGGAGCAGTTTGTGACAAAGGAGGTTCTCTGCATGAGAACTTCAGTAAAAGAATCTCAGCAGTGAATGAAGTAGTGTAATCCTTTCAGTTTTACACAGCCCTGGTATGGATGAGGATGAGCAACACCATGAGTGCCTGGGAGGAACCTCTGAAACTTCTGTTTAGCCTGGCAGCAGAAATCTTGTGCACAGTTAGAGAGGTTCAACTATTGCCATATTTAATTCCTCTACCTGCTGAGAGTGGAACTGTGGCTATGTCATTTTTCTCTTTGTAATACCAGTTTGCCGAAGGATTATTCCCTGTGGCTGATGTCTGAGCAGGGTGATCTTCCTACGGGAACAGATTGTGCATGTAAACCAGATAAATGCTGCATTTCTTTTTAGTGCTTCATAAAAGAGGTACTGAGATGGCTCTGAAAAGGATGGTTCTTTTGGACAAATATTCCACTTCACCCTATCCCAAGATCTGCCCTGCTTTCCCCCTAAAATTTTAATCCAGTTGTGCATGTACCTTAATCCAGTTGTGCATGTACCTTGTTCACTGAATAGAGCCACAGTTTTCTTAATCTCGCCCTGCCCTGTCCTGTCGTCCCTTCATACTTTGCGCAACTCTACAAAGTTAACAGTATTTGGGGACCTTTTTAACCTTGCCCACTCAACACCACCCCCTCTCCTTCTCCAAACAGATGAATACAAATGCACACTAATAGCTGAAAGCCCTGCACAGCAACAGAGTCAGGAAATGAAAAATTAAGAATTGCAGAAGGGAGAGTGCTGATGCAAACCAGACAACCGCTAATTGTAAGCCTTTGTTCTTACTGATGATTTGGAAGAGCAATTCTTACTCAAGTCAAAGCCCATGGTACGATTGCAGATCACCACTTTGACTTTTAAGTCTGCCCAATGCTTTGATCAAAGTTGCGTGTTTACTGCATATCTGCAGGAGCAGAGGAAAAGTGGAGAATGTGGAAGTGGGTGCAGAATTCAGCTTCACTGTTTTTAAAGCGGTTTTTTTTAAAGCATTCATGCTTATAGTAATATGCTTGAAACTGTAGCAGTGCCTGGTGAAATTTTTGAAGCCAGAGAAATGGATACATACCTTATTTCTTGTGTTGTGGAGGGCAGGGCTTTGGTGCCCTGTTTAACTTTGTGCCTTCTTCCCCTGACCAGTAAAATCAAAATAAATTATGCAAAATGGTAAATATTGCAAAATATTTTGTGCAAAATAAATTATGCAAATATGACAACTTTGCATAATTTATACAGTTCGCAAAAATCAGTGGCAGACAGAATTTGGATTGACTGATTGCAGGATTGTATTTTAATTTTATTTTTAGTTCGGAGTTCATGCTGTTCTAGCACTGATTTAAGCAAATGACAAGTGCATGTCTGATAAACCCTGATGATATCAATTTGTCTGATAATTTCCCAATGTGAATGGAGCTATTGTGGCTGGCCTAAGACCAACTTGTGCTTGCAGTGATGTGTCAAATGGTGCCTAACCTTACCTGATGATGTACTTACCTGATGATGGTCCTTCCATTTCTTGGAGTAAAAAAGGAAGAGGGAAATAAAGTAGAAGAGATTGTGGAAAAGAAGTGAGTAGACGCTGGGGTTCTCAACCCCTTCCTGGCCAAGTACCACCTCCAGCGCCACTCTCCTGCTGTGTACCACCAGAAGTGACTGGTGACGACATTGCCAACTACTTCCAGGTTTTCGGGATTTTGGAGGGCAGAAAACAAGGTGGTTTACAACAGAAACATAATTCCTTTTTCTTTTGCAATTGTTTTTAACTGCCTCTTGAGAAACCACCACAGCAACTTTCCCACATCTTGTCTGCTTTGGTACTTAGTTTCCCCCCCCCCCCATTTTTAAGAATATGTGGGCACCTCCTGCAAGGCAGTTTTCTTGGATATGTTTCCCAGGTTTATTCAGGGTCTGGAGCATTCTTGTCTGCGTGGTCAGAAGCGCTATGGTCAATGTAGCAGAGATAAAACCAGTCATGTTGTCATGCTTCTTGTTGGCACATGAGTTGGGTGTGACATTTGCTTTCTGGAAAATGCTTCATTGATTGGTGGCTTATGAAACGTGTACAGTGAATCTCAGAATACTGTACTGACTTCTGGCCTAGGTTCTCTTAGATGCTCTTTGGAATAGGGGAAGGGGATCTGAGCAGCTGCAGAGAGCTTAGAGCACTCTTGCATAGGATCAACCCAGTTTGGAGACAACACGGGCTATTTATCTAGGAATTGGGGTTCCATTGAGCTCCTTCTAAGCCAGGGATCGCACCACTGACAGGGGGGGGGAGGAAAGGGTTATTTTTAACTTACTGAGGGTCGCCTCCGGAGGGTGCGGGGAGGCCCGTGGCCCCCTCTGTGGGCCTCCTTGTGCTTTAGATTGTCACTCTGATGTGATTGCGAACCACTTCTGATTTCAGATGAAAACCGGAAGTGGATCGCAGTCGCATTGGAGCAATGATCTGAAGCATGGGGAGGCCCACAGAGGGGAACACAGGCCTCCCTGCACCCTCCGGAGGGCCAGTGTGACCCTCAGTAAGTTAAAAACAACGCTTTCCCCCCCACACAGTAGCACAATCCTGGGAGCGCCGCCGCCACCCTGCCCCTGCACGGACTCGAAGTTCTCCCCAACTCGCGGGGGGACGGGACTTTGAGAATTGCTGACCCAGACAGTCTAATTGAGCCTGAAAAGTGGTTCTGACTGATAGGATTTTTCAGTGAATCAGAACTGAACCCAAACCTAAAATCTCTTGACTTCCATCAGTCAGAGCCACAGTACACCAAGTGGCAATCAGTTCAGTCAGCGGTGTCCCTGGCGCAGAGCCTGGCAACCCGGAAGTAGTAGGGCGGTGACGCATCTTGTGTCACTCTGCAGCAGTGTATTTCCTTCTTGCTGTCATCCTACCATTCATCCTAAATGGGACATTTTTCTGGTGCTTTTTTTTTCTTATTATCCTGTTACACGTATGGTAGTTTGTTTGTAAAAACTTTTTAAAAATCAAAAATAGCCATTTTCAAAAAAATGAATATTTTTCTTTAATGAAATATTTAATGGCATATCCATTTTATAGAATTGCATGGTAAGTCTACGTTCTGCATGAAATAGATTTGAATCTGATCTTGCTACTAACTACTGTTTTAAGACTAATGTCTGGAGCAGAACTGGAGAGTTAAAAAATATTGATGATCCTGAACCAAACCCAAATGTGATGGTTTGATTCTCTGGTTTTATCACTGCCTGTACACCTGAGCGATGCTTATGTTCTTCAAATCCCCAAAGCCCACCTTTTCCATGGAGCCATTAAACTTTAGTCCCCATCTGCTATTTTATTTATTTTATTATTATTTTTTACTCTTTGGCTGCTATTAATGCTGTGTACTGCTTTATGACTCTTTGCTATTTGGTTGGTTTTATTGCTGCTTTCTTTCATTGCTGCTGCTGCTTTTACTGTGGCCATGTTCTTTCTCTATTTTTATACGTTGTTTTAATATTGTCTGCTGCTCCTTGTCTGGTTGTCTTATGGGTAGTTTCATTGTTCTACTATATTGTTTTATTGTGTCCATTTTATGTTAGCTGCCTTGAGTGCCCACGTTAGTGGGGGAAATATAAAATATAATATAAAAATATTATAAAATAAAATGAATAAATCTGCTACTGCACCTAAGCTTAAGTATCTATAACTGAAACAGTTGCATATGTTTCTTCTGGTTATCCATATCTTCCTTTGCTGTCATCCTTGTGTCATTATTCTAGACCAGGGGTGGGCAATTAATTTTCCTAAGGGGCTACATGAGAAACTGGGACTGTTGTGCAGGGCCGGACCATTAGGCTGAACTCAATTCTGTTCAATATGAATTATATCTCTTTTTATTAAGGTAAAATAATTTTAGCTTACTTAGCTGCTCTGTGCCTTCCTTGCAACATACACTATAAGCAGCAGCATGCTGCTTATAGCGTCAAAGGAAGACACAGAGCAGCTAATTAAGGTAAGAGAATGGCCGGGGGGGCACGTGGGGGCATTATTTCACCTTACGTAGCTGCTCCGTGTCTTCCTTTAAGCCTCACGCGGGCTGGTCAGGGACAGCCAAAGGGCTTGTCATCTAATTTTTTGTAATGTGCTTATATGCTATGTACATAGATAATGGGGATGAGCACCACACCCTAGAGTTGGACACGACTGGACTTAATTGTCAGGGGTCACCTTTACCTAGGGCAGTGATGGCGAACCATTTGGGCTTGGTGTGTCAAAATTTTTGAAAATGCCTAATTTGACTCTGCTGGTGTGTCGCCTCCCCCAAACTTTTAATAGTACTTTGACTATTGCTACTTTTAATCGTAATTTTGAATTGAACTGAACTGAAAACTATAGAACACATTGCATTTTATTTAACATCAATTAGTGACCTTTTTGTTGCTGAATTTTACTAGATAATAATTGCCAAAACCTGCCAAAACCCCTGTCCTAAATGTTCAAGACAAGCCTGTAAAACTTTTGCAAAAATATAAGGTGTGTCGGGGCCCTGGGGGAAACGCTGGTGTGTCACCCAAAATGACCTTGCGTGTCACCTGTGACACGCGTGTCATAGGTTTGCCATCAGGGACCTAGGGCCTCCAGGTGTGATTTCATCCCACTAGGAAATAATGGGATTTAACCCCCCCTCCCCCATTTAGCTGAGATTGTTAGTGTTAAATAGTTCAAAGATGGACCTTTTTGAGAAGTACAGTTTTTATGACTGTTTAGTCTTGTTATTACATAGAAAAGGGGCCAGATGTTAGTGGCTTTGGGGGTTTCGCCACTGTCATTTGTTTCATTCAATACTTTTCTTGTCTGGCAAGCGCAGCAGCGTCATTTACAAGCCTATTCATTCACTGTTGAATGAATTAGAAATACTGTAGGGTGTAGACTGTTTCTAAGCAAGGTGATCAAGACTTTGTTTTCTCTGACTGCCTATTCCATTCCTGCATCCCTGAGGCTACTATGGGAGAATTCCTTGTTGTCTCCAACCCAGGCATCCTCATATAGGTTCATGTCAGCAGTCAGGTTTTCCTCTCTCAGCAGTCCAAAGGCACAGTGATCTGTGGCCTCCCCAGCCCTCAGAGCTCCTTCCCCCCCCCCACAAATGCTAGGGTGGGCAAATTGCTGACTCAGGGTGGGCAAAGCCCCCCCTGCCCCCCCCTTGCCGTCTCTGAGCTGATGTAGGGGATAGACAGAGTATCATTCAAAGTAAGACTTGGGGGAACCTGGATTCAAATCCTTCCTCGGCCATGATTGCTGGGTGACCTGTGGGTTAGCTTAAGCTACTTCACAGGGATAAAATGGGGTTGGGAGAAGCCTGAACTCCTTGGGGGAAAAATGGAATAAAAATGTAGCAATTCAATGACAATTATTACCATGTTGCCATACAGAAAGTGAGAGACAGGTCCTTGCCCCAGGAAGCCTACAATCAAGGTTTACAATCTAGGCAGCTAATAACAATAAGCATTTGTTTAGCACTTTCATTTCATATATGTGGATCATCTTGCTGGTTTGTTTTTTTTTCACAACCACCAAATAAGGGAGTGAGTATTCTTATTATCCCCATATTGCAGTTGAAGAAGACTGAGGCTGAGAGGGAATGGGTTGCTGGCTAGTATGGCAGAGGCAAAATTCTAACTGGGAAAAGTCCAGATTCTCTGCTCATTCTCTTTCAGCCTCAACAGGCCACCAGCCCTGTTCTTTCTAGCACACTGTCCAGCACACGTCCTTCACACACAGTTTCAAGGAGGGCAGTTAGAACCTACTTTTGAGCCAGGGACTGAAGAACCAAAGTGAAAATGGGCAGGAGGGGCCACAGATGCCTTGCTCCTGGTTCAGCAGGACCAGAGATGTCACTAGGGCGTGCGCTGCCCCGGGGCCGGGCGCGCGCGTCACCCTAGTGACCCCTCCCCCTGGGACACACCCCCTTTACTAATCATGGCCGCGCCGAGATTTTTTGGGGGGGGTCACCCAACAGGCCGCTGCTCCCGGCGCCCCCTCAATCGTTGCAGCCGGCTCGGGGACATCTTCCCCGGCCGGCTGTCCTGGGCCTTCTGAGGAAGGCCCGCTGTGCGAACGTTATTTATAACGTGTTTAGCACATGTGCAGACCGTTCCTGAGGGAAAAGGGCAGCCCTTTTCCCTCAGGAATGGTCTGTGCATGCGCTAAACACGTTATAAATAACGTTCGCACAGCGGGCCTTCCTCAGAAGGCCCAGGAGCGCAGGCCCGGGAGGACAGTCCGAGCCCTTCTCCCGGCCTCGGAGCCTCCCAGGTGACGCGCGGAGCCTTCCGGTGACGCGCGCAGGGGAGGTGACGTGTGCGTGCGTCACCCGGGGCCCTTGGCCCCGCGGGCCACGCTACAGTGACGCCTCTGAACAGGACATGTAAAGACCTCCACGTGGTGTCTGGGTTGTAAGGTAGCAACTCTAGGAGAGAGTGGTTCTTCTGACGCAAGGGTAGAAGGTGCTGAGTTAAGGGGAAATGGAAGGACTGAGTCTTCCCTCCCCCCACGATGGACCTCCCAACCTGTCTGTGTAATGGGAAAATAATTAGCTAGCTCAATACCAAAAGCAATTTAGATCAGGGGTTTTCAACCAGTGGTACTTTGACCAACTGCTGGTGGTACTCGGATCGCTGGACCACCAGAACCCTGCTCTGACACGGTGCTTTCGGCAGCATGTTTTCGCTCCCAAGAGGCTCCTGCCTTTGACTTTGCCTCTTAGGAATGCCGAGAAGGGCCCTCCCACGCACCCTGAGCCTCCTACCTGCATTTCCTGGCCTCCGAAAACCCAGAAGTAACTGGCAATGATGTCATCACCAGTCACTTCCAGTGGTACGCAGCACGAGAGTGGCGCGGGAGGTGGTTCTCGGCTGGGAAGGGGTTGAGAACCCCTGATTTAGATCATCTGTCTCTTAGCTAAACTGAGCTTCCAAGGTGCAGCAGAGTGTCATTTTGCTTTTGTGTGTGTGTGTGAGAGAGGGAGAGGGAGAGAGAGAGAGAGAGAGAAGTATACTGTACCTGGTTCCCCTAGTAAACCGAGAACACTGTACCCTGCAGTGACAGCAGAGTTCTTAGCCCTCTGGCTTCCTGGAAATCCATATCTGGAGTTTTAAAGATGTATTTTAAATGGTTATCCCCTCCCTGCCCCAGAATGCAGCAAAACCAAGAACTCTCTGATGGAACCAGCTTGCCTTGGATGCTGCTAGCTGGAATGTACAACATTTGAGATATCAGAGACCTGAGCAATTTTCATAAGTAATGCTTAAATTGGCTTTTGCATTTCCACAATCTGATAAACTGAATGAAAAGTCTGCCTTGACTGCATTATATTTGTGTTTTGGTTTTAGTGTACATCACCATGAGTGCCTGATAGAATGGATGATGAATATAGTTAATAAATCTACTGTATGTTGTATTATGCTTATAGCAATAAAGCCTCTGACACCAATGGTTGAGCGGAATGTAATGAAACAATGTTCATGAATATTCCAACCACTCAGGAAACAAAGTCATTGGAATGTTTGCAATCAGTTTTCTTTTCCGTAGCAAAACGGACGGTTGTCATTTTGGCTGGGATTAAAACCTTTCCTGGCCTTAGGGATGGTAGTAGCTCTGTGTAGTTAATAGAGGACTGGTCAATTGACTCAATTGCATACAGCTTGGTGGGTCAGATTGTGTACTGGCTTGGATTTAACCAACTGTGTCTCTGTTACAACCAAGCTACAAGCACTGTACTTCAGCCTGCTGTCCTCACCCTGATGCAATGCATGTTCAGCAGAAGGTCTACAAGAGTCGACATACAAATAATCTATATGTACATGCAATAGTGGACATTCCCTATTCAAGTGTCTGTGATTGTGTGGATGCAGCCTATGTGCATACAGTTTGTGCCACTAGGCTCTTTCAGACATCCTGCTGAATGCACGGCGGCAGCGGCGGCGGGGGGGGGGGGAGGAATACAAGGTGAAATCCTGCTAACTCTATTACACACATCTAGATGAATGTCTCGAAAGGGATAAGTGCCAGATTATTTAATGAAGTCCAGCTCAGCAGCCTCATGCTCTAGACCAGGGCTTCTTAATCAGTGGTACGCGTACCACTAGTGGTACACGGACTGCTGGTTGGTGGCACGCAGGCCCCTTGCTGGTAAGTTGGCGTCCGCTAGGGTGCCCTGGAACCAGTGGCTCGAGCTGTGCAGAGCCTGCAGAGCTCGAGCGCATGGTTTTCCAGGCTCGGAAAAAAGCCCTTCATGCCCGCCCACATGCCTTGCCTTGCCTTTACTGGCCTCTGGTGTGGTGAAAACCAGGAAGTAAGTGCCAGGAAGTAAGACATCATTGACAAAAACCAGGAAGAGTAAGACATCATTGGCACTTATGTCTAGTGGTATGCGGAGCGGCGGCCGCCTGGTAGATGGTACGTCGCATTGCTGCTGCTGGGGTTGAGATTTGAGAACCCCTGCTCTAGACGTTCCCTAAAACATCTTTTGCCTGAGAACAGATAGTGGCCTTGATGCCAGAAAACTACATAACTGAGCAAAATGTGGTGCAGAGGGGGAAGGTAGAACTGAAATTGGCTGGTGTACATTTCTGCCCTGCTCCATCTTCATTTAACATCAAATACCATCACTGTGCATCTGGTGAAGAAAGATGCTTGCTTACCAAAGCTCATGCTAATACAGAGCTCACATATTAAATCTTTAAGGCGCAACAGAAGTGGTGGTGGTGGTGGTCGAAGTTGTCACACAAGATGCTGTTGTTCCAGACTCTAATTCTCTAACAAGAGTATCTCACACCATATAGACAGCAGAGGGCAGCAGAATCCAAGCGAAAGAAATCCATTTCTATTGCCCAATTCACCTCTCTTCCCTCCCTCCTCCCTCCCTCTTAGCATGGTCTGCCTCTACATGTCTGAATCACAGTTAGGAGGGTGAAGAGCTTGTTGAGATTTCGTTTGCAACTCCAGGCACAGGCTCCACGAACTGGAGGGAGGGAGACATTAAGTCCAGTCTACGGACATGTGAGTGTTGATGACACGGGCTTGGATTTGGTTTTGGATTTGGAGAGGGTGGCATGGAACCTCCTCGCCAAAGAGGGCAAACAAGCAGAGCTTTTCTCTTACAGAGGCTGAGATTCCATCTCAATCTCCCACAACTACATTATATAGTGCCCCTGTTATAAACTGGCACAAGCCTGTGAATGAAGGCTGGTCTATCAGGAAAGTGGCTATAGAGCTGTGTGTATTTTTGAGAGAATTAATAACGTATTTTAAAGTTGTATCTAAGCTGCCAAACTCTTTCTCTGATCCTGCAACCTTGAGATTATTATTATTATTATTATTATTATTATTATTATTATTATTGGATTTATATCCCACTTTTTCCCCCACAGGGAGACCCAAAGTGGCTTACACAGGGGGACTAGTGGTAGCAGCTACAACTTACCATACACACGGTACACACTTCCCATCTCAACTAACAGCGATGCTTTTTAAAAAACCCTTAAAAAAATTATAGCTGCCACAGACAAAAGGCAGTTAAGGGTCAAATGCAAACAGGGTGTTCTGGGAATGGAATAATTTTCTCTCAGGTACAAGATGCTGTGTGTGGGGAACGCTCAGAGGAATTATAAAGAAAGCATAGTGCCTCATGGCTCAGGAATAATGAAAGCAAAACCAGGAGGCCTTTGTAAAAGTTAACCTCTTGTGTTTAGGCAGCATTGTTGCTTGTGTCTCTTGCTCTTGTATGTGTTGTCACCTCGGATCTCATGACAATCTTGCTCTTGATGCTGATTCTAAGGAATCCAAGTCTTCATTGCCTCCTTGTTGACAATACCCACATCGGTCAAGTGTTGCTAGCCTCACACTCGTTCTTGGTCTAGAACAGGGGTTCTCAACCAGTGATGCTAGTAGTACCACCAGTGGTACATTGGCCTACCGCTGGTGGTACTCGGACCACTACAATCCTGCTCTGATGTGGCACTTTTGGTGGTGCGTTTTCGCTCCTGAGAGGCTCCTGCCTTTGGCCGAGCCTCTCAGGAATGCTAAGAATGGCCCTCTCACCTGCCCAGAGCCTCCTACCTGCGTTTTCTGGCCTCCAAAAACCTGAAAACCTGGAAGTAACTGGTGATGTCATCGGCAGTCAGTTCCAGTGGTTCACAGCAGGAGAGTGGCGCCAGAGGTGGTACTCGGCCAGGAAGGGGTTGAGAACTCCTGGTCTAGAATAAATAGGGAGAGGTGTTGTAGGTGTTGTTGTTGTTATTGTTTTTAAACAGAGCAGATCAGTTCTCAGCCACCCATGCTTCCATGAGAAGATTCAAGGCCTACTTCAGTAGGAGGGCAGGGTGTGTTGGGACCGGTTGCAGGGAGCCCTTGGCAAATTGCGCCCCCATGGACCTCAAGAGAGTTGCCCCATCACCATCATATGAAGGCTATGGACCCAGAGGTGGTCTCAGGGGCCGGTACTGGACCTTCTGAGGGCCCTCAGCAACTGTCCAATGATGAATTATGCAGGCCCTTGATGCTGGCCCTGCTATGTATGCTGTATTTCTGAGATCGTTACAACACATGCAGAATTTTGTATTGGGTGCAACATTAAAAAACAAACATAAATAACTAGTATTAAGTTTCCTTTAAAACACACACATCTGTCCTTTCAGGCTGTAGACAAGGGTTAAAAGTATATAGGCAATACCTAGTAGAATCCCAAGAGGAAGCTGAGCAGGGTTTCCAGTGGGCTTTAGGATCACAGCATAGCCCCTTACCTTACCTCTCCCCACGACTTGCAGAAGCAGAATGTTATAAAATATGTACACTGCCTACATTTCCAGTCATCTAATTCAGCCTTTCGTGATGTAGTTACTCTTTCTTCCCTTTGGCACTGCCTCCCTTTTTCATACATGCTGCATGTTCTGTTTACAGGTATCCCCCGTTCCTCCTCCTGCAAGGAGCTTTTCTCTTTGGAGTTGTCAGTTCTGCCCCAGTCTCAAAGAAACTCCTTTATGGGGAAGTCAAGTCTCCAAATTACCCTAAGCCGTACCCAAACAGCAACACCAGTACCTGGGACATTGCGGTGCCAAAGGGCTTCCGAGTGAAGCTGAATTTCCGGCACTTTGATTTGGAGCCATCTGAGGCCTGCCAGTATGATTACGTCAAGGTTTGTGAAATGAGGCTGGGGGTAGTTTGGGTTGAGGAGGGGGTATCTGGAGCCCCCAAAGGGATCAGAGGATCAAAGAAGAGGCTGGGTTTCCATATTGTGTGGCAGAGCATTGCCCAGACCCTACACAACAAGCCTCTCCTTTGTGTACTCTTCTTCTACTTCCTTCCTTGTCTTTGATTCATCCAAAGACCTATTTTAGGTGTAACCAAGAGGGAATATTGACTCCCCCACCACTACCATTGTACAGCAATTTAGTGCCTCACAAACTGGCTTTTAAACTTCCCTCTCTTTCAAAAACATTTTGGCACGTTTTGGCAGCCCAGAGCACCCTAAGATGTGTGGAAGTAGATGTGTGATTCCTTGGGTCTTGGCCAATGAACTCCACACATTCTAATGCTTCCCTCTCCTCTTCTTTCTGCCGCCGATGGACTTTGACAGATCACAGCAGATAAGAAAGACTTGGGCCGGTACTGTGGCCAGCTAGGCTCAACCACAGGCAACCATCCTGGAGGCAGAGAGTTTATGTCCATTGGGAATCGAATGCGACTGTTCTTCTCCTCTGACTTCTCCAATGAGGAAAATGGCAACATTGTCTTCTACAAGGGTTTCTCAGCTTATTATCGTGCCGTGGGTGAGTATCGAACCTCCTTACCCTGTAGAAGGAGCACACAGAGATGATACAGATATTGCTAGCCTAACTATAAGCAGAGGCCAGCGGGTGGCGCAGTGGGTTAAACCGCTGAACCATGAGCTGTCAATCAAAAGGTCGGCAGTTCGAATCCGCGACGGGGTGAGCTCTCGTTGCTTGGCCAGCTCCTGCCAACCTAGCAGTTCCAAAGCATGTTAATGCGAGTAGATAAATAGGTACCGCTTGCGGGAAGGTAAACAGCGCTCCGTGTTCCAGCCGCATGCTACGCGCTGCGGCAAGGAGAGTCATGCCGGCCACATGACCACGGAGGCGTCTTCGGACAACGCTGGCTCTTCGGCTTCGTAACGGGGATGAGCACCACACCCTAGAGTCGGACACGACTGGACTTAATTGTCATGGGTCACCTTTACCTTTAACTATAAGCAGAGGCCTGCTTGCAGCTGTTATGAAGAAACGGGAGCACTACCCCAAGTGACGGTGATTGGCAGAAACGAAGGAAATTGTCCCCTTTGTTTCAGGCACTCAGGTCCAACTACTCAGAGCAGCCAGGCACGGAGGTATAGGCTGTCTCAGTAGACTGAGGGAGTGCAGCAGCTCTGGCAGCTTTATAGCTGACGATTGCATAGGATCGATTCTCTGGGACCACGGCTTCATGGTGCAGCATGAGAGAGGGGTGGGATTCAAAGTCCCAGGGCCGGCCCATACATGAGGCCACCTGAGGCAGTTGCTTCAGGCAAGAGAATGGTGGGAGGTGCTAATCTCTGTCTGCCAACTTGCCTCCACTGCTCCTCCTCCTTCTTCCACTCTCTGGATTGGAAAAGGAAGGGGGACAGAAAGAGGAAATGTGGAGGGGAGGAGAGTATTGAGCATTGGAGAGGAGCAGAGGCTTGCACAGCATTGTGTAGGGGGGGCCCAGCATTTGGCATGAAGAGGTCTTGGGACAGCCCGGAATAGTCCATAGCTAATTCCCCTGTTCCCAAGTTGCTTGCAGTTCCCTCCTCTGACTAACAGTCCTGTTGCACAGGAAGTAGAGAACCTCGGGCTCTTGGTTCAAGCCCGATAGAATTTGACACCTTTTATTTTCACTTTTTTTTATACCGCCCTTCCTCCAAGGAGCTCAGAGTGGTGTACATATTTCCTCCCCTCCTTTTTGTCCTCACAACAACCCTGTGAGGTAGGTGGGGCTGAGAGATAGTGACTGGCCCAAGGTCACCCAGGAAGCTTCATGGCTGAGCGGGGATTTGAACCTGGATCTTCCAGGTCTAAGTCCGACTCCCAAACCACTACACCATCCTGGTTGGGGTAGGGGGTGGGTGCAGAATCTGAGTCTTTGTTTTCCATTTTCATTTCAAAATTAGTTAAAATACTAAAACTATAGATATAAAACCATGGATTTCAGCTATCTAAACTGTTATACCAAAGGCTTCTTAAGTCTTAATTAATTCTCTTGCCACCCAGTCTGTCAGATTATAATTTAATTTAGAAACCGGGCAGAATACTTTAAAATGCTTACAGTGTTTACTGTTTAAAGACCCAAAACTGTAAATAATAATCATTTTAAAAATGCTTTTCAACCTTAAAGCCTCACATTATGAAACATTTTCATCTTTTTGCTTTTAGGATATTTTTAACAATAAGACCTGGATTCATGCATACACAAATCACTTGTGTTAGTCAGAGTCCATAGCAATGTCCACACTTAAAACATATAAAATAGACAATCAACAGTATAATTTATTGTGGTGTATTCCAAACTTCCAAATAGTAGAGGCACTTTTTTCCCCTAATAACTGGAAGTGTGCTTTACCTTTATACCCAGAAAGGTTTATTTTAAGAGTGTGTGTGAATGTAACAGTTGCACTTCCGAAAAATGTGATGTGGTGGTTGGACTTGGACCAGAGAGACCCCTGTTCAATCCCCTGATATCGGGCCAGTCAATATTAACTTATTTAGAATTCTTCTATCTCGTCACTATTAACTTATTTAGAATAATTCTTCTATCTACTTTTCAACAAAGAAGTTCCCAAAGAGGTTTACAAAGCAAAATCTATAAGATGGTTCCCTGTCCCAAAGAGATTCACTATGTAAACGGGGACACAAGGAGGGCAAGAGTGGAAGGGACGAGGAGGCCGGGGAAGACAGAGGAAGAATATGTGATTACAGTATTTGATGTGCACCAATGTACTGTACTTAGGGTTAGTTGCAGAATCATACTGATGGTTGCTACCACGCCTGTGGAGTGGGCCTTGGTGCCTGCCTTGACCTCTGTTGCTGCCAGATAGGAATGACTGCAGAAGGAAACTGTTCTTGGAGAGAAGGGGCCTAATGAGTTGGACGTGATGGCTTGCTTCTCCTGCTACTATTTTTGCTGTCACTCAGCCAAATGTACCTCACAGCACTGTTGTGAGGAGAAGATAGGCAGAGCATGTACATCTCCCTGAGCTCTCTGGAGGAAGAGTGGAGTCTTTCTCTGCTTCCACTTCACTCCCCTTCCTGCCTTTGTTGTCTTCCTTGTGTCTCTTTGAGATTGTGAACCTTTGGGGCAGGGACCCAGCTACTCACTCTATGTGAAGCACTATGTACATAGATGGTGCAGTGGTGGTGATGATGATGATGTAGCTTACAGTATATCCTGTGTTTCTGCATGATCCACGTATGCCTCCTGACTGGAAGGTCTTCTCTGAGGGTGATTGTTTCTGCTGTGTCTCTTCACATCGGAAGTGATTGTATGATCAAATCACATCCCGTGCAGAATTACTCCCCCCCCCCCCGTGGAGGCTGATGGGAAGAAAGTAAAGTCAGTGGGTTAAGTTATGGAGATTTACAGTAGGCAGCTTTGTCGGTGTGTGTGTGTGTGTGTGTGTGTGTGTGTGTGTGTGTGTGTGTGTGTGGAACTCCTTGCCACAGGAGGTGGTGATGGCACCTGGCCTAGATGCCTTTAAAAGGGGATTGGACAGATTTATGGAGGAAAATTCCATCACAGCTTACAAACCATGATGGGGATAAGCAACCTCCTGGTTGGAGGAGTAGGTTTTCTTTGTGCCAAGTGCAAGGGAGTGGCGACAGGATACAAGTATCTTGTTGTCTTGTGCTCCCTGAGGCATCTGGTGGGGCCACTGTGTGATACAGGAAGCTGGACTAGATGGGCCTTTGGCCTGATCCAGCAGGGCTCTTCTTATGTTCTTGTGTGTGTGTGTGTGTTTTGGACTCAGATGAGTCCTTTGATCATTTTTTTCTTGCAGCATACATGAGTTACTGGTTTATAACATATTATGTAAAGTACAGCATGTGCTTCTAATATGCAAATGTTACAACTACGCATGACAGTTGGGAAGGCAGTGCACTGGGGCTTCTTGGAATCCACAGCTGCCAAGTTTGGATATCCAAAGTTTACCAGTTATGACGATTGAGAAGCAAATCCTAGATCAGTGGCAAAAGGGGACCAGATTCCATCTCTCAGGGTAGATTCCTGGAAACGGCTCTCATGCCTTTCTGACAAAAGAAAGCCTTGGAAGCCAGGTTCATCTGTAAGCTTTTCGTAACTCTGGACTTGGAAATTCCCAGATTTGGACGAGTGTGCTCGTGGAAATGACGTTGACGATGACGGACCTCGGTGCCAGCATCTCTGCCACAACTATATAGGGGGCTACTTCTGCTCTTGCCACCCTGGCTACCATCTCCAGAGTGACCAGCACTCTTGTCAAGGTGAGAGGACAAGCACCTACCACAGAAAGCAGAGAGCTGAGAACAGAAAGCTAGTGTAGCATAGTGCCTGTGAGACTGAGCTATGATCCAGGAGGTATCTGCTCAAGCCCAGTCTCAGAAAGCAGACTTGGACAAGCCACTGTGTCTCAGCTTCAGTCTCCCATCTGCAATATATGGGGATTATTATTATACTGGCCTTCCTTACAGGGCTGATGCAATTATTACTGTGTTAATGTACTGTGTGTGAAGCACTCTAGACACTACAAGTGCTGTATAAATGCAAAATATTACTGTTAGTTAACCAAAGCTTTACACAGAAGACGATTCAATGAGTATGAGGTGCCCCATAACCACCTTAATCACCCTGCTTGAGTTTATAGTCTGAGCAGTTAATGAGTGATAAAAATGTGAACTTTTCCTAAACTTTCTGGGCCCAATCCTATCCAACTTTCCAGCACTGATGCAGCCATGCCAACCAGGTGTGCGCTGCATCCTGCAGTGGGGGGGGCAGTCACTGAGGCCTCCGTAAGGTAAGGGAACATTTGTACCCTTACCTCGGGGTTGCACTGCAGCTGCATCAGCGCTGGGAAGTTGGATAAGATTGGGCCCTGAGTCTGTTTCTGGGTGAAATGGGAACTCTAATCCGTGTTAGAAATTGGGAATACAGAACCAAGGGTAAAAGTTCCTGCTGCGATCTATTTGTTACCAGTAAAAGAAACACTTTTTTAAAAAAAGTAAAACTCATACAAATGTTGACAAATGGGGAGAATTCTCAGCTTGTTGCCATTTGTTCCGTGAGGCATTTATTTAGGTTCAGTTTGGCCCCAAAATGAATGCACATTCCTACAACAATGTACCTGGCTTTCAATAAACCTTCTCTTGATTCCTTACCCTGCAGCCGAGTGCAGCAATGAACTCTTCACAGAGCCTTCTGGGTATCTAATCAGCCCTGGCTATCCTGA
This sequence comes from Plestiodon gilberti rubricaudatus, assembly GCA_026170595.1. Taxonomy (NCBI): domain Eukaryota; kingdom Metazoa; phylum Chordata; class Lepidosauria; order Squamata; family Scincidae; genus Plestiodon; species Plestiodon gilberti. The sequence goes on along the minus strand of JANXHW010000002.1, from coordinate 102,339,930 downwards.
CCCCTACCCCCCTAACCTGCGGTGTAACTACAGCATACGAGTGGAGGCGGGGCTGCTAATCACTCTCAAGTTCCTGGAGCCCTTTGAAATTGATGATCACCAGCAAGTCTACTGCCCTTACGACCAGCTTAAGGTATTGCAGATCAAGTCACATATTACATATTGACTTGGGCTTATAATATGTCTGGGCTTATAAAACTCAGCCCTGCTTCCCTAATGGCTCATAAATAAGAAAAAGAGGAAGCTCCACGTATCCCTGCGTCCCTGCAATCTGTCCTTCAAGTGTCTAATTCTCAGCGTACACAATAAAGAGACTCTAGGACTTTCCTAGGAATTATTTCTGAAATACCGTATTGGTCTGAGTATAAGACTCACTTTTTTCTCCTAATTTAAGTTTTTAAACTAGGGGTGCGTCTTATAATCAGGCTGTTGCAATAATGCCAGTGATTTAATTAAATTTTTTTAATAGCACCAAACGTTAAGGGTGCGTCTTATAATCAGGTGCGTCTTATACTCGGGACAATACAGGTATATACAGAATATTGTCTCATATGCCGAGAATATTGTCCCATCCTCCATCTGTATTTATTGAGTGGCATTGAAGTTCCATCTGTGGAGTTGGATTGGTGATAGCCTGTTCATATGTACAAATAAGCCATCACTTTGATTCATCATTTAAGAAAAATTTGTGTGTGAGGCACATGGGCTTGGATTTCATAAACAGATAATCAGGGATACCACCAAACTCAATGGTAAGGCCTGATGGTCTTAGCTGACACTAGAACAAGAAGGAGAATCCTGCAAAGATTGCTCGCTGATCTTTTCCCCCCTTTTAATTATTTTATTGAGTTTTGATATAACACATCCAAATAAGCAAGAATGATAATCCAGCATCATCTTTTCAGAATAGCCATCCCATTTCCAGCAAATATGAAGTCCATATGTTCTGATCCAAAAATTCACCTAGAAGCAATTTCAGTGAAACTTGACGGTTCAAGGGGAAAGAAATTAAACGGGAGCCAATTCAAGAGTGGCAAGAAATTGTTGTTAGAATTAGAGGGAAGGTCTCCCTTCCTTCCCCCCCCCCCCCATGGTTTTATGCTGCACCTTTTCAGACAGGGGCAGAAACAGTACTGAAACCAGAAAGCCTCTTTCAGGTGGCCAGCTCCATTTTACAGCCATTTTGTTTCTGGAATGCTCCTGGATTGATTTTGCATCATGATGTAGCCTCATCCCAAGGGGGTGGGGCGGATGGTGTCTGGACTAAGTCAGCTGCCACAAAATGGTCTAGCTGCCATTTCAAATGGAATGCCATTTCCAATGCTGCTTCTGCCTCTGCCTACCAAACCTAAAAAAAAAGTTACACACGGTCAGCATAAAGTATGTGTTTTGTTTTTAAAGAAAAAGATTACCTGCTGCCACCAATTTCCACCAGAAACCATATATATTGCACATATTCACCCCCTACAAATGCCAGACATACAGTGCAATCCTATCCAACTTACACCACCGGTGTAACCAGTGGGGGAGGGCAGGGTGGGGGGCTTTGGAGGGGAGGGGAGATGTAAATCCCCCTTGAATCCCCCTTTGGAGGGGATTTGAATCCCCTTTACACCGGTGGTGTAAGTTGGATAGGATTGTGCTGATAGACAGTAGTCATGTTGGATAACCAGTTCAGTTTATTTAAATTTCAGCTTAAACTATGCAATTCGGGGCCAGTTTGGATTCTTTGCCCCCAGCTGATTATGCTGGGACGAGGACAGCATGCTGAGGAGGAGCAAGATCAGAGTGACGCATTTTTGTTTCTCCATACAAAATGGACAGTTTGTTTTAACTGGCCCACAGTGTCATTCTAAGGGGACTTTCGGGGGGGAAATGGTGGTTGTCCACAGACTAAGAAATTCATCCAAAATCCATCATGTTTTCTCATGCCCTCTTGGAAAATGGCGGGTTTTGCCTGACCTCGCCATTTTCTCCACCTGAAAATTTGGTGGACAAAATGGGAGGGTCATCTTAGAACAATTTATTTCAGGTTCTTCATGTTCAACTGTTTCTTTGTCTTCCTACAACAGTGCTCTTAGCACCACTGGCATGTATTTTTAAAAGGGTAAAGCACTGGCGTCGCTGCAGGGGGGGGCGGAGCTCTAAGTTCCACCACGGCTCCGACCCTCCGTTACACCGGAGCACGAAATGGCCCCATTCAAGGCGAGGGGGCGGGGCCGCTTTGTGCTCCGGTGTAACAGAGGGTCGGAGCCACAGCGGAACTTAGAGCTCCGCCCCCCCTGCAGCGATGCCAGTGGGGGAAAGGAAGGAGGAATGTCATGTTCCTCCTGTAGACAGTCTGTGTGGTGAGCAGGTATACCAGCAGTCAACTGCTTGGCTAAAAGCATTCTGAAAACAGATTTCAGATGTTATCAGATGTTTGTAAAGTCGGTCTTTGTAAGCAATCTGTTCCTTTGCAACGCCCAAATCATCTTCTGTTGCTTACCAGATCCGGTCTGGAAAAGAAGAAATCGGTGAGTTCTGTGGCACGGTGTCTCCGGGATTCATCAAAACCAACAGCTCTTCGGTGGATATCCTCTTCCTCACAGACGAATCAGGATTCAGCCATGGATGGAAGATCCGCTACGGCTCAGAGAGTAATGCATCTCACCAAACTACTATTGGTCAATGGTAGCCACCTATCTTCCGACGTTTGCTTCATGATTCCTCTTTTCTCCTCAACAGGAGTCCAGTGTCCGCAGCCTGTGCCAAACGATGAATTCACTGTCATCAAAGACCCTCAGCCTCGATATCAATTCCGAGACTACTTCATTGTCAGCTGCAAGACGGGCTATAAATTGATGGAGGTAAGTCCCATTTCTTTGACTTCTTCACTAGTGTATCTCTTTCACCATCTAAGCTTTTTTCTTCTGTTGACCTCTTGACTCCTCAGGTCTTTTTTTTTTTTTTTTTGGCTCCTTCCTTTCTAAATATTTTCCTTGCTACCAGGTGTGCTCCAAAACATGTGTAACGTGTGCACATGACATGGGGGAAAAATCTGTTTTGTGTGCAGGGACCAAATGCAGTGGCTAATGGCACAACTGTTGTGGAGGGAAATGAGGAGGGAGGCAAGGTTAGAGGGGCAACAACATATAGGTTTTATTGTGGGGATAAGAAAACAAAAACTGGGAAAGGGAATCAAAATGAAAATGCAATGCAGCATCCACAGCAATCACTCACATAATGAGGCCCTAAATGTCAGCAGTTTCAAGGTAGAAGGAAAGAGAAAGAGGTGAACCTTACAAGGAGGTGAGAGGAGGTAATCCTTACAAAGGAAGGCATGCATAATAGCACAGAGGAGGGGAGGGGGAGCAGGACTTAGGGAAATCAGGAGGGTTACCTAGGGGGAAAGGGGCTGAAGAATGAGAGATTATGCAGTGGTGGGAAGGGAAGGGAAAAGGAGAAAGACTGAGGGAAAGAAAAAGGAGATGCAGGAAAGATTCCAGACACAGTTTGAGGCCATGGCTGAGCCTTTGTTCTCTGTAGCCTGAACCAGGGCTACAGGCCCAGTGAGCCTTCATACAGGCCTAGTGAGCCTCATGGCGGGCCATGAAAGCACTCCATTCTCTTATGGCGGGAGGGCTAGTCTCTCCCATCATGTGGTTCCAGTCTTAACTGGCACTGCAGGTGCTTGCAGGACCTCCTGTACGTGACTGAGGGCCCAATCCTATCCAGCTTTCCAGTGGTGATGCAGCCCTGCCTATGGGGCATGCGCGCGCTGCGTCCTGTGGTGGAGGGGCAGTCACAGAGACCGCCTCAAGGTAAGGGAACATTTGTTCCCTTACCTCAGGGCTGCATTGCAGCTGCGTCAGTACTGGAAAGCTGGATAGGACTGGGCCTTGAGCAGCCCAGGTATGTGGGCAGTTGCTGTGAGAGTTAAGGGAGGCGATCTAAAAAGGAGGTCTTGAGGCCTTTCCCTTAACCAGTAAAAAATAGACCAAGGAGTCCTAGACTCCCACACACTCGCTACACTCACACCAAAGGAGGAGAAGACAGAAACGCTAAGCATGTCAACAGTTTGACTGCTCACAAAACACAAACCGACAGAGGAGTTTGTGAGCCAACGATCAAGGTTGCCAAAGGCCAATGTTCTCTATTTGTATTTTCTGAGGTGAGCTTGTAGCTCTGTAGAGATCATGGAGCTATGGTGCCAAGACACAGTAATCTCCTCCTCAGTGGCGTCACTAGGGCGTGCGCCGCCCCATAGTGGGGCGCGTGCATCACCCAAGTGACGCCTCCCCCCTATACCCCCCTCTTACAAATCTTTGGCGCGGCCGTAGGGCGCGACATGATTGGGGGACGCCCGGTGGGCGCCGCTCCAGGCACCCGATGGGCCGCTGGCCCGGGCGCCCCCTTAATTGTTGCAGCCGGCTCGGGGACGTCTTCCCCGGCTGGCTGTCCGGGGCCTTCTGAGGAAGGCCCGCTGCACAAACGTTATTTGTAACATTTTTTATTGCGCGTCACCCGTAGCGGCCCGCTATCGTCACTTGACGGTAGCGACGCCATTGGATCTCCTGGTTCAAAGGTGGCGAGAAAGGCAGGAAAGTGCTTGAAACGCAAACTGAGGAGGGCTAGGCAGTAGCCTTAGCTGGTTCCACGGAGCAAGGCAAGGGAGGCAAGATTGGTTTTCCTGGGGAAGCATTCATTGAGAGGCAGCTCAGCAGGCACTGGAGCTTCGGTTTGCAGTTGCCCTGACTTGAAAGAAGAGTGTGGGGGAAGAAGAGAAAAGGTTTGGAGAAGAGAGCGGTGTGATACCTATCCTTGATGCCCCGAGATGGTTCTTGGGTAGTGGAGGGAATGGGGGAGCTTGATGGAGCACCAGCAGGTCACTGAGCAATTCACAAGCAAACGGTGACAGCAGGGAGGGGCACAAGGGGTACGTATGTGACCCAGCTTTTTATATAACCAAAATTCCCATAGGGAAGCAGAGAGACTATTGTGGGGTGAACTCATCAAAGCCCCTTTCTTTGTTTCTCGATGGCCCTCCTGGAGATGGGTGCCTGTGTTGTTCTGCATCCTGAGCTGGTGAGGTGGAAGGTTCCTTGACTGCTCAGGAGGTCGGAGCCTTAACTATCGCACAACGTTTGATGGAGTTTCGTTAGTGAGGGCAGCCAAGATTGAAGGCACCTCTTTTGTGTTCGCTAAGGACTTGGTTCACTTCCCAGTCAGGTTTAAATCTGTGGTGGGTCATGGAATTTCCCAAAAAGGAAGACAAAACTTCTCCTAAGCCAGCCAGCTTTACAGTGCAATCCTATCCAACTTACACCACCAGTGTAATCAGCGGGGGAGGGCAGGGTGGGGGGATTTGGAGGGGAGGGGAGATTTAAATCCCCCTTGAATCCGCCTTTGGAGGGGATTTGAATCCCCTTTCCATTCTGGGGCCTCCCGTTCTCACTGCACCGCTGTTTACACTGGTGGTGTAAGTTGGATAGGATTGCGCTGTTAGAGTGTGTGTGTGTGGGGGGGGGTTGCTCTGCAGAACCAAAGTTTGATCTTTTTCATAAGGCCTGTGAGATCACCTGGTGCTTGCGTACCAGCGGCCCAAGCAAAATGCCAGGAGACTTGTCCGGATCAGGTTCACCTGGCACGTTCCCAGCATCATGTTCATGTGTGTATAGAACATGTAATAGGCAACACCCTTTCCTTTTTCACCTCCCAGTCTCTCATAGGAACAGGTTAAAATACATCTCGGTGCATGAGAAATCTTTTTAAACTCTTTCAACAAAAAATATCTCTCCCCAAACACAAGACGGAGTTGCCCTGTGCTTGAGGATTTGATTAAAGGAAGAAATAAATTTGGTGACTGCACAATTTTTGGTTGATTACTAAACAGCCTGGAGAAGAAATGGGTGAAAATTGAAACAACTGTGTAACATATAAACAGGGCTTAACATAACCTAGAGCTCAGTCCTGGAACTTATTTTGAATGTCAGGACTCAGGACTCATTAGACTCCGATCTAATGGCTCAATCTAGTCTACATTTTAGACCAGTGGAGCGCTGCTCTGCTGGTCTAGGGTGTCACAAACATGATACAAAGCACGTTTGCAGCACCCAGCGAGTAGGCAGTGCCGACGGGGAGGGAGGAACGGGGCATTCTTTGGTGGCACTGCCGAAATCCTATCCCCCTTCCCAGGTCTGGCCACCGTTACACAGCCCGCTTGAATGTGCGCCAGCAAAATGGCACACATTCAAGTTAAACCCATCGGGGCGATGGGGCTCTACTCAGGGTAAGGGGACTCTATGCCCGCACTGCAGCCTAGCTAGACAGGATTAGGCTGCTTAGTATCAATAGTGAGTTCCTCTGAGCACGTCAAAAATGTCAAATAAACACCTCTGCCACTTCACCCCACCCCCATAAATAAAATAAGGATGACCAGTTATCAAAGACAGAGACTGCAACTTAGGCAGACTTTTATTCTAGAATCAAACCAGACTCTGGTTAGGGGTTCTCCTTGCGTGAATAACTGCCTCGTTAAACATGCTGTACTTTTCTGTATTCTCAAGTGTGATTTGCCTTTCCTCAGTCCCCTAACATTTGACAGAACGGTCAATGCGGTTGGATTTAAGTGATAGCTGATAGCCTGGAGTAGAGAATCTAATACCAAATGCAATGTGACTGAAATATCTTGCATTTGATGAAACAAAAAAAAGCTTGTAGGGTTTAAAAAAAAACCTAAGCATGAGACAAGGAAGCAAAATACGTAAGCAACATCACATCTGATTTTGCCCCCAGCAACTTCTTTTTTTTTTTTAAGAATCAGCCTCAGTCAATTCTTGGAATCTGCGCACTCTGTTCCCGTGCAGAGGCGTGGAAAGACTGGAGCGAACGGAGCAGCAACTCCGGGCGGCACCACGGCGCCGGGCGGCGCTGCTCCGCTCGCCCCAGTCTTTCCACTGAGTGAGCGAGTGTTCGCTCGCTCGCCCGCCCGTCCGTCCGGTGACGCGGGCGGGCGCTCCAAGGCCTTCTCCCTGGCCTCAGAGCCGGAGAAAACCACGGAGCATCCACCATGACCGGTGGACAGGGCTTTCTGAAGGCGGAGCGCTAGTTAGCCTTTTTTGCACATGCGCAACGTAAACGTAACGTTAACTTTTTGCGCATGTGCAAAAAAGGCTAACTAGCGCTCCGCCTTCAGAAAGCCCTGTCCACCGGTCGTGGTGGACGCTCCGGGGCTTTCTCCGGCTCCGAGGCCGGGGGAGAAGGCCCCGGTAAGCCGGGCCACACACACCCCGGAGCGGGGCCGCCCCTTAGGGGCGGCGTATCAGGAGCGATGCTCCAGGCAGCATCCGCTCCTGATACGCCTCTGTTCCCGTGGATTCACATCCGCAGGAACAAAGAGTGCGACTTACCTCACGCCATTCATGGTCAGTTCTCGCCTATCCACAGCCATTCTGAAGCCATCCGCATCATCTGTGGACATTCTGAAGTGCAGTATCTACGGTGGCCATTTTGAATCTTGGGGTGGCCATTGTAAAGCTATCTGGACCATTCTGAAGCCACCCACAGCCATTCTGAAGCTATCCGGGCCATTCTGAAGGTATTCATACCAATTTGATTTCCCCTCTTAACTCCATTGATCCCATAGGATCAATGATTCTGTATCCACAAATTCAGTATCTGCTGGGTTTTCCAGGAACCTAACCTCTGCGGATACAGAAAATTGACTGCATTATTTTACTTCTTTGCAAAAATGAGAAATCATTACCAGTCTATTGGTACTGTACTCAAGGAATCACTTTTGACTATCTTTTCCTTTTTGCAGCATTTATTACCTAATGACTTGCAGCCCAATCCTATCTAGGGACAGTGCGAAGGGTGCAGGGCTGCCGGTGCACTGGCCGTTGCATCCAGCGCACTGTCCCAGGGGGAGAGGCCAGGTGAAAGAGGTAAGATGGAAGACACTTACCTCTGTGTCGCCACTGAAGGGTCCCCTTTAGGATTCTTCGGATGTATGCCAGCTCTTTTGCTAGCGTTGCTCTAAGAAGCCTGCTGGGAATATGTCCGGCCCAGGACAGGGGTTTGGGATATGGCGGATGCCAGTGCCACCGTGACCTTTTTCATCCCACCCCAATACCTACCCCTCCACAGGTAGAACTCCATTGGCAGCCACTCTGCATGGTGCTGCTGGCAACATGTGGCTTTCCGGCTGCTGCACTAGTGGCAGCACTGCACAGACCGGTGAAGAGGCTGCCACGCCAGCAGGGCACTCGTCGCACTGGTGTACCTGTCGGCACGCCAGCAAAATGAGCCCATAGGATTGGACCCTTAGTTATCGCCTTGTTCAGGGCAGTGTGTTTAAAATTTGCACAACATTGGAAAACTGAAAGACATCCAGCCATATCTCATTGGTATTTGTGAATGTGGGATTTGGTAACTATGGAAAAACTGAACCATCAAATGCAATTTTGCTCCAAGGAATTAACTAAACCTGAAGTTTTCCATGCTGAGTGGGTATCCTTCCCCTCCCCCCCCTTATTGAGAATGAATCACATTGTTATGCAACCTCCTGTAAAATATGCTATGGTGTAGGCTTACCAGATTTCCAACCAGGACAGAGTGCTAGACCTTTAGGAGAAGGAATGTGGGCAGGTGTAGCTTGTTAAACCTTTAGAGCACAATCCTAGGCATATCTACTCAGAAGGAAGCCCCACTGAACACAATGGGGCTTGCTACTGAGTAGACATGCCTAGGATTGTGCTCTAGGACTTAACAAGCTACACCTGCCCACATTCCTTCTCCTAAAGGTCTAGCACTCTGTCCTGGTTGGAGATCTGGTAAGCCTACTATGGTGGATCTGCCTAATTGTTCTTTCTTTTGAATATTATTTCTTTTCTTTATAGTCTTCAATGCTTAAAACTGTTTATTACTGATATGCAGTCTTCTGTATTTTGGAATCCCCCCCCTCTCTCTGGAAGTGAAATCGTGTGTCTCCTATTTATAAAAATCAAAGTTTAAAAGTTTTTAAAAGGAAATCAACTATTAAACAAATAAGTGGAAGACAATAATAGAGAAGCCGCTTAAAATATATAAAGGGCAGGAGCAGGGCGCTTATTATTTACTTTGGCAGAAGATTTCCAATTCTCTACTGTTTTGGTCTAAACAGGGTGATGAGCATCTGACATCCTTCACCTCTGTCTGCCAAGATGATGGGACCTGGCACCGCCCCATGCCCCGGTGTGAAAGTGAGTTGCTAACTGCTCCCTGATATTGCCTAGAGGACTGATTCTACCATGAAGCAAAGTGAGGCAGATTCTGAGTACCATTGAAGAGCAGGAAGCTTTCAGTGTTATTTTTTCTGTACTCAGTGGGTGGGTTGCAGGTGGCATTTGGATTTTCTGCTCAAAGTTCCAAAATGTCTTGGGCTGGCCCTGGACCCAAGAACCAGTGCTTGCCATCCATACCTAGTCCAGGGCACTGGCGTCACTGCATGGGGGGTGGAGCTCTAAGTTCCGCCGCAGTCCGACCCTCCGTTACACGGGAGAACGAAGCGCCCCCGCCCCCTTGCTTTCGGAGCCATTTGGAGCATTGCTTTCACCGACTTGAATGGCTCTGAAAGCGAGGGGGCGGAGGCGCGTCGTTCTCCCGTGTAACGGAGGGTCGGACCGCGGCGGAACTTAGAGCTCCGCCCCCCCTGCAGTGACGCCAGTGGTCCAGGGGCAACACTAGGGGATGCAGGGGGTGCAGACCGCACCAGGTGACACCCCAGGGAGTGGTGACACCAAAATGACTTTCTATTCTATTTGTTACCAGTGGTGCAAAAACACACCACTGGTAGAAAATGGGGTTTTCCCAATCCCTGCCGCGACTCACGCGGGGGTCGCATTTCCCAGGAGGCCTTCACATACTGTGGTATGGTATGGGAGGAGGTCCATGGGGTTGGCACCATGAGATCTCACCCCGAGTGTCACCAACCCTAGTGACACCCCTGCCTAGTTCAGTTTATGGCTACTACTGGGTTGGGAGCTGCCAGGATCAGAACACTCCAGTGAGCCACCCAGGGGGTGATGTGCTCTCAGCTCTGCCCACTTAAGCACCCCATTGGCTTCCCCTGAGCCAGCAGGACTATAAATGCTTTCAGGTTGGGCTGGAACATTGCCTGAGTCATAAGCAGTCTGGCTGCGCCTGGCTCTGTGTGGACATTCTCCTTTGCATTATGCTTTCCTCTTGGGTCTGCAGATAGCCTAGCACTTAACATGCTGCCACCACCACCGAGCCCTGTATGTAACAGTCGTGAGAGTGGAGCCAAACCACCAATGACACTCAGTTGCATGACTCTCTGTCCTAATGGTTATTTTTTCAATGATTGTCCCTGCCCCTTCTTTGCTCAAAAACTCACCCTCCTCAAGCTGATTTTTGTGCTATGGAGGAAAGAGCACGTGAATCCCAAATCTTTCTCCACACAGGTGGGAGAGCAGGTGAGGGGTTTGATTTTGAGAGGACAAGTGGCCAGAGGTCATTATCAACATAGCACTGTGGGAACATATCTTGGTTCCCCATGGCTGTGTTAACTACAGCCTTGTCTAGCAGCCACCAAATGCCTGGAGCTGGACTCTGATGACCCCTGTCCCGTGGACGATTCCTGAAATAAGACGTTCCTTCCCTTCTTCCTCCTTAATGTGTTTTCTTTTGTAGTTGTCAACTGTGGAAAGCCTAAAATCCTGAACAACGGGGCCTTTGATTATGTGTCCCAGCCCAGCGATGAGTACCAGTCAGTTGTCAAGTACCGCTGCAAGGAACCCTATTACCACCTCGTCAGCAGTACGGGGAAAGGTGAGTCCTGGCTGGCACAGCGAGAAATGATCTGTAGGCCTTGGATGCTATTCCTGCCTGTTCCACAAGCACTTGGAGCACAATTCCCCCTCCATTCCCTGAGGGCTTTTTCAGCAACCTGTACAGCAACATAAGGTATTCCCCAATGATCCCTGTTTAACTCAGCTATTCCTGTTTTTGAGGCATCTGTCCCTGGAAAACAGTTACCTCACAAAAATATGATTTTTACAGCTGCCTTCTTGTATCAGCACGGCATGGAGCCTTAAGGCTGAGCTACATTACACACGTCGTGGAGCTTCTGACATCATTTTTGAAGCAAGCGGAGCTGCTGCGACCTCCGCACTGCCGGCACGTACCTCAAGCTGGAATCCTACTTTTGAGGGGGCATGTTCGCAGAGCTAGGGGGCGGTTCGTGGAGCTACTGCAGCCTACCAATAGTAGGAGAGGGGGGAGAGTGGCTGCATGCCAATCACCTTCTTAAGAAGGCAGGACAACAGGAGGCACAACAGGTGGGAAGACACTCCCCCGCTCCAAGTGCGTAGGCAGAGGCGGCGGCAGAGCCTCTGCGTGTAATGTAGCTCAGCCTTTAGGGACAAGTTTCACATTACAAGAAGCATGTGCTTGTTGTCAATCACATATTTTTCCCCTCCTAAATAACTGCTGGGGGGGGGGAGAGGAGGAGACTCTATCCGGATTGGAACCACTGCATGGCAGTTGGGTGTGCTTTTTAGCCCTTTGCCTCCATCATCTTAGTCTTAATCCCGATTGGGCCATCCCAGAGTGGCTATTGCCCAGGAAGGGAGGGCTCCCATTGGCCAATTGCCTCACAAAAGAGCTTATTTGTACAGCTACCTGTTTGCAACAGCAGAGCAAAGGGCCTAAGAAGGGCCAAAATACAGTGTGTGCTGGTGGGCCATTTTGTTGATTTCCGTTCTTAAAATAGCTCTGGAGGCGGGATGTAAAACGTGGCAAAAATGTGGCGAGGGTTCGGGAGGCTTTAGCACTTTGCCCTGCCATGGTTTGCCCTATCCACCCTCCGCATTATTTTTACTAAAAAAAAACCAAACCCTTCTGTTTTCTAATTAAAATAGCACAGTGGGTGGATGGGGAGGGAGGGAGGGTGACTGACCTGTTTTGCTTCCAGTGCATTTCTACATGAAAGGCAGTAGGGGGGCAACGCAATTGTAGTCAATGTGCATGAGGCAGGTAAGTGGGGCAGCAACTGTGGGCTCTTGCTTCTATGTTGGATCCGAAGGTTTCTTTCCTCCTATGGAAGACCTTCTTCCCCAGGAGGAAGGAATCCTTCGGATACAACCCTCCATTTTTCTTGCTTTATTCACAAACTCTTGTCGTAAGTAAAGCGTTGACATTACTGAAACACTCAACAGTCATAGGTAGCCACATTTGTCTGTTAAAAAGTATTCCAGAAGCCCAAGGCAAGGTACTAACGCCTTACTTAGAATCAACTAAAATATCACCTAGTCGTAAGCGAGCTTTCAGCAAATTTGGGTGTGAGAGAGATTTTAACTTGCACTGAGGGCTACAGAGAAAAAGAATGATAGAGATAAAGAAAGACAACAAGGAGAAGGGGAGGCACAGCTATTTGTGTGTGTGTCTTCTTCCCAGTAGCCCTTGGTGCAAACACGCCCATTGCAGTATCTAAGATTTGCACTGAAAAAGTGAGATGCAAGCACAAGTCTCATTCTCTCTGTCTGCCTAGCAACCTCTCCCCCTGCCTGTTATTCCCACATCATCATCTCTTTCTCCCTCTCACTGTATATTTCTTCTTCCATCACTTTATCCCAGACTCTCACTCATACTCTCTCACACACAGAGAGAGAGAGAGAGAGAGAGAGAGAGAGAGAGAGAGAGAGAGAGAGAGCTTTTGGAAATTCATTATATTCCTATGGCCATTTGGAAAGAGTCAATGCATTTCAATGGTCATTCTGCACTATTTGTTTTGGTATATCCATTCCTTCATATCTCCCCCTTTCCATTTACTCTGGCCTCTTTCAGAGTAAGGCAGGGGTACCCCATTTCAGAGTACCCCATTTCACAGTCCTGAACTGCCTATCCTAACTGGGGAGTTAAAATTGTTTCTATGGATGGAGTGAGGAATCTATGTTAATAATTATGAAAATCAAGTCACACTGGGGAAATAGTATTTGCTTACAGGATACAATCCGGGATTAAGCCTCATTGAACACAGAAGGAGTTATTTCTTAGCAAACATCATACTGGGTTATAATGAATCCTAGATTAGTTCCTTCCTTACACTCAGAGTAGTGAAAAGGTGATTATTTTCCATCCTTGACTGCATGTTTACACTAAAGCTAGGATTCCAAACAGTTTTAGTGGTTAAACATGTGAGTTAGTGGGTGTTTTTCTGGGTTGAGTGGTCTGGAATACCTGATTGTTATCTTGAGGGATGTCTGCCTTTATACAGTCACATATTATTCTCTAAGATTTCTCATTCATCTCTCTCTCATTCATTTTAAGCAGAAACAACATTCTCTTCTTTTCCTTTTCTGTTCCCATTACTTATAAGTCATGTCATGAGCTGCAGGACTTATCTAGTTGCTTGGTGTTGCGTTTGTACACTCTCTGTTCAATGCTCCACATTGTGCTTGGGGCATTAACCATTTCTTGACTGGGGGTTGTGGGTTAGTTTCCGCAACATGTATGAGATCTGAGATTACCTCCCTCCCCAGAAATTGGAAGTGATTGATTTTTAAACAGCATTCAAACAGTGAATCATTGTAATAAGATACTTGATGCTTGACGTTTTCTCATCTTTTCCCCCTGAAACTGCCATCTAACTCTTCCCTTCTGAATTCTGTGTCCATTAGCAGTCACTTTGCTCTGCTGGCTGCAACACAGGGAAAAGTTGAAGGATTTAATTTTATGTAACTTTTTTTTGTAAGCCGCCCCTTGAGGCCTTTTTCAGGTGCCTTGTGGTGCAAAAGAAATAACAATCTGCCATTGTAGGCATTAAGTAACAGCTAAATGTTTTTAAAGGAAAGGTACTTGTCACTGAAATCATGGTATGATCGATGTAGATTCTTTTTTTGCTTTTTTTGCTACTTCAGACTGGAATGAACTGGCACATTCTGCTGTCTGGTTAATTTAAATACTTTTGACAATATGTTGTATTATCTAATAGCAGAGGGAGCATGAACACTGATTCTTGGTGCACAGAGCATCCCTATTTTCACCTTTAAATGTTGGGGGCTACGCAACAAGCACCAGGCTCTCCCTGCAAGCTAGAAAATTCCCTAGGACCAACAGGGTAGACCCATTCTTTGCCAATTAGGCCATAGTCTGCTTGGATGTCCTGGATGCTGCCTCCTCATGTGTGGTGTATTATTGAGAACCTTTCTGAATTTTCCACGATCCAAGGCCCCCCTGAGTATGGTCTGCATGGCAGAGATTGTGCCCTCCCTATTACTTAGGGTTGTCAACCCTTCAGGTTTGGCCTGTAGTCTTCAGGAATTGGCATCAATACCCAGGTGACTACTGAAAGCAACCCAGGGGATTTTAACGGGGGCTTCTTGGCTTAACAACATTACGCCATGTTGGAAGCAAAATCTCCAGGAATAGCTTCAGCAGTCCTGGTGACAAGTTGCTGGGGGCCCTGGGAAAAAGAACTCTGCACTGAAGCCCCCATGGCACCCTCCACCCACCCATTGGTGGTGCATTGGACATTATCGCTGCCACCAATACTGGGGACTCAGAGGTCAACCTGGCCCCTGGCTCTCTGATGCGTGTAGGTCCTTGGCCAGTGCTGGACCTGGCCAAATTCTGACACCACCCCTGAGCTTCAGTCAGAATTGGCCCCCTTACTGCCACTCCCAGCTGACTCTGGGTAGGTGGGGAAGCCCCGATCTTACTTTTAATTAATTCAAGATCCAGACTGATTTTCAAAATTAATTTCAAATAGAAATGAGTGGGTTCTGCCCAACCCTACTCCTGAATCCAGTATGGGCACTTCTCAAAGTCACAGCCCCATCATTTCCCTCTGTCTTTTTTTCCCCTTCAAAATATCTGCAAGTTAAGATGATAAGCTGGGGAAGAGAAACCTGGGATGTTTTCCTTCTGATGTTCTGGGATCCTCCTGGTGATACATAAAAGCTCAGGGTTTGCAGTTACAAGTGCAGTTTGCAGTTACAAGTTCCTGCCCATCAAATTGATGGACAGGGAGGGAAAGCAATTGCCAGAGTGCCAAGAATGTTCAGCACCAACCGCCCATCATTCATCTCCCCCGTTCCCTTTGCAATACCTGCTAACACCAGACCAGGAAAAGGGGCATGTATAACAAAATACCTTCATGCTTGGATCTGTCACTTTGTCTCAGGTGGTTTGTATAAAGTAGACGGACTGCTGTTTTTTAATCTCTCCCATGTTCATCTTTCGCTTCATGGGTGAATGTTCTTGTCAGCGCAGCCTTCTCAGAAACATACCGGTAGATTCTCTGCTTTCTGATCACTTGTTTTAGGGTGCTCTGTTCTGAGATATTTTGAATATAATTCCTTCCAGGAAGGAACATGTGCCCCAAGAAAGATGGGCTTGCATTGCTCCTCTCCCAAATTTGCATGGCAGAAAAGATCCGTCACGGGGCAAATGCAGCCTGCACGTTCTGCACAAACCAAAGTGTGACATCAGCAGGGGATTGATTCTCCCGTGTTAAATCATACATGCATTGTCAGAAAATGTCTCAGGAGCTTCTGGTTTTCTGTTACCACTCTAAGTTAAGGAGAAGAATTCCAGCCCTGCAGACGTGTCCTGACTGAGTTGAAACCACATGTTTAATCGTGTAATTTCAGAACCCTTCATTGCAAACGTTTCTCCCATTCTTCCCCCTTTCTCTCTCAGATACATATTCATGCTCTGCTCAGGGTTTCTGGAAGGATCAAGATGACCACGAGGAGATCCCAGTGTGCTTACCAGGTAGGTAAGCAGGGCCCACATGCCACCCCCAACGTCTGCTCTCCCCAAGCTGTCTCTACCATCAGAAATAACCTCTGCAAAGAAATAGCTCAGATGGGGAGCCAAAGCTGAGGTCACAGCTGTGTCTACAGGAGGAATGGACAAGCCTAAAAACCATTCAGGAGGCAGATAGCAGAGGCATGAGGGAGGAGAAAAGGCAGTCAGGTCAGGGGAACAGTATTGGGCAGTGGCGTTCGGGGGGGGGGTGTTACTGTATGTTGCGCACAGGTCTACTCAGCGTTACACGGTGGCCCCGCCCATTCGCCGTCGGAGCCATTCCGAGCAGCAAAGGCAACGTGCAGGAGACTCCCTACATTTTGCCCTCACTGCTCGGAATGGCTCCGAGTGGGCGGGGCCACCGCGTAACGCTGAGTAGACCTGTGCGCAACATACAGTACCGCCCGCCCCCCTAGGAACACCGCTGGTATTGGGCTAGATGGACTAATAAAGAACAAAATAAAAATAGATTGCATGGGGAGGGTCTGAAACGTTTTGTGAAGAAATACTGGAAGGATAAAGAGGACAAAGGTGCACATATAGAGCAGGAAAATAGGGGCACATCAGTCTTTCTGAGTATTATCCCTCTTTGCAGTGTGTGGAAAGCCAGACAATCCCATCTCAAACATCCAGCGGATTATTGGTGGCAGTGAAGCAAAGAATGGCAGCTTCCCATGGCAAGCAAAGACTGTGATCTCTGGAAATGGGCGTGCAGGTGGGGCATTGCTGGGAGACCGCTGGATCCTGACAGCTGCCCACACAGTGTACCCCAAGAGGCAAGCAGATCCTGGGCAGATAATGAGCCTTGACCAGGTGGCTCAGAAGGCTGAAGTCTTCCTGGGCCACACAGTGGTGACTGAACTCCACAAGCTGGGTAACCGGCCTGTCCGCAGGGTGTTTGTACATCCGGACTACAATCCGGTGGGTGAGCACAACTTTGATGGAGACATTGCACTCATTGAGCTGACAGACCCGGTGCCCCTCAGCCGTGATGCGCTGCCCATCTGCCTCCCAGATCCAGAAAACAAAAACTTCTACGTTAGAGGATGGATGGGCTACGCCAGTGGCTTTGGAGTGGAGAAGAATATCCTTGCTGACAGGCTGAAGTATGCGCCGTTGCCAGTAGCTGACCGAGCATCATGCCAGAACTGGTTGCGAGGGCGGAAGATCAATGAGATGGACCCAGTCTTCACAGCCAACATGTTTTGTGCAGGTTCCCCTCGTGAAGGGAAAGACACCTGTCAGGGGGACAGTGGGGGAGCCTTCACAGTGCGTGACCCAGAGACTGGGCGCTGGGTGGCCACAGGCATTGTGTCTTGGGGCATCGACTGTGGCAAAGGGTATGGCTTTTACACCAAAGTAGTCAACTACCTGGACTGGATCAAAAGCATAGTGGGGAAGGATTGGGCCTCAATGACTTACTGAGAATTGGGTTCCTAAGACCTTGTCAGAGTAGGGAATTACGAGTTAGGTAAATTACGGTACTTACAACGGTACGAGTTAGGTAATTATGGTCAGGTAAATTAAGGTAAATTTCTGGAAAGAAATGGCAGCACTGATATATTCTTTTTCATTCTCTCTTAAAGTTGCATACCAGAACTAAAAAGCACTTAGGAATGTCTTAACTCAGCTGGTCCAGTATTAACACACACACCCTTGATTAAGCAACTAATGCTTTAGTTGGTTTATCTACCAATTAAACCAGTTAAAGCTTGTGGTACTAGGGTGAACTCACACTATTGTAATAAACTTTTCAAAATGTCTCCACCATTTGCTTTATCAAGGTCATAAAAACGCGTTATGCGCGTTGCCACTGTGATCAGGAAGAATGTTTATTTCTTTTGGTGCGTAGGGCAATTGGACGAATAATTCATGTCAGGCAGAGGTGGCCAACCTCTGTATCCTTTGCTCTCCAGAGAGTGGCCGTGAGCCTAAAGCATAGTTAGTGCACCATGTAGCAGCCCCTTCCCCAGTTGTTAAGCTCTCACATAATGTAGCAGTAAGGACTTTGCACTCGGGTTGCCAACTGATGAGAAAAACGGCTGCCTGCTCTTGTACCTTCGACAGCAGCTTGCTTCATAGAAATGAGCAGGTGAAGCTTTTTGCAGCATAGAGACCCACAGTAATACGTGCTAACTCTGAACAGCATGTACACATCAAGCTGCTGTTAAAATCACAGCTCCAGGAGCCAGTCAGAAGTTGACAACCCTTATTCACTCTTACAGGTCACGTTTACCCTGACATGCCCAGATTATTATGTTCAATTCACAGGACTGGTTTTAAGTGTAGAACATCTCTCACAACTTTTGAAATCACCTTTTTCCTCTTATGAGTGAAAAAAATAACCGCACCTTGATTAAAATTTGGTAGGGGTACACAGAACAAGAGAAAAATGTTTTACAGACCAGATGTGGAACACAGGCTGCTACTTGGCTTTTTCTGGTTAAGGATAACAAAGAGCTGGTTCACGTTTGCATATATATTCATTACTTGATGACTGCAAAATCCAGAAATGGCTTTAACATGGGGCCATCACAGATTTTATGCCACATAGCACAATTCTTTTCGGCACAAGTCCTGTTCAGGTGGTAGTTCCTCCATGGAAGACAATGTGAAAAACACAAGTGTGACAGATAACCACTGGCTTCGCAGCTTTCACCGCCTTGAATGGTTCCGAAGGGGAGGGGCGGGGCCGCTTCATGCTCCGGTGTAACGGAGGGTCGGAGCCTTGGCAGAACTTAGAGCTCCAACCCCCCCCCCCCCCCCGCAGCGACGCTAGTGCTGTTAACCATGCCTTCTAGATGTCCCTTTGTAGACAGGCACGGAACAGAGGGCTCTGTGTGGCCAGAGAACACATTGGCGCATGGGGCATGACTAGCTGGCACACTCCCTTTGTTGTCTGCATGTGTTGGTTGGGCCTGGGCCTCCACAGAGGACTAACGTCTGAATAGGGTAATAATGTCAGGTCATACATTCAGCTGCCGAACATCCAGCATACAGTACTTGTGTGGAGAAAGCAAATGTTACTAAATTAAAAAGCCCAATGGCTTTTTAATTACCCAAAGCGTAATTGGTCTTTTCAGATCCACCCTTCTTCTAGAATGGGATGATTAGTCACAATTCTTGGAAGGCACTGCATTTTTAGCCAATTTTTTGGCTTATGTTTTCCTCATGCAACTGCTGTACCAGGTTAAAAATGTAAGTGAAATGCTATTGGCAAAACTCTTAATGATGCAATTTGCACTTCTGCAATGTGCCCTGCTATTGGCCGAGAGATTCTTTGCCGCCTCTGAAATGTTCTGCAAAAAATGCACCCAACTATAATCTGCATTTATCTCTCACAACAATGACATTCTGCATATATTAAAGTCACTCTTGCACAAAATGTGGTGTTTTATTTTGAGTCTCCCCAACACTATTTTGTTTCTATCGTCTCAGCACATCTCATCATCTATCATGCTTTCCCAGCATTCTGTCACCCTCTAAGTGCAGCTATTTTCAGCCGTTTTTATCTCACGGGACACTGACAAGGCACTAAAATTGTCAAGGCACACCATCAGTTTTTGGACAATTGACAAGGCATACTGCATTGTTGGGGGGGGGGCTCACATCCCTCAATGGCCCTACTAGTAAATGACCCTCTCCCAAATTCCCGCGGCACACCAGCAGATCATTCATAGCACACCAATGTGCCACAACAACAACAACAACAATTAATAACCAGTATTTATATACCGCCTTTTCTTTGGTCATCAGATTTCTCCTTTGACTTTAGATAGATAGGAACCTTTATTGGCATAAATCCTTTGACTTTAATTCAAAGGCGGTTTACACAGGCAGGCTTTCTAAACCCTGAGAGTTTTTTACAATACAATATGTTCCAGTCTTTCATAGAACCCTTCATGGTTTCTTTCACAGTCTAGCCTCTCTGTGGCGTTCGCCTCACCACGCTTCAGCAGACAGGCAAACTTGACTCCCACTCAAGGTGCCAGCTGCAGCTTCTCTCCCTCACAGAGGCTCTGCAGCTTCCACACAAGTGAATGGCTGCTATTCATTCCTGTGGGGGAAAGTGCAGCACTTTGGGACATGGCTGCAGAGCAGGTAAGGCCTGTCCTCCGACCCTGACACATCAGCATGTGGCCCCCTTGGGCAGATGCAGAAAGCCCAGCACCCAGCTAGGGGAGTCACTGCTAACACCTGTCCTGCTGCTTCCTGGAGAGGTTTGGGTCCAGCCAGCAAGTGGGAGCCACCCATATTGAGTGCCCTCCACATACCACTGCAGTAGATGTGGCTGTGGACACACATTTATTGGCAGTGGGCAGGTCGTAGCAATGACAGTAGCATGCATGCCAACTGCACCCACTCATCTTCCTCCTCCATCTGGTGGGGCCACTGTGAGATACAGGAAGATGGACTAGATGGGCCTTGGCCTGATCCAGCAAGGCTCTTCTTACGTACTCCCTATGAAGTGTCACATGAGATCTGAGGAGACATGATGCTGTATGTGGCACTGTGGTGGGAAAAACATGGTGGGTGGTGGCAACCTGCTTCTGAAGGAGAAAAGAAACCCACTTGTCACCCCCCCCCACACCCTTATCAACAAACCATGGCATAGGCTCAGTGATCTGGCACGCTAATGGTATGAATCTCCAGGTCACTCAGGGGTGTCTTATCCATTAGGCTGACTAGGCTTCAGCCTCGGGGCCCAGCAGGGACACGTCTCTATAGAGTGAGAGGAACTCACTCTATAGTGAGAGTGAAGATTGAAGTGCTGGAGGGCCCCCGAAATACCTGATTGAAGTGCTGGAGGGGCCCTGAAATACCTGAAGCCTAGGGGCCCAGTCATGGTAAATACACCCCTGAGTTCTCTCCATACACAACAAGTAGGGATGGTCCATACAAAACTACCTGCCCCCACCCTAAGTGCACATCATATTGTGGGCACACACACCCAAGCACATACCCCCAAAGTGCACACCATATATGGTGCGCCCTGGGGTGTATATGTGCCAGAGGGGTCTGCCTGCCTGCCTAGGGACCCTATCCTCATGCACTCAGACAGTGTGCAAGGAAGATGAGGAGAGTTTCCCTCCTCCAACAATGTCCAGCGCTGCCACCTCCACCGCCATCCTCACATTAGGCTGACTAGGCTTCAGGCTCAGGGCCCTGCAGGGACAAGTCTCTAGAGTGAGAGGAACTCACTCTGTAGCGAGAGTGAAGATTGAAGTGCTGGAGGGGGCCCAAGATACCGGATTGAAGTGCTGGAGGTAGGGGCCCCGAGCGCATTATGGAGGTGATAGCATTGAATGTTGGCAGAAGTAAGCCTTTCCATCCTCCTCTTATGCGCTAATATGCAAGAAGGAGATGGCGCCAGTATCCAGGCAGACAGCAGGCTGGGTGAGGCTGGCACAGGTCACCCTGGCCAGCTTGCTGCCTCCCCCAACATACAACCACCCAAGGTGACGTTTTTAACTCGCCTTGTGGCTGGGCCAGTCCTGCCTGTGGAAGCTTGGAAAGCGCAAGAGCTGTTACAACCAGGTCGATCGACAACTGCACTGTGAAGGGAAACATCTGGAGAAATGGAGGGTTCTGCGAGTTTCTCTCATAGAATAACACTTGTAAAAAAAAAAAAACTGTTTGAAAAAAAGGGGGGGTTATATGGTCAGCCTGCCTATGTAAACCGCCTTGAGTCTACCAGAAAGGCGGTGTATAAATACTGTAATAAATAAATACATGTGTCAACTGGTGAAAGAAAGGCACAGCACTTTGTTGATTGTGGTGGTTGAGCTCATGTTAGCCTTTTTGCAGCATTCTATTTGAAAAGGCCGGATTTTTTACCTTTATGCTGAGAAATGTCACGACGCAGAAAAGCCTGCAAACAAATGGAAAGGAAGACGGGCAGCAGGAGCTTCATTGCTCAGCGGCAGCAGCAGCGGCAGCAGCAGCAGCACACACCCTGCCCTTCATCTCCTTATGCCTTCTCAGTTCCTCTCCTCCTCCTTTCCCCTCCGACATCGTGCTCCCCATTTCTCTGTTCTCTTTGCCACCACCGTCCTTGCCCCCCTCCTTCCTCAAATGTTCAAATTAGAAAGAATCAGTGGGGAGCAATGATAGAAAAGAGAGAGAGAGAGAGAGAGAGAGAGAGAGAGAGAGAGAGAGAGAGGTGTGTGTGTGTGTGTGTGTGTGTGTGTGTGTGTGTGTGTGTGTGTGTGTGTGTGTGTGTGTGTTTCTCCTGCTTGTGGGCTTCCCAAAGGTAGCTTGTGGGCCACGGTGGGAAATGGGATGCTAGACTTCTGATTTTATAAATGTTGCAATCTGTGAATGTGGAGATTAACTGGACTGACTGACTGATTGAATGTCTGCCCTGCTTTTCTGCCCTCATTGCCCTCAGGGCAATTTACAACTTTTTTAAAAAAATCAGTTGTATACTGTATACGAAAGAGAGTTATATAAAAATATGTATACGGACGGTAGTTGTGTATATATACAACTACAAAAAACAACTTGAAAACAACATGATATGATAATCCTTAAACCAGCAATAAAAAGAACATCAAGAATGAGCGGCCTGACATCTTTATGTCAAGACAACCTCAAAGTCTCGGTGGAAAAGAAAGGTTTCATCAATTGTCTCTAAATCTTGGGGCAGGCCTGATGGATATTTCTAGCATCCCCCTAAATTCAACACTGAGGGATTGCTCTGTTTTCCTAAGGAATCTCCAAAAGGCAGAAATCTGGGAAAGAATGTTAGTGTTGCATTGTAAAGGGTAGGGCTTGGATAATTACAGAGAGAGAGAGAGAGAGAGAGAGAGAGAGAGAGAGAGAGAGAGAGAGAGAGAGAGAGAGAGAGAGAGAATGTTGCACTGTGTTTTTTCCAAGTACTTATTGAGCCCAGATGGGGAAAACCCAGCCTGCTTAGTCATTATTTCTGACTACGATATTGGTCCTGATGTTTAAACAGCTGCTGCCCAAGAGCCATGTGTGTGTTTCGTATCTGCAGCATTCAACAGGACATTCCAAGAATCAATAGGTTTGCTTGCTTTGTCTTTTTTAAAATCACCTTTCCAGCTATTTTGTTGTTTTGTATAGAATTAATGTATTTGACAGGCAGGCAAGATAGGGTTGCCACCCCTGACCAAAGCTATTCCTGAAGCTGTTCTTCCTAGTGTGATCTGTAATATCATTCAGACAGGGAGGCCCTATTAAAATCACCAGGATTGCTTTTAATAGTCTCCTGGAGAATGGATGCTGATTCCTGGAGAATCCAGGTCCTGGAATCTTCAGGAATCAACATCTTGGAAGACTGGCAACCCTAAAGGCCGTGACAGACCGCACGAATTTCGGTGCATCCCGGACACCTGAGGAGCTTTGTCGAGCTGTGCTGAGGTGTCTGGTTACCACAGCGGAAGCGAGCGGTCTCCCGATTTCCAGCATGATCGAAAATCTTCCTGGGCCATGTTTGAGGGAGCCGCACAGCGGAGCTACTGCAGCCACCAATCAGATGAGAGGGGGAGGAGAATGGCTGCCAATTGGGTGTAAACTTAAGTGTTAGCCAATCACCGTGGAGGTTTCTTCCAAGAAGGCGGGACAAAAGGAGGGACTATTTGCGGGAAGACACTCCTACCGCTCGCTCGTTTGCCTCGGCATGCGGTCTGTCACGGCCTTCAGAGCGCGGAGGACGGTGGCGAGCCTCTCTCGCTCGTTCGTCTCAGCATGCGGTCTGTCACGGCCTTAACGCTAGAGAATCTGAGGAGGACTTCAGGCAGCAACCCTGAACACATTTACCTGAGAGTAAACCCTATTGAACACAATGGAACTTACCTCTGAGTAGACATGCATAAAATTGGCCTGTCGGGGACATTCACTTTCTATGACTCCATACCTTCCCTCTTGCTTGCTGTTTTTTTCAAATTATTCTCTAATCATGTCATAATTGGATCTTTTCTTCCACTTAGCCCACAGAGAGAAAAGATGCCCAAATCTAGTTTCTCAGCCCCCATGTTTGTCTACGCCCATGAGATGGGGAAGGCTGGATCCTTTCAAACTGGTATTTTTGGAGAAATCAGTTGATTTCTATGAAGAGAGTGAGGGAGGGAAATTCCAGCTGGGGAAAAAAAAGTTTCAACATTGTGCAATCACCATGGAAGGCTTTGAAATTGTTGACTTTTTCAGTTGTTGACATTCAATTTAGGCTTATTCAGTCCTCCAGAGTTTTTATTTCACATTCATGGATCTTCCCAAACACTTTCCAGAGGGGCAGCTGAATTAATCTTTTGCAGCAAAAGAATTAAAAAAAATCAAGAGTTTTGTGATAACGTCTAGCATTTATTGTGGCAGCTGAATCAGAGAGACAGAAGGGCTCCGAAAATAATTACAATTTAAAATCCATGTTAATTAACACTTAATTAGCTGCTGATGTGGCAGATGAGGGTCAGGGCTTGGCGTTCCCCCAGCAAGAGGTCCGCGTACCCCTAGGGGTACCCGCACCACAGGTTGAGGCCCCCTGGTCTAGCGTTTAAGGCACCAAAATGTGTGTTGGTTTGTGTACTGAGCTCCAGTGAGACAATGGGCTCCCAGCAGCACATTTGCAAGAGCATCCAGCCACTTTGCATATTGGTGCACCTGGCCCTATGGCTGCCACTGGAGCTGCTCCTTCTCCCAGTTCCATCTTACCCAGAGAACGGGGAAGTGGAGAGAGGAACCACTCTAAAGCTGCAATCCTCCTATGTACACTTTCCTGAGAGTAAACCCCATTGAAGACAATGTGACTTACTTCAGAGTAGGCAAGCACAGGCTTGTTCTCAAAGCCACTCAGCTCAGCCCCCTCCCCACCTTTCCCTTCCTCCGCCCACTCTTCCTTTTTGAAATGGCAGCAGGGAGGGAACCTGGAGGAGGGTGTGTCACAAGGAGAAGGATGTTGGCTGCAGGAGGAAAGAGGATAAAGTTTGCACAGTGCACTTTGCATTGGGGGGGGAAGCACCTGAGTTTATTCTCAGGCTTTGGGCAGGGGCTTGAGTCAGGCCTGAACAGAAGGTTTTGTGATCTAGAGTTGATGTCGTCATATGGAAGAAAAGTCCATCACAGGTTACAAGCCATGATGGGTATATGCAACCTCCTGGTTTTAGTAGTAGGCTATCTCTGAATGCCAGGTGCAAGGGAGTGGCAACAGGCCACGGGTATCTTGTTGTCTCGTGTGCTCCCTGAGACATCTGGTGGGCCACTGTGGGATACAGGAAGCTGGACTAGATGGGCCTTTCAGCAGGGCTCTTCTTATGTTCTTATATATGCAAGTATATAAGTAAGTAAGTATAAGTGAGTATAAATACTGTATATTATATATACTGTATGTACTCAGAGTGTCGAGAAACAAAAAGCAATGTTATGCTTTACCAAATGAGGCTGTGGTGAACAGAAAGCCTCCCCCCCCCCCACCGTTGTTAAAGCCACAGTCTGTCTTAAATGGAACCTGCCTGACTTAGGCCTGCGTGGTTCAACTCCTCCATTATGAACTCTACCTCTTTTGTCTTTGTCCAGACTAGAAGACCTAGTATGAAAAGTGTATGTTGGATCTCATGCCATCCTGATTATTAGCACCTATGCCGAGAAGATGGGGCCAGGAAGGATCCCTTCAGCACTCCTCTGGGTTCTCATCATTATACCTGCCCAGTAGCTAAGTTGGTTCTCCCATATGATCATGGCTTGGGGGCAGGGTCCTAGGGGTTGAGCTAGTTTTCCCACCCCACAACTAGCCAATGAGGAAGGCTGAAAACCAAGCCTGGTATGCCTTAAAAAGGGCAAGGAGGTTTGGAAGAATCACAATTGTTTTGGAGAGCAGAGCCAAGTACCTGAGACAACTCATCCTTCCGGCCATTACTTCATCCTGCCGAAGTGGATTTTGCAATGTAGGGAACATGCTTTTGATTTCTGTTTGTCTTGCCTCTGATCACAAGTACCTTATTCTCCCTATTGTTGTGTCTGTTTTTTTTTTGTAAACCCTTTCCTATGTTAAAAAGAACAATGCCTGACTGGTTAAGACTAGGGTTAAGAGCTGTTTGCCTCCTCACTCCCTGTTACAGTTTGAACAAATGGTACAAGTGCTCCAGGGGTGTCAGTGTCTGTGTGAGCAGGTAGAGGGCAACTGGGACAGATGACACCCCTGTTCTCTCCTCTCTCAATGTGCCCCAGCGCACCAAGGAATGTCACAGTGAAGTGGCTAGTCCCAAGACTGGGGGAAGACTTGAGGAGGGGCCATCCATCCTGCCTTAGGTGGTAAAGAAGATTCATTGCAAGGACAGCCAGTTGGATTGCTGTGCCATGTCTTGGTCTCCCCACTTGCAGAACCCAAGGGTGAATGGGAAGTGTGCTTGTGCCTTCACCACCGAGGAGGCAAAAGGTTAATGTAAGGAACACTTTGTAGCACAGCACTATGCAGAGGACAAATAAATACAGAATCCAATCAAATGAATGAGATGAGTTCACTCCTAGCTAGCATAGCAAGATGAAGAGCATGAATCAGATGGGTAGGCTAAACTTTGTAGTTCTGTAAATATGTTTGCAGATAGGGAAAACCCAGCTTTGCTAGTCATTATTCCTGAGGATGCTGGTGCTTAAACAGCTGCTGCCCAAGCCATGTGCATGTTTCATATCTACAGCATTCAGTTGGAAATTCCAAGAATCCCAGTTCTCTTTATTTGCTTTTTTTAAGTACCTTTCCAGCTGTTTCATTGTTTTGTAGAGAATTGCTTGGTCAGTGGCCAGGCAAGATAAATTGAATGGGACTTCTGTGATCAAAGGACACTCCCTCTCTATGGCTCCATGCGCCTTCCCTCATAACTTGCTGTCTTTTCAAGTTATTCTCTGATATCCTGAGGGGCTACAAATCTGCAAATGGCAAACCTGCAATGGCAAATCGAAAGTTTGGATTCTAAAGATCCTTGAAGCAGAGCCTAAAGTTTACACTGTGTTGTGATAGAAATCCTTGTCTAAGGGCCTAGGGAATAGAAATGAGTGTGTGTTGTACTCAGACACAGTGAATTAACCATGCACTGTTCTTTTAACGATAGGCATAGCCCTGCTTCGCAGGCTTCTTTGGACTAACTGAAACCTTGCTGCAGGTCTGTGTTTTTAAAACTCTACTAGTGAGCTGTGAATAACCCTGTTTAATAAACTTCAGCTCCTTGTAGTGTCTGAATCAGTAGCCAAGTTTCAATGACAACAGAGGGTGGAAGCAAATTGGGTGGACTCTGTAACATTTGTATAGTATATATTGCTGGGGTAGCCAAACTTACTTGCAGCGCAATCCTAACCAACTTTCCAGCGTCGGTGTAGCCATGCTGCATTTTAGCACACACTGCATTTTGCAGTGCAGGGGCAGTCATGGAGGCCTCTTCAAGGCAAGGGAACATTTGTTACCTTACCTTGGGGCTGCATTGCGGTTGCACCAATACCGGAAAGCTGGTTAGGATTGCGCTGTTAATGTAAGAGCCACATATGATACACCTCAGATGTTTGAGAGCCGCAATATTTAAGAAGCATTTAAATTCTTAAATATATTTACTCACCATGAACATTAATCATGTTTTTTATCCAGTGGACGCTCATTTTATACCTGGTAAACAATTATAAAGCTTGAAAATTTCTTATTTACCTTTTTATATTTATTGTGATGCCAAAAGGAGCTCAGCCAACGTATTTCTGAGAGCCGCACATTATATTTCAAAGAGTCGCATGAGCCGCAGTTTGGCCACCACTGATATATTGAGAGGAGGGTGTAGGAAAGGCTGGACTGGTGAGGACTGGTTTGGGTTGCAAGAGAAGGAACATAGGAACACAAGAATCGCCTTGCTGCTTTAGACTGAATTCCTCTTTTGGAGGGGATTTGAATCCCTTTTCCATTCTGGCACCTCCCGTTCTCGCTGTGCCACTGGTTACACAGGCAAAAAAAATTAAGTCGGATTGCGCTGTTAGGCATTAACATCATCCAGAAGTCATTGCAGAGAGGTATATCCAATATATAGTGGTCCAATATATTTGGGTGCCTGAGGCAGTGGCGCAAAGTACTCCTGCCTGCCCCCCCATTCCTAGTTTATTTTTATTTAAAATATTTATACCCCATCTTTCCCAATCCAGTTAGAGTCATTCAAGGTGGCATGAGGCACAATTCATAAGAAGTTCTCCTGCACAAGCCAGATTGCAATGAATGAAAGCTGGACAAGAAGACTATCACTCATTTCAGTGGGGCTTTGCAGGAGAACGTCCCTGTAGATTGTGCTCCACCCATAAGAGCTGTATCTTGTTTCCCACTCTGCCACTCTTAAGATGCCCAACATCTGCCTGAGATGGACACCTCACTGGAGGGCCAGCTGCAACTTCTCTAGCTGTCTGAAAACCTGAGAGGGCAGGGCAGAAATGCAATACTCTTATAAAAACTTTAATTGGCAGCACCCAGCAGCCTTTATGGCAGCTTCCAAAGACAGAAAAAAAAATGGTGCAGAGATATGAGACAGAAGAAAAGAAAAACAAAACCAGAAAGCTCTTGGCTCCTGCCAGTGTGCTTCTCATGAGGACAGAGGAAAGCAAGCTGCAAACACATGGATCTGAGCTCCAAACATTCCCCACTTGCATTACCCCAGTGGATTGAATAAAATGCTACGTGAATAAAATGTCAAAAGGATCAGTGGGGGATTAGGAGACAGGTAGGAGCTTGGGATGGCCTGGATCTAGTCTTCTGGGTCTTCCTGCTGGCTCATGGTTTTTGTGATCCAATCCACATAATTTGCAACCTTTGTGTAAAGACCATAGGTGCCACATTTTGGTCCCCAAGACACTAGGCCAGCCACATAGTAGCGTGTCTCATTGTGGGGATCCATGATGGCATATGCTCCACCGCTGTCCCCACCACAGCTGTCTCCGTGGCCATCCCCAGCACAAATCATATTTTCTGTGAACGCATAAGTATAGCTGTCTGCAGGAGGATCTGGCTTCACACTTCTACACTTGTCCATATTTGCCACTGGAATCATGGCTGCCCTGAGTTGCACTGCTGCGTGTCCTTTTTCTGTCCTGCCAAAACCAGATATGTAGCCCAGAACCCCCTCCTGCAGAGTATATTCTGAGGACACACCAGGCAGACAGATCGGTGAGATGGTGCGACCCATCGTCAGAGGTTCTTTCAACCTCAACAGAGCGATGTCATGATCAAAGTTTATGCGGTATTCTTTGGCACCTTTTAGCTCCTCCCAGCTGGGGTGAATGAATATAGCATCCACTTCCAGCGGTACAGCATCCTCCATGGCTCTTGGGCCGACTATGTGCATTCCAGCATAGATCACCGGGTTCGTGTATCCTTCCAGCACATGAGCCGCAGTCAATATCCAGCGATCTGAAATAAGAGCTCCACCACCTCGTGGCTGTTCAAAGTAGATTTGCCAAGGGAAGTTTCCTGCTGCAGCAACCTTGCCTCCAAAAATCCTCCCAGTCTGACTGAAGGGAGTGTGGGGAACTCCACAGACTAGAAGTAAAATAAGGAAACCCCCTCCCCCCCAAAAAATGAGTTTGCAAATGGTAAAGGTAAGAATCCTGCAGATGAAATAATCCAGATGATTTGTGCGCACTTATATGGGGAAAGTACTCTTATATGGGAAAAAAGTAATTGGAATAGGTAGGGACTCAACTTGAATCCCGTTTTCTGAGGGTCATGTCACGTCGATCTGCCTCTGCCAACAATCTTGCAGAACAAGAACAATCTTGTTTACTTTGTCCAGCAGTAACATTTACTGGGTGCCACTGAAAATTGTCCTTGCTTCTATCAGTAGAGCCCAATCCTGAAGTTCTGTTTCTTATGCAATCCTATGCATGTCTACTCTGAAGTAAGCCCCATTATGTTCAATGGGACTTACCTCCAGGAAAGCGTATAGAATTACAGCCCTAGTCACACTAAATTATGATGCTAGAATATGACAAAGAGGCATTAAGAGCTGTCATACATATATGATGTTAGTGCCATGTATCAGTGTGGCTTACTGGGCATCTGTCTGGGGCATTCAGACCCTACATGTGCCAACCAGGACTCAATCCCTACCCCTGCTGCATGGAGGCCACAGACTGTCTTGGACTATGTTGTGGACACCACTTACTAGCCTAGGGCTTGGTACAAAGCCACTAGACACTGACTACCTGGGCTGCTCCTGGGTCTTATGTGCCCCCTTCTTATGGTTTTGTACTCTTTCCTCTTATACCCAAAAGGCTCTATGGCCTTTTTCTGTGCCTTCCTTTCTCAACCTCCAAAGCAATTAAGGTCAACAAGGTGGTTACTAGCAACAAAGGCACTCAAAAACACAAAAAAACAACAACCTTGCAGCTGAATTCTTTGCAGAGTGGTGTCTAGATTTCATATCTTGGAGGTGAGGTGACTTAAATCCAGAATCGTTAAAATAAATAGAAGGCAGAGCTATTCAAAATCACTGTCATTGATTGTTAGCCTTTATGAACTACTGAGGCAGTTTAAGAACCTGTCTAGGCAAAGTAAATAAGAATTTAAAAATATTGGTAGGTTCTGCTCTAGACTAGCAAGGGGCAGTGAAGAAGAAATGCATTTTGAACAGCAACCAGATCATCATATCCTCAGAGAGAGAGAGAGAGAGAGAGAGAGAGAGAGAGAGAGAGAGAGAGAGAGAGAGAGAGAGAGAGAGAGAGAATTATGCATTGTACCTGGGATACAAACTGGAAGTTCTGCTTTCTTGTCTTCATCTATCCATTTCCCACTGGCTGAGCAATGATAAGTGTCTTCGGAAATAAAGAAATGAGCCATGAGTTCAGTTGCTTCTTCACCTTTCCCCCGGAGAGAGCCCAGCAGCCCCTATGGGCTTCCTCGCCTCGAATGTACACCAGCCAAATGGCTGGCACAAATCTGGAGAGGTCGGCCAGGGACTAGCCTGTCAGGCCCGGGAAGGGACTTTGGATATCAGCGGAGAGCGCCGTCTATCCTCCTTGCCCCTCTCCTGGGCCTGGCAACCCAATCCTGGCGGCCCAATCCCTCCATCGGGCGCTGTTCCACTGGTCTGTGGCTGGGGGAGCAGCGGTGCTGGCCTCACAGCTTACTCCCTGGGTGTCGCAAACATGCCATAAGGCACATTTGCGACACCTTCCCCAGGCGGAACTATAGTTCCACTGGGGCAAACTTGCACAGGATTGCGCCGTATGTTACTTTGATGGGAGTGAAAAAATATGGTTTACAAAGATACTGAAATAATAGAAGACTAAAAATGAGGCCTACTGCAGCACTTCCATCCCCTAACTCTGTTCCTAAGAGGGCAGTCATTATACATAGACCGAGTAGGGAAGGTGGGACACACCATTACCTTTGCCCTTCAGTGTATAATAGGGTTCTTTGCAGGTAAAGCGGACAGTGGCTTGATACTGAGTATTCTCAGATCCTGATGGGTAAATGATACTTCCATTTGGAAGAGGATCAGGCGTGCCACAATCTACAGCTGCAGGCGGGGGAAAAAAAAGAAATCATGGTGGTTATAACAGCACCAGTACCCTGCGACTTTCCTGATCTTGTAGGCAATTAGAAGTGGGCGGACCACAACTTTTCATTTCTCCCCTTCTGTGCTACTTACTGCATTCATTCAGCCATCTCTTTTCCCAGAGTCATCCAGCACCCATATTTCTATCCGTTTCTGGGACCAACTTTCTGAGTCTAGAATGGCATTGGTTTTCAAGCTTTATTACATGCCATTCTGGTTGGTTTATTCTATGTGGATCCAGTGCTGACCTCAGGTTGTGGGGCAAAAGTCCCCTGCACTAGGTCCCACATGCCCCCCCCCACTGCTTGCCTCCTGATGGTGTACTGGGCACTACGATGGTCATTGGACTGCCAGCGGGTTCCTCTGATGGGCATGGGCCTTTTTGCCCCTTGTCCTATCTGGCTCGCTGACACCACCCATGTGGACAAGCATTTTCTTACCTGAAAGTCACCACCAAGGAGGACACTTGTCCTCTGTGCTTGTGTTCCAACAAATATATGCCCCCAGAGGAGAACCAGGAACATAGTCGGAAGTTTCTTTGAAGCATTTGCTGCATCTGCTTACATCCACATTAAATTGTCCAGCGAAACATACACGTGAACTCAGTGCTGAAAACAGGCTTGTCTATGGTGGCAACACTGTGTAGCATGTGGTGAAAACGTTAAAGGACCCCCACACACACACACACACCCTGCCTCTCAAGTGTTGTCCTGTTTTATGTTCATCATGGTCTCAAGACCACCAGCAGGTGCACTACACAGCACTGGTGGACCTCAGCTTAAGCATGGTAATGTAGAAAATCAGTACTTACGAACACATCTGAGATGAGAGTCACTCCACTGGCCATTGCTTTGACAGCTAGAGTGGAAGGAAGTAATGCTCCGTTGTGACTGAAGAAAAAGGAATTCAGAGATGCCAGACTTACTTCACTGAGACAAAAATGCATCAGAATTACATTCTCGCCCTCCCTCCCTTATTGCATGAAGGAGATATGGCATGCTTCGCCATAGTCCCCTTCCTGGGTCAGGCCGGCCTTACACGGCCTCCCCGGATGTGCACCAACTAAAGAGCTGGCGTGTATCTGAGAAGGCCCATTGGGGCTTCCTGGGCTTACACCAGGGGAAGGGGACTGTGTCACTGTCTGCCAGTCAGTCCACAGCAGGAACCTCTAACTTCCAAATTGTGAGAACAGTACAGGGTTGAGAACAAAGAGAACAACAGACGGGAGCAACTCCTCTGCGAGACTTCCTGCGGGTCTAAGGACAAGGGAAGGGTAATGTATGCTAATTTAAAAGTAAAAGGGTGGCAATAAGAGTTGGTTGGTAGGAGCAAGGATAAGAACATAAGAAGAGCCCTGCTGGATCAGGCCAAAGGCCCGTCTAGTCCAGCTTCCTGTATCTCACAGTGGCCCCACCAGATGCCACAGGGAGCACACAGACAACAAGATACCTGTTTCCTGTTGTCACTCCCTTGCACCAGAGAAACCCTACCTCTAAAACCAGGAGGTTGCTTATGACTTGTAAACTGTGATGGACTTTTCCTCCATGAATCTATCCAAACCCCTTTTAAAGGCATCTAGGCCAGGTGCCATCACCACATCCTGTGGCAAGGAGTTCCACAGATTAATTACACGTTGGGTGAAGAATTATTTTCTTTTGTCCATTCTAACTCTCCCTCCACTCAATTTTAGTACATGTCCCCTGGTTCTGGTGTTGTGCGAGAGGGAGAAGAACTTCCCTCTATCCACTCTCTCCATCCCATGCATAATTTTATATGTCTCAATCATGTTTCCCCTCAGGCACCTTTTTTCAAGACTGAAAAGCCCCAAACGCTGTAGCCTTTCCTTATAAGGGAGGTGCTCTAGCCCACGAATCATTTTGGTCGCTCTTTTCTGCACCTTTTCCAATTCCAAGGATACCATGAAAGAACAAGGGACTCCTGAATACTGGCCAAGCAAGGGGGAAATTATGTTAATATCAATGAACTTACTCTCACAATCTCATAGCCTTCTATACAGGTCACCATCACAAAATCCTTAAAGACGTAGTGGTCTCTTGTGGGATCCAGAACAGAGTTTGGAATAACAGTCTGTGGACAGGGCATTGCTTAAAAAATACATAAATAAATAAAAGGGACATAAGCAACCTATCAGTTAATCCTGCCTTGCCAGGTTCCACTTCCTACTTGGAACCCCCCCCCCCCCCACACACACACACACACACAAATCATACCCATGCATCCACAGGAGGTCACAGCCAAGCAAGTCCGCTATATACCGCTTTTCAACAAAGCAAATTCGCAATGTAGTTTGCAGAGAGAGATCACCTAACTAAATGGTCCCCTTCCAACCTAACCCACAAGTCCAACCTAAGTGCTCTTCCACACCTGCAAACATACCGCATTGTCCCGAGTATAAGACGCACCTGATTATAAGATACACCCTTAAAGTTTGGTGCTATTAAAATCTTTTAATTAAATCACTGGCATTAAATTGCAACAGCCTGATTATAAGACGCACCCCTAGTTTAAAAACTTAAATTAGGAGAAAAAAGTGAGTCTTATACTCAGACCAATACAGTATTTCTGCTAGCTCCATTAAGAATGACCCGTTTCTCTGTCCCCAAATGGTCATGTGAGCATCCCACATGCTTTCCTCCTGGAGGGATCTACTCACGGTCCCCAAAGTAGCGCATTTTCCAGCCTCTGCCTTGCATGGCTTGGTCTGTTTGGAAGACAATGTCAAGAATATTGCTTTTAGTCTTGATCTCTGGAGGTCCGGTGTATACATTGCCACAGTAGGGGCCAAACTGCTGATCTCCTGCTGAAAACTGCAAGAACAACACACAAGAGGATGGGACAAATTGAGAGAAAAACAAAAGAAGCAGATTGCAGTCCAATTTTTTTTTTAAAGGGGAATACACACTGAGAATGCATGGTAAGTGAATCAGAGAACAAAAACTGTGTGAAGCAGGCAAAGATATTCAGGGTACAGTAGAGGGGTAATTCAATGTCACTGCCTAAAACCAAGGTATTGAAAAATTATTAAATAAATTTAACAAAATAATGTGCTCACCAATCATCTCAGTGGTTTGCACTTATTAGAAAAAAAAATACTGGAAGTAGAAACAGATGATTGAGCAGCTGCTTAGAAAAGCTGCTTGCATTTGCTTTTTTCTTGGATTAATAACAAATATAATATAGTAATAATAGAATATATATCATATAATAATGATCTTATAATGATGTAATCTTAATAATATAATTTATATACTGTACTGTAAAAAAAATACATTAAAAAATAAATAAAACTGAACATGTATTGAAGGGGGCTGAAATATCCATGATGGAGTCAGGCTGGAAAAGGCCACAGCCCAGCTGTGAAGACTTTCTAGGGCCATGAGACTATCTAAGGGCCAGAGAAGCAAAGAGCAGGAGGTTGGAATGGGGGGGGGGAAGAGTAAAATTGCTAGGGTGGTAGGCAGCGAGTCTAGGGGTCACTAGGAAGAAGGAATGTTTGCAGGCATTATCATACCTGAGGCTTCAATTTATTTTAGTTTAAAATTAGTCGTAGCACACTGTATTGGCTGGAAAGTACTGTTTCCCCTCTCGTTGACTAAGGGCCACTAAGGTGAGGTGGTAAGGTTAAAGCAAATGGCAGCACACTTCTGGAAAGATAAGCAGCAACGGTTGACACTTTGCCATCGTCTGGCCCCCTCCCATTCCTGCTCAACCATGACACACCTCTCACTGCCTCTGTGACTCACAGCGCAATCCTCTAGGTGACGCCGACGCGAGTGCTCCGGCGCCGGGAGACATCGCAAACGTGCCGTAAAGCACGTTCGCGACGACTTGAGAGCAAGGAAGGCCAGCGCCGACGCGAGTGCTCCGGCGCCGGGAGACATCGCAAACGTGCCGTAAAGCACGTTTGCGACAACTTGAGAGCAAGGAAGGCCGGCGCCAAGGCCGACCTCCCTTGTTCCGTTGCCAGAGCACCTCTGCGGCTGCCGGACAAGGTAAGCCGGGATCCAGCGACTGCAGGGGCTTTTCGCCGGGCGAGGGAGGGGGGTCATTGGCCCAGCCGGCTCAGGAGGGGGCGGGGGATGGCCTTGGTCATATCCCGGCCCCCGCCGTTCGGCTGGGCTATTACATGGCCTCCTCCGACTTCGGATTTTCGCCAGCAAAATTGCTGGCGGAAATCCGAGGAGGCCGATAGAGCCTGCCCTGGTTTACACTCAGGGAAGGGGACAAACGTCCCCTTCCCCAAGTAGACCTCTGGCCCGGCGGCAAAACGGCCACCAGGAAACAGGATCTGGTGGGCGCCCCTGGGCCGCCCACTGGATCTTTCCAGTGGATTGCGCAGTCATTTTTGCCACCCAGGGTCAAGATGCATACAGAACAGGGGGAGGGGGACTTTAGCTTCATGTATGTCTCTCTCTTCCATCTCTAGCCAATCACATACCTTTAAGACATCAGGGCAGTTTCCTTCTGAATCAGCTGGCTCTATGTCAAAGTCGTTACTTGTGATGGTCAGGACCACACGGTATCCTGGTTCCAGGGCCACTCGGTAATCACAGTGCGAGTTCTCAGGATATGGGCTGGGGTAGTTGGGACTGGTGATCTCCCCAGACAGTTCAGTGAAGACATTCCCACTGCAGTTCACTAGAGTTTGGAGAACAGCAACAACCAGCAGATCGGTAACAAAGACAGGGGAGGACCTTCTGGCTGGATGTGGCACTTCCTTAAAGCCACACCCAACATCTTTTGCTCCTTGTCTTTACAAGGTCAAGACTGGAGCCAGCCTTGTTGCTAAGCAAAGTTATAGAGGACATGTTTATCAATGGCTACCAGTCACGATGACTATGAACTATCTCTGGTTATGCCTCTGAATACCATTTACAGCAGTGGTTCCCAAACTGGGAGATGTGGCTCCCAGGGGAGCCACGGAAACCAGCCAGGGAAACCACACGGAATCCTCTCGGAAAATAGTGCAATGCCAATTGGCAGGCATCAACATAATGTAATGGGGAGCTGCGGCCAATGGTCGACAATGGTCAAAGGAGCCGCAGGTTGAAAAAGTTTGGGAAACACTGATTTACAGGATAGCAATAGCAAGAGAGGGCTATTGGCCTTCATGCCTGTTTATGGGTTTTCCAGAGGCATCTGGTTGGCTACTGTGGAAGAGAGAATGCTGGGCTAGATGGGCCTTTGGTCTGAGCCAGCAGGGCCCTCCTTATGTTCCAGGCAGGTTAAGGTAACCCACCTCAGGTGGCAGATTTTAAAGTATCATGAAAGAGCAGCCAATTGTCAATAACATTTTTACCAAACGTATGTTGTTGGGGGGGGGGGGGTTTGCGGATAAGCACCATACATGCATTCAAGCACCATTTCTGTCACAGGAACAAAAGTGTCTTATGCTTCCTCTGGTCAAGTTGTTGCCTTAGAGAAACCTGATTCCATAAGTACTCCATCTGTAGAGAGTTTGTCACTCAATATGGGCTAATTGCTAATGCACCGTATTGTCCCGAGTATAAGACGCACCTGATTATAAGACGCACCCTTAAAGTTTGGTGCTATTAAAAAAATTTAATTAAATCACTGGCATTAAATTTATGCCAGTGATTTAACAAACAATGCAGTCCTGTGCATGTCTACTCAGAAGCAAGTCCCACTGTTCTCAATGGAGCTTACTCTCAGGAAAGTGTGCACAGGATTGCAGCCTAAACCATTCATTGCCTGGGGAGGGTGGGATGAAAGTGTATGTGATCTTGCTTTACAAAAGGATACAAAACTCAGCAGAGCAGAGAACGAAAATTAACAACTGATTACAGCCTGGAAAGGGTTACAGCCTGGAGAGGGGAGAGGTATGTGTGCTCTTGTTTTAACAAACAAAAAGGATATACCTTAAGCCCTGCAGGGCAGAGAAGGAGCCATTATCTCCCCTAAAAACAAATATGGAGCCTCTGCAAAGACTTGGCAGCGATAATCACTTCAATTCAGCTCCTGCTTTGAAGATAGCCCAGTCCCTTGCCGCTTCTTCCAGCAATGTCCCACGCCGTTCAAAGGCCCTCACTGCACAGCTGAGCAGCAGCAGTGAGTATTTTGCCACCTTTTCTGTGCTGAGCCTG
Source organism: Plestiodon gilberti rubricaudatus (assembly GCA_026170595.1). NCBI lineage: Eukaryota > Metazoa > Chordata > Lepidosauria > Squamata > Scincidae > Plestiodon > Plestiodon gilberti. Next base: position 102,302,480 of record JANXHW010000002.1, on the reverse strand, counting down.
GGGGCGGGGCGGCTGCAAACCTGAATTGCAACAGCCTGATTATAAGACGCACCCCTAGTTTAAAAACTTAAGGGAAAAAAGTGAGTCATATACTCAGGCCAATACGGTATTATTTTAGGATACACAATGAAATATTTTTTCTTACCGTGATACGTTTTTGTAATTCAGAAAGAAAATCATCTCATCCAAAAAACAGATCCCTCTAAAATTCTATATGGGTTCTGAAACTACCTCCAGTAAAGTTTTAATCAGGGCTGGGAATGCTCCATAGTTAAGTAAAAATATAACACAGCCCCCCCCCCAAAAAAAAATTTTTTCTGGTGCTTCAGAAGTTGGACCTATTCTAGGGTATATTTGGGGCACCGATTCCAAAATTGGCATCAGTTTTGCCCTATCAGCTCTAGTTTTGGAGATACGGCACAGCCACCTTATATGCTGATTCAAGCAGCTCCCTCGTGAAGAAACCCCCGCCAAATATAACCAAGAATAGGCCTAACTTTTAAGGCACCAAAATGTGTGTTGGGTAATCCTATACCCAGGCAATCTATATTCTTCTCTCAGAAGCAGATCTGCAGAATTCCTCTTGCTTTGAGTCATACGTTTGCTATTTTGCACCATTCTGGTTCTTACAGTTATGGGAGGACCAGCTCACTGAATTCCTGCCTTCAACCAGAGAAAATCTTAATTTATCTCATCCTGTTCAGACCTTTAGTGTATAAAAAACATGGGAGGCAAATGTGTTTATATTTTTGAGATTTAGGAGTTCAGAGCTAAGTTCGATACCCTCAAGTAGTGCACATCATTGTTCTTCAAGTGTACTATATGATAAACTACATACACACACTTCAAGTGCTTTATCTAAAAAGAGAAACACTTTTGCAGGTGCCTTATTTTAAGCTTCTCTATTCCTCTGGAGGATCACGGCTACTAGTGTTTGAGACCATTCCCACAATGGTTTGCCATTATGTTCTTTAGTTATATGATGCTGGCTAATATTCTTGTAGGCAATAGCAGCTCCTTCCAATTTTATGGCTTATATGAATTGTCTTATTTCTTGCGTAGTCTGGTGAAGTTCTTCCCAGCTCAGTAGCAGGTGTAAATTTTGCTATTATTAGAGAAATATATGGGCCAGGATCCTACCTCCACACATCTTCTGATCCTCATGCAAGAAATACTCAGGTGGGCAAGAGCAAAAGTAGCCACCGATATAGTTATTGCAGTAATGGCTGCAGGCCTCCTCCACAAATTCGGTGCATTCATCCACATCTGCAAGGAGAAAAGAGAGATGTAGGTAAAGATCCTCATGAAAAAGAAAAGGACAAAGCAAGATTGATCACACTTATGGTCACACATTTATTCTGATATTAGACAATTCTCTATTTGCAATTCAAATCCTTTGGGATTGTTCCTATGAAAACATTCCAAGCTTTGGAACGAAACGTTGGACTTCTTGCAAACTTCGGATTTTAATATATTTTCCTGTTCGTGGCTGCCAGCTTCTGGAAACCTGCGATCGGCGTAGGAGATTATTTTTATCCAGGCTTACTCTATCTTTACCCGTACTACCAAAAACATGAAAGATAATTGCGGGCCATGAAAGCTTCTGTTCTAACTTGCAATTCTCTATTTTTAGGACTTATTTAATTCTCTATTTCTTTGTTATGGGAAGTACAGTACCAAGTATTAGATGGGTGGTACCTGACACCTCATCAAAGATGAAATAGGATTTATAAAATAAGTACCTTTAAAGGTTGTAGTGTGCACTTATGAATGCAGATTTTTGCATCTGTGACTGAATTGTAATAAGGCTTAACCGTATTGGTCAATTGCAATGGAAACAAGCTACTTTTTACAGGGGCAAGACTGATGAATGATGTGTTTTACAGCAAGAATTGAGCAATGAGAAAAGAAATCATTGATATTGCATTTGTGGGTAGCAGCCAAAATAGTGTGCACATGCAACTGGAAATTGGCAACAGCTCCATCAAAGAAGAAATGGGAACCTTTTATTTTGTTCTGGAATTTACTTTAGGAAAATGAGAAGTTGGATCAATTTCCTTTTTTGTAAGAAATTATAATTTTAAAAGTACAAAGGTGATGCAGTGGGAGAGGGGAACCCTTCATTACACTGAACAACAAATTTTAACAAAGGTCATGCCCCAATATTAAATTTCTTATAGATTTTGAGGTGCTGAACAGGAATATGACAATGAAAATGCAAAATTGGCTACGGTTTGTGAGAGATCTGCAATAGATAGTTCCAAAGATACCATATATACTGGTAAATGCCCGACGGCATTTACACAACATCTGTGTACGCAATGCGGACTGCTTCTCCTAAACTAGAGCCAATTGACAGATTTTATTGTCATGTTCGTTTTCAGCACATCAAAATTAGTAAAGATTAGCTCTTCTCATTTCAGAGGCAAATTGTGTTGGCCAGTGATTAGAAGAGTCCCAGCTAGTCCTCCCCATATTGCCAATGTCTTGGACCCCCAAGTTCAGGTGAGCCCCCCTGCAACTTTCCAAGCCTCCATGAGTGAGCTTCCTCCAAATGGCAGGACTCTGACCTCAAGCACTCTGCAGCACAAGCAAATTCTATTCATTTACTAGGCTGACTTGTAAAGGTAAAGGTATCCTCTGCTCGAAAGCCAGTTGTGTCCGACTCTAGGGTGCGGTGCTCATCTCCGTTTCTAAGGCCGAAGAGCCAGCGCGGTCCGAGGAGAGACAGACAAACGTGATTCAGACCATATTGGGCACTTCTATAGGAGCACTTATAATTTTGGTTAACTTATTAGTTACATGCGGAGTTATTATTGTTATAAACCAGTAGTTCTCAAACTTTTTAGCACCGGGACCAACTTTTTAAAATGACGCTCTATTGGGACCCACCTAGCTTTACGAGACGCTCAAACATTTATCTCCCTATATTTAAACAAGCTTGTGAACTGCAGGAGCTCAGCTGTTTGCAGGGTAATTAGCAGCTACAGGTATCTTGCAAACGGCAGGAGCTCAGCTTTTTGAAGGGCAATTAGCAGCTATCTGATTTTTGAATAGCCTCAGGGCTTGTGGCAGTTACTTACCTGATCTTTCCATCACCTGGGACCCACCAGAAATCAGGTCGCGACCCACCAAGTGGGTCCCACAGTTTGAGAAACACTGTTATAAACAATTCAGTGGGCCTATGTATCAGATACCTGTACCAAAGGCACAAACCTTTGATTGAAAATCTGGCTGTAATTATCATGAGGTATAAACAAATGCTCTTATTATTTGTCTCTACACACGCATGTATGCAATTTAGTCTTGAATAGATCCAAGAAGGAGCCTTTGAACTTGAGATCGTCCTCCGATACTCAGTGAAATCTGAAATGATGTCTCTTGATGCCACCCCAGGGCAACACTTGGAAGGAATCTCGTGTCTACAGGGCTTTCCAAATGCTACGTGGAAGTAGCCAAAGCCTTACCCACTGCAATGTAATAGGCAGCAAATCCAGTGTATCGCTCTTCATTGGAGAAGTCAGACTGAAAAGTGACAGTCAAGGTATTGTAGGGGACGTAGAATTCCTTCACGATTTGGGAGCCTGGAGTGCGGCTTTTCTTCTGCCCGCAGAGCTGTCCCTCAATGTGATCACCCGTCAGTACCTAAAAGAGCAGATGCATACAATAAGCTTGTTCTTTGCTACAGAAATCTGTTGTTATCAACAATATTCTTGGCCAGCACCCACACACCTGCACACAGAACATGCTTCCTGCACATTCATGGAACATACCCCAGTTCTACAAGCAGCGCTCCATACCTATCTCAAAGCTATTTTTCACTGGATAACGATGGATGGGAATCAGTGGCGTTGTTAGGGGGGGCGGCAGGCAGTGGCCCCCCAGGCGGAGGGTGCACGTGGCAGCGGGGGGTGTACTTGCCTCCAGGACACGTCACCTGGTCGCCCCCTCTGCCACTGCTCCTTTCGTCGTTTCGCGCCTGTTCCGTCTTCTCTTTTCACCCTCCCGGCCGCCCTAGAACTGTTTGGCTCAGAAAAAGCCATGCAAAACGGCGTGTGTGTGTGTGTTTGAAGCCGCACCGCCGCCGAAATTCAGCAGCGGCGCGCAAAACTGATGTCACACACCCCAGGGGGCATGGCTTGTGGCGTCACATGGGGGTGTCGCTTCGGCGCCTCCCACCACGGGGGGGGGTGTAGGACGCCACTGATGGGAATGTTATCTCAGTGCCCTTGCACTCCTGGCCAGGGGAAAGTTGGAAGGCAGGTTGACTTCTTAGTGAGCAATTGGGTAGAATATTCTGCCTGCAGATTTTCCCTTATAACTCCACAAGTACAAGAGCGAGAGATTTGCTCTTGTTTTCAAGAAAACGGAATATTTTGGGGGCAGCTTTCTTCCCCTCTGTGGTTATGCAGCCCTGTCACAGAGATTCACAAAAGAAACAAGAGTGTACCCAACAGGCAATCATGTTCTGTCATGCCCAGTGAGGAAGTGATACATTTTGAAATGTAGAGCTTGTCTTGACACCTCCATCACATTTGTATCTTACTAAGCCTACATCCAACCCCCCCCCAAAAAAAAACTTTAAATGTATTCACTAGAGTGTTTTCTTCTCCTGTCACTTATTCCTACTTCGAAACTTATTTACTTTATTTAAAGATCCAGCTCATTTCATCCAAAACGCTTGGAATGGGTTGCAATAACTTAAAACAAATATATATAAAATAGATTTTTTTTTAAAAAAAATCCCAATATAAAAATATATTAGGCAGCAATCCTATACACACTTACCTGGGAGTAAGTCCTACTGAATTCATTGGTACTTACTTCTGAGTAGATAGGCATAGGACTGTGCTTTTATAGGGCTAGCCTGGACATATTTACTCAGAAGTAAGTCCCACTATATTTAATAAGACTTATTCCCCAGTGAATTTGCACAGGATTGTAGCCTTACTGTAACATGAGTTATATATCATCTCTCATATAGACCTTGGCAAAGATGATGACCTAACATACTGTAAGTGTATACCCTTAGGCAAATTTCTCAGTTTGCCTCCTGATGCTGCTTGTCTGCTAAGGTCCTTTTAAAAAGTTTCAAAGGCAGCATCTGAGTGCTTCTGCAGTTGGAGCTCCTGGAGCTTGGCTCTGCTCCCCCCCTCCCCGCAGTACATGCTGCTTTAACTCTCTTAGAAACTGGCTCCAGTCTTTCGAACATAACCAGAGAAATACCATATACACACACCCTGAATCACTGTTGTGCTTTTCAGCTCCAGGACCCAGCAGCTTTGCCGGCAAACCTTGCTCGGCCACCCAGGTTCCCTCTCTTCTCCCTTTAGCCCCCACCCCCAGTAGAAGAAGGATGCTTCGTACCTTCACAGAGTCATACTCGCAGTTTTGAGAGGGCTCTATGTCCAGGTGGGTGAAGTAGAGACGGATGCCATAGCCAGAGGGTACGCTCACTTCCCAAGTTTCCAGAACCTCATTGGGATATGCTTGAGGATAGTTTGGAGATAGGATTTCTCCGTACATGGAGGCTGCATCAGTACAGGCCAGGAAGCAGCAGCAAAGGATGATGCTCCTGAGAGAGGAAAGAAGAAAATCAAGATTGGCTGCCCCCCATCATCGCCTAACTCCTAAGGGAGGGAAGAGCTAGATCAATGGTGCAGCACCCCCAGGGCCACTGAGAGGGGGGGTTGGTTAAGGGGGTACAATCGTACCCAGGCCAAGGGCCAAATATGGGTCAAAAAGGGGCCCCCAGGAACCAAATTCACATGAAGGGGCCCAAAAGAAAATTTGTACCCCCTGGTAAAATTCCTCTGAGTGGCCCTGAGCACCCCTAAATGGCAGCCCCTCTACTAATGCAGGATGTGATGGAAGTCCTGCTGTTAAGATGACATTCCTGAACAATGCAAAGCTGTGGGAGTGCAGTGTGGCTCCTACATTAGGGGTCAGACGCAGCCCAATGAGGGCTGCCACCTACCCTGTAGTTACCAACCCTAGAGGCAAAACAAGGGGGTTGGGTGAGCAGCATCTGCACTAACAGGGCTAGGCCGCCATCCCTTGCCAGTCATCCTCCTTCCCTCCCTGAAGTGGTCCTCCAGTTGCTAACCAGAACCCAGTGTCATTAGTGTAGCTTTTCTCCATGCATGCGGGAGCTTACCAGATCTGCAAACGCTCCATGCTGGCTTCTTCCCCCCTCAGTGGTTGAACTTCAGATGGGAACAAAGATGACACAGCAATTAATGATTTGTTTGCTAGCCTCGTTCCGGACCTTGCTGTATGCCTGGTTGGCGGGCAGCAGGACAGTGGAGTTAGAACAGCTCGCAAAGACTGGCACCAGAAGGCACGCCATGTCTACGTTATTATTTCTCATGTTTAGCCATTAAAAAACTATGTCCTGCATAGCACAGAAATCCTTTTGCAGAATGTTCCATCGCACATACCCACAATGTGGCCATCAGCCCCTTGGCATTGGACTAGGTATTGAGGCAGGGGGGGTATCACCTTTACCACAGAGTTACCTGCCACTTTCTGCAAGACAACACAACGCACGCGCACACACACCCCAAAAAACCCAAGCCCAAGTAGAATTGTAGCCTAGAAGGCATCATTTCCCTTCCCAATGCAGACCAAGGATTGACCCTCCCACCCCCATTATGATACATTTAACCCAAATCCTAACGTTCCGAAATACCTGCTTCTAAATTTTTTTTTTTTCCAGAGATGTTTACCATTTGCTCTTCGGCTATACAGCTGTTTCTCTCTGTCCCTCTGCCTCTATCTGCGTCTTCATAGCCTGGCTAACACATACCCACAGTTCTGAGCTGTTACTAGTTAATTACAGAACTCCATCGCCACCTGCTGTTCGAGACTGGCATCCTCCATTCAACTGAGCCCCCAATACCCACAGCGAGAAAAGAGAGTCCAAAACTAGTTTCCTAATCCCCATGTTTGCTTACGCGGCCTGTGAGATGGGAAAGGCTGGATTTTTTTCTTTTCGAGGAAGTCAGGTGACTTCTGTGAAGAGGGTGGGTGAAGGAAATTCCGATTTGACAACAAAGTTTCAACATTATGCAATCTCAGTGGAGGGCTGCCGTTAGATTATGGACTGTTTCAACCTAGGCTAATTCCATTTTTTTAAAAATATACTGTATATCATACTGATTAGCCTCCTACAGACTTTCCAGAGGAGCAACTGCGCTTGTTTGTAGCAGTAAAAAATAAACTAACCGCGCAATCCGACCCAACTTTTTTGCCATTGTAACCAGCGGCCCAGCGAGAACGGGAGGCCCCAGAACGGAAAAGGGATTCAAATCCCCTCCAAAAGAGGAATTCAAAGGGGATTTGAATCTCTTTTCCGTTCTGGGGCCTCTCGTTCTCGCTGGGCCGCTGGTTACAACGGCAAAAAAGTTGGGTCGGATTGCGCTGTAAAAGATTTTCAAGGCACCTTAAAAGCTAAAAGCAAGATGAATAAATACTGTCAATCAGCGGTGGGCAGATTTTATTTATTCATTCATTCATTCATTCATTCACTCACATTTTTATACCGCCCTTCCTCCAAGGAGCTCAGAGTGGTGTACATATTTCCTCCCCTCCTTTTGTCCTCACAACAACCCTGTGAGGTAGGTGGGGCTGAGAGATAGTGACTGGCCCAAAGTCACCCAGGAAGCTTCATGGCTGAGCGGGGATTTGAACCTGGATCTTCCAGGTCTAAGTCCGACTCCCAAACCACTACACCATCCTGGCTTTTGGGGGGGGGGCTTTCGGGATCCACCTTTTTATTAATAGGTCCCTGACGTCCACCAACCCAAGCAAGAAAGATGCAGTAGTAGTGGTTTAGGGAAGGAGCTGGATGCAAAATAGTGGCTCCGGGCCAAGCCCGTTGCTTCCTCCGCCCCACAAACCATACACTGCATAAGCAAATACAAATGTCTGAGTTGCTGCAGATCAGAGATTCAAACACAAAACTACTCTCTAAAACTGGCCAGCAGACCTGCACAAGGACCTGGTTAAAAAGAACCAAATATTTTTACCCTTATATTTCACCCTTGAGGAACACTGAACATGAAAGATCAGCACTGAGTACGAGGCTAGTAGCTTTCCATTTTCACTTGCAGTTTCAAGGAACAGCAAACTGTGACAGCACTCTTAAGCATGAAGTCCCATTTTCTAATGAACGAGAAGTCAGGATATGGGACAAAGACTGCTTAGGGATCAGGCAAGTAAAAGTGCATATGCAGCCGGCCCATCCATGAGGCCAACTGAGACTGTTGCATTAGGCAGCAGGTTGGTGGGGACTGGGAGTGCTTTTCTCTGTCCACTTTCTTGCTTCCACTGCTCCTCCTCCTCTTTCCTGGACTGGAAAAGTTAGAGGGGGACAGAGAAGAAGAGAAAATGTGGAGGGGAGGAGAGTGCTGAGCCAAGATGCTGGAGAGTGGGAGGAGCAGAGGCTGGCACATCATTGGGACATGCCGCCTCAGGTGTGAGGAGGTATTGGGCCAGCCCTGAGTGCATAGAGCTGTAACCTTTGTTGTGGCTAGAGTTAAACAACTGAGAGTCAGAAAACCTTGTTTATCTACTGCAGATCACTCAACAATCTACTAGTAGAGACAGGTCTACTTTGTACCAGCCCCCAAAAGTACATAAAGACTTGAAAGGGGGCAGTTACGTTTTACCCTGAGCTTGAAATACTCAGACTTCCAGGGTAGCTCATAACAGAGACAGTCAGTTCAATACCCAGGTCCCGAGCTACTTACGACTTTAAAAATATGCACCAGCATTTTGAACTGTGCTCAGAAACAACCTGGCAACCAGCACACTTGTTTAAGAACTGGTGGCATACGGTTCCAATGGCCAGGAACCAATGAGTAACCTGGCAGTTGTATTTTAGACTTGCTTAAATATCTGAGAAGTCTTCAAAGGCAGCCCACTATTATGATTTGGTTTAGAGACTCCAGGCTAACCCTGGAGGGTTGGCAATGCTAGCATGTGTCATATTTGCAAATGCTCTCTCATGTAACTAATCAACACATCAGGGAAACAACTACACTAAGGGCGCTATTCTATCCATAGGACCTCTGCACCGCCCCAAGACTGTTGCAAAAGCTGCTATAAAGCAGTTGCGCTGGCCCCCAGTGCAGAGACCTGTACCGGCCCCTGTGGGCCATATCCGGACAGTGTGTGGCCTAGGTAAGCTGCAGCTGGGCCGGGCAGCATAGGGGTGCAATGGGTGTGGATCAGGCCTGGGAGGGGGCAGGATCGGCGACAGCAACGTACGCTGTATCCTATTTCCCCCTCCCAGGCTCATTTCTCCTGACATTGGCCCTCTTGATAGATCCGAGGAGACCCATTGTGGGGACTGGGGCTTTACCTGGGGTGAAGGGAACAAAAGTTCCTTTATCTTGAGGAGACCTCCAACCCCACCTACTCTGCTCAGGATCCAGCATGGCTGGATCAATGAGAAGAACGTAGGATAGGATTGGGCTGTAAACATCTTTATCTGGCTTAGGATTGGGCTGTAAACATCTTTATCTGGCTTAGTTTAGGACAGGGATGGCCAACCTTTCACCATGAATGCTCCTGGACCTTCAATGGTTGTCTAGGTGAGGGCATTTCAGCAGGTGCAGCTGCTTTAGCAGCACCATCAGCAATTGCAGCTGCCAAGATTCTGTCTTCTGCACAACTCTTAAGAACTAACGCAGAGGTCCTAATGGTGGAAGGTTGGCCACCCCTGGTTTAGGATATACAAGGAGCTTTTGTTTTAAAGGGGGAACACTGGGAAAGATTTTTAAAAACCCATATTTTGAAGTGGTGCAGTCCAGAATTCTACTGCCTCTTTCTGCATATCATTATAGAGAATCTCTCGCTTGCATGACACCCTAATACTGCTTTAGGACATTGTAGTAGTGACATATCACACATTGTCTATTTTTTCCTGGCAGTACTGATTTTCATGGCTTGCTGCCAGACACATTCCAGTACGTTGTACTCCATGGGTCAGAGAGACAAGCCTCCCACAGTGCTGCCTTTCCTGGAATTGCAAGTCTGCCACCTTGAGGCAGTCACCAACCTCACCTTGCTTCCTTCCTGAAAGGATGCACCGAGACCTGATAATACAGTACCTCCCTGCAACAGAATCCTGATCTTTCAATCACGCCCATTATAGTAGCTGAGAGACCAGTATGTCAGGTGGTAACATGAGCACCCAAAGGTCTTGAGGGATCAAGCCATCAACCAGAGGCAAGCACCACAGCCTACATGCTAAAGTACATAAGACACTGGAGATCAGCAAATTAACAGCGAGATCCAGTGTAAATTTCCAGTGCCGGAGCAAGCGCTCCAGTGCCAGAAGCAGTTGCAAACGTGCCGTAAGGCACTTTGCGTCTACTTTGGAGTAAGGGAGGTCACTCAGCGCAATGACAGCCTCCCTCACGCCGCCACCAGAACGAGCATGCAGCCGGCGGAGGCACATAAGGCTCCCGCCGGCAGCCACATGGGCAGTCCCGGCGGCGAGGAAGGGGACATTAGGCGAGCTGGCCCGGGAGGGGGTGAAGATAGCATTGGACATATCCCCGTCCCCACCAGTCCGGCTCGGCCGTTACACGGCCTCCTACTTCCACCAGCTATTTAGCTGGTGGAAATCCAAGGAGGTCGATAGGACCAGCCCTGGTTTACACCCGGTCTCCTTCCCCGAGTAGACCTCTGGCCTGCCACATGGCAGGCCGCGACGGGAAATGGGATCCAGCGGGCGGCCCTGGGCCGCCGGCCAGATCCTTACACAGGATTTTGGCCTAAGTCTTCTGTCTCTTTTAGAGGTTTTAAAGAGCAGCCAGGGTAAGGGAGGAAAGGTGTTTGTTTTTTAGCCTTTTCTGCTACACACCATGTTCCTAATGTAAATCCCCCCCACTTACAGATATAACATATAAGAAACATCACTTTTATGCACCACATACAGTATGCATCGCACATGCTGTACAACATCCAGGCACTACCACCACATCTCTCCTGCCCCAATACACCTGTGCACATTCTGTAGCACCAATGTCATATCCACAAAACTGCAGTCACACAACCCTTCTCTTCCCCATGATCTAATAGCAGGGAAGGGTCACAAGTACAAAATATCCTGACCATGATATCAAAAGTCCTGACGCTGTAGTTCAGACCAAGGCTGCAATCCTATATGCACTTACCTAGAAGCAAGGCCCACGGAATACAGTGACTTACTCCTAAGTAAACATGCATAGGATTGTGCTGAAGGAGTGCTGTTTCAAGAGCCAGGAGATTCAGTACTGAAATCTCTGGCCTCCTTAGCATATACAAACAGCTGTGTGGGAGCTGCATCAGTGTAGTGGGGACAGGTCCCACAACACTGCAAATATTTCTTTCCTACCTGGCTAGGAGAAATGAGATGAGTCCATTAGTACAAGAAACTCTTGCCATACTTCTCTCCCTCTATTGCTTTGTCTTTCATTGAAATATAGATTATAAGGTTCCTTTAGTGGACACTTGTATATTTGCCTGCATTACTCTGCAAAGTGCCCTGAACGTTCATGGTGCTGTATAACAACTCAATAATAATACATACAACACCCACCCCTCAGGATTCGTTATGACATGTGACAATGAGGAAGGGCAGCTACTTGGCTAAGTCTACTCAGACTTTTTCAAATACTATGGTGGCACTGACATAGCTGCATGCATGCACTAAGGCTTTTATCAATACTACAAGCGACCGGAGTGCAACTCCTGGGTTAGCGACGAGTGTCCTGCTGCTCATCATCATGGCTGTTTGTAGCCTTTCCTGGTTCCTGCTGAAAAGCCTTTCTCCCTTCTGTGAACATTGGAGGGATTGTTGTCTGTTTATGCAGAAGTGAAAAATGGTGGAGTCTAGCTGGTTTGCAGGTGGGTAGTAGTGGAACTTGGAACACACAAGGGTGTGGCAGGTGAACACAAGTGTCTCCATTCTGGTGTCCTCCTCCCATTCTCCAAACTTCTGCATCCTTTCCTGGTGTGTGCATGCAATCACTCAGCTGATTTTTCTGAGTTGGCCATAGGAAGGTTTACTTGTAGGGGAAACTAATGGTGTCAGGTGAGCGAAGTGCTTATATTTTCCAAGCAATCCTGATCACCTATAAATTTGCAAAGGGCAACTTCTGTGCATTGATTTTGACATTGGGGTGGGTTTAATGCGTATGCCTCTTTTTTCTAGTGCCAAGATCCCAATCCAATTCAGGCCATTCTGCAACTGCTTTTAAAAGGCAGGGCGGATGTCCTGGATCTCCTATGTCTTTCTTAGCTTGGCTCACATCACCTATACCCTTGAATGGGATTTCAGTTGCTTGTCTGCTTGATTCCTGGCATGCTTCTGAGCAAAGATGCCGTTGTCTAACAGAGTGAATGGGTAGACTCTTTGTTATCCAGAGCTGTGGCTAGTTTTCTTCTTTCTCCAATGGAAGGGGGGCAGAGTGTACCTGCACATTGAGGTATGCTGCCTATACGCGTCTCCTGTTGTGCACACTCACCATGGGTCCAGCTTGTAGCCGCAAAGGTTGCACTGCTACTAGGTCCGGGAACCCTGCAATCCTTCTTTCAGCCTGGTGGCCCTGTGAGATTTCTAGTTGGTGGGGATTATTCTAAACTGTCTTGTGGCAGCCTATGTGTGGGTGTAGTGGAAATCGCGGACGATCAGCGAGGAGTTAGTGGTGTTATCAGTGGTCCCCTGTTTTGACAGATCCAGGATTCATGGAGGAAAAGACCATCACAGGTTACAAGCCATAAGCAACCTCCTGGTTTTAGAAGCAGGTTTTCTCTGTGCCAGGTGCAGGGGAGTGGCAGCAGGAAACAGGTTACCTTGTTGGCTGTGTGCTTCCTGAGGCCACTGTGTGATACAGGAAGCTGGACTAGATGGGCCTTTGGCCTGATCCAGCAGGGCTCTTCTTATAACGGCCAATATCATTATGCCTTTGTAGGAAGGAAGGGGTTAAAAGACCTGGAGTTTGACAGGACTGGTATACCAGGGGTTAACACCCAGGACTACTGGGTGGAAGCACAGCTGATGGCAATTGGGTGTGGCTCCACACCTGTGGACAATTAGAAGGACCTGGCTGCACTGATTGCCAGCCCACAGTTGTGCCCACTTATGCTTAATGAAGATTTGGAGAAATAAAAGGAGGCCAGCTATAGCACCAAAGCGGCTGGCTACCTTGCTAGAGGGGCATGCTGTTGGATTGCTGTGTGATGATCTCCTGCCAGATGATGACTGCTCAGAGGGGGAACTACCTCTGCTGGACTAATGACTTACTGTGACAGATATGGGGAAGAACTCTGCCCGTCAAGAGGTTGAAGAGGCATCCCTAATTGGACTCTGACTACAGGACTTGCTAAAGAAACTGGTTTGAAGGATTTTTGAAGGGTGAAGACAGGCTGTCTTATGACATTTGTGAAGGACTGGGTTACTGAGGGACTGCTGAGGGACTGCTTTGGGAAAATTTGTGAAGGACTGAGGGACTGCTTTGGGAAATTTATAGGTGATCAGGATTGCTTGGAAAGCAATACAGCTTTGTTAATTGCTGCCTTGAGTTCAGGAGTTTGTTTCTGCACATAGCGTTTTAACTACCTAAGAGGGAAAAAGTGCTAATTTTAGCCCAAAGTGGACTTTTGAAAGGGAATGGAGTGGCTCAGAGGAGCCTGGGACACAACAGTGGGGCATCTGGGGAATGCATGTGACTGCTGCCTTGTCCTATCGGAGGTGCCCGGTTGGCCTTGGTTACTGGGTGTTGGTTACCTGGGAGACTGCTGCTGGCCTCTGTGCTTGGTACTTTGTGTCCCTTCACTGTAGTTCCTCCTCATCACTTTGTTTTCTTCACCTTGTGTGTGCTCTTTTATAGTCACATGGGAGTTCACGGTGGCAGGGACCTGTGCAGGCAGGGGAGGTAGAGCCTTGCCTGTCATATACTCCAATGAAAGTAGCTGTTATGAAAAGCTATGGTGGGGCTATACATTTTAAGCTGTTTTGGCGGGGCTGGAGGTTGCCTCGGGGGGATAGGGATGTTCATCCCTTTCCCCTGGTGAGAGCCCTAGCGGCCCCTAGCGGCCTCCTCGGATGTGTTTTGGCAAAATGGCCGGTGCAAATTTGGGGAGGCCATGTAAGGCTGGCTGGGCCCAGGAAGGTTGCCGATATCCCCGCCCCGCTACCTGGCCTGGCAGCCCAATCACCCCCTCCCTGCCCCGATTGGTGCAGGACTTTCCTGCGCCCGTTGGCAGCAGCTCCACCCCTAGGCGGAGTGAGTGGAACTGGCTTCAGCACCAGCGTCGCTTACTCGCTGGGTGTTGAAAATGTGCCTTACGGCATGTTTACAACACATGGTGCCTGCAGAGCCCTTGCTCCACCGGCGGTGTGTTGCACACGATTGCACTGTGAGATAGCATCAACTCAATGATCACAGTTTTTTATTATAAAAGAATAGAAATAAAAATATTGTATAAGAAATACTCTCTTCACCCAAAAGAACTAATAAGGAGATGTTGGTATGCCCTAGCCAGTGTATAGTACAGTATGCTCCTAGCCTATAGTGGACACTGTGTGTAGTGCGAGAGTATTTGGTGCATTCAAAGAAATTAGGATAAAGGGCAACTCTTAAGGAATGAGTTGAAGGAGTCCTTACTCTTTCATCCCAATCACTGTTCCCACTAAGCCACACAACTTGTAGCTTGGCAACCTGAAATTTGGTGATGACACATGACATCATCACCAAGCATCCAGAGAAAAAGTGGTCCTTGCAGTGGCACAGACCCCTTACAGGGAACATTGATCTCTACCCTAAAGCTAAGGATGGGGAGAAATGGGCGGGACAGCAGAGAGGGCAAGAGAGAGAGTTCAAAAGTGCAATGATAGCTACCTGAGTTTGAGGGTATTCCAGCATTGCAGCTGCCAAGATTCTGTCTTCTACACAACTCTTAAGAACAAAGAGACCCTAATGGTGGAAGGTTGGCCATCCCTACTCTAGAGGTTTCTGTATGGGCATGGAAATCTGTGACTAGATGGGTGAATAGGGGCTTGGGTGGATGCAAATGGACATGCAACATGAGGGACATAGGGAGAACCTCAGTACAGTTATGCAGAGGAGGGTGCTCAATAGGTTGATCTGGAGCAGCCTTTCTCAAAGTTCTCCCCGCAAGGCAGGGAGAACTTAGAGTGCTTGCGTGGGCGGGGCCAGCAGCAGAAAATGGCAGGTTTTTTTAATTCACCAGGGCTTGGGGGGGGGGGATGCGGGGAGGCCTGCGTGATCCTCCACATGTTTAGATGGCCGAAAACCAGAAGTGGTCTAAAAATGCTGTTTTTCAGCAATCTAAACATCGGGGAGGCCTGCGGAGGGTCGCGCAGGGCTCCCCGAACCTCCCCAAAGCCCCGGTGAGTTAATAAATGCCATTTTCAGGCACTTTTTCCCCAGCAGCAGCAAACCCCAGGATCACCGTTGCTGCCCGCATGCTTCCCCTGCCCCTTAAGGGGGCAGGGGAAACTTCTGGTTTTCCTGGTGGGTCGTGACCTGCCAGTTTGAGAACCACTGATCTGGAGGGTAACAACAAAATGCCAGTATGACTCAATGGGGTACAGACAGGAGGCAGCAATTACATTGAAGTTTGAGGCAACCAATGCAGGCCGTGTATATGCAGGCTCTGCCTGCATATTCAATAGGGACAACACAAACAGGAGGTGCATTGGAAGGGTTGCATAATTTGCATTCAGTGGAGATAGGAGGTTGCACAGATGTGAATATCTTCTTTCTCCCAGGGCATGCAACTTGGAAGGAATGCATATTCCAAGGAATTTGAAGCTTGGCCAGAATTTTCAGGAAAGCAATGCCATAGTGTCCATCTTATCCTGGTGAAACAGTCCATTATATAAAACTGGCATCCATTGGTATTGACATACAAAGCTGGTGATGTTGTCTGAGCAGTGAAATTTGTATTGTCCTTTATCATAATGTAAGGCCAGAAAATAAGAGAAAATAAAGATTCGTAACGATTCCTAGCCACAACATACTTGAGGCAGATTCTTCATGGTCTTTCACCTCCCACCAAAGGTAGAAGGTTGCTTCAACCCCTAGCAAAAGAAGGATCTCCAGCTATACTCAACATTCATTCCTGAGAGAGGGAACAGAAGTGCCCAGAGCATCTTCAGGCACTGATTTAAGTAACCTTTGGATAGCACACAGCAGTCTGCCTGAGTTGGCTGATACAAAACCATGTGAATCCACCGAAGGGATCCCTGTGTCAGCTGGGTTCAAAAGTTCAATGGACTGGCACATGCCAATGCCAGCAGGAGAGCTGGGAGCTGCTCTTTTTCCTGCTGGCTATCCTGACAGGAAGACAGGGAATCCACAAAAAGATGGTGGCAGAGATGGACCATGCAGTTGGCTCTAATGGCAGCAAGTGACAGGCTCATACTCGGTTTGGTTTGGGCTACTGTCCCTACTGTAGGCTGACCATATCCAAAAGGGAACAGGGTGCCTATACCTTTAACCATTGGAATTTGGGCAGGTGCAGCTTATCATGGAAGGGTGCAACAACCCTAACCCTACACCTGCCCAAATTCCCTCTTCTTACAATGGCTAAAGGTATAGGCACCATGATCCTTTTTGGATATGGTCAGCCTACACAGATGTGTTTCAAGAGTTGTTGAGTGCTTTGGTCTTAATGTTTTAAGCAATATTCTCATGGTATTGTCAGTTCACCGTAATGCTTACGGTATTGTCAGTTCACATTTGTTGTGCCAATTGGTGCTCCTTTTTGTCCTCTTCATTCAGGCTATGCTTTCATTTTCTAAAAGACGTCTTTGTGCTAATTTCTTATAGGCTCCTTGACTCCACACTGATATGCTTTTGGACTTGGTGGTACCTTTCTTAGTAAGTAGGTGGTTTATGTTCTATTTGAGCTTGTATTGCTGTGGTTTTAAATCACTGCTCCTATTCATCATTATTATCTATACACTAAGGTTATTTACTCTCATTGGGAAGGGCTTTTTTTAATTCTCCCTTAACATCTTGACTCCTCCTTTTAACTAATCCTATCACTTTTTGAAAGGTTTCCTCCTTTGAACTTAACTGAGCAATCCTACAAATTCGTACAATTTACTTGGAAGTAAGTCCAACAACTTTCAGTTGAGTTTGTTTACTCTCAGATAAGTATACACAGGTTTGCAGCCTAAATGTGACTGTGGCTGCACTCCTATACACACTTACACAGGAGTAATTTACTCAGAGTAAATACCACTGAACACAATAGGACTTTTGAGTATACATACACTGGGTTGTGCTGTATGTGAGACTTCTTGACATTCCAGCGCAATCCTAACCAACTTTCCAGTGCCGGTGTAGCTGTGCCAACAGGGTGTGCACACACTGCATTTTGCAGTGCAGGGGCAGTCATGGAGGCCTCTCCAAGGTGAGGGAATACCAGCACTAGAAATTTGGTTAGGATTGCGCTGTTCCTCTTGCATATCTGTTGAATTTTGATAACACTGGTCACTATTTTCTGTTGTTTTGACAATGCTTCTTACACCAGGTCGTTGACACCACTCAGGATAAAGTCCAGAGTTGTTTTTCCTTCTGACTGGTTCCATGACCAATTTTTCATTTTACAGACATTTGGTTTGCTTTGCTGCTAAGTTGCATTTGCAACTTTGCAAAAATTGTTTTGTTGCAAAAGTTGCTTTGTTGCAACTTGCATTTACCCACCCAGTCCAGTGGAGGATAGTTGAATTTTAAGACTCTCATTATTATTGCAAAACTTCCTCTTTTGGATGTCTCTCTGATTTCTTTCTCCATCTCAAGGTCATTAATAGTGTAGTTGTGGTAAATTTTGAAGTGCAGGAGCCTGTCGTGATAACAAGAATGTAAGCCCTAAGACCAGACAACAAAAATTCAACTTTAATTTGATTAATGTTTTGTCTTGCAATTCATCGCAACTTCTAAAATTATTATATAGTACTTCATGTAACTCCTGCCAACCTAGCAGTTCCAAAGCATGTCAATGCGAGTAGATAAATAGGTACCGCTTGCGGGAAGGTAAACAGCGCTCCGTGTTCCAGCTGCATGCTACACGCTGCGGCAAGGAGAGTCATGCTGGCCACATGACCACGGAGGCGTCTTCGGACAATGCTGGCTCTTCGGCTTTGAAATGGAGATGAGCACCACACCCTAGAGTCGGACACGACTGGACTTAACTGTCAGGGGATACCTACTTCATGTAAAGATCTAGCTCATTTCATTCCAAACTCTTGGAGTGGGCTGCAATAGTTTAAAAAAAATAAGAATTGAAAAATGATATTAAAACAATTCCAAATAAATATAAAAGGTATATTAGTCTAGCGACCTATGCAGGTTGACTCAGAAGTAAGCTCCACTCTGTTCTATAGGACTTAAGTAAAGGTATCCCCTGACAATTAAGTCCAGTCGTGTCCGACTCTAGGGTGTGGTGCTCATCCCCATTTCAAAGCCGAAGAGCCAGCGTTGTCCGAAGACGCCTCCGTGGTCATGTGGCCAGCATGACTCTCCTTGCCGCAGCGCGTAGCATGCGGCTGGAACATGGAGCACTGTTTACCTTCCCGCAAGCGGTACCTATTTATCTACTCACATTGACATGCTTTGGAACTGCTAGGTTGGCAGGAGCTGGCCAAGCAACGAGAGCTCACCCTGTCACGGATTCGAACTGCTGACCTTTCGATCGACAGTTTATGGTTCAGCGGTTGGTTCAGCGGTTTAACCCGCTGCGCCACCCGCTGGCCTTTCTATAGGACTTACTCCCAGGTAAATTTTCATAGGAATGTAGCCCTTGTGTAACTTGAGCTACTTGCTGCCTCTCAGGTAGCCTTTGGGAAAGACATAGCATGGCATTAGCGTGTGCCCTTAGGCAAATTTCTCAGTTGCTTCCCGCTGAACTGGATGATTCTCTTCAGCTAAGTGACTTTTATTTTTTAATGAAAAGAACAAGGCAGCACCTGAGTACTCCTGTTAGAGAGCTGAAGTCCTAGATTTCTCTTCCCGCCACCCCCCCCCCCAGTTCAGCATTGTGGTCAGAGAATAAATACTATGTGTCCAGTATTAAATTACTTGTGGAACCTTGTATCATCACTACTAGCGATTCTGTGGATTTTTTCTAGTTTATGCAACTATATGTTCCTGTGCACAGGTAGTGTAGGCTGGATTTTGGAAGACCCCTCGCTAGAACAGAGAAATCTGCCCCACCTCAATGGTCTTCTTTTTTAGACAGCAAGCGAAAACAGTTTTGTTTAGGTGTGTGTGCAGCCTATTAAAAAGGGCAGGGATAATTGTATTTGGGAAGCGGTTTGCTGCTTTGCATTTCTCTGCTTACTATTTATTTTGAGATTTTATCGTTCGGGATTGGTTTTGTTAGCTGCTGTGTCGTGGTGGAAACGTAGGAAATAAATATTTTAAATAAAATGCGTCGCCTTTCTTTTTAGTCTGCCATCGTGGACGAAATAGATGTTTGCTTTTAATAATGCATCAATGGCGTATTATTTCCTGGGTTTTGCGTCCATAAGGATAACCAGACGAATGTATTGAAGAGCTCATAATAAAAAGATGGTGGGGAAAGAGAGAAGTGCTATAAAACACGCCTGTTCAAACTCCAGGTCGTGTTGACCAGCAGTTTAAACTTTGAGTCGCAGGGCAGATGACAGCGTTAGTTTTCTATGACTCTGCATAGTTATTCTGTGAAGCTATGAACAATGCAATGAGAAAGACAGTTGGGCAGAGTGGTACATCATGTGGGCGGAGTCGTACAAATAAAGTGATATTCTGCGGACGTAATATTCATGAAAGGGGCGTGAAACGGTTTCCCTGACAAATCAATAACCGCGTAAACGTGTCCGTTAGTTCTTCAACGGACCACGCCTACTCTACTTCTGCCTCGTGTCCGAAAGTAACCTCGGCAACGCCTCCTGCTCCAAACCCCCTCCCTGCCTGGCTCTCTCCTGTCTCGATACAGCCAATGAGAAGCCGAGATCCGCCTCACGCTCTGAACGCCGCCCTTCCCTTCCCAATAGGAAACTGCTCCCCCCTTACCCAACAAGTTAGACACCGCCCTCACGTGTGTTGCGTGAGGGGGGGGAGAAGGGGCTGAGGAGGGTGTGGGTAACCTTTGCCTCAGTTAAGCGTTGAAGTCTTTTCTCCGCCCCCTTGCCACCTGTTAGCCAATGAAAGGGGGGAGCCGGTTGGCCGATAACCAATAGGCAGGAGAGGAAAGTCGAAGGGGCGTGGCCTACATGCGGGGGCCGCCGCGGCGGTCGTGCTGCTGCGCCTACCGCTGTTACCGGGTTTGAGGGGGGCAGAAGAGCGGGTCTGGTCGGGCGGCCTGGCGGCGAAGATGGCGGCGGCGGGCGGCGGGACGGGGCTCCTGCTTGGCATGAGCCTGGCGGACGTCGCCGAGTCGCTGGGCACTGCGGAGCAGGCGTTGCGCCTCATCCTGTCCATCTTCCTGGGTGGGTAACGGCCGGTGCGAGGGCTGGAGGGAGCTACGAGGGAAAGGGGCTGAGCGAAGGTGTCGGCATGGGACTTGTACATAGATGGTGCGGAGGTGGGCGGCGGCGGCGGCAGAAGATCAGAAGAGAGAACTTCAACAGTTGTGCCGTGAGAAAAAGCTGCGCCTGTCAAACATTACCCTCTGCTCGATACAGGGACGTAGTCAGTGGATCCTCCATGTTCAGAGGCAGTGTGCTTCCTGTCATGGAGAGGTCCTGTAGCTTAATGATGGAGCACATACTTTGCATGCAGAAGAACTCAAGTTCGGTCTTGGGTATCCAAAGGATCTGCTGTAGTAGCAGGTACTGGGAAAGACTTCAGCTGGAAAGCTACCACCAGTCAAGAGTGCTGGGTCGGTGGGCCAGTGTTCTGATTCGCCATGAGCATCTCAAGTGTTAATATGAAAATTAGTGGTTGGGAGTATACAGTGGGAGAGAGCTGTGGCCTTTATGCCCTGCTTGTGAGCTTCTGGTTGGCCCCTCCTAGGGCACATGATCCCTTTGGCTGATCCAGCAAGGTTATTCTTGTGTACGGTTCTCCTTTGCGTTTGTGGTTGCTCCTCTAAGTTACAGGTGCTTGGCATTAGCACTTGTCTGCCATAAAGATCTAAAGCAGCCAGCTCTTGTAGTGACTGCCTGGGTGGGGACAGCAGGGCTCTTGTATTAATAGTTTATAGGAGAGAGAAGTAAAGTAGATGCAGTAGCTTTTCTCAGTCCTGACCAGCTGCATCTTCCAAATTTTTCTTCTACATTATTTGGAAAGGCTCAAGAATCCTATGGTCGTCCTCCTAAATCTGTTGTCATCCCCAAGTGACTGTAAATCACCACTGGTCTGCCCTAAAGATTAGAGCAGTAATCTTTGAGTGACTGTCGTAAAGGAAGGGGCAACAGGATGTCTCTTCTCCCCCCCCCCCCAGTTCTGTGGAATAAGGAACCAGCAGCTGAAGCAACTTTTCTCACTCTTGCAAATTGTCTCTAATGTGCACTTCTTTTTAAAGGGTGTGTGGACCCTGCTAGTCACCTCCTGGTTGTAGTAGGTGTTTAGAATTGGCAATGATCTGGCCTCATTATAGGTCTAGACTCGAGGAGCAAACTCTGTGGGTGACCAGATGTAAAGAGTAGCAGGAGCCTGGTAACATGTATGCACCTCATATGAGTCATCTGATGGGATCCCAAGGCTGACATCTGAAGCAGCTTTACATGGAAGTGGGGTTTTCTAAGTAGGAATTAGGATTGTGGGATTTCCTGTCTGCCTCTCACCCCATGCACAACACAAACTGTTGAGCAAGTGTGTCCTGTGTAGCTTACAATGAAAGGGAGGCCAGAGAGGGAGTAGCGAGGGGGTTATGGTGATGCACTATGTGGGTGCCACACAGTATCCACTGTGCCACACAGAGCTCTCTGAACCATAAGGAGTGACCAAGGAGTCATCAATATACAGTACTTGACATGTGTGACTTTCCAATGGCCCCTCAGAGGTTAAAGGTGGATCTAGAATAGTGTCTCTATTTTGAAATCTGACAGAACCTCCCCCCATCTACTCTGTCCATTGCTAGTTGTCTTATTGGCAGAAAAGCGTACAGAATCTTCCATCACAGCTGCATGTCTGCAGCCTGTTAAGAATTTGTGGGTTGGAGCACTAATCCAACTCTGACTTTAGAAGACAACTACAGTAGTATAGGGCATCTTGAACTCCCTCCTGAAGACACGTAGCCGAAGAAGAAGGCAGCATGGAAAAGAACTGCTCTGACAAGAAAAGTGCAGATGTTCCTTATCTTGTTGGTACAAAGAAACCTCTCCTACTAAGGGACGCATTTCTGGCTGCTGTAGGACCTTCTCCCTCCTTGGAACTTGATGCCTGCCCTGGAGGGGCCTGTCCTACAATTTGAGAACCAGTGCTTTAGTATGTCTGTCCTGTGTGTTGCTATGGCTCTGTAAGAACTCTGAAATGTGGGTGGCTGACTGCTATTCCTGTGAGACCTGTTCAACTAAATACATAAAATGAACATAAATTCTTTCTGCCAGGCTTGGTAAAACTTTAAAAAGTGATTCTTTTTAGATATCTGAGGGATGCGGGTCCCTGGAAAGGGGAGAAATGACTGTCCATATTCAGACTGCAGTGCGAGTATGAAGAATGTGTCTAAATGAAAACTAGGCCTGGGTATTTGATCATTCTTAGACTTGAGAAGGAAGTGGTAACACTTGCAGTTGGGAGAATTGGTGTGTGTGTGTGTGTGTGTGTGTTTGCAATGAGGAGATCTAGGAACCAAAATGTGGGTATTGGTTCTTTGTATTGACTGTTGCTTTAAAAAAACTAAACATCACCAAATGCTTCACTTTAGACCAAGGTGTGCAGAAAGGCCATTCATTAAAGTGAGACCTTGGCACTTTCCTGTGTGTGTTTACTCAGAAGTAAGCCTTGTCGGGCTCACTGGGACCTCCCAGTAAATATGTTTAGGGTTTCAAGTCTCATTAATTTGGTAGTTTTGAATAAATATGGCTGAGTTTGGGTTGTGAGGCCATGAGCCTAGTAATAACTACATGGCAGTATCTTCTGCTTAGTTCAGGGACTTAATTATACTTACAGCGCAATCCTATCCAACTTACACCACCAGTGTAACCAGTGGTGCAGCGAGAATGGAAAGGGGATTCAAATCTCCTTTGAATCCCCCTTTGAAGGGGATTTGAATCCCCTTTCCGTTCTGGGGCCTCCTGTTCTCGCTGCACTGCTGGTTACACCGGTGGTGTAAGTTGGATAGGATTGCACTGTTAATGAGTTTAAGACAGGGACATGAGAGAACATCTTAAGTGTCCGAGTAACATTGTCCTTGGGATGCTTGCAACATTAATGCGCAACATCTTATATACACACCTAATCACACAAGTCTGTAGAGGCAGAAGGTCGATGTTGCAGATACCCTAGAAAAACATCCAAACATCACAGGCTACACAGGAGATTCTCTCAAGGTGTGGCTTCAGATTAATGAAACATTGTGGGAATGCTAGATGATAGATAAATGAGTGGGGTGAGGCAAACCTGCTGATCTTGCTACCAGCAATGGTGCTACCTCAGTACAGCGAGAAATGCTGTATAGAAGCACTGCACCCTGCACAGTTTACTGTATCCATAAAAATATCAGTTGTATCAGACCTGAGAATCATGAGAATATCTGAGAATCAAATATCAGACCTAAGAATCATGACGAGACACAATGCTGGATGCAGGTGCACAGTGCTGTCATACCAGAAGGATTGCACAATATATCCTTGAATTTAACAACACTTGCCATTTAGACGCTCATCTGAGGAGAGTAAAGCTGCCTCTTGCCAATGAGGGGTGACTTTGCAGCTGGAAAAAGGTCCTTAGGCTTGCCTTATCAGCTATCTAGTGGTCTTGATTCAGACTTTTGTAGCTCATGCGATCCTCCTATGCATCTTTTGCTTCTGAATTCCTTGATGTAGATGTGTGCTGACGCTATTTGCAGTGCATAAAGTATGTTGTGTTCTAACAATCCTCAGTTGTGGCATTGCACAGAGGTGCCTTTTCCTTCTTGGACAGATTTGTTGCCAGTCCTTCTGTATAGTCAGGCCATTGGTGCATCTAGTCCAGTGCTATCTATTCTGATTGGCAGCAGCTCTGCAAGGTCTGGGGTTATAGAAAGATGTTAAGTCTGTTACCGAAGATCTTTTACTTGGAGATTGCAGGAATAGAACCTGAGACTCCCTGCATGCAAAGCATGCCCTCTCCCACTATGCTGTAGTTCTTCCTGGGTGAGCATTTGCAGTCCAAAGCCTCAGAAAATTAAATAATGATTGATGATCCCACTGGTCTGCCCTTGCTAACATTGAATTTTGTAGCTGTAGCAAAGACAGGATTCTGACCACAAGTCAAAGGCACATGTGGTCTTGCCATGAGGCAAGCTGAGATGGTTGCCACAGGTGGTTTGGGGGGCACTATTATGGCAGCTAGACACGTCTGACCCATGGGGCCACCTTGAAGTTCTCCTGCACAACACACTTCCTGTCCATCAGGCCGTGCACAGGAGAACTTCCTGCTGGGCTGCACCCTGTGTTAACTAAATGTGCAGTGATGTACTGCCTTTTTGTAGGTCACAAACGCAGACAAACTATCCAGTATAGTATTTGGAAGGCTTGGGCTTGTGATTAGAGTAGTAGTCTCATGGTGCTGGCTTGGGTTGCTCTACAAGTCTACATCAACAACTTTGCTAAGAACTATGTATCTCCTACCGTCTTCAGAGAATCTGGAATGTGTTGTAGAATGTGTGCATTTTTCTTTTATTTACTGAATCTATACCCCACCTTTCTCCCGGTAAGGGTACCCAATTTTTCTTCTGAAATTCCTTGCTTATATGGCTGGGAAGATGAGCTTGGCAATAGACAGCACCTATGATTACTGCACCAGAGGAAACAAGTACCATAAGCACAATTATTCACTTTATAATGTGCCACTAGAGCCACTTTCTAGTTTGAGAGAGGAGCATAGGCAGTCATAGCTTTTTGTTTCGAGAACGTTAATGTGTTATGCCACAGCCACCACTGCCTGGTGGTGTGTGTGTGTGTGTGTGTGTGAGACAGACACACTCATGCCACACTGTCATTTCTGGAAATGGGTTTTGTAGGCATTTATAACACTTTCAAAACCTGTTTGGCCCAAGGTGGTGAGATGGGGATAAAAGAAATGAAAGCTTTCACCATAGGCACACATTGCTGTCATATTTTGTTCAGTTCTCTCTTAAAACCCACTGTTTGTCTTCAGCTTCTGTCTCAAGGTTCTGTACTTCTGCTAATAGTGCTTTGGAAGATTAGGCAGGATGGAAAAAAATTGATACGTTTAGAACCTTGATTTCACCAGTAAATTATTAAGCTTGAAAAGCAGAGTGTTTCAGTGGGTACTGTAGTTGGAGTTGAACCTTGGCAGACATGTGTTCACGCTTCCACTTGGGCAGCAAACTCAGTAACTTGTCAAAGGCTGCTCAAAGCATTGAAGGAGAAATTGAAGGAGAAAAATAATTGAACCCCACCTAGCAGTATTGCTATGAGGGTCAATTAGCTATAAATATAAAACTAAAATAGTCCAGGACACTATATGGGAGACCAAGACATGTTGACTCAGAAATAACTTCTAAAATTAAAACCACTTACCCAGAGGACAGGGGTATTAGATCTGATTACAATGCCTACAGTACAGAAGTAGTTATGAGTGATTGTGCTAGGGTGGCTGTGGCAAAACATGTTTTGTGCTATGCTGCAGCGCATTCTCACTGGTAGCTCAGGGTGCAACTAACGGAAGGGGTTACTGCCACCCCATTCACAAATGAGCAAAATGACAGAGCAGTGAATTGAGATTACTTTTGGTCTAGTCATAACTCCACTTCAGAGAGCTGAAATGTAAACTGCTTCATGAAGAGTTACAAAATGTTACAGTTGGAAAACCTGAGTACTGTAACTGCTTAGCCATGCAATTCTCTGTAGTCAGTTCCTACCTCATAGGAAGTTATCCAGGAAATCCCATTGTAGTCTTACCTCCGACATGGATATGAATGTTGGATGGCAGTGAGAGGCAGAGTTTCTGAACATAGCGTGTGAGCAGGTTCATATGGTGGTGGGTAATTCTTCAAGTATCCTGGACCCAAGCCATGTCCAGGTTTATTGTAACCAACATCTTGAATTGAGCTTGGATGCATATGAGATGCCAGTGCTAATCATAAAGCACAGGTATAATGGTTTCTGACCATTGGCTGTCCATAAGTGCCCTGGTTGCTGCATTCTGTTCCAGTTGAAGCTTCCACTGTCTTCAAAGGCAGTCCCAAGTAGAGTGCATTGCAGTAGTCTAAGTGAGATGTGACATGGATATATGTACCCAGATCTGTCGTCTTCAGGAACGGCTGCAGCAGCTGAAGCTGCACAAAATTGCACTTGGTCTCCACCTGCCCTTCCTGGAACACAGGTGGGTCCAGGAGCACTTACAGAGTGTAAATCTCATTCTTCAAAGAGAGCGCCACCTTGTCCTGAACAGATTGTAAACGCATTCCAGATTCGGCTTCCTTACTGACTAGTAGCACCTCTGTCTTGCTTAGGTTGACTCACTTTAACTTAATAGCTTATATATCCAGTCCTTCACAGCTGCCAGATGCTGGTTCAAAACAGCCTACCTAGTTTCAAATGGAAATGAGAGACAGGGCTGGGTGCCATAACCATACTGAAAGCACTGCAGCTCAGACTGTGTAGCCTCTCCCGTGGCTTCATATAGATGTTAAACAAGATGGGATCCCATAGTCCAATGGGCAAGGGACCAGCAGCTGTCCCTCTGTGCTGTGTTCTGAAACCTACCTGACAGGTAGTAGCAGAGCCACCATACAACCAGTATCCTTCAACTCCATCCAGGCAATTCAGAAGGATACCATGGTCAGCTCTCCCCCATATGGTTCTTGGTGTAGGTTGGTCATTAAGTTTCAGTCCCATAACCCAGTCTAAACCCCAATTGGAAGGGATCCATACAATAGATAATATCCAGGAAAGCCTGGAGGTGAGACACCACTACCTGCTCAGTACCTTGCCCAAGAAGGGCAAATGTGACTCTCACTGGTAATAGAGGATGGTGGGGTCCTTGAAGTGTGTGTGTGTGTGTGTGTGTGTGTGTGTGTGTGTGTGTGAGTGATGCGGGGAGGGGATTTTATAATGAAAGGGATCTTGCATTGGGCATTTCTGTGCATGATACACACTGGGATACATTGCATCCCCCTGCAGGATCCCTGTCAGCGAGGCCCAGGCAAGTATTGCTTGCTTTACAACAGTGTGTCCAAGTGTAGCACTATAGTCTTTTCCATAAGAGTTAATTGAAACTGTTTACTTGTATGAGGGGGAGGTGAGTGCACTCAGACATATTATAGAGGTCCAAACTAGATGTGACTTTTAAGTGTACCTTTAAGGGCTCTTCCCTTTTTTTGTAACCAAGTAGCAGCAGGGATGATTACAGGGATGCAATCTGGATTTGGACCACAGCGGGAATTAACCCTTCTCTTGCATTTTTCTACCCACCCCAACTGTTGCTGCAGGTCCTGTAGTTGGAGAAACATCTTAGCTGGGTAAAATAGTGTGGTGCCCCTGTGTTTCTGGTCTGGATTGTGCCCTCCTGTGACTTTTTGGTTAAAACGAAAGGGGAAGGAGCCTTGGAAGATGGACTTCAAGTTGCATCTAGTTTGGTAGCTGAACCTTCTGACAATCCCAACTATTTAGAATCGAGCCAGTCCTTTCAGCTGCTTAGTCCCATAGCCACCCTAGAATGCAGTGGAATGTCAGGAACTGCTTTTACCGAGAGAGAGGTAGAAACATCTTTCTGTAGTAAAATCTTTAACGGATAACCATTTAGTCCATCTGGAAGGATTTCAGGGGAGCAGAGAAACCAACACTGCTCAACTGTTAAGTCTAGTTAAAACTGACTTGGAAACGTGACTTCAACTGATGCACTTTTGCAAGGTGCAACTTTGCAGTTGAACTTTGTCTCCCCAAATGCGTGTGAGTTTTTAGTGAACCTCTCTTCCTCTTATTTTCCTCCAAATATGATTTTTACCTAGTCTTGTGTCATTTGGGGCTGGAGATCTTGCAAGGGTTCTGTTGCCACTTCTGTAGAGGCTGAAGTTCCATGTTGTTTTGAGGTGTAATTTAATCTCCTGTATAAGTTTTGCATAAATAACGTGTCTTTATAAAATTACTTGTATTGTGATTATATAAAGCACTGCTTGTAAAATTAAATTCTAGTGGTGATTTCTTAAATATAGTCCCTTGATAAAGAGCTTATTGGTTTATACTTCCTGAATTAATAAACTTGTCTTTTGCCTCTGTTGGGTTTCTGTCTGTTTCTAGTCATATAGTGTAAACATTTGTTTTAGGGTGGGACTGTTATAGCGACACTGTCTCCGTAATCCTTAACAATGTAAAGTAGGCCAGTGATCTCCGCACCACCAGGCTGGCCTAAAGCCCTACTTAGGCATTCTTCTCACTAGGGAGGCACGTGAAGGGTTCTGTTGGATCATGCCTGCTTAGCCCTGCTCCCCATGATCAGCATTTTTCCTGCAGCAGCAAATGCTGAACATGCTGTGGGTGGGGAAGTGGGATGATTGAGTTCATGGCTGAGGTGACATTTGAACTGGGGACTCAAACCTCCATGGTATGTTCACTGAATAGTGGAATCATCAGAGGGGCCTGGTTTGGAACCTATGAACGTTTGGCTTTATAAAATCTCAAGTGTTCTTTTCTCTCCCTTCAGGATACCCCTTGGCCTTGTTCCAGCGCTATTTCCTCTTCCAGAAGGATCTCTACCTCATTCACCTCTACAACACATTCACAGGGCTCTTTCTTGCCTACTTCAACTTTGGTAAGGGGGGCTGAGAAGATGGCTACCCGACTAGTGAGTACCAGAATGTGGGAGGGAGTGTGATGCTGTCCTTTGTATGGTTTCTAATCCCTCCTGTTTGCCTTCTCAGGGCCACAGTTCTGTCACTCCTTCATATGCATCTGTGTCCAGTTTCTCATACTGAGGCTCATGGGCCGCACAGTCACTGCCATCGTCACTTCCTTCTGCTTTCAGATGGTAAATATGCCCCCCTCCAAATGAGGAACCTGTGGGATTCTGCTTCTTTGCAGCAGTGTTGGAATCTAGACAGCAACGTATCGTATTTGTTCCTGTTTTTCAGGTATATCTGATGGCTGGCTATTACTTCACTGCCACAGAGCACTATGATATCAAATGGACCATGCCGCACTGTGTCTTGACTCTCAAGCTGATTGGTAAGCAATTCTGTTCCATTTGCTATCTGAGTCACAAACTTCTCTCTTACCCTCCACAGAAGATTTGGTGTGTTGCCCTGTAGATCCCAGAATAATTATCCCTCTTGATTCTAAAAATCAAGTGCTAAAAATAAAATGCGTTTATCCTACTGTCTTCATCATTCTTGGGGAAAGCTCAGGACATATTTTACATGGGGCTCCTGATGTTCCTAACCAGGCATACATTGGATCCATACTTGCTGAGCTTCAGCAATGCTATGACATTAGGTGCTTCCAAACCCCCGCCACCCAACGTTCCACTTACTCTGCTCCTCGTCCCCTGAAGTACCACTGGAAGTAACTGGCAATGACGTCATTGTCGGTTACTTCCAGGTTGGCTCAGCAAAGCTCTGAACACACTCAGAAGGCCTCTCGGAAGGATCAAAGCCAGCGCCCATCAGCTGTGAGGCGCTGGCTTTGATCCTTCCACAAGGTGTTAGGAGCTTTGCCGAGCACTGGCGACCACTCCGAAGGCCTCTGATCAAAGCCAACGCCTTGCAGCTGATAGTTGCGTTGCGTACCATCTGCCAGCAGTCAAAGTACCTCCTGAAGCTTTCTATATACCTGCAGCTTTGCGAAACACTGTTCTAGACCATTCAATGGACCCACTTCTCGTTTCAGTGTTGAACCATTTGGTCATATTTTTGTGTCTCTCCCGTCTTAGGTTTGGTCCTGGATTATTATGATGGCAGGAAGGAAGTGGTGAGTGAAATCCAATTATTTGCTTACCTTGTTCCTCTTAAATCCAAAATTAGGCTCAAGGGAATCATTGGGAAGAGCACTGTAGTAACTTGGGGAAAAAGCACATTTCCAAGTTTGCAGATGATAGTGGATAGGCTACAGGGGAACCCCCCCCCCTCGAAAAACTGGCTTAAATTCTTTACCAGCCTAGTATTCTACTCCTTCACACAACCTATTGCTTGTTCCAAGTCTGTTAGGCTGTCTTCATATTCCGTATGGTGGGTTAGCTCTTAGCCACTCTGTGTATCTGTTTAGGTTGATTTGAGCACAGCATTTGTGAGGGTGTGTTAAGAGAGGAATTTGGGATATAGTAATGCTCTCTGTTTCTCTGTCCTTGAGCTTATCATGGCTCCTGCTGTGCCTGTCCCTTCTAGTATCTGTTGCTAGGATTCCAGGGAACAAAGCCAAAGTTTTGCAGCAGTAAGTGCTTGGGAAATTTCTTGTTGGATCAGGAAACATGGAAAGCATATACAGTACCTGCAGAAGGTGAGGCTTGCAGTCTCTGATCATGGTTGCAGATGTGACTACCAAGTGTCTGGAGGGCTCTCTTTGCATGGCTGACTGTAGGGGATGGACTTCTTTGAGGAGTCTTGAGACTACCTATTACTTAGAGAATCTAGGTTAGGAGCCTGAAGATTAATCAAAAGCTCATACTTCTAGGAAAAGTCTGACTTGGGGATTAATAATGGCTTTCATGAGAACTGCAAGAAGAGGCTAATGTAGATGTGGATTTTTATTATGCAGAAAGCCCTCACCCCAGAACAACAACAATTTGCTGTTCGGGGAGTTCCTACTTTACTGGAGGTCGCTGGCTTCTCTTATTTCTACGGTGCCTTCATGGTGGGACCTCAGTTCTCCATGACACAATATCAGAAACTGGTAAAGGGCGAGTTGACTGATGTTCCAGGCCAAAGACCTAGAAGGTAAGACTTCATCTATGTTGTTCTGATACTGCTTATCAAGACTGTCATACAATGGGAGGCATTTTGGCATTCCATCTCTCCTGTTACTATGGTGAAATGCACATATTGCCCATTTTGAGGCATAATCCCCCCCCAACCTTTCTGAAATACTACACTATTTGAGATCTGAGATTCTTCTCCAACACTTGCCCATTTCAGCTTTGTGCCTGCTCTTAAGTGTCTGATCCTGGGCCTCTTCTTCTTGGTAGTCTACACTGTACTGAGCCCATACATCCCTGAGGAATACCTCACCTCCGATGCTTATCTGGTAAGTAGTGCTAGAAGATGAGGAACACCAACCCCAGATCAGGAAGAATAAAATTAGAGATGTGTTAAAGTCTGATGAGATCCATAATATGATCATAAAGGATACTTTTTTGGTCATTTCTGGACAATTTGAAGTAACAGACTGAACGGCACTCTTCTTTTCAGCTCACTAAAGTGTTCCACTACTCTGTTGTGACTGCCACACCAAACACCCTAGTCCACAAGCCATGCAACTACTGTGACATTGCTCTGTTCTTAACTTGGACATTTTGTGATCTGTCTGAACAGTTGCAAAACTTTTACCCAGGCACAGGGCCGCATAACACCTTCTTCCTTGAGCAACAAATACTTTCTCCTGGATGAATTGTGGCTATTCGGTGTCCTTATGAATGGTTTCACAAGGCACCGTGAACATGCATGAGAACTTGTAAGTCTGTAGCACCTAAATTAAAAAACAAAACAAAACCCTACACTTTGCAATTTCTTGTATCTAAAACCTACACGAGTTGCACTTAACCTCAGAATTCTAACACAAGACCCTACATGCAATTTTGCCCACTGTTTTGCTTTTTTGTATGCCACTCTTGTAGCAAACTTGAACAGCTTTATGTGGCACACCCAGTGGTCTCCCATCCTAACACTGAGGGCAGCAATAGTGGTAGTTTCTAGCCAGAGGAAATCCACCTTGTGTGGTTCCTGCCATTTTCCAGTCTTATGCACACAATCCTTTGCTCTTATTGCCTGAATGTCTTGCCTACCATGCTCTTTCACAGTATGGTAGGTCCCTGTACACTTGCAGGTGCAATCTTGTGCTTTCCCAGAGTGCCATATGTGATACCCCATCACGTTCTGAGACCTGCCACTTTGGAACTAAGCAAACCCTCTTCTCCCTCCCCATGGACAGTAATTGGCTATCACTAGAATGTACAAAGTCCTGCCTAAGGCTTCCAATACAAATCGTGTATCATGGATTTGCTGTCTTCCTGTAGGAACGATCCTTCTGGTTCCGCTGCTTTTATATATTGATCTGGGGCAAGGTGATGCTCTACAAATACGTTACTTGCTGGCTGGTTGCGGTAAGCCTGGAAGCTGGATGTGGCCTACAAAATTACTTCGAAAAATTGGGTTTTTGTGTTGTCAAGGCAACTGAATCTATGGTTTTCATTACAGGAAGGAGTCTGCATACTTACTGGCCTTGGCTATAATGGAAAGGATGAAAATGGGAGGCCAAAATGGGATGCTTGTGCCAACATGAAAGTCTGGGTGTTTGAGACAACTCGTTACTTTACAGGGACCATCGCCTCCTTCAACATTAACACCAATGCCTGGCTGGCCCGGTGAGCAGTGTTGAAGGCTTTTTATTTCTACAGATTAAGTCAAGCTTGGGCCACGTAGGATGGCCTGGCTACAAGAAGGGCTATGTGAATTTTGCACAAATGCAGAGAAAGCATGAAATTAAGTGTCGTGAGCAAAACGGCTTTTTAAGCATGTTGTTATTGCTAGGAAGGTAGGTTTGGAATGTGGGAAATATCTAGAAAAGGGACTTGGGAGGATTTCCAGTAGCAAAGCTTCAGTGTTCCATGTAGCTCCTTGTTCTTCTTCAAGATTGATCTAAAATATGTAAATAATGCACACCTTTCCTGAATTCTATAAGTTGGTGCAGAATGTTAGGATCTTTTTTTGGTTAGTACAGCACCTCCGGCCTAGAAATGGAGCTGGAGCCGAAGTTCTTAAAACTCATGCGTATTGAGTGGAAACAGCTTTTAGAAGTTGAAACGCTTGTGCTGGTTAATCTGTACTTCTAGCAATAACCTTGGTTTCAGCAAGTAAAAGAGAACTAACACAGGAAAATTAAATCCATGTGAAACTTAGCAATACAAATTAAGACTGTAGACCAGAGGTTCTCAACCTGTGGTATGCGTACCCCCAGGGGTACGCGGACCGCAGGTTGGGGGTACGCGGGATGGTCCCTGTTATCAGCTGCTGCGATCTGCAGCTAAGGGGGATCGGAAAAACGGGGAAATTGCCCGCGGTAGCTTCCCTTACCTTGTCTCTCGGCCGCCTCCATCTTGAATCTTGCAAAAATCTCACAAGATGGCAGAGGCCAAATCTCGTAAGGGCACATGAGGCAGTGTCATGCCTCATATGCCCTTACGAGATTTGGCCGCCACCATCTTGAATCTCGCGAGATTCAAGATGGAGGCGGCCAAGCGACAAGGTTAGGGAAGCTACCGCGGGCAATTTCCCCGTTTTATTCGACAGGGCTGTAGCTTTACCCCTCCGGGTTGCGGCGCAAGCAGGAGAACCAGCCCAGTCGCACCATAGCCTGGGAAAAACGGGAGAAAAAACCCTACATTTTGGGGGGTGCACTTTTGTGGGGGTCCAGGGGTATGCGGACTTTGGGGGCCTGCGTAGGGGGTACGCGGGCTCCCTAAGGTTGAGGAACCCTGCTGTAGACCAAATCTTAGCAGCATCTTTAACAGGATAGCAGTTTTTAAAAAGTTGGGCTGGTGCACAGGTAGAGGCCTGCATTGTGAGCCATGGTAATAGAGAACTGGTCTATTTTCTTACACTAGAGTTGCATGGTGACTCAGTATATTACCTCTGTGTGCATTTTAAAATGAGTTTTATATTGCTGAGACTTGTGCAGTAGCCAGTGGACACTGTTAAAGGGCTTGGGAGGCGGTACTCATCTCAACCCGTACAACATTTTCTCCTGTTAGCCAGTGGCCAAGTGGAAAGCAGGGAGAAGTAATTGTCAAAAAGCCAGCTAGGGTTTTGGCAGTGGCATTTCTTCCTCCTCCTCCCTTTGTGGGCCTAGTAAGCCGAGATGGGGCTCGTGTACTCCAACCAGCCATGGTGGGGGCTTAGCACAACCCTGCTGACCCCGGACCTAGGTGGTCACCTTGATATAGCAATGGAGTTCACATGCCTCGAATGTTCATTACCATATTGAAAAAAGTCATAGCTCAGTAGCAGAACACATGCTTTGCATTCATATACGGTCAGTTCTTGTTGTCCGGTAGGGTTAGGTTCCTGGAAAACCTAGTGGATACTGAATCATTGAGCCTATGGGAAAAATGGGGCTAGGTTCCAGGGGAACCTCTTCGCCATACACTATATGAGCTTTGTGAACCTGAATCATACCTTGAAGCAGGGTCGTAGCTACACCTCCATGGGGGGGGGCGCTCGCCGTGCACCCCTTGTGATGTCATAAGCCCTGCACCCTTGAGGGCGTAACGTCACTTTCACACTGCAAAACAGCGGTGCAAAAGCACCCCCCTGGGCTTTAGGCCTGTTTTAGGCCTAAAAAGCCCCCGGGAGGGTGCACGGGAGGCGGGGTGTTCTTACCCGAAGCCTTCAGGCCAAAGTTTGTGCCCCCCCCC
Organism: Plestiodon gilberti rubricaudatus; assembly: GCA_026170595.1. Taxonomy (NCBI): domain Eukaryota; kingdom Metazoa; phylum Chordata; class Lepidosauria; order Squamata; family Scincidae; genus Plestiodon; species Plestiodon gilberti. The sequence continues at coordinate 102,267,738 of JANXHW010000002.1, read as the reverse complement.
CCGGGTGGCAGACACATCCTTCCTGCGCCTGGTTGGAGGACTCGGCCAGCGAGACTAGGGGAGCTAGAGAGGCTGCAGCAAGGTTGCACAGGTGCAGCCTCTCTAGCGTCTAGTAAACTGCAGGCCAGGCCCAGGAAGGATGCGTCCGCCGCCCGGGTGGTGCATGAACATTGGCCCAAAGTTTTCGAGTAAGAAGAATACACACTTTTTAGGTCGCGCGGAGCCTGGGAAGGTGGGAGGGCCGATCCTCTCACCCTCCCAGGCTCCGCGTGGCCTAAAAAAGGCCGTGAAAAGCCATAGGGGGTGAACTGCCGCTGTGGCGCCGCCAAAATTCAGGGGGGCCCGGGGGGCCTGCCCCCCTAACGACGCCACTGCCTTGAAGTCTATGGGCTGCGTGATGGCAGGGGCAGCATCCAGTATATCACATTGGCTCTTTGTTATGGAACAATTCCTAACTAGCAAATTATTATTTCTTCTTAACATTATTCAAATATAAATGGTATCCTACAGTATCCTGGACGCCCAGTGAGAGCACAAACAGTTCCCATTGTGTTGCAAATGGCATTCAACAGAAAACACCACACAGCAACTCCAGAAGAGAGAGATTACTTTTTACAGTAAATGCAGCAAGACAGGGAAATTTGCTCCCAGAGCAACATGGAGACCCGCACTCGTGAGAATAGCCCTGAGATCACAGATAGCGAGAACAGACCACGGATATGGAGAGAGAGGTGGCAATTCTGTCCCTTGCAGATAGAAGATTTGCATATAAAGAGAACCAACTGTATGGCTCTGGGTTCAGTTCTCAGTACTTGCATCTAGATGTATATACCACTTCTATCCCAAAAACCAATCATTTCAGACATTTAGACAAAAGTGAAGATTTAATTTGAGCAAAGACCCACCAACCACTACTAGTCTCTTCCTTTTACTATAGGAGCTTCCTGAAAACAAAAGATTGATTTATCTTCCATCTTGTCTCTAATTTTCTTCAGAAAAAAATGTGGTAACTGAAGGAACCAAACTAAAGACATCGCAAGCTCTTCATTGTGCTGGCGACCTGTGATTGCACTAAATCATTTTATTTTCACTTACAGGTATATCTACAAGCGACTAAAGTTCCTGGGCAACAAGTTACTGTCACAAGCCATCTCCTTGCTGTTTCTGGCTGTCTGGCATGGGCTGCACTGTGGCTACTTAGTATGCTTCCAAATGGAGTTCCTTATTGTCATAGTAGAGAGACAGGTGAGGAGTTTAAGTAGAGCTTATATTATGCTACCCAGTATCCAGGATCTGGATGCTCTAATACAGCATTTCTCAAACTGTGGGTCACAAACCAATTGTCAGTGGGTGGCATAATGCCGCCCGCTACCTGCCAACACTTCCAGTTCCCCAGCTTTCGCTGATGAAAGGAGCATCAGTCTCTTGCGCGACTGTGGGTTTCTTTCCATCTGTCTGCCTTGTAATTCCCTCTCCCACCAGTAGCAACTTGACGTGTGTGAGAGGTGGCGAGCAGGAGCCACACACACAGAATCGGTCACACAGGCTCATAGCACATGAGCACACACCGAGGGGAAGGAAAGGGCTTCAGAGGCTTGACATGTTCCTGTGTGCTCACTGTGCCGAGCGACTCTGAGCTCCAAGTGGGGAGACTCACCACCGCCTTTGTGTTTGTGAGCAGTCGCTGCTCTGAGCACCTAAAAGAAGGGGAGGAGGAGGAAGAATGCATGTGGCTAATTGGGTAGAGAAGGGGGGAGGGTAAGCATTCCGCTAGGAGGCAAAAGGGGGTCAGGAATGTTCTCATTGTGGCGGCTGTGAAGAATGGAGGGCAGTGGCAGGAGAGAGGAGTAAAGGGGCAATGCCGTCTCCACATCCAAGGCAGTGACACACTGAGGGTGATGGGTGGGTGACGAGAGGGCTTTCGGGACACAAGTTCTTGTGGGAACCCCCCTGCGACCGCCTTCTGGCACCTGCTGAGGAGGAGCAAAGGGTGCTGCCGCTGGATGGTTTTGTCTCCGGACAGCGACTGAGGGATTGGATTTGGGGCTGTTGCTGCTGGAGTTGGGTGCACAAGAGGAGGGGCCACCAGGTCATGAAGTTATGGCAATACTACAGATCATACAAGCCAATCTTGCTGAATAGGTACAGTGGACCCTTGGTATCTGTGGGGGTTCTGTTTCTGGAACACCCGCAGATACCCAAATCGGAAATCCGTGGGGGGGGGACGCGGGGGCAATGCCACAGTACCTTATTTTTCAGCTGCACCTGGCTCTCCGCCCACTTCTCGACTCCCACATGCCTTCTAACTCATCTAAACGGCTGTAAGCAATGAAAAAAAGTGATCAAAAGCAACTTCTGGTTTTGCAGCATGACCAGAAGTTGCTAACTTTGACTCATGTTATGGTCATGTCCTGTGATAACTGGTTTTTGGGGAGAAGTGATTAATAATATTGTAACTAAACAAAGATTGATATTTGCTGATGTATACCGTATTTTACGCTCCATAGGACGCATCGGAACATAGGACGCATGCATCCTATGGAGCATAAAATAGAGGGAAAAAAAGTTTGTACTTACCTGGGCTTGGGGGTGCTTCGGGGAGGCCTGTGGGGGCTTCGGGGAGGCCTGCGCGAGCCTCTGCAGACCTCCCCGATGTTTACTTCGGCCCCAAACAGCGATTTTCGGCCATTTCCAGAAATGGCTGAAAATCGCTGTTTGGGGCCGAAGTAAACATCGGGGAGGCCTGCAGAGGCTCGTGCAGGCGTGCGCGAGCCTCTGCAGGCCTCCCCGATGTTCACTTTGGGAGAAAACAGCGATTTTCGGCCATTTCTGGAAATGGCAGAAAATCGCTGTTTTCTCCCGAACTGAACATCGGGGAGGCCTGTGGGGGCTTTGGGGAGGCCTGCGCGAGCCTCTGCAGGCCTCCCTGAAGCGCACCCAAGCCCAGGCTTCGCACCATAGGACACACGCTTTTTTCCCCCCTATGTTTTTTTGGGGGAAAAGTGCGTCTTATAGTGCGAAAAATACGGTATGTAATTTTGAATTGTATACCTGTGGCTTGGAGATTGACTCTTTATCAAAGGAAATGGATTCTCTGCACCCTTACGAGGACCCAGAGAATGATCCTGAAAAATTGGGAAGGATAAAAGCCCACGGTCTATTGTTCAGTGTTTGGATAAAATTTTGATGCTTTCTAACTTTGAACAAATGTCCTATCGGCGTCAACTATGGATGGATATATATGAGTTAAAGTACAGTTAGGAATATTGTAAATATGCTTTTTTTTTCCTTAGTATGCGGGATTGATGTTAGTTACCAAACATACAACTTATATCGGGACTTATAACCTCCTTTTATATATTTGCTTTGTATGTAGGTGTGTTCCCCCCCCCTTTTTTGTGTCTTTTGTTTTACTTGTTGTTGCTGGTTTTTGTTACTGGTTTTCCTTTTTTTCTTGTAGACAATTGTTATGGTTTTGTGTATTGGTTATGACCAGAAGTTGCTTTTAATTGCGTTTCTTACTGTTTACAGCCATTTGGACGTTGGAAGGCGCGCGGTAGTCAAAGTCAAATCTGTAGATGCCTAACACATGGATGAAGGCCTACTGTACTTCATTATTAGGCCATCTGTATCATTCAGATCTCGTTGTCATATTTTTCTGCAAAAAGCCTGCCCTATGGGCTTTTTGTGAGGAAAAAACCACAACATCTCGGTTGTTGGCAGTGATGTGATGTCATGTCACCGCCAACACTTGCAGGTTGCTGAGCTCTGTGCTGAAGGTGGGTTGTGGGGCTGAAAAGATTGAGAACCACTGCTCCTAAAATGCTTAGAAAACTCTTGGTTAAATTATATGAAGCTGTGTAACTAGACTTACCAGGAATGTGATGGAAGAACTGAATGGATGGCGATGCCCATTTTGGCGGTGGATGGCGATGCCCATGTTGTGTGCTTCCTCAGTGATATAACTGATTTAGTGGATGGCTTTTATGGCTCTCACTGTTTTCTGGGTAGCCTGAAAATGCTCTCCATGAAGCTGAATGCTCCCATTTGTAATTAACAGTCAAGGAAATGGCTTCACAAAGGGGACAGGGAAAAGTTTCTTACTCGTTTCTGCCACAAATAGAGATGAGTCTTATTAAATTGAAGTTATTGTGCTGGCGTTGGCAGCAGTTGTGTGCAGAAAAAAAACTTGCCCAGGGAACAAACAAGTGAGAAGCTCACACACACCCTTTTCAGCCAAGAAAAGCAAGCATGCAGAGGCTGCCCATTTCTTTGCTTGCCTCAGCCGGAACCCAGCAATGCTGGATCATTGAAGCAGCTGCAGCAAACGGACCCAAGAAGTCAGCTTCTGGGAAATTGTGTCATTTTCTGCTTGGGCTGTGCAACAACATTGGGGGGCTTTGCAGTGTGCTGTGGGGTTGCAGTGGGGGGGAGTGAGCTGAAACGAGGGGAGCTTTGCAGTAGGTAAGGAGTGAGTGCACACTGTACACACTACCTTTCTCTCCTGGCTTCGCTGCTGCTGGGCTCTTGCAGCATGTGCAAGTGACGCATCCCTAGGTGTACACCAGAGTTCTAAGTCTCCAGCATGCATTTGCCCTGCCGGCATGCAATGCTTGAGTTGAAGCCCACCTGCCCCCTCCAAACAGCCGCATGAGCCATATGCACCATGTCACCTCTCAGCTTTTCATAGGAACAGGGAGCTTCTGGGGTTGCAGTCCCCTCCCCAGCGCCTTTCCTTTCTGAAATGCATGTAGGATGAGTTGCTACTTCCCTCTTATTCCCCACCATGCCTGCGTGCTCCAAGCCAATGCAGGAGGATTCTGATGAGCTATAAAATTGCAACTAAAAATAACCTTGGTGACACCACCCCCCTGAAAACATTTTGCAACCCCCAGGTTGGGAACCACTGTACTAAGTAAAAAAACCCAAGCTAACTGGTGAGAGCCTATTTAGAACTGACTTAGAGGCAGAAGTTTGGGGTTTTGAGGCCATTTAGTTACCATATAACTTTAAACTATCATTGCACTTTCATTCCCTATTAAGATGTCCTACATTGTAGCTTTTGCTTAAATGTTCATACTTAAGCATCCTAAAGGTACTTAAAATCTCTTGTAAAATGCACATTTAAGACTAATAGATCAAACACACACCAGATGATTACATCAATTAAAGTTGATTGACAAACCTAGTAATTGGAGTTTGTCCATGTGCGTGTGCGTATGTTAAATAAATAATATAAACAAATAAAAATGTGTTCTTGTTACAGCTCATCGACCTGGTACGAGACAGTCCTTTTCTGAGTACTTTGGCTTCTGTAACCATCTTGAAGCCTGTCTTTTATGTGCTTCAGCAAACTATCCACTGGATGTTCATGGGATATTCGCTGGTGCCATTTTGCCTCTTCACTTGGGAAAAGTGGCTCAAGGTACTGAATAACTCATCCTCCTGGAAAAGGAATAGTCTCTTTCCCCATATTTAGTGGTAGGTGGGGAAAATAAGATAAGTAACATTGATCTCTCCATACTTTCTGTTGCAGGTATACCAGTCTATTTATTTTGTAGGCCATCTGTTGTTCTTCACATTACTGTTTGTATTGCCTTACATGCGAAAAATATTTGTGCCACGGAAAGAAAAGTTAAAGAAAGCAGAGTAATGGCCAAAAGGTGAGGAGTCACTATGTGTATTGCACCTTGAAGTTTCTAATAGTATTAGTTCTGCCATCTACCTAATTCTTGGTTTTGCTTCACTTTCAGATTGTACCATGTGTGCATTTTGTTATGAGGATGGTAGAAGCTTCAGCTGCCAAACATGCAACGTGCAAACTTTTTCAGAGTGACAGGGGGGCAGAGCACAGGCGCTAAGCCCTCACAATGAGGGGAACAGGGGATGTAGCTGCAGCATCCCCCACCCCTTTACATGTTGCCTTATCTTGACTTCTCCCCGTGGACACTCCTGTCTCTGGAAATGTCAGATGATTGTAAGCACTCAACACAGCTGTCATCTGGCAATGGAGCCAGCTCCTGACTTTTTCTACCTTCCAATTCTGATAAATCTGTTGGTTTTTCACTCATGTTCGGACTGCTTTTTTCCCTCTCCCATGAGTCTCTGGTTTCTCTACTTCATCTTGGCATTGTAAGCAAATGGGAAAGAACTAGTCTTGTGGCTATAAGTCAGTAAGAAGGGCACCAACACATCAATGGCTTCTGTGACTTACAGTGACCTATATACCACATGTAGATAATGCTGTCTGTGGAAGAAAAATCTACAAATGGGTAACATTTACCCTAAATACCTCCAGAGCTAAGAAAGGTGCTGCTATGCTATATCACCTGCCTGGAGGCAAAAATAAACACAAGCAGTCACTTCAAGGGGGCGTTCCGCAGTTCTTGGCAGAGTGCTTGCCACCCCATGGAAAAACTGTAAGCCTAGGTCAACTCGGCCTGTTTCTTTATACCTTTATAGAGACAAGCCAACTCCTTTAAATGTTTATTTGCCACAAAAGGATAGAGAGAGCTTAAAATTATTACCTCCCCTAGGGAGGGAATGCTACAGGTCGCGCCCTGCAACACACTCCAAATCTGGAGCTAGCAAATAGTCCAACTGCATAAAATGTCAACGTTTTCAGAAAACGTTTCAACGTTTTCAAATCAACGTTTGTCAATTCACACAACTCCCCAGACCTCCTCAAAAGCTGTGGTGATCTTGGCACAAGTCAAAGCAGCAGAAAGGGGGTAGTTGCTGATAGAGACAGTCTTCTCTGCATAGTCAACATCCACCTGGAAAAGAAAAAGCAATAGCCTACATTTCAGTCAACCACAACCTTATGTTCGGTACAATAGGTTTTTTTAAACTACTGCCCCTCCCTTCTGCATCCAGAATAATCACAACTCCCCTGTTTTGCAAGACACTAAGTAGCCAGAAGGCCTCAACCCAACCCCCATATTAGATCCCCTCTTTTAGAAAAAATAGCTTATGGATGCTATAGCATACTTTAGTTCTTCAAAGTACATTACCCCACACTCTTAAAACAGCACTACATGGCGATATACGCATGCTTCATAAGAATAGCACCTTGTTCTAAGGCCACCTGGTGAATTCAAGAGGAGACTTCAAGCTTACAAGCCATACATGCCCCTTACCGAGCCATGGGCAAAAGCTCCCACAATGATGGCTATAGGGTCAGCAGTAGGGACTAGGTCACGAGCATCTGTCACACTGGGAGCAGAGAAAGACGTGCCTATCTTCATGCAACCCACAGGGAGGTGATCAGTCACTGGATTCTTAATCACCTACAGCAGAGAGATGGGATTAGCATGGAGGTGAAGTGGATGCAAGATCAATTTAACATGGAATTGCAGGATATTCAGGTAGTCGTTACCTTTAATAGCTTCTGAGGTCCATCAGCAGCTCTGACACTAAATTTATGCAGCAACTGAACTAATAAGAGAAAAGATTATTTATTGGAATTATATCCTGCTTCCCCCCCCCAAAAAAAATAGGGGGGAAAATATTTCCCCCTATAGAGGGAAAAATATGATACGTTAGATTGCAGTTCCCAGAGAGGCTATAAGGGAAGGTAGATGTTGCTGCACCCACTGTTTAGGGCTCCCGTGACTTGTTTTGTTCCTTTCTTGGTTCCCGCTCTTTAGAGCAGGGTTGTGCAACTCATGATGCATTAAGTGCTCTGGCCTGATAAGTACTTAATACCAATTTTTTGCATTTCTAGAGAAGCAGCCAGAACAGAGAGCTTTTTGTAGGGTTTGATTGGAAAGATCAAACATACTGCTGCATTAGAACGATCCAAGGATGGATTTAACAGTACCCTTGCAACATTACAACTACTTAAAGCTAACTCTTATGGACAGTCAGTGTCTGTAACCATCAACCGCTCAATAGTTACTATGGGTTAGCAAAGTGTAGTGGCTGGAGCTACACGTGATCAGCTCTTCCTCTCCTCAAGAGCCCCAAACATTAAGATCTCCCTTGGGCTTTATTCAGGTTGTGCTAACTTGTTTAATCACTGGAGAGCTGCTATAGCTTATTGTTCTGCATACATACACACATGGTAAGGAGTCATGTGGCCCTGGTGACCAACAGCTCCGGACACTAAGGAGAAATTCACCACCCTTGTCCTCAGTTCTGCCTTTCCTCAGGTTCCTTCTCCTGACTACAATGTCCGATTCCCCCACCAGGTTTAGCTGTTATATCACAGACCTTGTCCCATTAATCTTACCTTCCTGCCAGTCAAATTAGCTTTTTCCTTACTAAAACTGTACCAGTGTTCAGTCTTAACTCTCAAGGAGAAACATTCAGTGATCTGAAGGGCTAGAAGTGAGGTTGCCAGCTCACAAACCTGGAGCCTACACAACTTGTCAACCCCTTCAGAGCACCACAAGACAACAGAGCTACAGCTTCTCTCATGCTTGCTCCTCCTTCAGCTGTGGTGCAAAGTGATTTGCTTTGCCAAACAGGAGAAAAGGGAAGAGCAAGTGGAGAAGGTACAGTTTGTGTGTATAGTAGTGGTGCTGTTGCAGCAGCAAAGCTGTAAGCAGCTCACACAGCCTCTGGGTTGCAAGGTGGCATTGCTAGCAGATGGTTATGTGTACAACAATTCCTTGCAGCAAAAACAACAAAGAATCTTATGGAACCTTCTTTAAGGTTATTCATTGCACCAAACTTTTGTGGATCAGCTGAAGAGGTTTCTAGTCCAACACAGCTTGTGCTACAAAATATACGTTCACCTTTTAAGGTTCTGCACTTACCCATAAGACCACAGAAACGATCAAAAGTGCGGGGGATTCTTGTCTGGGGATTGACTTCAATCAAGACATTCTTTTCTGTATGGATATAAACCTGAAGAAGGCCAGCTCGATTTAAAGGGCTGTCCATGAGCATTAGGAGGCTCTGGAGAGAAGGACAGACACAAGCTTAAGCTGCTGAAAAAGGAAAATGTCTCAAAATTCCTACAGGACTTATGGTCAGGGTCTGTATCATATGGGGGAAGGGGAAGACCAAGAGGGGCGACAATGCCAAGGTGCTGGGAGAGCTCAATTATCACATAAGCCACCCTTTCAGCAGCACTGCTTCTGCCGAGGAGTCACAGCAGAAGTGGTGCTGCTGAAAGGGTGGTCCATGTGATAACTCGGCTCTCCCATATCTTGAAAATATAATCAAGATTTGCACATTTTCTGTCTTGTCATTTGCAGCTAATGAGTTCATACGTGAGAACAAAGTGCTTATTTCTGGCCATCATCTGTTTAATGCTGTCACTTCCGGCCCTCAGTAGGCGCCATGAATGCTATTCAGCCCACTGTATTAGTTTTGACACCCCTGCCATAAGCGATTAAGGATACCTGTGTTTTGAATCAGAAATATCACCCGCACTATTTCTGGTTACTGTTCCAATGAAGGTTAGGTAGTTTTCCAGCCAATATTTTTAAAAAAGAGACTGCATTCTGGATATATGACCTGCAAAACGTATCCCACTACTGCTACTACACAGTAACAATTCATATATGTACATACCTGGTGGGTGATGTCAGGTCGAACTTCTCCAGGGTCTCGACTGCTCCGGAGAAGCAATGATTTGTGCTTGTCACAGTTCAACAGCTCATATGTTTTCCCAACCTGGAACCATGATGAATATGATTACTCCTCAGAAATGTGGGGTATAGAAGCTTAGGTTTGCACAAAGTTAACCTGTTACAGGTGATGCCTCTGCGGCCAGTCCCCTGCACAGTAAGAGCCCTGCTGTCCACATCAAAGACTGGTCTAGTCCAGCATCCTGCTTCTCACAGTGTCCAACCAGCTGCCTCTGGGAAGCCCTCAGGCAGGGCATGAAGGGCACCACGGCTAGTAGATGAGGATGGATGTCGAATCTGTCGAATTCTTTTTAAAAATAATCTAAATAAATGAATGGCCATCACCACATCTTCTGGCAGTGAATTTCATTCAGTATTTATGCTCTGTATGAAGAGAAACCCACTCATGGCATTAACTCACTCATACACACATGAATTGACTTCCTGAATCAAACTAAAGGTCCTTCTAGTCCAGCAGTTCTATTCCAATAGTGGCCAGGCCCACATATAGGACATGAAAGCAACAGCCTTCACCCCTCATTTGTCCCTTTGCAACCTATAGCAGTAAACTGCTTCTGAACATGGAGATTCTGAGGTTCCAGGCCTCCATGATTTCAGTTGCTATCCTTGCCATGACAGGCTAAGGCACTCTGGGGAGAGCAGCAAATACATTGTAGATGTGATCCGTAGAGACTCCCTAGACGCCTCTGTAGAACACTGCCAGCCAAGCCCTGCACTTCCCTTTGCTATTCAAGAGCAGGAAAGGGAGGGGTCATTGTGGCTGCTTTTGACTGATGCACCTTGGATATCACACCCAGCCCTGGATACCCCTGCCAAGAAGTACAATCCAACCCTGTACAGTATTTCCCTGTCCTCTTCCAGAGCAAGAGAAGAAATAATGTGAGTGGGTGGAAAGCATGGTGTCGATGCAGCATGCTCATCCAGAAAGTCCAAGGTGCCCTGCCTGGCTGAGAACAGCCAGACAGCCAATCCCCATGCTTTTTCCGCCTGCTCCCAGAAAAGGGGGGGGGGGAAAGCTGCCTTGCAATAGCATTCGATATCAGCCAGCAATTACAGAATGCTGCCATAGCTGTCGAGAGACCTACAAGTACATGAATGCACACTCTGAGGCATGCTTCCGGGCAGAAGAACCTCCTTTTTCCTTTAAAGACAGTCAGAGGAAGTGGCAATCCCAATTAGAACCAGAACATGTGGGGAGGGGAGATTCATTCTTCCCTATGGGCAGTTTTCCTACCAAAATTATTAAAACTATTTAGAGACCACTTTTTAACAACAACAACAACAAAAAGTTCACAAAGCTCTTCCTGAAACTCAACCACCACTTTAGGAACAAATTCCTACTTCAGCTGGGCAGTTTTCAGGAAAAACACAAGATGGGGGATGAGAGGACCATGCCCCAGTTCTAACTAGAATGGCTGCCCTGTACCACCTTTTTAAAGGAAAAAGGGGGCAATTCCAGTTGAAAGCACACCTTTGAAGTATCCATTTAAAGTATGTAGCCACCTTGAGCATTTGCCTTGGCATGGGATAAGGTGGCCGGGGTATTCAAAATAAATAAATAAAATGTGCTCATCTAACTTGGCCCTTAATCTGTCTAGTTACAGTACTTGCAAAAGCCAACCAAGGTTCTGGTCTATAGATGTGTCAGAATGAGATGGTGGAGGAGGTTATAATAGTTAAGGCTGCTATCAGAGAACTATGTTTGAATACTCCCTCACAAAACATCGCACCAAACTAGCACAAAAGTTTTAGACCAGCAGTCCCCTGCTGTGCATGTTTACAAGAAAGTTGTGTATGAGTTGTGTGTGCACATATGTACACACACGCACAGAGGTCCCCGGGCACACCAGGCTCTAGTCTACGTCTGTCATCCCCGTATCTGCCAGGCTCTACACGTGCGATGCCGTCAATCACAACCTTTGACCCGGCGGCGGCAGCTGCGCCTCCCTCCTTCGCACCTTCACGGTCTCCAGCGACGCCCCCTCCAAGATCACCACCAAACGCCGCTTCCCCGCGCGGCGCGCCTCCGAGCCCTCTTCGTCCATGCTCTCTCCGCTCGGATTCGGACGTTTCCTGGCGGAAGCCGAAACCACCTCCATCTTCAAACCAGGCAAGCGGCCCCCTCTTGCTGATGAACGACTGAAGCCACTTCCGTAGCAAGAGATACTACTTCCGGTCCGGAAACCAGGCTTCGGGACCACGAGAGTTGTCACTTCATTTTATGTTGAGCTCGATGAGAAGTCAAATTTAATGTTCCACCCAGACAAACTAGTGTCTCTTGCCAGTTGCTTTAAACGCAAAACGGAGCCCTGGAAGAAGGAGTCGGGGAGGGGAGAGGACTTTTCACAGCATCACGTGAGCACATGCTCAATCTGCCCCGATGTCATGTCTGCCGCCAAGGTTCATATCCGGGTCTTGTATTGCATACCTAGAGAGAGGCAGAGTCTAGAATCACAATTCCATTATCTGAGCGGACTTATTTGGTTGGCATAAACTGTGGGTTGGGACCTGATTTCTGGTGGGTCCTACAGAGTCTCCAATGAAAACATGGGTGATGGAAAGATCATATAACAGGATCTTATATCACATAACAGGAAATATATAACAGGAGGGCAGGACGTCTGGCTCAGTTGGTAGAGCAATCGTCTCATATATGCCTGAAGATCTGAAGGACGGCAGTTCAAGACGGCCGGGGGCCGGAAGTGTCTGTCGGAGAGCTGCCAGCATGCCGAGCTGATAAGTTGCAGAGCCTCTGTGCGGGAGTGGAACTGCAGCTGCAGCACTTGAGTGGCAGTCAAGGTTGCCTGTCAGCTGAAGCGTGGTGAGGCGAACACCAGAGAGAGAGAGAGAGAGATGGACTGTGAAAACATCATCTAGAATGAAGGGTTCTACGAAAGATTAGACATTATTGCATTGTAAAAATTGGAACATTATTGCATTGGGGTTTAGAAAGCCTGCCCATGTAAACCGCCTTTGAATTAAAGTCGGAGGAGAAATCTGATGACCAAAGAAAAGGCGGTATATACTGGTTTATTATTATTTATTATATAACTAATTGTCTCAAGTCCTGAGGCTATTCAGAAATCAGATAGCTGCTAATTGCCCATCAAAGAGCTGAGCTCCTGCAGTTTGCAAGCTTGTGTGAACATAGGGAGATAAATATTTGAGCATCTTTTCTATGGTGTGTGTGTTTTTTCCAAGTGAAGTCCGTCAATGACAGGTAGTGGGGGCAGGTGAAGGCTGGGCCACATAACCTTGAGGCTATTCATTACATTAGGGCTGCCTCGTTACAAGAAATGGATTTTTTGCAATCAAACAAATAAAAATGTTACTTGTAAAAATAAATAAATAAAATATTTCTTTCAAATTCTAATCACCTTGTAAAGCTAGGTGGGTCCTGATAGAGTGTCGTTTTAAAGTGGGTCCCAGTGCTAAAAAGTTTGAGAATCACTGTGCTACAGCATTTTTTTAATCCATGGGAAGTAGTCGCTGTCCATAGGAAATGCAAGAAGTTCTGCAGCAGCGTGTACTGTACTTGTCCCATCGAAGAAAAGAGGGCAGCAAAGACAGGAGGTTTATATGCTCTTACTCCGATCCTGTTTCGTATAAAAATGTATTTGTCGTGTTTTTAAGCTTTTTAAACAATTATTCATTATTTATTTCTATAGCAAAGAGCCGCGGTTGCCTTTTTCCTCAGAGGGTCAAATAAAAGTTCCAACTCCACCCAGAATCTGGGCATGACGTGTCAGTCTATTAATTTGCATCTACGCTCATGAAAGGGCTGAGGTAGTTCCGGTTCGTCCTTGACGCGCTTGGAAGGCGGTCACTTCCGGTGTCCTTTTCTCTTTAGAGGAGCGGCGTGGAAGGAACGGAGGGTGGGTGGAAGAGAGAGCTGTTCCGCTTCTTAGTGCGTTGGAGAGCAGTTATTGCTGGGGATTCAGTGGGTGATGTGGGCTCCTCTAAGCCTAAGCATGTTTACTATTGAGTAATAATACCTTGCATTCAAGCAAGCATGGATAACATCGTGTCCTACGTATCTAGGCTGATAGAGAATAATTGAGAGGGCAGGTGTTGGGTGCGTTGCAGTGGTTGATTTTTTGCTAGAGCTATGTATGCCAACTTTTTTAGTTCAAAATATCTAGTCCCAATATCCTTTAGTTCAAGTCCCAATATCCTAGACTGGGTGTTTTGAGTGCTTGTCCCTGATGATGGTGGATGTGACTTTTTAAAAAGTCTGTAATGCAGTGCTTTTGAGCAGGTTCATCATACTGTTCTATTATGGGAGGGGGAGAAGGTTAGCTGGGGGTGGGGTTAATGCTCCAGATTTGAGGAATAGCTACATCAAACTACTATGCTGTAAAGAAAGCTCTGTGTTCCCCTGTTGCTGGATGATACAAGGAATTGTAGTGAGATAAAATGCTCCAAGTACTGTACATGCTCTAGCAGCAAAATGTTGAATTGGGTATGCTTTTTTGCCCCTTGCTTTACTGTCTACTCTTCTGATAACACAGGGGTGGCCAACCTTCCACCATTAGGGTCTCTGTGTCCTTAAGAGTTGTGTAGAAGATGGAATCTTGGCAGCTGCAATTGCTGCTGGTGCTGCTAAAGCAGCTGCACCTGCTGAAATGCCCTCACCTATACACCCGTTAAAGGCTAGGAGCATTCATGCTGAAAGGTTGGCCACCCCTGTGATAACAGAAGCATGACATTGTGGTTGATTGGCAACTGTATGGAAATTGGCAGGGCTGCTGGGTTTTAGTTGCTTATTCTCTGTCCCCGAACAAAGGTAGTCATGGCTCAGAGCCTGAAGGACTTGGCGGGACGCCTGCCTGCTGGCCCACGAGGCATGGGCACTGCCTTAAAGCTGCTGTTGGGTGCTGGAGCTGCAGCCTATGGTATCCGTGAGTCTGTCTTCACTGGTAAGCCTCCTATCGATGCCTTTGGTATGCTCTTCTCTACCTTCTGCACAACAGCGGTAGCCACTGACTGCTTTTGTCCCTCTTCTTCCACAGTGGAGGGTGGCCAGAGGGCAATATTCTTCAACCGTGTTGGTGGAGTTCAGCCGGATACGATTCTCTCCGAGGGACTTCATTTCAGGTGAGGGACTGTACTAAATGGAAGCATGTATAGAACCGGTCAAACAGTTCTGAAATGTTGACTTCCCCACATTGATAGCTTCCAGAAAACTCCTCTTTTGCAGATAAACTGTATTTTAAACTCTAAACAAAAACAGTCCTTAATTTAACTTGACATCATTTCAAAATATCAAGTCTGCCTTCTTCTTCACAAGCTCTCCCCACTATTTTTTGCTTTGTTTTGGTTTTTGTCAGTCTTGAAGAAGAAAAATCTTTCTCTGGCACTGATACAGCTTCTATCTCAGCTTCTGTCTCTCCTGAAGGTCACGTCTTGAAAGCCGCACGAGGCAGCATAGGGAAGCGAGCCCCAAAATGTAGACTGGCTGCTGCCTGTCTTAGTGCATTGTTTTAAACTGGAGTCAAATATAATAATGGTTTGTTGTGACACTAATAAGGGCGCAATCGTGACGATCGTGCCAGCGACAGAACGAGTCTTCCGTCGCCGGCAGCAGTCGCAAACATGCCATGTTTGCAACTACTCTGTAGCAAGGGAGGCTGGCGCAGAGGCTGGCCTCCCTTGCTCCATCGCTGGAGTGCCCATGCGTCCGCCAGACAAGGTGAGTCGGGATCTAGCGGGGGCAGTCCTGCGGGTGAGGGAGGGGGGCCATTGGCCTAGCTGGCCCAGGAGGGGGCATACCTGCCGGGCCGGCTAGGCCATTTCACGGCCTCCTCTACTTCCACCAGCTATTTAGCTTGCGGAAATCCGAGGAGGCTGATTGGGTCGTCCTGGATTTTCACCCGGGGAAGGGGACGAGCGTGTCCCCTTCCCTGAGTAGACCTTCGGCCCAGCGGCAGAATGGCCGCCGGGGCTCAGGATCCAGATGGCGGCCATGGGCTGGATCATTGCACTGCAAGAGATGCAGTGTGTTGTGGTTTTTTCCCCCCAATACCAAATGAGAAATTGGTATTTGTGTGTGTTAAGATTTTTTTCTTTCCACAAATGTATGTGACTTGATTGGTTTTTCTGATATCTCATATTTATTATATGTTTCTTTTATTTTTTTTCCCCCCTAGAATTCCCTGGTTCCAGTATCCGATCATTTATGATATTCGAGCTCGGCCCCGTAAAATCTCCTCACCAACAGGCTCCAAAGGTGACGGCACAGAGGCACATTTGGCTCTCTTTTTATTTTGTGTCCTGCTCTTCCTCCAAGGAACCCGGGATGGAATGTTTGTCTCTGTAACCCCACCTTTTTATCATAACACGCTATTGGACTGAGAGAGGGTGACTGGCCCAAGTCATTGCTGAGCAGGGATTTGAACCTGGCTCTTTCCCATCTAAATTTTATACTCTAGCCAATGAAACCTTTGGGGAAAAGTAAAATATATGCAATATTTCCTGATCAGACTAAACTTGCTTTACTATAAGACTATAAAATGCATTATACAAAACTTAGTACATAAAATTGTATGTAAAACTCTAAGGACCATTGAACATAACAAGACGTGCTTCTGAGTAGACACAGGATTGTGATGTAAATTCCTTGGTTTTATTCAAGTGATTATTACAAATATAGCCAGTACTAAAGAGGGAATAGCAAGTTGCTGCAGCCAACGTTATATAAGCACCTTGGTTTTTGCCACTGCCAGTTGTAAAAATAGGGAGAAAACACAAACTGAAAATGGAAACCATCAACATTGTTGTAAACAAAAGGAAGCTGTTAGTTTTTTAATTACCTGGACTGAAAGTCTTCTCTCCATACTGGATAACATTGGCATTATCCAGAAACAGTGCAAAAACTCAAAATACCTGTTTACTAGAGGCAACAGCAAGATGAATGTACACACCACAAGCAGCATTCCCTCTTTCAAACTGCTTTCAACTCTCTGGGGAAAACCCTGTAATCTGCCTCCATCTGTTAGTGTGGGCAAAACCTAAAATGTTTAAATACCATTTGACTGCAGCAGCAGCTTGCTACTCCCTCTCTAGTCCTGGTTATATTGGTGGTAATAGAAGTTATCACAACGTAAAAAGCCATCATGAAAAAAAATTTTAGAACGAAAGCTTTCATAGCCTGCAGTAATCTTGTAGGATTTAGGATATACGAGTAGAGAAGCCATGTAAACAAGCCAGCTAGAATTAAAACAATGTCAAAAAACTGCATGCAATCTCCAGACGTTGGGTAATGCAAAGCAGACAAGAATATAGTTTAAAATCTAAGGCTAGAGTTTGTAAAGTCCAATGTTTCGTTCCTTTAGACCAGGAACATTTTCTAGGAGCAATCCAAAGATTGTTAGATGTGGACATCTAACAATCTTTGTCACCGGCACCAAGACCAAGACAACCGGCACCAAGACCATCAACACGACCACCATGACCACTAACACCATGACCATCAACATGAACACCAACACCCCAACGTCGGGAGATTGCATGCAGTTTTTTGACATTGTTTTAATTCTAGCTGGCTTGTTTACATGGCTTCTCTACTTGTATATCATGAAAACAACTATCATGAAAACTTGATGTTAAGAGCTAAATGTGTATTTTCAAACACAGACCAGTTTCTTTCACATGCTGCAGAACAGGGAGGAATCTGAAGCTGGTGAGAGAATTTGAGAGAGTTGCACGTACCTGCAGTACATAGGAATTGTAATGGCTTAATATTGTAGATGGTCTTAAAGTTATTAGAAAGCGTTTTGAAGAAATAGAGGACAGGTACCATATTCTAAAGCCTTGCCTTAAATACCTGAAAACATGTACTTATTCTAAAAACATTTCATAAGTCTTTTTCAGTGTTCCTCCAAATTCCCAGGTTTTCTGGGGGCGTTTCCCCCAGGCCTTCACATTTCTAGTTGCTTCATAAGCAGCATAATGGTTCTGTGGACAAGGTGGAAGAAGCCTGTGTAGGGAAGGGTACTAAAATTGTGGAGGGGAGGGCTTTAAGACAGCCTGTATAGAGGAATGCAACTTGGCGTGTCCTAGGTGTATAATCAGAACTGGAAGGGGAAGTAGGATAGATCTCTGGGATGGTGGGTGACTGATTGGATTCTGACTCTGCTTCTAGACCTGCAGATGGTGAACATTACCTTGCGTGTTTTGTCACGTCCCAATGCTGCTGAATTGCCCACTCTGTACCAGCGCCTTGGTCTGGACTATGAAGAACGGGTCCTGCCTTCCATTGTCAATGAAGTGCTCAAAAGTGTGGTGGCAAAGTTCAACGCTTCACAGCTCATTACCCAGCGAGCTCAGGTGTGTTTCCTTCCATTGCAGGCAGGAGCCACCCTGCCTTTCACTGGATGTTGGGCTATATAGTAAGGTATGGTATTAAGGTATATGGTATATAGTAAGGTATGGTATGGTAGTAAGGTATATAGTAAGGTATATGTTGGGCTATATAGTAAGCAGGCCTCCAGGTTGCTGGTGTGGACTGTCTCTCTCAGTGATTGTGGATGGTTTAAGTCCGAGGAATTTTGCAGGCGAGAGATTCTACCCTGATTTCCAGTGCTCTTTGAGACTCTACCATTTTGTAACTCTTTGTGAGCTGAAAGGAACTCCTTGCCCAGTGGTCTGATTATTTAGTGTAAGGGTACAATGATGAATGCAGAAGAGGAAGAACCAGATCTATGCAGATTATTAAGGACTCAAAACCATGCTGTCATCTCTGTGCTTCCCAAGATGGTGTACCAATGGCAGAGGGAGAAACAAATGCTGACGAAGAAAGCGCTTCACCTTAAACCATTTTGGTAGGAGCTAAAACAGGGCGCAGCAGAAAAAGATGCCACCAAATGTTCTATATAGCTGAAATTTGGGACTAATGCCTCTGTTTGGGGTGATAAATGGGAAGTGTTCTCCCATTAGCTCTGGCAAGCCTCTTTATCATCTTAATTGGTACTGATAATTTTTTTCTTATATAAATATAGCAAGCTTCTCAAAAGCTGGAAAATGAGCACAATGGTACCCATGTATAAGAGAGGGGATAAGATTCAGTTCAGTAGACTCATAAAGGCTATGACATCAAAATTGAACACATGTAACTTTTTGGTCAAGTAAGCAGAATTTGATGTGACACTAGCCACTAGCATAGATGACTTTTAAAGTGGGTTAGACTTCACCAGAGGTTCCCAACCTGTGGTATACGTAGTGATGTCATCAGCACTTCCGGTGGTACACAGCAGCCCGGAGGCGTACGGAGGTGGTACATGCAGCAAAAAGGGTGGGAACCTCTGGGTTAGACAAATGTATGGAGACAAATGTACGGAGTATGTCATCACTGACTGCTAGTTATGATGGCTGTATGCTACCTCCAGGTTCAGAGGCAGTATGCATTTGAATGTTGGTTGCAGGGGAATGGCTGGAGAGGATTATGCCCTCATCTCCTGCTTGTGGGCTTCCCAGAGGCCCTGGTGGACCATTATGGGAAATGGGATACTAGACCAGATGGGTTTTCAGCCTGATCCAGCAGGACTCTTATGTTTACAGTACTCCCCCCCCCCCATATCCGCTGGGGATATGTTCCAGGCCCCTCTGTGGATACTTGAAACCGTGGATAGGAGCAAACACCCCCTCCATGGTTTCCTAAGGGCCCCCCACCCTGCCTCCCCTGCGGGCAGGCGTGTGCCCCCCCCAGCTCTTATTTTTCTTTCAGCAAGCTTTGTTTCTACCTTAAAACAAACAGAGAAGCAGCTTCCATTGCAGGCAAGTAGAATGAGACTTAAGTCCTAGAGAGGCTCTGCAAGGTTTCTGTTATCCTTGCAGAGCCTCTCTAGGACTTAGTCTCATTGTACTTGCCTGCAGTAAGCCAGAGGCTGCTTCTCCTGTTTAAGGAAGAAATGGAGCTTACTAGGAAAAAAGTAACAGCCGGGAGGGGGGGGTCCCCCGCGATCTGTGGATAACTGAAACCGTGGGTATGGGGGCCCACCTGTATTATGCAAGAATGGGCCACGTTCAACAATATTCTTAGTGAAGAAAGAGCAGTCTGGGTTGGAAGGAGCAAAGTTAATCGATGTTATGTTCTGGATCATTTTATAAGGATGCAAAGGGCTCCTCCCTTACATTTATGTGGCATCTATAACTCTTGCAACAGTATTTGACAAACTTAACTGTGAAAGCTAATGGTTAAAGCTCTGGAATTCCAGCATAGACAGGAGATTGTTTGCTTGTTCCAGAATTTTACATTCTGACACATCTGTGAAAGTAGGTTTGAATAATTGACAGGTGGTGGAGTTAATACCCAGTATGAGTAGGTGCACTGGAGTTTGACACACACACACACACACACACACACACACACACACACACACACACACACAATGTAAATTATATAATTTTGGAGGTTTTATGAATGAAGTGATTTTCAAAGCTCCTAGGGACTCTTATACGGTTGTATAAACTGAGGGGTGTTGCTGTTGGGGACTGCTCATAGGGATAGAAGCTGATGCAAAACCTGTCATTTCAGGTGTCTCTGCTTATCCGACGGGAGCTGACTGAGAGGGCAAAGGATTTTAGCCTGGTTTTGGACGATGTAGCCATCACAGAACTAAGCTTCAGCAGGGAGTACACAGCAGCAGTTGAGGCCAAGCAAGTGGGTGAGTTGGAACCCCAGTTCTGTTCATTTCTCTCTCTCTCTCCCTCTCTCTCTGTGTCCGCTCTTTTGTTTTTAAATCAAGGACAAGTGCTCTGTTTTGAGAAGATTAGGCTACACATCTTGTCAATAACAAATAGTGCAACTGTATGCATGACCACACAGAGGTAAGACCCCTGGAGCTCAGGAGCTTCCAGGTAAGTGTCGGATTGCAGCTTAAAAACCCTTGGAAGTAAATAATGGAGAGACTACAGCGAATGGTTTTGACTCCCAAGGACACTGTTTCTGTTGGTTTTTCTCTTCTAGCCCAGCAGGAGGCACAGCGAGCCCAATTCCTGGTAGAGAAGGCCAAGCAAGAGCAAAGACACAAGATTGTTCAGGCAGAGGGGGAAGCCACAGCTGCCAGAATGATATCCTTGCTTAGCTGTGGGGAGATAGGCTGCTACAGTTGTCCAAGAAGTTGGGAAAGGCTCTCTCCCAGAACTGCCATTCTCTCCCCAGGCTTTTGAGTTGGCGCTGTCCTGGCAAGCAATACTCTGCAGTTGTGGACAGAACAGCATCAGTTCCTGGTCACTAGGAACCATTGTTGCTTTGATTTTTACTTTACTTTGAGGTTTACGGGGTTCTTGGGAGTGATCCACTGTTGCCAGAAGAGAAGCAGCAGGTGGAGGTTTCTCCCTCCCAAGAGCTTTTGTGTGCACGCTCCCCCTGCCCCCCGACCAGGGATTTTGCAAGCATAAGTTGAAGGGAGGGGCTGCTCTGTTTCTGTCAATCGCCTCCATGCATGGAGGCCCCAGTACCTGTGGGATTGGGGGAGGAGGTGTTGGGACCATTGAGCTATTCTGTGCAATCCAGTACTGCAGCGGTTCTCAAACTGGGTCATGGCCCAAGTTTTGGTGGTCATGAAAATGACAAGCTGATAGCTGACAAGGCAGATGTATTGAGCTCTTTGGAAACTGCAAGGAGCAGCATGTGTGTTTACTTGCAAGTAGGTGAATATGCCTTGGTCCATTTTGCAGGGCAGGTTGAGGGGGAACGCAGTGCCACCAGAATGGTCCTGATCTGATGAATGCAAACCCCAACAAACTCTCGAAGGAAGTCACTCAAGCTAACAAGGAGAATGTATTGAGCCCTATGGAAAGTGTAACTGAGCCATACATGCTTGTTTGTTCGTGAGTAGGCAACCCTGACTCAGCTCTTAGTGAAGGCCAGGCAAACTGATTGTGAGCCCTTTTGGGACAGGGGGCCATTTAATCATTTGATTTTGTCTGTAAACCGCTTTGAACTTTTTGTTGAAAAGTGGTATATAAATACGGTTGAGGTTGAGGTGGGTGAGGGTGAGGTGGTTGAAGTTGATGATGATGATGATGTTGAAGATGTTGATGTTGATGATTAATAGGTGGGCCCTGATAGTGTCGTTTTTAAAAAGTGGGTCCCGGTGCTAAACAATTTGGGAACCGCTGCAGTACTGCATTTTGTGGAGCAGGGGTATCGGGAAGGAGGAGCACTCCTGTCAAACGGATATCCCTTTCTCCGAACTTGAAATGCTTTGCGTGCAGCACACTTTGCACAAGGATCTTCCACCAAATAAATGGGGGTAGGGTGGACTGGTTGGTTGATTCCTAGAAGGTAGAGGAAGTTTGGGGAGTAGGGACTAAGTTCCAAAATGAAGAGATGTTGCCTTAACCGTTTCTCCACATGGGTGAAGCCCTAGGCAGGAACCCAGGTTATATCCAGTTGCGCAAGATCCGTGCTGCTCAGAACATCTCCAAGACGGTGAGTTTGGGGAAGGTGCAAATCGTTTGCACATCCCCAGTGCTGCTCTTTCTTGCTTCTCTTACACCAGGCCAAATGATGTAACTAAGGCGAATGTGATGTGCTTCTCTTGATGTCTGCCTCTCGCCCTCTTTTAGCTCTACAAGAGGAGAGGGGCTAGGTATTGATCTGTGCATCTTGGCAAGGACCTGGGAGTTTCTGGCCCTTCTTGTAAGAACAGATCCAAATCATGTTCAATGTGCCACACCCAGGCATGGCCACTTACAGACCACAGTGTGTCACAGGCCGGGAAAAGGCTCACAGGAAAATTCAGACTGATGGAGAAGCAGAATGAACGCGAGCATTTCAAAGGCTGATGGTCCTGGATTGGAAGGAATAGGTGATAGCAGAACCGGGGCGCTGCCTGTTTTCTGAATGAAAACAAAGATTCAAGATAGTCCAACACTTACAGTTTAAGCCACCGCAGTTCCTTTTTGTTTTCTGGTCCCTGGACCCCACTAGAATGTTCTCCAGAGCAACATGAACTAGTCCGCCTATTCGAAAAGGTGGAATTCTCAAAATTTTATCTATAGTCTCCAGAGCAGTGGTGGTTCTACATTTTTCTATCCCACTTTGGCAGCTTGGTTTTTAAACCATTTTTTTTTTTTTTTGGAATTCAGAGATCTGAAGTCTAAACAAATCTAAATATTGCAGGATCTCTGAGCAAATGTGGGCTTCTCCTTTGTTCGTTGCACTACTAGGCCTTTTGCTAGCCATCCCTCTTTGTGTCTCGTGCAGATTGCTGCGTCCCAGAATCGTGTGTACCTCACATCTGACAACTTGGTGTTGAATCTACAGGAAGAGAGTTTTACTAGGTAAGGTGGGGCTTGTAAAGATTAGCTTCTGTGGTGGTGGGGGGGCTTATAAGCTCCATTCCCCAAATGTAGTTGAGGGATTGTGAAAGCACAGGTGGTCTGTTGAAGCCGGCCAGTAGCCGCCCCTGGAGGGGAGACTACTGCTGTCTAAGCCATTTTGAGCTTCTTGAAGGAAAAGCAGAGACTACATAATGAACAAACAAGGTATCTTGCTCCTTGGGTATTGTAAACCCAAGCGTGTAAACACGCTTGCCATTAAACCTCTGGGTTGATGCTACACACCTATGTGCACACGTACACACTCCTCCCCACACTCGAAGATGTAGAACAGGCTCACCAGATCTTTCTAATATTTCTCTTTTATATTCCTCTTTTCTCCCCGTATGTCGGCATTTTGTTCCTGCTCCTCCACATGCAGAGGCAGGTAAGTAATAGTGGAGTGTGAGAGAGAGAAACTCGTCACAATTCATGGGGGCAAATAGTGTTGTTGGGGAAGGGGAACCATATATTGATGGGAGACTTGCGCTGTTAAAATATTGGGGATTGGAGGCTGGAGAAGTAGCCAAATCACTTGGGTTTGGTTTAAGTTGGAGGTTATTTTGAGCAGAATGAACATGAAGATGGGTGAAGCGTTTTTAGTCATTGGGAGAAGGGACCATGTAGTAGTAAAAGTTGTAGTAAATTTTGAGTAATCAGCAGCAGCTCCTTCTCTCGCTGTTTCTCTGCTGAACAGCATTCTGCACAATTTCATTCTGTACAGCATATCTGTGTTCCCCTTGAAAATGTCCACAGAGTAGATGAAACGTTGGGACTGATATTGACAATGATGTGGATTCTTTGTGTCTTTATATATTTTTATATATTTTAAACTGGAATTCCTCTTTTTTGATATTATAAAAAAAATTACATGATCTTTTAACCCATAAAAATCTCTACCTCTTTTTTACAATATGTCTGATCATGAAAATATTCATGCTACAATAAAGCTCTGTATCTAAAGGAATATAACATTATGCAAAGGCCTGATATTACAGCAGCACAAGGGAGGAAGAGGGGACGGCAGTAACAAATCCTGTATTCTGCCATACCCAGTTTTTGAGGCAGCAGTGACCAGTGTTTGGCGCGTACAGTATGTGCGTCTTCTCCAGCAGAAGATCCTTCTGTTGTTCAGAGGCTTTCTTTCCATTCCCCACTGTTCATGTCATTCTCTAAGCAGGAAAATGTGTTCTTCTCACCGCCTGATGCAGAGGCGTCGCTGGAGCGTGGCGGGAAGGGCGGACCGCCTGGGGGCGACGCGCGCAATGGGTGACCCGCGGTCCCGCGCATGTACCCGCGCGCCACGCGCAGGCGGTCCTCCCCGCCGCGCTCCAGCGACGCCTCGGAGCATCCGCCCTTGGCGGAGCTCCAAGGCCTTCTGAAGGAACCCCGATGCACAACGTCATATTTACAAGGTTTAGCGCATGCGCAGAACGTTTGAGGGCAAATTTGCCCTCAGAAACGTACTGCGCATGCGCGAAACCTTATAAATATGTCGTCACGCATCAGGTCTCCCTCGGAAGGCCTTGGAGCTCCTCCGAGGGTGGACGCTCCGAGGCCTCCTCCTGCCCAAGACAGCCAGCCGGCGAGGACGTCTCCGGAGCCGGCAGCAGCGGAGGCTCCGCTGCTGTCGGCTCCGCAGACATCCTCGCCAGCCGGCTGTCGGGTGGCACAAGGGTCATTAGGGCGACGCGCGCCCTAGTGACGCTGCTGGCCTGATGACTAGGATTGACACCCAATTAAAGAAATCTTAAGTTAAATGATCATATTAGTCAATGATCACCCAATGAATACCCAAAAGTTCAGAAGCAAAAAAACATTTTTTTCTTTTGAGATGGTGTGTGTTGTGGCAGGTATAATTTGCAGCGGCATTTCTTCCCCAAGATATTCCTCTTACCATCTACTTTTTATGAATATTTTGGTATTCCCCACCCCTAATTTTTAACTAAATTTGGACAGTTTTGAAATAGGAAGTTGCCCTCTGCTGAGTCCGAATGTTGGTTTGTTTTGGCTCAGTACTGTTTACACTTGCTGGCAGTGGCTCTCCAGGCTTTGGGGCAGAGAAAGGTCTTTCTCAGCCTTACCTGGAGATGCTAAGGATTTTCCTCCATCCCCAGATTGAAGCACCTTTTACCAAAATGTTGAAGGGTTGCAGCATGTCATGGTTTAAATCAGTTCAAGGTTTTTTTGGGGTGGTGGTAGTGGAGGCCTGGTTCCATCCTTGGTCCCCAGGCCCACGTGGCATGCTGGGCTCTCTCAATCCTCTAATGCCTCTTTGTTTGTTTTTTTCTCTTTCAGTGACAGTCTCCTGATGAAACAGGTGAAGAAGAAATGAAATAGTGGCTGCCTCCTAGAATCACCCAGATGACCAGCAGAATGGGAGTCATGGGCAGCCTTGCTACTGCCCTGCACACCTCTTCTGCCCCTAAGGATTCTCCTTTGCCTGGTCCTTGCTTTCAGTTGTCATCTTCACTTGTGTGAACTTCCCAGCCCATCTCTAAGCCCTTTCTGGCTAACCTGGCTCCTGCTTTTTTTTTTGAGAACTGCCAGCAATGAGAACCAACTAAAGAATCAGGCTCCATGCTGAGGCAGAGGGGTAGACCTTACTGCCCACTTGGACATGTCTTGACACCATACCCCATCCTGGAAGGATTGAGGAAGGGTGGGCAGGAGAGAGTTTGCATAATGCCATCATCGCAGGTGGTAAACTGATTTTCTTTGTATGTACTCATTAAATTGTTCTCTTCCTGCTGGGTCTGGGCAAGGCCTTGGTTCATATTATATAGACCATGTGTCACCTCTGTGGGGGTCATGCTCTCCCCTCCCCTGCCCCGCATTGAGCACCTCCGTCTCAGGAATATAGATGGGGCGTGGGGGCTTCTGCAAGTGCTATGATGATCTCCATTTTATGTAAGTTTTATCACCTTGTGATTCACAACTTTATAAAAATAAAATCAGGTCCAAAATCCTTCCGGTATCACTGTAAATGGAGTTGAGTTTTATAAGGGAATGATCATCCACAGGGGAAGAGAGGCCCTCGTGCAACAAGGAGAAAAGATGCCCATTCGTCTCCCTCGGAGGTTCTCCACCCTTTGGAAAACATTAGTGCATACGATTCCCTAGTGCACCCTTTTAACTAAACTGGTGGGGAAAGGTGTATTGCATTAGTTCTTACTAGACTGCTGCTCTGTCACCTGTACTTATTTTGAGCATCACAAGAATTCTCCCTGTTCCCCTAAGACCACTCTTTCCTTTGGACTGTTCTGTGAATCAGTGCCAGGCTTGTGTCCCATTGAGTTTTAATGCAGCCTTCCAGCAAAAACAGTTTCTGTTTGTTGCTTACTTAGAACTGAAAGAAGGGGGAGGGGGGGTCAAGCACCCAGCAGACTTTGGCTTGCCTGATTGCTGTGCAGGTGTGGACTATGCACAGATGACTAAAGGAGCAGATTCTTGACCTTTCATTGGCCTTGTATTCAGAAACAGAGCAATACTTAACTATAGCAAACTAACCTTGGCTTGGTTTCTAAAGTTTCAGTTGAAAAAAATGTATTGGGAATGACCAAAAAAAAAAGCCTGCTGGGCTGAGCAGGTTGTCCATATAGAAAAGATCTTAGTTCTTCAAGACAAGGTGGGGTAGTTCTTTTTTCATCAAAAGCACAACACACAGGCTGTGTGTACGTACAAGGGGAAAAAAACCAATATTTAAACAGTAGCTAGCATGCAGTTGGATAATGGAATGAGCTACCTGAGGAACTGGGCAGGGGGCAGAATGAATTAAGATGTGAGGTTGACCAAGGGCAGTGGTGGCCAGTCTGGTTGACAGATGTGCCATAAGTAATGTCCTTAAGTATGCCATAATCTGGGTACAGTAGGAGGCCTTTGGCAATCTGTTCTTTTGAGCAGGTTCTCATGGCAGATAGTGACCCTGTGACTGGGTTATACCACTTTATCCAGAAGTTGAAGGGCTCATGTTTTTATTCAATTGTTTTTTTTAAATGCTGGATATAGAAAGCTGGCAAGAAACAGGTACAGATACCCAGCTACCCCTGCCTTGAAGTTGTGCGTCTTGAGTAGGAGAATAGGGAATAGCTGGTTGGAGCTATAGTCTCCATGCCCCACTAAACGTTCAGTTTCTCTTGGTCCTTGCAAAACATGCTACAAATTACTACTGTCTGGCACCTTACTGCCTGAACCTTGATGGTACAATGACTGCTTCCTAACATGGTTCTTTGATCTAACAATATTATAGTCTGGCACAAGAGGGCAGTGTTCTTCCAGGTAATGAAAGCAGGAAAACATTTTTATCCCAAGGAATGTGGGGGAGG
This sequence comes from Plestiodon gilberti rubricaudatus, assembly GCA_026170595.1. Classification (NCBI taxonomy): domain Eukaryota; kingdom Metazoa; phylum Chordata; class Lepidosauria; order Squamata; family Scincidae; genus Plestiodon; species Plestiodon gilberti. The sequence continues at coordinate 102,240,485 of JANXHW010000002.1, read as the reverse complement.
GTGCCGCTGTCCTTATTTTGTTAAGGTTCCATAATTTTTTGGACAGTAGAATGCAGTGATGAATGAACAGAGGGGGTAGGGAGCTTAGCAAGTCTCTAAGTTGCCTCAGAATGCCTTCACATCTTACAATTTGAAGTGCAATAGTATTTGAAAGTCTACAACTCAAATACATCTGGTTTATTTACAAAGTAAAGAAAACCAATTAGGAAATTTATCCATTATTTACAGGAGCATAGCAGGAAAGCTGAGGTTGGCACCAAGCCAACCTGATAGCTTGCAGCTGTTGACAGACACAAATCAAGACTAGCTCAAGTGAAGCTTCATACAATAAGTGGAAAGCAACCAAATGAGGAAGACATTCAGCCCAAAGGCAGCATATCCAACTCCTTGGCCTGGCAGGAGCTGGGACCTGGAATGGCATAGAGCCCCTTTTCTGCAGGTATCTGAACAAGGCACAAGGAACTAAAAAGTCTGGACCCCAAGAAGCAGGGGCTTTATAGAGTCAGATTTCTACCCTGCTTTTCATTCAAAATCCTAAAGTGGCTCCTCAAGTTCTCAGAAACTTTAGCATCCTGGGGAAACAAGCGGTCAGAAACTGCCTTTAAAAAGGCAAAGGCTGGAAAGCAATTGGGTCTAACTGGATTTACTTGACAGGGGAGTCCAAGAGGGAATGAGGACAGCCATAATATTGCAGTTGTCAGGTACCAATTTGCATATGTGCCAGGGACTGCAGAGATGCTCATAGATGGCTAGGCACAAATATGGACAAGAGAGAGAAGGAGAGGGCCTGTGGCGTTAAATATGGGGCTTGGATCTATGCAGACTGCCTTGTGAGGCTTCCACTGCAAAGGGAGAGGACAGCTTCAGACAGTGAATTTTGTGTGCTATTTGGGCAGAATACAAGGCAGGTGGATCTGAACCATGGGACATAATCCATTAGAAGATTTCCTGAGCAAGCCCTATTGAAATGAATGAGAACGGTGTGCAAGAGTCATGTTAACAGGTGAGAGGGGAAAGTGCCATCTGGGTTTTCCATCGACAGCACCAACGTGTCTTGGACCGGCCCTGTGCAGTTCAGTAAACCTTTGAGGGAAAGTTCTTAGCAGGGAACAAGACAATCTGCATCTGCCGCAAATAAAACGGGAAGTTGCGCGACCTTATTTTTTCTTCAGGGAGCCCTTTGGTTTCTTCTCCTTCCCTGAAGGCCATTGCTTTTGCCCTTTCTCCTCTTTCTTGCCTTTGGCATTCTCTAAATTCTCATAGAGGGTTGGTTCTTCCTTCTGCCTGTATTTGGGGTGGAAAAAGAACAAAGAACAGTGATCTAAGCAACCTGAACTAGGAGCAAGGACGTGGAAGAGAAGTGAGAGAGTGCAAACAGGAGGAGTGGTAAAGACCTCACAAGCTCTCTCCTGTAGGGCAATTTCCTGGTTTGAGGCAAAACAGAGCTTAACTATTTCTCTGAACTAGCAAGTTGTTTTGCACCTGTCCAACAAACTATAATATCCTGGTTTGGATGAAACAAACTGTATTTTAGATGAAACAAACTGTGCCCAAGAGGGCACCCGCTACTGTTGGTTTCTCCCCCACCCCATCAGTTCCACTTGACAATGCCCCCGAACCTACAGAACTGTGTTTGTGCCCCCACCCCTAGAAAAGAACAATGTTTGTGTACTTAAAGAACAGCATGCCACTATCAAATCCTCCGGAAGTGTTACGGTTTTCTGTGACCTTGCTACAACTAGGTGAAATGGTGCTATAGTAATTGTATTCTTACTTGGAGGATTTTCGTGAGGCCTTTATGTGTGAAGTCTTCTGTGTAGGTGGGTAGGTTATGTTTCCATACTCGCACTCATTCGGTCTTCCTTTCTGAGTCTGCAGCAGAGAAAAACAAAATCAGGGATTTTATAAACAGTAGCAATGTATGGTTGCGAGAGTTGGACCATAAGGAAGGCTGAGCGCCGAAGAATAGATGCTTTCGAACTGTGGTGCTGGAGAAGACTCTTGAGAGTCCCTTGAACTGCTAGGAGATCAAATCAGTCAATCCTAAAGGAAATCAACCCTGACTGTTCCCTGGAAGGACATGTACCGAGGCTGAAACTCAAATATTTTGGCCACCTAATGCGAAGAGAGGAGTCTCTGGAGAAGACTCTGATGCTGGGAAAGATTGAAGGCAAAAGGAGAAGGGGAAGGCAAAGGATGAGATGGTTAGACAGCATCACCGATGCAACGAACATGAAAATGAGCGAACTCAGGAAGATGGAGGACAGGAAGGCCTGGCGGGATGTGGTTCATGAAGGGTCGGACACGACTTAATGACTGAACAACAACAAGTGCCTGCTGTAGAATGGTACGGTGCCTCTGCACATACCAAGAGCTCCCATATCAGACAGACAGCAAAAGAGGTGGAGCTGCAGGTGTGGTTGAGGAGGGAAACTGAAGTGTTCCACCATAGCAATCATGGGGGGAAATGAAGCAGGCCATCCCCTTCCACCCAGACTACTTTACCTGTTCCCTTGAGGAAGCTCCTGTATGGGCTTCCTCTTCTGGCCAGGACACTAGCTATCAAGTCTCCAGCTCAGTGCCAGCCACTTAGCTCCCTGAGCCAAGTGGAACTCACAATGGCCATGCCAGTGGTAAGACAACTGCTAGCTCCCTGGGCAAGTGTCTCTGGGGTGTGCCTAAGTGCTTTCAGGTCAGGCTTGGGTTAGGCACTCTGAACTTGGGTTCAGAGTAGGTTAGGCACTTGGGTAAGGCCAGGGGTGGCCAACCTTCCACCATTAGGGCCTCTGCATTCTTAAGAGCTGTGTCAAAGACAGGATCTTGGCATCTGCAAGTGCTGATGGTGATGCTAAAGCAGCTGCACCTGCTGAAATGCCTTCCTCACCTATACAACCACTAAAGGGCCAGGAGCAGCATTCATGTTGAAAGGTTGGCCACCCCTGGGTTAGGCACTCTTGGTAGAGGCTGCTCTCCCCATCCTCCTGTGCTAGAACCTGCCAGAGTGTGCCAAAGATACAGAATCATGGGGTGGTGCTTGCACCCCTCGCCCCTACCTGCATGACATCCAGTTTCTTTTTGGTGGTCTCTATGAACTGGCAGATGGCCATGTAGATGAACTTGTACTGAGCCTCGGTTTGTACCATTCCAGAGCGCTGGGCCCGAACTATCTGAATGGCCTTTGGGATATCTATGTCACAGTCCAACCCTGAGGGAAGAAGACAAAGAAGCAACTTTATGATTATATTTTTAAAAAAGCAACTCTGCCTTTCTCCCTTTGGGGGCTTGAAGCGGCATACAATATCAATTACTCTGGGTCAGCTCTCTCTTAGAAGGCATAAGACATCTGTGACCTCACAAGCAGGGAGAGTGAACAGGATCAGCAGGTGGGGAAGGGTGTGTGTGTGGGGGGGGGGAATCCAGAGTCTGCTGCTAGTGTGGCTGTAACTTCAAGCAACATGGATGTGGAGGAAGTGCAGTGCTGACCTGCGGTGTAGACGCCAAGGTTGTTTTCCTACCCAAAGAGGTTGTGAACTATACCGGTTGCCAGGGCCTCTGAGAGGAATTTTAACAGGGGGTACAAAGTTTCTTTGGGGCCCCTTCTCAAAGGGGGAGGAGCAAAACAGGGTAAGGGGGAGGGCAGCAATAGCCGGAAAAGTCTCCAGAGCCCAGGTCTACCAGGCTTCCCAATGCAGCGCCCAGGTCTACCTGCTCGGTAGACCTGGCCCAGTCACCGTCCTTCACTCTCCATGAGGCCAGCTGAGATCCCAGGAAATTTCTGGAACCGCTCCTTTGGCTCCTGGGCCCCCTTTTTGACGCTGGGACCAGGTACACTTTACCCCCCCCCCCTCACATGGGCCCTGCCTGTTGCAAGTACAAGCGAATCTCCCCGTTGGAAGAGAAAGTGAACAGGCTCAAGGAATGCGTTTTTTATGCTGCAACTCATTTGGAAGAACCAAAAGGTCCTGGACAAGGCAGAAGAAACTCTCCCGGAAGGGGGACAGAAGGAGGGAGGAGAGGAAACCTCCGTGGAAGGGATGGCATGTGACACAGAGAAACAGGAGACGTTCTCTGCAACTGGAGCTGAGCAACTGATACCTATCAGGCTCACGCTACAGAGGAAGCACACCGACCCATCGGGACAAGTATCACCACCCCAAAGGCCTGCAGGGTGGGGAGGGAGACTCAGTTACTCATGGCTGAGAGGAGCCCAACCACTATCCCAAGGACAGGAGGAGACGTATGGTGATGGCGAGGGACTCCCTACTGAGAGGGAGAGAGGCAGCAGTGTGCAGACTGGACATGTCATCTCAGGAAACATGCAGTCTTCCTGGTGTGCGTATCTGGGATAGGACGGAGGGGTTGCCAAGTCTCATCAAGCGAGCTCCAAAGATGTCATTGTTGGGAATAGTTTGGATTCTTGGACCATGGCCTGCATTACCAGTGTGAAGGACTCTTGGTGGGGGATGGGTTTCACCCCACGAGGCGTGGGGAGGATACACACATGTGGACTATGAGGCTCTGGTGTTTGGCCAAAAGCACTCACCAGCAGTAGCCCTCAAACAGTGGTGAGAATTACCTGGTGGAAACTGCTGTCTCATGAATGACTTGGCTACCCACAGGGGACGGCCAGCCCTCATTCCCGAAGGGCAAAATAGGGATTTCAAGAGAGAGGAGGCTACCTAGTACCTGCTGCCCTCTTCTATCATCTGCCTTTACCCAAGGATGCTAGGGATGGAGAACAGAAATGACCTCACCTTTCGTAGAGATCATATCCACAATCATATCGATGACAATGATGGTACCAGTGCGACCGATCCCAGCACTGTGGGAAGAGACACAGACGGAGATTAGGGAAAATGGCACTGCATTCGTTATAGTAAGAAGTATGCTGGATCACTGCAAACAGGATTCTATTTGCAGCAGCAGCAGCAGCAGCAGCCGCCCCTGAGAAGCTGCCAAGGTGATGGCCTACTGCAGCTGGCTGTTCCTTCAGCACTTTGTACTCAGAGGTATACTGCCTCTGAACATGGAGGTTCTATTCAGCACTCATGGCTACAGCTGTTGATAGAACCACTATTCTCCATGAACTCATCTAATCCTTTCGCTCTAAACTAGCAGTCATCACCACATCTTTGGGGGTGGGGGAGGGGGAGGGAAATTCATAAGTTAACCGGGCATTGTGTGAAGAAGCACAAGTCTTTTTCCTTGCAGTATGCAACCATTAGAGATGGACTCTCAATTCCCTCCCAGGCTGGGATTGCAGAGACAGCATCCGCAATGTTAGCAGTACCAGGCTAGGTGCTAGCCGCTGTATTATGTGTTTCCCACATGACCCCTGCATATAAGCCATAGGAGGGAGGGTGCAAGCTCAAGGTGTGCTCTTGCACCCCCATTTAGTACGAACAAGGTCCTCTGCACAGAAAGCAAGCTCTTTGCACACAAAGAAAAGATCCGGTTGATATTAAGGGCTCGGTGCAGTGAGCAAAGATGTATATCCTAGAGCTGGAGTTCTCATTCAGAGGAATTTTATCAGGAGGTACAAAGTTTCTTTTGGGGCCCCTTCCCTACATATGAATTTGGCTCCTGGGGCCCCTTTTTTGCTCCAGGGCCCCCTTTTTGACCATTTTTTTGCCCTGGGCCTGGGTACAAATTACCCCCTAATCCCCCTTCTCAGAGGCCCTGTAACCTCAACCAGTGGTACTAGTACCACCAGTGGTACTTCGGCTGACTGCTAGTGGTACTTGGACCACCAGACTACTGGAACCCCGCTCCAACTTTCGGCAGCACGTTTTTGCTCCCGAGAGGCTCCTGCCTTTGGTCAAGCCTCTCAGGAAGGCTGAGAAGGGTCCTCCCACCCACCCAGAGCCTCCTACCTGCGTTTTCTGGTCTCTGAAATCCTGAAAACCCAGAAGTAACTGGCGATGATGTCATTGCCAGTCACTTCCAGTGGTACGCAGCAGGAGAGTGATGCAGGAGATGGTACTTGGCCGGGAAGGGGTTGAAAACCCCTGCCCTAGAGTCCAGGCCTAAACACTGCTGCCCTGTGTGAACCAGCCCTGAAATGCAGATATCCCTGGGAAGGGATGTTACTTCTTTCAATAGTTGCCTCTTGGGAGAGGCTATAAGCTCAGTGGAAGATCAGAAAGTTCCAGGTTCAAACCCTGGCATCTCTTTTTTTTAAATTAAAGCTAAAGGTCTTGAGCAGGAAAATACTGGCTGAGATCATGGGGAGTTTCTCCTAGTCGGGGACTGAGTAGACATTCCTGGACTTGCTCAGGCTTTGGAGAACAGCTGCCAGGCAGAGTTGAGTGTACAGGGCTAGACTAGACCAATGGTGTCCCTTTGTATAAGGCAGCTTTATATGCCAAAGAGACCTCAACGAACTGGTGCAAATGCAACGCTGCTGCCTGATCTCCAGAAACGCCTTGTCGTGCGTGTGCTCCTCCTCCTGACCTCATGTGCAAGAAGAGGCCTTCTTCCTTCCCTTCAGAGCTAGCAATGGTTAATGCACCACACCAGAGTCCTTAGCCCGCACAAGTGAATTTACAACCTATGATTTGCAAACATTTTGACAGTTCGCTTTGAAAAGGAAGGCGAGTGCAGGCCTGCCTGGCATTCTTGATCTCTTAATCACGGGTCAGACATTGGAGAGCATTATACATGCACCAGCCTTAGTAGGGAAGGGGAATCATGCGTCTACTTCCTTTAGGGAGGTGAATATCAACTCAACTGGGGTTTCTCCAGTTAGGTTTCTTCTCATCCTGCACCATCAAGAACGTAGCTATTAAGCCTTTTTGATTAGAGTTGCTTGCAACAAGCTGAAAGCAAATATGTATCACTGGCTTTATATATATATATAAAAAAGGCACTGTGGTCTTTTCCAGAGTACATCCTAGTCATTAGGATATAAGGTAGCATTCTGTACAGTACATCCAAACAGGGTGCTGTCCCTGGATGAATTCCTCAGCACCGATGCCAGTTCACCAACCTGCAGTGCACAATGATGGGTCCAGCACGAGGGATGCTCTCCTGCTTCTGATTGACTTGGTCAAGGAAACCAAGGACTCCTCCCGGCTCACTGGGCACTCCATGGTCAGGCCAGCTCAGGTACTGGTAATGCCAGATGTCTCGCACAGCCTCACCCTAGCAGGCGACAACAACACACCCTCATGCGGCATTCTGCTTCCCCTTCTAGCCCTCGCTCCCTTGCTCCCTTGCTCGCTCTCTCCTCCATGTTTACCGTCAGCAGAAGACCAACGCCCTCAGTCCCAGGGGCAGAAGACAGATTGCCCTAGCTCTGCCAGAGGCTTTAAAGGGTGGATTTGGGGTGCCAAGAGAAGTGGCAGGCAGACAGAGCTGACCCATGGAGCACAATCATCCTCACAAGCCCCACTGAAATAACAGCAGCATAAAACACTGCTGCACTAAAAGAATATAACCTTTTTTCCCTTTTGGCTAAAGCACAATTGCACTAATTAAAAATAAAATAATGAATAAGCAAATGGTGGAATTGATTCTGGCTACACAGAGGAAATGAGTGATTAACATAGCACGATACTGCCCAGTAATCTGGGCAACTGGGAGAAACCAATGCCGGTTTCAGCCATCCCAAATGAAGCGACCTTTAAAGGCTGCAATCCTAAGCATACTTTGTAGAACTTGCTACTAACTAATTAGGACCCAATCCTATCCAACTTTCCAGCGCTGATGTAGCCATGCCAATAGGGTGTGCGCTACATCCTGTGGTGGGGAGGCAGTCATGGAGGCCTCCTCAAGGTAAGGGAACATTTGTTCCCTTACCTCGGGGCTGCATTGCAGCTGCATCAGTGCTGGAAAGTTGGATAGGACTGGGCCCTAAACATTTAGGGTTTTTGCCCATGAAGGCAGCTATTGTAGAACTGTTATCAGGGATGTGGATCAAGTCTCTGACTCCAAGTCTCGAGACAAGTCCCAAGTCTTTGCCCCCAAGTCTTTGGTTGCAAGTCCCTATTTAATGGGGAAAATGGGTTTAAACCTGAATAAAATTTGACTTGTCATAAAAGGCTCCAAGTCTCGAGTCGAGTCTTTCACAATCGCCGAGTCAAGTCCGAGTTGAGTCATTGACGCGACTTGAGTCCAACTCGAGTCCGAGTCAGTAGACTCAAATCTACATCACTGACTGTTATGGGGAACATAGTGCTATGCGGAACCACAGTTTTAATTCCACTTCCAGCTGTCTGGCTCTTATTAGCCATTCCTTTTGTTCACTTGCTTTATTCAGATCAAATAAATTCTAGCAATTATTTTCTAGATTTTTTATTTCTTAGATTTTTTATTTTTTATTTAATTCTCATCCCCCACCCCACCCCCAGTGACATCCTATTTTCTAAAAAGTGTTCATTTATAGTAATATTTTAATTTCCATTGCAATTCTAGCACAGTTTTTTTCAGGAGTGAACCAACATAGTGCTATTATCTCACCTGGTGCATGGCAGGTTGACACCTCACCTATTTCCATTGCCTGCCTTCTCCCCCCCCCCATCATAACCTGTTCAGAAATGGCATCTCTCTGCTAGCTCCATCTTTTTTTAAAAAAAAATTACTTCCCTCCCCCAACTACTTGTTTATGCATTAAAGTGCATAACAAAAATGGATGAGCAGTGGGTACTTTCTCCAATTTCCTGAACTTCTCCCCATGCCTTGTTTGTTTGTTTGTCTCCCTCCCCCCCCCCACACCTCCCTCCATGCTCTTTCTTCTCCCCGTCTCTCTCAGCCTGACAGGGGCTGCTGATCATAGCTGGACTTCTTGTGCTCTCTGTCAAGGAGCTTCAGACAGCCTTCATTCCATCACAACAACTCCTCTTTTTTATTATTTCATCTTTTCTTTTTTTTAAGTTCTTAGGAGGCTGTGAGCTGGAACATATGGTTTGTTTGTTTGTTTGTTTTGTTTTGTAAAGACCAAAGTAGGTTGTAGCTATCCTTTCCCCCCTCACTTCCCTGCCAATACTGTCTTCCCTAAACCCAAGATACTCACTCCCCACTGAATTATGTGGGGGCAGGATATAACTGCAGTCACAATCCTTGGTAGCCCTACTACAGTTAAGACCCGATTGCAACTTCTCATGGCCATCATGCACAATTGCTCTGCAAACAACCCCTTCCTCTAATAACTCCATGTTTCTGCAATAAACAGTCATCTGAACCATTTTCCCAACATAAACCAGCTTTAAACTGTACAATGACAGATTATGATCTTGTTCGCCAGATACGATTGCCACCATTTTATCAGCAAACCAAGACTTCTCCTCGTGACAAATGGATTGTCCAAATAGTTCACCAAAAGTAAGAGAAGAAATTGACCACTGTGGGCAGAGCTGTCACATGCCTCAGCATTCAGAAAAAAAAATATCATTCAGAGCTTTCTAATCTGTCATATTTCCTGGAAAAGCCAATTGGGAAAAAAAAAACTAGGGAACAAATCAGATTTTTTTCCCCTTCAGATCTTGCCTTCAAACAAAACTAATGTTCCACAAGGCTGGAATGAATTTATCTGCAGATCTAACTTTTGCAACCACATTGGCCCCAGGCTTAGTGCACTCACATTATTGACTGGTGAAAGACGGAGATGTCGTAGTTTATACTCTAGCGCATCATGTTCTCCAGCATTCTCCACTACGTATGGCCCATACTCTTTGATGCTTCCCACCTCTGGCCAGTAGGGGACACACTTGTTCTGTTAGGAAACATGGGGGAAAAGATGGTGGACAATTGGAAGGAGAAGAGTAGAGTGGCCAACCTTCACCTAAAGCACAACTTGAAGCAAATTTACTCCTCCTCATCTCTGACATCAGGTACATTTCTAGGAACACCAAAAGAGTTTCCCTGAGAGTTCAACTAAACAGGACGTGCAAATGCCAGGAATAAAAGCCTGATGATGGCCCACATCTTCACTGCAAAGCATCATGGGATGGAGAAGAAGCAGGGAGATGGTGCAGAGTGCAGAAAGTTCTTAACCCTTCTCACACTTTTCAGCTAAAAATCATCCCCCAAGTCATTTTCTCCCCAGTGGGTCTCTCCAGATGTGTGCTTGCAGGTAAACATGCACTGGAATCCCCCCAAGCAGGAAGAGTGGCGAGAAGGGAAGGGTTAAGCACCAAAAGGACTATCACTTCTCTTCCAAATCGCCTCATCCCTTTATAGCATTAGTGTGTAATGTTTTGTTAGACCCTCCAGACTAATAACATTGCTTATGAACATTTGCACACACCCCTACAGAAGAAGACGACTGAAGACGAAATAAAAAGATAAGGTAAAAACGTGAGCAGGCGGAGGGAAAGGAATACTATTGAGAGAGTAATGGGTCCCCCCTGCTCCTCCTTACCCTTCCTTTCTCCACTTCCCGGGTGGTCATCACAATGATGCGTGAATTTTCTTGCCATGCCATCTGCCAGAAATCGTTGGTAGTGGCATCCAGGCAACCTTGGCTGGCAATGTAGGTTTTATTGCATTCCTCAGGACTGTACAGGCTGTTCTGTAAAGGGGACAAACAGGCAAAATATAAATGGCCAGTCCATCCCTTCTCCCCGCCGCCTCCCACAAACAACAGGATGTTCTGCTCCTCACCTTAATGTAGTTGGCATTGATATAATCTGCCCCAGGAACATTCACATCTCTGTCTTGGAGGATGACTCGGGAATGATCAACTAGAACAGCAGACAGAGTTAATATGGTACCAAAGAACATCCTATGCAAAAGGGACTGATGCTAGTGTGTGATCCCCTACGCTCCGAGTCAGGGCCACTCAGAGGAATTTTATCAGGGGGTACAAAGTTTCTTTTGGGCCCCTTCCCTTCATGTAAATTTGGCTCCTGGGGCCCCCTTTTAAACCCATTTTTGGCCCTGGGCCTGGGTACAATTTACCCCCTTAATCCCCCTCTCTCAGAGGCCCTGCTCCGAGTTAGACCCAGAAACACACACACACTAGCATGCCTATACAGATCAGTTCTCTCCCCTTGCTGCTGTATCACATTAGTCAAGATGAAGGTATGCTCACTAATCTACTTGTTCATGAAGCCACATAGACCCAGGGCGCAATCCTATCCAACTTAAGCCACCATTGTAACTAGTGGTGCAGCAAGAACGGGAGGCCCCAGAACAGAAAGGGGATTCAAATCCCCTTTGAATTCCCCTTTTGGAGGGGATTTGAATCCCCTTTCCGTTCTGGGGCCTCCCATTCTCGCTGCGCCGCTGGTTACACTGGTGGCATAAGTTGGATAGGATTGCGCTGTCAGAAAGATATGCCTGAGCTCAATAACTTATGGAATTCACCACCACAGGATGCGTGGATTGCCGATGTGGTGATGGCACCTGGCCTAGATGCCTTTAAAATGGGATTGGACAGATGTATGAAGGAAACATCCATCACAGGTTACAAGCTATGATGGGGATAAGCAACCTCCTGGTTTTAGTAATAGGCTATCTCTTAATGCCAGATGCAAGGGAGTGTGCGCCTTGAGGCATCTGGTGGGGCCACTGAGATACAGGAAGCTGGACTAGATGGGCCTTTGGCCTGATCCAGCAGGGCTCTTCTTTAGATGGTTACAAAAAAGGGTTAAACAAAGCCATAGGGAATAGATCAAATCAATGGCTGCTAACCATTATAGCTAAATACTCAGAGGCAGTACACCTCACTTTACTAAATGCAGGGGGAAAACAGCAAGAAAAGGTCTTCATGTCCTGCTTACAAACCTCTCTGGAGTGCCAAGATAGCTATTGTTGGAATCCGATTTGTACTAGATGGGCCCTTAGTCTGATCTAGAAACACATTTACTTAAGTTAAAGTATTCCTGAAAAATGCTCTCCAAAAACAAGCACTCTTTGTGCCCCTGCAAAACCATGCTTCCTAGGGGAGATGCCTGCCAGCCTTGCTAGATGCCCCCACTTTCTCTTCTGTGCAGGGATCCTTGCACCACGCTCCGGAGAAGCACACTTTTGAAATAAATCGTCGACTAAATTGACATATGCAATCAAATAGACAGAAGTGGGGAGAACCACTTGCAATACTGGTTTTGCATGCTCCCCCATGTAAAAAGTCTCCCTGGAAATAGAACAACAGTACACCAGGGAGAACGATTCTGGCCCAGCCCTTCTCCAGCTGTGCTAGGAGGCACAATAACTTGCAGGGAGATTGTTTCTGTCCCCCCCCCCCCCCAAGATGAGCATTCAGATCCTTCAACTGGTACCTGGAGTCATACAGCTCATTTTGTCACCCCAAGACATTCTATCGCCACCACCTCCTTCTGCTGCATGTACAAACCCAACTCTCTGGAAAGAGAGAGAGGGAGAGTGTTAGACTCACATGGCAAAATGTTCTTATAGCGATTCTTGCCCTTGTTCTCTGGCCTTTGGCCCTCGTGCCGATCGTACAAGTTCTTGGTCTCTTGTTTCTGCAGGCTCTGAAAGAGAGAGAGAGAGAGGAGAGAGAGAGAGATACATAAAATGGAGGTTCTGAAACTTTGACTTCATGAATCCATCATGTAGTAAGAGGGATGCTGAATGAGAAGTGCTTGGCTGAGATTAGGGACCCATTAGGAAGGCCCTCCCCAAGGTCAGGCATTGGCCGACAGGGGGGGGCATATTCAGGGCAACAAAACCCACCAACCCCTGCTTGAGCAGCTCTGCTACCCCTGCCCCCACCTTCCTCTCCTCCCTCTGTAGCCTTCCCTTTGCCAGTTTTTAGACAGACAACTTGGATAAGGGACCTGTCCTTGTTAGGTTAGGTTAGGAACAGAACGGGAGTCCTTGGAGTGTGGGGAGAGGCCTAGACCTTGCAACGCATCACAAGGAAAAGCAAGCTCAACAAGTCCGCCTGCCACTTACATCAAATTCTTCCCAGAAGCCACCTTTGGCTGCCTCTTCCATTTGGCTCCTCTTGTTGAGCTCTTGCACTCTGTCCTCAATGTCAGCTGCATTCACTCGGGTGGCATTGAAAGGCTAGAGGATGAAAGAAAGGCAAAAGGTCTCCATGTGCATACTCATCACTTCAAGCCCACCTACACTCATCACATGAATTGAAAAGCTGTCTGTTTAAATTAAACAGTTTAATTCAGAAAGCTCCTACAGAGGCAGAAAGTTGAAGGGGGATCACAGAACTGCTGGTCCTCTTTTTCCCTGCATTGGTTACCTCTGCTTAGTAGCTAATTTCCCTTAGGAGTTGTTGGGGGGAGGTGGAGGAGAAGGAAAAAAATTAGTCATTAAGGAAGAGAGATAGTGGTTTGGGAGTCAGACTTAGACCTGGAAGATCCAGGTTCAAATCCCCGCTCAGCCACAAAGCTTCCTGGGTGACCTTGAGCCAGTCACTATCTCTCAGCCCCACCTACCTCACAGGGTTGTTGTGAGGACAAAAAGGAGGGGAGGAAATACGTACACCACTCTGAGCTCCTTGGAGGAAGGGTGGTATAAAAATGTGGGGGAAAAAATAATCCAGAGATAAATGGCAGGGGTCCACACCCTGGCAGCACTCACCAAAGATGGTCCGGGGGCAGGAGAGCAGTAAGAAGCCCCTCCCAAGCCTGTTTTCCTGGGTCTTCTTTAGATTTGGAGAAGATGTTCAACAACACCCAAACCCTCCTTATCCTGCTCCACCCTATCACTTTTGCTCAGAGAGAGGAATTGGAGATGCCTTCACCTCTCCCAGTGCCTTCCTTCCTTCTTGGAGATACCTTCCTTCTCCCAAACACACTGTGGCAAGCCACATAGAAGGCCACAGATCTCTTGAGAGACATCCAGGGCCAGCTGGGAACAAGGTAGCATCCCTGTCACCCTGGCAACCAGCTCTTCGCTCCTTCCCTCATACATCATGCGACAGTCTCTCTGGGGCTTCCAATCAATCGCCCCAGTATTTTCTCACCAATTGTCTTGTGAGCCTTGGAACCCACCCCGTGGTGAGAGGCGAGTCCATGGGTTGACCCTGTAGCTTCAGGGGTAGGCCCACCCAGACAGAAGCAACAGAGGGAGAAAGGCAGCCAGCAGCTCCTGTTTCCCTATGTGTTTGCCTACGATCCCCTCCAGCCTTCTCTTGCCTGTTTCCAGGGAAGCCTCCAGAATTAAGAACATAAGAACATAAGAACATAAGAAGAGCCCTGCTGGATCAGGCCAAAAGCCCATCTAGTCCAGCTTCCTGTGTCACACAGTGGCCCCACCAGATGCCTCAGGGAGCACACGAGACAACAAGATACCTGTGTCCAGTCGCCACTCCCTTGCACCTGGCACAGAGAAAACCCACTTCTAAAACCAGGAGGTTGCTTATGGCTTGTAACTCAGCAGTCAAAGTGTGGCTTACATGCAGGCCTGGCTCAAGCTGAAATGTCACCCTAATTCCCCCCCCCCCGCGCCATTTTTTCAGAACAGGCTGGGCTCTGAGCATGCTCATCGAGGATGTCTAAACAAACAGGCAGACAAGAAGGAAGCAGCAATACAGCGACCCTCTGGAGCATCCCACCACCTCCTTCCCTCCACCACGTTCGTGCACAGCCACCTCTGCAAACAAGCAGCCTGGGCAGAACATATTGGGAGTGGAACCTTCTTCTCCCCAGCCAGTTTGTGTGCAGAAGCGGCTGGGCAGGCAAGAAGGAAGTGGTGGTGCGATTCTGTTTTGATCACTTTCCTGGAAGGGGAGCAATCAGGACAGGATCTCCATGGTCCCCCTACTGTTTCTTTCTCCAGCACTGGAGAAGAGGTGGGTTGTGCTGCTTCATTCCTCCTGTCACTTGCTGTCAGCAACCGAGAAAAGGATTGGAGCGCAGGGTGAAGCTGTGGGCAGGGCAGGGGAGGCAGTCGACAGGCACAGGACACTGCTTGTAATTTTGCCGCCCACCTGCTCAAAGCAGCTGTTTCAACCTGTGTCATGGGTGGGCCAGCCCTATTTTACATGCAGCTTCTTTTGGGGTGATGAATGTAAAGTGCAGCAAGGCTCTGAATGACTGACAGCTAAATGCACAAACCAACTTAACTGAACAATATGCATTTGTGGAAAACCTGGTGGATGATACTGCTAGTAGTTTGATCCACAGTGTTAGACCTGCAATATGCTTTTTTGTTGGCAGCTTACACTTTTGTTCAGATACGTTTTGAAAAGTATTCTCAGAATTCTGAGTTGAATTTAATTTTAAGTTGGGTGTTTTATGGCTGCTAGTTTTAAATTTTGGTTGGGGTTTTTGTTACAAACACATTGCCTAAATTCGCTCTCGCTCGCTCTTTTTAGAGAGAAACAGCTAAGAAGCGTTATGATTGAATAATTAACCAAATGGGTGAGCAAGCATGAGTGAACCCAGCCTCTGTAGGTGCACCTGCCTGTCATTTACCTGTTTCAGATACAAATATGATCCAGATGCCTCTTCAATTCCAGTCTTCTTAAAATGCTCCACCAGGTCAGTCAAGCTGCCAAACATTTCTGTGCCCCCAATCGTGTATCTCCCTTTCTGGAAAAAAACAAACAAACCAGGATTGTTATCCATGTCTGTCACATGGGCAACACCCAGAGATGGCCCAACTGAGTCCACTGCCTGATGCTACCTCTGACTTGCTGCTGCCACCTTTGCCAGGGTGCGCACGCACGCACGCACACACACCAAAAAAAGCTCCTTACCTTCTCACTATGCTCCATCCTTGCACAGGGTTTAAAGGGAATGTGTCACTCAAACTGGTTGCCAATTAACCGAAAGAGATGCAGCTGATAGACAGGTTTAAATAAGACTCTCCCACCAGAGTTATCCTCAAGCGGTTTGGAAGTGTTTTACACTTCTGTCTCTGCATTTCCCCCTGATGATGTCTGCCACAGTGGTGGATTAAATATTGGAGAAAGTACCATCCATGGCCAGAAAACCCGGAAGCTTTTGTTTGTAATGAAAGTGCTCCTTCCTCGCGCAAGGGTTCCCTTTAAACCCCATGTGAAGACAGAGTGCAGGGAGGGAAGCAGATGATCCAATTCCGGCTCACTTTCAGAGAGCGTGGAGTGGATCAAATCAGTTTGCATCCATGGCAGACTGGAGAAAGGCGGAAGCAGCAGACTCGGGATGAAGGGCACCCTGAATATGCCAGCACCCCCCTTGCCCCCCACCATCCATCACTGATGCAAGCCACACCAGGCCGTTTCATGGCTGGGCTGGCCATGGCAACAACCCTCTCCCACATATGACTTTTGTTGTGCTATTAACTGTTGAGCAGTGAAAATACCATCAAGACCAACCCAAGAGATTTTGCTACCAAGTGACACCACCTCCCCCATCTTCTTCTTGCCCACCTGGCCACTTCTGCAAACAAACAGGTTGGGCAGAGGGAGCATGCTGGGAGCGGAAGAGGACTCCACCCTCAGGGTCCGTCCCCCTGCCCATTGGTTTGAAAGAGTGACTAAGTGAGGAGGCAGCAGGGGCATGGAGATAAGGGTAGCGGAGTGCACCACAAACACTGCGCTGTTGCCGCCACCTCCAAATTGGCTGGACAGGCAAGGAGGAGACGGGGGGAGGGGTCAGAATGTGTGCCAAAATAAAAAGGGGGGCTCGCAAATTAGGGCACTGCTTTGGGTGCCATGTCAGCTTGGGCTGGGTCAGGGTCTCTTCCTCTCTTTGTGCAACAAAATATCGTTTTAAAGTTGTTGAGGAAAAAAATCGATTCCTGGAGTTTGAATGTTCTCCCCATGTCTGTGTGGGTTTTCTCTGGCCCGGAAAGCTCACATTTATTTCAATGTTTAATATTAGAAGTGTTTTGGGTCTTTATTTAGAAGTTGGGTGATGTTTTTGTGACCAGAAATATGCCGTAAACTCTTGTTTATGTATATCAATTAGCCTAAGGTAAAATTGGTTTCATTGTAAGTCGTTTCCAAGAACTTATCGACAACTTTAAGTGAGGACTTGCTGTACTGTATTGCTGTTATCTGTTATCTGCTTCTCAGGCCTTCACTTCTCATGTTTGAAACCCATTCACATCTTAGTGTCTCTGCTTCTCCCTTTCCACTTGTCAACTGCTTAAGTAGTAGACGCTTATGGACAGGTATAAAAAGCCAGCATTGTGTAGTGGTTAGAGCACTGGACCTATGCTGGGGAGACATGGGTTCAAATCCCCACTCAGCCTTGGTGTTCACTGGTTGACCTCAGCCCAGTCACTCTCTCAGTATAACCTACCTCACATGGTTGTTGTGAAGATAAAATAGGAAGCCGGGAAGAAACTATCTATCAGGGGTGGCCAAACCTGCTTTAACGTAAGAGCCACATACGATAAGATATTTGAGAGCTGTGATAAGAGAGATGTTTGAGAGCCGCAATATTTAAGAAGCATTTTAAATTCTTAAATATATTTACTCACCATGAACATTAAACTTGAGTTTTAATCCAGTGAACTCTCAGTTTATACCTGGTAAATAATTATAAAGCTTGAAAAAAAATCTTATTTCTCTTTTATATTAATTGTGATGCAAAAAGGAGCTCAGCCAACATATTTCCGAAAGCCGCAATGATACGTCAAAGAGTCGCATGCGACTCGGGAGCCGCAGTTTGGCCTCCCCTGCTATATATGCTGCCCCGAGCAGGGTGGGATACGTGTAACAACAATAAGTTTCCCAGGTTTCCAGAGGGTCTCTTAGTGGGAGGCTGTGATAGAGGGAGCAAGGCCAGCTGTGAGGACTTTGCAGCCTCTCCTTTAGGAAGGAGGAAGATGTTTTTCTGTCTCCCCACCCCAGCTCTCACCTCACACATGACTTTGACATGAGTGACTTTGAGTCGTTCTTTGGGGGTGCTGGTGGCTCCCGTTGGAGTTGCATCAGTCCCAGATTTAGGCAGGTCAGTCAGGACAGACAGCACGAAATCACCAGGTTTGCTGAGGCTCTCGCGTACCAAGAAAGTCCAGGGTGTAGCCTTCACCTGTAGCAAGGTCTCAGCTGCTGGACCAGAAAGATGGCCATGGTACCACCTGGGGAGAAGGGAGAAGTCAGCAAGGGGAAGGAGCGGGCCTGGGGACAAGGGGGGGGGGGCTAGGAACAAGTGTCCAATCAAGTTAAAAAAAAAAGCTGTATTCAAGTTAAGAGGCAGACACCACAATTGGGGGAAAAAGCAAGACAACTGACTGGTTGGCAAACTATCCTTGACATTACAAGCACAGGGAGAAGTTGGGCTTGCCCACTGTGTTAAGCATGCAGTGCAACTCCTGTCTTTAGTATATGTCCATGCGCATGCCTGATGTACTCCAGTTTAATTTGGTTTAGTCCTATTGACAGTGGGGCAAAATGGGACACATTCAAATATCCCACTTTAACCAGGTCATGGACTAGGTGACGGTCGGCTATGACTCCTACCCCAAGTCATCATGTTGTACAGTCCTGGGTAAAGCAGCGATCATGTGGAAGCCAGTCTGGGGCTGACAGAGAGAGCAGGAACCAGCTAATCCATGATCAAGCTCTCGGTGGATGGCAGGGGAGAATACAAGCAGGCAGGATATAGTCCAAAATCAAGAGCCTGGAATATTGGGAGCCCATCTTTCAGGACCTGCTGGGAGCAGACTTCTTTTCCAACCATCTCAGCTCCAGGTAAACCCTTACATTCCTCTTGACCCCCAGTTACTGCCCCCACCAGCTCCCCTTCCTGAACAGTGGAGAGCAGTGGTATCGCTGGAGGTGGGGCGGAACGCTACGTTCCGCACCGTGCTGACCCTCCGTTACTCACTGGCACGAGGCGACCCCGCCCCCTTGCCTTCGGAGCCAATCAGTGGGGCGAAGGCAATGCACAGGGAGTCTCCTGCGTGTTGCCTTCGACACACTGAATGGCTCCGAAGGCGAGGGGGCAGGGCCGCCTCGTGCCGGTGAGTAAAGGAGGGTCAGCGCAGTGCGGAACGTAGCGTTCCGCCCCACCTCCAGCGACACTACTGGTGGAGAGCCTTATAGTGCTAGTTCTTAGTCCAGAAAACAATTCTAACACCTCTCTGTCAACGTTCACCCAGAACATTGCCTGTATCAGCAGATAGCCATTGGGAAGCACAAGGTCACAAATGTGGAGGGGCCAGTCCCATGCTCAGTGGGCACCATCTCTGGGGGTTCCAGTTGGAAAACCTCAGGCTTCAGGGACTCTTGATTGTCCTCCTAGCATTGGCTCTCCTGACCAGGCTGGCTCCTCCCCCTCAATGCAAGAGTCCTGCTTGAGGTCAAAGTCAGGACTCCAACAAGCGGCCTTAAGTTATTTGCTACATGGCCACCAGATTAAGTGTACAATCTCACACTTTCTATGAGGTGGTGACAACTTGATTTCCTGTTAAACAGCCACTGACACCAATAAGAGACACACTGACTTGGGGTATCCCACACAAGCGATAAATTTAAACGTTCAAGAGCTTGCAAGCAACGACACCCCTATAGCCACATCCCATTAAAACTATCATGCACACAAAAGTCAACTTTAACTTTCTTCATAATAATTTATTCTTCTCCAGCCACACATCCCTACTTTGAATCTTATCACACGTCATTTCAAGATCTAGCTCATTTTATCTCAAACTCTTGAAGTGGGTTGAAATCTTTTAAAATAAGCACATAAAACTGAATTAAAAATATAAAAAGGTATATTAAGAGTGCCAGCCTATGCATGTTGACTCAGAAGTAAGTCCCACTGTGTTCAATAGGACTTAAAGGTAAAGGTGACCCCTGACAATTAAGTCCAGTCGTGTCCGACTCTAGGGTGTGGTGCTCATCCCCATTTCAAAGCCGAAGAGCCAGCATTGTCTAAAGACCCCTCTGTGGTCATGTGGCCGGCATGACTCTCCTTGCCGCAGCGCGTAGCATGCAGCTGAAACACGGAGCGCTGTTTACCTTCCCGCAAGCGGTACCTATTTATCTACTCACATTAACATGCTTTGGAACTGCTAGGTTGGCAGGAGCTGGCCAAGCAACGAGAGCTCACCCTGTTGCGGATTCGAACTGCCGACCTTTCGATCGACAGCTCATGGTTCAGCAGTTTAACCCACTGCGCCACCCCCAACGACTTACTCCCAGGTAATTGCATAGGATTGTAGCCTTCACATAACAAGTGTTACATACTCGGGTAGCCTTCTAGGCAGATTTCTCTCAGTTTGCCTCCTACTGATGCTTCTTCTCTGATAAAGTCCTTTAAAAAAAAAAAAGGTTTCCAAGGCAGCACCTACACGCTCCTGTGGGTGACGTCACCTGTTGTACAAGTAGCCCCAGAGCACTGCTCCCCCTCAACTATGTCCCTACACACAAGCCATTTTTGTGAGAGGGATAATTTCTTCCCTTTACACCCTGCTAACTGCTTGTGGAGTGTAGTCCACAAAATAAAACAGGGTACTGTATTTGCATCGCGCTCGCTCTCTCTCTCTCTCTCAGCACTCTTGTCCTTTTTGTTTCAAAGTGCACTCTTCACAAAAATGGGTCTCAACCTTCCTGTTCATCTAGTGGCAATGCTAAACCAAGGTTCCCAATCTCAGGTTTTGTTCTGAAGTTCCAGGCAAAGAAGTGAAATGTCAGAATGAGGAGCCAGATTCAGGGGGCAGGTTATTTTCTACTTGGCTTGCCTTGGTCATTCATTCTACCTCCTCCTCCCCATGTGCCCATCATGGTCTACCCAGGACTCTCTGTTGCCCCAAAATCCCAACAGTTGTCATAGTGGAAAAGAACCCAACAAGTTGGGGCCTTGTCTGATAACATGAATCTCTAAGACACTGTGGTGAGCCAACTACCGTATGTTTCTGATAGAAGGTAGAGATGTTTGAAAATTGTGTTATTTATTTTACTCAGATGTAAGCCCATTGTGTTCAGTAAGACTTAGGCTGCAAGCCTCTCGTATTCAACAAAAACGAACACCTCTCTCTACTGATACTGATTCAGTGAGCCCCACCCAAGGGAAAATTCAGGTATGTTTCAGGGTATGGCACCCTCGGGGAAAATGAATGTGTACTTGATTACTCCATTTCCTGGTCAGGGACTAACATGTGACACAGAAACACACATTTTGAACACCAAAGGGGAAAAAGCAGCTTGCTGTGGGTGGATTTGGAGCTGGAAAGCTGTGGATATGGAAGGGCTACAGAGCAGAGCCCCCTGCTCCTCATTGTTTCTCCTCTTCAAATTCCTGTTTCCCAAAACCACTTGCCTTTTTTTTTAAAAAAAAATAATGGCTAGAGTTCTCTTACATATGCTGTGCATCACATGCAGTACGTAGTGAGGCAAGAAGCAGCTCTCTGGATAGCAATCTGGCATTCCCTCTTCTCTACAATGGTTAAAGCCTTTAAAGGTATAGGCACTTTGTCCCCCTTTGGATATGGGCTGGGCTGGCAGACCTGAATCTGGGACATTAGGAAACTTGCAGAGGGCCTAGCTGGCTAGGCTGACCCTTGAACCCTCAGTACCAATGGCAGAGGTAGTGCCCATCGGGGGCAGGCAGGAACACCATGGGAAATTCAGCACAGGGCCTTGTCCCAGGGGCCCCCAGCAACCTAGCACTGCAATCTGGACGGAAGACGTTAATACTGTCACATGGCCAACAACGAAAGCACGTTCATCTCACAGAGCATCATTTCAAATTTCAGTAGCTGGGGAAAAAGGAGATTGAACTTTTAAGTAGGGAGGGGTCAAAATTCTTCTCAGCAAGACATAAAGGCCCATTCTTAGACAAGATTCTAAGGTTTGTTGTGGCAATGTCTGAATACCTCAAAATAAGTAGAGCAAGCTGATCGCTCTCTCTCTCTCTCTCTCTCTCTCTCTCTCTCTCTCTCTCTCACACCTGCTAACATGGCTACAAAGAAGCACTTCTTAAAGTGTTGCTCCTCTTATATTTTGCAGAGGGAGAGCAACTGTCCTTGATCACCCCAGAATAGCATCTTTTCTAGTGACTTTTGCCAACGTTCCCTCTGCATATTTGTTAGATTGTGAGCCCTTTGGGGACAGGGAACCATTTATTTAGCTGTGTAGCTCTGTGAACTTTTTTGCCAAGGTGGTGTAGAAATAATAATAATAATAATAATAATAATAATAATAATAAGAGTTATTATTATTATTATAAGAGTCACTCTTTTTTAAGCAAGGGAATTTTACACCTTTTGGCATGCATATACCTCATATGCAGCCCCACTGCAGAAGTAGCAAGTGGGTCAGAAATATTAGTGCTCCCTCTGCTACGTGTGGTCTAAGACACAAAAGAAATGACAACTGCCACCACCTTAAATGGTGTCCACAATTAACTTCTCCTGCAAGCTCCATACACTGAGGTTTCTGATCATGTCAACTGGCTTCAACAGGAGCCAGCATGTTTGCTGCATGTAATAATGGCACTGCAGCTACACCCATTTTTGTTTTCATTTAAAACCGCTGCAGAAAGATGTTAACTTTGTCTCTGTCTTGTCTGCATAAGAAATGCTTAGCTATTTATTTCAAGACCATCCTGCTCAGACAGGTCATGAACATAGGATGCTGCATTAATCTGAATCAGATCAATGGTTCGTCTAGTCCAGCATTGTGACGGGCAGCAGTTCTCCAGGCTCACAGTCGGAGGCCTTTCCCAGGTCTGCCAGCCAAGTCCCTTCTAACTGGGGATGCTGGGGACTGAGCTCCACCACTGTGGGTATGGAAGGGCTACATGCTCCTCATGAGCTCCACCACTGAGCTACTATGGTCAAAGGAGCTTTGAAGAGGAATACCATATTCCCACCATTTTGAGTTGCAATGATGCTATCCTGGGGCCTCTACATGTTAAGGTTTCAGGCTGTGGAATAGTATGTGCACGGGGGGGGGGGGGGGAGCCAGTTCATTAAAAGCAAGTCATGCGCTGCACATACAGGATACAGCCCACAAGCAATTTTAATCTGCAAGAGCCATGTCACGTATAAGACAGAGGAAAACCCAGGTCAGCTACTTATCAGTTCCCCTGAGCTTGTAAGGATACCTGTTTGGAATTGCATACTTCCTGCGGTCACAGCATCACACATTACATTTTGAAAAATGGCTGTAAAAAAGCCATGTATGTATTCAACATACTTTATAGAGACAGATGAAAAATGTGCCACAATTGGTAATATATTCATTGAAATGCACAGAATAATTGTCTTACCACTTCTATAGTGTTTTTGGATTGTCTAGAGACTACACTTATCACAATAATTTTTACAAGATAGGTCAGCATTATCCCTGTATTGCAAAGGTGGGGGTGGGGCAGGGGGAAGATGGCCCTATGCAAGCTGTGATCTACTGTATCTCATGAGTTCACAGCTGAAATGAGATTTGAACCAGAGCCACTCCACTATACCTGTCTTAGGCAGCAAAACCTCCGACTTCACCCAAAATTGCTTCTGACTTCGTCTCCACAGTCCTGCTCAGTCCTGCTCAGTCGGAGTCATGGAGTCCACAATTTTGGGTGGAGTTGGAGGTTTTGTGTACCAACTCCACAGCCCTGCTTGACAGGCACACTTGGGGGTACAGTATATCCGTATCAAAACATTGTGTTTTGTCCCAAAACATACTGCAATAGCTAGCACTGCCTAGAACCTCAAGTCCTGTCGCTGAGTTCTTCACGTGAAAATTAGTATATGAAAGTACCAACGTCCCTGCAATATCCCTCAAGGAAACAGGACACACACCATGGAATGTTTCTCCCCCACCGCTGTTGCCTGCCATTCTACACCCACTTTAGGAATTTATTTTTTTTCTTTTAATTTTTTAACAGCACAACATGATGCATAGTTAATTTTCCTTTTCATTACGCAAAGAGCAGTTCACAATCTGAGAAGTGTATTATGTCCAACATCAACAAAGAACAAACAGTTAAGAACCGCAAGAAAGAAGAGCAGAAGAAACATGGGAAAAGGCACACACCCTCTCTCCCAAGATGCAGTGATGTAGACTTGATTCTATTGACTCGGACTTGAGTTGGACTCAAGTCGCGTCAATGACTTGACTCGGACTTGACTCAACAATTGTAAAAGACTTGAAAGACTCGACTTGAGACTTGGAGCCTTTTACAACAGGTCGAATTTTATTCAGGTCTAAACCCGTTTTCCCCATTAAACAGATAGGGAATCACAACCAAAGACTCGGGACTTGGGGGCAAAGACTTGGGACTTGACTTGAGACTTGGACCCAGAGACTTGATCCACATCCCTGCCAAGATGCCACAGACAGCAGTCAGAGCTTACTTTGCTAGTCCACCAGAGTGGACCAGTGGTGATGATCAGCATGGCCTCAAGGATGCAGCACATAAGGACTGGAGAGGGACTTTCCATCAGGACTGCTACCAATCCCCTAGCCTAGCCAACTAAATGCCCTCTTGAACGTGGGGCCCACAATAGTAACATTTTGCACCTCAACTGTTTTTTTCTCTTGACTATTTTGCTTGATCAATTCTGAGGAACTTGTATTATTTTAACCCTACACATTTGTCAAGTAAAAATACAACTCGCCTTACTAATATTTTGTCACATCTCATTTGGCCTGAGCAAAAAGATTCTGTACTCTGTCTCTGCATTTAAATAGGACAGCAAGCTTTAATCACACTTGCTTTTTTTTGAGGCTATTTTGGTTCTTCTGGTATGTTACAGTAAAAGGAAACGAAAAAAGAAAATATTAGGAGGGGGAGCATCAAGCAACCTCGTTTTGTTTTTCATATGTTTGCAGTTATGAGTTTAGAACAATGAACCTGGCCTATTTTAACTATAATTAGGGGGTGCCCGTTTTGATTTTTCAAAAACAGGCTCCCTGGGCAAGGCTAGTGAGTGAGCAAAGGCAAAGCCTAGACTAGAGGAACTGAGGAGGAGCCAGAGGAGAAACAGGTGGGTCACAGGCAGAGTTCGACAAAATGTGAAGGTCTGGTTTTTCCGAACACATTTTTTTCCTGGCTAAATTACTACTAGCTGGCTAGCAACCGTAACTGCAACCTCTGGCAGTGGATATCTTGTTCCTCTTTTTGTTGTTGTTGTTCAGTCGTTAAGTCGTGTCCGACCCTTCGTGATCCCATGAACCATATCCCGCCAGGTCTTCCTATCCTCCTGCAAAGAGGAAGATGTAATCGAGATGTCTGAAAGAAGATTTAATAGGAATCAAATGTGCGGAAGTCTTTGAATGTATTATTTTCATATGATTTTTTTCAAATAGGGAAACAAAATCATTGTTTGCATCAAAGCCAGCAGCAAGTAAGAGGACAATGATGAACAGGTGATTAACCTTCACTTTAAACCGCTGAACCATGAGCTGTTGATCGAAAGGTCGGCAGTTCGAATCCGCGATGGGGTGAGCTCTTGTTGCTTGGCCAGCTCCTGCCAACCTAGCAGTTCCAAAGCATGTTAATGTGAGTAGATAAATAGGTACCGCTTGTGGGAAGGTAAACAGCGCTCCGTGTTCCAGCCGTATGCTACGCGCTGCGGCAAGGAGCGTTGTGCCGGCCACATGACCACGGAGGCGTCTTTGGACAACGCTGGCTCTTCGGCTTTGAAATGGGGATGAGCACCACACCTTAGAGTCGGACACGACTGGACTTAATTGTCAGGGGTCACCTTTACCTTTACTTATCCTGGTCTTAACCTTAGCCAGAGAGACCAGACAAGAGAGATCTCATTCTGGCCCAAGAGAAAACATTTCATTATTCTCTCTCAACTCAGGAGCTATCTCAAACTATTCAAAAAATGAGAGCAGGCCAGTGCAATTTGCAGCCCCCACCTGAACGCAGCTCGACCCAAGTCTGACAGCCCACCGGGGACTTGACAAGCATTCTTCCTTCCTGGGACTGCAAACACAGGGGTTATCACTACTACACCAACCAGGTGTGGGTGGGCTGCATTTGACTCAGAATGCTACAAGTTGCACAGGCCTGGTTTAGATTCACTAAAGTAAAATGTGCATGTTTTACATAATGATTCGGGCTCCAGCTGCCCTTAATTGTAATAACTGTGCTCTGAAAACAAGGATACCTTGAAATATAGAGTTCCCATTATCAAAATTTTAAGCTCTCAAAATGACCAGGGCTGGCAGTTACTGAGTGGGCCTCCTTCGCATCAGGGAGGAAACAGTTAAGCTCAGCGGACCCAGCTGAGAGGAAGCCACGTGATGGAAAATCTTGGGTGTGTGGGGGGGGGAGGGAGAAGAGAGCTAAAAAGAGCTTTCGTAAGTGCCTGGAGGGTAGAACTTTCCAACCGCAAGGGAGGAAGCAGCAGGTTCCCTGACCAACTGCTGCATTTTGGATGCAAAAAACACAATTAGAGGACAAATGTTCCGATCCCCCCTGCAAGGAGACCCCAGGTCTGTTCTGGGGTGGAGGAACCTAGCTGCCCCTTATGGGCTGTTGATCATTCCTCCATCCATAGACTTCAGTGCTGCAAAGCATAATGCATTTAGAAGAGCCACGTACTTTGATACAGAAGTTGTGTGCTAGAGACAATATTTGCAAACTTGCAACAGAGGCAGGAACGTCTCTCCAATCAGGCTGCCAGGACAGCAGGCAAAGATCAAACCTTATCCCTGTACAGCTAGATTGCCCTGTGCTGCTTATTTAAGGCTAGATCTCGGCGTTTTATTCACACCACAGTCTTCACGTTTAACAGCAAGCCAAAAATAGCAAATCAGTGAAACAGAAGAGGAAATCCAGTTTCCAAATATAAGTCAGAGTAACATTGAAACACCACGTGCCAATACACAGATTGTAAAACTATACCCCCTGCCCTAGGGAATCTGAAAGGCTCAAGGATAAAAAGGGAATAATGGGGAAGGGGAGATTTCCTAGAATCTGACCCATCTGAACCAGCACTTTAGGAAACCCTACATATGAGGCTTGAAGGAGGAAATAGCACCTCGTTACAGACTCTATGTTGACCTGCATTCTCCATACCTCTCTGTCGTGGGGTCGGAGCAGTTCAGTGGATACCTCAAGTCTATGATGGTCCCATCTTTATCTTGCAGAGATCCCTGCTGTTGTGTGTAATATTCCACCAGCTCTGACAATGTGGCAAATTTCTCTCCTCCATAGAGGTCATAAAAATCTCCAGTATTCTGAATACGGATGTGGGTTACCTGATCACCCACCCTGAAGGGAAAAGCAGAAGCATTTAGTCAAGAAAGGATTATGACACTATACAATGGGCCCTCCTTATCCGCGGATTAGTCATCCGCGGAGGAGGGATCCCACTGGGGGTGGGGGGCAGCGCCACAGTACCTTAATTAACAGCTGTGCAGGCCTGCCGCTGGCTTCTTGTCTCTTGCGCCACGATTTTTCTTGTAAAATACCTGTAAAAAGGGGAAAACGTGACCGGAAGCAACTTCTGGTTGCACGCTTCCGATCACATTTCCCCCCCTTTTTTACAGGTGTTTTACAAGATAAAAAAGCGGTGTGAGAGACAAAAAACCAGTGGCAGGCTTGCGTGGCTGTTTACTGTGGCACCGCCCCCACCTCCCCATCGTGGACTTGAGCATCCCTGGACTTTCACATCCGCGGGGGTTCTGGGAACGGAACTCCTGTGGATATGAAGGGCCCACTGTAAAATGGGAAGGGGGGCACGATGAGACTCCCTTCGCTCTGTATTCCATGAATTTTAGAACTGTGGGCCAAGAGAATAGGATGGGGTTAATCGGAGCTTGTGCTCACCAGGGCTTAACCTTAACACATTTTTTCAGTACCAGAGTTCAGACCCATAATATGTTTGAGCTGCAGCACTTGTCTTTCAAAGCACAGTGACCGAGACAATTTTGTAGCACCGAAATGAAATACAGTAGATCAGGGGTTCTCAACCGGTGGTCCACGTACCCCTAGTGGTATGTGGACCACCAGTTGGTGGTACGCAAATCTCTGGCCGCCAGTAGATGATATGCCTGGGAAAGCATGAGTGGGCTACTTTACAGAATCCACTTCCGGCTGTCATTCATAAGCAAGTGGGAGCCCCCCTTCCTTCTGAAGCAAACGTCAGAGTTCCAAGGTGGAGCAGGGACCTGTGGGATTAGAATGGCTGCCCACACAGCAACGTTCACTTGAAGTGAAATTTGAAGCAAAGCTGGGGGTTTCCTCCTCAGGTGAAGCACCCGAGGAATTTTGCAAATTCCAAAGCCAAAAAGGAATTTTGACAAGAATAGTTAAATTTCTCAGGGGTGGGGCAGGAGGATGTACACATCGTTAGCTAGCTAGAGGGAGTTACACTTCTGGGAGAGGAACTAGGGAGACGGAAGCAACCCCAGCACAAGAAGGCTGAAAGCAGCTATTGAAGGAAGTCCCCAAGGAGGGAAGACTCACAGTCTGAGACCAGTGGCAGGCAACTTTTGTTACCTCCCTGGAATAAGTCAACCTGAAGACGTGTTTGGAAGTTGGGGCAGAATGAAACAGGGTAGCTAACTAAGCAGGAAAAAAAAAACAAATCTGGCCTGGACAGATTTTTTTGTGTTTGCTTGTGGTCTGTTGCCAGAAAAGTAAGGCCATGCTTCCCCCCCCCCCCCCCCGCCATTCTTTCTTTAGATATAATAGGTAGGCTTACCAGATCTCCAACCGGGACAGAGTGCTAGACCTTTAGGAGAAGGAACGTGGGCAGGTGTAGCTTGTTACATCCTAGAGCACAATCCTAGGCATGTCTACTCAGAAGCAAGCCCCATTGTGTTCAGTGGGGCTTGTTTCTGAGTAGACATGCCTAGGATTGTGCTCTAAGGTTTAACAAGCTACACCTGCCCACATTCCTTCTCCTAAAGGTCTAGCACTCTGTCCCGGTTGGAGATCTGGTAAGCCTAATAATAGGCAGCTTTAGTAGTGAGCTCTACCCATAGACTCACTAAAAAAAAAACTGTTGGCGTTCCCCCAGACCCACAAAAAGTGGCTGGGCTCCACCCGCGGACCTTTTCTGAACTCCACACTGAACTAAAAGGTTCCACTCACAGCCAGGCCTCTGCCCAGGTACAGTACTAGAATTTTTGGTTTCAAGAATCAGCAATCACAGGTACAAGGTAGCAAGCAAGCTCCAAAGCCCATCAGTATCTTCACCCAGTTGTCCATCTATTCACCCTACGTTCCCCCCCCCTTTTTCTTCCAATCTGGTCCAGGGAGCCCCTACTCCATTGTGCCTAAGAGCTTTACTGAACATAAAATTCAACCTCATAAATCACAGAGGGAAGCTCTTTGTATATCTGTAGGGTAAGTTTATTTATGAATTGTCAGACTAGAAGGGTGAACAGAGAGCAAAGAATATTCCATAAAGAGGACATTGTCAATGGGCACAGAGAAGGACAATGGCCAATTACCTGACAGAAAGGGAAAAATCCCCCTTGTTCTTCTTGCTGGGACGAGCCAGAAAACTGCCATGAATTCCTCGGGCTTTGAGTAAGGCCTCAGCATCTATACCACTCAGGTCACGATGAAACCACCTGCTTAGAGTGAGAGAGCAAAAAGGAAGAATATAGTAAATGGAGAGAAAAACAGGAAGGGCTGGAGAAAGGATACACAAGCCAGTCCTCCAAGGGAGGATGCCCACAAGACTGGACCGCCCGCAATCCAAGAAGGATTGAGAAAGCAGGTAGAATTCTCCCTGCACCCCCTTCTAGCCAAGTAGTAATTCACACATGCATGTTCACCATTTAGAAATGCAGCATCATGCTGACATGCGAATGAGCCAGCATAGATAAAACGCCAGGAACAAAACACCTCACTTCAAATGCAATGTTTTTAAATGGACTCAGCTGACAGCGAAATGCATGAACTAAGTGTTGAGAAATCAAACTATGTACACTGCTGGAGAAGGCTGCTACCTTTGTCACTGGCCCTGCACCTGTGGCCTCTCACAGTAGCCCCTGACACCCTGAAATGTAGCCATTGAAGCTTATCCTAGCATGGAGATAACATAGTGGAGAAAGCTTTGTTTGCTACATTTCTGTGTAGCAGGCAACTTTTAAAGGCGCAGGAGCAGTCTCATTTTTTTAAAAAAAGGAGGTGGCAGCTCTGTGCATGTGGGAACCAACCCTTCTTAGACAACTTTGTTTAAAGAGAAAGGCAGTGAGAGTGAAGGCTTCCAATTCTGTCTCAGCCCCAACACCCAAATCCATGAAGTCAGATACAACGAACAGGTCTCCCTCCACCCACATGTACCCCATATGCAGGGGTGTATTAACCCATGGCAGCAGGCCCCTAGGCTTCAGGTATTTCAGGCCCCCTCCAGCAATCAGGTATTTCGGGGGCCCTCCAGCACTTCAATCTTCACTCTCGCTATACAGTGAGTTCCTCTCACTCTATAGAGACTTGTCCCTGCGGAGCCCCTAGGCTGAAGCCTAGTCAGCCTAATGGATAATACACGCCTGCCTGCCTCTATATATATATATATATGACATAGTTCCTCCCAGGAAGGCTGG
The DNA here is from genome assembly GCA_026170595.1 of Plestiodon gilberti rubricaudatus. Lineage (NCBI taxonomy): Eukaryota > Metazoa > Chordata > Lepidosauria > Squamata > Scincidae > Plestiodon > Plestiodon gilberti. Next base: position 102,210,160 of record JANXHW010000002.1, on the reverse strand, counting down.
AACAGAGAAAGACAGTCTTCCATTTGCATTCCCAAATGTTTTCTTACCTCATTATTATCAGGGAGCAGCAGGTCAAGTCAAAAGAAGAGGGAAAAAGAAATAATAAGAATAAATAGGAGAAGCTTCCTTTAAGAGTGCCGATGAAGGAGAAGTGAGCGTCTACTGCCTCTGTGAGTTTTTCCAGCGTTGACTACCCCTTCCCTGCCTCTGTCCATTTACTTCATGCATCTCCTCAGACCCTCGGCCTTATGCGGAGTCTGTGTTGGTGGGTAATGGGCAGGCAACCCGAAGAGAGACAACTACACCGTTGAGACTAGTAGTTGCTGCTCACTGCGACAGGAACAGGAAGCATATATCTAACTTATCGAAGCTCTTCGCTGCAAGCTGCTATGCATGCACTTCTGCTTCTCCTTTTGGGTCTCTCTCCTTCCGTCCCCTCCTCCATTATTTCTTGGTGTGGGGTGTTGTTATTGTTTTAATCAGTCGATGTAACAAATCAGATGAGCAAAATACTGCCCACACTGAATTGTGGAGAACCAACAGCAGCAACAATGTAGAGGAGTTGTAAAAGCAAACATGCCCCAAAGAAAGGCGTGTGATCAATGAAGAATGCAAGGTTCTTCTACCGAGGCATAACTGACCACAGGGCCCTCACAAAACCATGTGGAAAACTGGTTGTCAGGCTTGCCCTAGCAAGGAGAACCAGACCACACCCTGGCTGCTTCCCCAGATTTCTGATCAGGGGCAGATGTGTAGTAAGAGGAGTCTCCTTTCTGCTTGAGATGATGATGAGTCTGGCTTAGTCGGGAGAGCTGCCATCTTGTAAGCCTGAAGACCGGTGAACTGGACAAGTTCGAGACACGCCGCCGACAAAAAGCTGTGAAAGCCTCCGGGAGGAGAGATAAAAGCTCCCAGCTGCGTTGGTTGAGTGTGGGAGGCGCCAGCCAGCAAATAAAAGCCAGGCTGCAAAAGGATACCATCTGGAATGTAGCCGTTCATGAAAGATTGGACATGTATATATTGTTAAAAAAAAAACAAAAAAAAACAAGGGGGGTTAGGACAGCCTGCCCACGTACACCGCCTTGGATGAAAGTCGGAGGAGAAAACCAATGCCCAAGAAAGGCGGTATATAAATACTGTATATTATTATTATATATTATATATATTATACAGATGCCTGGCTTATTGAGTGGTTATATGCATGCCGTGGTAAGTTACTACTTGGTCTTTGCTCTGAATGGCCCCTGTTCTTTGGAGTACTCAGCAGCCAAGATTAGACCATCTGCCGCCCCATTATTTCAGAATGAATGTCTTTCATTTCCTAGATTACTTGAGAATATATGTGAGGTCCACAGGTATCCTCTATATAGGTGAGGGAATGATGCCCAGAGATAAAAAGAGGATCAAAGCCAGGCAGATGGTCTGCAACAAGAAAAGGAACCACATTCAGATATCTCAACAAGTGTGGAACCCAGGCCAGGCCTCCTTACACTGCTAGCTCCTGGGCTTCCTTCCAAGACAACCCTGGGAGATACAAGCCCTTTAACAATGTCCGAATACAGGAATAAAAGACCACATTTGCTAACTGGAAACAAACACCCCATATGTTTTTTAGGTCATGGCATGCAGGTATGTTTCTAAGCTAAGGGAGCCATCTCAGGACTATTCTTTTCAACTGTCCTCCAGGAATTCAGTAATTGTAAATGGAAATTGACGAAGAATTCAAAACAAAATGCAGCCTTTTAGACAAGTTCCTCCTCCCAAGTGAGGCAGAAAAGGGGGAGATAACATACCCAAGTTTCCCAAATCCGGGCATAAGAATGTGCTTATTAAACAAGGCAAATGTGAGCATATCTAATATGCATGATTTCTCAAAGAACATCACTTTTTTCCCCTACTATCTGATTCTAAAGGAAGCAAAGGGAAAGTTCAATAGAAGGTCTTTCTTAGGCTGCCTACAAGCGAGCTACTATTTCAGCAGAGCAACAGATTCAATACTCACTTTTAGCCTTCACCATGCTTCACTAGACTGAATTGTACCTAACATGTTTCTCCCCCCCCCCCCTCTAATTCTTTTCTTCTCTTGAAAAACACATAATCAAGAAGAAGAAAAAGGTGGTGGAGCTACTCGTGCAACTCGCATATGGTGAGCCTCAGCCTATCAGTGGAAGACCAGTGCTTTGGTCAGTGACAGCACCAGGTTGCTGGAGGGCCTGGGGCAACATTTGGCACTTGGGTCCCCATGGCACTGTACGCCTGTCCCTTGATGGCACTTAGGTCCCCATGGCACTGCACGCCTGTCCCTTGATGGCACTTAGGTCCCCATGGCACTGCACGCCTGTCCCTTGATGGCACATTGAGTGAGTTCACTGCCACTGGTCCTGAGGCTTTAGGGGTCGGCCCAACCAAGTGGAGCCTCTAATGAGAGTGGATGCTTGGTTAGTGTTCTACCTGGCCAAGCTCTGCCAACACATCTGGCTTTAATGAGTCATTTTGTACAGATGATGTGTGTACATTTTTGAGTCCTGGAAATTGTCACTAAAAGTTTCGGAGATATTTGTGCATGCACGTACGCCTCCAACTAACTGAAACAGCATTTCTTTTTCTGGCTATTTTGCTATTTTTGGACACCTTAGCTAAGTTCATGAAGACATACCATCTTCCAAGTAAGAACTAGATATCCCTATGAGGATTTAACACAGGCAGGCATGAAATTGGCATGTTTAGTTATATCCAAAGAGATTAGTAAGAATATTATTAAGAATATTTATATACCAGTACTACTTTTCAACAAAAGTAGTTCACAAAGCAGTTTACATAGCAAAATAAATCAATGGTTAATAATAATAATTCATTATGTGTATGAATTACAGCAGAAGTAAGACAACTTTACAAAAGAGTATCTCCTCACAAATGGATGCTCGTTGCAACAGAATTACTGGGCCAGCTTGACTGGACAAGCCAATCAGTCATTTGGGAGGAGAAAATACTTTAAGGTCATTCACAAGTATCCATTTTGGCTTGTTAGATAAAAAAAGTAGTATCTTTATTATGATCAACCAAATTTCACAAACAATTTGGCAGCTTTCAGCTTGTACAGAACGTTTGTTCATGCTGGATGGTGTAATGAAAAGGGAAAAATTGTGTTCTGGCTTTACCCTCAAAACATTCTTATTAGGTCTCACAGGAACCAATGCTCACAGGAACAGGAAGCATATATCTAATTTATCTTAGCTTAGTATGACTTCCAAGTTACACAAAAGTCTTCCTCAGAATGAATAGATTGTGTGTGGGTGTGGGTGAATGAGAGGGAGGAAAGAGAGAAAAGAGCGCGTAGCATGCAGCTGGAACATGGAGCGCTGTTTACCTTCCCGCAAGCGGTACCTATTTATCTATTCGCATTAACATGCTTTGGAACTGCTAGGTTGGCAGGAGCTGGCCAAGCAACGAGAGCTCACCCCGTCGCGGATTCGAACTGCCGACCTTTCGATCAACAGCTCATGGTTCAGCGGTTTAACCCACTGCGCCACCCGCTGGCCTGAGTAAATAATAAATAGCCTAAATAATAGTGCTGTACAATTTGAAAGTTTACGGACTGCAATGTAAACTTTGATTTGTTTGTCCTAATAAAGGAATTGCTACAGTCTTCATATTAATATTTGTAGTGGTGCCAATGAAGCTGTGTGTAATCTGAGAAGTGTACCCAGAACTTCTTGCTATGTTGTAAACAATACCTGGGATACAACTCTCAGATGATCACACACACGACTGGGCATGATCCCAGAGTTACACCCTTGCACTGGGTGCTGCTGGAGTAGCCCAGTGCAGCTCCTTGGAACAGCAAAATATTTGATACTGTTCCTTCAGAAAAAGTGCAAGAGACAAAAGAGGAATTACGTGTTCCCTGCCCCGTAGAGCTCATGTGTTGAAACCTCAACCACGGCTTCTCCTCTGCAGGGTGACATTGGGAGGAAGCAACTTGCAGGAAATTGGGATGCTTAATCTGTTCTTTGCCCTAACCCTACCCCCCCCCCCACTAGAGTTCAAACCTGCATTTCTGTCACAAGGAAAAAGCAACTGAAGCACAAAGAAGAAGGAAAGTGCCTTATAGTGAGTCAGACAGACTTTCGTTCCATCTTGTGCAACTACCGTATTTATTTATTTACTATTTTTATTTTTCACATTTTTATACCGCCCTTCCTCCAAGGAGCTCAGGGTAGTGTACATATTTCCTCCCCTCCTTTTGTCCTCACAACAACCCTGTGAGGTAGGTGGGGCTGAGAGATAGTGACTGGCCCAAGGTCACCCAGGAAGCTTCGTGGCTGAGCGGGGATTTGAACCTGGATCTTCCAGGTCTAAGTCCGACTCCCAAACCACTACACCATCCTGGCTGTAGTGCTTATTGTTTATTCTGGCAGCAGTGCTCCTGGGTCTCAGGTATCTGCCAGCCCTGCTTTTAACTGGAGATGCTGGGGTTGAACCTGGAGCCTTTTGCATGCAAAACATATGCCACAGCATAACTCTGCAGAAACTCATTGTCAATTATGATAGTGAGTGATAAGACTCAGGCTGCAATCCTCCTATGCACACTTTCCTGAGAGTGAGCCCTATTGAAGAAAATGGGAGGGACTTCCTTCTGAGTAGACAAGCATAGGATTGTGCTCTCACTCAGACCTGACCTGCCCCATGCCCTAATCCAGACTAGCTGTATTTTCCATTCAACAGAGATACTCAAAAAAAAGGAGGGGGAAGAGAAAAGGGCAAACTGGAATCCCCTGTCCTCAGCTTCTCTTTTCACAACAAGAGGATGCTCTTTGAAACCAGGAGGCTGTTGTGTTTAGAGCAGGATGGAATGAAATGATTCTTTTTTAGAATATTGAGGTTGGAACAGATTGCGTGTAAGCCCAACTCCCTCAGCTCATGAAAAAAGACTGGTTACAGCTACAACACCTTTCGGAGATGGTTTGCCTGCTATCCTGTTATTCTAACATTAAGCACCAGCCACCAGATCTTGAGCGCACAGAGAGTACTGCATCACCCCAGCGTCAATCATGCTGAGCCATGAAGGAAGACTGCAGCAGATGCTTGGTGCAGTATCAATTCATTCAAGCCAGGGACTGCAGCGCTAGAAGAATAGCAAAAAGACTCCCCCCCACACACACACACACTGTTTGTTTAAATCCGAAACACTAACTACTAGCTGAAAAAGGAAAGTAAGAAAGTCTTCTGGAAAGGCATAATTGCCAACCTACACAAATGATCAAAAAGGAAACAGAAGTAACAAGTGGATATTGCAAGGATGCCTGTTAAGAACATAAGAAGAGCCCTGCTGGATCAGGCCAAAGGCCCATCTAGTCCAGCTTCCTGTATCTCACAGTGGCCCCACCAGATGCCTCAGGGAGCACACAGCCAACAAGATACCTGTATCCTGTCACCACTCCCTTGCACTTGGCGTTCAGAGATAGCCTACTACTAAAACCAGGAGGTTGCATATGCCCATCAGGCAGTGACATAGTAATGGGGGGCGGACCCCCGAGTAGCATGGCCGGGGGGCAGCAAAATCACCCCAAGCCCAACCCCCACCTCGGCAGCGGTGGCAAGCCTCGCAGCGCCACTGCTGAGGTTCCTGTTGCCGCCGACGCCGTTGCTAGGGCATGGGTGGGCCGCTGGGAGTGAAGCGCAGGGTCATCTGCCTGCCCCCCTCTCCCTCTGCCGCTGCCATTGCCCGGGCGTCGGAAGCGAGTTGCGACCGCGTCCTTCCACCTGGCCATCTTCCTCTGCTTGGGCTCGGTGGGCTACTTCTTACTGGGCCGAGCCAGGTGGGGCTGGGGCTTGGGCGGTGCCCCCAGAAGGGCCAAAACAAGACGCAATAGCATTGCGTCTTGGTTCGGCCCTTCTGTGGGTAGGGCTTCGGATGGTGCCACACGCACGCAAAGAACACCGCCCAGGCCCCAGCCCTGCCCGGCCCAGTCAGAAGCGGTCCGTCGAGCCTGAACAGAGGAGGACGGCCGGGCGGCAGGATGCGGTCACGACTCGCGTCCGACAGTCGGGTGGTGGGGGGAGAGGGGGCAGGCAGCGGGCCCTACGCGTCACGCCCAGGCAGCGGTGGGCTCGTCCCCCCAAGGGGACGTGTGGCATCAGATTCCGTGTGGCATCACCCGGGGCATGGCTTCCGGGTGACGTCACATGGCGGGGCGGGGCTTCACCGGGGGGGGCATCATTTCGGCCTGCTGCCCCCGGTAGGGGGCAGTGTCCCTACGACTCTGCCATCAGGGCTTATAAGCTATGATGGACTTTCCCTCCATAAACCTGTCCAATCACTTTTTAAAGGCATTCAGGGCAGGGGCCATCACCACATCCTGTGGCATGGAGTCCCACAGATTAATTACATGCTAAGTAAAAAAAAAATATTTTCTTTTGTCTGTTCTTACTCTCCCTCTACTCAATTTTAATAGATGTCCCCTCGTTCTGGTGCTGTGCGAGAGGAAAAAGAACATTTCTCTATCCACTCTTTCCATCCCATGCATAATTTTATACCTTTCAGGCATGTCCTCCTTCTGACAAACTAAGTGGACACCTGGATAGCCCCCAAACTGTGGTGAGCTTTTTGGCCAGAGTGTGGAAATTGGGCCATAATGCATACTGCTGGTTATAATTACCATCATACATTTGACTCCAGTTTGGTTAAAAAAACGTATTCCATTCCATTCTTTTTGTATGTTTTTAAAACACATGCGACATTGTTGTCCACTGTCCTTTTCTTTTTTGCAGCACTCATTTTTGAATTGGAGTTTTGGGGAGGAAAATAGGAAATATTTTCTTGCTGTGTCTCTTGTTTATAGGCAGTTCTTTTAAACCTGCATTGCTTCTAGACAGGATACATGCTTGCTCATGTGCAGTCCAGCATGGCCTGGTCTTCGTGCACATATACACTGATACCATGTCTGAGACTGAGAGTGAGGCTGCAGCATTGGGTGGGCAATATCTGTATGTGTGCAATATGTGCCTATTGGGAAGAGGGGTCTGAGAGCCATATTGTTAACCAGAAGTGAGAGCTGGATTGGGGGCTCTTGCAGACCAGATTGGTCTCCTGGGCTTTACTCCGCCCCCCCCCCACTCCAAACCAACCTTATTAAAACCTATCATCTACTGTATATGGCTGAATGAAACTTATAGTCTCTGTATATTGGGTGAGACAGACATACCTGCAAGATGGCATCAGGACCCCAGCCGCTGGGGTCCCCCCAAGACTGTTGGAGTCGGCAAGATACCACGGCCCACAGTCCTTCTGTGGGGGGGGGGGAAGTCAGAAATAATATGGACAATTTTCAATGAGAACACAGAAAGATCAAAGGATGACATGAATACACAAAGCACCAATTCAGGGGTGGTGGTTACTTTTTCGGTACTTTGATGATTCTAAAATATCCATTAAAATTATTTTTACATTCAGTGTAACAACATTATATAGAAAATGTAACAACATTATATAGAAAAGGAATTTTTGTGCTACATATCCTTATAATAGTTGACATTTTGACTCCATTATCGCATTGGCAATAACTGCTGCAAGCATTTATTTCCTGAAAATGACTTCCAGTACATTTGATTGTAAGTATTCCCACTCTCCCCAAAATGCAAGATGTACCTTCCTCTCTGCCTATCTAAGAATTAGCAAATGCGGCTAAAATGCCCATTATTATTATTATCATCATCACATTCCACCTATTTCTAAACCATTCCTCAACTGAAGCTTCCTTCTCCAGCTTTTCACGATGACATTTTAGCAACCACTAACAAATTACCATCAACTTCCGGTGTTTCCTTTTTACACAATTTCTTTAATCATGTAGCGAAACTACCTGTGGTGCAAAACTCAGATACATCTCTTGCAATGGCTCATATTTTCCAAAAGACTTCGATAACCTTACATGGCCACCCGATGTGTAAAAATCCAATATCTGCCCTTTGAAATGGCCAACATCCGTCTGAGGTATAATAATAGTTACTGTATACATGTTCTTAATTCTTCCTGCTATTATTGAAACAGTGACCAAACTAGGAGGCCCAGCTCAGAGCAGTTCCTTTCCTGGGTTCACCCATATTAAACGGTAAAAGGCTCCGAATTCAGTTACCTGTCCAGGCAAGACGCTTCTTCAGTGGCATAGAGGCAGTCGGAGCAGGAGAATCAAATAGCTGGGCCCAGTACAAAGGGCTCCATTCTTTCCTCTTGCAAATGTCTCACTGTGCTGTAGTTAATAAATACACAGAAGGATTTGAGAGGAGGCCAAACCTGAGGGGAGCAGGTAACAGGGGAGGGACCTCTGCTCTCTCCGCCCTATCCACCTTCAGCTGGGGCCCTCGCTAGGTGGATCTGCGAGTGAATTGCAGGCACACAGGAATCAAAAATAGTCCTTCATGATTTATGACCCTTCATTGTGATGTATAGTCCTTCACGACTGAGATACCTCCTTCTCCTTCAAGTCCCTCTCTCCATTTCCTTTCAACCAGTTTTGCTGTCTTCTCCTCACAGTGCCAAATTTGACAACCCCAGTTCTGAGCTTTGCCCCTTTTTAAAAAACACCACGTTTTCACTATTTTACACCCAGCCTCAATTATAGGAATGTCACATGAAACGTGATGCTTTTTTTTATCATGGAAATGAGTCGAGGTGGATTCCTGAGGTGGAACAGAGAGGAAATCTCTTATGATAGCACAGCTACACAAATTTAAATATCACGTGAATTACCAACTCACCACAAGGTAAGTGCACCATTTAGAGCGAGTCTTACTATTCACATCTCTCCAGTAGTCAACCCTCTTTCAAAGCTTAGAAACCATTTTGGCCCACAATAATTCATATGGAGTTTCAATCATTCTACTACACAAATACATTATTTTATTGGTTACAAAAGTCTTCCTAGAGGTACACCCCAATCCTATGCATGCCTGCAAAGAAGTCTCATTGAGTTCAGTGGGAGCCAGGTAAGCTATAGGATTGCAGCCTAAAAATGCATACGAGACTTACAGCCACCTTAAACTACAGGCACGAATTGTATTTTTATATTTCTTGCAGGAGTTACAGCCCAATCCTGTGTAACTCTTGCACTGCTGTAACAGTAGATCCACCAGTGTAAGTGCACTTATGCCAGTGTAACTTGTTGTACGCCAACGGGCGCAGGACGAACACCGGCGTAACCCCCCTTGGACGCCACGCATGCACAGTTCAGACACGGGACGGACACCAGCGCAACTCCGCCTGTGCAGGGGGTATTCCCGGGGTGTCTGAACACCCCCGGAAAGCCCCCTGCACCGGCAGAGTTGCAGCAGCGTCCATCCCACGTCCAAACTGCACATGCGTTGCATCCGAGGAGGGTTACGCCGATTTCCACCCTGCATCCATCGGTGTACGACAAGTTACACTGGCATAAGTGCACTTACACCGGTGGATCTACTGTTACAGCAGTGCAAGAGTTAGACAGGATTGGGCTGTTAATTACTTTTCTGCACTCTCTACACCAATGCAATAGATGGCATAATTTTAGCCCACATTTTTAAAGTTACTTGCTGAACACTTTTCAACATGTTTCTAGCTGGATCTAGTTTTCACTTAGGTGGTAACCTTGGGTCTGGTCTGTACCTCCAAACCAGAGGTGGTGCAACCTGGAGTGCTGCCATGGCGTTCTGGCGAAAAAGCAGTCCCTTACCATGCTCCTCATGGTGGTTGTTGTTGTTGTTTTGCAAACCCAGAAGTGTGGGATTTCTGGTTTTATTTAAAGGGACTACGCAAATGAAGGAGCTCCTTCATTCACACAGTCCCTGTAAATAAAATAGGAAGCATTTCTGCATTTCTAGGTTTGAGGAAAATGGGCGAGGAACATCGTAAGGAGGTGGATGATCGGCTTCTCACTCGAGTGAGATCATTGATCAAGCAGATCAATGTGGCTTATGTCTGTGGCAGGCTGGATGGAGGTAGCAACAGACTCAGGGTGAAGGGCACCCCAAATCTGCTGCCCCTTCACTGCCCTCGTAATTTGCCGCCCGATACAAGCCACCTCTGTTGGCTTCATGGTTTGGCTGGCCGTGCTCCATGCACTTGAAATCCTTTCACATAGAAAACTAAAATATCAGGAAGATTTCTAGATTAGACCTCTTCCTGACATGCTAGATTTCTATGTGCATGGGGAAAGGGAGATTGTATAGAAGAGGATTCAATCTTGCAAGTCTCCACCTGCACTTGGTAGTGGAAGTTTTAGATAGTTACAGGTTTACAACCTCAGTAACTACTTTGCTGAGATAATTCCAACTGAATAGCCATTCAACAGCTTATCCATGCTAAAAGGTGCTTTTTTGCACATATCACCTATATTTGAACAGTCACGTGGGTGGGCATCCATGTGTTCCCTGACCGTGCAAACCTATAGCCTTCACAGTGTCCTGCAAACCAGCACATCCCAGGTAGTGTTTTCTCCTACATGAAGGATTCTGCTCCCTAGAAAGCTGCCTGACACCAAAAGGGAAGCAGGAGGTATCTTATTGACTAACGTGCTGCATTTCTCTCTTTAACTCCATATAACACTCATTGATCAGTGCAGCCTACAGTAATGACTCAAGTTTTCTGTTCCTCCCACTGTGCACGCAATAAGGTTTCTAGTAATGGAGGCCTGTCTTCCAAAAGCATTACAAAGGTTTTTAAGATGGGAATCAAAAGGTAGCAGTCATGCTGTCAGAAGAAATGCTCACCAAATGGAAATAAGTTCTTGTTCATAAACATTCTTCAGTGTCAGTTCTCATGAAACCTCAAAGATACCTTATCCGGTGTTGCTGAAAATGTGTAGCGCATCTATAAGCAACTTCTATTTTTATCATATAAAATAAACAGATTGCACTCTGCAAGTATAGCAAATGTTCTTGTGTACTCTTTGAATTGATCTGCCCCCAGCTGATCTGCCCACCGCTGATGATCCCTCCCCCATCCCTGGCTGGTGGACCAATCACCCCCTCCCCTGCCAACCCAGTTTGCCCTCCCCCGCCCGGCAGGGACTTCCCTGCTCAGCGTGTCACACAGGATGGATGCCAGGTAGGTAGGCTGGTGCAAGCCTCAGCACCAGCAGGGCCTACTTTCCATGTGTCCAAAAAAATGCCTTACAGCACATCTACAACACCCAGCGCCGGCAGAGCCATCGCTCCACCGGTGCTTCTTTAGCGAGGATTGCACTATAACTCATTTTCAGATGCTTATAGTAATCAGTGTGCTTTGAACTATGAGAGTCCTAGATTTCTAGCTTATGGAGGAGTGTCCCAACAGTTTAGATACACTGACTATGCTGTCTTCTCAGAACAGAATCAGGGGCATTTCTGGGGGGTTCCACCATCACGTAGGAGGAGGGGAGGGGGAACTGAAGGTGTGTGGGTTGGCCACACCTGTTTTCTTCTGTCTCACATTCAGCAGAAATGGCTTCCCAACATTGGGGCAGAACTCAGGAGTTCCAGCAGAGAGAGAGAGAGAGAGAGAGAGAGAGAGAGAGAGAGACGCTGGGAGTTGTTTACAAAGGAGTTTTTATTCACAAGGACAAAAACAATTCACACAAAAGGCAGGGCCAAGACTGTACAAAGCAGCCAAACACCTCTCTCATGACATTGAAAGAAAGGAATGTCCCAGAATCCAGTTAACTAACACATTGCAAAGATGGTAATGTGATCCAGGCAAGCAAAGACAACAGAGGTTGCCAAGTTTCATGATGCTGCTACCCCTCCTGTCCCGGTCCCATGAGGAGGCAGCGTCATTGGAGGCAGGAACATGGATTTTAGCTTCCCAGACATGCTTGCAATCTCAGGGTCCTGAGACTCGTAAGACTTTATCAGTCTGGCAAATTTTAGGACTCCTAAAAAAGAAAGAAGCAGAGACTCTCTGAAAACCATAAGCCTTTCCACTTTCACCCTATTCAGATGTTCTAAAAGTGTAGAGGGTATTCAGGCTTACAGAACATTGAGAGCACATCACATTTCCCCATGATTGCACATGCTGGCAATTCAATTTCTCCTCTTGGATATAATTTGCTTGCACAGACAATCACTGTCCACAGGGGAGAGTGGGAGCAGAGCTATGAAGCATGGTGGGGGCTTCCTGGAATGCTCACATCACACTGTTCCCCCTCCCCCATTTTCTCTCCAGAGACAGTTTCCGTTGCCTCTCTTCCAATTCTCCACTAGCATGCATGGTTTACAGTAAAGGTTCTCAACCTGTGTACCCCTGGGGGTACGCGAACCAACGGGCGGGGGTACGCGGCTTGCTGTGTAAACTTTACAGGGAAGTCTTCTTTGGCTAGCCTGAGCTATGAGGCCTTGCATTGCCCTCGATATCTACCAGACGGGACCATTTGCGCTTTGTCATCCCACAGGTCTATATAACCCCTTCCCTTGTTCCACATCCAAATAATTCAACTCTTGGAACCCACCTTCCCCATCATTACTGAAACCATAGGCTTTGATCACATCCTGCTGGATCTGGGTAGCCACAGGCAGCAGGAACTGCAGCATCTTGCCCATGTCATTGCAGGCATTCTCCCTTGCCTCCTCCATGCGCTGGGCATTCTCTGGAGAGCCAAACGCCTTGATCACTTCAGCTAGAACCACTAAAGAAGAAAAGCAGAAGGACTGTAAAGACAATCCCCACACAGTGGCAAATTTGTGAACTGTGTACCCCCAGTAAGTAAAGAGAAGAGGCACACGACACGGGCTACTACTAGCAGAAGGGGGGAGGCCTGATGATCAAATCCCATTATTGTCTCAAATTTCCTGGGACAAGTACTTGGGACAAGTACTAGGGACAATACACCTTGAAATGAGGTGTATCAGAGGCGAGGGCTCTTACAGAAAGCAAAGCTACATTCCTAGAACAAGGGAGAAGAATAAGATGATCTAGCCCCAGTGCACCTTACTTCACAGAACAGATGACTATGTCAAAACAGTTCAGTTCAATACATACCCGACAGGAATGGATAGCCTTACCAGCATCCCGGAATCGAGGCTAGCTTCGGCCTAGAGCCGAAGTGTGCACCGTAGCTGCCTAATGGGATTCCGGCTTCCGGACCTTACAGTCAACGACATGACAGAAGCCGGAACCCCATTGAGCAGCCGCGGTGCACACTTGGGAGCAGCTCGGGTCCACTCTAGGCCGAAGCCAGCCTCGATTCCGGGACGCCGGTAGGGCTAGGAATGGAGACTCTCTCTGGCTCTTTGGAGTACCAGAGACGAAACACCCACTTTCACACAATCCTTTGCATTCTATGCAGACTTTCCTGGGAACAAATCCCACTGAACACAGTGCAAACTTACTTCTGGGTAAATATGCATAGGATTGCACTACATGAAGGTTTCATACAACTTGTTTAAGGCACTTTTACCCAAGGGTATATATGCAACAGGAGTTAAATGTGTACACCTGTGGGCTGGGAGGAATTTCAATAGTTCATTTTTTTCTGCCTTTCCTTTCCATAGGAACAGAACTCATTTGCTGAAGAATCCTAGCATGTAGCAGAAAACTCTGGAGAGTATTCCAGGGGTACATATTCAGATCCCAATTATACATGAAACAAAAAATGTAGAAAGCTGCCTTATACTGAATCAGACCATTGGTCCATTTAGGACAGTATTGTCAACACAAGCTGGCAGCAGATCTTCAGGATCTCACACAAGAATTTTCTTCTGGCCTACCTGGAAATGCCAGGGATTGAACCTGGGACCTTCTGCATGCAAAGCATTTGCTCTGCCACTGAACCACAGCCCTTCCCCATGTCAAGTATTCAAATATGACTGTATTTCAATTGATTGCTTTTTCCTATGGACACACACACACACACACACACACACACACACACACACACACACACAGGAAAAACAATCAATTGAAATAATACAATAATATTGTACAAGTACACACATACATAGGACACAGCAGTCCTTAATCCTCTGGGTAATGGCAGAAGCCAAACAATACTTCCCTTCAGGTCTCCAATCCCCAGGCAGTTGGAGTACAATGGAGTGCTATTTATCCAATGGCTCTCTAAGAGTTCTTCAGAAGCCACTCCTCCTAGCGAATACTTTAAACCACAGAAAGTCAATTGGCAGTCTATGGGCCAAAACTATTCTACAAAGCAATTTCACCTAGTCCCTGTCAAATTTTACTCATGGCATAGAAGAAATTTTGCCTACTTCATTTTGAGATGAAAATGACAGGTGGCCCTGGCTCCGCGACAGAGCACCTCCTTTGCATGTAAAAGATTTCAGGTTCAATTCTTGGCATCCCCAGGTAGGGCTTGCCTGAAACCCTGGAGAGCCATTCTTAGATACCAAGCTAGATGGACCAATAACCTGAATCAGTACAAAGCAGCTTCCTATGTTCATGTATGTTAATCAGAGCCAGCTGGCCCATGAGGCCAACTGAGGTGGGTGCCTCAGGCAGCAGACTGGCAAAGGAGCCCACCTCCATCCACCCACTTGCCTCCAATGCTCCTCCTCCAGATGCTTTGACCCACCACTCGCCTCCCCCCACACTTCCTCTTTCATCTTTTTTCAATCCAGGTAATGGAAAGGCCAGAGGCTGACACATCATCAGGTAAGGGGGGGGGGGCATAATTGCTATGTCTACTTCAGGCACCACCAGGAGATCTTGTGCCAGCCCTGATATTATAATGTTGTTGAAACAGAATAAATACGAGAGAATATGAAACAGCCAATAACAGCACAAATCACAACAGCCAAAGAGTTATTCAGCGGCCCAAAGGCTTTCTTGAACATCCAGTTGGAGGCACGAGCAGTATTAGGTAGATGTGTGGCTTTCCACAGCCGAGGTGGTGGTGATGCCGGAAACGGAAAGACCCTAATCTCGCGTCTGCATCTACGGCACTTCAGACGAGCAAACGGGCGGAGACAGAAAGCCTCAAAAGCCCAGGGCTTCCGGGTCAAAAGAAGTGGCTTCTGTGCAGGTGCAAGCCCCTTAATGAACGATGCTCATCATCATCATCATCCTCACCCGGATTTATTCACCTTCCTTTCTCCCGGTGGGGCAACCAGCTCTGAGCCCCGATCGGCCCCGTGCAAGGCAAGCCCACTCACCTTTGGCCTGCTCGGCGCTTAGGGAGACAGGCTGCGCCTGAGCTGAAGGAGCCACCGGGCGCTGCAAGCTGGACATGGGCGGCGGAAGCGGGCAGCAGGGAGGGAGCCAAGAGTCGGGTCTCAGCTGGCGGTGACGTGATGCTACACTTGAGCGGGCGAAAAGAAAGCACACGGCGCTCCCTCCTCTGTTGCCTGCGAGCGGGGTGCAGCCCTGGTGGGCCTTGCAGATGCAGGGAGGACCGGCCAAACTCCAGGGGAAAGGCGTATCACTCACCTCCCTCAGAGAGAAACAGCAGCTGCCTCCCCAAATCCCACCCTCTAAACATGTGAACCTCCTCCTAATCTCCGCCTTCCTACTTCCGTGTTGTGAACCGGATTGAAGGAGGAGGAGCTGACCTCGCCATACCGCTACCGTTCTCCCTCCCCAACCCCCGCAGCATCGCTGCCACAAGATGAGGTGATGGGTAGTGATTTAGGGATGCTTCTCAAAAAAAGAAAAATTGAACAAAGTCAAAGTTTACAGGCACGAACGCTAAATAGAACCTCCATTTTCAGTCGACCTCTGAACACCAATCGCTGGGCAGGGACAACCGCAAGCGAGGGAGGCCTTTTGCATCTTCCCAGAAGCATCTGCCTGGGTACTTGGTTGCTGGATTAGGTGGACCTTGGACTTTTGGAGTGATCCCACAGGTTTCTTCTGTTACAGAACAATCCTAGGCAGATATATACCAAAGCAAGCCCAACTGGATTCAACGGGGCTTACTCCCCGGAAAGCGCGCACAGGATCACAGCAAACTTTTAAAAATAAGCACCATTACTTTAATAAAAGAAATAGATAAAACCCCGCCAGTTCAAACGCAGAATGTAGAAGCATCTTAGAAATCTATTATTTCACCACAAGTTGGGAGGCTCTCCGCGATAGCAGAAAGCCTACTAGACAAATACAAAAAGAGCTGAAATCACTAACGAGAAGTCGCCCTCGGTTTTTATCCACTGGCAAGAGAAGACTGTTCAGGTGACGGTGAGTAAAATGCTTAGGCATTTTACATCCCAGTGTTGTCCGTAAAACGCGAATAATTAATTATCCCCCAAAAACAATTCTGTGATTTCTGCAGAACGGATGAATATACCCTTTAAAATTTAAGGCTTTGTTGCTGAGTTCGTATGCTAAAGACCTATCTTTCATTGGTTGAAACAACTCAAATGACGAAACCAAGGGGAGGGGCTAGAATAAAAGGATTCAGAATGTACAGTGCTGTACTGTATTTCGAACCGGGGGAGGGAGGAATGCTTCTTAAAGTAAGAGTGTTTCTTTTTTTCTGTTCCTAATGTTGAACCTCCAACAAGTTTTGTTCTCCCTTGGGAGCAGATTTTAAATAGGTGGTGGAGTAAGAAGGTAGTCAAATCTCAAGAGATGCTGCAGGTTTTTTGAATGAATTGCAAGCTTGATGCTATCAAGCCGTTAGTTACAAAAGCAGTACTACTGTACACTACAGCGCATAACACAGGCTCTTGTGCCATGGGTCCAGAAGTGTTACAAACTCAGGCTGCGTTGCCTCTGCCACTTATGGGCGTACATAATCAGCCAAACACTACCACTTTTGTACCTGTGTACATTCTCAATGCCACTGAAGACGACAGAGAATGCAGACTTTTGACTTTCTTGGCACGCACACTCTTGTTACCCACTGCTTCTGCTAAGGCTTGCCCTAGACCAGGGGTGGCCAACCTTCCACCACTGGGGCCTCTGCATTCTTGCGTAGAAGCCAGAATCTTGGCAGCTGCAAGTGCTGACGGTGCTGCTAAAGCAGCTGCACCTGCTGAAATGCCCTCACCTAGACAACCATGAAAGGGCCGGGAGCATTCATATTGAAAGGTTGGCCACCCCTGCCCTAGCCTGTGTTGTTGTTGCAGAAGCCCTTGTTGCAGAAGGTGCTGCAGCTTTTTATGCGTTGAGCCCATGCCCCAATTCCAACCAAGTAACATAGACATACTGATTTGAAGAGCATTGTGGTCTCTATGTAGCCACACCCACTTTTGTGTCCTGCTGTTAGAGGTCATGTTCATACACTCTTTTTGCACCACAAGCCTCCTGTTAGGTTTATGGTAAACAGGGGCAATGATGCTGTCCTCTGCCTCTTGCTGTCTTACCTGTGCGCCTGTATTCAGCTCAACACCAGGCACAGTCTGTCATAGCTGCCATCCTGTTACCACTTACCTGGGCAAAGCATTTTTCTATGTGATGTAAAGGGTGTGTGTGTGTGTGTGTGTGTAACATCCCAGTGAGGTGTTCTGTATATAAGATCAATTCATGTAGTCCCTCCTCCAGACTCAGAGCGTAAAAAAGAAAGGAGCTCACACAAATTAACAGAGCAATCCTGCCTTACTATCCGGCGGGTGGCCCAGGCCACCCGCCAGATCCTATCCTCGTTTTGGGCCAATCAAGATTGGCCCGGAGATCTACTCGGGGGAAGAGAACATTCGTCCCCTTCCCCCGGTGTAGTACGGCCCAGCTCCAATGGGCCTCCTTGGATTTCCACCAGCTATTTAGCTGGCGGAAGAGGAGGCTGTCTAAGGGCCGCGCCAGCCCAGGAGGGGATATGGCAGCTGCCATCCCTGCCCCCTACCGGGCTGGATCCACATCCCCCAGCCTCCCTTGCCGCCCGGGGATCTCTTACCTCCTCCGGCGGCCGCAGGGGCAATCTGGTGGCGGAGTAAGGGCTGCTGGCCTCACGCCGGCGGCCCTTGCTCTAAAGTCATTGCAAACGTGCTTCCAACAGCAGAACACTTGCTCCACCGCCAGATCTCTCATCAGGATTGCGCAGTAAGGCTGAAACCCTACCGCCCTTTCCTTGGAGTAAGCCCCATTGAACAAAAGAGGGCTTACTTCTAAGCAAACATGGACAGGATTGTGCTATAAACCTGTGAATGGATCATGTAAACATGTGCATGTGTTTATGTGCACTACCCCACTATGCAAAGCGCATCTTAGTCAACCCAGTTTTTAACGATCAAGTGCCATCACCAGGGATGTAATACAAAGTGAGGACACCCAAACTTCCAATTTCTCCATTGAAAGGTTCTTGCTCTGACCCTCTAATCTGCGGCTTCTGCCGGCAAACACAAATCACCTTCACCCAGTCCTTGCTTGCTATTACAGGAACAGCATGAAGGCAGAACCAAAGGGAGCAAGATGCTGAAGTTATCCAAAGTGCTTGATTATGAGGAGAGAGGATTCCTCTTCCAAACCATGTCAGAAAGCAGCAAGCTGCAGTATAATGGAGAAAGGAAGAGACCCACCAGATCACCTGGCTCTGATTCTTGTCTAGAGCAACGGATCCTGTTTCCAGAGGTGTCATGTACTTCCACACCTTGCAACAAGATAGCAAGGGATGTAGTTTCAAGGTCTTAGATAACTCATGATAATCCACAGGTGTGCATAAAATGAACACAATAATACCATTTCCTGAAGGCTTTTTTTGTTGCTTGGCTGGCTTCTTTTTCTTTAAAAGCTTCACACATATATGTTTATATAAATTATTAGAATGTGCTGGGGGAACTGGGTGTGTAGGGAGATTCTTCTCCCATAGTTGGGTATCTTTTAATGTTCTTAATGTAAATATATATGAGGACAGATCAAGATATACAACCGTGAGATTAGACACACACACGGGGAGATCAAGGAATCACAAATTGCTACGCAAAACCGTCACGTCTAACGGGATGTGCATGAGTTAAAGTACATCAACTGGAATGGGTGAAGGAAAATGGGGCAGCTGCCATCTTGGAAACAGTCCCACAATGCCTTGCATTACTTGACCACATTATCTCCCCCCCCAGTGAAATGGGAGGGGAAGGGCAACTTGCCATCCTAAAAACAGTCTCACAGCATTCTCTACCATCAATGTTTTCAAAAGGCATGGTTAAAAAGGCAGCTGCCCTCTTTGAAACAGTCCCGTGGTGCTATGCACCTCTTGACTTGGCCCAGTCCCTCAAGGGTTGAGCAACTACATGACAATGCCATCTTGAAAAGTCCTATGGCGCCTTGTTCCTCTGGACTAGTTTGTGTGTCGGGATGTAGAGGAAAGGGGCATATTTGGTCCCATCATGCTTTGAGCTCCTGTTGATTAGCCACATCTGCCCAAAGATGGGGAGAAGGGCAGAGAAGAGTTGCATGATGGTTTATACCTTTGCTTACTGGATACAAGCAAAAATTGAGCCATTTATCCAAAATCCTTGCTGGTGTTTCACACCCCGTTGTCCTTCCTGCACACCACCCTCCTCCTGCCCAGAATGGTTGTTCTCGTTTCTTCACTCTTCCGTCCAACAACATAAGTTGTGTCATTGTGCAGCTTCCCCCTTGCCCAGAGTTTAGTTGGTTGGTTGATTTTCCTCTTTCTTTCTTTCTCTCTCTCTCTCTCTTGAAGAAGCAAGAGGCGTGATGAAGTCATCATGGGTAATGGAATCCATTTAAAGGGGCTTGTCACTTTCTTTTTTCAGGTGACTAAGGAGAAAGGACAGGAGAAACAGTGAGCAAAACAAGACTAACATACATTTTCTTTAACTCATTTCCAGATGACCTCATTGATTTTTTTTTAAGGAAGTAGCTCAGCAGCCTCTTCTTGTGGCTCAATACTTAGCAAGACTCAGGAAGAGCCTGCCCAAGACATTTGGGTGCCTGAGGCTGAACATATCTAACTGGCATTCCCCTCCTACTAAATAACATGGGACACAATTCATTTGGAAATTCTCCTGTGTAAACCTCACTGATAAAAATGTCAGCTGCACACCAGCACAATAATGCTCTTGTAAGGCTTCCTTTTATTATTTCAATGGGACCTGCACATGAGAACTTCCTGATGGATTCTGATGCTCCATGGGTCAGAGATAACTGCCATCCACTCTACTAACTTGAATGGTGCCCTCTGGTTCTCTTCATACAATAGTTACTGCCGTCTCCTCACCAGTCTTGCCCTGTCTTGCTTTGGGAAAGCTCCTTAATAGGAAGGGGAGCATGATGGGTCCTTTACAGTCATGCACCCAGCCTGAGTTGCCTCATTTATCTGCAGGATTTATTCACTGCCTGCTGACAAGTGTTCCCATAATGCTTACAAAACAAATCCATTCCATATAAAAACATAGCATATAAAAACACCAATAAA
Source organism: Plestiodon gilberti rubricaudatus (assembly GCA_026170595.1). NCBI lineage: Eukaryota > Metazoa > Chordata > Lepidosauria > Squamata > Scincidae > Plestiodon > Plestiodon gilberti. Next base: position 102,189,881 of record JANXHW010000002.1, on the reverse strand, counting down.
AACTCCAAAAGATAAAACAGCAAATAAACAGCAAGATAAAAATAGCAGCTAAAACCAAAGCAAAAATCCTAAACATCACTCAAACCCTGAGAGAATAGGATGGACCACCAGGTGCCCAAAGGACAGCAATGTTGGAACCAGGACAATATGCCCAGGGACAGAGTTCTAGAATTTAGGTGCCACTGCAGAAATAGTAGTTGCAATCCTAAGGATTCATTCCTAAACACAGTTATCTCGGAGTAACAGCCCAATCCTAAGAAACTATTTGGCGGGCGGCCCAGGGCCCATTCGTGGTCGCTCTGGAGTGGCCCGGAGGTCTACTCGAGGAAAGGGGACGTTCGTCCCCCTTCCCCCGGTATCAATGGGAGTAAGAGGAGGCTGTGTAAATGGCAGAGTCAGCCTGGAGGGAGAAGGGGATTTGGTGGACACCATCCCGGCTCGGCCAATGGCCCTCCTCCCTCAATGCCTGGAACGCCCCCGCTGGAGCTAGACTTATATCCGGCGGCCGCAGGGGCGATCTGGCGCCGGAGTGAGGGCGGCCGGCCTCCGTGCCAGCCGCCCTTACTCCCAAGTCATCGCGAACATGCTTTACGGCACGTTTGCGACAGCTTCGGGAGGCAGAGCGCTTGTTCTGCCGCCCGACCGTTCCTTTAGATTGTGCTGTAAGCGCCACTGAACAAAATCAAACTTATTTCTGAGTAGACATGTATAGGATTGTGCTGTAAGCAATACAGCTGGTCCCTGACAGCCCAATTGTATCCTCCCCCTCCCCCCGCCGCTGGTGCAGCCGCACCAAAAACAGGCGTGCTGTATCCAGTGGGGGGAGCGGATTGGGGGGGGCTTCAGAGGCTAAAGGAAATTTAAATCCCCTTATAGCTCTGTAAGGCCAGCGGGTGGCGCAGTGGGTTAAACCACTGAACCATGAGCTGTCAATCGAAAGGTCGGCAGTTCGAATCCACGACGGGGTGAGCTCTCATTGCTTGGCCAGCTCCTGCCAACCTAGCAGTTCCAAAACATGTTAATGCGAGTAGATAAATAGGTACCACTTGCGGGAAGGTAAACAGCACTCCGTGTTCCAGCTGCATGCTACGCGCTGCGGCAAAGAGAGTCATGCCGGCCACATGACCATGGAGGCGTCTTCGGACAATGCTGGCTCTTCGGCTTTGAAATGGGGATGAGCACCACACCCTAGAGTCGGACACGACTGGACTTAATTGTCAGGGGTCACCTTTACCTTTTTATAGCTCTGTAAGCGTCCCAACCCACAATGGGTCTTCTCGGAACGGTGCTAGCAATTTCGCTAGCGGAAATCCGAGAGAAAGGGGGCACAGAGGCTACAGGAAAGGGGGAAAGGATCTGGTGCATGCCTTAGACATGTGGCATCTAAAAATACTCCATGGAAAAATATCAGTGTTCAAATGTGGATTGTTGTTGTGTGTTTTTTAAACAAATCTCAATTTATTTAGGCTACAGTACATCTTGGATTGTATATGAATTCAAAGTACTGTATTAAACATTTATTAGAAGCTGGAGATGTGCTCTTTCACATTTTTATTTTCAATTTACTTTTCAATCATAATTATTTCAGGAGGTATCAAGCTATAAACAGAAACAAGCAAGCAAGAAAAGCACCATAAAAAGGGGAAATTTCAGGGTAGTTTTTTGAATGTGGTAGATCACATCTTTCAGAGCATTTTCATATGAGAAATCTTTACACTGCATTATAAATTCTTGTTTTTTAATACGATTTTTGAGGATACGAAACGTCAAATGCAATGTTTGAGGTGAAGCGGTTTCTGAGCCAAATTGTCTTGTCTACAAATACCCTTTTCTCCAGTGGCAATCGACCCACCTGACTTCCACAGGCAGGGAGCAGCACATAAGGGCCTCTGAGGTTGATCTTAAATGATGGGCAGTTCAATATGGAAGAAAGTGATCCTTAGATAGTCCAGGCCCAGGCCGCTTAGGGCTTTAAAAATCAAACCCAACACCCAGAAACAAAGCAAATGTGAGTGAGGATCTTTTCATGCTGGGTCACAGTAATCAGCACCAGCTAACAATCTAGAAGTTGCATTCTCCATCCGCTGAAGTTTCTTCTAGATACTTTTTAATGGTAGTTGCACACAAAATGCGTCAGACTACCTTCTGCCTAGAAACAAGAGCTAACCCTCCTCAGCAACAGAGCAAAACCTTAAAAATTAATTCTGCAGGACAGTCAGAAAATAGCCATCATCAGGAGTGACTTTCTACCAAAAAAGATGGAACCAGTGCTTCAGAGCAGTGGCTGTCGGAATTTCAAACAATGCCTTTCACCCTAATTTATTCACTGTGGAACTTCAGAATATGTGTCATAGAACCCTAGCACATGGCAGAAGATTCTAGACCAGGGGTGGCCAACCTTCCACCATTAGGGCCTCTGCATTCTTAGGAGTTGTGTAGAAGCCAGAATCTTGGCAGCTGCAATTGCTGATGGTGCTGCACCTACTGAAATGCCCTCACCTGTACGACCATTAAAAGGGCCAGGAGCATTCATGTGGAAAGGTTGGCCAGCCCTGTTCTAGACAATGTTTCAGGGTGTCTGTTCAGTAGCTGTGAGGCACTGGTCTCTACTCACCTTTTACTTGATATAAAGAAAAGTATACAGGCATTCTTTTGCTATTATCCCTGCTAACTGGACAAAGAGGCATCTTCTGAAATGGTGGCTCTCTTACATTTAGCAAGGGGAGACCAACTGTCCATCATCCCAGCACGGCATCTTTTCCAAGTAGGCTTACCAGATTTTCCTGGTCCCCAAACAGCCCCCCCCGAAAATTTTAATTAATTAATTAATTAATTAATTAATTAATTAATTAATTAATTAATTAATTAATTAATATTTTCCCCATGTTTTTTGTTTGTTTGTTTGTTTTGTGGGTGCAAAGCAAATTTTTTATTTATGAATTTATTTATGGCCCCAAAAACGGCCATTTTGCTGCCGCCACTTGCCTTTTCAAAGCACTGTTCGTGCCGTCCTTCCTCCAACTGCCACCGCTTCATCCCGCAACCCGCTGCTTGCCCTTGGGCAGCCCGGGCCTTTCCCAACCCATCAGCTGCGTCGCGGCAGGCCAGAACTCCTCAGAGCCTGGTGGGTGCGTTCCGCCCGGCCAGGGCTCCTCACGCACCTGCGCGAGTCACACAGCGCACAACGCCTGGGAGAGAGGCTAGGCAGAACATACTGGCCAGGCTCTGAAGAGTTCCAGCCCGCCGCAACACAGCCGGTGGGCCGGGAAAGGCCAGGATAATCAGGCCCGGCCGGGATGGTAGCTGCCACTCCGGGAATGTCCTGGCGAGTTCCCGGACTCTGGTAAGCCTATTTCCAAGGCTTCCTTGCTCATGTTTCTCTTTTGCCATTTTTTAATTGGAAGCCCCTTTGGACAAAGAACCAATTTTAAAAAAATAACTGTTTGCTATGTAAGATGTTTTGTGAATTTTTCCTTGAAAAGAATATATAAATATTCTTAATAGCAACAACAATGCGGTCTGGAACATACTCCTGCAACTGCACATTGCATAGGATCATGGTGGAACACAGGCGAGACCCTCTCTCAGAGAAGCTTATCAGCCGCTACCACCACCTATCTTTGGTCCCTACAGACTTGGGTAGAAGATTTGAAGCTGTGCCCTGAAACAGAGAGCAGCTTTCTCAGTATGCAGTTCCTGAGTCCCACCAGTTCCTTCACCCTGGCGAACATAAGACTTGCCGTTCCCCCATGAAGAGCCACAAACCTGTAGTAATCCTCCTGTGTCGGGAGTGGCACTCCATGCAAAGGGTGATGGGCGTGCAGCCACTGCTGCTGTTCCAGGGCCAGGCGCTGCAGCTCTGCCGACTGCGCATGCATGGCTTGGAGCTGATGTGCTGCAGACATCGGAGCAGAGAGGGAGCCAGGCAGGTCTCTGTAAGGGGCAGCTGCAGCCAAAGGAAAATGAGAACAATAAATCACAATCCTTAAGTAACCTGCTTAGGGGAGACTGGAGACCACACCAGTGGCTTTTGCTGGTGTCTTTTTTACGTGGTGTTTTTGTTTTTTTTAAAGACTATGAGCACTTCAGGGACAGGGAACCATTTATTGATTTATTTTACTATGTAAACCGCTTTGTGAACTACTTTTGGTTGAACAGCGGTATATACCGTAAATATTCTTAATAATAATACTACCACCAGACAGGGCTGCAGGGCTTCTGTATCCTTTAATACCGGCATGAACAAGGGCATTTCATTGGGGTAGCTTGTCATGCAGCAAGACAAACTCCATCTGCCAACATCCACCTTCTGCACACCTATCCAAGACAAAGGAGGCGTCTTTTGCATGTAGTCCCTAGGCTTACCATATCCAAAGGGGGACAGGGTGCCTACACCTTTAACCATTGTAAAAAGAGGGAATTTGGGCAGGTGCAGCTCATAATGGAAGGGTGCAACAGGCTGCACCTGCCCAAATTCCCTCTTTTTACAATGGTTAAAGGTGTAGGCACCCTGTCCCCCTTTGGATATGGTAAGCCTAGTAGTCCCCCTAACTTCACTTTTCCTTCATTTCTCTTTGCCTTCCAGAACTACATCAACAACCCAACTCAGATCTGACAGTCTCTAGTGTGGTCTTCCAGTTAGAGCTTGCCTCTCACCAGGCATTCTGTGTTGATTTGCTAAAGCTATGCGGGGGAAGGGGGATGAGGACATTTCATAAATCTTGCAAAAGCACAAGTTTAAAGTTATTTCCCTCCCTCCCCCCCCAATATTTTAATAAGCATTAATTGTGATATACAACAAAATGCGCACCCATGTGCTTGTCAGTCATCTCAGTGCCTTCGCACTCACAGGTCGGACCACTGTAAGCTGAGCACAGGTTTAGGTACCGAGTCATAAGATAGAAAATACTGCCTGCACATTTTTCCTTATATCTTTATGAGTAAAAGGTGCATCTATGCACATACACTAAAAATATGGGGAGGGAGCCCAAAGTATCCATAAGAAGGCCAGAACCTGGTGGGCCATCTCCTGCCGCCTGAGGCGCATGCCAAATGCTGCCCCTGTGTTTACCCAATGATGCGCCAGCCTCTGCTCCTCCCACTCTCCAATGTCTTTGCTCAGCACTCTCCTCCCCTCCACATTTCCTTTTCCTCTCTGCCCCCTTCTTTTCCAATCCAGGGAATGGAAGGAGAAGGAGGAGCAGTGGAGGCAAGAAGGTGAACAGAGAAGAGCACTCCCCACTCTTCTACCTGATGCAACAGCTTCAATTGGCCTCATGGATGGACCGGCTCTGTATCTTCCCCTACCCCAATAGCTATGGTCCTGCTTCCTATTCACGCCCTTTTCTCTGTTTTTCCTTTACAGTTCCAGATCCGGGCTTCACTTCCTATGCCCCTTCTTCCCATCCACTTCCTAGTCCTGGACCCACACTACCACTTCCATACTGCTAGGCAGTCTGCCCCACTGTTTTGGTATAACATCCTTTGTCTCCCCCACCCACAAACCTCGCCAATGCTCATCTGTCTTGCCCTTCCCACCTCTTGCAAAGTTCTTACCAAAAAGCTGGTGGCGCAGCACCTCATTTTCATGGAGCGGGTGAGGAAGAAGTGGATTAGGAATAGTACCAGCTGGGTAGGGTATCCGGGTGAGATGTGACCCAGAAGCCAGTGGGTCAATAAGAGGGTGAACAGAGGCTGAAGCTGCAGAAAGTGGAGATTCAACAATTTACTTTGGACACAGGAGGGAAAGCAGCAGGCAATACTTGTTATACGACATCTAATGTATTTTAGCACAATTTGTTCCTGGTCTCTAGCATTCACGCTCATTATACTTGGCATTCATACAGCACTTTCTCAGTCATCTGAGCAACACCCCTGCAAGGCAGGCCATTATCAGTATCCACAAACTTGCAGGTAGGTAGCTGATCTTGAGAGAATATGGGCTTACCTCTCCAATCAGTTACCTAGCAAGTTCATGGTTGTGGCAAGTTTGGCCCAAGGATTTCCTGGCTCAGTGCCCACAGTCTAACCCAGGGTGGCCAACCTTTCCACATGAATGCTCCTGGCCCTTTAAATGGTTGCAGAGGTGAGGGCATTTCAGCAGGTGCAGCTGCTTTAGCAGCACCATCAGCACTTGCAGCTGCCAAGATTCTGTCTTCTACACAACTCTTAAGAACGCAGAGGCCCTAATGGTGGGAGGTTGGCCACCCCTGGTCTAATCACTACACAAGCTATTGAAAGGGTTAGATAAACCCTATGATTCAGATAAAAAAATTCCTGAGAATCTTAGCAAGTTACATTATACAAGACAAGACTAAACAGTTCTTAAAAACATTTCTCTGCTGCATGGCTTTTGATTGTAGTTGTACTTGCTGCTGGTTTTATGGTTTTCATTGGCACTGCTGAATTTCATGCCTGCTGCTTTTTGTCTTGCTTGTTTACTGCTTCTTTTGACTTTTGGAGCTCTTGTTTTACGTTTTTAATCTGTAAGGCTGTTTTGTGTTAGACTGTTTCCTAGCATGGTATTTGGGTTACCTTGTGATGTATTTATCTGAATACAGAGCACATGCACTCCTGGCCATAACTTCCCCAGGGGCAGGGAGGGATGGAAGGTGCAGTGCAGAAATCATCCAGATATATATCAGGACAGCTCCCAAAGGCTCCCTTCAAGTAATCAGTCCAGTACTTAACTTGCAATCAAGCCTCTAACAGGTTAACAACCCAATCCTAACCAATTTTCCAGCACAAATGCAGCCGCCATGCAACCCAAGGTAAGGGAATAAATATTCCCTTACCTTGGAGAGGTCTCTGTGACTACCTCCCCACCACAGAATGCAGCATGCGCCCCAGGGTCACTGCTGCATCGGTGCTGGAAAGTTGGTTAAGATTGGGCTGTAAAACATACTGATTAATAACTGATTTGTTGACACTTCCAGACTAACAGGTACAGCCCAGTTGCTAAGGCCTCGTTCTCACTGAGGTGGAAAATCCATGTTTGGACTTCAGTTAGCTGATGGAAGCTCACATAACCGAATGTTTCCCCATACTCCAAATGCCCTGCACATAGAAAACAAGCACATTAGGAGAAGGGGAGGGTCTAACTTAGACTCCCTGACATGTTGGTTTTCTATGAGCAGGGGGTTTGTGGTATGGAGGAGCATTCATTCATGCTGGTACTGCTGGTACACTCCAGACGTACGTTTACCACCTCAGTTAGAACTAGGCCTGGCACTGTATGCAAACCAAAACAACACAGCCGGATTGTACTGAAGGCAGGGGGCTCTCCTCACCTGCATGGATGGCATCCTGCTGGTGGAGATGGAGGTGGGAGTGGATGTGGGAGTGCTGGTGATGATGGGGAGTCACGTTGAGCATCTGCAGCCGAGCCAGAGGGTCGTTGCTCAGAGCAGCTACTCTCTCTGCGTGCTGCCGCTCAGCTGCTAATCGCTCAGCATAAGACATGTCTGGGCGCAGGGCTGGGCCGGCTGCCAGTGCTAGCCGTTCTCGCTCCAGGTGGCCCAACCCTGGGTGGAAGGGGAAAGCAGGGTGCAGGCCTGGACCTGCCTGAAGAGCCAGCCCCCCATGTCGTGGGAAAGGATCCATGGCGGCACTGGGCACAGCATGGAGTTGCTCCAACTCAGCTGGTTTGACTTCAAAGCCAGGCTTAAGGCGCTCACGCAGGTCACGGTCCCTGAGGTCTCGCTCACGGGCCTCCCGTTCTCTCAGCTCCCTCTCCCGTGTGGCCGGGTCACTGCTGTAGATGGCCGGCACGTTGTAGCCCAGGAGGGCTGGGTCAACAGCACCCAGTGGCACATAGAAGGGGTGGTTGCGGTTGCTTGGAGACATGACATGAGGTCGGGCATACTCGCTGAGGGTGCGAAGAGCTGGCGTGTCAGGGCCCAAGTACGGTGGGACAGTAGCGACAGCACTGCCCTGCTCAAAAGACGGGCGATGAGGGACAGGGCCAAGAGATGGGCACTCCACTGGCCGGCCCTCTTGTGCCACCTTCTGCAAGAGATCAGAGAGAGGGGACGTTCAGCGTGAGGGATTCTGACAGCAAAGGGACAGACCATATACAGATATGCTGGCCCCATGTCATCTACACCTTTGAAGCTGCCCTGCCGCATGGAGTCAGGCTACTGATCCATCTAGTCCAGTATGGTCTATCCCGATTGGCAGCAGCTGTCCAAATCTCTGGCAAAGCTCTTTCCCAGTTACCCTTTCAACTAGAGATTCCAGGATTGAATATTTATTTATTTTTCACATTTTTATGCCGCCCTTCCTCCAAGGAGCTCAGAGTGGTGTACATATTTCCTCCCCTCCTTTTTGTCCTCACAACAACCCTGTGAGGTAGGTGGGGCTGAAAGATAGTGACTGGCCCAAGGTCACCCAGGAAGCTTCGTGGCTGAGCGGGGATTTGAACCTGGATCTTCCAGGTCTAAGTCCGACTCCCAAACCACTACACCATCCTGGCTATGGAATATGTGACCGTCTGCATGCAAAGCTGCCCGGCACTTACCACACTTCTCTCCAGCTCTCTCTCTTTCTCCCTCTCCCGCTCCTTCTCTCGTTCTCGCTCCCTCTCGCGCTCCTTCTCTTCCCGGGCCTTCTGTTCAGCCTCCCTACGCACCTTCTCAACTAGGTCTGCCCGCTTCTTGGCCAGTTTGGAGCCGTCCAGGGGCACAAAGTAGAGATCTGTCCGTGAGCAGGAGTTGAAGCCACGATCCAGGTGTTTATTGAACCTGTGAAAGGAAGAACTAAAGGCCTCAGCTTCCACGGGATGCGGGAGGGGGGAAGGTGTTGCCTGAAAGTGACGAGACCAACTGAAAAATACGCCTTAAAGGGAGAACAGTTTGCCTTTCCAGTTGTACCCTCCACTGTCTGTCTGATATCAGACATAAGGCCTGTGTCCACCCTCCACTAAAATACAAAAATTGTTCCCAGGGGAACCTTGATTTTCCAACAAGAAAAAAAAATCCCATCACCTGTGAGAATGGGGCAAATTAAGCCACTATGCATGACTGCCTTTAATTTGCATAATGTATGCAGTATTATTCTGTTTCCAATTTTCATGGGAGGAAAGCCAAGAAGCTAGAGGTCATTGAAGACTCTCCCTTGGGGTCTGCTAGAAATCTTATTATTATTTTATTTTAATTGGTTCGAAAGTGTTTCTAGCCTGCCTTTCTTGCCTCTCAAGGCAAGACCATTATTTGTACATTTTATAACATCAAACCTGTATGTCATTAAAATGTAACACAACTGAATAACTTGACAGCACACATTAGGCTACTACCTTTATTTAGCTCCTGGCTGCCCTACACCGATGTCCCTCCCTGACAACTGCCCTCCCTCAGCGTACTGTTTGTTCCTTCCTCACCAAAACACTTCTGATTATATGGGGCCTACACACTTTCAAGCATCTCTTCACAACCACATGGGCTGGAAACTTTTTTTTCTAAAAACAAAAGCACGCTCTCAGGAAGCTGACCTCTTCACCCAATAGTACGTTCTGTGGCTTGGTTGTGGCTCCCGAATCGCAGCAAGCACACGGCCCACATACCCACCCCGTCTTCTCTCCACCCAAAAAGAGAGAAATAGTTTCCTTCAATCCAGCGTGCCAGTGGATGACACACAGATTGTCCCAACAACCAATAAATGGGCAAAGGAAGTCTTCTGAGTAACGTGAAGGCTGAGAGAAGCATATCAGGGAGGGGTGCACTGCGACCCTGTAGGACCTCCTGAATATGGCCCCCAGGCATTCTCAGTTTGGAAGTATTACAGCGCCATCATTTCGTGGCTTAATGCCAAGGGCTTCAAAGGACAAGGGGATGGAGAAATGGGAATCCCCACTAACAAGCAGAGAAATCACAGCAAGGGTCTGCAGCCTCAGGTCACGCTGGCACTCTTGAATCTAACCCAGGCCTGTGCCACTTATGACACACCAAGATTAACACAGCCCACCAGGGGTTTGATAAAGCTGTTTCTGCTGCCTGCCTGAGACTGTAAGAATTTGGGTGGCGGTGGGTGGGTGGGCGGGTTTGACAAGCATCCAGCAAGCCACATAATACATAGCTAATGTGCGGCGCTGGAATTAATTATCCACAACTTGCAATAACGGATTTGCTTCTGTTCCTTTTTTGCTTTCACAATCCTAGCCCCCTCCCTTCCCTGTCTTCTTTCCTCCCATTCTCTGCATGGCTGATTCCCTCACCTGGCTGACTGGCTGGCATGACTTGGTACATCCACCACTTTGGGGGCTGGCGAGGGACTCCGGACTGGGGGCATCGGGCTCTCTGGGGGCTCATATTCCTCCGAAGGCTCCTGTTTGATCTGTGCAGCGCTGAGGGGCAGTGGGGGCAGGGGCGGGGGAGGAGCAGCCATACTTCCAGGGGCTGGGGGGGCAATGGGGGCTGGTGAGGGAGCCTTGTAGCTACCAGCTGCAGGGGAAGAAGTCAGCCTGTATCCTGGCGGGGTGGCCGTGTGGAATGAGGAAGCAGAGGATGAAGGAGGAGAGCCTGGTTTGTAGGGGGCAGGGGGCTGGAAAGTGGGAGATGGTGAACCTGTTCGCTTTCCATAGGGGGCCACAACAGGGGGGCCCACTGGAGGTGACACTGTCTTGTAAGGGGCAGCAGAGGAGGAGGCCATTGTGGTTATGACAGTGGAGAGAGTGACTGAGGCAGAGGTGACTGGGGGTCCGGCCCCATGTGCAGGCGAAGGCGGGGGTGGTGGAGGAAAGGCATAGGTGGCAGTGCTCTGCCCTTGGGGGTGGTTGCAGACTCCTGGGTATGTCCCCTGGGAGGAAGAGGGGGCAGAGGAGGAAGAAGAGGAGGAGGAAGAGGAGGAAGAGGAGGAGGAAGATGCAGAGGGAGCCTGACTGTACGCGGTATGGCTATGAGGTGGATAGAGGCGTAGCCCATAGGCAGCATGAGGTGGGTGATGTGGGCCTGGCTCCAGTGGGTGGGAATAACCTCCAGATGCTTGAGGAGCAGCCGCCGCCGCCGCTGCTGCTGCTGCTGGAGAGAGCCCTGCACCACTGCCATGGTTGTGATGGTGTTGTTGCGGTTGCTGGTGATGAGTGGCCTGGCCAGGAAAGGAGGCGGAAGGATGAGAACTGGTGGTCCCTAGAGGGCGACTATATGGTGGTGGACCTTGGCTCCACACAGGCTGTGAGGGCATGGAGGGCTGGGTATACTTGGGAGGTTGGCTGGAGACGGAGAGACTGCTAGGTGGGGGGAATGAGTGGCCATAGGAGGAGCTGTAGCTGGGCAGTGCCTGGGAAGGGGGAGGGAGGGGGTACTGAGCAGAAGAGGTGGGTGGTGGCGGTGGAGGGGGAGCATAGGGGTAACGTGACGGGGCAGGTGACTTATCCTGCCCCAAACCGTGGGGTGATGGAAGGTGTCCACTCAATGCTTGCCCCACCATCCCTGGTGAGCTAGAGGCGGCAGCCATGTTGTTAAGAGGGCGCAGAGCTGGTGGGGGAGGCAAGTTGGCTAAGACATGGGGGAAAGTGGCAGCAGAAGAAGGAGGTACTGCTGGGGGGTTATTCGGAGGTGTCTTCTGAGGGGGCAGGCCTCCTGCCACAGAGGCCAGGGAAATAGGGGTAGTTGGGGGTGGGTTGTGCTTGGCACTGAGGGACTGTTCACGCCCACTTGGTGCTGGAATGCCCGCTCCTGTGCTCGCAGCTTTGGGCCCTATCTGGACCACATTAGCATTAGGGTAGAGAGAAACATGGGTACTAGAAGAGGAGGACGAGGAGGAAGGTGAGGAGGAAGAGTTGGTGGCTGGAGTGGGAGTTGGTGGTGCTTGGGCCTGGAAAATCCTTGAGGTCTGGGCTTCAAGCTGAGATGGGTAGCCAACTGTAGGGCCCTGAGGATGAACCTCCCCTGTTAAGCTGAAGCTTGGATCTGGTGGGCGAGCTAGGCCCTCAGGCAGAGGAGCAGGTGAGGGGCTCTGGGGGAACAGTGGGGGGTGATGGTAAGAGCGGGATGGTCCCTGCGACAGCACAGAGGAGGAATCCGAATCATTCTCCACACTGCCGGGGCTGTAGACACTGGGTGAGGTGCTCCGGTTATCTTGGTCAATGTCGCGTGGGTCGCTGCTTGTCTCATCGTTGAAGCTGTGGCCATCTAAGCTATCGACATCTGAGGGAGACTGAGGTCTTGGCAGTTCCTGGAGTGAAAAAATGCAGCACAATATTGAGCAGAGATTCTTTCAGGGGAATTAGGAGAGGCTTCTACTGGGAACAAGGATTTGAAAAAACTCTGAATTTAAAACCCTAAAAATGGTTCAGAGAGAGTAACCCAAACTAGTCTGAACCAGGAGTGAATCTCTAAACACAAAAAGTGGTAACTGTTTCAAAATACCTGGTTCAGTAATCAAGTACTCCGTTTGCAACTATATGATTGCTTTATTTTCCTGATTCTTGAATGGAAGCTCTCATGGCCAGCAACAATTTGTAGAGAAGTAAAAGTCACGGGTATAAAAGCCATGTAGAAAACTTTAAAATCCAGCCGAATAGAAATAACAATCACTCGATCCTGTCAGCAGTCTCCGGGTTTCCCCAGCACTGTAGTCAGGCAAAAAACACAGGTAGGAGGCTCTGGGCGGGTGTGGGAGGGCTCTTCTCCACATTCTCAAGAGGCTTGGCCAAAAGCAGGAGCCTCTTCAGAGCGAAAACGAAGTACCACTAGTTGCTCCAAAGTACTGGTCGGCCAAAGTACCACTGGTGGTACTAGTACCACTGGTTGAGAACCTCTGGTCTAGGTCTAGGCAAGCTCTAGGACAAAGGAGTTTTGGAAAGGCAGGAAGCGTGTACGGCAGGACAGCCTGGCAGTGTTTGGAGCATGCGAAGGGAGAGCTATTGCCCAGGGAAAACCTACCTCTGTTTTAGTCTTCTTTGGGGCATTGGTGTCCTCTCCTTCACTCTCTGAAATGTCCTCTGGTCGGCCCTGCTTGCTTCCTTTAGGGGTCATTGACTCCTCCACACGACCCTTCTGCAAGGCAAAGGGGGGGGGTCATGCTCCAAAGGGAAATCTCCACTCAAAGTTCGACATATATATGTTTTCTATCTCCTAGTAACTGGGAAGTCTAGTATTACAACATCCGAGTAAAGCTGAGCTGAAGCTACTCACAGTTTTGCAAAATCATTGGTAATACTGGAAAGAGCTTCCCCTTTTGGGGCAATTATTGTTCATTTATTCATTTACATTGCCCTCACTTTCAAATGTCCTCACTTGCTCTCCATGACATCATCACGTAGCAAAATAACTGGTGCCATAGCTTTGTGGTGCCTTACTGTTCACTGTGTGATCCCTGACTTGGTGGGATCAATCATATGAATAATGAGGGGAAAGAGGAAAAAGCAACAATCAAGGGGAAAAAATGGCACCAAAGAATCAGCTTCCAGCAGAAACAATATTGCTGAATATTGTTGTTGTTGTTAACAGTATTTATATACCGCTTTTCAACAAAAAGTTCACAAAGCGGTTTACAGACAAAATCAAATGATTAAATGGCTCCCTGTCCCAAAAGGGCTCACAATCTAAAAAAAGATGCAGAACACCACCAGCAAAACAGCCACCAGAAAAGAGACTGTGCTGGGGTGAAAGGGGGCAGTTACTCTCCCCCTGCTAAATATAAGAGGAGCACCAATCGAAAAAGTGCCTCTTGCCCAGTTAGGGTTTTGTTATTGTTTTTTAAGAGGAATATTTGCAAAATTGAAGTGTTTTCCTGAGAAATTTTTATGCCACTGTAACTGCTAGTTTCTACCTGAAAATCAAAACTGGGAATATTTTGTGAAGTCCTAAGGCTGCAATTCTATGCACATTTACCTTGGAGTAAGTCTCACTGAATTCAAAGAGACTTACTTCTGAGTGGACATGCATAGGATTCCACTGTGTGTGTTACGTTGTGTGTTGTGCACTATGACATCACTCCAATTTCCAGCAGCAGGTCTGATAAGGTGGATTGATTTAAGTCACTGATTTAAATTGCCAAGAACAAAAAGATTTAGATAACTCCTCAGTAAAAATAAATACTAATTAGTTGTGACAGCCATGAAAACATGTTGATGAGCAGCGCAGCCCTGTGTAAGATACGGCAGCCGGCTGGCCTGGGGCAGCCCGGTGCACCTCGAGTGAAAGGGACGATCATCCCCTTCCCCGCGTGTAAGTGGTGGGAGGCCCAATGGGCCTCCTTGAAAGTACGCTCCGGAGCTCGCATACATTCACGCATATCTCACCGCCGATATCCTCGCCCTTTCCAGGCCCCGGGGCAGCCAATGGCTGTCCTCGCTGCCTGCCCAGTCAGCCCTCCCCCCGCCCCTGCCCTGGCTGGGGTAGGACTTACCTGCTCCAATGGGTGCAGGGCTGGGCAGGAGCCTGGGTAAGGACCACCGGCCACTGCGTCGGTGGTCCTTACTTGCTGGGTGCCGTAAACGCACTTTACAGCACATTTACAAAGGAAAGCAGCCTTTCATAAGTGCTCATGACTAGGTTCAGTTTTAAGAGACAATATGTTTACTTTAGGCTCAGATTTAATTATAAATTTCATTATAAACCAGATTAGTTTAAAAAGAGAAACTTATAACTGAAAAAAACCCACCAAATTTAAATGTTAAAAGATTTGAATTAAATAAAAAATTTCTAGTTTTCATTTTTATGCATTTTTGATCTTCCTCCATGTCAAGAGTACAAGAGCTGGATAAAATGTTGACTGGCAGGTAAGATATAGGAATGGCATCCTACCTTGGTGGTTTGTCGGGATTTCTCCGCTTTGCCATCACTGCTGGAGGTGCTAACACCACCTGGAGAGGCTCGACCCCGTGTCCTGAGCTCCTCTCGGGGCCCTGGAGTCTCCTTCTTCCGACCACTCCGCATTGACATCTGCAGAGAAAATAAATGTAGGGGTAATTATTTATCACAGTTGCTAGACAACTCCTTCCTGCTTGTTCAGCTCTGTCTCCCACCCCATACTGCTCTGACAATGTTTCTCAAGGTTGATTCACAGGATTGCTCTGATGTGTGGAGCTGCCCAAAAATCTCAACGCCTTGTGTTGCAATCTCTAGATGCAACAATTCAATCAGGCTCCTAGTCTGGTTTGACTCCCCCCCCCCCAAATATCTGTCAGTCTGAGGTCATCTTTGCAGGGACAATAAGGTAGTCTTTGCAGGGATATATACGTATATGCACAGGATTTTGTAGTTCCAATGTTATCAAACAAATGCAATGTACTCTACTTTCTTGCAAACCACCGTTTCCTCTCCACATTCTTTCCCCGTTCCAAAGTGGAGGGAGGAAGTTATTTGTCTCCTGTACTTTCCTTTCCCTGTATCAGTAAAATGCAACTGGTGATCTACCAAAATGAGTACAAGCAGAACTCCCCTGCCTCTGGCCCCATGAATGAATAGCCCATCAGAGGCTCTATAATCTGTAGTTTTGCTGCCTGCCAGCCAAGGACTACAAAGAGAGAAGATATATCAAGCACTTCCAGGTCATTGTATATGACTGGCGGACAGCATTTGGCTTGGTGCACTCTAAGTTGTACAGGCCAACCTTAAAATAATGAAGAAGATACATTTCTCTCTAGGATTACAAGTTTTAACAAGCTTAAATCAGTAGATCAATCAACTAAGTCAGTGACTTTCAAACTGTGTTCTGGCAAATCATAAAGTAACCTGGAACTTTATGAAGAGTTCCTCAGTGAGATGATCAGAAAGGGTAGACAAGCTTTCCTGAAAAACAGTTTGCCTACTACCCCCCTCGACCCCCACAATGTTCAACTGCAGGAGAATGTTGGGTGTCTTCTAGCGGGTGCTGTGAGGGAATGGAAAGGTCCAACAGGCCTGGCCAGCACCCTGTGTGAACTGACTATGTGTCCCAGAATCTTCTCCAATGCACAAGAGTAAACAATCAATGCAGAAGGTGGTTTTTGAAGCCAGAAAGTTTGAAAGCCATTGTGCTAAAGCTTTCACTGATTAACTGATGGATCTCAATTCTAATCAGCAAAGGCTGGCAAGAGCATACTTGCTTATCTTGTGAGTCTATTTTGGTTTGGGAGGGCTACCCTAGTAATAGGGAATGTGAGAGGATAATGTTAAAGCTTGGCTTTCCTTCTTGCAATGAGTGGCAACTTCTGTGTGCTAAATTGGTAATTATCTAGCATCATCTTCCATATCTCCAAAAGGCCCCAACCATTAGGTTTTGTCAACATGCAACTTTATAGAAAATGTGATCACTTATGGCCCGATCCTGCATAACCATGTGCCTGCGGAGTGCGCGCCCCGCAGGCACCGGGTGTCGCAAACATGCCGTAAAGGACGTTTTCAACACCTGGGGAGTACGGGCCGCTAATGCGAAGGCCGGCAGCCCTTACTCTGCCTCCCAACCGACCCGGCACCCACCGGAGCACGTAAGTAATGAGCTCCACCAATATCCTGCGCCCATTCCTGGCCTTGGTGCCCCCCCCGGATGTACGTCGGCTCGAGAGCCAACATACATACGAGGAGGTCCATTGGGGCTGGACAGCCCTACACCCGGGGAAGGGGATGAATGTCCCCTTCTCCCGAGGTGTTCCCGGGCTGCACCGATGTGGCCCGGGAAGGGCGCAGGATGCTGGGTGTATGCTGCGGGAAGAGCACAAGGTGCCGGCCCTAGGGGCCGGCCGCGTATCCTTATGCAGGATTGGGCTACCCTTTATCAAATGACTAATCAACTACATAATCATCCAAATTGTTTCCCCTTTATTTTCTTCCCTCACTACTCTGTTGATCACCTCAACACTTCTTCCCAATTGGAGTGTACCAAGAACTCACAACCAGTTCATGTTGCACATACCCAATGTAAACTTTGTGGGTGGCTGCTCAGCCCAGATTTGAAACTCCTCCCCACTCTCCTTGGTTGAACTTGTTTGCCGCGTGCAGGAACACTGAGTATTGGCTCACAATTCAGTCATTCCCCTGGCCTTTGTGTCTAGAAATCCCTAAGCATTTCCAACGTCCTTTCCTAGTTTCCCCCTAAACCAAACTCTATTCATACTCAATGTCCCACAACATCCACCATACAACTTGTAGTAATCCCACTCCCCAGCCCCTTTTCTTGCTCCAATCAGGACCTATCCCCAAGGTCTCCTTCTTTCTCAATCCCCGGTTCTTTGCCTTCTGCCCCTCTCTCTTCTTTCACTTACAGAGTCCTTATTCTGTCGAGTCTTCATTCTTTTGGGTGTAGGGTCCCCATTCTCTTTTGTCCGGGTGGATGAAAACATGAACTTTTATACCTTCACCCACACTGCTGTTCCTTGGGTGACTGAGGTGTGAGCCTCAAAGAACTCCACTCTTTAGGAAAAAGGCAGCAGCAGAAGGCAGGAGACCTTTGTCCAGGTATGCTATGGGTTCCCAGCAAGTTCTAAAACAGAAAATTTGTTCAGTGAGGAAAAATTAGATGTTTAGGAGCACTGGTGTAAAAGTAAGCTTTCTCCTACTAAACCTCATCCCCTTTCCATAAATGCTCTGATACAATTTCTTGAACATATTTAAAACCCAACACATTTGAGCACATTGATCACTGGAAATCACCAAAAGGAAGTTATCCCTGCACCTGTGGAGAGACATGTATACCCCACCTTCTCCAAAACCCAATAAAACACAAAATGAAAATATAAGATCAGTTAAATACTGTAAAAAAAATAAAATAAAA
The DNA here is from genome assembly GCA_026170595.1 of Plestiodon gilberti rubricaudatus. Taxonomy (NCBI): domain Eukaryota; kingdom Metazoa; phylum Chordata; class Lepidosauria; order Squamata; family Scincidae; genus Plestiodon; species Plestiodon gilberti. The sequence goes on along the minus strand of JANXHW010000002.1, from coordinate 102,172,190 downwards.
TAATGACACAATGACTGCCTGTTAAGGTTCCTGAACTACTATTTGGCTGCTTTTAACTGTGACACCTCTGGTTTCACCTAATGGTGATTTCATCTCAAACAAAAAAGGAAGAAAAAGAAATGGCTCTAAAATTTGCTAATCCACAACCAGGAGACGTGTATATAAGGAGACATGTACATTTTGAATCCTACCCTAACCAAACCTGAAGATGCCTGTCCTGCAGTGGAAACACAAATGATGTTCACATGGTGCATTTGTACTGGTATCTAAAATGTTCATGCACGTGACTCAGAAAGTGAAGAAAGATGATGGAGATTTTACCTCCTTTCTTTCCAGGCCCTGCAGATTCCCAAAGCATTTCTGCCTCCATTTTAAAAAATGTTTTATTTTCAAGGTCTTTCTTCTTCTTCTTTTTTAACAGATTAACAGAAATTGTAATACCATTAAGGGTGCAATCCAAACCTACTTACGCCACTGTTGTAACAAGCGGCCCAGCGAAAACGGGAGGCCCCAGAACAGAAAGGGGATTCAAATCCCCTCCAAAAGGGGGATTCAAAGGGGATTTAAATCCCCTTTCCGTTCTGGGGCCTCCCGTTTTCGCTGGGCCGCTTGTTACAACGGCGACCTAAGTAGGTTTGGATTGTGCCCTAAGAAATGTTGTAATTGTAATAACATTAAGAAAACAGACAACAGGTAACAAGAGTAAAGAGTACAAATGGGTTATGATTGGTAAAATTAGGTATTTAGGGTTATTTAGGTATTTAGTATAAGTATTTAGAGGCCACATAACTTAAATGATTTAGCAAAAGATAAGTATTAGGAGTTAATTGACTATCTGCCGGCCTAGGGTGCCGTAAGCGTGCCGTAAAGCACGTTTTCGGCACCCGGAGAGTAAGTGGCACTGGCGCAGAGACCGGCACCGTTTACTCCGGCACCTACCTGGTGAGTGCTGTGCCAGTCAGTGCAGGGGGCGTGGGGAGGGTGGGCAGGGGGGCCATTGGCCGGCCCAGGCTGGGAGGGGGCGGGAATATCGGCGCTGAGATGCGTCAATATCCTAAGCCCCATCACAGCCCGGGCTAGCCTTACACAGCTGTCCCAGAAGCACGCAAGTTTCAGAGCTGGTGTGCATCTGAGGAGGTCCATTGCGGCCTGCGCAGCTGACACCGGTCTCCCAAGGTGTGCCCGTGCTGTGCCGGGGCAGGCTACAACGGGCCTAGGATATAGCGACCGGCCCTTTAGGCTGGCCGTGTATAGTTAGGCAGGACTGGGCTGTATGTTGCATTAACTGAACCTAACATGGGTAGAACGAGTAAACGCAGACAGGATGTTCACTTTCCTGTTTCACTTTTCTGTTTTACTGTTAAACCCTCCCTGTATCACTATCATGCCTCTATCCTGACTCACCAAAGAAGGTCCCTTCTTTACATTAACAGTGGAAGGTCAAGGAGATGGCCCTTCTACTGGTGTCTGCTTCCAGTACCTGAAATTCAGAAGTGTACTGCCTCTATATATGGAGGTTCCATTTATTTTTTGTTTGTTTATGGTATTTATATACCGCCTTTTCATTTAGCTCTAATGGCTAATAACCATATAATGAACATGACCTTAAGTACAACATACCACCCCACTTCACTTGCCATGCAAGGACTACATGTTAGCAACCCACTTGCAGGCCCCTAACCATCATCATCATCATCAACAACAACAACAACAACAGTATTTATATACCGCTTTTCAACAAAATGTTCACAAAGTGGTGAGAAGGAGCATGCGGGAAGTAACTTGACAGCCTAATCTTGCTTATTCACTTTGGCCAAACCATGGCAAAAGCCGACTCCAGTACTCGACCAGCTGCACCTGGCCTTACTACAAGAAAAAAATGGCACAGGTTTTGCCAACTTCAAATGCCACACAAAGTAGAACAGGAGGCACAACGCATTTTCCACTCCACCAGCCAGAACTACATGGTTAACCTCGCCCAACTGTACACAGATAATAGTTGAATGCCATCACCAAAGTAGGAATCCCCTACCACTGCACCCTTTTCATACAGGCTATGAGACCTTCTAACCAGAAGTTGCTGGGCTGATGCATTTGCTCACAGGGTTGGGCCAGACATCTAATCAGATGCAAATGTCAGCAGAGGGCAGTCTGGCTTCTGAGGCCAAGATTACATGTCACATAGTGATCAGTCTGTAAATGCAGTTCAGGCTCAATCACCCACACAAAGTAGGGGTGAGATGGGCAGCCCAATCCTGTGTAAGTATAGGCCAGCGAGCCTAGCACTCTGCCGGCCTAGGGTGTCCTAAACATGCTGGAAAGGACATTTTCAACACATGGAGAGTAAGTGGCACCAGCGCAGAGGCTGGCACTGCTTACTCCGTCACCTACCTGGACCTACGCCAGCTGCCGCAGGTGAGTCCTGCGCTGCTCAGTGCAGGGGCGGGGGGAGTCGGGACAGGGCAGCGAGGGAGGGGGCCACTGGCCGACCCAGGCTGGGAGGGAGTGTGGATATCGACGCCAATATCCTGAGCCCCGTCGTACACGGCCTCTCCAGATGTATGCCAGCTTCAGACCTGCCGTGCATCCAAGGAGGCCCATAGGCCCCGGGCTCCCGGGGAAGGGGATGAATGTTCCCTGCTCCCGAGGTGCGCTCCAGCAGCCCCAGGGCAGCCCACAATGTGCAGTATCTTTAAACAAGATTGCACAGTTAGGCTGTAATCCTATGCACATTTTCCTGGGAGTAAGCCCCATTGAACATGATGGGACTTACTTCTGAGTAGATATGCATAGGATTGGGCTGTTAAAGTGCTAAAGGGGTGCATTGGCAAGTGGTGCTGACCCTTCTCCCTGGCCCTCACTCTTACCCTCACAATCCCTCCTAGAAGTTTTGGGCTCTAATATTGGAATTATTGGAGCTGGAAGAAAACAACCCAGGGGAAGGGCTGGGCTGCAGAGGGAAAGTGGGAGAACAGGGGTAGGTTTTGGCACCCCCTGCCCATGTGCACCTTTGACACTTTAAATGAACCTTCACCCGTCCCCATTTTAGACGGAATTGGGGCAGACCTACACTGGAAGATCCTATCTATTCTGTCGCTGTCACATGTGTATTTTGGATCTTTGTGAGGAAAAGATGCTGGGAAAGCAGGTTTGACAAAGAGCAGGTTGGCATTAGGGGTTGGCCAGGTCAGACACACACTGGTCAAGTACCCATGCTCCTCAGAGACTCCATTTGCCAGGCCACTCCTTGAATCTTCAATACCATTAGCAAGCCATAGTGCCTAATACACCCCAATATGGGGGGGGAGTTCTGCCCCAGGACCCACCGTAACCTCCCATCAGCACTGACAAAGAGAAACCAAAGGCAAGTGACAAGGGAGGGGGGAATCAAGTTTAACCACTCCTTCTCACACCAGAGATCAGACTGCCACACGTTGTGAGCCCAGCAAGCAAATTGCAGCACACCAACCTGCCAAGACCCCACCCCTATTTATCTAGCTCTAGGCAGGACGCAAAACAGGAGGTTTATCCTTGAATGGATGGCCTCCATATGTGGCTGGTGGGATCAGTGGCGTCGTCAGCGGTGGGGGCCTTGGGGCGGTGGGCCCCCAAGCGGCGGGATCGGGCCCCAGGCGGCAAGTGGGCGGGGGGCTGCAACAGCGGCCAACAGCGGGAGCGGGTCCCGTCCGACGGGGTGAGCGAGGAGCGCCGTTGCCGTGTTCGGCCTTCCCGTCCGCCCTGCGCTTCTAAGTGCTCAATAACGGCTGCTACCGTTACGTCACTTCCGGCGCAGGGGGGGGGGCGGTCATAGGAACGCCACTGGGTGGGATGTGTTTGGCTTGGTGACTCACAAGTTGAGCAGGCCTGCTATGGGTTCGGCTGAAAGCCCAGGCATCTGCTTTGGACTTTGGAGAAGAACCGGCCAGAAGCAGTTCCCCTGTTTTGGCCCTCGTTATCTATCATCAAGGTTAGAAATAGGTCCCAATGAGCCTCATGCCTCAGGTTCCCTACCTTCCATTTCATGCTCTTCAATCCCAGAATTAGATTAGCAAATCATAATAGGCACAAAACTCAGCCTCCATAATCTGTCACCTTCTGGAAGGCAATTTTAAAATGAAGTTTCAGGCATACTCTATGTGGGCAAATCCGACTTGTGAGCAGGGAAGGCTGGCGCAGAGGCAGGCCTCTCTTGCTCCACCGCTGGGACGACCCCACGGCCGCCGGACCAGGTAAGTCAGGATCCGGGGGGGCGGTTCGCCGGGTGAGGGAGGGGGCCATTGGCACAGTCGGCCCGGGAGGGGGCAGGGGATGGCTTCAGCCATATCCCGGCCACCGCCGGGCGGCTGGGCTGTTACACGGCTTCCTCCTACCTCTGCCAGCAATTTTGCTGGCGGAATCTGAGGAGGCCGGTGAGGTCGGCCAGGCTTTACAATCGGGGAAGGGGATGAGCGTCCCCTTCCCCGAGTAGACTTCCGGCCTGGTGGCAGCCAGGCCAATGGAGCACAGGATCCGGCCAGCGGCCCTGGGCCACCGGCCAGATCCTTACGCAGGATTGCACTGCCCGTAATGAGTGACGTTGGGCCAGACATCATCTCGGAGTCTACAGCACAGAGTTATTGCAAAGACAGAACAGGATGACACCACATATGCCACCCTGAGCTCCTTGTCAGAATGGTAAAGTACAGCGTACGTAAATACATTTTACTGCCACATTGCTCTGTCTAATTCATTAAGTGTGCTACATGGTTCTTCCCAAATGTTTTATGAGGTGACTGTTAATATCTGTCAATTTAATGTTACTTTGTAAAATGCCTTGAGGATTCCACAGGGTTCCATTCAGACTATAAAGCAGAATAAAAAAATGTTAAAAGTAAATGATAAATAAATAATATTGCCATGAAGGAAAAGGACTTCTTTTTCCTTTAAGAAGTCACAACAGGTGTCAGCATCTTAAAGGGGAAGGGTAACTAGGGGCCCAATCCTACTCAACTTTCCAGTGCTGATGCAATCATACCAATTGGGTATGTGCTACATCCTGCAGTGGGGGGGGGGCAGTCACAGAGGCCTCCTCAACCTCGGGGCTGCATTGCAGCTGCATCGGTGCTGGAAAGTTAGATATGATTGGGCCCTAATAATGCTTAGCATTTGCACATCACTTTCAATTATTCAAAGTCCATAATAATAACAGTTATTATTTCTAATAACTGTGTATTTCTAATAACTGTCTAATAACTGTGTATGGTGTAGTGGTTTGGGAGTCGGACTTAGACCTGGAAGAGCCAGGTTCAAATCCCCGCTCAGCCACGAAGCTTCCTGGGTGACCTTGGGCCAGTCACTATCTCTCAGCCCCACCTACCTCACAGGGTTGTTGTGAGAACAAAAAGGAGGGGAGGAAATATGTACACCACTCTGAGCTCCTTGGAGGAAGGGTGGTATAAAAATGTGAAAAATAAATAAATAAAATAAATAGGGGTAGTTGTCCTCCCCGAGTTAAATATAAGAGAAGTAGCACTTTTAAAAGTGCCTCTTTGTCTAGGTACATCTCAGGAAAGGTACTCTTCCGTCAACTTCTGTGGAATGGCATTTCCAAAAGCAAACAGGGCTGCTACAATGCAGAAGAAACTACCAGAGTGATATGCTTCTGAAATTGCAATATAATAATGGCCAGGCCCAATTGCAGCTCAACATTCTGCAGGGAGGATCTCTACAGTCAGAGGTAGGCAACATACAACTTCAACTTCCCTTCACTATTTCTTCCCCCTTTTCCCAGAAGAATATGCCCATAGTGACAACCTGGTTCAGGAAGTACTGATATAGTCCACAGACCTTAAACTGCTTACACCTGAATTAGACTATTGGGTTGTAGTTTATGAATGCAAATTTATAGGTGCTCAGCCACCTTCCATGTTTTCATAACCCAAGCCAGGCAGCAAAAAAGGGTTTATCAAGGCTCTCAAGGATCACCATTTATGACTGGCATGCAGACTATGTTCAGTTTATGATCACAAATTGTGCAGAGCCGTTGCAGTTCAAGCCTATTGCTTCCTACCCTATGCTCAGTGGATCTTGGTAATTCTTTTAAATATCTAAAAATGGAAGTCCAGACAACTGATGTCAAGCAGGCCTACTCGCTCTTCTTGCTCTGATTTCACTCGCTTGACTGTCTGACTCTTTCTCCACTTTTTTAATGGTACTGAAAGGAACTATAAGAGGCAACCCACAGAAAAAGACACAACGCTGGGCTGTTTGGAGAAGGTGATTTCATGAACGAGGAAATGTTTAGGAAATCAGTCAAAAAAGTGACTTTCTGGGCCAGTGCAAGTCTTTTTGATGCCCAAGGTGGAAAATCAAAAAGGCAACCTCCCTTCTCCCAGCAATAAACATGGAACACTACCCAGGTTCTCATGCACAAGGAGTAGCCCCCATTTATTTCAATGAGGCTTGTACAGGAGAACTTTCCATTGGATTGTGCTTCTTGGTTCTGTCTGCCTCCTCCACATCAGGGGCAGCTAAAATCCACTGGTCAGCCTTACCTCATGGTAGACCCACCTCTGGACACCCCAATAATACCATCTTAATTCAGTCTTTTTTCTCCAGCTTCCCTTCCAAAAACTCATGGGTTGGGAATTCTGAATTTTCCCTTTCTGTACCTCAGTTTGCTCTCCACCCCCCACAACAGAGATATATCAACCCACGCATATACACCCTTTCCCTTAAAATTCTCCACTCCCAGGGCAGACCGAACTATTAGGGAGGGGGAAGCACACCCAACTCAGGGGACAAATTTTGGATCGCGATTCAAGGGCAGCAAATCATCACCCGTTTATTATTATATTGTGACCATCACAGTGGCATAACTTGGATTTTCGGCCTCAGGCAACAAAAATATAAATATCGAGCTGTCTCTATCCATTCTCTGCTTTCCTGTCATTTTTCCCTCTCTGTTTCTTGCCCTGCTTTCCCTCCAGTGTTTTCTAGAGATGATGCCATGACGTGGAATGTTTTTACTGGGGGGAACAGGAAAGCAACAACAAGAAGAGACATAAGAAAGGATTGGAAAGTAAGAAATACAGCAGTTTTCTCTAGCTCTCGCTCTCTTTATATATATATATATATATATATATATATATATATATATATATATATATATATATATATATAACACATACATGCATGTGCGCGCATATACACAACATGCACAATGGTATAGAGACAAGTACACAAACTGACAGATACTACACTGGAGTAGAAGATTTGCCTCCCCTAGTTAGTGTTGTCAAGACAGTTCTTATTCACGAGCTTCAGGGACTGAGGAAAGATGACTATTTTCTTGGGCTGTGTAGACTGGAAGGGACACGAGGTCTCATCTTTGGGGTTTCGTGGAGCTGTTCTATGAGTCTTCTATGAGTGGGTCAATCTGGAGCAGTAGCATCTATTGCAGGATGGATGCAGCTCTCTGCTTGTGTAGTGTGGTAGATAAGAAAGTGGACTCTGAGCCAGGAAGCCCACTTTTCACCTCAGCCAAGGATTCACTAGGTGGCTGTAGGCATAGCTCAGCCTCAACCTTCTATCTCCAATAAGGAAGCAATGAAACTGGTCTACTTTGCTGGGTTGTTGTACGGATTACTAAAATAACATCCGTTAAGTGCTTTGAACACTCTAGAGCGTTGCATAAATACTAAATATTATCACAGAGCTGAGAAGGTGTCTCCTTTGTGGGGCTCCCAATAGATGCAAGAAGGAGATGGATGTAGCAGGCAGAGGCAGAAGTATCAGCTCTACGGAGATCTGCTGGCCTGGGGCTCTACTATGGGAGGTGTCTGTTCTATGAAATAAGAAACCTTCCTCTAAGAGGAGGGACTTGAGAGGTCATCCTGCACTCTCATTCAAGTCCTAGAGGTAGCCACCTTCGAAGAACAGAACACAAATGTATACCCAGTCCTGAGTGATGCTGTGGTCTCCCTCTTCTATTCATTTAAGTCTCCATTCACTCACACAAAAAACATTTATTTCATGTTAGGGTTTTTACAAATCGTATATAGTCCACAGGGCTCCGTGAGATCTAGAGCTTGTCCTTCCTAACAGGTACTCCTGACCTGCCCTCCTGGCACCACCATCACCCCACGGGGCTGCTTCTAGACCAGCATTCTTAGAAAGGACACTCTGGGATGACAAGGTTCTAGCTCTGGAGGTGCAGGAGGAGCATGTTTTACAGGGTTTGATCTGGAGCCGTGGGGTTGCCTACGGGGCTCCATTCCGGCAGAAGGCAGCTTTGGAGTAGAGGTGGAATGAAACTTGAGGGACAAGATGTTCTTCTCTTTGAGATTCTATGGCAGCCCCCAGGTTCCCTTGTCGGAGATTCTGACTAAGAAGGTGTTTTGCTCTGTGAGGCCCCATGGATCTGGGGATAGATGGCTCCATGGAGTTGGCCACCTCTGTTTTATGGAGCTGTTTGTTATATTTGTTTGGGGCTCTCTAAAGCACTCGGGAGTATCTCTTCCGCAGAGCGCTCCATGGGGACCGGAGCAGGGGGAAGTCGTTCATTTTATGGGCAGAGGTGTATGTATGTAAAGGGGGGGGGGCTGATCTCCCGAAGAGGGGAACAAACATTCCCACTGGCACAAGCAGGGTTAATTAAGCCGATCTGTCCTGCTTTCTGACACCCCCCCCCCACACACACACACACACTTTCCCTCTTCGCGCCCACCGCCTCCTCCCAAATCCTCATATATAGAGAATGGATGGCCATCCCTTCCCCCCGCTCCCGGTTCATGCATGAATGATATACGGTAGGAATGTGTGCCAAGCAGCCGAGGGATGGGGCACCAGGAGGGACTCGCACTTACCGGGCTCCAGAGGGGAGGTCGAATGAAGGGGGGAATGAAGGAGAAGGAGCACACGGGAGAATCGGAGAGCCAGCTGTAACAGCAGCAATTCCTTCCTTCCCTCCCTTCCTCCTCCTCTTGCTCCCCGGGACTTCAAAGCTGGGGGGGCGGGAGAACAGAATCCCCCCTCCAGTCTCCGAGTGGCGTCTGTCGGCGGCGCGCGCCCCCCCCGCGCCCCCGGGTTCAGGCGCCGCCGCCGCCCGTGCCCGTGCGCTCGCCCATCGCTGCGCCCGCCCGCCGCCTGCCGCCTTGGCCACCTCCCATTTCCGAAGAGCCCAGAACGCACAAGCGGCCCCCCTCTCCTCGGCTCCCTTCCCCCCCCCCGCAGCTCTCTCGCCAACAACACCGCCCCCCCCTCCGCACAGGAGCGCATCGATTGCACCCTGCGCCGCTCGCCAGAAAAATGTTTGCGCCTTAAAGCAAAAATGATAGGGAGGGCAGGAGAGTCGAGCCACATTATATAACACTTTAAAATAATGCGGGGGAGAGCTTTGTATTTGAGAGGGAAACACCAAGGACAGGGTCGCAGGATAAAAATAAAGAGGGTGGGGGACTGGAAAGCGGGGCTATAAGGAGAGGCGCCCCCCCCCTTGGGCTTTCGCCTCCACGAAGAGCTGAGGTTGCGCGAAACCCAAACCCGGACGCAGCAGCCAGCAGGGCTTCTTGGGTGCTGCTGCGGATTATGGAGGAGTCAGTGTGTGGGTGTGTCATGATGAAGGCTGCGATCGCCGGCACACTCGCTGGCGAGCAAATCCCATGGACTCGATGGGCTTTACTCCCAAGTATACCTGGACAGGGCTGGGGCCGCACGAGGCTTCCGCCCTACATCTTCTCCCACGCGACGTACACTCACGAATCTGGGAGGGGGAGTTTTTTAAAGGGAGACCCCTGAAGCCCTTAAAATGTCTGAGATCACACAACGGGAGGGAGAACAAGGATGTTTTCAGGGGGGAGAGAGAGAGAGAACAACAAAATGGGGGAGCATATTACTCTGTCTGCAGCGAGCCACAGATACGCAGAAATGGCTGTGGTTGGAGTTGAGGTCCTGGCTCGGGGCTCCTGCCCTAAACCCCCTACCCGCCCTCCGCTCTCCCCCTCTCTCCTCCTTTCTTTTCCCAGCTTTCCTGCTATTTCTCCTCCCCTCTCAATCCCCAGTACAAAGGAATGGGAGATGCCTGGAGCTTTTTTTGGCAAGGCAAGACTCAGGAGCAACAGAATCTAGGAGGGGAAAAAACTAAGGAAGAGACGGATCGGATCCCGCAGGAACTGGATTCCCGAATCTCTCTGTTTTTTAAGAGAGGACAGAGGACGACGAAATGATAGCTGGCACGAAAGAGATGTCCCACTTACTTTCCGAGGGATGGCTACACTGAGCTAACAGCGTAAATAATCCCATCCTGCAGCCAGTGGTGCAGCGAGAAAACTGGAGGCCCTGGAAAGGAAAGGGGATCCAAATCCCCTCTAAAGGGGGATCCAAAAGAAATTTAAATCCTCTTTCCCCTCCAAAGACTCCCGTTCTGCCCTCCTCCGCTGGTTGCACCGGTGGAGGTGCTGGGTAGGATTGCGCTGTCAGTCAGGATGAAGTGTTTCATTTGGTCCCTTCTCTGTTATGAGGCTCTGGTGATAATAGCCAGTTCACCAAACCAAAGTGCCAAAAGGCATTCGGACATTTTGAGAATGCCCTGAAAAAATGCAACCAGTTTTCTGAATGGCATTGGAGGTCCCTGTGTTGAGTTTGTTGCATCAAAAACAGACTGGCTCATTTATTTCAGCATAAACTTTCATGGACGCTGGCACTTTATGGGATGCATAAAGTGAATATCCTCACTCAGCCAGCAGGTATACAGTATACACACACACAAGAAGTTGTGAAAGGTGAGGTCAAAGAATTATGGGATGGAAGTGGTAAAGTCACTGACTTTAAGTCAGTAACCAGGTCATTGCTTTAATGACTATTGTAGTGAACTATACTTTACATAATAATGGTCATCATGGACTGCACCTCTTCCACCCCATTATAGTCCCACCTTTGACAACAACATTTGACCCCATCTTTTACAACATTTTCTTTTGATTTCAGTCTATATCTACATCTATATACCTACCCATTGGAGGATTTCATTTGATGCATCTGATGAACTGGACTGGAGTCCAGAAAAACTAAATTAGTAGTCTTACTTTAAGATGCTACAAGACTCTTTGTTGTTTTCATGAAGTCTTGAGTTTTCATCAGAGTAGGCTCGAGCTGTTTTGCCATCCTGGGTGAAAATTAATTATGCTTTGGGCTTAAGGGGTTTCACAGTGGCAGCTTCTTTCTCTGTTCCATGCAAGTGAACGGAACCTGAACGGAAGTTGCAGCAATCAGGAAAACCAGAGTGGGGGAACATAACTATATATCCTCAATTTAGACTGTCCTTGGGACAACAGGCTCTCTGATGGGGAGGAAATGTCTATTCCCCCTTAAAAGGTTTTCCCAGTTGTGCCCCCTTTTCTCTTCTGCATACAAGTGAATAGATCATGCTGCTTCATTCACATGTGAATGGAAAAGGCATGACAATTGCAAAAATGGGCCTAGGAGGAAACACACTGGCTCCCCTACTCACTGGCGTCACTGCAGGGGGGGGGCGGAACTCTAAGTTCCACCGCGGTCAGACCTAAGTTCCACCGCGGTTAAAGCGCCCCAGCCCCTCGCCTTCGGAGCCATTTGACTTGAATGGCTCCGAAGGCGAGGGGGCGGGCGCTTTGTGCTCCCGTGTAATGGAGGGTCTGACCGCAGCGGAACTTAGAGCTCCGCCCCCCCTGCAGTGACGCCAGTGCCCCTACTTCAGATCCTGTTGTCCAAAAGGTCTGGGCAGGGCTGGCCCATCCATGAAGCCAACTGAAGCAGTTGCCTCAGGCAGCAGATTGGTGGGGTGCACCTATCGCTGTCTGCCAACTTGCCTCCACTGCTGCTCTTCCTAGACTGAAAAGGGGGGACAGAGAGGAAGAGGACATGTGGAGGGGAGGGAGTGCTGAGCTAGAACACTGGAGAGTGGGAGGAGCAGAGGCTCATACATCATCAGGTAAGGGAGGCAGCATTTCGCATGCCACCTCAGGCATCAGGAAATCTTTGGCCGGCCCTGGTTCTGGGGTGAGGGAGTTGTGCCTTCCTTAGAAGACTTTTCTGATTAACTGATAGCCTGGAGCCCCTGGAATTCTGCTGCCCTAGACAGCCATCTGTTTGGTTAGGTTATGCTAGCCTTGCCAGCTAGTATACTTAATTTTTACTTTAAGGATTTTTATGCTAGTGTTAAAGTAAGTAAATCCTCACAAATTAGTGTACAAAATCCAGTTAAAATAATTAAAATAAGCATCCTCTCTCTCTCTCTCTCTCTCTCTCTCTCTCTCTCTCTCTCTCTCTCTCTCTCTCTCTCTCTCCCCAGATTTTATTGTTAGTGCTATTCTTGTGCAAACCCTGATCCAGTGTTGTATTTGATGGGTGAGTAACCTTGCTGCAAGGGCAACAGTAGCTTGCTGCCCACCATGGAGAGCTATAGCACACTTTAAAACAAACAGGCTAAATACGCATATCAGTGCTGGCAAGAGAAAGTGCACAACCTACAAAGGACTATGTAAGCTAAATAAAATCCACACATTTCTAGAAAGCAGAAGGTTCATGAGGTATTGGGGAAGTGCTGTAGGGCAGTGTTTCTCAAACTGTGGGTTGGGAGGACCCACTAGGTCACGACCTGATTTCTGGTGCTTCCCAAGTGATAGAAAGATCAGATAAGTAATTGCTTCGAGACCTGAGGCTAATAAAAAAAATCAGATAGCTGCTAATTGCCCTGCGAAAAGCTGAGCTCCTACAGTTTGCAAGCTTGTGTAAATATAGGGAGAGAAATGTTTGAGCATTTTTCCAAGTTTGTCAGTGATAGGTAGTGAGACCAGGTGAAAGCTGGGTCACATAACTAAGCCCCTCAAGCCTTGAGGCTGTACATTAGGGCTGCCCCATTACCAGAAATGGATTGAGCTTTTTTGCAAGTGTATAATAAAATATAACTTGTAAATAAATAAATAAATAAATTCCTTTCTAGATCACCTTTTTTTAAAGCCGCGTAAAGGTCCCGATAGAGTGTCATTTTAAAAAGTGGGTCCTGGTGCTAAAAGGTTTGGGAACCACTGCTATAGGGGGTTGGTTTGCTTTTCTGACACTTGGTGAGGTGCAGCGGCGTAACAGCCGCTTTTGGCGCCTGGTTCAAGGGGCGCCCCGGGCGCCCACCCCGCCCCTATAATTAAATAGCGCAGCGGCCGAAAGGCCGCGGTGCGCTCTGGAGGGCGGGGCGCCGCGCTCCGGAGGGGGCAACCTGGATCGCCACTCCGGGCGCCCGACAGGCACCCCCTCAATTGGGAGAGCCGGCTCGGGGACGTCCTCCCCGGCCAGCTGCCCGGGGCCTTCTAAGGAAGGCCCGCGCGAGAACGGTATTTACGTCGTTCTTTTCGCGCATGCTCAGACTGTTACTGAGGGAAAAGGGCAGCCCTTTTCCCTCAGTAACAGTCTGAGCATGTGCAAAAAGAACGGTGTAAATACCGTTCTCGCGCAGGCCTTCCTTAGAAGGCCCCGGGCAGCCGGCCGGGGAGGACATCCCCAGCCGGCTCTCCCAATTGAGGGGGCCGGCACGGGTGTGCGGCGCCCCCACAGGGTGGGCACCTGGTTCAACAGAACCACGCGCTCCATCCCGCGCGCCGCCCCCGCAGGGTGGGCGCCTGGTTCGACTGAACCACGCGCTCCACCCTAGTTACACTATTGGTGAGGTGAACACTTCCACACAGACTGGTATAGGTGGAGGAGTACTAAAACAGTAAATAAGCAAATTTCAACTTTAAAAAGGTCACAGAATTGCACAGCCATGTGGATCAGATGTTGTGTCACTCCTTACTAGTGATGTTGCAGACGCTGTCCAATAGGTACCCTATTCATGTTCATTCATGGAATGTTCAATCACTTTCGACCTGTCACTCATAAAAAAAAAAACACAGGTGCTATTTGTTGCTGGGGAAAGAATTGCATTTTCCCAGGGACAGAGTTTAGTTGCATTAGGAAAATGCAACTTTCCCCCAAGGCAAATGCAGTTCCTTGAGGGAAGATGTCTGGATCCCACACAACAAATGACTTACTGTTTTATAATGTTTGTGGAGAGAGAAAAAGAGATAGTCTGGAAAGACGCAAAGAAAGGAATGGAGAAGCAGACACAACCTCTCCAAGTTAAACATAACAAAAGAAAGAGTGGCTAAAGAAAATTAGGAAAATCTTAGGACAATTGTGAGATGTTTTAAACCACTGCAGAAATAAGAGAAGATTAAAAATTCCTGGGAGCTTTGATCCAAAGAACCTTGGCGAAAAATGCACACTAGCACATGCCCAATAATAGAAATTGTTTATATATCATACAATATTTACATATAGAAGGAAAAATCATAAATGTAATAAGGCTGCACTTTAGATGACAATTCTTCTAACCCACTAAAACATATAGGGACCACATTTCTCTAATCACTGTCTTAAGTACTGAGGAAGATATTACCTCTGCCCTGTAGTTAGGCTGGATTTACAAAAGCAACAGAATGAGGTGATGGAAGTGGTACAACTCATTCTAACTGCAAATGGAAAATCACCTTTTTGAACACTCCTTTAAAAAAAACCCACAAAACTCTCTGCAAGTTAAACATTGCACAGCAGGGGTCAGATTAGGCTAGAACCTTTCTTCCATGTTTTTATTTACAGGGATTTTTTTAATGTATTTACTTTTTATGGGAAAGTAATGGCTTTTCCTCATCCTCAGTCTGAAATAAAACAGCCCGTTCTGTAAGTTCAGGATCCTACTACTCATTCACTGCATATGTAAGGGGCCCAATCCTATCCAACATTCTTTCCAGCGCCAATGCAGCCGTGCCAAAGGGGCATGCGCTGCATCCTGTGTCGGGGGGCAGTCACGGTGGCCTCCTCAAGGTTAGTTAGGGAACATTTGTTCCCTTACCTCAGGGCTGCATTGTGGCTGCATCAGTACTGTAAAGTTGGATAGGATTTGGTCTACACTACAGTAATGTACAGGCCTTAAGCTGCCCCTCCAAAAGGTTAGAACTGGCGCAGTGGGTTAAACCACTGAACCATGAGCTGTAGATCGAAAGTTCGGCAGTTCGAATCCGTGTGACGGCTCCTGCCAACCTAGCAGTTCGAAAGCAAGAAATTGCAAGTAGATTAATAGGTTAATAATGCCAGCGGGACGGTAACAGCGTTCCATGTGCCTCGGTGTTGAGTCATGCCGGCCACATGACCACGGAAACCTCTTCGGACAGCGCTGGCTCTTCGGCTTTGAAATGGAGATGAGCACCGCTCCCTAGAGTCGGACACGACTGGACTTAATTGTCAAGGGATACCTTTACCTTTACCTAATGTACAGGCCTTAAGCTGCCCCTCCAAAAGGTTAGAACTTCTCTACATGTTACAAGAATGGAAAGGTAGATCTTTGTGGCAATGAAAACACTGCAGTGTGTGTGACTCCTTATCTTGCTCTGCCAGTAACATCTGAAGTCTTGGACCACATACATAGGAAGAGTAAACAGGACAGTTTCTTCCCATGTCAGTGAGTGTGCCCCTCCTCCAGAAATAGGGGCAAGGCTGTTATGGGAAGGAGCTGCGTGGTGGACTCATCCCACATGGCCTGGGACTTCTGTTGTTCGCTGAGTGCTGCAGGAAAGAGCCACGCTGCAGCTGTTCCCATGTCACAGAAACCATGTCAGAATGGGCCTTCTTTAGATTCCAGTTTACTACCAATCACCAAAGGGGATATTCTAGCCCAGGTAAGAAAGTGCTTTCAATCATCGAAACATTCTCATGTGCAACCACTGATGCTACCACTGCTATTAATTAAGGGCTTCAATTCTTGGCCATGGAAACATACTGGACTGGCGTTAAGTCAAGAATAATAAAGGTATATTAAAATTACAGGCACCCATGTTGCCTTTACTTTCTGCCAGCTTTCCTCCAGAGCTTTTTGTTTCATCTTTGGCCCTAGCACAGGTATTATTCTGTTACTCTGAGGAAGCCCTATGTGATTGGGGTGAAACGTAAGATTTTGTTTTTATCTTGGTAGTGGACCATGGCCAGAAGATCCGTTGAAAACTTTTTTAACAATAAAGCATGTCTGAATTTTCACTGTTTTATATTGTTGATTCATTTAAGGTACTGTTCATTATGCACATTAGTGTCACAAGTTTCGTGTGTGTGTGTGTGTGTGTGTGTACGCGCGTGTGTGTGTACAGAGCATTAATGTGGAAAGTACTTTTAGGATAATTACTTAATCTTCACAACAACCCTGGGTAGATTGTTATAGTATCTGTATTTTACAGAGAGAGAATAGAGGCTAAGATTTCCTGCCTAAGGCTGGAATCCTATACACACACTTACAGAACCTGGGAGTAAGTCCCATTGAACTCAACAGGGCTAAGTTGATATGCATAAGATTGCACTGTTAGGCCAACACTTTCACAAAATGTGGTATGGCAATTACAATACTTCACTTGATGTGTACGTGACCAATCACATACTTTGTGACTGAAATCCGAGTTTCTGAAATATTTGAAGAAATGCACAAACTGTGAAGTCATGAAATACAGATTGCAAAATTCTGGACAAGACGGATCCAAACTCACATTGCACATTTGTGAAATTCATTGCATTTGAACAGTTCATACAGTCGGTTTGGAATACTAAAATTAGGTAAATCACAAGACCAGTCTTTGGTTTAACTTGTCATGTGAGTTCAGCAGGAAACTTCCCAATTCATCACCGCTCACACACACACACGTGCAACCTGATCCAATGCACTGATCCACTTTGAGAGGTACTTTACTCCCAATAAAGTGTGCTTAGAATTGCAGTATTATTATAGAAGCCTAAGCATTTGTTCAGAAGTCCCACTATGAAGAAGGAGAATATACAGTTCAGTGGACTTCCTGTATGGTAAGTGTGCTGAGAATTGTAGCCTTGGTCACATTGCAACATCAACTGTTCCTGCATCTCAGAGGTCAACAGCTGGGGGCTCCTGGGCCAAAACTCTTCCCCCTGGGTAGTTTCATTTGGCCAACAACTGCAGAGGCAAAAGAGGATAGTTGAAGTTGATGAGCAGCATCTGTAGCAAGGGGATCGGCAGCAGGCTATTTAGGAAAGGGTGCTTGCAACCTTGACCCACAAACCCCCCGAATCCCTTCTTGAGGTGGCAAAACTGGTTGCTGATCTGGGACATGCAGATTACATCTCTGGATTTTCATGGTTGCTTTTGCTGCTGTACTGGTTTGTTGATCTAGCTCAGTGCTTTAACATGTGCATATTGCTCGGGTATTCTCATACAGACAAGTGACTAACAGCCCAATCCTATCCGCTGCCACCAAAAAGGTACACACTGCATCCTTTGGGGGGGGGATGACCCAAAGGCAAACAGGAGGTAAGTAAAAATAATTTCAGCCCTGGGGATATGGGTCTCCTATTTCCTATGACCAAGGAGGGAAAAGGGGCGGGGAGGTTTGCAAAAGACGGGATAAGATCCAGCGGTGCACCATTGCTGCCGGACCCACCCCCTCCTGCCTCTTCTCTGTCCCCCAGTTCCTTCCCCTCCCCTCCCACAACCACTGCCAACGTACCAGCACCAACAGGCAGTGGCCTCTCCACCAGCCTGCGCATGCAGCCGCCAGCCATTGCACTGGTGGCCTCATTGCACTTGCCAGCAGAACGGATGTTCCGCCAATGGAGCCAGCAGGGAGAATTGGGCCATAAGTTTCTGTAAACAAACTACCGTATATAGCCTTGGGTAACAGTGTATCGAAAACATACTTTAAAAACAAACAACAAATTATACATAATTTCCTCTAATACTGAACGAGGATTGGGTTCAGGAAGAAGGAAAGGAAAAACAGCAACCTTTCCTACTCTCCAGAAACCTCTCTTCTGCCACATAGTACTGCCACATAGCATTACAGGTTCAAGGCTGATAGCTAGTACTTAACCCGAGTCCTTCAGCAGGATACAGTATAGCACCATAGGTTTCTGGAAGGTGGGAATGAAGGGAGGAAAGGGTGTAATTTACCCTGAATCCTTCCCGTCATAACCCTGGAACAGCACTATAGGCTGGTTGGAGCCCACAGTATTTTGTTGCAGATCCCCACGTGTGTGAATGTGAACCAGCCTGAACCACATTCTGTCCAACACAATGCTTTAAGCACCACTGTGGGGTGAGCTGGGGCCAACTGGGCTTTGCAGGGGAGAGAGTGCCCCCTACCGAAGCATCCGCACCACTGCTCTCCTGATTGCGCCCAGTGCTCCCAAGTCTTTTTCTCCCAAGCGCCTCCTCTTGCAACTCTTTCCACTGATGCAGGTCAGAGCTCCATGCCTGGTCTTCGCTTTTGCCGGCCTGGAACTAATCAACATGCAGAGCCTTGCCTGAAGGATTACACAAACCGCACACACTTCAATTGCTCTCTCCCTCCACTCCCCCCTCCCTTTGCCTCTCTCCATCTTTCCCTCCTGGAGCCTGTTCTATCTCCCCCCCCCACTTTTTTTTCCAGTTACCAGGCAACGGCACAAAGGGAGAGAACTAGTGCGGAGGCCAAGAGAGGGCCCTGAGCCCTCGCAAGAATGGAGGAGAATGTAATGTAACCCAATCGGAGCCTCTGTACCTGGGAAGCAAGCAAGGAATAATTGAGAGTGAAACCCATTGAAAGAAGTGGGGGAGGACTGGTGGAGAAAGAGGGACACACAGATCACGTTATGCAAAGTGCAGGCCGGCCAAGTAACCCAAATGCAGTAGAAAATAACGAGATAGCAGCACCATCCACCACAGACTAAACTGGAGTGAAGATAACAAATGTGACATTCAGACACAAGCTTGGTTTACCGAAAGATGGCTGGTAGCACACTTCAGCCTGCAACTGAAGATCTTCCCTGTAATTTTTGCCTTGGAACAGGCAAATGGAATTTAACTATACTTCTGCAAAAAGTGTGCGGTTGGGGAGGGGGCCTCTTCCAGCAGAAATAATTTAACTATAAATGTAACATTTTTTACAGGCACTGATGGCCCCACATCCATCGGTCTTGCTTTAACCAAGTCAGTTTAGCACCACCCACTCCACTCATATCCATGCTCCTTTTTAATGTATATTTTTACAGTGTGTGCGTTTAAAAGATACAATGCCCAAGGCCAGAATAGCCCTTTCTTTAAAGTATATGATGTAATGTAATTGACAGCACAATCCTATGCATGTCTACTCAGAAGTAAGTCCGATTGTGTCCAATGGGGCTTACTCCCAGGAAAGTGTGCATAGGATTGTCGCCTTAATAAAGAAAAACATCTGAGCATGTACAAAGTGCTTTTACTGACCAACTGCAGCCTATAGCCACATACTGAGAATTAAGGAGCAGGCTTTCTTACCAGCAGACAGTATGGCTCCCACAAAGTTCTATACCGTGGGCATTTCCTCCTCTCTCTTTTAATACTGTCCCCACTTTCCTTCTGAGAACACCATCCAAACTATTTTTGTAGCTTATGGTACTATTCCAATTCTACCACTAATCTTTATGCTGAGTGGCGTTGCTGCCTTTGGTTTCACCCGGTGCTGTAACTTTGGCATCATCCCACCGAGTGCGCAGACTCGGAAGTAATTTGCAGTGACGTGATGACATCACGTGATCATGACATCATCATGTCACCGCCAATTACTTCCGGCTCACCGAGCCTCTGCACAACACGATGCGGCTCATGGGAGGCGGTTGCATGAAGCGGCTGCAGGGAGGGGTGACACCTTTGTTTACTGAGGCTTGCGAGAACAAGAAGAAGCAACTCGACTGGGTTTGGAGCAGCCAAAGACGGCCAAACAAGCCTGGACAACAGCACAGTGGGCTTTTCACATTGGCCAAGTGGCAACCCCCCTCAATGGGTGTCACCTGGTGCAGTCTACACTCCCCCACACCCCCTAGCAATGCCCCTGGAGCCAAGTGCCAAACAGTGGCTCAAGGTAGGTTTGCCAACCCTCCAGGATTGGCCTGGAGTCTCTAAGAATCAGCATGAATCACCAGGTGACCACTGAAAGCAATCCTGGAAATTTTAATAGATTTAAAAAATCTCTAGCCTTTAGTCAGAGTTGGTAACCCTACGCAGGGGAGTAGAGCCAGATGCAAAATAGTAGCTTGGGGGTTGAGTCAATTACCTACTGTACCCCATGAGCCCTGCTTAGCCTTACCATAGTCCCGGAATCGAGGCATGCTTCGGCCTAGAGCGGACACAAGCCGCTCCCAAGAGTGCACCATGGCTGCCCAATGTGATTGCGGCTTCCGGGGCTTTCAATCAACGATGCGTCTGCATTGGGCAGCCACGGTGCACTCTTGGGAGCGGTTCGGGTCCGCTCTAGACCGAAGTATGTCTCAATTCCAGGACTACGGTAAGGCTAGCCCTGCTACACTGGGATAACCTGCATGTACAAATAATCTACGGTACGTTTCAGTTACTACAGGTCAGAGATTCTTAACACAAAACTGGCCAGCAGAGCTGCACAAACATGATGTCAACACCAACCAATGTACAGCCCAATCCTATCCCCCATCATTGTCTGCAGTGCAGCCGCGCGCTGATGGAATGCACACTGCATCCAATGGTGGTGAAGGGGGTGCGACCAGAAGGCCAACTGGAGGTATGTAAAAATATACTTTTGGGGACCCACACCAGCTATGTAGCTGGTGTATGTCTGAGGAAAGGGGGTGGGGTGGACTGGGAAAGAGGGGATAGGATCCTGGCTCAAGTCGCTGCCACCAGGATCCACCCCTCCCTCCTCCCCAACCCAAAAGTGGCACAGCCATGAAGAGTATTGTATCTCTTCTGGCCAATGATGTCACCAATGCTAGCCAATAGGTGTCTGATACACTCACAAAACCACATTCCACACATCTGTCCTAAGAGCAATGGGATGTACTAGCCAGGGGGCAAATTACATTTATCAGTGACAAATTATTGTGGCCTGAGGCCTAGGAAAACGTGGTAGCCCCACAATCAAAGTGCTAACTTTGCTAACCAGGTAAGCAAGCTGGATATTGCATGACAAAAGAGGACTGCGGAGGGGGGGGAGGCAGTGTATGAAGGCCAGTATGACAAGGAGACCAAGAGCCTTCCCACCTGATCAATTACTTAAGCATTTGTCTGTCATTTTGTTGCCAGAGGAAGGCTTACCATGAAGCAGTAGATTTTGGGAACCATTTTGGATGGCAGAGTAGGGGACAAACAGATTTGAACCACTGTGGGCACAATCGAGCAGGAAGTTATCCCATATAAGACCAACTGAAATTAATTGGAGCTGTGCTTTGAATATGTGCTGTTCATTTGTGCATGACAACTCCCCGTTGGATTTAAAAAGGTAAAGGTGACCCCTGACAATTAAGTCCAGTCGTGTCCGACTAGCATGGTGTTAATGTGAAAGGGCATCCCAATATATGGCATCAGGCACCATATTGTCTTGGGTCAACTCTGTTTCTTCTGCACAGTCATCGCTGTGTCTCACCTGTGATTCTGTTGTAGGAACTTTGACGTTGCCCAAAGTGCAATGTTTTGTACCTGAGAAAATGTGTGACAATTCCCCCAGTTAGCGCATCCATCAGTATTGTTATTATGCTGTGAAATATGATTATGTGAGTGGCAAAAGCACCTGTTGTTAGATACTGTTTGTAATGTATTAAATTCATTCCAGACATCAGCTTTCCCAGCAATGGTAGTAGCTGCCAACCCAGAAATGAAACAAGACAGAAGAGTAACCTGTCAGCACAGAAAACTGGAGCTCCTGCCTCTAGTTTTATGCCACAGTTGCTGCCTGTGTGAGCCTAAGAGATTTTGGTGCTAGAAGTGGAATATCCAAGGGTTGCTCTACAGTGACAAAGAAAAATAACCAACAAGTTGGTGCCCTTTAATGACATCCAGAATCTGCTGCCTAAGGCTACGCTTAGTAAGGCTGTACTTACCGGTAATGATAGGACTAGCTCTGGTCAGCAGTCCTCCCCTCCATGCAGAACTCTCATAACCAACCTATATTTGCATGTTACCAGCTTCATACCGTAACTAAAATGTCTGTAAGCAAGGAGTCAAGAATGAGTGCTGGGAAAGCTCCTCCATACACAGTTTCACCGTTTGCTAGTCTACCATAATCTTCAAAATCCTCAATAATGCTAGCTAGTTACCACCACCTTGCCTATTATTATTATTATTATTATTTGCTGCAGCAGCAGCAGCTGCCAAGGTATTTTCTTGTGTTTTTAGCCTGTAAAGAGAAGTGTTTCCAAACCCTTTCAGTGTTGTATTAGCCACAGTTTAATAAGCCATTGTCAAATAAACAAGAGACTTTTCAATCTGCATGGTTCCATCCCCACAGGGGGACACCCAGCAGGATTCACAGGACTTCAGCAGGCGAACTGGCATTTTAAGATGACCATGCCCTAGTTATTTAAGTCAGTGGTACTTTTCCAGCATTTGTATCCAACATTTTCCAACATTCGTATCCACTCAGCCAATGGGCTATGCATAATGCTTAATATACTCTATTATATAGAGATAAACTTGGTGCCAAACTAAAACCTTGTGCAAAGCTGAATTCTAAGACCTGTATAAATTATTTAAAAACATTTTAGGCCTTTTTTTACCAAAGGCAACCCAAACTAGCTAACAATCAAAACCAAAATAAACCATTAAAAAGGCAGTAAAAATCAAACCACAATCCACAGCCTACGGTGCAATCTTGTCTAGATCTTCGACTGGCGGAGCATTGTTCTGTTGCTCTAGGGTGTCGTAAAGCACATTTGCGGCACCCGGCAAGTAGGCGGCGCCAGCGCCAAGGCCAGCGTCGCTCCCTCCACCCCAGATCCTGAGGAGCGCCCGCTGGGGAAGGTACCGGTAAGTTCCCCACTGGGCAGTGGAGGGGCGGCAGAGGGAGGACCAGGGGCGTTCTAGGATGGGGGGATTGGTCAGCTGGGCCCAGGAAGGGGGAGGGATCAGCGGGAGCAGCACCCCCTTCCCAGGCATGCCTGGCATTACACCGTCCACTCGAATGTGCACCAACAAAATAGCTGGTGCACATTTGAGTAGACCCATCAGGGCAGCTGGGGCTCTAATTCGAGCCTTACCCCAAGGAGTCCTTCAGCTGTGCTGGGTCCTATCTGGCTAGGATGTGGTGTGGGCTCTACGTCTACGCTGCAGCCTAGCTAGACAGGATTAGGCTGTACAACACCTAGCAATACTGAGTGTTGCACAGTATTACAACAGCAATACTGGGTGTTGTACGACCAGCCAGGCATCATCTTCCCCCAAAGCAGAATGAAGCCAGGTTTACACTCCACGTCCAAAGGAGTATAGATTAGGGGCCAACCAACCAGGCCTCTCTGTTTAATTACCGGTATATAAATTACTGTAAGCACATATGATGATGATGATGACGATGATGACGATGATGATGCATAATTTACAGCGCAATCCTAACCAACTTTCCAGCATCGATGCAGCCGTGCCAACAGGGTGCACATTGCATTTTTCTGGTGCAGGGGCAGTCATGGAGGCCTCTTCAAGGTGTGGGAACATTTACTGTATTCCCTTACCTCGGAGCTGCATTGAGGCTGCACCAGTGCTGAAACGTTGGTTAGGATTGCGCTGTCAATCTGCTTCCGCTAGTTCTAGGGATAGGCAAGGAGCTTTTCCGGGCACCAAGATCTCGCCTTCCTGATAACTGAAAACCTTATTCAGCCACTCCTTTGAAACTGCCTACATACTACAGTCAAGTACTGTACTGTATGCTTGATTTCACAGTCATTAACAACTATACAACTTTTTAAAAAATGAAAACTTTGATCCTCAGGAAGATAAATTTTGCAGCAATACCACATTTGGTGCTATTTCTGCACTTACGCAGAATCACAGAATTCACACAGAGCAGATTATAGGCACACAGCGCAATCCTAACCAACTTTCCAGCGCTGGGGTAGCTGTCCCAACAGGGCGCACACTGAATTTTGCAGTGCAGGGCAGCTATGGAGGCCTCTTCAATTTGTTCCCTTAACTCGGGGTTGCATTGTGACTGCACCGGCGCTGGAAAGTTGGTTAGGATTGCGCTGTCAAAGTACAGTTTACCTAAAGATCAACAGGCAGCCCAATCCTACTTAACTTCCTGTGTGGTGCCAAGATGGTGTGCAGCTGTGCCAAGATGGTGCGCACTGAATCCCGTGGAGGAGTTTCAGCCTCTGGAGGCCTCCTCGGGATGAGAACATTTGTTCCTATGCCCCCAGGTAAGTCTAGCCTGCCCAAGTCTGCATAGGCACTGGCGTCACTGCAGGGGGGCGGAGCTCTAAGTTTCTCCGTGATCGGAGCCTCCGTTACACGGAGGAATGAAGCACACCGCCCCCGCACCTTCCGACCAAGTCAAAGCAGTGAAAGCAACGCGCAGGGAGTCTCCTGCGCATTGTTTTCACTGCTTTGACTGGGTCGGAAGGTGCGGGGGCGGTGTGCTTCGTTCCTCCGTGTAACGGAGGCTCCAATCACGGAGAAACTTAGAGCTCCGCCCCCCTGCAGTGACGCCAGTGTGCATGGGCTTGGGTCGGGGGACCGAGGCCAGGACGGGGGATAAGATATTGATGTGCCCTGCTGCCACTGATACCACCCCCTTCCCGGCCTTGATCTGCCCTCCTAATCATCCCCATTGCCGCCTTGTTCCTTCCCCTGCCCGCCTCCCTCCCACCCCCTGCGCTGACATCCTGACACCAGCGGGCATCCTTGGTATGCTGGCACGCGGAACTGGCCGCTTGCAGCGACAGGCAGGCCATGCAGACTTGTCTGTTGCCTTTAGCAACAGTCATAAAGGGACTTGCACAACCAGAACGAGTGTTCTGGTGGCGTAAGGCCTGAGTAGGATTGGGCCATAAATATTTAACACAAGTATGCGTAACTACAGACCATCAGTCCTTTTTGTGTTGTAAAATCCACTTTGGGAGGACATAAATAATAGCAAAGCTATAGAAAGGGAAGATAGAGGGGTTTCTCTCGCCTTCCCAAATACATACAGTATGAGAAGCTGCTTGGGGGAGTGATCTGAAAGAGGGAAACAGCAGGCTGAGAAAGGGTTAAACACCCTCCTCCCACTGCTTCTCCACTATCCTTCATGCCCTCCTGTAGTGGCTTTTACAACAGAAAAAAACCCCACAACTATCAGGTTACAGTTACCGGTACATACATGTTACAGTCTGCCTGTAACATATAGTTTGACCTAAGGTAAGTACTGAAGTTATGTATGGGCTATTCCTAGTAACTTCATGTGACATCCCTACTCAGGCATCCCTACTCAAGAATGAGGACTTGAGGAGCTTCGGGGTGTGTACTGTTACAGAATTGGTGAAGTCAAGCCAACTGCCAAGATGGGTGACAAGAGCTATACGCAGCCAGCACCTTAAGCAGAGGGAATCCTGCATATGGAGTTTCTGAAAGTCAACATCAGCTTGCCATGAAGATGAACTCTAGTACTGCTGCCCATCATTTTATTTATTTATTTATTTATTTTTCACATTTTTATACCACCCTTCCTCCAAGGAGCTCAGAGTGGTGTACATATTTCCTCCCCTCCTTTTTGTCCTCACAACAACCCTGTGAGGTAGGTGGGGCTGAGAGATAGTGACTGGCCCAAGGTCACCCAGGAAGCTTCGTGGCTGAGCGGGGATTTGAACCTGGATCTTCCAGGTCTAAGTCCGACTCCCAAACCACTACACCATCCTGTATACTACATCATGTAAAGCACGAAGAATACTCTTTTGTGCTGCTAACCACTTCTCTTAGGGCTAGGAAGTTTCAAAGGCAGCTTTTTAATCGGGCCAGTTTTCATGTTGTGAGGGGAGAGTACTATATTGTGTCTTTGGAATAATTGTTTTAAATATACAGGTGAAGCAAGATGGGAAAGTAAGCACAGCCACTTCAACAGCGTTAGTTCACCAAAGTAACAACAAGTAACCTGACAAGGCTTCTTCTTGCCACCGAGCTGTAAAAAAAAAATCGAACTCTTTCCCTTTCCATGGCCAAATTCAAACTGCCTCTTCCTGTCCCATCCCATCATCCCCCCCAAAAAAAATCTTGGCGCACATCCTCACAGGCAAAACCCTGTTCTCAGTCCCCAAACAAGCAGCTAGAGGTGCAATCTTAGCAGGCCTTGATATCAGAAGCTTTCATTGTAAAGGCCGAGCACCTAACCAGGACATTGTGGTTCATACAAAAATGACACCCATGCAGTCTGGTCGTTCTTTGCAACATACACACACAGACACACAAAGGTATACAAGTTGAGATTTGCAGGACTCCCAGAGCCATTGAGAGGTGTTGCTGCTCCTGCTCTGCAAGATTTGAACTTGTTCCGAGTCCCACACTCTAATCTATTATAAAGGTAAAGTTGACCCCTGACAATTAAGTCCAGTCGTGTCTGACTCTAGGGTGTGGTGCTCATCCCCATTTCAAAGCCGAAGAGCCAGCGTTGTCCGAAGACCCCTCCGTGGTCATGTGGCCGGCATGACTCTCCTTGCCGCAGCGCGTAGCATACAGCTGGAACACGGAGCGCTGTTTACCTTCCCGCAAGCGGTACCTATTTATCTACTCACATTAACATGCTTTGGAACTGCTAGGTTGGCAGGAGCTGGCCAAGCAACGAGAGCTCACCCCGTCGCGGATTCGAACTACCAACCTTTCGATCGACAGCTCATGGTTCAGCGGTTTAACCCACTGTGCCACCCGCTGGCCTTCTAATCTACTATACCACACTGTTATTTGTACAAAGGACAACACAATGCCACACTGCAAAAAGATGGAAAGACTCCAATTACCCAGGTTACAGGAACCTGCTATGGAAAACCGATCATGCCTCTAGTAATTATTCGGTCCCTGATAGCCATATCTTAGTATTTGATAACACTGATTGAGAGAACCAGCAATGAATGGTAAATAGTATGATATAAAAGTTCCCTCTGCCAGGACAGGCAGGTACACAGGCACATGTGCGCACATGCACACACGCACACACCCCTGATATATTAGCCTGCAAATATAAATGCACTTGATAAGTAACTCCACTACATACTTCAGCCTGCGTTTGATGCTCTTGCCTATGAAAGTTCATACCACAACAACTTGGCATCCTATACACACTCACTTGAGAGTAAGCGCTACTGAACCTACAGTGCAATCCTATGCATGTCTACTCAGAAGTAAGCCCCACTGAGTTCAATGGGACTTATTTCCATGCAAGTGGGCATACGATTGCAGCCTTGGAGATACAATAGTTTTTAAGAGAGCTGAAAGAAAGTGGTTAGAAGAAAGAAGCATAGTTTCTGATGGTGTACAGTACACATATTGTTTTTGTCCAACTGTTGTCCATGATCAAACAAGGTGTGCATGGTTTTGAAACAATAAAAAACCCAGTAACATAACATCTGTTTATTAAAGGTAATACTAGGCTGAGCATATGTACAAAAAAGCAGCAGTTCTCCTTTTAAAATTTAACTCTCTAAACAGTCTGTCTCCTGGCTTAGTTTTCAAAGGTGCCACCAGACTGTTGCTGGAGATAAATGGTACCTTTTTTCAGAGTTGAAGGCAGTTTGAAAAGGATGTTTTTTTTCTCCTGGTGCGTACACTCATCCATTTTCACCTTTGATCAAAAAGGCTTTGCAGGTTTTGGTACTGTTAAAACCTGCATGACCTGTTTGACTAGAGCAACAATGATATAAATATTTGTGTACACTGTTGGGAAGGAAGCTTCCTTCCAACCACTTTCAACTCTCCTAACAACGGTTGTCTGTCCCCACTTTTTGTTGCTTTGTACCTACGAGAATCGCTGCTGGAAAGTTAATTGCTTGCAAGATGGGTCACAAAATTAATCCGGGTTTGAAATATTATAATACAAGAACAATAAAACATTTTCCAATAAGACCATGAATGCCTTTGCCATTGTACCTGAATGTAGCTCTGTTCTTCCACACTACAAATGGCCCTCAGCTTTTCATTCATCTGCTGACACTCTTCAACTTTGGCCTGCAGGCTGAAAATGCTAGAAATCCAATCTAGGACAACATCCCCACTTCGCCCCCTCAGGTTTGTAAATTACAAAGCAAACCATTTATTAACTCTTTCACCTTTTTATTATGTCTTGTTTAAGCGCCTGTCCTTACATGCCTCTGCCCTCTAGTGGAAAGCACACCGTCCAACGCTTTCTGCAACTACATCCTCTCGGTTTCCTTACCTGTTGAAGGGATCACATTTTGAAGAGAGGAGACTGAGACAGGAAATAAAATGGAGTTTTATGCATTGGTCTCTGAACTACAGTTCCCAGAGTGCTCCTTGTTATTATCCTTTGTGAAGCTCAACAAACAGTGCCAACTTGCCCACTGGCCTGTATTAGTCCAAGGATGAATCAATAGCAATCCACTCTGTATTCTGTATGAAGGTGTGTAGCTCTGGGAATGGAGGGTCTGGCACATGCAAAAAACCACAGTGATTTTAACGTTGAAAATGCCCGACTAGGGCTATATATAATATACTGCAGTTTGCATTGATGCTTTCATTTTTTAAAACAAATCTGATTTTTCAAGTGCAGGAAAACCAGCATACCCTCCATATCACAGGTGAAAATAGGGACACTCTGTTGTACTTTTCCTATATTGCAATCCTCACAACAAGGAGAATGGTTTGTTAAGTGTTTCCATTTGTTTATTAGATTTTTATCCCACCTTTTCCCCTACAATGGGGCACCCAACATTGCACATTAAAGGCTTCTCTGTCTGCTGTACAAACACATTCAATGGTATTTACATTTACATTTACTCATCTACTCTCTCCGTATGAGGAGGAGGATTAGGAAATGGGGGAAAGAGGATGGAAGAAGAGTGGCAGCAAACCAGCATTTTGTACAGGTATCCAACAGGTATAATCTTGATCTGGTTGCATGATTCACAGAACATAAGGATGTGTCCTGCTAGCTCAGGCCAAGGTAAGGAGGTGGATGAGATCAGAGAGAGAGTAACAAGGACTTGACAATAGCATCAGTAACACACATTCTCTTGACTGAGATACATACAGTACTGGTGTTTATGAGGAAGAGTGACGCCACCAGAGTGTGCATGCAATGGTGCTCTATTGGGAGTGAGCGCATTCTGGCTCAGAACACTAGCTTCTCTCCCCTGGGGAAGAGGCTGCAGTGGAACTCTGCAGAAAATAACTGTTCAGCTCCCAGTGGCAATGGTGCAGTCCTGAATAACAAAAGGGATTTTGATGAGTGGTTGGCCAACAGGACCAATGGTTGGAGTCTGTGGCATCGCATCATTCACCAAGGGAGAGCAGACGCTCCCTGCTCTTAGCTGTTGCAAAAGGAGGGGGTGGTTAGGCAACACAGTTTGTAGCAAAGACACATTTGACAATCTTGAAGGCTCGGTATTGGGGGTGGGGGCAGATAGAAACGCGGAATCAGACGGAGACACCAGGAATATGTCTGATGATGTCAGCATCAGAGGTACAGCGTCAGTGCATTGCGGCATGGTGGGAGTCCTCCCCATTTCCTTGCTTACCTGTGTGGATTGTGTTGTGCTTGCTTCCCTTACTGGGGTGGTGAGGTAGAGGTTCCAGTTGGTCCCCTGTCTATGTAGTCCTCCTCAGGCAGAGTCCCTGCAGTCTGAATCCTGAGAAGAGAAGTGTTAACACACAATATTTTGCCATATGAGGGACAAGTGGTTGTTTGTGCAAAGTGATCCCTCTGTGTGCCAAATGTCCTTTCATCAGAGTTCCCATCCCCAAAGTTCTCCTTGGAGAGGCCCAAGAGGTACTGTTGCCCTATGACCTTTTTTAAAATGAGGAATGTTGCCAAGAGACTATGAGAATATGTTTGATGCCAATGACTTGTGAGCTAGAATGGAACATGTGCATGACCGGGACTGTATCCAGGAAGAACGCGATGGCCACGCCGCGTAAACCTAGGTGTATGAAGCCACGCTGTAAAAGATTTTCCCCAGCCAGGCCATGAAGGGAGGATCTGATCAGCATTTCAGCACGCCATGAACCCATACACGTCACTGGAGCGTGGCGGGGGGGGGGGGCGGACTGCCGGCAGGTGGCACGCGCAAAGGGTGACACACGCACCTCAGTTTTACAGAGCTATAAGAAGGAGAAACACAAGGCGTTGCGCAAACAACTCATTGGGCCTTAGAGGGTAATCTAATGCTATTCCTGTAAGTTGGCTGTTTGTTTCAGGGGGGGGGGGGGTTTCTATTCCCCCCTCAGGCTGAGCCTAGGAGAGGGTGAAGGTTGGGGTCCTAAGAATTCTGTCTCCAGCCTCAAACTGACTGTTTGCAGGGATCTGCCAGGTTGCTGTGTTATACTGATTTTCAGCTGGATTGTTGCAGGGAGCTCAGTTTAGCAGTGTATTTCTTGGGGGGGGGGTGCTTTCCCCCCCAGGCTGAGCCCAGCCTGGTGACATGGTATTTTTCCAGTAACAAGTGCATACAAGGGTCAGAAACAAGCCTCCAGCTATGTGGGGGTGGGTGGAATAACAGCCTTTGTTATAAGGCTGGCTGTATAACAAAAAGCGAGCCGGACATTTAATTTTTAAATACCCATCAAAAACTATCTTTGCAAGACATCTTGCAAAAACGAACTCTTAAGAGCTATAACAACAAAACTCTTGCAGGCATGGACTTGTAACTTCGTACACACTGTGCTGAAACATGCCCCTAAAGAACTTTGACGCACAGAAGTTGTGTGTTCAACACAACTACGTTTTTTTGAGCGTTTTTGTGCTGAACTCACAACTAAAGCTGCAGCACTTACAGGGTTTGAAGGGTCATAAAAAAACCCTGGAAGGCAGAGACTTCTAACTTGGGGTACACTGTGCTGAGACATAACCCTAAAGAACCCTGAAGCACAGAAGTTGTGTGTATAACACAACTATGTTTTTAAAGCATTTTTCTGCTGAACTCACAACTAAAGCTGCAGCATTTCAAGGATTTGAAGGGTCATAAAAAAAACCCTGGCAGGTAGGGACTTGTAACTTGGGGTACACTGTGCTGAGACATACCCCTACAAACCCCTAAAGCACAGACATTGTGTGCAGAACACAACTTTTTTTTTTTAGCGTTGTATTGGTGAACTCACAACTTCAGCTGCAGCAATAAGGGTTCAAATGGCCATAAAAAACCCTGGCAGGTAGTGACTTGTAACTTGGGGTACACTGTGCTGAGACATACCCCTGCAGACCCCTAAAGCACAGAAGTTGTGTGCAGAACACAACTATGTTTTTTTGAGCGTTTTAGTGGTGAACTCACAACTTCAGCTGCAGCAATTAAAGGGTTCAAATTGCCATAAAAAAAACCCTGGCAGGTAGTGACTTGTAACTTGGGGTACACTGTGCTGGGACATCCCCCTACACAATCCTAAAGCACAGAAGCTGTGTGCACAACACAACTATGTGTGTGTTTGAGATCTTGTGTTGTCAGGTCTATGCTTTACATAGGAATGAATGGACAAATTTGTTATGCCTTAAACCCCAATGAGTCGCGTTTGCAACACCCATGCTACAGGTATACAGCACACCTGGGAATTTTTTTGCAGGTGTTTTTCTCTATTTGGGGGTACCTTAAACATGTGACAAAAACTGGCATTTGGAAGTTCTGGGGAAATATGGCCTCGGGGCAAAAGATATAATGTACATTTTGACTCCAGCATCTGCAAAGCATCAAGCATCTAACCATGGTCAAATTTCTGCGCCAGTGTATGTGGAAGTATGCTGAGGTATAGGCTTACCAGATGTCCAACCGGGACAGAGTGCTAGACCTTTAGGAGAAGGAATGTGGGCAGGTTTAGCTTGGTAAACCTTAGAGCACAATCCTAGGTATGTCTACTCAGAAGCAAGCCCCATTGTGTTCAGTGGGGCTTGCTTCTGAGTAGACATGTGCTCTAAGGTTTATCCAGCTACACCTGCCCACATTCCTTCTCCTAAAGGTCTAGTACTCTGTCCCGGTTGGAGATCTGGTAAGCCTACTGACTGAGGTATCTCAAGGATAGAACTGGGCTGTTAGGTACTGAAGGGAAGGAACTAGGGGTCTGAAACAATGGGCCTTCTATCTATGCCTTGCAATGCCGAAAAGGCCTCAGGACTACCCAGGCCAGGCATAAATACTGAGAGCCTGTTCTTCTGCCCTTGCCTGATCAATATTGTGGATGATCTTGTCTGTTGTATTCCATCTCCAGGGCTCAAACTCAGATGAGCTGTTGAATACGTGCAGTAAGAAAAAAGAAGAGAGTGCATCATTGCAACATTTCAGCATGTGCAGAAAGCAGAATAGCTTTCTTTCACTTCTGTGAGTTAATGCAACCAGACAGCAACACAAAGGGTGGACATGACTATAGCAGTTGTCACTGTCCAGAGAAAACAGCTGCGGTACTAAAAAAATGTATAAAATATGTATTATTAGTCCAAGCAGTTCAGTCACTCTTTTAAAACCGTTTTTGTTCGTCTGCTGTGTGGATCCACTTTTTTCGCCATGTGCTCAGCAGGAGCCTTTACAATGTTTGCACATACACTGAACAGCTGTTCCACCTGTACAAGGATTTGTCCATATGCCTAAGGTGATTGTTCTTACATTTCACACTTTATTCTGCCTCCACACCACAATGGTTCACAGTCCGATCCTTTTCAGGCCTTACGGCACCAGAATGAGTGTTTTACCATATTTTGAGGTGCCCAAACCGGGACACCCCCCTACTTTCCCCCCCCTCCAGAATGTTTTAAAAATATGTTTTCCTGGTCTTTTTGCTTCTGTTTTTTTGGGGGTGGGGGTGGGGGTGGGGGTTGCGTGCAAATTTTTTCAATTAATTAATTATTTAGTCCCCCATTTTTGCCCCCCTTGCCTCCTTCCTGGTGGTGGTGGTGGTGCTGCTGCTGCCGCCACCGCCTGATTCCTGGCTGGCCTCTTGACCTCCTGCCGCCGCCGCCACAGCTGGCAGGGATGGACAGGGCAGGGTAGGGAGGGGGAGGGACAGGGTGGCAATGGGGGCAGGGAGGAGGGTGGATCAGGACCAGAAAGGGGCAATATTGGCGGCAGTGGTGCATGCTGATATCTTAACTCCCTTCACAGCCTCAATCCTCCGATCCGGGTCCACGTGGACTTGCACCAGCTATAGAGTTTGCACAGGTCCGAGTATACCCGGAGGGCAGTGGTGTTGCAAGTCCTCCCGGCTGCCGCGCCCCCAGGAAGCAGCGCGCCCACTTGGCGCGTCACCGGCTTCCGGAGGCTCCGCTCCGAGGCCGGGACAAGGCCTCAGAGCGACCACCCAGTTCAGCGGTCCGGGGCCTTCTGAGAAGTCCCATTGCGTCGACGCGGCTTTTATTCGTTTTTTTGCGCATGCGCAGAACCTTTCTGAGGGCAAACGGGCAAACCCCAAGGAGGCTTCCAGAGGCCAAAACTCCCCCGCGGGATGCAGTGGGCACCATGTTAGCACAGCTGCATCACCGCTCAGGGAGTTGCATTGGATTGGGCTGTCTAACTATCAAATTATATAGCAATTCAAATGCAATATATCTTTGAAACCCCTTGCTTGGGCGAATAAAAGAAATAGTCCCAAGGCTGGTCGTAAACTCTTTTTTACAACTGAGGACCAAAGGAGAAAAAAAAATCCCATTTTATCAACAAAGGCTTGAAAGCTTTGTTCAGACCGGACAATTTAATGTAAAAAATATTATAGACTACTTTTAAAAGAACCCCTTTATTTTTTTAGAAGGGATGTAAAAGTGTCTCTTTCTATAATACATATAGATCAGCAATTTTATATGCATCTTCGAAACCCTTAATGATATTTTAAGAGATTTGTGTCAATTTCAAAAATATACAATGTTGTCGTTGCTTTTTAATGGTTCGTTAACTAGATGCTGTTTTACTATTAACTTTTTAATGGAAGATTTTACAGCAACCACATTTATAGAAATAGAGAGGGTTTTTTTTTCATACTCAGTATGGCAGTATTTCGACAGAGCTATCATATCTTGATGAACAGAATCCTAGGAGGCCATGGCTCTCAATTCAAAGATTTCCAAAGGCAGTGGTGTTGCAAGAAGACATGTGTATATGCAACAGATGGCCAGCCCAGTGTCCTCAGCTTTGACAGCACTGATTGCTTCTTGTTGTTGTTGTTGTTGTTGTTAACAACAGTATTTATATACCGCTTTTCAACAAAAAGTTCACAAAGTGGTTTACAGACAAAATCAAATGACTAAATGGCTCCCTGTCCCACAAGGGGCTCACAATCTAAAAAAGATGCAAAACACCACCAGCAAACAGCCACCAGAAAAGACACTGTGCTGGGGTGAACTCTCCCCTGCTAAATATAAGAGCAGCACCAATGGAAAAAGTGCCTCTTGCCCAGTTAGCAGGGGAAGAGAGGAAGGAGCTGGATGCACGGCCCCCAGGTGACTGACTGGTGAAGTCGAAGTTGAGACTGCTGGATGTGGGGTTCAGCTGTGGGAACTATGAATGTAGAACTGCCCCAGATCTAGCAGGGAATCTGCTTCATAAGAACATAAGAACATAAGAAGAACCCTGCTGGATCAGGCCAAAAGCCCATCTAGTCCAGCTTCCTGTATCACACAGTGGCCCCACCAGATGCCTCAGGGAGCACACAGCCAACAAGATAACCTGTTTCCTGCTGCCACTCCCCTGCACCTGGCACAGAGAAAACCTACTTCTAAAACCAGAAGGTTGCTTATGGCTTGTAACCTGTGATGGTCTTTTCCTCCATGAATCTGTCCAAACCCCTTTTAAAGGCATCTAGGCCAGGTACCATCACCACATCCTGTGGCAAGGAGTTCCACAGAAGAATTACACGCTGGGTAAAGAAATATTTTCTTTTATCCGTTCTAACTCTCCCTCCACTCAATTTTAGTGCATCTCCCCTGGTTCTGGTGTTGTGCGAGAGGGAGAAGAATTTCCCTCTATCCACGCTCTCCATCCCATGCATAATTTTATACGTCTCAATCATGTCCCCCCTTGGAAGTTATTCGAACCCAGAGGTCACAGCCCTGTGCGGTTTCATCAGCACGTCCCATTCCCGACTGATTGCTGACCGACAGCAAATATGGTGTCATCCCACAGATGCGACAGAGAAGGACCAACCCCCCCATCTGTGTCAAGCACTGCTACCCAAATGGAAACAGGAAGTGTTAGTCTTGCCTTCATGATCTGAAGCAACACTATTTGCTGGATCACACTGGCTCTCGATCTGATCTTACGCACATCGGTGCATTTCTCCCCTCCCCACCATAGTGCACACATGCGCACATTTTTGTTGTTGGATTAGAATGAATAAATAAATATATGTTGAGAAATTAATAATGATGTGAAGGTACATGTGTTTGATAGGTTCAAAATATTCTATGAGGAAAGCCTTTTTTAGATGAATAAAATTGTTTTAGTGGCATTTGTCACCAGTAGGGCTGAATAGAAGGTATCATAATTTTTCACTTCGAACTTGGTGCTCACACTGTTAAAAAAAAAAAAAGATTTTGTGTTGTACGCACATATATACAGGAAAAAGTATCTATCTATCTGATGGGACATATCTGTCTATACATACTGTATATATCTATGTGATACACTGCAACTGAAAAAGAGTTAATTAATTGGTGGGTAATATGTTACCTGACTTTGGAGATAGCTACAATTCTTCAAAGCAAGCAATCTCCTTTACCTTGGCTCACAAAAACTTGATTTACTGTGGAAAAGAAGAAATGGACTTTTCAGTATGCAACCCTGGAACAGTTGGCAATAATGGACATTTCACTGGTGGCTTCTAGTTTGCATTTTGGAGCTCCTAGTGACTTGAGACTGCAGAATCGGAAATTTCCAGGGTGGCGTCAACGCCCCAGACAATCCAATGGTCCTTCCTGACCAGAATACAGGCTTAGACCAGGCTTAGCCTGGGTAGGGTTTTAACTTGAGCAACAGTCTGTTGTAAGTCTCATAGGCATTCATGAGTTTGAACAACTGCTTCATATTTCCCAACCCTTTCTGTAGATGCTAAAAGCACATCAAATATTATGTGTAGTTTGCATTGTTAAAAATCAATTGTAAGCAGGTATCTTTTGCCATAATACTATGCCATT
The DNA here is from genome assembly GCA_026170595.1 of Plestiodon gilberti rubricaudatus. Taxonomy (NCBI): domain Eukaryota; kingdom Metazoa; phylum Chordata; class Lepidosauria; order Squamata; family Scincidae; genus Plestiodon; species Plestiodon gilberti. Next base: position 102,136,086 of record JANXHW010000002.1, on the reverse strand, counting down.
TCAACAGCTTTATCTCTTTAAAGGATGTTTTACTATTCCAGTAACTATTCCTTTAGAAATATATTTTCAAATGATATTTCATATATCATCATCATATGATATATCATCATCATATGGAGGATTATTTGGCTGGCAGGAGTATCAAGAGAGGCACTGCCAGGCATCTAGGGGTTCCCAAACTTTCAGCTGCCAGAGGCACATCGCTCACAGCCCGACCCTATGCATGTCTACTCAGAAGTAAGTCCCATTATAGTCAATGGAGTTTACTCCCAGGTAAGTGTGAATAGGATTGCAGCCATTGTCTTGCTTTTAGGGGTGGACTATACTGGGTCAATCACAGAAGACAATGTACAATATACATTTTGTACATGAAAACTGTTCACAATAGGGGGGAAATGTATTTGGAGCTGCAAGGCTGCTTGCTGACTCTCTCACCTGGGCTCTGAGTGAGAACAGCCTAGCAGTCACTTGATCCAGCAGAGGAAGATGGTGCAAAGTGGTGGGCAGGGGTGGGGTCACAAGGGGGGGTGTCACATGTAATTATAATGCCACTGGGCTCTGTAGGCTGGTCAAAATGTGTTGGTGGGCTGGATTGGCGCATGGGCTGTAGTTTGGGGATCCCTGGATTAAACCAAGAACTGTCAGCTTGGACTGGCTTGGACCGAGCATCATTGGGGGTCCTCCTAAGGATAGTATGTGCTTCAGCCTCAAAGCCGTCTTCCAGCACACAAAGGGTGTGTGCGACATCAGCCTCTGTAATGCCAGATAAACCCCTGGATTCACCAAGCCTGGTTTCTGCCCGGCCCACAGTTGTACACATTTGGCTCCTGTTGTGTATATACACCTGTCCTGTTCCCCCATGTCCATCATCAGCCAAGGCAACGCAAGACGGTAAACGGGTGACGAGGAAGAGAGAGCCATGTGAGCAAATATCCAGAGGGCAACAGGAGGGAGAGTAGTCCGAGCAGGGTGTTGACCGCCACAACACGCCCACAACGCACTGACCCAAAACACCCCACAAAGCATGGCACAGTGACCCCAAACTTAAGTACAGCCAGGTTCTTCTTGTAAGAGGACAGGTGCCATCCTCTGGAGCTGCTGCATGCCACTAGGCTCTGCCCACATCCCAAGAGGCTCCACCCCCTCATTTGCCAGGTACCACCTTTTCACTTCCAGGCTCCACCCCCCTGTGTCTCAAGGTCTAAGTCTCAGGGACAAGAGTTCCTCCATTTCCTTCTCCCCCTAGAAAAACCAGAGATGTTACAGGCAGAGGCAAGAGTCTCAGGTGTGAAATAGAATTTAATTGAGTTGAGGGTTTGTTGGTTGGTTGATTTTTTTTTCTGGGTTTTTTGTTGTTGTTGTTTTGTTCCATTACTTGTCGTTGTTGCTCAGTTGAGGGTGAAACTTTCCAGAGGTCAAAGCAGAAGTGACAGGACTGCAAGACGGTAAATGGGTGACGAGGAAGAGAGGGCCATGTGAGCAAACATCCAGAGGGCAACGGGAGGGAGAGCAGTCCGAGCGGGGTGCTGACCGCCACAACACGCCCACAACGCACTGACCAAAAACACCCCACACAAAGCATGGCACAGTGACCCCATGTATTGTAGCAGCACAACTTGCTCTTGTGTTTAAGAAAAACACAAGTCAAGACAGCTTTCGGATCAGATGCAACCTAACCTCAGACATGGATACAGCATCTCGCACGCACGCACGCACGCACGCACGCACCACACTTGAAACAAAAGAGAATACCTGAAGATTGGCAGCGATGGGCAAAGACACACATACACAAAGCCACCAGCTATTGACCATGTGCAGCTCACAGGATTAACAAACTCATATCAAGGAGCAAAACACAGACCCAGGTGTCCAGGTGGCAACAACACAGGCACATACAATCTGGCATCAGGAAGCAAACACAGCCAGCACTCCAATCTCAGAACAACCTTCAGCCATGTGGCTCATCTGCCTGCCACACACCCTGGACAACATGCTCACAGTTCACACCACTTGACACTTGGGCATCAGGATGATTCAAGCAGGCCCAAAGAGCAGACACTGAGCAAACACACGCAAAGCTGGCTTGCAGCACGGGCTTGATGGGTGGAGGGAAACGTCCTTCTTGGCATTCTTTGGGGCAATTCCAGTGAAGGGGGGGCTGAACTCACAGGGGCTGAGGAGGAGAGACCAGGTAGCTGGAGTGGGGACTGAGGAGAGAGGAACAGAGGGGATGGAGACAGTGTGGTCTAGGGGGACTCAGAGTCTGTGCACTGGGAATTAGCAGGCAAGCCGGAGTGTGGCAAGGGTTGTGCTTATAGGACACTCGGGTTACGGAAGTTGTGCCCAGCGAAGCGAGCTTCATCACCCAGCTCCTCCTCAATCCTGTAGAATGCAGAGAGACAGTTAGTGCAACTCAGACCACACAATGTATGCCGGCCAGGCAGAGGTGTAGCTAAGTGGCGCCCGGGTGACGTCACCACCGGAAGTGACGCCACTGCTGCCGCTGCTACACATCCCCTCAAGAGGCGCAGGGCAGGAGGAAGGGACAAAACAATCACCCTCTCCGCTGCTGCCACCCGCTCTTCCTCCCGGCAAAATTACGCAATTCACGTCCCCGCCACCTGCTTTGTCTCCCCCCCGTGTGCCACCTGGGGGCCCACCACTACCCCACCCCCCTCCAGCCACTGCTTCTGCGGAAGTTAATTCTCACTAAAATGTAAGCACAAAAGTTAATTACTTAAGACCCATTGCTTTCCCTACTGAGACTCACTGAAACCTGGTGTAACAAAGTGGCTATGAGTTGGGAAGCCCATGGTTCAAATGTTGCCTCCGCCATGAAATCACAAGGGCTGTAGGCAAGCCCCTATCCTCTCAGCCCCATCTGCACTGTAGGGATAATGTGTACCTTCCTTACAGGATTGTTGTAGGGATTACTAAGACATAGTGTGTGAAGTATGCGCTAAGCACTATTTCAATGGGATGAGTACAGTACATATGCATCCAATGGAATTAATCTAGATAAGCCCTTTCCTGATACCATTTTAATGGCAAAAGCATGAACATGCCCGGCTTTTCCTTGTGTTGTCTGCTACCTTGTGTTATCTGCTTTGCTTGGAATCCATGGAGGACACTAAAAACTCTGAAATGCTCAAAGTTTCATGTTCAAGGGGATGGAAAGCAAAATCCTTTTATCGGCAGCTTCGGGAAGCCTATGTCTTGGGCTACACCAGGGGTAGCTCAGTGTGTTTTTGCTGGGGTAAAGATGTATCATAGAAATAATCTTACATGATAGAAGTTGAAAGAGACTCTGAACTTGCATGTTGTATCCAGCATAATGTGTGTCCCTTAAATTCTACACCAGCCTTGGGCTGTGCTAAACATTGCAATAGCAATTGATTCAGGAAACTTTCCAAAGCAACAGGTCCCCTCCCTTGTGTATTGGTCCATTCCAGTGACACTGATACCCACTAGGGCAGTGTTTCCCAAACTTTTTCGACCTGCGCCTCCCTTGGCCATTGGTAACCATTGGCCGCGGCTCCCATTACATTATGTTGATGCCTGCCAATTGGCAATGCACTGTTTTCCGAGAGGATTCCATGGCACTCCGCAGCTCCCCAGGCTGGTTTCTGCTGCTCCCCTGGGAGCCGTGCCTTCCAGTTTGGGAACCACTGCACTAGGGCATGAACTAATGTATTTTGGCATTTCCCCCGCTTCCCCTGCATTCTTACCTCATTAGCTGATTATATTTCGCCAGTCGCTCAGATCTGCATGGAGCTCCAGTCTTTATCTGTAAAAGTCAATGGCAGTTCAAATCGTTCATGAGAAGGTTCACACACAAGTGTTGTCAAGACGTGTACAGACCTATCATGGTCAAAAGGAGACAGCCCAACTAAGTACTGTACACACAGTTCACGTCTTCTTGGCTACATGGCTCTGAATGTGTCAGCAGCTCACCTGAGGCATCCCATGGCAGAGGTCCATAGGAGAGGAAGTGGACTACCCAACCCTTCTGGCAAAAAGGGAATGTGAGGGGGGCAGCGTCTTTCTGCTGAACTCTCACTTCGGTTATGCTTAAACAAGCCGAGGAAAAATAAACTGGGACATTATCTACAAAGGAATAGAGGATACATGTGGAAAGGGTATTTGGGGAAACTAGTGGGAAGGAACTGCCCCAGCAGCTGGTTACACCCCAGCGAAGGAAACTCTTCAGGACAAAAGGAGGGTGGCTGTGTCAAAAACAGTTGCAATCCATACTGGGAGGCTCCTGGTCTGTGCACTTGTCTCCTTTGTAATGGAGCCTGGAGGACAAAGAGGCAACCCTGCTCATTTGCAGCATGGCTCCACCCCATGGTTCCTCTGGATGTGGCCTGGTTGCAAATACTTCATAGCCCTCCTGGGTCCCTACCTAGGCAACAGCCAGACTCTGGCCTTGCTTGTGTGACTCTAGTTTCCTCCAGGTGTCCCTGCTCGTCTCTTCTTTATCCACCTGCTCCCCTCGCAGCCTGCTAGCTTCCGTCTTCACTGGTCTGCCAACATTACTGTTCCGCCTCCCTATGGACAGACTTCTCAGTTCAGCCCCTGCTTGGCACCTGACTCTGCCCTTGGATAAACTCTCCTGGGGATCTGCTGGCATGCTCCATCCCGCCCTGGTCCCAATTCTGCTCGGGTTTGCACTTCCCTTTCCAGCATTCTCAGCTGCCTTGTGCTGATTGCCTGGGAGCTCATGTGGGAGAGGCACAAGAATAATCCCAACATTCGGGAATAGTGTCAGGGGTCAGCTGGGTAAGGCAGCGGCCAAGGGCTCTCATGGCTCTCAGAGGGCCCAACTGGCCAGGCTGATCCTGAACTCTCACTACTGGTCGCAGTGGTAGCACCCAGTGCATCGCCAGGTGGAGGCGCCCTGGGGGGCCCAGTGCAGGCCTTTGCTGCAGGGCCCCCAGCAACTGGATGCTGGTAATGCCAACATTAGGAGGGAAAGATGGCAATGATGAAGGATGCCGAACTCTGAGCCCAGAGGCAGAGAGATGGATGGCGAGAATCTCTCTCAACCCCACTTTCCAGGACCTTTTAAAGACTGAGATGTCCAGGGACTCAATGTTTCTTTCAGGGCTCATCTTCCTTCTCTTCTCAGGTGGAGTGTGCTGATTGTTAATGCTGCTGTGGCCCTGTCCATGTGCAAGGCCTGGAACAAATGTCTCCATTGTCCTCCCAAAGGCCGCCTGCAGTGGCACGCAGGCAGCAGCCTACTATAGAGCTCTCTCTCTCTCTCTCTCTCTCTCTCCTTTTACAACACCATTCTTTCTAGTTTAAAAAAGTACCTGATATAATGAAGCTTTTACACTCAAGTTTCCTATTCCTGGCCCACCCTGATGCCTGCATGGGACACTGAGTCTCCTTCAACTGTAGAAAGAGACTCTATGTACAGGTGGGCCCCCATATCCACTGATTCGCTATCCAAGGTTTCAGTTATCCACGGATCGTGGGGACCCCCCCAGGCTTTTACTTTTTTTCCCAGTAAGCTTTGTTTCTTCCTTAAAGAAACAGGAGAAGCAGCCTCTGGCTGCTTATTACAGGCAAGTAGAACGATACTAAGTCCTAGAGAGGTTCTGCAAGGTTAACAGAAACCTTGCAGAGCCTCTCTAGGACTTAGTCTCGTTCTACTTGCCTGCAATGGAGGGTGCTTCTCTGTTTGTTTTAAGGAAGAAACAAAGCTTGCTGAAAGAAAAATAAGAGCTGGGGGGGGGGGCAAGTAGAGGCGTTCTAATATGGGGGGAGCAGGTGTGCTCCACCCCAGGCGCTGTGGGCGCGGGGGCGCGGCAGCCGGGCTCGCAGAGCGGCGCGGCACCGGAGCCCGGCTGGCACGCCCCTCTGAAGCAGCGCGTCCACTCGGCGCTTCCCCGGCCTCCGGAGGAGCCTCCGGAGACTGGGGAGAAGCCCTCCTCAAAGCGACCGCCTAGTTCGGCGGTCGAGGGCTTTCTGAGAGGGCCGAACGCACCAACCCCGCCTCCCCAGGCGCCGGGAGGGCTGGGAACGCCACTGGGGGCAAGCATGCCTGCCTGCAGGGGAAGCAGGGTGGGGGGGCGCTCAGGAAACCATGGAGGGGGTGTGTTCGCTCTTATCCACGGTTTCAAGTATCCACGGAGGGACCTGGAACATATCCCCAGCGGATATGGGGGCCCACCTGTACTGTATACAGTAACACTGTTCTAGCTTTCACTTCTCTGTTACATCCCAAGAGGGCACCAAAGACATGGATTTCCACCCAGCGAGAACCTACCTGCCCAGTACACAGTCCCACCACCAGGTCAGCAATGAAGGTGTCTTCAGTCTCCCCTGATCGGTGACTCACCATCACCCCCCAGCCATTCTCCTGGGCCAGCTTACACCTGTGGGGACATACAACAAACTCACTGGATTCACCTCCCAACAGGTCTTGAGTCCTTGGGACTATGACTGAGCAATACATAGCCCATAGACCAATGGTTCCCAACCTTTTTAGCACTGGGACCCCCTTTTACAGAATGACAATCTAGTCTGTCGGGACCCCCCCCTAAGACCTAGGGCTGGAAGTGATGTCATTAAGCAGGAAGTGATGTTTAAGCAGGAAGTAGGAAGTGGCATAATTGGGCTGGCAGGGTTGGAAGGGATGTCAGTAAGTAGGAAGTGATGTCATTGTTTTTAATAACTTACACTGTTTAATAACACTTTTTTAAAAAAATAAATCACATTTTTAAAGTTGTACTCATAAGCAGCCCCATTTTGGGGAGGGGGAGGAGTGAGCTAATATTAACAGAGATGCCAAAAGGCGAGCAGAAAGTAACACAAGGTGAGCAAACAGCCCCAAGAGAGCATCAGACACTTATTTCTCTGGGGGGGGGGGGAGTGAGCTAATATTAACAGAAATGCATCGGCCAAGAATGTTCCTTCCTGTGACCCCCCAGAAACTACTTCATGACCTCCTTGGGGTCCCAACCCCCAGGTTGGGAACCACTGCCATAGCCTTTTGGGGAGTGAAGTGCATTGGGAGAACTCACGCTTGGATGGCTTCAGTGACTGATCCAATTTGGTTGACCTTGAGCAGGAGGCAATTGCAGGCCTTCTCCTCAACAGCTTGTTCAATGCGCTTGGGGTTGGTCACCGTCAGATCATCTCCCACAATCTGAATCCCTACATTTGCTGTGAATTTGGACCAGGCCTCCCAGTCATCCTGATCAAAAGGATCCTCAATTGACACCACTACAGAGAGAAATGAGAAAATACTCTATAACAACCTCATGGCACAGCCCCAGTCCGCTAACAGCAGAGATCCTGTGATCAGGCACTCTACTATTGAGGTCTTGGGCTCACCTGGGTAGTCCCGTACAAAGCTCTGGTACAGGTCGCCTAGTTCATCTGCCGAGATGTAGCGGCTAGGGTCGTCGGGGGATTTGAAGTCCAAGTCATATTTGCCATCTCTGTAGAATTCCGATGCCGCCACATCCATGCCAATCACAATCTTGTCAGTGTAGCCAGCTTTCTCGATGGCTTCCTTGAGGAGTTCCAAAGCTGAGGGGTGGAAAGGGAGACTAACTGAGATTCACAAGCATCTGGCACGTTTGAAAGGGTCTCTTAAGACTCTGAAGTGTCCTTGCAGGGGCAGCCAGGTGGGGCACAGGCCAGGGCCCTATGCCCACGCAATGGCTCACATCTGTGCCCAAGAGAGGGTCTGCTGCTGCTGCTGCTGCTGCTGCTGCCAGGTAAGCCAAGGCCCAAGGGGATGCTTACCAGGCAATAGAGGGGGAGCAGCGGCAGCGTAGACCTTCTACTACTAGTAGACCCACTAGTTGGGGTGGGGTGGCCATCTATGTCAAAGAAGGGGTAGAATCCACCAGAGTAGAGTTTGAGGGAGACTCTGACTCCTCCGCAGAATCACTGTGGGATAGATTACCAGGCTCGAGGAGCGATGTAATAGTAGGGGCATGCTACCATCCTCTAGATCAGGGGTTCTCAACCTTTGGAGGCCCGGGTACCCCCTATCACGGTCCAATTTTCTGAAGTACCCCTTGCTAATTAACTGCTAATTAATTGGATTAAACAATTAGGTAATTAATCATTAAATAAAAAAAGTACTAAAACAATTTTAAATGTGAAAAAATGTCTTGTTTAACTCTGTGTGTGTGAGTGAGTGGCGTAGCTAGACTGGAGCGGAGGCAAGTAGTTCTGCAAGACTCCGTTACACCGGAGTCAGCGGCCCCTCCCCCTTGCTGATGGAGCCATTCTGGCGGCAAAGGCAACATGCAGGACACTCCCCTGTCGCTGCTGGAATGGCTCCAACAGCAAAGGGGAGGGGCCGCTGACTCCGGTGTAACTGAGTCTTGCAGAACTACTTGCCTCTGCTCCAGTCTAGCTACGCCTCTGTGAGAGACACACATGCAAGGATCTCTTTTTTTCTCCAAGTCACACTTGCCCAAATCAGCTCCTCTCTCCCCCACCCCACCAAAGTACATTTTCCAAAGTACAAAAATAAGCCCAAAACCAAAATCAGAGAGACAGAAGGGCTCCGAAAATAGTTACAATTCAAAATCCATGTTACTTAACACTTAATTAGCTGCTGATGGGGCAGATAAGGGACAGGGCTTGGTGTACCCCCAGCAAGAGGTCCGTGTACCCCTAGGGGTACCCGTACCACAGGTTGAGAACCTCTGCTCTAGATCAAAAACCTGAAGGGGATCTTGAAATGAGGAAGCAAATCAGGGAGGTGTCAATGAGAGACAGGGTTTTTTTTTTAGTCATGGGGCACTTCAATTATCCTCACATCAACTGGGTCAATTCCTGCTCTGGTCATGAAAGAGAGACTGGATTTCTGGAAATGCTAAATGACTGTGACTTAGAGCAACTAGTCATGGAGCCGACCAGAGGACAGGTGTCTCTGGATTTGATATTGCGTGGCGCTCAAGATCTGGTCAGGGATGTAAATGTTACCGAACCGTTGGGGAACAGTGACCAGTGTGTCAGATTTGCTCGGCACTCTCCCCCCGACATGCATGGCGAAACAGATCAAAGTAGTTGTTGAAGTGTTATCATGTTTACGTTTTCAGTGTAAACTGCTCTGAATATTGTGGAAATGTGTATATAAATATTTTAATAAATACATTATATACAGCCAAAGTGAAGCTGACCTTGGTGCATAATGCTGCACCAAGATTAGTGCTAACCATCGTTCCTACAAGGAACAGGGCCTTCTTCTCACCTTCGCTGTTCTCCAAAATGTTTGGGGCAAAGCCTCCTTCATCTCCCACATTGGTAGCATCTTTGCCATACTTGTCCTTGATCACACCCTTGAGATTGTGATAAACCTCAGCACCAATGCGCATGGCATCCCTGAAGCTTTCAGCTCCGACAGGCAAGACCATAAACTCCTGCATGGCCAGCTTGTTTCCAGCATGGGATCCTCCATTGATAACATTGAAGGCCTGGAAGAGTTCAGCAAGAAGCAACAGGTGAATCTCAAGAATACAACTTGGAATATATTTACATGGCAAATTTCAACTGGTTTTGACTAGTTTTGCTAGCATGGCTTCAACCCAAATACCCTGGGAACTGAGATTATGTGAGGGTGCTGAGAACATGCAAGCAATCCCTAATCTGTTAAATGTACTTTCGTTAGCCCCCATGTTAGCTAAGCAGGTTTGAAACTGGTTTAAATTCATATTGTACAGAGGCGTCGTTAGGGAGGGCGGGGGGCCCTGGGTGGCGGGGGCGTCAAGCGGTGGGTGGGTGCACTTTCACTGCGCCGCCACTTAAATTTGGCAGCGGCGCAGCACAAAAGCAACCCCCTGGCGTTTTTTCGGATGCTTGTGGCGGGAGGATTGGCAGCTCTCCGACAGACATAGACACTTCGGGTCGTCTCGAACTGCTGTCCTTCAGATCTTCAGGCATATATGAGGCGGTCGCTCTACCAACTGAGCCAGACCTCCTGCCAGACATTCAGCTTCTTTGTACATTCATTCATTCAAGTTCTCAACTGCCTGTTTGCCCCCCTTGTACTCTCTTTGTGAAATCAGGAGTGATAGATTCTTACAGGTACTGGCAGAATTAAATCTGAATTTCCAGCCAGGTCGGCAATGTGTCGATACAGGGGGACATCTTTCTCCGCAGCAGCCGCTTTGCACACAGCCAAGGAAACACCCAGGATGGCATTGGCTCCAAACTTGGCTATGGACATTTTAACATTAGGAAGAGCAAGCAAGTACCATTAATGTACATACATGTAGTGGTTCAACCCCTTTTTACAAGAACTTTTTTACTCCTGTTTTTATATCTTGTACTGTGTTTTTTAGAGTGTATTAATGTTTTAAGAGTTTTATATTTTTAATGTATCAAATTTGTAATTTTTAAATTTTGTAAGCCGCTTTGGAAAGCAGGATATAAATCCAATAATAATAATAATAATAAATGGTGCTTTACATAATAACGTAAGCAAAACAGAAAGATCCCTGCCCTGAGAATCTTACAATCATCCTTCTGCCCCACAGCATCTGCTACTAGTCTAGCCCTCCCCACCTCTGCCAGTGCCTTTTATGTCCCTCTGTTCCCCACAACTTTTCTATTTTCCTATAAGCAGAGAGGGTATAATTACATTTATTCTCTGTCCCATCCAACTCCAGCATGAGGTTGTCTATCTTCTCTTGCTCCACAACGGAAATGCCCTGCAGAAAGAAACACCTCTGGGGAAATCTGGGTAAAACAGCACAGTGTTCTAGAAAGAACTGGCATTTTTCTGAAGCCAAGCAAACTCAGACACACATCCTTTGAAGTTTGTCCAGGGAGCTGAATGAGCATAGGTCATCCTTGCCTTCCTGAACAGAGGTGTGTCCATATACCTGAAGCAGGAAACTTAGCAATAGCTTTTAAGACAGCTGAAGGTGGGCTAATACAGTCTTACTGACCCTAATGTATGCATATGCGTATGTGCGAACACTCACTTCTTTTGTCCTCTTTTGTCTCTAGTCAAATAGGTTTTGCAGGGTTTTGTAAAAAACCCTGCAAAATGTTACCATAACCTGCAAAACCTGCTTTAGCAGAAATAATAATGGGATGAAAGACATGAATGTGCCCAACTACAGGCAGTGATGTTTCCAGCATGCCGTTTTCAGTGCTCTGAAAAAAAATGAAAACATCAGTCTCCAGCCTCTGTTATATGCACAGCGTGGCCACAGAACTCTTCAGTACTTGAACGGTAGGAACAAGATTCCATAGTTTGAACCTCTCATTGCCTGACAACCGACACATTTTGAAGCAAAACAAAAAGCAGCAAACTCTGATCAGAGACCACAGCTTGACAGAGAAATGAGTATCTGTTTCACCGGTGACCACAGCAGTGGCCAACCGTTTTAGCAAAACTGCACTAATCCCACAGTATGGATCACGCCAATCAAGTGCATGCTGCAGTCTATATTCACCCCCATTCTCTTGCACCCAGTAATAGTTTTGGTGAGTCAGGAGGAGGGCACTAGAACAAGGGTTCTCAACCAGTTGTACTTGTACCACCAGTGGTACTTCGGCCGACTGCTGGTGGTGCTCGGACCACTGGAACCCCACTCCGACGCGGCACTTTTGGTGCCGCGTTTTTGCTCCTGAGAGGCTCCTGTCTTTGGCCACTGAGAAGGGTCCTCCCACCCTCCCAGAGCCTCCTACCTGTGTTTTCTGGCCTCTGAAAATCCGAAAGTAACTGGCGATTAAAGTAAGTGGCGATTAAATCCGAAAGTCACTTCCGGTGGTACACAGCAGGAGAGTGGCGCCGGAGGTGGTACATGTCCAGGAAAGGGTTGAGAACCCCTGTACTAGAACATGGTTGGAGAGGTGGGCAGGAACATAGTCAGAACTATGCTCATAGCTATGCCACAGCTAAGTCGATAAGCTCTCCTGCCAGAGTCTCCTGCTTTCTGTGCTCCATGCTCTGCCAAGCTGCTTTCGAGCTTCTGAAAAGCTAATGTCTATACACAGTGTTGGTTATGGAATTGGTTTCTGTAATGGCCTCCACTGGAAAAAAATATTCCTCCATCTTTTGATGATACATACGCACACACAGGCATACCCACACAAACAGTGTGCCTGGACATCTAGAAAATAAGGAGAGAGAGAGAGAGAGAGAGAGAGAGAGAGAGAGAGAGAGAGAGAGAGTAGAGGCTAATAAGAAAATGAAGAAAAAAAGGGGGATCCTTACAGCGCTCAGGAGAGCAGGGGCGATAGTGCTGTTGATGTGGTCCACCGCCTGCAGGACCCCTACAGAAGGAAAAAGACACGGAGAGTGTCAGACAGAGGCAGAAAGAAATAGAGACAGAGAGGCACACTGGACCGTCAACTCTTCCCTCTCACTCCAGCTTGAGACTGAAGCCAGTAGAACTTCACCGGCATACATCTGTTATTGCTTCCAGTCCAACAGAAGATCACAACACACACACACACACACACACACACACACACACACTTCTCAGAACTCTCTGGAATCACTGTTCAGCGAATAGAAGCTATAATGTGGTCCTACCTTTTCCAAGGAATCGGGATTTGTCGTTGTCACGCAGCTCCAGAGCCTCATAGATGCCAGTGGAAGCGCCACTGGGAACAGCGGCCCGGAACATTCCTGAGGAGGAATGAAAGATGGCCGAGGAAAATGTCAAGAGGAAGGGAAACCACTGAAATCATCACCTAAGTCTGGACCACCACGCCCTGAATATTGAGTTGTCATTTTTTTTAGAGGAAATTGCCTGCTGTTTTACTTATGGAGTTATAAAGGAAAATATGCAGGGAAGGTTCTATCTAAGGGCTCCTTTGGAAGTAAACATGCTTCCGCTTTCCAGCATTATGGCCACTGAATGGAGAAGCACTGGGATGACTGACGGGAACATTAGAATATATATCTCTATATCCATCTCTATCTCTCTAGAATACAAACGCCAGACCTTTTGTCGCTGTAAGCATCATCATGGGCAGGAGGTATGGCTTAAGGGCCAGAAGCAGGGCTTGCTAACACACGCCTGCTACTCTCTAACCATGTGTTGTTTCTACACAATTAAGATCATGTCCAAACAGGGTGTCTATCTTTTCTCTCTTCTTTAGTTTACACTCCCACGTCAGCTTCATACTGCTGCTGGTTCTTCACAAATGATGATCAGGTTCCTTCATCTATTTCCTGTCTTCACCCTTTTTTCTCTTTCAGTTCCTTTTCTTGGGAGTTCTCTCCCTTGACATTCAGATGGCCAAACTGCTTCCTGAATTTAAAACATACTTTATATCACAGGCCTTCCCAGCCTAGCCGGTCTATCCTCTGCCCCCTCTACCTCCTTGCCTTTTGTGTCTTCTTCTGTTTGCTTATTTGTCTGTCTTACAGCTAGATTGTGAGCCTGCAGACAGGGCCTATCTTCTCTGAAATTCTTTCTGTGCAGCACTTAGTTGTGGATGCTGTTGTATAAACAACAATGACAACTGTAATAAGCACTGCATCTAGTCGCCATAGCTTTCCTTACTCAGAGGGAGCAAATGTATCTCTGCAAAGAGGAACTGGATTCTCTTCACTAGGCTCATTTTCATCTCTGGAAGCCACGGCCACGAGGTCGGTGTATCATAACTACCAAATGTTCACACTGAATGTTGATTAACAAATTATTAAACATTATTGTTTCTAAAACTCTCACGGCCAGCAATTATATTCAAAGATTTGTTGTTGTTGTTCAGTCGTTAAGTCATGTCCAACCCTTCATGACCCCATGAATCCTATCACGCCAGGCCTTCCTGTCCTCCGCTGCCTCCCGGAGTTGGCTCAAATTCAGGTTCATTGCATCAGTGATACTATCTACCCATCTCATCCTCTGCCTTCCCCTTCCCCTTCTCCTTCTCCTTCTCCTTCTCCTTCTCCTTCTCCTTCTGCCTTCAATCTTTCCCAGCATCAGAGTCTTTTCCAAATGAGTCCTCTCTTCGCATTAGGTGGCCAAAGTATTTGAGCTTCAGCCTCAGTACCTGTCCTTCCAGAGAACAGTCAGGGTTGATTTCATTTAGGATTGACTGATTTGATCTCCTAGCAGTCCAAGGGACTCTCAAAGATTTATAAGCGGGATTAAAAGCCATGTATCTCCAGGAGAAAAATTATAAATGTTTAAAAAACAAGTTGTAAGGTTAAAAACAACCAGCTAAGAACAGTAGTGTTTTTAAACCTGTTTGTTTTGTTTTTAGCTGGTTGTTTTTAACAACTTGTTAACATTTATAATTTTTCTCCTGGAGATAAATGGCTTTTAATCCCGCTTATAAATCTTTGAATATTATTGTTTCTATGGCAGTGATGTAGACTTGTGTCTATTGACTCGGACTTGACTCAGCGATTGTAAAAGACTCGAAAGACTTGAGACTTGGAGCCTTTTATGACGTTGAATTTTATTCAGGTTTAAACCCGTTTTCCCCATTAAATAGATAGGGACTCACAACTCGCAACCAAAGACTTGGGACTTGACTCGAGACAAGGAGTCAGAGACTTGATCCACATCCCTGTTCTATGGTATCTAATATTGCAAGCACTATAGGTATTGAATGCAGGCAACTGACAGTTTCAGGGGTGGGACACTCTACTCTGAGGCCCCCCTGAGTAAGTGGGAGAATAATACCCATCCATTGCTGCTGACTTCCAAACCCCGCTGGAGGAGACTTCTTGATATCTGTCACATTTCTCTTCCTTTCCCACTCTCGCTTCTGCACCAAAAGCAGAGTATCACAGAGCACAGACTGCAGCTAAAATTAAATTGCTCAGATGACTTTCCTGTGGTAAATTTGCGCGAGAGAGACAGCTTCACCCCCCAGGCCATCTCCACATGGTGCCTCCTGCCCTTTCCAGCTCGCTGCCTTTGGTCAGAGCTCATCTGTTAGCCCAACGTGCTGGGTGCAGATGATGAGACACCAGCTGCCTCACCCACAGCAGTACATACCCTTAGCTGTGTGCAAATCCACCTCAACGGTGGGATTCCCACGGGAGTCCAGGATCTCACGAGCATGAATCTTCTCAATGGACATGGTGGAATTAGTCTTTCTTTCCTGAAGAACAAAACGAGCATCAAATGAACCGTCCAAGGAGAGACAGAAAGACACCGCTTTTGTTCTTGTTACACTCACTGATCTCTCAGCATCAGATTGCCCTCTCAGATTGGATGGAAACTTATAAGCTTCAGAAGGGTGTGGGGAAGAAGCAGAGATTCAAAGAGCACAATGCCTTCCTTTTGCAAAAACATGCCAGAAATACCCGCCTCCCACCAAGACCGAACGACCATTGCTGCTACATAGCTGCGCTGCCATAGTACACTGATATGCGCAATCAGGCATGTGCTGCCACTGGGAGCTGAATTAGTGCACATATGTGTGCTTTGCAGGCTTTGTATTGAGAGCTCAAATACACGCATACTGTTTTGGTCTATGCAGCTCTGCCCCTTAATAAGATCATGGGGGTGGCTGATGCAATTTTGTAGGGTATATTTGGTGAGACTGCACACACACCGGTCCCACAGTTGCCATGCAGGTGAGTCAGTCAACCCAAAGTGGCACCCAGAGACTGCCCATCATCTCATTCCAGGCCACCACCAATACCTGATTTCTCAAGAACAATGTACCTGGCTCAGTGTCTGCCTAGAAGCAAAATTCTCTGATCAAGAAGGCTTTCCCCTAATTCCCGACGTATCTCTCTCTAGTGATGCAATAGTGAGGGAAATGCACTCCACATCTCCTGAGGCCATCAGTTCGTATGTTACAGGGTTGAGTCCCTGGCACTGAAAAGAGACGTTGGGGCTGAGCCCTGGCACAAATGGAGTCCTGGCAGCTTCTCAGGCAGCTCAGCTTTCCTGGAGCCACTCCATTTTAGATAGGCAAGGCAGGGTTGCCAACTTTGACTGAAGTGATCTCTGGAAATTTTTTTCCCCAAGATATGTTGGTAATTCCTGTCAAAATCTCCAGGATTGCTTTCAGTAGTCACCTGGAGATTGATGCTGATTCCTGGGGATTCCAGGCCAGTCCTGGAGGATTGGCAGCCCTAAGGCAGGGTGCAAATGTGGCATAGATAGATTCTATAGCAAAATTGCACTTTACAAAGGAAAGCCACTCTACATGTTGTGCACAGTAGTACACAACACATGTTGTGCACAGTAGTACACAACACTACATATGCTCAGCGGCACTTTGCCTTAAGGTGAATTAAAAATAACTTACAGCGCAATCCGACTTAACTTTTTTGCCAATGTAACCATCGGCCCAGGGAGAACGGGAGGCCCCAGAACAGAAAAGGGATTCAAATCCCCTTTGAATTCCTCTTTTAGAGGGGATTTGAATCCCTTTTCCGTTTTGGGGCCTCCCATTCTCGCTGGGCCACTGGTTACACCGGCACAAAAGTTAAGTCGAATTGCACTGTTATTTTCCTTTTGCGGAAAGGAAGTTGGCTTGCATCTTGGGTCCCGGTGCACCATTCAGAGGCACTGTGTAGAACTGTGAACAAAAAATGGCCCTACTTATATTGAGTCAGATCTGTGTTCCATCTAGTAACACTGATTGGAAGTGGCTCTCCAGGGTCTTAGAGGGTGGTGGTGGTTCCCAGCTCTACCCAAAGATGCCAGGGATGAACATGGGACCTTCTGCATACAAAGCGCATATGTTCTACCACTGAACTACAGTCCCATCCTTTGCAAGATATGTGTAGCATGCCCTGACTTCCAACCGCTTGTTTCCACAACATGTGTTGGCCTAGGAGGGTACAGCTTTCAGTTCATAGCAGTTTGCAACAAACCAGAGGTCCAAGCTCTGTGAACAGAACCTTGCTCTAGGCGCCTTTTTTGGAGCAAAGCGCCCCTACTCACGTGGACAATTCACATCCACAATTGTCCACAATTCACGTGGACAAGCTCCATGTCCTCCTTCCCTGAAAGAGCAGACAGAGGGCAAGACAGGCTCAGTCCCTACTAGCTAGCGATCTGCACCCACCCTCCTGCTCTCCTTCACCCTTTTAACTGGGTAAACTAGAAATGGGAAATGTAGCTTTTGCTGCTAGCACCCAGTGCTAGAGAGCCCAGACAGAAGGAGCCACTTTGGGAAAACCTCCCTTCCAGGTTAACAGGGAGTACCAAAATCCAGGGAGTCCCCCTTAACATCAAACATCAGCGGAATGTATTTGTGCATTCTGTGCATTTGTGCATTCAGTCTGGGAGTTGTGGCAGCCCATTCACTCCTGAGTGAACTGAGATCAGGCAGATAAAACAGTAAAAGTACGAGAAGTTTCTGAACAGGCTGTACAAAGCCATGGAGGGGAAAATGCAATGATAATAAGCATTTTTGGCTGCAATCCTAAGTGTGCTTATCTGGGAGTAAGCCTTACTGAACTCAATGGGACTTACTTCTGAGTTAACATGCATAGGATTGTGCTCTTTATCAATAAGCATTCAGTAAGAGAAGTGGGTGGGGGCAAAGGTTGCCAAGGAAGTAGAAGGCAAATGACAATTTATAAAACCAAATCTGATGCCACTTCCTGGGTTGTTTTCCTTCCTTACTTATTAGTGCTGCTCCAGGTTCTTGGTCACCAACTTTTAGCAAGATGGCAACACAGTTAACGCATCAAATGCGCCTGATATACCAGACCTGGGCAAATGTGCAAAAGGGTGTGTGTGTGTGTGTGTGTGTGTGTGTGTGTGTGTGTGTGTGTGTGTGTGTGTGTGAGAGACCCCGCCTTTTAACCTGTGGGAGTTTAAACCTGTTTTTTTACCTGTGGGTGGATATTTGGGGTCACCTGAGCCACTTGAATTTCCTGTGCCGAAAAATCAAGTGAGCTTCGTGGTCCAATGAGCTGGCTCCAAGCCAGGGCCTTTGTTGTTTACCAGTCAGTTGGGAAAGAAGAAGATTCCCAAACAGCAAGACAATAAAGCAAAGATGGCTATCGCCTTTGATGAATGACTCAGCAACCCCTTCAGGATGCTGAGGCATAGCAGGAGCCTCTGAGGTAATAGAAAGGTCCAAAGCAGGTGAAAAATTGACAAGGGGGGGGGGCGGAATCAGGGATTTTCACCACATTCCTCATCTGTGTTGCTGCAATTGATAATTGTGAGTCCAGTTTCCCTTCCCCTGAAGCTGACCATAGCCTGTGGGTAAAGGATTGCATTTCTCACAATGGGACTGGAGAGCTGACACAGTAGTTGCTACGAATGTGAGCGGTGTGGCGTGAACATAAGAAGAGCCCTGCTGCTTCAGGCCAAAAGGACCACCTGGGCCAGCATACTGTTTGTCACAGAGGCCAACCAGCTGTCTCTGCAAGCAGGAACTGCATAGCCCCATCCTGCCATTTGGGAAATGAATAGGTGTCCACTCATGCATCATGGAAGAGGCTGAGTATGGAACGAAATAGAAATATCCCCTGGTCCCACATTATACAGTGTGAAAATAAGCAGAAATGTATTAAAACATTCTGCTAATAAAATGCACATTGTGCAAAAATAGTAACATAATTACCTCTGGGATGTGAATACTGTAAATGTGTTCAGAAGGCTGATACCAGGGCCCATGAGAGGGGGTAAAGGGGGTCAATTGTATCCAGGTCCAGGGTCAGAAAGGGGGCCCAGGAGCCAAAGGAGGGCCCCCAGAAATTTCCTGGGATCTCAGCTGGCCTCATGGAGAGTGAAAGATGGAGGCTAGGCCAACTGAGAGGCCAGTTCTACCAGGCAGGTAGACCTGGGTGCCACATCGGGA
Source organism: Plestiodon gilberti rubricaudatus (assembly GCA_026170595.1). Lineage (NCBI taxonomy): Eukaryota > Metazoa > Chordata > Lepidosauria > Squamata > Scincidae > Plestiodon > Plestiodon gilberti. Next base: position 102,117,351 of record JANXHW010000002.1, on the reverse strand, counting down.
AGCCTGGTAGACCTGGGCTCCAGAAACTTTTCCAGCTATTGCTACCCTCCCCTTGCCCCATTTTGCCCCCTCACCTTTGAGAAGGGGCCCAAAAGAAACTTTGTAGCCTCTGATAAAATTCCTCTCAGAGGCTCTGGGCTGATAGTATCAAATAATCAGTAAAATAAATAACTATAAAATACATGCAAGCTACATAAAATCCCAATGGGCAATTCCCTCTGAAGGCCAGGTGAACCACTGCAATTCATCTGTGCCAAATGCATTTTGACCAAATGCAGGTCTTCATCAGTGGTGGTCCAGAACTGGGCATATATGGCAGGTATACCTCCTGCTCCTCCCATACACTTACTGGAAAAAACTGTTACATGAGAAATCATAGCCACTGAGAATATGTTCTCATGGAGTTCTCAAATGCTTATGGGTGTGTTCATGGGCTAGTGAGTATAGCTTGGTCCTGTGTCCAGCAACCAAAGCCAAAATGCAAAGATTTGAAAGGTCTCCTGCCATTGAGGACTCCATGTCTATGAGAGATAGAGGACTCCATGTCTAGAGTTTCCTACTAAAACTGCCTGTTCACATTTTGTCTTCCACACTAGACGTTCATAAGAGCAAGCAATCACATTTCTGTGTTAAGTGTCGTTTTTCTACATGAGCAACATCATAAGATCCAGCACCGCCGCCCATGCTCTGAGAGGCAAACTGGATGTTCTGACCTTGAGCCTGTGAAATCACTGACACTGATCTAACCTCTAAAGTGTATTACTCTGGAAGGCTTGGTGAGACGACAGTTTCCATGCCCCTGGGAAGATGATGGAGATTTAAGGACTTGGTTGTGAACAGTTTTGAAGGAAGCAAGTTTGTAGGAAAAACACAGAAGAATCAAATTATTTTAGCCTGCTATGTGCTGTTAAGGGGGGGGGGAGCGGTGCACAGTGCATCTATAAAAGATTATATGTGGCAGTACTACAGAGATTGCAATGCAGCTCTAGATAATGCTTGATGTAGCCCAAATGTTTATGTATTTATACCCACTTCTCAGCCAAATTTGGCTTCCAAAGGGTAGATCTGGGTTCAAATTTCCATTCAGCCATGAAGATCAGTAGGTGACCTTGGGCCAGTTATGCTCCATCAGCTTACTCTAACTCACAGGATTGTTGAGAGGATAAAATGGTCTGGTGGTGGTAGAGGGTAGGGAGCAGGGACGAACAATGTATGCTACTCTGAGCTTCTGGGAGGAAGGGTGAGATAAAAAAAATGTCATGAATGAATGCACAATAAAAATTATGGAATGTCTGCTCTGCAATCTCTTGTTATAATCGTCCTCTGAAGTTAATGTGTATCGCAGTACCAACAGTCTGATGTTAGAGCAGCAGAATTATAATAACAGAAACTCTTTGGCTCTGGGGATTGAGGGATACAGATGTTTTTCCTCTTGGACATGCCTCATTGTTGAAAACCTAGCATAAATAAATAAAACACCAACAAAGCTATTGTATGTCCTTTCCTGGGACCAATGCCCTTCCCCATGAGGGATTCTTAAAAAAATGCCCTCGTTGAATGTACATTTTATCGCATGTAACCTCCTCCATTTCATATTAACAATGGATGTGCTATAGGTGCAGGCTTTGTGCTTGAGCAACAGAACTGGTGAGCATGGGGGGGGGGGGAGATGTGCTCCCATGGTGGTACCTTAAAATTATTGCATTTATTTAACATCACTGCTGCTCTCCTTCCAAAGATCTCAGAGCACCTACCATATGAGATCCCCAACAGGCAATGTGCCATCATCCAGGCAGTTACCTGTTTAATTTTAAGTGTAGAATTACAGCAGGAGCCTTCAAACCATTCTCTAATACGGAGACTCATAGAGTCAGACTATTGGCACCAAGGGCAAAGATGGAGTGTTTTGGGGAGAGTAAAGTATTTGCCTACTGATTTCAGTGTATTCTCATTTTAATATCTGATTCATGTCTATCTGTCAGCTTGCAGACAGACTGCTCAGATTGGCTAATGTCTTCTGATCAAAGGCCTTGGGAGCAGGCAATGGTGGAAAGGGTGTTGGTAGATGAATCCAGTCATTCTTCCTCCCAGTAAGCTCTCCTTCCAACAATCATTTGACTTGTCTCCTTGTTGAATTGACCCCTTCTTAATTGTTGCTAAGCCCTCTGGCTAGCCACTGCTATAATCTGGAAGGAAGAATTAATGTAAGAATGTCAATGCCATGCTGACCTTATGCGATGCCAGAAAGAGATTTATGGACACCCCACCACCTGCATTGTGTGTGACGCAGAGCACAGGCTACAGAAGGGAGGGGGCAGGATGGAGAACGCTGTAGCACTACAAAAGGAAGAGGATGAGGAGGAGCAATGAGGATGGAGCTCCTACTGGCATGGGGCAGACAGGAGGAGCAGAGGCTCAACATGTAACACAGTAAGGTTTTTAGTCTCCCTTTTGTTGTCCAAAATAGTAGTAATTGCAGAAACAGCATGCCAGCAGCAGAAGCCTCCAGAATCTGGGAGCTTCAGCCAACAAAACTGGGATTCTCTGAAGCCCACGCAGATCTGTATTCCCCTCCCACCTTCTTCCACAGCACCTTCTGGGCTGGTATCCCCCATCAGCTGCTTCAGCAGCTGCTCTGCACGTTGAAATAGGCTTGCATAGTCTGTCAGATGCCACAGATGCTCCCTGTAGGGTGCCAAGACCCGGGACCATAGAAACTTCTCTGCCACAGGGCCAGAGGGAGCTGTAGTAAGCTGGCATCTGGGTATGGGTTTGTGTGAGGACTCCAGTTCTGCAGCGGAATCCAAGCTGTAAGCAATATACACCAAATCACTCCCAGCCGCAGCTCATCAGCACTGATACCAGCTTTGAGTCATTTCAGTTCTGATGGAGGATGAAGAAAGCTGGTGTCGTTGTGCCTGCTCTACTTTTCCCCAGCCCTTCCACTTCCAAGGGTCCTTGGATCCAGAGGCAGGACCTATCCAGGCTGCTTCTCCTGAGGTCCCACTCTCATTAGCTGTCACTCATCTCCCTCCACCCCTCCCCTCTCTGTCTCTCTTATATCCTCCCCCTCCCACAAGTATTTTCCAAACTGGCAGTGGGAAGAAAACATAGGCAACAGCAGTGGCACGGTCCTGAAAAGAGGTCAGGGCCAGATAAGCAGGGATAAGGGATGGGATAAGAGGAAGGAGAGAGATGCACAGCTGGGAACCCAGAAGCAACCACTGGGATCAAGGATAAATACTGTGGGAAGCAGGCTAAAAGGTGGCTACTTTTGCACGCACTGCTGCTCCAGTCTTTCCAAGTCAGGCACTGCCTCCAGCAGCACCCAGTCCACCCGACATTTTCTTCATGTCTCCTAGGTTTCTATTCAAGTACCACCAGGATACTATCCTGAGAAGCGCAGTCCTTAAGGATATTGCATTTAGCCTTACTTGTCTGCCTTTGCTTTCCCTGCACTGTCCCAAAAAGGAGCACCAGGGAGTCCACCATGTGATGACTTTTCATTTCTTGGACATCAGTGGTGTGGCGTCGTCTGCAACCCTGCCATGCAGCTAACTATTTCTAGAATTTGTGTGTGTGTGGGGGGGGGGACACACAGCTTGATCCCTGAGGTCAAAAAGTCCTGTCCCTTGCCAGAGTCCCCTCCCATGATCTCCCTCAAACATCAGTACCATGCGCTCCCTCCAGCGCCAGATATCTCCACTACAGTACCCACAGGCATTTGCAGCCAAATGTGGGGCAGGAGACTCAAATGTCAATCAATATGAATGAAGGAAAAAAAAGCAATGTGGTGGTGAATGGGGTGGGGGGGGGAAGAGAGTATTTTGGCACACTTAAGGTGGAACGTTAGAATCAGGGCTTAGTCATGGGGAGAGAGGGAAGCCACTTACCTTCCCAGGACAGCAGCAGGAAGGCTGGTTGAGGCAGCACTGCTAAGAGGAGTTGAATGAGGAGATCAAGGATGCAGGACCTGAAGGGGAGCTGCTGTGTCCTCTGAGCCAGTGGCGGCAGCAGCAGCAGCAGCAACAGCAGTGATGGGATGGAGCCGCCCCTGATAGGGCCTGGGCGGCAGCATGTGACCCAGAGCCGAGATGAGTCAGGATTTCAAGGGAGCTTTGCAAACAGCACGTAGAGGATGGAGCGGGAGGGGGGAGAGGGAGGGGTGGGGGTGGTGCAGGAATGGGATGCCAAAAGCAACTCACTCAGTCCTGCTTCATTATCAGCCTTTTTTTTAATTCTACAAATCACAACCCAGTCAAAACACACAGACACCCTCCCCCCCCCACCCCCACCGGGGCCTCTGGCACTGCGCAAGAGCAGCACACCGCGCTTTTGTTACTGCTGCCTGCATGCCAGGGGAATAGCTCGCTCTGGGTCAGTGCTGTAAACACAGGGAGGAAGGCTCTCAAAGGCAGCCTTGCAGCTTCCACTCCACCTTGGGATCAAGGATCCATCAGCTGACACCTGAACTTCGAAGGACTTGCTCTGTGAGCAAACCTGTGTCTGGGTACTACTGGCATGCATGCTGCTGTGTCTCTCGGGTATCACTGTCACTCTGGTATCTCCTCTTGGTTAGGGTCCTCCATTTCCTGCAAAATAGATGGCGGGGAGAAAAAAAAAACAGGTTTAGGGTGCTTCTAGATGGAGAGGATCTTTTGAGTGGCAAAAAGGCTGGTTTGGGGCATTCTGCATCCACAAGCCACAACAGAAATAGGCCCCCTCACCTTGGTAGTTCAAATACTAAATAATAAGGGGCATAATCCAGCAGCACGTTCTCTTGCATAAGCGCCGTCTAAATAACGAATGGGAATGTATAGCTCCCATTTATTTCAAATGGGGTGCAGAAAAAAACTTCCTGGGGGCTTATGCCTTATATAGGGATTAACAGCGCAATCCTCACTAACATTAGACAGGCGGACCTCTTGCTCCACCAGCCTAAAGCGTCGCAAACGTGCTGTAAAGCACATTTGTGACAACTCGGGTGTAAGCGGCCCTGGCGCAGAGGCTGGCATTGCTCACACCCCCGGTGGCCCGGAACTGTGCCAAATGACCCAGGTAAGGCCTAGGCTGCTCGGCGCAGGGGCGAGGATGGGTGGGCCGGGTCGGTGAGGGAGGGGGGCCATTGACCGGCCCGGGCTGGGGGAGGGAATGGCACGTTCCGCCAATATCCTAAGCCCCTTTCCAACCTGGACCGGCCTTACACGGCCTTCCCGAATGTACATCTGTACGCCAGGCATACATCCGAGGAGGTTCATAGGCCCCAGGCTCACTCACACCCAGAGAAGGGGATGAATGTCCCCTTCTCCCAAGCAGCCCCAGGGCAGCCCGCAATGGGCTTAGGATACAGCGACCAGCCCTTTAGGCCGGTCGCATATCTTTACACAGGATTGGGCTGCCCATCCAACATTTTTATATGCCTTTTTCTGTGTGTATATTGCTCCCTTGGTTTCTGGGGTGGCCCTAAATCACACAAGCAGTATCATGGAAAGCTAACATTAAAACACAGTCTTAGAAAGAAGGAAGATAGCTCCTTGAGTTACTGTTTCAGTAGTCTCCCTTTCTGTGTCTGTCAACATTCACTGTTGCTCTCAGCCTGTGCTGACCCAGTGTTCTGTTTCGGTAGCTACCTCATTATCCTGTCCAGGATTGGAGGTCACATGCTAAAGGATAAAACAAACAGGGGTGTTTACAGAGTGATTTCATCCCTTCCCTATCAATGTCTGGCTACTACGATGGCTATGTGCTACCTCCAGGCTCAGAGATCGTATGCCTCTGAATACCAGCTTCTGGGGAGCAGTGGCAGGAGAGGTCTGTTTGCCTTCATCTCCTGTTTATGGCCAGAGAGACAACTGGTGGACTACTGGGGGAAACAGGATTCTGGACTGGGTGGGCCTTTGGTCTGATCCAACAGGGCTCTTCCTGTGTTCTCATTCCCTGCCCACAGTATACAGTATGGTTGTTTAGCAAACACGAATAACAGTTGCTAATAACAGGACTATCTATCTGCTATGAATTTGTCTAATATTATTTAAAAAGCCTGCTATGCTGCTGCTGGTCACCACATCTCACTGCAGAGAACTTATTACAGAATGCACAATTATCTTGTTGAAGAAAAATCTGTCTGTCCTTTTGTCCAGCCCTACGAAGGGTCAGACACGACTTAACACCAAACCAGGACTCAGCTTCAGAGAGAGAGAGAGAGAGAGAGAGAGAGAGAGAGAGAGAGAGAGAGAGAGTGTGTGTGTGTGTGTGTGTGTGTGTGTGTGTGTGTGTGTGTTGCTAATGCCTCTACGAGTTTCAGGCTTCTCCTTGTTGTAACACTCTGGGGAAACTCATGCCCATTCTTTGTAGTGTAACCTTCCCATCCAGCCAGGATCAACACAATCCTTCTGCCTCCCATATTTATGCTATCACTTTAAGTTGGACAGCAGTTTTTCACAGCCTGTCCGCCCCCACCCAGCCCCGTCTTCTTGCATTTCTTTCAGAGCCACTGACTGTCAAATGCTCAGGTTCAGACTGAAAGCTACCAGTCAAGCTTCTGATTTCTGGCTTCCCTCCTCTTAGGCAAGAATCCAAGTTCTCCATGCCCCTTTGATATTCCCTCTTATGTCTCACTTGTTCCAGCTCCTTCTCTCGCTCTCGCTCTCTCTGTAGCTCCAACTCTTCTTCCTTTCGCCGCTGCCGTATTTCTTCAGCTTCAGCCCGCTCTTCCTGCTCGTAGAAATCCTTGTCAAGGCGTTCAAGGCTTGGGAGCAGCACCAGGGTCTCCACCCGATAATCCCCCTCATCTGAACAAGGATTGTCTAACAAGACCAAGGCTCGTAACATGGGCAACACCTGCAGTTTGCTCAGTTCCTGGAGCTGCCCAATTGCATTCCCCCTGCGTCAATAGGAAATGGATGGGGTGTTTCCATTACAAAATGGGCCTCTTAAGAAAGCAATTAATTATAAGAAAAACAAATACAGGTGTCCCCTGCCCAACAACATCCCGCCTAGCGACCCCCCAGATATACAATGGTCCCTAGCTGGAACGTCATTGGTCACCCTCCCTACCTTTTAATGTTTTGGAGTTTGAGGCCTCTCCAGAGACCTGTTTGGAGTGCACGTTTCTCCGGAGGCCTGTCTCTGGCCGCCATGGGCTTCTGAGGGCTTCAGAATGGCCCACAGAGGCCTCCATAAGGCACTTCTGGTTTCCGGAAGCAAACTGGACAGGCCTCCGGAGAGGCACACGGCATCAAACAGGCCTCTGCAGAAGTCTTAAACTTCAGAACTCGATTAACAATGACCCCCCCCTTAACGACGGAGTTCAGGGGATGCATCCCAGTTGTTAAGTGGGGGACATCTGTAAATCTAAAGTGAAAGGTTAGGAATACAGATGGCATAAAAACGAGAGAATAGACCTGCTTACTGACAGTATTTCTGGGTCCTCCCCATTTAAAATCCTCCCCTCTTCAGGACTGCTCTATTCTCATTTGACCTTTGAGTCTTTCCATTCCAACCAGTGCCATAAACAGGATTTCAAAGCTGACAACAGACTTCCATTCTATGCATGTGCGCGCGCATGCACACACCCTGGAACCCATACCAGGGTGAGCTAAGAACGGTTATGACCTTTTTACAGGTACTGCTGTTGAAATGCCAAGTTTGCACTGCTCAGATAGACTGCTCCTGCTCAGAAACACAAAAGAAGCTGCTGGCTGCTGCTGCCCAATGTCTCAGGTCTCCGATTTTTGGCCACCAGCATTATTCTGGTGGCTGAATGTGCTTTACAGTTATATTAATACAATAATGTTACATGGAGATTTTCATGACTGGATACAATTGCAAGCGTGTTAGGAAGTATGGGTTCCGCAGCCATGTATATATTTTAAAGAAGAAATTTAGGATTTTTATTTCTTCGTTAAAATATATACATGGCTGCGGAACCCATACTTCCTAACACACTTGCAATAATACTAATATACAGTATTTATATACCACCTTTCTATATTTACAGGGTTGGATGTGCTTTATAATTATATTAATACAATAATATTAATATACAGTATTTATATACCGCCCTTCTTGGTCATTGGATTTCTCCTCTGACTTTAATCCAAGGCAGTGTACATGGGCAAACTTAGGAGTTAGGCTGAGAGTTGCAATCTTGCCATTTTGAGTGGCCTGCTACCTTCACTAAGCCTTTATACAAGCTGGCCTCTGGCTTTTCATCTACCACCTAAATTACTCCATACTCTGGGAAGAAAACATTATGCAATTAATTTTATTTTTGTAACTTTCAAAGGACTTTATATCCAAGTTGTGCCTCTGTTCAAGTTGCACCCAGGGCATATGCCTTTATTGCTTCCTCACTCTAGTCACACTACTCTCTTCACAAATACCTCAAGGAAATGAGAGCTAGGATCATGTCTAGAGACTTTCAGCAAAGGTTAGCACTTGCAGAGTACTGTAGATAGTTGGATATGGCCAGACACGACTTATTTCGCCCCAAGTCACCCGGCTGTTACTTATAAGTGTGATATACACTGCTCCACCCCTCTGGTGAAGGCTTGGTCCAAGGGAAAACCCACCGTAGGTTCAGGTACTGAAGAGATTTCATCTTTTCTGAGAAGCCATCCAGGGTTTCAAGCTGATTATCGCGCAGGTGCAGAGTTGTGAGCTGCCCCAGGTCCTCTAGACCCTCTAGCTGGGTAAGGGCGTTCTGGGCCTAGGATGGAAGATTTTGCAGTGTAAGAGATTTTGCAGTGAACATGGATCTACATATTTCCACTCCTCCAAGAGAAAAGAAAACAGATAACTAGCAACCTCTTGTCATTTGACCTAAACCAATATTCATTTTCTACCTGTTTACCAGGGTTTCCCATGAAGAAGCTTGGGAATTGTAGCTTAGTGAGGGTGCTGGAAATTCATTGTTAGAGATTCCTAGCTGCCCTCATCGAACCATAGTCCCCCAGGTTCTGATTCAAATGCATTTCCTAGGCCATGCAAGCTTTCGTTGAACTATTGGTCAAGAAGTCATTAGCAAAGCATAAGTCAGAGACCACAGGCAGGGCTGGAGACTAAAGGTATCTGGGAAGTTAAGCATCTGGCTGGGGTTTTGAAACTTAGGCTGCAATCATACACACTTTCCCATTGAACACAATGGGACCTACTTATGAGTACACATGCATAGGATTGTGCTGTTAGTGGATTAAGGCTGCAATTCTGTACATGTTTACTTGAAAGTACATCCCATTGATCTCAATGTTACTTCTGAGAAGACATGCCTAGGATTGGCCTCTCCACTGTTCTCTGAAACACAACCATGGTGGTGCCTGAGGACAGGTTCACTTACCAGGTATAGATTTTTGAGCTTGGGGAGGCAGAGTCCAGCTGAAGACTTTAGGCTGTTACCCCTCAACTCTAGCGTGTGCAGATTGGATAACTTGTCTGGATCCAGTCCTGATATTACCTCAATTTCATTCCCTGGATGAGATCGAGTGTTGAACAGAGGAACAGAGAGTGATGAAAGGATTAATTCCCCCAAGGTTCTCTTCCCAGCAAAAAAATAAGTTTCTTCTAGGTTTAAAGTGACACACTCTCCACCCACCTTTCAGGCTGAGGCTGGCCAGGCGTGGGTGGCTAATGCCATTGGTGTCCTTGATGTGGTTGTTGGAAAAGCTGGCAATCTGCAGGTATGGTAGCTCCTCCATGCTGGCACTGGTTAGCCGATTGCCATCCACTTTCAGCCACAGCAAATGTGTAAGACACGCCAGTGGAGACAGGTCTCGGAGCAGGTTGTCTGACAGGTCTACATAGCGTAAGTGGATAAAGCTTTGGATGAGGGTGATGTCTGTCAGTTCCCTGTCACAGAAAGAAGGCGAGGAACTATTATTCACCAGAATCGGATTTCTAGTACTTGTTCCCAATCCAGCCACATTTTTCCAGGAAGTGAGTTCAAACCCTTTGCAGGCAGGGAAACCCCTGGAATCTGGAAAGGGGGACAGGTGTTGATCCAGGCAAATTTGTACTCACTTTTCTTTGGCTTCAAATTTCACAAAAGCATGAGCCAGGCCATTGCCAGTTTTACACAGGAGCGAGAGGCCTTCCTTCATGATTTCCTCAGTGAGAGGATTTGAGACTTGGTGCTAGGAAAAAATAAGAAGTACGCTTAGAAAAAGAAAGCAGATAAAATGAAGACTGTCAGGTCACAACTCAGATTTTCTGTACTCTGTACCTTTAGATTTGCCACTGAAATAAGAGATGGGGCAATGGAAGCTTGTCCTACACATCCCCTCAAGTCTTTTTGGCCACTCCTCTCACACCAATTGTAACAAACCAGTGGAGGGGACAGAAAAGAGGGGGGGGGGGGAAGTGAGCGAATGACATAACTGACTTCATCTCCCAACTCAGCAGCAAATGTAAAAGGCAGGGGTAATCTCTGGGTTGCAACATGGAAACTCTAGATAAACTCAGCGTCTGTTGTGCTTTTCAGAAATGTCCTGAGCTAGAAAAGATGCAAAAGAGGGCAACCAAAATGATCAAAGGGCTGGAGCACCTCTTATGATGAAAGTCTACAATACTGTACATCATTTGGGGCTTTTTAGTTTGGAAAAAAAGGCCATTAAGGTGGAACATGATGGAGATGTATAAAATTATGCATGGTGTGGAGAGAAAGAAATTTTTCTCCCTCTTTCACAATACTGGAACCAGAGAGGTCATCCAAATTAAACTGATTGGCAGGAGATTTAGAATGGACCAAAAAGGTTCTGGATTTAAATGGACCTTCACAGAGCACATACTTAATTTGTGAAATTCATTGCCCACAGGATGTGGTAATGGCCACTAGTTTGGGTGGCTTTGAAAGGGATTGGACAAGATCATGGAGGGCAGGTCTAATCAATGGTGCCTAGTCATGATGGCTATGCACTTCCTCCAGGTTCAGTGGCAGTATGCCTCTGAATAACAGGTGCAGGGGAGCAACGGTGGGAGAGAGGTATGCTTTTCCCCCCCTCCTACTTGTGGGCTTCCCAGAGGCTACTGTGGGAAACAGGATGTTGGACTAGAGAGGCCTTTAGCCTAATCCAGCAGAGCTTTTCTCACATATACAAAACTTCTAATCGGGATTAACCTCTCCGTACACTATTATCCCCTATTCCTCCCCTTTTCCTAGTTTGTTCTGTTTGTTTCTTACTGATTTTTAGAGATCGGGATGGGGATTTTGAAAAAATGGGGTTTATGAGCAGCCTGCCAATATAAACTGTCTTGAGAAACCTTGAGAAAGGCGGCATATAAATACCATAATAAATAAGGATCATAAGCTGCTTTGGGAAATATATTTATCATTTGCAAAGCACCCAATACAGACACTAGCCAGCTGCAGTAAAGTCTTTTTAAGATTGATTTTTATAGGAAAAGGAACCACGTGCTTACATCTCTCTTATTAATGTTTGATTTAATGGTTCTGGAAAATGCCCAACTTTGGCAAGATTATGCCTTTTATTTTTAGGCATAATATAGTAAATAATATTTACCTCTTCTTCTGCAGCATCTTTCTCCTCTTCCTCCCCTTCTCCCTCCGCCTCTTCTCCCTTATCTTCCGCTTCTTCCTTCTGTTCTTCAGCATCATAATCATCATCAGGTTCCTCATCTGACATCTTCAAAGGCTGGTACTTTTAGTCTATAGTGAATCTCAGCAAACTGGGGAGAGAGAGAGAGAGAGAGAGAGAGAGAGAGAGAGAGAGAGAGAGAGAGCATTTCTGTGGAATACAAGGGGTATCTGGTACTGGTTGCAAAAGAGAAAGGACCCTCTTTTAGGTGTTCATTTTAGACAGAGAGGACATCCTACAGTTCATGGGCCTTTGGCTTATGTGCCATATAAACTTACTTGGGGATTTTTTTTTAAGTGAAAATCCTTGCTTTCTGGCTAGAATCCTTCCACTGTCTGGGTCACAATTGTCAGAGAGATATCCAGCAGAGGGCAACCAGGGTTTTGAAACTGATAGATCCATATTCCTCTCTCTGTCTTGGTCCTCTTTAGACAATGCAATACCAAGAAGAAATGGAGGGCTATGGTGCATTCAAACGGAGTGCAAAAAAGAGGGAAAGGCACAACTTGACATGCAGGACTGAGTGAAGCTGCACCTGCTGAACTTTTCTCTTTCACACCAGTAGTAAAGGTATAGGAGTCGTACTACCCTCCTGTGCACCTGATCGGACCCCTTTGCTCTCCAAAGCAGCCAACCCCAGACATGTGGGTATACTTCAGCTAGAACCACCTCTCCCTCCATCAAAATATTTTTCATTAACCCCATCCCTCCCTTTGTGTGTGGGGGAGAAAAACCAACAACAAACCCCGCACCGAGGCTCGGAGCGCCTGCAGGAATTTTGACCACGGCAAGGGCAAGCGGGAGAAGGTTTGTTAGTTTCGTTGCTATGGTTACGGGAAGCCCCGTGAGAGGAGGTGGAAACTGTTGCTAAGAGCTTTGCTCCCCGGGCAACCGTGGGATGATTGACAGGTTCCCCAAACTGCAGAGGTGGGGGGGGGGAAGCGCCGGATTGAAGCTGACGAGGGGAAAAAGTGACGTGGAAGCTGATTGGGTGAGAGAGTCGCGTGGTTTGTATGGAGCGATCCTTGGTTTAACGACAACTGGAGGGGGGGAACGGAAGCAAGTGATGAGAACATGACTCATCACTAAGCTGATTTAAAGCGATAGGACGGAAACAAGGCATGATAAAATCGAAGGTTATGTTGGTCTGTTAGAAGAAAAATCCACAGCGGAAAAGGATTCCATAGGTACCCATAGGTAATGCCTAATTTAGGATCAACCAAAAAGTAAAAAGCTTTTGAATCCTATAGGATTCTTCATCAGGTTATGGTGATCAAAATTTCCAGAGTTCGGGCCTTCCTTGCAAAACCTTTAGTTCGTGCCTTGCAGCCTTGGTCACATCTTGCCTTGATTACTGCAACCTCCTCCTTGCTGGTTTTCCACTGGCTCATCTTTGTCCGCTCACTTCCATCCAGCCCTCTGCTGCTAAAGGATCGTGTTCGTGGGCCGTGGCATCTACCATTTTGCTCGTTGGCATATTGACCATATCATTTCCCCTTGTGCAATCAGACGTTCAGAGAATGGAGTCCGTCATCTCAATCGGGTCAGTCAGTCTGTCTGTCTCAGTCATCTTGTGGAGGTATAGTCCACTTCTGAACAGAGGCACACAACAGATTTCCACGTTACTCCACCATCAAACATGTACCCCTGCTAACTGGGCAAAGACAGAGGCACCTTTAAAGTGGTGCCCTCGTAGAACAGTCTACCAGCACATCCCTATTAAAAATATAAAAAGGTATATTAAGAGTGCCAGCCTATGCATGTTGACTCAGAAGTAAATCCCACTGTGTTCAATAGGACTTAAAGGTAAAGGTGACCCCTGACAATTAAGTCCAGTCGTGTCCGACTCTAGGGTGTGGTGCTCATCCCCATTTCAAAGCCGAAGAGCCAGTGTTGTCCAAAGACGCCTCCGTGGTCATGTGGCCGGCACGACTCTCCTTGCCACAGCGCGTAGCATGCGGCTGGAACACAGAGCGCTGTTTACCTTCCTGCAAGCAGTACCTATTTATCTACTCCAGGGGCAGGGAACCTTTTCCCTGGCGAGGGCCGTTTTAAATATTAGAAATTTGCTTGAGGGCCGGCCGTAAAGCGGGTGCCATTTTTATTTATTTAATTAATTTTTGCCCCCGCCCCCCATCGGCCTCCGGAGGCTCCGCGCTCACCATCCGAAGCCGCCGCCGGGGCCGCGCGTCACCTCCGGCGTACCATGCCAATGAGGGCAAGAGGGCAAGACCTTGCCCTCATCGGCATGGTACGCATGTGCGAAATGGCCAATGGCGTGGTGAGAAGGGGTCGAGGCGGCGGCCGGGGAGGACAGGCAAAGGCCCTCTCCCGGCCTCCGGAGGTGACGCGCGGACCCGGCGGAGCCTCCAGGGCCCAGTTGGGCGGACTCCTGGCAATCTCTCCGGGGGCCGGACTGGATGGCCTCGGGGGCCTGATCCGGCCCTGGGGCCTGAGGTTCCCCACCGCTGATCTACTCGCATTTGGAACTGCTAGGTTGGCAGGAGCTGGCTAAGCAACGAGAGCACACCCCATCGCAGATTCGAACTGCTGACCTTTCAATCGACAGCTCATGGTTCAGTGGTTTAACCCACTGCGCCACCCGCTGGCAATGGCAGGGGCCAAAGTTGGCTTTGCTTTGCTTTGCTTCTGTAATCTCCGGGCAACTGGCAGTTGAACCAAACCACCATGTTCTTTTTGGCAGGGAGGGGGAAAGTGAGTTCCCTACAGCTGCTCCTTCCCTGGCTAATGGCTGGAACCAGGCTGGTCTCTCTCCCCCCCCATGACTTTCCGCCACATGAGCCAAGCAAGAAGACTTGTAATTTCTTTCTGCTTTGATCTTTCTCTTATATTTGTGATTTAACAGTGTTGATAAAGACTAGCAGATAGAAATACATCTACTGTGTTTTATTTTTTGCACAAATATGCCTGTTAAGGGAGCAGTTCACTGATAATTTGTCTGTATTAACCTAGAATTGATAAGTTTGTACTTTACAGTTCTCATGGAAGTAGAGTTGTGGTTTTGTCTCTCCTGAGTTGATTCTCTCTTAATAAATGACACACAATAATCTGCAATGTTGCATTTACCAGATGTGTGCCTTGATTTTCTTTTGAGAGGAACAATTTTAAAAATAAAATTAATATGGATAATATAACAAAGATAATGCTGGTCCAGAGAAGATGTGGGTTGCAGTCAGAACTCAACAGGGCTCAAATCGAGGACTTTCACATAAATGTGAAATGTGCTATGGCTATGTGCTTATATTGCTGCTGTTAGCCACATGAGGGAGCTCCAAGACAAACTACCAGCACCCACTTTTTCTGGCAGATATGAGGACAAGGCAAGTGTATATATATTTTGGACCTTTTAGAGATAAATATATTATTTTTATCTCATGTTCAAGCAGATCCAGCACCAGCCTCATGATGTCCTGTCTCCGTGTAATGGAATAAAAGGAGCAATGGGGGGGGGGGAGCCATTCACAGGTTGTACTCACAGCTAGTAAGTTTGCCAATGTTTGCTTTCAAGAATACTGGTGCTGAGAAAAATGATACGTAGGCATGTTGATCCACAGAAAAAATGAAAAATCTAGTAATACATTTATCAGGGCCAACCAAAATGACAC
Organism: Plestiodon gilberti rubricaudatus; assembly: GCA_026170595.1. Lineage (NCBI taxonomy): Eukaryota > Metazoa > Chordata > Lepidosauria > Squamata > Scincidae > Plestiodon > Plestiodon gilberti. The sequence continues at coordinate 102,102,134 of JANXHW010000002.1, read as the reverse complement.
CAACTCCTGCATAGCAGGGTTTCAAGAACTAGAACAGTCTTAAGATGGAGTACCAGTGGGGTAGCCATGATAGACTGTTGCATCAGAAACAACAAAGAGACTCCTAGCACATCAAAGAAAGACTAACCAGTTAATTTCAGCATAAGCTTTTGTAGACTACATTCTTCTACTACTACTACTAATAATAATAATAATAATATAATCAACCTTTATTGGCTTATGTACAGTCTACTACTTCCTCAGATGCTTCATTCATCAGATCAGAGGAGTTTTGCAGACTTCTGTTGAAACACTTGAGAAGAGCCAGGGCCATGAACTGGGGCAGAACCAGGATGTGTCAGGGTGGGATCTGGCAGTTCTGATCTGGCAGGGCTGAGTGTGGTTGGTCCAGGAAGAGGGATCAAGGGGAAAACATCTGTGGAGGGCTAGCTCTGAAGTGCACTGGCTTTTCAGACTCCAGTACTGGTTACCTACCTGAATGTGGTTTTACAGGGCAGTCCTCAAGTTAAATAATGGGGCAGTCTGAAACCTTCAAAACGAGGGGGGGGGGGACACACACAAAACCTTATCCAAGATGACACTGATATAGAGCAGCCATTCTAGGCAACAGTTGCAAAATAAGCATGCCTGTTGCCACCTTGAACAGTTTTTTGTTTCTGCAAGTGAAGATGGTCAACCAGGTACAACCTCAAACAGAAGAGGAGGAGGCTGATCTGTGATTTGTGAGTAGGACATTCACTTACAGCACAATCCTGTGTAGAAACTGCGCCAGGGGAGTGTGCTCTCCTCTGACGCAGGGTGTCGTGCAAGTGCCGTAAAGCACTTGTGCGACACCCGGAGTGCAAGCAGCGCCGACGCTGCGGCCTGTGCTGCTTACCCCGCCATATCCCCGGCCCAACGCCAGTTGGAGCAGGGGCAGGGGGAAGGCAGACCAGGCGGCAAGGGAGGGCCATAGGCCGCCTGGAGCCTGGGCGGGGATACCGGGGGCCGAGATCCCCGGTATCCCGAGTTCTCTCCAGGTTCCAGATACACCGACATGGCCGTCGTTAATGTGCAGGAGCTTAGAGCTCACGCACATTTGAGGAGGCCCATAGAGCCTCCCGCCACTTACATGGGGGGAAGGGGATGATCGATAGGATGCGGCGGTCGGTTCTTTAGGCTGGCCACTGCAGCCTACACAGGATCGGAATATTCACTTCAGGAGTCGACAAAAGGCTACCAGTGGCCCTGGAAGCATAGCCACTGTGTCTGTAGGTTCAGCTGAAGGATATCTCAAAAGGTCCCAGCAACGTGACCAAGGTCACCTTATGAGCTTCAGAGCTGAACCTGGGCTTCCCAGATCTAAACATAGCACTCTGGTGGTGGAGGGCAAGGGAGTTGTGTTGCTCATTACCAGAGATACCATTAAGGTGTGGGGATTCACTTGTAATAGGTTAAGGCTTTGCCTGGGTAGCAAGCTGTTTTCAAAAGAGTGTGACTTGATGCATAGAGTTTATGGCAGAGCCCCAACCAGTCTCCAGAACTTTTCGTTAAAGCTGCTGGCTATCATCAACTTAATCTCAGCCCTGTCCTACAGTATGCTCACAATGTATGTATGCAATGCCTGCATTAGCAACTCTCTAGAAAAAGAGTCAAGTCAGTGTGCATAGTAGATAAGAGTATTGCACCTGGATAAGGGAGACTCAAGTTGAAACCCCCACTTAGCTCATGAAGCTCACTACGTGTCCTTGGGTCAGTTGGTATTTCTCAATTGGTTCTACCTCAAAGGGATTGGTGAGAGTACTGTATAAAATGGAAGCTGTGGTCCAGGAGATGTGCTGCCTTGCTGAGTCAGGCCAGACGTCTCTGGTATTTGTCTTTCATACGTTATGCCAGAAACAGTCCTAAACTCTCCTAAATCTTAATTGCATGGGGCAGAGAAGAGGGGGAATTAACTGAGATTGAAGGTACCATCGATGGAGCAAGAAAAAAAAAAGGCAAGTTTACACACATCCCTATTGCTGTACTGTTTTAGGCAGTGACCAGTTTTGTAATCTGTTTGAGCAGCTCTAAGATAAAGGTATCCCCTGCTTGAAAGCCAGTCATGTCCAGCTCTAGGGTGCGGTGCTCATCTTCATTTCTAAGGCCGAAGAGCCAGCACTGTCTGAAGACACTTCTGTGGTCATGTGGCTGGCGTGACTAAAGGAACGCTGTTAACCTTCCTACCACAGCGGTATCTACTTGCAATTTCTTGCTTTTCAACTGCTAGTTGAACAACTGCCACGTTGTTGGCAGGAGCTGGGACAGGAGACGGGAGCTCACTCCGTCACACAGCACTTGGGTCTCAAACTGCTGTCCCGCCAACATTCCAGTCTGCAGTTCAGCGTCTTAACCACTAAGCCACCGCAGAGCAGCTGTACTGCCTTAATATTTTGCAGAAAAAGTTACAGGCAGCCATGTTGGGTCATTAGGAAAGAAACCAACCCAAGAGTAATAGGGTGATAAAATCATCCTGCTGTTACTTTTGGATCTTTGATCGTTTGTGGGGCACTGTTTCCTTTGAAGAGAATAGAGTTCAGAACAGAATATTTTCGTTTTTGTCTAGACAGCTGATACTTGTGTACATATAGATGTTCCATGACAGATCAGGCCTGCTCAAAGAACAGATTCTGGCTAGTACACCAGTTTGTAAATCCATGGTTCAAGTAAATCCTTCAGTCCAAGTCCTGCATTAGTTCCACACATTCTCTCCCAACTTGGATTGTAATCTGAATTTAAGAATTCTTCTCCCTTGCATCTTCCCACTTATCTGTCTGATACCAGGGAAACCAGCCGCCTCCTGCCCCTGGTGCCTGCTGAAATGATCTTATGGCAGCACCCCAGGAAAATGTATCATCCAGGATGCCTGACATGCATGCAAAGGACTCAGACAAAAACCCAGAGAAAACTACATTTCCCAGGCATCCTAGGGCCTTCTACAGTTCAGCACCACTACCAGGCCAGGTTAAGCAAGAGAGGATGGTAGGATAGGCCATAAGACCTTATAGATAGGAGCTGGGTGGGGGAAGATGTTCAGACCCCAGCATGCTCCCAGTGCTAATTAGACCTGGAACAAACTGAATATTTTCCTTTCTTTTTAAAAACTGTTCTGTTGACTAGGCCCAATTCCAAATTGACAGGCACTTAACTCTTCTATAAAAGTATCTTGAGTACTTCAACATCACTAAAGTTAAAGGCTTCGTATTTTAGTAAATACAGGTTGAGTATCTTTTATCCAGACTGCTTGGGATGGGAAGTTGTCTGGATTTCAGATTTGTCTGGATTGTGGAATATTTGCATAAATATAATGAGAGATCTTAGAGATGGGACCCAAGTTTAAACACAAAATTCATTTATGTCTCATATTCACCTTATACACATAGCCTGAAGGTAATTTTATACAATATTTTAAATAATTTTATGCCCCAGCATGCCTTGTGCTGTGCCAGCCAGGTGCTGGAAAGTTTTTTTTTTTTTTTTAAAGTCATAGCCCCCCAAATGTCTAGATTTCGGAATAGTCTGGATTTCAGATGTCCGGATAAGGGATAATCAACCTGTACTACGATTGCTTTATTTGTTATGCTTATATTTCTGATTTCTTGATAGTCTACTATCCAGCAGTAAACACAGGCAACTAGACACACTCGATACCTGATAGCTGCCAGCTTCATACTACATCAAAAGGTTCACCCTGACTATTCAACGCAGCCCAGACAAGCTGCAGGATATGGATGTGCATCCACAACAAGCACAAAAAGCTGCTGATGGGTACTGATCTCTCTGGCCTCAGCACCAATAGTTTGGTTAAAGTATAATCTGGCAAATGGTATACAGACATCACAGGAGAACGACAACCCGACTGGACAGGAGCCTAGCTGCAGTTAACTTCTATTTGGGGAGGAGGAGAAGAGAGGATAGAGTGCTAAAGTACAACTTGTAAAGCTAAGCAGCAGGTAGCCTGGCTGTTGCATTCTGCCGCCCCCCCCCCCCCCCGCCCCATCATTATGGTTTTACATTTTCTGCTTATAACCCTGAGAAGGCCACTAAAACTCTGGAATGTCACATCAAACCCAGACACATGGCAATCTTACCAGGTCCCCCCGAGTACGTTTTGTATACCCCCCCCAACTCCATTTCAATGGAATTTGCTTTGAGGTTAGGGGAGGCCCCTTCACAGCTCAAAGGAGACAACAGCACAGATAAGTTGAGCAGAAGTTGATGACTTTCACAGCCAACTATAGTGGCAACGTTGTATCTTTAACAACTTCATCCAGGGGAGGAAGAATGTACTGCCTGTGCAGCAGATTTGTCCCTAGGCATTCGGGAGCCTCATTTGAGGTCCCCTTGCAACGATGTTCCCCATATGCACTGTAGTTTTGCCTTCATGTTTAAAGAATCATTCTGACACAGTCTATTTTCCCTTCATTTATTTCTGTTCATTGTTGGCTTAAGGGACATGGAACAGAGATGTCATACAAACAATACAAGCTACTGGGTACCAACTGAAATGGGCTGAAATGAGAGGCAACATCCCTTCCTCAGTAAGGCAGGTAACCCTAGACTAGAGCAACACAATAGACACTGGTCAGAAACAGGCCTCTAACTAGCCTATGGGGAAAGGAGTCCCACCCATAAACACAGGGGTAGTGAGGAAGGCCTTGTCTTTACAAAAAGCTCTCAGCTAACCGATAAACAGCTTGGCAACAACCGTGTTTAGCAGCAGAGTTGGACAAGTGTAGGATTTGAGGGCAAGGCTGTTATTTGTGCACAAAGGGCCGGTGTTTTTTGTTTAAAACGGATCGCACTCCCATCCATGATGTTTTCCCCAGCTTCTTCAGTCCCGTTGACTTGGTTTCAGTGTTTTGCGTTGATGATGTCAACAAATTCAGGCTTGAGAGATGCCCCACCAACAAGGAAGCCATCCACATCGTGCTGAGAAGCTAGTTCCTTGCAGTTGCCACCGGTAACTGAACCTGCAAGGGATACAATCCAATTTAGAGAAAAAGGGGAAAAAAGGGTGGAAAATGCAGCAGGTTAGGACTAAAAGATGCCACATTTCCCCTACAAGGCATTTGTGGAACAGTAGCCAACGTTGCTTTATTTAACATTATTAAAGCAAAGCCATTTGGGGAGGAGAATTTAGGATGAAGAAGTGGCAGGGAAAGGAATGCTTTTCCTTGCCCTCCATTTCTCCACTGGTGAGTCTCGGGAAAGAACGGGGAAGACGACAGGAATTTGGAGCAGAAAAATGGTAGGCAAGGGGTAGGTTGTGTACCAGCTTCTTCCCTCCTTCACAAAACTGCTTTGCTTTTAAAGTAGACCAGAAGGACAGCATTGAATCCGTTAGCGCAGGTGTTTCCAACCTGCGGTATGCGTACCCCTAGGGGTATATGAACCACAGGGCAGGGGTACACAAGATGCTGTCTCTTAGCTGCTGTGATCCACAGCTGATTAATGGCGATTTTTTCCGAGTTGCAGCACAGGCGGGTGTCCGCCCACACAGCAACCTTGAAAAATGTCCCCCGTAGCTCCTCCTACCTGTTCTTCTGGGCGCCGCCATCTTGGATCTCACAAAATCTCACGAGATCCAAGATGCAGTGCCCAGAAGAACAGATAGGATAGGAGCTACCAGGGAACATCTCAGGGACATTTTCCTGGGTTGCAGCGCGGGCGGGCTTGCCCTCCCGCTTGCGCCACAACCCGGAGGGGGGTACATGGGCCTCTGAAGGTCCAGAAGTACGCGGGTCAGCTCAAGGTCCACGTAGGGGTATGCAGGCCTCTGAAGATTGGGAACCCCTGCGTTATTGTCTAATTAAACCTCGTACACTAAGAGTGTCTGCACCTGCCCATTTTCAAAACATTTAATATTAGTGCCATTTGTAGCAATGTCTCCTTTCCCAAATTATAGTCCATAGTCATGTTTAAATGCTAGATTTCTTTAGTACCCGTTTTAAAACAGATTTATGTGTCCTTTATTAATGCAGTGGCTTTATTTTAAAATCAGTTGTAACACTTTTGCCATGTGAGTATTTTTAATGGATGTGTTTTGCCATGCAAGTATTTTTAATGAATGTGTTTTAAGGTTTATATCCTGTTCCTTTCTCCTAAAATGAGCCCACCGTGAGAGGGTGGAATGCTGAGGAGTCAGCTAGGGAGAAAACATCTAGACAACCATCCGAGGGTGAACTGTGAAGCTTGGAAGTGCAGAGCACAAGCCAGGAGGAAGGCTGCACTTGGAAGGAAAAACATCTCAAATATGGAAGGTTCTATATATGAATAGAATACTGTAAAGATGCTTATCAGATCTAGGGTAGCCTGCCTGTGTAAACAGTCTTGAATAAATATGATGAGAATTTAAGGCGGTATATACTGTAAATCCAGAAAAAATAAATGATGGTTAAAATATTAGATAAACCATAAAATATTAAAGAGAGCAGTAGAAAGACTGAAATTTGATTACAACAGAATTAAAAGTCTGTGTGAGATAGTAATGTCTTCAATAACCACCTAAAATGGGCAGATTTTTGGCATCAGAGGGCAAATTACAGTGATTAGGGAGGTTCAAACTGTTCTTAAGACAACCCTGAACAGGCTGGGACCAGGTTAATACCAGCACTTTAAAAATTGAGCCAGGAAGCAGAATTGGCAACCAATGCTGCCGATACAGGATCAATATAATATGAGCACCTTCCTCTTGCAAACAAACAATCCTGCAGTTGCATTTTGCATTAATTGTAGCTTCTAAACTGTCTTGAAATGCAAATCTATGTAGAGGGGTATGAGTTTTATATCAGTAAGAGGGAGAATGGCAGATATGTTCTCTCTAAAATATTTCCCTATTACTGCTAGGGAACTGCAGTTTTACTGGTTCTGATAGCTCAAATTCTCTCCACCACCAAACTTTGACCCCTCATAACATGCATAGCAAAGCAACTACAATGGAGTAAATTAATTTTGCCCTCTGTCAAAATCCAGCTTTGCAGACACGAGAAACTTTCACTACTACTATGCAATCCATAGGCAAAACAGCACGTTCTCTTTAAGCTTGCTTTCTGCACAAGAAGGGAGGGCTTCACTTACCTCCATAGATTATTAGAGTTGACTGTGCAACAGCATCAGATACGTTGGTCTTCAGCCAGCCCCTCAGCTTGTCATGAACTTCCTGGGCCTACAACCACAAAAGAATTATGTAACCAAGGGCCTTTGGTCCAGGCATGCCTCTGAAAGTAGATTTCAGTGGTATTTTCCATCCACCGGTACAGCCTGCTTCTCACAAGAGCGAGGAGCAATTTGAAAAATAGTTTCTCCCTGGCCGTATCCATACCTGCTGAGGAGTTGCTGTTTTACCAGTTCCAATGGCCCAAACTGGCTCATAGGCTAGAACCACTTTGCTCCAATCCTTCACGTTATCTGGGGACAAAAAGGGACAGCAAGCACTATTTAGAAGCTTCCTACTGAGGTTGGCAAAGTTGAGTGGCTGTTGGAGAATGGACAGGAATCTATGTGCCATTTCCAAAACCCTGAACAAGCTAATCAACCATTTTAAAAAACAGAAGTCAAAACTCCTATCAAATGCTCATTCCCCCAGGTCTGAAGAACAGTCATTCAGCTATTATACAGACCAATAGACTCTCCAACACTGTAGTCCTTTCTATCACACCAGACATGAATACACCCAGAGGCTAAAAGGATATAGGATTGGATTTGCTTAAAATGGCTGCCAACCAGAAGTTTAAGGACTTGCTGAACACAAGACTTTTTTATTATTGTAAACTGCTGCCTTGGGTATCTTGGCTTAAGCAAAAGGGTGGCATATAAGTGCAAAACAATAAAAAGTTTACAGGGTCTCTCCTGTCCACTACTGAGTGGCCTATTACCAATAAATTTCAAATTACACATATGTTGTGTAAAGCTACATTTTCTTGTGCTCACTTTAAATCCACTAAAGCCGAAGTTCCAGTAGTTCTTCTGGGGTGGGGACCACAGTTTGCTCAGTGAGATTTTCCAATGCAGTCAGAAAGGGCACAGAAGGACCGATCCACACAGACAACATTAAAAAAACTGCGAAGGAACACTCCCCAGTACCCTCTTACCAGCAATAGCCTTGGTCTGCTGAAATACCACTTTCTCCGTGATGCCAGCCTCTCGCTCATCAAGTTTCTCCCCAATGCAGGCAATGACGCCAAGACCCTCAGCTAAGGCGTGGGCCACTTTCTGTCCAATGAGCTAAGAGGCACAGAGACAACACCAGAGACCCATTAACCTTTCCAGCTGCACAATGTAGCATGTTGTTGTAGAGAAATTCTAGTCTTCCACAGCCAACGGTGAGGTGGGGAAAACTTGCTAAGCCAAACCCACAAGATCACCCACCTCATCTGATTCACCAAAGACGTGCCTCCTCTCAGAGTGTCCCAAAATTACCCAGGTGACTCCAACATCCTTTATCATGGCTGGACTGAAAAAAAGGAAGGAAGGACAGACGTCATACAATTGAATAGTATTATTAATTTAATGTTATTAATTATAATTAATTAACAACAATTAATTGTTCAGCTAGACAAACTGAACAGCCTAGTTCAGAAAAGGTCCACAAAGATGGTCAGAGGTGTAGAAAGAAAGAAGTCTGAAGAACTGGTATGGTTAGTTTGGAGAAGACCAAGAGGGGACATAACAGCACTCTTCAACTTCTGTCACTTAGAAGGCAAAGGTTCTCTACTGCCTTAGAGGGCAGGGCTAGATCTAACAATGGAACCAAATACATAGAGGGTGGGTTGCCAGCCTCCCCCCCCCCCCCCCCGATGATCTTCAAGCAGAGGCTGAACAGTCATATGTTGCGGGATGTTCTAGCTTTGGCTTTCCTGCAGCAAACGGAGGATTGAACTAGATGGCCTATAAACAGGGCTGGCCCAAGCCCTCCTGATGCCCGAGGCGGCATGTCAAATGCTGCCCCCCTTACCCAACAATGTGCCAGTCTCTGCTCCTCCCATTCTCTATCATGTCTCAACTCAGCACTCCTCTCCCACATTTCCTCTTCCTCTCAGTCTCCCTCTTCCTTTTCCAATACAGAGAATGCAAAGAGAATGGTGACCGCTTCAGTGGGCCCTCATGGATGGATGGGCTGGCCCTGTCTACAAAACCCTCTCCAACTCTACGAGTCTCATTTACCTGTCCCAAGACACTACTACATTGCGGCTAGTGGTCCCAGAATCCCAACAGACTCACCTGATTTCCCCTGTGAAAGCCCCCTTAGCCACCTTGTAACAATTCTGCGCAGCTACACCAATCTTAGGATCAAGCTTCTGGCGGGCAAATTCAAGGTAGATGGAAGGGGCACCACAAACAACCACTAGGGGCAAGAGAGAGAAGCACACTTGGTCATGAAGCATATAACCCAAACATAGGAACATTTATTTGAACACAGAAAGGAGATAAATATTTTAAATAAACAAACCTACAGATTCTTCTCACCCCAAGCCCACCTCACCATTGATTTGTCACACACAAGAGACTTGTGGTCAAAATTCCCTGCTTATCCATGAAGCTCTCAGAGGTAACAGCACAACAGCAAACCCTCCCCTGTTAAAATTTAGATTGCATATGACCTGGGGGGAGGGATTTCTAAAGCATCATATATATTGATGGAACTAGACCATTAACATCCTTTCTCTACCTAACCTACACTGCAAAGTTGTTGTGAGGGAAGCGATAGATTGTACTCTATTCTGGAATCTTCAGAATATAGCCAAATAATTTTTTAAAAAGGAAGAAGGCACTGCTTTAGTGCACATTTACCTTTTTCCACTTCATCTAACTTATCTTTCTAAGCCTCCCTTCCGAACATCTCTATCAGGATTAACATAATCCATTCAAGCTCCCTTTGGCAGTATTTGCCTACAGTCAACCCCACCCCTTTTACAGGGCCAATGACTTTGCTGTAGGGTTCTTGCTGACCAGTTTAGGGCGTGGCCAGGCTACTGTTCACTCTGGGCTGAGGCCTCACCCCTCTCATTTTAAGAGACCCACAAGCAGAGGCTGCAGCCCTACTAAACTACAAACTTAGGTCAGCTTTAATAGCCCCTTTAGATGTCATGGCTTCCTCCAAAAACGACAAGAGGATGATAGCTCCATCAATTTAAGTCTCTATTGTGGATGCACCCATTCGACAGACAGGTGCACTCATATCTGCAGCGGCATCCTCTTCCAACACACAATGCTCTGGAAACTGTCCTAGAAAGATACCTCCAACCCAGAGAGCCCCCAAGCAAACGCACAGAGGTTTGGCAATCTGTGGACATGGGGAAGAAAGACAGCTGAGATTTTATTTTAAAACATTTATATACCCCATCTTTGTCACTAAAGGGAACTTAAGGTGGCTGGATGGAAATGGAACGACAAGTTGTGGAGGAAAGAAGTCAGCAAGGGAAGGTTGGAAAATGAAAAGGGGGCAAGAGAAACAGACTGACATGAGAGACTTTCCGGAGTCTGTAGTTTGAGGATACCAAAGAATAGCTTGGATATATGCTCTGTACCCAAGTGGTTCCCATTTCTACCACAGACGTTTCTCTAGTCAGCTTACCCATTCTAGCCTGGAAACAGGATTTGCACATGTGGTCGCGTTATTTATTTAAAACATTTGTATCTCACCTTTCCCCTCCTGCAAGGAAAGCGCTCAAGGTGACTCACAATCTATTTGTAGATTTATACTGGGGATTCAGAGTCAAAGTTCCTCTGAACTCTGGCCATAGTTCAGAGATCATGGCAGGAGGTGTGGTCCCGAGGTTGAACTGCCTGAAGCTAAGCAGGAACAGCCCGTTGGTGTTGGAAGGGGGCAGACTGATAGTTCCCCTGTACAGCATGATCTGTGGTGTCCTGTGGAGAGCTCAAGGCTAGTGTTCTGCAGCTAGTGGACTACACCGTGGAAGAACCAGCTGGAATTGTGGGGTTCAATATATATAGAATATTGTAAAGATGCTTATCGGATCTAGATAAGCCCACCTTGAGTAACATCCAAAGAGCAATCTGAGGATAAGAAAGGTGGTATATAAGATATAAAAATAAATAGTGTTGCTCTCTACTGATTTCATGATAGTTCGGAGCAGCTAAAACGATCCATTTATCATCTGGTGGTAAGCAACAAGTTTATTTCATAGCAAACTTGCAAATTTGGATCTGAGTGGTATCCTTGGTGGGCCTGGCTGCCAGTTCTAATTTTGAAGCAACCTCTGTCCAAAGATCAAGAGATGCTGTGTCTTTAAAAAATGCATTTTTGTGCAAAGGAAACACAGGTCAGTGGTAGAATGCATACAAAGTTAAAAGGCTCTCAGTGGCAAGATTGGGAAAGAGACCAGAGTCCAAAACAGGTGCAAGTGAGATTAGACAGCACTGGGCTAGATAAACCAGTGGTCTGACCATGTTCAGATTCATTTTAGGCAGCTGTAAAAATGGAGACCTAAGAGTAAGCAAGGGAGAGACAGACACACTGGCAAAGGTCAGGAACTTGGATGCTTGCCCCCTTTGGGTCAGAGTGCAATTGGGGTAAAAGGCAAGGCCGGTCCCAGCAACCAGAAATTTTAAGGAATCCTTCTCTTACGTTCTAGGGAAGAGGCAGGTAGTATCTTGCAAAAAAAACCCTCCATTCTGCACATCATACAAGTTGTTTTACAATTAGTCTTGTTTAACTGGTTGTCACAAAGCAGGGAGAGGGAGAATCCATTTGCGATACTGCAGTGGTAGCCCCTCTCAAGACAGGGACTGAAGGACAGGAAACCCAGAGTTGCCCAAATCTGCTCCTCCTTCAAGAAAGCAAGATAAAATAGGGGAGAGTATCTGGGACAATTAAGTCGATCACTCTCCCCCTTATACTTCACTCAGAGGCCCATTTCCTGACCTTTAGCAGGCTCCAGGGATAGAGTTTCCAACTCCAAGTACAGTTGCTGGTATTTTTAGGCAGCCATACCACCACCTATATTTAGGATCCCGCCTCCTCCAGACCCTTTGACATTTCTTCAGGATACCAACTCAGTAACAGCCTCTCTCTCTCTCTCAAGCCACCTTGCCCTTTCTGATTTGATAGGGACAGCAAAGGACTGTCAATTGAACCCTTTGGTTCAGACATAGCAGTGTTGGTGGAAAAGCGAGTCCATGCTGGGAGGAGTGCCCACTGGCACTGTTATGCCAGGCACGACCAAAACAGGCAGGAATACTGCCCTTGTTGCCCAGGAAACAAGTCTTCCATACAACCAAAAAAGCAGTGTGCTGACCACAGCATCATTCCACTCCTAGGAGTGGGGCTGGAAGAAAAGAAGAGGAGAGGGTAATCTCTCTCTCCCCCCAATAAGATTTCTTCAAGATCATCATAAGAACTGGGTCAGGCCATTTTACCCAGTATCCCACCCATTGTCTGCAGCCAATTGTCCCAGGGAGGTCCATAAGCAGGTAACCACAAATCTACTTGTCAGCAGTAAGTGCCCCATCATCCGGCAAGCAGGGAACCACACAGGTCATTTCCACTACCATTTTTGAGAAGGTAGGAAACACAGCAGTAGACCTTCCAAGCAGCAGGGGAAACTGCTGCTTCTTTCACCTTCCTCCATATGGCAGTGCAATCAAGAGGAGACCCCCCCCCCAGTATACCAGAGGACTTGAGAGGAAAAGAGGGGGTTTGGCACCAATCATAAATAATGGCTGGCTGGCAAACTAACCCAACCTTTGTGGAGCCTTGTTTGTAAGGAGGTCGTGGCAACTACCTCTATCCTCTGTTGCAAAACTATAGCAGTGAGTAGAGGAACTGCCTCAGACATGGTAAATTGCCACAAGTAGGTCTGGGGCCCTCTACTCTAGCCATGGGAGGGAGCCCCTAAACGTTACTGCAGGTCTGTGTCTTGAATTTGCATCTCTCATTTTTAAGAGTTTCATTTGGCCTTTTTTTTTGTAATTGTGCTATTTTACTGGGTGGAACACTTGCATTTTAGACTTTATGGTATGTGGCTTTATATGTGTAGAAAATGCAGGGTAGAAATATTTCAAGTAAATATATTTCTGGCTATGGACCTGCCAGCATTGCCAAAAATAAAGGGCAATGTGGACCAAGGGGTTAGGGTTTGAAGAGCCAAGGCAGAAAAAGATACTGGCCAAACGAGAGCCAACTAAAAGGTCAATTTCACCCTATCGCTATACCACCTCCACAGGTTCTCAGTCCATCTCTGTTCCAGACTCCAAGGCTCTTCATCCCAACCAGTCTCCTCCAGTGGAGGACCTCCACCCCTTTCCAATAAGACTACCACTTTCGTGTTTTGTTTTAAACTGGTCCTGCTCCTATGCTTCACAGCCACTGAACAACCAGATTCGAATAGCAGGAAGAGTGTCCCACATTCTCTGCGGGCACCGTTAGCCTCAGGAGCCATAGCAATAACTTGATTTTGCAACAGCAGCGAGGAGGAAGAAGATGCACCCAGCCGCCCCAGCCATGAAGTACGTGCAGGCGGGCACGCAGCAGGAGGAGGGGCCCGTCGCTTGAGTGAAGCAAAGGCGGGCACCTCCCCGCCCCAGCACCACGAGAACCAGACCGCGCCAACTCAAGTCTCACGCCTCGCAGTCGCAGGCATTTTGCAGTCTGAGCCTACGAGATGCACAAGAGCAGCCAACCCCCCCCCCCCCCCCAGTGGCTGCTCCACTTGCTCCAAGAGTCGGGACTTCGGAGGGCTTCGGGCTCATTGCACGGGTGAAAGGCGGAGGAGGAGGGACGACAAGCAGGAACTCTCCTCTGCAGTTCCTGAAGATGCAGGCTACCGCCGGTACCTCCTTAACTAGGGCCACTTTCCGTACCATATTTTCAACCAGATGGGCTGTGGATAAACCTTGAACAGGGCACAGCGAAGGGGATCCGCTTGAGTCAAGGGAGGGAGGTGTAGGAGAATGAAACGAGGAGTGCTCCATATCACCCCAACCTTTCAGAGGTCAACCCCGAGAGTCACTAACCCGGAGGCCTCCAGCCCCGCCCTTACGATGCAGACCTATATTACTCCGAAGCAAGTCCCACCGATTTCAACGGGACTTCCTCCGCAGCAACCGTGCACAGGCCTTCCCTCCGTTCAGCCCAGCCTGCCTCCAATCTGGGCGCCCTGCAAAGCGCGGTTGCCGCCCACGATCCTATCTCACCGGTCTCTGCGGGAATCTTAGCACCGTTGAGGGTCTGGATGAGCTCCCCCAGGCTCTTCTTGTCTCCATTCATTTTCCAGTTCCCGCCCACGAAGAATTTCCTGGGTGACATGATGATGGTGATAGTGGTGCTTGGCCCGCCTGCTTAGGTGCAATCAGAGGAGACTCAGAAGGTCAGGAAGCGCAGCGCCGTTCAGCCGTTTTCGAAGCCTCTTTATAGCGATGCGAGGGGGACCCGCCCATTGCCCTGTAACGTCACGCAAGTCCCGCCTTCCCTCGACAAACCCTCCCCCAGCCAGCCACAGAGGGGAAGCGAGAGCGAAAGGTTCCTACTGGCCGCCTTTTCCTGATAGCGGCAGAGCTCCGATGCTTGTTTGTGTTTCACAGACAGTTATATAAATATAATAAAGCACAGCAGATGAGTGCGGAGGAAGAAAAACGAAGGGGTAATTTTGTCGGAAATGTTTGAGGCTGCTGGTTCATTGTAAAGAGCCCAGACGAGCTAGGAATACTAGGAAAAAAGCCAGGGAAGTCTGCAAAACATGGTGTGTTTTATTATTAAAATGGAGCGAAAACTGTTATGGCCAGCAATAATGTAACAGGAACGAATCATCTTCACGGGATTAAAGGTCATAAGTAAAAATGTATTTAATTAAAAAAAATTCATGGATAAATGAATGAAACGTCATGCTGTGTTTTTTTTTAAATTAAATACACTTTTACTTATGACCTTTAATCCCGTGAAGATGTTTAGGTAAAGGTGACCCCTGACAATTAAGTCCAGTCGTGTCTGACTCTAGGGTGTGGTGCTCATCCCCATTTCAAAGCGGAAGAGCCAGCATTGTTGGTCATGTGGCCGACGTGACTCTTCTTGCCACAGCGCGTAGCATGCAGCTGGAACACAGAGCGCTGTTTACCTTCCCGCAAGCAGTACCTATTTATCTACTTGCATTAACATGCTTTGGAACTGCTAGGTTGGCAGGATGTTTAGTTCCTGTTTTATTATTTGATTTATACCCCGCTTTTTCCTCCCATAGGGGGAACGTTTTTTAAGGTTCTTTCTGTAACCAGCACATGGAATAAAGTGTAAAGGCAGATCTTTCTGATTGCGGCCAGAAAAGCTGCAGGAGAGTGACAGTGGTGTCCAAAACAGCTCCCAAATGACTTGACCGCTTGGGTAAAAGTCATTCATAGGATTTTTCTTGGAAACTGTGGCAACAAATGGCTGAAAACCGTGCAAGAAGATTCCCCTCCCCACCTCCCATTCTGCTTTGGATTCACCCATTCTTCCACGCCAGTCTACATGCACCTATCTGGGAATAAGTCCCACTGAATTCAATGGGACTTACTTTTGAGAAGACATGCATTGGCTTGCACAGAAAGTAGAGTAAGCAAAGCAAAGGCTTTGGAGGAATAGCCTGTGGCATTGGCAGCAGGACACTAGCAGCCTTTGAATAAACCCTACAGCCAATCCTATATTCAAATTACAATGCAACTCTATGCTTTAAAAAAAAAAAAAGTTTTCCGATACACCACAAGCCCTTGCATGCTGGTATAACTTTGTTCTGACTATGATATGCCATGATTTCACTCAGAAACAGCCAAAAGTCTAGCCGGGTAAGCCTCAAAAAAGGGCGGAGATGTAGGAGGAGCTGACATGCCATATCCTATCCTAGACCCCCTCCGGCTCAGACACACCCCAACGTCAGCATAACAGTGCGTCAACATCTGAGCTAGTGAAGTCTAAATGCACCTACAGAAATCAACACAAGCAAAACAAACAAACCCAAACACCCAGAACCCCCCCCCTTCCCCTACCCCCTCCTCTCTGCTATAACAGAGTACAGAAGATTGGCTGCTTCTGTTACACTGTCACAACAATCTCACCTTTGTACTTAGGTGCCTGTCACGGAGACAACTCAGATGATGAGATGAATGACCAGGGACTATATGGCTCTGCTAATTTCATGTACACAGTACCAATAGCCTGCTACCCTCAGAAGAGTATTTTGATAATGCTGGTCTTTGCAGACTTCTCATAATGGATACTCTGCCTTAGAACTGGGGGGGGGGGCACAGCTTGGAGCAGGGCTGCAGTAGAGATAGATAGAGGATGTTTAACCTTTTGCCTCTGTACTGTTTCCCTGCTGAAAATCACACCCCCAATTAAGCAGCTACTTACAGCCCAATCCTGTGTACGTTCAGGGCTGCCCCAGGGCAGCCCTGGTGCACCTCCAGGGAAGGGAACTATTGTCCCCTTTGCCCAGGTGTAAGTGGTGAGAGGCCTGGGCCTCCTCGAATGTACACGAGCTCCGGAGCTCACGTACATTCGTGCCAGCAGTGTAAGACCGCGCCAGGCCTGTAGAGGGCCTAGGATATGGCGTAACTAGCGCTGATATCCCCGCCCTCTCCAGGCCCTGGGGTGGCCAATGGCCGCCCTCCTTGCCTGTCCGGTTCACCCTGCCCCGACCAGGGTAGGACTTACCTGCTCTGGTGGGTGCAGGGCTGGGCAGGAGCCAGAGTAAAGGCCACCGACCGCTGCACCAGCGGTCCTTACTCGCCAGGTGCCCTGTGCTCCCCCGGTGCATTTGTACCCAGGATTGCGCGGTTAATCCTTAAAAGTGCCATTATAGCTAGGGGACACTCTTTAGGGGTGAACTAGTAACTTCAGGGCATGATTTTCAGTGGAAAAAAATGGAATGGAGGTAATCAGTGAAACATCCTGTGCTGTGCTTGTGATTCAAACTGTGACCCCAAACAGCTGTTACACAAGAGTAAAAGGCCTGAATTGCACTATCATGTGGCAAACATGTAGCCTTGGGCTTTACTCTTATGTGTATGTCCCCCAGGGTTCTACTTGGCTAACAGCAGTCCAGACCTCACCCATCAGAAGATGTGCAGGTTGGGGAAGAAGGTTGCAGTTGAGAGACAAGAGAAGTCTCTCCATTACTGCAGTGGTGAGCTGCTCACTCTCATACCCAGCAGCTATTCCTAGAGACATTTGTATTTGTAAAGACATTTTTTTTAAAGAAAGCCCTGCTCTTAACATTTTCAGTGTTCCACTTCTGCTATAAAAATCAGAAGAATGCTCACCACGGAACAAAACCCTGTCTACCCATAAACGTTTGTGATAGCTTGACATTGACAAAGGACTTCACTGAAACCATGCATTTTTGTGAAGAAGGTAGGCTTGCCTGCCTCCATCTTGAAGGCTTGCCTACCTCCATTTTGGGTTACTTAAGATCTTGAGTTGGGTTACTTTGCAGTTGAGATGTGGGAATCAACTACTGGTAGATGTGGAAATGTTGCGATTAAGCTTTCAAATAGGGAGCAGGACTGGAGATGTAGAAAAGGGGACATGAAAAGTAACACCCTAGGGCTGTCCTGCAATACTTTAAAATGGGCAGCACAAAGACAGAAAGTATTCACAGGGTTAAGGGTTAGGTACACATCATGTTGACTCCAGAGTCCTGGGAGTGAGTCAACAGGTCTGGCAGCTGTCCAGAGAAACAGATAAGGGGGCAGAAGAACAACTGCCCCAGGTGAAAAGTAATTGCTACATCATCATAAGGAAAGGACAACTTTGTGCAGAACTCTTGATTGGCTAAATGAAATTCCGCCACCCTGGGGGATTGGCTGGAGAACCCAGGTGGCTTACTGGGGAAATGTGTACAGGTGGGCCCCCATATCCACTGATTCGCTATCCACTGTTTCAGGTTTCAGTTATCCACGGATCGTGGGGAAACCCCCCCCCCCAGGCTTTTACTTTTTTCCCAGTAAGCTTCGTTTCTTCCTTAAAGAAACAGGAGAAGCAGCCTCTGGCTGCTTTACAGGCAAGTAGAACGAGACTAAGAGCTAGAGAGGCTCTGCAAGGTTAACAGAAACCTTGCAGAGCCTCTCTAGGACTTAGTCTTGTTCTACTTGCCTGCAATGGAGGCTGCTTCTCTGTTTTAAGGAAGAAACAAAGCTTGCTGAAAGAAAAATAAGAGCTGGGGGGGGCAAGCATGCCTGCCTGCAGGGGAGGCAGGGTGGGGAGGCCCTCAGGAAACCATGGAGGGGGTGTTCGCTCTTATCCACGATTTCAAGTATCCATGGAGGGGCCTGGAACATATCCCCAGCGGATATGGGGGCCCACCTGTACTGTATTTAAGTACTTAAGTGATTTCATTGAAGTGTGGAGCTTTACCTGGAGGGCAGCACCGACTGGGACCCTGGACAATGGTACCCTATTTATTTATTTACAGTATTTTTATCCTGCCTTTCTCCCCGAAGGGACCCAAGGCGGCTATTAGTTTTGAAGTAGAGTAGATTAGTTAGTCTGTGTTATTTTAAGTTGTGCCTCTGGATGTGTATTCTAGATCTACAGCACAATCCTAACCAACTTTCCAGCTGCAATGCAGCCCTGAGGTAAGGGAATAAATGTTCCCTCACCTTGAAGAGGCCTCTATGACTGTCCCTGCACTGCAAAATGCAGTGTGCGCCCTGTTGGCATGGCTACATCGGCGCTGGAAAGTTGGTTAGGATTGCACTGCTAATGTACTAAGCTTTTCTTGAGTCTCTCCCAGTTGAATTGCTTTGCCTTTGGGCAGAGTGGGAGACTCCCAAATGCTAACTTTAAGCCTCGATAATAAATCTTTCTATTCTTAAGTGGTGGAGTGTGTGTATGTCCTTTTGACCAAGTATAATGGGTTCTGAGTTGTCTGTGACGGATGTTAAAATGGGTTCTGAGTTGTCTGTGACGGATCAAGAGAGAGATCTTGGGGTGCTGGTGGACAGGTCGATGAAAGTGTCGACCCAGTGTGCGGCGGCTGTGAAGAAGGCCAATTCCATGCTCGGGATCATTAAAAAAGGGATTGAGAATAAAACTGCCAATATCATTATGCCTTTGTACAAATCGATGGTAAGGCCACATCTGGAGTATTGTGTCCAGTTCTGGTCACCACACCTCAAAAAGGATATAGTTGAATTGGAAAAGGTGCAGAAAATAGCGATCAGATTCGTGGGCTGGAGCACCTCCCTTATGAGGAAAGGCTACAGCATCTGGGGCTTTTCAGTCTAGAAAAAAGGCGCCTGAGAGGGGACATGATTGAGACGTATAAAATTATGCATGGGATGGAGAGAGTGGATAGAGGGAAATTGTTCTCCCTCTCGCACAACACCAGAACCAGGGGACATGCACTAAAATTGAGTGGAGGGAGAGTTAGAACAGACAAAAGAAAATATTTCTTTACCCAGCGTGTAATTCATCTGTGGAACTCCTTGCCACAGGATGTGGTGATGGCACCTGGCCTAGATGCCTTTAAAAGGGGTTTGGACAGATTCATGGAGGAAAAGACCATCACAGGTTACAAGCCATAAGCAACCTCCTGGTTTTAGAAGTGGGTTTTCTCTGTGCCAGGTGCAAGGGAGTGTCAACGGGAAACAGGTTATCTTGTTGTCTTGTGTGCTCCCTGAGGCATCTGGTGGGGCCACTGTATGATACAGGAAGCTGGACTAGATGGGCTTTTGGCCTGATCCAGCAGGGCTCTTCTATGTTCTTATGTTCTTATGATGTGGTTCATGGGATCACGAAGGGTCGGACACAACAACAATAAAACGCCGTTCTAGGAATTAACACGATTAAGGAGAACCTAAAATCTTTGGGAGAAAGTTCAATATTCTTTTATCTTCCCTTCCCTGACTCTGTTTGACAGCTGAGCTGGTTAGCAGTGGAGAAGCACAAACACAGAGGAAGGGTGTGAGTAAGCGGATGCAAGAGTGGGGTACTCTCCCAAAATAAACCACCTCCTCCAGCCAACCCTTGTGACAAGTTTATTTGGAACCTAGAAGCTAAATTACAGGCATACCTGGACTTTCATCGCTTTGTTCTTTCAACCGTTTTCAAATATTTAAAGATTTTATACCCTGCCTTTCTCTCCTTTTTTAACCAATTTCATCCAACCTACCACATTTGTTGATGTTCTTATGGTTATTTTTCATTAATTTCTCTTTGTTTAGGTTCAGCATGCATTCACATATGTTATATAGTCCGTTATTTATGTGTGTGTGTGTGTGTGTGTGTGTGTGTGTGTGTTTGCAGGCCAAAATAAATTTGCAAGGTAAAAGAAGACTATGCTTTGACATTCATCCATTTTTTACTTTCATCCATGCTCTGGTCCCTAACACGTTGAAAGAGCAAGGTATGCCTCCAAGTATAACAGACAGAGAAAATAAATGTGAAGCAACTCCAAGTGTTTATTTTTGTATATCTGACACCCACGTTCATCATATTTTAACTATTTAAGATGCTTCATGCCTCTTAATAGTGTTGAAGATCCTGTAGGAGAGAAATTCTGATCCTTACTACACTGCTATCTGTTGTATAAAAAGTCTCCTTCTTTTACACAGTGACAATTCTAAGCATCACTTGCTATTTGCAAAGTATTTTGAGAGCAGGATAAGAAATATGATCGGCTCCATCTTTCCATCAGAGTTGCAAATTCCAGAAAAAAGGAAATACTGTGTTTACCTGCAACTGAGGGAAGGAGGGCCACACACACAGAAATGGTGGACTGCAGATTTGAAGTCACAAGTCAAGGAAGGGGTCTCTTGAAGTCAGAGGGGACTACAGAAGCAAAGGGAAGCATCTTCTGGTATTAGGCCAAGGGCTCCTAAGTTGAGCTTGTGTCAGTGGGTTCAATTCTAAAATTATTTCATCTGCAATTGTCAGTTGTGTTGGAGAGCACTTGATCAAAAGGCGAGATATTGATAAAGCCATCCAGTCCCTGCTGCATTTTTTTTTTTGAGCCCAAGTATTACTGGTTTGAGATGTGGTCTTAATTCAAATTTTATACAAATCTTTGCAGGTTTGTCATTTTGATGTGGCTCCTAGAAGCTTAGGGAGACACTAGCTAGCATCAGGTCTCAGCAACAGTGTAGATAGAACATTATGCTAAGCACAGTAATCTGTGGTGCACTGTTCTAGATTGAAGAAACTGCCCATGCGATGAATTTGTACAAAGCGGTTTGCAAGTACTGTACATCTCCATTCAGAAGCATTTCCCAACTCTCTGAAGCAGGATTTTCTTTTCTCCAGAGAGCACCGAGAAACACTTCCAAATTGAGATTTGCCTGCACTAGTTCTAGGAAGCTCTTGTTCCTTTTGACCGGAAAGCAACAACACTGAAACATGAAGACAATGGACCCAACATCTTTCTAGCACTGAGAAAAGGAATCTTCTGAGTATATTGTACAGAGAAGGGTGACTGTCATAAGGGTACCAGGATCTTTGTATAGAATCTGGGAACCGAGGCAAAACACAAAAGGGAAGGGCTTTGAACTAGAGCTACTGGTTCCCATTATGAAATCACAAAAGTCTGAATCTCCTCTTGGTAAGAGAATAAGGTAGGCTTCTTGAACTCAATAGAATATGCCAAGAAGTCTACTTTTAATCCTACCGTGTTTTAAAACAAGAAAAATCTCCACCCTGAACTTGCATTTGGTCAGCTTGGGTATCTCGGTCCTCCTACAGAACATCACCACCTCTTAAGGCAGAACAGGTGTGACAGCCCTAATCGCTAGTTAGATACTGTTCAGTAATTGGTCACTTGGAAGATTCAATAGTATTTGATTAGATTACTGCATACAGCAATGAAGAAATGTGTCCTTTGGAATGTTGGCAAATTTCAACATTCAGGTTCCAACAACAGATTCTAACAGTGCGATCATCCCTAAGCCTAGAGCAGTGGAGTGCGCGCTCCACCGCTCTAAGCCATCACAAATATGCCGTAAAGCATGTTTGTGGCGACTCGACAGTAAGGGCCGCCGGCGCAGAGGCTGGAAGCCCTCACTCTGCCGCCCTCCAGACAGGGCACCCACCAGCAGAGGTATGTCCTGCAAAGGTTGATGCAGGGGTGGGTGGAACAGGACAGCCAGGGGGGTGGCCATTGGCCAGCCTGGGCTGGGGGAGGGCAGGGATATTGGCAGCAAGCTCCACCGATATACTACGCCCGTTTCTCAGGCCTGGCCAGCCTTATTCCCCCACCTCGGACGTACGTCAGTTTCATAGCTGGTGTACATCCGAGGAGGCCCATAGGGCCCCGGCTGGCTTGCACTCGGGGAAGGAGACAAATGTGCACCCGGGAACTGCACAGGATACTTCTCCAGAAGTACTGTACAGTCAATTCTTGGTAACTGTGGGGGTTACGTTCCTGGAAAACGCTGCAGATACCGAATCATTGATCCTACGGGATCAATGGTGTGTGTGTGTGGGGGAACCAAACTGGCACAAATACCTCCAAATTGCCGTCGCCAGATGGCTCCAAAATGTCCATCGTGGATGCTGGGATCACTTCAGAACGGTCACGGATAGATGAGAGCAGATGGCTAATGCAGCAAGGTAAGTCGCACTCTTGTTCCCTGCGGATAAGCGAATCCGCAGGAATGGAGTGCACAGGCAATGAGGACTGACTGTATCTACAAAAGCTACCTACCAAATTCAGAATAAAATGTGCACCTGTATATGCAGAATTATAACTATGAGCACAAAACGAACAAATCTGACTCCGTAGATTGTCCTACTCTGAGCTGGAAGGTAGAGGTCTGGCAAAAACAAATGCAGAGGAAGATGAAAACAGCAAGCTGGGTGAAGAGGCAACCCCATGGTCAGAGTCTGCCTAAGCTCATGAATTCCAGTAGCAGAGCAAAGTTAGCTTGCACTCTCAACCACTTTATTGACTGGCTCCCAAAGTAGGCATAGGCAAGGCTACCTGGACATTCACAAGTGGCAAAGGCTGAAAGGATTTCAGTGGGTTTCTTCTAAAGGCAGAAGACATGCACATTTCCAGTAACCCCTGAAGACCAAGATGCTGCTTTGTTACTTCTGCTCCAGGCCAGTTTCTGACCCAAGAGAACCTTGCTGCAATGTATGTACAGTATATTTCATAAACGGAAAGGATTGGAAGCAATATGAACCAACTGTTGCTGGGGGGGGTAGAAGGTTTTTTATTTGATCCTTTGTGTTTTGGCATTTACAGGGCACATGAAGAACATTATGGCCCAGGTTATTTTCTGCACAATTCCCAGGGTGGGGTGGGCGTGGGGGGGGGGAGAGAAGAGGGAAATGCCCACTTTCTATGGAACATAAAGCCACACATACTCAAGTGCTCCCTCCCTCCCCTACCCCTTTTCCAAACTGACCAAGCATGTCATAGTTACATCAGAAGCAACATAGTAGTTTGTGTGGATATTTCCCTGGGTGACGAGTTCAGTGAGAAATGTTTTTTCCTTTCTTTTACACAGAGGTTCAAATCCACCCACCACCCACCCGTGTCCACAGGGGCTCCAGACCTCAAGCTTCTATATGGAGGAATCCTGCCTCTGGGGCTGCAGCAGTGGCACACAGACACGCAAGTGTTGAGAGCTGGCCCTCTTCTTCGCATTCATCACCGCCATTTTCCCCTCCGCCTGCCATTAGCTTCCTCCCGCTCCACACCCAGCAGGAGATGGTCCTAGCTGGGAATCCGCTGGTAGAAGTAGATGTAACCAAGATCCTTGGGAGGCTTCTCAGAGGCGCAGACTTTCTGGTCATTATAGATCACCCATCTTGAGGAAGGGAAAAAGAGAGCCATGGGAGAGAAACCAAGAACCTATGGCCAGCAATATGTATGGAGCAATTCTGCAGAAGCAGCACAGAATATAGCATTACACATAGAATGCTTAAAAAAAAAACACAAGTTCCTATGGCTACAAAGATACACTTGAAAGTGAATGGTGAAATCTCTGAAGCAAGAGGGACAAGCTGAGAAAAGTGTCCAGGGTTCAAAAGGCAGGGCTACATTGCTCTTGCCTCTCACCAGAATGTTCAGAAGTGGAATAAGTTATGAAAGAAAAAGGGACTGAATGTGTTAGAATTATGCAAAATAAAAATAATCTTGCAAATTTGCATAATTTGGGCTGGAATTTTGGTATGGAATTTTTAGAGCACAGAGATCTGCCTATAGCCACTTCAAGTTGCCAACTGAGCACTCCCTCAGTGGTCAATCTACCCATTACGAGTTACAGCCATTTTCCCTGCCTCCAAAATCTGTTCTACTCTAGTCTTGCAAATAGAGCAGACTTAACTGCATCGTGGGCCCCCGGGCACCGACGTGATCACGACCCATTTCTGGTTTTCTGACGAAACTGGAAGTGGGTTGCGATTGCGTCGGAGGACCTTCCTGAGGTGCGGGGAGGCCTGCAGAGGGGTTTGCAACCCTTGGGGGACCAGCACACCTCTCAGGGGAGGTTTTAAAAAAATTCAGCGGTGCAAAAAGCGCCTTTTAAAAACACCTTTTCCATGGTGGTGGCACGATGGGGCCCCTCTTAACTTGAGGGCCCCCAGGCAACTGCCCAACGTGCCCAATGGAAAAAATGGCCCAGCTTGCAAATATTTGTCAAGCAGCTTCTTCAGAGTCTCTCCCTGCCTCCCTCTCTCAATTCCCCCCATTTCCCCCTTACCTGCCATCCTTCTTGATATGACAGACATAATGGCCACACATAGTGGAAGTACCCATATGGCTGATGAAGGCAAAAAGCCGATATTCTGAAAGAAAAATGGAACAGGCACATATAGACTTCTTGCCCTTTATGCAGAGCCCTCCCCCATAGTTCACAGAATCACAAAATCATGGCATCCTAGAGCTGAAACAGGCATTCAAGGTCAACTCCCTGCGAGAAGCAGGAAAAACCTCTCTAGACTCTAGAGGATCTCCAAGCAGAGGCTCGCAGGGATGGGGACTCTAGTCAAATGACTCAACTTGCAAGTGCGACTGAGTCACTTTTTTCCCTGACTCGTACTTGACTTGGACTCGCGACCCACGTGACTAGCACTTGACTCTTACTCGTCCAAAAGCAATTCAGCACTGACTCGCACTTGACTCGTACTCATGGGGGTAACGACTTGCCATTTCCAAGTCGTTTTCCTTTAATGGCTGGCATTGTCAGTCAACAAGCAGGTTGGCGACACTCACCACAACACAGGCAGGCAGGTGCAGTGGAGATCTCGGAGGAGGAGGAGAAGGGCGACGGGGAGTTAGGGTTTTCAAACAGATGGGTGGGAGGAGTCAGGGAAGCCTTTTTTTTCTTGGCGTTTTTTCGCTAGTGGCCACAACTCCGAGGGGAGGGGTGAGGGAAGGCGAGGCAGCTGCAGCGGTTCCTCCTCATTGGTCAAAACTCTGAGCCCAAGGGATGCTCGGCTCAGCAAGGGGAGGGGGCAAGAAGGAACAATATAGCTCTGCGCGGGTTTGAGGGGGTGGGGTGGGTCTGGGAAAGCAAGCCTGGCTCAGAGTTTTTTTCCTTCCTTTTTCTTGCCGCCTGTTCACCATTGGCCACAACTCCGAGCGCCAGGGGAGGGGTAGGGAAGGCGAGGGGGTAGGGAGAAGCAATACAGCTCCATGTGGGTTTGAATGTGGACATGAGTACGCTTGTTTTTCCCAAGTTAGATGGGTGGTGGCAAGACAGAGGTGAGGGGAAGGGCATAGGGGAAGCCAAGGGTGCTTTAGAAGCTTCAGAGGTCCCACACACACACCCCACACACCCCATTTTCAGGGGAAAAGAGCCATTTTCCCCAATGTGACTCGACTCGAGACTTATGATTTTTGGCTTTACTCGCACTCGCGGCCAATCATTTTTGGCATGATTTTTGGCCTTACTTGCACTCGTGCAAAAATTACTTGCACTTGACTCGTACTCATGCACAAAAGGACTCGCACTTGACTCATACTCACCCAAACATTTTGGGCACTGACTCACACTCGGACTCGTACTTATATAAAAATGACTCGCACTCGTGACCTAGTGACTTAGATACATCCTTTGAGGCTCTACAGGCATCTTCTGAAGACCTCCGGTGAAACCCCACCACTTCTCTTGGTAAATCAGTTCCATTGTCAAACCACTCTTCTCGATATCCAACCTAAATCCTGCCTCCTGTAGTTTAAGCCTATTAAATCTAGTGCTACTCTCTGGGGCAGCAGAGAATATATCTTAACCCTCTTTCATGCGACAGCCCTTCAGATCTTTGAAGATCACTATCCTGTCCCCCCTCAATCTCTCTTTTCCAGGCCAGACATATAGAGTTTCCTCACTTGTTTCCCAGACCCTTGATCATCCTTGTTTTTCTTCTGAACCTGTTTCAGTTTGCCTGCATCCTTCTTCAAATGTGGTGCCCAGAACTGGACACAGTACACACAAACATGAGTGTGAACAGCACGGAGTAAAGTGGAACCACTACTTCTTGAGCCTTGGAAGTTACATCTTGCCTCCTGCAATCAACCTTTAAAGCAACCTACAAATTACATCAGCCATCTTTGCAGCTACATCACATTGCTGACTCATGTTCAGCTTGCGATCCACTGAAATACCAAGATACTTTTCACATGTGGTACCGTCAAGACAGGTATTGTCCATTATATATATCTATATAATTTACTAAGTGCAGAATCATGCGCCTGTCTCTGCTGAACTTCATTTTGTTAGTTTCAGCCTAGTATTCCATTCTGTCAAGCTCCTGGATGTTTCTACTATTTTCTGTGGCATTAGCTATTCCTCCCAGGTTGGTGTCATTAGTAAATTTGATAAGGATTCCTTTTATCCTGCATGAAAACATAAGAGGAGCCCTGACGAATCAGAACAAGGGCCCATTAGTCCAGCTTCCTGTATCTCACAGCAGCCCATCAGATGCCTCTGGTAAAAAAGACAACAAGATACCTGTATCCTGCTGCCACTCCCTTGCATCTGGCATCCAGAGATATGCAACCTCCTTGTTTTTAGAGGTAGCATATAGTCATCATGATTTGTAACCTGCGATGAACTTTTCCTCCATAAATTTGTCCAAACCCTTTTTAAAGGCATCTAGGCCAGGTGCCATCACCACATCCTGTGGCAAAGAGTTTCA
Organism: Plestiodon gilberti rubricaudatus; assembly: GCA_026170595.1. Classification (NCBI taxonomy): domain Eukaryota; kingdom Metazoa; phylum Chordata; class Lepidosauria; order Squamata; family Scincidae; genus Plestiodon; species Plestiodon gilberti. Next base: position 102,075,046 of record JANXHW010000002.1, on the reverse strand, counting down.
CAGATTAATTACATACAATGTAAAGAAATACTTTGTTCTAACTTTCCCACCAGTCAATTTTAGTGGATTGTCACCTGGTTTTGGTGTTGTACAAGAGGGAAAAGAACTTCCCTCTACCCACTCTTTCCATCCCATGCATAATTTTATATGTATCAATCATATCCTCCCCTCAGGCACCTTCTGTCTAGAGTGAAGAGCCCCAAATGTTGTAGCTAAGTCATCTAAGTCAGGGGTTCTCCACCTCTGGAGGTACCCCCTATCACGGTCCAATTTTCTGAAGTACCCCCTGCTAATTAATTGGATAAATCAATTAGGTAATTAATCGCTAAATAAAAAAGTACTAAAACAATTTTAAATGTGAAAAATGTCTTATTTAACTGTGTGTGTGTGTGTGTGTGTGTGTGTGTGTGTGTGTGTGTGTGTGTGTGTGTGTGTGTGTGTGTGTGTGAGAGAGAGAGAGAGAGGGGGGGGGGGATCTCTTTTTTTCTCCAAGTCACACTTCCAAAAATCAGCTCCTCCCCAATTCCCTTCCTGACTCCACACTTCCCAAAACCAGCTCCCCCACCCCACCAAAGTACATTTTCCAATGTACAAAAATAAGCCCAAAACCAAAATCAGAGAGACAGAAGGGCTCAGAAAATTACAATTAAAAATCCATGTTAATTAACACTTAATTAGCTGCTGATGGGGCAGATAAGGGGCAAGGTTTGGCGTACCCCCAGCAAGAGGTCCGCATACCCCTAGGGGTACCTGTACCACAGGTTGAGAACCCCTGATCTAAGTCATTGATAAAGATGTTGATGAGAACAGCTTAGTTGGGAAAACAACTCAGGTTAGTTCTACAGATTTCTGGGAGGAAAAAGAATTCAGAGGGACTGATGAGGCACTAAGAACTGCACTAAAGAACAGATATGTAGAGGCGTACACATCAGAGGTAAAACTCAATTAGAAGCACAGACACCTGAACTAGACGCAAAATTGAGCCTGTCTCAAATGCCCAAGCTCTCCTCACTGGAAAATACCTCCAAGGATGCTTACATAAAATCATCAAAAAAAGTCATGCTTGATCAGTGGTCCAATGCTGGTCCACCTAGTCTAGCACCCCGTCTCCAACACTGGCAAGCTAGATGCTTCCAGGAAGCCCATATTTTAGACATGAATGCAGCAGTCCTCTTCCATTGTCTGCTCCCTGCACCTGAAAGCTGAAAGGCACACTGCCTCCAAATATGGACCCTACCATGTAGCTACCATGCACTGTGGTTAAGAGCTTTGGATAGACCTGCCATGCCAATCCTGCCATGATTGAGCTAATCCCCAATTCAAATCTCAGCCAGTGTCTACCATCATATCTTATGGCACAAATCAGTGGTTCTCAAACTTTTTAGCACCAGGATCCACTTTTTAAAATGACACTCCATTGGGACCCACCTAGCTTTACAAGACTAAAAAAAAAAAGGTGATCTAGAAAATATATATATAATTTGTTTGTTTGTGTTTGTTTGCAAAATAATCAACCCATTTCTCGTAATGAGGCAGCCCTAATAGCCTCAAGGCTTTAGGGACTTAGTTATGTAATTCAGCCTTCACCTGCCCCCACTACCTGTCATTGACAGACTTGGAAAAAAAAACACCGAAAACACGCTCAAATATTTATCTCTAAGCTTACCATAGTCCCGGAATTGAGTCGCACTGTGGCCTAGAAAAGACAAGAGCCGTTCCCAAGAGTGCACCGTGGTGGGCCAATGCAAGCCGCGGCTTCCACAGCTTCCGGTAAACGAGGCGACTGCGTTGGCCAGCCGCAGTGCACTCTTGGGAGCGGCTCGTGTCTTTTCTAGGCCGCAGCGCGACTCAATTCCGGGACTATGGTAAGCCTATTTATCTCCCTATATTTACACAAGCTTGCAAACTGTGGGAGCTCAGCTCTTTGAAGGGCAATTAGCAGCTATCTGATTTCTGAATAGCCTCAGGGATTGTGGCAATTACTTATCTAATCTTTCCATCACCCGGGACCCACCAGAAATCAGATTGGTCCCGACCCACAGTTTGAGAAACACTGCTATACATTAATGATGTGTTGTATAAAAAAAAAGGAAGTGCTCTACTACTGAGAGTCATTGCCCTTCAAGAGGCCACCAATCCTCTAACCTGAAGGAATGCTTTAGATTTGGAAGTGGGGAGGGAAGAGTCTAGGGGGCTTGTGCAGCTACAGCACTGATCAAAATATTCTAAAGGGGCTCAAGGTTTCAAGCTGCAGCAACGGTTTGGGAAGTTCCCAGGGAACCAAAAGCATTCAGCCCTCAAGAGCCAAGGCTCCCTCTGGGTTCCAAACTCACTTCCAGGTCCATCACGCACTTTGGGCCCCACAGGAACAGATTCAGAGATGGATTCTGCTGCAGAACGCCCCTCTGAGATGTCCATGGCAGCTTCTGCATCAAGGTCATCGATATGACTGAAGATCCAGTCCACAGCCCGCTCAAGACTGTTATTCTGTGGGCAAAAAGGATGGAAACCAGTAACAGTGGGAATCCCCAAACCATACCACCAAGGGGGAGATTTAAGGAACGTCCTAATAGACTTTCATCCTTGACCCACCGTAGCTCTTAGTGCTTTCATAGCTTGATCTCTGGAAAAGCCCATGGAGACTATGGTTGCCACACTATCTTCTGATGGGGGATCCGGACAGGCGATAGTGGAGCCTGGTCCACTGGATCCTGGAAGAACTAGAGGATTTGCAAAATCTAGAGAAGAAGGAAAAACAGAGCTAAAAAATAGCACGATCAGTACACTTACATTGTTGGCTTCAAGATGCTGCCATCTTGGACTATCCTCGCAGAAAGAGCAGTGTGATGCCCTAGATATGGAGCTCCATGCCTTCAACGTACCTGGATCATCCATGTGCGACATGACCCAGTTCATTGCAGCCTCAGCCCCACTGTTCCCAGTGTAATACACGGCTTTGCGGCAGGCATCCATTGGAAAACCCATCTCCACGAGCTGGGTAATCACAGACTCATCCAACATGGGGGCTGCAGTGGGAAGGAAAAGGGTTAGAGGTCCTTAAAGAGCTGCACTTGTGGCCAACCCTTTGTGGGACCATGGCCCACATTCCACCAGTCTTCTCTTGTGCTGGCAATCTCCTAGGTAATCTCCTAGGATGCAAAATAGCATCTGGCAATGCTAACACCAGCCTGCACTCAGAGCTCTCAAAGCATGGAAGCGGCCACCCCTGTGTAGGCACCAAACACTTGCTAGAGAGGCACAGCCCTTTCCCCGGTTCTGCATGCATTTCTCAGATGAGTCACAAGTACAGGCCAGTCCTCCTTTTCACTTATATACTATGTAAATATGAGCACACTAACAGGACTGTACAACCTGTGACCCAGCAAGTTAAAACACAGCCCATCAATCGTAGCTAAATTAGCCTCCCGTTTTTGCTTCCTCCAAAAAAAGATATGATTTCAGGACCACCATCACAAGATTGTTTAAAGAACATGAAAAGATGAATATCTCACTAGGGTTTCATCCTTGGCCCACCACAGCAATTAGTGCATTCAGAACCTGATCCTGAAAAAAGCCATAGTAATGATGGTTGATGACTTTCAGATGGGCAATACTAGAGTTCAGCCTCACTGGAAGCTGGAAAAAAACTACAGGATCTGCAAGACTAGGAGGACTGTCAAGTTCCTGGCAGGCCCCAAGACATAGCTAATGGGCTGTGTAGTTTGACAGGTCAGAAATTGTGCAGGTCTACTCTAAAGTGCTGTGTAAATGCTATAGCGTTATTACCAGTACTAAAATGTAGAAAAGTATCCCTTTACTGTTTGTGGGAACTGACTTTGCTTGAAGGGTTTGGAACAAAAGGGATGTTATCCCAGGATATCACCCATGAAGGAAGGTCAAGGCCCACAATACCCCATCCACTTTTCCTTTTGGATCCACATCTGGAAACATGAGCTCTGCCGCTTGAATCATCTGTGCTGGCTACACTCATGGATGCTCCAGTTGCCCACCTCTTAACCCGAGAGGCTCAGTAGGACAATAGCTCAGAACCTGGATACTGAAAGGGCTGCCTCCCCCCCCCCCCCCCCGCAATCCTGCCTACCCACTCTTCCAAGGAGGCTGTGCTTAGTGTCCCACCTGTGTCATAAGTGTTGCTGTTGGGGAATATGGGAGTTTTCCCCATGCTAGTGCCCATGTTATGCAACTCCCTGGCCTAGGAGATCTACCTTACCCCCTCCCTCAATGGCATTCCGATACCAAGTGAAAACTTTATTCTAACTATCTTTTGGCCTGCCACATTTTTGAATGGTTATTTTCTAGCATGATTCTATCTGCAGGCTCCACTTTCATATATTTTTCTGCTATTATTTTAAAAGATTGTGGTGGTAGCCACCTTGGGTGTCTCAAAAATGAGGCAGGATACAAACAATGAAAAAATTAATTAAACACATGCATTTGAGGAAGGGAGGGGAGGATTAGGTTGTTGTTTTAAATGGTGTAGCAGCAATTAAGCAATTCTGCACCAGGCATTGGAGCAGTTCCATGAAACTCTAGCCATAAAGTTGCACTCTGCCAATTTCACGATAGTTTGGGTTGTTAGCAACAGAACTACTCATCATCCAACAAACTGACGGCATCCTGGTTTCAGGACAACAATATTTTAGAACCTCCAACATTAAATTCAAGGTCTCCTCAAGGTTAAATTCAATTCCTCAAGGTTTGAGGAGTTCAGGAACTTCCAGCGCACCACAGGCCTCATAGGTGGCGCTGATCAGGGGAAAGGAAGGAATAAGGTGACAGAAAACATGGCTCCCAAGTAAGATGCTCCCCAGAACAGATTCAGGAGTGACCACCTCTGGCTACGAAGAGGATCCACATGCAATATGGATGCTCTAGTCTAGAACTGCACCTTGCAAGCTTCCATTTTACACCTCCCCATGTGGATCAACAATGGTTTTGGTAAGAACATCCCAGGACACAGGGTGTAAAGGAAGACAGTCAGCAATTAAGCAGTACAGCGACAGGAAGACAGACTGAGCAAGGAGGAGGGAAGGCACTAACACAGGTCACAGGACATGAGGAGAGAGAAAGGGGAAGTGAGTGAGTAAGGCTCAAGGAAGAGAGGAGAGGAGAAGAGTCACTAACATGTTGGAGAGGAGAAGTGAGGGGAGCAGAAGGAGTCGTCGTCCTCGTTGCCATAGAAACCCAGGCTACCTTTGGGCTCATCTGGCGTCACTAGTGGGGGGGCTATATCAGGCATCTCCTCTTCCTCAGGTTGCAGTCCTGTCCCTTGAAGCGCAGAGATGTCCAGCTCCTCTGGCATTTCAATGGAGACATCTGGCAACACAAACGACATGAATAGGAGCACTGAGAATGTATCACGGATCCACAGACTAGAGTAACATAGGAAATGTTCTTAAGCATGGATTTTTGCTTAGGAGTCAAGAACGCAAGTCAGGAAAGCCCTCAGTTCAAATTTTACCAAGTGCCTTGAATACACTGACTTTAAGCACATATAAATACCAAGTGTTATGGTCATTCTTCTATGCCGGTACCAAACACAGTGCAGCAATGCAAGTCGCTACATTGGAATTAGTGTGAACTGCTCCAGTTGCTGGAGCATCAATATTTCTCAATATACCTCTTACCGAGTTTTTTGGGCACCCAATCAAGGCCAAAAGTGAATTTCTTAATCTGGATCACTAGATAGTCTGGGAAGGAGGCAAAGCGGGTTGTCCTGAAAGGGAGAGAAAAAACAATGAAGCATCCCATTCAACAGTTTGAGAAAAGCTTTTTAAAATAAAAGTGTAAAAGATAAATTGGTACCAGGCACTGGAGCTATCTGCATTGCAAGGCAGGCATGTTGTTGTTCAGTCGTTGTCGTGTCCGACCCTTCGTGATCCCATGAACCACATCCCGCCAGGCCTTCCTGTCCTCCACTATCTTCCTGAGTTCGCTCATTTTCATGTTCGTTGCATCGGTGATGCTGTCTAACCATCTCATCCTTTGCCTTCCCCTTCTCCTTTTGCCTTCAATTTTTCCCAGCATCAGGGTCTTCTCCAGAGAGTCCTCTCTCCGCATTAGGTGTCCAAAATATTTGAGTTTCAGCCTCAGTACCTGTCCTTCCAGGGAACAGTCAGGGTTGATTTCATTTAGGATTGACTGATTTGATCTCCTAGCAGTCCAAGGGACTCTCAGGAGTCTTCTCCAGCACCACAGTTCGAAAGCATCTATTCTTCGGCGCTCAGCCTTCCTTATGATCCAACTCTCGCAACCATACATTGCTACTGGGAACACCATCGCCCTGACTATACGAACTTTTGTTGGCATGGTGAGATCTCTGTTTTTTATTATGCTGTCCAAGTTTGCCATAGCTTTCCTTCTAAGGAGTAAGCGTCTTTTAATTTCGTGGCTGCTGTCTCCGTCTGCAGTGATCTTGGAGCCCAAAAAAGTAAAATCTGTTACTGCTTCCATTTCTGCCCCTTCTATTTGCCAGGAATTGATGGGACCAGAGGCAGGCATAGTCACTGTTTAGAACAGCCTGTGGCCCCTGCTACTCCCTACATCAGCTGAAAGGGGTATATGAGCCCCTCACATCTTCTTTCAACCGGCCAAGAGTCCTCTACCTCAATACTGAAGGAAGGGTGCCGAAGAGATGACACTTCTGGGCTGCCCTCCTGTTTCATACCAGGAGAGGCACCTGCCAGATGCTTAAGACTGCTGGGCTTGATCCTCCCCCTGTCAAGTTGCTCAGGGGGGCACGGTGATGGAGGGGTGATGGAGATGGGGCCACCAGAGAGGGAGGTCTGATCCCGGAGCAATCTGGCTCGGAGAAGGTCCAGGCTGGGGAAACTGGCCCATCACCAACTCCAAACACACATGCTATGCTGGACTTCAAACAACAAATCAGAACAGTACACATAAGGCTTGGACTGGATAAAAGAGTACATGAGGTTGGGGTGGGGAAAGAATACCCCAAACCTTAGTCTAGAAATTAAGGCATTGCTGGTGCTAAGCAGAAAGTATTAAAATAACCACAATCCCCTTTATTTCCAGTGCAAGTTAAGTCAATTCTCTGTATCCGCAGGGGTTAGGTTCCTGGAAAAGCCAGCGGATACTGAATCTACGGATACAGAATCATTGATTCTATGGGATCAATGGGGTTAAGGGCGAAATCAACTTGGCATAACAACTTCAGAACGGTGTGTTCAGAATGGCCGTGGATAGCTTCAGAATGACTGCGGATAGCTCTTCTACCACTGGTGCATTTTCGCACCACCGGTAACAAGTGGGGGTAAAATGGCTGCTGCGAGATTCAAAATGGCTGCTGCAGGATTCAAAATGGTCACCATGGATGCTAGGATTGCTTCAGAATCGCTGCACAAGGCATTCTGGAGCACTACTCATAACTGACTACCTTTAGAATGGCTGCGATAGCTTCAAAAAGGCTGCCACAGGTAACAAATGGCCACCGCAGTTAGCTTCAGAATGGCCATGGATAACCGAGAACAGACTGTAAAAGGTGCGAGGTAATCTGCACTCTTGTTCCCTGCGGATAAGCAAATCCGCGGGTAGTGAGGATTGACTGTAACAGTAAGGCAATGCATATCTCCTTACACTAGCAGGGCCATATGCTTGATTTGCCTGCATTTGAGTCGATACAAAGTTAGCCCTTGGGCAATAGGCCTATGAAAAATTCCAGCTAAACAATCACTGTGAATCTGAACTCCATCTAAGGACTTGACTGAGCTTCTTCTTGTGCAGTTATCATCCGATTAATGGATAGGGCCAATTCTTCCAGGAGCAATGCAGCTATCATTTTCCAAGGCTCCATCCCAAATCATTCTAGTAACATAAGAATGCAGAAACCACATGGAAAGGGCAGGATTTTGCAGGGAGAGTCATGCTTGTTTGATAGCCTAGACTAGACTAGGCAAGGGAAGCAGCATCAGCATAGTTTTTCCTACAGAATCCCACCCTCTTGTGTAGCTTTCTATATTCTCACACTAACCCCTGCTAACTAGGCAAAGAAGCACTTCTTAAAGTAGTGTCATCTTATATTTAGCATGGGGAGAACAAGTGTCCCTTTTCACCCCAGCATGGCATCTTTTCCAGTGGCTGTTGCTGGTGTCTCTTCTGCATCTTTTTTTAGATTGAGAGCCCTTTGGAGACATGGAACCATTTATTTGATTTTGCTGTGTGAACCACTTTGGGAACTACTTTTTGTAGAAAAGTGGTATATACAGTTTGGGCATCCCTTATCTGAAGTGCTTCGGACCAGAAGTGTTTTGGATTTTTCCATATTTCGGAATACTTGCATACACATAATGACTTGGGGATGGGGTTCAAGTCTAAACATGAAATTCATTTATGTTTTATATACACCTTACACACATAGCCTGAAGTAGGCTTACCATCGTCCCGGAATTGAGTAGGCTTACCATCGTCCTGGAATAATTTTGTTTCATGCACAAAATTATTAAAAATATTGTATAAAATCACCTTCAGGCTAGGCTTACCATCGTCCCGGAATCGAGCCTGGCTTCAGCCTAGACCGGGCCCGAGCAGCTCCCAAGGATGCACTGCGTCTGTCCAATGGGCTTCCGGAACTTCCAGTCGACGATGCGACCTAAGCTGGAACCCCAATGAGCAGCCGCAGTGCCCCCACACATAGATTATCCCAGCAAAAGCGAGGCTCGATTCCGGGACGATGGTAAGCCTAGCCTAAAGGTGATTTTATAAAATATATTTTTAAAATAATTTTGTGCATGAAACAAGGTTTGTGCATGAAACACAGATTGTCATTTTATTTCTTTAGGCAAAAAAGTCATGTCGGCGCTCAAAAAAGTTCCGTATTTTGGAATATTTCAGAATTCCGGATGGGTACTTGGCCTGTAATAATACAGGTAGTAACATAAGAGAGTGGTGTGTTACAGCCAGAGGAGAGGCAACCACAGCAAGGTACGAAATGGGCCCATATAATCTCTCTTTGAAGGAGTGGAGAACGGGAGGGAAGAAGCAGAGAGAGAAAAATGGTTTTAAAAAAAAAAAAAAGACAGAAAGGGAGATGACAACCTCCAGGTACATTTAATACAAAACACCCAAAGTAAACTGACTGCCTACTGAGCCCCTCAAGCCAGCAAGTGCTGGAGAATCAGGTTGCCTGGGGTTCAGCTTTCCTTAGTGCCAGTCCCAGCCCTTGACAACCCCACTCACTTGAGTGCGACAGATTTGGCCTGCAAGGCTGTGCTCCAGAAGTCGTCCACTTGTTCTGGGGCCCCGTAGGCCTCAAGGCAGGAGCTGAAAGGCACCTTGGCACGGACCAGCTCAGGCAACGGTTGCTTCTCTTCTTCCGCTTGCCGTTTCTTTTCTTCATATTCCAGCAACTCGTCTGGAGGACAAATGCAAAAAGAGGCAAGGTCTAAGCTCACAAGCAGCGGGTCTTTGCAGACAGACACCTTACAACAGTTGCACAAGGGGGCAAGTAGAAATAAACATGAGCGGACACCATTCTTGATACAAGGTGCAGACAAATCCTGCCTCTTGCAGTGCGACAACAGTAGTTTGGACAAGGGGAAAAGCTTTATGAAAACCAGCCTCCTCACTTAAATCCATTCTTGTTATGTGCAGCCAGGAAAACTGCATACATCACTGCACTGAAGAGAAGAGGACCGATTCACTCCACCATTTAGCTATGCAAGGATCTCAAAGCAAATCTGAGCCACTGTTAAAAGTGGAGCAAGGGAACAGTCTGTTATCACTCCCTGCAACTAGCACTCTTCCACAAGTGGCAGACTAATGCTCTGTAGGTCCCACGCCTTCAAAGGATTCCATATCACACAGAAAAGTTATAATCACATCCCTTTGAAAAGGATGAAAGGAATTGGTTACCCAATTCCTGCCCATCGTATCTCCCTACCTTTGTTCAGCGCTGCCTCCATGGGCACCGGCAGCTGCATGATGTAGTCAACACGCTGGGTGTATTTCACTTTCTCCGTGGCCAAGCACTTGAGCTTCTCTTCCACTAAGAAGCGGAAGACTTCATTTGGATTTTCAGAGCTACGGCAATTCCTCTGGGGAAGAAAGGAGGGGCATTAGGGTCGAACATACGCATACAGGTGTGATGCAGAGGGCAAGAATGGAGAAAAAAGCCAAACTCAAATGAAGAAATGTCACTCTCCCATTCTAAAACTGACACCAGTTATTTTAAGCTTCCCATCTTCAGGAAAGCCTTCTCGGTTCATGCGACTTACTGGTTAGGCCTACTGGACCCCACCTGTACTGGGTGTGCACTCTGGAATGCACCCAATGCTTCTCTGCAGTTGTGCATTCCCAAGGAGCGTGGAGGGAAAGGAGAACAAGAGGTGATCGACAAGCTTGTCTGCCTTACTGGTCTTTTCACTAAGAAACCCCGATAAGCTTGTGAGGAAATTCAGAGTTCCCAGAAACACTGACGTTCCATCCTTCTAGCCATAATCCAGAATGTACTGGTTTACTGGATTACAGTCAGCCATCACTATCTGCAGGGATTCGTTTCAGACCCACCCACCCCCCGCGGATAGCAAGGATCCGCAGATACTGGAGTCCACCTTCAAAACGTTGTAAAAAGCAAGAAAAAAGCCCCCCAGTCCCCATTGGGATGCATTCTGGGGCAAGGCTGGGAGGAGGAAAGAGCCTTTGCGTGACCTGGAAGTAGGTAGTTAAGCTTGCAGAAGCCCTGTGGAGGCTGGAAAACGGCACGATTTGGCCTCTTAAAAAGGTAGAAACAGGGATTGGGGGGCTTTTTCTTGCTTTTACAGCATTTTGAAGGTGGACCCCGTGGATCCAGGACCCACGGTAAGTAAAATCCGCAGATCCTGGATTCGCGGATAGAAAGAATTCATTGTACTTTGAAATAAAATATACTGCAGAATGCTTCTGATTTTCTCAGGTCTCCCAACATTCAAAATTAATTATCCTGAACTGTTTTCAGAAAGAACTCCTAAGCAGATATGCCCAGGAACATCAGCAGCAGCCTTCGCCCTTCAACAGTAGCAGCCAGTGGGCATACAGCAGTGTTGGCCTTCTATAAAGTTTCCAGCACTTTAAAGCTACCAGACCAAGTCCTTTTCTATTGCTTTCGATCAAAAGACAATTTTTTCTAAGTTACAGGACAACATGGTCCCAGCTGTTACCTCTACCATGTTGATGAAGTGCAGAAAAAACTCCTGAGCATCTTGCTGTCGATTGGTAGAAAATTCTGGATGACCTTTGCCAACTAGAAATTTAAACATACGTGGTGCAATACCATCCTGAATGCCCTGCAAAGAGAGGAGAGACTACAGTGAGAGTGTATGCTTCAGGCAGGGCGTCATAAACAGCAGTTAGTACTTCCTCCCAAGCTCAAGGGTACAGGGACCCTGGCTCCCACCTTCTGATCCTGTTGCTGTTCCCCCTCCGAAGTGGCTGGTTTTGAATATTCCCCAGAGAGTAGCCCATGGCCCAGCTTGGATCTGGAAAGACAGATTAAAATGTGTCCGTTCTGAGATACTTTGCATGCCACTGAAATGCTGATGAAAAATCTCCGTCACACAAGAGACCAATGTTTGGCTTCACCAATTCTACCAATTTGTAGATCTCACCATATCAAGAACAGCCCCCAAGAGATCTCAAGACATTCAAGCAGGCAGTGCCCCACAAATTTATTCATGATGAAAGAGAGCTTGAGATTAGTGGCATCCGATTTTCTCTTGGGCTGGGTTTGCTTGTTACTTCCTTGAAGAATGAAACATTGGGCATGTAACCCAGGTTGGTTTTTGAATCCCGAGAACCTCGATTCATTTGAACAACAATTACAGTTTTTAAAACCTCATGATTTTACAGAAAGTGACAAATCCCCAATGGACACATTCTGCAAGTACTATTTTTTCCCCAAATTCAGTCATATATCATTTTTGCTCAGGAAGCATATTCTGTTCACTGCCAAGCTATGGCAAATACAGATGGGCCTGAAATATTAAGAAGAACCCCACATTGTAAGATCAACTTGGGATTAGCAGCTGGAAAAGGCTAAAAAGCAGGTAGAGATGGTGTAGGAAAGGAACAGGATAACTAGGATAACAGAATCTTGACTTGTAAGGGTCAGTTATCAGAAGCCCCAGAAGAACAGGGGTGAGTATTCATCTACAGCACTGCAGGGGCGGGCGGAGCTCTAAGTTCCGCCGCGATCCGACCCTCCGTTACACGGGTGAACGAAGGGGCCCCGCCCCCTCGCCTTCGGAGCCATTCAAGGCAGTGAAAACAACGCACAGGAGACTCCCTGCGTGTTGCTTTCGCTGCCCTATAAGGCTCCGAGGGTGAGGGGCCACTTCGTTTACCCGTGTAATGGAGGGTCGGATCGCAGCGGAACTTAGAGCTCCCCCCCCGCAGTGACGCCAGTGATGTACAGACATACTTTCACTACCTGAAGAAAGCATTTGGTAAGCATGAGCAGCGAGATACTTCATTTTAAATGTGCTAATCTACTAACATTTTTCCTGTATACCCTGCTGGATTCAAATCTCTAAGTCAACTTCAACTTATTACTGCTAAGAAGGGGCTAGGACAAACACAGGAACATCCATCACTTGAGTTACAACACCAGAACCAGTAGCAACTGGAGAAGAGTTCCCCATGTCGTGATCCTAACCCAAGTCTTTTAGAGCACAACATACACTTGAGTGCTGAAGTCCTGCGTAGGATCTGAAGGAGCATTTTGAAATATTTTCTCTATCTTGTCTACATACCTGAAAAGCAAACCAAAAAAGGTTAATTTAGGGACAGAAATCACATCCTTTGGATTAGCATAGCTGGCAAGATCAGGATAATTAAGTACAGTAATACTTCCAACAACGTGGAGGATCTGTTTTTCAAGAGCGGAGTGGTGCCCGAAACAGCGCTATAGGAGTCAAGGCAGGCAAGTGGCGCTGATTGGTCAGAATATACTGCTCTCATTGACTGCAGTAGCTGTCAATCAACCCAGGATGAACAGCCCTGTAGCAAGTGGTGTTAGTAGAGGTATTACTGTACTCTTTTGTTCAGGGTTTGAGACCTAGATAGGATGTTTTTGTAAAGATGAACCTATCTATGCCTCAGACTAACAACTGCCCTCACCACCAGCTGACTGCCCTTGCAATGGTACACAGAGATGTGGCTGCTCCAAAACGCTGACATTTCCTTCCTTTGAAGACTCATCAAAACTTGAGTCTGTATGTGTCTTTCAGGAGCAGTGCAAGATTTTTTATTACAATGCAAATAGGCTTTTGGTGACCCAGGATACAGCAAGATGGGGCTTATTCATTCATGATCTTTCAGTCCCATTCAAGGGACCACCACAGCGGCTCACAAAAAGAGACATTTCATAAAAACAATGTTAAGACATATTTAACCATGCATCAAAATGTAACAAATAATTTTTGGGATTAAGATATTGTTACCCACACCAGGTGCTTGAGATGAGGTAGGATATATACTAAATAAAACTGTCACACACGCTCACTTCAAATCTCACTCTCCGTCAGAACTCTGCAAATGTGGGTGATGTGCAAAGCTTGCGTCCAGGCATATGAATGGTTTCCTTTGACTTAGTTTTCAGCACGGAAGGCAAACAGCCTTGGGCTGTGCTCTCCACCTCTGAAGATGATGATATATCTACACTAAGGAAACCTCTATATTTATTCCTCAAAAAGGTGGCTTAGTTGCCCCACAGCCCTCGAGACAACGGAGCACTCATTCGGTCCACTTACTTCCGCTGGAAATCCGGTATGCTGAACAGCACCTGCACTACCGAGTTGAGATAGCAGCTGTTTCCCAAGTTACGAATGCCTGTGAAGCCAGGGCCATAGAGGGGCTTGAGCTGCACGCCGGACTCCTGAATCAGCTCCCACTCGCCAATCCGCTGGTTCATATCAATTTCTAGCTCCGTCATTGTCTTGTCAGTCTGAGAAGAAACGGCCACAGGAAATACTCAAGGGGGGGGGAGCAGGTGGGTGGTGTGAAGTTTATCTTTCCAAAAGGAAGAGCTTAGAGCTTAGTCAGAAGCAGAAACATTCTGACTCAAATGCCAACACTGGGGACATCCTTCCTCTCTGTTTTCTAGGTGGTGTTCAAATCACTCCACAATGATAATCCCACATCAAACCCAGAGACAAAAAGGTGTGACCATCTCAATCAGGGAGTGGCTATGAGGATCCAAAAGAGTAGAAAGAGGCGATTTTCAAAGTTCATTACCCTTTCTTACCTTCTGCATTTTGAGCATGTCAATCCCAAAATGAGCTAAGTGTTCAGCCAGGTTAGGGTCCAGCACCATATCATCTTCGTCATAGGAGTAGACATCTATAGAAGAATAGAATGGGGAAGGGACCTATCATATCTCAGAGCTATTCCACATGGATAAGCCCTCCGCTTCCACCCTGAGCAGGGATGGCCAACTGGTGCCCTAGAGGCTGAAGGAGACCTACACCTGCAAAGCAAATTTGTTCTGCAACTTTAATTCGGGTGCAGTCAAAGGTTTGCTCGCAGCTTCTCTCCTAGAGGAAAACACATGTTCTTTTAAGCTGTATGTAAGAATGAAATTCCTCCATGCAACTTTAACATTACATCTTCCTTCTTTGGATTTTGTCTCGGACGGGTGGGTTGTGTGGCAATACATACTTCTGGCCCCCTGTCCACAGCAAGCATTGCCAACTGGCAGCCAACAGGTCGGAGCCAGCAATTTCAGGTGGTTCCTGACACATACACACAGACACAGACACATACACATAGACACACCCCGTGGCAGGACAAGTTTCTGAGGAATAGAGGTACTCCACATTTTTCATATTAATCTTATGTATGCAACAGATATATAGGCTATAGGATTACCTACAGTTCATAGCTATGAAGCAGCAACACCGAGATGGCAGCATTTTATTAGGAGGGTTACATGCGCAACAATCAACACTTCTGACAAACCCGAGCCCAAAGACACCCTAGAGTTGGTCATCCCTGACACAGAGAAAGGCAAGCTTCTAGGAATTTAGCACACCAACCGCTCAGCAAGTTTTCTAATCCCAGAAGGACATCACAAGTTAAAAGAAGGATGTTTCCTTCAAACAGGTGGGAGAGAAAGCAGTCATCTCTGACCTGGGTCAGAAAAACTTCCCCAGGTCCAAGCAGACAGCAAACTGCACCACTCCACCTCTCTCTAACCTGACGTGCTTCATAGCAGAGCATAAAGAAATGAACAGTGACCTCTCAGTGGCCACAGAGTCCAAGCTGAGAGAGAGGGTTCCAGCAACTGTCTCGTCAGGAACCCAAGGAGACAAATCAGGGGCAAGTTCAACTAGATGCCTTTCTTACCAGCGCCATCCGGAGTAATGGTTCCCAGCTTCACTGCCAAAGGATAGCCAGTCTCCCGGTAATGTTCTACAGCATGGTTGTTGCCCCCGCTGCCATCAAAATAGCGACGCCCACACAAAATGGAGCCATCCGTCATGTTGAGCCAGAGGTTCTCACGCATGTCACACTTGCTGCACTTCCAGCCACTGGCAGACAGAAGGAATTGACGAGATAAGACTTGTCTCCCAACCATCTCCGGTTTTAGACCGCCAGGAAGCAGGCGCGCGCGCACGCACACACTGAACAAAATCAAGCCGGCCCCTTCAGGAGCTTTCATTATACATCCTGAACAGGAGTGGCCGTGGAAAGAGGGTGCACGTGCCTTAGCTGACATTGTGAAAGATGGTGTGGCAAATTAAAAAGGAGTTACACCCTGCCTCCCACTAAGACACTGTTCTTCAACTTTGGGGTTGGGGCCCCAATGGGGTCACAGCAACTTACAGGAACCAAAACGGTCACGGGGGGGAGGGGTAATGCTGGGGGTGGGGTGGGGGGAACTTGCTGGGGGGGGAGCTTCCACCGGGATTTCATCCCCCTCCCTCTTTCAATTTGCGGGGGGGGGCGGGTAGGGAACCGCGGCTCAACTCTCCTGTTCCAGAATGACCCCGCCGCTGGTGGTGCGGGCCAGGTGAGCTCAGCAGGACGAGGCTGCTGGTGCCAGGGTGAGGGATGGTGACAGGTATGGGGAGTGGGCGGATCAGGTCCAGGGAAGGGGGGGGCAGGATCAATGGTGGGTCCCCAGCCTCATACTTTATTTATTGGGGTCATGGCACGAAAAAAGGTCGAAGACCACTGCACTAAGTGACTCAATAGGTAGAACGGAGAAAGACACAGCCAAACTCACCATGGAGGAATACGCGCAGGATTCTGGAGTTGCTGAAGTGAGAAGGCGTGCCTGGACACACGCCGAACCTCCCCATCCCAAGCCTGCACCTCCTGTTTCCGTGAGGCAGAGTCTGCTGTTAGAATAGCTTCAATTGCACTAGAAATCTGGAAGGACAAGAGGGAATAGGAAAGGTCAGAACGCTTTAGCTTTTCCTCCGGCCATGACGCTCACTACTGGGGAAAGCCTGGAGTCGCACTTGATTGTGCCAAGGCACCTCCATGCTACCCCATCCCTGGTCGCACTGTAAGTCTGTCTCTGCACAACAATGTTCTAGAACAGTGGCTCCCAAACCTTTTAGCACCAGGATCCACTTTTTAAAATGGCACTCTGTCGGGACCCACCTAGCCTTACGAGACGCACAAAAAAGTTTCACTTTGCCGGCCACTCAAGCCCGTTTTCATCCTTTTTTCTATGGTAAAAAGGACCACTCCAAACAGTTGGGATTGCTCCAAACCTCTGGAGCGTTTGTTGAGCTCCACGTTCATCAGATCGGGGCCATTCTGGTGGCCTTCCGTCCCCCTTCACCTGGCCTCCGCTAAGAGCCGAGACACATTTGCCTACTTGCAAGTAAACATAGGGCTCAATACATTTTCCTGGTCTCCTTGGGAGGGGACTTCCTTCTCGAGAGTTTGTTGGGACCTGCATTCATTGGATTGGGACCCTTCTGGTGACGTTGCATTTCCCTTGGCCTGCCCTTCGAAGTGGACCCCAAAGTGGACCCCAAAGTGGACCAAGGCATGGTTGCCTACTCATAAGTAAATGCACACGTGCTGCTCTGTTTCGGCTTCCATGGGGTTTAATACATTTTCCTTGTCAGCTTCATGGCCTACCAAAAATCGGGTCGTGACCCACTGGTGGGTCGCAATCCACAATTTGAGAACCGCTGTTCTAGAATATTTAAAGCTTCCCCTCCCTCTCACAAATGAAACAGAGCTTACCCTGTCCTTGACCATGTCTGGCAGACCCTCCAGTCCATCCCGAGGAATATCCAAGTACTCAGGTAAAATGACTATTTTGACATGGTCATCATATTCATATTTCTCCTCTGGGATGTCAAACCCACCTTCAACACCTACATTTTTTTCAGAACAGAAACACAAAAGCAGCAATAGAGACAATATTAAAAACACCTGAGCAGAGAAGTCTGAACTAAAGAAAACACCACATTCGCTAATCTCAGACGTATATGATCTCAGAGGGAATGCAAAGGGAGTTTTACACAGTTTTCTCTAGGAAACGTTTTAGGATTATTTACGAGAACCCTAAAGCCCCTCGATACGCTGAGAAAGACGACCTTGCATAAGCAGAGGGAACATAAGAAGAGCCCCGCTGGATCAGGCCAAAAGCCCATCTAGTCCAGCTTCCTGTATCTCACAGTGGCCTCACCAGATGCCTCAGGGAGCACACAAGACAACAAGATACCTGTATCCTGTCGCCACTCCCTTGCATCTGGCATTAAGAGATAGCCCAGCGTCTCTCAACCTTTTCCCTCCCGCGTACCCCTGACCTAGCCCCCAAGCACCCCCGATTCCCCCAAAGTCCCACGTACCCCCTCCCCAAAAGTGCACCCCCCAAAAGAGGGGGAAAGCGCTTTTTTCCATCCATGCGGCGCTTCCAAGCGGGTCCTCCGGAAGCGCCGCATGGCCGGAATAGTCCCTGGTAGCTCTCCTTTACGTTAGCTTGCAGCAGCCGCCATGTTGGATCCCGAAGTCTCGTGAGATCCAAGATCGTGGCTCCCAAATCTCACTGGCAGGGCTGAAGCCTCTCTTTGGCTTGCAGTGCAAGCCGGAGGACCCGCTCGGAAGCGCCGCATGGCCGAAAAAGTGCTTTTTCTCTGGTTCGCACACCCTTGGGGTACGCAAAAAAGCATCTCACGTACCCCCAGCCTGTGGCCCGCGTACCACAGGTTGAGAACCTCTGAGATCCCGTGGCAAGGAGTTCCACAGATTAATTACACGCTGGGTAAAGAAAGAGGAGAGCTAGCCCCTTACCAATAGCTAAGCGGGTCGGTTTCTTCCGAGGAGGATCTCCAGAACTGGAGCTGGCATCTTCTTCTTTCTGTAGCAAAGTCAAGAGATAGCTAGTTAGGAGGCCACCCATTCACAGAAGCCCAAAGACAACTGGACAGTGACTACAGAAGAGCAAAGCACAAGACAGTGACCATTTAAGACCAGAACTTTCTTCCCTGCTCAGAAACAGAGAGAAAGATCTCTCTTTCTGGCTCAAGGAATGCAATGCATAAGACAGCAAGGCTGCCACTCTTACCAACTTGCGTGTCCTCTTGAGATGTAAATAGACCCGCTGACCTGTTTTCTCATAATGTTTTTCCACATATTGCTTTCCAAAGCCGAGGAATGTGTTCATGCAAATATATAAGCCTCCATCGGACTCCTAAGGAACAGAAAGAGATCCATTAAACAGGAGACTCAGAGTATTGATGCGTCTTGCAGGGTCATGTGCACCCCAAATAAACTACCATAAACTTCCAATCCAAGGAAAGATGAATCCTGCAGCCTGGCAAATGATGCAATTTAAACAAATGTGTATAAACGTCTAATTGGGGGCAAGGATATACTGCCCCATTTTGTTGCAAGCCCCACTTGTAAAGCATCTATAACTGGTCTACCTTGACTGGCAGCCTTACTTGTGGGCGAAGCCAGTGCTGAGCGTAATGAAGTGGTGGCAGTGAAATCCAAAGGAGAGCAATATGGACCCCAAAATTGGTAGGACTTGGGATAACACGGAAAACCACATGAAATGAACGTAATTGGTGATGAATATCAGTTAAGTTAATATACGGTACAGGTGTCCCCTGGTTAATGGCGCTTCGTTGAACGATGATCCGCATATACAACGGCGGTCCACCTGTACAGCATCTTACAAAAAGTCGCTGCTGCTTGAGGCCTGAGCCTGCTGCCGATTTTAAAAAATGGAGGCAGGAAGCACTTGCAGCCCTTTTCAAATCTTTTTTAACGCGCCTTTTTAAATCCCCAGCCCATCCGCTGTTCGGCGCAAAACATCAAAGCACTAATCTTTGCAAAGCATGCAAACATGCAAAGCACAAGACAGAGACCAGGCTCCAGCCAGCATCAGACAGGAGTCTTGCTGTGCTGCCTGAAGTTCGGGGGGGGGGGGGGGGAGAGGAGGTTTCAGGCAGAAGGGAGAAGGAAAAGGTCACCTTTTCTTTTTCCCACACTCCTGAAACCTTCCCCTACTATACACTATGCCAGCCCAAACCCGAGTGCTTTATTATAATATGAAGTGTTCAGGGGTGGAGAGGTTTCTGAAGCGCAAGACAAGGGAATACTAAGAGTCCTCCGCCACCTCAATGTTAACTTATGAGGCTCCTGGAGGCCACTGAGCATACTCAGTGTTGTATCAGGTTGGGTTATTTTTTTTTGGGGGGGGGGGTTGTTTACATCTCCCTTGGTCCTGGAGACACATGAAGACTAGACACATGAAGTAAATAATGTCACATGATTTACTTCAGTCCTGGATCACATGGTTTGGCTGCAGCACTCACTCACTGCGTTTCCCCTCCCTCCCTCTATGCCACAATCTCCTTCCCCACCGTTTTCACACAGTCAGTTTTCCAGAGCACTTCAAAGAGCATGAATGCGACTCAAGGTGCAAATAACCAGCCTTCTTTTGCCCAGTCAAACCACATTCTCCCTCTTTAACCTTTAAGACTCCTAGGGAAGTAAAACTTTTGGGTTTTTGAAAGATAAGAACATAAGAAGAGCCCCGCTGGGTCAGGCCAAAAGCCCATCTAGTCCAGCTTCCTGTATCACACAGTGGCCCCACCAGATGCCTCAGGGAGCACAAGACAACAAGATAACCTGTTTCCCGTTGTCACTCCCTTGCACCTGGCACAGAGAAAACCCACTTCTAAAACCAGGAGATCCTGACTTCTGCACACCTCTGCAGTTCAGTAAGCACCCAGACACCTCCCTTTTCTTTGTAGGTGGCCTGGTTTTGCCAACAATCTAAGCGGCACTCAAAAACTGCTGATAGGGATTTGTCCTATCCCACAGAAGCCCAGCAAGACTAGCAAGGCCCTCCCCCAAAACAATCCAATCTCTTAGGCAACCTTATCAGCCTGAAAGATTCCTAAAGTAAGGAGAGGTGAAACTACCCTTTACTAGAAATTCTAACTTCTACCAGTCTCTCTTCAGGGCAAGGAGTTATTGGTTTTAAAACAATTATGGTATATCCTGCCTTTCTCCTTCTTACATATACATAAGGCACCCACGGCAGCACAGTCATCTTAAGTCAGCGCAAAAGAGAAGTCTGGCATGCCACTGCCGTATCTGTTGAGTCAGTTGCTGTCTGGCTTTTTAATACAGTCGTGCCTCTCCCTATATCCAGCTGTTAGAAGGCAACCTCCTTCTGTAGTTCTGTGCTTGCCTGTTGCCTGAGCTGGCTCTACTGCCCCAGAAGCAGGAATCTCAGGAAACAACCAGTTGCAAAGTGTGCCCTCCTTCCTTGTCCCAGCTGACTCTGGGGGTATCCTCTTTTGGAAGGCTCAGCATCTGGTCTTGACAAAGTCCTAAAATGTCTGCTGGTGGAGCTGAACCTAGAAATGTATTTATTTTTTTACTACCTGGCAAGCCAACTTTAGCCGGGTTTACACATTTGCTCTCCTGAGGAGACCAACCAAGTAAGGGGTTATTCTGGAGTGCAAGCTAGCCCTGTCCCTGCTCTACCCATGTCCAACCATTTGTCTGCAGGGGCAAATGCTGAATGGGGGGAGAGCTTCTTCCCATGTCTGGAACCCGGGAGTGGGGCTAAGCAGCACATCAGCAACGCTTCTGGAGGAGACGCCTCATGTGTTCGCTGTCAATGGGAAAATGCCTGAACATGATTTGCGTGTTTGAGGTTTTCACATTGTGCCTGACAATTTTTCAGTCAGTGAATGTAAACAATTACCATGGAAAACTGCCAACAAATGGCTCAGGGTAGTCAACAAAACAATAAAATTGCAACCATTAAAAAAAGAATGCAGTACAGTATAAAATAGAAGAATAAAGCACACATATGGCACAATTTGACTGATCACAACAGAATTAAAAGGTGTGAACCAAACTGTCTTCAATAAACACCTAAACACAGTGAGAGGGGAAGCCTATGATCTCCCTGAGGCGATAGTACCAAAGTTGTAGTGCTGCCACTGAGAAGACCCTGCTTCCAATACGCACCAAGGAGATCTTAGTTAAAGGCAGGATGGATAGCAGAGCATCAGATGCTGATCGAAGGGCTTGTGTGGCTTCATTTTATTTATACGGCACCATCAGAATGCACGGTTAATGCACGGTCTTGGGGGGTGGGGGCAGGTGTGTATACCTGAATTCGTGCAAGTCTGTTGCGTGTTAGATGCAGGCTGGCTGTACAGTTTTGGACTAGATCAAAGCCAGACTTGCAACTACCCTGCTGGAAGAGGTTAGCGAAAGATAGAACCATAGGTATTTA
The DNA here is from genome assembly GCA_026170595.1 of Plestiodon gilberti rubricaudatus. Taxonomy (NCBI): domain Eukaryota; kingdom Metazoa; phylum Chordata; class Lepidosauria; order Squamata; family Scincidae; genus Plestiodon; species Plestiodon gilberti. Next base: position 102,053,295 of record JANXHW010000002.1, on the reverse strand, counting down.
GTAGTGGGTTGAAACAATACTTTATTGCAAATGTATCAGGCATCAACCTAGCCCTCTCAAAACACAGCGCTGCTCTAGACAGATTTAGCGATGTCTGAATACCTGTCTTGCAATAATGTGCATAATTTAGCAGTAAAAGACTTGCTCACTACTATACTATTTAGATTACAGTCAGCAGCATCCCAACTAGTAGACTGCATCCCACTCCCCACCCCCACAGAGCCATTACTCTTTGGAGTGGTCTGGAACACAGTAGCATAAATGCATAGCCACTACTGGAACCTGTCTAACAGTGCCCCTGACTGCTGATGAACAACAAAACAGTCCTCCTGCCATTAGGGGGAAAAAAAGACTTCACTGGGAGCTAAACATGATTAGTCTCAACAAGATAAAGCTAGGGAAAGCCCCTTGTCACTTCCCCCTCCCCATCAGCAAGTCTTCAGACTTCAGCTGAACTTGCTGCCAAAATGAAACTGCCCGCAACCATCTCCAGCCTTTGCCACAAGACTAATCAGTTTCAGCTTATTTTCAAGGCCCCTCTTTACAGAGGCACAAGTAGCTGAGCACTCATCTTCTCATGGGCAACGAAGTGCTTTTAAAAAAAATCCTTTTAGTGACTCCAGTCTAAAAGGGGGAAAAAAAAGTAGTGAGATAGCTGGATAGCACCTCCATCTGCTCTATTATATTGTACATAGAATGGTTTCCTTCTGCCACCTTTGAACTGGGATTTGCTCCACCATTCTGTAAAGTGTAAAATATGGTATGGGCATGTTTTGAAAGGACTGCTTGGTACAGGAACCTACAAGTCCACTTACCAACACACCAGGATCAAGTGCTCCTGTGGTGAGCAGATACCCAGCAGGAAGGATACAGATTTCCTCAAGTTTGGAGGACTCTCTCCTGTTGATCAAAAGAGCCTTCTGCCATTTTGTGCCTTCCTCACACCCCAGCACAAATGAGAAAAGTCTCCTTCCAAAGATATATCATGCATATCTGAGGACTTTGGGGACAGGGTTGGTGATAGCCACAAATAATGTTTGGCTAGCAAGCCAAGCAGATGCCTGCAGCATCCTAGTTTGGAAACTACTGCTCAGTCTGTAACATCTAAGCAAGGCCGAGTCTAAGATATTCGTGCTTTGATTGTAAGGAAAAGGTGCGGCTGCCCATCAATCTCTCTCTCGGACTAGGGATGGCAGCTACATATATGCCAGCACAGAAGAGGCAGCACTTCTCACATACATGCTAACGAGAATAGTACACAAGCTCAAAATCAGAAAAGAGGTGGCCATCTACCGATGGGCAGACGCCCGATGATGCAGCACATGTGTGAGCGACCCGGCACACCTCTTGCCCAAAAGGATTTTGGGATTCGCTGTTCTTCAGAGCAAGTGTTAGCACCAAAGATGCTAGCGAGGGACTTCGTTTCCCAGCATGCCGCACGAGGTACGCCTGGATAGTTCCAGAGCCTTCAGTAGTCCGGTGGGGCGAAGCCCCTCAGAGAGTCTAACAGTTGCAAACGGGCACGAGAACTACGATGTCCAGCATGCCACGCGCCACTCGCCCTACGCGCCTGGCCTTACTCTACTTAAAATTGTTCTGTCTACTGTCACAGAGGTGGCAATATTTAGGAGGCCCCATGATGACAGACATAATGGCACGCTTTAAAGTCAGGAAGATCACGATAGCTTCCGCCTGGCCTTCCACAGACGGGCTACAGTTCCGCAAAACTACAATCCCCAAGAAGCAAGCAATTTTTCAAAAAAAAAAAAGAAGAGACTAGACTGCTGAGCCTGTCGGGACTTGTAGTGCTTACTTGACTCCTTAACGACAGGCTATACCGGGACGTATGGCCTGAGGAAACTACAAATTCTATGATGCCTTGCGCAGGGTAGGATACCCTCCCCCCGGAGGCCCGGGTGGGTTGAGGTGCCGAATCTGTGGCAACAACGGGGTTCCCTCTAGTACCCAGGTCTCTTTCAGCGGCGCTTACCGGGGTATCAAAGGAGAAGGCGCACTCATCCTTGTGGACACGGTCCCCGGCCTTAGGCACCCGGATGGACGGCAGCACAGAGAGTAGCGCTTCACTCAGCTCCGCCATGACAGCTGCTTTCTCCGGTACCGCCCACAGCCAACTCCTACCAATCAGAGAACGACGTACACTAGGCTTTCCAACCAATAACCGTGGCACAAGACAAGAGGGACAGTCTAATTGTTAAACCCCATGGGGATGAGAACTACTTTGTTTAGTCCATCCTCCCTGTCTATCCTTCTTGGCCTATCGGAATTTCTGTTCTTAAATGGACAGTCATCTTATCCAATAAAGAGTGCAGCCGTAGGTTCCGGCTAATAGAAACGCTCGATTTGGATCTCACCTCTTCGAATATTGTTGGACAGAAATATGCTATTGGGTGAAAGGCATTGTATTTGCCTAAATTAGCCAATAGGGTACTGTGGGCGGGAGGTAAGAAACTGTCTAGACTGATTGATAAAACCTCTAGCCAATAAACGATCGCATATATAGGCGGGTTTTTACTTTTGAACCAATTGAAAAAGAACCGCGAGAGAGGTCGGGAAAACGGGATACGGTGTTTCCAAGGCTTGTGGCGGACTGGGGTGGGTGAGTGGCAGGCCAATCAGGACTGTAGTGTAGAGACTGCGAGAGAAAGCGGGAGATTCGAGTTGCAGCCAGCCGCACAACCTATAAGTGCAGATTCGAGTTAAGTACGAGTGGTCGTGGCTCTGTTGGCTGGGGAACGGAGAGCAGGTGGGTACCTACCTGGCGACTCGAGGCTCTACGATGGATGGTGCATATGGGCGGTGCTGCTTTTCTCCCAGTTACGTTGAGCCTCCTTCTGGACTCTAGAGCCGCTACGAGGTAGTGCGGCTCAGTGCGAGGATACCTCCCATCCCAAGAGCTAAGGCTGCGGTCCGGTACACGCACTAGTACTACAGTATATGCGAATTTGCTTATCTGCAAGTGGCAGAATTACCACCTATCTCTCTGTATCTGCAGTCTGTTCTAACTGCGATCTCGTCAGGGACATTGTTCTCAGGGGTGTGTACTTTTTTCATGGTTCTCCATGTTGCTCTGGGAGCCAATTTAACTTTTTACAGTAAATGCAGCAAGGCAGGGAATCTCTCTTCTGGAGTTGCTGTGTGTGTTCTGTTGAATACCATTTGCAACATAATGGGAACTGTTTGTGCTCTCTCTGGGCTTCCAGGATACTGTACGATACCTTTTTATATTTGCATAATGTTGTTAGGAAGAAATAATAATAAATTTGCTAGAGTTTGGAATTGTTCCATAACAAAGATCTAATGTAGTATACTGGATGCTGCCCCCGCTATCACCCAGCCCATAGACTTCAGGGTAAGATTCAGGTTCACAAAGTTCATATAGTGCAGTGTTTCCCAAACTTTTTGACCTGTGGCTCCCTTGACCATTCATGACCATCAGCTGTGGCTCCCCATTACATTATGTTGATGCCTGCCAATTGGCATTGCACTGTTTTCTGAGAGGATTCTGTGGCACTCCGTGGCTCCCCTAGCTGGTTTCTGTGGCTCTCCTGAAAGCTGCGGCTCCCAGTTTGGGAACCACTGATATAATGTATGGTAAAGAAGGTCCCCTGGAACCTAACCCCATTTTCCCCATAGGCTCAATGATTTGGTATCTGCTAATTTGGTATCCACCAGGTTCCCTCCCTTCTCCGCTTCCCTCCTCCTGAGTTTGTTTAAACTGACTGAAAAAAAGAACCACTACCAAAAGCAACCTGTAGATGGCTCCAGAGACTCCTGGTTGTGGTTTTTTTCTTTTTTTCAGCAGTTTGGATGTGTGCAGGAGGTAGGAAGTGGCTGTCAGGTCCCTGACAACACTGAAAAAAGAGGTAATGTGGCGTGGTCAGACTCCCTCTTCCACAGTTTCACCATCCATGTTGAGTCAAATCCGTGGATGGAAAAACCATGGATAAAAAGGTCTGAATGTCGTTGTTAATGTTCAGCACAGCCCTTCCTCCTCTGTTTTGTTGATTTATTGGGCTAACAGCTAGAATGGGGTAAACTGATAGATACCTGCTGACACCATCCCAGACTGGAGAAACCTGGCAGAGGAGGGGCTGTCTGAGGCCTCCCCCTCCCAAGATTGCTCATAAACTAGCAGTTCTGTTTGAAACCAAATCATAGTACTGAACATGAGTAGTTCTAGGGTTCAGCTACCAATGGACATGGACTATGCAAGTAGTTAAAATTATAGCCAAAATTCTGGCTATAAAATTCTATTGGCTTCAAGTCAAAATTTATTAAAACCCAAAAGAAAGGGGATGTAGGCAATGATAGGGGGAGGTTGGCACTGTTTGCTCCAAGGTGTCCACGCTGATGCACGAACCTCTTCAGCAGCTGTGCAGCATCGTAACTCATTGCAACGCCGCCTCTGGACGTTGGGTGATGACATCATCGCTGAACTAACGGGTTGCTGGGAGGAGGAAGGTGTAGGGTCGTGATGCCATGCACCTTAGCAGGAACAGCGGAGGGAGGGAAGAAAGAATTAACCAAGCAGGCTTTGAAAGTAGCCTCGGTGTGTTGGCAATGCCCAGACAAGGAGAACCTCTGTCTTGTCTGGATTTGATTTCAGTTTGTTTGTGCCTCATTAATTTCAGCTTGTTTCGAACTTTGTATGGAATGAATGAATGAATATAGTTGTGTGTCCTCTTCAATCCCAGGGATGACCTTCCCCACAGGTTTTGTGTAGATAGAATCCTGCTCAACACCATAGGCCACTAACCATAGTGCTACGCAAGAACCTCCTCCCCAACCATCTTCTGGCACACACTCCAGGGTGTTCCTCTTTTCCACTATGTCAACTACTCTGTTAATCATAACAAAACAGTCATGGAATAACAGTCAGCATTGGGATTACCTGTAGGCATCAAGCTTGCTTCTATGAGGGCGTAGAGATTTGCATTGGCATAGCTGTGAGTTGGGATGGTAAATGAGTGCTAACTTTATGCTTAGTATTTTCCCATCAATCTCTGCTGATCTAGGAATCCAGTGAGAAATACCACACCAGGGTTGCATTGTAGCTCCTACAATTTCTTCATCTAGCAAAGCTTTGGGGCGAAAGGCTGTGCTTGGATACGTCAAATCCCCGCTCAGCCATGAAGCTTCCTGGGTGACCTTGGGCCAGTCACTATCTCTCAGCCCCACCTACCTCACAGGGTTGTTGTGAGGACAAAAGGAGGGGAGGAAATATGTACACTACTCTGAGCTCCTTGGAGGAAGGGCGGTATAAAAATGTGAAAAATAAAAATAAATAAATAAGTAATCTCTATAGTAATGGCTGTTTTTATAAATATTCTGAAGTGCCATGCTGAGGGTCATTCTTGTCCAGCGACCGTGCAGGAGAGGTGACATGTGTTTGTTTGAAATGCTGTGTTATTGAGTCTTGGCACATTTGTTCCTTGGGGATTGTAAGGCTACACACAGTCACTTTTTTCTTTCTGCAGAATACCTTATCAGTGGAGGAATTGGACTCAAAGGAGTTGCTGTGTCCTCTCAACAGCTGATATGGGGGCTTCCGAGAGCTCCCCTGCAACACCCACCTGCAAACCTTTGCTTAATAAGCACCTGGAGCATGTTAGTGACCCACGATCGCCTACAGCTGGGATCTTGCGGACCCCCATAGAGGTATAGTGAGAGCTCCATGCCCATCTTCAAGCCAAAAAAATGTACCTGTTGCATACAGCGGTGTGTGTTGGCATTGCTTTCTTCCCATGAATCTGGGACTCTAACCTTTTACATGGGCTGAGCCATGCTGTGTTCTTCTGCAGGTAGAAAGTTCCCCCCAAGAGAGTCCTCTGCCTGATCTCAAAGAAGACAAAGTGGAAGCCAATGGTCAGAACCTGAGCTGGGACCCTCGCTCCCCAACACCTGGTGTCTCGCGTACTCCCATGAAAGCCGTAGTGGCTGGTAAGTGGTGGTATGACATTGCACAGTCTGAATCTAGCTCCCAGGACCACAATGCAAACTTTCTCGGAGCTTTTTCTCCATTAAGACTCTCTCAGACTTGCAGCTTCCTTGGCATAAATGAATTCTGAATAGCTTTCCCCAAGACCCCTGATAAGCTCTAGTGCAGGGGCGGGGAACCTTTTCCCTGGCGAGGGCCGTTTTAAATATTAGAAATCTGCTTGAGGGCTGGCCGTAAGGCTGGGCGCCATTTTTATTTATTTAATTAATTGTTGCCCCCGCTCCCCATCGGCCTCTGGAGGCTCCACGCTCACCGTCCAAATCTGCTGCCGGGTCCGCGCGTCACCTCCGGCATACCATGCTGATGAGGGTAAGAGCTTGCCCTCATTGGCATGGTACGCATGTGCGAAATGGCCAACGGCCTGGTGAGAAGGGGTCGAGGCGGCGGCCGGGGAGGACATGCAAAGGCCCTCTCCCAGCCTCCGGAGGTGACGCGCGGACCCGGCGGAGCCTATAGGGGCCAGTTGGGCGGCCTCCCGGCAATCTCTCTGGGGGCCGGACCAGATGGCCTCAGGGGCCTGATCCGGCCCTGGGGCCGGAGGTTCCCCACCGCTGCTCTAGTGGCTGCTCCTGTCATATCTTTTGGTCCCTGACTCTGCTGAGCTCAGCAGGGCTGTAGCTTTACCCTCTGGGTTGCGGGGGGGGGCCTGCCCGCCCGTGCCGCAGCCCAGGAAAACCGGGAAAAAGCCCTCCCAATGTCCCTGGTAGCTTCCCTCACCTTGTTTCCCGGCCGCCTCCATCTTGAATCTTGCGAAACTCTTGCGAGATTCAAGATGGAGGCGGCCGGGAAACAAGGTGAGGGAAGCTACCAGGGACATGTGGAGTGCTGTAGCCATTTTTCCCGGGCTGCGGCGCTCACGCACAACCCTGAAAAACGGCTACAGCTGCCCGTTTATCAGCTGCTGATTGCAGCAGCTGATAACGGGCAGCATTTCGCATACCCCCTGCCTGTGGTCCGCCTACCCCTAGGGGTACGTGTACCACAGGTTGAGAACTGCTGGTTTAAGGACTTCTTCTAAACTTGCTCCTCCTTCTGGATCTCTCCCAAACATCAACCTCTTGTTTGTTTGATTTCTCCCTCTCCCTTTGATATTAGAAGGTTCTCCAAAGCAACTTGCATAAAATTGGGAGTAAAGCTGGTGCTTCCAACCCCTGTGAGGCATATTGATTACTCCAGGGTGGCATCACCGCTCCAAAACCTCAATTCGTATCAGATTGTTGTGGATATTCTCATCCCCTTCTGTCCCAACCTATGTGAGGCTACCTTTTTTGAAGACTGCCTGGAAACTTTAATTAGTACAGGCCACAGCAACCAGGCTCCTTGCAAGCTTAGTGTAGACAGCCCCTCGGAGAGCAAACCCACAATCTGCTGAGTGAACTTGTTTCAGGCAGATAAAAAACAGTAAAAATACAAGAAGCTTATTAAAAGGCTGTGTGAGGGGGCAAAGCCATGAGGAGGGGAATGCAAAGGATCAGAGCAAGATGCATATAAAAACACAAACCGGAATGAGGGGGAAATTGTTGGCAAGGAGATCAAAATGCAAGTAGCAAACTTCGTGGAAGCTTCGTGGCTGAGCGGGGATTTGAACCTGGATCTTCCAGGTCCAGGTGCTCATGGCCTTGAAGGGAGTGTGAAGAGGGGAGGGAGTCTGAACTGTTTTTCAGCAGCAGGGGATCGCTCCCAAAGTCTGAACTCTCCTAACTTTCATGCATATATCTTTATGATGCCCCAGGAAGTCCCTGAGGGTCTAACCCCCCCCCCCCAGCAAATGAGCCCATGACCAAAAGCACCAGGTTCTTGCTGGGCTGTCCATATCCAAGTAGTTTTTCCACTCCCTGGTGTGAGAGTTCATATCGGCCCTTAGTCCTGGGTTTTGCCTCCCTTCTAGACACCATGAACTGCTTAGTGAAGCAGCTGAGTGAAGCCTTTGTGGCTGAGGCAAGGGAGGAGGAACTGCTCCTAGAGGAGTCCGACCATCAAGGCCAGCAGTCTGAGGATGCCTTTGTCGTGGAGGAGGTTTCAAGGGAGGAAGCGTCTTCTGGGGAAGCAACCCAAGGGAGTACTTCGTGGACAGAGGAGCGAAACAAGCAGGTGCCCTCCAGTGCTTCTGTTGCAACTGCAGCAAGACCAGCTCATGTTGCCAATGTCCTTTGTCCTACAGGTGAGCTTCTGGTTTCTCCAGGCAGTTCCCTCAGTGGTTGCACAGAGGGGAAGCAGGAAAACGGTAGAGCTGCCTGAGTAGGAAAAGAAAGGGGGGTGGGGGGTGCTGGTATCCAACCCTATTAAACAGCATCTATAATGTGTGTTCAGACACCAAGGAACTGGGATCTGGCTTGGTTAACCCTTTGCAACAACCCAACCAAGCAACAGGTGTGAGGCAAGCCAGGTGTCTGGACTTGTATGCAAGAGGGGAAAAAACCCAAGAGGGATGCAATGCCTGCTGTATGGTAGCTAGTACAGCGCACTGGCGTCACTGGAGCGTGGCGGGGGGGCGACGCGCGCCAGGGGGCGACGCGCGCCAGGGGGCGACGCGCGCGTCACCTCCGTGACGCGCGTCGCCCTCCGGACGCTCTGTGGCCGGCCCAGGAGCCGGCCTCGGAGCGTCCGACCCCGTAGACGCTCCAGGGCCTTCTGAAGGCCCAGGCAGCGCGTCAATCCGGGTATTTCCCGGATTTTTGCGCATGCCCAGACCCTCAAAACGGGTCTGCGCATGCGCGAAAATCCGGAAAATACCCGGATTGACGCGCTGCCTGGGCCTTCTTTCAGAAGGCCCTGGAGCGCCGACGGGTTCGGACGCTCCGAGGCCGGCTCCCGGGCCGGCCTCAGAGCGTGCGGGGGGGGGAGCCGGGTGGCCCCCTCCCCCCGCACCTATAACGTCGCGCCCCTAGGGGGGGGTGACGCGCGTCCCCGCACTAGGGTGACGCGCGTCTAGTGACGCCCCTGGTACAGCGACATGCTAAGTAACTCACCTGTGCTCTACCTCTTTTTCTTTTCCAGGGAGTAAGCTGCCAAGGCGCAGGGCCAATAGCAAACTACTGGCAATCTCGGCAGGAGCTGGACGTTCGCCCCTCAGTGTCCTGCAGGATGACAATTCTCCAAATTCCCTTACTTCTCACCAGGTGATATGTTAAAAGGGGGAAAGGCATGGGGAGGTGTCATGAGATCCTGGGAATGGTGTCTCTCTTGTCCACTGATCGTAAGGCTAAGGATTCCCCCATCCCTCTATTTCTGAGACTCTTAGCACAGCAACGTTACTGCTTGGGAAGCCAATAGCTCTTCTTTTAGAAAGGTGGTACCGCCATGGCATGATTGCTTCATGCCTTCTCACCTTATTTGTTCTGTTGCAGTCCTTCCACCTTCAGTTTCTTCTCTGCCAGCGTGTTTTCACAAGATTGCAGGCGTTCATTGAAGGGAAGTGTGAAGGATTCATAAAATCTGAGTCTTTAACTGAACACTAATCTTGTGGCGCAGCGGGTTAAACCGCTGAACCATAAGCTGTCGATCGAAAGGTTGGCAGTTCGATTCCCGTGACGGGGTGAGCTCTCGTTGCTTGGCCAGCTCCTGCCAACGTAGCAGTTCCAAGCATGTTAATGCGAGTAGATAAATAGGTACCGCTTGCGGGAAGGTAAACAGCGCTCCTTGTTCCAGCCGCATGCTATGCGCTGCGGCAAGGAGAGTCATGCCGGCCACATGACCACGGAGGCGTCTTCGGACAACGCTGGCTCTTCGGCTTTGAAATGGAGATGAGCACCACACCCTAGACACGACTGGACTTAATTGTCAGGGGATACCTTTACCTTTAATCTGAACAGGCTAACTTGTATCTGGGTCCAGCCACATTGTAGCTCATGAATCTGGTCCAAAAATGGCTCCGACATTGAGTCTGGAGGCAGGCCATGTCCTGATTTTTGTGCTGAAATACAGGTGCATGTAGTTGATCTTTCTGTGCTTTGAGATGCCAAGAAGGGCCAGTGGGAGTTGCTGGGCAAAAACCATGTCTTTTTTTTTTTTCCCCTAATGCTCCAGCAAGGTTCTCCCAGTTTTTTTTAATATGATCAGCTGTAAAAAGCAGCTCTGCATGTCTGGTCATGGCTCCAGCATGACAAGTTATGGGCCAGAGAGCAGGTTTTCCAGGCCTGCTCCTCGCTCTAGAAAGCCCCCATAGCCAGCTGTCCTCAGCAGTGGAGACAGCGGAATTTATGGGCTTTTTGGAGATGAAATGAGCAGAGGCAGGACTTTGAGTCTCCCCCACCTGACTCCCCTTCTCTCAGCAGTTTTGCCTTTGAGTTGCTGCTGCCACTGAGTTAAGGAGGCACAGTGCACAGCTGGGGAAAAGAACCAGAGGCAAAGGAAACAGCTGACTTGGGTGGTGGGTGGTGGAAGGAACTTCTCATTACAACTCGGCACAAAGTAACCCACTGCAGTCCAGCACGGAGCAAGAACAAATCCATTTCTTGCTCCTATTCTGGGTTCCCTCTTGTGATGGGCAAGGGACAGATTTTTACTAGATGAGAACAGTCTCTGGGAACAATAGCAGATTTGTTGTCCTATTCATGCAAATAGCAGTTCGGGGGGGGGGGGGGGGAAATAGTAGGTGGTATAAATCTGCCTTCTAATATCCCATATAGGTGTACAGTAGCCTGTAAATCACCTTGCTGATTCCTGCCTAATGAAAGGACTCTGAGAATATAGGCTCAGAACGTTGGTGAAGTGATACTTGCAAAAGTGTCCATTAGGAAGAGAAGGCAGCAGCTGAGGGGATTTTGAGAAGAGAGCCCAGAGGACACCCAAAGAGAGATGCTTGGTGTGCTGAGAGGGTGGAACAGAGTTGTACTTCTCAGTCCTTGGAACGATTATCTCTGTGGAGATGGCATCAAGTAGTAACCATGGAGTTCCCTTTCTGGAGACGTTCATGCCTGTCCCTGCTTCTCGAACAGGACATACAGTACCGGGTAACTCACAACGCTGCCACTAGTCTCTGAAACGGAGGAATGCTACATTTTGGTACAGCCTTTCTCTGAGGAATTTGCAGTGCGGGATGGTGTTCCTATCAGATATAGAATCTATTCTACATTATAGTTGTTAAACTGATTATCTTTCCTCTCGGCTGAAGGGGAAAAGTCTTGTGTAAATATTCTAGGTAGGTAATATGTTACAGTTTTGTTTAAGGTGTATATTTGCTGCTTTTCAAAATATTTCTTATTGGGTTATTTCAAAATAACGGCTAATGTTTTGCTGGTATTGTCTAAAGCAGGGGTTCCCAACCTTTGGAGTGCCTAAATCTCACAAGTGCTTCATGTGCCTGCATGAGATGTGGGTGCCACCATCTTGGATCTTGCGAGATTTCATGAGATCCATGATGGCGGCGGCCGGGAGAACAGGTAGGGAGAGCTACAGGGGGGACATTGGAAGTGCTGTAGCCATTTTTCCTGGGTTGTGGCGTGGGTGGGCGGGTCCTCCCGCTCACACCGCGACCCTGGAAAACCGGCTGCGCTGCCTGTGAGCAGCTGATCGCAGCAGCTAACGGGCAGCATTTCGCGTACCCCCTGCCTGCTGTCCTGGAGGTACGCACATCACAGGTTGGGAACCCCTGGTCTAAAGTGACAGAGGGGGAGAAGATCCTAAAAACACTTTAGACTGGGGGACATGTGCCGCATTTATCCCTGAACTGAACCCATTTGCTGTTTCAATGTGTCATGCCAGTTGGGGGTTCCTTGGGGCACTTAATGGACATCCTTCCAGGCATAGGCCTTTTATTTCCTCCATAAGTTGCAGTGGGAGCCATTTGATTCTTTAAGGCACAAAGTAATAAACAGCCCAGAACTCAGGGCATCACTGGCTTTTGGGTAAAGCCTCCCCCCCCCTTTAGTGGACCATACAGCCTCCACTGATGATAACCAGGGGAGAGCAGGGGAGGCAATATGCACAGAACAGAGACTCATGGTTTCTCCATCTCCCTTGGTGGGGCCCCTACCGTATTCTTGACTTGGCTTTTCCTGATGGGCATTTTTCTGGTAAAAATGTGGCTGTGGCCTGACTTACAGCCCAATCTTGGAGTCTTCAATCACAAGCTTTCTTTCCTCAACTGACATGGCAACTTTCTTTTCTCTTCAGGGTAAGAGACATCCTTCAGTGGCAGATAATCAAGGAGAGCACAAGGAGGGAGTGCTAAGCTCTGGGCGAAGCCTCAAAGCAGGCAGCTGTAGCTGGGACTCCTTGAACAAGGAAAATCAACAGTGTCATTTGGTAGAAAATTAGTCTCCAGCCACTCTGTCACTTTTTGGCCTTGGACAAGGAGGCTTCAAAGAGTCGAGACTTTGGAGATGTCGTAGCACTAGGACCTTCGCCTCCCCACTGGTTTTCTTGCTAGTTCTGTCCTGAGTAGATGAGGAGCTGCCGTTTTAATATACCTCTTGCATTGCTAACTTCATATTTGTGTTTTTCCATGTATAGTGTTTTGTGTAATTTTCCTGAAATATCTTCACTTCTGCCTGTTCACTGTTTTGTCTATAGAAAATAAAATTTACTTTAGAGTGAGACCATGGCTGCCTATGGTAGTTTACAGCTTTTTACTTTTAGCAGAGCTAATGATCTTTGGTGTCCAGGAGGAGGTTCAATGGAATAGTCATTCTGGTAGCTATAGTCCTCTACACAAGAGAACTTTTAATGAATGAGTCATAATAACAGGAGAATGGTAGCTGAAAATCATTCCCCAGCTTCTGCAACGGCAACCATCAGAACATCTCTCTAGCTAAGGACAGAGAAAGCCCCCCCCCCCAAAAAAAGGTTGCTAGTTTGAAGTGGGGAAGAAAGACTAAGTTTTCTGCTGAAGTTGGCTGAATCCTGAAATGCGGAGGAGAAGAATTATCATGCAAGTGATTCTCTGGGAATTTACAGTCGGCTTACAGAATCTTATCTTTATCCTTTTTATTTGTATATGTAGTAAGAGCATGAGTGAGCGAGCACATATTGCAAAGCTACCCTAAGTCCTCTGAGTCAAATGGAACCATCCTGTTGTGGTGCTTCTGGAACATCTCCCCAGCATCTATGAGGAAGAGGGTGGGGCTAGTGTAAATCTATATTAACATTTTTTCCAGCTGCTGTTCAAATGGCCAAATCCTCTGCTAGCTGACAATCCCTGGGACCACAAGAACATACCTGCTCAGGCCTGTCCTTTTCATGCTGAACCAGGGTGTTGGCCCCAAATGATGTAGCGTGAGCCAGTCCATCTGATGTCACTTTTATTTTGTCTGGGCTATAAAACTCCTGTAGGGTACAGTTACATTTCAAAGCAGTGGCTGAGGGGACCTATGGGATGATGGAGTGGGAAGAGTATATAATAAGGGGTGAGGAATTGTAGGGAGATGGGGAAGAGGTGACTAGACAGACAATAGATAGGATTGCATTAAAACTTCCCAGGGTCTAGTGCCCAAGATGGGGGGGGGGCAGCAAACTTCCTCCAAACAATGCAAAGATTTTAAAGCAGTGAGCTAAGTTATTCCTCCCTCCTTACCAGGAGTAAAAATAAAAATCAGCGCAGAGTCCTTGATGTAGTAAATGTCTTTTTCAAAGATGTTAGTCTGAATGGGTAAAGTTATGGTTGGGGAACATCTGAGGGCCCTGGGTGTGGGGGTGAAGGGATAAAAATGGAAAAACAATAGGAAGGTAGCAGGGACAATTCCCTTGGGGTGGGGTGTTTTTCAAGATAGTGTTTTCGGTGCCTCTTATGGGCCTCTGCTGTAATTCCAGGAGGGTGTTCTGTAGCTTAGAGTGAGAGAAGGTGACAGGTGGCTGCCTCTCGCTGTGAGGTGTGTCCTTGAAGCAGCCACATCGGTGGGGAGCCCTGCAGCTTGCAAAAGGCAGGAAGTTGGGGGGGGGAATAAGAAAGAGTTGGGGGGAAATTGGCCTGTATGGACCCTTTCCCTGAGCTTCTCCTTTAGGTGGGGAAATGTCTTGTGGATCAATAAAGTCTGTACAGAACAAGCAGAAATGGCAGTACAGTAGTACTCAAATGATAGGCCGGGAGAGGGCTCCCCACAGTCTCCCATCTTCTCCTCCCATTTTCTCTTCAGTTCCAGATTTTCAGGAAGCTGTCCCAGGAACCAGTTGATACAGCCATGCCATCTGCGGTTACTCCCAAACAGCTCACGCGATTGTCATGTCCAGACAAGATTCCTGATGGGAAGGGAAAGGAAAACAATGTTTTTATTATTGATATATTGCTTTTCAACCAAAATGTTCTCAAAGTGGTTTGCTGAATAAAGAAATAAATGGTTCCCTGCCCCAAGGCTTCCAAATTATTAAAAAAAAAAGCAAAAGGAAACAGCTACTGGAAAAGATACTATACTAGGCTGAATAGGGGCAACTCCTCTCCTGCTACTCAATATAAGAGGACGACCACTTGAAAAGGTGCCTCTTCGGTCAGCTAGCAGGGGTACATTTATCATATCCTGCCTTTCTAGAATGGTAAGCAAGGCCACATTGTTATTTTTATATTGTAGTTTATAAGAAATATAAAATCCAATATATAAAACAAAATAAATACACACCTGAAAACAGAAGTAGGGGCAAAAATGATAAAAAGTTCATTAAAAACTTCCTCTGCCTTCATTCCCAAAAGCCCATCTGAATAATAAATTGATTTAGCCTGGCGATCCTTTCTAGGAGGGAACATTCAGGGTGCCACATGGATCTCTGTGAGGAGGGACCTCTGAAGTTTGGGTGCCACTACTAAGAAGGGCCTGTCCATGTGCTGTATACCGTATTGGTCTGAGTATAAGACTCACTTTTTTCTCCTAATTTAAGTTTTTAAACTAGGGGTGCGTCTTATAATCAGGCTGTTGCAATTTAATGCCAGTGATTTAATTAATTATTTTTAATAGCACCAAACTTTAAGGGTGAGTCTTATAAACAGGTGTGTCTTATACTCGGGACAATACGGGTATATATTTCTAGTCATCACCCATTAAGTTCTGAGGGTACTACCTCAGGGATACCGAGATCAAGGTTTTGGATGATGGTTGACATGATAGAAGGTGGTCTTTCATTAATGGTGGATGACTCAGTCTGCATTTGTTTTGTGGGAATATGGCCTACACATATGGTGGTCCTGCAACATACAAAATGTTTGCATGTTAACTCCAGAGTATGTATTTCCAAGCCTCAGCACAAATGTTCTTATCCTGGAAAGGGGGGGGGGGAGAGAAATGCTGCATAGAGAAAGTTAGCATGTTGAGGAGAAGGCAAGATTAGAATCCTCCCTGATGATATCTAGTTTTCTAGGAGGGAACATTCAGTTATTAAATTTTCCCACCCTCCTGCTGTGGTACAGTCCAGAAACAGTTTGGTCACATGATGTGCTGGCAGTGTAGGCAAACTTTCAGTCAGGTGTCAGCCTGTCCATCTTGGAAGGGGGACTCTGCCCTCCACAATAGAAAACAGGACCTCTCCTTTTCTGAACTGGCCTCTCTGGGAAAGAAATGGCCTTCTTTATTCCTGCAAGAGAAGCAGCTTGCTTAGAGGGAAGCAGGCGAGACTGGAACAGAACGCGACCCACTCACCCACACGCTCCGCTTTGAGAGAGTCCCAGATGTTGCAGTTAAAGTCATCGTATCCAGCGAGCAGAAGACGCCCACTGCGGGAAAATGCAACTGAGGTAATTCCGCAGATGATGGTCTCATGCGCGTAGACAATAAGCTCCTGGTCTGCCCGAAGGTCATAGAGGCGGCAGGTGGCATCATCGGAACCAGTGCAGATGGCCTCACCGTTGGGGAAAAACTAGTCCAAGACAGATAGAAACAGACATGTCATCCCTTTCCGCCGTCTTCTGCAGTCCTACCTCCTCCCATTATTTCAACCCTGGCCTTGTTGCATAGTTAGTGTTTTGTGTTTTTCTGCTCTGCCACCTTCCTCCTATCTCAGCATCTGAGACCTACCCCCTCCCCACCCCATGCCCACAACATCTTAGACCAGTGGTGGCCAACCTTTCAACATGAATGCTGACCCTTTAAATGGTTGCAGAGGTGAGGGCATTTCAGCAGGTGCAGCTGCTTTAGCAGTACCATCAGCAAGTGCAGCTGCCATGGTTCTGTCTTCTACACAACTCTTAAGAACACAGAGGCCCTAATGGTGGAAGGTTGGCCGCCCCTGTCTTAGACAATGATGGCTGTCCTTGGGTGGAAGAAACATACATTGATGGCATTGATGTCAGACTCGTGTCCTATGAATGTCTGGCGGCAAGTTCCCTCCCGGATATCCCACAGCTTGGCTGTGGCGTCGCAGGCTCCAGAGATGAAGAGCTTGAAGTCTGGGGAGACAGCCAAGCTCATGCAGTCACCAGTGTGACCCATGAACACAGTCTTCTGCTGTCCTGTTTCAATGTCCCAGAGGGCGCTGCAAAAGAAGTTAGAGGAAAACCCAAGTGTTATTTGGGTTGGGGACCTCACCAGTATAATAATCTAGGGAGAGGCAATGGTATGGCCATGGACCCAGTCTCTGTTCTGATTGGGATCCCAACATCGCCCCCAATTCTCAAGGCCTCTGTTATCATGCATCTATCTTAGCCACTTTTGCATAAATCCAGATATAGGCAAGCCATGCCGCAAGCCGTTGCAGCAAGGGGCTTTTTAGTTTGCTCCTTCCCAGTATGAAGATTCAACATTCACACGTGTTGACAGAGGCAGATGGAGAGGACCAAATGAGATGCCGAATAGTAGGCTTTTGTTGGAACCACTGTTCACACTGTGGAGAAGGGACTTAGCTCTTCGCTCCTGTGGGAGAGACTGACCGACCTTTCTGGCTTAGCTCAGTTCAAATAATGGTCTCTTTTTAGGTCTTCAGAGCTCCCCAGATGGGAGAAGGAGAGAAGATGGCACCTGGCAGGTCAGTACGCAGAGCCCAGCTATGCCTGGTGGCTCAGTGGTGGTGTTCTCATTAAGCCAAGCAGGAAGTAGCCTGGGGCCTTCCCTCAGATGGCAGTGCTTTCCTTGGAGACCCAGAGAAGGAGGCTAAAACCCGGAAATGTCCGGTCAGGTGCTGAGACCTGGCAACTTAATCCCCTGTTAGTTGCTGACAAGGAGACAGACTGTTTTGAAGGGTATGGAGTGGGAGAGTGAAGAGAAGCTATCATGCGGGTAACATTTTTCCTTTGAGTTACCAGTATGAGGGAGGGAGGGAGAAAACCCACCTTAGTGCTTTTAGATGCACTAAAGTGGTTCCTTTCTCAATACAGATACTCCATAGAAACATGTCTTAAGAGCAAAGGAGAATCTTCTAGCAAGACAGAAGAGTCGAGCAACAACAGTCTGCTGGCTGGGGGGACTGGTGCCCATATATTCCTCTTCAATGCAGCCCACACACGCTGTTCTGTGCTGGTCCGATCTCTCATGGGCTAATAGAGACAAACTCACCATGTAGTGTCTCCAGAGCTGGTCACGATGTTATTGTCATCCAGGAACCGGCAGCAGGAGAGGTAGCCTGCAGAGAAGAGATAAGAGAGTGCAAATCCCTTTGAGGAGAAGAATGAAGTTTAGAGCAGGATGGTGTGTAAGCTGCACTAACATGTTTTATTGATGCCATGTTCTCCCTTTGTTTTCATATCAGTTACTTTAATAGTATCTGCTGCTCCTTGATTGGTTATTTTATGTGTAGTTTTATTTTTTTTAGCTACTATGTATATTTTATGTTAGCTACTTTGGGTGCCCACATTTGTGGGGGGAAAAGGCGGAATAGAAATACTATAACTGCCCCTGCTAACTGGGCAAGAGGCAATTTTTTCAATTGGTGCTCCTCTTTTATTTAGAAGGGGGAGAGCAACTGCTCCCCTTTCACCCCAGCACAGTCTCTTTTCTGGTGGCTGTTTGCTGGTGGTCTTCTGCATCTTTTTTAGATTGTGAGCCCTTTTGGGACAGGGAGCCATTTAATCATTTGATTTTGTCTGTAAACCGCTTTGTGAATTTTTTTTGTTGAAAAGTGGTATATAAATACTGTTGTTATTATTATAAATAAGAAGAAACACTTTTTTAGAGAAGCAAATTTCTTCATCTTGACACTCCAAATTCTGCCCTATTAATAGATGAATACAATCTGCATACATTATGCAAATTAAGGAAATATACACACACTTTTATTTTGCATAATTCTGCAAGTTAACAACTATAACACTACCATTTAGTGAGTATATCCCAGAGGGTGGGATATAAATGCAAGACATAATATAAATAATGAAATACCACTTTATCCTGCTTCTACTAGTCACGGTGGGGAGAGACAATGAGCTACACAGGGAACTGTGCAACCCTGAAGACTGGGAATCTCTCTGGCTTTTGAGATTTTACTATGTTACCCACACTTACAAACATATATTTGAAATCCTAAGACCTAGAAACTTGATTTGTGTTTCAAATGGCAGCCAAAAGTGACAGGAAGATAAATTCTGCAGAACCGCATTACACGCTTTCTCGGTACATGCAGCCCTATGCCCAGCCCTAGCTAAGACCGATAGGCAAAAGGTCACCATTGTGAGCCGAGAGTTCCCGGTTCACTTTCACATTCCCTTCACGACTCTTGAGGTTGTAGATGGAGCACATGTTGTCGAGACCTCCACAGGCCACAAAGTTCCCTGATGGGGCGTAGGCACAGGTCATGACCCAGGAGGAGCGGAGAGGGATGGCATGAACCTGGGGTCAGAGGACAGGACAGAAATCCAAAGTGAGTTTGGGATTCCACCAGATGTGAGAGAAATGCTTCCATGAGAGAGGAAAAAAAACACATTGGCAGGAGCAACTTCAGCTGCAGCATTCGAGACTCAGGAATGAAATGCTTATAGCTGCAAAGGAGTGTTCCAACCTTTTTACACCCCTGGTTTTGCTGAGCTGAGACAGTTAATGTTTACACCTATTCTTTCATTCCTTACCTTGTTGGTTGTGTATGTATCCCACACAATTAGTTTCCCATCTTGTGAGGCACTGACCATGAGCCTAGGGGAAGAGGACCACAGACATGTTAGTATGGTTGCATTGGGATCTGAAAGCCCCATCCTTTAGGGCACAGCTCCATGCTTCATTCATTCTGCTGTCTCTCCCTGTGGCTGCATACCCAAGGTGGATTAGTTACCTTTAATACCTTCTTACCAGCTCTTGGTACTCACACTCAAATGGTCAAGGTAGACAAGTAGCTTTATTTTTCTATACATCCAATGCAGTCGTATAGTTCAGAATCACCCAAAAATAATAATCAAGTATCATCAACATACATGGTGCTTTATCCCATATACAAAAAAGGACAGATCCCTGCCCCAAGAAGCATGCAACCAAAATGTTGACAAGGGGGAGGGGGGGGACGGACAGACGGATGACAACAAACAGGGAGTTCGAAGGAGGAAAGGAAGAGGCACGCACAAGAGGGCATGAAAATGCATTTGCATGTGCTCGAATTTTATTTCCATTGGGAATGAACTACTAGACCAAGAAGGGGCTAAGCAAAGACTTCATGGAAAAGTTGGGCTTTAGGGAGCAAGGGAGAATGGGTGGGATTGTCTTGATGTGGCATCACTTACTTGGAATCTGTGGCCCAGTGACAAGCATAGATCTTGGCCAGGTGCCCACGCAGGGTTCGCCGTGTACGCATCTGTATGCGCCCAACCACTTCAATCCCGGAAACAAGCTGCATAGAAAGTGGACCTTTTAGCTCTTCTATCAGAGGGAGTCAGAGACGGCACATGCCATCCATCCCAGAATGAATACATCGGGTGACTGGAAGGAACCCCACTCCTCTCTCAGGATTCTTCCTCTTGGGCAAATTCTGTCCTGACACAGTGATATGTTCTCAAGCCCTCCTACCTGAGCAAGTGTCGTGTCAGCACAAGCTTTTCGAGCGTCCTGCAAAGAGAAAGTTTTGGGACTTACAAACTGTGGACTTTGAGGTTCTTACATCATGCCCAACACTCTTCTTCCCGACCCTTCCCAGCCAGCATGAAGAAGCACACTGGAGAACCTAAAAGCTTGCTCATAATGTTGTGACATTTCAATTTATCCTAATATAAAGCTATTGCCATAGCATAGCTTGGCTTGGGGATTTTTTTCTAGTGGACGAATATGGCTGCTTACAACTTTCAGGATCTCTAACTTTAACAGAATTCTCAGCATTCTTGCCAAGCTACAATGCTCAGAGTTTTTTACGGGACATTCTCACAAGTTTAATTGCTATCAAACCAACGTAGTAGGGTTGCAGTGGAGATAGTCTCTGATAGTTCTGTTCTTAATCTTAATTCTTAATTGTTCGCTTCCAAGGAGCTCTTCCAGGAGAGAGGAGAAAATACAAGTCTAGCACAATAGGAGCAAGGAAGAGCCAAAGATGGTGAGTTTCCCTTTTGCCCCAAGCAGCATTACCTCAATCTGCTTCTTCAGCTCCTCAGCCTCCTTCTTCATCTGCTCTATTTCACCCATCTTGACGGACTAGCTTTGGGCCTCCCAGGTGGGGTCACCTGGGTCCTGCAGAGAGAGAGAGAGGTTGAAAAATGTCAGCTCTTTTATGTCCTTACTACCTTCTAGATCAGAGGTTCCCAACCTTTTCAGCATGGCGTACCACTTCCGGGGCTGCCGTCCTGCCACATACCACCAGAAGTAAGTGGCAATGACATCATCGTCACTTACTTCTGGGTTTTCATTCGTGCCGGAGCCCTGAAAATGATGGTAAGAGAGGATCAGGGTGGGTGAGAGGGCATTTCCCAGCACGAGAAACCCGCACACTCGAGCTCTGCCAGCTGCCCGGATCATCTTACCATTGTTTTCAGGGCACCGGCATGGTGCGGCATGGCCGCAATGGCGCCCACCATTTTGCCGGGTGAGTGTCAGTGTACCACCAACACTTGGTCCGCGTACCACTAGTGGTTTGCGTACCACAGGTTGGGAAGCTGTTCTAGATCTTGAAAGAGTCAGTTAACTCTGTTTAATACAAGTGGCACCAATAAGAAATGCAACAGAGTATCCCACAATTTGCCCTCCAGCAAACCATTCTGTAAGCAAACCTAAATCAGGGCCAAAGCAAAGCACTGAACTCCACTACCTTGCCCTGCCAGAGATCAGTAGGGAAAGCTCACTAGCCAAAATAGGGCGAGGGAGGACTCATTTGGATGCTGCTGCCTCTTTCTCTGCCACCACTTCTTCAAATGCATGTGGGATGTGGAATCAGATGATACCTTCTATAAACAAGCCAACTGTGAAGCTGCAAGCTTCTGAGTAGTACAGAACTCTTTGGAAAAGAAAGATGGGGGCTTGCTGATCATGTGACTCTGATGCCCATGCATGCTTTCCCCAGTCAGTGGGAGAAAGAAAATGAATGCTTTGTTATTGCTCCATGTACACAGTATTAAAAGCCTACATTCCTGCTTCTGCTGCAGTTCACTAGGGGAATCACCCAATGGGTGGATTCAAATGACCAATGTGACACAGTGGCCACTTATAAACTCACCATGGGGCACAACTGCGGTCACATGATTGGCTGATTGGCTGTAGCATTTGCATTCAGATAAACATTATCTTGACTCCGGATGCCTCATGTTTCTATTCAGATGCAGAGACATAATGTGTGCCACATCGCATGTGGCCAAAGAGGGTCATACAGAGGGTCAGGATGCTGCATGGTACGGTAGGTGTTGTATTGTATTGTATTGTATTGTATTGTAAATAATATTGTATTGTAAAAAAAATATTGTATTGTAAATAAATAAATAGGTGAGATTCTAAGCATCCACCCTGTTGCAGCAATTGCATTTAGGACCAACCTGCACAAACTAAGCTATCAAGAGGAATGCAGGCCCAGGCAGACAGCAAAACCAGAAGGTTTATCAAGCCCTTGGTGGGCTGCCATACCTGGCTGGTGGGCTGTGTTTGGTGTGGGTCACAAATTTATTTATTAAGAGAGGTGTTTGAAAACGGTGTTATTTTACATAGAAGTAAGCCCATTGTGTTCAGTAACACTTCGGCTGTAATCCTCTCATATTCAACAAAATACAAACACTTCTATTTATTAGGAATATTTATATACCACTTTCAAACAAGTGATCAAAGTGTTTACATTGCAAAAACAATGAGAACATGCCCTAAAAGGAGCTCACCATCATTCTAAAAGAACACGGGAGACAGTAGCACTTAGCAACAGTCACTGGGAAGAAACAGTTGCGAATACTGTGGCAGAGCTCTAAAGGGTGAAGCACACTGGCCACGTTCTGCGTGCGTGCGGCCAGCTGCGTCTGTGTTCTTTCCAGCTGGAGGCAAGTCCCACTGAACGCCGAGAGCAGCAGAGAGGTCCGTTTGCATTTGATGCTTCCCCTGGGGAATTCTTAACTTTGGCTGCGTTTCTCGCGCAGCACATGCCGCACGCAGAATGCGGTCGGTGTGCTTCAGCCTTAAGTTCCGCCGCGGTCCGACCCTCCATTACACCGATGCATGAAGCGGCCCCGCCCCCTCGCCTTCGGAACCATTCAAGGTGGTGAAAGCAATGCGCTGCTTTCACCGCCTTGAATGGTTCCGAAGGCGAGGGGGCGGGGCCGCTTCGTGCACCGGTGTAATGGAGGGTCGGACCGCGGCGGAACTTAGAGCGCCGCCCCCCTGCAGCGACGCCAGTGGGAACAGTTGCCAATTAAAAGGTGCCTCTTTGCCCAGCTAGCAGGGGGTGGCAGGCAGGTTATGCATGTTTAAACTGAGCAGAAGACCAGATAAGAGCATGCATGGGAGTGACCAGATTCCATGGGGACTGTGAGCACATTTTGAAGTAGTAGAGAAGGATGGTGGAGCAAGTAGCTTGAAGGAGAGTAGATCCTCCCCAGGCCCATGGAGAAATATGGTTTAAGGCAGTGGTGGCCAACCTTTCAAAATAAATGCTGGCTCTTTAAATGGTTGTATAGGTGAGGACATTTCAGCAGATGCAGGTGCTTTAGCAGCACCATCAGCACTTGCAGCTGCCAAGATTCTGTCTTCTACACAACTCTTAAGAACACAGTAGCCCTAATGGTGGAAGGTTGGCCACCCCTGTGGTACGGCATGATGGGCTTACCAGATTTCTTGCATGTCTACTCAGAAGCAAGCCTCATTGTGTTCAGTGGAGCTTGCTTCTGAGTAGACATGCCTAGGATTGTGCTCTAAGGTTTAACAAGCTACACCTGCCCACATTCCTTCTCCTAAAAGGGCTACATTCTGTCCCCGGAAGAAATCTGGTAAGCCTAGGCATGAGGATCTGCTACTCAAAAAGAAGAAGTCAAAAAGCCTGTTAAGTAGTTTGTGGATCCAGGCCTCTGAAGTGCAAATCTGAGGTGGAGAGTCTGAATACCTTTGAACAAAATTTGCATGGCAAGTTCTTAAAGAGGACATCAAACTTGTCAGCATATTTGGTCTGTCATAGTCTTTTTTTTTTTTTTTGCCTCTCTTCTTTTCATTAAACATACACTTGTAAATAAGGTGTCCTAAGCAGGACAGAGCAGGATATCCTATCTATGAAATAAATTGGCTATTCAATCACATATTTGTATGTTCCTTTTTTTAAAAAATTGAATTTGTAATAGTTACAGCACAAGGTAAAGATGAAGAACCTTTTAAGAAATCCACTTAAAAACATTCTAGAAGCCCACAGTTGTCAGATGTTCTAATGTCATGAGATATATGACCCTTCCTTCACACTCACTGACAGCTACACCTGCAAAATGACAGATACTACAGTCCATTTCGACACGTCTCCCTGTCCCGTCCCCCCCAACCCCTACAAGTGTATTTCTGCCGGCTCAGGTGTCAATTTTCATGCTTCCAACTGCCCATTCAGCTCTACTCCCCCATTACCCTGCTGCTGAGGATTAAGCCTGGTTGCAACTTCGTACTGGTCCTTGCTCCTGTGACTGCAGAAAGTGTGCATCTTTGACAAACACTAGCTAGTGAGAATGTTTGTCACCATGCCATGAAAATAAATGCTTCACTTGCAGATTTCTGTAGATCAAAGTTGCCTTTAAACTTAAGTTACAGGAGCAGACCAGATCTGGGTTTGTTTTCTGGCCACACAGGCGTCCTACTTCTATTTTCCATCCCCTTTATACTGCCTTTCTCAGTTTTGTATCCACAACCAACCTACCCTTTCATTGCTTAATGCTAAGAGCGCAGGAGTGTCCTCTAGTGGCATCTGAGAAGAATTGCTCGGGAAAGTTACATTTTTCTGTATTGTTAGTAGTTGCCCTTGTTTAAATGAAAACTGAGTTTCTTAGAATTTCAACAAGTGTTATCTAGACCCCTCGTCCAGCTGGCCAGTGCAAGCTAATATCTGATTGTTTTGAGACCATGGTCACAAATGATTATGTCGAAACTGCCATAGACATGAATGCAAACCCACAGCAACCCTCAACACTGCAAGCATATCCTGTGTACAAGACAACCTGCCACCATGAATGAAGATCTCCCAGTTCACTTGAGTGAAGACATGTTCACCCTGCGGCACCCTCCCACGCTCAGGCATTGCTACTGAAGTCAGGTCACTGTAGGGAAGCTTTCCCTGACCTGCTAGCCCAGAGACAGAGGAGGGGAAGAGTTGAAAGGAAGGGTACAGAAATCATGCTAGTGAGATGACTGGAAAGTATTTGCAGGTATATTTGCATCTTTGCAGGTGAGATTATTGGAAAGTATTTAGGATTTAATGGAGTGCTAGAGCAGTGATAATGGTAGAAAATATTTTTCACTGATGAATACTTTGGAGTTATGAATTATCTCAATTCCAAAGAGTTTATATAACCAAAGTGCTCTGGTTCTTCAGAATTTTGCGGACTATGCAAATCACTTTGACTTGGTACACTTTTGTAGTTTGGATTTTGAACTAATCAATGACAATGAGGGATGCAGACAAGCATTGACACCACACCTTTGCCTGATGTGCAATAAAAAAAACAACCACAAAATCCTTACCAGTTGGCAGGTCTGATATGGATGGTGTAGTGGTTTGGGAGTCGGACTTAGACCTGGAAGATCCAGGTTCAAATTCGCGCTCAGCCACGAAGCTTCCTGGGTGACCTTGGGCCAGTCACTATCTCTCAACCCCACCTACCTCACAGGGTTGTTGTGAGGACAAAAAGGAGGGGAGGAAATCTTGTTGTCTTGTGCTCCCTGAAGCATCTGGTGGGGCCACTGTGTGATACAGGAAGCTGGACTAGATGGGCTTTTGGCCTGATCCAGCAGGGCTCTTCTTATGTTCTTATGTAAATATGTACACCACTCTGAGCTCCTTGGAGGAAGGACGGTATAAAAATGCGAAAAATAAATAAACAAACTCAGGGTAGAATTCATCCCAGTACTTTGATCATGTGAGACTAATTTGCAAAATTCTACATCTGTGGGGACATCCTCTGGAATGTGGGTTACTCAAGTGTGAATTATGTCTGCATAAAACCCTGTTACCTTATACAGTATAGTACTCCCTTTTGGATTCTGCAATTAGATTCATAATAGTCATAACAGTATATGTGGTACCCCCCATTAACCTTTCTCCTCCCTCACTCCACTCCGCATCCCTCACTGTCAGTCACCTGCTGCCAAGGTCAGCCCACCCAGCAGGCAGTAGATTAGGGGGCTGGAGTGCCACCTCTATTCAACCATTTTACTCCACTTCTCCTCCTCCCATTTCCTGGATTAGAAAAAGAAGAGGCGGATGCAGCAGAAGAGAAAGTGTGGAAGGGAGGAGATTGATGGGCGAAAGTGGAGGAGCAAAGGCTGGTGCGTCACCGGGTAAGGAGCATTTGGCATGTTGTCCCTGGTGCCAGGAGGCCTTGAACCAGCCCTTGCTGCCCGTGTAGGGATCACTGATTCATCCCCACGGCAGCTTACTTCTTCCCCAGTAGACTAGTTCTCCATTCATTGTCTTGGCTTCTCTTTCTTTCCATCAGACTGGCTGTCCAAATTTGCGCTGTTCCTGAGCAGTAGCACTACATAGGCTGTGAAGGGAACAGAAAACTATTTGCCAGCCTAGGTAAGTTCAATCAGTGGTGTTCCTGGGGGCTGGGGGGGGGGGCGGTGCTGTAAGTTGCGCACAGGTCTACTCAGTGTTACACAGTGACCCCGTCCACGCGCTGTCAGAGCCATTCTGAGCAGCGAAGGTAACACGCAGGGTCCTTTGCGCATTGCTTTTGCTGCTTGGAATGGCTCCAACGGCGAGAGTGGACGGAGCCACTGTGTAACGTTGAGTAGACCTGTGCGCAACTTACAGTACTGCCCCCCCCTCTAGGACTGCCACTGAGTTCAAATTGACCTTGAGAACTAAATGACCTAATGAATGACCTTGAGGTCTGAATGACCTTAAGTGGTCAACATAAGATGTGCTACTTGGCTGAATGCATGGCAATAAGGACTTGGTGGACTCAGTCATCACTTGTTGTTGTCTGCTGACTCCCTAAAACCCATCAAACACATTTGTACAAACTGTACAAACTGATTTGCACCTGTTCTGTAATGGTCCAAGGTGAGTGTCTGGTTTCAGGATGTTCCTGGAGTGTTTTGCATCTCACCTGATGATGCCCAGGGAGGGGTATCTACTGATAGGGATCATATTATTTGAGGGATTCAGGGTGAGGCTGGTACAAGAACAAGATAGATCATACATGCATTGCTTGTATTGCTTCCTTCCCCTTTCCCCCAACCCTGCGTGGAAGGATTGATTCTCCCCCAGTCCCCCGCACTATTGGGTGCTCCCCACTGCCCCAAGCGGTCCTGGGGTCAACAACACTACAGGATTCATAGCCCAATCCTATGCATGTCTGCTCAGAGGTAAATCCCATAATGGGACTGGGACCTACACCCAGGTAAGCGTGTATATTAGGACTGTCGCGGTTTCCATCAGCTGAGACAGCACTGGAGGCACATGATGCTTTTATACTTGTCCTTTGTTTGTTTGTTTGCAAGTATTCAAGCACAGCAGAGGCGAACAGGGCTAAAAACAGGCCGGAGGCTTCCCAGGGTGCAGCTCCTTGTCCAAGGCTGGATGTTTTGTCAGAAGTGCTGAAGGCCAGACAATGATGCTGCAGGAGATGCCTGGAGAGAATCTCTGGCTGTTTTAAAATTGAAAAGCAGGCATGGGGAAGAAGGGGGACAATTCAGAGATCAGGACACTGCCCTGGGGGAGCGGGTTGTTTTCTCTCAGGCCAAATTGCTCCTCCACAGCTGCTGTTTGAACATTAAACAGAACAACCACGGGATCTCATCTCACAGATCTCCTGCTTCATGTCTAGTTTGGTCCTCTGAATATTTTATTTGTTTTCCGCATTTTTATGCCACCCTTCCTCCAAGGAGCTCAGGGTGGTGTACATGGTTCCTCACCTCCTTTTGTCCTGACACAACAACTCCACGAGGTAGGGGAGGCTGAGAGATACCGACTGGACCAAGGTCACCCAGGAAGCTTTGTGGCTGAGTAGAGATTTTGAACCTGGATCTTCCAAGTCTAAGTCCAACTCCCAAACCACTACACCATTCTGGCTCTCCAGACTCAACCTGGCTCAACCAGCCAGACTGCACATTGTGTGGGAGATGTACAATAAAGGCTGCTGCAGCAGCCCAAACCGGCAGTGCTGTGAAAATGTTTTTAAAGTCTTCCTCATGTCTGTGCCATCTCTTCCTAATCAAAATCTCTCCCAAGCTGTTATTAGGCTCACTGACACTGGCGAAAGTAGACAGGGATCCATATTGTATCTTTCCAGTGGGTCAGTAGAAGTTTTGGGGGAGAGGCTTTCAATTAGGAGAAGGGTCCCATGGCTGCTACCCCAATCCAATTTGGAAAATTATCAGGTGCTTTTAAATTGTTGTCTTTAAATAGGGAGATCTGATCACTGCCTTCCTTCCCTCTCTTTTCCTTCCTGGCTTTTCAGCGTAAGGCAGATGGATTTATCCTGGTCCAGGTACCTGAAACTCTCACATGTTGATGCTGGCTTCCTGGAAAGCCTCTGTTCATGGAAACAAAGGAGACCTCCCAATCCAAATGTGCTATTTTTTACACATGCTTATTTGCCGCTCTGCTCTACACCACACACAAGAAAAAAAAACAGCACCCTGCAGTTACCAATCTGGAATTAATGACCACCTTGCACTTAAAAAAAAAAAAACTTGCATTGAATACCATTAATTCAAAATGTTGGTGTAAATATGCCTTGCGAGAGAAGATGGTGACATCTATCCTTCGCTATCCGTTAACCATCCTTAAGGTCAAGTTAAAGGTATCCCTTGACAATTAAGTCCAGTCGTGTCCGACTCTAGGGAGCGGTGCTCATCTCCGTTTCAAAGCCGAAGAGCCAGCGCTGTCCGAAGACGTTTCCTTGGTCATGTGGCCGGCATGACTCAACACCGAGGCGCATGGAACGCTGTTACCGTCCCGCTGACACGGTACCTATTCTACTTGCAATTTCTTGCTTTTGAACTGCTAGGTTGGCAGGAACCGTCGCACGGATTTGAACTGCTGACCTTTCGATCGACAGCTCATGGTTCAGTGGTTTAACCCACTGCGCCACACTTCAAGCATAACATGAACTCTGCATTAAGTACGGTAACTTTGAAAAGAAAACCTCATCAGTATGAAGAAGGAAAAAGCCCACGCAGGAGCAAATAAGCATCACAGCAGCAACTGCTGCGTATGATGAACCAAACTCCTTCTTCATACCTGCTAGGAGGATCGACCAGATTCCAGCTCACTCCTAACCTTCTTCTCTCCCTTTCACTATTTCACATTTTTCATTCGTGATTTTCCAGTTAGTAGAGGTGGGAGGAAATGGTTTTATTTTTTCACAGATTTTGGTGTTTAACCAAAATGAAATAGCAGAAAGAAAGTGGCGATATGTGTTTTTATTCCAAATTTTCCCTATTTTTAACCACTTTAAAAAGTGTACTAGGTAGGTGGTATAGATTGTATAGTGTCAGCAGATGAAGAATGACACAAAATTACATGGTTATTTTTCCCCGCAGAAAACAGTGTTATGTGTTTTTATTTCATTATCACCATTTTCTCCTGCCCCTACCAATTAGTCATCAGTATCTGGGATTGTTGTTGTAGGAGTTGGGTGGGGGGAAGAGGCTTACTAGAGATGTCATAATGTGGCAAGCTCTCTTAAAAAAAAGCCATTATATTTACACAGACACAGACACACACTTTGGGCGTGGAGAGCTTTGAAAACACAAAAAGATGATTTTTTTTTAAAAAATGGAGGATTGCCTTCCCACAATGCATGACAGGCCATTTCTGGTCCACAGATACCACAACCACTGAGAACCTCATAAGCCAATCGTGGTTGTCATAAGGGCTAGAGTCACACATGGTCATCAAGGTAAACCAAACTGCCTCCCATCCTCCATTTCCTACTTTGGAGATTTTTTTTTTATTTTGGTGATGAGCAGCTCATTAGAGGCACCACTGAACAAGCTAAATTCAGCCAGAATACATTTATTGTACTTTAATCTTTTTAGACATGTACAGTATTTGTATATATTCAACATGTTATACAATATTATATCAATCCAATATACAATTCCCATCATCACATTAATGACTCCTGTCCATCAATCAAAGCCATACATATAGAAAAACAATGCTTAATTTATGAGTGCAGCCAGAATATACTCCCACCCAACCACCCAACCACCCCTTACAAGGCCCTTGTCCTCTCTGAGCAGCCTCTTCTACCGTTACTGTGTCTCACCATTTTCTCCAGCTAACTCTTTGCTGGACCTGGTCCTCAGACTCACTCAATTGGAATCGTTCCTTCAAACCTCACTTCATATAACCTTACTCCCTTCCCCCTCCCTCCCTCCTCCAGTTGGCAATTCTTTTCCCTCCAAAGTGCCCACTTGGCAGAAGGGTCACTCTTTGAGCCAGTTTACAATGCATGTGGCTGCTTCCTTCCTCCCTCCCCCCCCCCCTTATCTGACTTGCACTGGCAAGCAGCATCTCATCACAATAGTTTGTCATGGATTACAGGCAGCGATTCTGCTGTACAGCAGAGTTGATCACATGTGATGCTGTGCCCAGGTACAGAGCATCTGTACCTGGGTACACACATGTCTGTCTGAATGACTGTACCTGTATCATTTGTACAGATCAACAACCCATGTACACTATACACAGATCGTACCTGCCTTGAGTAGAATGTGTGAAAAATG
The DNA here is from genome assembly GCA_026170595.1 of Plestiodon gilberti rubricaudatus. NCBI lineage: Eukaryota > Metazoa > Chordata > Lepidosauria > Squamata > Scincidae > Plestiodon > Plestiodon gilberti. The sequence continues at coordinate 102,023,118 of JANXHW010000002.1, read as the reverse complement.
GAAACATGGTGCAGATTAACAATTATTGTACCTTGGGTACACAGATGTTTAACATGTGAATAATGGGTCTCATATTGCAAACCTCCCAACTGTGGGTTGAGCTGCAAGGTACAATATTTGAGTTTCTGCTCCTTATCCCGTCTTGAACACAGGCAATCTCCTGGAGGATGAACAAAAGGACAGCAGGCCAAGTATTGGAGGGTGACCCTCGCAGCGGAAAACTGCGAGGCTCCTGCACATTTGAGAGTGGCATAGAAGAGGGAACTTCAGCAGGGCCAGCTGGCCATGCAGGAAAAAGAAAAATGACGGCACTTGTTTCAAACGTTTGTCTTCCTTACAACAATTCAAGGTACAGGAACCCTGTTCTCCTTCACATCCTCCAAGAAGACAGAACAGTTGTATGAGTAGGGTTTTTCTTAGCCCATTGTGTCAGACTTGCTTTCCTTGCCGTTCCTGATATTTTCTGCTCTCTCTCTTCCTCCTTGTCCTCTCTAAGACCTGGTCCACCTTAGCCTGAGATCCCTGCTCTCCCCCAATTGGACATGCCCACTGTCTCCTCCTCATCCTGAATTGCCTACCTTTTTTTGAGACTTCACTTTTGAAATTTACAGTCCCTGAGTGCAAGAAAGCATCGGACATCCAGGTTTTTAACTCCTGCCACTGCCTGAAAGTAGCAGCAGCAGCATAGAGAAAGGCAAGGAGTAAGGACTTGGAGCAGCTCGAGGTATTCATGTTTCTTTAAAAGCATGAGTTATGAGCCAGAAGATCCCTGGTTCAAATTTAACCATGGCCATGAATTCCTAGGCTATGTGGCCTAGGGCAAGCCTGGCTTTCACTCCTTCCACTTAAGGTAAGGGGATTATACTGGGATGATGCAGATGAAAGGCAGTGAAGGCTCTAAAGGGCTATATAAAAAGCCAAGTATTACTTTCAACTTTCATGTACTATCTATTGTTAGTTGTGTGAACAATACTACTGAGTGTCAAGCAAAAGTAGCAGGGAAAACCTGGGGGCCGCCGGGGCACCTGGACCTAGCTTACTTCTAGATCTTATATTTCCAGAATATGGGGTGTTCAGCCATTTTCTCTTTCTTTTTTCACAGCAGCCCTGTGTATGTATTGAAAATGTTGCACGTCTTCCATGTGTGCTAAATTCAAAACTACAGGAAAACCCTTACACCTTTAGATTTGACGTTAGACCCTGTGGGGGCTCCTCCAACATGCTCCCTCCCCCATCTTTTTGCTTATCCTCTGCCTGATGAAGAGGTCTGCAGAATTTGAAAGCTTACTTTATAATATTAAATTATATTATATTATATTATAATAATCTTTTGCTTTGTTACTTTGGGTTGGTCCTAAATAAAGCACTTCTTGTGGATGTTTTGATGTGGCATCATCATGAGCTGACATGGCCAGCTACAATTTTATTACTGCATCCATCCATCAATTTATGGGTACAGAAGTGGTAAAGAACATGGAAACAGCAGGGCCAAGAGGAAATGCAAGAGATCCAGCAGGTCTGTGAGACATCTGTGCAAGGTCCAAAATGTATAAAAGAGTAGAACAAAGTTAATGAGTTGTTAAAATGTGGCGATTGTTTCAACAAGCACATTGTTGCTTGCTTCTGACCTAGCACATTGATATCTCACCCTTCAACAATGGAGCTCAGGATAGAATATACATTGTGGTGTGTGTGTGTGTGTGTGTGTGTGTGTGGTGGTCAGCCCACTGTATCCTCACAACACCCCTTTGAAGTTAGGTTGGGCTGAATGAATTTCATGACTGAATAGGACTTTCAATGCAGCTTTTCCAAATCCAAGGCTTTATTTGCTACATTATTATATTGGCTTTCTTCAAGGGTCTCTGGCCACTGTACTAGAACAGTTGCCCACCAGCTTGTTCTGCCAGGATTGCTTAGCCATAAATGACATGACTGGCAATAACATCTCTCTCTCTCTTCCTTGAATAGGTGCCAAGTTCCCATTCCTGTCTATGGCTCCTGTCCTGTCCCCATCAGGAGTCTAATAGAACCTATTGCCTCTCCCCCTCCATTGCTAGTCCCAACCAGGGGTGGCCCATCCATTAGGTGAGGTGATGCAGGTTGCATCACTGGTAGTAGATTGATGGGGGGGGGAGCAAGAGGATGTTGGATTCGGGTTGCCCTTCACTCTGCCACCACCACTGTCTCCCTCAAGCCTGCAATGGATGCAACCCTTTCTGATCTGCCTCCCGCGCACTAAAAGCAAGTGGAAAGTGGATCACCCGCCTCCTTACCTTGCTCCAGGCGCGGTTTCTTCAAACATGGAAGTGCAGGACTTCCGGTTTGATTTACAAGGACTGTGCAAACAAAAGGAGCTCCTTCATTCGTGCGGTCCCTTTAAATCAAACCAGAAGTCCTGCAATTGAAGAAAATGCATGAGGAATGTGGTAAGCAGATGCTTCTGGAGGGTTGTTTTTTGTTTTTTGTAGCTATACAGAGGTATCGGGCAGCATTCCAGCTCACACCACCGCTGGTCCCAACGTCTCACATTGCTTCTCCATCAATTGCTTCCAAGTCATAGTTCTATGTGTAGTTTCTCTTCCCCTCTCCACATTTCATGATTTCTCTTAGTTGTCTTTTTTTAAGCCTGAATGTTCATTTTGGGGAGGGAGATATGAGTGATGGATGCTTTCTGTAGCAGTGAAGTTGCTCCCAAAATGCAAACGGGTTACTAAGCTGGCAGAAGAATCTTGGGCAGCTAGGGCAGAGGCTCACTTATAAGGAGGGATAGAAAGAGCTAAATATAGCGGAAGGGAGAGATGGAACAGCTTAGGCTCAGGTCTTCAGCAGAACCTTTAAATCTCTCAAAGGGAACAAGCTAAATGAAGTCTGGGAATTGTTCCCAACCTCAGAAGGACAAGAAGCCGCCATAAAGGATAAAAATAACTTTGCAGTCCCCTGAAACCTGTGCCCTTCTCCACCCCAAAGTTGCACTGCAGTTATGTGAATTTTGGCACAGAAACTTTCCTTTTGATGAAGAAGAAAAAATTACTCTTCAAACTGCAGGACCAGGTGTGTGTGTGTGTGTGTGGGGGGAAATCAGGCAGTACGTCCCCACAGATTTTATATTAAATAAATAAATAAATAAATAAATAATACCTATGGAAAGGCCTTGGCTTGTATACATAAACCGGTGCTATAATGCTGGTAGGATAAAATCCCTATTATAAGTGTTTCCTATACATGCTTCCTATACATACAGGGCATATAGGATATACCCTGTTGGACAAAATCCAAGCAGGAACAAAGTTCTTATCAGATCATACCGTAATTAGAACCAACTAAAAATAACAGAGATAGCTTTTGAATTTCACAGACCTCTCCTTAGACTTAATGTTAAAAAAGTAAATCAAAAAGAGAGAGGGCTGGGGAAGGAAGAAGATGGTGCTGTTGCCTAATGGTTGCTGCTAACTGACTGAAGTCACTCCTGGATACTTTCTCCTCCCCCCCCCCCCACATGATGGACATTCCTGGGGAGGTCCTATAAAATCTCCACAATTGCTTTCCATGTTCACCTGGAGATTGATGCCGATTCCTGGAGGCTCCAGGATAGTTCTGGAGGGTTGGCAATCCTAGTTGCAGGCCCTGGTAGACAGAACCTCACCTGCCTGCAGTGTGTTACAGTCTTAAGGTGGCGATTCACAAAGGCAATTCACTGTCAGCAGCATGGTCTTCTCTGTCCTTTTTCCTTTTCATTTCTTTAACATGGAGCTTGAAGATATCCAAAAGCTAGCTCACTGTGTTGACACATCTACCTGGTTCAAATCAAGTGGATTTTTTTTCCTAATGCCTGGCATGCTTTTTTTTTCGTTTTTGTTGTTCGTTTTGTCTGCAAGATTGGACAAGCTCATGCACTTTGAGCAGAGTGCTTCACATTTGAAGTTAGTTGTTTTAAAATTAATTTTAGGCACTTTTCTTTATCACAGTGGTCTCTGGCCTTTCCTTCGTGCTGCTCAGGGTAGGGTAGTGTATGTTGATTTATCCCAGTTTATCCTCACAGCAACCCTGTTGGGAATGTTAGGCTGAAAAACAGCTGCTAGCCCGAGTGAGCTTCGTTACTAAGCAGGATTTGAACCCAGATCGCCTCAAGTCCAATACATTATCCACGACACCACAATGCCATTAAAGAAAAATGAAGAAAAATGCATGGTTGGTGTTTAGTGTTTCCATCCAGCTAGAAAAACTGCTGCTGCGAATCCTGAACAGACTGGGTTCTTCACAGATTGTCAACAAGCCATCATCAGGAGGTGAAAAAGGGGTCTGCAGAATCCTCAAGAGCAAGCCTCAGTTCTCCAAATTCCAGCAGGAAAAACCATTCCACAATCTCCTTTCTTTGGTAACTTGATTCATCATCGTCCATTTTGGAAGCTGGGAAGATCTTTGCTCTGCTGCTACTTCCTCAGTGCTCCTTGTCAGCTACTGTATGGTGATGAGCAGTCCATGTTGCCTTTCAGATGCTTGTGAAAACAGCTATGAGCAGCTCTGTCCTACCTTATTCTCAGCTCAGGGGTTGCCAACCTTTCAACATGAATGCTCCTGGCCCCTTTAATGGTTGTCTAGGTGAGGTCCATTTTTCAACAGGTGCAGCTGCTTTAGCAATTGCAGCTGCCAAGATTCTGCCTTCTACACCACTCTTAAGAACACAGAGGCCCTAATGGTGGAAGGTTGGCCACCCCTGCCTTAGCTGAACCCATCTAGGTCCCTCAGCCTTTTATACATTAAAAACCCATAACTAATATCTGAATCTTCCCCAGTTTGTCCTTGTAATGAAGCTTCACCAGTGTGGTGCACAATGACACTGTCACTTTGCAGGTCCATTATGGTGTTTGCCGCTTTTGCAGAATCTTCACCTTGCTGGCCCATTATATTTAGACTGTGAATCGCTCTATCCTCTAGGGGAGGTCCTTCATCATAGCTGTGCTAGGCAGCTTCATTTATGGTATAACTGCACGCTTGGTTGTTTTTGTCTGCAGAATTACAGTAGTCAGTTTTATTGCTTACGGCCCCAGTACTCCAGTTTATTGCAATATTTTTGATATTTTCTCATTCTGCAAAACTCCTCGCAGTTTTATACTCTCTGCAACACAAACACACAAAGCAGGCTCTGCCAGGCTATTGGCTCCATCGCACTGGTAGCTATTGAATCGAGTCATTACATTCAAAGTGCCTTCATTTCCTTCCAAGACCATTTTCTGCTTTAGCTCCTTCTCTCTGAATTACAGTCTTTCTGCCGCCTTCCCCATCATTTGGTTGCCCACTGAGATAACTGAAAAACCCATATGGCACATTGGTCCAAGGAGAATCTGCTAGGCCAGCGCTCTCCCCCCCCCCCCCAGCTCTCCAAACAAGAACGTGTAAACATGATTGGGCTCTCCCCACCCCCCAAAGATGCTTACAAAAGGTAAGGCTTCCAAGGCGATGCACATGAATGCCAATATAATCGCTAGTGTGATCTCTCCGAATCAAACACTACTCCTACTTCTGGCAAGAGTAAATACAAATCAAGTCTCTTGTCCCCTTGCCGTCTGATGCTGAAAAAAGAAAAACCATTAACCTGGAAGTAGTCAGTTGTGTGAACAGGCCCCTTAACAAGCAAACCAACAAAGAATGCTGCATGTGCTGAACACCTGACCCATACTTTGCACTTTCTGAGATACAGGAAATGGAACAAATACCTTTCTATGTTTTAAAAAAAAAACACAGCACACAAATCAGTCTTTGATTGACCGGCTTTACTTTCCACACCCATCACTCACCCGTGTCTCAAGGGCAAGCAGTTTGGGGTAGGGCTTCTCCATGTCTAGATCTGTGCTGCATTTTAGGCAATGGAGGGTTTCACTGTGCTTGTAAGTATCTGTGGGCTCACAACTGACGGTTCTGCAAACAGTACTCAGGCCTAATAATAACCTAGACTAGAGATGTGCTCAGCACCAGCTCCCAGCAGATACCCCCTCTGCCACTGTTGCATGTTGCTCCTTGTTTGAGAACACAGAGATCAGCAACCAGGACTATCTCCTGACTTGAAAAGGCCTGGACAAGATTGGGTGGGGTGTGAGCAGTAGCCCAGACTGCTATTCACATCACCCTGCATTCACATCACACACCAAGATCCCTCTTGAGAAAGGAGCTGTAGCAAGGCTCATGCCAAGAAGCTGCAAATAGAAAAGGGAAAGGCATAGAAGGACGGGGGATTACATAGATGTCTTGCTCTCGGGGCTCCACATAATCCCTGGGCGGGTGGAACTTGCTCACCCCGTTGACCCCGACTTCCTTCACAGCTGGATAGAGAGCTGATCCATCGCTACCTTTACCCTCTCTCCTCCTGCCAGAGAGATCAAAGAGTAAGATAAAATTACCCAGATCTCTTCTGCTCTATCTTGCTGCTGCTCTTCTCTCTAGAATTCCTGAAGAGCTACAGGCCAATCCTAACCAACTTCCGTGCACCAATGCAGCAGTGCCAATGGCTGGGGTGTGTGCTGCATTCTGTGGTAGCAGCAGGGCAGTCACTGTGGCCTCCTCAAGGTCAGGGAACATTTGTTCCCTTACCGTCGTTCGGCAGGCTGCTTTGCAACTGCATCGGTGCTGGAACGTTGGTTAGGATTGGGCTGTCAGAATGCTAAAAGTTTTGGTGCAAGAATGCTTGGAGAGTGCGGCTTACTAGCTCCTTGTATGAAAAGGTCCTTTAAAGGAACATTGAGTACTAAAGCTGGGATGGGGGGGCGGAAAGGAGAGCGGGTCTCCTGCTGTGGTTGCAGCCCTCTACTGTTGAATAAATAGGTTGCCAGCCTGCCTGCTTCTGCTTTATGAAGGACGCACATTTCCTACATGGCAGGAAAAGTATAGGGGAAAGCATGCCCACCGTCACGCAGTGTGTGTGTGTGTGTGTGTGTGTGTGTGTGTATTTTGTCGTGAGTTCATGGGTTGGGATATCGACCCACCACGCGCACCAGAGTAGAAACACGCTCGCTGCCCTTCACAAGTTACAGTGAGTCAGTGTTGCACATGTTTCCCCTTGGCAGCGATGATGGTTTTGAAGTTGTTGCGTGTGAAGGCAGCCCTGAGAAAGAAAGCAACGTTTACGAAGTGGCCCATCATTCCATGATCTTCTTAACTAGGCTGGTTTGGCTTCTAAAGGGACCCTTTCCTTTCAAAAGTTCCAGTTCACTGGGGCCAGGAAATCTCTTTCCACACTCCAGAAAAAATAGAAGGGAAGTCACATTCTAGCAGCAAGTCACAAGCAGCCAGGAGTGGACACCAGTTCCCAGGTGAAGGAGGGAGAGGGGAGAAGCAAACAGGAGGTACGTTCTTACCGTGCTCTATAGACTGACCCTTCCTGCTCAGGACCCCCTGCCTCCCTGGGGTGTGTGGCTCCTTCAGGCCAGGAGTCACTGGTTACACTGCTAGTTCCCTTCAGTCTTGTTCTGGCACCAGCCGTCAGTCCACAGGCTTCGTGTCTCTCACTCACTCTCGGTGTCTCATCCTCTCCTAGGATAGATCTCCCTGTGGGGAGCTGGGATGCTGTTGGAGGGAGGGGTGGGGGTTTGGGGGAGGGCCAACTCCAGGAGCAGCATCAGGCAAATTAAATCAGACACCAGCGAGTTGGGGAAATCGGATTGGGACTTAATGCAAAGCAGGTGGATTGGGAGGGGACAGAGAGGGAGAGTAAAGTGCTTTTTTTTAAAAAAGGAAAAAAAAAACCACCAGGTTTGATCAAATTTGTTTTGGTGTATAATGTTGCATTCATACAACAAAGAGAAGCCAGAAAAAAAAATGCACACAGTTTTTGCATCTTGTGGAAAATAGGTCTGGAACAACAACATCCAGAAGGGGAAGGAAGGCAGGTTTGAGGCATCCTCCTCTTGTATCCTGATGAACTCCACCTTGCAGCCCTCTATGAGGAGAGGGCAGCAATAGGATCAGGCCCTGTAGGGCAGTAGAGAGAACTCTGTTTTCTAGAACTAGGGAGAGATCGGTGTGCATTGGGCTGGCAAGAGCATTTGATCACAGGCCTTTTGGCAGCTGTGTGTTGTGGGATGCTGCTGTCAAAGGATTATCTTGGCCTCAATCTCTTTTAATCTCTCCCGCAGCTTTGGCCCAAGCCCGAGATAAATACCTTTTAACGGATCGCATCTGACGTCAGGAAGTCATCAATCTAATCAGCCGGGCCACTTCTGGGCCAGAGGTAGCCACCATGCCGCAGTGAGGGCCAGGCACCTCACATGTACCTGAGCTCTGACAGAGAAGCTGGTAATTTGCCCTCCTCCCCTTACACACACACACACAAAAGAATATGACCCACACCTGGATTTGTAATTATCTGCAAATGCATTGAAGGAGCCTTTTGGATGGAGGAGATGAGATCATGGAAAGGAACAAACTTGGCACACATTTTATTTTATTTATTTTTCACATTTTTATGCCGCCCTTCCTCCAAGGAGCTCAGAGTGGTGTACATATTTCCTCCCCTCTTTTTTGTCCTCACAACAACCCTGTGAGGTAGGTGGGGCTGAGAGATAGTGACTGGCCCAAGGTCACCCAGGAAGCTTCGTAGCTGAGCGGGGATTTGAACCTGGATCTTCCAGGTCTAAGTCCGACTCCCAAACTCCTCTCTCTGCCATGAGATGAGACTAGGATAATGATAAAGATGATAAGCATTCATTTCAAGCATACAAGGTGCTTAAGAAAATATAAATTACTTCAGACATCCATACAACAGCCCTGTAAGGTAGACCAGCAGCACTATCACCTTCCTATTGGCAAATAGCTGAAGAATTGAAATTTGCCTAAGGATCACCAAGGCAGCAAACCTGCTAAACTGGGAGCAAGTCGCATTAAACTCAGTGGGGCTCGCTTAAGTCTAAATAGACATACCGTATTGGTCTGAGTATAAGACTCACTTTTTTTCTCCTAATTTAAGTTTTTTAACTAGGGGTGCGTCTTATAATCAGGCTGTTGCAATAATGCCAGTGATTTAATTAAATTTTTTTAAATAGCACCAAACTTTAAGGGTGCATCTTATAATCAGGTGCGTCTTATACGCGGGACAATACGGTATATGGGATTGCACTGTTAATGAGTTTGTAGGCAAGATGTGACCGGAGGTGGGACCTTCTTTGCCCACCACACCCAGGCTTCGTTAACAGTAGTGGGAAACACCTGAATGTTTTCAGCAGCAATGCATGATCAAAGCAAAGCACTCAGTCAGTGTCGTTACAAGCCGAAAAGCATGGGAGCATCTGTTCAAACTCACTGGGACTGGATTAGCTCCATGCAAGTGGTTAAGAGCTACTGACGGTCTGTGAAACAGAGATCTATTGGATCTGCTTGTGTTTTCATTCAAAGCTCCTTCCATGGCACGTGCCCTGTCCTCCGTATTGAATTTGAAAGGGAACGATGTGGGCACCTATCCCCCCCTTCACAACAGCAACTTGCATGTGTGGAGCATTTCTATCAGTGAAACAGCATGGGAATGGAGGGGTTAACCACCACCACCACCACCCCAGTGTTGCCTCAATGATCCAATTTGAAGGGTGGAGTACATGCTTGCTTGCCTCTTAAGCAAATAAAAAGACATCAGGAGATCCATGGTGATGCGATCCTGGACTGTATGCAGAGGTGTGCCTTTAAAGGGTATCCCCTGCTCGAGGCTGATGACCCACCCTAAGTCAGGACCCAACCCCTCCCAGGGAATGGGATCATTGCTGTCTTTGATACTCTTCCCCCTGTCCCTCTCGGCTTCTGTTTGGCTACAATATAATCCCATCTGTGGATGCTAATCCCCCATGCAGGAACAACAGTGGATTGTGTTTATCTCAGCCTGGAAAACAGTAAGCTATCCAGAAGTCCTTGTCTTCCCTGCTGTTTAGCTGTGGGAGCCAATACAGATACAGACCATGAAAGCCATGGTGGGGGAACTACTCTGCTCCCTCCAACTCTGTACTTCCACTCTCTTGGTGTTGGCTGAGGGAAGGGCTCTCTTCATCTGTTTTCCCTTTCCCAGGCCTCTGCTGCCTTCCACAATCATTTGTTAATTAAATCTTTGCTTTCAACAGCTCCACAGATGTCTGGCTGCTCCCTTTTTCTGCTTCTTTCTGTTTTGATAAGCACCCAGGGCAGGGTAATAGCGACACTCTTTCAGGTGGACCTGCTGGTTTTCATCAGGTCGACACTAGGAGCGATGTTTTCTTACAGTCCAGTAGTCACAAGGCTGCAAAACGCCACTGGGGCAACATAGACCATTAAATGATGGTGCATTGCAGGCATGTCACAGTAAGAATGTCTAATGGTGTGATGTGAGGCCTGCCATTTTCCTCCATTATTTCAAAATAAGCAAACATGTATAAGTACACTTGGGGCTCATATTCAATCCGTGCAATTTTTTATTTTTAATTTGGTCTGCTTGGCTTCAACAGTTTTGTGGTGAAGCGCAATTTTCTGAGTGCTCTTTTGTAGATCCGGTTTGTCACATCACCGCCAAGGAAAGACTCCCTTGGAAGGGTAAATAAACATCTGACTGCAGGGCAACATCAGTCTGCTCCTTGCCCAGCCCCCATCCACTCATGCTCTGTGTAAATAGAGCAATGGTGTAGTGGTTTGGGAGTCGGACTTAGACCTGGAAGATCCAGGTTCAAATCCCCGCTCAGCCACGAAGCTTCCTGGGTGACCTTGGGCCAGTCACTATCTCTCAGCCTCACCTACCTCACAGGGTTGTTGTGAGGACAAAAAGGACGGGAGGAAATATGTACACCACTCTGAGCTCCTTGGAGGAAGGGCGGTATAAAAAAAATGTGAAAAAAAATAGGGAAGTCTTTGGCTGGGAAGGGGCCGTACATGTTCCCCAGACTTCTCTGTGGAAGATTCTGTGTCTATTATTACTGGAGGTAGAACTTCTAGAAGTAGAAGATGATACTTTTCCAAAGAGGAGAAGGCAATATAAAAGGAAGGATCATCACTTGGGGTCTGTATGCCAATTCCATTTTTGCCTCTGGTAATCTGGTTTTGCAAAGTTTCGAAAACCTGTTGGATCAGAGGTAACAGAGGGACAGAAGACATTTGTGTACACACCTTGGGAAGAGAAGTCTCTTCCAAAGCACTGTCAACTCTATTAAAACTACGGTCTGTCTCCATCCTATGCAATTTTCACCTCTATCTGTGCACTTCAGCAAAGCAAAAATTGTTGGGGGGAAAAAGATATTTAAACAGTTTGCATCAGAGGATGCCATAGGAGGTCTTGAGGATCTTTGTGATTCTCATAAAAAGCTAAAAGCACAATGTTATATTGAGCCAGGATGGTGTAGTGGTTTGGGAGTCGGATTTAGACCTGGAAGATCCAGGTTCAAATCCCCGCTCAGCCACGAAGCTTCCTGGGTAACCTTGGGCTAGTCATTATCTCTCAGCCCCACCTACCTCACAGGGTTGTTGTGAGGACAAAAAGGAGGGGAGGAAATATGTATACCACTCTGAGCTCCTTGGAGGAAGGGCGGTATAAAAATGTGAAAAATAAATAAAATAAATATATGCATAAAAAGCGACCCCTGCTAACTGACCAAAGAGGCACCTTTTCAAAGGGATGGCTCTCTTATATTCAGCAAGGGGAGAGCAGCAGTCCCTGTTCACCTTAACACAGCATCCCTCCAGGTGGCTGTTTGCTGGTGTCTCTCTTGTGTTTCGGTTTAGCTGGTGAGTCCCTTTGGGACTCTGCTTATTCATCGTACTATGGAACTGCTTTGAGAATTATTCTTTTGCTAAAGAGCAAGACACAAATATCCTTAATAATATACCATTCTGAGATCCAGAGGTGGTGAAGGTTGACTTTGATGAAGAAGAGGACTATGTCAGGTTCCTCAGGCCATACCGTATCTATCATGGTTTCAGAAGGAGCAAGTGGTCCCCACTTTTGCAAATACCAAGGGATTCTGCAAATACCTTGTCCGGAACTGTTATTCTGGGTTCTTGCCTGTGACTAACTCCTTTCCCAAATGCCATGTCTTTCTCTTTCTTCCTTTTGTCTTGCTCTTACCCCGATGTATCACCTTTATACATTTAATTCAAAAATATGGGCAGTGACCGGCCTGGGTTTAAGAACCAGAACACTCCCAATCAGCCACAAAATGGCAGGGTGAGAATGGTTTTCAGCAGAGACACTTGCTGTGTCACAAGGAAAACTGACTGAAGGGAGGGAGGGGTAAAAACACCCCCCCCCTCAGTCATCGCTTATCTGCTGCCTTTCCCTATGTTGCTTTGCAACCAGGAGCATCGTGGAGGGAAAGCAGAGCTCTGGAACGTCTCCTACAGCAGGAGCAGTGACATCATTAGCAGGAGCCTTTGACACTTTTTTCCGAAGGACCTTAGCCAAGAAGAAGCATCAGGCTTAGGAGGCAAACTGAGAAATTTGCCTAGGGTCATATGTTAATGTCTACCAGGCCATTGTCATTCCTAAAGGTAGCCTGGATGAAACAGTATGTAGCTCATTTTGCATTATGGCTACAATCCTATACAATTTTACCTAGGCATCCTAGTGAACACAGAGGGACTTACTTCTGAGTAAGCATGCATAGGCTAGTACTTCAACTGCCCAATCCTATTCAGGCTGATGCAACCTTGCCAATGGGGAGCCCCAGGAAAGGTTATCCAGGATTGGGCTGGTGCGGAGGGACCGCCGCTGGACCAAGGAAATAAAGTCCAATGGCAGCAGGGGAGGGGAGAGAGCAGAATGGGGAGGAGATGGGGACGGATCAAGGCCGGGAAGGGGGTAGTATCGGCGGTTTGTAAAAGCAAGAAAACGCAGCAGTTTGGCATGCGAAGGTGTCCAAAGGTAAAAACAATTTTAAAAAAATTGACTAGAGACTTGAAATGAGACTCGAGACTTAGACTCGAGACTCGGAGTCAAAGACTTGAGACTTCTGACTCGAGACTTGGAGCCATAAACACATCACTAAAAAGGTAAAGGTTTCCCTCGCTCGAAAGCTAGTTGTTACTACCGACTCTAGGGGTGGTGCACATCTCCGTTTCAAAGCTGAAGAGCCAGCGCTGTCCAAAGATGCTTCCGTGGTCATGTGGCTGGAGTGAATCAACGCCGAGGCGCATGGAATGCTGTTACCTTCCCACCGAGGTGGTGCCTATTAACCTACTTGCAATGTCTTGCTTTCGAACTGCTAGGTAGGCAGGAGCTGGGGCTCACACCATCATGTGGCACTCGGGTCTCGAACGGCTGTCCTGCCTGCCTTTTGGTCTGCAGTTCAGTGTCTTAACCACTAAGCCCATGGTGCCCCTCAACCACATCACTGCTTGTGGCCAAAATCAACAACTGATCAATTACTCTACTTGGGATATGATGTAGACACATAGAAAACATGTTGATATAAATGCACATAGGGATGCAGACGCATGCATGCATGCATGCACGCACTCTCTCTCTCTCTCTCTCTCACTCACTCACACACACACACACACACACACACTTTGCATTTGTCTCTCATCTTCTTTTCACTCTTGCTACTGTTTTCTTGTGTACAAGGACACAGTGCTCTTCAGATTCTCCGCCACTTGTTCATTTCTCCTTTATTGCATAGTTTTGCGTACCCACACAAGCGAGATTCCTGCTCCGGCTTGGCTGGATTTACAGGTGTGTGTTTCCATCCCAACACAAAAAAATTCTAAGACCCATCTATTTTTAGAAATAATCTCTCCTTGTGCTGTTGATGCCTTTGTAAGACCAAGTGGGGAAATAAAGGGTTGGGAGAAGGATGAGCTTTAACATTTATATAGCACTTCAGAATGCTCAAAGCACGTCTCATATATCATCTTTACAACAGCACTATAAGGTAGACCAGTACCATTACCCCCATATTGTAGACATGGAGTTGTGGCTGAGAGAGAATAGTGGCTTGTCTTAGGCCACCAAGTGAGTTCATGGCAGATGGCGATTCTTGGTTCACAGCTTAGTCTTTCTTCGCCACTAAACTACACGGGCTCACAAACCTGGCATCCGTGCGGGGACAAAATTATTCTCAGGCTAAGATGGTGGGCACAACCCAGGATCTAAAAGTCTCACTCTGATGCCATATTTCTCGTAATGTCATGTGGAAGCAAGGCAGACTTCCTTAGCTCACTGTAAAGAGGCCTGAACAGCAACAAAACACCTAGTTCTTCACTTGGGTGAACCATGCAAGAGTTGCGAGACTGGGGCACATCCATCCTGCTCAGAATTCATCCCTGGTTCGCGACACCTTGGACTGCAGCCCAGGTTCTGAGCTTGGCTTGTTCCTTCGGCTAGCAGATCTGGCTCGTCCCTTAGAAACAGGGGGCTCTGGTGAGTCTCCGCTGCCAGGCCCAGCTCCGATATTCTCCTTGCCATCTGAATGCGATTGCTCCTGTTCCGTCTCCTTCTGTCTGACCAGCTCTTCTGCCTGGGCCCGTTCCTAAAACCAGAGACAGTACAGATGTGTCTACCAGGCCATTGTCATTCCCAAAGGTAGCCTGGATGAGACAGTATGTAGCAAAGGGGGAATGCCCTCCTTGGAGAACCCCACCACTCAATGGTCTCTGTCTTACTCAGGCCCATACAAACATTTGTTGCTCACCAAACTAGTTTTGAACCCATTCTCCAGGCAGTAAGAAACACTTCCCCACCTGGAAATCCATGCGATGCTTTTGGGAGCTGTGCCAAATCCTTCCCATTGCTACCTGGAAACTCCACACAGGCTGCCCCGCCACCCTAGTACCCAGAATGCACTTTTGAGCACCGTCATTGGGCTCTCTCTCCTCCCCCCGCCCTCCTTTCCCCTGCTTTTCACCTGCTCTGCATGCTCTGGAGAGAGGGTGTACCAGAGGGCAATGGCGCAACGCCTTCCATGGGTCACTGCCCACACCCCATGGGGGTTTTCCCCGCCAGAGCTGAAGGCCACCAGCCTCCCGCATTTAGGGCGCACCTGGGCCTGCCAGAGAGAGAGAGAGAGAGAGAGAGAGAGAGAGAGAGAGAGAGAGAGAGAGAGGAAAAGTGGTAAATCAATGGCTCACACAATCCGCTCCCTTTCCCTGCCCAGTCTTCCCAAGATGAGTAGCACCTCCATGAACACCTGAGGATGAGACAATGTCCACCTGCTCTAAATGTTAACAAAGGGTGCTACACAGGGCTGATGAAAGGAAGGCAAAATGAATACAGAGACTAGCAGAGAGCTGGGCATGCCAGTTCGAGAAGGAGTTAATGTCTATCCTGTGTCACAACATTTGACTGGATTTGTCTTTGGCTGTCCAATTTGAATCTGCTGGGTTGCTAGGTAGGGACGGATCATGTTGTAGGGGAGGAGCAGAATGACTGAGTGGAGATGTCCTGTGGCTCAGTCGTAGAGCACCTGTTTTGCATGCAGAAGGTCCCAGGTTCAATCCCCTGCTATCTCCAGGCGGGCCCCTGTCTGAAATGCTGGAGAGTCCCGACCAGTCAGTGTTGACAATACTAACCTAGATGGACCGACAGTCGACTCCACAAAAGCCAGTTTCCTAACCCCAGTCCCTGCTGTCCTTCCTTTTCCCATGCCAGCCCAACCCTTTGACCCAGACTCACTGTAACAGTCACAGCATCTGTCTCAGTGAAGAAGAGGTTTCCCCCTTGGAAGTCATCGTTCAGGTAGAGGATTGCGCTGCAGAGAAATGGGAGAGTGGCTAAGGTTGTGAGTGGCTGTGAGGGGAGAGAGGAGTCAATGAGATGTCTCAGTCATTTTTAAGAGCTAGGCCAGTCTTCCCCAAACTAACCACTGCTGCAACCCTCCTTGCCCTCCTGTGTTGGGTCACGACCCACATCCAGAAGCCACTCCTATGTTGCGCAGGGCCCAAGGATGGCCTCCATAGGCCTCCGTGGACCTCAGAACGCCTCTGGACGTGACCGGAAGTTGCGATCATGAAACCAGAAGTGACTTGCGGGCGTGACGCTTCCAGAGGTGGGTCATGACCTGGAAGCAGGCCTCCACTTGCATCCAGAGGGCTCCAATTTTGAGCCAGCTGGACACAAGGGCAGATGGGAGGGCCCTTCACGGCCCACCACACATTGGGCTGTGACCCACAAAATGGGGTGCAACCTACAAATTGGGATACGCTGAACTAGGCTATACATTAAAGTTGCCACCACAAAGCATCCCTGGCGGTGAGTTTTCTGCATCACCCAACATTACCACTGTACAGCAATACCTCCAACAGCATAGGACATACGTTCTCCAAAAGTTCAGTGCTGTGCAAAACAGCACTATAGGATACATGGTAATCTAATAGGCAGGAAACAGGTGCTCATTGGCATAGAATGTACTGCTCCCATTGGGTAGAATGGCTGTCAATCATGCTGGGACAAAGAGCGCCATTCCCTCCCCCTGGAATTAAGAACAGCTCCCTCTTTAGAGACCTTTCGGCGGGGCCTTAAGACCTTTTTATTTAGGTTAGCTTTTGATGTCTGACGTGGCTTTTTAACAAATGGCTTTTAACAAATGTAAATACAGGTGACCCACTGGGGTTGTTTATTTTAATTGTTTTAATTATTTGTTTTTAATTATTTTAATGTACATGTTTATTTTAATGTTGTAAGCTGCTTTGAGTGCCCTTGCTGGGAGAAAGGCGGGATACAAATTCTTTAAATAAATAAATACAGCCTATAACAAATCAGCACTAAAGGAAGCTGTGGTGGTATCAGAGGTATGACTGTAATGTTCTGTAGCAGTGACTGAGTGAACCAGACAATAGGAACTGAGGGTCAATCTAGCCCACAATTCGGTTTCCCACAATGCCCAGCCAGATGCTTCTGGAAAGCTCACAAGCAGGACATGAAGCAGGATAGGAACACTCTTCTGCTGTTGCTCCACATCATCTACAATTCAGAGGTAGACTTCCTCTACACCCAGAGACTCCATAGCATCATGGCCAAATCTGTAGTGACAATTCCCAGAGGTTTTGGTGATGGCCACTGGTTTATGGGATCAGATAAATTCACAGAAGGTAAGTCTGTTACTGGCTTTGGGGTGGATGGAGAGCCCCAATGTGGTGCTGTCGGTGCTCTTGCCTTTGGCTGAGCCTCTTGGGAATGCGTTTTCTGGCCTCCAAAATCCAAAAACCCGGAAGTAACTGGTTAGTTTGCCACGTGCCCGATGGAGAATGGGAGAGCCACCTGCCCGGGTTTCCAGAGTCCCTGTGCCACTTAGTGGCACAGAAACTCTGCAGACCTGGCCAGGTGACTCCGCCATTCCTTGTCCGGTGTGCAACGACTTGGGCGGAGGCTTTGCCTCCCAAGCCGAGCTTCGCGTGGGTTGGATTACTTCAGCTGGCAGCAGTGGCAGGCCAGATCTGGCCCTCAGGCTGTAGGTTGCCAACCCCTGATCTACAGCCTCTATGTGCACTTTGAAAGGGACAGTCTGGAGGCAGGCACCTGTGGCAAAGCTACTTCTAGCAAGCAGCTGCACATAGGAAGTGAGAGGGGCTGTGGCAGTCTTGCTGCTTTGTAAGCAGACTTGCTTCTGTTCCAAAGCAGGCTAGTTAAAACACACACAGACACCTGGCTGTGCAGATTTTCAACATGGCAGAGCTTAAATGAGGAAGATTCATCAGTGGAAGGTGGCTACTACTGACCACCACTTAGGACAGCATGAATTCTCTTCCCTCCCAAAAACCCAGATAAGTTTTGCAACTCTTTTCAAAATAGAGCAGAGGTTGATGATTCCGTTGTTAGTTAACGGTTGCCATGGCTTTTACTGGTATATGCTAGCAAGAGCTCCATGTTCTCAGTGTCATCCAGCAGTGTTATGCTGAATTACCTTGACAAGGTCCCTCGTGTGGGATGAAACGTTGGTAGGAGAAATAAAGACTCATCTTCGCCTCTACGCACATCTCCAGAGTGTGTGTGTGAGAGAAATCTCTTAAGAAGACAGTACGATTTTAGTTTTATTTCTCAAATAATAAACATGGCTAGAAAACCCATAACGCCTGCTTCATTACAAATCTTTTCAAAATGTTTAAAGGATGATTCAAAAGAAAAAAAGAAGATAAATTATATATTACCTCAGGCTTCACCCTCAGTGTCTCACCTGTAGTCTCTGTACATGTAGGCAGGGGGCTCCCTCCAGCACGTGTTTCCCTCTGGATCCAGGAGGCAATTGTCCGCATGGACTGGGTGGCTGAGGTCCATGCGACCTTCCTGTTCTCCTAAAAAGGAAGCCAGTGGAAGCTGTATCTGCCTTGCTCCCAACAACATGGTATAAACTGATGACTGTCAAATGTGGCTGCTCCAGTCCAACAAGACCGAGGGCCCAATCCTATCCAACTTTCCAGCGCCGATGCAGCCACAATGCAGCCCCGAAGTAAGGAAGCAAATCTTCCCTTACCTTGAGGAGGCCTCCGTGACTGCCCCCCCCAGGATGCAGTGCACACACCCCATTGGCACGGCTGCATCAACGCTGGAAAGTTGGATAGGATTGGGCCCTGAATCTTGTTAGAGCTTAACAATGTGAAATAATATATGCTAATTATCAATGAAGATGCCTCCTGACCAGTGTGGGTCATTATGCAACTTGAAAGAGGTCCAAAGTGTGAAAGGAGATGGGCACATAAGTTCCTTACCCTCTGTAGCAGTGCGACACACAAGATGTGTGAATGAAAAGTAGAGGTCTTTCCCAGGGGTGAAATAGGATTCTACAATTTTCCGGGATTTTTCACTTGCTTGCAAGAATAATTTAACATCCCTCCAGCTCACAGCACTCTCCCCAGTCAGCTAGGAGACACAAATACATATCGGTAAGTAAAAGTCTCACATATAAAAACACTTAATTTTGTATAAAAGTTCAGGCACACTCACGTGTATGTGTGAAAGAAAAAATAGAAGACCTGCTGGAATATGCAGCCATTCCTCTAATGCAGCAGTTCCCTACTTTTCGCTGACCGTGGACCACTTGTGCCCACACTCCGGTCCGTTGTGGACCACCAAGTGCGCAGCTGCACCACCACCCCCTCTAACTACGCTACTGTGTTGAACAAGTTAAAACAAGAAATGTTTTTGCTGTGTTTCAAACAACTGCAAAACCTGTTTGACCAACAATGATAGTGAGAGAAAAGGCACAAAATACGTACACTGCATCTAGCACTGGCTCTATCAAGGCCTAACTATGTATTACACACAGATGTGCTTAGCTGAACCCAACTTGCTCTTTCTTTAAAATGAAGCTTTGAAAAGAAAGTTTGCAGCAGAGAAGTGTGTGTGTGTGTGTGTGTGTGCGCGCGCGCACGCGTACTTAACTCTGTCCATGTTCACCACTTTACTGCTTCAAATCAACCCCCCCCCATCACTTTTTGGGTTTCAAACACATTTAGCTTCACACCTGCATGAAGCCTTGCAGGGGACTAGTGTCTTCAGAGGGATGTGAAATGGGCAGGGGGAAGGGTTAAGCAACACTTTGTCACTTCTCTTCTAAAAACTGCCCTCTTCTGAAGTTGCTTTCCCATAAAAGAAAGAGCTGGGATTTTAATTAATTTCGTTTTATCTAATTTTTCAGGCTTGTATGCAGCTTTTCACCTCTTAGGCCTCAAAACAGTTGGCAAAGGATTAGTGGCTCACAACGTATTTAGTTACACTCATTCACAAGCAATGTGTAGTTCAACCCATAGTACGAGAATATAACTGTGTGTGGGTATGACCATGTACACCTCAAAAAACTATTGTTTCTCTCCGGCTTCTTTTTGGGCAGTGTATTCTGGCCTATGGATCTCACAGCCTGGCACTGGTTTCTTTCTGCTCTCTAAGATGCTCCAGTGAAGAAATCTGTACCTTCAAACTAGGCACTTACTTCATTGAGAAGTTGCAAAGCAGCGGCGTTTCTGAGGTAGGGGCAGTCCCTGCCTGCTGCCTTCACCGCGCGGACTGGTTCCGACGGCGAGGGGGCGGCGCCTCCTCGTTCCCATTCGTACACATGGTACTAGGACGCGGCGCGACTTACAGCTCCGCCCCTACCTCAGAAACGCCGCTGTTGCCAAGACACTTACCTGCAAGGCCTTTAACACCGTCAACCCTTCAAATCTCTCATGTGGGGTGTGAGGTGAACGCCTGCCACGATAGCCGTCTCCTGTTCCTCCAGCTACCTGAAACAGATACAAAGATATGAGAGATTCCAAGGGCTTCCCCCTCCCTAGTGTCAAAGCTCTCTTTCTGCTGGTAGTGCTGAGGCATCAATCCTCACCTCGGCCAGACGGAGGATATCTTTGCATTCAGATTCAGTCAGGACTCTGTCCAAGACCACCCTTTGGGAGCCGTTAAGCTGGCGGAAATCCATAGTGATGGTGATACCCTCAAAGGGTAGTGATCCTGGGAAAATGAGAAGGGCAGGAATTTATAGAAATGATCCATAGGAGGAAATCCTAAGCAGTCTACAGTACCTGTAAGGTTCTGTCAAAAGGCTCCTTAACCTCTCAACTACTCTGTACTTCCAAGTTGTTGTTTGAAAGCGGATGACACAAATACACTTCAGTGCTATTTAATGTGGCCCACCGTTGCCCCTGTAGCTCAGAATTCAGAACTGAAGATCTTCCCCCCTGCTACTCAACTGTCTGTTGTCTCATTCCAGGATTGGAAGGTCCTCTGTGACATCACAGCAGCTGAGCTAATGGCAGGCAGAGGGGCCATAACATCTGGGACCTGCATTATGTTATTACTTATTGAAAACATTTGTACCCTGCCACTCCAGGACTCAAGATGGCTTCCAAAGAAAATAATAATACAACAAATTAAAAACAATAATAGTCAGTACAATACAATCAAATACAATCAACAGCAGCAGCAATATAAGGCTACAGCGCACACTCAGTGCTGACAGGCATTTTGGAAGAGGTATGTTTTCAACACCATCCAAAAAGTTGTAAGAACAAAGCAGCTTTGAATCGCATTGTCGAGTTCATTCCACAGTCTCAGAGCAATTGTGGTGAAAGCCCTGTTCCTTGATATAAATCAGTGGTGGCCAACCTTTAAACATGAATGCTGGCCCTTTAAATGGTTGCATAGGTGAGGACATTTCAGCAGGTGCAGCTGCTTTAGCAGCACCATCAGCAATTAGAGCTGCCAATATTCTGTCTTCTACACAACTCTTAAGAATGCAGAGGCCCTAATGGTGGAAGGTTGGCCACCCCTGATATAGATAGACGTTCTCATCTCACCTGCTGCAGGCACACAGAGCAGGGAGTGTCCGACAAAACACAAAGGCCTCCTGATCTCACAGAGGGCCTTGCAAACCAAGCCAGGGCCAGGCTACTGGCACACTTCCAAAAGTAAACTGTGCCATCATGAAAGAAAATTAACCAATGGCATCCAGAGAGCCGGGATGGAGATTCAGTGACACTGAACAGTTGGTACACCCAGAATGTTTTATTCACACTTAGCATTGCTGCTTAAGCCGCTTTATGAATTTCATTTGTTGAAAACCAGTATAGAAATATTTGTGATGATAATAACAGTAATATTCCAGCAAACAGTACATATGTTTTGTATTCTCATTCTGGTTGCTGCCTTGAATCTGCAGAAATATCTGAAAACCAAAAGCCAATCAGGAAGTACGGCAAACAAGCTCCTAATTCCCCCTGACTACTTTTGGCTTTCCAACTTATTCTTGCCTCGTAGCTGTTGAAACAACCTCCCTTTTCTCCCAGTCCATCTGATTCTGTGAATGTAATTGACAATGGCCCCGGCAGTTTAGAACTTCTAACAATATGCTTTTCAAACCCTGAGGAAATTCTAAAATATTAAAATCAAAGCAAACCATCCTACCTGAGCCAACTTAATTCTAAGTATTAAGAATTAATACCCCATTGCCTCTTTGACTTTTGGATTCAGTCAAAATCAGCGCAATCCTAACCAACTTTCCAGTGCCGGTGTAGCCGTGCCAACAGGGCGCACACACACTGCATTTTGCAGTGCAAAAGGTGAGGGAACATTTGTTCCCTTACCTTGGGGCTGCATTGTGGCTGCACCGGCACTGGAATGTTGGTTAGGATGTTGGTTATGTTTTTTCTCTCCAGTCACAGAGACTAGAAACACAATCCATTTTAGAATGGATTTAAAATGAGATCGATGGTGTTTCAAAATACAGTATGATGGCACCCATGCAGCTCTGTTCAGTGGCGTGGCTCCGGTAGGGGCGGGGCCGTAAGTATCGCTCCATCCTAAACCCTTTACCGAGCGAGCAGAAGGCGGCCCCGCCCCCTCACTGTCGGAGCCTTTCCCCTGCGGAGAAAGCAGCAGGCAGGGTCTCTTGCCTGCTGCTTTCTCCGCACGGCAATGGCTCCGAC
This sequence comes from Plestiodon gilberti rubricaudatus, assembly GCA_026170595.1. Taxonomy (NCBI): domain Eukaryota; kingdom Metazoa; phylum Chordata; class Lepidosauria; order Squamata; family Scincidae; genus Plestiodon; species Plestiodon gilberti. The sequence goes on along the minus strand of JANXHW010000002.1, from coordinate 102,000,780 downwards.
AGTGAGGGGGCGGGGCCGCCTCCTGCTCGCTCGGTAAAGGGTCTAGGACGGAGCGATACAGCCCCGCCCCTACCGGAGCGACGCCACTGGCTCTGTTCCAAAGACCAGGGCAAATTTTCTTAAATCTTGAGAATATTCAGCCCTCTCACCTTGCTCATAAATATAATAATAATAATAATAATAATAATAATAATAATACCACCACCACCACCACCACCACCACCACCCAGGATCTTGGCAAGATCCCAAATTGCAGAATATAACCATCCCAGCATAGGTTGTGATAAAGTACTGTATAACAATAACAATATCTTCTCTGCTACTCACCATTCATCTCCTGCTGTCCCGTATCTGGGGCCTTCCTCCTTTGCTTCTCCTGTTCTTCTCTTAGGTTTAATAAACAAACACAGAAACGGTAATCAACAGCAGAACTACAGACCATTACAGCCCAATCCTGTGTAACTCTTGCACCGGTGTAACAGTAGATCCACCGATGTAAGGGCACTTATGCCAGTGTAACTTTGCATATGCCGACGGATACAGGATACAGAATGGCACACAGCCAACAAGCGTAACCCCCCTTGGACACCGTGCATGCACAGTTTGGATGCAGGATGGACGGCAGCGCAACTTCGCCAGCACAGGGGGTGTCCGAAAGCCCCCGGAATGCCCCCTGCACTGGTGGAGTTGCAGCGGTGTCCGTCCCATGTCCGAACTGCACATGCACGGCGTCCGAGGGGGCATCCGCTGCAACTCTGTCCTGCGTTCATCGACGTATGGCAAGTTACACTGGCATAAGTGCACTTACACCGGTGGATCTACTGTTACACCAGTGCAAGATTGGGCTGTCAGAGTCCCTCCTCAATTAAAAAGCTCAGCAATAATAATAAAAAAAACTACATTTTTGTTCTGTGCTAATGCTTAAAAGGGCAAATGACAAAACACAAACCCTCTCTATACAGATTTTGAAGCACTGCCCCTCCTCAGTCCATCCCAGAACTCCATCTCTGACCTAAGTTGATGCTTTGGACCTTACTTGTGTTTTTCCTTCATGTCTTCAGGGATCAACTCCTCTGGAGTCCATGATTCCTAAAAAGACAAGATTCATGGACTTAGTTCCACAAGATTCGTCGTACCTTGGCAGATCCATGGATCAGTTTACCTTATATCCACCTCAGGGACGTGCGGTGTGGGCGGGGCAGGTGAAGTAACCCCACCCCCTCGTAGTTCCCAGTAAAGCTCTGCAGCTTAACTGGGGGACTGTGCGTGCCCGCTACCCGCTTGCACTCGAGTAAACAGATAAGCACGTGCATGCAATCCCCCGGTTAGGCTGCGGAGCTTTACTGAGAACGGGTGTGTGTGTATGTGTGGCTGCGGCGGGGTTGCCTCACCTGTCACGCCCGCACGTCCCTGATCCACCTCCTTCAAGGTACTCAAAGCACTGAGCCAGTGGTCTGCATTGCTGCTTTTGAGGGAGGCAAAAGACCCCATGAGGACACAGTAATACTGTACTTCTAATCACCACAGTACACACATATTCCCCCAGCTCAGCTAGTCCACACAACAAGGAGGCGCAATACGTTACGGAATCCTATTGGCCAGCTTCCTTCAGCGAGCATTGCGGTATCTAATATTGGGGAAATAAACAGCCTTTTTCCAGGAAAGTCTGCATACTCCTGGCTTTGGAGATTTACCACACTCAACTTAGAGAGCCAGGATGGTGTAATGGTTTGGGAGTTGGACTTAGACCTGGAAGATCCAGGTTCAAATCTCCGCTCAGCCAAGAAGCTTCCTGAGTGATCTTGGGCCAATCACTCGCTCTGAGTCTCACCTACCTCACAGGGTTGTTGTGAGGACAAAAAGGAGGGAAGGAACCACACACACCAGCCTGAGCTCCTTGGAGGAAGAGAGGTATAAAAATGTGAAAAACTGGCAGCAGCTGTATAGATGCACCTTTCCCTTGAATGTCACCAACTTTCCTTAAGGTAGGATTTCTTCCTGCTCAACACTTATCTCAAGCACTGGGAGAGGAGGACGGAGGTCCCTCATATTCAGGATTCATTGCCCAGATAACTTAAGAACATAAGAAGAGCCCTGCTGGATCAGGCCAAAGGCCCATCTAGTCCAGCTTCCTGTATCACACAGTGGCCCCACCAGATGCCTCAGGGAGCACACAGCCAACAAGATAACCCGTTTCCTGCTGCCACTCCCCTGCACCTGGCACAGAGAAAACCTACTTCTAAAATAAAATAAGTAAATAATTCCCACAAGACGAAGGCATGAAGAATTCACTTTCCATAAATAAATAAATACAGGTACTTACAGGGTCATTAAAAGTTTCTCCAAGGTGTTCCACTGCATAGTAAATCAGTTTTTTCTCCATGAGAGTCCTCTGTACATAACGGTAGATAACCTGTGGATGAGATTAAGCAAACACACACTACAGAATGATTCCAGCTTCATATGTCCAACAAAACAGAGTCTGCCTGTAAATATGAACAGCTATCTCCAATGCTGCCTTGGGGAAACCCATTTTTATGCAAAGTGGATGGACCCAATCCTATCCAATTTTCCAGAGCCGATGCAGCCACAGTGTAGCCACAAGATAAGTACCGTGCTAGAGTGAACGACCCTGAAGGAACACAGAGGAGTAATGTGCAACACCAGTGAAAGTAAGTATTTGGCATGCAACATTGGAGATTCCACTGTATCAGGCACTTAAACATCGCACTTTTCATCGCATTTTCAATGGGGGACATAAATGGACCTAACTCTCTCTGCATTGCAACCAGTCTGAATATTTGCATAGGGAGGGCTGGGAGAAAATTCAGATCGAGGAAATATTGCTGGTACCTCCCTGGCTGTGACAGGAATTTCCTCTCCCAGTGCTGCTTGATATTGTTTCAACTTCTCCAGCATCACCTCATCGGATGGATAGAACAGCAAGTAGGTTGCTGCGCATTCAGCAGCAAGGACCTGATTCCCAACTGAAAGAGAGGAGATCAGCTTGGTCACTGTTGCTCCATCGACCATGCAAGCAATGTGGATGCCATGACCCTTGGACAGGCCAAGCACCCAGAGGAGGAGCTAGGGTCCGGTGCAGCCCATGAAATTTTTGTACACCCCCCCCCAAGTACCAACAAACTCATTTCATATATTAACTATAATAATTAATGAATGATAAATTAATAATAATCCCAAAACATTCACAGAAATGTAACATTTCATCCCCCAGACCCTTACAGTACAGCACACACCCTAATAAAAATGGGTCTCCCTATGGGGGAGAAATGGGGGAGAAAGGTGGGATATAAATTCAATAAATAATTCAATAAATAATAAATAATAATTTATTCTTATTAAATGGCAACCCCGTGGCAAAACCACCACCGCAGAGGCCTGGCACCTGGGGCCCAGGCCCCCCCCAGGCCCCTCCTTAGCTACGCCACTGCAGGCACCTCTCACTCCCTCGCAGCTGAACAATCCTTTGCTTACCTCGATCATAGGCAAACTGCAGCAAATCAAAATGAGATGGGATGAAGTCTTCGGTGGAAGACACTCTCCCTGGCTTGGTGGCAATGTCGAGGATGCACTTCTGCCTGCACTTCAAGACTTGGATGTAGTGGGCTATAAAGCAAAGAGAGACTATGTCTGCCTCCAGCGCCACAGTGGGGCTGTCTGGTCTACAAAGCTGGGGCACTTGGGAGGCAGGATGTGTTTCTCCAAGGGCTGCCAGGTGCTTCCTGTCTCAAAACGAACACCTTTTCTCTCAGGAAGCCTCATAGAAGACAAGAGCTGAGACCAACATCACCAATATTCAAAATCTACCAATGTGTCCAATTTGCAATTTACCTTGATGTTTGAAATCTCTGTCCTTTAGACTTGTTGGAATCACTTTGGTGGTGTGTTGATTTTGACAGGCATGAAACCTTATTCACTGTTAACCGCCAAACAAGTCTGGTGCAAAATAGTGCACTGCAAAAAAATCTAAACATCAACTCAGGCAGGCAAGAGTTGGGAGGAGAAGGAGCCAAATAGGAGCACAAGGAAAGGGAAAGGGAGGAGTCTGATGGTGTTCGAGACTTCCTGTTCACTTGCTAGTGGGGAGGGGCAGCAGGGGAAAGGAACAAAGGTAGAGAGGCTGGAGATGAGAAAACAGCAAGGGAGGGAACACTTATTAAACTACACAGCAGGGACACATGATATACATTCTGCGGAGTCAAATACAGATTGAAATATATAATGTGAAAACATCTGTGCAACCCTGTCCTATGCATGCTTACTGAGAGAAAAACACACTTTCCACTGTGTTCAATGGGACTTACTCTGAAGTAAGCTTGCATAGGACTGAAACCTTAACTGTCACAGGATAAAAACGGCGAGTTTTTACTTCTTGGAGGTATTTTTGTTGTATTGTGTTGAACAGGCCTTAAATTACATACAGTCATTTCCAGTCTGGAGTGTTCTTAATAGTCAGGACTGCAGCCCAGGTGCCCCTTCAGACTTTTGGTGTTACCTGCAATGGCTTCATAGAGGCCAAGCGGCATCTCCTCTTCATCCTCCTCCTCCTGGGGGCCCTCGCAAAGAGCTCGGCAGTCCTCCAGCGCCAGGAGTCCTTCTCTGAGCGACTCCTCCAGCTTTGTCACCGCCTGCTGGTAGTCATCCATACTGTAATGATGCACTCCTGTTTCATATGCCACCTGTAGGGCCACAAAGCCACACCCGCTCCTTAATGTCTGAACAAGCACAGGGCTGTGGCTTTCTCACATAGTAGTGCTGCCCTCTAGGGGCCTGTTTCAATGTAACATGTAGAGGCCTCATTCTGAGGGCCAAGCTGTTTGTGGCCATCAGACGTTCCAGCGTCTTTTTTTAAAGCTTAAAAAAATTGTCTTGGGACATTAACATCAGAGGAGGTGTGCTTAACCCTTTCCTCTGCGTTGCTTTCCTAACCGAAAACACCCCTGTGAAACTGCTGTTAACCCTGCTGCAAAATAAGGCAGGTGCCACATTGTACCTGCTACCTTCACCCTGGCTTGCTTGCCCTGGTATTCCTCCATTAGAGCACAACACTTGGCTAATGGTCCTGCACAAGATCGATGCAGTCCACACATACAGCCTCTCACAATGAGTGCTCCCAGGGAAAGAGAGATCTGCCTTTACCTGGGACACTTCCCACACTTTCTGGGTGTGCTTCACTACCTGCCAGCCCAGGACTGCAAGGAGCTGCCATCCTGAAAAGTGTCCACGAAATAGCGGATGCCAAAATCCTACTATAACCTACTATTCCTGTAGCTATACTTGAAGTTAACTCAAGCTATTTAATATAAGAACAAGCCCCTAGTACTAGCAGCTGACTTGCATTTAAACTTTTCCGTTTAAACTTTTTGCTTTTCAGAACTTACGGAAAACTACATGAGCTTGAACTAGTCACCATTCCATAAAACACCTTCTTTCATATTGTCTGATCTTCTTCTAGGCTGGACAAGGGAAGGCAGTGTTGCTGGTCATATGTGCACTCCCACAAAAAGAATCCCATATTTTAAAATAAAAAGTAAGTGCAAAGTTACTTACACTGGCATAAGTGCACTTACACCAGTGCATCTACTGTTACACCGGTGCAAGGTTACACAGGATTGCGCTGACAAAAAGTAAATCACATAAAAGGAAACACAAATTAATTTTTCCCCAATTCCCGTGATTTCTAAGGGCCAAACTAGACAAGATGTGGGAGATCTGTGACTGGATCTCATGACGTTTCCTCTTTTTCTTCAGAACAGCTACAGAAGACCCTGAACTGAAACTGGAGAAACCCTTTTCTTCTGTGCTGCCAAAGCTATTATTTGTTGTCCTCAGTGGGGTAGGTCAGGAAAATGGCAGAAAAGAACAGATTAAGCCTTCACTCCCAGCATCACAGTCCTAATTCCCTTGCCCCTACCACCCTTGCCCCTACCTAATTACCCTCCTTGCCCCTACCACCCCATGGCTGCTTTGAAGGAAAAAAGGAAATGCCAGATCCGTCATGCATTGAAAAAACATATTCTTCATGTTCTAGGCAGGTAGAAACATCTGAACAAGAACACTGCACAAAAATAAATACCTGTCCTGCAGATACAGTTTGGAATCCACTAAAATGATATGCAAAATACATCAATTATGAATATCAGTAAGTAGAATTGCTAATTATCCTTCAGCCCATGATCAATTTACCAGTGTAGCCTTTGCTGGTGAGCCTCTCCTATTTCAGAGGAAGTGGCCCATCAGAAACCCTGTCTGTCACGGGGGTCTCAAATGGCAGGGTTTTTACGACCGTGGGCTCCAAGCTCTACAAAACAGCCCTTCTGGCCCTGTGGCATCCGGATTCCCATAAGATTCTCACCCAGTGTGACATGGCCTCCAGATCCCGAAAACTTTCTGATTTCACCCCTGCCATGCGCCGATATTTCTCGATGTCTTCGCCCATCTGTAGGTGTTGTGGATTGGCCACAAAGAAGGTGTGAGCTGAAGAAACCGCTTCATCCAATTTCTTAAGCTGTAGAGAAAAAAACAGGTCTATTTGGAAGCAACCGTAGACCACAAGGACACCATTTATTTATTTATTTTTCGCATTTTTATACCGCCCTTCCTCCAAGGAGCTCAGAGTGGTGTACATATTTCCTCCCCTCCTTTTTGTCCTCACAACAACCCTGTGAGGTAGGTGGGGCTGAGAGATAGTGACTGGCTCAAGGTCACCCAGGAAGCTTCGTGGCTGAGCGGGGATTTGAACCTGGATCTTCCAGGTCTAAGTCCGACTCCCAAACCACTACATTGAATTGTAGAATACAATTCATAGAATTGTAGAATACATAGATTGAAGTGGGAAGGCAAGGAGCAAGGTCCTCCCTTGGGTTACTTTTCAAAAGCCAGCAAACAAGAGCAGTCTTTATTAAGTATACGTTTAGAAAAAAAATATTATTATTAACAGTATTTATATACCGCTTTTCAACAAAAAGTTCACAAAGTGGTTCACAGACAAAATAGAATGATTAAATGGCTCCCTGTCCCAAAAGGGCTCACAATCTAAAATATATGATACTTGCGGCCCAAAGTAAGCAGTGCCGGCAGAGAGGCTTGCGCTACTCCACTGGCACCGCAGAATGGAGCAGCGCCATGGTGGAACAGTAAGGCCCTGCTGGGAGGGGGAGGAGCAAGGGAGGGCGGAACGGAGTGTTCCGAGGAGGTAGGATTGGAGGATCGGACCCAGGAAAGGGGAGGGATCAGCGGAGGCCTCCTCTGCCATATCCCACTCCCCTTCCTGGGCCTGTTCGGCCTTACACAGGCCTCTCAAACAATGTACACCAGCAAAATTGCTGGCATGCATTCAAGAAGACCCAAGGCGGCTGGTGCGTTACTTGGGGATGGGTAAAGAGGGGGCTGGGGCAAACGTCCCTTTTACCCTGAGGAGGCCGCCAGCTGCTCCAGGGCAGGCCCAATCCTGCACAGGATGCAGTGGGCGCCTTATGTGCACTGCCGTGTCCTGCTAGGATTAGGCTGTAAATTTCTACTCTGGGGTCACTACCGGGAAGGTGATGAAAAGGATGCAGGAGGAGGGAACAGTAACAAGGTGCATCCTGGGTCTGAAAAGGTTAAGAGCCATTGATTACAGGGCAGGCTGCCAAATCCGGTGATGCTTTAAAAAAGCAAAGAGGAGACTCAACTCAAAAATCATTCCCTACTTATTTTCCCTTCTTTGTTTTGCCTCTGGATTCTGGCAAACACCTGAAAGAGTGAAGGCAGTGCCAGTGAGCAGCACTCTAATACGGAACCCGCCACAGTTTTACGCAAAAAGCGCGATCTGGGATATTTTTTCGGCAACTGCTCTGCATTAACGCAGCCCAGGCAGGCAGGAAGGGAGGGGGGGGGAGTGGTAGCAGCCACATCAGCAGCAGCAGCGAAAGGGCCTCTCCTTCTCTGCCGCTCACCTTGAAGAAGGCGACTTGCAGGTAGTTGTAGGGCTCCCTCGCCTCAAATTCCTGCTGGATCAGTCGGCTGGCCCTGTGACGGGACGGCTGCCCCCCGAGCCTGCGTCCCAGACACTCCTCCAGGCAGTCTGCCCGCTGCAACACGCGATCGAAGAAGCCGGTTTCCCAGGCCTGGGAAGGCGTCTGACCCCCAAAGCTGGCCTCGCCCTGGCATCTGCCCTGGCACTCGCGGCGCACGTCCCGCAGCTGGGAGTAGCTGTGCAGGGAGCGCTGCAGGAGTTCTGCAGCCCGTGGCCAGTCCTGGGCAAAATACGCCCGGATCCCATCTGCGTAGAGCAAGTCATAAGGGGTCGGCTGGCTGCTTGTCCCTGGACAGAACAGGCAGCTACTTAAGGCAAGGAAGAGAAGGACGAGGAGGGGAAAGGAAGGCATGACTGAGGGGGCTCAGAGAGAGAGAGAGAGAGAGAGAGAGAGAGAGAGAGAGAGAGGATGCTGGGAAGAGAGAGGCGTTGAGAAGGAAGGGTGGCGAAAAAAAGGCAGAAGTGAAGCAAAGTCAAAGAGAGAAAGGGAGCGACGCACGGGAGGGCAGCAAGGCTTGCAAGCTGCAAGCGTCGTCTGAAGAGGGCTGAAGGGGGGGGGGGAGAGGTGCCTTTTCTGTTTTCCTCTCTTGCGTTTGGTTGGAGCGGGAAAGGGGCCTGCGTTGCTGCTGGCAGAACAAACGTAGAAGGCGGAGACAGACCCAAAAAACCACAAAACTCTCCAGAGCTGCCAGAGGCTAGACGTCCCTTCCAGAAGCAGCGGAGGACCCGAGGCAGCAGGAAGGCCCAGGCTGGGGAAGGGAAGACACCAGAGTGGGTAAAACGTCAGACCACTGGACCAGGGCCAGATTCAACATACCTTGGACGTCATCATGATGAGGGGAAGAGGAAAAGGCTATATTATAAGACTGTGACATTAGACTAAGCTGGAAGTAAAACAAGGTTGATGGAAGTGATGTACTGCTTCCCACACAACCTTTTCTGGGGGTAGCAACAACAACACCCCAATTTGTGGTCATCTTGGGCAGGGGGCAATATGGCAGTGGGAGTTAGTCGCATCAGGTAAGAGGAAGGTGCACTAACTGTATCAGAGGCATGGCACCTTCTGGTCCTTCTCCCAGCCTGGAATCCAACATGCCTAAAAAACTGGTGCTGCTTAATACCTGGACAGTTGGTGGGAAGAAGACTTCAGCCAAACAGGCTGATGTGATGCGGCATGTATTACACAGCGGCCTGAGTGACTGGATGAAGGAAGCAAGGGGAGTTCTACTAGCCCTATCCCAGCTGTGTCCACCAGCTTCCAAGTGCAGCACCAGCCTTGGTCCAGTGGATGGGGAGGTCGGTGTGGTAGTCGCGGGGGGGGGGGGGACTACTGGGATTCCGCTTCCTTTCATAAGAACATAAGAAGAGCCCCGCTGGATCAGGCCAAAACACTGGCGTCGACAGGGGGCGGTGGGGGGGGCGGGCCGCCGGGGGGTGTCGCGCGTCTAGGGGTGACGCGCGATCACCCCCCCACTTACAGTTTGGAGCGGAGGGTGGGCCCGCCCGCCCTTCCCTGTGTCCGTTTGGCTCCAAAATGAGCCGAAAACGGAGCGGGGAGGGCGCTCTGCTCCTGCGCGTGACGTCACGCGCAGGGGCGGAGCCTCCCCTTAAGGGCGACGCGCGCCCCCGCTCTGGGGTGACGCGCGTCGTCGCAACGCGCCTGGGCCAAAAGCCCATCTAGTCCAGCTTCTTGTATCACACAATGGCCCCACCAGATGCCTCAGGGAGCACAAGACAACAAGATAACCTGTTTCCCGTTGTTACTCCCTTGGACCTGGCACAGAGAAAACCCACTTCTAAAACCAGGAGGTTGCTTATGGCTTGTAACCTGTGGTGGTCTTTCCCGGTGCTCCATCTGACTGTTGTCACACTTTGTGTACCTGTGTACCTGGTGCAATAGGTACCATGCAATAGGATAGGGATTGTGTTGGTGCACTGCCCACCCTGCTGCCCAAGAGCTCTTCCTGCCTGGGCTAATGGAGGTGGTCTTGGGCATAGTGTGGAGGCCCCCAAGTGTGATTGTCTTGGGGGACTTCAACATTTACGCTGTGAGGCTGCTTTGTCTGGTTCAGGTTGGGATTTCATAGCCTCCATGACAACCACCGGCTTGTTGCAAATTACAGATAGTCCTACACATGCGGCAGGTCATTTGCTCAGTTTGGTATTTTGTATGGTTGAGGATGGGAGTGATCTATATGGGTGGAGGAGCAAAATGTGATTCCATAATCATGGACGGAGCACTGTTGAACTGTGAGTTGACTCCACACACCTCTACAAGGGTGACAGAACAGACAAAGAAAATATTTCTTTACCCAGTGTGTAATTACTCTGTGGAACTCCTTACCACAGGATGTGGTGATGGCACATCACATTATACCAGGATACAGTTATCTTGTTGTCTTGTGTGCTCCCTGAGGCATCTGGTGGGCCACTGTGAGATGCAGGAAGCTGAACTAGATGCGATTTTGGCCTGATCCAGCAGGGCTTTTCTTATGTTCTTATATTAAGGGTGGGGGCCCATTAGAATGGTCTGCCCTGGAGGCTTTATGTCTCATGGACTCCTGATGTCTTTTGGGGACTTTCCCATTGGAATGGTTGGTGGTCCTACCAAGGCCATGGCCTCTCTCTGGAATGAGATAATGGGCCGATGATACGATCATGCCTCGACTTTCTTTCTCAGTTGGCCAAGTCCATTCAGATCCTTGGTATGCCACTGAGCTGCAAGCAATGAACTGAATTGGCAGACAGCTACAGCAGAAACTCTTAGTGAATCCAGCGAAACAAAGACTGGAGTCCACTTTAGGACCTACTGTATGGTGGTGCTGGTGATGGAAAAGTCTTATTTGCCACTAGTGCATCTACACAATGCTGTGCAGCAGAGATTTTTCGAGTACAGGATACATCTTGCAGGAGAGTCCTAGGGAACAGCTTGAAACCTCGGTGGCCCGCTGTGGCCAGCTTGCATTACATTTTTCGATAAATTATCTTGTGCTTGCTTGGATGCCATAGTTATGACAGAGCACCAGTTTTCAACTGGTGCAAATTGCTGCCACCTCGCTGTTAATAGGCACTCAGCAGTATAACACCAGCCTTGTACCAGTTCAGTAGCGTAGCTGGACCCGCGCCAGTGGGGCGGTGGGTGGGGTGACGCATCATTGCCCCGCCTGCCCCACCACCGGGATGGCCTTGATCCGGAGCCAAATGGATCAGGGCCATTCCAGTGGTGACACAGGCGGGGCGATGATGCGTCACCCTGCCCACCACTCCATTGGCACAAGTCCAGCTATACTACTGTACCAGTTACCTTGGTTACTAGATATTAAAAGGCAAAGGTATCCCTTGACTAAGTCCTGTCGTGTCCGACTCTAGGGTGCGGTAGGGTGCTCATCTCCATTACGAAGCTGAAGAGCCAGCGTTGTCCGAAGACAATTCCGTGGTCATGTGGCCGGCATGACTCTCCTTGCCACAGCGCGTAGCATGCAGCTAGAACACGGAGCGCTGTTTATCTTCCCGCAAGCGGTACCTATTTATCTACTCGCATTAACATGCTTTGGAACTGCTAGGTTGGCAGGAGCTGGCCAAGCAACGAGAGCTCACCCCATCGTGGATTCGAACTGCTGACCTTTCAATCGACAGCTCATGGTTCAGTGGTTTAACCCACTGCGCCACCCGCTGGCCTTTAGATGGGCTTTAGGACCCTGGAAAAACAGCTAAGAGATGGAGATGTGGCAGAAGCCTGGCTAGAAGGAAAGGACTGCAGCTGGAAGTATATCACACAGTACAGTATAAAAGAGGGACAGAGAAAAACGGAGGTGTTCTAGTGTTGTTGTTGTTCAGTCGTTTAGTCGTGTCCGACCCTTCGTGATCCCATGAACCATATCCCGCCAGACCTTCCTGTCCTCCACTATCTTCCTGAGTTCGCTCATTTTCATGTTCATTGCATCGGTGATGCTGTCTAACCATCTCATCCTTTGCCTTCCCCTTCTCCTTTTGCCTTCAATCTTTCCCAGCATCAGAGTCTTCTCCAGAGAGTCCTCTCTTCGCATTAGGTGGCCAAAATATTGGAGCTTCAGCCTCAGTACCTGTCCTTCCAGGGAACAGTCAGGGTTGATTTCCTTTAGGATTGACTGATTTGATCTCCTAGCAGTCCAAGGGACTCTCAGGAGTCTTCTCCAGCACCACAGTTCGAAAGCATCTATTCTTTGGCGCTCAGCCTTCCTTATGGTCCAACTCTCGCAACCATACATTGCTACTGGGAACACCATCGCCCTGACTATACGAACTTTTGTTGGCATGGTGATATCTCTGCTTTTTATTATGCTATCTAAATTTGCCATAGCTTTCCTTCCAAGGAGTAAGCGTCTGGTCCCACGGTCTGCTTTCCCTAGAATCCCCAAATGTCAGTGTTTACAACATGTCTAAGGGACCCCCAATGTGATATAATCACCTTCCAAAAAATTCCCAGGTATTCCATACATCTGGGGCAGAGGCGTTGTATTCACCACTCATTGGGTTTTAAGGTATGAACCACTCATTGGGCTTTAAAGGGACATTCTTCATTCATTCCTATGGATTGCATAGACCTGACAACACAAGATCTCAAACAAACACATAGTTGTGTTTTACACACAGCTTCTGTGCTTCAGGGGTGTTTAGGGCTATGACTCAGCTAAGTGTACCCCAAGTTACAAGTCCATTCCTCCAACGGGTTTTTTTATGAGCCTTCAAATCCTTGACATACTGCAGTTTAGTTGTGAGTGCCGCATGAAAATGCTCAACAAACACAATGTTGTGCTTTACACACAGCTTCTGTGCTTCAGGGGTGTTTAGGGCTATGTCTCAGCTAACTGTACCCCAAGTTTCAAGTCCGTTCCTCCAACTTTTTTTTAATGAGCCTTCAAATCCTTGACATACCGCAGTTTAGTTGTGAGTTCCACCCGAAAATGCTTGAAGATCACAATGTTGTGCTTTACACACAGCTTCTGTGCTTCAGGGGTGTTTAGGGCTATGTCTCAGTTAAGTGTACCCCAAGTTACAAGTCCGTTCCTCCAATGGTTTTTTTATGAGCCTTCAAATCCTTGACATACTGCTGTTTTTGTTGTGAGTTCCGCACGAAAATGCTCAACAAACACAATGTTGTGCTTTACACACAGCTTCTGCGCTTGAGGGGTGTTTAGGTCTATGTCTCAGCTAACTGTACCCCAAGTCCTTTCCTCCAACGTTTCTTTTTAAATAATTCTTTTTTATAGGTCCTGGCAGTTTGTTTGCTGAGACTGCCTGCCCTCTGGGTTTTAATTTTTAAAAGGCATCTCAGCAGGACGCTAGCAGCACAGCAGGACGCTGTTACAACAAAGGCTGTTACTCCACCCTACCCCACATAGCTGGAGGCTAATTCCTGACTTGAATTGCTTGAATTTCTTGTAATCAGTGGAGGCTGGAGAGATAATTCTTATCTCTCCAGCCTCAGGCTCAGCCTGATGAAGGGGGAAAGAAACCCCCTCCCCCAGCTACATTGAGCTGGTTGCAGAAATCCATTATAACAAGAGGTGCAAGCCTGCAAAAACAGACAGTTTGATGCTGGAGCCAGAATTCTTACTGCCCCAGCCTTGACCCCCCCCCCTGCACACATAAACTAGGCTCAGCCTGAGGGGGGGGGGAATAGAAAAAACCCAGTAACAAACAGCCAACTTACAGGAGCAGCATTAGTGTTCCCTTTAAGTTCCAATGAGTGTTTTGAGCAACGCCTGGTGTTGCGCCTGTTTACAGCTGTGTATAGCTGCTCCCCTGCACCTGAGGTGCTCCCAACAAGGTGGATTCAAAAGCCAGGGCCCTGGCCATGAGAAAAAAGCCAGAAATCCACTCACAAAGTATAGGAAATGATGCAATATGATGAAAATAACTGCATTAGGTCTATTTTGTTACCCATAAAGATCCAATGAGGGGTTTGAGCAACGCCTGGTGTTGCTCCTGTTTACAGCTGTGTACAGCTGATCCCCTGCACCTGAGGTGCTCCAGACAAGGTGGATTCAAAAGCCAGGGCCCTGGCCATGAAAAAAAAGCCAGAGTTTCATTTTTAATTTCAGTGAGGAGGGGGTGCCCTGCAACCAATTCCTGCGCCTATTTTTCCGTAAAAACAGTGGTCTTTGCTCTTCTGGGGGGGGTGTCAGTGGGGTGATCCTAGAACTCTGAAAAAATCTTTGAAAAATAGGTTCACCTGTCTAATTTCCACAAAAAAAATTCCAGAAAAATTGGGTGTTGCTCTAAACCAGTGGTGGCCAACCTTTCAACATGAATGCTGGCCCTTTAAATGGTTGCATAGGTGAGGGCATTTCAGCAGGTGCAGCTTCTTTAGCAGCACCATCAGCACTTGCAGCTGCCAAGATTCTGTCTTCTACACAACTCTTAAGAATGCAGAGGCCCTAAAGCCCTAATGGTTAGGCTTACCATATCCAAAGGGGGACAGGGTGCCTACACCTTTAACCATTGTAAAAAGAGGGAATTTGGGCAGGTGCAGCTTGTTGCACCCTTCCATTATGAGCTGCACCTGCCCAAATTCCCTCTTTTTACAATGGTTAAAGGTGTAGGCACCCTGTCCCCCTTTGGATATGGTAAGCCTACTAATGGTAGAAGGTTGGCCACCCCTGCTCTAAACACTCAATGGACCACCTACGGGTGTTGCGATAGACACTCAACGGGACCATATGGGTTTCATGGCTGCTGTCTCCTGTGTGTGTTGGGGTTGTGTGAGACTGCCAACTTGCAGGACAAAAACACTGTCGTCTTCAGGATACAAAAGCTTGAGAAATAGTCCTGCAATAGGCCTGAAGGAAGTGTTCCTAACTCTCCAGACCAGTTGCAGATATATTGCAAAACACATGACTCCAGGAATATTTCAGGTGTAAGTCTGTGGGAAAAGTCTCTGATTTTTATTTATTGACGCACAATGTTTGTATATTTTAAAACCTCCTGTAGATTGCCCCACTCCACCTGCCATATAGGGATGATAACACTGGCCTACCTTAACAAGCTGTTGTAAAGATTACTGAGGAAATACATATTTGAAGCATTTTGAAGCAGGAGTTCTATACTCGCTTCTGGTTGTTATGCATTCTCTTTTTCCTCTCTTAGCATCTAGTGTGCTGCCATGGTATGCGAGTTGATCTGTGGCTGACCCAGTTGGCTCTGTTAAGTCTCATTAAGCAGGCGCTGAATCACTTTAATGAAGCAACATAATTATTAATACATTTAAAAAATGAGACACATGTGACACTCCAAATATAGATTTTTTAATACCATCCTGTCCCACGCTTGGCAACCAATAAGTGTTTCTCATAAAGGGAGGAGCTAAGAAAGAGAGAGGGAGAGTTGGAGCTAACAGTGTTACCAAGGGGATAGAGCTGACAAGAGTGCCCTCGACGATGCTCACAATCGTCACCTGAGAGCAAAATACTGGGGTGTCTTTTCCAGCCATGCCACTTACCTGTCCCCATGCGTCTTCCCACTGCATCAGGACCCAGACTGGACACCATTCCCTCCCCCACTGATTAAGTGAGAAACATGAGGACCTAAATTATCCCTTTTGGTCCTGGGATGGGGAAATATGTTTTACTTAAAAATCCAGAGAACAGCAAATGCTTTGGTGCCATTTCATCAGAGGAGCTCCTAGCAGGTCTTTGCCTCATGAGCCACCATAGTCCATTTGCTAGGATCCTGGTCTCCACTGTAAAGATACAGATGTTCACCACCAGTCAGCGAACACCGTCTATTCCTGTCAGAGCCATCTTCCTGCTCAGCACCATCTAGGGAGTGGTGTCTCTCACGCTGCACTATGAATGGGAGCCGTGAGTGACGTGGACTGCCAGCTGGAGAGGGTGCTGGTGTTTCGTCAATGAAGGTGGTGATCTCATCACGGAAAAAGCAGGCGGTAGAGCCAGGACCAGGTCCCCGGGCAGCCAATCCGGCTTCCAGGAACTGTCGGAGTGTTGTGAGTTCAGCTTCGTGAGGCCGTCGACGGTGATGGTGGTAGTTGTGGAGTTCGGGGGGCAGAAAACCAGGGGCTCTTCCTGGTTTGTGGGGAGTGGCCACTCGGATGTCATCAGATGAGGACCACTTGTGAAGGAAGGAAGGAGTGGAGCGGTGGGAAGAGAAGATGTTGGTCTCATCATGGGACATCCTCCGAGAGAGAGGGACCTAAAAGGAAGGAAGTGGAGAAAGGGATTGTTTGTCACATACAGGTAAGTTCAGTACAAAAAGATTCATTAGAAGACATGAAATAGATAAAATACTCTCACACGCATGCATGTGCATGCGCGCGCGCGCGCACACACACACACACACACACACACACACACACACACACACACACGGCTCCTTCCCCTTCTTTACAAAACAAGTCCCAGCTGGCTCATAGCAAAATGTTTTGAGATGGAGGGACTTAAAGGCACACATTGCAAGACAATGAAAAAAGCAGAAACCTAAAATAATTCACAGCGCAATCCGACTTAACTTTTGTGCCGGTGTAACCAGCGGCGCAGTGAGAACAGGAGGCCCCAGAACGGAAAAGGGATTCAAATCCCCTCCAAAAGAGGAATTCAAAGGGGATTTGAATCCCTTTTCCGTTCTGGGGCCTCCCATTCTCGCTGCACCACTGGTTACACCGGCACAAAAGTTAAGTCGGATTGTGGTGTCAATGTTTTTAACACTATTAAATAATTTTACTTAAATGTTAATGTAATTAAAAATAACAGCCGGGGGCCTATGTGCTTGTCAGTCACCCAGGCTGGCCCATACATGAGTCCAACTGAAGCAGTTGCCTCAGGCAACAAATTGGTGAGCAGCACCCATATCTGTCCACTACAGATTTGTTATGAGGATAACCTGGGATATCCCCATGTACATCACTCTGAATCCTTTACAGGAAGGGTTGAGTACAAATGTGATTGATATGACTATTGTGCAAATGTTCAAATGTACTTCAGGGCATGTGTCCAAATGAGATGCTACAGGGACATGTGGCTGCTGACATCAATCCCAAATCCCATTCCAATGTTTCCTGGGTAACCTCTACTGAAAGAAAACATGACAGCAACCAGTGAAGTAGAGCAGAAGCAGGGAAACAAAGCACCATGATTTCAGGTCATGTATTTCACTAGACAATACTGGGGAGATGTGAAAAGGGGTGATATGGGTTGGCAGCAGCTATATGTCCCCCGTAACATCTTGTTTGGCCCTTATTGCTGGGTAAGCTCTAACATTCTCCTTTTAGAATTTAGGGAGGGGGCACACTCAGTGAGAGCACATACTTTGCATGTAGAAGGTCCCAAGATCAGCCCCCATAATCTCCAGTTTAAAAAATCTCAGGGAGTGGATTTAGGGAAGACCCCTGCTTGGGCTAAATTCGTTGTTCCCAACCCATGGTCCTAAAGTAACCTAACGTAATTCAACGTTTTTAACACTACTAAATAATTTTACTTAAATGTTAATGTAATTAAAAATAACAGCCAGGGGCCCATGTGCTTGTCAGTCACCCAGGGTGGCCCATACATGAGGGTGGTCCGTGAGGCCTCCAGTCGTTCAGGGGGAGCGACACAAGCGCCGCCCGAGTCTTCAGCCCCTGCTGCGGGTCTGCTGACGAGGCTTGGAGCGTGGAGTTGGGAAGGGCCCACCCACCTGCCCGCCCACGGACCGTTTGGCTGTGAAATCCCAGCAATCTGGAAGCAATCTGCGGTGACGTGGCACCATTGCGTCACCACCAAACAACTTCTGGGTTCCCAGGGTGGTCCGTGGTGCCTCGAGTTTCGCTGCACCGGTCTGCGGTCTCCTGACAGTTGGGAACCACTGAGCTAGATGGATCAACAGTCTGATTCTGTATAAGGCAGCTTCATATGCTGAGATCTCTGTTTATATGTTTTAAGCGTTGGTAGGTATGAGTAGATTGTGTTTAACATAAGAAGAGCCCTGCAGGATCAGGCCAAAGGTCCATCTAGTCCAGGCAGCTTCCTCTATCACACAGTGGCCCCACCAGATGCCTCAAGGAGCACACAGCCAACAAGATAACCTGTTTCCTGCTGTCACTCCCCTGCACCTGGCACAGAGAAAACCTACTAATAACCAAACCCTCTCCAAACTGACCATGGAAGAGTGAGCAGCTTACCTGCAGGTAGTGCACCCTGTCATGGGGCAAGAGCATGTGGTGCACTGGAAGCAGCTTGGGATCCCGCTTCATAGCTGCAGCGCCATTGGCATCAAAACGCACCTTGCAGATTCTTCCGTCACCATAATCATCCCCGGTGCCATCTGGAGGATTAAAAAAAGCTCTGATACGTGCAAGAGACAATTTAATGAGAGAGAAAAAAAATCAAATGCAATCCCATCAAGTTTTGAGACAAACAGCTCTTCAACAGGGGATAAAGCTATGCAAACTTCAACTCCTGAAAGAGCTGTATTTTCCTGCTTAACCATTTTCCCCCTTTATTAGAATCTTTTATTTTCATTTCATCTTTCAATTTTGTGTTGGTCAACAAATGCACACTCACAGCCTTTATCAACAAATGGTCAACAAATTGATGCGATCTGATCCATCAATTGCCTATTTGATTTCAATCAAATGCTGTAACATATGTTAGCAAACTAGGAATGCCACACATAAAAAGCAGTTGACTTTTTGATAGTTTTTGATTGTTTCTTGGCACAAGTCTGCTAGTGAATGCAGAAATGAGGGGGCTATGTGCCTGCCTCCAGCCTTCTATGAATTAAGAACTCATTCTCCAAAGTCATCCACAATATGCATATAGGGAAGAATTCTCCAGGAAATTCTTCAGCATAAGCCCCAGTGAAAGGAGTGGGAGTTGCACAAGAGCACAACATGCACTACTACATTTATTTCAATGGGGCGTGTGCAGAAGAGATTCCCAGAAGATGATGCCTGAAAACACCAGATTTTCCTTTCCTAAAGATATACAGTATTATTTGCCTACTGCTTTTACTGTTGTGGCTATTACTGTTGTTTTAAGTTTCAAAAGGTGTTTTCATTTTAAAGAGGGCATATTTTATTGTCTGGCTGAGGAGGTCTGAGCAGGGGGTCCTGCTCAGTTGGTAGATCTGAAGGACGGCAGTTCGGGATGACCGGAAGTATCCGTGTGCTGTCGGAGAGCTGTCAACACACCACTGACAAGCTGCAGAGCCTCGGTGAGAGAGAGAAGCTGCAGCTGGCACCGTGAGTGGGAATCAAGGTTGCTTGTCAGTCGAAGCAGGGTTCTATGAAAGACTGGAATATACTGTATTATAAAAACCCCTTGGGGTTTAGAAAGCCTGGCCGTGTAAACCATATATATAACACTGAATTGTTAGAACACTTACATGTATGTATGATAATGTGGGATTTAGATATATATCAAATACATGAATTAAATACAGCCATAACTCAATTTAATAGTAGATGCTCCCATTCTTCCATAACTCTTGCAGTTTATCAACACTCCCCTATGATCTGTAGAAAAATGACAGGTCAAAAAGAACATAAGAACAGCCCTGCTGGATCAGACCAAAGGCCCATCTAGTCCAGCTTCCTGTATTTCACAGTGGCCCCACCAGATGCTTCAGAGAGCACATGAGAAAACAAGATACAGTACCTGTATCCTGTTGCCACTCCCTTGCACGGGCATACAGAGAAACCTACTTCTAAAACTAGGAGGTTGCTTATGGCTTGTAACTTGTGATGGTCTTTTCCTCCATGAATCTATCCAATTCCTGTTTAAAGGCCTCTAGGCCAGGTGCCATCGCCACATCCTGTGGCAAGGAGTTCCACAGATCAATTACACGTTGGGTGAAGAAATATTTTCTTTTGTCTGTTCTAAAACCACCTTTTACAGCTCTATTAGGTTAACAACCCTCTCCATTTCAAACCTGCATCGGTGGCCTGGATGTTTTAAAACATGAGCAAAGAGTTACATAATGCCACCTTCTGCACAAGTCGTAGGCCAAGAGGTGCAAGGAGCCTTGAAGGCATCTTCTTCCAGTTGGGTTGGCTTCAAAGGCAAATATCTATATGCCAAATGATCTCTGGCAAGACTTTGTTGTTGTTCAGTCGTTAAGTCGTGTCCGACCCTTCGTGATCCTATGAACCATATCCCACCAGGCCTTCCTGTCCTCCACTATCTTCCTGTGTTCGCTCATTTTCATGTTCATTGCATCGATGATGCTGTCTAACCATCTCATCCTTTGCCTTCCCCTTCTCCTTTTGCCTTCAATCTTTCCCAGCACCAGAGTCTTCTTCAGAGAGTCCTCTCTTCGCATTAGGTGGCCAAAATATTTGAGCTTCAGCCTCAGTACCTGTCCTTACAGAGTGGTTAATGTTTAAACCGAGGAAGATGTTCCTTGCAGAATCACAGCCCTTCCCCCTCAGCCCCACTGTAAGGGCACTGGCTGTGGTAACTCAGAAGAGAGGGGGAGGCACTCTGAACTGCAGTGAGGTCCAGCATTTAAATTAGGTGCAAAAGCTGAGATTTCGTATTGGGCAAAGTTACAAGGCCACTTAGAGAAACCTCCCCCCTTTCACCTGGCTTACAGAGAACCTACTTCTAAAACCAGAAGGTTGCTTATGGCTTGTAACTTGTTGATGGACGTTTCCTCCATGAATCTATCAAATCCCCTTTTAAAGGCATCTAGGCCAGGTGCCATTGCCACATCCTGTGGCAAGGAGTTCCACAGATTAATTACACACTGGGTGAAAAAATATTTTCTTTTGTCTGTTGTTTTTTTCTCTCTCCACTCAATTTTAGTGCACCTCCCCCTTGTTCTGGTGTCGTGCGAGAGGGAAAAGAACTTCCCTCTATCTACTCTATCTATCCCATGCATAATTTTATACGTCTCAATCATGTCCCCCCCCTCAGGCGCCTTTTTTCTAGGCTGAAGAGCCCCAAATGCTGTAGCCTTTCCTCATAAGGGAGGTGCTCCAATCCACTAATAATTTTGGTCGCTTTTCTCTGCACCTTTGTTAGAATTGTGCTAAATATGGGTTCATTCTTTAATTTTGTAGGATTTCATTGTTACACGTTTTCCTCTTGTTGCACTGCTATCAAGCATGATGTATTGAAGACTAAACATATTTTTCACTGTGTTGTAATAATAATAATAATAATAATAATAATAAAGCATTCAACCTGAGTGCAGTTTTAAAAACATATATTGAATTGAATAAAAGCTGACAAAATAGGTGACTTTATCAAAGTGATTATGAACAGAGTTGAGAAAGTAAAGAGAAAGAATTCTCCCCCCCCCATCTCAAACTGCTAGTAGAGGTCAGCCAGATTCACTGACTGCCAATAGATAAAGTAGTTCTTTGTACAACCCACAATTAACGCAACATTCCTGGACGTAAAAAGCAGGCGCCCCCACCCTCACCACCGTGTGTTGCTCCCTCCTCTTCCTATGGGGCATCACAGAAAGAACATGGAGCTGGAGAGCTCACCGTCATCCCCATCTTCCTCTGACATTATTGCCACACATTGTTCCCACACCGTACGGACGTCAGCGCGGTAACGTTCGCAGGACCAGATGAAAGAAGGGAGTAGCAGCGTCTGCACCATTGAGCACCAGAGCACGGCCAGCACCATCCAGGTGGGAGCAGTGTCATATCGCAGGCTGAAGAAGCTCACCACCTAAATACAGGGAGACAATGAAGAAGGAGCGAATAACAATTCACAATAAGGTTCCCTAGTCACAATTTGGACTGGAGTCAGCTCATCGTGTTTCCAGAGAGCTGAAAACGGTTTAAAAGGGGGATTGCTGCTTGTACCATCTCACCCTTTCAATAAACACAAGAACTTAAGAAGAGCCCTGCTGGATCAGGCCAAAGGCCCATCTAGTCCAGCTTCCTGTATCTCACAGTGGCCCCACCAGATGCCTCACAAGCTTTGCAGATTTGTATACGCTTTCAAAAACCTGCCAACTGCTTAGAAATCAGAGACAATAGCAGGACAAAAGAAATAAATGTACATCTACATAATGAAAAATGAGCCACTTTCAACGATGTCCGTCTTCAACCTACATGCTACCAGTGACAGAAAAATTCCCTTGGAGGGTTTTGCAAGTGTTTTGCTCTGTCTTGGGATTCCCTTCCTTCCTTTGATCCTGATGATGAACACATCTGGTTGAAAGGAGACAATTATTTCTCTCTGCCTTCCCCAGAGAACAAAATAAAATGTTGTCCAAGGGTTGTCAGATGTCTAGGATTGGCTTGAATAATTCAAAATAATTCACATTGAAATTCAAAAACTGATTGTCTTTCCAGAGTCTAATAACAAATTTGTTTACAATGTTGTGACTTACAGGCTCTCAGTTCTGCCTCCAATCTACTCTCAACCAGGGATGCTCCTATGCTAAAGGGATGATAACAGAGAAGGGAGTTTCCAAATTCTCCTCTTCAACTGCTTGTCCCTAGCCCTTTTCCACTACTTTGTTGAGTCTATCTCACCTGAAAGGTCACCATAAGTGGGATATAAAAGGACTGGGTCTCATGTCTTATGTTGGTGGAGGCTTTTGCAGACATGGTGCAAAAACAAAAGCTTTGTGAAAAAAACACTTCTCTTCTGGCTACAAGCTGCATAGTGCACGTGGAAGTTGTATGTTTAAGGAAGTTTGCAAATCACTGGAAGATGGTTTGTCACATAGCCCAGATGGAGTCTATGGGCCATTTTCCAGAACTGAAAGTGGGGAAGTTCCGTAAGAGGCCATAGAATTCGCATGCTGCTCTGCAGGACAAAATCTCTAACCCATCCTATTCCAATTGCTCCCAATGGCCCCAAATATGGATTTTCCAAATTTAGTTTCTTATATAGGATTCTCGATGCTGTTTATATATGCCAAAAATAATTTTAAAAGTTCCAGCATGGCACACCACCTAAACAATGCACTTTAGAGCAAAATATTTTCCAACACCAAACAACCACTAAATAACTAGGCTTACCATATCCAAAGGGGGACAGGGTGCCTACACCTTTAACCATTGTAAAAAGAGGGAATTTGGGCAGGTGCAGCTTGTTTCACCCTTCCATTATGAGCTGCACCTGCCCAAATTCCCTCTTTTTACAATGGTTAAAGGTGTAGGCATCCTGTCCCCCTTTGGATAAGGTAAGCCTATAAATAACCCAAATGTCAGCTTCATGTCAGCTACTGGGCTCATTTGATATGGAGCTTACCACAGTCCACGTGATTTGACACAATGAGGTGATATGATTTCACACAATTTGACATGATTACACATAATGGGGTGGGTAAATGACAAATATGAGAATTATTCTTATGCCTGCATTAATGGGAGCGTTGTAACCTGTTCGCTACTTCACACAAATTTGTAGCTCACAGTGGACACTTTATTCTGTGCTGTTCCTGTTTGTACCAAACAGGTCACCCTACTAATTCACCATAAGCAGGAGCTAAAACTCTGGACGTCACATCACAAATAATCTCAATGTGGGCTGTCATGCGACACTTCAGCTTCTGCTCGTGGCAAATGAGTCAGACAACCCAATTCATTATTAGCACCACAGCACTTAATGCTCATAGTTGATGTCAATAGCAATGACGGAGCAAGATGGGCATCAACAGAAGGGGCCAGAGCTCATGCCATCAAGTTTGCAATGATGCTCAATGTTGATGACGATGGTCAAGTTTGCAGAGGACACCACACTTTCAGGGTGGTGGTGAAAAACAAAGCAGGTTGTGAAGAGCTCCAAAAGGACCTCTCCAAATTGGGTGAACGGACAAGCAAATGCAGTTCAGTGTTAAAATGTGTGAAGTGATGCATATAGTACAAAAATCCCAGCTTCACATGGAAAAAAAATCCCAATGGGGCCTAAGTTGTTGGTGAAGAACTACTAGGGAAAAGATTGTGGGGCCGTGGTGGATAACTCAGTGAAAATGTTGTGTGGCAGGCAGTGTATGCCAGCTGTGAAGAAGGCAAATTCCATGCTTGGGGTCATTAGGAAAAAGATGAAGAATAAGACTGTTATTATGATAACACACCTATGGTATAGAAATCTATGGTGAGGCTACAATAGGAAAAATGATGAGACCTTGTCAAATCACCCCTTTAAAAACCCAGAGGTGCAAAAACTTTAAGAGTCTTTTTCCTTTCTCCTCTTCTCGCTCCCCTCTCCAATCCACAGATGTTTGCTTACTGTGTAGGCCTATAGCTGTGAACTGTGAGTTTTTAATAATGACTAGTTTTAAATTTTAGAATTTGAACATTAACACGATGATGGTCACAATGTTTTTCCCCCTCCATCATGCAGGACCTCACTGCAGTTGTCTTTTGGAATATTGTGTACCCTTCTGGTTGCCACACCTCAAGAAGGATATTGTGGGGCTAGAAAAAGTGCAAAGGAGGATAACCAAAATGTTCAGAAGAGGGGAGCACTTTCCATATGAGGAAAGGCTGCAACGTTTGGGGCTTTTTAGCTTGGAAAAAGGCAATTAAGGGGGGACATGATTGAGATGTATAAAATTATGCATAGATTTGTTTGAAAATGGCGTTATTTATTTTAAGCCCATTGTGTTCAGTAAGACTTAGGTTGTAATCCTCTCATAGTCAACAAAAACAAACACCTCTAACATAATGTGGAGAGGATGGATAGAGAAAAGTTTTTGTCCCTCATAATGCTAGAATCAGGGGGTATGCAATGTAACTGATTGGCAGAAGGTTTAGGATGGACCAAATGAGATACTTCTTCATACAGTGCACGATTAGTCTGTGGAATTCATTGCCACAAAATGTCATGATAACCACAAGCTTGAATTGCTTCCAAAGAGATTAGGAGTGACAAATCACAAATGCATGGAGGACAGCAGGTGGCAATACAGTATGGCTACTAGTCATGATGGCTATGGACTACATCTGGGTTCAGCAGCAGTATGCCTCTGAATATGAGTTACCCAGGAGCAATGATGGCAGAGAGGTATTTCTTTCTCTCCTGCTTGTGGGCTTCTCAGATGCAGCTGGTGAGCCACTGTGGGAAGCAGGATGCTGGACTAGATGGGCCTTTGACCTGATCCAGCAAGACATTTCTTATGTAACATTTTGTGTTGTGTGCTTTAAAAAAAATCACTGCTAGAAAGGAGAAACACAACACCCTCCATGACTGGGTGCACATTCATGTAACTTATTTAAAGAATGAGGATGATCATCAGCTCAGCAAGGCAAACCATGACTGAAAGAAACTGAAAAGGATTTCAGGCTGATTAATAGAAAACTGACAACTTCAGAAATTTCTCTCCTCGCCATCCTCATCAACAGGAATGCATGTGCCCAAATCTCTCCCCCCCCCATGCCACCTCTCATGGATTGGAGGGCAGGAAGGAAAATGAGTGGGTGCACCCTCACCCCTCTCCCTTGTACTTATGAAGATTGTAGCATGCAGCCTCCCTGCTCCATGCAGCCACTTTGAAATGAGTGGGAGCAGGGGGATGCTGGGAATCCAGCATCCCTGGTTCCTGCTCATTGCAAATAGAAGTGGCATGGAGCAGGGAGGCTGCATGCTGCACTTGCTATATGTAAAAGGAAGAGGGGGAAAGGGAGTCAGGCGCCAAATCTCTTGTCCCTGCCTACTTGGTGCTTCATAAAGCCCTTGCTTGAAGCTAAGAAAGGGAATCATTTGTCATGTTCCCTTCTTTAGCAAGTCAGAATTTCTGGAAAAGTGACAATGAGGAGCAGCTGGGGACAAACACTGGAAACCAGATATTTTATCATGACTGGGCATGTTGATTAAAAACCAATGTTCTCGTGTTGAAAGTGTTATTGCAATGTGTGTGGGGCTGTGCATCAGTGATTGCAACGTGTGTGGGGCTGTGCATCAGTGACACTCACACAACACCTCCCAAGGTCTGATCACACTCGAGCATCACACTCCTCCCGCGTGCCCAAATCAAACCCAAACTTTGGTGATGTGCCTATGAAGTGGTGGGATTCCCATCCATCACACACCATGCATTAAGAGATGCTTGATATTCAATTGTCCCCATTAAGGTCTGTGGGTCAAAGTAAATGGGGCTGAAATCCGGGGCACAGTTGAAAAAGGACTAAATAAACCTATCTCTTGCCCCAGATACTGGGATCACTGCAGCAGGTTTAGTGCTCATCCTAATGATGTCCCGGAATCAGGGTCGGTGGTCCAAGACCTCCTAATGCCTACGGCAACATGCTCTCTTACTCAGTGATGCGCCAGCCTCTGCTCCTCCCACTCTCCAATGTTCTAGCTTAGCCCTCTCCTCCCCTCCACTATTCCTTGTCCCCTCTGTCCCCCTCTTCCTTTTTCAATCCAGGGAGCAGAAGGAGCAGTGGAGGCAAGTAGGCAGACAGAGATGGGTCTCCCCCACCAATGCGCTGCCTAATAAACTGCTTCAGTTAGTCTCATGGATGAGCCGGCCCTGCCCAGAACGCACCTCTTGACTTCCTTCCAAATTCTTCCAAATCTCACTCCTATGAGGAAAAGTAAGCTGCTGTCAATTGCACCCCTGAGGCTGAGTGGCCTGGCTCCCACTGACAAATGATCCTGCAAGGGATCTCTGCGATACTCTGTCACTGCATTCGCCAGGGTCTTTGCAAATTGCTAGACTTCCCTCCATGCACACTATACATTTTGGTAAATGTATCATAAGAGACACATTTTCAAATACAGGTGGGCCCCCATATCCACTGATTCGCTATCCACGGTTTCAGTTATCCACGGATCGTGGGGACTCCCCCAGGCTTTTACTTTTTTCCCAGTAAGCTTCGTTTCTTCCTTAAACAAACAGGAGAATCAGCCTCTGGCTGCTTATTACAGGCAAGTAGAACGAGACTAAGTACTAGAGAGGCACTGCAAGGTTTCTGTTAACCTTGCAGAGCCTCTCTAGGACTTAGTCTCGTTCTACTTGCCTGCAATGGAGGCTGTGTCTCTGTTTGTTTTAAGGAAGAAACAAAGCTTTCTGAAAGAAAAATAAGAGCGGGGGGGGGGGGCAAGCATGCCTGCCTGCAGGGGAGGCAGGGTGGGGGGGCCCTCAGGAAACCATGGAGGGGGTGTTCGCTCTTATCCACGGTTTCAAGTATCCACGGAGGGGCCTGGAACATATCCCCAGCGGATATGGGGGCCCACCTGTATAATTATGGCTATTTGGTACACTCTGCAGATCCAGCAGCTAGGGTAAGCATCCCTTTTGGCAACCGGGAACTGAGGGGTCAATGTGTGTGCATGTGTATGCCACGTGCACATGTACACATACACACACAGAGTCATTGAAGTAAGTAAGTTAATTTGTCAAGGAGTGCCACAAGAGGTGGACATCAATGGAAGAATGGTTTAGGTACACATGATGTAATCCACAAGGCTCACAGACTGCCAAACACCTGTTATTTTAAGATGATGCTATTTCAGAATATCAAAGGGCCATTAAAAAAAAAAAAGCTGTCACCACCAATTCCTCTGTGCCACAGCTCTGTGTGTGTTCCTTTCTTAAAATAATTTTGATCTGCCAATCCTGACAGGAACTGAAGAGCCCGAACAGGGACAATGGAAGAGAAGCTTTGCGCAATCTGAGGCTGGAGACAGATGACAGTGTTTTTTCAAGTCTTAAAGGAGTAGGATAAGTGCATTGTAGCTGGTGTATACTTGGTAAAGACAAGGCAGTTCAGTAGGGCCTCACAAAACTTGCAAGAACTGTTTAATTGGACACAGTGGTGGGACAAAAGCACTGAGTGTGAATACCACAGGCACCAATATCTTTATCACACCACCTTCACCTCTCTCTCTATAATAAACACGGGATTTGCTGACTTTCTCAGATGGTAGTTTTCAAACTGTTTCAGGCAACCCTGATGTTCCTTGGACGTTTATTGGGGATTTTCATCAGTAAGAAGATCAGTAATGGTAGATAAGTTTCCCTGAAAGATATCTCCCCACCACTACTGATCTTCCCCTGCTACATCCAGCTGATGGTGAGTTATCGGGTGTTTTCTAGTGGGAACACTGGGTTCATACATGGTGAATGGAAAGGGCCAATAGTCTTGCCCGGATGCCCTGCATGAACTGAATGAGGCCCCAGAACCCCCTGCAAGATGCAGGGATTTCATGACAAGCAAGTCAATGCCTCTGCAGACGGAGACAGCAGCCATGAAATTAAAAGACGCTTACTCCTTGGAAGGAAAGCTATGACAAATTTAGATAGCATAATAAAAAGCAGAGATATCACCATGCCAACAAAAGTTTGTATAGTCAGGGCGATGGTGTTCCCAGTAGCAATGTATGGTTGCGAGAGCTGGACCATAAGGAAGGCTGAGCGCCGAAGAATAGATGCTTTTGAACTGTGGTGCTGGAGAAGACTCCCGAGAGTCCCTTGGACTGCTAGGAGATCAAATCAGTCAATCCTAAAGGAAATCAACCCTGACTGTTCCCTGGAAGGACAGGTACTGAGGCTGAAGCTCCAATATTTTGGCCACCTAATGCGAAGAGAGGATTCTCTGGAGAAGACTCTGATGCTGGGAAAGATTGAAGGCAAAAGGAGAAGGGGAAGGCAAAGGATGAGATGGTTAGACAGCATCACCGATGCAACGAACATGAAAATGAGTGAACTCAGGAAGATAGTGGAGGACAGGAAGGCCTGGTGGGATATGGTTCATGGGATCACGAAGGGTCAGACACGACTTAACGACTGAACAACAACAACAAGTCAATGCAGAAAGTGTCTTCTGAAGGTACAGAACCTGAAAACCACCATTCTAGGATAATGGAGGAAGCAAAGGAGGAGCAAGAGGATATTCCTTACCAAAATGGGCACTCCCGTCAGCGTGTCATACAGGAAAACAATGGCACTGATCAGGTTGGTCATCTGCATGGAAGTCTTGGCCGATTCCGATCCATCCAGGGATGATCGTCTTTTGCCTCTGACATCCTCTACCACAATGGCTGGAACATTGAAGGTGCTGTGTGCTGAAGAATGGCAAGCAGAGGAGGCTTCTTCCGCCCTCTGGTGATGACATCTGTGATGCCTTCTGTGTGCCCACAAGGTCTGGTAGAAAGTGATGCCCACACACACCAAGCCCATGACAATGCCCCCCAGGAGAAGCAGGCTGAAGCATACACCAAAACCCAGTCCGATTTTGCTGACAATGAACTGGCAGCCGCTGGCATAATAACGCTCCCCGTTGTTGTGCCAGCCAATGGAAGGCAAAGTGGAGAGAATGAAAGACACCATCCAGATACCCATCACAGCATGCAGGGCTTGCTTTTTGGCGTTGCTCAGGCGATAGTTGACAGGCCATCTCACCATCCACATGCGGTGGTAGGACAAGGAGGCCACCGTGAAGCACGTAGCCAAGGCCAACGTATAATAGGTAGAGACAAAGACCTTGCAGATGCTTTCGTTCCAGTCGTAGTCAGGAGACTGACGTCGCAACTGCACCACTGCGTAGGTGGTGAGAGGCACGGCAGCCATAAGGATGTGTGTTCCGGCCAGGAAGCACAGCAGAAGCTCCAGGGGCTTGTGCTTCTGCTGTTTGGCTGTGATGCTCAAGATTATCCAGGAGTTGGCTAGCAGGGCAAGGAGCCCGCAAGCCAGCCACCACAGTGAGTTATTGTGCAAAGTGACCTCTGACTTGTCCTCCATAGCACTGCTGCCTCCTCCGCGATTCATTGTGTCACCTCCTTCTCAGGATTTGGGAACAGTCACAGAAAACCATGCATAAAGTCCTTCCAGACGAACTGGGGGTTCCCCCTTCATCTACTTCCAGAAGGAAATAAGGCAGATATGCAGAAGACGACTTTGGGAGGCACTGCCATGAGGAGGGAGACACACACTCTTACTCTATTTCTTATTCCTTTCTCTTTCCTCCTTTTCTTTTACTCTCTCTTTTACCTGTTTTCTTCACTTTTACACTGTTGATACATCCTCCTTTTTAAAATTTCTGCTCCCCTCTTTCTCTGCTTATATGTTCTTTTTTAATTATATTTTATTCCAGAAAAGTTTCATTTGTGCAGAATGTACAGAAAGCCAGGAAACAAAACAGAAAATTGAACTTCTGCACTGCAATAAACTCCTTACCTGTCTTTTAAGGTCATCTAGTTGGGCTCTATCCTCTATTTATGGAAAGAACATTTACACTGAGGAGCAGAATCTTGGCAACTGTAGCCCAATATTGTGAAATGCCGCCCCAAGAATGTTAGCTTATGCATGTCCCTCCTGGATATTTGCAAAAAAGTTAAAGCCCACTTGTTTTTCCAGGCTTGGGCTGCTGAATTTGGGTTTGCTGAATTGTTGGTCTATAGAATTATTGATTTATTTCTGGTTTGATTATGGATGTTGGGGGGGGGAGTTGTACTGTTGTAGTTTTTTGGGGGAGGGGTATATATTTGCTACTGGTTTCCTATTTTTAATGAAATGTCTTTTTATTGTATTTTGGATTATTGTTGTAATCAATTTAAAAAAAATTAAATTGCCTCAAGTGAATGAGGAAGCAGGGCATAAATGTTTAAAATAAGTCACACATTAAAAAAGAAAAACAAGGTGAAGAAAGAGAATCTGCTCCTGTTGCTCCTTTCCTTTTTATCTTCCAGATATATTATTACCTTCTCTTAACAACTTTCCACTTAGCCTCTCATGGATGAATAAAGGATAAATGAAGCATTCTTGGGGAGGAGTAGAATACAATAGAGAACAGGAATAGAGAACCGGGATCGCAGGGCACAATACACCAGGCTTCTGTCACCAAAATCTGCCCCCTATTTCAAGGCCAATGCGTTCTCTCTTCAGTGCCTCCTTGGCACGCACATCCTCTGCCAGGCCTCTGGGTCTACTGCCCCCAGGACCTTCTTCTTCGTTTTGGAATCTGTAGAAGGCTAATCAACAACTGCAGGAAGGGCTAATCCTTTTCTCAGAATTCCTTGGCAAACTCAGCGTTTAGTATTCACTGTAGAAAGAAGAAAAAAAAATCTAAGAAAGCATCTCTATCTCTCCCAGCCTTCACACATGCCCTACACCCGAAAATCATTCCAATTCACAAGCCCACACAATGTGTAGTTAAGGGACTGTGTAGTCTATTGTGCCATAGCGTTATACGACCTGGGACTGGGGTACCTCCAAAACCGCCTACTTTTATATAGTCCAATTCGTCCCCTTAAGTCATCTGGCAGAGCCCTGCTAAGAGTTCCACTGCCATCTGAAGTAAAAGGGATGGTGGCAGGAGACAGGGCCTTCTCTGTGGTGGCACCGTACCTCTGGAACACGCTTTCAGAGGATTTACAATCAGCCCCCTCTGTGGAGCAGTTCCGAAGTGGGTTAAAAACATTTCTATTTCAATTAGCCTTTGAAGAGGGAGGGTAGGGGGGGGGCTGCCTCACTGCCGCCTTACAATTATTGAATTGTTCTCTGCCACTGCTCCCAGTATTTAGCAAGGAATGTTTTATTTACTTATTATGGCTATTTTATTGCTTGCTTTATTGCTGCTATTTTATTGCCTGTTTTATTGTCTGTTGATTGTGTTTTAATTTTTAAATATTGTGTTTGGTCTTACTGTAAGCTGCCTTGTGCAGTTTTTAACTGGAAGAACAAGAAATAAATTAATTAAATAAGTAGAACTGGATCCGCGCAACACTGACATATACGGAATGAATTCAAACCACAAAAATGAATTACCTGGAATTGAATTTAAGCTATATGTGTTGCCTTGTCACATGTTCATTTTTGCACACCAAGAGAGTCCAAGCTGGAATTATTTCATGAAAGGTACAGGCAACACCTTGACTTTCATCGCTTTGCTCTTTCAACCATTTTCAATTATTATTTATATATTTTATTTAAAGAATTTATACCCCACCTTTCTCCCTTTCTCTCATTCATCCGATTTCATCCAAACTTGCACCACATTCGTTAATGTCCTTATGTTTATTTTTCTTTTATTTCTCTTTGTTTAGGTTTAGCATGCATTCACATATGTTATATAATTCGTTATTTATGTTTTTTGCCGGCCAAAAATGTGCAAGGTTAATAAGGCTATGACATTCATCCATTTTTGACTTTCATCCATGCTCTGGTCCCTAACATGCTGAAAGAGTGAGGCATGCCTGTAAAAGTACCTGTTAGGGAATGATCCTACTTCCAGCCATCTCTAGCCCCGCCCCCAGCTATTATGATTAAGAATATTTATCAACCACTTCTCAACAAAAAAGTTCACAAAGCAGTTTATATAGCAAAATAAGTAAGTAAACAAAAAAAATGGTTCTGTGTCCCCCCCCCAAGTCACAATCTAGTGCCTCTCTACCCCTTTTCCTAATGCCTTAACAGAGCATTCTGCTCAGAGCATCAGAGCATTCTGCTCTGTTCTGCTCTGTTAATGCCCCTCCTAATGATAATGCCCCTCTATTCTGCATCTCTACCAGCTCTACCATGAACCAAGGTGAGCCAGTGTCTCAGGCAGAGGAAGGGGAGCAGTGGGAGACAGACAGATCTGGCTCCTACAGCTCCCACTCATGTCAATGAGACTGCTATAGAACTTCCTTGGTAAATTATCTTCTATGTTAATTAGCATGTGTGTGGGGAGTGGGAAACAGGACTGTAGAGTTGGTCTGGTTTGTAAACTTTGGTTCTGTCTCCATCTTGGATTTTTCCTTGCAGCTTCCTTTCTCACCCTCTAGTCTGCTCGGTGCAGAGCCTGGTGATTGGCAGCTCGCCAGCGACCTTGGGGAGTCGTACCATCTCTGGGACCGTTGCTTGTTAGTCCCGTTATCTACATGGGAATATGATAATGCTTTTTTCTTCCCTCATTATTTTCTGCACCTGTGAGCTGATCACGAGCAAGGAAGAGTGAAGTCATCGGTCATGGGATGACCCACCCGGCCGTACCTGATTGGTCATCTTACCTGTGTCCATCAACTGGGTTCAAATATTCTATTTAACTAACTCTTGGGGAACCGTTAGTCTCTTCTCTCTAATGCTTTTGGTTGGAGCTAGTCTCCCTGTCTCTGCGGATGCCATCCCTCAGCCCAGGCCGTGGCTGAGGGCCTTGCAACATTCTTTTTTACATCTTGGTGAGTGTTAGGATACCCAATGTATAGTGTAGGATTTATCCTTTCTTGTTTTGTGCTTATGTTTTCAATCTGGTTCGTTATGCCAAATATGCTAGCAGTTTTGCTGCTCACGTATGTTCTTTCCATGCTTATTTTGCATAGTCTCAAATAAACCATCATTTATTTAACCTGGTGTGGTTCTTGGGAATGTGGGGGAACTAAGTCCAGACGCTTAACCTGAAGCCATAAACGCTACCATTTCTGTATTTGCTCTGAGGCTCTCCGGGGAGGCTGAGGCCTGGAGAAGTCAAGAGGTTTTCTCAGCCTGGTGGCACCTTTCCTCACTGTCTCTATTTTAGAGCAGTTGTGTTCCTTCTCCTGGTTTAGGAGTGCACAGGGAATTGGGACCTGTCTGGTGGCGTGGCCGTGCTTTGAGCCACTCCAGAGGGTTGCAAGTTCCCTGGGAGAGTGAGTAGCTGCCCTGCCAGTGCATGTCTGGAGGGAGCTGCTCACTACAAGGACGGCATATGAATTTTCTGCTTTGAGCACCAACATGCCTTAGAGACCTTACCTGTATGCTTTACTCAAATTCCTATTCCAGTGCTGGAATCCTGAACAGCAGTTGTTCTTGTGTCCACTGTGGAGCAGGCCTTGCTCTCGCCTCTCTCCACCCAGCACCAAAACATATGTCGTTCACACCCCTACTAATGTTTCTGCCCCACACAATCAGCAGCACACAGCTCTGCTGATTCACTTGTGTCCTAAATCAACAGGAGTACAGGCTGCTGCAGACTTCCTTTAATCAGTCTTCAAACCTGTCACACCGTTCTGGTCCTGAGCTTCCACCACGGTTCTGCTACTACTCCTCAGTCTTGCTGCACATCCACCCCCCCCCCCAGCTCTTGGGAGTCCTGAACTGCCCACCAGCAACCCCACCATCACCCACAGCAATCTTGTCTCACTGCATGGAGATTGGTTGATGAGCTTCAGTCTGCCCTGACCCATGTCTCCTCATTTTGTCAAAGTCATCCAGGGAGATTGGATACTGGCCTTTAAAAAAGCTAATTACTTCAGTGCCATTCAGTTCCCTCTAAGACCGGTAGCAAGCAAGCCTATTCACAGCCCTCCACCAACCTGCAAATGCACATACAATACATTCTCAGAAACCATCATCAACAACACTCATGATCAGCAGTATCATAGGCTGCTGAAAGATTCCCTGCTTTAGCTATATCTTGCTGACCCTGGCTGGTTGCTAGCCCTGCCTGGAATTCAGCCTGCCTCCTGATGCTTTCCATTCAGAGAATAGCGTGTCAGAGGACTGCAGATAATGTGACAGAGCCATAATGTCACAGGCATTCATTCCTTTTCTATCTTGTTGAGCTTCTGGGTAAACTGCTCTTGCAGGCTTTTGTAGTGCTTCATCAAATGTGCTTCATATCGCCATAGCACATTCAGGACTCCAAAATAGTATTGTCTGTACACAGCCAAGTGTCAGGTGTGGTCATTCAACATACCTGCCACCTTCAATCAAATCACACAAAGACATGTGTGGTCCTTGCAAGCCCAAATGGTACACGGGGTCTAGTCAGATCTGCACAATCCAAAAGAGCAACGGTTGTGCCACAAGTCACACTAGCGGATGGCTCTTTCCACTTTCCACCCACAACTTCTGATCGAACCCCACAATCCTGGACCAGCCATTGATAAGCTGCCATCTGGATGAGCCCCAATTGTACTGGGATTTTTTTTACCCTAGGAGATGGGCCTGCTGCATGATGATGCCTGGTTCCCAGTGAGGCTTCTGCTGGCAGATTACCACCCCACACAATGCTTCCTGTTAAATGCCACCTCCCACCATCCTAACCATATTTCCAGATGGGAAGTTCTGTCTGAACACTAGGGAAACAAGTTAACTCATGGGCTCGTGACTGAAAGAGAAGAAGCAGAAAAAGAGGAAAAGGACAGAGAACAAGATGAGGGGGGGATGCAAGATAATATGAGACTGAGTGATGAAGAAGGAAGATGGGCCAGAGGCCCTGCTCCTGCTACTGAGGCCTGGGGAACTGAAGGCATAATAAGGAGGGGGGCTAGTCCAGTCCTACTACCTCCCCTCCACCCATGACTTATCCTTTGATTTTCAGTTTCATAAAACTGCTGCCCCTGCCAGTAATAATAGCTTTAAAAGAAGTTGCCATGGTTATTGCTGATGGACATGGGCTTGGGGGGGAGTAGGGGGAGACAGACAGATCTCTTGCCCTTTCCTGCAGAGGAGAGGGAAGAGAGGAGAAGGAGAGCGGGAGGCGACAAAGCTAGCCAAAGGCTGCTGGTCTGTGACCACACCAATGGACCAGCGCACCCCTCCCCCCGCTGGAGACCTGGGGAGGGGGCCCTAGCAGCTGGTAGGCGGGTTCCTCGGTGGGGCTCGGTCCTGAGGGGAGGGGGACTCGGGGGAGGAAGGGACAGCAGCAGCAGCCCCTTTGATTGAGGTCAGGGGCTGCCCGCCTCTCATGAAGGCAGGGAGGCAGCGGCAAGGAAAAGGGAGAGGAGAAGGCAGCCGCCTGAGGCGCGAAAGAGCGCAAAGGCGACGGAAGCGTCATGGACGGCCATGCGAGCTAAGGCCACCACCACCACCACCAGCCCCTTCCCGCGCTTGGACTCGGCCCCTGGAGGGAGGAAAAGCTGAGTGAGGAGCCCGAGCTTACCTCTTGCTGCTGCTGCCATGGCGACCGGAGCATCCTTGGCTGCTGCTAGTGCCGCCACCGCCGCCGGGTGCGTGCGTGTCTGCCTGCGGGAGCGGCCCCCTCGCTTGTCCTCCTCGCCGCTGCTGCCCACATCCCACTCACGGGCGACGGCAACCAAGACGCGGCGGGCGAGGAGTAGCCAGCCCAGCAGCAGACGCGGAGTGGAGGAAAACGGGCAGGGCGAGCGGGAGAGAGGAGGCAGCCTGGCGAAGCGCGCGCCCCGCTGAGTGTCTCTTCTGGTGACGGAGGGAGGAAAAAGGGCACAGACCCACCGGCGGCGGCGGCTTTAATGGCTGCGGCCCCGGCCCGGCCGCTCTGCTGGTGCGCGCGTGTCTCTCCCCCGCGCGTTCCTCCCTCCCTCCGTCTCCCCGAGGGAGGTGGCAGCATTATTACAGCTCAGGGCTTCTCGGGGATTTGCGGCCCTCCCCGGGGGAGGAGACGCACCGTCCATGTGGGGAGTTGGAGGGCGTTGCGCCGCGAGTGCTACCCGGCGCTTGAGGGGCTCCGAGGTGGCCGACAGCCTGCGGGGGGGGGAGAGAGGCTCGGCGGCGAGACTGCGTGGGTGTCCGGGGGAAGCAGACAGGTAAGTGCTGGGCGGCAGGGTCTGTTGCGAAACGGTCATTAAGATGAAACGGTCAGGACGTGCTGGTCAGTGGGGCTGAAATCATGGCTCTAAACTGGGGTAAGAAGCCTTGACGTGTTCCGTGCTATGCACATGATGCCTTTTCGCGATACATCATCTAAAATGTTGTAAGTAAGTGTACTCCAGAAGTAGCA
This sequence comes from Plestiodon gilberti rubricaudatus, assembly GCA_026170595.1. Classification (NCBI taxonomy): domain Eukaryota; kingdom Metazoa; phylum Chordata; class Lepidosauria; order Squamata; family Scincidae; genus Plestiodon; species Plestiodon gilberti. Next base: position 101,964,190 of record JANXHW010000002.1, on the reverse strand, counting down.
AATGTGTGATCCCTAAAGTTATTGTTTTTTCCCCCTTCCAGGAGAAAACAACTTGCAGAGGGTAACCAACTGGGAAAGTGGCCCGCGGGGGAAGCGTTCACCATTTCCTTCCCCCGCTGTGGCTTCGGTCAAATTCGAGACGCCGCTTTCCACCCCCGCATCGCCTTCGGTCTTTTTAAGAAATCGTCGGGAGAGTGTTCACGCGTCTCGCGCCTGCCTGCGGTCCTGACAGACAGGTGTTTGCAAATATGTGCATCCTACACTACAGATATCCTTATGGGGAGGCTGGAGCTAAGACTGGTTGCAGATAGACCCGAAAGCAAATCTGGATCTGCCTTATTGAAATGCATGGAAAAGCCCGTGTGTGAATGAGAGATGGCAGATTTTTTTTTTTTCTGGCAGAGTTCCTGTATCTTTTACCGCTGCCTGATAGACAGCAAGTGCCAGGTGAACCTTTTCCCAGCATTTCCCCTCTACTGCGTTTGGTTTCCTTACTACTGCATTTGCATGCTGGGCTGGGAAAAGGTTCACCTGGCACTTGCTGTCTACCAGGCAGGCAGCGGTAAAAGATATCACCAAAAGGTATCCCCTGCTAGAGTTCTGTCTACCTGGCACTACTGAAGTCTTGCCACTCCCCCAAAATAAAAAAGGCTCTCTATGAGTTTCATAATGTGTGTCGGATATATGTCATAGAATTTATACACTCATGTCTTCTATAGAGATGCACGTTTGTGAATATTTTAGGGAGATAAGGTTGTTTAGGACTATGTGCTCTCAGTGTTTTAGGAAAAGAGTAGTTAGGGGTATGAATGTTTTCAAGTTGTTATAAGAAATCTCTCTCTCTCTCTCTCTCTCTCTCTCTCTCTCTCTCTCTCTCTCTCTCTCTCAGATTGTGAATGTGGTATGTAGAAACTGCATGAATGAATGTATGTATCTTCATATAAATCTAGGTCTAGGTGTTCCCTGCTAGATGGCTCCATTTTTATTTATGGAGCCTAACCTGGGAGTCAGCTTATGCAACAAACATCTCTTCTCTATGTTTGTATATAGTCCCTGGACTGTTTGGAGAACAGAGCATCCCCCAAGAATATGATATTGGCCATTCCGTTCCTGCTGAGCAGGATTATATCAAGAACTTGGTTTTGATAAGGCAGTACCATTATTGGATTGGATCCAAGCAGGCCCTTTCTTGCACAGGTGCTGTCTTGTGCTCATGTAAGAGAGGGAGGGCACAGTTTTCAGCAATTTTCCCTACCCTCTCTAGCCCCCTGTGCCCTTCATAAATCTGTTCTTGAGGGCTGGTGGACCTTCATGAACAAGTTGGTGCAGTTTTCAGCAATTCCTTCTTCCCTTTGCTACATAACATCTTGTTCCTGAAGTTTTCCCCAACTCTCAGGAACAGATTTACGATGCAATCCTCACTAACTTTGGAGTGGCAGAGTGCGCGATCCACTGCTTCAAATCGTTGCAAACGTGCCGTAAAGCATGTTTGCGATGACTCGGGAGTAAGGGCCACCTGCGCGGAGGCCGGTGGCCCTCACTCCGCCGCCCTCCAGACCCTGCGGCTGCCGATGGAGATAAGTCCTGAACTGGTTGGTGCAGGGGCGGGGGAGAGCAGGCAAGGGCACCCAGGGGAGAGGCCATTGGCTGGCCCGGACTGGGAGAGGGCGGGGATATCGGCGGCATGCTCCGCCGATATCTTCTGTCTGTTCCCAGCCCAGGTCAGCCTTACTCCGCCTCCCCGAATGTATGCCAGGTCTGGACCTGGAGTACATCCGAGGAGGCCTATAGGCCCTAGGGTCACTTACACCTGAGGAAGGGGACGAACGCCCCCTTCTCCCGAGGTGCGGCCTAGAAGCTCTGGGGCAGCCCGCAATCCATGTAAAATACAGCAGCCGGCCCTTTAGGCCGTCCGTGTATACTTACACAGGATTGCGCTGTTAGGGTGGTGCAAAGGATAAGAAAGGGAAGAGGGAATTGCTGAAAAAATGTGCTCCCCTCTTGTGCTTTTGCAAAAGAAGGTTTGGATTTAATTCACTGTGCAAAAATCTCAATAGAAGCACTTCAATTCTACAAGAAAATATATTGGCTGGGATCCAGATTGCTCTTTAGGCTCATGCAAGAGGCTTACATTAGCCCACTGGGATTTGGGTTTGTTTTTTCTCTTTGAACAATCAATCCCCTTGATCCTGGCCATTGTGTGTATAGACTGCAAAGCAGAATCTAGCTGACCCTCTGCCCCCTGCCTTTTTGCTATTCATTGCACATAAGAGGATATTCAATGTCTAATTCTCCATCCACCAAGCAGGAAATGCTATTTCTTATGGGACAGCGTCAGGGTCTGGAAATGACATCAACTAACAATACAGTCACATGCTTATATATCGTAAGTCACTTCTCATGTCATGATCACTAACTCAGCATTGCAGACAAATGGAACAAATCTCTTTAAATGAAAGACATTTAAAATGCTAGACAAGCAATATAAATAGCCATATATATGAGTCATTGAGAGAATATGCATAAAAGAATGAGCGAGACAGATGTCTGCACTCTGCACAGAGCCATTGAAGGCAACAGACTATCTTATCACAGCGAAATGTGCAAAACTAAGGTGGTTTCTCAGCAACGACATGGTCAATGACTGTGAAGAACATCTGGAATTAGTAAAGCAACAATGGAGAGTTTGTGTGCCATCATTGTGCATCGTAGATCTAATTCTAAGAGACCCAGGTTTTGGTCTTTGCTCAGCTATGAACTTGGTGCTTGGCCCTGTGAAAATCTCTCCCACCCTCTGTGCAATAGGCGCTTTAATGACTCATCTCACAAGACTGTTCTGAGGTTGAATGAAAGGAGGATTGCAAAGTACTTTTCACACAAAAGGTGCTACAGAAATGAGTAATACTTTTCTGACTTCTTGCTTGTGCTTAAATTGCAAATACTCTATGTGTCACAGACTGTTTTCACATTCCTTCAACTAACTCTTGATTGTTTTAAAGTTAAACCAAGAGAATGAGAAAAACAAATTCATGTATACATTTCACTTTCTGGCACATATGTCAAGCCTGAATTCTGAACCACAGCCAGAATTCCTCAAATAAGTGAACATGCAGACATTTTTTTTATTTATTTTTTTACTTTAGAATGGTTGCAGAAGACTCCACATTTGATCAGAGCAGTAACGCTGGTGGAGCTTGTTTTTTTTTTTTACACTTCCCTGTTGTGCTGATTTTCCAATTTGAATGATAACAAAAACTTCTAAATGGAAGTCACTGATTTACTCATAATTCAAATCACAACCACATGGCAGTTGTGTTCATGCCCCTAGTTTGGCACCCATAGTGCTGAGCAGCTGGATGTTCAGGAATGCAAATGAATAAGTAAATGCAGTCTGTTGAGAACCTTAATGATTTGAGCATTAAAAAAACAAAAAAACACAACCCCTAAACTTCAGAAAATCCAAACATGATCAGAACGAATCCAAACCCAAATTCCTTGTCAGTTGACCTTCTTGTGTTAGGGATGTCACATGCTAAAGTTCTCATTAGGGATGTTGCATGCTAAAGTTCCCATTGTATACTGACAGCATACTTTTTAGGTTTGAACATAAATAATAGAAACTTGCAGCTTTTTTGTTGCGGTGATAGTGTTCCCCATTTAGATAACTTCTCATTTTAGGGACTAGGGAGCAGGGGTTCTCAACCCCTTCCCGGCCGAGTACAACCTCCAGCACCACTCTCCTGCTGCATACCACCGGAAGTGACTGGCGATGACATCATCGCCAGTTACTTCCGGGTTTCCAGGTTTTCGGAGGCCAGAAAACACAGGTAGGAGGCTCTGGGCGGCCAGCAGAATTGTCAGACTGTAAAAAGGATACCACCTGGAAAGTAGCCGTTCATGAAAGATTGGACATTTATATATTGTAAAAAACCTCAAGGGGGGTTAGGACAGCCTGCCCATGTACACCGCCTTGGATTAAAGTCGGAGGAGAAATCCAATGACCAAGAAAGGCGGTATATACTGTAAATACTGTGTATTATATTATTATATTGTTTGTTGGTTTGTTTGTTTTTATCATGAGAAATTTCTGATGCTGTCAGTTTTAAGAACTCTACTTCATGACTACCTGAAGAAACAAACCACAACAAAAATTCACATTGCAAGTATCAAAAAATTATCAGGAAAGAAGTGGCACTAACCTTTTGAAAGGGTAGGAACTACTGTGATTTCAATAAACAGCAAGAAAGAGAAGAGCTGCTTCTTTGGGGCAAAAAATAATACTAAAAAGACATAGGTGAGATTTGAGATCAAATACTGCAAACCTGTTGCAAAAGCCCAGCTGGCTTCACAGTCTCCCAAATACAGGAAGAGAATTAAGTGCAAGTTTAGAAAACGTAGAGAACATTCAGTTTCTTTGAATAACACTTTCAAAGATGCCCCATAAACATGAGTGGAGCCCCTGTCCAAATTTGGAAACTGACCAGTATTGTTTTCAGCATCTGTCCTGGCTCTGCTACCTGAGCACCTTGATCCAGTGGCAACATCTGGAATCATATTACTATATGCAGCCTCCGGGTTTTAGAGGTTGCCTACCTCTAAATACCAGATGCATGCAAAGTAGTGGCAACAGGATACAGGTATCTTGTTGTCTTGTGTGCTCCCTGAGGCATCTGGTGGGCCGCTGTGAGATAAAGGAAGCTGGACTAGGTGGGCCTTTGGTCTGATCCAGCAGGGCTGTTCTTATGTTCAGTTTGCATCATTTTCAGGAATTTCTGGTTTCCCTACTGGTCACCTTCATCATCAGGCAGGCATTTGTTTTTATCCTCCAGGCACTGCATCTCATGCACACTGGTACAAGTTCCATTCCCAAAACACCAAGCTAGGTTTCTCCTGCTTCTCTGTCTATTTGGGTTAGTCCAGCAGCATGCAAGTCTTACAATGTTTCTTCTCTGGTGTGTTTTGAATGGAGGGTTCCCCACACACACTGCTTGCTCCCTAAATGCTGGACCTTCATGAAAATATCCCCTTTTCCTATTAATCTGAACTCATACTGTTCCATTTTTCACCCCGTTATAAAGCTTTTCCTACTTTTTCATTACATGTGTTGGTGTAACATTCTTTACTTGGCAGTGCAAGATCTGGGTGATACACAGTTAAATCAAAAAGGAACTATGTAGACATTTTCGTGGTAGAAAGAATAGAAAAAGGAAGAAGCAGAAAACCTGCTCTCCCCACCCCTCTAGGCATTGGAGACATGAAAAAATATGTATCCATGGTCATTCAGACATTGCTGATCCAGAGGGACAAAGTGAAGCTCTCCCCTTGGGGAGGATGAATCACATGGGGTAGGGATGGGAGTTGAATGGATTGGGACATCATAGCTTCACAGTCAACAACAGCATGAACAAGCTTGGCATCAGAAGGGAGGGACTCCCCTCTTACACTCAGGTCTAAACCTATCAAACCATTTTCAGTGTTATATGGCTTTTTATCTATCAGAACCTGAACTAATTAAGGTTGCCACTTTGCCAGTTTTCATTCCCCCCCCCCATAGTCTTTCAGTATGAGGGGATATACAAAACATAGGTAAAGGTAAAGGTGACCTACACACAAGCTTAGCACAACTTGGGAGCTTTTTTGGACAATAAAGGTAAAGGTGACCCCTGACAATTAAGTCCAGTCGTGTCTGACTCTAGGGTGTGGTGCTCATCCCCATTTCAAAGCTGAAGAGCCAGCGTTGTCCAAAGACGCCTCCGTGGTCATGTGGCCGGCATGACTCTCCTTGCCACAGCGCGTAGCATGCGACTGGAACACGGAGTTCCATACACAAGTGGAAATCTGCATGACAACCTGCACACTAGCTGTGACTTGTATTTATAGTATACGTGGGAACTATGTGTGCCAGTGAGCCAGTGTTACTTAAGTTCATACTTGCCTATCACTACTACCAACCTCCCTGCATAAATCTGTAGCTACTGAGGAGTGTATTGAGTACTGTATGTTATTATAGGTCGCACAGTGAGTTTACACAGGACAATGGTGAGGCCTGAACTAAGGGCACAATCCTGCATAAAGATGTGCAGCCGGCCTAAAGGGTCCGGCCACTGCATCCTATGCTGTTCCTGGGCAGCCCAGGAGCACCTCGGGAGAAGGGGACGTTTGTCCCCTTCCCCGGGTACAAGCTGGCTGGGGCCCTATGGGCCTCCTTGGATGTACACCAGCTTATTCACTTATTCATGGTGGATTGGTCTTGGGGGAATGTAATGAGTTTTTGTTTGAACCCAACAGGGGTTGCACAAGAAATTGGTTAGGTTGGGCGCTCTCTGAGGGGGGCTATGCCCATTAGGGGATCCACTTGGCTGGACCAACCCCTTTGTTCTAGTGGTAGCATCCAATATATAATTGGGAGAAGGCATTGGGGACCCAGTGCAGGGCTTTTTCTCAGGCCCCACAGCAATCTGGCTCCAGTACTGGCCTCCAAAGTGGAGGGCATAAAGAAGTGTGGAAAAGTCGGTAAGTGGGAGGGGGCTCTTTGGGAATGGGAATTGGGAAGGTGCATGTGGAAGAGCTGAGCTTCTTTGTGACCCAGCCCAGTTTATTTCTGGAGATACCAGACTTGACTTCATCTGTCTGATTAACCATGCCCTCAGGGGTTTGTTGGTTTTGTAAAAGCTGCTGCTGGCCCTAGAGAGGGTAGAACAAAGTGCTGTTGCTGGGAACCACAAGGAAGAGGGGAAGAGCGGAGGAGGGAAGTGACACGTCTGGGAATAATGGGAGGGGGGAATATGGAGGGAGGAAAGCAAACGTATTTGAGACTGTAATATCAAAAAGAGGTTGTGAAGAGCTCCAGTCCAGACAAATCTCTCCATACTGGGTAACTGAGCAACAAGATGACAGATGAGATTCAGTGTTGATAACTGCATATTAATGCATATCGGGGCAAATAAACCCAACTACCCATATGTACACTGATGGGTTCTGAATTGGATGCAACCATTTAGGAAAGTAATCCTGGGGTCACCCAGAAAGCTCACTGAAAATGTCAACTTGGTGATCTGCAGCATTGAAAATGGCAAATTCAATGTTGGGAATCATTAGGAGGGGACAGGATATAAAAAGCAAGCACCATAATGCCATTATATAAGTCTACAGTGCTCCCATATTTAGAATATTCTGTATAATTCCAGTTGTCCCATTTCAGTCAGGAATGTGGTGAATTATTTTCCTTGTGAAAAAAGACAAGCTTTGGTCTTTACAACTCTGAAAAATGATGACTAAAGAGGGACCCAATAAAGTTTATAAAATCATATAGTGGTACAAGGATGTCCTCCCTCTTCAGAAGCATATTCTACTGTCTGATGTAGCTAGATTTAAGCAAAATGCCCAATCCTGTCCTCGAGATATTGCACTGACTGCTGTACATGGATGCTGGTATGACAACCTAGCCAGTGAAGAACCCCACTTGCCAACAGATGAATCACAGGTGTTGGTGCTATACCAGAAAAAGCCATGCCAACGTAGCTTGCATGTCTCTTCAATGCCAGCGCTAAAACAAGGAAGAGATTGGGGTGTGACATAGAAGGGATGTAGGAGGGACATGGGAGAAATGAGGAGCTGACATACACTATATCCCAGTGTTTTTCAAACTGTGGGTCAGGACCCACTTGGTGGGTCGCGACCTGATTTCTGGTGGGTCCCAGGTGATGGAAAGATCAGATAAGTAATTGCCACAAGCCCTGAGGCTATTCAAAAATCAGATACTGTAGCTACAAATTACCCTTCAAAGAGCTGAGCTCCTGCAGTTTGCAAGATAGCTGCTATTTAACATCTCTTCCTATCCCCTTGCCCCGCCCCCTTCCGATCCCCTTGTCCCACCCACTTTCCTACAATGGTATATGGTGGGCAGTGGTATAACATACTGACAGCCATGCCGGCCAGTGCCAGCAACGTGTGGCATGGGGTATGTGTGGGTCTGGCTAGCTGGGTGGGCTACTGCAGTTGGCACTCTGTGTCACATGCCAGCCCAATGACTGGCCCATGCAGTGCTCCCTCTGATGGGTCCATGTGCTACGCGGCCTCCTAGCCAGGTCTGCCTATTTGCAGTGATGCAAAGTGGTAAATGCCAGATTGGGTGCTCTTTGCCTATCTCTTGCTGTGGCTGGCTTATTAGAGAGCAGCTTTAAGGAGTAGCTGATGTTGGTTCTATACCTGCCTGCCCCTCTTCTTTTTGTGTCTGCCATGGGTGTTTCTAGCCAGTCATGCAAAAGATAAGTGCCTTGCTGGTTAGAGCAAGTTCCTTGGCTAGGCTCAAACCCATCTTGCCCGACTCCCAGCCTGTTTCTTCTTGCAGTGGGCTACTACTGGTACCCTGCTTTGCCTGAGTGCTGTTGAGGCTTCCCTTGGGACTTGTTCCAGTTCCTCTTCTGGCATAAGGGCTGGTGGGTTGCCATATAGAGAGACTTGTATTTTTGTTTTACATGGTTGCTTTCTTCCAAGGGAGCTCCAACCATCTTCCTACCCTTGCTCTGCTCAAAAAGGTTTTCCTTGGATGTCTGTGTTTGTGTGAGTGGAAGGAGGGGATTTGGCCCCTGGGTGCAGGGGCTCCTAGCAGTTCTTTGCTTTTGCCCCTTTGCTGCTGATGCCACTGTAACTCCTGTAGGGTGAGGGTGCTTGCTTGCTTGCTTGCTTGCTTGCTTGCTTGCGTGCGTGCGTGCGTGTCCATGGGGTATCTCTTTGTGGTTGGGGGAGGGTGCCTGTTGCTGTGTTGCTCACTCCTAGTGGCTGGCAGGGGTCCCCCCCCAGCATTGGTCACTCATTGACCCTGCACCACTCCAGCCTCCTGCTGAGTTCACCCTGGTAGCATGTCTCTGGCTGCCAGTGTTGTGGCTGATTGGATGCTCTTTGGACATCATATTGATGGCACACAGACATCATACTGATAACATGTCAATGTCACAGCAATGACACACCAATGTCACACTGGTGATGTGTTGATGTCGGGAAGCTGGAGGTGGACACTGGAGGTGTTACAGCAGCAATTTTCAACCACTGTACTGCAGCACATTGGTGTGCCATGAATGGTCTGCAGGTGTGCCACAGGAGTTTGAGGGAGGTCATTTAGTAGTAGGGCCACTTGGGGAGTTTGAGAGAGGGCAGAACCAGTGGTATTCTTTCAGTCAGCTGTTGTTTGGATCGGGTGTGTTATTCTGTGTAAGCTTGCACTAATGCATTTTGTTTGTTATTTCCATACCTTAGTATTTTGTTGTTTAAAGGATAAAATATATCCTTAAACTGATGGTGTGCCTTGACAATTTTAGCACCTTGCCAGTGTGCCGTGAGATGAAAAAGGTTGAAAATCGCTATGTTGCAGGGAAGAGCTGCGCCAGCAAGGCTTTGCCAGGACAGGTTTGGCATTTAGCCCTTGTTGCGCTGGTGTTGGTATGCCGTTGGCAGAACTGGCTTAGGATGTGACAGACGTTGCGCTGGTATCTGTATGCTGTCAGCACGGTGTCTGAATAGGATTGGGCCACAAGAGGTTTGTGTATTGGGTAACAACAGAAAGTGGACATCACCAGTATCCCCTGCTTGAGAACTTCCCTGTTGTGCCTGGCTCAGTTGTTGGAAGAGGGAGGGGGTGGATCTGGCAGCAGTCGTGCACACTGGATCTTACACCCCATTTTTCAGCCTGCCCTGCTCCCTGGCTCTTCTTGGACTTACACCACCTGTATAGGTGGCGTAGGTCCGAGGAGACCCATAGGCCACAAGGGGGCCTACGCAGAGGTAAGGGGAAAATATATTTCCTTGCCTCTTGCAGTCCTCCTGAGCGCCCCTTCCCCCACCCTAGCATGCAGCACATGCATGCTTGGCGGGGATAGGATTGGGCAGTATAATTATTATTATTTAAAGTGCTATAAGATTGTTGTTGATTCTGCTGCAATAGATTGACTTGGCTATGCCCTCTGAAACCAATACAATGGGAAGATGTTCAGCTAAAACATTGTGTGCTTCAGTTCAGCAAATGCATTATAAATGTGCATTGGCATGTTCATAGTCCATGAGTGCAGCTGATCTCCTCAGATGTTACAGTAAACCGGAACAGGTAGAGATGTCCACAGCCCTTCCAGCTGCCATTGGCTTAGCTACTCTGATGTCACAGAGGGCCTACTCAGTTTGAGGTCAGGCTGCTGAATGCTATGGGGAAACTGGAACTTTAGGGTCCATCAACGAGCTTTATGAAAATTAGCACATTACAGCTTGCACACCATGGGATTTTGAGTGACATCACTGGCAACAATCAGTTGAACAGACCTGGAGCCTCTTGATGAAATGTGTTGCTTATGTATGTAATTTAATGCATATAGGCAAACATTATATCAACATTTTAAGCAAGAGGTATTTGTATTTACTGTTACATCTTGGTCCTGAAGCTGTAACTGGCAGTGCATGTTAAAGAAATGGAAGAAAAAGATTAAAAACACACACTAAGTAAGGCAGTGAAATCAGCCAGCAGATGTGGAGTGGATGTCAAAAGCACATGTTTCTTTCTGTCTCAGGCATGATAGTAGTCATTTGTTAGCTCCCTGTAAGAGAAGGAAAACGAAAATTATGCTCCCTGAATGAATGGAAGCCCAGAGTCAGCAAGAAAAACAAGGCATGCTTTTACACTGGAGAAAGGGGACATCTCACTTGTTTGTGATTTCATGTGGATGGACTAATGCACTTGTTCTTGCAACCTGATCTGCACAATTTGCTGAAGGCTATTAAAAGTAAAGGAGAATTGCTGAAGAGGGGTTGCTCACCTGGCCTCTAATAAGAGTTGCATTGTCTTGTCAGCAAACTCTGTTTGGACACACATTTCTTTATTCTCACATTTTTATTAACTAGTTCTCCAAGCTTTACTTGATAAAGCTATCAACATGAGTTTTCATTGGTTATTGGGCTGCCCAAGACAAATTTGGTGAGTGAGGCCGGGCTGAGAGCTAAAAGGTACACAATCCTTGTTTGGAGATTATTTTGGTTCTGGTATGTTAGTATATTTGGTTCTATGAGGGAATGAAAAACAAAAGTGCCTTTCTTTCCTTCCAGCAGCAGTACATACTTCTGACACCGGCAAGTCCTCTTTGCAAGCAAATGTTCCTTCGCCTGGGCCATCCTCTTTTGTTGCTGCCGAAACAGAAAATAAGCGTTTTTCCTATGTTTTTATGTTCTTTCAAGCTCTCTTCCATTGGCTCCTGCCACGGGTGAGACTTTTCTCCATCTGCCTTTCCATTTTTGGACACTTAAGAGACTTACCCTTTTCTGTGCAACAGTTTTGCCAATGAGAACACACATGCCTGTGAGGATCAGCAGCAGCAGCACTGGACCCACAACTCCAAAGACCACTTTGAGCACTGGGAATGTGTTGTGTACATCTGAGTGGAAAAGGAAGTGGAAAAGGAAGAGGTGGGGAAGACAAGGTGTGTGAGTTGAGATGAGGAGAGTACACCGAGACAAAGGACAAGGCAAGAGATGATTGTGTTGATGATCCCCAAAGTAAATGTATCTGATGAAGTGCGTTCTGGCCCTTGAAAGATTATGGGCGCAATCCAAACCTACTTAGGCCGCCGTTGTAACCAGCGGCCCAGTGAAAACGAGAGGCCCCAGAACGGAAAGGGGATTCAAATCCCCTTTGAATTCCCCTTTTGGCCTAAGTAGGTTTGGATTGTGCCCTATAAAAGGTAAAGGTGTCCCTTGACATTTAAGTCCAGTCGTGTCCGACTCTAGGGTGCAGTGGTCATCCCCGTTTCGAAGCCGAAGAGCCAGCACTGTCCGATGACGCTTCCGTGGTCATGTGGCCAGCATGACAATACGGAACACTATTTTACCTTCCCGCAAGCAGTACCTATTTATCTACTTGCATTAACATGCTTTTGAACTGCTAGGTTGGCAGGAGCTGGGCCAAGCGACGAGAGCTCACCCCATCGCGCAGATTTGAACTGCCGACCTTTTGATCGACAGCTCATGGTTCAGTGGTTTAACCCACTGTGCCACCCCGTAGCCTATGAAAGATTATACCATGATGCATTTGTTAATCAATAAAGTGGCTGCAGTTAATGGAACCCCCTCAAGCAAGTGGGAAACTCCTGATTGTATGTACAGTAATATGGAGCTGACTTGCCTATGTTTCCAGGAAGAGCGTACAGTTGGATGTGGATTGATAATGCCTATTCGACTGTCCCTTGGCTCTTTTAGAACAATGGGCCAGGAGGAAAACACCAGCACCCCATGAGGTTTTGCTCACACTTATTCCTTAGTTAAGACCATCCACCTGACAATGGCCAAGGGGAGGTCCCTGGGGGTGAGCTGAGCTTTCTGCTTAGTTTCCTGCTGTTGAAGTAGCCAAAGGGAAAGAAAGGATCTTGTTTCCCGCAAAGCCCAAAAGAGAAGGCAGACTGAGATGAGAGATGACATGTTTTGTTCCCAGCATTTGCAGAGATACCTGTACTGTTGCTGTCATGCTCTTCCATACCCTGGAGGCAAAACAAAGGAATTGCAACATACCTAGAACGTAACAGCCCAATCCTATCCCCCGCCAGCCCAGACCATACAGCGCCACTGACAGAGCACGAACTGCATGCTATGGGGGGAGGGGGCAACCACACGGCCCAGGAGAAGTAAGTACAAATATTTTTTACTTACCTCCTTGTAGGCTACCTGGCCTCCAATAGGTCTCCGCAGACCTATGCCAGCGCTATTTAGCTGACATATGTCTGAGAAGACTTGGGGCAATTTGGGGTGGGGAAAGGGGAATAGGTGCTGCTGAGATCCTCAGTGTGCTGCTGAGATTCTCCCCTGAACCACCCGCCGCTGGCACCGTCCTTACCTGCTCTGGCAAACATTCTGTGGCCTGCTGCTGGTTGCAATGGGCTTCTTGGCTGCCACCCCATTGCTAGCGGGCTGCAGAATGGTGGCGAGGCCGGGGCAATGGCAGATTGCGCAATGTACTGACGGATCGTGAGATCCACCTGTGTATCATGCCCATTGTACCCATAGGATTGGGCTGTAAGTCTAGCTAGGGACAAGTCTGAGTAGCCTGCTGTAGAATTTATTTCATTTGCCTCTGTTGCCAACACCTGCTTTTGTCTAAGTAAAAGTGCTTGTTTTTGAGTTTTTGACCCTTGCCTTAAGCTGTAATGCTATGCACACCCACCTGGGAGTGAGCCCCACTGAACTCGGAGGGATTTACTTCTAAGTAGATATGCATAGGATGCCACTGTAATGTCCCTTTTTGCCCTTTTTCTTTTTTTTAAATAAATTACTTTTATTTTTGATTTTTTTTCTTCTGTTCTATTCCAATTTATTTTATTTATTTATTTTCACATTTTTATACCGCCCTTCCTCCAAGGAGCTCAGAGTGGTGTACATATTTCCTCCCCTCCTTTTTGTCCTCACAACAACCCTGTGAGGTAGGTGGGGCTGAGAGATAGTGACTGGCCCAAGGTCACCCAGGAAGCTTCGTGGCTGAGCGGGGATTTGAACCTGGATCTTCCAGGTCTAAGTCCGACTCCCAAACCACTACACCATCCTGCCCCTTTCAATCAGACTAGAGTTTTATCGTCCCTCTCTTATAGATAAGTTGTGGCTAACACTATAAAGTTGTGTGTGTATAGGTGCAGAGGAGCTGGTTTTAGCCAGGTCAGTTGGATCATTTTTTAAGTTAATTAATAAATTAATTACGATGATGATGATGATGAAGAAGAAGAATGTAGCCACTGTGTTTCATGTGGAAGGAACCCCAATAACTGGACTCTCTCCAGACAGGAGGAAGGATGTACTGTATAAGTGCCCTCCCTTTTTTGTTTTTCTCTTCCTGGGAAAGCAAATGCCCTTTCTGGGACTGTGTTAGGCTGTCATGTCCATCACCGCCACCCCAGAAAGTAACAGAGGGTGCATGGGAAGGTCAGGTGCACAATTTCTTTGTCTTTCTCTTCCCCCAACCCCGCATGGTGGGCCATGGAGGCTCCACCAAATCACCACAGTACCACAAGACGGATGCTTTTGCTGCCTCTATCTTTGGAACATACCTGTCGCAGTCACAGTGTAATTCATCCTGATTTTCACATCCTCATTCACGAGGAGTCTGCATTGCCACAGCCCTGCAGTTCTGGCTGAGACACAAAGTTTGTTCTCTCTCCCAACCTGGTCCTTTGTGGTCCTATTCATATAAACCCAGTGCAGTTGACTCGTCGTGGGCTCGATAGGAGCAGAGATATGACAGCACAAGGTCACATTAGCTTCTGTGGAGCTGAGCTGAAGAGGTTGGGCAGACACTGAAGGGAAGACAGGAAAGGAAAATGCATGGCAGCACCTGATTTTCACATCCTGCACCATGGCCGCAAAGCTCAGGATAATTAAGGCTAGATATTGAGAATGCTTCTTATCACAGAAAGCACATTCTCTTATTGTCTAAGATCCTAAGCTGCCCAGTTCATAGGACACAGCTCTCCCTTTAGGGGAAGGCATACACATACAAATGGGCTTAAACAGACAGTGCTAAGCTTGGTCAGCTTTATTCAGAGGGTTACACTATAAAGGAAAACAAGCACTGTCACCCTAACTTCAAAGAACGTCAGGTATATCAATGGCACTTTTCCAGTCCACAGGTGAAAAGGTGAGTGCTTCAATTACATTGCAAGTCAGAACAATCACACCAAGGAGGTCTTGGGGGTGGGGAACACAACTCTGAAAACACTGAAATACAATGGGTTAGCAACAACGTCATTTTGATTCTCAGTTATAAGTGAGTGAGCGAAGGATAGAAATTCGGGGAAAAAATATGAGAGAAGCAACCACAGATTGATACAAATGTCAGTTAAGCGAAGAGTTATTCTACTCCTAAGAGGCAGAAAGATTCTAGCTGAAGATCCCAGGCAAATGGCTGGTGGTCACTTAACGGTCCATGGTCTTTCATCTACTTGGGAAAAGTAGAATTACCAGTAATCCATACTTCCTTAGCAATGCTATGGAGATGGTGGATTTCAGAACTTTACAATTGTTCTCGTTAAAGTCATTTGTATGGAGCAATTTCTTTTACTGTTTTCTTTAAAAATTGTTTAAACTTTGCCATTTTAAAAGTGTGTGCGTTCTCTTTTGCCTTGGGTATCCTACAGAAAGTCAATAAATATACATTTTAAAAATAAATAAATGCAAATTATGTATTGGGGAAACACAGGTGGGTAAAGTAAACTACTGCACACCGCAAAAGGGGATGATTGTTGAGCTGACCACAGCCTGTGTTTTGCTCAAGCGGGGTTTTTGGGGATATAAAAACATGGCTGTCCTTTTGCTCACAGACCAACATTTTTGTGCTTAATTGAGGCACACATTTAGAATTCCATGAAATGGAGAAAAATGATATGCCTAAGAGATGCTAATGCAACAATATCATGATGCAAAGAAGCCAGGACTTATTCTTACCTTTCATCACTACTAAGTGGATGCTCTTATTCAAATTCCCACGGCTCAATCTGAGCTGGCATTGGTACTGTCCAGCATCCTCAAACTGGACATTGGGTATCTCTTTGACAGGACCGGTGCTGCTGCTGACATTGATTGGGATGATGGACATCTTCAAATTATTCATATTATCCTTTGTTAATTTCCAAAGCAGAACTTCATAGGGGTCAGGCAGATCCTGCAGCTTGATGTTCAGTGGGTATGAAAGAATCACACTGCTATCAACGGCTGCATACCTTATTTCTGCATCTGGTGTATTCAGGAAACCTGATTTCACAGTAGAGAAGAGGAGAACAATAATTATCAGCCTTGTGTTAATTTCCATCTTCCTCACGACAGTGCTGGAAGAACATCTTTTTCTACCTCAGCTCTCGAGAAAGATGTAATTCATGTTATGATAGCCCATTTCCAGACTCCTTAAACTGACAGCAAAGAAAAGTGGACGTGAGAAAGGGGCTGCATCCTCTCCAAAGTCTGGCAAAGCCAAGATTTGAATGTGGGGCACATGGGAGGCATGAGAAGGCCTTCGAAAGGGTAGAGCTCAGCAAGAGGGTTTTTCCCTGAGCTCAGCCCCAGATGCATTGCCTATCCATTTTTCCACACAACTCTCCATGACTGTTTTTAATCCTTTTTTTGTCTTTCTTCCATCCATGCTTCAAAACAGGAAATAAGCCTGAATGGAGAAAGGGGGAACAGCCTGGGAGTGCAGGAAAATCTGTGGGTGCAGGATCGGTTAAGACTTTGTTCTCCCACACAAACGTTCCCCTGCTCCCTTGTTCAAGTTATGTCAACAAATGCAGAGAAGCATTTGCCAAGATAATGCGTAAGTCCATTGGAGGGAAGCAATATATACAGTACTTTTCAGGATGGCTGCTGTGACAGAGGTGTTGCTACCCATTGTGCGCATGCATTGTGCTTACACCCTTATGGCACTTTTGCGACGCTTTAGAGCAGCAGAGCACATGCTCCGCCGCTCTAAAGTTACACAGGATTGCACAATTAAAGGCCGGCGGAGCGTATGATCTGCTAGCCTAGGGTGTTGTGAAAGCACCGTAAAGCACTTTCGTGGCACTCTTGGAGTAAGAGGCGCCGAGGCCGGCATCGCTCACTCCGATGCCATCTGACGCCCACACTGCTGGTTGGATGCAGATAAGTGCTGCGCTGAGAGGTGGGAGGGCATGGGGAGGGCTGGCCAGGGTGGTGGAGGAGGGGGCGATGGGCCAGCCAGAGGGGGGGGGGGCGGGGATATCAGCAGCACGCCGCTCCCTCGCTGCCCTATCCTGCCCTCCCACCAACCAGTGCAGGACTTACCTGCGGTGGCCGAAGTTGGGTAAGTTACGCGGTGGTGTGAGCAGTGCCGGCCTCCACTCTAGCACTGTTTACACCCTTATGGCACTTTTGCGACGCTTTAGAGCAGCAGAGCACATGCTCCACCGCTCTAAAGTTACACAAGATTGCGCCGTAAGATCAGTGACTTCTCTTACCTATCACCTTGACATCATAGGGTATGATGAGTTTAGAGATGTGACATTCCCAAGTCCCCTGGTCCTCCTGAATGCTAAGATTCATTATCTGTAGGCTCCGACTGTTGTCTTTCAGGGTCCATCGTTCGTTGCTGATTACTTGGGCTTTGCGGGGGCTATACCATTCAATATGCACCCTGTCAGAGGAATTTAGCTTCAGTTCTAGAGTTTTACCCTGCAGGAGGTATCCATTACGAGATCCTGTCACTGTGAAGAAGAAAAAAAACCCATCTAGTGAATTTTTTCTACCCCGGGCTCTCACTTGCCCTCCTCCCCAGTAAATTGCTGGGAAGACAGAACAAGGAGAAAGGCTTGGCATTATCCACTTCTTCCCCTACCCTCAACACTCACCAGTTAGCACACGAAGGTCAAAAGAAGATGTCTGTTTTCCATTAAGTTCACAGGTATAACAGCCTCCCACTGCATTTGGGATTACTAAAGAGAATTTCCCTTTGTCTGAATCCTGAAGCTTGTATGCCTTGAACCTGTCACCTTGGGTTTTGGAGAAAGAAGAAATGGAAGGAATTAAGGCTTCTCACTAAGGGAGAGGGTCAGAAGCGTCACTAGGCCGCGTGTCACCCCAAAGCAGGGGCGCGCGTCCTCCTAGTGATGCTCCAACATTCGGCGCAGCTGTTGGCCGCGCCGCGATTTTGAGGGGGGGGCGATCCGGCTGCACCCTTCCCCGGGTGCCCCCCCGCCCCATGTCGCCCTCCGGACGCTCCGAAGCCGGCCTGGGAGCCGGCCTCGGAGCGTCCGGCCCGGCTGGCGCTCCAGGGCCTTCTGAAAGAAGGCCCATGCACTGCATCAATACGGGTATTTTTACAATTTTCGCGCATGCGCAGAGACTGTTTTGAGGGCAAGGGCCTGCCCTCTTGCCCTCAAAACGGTCTGCGCATGCGTGAAAATTGTAAACATACCCGTATTGACGCATTGGGCCTTCTTTCAGAAGACCCTGGAGCGCCAGCGGGGCCGGACGCTCCGAAGCCGGCTCCCGGGCCGGCCTCGGAGCGTCCGGAGGGTGACGCGCGTCACCCCCTGGCGGCCCGCCCCCCCGCCATGCTCCAGCGACGCCCCTGGCGAGGGTTCCCCATGTGCCTGTGTTGGGTGCATATGGAACATTACAATTTGAGTTTTACCTTTTGGGTAAAAAGGTTGCCACCCCGGCTGAAAGGAACGAAGTATAACCTCTGTTTCATATTTCCAGACGACTGACTGAATTGTTTCTGATCTGTCTTCTCTTTGACACGGAAGAGTAAAAGGCTTGCCCGCAACAGCATACACAGTTTGCCTCGCAGTCACAGGAAGCATTACCCCTGAAAGATACAAAGGTTTTTCAGCAAAACGAAAAAGCAAAGGCAGGTCAACAAATAACATCTCCCTTAAGCTCTGGACTCTGGGGATTTCCAGGCCCTAAGCTCACAGTCTGAGCCATTAAGTCAGATCCACACCGCAAACGTTGGACTCCACTTTGCTGGCATCCCGTTTGCGTTCGGCCAATCAGAGCCTGTTGTTTGAACCTGGGGGCAGGACACTGGATGGATATGTGCCGATACGGGTGCGGTGTGGATCCGCCTTTACACTACACCAGTTGAAGAGTGTCTTTGTTTTTACCCTGGATGTTTCAGAAGATCTGGCACCTACAACTGTCTCCTGCCACTGGGAAATGCATTAGTTTTGATTTGATACTAAGGCGGGATGAACGGTAATTTAGATAGCCCCTGGAAAAGCTAAGGAGAGATTATTTTAATATTTATAAGCCACCTTTCTACAAAACTGAACCCATAGAGCAGGGGTGGCCAACCTTCAACCATGAGGGCCTCTGGTTCCTTAAGAGTTCTGTAGAAGACCGAATCTTGGCAGCTGTAATTGCTGATGGTGCTGCTAAAGCAGCTGCACCTGCTGAAATGCCCTCACCTAGACAACCATTAAAGAGCCAGGAGCATTCATGTTGAAAGGTTGGCCACCCCTGCCATAGAGTTATGTCAGTAGTTCTTCTGACTATTTGACTGACAGCAGTTACGCCAAATTGGGTGCCAGTGTGAAATTTGGCTGATCCATTCTTCTTTGTGAGTCTAAGGCCCAAGTTCAGACATAACAGTAAACCATGCTTTAGCACTACAAGAACAAACCTTGGCGAAGTAATTGGTGTGCATGCTCCATACCTTATCTCCTCACATGCTTCCAAGAGGAGGGGGTTAAAGCTTCCACTTTCATTTTAGAGAACCAAAAGTGTCCTGTGTCCTGTTACATATGAACGAGGGAAATTGGTGTCCTCTAACCATAGTGACAGCCCAATCCTGTCTAGAACGCAGCGGTGGCGCACCTAAGGCGGACGCTGCATCCTAGGCAGGATTGGGCCCATGCTGGTGGAGCTGGAGCGCTCCTCGGTGGAAAGGGACAAATGTCCCGGGTAGAGTCTCAGCTGGCCCAATGGGCCTCCTTGGATGTGCGCTGGCAAAATGGCCAGTGCAAATCCGAGGAGATGGTGTAAGGCCGGACAGGGTCGGGATGGGGCATAGAATTCAGTGGAGCGCATGATCCCGCCCCCATCCCTGGCCTGGCTGGCCAATCGCTTCCTCCCTTTCCACCCCGGTCCGCCCTCTCCATGACCCACTACCACCCAGCACAGAACCTACCTGGGTCCATCGGCAGTGGCTGCGTTTCTGGGCAGAGTGAGTGGCACCGGCCTCTCCACCGGTGTCGCTTACTCGCCGGGTGTCAAACGTGCCTTATGGCACATTTACAACACCCAGTGTTGGCAGAGCCATCACTCTGCTGGCGGAATTCTAGATAGGATTGCGCTGTTAGTTAAAAAAAAACCCAGGAAATCACACTTCAGTTAGCAGGTGGGTGGGGTGGGGTGAGGAGGTGGAATCTGGACTAGAATGGGCCAGAGACAAAGAGTTAAAACTGTCCTTCTCCCATGACACAGTCCCAATCCAGATTGGTTCCCCTGCGGCTGTAAACAAATACTGTATCTGCCTTTGACCCTTTAATGATTTGCTTTTCAAACAAATAGTGTGGAGTGGCCAGATGTGTGAAATGGCCTAAATCCATGGTTGGGGGGGGAGAGAGGGGCTTTAGTACTTAGCCCCCTATCATGGGTTGTAGCCTGATCTTACCCCCATCCCCTGCATGCTATTTATAGCAGCAGCAGCAACAACAACAAAAAGCTGCTATCGGCTTCTTGGCCAAAAAGCTTCTAAAACCAGAAGTTTTGATCATATCAACTGAGGGCATTATGTCAAATGGTAGTGCAGAGTAATTGTACAGAGTAATCGTATAAATGGTATATAGTCCATGAAATGGATACATATTCCAATGTTCAGGATAATCTGGTATTTGAGGGAAAACTGGATTAATTGAGGCTCAAGCTACATGTGACAGCAGCAGAGATGTTTGCTTAAACGTAGATCTGCCAATCATGTGTGAAGTGGGGGGGGGGGGTAAGAGAAGGTCTGACTTTGAAAGCAAAGGAACAGGGTAGGGACTGCTACCCCCCCCCCCCTGCATGCAGCTTAGCTCCACGCTTGTTACCCCGAGGGGCTCCACAGTTGAGCTCCAATACTGGAAGCAAGCTTGGTTGAAAAGTGCTGGTGGGGAATATTTATGGAGAGAGCAGAGGTGGGCCGGGGGAGGTTTCTGCTCCCCTCAGCAGGGCACCCATTTTGCTCTAAAAAGCAAGGCCCCTTACCCCTGATTTGGACACGATGGGGCCCTGTCAAGAAATGGGTATGTTGCTGCCCTGCGGAGTTTGAACTTGAGAGCTCTCTTCTCTTTCTTTTCAACAGAATATACAGGAATAAGTAACATTGCACAGCCACATCTTTCTGTCACTAATAATGTCCGTTTGTCCAGTTCTACTCTGATTTATTCTATTCAACTGTGACAAGTACAGCTTTATGCGAAGACAAGCCTTTGCTGTTTTATCTTGCTGTCAGGTACCCATTTTCTCTGCCCCTGACAATACACGCCTACCCATAGGGTCGTCAAGATCCGCCCCAAATGGCCAGGGTCAAACTGCAGCTTTTGGTAAGTCTAGTAGAAATAGGCCAGCGGGTGGCGCAGCAGGTTAAACCGCTGAACCATAAGCTGTCGATCGAAAGGTCGGCAGTTTGATTCCCGCGACGGGGTGAGCGCTCGTTGCTTGGCCAGCTCCTGCCAACCTAGCAGTTCCAAAGCATGTCAATGCGAGTAGATAAATAGGTACCGCTTGCGGGAAGGTAAACAGCACTCCGTGTTCCAGCTGCATGCTATGCGCTGCGGCAAGGAGAGTCATGCCGGTCACATGACCACGGAGGCGTCTTCGGACAACGCTGGCTCTTCAGCTTTGAAATGGAGATGAGCACCACACCCTAGAGTCGGACACGACTGGACTTAATTGTCAGGGGATACCTTTACCTTTACCTAGTAGAAAGATGCTACAAGCTTAGCCGTTGGTAGACTAGTGAAAGTCACTGTGTTGACCTTTAGGCCAACAAGACCCTGAGTCGTGGTCACCAAGGTAAGACTGTGCATGAGATTCAGTTTTGCTTTGTTTTATAATCTACTGGGCGATCTGAATCTTTTTAGGTTTGCCCTTCACTAAATACGCATGTTTGTTATGGGGTGACTAAGCCCTTCAGTGAAAGTGAACTTGTGCATTTTGTCAAGGGGTGGTGGAAGAGAATGGACTCAAAATGGGTAGCTTGTATTCCCCAGTTATACAAGTTATGACTTCAGTTCCTGTTCCCTGGACCTTAACAGAGCCTTCTTACATGTGGCAAATCATCATTCTTCTTACATTCAACCCATTGGCCTTCCTTGGCTTCCTCGGCCCTGGTACAGGCACCTCTCGTTTTATGCGGGAGTTAGATTCTTGAAAATGGGCGCGTATCTCAAAAATGTATAAATTAAAAATATTTTTAACATAAGAATGCATGTAAATGGTACCGCTTAGGGGGGAAATCATATAACACTTAGGTTGATGACTGGTGACTTCCGCTTGCCCAAGATGGCATAAGTGGAGAGTTGAGGAGGGAGGCTACTGGGAGTGGGAGAGGGAGAGGGAGGCTCCTGATGTTGATGGCTGAGAAAGCAAAGATGAAAGCATAGATGCCGCGTAAGGGAACAGAAAGCAGCAAGCGGCAGCTCTGTGAACACCGTCACACACAAGACTATGCTGTGGGAGAGCATGGAAGTTTGACCATGTTATTTCAAAAATTTGCCTGTGTAAATTAGGTTTTGGAACGGAATAAGCAAGTTATTTCAAAAATATCAAAATCAAACATGTGTTAAAATTAGAGGTACCTGTACTGAACGTTGAAAAGTCTGATCCCTGTCTCCCTGCAGAATCTCCTGCTTGCTCAAACTTCTAGGGTAATAATAAGTTCCTTTTCCTGACTGGGACCTAGATCCCTTTTTTATAGAAAAGTGTTGTCCTAATATGATCATCTCTGTTTGAGTCATTGATGGTCCAATCCTAGAGAGGTGGGCCGCCACCAGAACTAGTGTTCTGACAGCGGAACACACTTTATGGCATTGCAAAAAAAGGCACTCTGGAAGCGCGTGGAGCTGTGCACTTCCGGACCACTGCCATAGAGGCCCCAGAGGCCCAGCACACGCCAGTGGACAGCAGAGCGCCCGCGGCCAATGGTCAGTCAGCAGCAGGGGTGGAACGGGGTGGGGGCGGAACAACTATCATGTGACATTTGCAGTAAAAATCCATCCATCTTGGCAACTCTGCCACTGTGCCATGCATGCCTCTTGGGGAGAACTCACCCAGGTGAAGCACAAAGAAAACTCTTTTCAAGATCATATCCACTGGTACCATATCCCCTGTGGGAACTGAAGACTGGAAATACTGTCCAAGAGATCCTGGCAAGGAAAGTCCAAAATTGTATATTAGCAAAGTCAGTGGTGTTTTATTCCCAGAATATCTTTTTTCACATGATATGTAAGAGGGAAATAGACAACCATTCAATGTGTGGTCATTTACCCTGCTGTACAGCTAACCAAGTGGTAAGAAGTCCATTCTCTCCATTGCGGCTTAGTAGCCGTGTGACTGCCATGAACCTGCTTTCGCCTTACCCACCAATAACGACAGGTAAATAAAATGCATAATGAGACGGCACCATGTTCAGCATTTCCCCACCTCCTGCGAGTGCCAGCAGCAGCTGCTGTTCTACAGTGGAGGACGAGGAAATATTAAGCACAGCAGCAACATTTTATCACCCATTTCTTTTAACAGACATTACGGAGAAAGTGCATGGGAGAGATACGGATCAGCCAGCCACACATCCCTTCTTTCTGCCCAAGATATTTTGTTTCTGCTAGTGGAAGAGAAAGGCATTCAGGGGCACTGAAGTCCTACTATATGGTCACTGGAATTCTTATTCAGAAATCCTGAGGTGTTTTTTTTAACCAGACATTGCCCATACAATTTCAAGCATAACTTAACCATCCTCCTAAGGGATAAATTTTTGAAAACAAAAATGAAAACTGAGGTATTTAGGCAGGCAAACTCTGTGGAATACATACTCTGATTTACTTGGCTTTATTCTCTTCATCGGACAAGAAACAGGGACAAGGGTGGGTGGGGAAGAGACTTCCAACATCAAAGGCTTAAATGCCCCTCATCTGAATGTTCACAGGTTGCCAGGGATGGTCCTAAGAAAATTTATCAGTATGTTTAGAAAGTTGTTATACTGTGTCCTGCAGTGTTCCCTGTAATAATTCCCCCGGCTGCGCAGAGCCCTTCCATAGCTGCGCAGCGGTGGGGCGGGGCCTCCAGATGTTTGGCGATGATGTCACATGCCGTCGCCGACTTCCAGGTACCTGAGCTCCGAGCTGCACAGAGCTTAGCTTAGCGGCTGCACAGCTTAGGGGGAAACAGTGCTGCCCTGCTCCCAGCCAGAGCATTATATAAAAGTAACAATATATATTACTTTCATTTTAACAATCAATTAAAATCAACAGCAACAATTAATCAACTACAGCAGTAATAAAACACACCATCACTGTGAAGTATCAACACTTGCCTAAACAGTCATATTTTAACCTGCTGCCTACAACAACACTGCAGAGTGGGTGCCTGCTTGGCCTCTAAGGGGAGGGCATCCCAAGGGGCCAGCACTCCTGCTGAAAAGGCCCTGCTTCTTGTGGATACTCATCTCTCCCTTCTGACAAGCTGGGCACACAAAGCAGAACTGCAGATGATGATCTGAGGGTACTGGGGTGGGGTGCATAAGGCAGTCCCTCAAATCCCTAGGTCCCAGATCATTAGAGGTCAAAAGGTCAAATCCAGCACCTCGAATTAAACCTGGAAGCATACAAATAGCCAGTACCAACTGAGCGATATAGGTGTAATATGCTTGCAGTGAGTTGTCCCAAAGTTTTACAGCACTTGAAGCTTCTGAACTGTTTTCAGAGGCAGTCCCATTTAATAAATAAGTTATTGTCCTTCTGTCGTGCAATTTTAATTCTAATGGGCTAATACGACCATGCGGGTTTGGGGTTTTTTTTTTTTTTAAACTGACAGTACTTTGGAAAATACTGAATTTAGCACTGAGCAGGAATAGCAGAAAAACTCTGCCAGAGAAAGCAAAGAAACTAGAAAGGGAGACTCCAGGGTGCAACTGTTGAATAAAAACGTTCCAAGAACTTTGATTCTGTTTGTTCAGGCTTGAGGTTAGAGTTTCCTGTCACATTACATTTAGTAAGCCTAGGAAGATTTTGTTGTCATCAATTAAGGCTGTTATGAATTGTTACTGTGCTTAGCTTATGTACAGCAAGTCCTCACTTAAAGTTGTCGATAGGTTCTTGGAAACGGCAACTTTCAGCGAAACGACCTATGAAACCAATTTTTCCATAGGCTAATTGATATACATAAACAAGAGTTTACGGCATATTTCTGGTCTCAAAAACATCGCCAAACTTCAAAATAAAGACCCCAAACACTTCTAATATTAAACACTGAAATAAATGTGAGCTTTCCAGGCTAGAGAAAACCCACACAGACATGGGGAGAACGTTCACACTCCACACAGACAGTGGCCCCAGCCAGGAATCGATTTGTTTCCTCAACAACTTTAAAACAAAACGACTTATAACAAAACGACTTTAAGTGAGGACTTGCTGTACATTTCTCACAGAATTTTCACAGACTGGGTGGGTTCAGATGACAGAATCGAACTATTGTTAGTAAGGATTGTTAACGTGGCCCAAAGACTAACACAGCCTCACGCTCTGTGACAGCAGTGTAGCGAGGCGAACCCCCACCCTGTGTGGAGCTTACCTTGCCGAGGATCCGCGTTCTGGAAGTAGGTGGGCGGTGACGTGATGACGTCACCACCGGTTGCTTCTGGAATGACTCAATTTCAAGCCAAACAGAGCCAAGGGTGGGTGGGCCCTTCCAGCGATGAGCACTCGGCGGCCACGGAGCTCCGCTCACTGCTCCGGGCCCCATCGGGAGTGATGGCTTCATCCCCCCGAGTGCCGCTACACCCCCCTGAAGTACCGTGCCCAGTGCGGCCCACTCCAGTCGCACCCCCATAGCGACGCTGCTGCGCTGTGAAGAAATGTACTTGCATCTGCCACTTTGTATTCGTGTTATGTTTTGTATTGTATTGTAAAATGGTTGCCAAAAAGGTTTTTAAAAAATGGTTCGTGTTAGCTTTAGGGTTTAGTTTTAGGCTTTAGGCAAAACTTTAGCTTTAGGCAAAAAAGTTACAAGGTCATCCCTGAAAACTGAAACAAAAAATTCTATTTATTTATTTTTTAAAAGAGAAACAGGCTTCGAGGAATGCTCAACTATGGAAAAATGAAACTTAAAAATGGTCATCTGAGTGCATAAAATCTGGGAGGAAGGGTCAATGGTTTTTATACTCCCTTATGATGCTGAAACTAGTGTTCCAGCAATGTAAGGTCCTTTACGACTGTCGCAAAGTGCGACATGCCACAGAGAAGCCCCCGTGCAGGGAAGTCAGCGTGGGGGATGAGAGGGAGGAAGGGTGTAGGCGGAATGGGGCAAGGAGCAGGAGCACCAGGGCGGGGACCAGGGTGGGGAGGGGGGTGTCAAGGTCAGGAAGGGGGCAGTACTGGCAGCAGCAGCGGCAGTCTATCACCCTTCCCAGCCTTGATCCGCCTTCCCAGGTCCACTCGCCACTATATATTTTATTTATTTATTTATTTATTTATTTATTTATTTAAAGAATCTGTATCCTGCCTTTCTCCCAGCAAGGGCACTCAAGGCGGCTTACAACATTAAAATAAACATTTACATTAAAATAATTAAAAACACATAATTAAAACAATTAAAATAAACAACCCCAGTGGGTCACCTGTATTTACATTTGTTAAAAGCCATTTGTTAAAAAGCCACCATGTCAGACATCGAAAGCTAACCTAAATAAAAACGTCTTAAGGCTCCACCAAAAGGTCTCTAAAGAGGGAGCCGTTCTTAATTCTAGGGGGAGGGAATTCCACAATTGGGGCACCACAGCCGAGAAGGCCCTATTCCGCGCCGCCATCCTCCTCACCTCTGTCAACAGCGGCACGGTTAACAGGGGCCCCCCTGATGACCTCAGAGTACGGGTAGGATTATAAGGAAGGAGGACCCTGGACCCGAGCCGTTAAGGGCTTTAAAAGTCAAAACTAGCACTTTGAATTGTGCCCGGAAATGAACCGGCAGCCACTGTAGCCGCCGAAGCAACGGTCCGACTGAGTCAAAACAACAGGCCCAGGCAACCGCCCGGGCCGCCGCATTCTGCACTAGTTGCAGTTTCCGAACAATCTTCAAAGGCAGCCCCACGTAGAGCGCATTGCAGTAATCTAGTCTAGATATAGCTGGCACACAGGCTCGAGTAGACGGACCCAGTGGGGTGTTGCTTACCCCAAGGAGGCCTTCGTGGCCTGAAACTCCCTTGTGGGATGCAGTGCACACCCAGTTGGCACAGCTGCATCATCACCACGTGGGGAGTTAGGTAGGATTGAGCTGCCTAGCTGAGCCAGAGCAGTAGGCAGCTTGATAAGCTTGGAAAGAAGGAGAGCCGCTGCTGTCTGGAAAAGAGAGCCAGGAAAGCCAATGACTGGCATTGCCATGGTGGCATTGATTGTTCATAGATGTTGTTTTACTTTGGAACCTGCCTGTAACAGGGAACAAGTCTAATTAAGGTTAGGGTGGTGTGTTTATCTCTGTTTATTTTCTGACTCCAAATGTTTTGATTGTGTGTTTCCCCCCAACTGATTTAAAACTGTTTTTCTTTGCCACTTCTTTTTCAAAACATCTACTTAATATTTTTTTCCTGTTGTTCATTTACCTTGTTTTCTGAGGCTTTCCCCCACTCCATGTGTAATAACTGATCTCACTCTAGTCAGAACTGGTACAGCGGCTGGCTGGACTGTAAGCAAAAAGTTTCCTGAGGCTGAGGGTTGCTTTAGTGAAGGCAGCCATAGAAATATCTTCCACATGGTGGCAGCAGAGAAGTCCATAGGAGGGGAGGAGCAAGAAAGAGGCTGAGGAAGATGATTTTGTCTCTTCTCTCCCACTCAAGGCACCAGTTACCTATTATTGGACCATGATATCCAAAGAGCAATTTGTAGTTCAGCCTGGCCCATCCATGAGGCTGGCCCATCCATGAGGCCAACTGAAGAAGTTGCCTCAGGTAGCAGACAGGTGGAGGGGCACCCATCTGTGTCTGCCTACTTGTCTCTGCTGCTTCTCCTTCTCCTTCCGGGATTGGAAAAGGAAGAAGAAATGTGGAGGGGAGGAAAATGCTGAGCTAGAGAGTGGGAGGAGCAGAGACTGGCACACACTTGAGTAATGGGGTCAGCATTTGGCATTTGGCCACCTCAGGCATCAGGAGGTCTTGGGCCGGCCCTGGTTTCAGCACAACAATTACAGAACACACAACGACGACTGTGTTAATTTGTGTTAAGCAGAGAAGGCAAGTTGAAGTTCATGCCTTTCAGTGGTGGGGAATTTGCTCCTCTTGAAGGTGACTTCATATGCCACAGACACCCATGTCATGGAAAAGAAGAAAATACTGTGTCTTACTTTTAAATAAATAATGAATAAAGTAGGGGCGTCTTAACTAGAGTGGAAAAACAACAGCAGCAACAACAGCAGCAGCAGCAACAACAACAACAGAACTTCACGCTCTGAAAACTAGAAAAAGTACAGAAATTTCTGAGATGCTGTCTCACAGCTCTCAGAACTGAGCGGAAGAGCACCTTCCTTATTCCGTGGAACATATTCAGAGGGAGATTCCGTCCCTCTCTTATCTGGGGTGGGAAAGTTCAAGTTCCCTGGCCAAAGCTGTATGAAGTCCAGAGATTAGTTATAAAATGCACCACCCCTGTCTACACACCTCAGTTGCAGGACTACATAGAGATCACGAAAGAGAACTACATGTCAAGAAAATATTTCTTTACCCAATGTGTAATTAATCTGTGGAACTCCTTGCCACAGGATGTGGTGATGGCACCTGGCCTGGATGCCTTTAAAAGGGGGTTGGACAGATTTATGGAGGAAAAGTCCACCACAAGTTACAAGCCAATGATGGGCCTATGCAACTTCCGGGTTTTAGTAGTAGGCTCTCTCTTAATGCCAGATGCAAGGGAGTAGTGACAGAATACATGTATCTTGTTGTCTTGTGTGCTCCCTGAGGCATCTGGTGGGCCACTATGAGATAGAAGCTAGACTAGATGCGCCTTTGGCCAGATCCAGCAGAGCTCTTCTTATGTTCTTATGACTACTGTCAACACACATGGCTGCTGCCAAATCCAAATCTGCTCCTGTGGCTTCCCAGTAAGTAACATTGAAAGTTTAAACATTAACCTCTCTTGGGCAGCACCTCAAAGACCCCATTGCCAGTAGCGTAGCCAGGGGTGTGTGTGTGATGCAGTAAGTGCTGCACGGTGTTATACAGAGGTGCAAAGTGACCCCTCCCACTGGTGTCACTTAAGGTGGGGTGGAACGGTAAGTTCCGCACTGTGCTAACCTCCGTTTACTCCCTGGCACGAGGCGGCCCCGCCTCCTCGCCGTCGGAGCCATTCAGTGCGGAGAAGGCAATGTGCAGTAGACCCATGGGTGAGTGGGAGGGGCCACTTTGCACCTCCGTGTAACACTGTGCAGCACTTACCACGCTGCCCCCCCCCCCAGCTACGCTATTGCTCATTGCACCTAGGGCTGAGCTCTTTTCTCTTTTATGTTTACAATATCATTTTGAGTTCACCTGACCTCTTCTAATTGCCCAAACCATTTTTTCCCTCTAAGATTGTAAATCCCTTGGGGACAGGACTACTAACATATATTGGGGGGGGGGGGGATATTGTAAACCACTTTAAGCCCATGGGATAGAGTGGGTTATAAATTTAAATAATAAATCAATGTTTAAAGATGACACATGCTGTGACAGCATTGCATGAAATTCTCTCTCTCTCTCTCCCCCCCCCCCCCCAAACAACAGCCAATAGAGACAGTGGACTGGAGCAGGAACAGGGGAACGCTGAGCATAATGGTGTCAAATCACACATCTTTTGTGCTCCTGGGGAAAGATGGGAGGAGATTCTGGTGAGCAACTATGTGTTTATGGTAGTGTGTAGCTGATGCCCCAGTTGGGCCATTTGTTCTACTTTGACAAGCTTGACCAGATCCAAACCAGGACAGAGTGCCCCTAGACCTTTAAGGAGAAGGAATGTGGGCAGGTGTAGCTTGTTAAAGAGCTACAATTTAGAGCACAATTCTTGGCATGTCTACTCAGAAGTAAGCCTCAATGAGCACCTGGTTCAAAATCCCTGGACTTTTTAGATCAAAAGATCTCAGGGTTAGGATGCAAAGCATGAGCTCTACCACTATGGCTCCTGCACCAAATCAGGATGTCAGGTTTGTGGGCCACAAACTCTAGCCACAGGGCTTTCAGGAGCCGCACTGCAAAGATGCCTGCGGCAGCTTGATCCTTTGAATCTCTGGGCACACATTCTTGCATCCTAATGCAGACAGACTTCTGGACGTGGCACAGAGGAGGTAGAAGTGTCAGCTATTTAAAAAAGTATGACCTATAAAGCCACAGGTAGCTTTCTTTGTATTTGGTAGAGAAATGCAACACAGGATTCATCATAACTGCTTCTTTGTGTGTGTGAGGGTTATATAAACAAAGCCTTTTGTCGCGTGTGTGTATGTGTTGATGCCCATCCTTTCCTCTGCCTCAGCCCCCCCCCCCTTTGGCCTTGCGGTTTTCTTGCTCAGCTCTTGCTTGCGGCTGGGGTTTTGTTCAGAAGCCTGCTGAGAGATGATAAAGAGGTTTGCTTACAAGGCCCAGGTCTTTCAGCATCCATTTTGTGGCCAGGCCTTTGCTCTGAATAACTTGACACTTCTTTTGACATTCCTCACACCTCCCTCCAAAAGAAGATGAGAACAAGCCATTTGCTATTTCCACAACATTTAAAATTTAATCTGAAACATGCAGAGGTTTTAGGGTCAAAACAGACAAGATGTGGGAGGTCCATGGCATGATCAATTTTGAAGTTCACATTTTTACCTAAAAAGCAACTGAAGGGAGCTCTGATATTTATCAGGGCAGTGGAGCTGGTGCACTCCCCCTTGTGTTATTTATTTCCTTGATCTAAAATCTCCCCTGAAGCTTCTATTTGCCTTGCTGAGGAAAAACATACAGGTACCTACATTGTACCAACCTGTATATATTATTTCCAACAGGGCAGAGATAGAATAGCTTCAGAGGAAATTTAGATTGAGAAAACAGCATGGGGGGTTGAAGCCCTCCTCCCCAACATTGCTGCATTGAACAAAATCAGAGCCCCCCCCCCTACCCTGCAGCTGCTTTTAGATAAAAATGAAAATGGCAGAAGATCTGATCAAGGATCAACCACCATGTCTCACTGGTTTTGGCCCTTAGTTTGTAAAGAAGAGAAGCTCCATACTTCTCTCTCCAAAATGATGAAACAGAACTGAGCTGCCCCAACAGAAATCTGATTTTTAAAAAAATCACTTGAGATTTTCCAACATCCAGGTAAAATACGTACTCCTGAGGGACTCATCCAGGGCCAGCCCATCCATGAGGCCAACTGAAGTGGTTACCTCAGGCAGCAGATCGGCGGGGGGGTGGCATCTCTGACCACCCACTTGCCTCCACCGACCCTCCTTCTCCTTCCACTCCCTGGACTGGAAAAGGAAGAGGGGCCAGAGAGGGAGAGGAAATGTGGAGAGGAGTGCTGAGCTAGAACATTGGAGAGTGGGAGGAGCAAAGGCTGGCGCATCATTGAGTAAACAGGGGCAGCATTTGGCACGCGCCTCAGGCGGCAGGAAGTCTTGGGCTGGCCCTGGACTCACCTACTAATAGAAATACATAAAGGCCCAGTTCAGAAATAACTATGTTCAGCAATTCATGTGCACAGCCCAAGACTGTGGGGACTTCTTAGTTCATAACTTATACTCTGGGCCACTACAGAAAAGTCTCAGAATGCAGAGTCCAAAGCAGACTTCCTTTTCATTCTACGCAGTGTAAAGAGGCTGTTGCATTGGCTGCCTCATGCCCCAGTGTGCATTGCAATGCATATCAGCATCCAGTCAACATGTGAAGCTCCTCATCCAGCAATGGAGTACATACATGTCAAGTGTTTATGCTTGCTTAACTCCTTTGTTGTAGTGGTGTCGTGATGTGGCCCCCCCATGACGTCACCACCGGAAGTTATGTCACCACCGCTCCAGACCCATTCAGAGATGCAGGGCGGGAGGGTGGGCCAAACCCAGCGCCTTCTCTGCCGCCGAAACATCGCAATTCTTGCCACCGCCATCCACTTTATCCCCCCCCTCGCGTGATGCCAGGGGGCCCACTGCCCCCCCCCGGCGATGCTTCTGCTTTGTTGCATTGGGGGAAATCTGAGGGGATATCAAGAATTGGTTGATTGGATATGCATTGGTTGTTGAGCTATTGTGGGGCATCCAAATGCTGATTCCCAGAGACTCCAAGCTGCAGTGAAAATGTGATTCTCTTGTTTCACATGGCAAGTGCTAGCATCAGCAGTGGTAGCCACTGTGTATATAAATTGCAGGGAAATAATACAGTCTATGCAAATAGGTATGACAGAGCAGCCAGCACAATAAAACCCGGGCAACATTTGCAGCTGCTGATTGCCAGGTGTTTGAGCTGAGGCACCACATTTTAAGGAAGTGAGGATGTCAGTCTCTCTTCCTTTGTGGGCCAAACTGCCTAAAGTGCTAAATGGATCTGCATGTTTTTTTTTAATCTTAGTCAAGTTTTTTGTTTTCAAAAAATAGGTTAAAAATAAACAGACCACACACACACACACACACACACACACACACACACACACACAACTACTACTACTACTACTACTACTACTACTACAATAGATATACAGTAAATATTAAAAAGTCTCAACCTGATCCACTAAATAATGAATAAATTCCAATAAATAATGAATAAATACCATTGTTCAATAAACTGAATAAAAGAAGATTTCAAACATAGGTTGACTTACTTAGTGTAATTTGAGACATAATTAATTAATTAATTAATTAATTATACTTTTTTTAACCAGAAGATCACTGTTTTTGATCTCACGGTTTTCTGGTATGCTGCAGTACAGATTTTTGGAAATGAAAATAATATCATAGTCATTTCCAAATGAACCTCTGCCACTATATCCTTCAGATCTAATAATAAAACTTCCCATGGTTCTAATTCCCATTCAATTCCCAAGATTTTAAATATCTGCATTACTGCTTGCGAGAATTTCTGAACATTCAGGCATTCTCAGAATATATGAAAGAAACCTGTCTTTGTGGAAGCGCAATGCCAGCACTGAACTTGAGCAGATGTGTCTATTTTTGCTAATCTAATAATGGATGTTTAACGTTCCCCTTTTGTTCCACCACCAAGTTAAATGAAATCACTGTTGTTAACCCAGTCTGACAACCTGCCTAGATTCTTTGTCCTTCCAATAACTCTTGACTTTCCTGATCTAACCCGCTGTTAGAAAATTCCTCATTGAAAAACACTGCTTGTAGAGGTGACATTCGAGGGCTGAATCTTGCCTGCCATTTATTCCATATCTTAAACATACTGGATATAACTTTATATTTTCACTTAAAGTACCAAAACATTTCTGAGAAAATCATAGACAAAATATTTTGTTCTGCTAAATGCTGATGAATGCACCTCAGAAAGTTTAACTGCATAGTAATTGAATATATCAGGAAGATTGCCGTGAGACACATCTTGAGATAACAAAGGCTGCAATCCTATACATAGTGTCCTGGGAGTAAGCCACATTGAACAAAATGGGGCTTACTTCTGAGTAGACGTGCATAGGATTGTATTGAAATGGCTTGAACTCTTTGATGGTGGCTTATTATTGCTTACACATTATGAAATAAATCTTTACCGTGTTTTCAGTACTGTATATCCATTTCTACTATCAATGGGATATGCATAAATAGAAGATCTTGGGGAGAACCATCATCTTAACAACTTCAACTTGTCCTCAGTGAGATAATTTTAATGAATTCCAAAAAAGTAAATCCTTCTCCACAACTACCAACAATTCAGAATGAACATATTTCATCATCGGGCATACATTGAGAAATATACTGTACACACAGCAAGATATTTATGGGATTTGCTGTCCACAGTAATTTCAGTAATTCTATCCTTTGTTTCTTTAGTTGGGTCAAATCCCATCCAAGTAGACCTAGGGGCACAATCCACTGGAACTAACCGGCAACGGTGCGAGCGCTCCGTTGCCAGAAGCCATCATGAACGTGCCGTAAAAGCAGGTTTGCAACGACTCTAGAGTAAGGGAGGCCAGCACAAGGCCGGCCTCCCTCACTCTGACGCCGGACAGGGACGCGACCGCCAGAGGAAGGTAAGCTCTCCCGCCGGCGGCCACATGGGCGGTTCGGCGGGCGAGGGAGGGGGGCCATTGGTCTAGCTGGCCCGGGAGGGGGATGGCAACCACCATATCTTTGTCCCTGCCGGGCGGCTAGGCCATTACACAACCTCCTCCAACTTCCACCAGTTATTTAGCTGGCGGAAATTCGAGGAGGCTTATCGGGCTGGCCCCGGTTTATACCCAGGGAAGGGGACGAATGTCCCCTTCCCCGAGTAGACCTCTGTCCTGCCATTCAATGGGCAGCCCGCAGGTGGCCTAGGGCCGCCCGCCGGATCCTTGGTTAGATTAACCTTATATAACCTGAACAACATGAGAAGTCACTCAGGGGCTGTAGTGCCCTGGCCAAGTTCTCTGGATTCTTTAGATTCTCTGGATTCTAATAACAAAATGATATTGTAGGCATACAGCAATATCTTAAACAGATCTTTCCTAAATTTTAAGTCTTCAATTCCTCTGTTTAGTCTTATCGCTAAGGCTAGTGGTCCCAGGGATAAGCAAATATTAAAGGGGATAATGGGCAGCCTTGCAGAGTTCCCCTCTTCAAAACAGTATTAGCAGAAATTGCACCATTTGCAGAAAATATTTACTATACTGTACATTAATGCTATATAATCTGCAGGACTTAGGCAGTACGGGTAAAGATGCCATGTAGACAGAAGAAAGCCAGGAAGAAACAATATCCTATGCCGATCGCAGGTCTCCACTACTGGCAGCCACGAACGGGAAAATATCATAAAATCCGAGGTTTGCAAGGGATATTGCGTAGGATATTGTTTCTTCCTGGCTTTCTTCTGTTTACATGGCATCTTTACCTGTACTGCCTAAGTCCTGCAAAATAGTTGCTGGCCATGAAAGCTTCCATTTTAAGCTATATAATCTTTAAATTATGCTCCTAACCAACTGTTTTAACACCGTTAGAAGATAAGACCATTCCAGATGGTCAAATACTTTCTCTGCTTCTAAAAAAAAGCATAATATTTGGTTCTTACCATCTAGTACTGCAATTGATTACAACTTGGTTTTTACATCTAGTAACTGATTAATACATCAGTTCAGTCTTTACATCTTGTAATCAATTTGATTGAAGGGTGGGTTAACAACTTGGATCCCTGGGGTGTTGGTCCACAGCCAGGGGGATAGCTTTTGGAAAAAGACGATGTTGCTCCTTCTCCCCAGCTCCTCCTACCTTACACAACGCATCAGTGTCTATTATTATTACTACCGGTACACTTATTATTAAGAATATTTAAATTAGCATGGAGATTTAAATATCACTTTTCAACAAGTTTGCAAAGCAGTTGACAGCAAAATAGAGAATTAAATGGTTCCCTGTCCG
This sequence comes from Plestiodon gilberti rubricaudatus, assembly GCA_026170595.1. Taxonomy (NCBI): domain Eukaryota; kingdom Metazoa; phylum Chordata; class Lepidosauria; order Squamata; family Scincidae; genus Plestiodon; species Plestiodon gilberti. Next base: position 101,928,922 of record JANXHW010000002.1, on the reverse strand, counting down.
CAAAAGGTTCAGCATCTAAGAGATGCAGAAGAAACACTAGCAATCAGCCTCTGAAAAAAACACTATGCTGGGGTGAACTGGGATAGTTGATCTCCCCGGACTAAATAAAAGAGGAGCACCACTTTCAAAAGTGTAGTTATTACAGGCTTACTTTTGTTCTAGTGTAGCAGTTATGTAGGGCTCCTGTTTGAGTGAGGACCACAGCATGGAGGTAGGGGGTATTTAACCCTTTGCCTCAATGGTGGTTTTTCCATTGACAATAACTTCTATGAAGCAGCTACTAATGCTAAAAATGCCATTGTAGCAAATGGTCTGTGTCTTAAAATCACATACGATGTCTCAACACTTGGGTCAGTCCACTGGTTCTACATCTTGAGTGACTATCTTTATAAACTATATTACGTTGATCTGATTGCCGTATACGAAGTATTGCATCCCAAAGGCACACATTTATTATTTATTTACTTAGAAAACACAGATTTGCTCTGTGTCAATAGCATTGCTATTTTATAAGGTATAAAAACAAAAGTATCCATTCTCCCAAGTTGTTGGGAGATTATCCAGTTGGACAATCTAAATCAGGGGTTCTCAACCTTTGGAAGCCCGGGTACCTGCAATGAAGGTAAAATTTTTGGAGTACCCCAGCTAATTAGCATAATTAACTAATTTACATAATTAGCTAATTTACATAAATTGCACAAAAATACACAAATGCCAGGATCTCTTTTAAAAAACACACAGCAATAAGACACATGAACAAAATGTACAAAAATGCAAGGATCTCTTTTAAAAAACACAGATTCTAAATTAATTTTGCTGAATGAACATATGGCAATGTCATATTGTCATATGAACAAGTTAGGGAAAGAACAGGAGGAATTTGACCTCAAATATTCCAGTACTTCGAGATACAGGACATTGTAAGAAGTTCTTCCAATGCACTTTTATAATATGTAAGCTTTAACTCTCATGCTATTTTTCTCAGACCATTCACAGATGGTTGGGGGATTATGAGCCTTCCGTTTAGTTGTTATACAAAATCTTGCAGCCATGAGAAAGCAAGTCATCAATTCTAGCTCTGCTACCAAACCTGTGACTCTGATGTAGCCATGCAGATGACCTTGCAAAGAAACGACCGTAAGTTCATTTAGTGAATCCTGGAATAACAACTTTCAAGATAATTTATATCCCAACATTATGGAACCTAAGTAAAAGGATTGTTAACTGTTTATTTTGTTATGCCTCCCTTTTTCTCATGCTTTTGCTTGTTTATTGTGTATTATTACAGGTGGGCCCCCATATCCACGGATTCGCTATCCACGGTTTCAGTTATTCACAGATTGTGGGGACCCCCCCAGGCTTTTACTTTTTTCCTAGTAAGCTTCGTTTCTTCCTTAAACAAACAGGAGAAGCAGCCTCTGGCTGCTTATTGCAGGCAAGTAGAACGAGACTAAGTCCTAGAGAGGCTCTGCAAGGTTAACAGAAACCTTGCAGAGCCTCTCTAGGACTTAGTCTCGTTCTACTTGCCTGCAATGGAGGCTGCTTCTCTGTTTGTTTTAAGGAAGAAACAAAGCTTGCTGAAAGAAAAATAAGAGCTGGGGGGTGCCTGCCTGCAGGGGAGGTAGGGTGGGGGGCCCTCAGGAAACCATGGAGGGGGTGTTCGCTCTTATCCACGGTTTCAAGTATCCACGGAGGGGCCTGGAACATATCCCCAGCGGATACGGGGGTCCACCTGTATTATTACTCTTTATGTTTTATGTTTTGTTTTTGTTCTGTTATGCCAATAAAGGTTTATTGATTGATAATTTATATTCTTTAACATTACAGGGGGGCACCGGTATCCACGGATTCCTCAACCGCGGTTTCAATTATCCACGGTTGAGGAATCCCCCCCCGCACCCTCCACAGCCCCCTCCGCACTTACTTTTAGCAGAAACCTCCGTTCTTTTCTTCAAAAGTTCCGAGTTTCCATCTGTTTTAGGCCTGAGCAACTAGACTTAGGTGATAGCTAGAGTCTCAGCAAGGTTGCAGAGGCTCTAGCTATTAACTAAGTCTAGTTGCTCAGGCCTAAAACAGATGGAAACTCGGAACTTTTGAAGAGAAGAACGGAGGTTTCTGCTAAAAGTAAGTGCCTAGGGGGGCTGTGGAGGGCGCGGGGGGGTCGCGCTCGCCCCCCGCACTTACTTTTAACGGAGAAAGCTCCTTTTTTTCTTCAAAAGCCTTTGCTGTAGGCCTTACCACCAACAAGTCTTCAGTGCTAGAAAGTCTCAGCAACCTCTCAGCAAGGTTGCTGAGACACTCTAGCACCGAAGACTTGTTGGTAAGAAGGCCTACAGCAAAGGCTTTTGAAGAAGAAAAAAAACGGAGCTTTCTCCGTTAAAAGTAAGTACTCGGCGGGGTTGTGGAGCGTGCGGGGGGGGTAGCGCAGGCCCGCGGGGGGGGTCGGCCCCCCCCTGAAAACCACGGAAATGGACATTCGCCCATTTCCGCGGTTTCAGGTATCCACGGTGGGGGCTGGAACGTATCCCCCGTGGATACCGGGGTCCCCCTGTATCTTCTTTGTTATGATGTATTGAGATGCATCCACTGATGGACTGATCTGTGCCATTGTTTAAGGAGAAAATCTTATGGTTTATTTGTAATGGAAAAAGTTCTGTGAAAAAATTTATGTGATGTTACATACTTTAATGGTGATGATTTTTGCTTCTTTTTCTATTTGTCTTTTGCATAATAAACATACATTTACATTTATTTGTTACTTATGTTTCTAACAAAGATATAATAATAAATAGTTTTTCAATGAAACTTGTAAATAAAAGTATTTCATACGAAAAAAAGAAAAATATCAGAAATAATGTGCTTAAAATCCTCTATTCTTTTAAACCTTGAATGTATCTCAAGTCAGCCAGGTTAGGCAAATGCTGGGGTTTTGAGGTCTATGGAGAGCCCGTCAAGCTAATTGTTTTGCTATTTTATAACTGTATAAATTACTAAGCAAGGAAATGAATGAAATCACTTTGCAGTGGACTTCTAAAAAGGTTGGAAGCAGCTCATTTCAGGGGAAGGGAAGAGATGGTCTCATCTTGTACTGTATTATGTTCCCCAAAACGTTAGAGCAGTACAAGGGAGTGCCATGCTGCTCTGACTCTCTTGGAAGTACGCACTGGCATCACTGGAGCGTGGCGGGGGGGCGGGCCACCAGGGGGTGACGCGCGCCACAGGGTGCCCTCAAAACGGTCTCTGCGCATGCGCAAAAATTGTAAAAATACCCGTATTAACGCGCTGCATGGGCCTTCTTTCAAAAGGCCCTGGAGCGCCGGCGGGGTCGGACGCTCCGAGGCCGGCTCCCGGGCCGGCCTCGGAGCGTCCGGAGGGCAGGGCAGGGTGCAGCCGGGTCGCCTCCCCTATGGCCGCGCCGTAGGCAGAGCCTCGCTAGGGTGACGCGCCCCCCCCCGCCTTGGGGTGACGCGCGTCCTAGTGACGCCACTGGGAGTACGTACAGCATAAACAGTCCACCAGTTTCCTGGTAAGGGGCTCACTGATGGGGGACTGATGGGTCCCCCAAATTCCAGAGTTGGCCATAGAGTGGAATGTGGTCAAGGCTGAATGCAGCCTTGCCAATTCAGTTGTTTCCTGTTCTGGAGTCTGCTTCAGATTGCTTGCAGCTTCTCAGCTCCTAAGATTAGGGCAAACAAGAAAATGCAAGGTCTTAAAAGAAGAACAAGGATATCTGGAACAGGCACGAGCATCCGTGAAACAGGACAGGAGGCTAAAGGAGACAAAGGAGAGATGCTACAACAGCCGCTAATAGGGCTTTAAAGGGAGCCCAGGTAAAGCTGGAGGTGAGGTTGCAGAGCAGAGCGTGATGCTTAATGGCAATGCAAGAACTGGGCCAGGATCACACATTGTTGGGAGAGAGCTAGAAGCCAAACTTTGGACTGGGAGTAAGCCTTGAAACCTTGGGCAGAAGAGTCTGGCTCAGTTGGGAGAGCTGCTGCCTTCAAAGCCTGAAGACTGGTGAACTTGATAAGTTCGAGACACGCCACCGGCAAAAAGCTGTGAAAGCCTCCAGGAGGAGTGATAAGAGCTTCCAGCTGCGTCGGTCGAGTGTGGGAGACGCCAGCCAGCAGAATTGTCAGACTGTAAAAGGGATACCACCTGGAAAGCAGCTGTTCATGAAAGATTGGACATTTATATATTGTAAAAAAACCCAAGGGGGGTTAGGACAGCCTGCCCATGTACACCGCCTTGGATTAAAGTCAGAGGAGAAATCCAGTGACCAAGAATGGCGGTATATAAATACTGTATATTATAATAATAATAATAATAATAATAATAATAATATTATTATTATTATTATTATTATTATTATTATTATTATTGAACAGAAGCTCAGAGCTGGCATCAAAGGTTAGCATTGTAGTGCAGCTGCCCGGGTCCCTCAGAAGGACTCACTGCTGATCCCTGAGACGGTGAGACCACCTCTGTCACTCTGTGGCCATAGTCTGTCTGTGGTGGCACCAAAGTGACTCTCTTGGGAGCCTACTGGGTAGGAGGAGACCATAGAAGGCCATCTGGATCCTGGAGCCAGCTTGGGGGAAGCCTCAAATAGACTGCACATGGCAGGGGAGTCAGGAAAAGGGGAGAAGAGGATTGCTGGAGAAAGTAAGGTCAGGCTCCATTGGTGTGGGAAGAAAAGATACTATAAGAAAGGGAGCACAAAGTCAATCCTAAAAGCCCACCAGGGGAGAAAATGCCTATACTCCTCTTTTTCCTTTGCCCTCTACTCACCTTCCCCACTTAACTTTAACACAAGAGTTGTTTCAAAGAAAGCACAGGGCTTACAAAAACTGTGGGAAATCATGTTTTGCTACATACTGAGAAAAGCCACATAGTTAGCTATTTTCCTGATTGTTAAAAAGACTGGGTGATGACCTATGATGGTGATGACTACAATGACATCATAATGCAAAATTTACAGTGATAATGAAACTTGCCCCATATATTTCCATACATGATAAAGATCTAGAAGTTTTAACAGCAACATAGGAATATATATTTAAGTGCCTAGGCAAGTGAGATTTTCCTCCTTGATATCTTCCCAGCTTTTTATGCACTTAACATGATTTCTCAGTACAATACAATGCCCTGAAAGTGTGACTATTAGGAACTAAGACTGCAATCTTATGCACACTGACTTGGGATCAAGTCCAATTAAACTTTGTAGGCCAAATCTGAGTAAGCACACACAGGAGTGGGAGGCACACGGTTACAAAAACTGATTCACATTTTGACAGAGTGAGTCTTCAAGAATTAAGTCTCACTTGGCTCTTATTCGTTAGCAAGAGTGTTTATTGGATTGCCTAAACTTATCGTTAAAAGCTATATTTGGTAACAACACCGTTCAAAATATTAACTAGAAAATATTCACAAAAGATTATTGTTGTGCTTTAAAAAATGCCTTAATAAAGGGGGGCAAGGGGGGGCAATGTGTTCTAGAATGGGGGACAAAGCTGGAGCCAGGCACAACTACTCAGCAGATGTTGGGCAGGGGTTACATGGCAGTGAGAGGCTTCCAGGCTACTCCACAGAAGTAGCCTGGTCTTCCTCTCTTACAAACATCCTCCCAATCGTCAGAACTCTGGTTACACTAGTGCAGTGGTTCCCAAACGTTTTCGACCTGCGGCTCCCTTGACCACTGGCGACCATTGGCTGCGGCTCCCCATCACATTATATTGATGCCTGCCAATTGGCATTGTACTGTTTTCCGAGAAGATTCAGTGGCACACAGCGGCTCCCCTGGCTGGTTTCTGCAGCTACCCTGGGAGCTATGCCTCCCAGTTTGGGAACCACTGCACTAGTGGCAATCCTGTACACTCAAAATATTGCTGCTGAATGCCAGGTCTGTCATCTGCCATCATCCAGGACCTAATCCTGGATGAGCAAGCTGACCTGGTGTTTATCACAGAGACCTGGTTGGACAAGACAGAGAGCATAAATATAGTCCAGCTCTATCCACTAGGGCTCTCCATTCAGCGGTAGGCTAGAACCAGGGGGCGTCATGGAAGTCTATCTAATATCTCTACTCAGGTACCCCATCTAGCAATTACAGCAGTTTCCCTGCCTAAGATAACCAGGGTGTTCTCAAAGGTGGTGTAGGAGGAGGCCCCCAGGCTAGTCATTTTTGGGGACTTTAGTGCAATGCTGGCTCCAAGTTGCTAGGGGCCCTGGAGCAAAACTTTGCACTAGGCCCCCCATGGTGCCTCCTGTTGGTGCATCTGGCACAATCACTAACATCTGGCACTATCACTATCATCACTGGTACTGAGGCTTTAGAGGTCAGTCTGGCCAGGTGAACCCTCTGATGAGTGTGAATTCTTGGCTAGTGTCTGACCTAGCCAACATTTGGAGCCACCCCTGCTTCAACGTCCATGCCAAGGTCCTTTTATATGGGTAGCTTAGGAGTTCATAGCCTCCAAGGCAAACATGGGCCTTTCTCAAATTATTTCTGATACTACTCATTCAGCAGATCACACACTCAACCTGTTTTTTTTGTGCTGGGTGAGATGGTTGTGCTTTTGGCACGGGGGGACGGGGACGGATGGACATTATATTTGGTCCTTTGTCATGTACAGATCATTACCTAATAGGGTTTACACTGACTGCAACCCCTATCCTCTGCAGGGGTGGGGACCTATTAGAAAGGTCTGTTCTAAGTCTGGTGGATCTAGAAAGTCTCCTGAGGGTCCATGGGGATTTTTCTGCTCCTTCCGTCGATACTTTTTTCAACGCCCTAGTTGATCTCTGGAACAGAGAATTGACTCAAGTAGTTGACACAATTGCTCCTGAATGCCCTCTCCAAATGACTAGAGCCAAGCTGGCCCCTGGTTTACTAGGCAGCTTACAGGCAATGAAACAGTTGAGATGAAGGCTAGAACGTGGGTGGAAAAACTCATGATGAATCTGACTGAGCACCCCCTACCCCACCACTGTTTTGTCACTTTCTCACCCCTTTCTCTTGCTATTTATAAAGAAGACTAATATTGTATTTCCATCCAGCATGATTAGGTGCATATCTAGTTTGACCCTTATCATATTCTGGAATTGGGCATTGGGATTGCAGAGATGCAGGGTCAGCTTTAAGCCAATTGGACCAATTGTTCCCTGCGCCTAAGGGCCCCCTGCGCTAGAGTAATCTACTCTAGTCTTGTCTGATACACATGTCAATACATCGCAACATACATGCAATACCACATTACAGGTCTATTGTAGACCTATTTTCAGGCTCAATTATTTAAGATTTGCATACATAAATCTAGATAATTAGGACCTACGAATACAGGCACATTGTTAGATGTATACCCTGCACTAACAAAAATGATATGATACAAGTCGTTACTTTTGACAGTCATATTGGCATGTTATATCTCTAAGATTCTACAGACCTTGGCTGTAAACCTGGGTCCCCGCAAAAAAATGTTTCCAATTGGGCCCCGCAGCTCCTAAGGCCGGTTCTGCAGAGATGCATCATTTTGCTGCAGATTCCACTTGTTCTTTCCAGTAATGAATTCAGGTGATTTCATAGTGATCTCAACAAATTTGGGGGACTCTTTAGGTATGCAGAAGAGTATAAGTTTGTACATTAGAAGAAAAATGATTTTTTTTATCATCCCTCCCCTTCCCTGCCTATGGAGATCCTGGGAGTGTCCAGGACTATGAAATGTTGAGGGCTCCTGAGCCAGCATGTTAGTTGTTGTTGTTGTTGGTGGAAGTATTTTTTTCCCCAAAAAGGAAAATGGAAGGCAGAGGCAGAGAGGGAATTGGCCCACTTGAGACCCTAATGCAGTGTTTCCCAAACTTTTTCGACCTGCGGCTCTCTTGACCATTGGTGCCCATTGGCCACGACTCCCCATTACATTATGTTGATGCCTACCAATTGGCATCATTGCACTGTTTTCCGAGCGGGTTTCGTGGCACTCCGCGGCTCCCCTGGCTGGTTTTAGGGGAGCTGCGCCTCCCAGTTTGGGAACCACTGCCCTAATGGCTTACAGTAAGTATTCCAGGGGAATTAGGATTGTGAGGGGTGGGTGATACCTGCCATGAGATTCATAAACTGTCTTCCCTACATTTTACAGGGCTGTTTCAAGAAGGAAAAGAACTATTTACGGTTTTGGCGGTGCTACCCAACCACCTCTCTTCCACTATATAGCAATAAAACACTCAGGCTCAGAGCTGTCAGTTAGTCAGCCCCCAACAGATCCTCGAGTGCTATATATACCGTTATATAAAGTATAACACAACAAATGGAGGCATCAAGGGGATTGGAAAGGGGGAATTGTCCTTTCCTCCTTCCCCTCTTTTTGAAACCCAAGCATCATAAGATTTCTATTCAAGCCTGGCTGAAGAAACCCTGAACAGTAGCTCTCTTAGGTTCTGGGGTTACACCGCAACATTTTGTTGCAAGTCCCATTTGTGTTTTTTATAATGGCCAAAGGCATATGCTATAATCGCAAGAAAGCAAAACTATATCTTTTGGCAAAACATAAAGATTCAGTCACTTCGATTGCAAGCCTGATGCCAGAGCCTGTGTCTTACTCTGGTTTATTTTCATTATACAGTATGTGCTCTAAAACTCCTCCCGTGGACTCCAATGAAAGCTTTTTTTTCTTATATAAACAGCACACATCAGGAGGCAATCTGGATCGGGACCATGGCAGGGAATAGGCTGAAAGTTCCCCCAACAACCCACATATGTGTGCAATATACACAAGAAAAAAACAACAACAAGCACACTAGAGCTAGTGATGTGATTAATATTACAGCTAGTTTGGTTCTTCTAAGAGTCAATTGATCCAATAAGGCTTGGGACAATTAAAATCAATTTTCAGATAGGTTTTTCTTTATTCCCTTTGCAGTTCACCTGTTTGTTTCTTTGCATTTCACTTCTGTTTTATTATGCTGCTCCTTCTTTCTTCCACTAGTTATTTGACTTCCAGAGGTCATTTAGGCTATAAAGCATTAGATCCCACAAAACCATCTGGACTTCTGTAGGTGTTGCAGTTTGAGAGACGTTCAACTATGTCTCTGGATGTGCCTTTCAGCATGTTTTAAGCTGTTTGTGTGCACATATGAATGGCAAATGAAGCTTCAGATATGCTGTTTTTTAACTAGATTAACAGCGGAATCCTATCCAATTTATACCACTGGTGTAACCAGTGGGGAAGGGAAGGGCGGTAGGCTTTGGAGGGGAGGAGAGGGGAGATTTAAATCCCCTTTGAATCCCCCTTTGGGGGGGATTTGAATCCCCTTTCCGTTCTAGGGCCTCCCATTCTCGCTGCACGTCTGGTTACACTGGTGGTGTAAGTTGGATAGGATTGCGCTGTAAGGTCTCTGCAGAAAGGTTGACTTTTGCAATTACAATTCAACCTGGTGGGTGTTTTTTTTAGCAAGCAGTCACCTTTGCTAATTTCAAAATAACATGCTTCCATAATTTATACGAATAATTTAACAGTCTGGTGTAGACTTTGTTTTTTTCTCTTGTTAGACATCTAGTATTTAGTAAAAAAAGAATCTTGGTTGTTTTCAATGCATATAAATAGAGGTTCCAAACATTTATTTGTCCCAACTTTCTTATTATTTAGAGAAGATAGACAGGGCACCTAGTGGTATTTGTATACATCTAATTGACCGATTTAATAAGCCTTTTCCAAAGTCTTACAAGCCTTTTCCAAAATTCCAAAATCTTTAACACACCTCTGCAACATATGGTGGAAATCCCCCTTATCTAAATGACCCCACTAACATTTATCTTCACCAGTTTTATATACAGTATATTTTAAATAGTTTCCATGATGTTAAATGACATTGAGTATCCATCTTAGAACAATTTTCTCTATAGTTGAAACTAACGAACATCTGTTAAAACTTAAGCACAAGGTTTCTGATTACATATATATACCTTCTTATGGGACTGTAAGTACATATGACGGAATCCACTTCTTTTACATACTGTATCATATTATAACTTTTTTTCCCTAGTCTGTCTGTTAAAAGTTCCTCTACCCAGTTTTTGTACAATTAATATCATAACAACCCAATGTCAGACATAAGAAAAATCTAAATTTGTAGATGTAATTCCTAAGGTTTTCGTGACTAGTACAAATATTACAATTAAAATTGAAGTTTTCCGGGTTAAAAGGCCATGGTCCTAAAATAGTTTTTATTCCTCTTTTATTCTTCTTTTAAAGAGGAATACTCCAATTTTAATTGTAATAAATCTGTAGATATTGGGAAAACGGTGGCTTTTCTTTCATTATCATAACAACTTGGTTGTAAGAGAAAATTGTTACACCACCAATTATACACACACACACACACACACACACACACACACACACACACACACACACACACACACACACACCACAGTTTGACAGTATTCCAAAGCTTCCCAGTCTGTGAAAGTGTTTTGTCCCTTGTGTGTTGCATGGTATGTGTGTGTGCGTGTATGCACACCATTTTAGATTTTCTACTTCAGGCACCAAAATGTCCTGAATGGGACTTTGTGCTCATCCTGAAGCACAATATTGGTCCTCTTTTAGCTGCCCCTGGGCGATATAATTTCAGGCTATGCCCTTGATAGCTAGAAGAGATCCTGGGGATCTTTAAAGCATGAGAAATCTTCCTTGTAAATGAAGGATATGCCAATGAGCTGGAGCAATGGTGATGTCTGTGATGATTAGAGAAATTGTCAAGGCAAGTGGAAACAAATGCCCTGAGAAATTTGAATCAGGCTATTTCAGGGATCCTGTTGTGTTGAGGGAGATAGAGTGAAGGGTAGGACACAGCAAGAAGACGACGATGTGAAATGAGGCACAACAGGAGCAGGATAGATATAGGGATTAGCAGTTTAGAAAAAGCAAAACTAGAAAAACCACAGATAGATTCAAAGGAACAGAGAGAAAACTAGATCAGGGGAGTACATTCTTTTCAGAAGTTCGGGGAATGCATGGGGGGAAAGGAATTGAGAACACACTCACGGTTCAACTTCCACAAATTAATCTGAAAGTTTGGATAGCGCCTATGTGTGCTAAACTGTACATGCATAGGTTCTGCACACATGATGCCTTTTTCAAGATCCACAATATACCTTCATACAGCATGGATGTACAACTTAACACATGCATACCCTATTCAAATCCATGGATGTCAGCACAATCCCAGAGCAGTGGTACCAGAAAAGATATTGGGAGAGCACAGAAGGAGCAAAGTGCATTTTGTGGGAGGTGAACTTTGTCCTATAAGTTACATTTCTGAAAGAAAAATAATGATATCACCTAACCTAAGCAATCCCAATTCCCAGTCCATCCCATTACAAAACACGTGAAAAGAGCTAAAGGGATGCAAACAGATGAAAACACCTATGAAGAGAAATTAGAGGAAAATATATAAAAAATATCTAATGAAAAAGGTGACGGTTAACAGAAAAGAAAATCTCACTGGAGAGCTCCTCAAGAAACTCTAATGCTAGTGCAATGTGGGTGACTTTTGTATTGCACGGTATGAACCATCCTTCTAGAGAGAGAAAGTGACATATTGTCTTCTAAAATCATTACGTTTTATAGGTAATAATACAATCATTATGTTTTATAGGTAAAGGAGAGTGCAAGGATACTTCCATCTTCACAAAACAGTATTCATATGAGGGTAAAGGCAAAGTGGAGACAGGGTCAATCGATTATCAAGAAAGTTAACTAGAAGTCCCCTGCTGTTGTTGAATTATAGAACCTTACCTCTTTCTTTAGGTCTGTATTTGTTCTCTGTCCTTTTTCTTTGCATGTGGTCCTCCTCACCAGGTGTTAACGGATCTAAAAGCAACAACAACTGAGGGAAGAAAGGGAAGAATGCAGCTGCTCTCGTTTTCAAAATACAGAACTTTTTTTTTTTTTTAAAGCAGTAATGCTTAGAAAGCCCCTGAGCAAGCATCTGTGGTTTCTCCTTTCCATCCCTCCTCCTATCATCAGAAAGCAGCAAATACAAGTTCACTCAGTGTCAGAATTCAGAGCCTTGCAAAAGGGACCAGCTTTCATACTTTGGGAGGTCAGGTCTGATTACTTTTGGTTTGAAGAAACTCTTGAACGCAGCTTCATCCAGAATTCTGATTGAATCTTGGAACACCTGTATTCTTTATTCTAGCTTCTCAATTCACCATATGTATGTCTTTTTTCTTCTTTTTTGTGTGCTCTTTCTTTACAATCGTTGGGATTCAAACTGGCAAGAAATCACTGTGAAAGAAATTCCATCATTGTATTTATGCTATGGGCAGCCCAATCCTGTGTAACTTTAAGCGGCCGGCCTAAAGGGCCGGCCGCTGTATCCAGCTTACCTAGATTCTTTATCACCTTTTACCTGTCTTTTAGGCTGTTGCATCTGACGATGTTCATAGCCCATGAACGAAATGTAATGCAGAGTTTTAAATTGTTTTTATTGTATTTGAAATCAGACTTTTAAAGTATTTTATTTGCACATTTTTGCATTTTAAACAAGACTTATAAAGTCATTTTAAGCAATACATTTTTTAGCTCTTGTCTGTTGTTTGTATGACCTGAATCCCGTGGAAGATGATTCTTTCGTGTTACAGTACTGTGCTTTATTTTACCAGCAATGCCTTTTCCTGTAGCCAAATGTCTTCTATAATGTTTACTCACAAGTAGCCACTTGCAGCAAAGATCATTTCCAATATTGATTAAAAGTGTCCAGATTGCAGGCCCTGCTCATTTTGTTGCTTGCTGTAGTGATCATCATCCGGAGATTAGTAATAAGTTGTCTCTTCATTACCCCTTGACTAGACCATCTGAATTGCTAAAAAGTCAGTTTGTTTCCACAACTGGAAGGTGGTGTGGGAAGAAGGTTTCAGTTACTGGTTTCCTCACTTTTTTTTTGTTTTTTTAATAGCAAAATAGCCCTGTATTGCTACCAAGAAATAATGAGAAGAAACCAGTAGTTAAAGTCTTGTCTCCACTACCTGTGGGAATAGGGATCGACACAGAGGCAATTAAGAGAAGCTATTCATTACTGATTATTAATGAATATAATGGGCAGGACCTGCCAACAGGACACATTTAATTAAAGGCACAGGAGCCTGACAAGCCTCAAGAGCACTTTGCCTGTCTACATTGGCCAGACTGCAATTGCATTTTATTTCAAACCATTACCATAATTCTTTTGCAAAACGAATCAGGTCAGGGGCAAGATACAGAAAATGCTGTTCTGCAATGATTTTTGTGTAAAAAGTGAGCAAGCAAAGGATGGCAATTCCAAAGGAAAGGCCTGGTGTGAAAACTACCATAGTCAAACGAAGATGGGAAATGATGAGAGGGGAAGATGTTTCTCCCCTGCGTTCCACTGCTGCTACTCAGGTAAAAGGTAAAGGTGACCCCTGACAATTAAGTCCAGTCGTGTCCGACTCTAGGGTGTGGTGCTCATCCCCATTTCAAAGCCGAAGAGCCAGCATTGTCTGAAGACCCCTCCGTGGTCATGTGGCCGGCGTGACTCTCCGTGCCGCAGCGCATAGCATGCAGCTGGAACACGGAGCGCTGTTTTCCTTCCCGCAAGCGGTACCTATTTATCTACTCGCATTAACGTGCTTTGGAACTGCTAGGTTGGCAGGAGCTGGCCAAGCAAGGAGAGCTCACCCCGTCGCGGATTCGAACTGCCGACCTTTCACTCGACAGCTCATGGTTCAGCGGTTTAACCCACTGCACCACCCGCAGGTAGTGACATGCAATTGAAACTCCTCTTTCCAAAGCCAACCTCTTCTGACTGGGGCAATAGCAGTAAGAGCATAGAAAACCCACGAGCCAGCTGCCCTGCAGTCTCATATTCTTGCTTGAGGCTTGCTCAAGAACTGAACTCTCGCGTACAAGAGTGCGCAAAGTCTCATAGCGTTCACCAAAAGCATGTAATGTATGTATAAGAATTCTGACACTCCTAGCAGCACTGGGCTAAGCAAATGGGTCTTGCTTGCCCAAACCCACCAACACCTAGAAATCCTTTGCATTCACAGGCATAGATCACAGCACTACCAGATTGTTCAGGATGCTGCTGTGCCTTAAGATGTTGAATTTCAGTGATTTCTCCTGTTTGGGGGAATAAGGTGGGGACTGCTGCGGTTTCTCACCCATATTTTGTTGGTCTCTTTCTCTGAATCCCAGCCTTAGGCAGCACAGAGGAAATCCACAGAGCCCCTAAATGCTGCTGAGATTTCATCTCACTGCCACCCACTCCTTCCTTGTCACTTGCGCCCCCTCTTTGGTGGGGGGGCACTGCCTTAGGTTTACAGGTGAGAAGACAGAAAAGCATGCTTGTGGTATGTGCTCTCTTACCCACAAAACGTCACAGAACCGTGTCTGAACTGATGTACAGCATACAGTAGATGTTTCATGGTTACTGTAGCTGCCTTACCAGGAGGTAAAGGAAGGCAGTCTCAGACAGTGGCTTTTGAGTGCCATTATTTAAGTGTGACAGAGGAGGAGTTCTGACCTATGGGACATAATAGCCTGGAATGTTTGCCTGCTCAAAACACATTTGTGATCATCATCTCTGTATATTGGTGGTGGTGGTGGTGGTGGTGTATTCATTTCATTTTTATCTTGCTTTTCTCTCAAAGGCACCCAAAGCGGTTCACAACAATATTACAATACAATTACAAATCAGACCATAAAATGCAAACTATTAAAACATAAATATGAAGAATATAAAACATTATAAAAGAACAGCCAGGACATGAAATATATAACACAACTCAACACACATTTTGGTGCCTTAAAAGCCAGACTGATTTGTGGGTATATTTGGGGTGCCGATTCCAAAAATGGCATGAGTTTTGCTCTATCAGATCTAGTTTTGATGGCATAGTCACCTTATATGCTGATTTAAGCCGCTCCCTCGTGAGAAAGCCAATGACATGGCTTCCTCACAAGGAAGCTGCTTGAATCAGCATAGGGTGGCTATGCCTTATCTCCAAAACTAGAGCTGATAGAGCAAAAGTGATGCCATTTTTGGAATCAGCACCCCAAATATACCCAAGAATCGGTCTAACTTCCAAAGCACTAGAAAAAAAAACTTTATTGGGCTGTGTAAATTGATAATATAATAAAAGCACCAATAGAACCCGTAGGCCCCAGGCACCAAGGCTAAAATCAGAAGGCTTGCTGGAAAAGGAATGTGATGGAAAGCTTCTAAAGGAGCTGTTCAAGGGGAGGGAATTCCATTATGTAGGTGCCACTACCGAGAAGGCCCAGTTGAGATGTGTCTTTGCCCTGGGTGACTCAAACTGGATTTTAAAGAGACATCTATTTTCCTGTGTCAAGCCTATTTTCACTTCCTTTTGTGTCAAGCCTTCTGAAGGATGGGAAATTCTAAAAGGAACTGTTTGTATTTGTCTCATCTGACTGGGATATCCTTGCTAACTGGGCAAAGAGACACATTTCAGTGGTGTCCTCTTATCTTTAGCAGAGGGAGAGCAACTGTCCATCTTCAAACACCCCCCCCCCCAAAGCATGGTGTATTTTCCAGTGGCTGTTGCCTCTTGTGCATTTTTTTTTAGTTTGTGAGCCCTTTGAGGACAGGAAACCAGTTATTGATTTATTTTACTGTCTAAACCGCTTTGTGAACCATCCACAGCGGTACATCAGCATAATCATCATCATATGCATATCTCAACATTACAATATCTGCTAGCAATGCACTTTTGGGCAACAAACAATGGCTTTGAGCTCAGGATGTTTCCATTACCAGCATAAGACTGTCTCTGTCTGCATGGCCCTATCCTGAATTTCAGGAAGGTTGCAACAATTAATAAAACCCAGACCCTCATCACCAATCCCAATCTTTGCTCCTGGTCAAACCAGATGCTCCTGGTCTATTTGTCCCTTTCCCCAGCTTTCAGAGACATCCACAAAAGAGATGAGCCGCAGGTTAGCTCCGAGATGTCAATTGTAGAAATCTTTCAGACAGTTTTCAGTAGTAAAGGCAGAAACCATGAGCAAAACAAGCCATCACGTTTCAACTGATTTATTAAAAGATGGTCAACGTTTCAGGACAACTTCACAGAATAAAGCTGTGTTGGAAGAATTAAATTTCCTTAAAAACAAGAGTAGATACAGAGCCATGAGCTGGCCAGTGTTGCATATCATCCTACATTTTTACAACCTTGCAATATCCCCTTTTCAAATGCCAATTTGGAATCAGGCTGGAGGCAGTAAGACACTTCAGGATGCCCTTTCCTGTATGCAGTTGCTGTAGCAAAAATCCTAACATTTATGTTTGCATTCCTAAGACTAAATTTCATACATCCTTGAAAACTGTGAGGAGTATAAATACCACAATGTTCTATGAAACAGTTTGTTTGGCTCCAGCCTGCAAACAGAAGCAGGTAAGTTCATTTTCAATCCATACAAGTTGCTCAGCTTAAATGCAAACTAGTTACTTGCTCAAAAGGTCAGTTATAAAAAAAAGAGAGGGAAGAACAGACAGCAAGAAGAAATATTTACAATTCTTCTAAAGGGAAGAAAAGTGAGTTAAATGTGGACTATCATCATCATCATCACCACTACCAAGTTCAAGAGAAGTCTGTATTTTATAGTGGCTTATATGTTTAAAAGTAAAAGGTTACTATAGTGATGTGGTAGGAATTTGACACTTCAAGCATCCAGGGGGGCTCTTTGCCTCTTTTCCTTCGTTTTTGACTTATCAGGCCGTTGCTGTCCAGCCCCACTGTTTCCATTCTGTGCCTGAGCATATCGCGCCACAGTAGAAACACCATCCACAAACTTAGTTTTGTAGAGCACATTTGCATTGTTGAACATGCCATCCTTCAGTGATACCACAATGAACTAGGAACAAAACAAAGCGATGTGTTAAATGTAACATCTGAAACACCGTTGCTTTTTTTTTTTTTGGCCAACAAAATTAAGTGAAGTAAGCAGTTGCATGTAAAAAGCTTTCTCACCACAAACCTTTTATGAGTAGATATACATTCTTAGAATTATTTTCAAAACTTTAACAGTGAACTGAAGCAGATAAACACAGCCCCCCAGCAGCGTGACGACACAAAATAATAAAAGGAACCTCCCTCTATAAATGAGGTCTGACTTACAGCCAACTCTGTCTAAGATGTGGCGGCTGGCCTAAAAGGGCCAGCTGCTGTATCCTAGGCCCATTGCGGGCCACACAGGCCCACCTGAGGGGAAGGGGACGAATGGTGTAAGCAGCTCGGGTCCCTGTGGGCCTCCTCGGATGCGTGCCAGCTCTTTAGCTGGTGCATGTCCGGGGAGGCCGTGTAAGGTGCCCGGGCTGGGACGGGGCATAAGATATTGGAGCAACTCAGCGCCGATATCCCTGCCCCTCCCAGTCCGGCCAATAGCCCCCTCCCTCGCCATCTCTGCCCACCCACCCCTTGCCCCTGCGCTGACCAGCGTGGGACCTATCTGTGGCAGCTGGCGCGGGTCTGGGTAGATGGCTGAGTAAGTGGCACCAGCCTCTGCGCCAGCGCCGCTTACTCACAAGAAGCCGCAAACGTGCTTTCTGGCACATTTGCGACTCCTTGAGCTGGCGGAGTGCATGCTCCACCAGCCTAACTTTAGGCAGGATCAGGCCATAAACCTCTGTGTGAGGGATGAATGTGTGAAAGGTTAGCATAATTTGACCTGCTCCAAGCTGATAAGGCGGCAGCAGGGCAGAGGAAAGACACTGCAATCCAATTAATTTATGGGATTTGCTACAAGGTGTTCTGGGAGTTCTCTGGTAATGCACATTCTCCGGGAATGCTTTCACCCCAAAATGCTAACTTCCTTTTCTATGTTACTCTCTCCTTATTACCCAGACACATGATTCAGTTGCAGAGAGATAGTTAGGCAGGTGTCTGCTCAATTGTGGAGGCCTCAATTCCAAGTATGATCTCCATTAACCCCTATTTACACTATTTCTTATGGAGGAAAATTCTCCTTCGTAAGTTGTTCTGCTATAAGTCCAAGCTTCCTGGTTCCAAACCTCAAGTTATAAAGGGGACCCCCTGTATGAACGTGAACTTAAAGCTACTGCGTGGCTGGATTTGCTCCTGACCAAATTGTGTTTTGGTATTTAAACAGTTCTACTGAGTTTTGATTTTGCATCTGGCAGTGATTTGTCATTTCTCTCTCTCTCTCTCTCTCTCTCTCTCTCTTTTAAATAAGTATCTCGGGCAGAGGGGACTTGTCTAAGATCACCCAACAAAGCCATGGCCAAGACAGGATTAGGACCCTTGCAAGACTAAAAATTGTTTGGCACAGGAGATGCTCCCTGTGGACTACATTCGTCGCCAATAGCAACTTCTTACCTGGGAATGTCTGAAGTGGGTACGAAGCATCTGCCCAATATTCTGGGTGTGTGAGAGATCAAGAGCTGCATCTACCTCATCAAGGATGTAAATTGGAGCAGGTTTGAAGAGAAGCATGGCTAGGATCAGAGACAAAGCCACAAGAGACCTAGAGTACAAAAGAAAAGACACAGACAAGCCAATTGTACCGTTTTTAGCTAGAAACTGCATCTAGCTATTTTTCTGAAACAGAAACCTATCATATCATTTCTATAACACTTTTGGGGGGAAAAGCTGCTCAGAAAAAGTCTTAAGTGGATGGATCAGACCACATTGTTAAACAATATGCACTTTATGGATTCTTTCCAATATCCTTTCAATTGACTTAGTTCATTTGAGGAGAACAGCTCTCTTTTGATTGTAAAATTACCCTTTAGGGAGACTTCTGTGGTTAATGGATATTGTTCTGTAAGGAACCTGAACCAATTGTAATGTTAGGAACTAAACTGTTGTGCATCTCCATGATAATTTAAAAGATTTTTAAATTCTGGTTAAAATTCCAAGACCTCACTTGGATACATATAAGAATTGTTTTGGTGCAGGATAGTTTGTTTTAATATGGGTGAATGTGTGCACACTCTCAAAAACTGTGCTGTTAAATATATGTATACACAGTACTATCTGCTCTGCCTCTTTGTGGGCTCTAGTGTCCTGGTGGAGCCCCAAAAGAGCTGCTAGGAGCCCTGGCAAGCAACCATGGCAGGTTTCTTGGCTTGGCGATGATGTCATCGGCGAGCACCTGGCAGAGGTATTGTTGGGGGGCAGGGGGGCCTGGGCGCCGGGGGGGGCACTTAACTGGCAGCGAAAATGACAGCAGCAGCTAAAAAGCGTGTTTTTGGCCCATCGGCGGGTCAGGGATTGGCCCGCCCAGGCTGTTCGCGCTCTAAATCGGGCAAAAAAAAAAAAAAAAAAAGACCCCAGGGGTATGTTTTTTTGTGCTGAAAAAACGGAAGTGGTCCTTTGGGCGGTCACGTGGGAGTGTCACGTGACCACCCCTGGGGCGGTCTGGCTACGCCACTGACACCTGGAGACAAGGAGGGGCTGTCAGCACAACACCCATGATCTCCACTGGGGATGGCTAAACCAGGTGCAGGAGTCCTTTAAGAGAGCTAGGGAGGATACATGAAGGAGAGAAGGAAAAGGAAGAGGAGACAGCAAGGAAAGGGTGGGGGGAGCTTGCAGAAGCAGTCAGAAGGAAAAAGGTGAGAACAGTAGAAGGGAAGATGGGAAAGAGGAAAAGTGGACTGGAGAACCGAGAGAGGGGACAGAAGCCCAGGAGGGGCCAAGGAAGAGAGAAGGGAGCTTGCAGAGTTCAGGAGGCACTCTACTCTCTGAGACCTGGTGGAGGGAGAGGGCTTTTTCTGGCAGCAAGCAGGGCAGCCAGACCCACCCTCATAATCCACCCCCTCCTGTTTCCTGAAGATGATCCATCTGATTGACAGCAGACCTGAGTGGTGCAACTGCAGGATCTAGTGACTTTCAAGAGACAATAAACCCCTTATGAGCAGCTCCTTGGTCTCCGATTGTTGATTGCTGCCCATCAGGAAAACCAAAAAAGGCCTGTTCCACCCCTTATGACATGGACCTGCTCCTTTGGGATGATCCCAAGGAAGCAGGGAGCACAACGCTCTTCCATAAAACATTTTTGTGTGTCTTAAAAACAAAACCCAAGGTTCACACATCACCATATATTTGCATGTCTGGGATATGGGGAATGAACAGAAATCCTCAGGAACTGCAGTACTCAGTCAAGCCAAGGACTGTATGCTGCAACAAAAAACTGCCATAATCACAAAAATAATAACTTACAAAATTTAAGTCCATCAAATTGGATTTTTAAAGTTTCCAATATAGAACTCAGCAGTTTAGTTTAGTTACTCAGTAACTATTGGGAGAAATTTCCAATTCCCCCCCCCCCCTACCTATACCCAAGAATGTCCCACCATTCCTTGGATTCATGTACTTTAACAGGTCTATATTCTACAAAGAGTAAAATGAAAAGATCACTGGGCAATTTAGGAGGGTGAGAAAAAACAATAAAGTAGAAGCCATGGCAAATTCAAACCTGTGCTGTCTTTGCCTTTTGTGCTACGTTTTTCCACACAGAGGTTCACTAACCTTTGACCTCCACTTAATTCGGTTAAGTTTTCCTTCCAGGTGTTTCCCAAGGCAACTTTAAATTCCAGACCACCCAGGACCGTTTGCCCTTCAGGAGGGGACAGCATAGCATTGGCTCCTGGCAGGAGTGTTGAGAAAATTGATCCAAAGTCTTTGTTTACCTAGAACATCAAATATTTTCAGAAGTTCCTTTGAAGACGACTTTCATGATGGCCATTACAAAAGCCCAATTAAATGAAATGCGTTTGTGTGTCACTGTACAAAAGACTTCCGAGTAAAATGTAGATACCCGAGCCAAGGAGACCTACCTTTTGCCAGGCAATGTTTAAAGCTTCGTTTTTCTTTTGGTCAAGTTCCACAATGGTTGCTAGAATTTTAGACTTGTCATTCTCAACAATTCTTTTCTTCTTCATCAAATCATTGTACTAGAACAAGAAGATCAGGCTCATGAGATTTGACACAGGGAAGATTAGGTTTTGGTCTTGGAGCTTGCACTTGTGAATCAATTCACCAAAACAAGAACTGTTGACAAGCTTAGCAACTTGGTATTGTATGGAGTTCTTCACTTTCATTTGACAAGGGGTATCAGCCCCTTCAACTGCCATTGGAATAACCCAGTGGTTCTCAAACGTTTTAGCACTGGGACCCACTTTTTAAAATGACACCCTATCGGGACCCACCTAGCTTTACGAGACACTCAAGCATTTATCTCCCTATTTTTACACAAGCTTGCAAACTGCAGGAGCTCAGCTCCTTGCAGAGCAATTAGCAGCTATCTTGCAAGCTACATGAGCGTAGCTCTTTGAAGGGCAATTAGCAGCTATCTGATTTTTGAATAGCCTCAGAGCTTGTGGCAATTACTTATCTGATCTTTCCATCACCTGGGACCCACCAGAAATCAGGTCGCGGACCCACCAAGTGGGTCCCGACCCACAGTTTGAGAAACGCTGGATTAAGCTATTCTAATAATCACACAGGCTCGACAGTCTGGGTCCAGACATCTAAATGCCAGCTGGGTGTCACTAAAAAAAAATATCTTAGAATGACCCTTTACGACGTAACAGCTGAACTGTTTATAGAGCATTTTCCTGGAAACGCACAGATGACGCTTGCTTACATATGTACATAAGGAAACAAGATGACAGCACAACATCTATCGCCTACTTTGCCTATTAAACAACAAACATGCTGCTCTCATGCGACGGCAGGGCAGTGGAAAATATGGCATGGAAAAACAAGCATAGGAACAACTTACTCTTTCTTCTGCCTCTGAAAGCATGCTCATAGCTCTCATGTTGACATTCCTACCCAACTTCTCTTTCTTTTCCTGCAATTTCTGCAGCCTCTGACCAGCTTCTTTTGGATTGTTAGTTTTGAAATCATAAGCTGTGTTTGGCTGACCAAAAAGGTGCTTTTCTGAAGCTATCCATTCATAGTCTTTTTGCATTTTAGCTACCTGTAAATACACACACAAAGATAATGTTTATGAACTCCTACGCAATCACACAAACCATTCCTATAACTTTATACATATATACTTAATATACATACTAAAACTTTTGTGGCCGGCATTCACAGACTAGTTCAAGTTAAAATTCAGGTTTAAAGGCGACGTTTCATCTGCTTCAAATTTTCCTTTGAAAATGCCTGCCATAGAAGCAGGCAAAATGTCAGGTCAAAGTGCTTTTTATAGACCACGGCCTTTAAACCCGAATTTTAACTTGAACTAGTCTGTTCTTATAACTCTTAGCACAGCAATGCTATGGGGTGGTGGTGGTGGTGGTGGTGGTGAAGAGTTCCTGAAAAAACACCACACAATTTTAGGCAATTTTTTCTTCACTCCTCAATACTTGTTGCTGCCTAACCAAGCTATTTCTCTGCCCACTTTGCTCCTGCATAGCTTCCTCTGCATCTGACAAGGGTGGCTGTTGCAGGGGTTCACTCATATTACGTGCTAATTCTACAGTCATTTACTGGCATGGTGGTTCATGGCTTTGGGTTGCATTTACAACAGTGCTTATTTCTGAGCATCCCCCCCCCTTTAATGTCAGTAGGAATGTCAATCACTGGTGAGGAAGCCTATATAAACAGTATTAGTCAAGCTATGTTAGCATACAATATTAGCATACCTTTGCAGAAGCATCAGAAGCCTCCCGTTTGTGTTTGCTAATGTTGTGTTCCAGCTCTTTAATCTTAAGTTGCAATTCATTATTTTGTTCTTTATGTTTGACAACTTCTGCGGACTTGGCTTTAATCGCCTTATCCTGGGCCATCACCACGGCCTTTTGCTTAGCCAGTTCCTCTTGAGCGTTCTTCACGGATTCCTAAACAGCAAATGAAACGGTCATCTCCCCACTTTGATTACCATTAAACGAGGGCTGGGGGGGTGAAGGTTTTTCAAGTTCAGGCATATAGAAGGGATCAGCAAGTAACAACTCCTGGGCATAATTTGGCCTTGAGGGGCAATTCCTGCCTAGCCAGCTGTGAACCCAGAGGCAAGACTGAAGTGCAGAAGGAGCTGCAACTGCAGCGATGGGATTTGCCCACATGTCACTTTAGGAAATGGGGATTGGGGCCTTGGCACCTTTCCTTTCTCAAAGCAGCCCTCCAGCAAAACTAGCTGGTGAAAGGGGCTGTTGTTGAATGTTCTGAAAGGCCTCCAAATTGTGTTGGAGAGAGTCCCAGGCAAGAAACCTTGGGGACAAAACAAAAAAACAAAGTAGTCCTCTTTAGTCACTCAGGTTGACAAGACTAACCTTGTTCTTTGCTACCTCGGCTGATATCACCCCAATCTGCTCCTGGAATGATTTCACGGCTTCACTCACAGCCTCAATCTGTTGTTTAAATGAGGCTTGTTCCCGTTTTAGCTCTTCAAGTTCCAGCACTAGTGCTTCAACCTCCTAAACAAACAAACAGAAAATAATTTTTAACACACACACACACACACACACACACACACACACACACACACACACACACACACACACACACACACACTAAGCCTAGGTAAATAAGTACCATACTGGACTGGCATACACTAGGCACTTGGACTATGTTAGGACAATACAGTAGTCTTCAAAAACCGTCTACTTTCAAGAAAGGTGTTCCACATTAAAGTGGATGCCAAGGAATCCCTGCTTGCCGTAGAATATCCTAAGGCAGTGATGGTGAACCATTTGGACTTGGTGTGTCAAAATTTTTGAAAATGCCTAACTTGACTCTGCTGGTGTGTCGTCGTCCCCCCAACTTTTAATAGTACTTTGACTATTGCTACTTTTAATAGTAATTTTGAATTGAACTGAACTGAAAACAACTATAGAACACATTGCATTTTATTTAACATCAATTAGTGACTTTTTTGTTGCTGAATTGTACTAGATAATAATTTGAAAGAGGTCTGCCAAAACCCCTGCCCTAAATGTTCAAGACAAGCCTGTAAAACGTTTGCGAAAATATAAGGTGTGACGGGGCCCTAGGGGAAACGCTGGCGTGTCACCCAAAATGACCTTGTGTGTGTCATAGGTTCGCGTGTCATAGGTTCGCCATCATGGTCCTAAGGCATGTTTTACACCACACCCTCAGTCAATTCTGCCAGGCATCACAATAGTGCCAGATTAGCCAAGTATATGCTCTAGGTCTAGGAACACATCTGATGCTTCTCTGTGGCTGAGCATTGGTGGGAAGGTTTGGTAGTGGTGGGCAAGCTGCCTTTCAGGGGAAGCTTGTCCGCCATTATTGATCTTCTGACTGTGGACTCCCAGGTAAGCTTCCAAGGACCCCAATATTTCCCAGAAATGAAGGACACTCTATAACAATACTAGTTTCCTTAAGCTTGCTTGGAAGCAATGAATCAACAAAAGCAAAGCAAAAAGTCACATGGAACTGCTCATATATAGAGTGTGGTCATCTAAAAAGGCATGAGGCTCTGGGCAGACTATTTCAGGCAACACCCAAAACCAGTCTAGCGTATTTGTGAATGCTAAGAAACTCTGATGGCCCACTTGCCGATTTCCCCTTTGGGAACTATAAAAGCTATTGCTAGTCCCTTGACCTGAATAAGGTAAAGGGTTCATTGTAGGCAATCACTGGAAAACAACACCAGTGATGGTGATGTAGCTACACAGTTGGATTTGAAAGCAAGTAGCTCATGTTCAAATCCTTCTGGCTCAACTGTGGCATTTACTGGGTGGCCTCAGATACAGTATGTCACTGTTTTTCCCACTTTGTCTACCTCACAGAGTTAATACAAGGCTAACATACCAGGCAGCGCTCTTTCAAGGAAGATATAAACCCAACACCACAATAAATTAATGCACAATATCATCTAGAATTAGTAAATGCTACCCAACCTGAAGGCCAGCGGGTGGCGCAGTGGGTTAAACCGCTGAACCATGAGCTGTCGATCGAAAGGTCGGCAGTTCGAATCCACGACGGGGTGAGCTCTCGTTGCTTGGCTAGCTCCTGCCAACCTAGCAGTTCCAAAGCATGTTAATGCGAGTAGATAAATAGGTACCGCTTGTGGGAAGGTAAATAGCGCTCCGTGTTCCAGCTGCATGCTATGCGCTGCGGCAAGGAGAGTCATGCCGGCCACATGACCACGGAGGCGTCTTCGGACAATGCTGGCTCTTCGGCTTTGAAGTGGGGATGAGCACCACACCCTAGAGTCGGACACGACTGGACTTAATTGTCAGGGGTCACCTTTACCTTTACCCTGAAGATAGCAGAAGTACCCGAGGAAAGCTACCGTCTCTTCTACCAAAGCAGCCAAATACGTTCACAATACTAACTACTGTACTTCGACACTTAAAAAATCCATTTCAACAAAACAAGTTTCGAACTTCACTCCAGCTTCTTCTTTTCAGTGCTAGTTGTGTTTGTCATTCAGTTTTACCTGCTCCTTTGCTTTCGTCTGTTTGCTAGAAGCATCAGCATTTTTCTTGGCTCCATCCAGCTTTTGCTGGGCATTTTTCAGCTCCTTCTCTCTTTCAGCTTCGGCATTCTTCATTTTGTTTTCCAGCACTTTGAGTTTTTCCTCTGTTTTTTGTTGTACCTCTTTAGTTTTCTTCAAAGTCTCCTCACTTTCCTCTGAAAAGCAACACACTACTGACCACAGGCTTTTAGGCAGAAAAAGTATCACTGCTACAACGTTCTTGTTCCTGGAACGCTAGAGTTGAAATGACTTGCTTTCCTTTTGCAAATATTTCAAATATTCCTTTTTGAAATATTTCAAAAGGCAAAGAAAACCCAACATTATCTTATCAGCTTTACAGCACAATCCTGTGTAACCTTGCACCGGTGTAACAGTAGATGTACAGGTGTAAGTGCACTTATGCCAGTATAATGCCAGTGTAATTGCACTTACACTGGTACATCTGCTGTTCCATCGGTGCTGCTGTTACACCGGTGCATCTACTGTTCCACCGGTACAAGATTACACAGGATTGCGCTGTTAAAGCAGGAAACCTATTGTTTAAACTATTGCAGGTTGAGTATCCCTTATCCAGACTGCTTGGGATGGGAAGCTGTCTGGATTTTAGAATATTTGCATAAATACAATGAGATATCTTGGGGATGGGACCCCAATGGCGCGTGCCGGATCCTATCCTCCTTTCCTGCAGCCTCCCTGCCCCCCCTTCTGCCCGGACTTGCACTAGCGAAATTGTTAGTGCAAGTCCGAGGAGACCAATTGCAGAGTGGGAGGCTTACAGAAGTGTGGTTTAAATCCCCTTTCACCTCTGGATCTGTCCCATTCTCCCCCCCCCCCCCCCGCTGGATACAGTGCACCTGTTTTTGGCACGGCTGCACCGGGGGAGAACAGAATTTGGCTCTTAGTTAAGACCCACCGCCATGATTTGTTCCTCCTCACCAATGGTTCTCTTCAGCATATCCAGCTCTTCCTGCTGTTTGTGATAGGCACTTTGCTGCAACTTGGTTTGCAATAGCTCAGCTTCTTCGGATTTCATCTCCCATTGCTGCTTCAGCTGACGAAACCTTGACAGATGTAATCATTTTTAAAACGTTTCAGTTCTTCATTTCAACACTTTATAGTTACCTTCAATAGCAATTAACTAGACACCAGGAATTTCTAAATCAATATCATTGTATTTAAAGCATTAACAAGCATTAAAAGATGCTGCGATAATTTAAGCTTTTGCATAGTATGGCTGCTACTGAACTGTGTCCTTTAACCGATAGGAAGATAGCGTTATGGCAGCTGACTTTCAGAACAAATATCAGTAGGAATATAAGCTCAACTACTTAAAGATTAAAGTCTTAAAGATTGTACTGGTATGAGTCGCTTAACGAAGGGAATATGTTCTCCAATCCCCATTGTTAAGCGATGTTGTCAAACGAAAACCAGGCCACTGGAGCCTCCAAAGGCTGCTTGCAGGCTGCTCTGGGCCCACAATCAACTTTATCAGCCACCGCGGGCCTCAGAATGGCCCACAGAAGCGTCAGAAAGCAACTTCCAGTAAAAAGGGAAGTTGGGTCCGGAAACCAGGTCACTTTCTGAAGCTTCTGCAGGCCATTCTGAGGTCCACGGAGGCCACCAGAGTGGATTGCGGGCCCAAAGCAGCCCACAAGCAGCCACCAGAGGCCTAGTTTTCGTTTGATAAGAAATGGACGGGGCGCTAGGAAGGCCATCACATATGCGGCCTGTTGTAAGCAGCACACACACACACACACACACACACACACACACACACACACACACACACACAAGATTCCACTCTTTCTGAAACATCCATACTGCTCTAGTAAAATGGACTTCCCTTCTACTCCAAGTTTACATACAAGGAAAATAATTGTCAGTACTTTTCTGCAGTCCCCCGCAGACTCGCCAGCTCCTTTGCTATTGTTTGTAGCTCAGCCTCCTTTGCTTTTAACTCCTCCTGCACAGCTTTCACTTCTTGAAGCTTAGACAAAACTGATGCAGACTGTGATCGTGCACCTGGCTCATAAAAGAAGAGAAGCCAAAATAGTTGCTTGAATTTGCACTGATTTGCACAAAAGAGATACAACGCTAATCTGCCAATCCACAGCAACGCACATGAAGCAGAATCATGTTCGGCAATAAGAAAGTTATGTTCTGCGATGGCTGTGGCAGTGATCACTTGTTAGACTCATCAAGTGATCCACACATGTGCCTGAACACACATGTGGAATAAATCAAAGACAGGGATTTTAACCTGCAAGCTACCACCACCCAACTCTACAAGGATGAGAATAATGCAGGTTAGAAGTATGGACTGGTTCACACTGCACATGCAAAAAGACAAAGCTATTTGGTTGCTAAAAGATGGAACAGAAGGCTATTTCAGCATAGCAGAAAAGTCTGTATATTCTTCAGCATAACAGTAAACGCATAAAACATATAATACAAAGCAAAAGAGTGCAGTTACCTCCACTCAGAGTGCCCTGAGGATCAAAGGTGTCTCCACCAAGAGTGACTGTTTTTGTCATGATTCTTTTGTCAAAGGTGACTTTCTTGGCATTATCCATGTTATCACAAACCAGCGTGCCCCCGAAGACATATTCCATCGCCTTCTGAACTTCAGATTCATATCCAACCAGAGTAAGGGCCAGATGGACATTGTCATTACCAACCTAGGATTCAAAGAAAAAGCATTAACACTACACAAAGAGAAAGTCTCACCCCCATTCGTCAATTTGCTATATACGATACAGATACCAGGAGGGGACTGACAGATTGTGGCAGTTGTCCAATAACCAGGGGCATAACTACGGGGATGTGGGGGGTGCAAACTTCAGCGGATGACACCAAATGAGGGTGCATCACCCCTCCCTCAGTGGTCTTCAGCGGCTCTGAGCCGAGTTGCTTCTGAACATGAAGAAGCGACTCAGCCTGGAGCGAGCAGAGGTTCAACAAGCAGGAAGTAATTGGCAGTGGCGTGCTGACGTCATCGCCAATGACTCTGAGCTCTGAGCTCTGCGGGGTGACACCGTGATTCCCGCACCAGTGTGACACCAACAGTAGGCAGGCATGCCATCGCCAATGACCTCCCACCAACCTGCGGCTCAGATGGGGATGACAACATCTGAACAATGAGTAAAGTCATTTATCCCAATAAGGCACTCACAACCTGGAATAGAGGCATTTAACTATACAAGGGAGAAGACAAACAGAAAATGGAACTGTAAAATCTCTGGAAAGAATATCAGTTATTATCTAGCTTTTTATCCATTGTGTGTACGCACGCACGCATGCACACACCTGACCCTAAGGCAGTGTTTCTCAAACTGTGGGTCGGGACCCACTTAGTGGGTCATGATCTGATTTCTGGTGAGTCCCAGGTGATGGAAAGATCAGATAATTGCCACAAGTCCTGAGGCTATTCAAAAATCAGATAGCTGCTAATTGCCCTTCAAAGAGCTGAGCTCCTGCAGTTTGCAAGCTTGTGTAAATATAGAGAGATAAATGTTTGAGCGTCTCATAAAGCTAGGTGGGTCCCGATGGAGTGTCATTTTAAAAAGTGGGTCCCGGTGCTAAAAAGTTTGAGAACCACTGCCCTAAGGAATTGACAAAAAAGGTAATCAATGGACCCAAAACCCTTAACTTAAAATCTCCATGATATCACGACATACCAAGTTTTTGGAAACTCTGATGGCTTCTTTCCCAACACACCTTGCTGAAATTTTGTTCAAGGGAATGATGGTATATCGACGTTTTAGTTCACCCTTTTCCAGTATCTTTTTGCCAGTAACCTAACACAGAGGTGGAGGAAAAAGGTTTGAACATTCCAAACTTAAGTGCTAATCCACTCCATGTACACCTAAAGATGCTACCTGTGAACGTGACAAAACATGTTTGCAAACAGGGATACTCAGGACAGCCAGGACTGGCTGCAGCTCCCAGTCAGATCTACATTTGATGGCAAATCCACACAACGTGCAGTAAGCCCTACAAGGCTGCGTGTTTCACTTGGAAAGAAACCGATGAGACACATACCTCTGTGTCCACCACAACATTGTAGAGGCGACCCCCGGCGACCACTTCTAGCGCTGTTGCTGTGGAGACATCTTTCAAAGTAATCAGAGATGCAACAAGCCCCTTCACATGGTCTGGATTCCAGTTTTTTTCTGGATCCCTTAAAATGAACGGTCACTTGTTAGTGGTAATTCAGTTGCTGCTGAATTAATACTTTAACCTGACAAGTCATGTGTACCTAGTATAATAAATAGTATACAGTAATAATACATGTATATGGCAACAAACACGCTACAGAAGAGTCATTTTCAGGAGTACAAACAGGCTCAAGATGCTGCTTTAGCAGTAACCTATTCCATCTTTTGCTGCAGTTCTGCAAGGTTATGTTGAAAAGCACATATTTTTAGTCACAAAGTCTAGGGGCTATGATATGGGCAGGGAAAAATATTTAGTGCTAAAGAATCCCCATTAGAGGTCATTTGAGGAACTGAAGTGGGAGATCTCCCTGGCCAGCCACCTTAATCTGGCCTACTACTGTCTCAGGGTAGGATATAACCTGTCAAGGCAGGCAAGTGCAAAAAAGACATTTGCTTAGACTTGTAGAGGCATTTGTCTCTACTGCTGTAAACTATGTTCCTGAATTAACAGGTTCCAAACTGAAACACAGGACTCCTATCCAAAGCCAGAATGCTGGGTTTCATGTCTTCTCAGCTTTTCACTTTACAAAACAAAAGATATTTGAATGAAACAAGTTGTTCTGTAGCTTTACCGGTATTCAAAGCGTAGACTGGGGAACCTGGCCATTAAAGCTTCATAGGATTCCCTCAAGCGGTTAACCACACGGGACAATTCCCTTTGCTTTTCTAGAAGGTTCTCTTCTTTTTTGTCTAGAATGACCAAAAAATCAAGATTAAAAAATTGCACCGAACATTTGTTTAGGCGGAAATACACAGTTTCATAAAAAGCCAGTGCAATACAGAGGCTAGAATGTGTGAAACTTCTATTTAGATGTTGCAATTGATCAGGATCCAATTTAAATGTGACACAAGCTATGGGCAAAGCATCTATTTAAGTCTTCCACACAGCTTCAGTCTCATTTAAATAATCATCACATCTGCTGCTCGCATATGTGCAACATTAGCACATCTGCTCTTTACCCATGGCGCATGTCTTGTTTACCTTATCGTTCTCCATTAACTAGTGTGCCATTGCCTTCCACAAGAGATTGCTTTCCATCCGATACTGCAGTAAATCTCACATACAGATCTCTGGGCATGTGAAGGAAACCTTCTCTCCATGTTAAATTTTACATATACAGGTTGTCTTCACTTACCGTCGTTTCGGTATCCGCCATTTTGTTTTAACATTGTTGCTGAAACTGCAGCTGCTTCTGGGTCGCAACCCACTTCCTGGTCTTATTCTCACCCCAGAATACCTTGCAAGGCATTCCGAAGCAAGAGGAAAGCCTAGGAAGCGAGTCATGGTCCCAGAAGCAGCTTCTGCAGCCCGCCAAAGCCCCCCAGAGCGTCACTGACCTGCCGGTAAGCATTTATTTTATTATACGTTGTTTTCACTTACCGTTGCAATTTCAAGGAACCTATCTGTGATGTTAAGTGAGGACTTCCTGTACTTCTGTGTTACCTCCTCTCTCAGCAACCTCCTTTACACGAAGTATTAGCTTCACAAGTTATTTCCCCATTCGTAGCATTATTCCCTTTGCAACAATCCTTCACCATTCAATCAATTAAACAAACCTTCATAGTTAAGCTTCTTCATTTCATTTTCTAGTTTCTCTTTCTGCTTTTTGACAGCCTCAAATGCATCTTGATCTTTCTTGTAACCACTATCCATCTTTTTAACTTCAGCTTGTTTGGTTTTTAGCTCTTGATGAGCATGCTTCAGCTTCATGTGAGCCTGCAAAGGAAATCCAGGACAAGTCTAGGATCAGATTTATACAGACCTGGGTTCATATCAACATGAACTAATTACTCTGACTCTTTATAACAGAATCAGTTAACCTATTTGGTATTATAGGTATAATCGTTGAATGCATAGAAATGCATTGTTTCATTTGTTACAATAAAATGAGATGAAATGACAAGCAAACAGTGAGTGAAGAGCAGAGATAACAACTTGATGTTTTCAGAAACCACTGCTAATGCATTCTTCACAGTGAAACACGCATGCATTTGAAATATTTAACACTATCAGAAAATAAAGCAGCAGACAAAAAAGTCAGATAAATCTTTCTACCTTCAAAAACTTGTATGCTCTTCCAGTGCTTTGATCTCAATAAAATGTTCTTTCCAAAAAGGAAAAAAAAAGGTATTTTGGGGAGCAAGTTAAATTAGAGAGATAATTAGAGCCTTGACTAATGTTAGCCCATTGACAGGCCCTGGCTTGGGTAAAGCTATGTTTGTCACTAGCAATGGATAACTTTTTTTATACTTCAAAAGGGAGCTCTTCTGTTGCTTCTTTGTCCTGGCAGGTCCCCACATCACCCAGGTTTTCAACACAAGGCACAGTTCTAACCACATTAACTCTGCAAAAAGCCTCCTCTATTACCACCCTAAAACTGAATCAAGCTGAATACAAGGGCATAGTGTTGCGCTTTCACTAAGAAACATAGTAAAAGGTAAAGGTATCCCCTGACAATTAAGTCCAGTCGTGTCCGACTCTAGGGTGTGGTGCTCATCTCCATTTCAAAGCCGAAGAGCCAGCGTTGTCCGAAGACGCCTCCGTGGTCATGTGGCCGGCATGACTCTCCTTGCCGCAGCGCATAGCATGCAGCTGGAACACGGAGCGCTGTTTACCTTCCCGCAAGCGGTACCTATTTATCTACTTGCATTAACATGCTTTGGAACTGCTAGGTTGGCAGGAGCTGGCCAAGCAACGAGCGCTCACCCCGTCGCGGGGATCAAACTGCCGACCTTTCGATCGACAGCTTATGGTTCATTGGTTTAACCCGCTGCGCCACCCGCTGGCCTAAGAAACAGACCCCCTTTCAAATATTTTTGAACATCCAGCCTGAATTCTACCTAACTCAAATCCTTGCATATTGCACGATGATATGGGTTGCTTCAAAAACCGGTACACGGGCAGTCCGATCTGCCGCAGCGTGCTAAGCCAAATCCCGTGCAGGATTGGGTCTGCGCTGACGGAGTTGGGGAACACCTCAGGCGAAAGAGACAAGGTCTGAACTAGTAGGCTACTTTGTTTTAAGCTACAGCAGATTAAAAATGCTGCTCTTCCAAACAGAGTCCAGTGGCACCTAAAAATTATTGCTGGAGATGAAATATTATTGCTGGAGCTTTTGCAGACAAATCCCTACAACATCATTTGCAATCATTTCATGGAGGAAAAGACCATCACAGGTTACAAGCCATAAGCAACCTCCTGGTTTTAGAGGTTTTAGAAGTGGGATCTCTCTGTGCCAGGTGCAAGGGAGTGACAACGGGAAACAGGTTATCTTGTTGTCTTGTGCTCCCTGAGGCATCTGGTGGGGCCACTGTGTGATACAGGAAGCTGGACTAGATGGGCCTTTGACCTGATCCAGCAGGGCTCTTCTTATGTTTTTATGTTCTTATGTTCACAATAGTTGTAAGATGATCCAGGACATTTTGTTTTATGATGCACACAAAATGATTGTTACCTGTTTAGCTTCCGTTTCTGCTTTGCTTAAATCATTCTTGCACGCCATCATCTGGCCAGCAAGAGTAGCATCTTCCCCATCTTCACTGCTAGACAGACCAGCAGACACAGCATTAAAATGTTGCTGCGCAGCTGCTAAAGCCTCCGTGTCTTTCTTACTTGCTTCCTGAAGAGTATTCAACGCATCGGTTATCTTCTTTACTTCTTTTTCTTTCGCCACCAAAGCTTTAGAATCCTACAACAAAAGATTTTTGCTATATTTAAAACCATCAGTTTAAGAGGAAACAGTTTTACACGAATATAAGAAGCCCAAACACATAAAAGCTCCAAAAACTGGACTTAAAGCACCCCTAAATGGCTGCTCAAAGTATGGGAGGTGAGGTCTCTGGGTTATTCCCAAGAGGCCTTGCGCTTTCTCTCAGAAATAAAGATCCTGAACAAACTTAATCTTAGACTTCAGGACGTGGAATATTAGAATCTTTATGCCTTAGCTGAAGCATCATGCTCACCACGCTTTTTCCATGTTCCTGTGCTGTGTACCCAAATAGCCCCATATTTGGTTATTCTAACTGACCCCAGGGAACGCAGGGCGCTGACATGTGCTAGGTTCAATGTCACCCCCTCACAGGTGTCTCTAGGCAGATACGATCTTCATAAGGTATTTTAGAGTATCTGCCCCTGTGATGGAAACTCAGTTGAGTCCCTAAATCATATTCTTCTTTATTGGCCCTTGCAAAACCTTCTACAGAGGAGGTTTCTTGCATCTATTTTGACTAATATATCTGGTGGGGGGGGATGAGGAGAAAGTGATCTATTTAATAAATGAGGGATCCTCCGAGGTTATTGGTAAGGTTGCACATTTTTTTTTTGTGAGGGAGGGAAATTTTTTTATGCCAGATTAAGTTGATTTGGGAATGTGGTTTTAGCTCAATAACCAAGTGATTGTATGTATAGGCTTTGTGCGATTATGTTTATGTATATTCTTTTTTTGCCAATAAAGGTTGTTGTTGACGATTGTTGATGATGAGGACTTAAAGCAGACAGCCGAATAGCAAACTTATCTCACCCTCCCAAAAAAGGGAGACAGCTTTTTGCCTAATCTAGAGCAGTACCAACAATTACACAGTTCTGTGCATCCAAGGGGGCTTTGGGTTCATGTTTCCCAAAATAGCAGCCTCCAATGCTTTACAGCAGGGGTGGGGAACCGGCGGCCCGGATCCGGCCCCCGGAGCGATCCGGTCCGGCCCGCGCAAGACCGGACCCGAGTCAATCAGGTCCAGCCCGCGCGAGCAGACCGGAGGCTCCGCCGGCCCCGCGTACGCTCACCTCGGCGCGACTCCTTTCGAACCCGGCTGTTTCTGTGTATGTGCAGAAGCAGACGGATTCGAAAGGAGTCGCGCCGAGGTGAGCGCACGCGGTGCGCTCACCTCGCGCAACTCCTTTGGAACTCGGCTGTTTCTGCGCATGTGCAGAAACAGCCGGGTTCGAAAGGAGTCGCGTGAGCAGTGTGAGTGGGGCCGGAGGCGGCCGCCGCCTGAAAAGTGTAAAGAGAGCATGGGGGGAGGTAAGGAGAGCATGGGGAGGGGGTAAGGAGAGCATGGGGAGGGTGTGTGTGCGCCCCCCCAGTGCGTGTGCCGGGGGACCCATTTGCGATGGAGGGGCACACGGCCCGCGGGACATTTTCCCCATGGGAAAATGGCCCTCCATCGCAAATAAGTTCCCCACCCCGATACACTCAAGCCTACAGGCATTCCTGAAGCAGCTCTTTGGAACCCAGCTCTTGCATACCCCACTGGCTTCAACAGGGATTTCTAAATATGTATGCTTAGGACTGTAGTCTTAAAAGACTGACAGAAATAGCATAAGGCAATGAAACTAGTCCCTTCCGTGTCTATACATTATTTCCCTCATTTTTGCATATTCGTTTTTAAGCTATTGTCTAGGCCAGGTGTCTCATCCCTATGAACTTCAATGTTTCAGCTTGCGTTAAAAAGCAGAGCAAATTGCAGAGTTAGAAGATGCTATGCAATTTCCAGCTTCCTTTGGAGAGCAAAGACTATAAACAAGAAATACAGAACAGAGGCTTTTGGCAGTAGTACTGCAACTGACCATCTTTCTCAGCTATATTCCCTGTAAGGGGTCCACGCTAGCGCGTGGACCTCTTCTTGTGCTGTGCGGTGTCACAGCTGCATTGCAATGCTGACTCCGGACGGCTGTCACATGTCATCGCCAAACTTCCGGGTTGCTGAGCTCCATGCTGTGCGGAGCTTGGCTCAAGTTGCGGGAGCCATGCAGCTTAGTGGGAACCCTGTTTCTCAGCCCATGCAATGACACCAAAGACGCTTGCACAGACTCTGAGGATTGTCTGATGACATCAGGTAGCCATCAGTTTATTTATCCATCCTCTTTTGAAGCAGCTTCTTCTACAGCATAAGAAAACAAACCTAAGGGCAACTTTACAGGTTATAGTTTGATGCATACACTGTGTACATGCTGCAGAATGGCCAGTAACATACCACACCTTCTTCGCGACATGTCCGTGCTAAAAGGAAGTACGGTTGACCTTGCCTCTCACAAAGAGGAACGGTATTTTGCTCTCCATCTTGCAGAGATAGGTACATTATATATCCAGGTGCCCCCAAGGTAAAGGAATCCCTTGCAATTTAAGTTCAGTCGTGTCCAACTTTAGGGTGCAGTGCTCAGCCCCATTTCTAAGCCGAAGAGACAGTGTTGTCCAAAGACGCTTCCGTGGTCATGTGGCCAGCATGACTAAACGCAGAGGTGCACGGAACGTGGTTACCTTCCCACCAAGGCGGTACCTATTTATCTACTTGCAGTTTCTTGCTTTCGAAGTGCTAGGCTAGCAGGAGTTGGGGCCGAAGAGTGGGGGCTCACTCCATCACTTGGCACCCAGGTCTCAAGCTGCTGTCCTGCCTACCTTCTGGTCTGCAGTTCAGCGTCTTAACCACTGAGCCACCGCAGCGCTCCCTAAGGGCTATCCAGGTGCCCCTACTTTAGCTTTAATGTGTGCAGCAGGTCTAGGTTCCTTCACATGTTTACTGTAGTTTGTATTTCACCTTTAAAAATGCTCTTATACGCACTCAAACAGAAGTGCTTAGCATATTGCGTGCAGTAAAACATACTCAAAAGCAAGCGCATGAGTAGTGCACATGAGAGTATGAAGGAGAACAAGAAGGGGGAAAACTGAACCAAGAGAGGTTCCACAGAATTCTTATTGCTTACCTCTTCCATGCTTTTAATCAGCTCTTTATGCTTTTTTTCTTCACTTTGCAAGTTTTGCTTTTTGATATC
The DNA here is from genome assembly GCA_026170595.1 of Plestiodon gilberti rubricaudatus. Lineage (NCBI taxonomy): Eukaryota > Metazoa > Chordata > Lepidosauria > Squamata > Scincidae > Plestiodon > Plestiodon gilberti. The sequence continues at coordinate 101,892,476 of JANXHW010000002.1, read as the reverse complement.
AAGGGTACTTTGTACTTTGGTATCAGTTCTCTGAACTTCAGCAAGAGCTTCTTCGAGTGAATGAAGCACACCACCACATTCCTACAAATAGATAGTTTTAAAAGCCAATTTCAAAAGCCAATTTCAGTCTTTAGGAAAGTGTTCCCAACGACTGGAAACGTGCCTGCAGAAGCGTCTGTCCCACTCCTCCTCAAAAGCTACCCTGGCATGGATAGGGGAGGAAGAGGAAAATAATAAGCTGTGTTTAGGGAACCTGCAACCTTTGCCCTGGGAGGGAGTCCCCCAAACTCCCATCCCTCTAGGAAGAGTAGGAATGAACTTTATTTGTTAATAGAAAGCATAGCCTTTTGGAACACTCTAGTCTACGCCAACCAGAGTATGAACAAAATCTTCCATTTGCTTAATAGAAATTGGCCATTTACCGTATTGTCCCGAGTATAAGACGCACCTGATTATAAGACGCACCCTCAAAGTTTGGTGCTATTAAAAAAAATTAATTAAATCACTGGCATTAAATTGCAACAGCCTGATTATAAGACGCACCCCTAGTTAAAAAACTTAAATTAGGAGAAAAAAGTGAGTCTTATACTCAGACCAATACGGTATTTACTTTTGGCCAAATGAATTAAGTGTTCACATCATCATGTTTTAACATATATTCTGAGCTAGTGATTCCATGTTCACCTTTAACTAGAAAAAAGTGATGTTCTTAGCTACAAAGCAGCTCTCTATCTTGAGACTGCCTTATCTCCAACTTGGCCAGATACCGTAGCTAAGTTCTCAACCCCAATGATCCAGGATCCCTTAAATGCAGGAGCCAGGGACTGGACTGGGGGACTCAAACCAAACCCAAACTCTACTGTTGAGCTACGGCAGAAGAGTTGTTCTGCTAATCTTGCAGCGAATTGACGGCTATTCCTTCAAATGAACTAAGTCACATTCTTATATACTCCACCCAGATAATTCCCATTTCATCCAGAGACAAACGTGATTCTCATTTCTTGTATTAGCGCATTACTAAAAAAAAAGTTTAACCAGTCTTACTTGATCCCTTTTCTTTTCCATTTCTGCTATTTCTTTGCAAAGTTCCTTCACTTTCTTCTCATTTTCAACTATCTTTTCATGAAGTTTCACAATGTTGTCCTCCATTTCCTTCAGCACATCGGCAGACTGGACCTTGGTTTCTTCAGCTAACACAAACTGATATGCAACATACAGACGACTCAGGTGTTCTATCTCTCGCATGACTTTTTGGTACTCCAAATAAGAGGATCGTTCCTGGAAAGGACAAACAGTAAGAAAAGCTGTCATGCAAAGCTATGGTAGAACACTGTAAGAAGAATAGAAAATATAGCCAACAATGCTGAGACACTTCGGACATCAGTTCCATTACTGGCCTTCAAGAATATAGTCCTTCGATATAAGAACTTAATTTTAAGAATGATGGGGGGGGGGGGGAGTAAAGCAGACACCGATAAACCATTTTGTAAATTAAAAGACTAAAGTGATGCAGTGTCTGGGGTTTAACACAAATTAGAAAACCATTTCCTGGTCTTGAATCATGCATGCTCTCCAACACAACCACAGCATTTACTTCAAGGGAAATGTCTCCCACTGCAGTATTCAACAACTGCCTCCTCCTCCCCAAGCTCTACTCCCTGCATGCATTTCATGCAATTCTGTTCCTTAATAGAATCATTCCATTCTATGTTCTGCACAGAGGTGCAAACACAGTTGCATCCTTGGAATCAATTTGTATAGTGATTAAATTGATATCAAAAACACAAATAAGATAACAAAACTTAATCTTAGCCGAAACATTTTCCTACAAGTTAGAAATTCCATAAACTTAACATCACTCCACATTTTGAAACAAGTCTGAAGTGTTTTTAATTGAAATGGGAAATACCTCTTTCAGTTTCTGCAAGGTGGGAGTGATTTCTTCCGTCAAAATCTGTAAATGAAAAGCAGGATGTCATTCATTTTGCATTTCACAAATGTTTGCATCATGCTTTATGCAGAAGACATAATTGTGATGGATGTTAAGCAATAAGGTGGTTTAATAAAAATAAGGAACAAGACATTCTTCTTTACGTTTGAGGAAGACAGGCGGAAAAGACCAAATTATTGTGTACAGTATTTCTATTACAGTGCAATCCTGTCTAATGCTAGACCAGTGGAGCAATTGCTCCGCCGGTCTGTTGCAAATGTACCGGAAAGCATGTTTGCACCACCAGACAAGTAAGTGGCGCCGGTGGAGAGGCTTATGCCGCTCCACCAGCACCATGGGATGGATTGACACCGCAACGGAGAGGTGGGAAGAACAGGGCGTTTCAAGGGGTGGGTGGCATTGGTTGGCCCAGGAATGGATCGGTGGCAGCCTCCTCCACCATATCCTATCCCCCTTCCTGGGCCTGGCTGGTATTACACAGCCAGCTTGAACGTGCAGCAGCAAAATAGCTGGTACACATTTAAGTAGACCTATTGGGGCGGCTGGGGCTCTAAAGGAGGCCTTTGGCTCTGCTGGTGCAGGCCCCATCCTGCACAGGATGCGGTGGGCGCCTTATTTGCGCTGCTGTGTCCAATGGGCTGTCAAATCTACTTTGAGAAACTTCAGCAACCACCCTATTTCTGCACAGCAACAATATAAATCATACAAATAGAAGTGAGCCATTGCAAAAATCTAGTACCGTGCAAATTTCTTTAAGTTTTGCCTCTTTTTTCTCTATGGTTTTCTGGGCAGCTATTTTCTTGCATTCATACATCCTTGTTCCAGCTGCTTCTTCAATCATAGCCAAAATCTAAGACAGCAACAAAACACATTGCAATCTCAGGCCACATGGAATTACTCCAAAAAGTATAAAGAGAACTCATCATCATCATTTATTAATATGGTCAAAGACCAACAAGAACAGAATACAACCAGGTTAAAAACAGAAAACAAACATTACTTTTGTTACAAGAGAATTAAAAATGAGGAGGACAACACTCTGGTATGCTTACCTCTGGAGGCTTCATATTTAGGACTTTGGTAATTCGCCCCTAAAACCACAGAGGCAAAATAATCAGTCACTAATATTTAATATGCTTACAGCGCATCCGACTTAACTTTTGTGCCGGTTTAACCAGCGGCGCAGCAAGAACGGGAGGCCCCAGAACGGAAAATGAATTCCTCTTTTGGAGGGGATTTGAATCCCTTTTCCGTTCTGGGGCCTCCCGTTCTTGCTGCGCCGCTGGTTAAACCGGCACAAAAGTTAAGTCGGATTGCGCTGTTAGTTGCTTTGATGAACCATTGATTTAGTATTAGCAAATTGTGGGCCAGGGCACTCGAAGAGTAGGTTCATCAAGTTACGGGGGGGGGGGGGGGAGGAGAATAAGAATTGGGGAAGGTTACAAGGAAGGATAAGAATCAGAACCAGATGCCTTTTGTCCCCACTAGCCAAGGCCTGGTTGGATTGAATATCCCTGACAGAGGATCTTCACTGATCCCAACACTGGATTTATGATATACTCTTACCCAATGTGATTTGGAAAGGAGGGAGCCAAGGCACCACTGCTCTTTGTTCTTTTCTGTGCTTGGTTTTAGAAGGGAGTCTACTCCCCTCCAATGTTGTAAAATCCCCATTCACAGATCCTCACCTACAGCCATAAGCTATATACCCCCAATTGCAAGCACAGTATGCTCACGTGATGGGAAAAAAGAGATACAAAACTAAAGTAAGTTTAGAATGGAGTAGTTCAAACATTTTGAGAAATATTGTTTTAAATGAATGTTTGAAAAACTGGTGAACATCTGATCAAATAATAAAGTTTTTAGTTTAGCAGCTTTGTGGTTGAAGAAACTTTGCATTTTAGTTCTGTAATTGGTTTCTTATTCAAATGACTACTTATTCAAATGACTCGATTCCATGCCTATTGGAAATATGCAAAAAAAAGTAGCATCATCAATTTCAATGGTGCTTCATAAGATGACTAAAAATAGCAGCTAAAGGAGCAAAAGGCTTCTAAGGAATTTCCTAGAATAAAGCATCCTCAAAAATTTTGAACTGAGCAGTAGAAGAACTAGTGCTCCCTCAAAGCATTCCAGAAAATGCTCCCAGAAGCATTCCAGAATGCTCACTCTCAAATTACAACCTTATTTTGTTTACAGCAAAAATTGAGGGGACTAGGTTCAGGGGGTTAACAAGGGGTCCCCCCCCCAAAAAAGCCCAACTCCTTGCCTGAAGATTTATGTCAAATAGCCAACATCAGACAGGAAATGAAAGGAGGGAAAGGAAAAAAATGGGACCAGCACCACAAACACATACTGTATACTCTACCTGCATAATAAGAAAATGAGGGTTGTTGACATTCAGTCCAACAGAACAGAAGAGATCTTGTACTCTAGTATTGTTTGCATTGACTCCATTGATGAGATATTTGTTTCTGCCTCCTATCACCACCTTGAGAAGGAAGAAACAAGGTAAAGCATAGTTCTTTCCAGCTGAATATTATACTGCTCAGACAAGTAGACCATTGGCGTGTGCAGCTAGATGTGCAAGACCCCACTCCCAAGACATACGGATCCTGCTAGAACCCAACCCTGGCTCACCTGCCTCGTGACTGTAATCTCATCATGATTCTCAAATCCCAGTGGACTTTGCTTCTTATCAGAATTATCAAAGGTGATGGATACGTTAGCTTTGGTAATCCCAGCCTGGCCATTTTTGTACACAAGATCTTGCAAGTTGGAAGCCCGCACCTGAAAATGTTAGAGGCATCAATTTCAATGGAAGCAATTGCATTTTAGGGCTATATCAAAAAACTGCTGCAGCTGCTGGCAAGGCCAGTGCAAGACCTCCCAATACCTGAGGCAGCTTGACCCTGTGCCACCCCAATCCTCCCAAATGCTGCCTCTGTGTGTGCACAACTCCCATGGATGAGGGAGGGGGGAGGGCAGGCGCAGGAACCAGAGGGTGCGCTCCTGTCTGTCCGACCTTCCCTTTACTTACCAGGAGTGCGGCACACAGCCTCCCTGCTCGGCACTGATCAATATGAATGGAAGCTCTGCAGTCTGGGTTCCTAGCCGCGTTTTTTCATATCAAACAGAAGCAGCACGGAGCAGGGAAGTAGTAAATAAACTAAAGGGAAACTAAACTAAAGCCATGTCAGGTTGTTTCATGGCTGGGCCAGCCACGGCTGCTGGCTTGTCTTCAAATCACACATTATTAACACCACACACTTAAATCTTTTATGAGAACCAATGAGCTGATTGAAGAGAGAAGCTAGTTTCAAGGGTAGGAAGGATGACAATGACAACATTTTCAAAAGAGTCAGTCTCATGAGACAATTTGTGGGAAGCATTTATCGCTCAGCAGAATTTCCCTAAAGCTGCTTAGCAATGCAAGGCAAGGGCCATAATTTCAATAAAATGTTTTGTCCGCACCCCCAGAATGAATCAGGATTCCATCTGCAAAAAATCTGATATGCTAGGAAGTTATATCTCCCTTTTGTCTTTTATTAAATAAAACAATTCATATTTGTACAGTATTAAGCAAGTAAGCCACATAGTATCTGAACTATTAAAGTGCAATTTAGGATTAACCTTTAGGTTCTCTCAGCCGCCTCAGAAGGAAAACAAACAAACAAACAAAGTAAGATTCAACACAACACCTGTTGCACCAATGCAAATTCATGATCTGCCATTTCCACCCCCCACAGAATGGACTTGTATTATTTTCAAATCATAACTCTGCTGTTACAAGTTACAGTTGTGTCCTCACTTACACACCTCTGTGAAATTGGGTTCTGAAATCAATAAAATGTATTGCTGAAATAAATTTGTCTTTAAGGTGCTACAAGACTCAGTGCAATCCTATACACATTTACTCAGAAGTAAGTACTATTGTGTTTAGTGGGGTATATTCCCAGGGTAGTGTGCATAGGATTGCAGTCTCATTTTGTTTATACTGCAATAACTTCAATAAACTACTCCTTTGGAAATTAAGGATCAAACATTTGTCTTTTTAAAAAAAAAAACAGATTTTATGTTGTCAGCCTGAACCATCATCCTTACTTCATTCATCACCGTATCACCAAAGTAAAATAGTTCTTTATATAAAACTTTATTGAAGCAAAACTAAGATTCCAATTTCTCCATGGTCCAAACCCCGATACCATCCACAGAGTCAACTGTTTTATGCTGCAGTAATTACAAGTTATTAGGAATTTTGAATCTAATCAGAAGAATGACTTAACACTTCTCTTAAATTAAAAAAAACAAAACCATAAGATTCTCTAACACTTCTCTTAAATTAAAAAACAAAACCACACTACACAATTTTTTTTACAGTAAGCTAAAAGTTTGCCATAACACATGGTTAATACTGGAAAGATGTGTTTGAGATATTTACGGTACTTACCTGTGATAGGTTGGTGATACCCAATAAGAAACAGATGGAGTCCAGAATGTTGGACTTGCCACTTCCATTTAAACCAGTAATGGCATTGAACAGTGGGTCGAAATCATTAACCTCTGTCCTTTGAGCATAAGACTTGAACCCTTCCAGAACAATTGATTTGATGAGCATCTTAATTGGTCTTTGTGAAGATTCCAAGCAAACCTACTTTAAAACTGTGAAAGTATATGTCCAGTTTATTATTCTGCAAGTTACAAAACATAGTATTTCATAAAAATCCACCAGGCAGGTGCTAGTCATGGCATAAGTCATTGCAGCCTATTTAGAGTCCTGTCAAACGCACTGGAACTTTCTTTCTAGAAATCATGCATAGGAAAACCTCCTATTGATAGCAATAGTATCAGAGTCACAAAATCAAGTCCTACTGATTTCAATGAACTTAGATAGTATCACTGATCTAAGCATAGAGATAGGGAGTACAGTGGACCCTTTCTATCCCTTTCTATTTTATTTGACTCACTGCGGATCCCGGACCTTAAAAACGCTGAGGAAAAAAATGTAAAAAACATGGATTTTTTTTTAACCTTTTAGCAGCAAACCGCGCTGTTTCCAGGCCTCTGCAGGGCTTCTGCAAGCTTAACAACCGACTTCCAGGTCGCACGAAGCCCCCCCTCCCAGTCTTGCCCTATTCCTACCTTATTCCATTATTTCTTATATAGGAACATTTCCCTTTATAAGTTGCTTCATTATAGGTCCAAGCTTTCCAGTCACTAGCCCCAACTTATAAAGTTGCTGTATGCAGCATTCAAATAGCATTCAAGCATTATGATACAAACTGCGCTCCCCTTTTCTTTTATAAGTTTAAACTTTCTTAATTAAGAAGAAAAATTTCAATGTTTACAAAAGAATACAGAACTGTATATTGATCCGAAAGACTGAGAATGACACAAGCTGTTCAGATAATATTGTGACGTGTTAGGCAGTTTTTTGGAGTGGCAAAAGAATATCTTGCAAAAGGGCAAGGGAATTCCACATCACTAGCAAACTTTCATAATCCAACCAAAGCTGGGGGGACCCAGCAAGCATATGCCTCTGAACAGTCCTAGATGCTATCAATCAGCTGCTTTATTACAAGTCCTGCTCTTCCTTATTTTCCTCCCCAGTACAAAGAAAACAAGCCCTGGAGCTGAGAGACCAAAGTTTGTAATCCTGTTACAACTGTTTTGTAATGTACCGTACATAAGATCAGACTACAAAGAGCTATAATTTTGCTACAGCAGACACAATTCTGCTATAATTAAGTAATAGGAGTGACTAGTCCGTCCTAGCATTATATTCACTCCTAGGTAACTGCATACGCAGGGTTGCACCCTTACCCCGAGTAAACCTATTGACTTTTTACCTTACTACTGCAGAACACACACAGCGAATTGGAGCAGAATCAACTTTATTCTTTATTTATTTATTATTTATAGAGAGTATTTATTCTACCTAGAAGTGACACGGATTCACAGCGCAGGCCTGTACGTCTCTATACATAAATAACAACAAAAGCCGTCACGGCGTTCCCGAGAATCCTACCTACGTCTTGAACTCTCAACCGCCCCTTGCAGCTTCCTCGTTGCCTTCCTCCTTCACTTGAATTTTGGCGCGGGTGAAGCAAAAGGACCTCCCCTTGTCCTCTTCGTGTCAGTCAACGTTCCGTCAAGAGCTGCCTGCCTCGCCGCCTGCTTTATTTTAAAGCTGTCGATTTCTATTCAGGCGCTCAAGGGGGAATCCTAAAGCCGCCAAAGCCCCTTGCTCCTCCCCCTGTAATGAAACAGGAGGCGAGGTAGAGGGAGTTTGGATATTAAAAGAATCGGGTAGGAGAGCCGCCGCCATCACCATCTTACTTGCGGGAAAGGGCTGCAAGGGGAGATGGTAGTAGTATAGTAGTAATAATTATTATTCTATAAGTAGTAATGGTGCAGGCTGCTGGCAAGTCCTTTCAATGCCACGTCGTGGTATCGGTGTTGTTACTTCGAATGAGAACTTTTATAAATCCTTAAGATTTCAGTTGATCTTTAGTGCATTTCACTTTCTGCATATGCAGGTATATAGAGTAACCTGCCCTGCACTGACTTCCGCAGCCGGTTATGCTTGTAAACTCGGACTGCGTAACCAACCTTTTACAAGCTTAATGAAGACGTAAGGACAAGATTTTTGCTGATTGATTTCAGAACTTTTATTGGCATATATTATAAATATGTAGCTTTGCTTTGTAGGTTTTCATGGCCAGTACAAAAACAAATAAACAAAAATTGCTTCTAAATAGGCCATTACTTTACACTTTGCATTGTGCGTTTCTGTATGGACAAATTGAGGTATTTAGCCACTTGTCTGATGCAAAACTCATCACTCACTAACAAATGCTGAATGATCGAACTCTCTTACTGCAAACCGCTCTGGAAAAGCGGCCTAAGAAGCTGAAAATGCAACTCCTGGTATATACATTGTAACAGGATATTCACAAGATTTTTGCAGAGGCTCTATAAGCCCGCTCCTATGTGTGAAACAATACAGGCATGGGGAGAAGAAGGCTTTTTCCACAGGGAAAAATTGATTTAAAGTGTTCTGGTCATCCAGCATCACGTCAACACCATGTGGACATGGTTGAAGAGTCCTGCTTGAGATCACCAAATAAATCCTCTCGAAAAAGATCTTCTGAGTTAGGCATTTCATGCTCCACAGTCCAAAAAAGAATGGAAAAGGATTTGGGATTGACGCCAAACTTGCAAACTAAATGCCCAGAGCATTCAAAAGACAGGGCTTAAGTTATAGCTACTGAACGCAAACAAAATGTTGTATTGCATAATTACTAGTGTTTATCTTTTAGCATGAAAACTACTACAGTAGTTTGTCAGCCAGTTGGCATGTATTTTTGTATGTGAAATACTTCACGTCACGTTAGAAAGTATGCTCAGAAGCTGAGCATTCGGTGTGTTCTGTGTCTTGAGCTTGAGCTTTTTTCCAGTGGGAGCGTTGGTACAATGTGACTGATGTTCAAGGGAAAAAAAAATCCAAGCACTACAGTTGATGGAAAAATAGTGCACTCAAGAGCTGATATCTGTGCTTTTCAGATCTGAGAACTAATATAGCTTGTCTTCTCTATGGCATGTCTACTGCTGATTGAGAAGCTGCCATTACATTTGAAAGATTGCCAGAAGCCTTGGACTGGGGATGCTCTCTGATTTAGACCTAATGGCACCAACACAGAATTTTCTCCAGTGTAGTAGCTCTTACGTTGAAAAGGTCTCACCTTTTTTTTGCTTGTGTGAAATTTTGCCTCCAGCCTGAACATCTTATACTGTTTCTATTCTGTATTTTGTATTTAGTAGCAAGATGATGGTTTCTAATGGAAGTTTTTTTCCCCAACAGTTTGTGTCTACCAGAAAGATTGCTTGAATTAGTAGTAGTTTCTAGAGTGCAGATACTTGCTTTTTGCTATATGATACTACTTAAGTCACTAACAGCCCAAGTCTATCTACCAGTGCCGATGCAGCCACACCAAAAAGGCGCGTGCTGCATCCTATAGTGTGTGTGGGGGGGTGTCACCCAAGGGAAAATGGGAGATAAATAAAAATAATTTTTACTTACCACCTCCTAAGCCCTGGGGCTACCTATGGATCTCCTCTGACATACGCCACCTATTTTAGTCGCGTGTGCCTGAGGAGGGAAAAGTGGCTAGGAGGTTTACAAAAGATGGGATACAATTTGTTGTATGCCATTGCTGCCGGATCCACCACCTCCCACCTCCTCTCCGCTCCCTGGTTCCTCCCCCTTCCCCATCCAGAAACATCCCCATTTCACCCACCATCTGCTCTCACTGCCAATGGATGGTGGCGTCTTCCAGCAGACGTTGCGCTTGCCAGCAGAATGTCACTTCTGGTGGAATGTGCCAGCGCCAGCAGATAGGATTGGGCCATAACAGTGCAATCCGACTTAACTTGTGCCGGTGTAACCAGTGGCCCATGAGCCAGCGGGTGGCGCAGTGGGTTAAACCACTGAACCATGAGCTGTCGATCGAAAGGTCCGCAGTTCGAATCGTGCGACGGCTCCTGCCAACCTAGCAGTTCAAAAGCAAAAATTGCAAATAGATTAATAGGTACCGCGTCAGCGGGACGGTAACAGCGGTCCATGCACCTCGGTGTTGAGTCATGCCGGCCACATGACCATGGAAACGTCTTTGGACAGCGTTGGCTCTTCGGCTTTGAAACGGAGATGAGCACCGCTCCCTAGAGTCGGTCACGACTGGACTTAATTGTCAAGGGATACCTTTACCTTTTAACCAGTGGCCCAGCGAGAATGGGAGGCCCCAGAACGGAAAAGGGATTCAAATCCCCTCAAAAAGTGGAATTCAAAGGGGATTTGAATCCCATTTCCGTTCTGGGGCCTCCCGTTCTTGCTGCGCCGCTGGTTAAACCAGCACAAAAGTTAAGTCGGATTGCGCTGTGTGTTAAATTTGTGTCTTATTCTTTAAATGAATCACATATTAAAAGTTACAGGGAGGAGTTGCTACTGAGGTTTTATTTTATTTATTTATTTATTTATTTACAGTATTTTTAGCCCGCCTTTCTCCCCGAAGGGACCCAAGGCGGCTTACAACAAAAAAAGAAAATACAATACAAAAAATACAATACAAAAATAATCACATTTTAAAACAGTAAGAAACAATTAATGAAAATTAATAAAAACAGTATCTAAAAATCGATTAAAAAGATTATTGCTACAATTAAAACAGGAGCATAAAAACAACAGCACCCCCACCTGTACCAGCGAGATGTTAAAAAAGGCAAGGGCTCAGAAGGCTTCTTTGAACAAGAAGGTTTTTAGGCCTCGCCGGAAAGTGTCCAAGGAGGGAGCAGTTTGTAAGTCAAAGGGGAGGGAATTCCATAAGGTTGGTGCCACTACTGAGAAGGCCCTGTTTCTGGCCGCTGCCCCTCGCACCTCCCTGGGCGACGGCACCCGCAAAAGGGCCTTCTCTGATGATCTGAGGAGACGGGCCGGACTATATAGAAGTAGGCGGTCTCTCAAAAATCCTGGCCCCAGGCCGTATAGGGCTTTAAAGGTCAAAACCAGCACTTTGAATTGGGCCCGGAAACGAATCGGCAGCCAGTGCAGCTGTCGGAGGAGCGGCCCGACAGAGTCGAACTGCCTACCTCCAGTGACCACACGGGCTGCCGCATTCTGCACTAATTGCAGTGTCCGAACGGTCTTCAAGGGCAGCCCCACGTAGAGCGTGTTGCAATAATCTAGTCGTGACGTCACCATGGCATGGATCACCGTGGTCAGGTCTGCACGATCCAAGTACGGTCGCAGCTGGCGCACCAGCCGAAGCTGGGCAAAGGCCCCCCTGGCCACAGCCGCCACCTGAAGTTTTAATGAAGTAGTTTGAAAAATATAATAGTCTTACTCAGCATTGTTTAGGTTTACCAGTTATTGAGAAACTTTGTAATGCAGGTTCCAAATTGTGTACCATAAGTGTGTATATAACATGAGAATTAAAAAAGCCAGTACTTTTAATTCCCCCCCCCCACCTGTTATATTGTTACTTTAAATACAGGTGGTCCCCCGTATCCACGGATTCACTATCCACGGTTTCACAGACTCACTAGATGGCCTTAGGCAAGCCACTCCCTCTCAGCCTCAGCTGCCCAGCAGCAATATGGGGGTGATCATACAGGTGGGCCCCCATATCCATGGATTCACTATCCACGGTTTCAGTTATCCACGGATCGTGAAGACACCACCACCATCCCCCCCCCCCGGTTTTACTTTTTTCCCAGTAAGCTTCATTTCTTCCTTAAACAAACAGGAGAAGCAGCCTGTGGCTGCTTATTACAGGTAAGTAGAACGAGACTAAGTCCTAGGCTCTGCAAGGTTAACAGAAACTTTGCAGAGCCTCTCTAGGACTTAGTCTCATTCTACTTACCTGCAATGGAGGCTGCTTCTCTGTTTGTTTTAAGGAAGAAACAAAGCTTGCTGAAAGAAAAATAAGAGCTGCGGGGGGCGCGCACACGCCTGCCCGCAGGGGGAGGCAGGGCGGGGGGCCCTCAGGAAACCATGGAGGAGGTGTCCGCTCTTATTCACGGTTTCAAGTATCCACGGAGAGGCCTGGAACATATCCCCAGTGGATATGGGGGGAGTACTGTATTCTCACAGGGGAGAGAGGTATCCTTTGGTGGGTTGCTTCTCCTACTTCATGGAGACTGGACAATGCAAATTCAGAACTTTTGAGCAACCTGTGAGAGGAAGCCGCTCCCAGTTTTGGCCTTGTCTTGCTCTGCGAAACAGGGCTTAGACAGAGCTCCTCTATTGACTGATAGCAAACAAGCCAATGCTGTTGGGTTTTTCCTCCTTTCCGAGCCTTATTAGGCGAACTGCCTAGAAGCCTTGTTGTGATCGCTTGTGATGTTGAGAATTTTGGCATAAAATAGTTTTACTGCTTTATCCATAAGCTCTTGGGCATGTGAGTCTTGATTCTGAAGAAGTGCAATCGTTCAAATAGCAGCATACATACAGGAAGTGCACACCATGAGCAGAGGGCAGATTGACCACATCTGGTAGCTGCTGCTCCTCTTTCCTCCCAGAGAACCACCACTTGCAACCAGCCAAGAGTAGAAAAGGGATGTAGAGTGTGACTGGCAAATGGAAGAGAAGAGGTGAAGCAGGGTGGGTGTAGCTTTCTTTGGTGAGGGACAGATGAGCAGGTGCGGGCGCCCAAGCTGCTACAAGCCAGCTGACCTGGCCGGCATCCATATGGGCAGCAAGTGAACTGTTGTTGCTGCTGCTGGCAAAAATGGCACCACGCGGCTCTGTTTGCCACAGCCACTCTGCCTTTTCCACTTTTTTTTAAGATGAGAGTCCAACTGGCAATTTAACAGTTGACTGCATAGATGAACACCTGCAACACAGTCGCTTTTCTGAGCAGTCTCTGTGTGGAGGTGGAACAGTGTTGGGGGGGGGGACGACGACGACACGGTATATGTAAAATTATGATCAGCTTGGAGGGACACCTGTTCAACCCAGTGAAGTTGATTTCTGGTGGATTCAGGAAATTGCACTGTGTATAATGAACCTGTGGAATTCACTACGACATGGTGGTTTTCTAAAGATTTCAAGAGGCATTGTTAGATAAATGCCTTGCTGAAGAAAATGCATGGCTGATAGGACTATCACAGCACAATCCTATCCAACTTACAACATCGGTGTAACCAGCGGTGCAGCAAGAATGGGAGGCCCCAGAATGGAAAGGGGATTCAAATCCCCTCCAAAGGGGGATTCAAAGGGGATTTAAATCTCCCCTCCCCTCCAAAGCCTCCCCCCCCCCCCCCGCTGGTTACACCCTATGCTTACTTAATTGACTCTCCATACAGAAGCAGTATGTCTCAATATCAGCAGGTGTGGGCATACTGTGAAAGAGGGTCATCACTTTCAGGCTCTGCTTATGAGCTTCCTAGAGGCATCTGCCTGCCTACGTGGACCGTGGTCTGATCTTGCAAGGCATTTCTTATGTTCTTACACAACATATTGTCCATCACATGCAGGATGAATTCTAGGAACTGAACTTGTCTCGTCTAGAACAGTAGTGTGAAATACTGACATAATACTGAGGCAGCAGTACAAGAAAAAACAGAGTTATGGAAATAGCCAGGTGTGTCTCTCTCTTCTGTGCCAACTCATCCTACTGGTGCAGCAGCTTTCACCTCCCAGGATACCTTTTAGGGCCGGTGCCTTAGAGTGCTGGTGCTGAGACCTTTTTCTAACCTATCCTATAAAATGTCCAGGATATGTTGGACCTGAGACTAGTCCATGGGCTTGTTCCAGTCTGCATACCATTGGAGGAAAATTCTACGTGGGCCCGTAAACCCTCTGGGTAGATTTCAGCCTGGAAGCCAGCAGGGCACCCATTACTCTGCCCAAATAGCCAAACTAGCTCAATCAGTCTCCACACCATTAACTTGAAGAGGTGCGGTTGAAGGTGAAAAGTGGGCACTGCAGGAGCAGATCTGACCTTCTTGGGAGGGGCCAGGGCTCTGCCACCAACCATTTCAGGAGTTCCAGGAACCACAGCCACCTTGGCCATCAGGTGGCAATGAAAATGACTTCTGCCTTCATATTCCTGCATTACCTTGGTGTGACTGGTGAAAACATGTAAAGGGCACCAGGTGTGCTTGAGGGTGTCTGTCCCTTTGGCCTTTCTATTGATGAGACAAGACAGGAACCTCAGAACCTAGTGTTCAGATCTGTGGGAACCAGGTCCACCACTGGCATGCCAAACCATCGCATCACCAGCAGAAAGATTGCTGGGCTCAGCTGCCACTCTGAGTCGTCCACCACTTTTCAACAATTAAGTGACTTGGCCGCTGTGTTTGACACCCGGCCAGATGTTCTGCCCTGATTGACACTACGTTCTTCAGCCCACGTTAGAAGTGTGCAGGCTTCCTTGTGAAGTGCCTGCCTTATGTACGCCTTTGTCGCTGTATTGTCTGTATTGGGTCATGGTGGAACTGGACTCGGTCTTGGAAGTGTAGGAGAGCCAGCTGTATACCTCAGTGTTCCATGTGATGCTTGGTCCATGGATGTACCCCCTGTGCAACCCTATCCCCCACCTCACACAATGTTTGTGGCCCCATGGCCTGCAGCACAGAAGGTTTGTCTGCCAGCAGAGTTTGAGGCTCTTGTTACTTGCAAAAGCTTCTCCTGTACCTGGGTCCAATACAAATGCCTGTTATTGAAATGCCTAGTCATCAAAGAGTATCTCGCTGCAGCATACAATCAACAGCTTCAAAGACACGAAGCTCTGTCTCTGTAGCCCGAACACCTGACACCTGTGGCAGTTTGTAGAGGGAACTTCAGCTGGCAGGCTGGCAAAGAGCAAAATAGAAATCTAATGAGAGCTTTGCAAATGAGGGAAGCTTCTATTATTGTCCCTACTGTCTCCCAGTGAAAGCAGCCACAATTTAAAAACAATGCTTGCAGGGTCAGCCTGAAATGATGCTCTGCCAGGCCCAACAGCCACATTGGATAGCAGGAGGAGGGGTTGTGACACAAACTGGAATGGCTATTTGCACCAAGCAATTGGATTCAACTGAAATACTCAAAGCATAGGGGTTGGATTTGTTCCAGACACTTACAATTAAAGAGTTCCTTATGAGAAGGGTTATGCCAGCTCTTTTCTTGATAGAGATTCCTGTGTGTGAAAGACAGCAGCATGACGGAGAATTTCAGTAGTTGCAGATTCTTCCGTTGTAGAGCAGTGAGGATGGGAGTAGCTGCCTCTGTTGAATTCAACCATTAACTTGATCGAGACACATGAAGGAATAAGAACTGTTTTTTGGGTCAGACCACAATCTAAGATCAAACCAAGATAAGACTTTCTGTTTCCAATAACAGTCAGTCAAATGTCCTAGAGCAGGGGTTCTCAACCCTGTGGTACTAGTACCACCAGTCCAGCTGACTGCTAGTTGTATTCAGACCACCAGAACCCTGCTCTGATGCGGCACTTTTGGTGGCACATTTTGAGAGGCTCCTACCTTTGGCTGAGCCTCTTGGGAACGCTGAGAAGGGCCCTCCTACCCGCCCAGAACCTCCCACCTGCATTTTCTGGCCTCCAAAAACCTCAAAACCCGGAAATAACTGGCGATTATGTAATCACCAGTCACTTCCAGTGGTACACAGCAGGAGAGTGGCGCCGGAGGTGGTACTCAGCTGGGAAGGGGTTGAGAACCCCTGTCCTAGAGATACTCGCAAGCAAGACACAAAGGTGAAGGCCATCCTGAATGTTTTTTCAAGAATGCTTTATATCTCATATCTGATACTCAAAGGTGTGACACACAAATGCACACACATTTGTGTGTGTGTGTGTGTGTGTGTGTGTGTGTGTGTGTGTGTGTGTGTGTGCGCGCGCCATTTTGCTGATGTGGTTAGTAGTTTCAGATAAATCTGTCCTCGATGAAGGGAGTTAGCTGAATGTTGGCATTCAAGTATAGAGCTTTTTAAAGAGTTTCAGACTTTCTCGATTCAACTTGCCACATTATCCAAGCTTGTTGGGACTGATGCTTCATACGTTTTGGGTTCTTAAGGGTATTGTGAAATTTGGCCTCTGAAGAGCTTCCTTCCCATTTGTCCCATTAAAGGAAACACGCAGCTGTTGGAAACACAATTTCCTTTTCTTTTGTGAATGACTTGGGGTCATATTCTGCATTACATGAAATGTGTAATGTGGCCTTGTGTGTGTGTGTGTGTGTGTATGTGTATAAAAAGGTAAAGGTATCCCCTGACAATTAAGTCCAGTCGTGTCCGACTCTAGGGTGTGGTGCTCATCCCCATTTCAAAGTCAAAGAGCCAGCGTTGTCCGAAGACGCCTCCGCGGTCATGTGGCCGGCATGACTCTCCTTGCCGCAGCACGTAGCATGCAGCTGGAACACGGAGCGCTGTTTACCTTCCTGCAAGCAGTACCTATTTATCTACTCGCATTAACATGCTTTGGAACTGCTAGGTTGGCAGGAGCTGGCCAAGCAACGAGAGCTCACCCCATCGCGGGAATCGAACTGCCGACCTTTCGATTGACAGCTTATGGTTCAGCAGTTTAACCCACTCCTCCACCCGCTGGCTGTGTATGTGTATTCCCCCCCCAAAAAATACGCTGTGTATGTGTATTCCCCCCCCAAAAAAAAAATTAGTGCAGGAAGGGCCACAAAACAGAATAGAAAGACAGTGGGGTGTGGGGGAGTTTAGTATCCACCACAGTTCCAGTTCTGATCTCAGCCTCCCACGTGCTGTTTTAATTAGAAAAAGATTTTCAATTAATGGGTTTTTTCTCTAATTAAGATAGCACATGGGGGTTGTAATCAGTATCAGATCTACAGCAGGGCAAAGCCCCCCTACTCCCTGCCATGGTTCACTGCATTTTGCATCCCCTGGTGTGCTGTCGTGAAAAATGTACTGGGCCATGTTACACATTCTGTATAACTTTGCAAGCCCCAACAGTTCTGGCTGATTACCTGCATGAATCAAGACTACAGGTAGCACATATCTCAGAATCCTATGGAGGTGTGGTCTAGTAGTTGAACTGCCACCTTGCCTGAAGAACAACTAGGATGTGATAGTTTCGAGACAACCGGAAGCTGCCAACAAGCTGAGATATTTCAGCTGACAAGCTGAGATAGCCTGCACTGACCCTCTGTGAGAGAGAGGAGTCGCTGTTGGACAAGCCCCAAGGCTCGGAAGCCGTGTGCAGCCAGAAGAGATACCACACCATTGAAAGGAAACAGCTGGAGAAGATGGGTTCTATGCAAATAGATAGAACATTTATTGTAACAATTCCTGCGGGGTGTGTGTGTGTGTGTGTGTGTGTGTGTGTGTGTGTGTGTGTGTGTAGAAAAGCCTGCCTGTGTAAACTGCCGTGAATAAAGTCTGAGGAGAAATCTGATGACATAGAAAAGCGGTATATAAATACAGATGATATTATTACGGTATTATTACGGTATTATTACGGTATATTATTATTATTATTATTATTATTATTATTATTATTATTATTATTCAATGTGCAGGGCTTCTGTGGAAGTCACACATTTTCCTTGGCAAATAAATGAACGTTGAATCGGTTCTCTGAAGGAGTGAAGATTTGAAAACTTCAACTGGTGGTCATGATTCCATATCATCCTCTTGCCCTCAGGGATGACATCAGGGGCTGGCCAGATTGGGCACTGCTTTCTAGCAAGCTGGAAGTGGATCAGTGCAGCTCCATCCGTGGTGGTCTGGAGGGAGGCGGTGGTGAGAGACTTGGGGTGAAGGGTACCCTAAATCTATTAATCCCCCTTCCATGTACCACAGATTTGTGTTGCAACACTTGCTCTATGGATGGGTTGGCCTTGATCAGATTGCCCACTGGCTAGGCTGGCCCCACCAGTACCAGTGGCAGTGGCAGCTCCTAATGCACCATCAGAGGGGCAGATGGAGGGCACTGCCCAGATCTTTTCCCCCAGGGCACCCAACAACCCACAATGGCACTGCTCACCCTGAGGGTCATCATTGCCATTTTTGTTCCTTTTAAAGAGGTATTTTAAGAGAAGTGAGACAAAGAGAGTGAGAAAGACAGTAAAAAACCACGAAAACAGTGAGAACGGAGAACTGAAATAGTCAACTTTTCAAAGTGGAGGTGCTTCTTCCACAATAGCACTTTTTCTGGGTTTGCTGTCTTTTGTCTTTTTTCTTACCTGATTTGCCGCAGCTTCGACAGCCCTCAAGGACCCTGCTGTGGAAGCAACTTGGGTCTCATTTGGGAGGTCCATGGATGAAGGGGGATCCTGTGTTTGGAGAGGCTGAGGAAGACCCAGGAGCTGGTAGTGGAGTTTGGCGCTGTCTCAGGTGCTGAATTGTCTTGGGCCGCCCCCAACTAGGGCTTTCTCGCACTGCTGAAGCAAGTGCTGGTATTGCTGGGGGCCCTGGGACAAAGCCTTGTAGTGGGGCCCCCATGGTCCCCCCCCTCCGCACACCTCCTGATGGTGCATTGGGTGCTACCATTGCCACTGCTACTGAGGATTCACAGGTGGGCTTAATTAATCAGGTGGGCTGTCAGCCAGTGCTTGATCTGACAGTAGAGGCTGCAGGTGTAACCTCAGTTCAGCCAGCAGGGGCACCCGAAGCACATCAACCAAGGCACAACCTACCACCAAGTGCTTTAACTGCTCTGTGCCATCCACACATGAAAGGCTAATGCTTCCACTCTGCTGCAAGGAAAGGAAAAAAAATGCCTCAAATCAGGTCTTAAAACCTGAGAAGGTCATTCAGAAAGCATGCAGTGACAGCATTTTTTCTGGATGATCTGAAAAAGTAAGGGGTTGCAAGGCTTAGCAATACCTAGATGGCTTAGTGGTTAAGACGCTGAACTGCAGGTTGGTAGGACAACAGTTCGAGACCCGACTGCCGCGTAACAGAGTGACCTCCCAGCTCCTGTCCCAGCTCCTGCCACTGTAGCAGTTCAAAAGCAAGAAACTGCAAGTAGATAGATACCGCTGCGGTGGGAAGGTAACAGCGTTCCGTTAGTCATGCTGGCCACATGACCACGGAAGCGTCTTTGGCCTTAGAAACAGAGATGCTGGTTCTTCGGCCTTAGAAACAGAGATGACCCCTAGAGCCGGACACGAGCAGGGGATATCTTTACCTTTACTTAAGGGATTGCAATTCCTGACAAAAAAGTTGAATGTAAGAAATCTCAACATAATGGGTGTGCTGGTTTCGAGCTCAAAACTCTGTCAAGTCCTCTTTTCTTTTCTTTTTTAAACCACTGGGTTGATACACAGGATTCAGAATCCATTTTGTTCTGCTCTTGTTTTTGCTAAATAATGGCCTGAAACAAAGCACAGCAGACTCTTACAGAAAAGGGTGACCTCAAGCTATCTTAAGCATCTACCCCTCCCCAGAAAATGTTTGCCGGCTATTTACATATGTCCCCAGCAGACTGAAATTGTCACATCCTATCAAGACATGAAAATACCAAGGCACACACGGTCAACAGATGTACTTGCTAGGGAACAAATAGCAAGCAAAACATCCCGAGGTTAAGGATTAAGATGCTTGCTTGGTAGCTAAAGTTAGCTCAAACCATGGGAGAAGGATGTACATACTGTATGTATTTTATGGTCTTCTAATCTAAACCATCTTTCAACCATATTTTCAAGACACTTTACAACAACTAACAGCTGCAACGCCATGCTTCCAATTTTCAACCCACAGAGATGCTCCAGAAGAGTACAAAGGGCTGACTGTATTAAAGGGCTTTCAAGGGGTTCAGGAGAATTAGCAGAATCACGTCCTCTCTCTGTTCTTCTCCCTGCATAGGTGCATGTGCCCCAAATACCATGAATGCACCTCAACCGCAAGTTCTGTGTTCAAATGATGTATGTCTGTACACAGCCTTACTATCTTTGTGTCTTGGGTACCTTGCTATAAAGATGAAATGGAATACATGTATGCCATCCTTGGAAGAAGGATGGGTCATATAACAGAAACATTTATATCCCACCTGTAAGGCTGCCAATTCTGACTGAAGCTATTCTTGGTCTTGGATATTCCCCCCCCCCCAGTATGACATCAAATCATTAAGCCAAGGAGGCCCTGTTAAAATCTCCAGCATTGCTTTCAGTAGATCAATGGGAGATCAATGCTGATAGGTTGGAACCCCCTACTCACTTTTCTTCCATCACAGAAGAAGGCAGTGTTCATGAGGTCCCTGGGCACTCACTCAAGTCCTGACCGGATCGACGGTAGACCTACTAAACTTTAGCAGGGTTGCTGTGGCCCATGTCCTCAGAGCATGCCCTTGGGACCATTGTGTTAAAACATAAACATATAAATATTGCATTAAAAATCTCCAAAGGTGTTCACATTCACCATCTTCCCCTTTTTTTTCTGTGTTTTTGTGCTGTAGAGACTCTAGGTGGCAGTATAAGATTTGCAGAACTTCCCAAGAGTAACCTAGCAAGATAGTCAAATTTGCTTTACAGTGCTCAGAATCCATGGAAACTACCCAGAAGTCACACCTACACCTAAAATGTAGCATGAGACTTGTTTACCTACAGTGTTATCACCAAACCAAGGTTTCAGTTGTGGGTTGAGGTTAGGTCAATAATTTTCCAGGGTAATCACTCAAGCTGCAATCTTGCATGTTAATTTTATTTCTCTGTCGTGAAAAAGCAAGAAGACTCCTGGTTCTGCCTTTAGATCTCTGGCACCAAGGGTGAGAGGCATGTCTCTTCTAGACCAACCAGCCAGTGGGAGCAGCTCTCCTGCCGGAGGATGTTGAGGTGCCACCCTTCCAAGGCCTTTGTGCAACCAGGAGCCAGAAACACCTTTGATCCGCAGAATGGGCAACTAGCTGGGTTCATTTGCTAAGTTCATCCATTAGAGTGGATGGATTTTTAGCCAAGGTATTGTTCCAGTTTGCCTGTCTCCATCGCATCAAAATCTAGACCAGGGATTCTTAACCAGGGATATCCATACCCCTTGGGGATATGGGAATCAAATGATAGAGGTATGGAACTCAATCTCTGAACAATTAAAAAAAAATGTTAGATTACATGATTAACTATCACCATTATCAATATGGACTGAGGTGGCGAGACCGCTAACCGCTTCCCTCTTCCCAGTATTGACATCATTTGAAGTCCTACTGGTACCAGTAATAGGACAGGTGGTAATGATGATTTCGACAGTCTGGCAAAGGGGTATGGGGACATATTGGGCAATCCATTGAGGGTTTGTAATTGTAAAAAGGTTAAGAACCCCTGATCTAGATTATCTCTGGATCAGTACTAAAGGTAAGGTGGTAACTCTGGTTAGTACATATGTTCACAATGAAGACACAATACAGGAGTGAGTTTTGTGAGCCACCTTGAGAATGGAAACATTGAAAGGTGAAATATAAATAGCTTAAAATAGACACCTGTTTCATTTTCAGAAGCAGGGGTGGTTTGTACATCATTTGATTGCTTATCACTTGATCATGTAACACATGATGATTGCG
Organism: Plestiodon gilberti rubricaudatus; assembly: GCA_026170595.1. Taxonomy (NCBI): domain Eukaryota; kingdom Metazoa; phylum Chordata; class Lepidosauria; order Squamata; family Scincidae; genus Plestiodon; species Plestiodon gilberti. The sequence continues at coordinate 101,870,507 of JANXHW010000002.1, read as the reverse complement.
AGAGGGACACATGAATAGGCCCCTCTCACACTGGAAAGCATTGTTTGATGTGATATCAGGTGACACGAAAGTGCTCTCCGATGGCTCATTCACACATACAGGTCTTCACTTGATGCAATCATCAGATGATGAGCATGTATACATGAACTAGTCCGTAGACATAGGTATATGTTCCTTTCCAGGATGACATAGATTTAGATGAGAGAGAGTGACTTAGGAATCTCCCTCGTTTGACTTTAAAATCATAAGGTAACAAAAGCATATGAAAGCTTTTAGTGCTTTTCTGTGGTTAAGCTGTGGGCTGGTCACAAACTGAATTAATGTACAACGGCTTCAGCACGTGCCAAATTCTTAAGAGGCCTTTTGTACCACATTCTCATTGTGCGTGTTCATGTGAAATTGCCCTCAGGGAGTTTCTTCACTGTGAGCCAAATGAATTATGGATAGTAATTGATGCAAATTACACAAGTTGTGTTGACTGGGGGCAGGGGGACCCCTGTACTGGGGCCTCTCTCCTTTACCCTGAACTGCCTCTATGTCAGAGCCAAAATTGGCAAACTCTATTTGCACCACAAGGACAAAGCCAGAGAGAGAGAGAGAGAGAGAGAGAGAGAAAGAGAGAGAGAGAGAGAGAGAGAGATTGTCCTTGAAAGCCTCCCAGCAACATGGAAAATTCCCCCAAAATCTAGATCAGAGGTGGGTGGCCAACCTTCCACCATTAGGGCCTCTGCGTTCTTAAGAGTTGTGTAGAAGACAGAATCTTGGCAGCTACAGTTGCTGATGGTGATGCTAAAGCAGCTGCACCTGCTGAAATGCCCTCACCTATGCAACCATTAAAGGTCCAGGAGCATTCATGGTGAAAGGCTGGCCACCAGTGGTGTATCTGGGGTGGGTGGGTGGACCACCCTGGGTGCATGGCTGGGTGTGTGTGTGTGCAAAAGACGCTGTGTCAGTGGCAATTCGGCAGCATGTTGGTAGCAAAAAGCTGCCTTTTGCGGCATGGCAGGGGGGAAAGGAGTTGCCCACATGCCCGCCCTGGCCCCATGCGACCTTTTTCCGGCAAAAAAATGCCAGCGGGTTGTTTCGCCGTGACACCTCCAAGGGTGGGGCTTCTGATGTCACAGAAGGGATGGGGCTTGTGACATCATGGGGGTGTCACGGGGGTGCCGCCCCCCTTGCAGAGGCTAACTACGCCTCTGCTGGCCACCCCTGATCTAGATGGTAGTGGCTAGCCTAGAGTCACTCTAGGAGGACTAGGGCAAGGCTGTGACAGTTCAACCAACAACAGGCAGGTGAAGAGTTAAAGCATAAAGAATTTATTAAAAAAACCAAAAAATGAGGAGAGGTTTCGGATGCTACAAAGAGGGAAAGAACAGAACAAGCAGTCTTGGAAAATGGCTTGGGCATTGGAAGTGCCCAGGTGTGGCTCTTAGCAAAAATACAAGCAGGCGGTTACAGGCAAACTTAAAAGTAGGGCTTTAGCTTTTTGGATGCCATTACACATCTCTGATCCCTAACGAGGCAGTAGAAGTGACCATGCACAAATTCACTCTGAAAAAAACCAGATGAGAACACGCATATGCATCCTTGGGCTTGACCTTAAGTAACCTAGGTTCAGTAACGTCATAGGCCCATTCAGTTGAGTGGTTTAATTATGACTACCTGGGCATCCCTACCTGCCCTCTGACCTGGTGAAGTGGGCTTGGATGCCCAATCAGATGGTGCATGCCAATCCCAGGTGAGCTGGTTAGGGATTATTGTGCATGGTGAACTCAGACAATGAAGGTAAGGAATCCACAAACTACCTGTCCACTTGGCCATGCAATCTTTCTGCAATGGCACTGATTTCAAAGTGTCAAGAAAGGAACCTCTTTCTTGATGAACCTTATGTTATGCTGAGACTTTCCTTAAGGGAAATTAATGAATAGAAGGAGGGAGAAAAGGGAGCTTAACCATCACACAAGGGTAGCTGCCTTAGTCTTTATTAATAAACATATTAAGTGAAACCAGTTGCACCTTTAAGATGAACTGAAATTATGCTTTGAAAGAGCATAAACTTTCATAGCAATTACCCACTTCAGCAGATGGAACTGTAGGCTCCAAGTCAAAGAATACTATATTTTGTGGCATTGATACATACAACACTGTAGAGCAGGGGGTTCATAATCGGGGGGTTCATGGATAGGCTTCAGGGGGTCCCTACACCGGGTGTGTCAGGGGCCATTGCCCCCTGTACTTCTTCCCATGGTGGGGAGCAGCTCAACATCAAATGGCATGAAGTAAGGCCCATTAGGGCCCCCCATCTTGGTGCACAAGAACATGCTGTACCTCTAAGTGCTGCCAAACAGGTTTCATTTCTGATCATAAACCTTAATGAAATACAGTCTTGACCCTTTGTCTTCAAATCCCCTAGTTGCCTTCACTGGGGTCTTGGTGCCTACAGGACCTATATCGAGCCTCTTCTATAATAATAGGGGGTTGGGGTAGCCCAGAGGAAGGGACAAACCCAGCAGGGAGCCCCCTGCAGGCTGCATATCTTGGGGATCAGAAAGGGGTGAGCCAGTTGACAGTTCCCAGGTTTCTTAACAGCCTGGGGAAGGTCAGTATCTGGGCCCTTGGCTTGCCAGTCCTCCCTAACCTCATTTGCCTGCCTTTGCTCCTCGGCTTCTGTCCCCCTCACACTCCTCCAGTAATTTAGTCCTTCCCTTCCTTCGGCTCTCCTTGCTCCATTGTTCCCCCAGTCCAACGGCAGTCTTTCCTCTTCCCCCTTCTTCTGTACCTTGCTGCTCCAGCCTGTCTCTTTGTTGTTGTTGTTGTCCTCCTCCTCCGTCTGGCTATGCTCTCCTTGTCTTTCCTATCCGCCTTCTCAGCTCTCTTTCTCCAACTTCTCTCCCTGCGTTCCTCCTTCCTGCCACCTTTAACGCCAGTAGCATCTGCTGACCCCACCCCCTTCCAGTCAGCCTGCCCAGCCAGCTGCCTCGGTCACCCCCTGGCTAGGTAGGCAGCACCCGGCAATGATGTCAATTCCAGGTGCCCAAGAGCCAAGCAGCCAGCCAAACCAGCTCCATGTGAATCGTGCAGCTCCATGGGACTCCCCGCGCAACTGGGAGTCCACAGGGCATATGTGTTTATGTGCATTTTTCAGGGGACGGGGTCCATAGTTCCCCATGGCCAAGATATTTCTGTAATGTTTACTCACAAGTAACTTTCATTCCACGAAGTCCCTGGCAACATCAAATAAAAGGTATTTGCTTCTATTATTGCTTCTGCTGGGTGACTAGCGAGTAATTGCCCCTTCAATGGCCTCTCTGAATTGCCCCATGTCAATTCCTTGTCCGGAGGGCAGAGGGAGTATTTGAATACTGATTTCCTCTCATTTTTTCTTTTCTTTTTTAGTATAGCATTATTTAAAAAGAAAAGAAAAATAATGAAAGAAAATCAGTAAAGACATTAATTAAAGGGAACAGAAACTGACAAAGGAGAAGCCCAGAGAAGCTACTGATAGGGCAATTACTCTCTAATCCCCTAACCAGGATCAAGAGAAGCAATAAAATGAGATGAACTACAAAGAGGAAGTTTTAAAAAGCTCAGGAGTCATGAAAAGCCTTCCTGGTGCTTTGTCTGTCCACGTTGGACAAGCCAAAGCTGTAACTGCATTTGATTACCCCTAAAAAATCACCACAAATCAGACCTGAAAAAACAGAGCGATGGGAATGTCGAAATCAACCATTTGGGAATGACATCTGTAAAAAGTTAATGAAAAGGACTAGCATGGAAGTACCCACTACTGTAAGGTGAAAATGTTACTCACTAAGGCAGAATGAGCGGAAGAAATGAGCTTGACATAAAATATCTGCGTCAAGACCTTCCTGTTTAATCATACAGCCATTCAGTCTTGCATCCCTTCTCTACGTACACCAAGAGGATGAGGCTCTGTGACAGAGGCAAACTGGTTTAAATACGAAGGTGACGTAGAAGCACCACGCTGGGCTCTATCATCTCCACAAGGGATGCTCTTGGGAACCTTACTTTCCCCCCCCCCCTCAGACTTTTAATATCTGGCCAGTGGTGTTCCTGGAGGGAGTGCGACACCGTCATTTGTGCAAGGCGCTGCACTGCACTGCGCCTTGCAAACTGGTGTAACACAACCCCTCCCACTCAAGAAGATGACTACACCGTGGAGGAAACCAGCTGGAATTGTAGGGTTCTATGTAGAACAATACTGTAAAGATCCTTATTGGATCTAGATAAGCCTGCCTATGTAAACCGCCTTGAATAACATCTGAAGAGCAATCTGAGGATAAGAAAGGTGGTATATAATAATAAAATAAATAATAATACTGTATCTGGCTGTAGCTCATTTTTGGTTCCCCTAAAATTTCTCAATGTGTTGTAGTTCGCCTGCCCCCTTCTAAATGTATTCTACCTTCCGGGGCCCCCTACCCCGGCACCAACTATCTGTGCCATAGCAGAGTGTGCAGGGATCCTTGCAAAGAGTCGTCATATCCATATATGCAGTCTGTTGCTCGTCGTTGCAAAGCACTAATACAGCACTGGCATTAAGAATGGGAAATAGAACAAGGTTTCTCTGACTCCTCAAAGACCACACACAGGGAAGCAGCCGTCGTTCTCCCCACTTCAGGATGAGGTGATGGAGCCGATGGAGGAGTAGTCACCTCCACAAAGTCCAATGTGAATTAATGAGGATCTCCTGCTAAAGGATTTTTGACCCACCCAAATCTTGACTGGTGTAAGAAAGAATGCCTGAGGAATCTATCCCTCTCCAATACATTGCTGCATTGCCTTCCAGGTGTTTCACTCTCTCAAGGGCAGCCCTCCTCACAGTGCATAGAACCACTGGGTTTACTGCTGTGCCCATAGCAATCTGCATTTCATAAGCCTCTCTGGCCAACCTTGGCAGCTGCCGTGTATGGAACCTTCTCTTTACTTTTCTATCAATATTCCATCTGCAGGACCTTCTGCTCCTGGTCTCCATCCTTTGATCCTTTTCCTGGCAAAGCAGCAGTTACTATCTTGTCCAGTGCTGGAAAGTTTTGAGGGTGCATCTAAAAGGGAGAAAGAGAAATCGGAGTGACATCCTGTTTGCTGTGACACTGTATGCCTTGTCAGCTGTGGAGCAGGCAGCTTGCTCGTTAAAAACAGAGATAATCACAAAGTCGGCCCAAGGGCTCAGGTTTTCACGACGCCTGACCAAGCCCTTTCTTTTAATAGAGTTTAGAAATCAAGATGTAGAGTCCCAGGGTATAATAATAATCTTCAGATTGTCAAGGTGATCCTGGAATTATTTCCTCAGAAGCAGCTATACTTTTTTGACTTGTTTGCAGTGTAGCTCTGCAGGCATGGCATGCATTCTAAGAGAGAGCTGACCCACAGTAAAGAACACCCACCTAAGCAATGTGACTTCTCCCCCTCTTCCTTACTTTCCCTCTCTTTTTTGCTTTTTTAAACTGATCAGTGACTCACCCACAAGCCTCCTCACAGCAGAAGAGTCCCCCAAATTCACCTTTTTCATCTTCCCAACTCTCACACCAAACTCTGTTAGCTCTTCCTGTTTGTGAGCTCCATTTATGAGCTCACAGATGTGGTGTGCCTTCTAAGAGATACCACTGCCATTAGATGAGGAATACCTCCTCCCTCCATGGTCAGCAATAACTGGACAAAATTCCCCTCCCCATCTGTTACTCTCCACCACCACCCCCGCCTTTTTTTAGGCTGATTGGTGCCTTGGCCATCCTGAGAAGAAAATAAATCATGTGCTGAGAGGTGCAGGGTTGGTAGGGACAAAAAATAGGGGATGGGATGACTCACCTTCTTTCTCAAGAAAGTCAAAGCCAAGATGACGACCACAAGAACAAGGAGGAAGAGAATCAGCCCAAAAGCGATCCTCTCAGTCATTATGGGTGCGGGTGGCAAACTAGCAACCTGGGCACCTGCAAGGTAAGGCTGCAATTAGACAATTTGGAACAGAACAATCAGAAAAGGCAGCTTAGAGGTACATGGCTGATTTGGAAAGTACTTGCCTGGAGACAGACCATTTTGAGGAGGGTTGAAGGCAGTATGAAAGAGCCCTTGTTTATCAGTGTATAAATGCTCGTTTTTTCTTTCCAACTGTCATCTCTGATTTGTAGCTTTTTTTGAAGTAGTACTGAAGTTTGTTTCCAGTGACAACAGTGGGGTGAGTATATACACTAAGGGCAGCAATGATCACACCATTCCACTTTCAACACTGTGGGAAAACATCATCTATCTCCTCCAGCCAGCGACAGGTTTCTAGGTGGTGATGGAGACTGAAGACTGGCACTAAGGCTGCAATCCTATGCATGCTTTGTTGTTGTTCAGTCGTTAAGTCATGTCCGACCCTTCATGATCCCATGAACCATATCCCGCCAGGCCTTCCTGTCCTCCACTATCTTCCTGAGTTCGCTCATTTTCCTGTTCGTTGCATCGGTGATGATGCTGTCTAACCATCTCATTATGTGGGAGTAAGTCCCAATGAATTCAATGGGCTTCTGAGTAGGCATGCATAGGATTGCTGTGTTAGAATGTTTAACAGTTACAGTGGAGTTTCAGGCCCAGGAGCCAGTGGTAGTGCTAGGAAAGGGAATGTGGTGACCAGGAGGGTTTCACCAAGGGGCACTTGGGAGGGTGGTCTATGGAAGGAGGGACTGGATGATGATGAGTGATTAATTTGAATGGAGGGTTTTCATGAGAGAGGCTGGAGGGAATTGGGCAGTGACAGGACCAATGTCTGAAAAAGAGGCACTGAAGCTCAAACGTGCGCACCATAGTTCCAATATATCTGCATTCTACCCTAAACCATCTATTTCATCTCAATCAGACATGAACATCTGAATTTTTTTTTAAAAAAAATCTGCTGTCCTCCTCTAATAGATAATCTCAGTGATGACCATAGGTTGGGGTTTTTTTTAGGAAGGTTTTGGAGGTGGAGTTTTTAGATGTCTAGGTCTAATTGAAATGGAACCAGTAGCCTGGGGTTGAATTCAATCAGATTTTGCAAAAAGATGATGGGTACAGCCTGTGGCATCTCCTGCACTGAGAGTTGTTTAGTCCTCCAACTCACTTGCATTTGATTCCCTGGTTATAAAGGAGGGAGGAGGGGATGCTATATAAAGGGTGGGAGTGATGATTACAGCGGTGGGTAAGGAATGGAGCTGGGCTACTCCCCAGCTGCAGAAATCCCAATCCATACCTCTCCTCACCACTGATCATGGGATACAAATAAGCCTACATATTTTCAAGACCTCCATAACCATGAAAGCTAGGAGTAGGGGGCCAACCCATTCATGAGGCCAACTGAAGCAGTCACATCTGCCTACTTGAATCCACTGCTGCTTCTCCTTCCACTCCCTGGACTGGAAAAGGAAGATTGGAACAGAGAGGTAGTAGAGGAAATGCGGAGGGGAGGAGAGTGCTGAGCTGGAACACTGGTGAGTGGGAGGAGCAGCAGAGGCTGGCCTGTCATTGGACAAGGGGGAAGCATGAGGCACGCCACCTTGGGGCGTCAGGAGATCTTGGGCCAGCTCTGGCTAGGAGTCAGCTGCAAAAACGAATCAAAGCTGATGTTCTCTGTACTTAGCAGCAGCCAGCAGCTACCCAAGTTTATATCTACGCAGATTGCTAGACATTCTTCACTCTGAAATGGGAATACGATGTTTGGGAAGTGTGCGATTAATTAGTGAGCAAAACAAAGCAGGGGATTTTGGATCTGATGATGAGGGTGCCCCAAAATGCAGATTGGATCAAGCAATGAAACATGGATGTATTGGGGCATGTCTCTAAAATCTCCATTCCCATGCCTACTCAAAAGTAAACAAATCCTATTGAGAATTATTGCTGTGTTGTGTACCAGATTGCAACTTGTAGAGGACTGAAGTGTGAGAGCATACCTGCAATTTCCAGATGATATTGCACAGATCCCATCTTGCCATCTGGGCCATGGACGCTGCATTCCCAGGTACCTGCCTCATTGGACGACACCTGGGAGAACTCCAGAGTCCTGCTCCAGTTCAAGACCTCTGTCAAGGCAGACACTCCTTCAGATCTATTTGTGGGCACCAAATCTAACTGTTTCCACTGAAAATGCTCATTTCCTGTAGAGTAGCTGAGGTTACAAGTGAGCAGCAAGTGAGATCCCTCAGTAACAGGCCCCTCAGTGCTTGGAATGACTGGATGGAAAGAAGGAAATAGACATCAGTTTCACAAGACCATAATTTTCCTACAAACTCATCTCGACCACATTCCTCTCTGAAAGTGGGACCACTTCTGGGCATACTTAGTCACACCTGACATCTCTTCTTACTACTAGGGCCGTCAGCCACGTTTTAGCTGTTGGATGATTTGCTCATCAGTGGTGTTGCTGTAGGTGGGGCAGAACGCTAAGTTCCGCACCGCGCTGACCTCCGTTACTCACCAGCACGAGGCGGCCCCACCCCCTCGCCTTTGGAGCCATTCAGTAGAGCGAAGGCAATGCGCAGGGAGTCTCCTGTGCATTGCCTTCACCCCACTGAATGGCTCCGAAGGCGAGGGGGCGGGGCTGCCTCGTGCCGGTGAGTGAGGGTCAGTGCGCTGCAGAACTTAGCGTTCTGCCCCACCTACAGTGACGCCAGTGCTGCTAATCTTAGAACTAAGTACAGTGGGCCCTCCTTATCTGCAGATTAGCCACCTGTGGATTTAACTATCCGTAGATGGTCATCTGCGGAAGGGGGGACTCCCACTGGGGGCAAGGGGAGGCACCACAGTACCTGATTAAGCAACCACGCCAGCCCATCGCCTGCTTCTTGCTTCTCACACCACTTTCTAAAGCTGCAAAGTGCCTATAAAAAGAAAATAAACACGAACGGAAGCGACTTCCAGTTGCACACAAGAAGTTGCTTCCAGTCGCTTTTTTTTTCTTTTAACAGGCACTTTGCAACTTTAGAAAGCGGCATGAGAGGCAAGAAGCGGGCAGCAGGCTGGCGCAGTTGCTCAATCAGGTACTGTGGTGCCTCCCCCGCCCTCCCCCAAACGCAGACTTGAACATCCGCAGATTTTCGTATCCGCAGAGGTTCCAAGAACAGAACCTCCACAGATTTGAAGGGCCCACTGTAACTGATTTGTTAATCCACTTTATATTTTATATATGTCACAGTAAAAACTCAAAATTCCATTAGAACTAGTTCTAATTAATGAAAACTAGAAGGTACAAACTGGCTTCAGAAATCCTAGTATTGCCTAGTAAGAACTAGAAATTACTGTGTCTATTGGTGAAAACCTGCATCTAAAATACAATTCCTAGTATTTATTGCTATTTTCAGTCCATATAGACACAGTAGTTTCTAAGACTTACTATTAGCCAATGCTAGGATTTCCAAATGTACTGTGGAGCTTCTGGTTCTTGTTATAGTTGTAACAAAGTTTAAGTTTTCACTGTAACATATATGAAACCTGATATCTAGACCTCAATGTAGGTATAGTGTCGAAATCCTGAAGAAATTGTGGGCAACTGTGGACACCTACAGCTTCTGGTGCTACATGAAGCCCGGTTTGTCCATGGCTTGCAGGATGCATATGTCACTAGGCAATGATGTCATTGCCGGGGAACACAATGGATCAGGAAGTTGCCGACCAACAGCAGACAATTATCCAAGGGGGCAGGGACAACCAGTGGGGTGGGAAGATTTGACGAGAGGGCAGTCACAGGGAGGAGGAGGAAGAGGTGGAAGGCCAAAGGGAGATAGGGAAACAAGGAGTGACAGAGAGGTAGGAAGAGATGGAGAGACAGAGACTAGAAGAATAGGAGAGACAAGGAAAGACGGAGAAGCAAGGTGGGTGAGCAGAGATGGGAGGAAGGAGCTGAAGCAGGAGCTGCTACAGTATAACAAGGTGGCTAGAATACCAGCAGAGGTGGGTAGGGTTGGCGAGGAAGGAACATGCAGGAAACCCTCGGAGGGTGGGGAAAGAGAGAAAGGACAAGAGGGGAGGAGGAGATGCAATAATAAGAAGGGGCGGAAAGGACAGAGGGAGTCCAGGAGTCCAAGGGCAGAAGGTGGAAGAAGTTGGGGAGACAAAAGGGGGAAGGCAAAATAGAGGAAGCTCTGCTGGCCACCCTGATTCTAAGGCTGGGAGCAGAAAGGAATTCCTGGGGAACATCTAGACCAGCTAGGAAAGAGAGCAGAGACTAGAACCAAATGCAAGAAGAGAAAGGGAACCAGAGAACGACACTATTCCACCTAATGACCTTAGGCTAGTGCAGTGTTTCCCAAACATTTTTGACCTGTGGCTCCCTTGACCATTGGCAACCATTGGCCGTGGTTCCCAATTACATTATGTTGATGCCTGCCAACTGGCATTGCACTGTTTTCTGAGACGATTCGTGGCATTCCGCGGCTCCCCTGGCTGGTATCCGCGGCTCCCCTGGGAGCCACGCCTCCCAGCTTGGGAACCGCTAGTGTGAAATGAATGACAGCCATTTCTGGAGCTGTCTTTGATGACAGTTTGGAAATGACAATTGGTGCAAAACACAGCAACTCAGCTAGTACTTAGTACTAATAAGTACAATACTAAATATGACGCATTTGCCCAGCCACACCTGTCCCTGTCTCAAGCAGACCTGGTCACAGTTACTCATGTCTTAGTTACCTCTTGGCTAGACTATTGTAATACAGGCTACATGGGGCTGCCTTTGAAGACTGTTTAGAAACTTTGATGGGTACAGAATGAAGCTGTGAGGGTTCTGCCAGGGTTGGGGCTTTACAATAATGTTGCTTCTTTGTTATCCCAGTTGTATTGGCTGCCAGTTCATTTCCGGACATAAGTTCTAGTCATTGCCTTTTAAAACCCTAAACAACTCAAGACCAAGTTATCTGAAGGACCGCATTCTCCCATATGAATCTGCATGCCCATGCCCTGTAAGGTTGTTTACAGAGGCTGGCTTGCACATTCTGCTGCCATGTTTGGCTAGTGGCAGCCCATTAGTGGGCCTTCTCACTGGTGGCCCCCATGTTATAGAACTTCTTGCTCCTGGAAGTGTGGTTGGTTATTATTATCATCATTCAGTATATTTTTTGCTGCCACCTGAAGATCTAGCTTTTTCATCAGGTCTTCAAAGGTTTTGTTTAATTTTTGAGCTTCAAGTAGCATCAAGGAGCAAGGTTTTTTTGGTCATGGCACCTTCCCTTTGGAATGTCCTCCTCATGTCTATTTGCCAGGGTCAAACGCTGCTTTTCATAAAAGGTGTTCATCTTTCAGCTGCAGTTCTGAACTGTGGCTTTGAGTTATTGACCCTGTATTGCTGAGGAGGCTTTATGGTTTTATATCTTTCTATTTGTTAGCTGCCTTAAGAATCTCTGTGATTAATCGGTTTAATCAGATTACTTTATTTCAAATATTTATCACTCACTTACTTGTTAGAGTTCGCACCAAAGTTCTGCTTTGGTAAAAAAAAAAAAGTACGTCCTTTTTTTCTAGGCTCATACAAGTGGAATATACCTGAAGATTGTTTTGGCAGTATCCTTCCTAAACACACTTCTTTTAAAAAGTAAGTTCCATTCAACTCAGCCCAATCCTGCCTAAGGATCCGCCGGGTAGCCCAGGCCAGGGCCAATCAGCCTCCTCGGAATTCCGCCAGCGAAATCGCTGGCGGAAGTCGAAGGAGGCCGTGTAACTGCCCAGCCGATTGGTGGGGGACAGGATATGGCCGAAGCCATCCCCCTCCCCCTCCCCGACTGGCTGGGCTTATGGCCGGCCTCCATTCCCGGCCAAACCGCGCCCCCCCCATCAACTGGATCCCTACCTGGCTCCTCTGGCAGGTGGGCGAGGGTCCGGTTGGCGGAGCAGGGAAGGCCGGCCTTGTGCCTGCTCGAAAGTAGATGCAAACAGGAAACGTTTGCGATGTCTTTGGCCAGCGGAACGCTTGTTCTGCCGGCTGCAGTTTGTGCAGGATTGAGCTGTCAATGGGGTTTATTCCTGAGTAATATGTCTAGGATCATGTTATACAAATAACCCCTACCACTAAGGGCACAATCCTATCCAACTTTCCTGTGCTGATGCAGCTGCAATGCAGCCCTAAGGTAAGGGAACAAACATTCCGCAACCTTGAGGAGACCTCCGTGAGTGCCCCCCTTCTGCAAGATGCAGCACACACCCCGTTGGCATGGCTGCATCAGCGCTGGAGTGTTGGATAGGATTGGGCCCCAAGGCAGGAATTCCTGCTTGGAAGAAAATGCAAGAAAGAAATGTATTTGTGTAAAGAGAATCCTGTGTGCTTGTGTATGTCTTGGGTATCAGACAGATAAATTCACAAACGGAAGGAAGTGATGGAAACTTGGAAATGATGCAAAAACAAAACAAAACCCTGCAACAAAGCATGGGGGGAAAAAAAAAAGAAACCTTGCAGTATCATGGTGGTGACGAAACTGTACAAATCAGGACACCCTGTTTGAATTGCTCCTCTGCTATAAACTCACTAGGTGACCTTAGGGAAGCTATTCTCAACCGGTTAGTCTCAATGCCTCCACCTATAACAACTGCATAATAACCTACCTTACAGGGCGGTTGTGTAATGTACGTGAAACATATATTCACATTAAAGCGCTACTAATTACGTTTAATGTCTTGATGTGCTTCAAGCAGCTTGGCAGGGGTGTATGCACCCTCCCCTCCCGCCAGGTTCCTACCTCACCTGTCATTACTGCCAGAGTGATGTTCTTTGTGATTGTGGTGCCTCGGATAGTAATCTCACAGATATACTGGCCAGCATCATCAGGCCCCACAACAGGAAGATGCAGGGTAAAGTGTCTTTTGTTTCCACGAGGAGGAGGAGGAGGAGGAGGAGGAGGAGGGATGTACTTTGCCTTTTGAACTCCCCTCGCCATATACCTCCAATGGCCTGCCACCTCTGAAATGCCGTAGTCAGTGGGATTGAAATTCAGGATGCAGGATAGGCGTGCATCAGATCCGACTGCAGTATAGACTACAGGAAAGGTTGGCTCAGCAAATCCTGGAGGAGGGAACAGAAAAGAGCACAGATAGACTTTTAGTGATGCTACATGGGGACGGGGGAGAGCAGGAATTCACAAGGGAGATGCCTGTCAGTTCATCAAGAGCAGCTGGAGGAACATAAGAGTAGAGAGCTATTGCTCAACATGAGTAAGTCTACAGTTTGGGGAGACACGAGAGATGTAATGGAGACTGATCTCACCTAAGACTTCCAGGTTGTGTGTGGCAGAAATGATCTCGCCATCTGCAAAGGTGAGTTCACAGACCCAGGGTCCAGAGTCTCTCTTGCTTGTCTTGGTGATCAACAGGTCTAGAGAGCAGAACTGGCCAGAGGTGGGAATGAGATCACCTCCACCACGGGACCAGCATATCTTTGTGGGGTTCTTGGGATGCGTGGAGTTGCAGGTTAGCCTGACTGCTTCTGACTCAACCAGGGGACCAGGAGGGTTAGCAGTCACTGTAATTAAAAAAAAAAAAGTACAACTATATTCATATCACAAGATTTCTTTTTCTTGCACCATCTGCAGTTCCTTTCTGGGGGCAAGGCTGGCCCAGGTCTCCTAGAGCCTGAGACATGTCACATGCTGCCCCCCCCACCCCCTAGGTGGTAAAGACTGTGCCAGCCTCTCCTGCTCCCAATCCCCAGACTGGCAGAAGGGGATGAAGTGTGGGGAGGAGAGCAGTGGGGGATGCTAGCCCACCACTCTCCTCTCTTCCACATGTCCTCTTTCACTCAATCCCTCTCCAGTTCAGTGAGTGAAGGAGGAAGAGCAGGGCAGCCAAGTGGGCAGGTGGAGGTGGGCATCCCTGCCAATCTGCTGCCTGAGGAACATGGATGGGCTGGGTAGTTAGAGTGGTAGCCAGGCCTAAGGACCAACCTTGACATGATGATGGGGGTAGCCAGTGTATTTATTCTGATACCAGATGTGAGCCATGTTGGGAAGAAAATGGCTTGAAGCAATGCAGCACAGCATGGTAGGTGAACGGTTTAGGCACCCATGCCTGTGACTTCCCTTTCATGTAACAAAAATGACTGCCTAATCCCCTTATTAGGGGGATGTCAACAAAATGCACACGACTGCCCTGGCGCATCTAGTTTGATCCAAAGTCCCCCAGTCTAGATTTTAGAACACAAAACGGTTCTTAGGAACTTCTGCTGAGATGGATTTGGCATCTGAAAGCCTCAAGATCCATTCTTTACTATACCCTCCTGTAACAACTTTTCTCTCTCTATATATATATTTTTTAAAAAAATTCAGGTGTGTACAGGGGTGAGTGAGAGCATGCTAGGAGAGGTTTTTCTTTTTTTTTTAACTCTTCTTCTGCCATCCTCCCAGTCTTTGAAACCACCTGCAGGTGAGGAGACCTCACTCCAATCAGCAGCTGTAAGTTTAGGAATGTTCAAGACTGCCTTTGGTTCCCCAGCGTGCAATGCTCTTGATAGCTGTGGCAGCACCTGGGGGGGGACGGGACTAATAACATAATCCTATGCATGTTTACTCAGAAGTATGTCCCATTGTGTGTGTTGGGGCTTATTCCCAGGCAAGTGTATATAGGATTGCAGCCTAAGTGTATACATTGCATTTCACACGGGATAATTTGTTATAATTGACTGAAGAATCAGATTAGCATGTCCCTTTCTTCCCCCAGTTGTTGTTGTTTTACTAGTTTTGTTTGTTTCTTTCCTCTCCTTTTTTCTTCTCTATGCTGAAGATTCGCTTGTATGTAAATTCATGAATTAAGGATTAGCTGTTTCAGAGTCCTAGCTGCTTTTCCTTGATTGCCGATTAGGAATTTAGAAAATTGAGAGCATTAGTCCAAAGATTATTTTCACTTATGAATTTGGCTTATTATTCTGTTTGTTGATTAATTCTTGTTTTTTGGTTTGGTACTTAGCATTTTTGTGTATAATTTAGAATGAAATTATTATAAATTAATATTAAAGGGCTTAATATCCCTTCCAAAAGACTATGGATGTTTAGAAAATTGTGTACAAAAAGGTGAATTTAGTATTTCATCAAGAAACTCATATGAAAAAACTTCTAAACACCTCTTGAAATATGATAAACTGGGAGATGGGTACTGTGCTTCAGATTCTACTAAGAAAGGAGTAGCAACATATGAATTTGGATCTGGAAAATTCTCTTTCTGCAACTTTGGAAATTTTGGAAGATTATACTAACATGATGGGGTATGGAATTAATCATTTTAAAATGGAGGTAGTGTCATTTAATCTTACCCAAGAAGAGATGGATAATATAAAGACCAAGACTAAATTAACATAAAGACTAGTGGAGTTAGATATCTTGGACTTATTTTTTCTAACTTAAATGGAAATATCTATAATCTTATATGATACTACTTTGAAAAGTCATCATGGACAATCTAAATAACCGGATTCACTTTCCACTTTTTTTGTAAAATAGCCGCCATAAAAAATGGTTATACTGCCAAAAATTAACTTCTTGTTTCAACGTATTCCTGATGCTATAACTGATTATCAAGTGAACGAGTGGCAGAGTTTAATAAACAAATTTATCCGGCAAGAAACAAAATCCAGAATTAAATTTAATACTATTGTATTAGGCCAAGGGCAGAAGGGAGATTAGCCTTTCCAGATATTTTATTATATTGAGATATCAGCTGTCTAAATTAGATCACCAACTGGTATCATTCTGAAGACAATGATATGGTTAGATTACAGTGGTTCTCAAACTTTTCGGTCTTCGGCACCCTTACACTCCTAAAAGGAGTCTCAGAGAGGCCCGCCGGCACATGCATGGAGACTTAAGGCCGAAGCAGACCGGGCGCATCTCGCGTGCATCGAGCACATTGGGGCCGGCTGCCCCTGCGTTCTTTTAGTGGGACTTGCCTCCGGCCGGAACACCAGGGGCCGCTGGGAGCAGCCTGGAGGAACATTCACGTTGACGCTTCCCTTGGGCAATTCCCAGCTTTTGCCATGTTTGTCGCGCCATACGCGACACACGCGGGACACGCCCGGTGTGCTTCAGCCTTCAGGGAGCCCCAGAGTGCCAGGGAATGCACAGAGTGACACAGTGCTCAGCCCAAGGATGAATAATACCAGCGAAGAGCTGGAACCGAAGGGGAATGAGGAAGAAAAGCCATGAACAGGGGAGGTGGGAGGAATGGATGAGCAAACCGGGAAGGAGGCAAGTGGTGGCCACTAATGGTGTGCTCGTGGAGTCCTTGAAGGGGACTCAGGGAGCCCCCCCGACACACGTTGAGAAATGCTGGATTAGAGCAAGTCTTTACTAAGCTTTCTTTGAAAGGTCTGCTCTGGATATCACTAAACATAGAATTTCATTGGATTAAAAAAAAATCCCTATTGAACCATTGTTATTAATTCAGAATAAATACAGAAACTATCTTTTGCCAGGGAAATTCTCTTATACTTCAGTTCTGATGGATGAGGACCTTAACAAAAAATGGGTCACCGCACTTTCTGTTTTCTTTTAAGGGACTTCATGAGCGAAGTGCACGAAGGAGATTGCCACTGCTCTCGCCATTTTTCCAGGTGTGAGCAGCAGTGATCTGCTTCCCTACCTGCTCATCACATGCCTTTCTGGCTTTCTCACATAGTCCCTTTAAAGGGACCGTGTGAGGGAAGGAGCAAGGTGAGTGCGTAGAAAAGTGGACCATCTGCTTCTCACTCACTAAAAGCGAGTGGGAAGTACATTGCTACAGCGTGGTCTGCGGTGGGCTGGAGGGAGGCAGCGGCTGACTTGAGGTGAAGGGCGCCCTGCATCTGCGACTTCCCATGCCACCTGCTGCTAACACAAGCTGCATCGGTCGCTGCATGGCTGGGCCGGCCCTGGCCTGGATTTATACGATTTTGTACAGATTGTAAAGATTCTTCATTCTTATATGCTCTTTTTATAAAAGAAAAGAAAAGCTTTTCTTTCTTTGTTACCAAAAACATTGTGGTTACTTTTTTTATATCAATGTAATGTTACCTGTGTTTGCATGTAACACTGTATGTAGTCAGAGCTGAAGTCCTGTTTAATGTGGCCACTTCTGTTCAATGGAGAGAGGGCTATCTGCCAACCCTAGCTCCAGATTCCCAAAGATCTTTGGCGGGCTCAACAGAACTCCGTCGCATTTCAGATCCACCTACCTGACACCACGCCAAGCTCCACCTTGCAGTGCCACCTTGCAGTGCCATATTTCACGATCGCTTCATAGGTTCCTGCATCAACCATCAGCAGTGGCTCAATCTGGAGTGAAAAATCCCCCCTGAGGAAGTCATTGTCCCGGACTGTTGCTCGATGCATCATGGAACGGGCTTGCTTCTTGAGCCCACTGGGTTCAACCACTAGCACCAACTGGTGCTTCTTGTGGGAGCTGGGATGAATGACAGGAAGACGGAGTTAGTGACGGATGAATGAGCCAGTAGCTGGGAAAGGGGCTAGAGGAGAGGGCGGAAAGAAAGTGGTTGATGGAACGAGGAAGCAGAGAAGACGTCGAAAGAAAGGACTAAGTCAGTGGTGGCCAACCTTTCAACATGAATGCTGGCCCTTTAAATGGTTGCATAGGTGAAGGCATTTCAGCAGGTGCAGCTGCTTTAGCAGCACCATCAGCACTTGCAGCTGCCAAGATTCTGTCTTCTACTCAACTCTTAAGAACACAGTAGCCCTAATGGTGGAAGGTTGGCCACCCCTGGACTAAGTGGTAAATAAAAGGGAAGAGAAAAGCCCCCCCCCCCCATGGCTCATTCCAGAGTACGTAGGAATGGGTCCCTCCTCTTCCCATCTTACCTGCCTCCATGTCGCAGCCAGCGAATAGTCAATCCTTTGTACAGCTGCCTTGAGCTGCTCTCCAACCTTTTAGGACTCAGGTGACAGGGAAGCACAGTCCGGCTCCCCTCTTTAGCCCAGACCCTCTGCTCAGTTTCATGGGGACCATTTTTGGCTGTAACTAGAATATGGACCCAAACAAAGAAAGGATGATGTTAGAAATAGGATTTGGATGCCTCTTAGCCTAACTTACCTCACAGGATTGTTGTGTGGTTAATATGGGGGGAGGGGGAGCAAGAGAGAAGCAAAATAGGGCTTGGAAAGAGAGTCTCTTGCTTAAGAGCAAGTAATGGAGATGGAAGGGAGCCTTGAATAGTGCAACAAGGGTTCAGATGCCAGCTGCAGCAAAGCCTCCAACAGTTAATATAATATAATATAATATAATATAATATAATATAATATAATATAATATAATATAATATAATATAATATAATATAATAATATAAATATTAGTTACCCGCCTTCTGTCAAGAAACCATCACTCACCCCTGTGCCTTACCATTGGTTAACTGCAGGCTGAGGGCAATAGTCCAGAAAAGGAACAGTGCAATCATCGTGGAATCAAAGAAACAGATGACTCTACTGCCCTGAGCTCATCATTCGCTTCACAGACAGCCTGAGAAATCTTCAAGCTGGGAGAATGAGGACCGGACTATACAAGAGGCTCAGATTAAGGAAAACAGAGGTGGATCTCTGATCAAGTCCTGTTCCTTGGCTACTCTTATATTGCAGGTGGGCTGTTGGTTTCCTGACAGTGCTGAGATGATGACAAACGTCAGAGCCGAGAAATTAACCCGCTCCTCCACCCCCCCCAAACTGACACATGATCATAAAGACAGAGCAAAGGGTGCAAGGAGTTCTAGAAAGCATCTTGCAATGGAAACTTTTTTTTGTTTCGCTCTGTCCACTCATTTAAGCTGTTGTTTTTCTTCATGGTTTTTCTTGCAATGGAAAATGTATATAAAACTACCAGTTTCTCAGGAAGTGCCCCTGGTGTTTTTCTTTGATCTTTTACCTTTTATGGCATGATTTCATTGAAGTTGTCTTGTCAAAATGCCTTGTTGTTGATGATGACAACTCCACATGCTTCACTGTAGCTAGAGTCAGGACTTCACAAGCACATGTACTTTGACAGTATGAGGTTGTGGTGATTGAGTGTCAGAGCAATCCTAAGCATGTCTACTCAGAAGTAAGTTCCATTGTGCTCAGTGGGGCTTACTCCTAAGAAGCTGTGTAGAGAATTGCAGCCTGCATGTGGCAAGAACAATTGCGCTTTTTTGAAAGATCACTGCAAGAGGCAGGATGGCTGTGCCGTTCCAGAATGTGCATGAGATAGTAGCGACACACTTTTTACGTAGACTTACCAGATCTCCAACCGGGACAGAGTGCTAGACCTTTAGGAGAAGGAATGTGGGCAGGTGTAGCTTGTTAAACCTTAGAGCACAATCTTAGGCATGTCTACTCAGAAGCAAGCCCCACTGAACACAATGGGGCTTATTTCTGAGTAGACATGCCTAGGATTGAAACACAGACACAGCCTCATTGCTTTTTTCCCTTTGGGATGCAAACATGGGCCAATTCGTTTTACAATGCCTTAATTACAATTTTGTAGGACCACCTGGAACCAAACAAAGGTGCTGGATTGTCCTTGACCGAAAGGAGACACCTTGAGTTTCACATACTAGTGTCCAAGAAGACAGAGCTTGCATGGGCAGGAGGAAGAAGAGTGAGAGATTCTGCTCCCCCTTTTCATCTTGCTGTGCAGCTGAGGTAAAGAGGCTGTTTGTTAGCCTGGAATAACACAAAGGAGAACAGTCTGGCAATAATGAGTATGATTGACGTGCATAAGGTGCTAATGCGCAGCAATTTTTCAAAAAATTATTTGAGGTGTTCACTTATCCCTCAAAGCTTTGCAATTTGACTCACTGACCAAAGCATGGCCTGTCATTAAAAAAGCCAAAATTGCAACTTTCATTTCAACGTTGCGCAAACGGGTACAAAATGGGGTCAAAAAATAAAATACACACTAACGCCTGCCCCCTATTTTATATGAAGACATGAGTAGACAGTCATAACTGTGGTCCTGAAAGGGTCCATATTTACACTGTTCACAGTCCAAATTTAAGATCTTTTGGTTGGGGCAATTTTCTATAATCCTTTAAAAAAAAAAATCGGTGCGCAATCACACTGTTGGTGTCTTCAGATTGAATCTTGGCTGCAGTCAATTTTATTAAACAGACCCACACAGCTGTCCAGCTACTGTGCCTCTAATCCCCTCTGATAAAAGGTGGTGGCAGCAGAGAGAGGGTGTGTGTGTGTGTGTGTGTGTGTGTGTGTAAGTAAGATGTTCTTCAGAGTCCACCAGGTGTTCCCAATGCCACTACAGCTGCTGCTCTGGGCAGATGATATCAAAGCCTCCCAACCCTTAGAACTATCAAGGGCAGGAGGCACTCTAGGGATTAGTGATGTATGATGTCCTCTCCCCAGTCCTCTCTTGCTGGTGTTCCTTTCTCACTAGGTCCTAATCAGTGGCCACAGGGGAAATAGGGCCTCCACATGGAAATTGGGGGCCTAAGGCTACCTTGCAAATCTGTTCTTACTCAAGGTCAAAGTAAATGCATGTTATATTAGCATTACTTGGTCCTGCGTGTTCATTTTTTAAAGATGTAAATAACAGTCATGCAGGTTGATCAGGATTGTGACCATGGCAGGGGTGAAGCAGGGATTCAACCCTTCCCTTCTACTGTGGCCCCAAACTGGATTGATGCGCCCAATCAATGCTATTTGCTCTGGGACAGAAGCTGCCATTGGCACCAATGGGAACTTCCCTCCCACGGAAAAATAAAAAGTTGAATGGACCCAATCAAGATCAGGATCACAATAGTGACAAAGGGTTAAAACCTCCTCTCCCTCCACCATTGGTCACAATCCAAACTGGGTCCCTCTGCAAACAAAAACTAAGCATGCGAGGGCCAATGACATGCAGTTTAGTGCCTACATAGCACATAGTTAACCCAACACGCATTTCGTCAATGGCAGAAGATACAAGGTGTAGCCATCTTTTGGTAGGTGCCATCTTGAATAGTCCTGTTGCTTTGCAGGGTCGGCCCATCCATGAGGCCAACTGAAGCAGCTGCCTCAGTCAGCAGATTGCGGGGGGATGCCCATCTCTGTCCACCTACATGGCCCCACTGCTCCTCCTCCTTCTATTCCCTGGATTTGAAAAGAAGAGGGGGGACATATAGAGCCAGAAGAAATGTGGAGGGGAGGAGCGTGCTGAGCTATAGCATTGGAGAGTGGGAGGAGCAGAGGCTGGCACATCATCAGGAAAGGGGGGACAGCATTTGGCATGCCAACTCAGGCATCAGGAGGTCTTGGGTTGGCCCTGCTGCTATGGGATGCAGCATCATTCCTGAGCAGCACAAGTTATAAAGCGGCTACCACTATGAAACAGTGTTGGCAGCCATACTGACAATAGTCATTTGTTCATGGTAGTGACTATTTCTACCCATGCTGCCCCCAGATGATCTTTCATCCTTTGCAGTATGGGTATTCAAGGTGGCATCTACCAAAAAAATGGCTGCAAATTGCATCTCCTGCTACCATTGAGCCAGGCAGCAGCAAAAACCAAGTAAAAGAGAGTAAAAATGACTGGGTAACAAAAGAAGTTCTGAAAACAAAGTTCATTTGTACCCAGATGTTACACATCACATCCATGGAAAATAACATGGAAATAAACGGAGTAGACCCCATTCAAATTAGTTTTCTTTGGTTCCAAAAATGAATGCAAACCCCTACGAGACTCCCATTGACCAACTCACTGAGAACCAGGGATAAGACAATGACACCAACTAAGTCCACCAAAGCATTTTACCATTGTTGCTGTTGGTCACAAACTGCTTACTTGAAAACATCCCTTCTGCTATCCATGGTCTCTGGAGAGACTTAGCAGCAGTACACCTTGACCCTAAGAGGCAGCTTGCACTAGTGCTTGATGTTCTGCTAAGAGCGTGTCTGTCCTCTTCCTGCCCAACCAAGTCATGTGGCTAGCTTAACCTGCTCTAACTGCAGGCAGCTCTGAACAGGACACCCTCCTGCAGTGCTGATCCGATCCTCCTTTCAGCCAGAAGGATGCAGGGCATACGCTTGCATCCACACTTGGCTTGCCTTATACCAGGGGTGACCAATCTTCCACCATTAGGGCTACTGTGTTCTTAAGAGTTGTATAGAAGACAGAATCTTGGCAGCTGCAAGTGCTGATAAAGCAGCTGCACCTGCTGAAATGCCCTCACCTAGACTAATGAATCTTTGAACCATTAAAGGTCCAGCATTCATGCTGAAAGCTTGGCCACCACTGTGCTCAGTCATTTGCCAGGTAGGAGATGAAAGAGTTCATGTCCATGCATTATGCTTTTGTGTTCATTTTGGTTGCCTCCTCCTAACCAAAGTGTGAGCAGGAGCCAGGACTGAGAGCCTGGAAACGTGTGTGGAGATGGGAGTTCCTTCTTAAGAGGAGGCAGTTGAGAGGTTGGTTGAGAGGTTTTTATGCTGAGCGAGCTGCTGTGAAATGATGGCTCCATCCGGAGGCTCTGTTTTACTCAGCAGCATCTGGCTCTTCTATCTTTAGAATCAACATCTCTGGTGCTTCTCTGTTTCAACCCATTGCAAATGCTGACTCTACTAAATATGGTGTCTTGTTTGTTATGGGCACAAACCCTGGCCACCACAAAGATGGCTGAAGTACAGGGAGGCAAAAGACAGTTGTGCTCTGAGAACCTGGGGTGGTCAGAGCTATCCCTCGGGTAGGGCAACTGGGGTGGCCGCCTTGGGCCCCACACTTTCATGACCAATATATGGTCACAATAGGGGGACCCCATACTGGTTGAGTTGTCCCTGACCCTGGCCCTGACCCTGGCCACACACCACACTTCTAGGGACAGCTCTGCGTGGAATGCTGAGACTAGGTTACTGAAAAGGTTCCGTTGAAAAGCGCCATCAGAAGTGAAGCCAAGCTCTGTGAAGATGAAGTAAGCTTTAGTTCACGAAATAAAATTTACAATTTTAATCACACAAGTTTAAAATTGAATACAATTTTTAAAAGCTATCAAAAATACCATTTTTAATGCCAGAGGATTCTTGGTTGTCTTTGCTAGAACAGACTGACATGGCAACCCCAGCGGGTTAAACCGCTGAACCATAAGCTGTCGATCGAAAGGTCGGCAGTTCGATTCCCGTGACGGGGTGAGCGCTCGTTGCTTGGCCAGCTCCTGCCAACCTAGCAGTTCCAAAGCATGTCAATGGGAGTAGATAGGTACCGCTTGCGGGAAGGTAAACAGCGCTCCATGTTCCAGCTGCATGCTACGCGCTGCGGCAAGGAGAGTCATGCCGGCCACATGACCACGGAGGCGTCTTCGGACAACGCTGGCTCTTTGGCTTTGAAATGGGGATGAGCATCACACCCTAGAGTCGGACACGACTGGACTTAATTGTCAGGGGATACCTTTACCTTTAAGATATATATTCAACATCAGGCACAGAACTGTTACCTATATGTACACATTCATGGAGAACAGAGGCTCTCGGCAATTGTTCAGATTCAAGCATTTGTTTCAATCAAATTCAGGCATTTGTTTCCCTCTGGAGACAAGTGTGTGCAATAATGACGTGCATGTTTAGGGCCCTGCCGCTGCCTTCCCATGATCAGTGTTTGCCCATGCACACTGCAGGAAGAATTTCTTCTTGTGAGTGCCAGGCTGGAATGTTCCATGAACAGAGTTTGTTGCTACAGACAAACGCTGATCATGAGGAGGGCAAGGGACGGGACTACACATGAATGTCATCACTGCGCTCTACAGACAGCCCACATGCATTCGTCTCCAAGGGGTAGATTGGAACATCTGTATAACTTTAAATCTTTCACCTGGGATCCACCTGGGAAGGAGTGAGGTAAGAGGGTAGATGCTGCAACAGGAGTGTGCCCAGTAATGTTGCTCTA
This sequence comes from Plestiodon gilberti rubricaudatus, assembly GCA_026170595.1. Lineage (NCBI taxonomy): Eukaryota > Metazoa > Chordata > Lepidosauria > Squamata > Scincidae > Plestiodon > Plestiodon gilberti. The sequence continues at coordinate 101,846,680 of JANXHW010000002.1, read as the reverse complement.
GGTAACGTCACTCTTAGCGTTCTGCCCCACTCTGACCCTCCGTTTACTCTCCGGCACGAGGCACCCTGCCCCCTTGTCATTGGAGCCATTCAGTGGAGCAAAGGCAATGCGCAGGAGACTCCCTGCGTGCTGCCTTCACCCCACTGAATGGCTCCGACGAGGGGGCAGGGTGCCTCGTGCCAGAGAGTAAATGGAGGGTCAGAGCGGGGCGGAACTTAGCATTCCACCCCACCTAGAGCGATGCCACTGCGTGTGCCTCTAGCACAAGGGTGGCCAACCTTTCGACATGAATGCTCCTGGCCCTTTCATGGTTGTCTAGGTGAGGACATTTCAGCAGGTGCAGCTGCTTTAGCAGCACCATCAGCACTTGCAGCTGCCAAGATTTTGTCTTCTATACAACTCTTAAGAACGCAGAGGCCCTAATGGTGGAAGGTTGGCCACCCCTGTGCTAGATAACCCTCCTTCTTCCAAACAATAACCTTGCTGTAGAGGACCAATATGACTGGCAGGATTAACAACTCATCCCCTTTCCAGTACTGGAAAAAGTTGTACTGTTCCCTTTCCACCCTCTTAATTAAGGAAAGGGTGATGGGGAGGGGGGACGCAGAGGTGGAAGGTTGGCCACCCCTGATCTAGCATGTCCCGCATATCCTGTTTTATTCAAAGGGACTGCATGAGGAAGGGGGTAGGGAAGCGGATTGCCTCCTTCTCTGGTTTGGGGTTTTTTTGGGGGGGAGCACTGCCGCCAGCAACACCACCTCTGCTCAGAGGTATGAGGGTGGATGTGGGGGGGGGCAGTAACGAACTTTCTGCACTTCAGTCTTGACCTGCCCTTTGACTAGGCCAGGGGTGGCCAACCTTCCACCATTAGGGCCTCTGCGTTCTTAAGAGTTCTATAGAAGACAAAATCTTGGCAGCTGCAAGTGCTGATGGTGCTGCTAAAGCAGCTGCACCTGCTGAAATGTCCTCACCTAGACAACCATGAAAGGGCCAGGAGCATTCATGTCGAAAGGTTGGCCACCCTTGGACTAGGCTTACCAGATCTCCAACTGGGACAGAGTGCTAGACCTTTAGGAGAAGGAATGTGGGCAGGTGTAGCTTGTTAAACCTTACTTAGAGCACAATCCTAGGCATGTCTAATCAGAAGCAAGCCCCATTGTGTTCAGTGGGGCTTGGTTCTGAGTAGACATGCCTAGGATTGTGCTCTAAGGGTTTAACAAGCTACACCTGCCCACATTCCTTCTCCTAAAGGTCTAGCACTCTCTCCCGGTTGGAGATCTGATAAGCCTACCTTTGACCAGCCCTGGCCCTACCAAAAGGCAATGTGAAGCTGACAAATGTGACCCAAGGGGCATAATCCACAGGAAGTTCTACTGTGCATACTCCAACATTAAATGAAAGGGAGTGTGCAAGAGCACTGTAACCCATATTCCAAACTACCGTATATGTGCATTTTTCTTATGAGAAAATTCGTCTTTGGTAGGAAAATATAGGTTTAAAAAGAGTTTCTCTTTCCCATCAAATCAGAAATTTGCCACATACTGTAGACTAGCTGACCTCTTGTTATTTTTATGTAGTTCTAGTGACTCATCATTCCTCATTTAATTTCTTGCCGTAGCTGGTATTTGTCAGTAGCTGTGGTTTTTACACGAATACCATTTCTGGGGGTGGCTAGTGCCAGCAAACTGGAAGTCAACCAGTGTTTGAATGATGGGAGATGAAGCTGGGGGCCCTATTTGATAAATGTATGCCTGACCTCCCCTGACCAAAGTCACCACAAGGCAATGAATTACAGTAATGCAAATTCATGAAAATATTGTTAATGAAATTCACAACACCTGCTCCCTGATTCCCCTCAATTTTAGCTAAATCTTGACTCTCCCGCCCAAGTCTTTTAAAAGCAATTGCTGTTACAAAGGCTAAGGGGGACAGGTCCTCCTCTGGAACCCCTGTAGCTTGACTCAAAGTACATACAAGGCCCAAAATTGCATATTGTTTTTCCTCGACTGTTTGGTTGTTGTTATTTTATAATAGGGCCCAATCTCCATTGCTGATGCAGCAGCTGCAATATATTTATTTATTTATTTATTTTCTGTATTTATATACCGCCTTTCTCATCATCAGATTTCTCATCAGATTTATTCAAGGCGGTTTACATAGGCAGGCTATCCTAGACCCGAAGGGTCTTTACAATATTGTTCTATTCATATATAGAACCTTCCATACTCAAGATGTTTTCTCTTCTGAATGCAGCCCTGCTCTTTTTCCACTAAAAATGCCTCTCCCCCAGCTGCTTTTCCACATATGGGGGAAAAGATATGTGTTGGGTACCCCTGCTGGCTAAAAGCAACATGGGGAGCAATATCTTTTAGCAGAAAAACAGTTGGAGATGGAAGGGTTAAGAACTCCCTCTACCAGCTATGCCAGTATGTTTTCCATATCCAAATGCACTTTGTTAAAAAAAATGTGTTGTTGCATGTAGTTTAGCCCTAGGGAGGCTCGTTCACCCTATGCATGCTCATCCCTTGGTGACCACACCAGCCAGTGGTGACTTGTATGTGTGAATAGGTCATCATTCATATCATCTCAAACACAATACTTTCCGATCGAGTAAACCCACACACTCAGCTTCGTTATCGGGGTGGTGGTGGAGAAAACAAGTGATGTGCATATGCGGGAAGAAGCACATTGCCATATCCAGGTGTGGATTTATCTGTCCTCACTAAGATGACTGACTGAGGCACAGTCCGTCCTCAGTTTTGGAAGGAGAACAACAGGGTCAAGCAGTAGCCTACAAGGAACTATAAATCCCTGAAATGAGCTTCCTCAGGAATCAGAGTGTCAATTGCCATGGCTTCTGGGTTAGCAACAGCAGCTGTATCAATCATACAAGCAGACATATTAAACAGATGTGATTTGATGATACTGACGATAACGGTATGGCAGAAGGGAATACAGAGCTGCTTCACACATTACGTGTGTAGGTATACATCTATGGTGGTCTTAAAATATATACCTCAAACTATGTGTCCCCCCTCCCCATCACCCTTTCCTTAATTAAGAGGGTGGAAAGGGAACAGTACAACTTTTTCCAGTACTGGAAATGGGATGAGTTGTTAATCCTGCCAGTCATATTGGTTCTCTACAGCAAGGTTATTGTTTGGAAGAAGGAGGGTTATCTAGCACAGGGGTGGCCAACCTTCCACCATTAGGGCCTCTGCGTTCTTAAGAGTTGTATAGAAGACAAAAACTTGGCAGCTGCAATTGCTGATGGTGCTGCTAAAGCAGCTGCACCTGCTGAAATGTCCTCACCTATACAACCATGAAAGGGCTAGGAGCATTCATGTTGATAGGTTGGCCACCCTTGTGCTAGAGGCACACGCAGTGGCATCGCTCTAGGTGGGGTGGAATGCTAAGTTCTGCCCCACTCTCACTGGCGTCACTACAGCTGCAACGAAGACATGCTTGCAAACACATGGTATCCTTCAGGGAAAGTCATCGAGGGAGCTGGTATTGGTTGCAGTTCCCTGTCTCATGTATTAATGATACGGTACTGTAGTATCAGTACAGTACATGTACTGTCTCATGATAATGTGTATTATCAAAGTCAAATTTATTGCTGCATCATCATCATCATCATTATTAAATATACATATACCACTTTTTCATAAAAAGTTCTTAAAGCAGTTTACAAAGGAATAAGAGGATGGATGGTTCTCTGCCCCAACGGGACTTGCCATCTAAAAAGAAACACAAGATTGACAAGCAGCCACTGGAAAAGATGCTATGCTTGGAGGAATAGGAACAATGTACTATGGAAGCTTTCATGGCTTGGTACAATTTGTAACGAAGCAGGCATTATGGGTTTTCTAGCCATGTTTATTATTAGAGAAATAAAAACTAAAATCGTACTGTCGTCTTAAGAGATTTCTTTCAAACACACACTATGGAGATGTGCGTAGATAAAAATCCTTATTTACAGGCAAAGATGAGTCCTTATTTCTCCTACAAATAAATTCCAGAAATTGTTTCTGGAATAGGAACAATTGCTCTCTCCCTGCTAAATATAAGAGGGCCACTACTTTAAAAGGTGCCTCTTTGCTCCGTTAGCAGAGGTTAAGATGAAATGGCCATGAGTAAAAATACCACCAAAGAGAAAACAATACTTAATTCCCAAATACTTTAAGTGCCAAAGAGAGTTAATACAAAACTGTACAGTAAAAAAGGACACACAAAGGACAATGGCGTGTGACGCTTTATGGCTGTGTCGCAAAGCATCACACGCCGTTCCGCACAGCCTGGCTGCCGCTGCAACCAGCAAGCAGCGGTCTGTCCATGGCCCCCAGCAATGGTTCGTCATCGTACGGAGACCAGGGCGGGGAGGAGGGCGGATCAAGGCCAGGAAGAGAGCTGTATCGGCAGTGGCGGCGGCACCACCACCAATATTCTATCCCCCTTCCCAGCCTCGATCCCGGGTCCATTTGGGCTTGCGTCAGCTAAGTCCCTGGCACAGGGCCGAGTAGACCTATTCAGGCGGTGAGGGCTTATTTATTATTTATTTATTTATTTTCCACATTTTTATACCGCCCTTCCTCCAAGGAACTCAGAGTGGTGTACATATTTCCTCCCCTCCTTTTTGTCCTCACAACAACCCTGTGAGGTAGGTGGGGCTGAGAGATAGTGACTGGCCCAAGGTCACCCAGGAAGCTTTGTGGCTGAGCGGGGATTTGAACCTGGATCTTCCAGGTCTAAGTCCGACTCCCAAGTCTCTTCCTGAGGAAGAGAGCAAATGTTCCCTAGTTACCTGGAGGAGATCTCTGGGGCCCGAAAGTCCCTCTGTTGGGTACAGCGTGTGTTGGTGTGGCTGCATCACTGTGTTGGGGAGTTATTGGGCTGTTTAATATTGAAATGGTCTAGCCCAGAGGCTGAAGAAGGATGGAGCGCGTGGAGCAGCTGCTCCAGGCGGCGGGTGCGGGGGGGGCGCAGTCAGCGTTGGGGGGGTTACTTACCTGCGCGATGTCTCGGCCCTCCCACCCTCCCTGGAGCTCGTTCGGCTCCAAAACGGTGCCGAAACCGGCGGAGGGGTGTGTTCGGAGTCGCGCTGGGCGCGACGATGTCACGTCACTTAGGCCCCACCCCTTGGCCTGGGCACCGGGAGGGCTAGTGGCATTACTGGTCTAGCCTGGGCAACAGGGTCTCCCTGATGGTCTAACTCAGCCAGGCATAGGATATATAGGCTTACCAGATCGTCGACCGGGACGGAGCGATCTCCTCTTAAGGGGGTGTGGCGCGGGGGGGGGGCCACTCCGTCCCGGTCGACGATCTGGTAAGCCTAAGGATATATATAGTGATAGGATATATATGCTAGAGTTTTCTGCAAAGCATTCTGTTTTCAAGTCTCTCCAAGTCTCTTCAAAGGTAAAACGGAAACTGAGACGCGCTTAATCACTTGCTAAATGGCCGAACAATGATCTCTCTAGCAACCTCTAGCCTCAGGAAGCATTTGAAAAAATTAACCCTTGAGCTCCAGCCCCAGGACTCTGTGGAAACTAAGATATTTATTGATCCTGCAGTTTGAAAGTTGAGAGTACAGTTTGAAAGTTGAGAGCAAGAGCTCCTGTATAGGCTTACCATATCCAAAGGAGGACAGAGTGCCAACCTTTAGGCTGCAATCCTATGCACACTTTCCTGGGAGTAAGCCCCATTGAATGCAATGGGACTTACTTCTGAGTAGATATGCATAGGATTGTGCTGTTAACCATTGAAATTTGAGCAGGTGCAGCTCATCATCATGGAATATATTAATTTTTGGAAATCTCTTGGTGAAAATTACCATGTAATTAGCTGAAAATAACCATGTATTTATTAAAGAAAGAAAGAAAGAAAGAAAAAGCAAGCAAGCAAGCAAGCAAGCAAGCAAGAAAGAAAGAAAGAAAGAGCCCCAATTCTGGAAATTTAAAATAGCAATTGATCTGTTCTGGGGGAATGCTGAGAGGGACAGTGATGCCAGAAAGTCCAGAAGCACTACCTCCTTTGTCTTTAGTCTCATGGTACTTTCCATAATATATGTGCTCTTCTGGCTGGATACTAATCACCAAGACGCAAATAATAGCAGCCCAATGTCAAGGGTGGTGCAACCCAGGCTGCCATTGCCTCTGCCATGGTGCTCTGGAGAGAGAGAGAGAGAGAGAGAGAGAGAGAGAGAGAGAGAGAGAGAGAGAGAGAGAGAGAGAGAGAGAGACCCTTACCATGCTCTATTGTGCGGTTTTCTCAAACCTGGAGGGGCAGAATTTCTGATTTCATTTAAAAGGAGAGTGTGGATGAAGGAACTCTTTTGTTCACTCAATTCCTGTAAATGAAACCAGAAATCCCATACGTCATGCCACGGGATCAGGTCTGGGAAGGGGGGCGCTGCAGCTGAAACTGCCCCCTTCCTGGACCTGACCTGACCTAACCCTCCACCCGCTCCTGTTACCATGTTGTTTTGCCCTCCACCGCCCCCCCGTTCCATCCTCCCCATCCTTCCTGCCTCCCCTGCCACCTTACCTTTGACGGCGGGCAGCTTTGGCTCCTCTGGCATCAGCAGGAAAGCTCCAGCTTTCTCGCCAGCGTTCCCAGCAGCACGCTACTGAAGCACCTTTTACAACTGGTGCTGACTTCTTTACAGCAGTCAGCGCCGGCGGAAGAGGTGCACCAACATCGCCCAGCCCGGATAAGATTGGGCCATAAGACACAGCTACGTTCCTCAAAAGCTTTCAAAAGTCACAAACGTATCTTCCAAATAATCCAAAATTGATTGACCTTGTTATTGGTGCCTCACTAGCATCCTCTGTTCTGGCCTCCCAGGTATCCCACTGATTAGTAATCTATCATCTGACACCGTTATCACAGTGACCTTTGTTTTCCTCTGTCGGCAACAAAGACCCTTCTGTAAGTCATTTCATTTCTGAGCAGGTTTGCATTTAAAATCAATACTGCTCTGATAGAACAGTCGAGACAGGAGGAGGTTCATGCTATCAGAGCTCTTAGCTCTGCTCCCACTCAATATTTTCCTCTTTCAGATCTGAACTAAGTGAACGTGTGATATAAGACATCAAGATGTGTTTGGGGGTTTTGTCTGAAAGTACTTCCTCAGATGGGTGCATCCCTGTCTGATAGAAAATGTTGTTTGGACCAATGTTTCAACATCATTTGGACATTGAGGGGCCAGGGCCCAACATGAGGCTTAGGTGGTGGACTAGTCTGCTGTTAAAAGTGGTCATCATACCCATAGCCATATGATACAATCCACTCAAAGGTTTTCCACGAGCCCATTAGGTTGTGGGTATTCTGGGCTTGACATTACATTACAGACCAAAAACTATAGAGCCGTGCAAAGTTTCTACGTTCATGCCCTGAAGGCTGTGAGTTCCGTGCCTACTCCTTTCTCCTCCCAAGACGGCAGATCAGCATCGTAGGGATTAGAAATGACATGGTGGGATACAAACAGGCAGGTAGAAGGTCCTTTGATGGTGCTATCTTTTTATTTAGGCAGGCATATACAGTCCTTTGTTAATAAAATCACAAATGGGGATTAGAGATTAAGAACATGTAGCTGCCCAGGTTAAGAGATTGTTAGAAGCGTAGTAATGACAGGTTTTATATATATGTTACTTATGTATTTTATTTTGTGTATTTATTTATTTATTGATGCCAATAAAGCTTGACTGACTACAGTTCTTTGTGGGCACTTCACCCATTTCTTACAGTCTCCTCTTCCTGGTCGCCCACTGACATTACTGTATCCTAGTGCTGTGAAAAAAGGGCAGGTCTTGCATTCATCATCATCAATTCATCATCATCATCATCATCATCATCATCATCATCATCATCATCAACCTTTATTAGGCATATATAAATAATAACAACCAGCAATATGACCACAATTTAACAACCGTGCCAGGTCAAACAGATAAAATCAATAAGACTTGGAAGTTTTGGTGGTGATGTGATGACGTCATCACGTCATCGCCAAAATGTCTGGGTTGCCGAGCTCTGCGCTGAAAGTGGGTTGTGGGTCAAAAACAATTTGGAATCACTGCCCTAAATCATAGCTGATTGTGTTGATCCATTAGGAGAAAACTCCACCACAATCCAAGTTCAGGAAGGGGTTTATTTAGGACCAACTAAAACTAACAAATTAAAGAACAACAAGCTTTTGAATTCTACAGATCTTTTTCTTTTCAGGCAGATGGTAGGCAAAAGAACAAGGAGGGGTGTGGGAAGGAGACAAACGTTTCCTGAATAAGTTCTGAACACTGTGTATGGCTTGTCATGCTGTTAGCCACAGCAGAACGATGTTTTCTTGCTCTCTCCGCTTCTGTGCATCTAAGGGAGGAAAACTCTGTGACGTGAATGCATTTGTCATGACTGACATATTGCATGCCTGTCATGTACTTTGAAGGTAGTAGCTGAGTACAGAATGATGTGCTGCGGTTCTCAGACTGTGACTGAAGCAGGATTTTAACCCAGGTACAAGTCCAATGCTGCCTCCACTGGGCCACTTGCATAGTGCACAGTTTTATTTTGTGCATTTGTCAAGGAAAGCCAAAAGTAAACCTGGGAAAAACAAACCTCGAGATGAATGATGTCAACAGGAGCGAATGCTGCAGAAGTGCACAGTACCGAGTGTGGCCACCAGAGGGAGCAGAGGCACCACCTCCAGAAGGATGTGAAGGCAAATGTGAAAACACCCAAAAGGATCCCAGCTACTACAGGTACCCACAGTGTAAATATAACAATACTGAAATGAGTCATTTTGAAAAGGAACAGATTCTACACAAATAGATTCTGTCTGAAATCCACGGGTGGGATCTAAGAGGCTAGAGTTCTCCTTCTCCTTCATATACATGGCTTATCTTCAGGGTAACTTTCTTCAAAATTTGACAGCACAAGGATGACAAGGCAGGCAATACAACTGATGGAATGCCAGATAACTACCAAATACATTCCAGAATGAAGCATTTATTCATTCTAGCAGCACTATCTTCTTCTCCAGGAAATATTGGACTTCCGTAGCCATCCATGGGACAATAGAAACATGGTAAATTGTAAACTGGGGTGGAATTCTCTATTTCAGCAGGGATATGCAGTTTCCCCACTCTGGTTCCACACACACAAAAGAAGCACAGCTGAGAGGCAGTGGAAATACAGTTTCAGAAGGGCGATCAATTCATGCAGTATGTATAGCCCTCCTATTTTAAAACTGTATCGATTCATATTCAGGTAGCAAATGCGGTGGTAGAACCAGGGGCATGAGGACCAGGGCTGGTGTGACCTGAGATGCCACCCATCATGCTGGGGGGGACGGGGACGCCCCTTACCATGATCCTCACACCATTTTCGCAAACCCAGAAGTGCAGGGCTTCCAGTTTTATTTAACGGGACTACGTGGATGCTACGTGGATGAAGGAGCTCCTTCATTAGTGCAGCCTTGTAAATAGAACCAGAAGTCCCGCATTTCTGGGTTTGCAAAAACCACGCAAAGAGTACTGTGAGAAGATCCATTTTCCACTCATGTCAGTGGGAAGCAGATCAATGCGCTCGTATCCGTGGCAGGCTGGTGGGAGGAGGAGGCAGCGGTAGCAGACTCAGGGTGAAGGGCACCCTGAATCCACCACCCCCACCCCCTCTGCCGCTGACACAAGTTGAATAGGTCACCTCATGGCTGGGCTGGCAGTGGTGAGGACCCTCAGCCAAATGCCTTTATAGGCACCCAAAGGTGCAGAGGAGGAGCCATACTGTCACCGGCCATCTTAAAAACTTTCAGTATTGCAATCTGCTGTCACTGCTAGTGACATTGCCAGCAGCAACAGGCTCATTGCATTATGGGAAATTCAAGATGGTGGGAACACTTTAGGTCAACGCCTACAAAGTTGAGGAAGGTTTATTACCTTAGCAAGTGCCTGAAACGCTTCCCTCAGTGCTGCATGCTTAATTTTTCTGATGGGGTGGGCACTATTGGAGAGAAGCGAGGGGCTAATAGGTAGGCCCTCCACAAATCCCAGTTCCTGGCACTGGGAAAGCTAAGCGGAAAATAGAAACATCCACAGCTCGAACTGCAGCCCTGCGCAGCTGCCTTCACGGTGCTCCAGAGCTCAGCAATGACAAAGATGTCATTGCCGAATGCGCCACAGATGCCCACGCACAACAAAGATCGGGCTCCACATGACACAGTCCCTGTAATTTGTACAGGAAACACTGGACACGTCCCCCTCCTTCAGGGCCACCACCAGAGTGGCCATGCTGAAGGAGGAGAGTTGTCCACTGCTGGCGCTGCTGCCTACCACCACCCGGTAAGGCTCCCTGTTGGGTACTGCTCCCAGCAAGCTAACCAGGTAATAGAGGGTAGCAGCAGCAGCAAATTTCCTCCTTGGTTTGGGGGCAGACATCCAGGAAACAAAATGGCACTGTGCACTGAAGAAGAATGGCATCCACTACTGCTGCCGCCCACAATACCTGGTTAGCTTGCTGGGGGCAGGACCCAACGGGAAGGCTTATGGGGCAGTGCTGGGTGGCAAAGGCAGCAGCAGACGTCCTTCCCCTTCTTTGGGGGTTGGCTGGGAGGCCTTTGAGCTGGCATGGGCGTCCAGCCACTGTCCATCTTGGCTGACTCCTGACACCAGCCCTGAGCAGATCCCATATTTGAATGTTCCCCCAAGTAAAAAAGCTCCTTGCATGTAGTGACATCACGAATCAGGGAGATGGATTTGTATAGAAATACAAGAACCTGTGAAGCCACATGAGCCCATTGACCCATCTGGCCCAGCAGCACTCTCCATGCAGACAAGTAGCAGCTTGCAACGATTTGAGAGTTATGGGATTTTCAGCCATGTAAAGTTGGAATGAAGAAATAAAGTTCTTACTAAAACCAGTGGTCTGTAGAAATTCCTTGAGACGAGGTAGCAGCTGTGAGCGCTAGTATCTTCAGGTATTTCTTCATTCCAACTTTACATGGCTGAAAATCCCATAACTCTCAAATCGTTGCAAATTGTTACATGCCATGGGAACCTCCACACTCAATTGAAGTAGCAGCTTGTCAAAATCTCAGGCAGATACCTCATCCCGGTCCTGCTACCTGTAGACCCATAAGTGGAGATGCTGGGGGCTGTTCTTACCTTGGAGGTCATCTTGCAGACTGTGAGCATTTGGGACAGGAACGTGTTTGTTTTTGCTTTTTCAGTCTATGTGAAAAATGCCCGGTACATAGATGGCGCTATATAAATAAATGATAAATCTTTTGGCTATGCAGCAGAAATGCTACAGACCTAATGTCACATCTCATGGCCTTTTGGCCCCACAGTTTACATGTTTTTTTTCTCTGTGCCCACGTGTGTGTGTGTGTGTGTGTGTGTGTGTGTGTGTGTGTGTGTGTGTGTGTGTGAGTGAGTGAGTGAGTGAGTGAGTGAGTGAGTGAGTGTTTGTGTGTGCGTGCGAGAGAGAGAGAGAGAGAGAATACTTCATGTATCTGATGACATCTGCTCTAGTCTATGAAACCATATACTGTACCACAATTTTTATGTTGGTCTTTAAGGTACCGCCAGACTGTATTATTTTGTAGGAAAGTACATGGCTACCCTGCTAGAATTAAATAAAATAGTAGTAGTAGTAGTAGTAGTAGTAGTAGTAGTAGTAGTAGTAGTAGTTATTTTATTATTATTATTATTATTATTATTATTACTATTAATGAGAATGTTGCATTTGTTCCTATTTAGTTCTGTTTTAAAACACCAGTGAAAAAAATGTATACTGAATGGGCGGAAAGCAGATGGTGCTGCAGTCCCCGCCGGGCCGGCTAGGTCATATCTCCTCTACTATCCGAGGAGGCCGATTAGGCCAGCCGCGGTTTACACTCGGGGAAGGGGACGAGCGTCCCCTTCCACGAGTAGACCTCCGGCCCAGCGGCAGAATGGCCGCCGGGGCTCAGGATCTGGCGGGCGGTCGTGGGCCGCCAGCCGGATCCTTGCGCTGGATTGCGCTGCCCAACAAGTAAAAGGTTAAAAAGTTAAAACAAATTAAAAACACAACTAAAAACCAAGCACACAGTTTAAAAACAACAATAACAGTATGACATTTCACCCAAGCCTATGGGCATCCTCAGGTAAGTTAAAGAGCCATGCTGGCTGTAAAAGATGCTAACTGACTGACAACCCAGCCGGCATTATAAGAGAAGAGACTGAAACATTACTGCTGTCCATGAGAGTTTTAGAAGTTGAATAAATATTTCCTAAAAATCAGTGAAATGTATCAGCTTCATCAAGGGGATACTTTGTGGTAATGAACTAGACCTGACCTGGGCTAGATGCAAACATGCTTCAGGATTGACAAACGCCACAGACAAACATGGACTTTGCAATGTTTTTGAAAGGTTTTTATTTACAGTGCTAAACAATATATATATTTATATTTCTCATCCTCATAATGTCTGTGCCATAGAAAATACTGCAGATGGGTCTGCTTTAATTTACAAAGAAAAACAACTCACGAACCTAAAGGGAATGAGAAAGAAATCAAATTTGGTCCCTAATCCTTTTTTTTTTTAGCCCAAATGAGGGGAAATAAACTCACTGGATCACATGTGACTTTACACATAAGAAACAAGCTTTGACTTCTGGAAGAAAAAAAAATCACCAGATCTAGCTTGCTGCCTGCCACATTATTACGCTTGTACAAAATGCATTAATAATTAAAATATTTGTCACTATGTTTGTTTTATTTTTTAAAAAACACATTTTCTTGTTTTAGTTTTCTTTTTTGCCTTTTCCTAGCAGAGTAAAAGGAGCCAGGCACAGGATAGCAAGACATCACTGCAAGATTCCCTGCCATACTACTTCCTGAATCCCAGATTTGATTTAACCCTTTCAGCACCATACAGTTTCCACACATTTTTGTGGAATTCTGTAAGGGGACAAAAAAAAAGAAAGAAGGGAAAGGGGAAACGTTTGTCTGGGGCAGGGAGCAGTTTTCAGAAGATGCGTCAAAAGCAGAGGCATGTGAGAATCTCAGTTAGGCAGCAGCTGTGAGATGGTGCTTGGCTGGGGAGGGGAAAAGGGAAGCAACATTTGCAGGTCATGGGGCTATCTGAATGGAGGGGGGGAAGGAGGATCAGTAGCTTGGGGGGGTGAAACGGTAGGGAGCACTGTAATATGGAACGGACCTTGGGGCTGGAGAAGATCTATCTTCAGCTTCCTCTGTCTGGCCTTGTTGGAGAGCATCTTCAATCCCTCCTCCTCCTTCTTCTCCTCATCTGCGACAACAGCACTGAAATGAGTGCCAGCCAGCACAGGTGGGAGGAACGAAGACGAGAAGACAGACGGACGGTGGAGAAGAGGAGGTGGATGGAAGGGAGGGTATCAAGCTGAAGAGCCATTTTCTGATTTCTTCCTCTTTGGGTTCACTTCGTCCTGCACAGAGAAAGAAAGAAGGATGTATTTGGTCAGGTGCAGATGAGTGATTCATAAGATGTGCTGGTCTCACAAAATTAAGAATGTGTATTGGAAGGGTTGATACATTTGTTGGTCAATCAGGTGTACAGAAGAAGTTCTGCAGACTTTTGAATGCCACAGGTTCTGCTTTAGGGAAAGATATTCCCAGAAAAAGAAAGAAACAAGACATGAAAAAGAACAGACATTTCTATCAGCACAGGACAGCAAGGGTAGGCGAGATGAAATTTCAATAGGGTTGCCTTGTCCAACATTTCTTAGAATGTATCCAAATAATCAGTACATTCATGCCTAAACTGCACTTTAATCTTTTGTTCACTGCAGTGACATCGCTAGCCCCCCTCCCCCGCTGCCCAGGGCCGGGTGACACCACCCCCCACATAGCGCCGCCCCCTCCTCACTTCTGGAAAGGCTCCATTTGGAACCTAACAGAAGCAAGGGCAGGCGGGAGGGCCCACCTCACGTGGGAAACACCACCGCGGTCGCTCCTCGCAAGCAGACCGTGCATGCCGCCAGGGGTGGTGGTCCTCCCTGCCCAATGACAGCTACACTGCTGGTTCACTCTAATGGATGGGAGAGCAAGGCTTTGTACAGGAAAAATCATACTGTTGCTTGCTCCTTAACAAATATATCAGAGTACATATGTGTTCAAGCACTGTAGAGTGGAGACACAACATTCAAAACACTAAATAGTGCAGAATGCGGAGGCCTGTGTGGTCACTGGGCCTTGGCGGTTCAATTCTCTCAGCTGCTTTGCTCCAACAGCTGCACTGGCTGCCAGTTCGTTTCCAACCCCAATTCAAGGTGCTGGTTGCGACTTTAAAGCCCTTTATGGTTTAGGATTAGGGTACTTGAGGGACCATCTCCTCCTATATACGCTGGCTCGCCCCCTGAGATCTTCAGAGAGGGCCCTTCTGCATGTGCCGCCCCTGTTGCAAGTCAGAGGGGCAGTGACGAGAAGTAGGGTCTTCTCTGTGGCAACACCACAATTGTGGAACATCGTCCCTTGCAGTTTAAGAACTGCCCCCTCCCTTGAGGTGTTCTGGCAGGCAGTAAAACCTTTTTTTTGTTTCAGTTGGCATATATTGTAATTGGGTGGGTTTATTATGATTGGGTGTTTTATTGTTTTTACCACGGCTTATCGCCAGCTTTTATGAATGTCCTCTTTTATGAATGCCCTTTAGTGCTGCTTTGTTGGCCTTTTATTGTTTTACTGCTTATTGCCACCTTTTGCTATGTTATTGCTGCTGTTTTGTTTTTTGCTGGTCACTATTTATTCTTGCGATCGATGATTTTATCGTTGTTCGCTGTTTTTATATGTGTTGGAGGCTGTTTTAATGTTTATTTTTATTTTGTTTTATGACAAAGTCTATATATTTGTATACTGTATTTTGCTAGCTGCCTTGGGCACCCACAGTGTGGGGGAAAGGCGGGGTATTAATGCATCAGTCAATCAATTATAAGGCAAACAAGGGAACTGTGTGCCAAAGAAAGGAGATCGCCTCATCAATGTTTACGTCTTTTTAAAAGACAAAATGAGTACACCGCTGGAACAGTAAGGAGCAACGTCTCCAAAGCAAAACAACGAGAGGTGCCTCCAAAGCTACACGAACTAGGGTAAGAACTGCCTTTTTTCATAGTACAAGGATAATTTGTAAAGTGCAATCTTGTGATTAATTTAATGTTTGCAATTTGGTATACACAGAAAATGCAAGATTCCTGCAACAGAAATTTGTTTTTTTTTAGGAAAGACAACTCGATGGTGTACAACACAAATGAGCAACAACTGGTGATGCCCAGGAGGAAAAAATACAATGTGTGGAAGGCCCCCTAGTGTCTGCTGGTATATCAGCCGATATATCAGTGATATCTGAACTATTGTCCCAGCTTCAACCGGGTTTCATCCCTTTATCATTGGGATCCTTAGTTTATCCCTTTATCAGTTCCATCCCACGGTTTGGGCTACCATGATGATCTGCACCTCTTGTCAGCACATCCGTTCTCATACAGGGTCTGAGTGAGAACTCAGATTCTCAGTTTCAGATGTGAATTCTGCCATGATTCCCAGAAACTACCAGCAAATACTGACAAAAGAATTCAAAAAGGCCTCAGCAATCTAAAGAGGAGAGAGATCCACACAAAATACCGTATTGGTCTGAGTATAAGACTCACTTTTTTCTCCTAATTTAAGTTTTTAAACTAGGGGGGCGTCTTATAATCAGGCATAAATTTAATGCCAGTGATTTAATTGATTTTTTTTAATAGCACCAAACTTTAAGGGTGCGTCTTATAATCAGGTGCGTCTTATACTCGGGACAATACGGGGTAGTTATCCTTAATATTCACCACATCAGATGTGTTTGTGAAACGACAGGCAGTGGGGCCTGCTGTGGTCATGGCACAGCTCCAAGCACACTGTTGATGCTGTAATAATATCTGCAGTTATATGAACAGTGATGTTTTGCTCAATGATGCAGCCCCCCCCATACACTTCCCCAGCTCCCAGTTAGGCAGAACAGATCCTCCCACTTGTGCTATTCTTAACGTTGTCTCCACTAACCTCTTCCTGCTTCTTCTCTGCGGATCGTTTTACTGCATGTGAGTCTGGCTCCTGTTCATTCTCATCATCTAGGCACGAAGGGGAAGAAAGGGCAAATCATATAAACAATAATTAAATCTAGTGAATTGTTCCATCTCACAACCCAACTCACAAACTACACCAGGTGCTCACTCTTACCTTCATCTTCTTCATCGTCATCATCCACATCCTCAGGATTTGCATCTTCATCATCTTCCTCTTCCTCAGCTCCATTTTCATCATCCTGCATAAGGCAAGCCCAGAGAAGGCACTTGTGACATTTTGCCCCGACATATTGAACTCTCGCTCTTACATACCTAATGCCACATTACATACTCACTCAGACCACAAACCTTTGAATGTCTACGCAGAAGTAAGTCCCACTGTGTTCAATGGGGCTTACTCCAAGTAAAGTGTGTATAAGGATTGCAGCCTCAGCCTTCCCCACAACATCTCTTTTTTGAGAGGGGAATTCCCCTCTGCAACATCGCACAAATCAACTTTTATTTATTTTATTACAGTTATGCCTCCTCTTCCTCCTCCTTCTGATTCCCAGGTAGTCTCGCAACCAGGCAATGTACAAGGCCAGACACGCTTGGCTTCAGTTGTTGAACTGTGACATCCCCTTCAGATTATTCACTTGACCTCTCTGATCTACTGAGGTTGCCAAGAATTCTCCTCTTCTGGTCACATCATGTCAGCTTTTTGATGTAGTTGTTGCTCTCTTGCTTCTCAAAGCACAGCTATCCTCTCTAAATGCATTTATGCATTGGTGTTGGAGGACAGGGGTGGTGGACGGAGGGGAGCTGGTGTCAAAGTTCCTAATATTTGTTATTTCTAACCATATGTAGATCAGTGTTAAGTTTTAATGGTAGGTGGGTTGATGTCTGTTAAACTGCAGATTTCTGTGTTGTGCAATCTGAAGGAAGGCATGTTGTTTTTTGTCCTGATGCCAATAAAGTTTTGGTTTGGTTTGGATTGGATTGGACAGGGGCATTCCAAGGGGCAGGCCTACTGGAGCATGTGCCGGAGGGCCCTGGCTAATCCACTGCAACCCATCACTGGTCACAGTGGGACTCATGGCAACGTAGGAGTTATTAACATTTGGAGCCACATGGTGACACTAGATTTTCATAACTCCAAGGCTGCCTTGGAGTCCTCCTGCTGCAACCGATAGGATCCTCCCAGAAGCCCTCTAGGATCACGTGGACCAATTCCTGAGCCTCTAGAAAGGAGAGAGCTCCTCTTCTCCCAAAAAGTCACGATGCCAGCCAGCTCACTAGAAATCCAGGGTGGCAAGGAGATGAACTTGACCCTACCTGCTGCCTCAGCCCAAGGTAAGCTGGGGTGGGGAGCAGGGGTTGAGCAGGGGAGGTGGGGAGTGCCAGGTTGGAGGAGAGCCAGGGCAGGTTACGCATGTGTGCACATGGGTCCAGGACCATGCCACACAGGACCTGGAACATCCTAGCACCAGCTTTGATGGGGAGGTTGGCAGTGGTGTGTGTGGGTGCTCATTCAGTGGCATAGCTAAGGGGGGTCCTGGAGGCCCAGGGCCCCAAGTGCCAGGCCTCTGGGGGGGGTTGCCATTTAATAATAATAAATTATTATTTATTGAATTATTTATTGAATTTATGTCCCACCTTTTTCCACCATAGAGGAACCCATTTTTATTAGGGTGTGTACTGTACTGTAAGGGTCTGAGGGGATGAAATATTACATTTCTGTGAATGTTTTGGGATTATTATTATTTATTGATTATTATCATAGTTAATATTATACATAATGAGTTTGTTGGGTCTCGAGGGGGGTGGCAAAAGTTCATGGGCACCAGGTGCACCAGACCCTAGCTCCTCCTCTGTGCTCATTCGGTGCATCTGACCCTCACAAGCTCCACAGCAATGCATGCATAATACACATGCATGCATACACATGAGAACCCTTGTCTAAAGCAGCCTACATCATAACAAAAAATTAAAAAATGCTGGAAAAGACATTATGTTGGGATGAACAGGAGCAGTTGCTGCCCCCCTACTAAATATATGTATGTATATTTATATATATTAGTATATGTATATATTAGTATATGTATATCTACTAAATATATGGTAAGTGAGGAAATTACAGCCCAGTCCTACCTTCAAGATATGCCAGTGTATCTCTACATACGCCATCACAATGGCCCCGCCAGTCCACCTGCTGATTGGCACGCCATGGATGCCAGTGCAACGTCAGAAAAATGCCATGCCAACATAATTTGGACACTGGTGCAACTCTGCCGGTGGAGAGGCCAAAATGGGAGGGAGATTGGGCATAATGTTGGAGGGACATGGGCGGGACGAAGAGGAATCAATGTGTGCCATATCCAAGCCCGCCTTCAGATATGCCCTTGACGCTGGAAAAATGCTACGCCAACAACAGAGCTGGCGTAGGTAGAAGTAAGCCTATTGGGAACAATGAGGGGGAACAGCAGGAAACTGCACTTCTTCCCACCACCCCCACTCACTTCTTAAAATGGAGCATAGGATACAGTGCAGTGAATTAGCACACTAAGACCAGTATACAAGCCCCCTGCCAGTGAGATTACAGCTCAGATGATAGGGCACATGGTACAGAGCTATACCTCTCTGGTCTCTCAAAGGGGAACTTTGGTGATGATAGGAACCATGGTAAGAGGGCACTTGGTGCACAAAGGGTGCACACTTTACACAAACAACCTCTTGTCCTTCACAACATGTATGGCAAGGTATTTGGTTAACACTTGTCTTCTCAGAATTCATATTACAAGTATTCTGCCTCAAGCAGACTCCAGGCACAAACACTCAACTAGAATCTCAATCTCAATACCTCACCACCTCAATGGGGGAAGCAAACACAACGTGCCCCACAGAGGTAAGCAAAGGGGAGGAGGGAATCCCATACTGCCACACATTGATGCTGCATCTCTGTTTCATGTCTCTACCCTCCCCCTCATTCTGACCCATCAGGATTATCACACATGGGTCTCTCTTTGCTATAAACTGTGTTGCCTAACCATCCCTTCATTTTGCAACAGTTAAGAGCACGAAGCCTGCTCCCTTATGGTGAATGCCAGGGACTCCAACCATTGCTACTGCTGACCAAACCGGTCCTCATCTGAATCCATTTTTTCAGGACTGCACTGTTGCCACAGGGGGCTGAATAGAGGTCCTCTGCCGAGTTTCACTGCTGCAACCCCAGAAGAACAGATAATGTTCCAATGACATCATACTGTCAACCCCAACCGGACACCAGCGCATGTACACTCTGGTAGCACCGGTCTTCCTCACAAACAATGAGTATGTCTCTCAAGCCAGAGAATAGGTGAACTGATGCTGTATCTGTTCCTTGCTACTCTCGCTGTGTTTTGTGTGACCAATACTGATGCCACGTCCTTGTCACTTTCACTCTCTCCTTACTCTCCACAGGCAGCTGTCCCACAGGCAAAGACACTCTGGAGATCCCAAGGAAAGCCTACAGCCTGCCTGCAGTAACCAGTGTGAATTACAGCTGTTGGCCAGTGAGGTTGTTGACCTCATTCCAGTCCCCCTGTGACTTTGCAAACTCCATGACAGACAGTGAACCAACTGGTGCAGCAATTCACTAGCACCTACTTGGATGTCTGTCTGTCTGTCTGTCACATAACTTGCAATGGCACAATACCCCTGCTGGGAATAGATGGTTGGCAATCCCTTGTGTTTTTCTTTCAGATGCTGCGGTATCACTGATACAGTTCAATAAAACCTTCAACTGGATCACACTTGTTGTCTCTTTGTTAGCAGAGAGAGATCCCTTCTTCCCACCCAATTTGTTTCTTACCTCAGCTGGTCTCAGGGTTGGACTCTGCAAAGAGAGGGACCTTTCTGCTCTCAGGGTGTGCAGCATCCACACTCCGTGACTCCTTCGGCTCCAGTGGGGGGGGGGGCAGACACTCCTCTATGGGTATGAACCCCGTTTTCTGCTGCCATAGTTGATGAGGCAGGCAGTTGCAGGGGGACAGAGAGGGCAGCATACTGACAGTCACGCCAGCAATGAAGGGCACAGGGTGTGTGTGAGTGTGGTTAGATGGGTGGGCTGCTGGAGGAGGCACCCTGTGTCACATGCTAGCCCAATGACTGGCCCATGCAATGCTCCCTCTGATAGGTTCATGTGCTACAGCCTCCCAGCCAGTGTGCCTGTTTGTGGTGATGCAAGGTGAGGGGGTGTTTGCCTGCCTCCTACTGTGGCTGGAAGTTAGAGAACGACTGTGTGGAGTAGCCAGTGTGTGTTCTAGACCAGCCTCATCTTCTTTTGCCCCTGCCATGGTTATTTCTGGCTAATCATGCAAACGGTGAGTGCCTTGCTGGTTAGGGCAAGTCCCTTGGCTGGGCTCAAATCCATCTTGCATGGCTCCCAGTCTGCAGCTTTGTACAATGAGCTACCTACACCATGCTTTACCTGAGTGCTGTTGAGGCTCCGCTTGTGGCTCATCCTAGTCCATCCTCTGACAAAAGGGTTCCTTCCAGGTGGTGAATGTCCCAACAGGGGCTCAAAGCATTACCATGGAGAGACTTCTGTGCTTGTTTCATACGGCTGCCTCTTCTGAGGGAGCAATTTCTCTACTCTTGCTCTGCTCAAAAAGGTATTCCTTGGATGTGTGCGCTTGTGTGTGTAGTGTCCTTGGGGCATGTCCCCTTGGTTGGCAGTGGTGCCTGATTCCACTAGCCCTTTCCTCATTAGGGGCTGGCAGGAGGGCTTTCCCCAGCGATGGCCACTCATTGGCCCTGCACCTGCCCCGCCCAGTGCTTGGTTGACCCTAGAGGTGCTTCTCTGGCCACTGGCACTGGGGCTGGATGGATGTGGTGATTGGCTCCTTGGATGTCACACTGACAATACGCCAACATTGCACCAATGACGTGCCAACATCAGGGTGCCTCTCCATGGATGATGGGCTGTGTCGGGGTTTCCATGGACACTGTCAGCATTATTGAGAGAGCTGCACCAGCATGGCATTGCCTGGAGGGGCTTAGGATACGATAGACATTGCAACGGTGTCCATGTGCCATCAGCATGGCATCTGAATAGGATTGGGCCATTTGTGATGCCAGAAGTCTATGTTTAGGACCTTCCTTCGATTAGGATTTCTCTCTCTATCTCTCATCCACAGGAGCTGCTTTACAGGTGGGAGAAGCAACACTGTGGGAGAGGGTTTTAGCCCTGTCCTCGCATGCCCTTTCCCTACTCTGAATCTGGAAGCTGCTATTAGCTCTCCAGAGGCGGGCAGGGAAGACAAGTTCAGAGGTGCAGCTTCCAGAGCATCTAGCATTCCAGAGCATTGGCCGCTGCTGGAAACAGAATGTTGTACAGTACTAGATAGACCTCAGTCTTATCCAGCAAGGCTTTTTTTCTGGCCCCAGGAAAGCCCTTCCCACACCATCACCCCTTTTTCTTTTAGGAACTGGTGCTTCATCCTCTTCTGATTTGCTTGATGTTAAAACATAAAAGGCTCTTTGGCAGTCATGCCGACAAAAAATCCACTTTCACTCCACCATCTTGGACTGCTTGTGCCTGTAGTTTCCCAGTAATCATTATAGAGGACAATCCCTCTAACTTCCAGATCCTGTTCAACTCACCCTCTCTTTGTGGTAAAGTCTAAAGAGATCAAGAGTGGTGGTGGATCGCAGCAGTTCATACCTGCCACATTATGGTTCCCCAAGGCCTAGAATTACTGACTTTTTTCCAGTAGAGGCTCGGTGACAAATAATAATGCATGGCAGACTACCACCACCCAAAACCAGAGGCGTTGCTAAAGAGGGGTTGGGGGGATGCAATGCCCCCAGGTGACAACTGCAGTCTCCTCACGAGGAGGAGCCGTGGCAGGATTTTAGCGCTTCGTGGCTGCTTTCTTTCAGCTGGAGGGCGCGTTTTTGTGGGCCCGCCCGCCCACCCTGAGTCCTAGAAGACTTGAAATAAAGCCTTCCAGGAATGCAGGGGGCAGGGAAATGACACAAAATGCATCATTCCCCCCCCTCGGGGGTGGGCTACCAATGCAAATGCCCAAACCAAAACAAAGCCCAGATGCAAGTCTCCCCATCACTGCATATCTATGCCAAGAGAAGCTGCACCTGTTGAATGTCTGCATGCTATGCAGCTCTCAACTGTACAGTGCTAAGAATATTCTTTAAATTCCTTGAAGGTCTGGCTTACAGCCCAATCCTATTGTAGGCTTATGGCTGTGGATCTCATGATCGACCGCCATAAGTCCTGGTAGGGTGCTAAAAGGCACACTGCTGTCGTGTGCTGTGGGACCATCAGTGCAAACAGTTGGAGGCTTTGTGCACATGACAGCAGCTTGCAGAAGCCCCTGTGGAGCAGGTAAAGTGGTGGCGGGGACAGTTCAGGGGAAGATCGAGGTGGGGAGCAGGGCAGACAGGGGGCTGGAATGGAAGGATCTCAGCGGCGGCAGCACACACCAAGATCCTATCCTCCTTTTCCCGGCCCTACACCCTCTGAGGCTCTTCGAACGTATGCCAGCTAAATAGCTGGCAGAGGTCCAAGGAGACCCATTGACAGCCAGGTGGCCTGCAGAGAGGTAAGTAAAAAACATAGGTAAGTCTGAACCCCCTCCCACCATAGGATGCAGCGCACACTCTGGCAGCGCAGCTGCATTGCGTAAACTAGTGGGGATAGGATTAGGGCATAAGTACTGCAGGCATCCCCTTTCTCTCCCCTTCCACATGATTTGATACGGCAGGAGAAAGAGAGCCATTTCCGTTCCCTGTTCCTATCCTTATCATTCAACTCATGGCTGGGAGCCCTGGAAATGTAAAACCCTGGAGGAGCAAAACTGCCCCTAGGCCCTTTCAGCGCTTTAAGCACACCAACAACAAAGGCCCATCAGGAGCACAAAGGTGCAAAACCAGCAAAGAAATTGTGTTCACTGTGGAGGAAGATGTGCACCTCATTTGAAGAGTGAAGGCAGAGGTAAACCAGGCTCAGCCTATGGTGACAACTCCCCACACCTCAGTTAGTTCTTCTTTTAATAGATGTCTCTATGCACCTTCTGCTTGCCCTCTTCTTTTTGATCTCATTGCTCACACAGAGACACACACAGGCTGCAATCCCATCCACACTTACCTGGGAGCAAGCCCTATTGACTTTAATGGAACTTACTTCTGAGTAGGCATGCATAGGATTGGACTGTCACATACCGTGCTCCTCCAGGAAACACATATATGATTACCTCAATTATTTCCTTCTTTTCTTTGCGAGCAGACTTTTCCTCATGTTTCTCTTTCTTTTCTTTCAGATCCTAAAAAAATGGGATGAGAAATATATTAGTTTAATATTGAACAGACTTAAAGAGAAACTAGTATAACAAGATCTGGTGACGAAATAATGAAACAAGTGAAGAAGAGAATGTGACTCAGTAACTGGATTAGGAGGACAGATACTGAAACGGAAAAGCAATATGGTTACAAATTGCAAAAAGGAAAGATTTGTTTTACAGTTGTTTTGTAGATTGTATTTTTAAAACCCACAATATATTATTGCGATCAAGAGGCTGTCAGATGTTCACACTCTGTGACAAATGAGAAAATCTGGAAAATACATGGAAGCCTCAGGGCAGAAGAGTAACTAAAGGACTGGCAACATTCAGTAACTGGGATGTAATTTACCTGTATTCAGGGCTAGCCCATGACGTTTTGGTGAAAATCCAACTGACATCCCCCCCCACACACACACTAATTGCAATGGCACAATGTAACAGTCCGCTGTCATGCTCTTGTGCAGCAGCTTCGAGTCATTTCATTGGAGCTTGCACAGAACTTCCCAGTGGACTGTGCCCTTTGTAAGCTAAATTTAAAAACAAGTTATCTATACATACATCACCTTCTTGTGCAAGCAGAATGGACAAAGGGTAGAAATAATTAATCTTGGGGAGGAGTCCCAGGACTAACACAGAATTTCCCTTTGTATCTTTTGATACAAATATCAGTTTGTACCTGCACAGGTTGCTACTGAACCTCGGCACCCGTTCCAGTAGACCCAACAATTGTGCACTAAATCAACTTCACCTTAGATAAGCCCTCTAGGGGAAACCTGGGTAAAGGAAGCCTTTATGTGAAGAAACATCCCCACCCCTATGAGGCTATCCTATAAATTTCCACTAGAGGGTATCATGGCCTTTTTCGAAAACAATTAAAACCAGGCACAAATGGAGATGGAACACTGGCCTAGATACATGCTAGTCTCACTGGGATTGATCATGTTGGTGTCACATCAGCATCTGAAATTTCCACTGTCAGTCCTGTACACCGAACGAACCTTATGCTAAGCATCCCTCAAAGAAGCTTCTCCCTCATAAAAGGCACATGCTCTCTTAAGCAGAAATATTTTCTCAGGTGGATCATATGCTCCCTCCCCAAAGACAGGATCATAATAGACTGAGGGCTGAAGGCACCATTCTGTGTTTTGTTTTACAGGCAATCTCAAAGACTTTCCCCCTGTGACCGATGGTAATTTTTTGAACTCCCAGCTGAAATGTTACATGGAGATTTTCATGACTGGATACAATTGCCAGGGTTTTTGGAAGTATGGGTTCTGCAGCCATGTAGACAGTATAATGAAGAAATAAAAATCTTTCAAACCACAGTTGTATGGTGAATTTCTTTAAATGCCTGGTTAAATGCCTCCCAGCTGAAAGTTCTGAGGAATGGTTGTCCTCCTAGCCCATAAAGCCTCCCACAATTTACCGTATGTAGAATGTAAAATCTGTCACTGACATTGCACAGGGATGTAATCTAAGAGAAAACAGGGGGGGGGGACTGGGGAAACCGTCATGGACGAGTGGTTCATCCACCTCTGCTGAGGATATGGTAAACCTGGGGGGGGGAATTGAGCCCATATAAAAGGGGGGGCACCAGGGAGCAGGGTTTTGATTCTGCAAAGCAATCTGCACTTTGCTGACACTCTGGGGAAGAAAACAGTCCTACCACCCTGTGTAGAAAAGTATTCTATTCTGACATTCTTTGTATCTTTGATTTTCTCATTCAAAGCAAGCAAGGGGAGCACAGCAAGGCTGAGCTGCCTGCAGTATTTAACCTTTATCCCCATGTCCCTGGCTGCCCTTAGGGTTGCTTTAATTATTTATTTTCCCTGCAGAGCAGGAGAGGGGCCTGCATCACAAGTAAGAACACATTGTGCAAGACTCAAGCCCCAGGACACAGATTATTACAGTTTCCCTTTCCTATTTATCTTCCTCTTCTCCCTCCTTTCTGGCAAGTTAGGAGAATTGTATGGCCTGGTATCTCCGGCTATCCTGACCTGGTCAGATATGAATATACATTGGTAGGAGGGAGATTTAAATTTATATATATATACATCATTTTTCTGCTAAATTGAGTGAAAGCTAGATGCAAAACTCCTCTTGATGCCATCAAGTTGATGGTAATCTTTGCGAAACTGTCAAAACCTTGCAATGGGGTTGGTAGTATTGGACACCTTTTTAATTGCTCTCTTCTCTATCCCTTCAATCAACCTTTCTCCCCGCCTTCATCGACTTTTCATAAAACTAGCCTGCCACAAACAAATACAATCTGGAGCAAATCCCACTTGTCGCTACCTTCCTCCTCACAGAAATCACGAAGTTTTTTTTGTGAAGGTTTGTGATTTTTACAGTTTGGAGAGATCCTGCCCCACAACCACCAAAGGCAACCTGCTTTCCTGCTTCACATAATACCAACATTACATTCGACTTGGGCAGCGTTCTTGCAAATCCTACAATGATTCTCATGACACGGAACGACACGTGTCTCTGCTGTTGCCCAGACTGAGAAACATAAAACACCCTCCCTGAGGGGCACCAAAGCAGCAAATACAGAAAGACCTAATCCTGTTCTTCAGAGAGAACAGAAACATGCTAGGAGAGACGGATCCATATGCTGACAGCTTGGCAGACGCCCGCACGCTCTTCAGTCGCCTTCCATCTTTTCCTGGCTTTGTTGCGCGTAGCCGCCTTGCCGTTTGATTCCTAATAAAGCGACCCGGTTAGCCTCCTCTATGCTCCAAAAGGGCCGGACGGCCAAACCCCTTCCTAGCACCTAGGCACCCACCTGCCCACACACCTGCCACCCAGCACGGCACATGATTTGAAAGGCGAACCTCTCTCTCTGTCTAAACTCAATGGGGCTTAAAAACAAAGCAATGATCATCTCAACGGAATCGTGATTGCAGCCTGTGCCACACACAGCCAAGAGCGCTGAACTGACATGTCTATTCTTCCACCGTTTTCCCTTCGCAAAATCCAGGGGACCTCCTCCTCGGGCAAAAAACAAACACTCGCTGCTGGGACAGCCAAGTGCACTTGGGATTAAAAACCACAAAGGTGAGGGGAGCGAGGTGGGAGAGTAGAACCCAGATCATGCACACGACGCCGCTGTCCCCCCTCTCGTGTTCCTTTTTTTCTGATCCGAGTTAAAGAAGGGTCGTTACTTAGGAGGCATTTCAAGGAAACGAGATAGGAAGAGCAGGACTCTGCTAGGAAGACGAATGGAAGGGCGGCGGAAGGAAGGCGAGGGAGGGAGGGAGGGAGCGGAGAGAGAAATAAACGCGGCGGCGGGAGGGGGGGGAAGCAAAGGAGGGCGAGGAGAGGCGACAAGGCGCGCACAAGCCTCCTGCGCTCGAGTCTTTCTTTCCCCTTCGCAGAAGCTGCTTCCCCGCAACAATCTCCGTGCACTTTGCAACCATTCCTGGCTTGGCCAGACTTCGGGCTCCGATTGCCTGCCTGCCTGCCTCTTTTCAATCAAGCAAGGGAGGTGGCGGCGGGTTTGTCCTCCTGGTGCTGTGATCCGAGCTTCCTTCTCTCACCTTGGCCCCCAGCTCCACCGGAGCCTCCTCGGCGGGCTTCGCCTTCTCCTTCGCCTTCTCCGACATCCTGGGGCGGCTGCGAGAGAAACAAGCCAAGAGCGAGCGGGCGGGAAAGAGGGGCAACGGCGCGCTGGGCAGTGTGGGACCGGGAGCCGCTTCAAAGCTCTCAGCCAGCGACAGCTGCTAGGGCTGTTCTTGTCCTGGGCGCCACAGCCACAGGGTCTTCCTCTCCCGCGATGGGGCTATGCCAGAAAAAGGGGATTTATACACCACACGGTGACGAGGAAAGCAAGGTGGGAGGGACCCGCGGAAAGGGAGGGGGACTGGGAGGGATAAGGGAGAGGAGGGAGGGATGAATGCAAAGACCGGAGGAGCAGGCAGGCTGCTGAGGGGGGAAGCAGAATAAATGGCCTGGGTGGGAAGCGGGACGCTACGCGGCTTTGCAGAAACGCAAACTGCATCTCTAGGGGAGGTTACGTGGTCCAGGGCTGGCACACTGAAGCCTCCGTGCCGCTGGGGAACCTCCTCCTGTTCTTTCTCCTCTGTTCCTTTGTTTGCCCTCTCTCCGTCGCTTACTTACTCCACCTACACAAGAGCCATGCGCGCCCTTTGTGCTGCTCTGTGTTAATTAATTAATTCAGAATAATAACTGGAACGAAAATAGCATGGGATATTATTATTAATAATAATAAGGCATAGTGGAGCCTGGGGAATGATACTCCCTCACCTAGCAAGCATCCTTCTCTAGGCTTCTTCTGGGCACATGCTCTCTTAAGTAGATAGCAGAATGAATCCTCCTTCTCAGATTCCACCACCATGTGCTTTGATGAAGCAAAATGGATTCGTCCTTGGCTTGGCCAAAACTTCCTAGCTTCCTTCACTGTGGCCAGCCAGAAACCACTAGTTCAGGACATTTGAATTCTCCATGGTACCAGATGAGAAGGAGAGATAGAGAGCACTGAGCGGCATCTAAATATATTGCTGCCACTGTTGTGTGGGGTACACTGTATCCCAAATCCACAAACAACCTCTCCCAGCAGCTTCAAATAGATGCTAAATAGCATGGGAGACAAGATGGTAGCAGGTAGGACCTCAAAAGGCAGAACAGTAGTCCCCCAGCATCACCTTCTGGCTGTGACTCAACAAGTAGGAATGGCGCCACCATAATACAGTGTATCAAGCAGGTAAAGGGTGTCCGAAAGAGTACTCATATGGCTGGTGGGAGGCTGGCAAGGCCCTGTCACCAGCAGAAGGCGTGGCCTGTGGCCACGCCAGAGCGGAGCCTGAGACGGCTCTGCATCCAGTGCTATGGCATAGGGCATGCTGGGGAACTCATCCCACGTGGTGGCGGCAGAAGCGGCCATCAGGCCTGAACAATGGCTGGTGCTGCTGGGAGGCAATCTGACCAGCCCCCACCCCAGTGAATACTCCTCTCCTGACAGAGGAGGGGAAGCATTGGATGGGGGCAGAGACAAGGGAGGGGTAGCAGAAAGGGGCAAGGTCCCTTTAGGCCCACAGGGTGGCCTCAAGGAATAAAGGCAGAGCCCTGAGGCCGATGAGGAGAACACTCCCTGAGGACTGGGAGGTGGCTGGGGAGACACTGTTGCCGCCACCAGTCCCAAGACTGGGAACTACTAAGCCCAGGAGGAGTCCAGGGTTCGGCAACCGCCTCGGCCGGTGCATGTCTGAGTCCTCCTCATTGCCTCCCCAGCCGGATCAACCAAGGCCACCATGCAAACCTCTCACATGGCTCGTCCAGCCCCCCCCCCAGTAGCAGGAGACAGCAGGCACCTCGACTTTCGGCCCCCTGGCCCCAACAAGGTCCCCCAGGCACTTGGGACGGACAGTGTTGTGGAGAATATGAACATTGTCCCCCGGGGCCCCACCCGCCCACTGAGCAGAACTGTCAATGATAGGAAGGCCCTGGAGAAGGGGAGCGATGGCCACCCTCACCCAGTTCATACTGTGCCTGGCCGCACATCAGAGCCAGCTGGTACAAGAGCTGTACAAACAATCCTGCAAGGACCAGGCTGCCTTGGTGCAAAGTCTACAAGAGGGCTTCACAGGCGCCTGAACCCGCTAGGAGGGCCCCCCCAGTATCACCTCATGAAATTGACATGGGAAGATGACATGGAGATCTTCCTCGTAACGTTTAAATGGATGGCCAACATGGCCCAATAGCCTGGGCCCTAGTGGTCTTATATGCCAGGATGGTGTAGTGGTTTGGGAGTCAGACTTAGACCTGGAAGATTCAGGTTCAAATCCCTGCTCAGCCACGAAGCTTCCTGGGTGACCTTGGGCCAGTCACTCTCTCTCAGCCCCACCTACCTCACAGGGTTGTTGTGAGGACAAAAAGGAGGGGAGGAACTATGTACACCACTCTGAGCTCCTTGGAGGAAGGGCGGTATAAAAATGTGAAAAATAAATAAATAAATATTCTAGAGCCGTACCTCGTGAGCCCCGTGAAAAATGGTGTGGAGGACCCCAAGGACGTGAGAGATTACGACAAGCTTAAAGAAGCCATCCTAGACTGATATGGCATCTCAGAGGATTTCTTCCGGGCTAGGTTTTGAGACATTAGGTTTAAGCGAGGGGACCAGTCCCATGCCATGATCACCGAGATCTGGGAGGCCCCAATTTGCTGGCTGAAACCTGCTACTGAGGGGTGAGACCCACATCGTGGATAAGGTGTTGTTGGACCAGGCCTACCAAGTTATGCCCAGCGAGGCATGTCTGGGTAAACCGCCACTGATCAGCTAATCTGCGAACAGCCACCCATCTCTTCAATAACGACCTTGTGGCTGAAGGCCTAGAAGCTCTGTGGGAGAAGCAGACTGAACCTCTGGACCCAGACTGCCCAAAGAAAGACAGCCCTCCTTTGGATGGATGCACTCGGCCACCACTGTGAGGATGGTCTTACGAGCGACCGCCCCCCAGGGCCTGTTATCCATGCTGGACAAGGCTTCCCCAGAAATGACTGGAGGAGCACCTGCCTGCAGGGCCGAAAGCTCGACCCACCACAAACCATCCCCCAAAGACCAAGAGGCAAATCCATAATCAAATGAGGCATTACAAGTGTGAGTGCCCTTTCATGGAGTGTGAGCTGGGGTGGGTGGCTATCTGTAGTAGATAGTGGAGTATGCCACCTGAGTACCCTGAGGCCATCCCCTTGCATTTGTTCACCCAAGTAGGGTTGCCTAGGGAGATTTTGACTGACTGGGAAAAGGTTTTCACATTTGCTTGCTTGCTTGCTTTATTTATTTATTTATTTCACATTCACCTTTGCAATACCCTGGGCATCACACAAAGCTTCATGTCCATCTATCACCTTCAAACTGATGGGCTCGTTGAAAGGTTCAATCAGACCTTGAAGACCATGATTTGGAAGTTTGCGTGAGAACATACTGCCTGCTGGGACATGTATCTGGATGCTGTCTTGTTTGCTGTGCGGGAGACACCCCCCCCCAAGTGTCCACCAGCCTGGCCCCCTTTGACCTCCTCTATGGGTGCCACCCCGGGGGGAGGAGTATTGCAGGAGGAGAGGAGTATTGCGGGAGGAGTGGGCCAACTCACAAGGGACCCCACCAGTGCCCATAAGCACCTACATGTCCCCATTGCGAGAAACCCTAGAGACTGACCAGGCCCTAGCCAACAGGAACCTTGCAAGAGCCCAAGACCAGCAAAAGCAGTACTACCTGACAGGTCAGCCCGCGAATGGCTGCTGCAAGAAGGGAACCAGGTGCAAGGGGTGCTGTTTCCAGGGCAACCCCCAAGTCCCTGGGTGGGACCATTCCCAGTAAAGAAGGCCCTGGGGCCCCATACCTATGAAATCTGGTGCAGCCCCCATGCCATCCAGAGGCATGGATTAATCATTAATCATCTGAAGGTCTGGCAGAAGCCCCTGAATGAACCCCAATCGGTCCTAGCTGAGCTGATGGGGGATTCGGAAGAGGAAGTCAGTGACTGGAGTATGTGTGCTGTCAGGGGGCATGGGCTCCCCACCTTCGGGGAGACCTTGTCACTGGAGCAACACCTCCAACTCCAGGGGCTCCTGGCAGAATTCTCACATGGGTTCTCCCCAATGTACGTAGGGTTGTATGTTCTCCCGGACACATGACTGTACTGCATCATGAGATCACAACACACACACCCTCAGGGACAGTTGTGAGGTCAGCATGGCGCCCTCTGACCCAAAGACGCTGGGAGGCCATGGACACGAAGGTCAAAGACATGCTGCCACCAGGGGTGATCAAACCCTCCTGCAGCAATTGGAGGAGCCCCATAGTGCTTGCCTTGAAGCTGGACAGGTCAAGACGGTTTTGCATAGACTTTCATGAGGCTAAAAAAAAAAAAGCCCAAGTCTGACACATACCCCATGCTGTGGGCCAATGTGTTGCAGCTAGACCAAATCGAGGAAGCCTGTTTTATGTCATCCCTAGACCTGACGAAGAGCTATTGGCAGGTCCCCTGCACACACAGGACCGAGAAAAGACTGTGCTGGCAACACCTCGAGGACTCTTCCAGTTCATGGTCATGCTCTTTGGTCTCCACACCCATGGGGTGGCGATGACATTTCAGAGGTTGGTGGATCAGGTGTTGGGGGCCTGTCAAGCTTTTTGTGTGGCGTATATTGATGATATTCTTGTCTTCAACAGGACCTGGGACCAACACCTGCAGCATCTGCAGTCGGTGATGGCAGCCCTGCAAGATGCTGGGCTCAGGGCCAACACCAAGAACAGCCTCTTGGGGGCCGGCTCCCTCTGATATGTGGGGCATGTAATAGGGCAGGGCTGGATCCACCCATAGCCCGAAAAAGTAGAGACACCGATTACTTCTCCCCAGCCCCGAAACCGAAAGGAGCTGAGGTGATTCCTGGGTCCAGCAGGATACTCCAGTCATTTTATCCGCCACTTTGCCTCCCTGGCGATCCCACTGACTTTTATGAGGGCCGCCTTCAGATGGACTGCGACTGCACAGGTCGCTTTCCTAGACCTCGAAACAGCCCTTCTCCACCACCCTATGTTACACAGTCCCACCTTCTCTCACCCATTTGTTGTGCAAACCGACGCCTCTGCAAGCGGCCTGGGCACTGTACTCGTACAAGGTCACGATGAGGAAGAGCGCCTGGTCACATACTTGAGCTGAAAGCTCCAGCCCACTGAGAGGCATTACGCTACAACGGAACACGAAGCTCTCACCATGAAATGGGTTGTGACAACCTGGAAATACTACCTGGCAACCGCTTCATCCTGGCGACAGACCATGCACCCCTTCTATGGACACACCACATAAGGGAGCATAACAACCGGGTCTTACGCTGGTACCTGACCTTTCTCCCGTATGACTTCACAACACAGCACCAAAAGGGCTTGTGTCACCTGAATGCCAACTACTTCTCCCGCCTTTTTGAGGACAGTGACCCCACAGGGACCATCTCGAGATGTGGAGGGGGTGTCTATCCAGGAGAGTACCCACCCAGCTGGTGGGAGGCTGGCGAGGCCCTGCCACCAACAGAAGACGTAGCCCTACCGGAGCGGGACTAAGGTGGCTCCACATCCAGCACTACAGTGCATGCTCGGGCGCTCCTCGTCTTGAGTGGTGGAAGCAGCCAGCAGGCCTCAATGGCACTACGGCGCCGCTGGGAAGTGACCTGCACGGCCTCCACCCTAGTGGAGCAAAGGCAGTTGGGCCGCCTAGAGCTGGCAAACACTCCTCCCCTGACAGAGGAGGGGAAGCATTGGACAGAGGTGGGGACTAGGGAGGGGGTAGCAGAAAGAGGCAAGGCTCCTTTAGGCCTGCAGGGTGGCCGGAAGGGGCTGGCCTCCTGGCTGGCCTTGAAGAATATAGGTGGCAACCCAAAGCCAATGAGGAGGAGAACACTCCTTGAGGACTGGGAAGTGGTTGGGGAGATGCTGTCACTGCCACCAGTCCCAAGACTGGGAACTAAGCCCAGGAGTAGGGTCCAGGCCAGGGTGCAGCAACCCACTTCCCCAGTGCATGTCTGAGGCCTCCTCATTGTCTCCTGGCCAGCTCGACCAAAGCGAGAGTGCGAACCCCTCACATGACTCACCTGGACCCCCAGCAGCAGGCGCTTGGACTCTCAGCCCCAGGGCCCAACAAGTCCCATCAGGCACTCAGGACAGATAAGGGGAATAAAATTTGTGCTGTGTTGGACATTTTGGGTAACCTGGGATTGCCACACCTGTTTCATTCACTCTTTACAAGGATTTCACACCATGTCATCATCCATCAGGTCTGTGCTGTAGGAATGGGGGCGGGGGGCCCCTGGGCAGCACGCAGGGGCATCTTACGGGTGGCTGGGGGCGGCAAAATGGTGGCGGTGACGAGAAACACGTTGGTCGAGGCGGTGGCAGAACAGCTCGGAGGAGCCAGGAGAAGTCTCCTGCTGCCTCTGTGCCGCGGCTTGTTGTGGGCCCACCCTCCCAGTCCCCGAGAGACGTTTGGCTCCGGCTGACGTAACTCGGGAGCGGGGTGAGTGATGTCAGTCATCATGGGGGCAGTGGCATTGCTACGACACTTCATCAGGTGTCCCCCTGTATTTTCCTCAAACTGAAATCACCCACATTTTATATTAACATTCTACTTTTTTGGATAACTTTTTTGAGAATGGCAGCCTGTACAAATGACCACATGGTGTTAGCGCAACTGCTCTGTGCTTCATTAAAACAATGATTCCCAATGGTTTTTTAATAGCCTCAGGGCTTGAGGCAATTACTTATCTGATCTTTCCATCACCTGTGGGGACCCACCAGAAATTGGGTCGCAACCCACCAAGTGGGTCCCAACCCACAGTTTGAGAAACACTGTTTTAGATGCATGGTAAAAGAGGGAGTGTCAGTCAGTAAACTGAGTCCCAGCAATGCTCCACTATGCACTGCACGCTAGCATGGATGAGACATAGCAGCACAGTGCAAGTGCCCTAAAACAACTGAGATGTGGAAGGAAACTTGACATTCCACATATGACTCAAGTGGAAAAACAACAACCAACTGGCACTACAAGGAACACATCTGGAAGTGCCCCTAGTGGCAATGCTGAATGTCATTGGGGCAACTCCATATTTGTCACTGCCTTTTTGCATCTCGGACTTCTACATCTGATGCATCATAAAACATGCAACAAGTCCTTATAACCTTTTCCTCTGAGTTCTCTTTGCAGCATTGGGCAGCATTTTGTAATGTTCAGGTACAGCTTTTTTCTTGAGCTAGGGAAGAAGAAACTTCACAATAAAAATACAACAGCTAAAAGAGCTTTATTTCCAGCGTTCTGTACTCCATTTCCCCTAAGAGATTTGTCTGTAGAAAGTGCCATAAGCAGAGAAGGATGAACAAAACATAGATTGCCATAAATGTGCCTGTTCTGTTAGAAAAATGGGATCTACATTTTTTAAGTGCCTATATTAATACATTTAGCAAAATAAGCCTAAATTGATCAATCTAGTAAGTTAAAGGCTAAAGAGGGGGTCAAAATAACCTTTAAGATCTCCAGCTAACATGACCTGGGAAAATATTCCTCCCAGTTTACCAGAAACAGAGCTGCTGAGTTCTGGAATAAGGAATACTCTTGTGAAACACTCAAAATCTGGCAATCTTTCTTCTGGCCATAGCCATTAAGTAAAGAAATCCTACCCCCGCCCTTTACAGAAATGCCCCATGCAAAATATATATCAAATTGATATATGATAAATATAATATAAATCATTATATGGCATATAAATACTATAAAGCAAAATTAGATTAATTACCTCAAAAATGTCCAACTCACCAGAAAGTTTATCCCCCTTGATAATATTTCATAAAATATTTTCCATCCATGAAACTGCTGCTCATCAAAACAGGGCAAGTTATGTGGGCTTATTATGGCTACATTGTTCATGTTTTCTTACAGCGCCCTAAAGAAGAAGACTAAAATGTATTCATTGGGTGTATATATTTTTGGTTGCTGCAGCAAGCAGTAGCAAGGGTAGAATAGTAGTAAAATAGATGGGTGCCGTAGCAGGACACATTCTTTCAACAGGGGTTGCTAAGACTTGCATTTACACGCACATACACGCAAAATCTGGTGGTAGTAGAGAGTGTATCTTTTAACATAAATACTTGAGTTCCATAGGCTTTGAAATGTGGAGCAGGCAATCTTTGTCATTTTTTATGTTTTTGTTTTTGCTTTAAATCAAGCTGGGTGGCAACAGTTGCATGGATGCCTACAGTAATGGCCTGTGTGTAGGTGCATACTTCCATCTGCTATCCCACTCTGAAAAATACATCTAGATAGACTCTATTTGGAGCTGTCTGAACAGTAGTCACATTATTGTGAAGTGAACCCTTTGTTGAAGAAGCCCTTGTTAGACCCTACCACCCTTTATAACTTTCAGCCAGTCTCAAACTTGCCATTTTTGGGCAAAGTGTTAGAATGAACAGTAATGACCCAATTCCAAACATTTGAACAATCATGGTTATTTTGAACATTTTCAGCCTGGGTTTAGGCACAGTTGGGTACAGAAACAGCCTGCGTTGCCCTGGTAGACAACCTGCACTGGGAGCAAGACTAGGATGGTGCAACTTGTTGTTTCAGCAATACTTCTCAGCAGCTTTTAATAACATTGAGAGCACAATTCTAACGAAGTATCTGTCAGGCATCCCAGGGCCGCCCGCTAGATCCTAACCCCGTTCCAAGCCACTCTGGAGTGGCCTGGAGGTCTACTTGGGGGATGGGGACATTCGTCCCCTTCCCCCGGTGTAAACCGGGAAAAGCCTGATGGGCCTCCACGGATTTCCGCTGGCAGAAGTAGGAGGAGGCCATGTAAAGGCTGTGCCAGCCGGAATGGGGACGGGGATATGGCAGACGCCATCCCCACCCCCTCCCGGGCTGGCACAACCAATGGCCTCCTATCTCTCGCCGCCCGGACTGCCCTTGCGGCTGCCAGGGGATCCCTTACCTTCCTCCAGTGGCCGCATGGGAGATCCGGAGCCGGAGTAAGGGCTGCCGGTCTAGTGCCGGCGGCCCTTACTCTAGAGTCGGCGCAAACGTGCTCTACGGCACGTTCACGACAGTTTCGGGCGGCAGAGAACTTGCTCCGCTACTCGAACTCTCCGTTGGATTGCGTTGTGACTGTGATATCCTTTGGGGCCAGGAATGGTGGGCATCGAATTATGATGGCCCCATTCTAACTTGTTAAATCAGTCCCAGAAGGTGATACTGCTGCTCAGTTCCTCGGCCTTTGAGGTTCTACCTTGTCTCCCATGCTATTTCACATCTACATGAAGCTATTATGAGAGGTTGTTTGGGGATTTGGGGTACAGTGTCCTCTCTCCCATCTGGTACAATGGAGGTTGTACACATCAGCGTCACTGGGCTGGTTGTTACCCAGAAGTTTTGGTGGCGACACGATGACATCATAATGTGTCACCCAATGCGGTAACCTGGAAGTTTCGGCCCCACACTTGCTCTGGACCTCGTTGTTGCTTCACACTCTCGCCGCTGGTCATGGCTGTGGCCGGGAGTGTACATGCCAACCTAACTTTGACTAGTGTGCCAGCTGTGCCCTTTCTTGAAGAAGGCGAATCTGGCCACAGTAATCCATGCCCTAGTAACATCAAGTCTGGATTACTGTAACATTGTCTACGTGAGGCAGCCCTTGAAAATTATCTGGAAACTTCAACTGGTACAGAATGTGGTGGCCAGGATCCCTTCTGGTCCACTGGTCTGAGACCGTGCTACACTGGTGCTTTTTCATCTGCACAGATTACCAGAATGTTTCCAGACCCAATTCAAGGTGCTGGTAATTGCCTTTAAAGCCTTACATGGCTCAGGGCCGGATACTTGAAGGACTGACTTCTTCCACGTGAACCTGCCCATTCACCACATGTACCATCAGAGGTTCTGCTCCACACCCTGTCATCTTCTGATATACAGTTGACAGAAATGCAGGACAAGGCTTTCTTGGTAGCAGCACCCAGGTTACAGAATTCCCTCCCACAAGGAAGTCAGATGGCCAAATCACTATCAACTTTGAGAAGGGCAGCAGAAGCACTTTGTTTCATCTAGCCTTTCTTTATTCCTCTTGTATATGCTCCCAGGTTTAAATTTGAATTCTTAAATTGATTTTTGTTAATTTGCTACTTGCTTTACTTTGTTGCAATTTTTAATTTGTAGACTTTGATTTTTGTATTTTTTAAACTATATTGTCTGTCTTGGTTGTTGGCTACCCTACCCTACCCTGATGGTCCTATGGACTGAAGAGCTGTGGGATACAAGTATTTTAAATAAGTAACTTATTCTGTTCCACCAAAACAAAATCAACCAGTCCTGTGGCACCTTGAAGACTTATCCTTTTATTGTGGCATGATCTTTGAGAGGCAAGACTCCTGCTTCATGAGATGTAGAAGCCTGGCATACCTACAATAAAATTAATGGTGTTTGAAGGCACCAAAGGCCTCTGGAATATTTCTAGGATCCAAGGAGAGATGGGACTGTAGGTGTTTATGCTATGAATGTGGTAATTTAAAGCCCTAAATCTCACCGAGTTCTGAGGTGGAAAGACCTGGACTGTATTGCAGCAGTCTACAGGTAAAGGTTCTCATAATGGAACGCTTTTTTAAAAAAGAAAAAAAAACAGGTATAAAATTAAGTACCGTGTGTGTCGAGATGAAGAGCTTTGGAATAGCCTTCGCCATATCCAGTTATTTGTGAAGGAATGTATTTTCGTATGGAGAAGCATTGAATCATGAGAGCCCCCACCGGCTATCTGGAGAGGTACCACCGCAGCGAGATGCAGCCCTTTGTTCTCCTCATCATGAAACTAATGTGAGCTCAGCTGTGGCTAGGTGTGAGGCACCTAATGGTACAGAGCGCCCAGCCTCTCTCTCTCTCTCTCTAGGGGGGAAAATACTGCCCAGGGCCAACTAGATGACGAGACTTCTCGCCACTGGGCAAGCCTGCGCGGGAGAGCTGCCGGGGCTGAAACTGCACAGGCTTCCTCACGCGCTGGCTCCCCCGTCACTGGAATTTTCCACTCCAGCTGCCTTCACTCTCAGCCGCTTCCCCCTCCCTCCGTGTTGCTCCCACCCCGCTTGGAATAATTCCCGGATTTGCAAATCTTCCTTCCTCAGACTCCTCCTCTCCTCCCCACCCACTGCTGTCAATATTACAACAGGGCGGGGCTAACTCGCTTGCCCGCCTGAGGCAGCCGGTGAGGCTGGGGGGGGAGGGGCAGAAGAAGCTTTTTTCCGCGCGCTAATCAGGAGCTGCGGGAGCCCATGTGGGCTAAAGAGAGGGACATGCTTCGCTTTGCTCCCCTTATAAGGAGAGGAGGGCAGTGAGGACGTGTGATTGGTTAATTTAAATGAGCACTGAGCCTAGCAACAGGCTTCTTATTGGCTGCTAAGGGGAAAAATTATACTATGGAGGGTATGGGAATGAGGCCATAGGGGAGGGAGTTGGGCATTGGGCGACAGTTTCCGTGGCAACCAGAGGGAGGGTTTCCCCTCCTGAAGTGGTGGTGCAGAATGTTCCCTGAAGGGGAGTGGATGGGAATCTGGGGCTCTTGTCATCTCTTTCTGGCTTGGGAGGGGGAAACTCAATTAGCTTTCTGGTTACCTCAGTATATTTTTAAAACCAGAAATTTAGCCTGACCCACATTTGTCACAATAATGGGACAAGGCCCCCAGTGCATAACTGTATAACACCTGAATTGGCGTGTTTAAATGTGGCACATGTAACGTGTAAAATTTATCTGGCAGTGGAAGGGGGGCATATTTTGGAACTTTCTGGGATCGCCCCCCCCCTCGCCATCAGAGGCAGGGCTTGCTGGATGCTTGGCTCCTCCCTGGTTTAGGGCAGGGGCATCTACCGGTATATACGCCAGTTCATGCCTCACATAGGGTTAGCTGGGTTGAGCTGAGGGCTTACCTCATTGCTAATTTGCTAGAGGTTATTATTGTTATTCTGTCTGTTCTTTCTTTTTACCCGTCCTTCACCTTTTCCGTTACCAAGTGAGGAAGGGGAAATTGCAGGGGGTCCTGGTGACGCTTCCCCCCCTTTGATCTTGTGTTGAGATGAGCATTGGCTGTGCTTTTGCCAGTGTGGTGTGGGCCGACAGTGAGGCCTTGCAAGCAGAGCTTCAGCCAAGGCCAAGCGTCTACGACCCAGTACTTCATGGCACACCATTTTATGGCCACCACAAAGAAGGAAGTGTGAACGACCAGTCTCCTGGCCTCTCCTGCTCTTCCCTCAGGGCCAGCAGGGTAGAGGCTCAACTCAACCAGGCACACTCTGCTGTGTTGGCAGTGGGAAGGAGTTTAGCACCCCTGTCCTCTGCTCTCCAGCACTGACCTCCCCTTTCCATACCTTTCCCTTGAGATGAGAAGAGTAGACCACAGCCGCTGAAGGAGAGAGAAGAACTCATTGTAATGCATCTCCAGAAGCTACCTGCTTGATCAGTTGTACCAACCCCTTGCAGGTATGTCGGGGAATCCAGGGGAGGTGACTGACAGTGCAATCCTGCCTGACTTTGGAGTGGCGTGGCTGCCGCTGCGCCAGTCTAGAGTGTCGTAAACATGCCATAAGGCATGTTTTCGACACACAGAGAGTAAGCGGCACCGTTCACTTCCCGGCGGACACGACTGGAACCGGAGGAGCCAGGTAAACGCTAGGCCACGTGGTGCAGGGGTAGCGAGGGAGGGGGCTATTGGCCGCGCGGGCTGGGAGGGGACGGGGATATCGGCGGTGTGGTCTGCCGATATCCTATGGCTCTTCCCAGCCCAGGTCGGCCCTACAGCGCCTCCCTAGATGCACGCCAGCTTAAGAGCTGGCGTACATCTGAGGAGGCCCATTGTGGCCCGCGCGGCTGACACTGGGGAAAGTGGCCAAATGTCCCCTTCCCCGGAGGAGAGTCCAGACCATGGCGGTGCAGGCCGCAATGGCCTTAGGATAAGAACATAAGAACATAAGAAGAGCCCTGCTGGATCAGGCCAAAAGCCCATCCAGTCCAGCTTCCTGTGTCACACAGTGGCCCCACCAGATGCCTCAGGGAGCACACAAGACAACAAGATACCTGTGTCCAGTCGCCACTCCCTTGCTCCTGGCACAGAGAAAACCCACTTCTAAAACCAGGAGGTTGCTTATGGCTTGTAACCTGTGAT
Organism: Plestiodon gilberti rubricaudatus; assembly: GCA_026170595.1. Classification (NCBI taxonomy): domain Eukaryota; kingdom Metazoa; phylum Chordata; class Lepidosauria; order Squamata; family Scincidae; genus Plestiodon; species Plestiodon gilberti. The sequence goes on along the minus strand of JANXHW010000002.1, from coordinate 101,806,598 downwards.
GGTCTTTTCCTCCATGAATCTGTCCAAACCCCTTTTAAAGGCATCTAGGCCAGATGCCATCACCACATCCTGTGGCAAGGAGTTCCACAGATGAATTACACGCTGGGTAAAGAAATATTTTCTTTTGTTTGTTCTAACTCTCCCTCCACTCAATTTTAGTGCATGTCCCCTGGTTCTGGTGTTGTGCGAGAGGGAGAAGAATTTCCCTCTATCCACTCTCTCCATCCCATGCATAATTTTATAAGTCTCAATCATGTCACCCCTCAGGCGCCTTTTTTCTAGGCTGAAAAGCCCCAGATGCTGTAGCCTTTCCTCATAAGGGAGGTGCTCCAGCCCACGAATCATTCTGGTCGCTCTTTTCTGCACCTTTTCCAATTCAACTATATCCTTTTTGAGGTGTGGTGACCAGAACTGGACACAATACTCCAGATGTGGCCTTACCATCGATTTGTACAAGGGCAGAATGATATTGGCCGTTTTATTCTCAATCCCTGTATTAATGATCCCGAGCATGGAATTGGCCTTCTTCACAGCCGCCGCACACTGGGTCGACACTTTCATCGACCTGTCCACCAGCACCCCAAGATCTCTCTCTTGATCTGTCACAGACAACTCAGAACCCATTAGCGTATATGTGAAATTTTGGTTTCTTGCCCCAATGTGCATCACTTTGTACTTACTTACATTGAAGCGCATCTGCCATTTTGCTGCCCATTGTCCCAGTTTGGAGAGGTCCTTCTGGAGCTCTTCACAATCCCTGCTGGTCTTCACCACCCGGAAAAGTTTAGTGTCATCTGCAAACTTGGCCACCTCACTGCCTATCCCCGACTCCAGGTCATTTATGAATAAGTTGAAAAGCACCGGTCCCAAGACCGATCCTTGGGGCACACCGCTTTTCACCTCTCGCCATTGTGAAAATTGCCCATTGACTCCCACTCGCTGTTTCCTGGTCTTCAACCAGTTCCTAATCCACAAGAGGACCTGCCCTTTTATTCCCTGACTGTGGAGTTTTCTCAGGAGCCTTTCATGAGGGACCGTGTCAAACGCCTTCTGAAAATCCAGATATATAATATCCACGGGTTCGCTCGCAACCACATGCCTGTTGACCTTTTCAAAAAATTCTAACAGGTTTGTGAGGCAAGACTTCCCCTTGCAGAAGCCATGCTGACTCTCCCTCAGCAGAGCTTGTTCTTCTATGTATTTTAAGATTTTATCCTTAATGAGACTTTCCACCATCTTCCCTGGAACAGATGTTAGGCTGACCGGCCTGTAGTTTCCCGGGTCCCCCCTCCTTCCTTTTTTAAAGATTGGCGTGACATTAGCTATCCTCCAATCCTCTGGCACAGTGGCCGTTTTAAGGGACAAGTTGCATATTTTGGTCAAGAGGTCAGCAACTTCATTCTTGAGTTCCTTCAGAACTCTTGGGTGGATGCCATCCGGGCCTGGTGATTTATTGATCTTTATTTTGTCAATTAAGTCTGAGACGTCTTCTCTTTTAACCTCTATTTGACTTAATTCTTTAGTCAGGGGAGACCGTTCCGGCAGCGGTATTTGCCTGAGGTCTTCTGCCGTGAAGACAGATGCAAAGAACTCATTTAATTTCTCTGCAGTCTCCAAGTCCCCTTTTATCACCCCTTTCTCTCCCTCACCATCCAGCGGACCAACCGTTTCTCTGGCAGGTTTCCTGCTTCTAACATATTTGAAGAAGCTTTTATTATTCCCTTTTATGTTGCCTGCCATACGTTCCTCAAAGTCTTTCTTGGCCTCCCGTATCATCTTTTTACATTTCTTTTGCCACAGTTTGTGCTCCTGTTTATTTTCCTCACTAGGGCAAGACTTCCATTTACGGAAGGAAGCTTCCTTGCCTTTTATAGCCTCCTTAACTGTGCTTGTTAGCCATGCCGGCACCCTCCTGGACTTGGTCGAGCCCTTCCTCCTTTGTGGGATACACTCCCGCTGGGCCTCTATGACTGATGTTTTAAACAGCCTCCATGCACTCTGGAGCAATTGGACTCTTTTTACCTTCCCTTTCAGCTTTTTTTTAACTAGTCTCCTCATTTTGGGGAAGTCAGCCCTTCGGAAGTCAAGGGTTTTCGTGTCAGATTTGCTAGGCACTCTCCCTCCGACATGCATGGTGAAACAGATCGCAGCATGGTCACTATTCCCCAACGGTTCGGTAACATTTACCTCCCTGACCAGGTCTTGAGTGCCACACAATATCAAGTCCAGAGTCACCTGTCCTCTGGTCGGTTCCGTGACAAGCTGCTCTAAGGCACAGTCATTTAACATATCCAGAAATCCAGTCTCTCTTTCATGACCTGAGCATGAATTGACCCAGTCGATGTGAGGATAATTGAAGTCCCCCATGACTACAACCCTGTCTCTCATTGACACCTCCCTGATTTGCTTCCTCATTTCAAGATCCCCTTCAGGTTTTTCATCTGGAGGACGGTAGCATGCCCCTACTATTACATCACTCTTTGAGCCTGGTAATCTAACCCACAGTGATTCTACGGAGGAGTCAGATCCCCCCTCCAGCTCTACTCTGGTGGATTCTACCCCCTCTTTGACATAGATGGCCACCCCACCTCCAACACGCCCCTCTCTGTCCCTCCTATAGAGTTTATATCCTGGAATTGCAGTATCCCACTGGTTCTCCGCATGCCACCAGGTTTCTGTTATACCTACTATGTCAATGTTTTCCCTAGCCACCAAACATTCCAGTTCTCCCATCTTTGCCCGTAGACTTTGTGCATTTGCATAAAAGCACTTATATACCTGGTCCCCCAAGAAGGGCTGCATGTTTGCACCTTTATTCCTGCAGCCTTCTGTCCTGCTAGACTGGCTGTCATGTCCCATCACGCTACCACTCCCAATTTTTACTCTGCTATTACTTGACTGTTCCCCATCCTCTGCACCCTCATTCCCTAGGGATGAGGAGTCCCGAACCGGATGCCCCTCGGCTCCTGTCGGCTTTCCCCCAGGAGTCAGTTTAAAAGCTGCTCTGCCACCTTCTTAATGTTACGCGCCAGCAGTCTGGTTCCGTTTTGGTTCAAGTGAAGCCCGTCCCTCTTGTACAGGCCCGGCTTGTCGCAAAACATTCCCCAGTGCCTAACAAACTTAAACCCCTCCTCCTGACACCAGTGTCTCATCCACGCATTGAGACCCCTGAGCTCCGCCTGCCTAGCTGGCCCTGCGCGTGGAACAGGTAGCACTTCTGAGAACGCTACCTTTGGGGTCCTGGATTTGAGCTTCCTACCTAGCAACCTAAATTTGGCCTCCAGGACCGCCCGGCTACATTTCCCCACGTCGTTGGTGCCAACATGCACCACAACTGCTACCTCCTCCCCAGCACTCTTTACCAGCCTATCTAGACGAGAGGTGATTTCCGCAACCTTCGCACCAGGTAGGCAAGTCATCGTGCGGTCCTCACATCCGTCACAGACCCCCCTCTCTATGTTCCTGACTATAGAGTCACCCACGACAAGAAGCCCCCTTCGCCCCCTCCCCAGAGGAGTATCCATAGTACGACTGGATACAGGCCCATCACCTGAAGAAGGGGTCCCCACTGTGGGATTGTTTCCCTCTTTTCCAGAGCGACGTCCTCCAGCCCTGAGACTCCCTTTCCTGGCAGCTGAGGAGCTGGCCAACTGAGGGTGGGACGATGCCTCCACGTCCCTAGAAGTTTCACGCTGGTTCCTCTCTACCTGTCTCTGCTTCTCCAGGTCAGCAACCGTGGCTTCAAGGGAGCGAACCCATTCCCTGAGAGCCTGGAGCTCTTTGCACCGAGCACACACCCATGACTTGTGCCCAAGAGGCAGACAGTCATACATGTGACACTCAGTGCAAAACACTGGATAGCCCCCACCCTTCTGCTGGCTGTCTGACTGCATAGCTTTTGAGTGTAAGTTATGGATTTATCAAAGTTTGGGCACCTTAATGTTGTTGGAGCTCTCCTCTCTTCCTCTCTCCTCTCCACAGAGGAGAAGTGCCGGGCAGTGTGTGGGGCCTGGCTTCCTCGCCCCGCTGCTGAACTCGCCCAGCTGCTTAACTCGCTGTGTCTTTTTTACCTTGCCACTTTGTCCCAGTGAGGCCACTCGCTGCTCCTGAAAGGGCTCACTTGTAAACCAGCTCCAGATTTAAACTGTTGTGTAGCTCCTCCCCCTGCCTACCTGAAAGTTTGAAAAGATTGGCCTCTAAGGGGGGTGGGGCCTGATGGGGTTTACTGGCAGGAAATTCCTGTTGCTATTGTTCCTGCTGCTACCGCCTCAATTTACATCTGGCCTACCATACCATGCGGTCTGTATGTTTTAAACTGTATGTTTTAAATTCTGCTTAAGTTTAACTCTGCTTAAGGTGTAGTTTAGCTTGCTTTCTCCCCTTCTTTTAGCCTCCTCCTGTTTTGTTTTGGGCTCCTACTCTAAAGTAGACTCAGGTCTCTGCCCTGGGCTTTTACTCTCAAGTAAACACTGGTTTTACTCAGAGTAGACCTGTTTAGATTTGGACTGCAATTCTCTTTAGAATCCGCTCCCAGGCTTGTCCAGTTTCTGCCCCTGTCTTTTAGATAGGTGCTTGTTTGTTTATTTGAATCTATTTAATTTCCCCACCTAGCTTCTGTGCCTGTGTCCTAGCTACTGGACCTTAAAATTCCCCTCCTCAGGTTATATTTAGTTCTACTTAGCTAGGCTTAGTTCTTAGCTAGGCTTAGTTCTATCCTAAGTTTAAGGTAGCTTAAGGTAGCTTTAACCAAGTCCTTTACAGTTAATGGTAAATTAAAGTTAGACAAAGCTGCACAACTGAGAGAGTTAACTTACCTTCTCCTTGCCCAGCTGCTTAACTCGCTGTGTCTTTTTTACCTTGCCATTTTGTCCCAGTGAGCCACTTGGTCCCAGTGAGGCCACTCGCTGCTCCTGATACAGCAGCTGACCCTTTAGGTGACCCTTTAGGATACAGCAGCTGACCCTTTAGGTGACCCTTTAGGCCTCTTTAAGTTATGCAAGATTGCACCATCGGTTGGTTCCCCATCATCCTTCCCAGATCTCTTGGGGAATCAGGTGAGACCACAGGTCCTGGCATGGCACAAAAGATGGTAAAGAAGGGGCCAGCTGATGGTTCTGGAGGGTCAAGAAGGCATTTGGGTTCCTACTCTCCACTCAGGAGGAAAGGCCACAAAAGACACAAGAGGCTCTCCCATAAGCACAGCTATAAGCATGGCAAATAAAGCAGCCGTCAGGAGCCATCTTTTTCACAGTTATGCTTCAGCTCTGACTCGAGGACTCTGCTCGTCAAAGCTTTCGTCAAAGCAAAATACACCCTCCTCCAGGAGGGAAGACAGCTTGGGCTCTTCCAACCCCAAGAGAGGTGTTCTTGGCAGGGGGTTGGCTCAGAGTGGACAGAGACACTGCATTCTCACTCCCTCTCCAGATCAGAAGAGTCTCTGAATTCCAATAAGGAGGAAGGGGAATTATCGAAGGAGGAGTGTGGATAGGCTTTTTCCTCCAGAGTTTTTCTCATGTTGCTAACCAAGACTGCATGCACTACAGTTAACTCCAGAGAAGCAAAGCAGTAAGGAGGTGGTGCTGGCACAATCCTGTAATACTAAAACAATTTTCCTCAGGGGCCAACCAAGCCCTTGGCATTACTGTTTCTGGACACCTTTCAGAGGATCCTGGATACTAAGTGGGCCACTCCATCTTGTCCAAAATACACAGATGGCTCAACAAATGGTACTATTCCAAGAGCCTGTCATCATCAACAAGTGGAAGGTACTGAAGGTAGATGCTCCTGTGGCTCCTCATCAGCTGTCATCCCTTCAGACAGTGAGGGAGGTCCCAAGGCCTCCTACAAGTGGAATTTGCATTAAAAGGGGTTTTTGAGGCTTCAGTGGCTACAGTGACTAAGGGCCCAATCCTATTCAACTTTTCAGCACTGATGCAGCTATGCCAACGGGTTATGCACCACATTCTGGGGGGGGCAGTCACAGAGGCCCCCTCAGGGTAAGGGAACATGTGTTCCCTTACCTCGGGGCTGCATTGCGGTTGCATCAGTGCTGGAAAGTCTGGAGGTCTGGTTCAGTTGGTAGAGTTGCCGCATTGTAAGCCTGAAGATCGGTGAACGGCCAGTTCAAGACACACTGCTGACCAAAAAAGAAGCTGTGGAAAAAGCCTCTGTGAGGAGAGATAAAGAGCTGCCAGCTGCGTCGGCCGAGTGTGGGAGGCGACGGCCAGGGAGAGGCACTGGCGTCGCTTGAGGTGTTCTGCAGGTTTCCACCCCACCGTTACTCTCCTGCACGAGGTGCCCCACCCCCTTGTCGTAGGAGCCCGTCAGCTGAGAAAAAGCAACGCGCAGGGATTCTCCTGCGCGTTGCTTTCTCTCCGCTGACGGGCTCCTATGACGAGGGGGCGGGGCGCCTCATACTGGAGAGTAACGGTGGGGTGGAAAGCTGCAGAACTTAGCTTTCCGCCCCACCTCAAGCGACACCAGTGGGGAGAGGCCAGACTGCAAAGGATACCATCTGGAATGCAGTTGTTCATGAAAGATTGAACATTTATATATGATTGTAAAACCCCTCATGGGGGGGGGGGTTGAGAAAGCCTACTCATGTAAACCACCTTTGATTAAAGTCAGAGAAGAAATCCAATGACCAAGAAAGGTGGTATATAAATACTGTATAAAATAAAAATTAAAAAGTTGGATAGGATCGGGCCCTAACAGTGCACTCCTATGCATGTCTCCTCAGAAGTAAGACCCATTATGCTCAATGGGGCTTACTCAGTGGCAACTGTGTATAGGATTGAAGCCTAATTCAGTGTTTGTTAGGGCTGCTTATCTCTGGATGGAGGAAATGGCTTCCAGTGAGTCATCCATCCCCAAGACTATGAAGGAAGGCCTTAAGAAAATCTTGTTGGCAGTAGCCATGATAGCAGATTCCCCCCTCAGTGCACTCCAGTCCTCAGCTAGGGCTATAGCAACGAATATGGCTGGGAGAAGACACATTTGCTTGCACCAGTGGGAGGTAGACACTGGCTCTCAACTACAGCTCATGGGAGTTCCATTTGCAGACAGGAGTTTGTTTGGAGTAGCGCTGGAGCTGGTCATTGTGGAGACTAAGGACAAAAAGAAGGCTCTCCCTGTAGCCCACAAGGAAAATAAGGCAAAGGCCCAGCAATCCTTTTGCTTCAGCCACCAGTCTGTCAAGCTTAGGGACAAAGCCCATTACAGAAGTTAATGGAACCAGGCCAGACCCTCCAACAGATCTAGCAGAACGTCTGTAGCCCCCCAGCCTCTGGTTCCAGGGGGAATAAAGATCAACCCCCAAGTTGATGCCAGAAACCCAGCCGTTCCCTGTCACATTGGAGGCTTTCTCCTCTCGTTCAGCAGCCAATGGCAGACTGCCATGATGGACTCCTGGTTCCTGAGGACAGTGACCCCTGTTTATGCCTTGGAGTTTGCCCGTCACCCATGGGACAGGTTCCGAAGTTCAACAACAGGGTGAAGCATACCACAATGTTAAGAACCATACAGCGTCTGCTGGATGTTAGAACAATTGAACCAGTCCCTCTGGCTCACAGTCAATCAGGGGTTTATTCTATCCTGTCCCTGGTCCCCCCCCCCCCAAAAAAAGGATGCGCCGGTACATGCCATCTTGGATCTGAAATGGCTGAACACCTTTCTGCAAAAGAGGCAATTCAGGATGGAAATGCTGCATTTGATTGTGGCAGCCCTGGAAAAAGGAGACTTTCTGGTTTCAATAGACTTACTTTCACATCCACATTCTGCCAGCACACAGGAGGTACTTGAGTTTCGCCTGTGGAGGGAGGCACTTCCAATACTGGGCATTGCCTCTTGGGCTCATGGCTGCTTCCACCGTCTTCAAGAAGACTCTTGTAGTGCTGGTGGCCCACCTCAGGCAACAGGGTTTGTTTCTGTACCCCCCTTGACAATATCTGCATTAGGTCAGGGAGCAGGTGAAGGTGGATGTGCAAATGACAGTGGACTGCCTCTATTGTCATTGGTTTGTCATCAACTGGGAGAAGAGTCGTCTTCAGCCTACACAACACTTGGAGCATCTAGGGGTTCAGCTGGACACAAACTGTCTTCACATGACCCTATCAGTGAAAGGCCAATAAAGAATCTTGGCTTTGGGTAGAAAGATAAAACTGTCTGATCTTATGAAATTAGTGCAGTTGCTGGGTATGCTCATATCCTGCCAATGGATTGTGGACTGGGCGTAGCTCCACACCAGGCATCTCCACTCCAAATTCCTTGCCCATCAGGATGCAATAGCCAGGCAAGCACAAATCAAAATTAGCATCTAAGACGAAGCAGGAGCTTTGCTGGTGGGCGAGCAAGAGAAGGTTAGCAATGAGAGGAACAGCCCAATCCTACCTAACTCCCAGCATGATGATTCAGCCACCCCAACGGGGTACGTGCTGTATCCTGTGGGGGAGTTTCAGGCCCTGGAGGTCTCCAGGTAAGGGAACATTTGTTCCCTTGTCCAGGGGTAAGCCTCCGCCATCTGCCTGGGACTACTTGGATCTGCACCAGCTACTTTGCTTGCGCAAGTCCGAGTGGACTCAGGAAGGCGGATCAAGGCCAGGAGGGGGGATAGGATATCGGTGGAGCCAGTGCCACTGATACCACCCTCTGCCCTCCCCGTTCCACATGGCCCCGCTGCTGTTGGACTTACTTTGCTGGGTCTGGCAGTGGTCCTCCTGCACTGGCACCAATTGCAGCAGTGCTCCTAAAATGGCCAGTGGCAGTGCATTGCACAAGTCACTTGAAGCTATTTTACAACAGCGGAACTGTGTTCCGCTGTTGTAAACACCTCTGCGTGATGGCCCAATCCTGGATAGGATTGGGACGGAAGTCTGGTTCTTTCAGACAAGTTAACGATCATGACGGACATGAACCTCTCAGGTTGGGGAGCTCATATGGGGAACCAGATGATGCCGGGAGTGTACTCCCAGCCAGAGGCATCCAGGAGCGTAAACTGGCTGGGTCTCAGATCCATTTGACTGGCCCTACTGTTCTTCCAGGATAGGGTAAGACACAAGCACATTCTCATCAAGACAGATAGCACAGTGGCAAAAACGTACATCAACCGCCAAGGAGGGGCAGACTTCAGACCCCTTCACAAGGAGGCTTGTGAGCTTATGACAAGTGCAACCTGGCCTTGATCAGGGCAGAATACTTGGCTGGTTGTGTCAACAAAGTGGTGGACTGGCTGAGTAGGACACAGATGGAGTCAGTGGAAAATGTACCCAGAGGTGTTCAGGGAGGTGGCCAAGCACTTCAGGACAATAGTAATGGACCTGTTTGCAAAAGATGCAAACAAGCAGGTGGCCAGGTGTGAAATACTAGCAAAATGTTTTAGTACTAATATGACTTTATGGAGCTAGAAATATGTAAAGCTAGAATATGTAATCTACCTTCTTCACTGCTCATGAGTGCCTTTAACGCACAAAGCTTCAAGCATGTGTGTCCCTCACGCATTGTCCTAAATTCCTCCTTATTTAGCTTATATGCCTCATGATTACAAAGGAAAATGTGCAATTTACATCTTATGAAGTGGAGGGTAATCCACAAAAACTGAGGCTGAAATACATTTGTTAATTTTTAAGATGCTATAAGACTTCTCATCGTTTTGGCTGTAACTAATACGGAAAATGAAAAATTTGGGACCTGTGACATAAGTGTAGCAAAAAATTCTAAATCTGATATGACCACAGTGGCATCAGAAGGATATAAAGTATAAAATATTTGAATGTCTGTTTGCATCATAGAGGTCCAACAATATTTCACTTTTATTTTCCATAAAGAAAATAAATAATTCCATTCATTGTGTAGTACGTAATTATTGTCACTGTTGATTAGAATCATTTTAGTAAATTCACTGTGCTTGCCAAAGATGGCAACAATTAGTGTGTCCTCTCTTGATACATCACTTCCATCACAGTCTCATGAGAGTCAAGAACATTTGGACATAGGAATACCTGATTTCAGTGTTCTTACAGACATCAAAACCTCAGCTTAGTGCAAGACTGAGGTGGCTAGACATTGTTCACTTGAACAAGGAGATTTTGTCAATCAACAGTCTTCTTACATCCTACCTTTTATCGTCTTGGCTGATTCAAAGTCTCCTCTTTCAGCCCTGAATATAAATAAAACGGAAGAACTATTTATTGAAAGGAGTAGTATATTGATTTAAATTAAGGCTTAACAAACCAATAAAGCCCCAGACGTTCTGCATCCAATAAATATTAACCAAAATATTTACATATTTGAATGAGACAGTTCAGTTCTCCTGTGCTGGAAAAGTAATGATTTAGTTATACATAGATGTGTTTGTTTTTGTTGAATATGAGAGGATTACAGCCTAACAGCCCAATCCTGTCTAGCAGGATGCTGTGGCGCACATAAGGCGCCCGCTGCATCCTATGCAAGATTGGGCCTGACGGCAGCCACAAAATAAAGGGACATTTGTCCCTTTACCCCAAATAATGCACCAGCCACCCCGATGGGCATCCTCGAATGCATGTTAGCAATTTTGCTGACGCACAATGAGAGGCCTGTGTAAGGCCCAACAGGCCCGGGAAGGAGAATAGGATATGGCGGAGGCATCCGCTGATCCCTCCCCCTTCTCAGGCCCGATCCTCCAACCCCACTCCCCAGAAACTCCCCATTCCATCCGCCCCTCCGCCACCCGGCGGGGAGTCACCTCCGCCGCGGCACTTCTGTCGTCTGAAGCACAAGAGGAGTGGCGCAAATCTCTCTGCCAGCGCCATTTACTCTGGGTGTCGCAATATGCCTTACGGTACGTTTACAACACCCTAGACCAGCGGAGCAGTTGCTCCGCTGGTCTGGACTTAGACAGTATTGTGCCTCTTGTAAGAAGTCTTACTAAACACAATGGGCTTATTTCTGAGTAAAATAAATTAACACTATTTTCAAACACCTCTAGTTATACAGTACATTTTTTTTAAGGGGATAGAATCTGGTGTGTTACAGATCAATTAGCTTCCTGGGTATAGTGAGGAAACTATATTCCAGATTAGTGTTGTCTACGCTCTGAATAACTGAGAAGCAAATAGTAGTGAAAGAACAGACAGGATTTATGCTTGGAAGAGCTGCTATAGAAAATTTTTCGTCTTGTTTCATTCATAAGAATGATTTAATGCTGGAAAATCCATTAAAAGATATAGAGTTGTTGATGAGCAAATTAAAAGAATTTGGATCTCTTGCAGGATTTAAAGTTAATAAACAGAAGACAAAAATAGTGACTAAAAATATGAAGATTCAAGATCAATTGAAACTGATGAATAAAACAGGATTTAAGGTGGAAAAAAAAGTTAAATATTTGGGAATTGTATTGACGAGTATGAATTGTACATTATTTCAAAATAATTATGTTAAAGTATGGAATGAAATTAAGAAAGATCTGTTAAGATGGGAAAGATTGAAATTGTCTTTACTAGGAAGGATATCGGTGATTAAGATGAATGTATTGCCAAAAATGATGTTCTTATTTCAAACGATACCAGTGATTATATCTGATGCACCATTTAAAGAATGGCAGAAAGACATTTCTAAATTTATTTGGCAAGGGAAAAAACCAAGGGTGAAATACAAGATTCTTCAAGATGCAAAGGAGAGAGGAGGATTAGGACTACCGGATTTGAAAGTATATTATGCAGCATGTTGTTTTTTATGGTTGAAAGAGTGGGTGTATTTACAAAATAGAAGATTATTGGAGTTAGAAGGCTCCGACTTGAGATTTGGTTGGCATGGGTATTTGTGGTATGATAAAGTGAACGCAAATTTAGAATGTAAAAACCACTATGTTAGACATGCATTATGGAGAATTTGGAACAGATATAAAATGAGGTTTTATGAGATAATACCATTATGGGTTGCACCATATGAAGCACACTTTGGTGGAAGCAGCGTGCCAAAAGAGAAAGGACTATTATACAAGAATTTATTAAATTTTTCACAAGGAGACTGTACCATAAAGTCAAGAGAAAAATTAATGGAAGAAGACTTTAATTGCCAATGGTTTGTATATGTTCAAATTTTGGAGAGATTTAAAGTGGACAAGAAGGCATATGGATTTGTAGAAGAAGAATCAGTACTGGAGGTACAATTAAAATCTGAAGACCAGGTAATCTCAAAAATGTATAAATTGCTTTTGAAGTTCGAGACAGAAGAAGAACAGGTTAAATAATGTACGATTCATTGGGCGAAAAATGTAGGTCATGTTATTTTAATGGAACAATGGGAACAACTATGGTTAAAGCAGTTGAAATTTACGTTAAATGTTAATATTAAAGAAAATATGTATAAAATGATGTATAGATGGTATATAACCCCAAGCAAATTAGCAAAAATGTATGAGAAGGTGACGAATAGCTGTTGGAAATGTAAAAAGCAAGAAGGAACTTTTTACCATATGTGGTGGACATGCCCCCAAGCAAAGAAGTATTAGACTCTTTGTGAATCTGTTTATGAATCTCATAAACAGATTGAGTTAATTTTAAAGATTAAGGTTCAAATGAAACCGGAAACCTTTTTGTTGGGTATGTGGGATGAACATGTAGGTGAAAAATTTCAAACTTTGTTTTTATATATGATAGCTGCGGCAAGAATTTTATATGCACAATATTGGAAGAATTCGGAGATACCTTTGCTGGAAGATTGGTGGCTGAAAGTTTTGGACTATGCTGAAATGGATAAACTTACAATTTTAATTAAGGAAAAGTCAGTTAACCTTTTTGAGAATAACTGGAAACCATTTATTGATTTTTTAAGAGAGAGAGAGAACAACGATGTGATGATATGCGGATTTAATGAATAGAATGTGGGTGTTATTTTGGCTTAGTTGGATATTATATGCAGAAAATAGTGAATAGTATGCTAGTAGGATGTATTGCTTCGTGCTTGCTTTAACTTTATGAAATATGTATTGTTTTTATGTTTTAATATATTAATAAAATATAAATATATATATATAAAAAAGAATGATTTCCAAGCAACAGAAACTTGCTTTGGCTTTTTTTCATCAAGTATAACTTTTGTTTTTTATCAGTCGTCGTAACTGTGGCTCAAACTTAAGATGATCCGCCTGAATCTCCCGACAGTTAATAGTCTTGCATTTTTAGCAGCTATTGAAAAATTTGACCACTCTCAGTCCACGTTTGGGTGACTGTAACATGACTACCCAGTTTGGGATGAAATAAACAAAATGCAGTTAAATAAATTAAATGCAATGTAACTTACTGTATATAACTTATGTTTTTCAACATGGATGCTTATTTGCACTGTATCTTTTAAACCTCTTTCTAAACCATGGCAAAATGTACAAATCAGGGTATTTCACTCTGCCACAGACTAGCAGCCCAATCCTGTGTACAATAGGCCGACCGGCCTAAAGGGCCACCTGCCGTATCCTATGCAGGTCCCGGGCTGCCCCGGGGCAGTCCTGGTGCACCTCGAGGGAAGGGGATGATAATTCTCTTCCCCGGGTATAAGTGGCGGGATGCCCAATGGGCTTCCTCGAATGTACGCGAGCTCTGGAACTCAAGTACATTCTAGGCCTCCGTGTAAGGTTGCGCCGGGCCTGGAGAGGGCTTTGGATATCGCCGCCGATATCCCCGTCCTCTCCAGGCCTGGGGAGGACTATGGCCGCCCTCCCAGTCCACCCTCCTCCTGCCGCTGCCCTGGCTGGTGTAGACCTTACCTTCTCCGGTGGGCGCAGGAGCCGCAGAAAGGGCCTCCAGCCCTTACTCGCCAGGTGCCGTAAACATGCTTTACGGTGCATCTACAACACCCTGCGCTGTGGGAGCACGCACTCCCCCAGCGCACCGTTGAGCAGGATTCCACTGTGAGGGAAGGAAAATGTTAATCTTCCTCCCCCCTGCCATAGACTGAGGGGAGGAAAATGTTGATCTTCCTTGACATCAGTTACAGTTTTTTCATGATGTCTCCAATTATTGGAAATATCTCCCGCCCAGGGATGTACTGCTGAAATAATTATTTACCGTAATCCATGGTTGGTGAGTGCAGACATAAACTGGATTCAAATGTCCCCTCAGCCATGAAATGCACAGGGTAGGCCTTGGGCAATTTTTCTGTACTGTATAGTCTTATATGGATAATGGTGTAATCCTGCATAACTATACGCGGTGGGGTGTGCGCTCTGCCGGCGTTGGTGTTGCGAAAGTGCCGTAAAGTAATTGTGTGTGTGTGTGTGTGACATACTGTATCTGGATCCTCTCCTCTACTGCTTGTGATTAGGGCTTAATTAGAATTCCTCTACTCAGTACAGGGTCTACTCAGTACAGGGCCCTACAGTATAGGGCCGTGGTGACTTAGTGGTTAAGACGCTGAACTGCAGAATGGAAGGTCAGTAGGACAGCAGTTTGAGACCCAAGTGCCACGTGACGGAGTGAGCTCCCGGCTCCTGTCCCAGCTCCTGCCAACCTAGCAGTTCGAAAGCAAGAAATTGCAAGTAGATAAATAGGTACTGCTGTGGCAGGAAGGTAACAGTGTTCCGTTAGTCATGCCGGCCACAAGACTGTGGAAGTGTCTTTGGACAGCGCTGGCTCTTCAGCCTTAGAAACGGAGATGAGCACCACACCCTAGAGTCGGACACGACTGGCGTTCGAGCAGGGGATATCTTTACCTTTAAGGTACATGTGTAAAAATTGCCTGCCTTAGGCTTCAGACAGACAGTAGTTGTAAGGAGGCATCACTGCCCCTGGTTACACATTTATTTCCTTTGTTTCAGTGTTGCCTTTGGTGAAGGTGATTTTTGTAGGTTTTAGAAACAATACAAAACCCTGCTAAACCTGTAACAGAGGCAAAGGGGGCCCAAAGATTAGGGCTAGGACCAGGTTGTTGGGTGTCTCAGGGGGAGTGCCTCTAAGTATAGGCCAACTTTTCTTCACTACTGGGCACCAGCCCCCAGTGGTGGGATTGTGGAGAAGAATGAAAGGTATCGTTTCCAGATGGACTTGAGAGCCCTAGCTCCTGTTCGAGGAGCATGTGGCATATGTACCTATTAAGAAAAAGAATTAAGCCTGCATGAAACCAAATACTTTGTCTGCCTCATTCTCCAAGGAAAACTTCCCCACAGAAATGGGCATTTCCAGACCTCCCTTCGTTGCTAGGCAAGGGGATGAGCAATCCAGCCAGCACTCTGCCCTGCCGCCTAGCAGCAGTTGCAGAATGCCAGCCCCCAGGCACACACGCTCTCCGTGTTGACTCTTTTGACCGCCTTGACTTGCCAGGCGAGGGGGAGGCCTGCCGGTCGAGCAAGCCAATAAACACTCAGCAGCTGTAAAAAAAAAAAAAAGCCAGCCACAGACTGCATGCTTTCTCCCTTTCAGCTATCGCCAAGCAAGTTTATTCCTGCATGCTTGCAGCAGGTCACAATGCAAGAGACTGCAGCATACCCAAAGGCCCAGGCAAAACTGAGCCCACGGGGCCTGAACGAGACATAATTAAAGTCCTCTGGAGTCTGCAAATACTGAACTATGGCAGGAGGCTATATAAAAAGCGTATGGCACAGGCACAAAGAATACGGGGACAGTATTGCCTTGTAGCGGCCAATGTGAGGTGAGCGGTGTTATGACCACTGGAGTGCTGCAGGTAATTGGCTGTTGCCAATGGCTGTTTCAGCAGCTCTTCCAGTGCATTTTTAGAGTTTGATTACTGATGATTATCTATTATGTACTACTAAGCTTTAAATCCCAGCTGAAATTTCGCGGAAAGGATCTGCTGCTTCTTCCTGTGGATTTTCTCAAGTATTATTCGTACAGTAGTAACATTTAGACAATCAATTGAAATGTTTTGATTATATAAAAGATGCCCTTGATTCACGGGGGGGGGGGCAGATTTAAGTATTAAAAATATTATATTAGTAGCCAACGAAACAAAACTAGGAGTGGGATCATTGTAAAAGAAGCATTCCTTCTTATGGAGGAGGGAATGCCTTTACTAAGTGCCTGCTAGGACAGGTCTCTGCATGACCCAAGAAGAACAAAGTATACCCTTTTCTTCAAAACTTCATATGCAGACTCATGCAGACGTTAAATCAATTAAAACTCATGGTTAATTGACTAACAGTGCAATCGTGTGTGCGTCTACTCAGAAGTAAGCTCTACTGAGTTTAATAAAACTTACTTCCAGGTAAGTGTGTACAGGATTGCAGCATTAGGCTGCAATCTTCTACACACTTACCTGAGAGAAACCCCATTGAGCACAACTACACTTAATTTTAAGTACACACATATAGGATTGTGCTGTAAAACATGCATTGACTCGCTCTGTATGACTTCTTTGGTCTTGTCTTGTCAGCTTTGGGTAGGCTTACCAGATCTCCACCCGGGACAGAGTGCTAGACCTTTAGGAGAAGGAATGTGGGCAGGTGTAGCTTGTTAAACCTTAGAGCACAATCCTAGACATGTCTACTCAGAAGCAAGCCCCATTGTGTTCAGTGGGGCTTGCTTCTGAGTAGACATGCCTAGGATTGTGCTCTAAGGTTTAACAAGCTACACCTGCCCACATTCCTTCTCCTAAAGGTCTAGCACTCTGTCCCGGGTGGAGATCTGGTAAGCCTAGCTTTGGGGCTCCAACCTTTAAATTAACGCTACATTAATTATTTAGATTAATGAATGAAAACCTTTTTAACTGATTGAAAAAGTGTCTCTGTTTAATCAGGCAACATTTTTGGGTTTTGCAAACAGCAGAGATACCATCTTAGTCTTAGGAGAAGCATTCCCCCTTCACACAAGGAAGGAATTCCCACAGGAGGGACTCCTTTGGTACCTGCTAAAAATGTGTCCTTCAAAACTATTATTTTAGTAATACGTAAATATATACAGAAGTTACCAATCAACTAAAACATATTTGATTGGCTAAGGTTCTTTTATTTGAGTGACAAACTGAGTCAGTTTTAATAGGTGTGCTAGCTGTTAATGTCAAGTTTGAACAGCAGAGTACCGAGAAGTATGTTATAATTTTATTTACAAAGCATTTGTCCAAAGAGAATTAGCAGGAAAGGTACATGTGGGTGGAACCACTGGTACAAGTTGGGACCGAACTGGCAATGGACTTTTGAGCATAGCTGTTTTGGGAAGTCCCGGCCCATTGGTGGTCTTAAATACTATTTATACAGAGTCAAACAAAAGTTTTGCATTTTTCCAAAATGGAACAGAACCTCTATCGTAATCTATTTTATATCTGTTAAACCTAATCTGAAGCTAAACATCTGTTAAACCTGATCTGTTTAACCTGATCTGTAGTTAAACATCATAAAACGTTAAGGTGAATGATTCAAAATTTGGGTTCAATGAAATATCTGTTAAAACCTGATCTGTAGCTAAACATCATAAAAAGGTGAATGATTCAAAATTTGGGTTCAATTACGAAGAAAAAGAAATTTGCAATGGAACACTCACCAGTTCCAACCACAATGAATCATGACCAAACATAGGGAAAAAAGCATTATCCAAGAGTATTTTTATACATTGTGAATTTGTCCAGGTTTCTGTACTTTGCCATCTTCAACAGTTAAGTATGAGGCACAGACTGAGTAGTGCTTGCTTTAAAGACTGCAATCCACTGCAGCAGATTTTCACTATACCTTTACTTTCAATGGTAAAGGAAGGAGGAGAACAACACTGTTTCTTTGGGCACCACCGCATGCCTTCTGTATGCTGTAGTATGCTCAGGGCTGGCTCATCCATGAGGCTGACTGAGGCAGTTGCCTCAGGCAGCAGATTGGCTGATGATGCAGATGTTTCCTCCACTGCTCCTTCTCCCACTCCCTGGCTGGGAAAAGGAAGAAGGGGGAGGGGATAGAACAAAGAGGAGGAGAGATGAGCATCTCTGGTGCTCTGGCAAACTACTCTTTGCCACACTTCCTCTTCCTTTTCCCATTCAGGGAGTGGGAGGAGTAGAGGCTGGCACATCATCCAGTAAGGGGGTGAAGCATTTGCTGTGCCTCCTCAGGTGCTGGGAGGGCTTGAACCCAGTGGCGTAGCTATGCCTTCCCCCGTGACATCACCACCGGAAGTGATGTCACCACTGCCGCCGTTGTAACTCACGTCTGAGATGCAGGGCGGAAGGGTGGGCCAAACCCAGCGCCATCTCCACCCCCCAAACGGCATGGTTTCCCCCCCCCCCGCCACTTTGTCATCCCCTGCTTATCGCCCGGGGGCCCACTGCCCCCCTGGCGACGCCTCTGCTTGAACCAGCCCTATGCTTTGATAAGTTCCTACAGCTGCTGAAGTTATTGAAGTCTTTTGTTTTTAACCTTTCACTTAAAGGCCAGAATATTTCAAACTGGCAATCAAGAAATGAGTTTCTTTTAGAGACAGGCTGCATCTCACGTAGTTGCTAAGCCTGCAAGATCATCTCACACAGCACAGAGTATATAGTAAGATCTTGGGGTTCTGGCAATGAGGCATGCAGGTCCAAGAGAGGTCTCACCACCCTGCCCACTTGCTGGTCCTTACTGGATTGCACCACCGCCACTACTATGGAAGGAAAAAAGAGGAGAGCAGAGATGCTCAAGCCAGCTTCTCCTCTCCCTCACTTCTTCTTTGACTCCCTCTTCCCTCCTCTTCTTCAAATTCATTATGGGAAGAGGAAGAGAAGGTGGCTACTTGCTTGCCTGCTGACACGTGCACCCTCACCAAAGAAACTCAAAAACAGAAAATCTTTCAAGGTACCAGGGCCAGTCCAAAGTTTTTTGCTACTTTAGGCATATTTAAATTACCATGTTCCCTTTCATCTTGTTGCACAGTTGCAGCAATAGTATGGTAAATTATCAGGCTTCACCAGAATACTTTCTTTTTCTTTGCCATGTCCTTCACTTCTTTAACTTGGTCCCTCTTTCCTGCCTCCCTTTACAACTGTGCTTATGTGGTATATTATCTGGAGATCTTTTTCTCTCTTCCCCATCTCCTTTATGTCTCAGTCCGTGAAGGTGTAGGAGTTTTGAACCAGTTTCCGAAGTCGGGGATGGGCTGGATGTGGGCAAGAAGTTGCACCTTCACTCGGACAAAAAAGGTGCTCTTGATGAGAAGACTGCTGGACAATGATAAAGGTATCAGCTTGTTCTGGATGGGGTTGAACTCCCTTTGAAAGATTGGGTGCATAGTTTGAGCGTGCCCTGGACCCATCGCTGCTCCTGGTTGCCCAGGAGGAGAGGTAGCCAGCAGCAACTTTGCACATCTTAGGTTGGTGTACTAATGTGTCAATTTCTGGAGAAGGTGGACCTGGCCATAATCATACATTTATTTCTTTATAAAATGTATACAGCACATCTTTCCTCATAGATACGGGCACAAGATTGAATTACAATAAGACACTGAACACACGCCTTAGACTGGATTATTGCAGTGCAGTCTGTGTGTGGCTGCCATTTATTATTATTATTATTATTATTATTATTATTATTATTATTATTATTATTATTATTAATTAATAATAATAAAAGAAACAGAAGCAGATTTATATACTGTTATTTATATAACAGAAGCAGATTTGCATGTCCCCAAAGAGGGGCTCACCATCTGAAAAGAAATACAAGGGAGACACCAGCAACAGCCACTGGGAGGCATACGATGCTTGGATGAAGGGGGACAGTTGATCTCCCTGTGCTAAATATAAGAGAACCACCAGTTAGATAGAAGGTGGAACCTTGCCCAGACAGCAGCAGGGCTTTGGCTTTGAAGAGCATTCGGAAACCTCAGCAGGTATAAAATGTTGCTGCAAGAGTCCAGTCTAGTACTTCTTTGTTTTGCTTACATTACAGCCCAATCCTAACCAACTTTCCAGGGCCGATACAGCTATGCCATTGGGACACACGCTGCATCCTGCAGTGGAGGGGCAGTCACGGAGGTCTCCTCAAGGTAAGGGAACATTTGTTCCTTTACCTCAGGGCTGCATTGCAGTTGCATCAGCACTGGGAAGTTGGTTAGGATTGCACTGGCAGTGTGTTATCACTGCCACTATCAACTGCACTGGGTACGACTGGTCTATTTCTGGGTGCAATTACAAGTGCTAGTTGTTGTTACCTTTAAGGCTGTCAAAGGCTCAGGGCTACAATATATAAAGGACCACCCACTACCCATTCCCAAATTTGCCCATTCCATGAGAGAGTCTGGTGAGGCCACCCTTCTGCAGGACGGACCCACCACCTTCTGAAGTATGGTTGGCAGAGATCATGCATGAAAGAAAAGGTCCTTTCTCTTGACGCACCCAGAATGCCTTGGTTGTGCAGCCCAGCCCCACTCTGTACCAAGATCCACACAGTCAACAGAGTGCTCCACTTTGCCAGCAAGCATTTCATCTTTCTGCGGCTTACATTTTTGTTTGCTCATCGGCTCCTCGCTGCTCCTTCTTTAGCGAAATGTGGTTTTATTTCTGATTTTTAAAATTGCTTTCATTGTTTGGTTATTTATTTGCATACACTGCGCGTTTCCTTCGGAATTGGAAAGGTGGGGCATACTATTTCCCCTAAGCAGAGATCAAAAGTCTCCTGGAATGCAAGAAGGCTATCACCCACGCTAAACTGCTCCGGAGTGCCTGCTTCCAAAGCACATGCTGCTGCGTCTCTCCCTCTTTCTATGGAGAGGGAGGGAGGGAGGGAGGGAGGTGCCCTTGGAATGTTGGCGTTGCCCAGGCCGTTGTTTTTTATGATTGGACGAGCCCCGAGGATACCCAACATGTATCTATGCGCATCTCACATAAGAAATGTGTGACTCATAAGACAAAGGGAAAATTTAAGAGGGGGGAAATGCAATTTTGGCCCTTGATATCGTCAGTATGTATGAATATGTTGTCAATTCTCAGACAGCCTAACGAGAATGGAAGCCATTTCCCATTTCTGTCATTCATTTGCATATAAAACTTTCATCGCCTAAGAGACGTACATCTGGTTTAACGCCGTCTCTCTTCCACATTCTGTCCCGCATATGATGCGCGGAAACTCTTGACAGTGGAAACCAGCGGCTGCGGTTGCTTTGTTATGCACAGACAGACTCAGCGGGCTCGCCGGTGCCATTCTGTAAGACGAGAGGGGCCTCTGCTGTCCACACGGGGGCATTGCACCTTCGGCAAGTACTGGCAATGCCCTCTCATGATCAGGAATAGGGCATCTTCTCCTCATTCATAGGAACGAAGCTGAAGCTGCACTGCAAGCAACCATTTCCTCAGCATTATAAGAATCTGAAGATTCCCTCCCAGGAAGAAGACTTCTCCTCCTCGAGGACGTGTCTGCACGCACACACATATATTAGTATTTCCAAATCCTATAGAATCCTGGAACTTCCTCTCTTGAAATTATTACTGAATCCTACAAAAAAATGATCCACATCCGGAACCCACAGTTTATTTCGCTACGAGACAAATCACAAGCCTCCAACCGCAAAACCATCACTACGTTGTATCGAAAAAAGCGATCCCGCTATGTAACTCTTTTCTGGGGGAGGAGCTTAGGTGTGGGGGCGGGGCTTGTGACATCATATCCTGCTTGGGCCTTGTTGTGGGCTTTCTTTGAAAAGGAAAAATATCCTTTTACTGCAAACGGGGCTTACAACAGTATTTGCATTTTCTAAAAAGGGGAGAAAAGGGGGGTGCAACTTGGTCTGCGTTTGCTGTGACCGGTGGGCGGCTGAGTTGCTTGTTGGGGTGGAGGCTTGGAACAAAGAGGTTCTCCTTTCTCTTTCTCTCCCCCCACACCAGCATCTTTGCAACAAAGAAGATCTAGTGGGGGAGGCAGGAAGGAAGAGAGGAAGGGATGCAGCATTAATCTTCCCCTTTAGGACTCGTGGCTGGAATAAATTCCGGGAGAGCAAGAAGGAGACGACAGCAACAAAGGATCTGGGCATAGATGTGAGCAGTCCTGGGGAGTCCTGTGTGGTGCTTCTTGGAGGAAAGGGAGCGGGGAGAGTTGGCCTGACAGCTTGACTGGGAAGATGCTTAGTCTGCTCACAAAGCCAGCTGCCCAGATTTCCCCCTCTTCTTCCGCCCCCCCCCCCGGATTTTCAGCCTGGGGCATCCCGGAGGTAGATGCGTGCCCCGGGATCCGGGGAAGAAGGTGCTGCTTTTGGAGAGAGAAGTTGAGCGATGCAGTAGGCCCAGGCTGTGTCCGGGGGACAGACGCGGGGGAGGGAGAAACACAGTTGTGTAGATTTGCAGGGCAAGCAGGTGTTACAGAGGCGGTGTGCTGTAATAAGTGGATTTGGATGCAATGGCAGTGTTATACAATACCAGTAGTACTTTCTGCAGCTGTTGGGCCTTGGTGTACTGGAGTAAAATTGAGCTGGCCTATTGCTATATTCTGTGCTGCTAAATGTGGTCAGGATAGTTAATGATGATGATAATTTTGTAGATGACAGAGAGTTGTGGTCAGTTGAAGGAATTTGTGCAAGGGAACGCTCCAGTAGGTGGGAAGAGGCTGCTGTTGGGGTATACTGGCTTCATGGAGTGCCATCTACACAGGAGCCAGGTATTTGGAGAGCAAGCTGGAGGTATAGTTGGTAATATTGCCAACTCTTCAGTAGTCAGCATCTATCTCCAGGTGACTGTTGGAAACAATCCTGGAGATTTTAACAGGGCCTCCAGGAATTTCCAACATTACATCATGTGGGGGGGGGGAGAGGAAAAAGTCTCGAGGAATTGTGTCAGTCAGAGTTGCCAACTCTAGGTATAGGTAGGACCCGAGGACTGTGTTTGGATAGTGCTACGGGAAAGATATGGTGGATTGATGTGGAGCTGTGTGAAATTATTTTATCCTTTTCTGTCATTAGATACAGGCTTTGTTTATTCTGCCATTTACATTGAATGGTTGGCTCAGAACACTAGAATCTCCAGGTGCAGAGGAGGACAGCGGGACTTCTGCGCCTTTAACAATTATATAGATGAGAGAATGTTGGCAGATGCAGGTTACCCTGCAGGCTGAGAAAAGCACCCATACCTGCTGAGGTTCTCTCATCTGCATTCATGTTAAAGATACAGGAGCCCTTTCCACCTCTGTGCTTGAAGGAGTAGAAGTTGCAACTTCTGCTGAATTGAGTAGCTCAGTGTAAGGAGTACCTGTGTTGGGCTAAGTATGTACAGTATGCTTCTTTCTGTCTCGCAGCACCCTGCCTCCTTGTTTGCTTCTTGACACAGGAAGTGAGCAGTAGCAGCTGGAGGATGTTTGTTCATGAAGTGTGTCATGTTGTGTTAGGTGCTGCACATAGCTGCTGCTGTGGGAAAGTAGATGGCACTGGTCAAAGATGGAGGGAATCGAGATGTTTAGGACTGCATGAAAGGAAAGTTGGCCTGAAGAAGTTGGTTTTATATATCTATATCTTTCACCTCTTCCATTCCCTTATGGACAGCCCACCCTGTGTTTGAGGAAATTATGTTCCGGTTCATGAGAGATGGAGAGCCGGAGGATCCAATGTTTGTGATGTGAGTACAACCCTCAAAACATCATCCTGGGGTGGGGGAAAGGGAAGTCGACAGGGTTGGTGTAGCATACCTAGGGATCTAACTCACTTGTGCTTCTTCTCCTCTTCATCCAGGGACCCTCTCGCTATTCACCACCAGCATGTGAACCGTGTACTTTCGGGTGGCTTCGGTTATGGCCCCTTCCTCAGCATTGGCAATGGGACTGTGCCTGGAGCTCGCCAGACTAGCCGAAGAATGCAGGTAACAGACGTCTGGGGGCTCTTTATGTACAACAAAGAGAGATGTTGGTGATACTTGTCTTGGACTGCATGTACCTATGTTGCGTTTCAGAAGACCTTTAGTCCTTCGGTGTGTCTGGAAGACCTTACATGGCATCTGAAGTGTGTATCAACCTCACCAAAGGAGGCTTGTGAGGTGTTGTTGCGCTTCCCAATGTGGAAAGTGAGAAGATGTGGTGGGGTTATGTTTATTTATTTAAAATATTTTATATCCCATTGTTAGAGGTGTTTGAAAATGGGTTTTATTTCTTCGCAGATTTCGGTGTTTAACCAAAATGAAATAGTGTTCTGTGTTTTTGTTCCAAATTTTTCCCATTTTTATCATTTATAAATGTGTTAAAAGTGTACTAGATAGGTGATATAGGCTGTACAGTGTCAGCAGATGAAGAATGATGCAAAATTACATGGTTTTATTTTTTGCAGATTTTTTAGCAGAAAGCGGTGTTATGTGTTTTTATTTCGTATTTACCACTTTCAAACACCTACCCATCATTCTGCTTCATAAGTCTTCGGTATATACTGTAATTATGTATAAAATCCAAAATCATATCTAAAAGCATACATGATCAGTTTTAAAATGAGGCAAACAAGGGGCAGCAAATAATGTTTTGCTCCTCCAATAGCCATGAGGCTGAAAACGGTTTTAATTTGGTACTTGCAGGATAGTAAAGTTGGGACCACCCAAATCAAATGTCTCTAGGGCATGTGTTGCACAAATGGGATACTATCGCAGAAAAGGCCCTGTCTCTGATTGACACCTGTCTCATCTCTGAATGTGAGGGTGTCCAAAGCAATTCAGAACCCGAGTGGGTCAAGCCAAAGGTCTCTTGACTCATTTTCAACAGTGACCAGCCAGGTGTCTCCAGGAAGTTCACATGTTGGGAATGAGGGCAATGACCTCTTTCCCCTTGTTTGTCCCCAGCAGAGGGCTTGGTGGTGCCATTTTGCTATCATGGCTAATACCTGTTGGTAAAATGCAAAGTTATCTCCTCCTTTCTTAAGGCTATCTAAGTTAGCGACCAACATTGTGTGTTGTAATAGCGTGACCTGTAAGTTTTAGTTTAGAAAACAAGGCAGCTAAGGGTGGATGTGAAGAAAGTTGATAAAATTGTGGATGGAGTGGGCAGAGAGAGGTTGCTGTCCCTCTCTCGCAACACTCACCAGGGGTCATCCAATGAAACTGATTGGCAAGAGATTTAGGACAGACAAAAAGTGGCACTGCTTCACACAGCTCTTTTGTTTGGATTATTATTATTATTATTATTGGAATATTTTAATAGTTTTGGTTCATTTAAGTGGGTGATCCTCTTCCTGCTCACTCAAGTGCAAACCAGATCACCCCCCTCCTTACCTTGCTTCTTGCACAGTTTCCTTAAAGCCAGAAGTTCAGGCTTTATTTACAGGGAACAGCGCAAATTTATTTACTATATTTTTCTTAGTTTGTGCCATCCCTTTAAATAAAACCATAAGTTTCATGCTTTTGGTTTTGACAGAAACACACAAGAAGCACAGCAAGGAGCTTTTCCTTTTTCTGGAGCGCCGCGGCAGCCATAGCATTGGCATGGGGCAGCACCCCAGGTCATGCCACCTGCCACCTAGCCCTGCTTTCTGAGGTCCTTTTTAACTGCAGATTAAACTGAGGCCTTCTGCATTCAAAGCATGTGCTCCACCGCTGAGCTATGGCCTCCGTCATCATTGCAGTAGCACACTGATAGTGCAAGCCTAAGCATGTTTATGTGCAAGCAAGTCCCACTGTGTTTGATGGAACGTACTCTCATGTAAATGTGCATGGGGTTGCAGTCTGACAGCCCAATCCTATGTAAAGGAAGCGCTGGTGGAATGTGTGTTCCACCAGCGCAGGTTGCTGCAAAGCAGCCGTAAAGTGCTTTGTGGCAGCGCTAGCAGCTGGCGTGCTGGCCAGAGCCTTCCTGTGCACGCTGGCGGATGTCAGGAGGTCCACTGGAGCAGGTAAGCCCAGTGCGTGGGGTGGAATGGGGCGGGGTGGAACAGGGAGGAGATGGGGTGGGTGGGTGGGGTGGGCGGGCGGATCAGGCCCGGAAGGGGGGAGGGCTCGCCAGTGGTGCATGCAAAATACAAACCTCCTTCCTGGGCCTGCTCGGCCTCCATGGAGCAACACGGACTTGCACCAGCTATATCACTGACGCAGGTTCAAGTTGCCCCATAGTGATTGCTGGGGCTTATCCCAGGGCAAGGGGGAAAATGTCCTCTTACCCTGTGGAGACCTCCAGCAGCCGAAAATCCCCCATGGGACGCAGTGGAAGCCACGCCGGTGCCACTGAACCGCTGTGCGGGGATTTAGGTTGGATTGGGCTGTAAGTTGATGTTTTCACTGGACTTTCTATCCATGATCCAAGGACTTTTCTTTTTCTTGAGAAGCCATTGTCCGTTCACTACACCAGTGTCTGTGTAAAATTCAGATTATTTTTTTTCTGGTCCCATCTTGCAACACTTTATGCTTTCTTGCAGCACCTGCCATTCTGCTTTCCACTTACCCAGTTTAAAGTAATCTCTTTGAGCTTTTCTCAAATCTACTTGAGATTTCATCATCCTGAATATGTTGGTTTCATCCATAAACCTGGCTGCTTCACCCTCTGGAAAGAGAAATGGGGTTGGGGAATAATTCCCTCCGTTGCAAAACCTGATCTGCTCACTTCCTCCCATCTGCTTCCTGTTCTTTATCCAGTTATCGGTGATGAAGAGTACAATGGACTCTAACTGCATATTCAGCATCTGCGGATTTGTCTCACCATGGATCCTGGACCCGCGAGGGTCCACTGTAAAAAGTTAAAAAAGAAAAAAAGTTTTAAAATGGTGTTTCTTACCTTTTTGCATGCAAACTGCTCCGTTTTCAGGGCTGTAGAGAGCGAAATTGCGCTCCTACAGCCTCTTTTGGATTGCTGAACCCCCCCCCTTCCCTGAAAATGGAACGGTTGGCATGCAAAAGGGTAAGAATTTAAAAAGGTAAAAGTTTAAAACTTTTTTCTTTTCAACTTTTTACCGTGACCCCTGTATCCTCACAAACGCTATTTCACTTTACACAGATCCTCACTATCCGCGGAGGGGTCCGGAACGGATCCCCATGGATTGCGAGGGCCAACTGTACCAGTCTTTTTATCCCATGCCTGCAAAGGTTCTTTAGGAAGCTTTAGTGAGAGACTTTTGTCAACAGCATTTTCAAAGTCCAAGTATATAATATACTCTATTGCAGTGTTTCTCAAACTGTGGGTCGTGACCCGATTTCTGATGGGTCCTGCAGAGCCTCCAATGAAAATGAAAACATGGGTGATGAAAAGATCAGATAAGTAATTGCCTCAAGCTCTGAGGCTATTCAAAAATCAGATAGCTGCTAATTGCCCTGCAAACAGCTGAGCTGCAGTTTGCAAGCTTGTGTAAATATAGGGAGATAAATGTTTGAAGTCATTTTTCTGGTGTGTGTTTTTCCAAATCCATCAATGACAGGTAGTGGGGGCAGGTGAAGGCTGGGTCACATAACTAAGCCCTAACTAATTAGGGCTGCCTCATTACAAGAAATGGACTGAGGTTTTTTTGCAAATAAATAAAATATTGTGAATAAATAATATTGTTTCTTTCTAGATCACCTTATTTTTTTAAAGCCTCATAAAGTTAGGTGGGTCCCAATAGAGTGTCACTTTAAAAAGTGGGTCCCGGTGCTGAAACGTTTGGGAACCACTGCTCTATTGGATTTCCTTACAACATTGTAGACACTCTCAGGGAATTCTAAAAAGTTGTTGAAGCAAGATCTTTTTGCAAACATCATGCACCTTCTTGCTAGGTGTGATAAAAGTTGTGATTTCCACCTGTCTTCCTTAGACAAAAGGTAGGCTGGGAAGTTTTACATTCCTGGAATCCATCAAGTCCTTCTTTTAAAAGTGGTGTGTGTTTGGTGTAAGCCCATTGATTTCATTGGATTTAAACTGTTTTAACTCTGTGCTTGATTGGACCCATGTGTTCCTTCATTTGGCCAAGATTTCCCATTCTTAAAGGAAGCCTCCTTGACTTCACTATTTAACCATGCTGGCATCTTTTGGGACTGGTTTGTGACCTTTCTAATCCAAGACGTATATTTTTATCTGAGTCTCTTACGTTGCTTTAGACAGCCTCCAAGCTTCTCAAAGGCATTTGACCCCCCCACCTGTCAGATTTTTGTTTTTTTAAAGTAATTATTCCATTGTGCAGATAGTCCCCCGTTTTGTAATGAAATGTGATTGAGTTGGGCTTGCTAGTGCAAACTCTACTTGCTTACAAGTTTGCTATCATATGGCTGTAGCGTTCAAATGGTTTGATGATATCTCCAGCTCCTGGGCAACACATGGGACTAAATCCAGAGTTGCCTCTCACCTTGTTGGTAACGTTGCACTAAGGTTGCAATAATAATACTTTGTATTTGTATAGTGTTTTCTGAATGTGCTTTTCTTTTAAGAACACTTTGCATGAATTATCTTGAGGTAATCCTTAAACAACCCTAAAGTAAGTACAGTACTCCTCCCCCCCCCCATATCCGCTGGGGATATGTTCTAGGCCCCTCCGTGGATACTTGAAACCGTGGATAGGAGCGAACCCCCCCTCCATGGTTTCCTGAGGGGCCCCCGCCCTCCCTCCCCTGCTGGCAGGTGTGCGCACCCCCAGCTCTTATTTTTCTTTCAGCAAGCTTTGTTTCTTCCTTAAAACAGAGAAGCAGCCTCCATTGCAGGCAAGTAGAACGAGACTAAGTCCTAACAGAAACCTTGCAGAGCCTCTCTAGGACTTAGTCTTGTTCTACTTGCTTGCAATGTAACTTGCCCATTCTCCTGCTTGTTTAAGGAAGAAACAAAGCTTACTGGGGAAAAAAGTAAAAGCCGGGGGGGGGGGTTGTCTCCGCGATCCGTGGATAACTGAAACCGTGGATAGCGAATCCGTGGATATGGGGGCCCACCTGTATGATCACCCCCATATTGCTGCTGGGCAGCTGAGGCTGAGAGGGAGTGGCTTGCCTAAGGCCATCTAGTGAGTCTGTGACAGAGGCAAGAATTGAACCAGGGAAGTCCTGCTGTGCGGCTCAGTCTCTTCTCCACTATGTTACACCAGCTCTTGTAGGATTTGCTTCTGAGTAAAATGTGTATAGAAGATTTGGCTCATGCTAATCAATTTGAAAACAGCTGATGCCGTAATATATCCTCTCATTTTCTTCAGTCCCTTAGCTGACAAATGAGCCCATTTGTCCTTTTCTCTGTCCGGGGCATGGAGGTGTTAGAAAAAGTGTTTTATCGCAGAGAGGTAGATTCTAATGATTCTTTGTGCCTCTGTCTTTTTACAGGCAGGAACTGTTTCACCCTTTGGGATGCTAGGAATGGTAAGCTGTAATATTCCCCCCCCCCCCAGTATATTCACCTTCTTACGTGCTGTTCTCAGGCTCTTCTGTGTAACATCCTAGATTTCTTCTGCTGCAGAGTGTTGCTTTATTCTGAAGTGGTGAAAATAATGAGGACCGAAAAAATTTCCCCCGCAGGAAAGGAGACTATATAAAGGCTTATGCTGTTTAGCTCAAAGAGGAGAGCTACAGGAGGCCATGATAAAAGGAAGTAGGAGTCCCCTCTTTATCATCTCTCTTAAGAGACGGCATAACATTTTCAGTAAAAACATTAAGATTTCACAGGATTTGAGCTTTGCTGTCTTGGGAGGCTTTTGAAGTTAGGAACATGGCAGTGCTGGGAAAAGGGCAGGCTGCTTAATCTGATGATGATGAGAGCATCCAGTTAGGTGCATTGGAGGGGAGCATTGGCTCTCTTATCCTAAGGGCACACACCAGACTCGGCGGGCGCTTGGTAAAACCATCTTAAGCAGAAGCATGGGGGGGGGGGCAGAAGAGCTACTTGGAGGTCCACAAATGTTGACGTGGCACATACCCGAAGTAGTTGTGGAAATGGAGTCTCTCTGGTGGTCCTGGGCTTTGACAGAGGCAGAAGCAATGAGACTTTTTGCACTGTTTCTGCTGTGCCCAAGCCCCACGACATTTCACAAGACATCAACACCCCCCTCCTTTTACTGGAGTAGGAGGGAAGGGTTCTTATATGGTGTTGAGTAATGGCCTTAACTGCTGGCTAGTGGATTTGTGGAGGCCTGAAAACGCTCTTTACAGTAAATAATTTGATGCTGGCTACTCGGTGCCAGAGTTCTGAATAGGCAGGATACCATGCAGATCTTGCTGTGGTGATTTTGATATTCCTGTGAGAAGGGACCATTAACACACATGACGAGGATGATCAGAGGACTGGAGAACAAGGCCCTATGAGGAAAGGTTGAGGGAACTTGGTATGTTTAGCCTGCAGAAGAGGAGGCTGAGAGGGAATATGATAGTGCTCTTCAAATACCTGAGGGGCTGTCATATGGAAGAAGGAACAAATTTGTTCTCAACTGCCTCTGAGAGTAGATCAAATGAGTACAAACTACAAGAGAGGAAATTGTGGTTGGACATCAGGAAGAAATTCTTCTGAATTCCTAACTGCGGTAAGGGCGGTTCGGCAGTGGAACAGATTGTCGAGGGAGGTGGTGGATCTTTACTGGAGGTCTTCAAGCAGAGGCTTGATGGATACCTGCTGGAGATGCTCTAGGTCAGGACATGAACCTCCAAACCCCGGCTCATGGTCCGGATCCAGTGCACCAGAAAACGGCGTCTGGGTGCAGCATGGCAGTGGCAGAACTTACTGTTCTGCCCTGCAGCCTCCTATCTTTGCTTCTGATCTTTGCAGAACTTGCGCTGGGCAACCGCTTCCGCTGCATGTCGCTCCGGATGGCTCTGCGCCCTGATTTCTTGGGGGAAGCGGCTGCCCAGCATGAGTTTCTGCAAAGATCAGAAGCAAAGATAGGAGGCTGCAGGGCAGAACGGTAAGCTCTGCCACCGCTGCGCTGTGCCCGGACACCATTTTCTGACGGACTGCAAGCTGCAGTTTGGAGACCGCTGCTCTAGGAGGATGTCCTGCTACAGGCAGGGGGTTGGACTAGATGACCTTGTGGGTACCTTCCAACTGTATGATTCTATGAAAATGTAGATACTTGCACATTTGAATTGGGATCAGATGCTCTCTAGAGAAATTTATGGAAAATCGCCTAATTCTTCCTCCATGTTGCCATCCAGTAATCCAGACACCAGTGCGCTCTCCTTCTATGGCTTTTTGACCATAGGTTCTTTTGAGAGAGAGACTTGCCAAGGGCTGGTCTAGGAGGCACCTTGCCCTTCCTCCCTAAAGCCAGTCCTTCTCCTGCCTCCATAGTAAACAAACACAGGTTATTGAATCCGGTGTTACTCCTCTAAGACATTTGTTAAGATAGTCCCCCGTTCCCCCCAGTATTCCTTCATTGCATGTTTGTGTGTAAAGTAGCAATTCTGACTTGGCTTTAATAATAATTGTAAATGGAGAATAAAGCCAGTGTGGTATAGTGGGTAAGGTGCTAAAACTTGGGCCAGGAAGATCTGGGTTCAAATCCTAGCAAAGTGTTTGACTTTGGGCCACGTGCGATCTCAGAATAATTTACCTCCCAGAGTGGCAGTGAGGATAAAAGTTTGGGAAGAGGAAATATGTACGCTCCTTCAGAGGAAAGTCTTGATCCAAATGTGTCAACTAATAGGGGAGGTGACACTTATGCTGTTTAAATCCAAAATGAGCGTCATCCGGAATATGTGCCTTCAGGTTTAGGGCACAGGGGTTATACATGGAATGGAAGTGTGTGCTCACAAGGATCTGATGGCAGCCTAGCCTGTGTCGGGAGGGAAAGAGTGAAACCTATCACGTTTGTGCTAGAGCACCATAGAAGTGTTTTGTCTTTGCTGATTGGTCCCTCTCTCTCCAACACTCTTCTTTCTTTCTCTACTCCTCCGTTCAGGCAGGTGGTTTTATGGACATGTTTGGCATGATGAACGACATGATTGGGAACATGGTAAGATCTTTCGTTCAGTATCTTCCCTGAGGGTGGTTTGACCCTTGACATAGGTTGCAGGGCTGGGGTGTGATGGTGCAGTTTAGTTCTGCTTCATGAGGCCAGAAAGAAGGGACTTGTGTGGGTGACGGGGAAACAGCCTTTCCTCTGTTTTAAAATTCTTGACAAGAAATGTAAATATTATCATAGAGGAAGACTCTTGCTCCTCCTTTCAGTTAAGAACAGCCATCCAAGAAGGTGGTTGCCCTGCTGTATTTATAAGGTAATGTTAACAGGGGGATTGTGAAACACTTTGTAACTAGGAAGTAATGGAGTGTGGGGTTCTTTTCCACAGTGAGCTGCATGTAGGGTGAGACACTGGTGCTTAGGTGGGGGCTCCAAAGTGTAGGCAAGTTGAACAGCCTCTGTTTTAATCAGCAGGGGAAACCGCCCCAGCAGGGTTGGACCGCCCCAGGTGTCACTCCAGGGAAGGGTGACATCAAAATGACTTTCTATTTGTTACCAGTGGTGCAAAAACACACCACTGGTAGATAATGGGTTTAAATTTTTCCCGATCCCCGCCACGACTCACACAGGGATCATATTTCCGAGGAGGCCTCTACCCTTTGTTGTCTGGTATAGGAGGAGGTCCACGGGGGCGACACCATCGGATCTCGCCCCGGGTGTCACCTTCCCTGTTCATCAGCCTGTGATGCAGTGGCATTGCATGTTGAAAGCTATCTTATACGGAGTCAGACCTTTGATCCAACTGGATCAGTGTTTGTCTGCATTGACTGGCAGTGGCTCTCAGGGGTTTCAGACGTGAAACTTTCTCTATCCTATCCTGGAACAGGAATTGATCTGGCACCTTCTCTATATACTACCACCAAACTGTGGAGCCTCTACCGGGGGAACATAAATATTCACCCAAAGTCAGCAGGACTGTGTCCAGTATAGTTCTGTCTTGATCAGAAACCCAGATTGCGTCCTATTTCAGAGTTACATGTGATGTAGACTTGGGTAGGAGCAGCTACAGCCATGGCTATGGCCACAGCTGCCTCAGTGGCCAGATTCCCAGCATTGAGAGACTTATGCCCAGGACAGCGTATATGTAGCAATTCCATCCGAGTGGAGAAAAAACACAGAGTATAATGTTGGAACAGAATTCTCCTTCTTGAGAACCTCGGCCTTCTTTCTTGACTTTTTAATAATAAAAAGGTAAGCTTCTAGCCCTTATTGCTGTAAAGATATGCTTAAAAACGAGTGGGCAGTGCCTGCTGAAATCTCAGCAAGAGGCAGCTAACCAACAAATATGGTTGCTATGGTGACCAAGAATGTAATTCAGGTGATCAGAATTGGTCTGCAGGCTCTAGCGATGATATTGGGATTTTGCCCTCTGTGTGTGGTATATCTTTGTAGGGGATGCTGTGGGAGAACTTTTACTAGATTGCAAGACACAGTCTCTACTGTTCAGCTACACTCTCTGAGGGCACAATCCAATCCTACTTAGGCCGCCGTTGTAACCAGCGGCCCAGTGAAAACGGGAGGCCCCAGAACGGAAAGGGGATTCAAATCCCCTCCAAAAGGGGTATTCAAAGGGGATTTGAATCCCCTTTCCGTTCTGGGCCCTCCCGTTTTCGCTGGGCCGCTGGTTACAACGGCGGCCTAAGTAGGATTGGATTGCGCCCTGCTCCTGAGTCTTCTGATTTGCCTGACTGAGCGGGAGGCGGCAGCAGCAGCAGCATTTTCAAGGCCTAGTTTCCTGCTCAGTCTGCTTTAGTTCTTCATTTGCTGCTCTCTCCTACATCTCCACTTCCAGGGCCCAGTCCTATCCAACTTTCCAGCACTGATGCAGCCATGCCAATGTGGTGTGCGCTCCATCCTGCGGTGAGGGGGCAGTCACAGTGGCCTCCTCAAGGTAAGGGAACAAACCTTGTTCCCTTACCTCAGGGCTGCATTGTGGCAGCATTGGCACTGGAAAGTTGGATAGGATTGTCTCATACACTTACACACTCGCTCATAACTGGCCCCTTTTTCTCCCCAGAAAGAAAAAACACACAGAGTTATACACTCTCTGTCTTGTCCCTTTTATGGAAGTGCAGAAAAAAAATTACAAGTCCTGGAACTGCTGTAGGAAACGAGTTGTCACAAAAATCTGGAATAGATTTATTTTGTGGTGGAAGGAAGCCATTGTTTCCTACTAATCTTTTGAGCCCTGATATTGGGAGCAGGTTCTTCCTGGACTGTGACTTGGCTCAAATGAAGCCCTGTGTTGAAGGGTTTGCAGAGAATAAGCCTGCCTACTGCAAGAAAGTTGTCTGATGGGGGGTATTTTAATTGTGAAGTGTCTCTGTCTAGTAGTTGACAAAAGTCAAGACAGATTTTTCATAGAAGACATCTGTGTTCTCTTAATTATATATGATACACTTGATAGGAGATGGGGGCACTGATTAATGTTTAGAAAAAGATGTGCAGGGATTTGGGCTTGTTGGGGAACAGTGCCATCTGTCCTCAGGGGTGGTAGTGGCAGGCTGCACTTGCTCGATGAAAAGGAAAAGGCATTCTGTATGTGGTCAGATGCACTCTTAGTTTATTAACACTGGCTAGAAATAAAGCTTGATATCACACTTGGATGGAATGTGTGGAGCTTGAGTGTGGGGTGTGTTGGGGGACAGACCAGTGCTTGGCTAGTAAGCAAAGCTGCTATTTGTGGACCCTTGGCCTGAGGGTGGTTGAATAACATTTTCAGCAGTTTGGGGTTTCAGTGCCCTTCGTAGCGTCTTGCCCCTCTTCATGACTCGCAAACCAGTTGCAGAATGGAGTGTAGCTATATACAAGATGCAGGGTTCTTATTTTCTTGGTATTGAATTCTACCCCATCACCTCACACGCACAGGATGCATACCAGGCCTGCTTATACATGGGGGATGGGGAAGAATTTAGCTGTTGGGGTAGAGTGACGCTGGTCCTGGGTTTTTGCCTGTGTTGGATAAATGACTTTGCCTCTTTTCGTTCCCCATCTCTTATCTAGAACAGTGCTTGGGCGGGGAAGCTTGAACTTCCAAGAAAACTGATACTTGCTGGGAGATGAAAGACTAGGGTTTACAGAAACTATATGTTTAGTCTCTAGCGGACACTAACATAGATACAGGAAGATTGCTTACCTGCTTTTTCCACACACTTCTAGGAACATATGACGAGTGGTGCCAACTGCCAGACGTTTACCTCCTCAACTGTCATATCCTACTCAAATCTGGGGGAAGGCCCCAAAGTCTATCAGGAGACCTCAGAGATGCGCTCTGCACCTGGCGGGGTGAGAAATAGCCTGCTGTGTCTGACTAGAATTTGAAACTGGCCTTGGGGGGGATTTGCTGACCTCACTGGGTGTGTATAGGTCTGAATGCAGAGTGGGCTCCCTGAGGGTCAACAGATGAGGCTTGCAGGGCCTGAGGTGGGGTTTGTTTCCTGGTATGAGAGTAATCCTTTTGTCGCACCCCGCAATGGATAGTGAAGTTTGAAGTGGCCTGCTGTGAAATTTGAGACAAATCCTTTAGGTTCCTGGTCAGGCAAAACGGACACATCTTAAAGGAGTCGAGCAGCAATTTTACACTTCCCTAGCAATGACCCATTCTTCTGTCCTCAGATCCGGGAGACGAGGCGGACGGTGCGAGACTCGGACAGTGGCCTGGAGCAGATGTCCATCGGGCACCATATCCGGGAACGTGCACACATCATGCAGCGCTCACGCAACCATCGCACTGGCGATCAGGAGGAGAGGCAAGACTACATCAACCTGGATGAGAGTAAGTGTTCCCTGCAGCACCTCGCTTTCCTTGGGGCTCTCCACCCAGCTTCACCCCACTTAGCAGCTTCTTCCCCTGTTCTGTTTCAGGTGATGCAGCTGCATTCGATGATGAGTGGAGGCGAGAGACGACCCGCTTCCGGACGCAGAGAGGGCTGGATTATCGGCGTCATGAGGGAGGCAGCGGCCGTAGAGCCGAGGGGACTCGCCTTGCTATTCAGGGACCTGAGGAGTCTCCAACCAGACAGTCGCGCCGGTACGACTGGTGAATCCAGAGCAGACTTAAGGGGGGTGCAATGCAGTCACCCCCAAATCTACCTTCATGCTCTTGTAAGTCTTACAGTCGCCCCTCGCATGCACGCTGTGCCCCGGTGTATACCTCCCCAGCCTTGGTGCTCTCCCTAAACTTCTCAGATGAATTACACGGTGGCAATCCCAACCACGTTTTCCATATGACTTGGGCCTGTGTGTCCACCTCTCAGCAGTTGAAAACCCTTTGAGCCTTTGGAGCTTGTGCTACTGGCAGAGCCTGAGAGATGGTTATGATGCAGTGGGCTTCCACCAAACCTGGCTCTGATCAATAGGGCATAGGGGGTCATGAATAGACAGAACACTTTTGGAGGGGTAGTTACTTTGGGGGGAGGAAAAGGTACTGAGGGTTGTTTGGGGAGGGGATGATCAGTTTGTCTAGAACAGTGGTTCCCAAACTTTTTAGCACCGGGACCCACTTTTTAAAATGACACCTAGCAAAAAAGGTGATCTAGAAAGAAATAATATTTTTTATTTATAAGGAATATTTTATTTCTGTATTTATTTGCAAAAAACCTCGATCCATTTCTCATAATGAGGCAGCCTTAATAAATAGCCTCAAGGCTTAAGGGTCTTAGTTTTGTGACCCAGCCTTCACCTGCCCCCCCCCCCCCACTACCTGTCATTGACAAACTTGGGGAAAAAAAACCACCAGAAAAAAGATGTTCAAACATTTATCTCCCTTTTTCGATCTAAGGCTGTTATGACCGGCAGTTAAACTTATGGGTAAAACGGGTAACTTTAGTCGTGAATATGACCTTGTTACCCGTTTTACCCTCTTCGATAAATTTATCTCCCTATATTTACACAAGCTTGCAAACTGCAGGAGCTCAGCTCTTTGCAGGGCAATTAGCAGCTATCTGATTTTTGAATAGCCTCACAATTAGTTATCTGTTCTTTCCATCACCCATGTTTTCATTGGAGGCTCTGCAGGACCCACCAGAAAGTTTGAAAAACACTGGTCTAGAACAAATCTATAAAACACTTTTAAAAAGGAAAAATCCACAGGAAATAAGATTCATCTGATGGCTCGTGGTTTAGTTCTGTTTCTGAAACCAAGCCAGCTCAGAGCTGTGTTAGCACCTGGCTGTGAATCCACCTGGAAACTCCCATGTATGCCACTTGCAGTTCCTTGGAGGAAAGGCAGTATACAAGGGATTTTTTTTCTTTTAAAGAATTCTGGGGCCCTTTGCAGCTGTGGCAGCAGGTCTGAGAGGATCTGTGCTTTTTCCAGGCAGGCAAGATAAGTGTGGAAAATATCAAGAGCTGGTACTCCTGCTTTCACCGAGTGCCCATGTGAGTCACGAGTCTCATGCCAACTTTTCCAAAAGGATTCGCTATCGTGCTGGGCTTCCTAGTAAGGAAGACATTTCTGTTGCTACAGTTGTTGGCAATAGAAGAGAAGGACCTAAGAGCACAGTCGTGCTACAAAATCGCACCTTAATTCAAGCCTTGCTTTGAAATTGGTATGATTTCATGGAGATTGCTTAAGAGTAAATAACGTTTCTGCCTTACATGCTTTGAAAGGTAGGTCATCGCTTCTCTCTAGAAAGTGCTGGAATTCAAATGTTGTTGGTATGTTTGAAGGCTTTTCTAACCCCCTGCTTGCAGAACCCCAGTACTGGGGGAGAGAGATTGTAATGTAGACATATACCCTAAGCCAGGGGTGGCCAACCTTTCATCATGAGGACCTCTGTGTTCTTAAGAGTTGTGTAGAAGACAGAATCTTGGCAGCTGCTGCAAGTGTTGATGGTGCTGCTAAAGCAGCTACACCTGCTGAAATGCCCTCACCTATACAACCATTTAAAGGGCCAGCATTCAATGTTGAAAGGTTAGCCACCCCTGCCCTAAGCCACCCCTGCCCTAAGCCATGAAAGGGAAGGAAGAAAGTGTGTACATTCTGTGGTGGAAACTAGGCATCTAATCTGCTTCCGAGATGGGCAAATCAAACTTGGATTCAGTTCCTTATAACCATTTTGATTATGGAATAAAAAGCAAGTTCTTATTTTGGCTCCAGCCCCTGAAGATGCTCAACAGTTTTTCAAAACTGAGTTTAGTAGAGGTTGTCCGATTCCTAGTTCCCACTGAGGTGGTAAGCCTTGTGCCTCAGCTGGACCATTTCAGACTGCAGGTGGGGGCTCGCATATGCTCCTCCATACCAAAATCTCCCTCCCCAAATCCCTCCACACGGAAAATAGATGATGGGGAGAAACGTTCTAGCCTACCTTCTCCCTGAAATACTAGATTTCTGTATGCAGGAACTTTTTTTTTATTTGGAAGAACATTCCATCATGAAATAGAAGATTCACTTGTAGTCTGATGTGGTCCGGCCCCCAACGTCATCATTTCAGTGATGGATTTTGCACTGAATTTTCCATTTCTCTTGCTCCCTGTTCCTTCTGCATTTCGTTTCTCTTCCTTTCTGATTTCCGTTGTTTGTTTCTCCTTCTCTTCTCATCCTTCTGCTCAGGTACAGACCGTGAAACTCTGATGGCGAAGCCCCTACAAAACATCACTTGGACCTTCCTCAAGTTGAATACTAGCCTCCTGCCCCTCTTAAGATTTAAATTAAGTGACTAACTCTCTCTGCACAGTTGTACTCCTTGCATAGAGCATCTGGCCAAGGGGAATGTGAGGGACTTTGTCCGTGAATGAGTGACACATCAATTTTACTTCGTTCTTTTTCCTCTAACTCCTCCCTACCCTTCATTGAACTCCCCAACCTGTTCTATCCCCTTAGTGTTTGAGGGGGATGTGGGAGTGTTCTCCCTGAGTTCTTACCACCCCTCCTGTACCTCCTGCTCCACGTTTGGCTGGTTCTGAAGTTCGTATTTAATCCACCCACCCACTCCAAGCGGCAACTATGTAAGAAAATCTATTGACCTGCTATTAGTTTCAAGCACTTGGAAAATAACCTTTAGTCGCCTTTGCTCTTGGCCTGCCTGCCTGCCTGCCTGCCCTGGAAATGGGGTATGTATGAAAGGGTGCAAGGGATCGGGTGAGGTGTGGACAAAACCAAACAGGCCGTACCTCTCTGCCCCAATCCAGTCAGCTCCCCATCTTATAAAATTTGAGTTTGTGAAACTTGTAACTAGATGTTCTCTGAGTTGAATAAAGAAATGGAACCTGTAAAGCAAATGGAGTCGGACTGCGTCTCGCTCTTTGCGTCTCTGAGTTCTCAAGGGATACAGGAACTGTTGACTTTATGCAGCGCTGCTGCTTAGAACACCTTGCCTCAAAGGCTGCCCCTGCTCTCTCTGTGAACCAGTCAGCTTGACAAGCCACGTGTGTGGTTCGTTTTATTAAAAATCTTTACTCTTTCTTCCTAGCGCGTGGGGCCATTTGCAAGATGGAAAACGTCACAGAACAAACGTAGCACTAAATCCCCAGGCCCTGTCTCTGTAGCCTTGATCAGCATGAAAACTGCCTGTTTTCCTTCTCCTTCAGACCAGACGTTCTTGTGAGGAATACTGACATGGTTGCTTTGACATTGTTGAGCACTGTAAAGTGAAGCACAGTTCTTGCTTAAAAATTGATCTGTTCTCATGATCTTCATACATTTATTAAGACATCATGTTTATCCTCCAGCAAAGAGCCTCCTACAGCATCATGTCTATAAAATGTGGGAGTAGTTTGGCAGGTCAGTTGAGAAAGCAAGCATACCCTGCATCGATAATGATACTTGTCCAGAATGGATCAAACAATATTGTTCAGAATAGCCAGTGGATCCTTTCAGGCCGGGGCCTAGAGTTGGTTGTCTGTTTCTTCTCACCATATCCATTGTTAAAGTGTTGTGTGTCTGGCTTGTTTGCCTTAAAACCTCTGCAGTTAACCCGGCTTCACTGAGTTGGGGCAGATTTTAAAACCATGAGACGGAAGCCTGCTGTGCCTCAGAGGCCAAGTTGGCTTCCCAGTCTTAGCAAACTGT
Organism: Plestiodon gilberti rubricaudatus; assembly: GCA_026170595.1. Classification (NCBI taxonomy): domain Eukaryota; kingdom Metazoa; phylum Chordata; class Lepidosauria; order Squamata; family Scincidae; genus Plestiodon; species Plestiodon gilberti. The sequence continues at coordinate 101,766,878 of JANXHW010000002.1, read as the reverse complement.
TTTAACTTTAGATGCAAACTCTTTGAGGTTAACGGCTTTGTAGGATGGAAACCTCTCGTTTCCACAAGACAGCTCTGCTTGGCTTCATGCTCATCCTTTCCTGGTTGGCTATCTTGAGTGAGGCCACATCTTTCACCATGGTCTCCAAATATGGATGGCTGTAACAGAGGAAGTTGGCTGAGCCCAAGATACGGGTAGGTGGGGCAATAGGGTAGAACTTACAGAGGGATGTGAACCTCTGGTGAGAGGATGGGAGTCTGAAAGAGGACGCGGCCCTGCAAGCATTGGAGGAGGAAGAGCTGCCCATGGTAAGAGAGACTGAGAGAATGCGGGAGAGTCCGTCTTGTGGTGTCGCCAGGTTTTGGAAACTGGAGTTGAGGTCATGGAAGGCCTGGCCCCTGGGGTTTCTTCCAACTGCTGCAGGATCTTGTATTTCATATCCTGACTCAAAGAGGAACCGGCTGAATTGAGAAAGGTACAGACACTATTGATGCAGTGGCGGTAACCAGCAGCAAATTCCTGGCTGTCTTGAGAAGGAGATGCGGCAACAGCACCTGGAGCAGAGGCAAAGTTGGACATGCTAGTTTTCCTGATGCTATAAACAAACCACATCCTGAATGCTGGCACTTGGCATCTTCTGTGTGCCTGCCTTGGCCTTATGCCAGGGGAGGAGGAGCTAGAGGGAAAAAGTGGCTATCATTACCTTGCTTCTTGAGCCTATGGAGTTGCTGCACCGTCATCTCCAGAATCTCGGCTTTCTCCAAACGTGACAAAGCTCTAATGTTCTGTAGAAGACAAAAAAACAATACGTTAAAATGCACCTTTTTTTTAAAGGTGCACATCGATAAGGTGCACATCGATATGGAACTTCTGGAAAGGTTCAAAAGTGAATTCATCCCGACTGGACTTAATTGTCAGGGGTCACCTTTACCTTTACTACATGTACACAGAGCTGATTGTGCTGCACTGGTTCCTGTCCTGTTTCTGGTATAGCACATCACAGATGAGGATCAGCTAAATACCAGTGCTGACAGTACAGTGCAGGTTGCCAGTTTCAGAGCAGTGAAATACATACTTTGCCTGTATGTTTGCTGTACTTAAAAGTAGTAATTATAAACTCAAGTAATTCAAATTCTGCAACCCCAAAAAGCTGAATTCTGCAATCTGTGTCAATATGTGCAATGTATCGCAACCCTCCCCTCCGTGCCCATTACCTTTGATCTTTATAGAGCTGGCGCCAGGTCAGTGTGTTTCTTCCTTAACCAAAACAGGAAGGAAGCAGGAAGCTTCCTGTTTAACGGAGCCTCTCTAGCATCCAAGTTGCCTGCCTGCTTCATCGCTATAAGCAGCATGCTGCTTATAGTGTTTTTTGGTTAAGGAAGAAACACAGTGACCTGGCACCAGCTCTATGAAGAACAACAAAGGTAATGGGCGCGAGGGGCTCCTAGCACGGGGATAGCGTTCCACCATCTGCGGGGGGGGGGGGGGAGGAACCTATCCCCTGCAAATACCAGGGCCCTACTGTATACAGTAGTTGCATATAAGCCAAGTGTAATGTACTGGTTGGCCAGCGGGTGGCGCAGTGGGTTAAACTGCTGAACCATGAGCTGTCGATCGAAAGGTCGGCAGTTCGAATCCGCAATGGGGTGAGCTCTCGTTGCTTGGCCAGCTCCTGCCAACCTAGCAGTTTCAAAGCATGTTAATGCGAGTAGATAAATAGGTACCGCTCGCGGGAAGGTAAACAGCGCTCCGTGTTCCAGCTGCATGCTACACGCTGCGGCAAGGAGAGTCATGCCGGCCACATGACCACGGAGGCGTCTTTGGACAACGCTGGCTCTTCAGCTTTGAAATGGGGATGAGCACCACACCCTAGAGTCGGACATGACTGGACTTAATTGTCAGGGATCACCTTTACCTTTACCTAATATACTGGTTAGTGTGTTGATTAGGAGTGGGGAGATGCAGGTTCAAATCCTATCTTAGTCAAAACTCACTAGCAGCCCAATCCTAACCAACGTTCCAGCACTGATGCAGCCACGCCAACAGGGCACATGCTGCATTCTGGGAGGGGGGGCAGTCACAGATGCCTCCTCAATAAGGGCTGCATTGAAGCTGCATCGGCACTGGAAAGTTAGTTAGGATTGGGCTGTGATTCGGGGACAGTTGACCTAACCTAGAGGATTGTTGTGAGAATAAAATGGGGTGCAGGGGACCTTGCATCCTGAGCTCCCTAGAGGAATGGTGAGAGGAATGTAACCAAAAATGAATTATGGTCTCTTATTTATCTAATTATAGAGGGGTGGGGAGGACAAGGGACTAGGTAGGGCACTGAACTCTCCACCTCCAGTCACTGGAAATTGGCAGTTACTTCTTGACTTTGAATACTTCAGGAGAGATTGGCCACGTGCTGAAGCATATGCACAGCTTTGCCTTTCCTGAAGGGCATGACCCATGTACCTTGTATGCTTTCAGTTTAGCACTAATGTAACTATGCAAGAATCTCCTACCATAATCAAAACGTGCTGGTTGCAACAGTCTTCATTTAGATTTTTTACTTTGGTCCTGTGTTCCCCAAGTACAGGATGTTAGTTGAGTTTTGAAATTTGGAGGATGATGTGTGGGTGTGCTGCTTTCAGTGTTCTTCTGCCCTTGTGAGTATTGGAGCCACTCATCGGTCTTTCTGCAGGGATAGCATATTCTTCAAGAGGACTTGCCGGGGGGGGGGGGGGTGCTGCAGTTACCTGTTGATCTGGGGTCTGCTGAAGTAGCTTCCTCAGCTGTTCCAGGCTAGCATTGATGCGAGCCCTGCGGCGTTTCTCAATCAGTGGCTTGATGGACTGGTGGAAGCAAGAGGAGAATGTGAACTATTGGAGAGAAATGAAGGCATCCAGTAGGCCAGCACTTTCTGCTGTCCAACAAGATCAGAAATCTTTCTAGACTGCCTCAGTTGTCCTCCTGAGCATGTCTTACAAATGTACATTTTTCTTTGGTATCTTTGAAAGGTAGGGCTTGGTTTTTGTCGGAGCATACATTCTGGGGTATTTTTTTAGTGCAAGGATTCATAATGAGAAGATATAGTTCTAAGCACATGTAGCCTGCTTTTCCTTTCCCACTGTGAACAGCGACGGCTAATACATGCACCTCAGAAGGGCTAGAAGGCCCCCCTAACCCTCAGGGCTCATGGTCAAGGAAGGCCCTCTCATTTCAGATATCAAATACTTTGGAAAGGTCAGGTGTGTGTGTGTGTGTGTGTGTGTGTGTGTGTGTGGCAATTTGCTGCTCCCGTCTCCACTAAGAGCTATGCCCATTTTGCCTGCCAACTGCTTCCTGCATTTCAACTATTTGCTGATTTACAAACGTACAATCTGTGTAAAATGCTATAACATTTAGCCATATCCACAAAGATGTCCTCAACGCTAACAAAAAAATCCCAGAGTTAAACTTTGGAAAATCTATTCCAGCAGGGGTTCTCAACCCCTTCCTGGCCAAGTACCACCTCTGGCACCACTCTCCTGCTGAGTACCACCAGAAGTGACTGGCGATGACATCATCACCAGTTACTTCCGGGTTTTCAGGTTTTTGGAGGCCAGAAAACGCAGGTAGGAGGCTCTGGGCGGGTGGGAGGGCACTTATCAACATTCCCAAGAGGCTCGGCCAAAGGCAGGAGCCTCTCAGGAGTGAAAATGCA